>CM057457.1:479147500-484147500 GCA_016271365.2 Neoceratodus forsteri | reverse complement strand
GCAACACACACCAAGGTGTGCATATATCAGAGTGTGACTGCACACCTAAGAGTGGGTTATCTAATATATATCAGTACATTCATCCCGCAACAGGTATGGAGGATTAGGGTGGGGTGGGGAATTGGGGCTTATATTGCACCTGTATGCTCCACTGGATACAGTTCTTTGCAGGATACAGTAGGTCATACATCTGGGCTGTCCCTGATTGTGCAGGAAGTCCCTCATGGTACCCCTCATTATAGCTCTATGTCACATGCAGCCCTCGTGGTACCGGTACTGCTTATACAGTGTCTGTGCTGTACCTTTGAGCATTACAGCATGTATTTCTAGTGTTCTATGCTTCCAACACAGGATTGTACAGGTACACCTACCTGTCACTGTGTTCTGAGCTTCTATCCCCAAGGTTGCGTAAGTGCCCCTCATTATGGGGATCTGTGCCCCTCATTGTCCCCCATGCAGACCATCTGTTCTCCTCATGGCACTGCTGAATGATTATGTGTTCTGTGCTGAGAAGGCCTGCAGACACTCATTGCCTGCAGTCACCTAACTGTTCTCAGGTCTGCCAAACACAGGTGGAGCTGTGTGCACACACCCAAGCCTGCAGCTTCCAACCTGTACTTCCATGCTGACATATAGGTGGAGCTGTGAGCAGATCAAGCTAGCTCCTGTACTCCCAGGCTGACCTACAATTGGAGCTGTGGGCAATGTCCAGTCTGCGGTTTTTGACCTGAAGTTCCAGTCTGACCTACAGGTGGAGCTGCGTGTGCTATGGAATACGACTGGGCAATCTTTATGCTAATGTATGCTAAGCAGGCCTTAATGAGATGCTACGGTGGCTGTTTGCACACAGATTGCCTAAGTAGGCTCATTTGCATGGGAGCTTTGAATATAGCAAACTTTTGCCCCAGGCTACTGTGTTAGCACTATGCAAATGGGTTAGACCTGGGGTAAACCTCTGAAACCAGCAGCCTACTTTCTGAGAGTGTGTCATTGCTGCATCCCACAATTGCTACCGGGTGGTGACATTCTAAGATGACATTTATTTATTTGGATATTTGGAATTACAATCCTTTGAGTCTGAAACTCCTTTTCAAAGGCTCCACATCAGGTCACAGTGGCAATAGATATGACATGCAGTTAGCATATGCATGAACATGGTACAGTTTGTATAATATAGTGTGCATTCCATACATGCAAAATGTCATACATGGAGAGCAGTAAGACATCCGGGCACAATATTTAGGTACAATTAATTGCATAATTGTGAGGTAACTAGCAGTGGGGGAGGATGAGCTGAATTCCAGGGTATATATGGTGGCTCAGATTGAGAACATTGTCAGCGTAGCGGGGAGAGAAGGGGCGAGAGGAGGGGACAGCAGGAGGGATGGAGCTGGACGGGGTCAAGACAGTAGTCAGAGATAGGACAGGGAGGCAGGACAAGTCCATTGTCAGTTTGTCAAGGAGCTAGGGGCAGCTACAACAGCATGATGAGAGGAGGCAGGAGCGTAGGAGTGATTTAAACTGGCCATGCTTAGGTTTCTCACCTAAGTCATACCTGCACTATTCCAAAAACTACACACAGCTTTTTCATTTTAAAGCCATGTTTGCTGCTGCTGCATTCCGCTCCCATCACATTCCGAAGTATTATACCTTGCATCTGTACATAATGGAAGTGCATGTGTTGACCCACCCCCTAATGTCAATTTTCCTTTTTCAGATGTTTACTACAACTGCAGTTTTAAGTAACACAGGAGAAATAAATTGTATAAGGCAGCTTGCAGGGGGGACTAGGTTGTAAGTTCAGAGAGATGACATCATCAGTAGCTCTTCTCTGCAACTAGCTTTTTTTGAATATGCAGTGATCTGAGGGTTACAAAATGACTTGTAAACAAAGTGACTTACAGATCTGATTTTTAGCACTAGGCAGATTGAGGATATGTAGGTCCAGATTCTGAATTTATTGATGCCAAAAATGTTGGCCTCAGTCCTGTTTCTAAGTTTCCCCTGAAGGGACTATTGCATCATGGACTTGGAGAGGCATAAGCTAATCAAATATCAAGAGATGCATCTGGAAACAAAACAAATGTTGAAAACTGCATACAGCAAATAGTCCCACTTATGTTTGGAGCCATGGAACTAGTTGAAAATAACTTCCAGGCACATCTGAATATGATATCAATTGCTGTGACACTTTATGAGCCATGAAAAAAAACTCTCTGTAGAACCCTGGTGACATTTTCTAAGAGATGGACTAACACAACTCACAAGAGGAGGATGGTGCTACTGGATTTCATGGGCCTTGATATTCAAAGGAGTTGCACATGGCACAACACCAGAAATGTGCCCTGGAGCCATATTGAAGAGGGTGAAATGCACACCGCAATTCTGGATGTGCCACAGCATAAAGATAATGTATGCAGAGCAAATAGAGAGGCATAACCATAAATATGCTTCACAACTGCATATTCAGCCCAAACACATGGCACAGCTGTGGAGTAACTCACAAGATGAGCAGCACAAAGTTGAGCATAAAAGGAGGAGGCTCAACTGCCCCACCCCCCACAGCTGAGAGCATGACAGAACAAATGGATGCCACAGCATTCCTCATGGAGCAGGGGATGAGGGGGATGAGAAGGAGGGAGAAGAAGAATGTGGCCATGGAAGGGCCCATCAGTGGTATGCCCAACAGAGATGGTACCCTGCCCAGTTCACATTTGAGAACTACAGTGACACAGAGATAGTGGGCAGGTACCACTTCAACAGGGCAATTCTGAGGCAGTTCTGTGAACTGCGCCATGACAGACTGTAGGCACCCAGCTGAAGGAGCCATGCCATGTCAGTGGAGACCAAGGTGACAGCAGTAATGTGCTTGCTTGCCATGGACACTTTCCAGAAACCAGTAGGTGCCACCACTGGTATAGCCCAGTCAGCCACATCCTGCCTCCTCACCCAGGTCCTCAACACTCTCCTGCCACATGCTTCAGAGTACATCAAATTCCCAAGCACACAGTCAGAGCATACAGCAAACATGCAGGAATTCCACAGAGTGACATACATGCCACACGAGATAGTGGCTATTGACTGCACTCATGTGGCCATACACGCACCACCTGGTCCAGAAGGTGCAGCATATCAGAACAGGAAGGGATACTGCTCCATCAAATGCCAGATGGTGTGCAATGCCACAAGGTACGTCATCAACATGTGCACCATGCACCCTGGGAGTACACATGATGCATTCATCTGGCACCATTCCATTCTGTGCCAGAGAGCTGAGAGTGGGGTAATCCCCATGGGGCACCTAGTTGGTGAGTCAGGACTGGGAAGAGGAGGACAACCGCAGCAGTGTGGAACACCGCACAAGAGCAGGAAGTGGTGGTGGGGAATGAGAACAGCGCTAGGTGAGAAGGCATACATGGAAATGGAGCCTAATGACATTGCAGGGGAGCATGCATAAAAATACCCATGAGGTGCTGGCCACAGGGCATGCATGGCATGTGCACAGCACCACCCTGCACCACCGTGGATGCAAAGCACCATGGGTGTCCTTGTGTCCAGTGGTCACAATGGCCAGCCAGAACAGTGACATCATGTACACAGCAGGGATGTGGTCCCACAAGCCTGTGGAAGAGTAGCAACAGAGCGGTAGGACACAAATGTTGTACCGGTAGTGGTGGCACATGAGCTGTGCATTGGGACTGTGGTAAGGGCACACAGGGGGGCAAGTAGTGGCAGTGCGGGGGGGAAACAGACAAGGGTCAGACAGGGTGTCTACTAACACATATGCTTTCCCCACATGTGGCAGTGTGTATCCCCTTCTACCCTGGCTGCTCACACCCATACGGTGACCTATCAATGGGGCCCGAGGAGAAGTGCAATGAGGCACACATCGCCACTTGTAACATCATAGAGTGTATCTTTGGCATGTTCAAAATGGATTTCCACAGCTTAGACAGGTCAGGTGGTGCCCTACAATATATCTTTGAGAAAGCCTGTAGCATATTCCTGGCCTAATGTATGCTGCCCAGCATGGCCATTGATCATGGAATACCTGTCCAGGTGGATGAGGGCAACAGTACAGATGAGGAGGACCAGCAGAATGGAGATGCACAGTCAGCCATGGAGAGGAGAGGAGAGATCCCAGGCTGGCTGCATGTGCCAGGAGGCACCAGGAAGCCACTGCTGAGGAGCATTTTAAGAACTGCATGTGAGTACCACACAGGTAAGATGGGCACATGCAGTACCTCACACATGCACGGACACAAGGACACACACCAGTCACACAGGTGGTCACAGAGGCCTACACACACACACACACACACCCACCCCACATGGAACAACAAATACATACCTGAACAGTCTGTTATTGTTTGGTGTATGCCCAGGACCACACATGCATGCAGGCAAATGCATCTGTGCTGCCACAGGGTGCACAGCGGGGCACACAGCACCAAGTAGGTCACACATATCACTGCACCAATGGACACGGACATACACACAGCAGTACTGCAGACTGTGGCTTAGATCAAAGGGTATGCACTGGCACACAGGTAATGCCAACACATTGCTGCACATCATGCCCATGCCAGAGGGTCCATCACCACTTCCTACACACATATCAGCCATGACCCAGGCCACGCGTGTGCCACAGCATGTGAACCAGACCACAGTCAGCCATGTGTGCAGCTGGCAATGGCGATAGAGGACTGGATGGGGCAGTGCATCCTTCAGGACTACCGTGCAGATCCACAGCTGCCATGAGGGCAGCCACGCCCTGACTGTGTGGCAGCCACAGGTGGCTCAACTACTACAGGGGATGTCATCACCACATCAATGAGGTAGAGGCCCAAAAATGTGACCAGGTCCTCATGGGGGGCTGTACAAACTGGTGAGCAGACTGTTTCCAGTTGTGCCATGGATGAGTATGGCAGCAGAAGGCATCAGGCTTGATGGGGTCACCAGACGCTGAGCCCTGGGAGTGGCCATTGCATTATGGGGAGTCCTGTATGCCCTGCTGTGGCCAGTTGACACCAATGTTGTGAAGCCCACAGCATCGGTCTCCACAATGCAGTCCATTGACACAGTTATGTGGCCTGCAACAGTTGCTGGATCTCACTAATCAGCTGGGTACATCCCATGACCCCACGCTGAGACAGTTGATTTACCTCAACCTGCAGTACATGCATCTCTGCCCTGAGCATCGACTGGTTCTCCACGGAGTCCTGCAGAAGCCAGGTGTGCTCATCTAGCCTGCCTTTGCCTAGGTGGATCATGGGTCAGATGCTGACAGACGGGGGGGGTGGCAGCCTGTTGTGCCACATCCCTGGACTGGGAATGTCATACAGGAGTTTGCGGATGGGGCAGGGATGGACTGTTAGTGCTGACAGTGGACCCTGCGGAGTGCTGCACTGTGTTCCCCACAGGCTGTTGCAGCATGACTGTAGCCTGCTGAACCTGTTCAGCAGAACCAGTGCCCACACTTGCACCCCATCCCCTGCCAATACCGGAAGTGGTGTGTCTTGCTTCCACAGGGCCCCAAGGGGTGCATGCATGTTCCTTAGCCTACCAGCACTGCCTGTCACTGACGTGGGACAACTGAAAAGTGGGGAGGGGTGTCAACACCTATGAACCTCACAATCTGTGTAATGTTATCGTCAGTGTCAAAGTTATCATCCTGCATGACTGGCACAAGTATAGTGGGATCTCCTGCATGCGTAGGTCAGCAAAAGGGTACTTATTGGCAAGACCAAGTAGGTCCACCAACCCAACATGAGGACGGTGATCACCAGTGGTGGCCACTATACCAGTGGATGTTGATGGCACAGCATTGTCCTGTGCCACAGTTCTGGGTCCAGTCTGCACAGCACCCCTAAGGCATGATAGAGTGTAAGACAGAATGGAGAGTAGTTAGTGTGTCAGTGATGCATTGCAGGTAGTCAGCTATATAGTGGAATGTCTGCATGTGTGCCACAGATGTGCCTGCCCTGCCCTGATACAGGCATTGAACAGGACACGTGTCCACATCTGTGCACGCGCACACACACACACACACACACACACATATAGCAATGTGTGGCGCATGCCCACAACTAACAGGCAGTGCTGCCCCCCCCCAATGGCATACAGCACAACCGTATGCATGCACATCCTGCAGTGGACATCCATGTAACATGTATGCCAGCTATAGCATTATCCTTGGACCAGGCACCACCCAACCATGACAAAGATCCTGCAGCTGCCACACAACACACAGGGGACAATGTTGGACCTCAGTGTGGCTGTGCAGGCAGTGCACCACCCCAAGACTCAACATGAACACATTAGTGTCACCCCTGCTGTGTTCCAAGCACACCAATGGCCTGCACATACTGCCTCTCACCAGGTGTCTCACTGGTATACTCAGTGCTGTGACGGGCTGTCACTAGTCTGGAACCCACCCCCTGGGATACCCTCAACAGATGCCCGGGTGAATGTAGATGCCAGCAGCCCCTCCTCCACATTGAGAATGGCTGCTGCTGATGGTCCACTACCTGTTTTGTGGAGCAATGCCCTAATGGCAGCAATCTTCCCTTTTATCCGGCATTTGTCCGTGCACATCTTCTTCTTGCACTCCTGGGGAGTGCAGTTGTAGCGTTCATGGCCATTCAAATAGGTGGCCTCTTCATCCCAGCTTGTAACCCATTCCTAGGCAGTCCCTATGGTCCCACTCAGGAGCTCCTCATGCCTATTTTTCATCCTTGGTAAAGTTGGGCCTGCATTCTGTGGCAGGCCCCTGCTTCTCTGCATACTCAGAAGCCAACATAATGCCACCTGTGGACAGGAATGGTGCACAGATGAGCAGCATGGTAGCATCCCCTGTTGCTGTGCAACAGATAAATTGTGGCAGTGCAATACAGCTAGCAGCAATCAAAGTGTAAACAAACCTGCAGGCTGCAATTCCTGTCAGTGACCAGTGCTGTGTGGTGTTGCTTTAATAGTTCAAATCATGCACCTGAGCTCTGGAGCAACCAGTAATGAGATACTAATGTGCTGACTTGTGCCTGTAATTGGCTCATTAGGCAATTCGCATAATCTGGCTGAATATTACAGAATTGCTCCAGGCGCGACTGACTGTGTGATGTGCAACAGGGGTGCGCCAGAGCAATTCACCTGTGCAGTTTCCACACATGTGCGATATGCAGTTCTGCAACTGCCATGTGCACAGCCTGCTGTGCTATGTGCATTTCTGTGCATTGTGCATCTGGCAGTAATGCACATTTGGGATCCACAATGCATGCGGGTAGGCTGCGCCATTGGCTATCACAGTGCAGGTGCAGTTCTTGTGCCATTGAGTGCAGTATGTGTGGCACTGCCTGACTTCACAAGATGACAGTAATGCACCAATGTATGGTCATGGACATGACCCCAGTTTCCTGCCCTTACTTCCAACATTGTGCATGTGTGGTACTGTGCAGTAGGTTCCACTGGTGCATGCCTATCATGTATTTATGTGCTGCGTGGTGGTGTATTGTGCATTCCTGTCATGCAACTGGTTCGGTAGTGCTATAGGGATCAGAGTACAGCAGCAGAAAGCACAATAGGCCTGGTGTATTGAACTGCAAGTATGGCACATGCCAGGAGAGTCCACCTTTGGGCCAGGAACTGAAGCGAGGTGGAGATGGCCAACCTCATGGCACTGGTTGCTCACTGGAAGGTCATTTGTTTGTGGCAGTGAAACTGCAGAAATCATAGTCCCAGGTGTGGGCCCATGTTGCAGAGGGCCTGGAAAGTTGCACTTGTGTCCCCAGGATGGGTGAACAGAGCCATCACTGGTATGGTGACTTTCACCAGCATGATCAAGAGAGGTTTAGGAGACTGCAGGACCATGCCCACCATGGTGTGGTTCCACAACCAGGTACGTCTGTCTGTGCATTGAGCATGCCACTTCTGTATGCTAACAGGGGCACTGGGGTGTGTGGCAGGTATGTGTGCACCTGCACACGGGGAGGACCTGCCTTGCTTGGGTGTGTGGGTGAAACACAGAAACATAGAATTTGACGGCAGATAAGGACTTCAAGGCCCATCCAGTCTGCTAATTTCTTTTTCTACCTTATAAATGTGCCATCAGCCTTTGCTCTGTCAATGGCCTATCTATACATACTCATCTGTATTGCTCCCTTATGCCTATCCCATGCCTGTTTGAAGCCCTGCACTGTATTCATGCAGGCAGTACTCCAGATGGGACCGAACCAGTGTCTTGTAAAGAGGGATTATTACTTCCCTCTTACGTCTTGTGATACCCCTACTAATACACCCCAACATCCCCCTAGCCTAAACTACTGCTTTAATGGTCTACTTGGATGATTTCAGGTCATCGGTGATGATGATGCCCAAGTCTCTTTCTTCCCTTGTGACTGACAGCCACTCCTCTCCCAGCCTATAGGTGGCTTCAGGGTTTCTCTTCCCTATGTGCAGGATCTTGCACATCTTTGCATTAAACCCCAGGTGCCACTCTTCTGACCATTTTGCTAGTTTATCTAGATCTCTTCTCATTCTGCTCACCCCATCTGGATCATTTACTCTGTTGCAGGTCTTGGTGCCATCTGCAGACAGACAAACATACCTTCAGTCCATCTGCAGTCATCAGGAGATATGGAAGAGGTGGACAGGATCCAGGGTCCTCACGCGGACCATCTCTACGGACGGTATACAATACACCACCACTCTGTTTTCTGCCAGATCAACGGTTTGCTACAGTTGAACAACTTCTGACCCACTCCAAGCCTACACAGCTTATTAATCAATCTTCTATGTGAAACAATATTGAAAGCTATGCTGAAGTCCAGGTTAGTGACATCTACTGTTCCCCCTTGGTCCACCACTCTGGTTACCCAGTCAAAGAAATCAGTGAGATTAGTTTCACAGGACCTTCCTTTTGTAAACCACTGATGTCTTGGATCCCGTGCTCCTATGGATTCCAGGTGTTGCACTATCATTTCCTTAAGAAGTGGCTGCATAATCTTGCCCACTACTGAGGTAAGACTGACTGGCCTGTAGTTCCCTGCCTCCTCCCTGCTACCATTCTTGTGGAGCGGGATCACATGAGCCCTTCTCTAGTCTTGTGGGACCTCTCCTGTGCAAAGAGACTCACTAAACAGTTCTGAAAATGGCTCTGCTAGTTCCACCCTTAGCTATTTTAGTACCCTGAGATGTATGCCATCTGGTCCCATTACCTTGTCCACCCTGAGCTTATTGAGCTCTTGTAGGACCCTTTCTTTTGTGATGAGACTAATGTACACCTCCCTCCCCCCTTTGTTCATGGTGCTGAGTTGTGGTCCCTGCCTTACCTACTCTTCAATAAATACTGAGTAGAAGTATCTATTTAGGATAGATGCTTTTACATGGTCCTCCTCCTCACATGCCCCCTTATACCCTTTGATCTTAGCAATAACCCCATTGGACTTTCTCCTTTCACTAATGTATCTAAAGTCTTGTCACCTTTTTTACTGTTTGTGCTAGTGTTTCCACAGTTTGGGCCTTTGCCTGTCTTACTGCCTTCCCTGCTTCCCTTAGGGAAGTTTGGTATGCCTCCCTGTCTTCATCTTGCTGCGTTCCTTTATATTTCCTGAAGGCCAGCCTTTTGGCTCTGACCTTTTTGGCTATTATTTTTGGGAACCAATGTGGTTTCCTTCTTCTTTTGCACTTCATTTTCTCTCTAACACAATAGGATGCTGCTTCAAGTATTGCATCCTTAATGCTTGCCCACTTTGCCTGTACCCCTTCACCTGTATTTCTTTTTGCCAGGCCAAGCTTAACTCTGTTGGTCATCTTATCAAAATCTTCTCCCCTAAAGTCCATATTTCTATCTTGGAATGGGTTGATTCAGTTTTAATGGTTAAATTGAACCATATCATGGGATGGTTACTGGCCCCCAGGTGACCTTCTACTGGGAGATCAGTGATCTTTTTCCTGTTAGCCAGTACTAGATCTAGGATAGCTTGCCTCTTGTGGGTTGTTGTACCAGTTGTTTGAGGCCCTCCCCCTGCAGGGAATCCACCATAGGTCAAGTTCTGGCAGATGTTCCTGCTGGTATTGACCCATCTGTATCTGGCATTTTGAAGTCTCCCATTGTCAGAACTTCCCCTTTAGCTGTCATGTTTTCTGTATCTTCTAACAGTAATGTGTCTCTGTCCTTCCCCTGGCCTGGAGGCCCGGACACAACCCCAGTTCATATGGCTGTCCCATTTCCTGTTTCCAGGGTGACCCACAGTTCTTCTGGCTCCTTATGTGTATTCTGAATTTCTGTAGCTTTGATATTTTAATTGACATAAAGTCTAGCAGAACTAGACTTATCATTCGGAGGTACATCCCCAGACTTGCCCCAGGGATGTGCCTCCAACTTGAGCTGTGAATAGGACTGTGCCCGGTATGAATGGGCATGCCCCCTTCACAGCCCCCCAAGATGTGCCACATATCATTACCGGCATTGTGCAATGCATTGGTGCATTGAAGATGTGCCAGCACTTTGGGCCCCATGCTTAATCATTATTTGGCGCAAGTCAGGGATGCATCAGTGCATCTTGGATGTGCGAGGCACATCTCTTTTGTGAATCCTGCCTGATAGAGTCCAATTATTTTCCTTTTTCTATTATTTGGAGGTACACATTCTCACTGTCAATCCGTAGAGTTACTTGTCCTCCAGTTTCCCACCTTATTGCTTTGAGAATATTTTTGCTCATATTGTTTTATGGTGGCTTCCAAACATTCACCCAACTTCTGTTTCAAATTGTCTTTGGTTTCATTCTGAAATTGAGCCAAAGCAAATATTGAAAGAATGTTGCCATTTTATTTCATTAATATTCTCACACTGTCATAATACTCTGGAAATGACATCCCTGGTGTTGTGACTTCTCTACATATAATTGCAGGTTGAGTGGATTTTTCCTTGTTGTTTTCTGCAGCTCTTAATATAAAAACTGACCAGTTACTACCAAAACCCATTCTTCATTTAATAAAGGTCTAATTATACTGAAAAAATATGTTTGAGGTTGCCACCCATTATTGTGGACAACAGTGACTTTATATTCATGTTCAGAGTCTCCTTAGACTCTTCTTGGAGGATGTCCACGCTAAACAATGGTAGTACATAGTCAGTGGGTTTTTTTTCATAAATAACTCAAAGTTGTCTTGCCTTAAGGTACTGTTCTTGTCCTTTATATTCTTGTTCCTTTCTTTAATTTCTTCCCTTCCTAGTTCTTCCTTATTTTCCTGCTTCAGTTTTGATTTCTTGTCTATTTTTTCCTTCTTTGGGCATCTCAAACCTTGCTCTCCTCTTTTGGCTCATCTTGTCCAACAAGCACTTCCTCTATTAGAAAAAAACACAAATTGCACATACCTCAATAATGCAAAGCATCATGGGAAACATATGCAAATACCCACTAATTAATTCGGAATGGCTCGGCTTTAAGCAAAATTGCACGGTGCCTGAAGGCCTCACAATGCAATCAACAAAGGCTGAGAACAGCAGACACAGAGTGTGCCACTTAGGAGGATGAAGCACGTGTCTGTGTCTGCTGTTCTTAGTCTTTGCTAATTGTATTGTGTGGCCTTCTGGCACCATACAATTTTGCTTAAAATTGAACCAGTCCAAATTTATTCATGGACATTTGCATACACTTCCCATGATGCATTGCTTTATTGGGGTATGTGCAATTTGTGTTTTCTTTAAAATCTGGCTGTATGACCAATGTCCTCTGGGATAACCCATGCCCCAGTGCATTTGCTCTGTAGTTCTTTTTTTTTTTTTTTTTTTGCTACTGGACATTGGGCAGTCCACGACCCAAACAAATAAGATCTCCTACAGGCTGGCTCCCTCTCCTTGGGCTGAGATACAGATATGGCACACTGAGGAGTCCAGATGAGGATGAAGCATGCATCTGTGTCAGCTATTCTCAGCCTTTGCTGACTGTATTGTGAGGCGTTCTGGCACCATGCAATTTTGCTTAAAGTTGAGGCAGTCTAAATTAATTAATAGGCATTTTCATATACTTTTCTGGTAATTTGGCTGCACTGCTACTGCTTCTGAGCTCTGATTGGGCATAAGGCTATTCCCCTTCTCTTATTGGCTTTTGCTTTTACCCTTCCTAAACTGTCCCTTTTTAATACAAAAACTGATAATGCTAAGTTTTCCAGTACTGACTGTTAAATAGAACAGGATTGTTAAAGTTCTAACTTTTTTTTGGTCTAATTTTCCATTTGAAAATGATACTGCAAAGCCACTAGATGACAACAACTCACAGAGTTTGCAGTCCTCTTCTCACTGATCTCCCCTAACACTTTTAGTTCTGGTTCTTCATACCTACAGCCTTGGGTCAACAGCCTTTTTTCTATAATCCACCATAAGCTGCAATCTCAGAACAGTCTTTAGCTCTGAATTTCCACCCACTCACCCAACCCTGCCCCCTGCCTTAGTTAAACAATCAAGTGCTCATCCTCTAAACCTAGGCAGCTCTGTTACTGGTAACAGCCCAGATTAGGACATAGCTGTCCCCTGTACCCTGTTCTCCCTTACTGCCTATTGCACCATTGCTTCTAACCAGTATGAATCCATTCCCATCTAATCAACTTTTTTTCAGTGCTCCTCTGCAAATTGCCTATGTTCTAACAATCAGTGGTGTGATCTGAATATGCAAACCAATAAATGATAGCCAGGTTCACAGCACTGTACATTTCATTTTGCTTAATGTGTCTATTTATTGCTGACTATTTCATAACCATGTCCCTAATTCACCCTCTGCTGCACAGTGAGGAGGTCCCAACACACAATCTCAAAAAGTAGAAGGGGGAGATATGGGAAAAGGAGAGACAGGAGACAAGGTGAACTGTAGTATCCTTGAATGCAAGGAGTTTAGCAAGCAAGGTGGCAGAGTTCCAAGCAATGATGGCAGACAGAGAGGTAGACATTGTCACCATCTCAGAGACCTGAGCCACCCAATACCATGAGTGGGATCTCACAGTCCCGGGATACAAGGTGTTCCACAGGGACAGGGATGAGGAAGAGAGGAGGGGTGGCAATTTATATCAGAAAGGGGATACTGTGTATCAGGAAGGAAGGGGAAGAGGGGAGGCCAGAAGCCATATGGGTATTGCTCCAAAGCCCTAAATATAAGAAACTCAGGATGGGGGTGGTGTGCAGGCCACCCTCACAGAATGAGGATGTGGATAGGAAGCTGGGGGAACAAATCAGGAAGGTCAGTGACAACAGGAATACAGTTATAGTGGGAGATTTCAATCTACCAGGGGTTGATTGGCAGACAGTAACTATAGTACTCACCAGGGAACAGGTGCTGCTGGAGGCTATCCAAGAAAGTTACCCCATGCAAGGGGTGATGGATCCTACTAGTGAGGGTAACATACTAAACTTGGTACTAACAAATGGAGACCAAGTCCAGGATGTGGTAGTACAGTACCCTCTAGCAGGAAGTGATGACTGCTCAGTGGAGTTCCTTCTCAACACAGAGAGGCTAAGACCAGGATGAGAGTGTTGGATTTTAGGAAGACAGATTTTGCCAGAATGGGCAGCATCCTAGAGGGGTATTTAGCTGAAATTAACCAAGGGATGGATGCTGAACAGAAATGGGCAATCATTAGGAAGGGGCTAAATGAGGCCACAAACACATGTGCCAAATCTCAGAGTAAGCAATCCAGGTAAAAAAAAACAACTAGCTGGCTCAGCAAGAAGGTAGAGGAGAAGGTGAAGGAAAAAAAGATTGTCCTTCATTAAGTTTAAAAAATCTGGATGTGAGGAAGATAGAGAAGTGTTCTCAAAAGCATCTAGGGAGGTGACTGGGTCAGTCAGGGCAGCAAAGGCAGCAAAGGAGCTGAAGTTGTCTCAGAGGATCAGAAAGAGGGAAAAGGGTTATTTAAATACATAAGGGAGAAGAGGAGATGTAGGGATAACATTGTTAGAATCAAGAGAGAGAGAGAATAGATGGAACAAGGGGAAGATCTGGCAGCAGCACTAAATGAGTAGTTCTGCTTGATGTTCACAAAAGAAAGGGATGGCTCAATACTGCCGGGCAAAAGGGAAAAGGGTGGGGGAGGCAGAGATAACAGACAAGGTCATTCAAGAGGATAGAGTTCTGAAGGGCCTTAACGGCTTGCGGGTGGACAAGGCACCCAGACCTGAGAGTGTACACCCAAGCGTCCTGAAGGAACTGGCACAGTTATTGGAAGGCCCTCTGATGGACCAGTTCAACACTTCCTTGGAGATGGGGAATGTACCCAGGGACTGGAGGATGGCTCACGTGATGCCCCTTCACAACAATGAACCCAAGGACCATCTGGGTAACTTTAGACCAGTGAGTTTGACTTCCATAGTGGGGAAGTTGATGGAAACCATTCTAAAGGAGACGTTAATAACCTTTCTTGATAGCAATGGCCTGCAGAATGAGAGACAGCATGGGCTTGTCATGGGAAGATCTTGCCAAACTAACCTGATCAACTTCTTTGACTGGGTCACTAGGGTGGTTGACGAAGGCCACGCTGTGGCTATCCTGTACCTGGACTTCAGCAAGGCTTTTGACTCTGTGCTACACAGGAGGTTAATAAGCAAGCTGACAGACATGGGAGCAGGGGAAAAACTGGTTGGGTGGGATGAGGGCTGGCTGCAGGGCCAAAAAAAGAGGATAGTTGTAAGGGGGGAGACATCCAATGCATGGCCAGTAATGAGTGGAGTACTGCCAGGTTCAGTTCTGGGCCCCATTTTGTTCAATGTCTTCACTGGAGACATTGCAGAGGCGGTGAAGATTAAGATCTGTCTGTTCACGGATGATGCTAAGATTTGTGCAAAAGTGGACAATGAGGAAGAGAGGCAGGCACTCAGAGAGAATCTAACTAAACTCTACTAGGAAGTGGCAGTTGAGGTTTAACACTAAGAAGTGCAAGGTCATGCACCTTGGAGCCAGAAATCCCAAGAACAGCTACTGGCTGGGAGGGAGTGCAGTTAATGGCTTCAGAGGAGGAAGGGACCTGGGGGTAATAGTCACAGGGGACATGAACGTATCTGCACAGTGTAGGAGAGCTACAGCAAAGGCAAATAGGATGCTGGGGTGCATTGCCAGAGGGATCACCTCTCGAAAGGGGGAGGTCATCCTGCCATTGCATAGATCACTGGTGAGGCCACACTTGGAATACTATGTACAGTACTCGTGCCCGTACCTCAAAAAGGATGTGAGATTACTGGACGGGATGCAGCGTAAGACTACAAAAATGATCATGGGACTAGGGAAGTTGCCATATGAAGAAAGGTTGAAACAGCTCAACGTGTACTCGCTTGAGGATAGAAGGGAAAGAGGTGACATGATAGAGACCTTTAAGTACTTGACAGGCATACACAAAGTCAGGGAACGAGGATTGTTCCACTTAAAGGGGGAAGAGTGACTGGGGAGCACAGTCTGAAGTTGGAAAGAGGAAGGTTTAGGAGGGAGATGAGGAGGTACTACTTCACAGAGAGAGTTGTGTCAGGTTGGAATGCACTACTGTAGGAGTTAATCACTCAAAGGACAGTGGATAGCTTTAAGCGGGGTTGGGACACAGTCAAGGGCAGGGTTAGTACAGACAAAAACACAAAGTGGGGAGGACAGGAAAAGAGGGGAAAGAGATGGGTTTGGGTGGGGGTGGAGCAGTGGTAGTGATTTGAAACTAAGAGCTGCACAATTGGGCAGACTTGATAGACCTGTGTGCCTTTTTCTGCCAGCAGTTTTGTATGTTCATATGATACTAAACCCCAGTCTGTGCATCTCACTGTCCCTTGCCTGCCAAAGTGTGGAGTTGTATACCTTGGTAGATGGCTCAGAAGGCTGCAAATGTCCTCACATTTTGCTAAAAATATAAAGCAAATACCTGCTTCTTCAATCCAACGGTTCCTACTACTCCTCCTGCTGTTAACCGTTGTGGGTGACGTTGAGCCAAATACCAAATCCACCATACCTTCATCTGCCTCCAACCCCCCAACATCATCATCATATAAAATGCCAAAAGGGCTAAAAATTGATCATTTAAACATGTAGTCTTGGACCTAAGATGTCTAAGCTAGAAGTCTGAATTAATCAATATACTCCTGACTTCATGGGCATCTCCGAGACCTGGCTGAAACCATGCATCAGAGAACATGAGGTTACTGGGTAGCACAATATATTAGCGTCGGTAGTCAGGCATCTACAATAATGGTGACCTAATCCCCGGCACATGTCTGCAGAGCTACGTAAGGGTAGGGTAGCTGGATGGGGGTGGCGAATACAGCAATGGGATGTCGCTATACATACGTGCACAGGGGGGAGCGAGCATGCACAGTGAGGAGCAGGAGGGAATGTGAGAGGTGGTACCATGGTGGGTTGCCAAGCCAACCCTGTGGCATGGTGGGTGGGTTGGTGGCATTCGTTGGTAGGTACTGAGTTCATTTTGTTGTACCTGGCCCAAATCTTTTTAATGTTTTTCACACACCCGGATATGCACCCCCCCTGGAATTGAGAATCCTCAAGTAGTACGGTGTGGGATTTGCAGTGGGTACATCCCCGGCACTGTTTTGCTGTGTGCCAGGGTGTCAGAGTGCCAAAATAAATTTTTGACACTCTGACTTTGCAATAGTGGCGATCGCCTTAAGGCTTTCGCCATTATCACATAAACCCAGTTGGTGTCCCTGGTTATAAATGTTTCAGGAAGGATCGAGTGGTAAAAAGGGGTGGTGGTGTCCTCATGTATGCCAGCGAGCACTTAGACGCTGTTGAAATACCTGTTACTTATCTGGACCTTCTGCTGTCGAATCAATTGCCTTTCCCTCACTGTTGGCACTGTAAAAAAAAAACTCAGTAGGTTATGTATACATGTCTCCTAAGGTAACAATGCCTGGCCTTCCCTCCTTCATAACCTTCCTTGCTAACCTCTTTCAGCACAACCTCATACTTGGAGGTGACTTCAACGTTGACTGGCTGCATTCCAACTCTTCCAAACTGACCACCACCCTAGCTGACTCAAATCTGGTTCAAATGATTGGTGACCCTACTCGTATTAATACAAAGATGACAGCCATACTTTACTTGACTGGGTGGTCACAAAGTGTGCCCTGAAGATAAAATCAGCAGAGGTCCTCTCAGATGGTATAAAAGATCATTTGCCGACACTCTGTGTATGGTGTAATAACTTCCCTAACCCTCCCCTCCTAAGATCATCACTGTGCGGGACATGTCCAGGTTTGATACCAACAACTTTGTGGATACCATCCTAGAAACTGATTGGGATCCAGTAATCCCCTGCCAGATGTTAACTTGGCACTAGACTGTTTTGTTGCAAAATTCACTAACATTGTTGTCCAACATGCCCCCTTTAAAGAGTTGCTGGGTAAAAGGTATTAAAGCACCACGGCTCACCAAGGAATTAAGGCAGCACATGTCCACTCACGACAAGGCATGGAGGACCAATAAGGAGAGTGGGCTATCTACCAACTGGCAAACAAATAGACAGCTAAGGAACAGCTGCAAGAACTCAATCCAAAAAGTAAAATGATTCCACTTCAAGAGACTCCAGACTGCGCATTTTAGTAATCCGAAAGAATTCTGGTGACAGATTAACTCCCTTTTAAAGGGTAACACCTCTGAGGCCTCCAGTTCCCTTGATGCCCAAAGGGGTCTCTCTCACTGAGCCCCCCCATTGCCTCTGGCTTCAGTGGGCGCTACACCAATCTGGATAGGTGTACACCACTATTTTCTGCTGTCAGTCGACCCTATGGACTACCCTTCCTTTCATCTAAAGCTCACAACACTCATGGAGGTTCACTGTCTCCTCATGAACGTAAAGGCTGACAGATCACTTGGCCATGACACTCTAGAGCCTAAATTCCTTAAGTTGGGAGCTGATGCCCTAGTCCACCCTGTTCAAGATTTATTTAATCGATTCTTCCTTACTTGCACCGTCCCTGAAAAATGGAAAGTAGCGGTGGTCATCCCCATCCACAAGGGAGGTCCCAACTAGATAGTGGAAAATTTCTGGTCTATTTCAATACTTTGTCCTTTAGCAAAAATACAAGAGCAGATAATCTACAATCAGCTACAGGATTACTTTGAACTCCACCATCTGCTCTCAACCTCTTAGCATGGGTTTAGGAAAACCCACAGTACACTTACAAATCTGATTAAAGTCACCTCTGACATGGTCCATGAAACTGACCATGGGCATGCCACTGGAGCAATTTTCATATACTTGACCAAGGCTTTTGACTTTGTCAGCCATGGCCTTCTATTACAACTGCATGTCCTTGGCTTTGATGCCACTGCCCTGACCTGGACCCAAAGTTACCTTTATGGCCGTACCCAAAAAGTAAAATGAGCAGGCTCCCTATCTGACCTGATGGCCATTACCCATGGTGTCCCCCAGGGCTCCATATTGGGCCCATTACTTTTTTCTCTTGTATTAATGACCTCCCTAATAATTGTGTTGGGGCCTTTGTTCACCTATATGCAAACGATGCTATCATATATCATTCCTCTCCTGATATCGGGTGGCTCAGTTCAACGCTAGCCTCCAATTTCCACACCCTTGAAGACTGGTTCCTTCAGAAGCAGCTTGTCCTTAATACTAAAAAAACAAAGAAAATATTGTTCTCCAGCTCATCTGCACCAACCCTCCCCCTTTGACTGTACTCTCACATACTGGGGATGCATTCGAATTGGTCAGGCCTTTCCAATACATGGGAGTACACCTTAGAGCCCTCACTTACCCTTGATGCACATGTTACAGCCATCACCAAAAGTATAAACCAAAAAACTGATGTCCTTTACCACACTTATCTATTCCTTAATTTACATAGAAACATAGACTTTGATGGCACATAAGGACCACTTGGCCCACCCAGTCTGCCCACTTCACTTCCTATTGGATAAGCTGCAGATTCTAGTTAACCAACAGCTTGCTTCCCGCAACCCCCCACTACAATTGCCTTATGTCTGTCCCCTGCATGTTTGAATTCTCCCACTGTTTTAGACCCAACAACCTCCTCAGGAAGGCGGTTCCATGCATCAACCACTCTCTCCGTGAAAAAACAATTTCCTCACATTACCCCTGAGCCGTCCCCCCCCATCTTTAAATTGTGCCCCCTTGTTCTTACACATCTCTTTTTCTGAAAGATGCTACCCTCCTGGACTTTGTTAATTCCCTTGAGGTGCTTGAAAGTTTCTATCAGGTCCCCCCGTCCCTTCTTTCATCAAGGGTATACATATTAAGCTCTCTCAGTCTCTCTTCATATGGTTTCTGATGCAGACCCTGCACCATTTTAGTTGCCCTCCTCTGGACTGCTTCCATCCTATCTATGTCCTTGCAGAGATGGGGTCTCCAAAACTGCACACAGTATTCCAGATGGGGTGTCACCAACTGTTTGTACAGAGGGATAACCACTTCCCTTTTTCTTCTTGTGATGCCCCTTTCTATGCATCCCAGTATCCCCCTGGCTCTCCTTACTGACTTCTCACATTGTTTACCCACCTTCAAGTCATTTGATATGACTACCCCCAAGTCCCTTTCCATTTTTTTTGTTGTTAGTACCTCCCCTGCTATTGTGTACTCTTCTCCTGGGTTTTTGTTTCCCAGGTGCATTACTTTGCACTTCTTTGCATTGAATCTAAATTGCCATATGTCTGACCATTCCTCCAACCTTGACAAGTCCTTCTCATTCTTTCTACCCCCTTGTGTATCAACTCTGTTGCAGATCTTTGTCATCTGCAAAGAGGCATACCTTCCCTCCAGACCTTCTGCAATGTCACCTATAAAGATGTTAAAGAGGACTGGACCCAGTACTGAGCCCTGAGGTACTCCACTAGTAACTCCACTTTCTTCGGAATGTGTTCCATTCACTATTACCTTCTGTGTCCTGTTGTGCAGCCAGTTTGCTACCCAGGCTACCACCCTGGAACCCACTCCCAGGCTGGCTAACTTGATTATTAGTCTTTTGTGTGTGACTGCGTCAAATGCCTTGCTAAAGTCTAGGCAGGCCATATCCACAGTCCCTCCCTGGCCTATTACATTGGTCACCCAGTCAAAGAAATCAATTAGATTCATCTGACATGACCTTCCTGCTGTAAATCCATGCTGCTTTGGGTCCGGTGCCCCGCTGACCTCTAGGTACTCAACAATTCTTTCTTTCAGAAGTGAGTCCATCAGTTTCCCTACCACTGAGATCAAACTCACAGGTCTGTAGTTTCCTGCTTCTGCCTTGCTCCCACTTTTGTGAAGGGGAATCACATCTGCCCTCCTCCAGTCCTCAGGTAGCACCCATCCTCCCATGATTTGTTAAAAAGTGTGGTCAGTGGTGTCACTAGGTTCTCCCTTAGTTCTTTTAGGATTCTGGGGTGAATCCCATCAGGCCCCATTGCTTTGTCCACCTTAGTTTTAGGAGTTCTTCCAGGACTCTTTCTTCTGTAAATGGACTGGTGTCAACCCCGCTACCCAGAGTGCTTCTATTGTCTGGTTTAGGTAACTCCTCCTCATCTTCTTTTGTGAATACTGAGCAAAAGTATTCATTCCATATCTCTGCCTTTTCACTGTCTCCCTCTGCCCACCTCCTCTCTCTTTTATTAATCTTAACTATTCCTCCCTTAACCTTTCTATGCTCCTTAATATACCTATAAAAGGTTTTATCCCCCTTCTTAACTGAGCTGGCTATTTTTTCCTCAGTTTGGGCCTTTGCTATTCTGATTGCCTTCCCCACTTCTTTCTACTTTAATTGATACAGTTCCCTGTCGTGCTCCTTCTGTGATTAATTATACCTTCTGAAAGCAGCCTTTTTCTCCTTAACCTTCCCTGCCACCTCTTTTGAGAACCAGAGTGTTTTTTTTACTCTGCTTTGTTTTCTTTACTTGCCCCACACAAAGGCTTGTTGCCTCTATGATAGCAGTTTTGATTTTTCTCCATTGTTCTTCCACCCTCTCCTTTTTGGCCATTTGGTAGTGCATTCCTCAGCTATTCACCTATTTTGCCAAAGTCAGCCCTTCTAAAGTCCAGTATCCTTGTTTTTGTATGGCTTGTCTTCATGGTTGTGCTTATTGTGAAGCACACTGTGCAGTGGTCACTTGTTCCCAGATGTCTACTGACTTCTAAATTTGTGATCCTCTCTCCGTTTGAGAGTACCAGGTCTAGTATTGCTCCCTCCCGAGTGGGTTCCAACACTAGCTGTCTAAGGCATGCCCCCTGCAGGGCATCAAGAATTACCCTGTTCTTGGATGTGGCTGCAGTACCTGTCATCCAGTTAACATCTGGCATATTCAGGTCCCCCATCAACAGTATCTCCCCTTTTTCAGCCATTTTAAGAATGTCCTCTATCATTTTCTTGTCTTTTTCCTCCCCTTGAGTCAGGGGTCTGTATACAACCCCTGTGCGGATTGTGATGCCATTCCCTGTCTCCAAGGTGACCCAGAGTGCCTCTTGTCCTCCCTCTTTACTTTTTAATTCTGTAGCTTTGATCCCATCTCTTATGTAGAGAGCTACTCCACCTCCTCTTTTACCCTCCCTGTCCCTTCTGTAGGCTGTGTACCCCGGTATGTTGACATCCCAGTCATGGTTCTCTGTGTGCCATGTTTCTGTGACTGCCACAATATCCAATTTTTCATCTTCAATCAGGGCTACTAGCTCAGGAAGCTTGTTTCCCAGACTACAGGCATTGGTACTCATTGCCCTCCATTTAATGTTGGCTTTATCCTTTTTTCCCCCATCCCTGCTCTTATTGCCCTTATCTATTATTCCATGTACCCTTGTACTGCCCTCTGTTGAGCTCTGTACCTCAGTGTTTACTTTACTACCTGCCATGTTTTGTGGGGGGAGGCTTGAAAATTCCTGCATTTTATCAGCACCTCCCCCCTTGGCTAATTTAAAAGATTGCCAAGGAAGCATTTAAACCTGTCACTTAGGAGCTTGGTTCCCTTCGTGGACAGATGCAGACCATCATGCCAGTACAGACCTTCATCTCTCCAGGTGTATCCCCAGTTCCCAATGAAACCAAAGCCCTGTGCTTTGCACCAGTTTTGCAACCATTCATTAAACTGCATGGTGTGCAGTACCCTAGCCTCACCCCTGTCATGGACTGGCAGCACCTCTGAGAAGGTAACCATGCTTGCTACCTGTCTGAGGCCCTTCCCCAACTCCACAAATTCATCCTGCACTGCACTGATTCCATGCCTAGCTAGGTCATTTGTCCCAAGGTGGACAATGATATCTAGTTCCCTGTCCTGTGATGCTGCTTCTGCAATCATGAGGATTCACTTCTTGTCCCTCCAAGCCACGACACCAGGCAGGCACCTTACTACCCTCCCTTCCCCAGTTCTGAGTCCCATATCAGAAGCTGTTTCCTTCCCCTGCGGTGTCCCTTGCCACCCTTTTGTGGGTCTCCCTTGTGGATGTCTTCAGCATTTTTCTTGGTCTCCACTGAGGGTGCCATCATAGAGGAACTTTGCTCTGCCAGACTGGCATATGATTTGTGTAGAGGTACAACTAGGGGTCTTCGCCTCTGTTCCACCACCCGCACCCTCCCAGAACCCACTGTGGTCCAACTGCTCTTCATACTTGGCAACCTCAGGCAGTGGTTGTGGCAGTGATGCTCTTTGGGTGGGGGAGGCTTCCTTAGTCCCTGCTAGTTCAGCCTGGAGGTGGTCAATCTTCTCCTTCAGAGCTGACAGTTACGTGTAAATTTGACCTCCTGCCACAAGACTGCGGATGCCACACTCCTGCCCCATCTCGTGTATGGTGCTCCATTACTACTCTCTGTTACTGCATCCCTACTATCATGCTTGTTACTGGCCTACCACAGAATTGCCAGGTTTTCTTTTGAGGCCAATGCTTGGCACCACCACTGCAATGTCCTATCTGCCCTGGGATGGCTACCTTATAAATTAAAATTACACTATGCCACAAGAAGCTTTATACAAAAGCTTGTCCATCGCTTCATTCCTCCTTGCCTTGCTTATATTGTTCAACGTCATCTCCTTCAATGTGCCCTCATAACTACCTCCTTGCACCTTCTCTTAGTGCCAAACCTATGACTCTCAATGACTCAGAGATTGTTTGCATTTTCTACTGTGTCCTACTGGAATGCTCTGCCTCCTTCTATACTGGCCTGCACCTCCCTCTCTCAATTTCACAGTTCGCTGTTATCTCACCTGGTATACAGCACCAATGTCGAAATTTCGACATCAGCTGATATTATTGCAAATACAGTGCCAAGTTGCTGTAGTGTCAGTGCTGGACCCTGGCACTATTTCCTGGTTGGGGAACAGCCCTCTGTGTGTGGGGAGTTCATCTCTGAAGAAAACAAGGTAGGTAGTGTGATTATTTATGCCAACTGCAAAAGCAGCTGACATTAAGGTTTCGCTGTTGGTCATTCAACAAAATTTTTGTCAATGACCGATCATAGATCCATCTCACCTAACCACCCCACCTTGCATCTGTTTGTTTTCCAATGATTTAACCAGGTGAGACTCACTAAGCTGAAAGCTTGTTTAAAGATGCAACCTGGGAGCACAAGGAAGTTAAGTGACTTGCTCAGGGTCACACACTATGCAAGTGGAAGCTGTTGGATTCAAACCCAGGTCTCCAGATCTGCAGCTCAGAGCCTTATACCACTGCACCATACTGCCTCCTTGCTTCCACTGACTCCTAACCCCTGTTCACTCCTTGCTTGATTCTCCTAGCAAAACTTTCCACTTTCTATATCTCCTGCTCTCCAAGAAAAAACAGTACTGTGAATGATGTTAGTATGGTTAGTAGGTTTTGTTGACTGTGCTTTTCATTGCTTATTTTGCATAACTGAATGTAATTGATATACTCTCTTACTAATGACTACTCCTTGGCTAATTTCTTGTGTACCCCCCTACAAATGGGGGTTCCCAAGAAGTCTTCCTTGAGCTTGCCTAAATGCTCACTGCCAAGCTGGTGTCTTGCGTTTTAGCAGTTTAAATGTATTGTCAGTGAGTGCCTGTATAGCCTCTGTGTACTATCTCTTTAAGAGCTGCTTGGGTTGCAGTTATAATTAATCTGGGAGGGGGGCTGAGTGTTTCTATGCTCAAGTCCCACCCGGGCTGCCAGATAATTGCTCCATTCTGCCATCACTATTTGTGCAGAGGGAGCTCTGTTAGATGCTGTGCTTATTTGCTGAATATCTATTAGAGTAATAATGCTATTGCAGTTTGTTCTAACCTGCCTTCTTTGCAGCATGGATTTTTCTGTTCTTCCCCACCATTTTGACCAGGGGCTGCTGAATTGCGCCAATCAGTACTGTGGGACCTAAAATGGAGCCTACCTACAGGAGCTCTGTGGAGTCAGAACTTGTAGGAATTGTAGTTTGGGGCTTTTGGCACCTTTTTGCAACTGAAGTGGGAGCCCTTGCTTTGAATGACAGACAGATCAGCCAACCGAACCTTTTGGATCAGAGGGAAATTCCCAGACTGTCTGCTGCTGAGAGAGATCTAAGTTGGAAATTGAAGAAGCAACAGCTCAAAACAGTCGAGCAGCATCTGTGTAGTTTTTGCACAGGAGAACTGTGGAAATGCTTGAGTTCTGGCCTGTATGCCTGTCTGCTGTCCCTAAGAGGGAGAAGAGAATTAATTCAGACTGAATTTGAGTTTGTGAGAATGAAGTGCTATACTGAAATTAGGCCAGGCTCAAACCTGAAGAAGACCGAAGATTTTGCTGAATGCAATCGGTCTGTCAGGATTTCCAGCTGCCTTTGAACCTCTGGTTTGTGCACATACTTTGTGATCATGACCAGAGAGTGGCTTATCTGGTACAGTGGAATTTCCTTACATGTAAATGTGCTGTGAGTTGTTAGCGGGTCGTGATTTGGTTCCCCACTGTGTGAACTGTGTTCTGCTGGCTGGAAGCTGTATCCAGCCCAAAACAGACTGCATCCGTGTGCCTCTCCATTTGGCCTTGGCCTTGCCAAGCTGGCCCAGACAGACTATCCACTGCACAGAGAAAGCCATCAACGAGAGTCCTGCCTGGGGATCTGCCCCCTGCTCAATGCTTCGAACAGGAACAATGCCTCGGTGATTCATGTGGGCTCTGCTTCTCCTGGCACTCCAGATCAACCACCTGCAGTCTCAATTTTGTCCTGCCTGTGTCCTGTATTGGGAATGATGAGTAATCATCAGGGTAGCTCCCTGCAACAACAGTTAAATCTAAAAGTGTTGTCATCTGATTGGTTGTCTTCCTTTCATGAACTGAGCCCTCCAGCTCCGTATTACAAATAGTGTGTGTTGTGCATGTTGTTTTCTTCCATCACAGGGCCCCAACCAGCTGCAACGTCGGCCTACCCTGGGCAATGGTTCTGGCTAGCCCATCTCTTCTCCACCTGGGTATCCAGAGTGTGTGACTGTTTAGGGACTCTGAAATGCATGCATAACTGTCAGATTGAATTAGTCTCTAAGCCAATGAACCCGATTAGGCCCCCTCCTTGTTCAAGTCCTCTAAATAAATCAGATCTAACTCTTTTTGCATTTATCCTGACTGTGGTTCCAGTTTGTGGTAAAAGCATTGTACTGTTGATGTTTGCCATGCATAACCTTGTTTTACAGGGTGTCTCAAGGGTCGAGCTAGAGGAACCAGCCCTGGTGGAAAGTGCAAGCAGTGTGGGTGCTTGTATGGTGTACAAGGGGTATTGTGAAAGTGAATATTGTATATTGCTCAGGCCACTAGCAGAGAAAGAGGGGGGTTACAGTATCCCGGAGGGTTGTGCCTGGGTTAGTTTGACCACTACCAACCTTGACCGGATGGAGGCACCTGTTACAGAACCTAGGCACCTCAACCTGCTACTAGCCAAACTGGCAGGAGTAGTAGCCTTTGGGACAGTGCCACCTAGTGGTCACATATTGGAGGCACCACTGGGATAAGCATCCTCTAGTGACCAGAAGAGGGGATTACCCCATTATGTTTGGAACTGGTGGAAAAAATGGAGAAGCTTGCTATGCCTAAGTTCAAAATTGCCCCCCATAGGCTGTTAATGCACTGAATGATGGGGTGGAGTGAGACCGAGGGGCTAGACCCTCAGCAGGCCCTTCTGTTAAAGGATGTCCCATTAGGGACCACTAATGCTGTTATTATAGAATCTGTAGAGCATGTTAAGTGTTTGGGAAAAATCAAAGTGAAGGGGAGGAATTCAGACCTGTTTGACCAAACCATGGTAGTTTTATTCCCCTGAAGCTTCCCAATAGACCCAGAGAAGGAACCCCCTGTTATTCTGTCTGAAGGGGCCCAGAAGGGTTGAGGATCATCCAGTTACACAGTGATCTGGCTGCCCCATTTGGGTCCCCCAGCATAGAGGTATTCAAGGATAAGCTGCTTAAGTTATTAGCTTCTGAGGGGCAAACCACCCAAGAGTTAGTGAAGGTGCTAGACCTTTCTGAAGACCTCATGCCATTGCAGTCCCCAATAGTGTCTCCTGCCTCCCCTAAAGGTTCCTCACCGTGGTCTCCTCCCCCTTAGTAATTCCATCTGTGCACCTGGACTCCTACCATAGACTTATGCCTTTCTCGGGCACAGTCCAAGTGCCTGTGGGGGAAGATGATTTAGAAACATGGATGGACTGTGCTACCCCTTGGTTCAGGAGTAGTAGTGCACTGAGGGGCAGAAAAGAAAGAGACTCATGGAAAGTCTGAGAGGCCCTGCACTAGAGGAAATCTGATTTCTACAACCCACTAGCCCAGAGGCTACTGCGGCTGAATACCTTTCTGCCCTGGAGGGAGTTTTTGGGAGCTCAGATTCGGGGGATGATTTGCTGTGGAAATTCAAGTCTGCTAAGCAATGGAAGAATGAGAAGTTGTCTATGTTTGTTACCAGAATTGAGAGGGCTCTGCAGAGGGCCCACAGAAAAGGAGGGGTGCTGGCAAGGGAATTGAATCGGGTCAGATTTGACCATATTCTCAAGTCAGCCAGGTACTCTAGTGTGATGATGTTAAAACTTAAATTGCATGATAGGAAGGCATTAATCCTCCCAAGTATTGCCACCTCATGAAAGAGATACGTGAGGCAGAGAATGATGAAGAGGGCTGGGAGCCCTATGCTGCGGTTGTTCGTACCTGCCAGGCCCCTGAGAGAAGTGACGAAGATGAGGCATAGCAGCTGAGAGAGCTGATTAAAGAATTGACCAAGTTGAGGGGAGACCCACAAGCCACCAAGGTGACCAGAGAACCTAACCTCTACCAGGCACCCCCTGAGTCAAAAAGTGGAGTGGGGTGCATGTTGTCTCTTCAGAAATCCGGACTGGGGGTAACCTGTTGGAGGAAGTGCGAGTATTGATGGCCGTAGTGGGGGACATATTATGAGTCACACAAACCCCCAAACCTAGTGGAAGTCCAGAGGATCCAGAACACAAGTCACAAGTCAAAGAAGGGCCCCAAGGTGCCCCTGATGTACCCAAGCTGAGAGATGGACCACAATCACTTAGAGACTCTAGAGAACCCAATTTTTGCTATCACAGTGGGGAGGACGGGCACACCCATCCTCTTGTCACTCACCAGAGAACCTGAGAAAGGTTACCAGTAGGCTACTAGCCTGGCTTTGACAGAACAACAGCCGGCCATCAGGGGGAGCTGCATGAAAAAGTTAGTCATTGAAGGCTGCTGCCAAGTTGACATCCAAGCCTGCAGCCCCTGAATGGTCTGAAGTAGTGGGCCCTTTCATGGAAACGACAGTAAAGGTGAACAGTGTGCCCACACAAGCCATACTTGACAGTGGGACTCAAGTGACTATTTTGTTCCAGGACTGGTATTGAAAGCACCTGCCTGATGTGCCCCTACAACCATTGGAAGGCTTATGTGTGTGGGGGTTGAGCGAGAAGTCTTATCCATACTCAGGATATATTCGGATCTGGCTGTCGTTCCCTACTGCCGTAGCTGAAATAGATGAACAAGTCGAGACACTTGCCTTAGTGAGTCCCCCCACTGGACTATATGATGGAGTGCTACTGTTAACTGGGACAAACGCCCATATGTTTCAGAGATTGGTGCAACTCTGTCATGAGAAACAAGTGCAATGGACAGGGAAGGCCCTAAGAATTCTGGCTCTGATCAAGAGGGCCTATGATTTGCACCAGATACCTGAGGAAGCTGACCAGGATGATCCAATGGTGATCATGTGAAAGAAGGATCCCGACTCAATGGTACTGCCCCCTAATGCCCAGTATACCATTCAGGGGGAGGTCCACCTCCGGAAAAATGTAAAGAACAAAATACTGTTGTTGGATGTGCCAGGCAATGGGAAATTGCCAGAAGGACTATTGGTCAAACCCAGTATCTCACCTGCTTGTGCGCACGCCTATGCAAGACGATGATGGTCCAGATCCAGAATGTGTCAGATCAGGAGATTCGGGTGAACAGAGGATGCACCCTAGCTACTGTACACTGCACAGACACTGCCGTATTGCCTAGCAACAAGTGCCCAGGTGAGAAGGAGAGCATGGCCCCGGACTTATTTGAGTTTGGTGACTCCCCATTGCCAGCTGAATGGAAGACTAGAATTAGCAAGAAACTCATCCAGGGAGACCAAGTGTTTTCATTAAAAGAATGGGACGTGGGGTGTATCCAGGGTGCAGAGCATTACATATGCTTGCATGATGACTGGCCATTTTGAGAGAGATCCCGATTCCTTGCCCCAGCAGACATAACTGATGTGAGGAGGCACCTGCAGGAAATGCTCACTGCTGGTGTGATGCAGGAATCAAGGAGCCCATATGCCTTCCCCATTGTTTTGGTGCATAAAAAGAATGGGTCTGTAAGGACGTGTGTTGATTATCAAACTCTGAACCGACGGACCATCCCAGATCAGTACACCATGCCCCATACACAAGATGCCCTGGATTGTCTGAATGGGAGCAAATGGTTCTCAGTGTTGGATCTTTGCAGCGGATATTACCAGATTCTGATAGCCCCAGAGGACAGTGAGAAAATAGCCTTCATCTGTCCTTCGGGGTTCTACAAATTTCTGAGAATGCCACAGGGGATATCAGGTGCTCTGGCCACTTTTCAGCAACTGATGGAAAGTGCAGTGGGAGATATGAATTTGCTGGAATGTCTGGTGTTCATGAGCACATTGGAGGAGCATGAGACCCTACTGTTTAAAGTCCTAGACTGACCAGAAGACTTCAGCCTCAAGCTGTCCATTGATAAGTACCAGGTTTTACAAACCTCTGTGAAGTATGTGGGGCATGTAGTATCTACAGAAGGGATAGAGACTGATCCCAGTAAGATTGAAGCACTGAGCACTTGGCCCCAGCCCCGTAATTTGAAAGAACTGCAATGTTTCCTGAGGTTCTGTGGCTACTACTGCAGGTTCATAAAAGACTATTCAAAGGTGATTCACCCACTCTTGAATCTTACCCAGGGTTATCCTCCTACCAATCGCAAATACAACAAAATCTGGTCAGATCCACCATGGCTGCATAATAAAGTTAGTGAAGTTGTGTGAAATTGTTAAGGAGGTATGGAGAAGCAACACAATGATTTGTAAGTAGTAAGATTTGTTTTAGTTTCTGTTCTAAGGAAGGCATACACATTATTAGGAAAATACATGGAGGTGTACATTAAATGGAAGGAATAGGAAGCTTAAGAAAGAACCCTAGAGCAAATGCCACTGATGTATGTGTTATCCCGGATATTTGCCAGACAGACACATTTTAAAGAAAACACAATTACGCATATGCTAATAATGCAAAGCATCAAGGGAAAAATGCAAATCCCCATGATGGTACAGAAGGTGACAGTACATGAAAAAGTAATGGCTGGCATATGTTCAGCCTAAGGATTATTTACACATTTTTTTTTTTTTAAGAGAAACAGGGTTTTTGTCCATGAGGTGATGTAAGTTGTATTTAAGCAATGTGTTGATGTCAGGAAGTGAGGTGTAATGATAATGGACTGTTAGAGAAAATGTGATATTAACTTTTGGAGGCGAGCACTTTTGATAAGGACAAGGTGGTTATGCATGTGATAATGGGAATATTGGGAAAGTATGAAGTCTATGCAGAACTGGAGTACAAATATGCACCGTTTCATAAGTATGTGCTCAGAGTGCAGGCAAATGTGATACACAGGTTTGTTTTAGAACTAGGTAAAAATAGTGATACATGCAATGAATAGAAAAATAGATAATTACATAGACATATAGACAGAGAGCGAGAGACACAGACAGACAGGCAGAATAGGAATGGCAGTGAAGTACTGAAGTGACACCAACCCCACCCCACCCCACAGACATGGACAGACATTGGGGTGTGCCTTTGGGTCATTGGCCATAATGCTCTCACCATTTCACCTCACCTTACCCTGCAGACACAGACAAGAGTCTAGGTGTGCCTTGGGGTTTTCAAACTTTACACTCACCCCATTCCATACAGAAATATGCTGAAATGGGTACAGTATAAGAGAATGGAGTTAACTTTGGGGCTGAAGAGTCAAAGGCACACCTCGATACCTGTCACTGGCTGCAGGGTGGGGGTGGGGGTGGAATGGCGTGAGCATTACTGTTGACAATCCCAAGTCACACCTTGATGCTTGTCAGTCCCTACAGTGCAGGGTGTTATGGTCAGAAGCCCTGATGCCCTGGGCGTTTCTTGGTATTTTCACTCCAAGTTTTCAGCATGGGCTTTTTGTGATCCCACCGCATGAACAGTGACACAATCAGTTCATTAGCTAAAAGGAGATTTTGGACAGGGACTGTGCCATTTGGCATCACAGGTGCAAAAACACATTTTGAACAGGATGTACAAAATGGCAGCTGTACATTTCTTGCTTCAGTAACTGCTCAGCACATCTGTTGCATGACCTGCTTATTGATATTTTATATCTGCTGTGCAATGTACTGCTGCTATGGCTGTATGGCATAGAGGGACCTGGGGGTGGTGGTGGATGTCAAGATGAACAACTCAGAGACTTGTAGGTGGGCAGTGGCCAAGGCTAACATAATGGTGGGATGCATTGCCTAGGGGGATCACTCCAGAAGGAGGGAAGCAATACTCCCTCTGTATAACTGCTTGGTAAGGTCACACCTCAAGTACTGCTTGCAGTTTTGGAGGCCACACTTAAAGAGGGACATTGAACTCCTGGAGAGGGTCCAGAGAAAGGCAACCAAAATGATCTGGGGCTTGGGGGAAAGGACCTAAGGGAAAGGCTTGAAGAGCTGAATACGTACACACTGGAAGAGAGAAGGGACAGGGGGACATGAGAGAGGTCTTCAAGTACATGAAGGGGGTAAACAGGGGTGGAAAAGTCACAGTGCTCCAAAGGAAGGCGGGGAGAAACTAGAGTGCATGGGTGGAAGCTGGAGGGGAGATACTCAGGGGAGAAAGGAGGAGGTGCTACTTCAGTGAGAGGGTGGTAGAACCTTGGAATGTACTGCCTGGGGGACTGGAGGAGGGAGAGACTGTGGAGAGGTTCAAGACGGGGTGGGACAGATACAAAGGAAGGGTTGTGAAAGCAAAGTCCAATGAAGCAAGAATACCCTGGACTGGGAAGGGAGAAGCCCAAGAGGGTGGGCGGGCAGCAAGGTCAGCTCCTAGGGTGGGGACTGACCACACGAGCAGACATGAAAGCCCACTAGGCCTATTCTGCTAGCATTTTTGTATGTTAGTATGCTTACTACACCATAAAACAGATGATTACCATAACTAGGGAGACAATATTTGCACAGTGGTTTAAGACTCTTAATTACAAATCTGGAGATCTGGGTTTGAATCCTACAGCCCCCACAAAAAAAAAAAAAAAATTTCTCACAGAGCAAACCAGCACTAACTGCTCATAGAATGCTGATACCTACATTTACAGCTTAGCAAATACTTGAAATCTAACTGAGTGGGCCTTCCGTAAGAAAACAGCTAGAGTCTTTATTATAGCATTGATTATCTGGGCAGTTTCTGTGCTTTTATAGTTGTGTATAGTTTGATAAAATTAAAAGTTTTAAAATTGAAACACTCCTGCTAACCATACCTGACACACATATATAACAAAAATAATGAATTAGAGCTATTTAGTTGCTGCTGTCTTACAGAAACCCCAGTTAGCTAGCTCTCCCTTGGACTGGGAAGGGAGAAGCCCGAGAGGGCAGGGGAGGCAGCAAGGTCAGCTCCCAGGGTGGGGACTGACCAAACGAGCAGACACAAATGCCCACTAGGCCTATTCTGCTGGCATTTGTGTATGTTAGGATGCTTACTACACCAACATCATGAACCATAAAACAGATGACTGCCATAACTAGGGAGGCGGTATAGCACAGTGGTTTAACGCTTTTCACTGCAAATCTGGAGATCTAAGTTTGAATACCACAGCCCCCACAAAAAAAAAAAATGATGTCACAGAGGAAATCTCATCACAGAGGAAAATTAGCAGTAACTGCTAATAGAATGCTGATACCTACGTTTACAGCTTAGCAAATACTTGAAATCTAACTGAGTGGGGTGTCTGTAAGAAAACAGCCAGAGTCTTTATTAATTATAGCAATGCTTAGAAACATAGAAACATAGATTTTGACGGTAGATAAGGACCGCTAGGCCCATCTAGTCTGCCCATTTCCCTACCTAAAGGATAGGCCGCAGATCCTAGTTAACCAACAGCCTATATCGTCCTGCCCCCCACAAGAATTGCCTTATGTCTGTCCCATGCATTCTTGAATTCTCCCACAGTTTTAGACCCCACATTCCTCAGGAAGGCTGTTCCATGCATCTACCCTCTCTGTGAAATAATACTTCCTCACATTGCCTCTGAACCGCCCTCCTTCTATCTTTAAATTGTGTCCTCTGTTCTTGCAAGTCTTTTCTGAAAGATGCTACCTCTTGACTTTGGTTGATTCCTTGAGGTATTTGAAAGTTTCTATCATGTCCCCTCTCTTCTTTCCTCAAGGTATACATATTAAGCTCCTTTAGTCTCTCCTCATACGGCTTCTCTGCAGACCCTGCACCATTTTAGTTGCCCTCCTCTGGACTGCCTCTATCCTGTCTATGTCCCTTGGAGATGGGGTCTCCAGAACTGGACACAGTATTCCAGATGGGGTCTCACCAACTGTCTGTACAGAGGGATAACAACTTCCTGTTTTCTGCTGCTGATGCCTCTCCCTATACAGCCCAGTGTACCCCCGGCCCTTCCTACTGCCTTCTCACATTGCTTGCTAACCTTAAGGTCATCAGATATGATTACCCCCAGGTCCCTTTCCTGTTTTGTTGTTGTTACTACCTCCCCACCCATTGTGTATTCTTCCCCTGGGTTCTTGTTTCCCAGGTGCATTATTTTGCACTTTTTTGCATTGAATCCTAGCTGCCATACGTCAGACCATTCCTCCAACCTTGCCAAGTCCCTTTTCATCCTTTCCACCTCCTTGTGTATCAACCCTGTTGCAGATCTTTGTGTCATCTGCAAAAGGCATGCTTTTCCTTCCAGTCCCTCTGCAATGTCACTGATGAAGACATTAAAAGGACTGGACCCAGTACTGAACCCTCGGTACCCCACTAGTAACCACCCTTTCTTCAGAGTGGACTCCATTTACAATTACCTTCTGTGTCCTGTTGTCCAGCCAATGTTTTCAGGCTACCACCCTGGGACCCACTCCCAGGTTGGTTAATTTGACTATCAATCTTTTGTGTGAGACTGTGTCAAATGCCTTGCTAAAGTCTAGGTAGGCCATGTCCACAGCCCTCCCTGGTCTACTACTTGGTCACCCAGTCAAAGAAATCTATTACATCTGTCTGACATGACCTTCCCACTGTGAACCCATGCTGCCTTGGATCCTGTGCTCCACTGACCTCTAGGTACTCAACTATTCTTTCCTTCAGAAGTGACTCCATCACTTTCCCTACCACAGAGGTCAGACTGACAGGTCTGTAGTTTCCTGCCTCATCTTGGTCCCACTTTGTGAAGGGAATCACATCTGCCTTCCTCCAGTCCTCGGTACCACACCATCCTCCCATGATTTATTAAAAGAGTAGCCAGTGGTTTCACCTAGTTCCTTCCTTAATTCTTTAGAATTCTGGGGTGAATTCCATCAGGACCCATTGCTTTGTCCACCTTCAGTTTTAGGAGTTCTTGCAGAACCCTTTCTTCTGTGAAAGGACTGGGATCGACCCCCTATCAAGAGTGCTTCTGTTAATTGGATTAGGCACTTCCCCCTCCTCTTTTGTGAATACTGAGCAGAAATATTCATTCAGTATTCCTGCTTTTTCACTGTCCCCCTCTGCCCACCCACCATTCATTCTATTCAGCCTCACTATCCCTCCCTTTGTCTTTCTCGCTCGCTGATGTACCTATAAAAGGTTTTATCCCCCTTCTTAACTGAGTTGGCTATCTTTTCCTCAGTTTGGGCCTTTGCTATTCTGACTTCCTCCCTGCTTCTTTCTGCCTTAACTGGTACAGCTCTCTGTCCTGCTCCTTCTGTGTTTCCTTATACTTCCGGAATGCTATCTTTTTCTTCCTGACTTTCACAGCCACCTCTCTTGAGAACCATAGTGGCTTTTTCTTCTGTTTTGATTTGTTTATCTGCTTCACACAAAGGCTTGTTGCCTCTGTGATGGCAGTTTGATAATTCCCATTGTTGCTCCACGCCTCCTTCTAGCCTGTTTGCTAGTGCTTTTCTGAGGCACTCTCCCATCTTGCCAAAGTCAACCCTCCCAAAGTCCAGTACCCTCACTTTTGTATGGCTTGACTCTGTAGCTGAGTTTAATGTGAACCACACTGTTTGATGGTCACTTGTCCCAGATGGCAACCTACTTCTAGATCTGAAATCCTCTCACTGCCCCCGTTTGAGAGTACGAGGTCTAAGACTGCTCCCTCACGAGTGGGTTCTGAAACTAGCTGTCTAATTCCTGCCACCTGTAGGGCGTCAAGAATTGCCCTGCTCTTGGATGTGGCTGCAGCAAATGTGCTCCAGTTAACATCTGGCATATTCAGGTCTCCCATCAACAGTATCTCCCTTTCTCTGCCATTCTAAGAATGCCTTCCATCATATCCTTGTCCATTCCATCCCCTGACATGGGGGTCTGTACACAACCCTGTGCAGACTGTGGTGCCCTTTCCAGTCTCCAAGGTGACCCACAGTGCCTCCTCTCCTCCCTGTTTACTCTTTTGTTCAGTTGCCTTTATCCCTTCCTTTACATAGAGAGCTATCCTCCCCTCTTCTCCCTGCCTGTCTCTCCCAAGTTATGTACCCTGGTATGTTAACATCCCAGTCATGGTTCTCTGTGTACCATGTTTCTGTGACTGCTATGATATCCAGGCATCCCTCTTCCATTAAGGCCACCAGCTCAGGAGCTTGTTGCCCAGACTACGGCATTGGTGCTCATTACCTCCATTTCCTGATGGCCTTACCCCTTTGCCCCATCCCTGTCCTTCTTGCTTTTGTCACTTTCTCCATTTAACCCTGCCCTTCTCCCTATCAACACCTCGTGTTGGTGTTTTGCACACTTACTACCGTGATTGTTTGGGGGCTAGGATTTACCTGCTCCTTTCCAGTGCCTCCCCCCTTGGCTAGTTTAAAAGCTTGCCAATGAAGCATTTAAACCTATCACCTAGGATCCTGGTTCCTCTCCCGGACAGATGCAGCCCATCATGCCAGTATAGGCTTGCATCACTCCAGGTGGACCCCCAGTCCCCAATGAAGCTAAATCCCTGAGCTCCACACCAGTTTTTCAACCACTGATTGAATCCCATGGTATGGAACACCCTAGCCTCTCCTATGCCATAGATGGGTAGCACCTCCGAGAAGGTTATCGTGCATGCTACTTGACTTAGGCCCCTCCCCAATTCCACAAACTCTTCCTGCACTTCTCTAATCCCTTTCTTAGCCAGGTGATTTGTCCCTAGGTGGACAATGACATCCAGCTCCCTCCCCTGTGCAGCTGCTCCGGCAATCCTGAGGATTCGCTCCCTGTCCCTCCAAGCCATGGCGCCAGGCAGGCACCTTACCTCCTCTCCCTTCCTTGCCCAGTTCTACTTCCTTACAATGGAGTCCCCACCAGGAGTTGTTTCCTTCCTGCAGGGTCCCCTGACACCCTCCTGTGGGTCTCCTTTGTGGAGGTTCCCAGCATCCTCCTTGGTCTCCACTGTAGGTGTCTCCATAGAGGAACCACACTTTGCCAGAATGGCATAGGAATTATGGAGAGGTACAACTGGAGGGATGTGCCTCTGTTCCACCACCCTCACCCTCCCTGAGCCCACTGTGGTCCAACCGCCCTCTTCTTGGCAACCTCTGAGGCAACGGCAGTGGCACTGGTGGTTCCTGGATGGAAGAGGAGGTCCCCAAATCCTGGCCAACTCAGCCTGGAGATGAGCAACCTCCTCCCTCAGCCCAGAGAGGTGCCTGCAGATGGGACAACACCGCATCCTCCAGAATATCTCCCGGAAGACTGCTGCTCCACAGCCACTGCACTGCACCACTCCAAACATGTCTTATTTCTGACCCCTTAACTGTTTGCAATCCTTACTCTTTCATCTGTTTTTTTCTCTCTATCCTTACTTTCTGCCTGTGTGCCCTATAAGCTCCTGATTGTCCTGTTCTGAGTCAAGAATATCCTATATTTCTCAGTAGACCACTTACTTGTTCAGAGGCAGACCTCCAGCAGCTAGAGGGGGCCGGAGAGCTACTCTTGCCCTTCTAGGATGGTGGGTCCTTGGTGGTTCTGTGATCACTCACTTCCTGCCCCTAAACAGGAAGTTCCTGTTGTCAGTCAAATCCTGTGCCTATAAAAATAGAACTAGCTTTGGGTGGGAAGGAGGGCAATATAGTCCCAGTAGAGAAGTTCAGTCACACAGCAGTCCTTCCTCTTGGTGTCTTCTGCCAAGCTTATCTGTGCAATTTCACTTGCTTGTATGGTTGCGTAGAGTTTTATGAAATTACAACTTTTAAAATTAAAACACTCCTGCTAGCTAGACCTGATGCACACAAAAAACAAAAATAGTGAATTAGAGCTATTTAGCAGCTGTTGCCTTACAGAAACCCCAGTTAGCTAGCTCTCAGGTATCTGTTAAACTTAACTGTTGATGTGTCGATAGACCGGCAAAACTACACTTAAAAATCTCACAAATAAATAAGTGCAATATCAGAACAGCATTTATTTTAGTAGTATCTTCTTTCTTTTCAGGTGCCTATAACACTAGATATATATATATATATATATATATATATATATATATATATATCTAGTGTTATGGCACCCAAAAAGAAAGAAGATACTACTAAAATAAATGCTGTTCTGATATATATATATATATTTTCTTTTCAGGTGCCCATAACACTAGATATATATCTATATATATATATATATATATATATATATACATATAGATAGATAGATATATAGATATAGATATATATATATATCTATATCTTAACTTCAAAGCACTAAATGTATTCAAATGCAAAAAAAACATGACTTTATTTTCTTCACACATTACTGTTAAACCTTAGATCCCAGAATGGCCAAAAAACAATTTAGACTTCACTCTTGCATGTCACTGTCACACCCACTTCTCATGTAAACAACATTAACAGAAACCCTTTCATTTCTGTGCTATGCACTCTTATTTCAGAGACTTAAATCTTACAGAACTGCTAAAAAAACAAATTTTTTAAGACTGGATTTCTGTAAGAAAATAGCTGCTAAATAGCTCTAATCCATTATATGTGTTTTCAGTGTGTGTCAGGTCTAGCCAGCAGTAGTGTTTTCATTATATATAGAATGGATGGTCTCCCATCCACTGTTTTGTATAGTATATGGTTCTTTGTGTATTTTTAAATCTTCGAGATCCTTTACCTTGCTGTTTGCTACTGCTCTCACTCCCTCTCGATTACGTGCTGCTTGCACTCTCTGTGGTGCCGCTCACTCACTCTCTAACTGCCCTCAACTGTGACCGCAACATTTTTTTGTTTTAAATTTTGGGAAAAACAAATTGCCACACAGAGATGTGTGTGTGGCTACTCAAATCCGACTTCGAAAAAAATGGTAGTACGCTGCTGCATGGCACCATCAGAAGGGTCCGTTGCTGGCTCTCGCTAAATCCTATCGCCATGTTTACGCTGCTTTTCTGGGATGTCCCACTGTGTCAGCCAATCTGGTGGCAGGTAAATGTTAAAAAGCTGTTGTACTATCGATGTGATGTCAGAATGATAGTACAACAGCTTTTTTGACCTTTGAACTGCCCTACAACAACTTTGTGAGAGCCTCTGATTTCAGTGCACAATAAGAGGTAACCATATACTATAAAATTTTATTTCATCAAACTACTCACAACAGTAAAAAGCACAGAAATTGTCCCTGATCACGAATGCTATAATTAGTAAAGACTGTAGCTGTTTTCTTGCAGAACACCTACTCAGCTCTTAAGTACTTACTAAACTGTAAATGTAGGCACCATCATTGTACTAGAAAGAAATGGAAGTTAGGGCTGATTTTGCTCTGTGACATGCTTTTCATTTATGTATTGTTTGTTTTTGGTTACAAATGTGGAGTTTTTTTTTAATAAAGTATAAAATGTGTATGTATGAGTTATTTAGTTTGGAGAATATTTGAAAAAGTGTGATACACTAAATGTGTAGTGCAGTGAACCATTGTAATGTGGAATCAAATGTGTAACTGAAATTACTGTGTGACTGTTGTCATTTATGCTCACTGGATAAGAACAGTTCACAGCTCTGCTGTTCTGAAATTATTTTAAAGCAGTGAGCATGCTAAATCCTACTGCCACATTCAAAACACTATGCCCTACCTACTTGCCACATATAAACTCAATTATATTTTAAATAATAATTCTGGGCACTCATTTTTAACAAGAGAAAGACACTAAGATGAAAGTTTGTTTACAGGTGTGACCTGGGAGCACAAGGAAGTTAAGTGACTTGCTCAGGGTCACACACTATGCAAGTGGGGGCTTTGGGATTCAAACCCAGGTCTCCAGCTAAAAGCGTTAAACCACTGTGCTATACTGCCTCCTTAATCTACCTGCCTACTTAACCATTATTAATTCCTCAGTCCTATTTACAACATGGTTACACTTATATTTAATGCATACTTCTCAAACTTGAAAGAAGAAATACACTTTATCATCAAAGCTGTGCTTACCAAGTACTGTGCCCATGATTAAAATAATTTGAATCCCCCAAAAAATGTGCTCTCACATGAAACTGCATGTTTAACTGTGAAGACAATTAAAAAATGTATTTCTAAATGCATTACTAACACCAACGCTTTCAAAGATATGAAACTACTGAAAAGACAAACTATATATGTATATATGTTGAATATGGTAAACAAATATTGTTAATCCCAAAAGCTGAAGTTTATGTTTTTAGTATATAAATGTTTAAGAAAAACCTGTGGCTCTTTCAACTGGAATCAGGTATATTGTTTCCTTGGGAGCTGAAGTTTTAATCATGCCTTAATTACTCCTTCCTTCTGAGGTCCCAGATGGCTCTGATAATCATTTGTTCCAAGGGTTTTTAAGTCAATTGTAAGGCATTAAGTATCTTCTTTTCCTCTCCACAGACTTGTTCTTGTTCCAGCATGATAGACCCACCTCATGCCCCTCCAATATGAATAAAAAAGGTGGGGTGAATCTTTAGGAGCTTCTTGTTTGGTGGTGGAGGTGAATCTTACTCTCCCAAAAAACTAATACTGCCTCCCACTACTCAGGTTCCAATTCTTGTTCCACCCATTTAAAAAAGAAAATAGTACCCTGCAACCATTGACTAACATGAAAGTGCATTTATTTGAGTGTAGAAAACATTTCTTGGAGGAGGGTAAGGCAGAAGAGACTATTTACACCTTCAGTCAGTTCCACGGGCAGAAAATGTGACATCACTCCTTTTGTACATACAAAACATTTGCAGGCTCTGGCTACCGCAGCCATAAAAAAGGGGGTGTCAAAGAACCAGAGAAAGTATACTACCACCCAGGTGAAGTTTTCAGGCCCCGCTGGATGCCCAACTGTGAAGCAGCCTTTCATGAAATCATATACTAGTTCACTCATGCCCCCATCCACTCCTATGCTGACCCCACCAAACCCTATGTGCTGCATACTGATACCAGTCTGCAGGCTCTAGGAGCTGCACTGTATCAAGATCATGAGGATGGTTTGAGACCAGTGTCATTCACCAGTAGAAGTCTGACTCCATCAAAGCAAAATTACCCTGTGCATAAGCTAGAGTTTCTCAGCTTAATGTGGGCCATCGTTGACCAGTTTCATGAATACCTCTAAGTGGCAAAGATATTGGTGAAGATTGACAATGACCTGTTAACTTATGAACAGACTTCAGCTAAGTTAAATGACACTGGGCACCAGTGGCTTTCTACATTATCAACCTATGATTATTCTGTTGAATACAGACTGGGACTGAACCATGTTGTTGCTGACACCTGTCATGAAGGCCAGTCTCCAAGAATGATTGGGTCAGGCTGTCTGAACCTGCCATTCGAGCATTGTGCCAAAAGTTTGATAGAGATGAACAGATGTCTGCGGACAGAGTGGACTGTTTAGTCATTTGCTTGGGCCTCCCTGATACCTGCATACAAGCTGCCTATTGCAATTTCTCTGCTCTAGATATTAGTGCACTACCTCAACTTGATAATGACAGTATTCAGCGTGCTTAATCCCAAGATTCTATGATTTGACCCACACATGATGCCCTGTGTGCGGGAAAAGAAATGTCTAAGTTACGTTCCTCTAACTTGCGAACTGCTTTGTTGTTTAAAGAAGGCCCCAGGTTGAAGTTACTCAATCAGTTGTTGTACAGAGAGACAGTAGATCACAGTAGTCAATTAGACAAGCAACAATTGGTCCTGCCCATGGCCTTTAGAGATTTGGTGCTGAGGTCCCTCCACAATCAAATGGGGCACCTTGGTTCTGACAGAACTCTCGACCTAGTACGATCTCAGTTCTACTGGCCTAAGATGGGGGACGATGTTAAGCACCATGTAAAAACTTGTAGTCACTGCCTTAAAAGAAAAGCCCTGCCTCAGAGGACCGTACCCCTAGTTAATATTACTAACAGTACCCACATGGAACTGGTCTGCATAGACTTTTTGTGTTTGGAATCTGATCAGCAGAATATTGGCAATATGTTAGTGGTTATGGATCTTTTCACATGGTATGTACAAGCATTCCCCACCAAAGACCAAAAGGCCTCCACCATGGCCAAGGTGCTGGTGGAAAATCTCTTTATCCACTATGGTGCCCCCCAGTGGCTCCACTCTGACCAAGACAGATATTTTGAAAGTTGTCTGATCAAAGAAATGCTCTCTCTATGGTGGGTGCTGAAGTCAAGAACCACCCCTTATCACCCACAGGGGATCCCCCAACCAGAACTTTTTAACTGCACTCTTCTAGACATGCTGGGCACCCTCCATCCAAAAGACAAGTATAAGTGGAGTCAGCAGATTAGCACCTTGGTACATGCATACAGTTGTACAAAAAAATGATGCCACTGAGTTCTCTCCCTACTGCTTCATGTTCGGGAGACCCAACTGCCCATTGATGTCTGCTTTGGGGTCTCTCCAGATGGGGTCTGAGCCAGAAATTACCTACAGTATGTGCAGAAACTGAAAGCTCAATTGAACCATGCCTATCAACTGGCCCAGACAATGGCCGCCAAAAGAAATCTCACCAACAAAGAGAGGCATGATAAGAAAGTAAAGGCTCAAGAACTTTGGCTTGGAGACCGTGTGTTGTTATGCAATTTGTGACTACATGGCAAATACAAAATTGCTGATAGGTGGCACCATCTTCCCCATGTAGTAGTCGGAAAGTTGGATGATCTACCAGTATACAAGGTACGCGCAGAGAATAACCCCAAAGCTGTCAAGACCATGCATCATAACCACTTGCTACCTGTCAGCCAAGTCATAATTGAGGCTGAACCATCAGAGATTGAGTACCCTGGGACTCATGCTGCTGCAAGAAAGAGGCAGAATCAACCTGCCCCAGAGGTTACAGATTGATGGTTACCCCGCAGCAGGCCCAGAATGATAGTGACTGCTAATCTACCTCTGATGACAGTGAGTGTGATAATGCCTATTACCCCTCCTATGAAGTGAGCCAATTGTTTTGCGGTAACTCCATGACTAATTGTGGGGATGAAGCTGGGCCTTTTGGACTGCCTAACCCCCCAGCTTCATCCTTGAAGCCATTGCTCCCTGAAAGTGAAGTGCAAAGTGTCACATCTGAGGAAGTGGACTCACTGTTTTTGGAGAACTGTGTGAATTGCTTGAAGAAGGAGCTGAAGATCTGAGTCTCCTTGGTGATACCCCAGAACTTGAAGGACAGTATGAGAGTGTTGACAGCCACCGTCCAGTGCCACAAAGCCTAGTTGTGCCTGATCTTTCTCCAAGTGGGTAAAGGGTTGTGGAACCAGAGCCTACAGGACAAGAAGCTGACCATACTCTACGAGTGGACATTCCCTTTCATGCAGAGGCACCCCTCACAAGTGATAAAAGCTCCTAGACTAGTGCTGAAAGTACAGAAATTGTGGTTGCTTCCCCCAGAAAGACTGGTTGAGCAGTCAAGCCAGTATTGTGATTCATTTATGATTCTCTAGGGAGGCCAGAGGACTTGCCTCTCCATGTGGTTCACAAAGGGGTTTATGTCTCACCAAGCTCACTGCCCAAACTGAGTTTGACAGCCAACTCCAGGTTACTTATTCTTCCCTCACACTATGGTGCCCTTGCCTCATCCAGCCCCAAGGTAGCTGATAGGGAAGGGCCACCTCTTGCATTGTTTAATGTAGAAGAAGCTATTACCTGAAGTAGTATTGTGATGTTATTAATGTGTTTATTATAATGGAATAAGTAGTACCTGTATGAAACATGCATAAGTTTTCTCAATACGGATGTAGTAATGTGCAATATATTGAAATGTATAGTAATGTATTAAGCTAATGATATATATGTCTTGTTTATATTGTATTTTTGATATTGCGATGGTACAGACTTGATGTGGATGCCAAGTTTTCTCCAGGCAGGGAAGAGTGTAACCCCCATACAAATGGGGGTTCCTAAGAAGTCTTCCTTGGGCTTACCTAAATGCTCACTACTAGACTGGTGTCTTGTGTTTTAGCAGTTTAAATGTATTGCCAGAGAGTGTCTGTATAGCCTCTGTGTACTGACTCTTTAACAGCTGCCTGGATTGCAGTTATAATTAATCTGGGAGGGGGCTGGGTATTTTTATGCTTAAGTCCCACGCAGACTGCTAGATAATTGCTCCATTTCTGTCACCGCTATTTGCGCAGAGAGAGCTCTGTTAGATGCTGTGCTTGTTTACTGACTATATCAGAGTAATAACACTATTGTGGTTTCTTCTAAATTGCCTTCTTTGCAACACTGACTTTTCTGTTCTCCCCCACCATTTAGCCTGGGACTACCAAATTGGGCCAATCAGTACTGTGGGACCTAAAATGAAGCCTGCCTACAGGGGCTCAGTGGAGTCGGAATTTGTAGGAATTGTAGTTTGGGGCTTTTGGTGCCTTTTTGCAACTGAATTGGGTGCCCTAGCTTTGACTAACAGACAAACCAGCCAACCAAACCTTTTTGATCAGAGGGAAATTCCCAGACTGCCTGCTGCTGAGGGAGATCTAAGCTGGAAGTTGAAGAAGCAACAGCTCGAGACAGTCGAGCAGTGTCTGTGTAGTGTCCATGTGGGAGAACTGTGGAAAAGCTTGAGTTCTGGCCTGTATGCCTACCTGCTGCCCCTGAGATGGAGAAGAGAATTATTTTGGACTGAATCCAAGTTTATGAGAACGAAGTGCGCTACTGAAATTTGACCAGGCTCAAACTTGAAGAAGACTGAAGATTTTGCTGAATGCGATCAGCCTGTCAGGATTTTGAACTGCCTTTGAACCTCCGGTTTGTGCAGAGACTTTGTGATTGTGACTGGAGAGTGGTTTATCTGGTACAGTAGAATTTCCTTACATGTAAATGCGCTGTGAGTTGTTAGCGGGTCGTGATTTGATTCCCCACTGTGTGAACTGTATTCTGCTGGCTGGAAGCTGTATCCAGCCCAAAATGGACTGCATCTGTGCACCTCTCCACTTGGACTGGGCCTTGCTATGCTGGCCCAGCCAGACCACCCACTGCACGAAGAAAGCCATTGACAAGAGACCTGCTGGGGGATCAGCCCCCTGCTCAATGCTTCAAACAGTAACAATGCCTCGGTGATTTGTGTGGGCCCTGCTTCTCCTGGCACTCTAGATCAACCGCCTGTAGTCTCAGTTTCATCATGCCTGTGTTCTGTATTGGGTATCATGAGTAATCATCAGGGTAGCTCCCAGCAATAACAGCTAAATCTGAAAGTGTTGTCATCTGATTGTTTGGTTGTCTTCCTTTAATGAACTGAGCCTTCCGACTCTGGATTACAAATTGTGTGTGTTGTGCAAGTTGTTTTCTTCCATCACTGTGCCCCAACCAGCTGCGATGTTGGCCTACCCTGGACAACAGTTCTGGCTAGCCCATCTCTTCTCTTCTCTTCTCCAACTGGGTACCCAGAGTGTGTGACTGTTTAGGGACTCTGAGGTGCATGCATAACTGTCTGACTGAATTAGTCTCCAAGCCAATTAACCTGATTACACCCCCTCCTTGTTCAAGTCCCCTAAATAAATCAGATCTAGCTTTTTTGCATTTAACCTGACTGTGGTTCCAGTTTGTGTCAAAAGCATTGTATTGTTGCTGTTTGCTGTGCATAACCTTGTTTTACAGGAGGTCTCCAGGGTCGAGTTAAGGAACCATCCCTGGTGGTAAGTGCAAGCAGTGTGGGTACTTGTATGTTGTACAATGGGTACTGTGAAAGTGAATATTGTATATTGCTCAGGCCACTAGCAGGGAAAGAAGGGGGTTACAGCGTCCCGGAGGGCTGTGCCCAGGTTAGTTTGACCACTTCCAACCCTGACCTCTGGGTGGAGGCACCCGTTACCGAACTTAGGCCCCTCAACCTGCGACTAGCCAAGCAGGCAAGGGTAGTAGCCTCTGGGATAGTGCCACCTAGGGGTTACACTTGTATCAATGAATGCACTATTAATGTACTGCACTTCCCGTGTCACCCCTGAAAAAGGGTCTGTTTTATCTCAGAGGGCCTACCCAGTTACCAGAATTCAGTAAATAAGAAAATAAATAAATAAAATATACTTTCCTTGATGCTTTGAATTATTGGGATATGTGGAGATTGTGTTCTCTTTAAAATTTGGCTGTACGGCCAATATCCTCTGGGATAACCAATGCCCCAGTGCAGAAGGGGTAAGGCCATCAAAAAACGTAGGGTAATGAGTACCAATGCCCATAGTCTAGGTAACAAGCTCCCTAAACTGCTGGCCTTGCTGGAAGAGGAATGCTTGGATATTGTGGCAGTCACAGAAACATGGTACACAGAGAACCATAACTGGGATGTGAACATACCAGGGTACACAATCTACAGGAGAGACAAGTAGAGTAGAAGAGGATGAGGAGGAGTAGCTATCTATGTAAGAGAAGGGATCAAAGCAGTGGATCAAAAAGGGTGAACAGGGAGGAGAGGAGGCACTGTGGGTTACCCTGGAGACAGGAAATGATACCATAATCTGCACATGGGTTGTATACAGACCCCCATCTCAGAGGGTCTCAGAGGGAGGAAATGGACAAGGAAATGACAGAAGACATCCTTAGGATGGCAGAGAAAGGGGAGATATTGTTGATGGGGGAACCTGAATATGCCAGATATAAACTGAAGCACCTTTGCTGCAGACACATCCAAGAGCAGGGCCATTCTCGATGTCCTACAGGTGGCATGCCTCAGACAGCTACTGTTGGAACCCACTCGGGAGGGAGTAATCCTAGACCTGGTACTCTCAAATAGGGATGGAGCGAGGATCTCAGATCTAGAAGTGGGTAGCCATCTGGGAACAAGTAACCACCACTGTAGTTCATGACAGACTTAGCTACAGAGTCAAGCTTTACAAAAGAGAGGGTACTGGACTTCCAGAGGGTTGACTTTGTTAAAATGAGAGAGTGTCTCAGAAAAGAACTAGCAAACATGCAAGAAAGAGGGGTGGAGCAACAATGGGGAAACATCAAAACTGCCATCACAGAGGCAACAAGTCTTTGTATGAAGCTAATAAACAAATCAAAATGAAAGAAAAAAAACACAATGGTTCTAAAAAGAGGTAGCAGGGAATGTTAGGGAGAAAAAGATAGTATTCAGGAAGTATAAGGAAACACAGAAGAAGCAGGACAGAGAACTGTACCAGATAAAGCAGAAGAAAGTGGGGAAGACAGTCAGAATAGCAAAGTCCAAACTGAGAAAAAAATAGCAAACCTTTTATAGGTACATTAGGGAGCGAAGAAAGACAAAGGGAGGGATAGTGAGGCTTAATAAAGCGAAGGGTGAGTGGGTGGGCAGAGAGGGACAGTGAAAATGCAAGGATGCTAAATCAATGCTTCTGTTCAGTATTCTCAAAAAAAGAGGAGAGGTTGGTACCTATTCCACTCAATAGAAGCACTCTGGATAGGAGGGTCAATACCAGTCCTTTTACAGAAGAAATGTTTCTGAAAGAACTCCTAAAACTGAAGGTGAACAAAGCAATGGGGCTTGATGGGATTCACCCCAGAATTCTAAAAGAACTATGGGGAGAACTAGTGACACCACTGACTATCCTTTTTAACAAATCATGGGAGGTTGGTGTGGTACCTAAGGACTGGAGGAGGACGGGTGTGATTCCCCCGCACAAAAGTGGGAGCAAGACAGAGGAAGGGAATTACAGACAATATCAGTTTGACCTCAGTGGTAGGGAAAATAATAGATTCACTTCTGAAGGAAAGAACTATTGAGTGCCTAGAGGCCAGTGGGGGCAAAGAACCCAAGGCAGCATGGATTCAGAGCAGAAAGGTCATGTCAGATGACTTTAATTGATTTCTTTGACTGGGTGACCAAAGTAGTAGACCTGGGAGGGGCTGTGTACATGGCCTACCTAGACTTTAGCAAGGTATTTGACACAGTCCCACACAAAAGATTAGTAAACATATTACCAGTCTGGGAGTGGGTCCCAGGGTGGTAATCTGGGTAAAACATTGACTGGACAACAGGACACAGAAGATAATAGTAAACAGAGTCCACTCTGAAGAAAGGGATGCTACCAGTGGGGTACTGCAGGGTTCAGTACTGGGTCTGGTCCTTTTTAATGTATTTATAAGTAAGATTCCAGAGGGACTGGAAAGAAACGTATGCCTCTTTGCAGACAACACAAAGATCTGCAACAGGTTTGATACACATGAGGGGTGGAAAGGATGAGAAGGGACTTGACAAAGTTGGAGGAATGATCAGAAGTATTGCAGCTTAGATTCAATGCAAAGTGTACTGTAATGCACCTGGAAACAAAAACCATGGGGAATAGTACACAATGGGTGGGGAGATAGTAACTACAACAAAAATGGAAAGGGACCTTCGGGTAGTCATATTAGATTATCTAAAATTAGCAAGCAATGTGAGAAGGCAGTAGGGATGGCTGGGGGGATGCTGGGATGTATAGGAAGAAGCATCACCAGTAGAAAACAAGAAGTTGTTATCCCTTTTTATGGACAGTTGGTGAGCCTCATCTGGAGTACTGCATGCAATTCTGGAGACCCCATCACCGCAAGGACACAGACAGGATGGAGGCAGTCCAAAGGAGGGCAACTAAAATGGTGCATGGTCTGCAACAGAAGATATACGAAGACAGACTAAAGGAGCTTAATATGTATACCCTTGAGGAAAGGAGGGAGAGTGGGGACATGATAGAAACTTTCAAGTACCTCAAGGGAATCAATAAAGTCCAAGAGGGTAGCACCTTTCAGAAAAAGAGATGAGCAAGAACAAGGGGACACAATTTCAAGATAGATGAGGAGAGGCTCAGGGGCAAGGTGTTGGAAGTATTTTTTCACAGTGAGGGTGGAGGGTGGTGAATGCATGGAATGGCCCTTCTGGGGGGGGCTGTGGAGTCAAAAACAGTAGGGGAATTCAAGAATGCATGGGACAGACTTAAAGCAGTTCTAGTGGGGTAGGAAGAAATAGGCTGTTGGGTAACAAAGATCTGCAGCTTGTCCAATAGGTAGAGAAATGGGCAGACTGGGTGGGCCAAGCAGTCCTTATCTGCAGCCAAAGTCTAAGTTTCAATGTTTCTACTTGGTTTGTTCCAGATTTGTTTAATTTGTTTTCTCTTTTTTCTTGCTTTACCTGGGATGTTTCTGTATTTCCACCTTCTATTTTGGGTGCTAAAGTATACTAAAGTTGTATTTTCTCTCTATTTCTCTGCCCTCAGTCTTTTCCAGCTTATCCAAGAACCCAACTGTCTAAATCATAAAACCTGAAATCACTCATTCTTGGACTGGGCCCTCACCTCCCACCCTCACAGAGTCATTAAGTCATTAAGTCAGGCATCCTCCCGGATGCCCTCAGTGATCATCATTCATCCAATATTCATGGTCAGGAAGGTCCACACAAAAGATGCCACACAAGAACCTGCAGCTCCATTCTTCCAGCTCCTTAAACTTAAAGCCCCTCCTCACTACATTAACCAACATTGACTGGTCCCCCAATAGTCTCTGCCTTAACTGTCGACCAATCCCATGACTACTTCAAAGTTAAATTTCTAGCCACCTGGCACACCTATGCCCCTCTCAAACAAGCAAGAATGCATGGAAATTATGACTCCAGATCACTCCAGAGTTAATTACCTGCCTCAGGTATTGTGATAAAGCTTGAAGATTACTCAAGGCCTCCAAACTACCACCAGTCTATACTTTGCACCACAGGCTAAGAAGTGCCTGTACAAGAGGTACTAGTTTAGCAAGGTCCGAATATTTCCAATCCTCATTCCTAAAAAATATCAACTCCCCCTCAGAATTCTGGAAAGTGGTCCATTCTCTGCCCCCCCCCTTGTACCCCACACCCCCAGCGCTTAACATAAACAACACTGGAGTGTCTGAACCATATCTAGTGGCCCAGGAGTTTAACTCCTACTACATCTCCTGTGCCTCAACCTTTCTAAAGTCCCTCCCTTCAGTCTCCCTTCCTCTGCTTTCTCCCTCCCTCCCCAACTCCACCTCCCTCCAGTACCTATCCTTCCTTCTCTCTCCTGTCTCTCCTGTGGAGACACTAACTGCCCTACTCTCTTTCAACCCTTCTAAAGGCTCCTCACCAGATGACCTTGACCCAAAACTCCTTACCTCTCGGCCTTTGATATTGCCCACCCTGTCTCTCTCTAATTCTAAACCTCTCCTTTAAGACTCCTCAGTCCCCTTACCTCGGAAACATGCAGTGGTCCTCCCCCTCCCTAAGGGTGGGGACCCCTCCACCCCTGCAAACAACTGCCCAATCTCCCTTCTCCCTAGCTTTGCCTAGTTACAAGAACATCTGGCCCTCTCTCAGCTAACTTCCTTTCTAGCCGACTCCTCCTTTTTCACTCTGTTCCAGTCTGGATTTTGGAAGAACCACTCCACCACCTCCTCCCTCCTTAGGCTTACTGATTCCATCCTCACTGGGATGGACAATGGCCTCATCAGCTCTGCTATTTGTGTCCACCTCACCAAGGCATTTGACACAGTCTCCCACACTCTCCTCCTTGACTCCCTCATGGCTGCCGGTCTATCTGCTCCTGCTCATGCCTGGTTTAGAGCCTACCTCACAGGTAGAATACAATCCATCAAGATCATTGATAAAATCCCACCCCCTTTCAGATCTCTACAGGAGTCCCTCAGGGTTCAGTACTTGGCTCCATCCCCTTCTCCATCTTCCTAAATGACCTCCCATCAGCCTGTTCCCCCTCATCTTCCATCCATATGCATGCCAATGACACTGTCCTATGCACCTCTGGAAATTGTTCAGCTGACATAGCAACCATCCTTCAGCATGACTTCCACCAGATTCAGCTGTGGTTTGCCTCACATCAGCTTTTCCTAAATGCCAAAAAGACAGTCTCCATGCCCTTTGGCACAAGGCAGTATAGCACAGTGGTCTAAGGCTCTGAGCTGCAAATCTGCTGACATCCAGCAGACCAGACCAGGGTTTGAATCCTACAGCTTCCACTTGCATATTGTGTGACCCTGAGCAAGTCATTTAACCTCCTTGTGCTCCCAGGTCGCTCCTGTAAAAAAGCTTTCAGCTTAGTGTGCTATACCTGGTTAAACAACTAAATAAAAAATTAAAAAAACAAGGCAGAGACTCCTCTAGGCTTCTCCCCCTTCCCTCTTTCCATGCCACTGATGGGACAATACTTGAGGACATTTCCTCTTTTGGATACCTTGGGGTATGACTGGACTAACACCCCAGTTTCTCTGGACACATCGACACCATGTTGAAAAAACTGCACCCCAAGATTGGTACCCTATTTAGAAACTGTAGTTGTATCCCTCCTATGGCATGAGATGGACTAGTCCAGAAGATGATCCTCCCTATTTTTGACTACTGTGATGTAGTTTATGGTGCCACTCCCAAATCATCCCAAACCAGATTGGATTCTCTCTTTAACTCCTTCTGTCTCTTTGCTCTAGATGCTCCACCACGTACTCATCACTGCGACCTATACCATGCCTTGTCCTTCCCCCTTTAGCTAACAAACACCTCGCTCACTGTGCCAAATTCACTTCTAAATTCTGGCAAGGGGAACTTCCCTCACTACCTCCTATGCTCCCTCTCCTCTCGCCCTCCTCCCTTCCACTCCCTCAGATCTGCCAACACTCGTACTCTGTTGATCCCCCGTCGCACCACCGTCATTGGTCAATTAGGCTTTCCCCATCGCTTCCGTAAAATCTGGAACTTCCCTCCCCAGATGCCTCATTCCTCCCCCCCACTCCCTAGCCTCAGCTATTCATAACTTCCTTGCTGTTAACTACTCCTGCTTTAACCCTCCCTAACTAACTTCCCCCTACTAAATACCCCTTCTTGCCTATTCTGTTAATCACTTACCTTGTCTTCCCCTTCTTTCTACTGCCACCCTCCCTCCCTCCCCCTACCCCTGTGCCTAACAAGTCCAACCCCTGGCAGGGTTCACTATGCCCTGGAGGGGCTAGTTCTAGGCCATTTTTCACCATTCTCTTATTTCCCTCTCTTAACTTCTCAGCACTTAAATAGGTATCAGTTTACTTATACTGGTACTACTGCACTTTCAGTCCTCTATGGGTAAGCACATGTCAATGTATGCATAAATTCTCAGCCATGTTATACAATGTATTCTGTAAACCACGTTCCAAATGTATATAATATGCAATATTTTAAACTGCTTATGTTTGTACCTTTACTCATTGCTGTCAAATGAAATGTATGTCGATATTGTCACTTCCTGTGTACCCCTCCCACCAGGTTGCATCGGGAGACAAGCAACTTCTTGTTCAGTGTGCATTCCAGGTGAAATATTTCAATAAATAAAAATAAATAAATATACAATTAGTTCTCATTATCTCTTAACACACAGTCAAATCTACAATCCCAGTGTGGTGGTATTATTAATTCCACGGAGTCATTGGTATCATTAATTAATTCTTCCTCTATGTGCTCCTCTCTAGGTTTTTCAGTTATCTCTAAACAACTCCCATGGTCCAGATTGCTTCTTTCTCGTGCCACTTCAATGTCACTATTTGCCTCACTTTGCCCTGTAATTGATCTAGCTGTGATTATATCAATTGTTTTTTTTATATAGTACTATCCCTTTGATGAAATTCAGTTTGTGTTTGATGCTGACTAGTTGTTCATATGTCATCAGGTTAGCTTTAAATGGGTCTTTTTATGCTTTTATCAAGTCTTCTTTTATTAGATCTTGGGTCTATGATGTGTCCTAATTTGTTTCTTTGCTTATTACGCTAGAGTCCCGATATACTGGTGTTCCCTCATAAGATGATTCAAGTACAGTTGTTTTATTATTTATTTTATGTTCCTGTTCTAACTCTTTCCACCCTGTAATAGCATGTTGTAGCTGGGTTAATATTTCATTAATTCCTCCCTCTGTATTAGTTACACTTTTTTTAGGTTTATCCACTAATTATTTTATCTTTATAACTTTGTTCCTAGATACATAGATACATAGACAGTGTCGGCAGATAAGGGCCTATGGCCCACCCAGTCTGCCCATTTGAGCTTGTAAGTTCAGTTTGTTTTCCTAGAAGTCTGTTGCCCCTTACCCCTGACCTCTAGAATTCCTTTATGTCTATCCCATGCATTCTTAAATCCCGTGATTGTTTCAGCCCCACCACTTCCTCTGGGAGGGTGTTCCTTGTCCACCACCCGTTCTGTGAAGAAATTCTTTCTCATGTTTCCTCTGAATCGTCCTCCTCCAACTTCATCCCATGCCGTCTAGTCCTGGAACATCTTTTCACTTAAAAATAGTGTTTTCCTGCACCCTGTTCCTCCCTGTAAGATACTTGTATGTCTCTATCATATCCCTCTCCCCTCCTCTCCTCCAGGAGTACATGTTCAGTTCCTTCAACCTGTCTTCATAGGACTTGTGATGCAATCCATGCACCATCTTTGTTGCCTCCTCCTGAACCATCTCTACCCTGTCTATGTCCTTACGTGAGGTATGGTCTCCAGAACTGTACACTGTACTCAGGTGGGGCCTCACTAGTGTCTTGTATAGCGGAATTATGACCTCCCTTTTCTGCTGGTGATGCCCCTGCCCATACATCCCAGCATCCTATTTGCTTTACCTGCTGCCTTGTCACACTGTTTCCCTACCTTGAGGTCATCAGAGATGACAACCCCAAGATCCCTTTCCTGCTTGGTGCATGTTATATCCTCACCCCCCAACTGATATATTTCCTGTTTCTTTTTTCTTTTTACTTCATTTTTTGCTGTAAGATTAGGTAATGAACAAAAACTATGAACTGAATGTACAGATTGTTCAAACAGCATATCTCTCACTGAGGTCATACTTATTTCATTTCTGCTCCTCGGTCTATCTTCTCTGTTGTTGGATTCCCTTTTTCCTCAGCAGTGTTGTATTTTGCATTCTCCTTTGCTCACTCATTTCCTCCCTTACCTCTAGCACCTCACTTCCATCACCCTCCTTCATATCTTCCTACATATTTATACTAACATTCTGGTGTTGATGAAGTACTTTAATCAAATCACATACTTTCTTACTTTGTACTTCCTTTTTCTTCAGAAATATGGTTATTTGTTATTGGTTTTTACCTTTTTTTATTTGTCCCTTTTACCTTCTTTATCCATTTTAGGCCCTTTTTATGCTGTATTGTTTAATTTGTTATTTTCTTCCTTTCTACTTCACCCATACTTTCTACTTCGGACTGACTTCTAGTCTGCATAGGTGTATTTACTCAGTTTAGCAACAAAAGAAACTGGCACCAGATTGCAGCTGTATAAAATTACTTATTTTTGCATCAAGGTGCATAATGTCGGTACAAATAAACAAACAGAACTCCCGACCAGGTTTCACCTCCAATGGCTTCAGTAAGGGATGCTAGGTGTATTTACTCCAAAATAATTTCTTTGTGTATCCAACAGAATATCCACTCAGTAAAACATATTTTAAGACCCCCATCTTCAAAGGTGATGCACGGCACATCTCAACAGAACAGATAGATGTGCCACACTACTTCAACAATGCACTGTAGCATGATATTCAAAAGTGTGGGATGTGCAAGCCCATTGGAGCAGCAATTGGAGTTCTGCTTGTGATGCCAGTGACTCAAGGTTTGGAAATGGACCCAGAATGCTGGAGGGCCGGCTGGGGAGAGAAGGCTCAAGTGTCTGATGACTGTTTGCCTTCTCTTGGGGGAAGGGTGGTGAGGTGACCCAGCACTTGCTGACTCCTGGCAGAGGCCAGGGGTATAGCAATGCACCCGGTCCTGCTGACTAAATGGGCATTTTACTCACATTCTATATTTTCTTCAGATCATGCACATTATACCTTATACTTAACACTTTATACTTAGAATATCTTCATCCTGGGCAAAGATTACTTACTACATACACCACACTGATACTGATGGAGAGCAATAAGAACCAATGCCCATAGTCTGGGTAACAAGCTTCCTGAATTAGTGGCCTTGATGGAGGAGGAACATCTGGATATTGTGGCAGTCACAGAAACATGGTACACATAAAACCATGACTGGGACATAAACATACCAGGATACACTATCTACAGGAGGAGGAGTAGCTCTTTACATAAGGGAAGGAATCAAAGCAACAGAAGAAAAGGGTAAACAGGGAGGAGAAGAAGCACTGTGGGTAAATTTGGAGACCGGCAATGGCACCACAATCCGCAAAGGGGTAGTATACAGACCCCCTTCTCAGGAGGAGGAAATGGACAAGGAAATGACAGAAAGTATATGTATAATGGCAGAAAAAGGGAGATATTGCTGATGGGTGATCTGAATATGCCAGATGTTAACTGGAGTGCAGTTGCAGCAGCCACTTCGAAGAGTGGGGTTATTCTATATGCCCTGCAGGGGGCATGCCTTAGATAACTAGTATTGGAGCCCACTCAAGAGGGAGCAATCTTAGACCTGGTTCTCTGAAATGGAGATGGAGAGAGGATCACAGATGTAGAAGTGGGTAGCCATCTGGGAACTAGCAACCATCGAACAGTATGGTTCACAAAAAACACAGCAATAGAGTCAAGCCATACAATGGCAAAAGTACTGGACTTTAGGAGGGCTGACTTTGCCAAAATGGGTGAGTGCCTAAGGAATGCACTAGCAAATGGGCAGGAAAGAGGGGTGGAAGAACAATGGGGAATAATAAAAACTGCCATCACAGAGGTAACAAGCCTTTGTGTGAAGCAAATAAACGAAACAAAATGATGTAAGAAACCACTATGGTTCTCAAAGGAAGTGGCAATGAAGGTTCAAGAGAAAAAGAAAGCATTCAGGAAGTACAAGGAATCACAGAAGGAGCAGAACAGAGAACTGTATCAGTTAAAGCAAAAGGAAGCTGGAAGGTAGTCAGAACAGCAAAGGCCCAAACCAAGGAAAAGATAGCCAACTCAGTTAAGAAGAGGGATAAAACCTTTTATAGGTACATCAGGAGCGAAGGAAGACCAAGGGAGGGATAGTGAGACTTAATAAAGGGAGGAGGGTGGGCAGAGGAGACTGTGAAAAGGCAGAGATACTAAACAAATATTTTTGCTCAGTATTTACAAATGAAGAGGGGGGGTACCTAAAACAAACAGTAGAAACACTCTGGATACAGAAGTTGATGCCAGCCCATTTACAGAAGAAAGGATTCTGAAAGAACTCTTAAAACTGAAGGTGGACAAAGCAATGGGGCCTGATGGGATTCATCCCAGAATTCTAAAAGAACTAAAGGTAGAACTAATGACACCACTGACTATCATCTTTAACAAATCATGGGAGGATGGGGTGATACCCAAGGACTGTAGGAGGGCAGATGTGATTCCTCTTCACAAAAGTGGGAGCAAGACAGAAGCAGAAAACTACAGACCTGTTAGTTTAACCTCAGTGATAGGGAAAATGATGGAATCACTTCTGAAGGAAATAATTGTCGAGTATATAGAGGCCAGAGGGACACAGGACCTAAGGCAACATGGATTCACAGTGGAAAGGTCATGCCAGATGAATCTGATAGATCTCTTTGACTGGGTGACCAAAGCAGTAGATCAGGGAGGGGCTGTGAACATAGCCTACCTAGACTTTAGCAAGGCATTTGACACAGTCCCACACAAAAGATTAATGTACAAGTTAGCCAGCCTGGGAGTGGGTCCCAAGATGACAGCCTGGGTAAAGAATTGGCTGGAGAATAGGACACAGAAAGTAACAGTAAATGGAGTCCACTCTGAAGAAAGGGGGGTTGCTAGTGGGGTACCCCAGGGTTCAGTATTAGGACCGGTCCTCTTCAATGTCTTTATAAGCGACATTGCAGAGGGACTGGAAGGAAAAGTATGTCTCTTTGCAGATGACACAAAGATCTGCAACAGAGTTGATGCACAAGGTGGGGTGGAGAGGATGAGAAGGGACTTGGCAAAGTTAAAGGAATGGTCAAATGTATGGCAGCTTAGATTCAATGCTAAGAAGTGCAAGGTAATGTACCTGGGAAACAAAAACCCAGGGGAAGAGTACACAATGGGAGGTGAGATGCTAACAACAACAAAAATGGAAAGGGACCTGGGGGTAGTCATATCAGATGACCTAAAGGTGGGCAAGCAATGTGAGAGGGCAGCAAGGAGGGCTGTGGGGATACTGGGATGCATAGGGAGAGGCATCACCAGTAGAAAACAGGAAGTTATTATCCCTCTGTACAGACAGCTGGTCAGACCCCATCTGGAGTACTGCGTGCAGTTCTGGAGACCCAATCTCCCCAAAGACATAGACAGGATGGAAGTTGTCTAGAGGAGGGCAACTAAAATGGTGCAGGGTCTGTACCGGAACACATATGAAGAGAGACTAAAGGAGCTTAATATGTATAGCCTCAAGGAAAGGAGACAGAGGGGGGACATGATAGAAACTTTCAAGTATCTCAAGGGAATCAACAAAGTCCAAGAGGGTAGCATCTTACAAAAAAAGAAGTGTGCAAGAACAAGGGGGCACAATTTGAAGATAGAGGGGGCAGCTCAGAGGTAATTTAAGGAAGTATTTTTTTCACAGAGAGGGTTGTGGATGCATGGAACGGCCTTCCGGAGGAGGTTGTGGAGTCAAAAACGGTGGAATTCAAGCATGCATGGGACAGTCATATGGCAATTCTAGGAAGTGGGGGTAGGAAGAAGTAGGCTGCTGGTTAACTAGGATCTGCAGCTTATCCAGTTGGTAGGGAAAGGGCAGATTGAGTGGGCTAAGCGGTCCTTATCTGCTGTCAAATTCTATGTCTATGTTTCTATGATACAACTATAGTTCATTAAACATTTACACTTCCTTTTTGAATTCAATCTATTGAAGCATTCCATAGTTTTCTGAAGGACTCTAGAGGTCACTGGCTGAGAAATTGTGTTTTTTTAAATATCCACTCTAAGAAACCACTCCTTCACCTTTCCTTTTCTATAGTACCCCTCATTTGCTTCTGCACAGGGGCTGTATACAGACCCTGATGTCAGGGGGATGGAATGGACAAGGATATGATAGAAGGTATTCTTAGGATGGCGGAGAAAGGGGAGATACTGTTGATGGGAGACCTGAATATGCCAGATTTTGTTTTTCCAATTCTCTTTGCAGCCCTCCAGCCTGGAACTCTGTCAGCCCACTGCACTCGCCAGCTTGCTCTATCACCGGCTGTGTCCCCCCCCCTGCCATCTTCAAGTTTGTTATGGTTCCCTGGGTCAGAGGAGGACAACCCAGGAAGACTGTGGGGGGCAGTGGTAGGGAACCAGCATTGGGAGTATGGCAGTGGCACTGGCAGGGCTGTTGCCTATCCAGGGCTGGAGGGGTATTTCTTTTAGCTGACCCGAGATCCCCCCTCCCCACCCTGCATGGTGCATGTCTGAAGCCGAGGCGCATGGCAACCCTGCCTGCATCAGCCACGCTCTTACATGCAGCCCGGCAGCTTGATGGTGCCACAGTCTCCACCAGGGGTTGCCAGAGCACTGGGCATCCCTTACCATCCTGCCCAGAGAGGAGTGCTGTCCTAAAGGTGCTCAATTCATCTCTCTCCCCCCTGCTGACTCCCGACTTCCGAGCTCACTTCTGAACTTGGGTCGTCGGTGTGGCACGAGGTGTGGTGTCCAGTGCCTCAACCTTCAGCACCACTGAGCTGGCTTAATATGCCAGATGTTAACTGGAGCACATTTGCTATTGCCACATCCAAGAGCAGGGTCATCCTCAATGCCCTACAGGTGGCATGCCTCACACAGCTGGTTTTGGAACCCACTCGTGAGGGAGAAATCTTAGACCTTGTACTCTCAAATGGGGACAGTGAGAGGATCTCAGATCTGGAAGTGGGTTGACATCTGGGAACAAGTGACCATCAAACAGTGTGGTTCACAATAAACTCAGCTACAGAGTCAAGCCATACAAAAGTAAGGGTACTCAACTTTAGGAGGTCTGACTTTGGCAAGATGGGAGAGTGCCTTAAAAAAGCACTAGCAAACAGGCTAGAAGGAGGGGTGGAGCAACAATGGGAAAACATCAAAACTGCCATCACAGAGGCAACAAGGCTTTGTGTGAAGCAAATAAACAAATCAAAATGAAAGAAAAAGCCACTATGGTTCTCAAAAGAGGTGGGCGGGGAAAATCAGGGAGAAAAAGATAGCATTCAGGAAGTATAAGGAAACACAGAAGGAGCAGGACAGAGCTGTACCAGTTACAGAAGGAAACAGGAGGAAGTCAGAATAGCAAAGGCCAAAACTGAGGAAAGATAGCCAACTCAGTTAAGAAGGGAGATAAAACCTTTTATAGGTACATCAGGGAGCGTAGAAAGACAAAGGGAGGGATTGTAAGGCTGAATAGAATGGACAGTGGGTGGGCAGAGAGGGACAGTGAAAAAGCAGGGATACTGAACAAATATTTCTGCTCAGTATTCACAAAATAGGAGGAGGGGGAGGTGCCTAATCCAATTAACAGAAGCACTCAATGGGGGGGTCAATCCCAGTCCTTTCACAGAAGAAAGGGTTCTGAAAGAACTCCTAAAACTGAAGGTGGACAAAGCAATGGGGCCTGATGGAATTCACCCCAGAACTCTAAAAAAATTAAGGGTAGAACTAGTGAAACCACTGACTACCCTTTTTAACAAATCATGGGAGAATGGTGTGGTACCTGAGGACTGGAGGAAGGTGAATGTGATTCCCCTTTAGGAACGTGGGACCAAGACAGAGTCAGGAAACTACAGACCTGTTAGTTTGACCTCTGATGTAGGGAAAGTGATAGAATCACTTCTGAAGGAAAGAACTGTTGAGTACATAGAGGCCAGTAGGGCACAGGACTCAAGGCAGCATGGGTTCACAGTGGGAAGGTCATGTCAGATGAATCTAATTGATTTATTTGACTGGGTGACCAAAACAGTAGACCAGGGAGGGGCTGTGGACATAGCCAACCTAGACTTTAGCAAGGCATTTGACACAGTCCCACACAAAAGATTAACTGTCAAATTAACCAGCCTGGGAGTGGGTCCCAGGGTGGTAGCCTAGGTAAAACATTGGCTGGACAACAGGACACAGAAGGTAATTGTAAATGGAGTCCACTCTGAAGAAAGAGGGGTTACTAGTGGGGTACTGCAGGGTTCAGTACAAGGTCCAGTCCTTTTTAATGTCTTTATAAGTGACACTGCAGAGGGACTGGAAGGAAAAATATGCCTCTTTGCAGATGACACAAAGATCTGCAACAGGGTTGATACACAAGAAGGCATGGCAAGGATGAGAAAGGACTTGGCAGGTTTGGAGGTCAGAAGTATGGCAGCTTGGATTCAATGCAAACAGCCCTGATGCCTTTGGTGCTCCCTTCAGGAGCAGAGACCAACGCGGGTGCCAAACAGAGGTAATTAAAGTACCTCTAAGCTGCACCCTTGTGCCCTCCATTTGCAGGTTATACCTGCTAACCACTAGAGGGATCCCCCTGTCCTTGCCACCTCTAACTCCACACTACTCCCCTCTCCTGCCTCCTGTAGTTCATCTACTAGCTTGACCACTTCTCCCCCCTCTCCAACCTCTGCCCACGCCCCTCCCTTGGTGGTCACCTGACTAGCCTGACTCAAACCCATGTCACATTGCCTGATCCCACCCTTTTTGGTACTAACCCCTTATGACCACTAGGAGTGGCTATTCCAGCCCTCTTTCTGGCCCAAACCTAACCACTTTCAAGCCAGCTAGTACCAGGATCCCTGCTCCAAGCCAAGCCCTATCCCAACTGTCCCTCCTGGGCCTTGAACCTTGTACCCTGACCACCAGAGGCCCTGACAGTACCACTACTCTAAAGTGGTATCCACAATTTCTGAAGGGCAACCAAAATATCTATAACCTTCACCCTCCTACTACCAAGACACTTTACTAGGACACCTCCTCCCCTAATCTGGTAAAATGCCCACACAGTTAAACCTTGTAATTCATCTCTCCTCCATTTTTCTGTCCCTTCCCATCCTAATTCCCCCACTAAGCTGCTTCCCAGCACCCCCCCCCCACTGGCAACCCTGACCCATCCAACAAATACCCCTTTAAATCCTCTTCACCCCCCAACTATCTCCTGGTCCCATTTCCCCTCACCACTCTCCTCCCCAGTCTTTCCCTTTGGTTGCTTTCTGGCCTCTCTCACCCACTTCAGTACCCACTCCCTCCACATCATACCCCATACCACCACCCCCAACCAGTGCACAGTAAAATCCCAGTCTCTCCAGGTCCTACACTGCCACCTAATCATTGCCCTTCTCCTCCTGCCTGCAGGTGATAGTCACCCTAACCCTGGCCCAACCCCTACCCCAGGTCCAGATCGCCCCATACCTAACCCCTCAGCCCAAGCCACCTCCAACACACGTCCTGGATACCTCCCCAGTGGCCTATGCCTCCTCCACCTAAATATTCGTAGTCTTGCCCCTAAGCTCGATCAGCTTCAGGTTCTAGCCGCCCACCATGCCCCAGATATAATTATCCTATCCGAGACCTGGCTAAACACCAGTCTACCTGATAACTCCATTGCCATTCCTGGTTTTACAACCATAAGGCAAGACCGGCCCACCAGAGGCGGAGGGGTGGCGATCTACATCAGATCAGCCCTTCATTTCACCGTCTCTCTCACAAAAGCTGAACCCAAAGCTTATGAGCCCTCATGGTAAAGCTGTCCCCTTCCTCCCTCACTACTCTATCTTCATGGCTGGCATATTGCCACCCAGGCACTCCTACCACAACAGTCACTCGACCCATCAAGCTGCCTCCCATGCCCAGTCAGGTGAACTATACGTCATGGGAGACTTTAACCACAACTGATTAACTCCCACTTTTAATAAATCCCAAACTGAGATAACCACTCTCAACCTTACCCAAACTATTATGGAACCTACCCGCTTAAACCATAAGTCCGGTAATCACATACTACTAGACTGGGTGCTTACATCCCACCCACATCGCATCATCAGTTCGTGCCTCCTTTCCGATTCCATTAGTGACCACCACCTAATCTACTTGGTCCGCAAAATCCAGAGTTAAATCCCCTCCCAAATTTATTTTCCAATACTCTTACAAATCACTCAGCCACTCTCCCCTCCTGGAAGATCTCGCTCACTCAAACTGGGTTCCAAGCACTGACTGCTCTAGCATGGATTCGGCCTTTACACATTTTCAAAACACTTTCCTCGCCGCCTGGGACAAACACGCCCCCCTGCACCGGGCAAGAGTCCGTGGGTCTCATCTACCCTGGATCTCCCCTGAGTTGATAGCCTGCCAACAAGCCCGGGACAAGGTCTGGCATAACTACAAAGCCATGCCCCTCCAAAACATTCTTGTCACCTACCACATGCTCCGCAACAAATGTACAAAGGCCATCCATTTTGCTAAGGCTGAATATTTCAACAACACCCTAAATGCAAATCTTGGGAATCCTTCTCAGTTCTGGAAAGTCATTAACTCCCTTTTCACCCCTCAAACAACAAACCCTCCACCTCTTCTCCTCATCCAAGGGACACTCCTCACAGACTCCCAGAAGGTAGCTGCTAAGTTTAACTCCTATTTCATTACTTGCACCCAAACCCTCCTCGATTCCTTACCCCCAGCAGCCTTGCCCACCCCCCACACAGACAACCTCCTCCACCCCCATCTATCCCCCTGCCAACAGGCAGGACCCCCTTTTCATTCAGACCCATCTCCCCTATCGAAACCTTAGATGCCCTATGCTCCCTGAACCCTTCCAAAGGCAATTCCCCAATGGTCTTGATAACAAACTCTTCTTCCTTTCTGCCCCAGCCATTGCGACACCCCTTGCCACCCTATAAAATCTGTTTTTACCACTGAGTCACTTCCCACCGTTTGGAAGCATGCCACTGTCCTACCTCTTCCAAAAGGTGGTGATCCCTCCTCCACTACAAACTACTGTCCCATCTCCCTCCTCCCCGCCCTCACCAAACCCCAAGAACACCTAGTTCTATCCCAGCTCTCCCACTTTCTCTCAGAAACCGACTTCTTCACCCCATTTTAGTCCGGCTTCAGAAAACACCATTCTATCACCTCCTCCCTACTATGTCTCACGGATGCCATCCTCTCTGGGATGGATAAAGGGCTAATCACGGCCGCTATCTTCATAGATCTAGCTAAAGCTTTCGACACAGTCTCCCACCCTCTCCTACTATCCCGCCTATCAAGGGTCAGTTTAGCCGATTCGGCCACAAACTGGTTCAGCGCCTACCTACTAAACAGAACCCAATCCACTAGAATTGCTGACCACATCCCCCCCCATCACCACCGGCATTCCCCAAGGCTCAGTTCTTGGTCCCATTCTATTCTCCATCCTCTTAAATGATCTGCCAAATTCATGCTCCTCCTCCGCTATACACATGTATGCAGACGACACAGTCCTTTTTACCTCCGGCCAGACCCACGAAGAACTCACTTCCAAACTACAAATGGATTTCAACAAAATCCAACACTGGTTCAATACCAATCAACTCTCCCTAAACCCCAAGAAAACCGTCTGTATGACTTTTGGCACAAGGCAGCGTCTATCCAAACTCACCCATCCATTGATCTTCCATACCTTAAACAATACTATCCTCGAAGAAGTGCCCTCCTTTAGGTATCTAGGGGTTTGGCTCGATTGCCACCTCTCTTTTACCACACACGTAGATACCATCACTTCCAAACTGCAACCTAAACTTGGGGTCCTCTATAGGAACCGCTCCTCCCTCTCGCTACCCATCAGATGTGATCTAGTCCTGAAAATGATTCTACCCACCTTCGACTACTGTGACATAGTCTATAACTCCGCCTCAAAGACCACTCTAGCCAGACTGGACCCCCTCTTTAATGCTTTCTGCCACTTTGCCCTTGATGGCCCCCCTCGCTCACATCACTGCGAGCTCTACCGTTCAGTGACCCTGCCAGCCCTGAACAACCGGTGCCTACTCCACACTGTAAAATTCACTTCTAACTTCTGGCTCAGCTCCCTCCCATCCTCCCTATCTTCCCCACCTACCCCCACTCACACCCTCAGATCCACCGACACAAGGCTATTATCCATCCCCCACCAAAAGACCACTGCTGGCCAATCGGCCTTCTCCTTCCTCTTTCCCAAACTCTGGAACAGCCTACCTGCTCAGATCCGCCACTCATCATCCAAATACTCCCTATCCTCTGCCCTCACTAACTTTCTCACAACAAATTGCAACTGCCCCTGAACTCCCCCCTCACCTCGTTACCTCTCTCCCCCGGCTACCTCCCAGAGCCTGACCAGCAGCCTGGCAATAGCCAAATTGGCTGGCTTATATACTGCTCTACGCACTTACACTCACGCTTACTCCCCCTCTCACTCCTAAAACCTCCCTCTTTCCCCCATCTCTACCTCCCCCGCCTCACCCTCAGCACCAACTCCATTCGCCTCCCTCTCACCTCACCTATACCTACCCCCACGCTCCTAAGCATACTAGTCCCCCCAACTCCAACACTCCTGTGCATCCCACTGCAGCTCATGGCTGGCACGGGCACTCAAGTCCTGACCTGTCACACTAGCGTCAAATGGCACTACTAAACTAATGTATTTCCTTAGAGTATCCATTGTGTGTCACCCCTCCCCGGTAGTGTTTGCTCTGCTTTGCTCCTACCATGACTGTACACTTGATATGTATACCCATGACGTGCTTACCCTGTCCCTGTTGTGCAAGTTATATATTGTTCTTACCTTGTCTTTTACCTATGTCATATTTACCCTGTCGATCCTGTTCATTGTTCTATATTCCTCTCCTTATGTAACAAGCTCATTTGTAATACCTCCAATCGATGTATATTGTCTGTATTGCATTACTGCTAAAATCATACTGCATGTATACCTGCCTCCTCTGTAACTCTCCCCCCAGGTTGCACCGTGAGATGAGCATCTTTTTGCTCAGCGTGCCTTTCCTGGTGAAACATTTTCAATAAATAAAGTGCAAAATAATGCACCAGGAAACAAAAACCCAGGGGAAGATTACTCAATGGAGGTGGAAGGGGGAGGTAGTAACAACAACAAAAATGGAAGGGGACTGGGGAGTAATCATATCAGATCACCTTAAGGTTAGCAAGCAATGTAAGAAGGAAGTAGGGAGGGCTGGAGATATACTGGGATGTACAGAGAGAGGCATCAGCAGCAGAAAACAGGAAGTTGTTATTCCTCTGTACAGACAGTTGGTGAGACGCCATCTGGAGTATTGTGACCAGTTCTGGAGACCCCATCTCCGCAAGGACATAGACAGGATAGAGGCAGTCCAGAGGAGGGCAACTAAAATGGTGCAGGGTCTGCAAGAGAAGCCATATGAGGAAAGACTAAAGGAGCTTAATATGTATACCCTTGAGGAAAGGAGGGAGAGGGGGGACATGATAGAAACTTTTAAGTACCTCAGTGGAATCAACAAAGTCAATGAGGGTAGTATCTTTCAGAAAAAGAGATGTGCAAGAACAAGGGGACACAATTTAAAGATAGAGGGGGGATAGTTCAGGGGCAATGTGAGGAAGTATTTTTTCACAGAGAGGGTGGTGGATGCATGGAACAGCCTTCCTGAGGAGGTTGTGGGGTGTAAAACTGTGGGAGAATTAAAAAATACATGGGACAGACATAAGGCAATTCTTGTGGGTGGTAAGAAGAAATAGACTGTTGGTTAACAAGGATCTGCAGCTTGTCCTGTAGTTAGGGAAATGGGCAGACTAGGTGGGCCAAGCGGTCCTTATCTGCTGTCAAAATCTATGTTTCTATGTTTCTTCAGGGGCAGGCACTATCGAAAATAGAGTCCAAGTGTTCCAAAGATTTTCTATCTTTGAGTAAAGTTCTTGCCAAAATATCTTGCAAAAAATTCTTTAAAGCATATACCAATACTAGCATCATACCTTCCCAGTATTGTTTCCACCGGGCTATCTTTCCAGTTTGGTAGCAATTTCAGTGGTAGTGTAGTCTTATTAGTTATGTGCTCCACAAAATGTCTTGTTCTGTTAGCTCCAACAGTGTCAATGGGGCCACATCCAAGAGCCTTTGTTACTATTCTGGAGAATGAGCTCTGCCACTTTCTCTCGACTCAGTTTGGTCTGCCAGACCTTCAGATTCATTACCATCCCTTTTGGAGAGTTATGTGATTGCAAGTGCTCACAGAGTTTGCTTTTACTGTTTTTGCTTTTTGGCTCCCATTGTTGACCCTTGTCTTTCTGGGTGATTCCTAAAGTGGGTCTGCATACAGTTGCTCAAATGTCCTGGAGGTTCAGTGCATTCAAGGCACACTCCTACTGTGTGCAGTTGTGGATGAGCCATGCATCTCTTGGTTCCACCTCCCAGGGTCTATTAGAGTCACTCTTTTTGTACAGTCCCTTGTGCCTCACTTCCTCAAGAAATAATCTGCATGGTGAAGCTTCAGACATCCAAACTGCTGCCTTGGCCAGGGATAAGCTGATGAGATGTCGTCAGGGTTCCTGCAGGATCTTCAGCACCTCTGACTCTAGTAATCTTCTGGGTCTTCAGGTGAGCTGAAACAGTCCCACCATAAAGCTCTGCCAATTAAAATCAAGAAAACGCCAACTTGAATGTCCTATCAGGGACTATGGCAGGAGAGAGGAGGTTATACTGCCCTTGTACAGGTCACTGGTGAGGCCGCATCTAGAGTGTGGAGTTCAGTACTAGTGCCCACACCTCAAAAAGGACATTAACCTACTGGAGAAGGTACAGAGGAGGGCTACAAAGATAATAGCCAGTCAGCAGGGCAAGGCATATGAGGAGAGGTTGAGTGCACTGAACATGTACTCCCTGGAAGACAGGCGAGAGAGAGGGGACATGATTGGGACATTCAAGTACTTAAAAGTGATAAATAAGGTTGATAAGGAGAGTCTATTTAAGCTGAGTGGCGACCATATCACAAGGGGGCACAGTCTTAAGCTGGAAGGTGGGAGGTTTAGAAGGGAGGCCAGGAAGCAGTGGAAGCAGTGGAAGGTGGGAGGTTTAGGAGGGAGGCCAGGAAGCACTTCTTCTCAGAGAGGGTGGTGGTGGTCACTTGGAATGCGCTGCCAGAAGAGGTCATCTCATTGAAGACAATGGTCAGCTTTAAGAGAGGCTGGGATAGGCATGGTGGAATGTAAGAATCATGGGTAGGGAGGATGGGAGTAGTGGGAAGGGAGGGCAGGGACATTAGCTCAAGCTGTAGACCCTGAAATACAAGCAGACTTGATAGACCAAATGGATTTCTTCTGCTAGCTTCTTTGTACGTTTGTATGTTCATATTTTCAATGATGGGAACTTCTCAGAGATATCACATCAACACCATGTCGGTCCTGCATGTGCTGTACTGGTTGCCCTTGCAGTGATGCATAACCTTCAAGACATGCTTGGTAACATACAAGGCCCTATGTGGTTTGAGACCTGACTACTTGAAAGATTTCTGCTTTCTTACCCCCCAACCCCAGTGGCAGATCCAGGATTTTACAATGGGGAAGGTGCTGTGGTGGTGTGCCTACTTGATACGCAACTTTTTATAGTGTTTTTAATTCTTTATACTGTCCTTTTCATGACATTTTTTGGCTGAAAATATAAACATAGGGCCAGATTCACAAAAGGCAACTCAGGATGCAAGGCAACTTGTGTCCAGAAAATGGTGCAAGTAGCATGAGTTGCGTCATGTTGGGATTCAGAAAGGCAGTCTGTGATATGCTGCAGGTTGTCTGTGTCCAAGTGGACCAATGTGCCATAAACCCCCTTGCGACATGGTGTAAAGGGGTTTATGGCAACAGTTGCACCCTATTCAAGAAGGATGGCTTCAAAGTCCCCAAAATGGGATTCAGAAAGAACCCCGGTGGAAATCCATCAAAGAACAGTTATGCCAGCTATGAAGTGGCATAAGTGGTCTTTGCCATCCACCAGGGGTTGCCAATGTTCAGCCAGTGCTGCACAATGGCTAGCACTCGTGGGCTATGGCCCACCAAAGTTCTGTTCCCCTTTAGTCCTATGGTCTTGCACCCCCCCAACATGCCAAAAGTCCCCACCAGTAGTACTGTAAAGCCCAGTGTGGGCTATGGCCCCCCCCATTGTGACTCAATAGTTCCATGTATAAGCCCTCATGGGCTATCAGAACACCCCTTTCCCAGCCCCAGTGCCAATCCCCACACCCCAAACCCAAAATGCCTTCTCATTCCAACAGTACCCACATTGCCCCATATATTCCAGGTGTTCCAGTAGCCCCCCCCACCCAACAGTGGCAGCCTACCCCACACACCCCCCACACCCATATCCCGCCGGCGACTGGCACAGCCCACCTCTCGTTGTCTTGCTTCCTTCTCTGTTTCTATCCTGTTCTTTATGGTCTTTCTCCACCCTTTCCTTGGTGCCACTTACCAGGCATTCCCGTGGGGTATGCTGCCTTGTATGACCCACTTCTATCCCACTTCCACGTTGCTAGTTTGCCAGTTCTAAACCCCTCGTATGCCCTTTGCTTCTGCCCATGACTTTGAGATGCCTTACCTTGCTTCCTCCTCCTGTGCTGGTGGGACTCTGGACCAATTCTCCACACACTGGTCGGTACTCCTACCCCTGGTCACATCTCAGCCTGCACCGTTCCTGCACCAAGGTCTACTCAGAACACGTAAGCATGCTACTTCTCAGCCATTCAACAAACATCGAACTTTACTCTGATTTACTTACTCCAGATTTGTACTTCCTACCACAGGACGGATCTTGTCCTTAGTGCTTATGCGATTATGCATTCATTGTTCAGACAATAACCTGACTCCATACTGCCTTAATTTATAACAGAATTATTGGAGCCCCCATCTACCCACCACTCCAGCAACTTCTTGGTGTTGCTAAAATATTGCACTGGCCTCCTTTGCAACTCATTCTACAAACACTTTACAAACACAAGACACCTTTTAAGCACTAATCACACTTTCTGAAATGGTTTGGCACATTTTGTTTAAGACAACTACACAATATCATAAATGATTTCAAAGCCTAACAGAACAGAAAAGCCTACGGTGATACAGATCTGTCCTAAACTGAATTGTAGAACAGTATACAAACACAGTGGCACCCAGCTATACACATGCAGTTTCTGTGAATGAGTTTTCTTTTCCAATCTAAAGCAAAGAGGGCTTTTATTTCTGATGTAATATCTACTTAATATCTTATAATATCTAATAAGACTGAAAGTTAATGTTATACCAACAATAATAAGGAGAACTGTCTCATGTAGATCATTTGTTTTGTGCACCTTCTCATGTCTTATATACACCACTGCAGCTCTCAAGAACCTTCCGGACATAGTACAAATGGGGGGGGGGGAGGTGCTATGGGACCAGTTCCTTTCTACATTCCCTTCTTTGGCTCCACTCCCCAGCCTATCAATGTCTTTTTGTACCAGTCTTTCTCACTTCTCAATCCTTCCCTCACCCTACTTCTCCTCACCATGCTTAGGCAATTGATCCATCCTCAATTCTAAGCATATTCTATACCACCATACTCTGTTTCTCTTTCATCTATGTCCACATCACCTTCCAGGGTCATCGTCCTGTGCCTACTTTCTCATCTACTATCTCTCCTCTCTGCAGCAGTTGTGTTTCAACCAGCCCATAGAAGCAGCATTCTGGTCTCCATCCCTAAATCGCACCTTCTGAGGTGCCGAACATAGGTAGGCTTCCCCTGTCTACCAGGGATGGGAGTCCGTTACAATCAATGTCTTCCACTACGTACCAGCTTGACATCCTCTGTCCCTAACTCTGCTCGATTGCATTGAGTGAAAGTTTGCTTGCCAAGACAACTGGGGATGGGAGCCATGTCTACCTTCTACGGACTATTACCATACCTTCTTTAACCATACCGGTTGCCACTTCCATTTGGGAATGGAACCCCATTCCACTTACCACTTCATGTTCTCTGTCCCTATCTCTACTAGATAGCATAGAGTGACTGGTAGTCTGCCCAACTGCCACAGATGAGAGCTGCATCTCCAGGTTACACTGTTCTACAGTACATTTCTACCTCATGCTAGATGCTGCTTTCTATTGGGAATGGGACTCTCATGCTCTGTGTACCATAATCCTGCTACCTATGCTGCTCCATGTCGCCAACCTTTGCATCCCCACTGACGCAGATCGCCATTCAATTGTGGATCTCTATCTTCGCTCTCAGCATCCTGTAGTCCTCATCACATGCAGTCTGATTCTTCCTGCTTCACTTATCCCTTCTGGAAGTATGTCACTATTATACATTGCAGCTGTTCCTCAGGCCTCACCGATAGGCACTTCGGAAGACCTCCATGTCTGGTCCATGGCCCTAGCTCACTTTGCAGTCTCCACTTTCTGCTTCCCTTCAGAACCGGGGCATTGCCACTCCTCCAGCCTTCCACCTCTCAGCTGCCTACAACTCGATTATGGAACCAGGACCTCATCAATTCAATTTGCCTCCCTCCTGCCAATTTGCCAATTCCCTTCCTTTGCTGGACCTCTTCTGCTTTGAATGTTTCCACCCACCATCATGTTCTTCCTTGTACCTTCGTTCCTTAGCCAATTGGTCTTTCCTCGCCAAATGAATCCAGCTGGTTTGTTTACTCCCTCTCTCACTCCAGGTCGACTGCTTCATGAACTTCCTTGCTCAGGCTCCCATTCAGCTACCCTACAAGCATGTTTTCTTTTGCAGGTCCAGAACCTCATCCTTCATCACCCCAGCACCTTTCATCATTTTGGTTGCTTCCAGCCTTCATCAGATATGGGACTTCCATGGCTCATTGTGCTTGGCTTGGCTCCATCGGCCTTCCATGGATTGTCATCATATGCCTTACTTCAGCATTCTCGCACTTAGTTGCTGTTCACTATGTTCTACCAATACCTTCCACCCATTTGATCATTTATTCATTACTCTGGAGCAAAATTATTGCCAGCAAAACTTTCCTTGGCTCACATGCCCTATCTCTTCCATGACCAACGAAGTCTCACATTTCTCATTCAATGCTTCACAATCATTCATCTGGACAATAAGAAGATCTCCTCCATCTCTATTAGATGTACCCTCTGAGTCCTAATTCCTCAGATGCCTCATCCCATTAGCCATCTTCCTACATGGAAAGGACTTAAATCCTCCGATTCTACTTAGACTGTAATAAGCATCACTTCTACAGGAATTGCAAGATAATCCATTCAATTACGGCCTTCATCCACATAACTGTATGCCACTTCCTACTTCACTGATGACTTGATGACCAAGTTGCTCAACTCCTACTTCCCAGTGGTCATTCTAATGCTAGGAATTGCATAGATATCATCCAGATTATTCATCGTAGGATCTCCATTGTCTAGCTAATTTCAGACTCTACACCATCCACATCTCCAATTTCATTTCTGGATATCATTGTTTTTTACACTATTATTTGCACCTGTCCACCTAGTATGTTCTGCCAGGTTAACCGTTATTCCAGTGGCCCATTCAACCTCTTCTTCTCAAAGTACCTTTGTTAATCTCAACAGTAAAGACCATCACTGAGAACTGATTCTCCTGATTTCTGTCTGGCAACCTGTAACAGCCAAAGTCAAATTCACCCAATTTAGTCTTGCATCTCAAGTGGCATTTATTGGCTGTAGCTCTAACTGCCATGGTATCCTGCATTTATCAATTTCACTACCAATTCAGCCTACAGACTCTGGGTGGGATATTCTAAGTGGTTGCGCCCCTGGCGCAATATTCAAACGGGCGGGTTGCACTGAGCAACCCCCGATGTGCTGGGGTGCACCAGTAATGTATGTGGCGCAAGGGCGGGGGGCATGCCCATGTATATGCAGCAGATCCCGATATTCAGCCCGGGATGTGCGGCGCATATGCAGGCACAAACCTGCTTTGCACCGCACAGGGGGGCACAATGTTGAGCCCGTCAAAACCACGAACAAGTTGGGGACACCACAGGCTGGTTGCCATATTGCTGGGCTCAACACGGCAGCCGCCTGCTGTGGATGGCCACCCGACTGCCCAGGACACAGTCCACTAGCCCCCTGCCCAGGGGGACTCTTGTCTCCCCCCTTGCCCAATCGTGGGCATTAATGAAGTTAATTTCTGGTGGTCCAGTGGACCCTACACCTTTGCCCGATCGTGGGCATGAATTAAAACAACCCCTGGTGGTCCAGTGGACTGTTATCCCCTGCCCGATCATGGGCATGTATTAAGACAATCCCTGGTGGTCCAGTGGACCGTTATCCCCTGCCCGATCATGGGCATGTAGGAAAATAATCCCTGGTGGTCCAGTGGACTGATCTCCTATGCCCGCTCATGGGCGTTAGTCAACCTCCCTGGTGGCCCAATGGTACCCTCCTCCCCACCCGCCCACATATTCCCCAGCCACCCTGCACCCCCCCAGTGGGTGGCAGCTCTCCGCCTGTAAGTCACCGGGCTGCCCGCCGACTGACAGCATACAGTAGGACTGTATGCCTATTGGTCCACTGTGTGGGCCAATGGGCATGCAGTCCATACTGTACTACACAGTCCTGATTTGTGAATGAGCCTACTGTATGCTGTCAGTCAGTGGGCGGCTGGGTGGCTGCGGATTAAGCAAGCTGCCACCCACCGCTGACTGGGGCTGCAGGGTATGGGGACCATGGGTGGGAGTGGGGGGGTACCACTGGACCACCAGGGAGGTTGGCTAACATCCATCTATGTGTTTTTGCAATTGATAAACTATTAGTAGTGTCCTATATTATTTATTTTCAAGTCAAATCTTGAAAGAAAGAGCATAATATTTTCAGAATCATAACACATCACTAAAAATACCACCAACAGCTTCATCTGGTTCAATTTCAGTTGCTTACCATCTATATTCCCCCCCCCCCCACCGGTCGCCCCTGAAAAAGGGACTTCTAGGCCCAGTGGGCTTACCAGGTCAACAAAATTCAATAAACAAACAAACAAACATGCTCAGGTAGTTTTTACTGTCTTTGTCCAGGAAAGGCACACAATTACAGCTTATTGCTGGGTGACTTTTGGGACCACAGGCCGGTTAAGTAACTTATTCTGGTCACACAGTATACGAGAAAAAAAATGTTTGAATAAAAACCCATTTTGCTGGATGAAAGTTTTTTCACATCTCTTGGTTTTAACCTCTAGGCTGTACTGCCAGCTGCAAATCAAAAACTATGCATTTCAAGGCTGGCCCCATGATGCTAGGCTATTAGGTAAGTAGCAACATTTGCATCTTGTAAACCTGAGTTCACACCTGAAATTGTAAGAGAAAAGGCTGTAAGAGAGGGAATGGAATAAGACAGAAATTGGTGCTGTGGCAGCCGCAGAAATCTGTACTGACATGAACACAGCCAGGGTTTAGAAATCCTGATATGGGGCCCCAATAACTTGAAACCACAAAGCCAGCCTTGAGATGTATAGTTTTTAATGTTCAGCTGGCAGTCTAGCCTAGAGGTTAAAGCAATCTTAAAGATGGATTATTGTGACTAACAGTTTAAAATGTAAAGGTAATAACTTACTAGTTTCAATGCACATACAAACAATTATAACTGTAGGAAGTACTATAATAACACTTTAAAACACACAATAAAACAGACGATTTCCTATTTAAACTATAGTAAATTGAGGTTCAAGTTCCTCAGTGACATCATTTCCCGTCTGGAGCCTAAAACACATGGCTGCCCCCAGCCCTCAATTACAGACTGATTTACATAAGAATAACTCTGGACTGCAGCGACTCGCATATAAATACGATGGCTCACTCAAATTAGTTTTTTTATGGACTTCAAGACATTAATTTCCCACCTGCTCTCTGAGTCCATGTCCTGTCTGATACCCTCCAGATGTCTCCTGAGAATCCTCTCCATATCTTCAAAGTCCACTCCCCTGAAGTCTACCATTACCATTTTTGTGCAATTTTCCTCTTCCCCCAGGTCTATGGAAAACCAAACCATGGCATGGTCAATCCTTGCCAGTGGGTCCTCTACAACTAGGTTCCTAACTAGGTCACAATCAGACAGGACCACATCCAGGATGCGACCATCTCTCGTTGGGTCAGCCACTAGCTAAGATAGAAACGCATCCTGGAAGATGTTCAGGAAGTGCTGCTCCCTAGTTGATAAAAATGCCACAGTGCCCCAATCAATCCCTTGCATATTAAGGTCACCAAGCACTACAGTTCTACCCTCACCCTGACCACATTTATTCCCTTAGATTCACCCCCATACCTTCCTAGAGTTCCTCAGCCTGCATGGTCGGCCTATAATCCACCCCTACTTGACCCTCTTTCCCCCAGGAGCCTGCAAGGTAACCTAAAATGCTTCTCTGTTACCCTTAGCCCCCTCCACCCTGCATATCTCAGTGCTGTTCCTAATGATGAGCACCACCCCTCCCCATAGTCCTGTCCTTCATGAACACAGTGTACCCAGTCAGGTTCATGTCCCATTTGTGACATATGGGTAGCCCAGGTTTCTGTAACTGCTGCCACATCCACATCCCCTTCAGTTAGCACCACCTGAAGCTCAGGCATCTAATTTCCCATGCTCCTGGCATTAATCAGGACCACCTTCCATCCCTATCCTTTGCCCTCTCCAATCCCCTCAACCTGAGATCCACCAGTTAACTGCAAGCTCCCACTCCCTTGCACACTGTTGGGTGCCCCAGTTGAGCATCCCTCCCCCCTGTTGGGTGAAGAAGGTCAAGTCCTCCCTTGATGTGCCTTCCAGCAGTAGCCTCAAGCCCCAGCCCTCCCACTTCACAAGTTTAAACCCCTCCTAGCTTTGAAGAATTTGGTCATTTCCAGTTTCAAAACCTCCTTCCCCCAAAAAATGTAAGTGAAGCCTATCCCTAGCATACATCCCCTTGTCCTCCAAGCTGCACGCCAGTCTCCCACCAACCCATATTCCATAGCCACACACCATGCTCTGAGCTATTCATTAACCTTAATCTTACATCAGCTGCTCACCTTGCATTGGCCAGAGAAGTGTTGCTTCCCTCTCTTTGCTATAGACTTCTCCTGTTTACATGCACCTCCAAAGTTCACCTCACAATATGGAATGCAACCTACAATAACATTTGCCACTTTGCACTTGCTGCGCCTCGCCTCACCCACCACTGTGTCCAATATGACAAACTCGGGTGTCTCTACTGCCCAACCACATGAGCTTTGTCCTGGGCTGCTTCATGGGCAAGGTGCTCAGTACTGGCACTCCCCCAGGCCTGGCTGAGCTTCTCGCACCGGCTGTCTCTTTTACCTAGTCCCGTAGGTCTCTGGGCCCCGGCGTTCTTAAAGTCCCTATCACCCACATGCAAATGGGGGACAGGAATTTTGCTTCATGTACCCCTAGGCTATGGAACTCTTTTCCTGCTCAAGTCTCCCCCCCACTCATGCCTCCGAGGCTCCTGTGGTATCACTTGAAGCTCTCCTCTGCATATGGGTGTCCTAGACCTCCATAGCTAGTTCCGGTCCCCTGCACCAGACTCACATGTCCTTTCTGGCACCCCTCTTGCAACTCTTGCTGACGCAGACTGTCTAACTGGACTCTGAGGTGCATATAATGTATTCTTTCTCTGTTTCAGGAGATACTGACTTGTGCTCTGCTTGCGCAATTCAGTCATAAATACTTTTCTACATCACCTACTGTACTGTATGATTACCCCTGTAGATAATGTATTTATGCCTCTGTACTGCATTGTCTGACTGTCGTAATTATCCTCTACCACATCTACCTGATGTACTATACCCTATCAATTGTAAGGTGTGTTATTTCCCACACCCTATTTATACTGTAATGTATGTGCACTGTATCCTCTGTATTGTTTTCTATGACTTGGAGCCTTTGTAAAGCAGTCGCCGACTCAAAGGTATTACTTCCGATTGTTTCAATAAATAAATAAATACTCAGACTGTGGCTCTGTTTGTGGCTCGGAGCCATGTATGCCTTGCAAAATTGTACTGTTCTTACCCTTGGTGTTTCTATGTTTATATATTCCTGTACATATCTTAACTGTGCCTACTGTCTACTGGTTATGTTCACATGGTTCTCTTTTTACTCTGTACGCTGCCTAACTTGTGTTATGTTGTCTTCTGTATGAACCGTATCTCACTGTATCTGTAGCTCATTGTACTCTCCTGGGTCATACCTGAAAATAGGCATATAACTTGTCTAGTGTACTTACCTGGTCAACAAAAGCTAAAAAAATAAATAACCTCCACAATTTTCTGCTTAGTCCCCACACCAGCTGTAGGTGGACCTCTGAGAAAGAGACTGTGCACTCTACAGCATTACACACTCTGGCTGGCTCCTGGAACCTTGCCTGTATCTCTTCCACACTATTGCCCTCTACATTATTCGTGCCTAAGTGCACTAATATGTTGGGGGATCCTCCACAATCATTCACTAAAGCATACACCAGGTGCTTGGCATTGTGCAGTTAAGCCAGATATGCTCTTGACCCTGACAGCACAATATTGCTCCTCTCTCCTCTCCTCCCCTCCCACTTTATGCTTCTGATTATAGAATCCCCCAGCAGGAGCACTTTAAACTCCTCCTTACCTTTGAGCCTAACGCTGTCCTTTGCTACACACCCCATACTCCTACTACCTCTCTTTTTTCACTGATGGCACCATCACTTAGATTGCAAATGGTTGCCTTTACTCCCCCTTGTCCAACTATCTTCCCTGCCTGACATTTCCCTCCTATCTCCCCTCTGCCTAACCACTCTGGTCTGTCCAAGCAACACTCCCATCAGCCTCCTTCTCATCCAAGCACTTGGCCCTCTCCTCCGGGCCTCTGACTCCCTTTCACTCCTAAACACCACCCACCTGGACTGTTCCAGCAGCCTCCCATGTGCCCCAGCCCCATTAAAGCACTTTACCCTCACCCCCTGGCCCCCATCATCACTTCCCTGCCCCTCACCTCAAAAGGCCCCCTCTGTTCACTGTGACCTATAATGCTGGCATCTCCCTCCTTGGACCCAGTGCCCTCCCCAAGCCCATTGCTCCCTCCTCTTACATTAATATTCTCACCTTACACCCTGTTATCTTTCATCAACAGCCCCTACCCTGCAACCTCTCCCTCCATGGTTATTGGTCCTCTCTTTTGCCTTAATAATAGCACCTCATGCCTCCACTATCACCCCGAACCCCCGCCCTCCTCCCTCCCTGCCATCCCCTCCCACATACTCTGCTGCCCCATCCTTCTTCTCATCCAGAGTCTGATACCATTCCTCTTTCTACCAAGGCATTGCTCCAGCTTGAGGCTGCATACCCCTTCTATCTGTTAACGGATTCCTCCTCCAGCACATGACTCACCTCCATGAAGCACCTGTGTATTAGACCTAGCTTCACCTCTTTTTTTCTACCCTAACTGGTACTCCCATCTACCATACCCCCCAGGATTCCCCCTACTCACTTGACAGCCAAATCACCACTGTTTAACAATAATAATAAACTTATTTATATGGTGCCTTATCTATTGCCAAGGTGCCTAACAGTATAAAAAAACTGAATCCCTGAGCCTGAATCCCCAGTTCCTCAATACCCCTTAAGTGGCCACTTCAGGCCATGGTCCCACTATGCCCTACCACACCTCCTAATTGCTTCAACAGATCCCATCATGTTGTGACTGTACCTTACGTGCTCTTCCACCCCAACCTTCCCACATCTTCACCAGTTCCCCTCTAAGTCCGCTTCTAACTGCCAAAATGTAATACAAATTGGGAAACTCCTAAACCTCCATAGTGTCAAGATGAAAACCATTGCTCCATGTCCACTATACCCCACTATTCTAATCATTTTCTTGGTTACCTCCTGGTCATTCCCCCTTCTCCTAAGAAAGACTTCTATCAGAAACTTTGGTAGGTCTCGTAGGAGAGTCAATGAGCAATAGGCCTTGAGGAGAGCCAGTTTATCAACAGTCCCACAGTTTAAAGATTAGTCCTGTACCACAATTAGCTGCCCAGTTTTAACCAGAACATTGAGATAAACATCAGATTAGCACCTTAACAAATAGACCCACAATTTAAGATAAACACAACCAAAAGCACAGATTCATAGTTTAAAGATAGATTCATATAAAAGCAGCTGCCCAGCTTGTACCACCCCCCAACAAAAAGCAACAGACCCACAGTTTAGAGATAGATTTGTACCAAAGCAGCTGCCAAGAATGTACCAACCCCCAAAGTTCACAAGCACCTTCAAGCCTTTAACATACCCCTTTAAACAGCTTCAAACCTACCCAGCTGCCCAACTTATAACACCCCCCAGGTTTACAATCACCTTCAATCCTTTAGCATACCCCTTTAAACAGCCATAAACCTGGAACACACCCAGAAAGCAACAGACACACAACTTTGAGATAGATTTTCACAAAAAGCAGCTGCCCAACCTGTATCAACCCCGCGAAGTTCACAGTGTCCCTTAAATCCCTTATCAAGCCCTTTAATGCTTGCATCACCGTATTTAGTTCAAGCCTACCGCATTAATCAACTACTCCCTTGAGCTCAGCCCAAGTTTGCAGGAAATGATCAGCCCTTTTAACACAAAGTTCAGAAGTCCTACAGTCGCTTGGTTATTAGCCCTGCCTCCTTCCTCGGGCATTTAACAGAGGTCGGGGCTAGAGTGGGTGGGAAAAAACCTTCAGGTGATGTGCAGATCTCCACAGCTTCTCTACTGGCCCCTGCCTATAGCCCTTATTCACTGCCAGTGATGTGGCTCCCTAACACAACTGTCGCCAACTGCAGCTCTCCTGGTCCCCTCCTCTGCAAGTGAAAAACAGCTCTGCTGTAGCTACCAGTCCCAAAGCCACTGACTGCAGCTCCCTCTGTCCCTTCTCCCAGCAGTGTGGCAAATGAAGAACAGCTCCCCCACATCCAGCTTTGAGATATGCAACTGTTTCTAATTCTGATCTACAGCATCTGCACCTGTCTGTTTTTCCAGTTTTCGATTGATTTGTGAAGCATCTACTGTGGGGTCCACTAACTTTGGGCTGCCATTATTAACCTCTCATCTTGTGACTCAAACTAACCTCTTTTTAAACATTTGTGGGTAAGTAGTTGATTGACTTTGATTGTTCCAGCAGCTTTTTGTATTTTTACTGTAATCATGGGTTTCACAGTTATCATTTCTTCTCTGTTTATCTTTGCCCTTATATTCTTTTTCCTGATTCTTTGTACTTCTGTTGCTGGTTGTTCCTTATCTACTAGTGGCTTAACCTCCATCTTTGCTACCATACTGAAAGTTTCTTTTCATCACGATGCAGTACCTTGACTCTGTTTGGGTCCAAGGATGTGAGAAGGAATCTCTGGAGCCCAGTACTTGAAGACCTGTATGTGTAATCAATATTGAGGAGGCCATTGCCTCGCCCCAACTTGTGATGCATAATTTTGTGATGAATTGATTTTTGAGGGTTAACTGGTAAGCATGGGATAGTTTTCTTGTTTTTATATCTAGCTGGTTCAGCACTTTCTGTAGCCAGGCAGTCACATTAGAGTTGTATGATATTACAGGAGGGGTGAGTCGATTTCAAGCTTGGACTTTATTTCATTTTTTTTTTTAATTATACTGCATCCTGGCTGGTCACTGCTTTGAGCCCCTCATGATCTAGCCCACCATGGCTACTCCCATCCACTGCCACCTACATCGCAGCCAGCCCCAGGTATCCTCAATATGTCCCTTACCAACATAGGGGACGAGCCTTTAAGTTGTATGGCATGATCCTGGGTGCTACTGAGGCAGCATATGGGGGTTCAGGAGCCCAATGATGGGGGAGTCAGGGAGGTTGTCATCCGACTGGCCAGGTACACTATTTTTGCTTTTTCTCCCCAGGAGGAGTGGCATGCCACAGATGTCATGGCAAGTGTTGATGTCTGCCACTCCCCAGATGTCTGAGGTCAGATGTCATACTATGCCCCTGGCCTTCACCAGGGGCCAGCAAACACTGAACCTCATCCCCCCGAGCTGGCAGTATAGCCTAGAGGTTAGAGTAACAAGCTGTGAATGAACTTGGTACATACAGCAGACCAGACCTTGGTTTGATTCTCACAACCTCCACTTGCATACTGTGTGACTCAGGGCAAGTCACTTCCAGGTCAATTCAAGAGGGAGATGAGGCATTACTTCACACAGAGAGTAGTTTGCAAGGTGGAATGCACTAATAGAAGGGGTGATATGCAAAAATGTGGCTGGGTTTAAGAACACTTGGGACAAGGTACAGGGTGGGTAAGGGTGGGCAAGAAGGACAACAATGAGAGGTTGGGTGGGTGCAGCTGCCTGCTAGAGAGCTAGCTGTACAATTGAGCAGACTTTGATAGACCAGTAAGTCTGTTCTGCTGGCACCCTCATATGTTCGTATATCATCGGAGAAAGTCTTGACAGTTTACAGTTGTGCTTTCATGAAATTTTCAGATGAATTATAAACTTCAAATCATCTACAAAGAGGAGGTAAGATGTTACTAATGATCATTCTGTTTACAGGAATTTAAGTTGTATCTACAGCCTAAGCTACTGAGTAGCCTACCTAATGGGTTGAGGGCAAGGCAGAACAGAAGTGGTGACAAGAAGTTGGCTTGGAATATCCCTCATTTGATCTGGATACTTCATGTGGTGATTTGACCATTTTGAGGTTTATTTGAAGAGTGGCTTGCCACTTTCTCATAGTGGTTGTGATGAAGTTTATTAGTGTGGGATGTACCCTGCAGATCCGTAAATACTCAATGATTCAAGAGTGTGGGTTACTGTCAAATGCTTTTTTGAAGTTGATCCATGCTACACTAAGGTTTTGGTATTCTTTGGTCCATTATGACGTTGTTCAGCAGGAGATGGTCCTTGGTAACATATGATTTTTTTATTGCCTTTTTGTTCTACTGGCATGAGCCTGTTACAGTCTACATGGTTATAGACTCTGTATGCATCAGTTCCAACAGAGTAACACAACGAGGTCCCACACCAGGATGGTGATGCTCCAGGAGAGCAGCATACATACAAAATTTAAAATAACCGAGCATTCACCACCTTAACATGAACACCTGGGTCACTTAAATATACATTTATTCTAGAAGGACACACACAGACAAACATGCCTGATGTGTTTCAGATCTGTTGATCCTTTATGAAAGGCTGGTTAAAACATACAGAAATTGATTTTATTATCCTGTCAAATGTGATGTCATAATGATGTGTCTGTTAACAATAGGTTCAAAATGCCTTCACATTTTGAACCTATTGTTAACAGACACATCATTATGACATCACATGTGTACAATTTAATAGGTGTGTAAACTGCCAGGATGTGAAGAATAAGAAATATTTTTAGAGTGTGAACTCTGAAAAAAGCTATGAGATATAACAATTCATCACATGTGACTCCACAGGAGCCATTTATCTTGCAACCTGTTCTTTTCCAGCAGTTTACATGAGCAAGACCACTAGAGCATTTAAAACCAATGTTGGTGAACATACCAGGGGCCGGATATTCAAACAGCGCCCAAAATGTGCTCAATAGCAGGAGCAAGAACAAGTCCATTGCGCACATGCACAATAGACGTGATATTCAAACATGGAGCAGGTCAAATTGCACAACCAGCCAACGTCTGAATATTGCACAACCTGCACCATAGTGCAACCAGGAAGGGGAAGCTGAGCAGATATGATGCGCTATAGCGCAAAAAGGCCAGCCCAGCTGAGCAGTCCAGAGGTGCCATAGTGCAAGCAGACAGCCCCCCAGCAGCAGAGCAATGGAACTGCACAACCAGGGAGGTAGGCAGGGGCCCACCACCCATGCCACAGATGGGCACAGGAACACACTGCAGAACTAACAATACACCCCCACACCCCAAGCACAGCATCACTGGGGGAGGGACAGAATATCCACCGGCCCATGGGGACAAGCCAACAAAGCATAGCTGGGCCATGGTGCCCCAGCACACCCACTGGCAAGCTGAGACTGCCACACAAAGGGGGCGGACAACCCAAGTGCACATCAGCACCCCCCTGTGCATAGCACACCCTGCACTGGTACTCCAATACACCACCCATGAGCAATGACTGTCACTGCAGGAATCCCCATGCATCCCCCCGCCACACTGCAACCTCATGTACCACAGAACCATACAAGCCAGACCCACCAGGAGCACCCACCAGTGGGTGGCAGCACATGGCCAGACCGACTGAAAGCCACTACCACACCGAGAGCACCTCCCCCACACACACACATACCCAGGACAATACCACCCCAGATGCCATGCACACCACTGCAACTGAGCACCTATAGCCAGCTGCAAATCAGAGACCACCACAGTATTCATAACAAAATAGATTTATCTAATGAACATATCAACAAGAACAACAGGAACAGACAGAACTATGTACAACTATATACAAGACAAGGGTGGGGGTACGGGTACAAGGTAGGGGTGGGTAAGGGGCAGGGGTGAACAACGGGGAAAGGGAAGGCAGGGTGTGAGGGATGGGTAAAGGGGGAGGTGATGGGCAGTTACTGCCCACCAGCCCGCTCATCAGCTGGCTGCTGCTGGTCCTGGGGCCTCCTCCTGCGCCTGATTCCACTGCGCTGCATGTCCCTCAGGATCTCGAGGGACTCCATTGAGACGTCCAGGAGCTGGTGGACTGCCCGCTCTATTCTTTGCAGGATCTGGACACCTAGGACAAGGGATCAGAATCAATGGCTGTGACTGTCCACAACCTTGAAGCCCACCCAACATGCATGGCATACAGCCAAGTGCCCCACTCCTGTGAAGGAGTGCACCCACCCACAGTGACCATGCACAAGACAAGCCCAACCAGGCAGCAACAGCCATGTGTGCCACTGCACACACACACACCACCCATGTCCAGCACAGCACAACCAAGGCTGTACAGTGACGTGGCTACGTGGTGGGAAGGCAGTGCCACAGCCATGTGCACAGTGCATGCATGGACCACCATTGACGCACCCCCAGACATGCAGTGCTACTGGACAGTGCTGACTGTCACATGTCGCGTGCATGGCAGTGTTGTCCATGGATGGTGGCCATGCCCTTCCCCCCCACAGCATGCAATAGCATTCATGATGTCATGACACTCACCCTCATCATACTGCCACTGCTGCTGCTGCCGTGGCTCGACACCACCACCAAGTACAGTCACCGCTGCCACTCCTCGCTGCGCTTCAGCCTGGGCCCGCCTCCGCTCCGCCACACCTGTGGGAAGCAAAAGGTGAGAAACACATCAGTGAAATCCCAAAGCAGACAGCCCCCTGGCCCCAATGAGTGTGCCTGCCCACCCAGCCAGACCCATACATCACACATCCTGTAAACGCCGCCACAGCCAACCATAGACCAACCCTCCCCCATGTGCTGGTCACAATACACAGTGTTACCCATGCGGACAATACAGGTGCATAGATGGCTCACCCACCTGGCCTAGGCACCACGCTCCTCCTGGCACGTGAACGTAGTCACGCCAGTAGTGCCTGCTCCCTCCTCTGCAGGTCACCGTACCAGTGCCTGCACTGCTCTGCTCTGCTGAGTGCGGCCGGCCAGTGGCCTCCTCCAGTGCAGTGGCCACCTGCTGCCACACATGTGTGCATGCCACGTTCAAGGGTTCATCCTCAAACAGTGGGCCATGGTGAGGCTCCACTATGGCTATCAGGTTGTCAAGCTCCAACGCACTCCACTGTGGTGCTCTCCTGCATGCCATCCCTGCATGTATATAGTAGGCAATATGGCGCTCTGCAGCGCGGCAAACCCAGCGTGGAAATGTTAATGCAATGTAGCTCCATATTAGTCTTATCGTGCTGTTCGAGAAGGCCGCTTAGTCCCTATTGGCGCCTGTTATTGAACAGCGTGATAGAGCTGCAGTGCCATACGTACAGTGCAAAGGGGCAAGGTTGGGCACAGGGTCATGGGTCTCTGGCACAAGGCCACGCACACAGCGCCATCGGGCGTCTACATGTCCAGCGCGATTGGTCGCCTGTGTGCCAATGCCACAGTGGAGTACTGCGCGGTTGTGCCACAGTGCCATGTGGTGACCGTGGCTGTAGCACCACTGGCACAATGGTGGCCATGTCCGGGAATTGCCCACCATCGTGCAGCGTCATCAACATAGCGGTTCAACCGTGTTAGCAAAGCGCAACAGCGCGATATTCGGCCGTCGTATGCAAATCATTCGATCAGCCATTCAATGGCGCAGCGGCGCGATTGCATCTCATTAAAAGTTGCTCGTCCTAATTTGTATGCATTGCGCTATAAATCTGCAACACTGTTCTGCAGTGGCCAGATTGGTTACTGCAGTTGATAGGTGAGTTGCATGCATTGTGCTGTACTGGACCATGGCCCCAGAGAATTGCTGTGTACTGCACAGTCACAGGTGACCACTCTCACCCATACAGGCTGTGAAATGACTGAGCGAGGACTGGGTGAGGAGGATGATGGTGGGTGGAAAAGGAGGCCCAACTTTATGAAGGCGGAGACAGAGGCACTGTTTGAGGCCTACCTGGCTGAGGACCCACTTCTCAGTGGACGGTGGGTCACCCTTCAGGCCTGTGCTGCTGCATGGAAGGGGGTGGCACGTGCCATCAACCTGCACGGCAGCCACCAGCGCTCTGTGCAGGAATGTAAAAAGAAGATGGGGACTGACAGGAGGAGGGTGAAGGAGAAGGTTGCAGACATCAGGGCGGCACGTGCTGCAACAGGCGGTGGACAGCCGTAGGTGGTGCAGCTGACCCCAGCGGAGGACATGCTCGCTGCAAGCATGCAGCGCAGCACCACTGAGGGTGTACCTGGAGGTGGCTTCCAGACAGGTGGTAGCCCATCACTGCATGGTATGTCATGGTTGGGGGGAAGGTAGATCACATGCACTGACATGTCCTTCCTTTCTGTTATAGATCCTGTGCATCTGCAGGAGTCAGCAGTGGAGGGCCTGTCCACTGTGGACAGCCACCCGGAGTTGGAGCAGGGACCATCCACCTCCGCAGATTGCCGGCGTGCACTGCGGCACTATGCACGCCCAGCTACCTTCATTGATGCTGAGACAGGTGTGGGGAGTGCCCTTCCTGTGTCCCAGCGGTCTGGCATGCAAGCATGCTGCGGCTGTGGCACAGACCTGCACCATCGATGATGCACCAACCACTATGGGCATTGAAATGTGTGTGTCACAGAATGGTCACACAGCAGGCCAGCTCACGCCCATGGAACTAGCTGGTTCCAACATGTGTGCCAGCATGTCAGCACAGTCCCAGGCTGTGCCTGTCAGCACCGTTAGAGCAGCACCGGTGGCTGTGCAGGTCACTGGCACTGTTGCAGCCACAGCCGTGGAACCACTGATCCCGTGAGCACAGCAGACGGAGGGGCAGCAGCAGCAGTCACCCACTGGGACTGGGGGTACAGGGCTCAGTGGTGATGTAGGTGTATCACCTGTGGACATGCCCATATCTGGTCCTGGTGAGCAGCGCCCACCCTCAAGGGGTGTTGTACATCAGGCCCTTCCAGACCCTGAGGGACAGGTTGCCGATGTGGCAGACGACCTCTTTGATAAGCACACCCGCCTGCTGCAGGCATCACTACAGCAGCAGATGCGGGTTGCAACATCCATGGAGGCACTGTGTGTGGCCCTCTAGCGGGTCGAGGAGTGACACAGCAGGGACACTGAGAGGATCCTGTCCCAGATTGACCATATGCGGGTGGATGTGGCCACCGCCATCGACAGGCTGACACAGGCAGTGGACAGTGTCATGGCCACACTGGGCACACAGTCAGATGCCCCTGTGCCACTCACACCGCACAGTATGCTATCCACTCCCCATTCCCGGCATCATGCGACAACCACCCTGTCAACACCGGGTTCAACTGTGGGCATCCCGAGCACCCCTGGTGCAGGTATGTTTGGTATGCTGCAGACCCCTATGCGGACAAGGTCACGTTCACGCAATGGGACCCCTGGTGGTCCATCGGTGCCACCCCATGTGGCCCATGCTCAGTCTGCCAATGCTGCTGGGTCTCAACGGGGCCACCCACGCATCCGAGGTGGCCATGGCACTCTACCGCATGAATGAGCCATCTCCCAGTGCGGGCCCTGTCTGCTGCTGCCCTGTGTGCAATGTGTGTTTTGGTGGGCAGTGCACCAGTGGGTGCCCTACCCTACATGCCGACACACGGACCACCTGCACACCCTCCTGACTGCTGTCCACAGGTGCGTGTGCATGATGATGCCTGCATTGCGCTGTACACCAAAGTGCAAGGGTGCCCAGCATCTGACACATGTACATGGACAGTACAGGTGGTGGTGGTGGCCTGTGGACGTGTGTGTATGTAATGTCTGTTCCTGCTCTGTTGTGCACCTGGCCCCTGTGCACTTTGTGCCTGGTGTGTGTGTGTGTCTGTCCATGTGGCGTGTTACAGTTCACCCTCCTGGTTGTGTGTGTGTGTGCTTCTGTGCCTGCCACTTCCTCGCCGTCATGCACCCTGATGTGTTTCCCTGTGTGTATGTGGGTTGTGCCCTAGCCACTGTTGGTTGCACATGGCTCCATGACTTACCTGTGTTGCGTAAGTGCTCCTCTGTGATGGTGTCCCGGTGCAGCTGGGCCAGCCGGATCAGTCGGGGTCACGCCGTCCAAGGGCTGCTCATCCCATCATCACCGCGCCACCAGCGTCCCCATCGCTGTCCCCCTCCTTGACCTGTACAGCTATCCCACAGTCTTTGGCCATGTTGTGCAGGATACAACAGGCCAGGAATATCCCACAGGCCTTTGAGGGGCAGTACTGTAGGGCACCGCCGGAGGTGTCTAGGCATCGGAAGCGTGCCTTCAGCATCCCAAACACCCGCTCGATGATGTTGCGTGTGGCGGCGTGTGCCTCACTGAAGCATTGCTGCGATGGGGTTGTGGGCAGCTGGTAGAGTGTGAGCAGCCAGGGATGGAGTGGGTATCCACTGTCACCTGTGTGGAGATAGTGGAGGTTAGTGTCATGTTCAGGCTCATATTGCCCCTAACCCTGTGTGCCACTCCCATGGCACCTGTGGCTTACCCTCCCTTGCCCCCGCTTTGCCAATCCTACATGCATACTCACCCACTAGATGTCCTGTGGGGATGTCCTCACTCTCGAATCGATGGCACAGTGCTGATTGGTACCATATGAAGGAATCATGTGCTCCGCCAGGGTGCATGGCACAGACATTGATGATGCACCCACTGGCATCACACACCACCTGGCAGTTGACACTGGAAAACCCCTTCCGATTACAATACGCAGCCCCATCGGGGCCAGGTGGCGTGCGAATGGCCACATGGGTGCAGTCTATTGCCCCTAGCATGCCAGGCATATGTGCTACCCTGTGGAACTCCTGTATGTTTGCTGTACGCTCTGCTGTGGTGCTAGGGAAATGGATGTACTCCGCAGCATGTGGCAGCAGTGCGCTGAGGAATTGGGTGAGGATGCGTGACGTGGCTGACTGTGTTATGCCTGTGGTGTCCCCTGTTGGCCTCTGGAAGGTACGCGTGGCGAGCAAGCACATGCAGGCTGTCACCTTTGTCTCCACTGACAGAGCGTAACTCCGTCGTGAGGGTGCCTTCATCACATCACTGCACAGCTCAAAGAGCCGCCTCAGTATTGCCCTGTTCAGGCAGAACTGGCCCACAATCTCTACATCTGAATACAGCTCAAAGCTGATGCAGGCATGGTACTGCCTGTTGGGGGCGTACCACCGACGGGCCCTTCCACGGCCACATCCCCCTGCAGCATGCCTTCTCACCCCCCTCATTACAGCTTCCATGTGGAAGCTGGCACTGTCCATCTCCCTGGCTTGTGTTCCCCCCTGGCTGTTGTTGATATGTTACCCCCGTTGTCCTGACTGCTACCTCCACTGCACCGGGTACACCTACTGGCCTCTGCACTCTGTGGCCCCACACACCTTCACTTGACCCTATTCTGTCCTGTGCACTCCCTGGCCTGCACTGTTTCCTGCTCTGGCCTGCTCTGTCTGCCTGCCTCCCTCATGTGACTTCCCTGTAGCGTTCTTGCTCCTCTTCCTTGAGCCTTTTTATTTTGGCTCATTTCCACCATGGCGCAACTTCCGCCTGATCCACTGTTGCGCATTGCGCAAGCCTTTGAATATCGCATTGTGCACTTTATGCATGGTTCTACCCCCTTCGGTTGCGCATACCTTCATTTGCATTGTGCTGTTGCTCAGCATGTTTTCTGTGGTGCAACTGTCTCCTGCTGAATATCGCACAATGGCGCAATTCCGGACTTGCGCATGGCGCAACCCTTTTGAATATCCCACCCCTGAACTATACAGAGATGAGATCTTACTTATGCTACAGCCGATCATGTTGCGCAAAGTGGCAATGCTCAGAAACATTTATTTACATTTCAGGGAATAGAAAAGTGAGAAGACTACCGGGGGTGGGATTTTAATGATGCAGTATTGAAAAAAAGACACTTGGATTACTGTTGAAGGAGCCAACAAACAACCAGTTTTAAATGTTGGCATGGATATGAAACATTACACTGGAAAAAGATCAGATGTCTGATTTATATGGTTCAGCCAGATTATAATTTTAAGCGTAAAGATATGTATTAGAATATAAACTTTTTTTGACTTTCTCATAAATTGATATGCAATCATAAATTATTTTGATACATTATTAATAAAACAGATGATCTTATATGTCCTAATTTGTGTAGGTTATAGCAGCTTCCCTTTTCCCCCATTGTCTTCTTTTTTCCCCATCTCCTTCCAATTCCTCAACCCCCAATAACCCACCCCTTTCTTTCCCCATCTCCCCCTTCCCCCGCATTTGTTTACCTGTCAATGATTTCCTGACTTTTCTTTCAGAAAGCTTGGAATAATTTAGTGATATTGTTATACAATTGAATATTTATAGGAATTATTTTGATTAAAGAATGTTTTTTTTGGGGGGTGTACATAATGCATTAATTCATTCACCTTTGAGTGTTCACTATTGGGATCCTGTGCTGACTGATATTTTTCACTGTATTTTGAAGCCACTGTTAACAGACACATCATTATGACATCGCATTTGTTAAGATAAAAGAAGCACTTTCTATATGTTTTAACCAGACTTTGATAAAGGATCAACAGAACCAAAATGTGTCAGGCAGGTTTGCCTGCATGCCCTTCTATAATAAATATGTTATCTCAAGTGGCCTGGGTGACCGTATTATTAGAGAAGGTTATTGCTTGGCTATTTTAGATGTTGTATCAATTCCAGCATATAATTGATATATTGTTGACAAGCAGGTTATTGGGATATGGTTCTTGGGGAGACTGGCAGGTTCAGATTTGATACAGCCAGGTGGGTATCAACTCAGGAAGTGCATATAAATGCTTTTTACAGGTGACTAAGTCATGGTGTGGAGGTATTAATACCTTTAACTAGAAGTTGGGCACAGCATCTGGATATGGGGTTTTCCATTTGGGTGCTTTTTCAGCTTCACTTCTATTTCCTTAGCTGTTACATCAGGCCATTCCATATCCTTGGTACTGTAGTTACATTTGTCAAGCTCTGCTTTACTTCCTGTATCCACTTTGCAGCTCTATTATTGTCAACTGAGTCTCTGTAGATGCTTCTCCAGAATTATTCAGTTTCTTTATTTTCCACTGGTGGTGTTATTTGGTGGGTTTTTTTGGTCATTTTCTTTTCCAGCTCCATATTAAAGGAAACCTACCCTCTTATATCATTTAAATTTTGTTTCCATGCCAACAGCCAAGTAATTTCTTTTAGCTGTTAGGGCTATATGTGTTACCCTTAGTTTGTTTTCACTACTCCTTGTAGGTGTACCGATGCAAGGGCAAAACCCCATCAGCAAAATCCCCCACAGTGACAGTTTCTACAAGATCTGAAACTGTCGCTGTGGGGGACCCACCGTGGATTTCCGCTCTTGCGCCAACTGTTGCCTCCCTTTGAGTTACTCCGACTGGAGTTAACAATCCTAAAGGGGGGGTTGGGAGCACAGCCCCCCGATAGAAACATGTGCGATGTTGGCAGATGGAATTTCACTTGTCAATATTGTGGACATCTCTATGCCGCATGTCAACAACACTGTTGTCATGGTGACATAGGTAAACCCTCATTGTAACATATGTGATTGCCTTGGGGATCTCCATTTCATGGTTGTTGAAATATTCTTGTCCATGAGAATTAAGTGTCATTAAAAAAAAAAACTAGCACCATGGCCGCCTACGCCCATTTGGGCCCCACAATTCAGCCTAGCTCATATGGCCATCCATGTTCTTCCTGTAGCTCACCTTTGCGCTACACGCTCATTGCCATGGGCCTTGTCAGTGGCCCTTTGTCCTGGTTTATCCCTCTTCCCTGTATCAGTGCTGTCCCAGCCACATTCCCTGTCCCCCCTCTGCCATCCTGCCCCTATTTTTTTCTTATCCCTCCCTCTATCTCGTGCCCTCCTGGGCCTACGAGAACAAGTAGGTCTCCTATATGTCTTTTGATTGTGTATGTGTCATCAGTTTGTCTATGTTATGCCTGTATTGATCCTTTCCAAACGGAACCATGTCCATGTTGACTTGCACTGGAGCACTTGTTATTGTTAAAGTTGTATTGAACTTTTGTTCCTTATATGTTCATAACTGTGCATCATTACATTGTTTGGATTGTATCTGCTTTTTTGTCACTTTGTGTAACAGGTCCATCTTGTAAATGAGCTTTGATTGATTGATTGACAACATAGCATATGAAAACAAGATGTCTGATCACCCATTTGTATCATGTATCTCTATGTTGAAAAACAAATACCCTGGAAAAACTCCCTGGAAACATATACACTGAATGAAGTTTATAGGGAAAACCCCTGCATTACAACTCACATAGTTTGTAAAGCTCACTAAATGATAAAAGTGTTTTTCATACCTTCTTGCAACTTGCTTCTTTGAAGATTAAAGGGACACTGTCAACCTGTTTTTCATCGTATTATTTCGAGCTAAAAATCTACATTTTATGATTGCTTACCTTCTCTAAAATTAATTAACATTGCTGTTTGTTTTGTCTGTCTCCTTTAGTAGAACTGAAATGCATGGCAATGTATAGTTAAAAACAATGCTGTTATGTTTACAATCCTGGTTTGGCCTTACTACATACTATGCAGATAGTTATGCGGATATGTTATCCAATATTTTCAATAAATAAATACTTCCTGAACATTAGAAACACCCCCAAACAGTGCAGTTACTCATGAGGCAGTAGCCTCCTAAACTCCCAGTGCATCATAAGTGGCTAGACTGTGTTGTGAGAGTTCCAGACCCAGAAAAGATGCAGTTGGAGGTGATCAAGGAATGTAAACAAACCTGTTTTGATGTGGTAACCCCAGTATGTTGGGCAGTCTATTTTCAATTTTTTTTTAAAGGAAAAAAAGAATCAGAATCAAATACCGACATCAGCAGTCTTTGCAGAATTGTTGCAATCATAAAATGTGTTTTTCAAACTAGGGACACTTTGAGACCCAAGATGGTTGACAGTGTCCCTTTAAGCAGACAGGCATACTGGTGAGTGTAAAGGTTGATTACACATCATGTTCTCATGTGCTAATGGATCTCTTAGGGACAATGAGATTTCAACCACCACCAAACGGAGCCTCCCGGGACAGTTACAGGGCCTAGTGTGAAGTGTGAAAACAGACTAAGGCACTTGCATGCATCTCTAACAGCTACATGAAAAGAGTTGTCTGTTGACATGGAAGAAAAAATTACTCACCTTAGTAATGTTGTTTCTTCTAATGGAGTCTTGCTATATTATGACAATTGCAGTATGACCGCAGGTTAGAACTGCTCCGGAGGTGAAATAGTTAACTTTCCATGCAGGCATGGAACTCAGAGCGCTAGCTCGGTTGAAAACTCTGTCTGTTGTGCTTCAAACACAAACTGTCAGATCTTTACGAGCTAAAACTCACTAAGGTTCTGTGTGGAAGCTGTAAACCTACACTAGCCAACTGGCTACTAACAAAAACACTCATTTTTGGCCTAAAACAAAGACTCAAGTCAGGAGGCCCAAAAATGCAAAAACACAACACCAATTCACCAAAAAAGGTAGGTGAAAAACAACAAGGTGGGCATCAAAAAAGTGCCAACCCTGTACTGCCCACCCACATCCCCAAAACAGAGGTTCTGAGAGGGGCAGGCAGGGAGGGAGGTCATAATATAGCAAGACTCCATTAGAAGAAACAACATTACTAAGGTGAGTAATTTTTCTTCAAACAACATGAAGTCTTGCTATATTATGACAATACTGAACTACACAGCAGTACCCCATGGAGAGGGACAGAACCTACCTAGGAAATAGGCTCTGAAGCACGGCTGTGCAAACCGAGCATCACTCCTAGCCTGGATGTCCAGGAGTAATGCTTGGTAAAAGTGTGAACTGTTTTCCAGGTAGCTGCTTGACATATTTCTAGAATAGGAATGTCTCTGGCAGCAGCCAGAGAAGCAGCTGTACCTCTGGTAGAGTGAGCCCTCAGGCCCGAGGGGGGAACTTTACCCAACTTCTCATAGCAGAATTGGATACAAGAGACAATCCACCTGGCAATGGATCTTTTAGTGGCTGGCTTCCCTTTACCAACTTCGCCATAGGTGAGGATCAGTTGGAGGGAGTCTAACCTATGACCCTTGGTACGCTCTATGTAGTAACTAAGGGCTCTTTTCACATCTAGGCTGTGCAGCATCCTCTCCCCAGAGGAAGAGTGGTCGGTGAAGTACACTGGAAGTGAAATAGATTGATTAAGGTGGAAATCTGAAACCACCTTAGGCAGGAACTTTCTGTTAGTCCGAAGGACCACCTTATCTCTGTGAAAAGAGATAAACTCCTGCTCCACTGACAACGCTTGTAATTCACTTATGCGTCTGGCAGAGGTGATGGCTACCAAAAACACAGTTTTCCAAGTCAAGTCAAGTACTTGAGCTTAGCTGAAGACAAGGGCTCAAAGGGGGGTTGCATAAGCTGAGCAATGCAAACATTAAGATCCCAGGCAGGGGCAGGATCCCTGAATGGAGGGTTGGTGTGAAACAATCCCTTAAAAAACTTGAAAAATACAGGATGAGCTGAAAGGGAAGAGGATTTACCTGCTGAAATAAAAGCAGACACAGCTGCCAAGTGCACCTTCAGGGTAGCTGGTCTCAGCCCCAAAGAATTCAGGTGGACCATATAATCCAGGACTGTGGGTAGATCAGCAGAGACTGGGGAAATATGCTTTTCCGAGCACCATATAGAAAACCTTTTCCATTTGGAATTGTAAGTAGCCCTGGTGGAAGGCTTTCTTGCGGCCTTCAATATATCCATTACACCTTGGGAAAGGTGTAAATCAGCAAACTCTAACTCTTCAAGAACCAAGCCTTGAGATTGAGAGATTTGAGATTCGGGTACCAGACCCTTCCCTGGGCACAGGTTAACAGACTGTGATTCCTGGGAAGGACAGGGGAGGATGGACTGCTAAGGACAGCAGGAGTAGATACCAGGGCTGTCTGGCCCAATCCGGAGCTATCAGAATGACTTTGCATGATTGGGATCTGATTTTGACTAGCACTTTGAACAGGAGAGGAAAGGGAGGGAAGGTATAGAAAACTTCCCTCCCAACTAAGGCTAAGGCATCCGGGGAGTGAGCCCAACACTGGGGGCCTGCAGCAAAAAAAAAGAGGAAGTTGGTGATTGTCTGGGCTGCAAAAAGATCTATCTGCGGGGTACCCCATCTGACAAATACTACTCCCAAGACCAGGGGATCCAGTGACCATTCGTGGTGGCCCTGGGAAATCCTGCTGAGAGCATCTGCCAGGACATTGTCCTTGCCTGGGAGGTGAACTGCCGTAAGGGAGGTGTTCAGGGAGTAAGCCAGATACCACAACTTCATCGCTTCGGTGCACAAGGCCGTAGACCGAGTTCCCCCTTGCTTGTTGATGTACCACATTGTAGTGGTGTTGTCTGTTTGACCTGAATACTCTTGTTCTGAACAGATTTGGAAAAAGCTTGAAGTGCTAGAAAAACTGCTCTGAGCTCCAACAGGTTGATGTGGAGCAGATTCCTGGGGAGACCACAGACCCTGGGTGGTGAGGTCGCCCATGTGAGCTCCCCAGCCCAAGAGGGACGCATCTGTAGTAAGGATTAAAGAATGAGACTGAGTGACAAAAGGAACCCCTTGTCTCAGGTTGCTCTGATCCTGCCACAACTGTAGAGCTTGGATCAGGGTTCGAGTTACTGGGATCAGCTTGGTAAGAGGATCCTTTCTTTGAGACAAAAAGCTCTCAAATGGAACTGGATGTCCCTCATCTGAAATCTTGCTCCTTGCACAACTGCTGTGGAAGCAGCCATGTGTCCTAGGAGCTGCAGAAATGCCTTGCTGGCCGGAGACCTGCAGGGTAAATGAGGAGGCCAAGGAGACTAGGGTCTTTGCCCTGTCCAGGGGGAGGAAGGCCCTGGCTTCCTGTGTGTTCAGTTCTGTGCCTATGAAGGTAAGAAGCTGGACCAGCTCTAGAACTGACTTTGAGAGATTCAGAAGGAAACCTAGAGAGGTAAGCAGTTGCTGCGTTATCTGAAGGTGTAAATTGACCTGGTCTGGGGACTGGCCTACTAAGAACCAATCGTCCAGGTAAGGAAAGATGGCAAACTTTTGTCTTCTTAGGTAGGCAACTGCTACAGCCAGGCATTTGGTGAATACCCTTGGGGCAGAAGTGAGGCCAAAGGGCATTGCTCTGAACTGGTAGTGGCCTGAGGAAGCTCGAACCTGAGGTACTTTTGATGGGAGCTTCTGATGGGAATATGGAAGTAGGCATCCTTGAGGTCCAGGGAAGCTAGCCAGTCCCTGGCCTTAGAGAGGGTAGGATAATTCCCAAGTCAACATTTTGAACTTTGGCTTTAAAGGTGCTTGTTTAAATATCTGAGATCCAGGATGGGCCGCCATTCTCCTGTCTTTTGGGGTAGGAAGTACCTGGAGTACAAACCTTTGCCCTGGTGTGGGGAGGAACCCTTTCCACAGCTCTGAGAGCCAGGAGGGTAGAGACCTCTGCCTCTAGGGGCAGTGTCTCTGATGGAGTTGCAGGTGGAAAAGATCTGGTTCTCAGCTTTGGAAATTTTTTGAAGCTGAGAACCAGTCCCTGGCTTACTACTTCCAGGACCCACTTGTCTGATGTTAAAGACTTCCAGTCCTGGACAAAGTAAGCCAGCCTGCCCCCTACAGGTAGAGGAGAATCGGCCCTGGCAATCCCATCAGAGTGTCTGCTTGGCAGCGGCTTTGGGCTGAGGGGTGGAAGCAGACCTGCTTGTACCCCATCTGCCTCTCCCTCTAAAGAACCCCCTCTGAGCATAGGCAGAGGAGGAAGCTTGGGCTTGGTAAAATGGTCTATGAAAAGGCCTGCCCCTGCCTCTAGGAAGCTGCTTTTGAGGAGTGGCCTGCCTTTCCTTGGCCTGTGCACTCCTATAGGTGGTCCTATATTCATCCATTTTCTTCATGTAATTCTCTGTTTGCTCCCAAATAGAGAATTTCCCTAACAAGGAAAATCCATGGCCTTAGACTGGGTATCCTGAGACAGGGTAGTACATCTGAGCCAAGCCATCCTGCAAGTGCCACAGATGTAGCCATGACTCTTGATGAAACATCATTAGAGTCCACTGCAGCATGAAATCGCACCTTGGATGCCTCAATACCATCCATAGCCACCTGTTCCAGCTCCCTGGCAAGCTGGTCATAGACTTGTTTCGCTAGGGCCAGCACAGTATCCCATCTGGATTTCTGGTACCTAGCAGCATAAGCCACATAATTTGCTTGTCTGAGTCCCAAAGATGCTGCCATGTACTGTTTCTTTGCCATAGCATCAATCTTCCTGGAGTCCTTCTCAGGGGTGTGAAGCTAGGGAATATTAGCCTTGTCACAGGCTGCAGCCTGCACCACCCCCACATGGCTGCATTGTTGAGTGAGGAAATCAGTGTCGGAGCCTGATAAGGTATACCTCTTGTCCATCCTTCTATTCACAGGAGGTATAGTGTGAGGAGTTTTTAAAACTTTTACTGTCTGTTTCCAAAAAGATTTATGCAAAGGAATAGACAGTCTCCTAGACTCTGGAATATCCATCATTTCTACATAGTCTGGCTCCTCTTGGTCATCAACAGCTTCCTCAACAGGGACCTGGAGAGTTTCAGCAACTTTTATAAAACATGAAATGAGAAGGGACTCAGAAAGCCTTGGGAGAAACCCTAGGGGTCTATCTGGAGAGATGTCCGGATCAATGGGCACATCAGATCTTCAAAACCACATTCACTCTCCTCATATTCCTCTTCCCCTCCCCAGTTCTTAAAATCCTCAAAATCATAATCTTGAACCGATTGGAACCGGCCAGACGAGCAGCTTACCTGAAGGTGTCGGTTCGTTGAACGAGAGAAGACAGACTGGACAGTTTGAATTGCTTTAGCTATTTCCTCAGCAGTTGGGAGGGAACTTTTGGCTCTACACTAGCTGACTTTCTAGTCCTTTTTACTGGAACCGGCTCCTCAGAACGGCTCTTCGTTTGCCAAATGTCGCCCTGGTCGAGGGCACTCCCTCAGTTCGGTTGGCACCGAACCGGGCTTGTCATCTGGGTCAGCGGACTTTTGGCCTCCCTTTCCTGAGCCTACCAACTCTCTTATCTATGGTGGCAGCAGGGAAATTGTGACAAATCTGGCAGTCTGAATTGAGGTGGTCAAACCCAGGAAATAGACACATGTGGTGTGTGGGTCAGCCTTAGCAAAGCTTCCCACAAACACTACAGTGTTGAAACCCAGTGGGTCGGTTTTTCTTTTGGGTTTCTCAGACATAATGCCAGCCTAACCAACTTGCCCGTTTATGGCAATCCACCAAGCAAGACACCCTTATCGGTTCCCAACCGTGTCACGGGTCGTGGAAAAAAACGTAATGAAATCCGTTTTTTTTAGAGCCGATAAGAACCAGGAACTGCACTCCAAAAAAGGACTAGTAGATTTTAAATACAACTTGATCGGTTCAAACCGAACCGATAAAGAATTACAAGTTCCACACAGAAAAAATTAAATGTAAAACCTATCTGTTACTTACATTACCACAGACAGAGCTTGAACCGACTGGCTGCAGTTTAATTTCGGCTAAAACCGAAAATAATACTTTAAACCGACAAAATGAACCCGGAGCAGGAGAAATCTCCGGAGCGACTGTTCAGTGAGGCGGAGTAAAGAATCTGACAGTTTCCGTTTGAAGCACAACAGACAGAGTTTTCAACCGAGCTCGCGCTCTAAGTTCCATGCCTGCATGGAAAGTTAACTATTTCACCTCCGGAGCAGTTCTAACCTGCAGTCATACTGCAATTGTCATAATATAGCAAGACTTCATGTTGTTTGAAACAAAATTTAGAAGATAGGAGGGCGTAGTTTTCCATTAAACATTTTCAGGTCTTCTCTAACTATCTTTGTTGTGTTTTTTTTTCTTTGTTTTTCAGCTTAGGCAGAGATGTTAAAGAGTCAGTATACTGCCTGGAATCAACAGTAATGTTCTGATGCAGTCGGCTATCACGTCTTATATCTGAACTCATTTGTATTTTTCAGTTAGCTAATTAGAAGATGTTCCACGTGGTAGTACTGGGCTGAGGAACAGCACTCCTGAGGTTAAAAAGTCAGTTCTGTTAACTTAATCAGAAATGTGACCAAACACATTGAGCACCACAGCTCTTGCAGCCTGAAAAGTGACTTTCACAAGTTACCAGTCAAAGACAGTGCAGGGAATGGTGGTACCAATACTAACCAAAAAGAGCCAATCTCTGCTCCTTCATGTACAAGAGAATAATCTGGCAATAAGAAATGGCTCTTGTTGGTTACTAATGATGTCACAAACAGTGTGGTCTCAGTATTCACGATGTTGTGGGAGGAACATATAATATGGGATAGTGTAAGGGTAACCATACACTACAAGGCTATTCTTCCACCGAGTGGATACAATGCTGACTGATGCCCTTGAGAGTGAAGCTTGTATATATGGTGTGAAGGAATAGCCGAGTAGTGTATGGATAACTATACACTGTTCTATATACTGTATGGTGACTGAAAAAAGGAAAAAAAAAACACTCACTTTTCTATATCTTTAATCAGTTCTGTCGACGCCCTTGATTCACAACTGCCACTACCCAGCACACTTGCATGACACTGTCACACAGCAGTGGACGAATCACAATGCCTGCTGTAGTCCCTTGTATTATGATGTCCTCACTAATGCAGAATAAGAAGTCAATTTGCGTTAGTGAGGACATCACTACTGCAGCAGAACAACTTTTTGCAGTGTATGAATTTCCTACACAGCCACAATCCACCATACTCTATTAACTTTTTTTAGCCTACAAACAGAGTGCTAGTCCACACATAACCTCCATACTGCCAGGTGGAAAATCTTCCAATTAGCAAACAGAAAAGAAAAAAAATACTTCAGACATAAGACGCGATAATGGACTACATCTGAAAGTTACTATTAATTCCAGGTAGTACACTAGCTCAAAATGGTAAAATTCAGGCCCTGATCTGTTTTAATGTAGTGGTTTTCTTTGATTTCCCTTTCTGAGCTCTTCCAGCAATGATAATTCTAATTTTAGCTCCTTAATTGCCGTCTCTAACCACGGTTACCATGCTGCATCATTTCCATTTCATTTTGTTCTTAAGTCATGGGTCTCTTTTGGGGTTCTCTCCAAATGCTCAGCAATTTCTAGTGCCGTGGCAAGAATGGACACCCATTCGTAAGCCAGGGCATATTCAAAATCAGGAAATCAGTACAGTATTAATCTTCAATACATAGATACATACATAGATACATAGACAGTGTCGGCAGATAAGGGCCTATGACCCACCTAGTCTGCCCATTTGAGCTTGTAAGTTCAGTTTGTTTTCCTAGAAGTCTATTTCCCCTTACCCCTGACCTCTAGAATTCCTTTATGTCTATCCCATGCATTCTTAAATCCCGTGATTGTTTCAGCCCCCACCACTTTCTCTGGAAGGGTGTTCCACTTGCCCACCACACGTTCTGTGAAGAAATTCTTTCTCATGTTTCCTCTGAATCATCCTCCCTCCAACTTCATCCCATGCCCTCTAGTCCTGAAACATCTTTTTCGCTTAAAAATAGTGTTTTCCTGCACCGTTCCTCCCTGTAAGATACTTGTATGTCTCTATCATATCCCCTCTCTCCCTCCTCTCCTCCAGGGAGTACATGTTCAGTTCCTTCAACCTGTCTTCATAGGACTTGTGATGCAACCCATGCACCATCTTTGTTGCCCTCCTCTGAACCTTCTCTACCCTGTCTATGTCCTTACATAGGTATGGTCTCCAGAACTGTACACTGTACTCCAGGTGGGGCCTCACTAGTGTCTTGTATAGCGGAATTATGACCTCCCTTTTCCTGCTGGTGATGCCCCTGCCTATACATCCCAGCATCCTATTTGCTTTACCTGATGCCTTGTCACACTGTTTCCCTACCTTGGGGTCATCAGAGATGACAACCCAAGATCCCTTTCCTGCTTGGTGCATGCTATATCTCACCCCCAACTGATATATTGTGCCAGGGTTTTTGTGCCCCATATGCATTATCTTGCACTTCTTTGCATTGAATTTCAACTGCCAAACCCTTGACCATTCTTCAAGTTTCTGCAGGTCCCTTCTCATTCTGTCTACACCCTCTGGTGTGTCTACTCTGTTACAGAGCTTTGTGTCATCAGCGAACAGTGAAATTCTGCCTTCTAGATCCTGTGCAATGTCACTGATGAAGATGTTGAATAGGACCGGTCCCAGCACCGATCCCTGTGGTACCCACTGGTCACTCTTCCCTCTGTGGGTGACAGCCATTTACCACCACCCTCTGTGTCCTGCCACCCAGCCAGTTACCTACCCACCACACTACTGTCCTGCCCACACCCATATTCCCCAGTTTGTGTAATAGTCTTCTATGTGGCACAGTGTCAAGGCCTTGCTGAAGTCCAGATGAGGCCATGTCACTGCCCTCCCTGATCCACCTCCCTAGTCACCCAGTCAAAAAATTCAATGAGGTTGGTCTGACATGACCTCCCCCTGGTGAAACCATGCTGTCTTGGGTCCTGTAGTCCATTGACAACCAGATGTTCCACCAATCTCTCCTTCAGTAGTGCTTCCATGATCATTCCCACTACCGAGGTGAGGCTGACTGGTCTGTAGTTCCCTGCTTCCTCTTTGTTCCCACTTTTGTATAAGGGGACTACATCTGCTGTCCTCCAGTCTTTGGGTACCTCCCCTGTTTCCAGTGATTGGCTGAACAGGATAGCCAGAGGTTCAGCCACCACCTCTCTTAGTTCTTTAAGGACCCTGGTGCACCCCATCTGGCCCCATTGCTTTATCAGCTCTTATTACTTCCAGTTCCTTCAGGACCCTTTCTCGTGTAAAGGACTTGTGTCCATTTCTGCACCATTCTCACCCTTGTACTCCTTCAGACCCATTACCCCTCTTCCTTAGTAAAGACTGAGCAGAAATACCTGTTCAATATGTCAGCTTTACTGTTGTCATCCTCCACGCTCCCATCCTCCCCCTTCAGTCTCACTATCCCTCCCTTTGTCCTTCTTTTTCCTTATGTACCTGTAAAGGTTTGTCCCCTTTAACCACTGATTTTGCAATGTGTTCTTCTGTCTGAGCTTTGGCTTCCCTTACTGACTTCCTGCCTCCCTTTGTTTCTCCTGGTACTTCTCCCTATCCCTTCTGCCTGTGTCTTTTTGTATTGCCTGAATGCAGTCTTTTTGGCTTTCACTTTCTTTGCTACCTCTTTGGAAAACCATAATGGTCTCCTCTTCTTTTCCTCTTGCTAACCTGCTTAATGCATAATTCTGTTGTTCTTATAATCCCCATTTTAAATACTGCCCACTGTTCCTCAATCCCTGATTCCTGTCCCATTCCTTAATGCCTCTTTCAAGCATCTCCCCATTTTCCCAAAGTCTGCCCCCCTAAAATCCAGGATCGTGTTTTGTGTGGTTGGTTCTGCTCTTTCTGTGATTTCAAACCACAATGACTGGTGGTCACTGTTACCCAGGTGCTCCCCACTGTTACCCCATCACACTGTCCCTGTTTGTGAGCACAAGGTCCAGTATTGCCTTCTGCCGAGTTGGTTCCATGACCAGTTGCTTGAGGAAGGCACCCTGAAGGGAGTCCAGGATAAATCTGCTCCTAGTTGATGCTGCTGCTGGGATGCTCCAGTCCACGTCTGGTATATTGAAGTCTCCAACCAGTACTACCTCACCCTTGTCTGCTATCCTTTGGATGGCTAGCATCAACTCCTATCTGTTTCTTCCTCCTGGGCTGGTGGTCTATAGAACACCACCTGTGCGGATGGCTGGCCCCATTTTCCTTTCCAGCTTAACCCACAGTATCTCTCCCCTTTTGTTCCTCCTGGATCTGTGTGGCCCTTATGTCATTTTTTCACATACAGTGCCACTCCTCCTCCCTTCCTGCCTGCTCTGTCTCTTCTGAATATGTTGTAGCCAGGTATGGCCATCTCCCAGTCATGGTTATCATTACACCAGGTTTCAGTGATGGCCACAATGTCCAGGTCTGACTGTACCATGACAGCCTCCAGATCTTCCATCTTGTTGCTAAGGCTCCTGGCATTTGCACATGGCTTCCATGATTTGACCTCCCTAGACTGCTTCACTGTTCTACTCCAGCCCCTTCCTTGGTTGTCATTTATCCCTGGTTCTCCTTGCTGTCTGCCCTTCTGCTGAATTTTGCCCCTTTTCTGCTTATCCACCTTTTGGACACTAGTCTCCATCTTTTGCACACTGCTTTGCAGAGATAGCCACTCCTCTGGTTCACTGGTTCCATTACTAGCTGAGGCACTGTTTGCTGACCGTGTTCTTCTCAGCATTCACAGGATGACTTCCTTTTGAATTTCATAAGGTGTCACAGATATTGGTAGCATATTTAGATGTACCAGGAAGTTCTTTTTTTGATTAGCCCCATTGCTCCATGCACTATTGGAATGATTTGTGTGTCTTTATTCAGCATCAGTTTAGTTTCTGTTTGCACATCTAGTAGGGCTCTGTGAATATCCTTTTTCAAATATTTGGCTGAATATCCATTATTTGGTGCTGAAATAGTTACTTATTCAGTTCTGTGAAATTACACTGAATAAAAACCAAAAAACAATTAAATTACACTGAATAAAAACCAAAAAACAATTTCCTCCTCCCCAGGAGGACAGACTAGTCTTCTGGCCACACCTCCTCCACAACTGAAATATTCATATGTATCCCATCTACTTCCCCCATATTTTGCGACCCAGAATATTTTATATTTTCAAATTGACAGCACCTGGCAAACTGCAAAGAGCTGATATGGACTTTGAAAAGCTCCGCCCCCTCCCTCCTACCCAAGCTACTCTCCTCACATGGCCACAAAAAAAAAAAATTAAAATAGAAATACACATTTTACCCCCCACCAAAATTCTTGAATGAGAGATAGCAAACTAACATCTGGTTAGCCAGTTGACTCCACCCCCACTTAGCATCTTACACATCTCATATAAGAGCCACTTGCTCCAGCTCCGTTCCACCTTGTGCTGTCTGAATAAATAAATGCATCTAGAGTGGAGTCAGCCAATACTGAGACACAACTGCAAGGAAGGGGGTGGGGCAGGAGGAGTGTCATTAGTGACACTGGGCAGCTTAAGACCAATCAGACTGTCTAGTGTCATTAATGATGCTCCTCCTGCCCAATCCTCCTCCTTGTGATTGTGCCTCGGTATATAAGATGCGTGATGTGCTTACACTTAGGGTGGGAGGGGGGTTCAACTGACTAGCCGTATTTTAATTTTGCTATCTCTCTATTAAAGGATCCTAGCAAGGGAGGTATGCTGTGCATTTCTGTGTTTTTGTTGTGGCCCTGTGAGGAACGTGGCTTGGGTGGGAGAGCTTTTCAAAGACAGTGTTAGCTTTTAGCAGTATGCCAGGAGCCAGCAACTTGAAATTGTAAAATGTTGTGTTATTTGGGACATGAGATAAGGGTGGGATACATCTACAAACTGTTAAAAAGGAGGAAGGGTGTCTATGACTACGAATACCTCATAAAGAGTGGATTATTCATTATTTGGTTCTGAATATTCAGAAAGACATTAGGAAAATAATATTCAGTCCATGCACAGCCCTAATATATAGATATTTCATAATTCTGTCTCTTTCTGTGGCAGGATAATGTACTTTCTTGGAGTGGATATTTCAATCAGCAATGCTACCTTTGTTCTTTTTTCTTCTAATACAATATCTGGTTTTCTCATCTCCACTTTCTTGGCAGTTGGTACTGGGGATCCCACGTAATCACTACTTTTTCATTCTGTTGATGTATTATCAGGTCCCTTTTCTAACCAAAGCACTTACTGAATTCTACTAAATTATATGGTCCATTCCCGGAATAAATTTGCTGATGTATTATTAAGGTACCCTTTTGGTCAAGCTCTTGTCTCAGCCAACATATTTATTTGGTTGCTCTCTTTATATTTAAAAGTTTTATTAAAGTTTAAAAAACAAAATGAAAATGTCAGATAATTCAATTCAAACAAGTTCTTCAAAAAACAGTGACTAATAAAGGAGAAAATAAAAACGAGTTAAACTGCAGCTCTACTCAAACTATAAATGGTAATAAGGAGAATAAGATATAAAACATTATTCAATTCGACTCTATAAATGGTAAAAGAAAGAACAACTAGAAGGAGAGTAGTTTATCTATGTTCATTAAGGCAGGATCAATATGATTTCTCACTGATGTTTTACAAGGGTACTCTTCTAGCCTACACTCTTGTTGCAGTCCACTCATTTATATGGTCTCTACTCCAAGGTGAATTCACTGATGTATTATTAGGTCGCACTTCTTGTCATTTTCACTAATTTTGCATGGCCTCTATCTTGGGGTTGCTGGCTCCAAATGTTCCGGGGTTTATATTACCATGATGAGAGTGGAACCCATTCTTAATCCAGGTCATATTTAAAACACCAGGAAAGCAGTACTGTATTAGACTTTGTTGTTTGATTAGCCCAGTCGCCCCAAGCACTATTGGAATGATTTGTGTGCCCTTATTCCACATCAGTTTAGTTTCTGTTTGTATATCTTGATATTTCATAATTTTGTGTCTCTGTACGCAGGACACTGTAATCACCAAGGATGGCTATTTTGATCAGCAATGCTATCGTTCTTTTTCTTGTATTAGGTTAATGCTCACTACAATTGAAGTAGACTTCTAACAGTGACTGAAAAGTTAAAGTTGGACTTTTAACATTTACTTTATTTATTGACGTGACAGTATAATTGGAGATTTTTTAATGTTACATTATTAAACCACTTTTTAAGAGTTTCTAACTGTGTAATGCTTCTTTCTTTATCGCAAAATGTCAATGCACAAACACACCTCCCACTTGTATGCCATAATTACCGCGGTCCGGTTGATGGGCATTCAAGTGGAACTGACTGTATCTGGCTTTGCTGTTTCTACTTCTTGGCAGTTGGTATTGCGCGAGCAAATGTCATGGGTGAGGTAGCAATGATCATGCAGAACCTCAGTCAATAAGGTACATCACATCACATCACGAGATGTGATTAGATTTATTAAAAATGCAAAGAAATAACTTTTTAAAACACAAAACAATAAGAAGCAAAAAATACAGGTTACTCACCTGTAACAGGAGTTCTAGGAATGGTATATGTTGTTCATCCACACTATCTGGCAGGTTCCTTGCCGCTTTAAATCTTGCCGGAAGGTCTTCAAGCTAGCTCCTCCCACCCACCCGGGTGGCAAAACTCTCGGCTCCGCCCCATGACGCCAGATCGGCCCGCTGGAAGCTCAGGTTGTGCGCGAGCCGGGAGGTCGGTGAGTTAGTGAGGATGAACAACATATACCATTCCTAGAACTCCTGTTACAGGTGAGTAACCTGTATTTCTAGGGACATGGATATGTTGTTCATCCACACTATCTGGCAGACTCCTAGCAGTTCTCCGGAGGAGGAGGCAAGGCGCACACCCCTATATACTTACTTGGGGAACAGAGTTGAGAACCGAGGCCCAAAACCAGCATCCCGACGTGACTCAAGGTCGATGTGGTAGTGGGTAATGAAGGTGTGTGCTGACTTCCAGGTAGCAGCCCTGCAGATTTCCTGGATAGGGACATCCCTGGAAGCAGCCACCGATGCAGCAGTATGGCGGGTAGAATGAGCTCTTATCCCTCTGGGAGGCTCCATGCCCACCAACTCATAGAAGCGATTTATGCAGGAGGTGACCCATCTGCCTATCGTCCGCTTGGCTGCAGGTCTGCCAGGTGCGGCTTCAGCGTAGATGACAAACAGTTGGCGAACCTCTCCCCGAATTTCAGCCATGCGCTCCTTATAATAAGCGAGCGCCCTTCTAGGGTCCAAAGTATGGAGCCTATATTCGGCCTCCGAGGTGTGATTGGGGTAGAACACCGGCAGAGTCAACACCTGATTAAGGCGAAACTCCAACACCACCTTCAGAAGGAATTTCGGTGGGGCGAGGGACAACCTTGTCCCTGTGGAAGACCAGGTAAGGAGACTCGATGCTAAGCGCCTGGAGTTCTCCCATCCTTCTGGCTGGCGTGATAGCCACCAAGAAGGCGGTCTTCCACGACAGGTGGGAGACCACACCTGTGCATTGGTTCAATGGCTTGCCCATGAGCTTTGCCAGTACTAGCAGTAAATCCCACTGGAGGTGGGGGTTCCCGCACTGGAGGGGAAATGTGATCAAGGCCTTTAAAGAAGCGCCCAACCACTTTCTCCTGCACCACTGACTGCTGACCAGCCCGCGCCCGGTAAGCAGAAATGGCTGCCAGGTGCACCTTAAGGGTCGTCGACCTATGCCCTTGACTAGATAGGGACCATAGATAGTCCAAAATGCTTGCCACAGGACACGAGAAAGGGTCCAACCCTTTATTCCAACACCAAATGGAGAACCTCTTCCATTTCAAGGCATAGCATTTTCTGGTCAACTCCTTACGGGACGCCTCAACGACGTTGAGGACCTCGTCGGAAAGACCCAAGGCCTGGAACTCTAGCCGCTCAGGAACCAGGCCGTCAGGTGCAGGAATTGAAGGTCCGGATGGAACACCTTCCCCTGATTGATTGAGAGCAGGTCCGGGCGAGCTGGAAGCTGCCTCGGAGTCCTGGAGCTGAGACTGAGGAGATCTGGGTACCAGAACTGGCGAGGCCAGTCTGGGGCTATCAGAATCACCTGCGCCTTGTCCCTCCTCGCTTTCAGCAGGACCCTGTGAATCAGGGGAATGGGGGGAAAGGTGTAAAAGAGGCCCGGGGTCCACGGCCTCGAGAGGCATCCCCCTGCAGCGAGCCCTGCTGAGGGGGGCGGGCATGAAACAGCCTCAGCTTCGCGTTCTCCCTGGAGGCAAACAGGTCCACCAGAGGTGTGCCCAAGCGGGAGAACAGGTCTTGTACTATCTCCGGCAGGAGAGACCACTCGTACGATGCAGCCCCTATCCGGCTCAGGGCATCGGCCAGGGTGTTGGAGGCTCCTGCCACATGAATGGCCAGGAGATCCGCCTCCAGGCTGTGCACTAGTGACCAGATGCGGAGAGCTTCCTTGCATAAGAGCATGGAGCGTGTCCTGCCCTGGCGGTTTAGATAGTACATGGTTGTGGTGTTGTCCGTCTGGACCCGGACCACTTGACCCCGGAGAAATGGAGCAAAGGCGGTGAGAGCTAGGCGGACCGCACGGAGCTCCAGCAGGTTGATATGGCATCGGGACTCCCGCGGAGACCAGAGGCCATGCACTCGGTGTTCCCCCAGATGGGCACCCCAACCCATCAAAGAGGCGTCGGTCGTTAGAGAGACCGTCGGCTCGGGGCGGACAAACGGGATACCCTCCTGCAGATGGGACGGAACGGTCCACCACTGGAGAGCGTTCCACATCTCCTGGGTCATCCACACACGCTGGTCCAGAGGATCGCAGCGCTGTGACCACTGGCTGGCCAGTCCCCACTGAAGGGGGCGCATGTGCCAGCGTGCCCAATGGACTACGCTGGTACAGGCCGCCATGAGACCCAGGAGTCGCAGGAAGTCCCGGGCAGGACGCGATTGCCCAACCAGAAATGATTGGGCAAAGGAGGTAAGAGCCTCGGCCCTGTCCGCCGGGAGCCGTGCTCTGGCTCGAAGAGAGTCGAGCTCTGCCCCAATGAAGGATATCACCTGCTTCAGCTCGAGTTCCGACTTGGCCTCATTGACCAGAAGGCCGAGTTGAGAGCAAACCCGGAGGGCCAGATCCCTGGACTGCTCCACCTCCGACCTGGAGGGGGCTGCTATCAGCCAATCGTCCAGGTAAGGGTACACCCGGAACCCTCGGCGCCGCAGGAATGCTGTCACCACTGCAATGCATTTGGTGAAGACCCTGGGAGCTGAAGAGAGGCGAAGGGCATGGCCTGGAACTCGAAGAGGATCCCTCCGCCTGAAGTGGAGGAATCTCTGATGAGACGGACGGATAGGGACGTGAAAGAACGCGTCCTGGAAGTCCAGAGAGCAGAACCACATGCCGTGTTCCAGAGATGGTATTATCTGAGCCAGAGTGACCATTCTGAAGGTTCGAGACCTTAGGAACTTGTTCAGGTCGTGTAGGTCGAGAATGGGGCGCCAGCCCCTCGTCCGTTTCGGGACCAGGAAGTACCTGGACACGAACCCTGGTTCTGATGGAGGGTCCTCTATCTCTTTTATCACCCCTTTCTGAAGGAGGAGGGTGATGTCGGCTCGACGAGCCTCTAGAGAGTCTGGGGACCCCAAAGCCCCCCTTGGGGCAACGGCTCTGAAGGGAGGAGCCTGCTCGAATTCCAGAGTCAGGCCTCTTCTCACCACCTCCAGAACCCACCTGTCCGTGGTAGCAGCGGACCAGGCGGAAAGGAAGTGCCGGAGCCGTCCTCCCACAGGGGAACCAGGGGCGAGGTGACGGGGATTGGGTCGACACCCCTCAGCCCGTCACTGTGCAGGCTTGGAGGAAGGACCGGCCGAGGGACCACCAGGGCCTTTTCCTCCTTGCTTCCTATTAGAGGAAGCTGACGGCTTGGGCTTGGAATACCAAGGTCTAGCCTGCTGGCCCTGGTTGTTGGGCCGGACGCGCAGCGGGAGCAGAGGGATGAAAGGGCTTAGGCTGGGGCTTACGGCCCTTGTCCCTCTGCGCGGATGAGACCGAGTCCAAGGTGGCATTGGACTTTTCGATCCTCTGGAGGTGGCCTTCCACTCCAGGGCCGAAGAGGTCCGTTCCCAAGAAGGGAACGTCCGCAAGCTTGTGCTGGGTATCCGAGGTGAAAGTGGATATCCTCAGCCACGCCCGCGCATAGCCACTGCGGCCGCCACTGACCGGGCACACGAATCCCCAATATCCAGCGCAGTCTGGAGCTGTTGCTTAGCTACTGCCCTGCCCTGGTCCCGCACCTGCTTTACTGTGGTCTGCAGGTCCGCAGGAAGATGAGGGACAACCTCATCCAGGGAGCCCAACAGGGCATGGGAAAAATGTGCCATCAAGACGGCCGAACTGGCCTGACGAAGGCCGAGGGAGGAGGCAGCATACACTTTCCGCCCCGCATAGTCCAGTTTCTTGGACTCTTTGTCGGGCGGTTTGTCCACGTCCCAGGCATTTCCGGCACGCCGGAAAACACTGTCCGTGACCAACCCCTCAGCCGAAGGGTGTTCAGAGAAGCCGGACAGAGAGCCCATAGGGACTGCATACTTCCTGGCCAAAGGCGCAGGACAGGAAGCCGGACGCTGCCACAATTCCAGGGCCGGTCCCACAATGGCTTCGGCCACTGGAAAGGCCTCCGTAGGAGAATCCCCTCGGTCCAGAATCTCAGTGAGGGGATATCTAGCCCGTTTGGACACGGGTTCAAGCTTCATCCCAGTGGATTCTGAGATGAGCCTGAGTAGTCCAAGGAAGGACGAAGGGCTATCATCCATCGACTGCCCCCCCAGAGGACTCCAAGTCTAGGCGCTTGGAGAACAGGGAGGAGTCGTTGTCCGACTCCGACGAGTCGTTGAATAGCTGCCTAGAGCTTGCGCCACCCTCCACGTGCCGAGGCTTATTGGGAGTGAGAGTGACCGACAGCCTATGGGGAAGGCCATAAGCCGACCGCGAACTTTTTGTCGGGGCCCCGACTGTCGGTTGAGGCGGAGGCGGTTCCACCAATATTGGTGGGGCAGCAGGAATAGACCGAACAACCGCCTGAAACAGGCTCCTCGACCACCGCGAGGGTTGTTTGACGTTCAGCGGCACAACCATTTTATGGCGGAGAAGAGGCCTGAGCCGGCTTGTTTCCGGCCAAAAGTAGTTGTTGCCACATAAGTTCCTCATATTTTCGGCGTAACTTACGCCGAAGCCTCCCCTAGTCCGAGGAGGAGGAAGATGAGGAAGAGCGGCGACGCCGTTTACTGTGGTGCCGAGACTGAGACCGCCTGTGTCGATGGGATCGGCTAGACTGCGACAATGTCCGAGACCGAGAATCTTGGCTAGGCCGAGGTCGTCGCGGCGGGGAGCCGAGGACCGGCAATCCCTCGGTTGATCGACAAACCCGGCGGCTCCGGGGCGGGCGCAGATGAGCAGCGGTATCCTCAGTCCTTGCCGGGGCGGGGGAGGAGGATTCTCGGCTTCTCCAGCCGACAACCCGTCTAACGGGTCGAGAAAAATCTCGACTAGCCGGCGGTGTCTCGTCACCTGGCCTGAAGGGGCACCGTGAAGCCAGTGGCGGCCCGAACATCGACAGTCAACTGGCCGACAAGGGAGGGAGATCTTTCCCGCCTCCCAAGAGCGCCGATTTATGGGACTTAATTCTTACTTTTCTCATCGCTGAAACGGCCCAGGTTGGACCCTTGCCTTTGGTCGAGAGGGTCAAGCAAAGCTCCTTAAAAGAAGCCGAATAGGAGGCCCCGAGTGAGAGCGGGACGAATGCCGCGGCCGAAGATGTAGCGGCCTGAGCTGCCTCCTCCTCGAGGGCGATCATCTGCTCAAGTTGTTCTGCGGAGCCCGCAGCCGCGGACACCGCCAGTCAGGCCTCCTTGGATTTAACCGGAGGAAATCTCCTTTCAGGGCACCCAAGTTGGAGACGGGCAGCGCGATCCTCAAGAACGTAGATCGAGAAAGAAGAGCACAGTTTGCAGGCCTGCGGGTCGTGCTCTTGGCCTAGGCAGTAGACGCACGTGGAGTGCGGATCCGTCCGAGACATCTTATGCCCACAGGGGCATCTCTGAAAACCGGGAGTCGCTTTGTCCATCGCAGCCATGAGGGATGAAGACCGTGAAGGTATAGAAAGGTTTTGAAGAAATTTTCAAAATCTAAGTTTTTAGGCCCAAAGCTTAATCGCAGAGCGTTAAGGAGGGAACCTGAGCTTCCAAGCGGTAAGGAAGATCTGGCGTCTTGGGGCGGAGCCGAGAGTTTTACCACCCGGGTGGGTGGGAGGAGCTAGCTTGAAGACCTTCCGGCAAGATTTAAAGCGGCAAGGAACCTGCCAGATAGTGTGGATGAACAACATATCCATGTTCCTAGAACCAAAGCTACAGCTCAGGGAATAATTACGGCTAATTCCCTAAAATTTGTCTGTGCCAAGTCTCTCTTTGGAGAACTTTCTTGGGAGATGTATATAGGCCTCCTTGCAAACTACATCTGATCTCAAAGTCCCAGGTCATGGTTTAAATAGCACCAAGACTATTCCCAATATCTGGAAATCCCACCCCTAATAGCCTTCATAAAATCATAATTCTTAATTGTGTACTCATATTCATTCCACAAGCTTTGAGGAATGTCTGTCACATTCAATAATCAGTTACCAGTGTGTACAAAACACATATAACACTTCATTTATATTGCTTTTCATTAGTTTAAACAAAAAGGGGCTGTAATGAACCTAAACTCCACCCCCTTATCTGAGACTAACATTTCAGTCCCACATAAAATCAGCAAGGAGGGTGCTGCTGACTCCCTTTTGGAGATATCACCTGCTGGAAGGTTCATTCTGATTGGCATGGGAGCAGGCTGTATCAACAACTTCAACCCCCCACCCCCAACACAGGAAACCTAAACCCATATCTTATGTCTGAACTGTAACTGGATACAGACTGAGTTTTTAAAGAGGAAAATACAGAACAAACAAATAGTATCATGCAGAACTGTTTTTTATGTCACTAACCTCTACAAGGGGGCAACCATCTTATCATTGGCTTGTACCCTACCAGCACCCTGAAAGGGTGCGGAGCTTCAGTCCATCCTCACCTGAAGTTCCACCCCAGGGTCCCTTAAATAGAATTTCTTCTTCATTCTCTGTGATTATTTGTGGTTCATGTTTCTAGTTTTTCTCTACTACCTGTATGTTACAATGTTTGCACAGTTTCCAGTAGATCAGTCATCTACTGATGATTTATCAGGGTACTTCATGGCCAAAACTCTTGTTGCATTCAGCAAACTGATATAGTCTTTCTCCCAAGTGAATTCTCTGATGTTTTGTACAGTCACCTTTACTGACAAAACTCTTGCCCTATTCAACACAGGTAGAACTCAGCTGGTAATGACAGGCACTGCTCTCTCCTCATCCTCCATGTCAGGTCAGGGGTTCCGAAGGGTTCTATCCTCAGGCCTCTCCTCTACAGCATATTTCTCAACACTCTCCCCATGGCTTGCTCTGAGTATCTAGTTCTCTATGTAGATGATGCTTGACTGTTCACTTCCCACTCAGACCTCCAACTCCAACTCCATTTACAAAAGTCCTTCTCTGAAGCAGAGTACTGGTTCACAGAACACCATTTGCCCTAAACTACAAAAAAACAAAAATGATGCTTTTTGCTTACCCCCAGAATCAACATAAGGACTACACCCTCAACATCCTCAACTCTAAGTCTCAACCTCTCGATCAGACTACATCCTTCAAGTACCTCTGTAATTCACTTGGACCCTGCTCTTAATTTCCATACTCACATACATCACCTCTGCAGTACTGTAAATGTAAGGATTGGCTTACTACACCAAGTCTTACACTACCTCACCCCCAAAGCCCTCCATCTTGCTGTCTCCTCCTCTGTCCTTGTCCTCGACTATGGGATCCTAATCTATGGTGTGGCTGATACCACATCCCTCCAGAGTAACCTTCAACAAAGTTTACAGCCTTATACTAAGCTGTGACTGCTACACTCACACATGCTCCCTCTACCAGCAGTCCAGCTGGCTCAACTTTGATAAACTCAAATACCACACCTGCTTCATGGCCAAAAAGATTGCCACTGGGCCCCCCCCCCCGGTCTTGCTCCCCTGATGCCTGCTTCCCCAAACAAAAATCACCCTCAACTCTGATAAATCCCCATTTCTCATCCCATGCCTCCAAATGTCACTTGGTCAGTGAACCTTTGCTTACCATAGATACATAGACAGTGTCGGCAGATAAGGGCCTATGGCCCACCCAGTCTGCCCATTTGAGCTTGTAAGTTCAGTTTGTTTTCCTAGAAGTCTGTTGCCCCTTACCCCTGACCTCCAGAATTCCTTTATGTCTATCCCATGCATTCTTAAATCCCGTGATTGTTTCAGCCCCCCTTCCTCTGGAAGGGTGTTCCACTTGTCCACCACCCGTTCTGTGAAGAAATTCTTTCTCATGTTTCCTCTGAATCGTCCTCCCTCCAACTTCATCCCATGCCCTCTAGTCCTGGAACATCTTTTTCACTTAAAAATAGTGTTTTCCTGCCCCCTGTTCCTCCCTGTAAGATACTTATATGTCTCTATCATATCCCCTCTCTCTCCCTCCTCTCCTCCAGGGAGTACATATTCAGTTCCTTCAACCTGTCCTCATAGGACTTGTGATGCAATCCATGCACCATCTTTGTTGCCCTCCTCTGAACCTTCTCTACCCTATGTCCTTATGTAGGTATGGTCTCCCAGAACTGTACACTGTACTCCAGGTGGGGCCTCACTAGTGTCCTGTATAAGCGGAATTATGACCTCCCTTTTCCTGCTGGTGATGCCCCTGCCTATACATCCCAGCATCCTATTTGCTTTACCTGATGCCTTGTCACACTGTTTCTACCTTGAGGTCATCAGAGATGATAACCCCAAGATCCCTTTCCTGCTTGGTGCATGCTATATCCTCACCCCCAACTGATATATTGTGCCAGGGTTTTGTGCTCCATATGCATTATCTTGCACTCTTTGCATTGAATTTCAACTGCCAAACCCCTGACCATTCTTCAAGTTTCTGCAGGTCGCTCTCATTCTGTCTACACCTTCTGTGTGTCTACTCTGTTACAGAGCTTTGGGTCATCAGCTTAACAGTGAAATTCTGCCTTCTAGGTCCCAAGCGCAATGTCACTGATGAAGATGTTGAATAGGACCCATCCAGGCACTGATCCCTGTGGTACCCCACTGGTCACTCTTCCTCTGTGGAGTGACAGCCATTTACCACCACCCTCTGTGTCCTGCCACCCAGCCAGTTACCTACCCACCACACTACTGTCCTGCCCACACCCATATTCCCCAGTTTGTGTAATAGTCTTCTATGTGGCACAGTGTCAAAGGCCTTGCTGAAGTCCAGATAGGCCATGTCCACTGCCCTCCCTGATCCACCTCCCTAGTCACCCAGTCAAAAAATTCAACGAGGTTGGTCTGACATGACCTCCCCCTGGTGAAACCATGCTGCCTTGGGTCCTGTAGTCCATTGACAACCAGATGTTCCACCAATCTCTCCTTCAGTAGTGCTTCCATGATCTTCCCCACTACCGAGGTGAGGCTGACTGGTCTGTAGTTCCCTGCTTCCTCTTTGTTCCCACTTTTGTATAAGGGGACTACATCTGCTGTCCTCCAGTCTTTGGGTACCTCCCCATTTCCAGTGATCGGCTAAACAGGATAGCCAGAGGTTCAGCCACCACCTCTCTTAGTTCTTTAAAGACCCAGGGTGCACCCCATCTGGCCCCATTGCTTTATCAACTCTTATTACTTCCAGTTCCTTCAGGACCCTTTCTCGTGTAAAGGGACTTGTGTCCATTTCTGCACCATTCTCACCCCTTGTACTCCCTTCAGACCCACCATGCCCCATTCGGGATGAGCGCCGTCCCTCACCCCATTACGTCCAAGCCTAAATTCTGCCTTTTCAAAACCCTACTCAAAGGCCACCTCCAGACCATCAATGTATGTGACTGTCCTTAACCCCCTATACCCCTAACAATGGACACTCCTCCTGCTCCCTCATCCTAATCACAGCTCTATTTTACTAATTAAGAGCAACCCTTGTTCTCAAAGTTTCTCTTGAACTAGACACTGTTAGGTCTAAGCCCTGGCTATGATTGACCCTTGTTCCAATGCTTATCTACTGCAAAACTGTACTGTATATACTGTGAAACATTTGTACCCACACTGTCTATGTTGACCTGTTGTACTCAACTCTGTCAGGGCTGTATCCTGAATGTGACTGTCTCTTGTTTCAATGTGTATCTAATGTAAAATATTTTTTCTTACATTACAGTATCTGGTTTTCTTGCTTCCTCTTTCCTGGCAGTTGGTAGGTATTGGGTGATCCCATGTAATCATTACAACTTAATTCTGTGCGATTCTTTGTGGTTCACGTTTCCAGTGTTTTTCTGCTACCTGTATGTTATAGTGTCTGCACAGTTTCCAGTGAATTAATCTCACTATGTTTATTGTGTCTTTTATTTTACAGGCCTTCACCACAAGTATTTCACATTCAGACACAAGATGTGCAACTGTTTCTAATTCTATACTACAGAACTACGAGAATGGACCCCATTCTTAAACCAGAGCATATTAAAATCTCAAGAAATCAGTACTGTATTAATCTTTGATGTTTGCTGAGAAAATGAATTTGCTGATATTGATGGTCCAGAAGAGGGCAACCAAAATGATTTGGGGCTTGGGGGACAGGCTCGAAGAGCTAAATATGTACACATTGGAAGAGAGAAGGGGCTGGGGGGACATGATAGAGGTCTTCAGGTACATGAAGGGTGTAAATAGGGGAGGAGCAGTCAGAGTGCTTCGAAGGAAGGAGGAGGGGGCCACTAGAGGGCATGGGTGGAAGCTGGAGGGGGGAAGATTCAGGGGAGAAAAGAGGAGGTGCTACTTCACTGAGAGGGTGGTGGAGCCATGGAATGTGCTGCCTGGGGGGCTGGTGGAGGCAGTGACGGTGAAGGGGTTCAAGAGGGGGTGGGACAGGTACAAGTGAAGGGTTCTGGAAGCAAAATCCAATGCAGCGAGAATATCCAGAACTGGGAAGGGAGAAGCCAGAGAATGTAAGGGGGGCAGCAAGGTCAGCTCCCAGGGTGGGGGCTGACCAAATGAGTAGACGTGAAAGACCATTAGGCCTATTCTGCTGGCATTTTAGTATGTATGTTAGTATTATTAGGTCATTCTTATGGCCACAACTCATCACATTTAGCACAAGTATATGGTCTCTTGGGGTTAGTTTCTCCAAATGCTCAGGTATTTCTAGTAACATAATGAATATGGACCCCATTCTTAAGCCAGGGCATATTAAAAAAAAAAAAAAAGCAGGACATCAGCACTGTATTATTCTTTCACGTTTGCTTAGAACGCTCTTCTCAGCACACACAACATCCCCAGGATGGTTTTCTTTTACAGTTCATAAGATGTCACAATTATTGATAGCATATTTAAATGTGCCAGAAAGTTATTTTTGATTAGCCCCATTGCTCCAAGCACCATTGAAATGACTTATGTGTCCTTATTCCACATTTTCCAGAGTGAATTTGCTGATGTGTTATCAGGCTACGGTTCTGGCCAAAACTTGCTGCATTCAGCATGTGTGAATCTGCTGATGTGTTATGGGTTACACTTCGGGCTAAAACACTTGTCGCATTCAGTACACTTCAATGGTCTCCCTTGGGGGTTAGTGTCTCCAAATATTTAGGAATTTTTGGTACTGTGATGAGAATGGACCCCATCCTTAAGCCAGGGCATATTAAAAGCTCAGGAAATCAGTAAGTGAATTCGCTGATGGGTTATCAGTCTACACTTCTGGACAAAACTCTTATTACATTCAGCACATTTATATGGTGTCTCTCTCGGGGTTAGTGCCTCCATATGTTTAGGGATTTCTAATACTGTGACAAGAATGGATCCCATTCTTTAGCCAGGGCATATTCAAAACTCAAGAAATTAGTATTGTATTAATCTTTGATGTTTGCTGAGAGTGCTCTTCTCAGCACACGCAATGTCCCCAAAATGGCTTCCTTTTGAAGTTGATAGGGTGTCACAAGTATTGGGAGCATATTTAAGTGTGCTTGAAAGTTCTTCTTGATTAGTTCAGTTGCTCCAAGTACTAGTGGAATAATCTGTGTGCCCTTATTCCACATCAGTTTGGTTTCTGACTGCATATCTTGGTATTTCATGATTGTGTCTATCTGTACGTAGGACACTGCAGTCACTAGGGGTGGCTATTTCAATCAGTAATGCTACCTTTGTGTCTCTCTGCTACCTGTATGTTATAGTGTCTGCATAGTTTCCAGTGGATCAATCTTGCTACATTGTTGTGTCTTTCGGTATACATGCCTTCTGCCATGAGTATTTCGCATCCAGCCAAGAGATGTGCAACTGTTTCTAATTCTGCACTACAAAACCTGCACTTGTATGTTTTTCCAGTTTTTTCTATGGATTTTGTGAACCATCATGTGCGTAGTCCACTATCTTGGGCTGCCATTATCAATTTCTCATCTCGTGACCTAAATTCCCCTTTTTAACCACTCTTGGGTCAGAGCTTGATCGACGTGTGGTTGTTCCAATAGCTCCCTATATTTTCCACTATAATTATGGGCTTTCCAGTTGTTTTTTCTTTTCTGTTGGTCTTTGTCCTTATACTCCTTTTTCTGATTTTTTACACTTTCTGTTGCTGGCTGTTCCTTATCTGCTAGTGGATTAATATCCATCTCTGCTATCCTCCTGAAGGCTTCTCCTAATTTGATGAGTGAAGTCATCTTAGGCTTATTTTCTTCATGATGCAGGACTTTGACTATATGTGGGTCTCTCTCCAGAGTGAATTCGCTGATGTTTTATCTGGTTACGTTTGCTGACAAAACTCTTGTCACATTCAACACATTTATATGGTCTCTCTCCAGAATGAAGTCGCTGATGAATTCTTAGGTCTTTCCTATGGACATAACTCTTGTTGCACTCAGCACATTTATATGGTCTCTGTCCAGAATGAATTCGCTGATGAATTCTTAGGTCATTCTTACGGACATAACTTTTGTTGCACTCAGCACATTTATATGGTCTCTCTCCAGAATGACTTCGCTGATGAATTTTTAGGTCATTCTTATGGACATAACTCTTGTTGCACTCAGCACACGTATATGGTCTCTCTCCAGAATGAATTCGCTGATGAATTCTTAGGTCATTCTTATGGACATAACTCTTGTTGCACTTAGCACATTTATATGGTCTCTCTCCAGAATGAATTTGCTGATGAATTCTTAACTCACTCTGACGGACATAACACTTGTTGCACTCAGCACATTTATATGGTCTTTCTCCAGAGTGAATTCGCTGATGTTTTACCTGGTCACTTTTGCTGGCAAAACTCTTGTCACATGCAACACATTTATATGGTCTCTCTCCAGAATGAATTCGCTGGTGAATTATTAGCTCACTCTGACGGGCATAACACTTGTTGCACTCAGTACATTTATATGGTCTTTCTCCAGAGTGAATTCGCTGATGTATTATCAGCGTCTTCTTCAGACCAAAACACTTGTTGCATTCACCACATTTATATGGTCTCTCTCCAGAGTGAATTCGCTGATGTACTACCAGTCCATTCTTTTGGCAAAAACTCTTGTCACATTCAACACATTTATATGGTCTTTCTCCAGAGTGAATTCTCTGATGTTTTATCTGGTCACTTTTGCTGGCAAAACTCTTGTCACATTCAACACATTTATATGGTCTCTCTCCAGAATGAATTCGCTGGTGAATTATTAGGGCACTCTTATGGATATAACTAGTGTTGCACTCCACACATTTATATGGTCTCTCTCCAGAGTGAATTCGCTGATGTACTACCAGTCCATTCTTCTGTCAAAAACTCTTGTCACATTCAGCACATTTATATGATCTCTCTCCAGAGTGAATTCGCTGATGTGTTATCAGGTTACTTTTACTGCCAAAACTCTTGTTGCATCTAGCACATTTATATGGGTTCTCTCCAGAGTGAATTCGATGATGTTTTGTCAAATTATCCTTACTGACAAAACATTTGTCACATTCACCACATTTATGTGGTTTCTTCCCTGTGTGTGTCTGCAGATGAACAGAAAGGTTGCTTTTATTGCTAAAAGTCTTGTTGCATTCAGCACATTTATATGGTCTCTCCCCTGTATGAGTTCGCATATGAACTGTCAGGCTAATATTCTTGTAAAAACTCTTGTCGCATACAGCACATTTATATGGCCTCTCTCCTGAATGAATTCTCTGATGTGTTATCAGGCCCCCCTTCTGGACAAAGCTCTTGTTACATTCACCACATTTATATGGTCTCTCCCCTGTGTGAATCCGCATATGTATTGCCAGGCCACTCTTATTTCTAAACCTTTTGTCACATTCAGTGCATCTATATAGCCTCTCCCCAGAGTGAATTTTTTGATGTATTATCAGGGAACCCTTCTTGCCAAAACTCTTATTGCATTCAACACATTTATATGGTATGTCTCCTGTGTCATTCTCCTGATGCCCCATGAAACTACTCTGTGTTGTAAAACACTTGTTACAGTGAGCACATTTATATATTTGTTTGTGAATTTGCTGTGTTGTGGTTTTTAGCTGCACAATAGAACTCTTGTCAGTGCATTTAACATCATTTAGGTTGTGTAAGCGCCTCTGATATTTGCTATATTGAAATTTCCCCTCTCCTTCATGAATCTCTTGTTTTACAATGTTGGGATGTTGGCCATGAAAACTCTTCCTACACCGAGGATACTGATGGCATTTCTCTGTCGTATGAATCAGCTGGCAATTCTCAAGTAATAATTGTTTGCTCCAAGTCTCATTGCACACAGTCCTCCTGTCAACTAAAATATATATTTAATTACTATCTTCTTACAGTAAAGACACAAATGAGTCAGTTGTTTTTCCTTAATCTTTTCAAGAGATAATCAACATTCCTGAAATTTAACCACATATTTCTTTCTGAAACATTCCCATTTTCAAACAGTTTGGATAAAATTATTTCTATGACATTTCAATTTATTGTGTTAATAGATAATATTGTTAGGCTGGTCTGAACAATTCTGGCCTCTCATTGGTCTAACATGATGACAAGGGAATAGTTTAACAGCTAATAACACATGGCAGGCAGGTATGCTAACCAAAAGCAGTACTGAAACAGGACAATGAGTACTAAGCAAATTGCACAAAACCACATGTAAGATTTTCAACAGAAAAATTACATTTTCAAAATGCAGATAGATTGAGATAACCATCACTCTTAGACTACCCCCTCCCAGACTAATGAAAGGCAAAATTACATATTTTGAATGCAGGCAGTTACCAAAGTCAGAGCACAATACAAGTGCAACTAACCCCTATCATGAGTAAAAACAAGTCACCTTTTTAATGCATGCAATTATAAGAGACAGTCATAATATGATTAACCGCAGTTTCCCCCAAGCAGAAAACAAAATCAAACTTTTAAAATACAGTCATCAAAGTCAGACAGAATACAACTGCAGTTACCCCTTCCCTGAAGAAAAAAAAATCACACTTTTGTAAAGCACTGTTACCAGAGCCAGTCAGAATACAATGCAACTGCAGCTACCTCCAAGTAAAAAACAAAAATAGTATCTTTGTAGTATGGATAGTCACCAGAGCCAGTCACAGTACCTACTAATTGTATTGTGACTAGCTCTGGTGAGTATCTGTGTTAAAAATGTGATCCCCATATAAAAGGAAATTACAATTGTATACTGCAGTTACCAGAGTAAAAAACAAAATCACATTTAATTCTTATTTTAAATTACTCCAAGTGAGATGATCCATGAGATACAGCATCTCATGTTCATGGGGTCCCATGGAGGACAAAAGCAGTCAATGGGATAACATAATCTCACATAAATAGTTACATATAGCCTAAAGTATGCACAGGAAAAACAAACAAACTCTAAATAGTAAGCATATCTGTTGGTACTGGACAGTAGCTGCTGCTGTTTTCACAGGGTTCTTGTGGATATTACTTGGTAGGTTAGTTCTTTTCTTTCTTGCTTCTAAGGGGCTAGCAGGGTATTGTTCTGGGGGATCCTGGATGTTTGTAAACTGATTTAGTGGCTGTAAGTGGGGCTCTTTTTGTGGATGTTTCACTTTGTAACAGGCTGCACTGGTAGAGGCCTATTTCTTCTGAGTTAAAACCTGTTTGGTGGGATTTGCTTGGAGATGGTTCTTTAGCTGCAGGGCTTGGAGGAGACACAGGGCTGATACACTCTCTCTTGTCAGGTGTCTGCCCAAAACCCGCCTCCCCACCCCTCCTCCCCAGAAGTCTGCAAATTTATAGGGAAGACCTGCCCTGCAATTGGAGGAAAAGGCTGCTGGTACAGCTCATGTAGTTCTAGCCACTGGGGTTGGATTTAAAGGCCGGAGAGAGGAGCTTAGGGAGTTGTTCATTTTCCTTACATGTATAATGTGTTGTACTGCACCTAGTAACAGAGTTACTGGTGTACAGTGGGACTGTCTCTAGGATTAGTGGGTGACCTGATTAGGCAGTAGGGTATCTTGGAATAGGGGAACCTGGTGGCTCACCCAAGGAAAACTATTTGAAAGGGGATGGAACCACACATCATTAGGGCTGGCATCTTTGGGAGGGTGGTGGGGTGCACAGGGTGTGGAGCAGCCATGATACTGGACTGGGCTTGGAAGTTTGGTGGTTGCCCAGTGTGCTACCAGCTGGCACAGCTTTGGGAGGAGGTTGCGGGGATGAGGAGAAAGCTGGGGGATGGGGGGTGGTATGGTTGGGGATGGGGGCTGGAAATCTCCCACAGGGTTGCACCAAGCACTGGGGGCGGTATAGGAAAGGAGTGCAGGAGAATACCAGGGGTCACATAGGACCCTGGCAGAGGGGCCCAAAAGGACACTACCAAGGAAGCAGGCAGGTAACTGGGGACCCTCACAAAGGGGGGACGGAGGGACAACATTCTCAGAAAAGTAGGCGGATAGCCAGTGCTGGACAGAAGGAAGCAAGCAAGGCAGGGAGGTGGATCAGACCTTATACTTAGTAACCGCTTCAATTCTCTTCTTCTGCTCAAGGATGGGGGGATGTAGCCACGGCAGAGGTGGTTAGAGACGGAAAGGGTGTGGGAGTGGGGGCAGGAGGCAGGGGCAGATAGCAGGAAGAACAGGGGGACCTGGAATGCAGGAGAATGGGGGAGCAGTAAATCGAGACAGGGGAAGAGGGAGGAAGCGCAAGGAGAAGGACCAGTTGGGAGGAAAGGTAAGAAGGACCAGAAGTACAAGGATGATTCAGTAAAGAGAGCTGAGGGGTTAGGCCAGGGAGCCACGATGAGCAAGGAGGAACTAAATGGAGACAGGAAGGAAGGGAGGATGAGCCAGGCTAGTTTAGCAGATGGGGAGAAGGACCAGTTGTGAGCAGTGAGGGGAATTAACAAGGTACAGAAGGATACTCAGGAGGAGGAGGAGAGCCATAGGATTGGAGGGAGGAGTGGCCATGGTAAATAAGGAGCAGGTGGCATGTGGCACCAGATAGAGGAGGAACAAGGAGCCAGCTGGGTGGAGGGCGCAGAAAGGATGAGGGACATGGAAGGGAGGAAATGGAGGAAAGGGTGGTCAGAGTGCTCCTGCTGGGGATTCTATGATCAGGGGTATCAAATGGGATAGGGAGGGAGAAGCCTGGCCAGTTAGAACAAGATGCTTCCCTGGACTAATGGTGCACAGGGCTAAGCATGAGGTATATCAGCTGGCAAGGACTGTGGGGTTCCCCAGACATACTGGTCCACCTGGGCACAAATGACATTGAGGGAAATAGCGAGCTAGAGATACAGCCAAGATTCAGGGAGCTCGCCAGGGTCTGTCTTGACATAGGATGCACAGTTTCCTTCTCAGAAATCCTGCCAGTGCCAAGAGCTAGTGGGGAACACAAAAGAAAAATTAGGGAGATAAACCAGTGGCTCAGGGAGTGGTGTGAGGCCAGAGGGTATGGGTTGATGGGGGATTGGGGGGAGACCTGGGAGGATAAGGAGCTGTATGCTAGAGATAGACTACATCTCAATTTGGAGGGGAGGGGAATCCTTAAGTTGAAAATGGAGGAGTTCATTGGTGAAAAGTGGGGTTTAAACTTGTGAAGGGGGGTGGGATGGGAGAAAAGGCAGTCAAGGGGATGCCGATAAAGGAGGGACTCTGTCTCCACCCCCCCTGGGGACCAGGAGGATTGCAGGAAAAGACCAACTGGCAAAGTGCAGACCAGGAGAAAACAGAATCCCCAAGGGAACACGAGCAGGGGAAATGAAACGATAGGGAAAGGGTGGAAGGTAGTCCTGCTAAATGCCAGGAGCTTGGGCAATAAAATGCTTGAGCTCCAGGCGATGTTAACTGAGGGCAGTGGATGTGGCAGCGGTCACTGAGACTTGAGCCACTGCAAGACATGACTGGGACCTGAACCTGGAGGGTTACACTATGTTCAGGAAGGACAGGGGAGGGAAGGGAGGAGGGTAGCAATGATAGTAAAACTGCATTGGCATGGGAGAGTTGAGGAGGCGGAGGGAACGTGGAGGCGGTTGGGTCACCTTGATAACAGGGGGCAAGAGGTAAAAATAGGAGTGGTGTATAGACCCCTGCCCTGGCGGAGGAGCTGGAGGACAGTCTGGTGGCAGATGTTAGGAGACACTGCAGACTGGGCAGAGGAAAGGTGGTGGTGTTGGGGGACTTAAACATGCCAGGAACAGACTGGGAGACTATGACATCCTCTGTGACCAGGGAACAGAGGTTGTTGGATGTCTTTCAAGATGCGTTCCTAACTCAGCAGGTGAGGGAACCGACCAGGGAGGCACGGGTACTGGATGTGGTCCTGGCAGACAGTGACCAGATTGGGGGCCTGGAGGTAAGGGACCCATTGGCGGGGAGTGACCATGCCACGGTCTGGTTCTGCCTGGACCTAGGAGGGTAGAAGGCTGCACAAAGGCGAAGTAACCGACTTCAGGGGTGGATTTTAAGGAAATGGGAAGGATCCTTAAGGAGCATTTGGATGGGATTGGGTCCAGACATGGACGCTGATAGTAGGTGGAAAGCATCAGGAGAGGGTGCAGGATGCTACCAGCACCTGTGCAAGTAAAGGCAATAATGGTGGGAGCCCAAAACCTGTTGGTGGACCAGGGAGGCCAGGAGGTGGTCTGCGGGAAAGAAAGCAGCCTATAAAATTCAAGTGCTCAAGGAGTGAAAGGGATCGGGGAGTATGAGCTGTTGGCTAGAAGGGCCACTAGAGTGGTGAGGCGGCTAAGGCAAGGAAGGAGCAGAACCTGGCCAGGGAAATTAGGAGAGGGAAAAAGGGGTTCTTTAGATACATTGGGGAAAAACCGAAGGTGAAGGGCAGATTAGCAGGATTAAATCAGGGGAGAGATGGGCACAAGACCAGAGGAGCAGGCTGAGGTACTAAATGAGTACTTCACCTCAGTTTCACCAGGGAAAATGGGGATGCTGCATCATACATGGGAGGAGACAGAGATAATGAGGAGGGGGCCCTTACCGATCGGCAGGTCTGGGGAGGGGGCATCACTGGCAGGTGGGGAGGGCTAGCAGGAGAAGAGGTACTGGAAGTGGAAATCACAGCAGAGAGTGAGAAGCCTTCAGCTCCCTTAAGACGGAGAAAGCACTGGGGCGGATAAATTACATCCTAGAGTGCTGAAGGAACTTGCAGATGTCCTGCGAAACCCTGGCAGAGCTTTCACCATCTCTCTGAGGACAGGGTGGGTGCCCCAAGACTGGAAGGTGGCGCATGTGGTGCCTATCCACAAGGGGGATCAAGGGGCTGGCAGGGAACTACAGGCCTGTCAGCCTGACATCAGTGGTGGGCAAGGTGATGGAGGCATTGTCAAGGAGAGGCTAGGGGGCCCTGGATAAGTCAGGGTGCCTGGACGATAGACAACATGGATTCATCCCGGAAATCGTGTCAGACAAACCTGGTGGAGTTCTATGACTGGGTGACAAGTGCCTTGGACCTGGGTAGACCAGTGGATGTCCTCTTTCTGGACTTCAGCAAGGCATTTGACTCTATTCCTCCACGTGGGCCTGTTGGATAAACTAGGAGAAATGGGGTGGAAACCAGATGATCCGATGGATAGGCAATTGGCTCCAGGACCCGGACCCAGAGGGTCGTAGTTGGTGGGATAATCTCTTCCCAAGGAGGGTCATTAGTGGGGTCCCACAGGGATCAGTCCTTGGGCCTTCTGTTCAGCGCCTCGTATCTGACATAAGGACAGGAATCAGGAGTGAGATGATCTCTTTGCAGATGACTCGAAACTGGGGGCAGTGGTGGATGGGAGGGTGGCCTGCAGAGGACCTGGAGCTCTGGAAGATGGTCTAGAAAGTGGAAGCTGAGGTTTAATGCAGGGAAATGCAAGGTACTCCACCTGGGGCCAGAAACCCAGGCCAAGTGTACACCCTGGAGAATACTACAAGTCTCAATGGCTGAGAGGGACCTGGGGTGGTGGTGGATGTCAAGATGAACAACTCTGAGACTTGTGGAGGGCAGCAGCCAAGGCCAACAGGATGCTGGGATGCATCGCTGGGGGATCACCTCCAGAAGGAGGAAGATACTCCTCTGTATAACTGCTTGGTGAGGCGCACCTGGAGTAACTGCGTGCAGTTTTGGAGGCCACACTAAAGAGGGACATTAACCTCCTGGAGAGAGTCCAGAGGAGGCAACCAAAATGATTTGGGGCTTGGGGACAGGACCTATGAGGAGAGGCTCGAAGAGCTAAATATGTACACTTTGGAAGAGAGAGGGACCGGGAGACATGATAGGGGTCTTCAGGTACATGAAGAGGGTAAATAGGGGAGGAACAGTGAGGTGCTTGAAGGAAGGAGGAAGGGCCACTAGAGGGCATGGGTGGAAGCTGGAGGGGAAGATTCAGGGAGAAGGAGGTGCTACTTCACTGAGAGGGTGGTAGAGCCATGGAATGCACTACCTGGGGGGCTGGTGGAGGCAGAGACAGTGGAGGGTTCAAGAGGAGTGGGACAGGTACAGGGAAGGGTTCAGGAAGCAAAATCCAATGCAGCAAGAATATCCGGAACTGGGAAGGGAGAAGCCAGAGGAGGCGAGGGGGACAGCAAGGTCAGCACCCAGGGTGGGGGCTGACCAAACGAGCAGACACGAAAGACCATTAGGCCTATTCTGCTGGCATTTTAGTATGTTAGTATGTTAGTACTGAAGAACCTGTTAAAACAGCACAAACTAGTCCAGGTTAGCACTGTCTCCACCAGGCACAACACTAGGACCCCATTTCATTCTCTCCTACACTGGGTGATCACAAATAGAGAGGACAAGGTGATCCTGTATGGAGTCCTATCCAACTCAGCAATCACTCCCTCACCTGTGCCACCTGGGCCACCAAGTCCAAACACCCTCCCCAAACAAATCTACTTGGGAAATTGTACTTGTCCTGATACCTCCTCCTTCTTGAGGATATAAGCACAGTAAACTGGGCAGCTCTATAGAACCTTACAGATGTATATGAGGCCATGGCTTTTTTCACCAGTGGACTCCTTGAGATACAAGACGGCCATTTCCCTCTCACCACCCAGAGAGTATGAGGGTGCTGCACCTGTTGGGTTTCACAGGAACTCTTCAACTTGATGAAGGTGAGGGACAAATTATGGGTTGCCTAAAAAAAATTCCCCCCAATCCCCTGTCCTGGGGAATGAATTCAGCTGACTAAGAAATCAGTGCAAACAAAACACAAGGTTCCGGAAATGCAATTTCCTCTGTAATCAGCAGAGGGATAGGCTTTGGGACCCACACCACTTCTGGAGCACTATCTGTTCCCTGCTCAACCCACATATTCATAACTCTAAAATTAATCTTTGCTCACCCACTGGCACCCTAACTGATCTCATAGAAGTTGCCAAAGTATTTAACTTAAAGTTTACAGATCTCAAGGATTACCTAAGCAGGTTTTCCCACAGCTTCCTGCTGGTTCTGTTTCTGGCTCCACTGATTAGCCCCCCCACCAGCATCCCCTTCACTTCTTCTTTAGTACTGTCTCAGTCAAGGACCACTTTAAGCTCCTTAAAAGTCTCCCCAACTGGGCTGACCCAACAGCACAGAGGGCTGAGGTGCTGGAGACTTACTTCATGCTACACCAGTGACCTGGGTTTGGTAACAGCACTGGGTCACCGGGATGCCGGCTTGGGAGAGCTGGAGTGGGACTAAGTCACAGCTCTCCCCTACAAAGGGGTGGACATCCGCTGCATGTAGTCCCGCTCTCACTGGGCGGAGGTCTGTTGGGAACATAGGCAGTATGGAGCAGTGAGAAAAGTTGGGAGGGCAGGAGTCATCGGATCCTGGCATGCATGTGCACCTCCATGCATGTACGCTCATGCATATGCCATGGCCTCGGGGGGGGGGGAGAAAACTATATATATATATATATATATACAACTGTGGCAGCCTCGGCCTCTTCCCTTTGATGCTTAACCTGATCTCCCTTGTGATCTTCAAACTGCTCGCCTTTATTTTTAATCTGGCGCTGAGCACATTGACCATGGCAGTTTCTTGGAAGCATGCCAAGGTGGTTCCCATTTTTACAGCTGGGGACCGCCTTGCATCTGACAGTTACAGACAAATCTCTCTGCTCCACCACCTGAGCAAGCTCCTTGACAATATATTCCATCGTCAACTGATCACATTGAGAAACATAATCTGCTATGTGGCAAGCAACATGGCTTCTGAAGTCCCACAGCATCTCACCTGCTCTGGCCCAGTTTATGAATCATGTTCTGAGAAACACCGACTTGGGCAAACCTATGAGCAACAATGCATGTGATGAGAAGAGCGCTCTCAGCAAACATCAAAGACTAATACAGTGATGATTTCATGATATTTTAAATAATCCCTGGCACAAGAGTGGGGTTCATTCTCATCATGTGCTTCTGGACCTGACCAAGGCCTTTGACCTGGTCAACCACTTTCTCCTATAAAAAACTCTTCTGCAACTTGGCTGCTTCTTTAGGACCTTACAGTGATTTAGGAGCTACCTACCTGGCTGATCCCAGTCTGTGTACAGTATATTGGAGCTGAATTCTCCCCCGACATGCCTGTCTCCACAGGCATCCTCAGGGCTTCATCCTGGGCCCACTGTTATTCCCTATCTTTGTTAATTCCCTTCCCATTAACTACCTTACCTGTGAAACACTTCTGTACGCAATGATCTTGCAGTGATAACTCACTGACTGACATATCTGCTACCCTCCTGTAGAACTATGGCTTGGCCCACAACTGATTCCTCACACACAGGCTCCTGGTTAATGTTAAAAGAACAAAGGTGATGCTTCTTGGATCCAAACCATACCTGAATAACATAACCAAGTCCGACTCCTCTATCAGTGCTCATGCCACATGGACCCTTATAAGAAAATACTGTGCTTTTCAAATACTTGGGAGTAACCCTTGACTCCTCCTTCTCTTTCATGAAGCATGTGAACTCTGCTGTATGACAGGTTAACCAAAAGCTCAGGGCCCTATATTGGCTGAAACAGTTACTGATCAGAGAGGCTTACCTAGCAACAGCCCAAGGTAACCTGCTCCCTATCTCAGACTACTGCTCCCCCATGTACACCTGTACAGTATGTCCTATGTCCTTTGCTCACATCTAATCTCTGTCTATAACAATATATGTTGATTTGCACTACTGGCACCCTACTCCACCCACCACTGTAACCTGTACCAGACTCTTGGCTGTCTCCCACTCTCTGGTCATCATGATTATGAGCTAGGCTATATCACCGACAATGCCCTAAGATGCAGCAAGGCATTCTCCGTATACGTCACTTCTAACAACCAAAACAGCTCCCAGGTGCCTGCGTGTGTCCTCGGTCCTCCTTTTGAAGATACCTAAAATTTCCACTGCTACGGTTGGCAAAGTGCTATGAGTTACAGCTCCCTCCCTATGGAACAGCCTTCCTGTGTCACTCTGATGTGCTGACACCCACTTTATTTTCTAATACTGAATCAAAACCTGTTTTCAAAGAGTGGCCAAATGTCTTGCCTTCTCTTTTTGGAATCAACACGTCATGTTCATTCGTATTTTCTATTTGCACTCCCCCACCCCATTGTCCCACAATCTCCTTACCCTTTTCCCCAGTATCAATTTGTAAAGTACTCTTTTTCTCTCGGTACTGTTGACATTACAATGCATCTATTGATTTTACACTGAAACATTTTGTAACCTAGACTGTATTTAACTATTTTCTGTCTTTACATTGATTGCACCTGTATTTATATTTCACTGTATATGTTTTTGTATATTGTGTATTTTGTTGTGCCACTTTGTGGGCCCAGGCCATGCCTGAAAATAGTCCCTCTGATCAGTGCACTTACCTGGTAATCAAATACTTTAATAAATTAATAAATAAATAAACCAGTAAATAAAACAAGAACACAAAGTGGATTCACTGCTTTTTTTTATAATACAGGTGCAGCATACTGTAAGTCACTTAAGCCAGACAGTACAATACAACTGCAAATAATCCCTAACTAAACATGCATTTATCAATGACATTCTAAAACTCAAGGTGGACAAAGCAATGGGGCCTGACGGGATTCACCCTAGAATCCTAAAAGAGCTAAGGGAGGACCTAGTGACACCACTAACCACACTTTTTAACAAATCATGGGAAGATGGGGTGGTACCTGAGGACTGGAGGAGGGCAGATGTGATTCCCCTTCACAAAAGTGGGAGCAAGGCAGAAGCAGGGAACTACAGACCTGTTAGTTTGACCTCAGTGGTGGGGAAAATGATGGAATCACTTCTGAAAGAAAGAATTGTTGAGTACCTAGAGGCCAGCGGGGCACTGGACCCAAAGCAGCATGGATTCACAGCAGGAAGGTCATGTCAGACAAATCTAATTGATTTCTTTGACTGGGTGACCAAAGTAATAGACCAGGGAGGGGCTGTGGATATGGCCTACCTAGACTTTAGCAAGGCATTTGACACAGTCTCACACAAAAGATTAATAATCAAGTTAGCCAGCCTGGGAGTGGGTCCCAGGGTGGTAGCCTGGGTAGAAAACTAGCTGCACAACAGGACACAGAAGGAAATAATGAATGGAACTCATTCTGAAGAAAGGGGGTTACTAGTGGAGTACCTCAGGGCTCAGTACTGGGTCCAGTCCTCTTTAACGTCTTTATAGGTGACATTGCAGAGGGTCTGGAAGGAAAGGTATGCCTCTTTGCAGATGACACAAATATCTGTAACAGAGTTGATACACAAGGGAGGGTAGGAAGGATGAGAAGGGACTTGGCAAGGTTGGAGGAATGGTCAGACATATGGCAACTTAGATTCAATGCAAAGAAGTGCAAAGTAATGCACCTGGGAAATAAAAATCCAGGAGAAGAGTACACAATAGCAGGGGAGGTAATAGCAACAACAATAATGGAAAGGGATCTGGGTGTAGTCATATCAGATGACCTAAAGGTAGGTATGCAATGTGAGAAGTCAGTAGAGAAAGCCAGGGGGATGCTGGGATGCATAGGGAGGGAGCACAAGTAGAAAAGGAGTGGTTATCCCTCTATACAGACAGTTGGTGAGACCCCATCTGGAGTACTGCGTGCAGTTTGGAGACCTCATCACGCAAGGACATAGACAGGATGGAAGCAGTCCAGAGGAGGGCAACTAAAATGGTGCAGGGTCTACATCAGAAACCATATGAAGAGAAACTGAGACAGCTTAATATGTATACCTTTGATGAAAGGAGGGACATGATAGAAACTTTCAAGTACCTCAGGGAATCAACAAAGTCAGGAGGTAGCATCTTTCAGAAAAGAGATGTAGAACAAGGGGGCACAATGTAAAGTTAGAGGGGTGGCTCAGGAAGCGTGAGGAAATTCTTTTCAGCGGAGAGAGTGGTGGACGCATGGAACCGCCTTCCTGGAGAGGTTGTGGGGTCTAAAACAGTGGAGGAATTCAAACATGCATGGGACAGACATAAGGCAATTATAGTGGGGGGTTGCAGGAAATAGGCTGTTGGTTAACTAGAATCTGCAGCTTATCCAGTAGGTAGGGAAATGGGCAGACTGGGTGGGCCACGTGGTCCTTATCTGCTGTCAAAGTCTATGTTTCTATGTTTCTATTCATGTTTGCTTGCATGTCTATGTTTCTATGTTTGTATGCATGTTGTTACAGGATAGAACAACAGTATCTTGGGAACTTAAGCAGCAGGCTGGTAAGGACAGAGGTCTGGGTTATATTCTGTTTTAACTGAAATATTTGAATAGTTTTGTAAGTGAAATTAGTTCTATGTGTTAAAAATTATTACCCTGAATTAGAACTGTTACTTGGGCTGTGATATTGTAACTTTGGAGGCTTGGGAACAGTTGTTTGGCACGGTTAATTAGAGGGAAATTTAAATGTGTTGTTTGCCTGGTGTTTGGTAAGAGCCTACCCACCCTGTTTTGTACGCTTTCTTAAATACTGAAAAGCCACTGGGGGTTGGGATTGAAGGGCTGAGTATTTCTGTTTGGGGCTGGAATTCGAAGCAACAGGAGCTGGTGGGCCTGTGACATCATATGGTACCTGATGTCTGCATACACACACTGTTAGTGGGACCAAACACACTGGACTGTATGTGTTTGTGAGACTTGGGAACTTTATGGGTGGGGTTGAAATTGGGTTTGTAAATAATTACAGTCAGTATAGAGAGAAACTGTATTCCACGGGAAAGGGACTGAGAAAAGGGGGTATGCCATTATAAACAGAGGGGGATAAACAGGGTGGCCATATTCCACCATGGCAGGCATCTTCGGAAGGGTTGTAGGCTGCACAGGCTGTGGGATGGCAATAATTCTAAATTGGGCCTGGAGAGAGGGAGGCTGCCCACTCTGTAGACAGCTATCTTGTATCAGGAGTGAGGTATATTGGTTAAGGAGTAAGCTGGGGGCTGGGGGTGTCCAAGGATAAGGGGTGGATATGGGCAGCAGAAGGGTGGAGCTGAGGGAGGCTGGGGCAACACTCTGAAATTACAGGACGTTATGTTACAGCAAGCAGGAGGGGATATTAGGGACAGAGGACCCTTAGATAGGAAGTTGATGCTAAGGAAAAGCGCTGCGGTGAACATTCTGAATACAAAGAGAGTGGAGGAGGAAGAGTCAGGAGGGGCTGTTGTGCGGAAGCCTAAAACAGCAGACTGTGGGAAGGGAGCTCCTAAGGTGAACAGAGCAAGAGGGGAAGAAGAGGGGCAGTTTAGAGGTGCAGTCAGGGGAAACTCAGGTTACTTGATGGAGGCTGACATAGAGTGTCACAATAAATTTGAGCTACTAAGCAACCTAGAGGGGGAGGAAGGGGTTGGTGGAAATGAGGAAACTTATACAGAGGCCGGGGAGGAGTTGGATACCCATAGGGCATCACAGACCGGCTATGGAAAGGATAGAAATAGTCCCAGAGGAGAAGGAAACATATATGTTAAGCAAATGGGGAGATGCAACATATTCCAGACATGAGGGAGGAGAGCATGATTGGAGAGAAACTGGGAGACAAGGAGGTGGGAGAGGAGCCCCCCTTCAGCAGGGGGGTCAGTACCAAGGATGGGGCCCTAGCTAAAGGGGACCCACAGACAGCCTCTGGAGGCAGGGGTACTATTACAAGGGGGGAGGATGGCAGTGTGGGGAAAGCGGAAACCATCATGGCCAGGATAAACGGTCGGATAAGAGAGGGTTAAAGGGGACACCTATTCAGAGGGGGTTTGAGTTAAGTGGGCAAAATAGCAAGGGAGGCAGAAAGGGGAGGGTGACAAGGGGGTCTCTAATAAGGCAAGAAGACTCCCATGGAATTGAGATCATGAATAAAGGGGATGAAGTGGGGCTGAGAGGGCATAGTGGAGGTAACCATAAGGATGATGGCGGTGTTAAGGTTCTGTTATTGGGAGACTCGATGATTAGGGGTATCCAGTGGGAGGGACAGGGGGGTGGATGCCATAGCCAGGTGAAGGTAGTGAGTATCTCTGGGCTGACAGTGCACAGAGTAAAGTTCATGGTGTATGAAATGGTTAGGGATTGTGGAGGGAAAACGGATTTCTTGGTGCATTTGGGAACTAATGATCTAGAGGGAAATAGCATTTTGGAAATCCAAGCAAGGTTCCATGAACTTGCCAGAGTCTGTCGGGATAATGGATGCAACATTTCCTTTTCGGAGATACTGCCAGTACCAAAGGCCTCAGTGGAGAAAAAAATGAAGCTCACAGAGGTTAATGACTGGCTCAGGAAGTGGGGTGAAGAGAGTGGGTTGGGGGTGTTAGAACTGGAATGGAGTTTGGGAGGACAAGGGACTATATGCCAGGACAGGCTTCATCTTGCCCCATTAGGGAAGAAGTCCTTAAACAGGGATAGCTGACTACATTCAAGAAAGGTGGGGTTTAAACTTGTGAGTGGGGGAGGGATAAGGAGGGCTGACCAGAGCTCTCTCCTCCAGATGAGGAGTAGCCTTCAAGCCCAAGGGGGAGGGGGAAACAGACTGGGGGTGGAGGTTTCAGGAGGAGCAGAGGGAGGATGGAAGTATAAGGAATCTGGGTGGGGTTCGACAAAGAGGATCAGGGAAAGGGGTGGGGGTTGGTGTTAGTAAATGCCAGGAGCTTGGGAAACAAGTTGCCAGAGTTCCAGGCCATGCTGTTCGAGGGGAGGTGGATGTGGCGGGCGGTCACGGAGACGTGGGCCAACAAAAACCATGATCTGTAATTCTAAGCGCACGGGGTACATTATGCTTAGGAAAGATAGAAAGGAGGGCAGAGGGGGTGTGGCTATGTTCATTAGAGATGACATAGAAATTGCTAGGGTAGAAGAGGCAGAGGGAAACGGAGGCCTTATGGGTCACCTTACGATCCCCAGCAGGAGATAAGGTCAAGCTGGGTGTAGTATATAGACCCCCGGGATGAGTGATGTTCTGGGGATGGTTTGCTGGACAACATCATTCCAGTGTGGACCAAAAGGAAGGAGTGGTGTTGATGGGGACTAATATGCCCAGGTACAAACTGGGAACCATGTCCTCTAAGGTGGCCAAGGAGCAGAGGCTGCTGGATGGCTTCAGGATGTGTTCTTACACAGCATGTGATGGAGCCCACAAGGAGAGCATGTCCTGGATGTGGTTCTGGCAGATGGGGATCTGGTAAGTGACATGGTTGTACAGGACCCCTGACTGGGAGTGACCACAATACTGTCTGGTTTCAAATAAGCATGGGGGGGGGGGAGATCTACGACACTGGCAGTGGACTTCAGGGGGGCAGACTTTATGGGCATGAGAAATATTCTCAAGGGTCACTTGAAGGGGATTACATCAATGACAAGTGTGGAAAGGAGATGGGAGGTCATAAAACGGGGACTTCATGAGGCAGTCAGGATCTGCGCTAAGTTGAAACATAAGGAGCAAGGTCACATAAACCATGCTGGTGGTCCAGTGAGGTACAGGTAGCAGTCAGAGAAAGAAGGCGGCCTACAAAAATATAAAACAACAAGAGGGATAGGATAAGAAATGTACCAACTTGCATCTAGAAAAGTCACCGGTGACGGTGAGGGGAGCAAAGTCCAGTAAAAGAGCAGGCTGGCACAGAGGGATACATGGAGGGAAAAGGTTCTTCCGTACATTGGGAGCGGAGAAAAACTAAGAGCCATCCCAGCAGATCGAAATCAGAAAGAGGGTGGTGGAAGAGGCGAGGGACTACGCAGAGGTATTTAACGAGTACTTTGCCTCTGTGTTCACTAGGGAGGGGGATGGGATATCTACAAAGCAAGGCACGAAGGGGATAGAAGCGGCAGTAAGTGGGATCAGGGAGCAACAGAAATGGAGCAAGAGGAGGAGAGGTACCCCAGGGTGTCTCATCTGGGTAAGGATAAAAGTCCAGTAAGGTGGAGGGACGGATGATGCTATCTCCGTCAAAGGGTGTGGTTAGCCCTCAAGGCCCTAAAGAAGACAAATCTCTGGGCGGATGGCATTCATCCGAGTACTATGGGAATTGGCGGACATACTGGCTGCACCCTGGCGGAGCTCTTCAACAGGTCACTTGAGACAGGGAGGGTACCTAGGGATTGGCGAGAGGCACATGTGGTGCCAATCCATAAAGGGGGTCGAGGAAGTACCAGGTAACTATAGACCCATCAGTTTGACCTCGGTGGTGGGAAAATTAATGGAGAGTATACTAAAGGAACGACTGGGGTGTACTTGAGGAGGTGAGAGGTCTGGATAGTCGGCAACATGGGTTTGTGCCAGGTAGATCATGTCAAACCAACCTTGTGAGTTCTATGAATGGGTAACATCAGAACTGGACAGGGAAAGCCTGTGGATGTATTATTCTTGGACTTCAAGGCGTTTTACTCTGTCCCCACAATGGTCTGGTGGAGAAACTGATGGGGTTAGGTGTAGGCCATTGATGGTCAGATGGATTGAAAACTGGGTAGCTGGGCGCACCCAGGAGTAGTGGTCTGTGGGGAGCTCTCAACCCTAGAGAGGTTGGTAGTGGGGTACCACAGGGCTCGGTCCTGGTCCGATCCTGTTTAATGCATACATATCGGACATCAGGAGGTATAGGGTGTGAAATGAGTCTCTTCATGGATGACTCCAAGATGGGAGCAGTAGTTGAGGGGAAGAGGGAGGTTGGCCCTGCAAAGGGACCTGGACACCCTGGAAGCTGGGCTCACACATGGAAATTAAATTTCAATATCACCAGTGCAAGGTGCTGCATCTTGGTCGGGCAACCTAAACACAGGTACACCCTGGGAGGAGGTGCTGGAGGCCTCAATAGGGGAAAAGACCTAGGGGTCACGGTGGATGCATGTATGAATAACTCTGAGCAGTGCAGGAGGCGGCTAGCAAGGGAAACAGGATGTTGGGATGCATCATAAGGATCACCTCCAGGAGCAAGGAGTGATTCTGCCGCTGTACAGTGGACTGGTTAGACCACACCTTGAGTACTGTGTACAGTACTGGAGACCACCTTGAAAGGGACATACAGCTCCTGGAGGGTACAGAGGAGGGCAACAAAGATGACACGAGGGCTAGGGATTTGACGTATGAAGACAGACTTGAGGAGCTCTGCCTGTTTTCATTGGAGGAGAGGAGAGACAGGGGGGACATGATTGAGGTCTTCAAGTACCCTTAAGGAAATAATTAGGGTAAACATGGAGGGAATCTTTAGACTAAAGCAGGGAGGTATCACCAGAGGGCATGGTTTGAAGTTGGAAGGTGGAAGGGTGAGGGGGGAAGAGGAGGAGGTTTTTCACTGAGAGGGTGGTGGACCCTTGGAATGCACTGCCTGGTGAGCTGGTTCAGAGATCCACAGTGGAGGGCTTCAAGAGAGGATGGGACAGACACAGAAAGTGGATGTATCAGATGATGGCCTGTCCCAGGGGGGTGGGGATGGATGATAGGGGTTTCTGGAGCACAAGGGATGGGAGAGTCTCGGCACCCAACTAAGGATCTAAGGTTCAAGCAGACTCGATAGACCGTAAGGCCTAATCTGCTGGCAAATAGTATGTTAGTATCTTTTGGCTCCCTCCAGTTAAGCATTCTGATATGGTACCTAAAGAAATGCCTCTCACTTCCCAAAGGTCAAACTAGTGTTACATTTAAATTAATTATGGAGAGCCACCTTCCTGATTGGGATCCTCACAGAGAAAAATGGCAAGTAGAGATACAGGAAGGGTTAGATGAGAAATCCTGGGATATCTGCAGGGCAGAAGCTCAAAGCCTCACTGGATCCAGAACTAAAGTTAATTCAAGAAAAGATTCTAAGTAGGTGGCACAGAACTTCAGATAGATTACTAGTTTGTGGCCACGTTGGGCCTTTGTTAGAGATATGGTGAGGAATGGGAGGCCATATTCCATATATTATGGTCTTGCCCCATAATATTCGATTGGTGGTGAGCTAGTTTTGTAAAGTCAGAACATATTTTAGGTCTCCCACTCCCTCATTCTCCTAAATTTTTGTTTTTATGTGACACTTTTGTACTGCCAATGGAAGCTTTAAAATATAAATCCTTATTATACATGGTGGCTTTGGATAATAAGCTGTTTATTCTTTTAAAGTGGGCATGTCTTACCATTTCTACACTGAACTACTGGGAGCAGTCCATCCTTAAGATGGCTTATTTAAAAGTTCATTACTGAAGGAAAGGAGCTTTGCCAAAATGTCAGGTGATTTGGGAACCACTGTTATCTACTGTTGGGGGGGGTAGTTTTGGACTGTTACTGATGGAAAAGACTGATGTTTTAGTTTGGCCTATATGCTGTTCATTAGGACACGTTCAGATGTGTGCCATGATCATACCTGCCAAGAAAAACTGAGGTCTGTGTGGGTGGCTGTTTGTGTTTGTCTGTGTCTGTAGCTAAGGTTTTTGGGATTTACAAGATCTTCTGCTTGGAGTAACTACACCATTCTTTCTCACTACATCTGTGAAGGTCTCCTGGACTGGATTTTCTGCAAAACATCACCACAAGGTATTTGTATTTTCAGTTTAAAACCAACTTTTTGGAAGCTATCCCAAGCAAAACAGAAATCAAGCAACTAGGTCTGACAAACTCCAGTGACTCTGGGTCCTGCTCGAATCCACATTTTCATCTGGCTTGCTCCTAAGGGATCTATTTGTGGGCTTTTAAACAACCTCTTTAAATAACAAAGGAAGCACAAGGACAAAAGGATTTCACATCCAGCACTTGTACTTGAGTAGGTGTGCTCCAGGCTATCAATGTAATGGGGCTGGGAAGTGTATGTCTGCAAGGTCTTGCATAGCCAAAGCCTCTTGTGAATCCCTGCCTAGCTGTGACCCTGGGTGACCTCTGTCATGAGTTGAACCAATGTTGTACCAACAATCACACCACGTCTAATAGCTGTCTGGGGGTTGCCCTTATAACTTTTCTTGCCCTACTTTGCCTTGACAGAATTACATTATCCTTATGGAATGAGGATGACTCAAATAAATCTAGGACCGAGCACTATGATTTTACTTTCTCCAACCTTATTGTTTATAATACAAGGATACTACAAACTAATCTTCTTCTGTACCAAAAGGGCTGTCTCTACCATTCTCTCTATATGTTTAGGAAATTACGGAACAAGTCTGCATTATCCCATCCTTTCTAAATGTGGGGCTGTGGTTCCTTGTCATCATTGCCATTCTGCTATCTGGGGATATAGAGACAAATCCTGAGCCACTAGATGCTTACTTCTCAGCAGATGACATACATAGTATGTCCAAACATGGACTGTTAATTGCACACTTGAATATAAGAAGTTTGATGTGTCACTTCGTGGAACTGGAGTAATGGGTCAAACTGTACAATCCTGATATCCTCTGTCTGGGAAACAAAAACCAAGGGGAAGAGTACACAATGAGGGGTGAGATACTAAGAACAACAAAAATGGAAAGGGACCTGGGGTTAGTCATATCAGATGACCTAAAGGTGGGCAAGCAATGTGAGAGGGCAGCAAGGAGGGCTGTGGGGATACTGGGATGCATAGGGAGAGGCATCACCAGTAGAAAACAGGAAGTTATTATGCCTCTGTACAGACAGCTGGTGAGACCCCATCTGGAGTACTGCGTGCAGTTCTGGAACCCAATCTCCACAAAGACATAGACAGGATGGAAGCTGTCAGAGGAGGGCAACTAAAATGGTGCACGGTCTGCACCGGAAGACATATGAAGAGAGATTTAAGGAGCTTAATATGATAGCCTCGAGGAAAGGAGGAGGGGGGACATGATAGAAACTTTCAAGTACCTCAAGGGAATCAACAAAGTCCAAGAGGGTAGCATCTTTCAAAAAGAGTGTGCAAGAACAAGGGGCACAACTTGAAGATAGAGGAAGAGGCGGGTCAGAGGTAATTGGGAAGTATTTTTTCATAGAGGGTTGTGGATGCATGGAACGGCCTTCTGGAGGAGGTTGTGGAGTCACAAACAATGGTGGAATTCAAGCATGCATGGGAAAGTCATAAGGCAATTCTTGGGGGTGGGGGTAGGAAGAAGTAGGCTGCTGGTTAACTAGGATCTGCAGCTTATCCATTAGGTAGGGAAATGGGCAGACTGGGTGGGCCAAGCGGTCCTTATGTGCCATCAAAATCTATGTTTCTATGTCTCACTGAGACCTGGCTAAAACCATCAGTTACTGACTCCCTCTGCTCCCTGCCAAATTACTCTATTATTTGAAGGGATAAGACAGCAAACAAACGTGGTGGTGGAGTTGCTCTGTACTACAAAAATAATCTGTCTCTTTTCTCACTATCCCAGATGCTCAATCGGTATGTGAATACTTGCATGCTACCCTTGCATTGGGAGCCAATAAACTGAATGTTATCTGTGCATATAACTCCCTCCAGTGGGGGGGATTGCGAGTCTAGAGTACCTGTTGGAAAATACCTCTCATAATTTTATTCACAATGAGGTTGTCATCTTAGGAGACCTAAACTTAAACTGGCTTGGGGCAGCTCTCAGTTCTCTTCAGTCTCTGACTCATAGCTACAACCTGCATCAGATGGTAACAGTGCCAACCAGAAGTCTGTCTTCATCACCGCTAGGCACACTATTGGACTGACTGCTGATAAACCGGATTGAACACATCTCAGCCACTGGTACTCTTGCTGACGCCTTAACTGACCACTCTCCTACTTTCTGCATCCTGTCCTTGGGGGAACCTCCATTTTCTCTACCATGTCTCATCACTCTCACAAACTTTGCTCACCTAGACCAAGAGGTGTTTCTGTATGACTTCTCCAGAATTGACTGGTTGGAGATCTATCTATCACACTGTTCTCAGGACGCGCTTAACCTCTTGTGTGAGTTACCTAACATAGGATAGAGAGTAATAGTCTTGGAAGGGCTAAGAGTACTGAAGGTGAATAAAGCACTGGGACCAGACGGTATCCACCCCAGGGTGTTGTGGGAGATGGCAAAGGTTCTAGCAGAAGCACTGGCGGACCTGTTCAGCACCTCCCTGGAAATGGGGGAAGTGCCTCAGGACTGGGGGATGGCCCATGTGGTACCATTACATAAAGGTGATCCAAGGGACGAGCCAGGGAACTATAGGCCAGTCAGTATGACGTCTTTAGTGGGAAAGCTCAAGGAAATTATACTAAAGGACAGGCTAGTGGTATTTATGGAAGGCAGCAACCTTCGGGATGGAAGGCAGCACGGGTTCATTTAAAAGAGATTCTGCCAGACCAATCTTATACAGCACTATGACTGGACAACAAGGGAGTTGGATGGGGGCCATGCTGTGGATGTGCTATACTTGGATTTCAGCAAGGCCTCTGATTCAGTGCCCCATGGGAGACTAGGAGTGAAGCTATCCAGGGTGGGAATGGGGACAAAGATGGCATGTTGGATCTCAAACTGGCTAAGGAGTAGGCTGCAGAAGGTGGTGGTGGTGGGGTCTCGGATCCTAGATCAGTGATTAGCAGGGTGCACACGGCTCGGTGCTGGGCCCAGTGCTGTTTGGGTTATTCAACTCAGACACTGCATGGGGGGTGGTGAGCAGGATTAGCCTGTTCACCGATGACACCAAAATGGGTACAGTAGTAGACTATGAAGAGGGATGGGTGCACCTACAGAGGGACCTGACAAAGTTAGAGGAATGGTCAAGGAAGTAGCAGCTGGGGTTCAATGCAAAAAAATGCTAGGTGTCATATTTTGTTGCAAGGAACTCAAGGAGAGAATACTGGCTGGGAGTATCCAGCTGAGGGGCACCGAGGAGTAAAAGGACAGTACTGTTATGTAAGAACTTACCATAACAGTAGCTCTTTGAGAGATGCTCTTGCAGTAGGTACTAACCATTAGGACTAAGCCGCCAGACCCCCACGGAAAAATCTTCCAATCAACAGTCCCTGGCGGGGACCACCTCCATGTCAGCTGACTGGCATCAGATAAAAGGGGTGGTCCCATGCCCAACTTCCAGTTCTCCCACTGGCCTATAGGGCAGAGCAGGAGAAGAGGAGATGCCCCTTAAAATTAGAGGAAAGAAGAAACTCAGGGGGAAGGAGGGAGGGAGGGAAAGCAGTACCTACTGCAAGAGCCTCTCTTGAAGATCTACTGTTATGGTAAGTTCTTACATAGCTATACTATCTTACTTTGAGGTGGCTCTTGCAGTAGGTACTAACCATTAGGACAGAATCCTAAGCAGTACTGAACAAGGAAAACACCAGGGAGGAGGAAAACCAAATTTGTCCACAGAACGAGAAAGACAGAAATAGAGGGGCTCACAAGAGGAGTCCCTGTAAAACTGGCAGCCTGAATCCCGCTCTGTGGCGGGAAGCAACATCCAAGCTGTAATGCTTGGTGAAAGTATGAACGGAAGTCCAGGTAACTGCTGCACAGATTTCAGTGGTGGAGACTGTGCTAGGATGTTAATAAACAAACAGCAGGCATAGCTTAAAATTTCAACTTCCTTTTTACTCTCTCCTATCTTCTTTCCTTTTTCTGACTATCCTTTTATTCACATCAGGGTGGCCAACCTGATACTCTTCATTCTTATCTATCCCTTGTCTGAAATGCAGCTTGAACCCCTTTGTCATAAAGACATCCTTAAAACAGGTTCCCATTACAGAAGTTCCTAGTCATAATTAAGAAAACAAAGGTATCTGTGTACTAAGAGTCCAAGGCTGCTGTTCAAAAGTTATCATTAGGTTTCTGTTTCCAAATGAAGAAAGGAGACATGGTTTTTGTTTAGTTAAGCTGCCATGTGTATCCTAAGTCCTTTGCAAATGAAAATGTTGATTCTGCCTTCTTAATGGTTCCGGAATAGAAAGTCATACCCTTGCAAAAACAAACAGATAAAGGAGCGTGCCCTTGTCTGTTTGGGTTTCCAAGATAAATGCCCTATTCTTCTAGCAAAAAGGAAAAAAGGTATAAAAGGTAACATGATTCCATATAAATATCAAGTATAGTTACCCTGTTTACTGAGATAGATCCTCAGTAGCTGAGACAGGTGCTGCTACAGGGCTGGCTGCCCAAAGACTGACAGGTTTTATAGACCCAGGAGAGAGAGATGTCATGAGGGGGAGGAGCTAAGCTAATGCTCTGACATCATTAGCCCTATAATTAAGCATTTAGCACCCTTCTGTCTTGGTGTGCTGCATTAAATGAACATATGTTCAAATGATAAGGACTTGAACACATTGTTTGATGATGTAAAACATATGTATGGTGTATCCAAAGGCTCCAGTAAATCTTTTGCCTTAATAAGGGTGTCACATGACTTATGAGGTCACCCCTGATTGCCTTAAAAAGTGCTCCTGGGGCTCAGACAGGTGCGGTGATCAGTGGCTTGCTGATCACAGTGAGAGAAGGTTCGAGTGAGAGTGTGCCAGTTTTCACATTGTTCCATGGAAAGGAGAGGAATTCTTTTATGTTGTCTGAAGGAAGAAGACTAATATCCTGTGTTCTGAAGGTGTGAAGGACTAACACCATTTATTTTCCTTTCTGTATACAAGTATTTTTAATTTTTTTAATTTTTTTTGATTTATTGAGACAATAAAATGATGAACGCAGAAGTATGCATTTTTCATGCATCTTAAACTGGTTGTAAGATCTGTTATTAGAACCCACACTACCACAGCTGGTGTCAGAAGTGGGATTTCAACCTCAGGAGTATCAGAAGGTACTCCAGAGGGGGTGTTGCACTGTAAATACTCTGGCAGATGCAACAACCAGAACAAGTGGAGCTGGATGCAGTACATTTGACCAGGTCGGTCACATTGAAGACTGGAGTGCAGTTGTTGTCCGGGATTGAACCTACAACCAGACCAAAGAAGATGGAAGAAGGAGCCATGGCAAAGGCTGGTACTTCAAAAAGGGAGGAAAGCCAGATGACCCCGGCACCAGAGGACCCGAGCGAATTATTGAAATGGCTTTGTCTACGCCAAATTGAGATGGAGCGCCAGAGAGAAGACGACCAGAGACAGAGGGATGAAGATCGGAGGATACAGGCAGAAGAAAGATGGAGACAGGATGAAAAATGGACAGCTACTCTAAAAGCTATACAGGACATGACACAGGGGCAGACAGAGAGGACTGTCCCTAGAGACATAAAATTAACTAAATTAACGGAGGTTGATGACATCGAGGCCTACCTGACAACCTTCGAGAGGGTGGCTCAAACCTGCAACTGGCCCAGAGATCAATGGGTGATTCGTCTGATCCCATACAATTCTGGATGGGCACAGATAGTTTATAGTCAGCTAAGTGGAGCTGACAGTACCAACTATGACAGAGTCAAAGAAGAAATATTACGTAGATATAATATAAATACAGAAACATATAGACAGCGGTTTCGGTCCCAGAAAATGGCCAACCTGGACACCCCAAGGGAAACTTACGCTTGTCTGAAGGACTACTGTGGTAAGTGGTTGCAGCCCACCTCCAAAACCATGGCTGAAATAATGGAACTGATAATAATAGAACAGTTCATCCAGATACTACCAGGGGATGTTCAATTGTGGGTGAAGGAGTATAAACCCGAGACAGCTGAAAACACCATCAAGTTGGAGGAGGACTACTTGGCAGCACGAAGCACTTGAGCTAGAGGTAACCAGAACAACCCAGGACTATCCAGCACACTGGTAAGGCCACCTTTTTGAACTTCTCATAATCAAAGACAATGTTATCGAAGAGAGAGAGGTGGAAGAACTCCTTACACCGAGATTGTATGCCATGGTTGCCTTGGAAAAGGACATATTGTGAGGAACTGCCCCAATAAAATAACTGATTTGGCACATCTTGCCCTAGCTAATTTTGGGTATGTGACCTCAGTGGGTATTGGGGAACAACAGACTTTGGGCCTGCTGGACTCTGGGAGTATACAGACTTTCATACCTCTCAACCTGTTATCACCCAAATGTGTGACAAGAGGACAAAATGTGTGACACATCATCAAACATGACCTTACAAGCTCAGAATACTGTGGAAATAAGTGCACTAATGTTAATAATGTTTACTGATAACCTAGCATATTATATTATTATAGATTTCTGCTTAAAAGTCTCAGTGGTCAGTGTAGAATGTCACCTTCTCAATGTGGGAAAGAGGGTTTCTGAGGGATAAAATGAGTGACGTACCTCGTAATGTGTGACAGTTGAGAGGTATGCAGACTTTGTTTAGAGCTGATTTAGCTCACGATATGCCTAAAAATGACTCAGCTACCACTGTCTGTTGTGTTCATGGAGACATACATAAATACCCCACAGCATGTCTAAACATAACTGTAAACAAAGAAAGCCATGACATGTTGGTAGGCCTTGTTCCACGCCTTCCCGTACCCATACTTGACAAGACTTTCCCCATTTTGATTAATGCAACAACATAAAACCTTTCCAGAAACAGTCAATGTGGTCACTAGATCCCAGGCCAAAACACAGCCCTTACAGGAAGTTTTTCCTTTTGAGGAGGACTATTTTGAAACTGTTAATGCAACCAAGAAATCCAGAAAGGCCAAGAGAAGAGAAAAAAGGGCCTGGAAGGAACTGCAACAGGCTGAAGGTCAATGTTGTATTCAGGGACTACAGTACAAGACATTGTACAGGACCAAAAATGTGATAAAACTTTACAACCTTTATTTTCACAGGTGGACAAGGCTGGACATCCCTGGACAATCTCGTTTATACTTAATCATGAGATACCGTATAGAGCTGTTATAGATCCTGATACAGCTGAAGAGATTGAACAATCGGTAGTACCTAGCAAATACAGGGAGCAGATAATGCACCTGGCCCATGACATCCCCATGGCTAGACATGAGGGCAGAGATAGGACAGTGCAATGGATCTTATCCCAGTTTTGCTGGCCTGGGGTACATCGGGATGTTACTGCTTATTGTCGGTCATGCTCATAATGTCAGTTAGTAGCAAAAGGGGGAAAGAAGGATTTAGCACCCTTACAGCCTATTCCCTATGTAACTACTCCATTCGATAGAGTAGCAATGGATGTGGTAGGTCCCTTATTAAAGAGTTCAAAAAGGAACCAATACATTTTGGTTATATGTGATTACACCACTCGATACCCTGAGGCGATACCAATGAGAACAGTCACTGCCCCTCGTATCGCTGAGGAATTGGCTAAAGTATTTAGCCGGATGGGTATACCCAAGGTTATTCTGACAGATCGTGGTAGTGATTTCACGTCTATAATGTTACAGGAATTATACAGTTTATTAGGGGTATCTGCTGTAAGAACATCACCGTACCATCCCCAAACTGATGGGTTGGTTGAGTGTTTTAACAAAACCATGAAATGTATGTTGCAGAAATATGTGGAGAAGAAAGGTCGAGATTGGGATAAGTTTTTACCTTACTTACTCTTTGCATACAGGGAGGTGCCCCAAGCCACCACTGGGTTGTCCGGTTTTACAATGCTGTATGGCCGTAACCCTAGGGGCCCACTGGATGTTGTTAAGGAGCATTGGGAACAAAAGGATAATGTGGCCTGCAAGAACATATTAGAATATATTACCTCCTTAAGAAAACGATTGGTAAAATGTGTGTCCATAGCACACCAGAATGTAGACCAGCGGCAAATGAAACAGAAAGAATTATATGATGTGGGGCTAAAACCAAAACATTTGTACCAGGAGAAAAAGTATATTATTGCTACCTGCCACTGAGAATAAATTTGATCGTTAAGTAGGCCATATTTGGTATTACATCAGACCGCCCAAAATTATGCCATTGAAATGCCAGGACATAGGCCACTTAAACACATTTACCATGCCAATCTTTTAAGGAAGTGGAAGAAAAACCATCAACCCCGGTGTTTTCATACATCCTGAACAAGGAGGACAGAATTAGACATGGCATATGACAGGCTGGATAAAACAGGGAATGAGACTGAAATTCAGATTAATACAGAATCGATCCGAGTACAAAGGGAAGAGATTGATCATCTCTTGGAGTATTTTGCAGATACATTCACAAGAAAACCAGGAAAGCAAAGGGGTGGTACATGAGATAAGGGTTACACAATCTAAACCAATCCATCAAAAACCATATAGACTGCCGAAAAGATTAGACCAGATGTGGTTGCAGAAGTTAAAAGAATGGAGCAAGCAGGAGTTATTGTTCCATCCGGAGCCCCTGAGTCTTCACCACTGGTAGTGGTACAAAAAAAAGGAGGAATCAGGCTTTGCCTAGACTTCCGGAAAATGAATGAAGTTTCAGACTTTGATGGGTATCCAATGCCACGGATTGATGGTCTGTTAGACCAGATAGGTTCTGCCAAGTATATTAGCACACTTGATTTGACTAAGGGGTACTGGCAGATACCCTTAGCACCCCAAGCACAAGAACTCACTGCTTTTTGTACTCGACTTGGCTTATACCATTTTACCACTATGCCGTTTGGTCTTCATGGGGCCCCGGCTACTTTCCAAAGGTACATGGATCCTGTTTTAAGACCACATAAATGTTACAGCGCAGCCTATTTGGATGACGTTGTCATTTACAGTACAGACTGGGAATCTCACTTAATACAGCTTAGTGCTGTCATACAAAGCATCAAAGACTCTGGTCTTACCATCAACCCGTCTAAATGTGTTATTGCCAAAACTGAAATGCGCTATCTAGGCTTCATAATTGGACATGGGGTAGTTAAACCTGAAGTGGACAAAGCTGAAGTGGTAGCAAATAGTCCCATACCCACCACCAAGTGACATGTCAGATCTTTTCTTGGACTGGCGAGTTATTACCTCCGGTTCATCCCAGATTTCTCAACAACTGCCACACCACTTACTGACCTCACTAAAAACAAATTTCCAAACAAAGTAAAATGGAGTCCACCCTGTGAAGAGGCATTCCAAAAGATCAAGGCAATTCTGTGTTCAGCTCCAGTGTTGAGTAGTCCAGATTTCTCTAAACCCTTTGTAATACAAACTGATGCCTCCGACATGGGTATAGGGGCAGTACTATCCCAGCATAGTCTGGGAGAGGAACACCCCATATTGTTCCTCAGCAGAAAATTGCATGAAAGGGAGAGAAAATACTCCACAGTGGAAAAAGAATGTTTAGCTATCAAATGGGCAGTAGAGGCCCTTAAATATTATTTATGGGGAAATCAGTTTACAATAGCAACAGACCACAACCCATTATGCTGGCTGAACTTAATGAAAGATAAAAATGCAGGTATTTTACGGTGGTATCTGTCATTACAACCTTATAAATTTGTTGTAAAACATAGAACTGGTTCTCAGCATCAGAACGTGGATTTTCTATCACGTTTTGGTGCTGATCAAGGTAGTGCATCCATTCTGGGTATGAAAAATAGAATTAAAAATGGAATGCATGTGCCAAGAAGGCACAACCCAAGGGAAAAGAATGAATATAAACAGTATTATTATAGGTATAGTAATGTGTTGAATACTGTTTATCTTAAGGGTCTCTGGAGGGAACTTCTGGAGAGGGTGGGCGGAAGTTCCAACCCTTCACAGGGTGGGAGGTCTTAAGGCAACAACTAGTTGGTTGCCTTCTTGTGTGGGGAGGAGTGTGCTAGGATGTTAATAAACAAACATCAGGCATAGCTTGAAATGTCAGCTTCCTTTTTACTCTCTCCTATCTTCTTTCCTTTTTCTGACTATCCTTTTATTCATATCAGGGTGGCCAACCTGATACTCTTCATTCTTATCTGTCCCTTGTCTGAAATGCAGCCTGAACACCCCCCCCATTTTGTCTTAAAGACATCCTTAAAACATGTTCCCCATTACACAAGTTCCTTAGTCATAATTAAGAAAACAAAGGTATCTGTGTATTAAGAGTCCAAGGCTGCTGTTCAAAAAGTTATCATTAGGTTTCTGTTTCCAAATGAAGAAAGGAGACATGGTTTTTGTTTAGTTAAGCTGCCATGTGTATCCTAAGTCCTTTGCAAATGAAAATGTTGATTCTGCCTTCTTAATGGTTCCGGAATAGAAAGTCATACCCTTGCAAAAACAAACAGATAAAGGAGCGCACCCTTGTCTGTTTGGGTTTCCAAGATAAATGCCCTTTTCTTCTAGTAAAAGAGAAAAAAGGTATAAAAGGTAACATGATTCCATATAAATATCAAATATAGTTACCCTGTTTACTGAGATAGGTCCTCAGTAGCTGAGACAGGTGCAGCTACAGGGCTGGCTGCCCACAGACTGACAGGTTTTATAGACCCAGGAGAGAAAGATGTCATGAGGGGGAGGAGCTAAGCTAATGCTCTGACATCATTAGCCCTATAATTAAGCATTTAGCTCCCTTCTGTCTTGGTGTGCTGCATTAAATGAACACATGTTCAAATGGTAAGGACTTGAACACATTGTTTGATGATATAAAACATATGTATGGTGTATCCAAAGGCTCCAGTAGATCTTTTTGCTTTAATAAGGGTGTCACATGACTTATGAGGTCACCCCTGATTGCCTTAAAAAGTGCCCCTCTAGGGGGCTCAGACAGGTGCGGTGATCAGTGGCTTGCTGATCACAGTGAGAGAAGGGTCTAGTGAGAGTGTGCCAGTTTTCATATTGTTCCATGGAAAGGAGAGACTGCAGGAATTCTTTTATGTTGTCTGAAGGAAGAAGAATAATACCCTGTGTTCTGAAGGTGTGAAGGACTAACACCATTTATTTTCCTTTCTGTATACAAGTATTTTTTATTTTTTTAATTTTTTTTTTTGATTTATTGAGACAATAAAATGATGAACGCAGAAGTATGCGTTTTTTATGCATCTTAAACTGGTTGTAAGATCTGTTATTGGAACCCACACTACCACAACTGGTGTCAGAGGTGGGATTTCAACCTCAGGAGTATCAGAAGGTACTCCAGAGGGGGTGTTGCACTGTAAATACCCTGGCAGATGCAACAACCAGAACAAGAAATGGGCTGGATGCAGTACATTTGACTAGGTCGGTCAGATTGAAGACTGGAGTGCAGTTGTTGTCCGGGATTGAACCTACTACCAGACCAAAGAAGATGGAAGAAGGAGCCACGGCAAAGGCTGGTACTTCAAAAAGGGAGGAAAGCCAGATGACCCAGCACCAGAGGACCCGGCTGATTTTGAAATGGCTTTGTCTCGCCAGAATTGAGATGGGCGCCAGAGAGAAGATGAACAGAGACAGAGGATGAAGATCGGAGGATACAGGCAGAAGAAAAGAGGAAACAGGATGAAAATGGACAGCTACTCTAAAAGCTATACAGGACATGACACAGGGCAGACAGAGAGGACTGTCCCTAGAGACATAAAATTAACTAAATTAACGGAGGTTGATGACATCGAGGCCTACCTGACAACCTTCGAGAGGGTGGCTCAAACCTGCAACTGGCCCAGAGATCAATGGGTGATTCGTTTGGTCCCATACAATTCTGGATGGGCACAGATAGTTTTTAGTCAGCTAAGTGGAACTGACAGTACCAACTATGACAGAGTCAAGGAAGAAATATTACGTAGATATAATTTAAATGCAGAAACATATAGACAGCAGTTTTGGTCCCAGAAAATGGCCAACCTGGACACCCCAAGGGAAACTTACGCTCGTCTGAAGGACTACTGTGGTAAGTGGTTGCAGCCCACCTCCAAAACTGTGGCTGAAATAATGGAACTGATAATAATAGAACAGTTCATCCAGATACTACCAGGGGATGTTCAATTGTGGGTGAAGGAGCATAAACCTGAGACAGCTGAAAACACCATCAAGTTGGAGGAGGACTACTTGGCAGCATGAAGCACTTGAGCTAGAGGTAACCAGAACAACCCAGGACTATCCAGCACACTGGTAAGGCCACCTTTTTATACTTCTCATAATCAAAGACAATGTTATCGAAGAGAGAGAGGGGAGAACTCCTTACACCGAGATCGTATGCGATGTTGCTTGGAAAAGGATATGGAGGAACTGCCCCAATAAAAGAACTGATTTGGCACATCTTGCCCTAGCTAATTTTGGGTATGTGACCTCAGTGGGTATTGGGGAACAACAGACTTTGGGCCTGCTGGACTCTGGGAGTATACAGACTTTGGTTAGAGCCGATTTAGCTCACGATATGCCTAAAAATGACTCAGCTACCACTGTCCGTTGTGTTCATGGAGACATACATAAATACCCCACAGCATGTCTAAACATAACTGTAAACAAAGAAAGCCATGACATGTTGGTAGGCCTTGTTCCACGCCTTCCCATACCCATAATTGTTGGACAGGACTTTCCCCATTTTGATTTATTAATGCAACAACATAAAACCTTTCCAGAAACAGTCAATGTGGTCACAGATCCCAGGCCAAAACACAGCCCTTACAGGAAGTTTTTCCTTTTGAGGAGGACTATTTTGAAACTGTTAGTGCAACCAAGAAATCCAGAAAGGCCAAGAGAAGAGAAAAAAGGGCCTGGAAGGAACTGCAACAGGCTGAAGGTCAATGTTGTATTCCAGGGACTACAGTACAAGACATTGTACAGGACCAAAAATGTGATAAAACTTTACAACCTTTATTTTCACAGGTGGACAAGGCTGGACATCCTGGACAATCTCGTTTTATACTTAAACATGAGATACCGTATAGAGTTGTTATAGATCCTGATACAGCTGAAGAGATTGAACAATTGGTAGTACCTAGCAAATACAGGGAGCAGATAATGCACCTGGCCCATGACATCCCCATGGCTGGACGTCAGGGCAGAGCTAGGACAGTGCAACTGATTTTATCCCAGTTTTGCTGGACTGGGGTACATCAGGATGTTGCTGCTTATTGTCGATCATGCTCATAATGTCAGTTAGTAGCAAAAGGGGGAAGGAATGATTTAGTACCCTTACAGCCTATTCCCTATGTAACTACTCCATTCGATAGAGTAGCAATGGATGTGGTAGGTCCCTTATTAAAGAGTTCAAAAGGGAACCAATACATTTTGGTTATATGTGATTACACCACTTGATATCCTGAGGCAATACCAATGAGAACAGTCATTACTGCCCCTGGTACTGCTGAGGAATTGGCTAAAGTATTTAGCTGGATGGGTATACCCAAGGTTATTCTGACAGATCGTGGTAGTGATTTCACGTCTATAATGTTACAGGAATTATACAGTTTATTAGGGGTATCTGCTGTAAGAACATCACCGTACCATCCCCAAACTGATGGGTTAGTTGAGCGTTTTAACAAAACCATGAAATGTATGTTGCAGAAATATGTGCAGAAGGAAGGTCGAGATTGGGATAAGTTTTTACCTTACTTACTTACTCATTGCATACAGGGAGGTGCCCCAAGCCACCACTGGGTTGTCCCCTTTTACAATGCTGTATGGCCGTAACCCTAGGGGCCCATTGGATGTTGTTAAGAAGCACTGGGAACAAAAGGATAATGTGGCCTGCAAGAACATATTAGAATATATGACCTCCTTAAGAAAACGATTGGTAAAATATGTGTCCATAGCACACCAGAATGTAGACCAACGGCAAATGAAACAGAAAGAATTATATGATGTGGGACTAAAAACCAAAACATTTGTACCAGGAGAAAAAGTATTATTGCTACTACTTGCCACTGAGAATAAATTGCTGATGCGTTGGCAAGAGCCATATTTGGTATTACATCAGACCGGCCCAGTAAATGATGCCATTGAAATGCCAGGGCATAGGCCACTTAAACAAATTTACCATGCCAATCTTTTAAGGAAGTGGGAAGAAAAACCATCAACCCCGGTGTTTTTCATACATCCTGAACAAGGGAGGATAGAATTAGACATGGCATATGACAGGCTGGATAAAACAGGGAATGAGACTGAAATTCAGATTAATACAGAATTGACCAGAGTACAAAGAGAAGAGATTGATCATCTCTTGGAGTATTTTGCAGATACATTCACAAGGAAACCAGGGAAAGCAAAAGGGGTGGTACATGAGATAAGGGTTACACAATCGAAACCAATCCATCAAAAACCATATAGATTGCTCGAAAAGATTAGACCAGATGTAGTTGCAGAAGTTAAAAGAATGGAGCAAGCAGGAGTTATTGTTCCATCCCGTAGCCCCTGGTCTTCACCACTGGTAGTGGTACAAAAAAAAGGAGGAATCAGGCTTTGCCTAGACTTCCGGAAAATGAATGAAGTTTCAGACTTTGATGGGTATCCAATGCCACGCACTGATAGTCTGTTAGACCAGATAGGTTCTGCCAAGTATATTAGCACACTTGATTTGACTAAGGGGTATTGGCAGATACCCTTAGCACCCCAAGCTCAAGAACTCACTGCTTTTTGTACTCGACTTGGCTTATATCATTTTACCACTATGCCGTTTGGTCTTCATGGGGCCCCGGCTACTTTCCAAAGGTACATGGATCCTGCTTTAAAACCACATAAATGTTACAGTGCAGCCTATTTAGATGATGTTGTCATTTACAGTACAGACTGGGACTCTCACTTAATACAGCTTAGTGCTGTCATACAAAGCATCAAAGACTCTGGTCTTACCATCAACCCATCTAAATGTGCTATTGCCAAAACCGAAACGCGCTATCTAGGCTTCATAATTGGACATGGGGTAATTAAAACACCAAGTGGACAAAAGTTGAGCGGTAACAAAGTCCCATACCCACCACCAGCGACATGTCAGATCTTTTCTTGGACTGGCGAGTTATTATCGGTTCATCCCAGATTTTCAACAACTGTCACACCACTTACTGACCTCACTAAAAACAAATTTCAAAACAAAGTAAAATGGAGTCCAGCCTGTGAAGAGGCATTCCAAAAGATCGAGGCAATTCTGTGTTCAGCTCCAGTGTTGAGCAGTCCAGATTTCTCTAAACCCTTTGTAATACAAACTGATGCCTCCGACACGGGTATAGGAGCAATACTAACCCAGCATAGTCAGGGACAGGAACACCCCATATTGTTCCTCAGCAGAAAATTGCATGAAAGGGAGAGAAAATATTCCACAGTGGAAAAAGAATGTTTAGCTATCAAATGGGCAGTAGAGGCCCTTAAATATTATTTATGGGGAAATCAGTTTACAATAGTAACAGACCACAACCCATTATGCTGGCTGAACTTAATGAAAGATAAAAATGCACGTATTTTACGGTGGTATCTGTCATTACAGCCTTATAAATTTGTTGTAAAACACAGAACTGGTTCTCAGCATCAGAATGGATTTTCTATCACGCTTTGGTGCTGATCAAAGGTAGTGCATCCATTCCGGGTATGAAAAATAGAATTGAAAATGGAATGCATGGTGCCAAGAAAGCACAACCCCAGGGAAAAGAATGAATACAAACAGTATTATAATAGGTATAGTAATGTGTTGACTACTGTTTATCTTAAGGGTCTCTGGGGGGAACTTCTGGAGTGGGTGGGTGGAAGTTCCAACCCTTCACAGGGTGGGAGGTCTTAAGGCAACAACTAGTTGGCTGCCTTCTTGTGTGGGGAGGAGTGTGCTAGGATGTTAATAAACAAACATCAAGCATAGCTTAAAATTTAAACTTCCTTTTCACTCTCTCCTATCTTCTTTCCTTTTTCTGACTATCCTTTTATTCACATCCGGGTGGCCAACCTGATACTCTTCATTCTTATCCATCCCTTGTCTGAAATGCAGCCTGAACCCCCTCTTTTGTCTTAAAGACATCCTTAAAACATGTTCCCCATTACACAAGTTCCTTAGTCATAATTAAGAAAACAAAGGTATCTGTGTATTAAGAGTCCAAGGCTGCTGTTCAAAAAGTTATCATTAGGTTTCTGTTTCCAAATGAAGAAAGGAGACATGGTTTTTGTTTAGTTATGCTGCCATGTGTATCCTAAGTCCTTTGCAAATGAAAATGTTGATTCTGCCTTCTTAATGGTTCCGGAATAGAAAGTCATACCCTTGCAAAAACAAACAGATAAAGGAGCGCACCCTTGTCTGTTTGGGTTTCCAAGATAAATGCCCTTTTCTTCTAGCAAAAAGGAAAAAAGGTATAAAAGGTAACATGATTCCATATAAATATCAAGTATAGTTACCCTGTTTACTGAGATAGATCCTCAGTAGCTGAGACAGGTGCTGCTACAGGGCTGGCTGCCCACAGACTGACAGGTTTTATAGACCCAGGAGAGAGTGATGTAATGAGGGGGAGGAGCCAAGCTAATGCTCTGACATCATTAGCCCTATAATTAAGCATTTAGCTCCCTTCTGTCTTGGTGTGCTGCATTAAATGAACATATGTTCAAATGATAAGGATTGAACACATTGTTTAATGATGTAAAACATATGTATGGTGTATCCAAAGGCTCCAGTAGATCTTTTTGCCTTAATAAGGGTGTCACATGACTTATGAGGTCACCCCTGATTGCCTTAAAAAGTGCCCCTCTAGGGGGCTCAGACAGGTGCAGTGATCAGTGGCTTGCTGATCACAGTGAGAGAAGGTTCGAGTGAGAGTGTGCCAGTTTTCACATTGTTCCATGGAAAGCAGAGACTGCAGGAATTCTTTTATGTTGTCTGAAGGAAGAAGAAGAATATCCTGTGTTCTGAAGGTGTGAAGGACTAACACCATTTATTTTCCTTTCTGTAAACAAGTATTTTTAATTTTTTTTTTATTTATTGAGACAATAAAGTGATAAACACAGAATTATGTGTTTTTTATGCATCTTAAATTGGTTGTAAGATCTGTTATTGGAACCCACACTACCACAGAGACATTTTTGAAGCAGGTAGCAGAGACCACCATGCCCCTAGTGGAATGGCCCTTTACCTGACCTAGAAGGGTCTTGTACTTAATGTAGCAAAAAGTGATACAAATGGCCAACCATTTGGAAAGGCATTGCTTAGAAACAGCAAAGCCCTCCTCCTTAGGAGCAAAGGGGACAAACAGTTGCTCTGTCTTTCTCAAGTCTTTGGTTCAGTTGGTACAGTACCACAAGAGCCTATCGACATCTAAGGTATGAAGGAGATGCCCGCCTTGGTTGGAGTATTCCAGGAAGAAAAACAGAAGCACAATAGACTGATTAAGAGTGAATTCTGCCACCACCTTGGGTAGGAGATTTGGATTTGTCCTCACAGCAACCCTATCACTATGAAAAATCAAATAAAGGATACGGCACATGAGAGTCTGGAGCTCTGAAATTCTTTTAACGGAGGTAATAGCTACTAAGAACAAGGTCTTCCAAGACAGAAAACACAACTCAGCCTGTGCTGCCAGCTCAAAGGGTGGCAGTGTGAGCTTCTCTAGAATGAAATTCAGATCCCACAGAGGGGCTGGGTTGTGAATGGGTGGCTTCAAATGAAGCATCCCTTCAAGGAAGATCTTGGAGACCACAAGATGGGCCGCAGATTTATCTCCCACCAGGAGATGATAAGCAGACATGGCTGACAAATGAACCTTGAGTGAAGAATAACTGAGCCCAAGATCAAAAAGGTGTCTAAGATAATCCAAGACCTTGGAAACCAGTCAGAAAAAGGGTTCCAGAGATCAAGAGTTAGCACAGAGGGAAAATTGCTTCCCCTTCATGGCATAGGTAAACCTGGTGGAAGGCTTTCTGGCTACAGCTACATCTGTAGGAGCCATGCATGAAGGTGGAAGGATCTGAGATCCAGATGTACCAGGGTCCCTTGATCCTCAGTCAGAAGGTCCTGGGAGAGTGGAAGAGAAATAGGTGGCTCTTCCAAAAGCTGATGTAGAAGAGAGAACCAGACTTGCCTTGGCCAGAATGGGGTGATATGAATCATTCATGCCCCCTCTGTTCAAAACTTGTATAGCACTTATGGGATCAGCAGGACTGGAGGGAAAGCATAAACAAACCTGTCCCTCCAAGACAGACAGCACATCCTGCCAGAAAGCTTCTTGCCCTGGAGCTAGTGAGCAAAAGACGGAGAGTTTGGCATTGCTGGTGGATGCAAAAATATCTATCTGAGGCATGCCCCAGCATGTGAACACATCATTTGCTATGTCTTGTTTTAACTCCCACTCATGGGCTCTTACCGACGAGTGGCTGGGGGCATCTGCTAGGGAGTTCTGGGCTCCCGGCACATGGAGTGCTGTCAGCCAGATGCTGTGCTGAGAGACTAGGTGCCACACCCTCACGGCTTCCCTGCACAGAGGATAGGAACGGGTCCCCCATGCTTGTTGAGATACCAGACGACAACGGTGTTGTCTGACAAGACCAGGAGAGACCCAGGAAGGATGAGGGGCAGAAAGGCCTGAAGGGCATAAAGCACCGCCCTCATCCCGAGCAGAATGATGAGCAGTCCTGATTCAACCTGGGACCAACTTCCCTGAATCCTGTGAGGACCAAAGTGAGCCCCCCATTCCAGCCCTGAGGCATTCGGTAGGGACTGGGGTGGGTGGTTGGGGCAGAAGGTCATTTCCCTGGAAAGGTTCTCCTGAGAGAGAGAGACACCATTTCAGATCCCTGATCACTGGACTGGAAATGATGACTTCGCTGTCCAGATCATCCATCGACTGGTCCCATTGGTCCTTGAAGGACCAGTGGGAGACCCTCATATGTAGGCTGGCCAGAGGAACCGTAGGTATGGCAGCTGCCATAATACCAAGGAGTTGGAGGACTTTTCTGGCTGGCACTCATTTCAATGAGACCAGTAGGATGGCCTGAAGGTGCAAGGACTCTGTCCTGTCCTGAAGATGGAAGGCTTTGGCCAGAAGGGTGTCCAGCACTGCTCCAATAAATTGAAGACGTTGACGGGGAACCGAATGTGACTTGGCAAGACTGACTGTAATGCCTAACTTGAAGAAGATCTCCAGAGTGAAGGTCCAAGAAAGAATCAGTTCCTCCCTGGAAGGGGCTGCGAGTAGCCAGTCATCCAGGTAGTGAAAAACCTGGACCACCTGAATGTACAGATAGTCTGCCACTACTGCCATGCAATTGTCAAATACCCTGGGGGCCAAAGAAAGGCCAAGGGGAATGGCCTAAAATTGAAAATGCTCCCCCTGGAAGCAAAATCTGAGACATTTGTGATGAGTTAGGCGAATGGGAATATGCAGGTCCACATCCTGCATATTTAGGGCACATAGCCACTGATCCGTTCGCAACAGGAGGAGGAGGAGGCTCTGCAGCGAGAGCATTCTGAACTTCTTGTAGACCACAAAGAAATTGAGGGAGCTGAGATCCAGAATGGGTCTCAGAGCACCCATTTTCTTGGGGACTAGAAAGAAGTGGAAGTAGTAACCCATCCATTAAACCCAGGGGGAACGGGTTCTATCGCTGCTTTCACAAGAAAGGAGTGTATCTCTTCCTGAACCAGAGGAATGTGGTTTTGGGGGTAAGATAGTGGAGGGGGAGGTCTGTGAGGAGGGGCCTGATTGAATTCTATGGAGCGTCCATGGGCAATCAGCTGGAGCACCCAAGAGTCTGACATCATCCTCTCCCATTCCAGCAGGTGGAGAGAATCTTCCACTCACCAACTCTTCTGGGTTGGGGTCCAAAAGGAGAGGGAGAGGCAATGAGTCAAGATCTGGAGGGCAGGGTAGCAGCCGCAGCTCCTGCAGCCCAGTGTTTTTATTTTGGTTGGGAGGCTCTGGCTGATGGAGCAGCTCCTCTATTAGACTGGCAACAGGCCTGCATTTGTCTTGTTTGGCAATGGATCTACTGCTGAAAGGGATGTCTCTGCCCTTGAGGCTTATGGTACGTGGACTGGACTGAGCATAAAGCTTGACTGCTATCCTGTAGGTCTATCAGAATATTTTTCATGTCTCCTCCAAAGAGGACCAACCCCCCGAAAGGGGCATCCATTATGGCAGTCTGCACCTTGGGACAAAACATGAAATCCTGAGCCAGGCATGTTGGTGAAGATTGACTGCAAAGGCAGAGCTTCAACCTGTGGCGTCCACCATGTCATAGGTGACATGGAGCATATGTCTACAGGCAGACCTGGCAGAGTGTACCAGCTTATCTAGTTTCTGCCTGGTTGAGGAGTCTGGTAAGGAGACAATTTTAAGAGAACTGGCCAAAAACAGACTTCTGGTAATTCCCCATGTGAGCCATATAATTAAGTGCTCTCAAACTGAGAGGAAGCAGAAAAGATCTTCTTCCCAAATTGATCTATAACCTAAGATTCTTTGTCCGGGGTGGAACTAAGGTGTCTTGAATTTGAATACCTATCATGGAATCCGTCTTGGGCTGAAGACTAAGAAAGTCTTTGCTCTCTGGTGAGTGGTATAACTTATCCACTTTGTGTTCCACTGTGGCCAAGGAGGAAGGCTACTTCCAGATCGTGGTGACTACGTCAGCAAATGGCTCAGTCCATGGAAGGATGACAGTGGTGGAAGTTTCGGCCAGATCCAGGTGTTCTGCCAACCGTTGACATTGGATATCCTGGTCTACTGTTTTTCAGTTGCATGCCTCCTGGATTTTCTTTAACAACTCCAGGAAGGAAGGATCCTCCAGGGGTGTATCTGGGGGAGTCCTTTGGCTTAGGCATTTCTCTAGTGTGAGGTTCATCTCTGGGATATGAAAGCTAGTAATCCCCATCCAAATCTGACAACTTATGTGAGGAGTCGACAGGGGGGAGCAGAAGATCCACAGGCTTAGAAGCATACCGAGGTCTAGTATATTCCCTGGGACAAGCACCTGTTGAAGATTCAGGCCCAGGTTCTGGAACTGAAGCAGGCCCGGCGAAGGACCTGGGCTTGGCTGACAACTGTCCAGCTCAGATGTTAGCTGGATTTAGCCTTGGTCCACTAAGAAGAAGGGAAATACTTGTGGTCCACGTCAGGGGGAGGTGAGAGGTAACCCATGTAGCCATAGCATGGGAAATCTTAGCCAGCTGGTGGATACCCCGACAGAGGGTAGACCGGTGGTGGGTATTAAGGCATTGGATACTGAGGCATCAGATAGCCTGGCATCAGTGTATGCAGCGTCGGGTAAGCTGGTGTCAGGTGGCCTGACAGACCCGTCAGGGGCCAGGCTGGGGGTGACAATTCAGGCGTCAACCCAGGGAGCGGTGTGGGTGAAGAGGCAGCCCGGAAGGAGGGACTATAAAATTTTCCCCAGAAGGCCCTGACAGTGGACCCAGAGGCTAGCTGTCGGGAACAGGCATTCCGGAGGGCGACGGTGTAGTGACCGGCATCAGATCCAGAGTCAGAGGGGCCAGCACTGAGGGTACCCCTGATGGCAGAGATGTCTCTGGCTCCTGAATCCCTTCAGGGGAGTGAGGAACCAAGTCCAATGGAGGAGACAGAGGAGTCTCCGATGGCAACTGGTCTTCTGTCAGCTGCGGTGATGCAGTAATGTTGGTCGCGGTCTTAGGGCCTGGCACAGGATTGCCGATGGGCGCATGTTGGATGGGCTGATGGGCAGCTTATCAGCCTTGTCCGGGCAGGAAGTGGCAGAGCCAGAGCCCAACTTACTGGACCCACCCGCACCGAAGGGCGGTGGGCTGGAGCAGGAGTGTAGGCCTTCTTTTCCCTGGAGGCTCCCATCAAACTCAATCGTGAGCCTGATGGGGGGTTCACACTGGCTTGGAAACCACCAGGGCAGCCATCGGAGAATGATTCCCCAGAGGGGAAGATACCTGAAGAGCCGCAACTCAAGCCAAAGTCGACAGGGCTGTGGAAGAGGAGTCCCAGTCCCTGTGCTTCTCCTTTTCCTGCTTCTTTTTGTGGTGCCCTTCGGAAGAGTCTGATGCCTGCCTAACTTTCTTCAATTCTTTCTCCATGGAGGCCATTTTCTTCTTTAAAATATGGGCTTTGAGGGCCTGCTACCTTCGCTTGCAGGTGGTGGAACTGAATTTCTGGCCGTGTTCGCACTCTGCCACGTGGTGGTCCAGACCTAAACAGAAGAGGCACAGGGAACTGTCATCCTTATGCGGTAGCTGGGACCCGTAGGAGTCACACTTGTTTTTATGTGATTCAGAGGGTGTCAGGGACAACATAAACAGTCAAAAGGTATAAATTTATACAAGAAAAACTTTGTTGGAACGAGGAAGGTAAAAGGAGTATACTCATCCAAGATGGCAATGCTAAGTGCTGATCTTCAGGAGGTGACCTGTATGCAGCTGACGGTGGGAAAGAACTAGAAGGTAGTTGTGGGACCACCCCTTTTATCTGATGCTAGCTGACACTAGTCAGCTGATGTGGGGGCAGTCCCCACCAGGGACTGCTAGCTAGAAGATTTTTCTGTGGGGTCCTAGTGCCTGGTCACTTAGTCTTAATGGTTAATACCTACTGCAAGAGCCCTCTCGAAGTAAGATCTTGGGGTATTGATAACAGCAAGCATGAACAATACAGGAGGGTGGTGGCAAAAGAAAACAGGATGTAAGGGTGCATAGCATGTGGATTCACATCCAGGCATAGAGAGGTGGTTTTGCCCCTCTACAGGGCACTGACTAGGGCTCGCTTGGAGTACTGTGTGCAATTCTGGAGGCCGTACCTGAGCTGGGATGTAAAGCTGCTGGAAGGAGTGCAGCAAAGAGCAATGAGGGTGATTCAGGGGATGGAGGGAATGGATTATGAGATGATGCTAAAGGAACTGAAGATGTATACACTGGAAGAGAAGTGGGAGAGGGGGACATGATCGAGACATTCAAGTACCTGAAGGGTGTTAACAAAGGGGGGGGATGGGGGGTTTTGAAACTAAGGAGTGGGAGAGAGATTGGGGGCATGGGCTAAGAATAGAAGTGGGGAGATTCAGGAGGGTGATGAGGAGGCATTACTTCACAGAGAGAGTAGTTGCGAGGTGGAACTCACTACCAGAAGGGATTATATCATGTAAAAATGTGGCTGGCTTTAAGAACGCTTGGGACAGGGTACAGGGGTGGGTAAGGGTGGTTAAGAATGACAACAATGGGAGATTACAGGGGCTGGGAGAGGGGCAGCTGCCTGCTAGGGAGCTAGCTGCAGAATCGAGCAGACTTTGATAGACCGGTAGGTCTGCTCTGCTGGCACTTTCGTATGTATGTTCATATGCTTCTGCTGCTATCAGGAAACATCCACCCTAACCCCAGTGCACAACACATGCCACAAACTAACAATGCTGCAAGCAGCACTTTAACCCTGGCATCACTTAATATCTGCAGCCTGCTGGCCAGGTTTAATGACCTCCAGGTCTGCACCACAAAGCATAGGGCAGACGTCCTATCCATTGTACAGACATGGTTGTTACCTATGGTTCCTGACACTGCAGTCTCACTACAGGGCTATACCCTGTATAAATAAGACAGGCTCAGTAAAAAGGGCAGAGGTTGTACCATCTACCTTAAAGATACCCATTCATGGCCGCATACTCCCAGACATGGTAGCAGAAAATAACAGGCAGGCACTAGTGGTCAAAGTACTTCTGGGAGCCCATAGGAAAGCAGTCACCTCCATCTATATCCCCTCAGGGAACAAACCAGTGGACTAAACACAGTCCTTGACTTTTTCAGCAACCTCCAGCCTAATACAGAAGTAACTGTGCTGGGGGACTTCAGTGTCAACAGGCAATCCCCCAAAGCAGCACACTACATGGATGCCATCACATTCATCAACATTATGCAGGTAACAGACTCCCCCACCAGACACAACTACCACACCAGCAGTAGCAAGCTTTCTGACTGGGTGCTTACCAACCATCCAGAGAGAACTGCCAACCTCTCTGTCCTCCCCTGACTGTATGTGACCTCTCCCCTGTGCTACTAACCTGGTCCAATAAGGTCATTACATCCCCAGCCAGAACCATTACCAAACAAGTCCTAAGACAAGGCAGCTGTGACCCCTTGAATCCCAACTCAGATGACACGACTGGCCACGGATCGACACATACAATGACGTGGACAGTGCACTTGAGCACTTTATCAATGCATTCAGTGCCACGTGTGACATCCATGCCCCTATGAGAATGCAAACAAAAAGGCACTTGCAATGCCTGGGTTTTCCCGACCCTCCTTGACCTTATGTCCACAAGGGATAACCTATGGCACCGTGTGCTTGCCTCTGGCAAAACAGGCGGACATCCAACTATACAAAAGGGCCAAAAATGACTGCACCCAATAAATACACTTGGAAACGTCACTATTTTAAGGATGAGCTAACCTAATCATGGGGCAATGGCAGAAAATTCTAGGGTAACATGAGAGATCTGACTGGGAGGCCCCCAAAAGCTTTTCAACCATGTTAGAGGTCAACTGGGTAATCACCCAGGATGTAAAACACATTGCAGGCCCTTTTAACAGTGCTTTTACTGACCTCAGCAGTGTCTTACCCCCCTCCGAATCTTTTGAGCATACTGATGTTCCTGCTAGAGCCCAAACAAGCAATGCAGCAGCATGCCCCCATTCCATTTCAAAGTCATCACCAAAGCCAAAGCCAGATGATACCTCCAGTGAGTCCTAAGTAAACCCAGCTCCAACTATGACACCCTAGATCTCAAACTCATCAGCTGTACTCTTGTTGAAGTGCCTACTCCCTCACTAAAATAATAAACCTGTTCCCTAACACTTTCCCAATTCCCCCAGAGATGGAATTCCACAGTGGTAACTTAGTGCAAAAAAGTGGAGATAGAGTCCTGCACAGTAACTACTGCTCCATATCAATACTACCTCCCCCTCTCCATAGCACTGGAATGCATTATCACAGACCAGTTGACTGAGTACCTGGACAAATGCCAGTTCCAATGCACACAGTAACATAGGTTTCATAAGTTGCACAGCACCACCACAGCCCTCCTGGAGTTCACTGGTTTCATTCACCATGCATTTGACCATGGTGAGTTGGTGGGAGCAGCCTTTACTGACCTTGCCAAAGCATTTAACAAAGCCATTGAGAAATTGCAAAAATGAGTAATACTATAGGGGACTGGGTGAAATATAGGTAGGCCCAAAATAAATACACTAAGGAAATACAAATGGCAAAACAAAAATATTATAAAACAAAGTTCACACACAATTAAACAATAGATCTAAAGATTTCTGGGGATTAACATGAAGTCTAAATACAGTGGTCACTGCCCCATTTCTTTAAAATAGATGAGCAGGAAGTTGCAATGTGCCAGGATTTATCAAACATCTTTAATTCATTTTTTGTTAATATGGCTAGGAAACCTAGTTTGTCAATGATTAAGCCCCCAATTAATCAGCAGGATAAGCTTCTCATAAATCAGCAGGTGTTAGGTAATAATAAGAAATTAAATAAGGAGTTAAAGTTTCAGAGAATAGAGGAGATGGTAGTATGTCAGTTATTACTTAAACTGAACAATAGTAAAGTGATGGGACTGGATGGAATACCAACAGTTCTGCTGAAATATGCATTGTCCTTCTTAGCGAAACCACTGACTTATCTTTTTAATTTATCCCTTGAGACTAGTATTTTCCCTCCGGAAAGGAAAAAAGCAAAGGCTATTCCCATACTGAAATCTGGGGATAAAACAGAAATCAATAATGTATCAGCCTATAACATTACTGCCCCTAGTCTCTAATGTATTTGAGAAACTGGTGGTGGGGAAGGGGGGCAGTTGTTTACATATCTGGAAAATAATGAGCCACCATGCCTACATCAATCGGGATTTAGAAGGGGACACAGTACAATAACAACATTATTAAAAGTGTTGGGGCATATACAAGAGTCATTAGATAAGAGGTTAATGGTAGGGGCAGTTTTTGTCGATTTGATTTCTGTTTTTGATATTCTTGACTACAGAATATTAATGAATGAACTGGTATTCTTGGGATTTTCAGAGTTAGTGGTGGGGTGGATTGAAAGCAATTTACAAGATAGTCTTCAGTTAGTCTCACTGGGGGGCTATCTTTCTGGGATCGATATTAGGTGCTTTGTTGTTTAATATCTATATAAATGCTCTTCATACTGAGTGTCAACATGCCAGCTATCACCTCTATGCAGATTATACCATCCTTTATAGTGTGGAAAACTCTGTGGGACAGATACAGGGAGCCCCATAGACATCTTTTAATGTTCTGCAGGACTTCCTGTATCATCACAGATTGGTTCTAAATGCAAAAAAATCTAAGTTGATGATTTTTTGGGGACAAGAGAAACAACTCAGGAGTGGAGATATGAAAATTTTTACTTAACCATGGAATAAACTTAAAATAGTCTGGGGCCCGGATATTCAGACACCGCCAGGATGTGGCGCAAGCCTGGGCGCAGGGCATCTTGGCTGTCCGGGGCATTGACAGGGTGATATTCAACGGAGCTGCACCATGGCACAGCAGCGTTGAATATCGCACCCTGGCCACCTGCAGTGCACATGGAGCAGTGGCACTGCACCAGCGCAAGTGGCCAGAGTGGAGCAGTGGGATACGATAGCGCAAGTTCCGTTATGCTAGGTGCAACAACCGTGATATTCAAAAGTGCACATGCAAATGGGGCCATAATGCATGCAAGGCACAAATGGGGCCATTTGCATGTCATTATGGCTCCATTTGCATGCAGGTGCGTCGATCCCTGGTGACTTGCGCCTGGCGCCCTGCCAGACAGCAGCCATCGGAGACCAACGCTCCCTGCACAGCGCGGCAATGTGCCCCACTGCCCGATTGTGGGCGTAAGTAAAAATACAAGCACACCAATATCCCTGGTAGTCCAGTGGACCGCTTGCAGCCCGAATGCGGGCATATGTAGAAATAAAACCATCCACTATCCCTGGTGGTCCAGTGGACCGCTTGCAGCCGAATCGCGGGCATATGTAGAAATAAAAACAACCAATAACCCTGGTGGTCCAGTGGACCACTTGCAGCCCAATCGCGGGCATAAGGTGAATAAACTCAACTTCCTATATCCCTGGTGGTCCAGCGGTACCCCCTCCCACTGAGCCCCACTGCCCTGCTCCCCCAGTCAGCTGCCGCAGCAGCACTCGCTGCTGCCCGCCGCCTCACCATTGACAACGTACGGAAGGAGTATGTCCATTGGTCTCACAGCATGAGCCAATGGCGTGCAGCCTGTATCAGTACTACACAGTCAGATATGTGAATGGATCCATTCACATATCTGGACTGTGTAGTGCACGGTACAGGTTGCACGCCCATTGGCTCACGCTAGGGACCATGGGTGTACAGCCCTACCGGACGGTGTCAGTCGGCGGGCTGCGGGGCGCTGCCACCCGCTGTTGACCGGGGTGGGGAGCGGGACGGTGGGACTTAGTGGGCGGGTGTGGAGGGGGGGTACCACTGGACCACCAGGGATATAGGACACTGAGTTTATTCACCTTATGCCCGCAATTAGGCTGCGAGCGGTCCACTGGACCACCAGGGTTATTGGTATGCTTGTATTTTTACTTATGCCTGGGATCGGGCTGCAAGTGGTCCACTGGACCACCAGGGATATTGGAGGTTTGTATTCCTCTACATATGCCCGCGATTGGGCATGGGGGGCGCCGCCACGGAGGTGCAGCCAGAGCTCGGGTGGCCACCCACAGGTGGCAGCTGCTGTGTTGAGCCCTGCAATATGGCAGCTCACCTGTGGGTGGCCAGCCGTTGTTCCTTTTTTGGGGGCTCACCTGTGTGCAGCACAAGTAGGGGTTGTGCATGCATGGGCTCAGCACATCCCGGGCTGAATATCGGGATGTGTGGAGTATGCATGGGCACTCCCCCCCCACCTGCGCCACATACATTTACTGATGCACTCCGGGGCATCGGGATTTGTGCCAGGCACAATCCCTGTTTGAATATCGCGCCGGGGCGCATCAGTGGGTTGCACATGGTGCAACAGTGTTGCGCCATGCGCAACCCTTCTGAATATCCGGGCCAGAGTATATAAATACTTGGGACTGTGGATTGATGAGAAAATGTAATTGGCATGACCATGTAAATCTGTTAGTGGGTGGGTTATACAAAAAACTTGGAGCTTTACAGCGAGTAAAAAGGGATTTACCATTAGAGGTGAGATGTAGGATCAATGAAACTGCAATTTTACCTGTTATTCAGTATGGTGATATAATATATAGTGTTACAAAATCTAATTTACATAAATTTGATGTATTATAGAATAGGTCTGCCAGGTTTGCTTTGAATGCTAAATGGAGAACTCACCACTAACTCTGAAAACCCCAAGGATACCAATTCATTCATTAATATCCGAGCACTACACCATGGGATTCAATTTTTGCACCCCCCTTCGTAGCCTGCCCCTGTGGAGATGATCAGATACCACCCTTTATGGGAAGTGAGTCCTGAAGGCCTTCTGGTGGTACTTGACCTGTCGGAGTTTCCTGCGGCAAGCGGGAGTCCAGAGGCCCTGGTTCTGGCCTATAACAAGGCCATCTTCACAGCTATGGACTCTATCGCTCCTGTCCATGTTCGTCTTCTCTCCCTTCACCTTTGGTTCCCTTGATTCGATGGGACCTTGAGGGAGATGTGGTGACTTGGATGAAGGTTAGAGCGTTGCTGGCAGAAATCCACCCTGGAAGTCAACCATCTTAGATGGCTAGAACAATATCAAGTTTATCAATCTACAATCTCCCGTAGGAAGGCAGAGTTCCTGTCTGGGGAGATTGCAGCTGCTCAGAACTGACTGGCCCAGCGCTTTCAAACTGTGGACAGGCTGTGAAACCCAGTCTGTCTCCAGTTTTGAACAGCTTTTTCACAATTGGAGAGTGATGAGCTAACTCGGTTCTTTGTAGATAAGGTGGATGACATCGGGGGGAGATCCAATCAACACACTCTATGGGGGATGCTACTGATCAACGCTTGGTCACTTTCCCTCCCTTTTCCTGGAGTGCCTTTGACTGACTGGAGCTCATGGATGTTATGTGGATTGTCCACAGTGTTCACACTACATGCTATAATTTGGATCTGGGCCCAACTTCCCTGATTATGGGTTGCTGCAATATCATTGGCCCGGTCCTTGCACAGTTAGTCTGGTTCTCACTGGAGTTGGGTGAGTTCCCTAGCTCCCTGAAGGAGGCAGTGGTGACACCACTCCTGAAGAAAGCTTCCCCGGACCCAGACTGCCTTGCCAACTATAGACCTATATTTAACCTCCCCTTTGTGGGGAAGGTTATTGAGAAGTAGTGGCCAAACAGTTGGAGAACCATTTGACCATCCATAGCAGCTATGAGCCTTTCCAATCTGGTTTTCAAAAGAGGCACAGTACCGAGACTGCACTGGTGTGGGTGATCAATGATCTCCTGATGGCGAGAAATCAGAAAAGCCATTCCATCTTGGTTGTAGAAACTGTTGAGACTTCTGTACATTTACCAGTCTTCTCTGGTGGTGTGAGGACCACTGTGGACTGGAAACTCTGAATCTGAATATTCCTGTATCTCAATCTGTAAGTATATTAACTATACTTAGTCTCCCAACTGATCTAATCCTGCTGGATTGAATAGCATGCTATTTTAGTCATTGTTTTAATTTTAAAATATAGTTTGTAGGGGTTGGGTTTGAAAGTTTTGTAGGTCCTGTATTTTATTTTAAGTTTGATTATATTTTATTTAATTTTTCTTTCCCTCAAGTAAGAGTTGAGGGTTTGTATTTTTGTACTACTTTAAATATTGTTTAATTGTGTGCTTGTTTTAGGAGTATAATTGTTTTAATTAAGTGATTAGAGTTGTTTGTTATTTGTTTTAGTTTAGTATAATTATTGTGGTCACGAGAATGTGTTGGAGGCCTGCCCCCACGGTCATGCACTATTTGCCTTCCCCCCTCCGCCCCTTTGTCCCCTTCATTACAGTTTACAACATACCAGCGCTGTAGAGCGCTGGGTACCCGGGCTGGGTATTGCTCGTCGGGGGGGAAGGGCCTGTGAACAGCAGACGGTGACTGAGCAGGACCATCCCATCGGGGTCGTAAGGTCCAGAAGACGCCAAGGGGTGAAATGGAACCTGGAACGTGGTTCGCCATGTCTATTTTCTATACCCAAGGGCACTACACATTTTGGTGGACAGGTTGTTCGGGCAGCCTTAGAAGCTCATTCAACTAAAGCATTGTGATGCAATGCCAGGTCCATTAAAAACAGGACTTCAATTATTACAGATCTTATAGGAACAGTGAACCTGGCTTGCATCACTGAGACCTGGCTGGATGAGGACTCTGGCTCTAATAGAATCTGCAATTCCAGCCGGGTACTTGGTGATCCATCGCTCAATATTGGATCTCAGAGGGGGGTGGTTGTGGTCTGTTTCAAGACTGAACTGGGCCTCATGAGTGTACCAGTTGAGGAGGCTGAGTCATTTGAGTGTACTGTGGTAGCAGGTGTAGGTTGTAGGATCACCCTCATCCACCGACCACCCAGGGATGAGAAGTGGTTCATTCAGGAAGTGGCAGATTTTGTCATTGACATGGCGTTTAAGTCGCCCAGGCTAATAGTCCTAGGTGACTTTACCGCCTGGGTCGATGATGAACTATTGCAATTTGGACAGCATTTCCTCCAGCTGATGACATCTCTGGGCCTTACATAGATAGTTACCACTGCTATCCATGGATACGGTCACTCACTTGACTTAGTCTTCCTCCTTGGGATCAAAGCCTCAGATCTGGGGGGTGGAAGCAGTTGGATGGTCCGAGCACTACACCATGGGGTTCAGTTTTTGCAACCCCCCCCCCGTAGGCCAACCCCTGTGGAGATGGTCGGGTACCAGCCCTTTACAAGATTATTAGCTCCAAAGGCCTGGCGGTAGTGCTTGACCCATTGATCCTTCTATGTGGCAAACAATGACCCAGAGGCCCTTGTGATGGCCTATAACATAGCCATTTCGGTGGCACTGGATGACATTGCTCCCATCCAAGTTCGTCCTCTCTCCCTTCGCCCTCGGTCCTCCTGGTTTGATGGGTCTTTGAGGGAGATGCAGTGATTAGGACTAAGGTTAGAGCGTCACTGGTGGAGAGCCGCCATAGATGTTGGCCACCTTAGATTGATGGACCATTATCAAGCCTATCAATCTGCAATCACCCGTAAGAAGGCAGAGTTCCTATCCAGGGAGACTGTGGTTGCTCAGAATTGACCAGCTCAGCTTTCTCTAACTGTGGACAGACTGTGCAACTCAGCCATTCTACATGTTCGAAAAGCTTTGTCGCAATTGGAGTGCAATGAACTTGCTCGATTCTTTGCGACTATGTTGGCTGACATCAGGGCGGCGCTCCAACCAGCACACTCTATGGGCATTGCTGTGGATCGGTGCCCAGACATGGACCCTCAGCTTTCCTGGAGTTCCTTTGACCAACCGGAGTTCACGGATGTCATGCGGATTGTCCAGGGTACATGCCCTGTGTGCTGTAGTTTGGATCCAGAACCAACCTCCCTGATTATGGGTTGTATTGACACCATTGGTCCGGTCCTAGCACTGACAGTCTGGTGCTCCTTGGAAACAGGTGAGTTTCCTAGCTCCCTGAAGGAGGCGGTGGTTACACCTCTCCTGAAGAAAGCTTCTTTGGACCTAGACTGCCATGCAAACTACAGACCAATCTCAAACCTTCCCTTTTTAGGGAAAGTGATTGGGAAAGTAGTGGCCGTACAATTGGAGAACCATTTGGCCATCCATGACATCTTTGAACCTCTCCAGTCCGGTTTTCATAAGAGGCATAGTACTGAGACACTGCTGGTTCGGGTGCTCAATGATCTTCTGATGGCAAGAGATTGGAAAAAACGTTCCATCTTTGTTCTTCTAGGTCTCTCATCAGGATCTGATGCTGTGGACCATGGGGTCCTGCTCGGTTGCCTGAGGGTCATCTGTGGCTTGTTGGGTACAGTCCTCAGGTGGTTTACATCTTTCCTCACCAGAAGAACTCGGAGGGTGGTGTCGGGGGTTCATTCCTCAGACCCTGACCCTCTGTTATGTGGGGTCCCTCAGGGATCGGTGCTGTCCCCCATGTTGTTCGCAGTGTACATGCTGCCCCTCTGAGACATTGTAAGAAGGTATGGGCTGAGGTTTCACTGCTATGCTGATGATACCCAGCTATACCTTTCTTTTGCACCAGACCAGGATGGAGCTCTCTGTCTTTAACAACTGCCTTGTAGAAATCCAGGATCGGATGGATTTGAGCTGGTTGAAGTTGAACTTGGAAAAGACTGAGGTGTTGGTTATGGACCCGGGGTGTCAGATAGGGGGGTTGGGGGGTAGGTTCACCCTCAGGACTTTTTCTTGAGGGCATGTCACTCCTGACCTCTGAATGGGTGCAAAACCTGGGGGTAATTTTTGACGAGGGGCTGACACTGCGTTCACAGGTGTCAGCCGTTGTCAAGTCCTCTTTCTATCACCTGAGGAATATCTCTAGAGTTAAGCGCCTTGTTCCGTCCGGCGATCTTCTCATGTTGGTCCATGCCTTTGTGTCCTCGCACCTCGATTACTACAACTCCCGGTAGCTAGGGCTAACTTTGGTTCGAATCTGCCACTTACAGCTGGTGCAGAATGCAGCAGCCCGTCTTCTGATGGGAACTCCCTGGTCCTGTCATATTTCTCCAGGGCTGCGCAGACTGCACTTGCTGGTGGTATAGTGGCAGATCACCTTTAAATTTGGTCTCCTGACTTACAAATCACGACATGGACAGGGCCCAGACTACCTGAAAGAACTTTTAGTTCCCAACTGCCCTGGGCGATTGCTCTGCTTGGCTGATGAGGGACTGCTAGAGATTCCAAGTGTATGCTTAAAATCCTTTGGGGCGCAGGCATTTATGCATGCAGCCCCTACCCTTTGGAATTCTCTACCCCCATCAGTTATGGGAATGCGCGATCATGGAGGGATTTAAACAGGCCCTTAAAATGCATTTGTGGATCTGTGCATTTGGTGACTGATTAACATTTTTTTAGTGGTATTATCTGTTTTATATTATTTATGATGTTCTGAAATTTTAATGTTATTTTAATTGTTTGTTAGGTGCCTTGGTGGCTGAAAGGTACCATATAAATAAAGAATTACTTACTTCTGGATCTCTCTTCAGTATTTAACACCATGGACCATGGGATGCTGCTTGCGCACCTGAGGTTCATCTGTGGCCTGTCTGGCACAGTCCTCAGGTGGTTTAAATCTTTCCTCACTGGCAGAACTAAAAGGGTGGTGTCGGGGATTTATTCCTCTGACCTCTCTCTCTCTCTCTCTCTCTCTCTCTCTCTCTCTGTCATGTGGGGTCCCCCAGGGCTCAGAGCTGTTCCCCATGTTGTTCATGGTCTACATGCTGCCCCTCAAAGACATTGTAAGATGGTATCGGCTGAGGTTTCACTACTATGCTGATGATACCCAGCTCTACCTGTCTTTTGCACCTGACCAGAAAAGTGCACTCTCGGTATTTAATAACTGCCTCGCTGAAATCCAGGATTGGATGAATACCAGCTGGCTGAAGTTGAACTCGGGAAAGACTGAGGTGATGGTCATGGACCCAGGTTGCTGGACGGGGGGGGGGGGAGGTCAGCCCACAGGGCTTTTCCTGAGGGGGTTCACAGCTTCCTGACTCTGAATGGGTGTGGGACCTGGGGGTGGTGCTTGATGATGGGCTGACACAGTGATCTCAAGTGTTGGCAGCTGTCAAGTCGTCCTTTTATCATCTGAGGAACACTGCTAGGGTCAAGCAGCTTGTTCTGTCCGGCAATCTTCCTGCACTGCTCCATGTCTTTGTGACCTTGTGACTTGATTATTGCAACTCCCTTTACCTAGGGCTACTGGGAGTTGATATCCACCACTTGCAGCTGGTGCAGAATGCAACAGCCTGGTTGTTGACAGGGAGTCCTCGGACGTGTGATTTCTCATTGGTGCTGTGTGAACTGCACTGGCTGCTGATTCAGTCGTGGATCACCTTCAAGGTCAGACTTCTGATTTACAAAGCACTACACATACTTGGCCCGGACTACCTGAAAGAGCTTTTCTCACACTGCTGCCCCGAGCGATCGCTCCGCTCGGTTAATGAGGGGTTGCTAGAGATTCCAAGGCTGTCCTTAAAATCTTTAGGGGCCTGTTCATTCATGTATGCATCCCCTGTCTTTTGGAATTCTCTACACCATCGGCTGTGGGAGTGCATGACCGTGGGGAGCTTCAAGCAGGCATTAAAAACATATTTGTGGTGCCAAGCATATGCTGCCTAACTTTTACTGATTTTATTGATCATCTGTTTTATATTATGTGCTTGTTTTTATCTTGCTCTATTTATTGTTTATGTAAAGTGCCTTGATGCTCCTGAAAGGCGCTGAATGAATAAAGTTTATTATTATTATTGTTTGATGTATATGAATTTAACTATTCCAGTTTAGGAAGTCATCAAAAAATACGTACCTTGGCGTTTATGTTTAGCGTGTGTAAGGGGAAGATACCTAACTATCTAATGGAACTCATGCCAATCAAGAAAGGTAGATTAAATTTAAGATCATCTGGGGATTGAAATTCCAATATAATTTAAGGAAGACTAATATAGGATGGGCATCCTTTTATTTATAGATGCTCTAATACATGGAACTCTATTCCAATGTATTTAAGGAGTAATATTCATAAAATATCAATTGGTATAATAAAGAGCTGGGTACTGAACGAGTTTTAGACCCCAAAACTGTTGTCCAGATTTTGTATTAGTATAAATAAATCCATAAAAACATAAAATTTGCCGGCAGATAAGGACCGCTTGGCCCACCTAGTCTGCCCATTTCCCTAATAGATAAGCTGCAGATCCTAGTTAACCAACAGCCTATTTCTTCCTACCACCACCCGCTAGAATTGCCTTATGACTGCCCCATGCATTGTTGAATTCCACCACTGTTTTCGACTCCACAATCTACTCCGGAAAGGCCGTTCCATGCATCCACAACCCTCTCTGTGAAAAAATACTTCCTTACATTACCTCTGAGCCGCCCCCCCATCTTCAAATTGTGCCCCCTTATTTTTGCACATCTCTTTTTCTGAAAGATGCTACCTTCTTGGACTTTGTTGATTCCCTTGAGGTACTTGAAAGTTTCTATCCTATTCCCCCCTCTCCCTCCTTTCCTCGAGGCTATACATATTTATGTCCTCCTTCTTTGTTTGTAGTGGCTGCTTGTCTGTGTCTGTAGCTTAGTTTTTGTGGATTTACATGGTTTTCTGCTTGGAGTAACTACACCATTCTTGCTCCCTACATCCGTGAAAGTCTTCTGAACTGGATTTCTGCAAAACTTCACAACCAGGTATCTGCATTTTTCATTTAAAAATCAACTTTTTTGGAAGCTATCCCAAGCAAAACATAAGTCAAGCAATTAAGTTTGACAAACTCAGTGACTCTAGGTCTGCTTGAATTCACATTTTCGTCTGACCTGCTCCATGATCTGTATGTGGGCTTTTCAACAACCTCTTTGAAAGACAAAGAAGCATGCAGACAAAGATTTCACATCCTGCATATGCATGAGCACAGTTCATCACCTTCAGGAATTCTAACACATTCTGTGACTCTGGACCTCAGCTGTTGATAATTTCTTTTGGCTTATGACTTAACCACCAGGTATCTACAAGATGCTGAAATCCTTTCTCCTACAAATTCTCCTTATGCTGCTCCTGCTCTCAGGAAATGTTCACCCCAACCCAGGACCACCTGGGCAGCCAGCAGTGGCACCAAGCAGAAGGACAGAGACACTCACCATGGAATCCATCAATGCCTGCAGCATCCTCAACAAACTTGACTCCCTCCAAACATGGATCCTACAGCACAACCCTGATGTCCTCTCAGTCGTGGAAACATGGCTAAACCCTAAAATCTCTGATACCTCAGTCTCTATCCCTGGCTACTGAATTTTCAGGCAAGACAGAATTGCTAAACGGGCCGGGGGCTGCGCCATCTATCTTAAGGATACCCTTATGGGTCACATCATTCCATCCCCTAGTCTGAGCAACTCCTCTCAGGTCCTCACAATCAAAATCCTCCTTGGTGCACATAACAAGGAACTCACTGTCATCTCAGTTTACCTACCCCCAAGAGACCATGCTGCTGGCTTCCATAGCATCATGGAATATCTAAGGGTCCAGCAACATAATTCTGAAACCATAATCATGGGTGATTTTAACATTAACTGGCTCTCCGCTGAGGCCGCTACATATAAGGATGCAGCCGCGGCGCATCACCTCACTCAACTGGTCAATGCCCCCACTAGGTGTAACTATAGGACAGGCTCCCTTACACTTCTAGACTGGATCCTATCTAACCGCCCTGAATGCATCTCCAATGTTTCTGTACTCCCGGATACAATAAGTGACCACTCGCCTGTCATCTGCTCCTGGTCAAACAAATACCACAAGCCCCCTCCCAAGCTTATCTATGCCAGGGTTATCAAACAAGGGCACCTCCAGCTGTTAAAATCCCATCTAACCAGGATGAACTGGGCAGTGCTTGACTCCCTCAATGACACCAACAAAGCTCTGGACCTATTTATCAAACGTTTCAATGAAGCCTGTGACATCTATGCACCAGTGAAAAAGATGAAGGTCAAAGGACAGACCAACCCTTGGGTTACTACTGACCTTTTAACTCTGCTCAAGCACAGAGACCACCTCTGGCATTGTGCTCATGCAACTCTGGACGAAGTAAACATACAATTATACAAAGCAGCCAGAAATGATTGCACTCGAAGAATACAGAATGCTAAACGCAGCTATTACAAAGAGGCTTGATCAACTCTTAGGGAGGAAACAAATTCTGGAACAACATGAAAGAACTCACAGGCAAGGATCCTAAAGCACCACCCACTATGCTCAACCTTCATGGCACTCGTACACTCGACCTAGGTATCATCACCAGCACTTTTAATAATGCATTTACAAACCTGGACAGTGTCCTTCCACCAAATTTTTGACGACCTCCCCTCAGTTCCTCCAAGTTCCCCCCACTAGAACGTACAACCCCAAAGTTTTTTTAAGGAGGTCCCACCACAAATAGCTAGAAAATACATTCAAAAGGCCATCGGCAAACAAGGGTACAGTGGTGACTCCCTTGACCTGAAACTGCTGGCACAAGTCCTCAATTAAATCTTAGAACCACTTACAAAGATCTTTAATCTCTCGGTTAGATTGGGCCATTTCCCCTCTCTCTGGAAGAAAGCCACTGTCACACCAGTTCACAAAAGAGGAGATAGGACACTGCACACCAATTACAGACCTATCTCACTCCTCCCCCCACTATCCAAAGCGCTGGAGCGAATAGTGTCGGACCAATTAGTTGAATTCCTGGATAAGTACAATGTACAGTGCCCAGAGCAGCATGGCTTCAGAAAAGGGCACAGCACCACCACTGCACTACTGGAATTTACAACCTTCATCCATGCCACACTTAACAAAGGGAATTGTGGAGGGGCAGTATTTATAGACCTTACCAAGGCATTTGACACAGTTAACCAACCCCTACTGCTCAAGCAACTGTCCTCCATTGGGATATCCAGTGATGCCCTTCCATGGTTCACCAGCTACCTTGATAACTGGATCCAACATGTAAGGATTGCAGGGATCTCTTCGGATGAGAAACCAGTCCACTCCGGAGTCCCCCAGGGGTCTATTCTGGGCCCTCTACTCTTCTCCCTCTTCATCAACAATCTCTCCAGTGCCTGCCACCAAAAAATATTACTATATGCAGATGATGCAGTCCTGTTTTCTAGCCACCATGACATTACAGTCCTTGAATCCCAGCTGCAGCTCGACTTCAATCGCATCGAAGACTGGCTCAATTCTCATAAACTTGTCCTGAACCACAGCAAGACTAAAACCATGTCCTTCTGTAACCGACAGAGCAGGCATCTCTGTCCCTCACCATCAAGAACCACGCTGGGAACCCGCTCGAACATGTCAAGGAGTTCAAATACCTTGGTATTACCCTGGATAGTACTCTCTCCTACACTCGGCATATTGACACTGTTGCCAAGACCGCCAATATACGGATTGGACTACTACACAAACGCAAGCACTGTATGCCTGCGGATGCCCTTAAACTAGCCTTCTACAGCTCTGTCACCTCAATCACTGACTATGGCCTTGCCATCTATGGCTCTGCCTCAACAAGTGCCCTCCGCAGGATCTCAGTTGCTCTCAACAAAGCCTGTAGACTACTGACGGGTGCAGCCCGACAAACTCACACCTGTGACCTCTATGCACAGGCCAGCTGGCTACCCCTATGCAGCAGAATATAATACCAGACCTGCTTACTTACCAAAAAGATTCTCCTTGGTCTCATGCCACCTGGTGTTAGCTCACTCCTTACTATCTACAGTGGCACTCAACAAACACGTGGTACCCAATCTCTAACCTTTCAGGTTCCCAGATGTCGTACCTCCATGGGTCAGCGGTCCTTTATCTATAGAGCCGCTCAATGGTTCAATTCCCTTAATAAAGAAGCACTTTCCTCTACTACACTTGGACCTTCAAAAGGAATCTCAAACTTTACCTCACCTCTACCACTCAATGTGACTGCTTCTCTGAACAGAGATCTCTAAACACCTCCCAGCTCACTCATGTCTCACAGCCCGCCCTTTCCCAATCTCATTCCCTCAAGCACTGGGCCTTCCTTGTGACTCCTTTCCTGCTTCACATCTCCACTGGTACAAGACATTTTCCACCACCATCGGACAGTGGCCCTTTAGCCTGCCAACTTCCTCTCCTGGTCGCATGCCTGCAATACTAACTGCCTATGGTGCCCTCTATCTCTTATTGTTACTGCAGCCAGCTGCCTACTCAAGCTGCTTGTTTTATGAATATTATCTCAAAGTATGTTATAACTGAGTATCTATATTTTTTCTTTTGGTTGTTTTGGTTGTTTATTGTGCATTCTTTTACTACCTCTGTATGTATGTTGACCCTCATCCTTTGACGTGGAACCTTTGTAAACGAGCAGTTTCTGCTCAAAGGTATTTGTAATCCGAGAATTTAATAAATAAATAAATAAAATATTAAGCTCCTTAAGTCTCTCTCGTTATATGTTTTCCAGTGCAGACCCTGCACCATTTTAGTGCCCTCCTCTGGACTGCCTGCATCCTGTTTATGTCTTTGCGAAGATTGGGTCTCCAGATCTTTATGCAGTACAACAGATGGGTCTCACCAGCTGTCTGTACAGAGGGATAACAACTTCCTGTTTTCTACTGGTGATGCCTCTCCCTATGCATCCCAGTATTCCCCCAGCCCTCCTTACTGCCCTCTTACATTGCTTGCCCACCTTTACGTCATCTGATATGACTACCTCAGGTCCATTTCCATTTTTGTTGTTAGTATCTCACCCCCTCATTGTGTACTCTTCCCCTGGGCTTTTGTTTCACAGGTGCATTACCTAGCACTTCTTAGCATTGAATCTAAGCTGCCATACATTTGACCATTCCTCCAACCTTACCAAGTCCCTTCTCATCCTTTCCACCCCACCTTGTGCATCAACTCTGTTGCAGATCTTTGTGTCATCTGCAAAGAGACATACTTTTCCTTCCAGTCCCTCTGCAATGTCACTTATAAAGACATTGAAGAGGACCAGTCCTAGTACTGAACCAACCCTGCGGTACCCCACTAGTAACCCCCCTTTCTTCAGCGTTGACTTAGTTTACTATTACCCTCTGTGTCCTGTTCTCCAGCCAATTCTTTACCCAGGCTACCATCTTGGGACCCACTCCCAGGCTGGCTAACTTGTATATTAATCTTTTGTGTGGGACTGTGTCAAATCCTTGCTGAAGTCTAGGTAGGCCATGTCCACAGCCCCTTCCTGATCTACTACTTTGGTCACCCAGTCAAAGAAATCTATTAGATTTGTCTGACATGACCTTCCTGCTGTGAATCCATGCTGCCTTGGGTCCTGTGCCCCTCTAGCCTCTAGGTACTTGACAATTCTTTCCTTCAGAAGTGATTACATCATTTCCCTATCACTGAGATTAAACTAACATGTATGTAGTTTCCTGCTTCTGCCCTGCTCCCACTTTTGTGAAGTGAAATCACATCTTCCTTCCTCCAGTCCTCAGGTACCACCCCATCCTCCCATGATTTGTTAAAGAGGGTAGTCAGTGGTGTCACTGGTTATACCCTTAGTTCTTTTAGAATTCTGGGATGAATCCCATCAGGCCCCATTGCTTTGTCCACCTTCAATTTTACTTCTCATGACTGTGGATTTATTCATGGTCAAATAACTCTGGAAAACTATGAAAGTCAATGTGACAATATTGTTTGTTTGTTTGTTTATTTGTACATCAGTTTACAACCTTTGAGCCAGAGGCTCGTTTCCAAAGGTACCTCGTCACAAAGAAGACAAATACAGTACAACATTTAGTTACATTATTGCGGTTACAGCTTATACATCTTTGCGGTTACAGTTTTGGTAGATACAGGCAGTTATTTCTTTGTTACAATTTATGTGTTACAGGTTTGGTATTCACAAGTTATTACAGTTACATGGGTACAGATTGAGCGATAAAGCATACATTGGTAATGCGGATAAGAAGTCTTGAGCAGGGACTGCTAGAGGTAAATAATTCAGGGGGCTATGGGACATGGTTTGTGATTAGTTTGGGTGAGGCGCCACTCAGAGAGTTTTGTCAGTTAGTTCAGGTGAGAAGCCACTCAGAGTTTTGTCAGGGCATATCAAACTAGATCACCTAGAGACAAGAACAGCTACGCACATTAAATAGCTGACTCCGAAGTGAGATTTTGAAACGGGAGATTGTAGGAGTATCAGAGATGGAGGTGGGGAGAGTGTTGTACCAGGAGGGAGCTCTTTAACAGAAGGACCTTTGCCCATGTGTGGTCCTGGACCTAGGGACTAGCAGGGTGGCCTTGGAGGAGTTACGAGTTTGGACTAAGGGTTGTGCAAGGTGGATAGAGGCTGTCAGACCGGGCGGGGATAGTCCAAGGAGGTTTTTTTTCGTTATGAGGCAGGTTTGGTATCTGAGCCGTTCGTCCAGGTTAAGCAGCCTAGCCATGTCATATAGCTCGGAGGTATGTGTTAGCCTAGGGGCTCCCGTAATTAACCTACAGGCCTTATTCAAGGTGAGGAGAATTTTATTGAGGGTAGTCGTGTCCGCAGCACCATAGACATAGAAATAGTTCCTTTTATAGTGCTGTTCTTATTTATTACTGTACTCTGAAATATCATTGTGTCACTTTATTGTACTGTGTTATAGAAGTGTATAAATATTTGACTTATTGTATTGTAACTGAGATCATGCTTTTTATGGTACCCACTGTAAATGATCCTTTTGTTGCTCATTTGGGATTCTTTTACCATGTTCATGATGTGTTCCCTGAATTAACATGAATAAAAAAGTTTATTTATCTAACACGGTCAGTCACTCATTGTTATTCGAACAATTCACCACTACTAGACTCTCAGATGAGTCAGTGGGGTGGTTCAGTAGATCTTTTGGTTTTATAATTTAAGTACACTTTTTGTGCCATTGTGCCAGCTCCGGAACCGTCAGCCCAGTCACAATCCTTGCCACCTCCCATACTCCCACATGAGTCGTTACTCTCCCTCCCAATACCCACGGCTTACCCCCGAGGGCAGGGTTGCGGCACTGGCCCCAAATGCCACAAACGTCATGACAGGTTGGGGGGAGTCAGCCTGAGAGCTGGGAATGTGATGGCGAGATGAGCATCACCAAGGCACTGGCTGCGATGATTTTTCTAGTTTTTCTAGGGGCAGATACGTGCAATGACACCTTGCTTCTGTGCCACCCCAAATGTGCTTGACGCCGGTTGCTGCAGTACCTCCAGCCTCCGCCAGGGGTTCATCACACAATGGGCATCCTCCCCCCTCTTCCCCTGGAAAAGAAGAGCTGTACAAGGGATGTTCCATCCTTCTCCCCTCCCCAGCTGGCCCTCCAACGACTCAATTACGTTCCCAAACCTGGGTCGCTGGTGCCACAAGTGGAAATCCAACCGCTGCACCAGTGGGCCGGCTCTCCCAATAGCTATCTTAAAAATGGGACTCAACAAGTTGAAATAAAATCCTTTCTGATAGCTGCAAGATCCACTCAGGAGTCCCAGAAGGATCTAATATGGACCCGCTGCTTCTCAACATCTTCCTTAACTGTCTCCTTCTGGCTTGCTCTGACAACATCCTTCTACATGCAGAAGACGCAGTGCTCTTTACCAGTGTCTGAACCCAGTCACCCAAGAGAAAAAAATTCAGAGTGACTTTTCTACAGCAGAAACTTGGTTCATAGAGTATAAACTTCACATGAACTATGAAAAAACAAAACAAAGGTCATGCTGTTCAGAAATCCCCACAATAAACTTAAATCCCATCAACAAACAACCTGAAACAACATCAGCACCTCCTTCGAAATAATTCAAACCTTCAAATATCTAGGACTAATGCGTGACAGATTCCTCTCATTCACCCATCATGTAGACCACGTCGCCAAGGCCGGCAACGCCAGAACAGGGCTACTACACTGACACAAGCATTGCTTGTCAGCTGAGGTGCTCCATATTGTGGTCAACAGCAGCATAATCTGCATAGATTATGGCCTCATCTACAGTGCTGTCGGACACCATACTTAAAAGGATAACAACCGCCCTAAACAAAGCCTGAAGATTAGTTACTCATGTGCATTGTGTAGTGTGTGTGGTTACTCATGCATACTTGTGACCTGTACACCCAGTCCAACTGGCTACACCTCAAAGGGAGGGTAATATACCAGGCTTGCCTGCTGGCCAAGAAATGCTGCCTAGGCCTAACCTCCCCACAGCCCTCCAGCACCTCCTCACCCCAACGTCCAACCCCAAGGGGACAAGGAGCATGTCCAGTCATACCAAGTCCCATTCCACTGCACAACTAAAGGTCAAAGGACCTTCAACTACCATGCTCCCTATCTGCTAAATGGGCTGTACTATGAAATCATAGCCGAACCAAAGAGTGGCCCTTTTAAATAGAAGCTTTGAGCACACCTCGCAGCCCCTTGTGTCTGTGACTGCAATCCATAGCACTGTCCCCCCACTAGTTACCAGTAACCACCAACACTTTTAGCTCTGCTCATCCTACTGCACCCCTCTCCACTCTCACCCCTACCTTTTCCTCTACCAGCTTCACAAACCCTAATCTGCCCCATGCTACAGTCCCCCTTTCCTATTCCTGACAAGGCCCTTGGCTGCTCTTAGCTTAGTATTCATATACTAATTCCTACCTTTGGAAGTGTTGCTCTCAAACTGACTGCACCATTAATAGTTCTGCATATATTTTGCCTTTTTTGTACCATTTTGTAATCTTGTTTTTCATTATATGTTTGTCTGTTCATGCTCTGATGTGGAACCATTGTAAAAGAGATCCCAGCTCAAAGGTGTTATAATCTGAGATCTAAATAAATCTGCATGGATAGATGGCAGAAGGAGACAAGGTAACTTCAACAGAAAAGAAAAGTTAAGCAGGCAAAGATAAGCTCCAGCTACCTTTCCGCCCGCTCCCAACGTGTCAAAATTGGTGGGTCACTCTCAGACCCACGTGCGATCCTCTCTGGGGTTCCTCAGGGCTCCATCCTGGGGCCCCTTCTCTTCTCTCTTTTCCTTAACACCCTGCCCAGTGCGTGCCCTGGGAAAATTCTTCTTTACGCTGATGATACCGTCCTCTTTGCCACTGACCAACCCCGCTTCTCCAGGTTTCCCTACAAAGGCCTATGGCGGCTGAAGCCTGGCTTAAGGAGCATAGACTGATCATAAATCTTAAAAGTCTAAAACCATACTCTTCGCCCACCCCAAAACAAATCTTCCAACTTCCCCTCCATTATCCTTCCAGCTCTAAACTCCTACTGGAGCAAGTCCATTCCTATAAGTATCTAGGTATCTCATTTGACTCAGCCCTCTCCTACCATACCCACATTGATTCACTCGCTTCTGTAGCCAACATACGAATTGGTATCCTGTACCACCACAAAAATTGTCTCCCCCCCGATGCCCTCCGGCTTGCAGTTACATCCTCCATTCTATCCCTGGTGGACTATGGGCTTCCTGTCTATGGTGCTGCCAGCATGACGGCCCTCAACAAAATCCGCCTCCTCCTAAACAAGGCTTGCAGGCTAATCACTGGGGCCCCCAGGCTCACCCATACCTGCCAACTCTACGACCTTGCTTCAATACTTGACCTCGAAGAACGCCTGCTATACCAAACATGCCTCATCGCTAAAAAAACCTTACTAGGACTCTCCCCTCCTGGGCTGTCTTCCTCCCTCCCCCCTGCCCAGCCCCTAGTCAGCACCTGGACCTCCTGCAAAGCCACCTTCCTGGTTCCCCGTGCTAGGACCTCTCTTGGGCAGAGATCCTTCTGCTATAGAGCTCCCGCTTGGTACAACACTCTTCCGCGGGCCATCACTGAAATCGCATCCATCTCCACCTTCAAAAATGCCCTCAAAAGCGAGCTATTCAGCAAGCGCTGCTGCTCCTGTGCCTAACGGATGCTCAATCCCTCCCCTGTACTGACAATGCCCTCCGGGCAGCTCCGTCACCTCTCTTCTTAACCTCTTACTTCTACACTACTGCTTCTAATCCAACGCCAACAGTATCTCTACTGACTTGAGCATTCCTGGTGTTACTACTTAAGCTTAACTCTTTACTCCACCCTGCATTCAGATCATACCCCCGTCGGTAATACTCCTTCCCCGCCGCCCTACGCTTTTCCTGTAATCTGCTATCATGTGACCTGTTTTGACTGCATTATTGTTTTACCTGTACTATTCCTGTATCATGCACTATGTCCCTTGTAACCTGACATAGTAGTCCTGTTTGGCTGTTATCGTCCAACAATGACAACCCATTATGCTCCTAAGCCATGTATTCCCCGCCCTGTTGTCGACAATACCTGATTGTTATGTATATTACACTACCTGTGTGTGCCTTAGCCATGTTACCATTTCTGTGTGCCTGTTTATACACCTGCTCCTCTATTGTATGTACCCTGCCTCTGTATTATCTGTACCACCTATCTTTGTTTGACGAGGTACCTTTGGAAATGAGCCCCTGGCTCAAAGGTTGTAAACTGATTGCATTATAAATAAAATAATAAAAAAAAAAGAAGTAATGCAGGGTAACAGCTGTGGAGCCACAGTCTTTTGGAACACCTTCTGGAGACTGATGTGCTGCCTCACTTGAACTCGCCTGAGTAGAGGGCAGAGGTTACTGGACTCTGAGACAAGCTGGATGAATGCAGAGGACCTTTTTTCCCCTCCCAGGGACTACCAAGGATGCCACCACTACTGCAAACGATGCCTAGGCAGAGGTATAATGGCTGGACCTTTGTGGGCCCTGGGAGGATAAGAGTGCTGAGTAGGGTACACACACCTCAGCCTGTACCAATACACAATTCACTCATTATATTGGTGGGACAGGACAGCTGAGAGGGGTAAGGTGCCTCTTGGCACTTCTACTCAGCAGGATGTTGAAAAGATTCAGTGGCTAGATAAACCCGCAGGTCACAGGAGGGAGCTAGATGAGGAGTCACGTGATGCAGTGCACCTAGTGGCAGCACAATCGACAGCTCCTGCCCACCGACCGGCTAAACTCCGATTTTTTCTCACCCATCTTGTAACTGAATTAGTGACCTGTACCTTCCACTAACTAGTTTTGTCTGCCAGAATCGCGATTGTGATTGAATTTGGATTTGATCTCAATTTGGCTTGCTCTGAGCTTGTGGCGACCATGGCAGCCGAGATGAAACTAGCCGGGGCCAAGCATACCCCGCCGACTACTCCTGAGAAGGCTGCTAAGAAATCTAAAACTCAAGATGTGGGGCATGCTGCTAAACCAAGCTCTTCTGGCTCCTCTTCTAACCCTCTCACGGAGGATCGCTTCCTACAGGAGTTAATTCCATTTCGAGAAACACTGCAAGACATCTCCACGGAACTGAAATCCATCAGAGGCGACCTTAATTCACTAACCCTAAGAGTAGGGGATTCGGAAGCTAGAACCTGCTCACTGGAAATCTGGAAAGAGAAAGCTGACCCAGAAATTAACCGTCTCAGGCAACAGATCACCAAACTCTAATTAAAAATGGAAGACCTAGGACGAAGCAGGAGAAATAACATCCTGATCTTGGGCCTGCCAGAAGCCAAAGAGGTAACGGATACCATGGCTTTCGTTCAAAACTGCTCAACAAGATAGTGGGTCCCTCTCCCTATAACCCACAGTACCACATTGAAAGGGCACATCGTTCCCTAAAGCCAAAGCCCCCACCTGGAGCTCCTCCGTGGCCCATAATCATCAAACTGCTCAGTTTTCTTGAGAAACAGCACATCCTGTCCAAAACCAAGGAGTTGCAAACAATTTTCTGGGGCAACACTAAGTTGAGACTTACACAGGACTTACCCTATGAAATCTGCCAGAAAAGAACGGCTTTTCACCCGATCGTAAGTAAGCTTACAGCTGCGGGTATCCGCTTCCGCATGAGCTACCCGGCTAAGCTGCAGGTGGCATTGGATGGTGTTTGGCACTCATATGAGAAACCAGACCAGGCCGTGATGGATCTTACCCTGAAGCTACCTAATCTATTCAAAACTGGCTGAACTGGGTATCCAGAGTCTTACTCAGAAGTTCTTTTTTACAACGAGATGGTGTCAAGCTTATTTCTTACCTAGCGAGTTTTGCTGTTCACCTCCTTCTCTCCTTGATTTTCAGGGGCCTGGTCCGTGATCCGGGTGTGGCCTAACAGGCCCAGGATTGCATTTATGGGCCTGTAGTCCTGCTCTGGGGAGGATGGGGGGGTAGGTGGAACCAAGTTTCTGCTGGTGGTTCCTACCGATTTCTATAGGTGATGGACCATTTGGTCCCTTATGTTATAGCTCTCCTGTCACTTCCTGTTCTACGGAGTCAGCTCAACTTATAACATGAGCTATGCTAGCTGTTTACTCGGATTTACAGTGGGGGGTTCTTGCAGGCATACTGGCAACTTCCTGAATGGTATGTATAAACGCCTATTCCAGTCGAGACACTGCTCTAATGCATATCTGTTTTCCCCATGCTTGGTTTCTGGTATGATAATCTTCTTTCTCATAGTTCTCTCTATAGGTCTAATTGTGGGGGTATTTTTTATGGGTCATGAAGCACAATTCCCTTAAGCTTTTGGCCGGGTTGGGTGGGGAGCTCAAAGAGTGAGCTAGCTCTGGGAGACCTGCCTCGCGACCTATTATGGGGAAGGCTGCAGTACCCTGGAGACCAGGCTATATTTGTCCGTTCCATGATATCACAACATGTTTTTCCATACCGGCTCAACTCCCTTCAAGCCTGATCAGTGTTTTATTGGATCTTGGGTCTGCAAGCCTCAGGGGCTGGTCCTCGTTTGATTTACTTGCTCAGTTTAATCATGCCTTTATATCTCAACGAGGATCGTTTGTATATAGTTTAAGGGGGGGTGAGAGAGTTTGGAATGTTATGACAAATGGACGGGAGGGGGGTTTGCTGGTCATCTCCTCACATGGACTAAACAGCCACGTGTCACTGTTAACCATAATCTTTGTTCACAACTCACAATCTGACTTTCTAAAGCCTGAGGAATGTTTATACATTCATCTCTGTACCTGGGGAATGGGGGAGCCTGGAGAGTGCTATATGTTTTTGAGCATTCCAGAAGTGCTACTGATTTCTGTTTTTTTCATTTATGATACCAACCCATATGGCTACGAGGCCGATTAAGTTTGCTAGTTGGAATGTCAGAGGTGTCAGGGACCCTACCAAAAGGCACCAGGTTCTCCAAAACTGCTCTTTATTAAATGTGGATATTTTCATGCAGGAGACACACTTGTTAGCTTCAGAATCTAAGGGGCTATGAAGGCTGGGATTTTCTCAGGTTTTTGTATCCAGCGGGTTACAGGCTAGTAGAGGGGTTGCTATATTAAACAAAATATTACATTTGTAGTAGAGGATAGTATTATAGACCAAGAAGGTAGATTTGTCCTGGTTAAAGGGCAGCTTAACAATATCAATGTGGTACTGGGTGCAATTTACGGCCCAGTTGGCAGTGACCCCCAATTTCTCATGTACCTAGCGGATAAACTGAGTGGATTCCTGCCCTCCCTATTTATTCTGGGGGGTGATTGGAATATAGCCCCTTCTCAGGAGTTGGACAAGACCTATAGGCCCTTAAAACCTTCTTCCCCATCTCAACAGGCCCTTAGTGACTTTATGAATCTGCTAGGCCTACGTGACCCATGGCGCCTGCTCAACCCTATGGACCGAATCTTTTCCTTTCACTCCCCAGTTCACCAAACGTGGTCAAGAATTGATTATATCCTAACCAGTTCTACCCTTCTGAGTAATATTCACCAAGCGGGTATAGAACCAATAGTCATCTCTGATCACTCCCTGGTATGGGTCATGGTCTCCCCAGGACCACATGGTCAAAGGGATACCTCTTGGAAATTAAATACACAACTCCTAAAAGAGGATCACACAGTTTCCCATATTAAATCTCTGATTTCATCCTTTTTAGAACTCAACCAGGGCTCTGTTATCAGAGACGACATACTCTGGTGTACTCTCAAATGCTTTATTAGAGGTGAGTTCATAAAATTAGCCTCCAGAAGGAAAAAAATAAGAGAGGCTAAAGTTATCTCATTGTCTAATCAAATCAGGATAGCCGAAAATGATTTACTAAGAGAAAAGGCAGAATATGCTATTCTTAAAACTAAGACTCGCTACCTGGACCAAGGGGAGAAACCGGGCAGATTGTTAGCTCTTAGACTGAGGGAGACAGAAAGCTCAAGGTTAATCCCGGCACTGAATTCTCCTGATGGCTCCATTAAAACTTTACCTAGAGAAATAGCTCACATTTTTGAATCCTTCTATAGGGAGATTTATGGCAGAGGTACCTCTCAATCGCCTCATCCCATACTAGAACAATTCTTGGAGGGGATTAATCTTCCTTCCCTACAGGATCACCAATGCGACATGCTGTCCTCCCCCATTACCCTCGCTGAGATAGAAGAGGCAATAAAAGGGTTGCCACTGGACAAAACTCCAGGTCCCGATGGCTTCCCGCCCAACTTCTATAAAGTTTTTTTACAAGGAGATCTCCCCTCTACTCCTGAAATTATACGATTACATGTTCTCCTCAGACTCCCTTGACCCATCTCTGTTAGAGGCCACAATAATTTTAATCCTGAAACCAGACAAACCTATGTTAGGCCCAGCCAGTTATCGCCCAATCTCATTATTAAACTACGATATCAAAATCCTAACCAAGATCCTCTCTCTTAGAATTAAACAGATCTGGCAACACTTGCTGAGCCCTGAACAGGTTGGTTTTGTTCAAGGCAGATCTGTAGCAGATCATTAGCAAACCCTTTCTCATATTTTCCAAGCCGCCCAAGATTCTCAGTCCCCTATGGCACTAATTGAGCTAGATGCAGAAAAGGCCTTTGATAGGTGAACTGGGACTTTCTGTGGGCCACTCTGAGGAGAATGGGCTTTCTCGATACCTTTATTCAATGGATTAAAATGGTTTACAAATCGCCCTCAGCCAAAATCTACTGCAATGGGGTCTTCTCATCTCGATTCCCCTTATGCTCTGGTACACGGCAAGGTTGTCCTCTGTCTCCCTACTTATTTAATTTGTACTTAGAACCCTTGATACTTAGTATTAAGGCCTCACCCCGGGTCACAGGTTGTGTTATCTCTCAGAAACCTTTGACTCTTTTGGTCTTTGCAGATGATATTTTACTGCACCTTACTAACCCTGAATCCTCTAACACAGGCATTACAAATCATTGACCGATTTGGCCAAGTTTCCAATTATAGATTAACCCTTAGGCTGCCAACAGAATTAGAACGTATAGGAATTCTGAACTGATATATCAGTCCGCGGCACAGCAAGGGTTAAACTTATCTAAATCAGTTATCTTCCCAATAAATTCTTTCATCTTTCATGCTAACTTTACCCAGTTTGGTATGAAGTGGTCCCCAGTCTCGCTTAAATATTTGGGCATACATCTCGCCCGTGAACCTGAGGTGGTCAAGAAGCTGAATTTGGATGACCTACTGATAAGAGTCCAGAGAGACCTTTGTAGATGGGAAAGCCTGCCGATATCTCTATGGGGACGTATTAACATTATCAAAATGAATGTTCTATCCCGTATTTTCTACCCCCTAAATTTATTAAACATATGGCTCCCAGATCCTATTTTCAGCAGATTCACTCTGCCCTATCCAGTTTCATTTGGAAAGAAAACAACCTAGACGGGCCTTTCTAAAACTCAACGTACCTAGGGACAAAGGGGGCCTTCACCTTCCTAACTTTTTACTATACTACTGGGCTAGTCAGTTATACAAAATAGGAAGATGGCTAACAGTCCAACCCAACTTATCCCAATCAACCTGGTTGGAGCTGAAGCTTAAACTATTGGATCAATATAATCTTCGACCTCCCCGCATCTTCTGTTACTCCTTTTCTACATTACCCGAAGCTATACAAAACTCAGTTATAGGCCTCTCTATCAAAATCTTATCCCAATGTTGGAGTTTCTTCAACATATCATACACCAAGGATCTGGCGCAACCCCTCACTTTTAATCCCAACATCAAAATAGGGGGCACCCCGTTGACCGCTGATTGGCTTCCACAAATTCGGGACTCATCAGTGGAAACCCTGTACTCTCAGGGTTCGCTCCTATCCTCCGCAGATATTTTAACCACTCTAAACATTCCCCAGAAACACATATTCAGAGTTTTCCAAATGAGACATCTGATAGTTAACTCATTTGGGTTTGTATTTACTCCATCTCAAACGAGGCCGTTTTTGGAAAAGATTCAAGAGTTTGTAACCAAATCCCATGGCATTGCCAGAATTTATGCCTTCCTATTGGACACTAAGTTTCCCAGTGCCCTTGATGGTTCTAAAATTTGGGCTTCTCTCATACCTGACTCTCCTCTACCCTGGAGCCTGATTTGTAAGGACACACATAGGTACCTTACTCAGGACAGGCACAGATTAACTCAGTATCATATTTTGAACAATCTGTACTACACACCAATCAAATTGGTTAAATTTGGTAAACTAAAATCAACTAACTGTACTCGGTGTGGAGTAACTGAAGGGAACCTGCTGCATATATTTTGGTACTGCGATAAGGTGGCATCTTTATGGAATATATTACAGTCTAATTTAGATCCCCTTCTTGGATTAAAAGAACTTTTTACAAAAGAAATATGTGTACTAGGGATGTATTCTAACATTGAGGTTAAGGAACGTAGGTACCATATGGCTTTAATTTCTATAGTAGTCAAAAACTGGTCCTTAGGCATTGGATGGATCAAAATACCATCACATACTCGGAATGGCTCAAAGAAATTTCCTTTGTTTCAATACAGAGAGGTTAATAGCCAGTTCCCGAGATAGCATGGCCTCCTTCAACCGGAGTGGGGCAAATTATGCCTTATACCTGAAGTAATCCCAAATAATGATGACCTCTGATAACCTTAGCCTAATCTGTCTCTTTTGGAACAATCTTGTTACCAGAGTACTTCTCATTAATATTTCTCTTTACTTTCTGAATTCTCATCATGGCACTCTCCTGGGTGGGAGGGGGGACGGGTAGGGAGGGAGTTAGAGTTGGTTTGATATGGTTCTCTTTCTTGTTTATACGCACTTTTCACCCTTTACGGTGCTGATATCTCATTAGTGTTTTATTATTTTGTCTCACCACAACATGTTATAATGTTTGTATTTCATGTTCCTGTTGTTTTTATATAACCTAATAAAGATGTTGAATTTCAAAAAAAAGGAGGGAGCTAGATGTCATTTTCCACCTGGGGATAAATGATATGGTAAAGGAGGGGTGGGGGTGGTAGTAGTGCAGGGTCATTTCAGGCAGTTAAATAGGGTCCTTAAAGGGTTGCTAACACAAATGGAGCTATACTGCAGGAGGTGTTCACTGTTTCCACAAATAGCGAAATTGTAATAAGCTTTTTACTAAACCCTCTGTCATTTTTTATGTTTTTTCACCATTTCCCCCGGTTTGTAGCACTTGAATGTTCCTGTGCACACTCTGCACCAGCTGAATAATTGTGCCTGCCCACTATGCTTGATGACATCAAACAGGGAACACCATTCAGGAAGCAGGAGTGTATTGCAATGTATTTCAGTAGAGAATTTGATTAGCATAGTTCTGGTTTATCTCATCTTTCTTCTGCGGTTATAATTTTTAATGGCCAGATTTCATCAATGGGAAAATGTTTCCCTATGAAATTACATGTCGCCTAATGCTTTATGTAGCTGGAGCACACTCTACACATCAGGTGAATTGTACTATTACCACATGGTCTCTTGGTGTGGATGTAATATCCAGCTGTGACACACATGGCACTGGGTTTAAATCCAACAGAATCCTTAGCTATGATAACCTGAGCAAGTTTCCTGCCCTCCTAATGTTTGTCTCTCACAGCAGGAACAAGGTGCCTGAAACACGACTGCCGATGTTGCATCTCGGTTGGGATTGCCTTGCAGTACCAATATGTGTATTTTATGGTTTATTTATCCTGGATAAACAGTAATAAAATAACATTTTGTCACTGAATTAATATTCTGTCACAGCCAGCCAGTTTGGTAGCCTGGCCTTGGATGTTAATCTAGATCTCATGCAGGTCAAGCAGCTTCCCACATGCTGGGCTTCTGTGCAGCATTCCTGTCCTCATTTATTAGCCCCAAATACGTGACAGATGACACATTTGTTTATGAGCCCCAAATACGTGACAGATGACACATTTGTTTATGAGCCCCAAATACGTGACAGATGACACATTTGTTTATGAGCCCCAAATACGTGACAGATGACACATTTGTTTGAGCCCCAAATACGTGACAGATGACACATTTGTTTATGAGCCCCAAATACGTGACAGATGACACATTTATTTATGAGCCCCAAATACGTGACAGGTGACACATTTGTTTATGAGCCCCAAATACGTGACAGATGACACATTTGTTTATGAGCTCCAAATACGTGACAGATATCGTATTTGGTTTAGATCAGTACTGCTTCAATGTGTGCTATCCATTCTGGCTCTAAACATTAGGTGGAGCATTACACCAATAAAGTATATCATCACAGCACACAATGAGATATAAACGTTTTCCACTACGAAATCAATCCAAGACTCTCCATTTCTGGTGACTAAATATAACAATCTGCATCTATTTTTTTTTTCTTCACTGTGACATTTTATGCCCATCAGCGAACACTACTGTACTTTCCTGTTTGCTGGCACAGCTACCTACTACAATACTATGCTTCCATTAGTGCTCATGGATCCAGTTTTCTATTGGCATGCACCCCTGAGAATTCTACCCCACTGCAGATTGACATCATCACCACTTTCTCATAGAAACATAGATTTTGATGGTAGATAAGGACCCCTTGGCCCACACAGTCTGCCTGTTTCCCTATCTATTGGTAAGATAGCAGTTACATAAGAACTTACTGTAACAGTAGATCTTTGAGAGAGGTTCCTGCAGTATGTCTTCACATACAGGACTGTGCCCCTTACCATCAGGTTCACTCGGCAAACTTGTAGCTAGCAATCGTCAGTGAGGACCGCCACCCAGTGTTAGGTGACGCAACTTCAGCTCGACTATAAAAGGGAGTGGTCCCGTGCCTGCCCTCCAGTTCTTTTCCACCATAGATCTAAGGAAAGGGAATAGAAAAGAGGAGCAACTCCTGGGACCCTGTGCCCTGGCACAGCCAGAGATCTAGACAGGAGAAAAGAAAAAAATCCAGGAGCTGTGGGGATAGGTGGTGGGAAACTAGACCTACTGCAGGAACCTCTCTCGAGGATCTACTGTTACGGTACGTTCTTACATAACTGCTATATCTTACTTCAAGAGGTTTCCTGCAGTAGGTCTTCACATATAGGACTGAATTCCAAACAGTCTAACAAAAAAAGGAGTTGGAGATGAGGTTCCGGGAGGAGGAAGATGTCTGCCAACTAAGGGACTGTCTTAAGACAGAAGACTTTGCAACGTTGCAAGGCCAAAGACAGCTTGATGCTTAGAGGCAATGTTCAGATTGTAATGCTTAGTGAAGGTATGGATGGAAGACCAAGTGGCCACTGCGCAAATGTCTGCAGTGGACACATTCTTGAAGAAGGCAGTAAAAATGACCATAATCCTGGTGGAGTGACCTTTGACAGCCCCCGGAAGGGGTTTCTCATACGTTTGGTAAGTGTAATGGATACAGTTAGCCAGCCACCTAGACATAGTCTGTTTAGTGATTGCCTTGCCCTGGCACTGGGAGGCAAAGGCCACAAAGAGCGGATTTGACTTTCAAACCTCTTTAGTCTGAGTGGTATAATACCTAAAAATCCTATAATAATAATAATAATAAATGTATTTGTATGGCGCCTTTCCAATACCAAGGTGCCTAACAATAAAAACAGAAGATACATCATCAAATAATAAATACACACACTTAAAGTCAGATACCACTACAATAATTGGTCATTTCAGCTAGTTATGAAAGTTTTTTTCCACAGGTGGGTTTTTAAACCCTGCCATGCACATCAAGGGTGTTAGAAAGGTATTCCCCCTGTTGGAGTGCTCAGGGAAAAATACCAGCAACTCAACACTCTGATTCAGTGTCATCTTCGAAACAACTTTTGGAGGAAAAGAAGGATTAGTCCGCAGGACCATCCAGTCCCTGTGGAAAATTAAATAGGGCTCTCTACAAACTAGAGCCTGAAGCTCTGAAACCCTTCAAGCTGAAGTAACTGCAACTAAAAATAGCATCTTCCATGCCAGGAAGCACAAATCACAACTTGCTTCCAGTTCAAAAGAGGGCAAAGTAAGTTTCTCCAATATAAAACTGAGATCCCAGGGAGGACAAGGATTCTGGACTGGGGTTTAATGTGAAGGATCCCCTTCAAGAAAGTCTAGGGCTAGGATTTTGCGCTCTACCAGAAGGTGGTAGGCTGACACCACAGAGAGATAGGCCTTCGGAAAGGAATAATGAGACCCAACTCTGAAAGATGTAAGAGGTACTCTAACACCTGGGAGGCTGAACAAGAAAAAGGGTCCAAGCACTTGGCTGTGACCCAGATAGAAAATCTCTTCCATTTCATGGCATAGGTAGATCTGTTGGAGGATTTTCTGGCTTCCGCCAAGACCTAAGCAACCAAAGAGACACCATAGCGAGAAATCACTATGTCCACAGGTGCCATGCATGAAGATGGAGAGACTTGAGGCTCGGATGTACCAGAGTGCCCTACTCCTGGGACAGAAGGTCGTAAGAAAGAGGCAGTGGGACCGGTGGTTCCCAACAGCGGGAACTATATCTGCCAGGGCCACAGAGAAGCAATCAATATCATGTGAGCTCCCTCCTCCTGAAGTTTCAGAAGGACCTTCTGTATGAAAGGACAGGGAGGAAAGATGTACAGAAACCTCCCTGTCCAGGATAGAGACAGTGTGTCTCGCCAAAAAGCAACATGCCCAGGAACGAGTGAGCAAAAGATGGGTAGTTTTTCATTGGACGGGGATGCGAACAGATCTTTGTCTGGTTGACCCCATAGAAGAAACAAATCTTCTACCACCTCCTGCTTTAGTTCCCACTCATGAGCCCTGCGACTGATCGGCTAAGGCTCTCCGCCAGGATGTTGTGAACTCCCGGCACGTGGACTGCTCTCAAGATTAGGCTATGCTGAATCGCTCAATACCATACCCTCATTACTTTTCTGCAGAGAGGATATGAACGGGTTGCTCCCTGTTTGTTCAGATACCAGACAGTGACCATGTTGTCTGTCTGGATGATAAGTGTACCCTGATGAAGTAACAACTGGAAGGCCTGGAGAGCACAGAGAAAGTACAGTTACGTAAGAACTTACTGTAACAGTAGATCTTCCAGAAAGGCTCTTGCAGTAGGTACTAACCAGTAGGACTAAGCCTGCAGGCATCAGGACCCCACAGAAAATCTTCTAGCTAGCAGTTCCTTGTGAGGACCATTGACCCAATATCAGCTGACCAACATCCGCGGACATCAGATAAAAAAGACTGGTCCTGCGCCAGCCCTCCACTTCTCCTGCCGGAGGCCAAAAGGCATGACAGGCGACAGGAAACATGGATCCTAAGAAAAGGAGAGAAGAAACTCAGAGGGAGGGATGGATGGAGGAAAAGCAATACCTACTGCAAGAGCCTGTCTCAAAGATCTACTGTTAAGGTAAGTTCTTACGTAACTGTATTATCTTACTTAGAGAGGGCTCTTGCAGTAGGTATTAACCAGTAGGGACTGAGTCCCAAGCAGTTCTGAACAAAGAAGCCAGGGAGGAGGACAAAACCTAAAAACTGTCCACAGAAAACCTGGCATGGTACGTCTCATGACAAGATGCCCTGCAGGACCACTAAACCAAAGCCTGCCCTGAGGCGGGAAGTCACATCCAAGCTGTAATGCTTGGTAAAGGTATGGACAGAAGTCCAAGTAGCAGCCGTGCAAATTTCTGCTACAGAGACACCTCTGAAGCATGCGGTGGAGACCTCTAGTAGAGGGCCTCTTCACCTGGCCTGGAAGGGGTTTGTCGTACTTGTTGTAAAAAAAGGTAAAACAATTAGCCAACCATTTGGAGAGACACTGTTTAGAAACAGGACATCCCTCCTTCTTTGGAGTGAAGGAAACAAACAACTTGTCCATCTTTCGGAGATCCTTCACTCAGTTGGTGTAATACCTCAAAATCCTGTGCATGCCCAAAGTATGAAGGAGGTGCTCTCCCTGATTGGAGTATTTCAGAAAAAAGACCAGATGCTCCACTGATTGGTTAAGAGTGTATTTGGCTACCACTTTGAGGAGGAACTTGGGGTTAGTCCTCATGGCCACCCAGTCCCTATGAAAAATCATACAGGGAAGTCGGCACATTAAAGCCTGAAGCCCAGAAATCCTCTGCGCAGAAGTGATAGCCACAAGGAACAGAGTCTTCCAAGACAGAAAACACAAATCCGCTTCCGCTGCTGGCTCAAAGGGAGGCAGCGTGAGCTTGTCCAGGATAAAGATGAGGTCCCACAGGGGAGCCAGACTGCGGTTGGGAGGGTTCAAATGAAGGATCCCCTTAAGGTATGTCTTGGAGACCTGAAGCTGGGCCACCAACTTATCCCCAGCGGAAGGTGATAGGCTGAAATGGACGAACGATGGACCTTCAAGGAGGAGTAACTGAGACCCAGGTCAAACAGGTGTTTGAGACAGTCCAAATTCCTAGCCACTGGACAGGAAAAAGGCTCCAGAGACTGGGACTCAGCCCAGATCGTGAAGCGCTTCCACTTCATGGCATAGGTGGACCTGGTGGAAGGTCGATTAGGAAAGAGACCGCAGTGGTTGTGGATCTTGTTGCCTCTGTTGACCTGGCCTGCATCACTGAGACCTAGCTGGATGAAATTGCGGGCCCTATTTTGCAGTCTGCAGTTCCGGCTGGGTTTTCTGTGATTCACCGCCCAAAAGTGTACCATAGGGGTGGGGTTGCAGTCTGTTTTAGACAGGAACTGGATCTCAGGGAGGTGCCAGTTGGATGCACCAACTCCTTTGAGTGTATCGTGGGTGCAGGTGCAGGCTACAGGACCCTTCTCATCTACCGTCCACCAGGTGATGGGAGGGAGTTCCTGAAGGAGGTTGCGGACTTCATCACCGAGATGGTACTGGAGTCTCCCAGATGGTTAATTCTGGGGGACTTCAATGCCTGGGTCGACAATGAACTCTCACCATTTGGACAAAACCTCCTACAATTGATGGATTCATTGGGCCTGTCACGGGTTATTACCTCTGCAGCTCACGAGGGAGGGCACACATTGGACTTGGTGTTCCATCTGGGGATGGAGCTCTCTGATGTAGAGGCAGAGCCAATCAGTTGGTCTGACAATCACGCCCTGAGGTTCAGTTTTGCAGCCCCCCGAAATAGGCCTGCCCCTAAGAAGTCAGTGCAGCTCTGTCCTTCGAGAGGAGTTATCTCAGAAGGCATAATGATGGAGCTGGACTTCTCAGGATTTCCAATGGATAGCACTGACTCAGGTCCCCTGGTCCTGGCCTATAACAGGGCTGTGGTAGGGGTCTTGGATGTCATCTGTGGTAGGGGCCTTGGATGTCGTCCCCTTACTCTTCATCCGGGGGCCCCCTGGTTTAACGGGGAGATCTGTGAGTTGAAGAGGCAGGGGCGAAAATTGGAAAGACGCTGGCAGAAAACTCGCCTGGAGGTGGATAGGCTTAGATTGCTAGATCATTATAGGATCTACCAATCAGCAATTTCCCATAAAAAGGCAGAGTTCCTGTCCAGAGAAATTGCTACAGTGAGGAATAGACCAGCCCAACTCTTCCGGAGTGTGGATAGACTGTGCAATCCAGCCTGTCTACATGCAGGTCGAGCGTTGTCACAAATACAGTGTGAGGAGTTTGTGAAATTCTTCGCTGATAAGGTATCCACCATCAGGGATGCGATCAGCCAGCACCTTCCCATTGGGACTTGCACTGATCAGTCGGGTGGTACTAATGCTCAGTTGACTTGGTTCACCTTTAGCCAACCGGCAGTCATAGATATTGGGAGGATCGTCCAGACTCTGCGACCTACCTACTGTAGTTTGGATTCGGGGCCTACTCGCCTACTAGTGGGGTGTGTAGAGGTCATCGACCCGGTCCTGGCTGGGATAGTGGCAGTTTCATTAGAGAGAGGGATCTTTCCAGATCCCTTAAAGGAGGCAGTAGTATGCCCCCTTTTGAAAAAACCCACTCTTGATCCCGACTGCCCAGCAAACTACAGACCAGTCTCTAACTTGCCCTTTGTAGAGAAAGTCATTGAGAAGGTGGCCGCTCTGCAGCTGAAGGATCATTTGACCAGCCAAAATATCTATGACCCTCTCCAGTCTAGCTTCAGGAAACGGCACATCAATGAGACGGCTCTTGTGCAGGTACTAAATGATCTCCTGCTAACAACATACACCTGTTCATATCCTTAAAGGCACAGCACACTGAATAGGGGGTAGAGACACTCACAAGCTTGCACACACTATAACAAGAACAAAAACCAAAAAAGTATCTGTAACAGGAAGGGACACAGACATGTGGGGAGTGGTGCAATGCACTGGCTGTGGAGCAGCAGTCTTCCGGGAGACATTCTGGAAACTGCATTGCTGCATTGCAGGCACCTCTCTGGTCTGAGGGAGAAGGTTGTTCGTCTCCATGCTGACCTGGCAAGAAACCTGCTTCCCCACCCAGGGACCATCCAGGCCACTGCCACTACCTCAGAAGTTGCCAAGAAAGAGGAGTGGTTGGACCACGGTGAGCTCAGGGAGGGTGAGGGTGGTGGAATGGAACAGAGGCGCATCCCTCCAGTTGCGCCTCTCCACAATTCATTCACCACTCTGGCGAAGCATGGTTCCTCTATGGAGGCACCTGCAGTGGAGACCAAGGAGGATGCTGGGAACCTCCACAATGGAGACCTACAGGAGGGTGGCCCAGGACCCCACAGGGGAAGGAAACAACTCCTGGTGGGGGACTCAATTGTTAGGGGGTAGAACTGGGGGAGGGAGGGGAAAGGGAGGTAAGGTGCGTGCCTGGCACCAAGGCTTGGAGGGACAGGAAACGAATCCTCAGGATCGTGGGAGCAGCAGCAAGGGGGAGGGAGCTGGATGTCATTATCCACCTAGGGACGAATGACCTGGCTAAGAATGGGATCAGAGCAGTGCAACAGGAGTTTGTGGAGTTGGGGAGGGGCCTTAGACAAGTAGCACACACGGTAACTTTCTCGGAAGTGCTACCTGTCTATGGCATGGATGAGGCTAGGCCACTCCGCACCATGGGATTCAATGACTGGTTGAAAGGCTGGTGCAGAGCTCAGGGATTTGGCTTCATTGGGGACTGGGGTTCCATCTGGAAGGACACAGGCCTATAGAGGTGCGATGGTCTGCATCTATCCTGGAGGGGAACCAGGATCCAAGGGGGGAGGCGCTGAAGAGGAGAAGGGAAATCCTAGCCCCCCCCAAAAAAAAATCAGGGTAATTAGTGAGGTAAACACCAAAATAGAGCAGTTGGTAGGGAGAAGGGCAGGGGTAAATGGAGAAAAAGACAAAGGCAGTAGGGACAGGGATGGGGCAAAAAGAAATAAAGCCATACAAAAATGGAGGGTAATGAGTACCGATGCCCGTAGTCTAGGTAAAAAGCTATCTGAAATGGTGGCCTTGATGGAAGAGGGATGCCTGGATATTGTGGAAGTCACAGAAACATGGTACACAGGGAACCATGACTGGGATGTCAACATACCAGGGTACACAATCTACAGGAGGGACAGGGAAGGAAGAAGAGGAGGAGGAGTAGCTCCTTAAGTCAGGGAAGTGATAAAAGCAACAGAACTAAAGGGTAAACAGGGAGGAGAGGAGGCACCGTGGGTCACCCTGGAGACTGGAACTGGCTCCACAACTCCGCACAGGGGTTGTATACAGACCCCCGTCTCAGGGGGAGGAAATGGACAAGGAAATGATAGAAGGCATCCTTGGGATGGCAGAGAAAGGGGAGATATTGCTGATGGGGGACCTGAATATGCCAGATGTTGACTGGAGCACCTTTGCTGCAGCCACATCCAAGAGAAGGGCCATTCTCGATGCCCTACAGAGGACATGCCTCAGACAGCTAGTTTTGGAACCCACTTGGGAGAGAGCAATCTTAGACCTGATACTCTCAAATGGGGATGGAGAAAGGATCTCTGATCTTGAAGTCGGTAGCCATCTGGGAACACGCGACCACCAAACAGTGTGGTTCACGATAAACTTAGCTGTAGAGTCAAGCCACACAAAGTGAAGGTACTGGACTTCAGGAGGGCTGATTTTTCATAAATGGGAGAGTGCCTCTGAAAGCACTAGCAAACAGGCAAGAAGGTGGGGTGGAGCAACAATGGGAATCATCAAAACCGCCATCACAGAGGCAACAAGTCTTTGTGTGAAGCAAATAAACAAATCAAACGAAGAGAAAACACTATGGTTCTCAAAGAAGAAGGGAAGGTAAGGGAAAAGGATAGCATTCAGGAAGTATAAGGAAACACAGAAGGAGCAGGACAGAGAACTGTACCAGTTAAAGCAGAAGGAAGCGGGTAAGACAGTCAGAATAACAAAGGCCCAAACCAAAGAAAAGATAGCCAACTCGGTTAAGAAGGGGGATAAAACCTTTTATAGGTACATTAGGGGGCAAAGAAAGACTAAGGCAGGAATACTGAGGCTGAACAAAGAGGAAGGTGGTTGGGCAGAGAGCGACAGTGAAAAAGCAGAGATACTGAACGAATACTCCTGCTCAGTATTCACAATGGAAAAGCAGGGTGAAATACCTAATCCGGTCAATAGAAGCACTCTGGATAGGGGGTTGATATTGGTCCTTTCACGAAGAAAGGATTCTGAAAGAACTCTTAAAACTGAAGGTGGATAAAGCAATGGGGCCTGATGGGATTCACCCCAGAATTTTAAAAGAACTAAGGGAAGAACTAGTAACACCACTGACTAACCTTTTTAACAAATCATGGGAGGATGGGGTGGTACCTGAGGACTGGAGGAAGGCGGATGTGATTCCCCTTCACAAAAACCGGGAGCAAGACAGAGGCAGGAAACTACAGACCTGTCAGTTTGATCTCAGTGGTAGGGAAAATGATGGAATCACTCCTGAAGGAAAGAACTGTTGAGTACCTAGAGGCCAGTGGGGCAGAGGACCCAAGGCAGCATGGATTCACAGCAGGAAGGTTGTGTCATCCAAATCTAATTGATTTCTTTGACTGGGTGACCAAAGCAGTAGACCAGGGAAGGGCTGTAGACATGGCCTACCTAGACTTTAGCAAGGCATTTGAGTCTCGCACAAAAGATTAATAAACAAATTAGCCAGGCTGGGAGTGGTTCCTAGGGTGGTAGCCTGGGTAAAACACTGGTTGGACAACAGGACACAGTGGGTAATAGTAAATGGAACCCACAGTGAAGAAAGGAGGGTTACTAGTGGGGTACCGCAGGGTTCAGTACTGGGGACAGTCCTTTTTAATGTCTTTATAAGTGAAATTGCAGAGGCACTGGAAGGGAAAGTTTGTCTCTTTGCAGATGACGCAAAGATCTGCAATAGGTTTGATACACAAGGTGGGGTGAAAAGGATGAAAAGGGACTTGGCAAGGTTGGAGGAATGGTCAAATGTATGGCAGCTTAGATTCAATGCAAAAGAGTGCAAAGTAATGCACCTGGGAAACAAAAACCCAGGGCAAGGGTACACAATGGGGGGTGATATACTGACAACAACAAAAATGGAAAGGGACCTGGGGGTAGTCATATTAGATGACCTAAAGGTGGGCCAGCAATGTGAGAAGGCAGTAAGGAGGACTGGGGGGATACTGGGATGCATAGGGACAGGCATCACCAGTAGAAAACAGGAAGTTGTTGGCCCTCTGTACAGACAGTTGGTAAGACGACATCTGGAGTACTGCGTACAGTTCTGGAGACCCCATCTCTGCAAAGACATAGACAGGGTGGAGGCTGTCCAGAGGAGGGCAACCAAAATGATGCAGGGTCTGCATCAGAAGACGTATGAAGAAAGACTAAAGGAACTAAAGATGTATAGCCTCGAGGAAAGGAGGAGGGGGACATGATAGAAACTTTCAAATACAGTAGCTCAAGGGAATCAACAAAGCCCAAGAGGGTAGCATCTTTCAGAAAAAAAGATGTGCAAAAACAAGGGGGCACAATTTGAAGATAGAGGGGGGAGGGCTCAGAGGTAATGTGAGGAAGTATGTCTTCACAGAGAGGGTTGTGGATACATGGAACATCCTTCATGAGGAGGTCATAGAGTCAAAAACAATGGGGGAATTCAAGAGTGCATGGGACAGACATAAGGCAATTCTAGTGGGGGTAGGAGGAAGTAGGCTGTTGGTTAACTAGGATCTGCAGCTTATCCGTTAGGTAGAGAAATTAGTGGCGGCGCTACACTGGGGCACACCAGGGCACGTGACCTGGTGAAAAAATGCTGTGCTCCAGCTAGTCTCCGTTGCCATCCTCATCTAGTGTGCGCTACATACAGCATGCGAGCTCTAAAAAATTTTTTTGCGTCTGCCACGGACATCCTTCTATCAAGCCCTGACTCCTCCGAGCATAATTTGAAAACTTGCGCTGATGGGTTCGGGGACACATTATCATGGAGCTAAGCCAGGCTTGCATATTCAGGAAGCAGCCAATGAGGGAACTAAAAGAAGTAAAGGGAGTAGGGGACCAATCTAGAAAGAGGAACCGCTTAGATAACATGAGCCAATGAAAGCTCTGATTCAACAGCCAATCAGGATGCCCATCGAGTGTTTGTTCCGGCAATAAAGAAGCATGGACACAAGACCAGTTTATCTTTATTTGCCAAGAAGACTGGTGTTGTGATTCGGAATCTTTCTTCCTTGCATCATTTGCTGACATGCAGCCTGCCTGATCTGGAGTTTACCCGCCGATTTTTTTTTTTTTTTGAGTTTTGGGACAATCAGCCCTCCGCCGCCGAGTTGCCGACCCGGAACCCCGCTGTCCTGGTGGGCCAGATCTGAGCGGAGGAGCCACAGACAAGACTAGGAGTCATCAAGGCCAACCCCAACCATCTCCTTCCAGGCTCTATGTAAACTGCATTTGCAATCCAGACCTCAACAACGGCTGCCCCAACAATCGAACCGAGACCTTTCCTATCCTGCACCAGCTGCATCATGTACTGTACTGGTAAGGAGAAAGGGGGCATTTTTTTTACAGTTGTTGTTTGGTTTAGGGAAGCCAGGGGCTGCTGCTTGACTGAAAGGGGGTGGGAGAGACTCGAGTTTAACTTACAATAACTAAAGTGTACTGAGATGTTTGGACTGCTGGCTTGGGGAAGGAAAGGGGGAGAGTGGGCGGTAACTCGCGCTGTGCTGTTGTGTTGTATTTTGTGAGGGATATATTTTTTACAATTGTTTGGGGAAGCCAGGGGTTTGAAAAGGGTTTGTACTGGGAGAGAGTTTAACTGTATGATTTGGGGACTGTGCTGGCTGTTGTGTTTTGTGTGCTGGCTGCTGGGTGGGGGTGGGTCAGGGAGCTGGGGTGTTGCTGTTGCCTGATGTAATGGAGCAGTTGGTGTTGCATGGAGGAGACTTGGAGCCCTCTGATGTGGTTTTGTGCTTTGGCCTGTGATTTTAAAAATGAAACTACTGTGTTCTGTTTGTGGAGTGAGAGGAGGGTTGAAATGGCCTGACAACTGTCTGGCTGTGGGGGAGCTATATACTGTGTTTTTTTTTTCTTTTACCTCTCCTGCACCTCTACTGGGCCTGGTTCAGACTCTACATACTTCACATACTGGAAAGGATGGAGAAAGGGGGCATTTTTTACAGCTGTTGTTTGGGGAAGCCAGGAGTTTGAAAGGTGGTGGGAGAGAAACTGTAAAACTAGTGTCCTGATGTTTGGATGGCTGACTTGGGAAGGGGAGGCTGTTCTATTTTGTGGGTTGGGGGGTTGCAGTTTCCTAGTGTAATGTGGCAGTTAGTGTTGCATGGGGGAGGCGTAGACCCTCTGGCGATGGTTTGTGCTTGGACCAGATTTTAAAAATGGAACTCCTGTGTTCTGTTTCTGGAGTGAGGGGAGGGATGAAATGGCCTGATGGCTGGCTGGCTGCTGGGAGAGCTTCATTTTTTTTTGGGGGGGGTGCAGGAATATACACACGATTTAAATTTTGGTTTCTATAGGTGCCCTGGCTGCCAACTGTGGTGCCCACCCAGTGCCCTGGTAACCAACAGAAGCTGGAGCCGCCACTGAGGGAAATGGGCAGACTAGGTGGGCCAAGCGGTCCTTATCTGTCGTCAAATTCTATGTTTTTATGTTTCTATGTTTCCTGATGACGAGAGATCGGAGAGCTTGTTCCATCTTGGTTCTCCTTGATCTTTCAGCAGAATTTGACACTGTGGATCATGAGGTGTTGCTCGAGCGACTGTAGTTTTTCTGTGGACTGAGGGGAGCAGTCCACAGTTGGTTTTGATCTTTCCTTGAGGGCAGATCACAGAGAGTGGTGTCGGGGATTTATTTTTCGGCCCCTCACTGGCTGCCCTGCGGGGTTCCACAGGGCTCGGTGCTGTGCCGCATATTATTTACAGTGTATATGCTTCCATTGGGGGACATTATTAGACGGTATGGGCTGAGTTTTCATTGTTATGCTGATGATTCTCAGCTCTACCTGTCTTTTATACCTGAACAAGAGTCTGATTCTACCACAGTGCTAAATAACTGCCTGCTGGAGATAAGGACTGGATGAGTACTAGTTGGCTTTGGTTGAATTCATGTAAAATAGAGGTATTGGTGGTGGACCCTGGTTTTAGGACAATGGGGTATGGGCGGGGAAACCCTCAGGTTTATATCTTGGGGGGGCCCTGCTTATGGCCTCTGGCCAGGTGCGTAACCTGGGCGTGGTATCTGATGAGGGCCTGACCCTGAGGGTGCAGGTGTTGGCTGTAGTCAAGTCTTCCTTTTTACATCTAAGGAATATAGCCCAGGTAAAGCACCTGGTCCTGCCCGAAGATCTTCCTACCTTGGTCCATGCCTTTGGTACCAGTCGTTTTGATTACTGCAATGCCCTCTATCTAGGGCTGGTGGGCGTGGATATCCACCGCTTGCAGCTAGTGCAGAACGCGTCAGCCAGGTTGTTGACTGGAATCTCTAGATCCAGTCATATAACACCTGTGCTGCGTGAGCTGCACTGGCAGCCTATGCAGTGGCAGATCACCTTCAAGGTTGCATTGCCGACCGATAAGGCCCTACGTGAGTTGGGCCTCACTACCTGAAAGAACTCCTGTTGTTTAACTGCCCCTCCCGATCACTCCGATCCTCTGATGAGGGATTGCTAGAGATTCCAAGGGTATCCCTAAAAACATCTGGAGTAAGATCATTTACCTTTATGGCACCTACCCTGTGGAATTCTCTACCTTGCCAGATACGAGTTATCCTGACCGCAGAAGGCTTTAAAAAATCTCTGAAAGCTTTCCTATTTAACCAGGCATTCTCAGAGACTTGGTGAATGGTTGGTATTGTTTTTGTTATTAGTTTTACTGATTTTAAACTGTAATGTATTGTTGTATGGAATACTGTAAAACGCCCTGAGCCCAGGAAGGGCGCGTTATATAAATACATTTTTACTTTACTTACTTAACTTTCCTAGCCTCCGGTAGGATGTGAGCTACCTTGGGGGAAACACCATAGCGGGAAGCCACTAAGTCTGCAGGAGCCAGGCATGCAGATGAAGGGACCTGAGACCTGGGAACACCAGGTTCACCTGATCCTCAGTCAACAGATCCTGGGAAAGGGGAAGAGCAGGCTACATGGAAAGGAGGTGCAGAATAGAGAACCATGCTTGTCTCGGCCAAAAAAGGGGCGATGAGAATCATTCTTGCCCTGTCCACCCTGAGTCTGTGAAGAAATAGCAGTTATGTAAGGACTCACCGTAACAGTAGATCTTCGAGAGAGGTTCCTGCAGCAGGTCTTCACATATAGGACTGCACCCCATGGCATTAGGTCCGCATGGCAAACTTGTAGCTAGCAATCTTCAGCGGGGACTGCCCCCCATCGTCAAGTGATGCAACAAGCTCGACTATAAAGGGTGTGGTCCCACACCTGCCCTCCAGTTTTTTTCCACCAGAGACCTAAGGATAGGAAGTGGAAAGAAGGAGTAACAACTCTGGGGACCCTGTGCCCTGGCTGAGCCAGAGGACTAGACAGGAAGAAAGAAAATAAACTCCAGGAGCTGGGGGATAGGTGGGTGGGAAACGACCTAATGCAGGAACCTCTCTTGAAGATCTACTGTTACGATGAATTCTTACGTAACTGCTATATCTCACTTCGAGAGGGTTCCTGCAGTAGGTCTTCACATATAGGACTGAATTCCAAGCAGTCTAACAAAAAAGGTGTTGGAGACGAGGTTCCGGGAGGATAAAGATGTCTGGCAACTAAGGGCCTGTCTTAGGACAGAAGGCCTTGTAGAACCGCAAGACCAAAACCAGCTCAACACCTAGAAACAATGTCCAGACCGTAATGCTTAGTGAAGGTATGGACGTAAGACTAAGTGGCAGCTGCGCAGGTATCAGCAGTGGACACATTCCTGAAAAAGGCGGTAGAAGTGGCCACACTCCTGGTGGAGTGACCTTTGACCACCCCTGGAAGGGGTTTTTTCGTATTTCTGGTAAATGTAATGAATACAGTTAGCCAGCCACCTAGACAGTCTATTTAGTGATTGCCTTGACCTGGCACTGGGAGGCAAAGACCACAAAGAGCTGATTTGACTTTCAAAACGCTTTTGTCTGAGAGCTATAATACCTCAGAAACCTGTGCATATCAAGAGTGTGCAACAGATATCTCCTCCCCCCCATTGAAATGCTGTGGGAAAAAGACCGGCAGGTCAACACTCTGACTGAGAGTCATCTCCAAAATCACTTTTGAAAGAAACAAAAGATTGGTCTGTAGGACCCGGTCCTTGTGGAAAATTAAATACGACTCTCTACAAACTAGAGCATGAAGCTCGGGAACCCTTCGAGCTGAAGTAACTGCAACCAAAAGCAGCGTCATCCAGGCCAGGAAGTGCATATCACAACTTGCTGCCAGTTCAAAAGGGGGCAAAGTAAGTTTTTCCAACATAAAATTATGATCCCAGGGAGGACATGGATTCCGGACTGGAGGTTTAATAGGAAGGATCCCCTTCAAGAAAGTCCTAGAAACCTCTAGGTGGGCTAAGATTTTGCCCTCCACCGGAAGGTGGTAGGCTGGCACCTCAGAGAGATGGACCTTCAGTGAGGAGTAACTGAGGCCCAACTCTGAAAGATGCAAGAGGTACTCTAACATCTGGGAGGCTGAGCAGGAAAAGGGGTCCAAGCACTTGGCTTGGCCCAAATAGAAAATCTCTTCCATTTCAAGGCATAGGTAGACCTGGTGGAGGGTTTCCTAGCCTCCACCAGGACCTGGGCAACCTGCATGGACACACCACAGTGAGAAACTGCTATGTCTACAGGTGCCACGCACAAACGTGGAGAGACTTGAGGCTCGGATGTACCAGGGTGCCCTGCTCCTGAGACAGAAGGTCGTGGAATACAGGCAGAGGAACCGGCGATTCTAGAACTAGTTGTTGCAACAGCGGGAACCAAATCTGCTGGTGCCACAGAGGAGCTATCGGGATCGTGTGAGCCCGCTCTGCCTGTAGTTTCAGAAGAACCTTCTGAATGAGAGGAAAAGGAGGAAACGTGTACAGAAACCTCCCTGTCCAGCAGAGAGACAGTGCATCCTGCCAAAAAGCACCATGCCTGAGAATGAGGAGCAAAACCTGGGTAATTTTGCATTGGATGGGGATGCAAACAGATCTAGAGCTGGTTAACCCTAAGAAGAAACAAGTCTTCTACTACCTCCTGTTTTAGTTCCCACTCATGAGCACTGGCAACTGATCGACTGAAACTGTCCACCAGGGTGTTGTGAACTCCCGGCACATGGACTGCTGTCAGAGTCAGGCTGTGCTTAATCTCCCAATACCATACTCTCATTGCTTCTCTGCAGACACTACAATCAGGTACCTCCATGTTTGCTGAGATACCAGACGGAGGCCATGTTGTCTATCTGGATGAGCAGTGTTCCTGGACGAAGTAATGACTGGAATGCCTGGAGCACAAAAAGGACTGCTCTTGTCTCCAGGATATTGATGTGATGGTTCTCCTCAGAGGGGGACCAGGAACCTTGCGTCCTGTGATCCCCAAGATGAGCTCACCAACCCAAATTGAAAGCATCCGAGTTAAAGGTTTGGGAAGGAGCCTGAAAGTGGAAGGGGGGCCCCCAAACAATAGGTTGAAGAGGTCCTGCCACCAGAAGAAATCTTTCTGAAGGTTGCTGGAGATCATGACCAGCTGGTCCATACTGTTCAACCTCTGATCCCACTGGAGGGTTACTAGTGGGGTACTGCAGGGTTCAGTACTGGGGCCAGTCCTTTTTAATGTCTTTGAAAGTGACATTGTGGAAGGACTGGAGGGGAAGATATGTCTCTTTGCAGATGACACAAAGATCTGCAACAGGGTTGATATGCAAGGTGGGGTGGAAAGGATGAAAAGGGACTTGGCAAGGCTGGAGGGATGGTCAAATGTATGGCAGCTCGGATTCAATGCAAAGAAGTGCAAAGTAATGCACCTGGGAAACAAAATCCCAGGGCAAAAGTACACAATAGGTGGTGAGATACCGACAACAAAAATGGAAAGGGACCGGGGGGTAGTCATATCAGATGACCTAAAGGTGGGCCAGCAATGTGAGAAGGCAGTAAGGAGGGCTGGAGGGATACTGGGATGCATAGGGACAGGCATCATCAGTAGAAAACAGGAAGTTGTTGGCCCTCTGTACAGTTGGTAAGACCACATCTGGAGTACTGTGTACAGTTCTGGAGACCCCATCTCCGCAAAGACATAGACAGGGTGGAGGCTGTCCAGAGGAGGGCAACCAAAATAGTGCAGTGTCTGCACCAGAAGACATATGAAGAAAGACTAAAGAAGCTTAAGATGTATAGCCTCGAGGAAAGGAGGGAGGGGGGGACATGATAGAAACTTTCAAATACCTCAAGGGAATCAACAAAGTCCAAGAGGATAGCATCTTTCAAAAAAGAGATGTGCAAGAACAAGGGGGCACAATTTGAAGATAATGGGGGGATGGCTCAAAGGTAATGTGAGGAAGTATTTCTTCACAGAGAGGGCTGTAGATGCATAGAACAGCCTTCCTGAGGAGGTCATAGAGTCAAAAACAGTGGGGGAATTCAAGAATGCATGGGACAGACATAAGGCAATTCTAATGAGGGTAGGGGGAAGTAGGCTTTTGGTTAACTAGGATCTGCAGCTTATCCGTTAGGTAGGTAAATGGGCAGACTAGGTGGGCCAAGTGGTCCTTATCTGCCATCAAATTCTATGTTTATGTTTCTATGACTCTGAGAGACCATTGGGTGACCGTCATGTGCAGCCCGGCTAGGGGGACCATTGGGATGGCGGCTGCCATAAGACCCAGAAGGTAATGCACTGAGCAGGCTGAGGTCCACCAAAACTTGGCCACCAAGGTGGACTGTGAGACAAGAGTCTCCGCTCGGTGCCGCAGCAGGAAGGCTTTGCTTTGGACCGTATCTAGCACCGCTCCAATAAATTGGAGGTGCTGGGAGGGTACTAGCTGGGATCTGGGTAGACTTACCAAAATTCCCAGGTGAGAAAACAGGTCCAGAGTGAAGGAGAGGGACTCCTTCAGGCTGTCTGGAGATGGGGCTGAGAAGCGCTAGTCGTCCAGGTATGGAAATGCATATATGCCCCTGCAGGGGAGAAACACCACTACCACCGCTGGGCACTTGGTAAATAACTGAGGCACTGAAGCCAAGCCAAAGGGGAGTGCCCTGAATTGAAAATGGTTCTCCAGGAAGGAGAACCTGAGGAAGTGGCGGTGGGCTGGGAGGACAGGGATAAGAAGATAAGCATCCTGCATATCCAGAGAACACAGCAAAGTGTTTGTCAGGAGCAGGGGCAGGAGTCCCTGGAGAGTCAGCATGCAGAACCTCTTGTATTCTATGAAGAGGTTGAGCGTACTGAGATCCAAGATAGGTTTCAGATCCCCTGTCCTTTTTTGGAACAAGGAAGAAGCTGGAATAAAATCCCATTTCTATTTGCTCTGGAGGAACAGGCTCTATGGCAGCTTTTTGAAGCACAGCCTGAATCTCTTGATGGACAAAGGGGATCTGCCCGATGGGTAAAAGGACCTTCCCAGAGGGTTTGCTAGAGGCATCTCCAGGAACTCGATGGAATTACCTCTTTGTATGAATTGCAACACCCATATGTCCGCGATAATGGTCTTCCACCCTTCCAGATGGAGGCCAAATCTTCTCCTACTGGTTCCTCCATGGGTGGAGGGAACGAGAGGAGGGGAAGCGAATCAGGACACGGGGTTGGGGGGCTTAGCTCCTGAGACCACCTTGGCAAATTTGGCCTGAGGAGGTTGTGCTCCTGGGCCAGCGGCACATTTTTGATGGCTGCCCTGGCTCTGATTCCTGTTGCAGTTTCTTTTGTGATGAAAAGGCTGCTTCTTCTGACCTACATGGTACATGGAGCGTATGTCTCTTAAGACCTACCACTCTTCTGCAGCCCAGGGATAATAGCTTTAGCATCTGCACCAGAGAGAACAGAGCTCTTGAAAGGCACGTCCAAAAGGGTGGACTGGACATCTGGTGCCAGACCCACTAGGCGCAACCAAGCTAGGCACCTAAGGTAAATCCCTGAGGCTGCAGCCCGAGCCACCAAATCCACTGAATCATAGGTTGCTCGGAGTGCATGCCAGCAGGATGACTTGTTCATCCGTACTTTCTCCAGTAACTTGGCCCTGAGCTGCTTGTCAGGGGTGTTCTGAAGATCCCTCTCTAACTCTGAAAGTGAGGACTTCTAGAATGCCACCATGTGTGAGATGTAATTAAGTGACCATATGGCACGGGTAGTCAAGGCATAAATCTTTCTGCCATATTGGTCCAGCTGTTTCGAGTCCTTATCTGGAGGAGAGGAGCTGAGATGTTTCAGTTACGCTGAACGGTCATGGGCAGTTGTGATGACCACAGATTCAGCATTTGTCGGTAAAGTGAGGTGGGAGACCGCTTCCAGGGGTATAGTAGGTTCTATCAGCTTTTCTAGACACCGTCAAAATAGATGAAGGCTGCTGCCAAATCGTGGATGCAAGATCCTCATGTAGACCCATCCGGCGGGATAGGGAGAGGATCCACATAGTGAAATCTAAATGCTCAGTGAGCCTCTTACATGGAGGATCCAGTTCCTTAGATGGCCAGCCCAAAGTCATTTGAATTTCAAGCAGACGCTCCCTAAAGGAAGGATCCTCTGGTGGAGATTTGGGTGATGACTTGGGCTGAGGCTCAGGCGGAGAGCAGGGTTCTGACTGGTCAATGCCAGAGTCCTTGTTCGACTTGGAAGATGTTGGTCTGCTAGGCAGAGAGGGATACACTCCAATGTCCCCCACTAGAAGAGAGCCCGAGGCACAGCCAGATGGCACAGGGAGAGGCGTGCCCCCTTGAGGCCAGAACTGATTTAATTCAGTCAAAAGCTGTGTCCTGGCATCCTGCCACCACACCGAGATGGCATCATGGTCAGGTGGTGGTGGTGGAGGAGGATTTGGCGGTGGAGGCTTAAACCTGGGATACCCAGGGTATGATGGGTAACTGGGGGGATGCCAGTAAGGATACTGGTACTGGTAGCCCGTGTACCCCAGTGAAGGGTATCCAGGTGTCAGGTATCCAGACGGTGGATAACCCAGCATCGGGTAGCCTGGTGTCATGTACCCCAGTGTAGGGAAGCCTGGTGAAGGGTAGCCCATCGTTGGTGGGTAACCAGGAGTATGTGGGTAACAGGCCCCGGGAAACCTCCAGAGGGGCCAGTGCGAGGAGCCGAAGAGCTACTGGGCAGTGGCAGAGAGTCAGGTGAAGGGCCCGAGGGTCCCGAAGGAGGGGGTCCATGCTTGCAAGTCCCAAATCTGGCGACGGGTCCTGGGGAAAGAAGGGATCTGGTGGCGGGATTGATCCAGGCTTAGGATGGAGCTCTGGAAGGGATCCCAATGACAGGTCTTGAAGCATTCCCAAAAGAAGGGATAAGTCAGGAATGGGTGGCGAATCTCTGAGTGTGGAAACTGGCAGGGATGAAGGTTCCCCCATAAGCACACTTGTCCCAGAGTCAGGGTCCACAAGGGAGCCCAACAGGAGAGTGGAGGCAACTGCATGGTCAACTGAGGCTCCGTTGGCCGACTTATCAGTTGTGATCGGGCTGGCGGCAGCCGAAGGACCATGGTCAGGCTGACTGCTCAAGGCTGGGCACCCATTGATGGAGTCAGAAGATGGCTTATCGGCAGTGCTACTAGCGGGAGAATGTACAAGGACCTTCCTGGCTGTCTGCTCATCTCAGTAGGAGGGGGGAAGAGGACGTACGAACCGTCGAAGCAGACTAAGGTCCAGCAGGAGTGGTACTAACAGTTTTTGAGAAGGATACACCCTGGTCATCAACCAAAGAAAGCTGGTTTTACCCCGAGGAGGCAGGCTTCTGTTCCGGCACTTCTCCTTGTCCTTCTTCTTTTTCTTCTTTTCTGGGGCTGGTGACAATGACCTCTCCCTAAGTTCCTGAAGCTCCTTTTCCATCAAAGCTAGCTGCTGAGTCAGAATGTGGGCCTCAAGGGTCCGTCTGCGACAGGTCTGGGTGGCCTAGTTGAAGCCTTGACAGGTAGCACACTCTGCTGAGTTGTGCTTAGGCCCCAGACAGAGGAGGCAGCGGGAGCGGTCGTCCCAGTGCAGGATTTGGGCGCCACACTTAGTGCACGTTTTCTTCGGGCGAGACGACATATATAGCAGGTGTTAAGAGAGGAGTTTTACAACAGAAATAGATGAAAAAAACATTGAATTAAGTGGGTGACTGATCAGTGTTCTACCACGTCTATCGGACAAACTGGCACAATGGTGGGAAAGAACTGGAGGGCGGGTGTGGGACCACCTCCTTTATAGTCGAGCTGATGTTGTGTCACAGGGGGTGGTCCCTGCTGAAGATTGCTAGCAACAAGTTTGCCATGTGGACCTGACACCAGAGGGCGCAGTCCTATATGTGAAGACCTACTGCAGGAACCCTCTTGAAGTAAGATTTCTGGGGATCAATGGAATTGGAGGAGAGGCATAGATGAACCTGCCTTTCCAAGACAGACAGCACATCCTGCTGAAAAACGTCTTGTCCTGAAATGAGCGAGCAAAAGACAGGAAGCATGGCGCTGGATGGGGATGCTAATAGATCTATTCGAGGCATACCCCAGTGGGAGAATAGAGCATCTGCGATGTCTTGCTTTAGCTCCCACTCATGTGCACTTGCTGACACGTGACTAAGTGCATCTGCAAAGCAATTTTGATCTCCCAGGACATGGAGCACTGTCAGATGAAGACCAAGGCGAACCGCTCTTTCCCATACCTGCACGGCCTCCCAACAAAGTGGGTAGGATTGGGTCCCCCCCTATTTGTTGAGGTACCAGACAACACTCATGTTGTCTGAATGTACCATCAGGGGGCCTGGAGGAATGAGGGACTGAAAGGCCAGGATGACAAACAGAACAGCCCTCATCTCAAGCACACTGATGTGCAGTCGAACCTCCTCTCGAGACCAGGTCCCTTGGGTTCTGTGAGATCTGAAATGGGCCCCCCACCCAGTCCCCAATGCATCCATTGTCAGGTTCTAAGCAGAAAGCTCTGGGCAAAAAGGTGTTCCCCGGGACAGGTTCTTTGGTAGAATCCACCACTGGAGATCCCTGGCCATAGGGTCCAAAATCAGGACTTCCCAGTTGAGATCATCCACTGCTTGGTTCCCCTGAGCTTTGAGAGTCCATTGGTGAACTCTCATATGTAGCCTGGCTAGGGGGACCATAGGGATGGCCGCAGCCATAAGCCCAAGGAGCCAGAGGACCCACCGGGCAGGAAGCCAGGGACTGAGCTTGCTGGATTAGGGTCTCAAACTGGTCTTGGGGAAGAAAGGCTCTGTCCACCATGGTGTCCAACACTGCCCCAATGAACTGCAAACGTTAGGTGGGGACCAAATGAGATTTGGTTTGCTTGACTGTAATGCCCAGCTTATGGAAAGTCTCCAGAATAAGGGCAAGAGAGCGGTGCAGGTTATTCTTGGAGGGAGCTGCTATCAGTCAGTCATCCAGTTAAGGAAAACCTGGACTCCCAGGGTGTGCAGATGAGCTGCCACTACTGTTAACATTTGGTGAACACCCAGGGAGCCGAAGACAGGCCAAAGGGCATGGCCAAGAACTGAAAGTGCTCCCCTTGAAAGCAGAACTGGAGCAACCTGCGGTGGGCAGGGTAGATTAGAATGTGTAAATAGGCATCCTGCATATCCAGGGCACAGAGCCACAGGCCTGCTCGAAGTAGAGGAAGAAGGCTTGGAAGGGAGAGCATTCTGAACCTTTTGTAAACCACCCACAGGCTGAGAGAAGTGAGATCCAGAATAGGCCTCAGTTCACCTGTCTTCTTGGGCACCAAGAAGAAGGGGGAGTAGAAGCCCGTCCCAATGAACTGAGGGGGAATGGGTTCGAGAGCTTCCTTCAAGAGAAGAGCATCTATTTCTTCCAGAACCAAGTGGATATGGTTGGTGGGGTAAGTCAAGCAGGGACGAGGCCTGTGAGGGACAGTCTGAATGAACTGTATGGAGTGCCCCTGGGCGATCAGCTGGAGCACCTAAGAGTCAGAGGTTATCCTCTCCCATTCTGGAAAGTGGCCTCCCACCAGCTCCGTTGGAAGGAGTTCCAGACAGAGAGGGAGAGGCAACAAGTCAGGAGGTGGAAGGCAAGGTGGCAGTTGAGACTCCAGCAGCTCTGTGGACCTTGGCTGGGGAAGCATTAGCTGTGACAGAAGCTCCTCATTTATTCTGATAACAGGGTTTGCACTGTTTCTTGGCTTGCCTACAAAAGGGCCATTTGAAACCCTGAGGTTTGTGATACATGGCTTGGATAGGCTTCAGACCTAGCCCTTTGTCCTGAAGATCAGTGATGATGGCTTTTGTATCACCACTGAAAAGGACTAATCCTCTGAAAGGGGCATTCATAATGGCTGTCTGGACCTCAGGAGCCAAGCCTGAGAGCCACAGTCAAGAGTGTCTGCGAAGGCCAACTGCAAAGGCAGAAGTATGTCCAGCCGCATCCTGAGGCATCCTCAGCCGCATCATCAGGCTGAATGAATACTTCTGCTCAGTATTCACAATGGAAGAGCAGGGAGATATACCTAATCCAGTCAATAAAAGCACTCTGGATGGGGGGTTGATATCAGTCCTTTCACAGAAGAAAGGGTTCTGAAAGAACTCCTAAAACTGAAGGTGGATAAAGCAATGGGGCCTGATGAGATTCACCCCAGAATTCTAACAGAACTACAGAAAGAACTAGTAACACCACCGACAACCCTTTTTAATAAATCATGGGAGGATGGGGTGGTACCTGAGGACTGCAGGAGGGCGGATGTGATTCCCCTTCACAAAAGTGGGAGCAAGACAGAGGCAGGAAACTACAGACCTGTCGGTTTGACCTCAGTGGTGGGGAAAAATGATGAAATCACTTCTGAAGGAAAGAATTGTTGAGTATCTAGAGGTCAGTGGGGCACAGGACCCAAGGCAGCATGGGTTCATAGTAGGAAGGTCATGTCAGACAAATCTAATTGATTTCATTGACTGGGTGACCAAAGTAGTAGATCAGGGAGGGGCTGTGGGCATGCCCTACCTAGACTTTAGCAAGGCATTTGACAGTCCTGCACAAAAGATTAATAAACAAATTAGCCAGCCTGGGAGTGGGTCCCAAGGTGGTAGCCTAGGTAAAACACTGGCTGGACAACAGGACACAGAGAGTAATAGTAATGGAGTCCACAGTGAAGAAAGGGGGGTTACTAGTGGGGTACCGAAGGGTTCAGTACTGGGGACGGTCCTTTTTAATGTCTTTATAAGTGACATTGCAGAGGGACTGGAAGGAAAAGTATATCTCTTTGCAGATGACACAAAGATCTGCAACAGGGTTGATATGCAAGGTGGGGTGGAAAGGATGAAAAGGGACTTGGCAAGGTTGGAGGAATGGTCAAATGTACGGCAGCTCAGATTCAATGCAAAGAAGTGCAAAGTAATGCACCTGGGAAACAAAAACCCAGGGCAAGAGTACACAATGGGGGGTAAGATACTGACAACAACAAAAATGGAAAGGGACCTGGAGGCATTTATATCAGACAACCTAAAGGTGGGCCAGCAATGTGAGAAGGCATTAAGGAGGGCTGGGGGGATACTAGGATGCAGAGGGACAGGCATCACCAGTAGAAAACAGGAAGTTGTTGGCCCTCTGTACAGACAGTGGGTAAGACCACATCTGGAGTACTGTGTACAGTTCTGGAGATCTCGCCTCCGCAAAGATATAGACAGGGTAGAGGCTTTCCAGAGGAGGGCAACCAAAATGGTGCAGGGTCTGCACCAGAAGACATATAAAGAAAGACTAAAGGAGCTTAAGATGTATAGCCCAAGGAAAGGATGGGGGCATGATAGAAACTTTCAAATACCTCAAGGAAATCAACAAAGTCCAAGAGGGTAGCATCTTTCAGAAAAAAAGATGTGCAAGAACAAGGGGGTACAATTTGAAGATAGAGAGGGGATGGCTCAGGGGTAATGGGAGGAAGTATTTCTTCACAGAGAGGGTTGTAGATGCATGGAACAGCCTTTCTGAGCAGGTTGTAGAGTTGAAAACAGTGGGAGAATTCAAGAATGTATGGGACAGACATAAGACAATTCTAGTGGGGGGTAGGAGGAAGTAGGCTATTGGTTAACTAGGATCTGCAGCTTATCTATTAGGTAGAGAAATGGGCAGACTAGGTGGGCCAAGCGGTCCTCATCTGCCATCAGATTCTATGTTTCTATTTTTAAGGTGGGACAGACTCAGGTGTTTGGAGGAGCTTCATCTCAACCCTTTTAAAAAACATATTTATTGGGAGCAATAGCTTTTTGGTGGTAGTTAACCCCATCACTTCTAAATACTCTGCTTCCTCTTCATCCTCTATCACCTCGGTGGTAGAGATATCCACTGCATCTACCATTTTTCTGATAAAGGAAAAATGAAATTAATAATCTTCAGATGACCTGGGAGGAAAGCCAAACTCCTGCTCTGGAGACACTTCAGGTTATATATGCTCTCCTTCATCCTCTTCCTCATATTCACCCTTGCCTCACACAGAGAGGACTGGGTAGACTCAGCAGGGGTCTGGGCCGTAGGCTGCTGTTCAGCAGGCAGCAGACCCTGCAAGGCTTGTAAAACCTGAAATGCCTGCACAATTTCTAGAGGAGTAGGCATGGTTACAGACACAGCAGAAGTCTTAGTCTTTTTCATACTAGGAACCAGAGAGACAGCTGGTTCAGCGGACCTTTTTGTACCTGTATCGGGGTAGGTGTGGGTTCTGTGGTTTCACCCACAGTCACAGAGGGTATCCGCTGGTCACAGCCAGAGGGACCCTTAGGCGGAGGCAATTTCTTTTTAAGCCTTTCCAAATGTTTTTCATGTGTTTTTTTCTGGAAAGGTCTTACAGATTTCACAATCTGTCTTTAAATTACCATAACCCAGGCAGATAACACAGGAAGTGTGTTTATCTAATTCAAATAGAAGTCTCGCACTCACCGCCTCATAGTAAAATCGCCCACACTGTCTGTAAAGTGCAAAATATCCTTTATTGGAGTGCAATAAAAAAACACCACTCCTCACGCTTTGACATGTTTCAGAACAAACCTTTTTCAAGATAAAACCTGGAAATGAGGGGAAAATGAACCAGTAATAGTGGTAACAAAATTATATGTTTTAAATAAAAGTTTTCCACAAATAAGAGTTTTGTGAGAAAGAAATCTCTGCCATAGCTAAAGAAGCCCTCAGTTCCCCACTGGTTATACTGTACTGGGAGAAACAGAGAAAATAAGTAATTTAACCAAAATAAAGCTAACAGTTATACTACAAAACAAATGATAAGGGCAGCAAATGAAAATAAAATAATATACATTTTTTTTTTAAGTCAAACGAGATGATAAGGATATGAGCTTTAAGCATCTACTCTTGACAGGTGGAAAGAGAAATCTGAGGGTTAGAATGTAGGCAGCTGATAGGTGGCAGCATTTGAAAAAGTGGCACGAGCCAATGATTCCACCAGTATCATAAAGTTCCATCTCCGGGCAGATATGGCTTAAAGGCATACCGGATAAGAGTTAGGAATATTGGAGTATTCCTGGGGTGAGAACAACAAAATCACAGTGACACTGTTCATGAGTGGAGGTCCCAAAATGCCTATGTTGAAAATTTGATTAAAAATATCCCCAAAATAATAGCATTACGTAGTTTCTATGCACACTCGTGACTTCACCAATTTTTCATATTTTCACTCCAGATTTCAACATTGTTATTTTTTACACCTCCTCATGAACAGTACAGCTGTCATTTTTTAGATCCTGCTTGAAATGTGTTTTTGCACTTGTGCAGCCAAACGGTGCAGTCGCTGTGCAAAATCACAGTTCCGCTAACAAACTGACAGTGCCACTGTTCATGAAGTGAGGTCACAAAGGAAAAAATTACTCACCTTAGTAATGTTGTTTCTTCTAATGGAGTCTTGCTGTATTCTGACTATTGCAGTTAGGTCCTGGCAGTTGAAAGGCAGGACCTAACTGCAATAGTCAGAATACAGCTAGACTTCATGTTGTTAGAAGAAAAAATTACTTACCTTAGTAATGTTGTTTCATCTAATGGAGTCTTGCTGTATTCTGACCATTGCAGTTAGGTCCTGCCTTTCAACTGCCAGGACCTAACTGCAATAGTCAGAATACAGCAAGACTTCATGTTGTTTGAAAGCCCATGTTGAATATTTGGAATGAAAATACCAACAAATGCCATGAGTGTTGCAGTTTCCAAACATAGTGCCCCACCCTGTAGAGACTGACAGGCATCAGGGGTGTGACTTGGTATTTTGGCTGTACTGCTCACACCATTCCACCCCCACCCTGCAGCCAGTGACAGGCATCAAGGTGTGCAGGGTAGGGTGAGGTGAAATGGCTCGAGTATTATGGCTGACGCCTCAAAGGCACACCCCAATGCCTGTCAGTCTCTGCAGGGTGGGGGTGGGCTTGGTGTCAGTTCACTACTTCACTGACATTACAATTATGCATCTCTTTAACTTCTGCACTACCATATATGTCAGTGCCAGCAAGACAACACTCAACACTGACAAATGCTTGTTTCTCTTTGGCACAGCATCGCATCTGAAATATAACTACCAGTCAAACAAGGTAAGCCTCTTCTCTCACCCCCTGCTATTTGTCTATAAGTGTTTTTCAGTATTACCCTCACATGTTAAACTATCTGCCTCTGCATGTTCGCTTGTTTTGGCCTTTGGCTGATTTGGTCCTGCCTTTTTCTTTGATCTCTGCTCCTCTTCCCCCACCTTGTCTGGTGAGCGACTGGTGGAGTTGGCCCCTTTTGCTGTGTTTCTGTTCCCATTCTAAAAATTCCAGGAAACACTTCTCCCTCTCACCCACGCTATTCTCCTGTACACATTTTCAATATTACTGTATATGTATGTTCTCACCTGCTTTGGCCTTTGGCTGCCTTGTCCCTGCCTTCTTCTTTGATTTCTGCTCCTCTTCCCTCACTTTGTCTGAACTGCTGTCCAGTGGTTTGCCCTCCTTTTGTCTCTTTGATGGCATCTCCTTCTTATTACTTTTGGGCTTTCTTTTTCCCATCCTTCCTTTCTTCTTCTCTGATGGCACCTCACATGGGTCTTGAAACATGAAAGAAAGTTGGCTGGCTAAAGTTCAAAAAGGCACAGGGTTAAAAAGACAGGTATTCACAAACCTGTTTTTTTATTCACAAAAATACTGCATTAGCACAATTTAAATAAAAACATAAAGAGAAAGACAGCATCATATAAACCAAAATGATCAAGTCTTGACATCATTTCTGATGTCTTTGGTCCCATGGATTTAAACAGAAGCTCACAGTCAAGCTTTGCACTACATTACTACAACTCCAGCAGTATCCGTAATGTAGCAGTGAATGTGACCATTTATTTATATTGAATTCATGACATCTCTAGCAGTAACCTTAGTGTAGCAATGAATGTGACCATTTATTTATAGTGAATTCATGGCATCTCCAGCTATAACCTTAATGTAGCTGTACATGTGACCATTTATTTATACTGAATTCATAGCATCTCCAGCAGTAACCTTAATGTAGCGATGAACGTGACCATTTATTTATACTGAATTCATGGCATCTCCAGCTATAACCTTAATGTAGCGGTGAATGTGACCATTTATTTATATTGAATTCATAGCATCTCCAGCTATAACCTTAATGTAGCGATGAACGTGACCATTTATTTATACTGAATTCATGGTATCTCCAGCTACAACCTTAATATAGCGGTGAATGTGACCATTTATTTATATTGAATTCATGACATCTTCAGTAGTGACCTTAATGTAGCGATGAATGTGACCATTTATTTATAGTGAATTCATGGCATCTCCAGCTATAACCTTAATGTAGTGGTGAATGTGACCATTTATTTATAGTGAATTCATGGCATCTCCAGCTATAACCTTAATGTAGCGGTGAACGTGACCATTTATTTATACTGAATTCATGCCATCTCCAGCAGTAACCTTAATGTAGCGATGAATGTGACCATTTATTTATACTAATTCATGGCATCTCCAGCTATAACCTTATTGTAGCGGTGAACCTGACCATTTATTTATACTGAATTCATGGCATCTCCAGCTATGACCTTATTGTAGCGGTGAACATGACCATTTATTTATACTGAATTCGTGGCATCTCCAGCAGTAACCTTAATGTAGCGATGAACGTGGCCATTTATTTAAAGTGAATTCGTGGCATCTCCAGCAGTAACCTTAATGTAGCGATGAACGTGGCCATTTATTTATAGTGAATTCGTGGCATCTCCAGCAGTAACCTTAATGTAGCGGTGAACGTGACCATTTATAGTGAATTCGTGGCATCTCCAGCAGTAACCTTAATGTAGCGGTGAACGTGACCATTTATTTATACTGAATTCGTGGCATCTCCAGCAGTAACCTTAATGTAGCGGTGAACGTGACCATTTATTTATACTGAATTCGTGGCATCTCCAGCAGTAACCTTAATGTAGCGGTGAACGTGACCATTTATTTATACTGAATTCGTGGCATCTCCAGCAGTAACCTTAATGTAGCGGTGAATGTGACCATTTATTTATACTGAATTCGTGGCATCTCCAGCAGTAACCTTAATGTAGCGGTGAACGTGACCATTTATTTATAGTGAATTCGTGGCATCTCCAGCAGTAACCTTAATGTAGCGGTGAACGTGACCATTTATTTATAGTGAATTCGTGGCATCTCCAGCAGTAACCTTAATGTAGCGGTGAACGTGACCATTTATTTATAGTGAATTCGTGGCATCTCCAGCAGTAACCTTAATGTAGCGGTGAACGTGACCATTTATTTATAGTGAATTCGCGGCATCTCCAGCAGTAACCTTAATGTAGCGTGAACGTGACCATTTATTTATAGTGAATTCTGGCATCTCCAGCAGTAACCTTAATGTAGCGTGAACGTGACCATTTATTTATAGTGAATTCGGGCATCTCCAGCAGTAACCTTAATGTAGCGTGAACGTGACCATTTATTTATAGTGAATTGCGGCATCTCCAGCAGTAACCTTAATGTAGCGTGAACGTGACCATTTATTTATAGTGAATTGTGGCATCTCCAGCAGTAACCTTAATGTAGCGTGAACGTGACCATTTATTTATAGTGAATTGTGCATCTCCAGCAGTAACCTTAATGTAGCGTGAACGTGACCATTTATTTATAGTGAATTCGTGGCATCTCCAGCAGTAACCTTAATGTAGCGTGAACGTGACCATTTATTTATAGTGAATTCGTGGCATCTCCAGCAGTAACCTTAATGTAGCGGTGAACGTGACCATTTATTTATAGTGAATTGTGGCATCTCCAGCAGTAACCTTAATGTAGCGTGAACGTGACCATTTATTTATAGTGAATTGTGGCATCTCCAGCAGTAACCTTAATGTAGCGGTGAACGTGACCATTTATTTATACTGAATTGTGGCATCTCCAGCAGTAACCTTAATGTAGCGTGAACGGACCATTTGTTTATACTGAATTGTGGCATCTCCAGCAGTAACCTTAATGTAGCGTGAACGGACCATTTGTTTATACTGAATTGTGGCATCTCCAGCAGTAACCTTAATGTGGCGGTGAACGTGACCATTTATTTATACTGAATTCGTGGCATCTCCAGCAGTAACCTTAATGTAGCGGTGAACGGACCATTTATTTATACTGAATTCGTGGCATCTCCAGCAGTAACCTTAATGTAGCGGTGAACGTGACCATTTATTTATACTGAATTCGTGGCATCTCCAGCAGTAACCTTAATGTAGCGGTGAACGTGACCATTTATTTATACTGAATTCGTGGCATCTCCAGCAGTAACCTTAATGTAGCGGTGAACGTGACCATTTATTTATACTGAATTCGTGGCATCTCCAGCAGTAACCTTAATGTAGCGGTGAACGTGACCATTTATTTATACTGAATCCGTGGCATCTCCAGCTATAACCTTAATGTAGCGGTGAACGTGACCATTTATTTATACTGAATTCGTGGCATCTCCAGCAGTAACCTTAATGTAGCGGTGAACGTGACCATTTATTTATAATGAATCCGTGGCATCCCCAGCTATAACCTTAATGTAGCGATGAACGTGACCATTTATTTATAATGAATCCGTGGCATCCCCAGCTATAACCTTAATGTAGCGATGGACGTGACCATTTATTCATATTGAATCCGTGGCATCCCCAGCTATAACCTTAATGTAGCGATGAACGTGACCATTTATTCATATTGAATTCGTGGCATCCCCAGCTATAACCTTAATGTAGCAACGTGACCATTTATTTATATTGAATTCATGGCATCTCCAGCTATAACCTTAATGTAGCGATGAACGTGACCATTTATTCATATTGAATTCATGGCATCTCCAGCTATAACCTTAATGTAGCGATGAACGTGACCATTTATTTATATTGAATTCATGACATCTTCAGCAGTAACCTTATTGTAGCGATGAACGTGACCATTTATTTATATTGAATTCATGACATCTTCAGCAGTAACCTTAATGTAGTGATGAATGTGGCCATTTATTTATAGTGAATTCATCTGACTAAAGACTTCTGAAATTACTTTTAGTTTCACAAATCTACTAAATTTTCTGCTTTGCTTCACCAAATGCAAGACTTGCACCAACTTGCTGACTCCACTCTGTGGCTCACAGAACTCCTTTTGACTGCATCCACTAAGACGGAACTTCACAACAGTCCTCTAGGCTCATATATCTGCCATTCCACGTTTCTTTAGTGTATGACCTCATTCTGCATAAGGGCCTTGCAGAAGAAAGGCATCTTCCAGGTGTCATACATGAGGCATTTACAGGTCTGCAGGCAACTCTATCCAGCTGTAATTTTGTAATTACTGCAGTTGTAACTCAGGAAGAGTTGATTGAGTGGTTACAGAGCTGGTGTCAAGAAAAAGGTTACCACTTTACTGGTACATGGGGAGACTTCTGGGAGAGGAGATTCTTCAGGTACAATGGACTGCACCTAAAGAGGAAAGGAGTAAGAGCACTGGTGCAAAAATGTGATGTGTGCATCAGGCATTTAAACTAAGGATGGGGGAGTTAGAGGCAAAGGACCCTAACAAAGACAACCTAGTAGATAAGAATTTAGCTGTAACTCCCCCAAAATTGGAATTAATCATGGAATGCAAACAGGACTGGCAAGAACACAAAGGGAGGTAAAAAAAATACAAACAGAAATGGGACTCGGTAGTATGCCTACTGGAAAGAAACTAGAGGCAAAACATCAGGTCAAGGAAGGAAAAATTAAAATGAGGGTTGACAGACCGTGGAAAGCCATGTGCACGAATGATAGTAGCCTGGCCAATTAAATCTCCGACCTAATGGCCCCGATGCCAAAGACTGATCTGGACATTGTTGCTGTGACAGAGACATGGTACACAGGACCCATGACTGGGATACAGCTGTGCCAGGGTGCACTCTGTTCCAAAAAGACAGGGTAGAAAAAAGGGGGGAGGAGTGGCTATCTACTGTACATTGGGGAGAAATAAAAGCTACAGAAGTACAAAGCACAAAGGAAGTAGGAAAGACACTGTGGGTCACACTGGGAACAGGGAATGGTACTGCCATTTGAAAAGGTGTGAGCCACAGACTTCCATCACAGGAGGAGGAGTTGGACAATGTGCTAGTGTAAATAATCCACAAAACAGCAACAAAAGGGGAGATATTGCTGATGGGAGACTTCAATTTACCAGACGTCAATTGGAACACTCATACTGCAGTCACAGCAAGGAGAAGAAACCTCCTGGAAGCTCTTCAGGGTGGGACTCAGACAGCTAATTGTAGGACACACCCATGAGAGGGGAATATTGGATTAGGTGCTCACCAATGGTGAAAAGGTAATGGACACAGAAGTTGGGAGTTGCCTGGGATCTAGCAATCACAGTACAGTATGGTTTAATGTGAGGATGATAGAGAAATCCAGCCACTCACAGGCAAGGGTCATGGATTTCAGATAGGTCAATACTGCAGAGATGGAGGCACAGTATGTCTGAAGAAAGCACTAGGGGGTAGAGTGAGAAAAAGGGGATGTAGAGGAACAATAGAATGAAGAATGCATGGGACAGACATAAGGCAATTCTAGTGGAGGTAGGAGGAAGTAGGCTGTTGGTTAACTAGGTTCTGCAGCTTATCCATTCGGTAGAGAAATGGGCAGACTAGGTGGGTCAAGCGGTCCTTATCTGCCATCAGATTCTATGTTTCTGTGTTAATAGGCACATCTTAAGGGAGCAATAATGGAAGCCACGAATCTTCGGGTTATGCAAATAAGTAAAACAAAGAGAAAGAAAAAAACACCCTGGTTCTCACAGGAGGTGGCGAGGGGGAAAGAAGACAGCATTCAGAAAATACAAAGAAACACAGAGAGAGGAAGACAGAAGAATGTGTCTGGAAAAGCTAAAGGAGATGGGGAAAGCAGTCAGAAAGGCCAAGGCACAAACAGAGGAAAGAATATGTAAGAAAATTAAAAAAGGAGACAAGACTTTTTTAGATACATTAGACAGAAGAGAAAAAAACAGGGGTGGGATTGTGAGACTAAAAAGGGAAGGGAGGGGAGTCAGCAGCAGGAGGCCAGGAAAAACAGAAATCCTGAACAAACATTTTTGTTCATTCACAGTAGAAAGGGACGGGGACGGACCACAACTAGGTGTAAGAAGTACCAAGGGATCCAGCCCAGTGTTACTGAGGGCTGAGGCACTGTACGCCACACCTCATGCCACACCAGCAACCTGGGTTAGGGAACGGACTCGGGATGTTGGGGGTTGGCAGGGGAAGGAGAGGATTGAGTATGCGAATGACTGCTCCCCTCTCCTGGGGTGGGTTGGAGAGTGCCTCACTCAGTAGCGGCCCCTGATGGAGACCGAGAGCACTACAGAGTGGTGCTGCAGTCCAGATGCAGGAAAACCAGAGAAAATGGCATCTTGACTGACAGATGACAGCCACCCAGACCCTCACTGCCATGGAGCCCCCTGGACAACCGGGACCGACCTCAGCAGCACCCAGGGTCAAGAAAGGTAAGCCGTAAGGCACATTCTCTCCAGAAGGAGGGACCCACCCGACAAAGAGATACATTGGGGTTACCCTGGGATGACTGCAATATGAGGCAGGGAGTTGGCAACGGGGGTTCCCGGGGAAGTGAGTTCAGCCCTTGGCAGCCCGAAGGAGATGCCAATTGAGAAGTGGCAGAGTAAAAATAGATAATACAAACAAAAAAAGAAGTACCAAGGGGAAAAGTGTGGATACCAGTCTGTTCACAGTAGAGGGAGTCCTAAAGGAATTAAAAAAACTGAAAACAGATAAAGCAGTGAAGCCAGACAGAATACACCCCAGAATTCTAAAGCACGATAAAGGAGATTGATCAGAGAGGAGTGGTACTGTGGCCTACCTGGAGTTTAGCAAGGCCTTCAATATCATCCTGCAGAAAAGGCTAGTAAACAAAGTGAGAAGCCTGGGAGTTGGATCCATGGTTGTTAACTGGGCTAGAAATTGGATGAGCAGTAGGACACAAGGGGTAGTAGTGAACAGAGTTCAGTCTGTAGAAAGGGAGATAACCAATGGGCTGCATCAAGGATCAGTGCCAGGTTCAATACTCTTTACTGCCTTCATAAGCAACATTGCAGCAGGGCTGGAGGGGAAGGTGTGCCTCTTTGCAGATGACACAAAGATCTGCAATAGCGTGGACACACCAGGGGGTGGAAAGAATGAAAAGGGACCTGGGCAAGCTGGAGGGTTGGTCAAATGTGTGACAGATGAGATTCAGTGCAACATTATGCACTTAGAGCCCAGGAACCCAAGAGAGAAGAACTCATTGGGGGTACTGTCAGATGCCAAACAGGAAAGGGATATAGGAATAATTATATCTGAGGACCAAAGGTGGCTGGACAGTGTGAGAAGGCAGTTAGAAGGTCCAGCAGGATGCTGGGTTGCACAGGGAGAGGAATCAGAAGCAAAAAGAGGGGGTGGTGATGCTACGATACAGATTATTACTGAGACTTCATCTGGAATACAGTGCCCAGTTCTGGAGGCTGAATCTCAGGAAGGACATAAACAGAGTGGAGGCAGTCCAAAGAAGGGCTACAAGCATGGTACAGGGGCTGCACCAGAAGTCGTATGAGGAGAGGCTGAGAGAGTTCAAAATGCACTATCTAGAGATGTGAAGAGAAATGGGCTACAAGCATGGTACAGGGGCTGCACCAGAATTCATACAAGGAGAGTCTGAGAGAGGTCAATATGCACTCTCTAGAGATGCAAAGAGAGACGGGCTACAAGCATGGTACAGGGGCTGCTCCAGAAGTCATATGAGGAGAGGCTGAGAGAGTTCAATATGCACTATCTAGAGATGCAAAAAGAGAGGGGGGACGTGAGAGAGACATATAAATACCTTAAAGGTATCAATAAGGTATAGTAGGCTAGCATCTTTCAGAAAAGAAGATGGACAAGAACAAGGGAACATGAGATGAAGCTGAAGGGAGGAAGAGTCAGGGTAATGTGAGGAAGTATTTCTTTACAGAGAGGTTGGTGGATGCTTGGAACAGCCTCCCTGCAGAGGTGGTAGGGGCACAAAATGGTGCAGGAATTCAAAAATGCATGGGACACATACAAGGGAACCCTAGAAAAGGGGAAGTGTAGGAAAGTCACAGATCAACTACAGTCTGCAGCACAAGTTAAAGGTAGAAAAAATGGGCTGACTAGATGGGCCAGGTTGTCCTTGTCCATCGACAAACTCTATGTATCTACAGTATGTAGCTGCTACACAGCAATTACCAGAACCCATGGATATCCTTTGAATGATAAAGAAGTTGCAGAGGGGATTCCTGTGGTGGCTGGGACTGTGGCCTATATCAAGGGGCATGTCTGTACGGAGCAAGGTCAGGACAGTTAGTAGCAATGATCTGAACCTTGAGGGCAGGGGATGGACCCAGTTTGTTGATAAACCACTGTTGCAGTACTCGTACTTGGTGCTGATTCCAACCCCCAAGGAGGCAAGGGGCAGGCTAAATGGGTAGCAATGTACAACAGGAACAGAGAGAGAGTGTGTGTGTGTGTGTGTAAGACAAGCTACATTACTTACTGCAACAAGGGGAAACAAAGTAGCTGCTGATACCCATTAGTAAAGTCACAAAGAAACAATGAAAAGTGCCACCACAGTGAGGGACCATAATGCAAATGTGTCACTGATTTAATTATCCATATGGGAAAGGCATCACCAAAATAACTGACCATATGGAAAAAGTGTCACCGAAATAATTGACCATACAGCAAAAGTGCCATTGAACTTACCATATGTGATATGGTCACCAAGCATCTGACCATCTAGAAAAAGTATCACTGAGGTAACTGACTATATGGGAAAAGGGTCACCAACTTAACTGACCAAATAGGGAAAAGTGTCCCTGAAGAAACTGATCAGATGGGAAAAGTGTCACCAAAGTATCTTAGTGCTGTATATGGGAAAGGTGTCACTACAGTAAGAGATTATAGGGAGAAATGATCACCAAAGTAACAGGAAAAGTGTTCACGCAGTAACTAACCATATGGAAAATGTATCACCACAATACCCAACCATGTGAAAAAAGTGTCACAGAAGCAATCTGACCATATGCAAAAAGTGCAACTGAAGTAAGTGACTATGCGGGAAAAGAGCCACTAAAGTAAGTGACCATATGGAAAAGTGTCACCAGAGTAACTGACCATATAGGAAAGGTGTTACCACAGTAACTAACCATATGGGAAAAGTATCACCAAAGTACTTGATCATATGCAAAAAGTGCCACCGAAGAAACTCGCCATGTGGGAAAAATGTCACCGAAGTTACTGACCATTTAGGGAGAACAGCAGGGTGCAAACTATAAATATGTTGAGAGGTAATTGTGCTGCTACTGAGAATCGAAGCCATGACCAGCTGGTCAATGGTCTGTACATAACTGGAATTATGTTACATTATGATAAATGATTAAAAGATGATCGATTCGGAACCCAAAAAAAGGAGGTGTAGTTGGACACCAGGTGCAGGCTCGCCATTATTTCCTCAAGCTCTGTGCACCTACCTGTAAATACAGGTTAGAAGTTTTCGCAAGAAGCTTCCTCCCTAGAGTGCAAAGCCCTGCGTCTGAGTGATTTCCTAAAGGGCACAGTATTTAATGCAATTACAGCTGTTAATGCAACTGACTAAAATCATAGATATACAGTAAAAATAAATTAGGCCTAGCCCAAGCCTTTATGTGGAATCAGTTAAGCATGATGCAATTTAGATTTTTTTGTACCTACAAAGGTGGCGCTGTTCTAGCCAGCACGGTAGCACAGAGGGCTGAGGCACCTCACGCTACGCTGGTGACCCAGGTTTGGGAATTACCGTGTGTCCTCGAGGAGCCAACACGGGGGGGGGGGGGAGCAGGATTTAGCAGCCTCATGGCAGCTCTCCTCTCCTAGGGGAGATGGTCACCCCCCAGTAGTCCCACCACGCCAGGTGCTGGTCCAGTGTCAGCAGAGGGGGTGGCATGAATGGAGGGTCTCGATGTACAGCATGTGTGTGTGTGCCTCCACATGTGCAACAGATGGGGCCTGGGAGTAAAACAGGGTAAAAAGCCTACAAAATATATAATGGAAAAGAAAGGTGGTGCTATTCGGCCCTGGAGCCAAAGGGATGAAAAAATGTAAGCAGTGCATAATGTACAGAAGAAGAGTGTGATGGTGAAAACTGTGGAAACAATAAACATAGGTGCAGGGGTTTGGGAAGGCAAGTGAAGTGGTTGCTGTGTCTATTCAGCATGGAGACCACACAGAAGATAGAGGTACTGTAAGTCATTGGCCTAAAAAGGGTGACAAGAGAATTAAATAGGGGCCACGCTGTGGATTTGCTATACTTTGATTTCCGCAAGGCTTTTGATTTGGTGCCTCATAGATACTTCATGATAAAAATGGAGTGGGGATGGCTAAGGTAATAGTTAGCAGTAGGAAACTGGCTATAGGGGAAGCAGCAGAGGGAAGTGGTCAATGGGGCAAGATCTGAATAGAGAGGGAGAACATGTGTGGTTCCACAAGGATCTGTCCTGGAGCTGGTTCTTTTCAACATGTTTATCAGTGACTTTGGTGAGGGGATCCAGGGTAGAGTGTGTCTGTGAGCAACACTAAGTTCTGCAGGACAGTGGATAATGAGAGAATACAGCTACTTGCAAAAGCTGGAGAGGTTGTCAAGGGGTTGGCAGTCAAAATTCAACACTACTGGCTGGCCCGCCGGCGCAGTGGTTGGATTTCTGCTTGCGACGCCAGCGACCCGGGTTTGGGAACAAGCCTGGGTCACTGGAGGGCTGGCTGGGGGAGAAGGATTGAGCATCCCAGGGACAGCTCTCTTTCTCCGGGGGAAGGGTAGGGGACTGGTCCGGCACCTGCTGGCTCCTAGCAGAGGCAGGGAGCATCACAGGATGCACGACCCAGTACTAACTGGGGGAGGAGCGGACGTCGGCGTATGCCATGATGTCACTACGCTGCCCGCTACAGAAAGCCAGGAAAATCGCTTGCTGGCCCTCAAAGATGACAGCTCTCTGCTCCTAGGGGCCTCCAGTGCCTTCCCAGTGCCTCCTGTTCCCCAGCAGCATCCCCGGACCCTAGAAGGACGTGCTGGGGCTGTCCTCCCACCGGTGCTTTCCCCCTCAGAGGAGAGGGTCCCGCCCGGTGAAGGGATACACCGGGATATCCCGGGGGTCGGCTGCGATCTGGGGACAAGAGGAGGGCCAGGCAAGGACAGTAAGAGGTCAGGAGGAACTTTTCGGAGCCTGAAGGAGTGGGGAACCAGCGAGCACTGGGCGGAAAAATAGATAATACAAAAAAAAAAAGTTCAACACTAAAAAGTGCAAGGTAATGTATCCGGGGAACAGGAACCCTAGAACAGAGTACTGGATGGAAGAGGTGCCACTCAGTACCATGTTTGAAGAAGATGACCTTGGAATTATTAAAAGTGACTCAATAAAATAACCAGTGAGTGCAACAAGGCACACAGCAAAGTAAGTAGGACATTTGGTTGTACTGGGCAGAGTACTGCTAGCAGAATGGCAATCCACAAACCAGCAGCTCCTCACTAAAGCTTGTGCCACAGATTAAAAAAAACAAAAAACCTTTAAACAGCAAAGCAAAACAACCTGTCACCAGGTACCACATTTATAAGCAAACAACTTTACTGAAGATCACACACACAGCCCACAGGATCCTCTATAGTCCACCGATGTTTTATGCCAGAACTCAGTGTTTTCTCAAGGTGCAATAAATAAATAAATAGAGGAAAGAGTAAGTATTCAAACCAACAGTTAAGGGGCCAGAAAAAATACATGATGGGAGTGGTGCAGTGCAGTGGCTGCGGAGCAGCAGTCTTCCAGGAGGCGTTCTGGAGCTTGATCAGGCACCTCTGGGCTGAGGGAGGAGGTTGCTCATCTCAAGTTGAGTTGGCCAGGATTTGGGGGACCTCCTCTCCCACCAAGGGACCACCAGGGCCACTGCCGTTGCTTCAGAGGTTGACAAGAAAGAGGAGCAGTTGGACCAAAGTGGTCTCAGGGAGAGGGAGGGTGGTGAAACAGAGGCGCATCCCTGCAGTTGTACCTCACCACAATTCATACGCAGTTCTGGCAAAATGTGGTTCCTCTATGGAGGCACCCGCAGTGAAGACCAAGGAGAATGCTGGGAACCTCCACAAGAGAGACCTACAGGAGGGTGGCATGGGACCCTACAGGGGAAGGAAACAACTCCTGCTGGGGGACTCCATTGTTAGGAGGGTAGAAATGGGGAAGGAAGGGGACAGGGAGGTAAGGTGCCTGTCTGGCACCATGGCTTGGAGGGACAGGGAGCGAATCCTCAGGATCGCGGGAGCAGCTGCACAGAGGAGGGAGCTGGATGTCATTGTCCACCTAGGGACATATGACCTGGCTAAGAAAGGGATCAGAGCAGTGCAGGAAGAGTTTGTGGAGTTGGGGAAGGGCCTTAGACAAGCAGCACTCACCGTAACCTTCTCAGAGTTGCTGTCTGTCTATGGCATGGGTGAGGCTAGGGTGCTCCACACCATGGGATTCAATCAGTGGTTGAAAAACTGGTGCAGAGCTCAGGGGTTTGGCTTCACTGAGGACTGGGGGTCTACCTGGAGGGATGCAGGCCTATACTGGTGTGATGGTCTGCATCTGTCCAAGAGGGGAACCAGGATCCTAGGTGATAGGTTTAAGTGCTTCATTGGCAAGCATTTAAACAAGCCAAGGGGACAGGCACTGGAAAGGAGCAGGGAAATCCTAGCCCTGTCCCAAAAATCAGGGTAATAAGGGAAGTAAACACCAAGATAGAGACGTCAATAGGGAGAAGGGCAGGGATAAATAGAGAAAATGACAAAAGCAATAAGGACAATGATGGGGCAAAAAGGGGTAAGGCCATCAAGAAAGGGAGGGTGAGTACCAGTGCCCGTTGTCTGGGCAACAAGCTCCCTGAACTGGTGGACTTGATGGAAGAGGGATGCCTGAATATTGTGGCAGTCACAGGAACATGGTACACAGATAACCATGACAGGGATGTTAACATACCAGGGTACACAACCTACAGGAGGGAAAGGGAAGGTAGAAAAGGAGGAGGAGTAGCTCTCTGTGTAAGGGAAGGGATCAAAGCAATGGAACAAAAGGGTAAACAGAGGCGAGGAGGAACTGTGGGTCACCCTGGAGAATGGAAATGACACCATAATCCATACAGGGGTTGTATACAGACCCCCATCTCAGGGGGAGGTGAGGGAATGGACAAGGATATGATAGAAGGCATCCTTAGGATGGCAGAGAAAGGAGAGATACTGATGATGGGGGACCTGAACATGGCAGATGTTAACTGGAGCACCTTTGCTGCAGCCACATCCAAGAGCAGGGCCATTCTCGATACCCTACGGGGCATGCCTCAGACAGCTAGTATTGGAACTCACTCAAGAAGGAGCAATCTTAGACCTTGTACTCTCAAATGGGGACAGTGAGAGGATCTCAGATCTAGAAGTGGGTAGCCATCTGGGAACAAGTAATCACCAAACAGGGTGGTTGACGATAAACTCAGCTGCAGAGTTAAGCCATACAAAAGTGAGGGTACTGGACTTCTGGAGGGCTGACTTTGGCAAGATGGGAGAGTGCCTTAGAAAAGCACTAGTAAACAGGCAAGGAGGAGGGGTGGAGCAACAATGAGGAAACATCAAAACTGCCATCACAGAGGCAACAAGCCTTTGAGTGAAGCAAATAAACAAATCAAAATGAAAGAAAAAGCCACTATGGTTCTCAAAAGAGGTGTCGGGGAAAGTTAGGGAGAAAAAGATAGCATTTAGGAAGTATAAGGAAACACAAAAGGAGCAGGACAGAGAACTGTACCAGTTAAGGCAGTATGAAGCAGGGAAGGCAGCCAGAATAGCAAAGGCCCAAACTGAGGAAAAAGATAGCCAACTCGGTTAAGAAGGGGGATGAAACCTTTTATAGGTACATTAGGGAACGTAGAAAGACAAAGGGTAGGTAGTGGGGCTGAACAGAATGGACGATGGGTGGGCAGAGAGGGACAGTGAAAAAGCAGGGATACTGAACAAATACTTCTGTTCAGTATTCACAAAAGAGGAGGAGGGGGGAGGTACCTAATCCAGTTAACAGAATCACTCTAGATAGGGGAGATCGATCCCAGTCCTTTTACAGAAGAAAGGATTCTGAAAGAACTCCTAAAACTGAAGCTGGACAAAGCAATGGGGACTGACGAGATTCACCCCAGAATTCAAAACGAATTAAGGAGAGAACAAGTGACACCACTGACTAGTCTTTTTAACAAATCATGGGAGGATGGTGTGGTAGCTGAGGACTGGAGGAGGGCGGATGTGATTCCCTTTCACAAAAGTGGAAGCAAGACAGAGGCAGGAAACTACAGACCTGTCAGTTTGACCTCTGTGATAGGGAAAGTGATGGAATCACTTCTGAAGGAAAGAACTGCTGAGTACCTAAAGGCTAGTGGGGCACAGGACCCAAGGCAGCATGGATTCTCAGCGGGAAGGTCATGTCAGATGAATCTATTTGATCCCCCCCCATTCTTTTTCCCTCCGGTCACGGATCCAAGAGCCTCTCTCAGGCATCCAACCTTTGTCCTGTCCTGCCTGAAGTCCCCCCCAACCGAATCTTCCTCTCCTCCACCCCCGCCTCCCAGCTGGCACCCCCAGCTTAACCCCTCCAGGATGGGGGCCACCTCTCCTACCTTGGGCGCTATTCAATTTGTAGACTTCAGCTGCGGACATGGGCCTCTGGGCGGAGGGTCTGTGAAAGTCTGCCAAGTTGGACCCAGTTGTGGACATGGGGATTGGTGCAGTCGCCTACCCCTGGAACCGGGGTTTTCCTATGTTCTGTTTCACCCGCCCCATCCCTGCATGTGCACCCCCAACGCTATGGCGCATGGCAACCTTACCAGCATCAGGCATACTATTACGTGCAGCCCGGCGCTACTGCAGCGCCCCCCAGTCTCCACCAGGGGCCGTCTGAGTGCCAAGCTCCCCAATGCCTTCCCCCAGGACAGGAGAGCAGCCCAGTGGGCGTTCAATCCAGTCCCTCCCGTGCCAACCCCTGGTACCCGAGCTCGCTCCTGAACTCGGTCGCCGCCCTGGTGCAAAGTGTGGCGTCCAGCACCTCAACCCTCAGCGCCACCGGGCCAGCCCTAATTGATTTCTTTGACTGGGTGACCAAAGTAATAGACCAGGGAGGGACTGTGGACATGGTCTACCTAGACTTTAGCAAGGCATTTGACACAGTCCCACACAAAAGATTAATAAACATATTAGCCTGCCTGGGAGTGGGTCAAAGGGTGGCAGCCTGGGTAAAACATTGTCTGGACAACAGGACACAGAATGTAATAGTAAATGGAGTCCACTCTGAAGAAAGGGGGTTACTACTGGGGTACTGCAGGGTTCAGTACTGGGTTTAGTCCTTTTAAATGTCTGTATAAGTGACATGGCAGAGGGACTGGAAGGAAAAGTACAGGTATGCCTCTTTGCAGATGACAAAAAGATCTGCAACAGGGTTGATACACAAGGAGGCGAGGAAAGGACGAGAAGGGACTTGGCAAAGTTGGAGGAATGGTCAGAAGTATGGCAGCCTGGATTCAATGCAAAGAAGTGCAAAATAATGCATCTGGGAAACAAAAACCCAGGGGAAGAGTACACAATGGTGGGGAAGAGGTAGTAACAACAAAAAAAATGGAACGGGACCTGGGGTAATCATATCAGATGATCTTAAGGTTGGCAAGCAATGTGAGAAGGCAGTAGGGAGGGCTGGGGGTATACTGGGGTGTACTGGGAGAGGCATCACCAGCAGAAAACAGGAAGTTGTTCTTCCTCTATACAGACAGTTGGAGACCCCATCTGGAGTATTGTGTCCAGTTCTGGAGACCCCATCTCTGCAAGGACGTAGACAAGATGGAGGCAGTCCAGAGGAGGGCAACTAAAATGGTGCAGGGTCTACAAGAAAAGCCATACGAGGAGAGACTAAAGTAGATTAATATGTATACCCTTGAGGAAAGGAGGGATAAGTGGGACATGATGATAGAAACTTTGAAGTACCTCAGCGGAATCAACAAAGTCCAAGAGGGTAGCATCTTTCAAAGAAAGAAATGTGCAAGAACAAGGGGACACAGTTTGAAGATGGGGGGGTGGCTCAGGGGCAATGTGAGGAAGTATTTTTTCACAGAGAGGGTGGTGGATGCATGGAACAGCCTTCCTGAGGAGGTTGTGAGGTCTAAAACTGTGGGAGAATTCAAGAATGCATGGGACAGACATAAGGCAATTCTTGTTGGGGGTAGGAAGAAATAGGCTGTTGGTTAACTAGGATCTGCAGCTTATCCAGTAAGTAGGGAAATGGGCAGACTAGGTGGGCCAAGCGGTCCTTATCTGACATCAAAGTCTATGTTTCTGCAACCAGTTCCATCCTACCCACTTTTAAGTACTAAATTCCTTAAAGTAACAGTGCTATACAAAAAGATTTTACAAGCTTCACCATTACAAACGTATCTACTATGAAATCCGGAGAGTCAGTCTCCTGAACACAAAAAGCCAGAGTTCAGAAGACCAAGAGGGTCTTAAGCGTAATGAGAGGGGTGGGACCCCCACACCCCTCTGTAACTTAAATAACCAACTCCTAGGGTGAGCGTACCTCAGGGGAAAACACTAAGTTACAGGGGGCTGAAATGTAAATAAGCGGTGACGGGGAACAGAACCTGAGTCTGCTGCACCATGCTGGCTGAGCTGCTGCTGACTTAGCCCTCCACGCCATGGGAGCAGCTTGGCCAGCATCTGCATCTTCTGTGTACTTGTGGTGCCCAACTAGGGGTAGGGTAGCGGTTCATCACATCCGCTACCATACCTCTGTCAGCATTGCCTTTCTTCCTGTCATGCGAGCGATATGTCGGGCTGCTGAACTCAGGATCCTGCATGCCGGGATTCTGACTGTCAATGTTTAGTTATACTCCCTTACAAATGTGGTGCATTCAATAAAGTAGAACCAAATAATTTAAATATATATGATAGACACTGTCACCAGTAAGAAAAATAATAAATAATTGGATGAAGTCACAGACTATAAGTAAACACCCATAAACTATGACACAGCAACTACTCATCTAGTAAATAGTTTTATAAAAACATTAAAAAACTACTTTGGATTTGACTTTCATATCTGATGCTAATTTACTATAATAGACTTAATACACAAGTCAAATTCCAAACATTTTATCTTGGAGTTATTATAATGGCACAAACAGATGTTTTAAAAAGTTTTAAAGTTAAACCACAAAGTGCGGTTTACAATTTTTACTAATACACATTTACTACAGGAGATGTTTACAAACTAAATCCCAAGACTAAATTCAAGCCGGATTAGTCAGTCAGTAATATAATGTTTATGTTTTGCAGAGAACACCATGGACAAACATTTTTAGAGAAATCATTTACAGAACTAATTGAAGAAGGTTGATAACCCAATTTTCTCATTAAGTCCCGTGGATGAACTCCACCACGCCTCCTGCCTCAGAAATAAATTATCGAAATCTCCCCTTTGGACATGTTCTTGTTTTTTCTATGCCTTGAAATGAAAATCAATGTTTCAAACTACTTTATTCTCTGACAGGGAAGTTCACTAATGGTGATTCCACCAGCGTGTCTATCTAGCTACTTGTACTTGTAGTGTTTACTACGTGGGGGAAAACTAAAAGAGTTGAGTCATGTCAGAGGAAAAAGTAGTGGGAGACATTGCTTTTGGGATTGGCTACATGGGCAGTCCCAAGGAGCAGAGGCCCCAAACCAAACCTCTGCCACCAGGAATGTCTCTGTAACTTGCAGTCCACATCATCTGCTACTGGGCATGTCTGTACATCTTAATCACATTGTCTCCAGCTGGGTGTGGCTATATGGGGGCTGTCAAGGAGTAGAAGCCCCATCCCAAACCTTTGCTGCAAGGTGTATATCTACCTCCAGTTACATCATCTGACACGATACACAGTTATATGGGGGGCTCCCAAGGAACAAAAGCTCCAATCAAAACCCTCTACTGCCTGGAATGTCTCGGCACTCAGTAACACCATCTGGTACTCAGCAGGGCTATATGGAGATTCCCAAGGAGTAGAAGACTACTTCCAATTACATCATCTCCCACTGGGTACAGCTATATGGGGCTCTCTAGGAGAAGCCTTATCTGAAACCTTTGCTGCCAGGCATGCCTCTACCTGCAGTCACATCGTCTGACATTGGGTGAGGCAATATGGCGGGTTCCCAAGGAGCAAAGGCTTGAACACAAACCTCCGATGCCAGGCATGTCTCTATCTACAGAGATATTTTCTGCCACTTGGCACAGCTATATGGTAGCTACCAAAGAGCAGAAGCCCCAGCCCACATCTCTCCTACCAGGCTTGTCTCCAAACTCCATCAGACGGTCTGTCACTAAGCATGGGAATATTCCCAAGGAGCAGAAGCCCCAACTTAAGGCTTTGCTGCCAGGTGTGAAACTATGACCTCGCACATCCTCTGTCACTGTGTGTAGCTACATAGGAGCTAGGAGTAGAAATACCAGGACACACCTCTGCCACCAGCAAGAAACTATCCCCAGCTGCATCCTCTGCCACTTGGCGTGGCTTTATAGGGACTCATACATAGGTAGAGATCTGTGGTTTTATAGGGACTCATACATAGGTAGAGATCCGTGGTTTTATAGGGACTCATACATAGGTAGAGATCCGTGGTTTTATAGGGACTCATACATAGGTAGAGAGCCGTGTTTTTCATAAATCAGAACTCACAAGAATTCAAAGTATAAAAAGAAATAAGAAATTCAAGGCAGCCTCTCCCTACAAAACAGGGTACTAAATGAGAAAAAGACTGAGGTAGACAGGTCAGTGGGGGATGCTGCAAAAGAAGGTAAAGCCATAAAAAAAGAAAATGGAGAGCAATGAGTACCAATGCCCATAGTCTGAGTAACAAATTTCCTGAATTAGTGACCTTGATGGAGGAGGAACATCTGGATATCGTGGCAGTCACAGAAACATGATACACACAAAACCATGACTGGGACATAAACATACCAGGATACACTATCTACAGGAGAGACAGGGAGGGTAAAAGAGGAGGAGGAATAGCTCTTTACATAAGGGAAGGAATCAAAGCAACAGAACAAAAGGGAAAACAGGGAGGAGAAGAAGCACTGTGGGTAAATTTGGAGACTGGCAATGGCACCACAATCTGCACAGGGGTTGTATACATACCCCCTTCTCAGGGGAGGAAATGGACAAGGAAATGAAAGAAAGAATACTTAGAATGGCAGAAAAAGGAGATATTGCTGATGGGTGATCTGAATATGCCAGATGTTAACTGGAGTGCAGTTGCAGCAGCCACTTCAAAGGTGGGGTTATTCTAGATGCCCTACAGGGCATGCCTTAGACAACTAGTATTGGAGCCCACTCGAGAGGAGCAATCTTAGACCTGGTTCTCTCAAATGGAGATGAAGAGAGGATCACAGATGTAGAAGTGGGTAGCCATCTGGAACTAGCGACCATCGAACAGTATGGTTCACAATAAACACAGCAATAGAGTCAAGCCATACAAAGGCAAAAGTACTGGGACTTTAGGAGGGCTGACTTTGCCAAAATGGGTGGAGTGCCTAAGGAATGCACTAGCACATGGGCAGGAAGGAGGTGGAAGAACAATGGGAATAATAAAACTGCCATCACAGAGGTAACAAGCCTTTGTGTGAAGCAAATAAACAAACGAACGATGTAAGAAACCACTATGGTTCTCAAAGGAAGTGGCAGTGAAGGTTCAAGAGAAAAGAAAGCATTCAGGAAGTACAAGGAATCACAGAAGGAACAGGACAGAGAACTGTATCAGTTAAAGCAAAGGAAGCTGGGAAGGCAGTCAGAACAGCAAAGGCCCAGACCGAGGAAAGAATAGCCAACTCAGTTAAGAAGGGATAAAACCTTTTATAGGTACATCAGGGAGCGAAGGAAGACCAAGGGAGGGTTAGTGAGGCTTAATAAAGAGGAGGAGGGTGGGCAGAGGGTGACTGTGAAAAGGCAGAGATACTAAACAAATATTTTTGCTCAGTATTTACAAAGGAGGTGGGGAGGTACCTAAAACAAACAGTAGAAATACTCTGGATACAGAAGTTGATACCAGCCATTTGCAGAAGAAAGGGTTCTGAAAGAACTCTTAAAACTGAAGGTGGACAAAGCAATGGGGCCTGATGGGATTCATCCCAGAATTCTAAAAGAACTAAGGTAGAACTAGTGACACCACTGACTACCCTCTTTAACAAATCATGGGAGGATGGGGTGGTACCGAAGACTACAGAAGAGATGTGATTCCCTTCACAAAAGTGGGAGCAAGGCAGAAGCAGAAAACTACAGACCTGTTAGTTTAACCTCAGTGGTAGGGAAAATGATGGAATCACTTCTGAAGGAAAGAACTGTTGAGTATCTAGAGGCCAGAGGGCTCAGGACCCAAGGCAGCATGGATTCACAGTGGGAAGGTCATGCCAGACAAATCTGATAGATTTCTTTGACTGGGTGACCAAAGTAGTAGATCAGGGAGGGCTGTGGACATGGCCTACCTAGACTTTAGCAAGGCACTTGACACAGTCCCACACAAGATTAATATACAAGTTAGCCAGCCTGGGAGTGGGTCCCAAGATGACAGCCTGGGTAAAGAATTGGCTAGAGAATAGGACACAGAGAGTAACAGTAAATGGAGTCCACTCTGAAGAAAGGGGGGTTACTAGTGGGGTACCGCAGGGTTCAGTATTAGGACCGGTTCTCTTCAATATCTTTATAAGCGACATTGCAGAGGGACTGGAAGGAAAAGTATGTCTCTTTGTAGATGACACAAAGATCTGCAACACAGTTGATGCACAAGGTGGGGTGGAAAGGATGAGAAGGGACTTCTAGAGGAATGGTCAAATGTATGGCAGCTTAGATTCATTGCTAAGAAGTGCAAGGTAATGCACCTGGGAAACAAAAACCCAGCGGAAGAGTACACAATGGGGGGTGAGATACTAACAACAACAAAAATGGAAAGGGACCTGGGGTAGTCATATCAGATGACCTAAAGGTGGGCAAGCAATGTGAGAGGGCAGCGAGGAGGCTGGGGGGATACTGGGATGCATAGGAGGCATCACCAGTAGAAAACAGGAAGTTATTCCCTCTGTACAGACAGTTGGTGAGACCCCATCTGGAGTACTGCGCAGTTCTGAGACCCAATCTCCGCAAAGACATAGACAGGATGGAGGCTGTCCAGAGGAGGGCAACTAAAATGGTGCAGGGTCTGAACCGGAAGACATATGAAGAGAGACTTAAGGAGCTGAATATGTATAGCCTTGAGGAAAGGAGGGAGAGGGGGGACGTGATAGAAACTTTGAAGTACCTCAAAGGAATCAACAAAGTCCAAGAGGGTAGCATCTTTCAAAAAAAGAGGTGTGCAAGAACAAGGGGGCACAATTTGAAGATAGAAGTGGGGCAGCTCAGAGGTAATTTATGAAGTATTTTTTCACAGAGAGGGTTGTGGATGCATGGAGCGGCCTTCCGGAGGAGGTTGTGGAGTCAAAAACAGTGGTGGAATTCAAGCATGCATGGGACAGTCATAAGGCAATTCTAGGGGGTGGGGGTAGGAAGAAGTAGGCTGCTGGTTAACTAGGATCTGCAGCTTATCCATTAGGTAGGGAAATGGGCAGACTGGGTGGGCCAAGCGGTCCTTATCTGCCATCAAAATCTATGTTTCTATGTATAACAAGAAATAAGAAATTTAACATATAAAAAGAATAAAGCAGGAAATCACATGAATAAAGTGAAAAAGTGCTTTTTGGGGGGCAAAAACTAAATAAATGCTTGCAGTAGTTGTTGTTTAGGCTCCATTGCTATCACAGAGACGTTTCACTCACAAAACTTTTCAGGACCATAGCATAATACTGCTTAACATAATGTAGTATGCTAGTAATGGGATTTCTACTGTGTATAAGGTCATTTTGAGGTAGCTTATGAATGTAAATGTAATAACAAGAAATAAAACTAAATTTTCGACGAATAAAGAGATACAAGAAGAAATTCCCGAGGAAAAAAAATTTAAATGATAAAAAATAAAAAGAATTTCATGGGTCTCTACTCATAAGGAACAGAAGTCCCAAACTAAACCTCTGCTGACAGGGTGTCTATCTGCAATCACCTTGACTGCCAATGGGCATGGCTATATGGGGGCTCATATGGAACAGAAACCTCAAAGTAAACCTCTGCTGAGAGGTGTACCTTTGCCCAAAATCACATTATCTACCACAGACTGTGGCTATATGGAGACTCCCAAGGAGCAAGGCCCTATCAAACCTCTGCTGTCAGGCGTGCCTCTACCCGAAATCACATTATCTGCCACAGACTGTGGCTATATGGAGACTCCCAAGGAGCAAGGCCCTACCACACCTCTGCTGCCAGATGAGTCTCTAACCCCAGTCACATCATCTGCTGCTGAACATGGCTATACTGGGGGCTACTTGGATTTGATGCATCAGCCCAGGCCTCTGCTGGCAGATGAGTTTCTACCCTTAGTCACATCATCTGCTACAGGACATGGCTATATTGGGGGCTCTCCGGAGATGATACACCAATCAAAACCTCTGCTGGCAGATCAGTCTCCACCCCCAATCACATCATCTGTTACAGGACATTGCTATATTGGGGACTCCCTGGAGCTGATGCACCAATCCAAACCTCTGCAGGCAGATTAGTTTCTACCCCCAATCACATCATCTGCTACTGGACATAGCCATATTGGGGGCTCCCTGGAGCTGATGCACCAATCCAAACCTCTGCTGGCAGATGCACCTCTAACCCCAGTCACATCATGTGCTACTGGACATGGCTATAATTGGGGGGCTCTCTGGAGCTGATGCACCAATCCAAACCTCTGCTGGCAGATGAGTCTCTACCCCTAGTCACATCATGTGATACTGGACATGGCTATATTTGGGGCTCCCTGGAGCTGATGCACCAATCCAAACCTCTGCTGGCAGATAAATGTATACCCCCAGTCTCATCATGTGCTACCAGACATGGCTATTTTGGGGGCTCCCTGGAGCTGATGCATCAATCCAAACCTCTGCTGGCAGATGAGTCTCTACCCCTAGTCACATCATGTGATACTGGACATGGCTATATTGGAGGGTCCCTGGGGCTGATGCACCAATCCAAACCTCTGCTGGCAGATAAATGTCTACCCCCAGTCTCATCATGTGCTACTAGACATGGCTATTTTGGGGGCTCCCTGGAGCTGATGCACCAATCCAAAGCTCTGCTGGCAGATGAGTCTCTATCCCCAGTCACATCATCTGCTACTGGACATGGCTATATTGGAGGCTCCATGGATTTAATGCACCAGTCCAAACCTCTGCTGGCAGATGAGTCTCTACCAACCATCACATCATCTGCAACAGGACATGGCTATACAGGGGGCTGCCTTGAACTGATGCACCAATCCAAACCTCTGCTGGCAGATAAGTGTCTACCCCCAGTCACATCATCTGCTACAGGACACGGCTATATTGGGGGCTTCCTGGAGCTGATGTACCAATCCAAACCTCTACTGGCAGATGAGTCTCTACCGACAGTCACATCATCTGCTACTGGGCATGGCTATATTGGAGGCTCCATGGATTTAATGCACCAATCCAAACCTCTGCTGGCAGATGAGTCTCTACCCCCAGTCACATCATCTGCTACAGGACATGCCTATACAGGGGGCTGCCTTGAACTGATGCACCAATCCAAACCCCTGCTGGCAGATTAGTCTCTGCCCCCCAATCACATCATCTGCTACAGGACATGGCTATATTGGGCGCTAAGTGGAGGTGATGCTACAATCCAAACCTCTGCTGGCAGATGAGTCTCTACCACCAATCACATCATCTGCTACAGAACATGGCTATATTGGGGGCACCCTGGAATGCACCAGTCCAAACCTCTGCTGGCAGATGAGTCTCTACCCCCAGACACATCATTTGCTACTGGACATGGCCAAATTGGGGGCTCCCTGGAGCTGATGCACCAATCCACACCTCTGCTGGCAGATGAGCCTCTACCTCCAATCATATCATCTGCTACTGGACACGGCTATATCGGGGGCTCCACGGAGCTGATACACCAATCCAAACCTTGGTTGGCAGATGCATGTCAACCCCTAGTCACATCATGTGATATTGGACATGGCTATATTGGGGCTCCCTGGAGCTGATGCACCAATCCAAACCTCTACTGCCAGATGAGTCTCTACCCCCAATCACATCATCTGCTACAGGACATGGCTATATTGGGTGCTAAGTGGAGGTGATTCTACAATCCAAACCTCTGCTGGCAGATTAGTCTCTACCCCCAATCACATCATCTGCTACAGAACATGGCTATATTGGGGGCACCCTGGAGCTGATGCACCAGTCCAAACCTCTGCTGGCAGATGAGTTTCTACCCCCAGACACATCATTTGCTACTGGACACAGCCAAATTGGGGGCTCCCTGGAGCTGATGCAGCAATCCAAACCTCTGCTGCCAGATTAGTCTCTGCTCCCCAATCACATCTGCTACAGGACATGGCTATATTGGGGGCTCCCTGGAGCTGATGCACCAATCCAAATCTCTTCTGCCAGATGAGTCTCTACCCCCAATCACATCATTTGCTACTGGACACAGCCAAATTGGGGTCTCCCTGGAGCTGATGCAGCAATCCAAACCTCTGCTGCCAGATTAGTCTCTGCTCCCCACTCACATCATCTGCTACTGGATATGGCTATATTGGGGGTTCCCTGGAGTTGATGCACCAATCCAAACCTCTGCTGGCAGATGCGTCTTTAACCCCACTCACATCATCTGCTATTGGACATGGCTATATTGGGGGCTCCCTGGAGCTGGTGCACCAATCCAAACCTCTGCTGCCAGATTAGTCTCTGCCCCCCAATCACATCATCTGCTACTGGACATGGCTATATTGGGCGCTAAGTGGAGGATAATGCTACAATCCAAACCTCTGCTGGCAGATTAGTCTCTGCTCCCCAATCACACCATCTGCTACAGGACATGGCTATATTGGGGACTCCTTGGAGCTGATGCACCAATCCAAACCTCTTCTGGCAGATTAGTCTCTGCCCCCCAATCACATCATCTGCTACAGGACATGCCTATACAGGGGGCTGCCTTGAACTGATGCACCAATCCAAACCTCTGCTGGCAGATAAGTCTTTACCCCAAGTCACATCATCTGCTACAGGACACGGCTATATTGGGGGCTCCCTGGAGCTGATGCAGCAATCCAAACCTCTGCTGGCAGATTAGTCTCTGCCCCCCAATCACATCATCTGCTACAGGACATGGCTATATTGGGCGCTAAGTGGAGGTGATGCTACAATCCAAACCTCTGCTGGCAGATGAGTCTCTACCACCAATCACATCATCTGCTACAGAACATGGCTATATTGGGGGCACCCTGGAGCTGATGCACCAGTCCAAACCTCTGCTGGCAGGTGAGTCTCTACCCCCAGACACATCATTTGCTACTGGACACGGCCAAATTGGGGGCTCATTGGAGCTGATGCACCAATCCACACCTCTGCTGGCAGATGAGCCTCTACCTCCAATCATATCATCTGCTACTGGACACGGCTATATTGGGGGCTCCACGGAGCTGATACACCAATCCAAACCTTGGTTGGCAGATGCATGTCAACCCCTAGTCACATCATGTGATACTGGACATGGCTATATTGGGGCTCCCTGGAGCTGATGCACCAATCCAAACCTCTACTGCCAGATGAGTCTCTACCCCCAATCACATCATCTGCTACAGGACATGGCTATATTGGGTGCTAAGTGGAGGTGATTCTACAATCCAAACCTCTGCTGGCAGATGAGTCTCTACCCCCAATCACATCATCTGCTACAGAACATGGCAATATTGGGGGCTCCCTGGAGCTGATGCACTAGTCCAAACCTCTGCTGGCAAATGAGTCTCTACCCCCAGACACATCATTTGCTACTGGACACGGCCAAATTGGGGGCTCCCTGGAGCTGATGCACCAATCCAAACCTCTGCTGGCAGACGAGTCTCTATCTCCAATCACATCATTTAGGAGGCAGTATGGCGCAGTGGTCTAAGGCTCTGAGCTGCAAATCTGGTGACATCCAGCAGACCAGACCTGGGTTTGAATCCCACAGCTTCCACACGCATACTGTGTGACCCTGAGCAAGTCACTTAACCTCCTTGTGCTCCCAGCTCGCTCCTGTAAAAAAGCTTTCAGCTTAGTGTGCTATATCTGGTTAAACAAATACAAAAAAAAAATCATCTGCTACTGGACATGGCCATATTGGGGGCTCCCTGGAGCTGATGCACCAATCCAAACCTTGGCTGGCAGATGCATGTCAACCCCTAGTCACATCATGTGATACTGGACATGGCTATATTGGGGGGCTCCCTGGAGCTGTTGCACCAATCCAAATCTCTGCTAGCAGATGAGTCTCTACCAACCATCACATCATCTGCTACTGGACATGGCTATGTTGGGGGCTCCATGGATCTAATGCACCAATCCAAATCTCTGCTAGCAGAAGAGTCTCTACCAACCATCACATCATCTGCTACTGGACATGGCTATGTTGGGGGCTCTCTGGAGCTGATGCAGCAATCCAAACTTCTGCTGGCAGATGAGTCTCTACCCCCAGTCACATCATCTGCTACAGGACATGGCTATACAAGGGGCTGCCTGGAGCTGATGCACCAATCCAAGCCTCTGCTGGCAGAGGAGTCTCTATCCCCAGTCACATCATCTGCTTCTGGACATGGCTATAGTGGGGACTCCCTGGAGCTGATGCAGCAATCCAAACCTCAGCTGCCATATGTGTCTCTATCCCCAGTCACATCATCTGCTTCTGGACATGGCTATATTGGGGGTTCCTTGGAGCTGATGCACCAGTCCAAACCTCTGCTGGCAGATGTGTCTCTGCCCCAATCACAACATCTGCTACAGGACACGGCTATATTGGGGGCTCCCTGGAGCTGATGCACCAATCCAAACCTCTGCTGCCGGATGAGTCTCTACCCCCAATCACATCATCTGCTACTGGACATGGCTATATTGGGGGCTCCCTGGAGCTGATGCACCAGTCCAAACTTCTGCTGGCAGATGCATCTCTACCCCAAGTGATATCATCTGCTACTGGGCACTGCTATATTGGGGACTCCCTGGAGCTGATGCACCAATCCCAACCTCTACTGGCAGATAAGTCTCAACCCCCAGACACATCTGCTACTGAACATGACCATACTGGGGGCTCCCTGGAGCTGATGGACCAATCCAAACCTCTGCTAGCAGATCAGTCTTTACCCCCTGTCGCGTCATCTGCTACTGGACATGGCTATATTGGGGACTCCCTGGAGCTGATGCACCAGTCCAAACCTCTGCTGGCAGATGAGTCTCTACCCTCAATCACACTGTCTGCCACTGGATAGGGGTATACATCGGGTCACACCTGGAAATGAGCCTTGGTTGTGTGAGACTTTCACAGTTATCAACCTAAAAATAAATAAATATAGGAACTCTCATACTGAAGACCCAAGCCAAAGCTCTGCTGCCAGATGTGTCTCTGTCTGAAATCACATCATGTGCTAAGGGGTACGGCTATCTGGGACTCTAAGCAGCAGAAACCCCCACCCAAACCTTTGCTTCCAAGGATATTGCAACCCCCAATTACAATATTTGCCACTAGCTGGGCTGGGTGGGCTTACAAGGCACAGAAGCTGCCTCTGCCACCAGGTGTGTGTCTATACCCATTCACATTACCATCCCCTTAGTGGGCCTTTAAGGGGGTTCCCAAGTAGCAAAGGCCCCTGTCCAAACCTCTGTCAACAGGTGTATTTCTACTTGAAATCACATCTTCTGCCTCTCAAGGTGGCTCTATGGGACGCCAACCTTAACCTCTGCCATCAGATATGTCCCTGCACACAATCACACTGTCTACCATTGACTATGGCAATCTGGGGGCTCCAAAGAGCAGAAGCTGCAATCCAAACCTCTACTGCCTGGCACGTCACTACCCCGATCACATCATCTGCCACAAGGCATGGCTATATAGAGGCCCCAAGGAGCAGAAGACTCTGCCCAAACCTTTTCAGCCAGGCATGTCTCTACACCCAATCACATTGTCTGCCTCTAAGTGAGCTTAAACCTCTGCCATGCCTCTACTTGCAATAAGATCTGCCACTGGGGGAGGCTGTATTGAGGCTGCCATGATGCAGAAAACCCAAGCTAAACCTCAGCTGCGAGGTATGCCTCTACCTCTAAATCTCGCTGTCTGCCCCTGGACGTGGCTATATGGGGGCTCACAAGAAGCAGAGATCCCAACCCTAGCCTCTGCCACCAAGAGTGTCTCTATCTACTGTGATATTGCCTGCCAGTAGGCTCTGATACATAAAGGTTTCCAAGGTGTAGAAGCCCCAACCCAAACCTTTCCTGTCAGCCATGTCTCTACTCATAATCATGGCTATATGTGGGTTCCCATAAAGATGCCCTAATGGAAACCTCTGCTGATGGGTGTGAAACACCCACCACCCTTCCAAATGCATCATCTGCCACTAACTGAGACTTTAAGTGTTTACCGAGGAGCAGCTAGCACTGCATATACTTCTACTGGCAAGTATGAACGTACCCCAGATTGCATCCTCTGTCAATGACTGAAGCTATATGAATGCTCCCAAGGAGCAGAGGCTCCAATCCAAATTTCTGTGAACAGGCATGTTTCTACCCAGAATCACATCATCTGCCAATGAGCACAGCTACACAGGGGTGCCTAAGTAACACAAGCCCCAATCCAAACCTTTGCCGCCAGATGTGTCTTTACCCAATAACACATCATCTGTTACTGGGCATGGTTATATGGGCTTTCTAAGAGCAGAAGCCTCTACCTAAACCCCTGCTGCCAGGAGTGTCTCTACCGGCAGTAACATCTAACACTGAGTGTGGCAATATGGGGGCTCCCAAGGAACCAAACCCCAACACAAACCTCTACCAGGAGGTGTGTCTCTGCCTGCAATCACATCATCAGACATTAGATGTGGCAGTGTGGGAGCTCTCAAGAAAAAGAAGCCCCAACCGAAAACCTCTACTGTCTGCATTTCTCTACACCCAGTCACATGGTATGCCACTCAGCAGAGCTACATTGACGCTCCCAAGGAGCAGAATACCCAAACCACTGCTGTCAGGTACGTCTCTACCTCCCAATAACATTGTCTGCCACTATGCACCTGTAAACCCCCCCTCCAATTTGGGCTTTATCTAATGTCTTTCTGAACTCCTTAATGTCCACTCTCAGGTTGGTGTCCTGTCTTAAGTAGTTCTTTTGATTTGTGTGAGTGCCCTATTAAGCCTCTGCAACTGTCCCTTTAAGAGAAGGGCTGACCTGTGTTAAGTGAATGGTCTGAGCAGGGTCCAAGTGATTTAGGGCTTGTGACTGGCCAGACACTGCTCTGTTTTGTTCCATTCTGCAGTCGCTACTTGTGCAGAGGAAGCCTACATAGGAACTGTGCCTTTTTACTGTTTGTGCATCATTATATTTGAAATAGAGAGGTTTATTTGGTACCCCGCTGGTGGTAAAATGGATGTTAACATGTTTTGGGTCTCCCCAGAAATATAAAAAGGTAAATAAAGCAACTGTGCTGTGATGACACCAGTGATTTGCATGCAAATTACTAACACAGATCCTAAGGAGGTGGATGGTGGCACCTGACAAAGAGAGGCGGGAATCAGAAATAGATTCCAAATCCCTGACAGCAGTTTATTCACACAAATGGGGAAAATGGAACATGGTCACAGGGAACTCTTATCTCTACTCTCCTGTACAAGGAGAACTCTAAATTAAATGACTATAACAGCTCCATTTTATGAGCGTTCTATATTCTGTACCTTATGAGGGTGACTATGCACACTTTCAATAATCAAATGTAACAGCTCCGCTTTAAGAGTGTTCTATCTACTAAGAGCAGTAAATCACTATGCAATTTCTAATACTACCCTGAAGTACACCTATACCTAGGGCCTATTACCCAGAGTACTCTACTCTAAGAAAACTGTACAGCATGTCACTACAAGACTCTGAGTATGTCATAATACGCAGTTCATGCACAGTTGAGCCTTCTCTGTCGTTGAGAAGAAACTGGGTTGTGGGATATAGAAACAAAAGGGGAACACTTTGCTGACTGTTTGGAATGAGTTAAAAACTAAAGGAATGCAGAGAGGATTTTGAACAGGCCATGAGTTTTTGGCCACGCCCAACCTCTTTATAGAGTTGCTGGAATTTCAGAACAACACAAAGATTTCCTTGGCTCAAAACCCACTAAGGGCCGCTGGAATTGAGACATAACAGATCTGGCCATAGTCTGCTTCTTGACTGCTGGAAGAAGAAGAAGATGCTGAACAACTGTCCATGGCCCACTTCTAGACTGCCGGAAGATGAAGAAGCTACAGAACACAGCCACAGCCCACTTCTGGACTGCCAGGAAACAAAGATGCAGAACCTCAAGTCACATCCCGCTTCTGGACTGCTGGGAAATGAAGAAGATGCAGAACCTCAAGCCACAGCCCATTTCTGGGCTGGCAGGAAATGAAGATGATGCAGAACCTCAAGCCACAGCCTGCTTCTGGACTGCCAGAAAACAAGGAAGATGCAGAACCTCCAGCCACAGTCCACTTCTGGATGCTGGGAAATGAAGAAAATACTGGGAAAAGACTGTTGAATGTGAGAGAACAACAGGGTTCTGTGTACCAAGGCCGGAGAAGCCAAGGACTGATGTAAAAAAAGAAACAGGATGATGACGCAGGGTACTGAAACAGAAGAACTGGACAGCACTTTGGTACAGATGACAAAACAAGAAAATGGTTGGCAAACGTTGTACCGTGCCAGGCCGTACACTGGGAATTGGAGAGAGGAAAATAATAAACAGGATGTTGCAACTGATATGACTGCGGTACGATTCTTCAGGAGGTTGCTGTTGCCAGCTTCAGAAATATACTGAGAGACGATTTCTGAAGAACTGAGGAAGATTGATTTGGATACACATGGTGGAGTGACTCTGGAATCTTGCTGGAGACTGATTTGAATGCTTTATGACACCGAAATGCTGGCAACAAAGAAATACTTTCTGGCACTGAAATGCTGGTACAAAGCAATACAAGGACAGTGTGGCACTTTTACTGTTTATAGGAATAATAGCACTGCGATAAAAGTTTCATTTCTTATTGCAGTGGTCAATTATACAGTCTCAATGTCCAGACCACAGTAGATAAACAGGCACTTTACTATTCTGGATGAACCCTTGCTTCAGTGGACCCAAGTACCAAGGGTCTCTCTAGCTAGATCAGGTTCTCCTGTTACTATGGTTCTGTGTGGCTAGCTAGACTCCCTCTGGGGTCACTAAAGCTGCTGGGACCCATATAACACCTGGGAGTCTAAATGACTAGCAGTGGACCTAACTCACCCTTTTAAGTAGCAGTGGGTCTGACTTGCCCGGTTCGGTATCAGTGGGCCTGACTTGTCCTTTTAAGTAGCAGTGGGTCTAACTCACCCTTTGAAATAACAGTGGGCTTAACTTCCCCTTTAAGTGCAGTGGGCCTAACTCGCCCTGTTAAGTAAGAGTGGGCCTAACTTGATTCTTTTAAGTAGCAGTGGGCCTAACTTGCCCTTTGAAACAACAATGGCCTAACTCTCTCTGTTAAGTAACAGCGGGCCTAACTTGCTCTATTAAGTAACAGTGGGCCTAATTTGCTCTTTTAAGTAGCAATGGGCCTAACTCACCTTTGAAATATCAGTGGGTCTAACTTGCCCCTTTAAGTGCAGTGGGCCTAACTCGCCCTGTTAGGCAACAGTGGGCCTAACTTGCCCCTTTTCAACCTGGCCACCTTTTTCTAGGCCACTTTAAGAACTGGCACATGCCTCCTTATAGACTGTTTTAAGAACTGGCACAGGCCTACCTACAGAACGCTTTAAGAACTGGCACAGGCCTACCCACAGAATGCTTTAAGAACTGGCACCAGCTGACCTTGCTTCTGCTCGCTTTAACTCCGCCTTGGAGGAACTCTCCTTTGAATGCTTAATAGCTCCCACACATAGCCTCTCTCTTCCTGACACCTGCCCTGGGTGTTGCTATGCCCTGAGCACCAGGCTATGCTAATTTGGCCCCGGCCGCTACACTGAGTGCCTAGCGCTAACAAATAAAAAAATAAACACTTGTTTAAGCGGTCAGCACTTAGCTGATGTGCTGCTACTGACTCACCACACCAAATCAGGATGGGGAAATGCTGAATAGGGAGGCATTTCTAGCAGCAGGAGGCAGTAGCGGCTCTAGCCACAAATGGTTACCAGGGCACAGCTGGGGCACAACCGATGGCAGCCAGGGTACTGATATATTGTTACTATGGGGGAAGCGCCGCATCATATGGGGCACCAACAGGGGCACAGCATTTTTTACCAAGGCACGTGCCCTGGCAGGCCCTGGTGTAGAGCCGCCAATGGCAGGAGGATTTCAGGCAGGAAACTGGGGACAGGGGGCCTTTCGAGGTCCTGGGATCTGTGCAAATGATGCAGCACTGCTACAGCCATCTCCGGAGGACCGAAACTGTACTTTTAAAATAAAAATAACAAAACAGGACACCAAGCTCTTTTCAGGAAACAACAGGACATCTCTTCTGGTGTCTGATGACAACACTGCGGACCCAGCGCACATTCAAGCATGCTGTCTTAAGAGAATGGAGGCAGAAGGGCACACAAGAAAGTCCTCAGGGACAGCTTCAGCACTCCTGGAAAGTTCTTCTCATCCCTCTTAACTTTCTGTGTTCCTCTCTCCTCCACAGTCACCACGATTCTCCCCCAACTGATATTTTTTTAAACTTAACACTCTGCGTTCTGGAAGGCCGGGCAGGTGCCACACAGTGGGCACTCCATCTGCTCAGTCTGGCATTCTATATGCTCAGCATGACATTCTATATGCTCAGCATGACATTCCATGTACTCAAGCTGGCATAAAGGAGTAACTTCATACAATTCTGTAGCTATGTACATTTATTGAAACAGGTTAGTGATGACTGGATCAGAAACTCGGCATCTGGGGGCACCTTTCAGAGCTGGGTACCTTTCTATTTTTCTTTTTCTGTTATGCCCCCAACTCTGGGGCACTACATTTGTCTTACCTGCTTTGTTTGCAGCTCCTTCATTTGGATGGGAGCCATCATCCTGGGTCTGGGACTTCCAGTAATTGGACCAACAGAACCACTGGGAACCTAAAATGGATCCAAACCCAAGTGTTCTGTGGGAAAGAAATTCTGTAGTTTTGTAGTTTTTTGGTTGGCGCCAATTTGGCCTGGAGGGGAACCCTGACTGTAACTGACTGCTCCTTTAGCCAACTGCACTCCAGGATTTTACAAGAGAAATCCCAAGTGGGACAAGAGACAATGGATCAGTAGAGTTGGTGTGAACAGCTTGAGCTTTCAAGCAGCTGCTTCCAGAAGGAACGTTGGGGAATTGGTGGGAAGAGGCCCAACTAGCCTCCATGCCATCTTTCTCCTGACCGAGACTGCCTATAGCAGAAGCTGGACTTGTCCGATTCCAGCCTGAAACTGCAGCAGAAGAAGAGAAGTTTGTTAGTGCTACTTGCTATTTGGACTGAAGACTTGCTCCTGAAGTGATCATCCCAGCTTGTGTGCAAGGCATACTCAAGTTGGAAGGCTTGCCCAGTAAAGCTGCTGATTGCAACCAGACTATATCTGACTTGTACCCCAAGGTAGCTGTTTATTTTGAATGTGCTGAATATGTTACGTGGGTCAGGACCTGCTTACCCGCAGCCAAACCCGTTACGCCAGCTGGAGGCATCACCAGCAGAAGACTACAAACTTTGCCAAAGTGCTCATCCAGCCTGGAACTTGCTAACTGAGCCAAGGCCGCTACTCCTGCACCAGAGACTGTTTCAGCGAGAGATCGGCATGGGGATCCAGCCCCTGTGCAGCAACAACACGCAGGTTGCGGCCACCTGGAGGAAAGGCCATGAAGAGGAGGTATGTCATGTCGGCCCTGTTTTCCCATGCCGATCGGTCATCACCATGAGGTCTGCATATCACCTGCTTTGCAGCAGATTCCTGGTAGTGTGAGTACAATCTGGGCAGCTCCCTGCAACGGTTGCTTAAATCATCTGTGGTACCATATAATCGTTTCAGTTTCTTAGGTTTACAAAGGACTGAGTCAACTGGCTCAGATTACAAATAATCTGGTTGTTTTGCATGCTAACTGCTTTTGTTTCCACCAAGGGAAAACATCAGCTGCAATGCCGGCCACCCACAGGCAACGCCTAAGGCTAGCCAGACTTACCATCCCAGGTACCCAGCACTGTGTGACTGTCAGTTTGGGACAGAGAGTGCATGCAACAACTGAATCAAATCAGATTGCCAGTTATTTGACTAGATTCATGCCCCTCCATGTTCACTGCCCCTAAATAAACCCAATTGTCTTTCTTCACATTAACCTGGCTAGTGTGCATATTATTAGTTAAGATTACTGTGTTAAGCGTGTGCTATTGTATTACTAACCTTACTTTACAGGGGTCTCCAGGGAAACTGTTGCAAATCTAACCCTGGTGGTAAGTGTGAAGGGTAGTTCATATTATTAATGTTCCATACTGTCTGTGAATTTACTACTGCAGCAGATACTAGGCCACTAGGAGGTATGGCGGGGTTTGTAGCTTCCCAAAGGGCTATACTAGAACAGAAAATCATCCCCACTATGACTGCTCTGACTGGAGGCACCTTATTAGTGAACTCAGGCCCCTCAGCCTGTGTATAGCCAAACAGGCAGGGGTAGTAGCCCTTAGAATAATGCCACCTAGGAGTTACACATCACAATATGGGGGCTTCCAAAGAAATAGCAGTTATGTAAGAACTTACCGTACCAGATCTTCAACAGAGGTTCCTGCAATAGGTCTTCACAAGTAGGACCATGCCCCTTGGTGTCAGGATCACATGGCAAACTTGTAGCTAGCAATCAGCGGGGACCACCCCCTGTTGTCAGGTGACACAATGTCAATGTGTTTATAAAAGGGCGGTCCGCCACCCACCCTCCAGTTCTTTTCCACTGGAGACCTAAACAAAGGAAGCAGAAAAGAGGAGTGACAGACTCTTGGTACCCTGTTCCCTGGGAGAGCCAGTGACCTGGACAGGGAATAAAGAGAAAAAACACAGGAGCTGGGGGGAAAGGTGGGTGGGAAACTAGACCTAGTGGAGAAACCTCTCTTGAAGATCTACTGTTATGGTAAGTTCTTATGTAACTGCTTTATCTTACTCGAGAGGGTTCCTGCAGTAGGTCTTCACATATAGGACTGAATACCAAGCAGTCTAACACAAAAGGAGGAGTTAGAGATGAGGTTCCGGGAGGAGCAAAATATCTGTCAACTAAAGGTCTGTTCAAGACAGAAGACCTTGCAGAACTGAAAGGCCAAAGCCAGCTCTACGCCTAGAGGCAATGTCCAGACTATAATGCTTAGTGAAAGTATGGACGGAAGACCAAGAAGCCACTGCACAGATGTCCGCAGTGGACACATTCATGAAAAGGTGGTAGAAGAGGCCACACTCCTGGTGGAGTAGCCCTTAACTGTCCCCGGAAGTTTTTTTTTATTCTTCTGGTAAATGTAATAGATACAATTAGCCAGCCATCTAGACAGTCTGTTTCATAATAGCCTTGTCCTGGCACTGGGAGGCAAAGGCTACAAAGAGCCGGTTCAACTTTCAAACCTCTTTAGTCCAAGAGGTATAATACCTCAAAATCCTGTGCACAGAGAGGGTGTGCAGGAGATATTCCTCCCTGTTGGAGTGCTTTGGGAAGAACACTGGCTGTTCAACACTCTGGTTAAGGGTCAATTCAAAAACCACTTTCAGAAGAAATGAAGGGTTAGTCTGCAGAACCACCTGGTCTCTGTGGAAAATTAAATAAGGCTCCCTACAAACTACAGCCTGATGCTCTGAAACTCTTCGAATTGAAGTGATACCAACTGAAAAGAGTGTTTTCCACACTAAAAAATGCATATCACAGCTTGCTGCCAGTTTAAAGGGGGTCAAAGTAAGCTTTTCTAACAAAGTTAAGATCCCAGGCAGGATCAGGATTCCAAGCCGGAGGTTTGGTGTGAAGGATCCCCTTCAAAAAAGTCTTGGAAACCTCTAGCTGAGCTAGGGTTTAACCCTCCACTGGAAGGTGGCAGGCAGAAACTGCAGAGCGGTGGGCCTTCAGGGAGGAATGACTGAGGCCCAACTCTGACAGATGCAAGAGGTACTCTAAAACCGGGGAGGCCGAGCAAGAAAAGGGGTAATGACCTTTCGCTGAGGCCCAGAGAGAAAATCTCTTCCACTTCATGGCATAAGTGGATCTAGTGGAGAATTTCCTGGCTTCCACTAAGATCTGAGTGACCCCTGAGGAGACCACATAGCGAGAAATCGCTAAGTCCACAGGTGCCATGCATGAAGATGGAGAGACTTGAGGTTTGGATGAATCGGGTGCCCTGCTCCTGGGACAGAAGGTCGTGGGAGAGAGGAAGAGGTACTGGGGGTTCCAGTGTCAGCTGCTGCAGCAACGGGAACCATATCTTCCGAGGCCACAGGGGGGCAATGAGGATCATGTGATCCCCCTCTGCTAGTAGCTTAAGCAGGATCTTTCGCAGAATAGAAAAGGGAGGGAAAGCATACAGAAATCTCCTGTGCAAGATAAAGACAGTAAGTCTCACCAAAAAGCACCATGCCTGGAAGAAGTGAGCAAAAGCAGGGTAGTTTTGCATTTGATGGGGAGGCGAACAGATCTAGATCTAACTAACGCCATTGAAGAAACAGGTCTTCTACTACTGTCTGCTTTGCATAGAAACAGAATTTGCTGGCAGAAAAGGACCGCTTGACCCACCTAGTATGCCCATTCCCCTACCTACAGGATAAGTTGCAAATCCTAGTTAACCAACAGCCTACTTCCTCCTACTCCCCACTAGAATTGCCTTATGTCTGTTCCATGCATTCTTGAATTCTCCCACTGTTTTAGACTCCATGACCTCCTCAGGAAGGCTGTTCCATGCATCTGCAACCCTCTCTGTGAAAAAATACTTCCTCGCATTACCTCTGAGCCGTCCTCCCTCTATCTTCAAATTGTGCCGCCTTGTTCTTGCGCATCTCTGTTTCTGAAAGATACTACCCTCTTGGACTTTGTTGATTCCCTTGAGGTACATAAAAGTTTCTATTATGTCCTCCCTTTCCCTCCTTGAGGCTGTACATATTAAGATCCTTCAGTCTTTTTTCATATGTCTTCTGATGCAGACCCTGCACCACTTTGGTTGTCCTCCTCTGGACAGCCTCCACACTGTCTATGTCTTTCTGGAGACAGGGTCTCCAGAACTACACACAGTACTCCAGATGTGGTCTCACCTACTGTCTGTACAGAGGGATAACCAATTCCTGTTCTTTACTGGAGATGCCTCTCCCTATGCATCCCAGTATCCCCCCAGCCCTCCTTACTGCCTTCTTGTATAGCTTGCCCACCTTTAGGTCATCTGATATAACTACTCCCAAGTCCCTTTCCATTTTTGCTGTCAGTATTTCACTCCCCATTGCAAACGCTTCCCCATGGTTTTTGTTTCCCAGGTGCATTACTTTGCACTTCTTTGCGTTGAATCTAAGCTGCAATACATTTGACTATTCCGCCAACCTTGCCAAGTCCCTTCTCATCCTTTTCACCACACCTTGTGTATCAACCCTGTTGCAGATCTTTGTGTTGTCTGCAAAGAGACATACATTTCCTTCCAGTCCTTCTGCAATGTCATTTAAAAAGACATTAAAAAGGACCGAATCCAGTACTGAACCCTGCGGTATCCCACTAGTAACCCCCCTTTTCTTTAGGGTGGACTCCGTTTATTATTAGCCTCTGTGTCCTGTTGTCCAGTCAATGTTTTACCCAGGCTACCACCCTGGTACCCACTCCCAGGCTGGCTAACTTGTTTATTAATCTTTTGTGCGGGATTGTGTCAAATGCCTTGCTAAAGTCTAGGTAGGCCATGTCCACAGTCCCTTTATGGTCACCCAAAGAAATCGATTAAATTCATCTGACATGACTTTCCTGCTGTGAATCCATGCTGCCTTGGGTCCCGTGTCCTACTGGCCTATAGGTACTAAACAATTCTTTCCTTCAGAAGTGATTCCATCATCTTCCCTACCACTGAGATCAAACTGACAGGTCTGTAGTTTCCTGCCTCTGTCTTGCTCCCACTTTTGTGAAGGGGAATCACACTTGCCCTCCTCCAGTCCTAAGGTACCACACGATCCGCCCATGATTTGTTCAAAAGGGTAGTCAGTGGAGTTACTAGTTCTCCCCTTAGTTCTTTTGGAATTCTGGGGTGAATCCCATCAGGCCCCTTTGCTTTATCCACCTTCAGTTTTAGGAGTTCTTTCAGAACCCTTTCTTCTGTGAAAGGACCGATATCAACCCCTCTATCCATAGTGCTTCTATTGACTGGATTGGGTACCTCCCCTTCCTCTTCCTTTGTGAATACTGAGCAAAAGTAAATCCTCTGGAAGCCCAACAGACTGGGAAAAGCACAGAGAGCTGAGAAATCAGTGCAAAAAATCTTGGAAAAAAGCCAAGTCTCAATACATAAATGACCTACAAACTAGGCACCTACAGGATCCAAAAAAATTCTGGGGCCACCTAAATCTACTTATCAAGGGCTCCTCAACCAGTCAAACGGACTCCATCATGGTGGGGGACTCCCTGACAAATGACCCAGCCATAGTGGCTGAGGCCTTCTGTGCCTCCTACTCTATCCCGAATGGGTCTAACCTATACTCCGGAGATGCTTGGGCTCACCCTCGGCCCCAATTTCACCTAAAGTTGGTCAAACAGGCAGAGGTACGACCTCTCCTATGCAAAATTAACCCTTCTTCCTCAGTAGGGTATGACCAGCTTGAACCTCGCCTTCTGAGGGCTGCCGCCCCGGCTATCGCCCATCCTGTCACCTTACTTATAAATAGGTCACTTCAGGAAGGAAGGTTCCAAAAATGTGGAAGGTAGCGACCATTGTACCTGTCTACAAAAGTGGACCCTGAGACAAACTGGGAAATTATAGACCAATTTCCCCTTCTCAGTCCTCTGGGGAAAATTCAGGAAAGGCTAGTCTCAAACCAACTACAAGACTACCTTGAACTGCACTCTCTCATGGCTGACGTTCAATATGGTTTTAGAAAGGGCCATGGCACTGACACTGTGCTTATCCGACTCACTACGGACATCCTCTTCTATATGGACCAAGGTTCCCCAACGGGCGCCCTCTTCATTGACCTATCTAGGGCCTTTGACTTGGTTAGCCATAATCTCCTCCTCTCCAAACTCCAGACCTTAGGACTGGATCACCACTCACACTCCTGGTTCAAAAGCAACCTGAGGGAATGTTCCCAAAAGGTCAGCTGGAAGGGTGCACAGTCTGGACCTAGATCGGTCTCTGCTGGGGTACCTCAGGGCTCAATCCTGTGCCCTCTGCTCTTCTCATGCTTCCTCAATAATATCGAGGGAAACAGCCCCTGCACCAATCTCATTCTGTATGCTGATGACACTGTCATATACTACAGTGACCCCCAACCTAGCGTCATCTCAACTAAACTGCAGGACAGTCTCTCCACCCTTGAGGCCTGGTTCTCCGCAAACTCCCTTAAGCTCAATGATGAAAAAACTAAAGCCATACTGTTTGGCTTGAGACGCCTGGGCTCTGACAGAAGCCAGTTCCTCCAGATCTGTACCAGCCAAGGAAAAAGAGTTGAGGTCATGTCTAGTTTCAAATATCTTGGGGTCCATCTAGACCAAGAAATGACCTACCAATTCCATATTGACTCAATAACCAGGTCCACCCATCAAAAGCTTGGCCTCCTTTTCCACCTGGGGAACTCCTTATCCTCTATTGCACATCATGCAATCGCCTGCTGCAATCTCCTTCCATCCATCCTATATGGGGCTCCACTTCTGCAGTTCCTCTGTGAGACGGAATATAACAAACTCTCCGTATTCTATAACCGAGTGGCCCATTTTGCCACTAATTCCTCTCCTAGCAGACATCATTGCGAGGCCCTAAAGGAGCTAAACTGGCCCACTCTCTGTCATAAGCTAGCCTATCCTGTTGCCTGCCTATCTTTCAAGTTTACTTACCTAAGTCCCCCTTCCCATCTCAGAGGACTTCTTTCCCCCAGAAAATATACCAGAACCCTGCGATAAACTGCAAGTCACCCTCTCATCATCCCTAGAACGTGCTCAAACCATGGCAAATGCTCATTCAAATTTGCTGCCCCTTACCTATGGAACTCCCTACCACTGGGCTTGACTAACTCACCCACCCTCACCCAGTTCAAAAATTGACTCAAACTATATCTTCTCAATCTCAGTCTATGTGGCTGTAACTGCTAGCTCCCCTGACCAGTCCCCCTGGCCGTTGCACTGCTCTGAACTCTCCCTTTGACTTGACATGAAATGCTAACGTGGACTCTGATTACTGGCGGAACTTACGTACATACTGTATATAATGTGTGAGGTCTAAACATACTGTTTATAAATTGAGTCTTTATGTGAATCCTTCTGCTACCCTTGTATAAATGTTATCATTGTACTACGGTGTTACAAATGTAACTAATGTAATTATTGTTTTTAGTGTCCTTTCTGTAACTAACTCCGGGTCGCCCCTGAAAAAGGGACCATTGGTCTCAGTGGGCTTACCCGGTAAACAAAATCTAAATAAATAAATAAAAAAGTATTTGTTCAGTATTCCTGCTTTTTCACTGTCCCTCTCTGCCCAACCACCCTCCTCTATATTCAGCCTTGGTATCCCTGCCTTAGTCTTTCATCACTCCCTAATGTACCTATAAAAAGTTTATCCTCCTTCATAACCGAGTTGGCTATCTTTTCCTCGGTTTGGGCCTTTACAATTTTGACTGCCTTCCCCACTTCCTAATGCTTTCACTGGTACAGTTCTCTATCCTGCTCTTTCTGTGTTTCCTTATAGTTCCTGAATGCTATCTTTTTCTCCCTAACCTTCCCTGCCACTTCTTTTGAGAACCATAATGTGTTTTTTTTCGTTTTGATTTATTTGCTTCACACAAAGGCTTGTTGCCTCTGTGATGGCAGTTTTGATGTTTCCCCATTGTTGCTCCACCCCACCTTCTTGCCTGTTTGCTAGTGCTTTTCTGGGGCACTCTCCCATTTTGACAAAATCAGCCCTCCTGAAGTCCAATACTTTCACTTTTGTACAGCTTGACTCTACAGCTAAGTTTATCGTTACCACACTGGTTGGTGGTTATTTATTCCCAGATGGCTACCCACTTCTAGATCTGAGATCCTCTCTCCATCCCTGTTTGAGAGTACCAGGTCTAAGATTGCTCCCTCCCAAGTGGGTTCCAACACTAGCTGTCTGAGGCATGCCCTCTGTGGGGTATTGAGAACGGTCCTGCTCTTGGATGTGGCTGCAGCAAAGGTGCTCCAGTTAACATATGTGCAGTTGTGGGAACAAATGGAGTCCCGGCAAAGTGTCAGGATGCAAATCTTCAAGTCAGATTTATTAATCAGCAGACTAAATAAGCAGACTGAGTACAGAAAATAAAGACATAAATGAAAAGAAACAGGTCTAACATTGTCTTCTTTCAACAAAATCCTTCATCCACCTAGTAGCAGGCTAGGGGACTGGTAGGATACTGCTTCTACCAACCAAATAACTTACAAGACATTCTCAGTGAAATTTATACAGGTATCAGGTCACATGAATCAATTAACTTCTCCCAGGAAAAATATTTAAATGAAATTAACCTCATGGAGGTTTAAAACATGTTTGAGTGCATTAATATCCTGAACATTAATGCTTTAAATAGTGCAATATCCATAATTATAAATAATAAAGCAAGGTAAATGAAAGAAAAAAAATATACTAGAGAGTCAGGCTCCTCCCATCAGCTACTGTCATAAAAGGGGGGGGGACAGGTTTGTCCAGCGCTAAAGAAGACAGGAAGGGTGGAGGGAGGTTCTGAGTTCTCCAACAAACCAAAGCTCCAAACCGGGCGGCTTAGGTAATTATTTACTTCCCTTTACTGCATTCAAACCAGCATAAAAGCATTTGTCTTCAGAGCTAAACAGAGACAATTCTTTAAACTACAGCTTAGCTGCAAACATACGAGTACTAGCTGCTAAAAACAAGATAAAACTAAGTAACCAAGACATGTTCCTCTAGGGCTAGAGGGACATTTTGAAATGCATATTTCCTCTGCAACTTACTCACAGTACACCTGCATGGGTGACTCTTTTTGAAGGAAAGACACTGGCTTCTCTTTTTAAACAGAATGCAGAACTTAAAATAACTGAGTGTAGCTTCGTTTGCTAGAACATTAGCTTATCTCATGATTCAGTGCGCACTATTACAGCAGTGCACTTGTGCACATCATCGAGAAGTCAGTTTTGCCTAGCAAACACAAATGGACATACCTATTACCATCTAGGCTATTATTCGAGCTCCAAGAGTGATGCAATGAAGGAATAGGGACAGAAAGTATATCTACAAGTGGCCACGGTGTAGGTAGGGAAGGCACAGAGGTAGAAAAAGGTAATAGAAAAGCTAGAGTACTGTTGTAACAGGTTTTACAGATACAGAAAAGAAAACATCACTCGGTACATCCCAAATACAATAACAGCTGCCCATACAAAGGCCTTGAAACCAGTAACCAACCAGTAATACCTTATTAAATACTGGTAGTTATGGGTTGTGGAACAGACTGAACCAACAGAATCATACATAGAAACACAGAAACATAGACTTTGATGGCAGATAAGGACTGCTTGGCCCACCTAGTCTGCCCATTTCCCTACCTACAGGGTAAGCTGCAGATCCTAGTTAACCAACGCCTATTTCTTTTAACCCCTCACAAGAATTGCCTTATGTCTGTCCCATGCATTCTTGAATTTTCCCACAGTTTTAGACCCCACAACCTCCTCAGGAAGGCTGTTCCATGCATCCACCACCCTTTCTGTGAAAAAATACATCCTCATATTGCCCCTGAGCCACCCCCCCCCCGAATCTTCAAATTGTGTCCTCTTGTTCTTAAACATCTCTTTTTCTGAAATATGCTGCCCTCTTGGACTTTGTTGATTCCACGGAGGTACTTAAAAGTTTCTATCATGTCCCCCCTCTCCCTCCTTTCCTCAAGGATATACATATTAAGCTCCTTCAGTCTCTCCTCGTATGGCTTCTCTTGCAGACCCTGCACCATTTTAGTTGCCCTCCTCTGGACTGCCTCCATCCTGTCTATGTCCTTGAGGAGATGGGGTCTTCAGAACTGGAAGCAGTACTCCAGATGTGGTTATTACATGTTACTTAAACAATATTCAACATGGGGGGAGGCTCACAACCTATATATAGGCACCTTTTACAATCTGGCATATTCAGGTCCCCCATCAGCAATATCTCCCCTTTCAAACAATATGAAGTCTTGCTGTATTCTGACTATGCAGTTAGCTCCAGCACTTGAACTGCTCCGGAGAGGAAAGGGTTAACTCTATGCAGAAGCATAGAACGTTGAGCTCGAGCTGGGTTTTCAAACCTCTGTCTCTGGTACATCTCAGTGTAACTGTCTGATTCTTTACTCTGCCTAACTGTGAAGTCACACTAGAGAGCTCTCCTTTGCTTCGGTTCTGTTGCTGTGAAAATCAGTTGGTTTTAACAACTGTTTATTTTTTTTTGGTGCCAAATCTCTGTCTACAGTACAGGTAGTGTAAGTAAGTAGATAGTGAATTTTTTTGTGTAGAAATTGTTTTATCTTCGGTTTTCCATTGGTCGGTCTGGTTGGGAACAGAAACAGATTTTTTTTTCTCCTTATCTTTGGTTTCTCTTGTGGGTTCAGTTCAATTTCAAAAAAATGAGATTTTGCTTGTTTTATTCCACAGTCCGTGACCCAATTGGTAACAGATCGGACAGTGTTACCTGGTTTGAAGGCTGTAAAAGGTAACTTTTCAGGAGAAGGCTAGGTCTGAGAAACCCAAGATAAAAAAAAAATAGTCCCACTGGGTTTCAACACTGTACTGAGCGTGGGGAGGTTGATCCCCACCTCAAATGTGTGTATTGTCTGGGTTTTGACCACATCAAAACAGACTGCCAAATTTGTAAAAATGTTCCCAAAGCCACTTTAGAAAAAAGATTAAGTAGGCTGAGGGAAAAGGAGGCCGAGAAGTCTGCTGATCTGGATGGTCAGCCCGGTTTGGTTCCGACTGAACCTGATGAGGTGCCTGCTGACCCAGGCGATTCCTCCTCGTGCAAAAGGAGATCCGATTCTGAGGGATCGGTTCTGTCTAAAAGAAGAATGAAGTCAGCTGGTTTAGATCACACCCTGCAGATCCCAAACGCTGAGGAAACTGCGAAAGCGATAAGCATAATTCAATCGCTTCGCCAGGGTTCCCTCTGAACCAACACCTTCTGGTAAGTGATCGATTTGGATGGTTCCAGTTCCACTGGATTACGATCTGGATGCTTATTATGAGGAGTGGGAGGGAGACAGAGTTTCCAGTGGATGATGATGATAATGATGTGTTTGGAGGCCTAGATGAGCCTATACAGCCAGACATCTCCCCTCCCAGACTTTCTAAGTCCCCCTCCCACTTTTTGTTTTACAAAAAAGTGGCTGAAACTCTCCAGCTCCCAGTTGTGGAAGCTGCTGAAGAGGCAGAGGAACCTGATTATGTAGAGAAGATGGATGTCCCAGAGTCCAAGAGGCTGTCTATCCCATTTTCCCATTTCACAAATCTTTAGTGAAACAGACACAAAAATTACTACAGATGACTACCTCTATACCCCCTGTGGATAAAAAGACAGACAGGAGGTATATGTTATCAGGTTCTGGTATGGAGTTTCTGTATAACTATTGCAGGCATGTTGGGGTAGTGTAGGCTGCAGCCTGTGACAGGGCAAATATTCCTTTGGCATCGCATCCCCAGATAAGGATTCCAGGAAGGTGGATACCACGGCCAAGAAACAATACTTGACATCCTCCTTGGGGCTCAGACAGGCTAGTTATATGGCCTACACAGTCAGGTACCCGAAGTCCAGATGGGATACGGTTCTGGAGCTGGCTAAAAAGACTTTTCCCCAGAAGGCCAAAGAGCTGGAGGAGGTGGCTGCTGATGGAATTGAGGCATCCAAGGTACAATTCCGTGCTGCTGTGGACTCCAATGATGAGTCATGGCTATATCTGTATCTCTTAGGAGATTTGCTTGACTTAGGTGTACTAGCCTCTCACAGGATACCCAGGCTAAGGCTATGGATTTCCCTGTGTTTGGTAATTCTCTGTTTGGGGAGCAGAGTCTTACATGAAAAAGATGGATGAATACAGGACCACCTACAGGAGTGCAGTGGCCAAGGAAAGGCAGGCTACTCCTCAGGTGCAGCAGTCTAGGGCTGGCAGGGACAGGTCTTTTCAAAGGCCTATTTACCAAGCTCAGGCTTCCTCTTCTTTTCGGCAGAGGGGGTTCTTCAGAGGGAGAGGCAGAAGGGGAATGAGCAGGGCTGCATCCTCTTTTCAGTCTAAAGCTCCTGCAAAACAGACACCTTGATGTGTCAGACCAGGTCACCTCTTCTATTCCAGTAGGGGGCAGGCTGGCTTACTACTTACTACTTCCAGGCCTGGAAGTCTGTCATTTCAGACAGCTGGATCCTGGAAGTAGTAAGCAAGGGACTGGCTCTCAGCTTCAAAAAGATTACCCAGAGTAAGAGCCAGATCTTTTCCACCTGCAACAGCTTCAGAAACAATAGCCCTAGAGGCAGAAGTTTACTCCCTACTAACCCACAAAGCTTTAGAGAGGGTTTCTCCACAACACAAGGGCAGAGGATTATATTCCAGATACTTCCTTACCCCCAAAAAAGACAGGGGAGTGGTGACCCATCCTAGACCTGAGACATCTGAACAAACATATCATAAAGCCAAAATTCAAAATCATGACTCTGGGAATAATTCTTCCCTCTCTGAGGCCAGGGGACTGGCTAGCTTCCCTAGACATCAAGGATGCCTATTTCCATATACCTATAAGGTACTCCCACAGAAAATACCTCAGGTTCGAGTTGCCCTCAGGTCATTACCAGTTCAGAGACATGCCCTTCAGCCTGACTTTGGCCTCAAGGGTATTCACAAAATGTCTTGCAGTAGTGGTAGCCTTCCTCAGAAGGCAGGGCATCTCTGTCTTCCCTTATCTAGTTGACTGGCTGATTGTAGGCTAGTCTCCAGACCAAGTCAAGTCAGCACTACAGGTTACCCAGAATCTTCACAGTTCTCTAGGGTTCCTTTTAAAATCTCTCCAAGTCAGTTCTTGAACCAGTACAGCTCCTTACCTTCATAAGGATATAGCTGGATACTATTCAGGCAAAGGCCTTCCTCCCATGCTCAAGGGTAAGGGCCCTTACAGATCTGGCTTCTTCTTTTCGACCCCTAGTGTCTCGCCCAGCTGGACAGTTTCTTCAACTCCTAGGCCACATGGCAGCCTCCACTGAAGTGGTTCAAGGAGTTAGGTTCAATGAGGGACATTCGTTCCACTTAAGGTCCTTTTGGTCTCAGAAAAATGATTTTCTCACAAAACTGATTCCAGTGACTCAGACTCTTATCCAGGCTCTCCAGTGGTGGTTGGATCAGTACAATCTCAGGCAGGGTGTCCCATTCCTCAGTCAAGCACCCACAGTTGTCCTGACCATGGATGCCTCTCTCTACTGGGGTGGGGAGCACATTTGGGAGACCTCACTGCACAAGATGTTTGGTCACAACAGGAGTCTCTCCTTCACATCAATCTTCTGGAGCTCAGGGCAGTGTTCCTAGCCCTTCAGGCCTTCTTGGTGTCAGTTAAAGGCAAAATGGTGCAGATCAGGACAGACAACACCACTACAATGTGGTGCATAAACAATCAAGGGGCACTTGGTCCACGACCTTGTGCACAGAGGCCATGAAGCTATGTTCTCTAGCTTACTGTCTTCAGACTTCTCTGATAGCAGTTTATCTTCCAGGGAAGGACAATGTGCTGGCAGATGCCTTAAGCAGGATTTCTCAGGGTCACCATGAATGGTCCCTGGACCCTCATGTCCTTCAGATGATTTTCAGGAGATGGGGCACTCCAGAGATAGATCTCTTTGTGGCCCCAGACAATTATCAACTTCCCCTTTTCTGTTGCAGACCCGCAGTCCTAGGGACTATTCCTCTAGATGCTCTCCTGTTAGATTGGACAGACAGGTTTCTTTATGCCTTTCCTCTGATATTCAAATTACTGATCAAGATCAGGTCTCAGCCCTACACAGTGATTCTGGTGGCTCCAGATTGGGTCAGGCAACCATGGTATCCTCCGCAGCAACTGCCTCTAGCAGCATCACCCCCCCTTGTTTCTGCCCAGGAGGCATGACTTCCTGACCACCTCTCAGAGGGGCATTTGGTATCCCAATCTTCAAGTCTCTCAAACTCAAGGCTTGGCTCTTGAGGAGTTAGAATATGCAGGCCTTAATCTCTCCCAGGGAGTAATTGATATCCTTAAGGTTTCTATCCACCAAGCAAACGTACAGTTCCAAATTGAAAAGGTTCAGTATTTGGTGTTCTCAGAAAGGCAACCAGATTCGGTGGGCATTGCCACAGCCCTGGATTTTCTAGTTCATCTTAATGGGCTAGGCCTTCGGCCTGCTACCCTGAAAGTTCATTTAGCAGCTGTTTCTGCCTTCCTTTCTGCAAGGGAAGGGATCTTCCCTGGCATCTCATTCTGTCTTCGGCAAGTTCTTCAAAGGTCTGGTTCATATTTACCCGCCCTTCAGGGAGCCCACTCCAGCTTGGGACCCGAATATCTGTATTGCACAGCTTATGCAACCACCTTTTAAACCTTTATCCTTTGCTGAGCTTAAGTACTTGACTTGTAAGACTGTGTTCCTGGTAGTCATTATTTCTGCCAGGAGAATCAGTGACTTACAGGCCTTGTCAGTCGAACCTGACTTCATCTCCTCAGGACAAACAGAATGTTTCTTCCTAAAGTGGTTTCAGACTTTCATTTGAACCAGTCTGTGTCTCTGCCTGTCTTTATCACTGACCATTCTTCTTCAGAGGAGAGAAGACTGCACAGTCTGAATGTTAAAAGTGCTGTAAGTTATTACATAGAACAGACTAAGGCCCACAGGAATGGTAGCACTCAGCTGTTTCTTACCTACGGTGAAGTAGGAAATGGTAGACCTGACACTAAAAGATCTACTGCCAGGTGGATTATCTCCTGTATCCAATTCTGCTATTCAAAACTGGGGAAAGAGCCACCCTCAGGCCTGAGGGCACTCAACCAGGGGTACAGCTGCTTCCTTGGCAGCTGCTAGGGATAGTCCCTTGGTGGAAATTTGCAAAGCAGCCACCTGGAAAACAGTTCATACATTCACCAAGCATTTCTCTCTGGATACTCAGACTAAGAGTGATGCTGGGTTTGGCACAGCTACTGCAGAGCCTGTTCCCAAAGTAAGGTTCTGTTATCCCTTCCTCCAGGGGGGTACTGCTTGATAGCTGCATATAGTCAGAATACAGCAAGACTTCATGTTGTTTGAAGAAAAAATTACTCACCATAGTAATGTTGTTCCTTCTAATGGAGTCTTCCTATATTCTGACCTGCCTCCCCTCTCAGAACCTAGTCTTTTGAGATGTGGGTTGGCAGGTACAGTGTTGCACCCCAGAGGTGTACCTTGTTCCCTGCCTGTCCAAGTGAGGTTTTTTTCTTGATGGTTTGTGTTTTTATATAGATTGTTCACTATCTACATAGATTTATTTCTTGGGTTTTTGACTTGAGTCTTTTGGACCCAAGTTTTTGTTGCCTATGGCTTAAAGTTTTAAAACAATTTCTATAACTATTAGTTAGTTAGTATAGTGCTCGTAAGAATCTGATGGTTACACTGAGATGTACCAGAGACAGAGGTTTAAAAACCAAGCTTGAGCTCAATGTTCTATGCTTCTGCATAGAGTTAAACCTTTCCTCTCCAGAGCAGTTCAAGTGCTGGAGCTAACCGCATATAGTCAGAATACAGCAAGACTCCATTAGAAGAAACAACATTATTAAGGTGAGTAATTTTTTTCTTCTCTGTCATCCTAAGGATGCCTTCATTTCCTTGTCCATTTCCTCCCCTAGATGGGGGCCTGTATACAAACCCTGTGCAGATTGTGGTGCCATTTCCAGGCTCCAGGGTGACCCACTGTGTCTCTTCTCCTCCCTGTCTACCCTTTAGCTCTGTTGCTTTGATCCCTTCACTTACATAGAGAGCTACTCCTCCTCCTCCTCCTCCTCTTCTACCCTACCTGTCTCTCCTGTAGATTGTGTACCCTGGTATGCTGACATCCTAGTCATGGTTCTCTGTGTACTATGTTTCTGTGACTGCCACGATATCGAGGCTTCCCTCTTCCATCAAGGCTACCAGTTCAGGGAGCTTGTTACCTAGACTAGGGGCATTGATACTCATTACCCTCCATTTTTTTTATTATGACTGATGTTTCTCACCTTACTGTGGCAACTACTGTTGGGGGCATCCAGCCACCGGCCCTGCCCTCCAGGAGAGCAGCAGGCTCACTCACATGATGGGGGGTCCGGTGCGGCCATCTGCCGAACCGCTGGAGGGCTACCCCATACTCTGCCAAGTTGGGCCAGCCCCAGACCCCCCCCCAGTGAGATTCCATGGACAGTCCTCCTAGCAGTGCAGGGCACGGCCATCAAGTTGCACGGTCGCACCCAGCCATTTTCCACTTTTTCTCCCTACAGGAGTGCGGGCGTGCAATGATGTCAAGACACTATGTGTCGGCATCGGCCACGCTCCCCCCACATACACAGACACTTGTAGTGCCCTTGGGTGTCCCCAGGGGCCGCTACAGTGTGGTGGAATCCCCCAACCCACCCTAGAACTAGGAAAGCCGTCTGTGGATGCTCAATCCTAGTCCTCACCTGCCGACCCCTGATGACCCAAGCTCATTCCCAAACCCGGGTCGCCAGCGTGGCGCGAGGTGTGGTGTCCAGCGTCTCAACCCTCAGTGCCACTGGGCCGGTGTGTATTACCCATTTTTTGATGGCCTTATCCCTTTTTGCCCCATCCCTGTTCTTACTGTCTTTGTCTTTTTCTCCATTTACCCTTGCCCTTCTACCTATCGACTGCTCTATCTTGGTGTTTACCTCACCAACTACTCTGATTTCTGGGGGAGGGGCTAGGATTTCTCTTCTCCTTTTCAGTGCCTCCCCTCTTGGCTAGTTTAAATGCTTGCCAATGAAGCATTTAAATATATCACCTAGGATCCTAGTTCTCCTCCTGGACAGATGCAGACCATCGCACCAGTATAGGCCTGTATTCCTCCAGGTGGAGCCCCAGTCCCCAATGAAGCTGAAACCCTGAGCACTGCACCAGTTTCTCAACCACTGATTGAATCCCATGGTGTGGAGCACCCTAGCCTCACCCATAACATAGACAGGCAGTACCTCCAAGAAGGTTACCATGAGTGCTACTTGTCTAAGGCCCTTCCCCAACTCCACAAACTCCTCCTGCACTGCCCCGACCCCTTTTCCAGCCAGGTCATTTGTCCCTAGGTGGACAATGACATCCAGCTCCCTCCTCCGTGCAGCTGCTCCAGTGATCCTGAGGATTCGCTCCTTGTCCCTCCAAGCCATGGCACCAGGAAGGCACCTTACCTCCCTCTCCCCTCCCTCCCCCAGTTCTAACCTCCTAATAATGGATTCCCCCACTAGGAGTTGATTCCTTCCCCGTGGGGTCCCATGCCACCCTCCTGTGGGTCTCTTTTGTGGAGGTTCCCAGTATCCTCCTTGGTCTCCACTGCGGGTGCCTCCATGAAAGAACCACACTCTGCCAGAATGGCATATGAATTGTGGAGAGGCACAGCTGGAGGGATGCACCTCTTTTCCACCACCCTCACCCTCCCTGAGCCCACTGTTGTCCAACCACTCCTCTTTCTTGGCAACCTCTGAGGCAGTAGTAGCCCTGGTGCTCCTTGGGTGGGAAAGAAGATCCCCCGAATCCTGGCCAACTCATTCAGGAAGTTAGCAACCTCCTCCCTCCTCCCAGAGAGGTGCCTGCAGATGAAACAACTCTGCATCTTTTAGAACGTCTTCCGGAAGACTGCTGCTCCACAGTCACAGCACTGCACCACTCCCTTCATGTCTTTATTTGTGAGCTCTTAACTGTTATTTGGTATACTTACTCTTTCCTCTCTCCATTTATTTTATTTTTTTTATATATGTATTTTTCCCTACTTTCCTACTGCCTCCATGCCCTTAAAGCTCCTGATCTTCCTGTTCTGGGTCAGTAAGTGTCTATATTCCTAAGTAGTAGTCTCCTTACTTGCTCAGAGTCAGACCTCCAGTAATTACGGGGTGATGGAGAGCTACTCTTTTCCTTCTAGGATAGTGATTATTTTGTGCCTCTGTGATCACTCCAGTCCTGCTCCCAAACAGGAAGTTCCCATTGTTAGTCAAATCCTGTGCCTGTAAAAGTAGAACCAGCTGGGGGGGGTTGGATGGGAGGGATGGAGGGCAATATAGTCCCAGTAGAGTAGTACAGTTCTAACAGCAACTCCTTCCTCTTGCTGTTCTCTGCCACAAGCTATCTAAGTCAGTTTTTAAATGCAAAGACCTGGCTTCCTTCTCTCTAAGCCACTCCCCCTAATTAACAGTTAGTTTCTTCACCTAGCTAACTGCACAGGTAACAGTTCTTTCACCCAACTCAGACAAACACACTTTTTTTTTTGTTTGGTTTTACCCTAAACTGAAGTTCTCAGTAACAGAGTTCTAGTTCTTTAGTCTAGTAGAGTAGTATAGTTCTAACAGCACCTCCTTCCTGTTGCTTTAGTTTCCACTTGTGAGCTCTGGCGACTGATCGGCTGAGACTGTCATCCAGAATGTTGTGAACACCTGGCACATGGACTGCTGTCAAGGATAGGCCATTCTGTATGGCCCAGTACCATACCCGCATCACCTCCCTGCATAAGAGGGTATGACCAGGTGCCTCCCTGTTTGTTTAGATACCAGACAGTGGCCATATTATCTGTCTGTCTGGATGAGAAGTGCTCCTGGAGATAGGAGCAACTGGAAGGCCTGGAGAGCATACAGCACCACTCTCATCTCCAGAATATTGATGTGAAGGTTCTCCTCCATGGGAGACCAGGAGCCTTGAGTTTGGTGGTCTCCCAGATGCACTCCCCATCCCAAGTTCGAGGCATCGGAGGTGAGAATTTGAGGGACACAGAGGGTGGAAGAGAACCCCCCACTGAATGGTTGGCTGTGTTCTGCCACCAAAGAAGGCCCTTTAGAAGGCTGCTGGAGACAAGGATTCTCTGGTCCATGTCGTCCAAACACTGTTCCCACTGGACTCGAAGAGGCCACTGGGTAACCCTCATATGCAGTCTGGCCAGAGGGACTGTGGGTATGGCAGCCACCGTAAGACCCAGAAATCATAGGACTGAATGCGCCATGGGCCAACAAGGTGAAGCCACCAGTGTCGCTTAGGAGATTAAGGTCTCCGCTCAGTCAGTTGGAAGCAAGGTCTTGCTCTATAAAGTGTCCAGCACCACTCTGATGAATTGGAGGTAATGGCAGGGTATCAGCTGGGACTTGGGAAGGTTGACCGAAATACCCAGACTGAAGAAAAGGTCCAAAGTGAAGGAAAGGGATTCCTTCAGACTGTCTGGGGAAGGAACTGAAAAAAGCCAGTTGTCCAGATAAGGGAACATATCTGTGCCCCTGTGGCGCAGGAATGCCGCAACCACTGCTAGGCACTTGGTGAACACCTGAGGTGCTGAGGAGAGGCCAGAAGGTAGGGCTCTGAACTGGAAATGATGGTCCAGGAAGGAGAACCTCAGGAAGCAGTGGTGGGCTGGAAGAATGAGGATATGAAGGTAGGCATCCTGCATATCCAGGGAGCACAGCCAAGTGTTGGGAAGGAGCAGGGTTAACAGTCCCTGGAGAGTCAACATGCAAAATCTTTTCTACTCTACAAAGAGACTGAGCATGCTGAGATCTAAGATTGGTCTTAGATCCCCTGTCTTCTTTGGGACCAGGAAGAAGTGGGAGTAGATTCCCCTTCCTGTCTGTTCTGAAGGTGCACGCTCTATGGCTGCTTTTTGCAGCAGAGCTTGTATTTCCTGCTAGACCAGCTGTTGTTAGCCTGACAGGTAAAACGACCTTCCTGGTGGGTTGGGAGGAGGTCTCTCCAGGAACTCTATTGAGTGACCTCTTTCTATGACTTGAAGAACCCATGCATCTGCAGTAATGGCCTTACACCCAGCCAGGTGGAGGCCGAATCTTCCTCCCACCCGTTCCTCCAAAACGGTCAGAGGGAGCGGAAAGGGGGGGAGGGAGTCAGTAGGTGGAGGGAAGGGGTGCCCTTCCCTCAGAGGCAGCTTTGGAGAACTTGACCTGGGGGGGGTTTAGTGCCAGAACACAGGGCACGACGCTTGCTCTGTCATTTGCCGATTCGGTTTGTCCATTTCTGTTGGTGATGAAATGGCTGCTGCTGTTGTCTTTGACCAGAATGGTACATGGAACTGACATCCCTGAGGGATTTGCCACTCTCCTGCAACTTTGTAATGATATCTTTGGCGTTGCCGCCAAAAAGAACTGGACCTCTGAAAGGAGCATCCAAACTAAAGCTCTGAACATCCTCTGTCAATCCCACCAGATGGAGCCAGGCTAGACATCTGAGACAGATTCCCTGGAGCCACGGAATCTACTGAGTCATATGTGGCGTGTAGCTCATGGCAGCAGGATGATTTATTCATCCTGACTTTCTCCAGGAGTTTATTCCATAGTTGCTCATCAGGGATCTCTTGGAGGTCTCTTTCGACTTCCGAGAAAGAGGATTTTTGGAAAGCCACCATATGGGCTACATAATTCAGGGAACTGATAGCGCAGGTGGAAGATGAGTAGGCTTTCCTATCATACTGGTCCATCTGCTTGGACTCCTTATTTGGTGGGAAGGCACTAAGGTGTTTCCACTGGGCCGATCTATCTTGAGCAGCAGTGATAACCATAGAATCAGCCTTTGGTTGGGCAGTTAGGTGCAAGACCCTTTCCGGGGGGGGGGAGGAGTACGTCTTATCGGCCTTTTTGTGATACAGTCAGTATGGATGAAGGTTGCTGCCAAATGGTGGATGCGAGGTCCTCATTCGGACCCATCCAGGGTGGAATGGGTAGGGGGTCCATATTGACAAGTTCCAAGTGCTCTGCCAGCCTTTTGCACTTGGGGTCTAATTCCTTTGAGGCCTATCCACAAGATTTTTGAATGGCCCTGAGGAGCTCCACAAAAGAGGGATCCTCAGGAAGAGACATTGGGGATTCTTGCGGTTGAGGCTCAACCGGGGAATGAGGTTCAAACTGAATCCCCAAATCGGAGCCTTCATCCGAGTCTGAGGATTTCGGTCTACTGGTCAAGGATGCCTCAAGAGCCTGGGTCCGGGGTCTATGATCTCCATGAGGCAGAGCACCTAAATCTTCCTCAGAGACTCAACTAGAGGGTGTTGGACTAGTAGGTGGCACTCTGATAGGAGGGGTGGACCTGACTATGACCTGAGGCTGGCCCAACTCTAGAAGCAGTTGGGACTTGGCATCCTTCCACCACACAGGAATGATTTCATGTTCAGGCTGCAGTGGTGGCAGAGGCAGAGGAGGTGGGTAACCCGAGTACCCTACATAAGTAGGGCAGCTGGGAGACTGGTATCAATAAGGGTACTGGTAATACACCTATCCTGGAGACTGATAGCCTTGCATTGGATAGCCTGGCATAGGATATACTGGAATTAGAAAGCTCACATCAGATAGCCTGGTGTCAGCAGGTTTTAACCTGGTGACGGACCCTCCAGCATTGGATATGGTGAAAAATCAGGGTTTCCAGGAAAGTACCAAGTTGGGTCCAAAGGTGGAGCAGAAGACAAGCTGGAGGGGGGTGCCAAAGGTTCACTGGGAAGCAGGTCCAGCAATGGGGTAGGCGGAGGAGCCGAAGGTCCTGCAGAAGCAGGTTTTATTCCAACCTCGAGAAGATCCAGCAAGAGATGTGGCGAAAGATGAGGCTCCTTCGGAAGAAGTGAGCCCAGTGAAGGGGAGGGATCAAGTAATTTCCCCAACTACAGGTCTGGATGAGTATCTGATGGGAGGGTTGTCCTGGGGAGGTCGGATACCAGTTGTGAATCCCTGGAGTGAGAACTCAGAGGGGATTAAGAAGTACCTGCAAGATCTCTCTGCTCAGCATCGGGGAGGCAGCCACGCAGTTGAGAGGATCCGTTGAATGACTTACTGTTCACAGCTAGGCTGAAAAAAGCCAGCCAGCTAGCATCAGACTGATTGGCCTGGGCTGGGTGCCTGGTGGGCGACTTAGCATCAGAGCTCAAAGCAGGAGACCCTCAAGGAACCTCCAAAGAGGTGATCCCCGACTGCCCACTAACCTTGGCAGGGGGGGAAGAGTGTGTCCAGTCCACCGGAGTGGAAGAAGGCCCTGTAGGTGGGGTACTGATTGAAGTCGAGGGCCCATCCTGGTCAGTGTCTGCTGTCTGGCTAGACTTCCCTTGAGGAGAATGGCTCTGCTCCTGGCGCCTCTACTTATCCTTCTTTTTCTTCTCCGGGGCTGGTGATGATGATCTTTCCCTCAACTCCTGGAGCTCTTTCTCCATCAAAGCCAGTCTCTGGGTCAGCAGATGGGTGTTGAGGGTCCTCTTACACCGGGTGCACACGACCTGATTGAAGCCCTGGCGGATGGTGCACTGAGAAGTTGAACCTTCCCCAGGCAGAGGATACACCAAGAATGATCTTCTCTGTGTGGCATCTGTGTGAAACACTTGGGGCACTTCTTCTTGGGCTGACTAGATGACATACACCACAACAGATCATGAATGAGAATGGTGAAAAAAATAAAATTCACTATTAAAAAATGGTGGGCGAATGAAAGTTGTTCTACCACGTTTGTTGAACAATACTATTCGACAGCGGGAAAGAACTGGAGGGTGAGCGGGGGACCGCCCCTTTTATAGTCACACTGACGTCACGTCACCTGATGATGGGAGGGTGGTCCCCACCGATGCTTGCTAGCTACAAGTTTGCCGTGTGGTTCTGACATCAAGGGGCACAGTCCTATATGTGAAGACCTACTGCAGGAACCCTCTTGAAGTAAGATCAGAGGCCCCACCCCAAACCTCTGTTTCCAGATGTGTCTGTACCTGTAGTCACACTGTCAGCTGCTGGTCATGGATATATAGGGGGCTCCCAAGCAGCACAAGCCTGAACCCAAACCTTTGCTACCAGATAAGTGTCTATCTCCACAATTACATTGTCAACTATTGGGAGAGGCTTTACAGGGGATTCCAAGGACAAGAGGTCCCAACCAAAACCTCAGCTGCCAGGTGAGTGACTACCTAGTCTCATTGTCTGCCACTGAACGCAGCTATATGTGGGCTCCCAAGGAGCAGAAGCCCCAACCCAAACCTCAGTGGCCAGGTGAGTGGCTACCTAGTCTCATCATCTGCTATTATGTACAGCTATATGTGGGATCCCAAGGAGCAGAAGCCCAACCCAAACCTCAGCTGCCAGGTGAGTGTCTACCTAGTCTGATCATCTGCCACTAAGCACAGCTATATGTGGGATCCCAAAGAGTAGAAGCCCCAACCCAAACCTCAGCTGCTAGATGAGTGGCTATCTAGTCTCACCATCTACTATTATGTACAGCTATTATGTGGGATCCCAATGAGCAGAAGCCCCAACTCAAACCTCAGCTGCCAGGTGAGTGTCTACCTAGTCTGATCATCTGCCACTGAGCACAGCTATATGTGGGTTCCCAAACAACAGAAATCCTAGCTCAAACCTCTGTCACCAGGCATGTGTCTCTGCACCCAGACACTGTCTGCCAACACAGGTTCCCCTACTACATCACACATTTACCATTCCACCTTGACTTGTTTGCTGTACAGCTGCACGTTGTACCTGCTCTTGCATGAGGACCATACAGCAGGAGGGAGTTTTCCAGTGGGGGGTTAGACTGAAGGGACCTACTGGTCTACAGGTGACTATCCAGTTGTAATTTTGTAATCATTGCAATTCTTTATTATTTCTGTTTGGCACAGTTTCAGATTTGAAATGTCCCTATTAGTCAAACAAGGTAAGGCTCTTCTCTCACCCCCTGCTATTAGCCTGTAAACATTTTTCAGTATTATCCTCACTTGTTAAATTATCTGCCTCTGCATGTTCACCTGCTTTGGCCTTTGGCTGATTTGGTCCTGCCCCCTTCTTTGATCTCTGCTCCTCTTTGGGACTGCTGGAGTTGGCCTCTTTAGCTTTGTTTCCTTTCCCATGCTAAAAATTCCAGGAAGTGCTTCTCCCTCTCACTCATGCTATTCTCCTGTACACAGTTTCAATATTGCACTCAGTCAATATTACTGTATAGTTAATATTCTCACCTGCTTTGGCCTTTGGCTGCCTTGTTCCTGTCACCTTCTTTGATCTCTGCTCCTCTTCCCCGACCTTGTCTGTCCTGCTGTCCAGTGGTTTACCCTTTTGTCTCTTTGATGACATCTCCTTCTTACTACTTTTGGACTTTCTTTTTCCCTTCCTTCCTTTCTTCTTCTCTGATGGTTGCCCACGTGGGTCTTGGAACATGCATGAAAGTTGGCTGGCTAAAGTTAAAAAGGCACTGGGTTAAAAATACATATTTCACAAACCTCTGTTTTTTATTCACAAAAAATACTGCAATAGCATATTTTAAATAAAACCATAAACAGAAAGACAGCATCATGTGCTGTATATCCCCCCAAATCAAGTGTTGACATCATTTCTGGAGTTGTTGGTCCCATAGAATTAAATGGAGGCTCGTAGTCATGCTTTACATTACATCACTACATCTCCAGCAGTAACCTTAATGCAGCAATGAACGTGACCATTTATTTATATTGAATTCATGGCATCTCCAGCTATAACCTTAATGTAGCAGTGAACGTGACCATTTATTTATACTGAATTCATAGCATCTCCAGCTCTACAACCCCCATCCTGCAAAGCCTTGTTGCCTGTTAAACTCTGCTTACTGCCTGCCTCCTTTGTATTGTGTTTTATCTTCCTCCCTCTGGCTAGGTAAATGTCCCCTGATGTTGCTGCATTGACCATGTTTATGACTGTTGCCTTTACTCATACCTGCTCTTATTGTTTGCCTGTTATACCTGAATGTATCTTTGTAATCTCCTGGGTCGCAACTGAAAATAGGCACGTGGTTGTCTAGTGTGCTTATCTGGTAAACAAAAGCAAATAAATAACCTTAATGTAGTGGTGAGCGTGACCATTTATTGATACTGAACTCATGGCATCTCTAGCAGTAACCTCACTGTACCAGTGATCGTTACCATTTACGTATACTGAATTCATGGCATCTCCAGCTGTAACCCTGATGCAGTGGTGAACGTGACCATTTAGTTATATTGAATTCATGGTATCTCTAGCAGTAACCTTAATGTAGTGGTGAACATGACCATTTCTTTATATTGAATCCATGGTAGCTCCAGCAGTAATCTTAATGTAGCAATGAATGTGACCATTTTTTATAGTGAATTCATGGCATCTCCAGCTATTACCTTTATATAATGTATGGTAGAACTTTGTTATAGGTAGAAATAATTTTATAACGACGTTTTACCATTGATGTGACATCACGATGTTAACCCATCGATGGTACGTCACGTCAATAGGTTAACAACTGGAAACAGTCTGGGCATGTGCACAACTGGATCTGATGACCTTGAAACGGCCATGGCAGTGAGAGCAGAGTAGCAGTGATGTGAAAAAAACTGCAGTAAGGAACTGCTTTCTTTTTCAAAAAACAAATGGTACCATACTCTATAAAATATAATGTATGGTACATTGATAGTTAGCCATTTTTTTAACCTATCTCGAGGTTGCCATGGCGACTTGAACCTCTCGAGCTTCGCTCTCGAGGTTTAAATGGTTGCCTTGGCAACCTCTCAATGGTTAACAATCCGGTTAACCATTGATGACCATACGTTATCCTATATGTAGCGATGAATGTGACCATGTCTTTTATATTGAATTCATGGCATCTCCAGCTATAACCTTAATGTAGCGATGAATGTGACCATTTATTTATAATGAATCCATGGCACCACCAGGTATAACCTTAATGTAGTGGTGAACTTGGCCATTTATTTATATTGAATTCATCTGACTAAAGACTCCTGAAATGAGTTTTACTTTCACACATTTTTAGTGAGACACACAAAAGATGCAGCATGGCCTGTAATCAAATTCTACTGACTTTTCTGCTTTGCTTCACCAAATGCAAGACTTGCACCAACTTACTGACTCCACTCTGTGGCTCACAGAGCTACTTTTGACTCCATCCACTGAAACGGAACTTCACACTAGTCCTCTAGTCTCATATATCTGCCATTCCACGTTGCTTTAGTGTACTACTTCATTCTACATAAGGGCCTTGCAGAAGAAAGGCATCTTCCAGGTGTCATACAGGAGGCATTTATAGGTCTGCAAGCAACTCTATCCCGCTGTCACGTCTATAATTACTACAACTGTAACCCAAGAAGAGTTCAATGAGTGGTTACAGAACTGTTGTCAAGAAAGAGGTTTCCACTTTGGTGGTGCTCGGGGAAACTTCTAGGAGAGGAGATTCTTCAAGTACAATGGACAGCACCTAAAGAGAGAAGGACTAAGAGCACCGGGCAAAAACTTGATGTGTGTATTGAACATTTAAACTAAAGAAGGGGGAGTTGGAGTTAAAGAACCATATCAAAGACACCCTTGAAGATAAGAACTAGCCATAACTCCCCCCAAATTGGAATTAATTATGGAAGCAAAAAGGGACTGGCAGGAACAAAAGGGAGGTAAACACAAACAGAAAGAGACTAAGTAGTATGCCTACTGAAAAGAAACTAGAGGTAAAACACAAGGTCAAGGGAGGAAAAATTTAAATGAGGGTTGACAGACCATGGAAAGCCATGTGCATGAATGCTCATAGCCTGGCTAATAAAATCTCTGAGCTATGTCCTTGATGTCAAAGACTGATCTGGACATTGTTGCTGTGACAGAGACATTGTACACGGGACCCATGACTGGGATACAACTGTTCCAGGGTGCACTCTGTTCCAAAAAGACAGGGTAGGAAAAAAGGGGGGAAGGAATAGCTATCTACTGTACATTAGGAAGGAAATAAAAACTACAGAAGTAAAAAGCATAAGAGAGGCACTGTGGATCACGCTGGAAACTGGGAGTGGTACTGCTATTTGAATAGGTGTGATCTACAAACTTCTGGCACAGGTGGAGGAGTCGGACAATGCACTAGTGGAAATAATCCACAGAATGGCAGCAACAGGGGAGATATTGCTGATGGGAGATGTCAATTTACCAGACTTCAATTAGAACACCCATACTGCAGTCACAGCAACTCTATACTCACACTGGCTTGCTTCTGCTGAACAACAGAATAAGATATCAAGCTTGCCTTCTCACCAAAAAGATTGCACTAAACCAGCTTTCTCCTGGACTGCAGAACATGCTGTTCCTTCCGCTAAATACAAGGCAAACCAGGAGCTCCTCCACACAATCATTCTATATACCCAGATGCCACACATCAATGACACAACATGCATTAGCGTACTGGGTACTGCTCTGGACAAACGCACTACCATTTGGTATATCTGGCACTGCTTCATTTGGACCCTTCAAACTTAAACTGCGCCAACACCTTATTCATATGAGTACCTGCAGGTGCCACTGCTGAGTCATCCTATGCGCCCACTGAATGACCCCAGCACTTCCCAGCCCCTATCCCAGGGATAGGCAAACCTTGGCACATAGCCCCATCTCCAACCCCTTTATCCCAGCCTACCCCCCTCTGTCCACACTGTCCTGTCTACCCCACCCCTTCTCCCCTACTTCTACTTTGCACATTGCCACAGTTACTGATTTGGCTTGGATCTATGTTTCCTTATGCTAATATTGTCATTGTCTGTTTACTGTACTCTCAATGTTTTGTCTGTATATTTTCCTGAATTCCTTGCATTGTTTGCGTATATGATGTGGAACCTCTCAATAAGCATCCACTCACAGGTGTATCCAAGATTTCAATAAATAAAATAAAAAAAACAAACAGCAAAGAGCAGAAACATCCTGGAAGCTCTTTATTGGTGAGACTCAAACAGCTAATGGTAGGATACAACCATAAGGGGGCAATATTGGACCTGGTGTTCACCAACGGGAAAGAGTAATGAGTGTAGAAGTGGGGAGTCACCTCGGTTCCAGCAATCACAGTATGGTATGCTTTAACATGAAGATGGTAGAGGAATCCAGCCACACAAAGCCAAGGGGCATGAATTTTGGAAGGGTTGATATTGCAGAGATGGAGGTACAGTATCTTTGAAGAAAGCACTAGGGGGCAGAGTGAGAAATAATGGAATGTACAGGAGGAATGGGCACATCTTAAGGGAGCCATAACAGAAGCCATGAGCCTTTGGGTTAGACAAATAATTAAAACAAAGAGAAAGAAAAACATTCTGTGTCTCACAGGAGGTAACGGGTGAGGGAAAAAAGCATTCAAAAAATACAAAGAAACACAGAGAGGAAGATAGATGAATTTATCTGGAAAAGCTAAAGGAGGTGGGGAAAGCAGTCACAAAGGCCAAGGCACAGACAGAGGAAAGAATAGCCAGGGCAACTAAAAAAGCAGACAAGAACATTTTAGATACATTAGACAGAAGAGAAAAACCAGGAGTGGGATTGTGAGACTAAAAAGGAAAGGAAGAGGGTCAGCAGAAGGGGACCAGGAAAAAGCAGAAGTCCTGAACAAATATTTTTACTTGTTCATGATAGAAGGGGACGTGGAAGGACCACAGCTAGGAGTAAGAAGTACCAAGGGGAAGAGTGTAGCTACCTGTCTGTTCACAGTAGGGGGAGTCCTAAAGGAATTAAAAAAACAGAAAATAGATAAAGCAATGGGGCCAGACAGAATACATCCTAGAATTCTAAGGGATGACAAGGGAGATTGATCAGAGAGGGGCAGTCAATGTTGCCTACCTGGAGTAAAGCAAGGCCTTCAATATTGTCCCACAGAAAAGGCTAATAAACCAATTGAGAAGCCTGGGAGTTGGATCTGTGGTTGTTAACTGGGTTAGAAATTGGCTGAACAGTAAGACACAAGGAGTAGTAGTGAACAGAATTCAATCTGTAAAAAGGAAGATGATCAGCGGGGTGCCTCAAGGATCAGTGCTAGGTTCAGTCTTCTTTAATGCCTTCATAAACAACATTGCAGAGGGGCTGGAGGGGAAGGTGTGCTTCTTTGCAGATCTGCAATAGGGTAGACACACCAGGGGTGTGTGGAAAGAATGAAAGGGGATCTGGGCAAGTTGGAGGATTGGTCAAATGTATGGCAGTTGAGATTCAGTGCAAAATTATGCACTTAGGTCATGGGAACCCAAGAGAGAAGTTCTCAGTCGGGAGGGGGGTACTGCCAGACACCAAACAGGAAAGGGATATAGGAATAAATTATATCTGAGAACCTAAAGGTGGGTGGACAGTGTGAAAAGGCAGTAAAAAGGGCCAGCAGGATGTTGGGGTCATAGAGAGAGGTATCACGAGCAAAAAGAGGAGGTGGTGATGCCACTATACAGTTCATTATTGAGCCCTCATCTGGAGTGCAGTGTTCAGTTTTGGAGGCCGAATCTCAGGAAGGACATAGGCATAGTAGGGCAGTCCAAAGAACAGCTACAAAAATGGTACAGGGGCTGCACAAGAAGACATATGAGGAGAGGCTGAAAGATAGGGAGAAGGGCAGGAGTAAGTGGAGAAAAAGACAAAGGCAATAAGGACAGGGATGGGGCAAAAAGAAATAAAGGCATAAAACAATTGAGGTTAATGAGTACCAATGCCCATAGTCTAGGTGAAAAGCTCCCCGAAATGGTGGCCTTGATGGAAGATGGATGCCTGGATATTGTGGCAATCACAGAAACATGGTACACAGAGAACCATGACTGGGATGTCAACATACCAGGGTACACAATCTACAGGAAGGACAGGGAGGGAAGAAGAGGAGGAGGAGGAGGAGCTCTCTTTGTAAGGGAAGGGATCAAAGCAATAGAACTAAAGGGTAAACAGGGAGAAGAGAAGGCACTGTGGGTCACCCTGGAGACTGTAAATGGCACCACAGTCCTCACAGGGGTTGTATACATACCCCCATTTCGGGGGGAGTAAATGGACAAGGAAATGATAGAAGGCATCCTTAGGATGGCAGAGAAAGGGGAGATATTGCTGATGGGGGGACCTGAATATGACAGATGTTAACTGGAGCACCTTTGCTGCAGCCACATCCAAGAGCAGGGTCATTCTTGATGCCCTATAGGGGGCATGCCTCAGACAGAAAGTTTTGGAACCTACTCGGGAGGGAGCAATCTTAGACCTGGCACTCTCAAACGGGGATGGACAGAAGATCTCTGATCTTGAAGTGGATAGCCATCTGGGAACAAGCGACTACCAAGCAGTGCGGTTCACAATAAACTTAGCTGTAGGGTCAAGCCATACAAAAGTGATGGTACTGTACTTCAGGAGGGCTGATTTTGTCAAATTGGGAGAGTGCCTCAGAAAAGCACTAGCAAACAGGTAAGAAGGTGGGGTGGAGAAACAATGGGAAAACATCAAAACTGCCATCACAGAGGCAACAAGCCTCTGTGTGAAGCAAATAAACAAATCAAAATGCAAGAAAAAAACACTATGGTTCTCAAAAGAAGTGGCGGGGAAGGTTAGGGAGAAAAAGATAGCATTCAGGAAGTATAAAGAAACACAGAAGGAGCAGGACAGAGAACTGTACCAGTTAGAGCAGAAGGAAATAGGGAAAGCAGTCAGAATAGCAAAGGCCCAAATCGAGGAAAAGACAGCCAACTATGTTAAGTAGGGGGATAAAATCTTTTACAGGTACATTAGGGAGCAAAGAAAGACTAAAGCAGGGATACTGAGGCTGAATAAAGAGGAAGATGATTGGGCAGAGAGCGACAGTGAAAAATCAGGGATGCTGAACAAATACTTCTGCTCAGTATTCTCAATGGAAAAGCAGGGGGAGATATGTAATCCATTCAATATAGAGGATTGTGTATGACCAAGCATACACAACAAGGCAGTTGTGATCGAGAGGTTTCCGTGGTAACCAGAGACCTGGAGAGCACAGCTCGAGAGGTCCATTACAACAGAAACCTAGAGATCGCTCAACTGCCTTGTTTGTGTACAGTTGGCCATACACAATCTTTTATAGTGTATGGGCAACCATATGTGGCACTACTTGATCCCCCAAACAGGTCTCTTAGAAAAAAAATGCTTACTTTGGCAACTGTTTTATTCCATTCGATCACACTGTTTACTTCCTCATCATGCAGAACACCGAACTGCGCATGCGCGACCACGTTTGATGTTGTTGTGTTGTACCGGTGACGTACTCGGTGCAGCACAACAACGCTATTCCAGACATGGATTTCCATGCGGAACAGCGTTCCACCATACACTACAGAAGCATTCTGGATGGGGGGGTTGATATTAGTCCCTTAACAAAAGAAAGGGTTCTGAAAGAACTCTTAAAACTGAATGTGGATAAAGTAAAGGGGCCTGATGGGATTCACCACAGAATTCTAAAAGAACTAAGGGAGGAACTAGAAACACCACTGACTACTCTTTTTAATAACTGATGAGAGGATGGCGTGGTACCTGAGGACAGGAGGAGGGTGGATGTGATTCCCCTTCACAAGAGTGGGAGCAAGACAGATGCAGGAAACTACAGACCTGTCAGTTTGACCTCTGTGGTAGGGAAAGTGATGGAATCACTCCTGAAGGAAAGCACTGTTGAGTACCTAGAGGCAGTGGGGCAGAGGACCCAAGGCAGCATGGGTTCATAGAGGGAAGGTGATGTCAAATTAATCTAATTGATTTCTTTGACTGGGTAAACAAAGTAGTATACTAGGGAGGTGCTGTGGACATGGCCTACCTAGACTTTAGCAAGGTATTCGACGCAGTCCCACACAAAAGATTAATAGTCAAATTAACTAGTCTGGGAGTGGGTCCCAGGGTGGAAGCCTGGGTAAAACAATGGTCGAACAACAGGACACAGAGGGTAATAGTAAATGGGGTCCACAGTGAAGAAAGGGGGGTTACTAGTGGGGTACTGGAGGGTTCAGTACTGGGGCCAGTCCTGTTTAATGTCTTAATAAGTGACATTGCAGAGGGACTGGAAGGGGAAGGTATGTCTCTTTGCAGATGACACAAAGATCTGCAACAGGGTTGATATGCAAGATGGGGTGGAAAGGATGAAAAGGGACTTGGCAAGGTTGGAACAATGGTCAAATGTATTGCAGCTTAGATTCAACGCAAAGAAGTGCAAAGTAATGCACCTGGGAAACAAAAACCCAGGGGAAGAGTACACAATGGGAGTGAGATACTGACAACAGCAAAAATGGAAGGGACATGGGAGTAGTCATATCAGATGACCTAAAGGTGGGCCAGCAATGTGAGTAGGCAGTAAGGAGGGCTGGGGGGATGCTGGGATGCATAGGGACAGGCATCACCAGTAGAAAACAGGAAGTTATTTGCCCTCTGTACAGACAGTTGGTAAGACCACATCTGGGAGTACTGTGTACAGTTCTGGAGACCCCATCTCCACAAAGACAGACAGGGTGGAGGCTGTCCAGAGGAAGGCAACCAAAATGTTGCAGGGTCTGCACCAAAAGACATCTGAAGAAAGACTAATGGAGATTAAGATGTATAGCTTTGAGGAAAAGGAGAGAGGGGACATGATAGAAACTTTCAAATGCCTCAAGGGAATCAACAAAGTCCAAGAGGGTAGCATCTTTCAGAAAAGGAGATGTGCAAGAACAACCGGATACAGTTTGAAGATAGAGGGGGACAGCTCAGAGGTAATTTGAGGAAGTATTTCTTCAAAGAGTGGGTTGTAGATGCATGGAACGGCCTTGCTGAGGAGGTCATAGAGTCAAAAACAGTAGAGGAATTCAAGAATGCATGGGACAGACATAAGCCATTTTCTAGTGGGGGTAGGAGGAAGTAGGCTGTTGGTTAATTAGGATCTTCAGCTTATCCGATAGGTCGGCCAAGCAGTCCTTATCTGCCATCAAATCCTATGTTTCTATGACCTCAAAATATATTTTCTAGAGATGCAAAGAGAAGGGGGACATGAGAGACATCTGTCTTCGTAATCATAGTGCAGCACATGCTTCTGTTTCTAAGTTGCCTTCCTTTGAACTATTTCAACCATCATTTTTCCACTAAGGTGGGAGAACAGAATGGAACACAGTACTCCAGATGTGGTCTCACAAGACTAGTGGTGGGATATTACTATATCAATCAAAGCAGATTAATTCAGGCAGGGAAAGGGCAAACAAATTAGCACTCACTGTGCAAAAATGGAGCTGCAGGGAAGATTTCTAATGTAGTGCATGGTAGCTAATGCAGTTACTGTATATACAGTACAGAACAAGAAAAATACCCATGGCCCAACCACTCTGCCCAGAGACCATGGTAAGTAGATGTGGTGTACCCAAACTCAATGGAGCATCCTGTGGATATGCCATTTACAGGACCATGTTCCTCCTCTATGTCCCTCCCTTCAGCCACCACTACCTGCCCCATAATCTGTCCCATCTGGACTTGAACCTGGCTACAGAATTTGTTTCCTGTACTGCTAGGAAGCCATTTAATTTGCCCACCATCTGTTCCATGAAAACTCCCAGAAAACACCTCAAGGGGAGGGACAGCCAAGGAGGGGTAGAGGTGCAGTGGAAGGCAATAAGGAAGCATGTTTTTGTTTCTATTCATTTGAAAGTTTGTGGCACACTATGTTGAGGCTTGTTTCCAGGTGCAACCCAGGGGCAAGGGAAGTAAGTCTAAAGATCTAGCCTGACTTACAGAACCAGATTAAGCTGTTTGTGATTTTTTTTTTAGTGAACTCTTAGGGCAATGACCATCTATCTGAAAGATGTAGGAAAAGGAGACGATTACGGTTATCCAAGGAGGTGGCAAAGGCAGTGAAACAAAAAAAAGATAACTTTCAAATGATACAAGGTAACTCAAAGGGAAGAGGACAATACATTGTACCACACCAGGGAAAAGGAAGCAGGAAAGGTGTAGGAGCACTAAAGCACAGCCAGAGGAAAGAATTACATGAGTAGTTGGGAAGGGGGTGAGAAAATCTATGGGTGGGAAAAGAAGGGTGGAAGGGGAAGACTGTGCAGTAGGAGACCAAGGAAAATTAATGTTTTGAACAGGTTAATTTGCTCAGTCTTCATAGTACAGGGAAGAGACAGGCCTCCAGAGAGATGAACAGAGGTAGGGAGGGGGTGGACACAAGACGTTTCAGAGGAGAGAGTATTGAACGGTCTTGCAGCCCTGAAAGAGGATACAGCTATAGGACTGGATGGGATACATCCCAGGGTACAGAGGTGGCTCAGAGAATTGCCAGCTGCTCCACTGATAGCCATGCTTAACAGCTCACTGAAAACAGGAGCTGTTACTGAGGAGTGGAGAAGGGCTGAGATGGTCCTTCTGCATAGGAGTGGCAGTACAGAGGAACCTACTCTAATAGGTACAGGTCAGTCAGCTTATCAGAGGTGGGGGAACTAATGGAAACCCTACTGAAAGACTGGTTTATTACCAAGAAACAAGTGGGCTGGAACACCACAGGCAGCACAGGTTCACAGGGAAATAGTCATACCAAATAATCCAACAGATGCCTTTGACTGGGATACCAGGAAAATAGGTCAAGGGAGGGCTGTGGATGTAGCCTATCTAGATTTCAGTAAGGCCTTCACCACTGTGTCACACAGAAACCCGATTAGGAAGCCAACCTATTTGGGGAAGCGGCCAAAATGGGTAAATGAATTCACAACTGGCTAATGGATAGAAGGCAGATGGTAGTGGTAAGCAGTACTTACTCTAAGGGCCAGGGGGTGACCAGTAGGGTACAGCAAGGCTAAGTGTTAGGACCGGTCCACTTCAATAGCTTCATAGAAGACATTACAGAGGAACTGGAGGGGAATCTCTGTCCTTCTGCAGATGACACCAAGATCTGCAATGGAGTGTACACCCAAGAGGGGTGGAAATAATATGCAGGGATCTAAGGAAACTAGAGGAGTGGTTGAAGGCATGTCAGATGGAGTTCAATTCAGAGTATAGCATGGAGGGAAGTATTGGCAGCCACTAGGCAAGAAATGTACCTCAGTGTTATGATTTCAGAAGACCTCCATGCAACAGTGCTGTGTGACAAGGTCATGGGCAGGGCCAGTGGGATGCTGGGTGCACAGGGAAGGCCATCTCCATCAGAAGAAGGGAGACAGTGCTGTTACTGCACTACTCTCTCTTATGCCCCACCTAGAATACTGTGTCCCATTATGGAGACCGCACCTCAGGCTGAAGGCAGTCAATAGAAGGGCAATATAGATGGTACAGCGGTTGCAAGGGAAGCCCTATGAGGAGAGATTGAGGGATCTAAATATGTACACTCTGGAGGACAGGAGAGTTGAGTGGTGACACTATTGAGATCCTCAAGTTCCTCACAGGGGTGAGCAGAGTCCAGGAAGGAAGCCTATTCCATAAGAGAATGAGCTCCAGGACTAGGGATTGTCCAATGAAAGGGGGATTTCAAGAAGGAGGTGAGGACATATTATTTCACAGAAAGGACTGTAGAAGCATAGAACATACTGTCACCTGAAGTTGTGGAGACTAGAATGGTGGAACACTTCAAGCATGCATGTGACAGACGCAAGGGTATATAAGTACAGAAACAGTGAGGGGGAGAGTCACCTGAGACCAGTTGTGGACTGCAAATGTGCAACAGATAGGGATCCCTTGGGCAATCTGGGTGGCCTAGCAGTCCTTTTCTCTAACAAATTCTCTGTTTCTATGTAAAAGTTGGAATTCTGACCTAGTAAATAGCCAAGTTAGAGATTCAGGTGCAATGTCAGCTTCTACACTGAAGTCTATATAAATGCATTTTGGACAGTAACTTATCTCAGAATCATTACATAAATTCATAAATATCTTACTTTGGATGCAGAGAAAATGCTGATGCACTCTCCCAGTGTTCAGCAAACTGAACTACTGTATAACAATTCATTAGGGCTGTTACATCAAAAGTTACAACTGGCTATGAATTTGGCTACTCACAATGTGACTGGAACACAAACATTTGATCACTGCTGTCTTATTTGTAGCAGAGCTTGACAAGCTCCTTGTAGAACAAAGAATTGTTAAATCACTGACATAACTTTTACATGGCACAGGACAATTTAAAGAAGTTATTGTACATATTTCTTTTCATTCATGGTCTTAATTCCAAAAATCATCACCTTTCTCTTTTTCAAAAGTAAGAATACAGACAGTAGAAGGTTGTTCCTTTAGTATCAGGGCAGCTATATTATGGAACACCTTACCAGAGTAAATGACATCTGCAGCCTCAATAAGTACAGTACATTTTATTCTCAGCCGCAAACATTTTTATTAAAAATGATGACCATACGAGCATACGAAAATGAGAGCAGAAACATGCTGCGTGGTCTAGCGAGTCTGCTCGATTGTGATTTCCCTCCTGTATTTTCCCACCTCCAACCTCAGTTGATACCCTCTTGTATCCCTCCCTCTTCTGATCTGGAATATCTCTCCTGTATTCGACTTTTTTTATCCCCTTCAGGTACTTAAAGGTCTCCATCATATCTCCCTTATTCCTTCTTTTCTCCAGGGGACACATGTAAAGCATATTCAACCTTTACTTGTAGGATTTCCCCTCCAAACCCTGGTTCATCTTAGTCACTCTGCACTGCACCCCCTCTAACAATCTGATGTCCTCTTTCAGAAATGGGCACCAGTACTGCTTGCAGTATTCCAGGTGCAGCCTGACCAGTGACTTGTAGAGGGGAAGGATTACCTTACTACTTCTAAAGAGTTCCCTCACTATACAGCTCAGCATCTTGTTGGCTTTTGCTGCTGCCTTCCTGCACTGAGCCAAGTTGTTCATATTCCCTGTTATCACCCCAAGTCCTTTTCCTCCTCTGTGCTCCTCAACTGTACGCCTCCCATGTGATAGCTCCTCCTCTGGTTCTTAGCTCCGAAGTGCAGCACTTTGCACATCTTGGCACTGAACCCCATCTGCCATGTTTCTGACCACTCCTGTAGTTTAGTCAGGTTTTCCTGCAGTCCCCCCTCAATGTCATCCACCACAGCTCCCATCTTGGTATCATCTGCAAACAGACTGATCTTACTCTGGGTCCCATGTGAGATATCGGCAATGAACATCCCTAACAGCATTGGTTCCAGTACTGCTACCTGTGGTACCCCGCTTGGTATTGCTCTTGGTGATGAGAGTTTCACCTCCACTAACATCCTTTGCTACCTGCCCTTCAGAACGTTAGCAATCCATTTGACCATCTTAGTACCCACCCCTACACAGAAACATAGATTTTGACAGCAGAAAAGGACTGCTTGGCCCACCTAGTCTGCCCATTTCCCTACCTACAGGATAAGCCACAGATCCTATTTAACCAACAGCTTATTTCTTCCTACCCCCCCCCCACAAAAATTGCCTTATGTCTGTTCCATGCATTCTTGAATTCTCCCAGTTTTAGACCCCACAACCTCCTCAGGAAGGTTGTTCCATGCATCCACATCCCTCTCTATGAAAAAATACTTCTTCACATTGCCCCTGAGTAGTCCCCCCTCTATCTTCAAATTGTGTCCCCTTGTTCTTGCACATCTCTTTTTCTGAAAGATGCTACCCTCTTGGACTTTCTTGATTCTACTGAGGTACTTAAACATTTCTATCATGTCCCCACTCTCCCTCCTTTCCTCGAGGATATACATATTAAGCTCCTTCAGTCTCTCCTTGTATGGCTTTTCTTGCAGACCCGGCACCATTTTAGTTGCCCTCCTCTGAACTGCCTCCATCCTGTCTATGTCCTTGTGGAGATGGGGTCTCCAGAACTGCACACAGTACTCCAGATGGGGTCTCACCAACTGTCTGTATAGGTGGATAACAACTTCCTGTTTTCAGCTGGTGATGCCTTTCCCTATACATCCCAGTATCCCCCCAGCCCTCCCTAAGGCCTTCTCGCATTGCTTGCCAACCTTAAGGTCATCTGATATGATTACCCTCAGGTCCCTTTCCATTTCTGTTGTTGTAACTACTTCCTCCCCAACTGTGTAATCTTCCCCTGGGTTTTTTGTTTCCCAGGTACATTATTTTGCACTTCTTTGCACTGAATCCAAGCTGCCATACTTCTGACCATTCCTCCAACCTTGCCAAGTCCTTTCTCATCCTTTCTATGCCTCCTTGTGTATCGACCCTGTTGCAGATCTTTGTGTCATCTGCAAAGAGGCATATTTCCTTCCAATCCCTCTGCAATGTCACTTATAAAGACATTAAAAAGGACTGGACAGTACTGAACCCTCTTGGTACCCTACTAGTAACCCCTCTTTCTTCAGAGTGGACTCCATTTACAATTACCCTCTATGTCCTGTTGTCCAACCAATGTTTTACCCAGGCTACCACCCTGGGACCCACTCACAGGCTGGTTAATTTGACTATTAATCTCTTGTGTGGGACTGTGTCGAATGCCTTGCTAAAGTCTAGGTAGGCCATGTCCACAGCCCCTCCCTGGTCTACTACTTTGCTCACCCAGTCAAAGAAATCAATTAGATTTATTTGACATGACCTTCCCTCTGTGGACTCATGCAGCCTTGGGTCATGTGCCCCACTGGCCTCTAGGTACTCAACAATTCTTTCCTTCAGAAGTGATTCCTAACTTTCCCTACCACAGATGTCAAACTGACAGGACTGTAGTTTCCTGCCTCTGTCTTGGTCCCATTTTTGAGAAAGGGAATCACATCAGCCTTCCTCCAGTCCTCAGGTACCACACCATCCTCCCATGATTTGTTAAACAGGGTAGTCAGTGGTGTCACTAGTTCTCTGCTTAATTATTTTAGAACTCTGCGGTGAATTCCATCTGGCCCCATTGTTTTGTCCACCTTCAGTTTTAGGAGTTCTTTCAGAACCCTTTCTTCTGTGAATGGACTGGGATCGACCCCCCATCCAGAGTGCTTCTGTTAATTGGATTAGGCACCTCCGCCACCTCCTCTTTTATGAATACTGAACAGAAGTATTCATTCAGTATCCCTGTTTTCACTGTCCCTCTCTGTCCACCCACTGTTAATTCTATTCAGCTTTACTATCCCCCCCTTTGTCTTTCTACACTCCCTGATATACCTATAAAAGTTTTTATCCCCCTTCTTAACCGAGTTGGCTATCTTTTCCTCAGTTTGGGCCTTTGCTATTCTGACTACCCTCCCTGCTTCCTTCTGCCTTGACTGGTACAGTTCTCTGTCCTGCTCCTTCTGTGTTTCCTTATACTTCCTAAATGCTATCTTTTCCCCCTAACCTTCACCGCCACCTCATTTGAGAACCATAGTGGCTTTTGCTTTTGTTTTGATTTGTTTATTTGCTTCACACAAAGGCTTGTTGCCTCTGTGATTGCAGTTTTGATATTTCCCCATTGTTACTCCACCCCTCCTTCTAGCCTGTTTGCTAGTGCTTTTCTAAGCCACTCTCCCATCTTGCGAAAGTCAGCCCTCCTGAAGTCCAGAACCCTCACTTTTGTATGGCTTGACTCTGTAGCTGAGTTTATCATGAACCACACTGTTTGGTGGTCACTCTTTCCCAAATGGCTACCTACTTCTTGATCTGAGATCCTCTCACTGCCCCCATTTGAGAGTATGAGGTCTAAAATTGCTCCCTCATGAGTAGGTTCCAAAACTAGCTGTCTGAGGCATGCCACCTGAAGAGCATCAAGAATGGCCCTGCTTTTGGATGTGGCTGCAGCAATGGTGCTCCAGTTAACATCTGGCATATTAAAGTCCCCCATCAACAGTATCTCCCCTTTCTCTGCCATCCTAAGTATGCCTTCTATCATATCCTTGCCCATTCCCTCCCCCTGACATGGGGTCTATATACAACCCCTATGCAGATTGTGGTGCTATTTCCAGTCTCTAAGGTGACTCACAGTGCCTCCTCTCCTCCCTGTTTACTCTTTTGCTCAGCTGCTTTTATCCCTTCCCTTACAGAGAGAGCTACTCCACCCCTTCTTCTCCCCTCCGTCTCTCCTGTAGGTTGTGTATGTATCCTGGTATGTTAACATCCCAGTCATGGTTCTCTGTGTACCATGTTTCTGTTACTACTATGATATCCAGACATCCCTCTTCCATCAAGGCCACCAATTCAAGGAGCTTGTTGTCCAGACTATGGGTGTTGGTACTCATCACCCTCCATTTCTTGATGGCCTTACCCCATTTTGCCCCACCCCTGTCCTTATTGTGTTTGTCACTTTACCCCTGCTCTTCTCCCTATCGACATCTCTATGTTGGTGTCTACCTCACTTAGTACCCTGATTTTTTTGGGGGGGAGGCTACGATTTCCCTGTTCCTCTCCAGTACCTCCCCCCTTGGCTAGTTTAATGCTTGCCAATGAAGCATTTAAACCTATCACCTAGGTTCCTGGTTCCCCTCCTGGACAGATGCAGACCATCAAGCCAGTATAGGCCTGCATCCTTCCAGGTGGACCCCCAGCCAAATCCCTGAGCTCTGCACCAGTTTTTCAGTCACTGATTGAATCCCATGGTGTGGAGCACACTAGCCTCACCTGTGCCACAGACAGGCAGCATCTCAGAAAAGGTTACCGTGTGTGCTATTTGTCTAAGGCCCCTCCCGATCTCCACAAACGATTCTTGTACTGCTCTGATCCCTTTCTTAGCCAGGTAATTTGTTCCTAGGTGGACAATGACATCCAGCTCCCTCCCCTGTGCAGCTGCTCTCGCAATCCTGAGGATTCGCTACCTGTCCCTCCAAGCCATGGCGCCAGGCAGGCACCTTACCTCCCTCTCCCCTTCCTCCCCCAGTTCTACCTTACTAACAATGGATTCCCCCACCAGGAATTGTTTCCTTCCCCTGTGGAGTCCCATGCCACCCTCCTGTGGGTCTCCTTTGTGGAGGTTCCCAGCATCCTCCTTGGTCTCCACTGTGGGTGCCTCCATAGAGGAACCACACTTTTCCAGAACAGCATAGAAATTGTGGAGAGGTACAACTGGAGGGATGCACCTCTGTTCCACCACCCTCACCCTCCCTGAGCCCACTGTGGTCCAACCACTCCTCTTTCCTGGCAACCTCTGATGCAATGGCAGTGACCCTGGTGGTCCCTGAGTGGAAGAGGAGGTCCCACAAATCCTGGCCAACTCAGCTTGGAGATGAGCAACCTCCTCCCTCAGCCCAGAGAGGTGCCTGCAGATGGGACAACATCGCATCCTCCAGAACGTCTCCTGGAAGACTGCTGCTCCACAACCACTGCACTACACCACTCCTATCATGTCTTATTTCTGGCTCCGTAACTGTTGTTTGGAATACTCTTTCCTCTGTTTGTTTCTTTTTTTTCTCTCCCTACTTACTCACTGCCTCTCTGCCCTTTTAGCTCCTGATCTTCCTGTTCTGAGACAAGAAGTTCCTATATTTCTCAGTAGTCTCCTTACTTGCTCAGAGTCAGACCTCCAGCAGCTGGGGGGGGGGGGCACAGAGAGCTACTCTTGCCCTTCTAGGATGGTGAGTCTTTGGTTGCTCTGTGATCACTCACGTATTCCAGCTTCCCCCCTAGCCTCCCATGCAGCAGAAATCGAAGGCTTTGCTGAAGTCTAAGAACAAAGATATCCACTGCATGGCCCTTGTCCACTTCCCTGGTCACCCAATCATAGTACTCAATCAGGTTTGTCTGGCAGGATCTCCCCAAAACAAACCCGTGTAGTCACCTGTCCTGGAGACCATTGTTCTCCAAAATACATTACCAGCCTCTCTTTAAGGATTGTCTCCATGAGCTTTTCCACAATTGATGTGAGGCTCACTGGTCTGTAGTTACCTGGATCATCCTTTGGGCCACCTTTGTGAATGAGCACCACATAGGCCAACCTCCAATCCTGTGGTATGCATCCTGTATCCAGAGAGGTATTGAACAGGTCAGCCAGTGGTCCTGCCAGTTCCTTGAGTACCCTAGGGTGAATGCCATCAGGTCCCAGTACCTTGTCCACCCGCAGTGCCCTCAGTCCTTCCAGTACCCTGTCCCCGTAATTTGTCCATCTGTCACTCCCTCCCCCCGCTCAGCCCACCACTCCCATGAGGTATCTGTTCTCCCCTCTGTTCTGTGAATACAAAGCAGAAGTACTCACTGAGTGCCTCTGCCTGCTCCTCCCCCTTCTCTACCCACCGCCATTCTTCTTAATTCTCACTATCTGGTCCCCTGGTCCCTGTTCGTCCTTCTCTTGCTAATGTATCTCAAAAAATATTTCTTTCCATCCTTAATGCCCTGTGCCAATCTCAGCTCTCTGGATGCCTTGGTGGTTCTGACTAGTCTCATAACCTCCCTGGACTACTTCGGATATGCCTCCCTGTCATCCCTCCTTCCTGATCTCTGGAATCTCTGGAAAGCTTTCCCCTTGGTCTTCACCCTCTCCATTATCCTCCTGAGTCAGTCAATGGTGCTTCTTTGCCTTTCTCTTCTTACTTTGTGCCTAGTACATGTCCCAGTAGCCTCTGCAAGCCCTGCTTTAATAATATCCCACTTCTGATTGGTATCCATGGTTGGTTGGATTCCCTCCAGATGATTTATCAGAATTTCCCCATCTTGCTAAACTCTGTCCCCCTAAAATCAATCACCCTGGTACCTGACCCTCCAGTTTGCTTCCTCATTCTAAGCGTGAACCACACTTGAGTGGTGATCACTCCCAGCCAGAGGGTTGTCCTCCTCCAGGTCACTTATAGCCTCCCCGTTTGATAGTACAAGGTCCAGAGTCCTTCCCATCCTAGTTGGCCTGCATACCAACTGCACCAGGAAGCTATCCTGAAAAGCTCCCCATATGACCTGCTCCCTTGCACTTGTGGTTGGTGTGCTCCAGTCCACCCCAGGTAGGTTGAAGCCCCCCAACCACCACATTCCCCTTTCTGCAAACCCTCCCAATTTGTTCTGCCAACTCCCTGTCCATCTCCTTCCCTTGAGTTGGTGCCCTATATACTACCCCTATCCTCAGTACCCTGCTCTTTGAGTCCTGAAACTGCCTCCATAGGGCCTCTGTCCCACCTCCCTCCCCTCTTCCCTTATGCATCTTATTCCCTCCGGTACATAGAACGCTCCCTCCACCTTTCCTGTTAGCCCTGTCCTTTCTGAATCTCCTAGACCCTGGGATCATCATATCCCAGTCCTGGTACTGGGTGGCCCAAGTTTCTGTTAAGGCTGCAATGTCCACCTACCCCACTGCCAAGAGAGCCTATAACTTGACTGATTTGTTTCCTAGGTTCCTCGCATTCAATGACATCACCCTTCATCCTGTTCCTTTCTCTTTCCCTCCCCAATTAACCCCCCCTTTTGTCCCTACCCCGTTGCACTTTTCCGTAACTTGGGGGGTAAGCTCGTCTAACTGCCCTCTCTAGAAACCCTGCCTACCAGCTGTCCACTTGCCATCTCCCCTTCCTAGTTTCAATATACCCTTGTTAATATGTAGCCCTCTATCCCCTGCTTTCATACTCTTTTCCCTTTCCTACTCAAATATAGCTTGTCCCTTGCATACAGGTCATTATTGTACCAGGTTCTGTCCCAGCCATCCACTGACCCATACAACACCACTCCTGTACCCAGCTGTTGAACTCCCCTATCCTTCTCTGCCTCCCTGTACTTGCACAGGGTACTGAGATCACTTCTAAGAAGGCCACTGATTTTCTCACCTCCTCACACAGCCTTCCCAGTCCCTAAAACCTCTCCCTTAGTATATCCACTGACTCCCAGGCCAGGTCATTCATACTCATGTGCACCACAACATGCAGTTTCTTCCGTCCTCTCCCTGTGCACTTGAGAATGGACTGCCCCATCCTACCTGCTGTCAACCTGTGAATTGACTTGATCCATATGAGACCATGTCTTTCCCCTTTGCTGCTCCATCTGATCCCTTTCAGTATGGAGTCCCCCACCACTAGTACACCTCCCTCTTCATGCCCTGTTCCTCCTCCTCCCCACCTCCATTTACCTCTCTGTGTATTACTACAGTTTGCCATGCCTTCCCCATTTGTGTCTCAATGCTTCTCCCCTATGACTCCCCCGCCTTTACCTGACCTGTCTTCCCCATCCTCCATGGTCCCATGATATGATCCACCTCCCCCCCTTCCTCCATCGTCCCCTGCCCCTTTTTACTATGCTCCCTTCACCTGACCTATCAGCACTGCCCCTTCCCATTCACCCCTGCCATCAATGCCTTCTTTTCAGCCATGTCCCTCTCCCCACCCCTGCTACCCTCCTCCAAATGCCGACCCTGAGCACTACTTTCCCTTTCCCCTGCATCCACCTCCTGGAGCTCCCTTACCTCCCCTCCACCACTGCTGCCAGCACCACAAACCTACTACCTATCACCCCTGTATTGCTGTGCGTTGACTCCTTTCCCCTTTCCCATGACCCGCTTCTAATGCTTGACCCCTTGTCTAATGTGATCCCACACCCCCTCCCTTTCCTCTCCCCAACCTGTGGTTCTTCCCTGGATGTGCCCTCCTGTTACTCCTTGGGAGAGGACCTTTCCCTCCCCCCACCCACACCCTCTCCAACTCTCCACCAAGCCACTGCAGTCTTTCCTCCAGACTTTTTAGCCTGTTGCAGACTGTACATCCTCCTAGTCTCTATAATATGTTCATCCAAACATCTGCCCCACACACATTGCAGCTCATGTTCTAGACATGATGCTACCTCTTATTTTCCACTGCCCTCTATACCTCCCAATGCCCCATTACAACTGCTCCATCCCCTAGTGTGTCCTTCCCTGTACTGCTCCATTTCCTACTTCTATATTGCTGTAGCCTTTATATACCGACAATGGTTAATGTTATCCCTATAGCCTCCTTTATTATTTAGACCTACAAGTGTAGCTCTCCCTAATCTATAGTGCACTCCTATTCTGATTAACAGGTTTTCCCTGCCTGGATGTACTCCCAGGTACTCACCATCTTGCCTGATGAATTGGGAACCTTAGCGACTGCACCTGGCCGTGCTATCCACCAATAGTAAACTATGAGTAATGTAGAATCCACCCATGGATGAGCGGCAACACCCCAATATATCTGGAGTATCTGGGGGAGGGTGGGTTTAGGGCCTTCCTCGACTCTCTCAAAAGTCTATCAGTCCAGCCCATTGTACCAGAGCCCCTTGACCCTTCTCTCATGGCTCTCACAGATCTGCAGTCAAAAACAGTTCAAATCTCAAACAGAACTGAATAAACCCTCAGACACATACCCCCTTCCAGTACAAGCTAATACAACAAAATCCCTCAAACAGCAGGAACACACTCTGTCTTGAAGTCCATCCTCCTGCAGGCTTAAAATCCAAATAGCTTATGATGACTCCAAATACGTATTTTGTAAATTTTCGAGAACTGTACTTTGATGGTAGGATGTGCTACATGAATATGTTCATATTATAATGCGATGCATCTCTCTGACCACTATTGTACTTTAATATACTGTACAGTGCCTTGAGCATTTTTATGGAAAGTCACCATAAAGTGAATCATTGCGTGACTGATTTACTATCATCCTTGTATACGTTGCTTGTATCATCACTTCCTGTACTCCTCAACTGCTTAAAACCTTTTTTTGACTTCATCTTCTTTCTTCATGACTACGGTGATTCACTCCTCTCTGACCTTCCCAATTCCTTCCTCTCTCAGTAACAAAATGTTTATAATGCAGATACTGCCTGCTCACCCACTCCTGGAATGAAGACCCCACGAATCAATCCACTGTTGGGTCAACCAACTTTCCTTTCAGTTCCATAGCCACTATGAAATTGGCCTGTTTTTTTTTTTTTTTAATTCTCCTTAGCTTTACACATCTGTGTCTTTCTGACACCATCACTACCTACTTGTAACACCATGCCCCCTGTGTTTGAAATTCAACACTTTATCCCTATTCTTCATAAACCATTTCTCGACAACAGTTATAAAAATTCAATATTAACTCACTGTCTGCCCATCTACTTACTACTGGGAGTGTCTTCAAGATGGTGATCCTTCTGCTGTGTGGTCTCTTTCCCTTCCGTAACACTACGTGTGCATTCCACATCCATGTCAAACAATAATAATGGTTGCTCCTTTGGGAGGTCATATTCTACACATTAAACAGAGCAGGGACAGGTTAATATACAGTATATGGAGAGAGGTAGAGATATGTGTGTATATATATTACACACACACACATTTATAGAGAGATAAATATATTTATAGATACATATATAGATAGATATATCTGTTTCTTATAATCAGATCTAGATAAAGGTAAAAGGAAAACCCTTCAGGGAATGTCTAAATTGTACCTGTAGCTGCTTATATTTGAAAATTGAGAGATGATGAGCCACAACCGTTTCAGTATTCCATCACAAATTATGGATAGAGACTGCCCACATCTGAATTACTTTCTGTATTTGCATAATCCAGGATCTGTGTTCTCTCCTTACTCCCATATTCCTACTTACCCTTTTGCCTCCATACTTGTAAATTTCTGCAACCCTGGTCTTTCACACATTTATATATTCCTGTACTACATATTCTCTCCATACTTACATATTTCCACGTCCGCTGTTCTCTCACACATTTATATATTCCTGTAGCACAGATTCTCTCCATATCTAAATATTCCCATGCTCACTGTTCTTTCAATACTTTCATATCCCTGCACACATTGTTCTTACCATCTTTATATACCTGCATTCTTGCAACCCCTCTAGACTAACATGTTTCTACACACCCTGCTGTCTCCATACTTACATACTCTTGCACCCCCTGTCCTTATCATACTCATAGTACATATCCCTACAGACCATGTTCTCTCCATACTCACATTTTGCATCCTCAGGTCTTATCATATGTACTACACATCCTTACACATCCTCTTCTTGCCATACTTACATATTCATGCATCCCATGTTATAATCATACAGTACATTTCCCTACAGACTCTATTCTCTCCATACTTACATTCTGCACACCCTCGTTTTTCACCATACTTACATATTCATGCACCCCATGTTATAATCATACTTACAGTACATTTCTCTACAGACCCTATTCATTCCATACTCATATTCTGACCCTCGTTTCTCACCTTACTTACATATTCATGTACCCCTGTTCATTACAGAATGATAAACATAGAAACACTGATGCAATTACAGGCAGAAAAAGAACAAGGGTCCATCCAGTTTGCTCTTGTCCAATCTATTCCACTTTAGCCTATCAATAGGTGGGCTTAGTCCAAGTCCCCTGTTAGCAGCTCAGTCTGTTAAGTAGATATATCCCCTAAAACCTTCTTTGCTCCCACTGCTATCAGCCCCTTATACCCGTCTTGCTCCCCCCTTTAAATCCCTGAACCATCTCTTACTCAACTACTTCCCTTCTTCCTGTGACAACCTATTCCACCTGTCTGCCACCTTCTCCATGAAGAATTGCCTCCCATTGCTCCAGAACTTAACCCTGGAAAGTATGTATCTATGCATCATTGTGCAGGTCCCTTCACTGAGTCTGAACAGTTGCTGACAATATACCTTGTCAATCTCTTTAAGGTACTTAAATGTTTCTATTATTTCTTCCCTTTCCCTTCTGGACTTAAGTGAGTAGTTCATCCTCCTCAACTTCTCCTCATAAGGCCTGCCCTGCATACCATCTATCATTTTGTTAGCCTCCTCTGCACTGTTTGCAGATGAGCTGTACTACTCTTAAGATAAAATCCCAAAACCTACACAAAGTACTCCAGGTGAAGCATTACCAGGAATCTGTAATGAGGCATGATCTCGTCCCTGCCCGCCTACTGGTGAATCCCCAAACAATGCATTCTTCTGGTCTTAGCATATCCCTTGTTGCACTTGGTTAATGCATTGAGAATATTTAATGATTACTCAAAGGTCCCTTTCTTCCACTGTTTGCACAGCCCTGACACCTTCTATGCAATTCTATGTGTTGGGGTTCTTTTTACCAATATGCATAATTCTGCATTTTTTGCCATAACCCTAGACGATCATTATCTATGCCCCATTATGCTGGTCCCTTCACCGATTAAATAACTGTTGACAATCCACCTGTTTATTTCCTTAATGTACTTAAATAGTTCTATCATTGCTTCCCATGCCACTCTAGACTTAAGTGAGTACTTCAGCCTCCTCAACTTTTACTCAGAAGGCCTTCCCTACCTACTGTGTATCACTTTGGTGGCCTTTGTCTGCACTGACTTTAGGCAATCTCTATCATTTCAGACCTTTCCCTTTTGTTTATAAGTAAATATTGTTGCCATCTCAGTCTTTCCCACTTACCTTGTAACATTTTGGTGGCCTTCCTCTGTACTCTTTCAAGACATTCTCTATATCATGTCAGCCCTTTCCAGTCTGACCTCAAGTGACTACGTCAGTCTCCTCAGTCTTTCCTCATAAGTCCTTCTGTGCATACCGTCTATTATTTTGATAGTCTTCCTCTGCACTGTTTTCAAGCGGTCTCTGTACGTATTTATCCCTCTTCGTTCTAGCCTCATGTGAGTATTTCAGCCTCCTCAACCTTTCCTCATAAGGCCTTCCCTGCATCCCATATACAATTTAGGTGGCCCTCTATGCACTGTTTCCAGATGATTTGTGCCGCACTTAAGATAAAGTCATCAAACCCGCACAAAGTGCCCAGGTTAGGCTTTACCAGGAGTCTGCAAAGAGGCAGGACCACGCTCCATCCTCCCACTGGTAATTCCCCTGACAATGCATTCTGCTGCCCTTAGCATACCCCTTGTAGCAACTCGCGAATGTGTTGAGGATATTTGTTAATTACCTGAATGTCCCTGCCAACACTATTTGGCCCACTCTGCCACCTATGCAGTCCGTGTTTTGAGTTTTTTTGCCACTATGCATAACCTTGCATTTCTGCATTGAATATGGGTACATTCTCATTGAACTAATCCCCACTTCCATGTCCACCATGCTACAGATTGTTGGTTTAATTTGTGAATACAATGATCATTATTTGGGTATTCTTGCCAGTGCGGCAGGTGAACTTATTGAAAAGTACAAGTACTGAACCCTGTGGCACCCAACTTGTCACCTTCCTAAATACAATGAATGAGTTCTATTTACCACCACCCTTTGTGTTCTCTTACTCAGCCCATTGCTTATCCAGCCAGATAAGCTCTCCCCCAACCCCATGCCTCTTGGCTTCTTCAGAAGTCTCCTGTGCAGCATCAAACTGAAGACATTGCTGAACTCCAAGCAGAGGACATCCAAAGCCTGCCCTTTGTACAGTGCCTGTGTCACTGAGTTAAAGTAGTCAATGAGAGTTGGCAACACCACCTTCCTCTAACAATATCTTACCTTTAGTCATTTATGTCTTTCTGACATCATCCCAACATCCTCATAATCCTACTTCCAGCTTCTCCACCCTTTATACAGTTGTCTTATTAATCCTAACCTCTTCCTCAACAGCAGTTAGAAAAATCTCACATAAATTCATTATCTAGCCATCTACTTACTGCAGGTAGTGTCTTCAAGCTGATCCTTCTGCAGTGAGGCTTTATTCTCCTCCACATCACCACATGGGCATTCCTCATCCTGCACAAACAGCAACAACAGTTCCTCCTTTGGGACATTGTATCCTGAGCATTAAAAAGAGCAGAAAATGGTTAATATAAATGGCATAATCAGAGCTAGATAAAGTATAAAAGGATAATTCGGGGAATGTTTGAATTGCACCTGTAATTGCTCATCTTTAACACTGACAAATCATGGCCCATAACTGCATCAGTATTCCACCACAAATTATGGATAACGATTGGCTAGCTCTGAAATCAGAGGAAGCACTGTTTTCTTCTATCTGCCTATATAAGAGCTATCCTGTACAATGTTTTATTTATTGTTATTGATAGTAATAAAATGCTACTTACAAATTGTATAACATATCCCGGTTTGCCTATGCTTCCTGACCTATGCTTCAACTACAGTTGGTATCAGAAGTGGGATTTATGCTGTGCATACTCTATGCCGGGAGTTTTGTGTGGGGGTAGTATACCTGGTATGGATCCATGATGCTGGTGTGACAAAAAAGTTGTCGACTGACGTTACAGCGATGGATTTATGTTGGTCACAAATGCAGTTGGCATAAACCCATGCAAACAAAGATACAGTTCTTTTGGGGGGCTTTGCCCCTAAACCCCCATGTGGGGGGCTCTTCCCCAATACCCTCATAACACATAGTGAGCTCCAAGTCAGAGTTGATTTGGGGAGGAAGTGCAAGACCCCCAGACAGCAGTGCCGGGTCCTGCAGCAACATTACATCGGCAAGAGTGTAATGTCATTCAGTGTTAAATTGTCACTGTTCAAATGGTATACCACCTGGTGAAGCATAAAACAAAGGTATGGATCCTGCAACAGCAAGCCCAGGAGTGAATACCAGGAGAATGACAGTCAAACTAGATGCAGAAACAAAATCCCAAACTGAGACAGTACAGCTAGCACCAGTGATAGAACAACAACTGGCAGGGACAGAACCTGAAAACAAGTCTGCCTTCTTCAAATGGCGGGCTGTACAACAAACAGAGATGTAAGAGCACAGAAAGGAAGAGATCCATTGATAGGGGCAGCAGAGAAAAGATGGGATGCAACATAACAGCCAAGGACTGGTAAGAACCTCTTATTCCGAATTTAATTCTAGATCAGATAAGCACTCTGATAGGGGTAACAAATTTACACCCAAAGATTGTATTTTATATAACTGTAATAAATCGGGTCATATTACAAGAAACTGCCATAAAAATAAGGAGGCAACACTGGAGCAAAATTGACCTAAACAAATTGAGAAAAGTTTTTAACACATGTCAAAGTGAAAGGTAAGACTGTGAAGAGACTTATGGATTTGGAAAGCAAACAGACCCTGGTGGATATTGAAGTTCTGTGCAAAGACTATGCAAAAGGACCAGGTACTAGGGTAATCTGCATCCATGGGGACACTCAGTATCATCCCACCTTCCCATTGACTCTGACTATTAATGGAGTGTCACATCAAAAGAATGTGGGGAAGTACTAAACTTACCTGTATCTGTAATTATTGTGCATGACGTTTCAGGATTCACTAGGTTAATCACAGATTGAGTGAACACTGTTGTTTCAACAGCTGTGATAACAAAATCACAGGCAAAGAAAATAACCATTGTTGGGGACACTTTTCCTTTTGGTGGCTTTGTTTTGAACTTACTTGAGTTCAGCTCCAAGATAGTGTTGGGTAAGATCTTGTCCCATTTGTTATGTAGAGAGAGATTAGATTCAGATTTAAAAGATGCCCTCATAGGAAAGACTGTTTTTAACTTCCTGTACAAGAGTTATCCTGCAATTTTTTTTGTTATTGATAATAAAATGCTACTTGCAAATGTTACAACTTCTCCTGGTTAGCCTATGCTTCCTGACCTATGCCTCGACCAAAGAGAGTACTGAAAGAATGGGAGGGGTAACAGCAGGGAAGGTACCAGTTCATAAAAAACAACCTGCTCTCTGGGAAAAGAAGAAACACCCTATATAGGATAAAGGTATAAGTGGAAAAATAAAGCAAAAAGGGGAAATAAAAGCACTTTATCCAGGGTCGTATTGCATGGGATTAAGTAAAACAAAAAAGGGGAAAACTACAAACATCCTATCTAGGGTAAGATAACAAACCGGGATCAGGTTATCCAGGTAAACTCCTGTCTCCCTACCATCCTTCTCTCCCTCTTCACTCCTTCAGTGTGGACCTCCTAGTGGTTTCCAGGGCTAGACAGAAGACATCCAGGCTCACACTACTGAAGATACGGGTCCTACCCTGAGGAACTCACTTCCCAGATCCCTGAGGGAGGCCCTCTCAGTGGAGGCCTTTAAGAGTGGCATTGAGACTCACTTATTTAGAGAGGCTTCTAATCTGATCTAATCCTGACTTTCTGATTAAGTGAAATATTGTAATTTATTTATGCAGTTTATTATTAATTCTTAAGATTTCACTTGCCTACTTTGATACTATGTCTGCGGGTTTTAAGTACAGTGCTCTGAACTCCTTGGATTAGATGCTGAACATATAAATTTACTACTACTGCTACTATTACTACTGCTATGACTGCTACTACTACTGCTACTGGTACTACTATTTCTGCTACTACTACAAATACTGCTACTATTACCACAAAGGGGAAAAGAAAAGCAAAATGAGGAAAAATAAAATCACCTATCTGGGGTCACGTTACAAAAGAATTAAGTAAAGCAAAAGGAGAAAACTAGAAACACCCTATCAAAAGAAAAGGTACAAAGTTGTTTCCAGTAAGGGTAGTGAATAAAGAAATGGGAATTTTGGGAGGGTGCAGTCATTGCAGAGGGGAAGTTTTAGATAGACCTTCTTGAGACTGAAGTGCAGGCACAACTCAGGGCTGAGAGAGGAGGTCACTAAACTCCAGAATGAGCTGGCTAGGAATCGTGGGACATCTTTCCCCCAAACAGATGTCACTGAGTTCATCACTGCTGCCCTGGAGGATGCATAGGATGGATGACTGGCAGGGGCATTGTGGGGGAAAAATCTCTGTTGGGCAGAAAGTTCCTAAATTCCCAAAAAGGAAGCTGGGGGGGCTTGGGCTGCCAGGACCCAAGACGCTCTGGATGCTTAGGTGCTCTGTGGTGAGTCCGGGGGCTTCTATTGAAGATAAAACACACTTTTGTTACATCTTCCCTACCCCTCACTCCAGGAGAAAAACGTTTTTCATTTCTAGAGTTACGGGTGTGGGAGACAAAAACTGACTCTAAAGATTGCAGCTTCAACTGTGCTGGGCAACTGACTGACCAACGATGGCATCAGCCATCCACCCCATAGGCATTATTATAATGCACTGTGCAAAATTTCTATATAAAGGCCGGGGGTCTGGAGGCCCCCAGAAGTTCTGGGGATTTAGATGCTCTGTGGCAAGTCTTTGGGATTTTATTAAAGATAAAACTCACTTTTTACATCCTACCTACCCCCAATTCCAGGGAAAGTTTTATTTTTTCCCTCTGGAGTCATGGGTGTGAGAGACAATTCAACTGTTTATTGAAAATCCAGGAAAGATGTTACAACTATTTAGCTATGGCTCATTTTTAATAGTGTCCTTTATGAAAGCTCACTTATTTGTTATAGGTACAAAATGTTATATATTTATTTATTCATGGCAAAAAAAAAAACCTCTGTTAATGCATCAGTTAGGGTGGTTTCCACAGTAACAAAAGTGTGGAAATGTGGTGTTAGGGTTAATACCCCACCACCCCCATCCTCATAAACCTAACTCTGCATCCCCCCCCACACACACACGTGCAAGCAGGGGATGGGCCAAGGCAACAAAACCAATCAGAGACAATCAGCATCACATAACAGAAGTAACACAGAAGTGTGTAAACATGTTACAAGACACATCCATCGTCATGATCCAACAACTGTATGAGATCTGCAATCAGAGTGCCATGAGGGGTACACACGCATGCTGGGCAACCATGGGAGATGGGTCACAGCTGTGCTGGAAGTACAGAGTTGATCAAACTGTATTTGTTTTTTCATTACACAGTGTTATGTGAAATGAGTACAGTGTAGTAATTATTGTGCTTATAGATGAGATTGACTCGTATAGTATCTTACAGTCTTGGATGTGTCTTGCATGTGTGTGTGTGGGGGATGTGGAGTTAGGTTTGTGAGGGTGGGGGCATGGGGTGGTAACCCTAACACCACATTTCCACACTTTTGCCACTGTGGAAACAACCCTAGCTGATGCATTAACTGAGTTTTTCCATGAAGTTCCCTTCTTTTTGAAAAAGTGTAATATAAGTAGCAAATTGTATGTGTTGGTGGGAGTGTGGGGCCCCCACCATGCTGCCCATTTCTCCACAATGATAGGTGTCTGTGGGAGCACAGGCCCTGCCCTCCTAGTTACACATAAGTATGGAGCCATACAGCAGTTGTGTAAGGGAAGGCACGCTTGAAGCACAAAGTTGGCAATATGTCAGGAACCGTAGCAGGTAGGAAAAAAATTAAAAGTGTAGTTGTAATCATGAGTGAGCACTTCATGTGACAATGAATGGCTGAGCCCATGTCTCACATCGTTTCTGAGATGCGGGCACCAAAATGCAGTGGGAAGGCACCCTTCGAACCCTTGGAATATGTTTTTGTCAATATGTCTGTAATGATAGCAAGTAGGAAAAAAATTCAACTTCAGGTGTCATCTACTATTTCTGGCCTTATTTTAGCACGCTAGTTCACCTGCCAGTAGCAGAAACTCCATATCTCGCTTCGATTTCAAGATACGGGCGCTGCAGTGTCATCCTATGGGAAATTGCTCATCTTCAGAATGCTGTAACTTTGGGACCCTTGACTATTTTGGCACCCAGCCACCAAACAGCACATATGTGGGACTAGGACTTGTCACCCTGCAAATTTCAGCCCAAACAACCAAATCATTTAGTTGCAGGAGGGTGACAAAGGTTTGCAGTTATTTTGACTTACTTTTGCAAAAATACTTTCACAAATCACGAATGTTTCATACTAACATACTATCTGCCAGCAGATTAGGCCTTATGGTCTATCGAGTCTGCTCGAACCTTAGATCCTTAGTTGGGTGCCGAGGCCCTCCCATCCCTTGTGCTCCAGAAACCCCTATCTAAATAGATACCCCTATTTCGCTAAAGAAATCAAGTAACTTTCGCATTTGCAAAAGCATTTTACATACTAACATACTAAAATGCCAGCAGAATAGGCCTAATGGTCTTTTGAGTCTGCTCGATTTTCTGTACCTGCACTGAGGGACGATTTTAGTGTCCTCCCTTCCCCCTTGGGTTATACTGTCCCCAGTCGCAGAGGTGCCACCTGCATTAGACCTGGTCAGATTTACCCTCCCCTGTACCTGTCCTATCCCCTCTTAAACCTGTCCAAAGTCTCTGCCTCTACCAGCTCCCTGGATGACGCATTCCATGACCCCACCACACTTTTAGTGAAATAACACCTCCTCCTCTCCCCTCTGAGCCTGACCCCTTCCAGCTTACACCCGTTCTCTTTAATTGCCCCCTCCTCCTTCCTTTGGAGCACCCTGACTGGGTCCCCCCCATTGATCCCTTTTATGTACTTAAAGACCTCTATTATATCCTCCCCGTCCCTGCTCTCCGACAGGATGTAAATGCCGAGCTCCCCGAGCCTCTCCTCATAGGTCCTCTTCCCCAGGCCCTGGATCATTTTGGTTGCCCTTCTTTGGACCCTCTCTAGGAGTGCAATGTCCCTCTTTAAATGTGGTCTCCAAAACTGCACACAATACTCAAGGTGTGGCCTAACCAAGCAGTTGTAAAGGGGTAGGATCATGTCCGCCTTTCTGGAGGTAATCCCCCTGGTGATGCATTGCAGCATACTATTTGCCCTTGCCGCTGCCCTCCTACAGGTCTCCAAGTTGTTCATTGTGACATCTACTACTACCCCCAGGTCCCTCTCACCCTCCATGACTTAAATTTTCTCTCCTCCCAGGCCACACCCCAGGCCTGGATTTCTGACTCCCAGGTGCAGAACCTTGCACTTCTCTGCATTGAATTTTAGTTTCCATTTTCCTGACCACCTTTCCAGAGCCTCCAGACCCTCTTCCTCATCCACAAAGAGACTCATTTCACTCCTGTTCCCCTTCCTAATGTCTGAGACATAGGCATTGAACTGGAGTGGCCCCAGCACTGACCCCTGGGGCACCCCACTAGTAACCCACCTTGTGGATGAGTCTAGACCCCAACCACCACCCTCTGAGTATGCCCAGAGAACCAATTTCCTATCCATCTTAACAAATGTCTCCCTACCCCCATTTATTTCAGTTTAACTAGCAGATCATTGTGAGGTATTGAATCAAATGCCTTGCTGAAATCTAGAAAGAGGACGTCCACCGGCCTACCCCGGTCCAAGGCCCTCGTCACCCAGTCATAGAACTCCACAAGGTTCATCTGATATGAAATTCCCAGAACAAAGCCATGCTGCCTATCATTCAAATACCCATTTTGCTCCAGTAACCTCCCTAGCCTATCCTTGATGATACCCTCCATCACCTCGTCGACAACCAACATCAGTCTACCGGGCCTGTAATTTCACACCTCCTCCCTTGACCCCCTCCCCTTATGGATCAGCACAACGTTGTCCACTCTCCAATCTTGGGGCACCCATCCAGTCCTCAGAGAGATGTTGAAGAGCTTCACTGGGGGACTGCCAGGACATCTGCCAGTTCTCTCAGCACCCTGGGATGTTTCTCATCTGGCCCAGGTACTTTCTCCATCTGAAGGGACCTGAGAAATTCCCTTATACTCTCTACCATGATTTCAGCCGCCACCTCCTCCCCCTTTGCACCCTGTACTGCTGGCCACCCATCTGTCTGTGGTGGCCACTCCCTTTCTCCAGACCTGACAGGGCCCCTGATCTCTACCAGTCCCATCCCTTCCTCCAGTTTGCCCCCACTCCCCCTCAAGACATAGCCCCTCCATTCCCCTGGTAAAAACTGATGCAAAGTACTAATTTAGGACCACTGCCTGTTCCCCCACCTCCGTGCCCAACCCTCCCCTATCCATACCCTGCTGATCTGCCCTTTACTTTACTTTTTTACCCTATGTATCTAAAGATCCCCTTGTCCCCCCTGGCCAAGGACTGCTCTTTTTTCACCTTAGCTGCTCTCACCACCCTGGTGACTCTCTTGGCTGTCTGATAATACTCCCCCAATTCCTTTCACTCCTTGAGCACTTGAAGAGCCTACAGGCTGCCTTCTTGCCCCTCACCACCTCCTGAACCTCCCAGGTCCACCAGCAGGGTTTTCTGACCTTATCGAACTTGCGCCTTTCCCTTGCGTAGAATCTAGTAACCTCCTGTATTCCCCTTCTAATGCTCTCCCACCTGCTATCAGCATCCATATCCGGCCTTATCCTATCCAAATGATCTTTAAGGATCCTTCCCATCTCCCTGAAGTCTGCACCCCTAAAGTCGGTTACTACCAAACTTGTTCGGCTTTCCTCCCCCCCCCCAGGTCCAGGAAGAACCAGACTGTGGCGTGGTCACTCCCAGCCAATGGGTCCCTCACCTCTAGGCCCCTAATCTGATCACTGTCTCCCAGGACTATGTCCTGTGTCTGGGCCTCCCTAGTTGGCTCACCCACCTGCTGGGTCAGGAACATGTCCTGGAAAACATTCAGCAGCCTCTGCTCCCTGGTCACTGGTGATGAAGTAGCCCCCCACCCTATTCCCAGCATGTTGAGGTTCCCCATTACCACCACCTTTTGCTTTTTCTCAAACTATAGTGTCCCTCAAAATTTGCCACCAAACTTTCTTCCAGAGCCTCCGCCAGTGCAGGTGGTCTGTATACCACTCTGACCTTTAGTCTCTAACCCCCCTGCATCAGCAGGACTACCCAAATAGCCTCCACATTCCCCCAGCCTCCTCTACCTCTCCAATACCATTTCTGACTAACAGTGCTACACCCCCTTCCCTCCCCCCTATCTTTTCTGAACATAGTGCAGCCCTCCAGATTTAGGTCCCACTCATGCTCGAGGGGCCCAGGTCTCAGTGACTGTTGCCACATGCACCACTCCCTCAACTAGCATTTCCTGGAGCTCAGGCATCTTCTTTCCTAAACTCCTGGCAGTTATCGCTCCTGACTAATCCATCCGCCATATCCGTTTTTGCTACTATGCATCCTGCTTGCTATCATCCCATTTACATCCTGCACCTTCCTGCCTGTTGTGCCCCCCACTCCGTAGCCACAGCCTCCTCCTTGCTCACCTGTTCCTCCTTTTTCTTCTCCCCCTACTCCTCTTCCCTACACTGTCCAGGCCCCCCCCATTGTTCCCCATATTCAAGCTCTACCTCTTGCCCCATCACTCTTCCTATCCATCCCTCAGCTTCCATAACATCATCATCATTGTCATCAACATCCTCCCCCCCCACTCCCCGCTTCTACCAATAGGCATAGAGGGTTAAAACAATTTGTGAGCCTTAGCCCATCCTCCAATGCCGCCCCCTTCCCTACCACCCCGCTTGGTTCCCTCTGGACACCGCCAGTCCACCTTCCATAAGTTCTGCCCTCCTACTGGATGAAATGTGTCCCAGTCTTACACCAACACTTCCCACTTGTCTCTCATAGCCCCTCCCATTTTCTTTCATCACCGCCCCAATGCCCCAGTTGCATCCTTAGCCAGTTTACCTCTCCCCTGATCTGCAAAAACTGCCTGCAGAATGGGCAACCTCCCTCCCTCCATGCCCAATTTAGTATTATTGCCACCCAACAGCCCATGCAGCCAACACTTCTTCCAAAGATGCCTGCCCTGGTGGCTGGAGGCCACCCAAATTGTCCTTCTCCATAACTATTGGGATGTTTCCTCCTTGGCCCAGTCTCCTCTCCCTGGGGTACTACCCCTCACCCTTCTCCAAGTAGCCATACTGGGATGGTATAACATCAAGCCTTACAGCCCTTTACAGCTCTAACAGATAAAACACAGCCTTCATAACTAGTTCCTAATCTAGGTGAAGACTTTAGCAACTAAACAGTTCTAAAAGATTCTAATAGCTTACTGCAACATTTAGCAACTAAATAGTTCTAACAGTTTACTACAGCATTCATAAAGTATACTTAAAACTGTTTTACCCCTCAGTTTCTAGAATATTATTCTGTAGCAATCATAAAGTATATCTTAGCTCCATTACACCCCCCAGCTGCCTGTAATATCATAGCCTCACTCGCATTCCAAGGATTTCCCTTACTCACCCAAGGATAACACAGTTATATTAAAGTAGAAGTCCAAGCTCCAATTTGTCAACCTCGAGAGAACCCTTCCCCTTACCAGCCCATAAAGGCTATTTAAGAAGGAGATGGGCGGAAGAAAATTCAAAAGTTAAGTTCAGTCCTTGAGTTCCGATGAGCTCCCTCTCGCTGCTCTCTCTTTCGCACTCTCCAGCACTCCTGCAGGCCGCCCATTAAATAAGGCAAGCCTGCAGCATTTAGCGTCAAAAATTCAAAGTTAAGTTCAGCTCTTAGCTCCGATGAGTTCCCTCTCGCTGCTGTCTCCCCAGTCTCGGTGCTGCTGCAGGCTTCCCATTAAACAGGCGGCAAGCCTGCAGCGTTTGGCACCGAAAATTATTTTGCAAAAGTAATTTTCAAAAACTTTAAAAATGCATTTCTGGGAGGTTTAACACCCCCATAAAACATATGGCTAGCATCCTCAGGACCCGACTAGGTAAACACAGCAAGCAGGGTGTACCTACAGGGTCCAGTTTCAAACGCCAGACATTTTTCTGTTCAGTAACTGAAAAAAATGGTGACCTCACGAAAGTAAAAAGGCTATTTGCAACAGTAAAAAATGGCCTCTCACAAACATTTTGTGATTTTTGTTAACTTTTCCCATTGACTATAATGAGATATTTGTTTTTTGAATAAACTTTGAATGCTTTAATATTTTTTCATCAAATCTTCGGAAGACGCATCAGTGACCAAGACTGCATCTTCCCTGAAGTTTTCGGACAGAACAGACAAACCGTGTGGGCTATGAACGTGAGTAAAGAAATGAGCAAAAAGTCCCTTTTTTTGTGATTGTGGGTGTTCAGTAGCTCCACAACCGTATATCCGACCATAACGCAACTTGGCAGATTCAGAGATCTATATGCCAGACCATGCATGCAAATTTTCAGGCAAATCCGTCATGCTGTAGCAAAGTTATTAAGGTGCAAAATTTTAAGTTTGCATTAAAGTGGCTACTCAACCCTAACTATTGTGGCACTACCACACCACTATAATATATATGTTACAAAATGCCTGCCAAAATATAAATTAATTCTGCTACCTCTGAATTAAACCGAGGTAAACACAATACAATTCCATCATTACATCATACATAATGTAGAAACCTAGAATCTGTTGGCAGAACAATACCAATGGTCCGCTGAGTCTGCACATATTACATACTATACAACACCCCTGGACCTAGTGGCCTGGCGGGTTGTCCCCACCTCTCTCTTCTTCCTTTAAATAATAACCCCCGATTCCCTAGTGGGACTATGAGCACTCTTGTGCCGTCCCAGTCATGGTTGAATACTTTTAGGGAACCAGCCACACCACTTCCACCAGATATCTCTTCCATGGCTCCACTATCAGGGAAGTTAAGGTTACCTGAAGGTTTGGGGCAGACTAATCTGAATAGAGGTGTTTCGATATTGCAGTTATGTAAATTATGCCATTATTTAGTTCCGATACAACTTAAAACCAGATATTTTGGTGGGATCGGATAATGATTATCTGGTTTAATTATTCAATTATTCTCTTTTCCAGCATCCCTTAATGAGACTTCTTGTCTTCCAATCTTTCAAAAATAAATGTTTTATTTGAAAAGTTTTACCAGGAAAGAACATATTGAGCTGAAATACCTTGCTTCCAGATGCATCCAATCTAGTCAGGAACTTCCAGATTTGCCCTCGGTAGTAACAGCCTGATGGCCATACAGATGCAAGGCTGATGTGGATGATCATCAGTTACAGTAGCACCTCATCTCCACAGTTATCCCCCACACCACCACCACAATAAAGGTGTTAGCAGGAGCTAGGGAGGATTTAAAAACAAAACAAAAAAACAAAAAACTCCCTGATTTAGGGCTGTCCCTTTAAGATCTCAGGCTTGCTCTGATTGCAGAGGCTATTGGTAAGGCACTCAGGAGAAAGCATTTCTGAGACACACACACGGCAGCCCCATAAAAGGGGACCAGGAAAGAGAGTGAGAAGAGATGAATACCTGGGAGGCTGGAAGCAGCAAATCGATGGCCATTGAGAATTTGTTGTGTTAAATTGGAAGTGAAGTTGATATTGTTCCCCTCAACACTGGTGAGTTCATCCTTCTTGGGAATTTTACTCAGGACTGGCTCTCCCCTGCCACAAAACTCTCTATCCTCGTGAGTGAGTCCTTAAACCTTACCCAAATGATCTCAGAGCCCACTCGCCTAAACCCCAAATCCTGCAAGCACTCCCTCTTCAATAGGGTGCTAACACACCCTCACCTCATCTCTGCAGCTGGAGATCTTACCGATGCCCTGAGTGACCACTGCGTCACCTTCTATATATGTAAAGCCAAAACCCCTTAAGTCTGAACCTAAATATATTTAGTATCGTTCATCCTGCAACCTAGACTATAACTCCATCCTTCATGATCTGTTCCAGGCAGATTGGTCCCTTGTGTACTCTGCCCCAAATGTTGACTCTGCTTTGCAATTGTTCTCTGACACACTGACCAGTTTCTGGGAAATCTATGCGCCTTTAAAAAAAAAAGAATAAAAACATCACCTCCCTTGGATTACACCGAACCTCCTATCCTGTCCTAATACCACCGCAGCCCACAGCGCTCACAGCATCCAGGTGAACAGCTTCTGAGAGGCAGAAATAGGTAATTGCAGCACCCTCCAACTTTGTCTGTTTGTGGGTGGGTGTTTGCCATTCAACGCTGCATGTTGACTGCCCCACCTGGCCCAGCCACCCTCCCACCCAAGCCGACCCTCAATATAAGCACCTCCTTGGTCATGTGACTTCCTGTCATGTAAGTTTCTAAGGCCCTAGTTTTCCATTTGCAGCTTATAGGCTGCAACCACTAGACGGCTTTCCCTCCACCTGGCCCCTGGCTCGCTACATACTCTCTACTCTCTCTATCCACTGACACTCTAGCTCCCCGAGCACTCTACTACACTCCCCAGATTAATTACTCCTCCAGCTTCTGTCCTTCACTACACTCTCCTCTCTCTCTAACCACATGCACTCTATATCCCAGACCTTTCTACTACCCTCCTGTTAGTTACTCCTATTGCTCCCCCCCTGCACTGCCCTTCCATCTACTACCACTAGCAGTAACTACTGTACTCTCCTTTTTAACCTTTCCACCCACCGCTCTCTGAACCTACTGTACTGGTATTTAGGTGCCACCAGATCTCTACGCAGTGTCCCCCTCCCGGGATTTGAACCTGGTACCTCCTGCACCGAAGTCCATCATCCTACCACTGCACTACTGTGAACACCACAATGATGGGTGTCAGTCTGCTCCCATTATACCAATGCTGGGTCAGCAGCCTCCACTGTCCACTGCCTGACCACCTATCTCCCAGCAGACTATCCTGTCTCCTGCTGGTAACAATTAACATGCTCCTCCTTGGACCAGTTTGCCCTCCACCCCCACCCCCACACACACACCTCTCACCTACTTCTCTACCTATTCCTACCTCCCCCCCACCATATCAACACCTGACAAACATCCACCCCCCACTTAACTGTCACTATACACCCTCCTAACCCCCGTCATCTCATCTGTCTAACCTTTCCTGCCCTCTTCAACTTACCCATTCCCATTGCTATACACTCTAAGCCTTTGCGTCACCCACACCTGACCACTAAATGTCAGTCTCTTGCCCTTCTCAGGGTCCTAGCTCTATTATTTCTTATCGGGAAATAGTCACCCCAAACTAGGCCCTGCCACCCATAGTCAACAGACATCACACCCTGGGCTGCTCATACCCGCCATGAACATCTGCAGCCTTCCAAAAAAAACTGCATCCCTCCAAAGCTGGCTAGCACAATACCAGCAAGATGTCCTTACACTCACAGAAACCTAGCTCTCTATAAAAACCTCTGACTCATTCATCACCTTCCCTGGCCTCACTCTACACAGAGCAGACAGAGTGGGTAAACGGGGTGGTGGATGTGCCCTCTATGTTCGAGACTCCTTACTGAGACAAGCTCTTCCAGCCCCCTCGCTGGACCATGGCACCCAAGCCCTGTTAATAAAACTTACCCTGGACCCCTCCAGGGCTCCTCTTACCATCACAGCTGCAATGTTCCCCCACAGAACCAAGCAATGGCCATACAATCCCTCTCAAACTATATTTCCAATTTCCCACCCAAAATGGAACATATCCTGGTTGGTGATCTTAATATAAACTAGCTTGCCAGTTCGGCAGCTGCTGTCAAGGACAGCTTTGCGGAGCTGGACCTGACTCAACTGGTTGGCCAACCCACCAGGGTGAATCCCACAAATGGCTCCCAGACCCTTCTAGACATACTACTAACCAACCGACCCCATAGAATCTCCAACTTAGAGGTCCCTACGGACTCTCTGAGTGACCACTCCCCCATCCTCTTCTCCTGGTCATGTCACCTGCCCAAACCTCAACCTAGCGTATTCCCTCGTTGGCACCTATGGCCTGGTGGCCTGAGAAAAATAAGACAATATCTGGTCCAGTGGGACTGGTCCCCCATATCCCAGGCCCCAAACACAGACTCAGTCCTTGATTACTTAACATGCTCATTCAACAAATCGTGTGACATTTATGCCCCTCTTACAAAAAAGCAGTCGGTAAAATATAATGTGCCTTGGTTCACGCCTTTATTGCAGCAACAACTAGAACAAAGAGATGATCTCTGGCACAGAGCCATTAAATCTGGCTCACAGACAGGCAGGCAAGCCTACAAAACCGCATGTAATAGGTGCACCTGGACTATATGCAAGGCCAAGGCTGATTATTATAAATCCACCCTGGCCTCCTCCTGGGGGAGTGCACGGAAATTTTGGGACAACATTAAAGAATTAAATGGAAAAAGCCCAACCCCCCAGCTTTGCGTCAATAATGCCACCTCCACAGACCCCCAGGCCATTGCAAACTGCTTTAACTCCACCTTTTCCGATCTTAGCACAGTCCTCCCGAGCAACTTCTTCGACCCTATTCCGGCTACCCCAGCGTCCTCCTTTCTACCTTAATCATTACAATGCAGGAGACCAAAACCTACCTCTTCAAAGCTCTCAGTGACTCCAACTATTGCAAAGATTCTTTTGACATGAAAATCCTTTACCTGGTCCTTGACACTATCCTCTCCCCCCTGACTGACCTCTTTAACCGCTCCCTTTACCTGGAGCAGTTCCCAACCACCTGGAAGACTGCTACAATTACTCCAACAGTGAAAAGTAGAGATAGCACCAACCCCAACAACTCTCGGCCCATCTCCACCCCCCCCAAAGCCCTTGAAAAAATCATAGCCAACCAACTCACAGAGTACCTGCTTGCCCACAATTTACCATGTAGAGAGCAACATGGCTTCAGATCGGGCCATAGCACAACCACTGCCCTCATAGAATTCTCTAATTTCATTCACTCTGCCCTGGACAGAAAACATCTTGCTGGAGCCATCTTAGTAGACCTCTCAAAGGCCTTTGATATGGTCTCCCATCCTCTTCTCCTAGACACACTCCACCTTACTGGTCTATCATGTGGTCCCCTCTCCTGGTTAACCAGCTACCTTGCAGCTAGATCCCAATGTGTCAAGATAAACAACACCCTATCAACCACCCTGCCTGTCCACTCTAGGGTCCTCCAAGGTTCCATTTTTGGCCCTCTGCTCTTTAGCATCTACTTAAACACCCTACCTAAATCCTGCTCCGGTAACTTACAGCTATATGCTGATGATGCAGTCCTCTATGCCTCAGACCCCAGCACAGCTGTCCTACCTCCAAGACTCTTTCAACCAGATTGAAAGCTGGTTCACTGACCGCAGACTCGTGGTCAATGTCAAAAAAACAATGGCCATGCTCTTTGCCCACCGGCAAAGCAAGCCCAAGGATGCAGAACTAAAAGTTCTCTTCTACGCTTACCTCCCTCTGGAAAAGGTTCATACCTATAAATATCTCAGCCTTACCTTTGACACCTCCCTGTCCTTCCATGCCCATACTAACAATCTATCCTCAGCCATTAATGCCCATATAGGCCTTCTCTACGGGCACAAGGACTGCCTACCACCAGAAGCACTCAGTCTGGCTGTCACCTCTTCTGTCCTCTCTCTTGTTGACTATTGGTTCCCCATCTACGCAGCCACTGACCACACCACTCTAAACAAAATTCACCTAGCTATTAACAAAGCACATCAATTCCTCCTAGGAGCAGACAAACGCTCCCATACTTGTACTCTCTACACCATCACCAACATTCTCACTCTGGAGGAAAGATTACAGTATCAAACGTGGCTTCTTACCACAAAAATCCTCCTGGGGTTTCCCCCCCAGGGTCTCTGTCTCCTTACTCCCATGCTCCCCCATTGCAACCACTTGTTCTGCCATCAAACACATGTGGACCGTGTCCTGGGTCAGGACCTCCCTAGCTCAGCAATCCTTCACTTATAGAGCCCCAGTATGATACAACAAACTCCCCCCAGCTATTACCTCCATCCCCAAACTAGGGCACTTTAAGACTACCTTAAAAAACACTCTCTCTTTGCGTCACTGCCAGTGTAACTGCTAATCCTCCTCTCTAACTTAACCCCTCCCAGAGCTGCCCTAGAATGGCCCTGGACAATGTCTTCTCCTAGATGGCACCCACTAACTCAGTTTCTCCAACCTACAAATCCATTAACTTCACAAGCTGATCTAAGTGCCAGCACTTGGGCTTTGCTGCCTATACCAATATGTACTACTCCCAACTGTTATTTATGACTGAATCTGTATTCAATGCATGGTACTACTACCCATAACTACCAACAGTATAGGGTAGTTTTGTCACTGATCACTGTATTCTGCTATTTGACAACACCCATGAAGTTGCACTTGCTCTGTAACTGTTTCCATTTGTGGCTACGTTCAATACCCTAGCTGCTACATGTATAGGTCAACAGCCACTTTAGCTATTGTACGTAAAATACTTATGTATAAGATGTGATTGTTGTACTTCTGTCCTGTATCATTGTACGTATGATTTATGTTGACGTGGAGCGTTTATAAATGAGTCTATGACTCAAAGGGTTAGAATTCCTATGATATGTTTAAATAAATAAAAAATAAATATCCCCAAGTAAATCGTGTGACAAATGCTGGGCAAAATTTAAGACATCCCTTCTTCCCTCTGACTTCCAACACAATAGGTCCTTCAGAAACTCCTGTACTCATGCAATAAGAAAGGTGAAATCAAGCTACTTTAATTCCCAACATCAAACCCGCCCTGGTTCCCCTGCAAATTTCTGGCAAACACTCCAAAATCACCTAGGCCACACTTCTGCACAAGCCAAATGAATTTATAAACTTTGAGGGAAAGCTAATCTGTGACTCAGCCACCATTGCTGACACCTTCAATAAAGTCTCAACCTCCTGTGCTCTCCCTTAAAACTCCCTCCAATCTCTACTGGTTCTGGCTACTCCTTTCCCTCTATCGCCCCACAAGAAATCAACAAGGTGCTGATGTTCCTTAACTCCTCTAAATGCAGCTCAGATGGTCACCACCTGAAGTTTCCCCTGTATCTCTGCCCCACTACTGCTGCATCTCTTGCAGATCTCCTCAATCTCTCCCTCTCCACCACCAGCTCCATTCCCCCTGGCCTGAACACACCAATGTGATCTTCCTTCATAAAAAATAAATAAAAAAAGAAAAAGAAAACAGGAACAAATAAACAAAAAACGTCTTAAACAGGAAAGGATACAGACCTATGAGGAGTGGTGCAATGCATTGGTTGGGGAGCGGAAGTCTTCCAGGAGATGATCTGGAGGCTGTGTTGCTGCCCTATTTGCAGGCACTTCTCTGTTCTGAGGGAGCAGGTTGCCTGTCTCCATGCTGACCTGGTGAGGATTTTGGAAACCTCCTCCCCACCCAGGCCATAACCACTTTCTCAGAGGTTGCCAAGGAAGAGAAGCGGTTGGACAACGGTGGGCTCAGAGAGGGAGAGGGTGATGGAACAGAGGCATATCTCTCCAGTTGTTCCTCCTCGCAATTCATTAGCCATCCTGGTGGAGTGTGGTTCCTCTGTGGAGGCACCCATAGTGGAGACCAAACAGGATGCTGGGAACCTCCACAAAAGAGAACTACAGAAGGGTGGCATGGGACCCCACAGGGAAAGGAAACAACTGGTGGGGGCTCCATTTGTTAAGGGTGTAGAACTTGGGGGTGAAGGTCAAGGAAGGTAAGGTGCCTCCCTGGCACCATGGCTTGGAGGGACAGAAAGTGAATCCTCAGGATTATGGGAGCAGCTGCACAGAGGGAGCTGGAAGTCACTGTCCACATAGAGACAAATGACCTGGTTAGGAATGGGATCTTAGCAGTGCCACAGGAGTTTGTGGAGTTGGGGAGGGGCCTTAGACAAGTGGTACAACTGGACACTTTCTCGAAGTGCTACATGTCTATGGCATGGGTGAGGCTAAGGGATGCTGCACCATGGGATGCAATGACTGGTTGAAAAACTGGTGCAGAACTCAGGGCTTTGGCTTCACTGGGGACTGGAGGTCCACCTGGAGGGATGCAGACCTATACTGGCGTGATGGTCTGCATCTATCCAGGAGGAGGCCCAGGATCCTAGATGATAGGTTTAAATGCTTCATTGGAAAGCATTTAAACTAGTAAAGGGGGAAGGCACTGATGAGAAGCAGGGAAATCCCAGCCCCCTACCCCTACAAAACAGGGGAGTTAGCGAAGTAGACACAAAGGTAGAGAAATCAACAGGGAGCAGAACAGGGATAAATCCAGAAAAAGGTGAAGGCAGTAAGGACAGGGATGGGCCTAAAAGGGATAAGGCCATCATAAAATGGAGGGCAATGAGTACCAATACCCATAGTCTGGGTAACAAGCTCTCCAACTAGTATAACTAGTGGCCTTGGTGGAAGAAGGATGCCTGGATATTGTGAAAGTCACAGAAACATGGTACATGGAGAACCATGACTGGGATATCAACATACCAGGGTACACAAACTACAGGAGGGTCAGGGAGGGTAAAAGAGGAGGAGGATGAGCTATCTACATAAGGGAAGGAATCAAAGCAGCAGAACTAAAGGGTACATAGGGAGGGGAGGGGGCACTGTGGATCACCGAGAACACAGGAAATGGCACCACAATCTGCACAGGGGTTGTTTAGAGACCCCCATCTCAAGGGGGTGCAACAGACAAGGAAATGATTGAAGGAATCCTTAGAATGGCAGAAAAAGGAAATACATTGTTGATGGGGGATTTTAATATGCCAGTTGTTAACTGGAGCACCTTTACTGCAGCCACATTCAAGATCAGGGTCATTCTTGATTCTCTACGGGGGAGGGGCATGCTTCAGGTGGCTAATGTCGGAACCTACTCAAGAGGGAGCAATCTTAGACCTGCTACTTTCAAATGGGGATGGAGAGAGGATCTCATATTTAGAAGTGGGTAGCCATCAGGGAACAAGCAACCATCAAACAGTGTGGTTCACTATACACACAACTGTAGAGTCAAGGCATACAAAAGCAAGGGTGTTGGACTTTAGAATGGCTGACTTTGGCAAAATAGGAGAGTGCCTCAGAAAAGCAATAGCAAACAGGCAACACAGAGAGGTGGAAGAACAATGGGGGAAATTAAAACTGCCTTAACAGAGGCAACAAGCCTTTGTGTAAAGCAAAACAAAACAAAATGAAGGAAAAGGCCACTATGGTTCTCAAAAGAGGTGGAAGGGAAGGTTAAGGAGAAAAGGATAGCATACAAGAAATATAAGGAAACACAGAAGGAGTATGACAGAGAACTATATCAGTGGTTCCATGACATAAGCGCAAATGAAGAATGGCGACCTGTCAGAAGGGTGCCAGATCCCTAGGGTGACAACAGTTACGAAAGTTGTTTATGTGGAGGGGCTTCACCCCCAGTCCCCCCCTTGTGGGAGGCTTTGTCCTCACACCACCCTAAGGATTCCTACTCTGGGAGGGGACATAATTTGGGAAAGGAGGCAAACTTAGGTTGCCCAAATTTGTCGGCACCATTGTTCCATCGCCTTTCTATATGTGTGTGTGTGTGTGTGTGTGTGTGTTTTTGGGGGGTGAGGGGCAATTAATCAAAGGGAAGCTGTCCACAGTGTTTGTTTTCCTATCATCTGGTTTGATTGATAGTCGGGGTGGGCAAAGGAGCCTTGGATTGGTTGAGTGATACAACTCTTCAACTGTCACTGGGCTACTGCCAGCACTTCTACGAACTCTCACTCTTTCCCTCTCCTGAGAGGTGTCTGCAGTAACCAGGATGTAGAGACAGCCATCCCAAGAAAATACAGTGGTGTACTAAGACCTTGGAGCAGTTACATACAATCATACTTCTCAACTGTCCCTGATTATGAGGCACGTCCCTCATTTTACCCCTCAAAATTGCTCTGTCCCACATCCATCCCTCATGGAAAAACTGCTGCCCTTCACAGAGAATGTACAATAATTTTAGATTCATAATATTCTAAGATGTTAAATCAAAAATAAATTTTGTGCACGTAAGCACAATGGTTTCCACTGTGTTCTAAGCTTCCATTGCCATATTTGAGGATATGTCCCTCATTATCAGGAGGGAGAGAGGTGATATGATCGAAATATTCAAATATCTTAAGGGGATTAACAAGGTGAAAGAGTCTAACGTTTCAATAAAAGAAAAATAGCAGGACAGGAGGACACGGCATGAGATTAGAGGGAGGCCGATTAAGGAGTAATGTGAGAAAATTCTTTTTCACAGAAAGGGTGGTGGATGCCTGGAACGGCCTACCTCAGGAAGTGGTGTATATGAATACAGTGCAGGACTTCCAACAGGCATGGGGTAGGCATAAGGGAGCAATACAGATGAGTATGAATAGATAGGCCATTGACAGAGTAAAGACCTATGGCACATTCATAAGGTAGAAAAAATGGGCAGACTGGATGGGCCTTGCGGTCCTTATCTGCCATCAACTTTTATGTTTTTATTATGAGTGTCAGTGTCCCACATTTCAGTGACAAAAGGTTAAGAAGTATGCATACAATATGTTTCTGCCACTACTACAGCACTTAGCCGCATTACAACATCCCTAAATAAGGCCTGTCGGCTGCTCACTGGTGCACATCGACGTACCCACACATGTGAACTCTATGCTGACTCAGGTTGGTTGCAACTCTCAAACCAGATAAAGTACCTTACCTGCCTGGTGGTGAAAAAATCCACTCTGGGCCTCACTCCACCCTGTATCCAAGACCTGTGTTATGCCCGGCGCTAGCACCGTTTACCAGAAGATCAGAACACCAGCCTCTCCAAGTCCCCGATGCGGACTTCTCAGGGACAAAGATCATTTGCCTATCAGTGCCCCAGCTGGCTAAATGCCCTCAGCACTCATATTACTGCCTCCACCTCTCTAGGTATTTTCAAATCAAGGCTTTTCTCTCACCTTGCCACCTCCAGCTCCTGTGACTGCCCTGATTAAACCTCCTATTTTCTCACTACCCACCCTGTCCCGTTATCTGACAAAGACATGTTTGGAAACCTTTTCTCCTGCTATTGTCTCCTCCCACACCTTTCACTTAACCTCTCTGTTCTGGACTTTTCCTATTTGTTTCTCCTATTCTGATGACCTCTTTCTTGTAATAATAATGTGATTAATGATATGATGGGGTGGGCAGAATGAGAAGAGATCTGGATAAACTAGCAAAATGGTCAGAAGAGTGGCAACTGGGATTTAATGCAAAGAAGTGCAAAATCATGCACATAGGGAAGAGAAACCCTGAAGCCACTTATAGGCTGGGAGGAGTTGCTAGCAGTCACAAGGAAGAAAGAGACTTGGGCATCATCATCACTGATGACCTAAAATCATCAAGCAGACCTCTAAAGCAGTAGGTAAGGCTAGGGGGTGTTAGGGTGTATTAGTAGGGGTATCACAAGTCGTAAGAGGAGGTAATAATCCCTCTGTACAAGACATTGGTTAGGCCCCATCTGGAGTACTCGTGCAGTATTGGAGGCCACACCTTCACAAGGACATTAACCAAATTGAGGCAGTCCAGAAGAAGGGCAGCAAAATGGTGCAGGGACTGCATCAGAAGACATATGAGGACAGATTAGCAGGCTCAATGTATACCCTTGAGCAAAGGAGGAGAGAGGTGATATGATCGAGACATTTAAACACCTTAAGGGCATAAACAAGGTGAAAGAGTCTAACATGTTTAAATATAAGAAAAATAGCAGAACAAGAGGACACAGCATGAGATTAGAGGGAGGCCGATTAAGGGGAATGTGAGGAAATTCTTTTTTCACAGAAAGGGTGGTAGATGCATGGAATGGTCACCACAAGAAGTGGTGGCTATGAATACAGTGCAGGGCTTCAAACAGGCATGGGATAGGCATAAGAGAGCAATACAGATGACTATGAATAGATAGGTCACTGACAGAGCAAAGGCCGATGGCACATTTATAAGGTAGAAAAAGAAATGGGCAGACTGGATGGGCCTTGCGGTCCTTATCTGCCGTCAACTTCTATGTTTCTATGTTCTATGTTTCTGATGGGTTGCCATTATTCAGTCGACCTTCTGACGTGTCACCATATCAGCTAAAGCAGAAGGAGGTGGGGAAGGCAGTCAAAATAGCAAAAGCGCAAACTGAGGAAAATGTAGTCATCTTGGTTAAGAAGCAGGATAAAACATTTTATAGGTACATAGGAAGTGAAGAAAGACCAAAAGAAGGCTACTGAGGCTTAAAGAAGGGGAGGGAATGTGGGCAGAAGGTGACAGTGAAACAACATGGACTCTGAACAAATACTTCTGCTTAGTTTTCACAATAGAAGAGTTGGGGGAGGTACCTAAGTCAAACAATAGAAACACCCTGGATGGGGTGGTCATTACCAGCCCATTCACAGAAGAAAGGGTTCTGAAAGAACTCTTAAAACTGAAGGTGGACAAAGCAATGGGGCCTGATGGGAGTCACCTCAGAATACTAAAAGAACTAAGGGAAGGACTAGTGACACCGCTGACTACCCCCTTTAAAAAATCATGGGAGGATGGGGTGGTACCTGAGGACTGGAGGAGGGTGGATGTGATTCCCCTTCACTAAAGTGGGAGCAGGGCAGAGGCAGGAAACTACAGACCAGTTAGTTTGACCTCAGCGGTAAAAATTATGGAATCACTTGTGAAGGAACGAACTGTTAAGTACCTAGAGGCCAGCGGGGTACAGGACCCAAGGTAGCATGAATTCACAGTGGGAAGGTCATGTCAGACGAATCTAATAGATTTCTTTGACTGGTGACCAAAGTAGTAGACCACAGAGGGGCTGTGGACATAGCCTACCTACACTTTAGCAAGGCATTTGACATAGCCCTGCACAAAAGGTTAATAAACAAATTAGCCAGCCTGGGAGTGGGTCCCAGGATGGTAACCTGGTTAAACAATTGGCCGAACAACAGAATGCAGAGGGTAACAGTAAACAGAGTCCACAGTGAAGAAAGAGGGGTTACTAGTGGGGTACTGGGTCCAGTCATTTTTAATGTCTTTATATGTGACACTACAGAGGGACTGGAAGGAAAAGTATGTCTCGTTGCAGATGGCACAAAGATCTGCAACAGGATTGATAACACAAGATGGGGTGGAAAGGATGGGAAGGGACTTGGCAAGGATGGAGGAATGGTCAAATGTTTGGCAGCTTAGAGTCAATGCAAAGAAGTACAAAGTAATGCGCTTGGGAAACAAAAACCCAGGGAAGAGTACACAGTGGGGGGTGAGATACTGACAACAACAAAAACAGAAAGGGACCTAGGGGTAGTTATATCAGATGACCTTAAGGTGAGCAAGCAATGTGAGACGGCAATAAGGAGGGCTGGGGGATACTGGGATGCATAGGGAGAGGCATTAGCAGTAGAAAACAGGAAGTTTTCATCCCTCTGTACAGACAGTTGGTGAGATCCCATCTGGAGTACTGTGTGCAGTTCTGGAGACCCCAATCTTACAAAGACATAGACAGGGTGGAGGCTGTCCAGAGAAGGGCAACCAAAATGGTACAGGGTCTGCACTAGAAGACATACAAAGAGAGACTAAAGGGCCTTAATATGTATACCCTTGAGGAAAGGAGGAAGGGGGACATGAAAGAAACTTTCAAGTACCTCAAGGAAATCAACAAAGTCCAAGAGGGTAACATCTTTCAGAAAAAGAGATGTGCAAGAACAAGGGGGCACAATTTGAAGATAAGGCGGAGACTGCTCAGAGGTAATGTGAGAGTATTCTCTTCATGAAGAGGGTTGTGGATGCATGGAACAGCCTTCCTGAGGAGGTTGTGGAGTCAAAAACAGTGGGGGGAATTCAAGAATGCATGGGACAGGCATAAGGCAATTCTAGTTGGGGGTAGGAAGAAATAGGCTGTTGGTTAACTAGGATCTGCAGCTTATCCATTAGGTAGAGAAAAAGGCAGACTAGGTGGGTCAAGCGGCCCTTATCTGCCATCAAATTCTATGTTTCTATGTAAACATGCCTTGATGGTACCCTGCTGGAACATGCTCATTACTTCAACAAACTCGGTGTTGCGCTAGACGTCTGGCTTGACTTTCTCTTACACATAACTAAAACCTGCAAAGTGCCGGCCCAATGGTGTGGAGGGCTGAGGCATCATGCCTTACCTCCTGCCACGCCGGCGACCCATGTTCGCGGTGCAAGTGGGCCGCCGGGGATCAGCTGGGGAGGGAGAAGATAGAGTGTCCTGAGGACAGCTCTACTTTCCCTGGGAGGGGGTGGGATGGAGTCTGCTGCATGCCTGATTCCTAGCGGAGGTTGGGGGCCAGCACCAGTGGCTCGCACATAGGGGGTGGTTATGGGCAGATGCCTGGGGTGTCGCGTGTGAGAGCATGCGCAGCTCGGCCATTGGCATCATTGTACACTGTGGTGCCGCACTCGGGGAAGGGGAGAAAAATAGAAAAAATGGCTCCTCGGCAGGACGAATGCCAGTTGCTGTGGGCCCCGCTCCTGCGATTGGCAGTAACCCCTGCACCAGATCTTTTCTGGCAGGTTGCGGGATCCCCGCCACCCCGCCATGGGAGGCAAGCCGAGGAGGAAGCAGAAAGGTAAGCCGCAATTGGGAGATGGGGCTGGGTGACCTGGCAGGAGGGAACGTCGTAGGGGAAGTGGAGGAACAGATTAACTGGAAAAAAAAAAAAAACCTGCAAAGCAGTACACTCCAGGCTTGAGCTTACCTATAGATTTTGTTATGGTTTTACCCAGCACGCCTGTCTGTCCATCGCACGAGGCATCCTACTCCCAAAATGTATGTATAACGTTGTAATATATACATCTTCAGCATCCAAGACAGCACTGAGAAAAGTGGGATATCACCTACAATATTGCCGTTTTGCACTTTCCTCAAACAGGCTTACTCACCACTGTAAACATTATTCTGACCTACAATGACTCCCGCCAAATGCCTTCCGTGAATTACTACGAGGGGGCAACATTTACAAAGTTCTAAACTATCAACAACCCCAGCAACTTACAGAGTGGCCTATGCCACACTTTAATCCATATCCCCCGAGATCCTTTCAATTAGGATTATTAACTAAACCTATTATAAGGACAAATATAGGGACGACTGAATTTTAAAACTTTCCCCCTAGGCAGTGGAATAATATTCCATATGGTATTCTTGCTATCACTACATATCAGGGTTTCCAAAAAGCTTTCCGTAAGCACCTCCTAGTAACCACAATATGTAAATGCTCCCCCACCGATTACTGGATATATACAGGTTACTCACCTGTAACAGGAGTTCTAGGAATGGTATATGTTGTTCATCCACACTCATTGGCAGGTATCCTTGCCGCTTTAAATCTTGCCGGAAGGTCTTCAAGCTTGCTCCTCCCACCCACCCGGGTGGTATAACTCTCGGCTCCGCCATGGCGCAGATCTGGGCCTGCTGGAAGCTCAGGTTGTCTCGGCCCAGCGGGAGGTCGGGTGGGTCGTGTGGATGAACAACATATACCATTCCTAGAACTCCTGTTACAGTGAGTAACCTGTATTTCTAAGGAGACATGGATATGTTGTTCATCCACACTCATTGGCAGACTCCTAGCAGTTCTCAGGGAGAGGGCAAGAGCACTTTTAATACTTACTTGGGAAAGAGAGACTGGAGACGAGGCCCCAAAACCAGCATCCAGGCGTGACTCAAGGTCGATGTGGTAGTGGGTAATGAAGGTGTTTGCTGACTTCCAGGTAGCAGCCCTGCAGATTTCCTGGATAGGGACGTCCCTGGAAGCAGCCACCGTTGCAGAAGTATGGCGGGTAGAATGAGCTCTTATCCCTCTGGGAGGCTCCATGCCCGCCAACTTATATGAGATCTATGCAGAAGTGACCCACCTGCTTATACGTCCCCTTAGCTGCAGGTCTGCCAGATCACGGCTTCAGCGTAGGTGACAAACAGCTGGCGAACCTCTCCCAATTTCAGCCATCGCTCTTTGTAATAAGTAGCGCCCTTCTAGGGTCCAAAGTATGGAGCCTATATTAGACCTCGGTGTGATTGGGGTAGAACACCCGGCAGAGTCAACACCTGGTTAAGGTGAAACTCAGACACCACCTTCAGAAGGAATTTGGTGGGCGCAGGACAACCTGTCCCTGTGGAGAGACCAGGTAGGAGACTCGATGGAAGCGCCTGGAGCTCTCCAATCTACTGGCTGGCCAATGATAGCCACCAAGAGCGGTCTTCCACGACAGGTGAGAGAGAGCACACCTGTGCATAGGTTGAAGATAGCTTGCCGCCAGGCTTTGCCAATACCAGCAGTAGATCCCACGGAGGTGGGGTTCCCGCACTGGAGGAAATGTGATCAAGGCCTTTGAAAAGCGCCAGACCACCTTCTCCTGCGCCACCGACTGCTTCCGGCCCGCGCCCGGTAAGCAGAGATGGCTGCCAGGTGCACCCTAAAGTAAATCGACCCTAAGCCCTTGATTAGAAAGGGACCATAAATAGTCAAGATGCTTGCCAAGGAACAGGAGGAAGGGTCAAGCCCTTGCCCTGACACCAAATGGAAAACCTTTTCCATTTGAAGGCATAGCATTTTCTGGTCGACTCCTTATGGGACGCCTCAACTACATTGAGGACCTCGTCGGAAGACCCAAGGCCTGGAACTCCAGCCACTCAGGAACCAGGCCGTCAGGTGCAGGATTGAAGGTCCGGATGGAACACCTTCCTGATTGACTGAGAGCAGGTCCGGCGAGCTGGAAGCTGCCGCGGAGTCCTGGAGCTGAGACTGAGGAGATCTGGGTACCAGAACTGGCGAGGCCAGTCTGGGGCTATCAGAATCACCTGCGCCTTGTCCCTCCGCGCCTTGAGAAGCACCTTGTGGATCAAGGGAAATGGGGGAAAGGCGTAAAGAGGCCCGGGGTCCACTGCCTCGAGAAGGCATCCCCCTGCAGCGAGCCCTGCTGAGGGGTGGGCATGGAACAGTCTCAGCTCCAGCGTTCTCTCTGGAGGCGAACAGGTCCACCTGAGGTGTGCCCCAATGGGAGAACAGATGCTGTACTACTCCGGCAGGAGAGACCACTCGTGGGATGCAGCCCCTATCCGGCTCAGGGCAGTCGGCCAGGTGTTGGGCTCCTGCCACATGAATGGCTGGAGATCCGCCTCCAGGCTGCATACAGTGACCGTCACGGGAAGCTTCCTTGCATAGAAGCATGGAGCGCGTCCCGCCCTGGCGGTTTAGATAGAACATGGTGAGTGGTATTGTCCGTCTGGACTCGGACCACTGACCCCGAGAGCAGAACAGGCGGTGAGAGCTGGGCGGACCGCTCGGGCTCAACAGGTTGATGTGGCATCGGGACTCCCGCGGGACCAGAGGCCATGAGGCCGATGTTCCCCAGATGGCACCCCTAACCCATCAGAGGCATCGATCGATAGAGAGACCGTCGAGCTCGAGGCGGATGACAGGATGCCCTCCTGCAAATGATCTGGAGCGGTCCACCACTGGAGGCGTTCCACATCCCTGAGTCACCGACACAAGCTGGTCCAAAGGATGCGGCGTTGTGACCACTGGCTGGCCAGTCCCCATTGAAGGGATGCATGTTCCAGCGGGCCCAATGGACCACGCTGGTGCAGGCACGCATGAGACCCAGAGGCGCAGGAAGTCCCGGGCAGGCGCAGTGCCCAACCAGAAATGATCGGGCAAAGGAGGAAGAACCCAGCCCTGTCCGCGGAGCAGCTCTGGCTCGAAGAGTGAGCTGCGCCCGATGAATAGAATCACCTGCTTTGGCTCGAGTTCCGACTTGGCCTCGTTGATAAGGAGGCCCAGTTGGGAAACAGACCTGGAGGCCAGATCTCTGGACCACTCGCCTCCTTCCTGGAGGAGCTGCTATCAGCCAGTCGTCCAGGTAAGGTACACCGGACCTCGGCGCCGCAGGAATGCTGTCACCACTGCCATGCATTTGGTGAAGACCCTGGGAGCTAGAGACAAACCCGAAGGGCATGGCTTGGAACGAAAAGTTCTTCCGCTCGGAAGCGAAGGAATCTCTGGTGAGAGCGGACGGATAGGGACGTGAAAAAGCGCGTCCTGCAAGTCCAGAGAGCAGAACCACACAGCGTTCAAGGATGGTATTATCTGAGCCAGAGTGACCATTCTGAAGGTTCGAGACCTAGGAACTTGTTTAGGTCGTGTGGAGGTCGAGAATGGGCGCCAGCCCCGTCCGTTCGGAACCAGGAAGTACCTGGACACAAACCCTGGGTCTGAAGGAGGGTCAACCACCTCTCTTATCACCTCCTTCTGGAGGAGAGGAGGCGATGTCGGCTCGGCAGGCCGCCAGTGAGCTGGGGACCCGAAGCCCCCAGGCGACGGCTCTGAAGGGTGGTGCCTGCTGATTCAGAGGCAGGCCTCTTCCACCACCTCCAAGACCCACCTGTCCGTGGTAACAGCGGACCAGGCGGAGCGAAGTGCGGGCCGTCCCCACGGAGGACCCAGGGTAAGGTGAGCGGGGAAGGGGCGACACCCTCAGCCCGTCACTGGGCAGGCTTGGAGGAGGGACCGGCTGAGGGACCTCCTGTTCCTTCCCTGCCTCCTTACTAGAGGAAGCCGGTGACTTGGGTTTGGGATGCCAGGCCGAGCCTGCTGGCCCTGGCGTTGCTGGGCAGGCGCGAGGGCAGGGGAGCGAAAGGGCTTAGCGGTTTCGACCTTTGTCCTTCTGAGCGGAAGAGACCGAGTCAAGGTAGCATTGGACTTCTCGATCCTCTGCAGGTGACCTTCACCCCCAGGGCGAAGAGGTCAGTCCAAAAGGGAACATCCGCCAACTTGTGCTGGGTATCTGAAGTAAAGGTGGATATCCTCAGCCAAGCCATGACGCATAGCCACTACGGCCGCCACCGATCTGGCACATGAGTCCCCTATATCCAAAGCAGTCTGGAGTTGCTGTTTGGCCACTGCCCTGCCCTGGTCCCGCACTGTAACCGTAGTCTGCAGATCGGGCGGAAGATGAGGATGACCTCATCCAGGGAGCCCAACAGGCATGAGAAAAATGTGCCATGAGGGCGGCAGAACTGGCTGAGCAAGGCCGAGAAGGGCCATAGCGTAGACTTTTAGCCGACATAGTCAATTTCTTGGACTCCTTGTCAGGAGGTTTGTCCACATCCTGGCGTTGCCGCCAGCGAGACGCTTGTCGATACAACCCCTCAGCAGAGGGGTGTTCAAAAACCGGACAAGGAACGGTAGGGGCCGCATACTTCGGCCATCCTGGCCAGGCGCAGGGCAGGAAGCAGGCTGCCAAAGCTCAGTGCGGACCCACTATGGCCTCGGCCACGGAAAGGCCTCTGTCGGGAGAATCCTCGGTCCAGAATCTCGTGAGGATACCTGGCCCGTTTGGAAAGCAGGTTCGAGCTCCATCCCGGTGGACTCGAGATGAGCGAAGCAGTCCCTAGGAAGAGACGAGGGCTATCGTCCATTGACTGACCTCCTGAAGACTCAAGTCCAGTCGCTTGGAGAAAAGGAGGAATCATCTTCGGACTCGGAAGAGTCCTCGAAGAACTGCCTCTGGCCTGAGCCACCCTTCACCTGCCGAGTCGGTCGGGGTGAGGGTAACTGACAACCGATGGGGTAGACCCTTGCCGACCGAGAATCCTTGGTGAACTGGACTCAGGTGGCTGTGGAGGCGGAGGTTCCACGGAGATCGGTGGAGCAGCTGGTTTTGGCCGAACAACCGGCCTGGGTATAGACTCCTCGGATAAGTCGAGGGGTTGTGTCGGCCGCTCCGGTGACAGCCACTTAATGGCCGGGGAAGGCGACGGGGTCGGCTTACTCCCGGCCAGGAGGAGCTGTTGCAACATAAGGTCCTTGTGCCGTCGGCGTAATTGCATGCAAGCCTCCCTCGTCCGAGGAGGGGCAACGACGAGCCGCTTCAGCGGTGCCGAGACCGGGACCTATGACGGTGGGATCGGCTGGACCGCATGAAGATCCGAACCGAGACAGAGTCCCGGAATTACCGAGGTTGGTGCGGGGAGGTGTGGCCGGACGGCACTCCCCTGGCTCGGATGGTCCATCTGAGGGCTCGAACCGGAGGCACAGGCGAGCCAGGATCCTCAACTCCTCCGGGGAACCGGGAGAGGGAATCTCGGCTGCTAAAGGCAACAGCCCGTCCAGGGTCGAGAAAAATCTCAACTGCCCGTGGGTGGGTCTCGGTCAACTGACCTGATGGGAACACGTGAGGCCAGTGGCGAAGCGGCCAGTCGACGAGTTGACGATCAGCGACTACGAGAAGGGACCTTCTCGCTCCCAAGAGCGTCGACGGAGGGACTTACCCGTCCTTCTTTTGGACCGAGAATAAGGTCCAGCAGGCGTGAGGCCCTTCTCCCTTAGTGAGAGGGACAGACAAAGCTCCTTAAAACGTGTAGGAAGAACCCAGAGGCCGGGATAAATACCCGCGGCCGAGGAAAATCTGACCAGCCGCCTCCTCTTGAGGGCGATCATCCGCCGAGCTGATCCGCCGAGCCCGCCGCCACGGACACCGCCAACCGGGCCTCCTTGGACTTCACGGAGAAGCGGCTTCGGGGCGGCCCAGTTGCAATCGGGCAGCACGGTCTTGAGGGCGTGGGCGAGAAAGATGAGCACAGGTCGCAGCCTGCGGGTCATGCTCAAGGCCTAAGCAGTAGACACCGCGTGGAGTGTGGATCCGTCCAGACATCTTCTGCCCGCATGGGCATCTCAATCCGAGGTCGATTTGTCCATACGGCGCGAGGAGGATCGAAGACGAAGTCTTTTCGCAAAATTTATTTTAAATCCATAAGCGGAGAAATAGGAACCCAGTCTCAAGCAGAAGCGTTAAGGAGAGAACCTGAGCTTCCAGCGGTAAGGAAGATCTGGCGTCATGGGGCGGAGCCGAGAGTTATACCACCCGGGTGGGTGGGAGGAGCAAGCTTGAAGACCTTCCGGCAAGATTTAAAGCGGCAAGGATACCTGCCAATGAGTGTGGATGAACAACATATCCATGTCCCTAGAAACTATTTTATCTTCATATTTTATATGTGAATGGCAAACTGATGTATTTTGTTGCACCTTGGGTTCATTTCTGTTACTGTTCTCACTACACTATACATATATGACGTCAATTATAATTTGATGCATATATGCCCTTACTTACATTTGACAATTATACCTTGTATGTTTTATCTCGGTTTCCTACATTATAATATGCCATGTTATGTATTGCGATTGTAGTACTCTCTCGGGTCATACCTGAAAATGAACAGTTTCTGTCTAGTGTGCTCACCTGGTTAACAAAAACAAAGTAAATAAATATTTATACCTTCATAAGCTCTTTTATGTTCTTTTTTGTTTGTCCTATAATCAGATATGTTTCAGACACATTTTTGTTAAAATTTAATTATGTAATCTGTATTGCCTTTGTCACTTTAAGGATTCCTCTCTCACCAGGAGTCTTCAGCAGCTACTGCTCTCATTTTTCATAATACCTGGACATTCCATGGTATTGGTTATATTATTAGAGGTCATGCAGATGTATAGCATGAAATGGTGTGTCGATCTTGTGGAATATCTAAGAAATATGAAAAGAAACAGCAGTAGCAACTGTGGTAAAGTGAACACAATATAAACTTGAAGAGGAACACAAATACAGGTGATTCATGTATCAAAACTTTGTTAAACACAGTAAGAATGCACGATTGACACAGGAATGGAACAAGCATCTGCCAATGCCAAATGTTTGCTTACTGGCATTGGCATTGGTAGTGCAGGAGTTAGAGAGATGCATAATAGGAATGGCAGTGAAGTATTGAACTGAAGCCAATCCCACCACCACCCTGCAGAGAGTGACAGACATTGGGGTGTGCCTTTTGGTCGTCTGGCATAATGGCTGCACTATTTCACCACACTCTACCCTGCAGACACCTACAACTGTCATGGTGTGCCTTGGGGTCTTTGGGTCTTATGCTCACTCCATTCCATAAGGAAATATGGTGAGATGGGTGCAATATAAGAGAATGGGGTGAACTTTGGAGCTGAAGAGTCCAAGACATGGCTCAATGCCTGTCACTGGCTGCAGTGTGTGGGTGGGGGTGGAATGGTATGAGCATTACAGGTGACAATCCCAAGTCACACCCTTGATGCCTGGCAGTCTCTACAGGGTGGGGTGTTATGGCCAGAAACTCTAATACCCCAGGCGTTCACTGGTTTTTCAATCCAATTTTTCAACATGGGTTTTTTGTGACCCCCACTTCATGAGCAGTGGCAATATCAGTTCGCTAGCTGAAACCTGATTTTGAACAGCGACTACGCCATTTGTCACCACAGGTGCGAAACACACATTTCGAACGGGATGTAAAAAATGACAGCTGTACTGCTCATGAGGAGGTGTGAAAAATGGCAATGTTGAAAATCTGGAGTGAAAATATAAACAAACTGGTGAAGTCATGAGCATGCGTAGAAACTGCGCAATGCAGACCCGTAATGTAATTTGTTTGGGGATTGTTTACAGCAGATTATCGACACAGGCATTTTGGGTCCTTCGCTCATGAACAGTGTCACTGTGATTTTCTTAATCTATCCCAAACACTGATTTCCCACAGTGACCACGCATTTCTGCACCAGAAGTGCAAAAACATATTTTGGCCAGGGTGTGAAAAATGACAGTGGTACAGTTCATAATGAGGTGTGGAAAAATGCCAGTGCAGAAAATCTGGACTGCAAATATTACAAATTCGTGAACTTAAGAGGGTGCGTGGAAACCGCACAATGCATGCTTGTAACAGTCATTTTATGGACTTTTGTCACCAAATTTTCAACATAGCCATTTTAAGATCTCTGCTCATGAACAGTGTCACTGTGATTTTCTTAATCTGTCCCAAACATTCATTTTGCACACAGACCGTGCCATTGCACGCTACATGCGGGAAAACACATTTTGGGCGAAATGTGAAAAATTACAGCCGTACTGTTCATAAGGAGGTGTGGTAAAATGACAATGTTGAAAATCTGGAGTGAAAATATTAAAATATGCAAAGTTGTGAGTGTGCATAGTAACTGCACAATGCACGCTCATAAAATAGTAATTTTTGGGAATTATTTCACCAAATTTTCAGCACAGGGTTTTTGGGGTCCTACCTCATGAACTGTGACACTGCCATTTCGTTACTCAGTCCTGAAAGGTGGTTCAGCGCAGTGACCATGAAATCACCTTCGGGACGAATAACTAAAATGACAGTGACTGAGATTAGAGGTAGAATTAGAACAAAGTAACTGAGATATGCACCAAAGTTGAAAAAAAAACAGTTATGTCATTACATAGAAACATAGAATTTGGCGGCAGATAAGGACGCTTGGCCCCCAGTCTGCCCATTTCTCTACCTGATGGACAAGCTGCAGATCCTAGTTAACCAGCAGCCTACTTCTTCCTACCCCACCCCTAGAATTGCCTTATGACTGTCCCATGCATGCTTGAATTCCACCACTGTTTTTGACTCCACAACCTCCTCTGAAAGGCTGTTCCATGCATCCACAACCCTCTCTGTGAAAAAATACTTCCTTAAATTACCTCTGAGCACCCCCCCTTCTATCTTCAAATTGTGCCCCTTGTTCTTGCACACTCTTTTTGAAAGATGCTACCCTCTTGGACTTTGTTGATTCCCTTGAGGTACTTGAAAGTTTCTATCATGTCCCCCTCTCCTCCTTTCTCGAGGCTATACATATTAAGCTCCTTAAGTCTCACTTCATATGTCTTCCGGTGCAGACCCTGCACCATTTTAGTGCCCTCCTCTGGACAGCTTCCATCCTGTCTATGTCTTTGCAGGAGATTGGGCCTCCAGAACTGCCAGTACTCCAGATGTGGTCTCACCAACTGTCTGTACAGAGGGATAATAACTTCTTGTTTTCTGCTGGTGATGCCTCTCCCTATGCATCCCAGTATCCCCCAGCCCTCCTTGCTGCCCTCTCACATTGCTTGCCCACCTTTAGGTCATCTGATATGACTACCCCAGGTCCCTTTCCATTTTGTTGTTGTTAGTATCTCACCCCCATTGTGTACTCTTCCCTGGGTTTTGTTTCCCAGGTGCATTACCTTGCACTTCTTAGCATTGAATCTAAGCTGCCATACATTTGACCATTCCTCTAACCTTGCCAAGTCCCTTCTCATCCTTTCCACCCCACCTTGTGCATCAACTCTGTTGCAGATCTTTGTGTCATCTGCAAAGAGACATACTTTTCCTTCCAGTCCCTCTGCAATGTGCTTATAAAGAACATTGAAGAGGACGATCTAATACTGAACCCTGTGGTACCCCACTGCTAACCCCCCCTTTTTTCAGAGTGGACTCCATTTACTATTACTCTCTGTGTCCTATTCTCCAGCCAATTCTTTACCAGGCTGTCATCTTGGGACCCACTCCCAGGCTGGCTAACTTGTATATTAATCTTTTGTGTGGGACTGTGTCAAATGCCTTGCTAAAGTCTAGGTAGGCCATGTCCACAGCCCCTCCCTGATCTACTACTTTGGTCACCCAGTCAAAGAAATCTATCAGATTTGTCTGGCATGACCTTCCCGCTGTGAATCCATGCTGCCTTGGGTCCTGTGCCCCTCTGGCCTCTAGATACGCAACAATTCTTTCCTTCAGAAGTGATTCCATCATTTTCCCTACCACTGAGGTTAAACTAACAGGTCTGTAGTTTCCTGCTTCTGCCTTGCTCCCACTTTTGTGAAGGGGAATCACATCTGCCCTACACAACAAAACACAAGAGAAAACAGCACTCACAAGTCAAAAACAAATATGAAAAGCCTAATTAGCAGCAATACAAACAGCCAGAGCCCGTGGCTACAACCCAGCACTTCGGGTCCAAGGCGTGACTCTTCGTCAGGGGGTGTGTCCTGAATGCTGGCCAGTTATGTTTATTTAAAAATTCTTTTAAAGTGACAGTACATAATAATGCATTTCATCCTCATTTATAAATCAATAAACTAAAGCATTCATACACTAAACAGTGTAGGCACAATCTTTTATCACAACATCCCTAACCATTGGACACATATTGTATCTATGTATTTAAATGGTATAAATATAAATTTTTATTAATTCCATCATTTGATAAGACTTTTATGCATCTGAATGGAAAACAGCAGCATACGAGGGCATACACCCTATCAAATACATTTGCACCCGTGCATTATCCTCTCGATATGTGGGGCTGCATCGCGTTTTTCCTAACACCCTAGTTTCCCATCTGCTCCTTATAGTCACTTGCCACAGAGGTCGCCTAACCATAGTGGTTTCTCTAGTTTGCTATCTGTCCTGATGGATCCTGTCTCTCTTCATCCTCATATCTCAACCCATTGGTAGCACTTGCATACTCCTATTGACCTTATGGCTTGCTCAGCTCTGCTTACCCTCCTCTCTGGTGCTGTTTTGCTACTGTCACTCTCTGCTTTCACCTGCCCAGGCACGATTATCTCACCCTCTAACGTATGCTCTCCTGGCAACTTTTGCTTCTCCAACCTACTAGCTTATGCCTCTCCTACTCCTTTTCCCCCCATCTGCACTTATCGTCAAGCGCCTGAGCTTGCTAGCTAGGTACATCCAGTTTAGGTTTAAAATCTCCCCTGGTGTTTCAGCAAGGGCTTACACTATTGTCTCACTCTGGATATTTATCCTATCTCTTACGCTTGCGGGGGATGTTGAGGCTAATCCTGGTCCTCCTCGGGTATCTAATCTTTCACAGACTCCCCCAGTGCTCTGCCTCCCAAAATCAAACGGTCTCACCTTTGCTCGCATTAACTCCCGGAGCCTTCTTGCCAATCTCCCAGGCCTGCAGGCATGGATCAGTGTAAACTGCCCGGATATCATAGCCATCACTGAAACATGGCTTAAGCCCTCAGTTACTGATTCCCAGTGCTCCTTTCTTGGCTACAGTATGCTTCAGGCGGATCGCACTGGGGCAAAAAGAGGTGGAGTCCTGGCGCTCTACTATAAATTGCATCTGAACATCACCTTAATACAGGACCCCCCACTGCCTAACTGCGAGATCCTTCATTCCCTGCTTCTGCTTGGGGGGTAAAGAAACTCCATATTTTCAGCATATATATTCCTCCCACGAACTCCAAGCAGGGGATTACTGAATTCATTGATTATTTGTTATCAGTTACAGGCAAAAGTGACATTATCTGTCTTGGTGATTTCAACCTAGACTGGGCAGGACATAGCTCCTCCCACCTATCCTCCCTGGTTAGCAAGGCCAACCTCTCTCAGCTTATTCAGGAACCCACCAGTATCTCCCTTGGGTGTGCCTGCGCCACCCTACTCGACTGGATCCTAACAAATAGGAAGGAATATACCACCTCAGCAGGAGTACTCCCTGACACCATTAGCGATCACTATCCAGTTTATTGTGTTTGGGACACCTCCACCCCCTCCTTCCCTTCTAAAGTTGTTACCTTCTCCAACCTCTCCCACCTAAGCATGGATGCCTTCACTCTAGATCTTTGCCTTGTTGACTGGTCTCCTCTCTACTTAACTGAGGACATTAACTATGCAGCTGGTTATTTCAACTCCTTACTACTGTCGCTGCAAAACAAACACAACCCTGTCACTACGTGTAGGGTGAAAGGGAAGGTTACCAAATGGCTCACGTGCCCCCTGCTTCATCTACTGAAACATAAGGATAAACTGTGGTCTGCGACTGCGTGGAAGGTCTCTCATCTACGTACTGACTTTGAAGCCTATAGAGCCTCAAGGAACAACTGCAAAAAGGAATTATGCCTGGCTAAAAGTGCTTACTATAGGAATCTCCTTAAGTCCTCTGCCTCCAACCCTCAAAGGCACTGGGCCCAAATCAAGGAAATTCTTGGTAATGACAAGCCACAAACACCTACAGACATGAATATACAGGGTGTACACTGTAACAATCAGCTAACTATTGCCAATGCTTTTAATTCTCTCTTTTTCTCGCTACCTACTAAAGCACCCACCAGGATCCAAGATGACTGGCTTGTTACTTCTTCCAAGACCCCCACTCCACCCATCCTGGCACTGGCTCCGACCACATACCAAGAAGTACATAAACTTCTCAAAACCCTACCAGCCCACGGGGGTCCGGGCTCAGATGGAATCCATCTAGGGATACTCAGGCAGTTTGCGACCTGGCTTGCCAAGCCTGTCACCAGGCTTTTCAACCTATCAACAGGGTTTTATTTAACTCTAAAAATTGATTAGCGTTTTGCTCATAAAAGTGCTAAAACTTTGTGAAAATTAATAGCTCTTGCCTCATTGTGTTTAACAAACACAGCACTTCTAGAAAATCTATATAAATACTTTCTGTACAGTTAGTATCGTCCCAAGAAAAAAACTGCTAATCAATTATTTAAAACCCTGTATCAATCAGTACTTCCTCAGTCCCCTTTGCCTGGAAAACGGCCAGAACAATCCCTATATTCAAAAAGGGAGATGACAAACTTATGTCCAACTACCGTCCCATCTTCCTTCTCCCCACTCTCAGCAAGCTTCTCGAGAAAGTAGTCCATCATCAGCTCTCGGAACACCTTTCCAAGTTCAATCTTCAAACCCCCTGCCAACATGGCTTTAGGTCTGGGCACAGCAAGATCACGGCTCTGACCCAACTCACCTGTGATGACAAAAGTAATATGGATAAGAAGACTTGGTTTGCTGGCCAAGGCACCTAGCTTCACCTGAGCTCTTTCCTTCTAAGACTGCTTGAAAGGCAGAGTAGAGAAACTTACCAGAGCAAGGGAGAAGGATTAAGACTTAGTTTGGCTAAGCAGATTTACTGTGTGGTGGTGTTTTTATTTTTTACTCACAGGGATTGCTACTGTTTGTTGCTAACATTTCATTGCTTTATTTTTTCTCTGATTCAAATTGTTGTTGCTGGTATACCTTCTTCTGCATTATTACAAGGTGTGCCTACAGGTGTGCTAACAGATTACTGCTTAATCTTCTGATTCAAATTGTCTTTTGCAAGGTATATCTTCTGTTACTGCTTTATTTTCTCTGGAGCAAAGTGTTTCTTACAGGGTATATCTTCTCTGAAATTACTGTATTACAGGTGGAGCTTACATTTTGTGACTTTTTTATCATTGGGCTAAGCAAAATTACTGTTTGACACTGTGTTTTATTTTATTCTTGTTTGTTGAAAAGGTTTGTTGTCTCAGAGGTGTTTCAGTCTCCTTCTCACATTGAAGGAGCTAATTGCTTTTCCTCCCACAGCTCTTCCAAAGGATTAGGTGTGTATGTGGGGGTGGAGCTGGCAAACTGTCAGTAATTTCCAACAGAAAGAAGGGTTAAAAAGTCAGGTTAGTTGATATCTTGGAGGTAGAAGACTTGGTTTGCTGGCCAAGGCACCTAGCTTCACCTGAACTCTTTCCTTCTAAGACTGCTTGAAAGGCAGAGTAGAGAAACTTACCAGAGCAAGGGAGAAGGATTAAGACTCAGTTTGGCTAAGCAGATTTACTGTGTGGTGGTGTTTTTATTTTTTACTCACAGGGATTGCTACTGTTTGTTGCTAACATTTCATTGCTTTATTTTTTCTCTGATTCAAATTGTTGTTGCTGGTATACCTTCTTCTGCATTATTACAAGGTGTGCCTACAGGTGTGTGCTAACAGATTACTGCTGTAATCTTCTGATTCAAATTGTCTTTTGCAAGGTATATCTTCTGTTACTGCTTTATTTTTCTCTGGAGCAAAGTGTTTCTTACAGCGTATATCTTCTCTGAAATTATTACAGGTGGTGCTTTACAGGTTTTACAGTTTTATCTAACATTAGGATAAGCTTTCAGGGTTACTGCATTTGTTGTTGACTGATTGTTTCTGCTCTTACCTCATTGTTCTTTCGTCCGTGGTTCTTCTTTTTAGGCAGGGGAAGGGCCCAGCCACCCACCCCCATCCCCAACCAACCCACGCTACACTCCTTTTATAGGGTACCACAGTTGTGACATTTCCTGTGGCAGAGCAGGAAGGGGCGGATCAGTGGAGCTTCCACAAGGTGATCTCATTTACAGGGGCACTAGTAATTTAACTTGTTATAACAAGTTAAACAAAGCAGAATTAAACCATTACTTGCATTTCTTTTCCTTTTTTTTTCCTTCTAATTACTCTGACTAGGTTACAAACCCAGCAACTTATTTGGAATGGATTTCATTAACTGCAGGTACTGTGGAACAATTTTCAGAAGGACAGTCTTACAGGATTTAGGACACTGTCCTACATGCTGGGCCTTTGGAGATCTTAGGGCTCAGCTCCGGGCAGCATGGGCAGAGATTGCACGCCTCAAATTTCATATTGAAGAGGAAATACATTATAAGAACCACCGCCATTTCCCCAGCATCCAACAGAAAACCTCGACTGCAGAGGGTAGTTGGTCCAGGAGGTTGGCAGGTGGTTAGGAGGAGCATATCAGGTGCCCCATCACTCTCTGCTCTCAACACATTACCTCCAAAACCATATAAACACTACAAACAGGTATCTGCCTCTATCTCTGAAATCAAATAAAGGAGCAGAAGACACTGCAGAGCAGGACACTGCGGCACAGGAGCTAGCACAACAAAACTCACCAAATCAGGAACCAAAACTAAACAAGTACAAAGAAATCCAAAAACTTCTGATCATAGGAGACTCCATGATTCGGGAGTTGATACCCATCTCCAGCCAGGGACTGATGGTTGGGGTGATGGTCAGATGTCTCCACGTACATCAGCATGGAGAGACACTGACCGCATTGCTAAAATTGTTCACAAAGCAGGAGAAAACATTGATGTCCTAGTACACATAGGGACTAATGATCTCGCCAGCCGGTCAGTTGTGGAGACCAAGGAACACCTGACTAGGCTGGGTGACAAACTATCATCTATTTCATCCGGCATCTCCTTCTCTGAGATCCTGCCAGTCTGGGAGAGGGGAGCAGATGGACGGAAGGTCAGAGAAGGAGATAGGGGAGCTAAACACGTGGCTCAAGGACTGGTGCCAGGAAAAAGGACACAGATTTGTAGGGAACTGGCAACAGTTCTGGGAGCGAAAGTTCTTTAAATTTGATGGACTGCATCTGACTAAAGAGGGAGTCAGTGCATTGGGGCAGAAGTTTGACGTCTTTGCAGAATATTTAAACTAGCAAATGGGGAGAGGGGTGCAGCACCCCATACGTCGAATGGGAAGAACACCCTTCCCCCCTCAGCTAGTGGTCAAACAGGAATTCAGCATGTTTGCTGTTCATTTGCATCACCAGGTAAGAAAAAAGGTTTGTTTCCCCATACGACGCACAGGGGTAATGCCAAACTTCACCCAACAACTAAACACACCAAAATCTGGCCAATGGAAAATCATGTACACAAATGCTCACAGCCTGGGAAATAAGATCCCAGACCTGCAGGCAATAATGTCAGAGGCTAAACTGGACATAGTAGCAATTAGTGAGGCGTGGTTTACCAGTAACCACACTTGGAGACTTCAGTACCTGGCTATGTATTGTTCAGAAGAGACCGAGGTGCAAAAGGGGAGGAGTGGCCCTGTACGTTAATGAAAATATCAAAGCTACAGAAATTCAGAATACACATAAGGAGCCAGAAGAACTGTGGGTCACCCTGGAAACAGGAAATGGGACAGCCATAAGAACTGGGGTTGTCTACAGGCCCCCAGACCAGAGGGAGGACATAGACACATTACTGTTAAAAGATGACAGCTAAAGGGGAGGTTCTGATAATGGGAGACTTCAACATGCCAGATACAGATTGGTCAATACCAGCAGGAACATCTGCCAGAACTAGACTCATAGTGGATTCCCTGCAGGGGGGGGGCCTCAAACAACTGGTACAGCAACCCACAAGAGACAGGGCTATCCTAGATCTAGTACTGACTAACAAAGAAGGATCACAGATCTCCAGGTGAGACGGTCACCTGGGGGCCAGTGACCATCACATGGTATGGTTCAATTTGGCTACTACATCTAAATCATCCCATTCCAAGGCAAAATATGGGACTTCACAGGAGCTGACTTTGATAAGATGGCCAACAGAGTTAAGCTAGCCCTGGCAAAAGAAACACAGGTGAGGGGTACAGGCAAAGTGGGCAAGCATTAAGAATGCAATACTTGAAGCAACATCCCATTGTGTTAGACAGAAAAGGAAGTGCAAAGAAGAAGGAAACCACTTTGGTTCTCAAATACAGTAGCAGAAAAGGTCAGAGCCAAAGGCTGGCCTTCAGGAAATATAAAGGGAACACAGCGGGATGAAGATAGGAGGCATACCAAACTGCCCTAAGGGAAGCAGGTAAGGCAGTAAGGCAGGCAAAGTCCCAAACTGAGGAAACACTAGCACGAACAGTAAAGAAGGTGACAAGACTTTCTATAGATACATTAGTGAAAGGAGAAGTCCAGAGGGGTATTGCTAAGCTTAATGGAGAAAAGGGAGCATGTGAGGAGGAGGACCCTGTAAAGGCATATATCCTAAATAGATACTTTTGCTCAGTATTTACTGAAGAGAAGGTGAGGCAGGGCCCACAGCTCAGCATCATGGACACAGGGGAGGGAGTTGAGCACTACTCCTTCACAAAAGAAAGGGTCCTACAAGAGCTTGCTAAGCTCAGGGTGGATAAGGCAATGGGACCTGATGGCATACATCCCAGGGTACTTAAGGAGCTAAAGGAGGAACTAGCAGAGCCATTAGCAGAATAGTTTAGTGAGTCTCTGAGCACAGGAGAGGTCCCAGAAGACTGGAGAAGGGCTCATGTGATCCCGCTCCACAAGAGTGGTAGCAGGGAGGAGGCGGGGAACTACAGACCGGTCAGTCTTACCTCAGTAGTGGGCAAGATTATGGAGGCACTCCTTAAGGAAAGGATAGTGCAACACCTGGAATCCATAGGGGCACAGGATCCAAGACAGCATGGGTTTACAAAAGGAAGGTCCTGTCAAACTAATCTCATAGATTTCTTTGAATGGGTAACCAGAGTGGTGGACCAAGGGGGAGCAGTTGATGTCGCCTACCTTGACTTCAGCAAAGCTTTTGACACTGTTCCACATAGAAGATTGATAAATAAGCTGGGTAGGCTCGGGGTGGGTCAGAAGTTGGTCAACTGGGTGGTAAACTGGTTGACGGGCAGAAAACAGAGAGTGGTGGTAAATGGTATACAGTCAGAAGAGATGCAAGTCATAAGTGGGGTACCTCAGGGATCAGTCCTGGGGCCAGTCCTCTTCAACATCTTCATTAGTGACCTTGCAGATGGACTAGAGGGTAAGGCTTGTCTGTTTGCAGATGACACCAAGATCTGCAACAGAGTAGATGATCCAGATGGGGTGGGCAGAATGAGAAGAGATCTGGATAAACTAGCAGAATGGTCAGAAGAGTGGCAACTGGGATTTAATGCAAAGAAGTGCAAAATCATGCACATAGGGAAGAGAAACCCTGAAGCCACCTATAGGCTGGGAGGGGAGTTGCTAGCAGTCACAAAGGAAGAAAGAGACTTGGGTATCATCATCACTGATGACCTAAAATCATCCAAGCAGACCTCTAAAGCAGTAGGTAGAGCTAGGGGGTGTTAGGGTGTATTAGTAGGGGTATCTGAAGTCGTAAGAGGAGAGTAATAATCCCTCTGTACAAGACATTGGTTAGGCCCCATCTGGAGTACTGCGTGCAGTATTGGAGGCCACACCTTCACAAGGACATTAACCAAATTGAGGCAGTCCAGAGAAGGGCAACCAAAATGGTGCAGGACTGCATCAGAAGACATATGAGGACAGATTAATGGAGCTCAATATGTATACCCTTGAGCAAAGGAGGAGAGAGGTGATATGATCGAGGCATTCAAACACCTTAAGGGCATAAACAAGGTGAAAGAGTCTAACATGTTTAAATATAAGAAAATAGCAGGACAAGAGGACACAGCATGAGACTAGAGGAGGCCGATTAAGGGGAATGTGAGGAAATTCTTTTTCACAGAAAGGGTGGTGGATGCATGGAATGGCTTACCACAAGAAGTGGTGGCTATGAATACAGTGCAGGGCTTCAAACAGGCATGGGATAGGCATAAGGGAGCAATACAAATGACTATGAATAGGTAGGCCACCGACAGAGCAAAGGGCGATAGCACATTTATAAGGTAGAAAAAGAAATGGGCAGACTGGATGGGCCTTGCGGTCCTTATCTGCCGTCAACTTCTATGTTTCTATATGTTTCTATAATGGCCTACTCACAGGAGCTGTTTTCATTGACCTGTCCAAAGCATTTGACATGGTTCATCACCAACTTATGCTGATGAAGCTTCAATCCTTTGGTGACTCTGACTTTATTCTATCCTGGTTCCGCAGTTACCTGGACAACCGCACTCAGGCTGTAGCTTTCAACAAGACTCTATCCTCCCCCAAACCTGTCACCCGTGGCGTTCCACAGGGGTCCATTCTTGGTCCTCACATCTTCTCCCTATTCCTAAATGATATTCCCAACCCTTCCCGCCACAGTAGCATTCTCATGTACTCTGATGACCTGGTTCTTTATTCTGCATCTAAATCAATTGATGACATCAACCTCAAACTCTCACACGACTTTCAATCCCTTCAATTATGGCTCTCAAACAGCCATCAAATTCTAAACATAGATAAAACATGAGCCATGCTTTTTGGCTCCTCAAAAAACTGCCCTCCATGGCTCCTAAGCTCTTGGTTCACTGCAGGGACAGAACCTCAGTCACTGACACGTCCTCCTTCAAATACCTAGGGGTTACACTTGATCCCTCCCTCGATTTTTCAGCTCATGTCAACGCGGTTTGTCGTGCTGTTATCACAAAAATTGGCAGTGCCCACTGAGTGCGCCACTCCCTCACACCATCTGCCAGACTATCTGTAGTGAGAGGAGTGCTTCTCCCTCAGCTCCTATATGCTCTCCCAGTTCTTTACTCTGCCAATACCAGTGTGTTCAGAAAATGGGACACTTCCTACAATAATATCTGCAGATTCACCTTATCTGCCCCTCACCTCACTCATCATTGCCTCCTTTACTCCGGCTTAAACTGGCCGTCACTCAAGGATCTCTGGGCCTACTCCTTTGGGTGCCTTATCGACTCTCTAACTAGACCACCTCGCCCTTACTCACTGGCCAACTTGCTTGTTCCAGTTTTGCAATCCCGCACCCTCAGGTCCTCCTCAGTCCCAACGCTCTCTCTTAGACGTTGTGCTACAAAAATGGGTGAACAGGTGTTCTCCAACTTTGCTCCGAAGTTCTGGAACTCGCTCCCCCTCCATGTTAAAAATTCTGCCTCCCATTGGGTCTTTAAAAGCTCGCTGTTCTCTCACCTCTATACCCTTGGTCACTGCAAATGCTCCTAAACCTAACTCCACTAGGCCTCCTGGCTGGGGCTTGACCTATTGTTATATTATTGCTTTTTCAATGTGTTCTTGTCATGTACTTACTTGAAGGGACTAGTACAGTTAGTGTGCAAGCATTTCCACTAGACTACCTTGACTATAACGGTATCCTGTATCACTAGTTTGTTGATCTTTCCTAGCATGTATTCTGTACAATGTTGTTTGAACTCTTATGTCGTTCTTATTTATTAACTTGTACTACTGTGATTATCTGTACTTTTGTCTTGTACTCTCCTGGGTCGTGCCTGAAAATAGGCAGGATTGTTGCCTAGCGCACTTACCCGGTTACCAAAAGCTAATAAATAAATAAATTTATAAGGAAATCAAAATTTAAATCTAAGTTGTTACAAAAACACTAATATCCAAATTTTCATTAAGTCCTAGAGGGTGTAGAGCCTGCATAGTGTAAATCCATTTTTGTTCAAGTTTGGATAACTTATTTAATCTATCTCCACCTCTAATATTTCCTTTTACATTATCTACTCCCATAAAAGTAAAAGCACTAGCATCTTTGTTATGGCATAATTCAGAATGAATGCCCATTGGGGTATTTGGTTCAATTTTATTTATGGCCCTGACATGTTCTTGCATACGCTCATGTAACATTCTTTTAATATGGCCTACATATATCAAAGGCCAAGTACACTGTACTTCATATATTACATATGTTGTACAGCAATTGATGAAATGGAACATTTCAATTTTTTAGTTTTTTTGTCAAAATTGGGATGTAAAAATGTTGTTCCCTGTTGGCAAAATCTACACACATTACAGTGCCCACAACAAAAACAACCAAGTGGTTAAGGGGGTAACAAAATAGATCTGGATGCCTTGTTTTTCACATATAAACTGTTAAAGAATCAGCTAGGTTTGGGCTCCTGGAATTTGATATTCTGGGTTTATTTTGAATTGCATCTTTCAAATCTGGGTCACCCTGAAGTACCCCCCAATGTTTAACCAAAACATCTGATACTTTTTTAGAAATGCTGTTGTATTCTGTGACGAAAGTGATAGGTTGTTGATTAATCGGCATTTCAATAGTTTTTTGGGGGCTGTAATAATACATCTCTTCTTATCTTTTTGACTTTATTATGTGCCCTATTTATGCATTCCTCTGTATAACTATGAGAGAGAAATATAGCTTTCACAACTGGCTCTCTTTTTCAAATTCAGTCAGACTAGAACAATTACGTCTAATGCGCATGAACTGGCCATAAGGTATTCCTTTTATAGCGTGTGCTGGGTTTGCACTATCAGCATGCAGAACCATATTACCTGATGTGGGTTTTTTGAAGGTTCTGCTATGTATCTTTTGCCCTTCTACACCCATCAAAATTAAATCCAAGAATGAAATTTCCATAATGTGTGTGTTAAAGGTGAAGTGTAACCCTACATCATTGGTGTTGATATAATTAACAAATTCGAATGCTGACAGTGGATCACCCTTCCAAATAACAAGAAGATTGTCAAATCTCCCCCAAAAATAAATATTGGGAAGAAAAGGATTTCTATTTTGATTGTAAACACAGGTTTCTTCCCACCAGGACATAAATAGGTTGGCATACGATGGGGCCATCGTGGTCCCCATCGCAGTCCGTTATTTGTAAATAGTGTTTTCGATCCAACACAAAGTAATTGTTGTGCAAAATGAATTCTACTGCTTCCAAGATAAAGTCCTTGGGAAAATTCTGAGCAATACAATTGTGATTAAGATGGTACTCTAAAGCTAAAAGACCAAGATCATATGTTATACATGTATATAAACTAGTGACATCAATAGTAAGCCATATAAATTCAGTGGACCAAACCAGCTCCCCAAGCTGTGATAGAATGTCCATGGAATCCCTTAAATATCTCTGGACAGTAACCATTTGATTAAGATAAGAACCTATCAAAACTGAAAGTTTTTCAGTAAGGGATCCAATTCCCGAAATAATTGGTCAGCCTGGAGGGTTGCACTGGTTCTTATGCACTTTAGGTAAAATGTATATAGTAGGAATTTGTGGGAAAAGGGACTATTAAAAATTCCCTTTCTTGTTTATGAATTTAGCCCTTAAACTCAGCCTCATCAAAAAAAAAAAATCCAATTTTTGTTTAATAACCTTAGTTGGATTGGTTTGTAACCTTCTATAACTTTTTTTTATCATCCAATAGCCTATATATTTCATTTTCATACTGTTCCTTATTCAATATTACAACTTTCCCTCCTTTGTCTGCTTCTTTAAATTCCACGTTTCATATTTCGTAAATCTTTTAAAGCTAGAGATTCATCTGCACTCAAATTACTTTTATGACTAGGCCATTTAGAATCAAAAAGATGTTTAAAATCTTACATAACTAATGATTAACAAGCTTGATTAGCTGGCGAAATAGACGGAGAGGGGTTAAATGTAGATCTGGGTTTGAAAGTCACAGATTTAATTTCGATCTTCACTCTTTGTGAATTAACGTTTTGACACAACGATCCCTGAAAGGGAAAGGTAGTGTTACGTACCTCATCCCACAGACTTTCCAAAACATCAAATGCTTCATTTAAATCCCCAAGATTAAAAGGTTCAGCTCCCATCACTGGTTCTTGTATAGCTCCTGAGATAGTCATAGGAGCAACATGTTCAAAATTATTTAATGGGCCAGTCACTGATCTGTGCGTTGACTCTATAACAGATGAGTAATCTAAATGGTCAAGTCCCACCAACAGCATAACATTAGAATCCGAATCAGATGTAGCTGTTGTTTTTAAAGTCTCAACTGAATCACTCGGGTTACGGCATTCCAATCCAATCAGTGAACATTCATTCATTACTGGCAGACTTGCAGAAGTAGAATGTTTTGCACTGAAGAATTTTTTTGAACTCGAAGCGCTGGGTTATAGCTGTGGGCTCTGGCTGTTTGTATTACTGCTAATTTGGCTTTTTGTATTTGTTTTTGACTTGCAGGTGCTGTTTTCTCTTGTGTTTTGTTTCTTCTGCATTATTCTAACAGCACTGATCCTGTTACCAGTGACATTCCGAACACCTGTGTTTTGTATGTCATTATACAGCTTACTGGCATTTTTTCAGTTTGCGGTCGTCTTTGAAGAGTGCAGATGTGTTCCCAGTCCACTGAAGATCATTGCACTGGTCTCCGGAGGTAAGTATGGGTTTGGGAGGGTGTGGGGAGGTGGATGCATGGAGGGTGGGTGTGGGTTGGGGGAAGGGGGCAAGACAGTCAATGAGGGACTTTTTTTTTTTTTTTTACAGTTTTTTTTTCTAATTCTGGAAGACGATGTGGGACTTTTGTCATGCTGGGGTGGGCTCCGAGTGTGGCACCTGGAAGGTTATTTTTTTTTTTATGGGGTGGTAGTTGAGCCGACAGGAGTTGGGCACCCCCATCAGCCATTTCGACGTTTGTCACACTGGGGTGGGCTCCCAGCATGGCACCAGAAGTCTGGGTCTCTTTTTGGGGGGGTACAGTGGAGCTGATGGGGGACTGGGCACCCCATTGGCCATAAGGACTTTTGCCATGCTGGGGTGGGCTCCCAGCATGGCACCTAAAAGTCTGTTTGGGGGCAGCGGGCCGACAGGGATTGAGCGCCTGTCGACCATATGGTGTGAGAGGTGGGGGTGCATGAGCATGCTGGGGTGGGCTCCCAACATGCTACATAGGTGATGGGGGGGAAAAACAAACTATGACAGTTCAGATGCAGTGCTGATGTGTAGGCAATTTGCATACTGATGATGGCAGTATGCAAATTGCCTACATGTTACCACTTGTGGTGGTGTTTTCCTCAGAACTGTATGTCACTGCATCTGAACGGCTGTCATAGACAGCTCGGACATTCATTGGCATGGTGCAGCCATGCCTGCAAAAGAGAGCAGGCCATTGGAAGTGGGGGAGGCACACCTATGAAAACTCATATGGTGGCACTATGTTTCTTGCACATACATGCAAGCAAACATAAAAAGGGATGGTGCTTAGCAGATGTTAGAGCCATAACCCCTGAATGAGCATGAACATCCTGAAGACCCAGTTTTTGTTCCCACAGCATCCACTTGCATATTGTGTAACCTAGAACAAATCACTGAAGCGTTCTGTGCTGTCAGTCACCCCTAAAATAGGCTCTTGTACCCTATGGGCCTTACCAAAAAATTAAATAAAAATTAATAAAAGAGTAAGAGAATAAAAATGATTTCCTATCGCTTTTAAAGTTGTTTCTGACATTACAAATTCCTTTGGAGGAGAAGCGATATACTTATCAGTCTAAAAAAGGGGTGGGGCCAGGTGGGGAATTTGGGGTGTGGTTTAGTGTCCAATTTTCACCTCATCCAAAGGTGGTAACTCTAAATATTGCTAATGTTTTGTAACATTTTTTTGTGAATGGATGTGTCACATGATTGTGCTGTCACCAGTCTGTAAAGCCAAAAACTATCAATCACACCAAACCCTGCTCCCTGATGAAGGTCCCTGACCTCAGTTCTGGGAGTTATCCCATTATGTCACCACTGCTGTGCCTGGCAATAACAGTTGATAAAGTTTCCACTGTCAAGTTTAGGTTTTTGGTTTTTATCCTCAAGTGTGCACTGTGTCTGGTTATATACTTGGGCTCGGATATTCAGAAGGGTTGCGTATGGTGCAACAGTGTTGCGCCATGCGCAACCCACTGATGTGCCCCGGCGCGATATTCAAACGGGGATTGTGCCTGGCACAAATCCCGATGCGCCAGAGCGCATCAATAGTGTATGTGGCGCAGGTGGGGGGCCGTGCCCATGCATACTCCGCGCATCTCGATATTCAGCCTGGGATGTGCCGAGTCCATGCATGCGCAACCCCTATTTGTGCTGCACACAGGTGAGCCAAAAAAAAAGAACAGCTGGCCACCAACAGGTGAGCTCAATATTGTAAAGCACAACATGGCAGCTACCACCTATTTGTGGCCACCTGAGCTCCGGCTGCACCTTCGTGGCTGCACCCCCCATGCCCGATCGTGGGCATCTGTGTAAAAATATATGTCTAATATCCCTGGTGGTCCAGTGGACTGCTCGCAGCCCAATCGCGGGTGTCAGTATGAAATAGTATGTCCAATATCCCTGGTGGTCCAGTGGACTGCTTGCAGCCCGATCGCAGGCATCCATGTACAATGATATGTCCAATGTCCCTGGTGGTCCAGTGGACCGCTTGCAGTCCGATCGCAAGCACATAATAATAAGGAGAGTTCACAGTACCCCCCCACCCACGGCCAGCCAACCCCTGCCCCAGTCAGCGGTGGGCGGCAGCCGCACCTGCCAGCCGCCCGCCGCCTGGCAGTGTATGTAGGGCTGTCGCCCGATGGTCCCTAGCGTGAGCCAATGGGCGTGCAGCCCTTGTACTACACGGTCAGATATCTGGACTGTGGCAGTACAAGCTACAAACTGCGCCCGATAAGCTCATGCTGGCGGACCAATGATACATACTCCATACACTGATCGGTGGCCAGGCTCCTAGCAGGTGGCGTGCTGCGCCCGCTGACTGGGGTGGGAGTGGGGCCCAGTGCGGGCGGTGGGGAGGGGCACCATGGAGATCTCCTTATTATTACAAAAGGCCACGATCGGGCTGCGAGCGGTCCACTGGACCACCAGGGATATTGGACGATTAATTGAATCTACATATGCTTGCGATCAGGCAGAGGGGTGCATTGCCGCGCTGTGCAGGGGGCGTTGGTCCTCAACAGCTGTTGCCTGGCAGGGCGCCAGGCACAAGTCGCCAGGGATTGGTGCACCTGCATGCAAATGGAGCCATAATGACATGCAAATGGCCCCATTTGCGCCTTGCAAACATTATGGCACCATTTGCATGTTCACTTTTGAATATCGCGGTTGTTCCGCATAGCGTAGCGGAACTTGCGCTAGCGCATCCCCCTAGTCAACTCTGGCCACTTGTGCTGGCGCAGTGCCACTGCACCATGCACACTGTAAATGGCCAGGGTGTGATATTCAACAATGCTGTGCCATGGTGCAGCTCCGCTGAATATCGCCCAGTCAACACCCCTGCACAGCCAAGTTGCGCAGTGCCCAGGCTTGCGCCACAGCCATGCGCAGTCTGAATATCCGGGCCATGGTGTGTACTGTAGTCTGTGTGCTCAGCCAGTAATTTCTGTGGCTGCAGGCTCCCCTCTGTCTCCATGTGCAGCTGGCTCTTATCAGTTTCCTAACCTTGTACATATCATAGGAAAAGTACATGTTTCCCCTGTCTCCTCTCTCTGCACATTTACATATTATAGGAAAAGTACATGTTTCCCTGTCTCTTCTCTCTGCACATTTACATATTATAAGGAAAGTATATGTTTCCCATCTCTTCTCTCTGTACATTTACACATTATAGGAAAAGTACATTTTCCCCGTCTCTTCTCTCTGTACATTTACATATGACAACATATTTCCTGTAGTCAATAATCTGTATTATTTCACCCAACTCAGCAATTCTATACTGCAAGTACAGATAAAAAGCACCGATCAGTGAATTTCCACTAGTTACTAGTGAAGCATTCATTAACTAATATGTGCCAGCACATCCATTCCTAAGTGAAGCTCTAGCATCCTATGTACTTACATGCAGTTACATGAAATAAGCATGACTTATTCCAAAGCCTTCGGCAAACAGATGGGCAAGTTTTATGCTGTTATACAAGTTTTCCCCTCAGTGACACTTGTTTTTATCTCAAGATTCCATTAAATGACTGCAGACTTGATTTAATTTATGGATAGTTTACATATTTATATCTGTGGATGTTAACATATTTATATGTATGGACAGTTTACATATTAGATCTATGGATAGTTTGCATATCTATATCTATGGACAGTTTACATATTTATATGTATGGACAGTTTACATATTTATATCTATGGACAGTTTACATATTTATATATATGGATTGATTGCATATCTATATCTATGGACAGTTTACATATTTATATGTATGGACAATTTACATATTTATATCTATTTTACATATTTATATCTATGGATAGCTTACATATTTATATGTATGGACAGTTTACATATTTATATCTATGGACTGTTTACATATTTATATCCATGAACGGTTTACATAGAGGATAATGTATGGTCCTCTATGGGAAACCAGTCTGTTAACTGTTGAGAGGTTGCTAGGGCGACCATGTAAACCTCGAGAGCGAAGCTCGAGAGGTTTACGTCGCCATGGCAACCTCGAGACGTTAACAGACACCGGTTGCCCGTAGAGGGACCATACATTATTTTTTATAGTGTATGGTCCCACTTAAAAAGTACAACGGCTTCTTACTTTCTGAAAAAGTCACCGCTGCAGCCATTCAGTCCTTCGCTAACCGCTGTTCATCGTCGGTTTCCCGTCTAAAAAAAAAAAGGCGCGCACATGCGTACATCGATCGCTGTTGTTAACCTATCGATGTGACATAGCATCGATAGGTTAACGACATTTCTACGTCATATCGATAGGTTAACAACCTTAGGAAATGATGATTTCCTAAGGTTAACAGCGTTCTACCATACACTATATATTTCTTATCTATGGACAGTTTATGTATTTATATCTAAGGATTGTTTGCATATCTATATCTATGGACGGTTTACATATTTATATCTATGGATAGTTTACATATCTATATCTATGGATAGCTAATGTATTTATATCTATGGATAGCTTATATATTTATATCTATGGATGGTTTACATACATATATCTATGGATTGTTTATACATTTATATGTATGGACTGTTTACATATATATGGACAGTTTACATATTTATCTCTATGGATTGTTTGCATATTTATATCTATGGACAGTTTACATATTTATATCTATGGATAGCTTACATATTTATATGTATGGATAGTTTACATATTTACATCTACGGATAGTTTATGTATTTATATCTATGGATAGCTTACATATTTTTATCTATGAATAGCTTACATATTTACACCTATGGATAGTTAACTTATATTTATATCTACAGATTGGCCCAGATATTCAAAGGGATGCTGCGCAGAAATGCGAAAATGCACCACTGTGCGATATTCAGCAGGGAGGCATAGCTCAAGTTGCAATGCGCAATAGTGCAATGGTAATGAATGCATGCGCAACCGTAGGGGGAGGAACCATGAATAAACGACGCAGTGCGATATTCAACAGCATGTGCCATGAACAATAGGGGAGCTAGCAGAAGTTACGTGATAGCGGAAATGATCCAAAATAAAAAGGAACAAGAGAGAGGCGCAAGAACACTACAGGGAAGCCAGAGGTGGGAGTGCGCTGACAGCAAACACAAACAGGGTAGCAGTGAGTGGGACAGTGAAGGAGCAGGACAGGGCACACCTGTGAACGAACAGGACAGGAGTGGGGAGCCTGTGTCACTTGTGTAGAACAGACAGGGTAGTGCCACAGTGTAGTGAGGGCAGTAGGCAGGATAGCCAAAGGCCGGAGGTGTAACCAGTGCAGGGGGAGCATCACAGAGGACAGCAGGGGGCGGGATAACAGCTGCTGGGGGGGGACACCAGCCAGGGACATGGCCAGTGCCACGATCCAGATGGGGGCAGTAATGAGGGGTGTGAGAAGGCAGGCAGCGGGGGGGGCGTGGCCGTGGAAGGGCCCATTGGCGGTATGCCCCCAACAGGCGGTACCGAGCCTGTACCACCTTCGAGCAGTACACCGACACAGAGATTGTGGGCTGGTACTGCCTGAACTGGGTGATCCTGAGGCGGCTCTGTGAGCTGTGCAGTGATGAGATGCAGGCACCCACACGACGGAGCCATGCTCTGTCAGTGGAGACAAAAATGACAGCTGTCATGTGCCTGCACACCATAAGCACCTTCCAGAGACCAACAGGGGGACACAACAGGCTTAACCCAGTCAGCCACGTCACGCCTACTCACACAGTTCCTCAGCGCACTGCTGCCACATGCTGCAGAGTACATCCATTTCCCCAGCACACAGGCGGCGCGCACAGCACACATACAAGAGTTCCACAGGGTAGCACGTATGCCTGGCGTGCTCAGGGCCATTGACTGCATCCATGTGGCCATCCGCACACTACCTGGCCTGGAAGGTGTTGCATACATCAACCGGAAGGATTTTGCCAGCATCAACTGCCAGGTGGTGTGTGATGCCAGGGGGCACATAACCAATGTCTGTGCCACGCACCTTGGGGGAGCACATGATGCCTTCATCTGGCACCAGTCTGCACTGTGCCACAGGTTCGAGAGTGGGGACATCCCCACTGGCCACCTAGTGGGTGACTATGCACATCATGCAGGATGACATGGGCAGATGTGGGGGCATAGTCAGAGGTGCCATGGGTACCGGCCTTGATGGCCCATGGCAGAGTGACGCAGACCACCATATTAATGTCCCCCCTCTACATACAGGTGGCAGTGGCTACCCACTTCATCCCTGGCTGCTCACACCATACCGACGCCCCGTGACCCCATCGCAGCAATGGTACAATGAGGCACATGCCACCACATGTAATGTCATCGAGCGGGTGTTTGGGATGCTGAAGTCACATTTCCAATGCCTGGACATGTCTGGCGGTGCCCTACAGTATAGCCCCTCGAAGGCCTGTGGGCTATTCCTGGCCTGTTGCATCCTGCACAACATGGCCAAGGACTTTGGGATAGCCGTAGAGGTCAAACAGGGGGATAGCGATGGGGACGATGAGGACACCAGTCCAGACGGTGATGGGCAGCCACCCCCTAGGCAAAGGGACCCCCGCCTGATCCGGATGGCGCAACTGCACTGGCACACCATCACAGAGGAGTACTTCGGCCAACACAGGTAGGTCATGGGGCCATGTGCAACCACCAGTGGCAAGGGCACAACCTACAGACAGGCATGCATGAACCCTGTGGTGGATGGCGGCAAGTGAATGGGTCTGAGCGTGGAACTGCACACGCTGTCAGGGATGGGCAAGGCCAAACACGACACACGCTCACTCACACACACACACACCACAAGACATGCACAAGGGGTAGAAGGCACGCCAACCTCGACTGCAACCCCTAGCCACACACAGATCCACACACAACCATGCCCAGTGGCCATCACTGTGCATGTCTCAGATGCTGGGCACCATTGTACAATGGTGGACAGCACAACGCAGGCATCATCATGCACACGCCACAGTGGCCAGCAGCTGGGAGGGTGTGCAGATGGACCATGTGTATGCAGGGCTGGGTACCCAACCCGTGCTTCGCACAGTGCACAACACACAGGGCAGCGAGAGACAGGTCAGTCACACGGCACAGTGCCACGGATGCGTGGGTGGCCCCGCCAAGACTTGCCAGCCGTGCAAGGCTGACCATTGGCCTCATGGGGTGGCACCAACGGTCCTCCGGGGTGATGCTACGGGAATGAGACTGTGTTCACGCAGGGGTCTGCAGCTCACCGAACATGTCCACGCCAGGTGTGCTCGGTATGCCCACAGCTGAACCCGGTGTTGATATGGAAGGTGTCACACAATGCCAGGAACAGGGGGTGGACGTGACACTGCGTGGTGTCTGCGGCGCATGGGCAATGAACTGGGTCCCCAAAGTGGCCATGACAGCAGTGATTCCACGTGTCTACCTGTCAATGGCAGCGGTCATATCCTCCCACTGCTGGGCCAGCTCTGCCAGGAGCAGACCATGGTTCCTGCTGCGCCGCTCCTCTGCCTGGTGCAGAACTGCACTGAGTGCATCCACCGCTGTCACAAGCTGCAACTGCTGATCCACTAAATCCTGGAATAGGCGGCTGTGCTCATCAAAGAGGTCATCTGCCTGATCGACATGCTGTCCCTCATGGTGTTCCTGGCCATGCTGGGCAGCACCCCTTGAAGATGGGCACTGCACACCAGAGCCATGCTGGGGCATGTCCACACTCGGTGCACTGACGCCGCCACCGACACTGTCCCCTGTCACCATTGGCCGACTGCTGGCACTGCCCCTCTGGCTGCCGGTCGCCAGGGCCCACCGTTGCTGCCGCAGCAGCCGCAACAGCACCACCAGCATGGACGCACACCAGTGCTGCCCCACTGGGGCATATGGGCACAGGCTGGGACTGTGATGTCACGCAGGCCTCCACGGTGGCACCACACACAGCTAAGCCCATGCCGTTCCTGGCTGTGGGACCATCCTGCGTCCCACACGTATCACTGTCTGAGATGTGTGATGCATCGTCATTGGTGCCTGATGCAGCACCAGTCTGTGTCCCTGCATGCTGGAGTTTGTGGCCGCTGTCACGCTGGGACACAGGCAGGGCCTCATCCGCACCGGCACCACCATCTTCAGTCCAGACAGACAGGCAGGTATGTGGTGGTCCTGACCCTCGGACACCTGTGGAGGTGGATGGGCACTCCTCCATGTCCAGGGCCTTGCCCACGGTGGACACACCCACCACCACTGACCCCTGTAGATGCTCAGAAGCTGTAAGGGAACACAGTAGCATTCATGTCTCTGCCCTACCCTGTGGCATTCTCCACACCTCCCACACAGTGACAGCACAGGACCTACCATGCAGTGACGGGCTGCCACCCATCTGGAAGCCACCACCCGGAATGCCCTCTATGGCACAACGCTGCATGCTGCCAGACATCCGCTCCTCCTGTGGCATCAGGCGTGGCACATCCAACCATCCACCACTGGTTGGTGCACGTGCTGCCCTGATGGCAGACACCTTGTCCTTAATTCTCCTCTTTTCTGTGCCGACCTTCTTTTTACATTCCTGCACAGACCACTGGTGGCTGCCATGCTGGTTCATGGCATGCACAACCTCACCCCATGCTGCAGCTTGGGGCTGTGGTGTTCCCCGCTGTCTACTGAGCAGCGGTTCCCTGTTGAGGTATGCCTTGAACAGGGAATCTGATTCCACCTGGGTGAAGTTGGGCTTCCTCTTTCTCCAACATCCCTGTTCCTCCTCTTCCTCATGTTCGGTCATTATAGAGCCTGTGGGAATGACAGGTGTTACCTTTCATTGTGCAGTCCCATGCATCTCCCACACACCACAGTCCACACTTCCAAACAGCATGCAACCAACCACAATAGACTGCAATACCAAACTATGGCCTCTGCAGCCCCATGTCGCATTTATATAGTGCAAGGCATGCAAATGAGATAAGGCGCAACTTTAAGTGGATGCTAATGCAGTAGCTGCGCCATGGAATTGCTGATAAGCTGATTTGCATATGCTGGCTGAGTATCGCATTGTTGCACCTTACGCAATTGTGCTGAGTGTGCTCAGGCAAAGGCACAGCTCTGTGACATGTGCAGTAGGCACCGCATGGTGCATGCCCGGGGTGCTGATGCCAAAGTCTGCTGTGCTGCTGACGTGCTGAGTGTGGGAGGCAGTGCAGAGCACGGCCACTACTGTGCCAGTGGCACTAGTACGCTGTTCACACGTATGGCACTCGTGCCCTGGAGCACCGTAGGTGCCATGGTGCCACAGTGCAGTAGGCCACTGCAGGGCATCACACACAGGCACGCAACTGCGCTACATGCAGGGAGTCCCAACTGCACTGTGGCAGTCCATGCACGACAGATCCTTGACCCTGCGGTCGACCTTTGCCCCCTAGACGCCATGCATCCGCATGGGTGCACCCCTAATGCGCTGTTCGGTGACAGTGCGATGGGGAATGGCAGCACTGTACCACGCAGCATCTGCACATGGTGGACGTGCGCTACAGAGCGCCATTTTGTGATCCTAGCTGCAGTAGACATGGCAAGGAGGAGAGCAGCTTTGTGGAGCCCTCTGGAGCTGGCCAATTTACTGGCCATTGTAGAGCCCCATGCTGGGGCCCTGTTTGGGGATGACCCCTTAGACAGGGCAAGGAGTGCTATGTGGGAGAAGGTGGCAGAGGCACTAGAGGAGGCCACTGGGATCACTCGAACACCGCTATGGGGACCTCCGGCGGAGGGACCCAGACAGGCTTGTCCATCTACAGGCACGTGCCAAGCAAGGCACAGTGCCACGTCCAGGTAGGTGCTCCATCCATACACTGGTAGCGTCCATCTGGGTATCGCAGTGGGCATGTGTCCACCACACAGGGGGGCGTCCAGTGCAGGCGGTGGTGGTGGTGGGGTTGCAGCATGGCTGAGCTGTGTGGGACTGTACACACCGGGAAGGGCCTTTGCAACTGGTTTGTACTGATGTTCCCCTCTCCATGTTTGCACCCTAGGCCCTGAGGAGAGGCGCCAAGCCAGAGAGACACGGACATGCCATGAAGAGGAGGCTGCAAGGCTACAGATACGGGCTGCCGGGCCCATCCCGTATCAGTGCCTGGATCTTGCGGATGCAGGTGAGTGCTTTTCTTCCAGGATATTCTATGCATGCTGTGTTGCGGGGTAGGCGGCAGGGCATGGCCACCATCCATTGACACCACTGACATGCACGCCACATGGTGCACTCAGCACTGTCCTGTGGCACTGCATGTGTGGGTGTGCATCGCTGGTGGTCCATGCATGCACCGGGTACATGGCTGTGCAACTGCCTTCACACCGCATAGCGATGTCACTGTACAGCCACGGTGGTGCTGTGTGGGACTTGGGCGGTGGGTGTGTGCAGTGGTCTGCATGGCTGTGTGTGCCTGGGTAGACAGGTCTTGTGGACACGATCACTGTGGGCGGTTGCACACCATCACAGGGGCGTGGCCCATGGCTGTATGCCATGCACAATGGGTGGACTGCAGGGGGATGGACATTCACACATATTGACTCTGCTCCCTTGTCCTAGGTAGACGGCGAATGATGGCCATCGAAAGGGCCATGCAGGAGCTCTTGCAGCTGGCCAGGGCATCATTGGAGATCCTCCAGCGCATGGAGCGGCATAGGGTCAGGAGGCAAAGGACGAGGAGGCACCACAGAAGTGGAAAGCGGGGAGGATGCTAGGCCCTCCATGCCCTGGAATCACCCTACCCCCCTGGACCCACCCTCACACCCTTTCTTCCCTCTCCTATTTGTTCACCCTTGCCCCTTACCCGCCCCACCTGGTATGTGGCCCTTCCCCCCTTTGTACATAATTGTAAATAGTTTTTTTTCACCTATGTTCAATACATTTGTTTTGCTATGGCAACTGTGGTGGTCTCTGATTTGCAGCGGGCTACAGGTGCTCAGCTGCAGTGGTGTGCATGGCGTCAGGGGTGGTGCAGGCATGGGCCTGTGTGTATCCGGAAGGGAACCGCCTATGGTGTGGGCAGGGGAATCAGTCACTGTCTGTGGTTTGTGTGGTGTTCCCTGTGCACTGGATGCCTGTGCGCAGTGGTCCACGGTGCATGCACTGTGTCCATCGCGCCCCTGTCAGACCATCCATGGTCTGTGCAGTGGACACCCTTGCATGTCTGTGATCTGCACGGTCTGCTGGCATGTCATTGGTGGCTGTCCATGCTGGACTACTACTGTACCCGGCACAATGCCAGGTTGCCTCCAGTCACCGGTATGGTGCACGTCTGCCTCGGGTGGCACTGTGGCCTCCGCTGTTGTTGTTCCCCCTCCATGCTGTCACTTGTGTCTGTTGCAGGGGATGTGCTCCATTGTCTGTCACTCGTGCTCCAGCTGCATGCTGGTGGCGTACGGCTTCCTGGTGCATGCGCAGGGTGGCTGGTACACCTGTGCCATGGAGAGGTGCTAGCTGTGGGTACACGGCTGCCGTGGCCACATGCCAGCATGTTTGTTGACCCGCTACTGTGTCCCTGTGTTGGTGTGCCCCTGGGTATGGGTGGGTGTTTGTCCATTCACTGTGTTGCATCCTGTTTGGCGCATGCTTCCATGCACCACTGTGGGTATCTGTGCTGGCTGTTGTGGCCAGTGCTGGGATGGGGTGTGTCCTTGGGAGGGTGTGCAGGGTGCTGTACCACTGGTGGTGGGGTCCGGGGCAGGCCCTGTCGCATGTGGGGTACCTCGTGTGCCGACACATGGTCGGTCTCTCAGCTGTACCTCGGGGGGGCCGTGCAGGGTGGCACTGTGTCTGCAGTTGTTACACCGGTGTCTGCTGCCACCCTCTGCAGGGTGCTCACGGTGGGACTGCCTTGCATGGCTCCATGGTGCACAGGGTTGCAGTGTCACAGTGGGAGTGGTGGCATGCATGAGGAGACATGCACTGTTGGGCGCTGCTCCTGGGTAGGGTGTCTGGGGATCGCTGTGCAGGGTGTGCTCTGCATTGGTGGGATGGTGTAGCATGGGGTGGCTGGACCTCCTGTGTGCCGCTCACAGCTTGCCAGGCGGTGTGCTGGGGTACCATGCCCCGGCTGTGGGATTGCTGCTGGTGTCCATGGGCCAGTGGTTCTTCCACCTCTCCTCAGGTTGTGCGGTTCATGGGTGTGGGGGGCAATGTCTGTTCTGCTGTGTGCTCCTCTGCCCATATCTTCCATGGGTGGTGGACCCCTGCATCCTGTCCCTGCACATCCCTGGTTGTGTTGATGCGCTGCTACCCTGCTCTAGTGTGCATCCCTGGTTGTGCAATTGTGCATCAGACCTGCGCCACTGCACATCCCTGGTTGCACCAGGGCGCAGTTGACGTGATATTCAGTTGTGTGGCACAAGTGCATCTTGGCCTGCGCAGTGTTTGAATATCGCGCGTGTTGCGCATAGGTACACTGGACTTGCGCCTGCTCCTGCTACTGCGCTACTTTGTAGAGCAGTTTGAATATCTGGGCCATAGTTTATATATATTTATATCTATGAATAGTTTACATATTTATATCTATGGACTTCTGAGACCTACAGATATGCTCCTTACCTCTTATGGAAGATCTTTTCAGTGGCTTCAGAATATGAGGCAGCCAGCACACTTACCTTCCTTCAACTAATCACATCACCATGTAGTGTACAGTTTAACGTTGTTAGGGGTGGAAAGCCATCCCTAGAACAGGGTTGTTATGCTGCAGCAGCTACATTATCGTGGCTGTTATACTGCGCTAGCTGCATAGCTGCTGTAGCATAACAACATTTATTTTATTTATTTATTAGTACATCAGTTTAACAACCTTTGAGCCAGAGGCTCATTTACAAAGGTACCTCGTCACAGTGAGGACAAAACAGTGCAAGAAACAAACATCAAGGCAGACAAAAAATCTGAGTACATTTAGGAATCAGCCAAAAATACGGGCATATGTCAAACACAGTATACAACAGGCTTACATGTGCACTTTACAGAGTAGACAATATACAGTAGTTACATGAAGATTGATTCAGTGGGCAGATAAAGGTAAGGCTGGGTGGAAGGTATCAGAAGAGGGGTGTGGGGACGATAGTAGCAAGTAAAGGTGGAGCTGGACAGAAGGTCAGAGAGTGGCTCAGTGAGCCTTGTCTGGGAGGATAGGAGGAGGCTTAGAGGCAGGAACAGCTGCGTGTTGAGAGCAGGTGATTTCTAAGGCTAGTTTTAAAATAAGATAATGAGGCAGCATCAGTGATTCCGGTGGGAAGGGCGTTATACCAGCAGGGGGCTCTGTAGGGGTAAGCACTTTGACCCTGCGAGGTTCTCGCCCTCGGTATAACCAGTGCAGTTTTGTGGGATATATGGGTATGCACTGTAGGGTTTGCTCGGTGGATAGTGGTTGACAGACTCGGTAGGGATAGCCCAAGGAGTGATTTTTTTGTTAGGAGGCAGGTTTGGTATTTGAGGTGCTCATCTAGGTTGAGTAGATTAGCCATGGTGTAAAGAAGGCAAGTGTGGGTTAGACTAGGAGCCCCAGTTATGAGCCTGCAGGCCTTGTTTAAGGTGAGGCGGATCTTGTGCAGGGCAGTCTGGTCTGCTGCACCATACACAGGTAGGCCGTAGTCTACCAGAGATAGAACAGAGGATGTGACTGCAAGTCAGAGGGCATCCGTGGGTAGGCAGTTTTTATGACGATAGAAGATGCCCAACTGAGTGTTAGAGGCTGAGGCAAGGGCAGAGATGTGGGCATGAAAAGAGAGGGCAGGGTCAAAGGTTATACCTAGGTATTTATAAGAGTGAACTAGCTCAATAGGGAGTTTAGAGATGGAGTGGACTGCGAGAGGATAGTTACTGGATTTATTTTGGGGGTGGGCAAAGAGCATGGTTTTGGTTTTCTTTAGATTAATTATGAGTCTGTGCTCAGTAAACCAGGCTTCTGCGTCATTGCAGGATTCCTGCAGAGAATCCTGAAGTGAGATGGGATTACGGTCGGAGGCAAAGAGTACAGCATCATCTGCGTAAAGAAGGATTTTACCAGTGCATACACTGGGCAGGGAGTTGAGAAAAAGGGAAAAGAGCAAGGGCCCAAGAATGGAGCCCTGAGGGACTCAGGAGTGGATAAGGCAGGTGCTGGAAAGTTTCCCGCTGATTTTTACACGTTGTGAACGGGCCGACAAGTAGCTGAGCACCAGGAAACTGGCCCCAATGGCAAAGCCCAAGGGACTAAGGGTAGCTAGCAGAGGGTGGGAGACAGTATCAAAGGCTTTTGATAAGTCAATGAACACTGCATCTGCTAGGGCCAGAGTCCAGTGAGGTCTGAAGAAATTAGAGAACTCAGGAGGGCAGTATTGGTGCTGTGGCCTGCTCTGAAACCATGTTGTTCTGGGCAGAGGATGCTATATTTATTGAGGTATTCAGAGATTTGGGTGGCCACAATTTTTTCTAAGGCCTTAGAGAGAGGACAGAGGATTGAGATAGGTCGATAATTGCTAGGGAGGGTCCTATCACCACCCTTGTGTATTGGGGTGACAGTAGCTATCTTCTAGGCAGAGAGATTTGTTAAAGAGGCTGGTGATTGGTGAAATAACCAGATCCAGAACCTGACGGAGAAGACTGGGATCAAGGGAGTCATTGCCAATTGTGTTACTCTTTAAGGCCTTGAGTAGGTAAGGTCTGACTTCCTGGGCAGTGACTCAGTGCAGGTAGAACAAGGGGCGTGGGAGAACAGGGACAGACCTGGAGGGAGGAGGAGCGAAGAAATTATCTGGGAGCACCGGGCTAAGGTCTATGAAAGATCTGTTGAGGTGGTTGGCAACAAGGACAGGGTCTGAGGAGACCAAGCCATTAATGTTGATAAAAGCGAGAAGGTGGGGGCGCGTGCCACCATTCAGCTGCTATATGTCCCAGAAGGTCCTGAGCTGCCCCCATGAGGAAGTGAGGGAGGCTTGATAGTGCTCAGCCTTCGCTGATGGATAGCCCATGCACATTTGTTCCGGGCAGCAGCATAGGCCATCCTGTCAGCTGGGCAGCCTGTTTCCATGGCAATGTGCCATAGATTGTCCTATGCTTAAGACTTGGCGCGGGGTGGGGGTAACTTTCAGGGCATGCCTTACTTTGGACAGGCGTGCAGTTATAGAGTGCAAAAAATGTCGCAAGCAGAGTTGAAGGTGTGGATAAAGAAGGTGGCGGGCCGTGTCAATATCCGGGGCAAGTGAAAAGTAGGGACCAGTCTATGAGGGCTAGCAGTTGCTTAAGGCCTTTCAGCCCACCAGGTCTAAGACATGGAACGTGCCTACACACGGGCATCACCCTATCAACAGCTCTAGGTTGAATTCAGCTACTTCAAACTTTAATATACAAAAAAAAAAAAAAATGCCTACCCTCGGACAACAGAGCTGCTCTACCTCTCACTTCCTCGCTTCTTCCTACCTCCCCATCTTGCTATCACTACCCCTTCTCTCTCTACTACTCTAATGCTCTAAATTTTATATTGTGTTTAGTTATTCGTCTTTTGTATAAATTGTATTTGATGTGGAACCTCTGTAAATGAGCCTCTGGCTCAAAGGTATTTTCCGAAGAATAATAAATAAATAAATAAATAAACACAGTTCAGGAAGTGGCCACAGAAGTAAGGAGATCACGGTGGAGAGCAGCCCTGAATAAAATAAAAACAGCACAGTAAGAAGTAAAATGTATTTTTTAACTGAGGATTGGAGCCCATGCACTATAAAAGACAATGCATGGTCTACAATTAACAAGCATATGTATGCATCTCGAGGCTGCCATGTCGATGAACCTCTTGAGCAAACTGTTGCCAAGGCAACCTCTCGATGCATACCTGTGCTTGTTATTAGTTGTAGACTATACATTATCCTCTATATCTGTACCATTTTAAAACCATAACTGTGCTTTAACACTGACCATCTCCTGGGATATTTTACCTCCAGTCAACAACAGCATATCACAAAATGGAAGTAGAGAGGTAAGAGCAAGTTACTTCACATACTGTTTCCATCCATTTCCAGAAAAGTGCAGGAAAGTAGCAGCAGACACCTTATGCCAATCCTTTCATACCTTCCCCCGGACACATTAGGTTTGAAATTTTAAATGTAAGCCCATCCCCCTGTAGAATTCAATACCCACAACTCTGTCTATCCTTACCTAGTGACAACATGTTTTCATAATTCTGCTCCATCACTTCCATGTGAAGCTCCTTCTGCTGTTTGCTTAACATCTTCCACTCATCTTTTGAAAAAGCAATGGCAACATCTTCAAATCTTTCTGGTACCTAAAAGGACACGAGACATGTTCAATTGCTCCTGCTTTCACTAAACACATTGAGAAATCTTGCAACTTTTCAACAACAAATTGAACCAACATGAAGGTGCTGAATGTCCGGTGAGCAGACTTTGCAAGAGTGAGGGGGATTTTCAGGGAGGGAATGGAATGTAAGGAGCTAATAGGGGATGAAGAGAAATTATGGAAATGCATTAAGGCTAAGAAGCCTGGAGGCAGAAGTGCAGAGGCTTGCTAGGGAGGTGGAGAAGGCAGCGGGATGGGGGGGAGAACAGGAAAAGGACAGCCTACTCCAAAGAGTAGCAGGGACTCAGGATCAGGGAATAGTATAAGCTCTAAACAAGGGGTGTGGAGGAGGTTAGAGTATGGCGCTAAGGAGAACAGGGTGGCCAGTGGCAAGGGGAGACCTTGGGACAGTAGGACAGAACCATGGCATAGAGGTACAGTAGTGATTAGAAACAGGTTTGAAGTACTGGCTACAATGGAGGGTGAGGTGGAAAGGGATATTCAAGAGGGACCTGGAGGAGGGGGGGTCAAAAATGTCAGGAGACTGCTCCCAGATGGAGGAAGGGGCACAGTTAAGGGGAGGGGGTCCGACTAAAAGAGTGGGCATGAGAAGTACAGCAAAGGGGGTCAAAAGGAAGGGGCCCAGGGAGCAGGGGAGGGATTGTATTGGGGAGGGGAGTGCTTTGGGGGATGAGGGGGACAGGTCAGGCATAGACAGCATAATGGGAGAGGCAAGGAAGGAGAGGAGGCGAGGGTGGTGTAGAGGTATAGCTAGTAATGGAAAAGCACAGGGTAGGGTGGACAGTCAGGATGGGTACAGGGATGGGGAGGGAAGGGAAATGATGAGCGTACTACTACTACTGGGGGATTCTACACTAAAAGGGGTCCAATGGGGGAGTAGAGGGGGTAGACATAGTAGAATATGGGTAGAGTCAGTACCTGGGTTGACAGTAGATAAGGTAAGAAAGACTATCTTCAAATGTGTGAAGAGGGGAAGGCAGAAACCACATGTGGTGGTGCAAGTGGGCATAAACAACTTGGCACGTGAAACAGTTGAGGTGGTGAGTGCAAGGGTCAAAGAACTAGGAAAGTTGTGCAAGTAGGTGAAGAATCTGTGGCCTGCTCTGAGGTCATCCCAGTACCCAGGGCTAGCAAGGTGAGAAGGGGAAGGATAAAGAAGTCTAACAATTGGCTGGGATAATGGAGTCAATCCAAGGGGTATGGGTTTGTGGGTGGCTGGGACACGGTCTGAGACAATAAAGATCTGTAGGCAGGGGATAGATGACATTTGAGCAGGGAAGGGAAGGAGGTGCTAAAACACAGAATAGACGAGTACATAGCAACAAAGGTAAATTTCAACTAGGTGGGGGGTGACAAGTGGGGAACTGGAATGAGGAGTCTCCAAAGAGAGGAGACAAGCAAGCTTACCCCCCGTATAAACAAGGATGGAGTCAGGGAGGGGTCAAGGAGATGGTTTAAGAAGGGGGGATGAGGGGTGCAGAGCAAGGATAGATCTTGGAGGGTTATCTCCTTGAATGTAAGAAGCCTGGGGAACAAAATCACTGAACTACAAGCTCTTTTAGAGGAGGGAGGTGGAGGGTGGACATAGCGGCCATCACAGAAACAAGGGCCAGCAAATACCAGGACTGGGATCTGATGATCCCAGGTTACAGGATTTATAGGAGGGATAGGAACAAATGGAAAGGGGTGGTGGCAGTATTGGGTAAGTTATTTTTTCTATTACTTTTGGAAACTTTTTCCAGAAAGCTCTGTGCAGTCACTAGCGAGAATGGAAAAAGTAATACACCTTACTGTTACAATTACTTATGTCATTTTATACAAAAGTAGTACCTAACTATAACTGATTACATTTATTTGAAAGTAGACAATAACTAACCTATTACTTTCAAATAAATGTCATCTGTTATAGTTATTTATTATTTTTGTATTGTTTTTGTATAAAAAGAAAAAAGTAATTGTAACTGTCAGGTGTATTACTTTTTCTAGTACTTCTCCATCCTTGCTAGTGACTGCACAGAGCTTCCTTGACCAAGTTTCTAAAAAGAAATAGAAAGTAATAGAAAAGTAACTACCCAACATGGGGGGGCAATATACATGAAGAAGAGAAACGTGTGTTGGGGAAGAGGGTGAGGAGGGTAGGCAGAGGCCTTATGGATGTAATTCCAAGAGATGAGGATCAGGATTCTCAGGATGGGGGTGTATACAAACAACTAGCTCAAGGGGAAGATCTGGACAGGGAACTGGCAGAGCAAGTCAGGGAGGTGTGTGGGAAAGGTGACACTGTGGTAGTATGGGACTTCAGTCTAGAGGGAGTGGATTGGGGTACCCCAGCCACCTTGAGTGCTGGGAGCAGATTCTCCTTGATGTCTTCCAGGACTGCTTCCTGGCACAGTTGTTAGCGAAGCCAGCTAGGTTGGGAAATATACTAGCTCTAGTATTGACCAATGGAGAGACTGTAAGGGAAGTTGGGGTGGAGGACTCGCTGGCTGGGAACAACCACCACTCGGTGTGGTTCACACCCGACATGAGCAGGGAAGCAGTGGGACCAGAGTGACTGACTTCAGACAAGCTGATTTTGGTAGGATGAGGGACATGAAGGGGCTGGGTGGGGACACCCAAAAGAAATTCATCCACACTGCGATGTGAATCAGAAATGGGGATAAAGTCAAATTGGGGCTGGTGGAGGCCACTGAGACATGTGCCAAAACATGGAGCAAGAAGGGAAGGGCTACAAAACCAAGCTGGATGAGCAGGGAGGTCTTCGAAATGGTGAGGGCTAAAAAAAAAAAACAACATTCAAGAGATAAAGGAAATCAGGAAAGAGGGAGGATAGGGAGGGGTATGTGAAGAATTCCAAGGAAGTCCCTAGAGGAGTCAGGACAGCTAAAGCTTCCGAGGGTTGAAGCTGGCACATGACATCAAAGATTGGGGGGGGGGACTTCTTCAGATACATATGGGAAAAACTGAGTTGTAAGAATTGGATAGTGAGAATCAGGAGAGATGGTAGGTGGGCAGACAAAGTGATGGAACAGGCAGCAGCACTAAATGAGTACTTCTGCTCAATATTCACGAAGAAGAGGAGCAGGCAACTACCACTGGGGGTAAAGGATGGGGTGATCACTGACGGCAGGGTGGAAGAAGGTCTAAGGGCTCTGAGAGTGGATAAGGCACTGAGTCTGGACTGCATACACCCTAGGGTGCTAAAGGAAATGGCAGAGGTCCTGGCTAGACTACTAGCAGACCTGTTCAATATTCCCCTGGACACAGGGTATGTACTACAGAACTGGAAGATGGCCCATATGGTGCCCCTCCATGAAAGTGGCCCAAAGGATGAGCCAGGTAATTACAGACTGGTAAGCCTAACATCTATTGTGAGGAAGCTGATGGAGACATTACTTAAGGAGAGGCTGGTGTCCTTCCTGGATGGCAATGGGCTCCAGGACACTCAGCAACATGGGTTTGTTTCTGGAAGATTCTATCAGACTAACCTAGTTGAATATTATGACTAAGCTATGAGTGAGCTGGATGGGGGTCGTGCTGTGGATGTCATTTATTAGGACTTCAGTAAGGTCTTTGATTCAGGGCTTCATGGGAGACTGGGTGGTAAGTTGACATATGTGCAGGTGGGGACTAAAATGGTTACATCCACTAAGAACTGGCAGCAGGGGACAGCAGAGTGTAGTAGTGAGGGGGAACGCTCATCTCTGAAGGCTGTGACAAGTGAGGTGCCACAAGGATTAGTGCTGGCTGGTGCTGTTTGGGATTTTCATCGTGGAAATCTCGCATGGTATCAGGAATAAGATCAGTCTGTTCACTGATGACATCAAGTTGGAGGCAGTGGTGAATGATATAGCAGTCTGGCAGGGGCAGCAGGATGATCTGACCAAGCTGGCAGGGTGGTCAGAAGCATGGCAGTTGGGGTTCAGTGTGAAAAATTGCAAAGTAATGCACTTCAGTGCAAAGAACCCAAGGAGGGGTAACCAGCTGGGAGAGGTACAGCTAGATACCACTGATGAGGAAAAAGATCTAGGGATGGTGGTAACAGGGAATATGAACAAAGCAGAGCAGTAAAGGAGGGCAGCAGCAAAGGCCAACAGAATGCTGGGTTGTATTATGAGGGGCATCTCCTCCAGGAGCAGGGAGTTAATCCTGACGCTCTACATGTCATTGGTCAGGCCACATCTGGAGCACTATGTGCAGTTCTGGCACCCATACATTAGAGGGATGTGAGATTACTGGAAGGGATTCAATGAAGGGTAACCAAGATGATCCAGGGGCTGCAGGAGAGGCCATACGAGGAAAGGCTAAGGGAGATGAACATGTACTCCCTGGAGGTGAGAAGGGATCGGGGGGATATGATTGAGATCTTCAAGTATTTGAAGGAGATAAGCAAGACTGGTACTGTGGGGATATTCAAGCTAAGGAAGGGGAGGGATACAAGAGGGCATAGTCTTAGACTGGAGGGGTAAATAAGGAGGCACTTTGTCACTGAGAGGGTGGTGGTAGAATGGAACTCATTGCTGGAGGAGGTAGTATCATGTAGGATGGTTGGTAGTTTCAAGAGGGGATGGGACAGGGTGAAGGAGTACTTTAGAAAGGGAAGGGGCATCTGCAAAGTAAGGGGGCTAACTGCACACTCGAGCAGACTTGATAGACCAAGTGGCCTATTTCTGCTGGCAATTTCATATGTTCGTATGTATATACTGAAAGTCACTGTGCTCTTCATCAAGAGGGTAGAAAGACAAAAGAAGGAGGCCATGCTGGTCTACCAGGAAGGTGATGGGGGCACTTAGGGAAAGAAGGGTGGCTTTTAGAACATATAAGAAGACCCACAGGAGGGACGACAGGGAGCTTGACTTAGTCTTCCTCCTGTGGAGCGAGGCCTCTGACATGGGGGTGAAACCAGTTGGATGGTCCGACCACTTCACCATAGGGTTTAACACCCCTCTTCATCGGGCTACCCCTCTGAAGATGGTCAGGTGTCGTCCTTTACAGGATATCAGTTCTGAAGGCCTGGCGGTGGTGCTTGACCTATCGTCCCTTCCAGTAGCAAACGGCGACCCAGATGCCCTCATGGTAGCCTATAATACAGCTATTTTGGCAGCCCTGGATGTCACTGCTCCGGTCTGTTTGTCCTCCTTCCCTTCGCCCTCGATCTCCTTGGTTTGATGGGACCTTGAGGGAGATACGGCAGTGACTAGGACAAAGGTTAGAGCATTGCTGAATGAGATCTTCCCTTGAGACCAACCACCTTAAATTGATAGAGCATTATCAAGCCTATCAATGTGCAGTCTCCCGTAAGAAGGCAGAATTCTTGTCCAGGGAGATTGCTGTTGCTCAAAATTGACCAGCTCAGCTTTTACGCACTGTGGACAGACTGTGCAACCCAGCCTGCCTACAAGTGCAGAAAGCATTTTTGGAAGTTGAGTGCGATGACCTTGCTTGATTCTTTGCTAATAAGGTGGCCGACATCAGGGCGGTACTCCATCCAGCACAGACTATGGGTATTGCTCTGGACCACTGTGAGGCTGCCACCCCTCAGACATACTGGAGTACCTTCGACCAACTGAAGTTCATGGATGTCAAGCAGATTGTCCAGGGTATGTGCCCTACATGCTATAGTTTGGATCCAGCACAGACTTCCCTGATTTTGGGTTGTATTGATATCATCGGTCCGGTCCTTGCATGGATAGTCAGGTGCTCCTTGGAAACAGATGAGTTTCCTTGCTCCCTGATGGAGGTGGTGGTAACACCTCTCTTAAAGAAAGCTTCTTTGGATCCTGATTGCCATGCCAACTACAGACCGATCTTAAATCTTCCCTTTTTAGGGAAGATGTTTGAGAAAGTAGTGCCATACAGCTGGAGAATCATGTGACCATCCATGACATCTATGAACCCCTCCAGTCTGGTTTTCAAAAGAGGCATAGTACTGACCCAGCACTGGTTCGGGTGCTCAATGATCTCCTGATGGCTAGAGATGGTTCTTCTTGATCTCTCACCAGTGTTTGACACTGTGGACCATGGGGTACTACTTAACTGTCTGAGGTTCATCTGTGGATTATCTGGTGTAGTCCTCAGGTGGTTTACAACCTACCTCAGTGGGAGAACACAGAGTGGTGTTGGGTTTATTCCTCAGACCCAGTTCCTCTGTCTGGGGGGTCCCTCAGGGTTCAGTATTGTCCCCCATGTTGTTCGCAGTGTATATGCTTCCCCTCAGAGACATTGTAAGAAGGTATGGGCTGAGGCTTCACTGCTATGCTGATGATACCCAGTTCTACCTTTCCTACCGGACCAGGATGGAGCTCTCTCAGTCTTTAATAACTGCCTCACAGAAATCCAGGAGTGGATGGACTAGAGTTGGCTGAAGTTGAACTCTGATAATACTGAGGTGCTGGTTGTGGATCTGGCACTCCGAACATGGGGTTTGGGGGCTGGTTTGCCCTCTGCCTTATATCTTGGGGGCGTATCACTCCTGACCTTAGAACAGCTGCAGAACCTGGGGGTAATTTTTGATGCAGGGCTCACTCTGCATTCGCAGGTGTCCGCTGTCATCAAGTCCTCTTTTGATCGCCTGAGGAATAGCTCCAAGATTAAGCACCTTGTTCCGTCCAGTGATCTACCTATTCTGGTCCGTGCCTTTGTGTCCTTGCACCTGGACTATTGCAACTCGCTTTACTTAGGGCTACCTGGGGTGGAAAGCCACCACCTGCAGCTGGTGCAGAACACTGTAGCCCAGCTTTTGACAGGAACCTCACGGTCCAGTCATACATCACCGATGCTGCACCGACTGCACTGGTTGCCTGTGCAGTGGTGGATCACCTTTAAAGTTAGTCTTCTGACTTTTTTAAAGTCCTACATGGTCTGGGCCTGGACTACTTGAAAGAGCTCCTGGTTCCCTACCACCCTGGGCGATCTTGATCTCTCACCAGTGTTTGACACTGTGGACCATGGGGTACTACTTAACTGTCTGAGGTTCATCTGTGGATTATCTGGTGTAGTCCTCAGGTGGTTTACAACCTACCTCAGTGGGAGAACACAGAGTGGTGTTGGGTTTATTCCTCAGACCCAGTTCCTCTGTCTGGGGGGTCCCTCAGGGTTCAGTATTGTCCCCCATGTTGTTCGCAGTGTATATGCTTCCCCTCAGAGACATTGTAAGAAGGTATGGGCTGAGGCTTCACTGCTATGCTGATGATACCCAGTTCTACCTTTCCTACCGGACCAGGATGGAGCTCTCTCAGTCTTTAATAACTGCCTCACAGAAATCCAGGAGTGGATGGACTAGAGTTGGCTGAAGTTGAACTCTGATAATACTGAGGTGCTGGTTGTGGATCTGGCACTCCGAACATGGGGTTTGGGGGCTGGTTTGCCCTCTGCCTTACATCTTGGGGGCGTATCACTCCTGACCTCAGAACAGCTGCAGAACCTGGGGGTAATTTTTGATGCAGGGCTCACTCTGCATTCGCAGGTGTCCGCTGTCATCAAGTCCTCTTTTGATCGCCTGAGGAATAGCTCCAAGATTAAGCACCTTGTTCCGTCCAGTGATCTACCTATTCTGGTCCGTGCCTTTGTGTCCTTGCACCTGGACTATTGCAACTCGCTTTACTTAGGGCTACCTGGGGTGGAAAGCCACCACCTGCAGCTGGTGCAGAACACTGTAGCCCAGCTTTTGACAGGAACCTCACGGTCCAGTCATACATCACCGATGCTGCACCGACTGCACTGGTTGCCTGTGCAGTGGTGGATCACCTTTAAAGTTAGTCTTCTGACTTTTTTAAAGTCCTACATGGTCTGGGCCTGGACTACTTGAAAGAGCTCCTGGTTCCCTACCACCCTGGGCGATCATGCCACTCAGCCTACGAGGGGTTGCGAGAGATCCCGAGGGTATGTTTAAAATCTCCAGGGGCCCAGGCATTTATGTTTGCGGTCACAACCCTCTGGAATTTTCTACCCCATCGGTTACGGGAGTGCGAGACCACGGAGGGATTTAAACAGGATTTAAAAACTTGTTTGTGGATGCAGGCCTTTGGCAGTCAGGTTCTTACTTGATCGTATTGTTTGTTTTTTGTTGATGTTTTATATTGTAAAGACACTGAGCTGTATGATCTATTTTAAATGTTGAGTGGCACCCTGATATTTGAAAGGCACCATAAAAATAAAGCTTTATTATTATTATTAATTATAGAGGGAAGCTGAGTGTGTCAGGGAAGAAGATTAGGAGGTCAAAGGCAGATACAGAAGAGAGAATTGCTAGGCAAGCCAAGAGAGGGGATACAACTTTTTTTAGGTATGTGGCAGAAAAGGGGAAAGCAAGGCAGCAGATAGTGACGGGGAGGGGAAGCATTCATGGAGGGAGACTTTGTGAAGGCAGAGGTGAATACTGTAGCTGTTTTTGCTTGGTCTTTATAGTGGAAGGGACCCGAGTTAGATAAGAAAGGAGGGATGACAAAAATGAGTAGATCCAAGTCCATTCAGTGAGGACAGGGTAAAAGAAGAACTAGGAAGGTTGCAGGTAGATAAGGCAATGGGGCCAGATGGCTTGCACCCTAGGGTACTCTGGGAACAGAGGAGGAGTTGGTGCAACATCTGGCAAGGCTGTTTAACTTGTCCATGGCTACTGGAAGGGTGCCAGGTGATTGGAAGATGGCCAATGTGGTGCCACTGCATAAGGGGGGGCAGCAAGGATGAGGTGGGAAACTATCACCCAGTCAGCCTCACCTCAGTGGTAGGGAAGGTGATGGAGGTGATATTACAGGAAAGAGTGGTATTTTCATTTCATTTATTTGTAATACTGGAAATGCATGTGAGCATTGCTGCCCCTTGACACAAGCGTCCAGTTACAAGAAACAAGAAGAGTGACAATTTACACAATAAATCTGGTGATAAAACAACAATAACAAATACGTATGTGTACAATTTGGACTTGCTCCCCTCTCCATAAAAGCTTTATTCCTCCCTGCACCCTTCGGACATGCCACAAGAAGCATTGCTAAGCATGCCCTAGCAGTCCCGTTCAGAAAAACCACCCTGGGGAAATGAGCCTTCGCGGTCAGGGCTCCCACCTGGTTAAATGAGCTCCCCTGCTCTACCACTAGTCTCCCTCGCATTGGCCCCTTTAAGTCTGCATTTCAGAATACTATCTCCTCTCCAGTACGCTGCTACTGTCGCATCTGACCCCGTGATTGGTAGCCTCTGCCACTCCTGGACAATGCCCCCGATCACCCTCTGCTGCTCCACAGCACCATGAGGATCCCCCATCTGCCCTACCTGTTCTACCCCCAAACAGTACTCCCCCGCCCATATTCCCTCCAAGGGCTATACTCCCTCCCCCAGCTGCCAGTACTCCCTCTGCTCCCATTCCTCCTCACCCAAGGTGCCCCATAATGCTTCCACTCTACCCTCCAGCCACACCTCTCCTCAGCTAGTCCTGTCTCCTGGATTATTTTCATACGACTCGACTGGTCAGGATACTGATATTGATGCAGAGCTCCCATCCTAATCACTCATGTACTCGTGTTGGCTAATGTTACACTCTTTGCTTTGACTACTGCACTTTATTACCATTGCTGGCATGGGGATTGTATCCCTCCATTTTCCTGTACTCACGCAATGGCTATGTAAAATCGGCCTATGATTATCTTATGTTATGACTTGCTTTATAGTCCCTTTCAGCGATTACTGTGTTCCATTATTTTGTTACCTGGCAATGCCTTTGTGACTGTCCTGTATTACCTATCCTATCTGTACACCCTGCCCATTCTTGATGTGGTTCCTTTACAACCTTCGAGCTAAAAGCTCATTTACAATTCCGTTCGCCAAATAAATAAATAAATAAAACCATTTCACATAAGATGCTAGATATGCAATTTGTATAGATAACATTCAAGTGATACACAAACAATAAAAATAAAAATGTAGTCCATTTCAAACTAGCAGGAGACCTTATGATTATTTAGCAGTATTAAGTAGCAGGGTTTTATTTAACTCTAAAAATTGATCAGCATTTTGCTCATAAAAGTTCTAAAACATTGTGAAAATGCATACTACTTGCCTCAGTGTGTTTAACAAATATAACACTTCTGAAAAACCTATATAAATGCTTTCTGTACAGTTAGTATCGTCCCAAGAAAAAAAACTGCTAATCAATTCTTTAAAACCCTGAGTAGGCTCAGGGATAAGTGCAAATTTAAAGAAAAATAAGCAGCACGTGAGAGGATAGTGTGACAGGGAGATCCTGCCACTCTAGAAGACCGACCTTTTCTTAAATCTGTTGCAACAATTCTTATATTTTTTAGCCTAATCTATCCTTTACAATTTCTAGTCCATAAGGTTGGCCACCTATGGGCACCCCCTCACCTTTCTTGACTATGTTATAGTGTCCTCTTAAATTTTTCTTTTCTCCCTCAGGTCCTCATACAGGAAGGTTATTGTTGTGACCTCCGAGCTGATGTAAAACAGCAAGCTGTGTTCCTTGTTGTTAACGTAGAATTTGACAGCAGATAAGGACCGCTTGGCCCACCTAGTCTGCTCATTTCCTTACCCGATGGATAAACTGCAGATTCTAGTTAATCAACAGCTTATTCCTCCTACCCCCCACTAGAATTGCCTTATGCCTGTCCCATGCATTCTTGAATTCTCCCACTGCTCCTGACTCCACAACCTCCTCAGGGAGGCTGTTCCATGCATCCACAGCCCTCTCTGTGAAAAAATTATTTTTAACATTACCTCTGAGCTGTCCCCCCTCTATCTTCAAATTGTGTCCCCTTGTTCTTGCACATCTCTTCTTCTGAAAGATACTACCCTCTTGTACTTTAATTCCCTTGAGATACTTGAAAGTTTCTATCATGTCCCCCCTCTCCCTCCTTTCTTCAGGGGTATACACATTAAGCTGCTTTAGTCTCTCCTCGTATGTCTTCTGGTGCAGACCCTGCATCATTTTAGTTGCCCTCCTCTGAACAGCCTCCACTCTGTCTTTGTCTTTGCAAAGATGGGGTCTCCAGATTTGCACGCAGTACTACAGATGGGGTCTTACTAACTGTCTGTACAGAGGGAAAACAACTTCCTGTTTTCTACTGTTGATGCCTCTCCCTATGCATCCCAGTATCCCCCCAGCCCTCCTTACTACCTTCTCACATTACTTGCCCACCTTTAGGTCATCTGATATAATTACTTTTAGGTCTCGTTCGATTTTTGTTGTTGTTATTAACTCACCCCCCCCCATTGTGTACTCTTCCGGTTTTTTTTGTTCCCCAGATGCATTGCCTTGCACTTCTTTGCACTGAATCTGAGCTGCCACATATTTGACCATTCCTCCAACCTTGCAAAGTCCCTTTTCATTCTTTCCACCTCACCTTGTGTATAAACCCTGTTGCAGATCTTTGTGTCATCTGCAAAGAGACATACCTTTCCTTCCAGATGCTCTCCAATGTCACTTATAAAGACATTAAAGTGGACCGGTCCCAGTATCGAACCCTGCAGTACCCCGCTAGTTACCCTCCTTTCTTCACTGTGGACTCCGTTTACTATTACCCTTTGCATCCTGTTGTCCAGCCAGTTTTTATCTAGGCTACCACCTTGGGACCCACTCCAGGGCTGGCTAACTTGTATATTAATCTTTTGTGTGAGACTGTGTCAAATGCCTTGCTAAAATCTAGGTAGGCCATATCCACAGCCCCTCCCTGGTCTTCTACTTTGGTTGCCCAGTCAAAGAAATCTATTAGGTTCATCTGACATGACCTTCCTGCTGTGAAACCATGCTGCCTTGAGTCCTGTGCCCCACTAGCCTCTAGGTAATAAACAATTCTTTCCTTCAGAAATGATTCCATCATTTTCCCTACCACTGAAGTTAAACTAACTGGTCTGAAGTTTCCTGCCTCTGCCCTACTCCCACTTTTGTGAAGTGGAATCACATTTGCCCTCCTCCAGTCCTCAGGTACCGCCCCATCCTCCCATGATTTATTAAAGAGAGTAGCCAGTGGTGTTACTAGTTCTACCCTTAGTTCTTTTAGAATTCTTGGGTGAATCCTATCAGACCCCATTGCTTTGTCCATCCTCAGTTTCGAGAGTTCTTTCAAAACCCTTTCTTCTGTAAATGGACAGGCATCGACCCCCCTATTCAGAGTTTCTTCCTGGTTTGGTTTAGGTACCTCCTACTCCTCTTCCGTTGCAAATACTGAGCAGAAATATTCGTTCAGTATCCCTGCTTTTTCACTGTCACCCTCTGCCCACATTCCTTCCCCTTTATTAAGTCTCTGTATCCCTCCCTTGATCTTTCTTTGCTCCCTAATGTACTTATAAAAGGTTTTATCCCCCTTCTTATCAGAGTTGGCTATCTTTACCTCCGTTTGTGTCTTTGCTATTCTGACTGCCTCCTTCTGCTTTAACTGATAAAGTTCTCTGTCCTGCTCCTTCTGTGCTTCCTTATATTTTCTGAATGCTATCCTTTTCTCCTTGACCGTCCCTGCCACCTCTTTTGAGAACCATAGTGTTTTTTTCCTTCGTTTTGTTCTGTTGATTTGCTTCACACAAAAGCTTATTGCCTCTGTGATGGCTGTTTTGATTATTTCCCATTGTTCCTCCACCCCTCCTTCATGCCTGTTTGCTAGTGCTTTTCTGAGGCACTCTCATTTTCCCAAAGTCAGCCTTCCTAAAGTCCAATACTCTTGTTTTTGTATGGCTTGACTCCATGGCTGTGTTTATTGTGAACTAGACTGTTTGGTGGTCACTTGTTCCCAGATGGCTACCCACTTCTAAATCTGAGATCCTTTCTCCTTCCCCATTTGAGAGTACCAGGTCTAAGACTGCTCCCTCCCAAGTGGGTTCCAACACTAGCTGTCTGAGGCATGCCCCCTGTAGGGCATCAAGAATGACCCTGCTCTTGGATGTGCCTGCAGCAAAGGTACTCCAGTTAACATCTGGCATATTCAGGTCCCCCATCAATAATATCTCCCCTTTTTCTGCCATTTTAAGGATACCTTCTATAATTTCCTTGTCCATTTCCTCCCCCTGATATAGGGATCTGTACAAAACCCCCATGTGGATTGTGGTGCCATGTCCTGTCTCCAGGGTGACCCATAGTGACTCATCAACTTCCTGTTTACTCTTTAGTTCTGTTGCTTTAATCCCTTCCCTTATACAGAGAGCTACTCCTCCTCCTCTTTTATCCATCCTGTCCCTTCTGTAGACTGTGTATCCTGGTATGTTGACATCTCAGTCATGGTTCTCTGTGTATCATGTTTCAGTGACTGCCACAATATCCAGGCATCTCTCTTCCATCAAGGCCACTAGTTTAGGGAGCTTGTTGCACAGACTGCGGGCATTGGTACTCATCACCTTCCATTTATTTTTTATGACCTTACCCCTTTTAGCCCCATCCCTGTCTTTACCGCCTTTTTCTGCATTTATCCCTGTTCTGTTCCCTACTGACTTCTCTAGCTTGGTGTTTACCTCTCTAATTACTGTATTTTGTGGGGGGAGGGTGGGATTTCCCTGCTCCTTTTCAGTGCCTCCCTCCTTGGCTAGTTTAAATGCTTGCCAATGAAGCATTTAAACCTGTCACCTAGGATCCTGGTTCCTCCCCTGGACAGATGCAAACCATCACACCAGTATAAGTCTGCATCCCTCTAGGTGGCTCCCCAGTCCCCAATGAAGCCAAAACCCTGAGCTCCACACCAGTTTTTCAACCATTCATTGAATCCCATTATGTGGAATACCCTAGCATCATCCTTGCCATAGACAGGCAGCACCTCCGAGAAGGTTACCGTACATGCTACTTGTCTAAGGCCCCTCCACAACTCCACAAACTCCTCTTGCACCGCTCTGATCTCATTCAAAACCAGGTAATTTGTCCCTAGGTGGACAATGACATCCAGCTCCCTCCCTCATGCAGCTGCTCCCGCAACCCTCAGGATTTGCTTTCTGTCCCTCTGAGCCATGGCTCCAGGCAGGCACCTAACCTCCCTATCCCCTTCCACCCCCACTTCTACCCCCCAATGATCGAGTCCCCCACCAGGAATTGTTTCCTTCCTTTGTGGGGTCTCGTATCACCCTCCTGTGGGTCTCCTTTGTGAAGGTTCCCAGCATCCTCCTTGGTCTCCACTGCAGGTGCCTCCATAGAGGAACTACTCTTTGCCAGAACAGCATATGAATTGTGGAGAGGAACAACTGGAGGGATGCACCTCTGTTCCACCACCCTCTCCCTCCCTGAGCCCACCTTGGTCCAACCACTTCTCTTTCTTGGCAACCTCTGAGCTAACAGTGGTGGCCCTCGTGGTCCCTGGGTGGAAGAAGAGGTTTCACGAATCCCAGCCAGGTCAGGCTGGAGATGGGCAACCTCCTCCCTCAGACCAGAGAGGTGCCTGCAAACAGGGCAGCATTGCAGCCTCTAGAATGTCTCCTGGAACACTGCTGCCCCACAGCCATTGCACTGCACCACTCCCATCTTGACTTATTTTGTGTCCCCTCTCCTGTTGCTTTGTATGCTTACTGTCTCCTCCCTCTATGTATTTTTACACTTACTTTCCTACTGCTTATGTGCCCTTACAACTCTTGCCCTTTCTGTTCTGGGACAGGAACTTCCTGTAGTCTTCAGTAGTCTCCTTCTTCCATGCTTGGATTCAGACCTTCAGCAGCCGGGGGGAGAAACAGTTATTTTTTAGGTTCTTTCAAGGCTGATGAAACTAATGTGTCTCAGTGATCCTTCCCTTCCTTCTGCCAAACAGGAAGTTCCTGTTGTCAGTCAGATCCAGTGGCTATAAAAGCAGAACTGGCTTTGGGTGGAGGGGTGGGAAGGAGGGCAATTAGTAAAAAATCTGTAGTTCTAGACTGCTGTTTCTTGCTCTGAAACCAAAGTTCTCTTCTGTCAAAAACAGCAGGAAGCTGTAACTGGAGGCAGCTGCTTTTGTACTCCTAAAATGCTAAGCCACACCCCAATTAGATTCACCCTCTGTTCTGACTCGGTAAATTAAGCTGATACAGCCCCCTTCCTCAGAGAAACACACAGTGACTTTCTTCTTCTTTTTTTTCTTAAATGAGACCTACTTCTTCTAATAAAGTATATGTTTGCATAATCCAAACAGGTATTAACTTCTGCTGAGACAGAAGTGATTCAGAAGAAGCCAGAAGGGGAAGGAAGGAAACATATTCAATTCAGTGCTTTAGAGGAACTGGTAATTGCTATTTTTCTTTTAAACTTAGATTGTGGGCTTTTAGTGACACTATACTTTCTTTGTTGTCTTTACTTATAATTGTTTTTGGGCTGTTGAAAATTTAAAACATAGTGGTGGTGTAATTCTGTGCTGTCTTTAATTGCTGCAAATTTTATCTTGGCTTGTCTGACTGCCCTGTAGTTGGGTGAACGGTGTTAATTGTCTGGCCTCTGACCTCAGCTACGTGATAACTGGAGGTGGGGCTAGTCAGAGTTAAAGTAGCAAGCAGAGTTTTATTTTCTCAGAAGAAGCCAGAAGGGAAGGAAGGAAACATATTCAATGCAGTGCTTTAGAGGAACTGGTAATTGCTATTTTCTTTAAACTTAGATTGTGGGCTTTTAGTGACACTATACTTTCTTTGTTGTCTTTACTTATAATTGTTTTTGGGCTGTTGAAATTTTAAAACATAGTGGTGGTGTAATTCTGTGCTGTCTTTAATTGCTGTAATTTTCACCCTCTCCCTTCCCAACTCTTAATTATATGCCCTGTTAAATCTGATTGACAGGAGCTAAACACAGGGTATAGTAAGGGTGTGAAGTAGGAGGGGCATAAGGGGAAGAAGCCCACCCTCAGCAACGACAAGTGTTTTGACTCATTTATTTATTGGTGTTTCTTTTTTTAAAAAAATCTGAGGATCAGTGGCAGGATTTTTAGTACAGTAAATTAATAAAAAGGAACTAGCAGAGCTTCAGTAGCAGACAAGTAGTGGAACTGCAGTATAATGTGGGAGTGGTGCAATGCAGTGGCTGGGGGCAGCCATATTCAGGCAGACCTTCTGGACACTGAGGTGCTGCCCTATCTGCATGCATCTCTCTGGATCCGGGATGAGGTAGCCAGACTCAGAGCGAAGTAAACTGGGTCAGGAGTACCATCACCCCTATCCAGGACCACCCAGTCCAATGCAACTGCCTCAAAGGATGCTGAGAACGAGGAGCACTTGGATGACAGGGGCTCAGGGAGGGTTAGAGCAGTCAGGCAGAGGCACATCCCAGATCCTATTCCACCAAGAACTCATATGCCACACTGGCAAACGAGGACAACCAAATAGGAGGTACCCAGAGAAGTGGAAGGAAAGGATGTGGAGGTTAGCCAAGGAGGTGACCTCAGCGGGAAAGCAGTGGACCCCAGAGAGGAGGAAGTAATCCTTGTGGGGGACTCCATCGAAGAGGGATCCAGCTAGGAAACACAGGAGGGGAGGACAGGAGGTGAGGTGCCACCAAGGCCACGGCATGGAGGGATGGAAGGAAGATCCTGGGGATCACTGGGAAGGCAAGACGGAGGGGTGAGCTGGATGTCATTATCCACCTAGGTACTAATGACCTGGCAAATGGGGAGCCAAAGGAAGTTCAGGAAGAGTTTAGGAAACGGGGGAGGGGTCTCAAGCAAGTAGCTACTTCTGTCACTTTCTCAGAAGTACTACCTGTGAGAGGCAAGGGAGAGCATAGGAGTGCATGCACCAGGAACTTTAACTCATGGTTGAAGAACTGGTGCTGTGAGGAAGGGTTTGGATTCATTGGTGACTGGGGACCCACCTGGAGGGATGGAGGTTTGTTCAAGCCTGACGGCCTGCATCCATCCTGGAGAGGAATCCAAGCACTCAATGATAAGTTTAAATGCTACATTGACAAGCATTTAAACTAGCAAAGGGGTGGCAGGCCAGCAAGGAGGGCACCTTCACTGCTCACCCCCCACAGCTAGCAGTAGAACCAGTGAACCAGAGGAGTGGCTATCTCTGCAAAGCAGTGTGCAAAGATGGAGATTAGTGCCAAGAGGTGGATAAGCAGAAAGGGCAAAATTCAGCAGAAGGGCAGACAGCAAGGAGAACCAGGGATAAATGACAACCAAGGAAGGGGCTGAGTAGAACAGTGAAACAGTCTAGGAGGTCAAATCATGGAAAGCTTGTGTGCAAATGCCAGGAGCCTTAGCAACAAGATGGAAGATCTGGAGGCTGTCATGGTACAGTCAGACCTGGACACTGTGGCCATCACTGAAACCTGGTGTAATGATAACCACGACTGGGAGATGGCCATACCTGGCTAGCAACATATTCAGAAGAGATAGAGCAGGAGGAAGGGAGGAGGATGGCACTGTATGTGAAAAATGACATAAGGGCCACAGAGATCCAGGAGGGACAAAATGGGAGAGATATTGTGGGTTAAGCTGGAAAGGAAAATGGGGACAGCCATCCGCTGAGTGTGGTCTATAGACCACCAGCCCAGGAGGAAGAAATGAGATGAGGGTTGATGCTAGCCATCCAAAGGATGGCAGACAAGGGCGAGGTAGTACTGGTTGGAGACTTCAATATTCCAGACGTGGACTGGAGCATCCCACCAGCAGCATCAACTAGAGCAGATTTATCCTGGACTCCTTCAGGGTGCCTTCCTCAAGCAACTGGTCATGGAACCAACTCGGCAGAAGGCAATACTGGACCTTATGCTCACAAACAGGGACAGTGTGATGGGGTAACAGTGGGGAGCACCTGGGAAACAGTGACCACCAGTCATTGTGGTTTGAAATCACAGACAGAGCAGAACCAAACCACACAAAACACGATCCTGGATTTTAAGGGGCAGACTTTGGGAAAATGGGGAGATACTTAGAAGAGGCATTAAGGGGAATGGGACAGGAATCAGGGGTTGAGGAACAGTGGGCAGTATTTAAAATGGGGATTACAAGAACAACAGAATTATGCATTAAGCAGGTTAGCAAGAGGAAAAGGAAGAGGAAACCATTATGGTTTTCCAAAGAGGTATCAAAGAAAGTGAAAGCCAAAAAGATTGCATTCAGGCAATACAAAAAGACACAGGCAGAAGGGGATAGGGAGAAGTACCAGGAGAAGCAAAGGGAGGCAGGGAGGTTGCAAGGAAGCCAAAGCTCAGACAGAAGAACACATTGCAAAATCAGTGGTAGAGGGGACAAAACCTTTACAGGTACATAAGTGAAAAAAGAAAGACAAAGGGAGGTAGTGAGACTGAAGGGGAGGATGGGGGCGCGTGGAGGATGACAACAGTAAAGCTGACATATTGAACAGGTATTTCTGCTCGTCTTTACTGAGGAAGAGGAGGGTAATGGGTCTGAAGGGAGTTCAAGGATGAGAATGGTGCAGAAATGGACACAAGTCCCTTTACACGGAGAAAGGATCCTGAAGAACTGGAAGTAATAAGAGTTGATAAAGCAATGGGGCAGATGGGTGCACCTAGGGTCCTTATAGAACTAAGAGAGGTGGTGTGAACCTCTGGCTATCCTGTTTAGCCGATCACTGGAAACAGGGGAGGTACCAAAGACTGGAGGACAGCAGATGTAGTCCCTTATACAAAAAGTGGAACAAAGAGTAGCTAGGAACTACAGACCAGTCAGCCTCACCGCCGGGTAGTGGGGAAGATCATGGAAGCACTACTGAAGGAGAGATTGGTGGAACATCTGGTTGTCAATGGACTACAGGACCCAAGGCAGCATGGTTTCACCAGAGGGAGGTCATGTCAGACCAACCTTGTTGAATTTTGTGACTGCTGAGTGACTAGGGAGGTGGATCAGGGAAGGGCAGTGGACATGGCCTATCTGGACTTCAGCAAGGCCTTTGACACTGTGCCACATACTAACATACTATTTGCCAGCAGATTAGGCCTTATGGTCTATCGAGTCTGCTCGAACCTAGATCCTTAGTTGGGTGCCGAGACCCTCCCATCCCTTGTGCTCCAGAAACCCCTATCATCCATCCCCACCCCCCTGGGACAGGCCATCATCTGACACATCCACTTTCTGTGTCTGTCCCACCCTCTCTTGAAGCCCTCCACTGTGGATCTCTGAACCAGCTCACCAGGCAGTGCATTCCAAGGGTCCACCACCCTCTCAGTGAAAAACCTCCTCTCCTTTCCCCGCCCTTCCACCTTCCAACTTCAAACCATGTCCTCTGGTGATACCTCCCTGCTTTAGTCTAAAGATCCCCTCCATGTTTACCCTATTTATTCCCTTGAGGTACTTGAAGATCTCAATCATGTCCCCTGTCTCTCCTCCTCCAATGAAAACAGGCAGAGCTCCTCAAGTCTGTCCTCGTAAGTCAAATCCCCTAGCCCTCGTGATCATCTTTGTTGCCCTCCTCTGTACCCTCTCCAGGAGCTGTATGTCCTCTTCGTGGTGGTCTCCAGTACTGTACACAGTACTCAAGGTGTGGTCTAACCAGTCCACTGTACAGCGCAGAATCACTTCCTTGCTCCTAGAGGTGATCCCCTTGCGATGCATCCCAACATCCTGTTTGCCTTGCTAGCTGCTCTCCTGCACTGCTCAGAGTTATTCATACATGTATCCACCATGACCCTAGGTCTTTCCCTGTTGAGGCTTCCAGCACCTCCTCTCGGTGTACCTGTGTTTAGGGTTTCCCGAGCAAGATGCAACACCTTGCACTTGGCTATATTGAAATTTAATTCCATGTGTGAGCCCAGCTTCCAGGGTGTCCAGGTCCTTGCAGGACCAACCTCCCTCTTCTCCCTCAACTACTGCTCCCATCTTGGAGTCATCTGCGAAGAGACTCATTTCACACCCTATACCATCCCTGATGTCCGATATGTATACATTAAACAGGACTGACCCAGGACCGAGCCCTGTGGTACCCCACTACCAACCTCTGTAGGGTTCGAGAGCTCCCACAGACCACTACCTCTGAGTGCGCCCAGCTATCCAGTTTTCAATCCATCTGACCATCAAAGGGCCTACTCCTAACCCCATCAGTTTCTCCACCAGATCATTGTGGGGACAGAGTCAAACGCCTTGCTGAAGTCCAAGAATAATACATCCACAGGCTTACCCTGTCCAGTTCTGATGTTACCCATTCATAGAACTCCACAAGGTTGGTTTGACATGATCTACCTGGCACAAACCCATGCTGCCGACTATCCAGACCTCCCCTCCTCCAGTAAACCCCAATCGCTCTTTTAGTATACTTCCATTAATTTTCCCACCACCGAGGTTAAACTGATGGGTCTATAGTTTCCTGGTACTTCCTTCGACCCCCTTATGGATTGGTACCACATGTGTCTCGCCAATCCTAGGTACCTCCCTGTCTCAAGTGACTGCTGAAAAGCTCCGCCAGGTGCAGCCAGTATGTCCGCCAATTCCCATAGTACTCTCGGATGAATGCCATCCGCCCAGGAGATTTGTCTTTCTTTAGGGCCTTGAGGGCAAACCACACTTTTGGCGGGATGGCATCATCCATCCCTCCACCTTACTGGTCTTTTATCCTTATCCAGATGTGACACCCTGGGGTACCTTTCCTCCCTTTTGCTCCATTTCTGTTGCTCCCTGATCCCACTCCCTGCCGCTCTATCCCCTTTGTGCCTTGCTTTGTAGATATCCCATCCCCCTCCCTAGTGAACACAGAGGCAAAGTACTCTAAATACTTCTGCCTGGTCCTCGCCCTTCCACCCACCCTCCTTCTGATCTCAATCTGCTGAGATGGCTCTTAGTTTTTCTCCGCCTCCCCAATGTACTGGAAGAACCCCTTTCCCTCCATGTATCCCTGTGCCAGCCGCTGCTTTTACTGGACTTTGCTCCTCACCATACGGGTGACTTTTCTAGATGCAAGCTGGTACATTTCCTTATCCCTATCCTCTTGTTGTTTTATATTTTGTAAGCCGCCTTCTTCTCTGACTGCTACCTGGACCTCACTGGACCACCAGCATGGTTTATGTGACCTTGCTCCCCACGCTTCAACTTAGCGCAGATCCTGACTGCCTCATGAAGTCCCCTGCTTATGACCTCCCATCTCCTTTCCACACTTGTTGTTGAGGTAATCCCTTCAAGTGATCCTTGAGAATATTTCCCATGCCCATAAAGTCTGCCTCTCTGAAGTCCACTGCCAGTGTCCTAGATCTCACCCCACTCCCCAATGCTTATTTGAAACCAGACAGTATTGTGGTCACTCCCAGTCAGGGGGTCCTGTACAACCATGTCCCTTACAGATCCCCATCTGCCAGAACCACATCCAGGACATGCCCTCCCTTGTGGGCTCCATCACATGCTGTGTTAAGAACACATCCTGGAAGCCATCCAGCAGCCTCTGCTCCTTGGCCACCTTAGAGGACATGGTTCCCCAGTTTGTACCTGCATATTACATGTCCCCATCAACACCACTCCTTCCCTTTTGGACCACACTGGGCAATGATGTTGTCCAGCAAACCATCCTCTAGAACATCATCATCCCAGGGGGCCTATATGCTACTCCCAGCTTGACCTTATCTCCTGCTGGGGATCGAAGGTGACCCATAAGGCCTCCACGCTTCCCTCTGCCTCTTCTCACCATAGCAATTTCTATGTCATCTCTAATGAACATAGCCACTCCACCCCTCTGCCCTCCTTTCTATCCTTCCTAAGCATAGTGTACCCTCATATTTAGGTCCCAGTCATGGTTTTTGTTGGCCCAACGCTTCCGTGACTGCCACCACATCCACCTCTCAACAGCATGGCCTGGAACTCTGGCAACTTGTTTCAAGCTCCTGGCATTAACTAACACTAACCCCACCCTTATCCCTGATCCTCTTTGTCGAACCCCACCCAGATTCTTATACTTCCATCCTCCCCTGCTCCTCCTGAAACCTCCACCTCCAGTCTGTTTCCCCCCTTGGGCTTGAAGGCTACCCCTCATCTGAGGGAGGGTTTGGTCAGCCCTCCCTTATCCCTTCCCCTTACAAGTTTAAACCCCACCTTTCTTGTATGTAGTCAGCCATCCCCTGTTTAAGGACTTCCTTCCCTAATGGGGCAAGATGAAACCTGTCCTTGGCATATAGTCCCTTATCCTCCCAAACTCCATTCCAGTTCCCTAACACCCCCAACCCATTCTCTTCACCCCACTTCCTGAGCCATTCATTAACCTCTGTGAGCTTCATTTTTTTCTCCACTGAGGCCTTTGGTACTGGCAATATCTCCAAAAAGGAAATGTTGCATCCATTATCCCGACAGACTCTGGCAAGTTCTTGGAACCTTGCTTGGATTTCCATAATGCTATTTCCCTCTAGATCATTAGTTCCCACATAGAAGACTATTACACAAACTGGGGAATATGGGTGTGGGCAGGACAGTAGTGTGGTGGGTAGGTAACTGGCTGGGTGGCAGGACACAGAGGGTGGTGGTAAATGGCTGTCACTCCACAGAGGGAAGAGTGACCAGTGGGGTATCACAGGGATCAGTGCTGGGACCGGTCCTATTCAACATCTTCATCAGTGACATTGCGCAGGACCTAGAAGGTAGAATTTCACTGTTCGCTGATGACACAAAGCTCTGTAACAGAGCAGACACACCAGAGGGTGTAGACAGAATGAGAAGCACTCACAGAAACTTGAAGAATGGTCAGGGGTTTGGCAGTTGAAATTCAATGCAAAGAAGTGCAAGATAATGCATATGGGGCACAAAACCCTGGCACAATATATCAGTTGGGGGTGAGGATATAGCATGCACCAAGCAGGAAAGGGATCTTGGGGTTATCATCTCTGATGACCTCAAGGTAGGGAAACAGTGTGACAAGTCAGCAGGTAAAGCAAATAGGATGCTGGGATGTATAGGCAGGGGCATCACCAGCAGGAAAGGAGGTCTTAATTCCGCTTATACAAGACACTAGTGAGGCCCCACCTGGAGTACACTGTACAGTTCTGGAGACCATACCCACGTAAGGACATAGACAGGGTAGAGAAGGTTCAGAGGAGGGCAACAAAGATGGTGCATGGATTGCATCACAAGTCCTATGAAGACAGGTTGAAGGAACTGAACATGTACTCCTGGAGGAGAGGGAGGGAGAGGGATATGATAGAGACATACAGTATCTTACAGGGAGGAACAGGGTGCAGGAAAACACTATTTTTAAGTGAAAAAGTTGTTCCAGGACAAGAGGGCATGGGATGAAGTTGGAGGGAGGACGATTCAGAGGAAACATGAGAAAGAATTTCTTCACAGAACGGGTGGTGGACAAGTGGAACACCCTGCCAGAGGAAGTGGTGGAGGCTGAAACAATCACGGGATTTAAGAATGCATGGGATAGACATAAAGGAATTCTGGAGGTCAGGGGTAAGGGGCAACAGACTTCTAGGAAAACAAACTGAACTTACAAGCTCAAATGGGCAGACTGGGTGGGCCATAGGCCCTTATCTGCCGACACTGTCTATGTATCTATGTATCAGTAAAAGATCTAGCTATAGACTGCTGTTTCCTGTTCTGAAATCAAAGTTATCTTCTGTCAAAAACAGCAGGATTAGATTTAGATTTAGTATGCAATGGCACTATGTCATAAAATACTTTGATGTATATAACTTACGCGTATGAAACCTGTAAATGTTGAAAATACCATGGCACTAGGCATTTTTGATAAAGGTAAATACTAGGTGACTGTATTACAGAAATTAAGCTACCGGGGTAGAGATATCAGAAACCCCCTGTTGTGTTGTGGTGTTTTGTTAAATACATGTAAACTGGAGATTGTTTGAGAGGCCCTTTTAGCACCACGTATGCCTGCTGTAAACTGAGCCAGTCTGAAATTGTATGGTAATTTGCATATACATCTCATGATGCTTTGCATTTTGAGAGTATGTGTGATGTCATTTCTTTGAAACTTGGCTTTATTGCCAATGCCTTTTGTGGAGTAATCTCTGCTTCAGTGCTTCTGCACTGATTTTTGTCTTTAGATTTTTTTTTTTTTTTATTTGAGCTCCTTCACATAAACAAGACCCACACAGGTAAAGCTGAGTCTCAACTTGAAGTTAGATCAGTGGGTCCATTAAGTACTGACTCAGTGCAGAGAAAGAACATGCATAGTTTGGTGCTGCAAACTGATCTATTGAACAAGGGGTATGCCATTTCTGAAGGTTATCCTCTGTATTTTAAATAAACATCACACACAGATTATGTGTTGAACCTGAAGTTCTGTATCTGGTCTATTATCCTGCAATCCCTCCACAGATAGGATGAGTAGGGAGGAGAGCCAAGTTAGGCCAAACAGCAGATGCAAGAGGAAGAGAGGGAGATGTGAATCTTGATGTTGCATTTAAAGGAAGAGGTGAAGAGATAGAGTTTGAGCCCAGGAACAAGAGAGTTGAAGAGTTTGGGGCCCAGATAGGAGAGTTTTTTGGTCATGGCTGGTGTGGAAGAAGGGGACAGAGAAAGACAAAGAGGAAGACCGCCTCATGGTCCTTGGTGGAGCAGCTGTCTAAAAAATGAAGCAGAGACAGACAGGGAGGAGACCACACAAGACAGTTTATAGAAGAAGGTAGCTCTATAGAGGTCACAGTGGTGAATGAGTTTTGAGAGACCTTCGACAAAACAGGTGGCATTATGTTACGAGCTGTGAAGCCTGGAGACATTTTTAAGGGAGAGGCGGGGTAATCGATGAGACTACCATAGTCAAATACAGGACAGAGGAAGCTGGAGATAAGGAGGGACCAAAACAAACTGAAGATAGAGCACACACCAACCTTAATAAAAGCAAGGGCACAGGTCTCCATATTAAAATATTTATTACACAAGAGTTAATGCTGCAGCCTGACGAGCCAGAGAGCCTCACATCCTTATCAAAGACTTTGATAAAGGATGTGAGTTATCCAAAACAGGTCAGGCTACTGGCATTTTCTATCTTGCGTAATAAATATTTCGGACATGGAGAACTATGCCCTTTCTTTTATTAAGGTTGATGTGTGCTCTATCTTAAGTTTGTTTTGGATTCAAGTCTTTTGATATGATGCACCATTCTTCTACTGCGTACTCCTTTTGTGTCCTGCTCAGATAAGGAGGGACATTGATTCATTGTTAAGGAACTGTTTTGCCCTGTGAAGGATAAACTACCTGATAGCCAGTGGACTGCTCGACGATAGGCAGCATGGCTTTACAACTAGCGGTCATGTCAGATGAACCTAAGAGTTCTTTGATGGAGTGATGAAGGTGGTTGATCTGGGAGGGGCAATGGATATGGCTTATCTGGACATCAGGAAGGCCTTCAACTCTGTCCCTCACAGAAGGCTGGTAAGTAAGCTGGAAAGCTTAGAGATGGGACAGAAAATAACTAGGTGGGTGGAAAACTGGTTGAAGGACAGAAGCCAGAGGGTGGTGGTAAATGGAGTACATGCTAGGGAGATGTGGGTGATGAGTGAGGTGCCCCAGAGGTTGGTACTGGGACTCCTCCTTCAAATACCTACATCAGTGACATAGCAAACAGGTTGGAGGGAAGGTGTGCCTATTTGCAAATGGTACGAAGATATGCAATAGGATGGACACTGGGGGTTCCATGAGGGAGGACCTGAAGATTCTGGAGGGGTGGTCGGAAACTTGGCCAAAAGTATGCAGTGATGCACATGGGGCATAAAAACCCACAATCAGCTTTCTCTTTTTTTTTGGGGGGGGGGGGGTTAATGAAGCCAACAGAGCAGAACAGGGATCTGGGGATTATAGCATCAAGCAACCTTAAGGTAGGTAATTAATACAGCAAAGCAATGGGAGAGGCAAATAGAATGTTGCTGTGCATTGGGAGGGGCATAATTAGCAGAAAGTGGGAAGTACTGATGTCTCTTTATAGAACCAGTGAGGTCACATCTGGAATATGGGATCCAGTTCTGGAGACCACATCTATTTTAGGAAGTAGATGCGATAGAGAGAGAGAGAGAGGGCAGAGATGGCCTACCAAGATGGTGCACGGTATACAGGGAAAGCCATATGAGGCAGGTGGAGGAAACTGATCTGTACCCATTGGAAACTAGAAGGGAGAGGTGGGACATGACAGACATTTAAGTACATGAAGGGGATCAGTAAGGTCAAGGAGGGGAGCTTATTTAAAAGGAAGGTGGGGGTTAACTAGAGGGGATAGTCCAAGATTAGAAGGAGGAAGATTTAGTGGCAATGTGAGGGGGCATTACTTCATGGAGAGGGTGGTAGAGTCCTGGAATAAACTACCAGATGAAGTGGTGGAGGCTGAAATGGTGGAGGGATTCAAGAGGGCATGGGACAGGCATAAGGGGTTGGCAAGTTGGGGGAGAGGGGTCCCGTGACATAGGTGATGAGAGGGGTGGGGGAGGTAGACTTGATGGGCCAGAGGGTCCTTTTCTACTGTCAGATTTCTACGATTCTATGAAGAAGGGAACAGACAAGATTTAAATGTGCAAACTGAAATGTAAGGATTAATTGGTCACCCATTAACAAAGGATAATTCAGTTCTCCCTTTTACCCTAGTAGGAGATGAGTTGAGGGCAGTTCAATGATCTGAGGGGTAAGCTAGCAAGAAAGATGACCACTTCTCAATTTTTGCACTGCTGATACAAAATGAGTGCTGGCTTGGCAGTACAGGATGTTTCCAATTTAATTTCTTTATATAAAAGAAAAATAAATAAACTCTTTTATAGCAAGGGAGGTGGCTGTTACCATATGTGGGCAGCAGGGGGATGGTGCGCAACATCATCACCTGTAACTTAAATTGGTTAGGGAAGGACACCTGAAGGAACTGGAAGTAATAAGAGTTGATAAAGCAGTGGGGCCAGATGGGGTGCACCCCAGGGTCCTTAAAGAACTAAGAGAGGTGGTGGCTGAACCTCTGGCTATCCTGTTTAGCCGATCACTGGAAACAGGGAAGGTACCCAAAGACTGGAGGACAGCAGATGTAGTCCCCTTATACAAAAGTGGGAACAAAGAGGAAGCAGGGAACTACAGACCAGTCAGCCTCACCTTGGTAGTGGGGAAGATCATGGAAGCACTACTGAAGGAGAGTTGGTGGAACATCTGGTTGTCAATGGACTACAGGACCCAAGGCAGCATGGTTTCACCGGGGAGGTCATGTCAGACCAACCCTCGTTGAGTTTTGACTGGGGTGACTAGGGAGGTGGATCAGGGGAGGGCAGTGGACATGGCCTATCTGGACTTCAGCAAGGCCTATAACACTGTGCCACATAGAAGACTATTACACAAACTGGGGAATATGGGTGTGGGCAGGACAGTAGTGTGGTGGGTAGGTAACTGGCTGGGTGGCAGGACACAGAGGGTGGTGGTAAATGGCTGTCACTCCACAGAGGGAAGAGTGACCAGTGGGGTACCACAGGGATCAGTGCTGGGACCGGTCCTATTCAACATCTTCATCAGTGACACTGCGCAGGACCTAGAAGGCAGAATTTCACTGTTCGCTGATGACACAAAGCTCTGTAACAGAGCAGACACACCAGAGGGTGTAGTCAGAATGAGAAGCGACCTGCAGAAACTTGAAGAATGGTCAGGGGTTTGGCAGTTGAAATTCAATGCAAAGAAGTGCAAGATAATGCATATGGGGCGCAAAAACCCTGGCACAATATATCAGTTGGGGGGGTGAGGATATAGCATGCACCAAGCAGGAAAGGGATCTTGGGGTTATCATCTCTGATGACCTCAAGGTAGGGAAACAGTGTGACAAGGCAGCAGGTAAAGCAAATAGGATGCTGGGATGTATGAGCAGGGCATCACCAGCAGGAAAAGGAGGTCATAATTCCGCTATACAAGACACTAGTGAGGCCCCACCTGGAGTACACTGTACAGTTCTGGAGACCATACCTACGTAAGGACATAGATAAGGTAGAGAAGGTTCAGAGGAGGGCAACAAAGATGGTGCATGGATTGCATCACAAGTCCTATGAAGACAGGTTGAAGGAACTGAACATGTACTCCCTGGAGGAGAGGAGGGAGAGGGGGATATGATAGAGACATACAAGTATCTTACAGGGAGGAACAGGGTGCAGAAAAACACTATTTTTAAGCGAAAAAGATGTTCCAGGACTAGAGGGCATGGGATGAAGTTGGAGGGAGGACGATTCAGAGGAAACATGAGAAAGAATTTCTTCACAGAACGGGTGGTGGACAAGTGGAACACCCTGCCAGAGGAAGTGGTGGCGGCTGAAACAATCACGGGATTTAAGAATGCATAGGATAGACATAAAGGAATTCTGGAGGTCAGGGGTAAGGGGCAACAGACTTCTAGGAAAACAAACTGAACTTACAAGCTCAAATGGGCAGACTGGGTGGGCCATAGGCCCTTATCTGCCGACACTATGTATCTATGTAAGGACTACATGGGAGTATAGATTGGGTACCCTCAAAGTGCCAGCATTCTTGAGGGTCTGTGTTCTTGGACTATTAGCCGGTTCCCTTGGGGGGAGGAGAAGCAGCTAGGTGCCTGGAAGCTGGCAGAGAGCGTCAATGCTCCATGTGCACTTATTGGCTAAGCACCCTAGCGCTGCAGGGGAGGGGCCAGCTGGGGAATTCAAGTTATGGCTGCCAGCTTATAAGGTCAATCGGGGACTGCCAACAAGGTGCATGGATGTCAGGGATACTCCTGTGTGCCTAGCTGAGGTGGGCACACACCATGACTACAGGTGTCTTGCAGCAGGACTTGGGCAGGGGACACAGGAGACACTCAAGGTATACTCCCACCTAGAAGAAGAACAAGAAGCATTTATATAATGCTTTTCATACACACTGTGTCCCCAAGTGCTTTACAAGCAATGGGAGACTGATAGTGAAGTGACTGAAGTGTGTAGTAGCAGCCATATCACACATCAACACCCACACACAGCTCTGAACAACTGCATGACCCAGTCTTATGGGAAGAGGAGTGTTGAAGGCATAAGTGCCAGTCACTTTCTGATCCCATGAGTGGCATTAGGTCAAAAACTCCTCATTGACATAATAGTATTAGTGTAACATCAAGTAGGACCATGGAGACAAGCAGGGAGGGAAAGTGGGTACCCGGAATGTGTCCCATAGGGGATGTAGAGGAATTATGGAAATGCACTAAGTCTAAGAAGACTGCAGGAGGACATGAAAAGGCTTGCTAAAGAGGTGGAGAAGGTGGGGGGATGGAGGGGAGAACAGGAATGGGATGGTCTACTCCAAAGAGTAGCAGGGACTCATGATTGGGGGATAGTATAAGCTCTGAACAAGGGGCGGGAGGAGGTTGAAGAATGGCACCAAGGAAAACAGGGTGACCAGCGGCAAGTGGAGGCCTCAGGACAGCAGGACAGACCAATGGCACACAATTACAGTGGTAACTAAAAACAGGTTTGAGGTACTGGCTACAATGGTGGGCGAGGTGGGAAGCGATATTCAAGAGGGGGCTGGAGGATGAGGGGGTTGTAAATGTCTAGGGGACCACTCCAGGATGGAGGAAGGGGTCACAGTTAAGAGGAAGGGGGTTTGGCTAAAAGGGTGGGCATGGGGAGTACAGCAGAGGAGGGTGTCGAGAGGAAGAGGCCCTGGGAGTAATCTATCCACAGAAACCCAGTTCCCCCTGCAGCTCCCTATGTGTCCAGCATTCCTTACCTCCAACTTCATGATCCTCTGTTTCAGTCTCCAACCCCACAAACTGCACTGTTCAGAAACACAAGCAGCTGCTGCCCTTCAGAGTTTGGGAATATAAGAACAAAGGATATCTATCCATAGAAACCCAGTTCTCTCTGCAGCTCCCCGTGTGCTCAGCATTCCTTACCTCCAGCTTCATGATCCTCTGTTTCAGTCTCCAACCCCACAAACTGCACTGTTCAGAAACACAAGCAGCTGCTGCCCTTCAGAGTTTGGGACTAGAAGAACAAAGGATATCTATCCACAGAAAACCAGTTCCCTTTGCAGCTCCCAGTGTGCTCAGCATTCCTTACCTCCAGCTTCATGATCCTCTGTTTCAGTCTCCAACCCCACAGACTGCGCTGTTCAGAAACACAAGCAGCTGCTGCCCTTCAGAGTTTGGGATTAGTAGAACAAATGATATCCATCCACTGGGGGGGCAATAAAAAAATAAATTTCCTGGCCTCTGCAGCTCCTGACACGGCAGCTCTGAGCTCCTGCCTCAAACCTCGCAAGGTGAAAGTTCACTTCCTGTCTCCCTCTGATATGTGTCCTCCTCCATGCACCACTCAAAATAATCCTTTAATATTTAGTGTGCAGCAGCAAAGGGAGTGAGAGGAAGAAGAGGTTGCTAAATATTCAAAATTACATGCTAGTACATCCAGCTTTGACTTGTTACTGTCAGAAAAAAAGTACTTTTAATTAAAATATGCTGGCTGCATGTTACAGCTAAACTAAGCTTAATTGCAGGGGTGTCCTGGAGACTGCAACTGGGAGATGCACGTCAGCAGTGTCAGTCCTTTAAAACCAGTGGGTGCCTTAAAAAATCTTAGAAGATATAATCTTTACACCCAATTCAAATTACATATCATATTTTCTTACAGTGTTTCTCAGCATTTACGTCCTGTTAATGGCTGGAATTGCATGGCGTAGGACACATTTCAGAGTCGGACAGGAAATTACTTCAGATTGACAGCAGCCACAGCACACAGGTAGCTGCGGAGGGAACTGTGGATATTGCTTGTTCTCCTATTCCAAACGCTTCCAGGTGCTGAAAAACTGAAACTACTCGTACTTCTGTGTGGTTTTGAAAAAATATCAGGAGGTGGTGTGTTGATGACTGAAACACAGGAACATAAAAGTGGAGGTAATTACTGATTATAATGTGTCCCACAGTGTTTAAAACAGCAAGGCAGAAACTGGGCAACATGGGATCAGTTTGCAGTGCTTTTCAAATCACAATAATTGCATGTGTTGAGACGCAGTATTATTGCAAGGCTTGCTGATAAACTGCTTTATTTTGTTTTCGCCTTCTCTGCCCAGTGTATTTCAGCTGCATGTGACATTACCTTCACTCACCTGCAATGGTTTAGACAGCAAACAGGAGCTGCAGAGGGACGTTGTTTTCTGAGGACATGTATCAGTTGTTCTCCTGAATCCAAAGGATCCTGAACAGTGCAGTTTCAAATTGTCAGGAGGTGGTGTTAGGGTAGGGTGATTTACTACATACAAGCAGGCAGCGTTATTTCAAGGCTTTTTGTTCCAGTCAAGCTGTTTTGTTTTATTTACTTATTATACTTTCTTTGAGCTCAAGATTCTGGCTACGTTTGCCACTATCCTCACTAACCTCCCCCTACAAAAGGTAACCTTTACTCTTGTGTCGGGTTGATGGGCCCATCCCTCCCAGCATGTCTTGAGGCATCATGGTGTTAGGGTCACATAGGAGGGGTCTTACATTAAGAAACAATCAAAGCCCACTTACTAGCCCTCCCGAGCACTACAGTGACCTCAGGGCATCCACAGACATATAACAGGGCTGGCTAGTTTGTGGCTGTAAGGGGTTTAGCATAAGATGGAAACTAATGGAACGTTCAAACAGGAATTATTTTTCAAACCCCATAGGATTCTTTATTTTCTTGCACTCCAATGCTGTTATCCTTTCTCCAGCTGGCACAGTTCATTTGTCAGTTACTGTACGGTGGTATTTTACTGACTCTTCTATGTTGGAAACAACCCTGATGTGGGGTATTTTATTCGCATCTTTCTGGCCTTGAGAGGAAGCACATTTATTCTTGGGGATTCTCACTTCTGAACATCAGTGGGAACCTAAACAGACTTTTGGATGCTAGTTTTCTTAGACACTAGCCACCGGGCTAATTCACAGTCTCTCAGCTGGCAACATTTTAGTGCCAATTGATCCAGTGAGGGTTTCTTAGGGACCTACGCTGTCCTTCACAGAGCGCATCCCTTCCTGATCTTCTTTTCCACTGTTCTGTGTTGCTTCACAATCACAGACTCCAAGCCTGCAACACACATTTGCTGAGGCTCCACTCCACTGTTGACTGGAACAGGCATCCTGTCAGGGACCAGCCTTATTTTTGAAGAGGATGGGCACTGCTGAGTGCCACCCACACCTGTACACCAAATATCTGCGGTAGCAGTCCACTGTTGACTGGAATTGGTATCCTTTCAGGGACAATCCCTCTTCTTGTGGAGGGAAGGCACTGCTGAGTACCACCCAAATCTCTACATCAAATAAAGATTTAATATCACCTCAGATCTTTGGCCCATCACACTCTCTGGCACACTTTTCCTTCCAGACAGACTTCTGAACAATCTCTCAAAATGGATTTTTCTCCTTCTGGAGAGGCCCCCCCCGGCCTTGTTCGATGGCAGTTGTCACAAATGAATACTTTTTTCATGATGCCAGCCTCTACTGAGAAACTTACAGACAATGGGAGCTAGCATTATGTGTCAGGCACTAGCCTCCCACACTCTGGCTCCGCAGAATCTCCACCTTCCAGCAGAGAACACTGACTCCTTCCCTTTTGGAATGCCAGGGCAGATCAACTGACCCTGTTCTTCAAGGGCATAGAAAGTGGCATCACACTAGAAGTTAAGAGACACTCTTAAAGGGGTGTTCGCATAACTCCTAAAGTGGGTTAAATTTGCTTTGGACATTACTCCCCTCCCCCATACACTTAACCTTCTTCTGGTGAGCACTGCATTTCTTGATCTGGATACAGACCTCCTTCCATCACTGAGTACCCTACTTTCCTTTGCTTTCCTTGCACTCTACCTTTTTTGAGCTGAGTTAATCCTGCCCTGACTATGTAATCTCTCCCCCTACACATTTTGTACCTGCTGTTATTACCTGCTTTTCCCTGTCATTTCCATATCCTTCCATCCAGATATTAGTAAGCTTAGAGGAAACAGACTCCTCCTGTCAGCAACACAGGCACTCCCTATCTAGGTGAAGAGGTAAGAGGGTCTCTCCTGTGACATGAAAGCTTGCTGCTACCACCAAAACACCAGCTGTTGCTGCCTCCATGGGAACTGCAGGACACATCAGATGAGATCTTTGCCAGTTTCTCCTGGGTGAGTATCTCTTCATGCAGGCAAGGACCATTTCTGTTGGTTTCAGTAGTAAGCAATGTGTTTTTACTGGTTGTAAGCTTTTCTTCAAATTTGTAGCACTCTGCACTAGTCCATGGGGACATTGTAGGGGCTGTCCGTGCCTGCAAGCACATACATTGTGTTTCCCTGTAGGGACGGTTCATGTAAGTCATCTCTATTTTTTTTTTTTTTTTTCATTCTGGGCTACCACAGGGTAGAGGTCTGGCTATGTGTAGTCTGCCACATGGCAGTGGTCTGGTCATGCATGGCCTGCCACAGGGCAGAGGTCTAGCCATGCATGGCCTGCCACAGGGCAGAGGTCTGGTCATGCATGGCCTACCACAGGGTAGAGGTCTGGTCATGCATGTCCGCCATAGGGCAGAGGTCTGGTCGTGTATGGCTTTGTTGGAGAGTAGCTTCTCCAGTGGCAGTTGTTTAGTCCCACTCTAATGATAGCAGCTAGTGATACAGTGGGAGGCACCAAGCCTCATAGTCACACAGGCCTTGGTTGTGGGCTCTAATTGGGTGGCTGACATGGTGACGTTATGTGCTGGTCTTGGTTGTGGACTTTAATGGGTGGCTGACATGGTGACGTTATGTGCTGGTCTTGGTTGTGGACTTTAATGGGTGGCTGACATGGTGACGTTATGTGCTGGTCTTGGTTGTGGACTTTAATGGGTGGCTGACATGGTGACGTTATGTGCTGGTCTTGGTTGTGGACTTTAATGGGTGGCTGACATGGTGACGTTATGTGCTGGCTCATTTTGGCAGCAATACTTAAGAGGCATTTAGACAGAAGCAAAAAGTGCAAGACACACAACTGTGAGGGAGAGGTGTTCTCCTTCCATTGATTCATTAATCAGGCTTTCTTTTTATACAAGAAAGAGAAGTCACACATGCTTGCACTTATAGGACAGAGGAGGGAGCAGACATGATGGGAAGAAGATGAGCGCTCCATTGTTAACCCTGCTGCAGTCTGAGAGACCGATGACCACAGAAAGGCATCAGGTCTCATAGAGAGCTGGACAAGTTGTATGAATGGGACAGGTCATTGACAGTGAGCTGTGACTCCTTGCTGGCAGGTCCCTCTGTGCTTCTGGAGAATCTGAGTGAGAATCAGTGTGTTTCGCAGTCTGTCTCAAGGTTACTGGCTGCGTCTCTAGGGCAGGGCTGCTGAAATAGCTCTCCTCCTTGCCCTATTTATATAGATTTATTTCAAAAGTTTCACCAGCAGGCGGGCCCGGTGGCACTGAGGGTTGATACATTGGACACCATGCCTCACGCCGTGCCAGTGACCTGGGTTTGGGAATGGACTCGGGCTGGCAGGGGAGAGGAGGGATCGTTTGTCCGATGACTTCTCTTCTTCCTCTGGGGTGGGTGAGGGCTCTGCGCCGCACTGCAGTGGCACCTGGCAGAAGCTGGGTATGCTGCAGCTGCGGGTATGACAAGGGGTGGAGCACGGTAGGCATCTGCATGTATGTGCGCTGATGCCATTACATATCTGGCTCCTTGGGGTTCCTAAAATCCTGGAGGAAAAATGGTGGGGCAACCGCATCAGCTGATGGCCATGCCTTGCGCCTCCAGACCCGTGAGACATAGCCACTGGGTGTCTGTGCCGCAGGTCTCTACAGGGGGGGTCCTGTCATTGGCTGGCCAGTGTGGATGGGCGTATGAATCTACATACCAGACCTGGTCCGAGGGTACAGATGCCGGTGGATGAGGTCATTGGGTGGGTAACTCTGGCCAAGGAGGAAAAAAACATTCAGTGATTAAAAAACCAAAAACGTTTCACCTGGAAAGACAGAGTTGACAGAGCCTCGTTTCCAAGACGAGTCAAGTTTATTAGCAGGAATAACTCCATTGAGCATGCTCATTTACAAGGAGGTCCCGAACAGACAATTTGCTACAAGATATCAAGATATACAACAAGCAGATGGTACAATTACAAAAATAATGTTTTCCAATAGTCATCACAATAGAACAGGTTAGCTACATGGATGAACAATAGAGAAAAATATATGTTTTACTTCATTTATACAATTGAAACAGTCACTTTAGTCATTATGAGGTTGGCAACAAGTGCAAGGGTATAAGTACTAGTCTTTCAGAGGTAAGTGCCTTAACCAGAATAATGGAGTCTTTTACAACCAGAGTAGGATAGGGAGATAGGTATGTTCAGATAGGAGTTTGGTCATGAGACAGACGTGATAAGTGACGCGACAGAGGGGATAGACAGAAGGATAGAAGACATGAGTATGGGGTGTGTGCTTATCCCCCCTGTAGTAAGCGGATGCTAAAGCCTTCTCTAATGAGAGAAGAAGGTGTGATAGTGACATAATTAGGAGGGTAAGTGTATGATAACGTTATTTTTGAGACTGGCATGTACAGGAGTCATACAATTTGCTGCTGACAAGGTTTTTAAAAATATTTAGTGATACAAGATTTTGAAGTTTGAGAGTAGCTTGTGCTTTATTCCAAGCAGCTGGAAGGGCACTGGAGATAGCCAGTTGGCTGGAGCGAGAGTGGGGAACATCCAGCAAAATGAGTGAGCTGCTCCGTAGTGGTTAGTGGTGGCAGGTAGATCACTGAAAAAGGCTGGATATGTAGGAGGGGAGTTTTAGCAGGAGAGCTTTGTAAAGCCATGTGAGTGAGTGGATGAGCCATCTTGTGGACAGGGAAGTCCAGCCCAGGGAGGAGTATAAATCACAGTGACGTGTGCGACGGTGGGCATTAGTGATGAATCATTGTTTCCATATGTGCCCCGGGGGGGGGGGAGTAAATGAGGGACATGAATGGCAGTAGATAAACACAGTTTACATACAAGAAAAAAATGGCATGTTTTAGTCAAAAATATGTGTAAGTGGGGAAGCATCAATACATGATATAACAGGCAGTCTATATGCTGTACATATTATATACAGTTGGAATGAGATATATACATATATTTTTTTTATCCCTCCTTCTCTCCTCCAAGTGTGCCACTCCTTCCGGCTGCTCATGCTACCTGTGATCCCCTCGCCCTGTCCCTCCTCCCCTCACCTCAGATCGCAGATGACTCAAGGGTGGCCCGGCATATCCCTTTGCTGGGTGGGTCCCCCTCCTCTGAGGGGGAAGACGCCGGGAGGGAGGGTAACCAGCGTACTAGGCATCAGTCCTTGAGTGCTGCTGAGGTGGGTTTGGAGGCCACAGGGCATCTCGGGCCAACGGGAGTGGGCAGCCATCATCCAGTGGACCAGGAGGCTGGAATTTCTGCTTTTCTCCCCAGGGGCGTGGTGTGCCATGAACGTCAAGGCGAGGCGACGCTCACCACGCCCTGAGTATGTGAGGCTTTGCTGCTGGTCTTCCGACCTCTGCCGGGGCACCAGACAGCACGCCTCGGCTCCTCCCCCCTGGAGTAGGCAAGCAGTCATGGGACGCCTGCCTAGTCCTCCCTGGCTGGCTCTCCAGCGACCTGAGTCTGTTCCCGAACCCAGGTCGCCGGCGTCGCAAGCGGAAATCCAACCGCTGCACTGACGAGCCGACAGAATGAGATATTACAGAGAACAACATCCAGGGATGTAGCAGTAGGACTCAGTTAAGGTACAGTGTGTATTAAATGTTTGCGAGTGGAAGCAGGGGTGGGGCAGGGAAGGGATGAGGTATAGGAAGGAAGTGGAAGAGTGGAATGGAGGTGGGATCAGATGCGGTTGCAGGAGTGAATGAGAAATTTAGGAGGAGCAAGGAAAGGGAGCACAGAGACAGAGTGGATAGGAAGTGGAAGAGAATATCAAAGTTTGGGCAAACAGTAGGAGAAGGCAGCCTGTCCAGCAGAGCATGACCTAGACATGGTGCCAGAGAGTGGAAGCCAGAGTTGTGAAGGGAGTAATGAGAAAGAAGGGGGAGAAGAGAGATGGATATGAAGGGATAGAGCCTAGCCAGTATTTGACTACAAAGGAGGAACAATGAGTGAGGTGCCTAACTTGAGGGGGATAAAGGGATCTGTGTTGGGTGCAGGACAGGACAGAGCAAAACGACAGAAGGAGTGGAACAGAGAATCCAGTCAGATCAGGGAGGACTTAAAAGCTGCACTGTAGACAATGTCTCCATAGTTAAAAGTTGAGGGAGTAATTTTCTAAATGATGGCTCTATGAGCCTGCAGGGAGATGCAACCACTGTTCCTGTACAGGGCCCCTAGCTCAGAGTGCAGTTTTTTTTGGGGGATGGTATCCACATGACCAGAAACGTTGAGGTGCCAGTTGAGCCAGACCACAAGGTACTTAAAGGAGGGCACATTGTTGATCGGTGTCCCATCGAGGGTGTGGAAGGATTGTGGCGGGTGGGGGACAGGAAGCTGGGAGAGCTTCTTCTCGAACCAAAGGTCACAGAGACTGATATTTATTTGGTGTTGAGTGACAGTTAATTTGAATGGAACCAGTGCTGGAAGTTATCATAGCCCGGCTGGAACTGGGCCATCAGATCAGACCAGAGGTAAAAAGAACTGTAGCATTTGTGTACATATGTACTGATAAAGAGATAAAGGCAGCTGGGAGGTCATCCAGGAAAGTAGAGAAGAGTATAGGGCCAAGAGGGAGCAATGCAGTTCTGGCAACCTCATCTCCACAAGGATATAGACAGGATGGAGGCTGACCAGGGGAGGGCAACCAAAATGGTGCAGGGTTAGCACCAGAAGGCATGCGAAGAGAGCCTAAAGAAGCTTAATGTGTATGCCCTCAAGGAAAGGAGGGAGAGGGGGGACGTGATAGAAACTTTCAAGTATCTCAAGGGAATCAGCAAAGTCCCAGAGGGTACTGTCTTTCAGAAAAAGAGATGTGCAAGAACAAGGGGGCACAATTTGAAGATAATGGGGGGATGGCTCAGAGGTAATGTGAGGAAGTATTTTTTCATAGAGAGGGTGGTGGATGCATGGAACAGCCTTCCTGAAGAGGTAGTGGAGTCAAAAACAGTGGGGGAATTCAAGAATGCTTGGGACAGGTGTAAAGCAATTCCAGTGGAGAATAGGAGGAAGTAGGCTGTTGGCTAACTGGGATCTGCAGCTTATCCATTAGGTAGGGAAATGGGCAGACTAGGTGGCCAAGCGGTCCTTATCTGTCATCAAATTCTGTGTTTCAGTGGTGGATCCCAGTACTGATGGGGAGAGGAGGAGATACAGAATCATCAATTCTTTTTGTTGTATCATATCTTTATTCAAGACTTTTCTGATGTAGATTATTTTTACAGGGTTTTGTTAAACTCTAAAAATTGATTAGCGTTTTGCTCAGAAAAGTTCTAAAACATTGTGAAAATGCATAGCACTTGCTTCACTGTGTTTAACTAACATAACACTTCTAGAAAACCTATATAAATACTTTCTGTACAGTTAGCATTGTCCCAAGAAAAAAAGTGCTAATCAATTATTTAAAACCCTGAATATATATATAAAATAAACACCATTCTTCTAGCCATTTACATTTGTTTACAGTCATGGATGTTCCCACATATCAATACGTTTACCCCATTTCTCTAGTGCCTTTATCTCTCTGACATAAGATAACTCTTCATTCTATAGCTTCTCTATACATTGGTTTCTCTAAGTGCTTTATGGTTGGTATATCTGAGTCATGACTGCAAAAAAGATTTTTATTCAATGTATTTTTCACTTATAAAAGATGTCTGCGAGGCATGGTACAAACTCTTTGTGTCCTGCTGCAACTTTGGGCACTCAGCAGTTAATTATAGTACTTGCAAATAACAGAAAAGAAAAGAAAAGTAAATATATTTTAATGCCACATGGTCTAATAAAGAAAAAGTTAAAAAGAGGTTTGTTTTGCTCAGTCTAAGTTATGTTCCTTCTTTGTTATATGTGTTCTAAACTGTCAGTTTTGTCCCCATTAGTGTTTCTCTGTTCTGTTTGTCACCTCCTCTGGTTTTTAACTTGTCCATAATTTCTAAGGTGTCCCCCTCCCCACACACATACTTCCATAATAATACTGCCTCCCCAGGGGTTAAGGCATTCAAGAACTTTTCCCAATTATTTAGGAATGTTTCTTCCTTTCCCTGCAGCACGTATGTTAATCTGTTACTAATACTCTGAAAGATAACCCCCTTCAGTGTTCCAGTGAGGGTACAGAGTTAGTTATCCATAGATTTTGTATTTCTTACCGTGCCGCCACCAAGAGGATTCTCATCTATCTAGGGTATAACTCCAAGTCTCTGTTCCCCTGGCCCTCCATGCCTAGTACTAGTGATCTTGAAGAGATCTCTGTTGGGTGTCCTTCAATTTTAGATAGCTCATTTGCTATGCCCTGCCAGTAAGTTTTAAGTTTAGGGCATTCCCAATAATGATATAAGAAGGTGCCTCTAGTTCGTTCACATTTTCCACAATTCAGTGACACCCCTGGATAAAACGTATTTACCATACTGGCTGGGTAGTAAAGGCAGTGCAAAACTTTATACTGCATTTCTTTAAATTTGTTACATACTAAGAGTCCCATATGTGAGCTCAATGCCAGTCCCAATTAGAGTCTGTGATTATTATACCAAGGACTCTTTCTCACCATCATTTTGCCCTTTGTGTGTCTCCTGTAAAGAAATACTTGTCCAGCTTTACTGCTCTGCCCACCAGCCCCTTTTCATTTACCTTGGCTCCCAGAATTTCCCTTTCTATCCCTGGCAGTGGTGTTTCCTCCAATGAAAGTCTATCTGATTTCCTGCAATAATTCCTGACTTGGAAAAACTGGAACAAGTGTGATGCAGGTATGCCTAGTCCTAATTGTATCTCTTGAAAGGTGTAAGTGCCCGTACGGGTGAGAAGGTCCCCTACGCATTTTACTCCCTTCTCTTACTACAGACAGAATCCTTCATCTACCAGACCCAGCAAAAAGTCCAGATTGTCCACCACTGGAACCAGCGTGGTGTTTACTGTATGTGCTGCCCTTCGCTTCTTAATGCTATTCCAAGCTTCTAGGGCTGATACTACCAGTGGGTTGGGTCTCCTAGCCATTTGTATGCTTGTATTCCTCCTTCCCCAAATAGGCTGACACTTGCCCTGGGCATTCTCCCTCTTCCAAGTCTAACCATTTTGCAGTCTTCACCTTGTTTACCCTGTTATGTATATATCTGAATATGTGGCTATAAAGTGTCCCGAGCATATCTGTATTGTGTGACCAAAAAGTGCCCTGGGCATTCTCTCTCTTCCAAGTTTAACCATTTTGCTGTCTTCACCTTGTTTACTCAGTTATGTATTTATCTGTATTATATGGCTAGAAAATGTCCCGAGCATTCTCCCTCTTCCAAGTTCAGCCATTTTGCCATCTTCACCTTGTTTACCCAATTATGTATATATCTGTATTGCGTGGCCAAAAAGTACTCCTTAATATCTGGGAAGTTCATGCCCCAATTTTCCCTCGCAGCTTTAAGTCATTTTAGGTTAACTCTCGGTTTCTTACTTTGCCATATGAAACAACTGAAGCCTTTCTCTAACTTTTGGATATCTTTGTTCCTAGGACAAAAGGGTACCTTCTGCATTATATATAATATTCTGGGTAAAATATTCATTTCCAAAAGATTCATTTTCCTTAACCATGAGACCATTAATGCTCACCACGTACTGAGGTCTTTTAATATTGCCTCAAATAATGGCAGGTAGTTGAGTTCGTACAAGGTCCCCAGATCTTTGCCCACCTTAATGGCCAACTATGTAAATGCTTTATTAACTGGTATAAGCCTCCCATGTGGTTCTCCCTCCCTCATTTAGATACATTATCTCAGATTTGTGAAGGTTTAATTTATACCCTGAAAATTTAGCAAACTGATTACTATTCTGCAATAATGTTGGCATGGTCTGCTCTGGTTTTGTAAAGAAAAGGAGTATATCATAAGCGTATCGGGTTATAATGTGTTGTGTTCCCCTTCCCCCATGACACCCGCCACTCACGGGTCATTCCGTATTTTGATGGCTAGCAGTTCTATCGCAAGGGCAAATAGTAGACAGGAGAGGGGACACCCCTGTCTGGTGCCCCTTCCAGGCGGAAATTAGTCTAACGGGATGCCATTGACCAGTACCTGTGCGGTTAGGGTTCAATAAAAAGCTCCCACAAATTGTATATATTCTTCTCCCGGGCTGAATTGTTTAAGGATATGTATCGTATACGTTCACGCTATCCTGTCAAATGCCTTCTAGGCAACCATGGACAGCACACAAGCTTGTCCAGGGTGTCGAGTGCCCCACCAAATTACATTCAGTAGTCTCCTCATATTATGATAGGACAGCACACAAGCTTGTCCAGGGTGTCGAGTGCCCCACCAAATTACATTCAGTAGTCTCCTCATATTATGATAGGACAGCACACAGGCTTGTCCAGGGTGTCGATTATCCCACCAAATTACATTCAGTAGTCTCCTCATATTATGATAGGACAGCACACAAGCTTGTCCAGGGTGTCGAGTGCCCCACCAAATTGCATTCAGTAGTCTCCTCGTATTATGATAGGACAGCACACAAACTTGTCCAGGGTGTCGAGTGCCCCACCAAATTACATTCAGTAGTCTCCTCGTATTATGATAGGACAGCACACAAGCTTGTCCAGGGTGTCGAGTGCCCCACCAAATTACATTCAGTAGTCTCCTCATATTATGATAGGACAGCACACAGACTTGTCCAGGGTGTCGAGTTCCCCACCAAATTACGTTAAATAGTCTCCTCATATTATGATAGGACAGTCTCCCTTGTACAAATCCTGTTTGATCTGGTGTACCTCTAGTGGTAATACCTTTTCTAGCTGTAATGCTAGTACCTTATTCATGATCTTACAGTCATAGTTTAATAAGGTGATAGGTCTGTATGAGGAACACTCTGTGGGGTCTTTATTCGGCTTGGGAAGGACACATATGTTGGCCTCACAGCAGGTTCGAGGTAGTCCCCTCTGTCCTCCAGCCTTATCCATCAGGTTCTGGATTGACTCCGCCAGTTCCCCCCTCAATTCCTTACAAAACTGCACCCCAAATCGATCCAGGCCTACTGCCTTTCCATTCTTAAGTGATCCTATTGCCCTCTGCACCTCTGCTGTTGTGATTCTGTCTCCTAACATCTTTCGAGGTTCATCATTTAGTGTGGGATAGGTAGTCCCTCTAGGAATTGTTCCATTACTTGTTCTGATCCCAGGCATTCTGCCTGGTATAGTTTTTCATAAAACTCCTTAGTTTTTCCTGATCTGTTCTTCTCCATATCACATTTCTCTCCTTATATTTAATCGTCACTATTCTTTTTCTCATTCTGCCCCCCTTCATGAGATGTACTAGTAATGGGCCTGGTTTGTTTCCCCATTCATAGACTTGTTGCCTTACAAATAATGTTCTGGTTTTAGCTTCCTCTGATAAGCTCAGATTCAGGGCGCCTCTAGTCGCTTGGAGCTCCCTTATAGCCCCCCCTTTCTCCTGTTCGAATTATTTTCCTTTCCAGCTCCCCAATTTTCTTTTCCAACTCCTCCTGTTTTTTTTCTCCTTTCCTTCTTTGTCTGCACCATATAGCCAATGATCACCCCTCTCATATATGCTTTACCCGTTTTCCAGTAAGTACCCATTGTATCCACTGCCCCCCCCCATTGTTTGTCACAGAGTTTTTCCACTGTTCTTTGATGTATTCCCTAAACTCCCTCCTTACTAGTAGACATGTGGGGAACCTCCACCCACCACAGCCTGCCTGCCTCCTCACCGGAGCTATCTCTACCAGAATTACTAATTATAACTAATTAAGTGCTGCCCTCAACGTAGCAGCGGAATGGGTTTGTAGCAGAGATAGAAAGCCCCACTGCTTTAAGTTTGTCAAATAGTAAAGGGTGGGCAACCATTTTGAAGGCTTTGGCAAGTCAAAAACGATGGCAGAGATGATAAGGCCTTGGTCTATTCCTGAGAGAATGGAGTCAGTAAGCCTGAGGAGGGAGGAGATGGTGAACCAGGATTTATGGAATCCAGACTGGAAACAGATGAAAAAGGAGGACGAGTCAAGGAAAGGGGAAAGCTGAGAGAGTACAATGTACTGCATTTTAACAAGGATGGGAGGCGGGGTTAGAGGGCCGTAACTGTCAGTGCAGGAGAGGTCACCAACTTTGGGAAGGGGAACAATAGTAGCATGTTTCCAAGTGTCAGGGACAGAGGCCAGGGAGAAGGAAGGTTTGAGGAAAGAGGTGATTAATAAAGCTATGGCTGGGGAAGAGTTTCGGTTCCTGGCACTTGTCTGGCCCCTAGCATTGGCTGGGGTGAGGCGCAGACTGAGACTACATGCATTGGGGGAGGGAGAGTATCAGTTCTAGACACTCACCTGGCACCTAGCTTTTGCTGGGGGTGAGGCAGGCTGAGACTGCATGTATTGGTGGAGGGAGGGTTTCAGTTCCCAGTGCTTGCCTGGCCTCTAGCATTGGCTGGGGGTGATGCAGGCTGAGCATGCATGCACTGGGGGAAGGAGGTTTTCAGTTCCCAGCATTTGCCTGGCCCCTAGCATTGGCTGTAGGTGAGGCAGGCTGAGACTGCATGCATTGGGGTAGGGGGTTTCAGTTCCCAGCGCTCGCCTGGCCTCTAGCATTGGCTGGGGGTGATGCAGGCTGAGCATGCTTGCACTGGGGGAAGGAGGTTTTCAGTTCCCAACACTTGCCTGGCCCCTAGCATTCTCTGGGGTGAGGCAGGCTGAGACTGCATGCATTGGTGGAGGGAGGGTTTCAGTTCCCAGCACTCGCCTGGCCTCTAGCATTGGCTGGGGGTGATGCAGGCTGAGCATGCTTGCACTGGGGGAAGGAGGTTTTCAGTTCCCAACACTTGCCTGGCCCCTAGCATTGTCTGGGGTGAGGCAGGCTGAGACTGCATGCATTGGGAGAGGGAAGGATTCAGTTCCTGGTACTTAACAAAAATGGCAGAGATGGTAAAGCCCTGGTCTATTCCTGAGAGAATGAAGTCAGTAAGCATAAGGAGAGATGAGATGGTGGAATGGAATTTATGGAACCCAGACTGGAAAGGGATGAAAACGGAGGTTGAGTCAAGGAAGGGGGAAAACTGGGAGAGTACAATGGGCTCCTGCATTTTAGCAAGGGTGGGAAGTAGGGAGAGAGGGCAGTAACTGCCAGTGTGGGAGGGGTAACCACCTTTGGGAAGAGGAACAACTGAAGCATGTTTCCAAGTGTCGGGGCAGAGGCCAGGGAGAAGGAAAGGTAAAGGAGAGAGAGGTAATTAGTAAAGCTATGGCTGGGGCAAAGTCTTAGTTCCTAGCACTCTCCTGACCCCTAGCAGTATCAAAAGACCATAATAAGGTTCAGTAGCAGTGCAAGAGTTTTTAACTGTGCATGTCGTGTTCAGTACTGTAAGAGGAATAAACCCATTCTATGTTTATATGTTCCAGGAAACAGAAAGGAAGTAGACACCTTTAACAGACAGCAGTGAACATGGCAGCAACAGAAGAGCTAGAACTACTGAAAAATGAAGTGATGTGTCCCATCTGTGTGGATTATTTTAATAATCCTGTCATTATAGATTGTGGGCACAACTTTTGCAGAGCCTGTATCACAAAGTACTGGGAGTACGTAGATGGAAATGTCTCCTGTGGTGAATGCTATGATGTGTTAGAGCAGAAGGTAGTCCGAGCAAACAGGAAACTTGCAGTGATAGTGGAGATTGTAAAACGTCTGACTGGAAATGAAGAGGAGCTCAAAAAGAGCAACACCTGTGACCAGCAGCAACAGCCAGTGGGACAGGTTTGTGAGGAATCAGATGAACATAAATCTGTCCTTGCAGCCTGCGAAAAGTCTCCTGTGCATGAGTGCCACAGTACTGTTGCCAAGGTGGAGGCCCTAAAGGTAGGTAGAGGAAGAAAATGATTAACTTGTGAATCAAGTGCTTTCTGTCTAGTTTATGAAATGTATTAATCTTAACTTTATCAGCACATATTTAAGTCATAATGCTCAGTTTGCTGGGGTATACAAAAATACTCAGGTGATGAGGATGGCTTGAGACTGAAAGGCTAAGGCATATAACTCCCCTTGTAAAACAGGTAGGGAAAATGCTGCAAGCTGATTGGTCCACAGCCATGCATGGTACAACCACAACCAACAGTAAAAAACAGCTGCTGCCCACAATAGTACTACAAGAGTTGGTTTATCAGCAGTGCCATCAGTAGCAGGATGCATCTCATTGTACAGATAAAATGTTTACTGTGGCTTTAAATTATTTGGCTACTTAAATGTTGCAGTGAATGCTGTGATCCAGGGCTCCTCTAGAAGTGTGTTGTGGTGTGAAATGTCAGGGCTTGTGATCTGCCTCCTGGTGCTGTACAGTTTGTTGTTTTTAAACTGGTTTACCCAGGTGTTTGCTATAGTGCAGCCCAACAAGTCATTCCATCAGCCGGTTCAGAAATGCTGAATGACTGCTGTTCAGATGGCACCATTCTGCACATTATACACTGATGTTGAAGGTCCACATTCAAGTTCTGGCATTCTCACTGTTGTTCCGGTTGCAATTCGGAGGGGGGGAGTGGAGGGACATCTGCGTATGTCACATCCCATCAAGGTGTATACAGGAAGCGGGTGATTTAAACTTTCATCACTGTTGTTTCACAGTGCTTGCCACATGTTTGCTCGGCGTCTGTTATGCCTGAACTAGTACCCCAAATCCTCCGGCACTGCCTGATCAGTGTACGTCAATGGTGTTTCATTCATCTTTTTCAGATTGTTTACCACCGAATTCACAGAATAAGAATTCATTGTTGTGACCACCTGATTCCTTCTGCAACAAACAAACCCTCTGCCACAGCCTTTGATCATTACAGCAGCTAAGAACTTACATTTCTATCAGATGATACTCACCGACTCATCGGTAAGAGCCCATTTATATATATCTATAGATATATATATTTCAATTTCAGTGCTGTTAGTGCCGGCCAGGGATGTGCACGTCTACCAACAGCATGCACCAGGGCGCTGCTCATATGCACAGCATCGGGCAACAGTGAAGAAGCAGTGCTGCATTTAAGTGCCCTTAAATTGGGATGTACAGCTCATGTGTTTTAATGTGAGCTATCAGTATCACTGTGCCATTAATTATTGGCTATCTCCTATTTCACTTTAGCAGTGATCGGCTGTAATATATGCTTTTCCTCAAGATCGCTAACTACTCTGTTATGTGCCAGATACATATTCAGGATACCTTTTGGCTGTTCGCTGTTCTCCTTAAAGTTGCATGCCTTACATGTAAAACTACATAAAGGCGCATGACTCAGCAGGTCATATGAGGGTTGGTGTAGTGAGTGCATCTGGAATTCAATCTAACAGGTGCCATTGTGCACTCCTGGAGTACAGCCATTTTGTTCTTCCATATGTGGCTGGCTTGTACCACTGCACAATCATAGGTGTTCTAACATGGCTGCCAAACCCTCCTCCCTTCCCAGACAGAGGTGGCATACTGTGGTACGGCAAGTACGGGCATTTCATATTGACAATTAAAACACAGTATGTAATAAACAATGCACGATTTGCAAGCTCAGGGATGCTCATGGTGACCTGCTCATATGATGCCACTTGTGTTAGTTGGCTGCTGTGGCAGTATACCAGATGACTAGCCCAGGTCTTATTAAAGTAAGGCATACAGATATGAGCAATGCTAGGTAGGCACCTAGTGGCTCACCTGGTGGACTGATTACAATTATTTCCAGGCCTTTTGTTTTACACACCAGTGCAGACTGTGCGTTCTTGTCTTGCCACTTGCTCACTATATATGTGTAGAAGAGGGTGTGTATGGCGGAGCAGACTGGTGAAGAAGCAGGTCATGGCTATGGTCACCAAACAGGTTGGATGCCCAGAATTTACTGTGGGCTGATGGTGGTCTGACACGTGGCTAGCCTTGACCTGTGAATTTTCTAGCCAGTGTTTCCTCATGTTTTATATTGAGTTACAGTGGTGGAGGGTGTTGCCAATATTGTAACTCTGCACAAAGGACTCAACTGCATGCCCAATGCCTGCGTTACCCACCAAAGCAGATGTTAAACAACTGCACAGTGCCATTCCCAGGTTTTATCTGGCAAAGGGAGCACCCAAGAATAAGCATCCAGAGGCTGCAGAGTGGCATCTTAGGTTGGGGGAGCACCAAATTCCAGTACCAAACATATGAGAATATAAAATGTGCTAGAAGATACAATGTATGTGGTCTGTCGAGTCTTCTCAAGTGTGCAGCTATCAGATTGTACTCTGTGGCTGCCCTCCCCACATATCGTAGTGCCCTTCCCACTGACCCTGTCCCATCGATGCCACTATAGGAACCCACACTGATGCCATGCCAGCAGTGGTGATGGGTACTTCCTGTGGCCTCAGTTCGGCTGCTGAAGATGATCACGATGATGACAAGTTAAAGGGTTAACCAGACACTGAAGAAAACCAAAATCCAGCAAGCCCTGATCCTGGAGAAGGTTACTTTACAACATCATTGGCCCTGGTCCGCACTTGGCATGTGCCACAGTCACAAACGTTGTGCTGATTCTGTTGTTTCAGTGATGTCAGAACACTTTGTTACATTTATGGCCCAGTCTGATGCAAACTATTTCGACAAGGAGAGGCAGTGGATGCTGTTTATCATGGAAATGGAGGAGCGGTGCATCAAGCACAGTGAGTGTATGGAACGTTTTTGCATGGCTCATGAGTGCCCGGTGCTGCAGTTCACTATTACAAGCATCACCAATGTACCCCTACTCATCAACTCCCTGCGTTCAAGTATTTCAACCATCCCAACCATGCAATCCTGACATCACCCACATGGGACCCAGTGCCAATGATTCTGGCTTTCCCCAGCAGACATTCTTCTCTCTCTATTATTTTTATTTATTTATTTATTTATTTGTTTGGTTATTTATTTATTTATTTAACATTGATGACCGGGAAAGGCGCACTTAGCCAAGGCTTGTTTCCAGGTGCAGCCCGGTTACAAGGCACATATAAGAGTAAACAACGTTACAAAACAATCAATATGTAAGAGTCAAACAAGAATAATATGGTTTATACACAACAGATACAAAGGTAAGACACTAATAAATGTGGAGAGGAAACAATGTACGACAGAGTGAGTAAGGGGGAGACTGGAGGTGGGGGTTAGGAGCATTGGGGCATAGAGGGGTGGGGATAAGTCTGAGGAGCCTTTTGAGGGATGAGAGTGGGGAGGCAAGGCGAAGGTTAGAGGTTAGTTTATTCCAGCGTAGAGAGAGCTGGTATGAGAAGGCAGACTGGCTGGCAGTAGAGTGAGGATGGGGACTTGAGAAGGTGTGCGAGTCCCTGTGGTGAAGAGAGTAGGTTGTGGGCTTGGCTGGCATGAGTTGGGATGATAGGAAATGGTGGGAATTAACAATTGCCTCAGTGCATGGTAAATGCAAATGGGGTTGCACACAGCACTGGTGTGCTTATGTGCGAGCTTCCACCACGCCTGTCTGTTTAGCAGCATGTTTGCCTAACGTATCAGGGTGGTGGGGACGTATATAGAAATGATGAGTAACATCACTGTGTTGCTTTTGGTGGTGGGACACACCAGCACAGCGGTTTTATGATCACTGAATGATAGACTGGGCTCACAGGTGTTTTACAAGGTTCTGTTATATTGTGGATTTGTATGCAATACATTTGTACTAAGTGTGCAGTGTATGTTGTGTTTTTTTTTTTCTTGTTCTGTGTTTGTCTCTGTATTTCCATATTAAACACATTACTGTGTTCAATTTCAGCCATGCAGTCCATTTTATCAGTTCACTAGAGTTCCTGATTTCAAATTCCCATTTCTTGGCTGAAAAAGTTTCTGTCAGACACCGTGACTTTTTATTCATGTACTGTGCGTTTTTCAATGTTCACCACACCACATTGTGCATATGTTCAATTGTGTGCACCCTCCCATGCAATATATAGCTTGCTATGCCTGAATGCACCAGTGTCCTGATCAGATCCATACTCATGTCTAGAATGGCAAATCCAAGCCTATGGAATGGAAAGGACTCCACTAGTGACTTGTTGCATGAAGCCAAACAATTAATGATCAGGATTCATGTCAACACACGCCCTGTGGTTGCACATGTCATCAGCATGTTGTTGTTAGTAGCAGGAGGACGTCAACACTGTGTGCATTCTGTGAGACAATACATAGATACATAGACAGTGTCGGCAGATAAGGGCCTATGGCCCACCCAGTCTGCCCATTTGAGCTTGTAAGTTCAGTTTGTTTTCCTAGAAGTCTGTTTCCCCTTACCCCTGACCTCTAGAATTCCTTTATGTCTATCCCATGCATTCTTAAATCCTGTGATTGTTTCAGCCCCACCACTTCCTCTGGCAGGGTGTTCACTTGTCCACCACCGTTCTGTGAAGAAATTCTTTCTCATGTTTCCTCTGAATCGTCCTCCTCCAACTTCATCCCATGCCCTCTAGTCCTGGAACATCTTTTCGCTTAAAATAGTGTTTTCCTGCACCCTGTTTCTCCTGTAAGATACTTGTATGTCTCTATCACATCCCTCTCCCTCCCTCCTCCAGGGAGTACATGTTCAGTTCCTTCAACCTGTCTTCATAGGACTTGTGATGCAATCCATGCACCATCTTTGTTGCCCTCCTCTGAATCTTCTCTACCCTGTCTATGTCCTTACGTGGTATGGTCTCCAGAACTGTACACTGTACTCAGGTGGGGCCTCACTAGTGTCTTGTATAGCGGGATTATGACCTCCTTTTCCTGCTGATGCCCTGCCTATACATCCCAGCATCCTATTTGCTTTACCTGATGCCTTGTCACCTGTTTCCCTACCTTGGGGTTATCAGAGATGACAACCCCAAGATCCCTTTCCTGCTTGGTGCATGCTATATCCTCACCCCCAACTGATATATTATGCCAGGGTTTTGTGCCCCATATGCATTATCTTGCACTTCTTGCATTGAATTTCAACTGCCAAACCCTTGACCATTCTTCAAGTTTCTGCAGGTCCTTCTCATTCTGTCTACACCCTCTGGTGTGTCTACTCTGTTACAGAGCTTTGTGTCATCAGCAAACAGTGAAATTCTGCCTTCTAGATCCTGCGCAATGTCACTGATGAAGATGTTGAATAGGACCGGTCCCAGCACTGATCCCTGTGGTACCCCACTGGTCACTCTTCCCTCTGTGGAGTGACAGCCATTTACCACCACCCTCTGTGTCCTGCCACCCAGCCAGTTACCTACCCACCACACTACTGTCCTGCCCACACCCATATTCCCCAGTTTGTGTAATAGTCTTCTATGTGGCACAGTGTCAAAGGCCTTGCTGAAGTCCAGATAGGCCATGTCCACTGCCCTCCCCTGATCCACCTCCCTCGTCACCCAGTCAAAAAATTCAATGAGGTTGGTCTGACATGACCTCCCCCTGGTGAAACCATGCTGCCTTGGGTCCTGTAGTCCATTGACAACCAGATGTTCCTGATCTCTCCTTCAGTAGTGCTTCCATGATCTTTCCCACTACCGAGGTGAGACCTGACTGGTCTATAGTTCCCTGCTTCCTCTTTGTTCCCACTTTTGTATAAAGGGACTACATCTGCTGTCCTCCAGTCTTTGGGTACCTCCCTATTTCCAGTGATTGGCTAAACAGGATAGCCAGAGGTTCAGCCACCACCTCTCTTAGTTCTTTGAGGACCCTGGGGTGCACCCCATCTGGCCCCATTGCTTTGTCAACTCTTATTACTTCCAGTTCCTTCAGGACCCTTTCTCGTGTAAAGGGACTTGTGTCCATTTCTGCACCATTCTCACCCCTTGTACTCCCTTCAGACCCATTACCCCCTCTTCCTCAGTAAAGACTGAGCAGAAATACCTGTTCAATATGTCAGCTTTACTGTTGTCATCCTCACGCGACTCCCATCCTCCCCTTCAGTCTCACTATCCTCCCTTTGTCTTTCTTTTTCACTTATGTACCTGTAAAAGGTTTGTCCCCTTTAACCACTGATTTTGCAATGTGTTCTTCTGTCTGAGCTTTGGCTTCCTTACTGACTTCCCTGCCTCCCTTTGTTTCTCCTGGTACTTCTCCTATCCCCTTCTGCCTGTGTCTTTTTGTATTGCCTGAATGCAATCTTTTGGCTTTCACTTTCTTTGCTACCTCTTTGGAAAACCATAATGGTCTCCTCTTCCTTTTCCTCTTGCTAACCTGCTTAATGCATAATTCTGTTGTTCTTATAATCCCATTTTAAATACTGCCCTGTTCCTCAACCCTGATTCCTGTCCCATTCCCCTTAATGCCTCTTTCAAGTATCTCCCCATTTCTAAAGTCTGCCCCCTAAAATTCAGGATACATGTTTTGTGTGGTTTGGTTCTGCTCTTTCTGTGATTTCAAACCACAATGACTGGTGGTCACTGTTACCCAGGTGCTCCCCCACTGTTACCCCCATCACACTGTCCCTGTTTGTGAGCAGAAGGTCCAGTATTGCCTTCTGCCGAGTTGGTTCCATGACCAGTTGCTTGAGGAAGGCACCCTGAAGGGAGTCCAGGATAAATCTGCTCCTAGTTGATGCTGCTGCTGGGATGCTCCAGTCCACGTCTGGAATATTGAAGTCTCCAACCAGTACTACCTCACCCTTGTCTGCCATCCTTTGGATGGCTAGCATCAGCTCCCTATCTGTTTCTTCCTCCTGGGCTGGTGGTCTATAGACCACACCTGTGCGGATGGCTGGCCCCATTTTCCTTTCCAGCTTAACCCACAGTATCTCTCCCCCATTTTGTTCCTCCTGGATCTCTGTGGCCCTTATGTCATTTTTCACATACAGTGCCACTCCTCCTCCCTTCCTGCCTCCTCTGTCTCTTCTGAATATGTTGTAGCCAGGTATGGCCATCTCCCAGTCATGGTTATCATTACACCAGGTTTCAGTGATGGCCACAATGTCCAGGTCTGACTGTACCATGACAGCCTCCAGATCTTCCATCTTGTTGCTAAGGCTCCTGGCATTTGCACATGGCTTTCCATGATTTGACCTCCCTAGCCTGCTTCACTGTTCTACTCCCCCCTTCCTTGGTTGTCATTTATCCCTGGTTCTCCTTGCTGTCTGCCTTTCTGCTGAATTTTGCCCTTTTCTGCTTATCCACCTTTTGGACACTAATCTCCATCTTTTGCACACTGCTTTGCAGAGATAGCCACTCCTCTGGTTCACTGGTTCCACTGCTAGCTGTGGGGGTGAGCAAGTAGGTACCCTCCTTGCTGGCCTGCCACTCCCTTTGCTAGTTTAAATGCTTGTCAATGTAGCATTTAAACTTATCATTGAGTGCTTGGATTCCCTCCAGGATGGATGCAGGCCGTCAGGCTTGAACAAACCTCCATCCCCTCAGGTGGGTCCCCAGTCACCAATGAATCCAAACCCTTCCTCACAGCACCAGTTCTTCAACCATGAGTTAAAGTTCTGGTGCATGCACTCCTGTGCTCTCCTTGCCTCTCATGGTAGTACTTCTGAGAAAGTGACAAGTAGCTACTTGCTTGAGACCCCTCCCAGTTTCCTAAACTCTTCCTGAACTTCCTTTGGCTCCCCATTTGCCAAGTCATTAGTACCTAGATGGATAATGACATCCAGCTCACCTCCGTCTTGCCTTCCCAGTGATCCCAGTATCTTCCTTCCATCCTCCATGCCATGGCACCTGGTAGGCACCTCACCTCCCTGTCCTCCCCCTCCTGTGTTCCTAGCTGGATCCCTCTTACGATGGAGTCCCCCACCAGGATTCGCTTCCTCCTCCTCTGGGGTCCACTGCTTTCCCCACTGAGGTCACCTCCTTGGCTAACCTCCACATCCTTTCCTTCCACTTCTCTGGGTACCTCTATTTGGTTGTCCTCATTTGCCAGTGCGGCATATGAGTTCTTGAGAGGAATAGGATCTGGGATGTGCCTCTGCCTGACTGCTCTAACCCTCCCTGAGCCCACTGTCATCCAAGTGCTCCTCGTTCTCGGCATCCTTTGAGGCAGCTGCATTGGACTGGGTGGTCCCTGGATAGGGGTGATGGTACTCCTGACCCAGTTTACTTCCGCTCTGGGTCTGGTTACCTCATCCCGTAGTCCAGAGAGATGCATGCAGATAGGGCAGCACCTCAGTGTCCAGAAGGTCTGCCTGAATATGGCTGCCCCACAGCCACTGCATTGCACCACTCCCCACATTATACTGCAATTCCACTACTTGTCTGCTACTGAAACTCTCTTAGTTCTCTTTTTTATTAATTTACAGTACTTAAAATCCTGTAACTGATCCTCCGATTTTTTTTTTTTAAGAATAATGGCATTCATTGGACACATAGTGACAAACATTGCACGTCCATCCACCAACACCAGGATGACAGCTTCCATGCTAAATGTGTTACGTGTAACCACCTCTTTGAGGTTTGCGAATATGCAAGAACCATGTGATGCACTGGATGGTTATGTGCAGACAGCTTGTCTAGTGACTCCGTACTTGCTTTCCAGACCACACGTGATCTTTTTTAGACAAATAGCAAGAACAGTGCAGTAATGAAACACGCATAACAACCGGTGTGACGTACTTTCACAATTATCTTCATTGCCCAATGTATGTACATGCCACAGATTACCTTAGCCATTGTACTGTCTACCGAGATGTTGAGCAATAGCATTTCTGATTTGTCTTGTCTGATCCCCTGCTCTGCCCCTTCTCATGTCTTCCATTTCAGTGTCTGATGGCTTTTGCAAGTCCTCACCATCGGTCTCCCTAATCCATTCCAAATTAAAAACATCCCCTTTCGCTCACAAATGTTGTGAAGAATGCAGCACCCGAGCACCACGGATGGAACAAAGGAAATGTGTGTATCAGGCCTTTTCAGCAGGCATCACCATCTTCCCTTTAGCTGACCAAGGCATTATCCACTAGCATACACCCACTTGGAAGACAGTGGTTAGAGTGTTTCTGCTCATTTGTGAGGTTTCCGGTGTCATAGACTGACTTCATCAGCCATGACATTAGTGGGTAGAGGTTAGGTCACCAAGTAAATGAATGGGCACCTGCATCCCACATATTTCATGTGTCACATTGGGAGAAAGGCGGCCATCCATAGCCTTCGCATACAGTCCACTCCTTGCAAGAATATGGGCATTGTGAACTTTACCAGGCCATCCAGTGTTAATATGCCAAAAGCAGTACTGGTGGTCCAGCACTGCCTGATTTACCACAGAGTGCCAACTTTTACTGTTGAAGAAGTCTGCCACATCTTCTGCTGGTGCCTGAACTGGTATGTGCATGCACCGGCTGTCTGTGATAAACCAAATCTTTCCTCGAAGCCATCCAAGATGTCTTGTAGCCATGTACCTGTAGGGGTTGTTATCATGTGGTGCCTGAAATGATATGTGCATGCCATCTATTGCACCGGCTGTCTTTGGTAAACTAAATCTTTCCTTGAAGCCATCCAAGATGTCTTGTAGCCATGTGTCCATAGAGGTTGTTATCATGTGAATGAAGGTGTCAATGATAGCATCGCAAGCCTGACACACAACAGAGCAGACCACTGCTCTTGACATGCCAGACAAGTGTCCACTGGTCTGACACTCATTGTCAGTGGCCAGTCTGTATTACTGTGGATGTAATAGCTTGGCGCATGTTGATGTTCTGCCTTCCTATTATATGTTATATTTTGCTCAGTATAAAGTAAAAGAGTTCACGACTCATGCAGAGATTTTCAGTCCATTCGTATTGATTAAACATTATCACTGAATTCCAGCATAACTTCTCATCCATGTTGCAGATGGTTGCAGAAGGGCCTCATTTATGTCTGCTAATGATGGGAGGGCTTCAATCTCTCTTGAGTTTGCAAAGTTCTGCCACATTCTAAAGTCCATGTTGATGCCCTACAACAAAACAGGAAAATGGAACCTTAGGGCTTTGTATGACAGATGCATTGACTCAGTATGCATGCAGTCATGAGTGTGGCCATTGAGGCGCTTAACTCCAGCAGCACCATCCAGGCAAACAAGTTACAGCCATCTTCTGAGAAGACATGTGACACATAACATGCATGCTAAGTTTACTTTTGTAAAAAAATTGCTCATGTCGACACACAGTAAAAGAAACGGTTCAAGTCTGAACAAGGGACAGTGCCACGTCTTACTGAGTGGCAGACATCACAGTATGAATAACCGCTCAGAAAAAGGACACTGAAATTGTGTGTTGCCAACACTGTAAAGCAAGCACAGTGTTGTGCACCAAGACAGACCTCATGAAAGGAACACAGCACAGTACTGAACTGACCCAGAAGCAACATGTATTGAAAGAACAGGTACAGTATGGTCAGTAACATGGGCACATCGTTTGTTCTCTCCCAACTCTCCTCCTCCTTTAATTCTTTCTCCTTTCTCATCCCTTTCCAGTCTGCTTTTCACAAATCCCATGCCACTTCCACCTCTCTCCTCAGGCTGACTGATGCCACCCTGACTGGTATGGACTAGGGCTTGCTCGTCTCTGCCATCTTTGTCAACCTGGCCAAAGCCTTTAACACAGTTTCTCATCTCCTCCTCATAAATCAGCTTTCTGCAGCTGGTGTTTCTCCCCATGCTACAGATTGGTTCCGTTCTTACCTCCAAGACAGAACTCAAACTGTTACAATTGGTGACTCCATATCCCCCCCATTAACTATCCACACTGGCATCTCCAAGGCTCAGTGCCTGGATCCATCCTTTTCTCCATCTTTCTTAAATAGCCTACCCTCTGCATGTTCATCTGCATCCATTCTATGTATGCCGATGATACTGCAATATTTGCCTCAGGCTCCTCTCTTGCTGACCTGACAAACTAACTCCAGTTTGACTTCAACAACATCCAACACTGGTTCTGCTCTAATCAGCTTTCTTTAAATGTAAAGAGACAGTCACTATAACTTTTGGGACCAGACAAAATCTGTCTAGCCTTTCAACCCTGCCCACCTTCCACACTCTGGACAGTACTCACCTTGATGACATCTCTTCCTTCAGGTATCTTGGGTTATGGCTAAACCATCACCTAGACTTCTGTGTGCATGTGGACCACTTGCACAGCAAGCTCCTCGTGAAACGTGGTGCTTTGTTGGTCCACAGAGCCATTTTTCAAAAAATTCTTTCCCCTCTTTGACTACGGTGACATTATCTACGGCAGTGCTTCTACTTCTACCCTGGCCAGAGTGGATACCATCTTCCACTTCTTTTGTAGGTTTGCCCTGGATTGCCTTCCCCAGACTCACCACTGCCACCTTTACACCCCTCTGACACACTCACTCACACTCTCTCTCTTCCTTCTTTGGAAGCCGATGGCTGGCTTATGGCTCTGCCCTTATTGCTAAAACACTGGCTGAGCTACCTCCCATCTTATCTCTTTTCTCTTCTCTCCACTGCTTCTAACTCTGCATATTCCCTCCATAGCTCTAGTGAATGCAATCTAGCCCTTCCTTTTAGAAAGTCCTTGGCTATTCTAGCTGCTTTCTCCTACTGTCTTCCCAAACTCTGGAATTCTTTCCCACTCCACATCCACTCTACCACCTCTTTTCCCTCTTTCACCAGGCTTCTTTGTGTTCACACTGCCCCCTCATGTACCTGCCCCCGACCTCTTCCCTCTTCTCCTTCTCCCCCTCCTCATTTTCTGATCTTACTACCCCTTCACCTCTTCCCCCACCTGCCCTCTGCTTCTTCCTCCCCACTCTTCCTGTCCTTCTCCTGTTACCCTGCCTCTCCCTCTTCACCTCCTCCTTCCTCCTCCCCTCTGATTGTTCTCCACCATGGCAAATTAGCCCTTCTGGCTACCATGCCCTCCTCTGCCCCATTCTCGAAGTCTGCTGTATGTCTGATTATGCATCGAGCTGTGTGTAACACTTTGTAATTGCACTGTACCTGTCAGTGCGCACCTTGATGTTTATTTATAGTATAATGCTGTGCTTGTGTTTTATGCTACCCTGTATAAATAAAAATAAATAAATTAAATTACAAAGTAGCCAACAGAATTAAGCCATTTGGTCTAACAAGTCTGCTTATTGTGCGGGGATTAATTCAGCTTTGCTTAGACTGATATCTCCATTCCCCCGACTGTTTCATCCCTATCTTCCTCCCCTCCCCTTAATCCTCCACCTTTATCTGTCACAGCCCCTCTTGAAGCTACCCATGACCATCCTTGCTGAGATCACCTCTTCTGGCAGTGCGTTCATAGATAGAAACATAGAATTTGACGGCAGATAAGGACCGCTTGGCCCACCCAGTCTGCCCATTTCCCTACCTAATGGATAAGCTGCAGATCCTAGTTAACCAGCAGCCTACTTCTTCCTACCCCCACCCCCTAGAATTGCCTTATGACTGTCCCACGCATGCTTGAATTCCACCACTGTTTTTGACTCCACAACCAAATTATTGGTCTCCTTTAGCTTTCCTAGGTATATCTCCCAATTGCCTTCAGACTGATCCTCCTTGTACATTTTTCATGTTACCCTTTTTGCTCTTACTGCTTCTCTAACTTCTCTTGTATAGCAAATTGGATTTATGTTGTGTTTTTTTTTCCCATTCCTGCTTCAGACCAGCTTTGGTGACCGCTGTCCTACTCACTTTGATGTTCCACTTTCTCAGTCCTTTTCACTCCCTCAGTTTGTCATGAGGATCTCCCCCATGTCCTCCAAAACTGCTGTCCAGAAATTCAAGGACCATTGTCTTTGACTTGGGGTGCTGCGTTTCTAGGGCTATTAATCTACCACACTGAATAATGATCACTCTTTCCCAGGGGCTCCTTTACTCTGGTATCTCCTACTATGTCCTGATTTGACAGTACCAATCAAGGATGGGTCCATCTCTGGTTAGTTCCATCACCTATCGTACAAGGAAGCCATCCTGCATTTAATTTAAAAGAGCTTAACTCCCGGCACTTTGCCTCTCCCCAACACTTCCCAGTCTATTAGAATACTGTCCACCATGATTTTGTTTCCATAGTGGTTGCCCTTCTGATGTGGTCCTGCTAGTGCCCTGGAGCCCTCCTCAAACTGATTTGATGATCTCTATGCACCACCACCAGCATTTTGAGGTTCTTACCTACTTTATCTATAAGCTGAAGAAAAAATCATTTTATCCCCACTCCCCCAAGATTCTTATCCTATATTGCTTTTATACAGTCTCAGTCATAATCATGAAACGTAATCCCTTCTCCTGCCCTTTTTTTGTCCCTTCAAAATAGGGCACATATTGGGATAGTGAGGTCCCAGATGAGATTGTGTGTCACCCATATTTCCATAATGACAGCTGAGTCCAGCTGCCGTAGCATCACCATTGCCTGTAGGTCCCCCATTTTATTCCCAAGATGCCTGATGTTCAGGCAGACTGCTTTCTACTAGCTAGGACTCTCTCCCCTCACTTTGCTCACTCCATCTCTCACCTTCCAGATGTTCATTATAGCATCTCTGCTCTCCCCTTGTCTGCCCTACATTACAATCTCTGTCTGTCTTCACTTGCTGTGGAAGTGCCAACAAAGCCTCTTAGTCTTTTAGACTGTGGATCTTAACCTTGCCCATCCCCATCCTGCACAAAAGTTGCAGATTTCTCAATGTATGTTGTGAAACCAAGAGCAATTAAACATGTTTCATGTCTTTTCAGATACTAGAAACCTTTGAAGATGTTGCTGTTGATTTTTCTGAAGAGGAATGGAAGATGTTAAGCAAACAGGAGAAGGAGCTTCACAGGAAAGTGATGGTGCAGAACTATAAAACAATGGTTTCAATAGGTAAGGATCAACCTAGTCTCAAAGGAGGGGTCTTTATTTTGGGGGGGATGGGCTTACTTTTAACAATGTAAAGTCTGCTGAGATATTGGTAAAAAGAATGAAAGAGTGGATTGGGGGCTCTATTGTAACATTCCTGTACCTTTCTGAAAATGCAATTTGTAAAGTACATTGACACATTGAAACACAGAATCTGGGAAACAGATGAGGACTGGTTGGCCTTCCTAGTTTGTCAATTTTCCCTGCCTGTAGTATCACTCCAGATCCTACTTGATATGCGGCCCATTCACCCAGTCCCTTCCCATGAGATTCTCTTATGCCTGTACCATGCATTCTTGAACCCCACCACTGTGTGCCAAGCCTTCTGCCTTCATTCTGGGATACTCTGTTTTATCAGAGGGAAGGACTTTGCAAGAGATGAAAATATAGAACTTGAACGCAGAAGAAGGCCATTTTGTCTATCTGTTCTGCCCTTACTATTGCGTTACTGATGAGAAATAGTCTCCTAGTCATCGCTTGTCTTCTCTGTCCTCTTTTTATCCTTGTTACCCCCCTTTACTATACCCAAGTGTCTACCCCAATTATTCTTGAACCCTTCACTGACTGCAGGAGAGAAGAAGTAGGTTGGAAGACAGGGGGCATAACTGCAGGGATATCCATACGGGAAAGAGGAGAAGCTATTTTACTCAGTAATCCATGCTATGGGTAACTCAAATTGAGCGACTGAGTTTGAGTGCCTCGGTTAAGAGCGACTGTGAGAGAACAGCAAGGAGGAATGAAAGTGACTGGAAAAAACAGCTCAGTACTGTATGGCAATTGAGCGCTAGCAAGAGAAGGATATAGGGGTTTGTTTAGGAGCCGCGGATCTGAGCTGGCCATCTGGCGTGGTGGTTAAGGCTATGGTCTGCGACAGTGGTAGTCTGGATTTCAAACTGGTGTAGGGTTTGTTTTTATGTTGCTTGCTGTTGCATTGTTGGGATTTTTTTGGGGGGTTATTTATTCTAGACTTTGTTTACCCCTGTCCATAGGTTACTCCCCCACAACATTCTCCCTCTGCACACTGCTGTTCCACCAAGTAGCCCGCTCCTGTGTTTTCCTCTTTCCCCGGTGTCCATTCCCCCTGAAGTTGGTTATTTAGAAATGGGGCTGTGGGAAGGGGGGCTTGCACCCACAAAGGGGTGGGTTGGTGGAAAAGCTCCCTGCATAAATAGTAAATTTAGATATTTTCCCTGTAAGTTTTCTGTTGTGCCATCACTTTTTTTTGGTCCGGTAGCTGTAGTGCTGATCTCTGATTTTGTATTTATCGATTTGTGCTCACTCTTTTGTGAGTGGCAGTGAAATCTTAGCTTTTATCACACAGCACAATTTTGCTCTGTTGGTTTTATATTTTTTGTTGCATTTCAGTCCATCACCAATAGAGGAGCGGAAGTGAGTCAGAGAACAAGCCTTTGTTTTGAACTTTCATTACAGGGGATAGCTGTGCCAGGAAACAGAGGCAGCATTTGCTTTTTTACAGCTAGAATCTTTCAGCTGCACAGAACGGGAAACGTGGTCAGCACAGCGCACCTACCTCATATCGTTCTTTTCTTCATGGTCAGAGAAAAATAGCCTTAGACTGCAGTGATCCATGAAGTTGCAGGGATAACTGTTCTCTGCTGTGAATATTGTTTTTGGTGTTTAAGTATCTGGGATAGCTAACCAATTGTTGCAGTTTCCATGGATCTTGTAGAGGGGAGACACAGACAACAGCTACTAGATATTCTTTGGGCTGGATATTCAGACTGCGCCGGGCAGGGGCGCAAGCCTGGGTGCAGTGCAACTGGGCTGTGCCAGGGCATGGACAGGGTGATATTCAATGGTGCTGCACCATGGCTCAGCACCGTTGAATATGGCACTGAGGGCACATGCACAGTGTCGGCGCAAGTGGCAGAACGGGAGCAGGGGATGCACCAGCGCAAGTGCGTTGTGCTAGGTGCATCACACATGATATTCAGCACTGGGCATGCAAATGAGGCCATTATGCATGCAAGGTTCAAATGGGGCCATTTGCATGTCATTATGGCCCCATTTGCATGTGGTGCAATGCCCTGCAGTCCCATGGTTGTCCCCCGCTCCCACACGCCCGATCGTGGGCATATGTACCAATAAGTTCCATGGTGGTCCAGTGGACCCCCCCATTGCCCAGTTACGGGCATAAGTAATATGAAATTCTCTGATGGTCCAGGGGAACCCCCCCCTCGCCTGATTGTGGGCAGAAATAGCAAACGAAACCCTGGTGGTCCAGAGGTACCCCCTCCCCACCCGCCACCTAGCACCCCTCAGTCAGTGGCGCACCTACCCGGCATGCCACCCAACTGCCTGACCGAGTGTACAGTACGGTCTGTACGCCTATTGGTCCACTGCGTGGATCAATGGGTGTGCAGACCATACTGTACTATACAGGCCTGATATGTGAATGAATGTGCAAATTTGACAGCAGATGGGGACCGAGTGGTTTATCCAGCCTGCCCATGAACCTAATCCCTTCCCCTATATTTTGCTGTTTTTGTTTATACCATAGTGCTGGTCCCATGTGTGTTTAAATGCATTCGCTGTCTTTGCTGCAACCATCTCTGGGTGCAGGTTATTCCATGTGTGTGTTACCGTCCATAAAAAAGTACTTGCTGATATTGCCTCTGAGCCTTCCCCCTTTCAGGCGTAGGTTGTGCCATCTTGTATGTGCATCTCCATTTGCATGTCTACCTGAATAGTGTTTTTACCCTTGATTAATTGGAACGTTTCTCTCATATCCCCTGTCCCTTCTTTGTTCCATTGAGTACAAGTTTAGATCTTGGAGTCTAGACTTATATGGCTTGTGATAGAGGCCCTGCACCATGTTTGTGGCCCTTCTCTGAATTGATTCCAAGCTCTCTATGTCCTTCTCCAGGTGAGGCCTCCAGAACTGGAAGCAGTACTCAGTTTCCTGCTAGTTATTCCCCTGACTTTGCATCCGAGGATGCTGCTTGCTTTTCATTTTGCTTTTCACATTGATTCCCTACTTTAAGGTCGTCCGATATGATAACTCCTAAGTCCCTAAGACCCATTCACATATTTGTGACTGTCCCATACAGTATGCCCTGCAAGCCCATTGGTCCACACTGCGGACCAATAGACTTACAGTGCATACTGTAAGCTGTCATTCAGTGGGTGGCCAGGTGGTATGCGGGCAGGTTGCAGCTGCCTGCTGATGATGGGGGGGAGCTGGATGGACTGGAGGTCCTGTGTGGGTGGGTGGGTGGATGGGGGGTTACCACTGGACCACCAAGGAACTGTGGATTGCCAATTCGCCAGTGTTCAGGGAGTCTGGTGGGATGGGGGGGGTCCACTGGACCACCAGGGATATTTCTCAACTGAATAACACGGTGATCAGAGGGTCGGGATAGGGAGGGAGTACCACTAGACTACCAGGGATAATAATCACATCAGTGTACCCATGATGAGGCTAACGGGAGGGTGGGGAGTGCCACTGGACTACTAGGGATGAGATAGGTGCTTGTGGACAGTGTTCTTGCCTGGCGGGTGGCCATCCATGGCTGGCGGCTGCTGTGTTGCGCCCTACAGTACAGCAGCCCACCTGTGGGTGGCCAGCATTTGAGGTAAGTTTTTCTGGATCAACTTTGTGCCACGGTATATGGTGCATCATGGGGCTGTGCCAGCAGATGCACTGCACATCCCGGGCTGAATATCGGGATGCACTGCCTACATTACCAATGCGTCCCAGCACATTGGGACTTGCACTGCACAAGTCACCCCTTTGAATATCATGCCGGGGTGCATTGCGGGCAACCCGTTTGAGTATCCGGCCCTATGTTTTTATCACATGCATGTATTATGGTTTATTTAATTATTTCCTAGCTTTCTTCTCCATTCTTATCTCTAAGAATATTTTTCCAATTGAATCTAGCTATATCTGCATTCATTTTTTTCTTTGTTAGCTGTATTATACAAATATATTTCCAAACACCATTTAACTGTTTTTATGGTGCTATTTATTGTTAAAAAAAAAAAAAAAAAAAAAGTGATTTCTGTTGCCCAGTGATGCAGCTACGTTATAAGCATTGATGTTCATGTTATCAGTGCTTAGGACCAGATTCAATATATTATTTAAGCAATAATGCCCAACAGAGTGTGTGTCGTGCTGGCATAACATCACGCCTCAAGTGGTTGGGCATGAGGCCACAGGCAGTGTGCATCCAGCACCTGAGAAGTGGTGTTATTCTCACGACATACATTCTGGAGGGCATTATTGCTATTATACAATGGCGTGTTATACAGAATTAAAAAAAATAATTTTAAAGCAGCAGTGCAACGAAAATGGGTTAAAATTTGACCTCACCTTTTTTTCTTCCTAATTGATGCCAGATGTCTTCCAGTTTATTTTGGTGGTGAAATGTTTGGTTTTCATTATCATTTAAGAATTTTATGAATATTTTAAAGTAATTGTTTTTCAAGAAAAAAAGATGGCCACCTCATTTTTGCATAGAAATTATACCGAGGACCCGAGGAGGATAAAGGTCCAGACAAACGTGCAAATGTACAGTTCACAGCATAGGAAGCAGCCAGAAAACCCGACTCAACAGTTCTGCCAATATTGTTTATAACCATATCAGAAAATTAACTTTTTGGAATAACTTTTTCATTGCACTGTTACTTTAAAGATGTTTTTGTTAGTGTGGAAAATTATTTTAGTTCCTTAAGAGAAGATGCAAGCAATGCAAATGCAATGCAGTCAGTCAGGAGGTTCACATTGCTGAGACTAGACCTGTGATGTTATACTGGGATAACATCACTGTGCCAGGCACACATTGACCAATCAGAGCCCAGGATTCTTTCCTTGATATTGTATAATTCCTCTTGTTGGTGTCCTAATGTGTTGTAATAAATTTTGTTCCAGAGTGAATTGTAGAAATCTTTCAGTTTGCTTATTGTCAGCAGTATTTTCCTCCCAATTGATGTTATTAAAGTTAAAATCTCCTACCAACAAAGTGTTTCTCATCTTTATTGTGCTAACTGTTTCTTCCATTAATGCGTTTTTACTACAGTGTCTTCCATGCTTGGTGGTTGATAGCATAAATTATAATAAGGTTGTCGTTAATATTTTAATTGATTTGTATCATAAGGATTCTGTAAATGTAGTGTGTGTTTTGATCTTTGGGGTTATAGCTATACTGTTAAGTTTTACTGAACTATATATTGCTATCCCCCCCTTAGTTCTGTCTAACCCTAGTAGTTTGTATCCCTATATATTTTTATCCTGATAAATCATCTTCCTTCCACTATGTCTCAGTGACTAACACAATGTCTATATCATTGTGTACTTTCAATAAGGCCTGTAATTCCCCTTGTTAGTTGTTTAAACTTCTGGCATTACATTTAACGTTTTCTTTGTTATATTTGTCACTATTATTAGCTTTAGAGGGTGTTTTGCCATTGCATGTCGCAGATATTGATGTGCTTAGTTTTGCCCCATTTTTATTTATTTTATTATTGAGTTGTCCCTGCCTTCTGTATTAATGTTGTTTGCCATTCTGTCATTATATGTAATATTTAAACCAGTTTTGCCATTTTTGTTAAATGGGTTTGGTCTTAAATCTCTGCCCCCCCTTTAGTAATGTTAAGGTACTTTCTCCATGTGTGCACTAACTAATCTTGTTAAGATGTAGGTGCCATTTTTGTTCATATGTAAACCATTGTGATTAACACGACATTTGTTAAAGACGTGATGCCAAGGATCTATAATGCTGATGTTTTCTTCATTATACCAGTTAATTAATCTAGTGTTTATTCCTGTCAGTGTGTCATTTTTTTTCCTTTGGTTGCTTTGTTGACATTGGGATGCATTGTCTCAAAATTATATGTGTTCAAAGTTTGTCATTTTAGTTTTGTGGGAAATGTCATGAAATTCTTTTCTGCTTGTACCTCAGGCACCTTTGTAGCTAGACATGTGTAAATTAGCACAAATAAACTTTGGTAATGGTCACAGAAAATCTTCTAAATATGGAGAGAATTTAATTAAAGATTTTTAAGTTACAGGGGTTCAGAATTGTATTATGTAAATATTTGCACATTTTTGTGAAAACGTTCAAAACTGTGGATGTCTGTAACTTGTCGCTGTTGCAGGCATAGGCTTAACATTTTAGATGTGTATTTGATGTCACTGTATCCTGGTGTCTAACATAACTGAATAAATTGGTTTAGCAGTTTTAAATTTACAGTGGGGGGCACAACAAAATATTGGTAATAGTTTCTCAAATATTAATGGGAGCATATAGATGAAGCATCCAGAATTAATTTTGTGGAATTCATTCATAATGCACATATCACTACCTCATATGATACATGTTTCAAATCTGGTTAAATTTGGATTTTTGTGTGCAAAGCTAAATTTGAATGTGCTGTTTTAAAATTAAAGGGAAATATCTGAAATGTAAATTTTGGCAACATGTTTGGTAGGCTATAACTCAGTCCCATTTACAGCTAGACATCTGAAACTATGTATACATAGTAATGTATTGATTACCTGTATGCTGTAAAATTTCATAAGATTACTTTGAATACTATCAAAATTATACTTAAGTAACTGAAATCTAAATTTGGAAAAATGTTTGGCTACCTATAACCCAGCCCCCTTTAAAGCTTGAGACTTATAATGTAGAGAACCTACCCATGTTATATGTTTTCCTAAATCCCAAAGACGGTGGAGAAATTTGGATGACCTTTTAAAATTAGATTGAAAGAACTGAAAATAAAATTTTGATTAAATATATGGCCAACAAGAAACTAATTGTGGCAAACTGCACTGAATGATGTCGTAATATTCTTTATTTTTCTCCACACATTCAAAAATCAGGCAACAGTTTCTTGGCTCTGCCACTTTTTCAAGCCCACTATAGAAAATAATGAAACTAGTTTTTATCACATTTGTAAAAATTATAAGCATCTCATTCACTGTGCACACCATAATGAATTCAGAACACTCTGCTATAATGAGTCAAAAACACATACAATTTTTTTAAAACCTTTATATGTGCTAATAGCCCCTATTATGTACCTCTTTAAATATTCATTAAACACATGATTTAGCTCACCCGTGGGATTTACTGCTCAATGCCTAATTATCCTCTTCCATTGTTCAGCATGTCCTTAGCTGCTATATCATTTCTTTAAATGCTATAAAAGATATCACAATTACTAAAGAGAGACCCCTCTTTTTTATTTTTTATAATTCCATAATTAATTGTGTTAGGCTCACCCCACAGTTCTTGTTTTCTATTATTCCTTGTGTGACTTATATGTATTGTTTTCATCTAAAAAAAATATAAAGTTGTTCTCTTTAAATTTTTGTGTTAAATGTATTGACCCCAAAATAATGGTAAGTTTATAGCGATTACTTAGATTATAAAGCACTTCTTATGGGTTCCACGAACCTGTCTCTGCTGTGGGCATTTCAGATAGGAGGCATTACTGTGTTAGAAAGATACAAAATCCCAGGTTACTTCTGTATTATGAGATTTTCAAGAAGATAAACTTGTTCTCTACAAAGTTTAAAACTTATTTGTTTGTCAGAACACCACTGTGCAGCCTACTCCTAGCTTCCTTGGAGAGACCCACCCATGTGTTCTTGCAGTTTAAATCCCATGTGAGGTTGGGGGAGCTACCGTGACGTCACAAATGATGTCCTGCCCTGCCTCCACACACAAGGCAACCTGGCCTGCTAGATAGCTGCAGTAAGACAAGTGTGTGTGTGTGTGTGTGTATGTGTGTAGATCAGTGGGTTGAGATGGCAATCACAGGAACCAGTCCTGCCATAACACATTGCTACCAGGGGTTCTTCCCCACCTCAGGGATATAATCCCATAGTATATTCTTATTTGTTATTTTATTATGGTGATTATGCGTAAGCTAATTCATGTATTAATGGAACTGAATAAAAATAATTAAGTGCTTATCCTGTCTAGAAGAAGTGTTCAGATGGGATAAGTATTTACTTCTAGATAGGGAGAACCCCTGGTAGCAGTGTGTTATGGCAGGACTGGCTCCTGTGATTGTGATCTCAACCCACTGCTCTATACACACATTTGCAAACTGCAGCTATCTAGCAGGCCAGGCTGTTTCTGTGTGTGGAGGCAGGCCAGGACGTCATTCATGACATCACGGTAGTTCCCCCCCACCTCCCGCGGGATTTAAACCACGAGAACATACGGGCAGGCCTCTCCAAGGAAGCTGGGAGTAGGCTGGGTGGTGGTGTTCTGACAAACAAGTAAGTTTTAAACATTGTAGAGAAAAAGTTTTCTCTTCTTGAACATCTCATAATACAGAAGTAACTTGGGATTTTGTATCTTTCTAACATTGTAACACCTGCTATCTGAAATGCCCACAGAGAGGTTCAGGGAACCCATAAGAAGTGCTTTATAATTTATTTAAGTAAGCACTATGAACTTACCGTTATTTTGGGGTCAATACATTTAACACAAAAATTTAAAGAAAACAACTTTAGATTTTTTGGATGAAGACAAGGAGTAGTGTTACATATAAGTCACACGAGAATGTTAGAAAATAAGAACTGTGGGGTAAGCCTAATGTAATTAATTATGTAATTATAAAAAATAAAAAAGAGGGGTCTCTCTTTAGTAATTGTAATATCTTTTATAGCATTTAAAAAAATGATATAGCAGCTGAGGACATGCTGAACATTGGAAGCAGATAATTAGGCCTTGAGCATTATATCCTATGGGTGAGCTAAATCATGTGTTTAATGAATATTTAAAGATGTACACAATGGGGGCTATGAGCAGATATAACAGTTTTAAAAGATTTGTATGTGGTTTTGACTCATGATAGCAGAGCGTTCTGAATTCATTATGGTGTGCACAATGAATGAGATGCTTATAATTTTTACAAATTTGATTAAAAACTCTTTTCATTATTTCCTATAACAGCAATGCAGTGGGCTTGAAAAAGTGGTGCAGCCACAAAACTGTTTTGAATGTGTGGAAAAAATAAGGAAGAATATTAAGACATGATCTAGTGGAGTTTGTCACAGTTATTTTCTTGTTGGTATTTTGGTGATAGAGGATGACCCAATTTATACATACAAACAGAGTGCCTAGCCAAGTACGAGGGCAGCCCGATGCACTATTTAGTAATTCATTAGATATATGGCCACCCATAACTTCACTTTCTTTCAACTTATGACTCTGATAGTTGGTACACTTTTTGTAGGCTGGTACGCATTGTCTACACACCTCATTTAGTGTCACTTGGATTCATACTTTTAAATTTTGTGCAAAATAACTGAAATTTGAAATCTGACATAATTACACGGAATGTTCATACATATGCCATGAACTGCCACAGAAATAGAATGGTAATTCCACAGTCATTTATCAGGCAGAATTTGTTATTGTGCGCATCTCTAGTCTGGAGAGAACATGGTTGCATGCATATGAAGGTATGGAGAGAACAGGGTGCAGGAATATGTAAATATGGAGAGAACTGGGAGGTACTGTAAGACTAAGTATGGAGAGAAGAGGGGTTTAGGAATATGTAAGTATGCTATGTATAGGAAGTGCATGAATATGTATGAATGACAAGAACGGGGATCAGGAATATGTTGGTAGTGAAAGAACACTAGATGCAGTAATATGTAAGTATGGAGAGAATATGGCATGCAGGAATCTGTAAGTATGTAGAGAAAAGGGAGTGCATGATACGTACAGTATGGAGAACATATGGTGTGCAGGAATGTAAGTATGGAGAGAACAGGGAGTACACAGATATGTAAGTATGGAGAGAAGACTGTGGTGGGGTGAAGGAATATGTACTGTTAGTATGGAGAGAACGGGGTGTAGCAATATGTAAGTATGAATAGAGCAGGGGTGCAGGAATCTGTAAGTATGAAGAGAACATGGAGTGCAGGAATATGCAAGCATGAGAGAACAGGGCATGTGGGAATATGTAAGTATGGAGTGAACATGGGGTGCAGGACTATGCAACTAAGTTGAGGACAAGAGTGCCAGAATATGTAAATATGTGTAGAACAGGGGGTGCAGAATTATCTAGGTATATTAAGACAACATTTGCTGGAGGAATATGTGACTATGGAGAGAATAATTGGTGCAGGAATATGTACGCATGGAGAGAACAGGTGGTGTAGGAATATGTAAGATGGAGAACAGTGATGTAGGAATATATTTATTTATTTAGCTTTTGTTGACCGGGTAAGTACACTAGACAAGTATTATGCCTATTTTCAGGAACGACCCGGGTTGTAAGTATAAGTATAGCATGAACAGGGAGTGAAAGGACATGTAAGTATGGCAAAAACAGTACATCCATGAATGTGTAACTAAGGACAGAACAGGGGTTATAGGAATATGTAAGTATGGAGAGAACAGGTCATACAGGTAAATGTAGGTATTGCGAGAAAAGGGGCAGTAATATGTAAGTATGGAGAGAACATGGGTTGCAGGAATATGTAAGTATGAGAGAACAGGGCATGTGAAAATAAGTATAGAGAGAATGGGGTGCAGCAATACGTAAGTATGGAAAAAACAGGGTGTGCAGGAATATGTTAGTATGAAGAGAAAATGGGGTGCAGAAATATACAAACATGAGAGTACAGGGCGTGCGGGAATATGTAAGTATGGGTTGAACAGGGAGTGCATGAATATGAATATAAGGAGAGAGTATGTTGAGGAGAAGAAGAATGCAGGAGTAAGTATGTATGAGTAGAACAGGGGTGCAGGAATATGTAAGTATGGAGAAAACACTGGATGCATGAATATGTATGTATAGAGGTATGTATGTATGTCAAGCACAGCCAGTAAATGAATATGTAATTTTGGAGAGAGTTGGGGTATTGGAGTATGGAGAGAACAGTGAGTGAAGGAATATGTAAGTACGGCAAGAACAGAGATGTAGAAATATGTTAATATGGAGAGAACCTGTATGTATGTAAGTACTGAGAGAAGAAGGGGTGTGGGAATATGTAAGTATGGAGGGAACGTGGGGTTTAAGAATATTCAAGTATGGAGGGAATGGGGACTACAGGAATACATAAGTATGGAGGGAACAAGTGTGCAGGAATATAGATATGGATGGATGGCGAGATCATGGGTTGAGGAATAAATAAGTCTCGAAATTTGTAATTTATGTCTCAGATAATTTCAATCTTTATCCATAAATGTGTGATGGAACACTGTTGTGGTTATTATTCATCAGTATTCAGTAATGAGCAGCAACAAGTAGAATGCAGACATTCTTGAGTAGAGATATGCAAAATTAGAAAATTTCATTCTGCAAAATATTTTGTGAAATTTGCGCATTTTGTGAAATATTTTGCAAGGGCAAAATGCAAAATTCCACTGGTGAATTGCAAACTTTCGTCCATAAAACACAAGAAGTCACCCAGAAATATGACATTTTGCCCATGAAACGTGAAATTTCTCTTGAGAAATAGCAAAATTTAGGTGAAATGTGGTAAAATTGTGCATTTTGCAGGTGAAATTTCACAATTTTGTACCTGGTGAAAAATTTCACTGAATGGCGGAATTTCATGAAATGTTTAGTGCTGTAAAATTGCAGATTTTGCAGCAATTTTGCTGGTGAAATTTAATTTTGCAGCATCTCTATTCTCGAGATTTTTTTTTGTATAAAATGGGCACGGCTTTATTTTGGGTTCCCATTAATCAGGACCCCATCATATGGCACATCATTTAAATAGAGCATACCCGTGCTGCATATCTATTTCCCATAGACTACATAGCTTGAAACAAAGAATGATGGCGGCCACGCTGGGCTGCCGACTGTGAGCTCCCTAACTAGTTGCTGAATTTTAGGAGAATTCGTTTATTTTATCTTTTGTTTAAGTCCTAGTCCTAAGCTTACTGCTTTCTGTGTATTGTTACGGTCTAAAGTTTAAGACTACCGTCATTTATCGCGTACCTGAAGAGACTGGCACATTGAGTTGTGAGGTCGCCTGCTTGCTGTGTGTTGACAGCCTGCCCGACTACGAGGGAATTCTATGGCGGTTCAGTGGTCCAGTGAGCCGCTTTGGGGCTGTGGAGAGGTCGGAGGAGTGGTGGAACGGTGAGGTGGAGTGGTGGTTTCCATACGGGACAGGAATATAGCCGGACTGTACGTGAAGGACGTGGCCGGGTGCCTGTGAGAGAGGACCGGCTGGAAGAAGAGGAAGCACTGAGAGGAAGTGTGTATAAACGTACAGTGAGGATTTCTGTGCATTTTAAAGAGATTGGGTTCCTCGGTCCGGATGGAGAGACGGTTGTTACTGCCACCGGAGGGTGGTGGTGCTAATTCAGTTCCTTAGGTGGAGTAGGGGGACCTCCGAAGGGTGGTCTAGTCTGCCTCACCGTGGTGAAGGATCGGGTTGAGCTTAACCTGAAGGTGAAATCTACATGCTGCCTGCCTGCCTGCCTGCCATCGTGAAGGATTCCTAGGGAGGAAAAACCACAATGTGGGAAGGAAAGTGGAACTTCCTGGACCATCTGTTTGGTGATGTACTTTTAAATTTTGTTTTTGGGCCAGCATCTGTTATATATCTTTTGTAAAGATCAGAACTGGGTTCTGTGGGATTGTTTCAGACTCGTGAGAGGAGGCTGGCATAATTCTAAATTTCCCATCCTAAAGTGGTGAGAGCACACGGGTGTGGACATTAAAAACCTTGGAACTCTCTTCTCCATTTTTCAAAGGAAACTGTGGTACTGCTTTTTGGATTAGGAGGCCTTCTTTAATATTAAAGGCCAGCTTTATGTTAGGGGCCTGTATAGTTTGTAAAAGCTCCTTTCCCCTGCAGTGGTGAGAGCATTGTGGGTGAGAGCAGAGAGATAAAATGAAATCAACAAATTAAAGATCCGAAGGCACATTTTGGACACTCAACAACATGAACTTTGATAGGATTTATTTATTTATTAGACGTTTGAATTAGGGGTATAGATTTGTTAAATAGATATTATATTTTATATTTATTTTTTGAGTTACTTAGTTATTTGGTTATTGTGTTCATTAGATTTATAGTTTATTAATTGTGTATTATTTATTGTAGAGTAGTTGTTTTTATTTAAGTGTTTTGAGGGGGGTTAAAAATTGTTAGATTGTTTTTTTGTAGTGTTAATTATGTGCTGGAATAATAGTAGGACAGTCGGGTATTATTTCCCCTCCAGGCTCAGGGACCTTCATCCTTTCTCCTGTCCCCCCCTATAGCCAGAGGTCTATAAAAGATGTAGGGCTCTGGGGATTGTGAGGGGGAGGAGGAGGGCTGGTGCTGGGTCTGGAGGAGGAATGGAAAGGAGTGAGCAGATAGAGATAGTGGGGACAAGGAGACGCCCTGGGGTGAAATGGGCCCAGGAAAGGGGACCTCCCTGTCTGGTGCCCATACCCAAGAGTTCTGACTATAATCGGCAGGTAAGGTGGTCATCCTCGGAGGCTCATCCTACTCGGGCGGTGTTGTGCAACGCCAGGTCTATTAAAAACAAAACGGCTACTATAGCTGATTTTGTTGGGTCATCTGACCTGGCGTGCATCACCGAGACCTGGCTGGATGAAAATGCTGGGCCAGTTTGGGCAGCAGCAGTTCCAGACGGTTACTCGGTGATACACCGCCCGAGGCTGGATCGTAGAGGCGGGGGTGTTGCCATCTGTTTTAAAGACAAAATTGGGCCCTGAGTGGAGGTACCAGTGGGAGTCACCAGGTCCTTTGAGTGCATCCCAGGCGAGGATGTGGGGTGCAGGATACTTCTTGTATACCGTCCACCAGGTGACGAGAATGTTTTCCTGCGGGAAGTTGCAGACTTCATTGTCGACCTGACATTGGGGTCCCCCAGATGGTTGGTTCTGGGGGACTTCAGTGCCTGGGTCGACGATGAACTCTCACACTTTGGTCAAGACTTCTTCCAGTTGATGATTTCACTGGGCTTCACACAGGTTATTTCCTCCTCGACCCATATTGGTGGGCATTCATTGGACTTGGTGTTCCTTCTGGGGATGGGGATATCTGATTTGGTGGTGGAACCGGTTGGATGGTCGGACCATCACTCCATTGGGTTCAGTTTTGAGGCCACCCCTATTAGGTCAGCCCCTACGGAAATGGTCTGGTACCGCCCATTAAGGGGTGTTTCCCCGGATGACCTGATTGCGGTGCTGGACCGATCGGGCCTACCGATAGATTGCTTGAATCCGGGAGACCTGGTACGTGCCTATAATAAGGCGGTGACAGGGGCCCTGGATTCCATTGCACCTGTTTGTGTTTGTCCTCTCACTCTTCGTCCCAGGTCTCCTTGGTTCGATGAGACCGTGAGGGAGTTGAGGAGAGTTGGACGAAGGTTGGAGAGGCGCTGGCGGAGATCCAGTTTTGATGATGACAAACTTAGTTTGATGAACCACTATGTGGTCTATCAATCCGCAATTTCTCGTAAGAAGGCAGAATTCCTGTCCAGAGAGATTGCGACTGCACAGAATAGACCAGCTCAGCTCTTTCGGACTGTGGACAGACTGTGCAATCCAGTCTGTCTTCAGCCCAGAAGAGCCTTTTCTCAAGAATGGTGTGAGGAGTTTGCTCTCTTCTTTGCAGATAAGGTTGCCAAAATCAGATCGGATGTCCGCTTGTCCCTCTCCAGTGGGAGTTGTGATGGCCGGCAGGAGATGTCGGACACCCAGTTTGCATGGTCTGACTTCAGCCTCCCCATAATCAATGACATTGTGATGATCATCCGAGCGCTGCGACCAACTAACTGTGATTTGGATCCTGGCCCCACGCGTCTTTTAGTGGACTGTGTGGATAAAATCGGCCCAGTCCTGGCTATGATAGTCTGGAGGTCCTTGGAGAGGGGGATCTTCCCAGATCCTCTTAAGGAGGCTGTAGTTAAGCCTCTTTTGAAGAAGCCCTCCTTGGACCCGGATTGTCTAGCAAATTACAGGCCTGTCTCTAACTTACCCTTTGTGGGTAAAGTTATTGAGAAGGTGGTTGCAGCGCAGCTGTATGATCATCTGACCAACAACAATGTCTATGATTCTCTCCAGTCTGGATTTAGGAAAAGGCATAGTACCGAGACAGCACTTGTTCGGGTACTAAATGACCTCTTAATAGCGAGAGATCATAGGACCTGTTCCATCTTGGTACTTCTTGATCTCTCTGCAGCATTTGACACTGTTAACCATGGTGTGCTGTTGGAGTGTCTGCGGTCTATCTGTGGATTGTCTGATACAGTCCTCAGGTGGTTTCGATCTTACCTCGAGGGTAGGACTCAGAGGGTGGTGTCGGGAATTTTTTCTTCGGCATCAGTCTCCCTAGTCTGTGGGGTACCGCAGGGTTCCATTTTGGCGCCCATGTTGTTTGCAGTGTATATGCTGCCATTAGGAGTGATTGTTAGACGATACAGTGTGGGTTTTCATTGCTATGCAGATGATACCCAGCTGTATATGTCTTTTGTGCCCGGCCAGGATGCTGCCATTCTGATATTTAACAACTGTCTTGCTGAGATCCAAGACTGGATGAATGGGAGTTGGCTGCGGTTGAACCCTGAAAAAACTGAGGTGTTGGTTGTGGACAAGGGTCGCTGTGAGGTGGGTTTGTTAGCTGGATCGCCCTCAGGCTTATGGCTTGGAGGTGTCCAGCTGACGACCTCAGACCAGGTGCGGAATCTGGGCGTAGTATTTGACGACTGTCTGACTTTTAAATCTCAGGTGTCAGCGGTGGTCAAAACTTCCTTTTACCATCTGAGGAACAGCGCCCGGTTGAAGCACCTGGTTCCTCCAGAGGATCTTCCAACGTTGGTCCACGCATTTGTTACCTCCCGCCTTGACTATTGCAATGCCCTTTACCTGGGGCTACCGGGGGTTGAACTTCACTGTCTGCAGCTAGTGCAGAATGTGGCAGCCAGGCTGTTGACTGGATCTTCTAGGTCTAGCCATATAACGCCTGTGCTCCGCGGACTGCATTGGCTGCCAGTTTTCTGGTGAATCATCTTCAAGGTCGGTTTGCTGACCTATAAAGCCCTACACGATCAGGGACCTACTTACCTGAAAGAGCTCCTCTGTCCCTACTGTCCTCCCGGCTCTCTCCGATCCACTGACGAGGGATTGCTAGAGATCCCCAGGGTCTGTTTAAAAACTTAAGGGGCAAGATCGTTTAGTTTTATGGCCCCGACCCTGTGGAATTCTCTACCTCGTCAGGTGCGAAATTGCCGACTGTCCAAAGCTTTAAAGGAGCTTTGAAGACATATCTTTTTAGCAGAGCTTTTAATGATTTATGACAGTTTTAATCTTGTTTATTTATTGTTTTATGTACTGTACAGGTGCTTTGGTTACAAGAAAAGCGCCTTATAAAAATAAAGAATGAATGAATGAATCAGTGTGGTTCATTAATTGAGAACACAATGTTTAAAGGTCAAAATGGCTCAAACCCACCACAGTAGATAGGGATGTAAACTTACCCAACTATCAAATATTCAGAGCGGATCGCCAGACAAGGGGCGGTGGAGTAGCTATATATGTAAAATCCAGTATATCTGTATCCTGCCTTAATGCAACATCTGTGCCCAAGGAATTCGAATGTATATCCCTCAAAGTAACTCTCTTCAATACGGCAGCTTTTCAGCTAGTTGGCTGCTATAGGCTCCCCTCTGCTGATCACAAGCTTCTAACCCACCTGGGGAATCTGATCAAACCGGGCACTGAAGAAATCATAATCCTAGGTGATCTAAATCTAAATTGGCTTTCCAAGGCAGCAGCACCATTAGTTTAATTCTGTGATGCACACGAGTTCTCACAACTGATAAATGAGCCAACAAGAATCAACTTAAAGAATAGAAGCAACAGCACATTACTTGACATCATTCTGGTGAATAAACCCCACCTATTCACGCACACTGGAGTGCTTTTCAGTGACCTAAGTGACCACTGCCTCATTGCAGGAGTAAGATCATCCGTGAAATCAGCACCCCCAGCAAAATTCCTACGGAGGAGATCCAAGAAAAACTTCAATATTGAGGGATATCTCCATGATCTAACTCATTCTACAAGATGGCAAGAGTTTTACCTAGCACACTCTGTGGAAAAAGCACATCAGGTGTTAAACAGCATAATACTAGGTGCCCTTAACACTCACGCACTAATCACTAGTGTTCGAATAAAAAACAAATCTTGCCGCTGGTTTTCTGCTGACCTTAAATCTGCACTGCTGGAGAGAGAGAGAGAGAGACAAGCTATGGAAACTGGCGAGGAAGACCAAGAACCCAAATGACTGGGTGATGTTTAAGAAAGCCAGAAATAGCTGTACCAGGAAAGTACGGGATACAAAGGCTGCCTTTTATAGGGCTGAACTTGACTCCTCCTACCACAATCCTGCTAGGCTCTGGAGTACCATTAAGGGTATTTTAGGACAGGACTCTAGCACCTCACTACCAACTCAATTGCACAACAATAAGGGTACAATCTCAGACAGAATGGAAGTACTGGATGCTTTCAATAATCACTTCACAACTGCTGGCCTTGCTTTTGACACCTCTCCAGCTAACCTGCTACGTGCACAACTAAGCTTCCAGCACACTGGAGCTCAGAGATCTGATTCTTCCTTCTCCTTCAAACTGATCCTGTTGAAGCAAATAGAGGATCTAATGTTGCAAATGGATATCAAAAAAAGCACAGGGGTGACTCCCTTGACCCCTACTTTCTAAAGATTACAATATATGCACTTGCAGTTCCCTTAACACATCTTTTTAATCTGTCATTAATCCCTGGTTCTATTCCTACAATGTGGAAGACAGCCCAAGTGTTTCCCCTACTAAAATCAGGGGACCCCATGGACCTCAACAATTACAGGCCTATATCCATTCTTCCAGTGCTATCCAAGCTGCTAGAGAAATTAGTGAGCATCCAGCTAAGAGAATACCTTGAAGATGCTAATCTCTTAAATCCAGCTCAATCTGGGTTTACAGCTAGGTATAGTACTATCTCTGCACTGGCCAAAGTTACAAATGACTGGCAAACCGAATTGGATAAAAAGAACAGTGTCTGTGCTGTATTTCTAGATCTCAGCAAGGCATTCGACACAGTGGACCATGAGCTGCTACTGTCTTCCTTGCATTCCATAGGCTTGGACCCACCCTCCCATAAGTGGTTCAGGTGTTACCTTACGGATAGGTCACAGCAGGTGAAAGCTGAAGGTGATCTATCTCCACTAAAACCACTTCTAAGAGGAGTTCCACAAGGATCTATCCTGGGCCCTATCCTTTTTGCCATTTACATTAATAATATTGACTCAAACCTCACCAAAGCCACTGTTCACCTGTTTGCAGATGACACAGTTTTGTTTGTCAGCAACCCATCACCTGCAATAGCTCGTGAAATTCTACAAGCAGAATTCTGCTTATTATAACACCAACTACCGGAAAAAAAGCTTCTTTTAAATGCAAAGAAAACAAAAGCAATGTTTTTCTCCAACCAAAGCTATACAAATACCTCCTCACTAAACAATCTCCCCCAGCTATCCACTATCCTTGGAGAAAGCCTGGACTATGTAGAAAAATTCAAATATTTGGGTGTGTGGATAAATAGCAGGCTTGATTACACACATCACATTGAAGAACTTCTGAAAAAACTTCAACAGAGGCTTGGCCTGTTCTTCAGAATAAAACACTTCCTAACCAGAGACTCTAAGATGAGGTTGGTCCAGGCCACTTTTCTTTCAGTTATTGACTATGCAGATTTCCTTTACAGTCACTGCCCCATCTCCTATCTAAGCAAATTGGATACACTGTACCACAGAGCACTAAGATTCATACAGATCTTCCATTTAACACTCATCACTGCTCTCTCTATGCTGCAGTCGGTTGGGCATCCCTACACCTCAGAAGGAACAGAAATGCTGCACTATGGATTTACAGAGCGTTGTCTAAGAAGCTTCCAATTTATATTTTAGACTGCTTCACACAGGCCACAGCTAGCTCCTATGCCCTAAGAAGCAACAACTTCATGATGCTCAAGGTGCCTAAAGTCAACACCCGGCAAGGGAGGTCTGCAATCAGCTATTCTCTAGCTATGGCATGGAATACTTTACAGAAGTCCCTGAAGCTGATCAATCTTATACCTGTAGCATCCTTTAAACAGCTTTGCATAAGTCTCTTCTCAGAGAAATGCAACTGCTATCACAAGCTCTAGTCTATTCACATTCCTTACCATCCCCCTTCCAGACAACTATCATAATTTGCAACTCATTCCCCATAACTTATCCGCACAATTCTCCCTCCCAGGCAGCCCTCATTTTATGGTACTTCAGTTCCCTGTAACCTTATCCACACTGATCTTGCTACCCCTGGCTATAATCTTCTCCCACTAATTCCTGGCCCTTACCCCAGCCCTTATTACTCCCTTACACCTCCTAGTATTAGCCCCAGCCCCTGTCTGAGTCCCCTATACCCTCCCTTCCATGTCTTTTACCAGAGACTGTGTTCACCATTTTCTCAGTCACTCAAACACTGTGTCTTTTTGTCTGCATTGGCTTCCCCTGGAACTTGGAAATTTTGGGGTGCTTTATGTTGAGTGTATGCCTTGATTCCTCCACTGGGATATGTATATACTGTATTATCTAGTGTACTTTTCATATGTCCTACCTTGTCCTGTTATGTTTTAATCAACTTCTGTCTTTTGATTATGTGTATATATAATTGTTTTAAATGTATCTGTTTATGTACCAACTATTGAACCTTGACCTTATCAGGTCCATCTTGCAAATGAGCTCTGCTCAATGATGTTCGCCTGAATAAATAAAGATTTGATTGATTGATTGAAAATGTTACTATGCTCCCAATTAAACTGCGTCATGAAGCTTTTAGGCTGTGGTTATTGTGCCTTCCACTGCACACAGCTAGTGCTTATCTACAAATGAAGCCAAACCAACTGCTTCCCTGTGACACATCATCCTACCAGCCAATGGTTGCACACACTGGCCAGCATGTTAGGCAGCACATCATCCACAACATCCTTGAACAAGTCCTCCACCAGAACCACCCAGCAGTATGTGAAAGACCTGGTTGCTCATCAAAATGTTCACCACCGCTCACCAGCATGACCTACACGCTCACTTACCAACATGGTGGCGACTGCTTGCCAGTGAAATATGACCACAACTACTCACCAGCAAGACCTGATTGCTCCCAGCACTTGGAAATTGACCAAAATTAGAAGATGCGGTCACTCCTAACATGACTGCAACTGCTTGCCACCTGACTGCCCCATCATAGCCTTAAGTGCACTTTGAGAAAGCAGAGAGACTTCAGTGCTATTCAGTAATGTAACTTGCTGTCTGTTCCTCTTCTCCCAGAAAGGTACATGAAGTCACAGAGACAGCAGTGAGACACCCATTCTTTTGGGGGGATTATTTCAGCTAGTGTACATTAGGTGGTTGTTGAAGCTCTTTGGAACCAAAACTCAGTCTTGCCCTTTAATACATTACCATAGCATACTCCCCCCTCTGTCATGCCTTATTCCTTACTTGTCTAGCTCTGATTATAAACAACATCTGTATTCCCTTGGTACAGTACATTAACATGACATTATCCCACCTCTGTCATGCCTCATTCCTTACTTGTCTAGCTCTGATTTTAAATGATGTCTGTATTACCTTGGTACAGTACAGTACCATAGCATAATCCCATCTCTGTCATGCCTCATTCCTTACTTGTCTAGCTCTGATTATACATGATGGCTGTATTACCTTGGTACAGTACATTACCATTGCATAATCGTACCTCTGTCATGCCTCAATCCTTACTTGTCTAACTCTGATTATAAATGATGTCTGTATTACCTTGGTACAGTACAGTACCACAGTATAAGACCACCTCTGTCATGCCTTATTCCTTACTTGTCTAGCTCTGATTATAAATGATGTCTGTATTACCTTGGTACAGTACAGTACATTACCTTAGCATAATCCCACCTCTGTCATGCCTTATTCCTTACTTGTCTAGCTCTGATTATAAATGATGTCTATGTTACCTTGGTACAGTACAGTACCACAGTATAAGCCCACCTCTGTCATGCCTTATTCCTTACTTGTCTAGCTCTGATTCTAAATGTCGTCTGTATTACTTTGGTTCTTTTTTAATTTGCAGGCTATAACATCCCAAGGGAACAATTGTTACAGCTTATTGAGAAGGATGATGACATTCCTTTTGGTGATGTAAAGGTGGAAGAGATTGCACAAGAGGAGGATCACCTGGAAGACACTCCCAACAGTAAGTAGCTGGCTAGATAATGACTCTGTAGGGGACCTTGCCAACTGCTGTTGAGGGGGTTATGAAGAATTGGGAAACAGTTAAGAACTGGAGGGGCAGAAATTATTAGATTACAAATCAGATATTATAATAGCTGGATAAGAAGGAGAAAACCATTAAGATTTGTTAAAAGAAATGGGTCATTGTTATAGTGAATATGGGATGGACTGGGAGCTGGAGCACATGACAGAGGTTTGAATTCCTGGGGTTTTCATTCCAGCAGTGGGTGGGCAGCCAGGTGTCTGCATTATAAATATTTTGTTGTTGAAAGGGCAGACTGGATGGGCCTTGCGGTCCTTATCTGCCATCAACTTCTATGTTTCTATGAGAGAGGAGGGACTTCACATGTCCTGAGAGGAGGAAATTACTGCATCCATGACAAGAGAAGATATAGACAACAAAAAGGATTTTGGCAGAAGAGAGGTCTAGTGAGGAGGAGTGACGGTAAATGTAGTATTGCAGACATTTTATTAAATCAACCAAGGATTCATAAATGAAAATATCCTCAGCAGAAAAGAGGTCTAGGATCCATTCACATATCTGGACTGTGTAGTATGGTACGGGCTGCACCCATTGGCTCACACTGTGGACCAATGGGCATACAGCCCTACTGTAGGGAGTCGGTCTGCGAGCGGTGGGGCGGCGAGCAGGTGGGGAACTGCTGCCCGCCGCTGACCAGGGGGCAGGCAGTGGAGCTCAGTGGGCGGGTGGGGAGGGGTGCAGCTGGACCACCAGGGATATGGGACTAGTATTTCTATAGGATATGCCTGCGATCGGGCTGTGAGCAGTCCACTGGACCACCAGGGATATTGGACTTTTACATTTAAACATATGCCCGTGATCGGGCTGCGAGCAGTCCACTAGACCACCAGGGATATTGGATTTTTACATTTAAACATATGCCCGCGATCGGGCATGGGGGGGCTCCACCAGGAAGGTGAAGCTGGAGCTCGGGTTGCCACCCACAGGTGGCAGCTGCCGTGTTGCTCCTTGCAATACAGCAGCTCAGCTCACCTGTGGGTGGCCAGCTGTTGTTCCTTTTTTTTTTTGGCTCACCTGTGTGCAGCATAAGTAGGGGTTGCGCATGCATGGACTCAGCACATCCCAAGCTGAATATCGGGATGTGCGGGTGTATGGTACACCCCACCCTTCTTATACATTAGAGATGCGCTCCGGTGCGCCGGGTTTGTCCAGCACAGTCCCTGTTTGAATATCGTGCCAGGGTGCATCAGTGGGTTGCGCATGGCGCAACAGTGTTGCACTATGCCAACTCTTCTGAATATCTGGGCCCAAGAATTCTGTTTCTGCTGTCACAGTCATATGTTTATATAAAAGCTTTACAAAAGTGGGAAATTCAAAAGTTGTGCCATTTCTTCTGGAGATGAAGCAATAATGTCTTTATCGACTAGCAGACTGACTTGGCATTCTTGTTTGTGAAGTAAGTTAATATAATTGAAGATAATTTTATGATCACCCTTTTGCGCCTGTTAGGCAATCAATGTTTTATCATTGTATTCTACTGTTCTAATTTCAGATTTGCATTTTTTTAATCCGTTTAAAAGCTGTCCAAGTTCTGGCACATTTGTTAGCTGGGTATTGTTTAAAGCCTTTGTTTTTCTCAAAATCACATTATTAAATTTGTGTGTCAACCATGTTGGGTTATTTGTGAGTTTTCTTTTTTTTTATTCTAGGGATAAATTTATAAGCAATATCTTGAATATTTTTAAATGTAGTCCACATAGAGTCAACATTTTGATCGTGAAGCACTGCTTCCCAGTCAGGGTTAACAAGATGATCACAAATAGCTTCTCTATTGACTTTACTATAAATAAAAGTCTCAGTAACTTTGTTTGATTGTATCCATAATATGTCTATTTGAAATTTTATTGTGAAATGGTCACTGTTTCCTAACGGAGCATTGACTTGACAGTTCTGAATTTTGATTGATTCACTACCTAATGCAATGTCCAAGATATTATTGCCTCTGTGAAACAGAGAGTGTGACACAAGGTGGTGGTGCTACACAGTTAAAAATCATATAAAGTAGATTGGGAGCACACAGCCTTCACCCAGTATAAAATAAAATGTCCAAACTGCTACTTAAAGCAAATGCAGTTTATTCAAATCCAGAACACCAAGGCAATCAAACAGTGCACACAGCACTGTCTCCGTGCTTACGTTTCACCCAGCACTCTGGGCTTCTTCAGAGCTAGTGCAACCAGGCAGACAACACTCTTACATACCCAAATAGGGTCTAACTGATGCATCACCTAACCAATTACAATCAAGGTATTTGTCTTAAAGACACATACAAACCATTGCAATGTCATATAAAATCATATTTTAAACACTTTTTTTAAATTTTTAAATGTTTAAGTTTCAAAAAGTTCAAAGAAAATTTATCTCAACATTTTTAAATATTCCAAAAAATCTTAGAAAGAACTTTAGAAAGAATCTGGATACAGAAGTTGATACCAGCCCATTTACAGAAGAAAGGGTTCTGAAAGAACTCTTAAAACTGAAGGTGGACAAAGAAAATGGGGCCTGATGGGATTCATCCCAGAATTCTAAAAGAACTAAGGGTAGAACTAGTGACACCACTGACTATCCTCTTTAACAAATCATGGGAGGATGGGGTGGTACCCAAGGACTGGAGGAGGACAGATGTGATTCCCCTTCATAAAAGTGGGAGCAAGGCAGAAGCAGGAAACTACAGACCTGTTAGTTTAACCTCAGTGGTAGGGAAAATAATGGAATCACTTCTGAAGGAAAGAATTGTCGAGTATCTAGAGGCCAGAGGGGCACAGAACCCAAGGCAGCATGGATTCACAGCGGGAAGGTCATGCCAGACAAATCTGATAGATTTCTTTGACTGGGTGACCAAAGTAGAAGATCAGGAAGGGGCTGTGGACATGGCCTACCTAGACTTTAGCAAGGCATTTGACACAGTCCCACATAAAAGATTAATATACAAGTTAGCCAGCCTGGGAGTGGGTCCCAAGATGACAGCCTGGGTAAAGAATTGGCTGGAGAATAGGACACAGAGAGTAATAGTAAATGGAGTCCCTCTGAGGAAAGGGGAGTTACTAGTGGGAGTGCTCAGGGTTCAGTATGGGACGGTCCTCTTCCAATGTCTTTATAAGCGACATTGCAGAGGGACTGGAAGAAAAGTATGTCTCTTTGCAGATGACACAAAGATCTGCAACAGAGTTGATACACAAGGTGGGGTGGAAAGGATGAGAAGGGACTTGGCAAGGTTAGAGGAATGGTCAAATGTATGGCAGCTTAGATTCAGTGCTAAGAAGTGCAAGGTAATGCACCTGGGAAACAAAAACCCAGGGGAAGAGTACACAATGAGAGGGTGAGATACTAACAACAATAAAAATGGAAAGGGACCTGGGGGTAGTCATATCAGATGACCTAAAGGTGGGCAAGCAATGTGAGAGGGCGGCAAGGAGGGCTGGGGGATACTGGGATGCATAGGGAGAGGCATCACCAGTAGAAAACAGGAAGTTATTATCCCTCTGTACAGACAGCAGGTGAGACCCCATCTGGAGTACTGCGTGCAGTTCTGGAGACCCAATCTCCGCAAAGACATAGACAGGATGGAAGCTGTCCAGAGGAGGGCAACTAAAATGGTGCAGGGTCTGCACTGAAAGACATATGAAGAGACAGTAGAGCTTAATATGTATAGACTGAGGAAGAGGAGGGGACATGATAGAAACTTTCAAGTACCTCAAGAATCAACAAAGTCCAAGAGGTAACATCTTTCAAAAAGGGTGTGCAAGAACAAGGGGCACAATTTGAGGATGGGGCGGCTCATAGGTAATTTAAGGAAGTATTTTTTCAGAGAGAGGGTTGTGGATGCATGGGACGGCCTTCCGGAGGAGGTTGTGGAGTCAAAAACAGAGGTGGAATTCAAGCATGCATGGGACAGTCATAAGACAATTCTAGGGGGAAGAAGTAGGCTGCTGGTTAACTAGGATCTGCAGCTTATCCACTAGGTAAGGAAATGGGCAGACTGGGTGGGCCAAGCGGTCCTTATCTGCCGCCAAATTCTAGGTTTCTATAATCGTGTCTCAGACAGTAAAGCAGTTTGATGAAGTCTCCTGTGGGGACTTTAAATTAATTTACACCTAGAGGAGAAAATGAAAAAAAAAGGGCAACAGTAAAAAACATGTATTCACACAAGAATGCAAAACCATCTAACTATTACACAATAAGCCCTATTCTGAAATTCATATAGTGATGACTGAAATCTTTTTCTAGGATAATTTATTCCATTTATTACATACTCCTTAAGGTTTTTTTTAAACATACAGTATATATAACTGGAAACAATGAAAAAATAAAAAATGAAAAAATATGTGTGCATTACAGCTGAGGGGCACCTCAAATTGTGAATCCATTTCTGTTCACATCAATCTTAAACAAAGGAGCACCTCTATTTTCTCCTACACTTAAGGAAGGGACCAAATTCAAACTTGTCATCTAGCCCCTTACCCTGTAATGCTACAAGTTTGTGAATCCATTTCTGTTCACAGCAGTCAAGGGCATTGTTGAAGTCTCCACCCCTTATATCTCTGGGAACCACTTCCAAGCCAAATGCTGAGACCCGGTGATGAATACCAGGGTTTGCATGGACATGTACTGCCGTAGCATAAGAGGGATTCTTATTTCTGATCACCAGTTGATGTTCATTTATTCTGAACCACAATGTTCTTTTTGATGTTTTGCCCCACTTGTGACTTGTATCTCTTCTGACTGTATACCATTTACTACCACTCTCTGTTTTCTGCCCGCCAACCAGTTTGTCACCCAGTTGACCAACATCTGACCCACCCCGAGCCTACCCAGCTTATTTATCAATCGTCTATGTGGAACAGTTTCGAAAGCTTTGCTGAAGTCAAGGTAGGCAACATCATCTGCTCCCCCTTGGTCCACCACTCTGGTTACCCAGTCAAAGAAATCTATGAGATTAGTTTGACAGGACCTTCCTTTTGTAAACCCATGCTGTCTTGGATCCTGTGCTCCTATGGGTTCCAGGTGTTGCACTATCCTTTCCTTAAGGAGTGTTAATGGTTTGTATGTGTCTTTAAGACAAGTACCTTGACTGTAATTGGTTAGGTAATGCATCAGTTAGACCCTATTTGGGAAATCTGGCCAATGGAAAATCATGTACACAAATTCTCGCAGTCTGGGAAACAAGATCCTAGACCTGCAGGCAATAATGACAGAGGCTAAACTGGACATAGTAGCCATTAGTGAGACATGGTTTACCAGTATCACACTTGGGAGACTTCAGTACCTGGCTATGTACTGTTCTGAAGAGATCGAGGTGCAAAAGGGGGGGGTGGAGTGGCCCTGTATGTCAATGAAAATATCATAGCTACAGAAATTCAGAATACACATAAGGAGCCAGAAGAACTGTGGGTTACCCTGGAAACAGGAAATGGGACAGCCATACGAACTGGGGTTGTATACAGACCTCCAGACCAGGGGAAGGGCATAGACACGTTACTGTTAGAAGATATACAAAACATGACAGCTAAAGGGGAGGTTCTAATAATGGGAGACTTCAACATGCCAAATATAGATTGGTCAAAACCAGCAGGGACATTTGCCAGAACTAGACACATGGTGGATTCCCTGCAGGTGGAGGGCCTCAAACAACTGGTACAACAACCCACAAGAGACAGAGCTATCCTAGATCTAGTACTGACTAACAGGGAAGGGATCACAGATCTCCAGGTAGAAGGTCACCTGGGTGCCAGTGACCATTACATGGTATGGATCAATTTGCCCGCTAGAACAAAATCATCCCATTCCAAGGCAAAAATATGTGACTTCAGAGGAGCTGACTTTGATAAGATGGCCAACAGAGTTAAGCTAACCCTGGCAAAAAGAAATACAGGTGAGGGGGTACAGGCAAAGTGGGCAAGCATTAAAGATGCAATACTTGAAGCAATATCCCATTGTGTTAGTGAGAAAAGGAAGTGCAAAAGAAGAAGGAAACCACTTTGGTTCTCAAACACAGTAGTAGAAAAGGTCAGAGCCAAAAGGCTGGCTTTCAGGAAATATAAGGGAACGCAGCAGGATGAAAATAGGGAGTCATACTAAACTTCCCTAAGGGAAGCAGGGAAGGCAGTAAGGCAGGAAAAAGGCCAAACCAAGGAAACACTAGCATGAACAGTACAAGAAGGTGACACAACTTTCTATAGATACATTAGTGAAAGGAGAAAGTCTAGAGGGGGTATTGCTAAGATCAAAGGTGATAAGGGGGCATGTGAGGAGGAGGACCATGTAAAAGCATATATCTTAAATAGATACTTCTGCTCAGTATTTACTGAAGAGAAGGTAGGGCAGGGCCCACAGCTCAGCACCATGGACACATGGGGGAGGGAGGTGTGCATTAGTCCCATCACAAAAGAAAGGGTCCTACAAGAGCTCGATAAGCTCAGGGTGGACAAGGCAATGGGACCTGATGGCATACATTCCAGGGTACTAAAGGAGCTAAGGGTGGAACTAGCAGAGCCATTATCAGAACTGTTTAGTGAGTCTCTGAGCACAGGAATGTTCCCAGAAGACTGGAGAAGGGCTCATGTGATTCCACCCCACAAGAGTGGTAGCAGGGAGAAGGCATGGAACTACAGACCAATCAGTCTTATCTCAGTAGTGGGCAAGATTATGGAGACACTCCTTAAGGAAAGGATAGTGCAACACCTGGAACCCATAGGAGCACAGGATCCAAGACAGCATGGGTTTACAAAAGGAAGGTCCTGTCAAACAAATCTCATAGATTTCTTTGACTGGGTAACCAAAGTGGTGGACCAAGGGGGAGCAGATGATGTTGCCTACCTTGACTTCAGCAAAGCTTTCGAAACTGTTCCACATAGACGATTGATAAATAAGCTGGGTAGGCTCGGGGTGGGTCAGATATTGGTCAACTGGATGACAAACTGGTTGGCAGGCAGAAAACAGAGAGTGGTAGTAAATGGTATACAGTCAGAAGAGATACAAGTCACAAGTGGGGTACCTCAGGGATCAGTCTTTGGGACAGTCCTCTTCAATCTCTTTATCAGTGACATTGCAGATGGACTGGAGGGTAAGGTTTGTCTGTTTGCAGATGACACCAAGATCTGCAACAGAGTAGATGATCCAGATGGGGTGGGCAGAATGAGAAGAGATCGGGATAAACTAGCAAAATGGTTGGAAGAGTGGCAACTGGGGTTTAATGCAAAGAAGTGCAAGATGATGCACATAGGAAAGAGAGACCCTGAAGCCACATATAGGCTGGGAGGGGAGTTGCTGGCAGTCACAAGGGAAGAAAGAGACTGGGGCATCATCATCACCGATGACCTGAAATCATCCAAGCAGACCATTAAAGCAGTAGGTAAGGCTAGAGAGATGTTGGGGTGTGTTAGTAATGGGTATCACAAGTCGGAAGAAGGAGGTAATTATTCCTCTTTACAAGACGCTGGTTAGGCCCCCATCTGGAGTACTGCATGCAGTACTGGAGGCCACACCTTCACAAGGATATTAACCAAATTGAGGCAGTCCAGAGAAGGGCAACCAAAATGGTGCAGGGACTTCATCAGAAAACATATGAGGACAGATTAACTGAGCTCAATATGTATACCCTAGAGCAAAGGCGGTAGAGAGGTGATATGATTGAAACATTCAAACACCTCAAGGGCATTAACAAGGTGAAACAAAGAGAGATTGGTGGAACATCTGGTTGTCAATGGACTACAGGACCCAAGGCAGCATGGTTTCACCAGGGGGAGGTCATGTCAGACCAACCTCATTGAATTTTTTGACTGGGTGACTAGGGAGGTGGATCAGGGGAGGGCAGTGGACATGGCCTATCTGGACTTCAGCAAGGCCTTTGACACTGTGCCACATAGAAGACTATTACACAAACTAGGGAATATGGGTGTGGGCAGGACAGTAGTGTGGTGGGTAGGTAACTGGCTGGGTGGCAGGACACAGAGGGTGGTGGTAAATGGCTGTCACTCCACAGAGGAAGAGTGACCAGTGGGGTACCACGGATCAGTGCTGGGACCGGTCCTATTCAACATCTTCATCAGTGATATTGTGAGGACCTAGAAGGCAGAATTTCACTGTTAAGCTGATGACACAAAGCTCTGTAACAGAGTAGACACACCAGAGGTGTAGACAGAATGAGAAGGACCTGCAGAAACTTGAAGAATGGTCAGGGTTTGGCAGTTGAAATTCAATGCAAGGAAGTGCAAGATAATGCATATGGGGCACAAAACCTGGTACAATATATCAGTTGGGGTGAGGATATAGCATGCACCAAGCAGGAAAGGATCTTGGGGTTATCATCTCTGATGACCTCAAGGTAGGTAACAGTGTGACAAGGCAGCAGGTAAAGCAAATAGGATGCTGGATGTATGGCAGAGGCATCACCAACAGAAAAGGGAGGTCATAATTCCGCTATACAAGACACTAGTGAGGCCCCACCTGGAGTACAGTGTACAGTTCTGGAGACCATACCTACATAAGGACATAGACAGGGTGAGAAGGTTCAGAGGAGGGCAACAAAGATGGTGCATGGATTGCATCACAAGTCCTATGAAGACAGGTTGAAGGAACTGAACATGTACTCCCTGGAGGAGAGGAGGAGAGGGATATGATAGAGACATACAAGTATCTTACAGGGAGGAACAGGGTGCAGGAATACACTATTTTTAAGCGAAAAAGATGTTCCAGGACTAGACGGCATGGGATGAAGTTGGAGGGAGGACGATTCAGAGGAAACGTGAGGAACAATTTCTTCACAGAACGGGTGGTGGACAAGTGGAACACCCTGCCAGAGGAAGTGGTGGGGGCTGAAACAATCACGGGATTTAAGAATGCATGGGATAGACATAAAGGAATTCTGGAGGTCAGGGGTAAGGGGCAACAGACTTCTAGGAAAACATAAACTGAACTTACAAGCTCAGATGGACAGACTGGGTGGGCCATAGGCCCTTATCTGCCAACACTGTCTATGTATGTATCTATGTATGAAAGAGTCTAACGTGTTTCAATATAAGAAAAATAGCAAGACAAGAGGACACTGCGTGAGATTAGAGGGAGGCCGATTAAAGGGTAATGTGAGGAAGTTCTTTTTCACAGAAAGGGCGGTGGATGCATGGAATGGCCTACCTCAGGAAGTGGTGGATATGAATACAGTGCAGGGCTTCAAACAGACATGAGATAGGAATAAGGGATCAATACAGATGGGTATGAATAGATAGGCCATTGACAGAGCAAAGGCCAATGGCACATTCATAAGGTAGAAAAAGAAATTGGCAGACTGGATGGGCCTTGCGGTCCTTATCTGCCATCAACTTCTATGTTTCTATATAAGAGTGTTGTCTGTTTGGTTGCACTAGCTCTGAAGAAGCCCAGAGTGCTGGGTGAAACATAAGGACAGAGACGGTGCTGCGTGCACTATTTGATTGTCTTGGTGTTATGGATGTGAATAAACTGCATTTGCTTTAAGTAGCAGTTGTGACATTTTATTTTCTACTGGGTGAAGGCTGTGTGCTCCCACTCCACTTTATATTATTGCCTCTAGCTGGAGAGGAAACATTGGATAAGATTTAATTCCTCACATGTTGATAGAAAATCTTTAGCTGGACTCGAGGTGGCAGTTTTGTCAATCCAGTCGATGTCCCTAAAGTTAAGATCACCCATAAATATGATATTGCCACAGCCTGTTGCTAACTCTAGCTCATTACACGTTTCCTCAGAGGTGGTAGATGAACTATTTAGAGATCTATAACAGATTCCCAGAACAACTTTGTAATTTTGTAATTTATTTAGACTGACCCAGATTGACTCGACCTGTGAATGGGATGATTTAATTTTAAGCAAGATTTCAGTAGGGTTCAATGAAGTATTTATGTAAAAAGCAAATTCCTCCACCTTGTCTATTACTTCTATTCAAGGAGAAGAAGACCTAGCCTGGTATGGCGTTATTCCATATATTGTTATTTGACCACCAAGCTTCAGTTTATACCTATGATGTCAGTTTTCTCAGTTTTAGATAACATGACTAATTCTTCAAATTTTGTACACAAACTTTGTGCATTTAAAAGTAGCACTTTTAATTTCCTTCTCAATTTACACAGGTCATTGGCATGAGGACGTGCCTTGAATGTGTTGCCAAAAGGCCCACTATCATTTGTCCTCTTGGCCATCGGTTTAAATGAAGTGAAGGTATAACTTTGTGAAATTGAAAACAAAGTTCTCTGACCCTTTTTTAGTTTAAATGATGACCGTCCCTTGCATACAAGCTACAATCATCAATAAAAGCTGGCCAATGGTTTATACATAAGATTGTCTCTGGTACACCAGTTTTGTAGCCTGGCATTTATTCTGGTGATTGTGTCATTATTTTCTGGTCTAGCACGCGGAATAAGAAGAATGGATTAAAATACCTGGATAAAGTATACGGACTGAGATGTAATAATAGGCAAATAAAAATACCTAAGGCAATTACCAACAAATGGAAATATTATTTTACTGTGAGAGCTGCAGTACTTTGGAACTCTTTGCCACAGTATGTAGTTAAGCAAACATCATGTAACCAGTTTAAATTAGAACTGGACAGGCTACTGCTGGGTAGTTAAAATTGATATCCCCCACTATTGTGGGGAAAGTGGTCTCAATGTTCCTAGTGCCTGCTTCCACTTTTAAAAACCGAGAGTAATACCGAGAGTAATGCCAGGTATTGCATCTTTGCAATTATTTGATTCTAAATGTTTACCAAAGTCAATAAGCTCATGGCATGTGTCTTTTTCATGAGAGTAACCTACATTATTTGTACCAACATGAAGAATAGCATAATAATTATATCAATCCTTTTTTTTAATATCTTTGATCCTGGCACCAGGGAAACAACTTTGAGTTATAATTATCCAAGACATCACAGATTAGAGTCAACATATCGTATAGTCGAGTCACTGCTTATGATGATGGGTCGAGTTACAGTCATGTGGTTATTGACTTGGGATACAGACTCTGACTGTATGGAGGCTAAAGGTGAAATCTGTTTTTTGAGAGAATATTGTGGAAAGTGCCGGAGTGAGATGGGACAAAATTACACACCCTTCTCCCTTTTTTAACTTTCTGTTAGAAACATATTCCCATCAGTCCTCTGTGATGTTAGTATGTTAGATACTGTTGCTGCAGAGCAAATGTTGCTAGGAGACAGAATGTTGTGGAGGAACCAATGTTGCTGGGGAGACAAAGATACTGAGAATGCTCAGGGCCATGCAGTGAATGAGTAAGTGAGCGAGTGTGAGGTGGTTGTGGATTTGAACCCAAATCTCCAGGTCCACAGCTTGGTGCTCTTATCTCTAGGTCTAACTGCCTCCCGACTGCAGTGCGTGCATGATTCTCTAGTGACCTGAAGCACTCCACATAATGCAAGAAAGATGCAGCAAAGGCAAAGAAGGTGCTGGGATGCATATCTAGGGGGATCAGTAGTAGGTGAGAGGAGGTTATGCTGCCCTTGTACAGGTCACTGGTGAGGTTACATCTAGAGTATTGAGTTCAGTACTGGTGCCCACACCTCAGAAAGGACATTAACCTGCTGGAGAACATCCAGAGAAGGGCTACAAAGATGATAATGAGTCAGCAGGGTAAGGCATACGAGGAGAGGTTGAAGGCATTGAACATGTACTCCCTGGAAGACGGGAGAGAGAGAGAGAGAGAGAGACATGATTGGGACCTTCAAGTACTTGAAAGGATAAATAAGGTTGATAAGGATAGTCTCTTTAAGCCGAGTGGCAACCATAACACTAGAGGGCACAGTCTTAAGCTGGAGGATAGGACGTTTAGGAGGGAGGTCAGGAAGCACTTCTTTTTACAGAGGGTGGTGGACACTTAGAATACGCTGCCGGAAAAGGTAATCTCGTTAAAGAGAGTTGGCAGTTTTAAGAGAGGCTGGGATAGGCATAAGGGAAAGTAAGTATCATGGGTAGTGAGGATGGGAGCGCAGGGACATTAGCTCAAGCTGTGGACCCTGCAATACAAGCAGACTTGACAGATCAGATGGCCTTCTTCTGCTGGCTTCTTTGTATATTCATATGTTTGTATATGGTCAGCTTTGTAGCCTCTATTTCTTTTATTGGGCTGAGCCAAATTAATCGTTTGTGCAGTGTAGGAATGTGAACCACAACTAGAACCAGCTGCAGTAGGAGAGTTAACATGTTGCAATTGACACCCCTCTAATGGGGGAGGTTCATAAATGGGGGAACGATTCAGATTTGAGTTAGAAGAGACAGTCCTGACCATATTATTGGCAGTGTTTTTGAAGTTCCTTCAGTTCTTTAGCACCTTTTATTTTTTCTTTAAGGTTTATAATTTCTTGCTTTAGTAGGTTTACTTCGGAACAGTACTGGCAAGATACATCAGTAGGTGTTACACTAGATGCAGGAAGAGTTAGGAGAATATGATTATAGGCATTACAGACTGTTAATACTGTAGCTGTCTGTTTGCTAATGGAAGAGGGACAAACTTGCAATGAAGGCTGCTCATTATGGTGTTTAGTTTTTTACTACTTGAATGCAATCTGAAAACAAATTAGAGTGCTGTAATCAATGTTTTATCTGACACGGGTGAAACTTTCTTCCCTTAGACCAGCCAGACATGTGCAGAGACATGTGCACATGTTGAATGCTCACTCAGCCCACTTGCTCAGGGCTCGCTATTTAAGGGTGCGTGACTCAGAAGTGGGGGCTGTGTCATGCTTTGCAAAATTGTTAATTTACAGAAATAAAAATAGAATCCTCTGTTAAAACTCCTAAATGTTTGCTCAGCTGCTGTTAAACATTACAAATAGGAGCACCACTCATACGGGTGCCAAAAAGTACTATTGAAAACTGGAGTTGTAGTCCTGGGAGCTTTAAATAAAACTACTGCTCTCAAGGACTTCCTGTGCCTCAATATATATGGTGGATTGGAACAGCACAATGCCACAATATACTATTTAATTAAAACACAACAAAAACTGCAGCTCTGGAGGGACACCAGGAATGCACAGAGGAGGGAATGGACTGATTCCAGGTGTGGGTGAGCAGGCAAGTGTCTGCATTATAAACATTTGGTCATTCAGAGAGGAGGGACATGAGAAATGCACAGAGGAAGGAATGGACTGATTCCAGGCGTGGCTGAGCAGACAAGTGTCTGCATTATAAACATTCGGTCATTCAAAGAGGAGAGACATGACAAGTACACAGAGGAGGGAATGGACTGATTCCAGGTGTGGGTGAGCAGGCATGTGTCTGCATTATAAACATTCGGTCATTCAAAGAAGAGAGACATGAAAAGTACACAGAGGAGGGAATGGACTGATTCCAGGTGTGGGTGAGCAGGCATGTGTCTGCATTATAAACATTCGGTCATTCAGAGAGGAGGGGCATGAGAAATGCACAGAGGAGGGAATGGATTGATTCCAGGTGTGGGTGAGCAGGCAAGTGCCTGCATTATAAACAATCGGTCATTCATAGAAACATAGAAACATAGAATTTGATGGCAGATAAGGACCGCTTGGCCCACCCAGTCTGCCCATTTCCCTACCTAATGGAAAAGCTGCAGATCCTAGTTAACCAGCAGCCTACTTCTTCCTACCCCAACCCCCTAGAATTGCCTTATGACTGTCCCATGCAGAGAGAAAGGACATGAGAAGTGCACGGGGGGGGGGGGTGGACTGTATTTAAGCCTTGGAAGTGATGATGACTCAAGCAGTGTTTTAAAGGTGATAGTGAATCAGTAACTTTACTTTACTATAATGCATTTCCATTAACATGTTAAAGTCACCATACAGTATTTTAAACTACAGAAAACTTTACTCTGAAAGCCTGTCAAGGGGGACCTCTTGCAGCAGGCTATTACTATTAGGACTATTGCCGCAGGCCTTAGGACCCACTGAAAAAACTTAGCTATCAGTACCCAGTGGGGATCGCCCCCCTGACTTCGGCTCCACCTCGACCTCGGTCATGCTACAAAAGGGATGGATCCCGGCTCCACCTCAGTTCTTTCCTGCCACAGACCCACTCACGTTGGGAAGTTCTTAGTGAATTTTCACAGCAGTTCCAGTGAATCTACTAGTTTTTTCAATGATTTTTATTAGGTTTTTTTCCACGTTCGTTCCTTTTTGCAATTCGTTCTCTCCTTCTCTACCTTGGTACCATCACATGTTGTCACCATCGTCAGTCTCCTCCTCTGGTCCCAAGAAGATGAAGTGTGTGCCACCAAATTCCATCCAATGATGGCCACGACCAGTGTGTCTTCTGCCTGGGACTAGACCACGACTTCGAGATTTGCAAGGGCTTTACTAGCAGGATGAGGATTAGATGCCTGAAGGCCTTGAAAGCCCACCTGCTTGAGCAAGAGAAGCAAGACATGGATGTCCTGCAATCTTCCCCTGGGGATAAGGGCAAAAGCTGGGAGAAGTCACAAAAGTCCTGGGACAAGGACTGTAGCCAGTCCCACCACCACTCAAGATCCCACTTTCCCCACAGGAAGGCCTCTTCCTCTGGTTCGGGTGGGTCGAACCGCTCCAAGCATTCCAGGCATGGGGAAAAATCGAGGCCTGAAGCTCCTGGCAAAATACAGACGTCGGACCCAATGGGAGCGATTTCCTCTGCTTCCAAGCCTTCTAAGATGACGGTCACACCGCTACACTTGTCCTCCGCCCTGGCTGGAGTTGACTAAGGCCTCCACCTCAGCGCAAGCCTTGGCCCTGCTGAAGAAGGCCCCGACTATGGCCTTGCCACACTCCGGTAAGCTGTCTGGCAAGGACAGGGACCCCAAGGCTAAGGTCCCCTCTGGGTCCTGCCCTCCTAAGTCACTCATGTCAGATCTGGCCCCGGCTAAGACACCAGCACTGGTGAAAGTGCCTGCAGCTGATGGAGATATCGGTGAGCCGACGCCGGTCAAGGTACCGACACCGGCCCCTAGGGCCGCTACTCCAGAGGGCTCATCCTCGGGTTCCTCCCTGTGGGCCCTTCCGGACCCTCCAACTTCTCTGATTCCCTCATAGGGGGTGGGCGCGTCTTGTTTCAGTAAGGAGGAGCTGGGAGAACTTCTCTCCTTTTGGTGGAGCCAGGTCCATAAAGACACCCCTCCACCTCAACAGGAGCTGACACCAATACCGGTTCCAGACCGATCGGACAACCATGAGCCTGGGGGGTTGCTCATCAGCTCGCCAGCTAAAACCCCCAAGAACCAGCATGTGACCTTGAAGACGTGCTCCCCCTCGGCTGTACATTTCCGGTCAATGTCCGGAGACCGGAGACGGTGCCACTCGAGGTCAGTCAACCATCATTTGTCTAAGTCTAGAAGCAGATCCCTCAGTTGCCACAGGTCTTCCTCCAGGCGGGCTTGCTCCCGTAGCAGATGCCGGTCTCAGAGCAGGCGTTGGTCCCCGCTCTGTCGTTGGTCTCAGGACTGGCACTGGTCTAGGAGTCACTGACATTTCTACAGAGGGTAGTCCCCATAGACTTAGCTCAGACACTTCAAGGTCCAGGAGCAGGTCTTCCTCCTCCTCTTCTTCATCATTCTCAGGAGTTGGTGGATCTCCTGATGATAGGGATCTACCCCATTCACCTCCAGACAATCCCACTTTCATGGACATCATAAGGAATATCTGGGCCACTAACGAATGGGAGACAGAGGACCTGGATCCGGAATGCCAGAGACTGGCTTGCTACCTGAGGCAGAAGAAGCTCAAGCCCCTGGTGGTGGTTCCTCTGGTTGACACTTTCCAAGACCTTACCTGGACAACTTGGAAGCATCCAGCCTCAATCCTGGCTGTTCCTAAAAAGTCGGACAGGTTATACAGGGGCCCGAGGGATGAGCCTTTTCTGGTGGAAAACCCTCAGGTGGATTCCATGGTGATTGCAGCTGCTCATGGCAAGTCAAAGCAGCCAAAGCATCTAAGCTCCTAGCCTCCTGACAAGGAGTCACGTTTCTTGGACCAGGTGGGCATGAAAGTTTATTCTGCCTCCACCTGCTCCATCCGTTCACTTAATGTCCTTACACATATTGTCCAGTACCAGAATGCACTCTGGGAGAAGGGACAGGAGCTTGTCAATGCCTTGCCAGATTCCGCACAAAAGGCGGAACTTCTGGATGTGTTGAAATTGGGTTTGGATGTAGGCACGGATGTTCTGCGTGCCTCATACGACACTGTGGATACGGCAGCCAGGGTGGCAGCATCAGGTGTCTGCCTTCAGTGCCACGTGTAGCTGAGATGCTCTGGCTTTCAGAATGATCTGCAGTCTGGAAATGGGGACCTCCCATTCCACGGTTCCATCCTCTTTGGACCGAGACCGAGGGTTTGATCTCTCATCTCCAGGAGTTGGGAAAATCTATTTGATCCGTCTGCCAAATGTATAAGGGGAACCAGAGACGCTTCCTGAAGCAGCCCTTTTGTAAACCCTCAGACCAACAAGCCCATAGTAACAACCAGGGACAGAGATGTAGCTTCAAAAGGAAGTCCAGGAACCAGCAGCCTGGTGGTGCACCTTTTTGAGGCCTCAAGTCCTCCCACAACTCTCTTCCCGCCCACAGCTCTGCCCAGTGACTTGCCACTGACCCCACCCCCGGCGGAGGTTTCAGAGGAGGCAGTAGGTGGTCGCTTCTCCCTCCATCTGGAGGGATGGGGCTCTATCACATTAGACCAGTGGGTGTTGGACATCATAAGGAGAGAACACACACTGGAGTTTACCCAGATTCCTCCAGAAACTTCATCAAGTTCCTCGAGATACCCTCCTTTTCACATCCCTCTCATAGAAGGAGAAATCTAGGCCCTCTTGCAGAAAAAGGCAACAGAGCCAGTTCCCCTGCGGCAGAAGGGAAAAGGGTATTACTCCTATTTTTTCCTGGTTCCAAAGAAGACGCAAGATCTTCGGCCCATCCTAGACCTCAGCTCTGTAAACAATTATATCAAATACCGAAGGTTCAGGATGATTCCTATGCTGCACCAGGGAGACTGGCTCTCTTTCCTGGACATGCAAGATGCTTACATTCACATCGGGGTCTTTCCCCATCACAGGAAGTTCCTGAGGATCTATTTCCTGGGGGAACATTATCAGTTCTGGGTTCTTCCGTTCAGCCTCTCCTGCACTCCTCGAGTCTTCACCAAATGCCTTGCAGTGGTAGCTGTGGCTTTTAGTCACAAGGGACATTACATCTTTCCTTACCTCGATGACTGGCTCCTAGTGGCCCCATCGAGAAAGCATCTGCTTCGAGCTCTCAGAGACACTTAGACATTGTTACGAGAGGTGGGGATCACCCTGAACCTACCAAAGTCTTCCCAGAGCCCAGCCAAAGACTCACCTTTATAGTTGCAGTCCTGGATTCAGTCCAGGGCATGGCTTTTCTTCCTTAAGAAAGAGGAAATCGCCTGACAGAGGTGGCCCGTTCAGTCCTAGTAACCCCACAGGTCCCAGCCAGGACCTTCCTCAGACTTTTGGGGTACATGGCAGTTTCCGTCCTGGTAGTTCCCTTGGCCCGTGTCCACATGAGGGTCCCACAGTGGATGCTCAGGGTGCAGTGGGACCAGGGCTCCGACGGTCTGGACCATGTTGTCAGGATCTCAGAGCCAGTCAGGAGGACCCTACATTAGTGGTTGGACCCTTTGAATCTAGACAAAGGGATTCCATTTCGTCAGGAGCCCCCAAACTGGACTGTGACAACAGATGCCTCTGATTTGGCTGGGGGCGCACCTCGGGGATCCCCAGACTCAGGGTGTCTGGACTCTGGAGGAGTACATCCTCCACGTCAATGTTCTGGAAATGCAGGTGGTCCTCTGTGCCCTAAGGGCCTTTCAAGAGGACCTCATGCCAGGCTCTCTTCTCGTGCAGACCGACAACGTGGAGGTTGTCTTTCACATCAGCAAGCAAGGGAGAACTCACTCCTACCCCCGTGTAGGGATTCGATGAGAGTCAGGTATTGGGCATTGGAGTATCACATCTTGCTGTCTGCTGTCCATGTTCTAGGTGCCTAAAAATGACTTGGCAGACAGCCTCAGCAGGTCTCTTTCCAAGGTGCATGAGTGGGAGTTGCTACAGTCCATAGTGGACCACCTGTTCGACACATGGGGTTGTCTGGAGCTGGACCTTTTTGCATCTCCGCGCAATGCCAAACTGCCAGTTTTTTTGCTCGCAAGAGCGTGTGCCTGGTGTTTTTTGGCCAGACGCATTGTCCCTTTGCTAGGCAGGGAAGTTTCTTTACGCCTTTCCTTCCCCTCCCTTCCCTCTCCTTCAGCGAGTATTGCTGAAGGTACAGGCCAAGGAGGCTTGGATAATTCTAATCAACCCGCTGTGGCCCCAGCAGATTTGGTTCCCACTACTTTAGTGGTTGTCCTCAGATCCTCTACATCTGCTGCCAGTATATGCTCTCAACTGTTATCCCAGTACTGGGGCAGGCTTATCCATCCAGATCTCAGGTCCCTACATCTTCATGCTTGGCTCCTGCAGACATAGTCAAATCTAGCTACAGGGTCACTTAAGAGGTGGCGGACATCCTCATTTCTGTGAGGAAGCCCTCGACCCGCTCCACTTATGCCATGAAGTGGAAACGGTTCTGTGTCTGGGATCGTCCCACCATCTAGATCTCCTTTCCTGCCCGGTGAACTCAGCATTACAATATCTCCTCTCCTTATATCAGCAAGGCTTGCGTTATTCGTCCATAAAGGTTGCACATGTGGGTCATCTCTGCTTATCATGTCCTTTTCGGAGACAGGACCCTGGCTCAGTTGGACATGGCACACACTTTTTATGGGGCATTCTGGACCTACGACCTCCCATTAGGGATCCTATCCCTCCCTGAGGTCTCCTTTTTGTGCTGGAGAAACTGACTCTTTCCCTCCTTTGAGCCTGCAGTGGAATGTGAGCTGCATTTCCTTTCCTGGAAGGTTTCCTTGTTAGTTGCTGTTACTTAAGCTCAAAGAGTTTCCGAGCTACATGCCCTGATGTGTAAGGAGTCTTATATTATTTTTCATTGGAAAAGGGTTTCCCTGAGAACAAATCCTAAGTTGTTACCTAAAGTTGTCTCAGAGTTGACCCTTAACCAGTTGGTTGACCTTCCAGTTTATTATCCTACCCCTACCAATTGGGGAGAGTCTCTCCTGCACACATTGGATGTCCACAGGCCGCTGAGGTATTACCTTAAGCAGACAGTGGCACACGACAAATCAGAGCAATTGTTTGTGGCCTTTGCACCTCAGCACCTGGGCAAACCGGTGTCAAAGCAGACCTTTTCCTGGTGGCTTGTACACTGCATAGTGTACTGCTGTAACAAGTACAACAGACTTCTACCGGGCACGGTCAGAGGTCATTCCACTAGAGGAGTCTCTACCTCCTTCGCCTCCTTAAAAAATGTCTCCCTTCGAGGCATCTGTGCAGCTGTTACTTGGAATTCAGTGCACACTTTCATGAGGCATTACAGTCTGGACGTTGCTTCCAGGCGCCAAGCCGGTTTTGGCCTGGCAGTTCTTCAGGGACACTTGTCCTAGTTTGCTGACTCCAGCCATAGGTTTTCCCATCACTTCATTTGTCATCCTACCTCCTGGGGCTAGTCACCTCCTTGGTGCAGGACTGCTTGGGATTCTGTCCTAATAGTAACAGCCTGCTGCAAGAGCTCCCCCTCGAAGTACGATAGTACAGTTACGTAAGAACTTACCGTAACAGTAGATCTTAGAGAGGAGCTCTTGCAGCATGTACTGCTTTCCCACCCTCCATCCCCCAGGAGGATTTTTCAGTATGTCTAGTGTGGGTTTCACCCAGTTCTCTCACTGAGACCCGTTCATGGGTCTTTGGCGGTGGAACTGAGATGGAGCCGAGGTTCACCCCTTTTGTAGCATGACCAACGTCAGGGCGGAGCTGACATCAGGTGGGCTGTTTGTGCAGGATTCTGCTAGCTAAGCTTTTTCCGGTGGGTCCTAAGGCCTGCAGTAATAGTCCTAATAGTAATAGCCTACTGTAAGAGCTCCTCTCAAAGACCTACTGTTACGGTAAGTTCTTATGTAACTGTACTTTCGGCTGCAGAGGAGTTTAGGAAGTGACAAACTATGTGGTGTTGCAAAGATGATAGTAAATTGATAAATTACTTTATTTTTGTCTCAATGGAAAAAACTCGGAATAAGCCATTTGGACCCAGAAAACTGAACCCAGATAGAAGTAAACTCTTGCAGATCTCCTCCTGTGTGTGTGGCTAGTTGCAAATGGTAGACACAGTAAAGTAACATGGCATCTAGCTTGACCAAGAGCTCACTTTCAGATGCACACTGAGAGTGCTCTAGAGGCTCAAATCCTACCTTACTAATAAAACTTGCATGTCTGTTACCATCAGTGTCCCCCTCCCTACACGACTGTAACATATAGAAGCATTGAATGTGGTGGCAGAAAAAGGTCATTCAGCCTGTCCAGCCTGTTACCAGCAGTGTCCTCCTCCCTACACTGCTGTAACATATAGAAACATTGAATGTGGTGTCAGAAAAAGGCCATTCAGCCTGTCCAGTCTGTTACCAGCAGTGTCCCCTTCCCTACACTACTGTAACATATAGAAGGATTGCATGTGGTGACAGAAAAAGGCCATTCAGCCTGTCCAGTCTGTTACCTGCAGTGTCCCCCTCCCTACACTACTGTAACATATAGAAGGATTGCATGTGGTGACAGAAAAAGGCCATTCGGCCTGTCCAGTCTGTTACCGGCAGTGTCCCCCTCCCTACACTACTGTAACATACAGAATCATTGAATGTGGTGGCAGAAAAAGGCCATTCAGCCTGTCCAGTCTGTTACCGGCAGTGTCCCCCTCCCTACACTACTGTAACATACAGAATCATTGAATGTGGTGGCAGAAAAAGGCCATTCAGCCTGTCCAGTCTGTTACCGGCAGTGTCCTCCTCCCTACACTACTGTAACATACAGAAACATTGAATGTGGTGGCAGAAAAAGGCCATTCAGCCTGTCCAGTCTGTTACCGGCAGTGTCCTCCTCCCTACACTTCTGTAACATACAGAAACATTGAATGTGGTGGCAGAAAAAGGCCATTCAGCCTGTCCAGTCTGTTACCAGCAGTGTCCCCTTCCCTACACTACTGTAACATATAGAAGGATTGCATGTGGTGACAGAAAAAGGCCATTCAGCCTGTCCAGTCTGTTACCGGCAGTGTCCCCCTCCCTACACTACTGTAACATACAGAAACATTGAATGTGGTGGCAGAAAAAGGCCATTCAGCCTGTCCAGTCTGTTACCGCAGTGTCCCCCTCCCTACACTACTGTAACATACAGAAGCATTGAATGTGGTGGCAGAAAAAGGCCATTCAGCCTGTCCAGTCTGTTACCGGCAGTGTCCCCCTCCCTACACTACTGTAACATACAGAAGCATTGAATGTGGTGGCAGAAAAAGGCCATTCAGCCTGTCCAGTCTGTAACCGGCAGTGTCCCCCTCCCTACACTACTGTAACATACAGAATCATTGAGTGTGGTGGCAGAAAAGGCCATTCAGCCTGTCCAGTCTGTTACCGGCAGTGTCCCCTCCTACACTACTGTAACATACAGAATCATTGAATGTGGTGGCAGAAAAGGCCATTCAGCCTGTCCAGTCTGTTACCGGCAGTGTCCTCCTCCCTACACTACTGTAACATACAGAAACATTGAATGTGGTGGCAGAAAAAGGCCATTCAGCCTGTCCAGTCTGTTACCGGCAGTGTCCTCCTCCCTACACTACTGTAACATACAGAAACATTGAATGTGGTGGCAGAAAAAGGCCATTCAGCCTGTCCAGTCTGTTACCAGCAGTGTCCTCCTCCCTGCACTACTGTATCATATAGAAACACCTATAGGAGTGCACAGGCCAAGGAAAGGCAGGTCACTCCTCAAAGGCAGCTTTCCAGGGGCAGGGGCAGGCCTTTTCATAGGCCTTTTGACCAAGCCCAGGCCTCCTCTTCTGCTTATACCCAGAGGGGGTTCTTTAGAGGAGAGGCAGGCAGAGGTACAAGCAGGCCTGCTTCACCCCTCAGCCCAAAGCCCCTGCCAAACAGGCACCCTGATGGGGTTGCCAGGGCCGATTCTCAGCTACCTGTAGGGGCAGGTTGGCTTACTTTGTCCAGGACTGGAAGTCTCTGACATCAGGCAAGTGGGTCCTGGAAGTAGTAAGCCGGGACTGTTCTCAGCTTCAAAAATTTCCAAAGATGGGAACCAGATCCTTTACACTGCAAATCCACCAGAGGCACTTGCCCTAGAGGCAGAGGTCTCTTCCTTCCTGGCTCTCAGAGCTGTGGAAAGGGTTCCACCCCTACACCAGGGCAAAGGGTTGTACTCCAGGTACTTCCTTACCCCAAAAAAGACAGGAGAATGGCGGCCCATCCTGGATCTCAGATATTTAAACAAGCACCTTTTAAAACCAAAATTCAAAATGGTGACTCTGGGAATTTTTCTACCCTCTCTAAGGTCAGGGGACTGGCTAGCATCCCTGGACCTCAAGGATGCCTATTTCCATATTCTCATCAGAGCTCCCATCAAAGTACCTCAGGTTCGAGCTGCCCTCAGGCCATTACCAGTTCAAACAATGCCCTTTGGCCTCACCTCTGCTCCAAGGGTATTCACAAAATGCCTGGCAGTATCAGTTGCTTCCCTAAGAAGGCAAAAATTGCCATCTTCCCTTACCTGGACGACTGGCTCATAGTAGGCCAGTCTCCAGACCAAGTCAATTACATCTGCAGATAACTCAGCAACTGCTCACCTCTCTAGGTTTCCTTTTGAATCTTTCAAAGTCAGTTCTAGAGCCTGTCCAGCTCCTCACCTTCATAGGCGCAGAGCTGAACACAGAGAAAGCCAGAGCCTTCCTTCCTTTAGACAGGGCAAGGACCCTGGTCTCTCTGGCCTCCTCATTCACTCTGCAGGTCTCTCGACCAGCAAGGCATTTCCTGGGTCACATGGCTGCTTCTACAGCAGTAGTGCAGGGAGCAAGATTTCAGATGAGGTACCTTGGATGCCTCAATACCATCAGCAGCCACCTGCTCCAGCTCCTTGGCAAGCTGGCCAGGGACCTGTTTTGCTAGAGCCATAACAGTATCCCATCTGAATTTCTGATATCTAGCAACATAAGCCATATAATTTGCCTGTCTGAGTCCCAAGGATGCTGCCATGTACTGTTTCTTTGCCATGGCATCAATCCTCCTGGAGTCCTTGTCAAGGGGGTGTGAAGCCACTGGAATATTTGCCTTGTCACAAGCTGCAGCCTGCACTACCCCAACATGGCTGCATTGTTGTGTAAGGAACTCCGTATCAGAGCCTGACAATGTGTACCTCTTGTCCATTCTCTTAACAACAGGAGGTATAGTGAGAGGAGCTTTTAAAATTTTAAGTCTGTTTCCCAAAAGATTTATGCAAGGGAATAGGCAGTCTCCTAGACTCTGGGCTATCCATCATTTCCACATAGTCAGGCTCCTCTTGATCATCCACAGCTTCCTCCATAGGGAGCGGGAGGGTTTCAGCCACTTTTTTATAAAACATAAAATGAAAGGGACTCAGAAAGCCTAGGAGGAGACACTCCTGAAGGTCTGTCTGGGGAGATGTCCGGGTCAATGGGCACATCCAGACTTTCAAATCCATTCACTCTCCTCATATTCCTCTTCCCCTCCTCTGGTTCATAATACTCCTCTAAATCATACTCTTGAACCGGTGGAACCGGCCGAACCGGGTGCTTACCCGATGGTGCCGGTTCGGTCAGAACCAGGGAAAGTGACTGGACAATTTTTATCGCTTTGGCTATTTCTTCAGCGGTTGGAGAGGAAAGTTTTGGCTCCACATCAGCTGATTTTCTAGTCCTTTTTGCTGGACCCGGCTCCTCGGAGTCGGATCTCCTTTTGCCCAAGGAAGTGTCGCCCTGGTCAGAGGGCACTCCCTCCGGTTCGGTTGGAACCGAACCGGGCTGGCCATCCGGTTCAGCGGACTTTGTGTCTTCCCTTTCCCTGAGCCTACCAACTCTCTTTTCCAGGGTAGCTGCAGGAAAACTTTTACAAATCTGGCAGTCTGCATTGAGGTGGTCAAACCCCAGATAATAAACACAGGTGGTGTGGGGATCAGCCTTGGCAAAGACTTCCCCACACACACTGCAGTGTTGAAACCCAGTGGGCCCGGTTTTCTTTTGGGTTTCTCAGACATAGTGCCAGTCCTAACCAAACTTACCCGTTTATGGCAATCCGCCAGGTAAGACCCTCTTATCGGTTCCCAACCGTGTCGCGGGTCGTGGAAAAAAACGTAATAAAATCTGTTTTTTTAGAACCGATAAGAACCGGTAACTATACTCTAAAAGACAGATTAAGATATTTTAAACAACTTGATCGGTTCAAAGCGAACCGATAAACCATTTACAAGTTCCACACAGAATAGAAATAAATGTAAAACCTATCTAGTACTCACAAATACCACAGACAGAGTCTGAACCGACCGGTTGCGGTTTAAATTCGGTCGAAAACAGAGAAAAACAATACTTTAACCGACAAAATGAACCGAGCAGAAGGAGAAATCTCTGGAACGACTGTTCAGTGAGATGGAGTAAAGAATCTGACGGTTTGAGTTTGAAGAACAACAGACAGAGTTTCAACCAAGCTCGAGCTCAGCATTCCATGCCTGGCATGGAAAGTTAACTCTTTCACCTCCGGAGCAGTTCGAAGGTTGGGACTCACTGCATATGTCATAATATAGCAAGACTTCATGTTGTTTGAAAAGGCCATTTATCCTGTCCAGTCTGTTACCAGCAGTGTCCTCCTCCCTACACTAATGTAACATATAGAAGCATTGAATGTGGTGACAGAAAAAGGCCATTCAGCCTGTCCAGTCTGTTACCAGCAGTGTCCTCCTCTCTATATTACTGTAACATATAGAAACATTGAATGTGGTGACAGAAAAAGGCCACTCAGCCTGTCCAGTCTGTTACCAGCAGTGTTCCCTTCCCTACACTGCTGTAACATATAGAAACATTGAATGTGGTGACAGAAAAAGGCCATTCTGCCTGTCCAGTCTGTTACCAGCAGTGTCCCTTCCCTACACTACTGTAACATATAGAAGCACTGAATGTGGTGGCAGAAAAAGGCCATTCAGCCTGTCCAGTCTGTTACCAGCAGTGTCCTCCTCCCTACACTACTGTAACATATAGACACATTGAATGTGGTGGCAGAAAAAGGCCATTCAGCCTGTCCAGTCTGTTACCAGCGGTGTGACCCTCACTACACTACTGTAACATATAGAAACATTGAATGTGGTGGCAGAAAAAGGCCATTCAGCCTGTCCAGTCTGTTACCAGCAGTGCCCTCCTCCATACACTACTGTAACATATAGAAACATTGAATGTGGTGACAGGAAAAGGCCATTCAGCCTGTCCAGTCTGTTACCAGCAGTGTCCTCCTCCCTACAGTACTGTAACATATAGAAGCATTGAATGTGGTGACAGAAAAAGGCCATTCAGCCTGTCCAGTCTGTTACCAGCAGTGCCCTCCTCCCTACACTACTGTAACATATAGAAACATTGAATGTGGTGACAGGAAAAGGCCATTCAGCCTGTCCAGTCTGTTACCAGCAGTGCCCTCCTCCCTACACTACTGTAACATATAGAAACATTGAATGTGGTGACAGGAAAAGGCCATTCAGCCTGTCCAGTCTGTTACCAGCAGTGTGCCCTTCCCTACACTACTGTAACATATTGAAGCATTGAACGTGGTGGCAGAAAAAGGCCATTTAGCCTGTCCAGTCTGTTACAATCAGTGTCCCCTCCCTACACTACTGTAACATATAGAAGCACTGAACGTGGTGGCAGAAAAAGGCCATTTAGCCTGTCCAGTCTGTTACAATCAGTGTCCCCTCCCTACACTACTGTAACATATAGAAGCACTGAATGTGGTGGCAGAAAAAGGCCATTCAGCCTGTCCAGTCTGTTACCAGCAGTGTCCTCCTCCCTACACTACTGTAACATATAGAAACATTGAATGTGGTGGCAGAAAAAGGCCTCAGCCTGTCCAGTCTGTTACCAGCAGTGTCCTCCTCCCTACACTACTGTAACATATAGAAACATTGAATGTGGTGACAGAAAAAGGCCACTCAGCCTGTCCAGTCTGTTACCAGCAGTGTCTTCCTCCCTACACTACTGTAACATACAGAAACATCGAATGTGGTGGCAGAAAAAGGCCATTCAGCCTGTCCAGTCTGTTACCTGCAGTGTCCTCCTCCCTATACTACTGTAACATATAGAAGCATTGAATGTGGTAACAGAAAAAGGCCATTCAGCCTCTCCAGTCTGTTACCAGCAGTGTCCCACTCCCTACACTACTGTAACGTATAGAAACATCGAATGTGGTGGCATAAAAAGTCCATTCAGTCTGTTACCAGCAGTGTCCTCCTCCCTATACTACTGTAACATATAGAAACATTGAATGTGGTGGCAGAAAAAGTCCATTCAGCCTGTCTAGTCTGTTACCCGCAGTGTCCCCCTCCCTACACTACTGTAAGATATAGGAACATTGAATGTGGTGGCATAAAAAGTCTATTCAGTCTGTCTAGTCTGTTACCAGCAGTGTCCTCCTCCTCCCTACGCTACTGTAACATATAGAAGCATCGAATGTGGTGGCAGAAAAAGGCCATTCAGCCTGTCCAGTCTGTTTCCAGTAGTGTCCCCCTCCATACACTACTGTAATATATAGAAACATTGAATGTGGTGGCATAAACGGCCATTCATCCTGTCTAGTCTGTTACCAGCACTGTCCCCCTCCCTACATTACCGTAACCTATAGAAGAATTGAATGTGGTGACTGAAAATGCCCATTCAGCCTGTCCACTCTGTTACCAGCAGTGTCTTCCTCCCTACAGTACTGTAACTTGTAGAAGCATTGAATGCGGTGGCAGAAAAGGTCTGTTCAGCCTGTCCAGTCTGTTACCGACGGTGTCCTCCTCCCTACACTACTGTAACATATAGAAGCATTGAATGTGGTGGCAGAAAAAGGCCATTCAGTCTGTTCAGTCTGTTACCAGCAGTGTCCCCCTCCCTACACTACTGTAACATATTGAAGCATTGAATGTGGTGTCAGAAAAAGGCCATTCAGCCTGTCCAGTCTGTTACCAGCACTGTCCCCCTCCCTACACTACTGTAACATATAGAAACATTGAATGTGGTGGCAGAAAAAGGCCATTCAGCCTGTCCAGTCTACCGAACCCTTCCTAATACTTGGGTGTTGGTCCTATTGACCATCCATCCTTTTTTTCAAACAGCATCCATTCCATCTACTGATCTTACTCTGTGCCTGTTCTAACCCAGTTTAAATTCCTCACTGTTTGTGTGCATATTGCGTCTTTGGAGAATTTGTTCCATCTGTTCAGCACTTTTCGGTGAAAAAGTATTTTCGGACAACCCTCCTAAATTTTACTCTAACCAGATTCATAGGATTCCTCCTTGAGTTCGTGTTGATGTTTAAAGTAAACAGTTTGTTCCACTTTACCCCATTAATCCCATGGAGCTACTTTAATGCATCTCTTATGTCCCCCATTTTCCTGCTGTCGAGCACTCATCACACCTGCTGGGAAACAGCACTCTCGGTTTTTGACATTTTTATTTTCTGAACTTTGTTAAACTTTTTTTGTCATTTTATGTCACCATTGAAAGAACTTTTTAGATCTTGTACCTCCAGTTACAAGACCTACAAGAATGACATTCACGTGGTTTGTGTTTGACGTTTAGGCCTGTCTCATAATGTGAGGACTTGTGATATCTGCCAGAGATCTAACCGGGCCACAAGGAGAAGCCAAAAGAAGGCTCTTAAAGCCTTCATCACCGTTACAGCCTTGGAAGCTGCTGCCAAGGCCGTGGTCTCCTATCCGTCTTCTCACTTAACAGCTGCTGCTGGGAATTCTTCCCATCATTCGTGAAACCTTAAATCTGTGCAATCATCAAGATCAAAGAATACAAAGAAAAGTTGTTGAATCACCACAAGCAGGGGGGACAATGCTCCTATTTTGCCAGTGAAGCTGAGGTCTCAGTTAAAAGAGAGTAATTCCCTGTCTTCCCATGCTCCAGCAGTAACAACTACTGCCCCACCTGATAATCGATGATGAGATATCGAGGGCAGGGGCTGGCTCTGCTGTATCTACAGTACTGTGGACAGTCTTCATCCTGCATTGATGGGATATCAAGGTCAGGGGCTGGCTCTGCTGTACCTACAGTACTATGGACAGTCTTCATCCTGCATCGATGAGATATCAAGGTCAGGGGCTGGCTCTGCTGTACCTAAAGTGCTGTGGACAGTCTTCATCCTGCATCGATGGGATATCAAGGCCAGGGGCTGGCTCTGCTGTACCTACAGTGCTGTGGACAGTCTTCATCCTGCATCGATGAGATATCAAGGTTAGGGGCTGGCTCTGCTGTACCTACAGTACTATGGACAGTCTTCATCCTGCATCGATGAGATATCAAGGTCAGGGGCTGGCTCTGCTGTACCTACAGTGCTGTGGACAGTCTTCATCCTGCATCGATGGGATATCAAGGCCAGGGGCTGGCTCTGCTGTACCTACAGTACTGTGGACAGTCTTCATCCTGCATTGATGAGCTATCAGTCACGAGCTGACTCTGCTGTACCTACAGTACTATGGACAGTCTTCATCCTGCATTGATGAGATATCAAGGTCAGGGGCTGGCTCTGCTGTACCTACAGTGCTGTGGACAGTCTTCATCCTGCATCGATGGGATATCAAGGCCAGGGGCTGGCTCTGCTGTACCTACAGTGCTGTGGACAGTCTTCATCCTGCATCGATGGGATATCAAGGTTAGGGGCTGGCTCTGCTGTACCTACAGTACTATGGATAGTCTTCCTCCTGCATCGATGAGATATCAAGGTCAGGGGCTGGCTCTGCTGTACCTACAGTGCTGTGGACATTCTTCATCCTGCATCGATGGGATATCAAGGTCAGGGGCTGGCTCTGCTGTACCTACAGTGCTGTGGACAGTCTTCATCCTGCATCGATGGGATATCAAGGTCAGGGGCTGGCTCTGCTGTACCTACAGTACTATGGACAGTCTTCATCCTGCATCGATGAGATATCAAGGTCAGGGGCTGGCTCTGCTGTACCTAAAGTGCTGTGGACAGTCTTCATCCTGCATCGATGGGATATCAAGGCCAGGGGCTGGCTCTGCTGTACCTACAGTACTATGGACAGTCTTCATCCTGCATCGATGGGATATCAAGGTCAGGGGCTGGCTCTGCTGTACCTACAGTACTATGGACAGTCTTCATCCTGCATCGATGGGATATCAAGGTCAGGGGCTGGCTCTGCTGTACTTACAGTACTGTGGACAGTCTTCACCCTGCAGTGATGGGATATCAAGGTCAGGGGCTGGACTGCTGTACCTACAGTACTATGGACAGTCCTCATCCTGTATTGATGGGTTGTACCCCTTCTGTGGTGGTAGTCCTGGGCCCCATTCAGGATGCTGTTAGCTCCCAGGTCATGCTACCATCTTGAGGAAGTGGAAAGGCAGCACATTTCAGAGTTTGTTGAATAGTTAGTCTTTGATTTGCAGGACCTTCTCTCAGACAAGCTCCTACATATTGAATGCTTTACACAGAGTGATTTGTCCCAAGTCAACCCCAGGAGAAAGACCTTGCTCAGTCGTTATGCGGTTCCTTCATTATGCAAGTAAACAAAAGTTCTGTCAGCAGCGTGGTGCAAGAAAGTGGTGCAGTGGGAGGAGCACATGATTTAGGTTGATCAGGACTACACTGCTACTCCTCCAGTCTGTGTGCTGTCAGACAGGTGTGCATTAAATTCCAGACACCTTTCCCTGCAAAAACCAGAGTCCACTATGCAGACAGCACCGTAGTATACCACTGGTGGCAGAAGATCAATTGATAGCAGAAGATCAATCGGACATGCATACAAGGGGAATAGATATCCCTCAAACCCCCCACCCCCCCAAAAAAACCCCACCCAGTGGAGAGGTCTTGCAGCAACAAAAGAGCTATCTTATACTCTACATCCAGACCTGGAGGTGGTTCTTTGTCTGCCTTCTATGGAAGTGGCCAGACAGCAAGCTCTGGACACTGCAGATGATCACAGGCATTTTAAAATATTTCCATCATGTCCAAAACATTAACTTCACGTGAACAGGTTGAAGTAATCTGGCTAACATGAGCATTCTGAGTGATTATCTGGGAAACTTCACCATTTGTTCAGCAGTCTCTTATTTTGCTGAAACTTAAACTGTATTCTCCATTAATTTCATCTAAGAAGTTGGCTTTGATGCATTCTTTGGGGGGGTTGCACAACCCCACATTATTTGAAACCAGGGATGGACAGGGGATGATTCCAGCCCAGCATCACCCAGAAATGGTGGGTCATCATGACTTGTGGAGCACTGCTCTTTAACAGAGGGGTGTAAGTAGTTTCCAGGATGAATCCAATATGCCAGGATTCTAAAGGGTTCTTTGGGAATGGGGAGAGTCTGTAGGAGCAGATGCAAGTGTATCGTATCAGTGTCAGTGGCTCAGTAAGTAGCACACTCGCCTCTGAGGCCGGGAGATCAGAGGGCTGTGGGTTCAGTTCCCACATCTGGAACTTTGGTTAATATCCCTATACTGACACTGTAGTGCAGCATGAGAGGGGTGCTGCACTTCTGAGGTGCCGTCTTTCGGATGAGACGTTAAACCGAGGTCCCATCTGCCTGGATTGGTGGTAGTTCAGGTAGATGTTAAAGATCCCATGGCACTTATCGAAAAGAGTAGGGGAATTTCCCTGGTGTCCTGGCCAAATTTCCCTCATTCACTAAAAATACCAACAGCTTAATGTGGTTCAAGGTCAGTTGGCATTCATCTGTATCCCCCTCCCCCGGGTCATGCCTGAAAATAGGCAGGATTTGTCTAGTGCACTTACCCGGTTAACAAAAGCTAAATAAAATAAATAAATAAATAAATAAAAGTGGCTCAGGGTTGGGAGGGTTTGGGGAGCTGGGAGTGAGGAGGCATTTTTCACAGACTGGGATTGGGTTGTGATGGTTTGGTGAGATAGGAGTTGGAGGTATTTTTCACAAATCAGTCTTGAGTAGGTGGTATTTTTCACAAACTGGAATCAGGCTATAAGGGTTTGTCAAGTTAGGAGTGGGAAGTATTTTTACCACATATGGAGATTGGGCTCAAATGGCTTAGTGAGCTGTTAGCAGGGAGGTATTTCTGTCAGAAATGGGGAACAGGCTGCGAGGGTTTATTAAGCTGGGAATGGAGGAATTTTTTGCCATAACTGGAGAGCAGGCTTTGAAGGTTTGGTGAGCAGGGAGGGGATGCTTTTTGGTCACAGACAGGATCAGGCTGGAAGGGTTTGGAAAACTGATTGTTGGGAGATATGTTTCATAAGTGGCGAGCAGCCTGGAAGGGTTTGGTGCGCTGTTAGTGGAGAGACATTTTTTCAGAATCAGGGATTGGACTGTGAGGGTTTGCTGAGCTGGGAGCAGGGAGATAATTTTCACTAATGCAGATCATGTTGGGAGAGTTTTGTGAGTTAGGAGCACTGAATAATAACTTTATTTATAAAGCGCCTTTCAAAAACCAAGGTGCTATACAAAAATACTCACAGATAAAACAAACAACAACCTGGTATAAAATAACATCAATCCATAAAATCCAAATGACAGAGTAATTTATCCAGTGATGAAAGTGAGCAGGAACACACAGGAACTCAGTTCCTGTACCTTTTTTGCAGCAGGAACTGAGTTCCTGTACTTCTTCCCACTGACACTGAAACTGAAATTCTTAAACCAGCAACATAGTGACAGTTTCTGGATCTGTGATCTATCATCAGGGTTTTCATAACACCATTTGAGTTGTACAACAATGCTATTTTCCTAGAAATACTTTAATATCTCTAACTGAATCTACTAGCTAACTAATTAGATAGTTGTGCCATGAAACCGCTATCCTTTAGATTGAAGATCTTTATTCTGTATTTCATAATTGCCAGTGCCTGAGTTCCTGTACTTCTTGTCTACCACTTGCACCACTGAATTTATCTGATTTAATTTTCATGGGAATGCTTGTGCAAATAAATAGGTATTTAGCGCTGATTTAAAACTTTTGATGGTCTGGCACTCTCACCCGATGAGGTAGAGAATTCTGCAGGGTATGGGCTGCGTAAGAAAAGGGCCGAGCCCCAGATGTCTTTAGGCACATCCTGGGACTCTCTAGCAATCCCTTATCTGTGGATTAGAGTGGATGGGAGGGGCAGTAGAGAAAAACAGAGATCTTTCAGGAAGAGAGGCATTTTTCATAAATGGATATTGGACTGGGAGGGTTTGGTGAGCTGGAAGCATGAAGGTATTTTTATTCAATAATGTGGATTGCTAGCATTCAGAAATACCTGACTGGTTTCATTGATATTGGGAGAGGGAAAAGAGGGTAAGACATGGAAAATTGTCAGGTGGCACATTGGTGCACACAAAGTGTAATTAGAATTCAGAATGTGGCTGGCCCACTGGCACAGTGATTGGATTTCCACTTATGATGCCAACGACCCGGGTTCGGGAATGAGCCCAGGAGCTGGAGAGCTGGACGGAGAGAAGATGCTTGAGTGTCGCTAGGACAGCTCATCTCCTCTGGGGGAATCCAGGGCTCAGTGCTTGTCTGACCTCGGGTGGAGACGTAAGGTACTACAAGCCCAAGCCAACAAGACGGGGTGGTGTTTTGGACATTGGCACTCGGTACCTTGACATCACGGCACACAGCACATCCAGGAGCATCAGAAAATACCCCACAGCGTTCCCGGTAGATGGAGCACCAGTCCCCAATCCCCAATGCCCCTACCTGTTCTGGTAACAGGATCCCGACGAGAACAAGGAAGACTTTGGGGTGTAAGTGCCCCCACCTCGTACCCACCTGGTGGGTTATAACCATGGCTACATGGGGGATAGACTGCACCAGGCTCCAGGTAAGAGGGTGGGGACTATAAAACCGTAGGTGTCTCCCAAAGAGTTGAAAATGCTGCAGGTAGGGGAGTATAGAGAACGTAAAAAGAAAAGAATTCAGAATGAGAAAGGACAGCATAGTGAATTGTTCTGTGTAACCCCTTTGCAAACTGTACTTGCTGATCACATGTGATATACTAACATACTAAGAAGCCAGCAGAGTAGGCCCTATGATCTAGCGAGTCTGCTCAGGGGTCAGTGCCCATGCAGGGCACCATCTGCTGCCTCCCTTCTCCCTAAGGTCCCCATCTTTCTTCCCATCTGGGCCCCCCAGTGCTGACCCTGTTAAGATGTACTATCCCCCTATACCTATCCCAGACCCCTTTTGAACCCTTCCACAGCGTCCACCACCACCACCAGGTCTGCCAGCAGGGCATTCCAGGGTTCCACCACCCTTTCAGTGGAGTAGCATCTCCTCATCTCCCCCTCTGAGTCTCTCACACACCAGCCTCATTTGGTGCCCCCTGGTGGCCTTCTCTCCCTTCAGCTGAAACACCCTAACCTGGCTTACCTTATTGATCCCCTTAAGATACTTGAAGAGCTCAATCATGTCCCCCATCCCTCCTCTCCTCCAGGGAATACAGGTTGAGCTCCCTGAGTCTCTTCCCATAGGACCTCTCCCCCCAGCCCCTGCATCATCCTGGTTGACCTCTTCTGGAGACTCTCCAGGAGTGCAATATCCTTTTTTAAGTATGGATGCCAAAACAGCACACAGTATTCCAGGTGCAGTCTAGCCAGGCAATTGTATCATGGCAGAAGCACTTTCCAGCTTCTCGAAGTCATCCCCCTGGCTACGCATTCCAGCATTTTGTTTGCTCTTGCTGCAGCCCTTCTACACTGCTCTGAGTTGTTCATTTTGGCATCTACTACCACCTTGAGGTCCCGCTCCCCACACGAGGCCTGCAGCGTCATCCCTCCCAAGGTGTACACTTGAGATGGGTTCCTGGCACCCAGGTGGAGCACCGTGCACTTTTTCTGTATTGAACCTCAGCTTCCAGGCATGTGACCACCCCTCCAGAGCCTTCAGGTCCCCCTGTAGGGCTATCCTTCCTACCTCCCCATCTACCACCACCCCCAGCTTGGAGTCAACAGAAAAGAGGCTCATCTTGCTCTTGATACCATCTCTGACATCCAAGATATAAGCGTTAAACAGGAGAGGCCCAGGAATGAACAATTATATCATAATTTGTATTTAAATGGATTCATGGATTTTATTGCTTTAGGCTTGAACATATAAACTTAAGGGCATAAGACCTATGACAGAAATAATTTAAAACTGTCTGTATACAGTTAATATGCATACCCTAATGAGTTCTTTTTATTTTGGATGGACTTCTATAAGATATACTCTTTTTTTAACTGTTGGACCTGTGTGTACATCGTTTGTATGGGATTTTAATTTGTGTGCATGTTGTACGCATTGTATTGTATGTTCTTTTATCAAAACTAATAAAAAGATTATGCAGAAAAAAAAAACAGGAGAGGCCCCAGCACTGATCCTTGCGGGACCCCACTAATGACCCTCCTGGAAGATGAAACCTCCTCCCAACTACTACCCTCCGAACCCCCCCAGCCAGTTCCTGATCCACCTGACCATTCGCTCCCACACCCCCATGCCCCATAGCTTCTCCAGAAGCCCAGGATGTGACATTGAGTTAAATGCCTTGCAGAAGTCTAGAACAAGGACGTCCACTGGCTTGCTCTGGTCCTTCGCTCTTGTTACCCAGTTGTAGAACTCCATAAGGTTGGTCTGACACAGATCATCTCTGAACAAAGCCATATCATCCAAAAGGTCAAACATCATTGGCTAAAGGCTCATTTCTAGCCATATCATTGGCTCAGCGCCTAAGACACCTCCAAAATGTATTTTTTTAACAATCCCAGAATATTTTTGGCTTGCTGGATTCTGCAGCAAACATGATAAATGGTCAGGGGGAGGCGCTGTGGAGCAGCATACAGGCAAGATGCACAGTCTAACTGCTCTGCACTTATTCGAGATTAAATTATTAAAAGTAGTGATTTCTTGCAGGAAAAACTCTCAACTAGTGCCAGCAGTGAATAGCTTACTTCATCCAGTGTTGTGCAATACCAAATATAGTTATGGGTCGTAATCAAAAAATTGGTGGCAGCAGATCCAAAAATACAGTAGTGGCTGCTGAACAGGCCGCAAACACCCACACGACTACTGCTGGTGGAGAGCCCCCATGGAGAACACTACAGGCCTCAATACAGGTAACTGACTCCAAAATAGAGTCAATCATCCAGAGAATTGTGGCGCAAGATGCAAAATTAGATGCAGTTAGCCAGACAACAACATCGGTGGAAAAAACAGCTGTCCATGTACTGGCAACGACATCCAAATTGGTGCAGGAGAATGCCCAATTACTATACAGATTGGAAGCATTGGAAAACTCTAATCAGGCATCGCATGTGTGAATAATAGGTCTCCCAGAGGGGAGTGAAGAAAATGATCTTCTTACCTTTGTTCAGTTTTGGCTGCCAGATGCCCTTAAGGTACCCAAGGAAGATATGCAGGGCCAGTTCTGCAAGGCATTCCAGATCACTCCTCAAGTGGTGGGACCACATGGCAAGGCACCAAGAGCAGTTTTGTTGGTGATGGTTGGTTCCCTCAATAGAGACCGTATTTTGCAAGCTGCTAGGCCCTCAGATGGTCTCAGCTTTAGTGGAGCAACTATACACTGTTTTCCGGACCTTTCTTTCACCACCAGCACTCGATGAAAGAAATTTGATGCAGTACAAGCGCAGCTTATAAGTTTAGGGGTTTCACAATCCCTCCTAATGCCAGCTCATCTGTGCATTCAATATGGAGGCCACACTTTTCGGTATAGTGACCCAACTGAAGCGGGGAAAAAGCAGAATCTATTGCTTATGAATTCCAATCAGCAGAAGGACGTCAACTACCTGAATCTGAATCTGATGAGGACACTTGACTTTTTCTCCATACGGTCTTTATATGGTCCTAATTACATAAGTATCTGTTTTTGCTCTAAAGTTTATAATAATACTAGAGGCCTAAATGTTCATTGGGGTGGTTTTCTTTTTCTTACCTCTTTCTGCATATAAAGTTAAAATGTGTGCAGTTGAGTTTTAGAAGTGCTAACCATGTTAGGAGCACTTTTATTAGGATTGGGGGACATATCACCACTGGATGTTGAGTTAAAATGGAAGCTGCAGCTTAATAAACTATAATAATTTTTGTTACAAAAGCTTCATTTATATTCCCCCTATCCTAAATACAGACTGTTTAGATTCTTTATTGTATGTCACATTGGATGCATACTGTATAATAATGACACCTGACAAGAGGTCATACATTTTGTAGTTTTAAAAAAAACCACTGCAATAAACATAAAGTAAAAAAATGAATAAATAAATGTCCAGGCTCATCACTTTGTTAATACAACTGCTGGAGTTACCTTGCATTATGCAAACTTGACTGTTGCCTGCATTTGAATCCCTTGTACCTTGGTGATAGTGGGGTCTGACTGTGCTGATACTCACATCCAAAGTCATCATATATAAGGGGTATGAATGTTTCAACAGCTCATTTAAGGTGGGCTGACTGTTCACTGTGGAGCACATGGCAACTGAGTGGGAAGGAAGTTTGGGTAGGCTGTGAAGGGCTCATTTGGTGATTCAACCTATCAGAAGTGACGGGGCAGGGACTAGATAAAAAAAGCTCAGTGAGCGCTATAGGTGTAACTGCCGGACTGACATTTTATTCCTTTACAGGCTGGAGACTGAGGTGTCCAGGCACGCTGACCTTCATGTCAGAGGTGGGCGGTGGATGTGTTTTAAGGGCCAAATTTTCATGCACTAATCTGTTCATTAGAGAGAGGATGGTGTAGACATAGAACAGACTACCTGTGTAGGCAATGGATGAGGTACTATAAATGGGTTAATTAATGGCTGGGACTGGTACAGTATAGCGGGTTGATAATTCCAAGAGAAGAAGTTCAAAATGGGGTGGTAGGGAGCAAGGAAGGGGGGTTGGAGGTGGCGTACCTATGAAACAGACTGCCTGTGTAAGTGTTGGGTGTGGGACTAGAAACAGCTTCATGAATGGCTGGGACAGGTACAGTACAGAGGGCTGATAATTCCAAGAGGATAAGCTAGGGATGTGGAGGTAGGGTGAGAGGGACAGGGTTCAGTGGTGGAGTACCCATGGAACATATTGCTGGGGTTGGTGGTGGGGGATGGAATATAAACACTTTCAAGAAACAGCTGGGACCATTACAGTATTGAGTGCTGACAATTCCAAGAGGAGAAGCTAGGGCTGTGGAGATTGGGGGAGAAGTGGAGGGTTTGGGGGTGGGGTACACATGGAACAGATTGCCTGTGTAAGTAGGGAGTGAGGTACTATAAGCAGATTAATGAAAGGCTGCAACTGGTACAAAATAGAGGGCTAATAATTCCAAAAGAAGTTCAAAAGGTGGGGTAGGGAACAAGGGGGAGGGTTTGGGAAAGGAGGTATCGCTGGAACATATTGCCTGTGTAAGTGGTGGAGGAAGGACTAGAAACAGCTTCATGAATGGCTGGAGCAGGTACAGTATAGAGGGCTGATAATTCAATTGATCAATCAGTCAATCAATCTTTATTTAGCCAGGTGAAACTCCATTGAGCAAGCTCATTTTCAAGGAGGGCCTGGTAGGTACAGAATAAATAATACAGTAGCACAATAGAACATATAGCACAAATGGGCATAGCAATAAAAACAAGGTACAAAGATAATCAATAAGGCCTGGTCGTAAGGTGAAGCCTCATCCCAGTAAACAGTACAGCAGGGAGGTGGAAGCAAGTCAGCACCAATGTACCGAACCAGTGGGTTTAGACACTGATAGCTCTAGTAGAGCAGAGTTAATGCAAGTGACAGTGCAAGCTGGGGGCTCAGCAGCAAGTAGAACGCAAGGATGAATCCAGGAACGTGGCTTAGGGTACTGTAATTCTAATGAGAGGATAGAAAGTGTAGAAGGTTGACGTAAAAATAGCAGTATATGGCTAGTTTAGCGACAGGGAGGGCATTGACAAGGCTCTGAGAAGTATCTTGAATAGAGTGACTTGAATTCCACAAAACCAATCGGATGCGCCAATTCTATGGATTTCTGGATGTTGTTCTACAGCTGGGGCAGCACATAGCTGAAGGAGGCTCTGCCCAAATGGGAAAAGACTTCAGGCACAGCTAGAGAGATGTACGAACTGCTTCTCAAGGCATAGTTTCGTAAGGTGCAGGAGGGCAGACGGTCAGAAATGTAGGAGGGTAGCATCTTGGATATAGATCTATAGGTCCATAGTATAGCGTTCCTTTGCCTCCTGAATGTAAGTGAGGTGCATCCTACCATGGAATAGAGTACACAGTGATGGGTATTATATGCCGCACTTGAGATGAAACATAAGGCCCTATGATAAGGGTGTCAAGCTTAGATAGGGTGGTTTTTGGGACTTGGCCGTACAGGAAGTCTGCATAGTCCAAGATAACTGGGAACGTGGTTTGCACTAAGTTTTTTATGGCCTCCTGGGTAAGCAGATGCTTGATTCTAAAAAAAAGTCCAAGCCTCTGTCTAAGTTTTTTTGAGAGCTTGTCTATATGATCAGCAAAAGAAAGTCTGCTGTCAATCCACATACCTAGATACTTGAACTTGGTCACATAGTCAAGTGACTCACCAAGCAGGGTGGTGATAGTGGGAATATTGTCATGCTTAAGGGAGTTTATGGACTTGGTCATTGGGGATAACAGCTTAGCCTTGGTCTTTTTGGCATTCAATAAGTGCTTTTGACTCAGGAGGTTTTATTGCAGTGTAAAGAAATCTGCTTGCAAGTCCAAGCAGGCACTTTCGGGAGTAGGCCTGGCAGTGCAAAGGATCGTGTCATCCGCAGAGAGATGTACACTGGAAAGTTTGATTTGATGGTCGATGTCAATATAAAGTAAGAAAAGTAAGGGCCCTAAGATGGAGCCTTGAGGTACGCCACTGCTAATCTGTTTTAGAGTGGAGAGATCTCCTACTGCTTTTACTTGCTGCATCCGCTCCGCCATGTAGCATGAGAACCATTTTAGAGAAGGTGCATCCAGACCAATGTTGCAGAGAGTAACTAAGAGCAATGCATGGTCGACAGTATCAAAGGCCTTGCTTAAGTTGAGGAATACCGTGCATACCTGATTCTTTAAGTCAAGGGCTCTGTGCCAGTCATTTGTGACTTTAGCCAGAGCTGTGATTGTGCTATGGCTTGGCCTAAAGCCTGCTTGCACAGGGTTTAGCAGATTTGTGGTATCAATGTAGTTTCTAAGTTGGCAATTCACTAATTTCTCTAGCAGTTTTGATAGGGTAGGGAGTTAGGTGATTGGCCTGTAATTATTTGGGTCTCTGGGGTCTCCTGATTTGAAGAGTGGTAAAACTTGGGCAGTCTTCCAGACATAAGGGAGTTTACCCAAGCTGAGGGACATATTAAGGAGGTGCATTAATGGAGCTGCCAGCACTTGGTGACTGAGATTTAGGAAAAAAGGGCCAATGAGGTCCGCTCCTGCGCTTTTTCTGGCATCGAGCTGAAGGAGTGGGTCATCCACTTCCTTGTAAGTTATCGGTTGGAAGGAGAAACCCATGACAGGAGTACTGTGAACAGGGGGAAGGCTTGCTAGTCCTTGTGATAAGAACTGGGTAAGTAGATTATTCGCAGGTGAAATGCCAAAGGCCATACCTGTGGTAATAAAATGATTATTAAAGCAGTCAAGGATTTCTGCCTTCTCAATAATGAGGGATCCTTCGTATAAGATCTTGGTAGGGAGAGAACCTGATGAAGCATGTCCTTGAATATCTCTAAGGGTTTGCCAGAATTTGGCAGGGTCCTTGTTGGAGGGGTCCAGAGCTGACTGAAAGTAGTTAGCCTTAGTGTTTCTGATGAGTTTTTGTGCAGAGGTTTCTGGCTGCCCTAAAATCAGCCCAATCTGACTGAAGTTTGATATACGTGCTTTCTTCCAGAGCTTGTCCCTGTTGAACAAATATGACTTAAGTTGACCTGTAAACCAAGGGAGAGTATTTTTCTTGGTACATGCTATGATCAGGGGAGTATGTATGTTAATAGTTCCACGGACAATTCCAAGAGAATAAATTAGGGATGTGGAGGTAGGGCGAGAGGGACAGGGTTCAGGGTTGGGGTAGTCATAGAACAGATTGCCTGTGTAAGTGGTAGGGGAGGAACTAAAAACACATTCCTGACAGCTGGGACCATTACAGTATAGAGTGCTGACAATGCCAAGAGAAGAAGCTAGGAATGTGAGGAGAGGGGGAAGGATTAGGAGAGGGGTGTGCATAGAACAGATTGCCTGTGTAAGTGGTGGGGGAGGGACTATAAACATATTCATGAATGGCTGGAACTGGTACAGTGTAGAGGGCTGAAAATTCCAAGAGGGGAAGCTAGGGATGTGGAGGTATGGTGAGAGTTTGAGGGTGGGGTACTAGTGAAACAGATTGTCTGTATAAGTGGTGGAGGAGGGACTATAAGCATGTTAATGAATTGTTGGGACTGGTATAGTGTAGTGAGCTGATAATTCCAAGAGGAGAAGCTAGGGATTTGTAGTTAGGGAATGAGGGGAACGGTTTGGGAATGGGGTACCCATGGAAAAATTCCCGTGTTAGTGGTGGAGGAGGGATTATAAACATGTACATGAATGGCTGTGAATGATACAATATTGAGGGCTGGTATTTCCAAGAGAGGAAGCTAAGAGGGAGGAGGTAGGAAACGAGTGACAGGGCTTGGGTGGGCATCATGGCTAAGGCATCTCAACATTGTAGGTCAGCGGCATAGCTAGAATGCTTTTTATGGGCATACTAGATGGACCCTTTGTCTTTATCTGCAGACAGTGTCTCTGTTTATATATATTTATCTAGTTTGGTAACCGGGAGTTGCACACTGAGCTGAGGCTTATTTCCAGGTGTGATCCGGGGGTAGGGATAAGGATTCATAATACATAAGTACCTAGTGAGTCACGTGATGCAACCCTCTGTGTAACAGCTCCTAGACAACACCTCTTGCTCTGTCTGAACTAATCCTCTATTTTAGCAGCTTTCCTGTATGTGTTTGCCTCTCCCAGGTATTTGCAAATATTGTCAGTGGCTTACCTGATAGAAATTGGTGGCTTTTCCAGCAGAGGTCTACTGAATTTTACTGGCGATGGAGACTGAAATGGGCCAGGCCCCTCCCCCTCGTCATACACCACCGCAAACACCAGAGAAGAGTATCAAGCGGTCCAAGGATCAGAGCATTACTGCAGACAATCCTGCAACTAACACCCCAGTGCTGGCCCTTCTCATGGAGGACAAATTCCTGGCAGAACTCTAACCCTTTAATCCGCTCTGCAAGAACTTACCTCGAAGTTAAAATCGATGTGGGAAGATCTTAGTGAAGCAACTAAGATGATTACCGATGTTGCCACCCACACCTCCTCATTAGAGCACTGGAGAGACAAAGTGGAGCTGGATTGGTTGCTGTACAGCAACTAGCTACAAAGGTGGAAGCAAACTGGAGGATCTGAAAGGCCGAAGTCTGAGGAACAATTTAGTAATTTTTGGCCTTCCGGAGGATGCTGAGGTCTCCTCTCCAATCTTATTTATACAGAAACTGCTTGCAAAAATCACGGGGCCATCTCCTAATAACCCTGTCTATGTGGTTGAGCGGGCCCACTGTCCCCTATGCCCTAGGCCACCTGCAGGTTCTATCCCACGCCCTCTCATCCTGAGACTGCTAAATTGCCTGGACAAGCAACATGTTCTGGCCAAGGTTTGAAAGCCCTGGGGGGGTACCAAGATCCGCATTGCTCAGGACCTCCCCAAGGCTTCAAGATAGAAATGGGCGGCTTATCACCCGCTGGTGATGAAATTAATTGCAGTGGGAGTGCACTTTAAAGTATCCTACCCAGCATGGCTTTCGGTACAGTATCAGGGGACCTGAATAACTTTTGACAAAGTGGAGCAAGCTACACCCAAGCTAGGAAAGCTCTTCCCGGACCTATTTAGGGATCATTGACTGTTGGACTAAATATGATGCCCTTTCAGGGCAGCTCAGAGTGGCATCTGAGTGTTAGGTACAGTGGAGGACTCTCGCCTTGTTCTCGAATGATCTTTGGCTCAGAAGAGGTTATAAAGTATGGTAGCTGCTGATTTTTCTGGAGGTTTGTTTGCCATCTCAGCCTGTGTTTTAAGTTCTGGACTTGGTGGACCAAGGGGGAGCAGCTGATGTCGCCTACCTTGACTTCAGCAAAGTTTTCAATACTGTTCCACGTAGAAGATTGATTAATAAACTGGGTAGACTCAAGGTTGGTCAGAAGTTGGTCAACTGGGTGGCAGACTGGTTGACGGGCTGAAAACAGAGAGTGGTGGTAAATGGTATACAGTCAGAAAAGATGCAAGTCACAATTGGGGTACCTCAGGGATCAGTCCTGGGGCCAGTCCTCTTCAATATCTTCATCAGTGACATTGCAGATGGACTGGAGGGTAAGGTTTGTCTGTTTGCAGATGACACCAAGATCTTCAACAGAGTAGATGATCCAGATGGGGTGGGCAGAATGAGAAGCAATCTGGATAAACTAGTAAAATGGTTGGAGGAGTGGCAACTGGGGTTTAATGCAAAGAAGTGCAAGATCATGCACACAGGGAAGAGAAACCCTGAAGCCACCTATAGGCTGGGAGGGGAGTTGCTGGCAGTCACAAGGGAAGGAAGAAAGAGTCTTGGGCGTCATCATCACCGATAACCTGAAATCATCCACGCAGACCACTAAAGCAGTAGGTAAGGCTAGCAGGATGTTGTGGTGTATTAGTAAGGGTATCAATAGTCGGAAGAGGGAGGTAATAATCCCTCTTTACAAGACACTGGTTAGGCCCCATCTGGAGTACTGCGTGTAGTACTGGAGGCCACATTTTCACAAGGACATTAACCAAACTGAGGCAGTCCAGAGAAGAGCAGCCAAAATGGTGTAGGGACTGCATCAGAAACATGAGGACAGATTAACATAACTCAATATGTATATCCTAGAGCAAAGGAGGGAGAGAGGTGATATGATTGAAACATTCAAACACCTTAAGGGCATTAACAAGGTGAAAGAGTCCAACATGTTTAATATAAGAAAAATAGCAGGAGAAGAGGACACAGCATGAGATTAGAGGGAGGCCGATTAAAGGGTAATGTGAAGAAGTTCTTTTTTCACAGAAAGGGTGGTGGATGCACAGAACAGCCTACCTCAGGAAGTGGTGGATATGAGTACAGTGCAGGGCTTCAAACAAGCATGTGATAGACATAAGGGAGCAATACATATGAATAGATAAGCCATTGACAGAGCAAAGGCTGATGGCACATTTATAAGGTAGAAAAAGAAATGGGCAGACTGGATGGGCCTCTCGGTCCTTATCTGCCGTCAACTTCTATGTTTCTATGTCAGACCTAACCAGTTTTTCTTTGCTAGACTTTATTTTATTGGCATGCCCTACTTCCTATATAGGGTGTTATTTAATTATAGTATAATCTTTTAGGGTTTCTAGTTTTGGTTTCTTCATTGGTAATGGCTCCAGGTGCTGGTTTTGGGGGGAGGGGGCTTCATCGGGTTGTAAATATTGGTGTTTTCATACAGGAATTGTTCTAGTTTAGCTGCAACATGCTTCTTGCCCCATGATTTTGGGTTGAGGTATATATGAAGATTTCACTTTATCCTCTTCAGAGTGGGGCAGAGGGTACATGTGTTTCTTCGGGGTGGGTTAGGGGTCTAAGTGGCATCCGGGTTAAATATATACAGTGCATTTTCAGATCTGGTAGGGAGGGTGTTATGAGTCAAGAATTTGGTTCTTTTACATGTTGCCTTACTCCTGTTGTTTCTCATACTAGGTTTCTTGGGAGAGGGGCTTCCAATCTGCCTGCCTTATCCATATGGCACTCTCAGATTCGTCTGTGTCTTTAGGGGTTAGGGTAAGATACTGCCTTAGTGGGTGAAGTGTGGTGGGGGGCATGTGTATATAGTTATGGGGGTATAAGAGATGTTTTGTGGTCTTTTGTGGGGGGTGGGTTCTCCCAGAGCACACAAGTTTTATTCTTAGCTTTAGTTCCTTTGTATTATTTTATTGGTGTTTTTTGCTTTATGGGGGTCAATTATAGGTTTGTGTCATGGAATATTACAGGGGCTAATTATTAAAAAAGAAAAAATACATGATTTTAGGGCACATGCAAAAACTGAAGCTGCAGTTGGTAATGCTGCAGGAAACTCATTTGAAGAGGGGTGAGTTGGCCTGCTTATGCAGACATTGGGTAGCACAGGTTTTTGGGGCTAGGGCCTCCTCCGCATGGGGTGGGGTGGGGTGGCTATTTTGCTTTCCAGAGATACTTAATTCCAGGTTATTCAAAAATGTTGGGGCTCTGAGCAGTGATCCCCATTCATTAAAACTGAGAGGCGGGCAGCCACACTGTCTTGAATGGCCACCTCTCATTTTGTATTGCCACCAGTCTTTCCTGCTTGTAATTGAAATTGCTGCCCTAGCACTTAGCTGCTGTTTCTTTAAATTTTCATGATCAGCATAGGAGCACTGCGTGCAGGCAGTAGATGCTAGTATTCGACTTGATCCAGGAGCCATGCACGCCGAGGAGCAGCTGTTTAAATGATGGTCACGGAGTTGTATTCGCAAGAACCGCAGTTCTGGTAGTGCCGATCGGCGATCACGGCATTGTTGTTCTAGCAGTCAGCAGACCATTCAGCACTGTGCAAGGCATCAAATCGTGAAACCAATCGAAGCGGGAGAGTGACAACCGAGACGCCATATAGTGTAGCTGCTACAACACTTAGGGGTAAGTCCCACTAAAGTAGTCTGTTGCCACTCGAGGGCTTTTGCCAGCATGACTGTGTCTTTCCATGGAGCGAGATCGCTTTGTAGTGTGTGGAAGTTGGGGCTATTGTTACTGATTTTTTTTTTTTCACAGTTAGTCTTTTTATTGAGTGATTTCAGTGTTATTACATGAAAGGAGCCTTTTAACACAAAAAAGGGCACTTGATGGTTTACAGCATCACCACCGGATTTACACTGTGCCATTAAGTGATAATCCAGTGCTTATATGATACAGAGCTTGATGCGAATAATCAAAGTATCATAGCTACATAACACACGGGTGGAGGACTACTGTGTTATTAATACAGAATGGTGACTTACCCAACTTCTTTTGGACCAGAAGGCACCGGATCATACTGTTATGTGATCTAGGGGTTAGTAGGTTCTCAGGAAAGGTTATTCTTCTTCACATATTGTGTAGAAGAATTGGGGGGGGGGGGAACCAGTGGCTATCCACAAGGTGGGACTCAAGATGTCAAAAAGAAGAAGAGGTACAGTTCAAAAATCACGTCTTACTATACAGGATTTTAAATAATAGATTAGCAGTTTTTTTTTTCCTTGGGACAATACTAACTGTACAGAAAGTATTTATATAGGTTTTCTAGAAGTGTTATGTTTGTGAAACACAGTGAGGCAAGTGCTCTGCATTTTCACGATGTTTTAGAACTTTTATGAGTAAAACACTAATCAATTTTTAGAGTTAAATAAAACCCTGCAATACTAGGTTGGAATTTTAGGGAGGAATAAGCTGATCTTTCATGTTTCTAGTTGGCCTCCCTGCCCTACGTAAGTCAAGGAAGGAAAGGTATGGTGCCCAGACCATTTCATATTTGGGGAGTTTCCAGACCTGTAACAAGACATTCTGGTAAGGTTAGCCACCCTCTCCATGGCCTGGTACCACTCCTCCATTATGGGTACACCTGTTGTTCTCCACCTTTTCAGGATTAGCCTTTTCACCTCTGCTGATGCTTGCATGATCCAAAGCATTTGGAGTTTATTTAGGGCACGAGAATGGTGGGCAAGGCCCAGGATCTATAGGCTGGGAATCACAGGGATATGTGCCTTTAAGAATTGGGAACACTAGCCTATAACTGAGGACCATAGCGGAAATAATGGGGGCAACTCCAGAGTATGTGTAATAAATCCGCTGCTGGAGCTCTACATCTCCAGCAGGTGTCTGCTGGGAGTAAGTCCATCACTTTTAGTTAAGTTGGGGTGCAATACCATAGATGCATTATTTTGTTTTGGATGAGCAAACTCCTCTGATCGCAACAGGCCTGGATTACCCTCAACCAGTCATTTTCCGAGAGCTGCTCCGAGATAGAGGAACCCAACTTGATTTCCCACTTAGTCTTGGCCAGGAGGGGAGGAGTCTGGGGCACTATCCCTCATAAATTTTTCTATGGCCCACTCACATCCCTTAGGATGCGTAATCCATTCTTCTATTGGAATCGAAGGTCTTACCCCTTTCTTGTCTTTAACACACACAGCGCAAGTGCACTGCTTTCTACCCCTGATGGTAAGGAGGTTTCTGATCTGAAGATATCTTCAGAAGTCCCTTTGTGGTAGATCAGATCTTGATTTCAGCCCCTGGAAGGTGTCCACGGACTTGTTTCCAGGGGTCTCGAGGTCTCTTGTATGTTCTGTGTGTTTGGTCTGCCAGTCAGGCCACTTAATAGGTTTAAGGTTAATGCAAAGGTTAGGGTTTAACCAGAGTGGAGAGTATCTGCCCAAGGAGATACAATGTTTGCTATGGAGCCCTAATGTCTGCCAGGCAAGGTATGAGTTGTGAAGGGTATACTAGTGCTGCATTCTCTTGGGTAATGGGTGTGCCAAGAATACTGATGGGGAGGAATCGTCCAATAGGTCTCTTTCTATGGTCATCCAGGCTGGGGGAACGGTTGAATGCCCTATCTCCTTTAGGGACTTTGCCACAATTAAAGCTATGGAGTATTGAGTGAAGTCTGGCAAGTTCCAGCCCCCTCAGAGCTTCTGAGCCCTCAACTTTGCCTTACTGTACCGAGGTCGTGAGGACCCCCACAAGAATTTACTAATTAGACTATTACGTTTCTTGGCCCAAGTGTCAGGGAGGAGTAGGGGGATGTGTGACAAAAGGTGGTAGACCTTTGGGGCCATCATCATCTTAACTGATGACAATTCCCCTGCCAGAGACAAGTGTAGATATTCCCATCTTGCTATGTCCTTAATAATATTTTCTAGCAATGGCTAAAGGTTAGTATCCATCAAGGAATGAAGGTTGGGAGAGAGTCTAATCCCCAGGTATTTAATGTTCAAGCTTGCCCATGCTAGGCCCATGTCCCCCAACTTGGCTGGAGAGGTATGGACGTTCAGAAGTAGAATCTCCAATTTGGGCATATTAATCCTCAAGCCCAAGAGTTCTCCAAAAGTGCTGAACATGTCTGGGATGTGTGGAAGGTTACTGGCAAGTCTTGGGTCAGAATCAAACAATTGTCTGTGTATAATTTAGTGGTGTATTGTTTATCCCCAATTCTGATATCTTGAATACTGGGGTGTGCCCTCAGGGCTGCAGCTAGGGGTTCTATAGCCAGGACAAATAACGGGGACAATGGGCACCCTTGTCTAGTTCCTCTGTGCAGGTGCAAGGGGGCCGATAGGTTCTGGTTAGTAAGTGCCTTCACCACCGGATTTGCATACAGTGTTTTAATCCAGTTAGCAAATTAGGGGCCTATGTTGAAAGTCTGTAGCACTGCATGGAGGTATTTTTTTTTGTTGTTTTTTTACCAATTGTTTAACCAGGAGACACACACTAAGCTGAAAGCTTGTTTACAGGTGCGACCTGGGAGCAGAGGGAAGTTAAGAGACTTGCTCAGGGTCACACAGTTTAGAAGTAGAGGGCTGTGGGATTCAAACCCAGGTCTCCAGATTTGCAGCTCAGAGCCTTAAACCACTGTGCTGTACTGCCTCCCACTCTACTGAGTCAAAAGCTTTTTTGAAGTCTATTGTTATCGCTGCTGCCGGGGTTGGGAGGGTTGCTGTCATTTGCATTAGGGAAATAAGGGCACAGATGTGTTCCGAACTGGCTCTATCCTTGACAAAACCCATGTGGGAGGGGTGGGCCAAGTCTGGTAGATATTCCTCTAATTGAGAGACCAAGTCTTTGGGCAAGATCTTGGCATCAGCATTTATTCAGGAGATGGGTCTGTAGCTAACTGAAAGGGTATAGTCCTTTCCCTCTTTAGGCAGAACCATTGTTATAGCTTTAGACATGGTGGGAGGGAGATATTTCTGTGCATGAGCTTCCATCAGCATCTCTACCAATGGTGTGGTTATCAAGGGCTGGACCAATTTATGAAAATCTGCGGGGAAGCCGTCACCCGCCTTGTGGAGAGCCATATTCGCTATTGCTGAGGTAATATCGTCCTCTGTGATGGGCCTATCAAGGGATTTTTTCTGACAGGCTGTCAGTCTAGGGAGGGATAATGGGTCAAGTGAAGTTGTTATAGCTACTTTTATCACATGTCACTTGAGACAAGTACAGGAATTTATAAACGCTGGCCATAAGTTCATTAATGGCTTTGGGGTTAGAGGTTAAGTTACCTGAGCCATCTTTCATTTTGTGTATCGCCCTCTCTGCCTGCCTTTGTTTAATCTATAGGCTAGTAATTTGCTTGCTTTTTCTCCTTCTGCCCAGTACATGTGTTGCACCCGTTGAATATACAGTTCTGCCTTCCTGGTCACCAGGTGGTTAAGTTTTAATCTGAGGCAATGATTTCCGCTACTACTGAGGGCATTTGCCGAGAAGAGGGGCATTTCTTACATTTGGTTTCTAGAATGGTAAGCGCCTGTTCGAGCTGTTTATGCTCCTTGTCGCTCTGTTTGCGTCTATGGGATGCGTAACCAATAATTTTTCCTCTCATGGTGGCCTTGTATGCTTCCCATATATTGGTGGCAGATGCCGAGCCAGTAGGGTTATCCTGGAAATAACCTTCAGTTTCTTTCTGCAGCCATGTGGCAAAATCCTTATCATGCAAGAAAAGTGGGTCTAGCTGCCATGTAAGAGACTGTGAGGTTTGTAGGGTAGGCAGTATAGTGCAGTGGTTTAAGGCTCTGAACTGCAAATCTGGAGATCTGGGATTGAATCCCACAGCCCCAACTTGCATACTGTGTGACCCTGAGCAAGTCACTTAACTTTCCTGTGCTCCCAGGTTGTACCTGTAAACAAGCTTTCAGCTTAGTATGTCTTACCTGGTTAAACAATTGGAAAAAAAAAATGTAAGAGACACCTGTGCATGGTCTGAAATATATATCTGAGAAATATTAACTCCAGTAGTGGCTGTCATCATTTTTGGAGAGGTGAGCCAGAAATCGAATCTACTGGCCATGGCTCTAGGGGCTGAGAAGTAGGTATAGTCCTTATCCGAGGGATGTAAAATCCGCCAGACATCAGAAAGCTGATGTAAGGAAATAAGTTTCTTAAGGGCTTGTACTGCCCTTAGGTGAGTTTCTGGCCTGGCATCGAACCTATCCAGAAGGTGGTCCAGCACCAGATTAAAATCCCCCCCCCCATGAGTATATCTGGGTTGTCAAAAGAGACGTCCATCAGTTTTTGGGAAATGGCATGGAAAAAGTCTGGGGAATCTTCATTTGGTCCATATACATTAACCAAAACTAAGGGGCCCGTGGGGGTAGATACCTTCATTATAATCCACCTGCCATCACCTCCTGCATGAGATGTCACCTACTGTCACTGTAACTTTTTATGCAGCAAAATAGAGACATCCCTTCTGGCTGACACTGCGACACTGTGATTCTTTACCCACCCAGTCTCTAGCCAGTTTAGCAGCTTCCTTAGAGCTCAGCTTGGTCTCCTGAAGAAAAGTGACCTTGGTGCCCAACATTTTGAGTTGGAACAGTACTGTTTTCTGTTTCAGAGGGGAGTTTAGACCTCTCACATTCCAAGAGGTGGTAGTTATAGTAGAGGGGTCAACCATTATCACAACGTCTCGACATTACGTGCAAACATCTGACTGCTACAGTGTTTAACATCTTGAGTTCCTGTGGAACGTAAGCGTATTCATTGTCACATTTAATTCCCCTTATCTGAAAAACCATAACCTCTGTGTAACAGTAGATCCTCTGTTGTAGTGCAGGTCCACAGGTGTCTTGTATTATCACCCAATTGTCTATCTTTAAGCTTATGAGCCATGCAGAAGGGCCTGGAAAGGCTCGGACAACCATATCCAAACCATGGCACCCAGCTTGGGGCTGCGTATACTTTTTGAGGTGCCTTCCCAGAAAAACTTACTCCCTCATCTCTGTACACAACAGAAGGGTGTAAAATTGCCCCAGCAAGAGACCATGAGCAAGATAACTTGCATCACTTCCCATCTGTGGAGACTGTAGTACCATCACTGGCCAGGAGGGAGAAGGGATACTTTTCCCTTTGGTGGTCAAGCACTACACTTAGAATTTCTGGGGGGAGGTGGATCTGAGCTGCAGGGGACCAGCCACCTAGATGCCTCTGGATTATCCTCACTGCTGTCTTCTTACCTGGTATACATTGTTATTGATTTGTGACAGCAGACAGCTTACTATAAACCCCCCAAAAAACATAAATCATTATCTGTGTTGAAGAAATACTGGTTTGAGCGCAGTGAAAACTATTTTACTGTTAATTTGAAGTGGGTTGAGTGAGAGGGGGAGGGAGAGATCATTGTGTGGACTAACCAAATTGAGGCAGTCCAGAGAAGGGTAACCAAAATGGTGCAGGGACTGCATCAGAAGACATATGAGGACAGATTAACGGAGCTCAATATGTATACCCTTGAGCAAAGGAGGGAGAGAGGTGATATGATCGAGACATTTAAACACCTTAAGGGCATAAACAAGGTGAAAGAGTCTAACATGTTTAAATATAAGAAAAATAGCAGGACAAGAGGACACAGCATGAGATTAGAGGGAGGCCGATTAAGGGGGAATGTGAGGAAATTCTTTTTCACAGAAAGGGTGGTAGATGCATGGAATGGCTTACCACAAGAAGTGGTGGCTATGAATACAGTGCAGGGCTTCAAACAGGCATGGGATAGGCATAAGGGAGCAATACAAATGACTATGAATAGATAGGTCACTGACAGAGCAAAGGCCGATGGCACATTTATAAGGTAGAAAAAGAAATGGGCAGACTGGATGGGCCTTGCGGTCCTTATCTGCCGTCAACTTCTATGTTTCTATGACTCCACAGAGCAGCAGGTTTCACTGATTTGACTGCTGAAAGTCTGCATAAAAAGTAGCTATTGCAGTGACTGAAATAAAATATACAGACTCTGCACTGAGTCACTCTGATGTCTTAGAGAAGTGTTGGCTGTGTTTTAATAACTGACTGAGCAGGCAATTTTACAAAAAGATCTGAAGGTTTGAGGTGAGTCTTTGAAAATGTATTATTATTTTGGATTGATTTGAGAGGGAAGGGGAGCAGAATCATTGTGTGGTCTTCACAGTGGACCTGGGCAGCAGCTTTCTTTGATCTGTTGAAGGGGTAGGAAAAAATATTTACTGGCAGTAAGAGAAAAAGACCACACAGAAAATCAAAGTTTGAAATGTGACCTGCTGCACTGTACATCCCATTGTTAGGAGACAATGGAGACAGGACCTTAGCCTGAGTTAGACCACCCTCCATAAATAAAAATAAATATCCTGACTACCAGAGATTTTATTGTTTTGCAGTCCGTGCACAACAGATTTATTTGTCCTCTGTCTTCAGTTTGATAGTCTGCCAGTCTGTCTTACCAGTAGTAAAGACAAAAAAAAAAAATAATTGTGTGAGGAAAAAAAAAACAGGTCCTGCATTCCTTGCTTCATCAGTGTGTATGTGGTCATGGTTTCTAAGTCAGTAGTAAAAAAAATATATATATATATATATATATATATATTTATTTGTGTGAGAAAAAACAGGGCTCCAAACAGTGCCTTCAGTGGGTCTGCCAGTTCCTGTCCTGCATTCCTTGCTTCATCAGTGTGTGCATTCACTGTTTCTAAATCAGTAGTAAAAATATATATGTATTTATGTAAGAAAAAAAAACAGGGCTCCAATAGGTGCCTTCAGTGGGTCTGCCAGTCCCTGTCCTGCATGCCTTGCTTTGTCAGTGTGTGCGGTCAAAGTTACTAAGTCAGTAGTAAAAGAAATGATATACTTGGGTCTGCTAGTCCCTGTCCTGCCAGGATTAAACTCTTATTCTGTTGTAGTGACAAAATAAACTCACGACAACAAACTTAGAAAATAAAAGCTTTATTAAAATAATCAACAATACAGTAACTAACTAACTTTTGTTTAAAATTAACTCAAAAATGGAAATGTCTTGATCAAGATGACAATCCTGAGATCACAGGGCCAGTTGGTCCTTTCAGTATCAATGTCCAAGAGCCTCCCTGCACCTCCTCCTGTAATAAAAAAAAAAAAAAACACCTCTAAGCATAGAGCAACAGGCTTAACAAATACTGTTGGTTACAGTACAAAGAAAATTATGGCATATTTTGTGCATGTTGCATAAAACATAAACAGATGCCCAAATCAGTAACAGTTTAGGTAATGAGAGTTGGTGCAGGACATTCAGAGAAGATGCTATAAAAAGGCATCAGAACAGTTCAGTTCACATCATTGCTTCTGAACTGGAAGCTAACTGCAGAATTTCAGCTGCAAAAGGTGAAATAGAGCAGGCAATGCAGCAGGCCCTGACCCTGGAACAAGAAGGTTTTTGTGGCATCCCTTTGTTGCATGTACTGACTAATAAAAAAAAAAAAAAAAAACACAGCTGCCTCACACAACAGAATATAGCTCACTGCTGGCTCTCGCCAAATCATTGGGATGCAAATGCCTAGACAATATACAAATTACTGATGCTGTTAAATATCGTTCCGGTCGAACTGTCGGAGAAATGATTCTCCCTCTGGGTGAGGTGGTCAGGAGATCAGGTCTTACAGATTTGAAGTCTGCCAGATTTCTTTCTTATTTGGTGGACAAAACAACTGATTTTGCCAGTATGAAGCAGCTCATTTTGTATGGTATGTACTGCAAAGAAGGGAAACCCAGAGTTTCTTTCTTGGGAGTTGAGGAACTAATTGATTATTAGAAGTAGAGGGAGGTCTCATTTAGGGATAAAAAAAAAGTCAGTGTGTGTTTCTGTGTTGGGGAAGGGTACTGTATCAACTTAGTTTGCTAAATTAGTAGGAGGGGAGAGAGAGGTTAATTTGGGGTGTGGCTTAGGCAGTAGAAAAGCAGGTGACTCCAATTACAACTTCCTGCTGCTAGCTTTTGGAAGACAGAAATCTTGCTTTTAGAGCAGAAAGCAGCTGACTAAAAAAGTTACAGTTTTTCTTACTAATTGCTCTCCATCCCACCCTCCACCCTCCCACCTTAAGCCAGTTCTACTTTTATAGCCACTGGATTTGACTGACAACAGAAACTTCCTGTTTGGCAGTAGGAAAGCAAGGATTATGAGAAACATTAGTTTTGTCAACCCTGAAGGAAAGTACCCCCAGTTGCTGGAGGTCTGACTCTGAGCAAGGAAGGAGACTACTGAAGAATATACAAAGTTGCTGTCCCAGAACAGAAAGGGTGAGAGTTGTAAGGAGAGGAGAGAGTAAGCATACAGAGCAGCAGGAGAGGGGACACAAAATAAGACATGATGGGAGTGGTGCAGTGCAATGGCTGTGGGGCAGCAGTGTTCCGGGAGACATTCTGGAGGCTGTGATGCTGTCCTATTTGCAGGCACCTCTCTGGTCTGAGGGAGGAGGTTGCCTGTCTCCAGGCTGATCTGGCTAGGATTTGTGAAACTTTCTCCCCCACCCAGAGACCACGAGGGCCACCGCTGCTACCTCAGAGGTTTCCAAGAAAGAAGAGCAGCTGGACTGAGGTGGGCTCAGGGAGGGAGAGGGTGGTGGAACAGAGGTACATCCCTCCAGCTGTACCTCTCCACAATTTATATGCTATTCTGGCGGGTTGTGGTTCCTCTATGGTGGCACCTGCAGTTGAGACCAAGGAGGATGCTGGGAACCTCCACAAAGGAGAACTACAGGAGGGTGGCATGGGACCCCACAGGGGAAGGAAACAAATCCTGGTGGGGGACTCAATCATTAAGGGGTAGAAGTGGGGGAGGAAGGGGAGAGGGAGGTAAGGTGCCTGCCTGGTGCCATGGCTTGGAGGAACAGGAAGTGAATCCTCAGGATCGTGGGAGCAACTGCATGAGGGTGGGAGCTGGATGTCATTGTCCACCTAGGGACAAATGACCTGGCTGGGAATGGGATCAGAGCAGTGCAAGAGGAGCTTGTAGAGTTGGGGAGGGGCCTTAGACAAGTAGTGCATATGGTAACCTTCTCGGAGGTGCTGCCTGTCTATGGCAAGGGTGATGCTAGGGTACTCCACACCATGGAATTCAATGAATGGTTGAAAAACTGGTATGGAACACAGGGTTTTGGCTTCATTGTGGACTGGGGAGCCACCTGGATGGATGCAGCCTGTACTGGTATGATGGTCTGCATCTGTCCAGGGGGGAATCAAGATCCTAGGTGATAGGTTTAAATGCTTCATTGGCATGCATTTAAACTAGCCAAGGAGGGGGCACTGAAAAGGTGCAGGGAAATCCCAGTCTCCCCCTACAAAACACAGCAATTAGTGAGGTAAACACCAAGGTAGAGAAGTCATTAGGGAGCAAGACAGAGGTACATGCAAAAAAGGTAAAGGCAGTAAGGACAGGGATGGTGCTAAAAGGGGTAAGGCCATCAAAAAATGGAGTATGATGAGTACCAATGCCTGTAGTCTGTATAATAATCTCCCTGAACTAGTGGCCTTGATAGAAGAGTGATGCCTGGATATTGTGGCAGTCACAGAAACATGGTACACAGAGAACTATGACTGGGATGCCAACATATCAGGATACACAATCTACAGGAGGGACAGGAAGGGTAAAAGAGGAGGAGTAGCTCTCTATGGGAACAAAGCAATAGAACTAAAGAGTAAACAGGGAGCAGATGAGGCACTCTGGGTCACTCTGGAGGCAGGAAATGGCACCACATTCCGTGTTTGGGTTGTATACAGACCCCCATCTCAGGGGAAGGAAATGGACAAGGAAATGATTGAAGGCATCCTTGGAATGGTAGAAAAAAGGGAGATATTGTTGATGGGGGACCTGAATATGCCAGATGTTAACTGAAGCACATTTGTTGCAGACACATCCAAAAGCAGGGTAATTCTTGATGCCCTACAAGGGGCATGCCTCAGACATCCAGTACTGGAACCCACTTGGGAGGGAGCAATCTTAGACCTGGTACTCTCAAATGGGGACGGAGAAAGAATCTCAGATTTAGAAGTGAGTAACCATATGGGAACAAGTGACCACCAAACAGTGCGGTTCACAATAAACACAGCCATACAGTCAAGTCATACAAAACCAAGAGTATTGGAATTTAGGAGGGCTGACTTTGGGAAAATGAGAGTGTGCCTCAGAAAAGCACTAGCAAACAGGCAAGAAGGAGGGGTGGAGGAACAATGTACATCTTTTAGTGCTACAACTGCTGTGTAAACAAAAGCTGCAGTAACTGTGTCATCCAGCTAATTTGTGAACTGTGCCATTGCTCTACCTGAGTGCTTGTTACATCTTGCAGTCTGCTGAAGCTGATTCAGCTGTGAGGGGGCAGCAGACAGCATCTACATCACACTGGGAGGAGGGGCAGAGCAGCCATCTAAACCTCTTGCTGCTATTTCACTGACCAGGTACATCTTTTAGTGCTCCAACTGCTGTGTAAATGAAAGCTGCAGTAATTGTGTCATCCAGCTAATCTGTGAACTGTGCCATTGCTCTACCTGAGTGCTTGTTACATCCTGCAGTCTGCTGAAGCTGATTCAGCTGTGAGGGGGCAGCAGACAGCATCTACATCGCACTGGGAGGAGGGGCAGAGCAGCTATTTAAATCTCGCGCTGCCACTCGGAAGAGAAAATTTTTACACTGCAGCAGTCTTTGCTTTAATTTTTAAAGCATAAATTGCATGTTTGATAATTCAGTTTGTTTTATTAGACTTTTAGCAGGTATGTACGCTGTTATCATGCGTGTTATACTGGTAGTTTTATTAGCAATACCGTGTATTGTGGGAAGGGATAACCCTAATGGGGGAAATTATATTCCCATACAAATTGTAGGAAATAAGATATTTCTTCCCAATGTATATGTAGAGAGGTTTGATTTGACTGAGAGCTTTGTTTTAGTATTAACTGAGGGCTGTGGGATTTCACATGTGTGTGCACCTGAGATGTACTATAAACATACTAGAGATACACAAAAATTGAAAATATATTCAAAAAAGACATTTGTATGGATTAGGAAATTGATATTGATTAGTTTGCTGATCTCCGGTGATGTACATGTGAACCCCAGTCCTCAGCTGGGAAATGACTATTCTTTGGTTAATTTTGGAGAAAGGAAAAATTTGGATTTTTTTACACCTAAATGTTAGAAGTGTGTTACCCAAATTGGATATAATAAGAACTCACGTTGAAACATTTAAACCAGATGTATTAGCTTTAACAGAAACTTGGCTCTCATCTAAAATCAAAGATGTTGATGTATCCATAGAGAGCTATAATGTTTTTAGGCAGGATAGACTAAAGAAGGGGGGGGGTATGTTGTATTTAAATAACATATATAAGGGTCAATTGAAACTTGCTAAAACATTTCCAGATCAATTGGATCTGTTAATTGCACAAATACAAGGAAATACAGGTCTCTTATTAAATATTATGGTTTGTTATAGACCCCCATCTGCTAAAAGTTTTGCATTACAAACTTTGTGTGAACATATTGCTCCCTTTATAAATTGTGAGACAGCTTGGAGATTTTAATTGGAATATGTTAATTCCTCAGTTAACGATTCTAAATCAGTTTGCAGCTCTTAATCTGCAGCAGTTGATTAATACACCTACTCGACTGCATAAATCATATAATGAAAAACATACTTTATTGGATTTAATATTTACAAATAGACCTGAAAGATATATCAGCAGTTCATGAAAATGATGTGAGTGATCACTGTTACATTTCTTGTATTAGGGACACTCAGATGGAGAAACGACAATCACAATTTATTTATGTAAGGATGTTTAATCATTTTAATGAACAGGCATACTTAAATGATGTGGCAAAAATTCAATGGAATTTAATGTCTACTTGCCCAGATGTACACACAGCATGGCTTTTCTTTAAATGGTCTCTTGTGAAAGTTATAAATAAACATGCCCCACTTAAAAAACATAAATAAAAGAAAAAGAGTGCCTTGGATAACACAAGAATTAAAGGATTTAATAAAAAAATTAAAAATTATGGCATATAGCTAAAACTACTAAGGAAATTAAAGATATTTTGGCATTTAAGGTTGTTAGAAATAATTGTACTAAAAATATTAGGAAACAAAAAAAGGAACTATTATGAAGATTATTTCTCCTTATCAGAAAAAAATCCATGTGCACTATGGAAAGGTATAAATTTGATGAAGGGAAGTCAAGGTTCAGTTAACTTGCCAACATCTTTGTCATTTGAAGGAAAAACTTTTGTGACGAATGTTGACAACATAAATGTATTGAATTCCTTTTTTGTTTCTGCTGGTGATGCATTTAATAAAATACACCCAGACTTGCCACTCCCTGTTTTGGATATAGATTTTGGTAGTGGACTTAAACGACCTGTGTTTTCATTTAGTCCAATTCAATTATATGATGTTAAAAAACAGTTACAGACTTTAAATATTAGAAAAGGTCCTGGATGTGATGAGATCCCCCCTTTTTCTGAAATTGGCAGCTGAATTATTAGCACCTCATCTTACATATATTTTTAATTTTTCTTTGGATAGTTGTGAATTACCAATTGATCTGAAAACAGCTTTTGTTACTCCAGTATTTAAAGGGGGTGACCTATCAAACCCAGGATCTTATAGACCAATTTCAGTATTACCAATATGTGCAAAAATACTTGAAAAACATGTGAGTATTCAATTAACTAATTATCTTATTAAGTATAATATAATAACATATTTACAATCAGGATTTAGAAAGGGGCATACTACTACATATACAGTTTTAAAAGTAGTTGATGACCTGTTGAATGCTTTCAACAAAAACCAGGAAGTTCCATCATTATTTCTGGATTTGTCGAAGGCATTTGACATAGTTCATCATATTATATTACTTAATCAGTTAAAAAATGTTGGATTAGGTATTCCAGCATTAGGCTGGTTTCATAGTTATTTGATTGGGAGATTACAATCTGTTAAAATAGGAGGAATGTGTTCAACATCAGCTACTCTATTAAATGGGGTACCTCAAGGGTCTGTGCTTGGCCCCCTCCTTTTTCTGTTATACATAAATGATTTACCAAATTATTGTTCACCTAAAACTTGTATACAACTTTATGCAGATGATACAATTTTGTACACCATGAGTGATGATGTGGATAGAAACAAAGAAATATAACATAGAATTTGACGGCAGATAAGGACCGCTTGGCCCACCCAGTCTGCCCATTTCCCTACCTGATGGATAAGCTGCAGATCCTAATTAACCAGCAGCCTACTTCTTCCTACTCCCACCCCCTAGAATTGCCGTATGACTGTCCCATGCATGCTTGAATTCCACCACTGTTTGTGACTCCACAACCTCCTCTGGAAGGCCATTCCATACATCCACCACCCTCTCTGTGAAAAAATACTTCCTTAAATTACCTCTGAGCCGCCCCTTCTATCTTCAAATTGTGCCCCCTTGTTCTTGCACACCTCTTTTTTGGAAAGATGCCACCCTCTTGGACTTTGTTGATTCCCTTGAGGTACTTGAAAGTTTCTATCATGTCCCCCCTCTCCCTCCTTTCCTCGAGGCTATACATATTAAGCTCCTTAAGTCTCTCTTCATATGTCTTCCGGTGCAGACCCTGCACCATTTTAGTAGCCCTCTTCTGGACAGCTTCCATCCTGTCTATGTCTTTGTGGAGACTGGGTCTCCAGAACTGCATGCAGTACTCCAGATGGGGTCTCACTAGCTGTCTGTACAGAGGGAAAATAACTTCCTGTTTTCTACTGGTGATGCCTCTCCCTATGGCAATGGTTGTTTTTCAACAAGATTTTAATAAAATACAGAGGGAACTTGTTAATTTGAGATTGCTTTTGAATGAGAAAAAAACACAGTGGATGATGTTTGGTAGAAAAGATTTTAAATATTCAACTATAAAGGAGCTTAGATCTTTATCAGCCATTGACATAGGAAGAGTAAACTCCTATAAATATTTAGGAGTTATACTAGATAAAAATTTGACTTTTGAATTGCATATAATGTCTATGTCAATGAGACTGAAGAGACTTCTGAGTTTCTTTTATAGGGATAAAACTCTCTTTAGTTTAAAGATTCAGAAATGATTGGTTTCTGCCTTATTTTTACCAATATTAGATTATGGCGATATAATTTATAAAAATGCAAAAAAATCATTGCTGTGTTCCTTGGATGTTCTCGTTAATAGTTCGTTGAGATTTATAACAGATCTTCCTTTTAGAACTCGTTGTGTGCTATATCAAAATTCGCGTCTTCATTCATTATTTAATAGGAGAGATTATCATTGGAATTTATTTGTGTATAAGTTTGTACAACGGTCATTGACTATTTTTTTTGTTAAATATATTGCAAGTAAGAATACAGAGTCAATATAATTTAAGATCTTCCGTCCAGAAAGGTTTTATTAGATCTAGAACCAGAACATAATTTGGTGATAAAACAATTAAAATGTAGTGCCTAAAACTTGGGAACTAATATCCAAAAGGTGGAAATGCACAGTATTGTTACCATTTAATCGTTTTAAAACTTTTTTAATGACTTTATATAGCAAACACTAATTGTTATGGATAAATTATTGATATTTGGGTTTGTGTATACTAAAATTAATCAATATTATATTAAAACTAAAATTATGTATGTATGTCGGTTTATGTGATGTTATGTTAAATGTGGATTCAATTGCAAAATAGATAATTTAATCTCAATTTGAAATCCAATAAAGTTTGAAAGTTTGAAATGGGGAGTAATCAAAACACCCATCACAGAGGCAACAAGCCTTTGTGTGAAACAAATCAACAGAACACAACGAAGGAAAAAATGCTACGATTCTCAAAAGAGGTGACAGGAAAGATTAGGCAGAAAAGGATAGCGTTCAGGAAATATAAGGAAACACAGAAGGAGCAAGACAGAGAACTTTATCAGTTAAAGAAGAAAGAGATAGGGAAGGCAGTCAGAATAGCAAAGGCCCAAAACGAGGAAAGAATAGCCAACTCTGTTAAGAAAGTGGATAAGACCTTTTATAGGTACATTAGGGAGTGAAAAAGGACCAAGGGAGGGATACTGAGTCTTTATAAAGAGGAGGGAATGTGGGCAGAGGGTGACAGTGAAAAAGCAGGGATACTGAATGAATATTTCTGCTCAGTATTCACAAAGGAAGAGGAGGGGGTGGTACCGAAACCAAACAAGAGAAACACTCTGGATACAGGGGTCGATACCAGTCCATTCACAGAAGAAAGGGTTCTGATAGAACTAGTAAAATTGAAGTGGACAAAGCAATGGGGCCTGAAGGGATTCACTCAAGAATTCTAAAAGTACTAAGGGTAGAACTATTGATACCACTGACTACTCTCTTCAACAAATCATGGGAGGATGGGGTGGTACCTGAGGACTGGAGGAGGGCAGATGCGATTCCTCTTCACAGAAGTGGGAGCAGGGCAGAGGCAGGAAACTACAGACCAGTTAGTTTGACCTCAGTGGTAGGGAAAATGATGGAATCACTTCTGAAGGAAAGAATTGTTGAGTACCTAGAGGCCAGTGGGGCACAGGACCCAAGGCAGCATGGATTCACAGCAGGAAGGTCGTGTCAGACAAATGTAATAGATTTCTTTGACTGGGTGACCAAAGTAGTAGACCAGGGAGAGGCTGTGGACATGGCCTACCTAGAGTTTAGCAAGGCATTTGATACAGTCCCACACAAAAGATTAATATACAAGTTAGCCAGCCTTGTAGTGGGTCCCAAGGTGGTAGCCTGGATAAAAAATTGGCTGGACAACAGGTTGCAAAGGGTAGTAGTAAACGGAGTCCACAGTGAAGAAAGGAGGGTTACTAGTGGGGTACTGCAGGGTTCAGTACTGGGACCGGTCCTTTTTAATGTCTTTATAAGTGACATTGCAGAGGAACTGGAAGGAAAAGTATGTATTTTTGCAGACAACACAAAGGTCTGCAACAGGATTTATACATAAGATGGAGTGGAAAGGATGAGATGGGACTTGGCAAGGTTGGAAGAATGGTCAGATGTATGGCATTTCGGATTCAATGAAAGAAATGCAAGGCAATGCACCTGGGAAACAAAAACCCAGGGAAGATTACACAGTGGGGGGTGAGATACTGATAGCAACAAAAATGGAAAGGGACCGGGGGGAATTTAATCAGATGACCTAAAGACCTGGGTGGAATTATATCAGATGACCTAAAGGTGGGCAAACAATGTGAGAAGGCAGTAAGGAAGGCTGGGGGGATACTGGGATGCATAGGTAGAGGCATCAACAGTAGAAAACAAGAAGTTGTTATCCCTCTATACAGACAGTTGGTGAGACCCCATCTGGAGTACTGTGTGCAGTTCTAGAGACCCCATCTCCGCAGATACATAGACAGAGTGGAGGCTGTCCAGAGGAGGACAACCAAAATAGTGCAGGGTCTGCTCCAGAAGACACAAGAAAAGAGACTAAAGGAGCTTAATATGTATACCCTGGAGGAAAGAAAGGAGAGGAGGACATGATAGAACTTTTCATGTACCTCAGGGGAATCAACAAAGTCCAAGAGGATAGTATCTTTCAGAAAAAGAAATGTGCAAGAACAAGGGGGCACAATTTGAAGATGGGGGGATGGCTCGGAGGTAATGTGAGGAAGTATTTTTTCATGGAGAGGGTTGTGGATGCATGGAACAGTCTTCTTGAGGAAGTCGTAGAGTCAAGAACAGTGGGGGAATTCAAAAACGCATGGACAGACATAAGGCAGTTCTAGTGGCGGTTAGGAGGAAGTAGGCTGTTGGTTAACTAGGATCTGCAGCTTATCCATCTGGTAGGAAAATGGGCAGACTAGGTGGGCCAAGCGATCCTTATCTGCTGTCAAATTCTGTGTCCCTATGTTTGATGGAAAGGCAGACACTATTGTTAAAAAATGCTGGAGTTCTCCGATAACAGTGGAATCTCGGTTGATCACCTTGTAGGATTGGGCAGTGATGGAGCAGCTGTTATGCTGGGCAGGCAAAATGGAGTGGCTAAAACACTGAAAGAAGTCAGCCCAATACTTTCTGAAAATCACTGTATGGCTCGTCAGGATGCCTTGGCTGTAAAGTCAGCAGCAAATGGAGCTAATGCTATTAAAAAGTTTGATGAAGCAAATTACTTATACAGATATTCCGAACATTCTACTGTTCGAATGTCTGCCCTTAAAGAAATTCAGTAGGCAATGGAGAACCCTGTTTTAAAGCCAAAACGGGCAAAAGCAATTAGGTGGCTGTCCCATGATGCAGCATGTGACACACTAAGGAAGATTTTCCCATCCGTCGTTATGTCCTTGCATAGAAAGGCCTCTGAAAGGCATGATCCTCAGGCTATGGGACTAGTAAAATAGTGGAAAGCTGGAAGTTTTTTCAATTTTATGCATGACGTGTGACATACTTCCACACCTTATCATCTTATCTAAATGCTTTCAAACATCAGCTCTGAATTTTACTGATATAAATAGGCATTTAAATTCCACTTTAGAAATTCTTAGGACACGCCTACTGGTTCCTAGTCAGTACTTTTCTTCTGTATCGACTGAACTAGTACTCCGGAATGATAATGGCCTGACCTTGCTATTTAGCGAAGCACAGTTATATAGTTTCAGAACCTCTGTGCATGACAACTGTATTTGGGCCTTAATTGCTCAAATTGAGCAAAGGTTTCCAAGCACAGAACTTTTGGATGCATTCAGTATCTTTGACCCCAGCATGATACTGGAAGGGGATATTCAAGAGTTGGAAGGATATGGCAGTGACAGCCGTGACATTATTCTTAGTCACTATGCTGTTGTTGTGGATCTAGATGCTTCTACACTGGAATGGGCTTCTCTACGGAGGCTCATGTTCACAGAAAAGATGGCCTTTAAGACTATTTCAGATGTGCTACAATCTTTAACTACTAAATATGTAGACCGGTATCCAAACATACCTACTTTGGTAGAACTGGCAATGATAATACCAATGTCAACTGCAGATTATGAGAGGGGTGTCTCTGCACTAAACAGAATAAAAATGCAGGAACTAAATTATTTTAGGTGTCAGTGTGCTAAATGCTCTTATGATTATCCTGATGTTGACAATTTCCTTTATTTGGAAGCTGCAGCTCATTGGTCAGGACTGCGAAGCTATAGAGTAGATCTTGGCGTTGCAGGCACTAGTAAAGAGATGTAGTACGCACCATGTCAAGACTCTCACAAACTGTTGCCTGGACTGCTAATAGAATGCAGAGGTTCTCCAGTATGTCACACAACTTACTACACTTCTTTTGCTACTGCACACTAGCCAAGGCCTCCAAATCAGTTGTATTACTCCCGTTTTGTGCTCCTTGTGCATTATATGCATCCCGTGACTGACTCCACCCTGTGGTGCCAACCACCCCATGGCTCTGCCTCGCCCCGTGGCTCCACCCCTTTACCACTGCTCTATATTTTCAGGCAACGGGGAACACTGATTAGGGCCATTTTATTATATTGCATGGTCATTTGGGTATTAGCGAAGTGATCCTGGGGGCTGTTTATTGTCCCAACATTGACTTGCTCTCCTTTTTCTCTGCCCTTGAATTCCACATTGCATCCTTTCCTTGGTTACTAGTAATTCGGAGGGGGGGGTTGGAACCTTGTTTATCAGAAAGACCAAGATGGATCAGTTTCTGTTCAGCATGGTCTGTATTGTGGTCAGCGGGGACTCTGAGACTTATTAGATCATATAGATTTGCTAGACCCTTGGAGGGCACTTCACCTTGGGACCAGCAATATACATTTTTCTCAACGGTGCATGGCATGTCTTCTAGGCGTGACTATTTTCTAGTAAGTGGGAATGCTCTGGGTGGCCTTGCCTCCACAGAGATTCTTCCAGCAGTTTTATCGGACCATGCCCTGGTTGAGTTACTTCAGTCCTTACAAGGAAGGGAGGCGAGAGATGGGATCTGGTGCCTGAGCATTCAGTTTCTTCATGACAATACCCTAACTCAGCACTTATGGGATTTTTTTTCATGCTGAGATTGAGTCATTTTCCAGACTTGCAAGTTGCAGGTTGAATCTCGAAAAAACTCGTGTCAAACTCCTCAGTGCCCTCCTTCTAAAACAGGACAGTTTAGATTTGGGGTTATCTTGGGAACCTAAGGTTATTAAATATCAAAAAACTTTCCTACCCCATCACATCGCAGATTTAGTTCCTCTCAGTTTTTCACCCCTTCTTGAGAATGTTAAAGCAGATTTGACTAGATGATCTTCCCTCCTTATAACGTTCTGGTGTTGATGCAATATTCTTAAGATGAATATCCTCCCCAGGTTATTGTATCCAGTGAGTATGTTGAGGATCTATTTCCCCAAGATCTGGTTTACTTCTCTGCAAAGCCTACTGAACTGCTTCCTCTGGAAAGAGGAGGTTGTTCATCGTGTTTACCACAAACTTACTGCCCCTCGGATTACTGGCAATCATAAGGAAAGAAAGAGACTTGGGCATCATCATCACAGATGACCTAAAATCATCCAAGCAGACCACTGAAGCAGTAGGTAAGGCTTGAGAGATGTTGGAGTGTATTAGTAGGAGTATTGCAAGTCATAACATGGAGGCAATAATCCCTCTTTACAAGACACTGGTTATGCCCCATCTGGAGTACTGCATGCAATACTGGAGGCCACACCTGCACAAGGACATTAACAAAATAAGGACAGATTAATGGAGTTCAATAAGGAGGAAGAGAGATGATACGATGGAAACGTTCAAGCATCTTAAAGGCCTTAACAAGGTGAAAGAGTCTAACATGTTTCAATATAAGAAAAATTGCAGGACAACATGGACACAGCATGAGATTAGAGGGAAGCCGGTTAAGGGGTAATGTGAAGAAGTTCTTTTTCACAGGAAGGGTGGTGGATGCATGGAACAATCTACCTCAGGAAGTGGTGGATATGAATACAGTGCAGGGCTTCAAACAGGCATAGAATAGGCATAAGGGAGCAAAACAGATGAGTATGAATAGATTGGCCATTGACAGAGTACAGGCCTATGGCACATTCATAAGGTAGAAAAAATGGGCAGACTCGATGGGCCTTGTGGTCCTTATCTGCTGTCAACTTCTATGTTAAGGGCAGTTTACGCCTTCCCCACTTTTATCTCTACTATCTGGCTCTTCATGCTGCTAAATTCCTGTGCAGGGGATCAACCCCAGATGGTAGGGGATATTCCACGCTCTGGCTTCGCATCGAATTAGGGTTGTGCCAGAAAGCAGGCATGTCCTGTGACAGTCTTCTGTGTACTAAGTATACCAATCTTCCAGCCTCTTTGAAAACACCTCCCATGTCATGGTCTGTTAAGGCTAGGATGCAGTTGGAACAGTTTCTTAACGAGGACTGGTCCCATTCCTTGTCTCAACCCATTTTGGCGAATCCTAATATTAGAATTGGGGGCCATCGGATATCAGTTGCATTTTTCCCCAGTTTGGCTCTTTCCCAGTCTCCTCCACTGTAAAAAAAAAAAAAAAAAAGGAGGATTTGCTCCCATCAGAGGTTACAACAACTTTTTTCCATTTCCATATTCCACACATTTCAATACTGGCAATTGACCGCAGCCCTCACATCACTTTTCAGACGTCCCCTCCTGGCCCCAGACAGCGATAGGTGCTCTCTCCCAGATATCCCCCCTCCCGGCACTTCAGCCCCACTCTGTAGCCAGGCTATATGCATCTCTTCAGTCTCTCGATCCTAAGGCCCTCTCCACTGTTGTTTTTTACTGGCAACAGGTTTTCCAATGGCATCCCAACTTGGGACGCTGGGGACGTATCTGGGGTAATTTATACAAATTCATTAAAAGGGATTGTTACCGGTGGACCCAGTTCAGGATACTGCATAACCTGTACTATACCCCCACTAAATTATATAAGATGGGACATTCGGCTACACCCCTGTGCACTTGATGTGGGACAGCAGAAGGTCACCTATATCACGTGTTATGGGAATGCCCTAAAGTGACCCCCTTTTGGTCTAAAATCAAGACCTCACTGGATCCTTTATTGGGTTTAGAAGATGCCTTTACTCCTGAGGTTTGCTTGATTGGGGACTTTCCACCCTCATTGTTTGGGAGTCGCAAAGCTCGTGTGGCCCTGATTTCCATGGCAACAAAAGTTATCATCCTTCATCACTGGTGTACTGAGACTACTCCATCATTCTGGGAATGGTACAGGAAGGCGATGCAAGCTCTGGCAGTTCAGAAGCAGATTGCCAAATTTCATCAGCTCCCTGACCTCTACCAGAATAGATGGGAGCAGCTTCACACTCTCCTAGCCATCTTAAGCCTACCTGATTGAGTAGGCGGGTTGAGAATGGTGCCTCCTCCTCGTGGAGTTCAGGCCCTGAATGGTTTCGGATTCCACCCCCTTTTTTTTCTTGTTTTGTTCACCTGTAGGTTGGTCTGCTCTGGGGGACGGCAGGAGGTGTGGTATTTTGAGGTGGGTGGGTCATTCAGTAGGGGGGATATAAATGGTTATTAGCATTTTCATGTATATTTTTTTATCGTATTCCCTCACATTTCTTTCTCTGTTTATTGTTACTGGTTTGTGGGTGTTGTGGTCTTAATAAAATTTAATAACATTTAAATTAGAAAAATACATATGTATCTAACGTTGGGTAGGTAAAGTAGTACAGGAGCAAGTACATTACCACATATGTATCTAACGCTGGGCAGGTAAAGTAGTACAGGAGCAAGTACATTACTACATATGGCCAGGCAGGCTACAGAAAATGCCAGTAAAAGGAGGCAGTGCATAGGTACAGAAGCATAAATACATACTGTACATACATAATGCTGGTCAGGTTACAATATAACTGAAACAAGATACAGTACATTAGTACATAGGGTCAGGCAGGTTACAGTAGTTGCCTGGTTTAGGAGGCAATACATAGATACAGAGTGTCATTAATAGGGCAAGGAGGCAATATATAGGTATAGAGTGTTAAAGCTGAGAATAGGCAGTGCTGGGAGTGAGGAGAACAATTAGTGGGAGACACAAACTAGTACATGAATCAGAGTAGGATTCATGAATTTACATGGGGAAGGGGATTAGTCAGAGTTGTAGCACCAGCACAGCAGAGGCGGACAGTGGTAAAGGGTACGTTTAAACAGGTTTAGTGATGGCAGCATTCGGAGCGAGAAGGGGAAGGAGTTCCAGGAATGAGGAAAGTGGAAGGAGAAAGTAGCTTTGCCAGAGTTAGAGAGATGGCTAGGGAAGGGAGAATAAAGGGGGTCACGGGTGCAGTGGTAGTAAGAAATGTGGAGGAAAGGGAATGTAAGGGAGGTGTGGTTGGGGATAAGTGAGTCAAACCAGAACTCGGCAGAGACGATGGGGCTGTTTTGTTTACAGTGGGAGGTAAGGGAGGGGAGTGATAGGGGTGAGCATAGGGTGTACTGATGAGTTCTGGGAGGGGCATTTAAGGTGAACTGGCAAAAGGCATTAAAAAGGATATCCAGTCTGTAGAGGGTGAATGGGGAGGTGGACCTGTACACAACGTCTGTGTAGTCAAAGAGTGGTAGGATTGTCTTGGTGACGAGAGTCCAATAAACAAGGAGGGTGTGGGCATCTTTATTTCTGTAAAGAGCACCAAATTTGGGGTGTAGCTTGGAATGAATGTGATTGATATGTGATGTGAAGTCAAGGTGGCTGTTGAGCCAGACTCCAAGATACTTGTAGGCCGGCACTATGCCCAAGGTACAGCCATTAAGGGTGGAGAAAGGGGAGAGGGTGTGGGGAGTTTGGCAAGTTTTTGGGGGCGCTGAGATGCATGAAAATTGTTTTTGATGTATTTACTTTTAGTTGGTTGGCCAGAAATCAGTTCAGGACATGAGTGAAATCAGACTTACTGAGAGGACACCTTAGAGGCCGAGGGACCGGAACTGTAGAAGATGGTGTTGTCAGCATATAGATGAATGTGGGAGGATGAGCACATGAAAGGGAGATCATTAAGAAAGATGGAGAAAAGGATAGGACCAAGGATAGAGCCTTGCCACACACCTGATAGGATGGGGGGAAACACATCACCAGCCTGGACACATTGGGAGCAACCAGTGAGGTAGGATATGAACCAATTGATGGGGGGAGGCCAGCAAGTTCTAGTCTGGAGAGTAGAAGAGGGTAGGAAATGGAATCAAAGGCCTTGGCTAGGTCTACGAATATAGCTGGTAAGGTGGCCTATGTCCCTGTTACTAAGAATGACATCTGTCAACTGAAGTAGTGAAGAGACGGTAGAGTGATTTTAATTTTCTGAAGTCTGATTGATATGGGGGCAGGAAGTTCAAGGAGGTGAGGAAGTGGGGTGAGTCTGATTAGGATGAGGGATCGTTGGAGCCTGGCTAAAACAAGTGGGGGAGTGGGGTAGTAAATACCTGGAGCAGAGCAGTCACCGCCTATATGAAGGGGTATATTTTTTGCAGATTTCCAGGCCTGCAAGACTGTGCCAAGGGTGAAAGAGAGATTGGGTAGATAGTCCAGGGGATGGGCGATGGCTGGAGTGAGTCCATAAGAGCTGGATTTATGTGGTTTCAGCGATAGAAGGGCATGAAGCACCTCCTGGGCAGTGATAGGGGAGAGATGGAAACTATTTGGGGTTGAATGAGATTGTGGAGTTGTGGTGGGGTTGCAGGGGAGTTTGGAGTTGGTGGACTGGGCTGTGGAGTGCAAGAGTGGGCAGAGGTGGAGTGTATTTCACAGGTAATACAATATTTAGGGTAGAGGCAATGGTGTGAGGGTCTGAGTTAAGGGTCTTGTCAGTGAGGAGGGAGGGAGAGGAGGGGTTAGGCGAGGGGTTAAGGGAGGAGAGTGTTTGCCAACATTTGTGGGGGGAGTTGAGGATTACATGTAGTGTGTTCTTGAAATAGTAGGATTTAGCTGTTCTAATAGCTTTGGTGCATACATTTCTCGGAGCTTGATATGTAGAAAGGTCATTGGAGGAGAGTGTTGTTTCATAGTGTGCCCAGGCACAGTCGCGAGTGTTGCGGGGCTCGATATGTAGAAAGGTCATTGGAGGAGAGTGTCACTTTATAGTGTGCCCAGGCAGTCACGAGTGTTGCAGAGCTCGACATGTAGAAAGGTCATTGGAGGAGAGTGTCACTTTATAGTGTGCCCAGGCACGGTCATGAGTGTTGCGGGGCTCGATATGTAGAAAGGTCATTGGAGGAGAGTATCACTTTATAGTGTACCCAGGCACGGTCACGAGTGTTGCAGAGCTCAATATGTAGAAAGGTCATTGGAGGAGAGTGTCACTTTATAGTGTGCCCAGGCACGGTCGCGAGTGTTGCAGAGCTTGGTGATTTCTGCTAGTATCCAAGGGTGGTGGAAATGTTGCATCCTCCGGTGATGTGGGGGGGCATGGGTATTCCAGACATTGTTTAGTATGTGGCAGAACAGGGAGAGTGCAGTGTTGACATCGTTAGAGGTACAGAAAAGGGACCGTTTAGAGGAAACAAGATCATACAGTGGATTTTGGGTGTTTGGGGAGTGTAGAGACCGAACCCAGTAGTAGGTGGGGGGGGGAGCATGGTAATTATAGTTTATTCATGCAGTAAATAATGATATTTCAGGAGTCTTTGGTCCTATAGAAACATCTATGATGTTTATGATTTGCTTTTGTAAGTGTGATGCAGTATTTCTTTGTTTTTGTATTTAAAATCGTGATACTACAGTTTTTATGTGTATATAAAAAAAGGTTTTAGGCTGGCTTGGTGGCACAGAGGGCTGAGTTACTGTCAGGAGCATCACCTCTCACCACGCCGGTGACCCGAGTTCAGGAACCAGTTTAGGTCACCGGAGGTTAGTGGAGAGTGGGACGAAAGAGGAATGAGCAGCCACCAGGCAGCCTCTCCTCTCTTGGACTGGGTGGTGGGCCTTCCCAGCTCATGGCTACCACCAGGTGGAGGTGTGGTGCCAGCACATGCATGGGAAGCAGATGTAGGTTGGGATAGAGGGAGCCCCAGTTCCAGAATGCACGTGTGCCTCCATGTGCATACATCCTCCATACTGCTGTGGCTTCAGGAGCTACAGGGAAGAGAAACATGGTGGAAAACTGAGCAGGCCAGGCTCTGTGAAGCCACACCCTCCAACTCTACCTGTTAAAGCAATTCTGGGTATGTGTTCTCCAGATGGAGGGGCATGGCCTCACAGGTGGGGAGGGGACACTGCAGGGGAACTAACTGTGTAGGGATAATCCAAGGTATCTAGGGATGTATCTGAGTAGCCACCCAGTCTGATTCCAGAGGAAAAAAACCTTTACAGAACAAAAAAAAAGTTGAGTTTTGTTTCTGCTTAGAACTGCTTGACACGTTTTAGTACCATTGGTACTTTGACTGATCCTGTGCTTATTTACACTTCAGGGCCCCCACATTTCCCCACATTTGAACACCCATGTAAGCAGCTATTGGGGAAAAAGAAAGAAAAGAAGAGGAAAAGAAAGATCAAAGGCAGTAGGAAGGAGAAGTCAAAGAGAGGAAATGAGGAAAAGCCACAGGACAGCAGGCAAGACAAGGTGGTGGAAGAGGAGGAGAGACCAAAGGAGCAGGCAAGCATGGAGCAACCCAAGGACAAAGCTGGTGAGCATTTACATAATAACAATAGAGGATAATATTGCAAATGTAGAAGGCCACTGATTTACCGTGATTAAAGTGATGACATACTATTTTCAAGGCTTGTGTGTGGTATGTCATTTAACACAGAAAAGCGCTGTGTTAATGCATTTTAGTAAGACGACTTGGAACCATCAGTATTATCTGTGTAGTAGTATCTTAGCAAGCCTTGATCAAGAAAGCAGCCTTGGAGTAACTGTAGAACCTGACTTGTCTTTTCCAGTGCATATCAAATCCATCTGAAATAAAGCCAATAGAATGATAGGAAATACAAAAAGGAACACTGGCAGTAGAAATGGGGATGTTATGGTCCCTCTTTCAGGCACTGGTGAGGCCACACTTGAACTACTGCTGACGGTTTTGGTCACCAGCTTGCAAGAGGAAAGTGTTGGCAATGGACAGGGTACAGTGTAAATTTACTAAGTGCATTTATGAAATGGAAGGGCTGGATTATAATAGTAGACTAACATCCCTAAGTATGTATAGTCCCAAACAAATGAGGTAAGGGGAGATCTGTTATTACTCTATAACATGCTGGAGTATTCACATCTTTGTATGCTCATGGCTACCACCAGGTGGAGGTGTGGTGCCAGCTCATATGCATGGGAGGCAGATGTAGGTTGAAATGGTGTTGGACCTCTGTTCCTGAATGCATGCATCCTCCACACTGCTGTGGCTTCAGGAGCTAGTGGGAAGAAAAACATGGTGGAAGACTAAGCAGACCAGGCTCCCTGAAAACCCACCCAGGCACATGTACCCACCCTCCCATTCCATCTAGTAAGACAGTTCTGGGTATGTGTTCTCCAGAGGGAAGAGCATGGCCTCATGAATGAGTGGAGCTGTGGAAGGCTGGGAGGGGAAGCTGCAGGCGAACTAACCCCCAGTGTGTAGGAATAGTACGAGACATCTGGGGACGTGGCTGAGTAGCCACCCAGTCTGGCTCCTTAGGATAAAAACCTTCATGGAAAAGAAAAAAAACAGTTGAGTCTTGCTACTGCTTAGAACTGCTTGCCATGTTTCAGTACCATTGGTAGTTTTACTAATGATGTGCACATATAAACTTCAGAGTCCCCGCTTTTCCCCATGTTTCGACACCCATGTGAGCAGTCATTGGAGAAAAAGAAAGAAATTAAGGGAAAAAGGAAAAGGAAGATTGCCAGCAGCAGGAAGGAGAACTCAAAAAGAGGAAAGGAAGATAAGCCACAGGACAGCAGGACAGACAAGGTGGGGGAAGAAGAGCATAGACCAAAGGAGAAGCTGGAGATGGAGCAGCCCAAGGACAAAGCAGGTGAGCATTTACATAATAATAATGACAGAGGAAAATATTGCAGATGTACAAGGTTACAGATGTACTGTTATTAAAGTAATCAAGACTTGTGTGGCATATGTCTTTTAACACAGAAAAGTGCTGTGTTAATGCATTTCAGTAAGACAAATAGGAAACATCAGTATTATCTGGGTAGTAATATTTAGCAAGTGTTGATCAGGAAAGAAATCTTGGAGTAATTGTAGAACTGGACTTGCTTTGCTGGTGCGTGTCAAATCTATTTGCAATAAAGCCGAAAGAATAACAGGAGATACAAAGAGGAACACTGGTAGTAGAAACAGGGATGTTATGGTCCCTCTGTATCAGGCACTAGTGAGGCCACACCTTGGCTACTGTTTGCAGGTTTGGTCACCAGCTTGTAAAGGGCAAGAAATGGCACTGGAGAGGGTAGAGCCTAAATTTACTAAGTGCATTTATAGTATGGAAGGGCTGGATTACAACACAAGATTAACATCCCTAAGTCTATATAGTCTCAAACAAATGAGGTGTAACCCCCAGGGGCGCTATCCCAAAGGCTACTACCCCTGCCTGCTCCGATGGTAGCAGGTTGAGGGGCCTAGATCCGATGGCAGGTGCCTCCACCCAGAGGTAGGGGCTAAGGCAGTCGAGTATGACTTGGTCACAGCCCTCTGGGTTGCTGCAACACACCTTTCTTCCCACTAGTGGCCCCCACAGATCAATCACTGTGCCCTTACCATAGTCACTTACCCCTGGCTTGGATCAGTCAGCTTGCTCCGTGGCCTCCCTGCAAAGTAATTTGCTGTTCCACAGTGATCACTGTACAGTAATTTCACCATAAACTCACAGGTTAGCCAGTGTACCTTTGCAAAATGATAAATCTGATTTATTCAGGGGGAGATAACAAGGACTAGGGGGATCAGATTAATTAGCTTACCACTCTAATATAGGAGTATCTATCTATGGCACTGTGCACAGGCCTAACCTATAAGTCGCTGTCTCTGGGTACCCAGGCCCTAAAGGCTAGTCCCTCGATGCAGCTGGTTGGGGCCCTGACACAGAAACAAACAAGTGGATTCCACGAAGAATAATTGGAGCCAGAGGCTCAGTTATTATGGTAGGCAAAGCAACTAAGAAATCATGCCTTGCTAGGAACAGATAACAGAGAGCTACCCTGATGCCCTACTCACGACTCCAGGAGGCTGAATGCTCTCACACCATGTGCAGGACTGAGCTTGGGCTTCAACAATTCTCCACACATTTATAGGAAAAAACAGAGGGGTACCATGCCAGGCAGCTACTGCATCTCCAGAACACGAGCACTTCCACACATCAGGCCAAACTAACACAGCTTCACAGATTCCTGACAGACCGAGCGTAGATTCAAGCAGATTCTCCAGTCTTCTACAGGGTGAGCCTGGTAGGTAGCCGTGCCCTTGCACAGCCTCCTCTGGCCGCTGACCCGCGGATTTGGTCCGAACTGCTGCTGGCGATTCAAACCGCCTTCCTCTGGCCGCACACGCGCTTCCCACACGAAACTCAACGGCAACGAACCCCAGTGCTCCTTCCTCACTCTCTGGCTCTCCAGCACTGACCCTGGCGATTCAGGCCAGGGAAAACTCATTCGGGCACCACCCAATCCCATTGGAGGGCTACAGATGCCAATCACTTACCAAAGCCTTCACTGGTGCAAAAAGGCACCATGGTCCAGAACTCAACTTCCCAGAATCACTAGCTGCATCCCCATTGGTCAGCCGGCTTTAGTAACAGTCTGGATTCTGGTTGGTCTAAATTTACACCACTTGAGATGTCTCCTGGCTGCCATTGGACCCTGTTACACCGTCCTGGTCCAAGATGGAGGGGCACAGCACTAAACCTCAGCTGCAATAAAGGCAGGTTAGACAACCTACAATTTCACTCAAAGGCTACGGTTTCCAAAGGAATAGTTACATCTTTTAGATGGGCTCCCTCTGCACTCTCAGCGACTATGGAAGTGAAGCCATTAGCCAGCAACCCAGGGCTGGACTCGAGCAAAAACCCCAATCCTGCCATTTAGGCCACTCAAACCTGCGAGCAGGTAGCTCTTAAAGAGACAGTACAGGAGGCTTTAAAGGCACTCACAACACCTGCATTCAGCGGCCTCCAGCCGAACACCCGTTAGGCAGACAGCCTATTAGGCAGCTTCAGGAAAGCTTTCAGGAACCCCCCCCCCCCCATAGGGGGTTACACCTTTCCCGGCATAGAAAGAACTTGATGTCCGTGTCAAGTGGTTACCCTTAAATCACTTTAAGGCAAGCAGTTTACCATGACAGAGTATCAAACTCTTACTTACATACATTAGTCACTGCAGTACACAGGTTTACAGTTGTTTATACAATGTTACCCACACAGCCAGCCTTTTCTTCGTCTATAACTCAAGTCATTACCTGTTGCTTCTCACTCCTGGCTAGGGCTAACCCTTCTCTATTAGTTATGTGAGAGCCAGCGGGGCAGTAGTCTCATACTCAGAGGGTAGCACAAACAGTTGAGCATCGGTCCCCAAGGCTAACTTGGGCAAGGAACTCGGGGACACTTACACCCCTTTATGGACTACATGTAATGGCAAGTCCACAGGCTGACCTTGGGACTCATAACTCAGCCTCACTACGGGCCAGACTTCTCGGCTAGTGCATCTAGGTGTCTTATTAAAATCCACTATAAGCCCGGCTTCCACTTCAGCCTCACTTAGGTTGGTAGGGGGGACCTCCGGAGGAGAAGGGGACCGAGGGCCCATAGTACTTTCAGGGACGATACCCTCTGCATCCGGACCCTCACTACTGGGTTTAACCATGGGCATTTCTGGCACTACGGGGATGCCGTCAGGGCACTCAACATATTCTTCCTGCTCAGGCACATCCCTAGCGGGTTCCCCCACCTCGCTTCCCTCTTCTGAAAAGTCAGACAGCTCAGCCAGGCCAGATAATTCAGCCAGGCTCAAAGATTCCACTCCTTCGCCCCTGGCGCTACCCACCTCGTCCCCTGGGAGAATGGTCTCCAGGGACGAAGCTGGGGGCTCAGCCAGCCCAGATAATTCAGCCAGGCTCAAAGATTCCACTCCTTTGCCCCTGGCGCTACCCACCTGGTCCCCTGGGAGCATGGTCTCCAGGGACAAAGCTGGGGGCTCAAACCGTCCAGGAAACCCAGCTTTGTCCCCAGAGTTAGCTAGAGGATTGCCCCTGAAGATTTGGCTCAGTTCATAAGAAGGGTAATATTCAACATCAGGTTCACTGTCTTCAGACACAGACTTAGGGTTAACTTCATCAGAGAGGAAGGGAGAAGGCCCCAGGAGGTTGAGGTCTGAGGAGTCGACCCTTCCGGGATTTCTTTTTGGCAGCAGCTCTAGTTACAGGCCCAGTGGGGGAAGCATTTGGAGGTTCAGCTTCTAACAAGATTTGTCTAATTGGCAGCAGGTGATTCCGGTGTAAAGTTTTCACATCTTTGGAATTGTTTTATGGCCGCACTTTATACACAGGCAAGTCTTTCACTTTTCCCACAACAATATGAGGGAGGTGATGCCATCTGTCAGCAATGTTATGTTTGTCATGCAATCTCAGGTTTCTCAATAACACTCGATCTCCTTCTTTCAGTTCCGCTGCTTTCACTTTCTTATCATATCGTTCTTTAGTGGCCAAATTCCGCTTAGCAGCCATGGTCTGGGCTAGTTGGTAGGCATAATTGAGGTGGGCCTTCAATTTCTGCACATACTGTAGATAATTAGTTGCTTGAACTCCATCGGGGGAAACTCCAAAACAAACATCTACGGGCAGTCTGGCTTCCCTTCCAAACATCAGCCGACATGGGGAAAATCATGGCATCACTCTTGGTACAGTTGTAGGCATGGACTAAGGCACTAATCTGCTGACTTCATCTAGATTTGTCCCTAGGGTGCAAGGTGCCCAACATATCAAGCAAAGTGCAGTTGAACCTCTCAGGTTGGGGGTCACGCTGGGGGTGATAGGGGGTGGTTCTTGATTTTCGCACCCCCCACAAGGATAGCATCTCTTTAATCAGACGGCTTTCGAAATCTCTCCCCTGATCGGAATGGATTAGTTGGGGGGCCCCATAGTGAACAAAGAAATTCTCGACAAGGACTTTGGCTACCATGGTGGTTTTTTGATCTCGGGTGGGGAAAGCCTGAGCATATCGAGTTAAATGATCAGTAGCTACCAGTATGGTGCTAATATTTTTTAGATCGGGTTCCAAACTCAGGAAATCAATGCAAACCAGTTCCATAGGGGCGCTGGTAGTGATATTGACCTTGGGGCAGCTCTCTGAGGCAAGGCTTTTCTTTGTAAACAACGGCCGCAGGCCTTAACATACTGCTCTACGTCAGCACTTATCTTGGCCAGTAGAATCGAGTCTGCACTAAATCAAGAGTTCGGTCGATGCGAAGATGTCCCATGTGGTCATACAGGGACCTCAACACCAGTTCTCTAAAGACAGTAGGCAGCACTAACTGTTGTTTGTCTACTCCCCCCTTTTTGTCCACGGTTTCCAGGTATAATAGTCTATTGATCAGCTTTAACTTTGGACCTTCTTTGTACAACAGTGCGGTTCTCAGGTCAGAGGAACACAGTTGTGACACCCCCAGTGCCTCTAAGGCAGGTTGTATCATGGGATCTCGGGACTGAGCCAACTGGAGACTATCATTGTTGAACTGAGGCAGCGTGCTAGTGTCTAATGCAGAAAAATGGCAGTAAGCATCAGGGACACAGTTCTCAGATGGGCCCAAACAATCCACCAAGCAGTCCACCGCATCAGAGGACACCTGTTTCTCCTTGTTGAACTTTTGGCAAAGAGCTCTGATGTCGGGTTCTGACAACCTGACCCACTCAGGCCGGAACACAGGCCTCCATGAAAGAGCATCAGCATCTATATGAGTTAGGCCTGCTCGATATTCAACAGCATAGTTGTAGGTGGATAATGCAGAGAGCCACCTATGACCAGTGGCATCCAGTTTGGCTGAGGTCTGAAAATATGTCAAAGGATTATTATCAGTCTTTACCAGTATCCTAGCCCCATGCAGATAATCATGGAGCTGATCAACAATGGCCCTCTTCAAAGCTAGGAACTCCAGTTTGTGCACGGGGTAGTTTTTCTCAGAAGGGGTCAGGCTGCGGCTGGCAAAAGCTACAGGTCTCAAGCCATTTGGATGTTCCTGATACAGTACGGCCCCCAACCCTTGCAAGCTGACATTAGTATGGAGGACATTTGGTTTAGCAGGGTCTGCATAGGCCAGCACCGGGGAATGAGTAAGTTGATATATGATGTCATAGAAAGCTTCCTCACAATCGGCCATCCACCGGGCGCCAAACACATAATTTAGGTGGAAATAGGGCTTTCCCGTCCCAGCTTGCACAGTCTTCTTATACTTTGTATGGGTTGGGGGGTACCCCTGCGTGAGGTTGAGCAGGGGGCGGATCACCCGAGAGTAGTCTTTAATGAATCGTCTGTAATACCCACAGAACCCTAGAAACCACTGTAGCTCCTTCAGGTTTTTTTGGTTGAGACCAAGTGGTCAGAGCTTCTACTTTGCTGGGGTCAGTCTCTATGCCTTCAGTGGATACTATGTGGCCCACATATTTTACAGATGTTTGAAAGAATTGGCACTTGTCTATAGATAACTTAAGACCAAAGTCTTCCAGCCGATCCAAGACCTTGAACAATTGGATTTCATGTTCTTCCAATGAGCTGCCAAACACTATAACATCATCTAAATAAACCAGACATTCGAGCAAATTCATGTCCCCCACAGCACGTTCCATCAGGCGCTGAAAGGTAGCTGGAGCACCTGAAATCCCTTGAGGCATCCGCATAAACTCATAGAAACCTAGGGGGCAAATGAACGCGGTCTTCTCTCAATCCTCCAGAGCCATCAGGATCTGATAGTACCCACTGCGGAGGTCTAACACAGAGAACCACTTACTGCCGTTTAAACACTCCAAGGCGTCCTGTATGCATGGCATGGTATACTGGTTTGGGATGGTCCGCCGATTCAAGGTATGATAATCTACACACATCCGAACAGCCCTATTCTTTTTCCTCACTACTACAATGGGAGAAGCATAAGGGCTTCTGGATTCTTGTATCACACCCGCAGCAAGCATCTCTTGCAAATGCCATCTCACATCGTCTATGTCAGCAGGGGCCAGGTGCCTCTCTCGAAAGGGCCTCTCATCATGTAGCCGGATGTGGTGTTCAGCTACTTGCATGCATCCCACATCACATTCTTTTAGGGAAAATACCTGGTCCCATTTGGCAAGCTTCTTACTGATCCTCACTTTCCATTCAGCAGGTAATGGAGAGTCACCGAAATCAAACAAGTCAGGCGTTACTCTGTCATCCTTCCCCAAACCCTTGCTATTGAGTAGCACTGCAGTATCTGCACAATGTACACTGGCCAGTGTGCAATCTCTGTTTACTCAAATCTCTTTGTCAGACACGTTATGAACTTGAACCATCACCCTCCTGGCATAAGCATGAGCTCTAGCAGGCAAGATACTGGGTTTAACCAGAAGCCCCTCAGGCATTCTTCCCTCCCCGGGGGCATCCAGCATCAATAGCTTATTCTTGACGTCCTTTTTAATCCAGACTTTCCCTTGCAAAACACACTGGGTATTTGGGGCGAGTAGTAACGGTTCTGGATCCTTCCTCCATACAACCCCCACCGGACCTTCAGGCTCCTCCTGGCTAGCCTTTCTCTGAGTCTCATGGGCCTTCTGGATCAAGGCGGGTATTCTTAAAGCTCGCCCAGACCTGGACACTTGCTTCTCCGAACACAACTGGACTAGTCGGCCAAACATGTGAGCATTTGTCCTAATCAACAAGGGCACCCCATCATGCAGTCCAGTGGGGGACATACTAAGGCCAAGGTTTCCACTTGTTCGTCCACCCCAGCAACAGAAGTAGGAAAAGACAGCCAAATCCGGATATACCCCAAATACGGGTAGGCCTTGTCACTCAGCCCCCATACATGTAGACCATCCAAAGGTTGTAGAGGCACCTCAGGCAGGTGTATCTGGTACCAGTCCTGGAACATAATGGTCACCTGAGAGCCACTGTCCAACACAGCCTAGGTGAGGATCCCATTCACTCGCACCTGGGCCTCCATCAAAGGCCCCACCACATCAGACCATTTGGAGGGCACAGCACTGGCAGCTACTTGGGCATTGGCCCGGGTCACAAAACTCTTCCTAGCAGGGTCAGGTGTAGGCCCTGCGATGCCAAGTGATCAGTCTGCTGTTGACCTTCCTTAAATTCTCCGGCGACTGGCACTCAGTCTGAAAGTGTCCATCCTCCCCACAATGGTAACAGAACTTGGGGTCCCGGGGGTTTTTAGGGGGAGTGGAATACCTCACCTGTTGGGGGGTCATCCGGAGGGCGAGGGGGCTCCCCTTGGCCAGGACGTTTGTTTCTAGATACCTCTGTTTCCTCAAACCTAACAGGGTGGGTAGCAGTTTGCTTCAAGTCCCTCACTAGTTCTCGTAAATTTCTGATTTCAGCCCTCAACTCACTTTCTACCTGGGGATCAGAGGAAATGGCATGCACCCCAACCGCTCCTTGTGACTCCAGGGGGAGACATCGGGCCCTCTCGAAAGGTGGGTTTCATCGGATTCACTAGACTCGGGGGTCTGGCCCGGGTTCACTGCCCCCACATAGGGTTCCCACCCCTCCTCATCAGTCTCCACTTCTCGTATCTCCCTCATCAATTGACAATACTCGGGCGGGGCAGCCCGTCTATCATGTAACTTAAGTTTTAGCAATATCACACTGGAAAATCTAGCAGATTTCAAAACATGTTCCAACCTGACCTGGTTCAAGGCTGTAGCTGTGATCCCCCCTTTTCGATAGACTTTCTGCAAGGCCCGTTCCACCCTAGTAACAAAGGTGGACAAATTCTCATTCCTGCATTGTTTAGCAGACTTGAATTTCCATAATAAGTCTTCCCCAGTATCTGTACTTCCAAACACTCCCTCTAAAGCAGAAAGGTACTCTGCTGCGGTAGCTTCCAGGCTAGTAGCCCACAAGAACCTAATAGCTTCCAAAGCTGGGCCCCACAGGCTCTCCATCAACCTCTTTTGTTTCTCCCCATCAGAGCATTGCCACTCCTGGACCAAAGGAGCGGCGTAGTCCATCCACGCCTCCCAAATCATCCTCCCCTGAAGGCACTGGCACTGTGCCAGAAAAAAGCTCCTGCCTACTGTAAAAATCTAGCAGTATGGAGGGAACCACTAGAGGCAGTGGAGCCAAAATAGAACTCTTGGGGGGGGGGGCCCTGGAGAGGCACCGGGGAAACCTGAGGGGTGGGGTCACTGGAAAGGTCCAAGGCCTGCAGTAACTCTTGGGTAGTCCTCCCCTCCACAGCCAACAATTTAAGCAGCTTATCTTTGAAGCTGTTAGTCTGGGGAGACCCCCCCCCAGGGGTGACTGACCCACTCCGAATGTGAATGACCCTCCACCCCGCCTGGGCTCCTTCCGGTAAATCACTGGGGGATACCCTCTCAGGGTCGATGGCTATGCTACTTAAGAGCAACACCTGCAACATCTGATCGAGTAGGTCAGCCATACGCCCCTTCACCTCTACCTTGCCTAAACATTTAACACACTCCACTGCAGAAATAATGTCAGCGTTCGTTGTCCCCAGAGGCACATCTAGTAGTAACACGATCCTCTGAGAATCCAACTCTTAGGCTTCACCCCACCCCATCAGCTTTTGTACCATCATCTTAATAGGGTCCAGCTTAATCTTAGCCATAATATCCCCCCTTCAGCTTTTCCTTCAATTTATCCATATTTAGGCACTTCGTCCACTCAGCCACTAGGGGACGCTAATCCCAGCGGTGCCTCCAAGATGTAACCCCCAAAGGCTACTACCCCTGCCTGCTCTGATGGTAGTGGGTTGAGGGGTCTAGATCCGATGGTGGGTGCCTCCACCCAGAGGTAGGGGCTAAGGCAGTCGAGTATGACTTGGTCACAGCCCTCTGGGCTGCTGCAACCCCCCTTTCTTCCCACTAGTGGCCCCCACAGATCAATCACTGTGCCCTTACCATATACACTAACCCCCCCCGGCTTGGACCAGTCAGCTTGCTCCGGGGTCTTCCTGCAAAGTAATTTGCTGTTCCACAAGGATCACTGTACAGTAATTTCACCATAAACTCACAAGTTAGCCAGTGTACCTTTGCAAAACGATAAATCTGATTTATTCAGGGGGAGATAACAAGGACTGGGGGGATCAGATTAATTAGCTTACCACTCTAATATAGGAGTATCTATCTATGGCACTGTGCACAGGCCTAACCTATAAGTCGCTGTCTCTGAGTATCCAGGCCCTAAAGGCTAGTCCCTCGATGCAGCTGGTTGGGGCCCTGACACAGAAACAAACAAGCAAGCAGATTCCATGAAGAATAGTGGGAGCCAGAGGCTCAGTTGTTATGGCCGGCAAAGCGACCTCGCTAGGAACAGATAACAGGGAGCTACCCTGATGTACTACTCATGACTCCAGGAGGCAGAATGCTCTCACACCATGTACAGGACCGAGCCTGGGCTTCAACAATTCTCCACACATTTATAGGAAAAAACAGAGGGGTACCATACCAGGCAGCTGCTGCATCTCCAGAACGCAAGCACTTCCACACATCGGGCCAAACTAACACAGCTTCACAGATTCCTGACAGACCGAGCGCGATTCAAGCAGATTCTCCAGTCTTCTACAGGGTGAGTCTCGTAGGTAGCTGTGCCCTTGCACAGCCTCCTCTGACCGCTGACCCGCAGATTTGGTCCAAACTGTTGCTGGCGATTCAAACCGCCTTCCTCTGGCCACACACGCGCTTCCCGCCCAAAACTCAACAGCAACGAACCCCAGTGCTCCTTCCTTGCTTTCCAGCTCTCCAGCTCTGACCCTGGCAATTCAGACCAGGGAAAACTCATTCAGGCACCACCCAATCCCATTGGAGGGCTGCATATGCCAATCACCAAAGCCTTCACTGGTGCAAAAAGGCACCATGGTCCAGAACTCAACTTCCCAGAATCACTAGCTGCATCCCCATTGGTCAGCCGGCTTTAGTCACAGTCCAGATTCTGGTTGGTCTAAATTTACACCACTTAAGATGTCCCTTGGCTGCCATTGGACCCCGTTACACAGTCCCGGTCTGAGATGGAGGGGCACAGCACTAAACCCCAGCTGCAATAAAGGCAGGTTAGACACACTGCAATTGCACTCAAAGGCTACGGTTTCCAAAGGAATATTTACATCTTTTAGATGGGCTCTCTCTGCGCTCTCAGTGACTACGGAAGCAGAGCCATTAGCCAGCAACCCAGGGTGGGACTCGAGCAAAAACTCCAGTCCTGTCATTTAGGCCACTCAAACCTGTGAGCAGGTAGCTCTTAAAGAGACAGTACAGGAGGCTTTAAAGGCACTCACAACACCTGCATTCAGCGGCCTCCAGGTGAACACCCCGTTAAACAGAGAGCCTTTTAGGCAGCTTCGGGAAAGCTTTCAGGAACCCCCCCCCCCCTCGTAGGTGGGGTTACAGAGGCATGGAGAGCTCTATTGTATAGAGAATAAATTATGGGGTGGTGTGTTTAACAAGAAGTTTGCACACACCCGGGGGGCTAGATGCTACATAAACCCTGAGAGCAAAGCTTGAGGGGTTTTTGAAAAGCATCTAGCCCCAAGGATGTGTGTAAACTTCGAGCTGACACACACCAGCCAATATTTTATTTTATATAATTGCTGGGTTTCCATTTTTTGGCCTCAGCAATTATATAAAACAAAAAGTTGTTCAGCGCTGCAGTCCAGTTAATTTACAGTGTGCGCCCACGGTTGTTTTTCTTCAGTAATTTTTTTTTCTTATGGGCAGCAGCCGAAAGTTAATGTACGTTTTTTGTGACACATTTTTTTTTTTTTTTTTGGTTACTTACCACCTCCTCTGGGCGGCAGTTTGTCCTGTTCAACAAGCAGAGCGCGGTGAGGAACTGCTGCGGGTGCATGCACAGAGTGAGGGAAACCATGCCTCCGTTTGCTGTAATGAACACAACTTCATTATGGCAAATTACGTCACGTTCCCCATGGGAAAAAAGGGAAAACAGTTACTATTACTCTGGAACATACTGAAGGATTCACATCTTTGTATCACATGGGTTTGGAATACAAACAAAATGTGCATTATACTAGAGGACATAATATGCGAATAACTGGGAGAAGATGCAAAATAAACTACAGAGGGCCATATTTCACACACAGCGTGGTGAAATATTGGAATGCACTGCCTGATTTAGCAGTTTCAGATACAAACATTAATGCTTTTTAAAGGCTATTGGATAACCACATGTTAAATAGTAACTAATATTCCACTGAGTTGTAGGGAAATAGGCGAGAACAAGAAGGAAAGCTGGTCTGTTTATATTCTAATTTACCTTAGTCACCTTTGAAAGAAATTACAGAAATTGAACCAGTGATGGTTACTTTAATTTTCAGATCTTTACCAGCATTCTACTGTCACTCTTCTAGTATGTGTGTGAAAAATCAGGATGAAAGAAGGCTTAACACACAGACTGAAGACAATTAAAAATAATATAGGAAGCAATTAAAAAAAATACAAGTTCAGTAGATTTACTGATCTCATGTAAAATGCCCAGATCTGTGAAATTCTTTGTTTTTACCTGTGTGCAATCATCCCAATTCCAGAATTTGACTAACTTTTCTGAACAATAGAAAACCCAGTGTGCTTGAAAATGTATTCATGGGAATAATGGGGGTGAGGGGGTGGATCACTTTGGAGAATCTCTGACATGTCAAAGAACAAAGGCAAAAGTGTCAAGTTTGATTTAGCCCACTGCCCTTAGTTTCACAGAAGAGCAGTGCAGAGGTGTGGGAGAGTACATTTAAAGAAAAAGAGATCCTTGGAAGAGAGCAGCAGGGGGGAGTCAATAGTGAACCATGTGAACATGGCAATAAAAGAAAAGATTTTCTAAAGGGGACTATGTGGATAGTTTCACTTTGTCAGATAAGAGTGCAATAAAAAGGGCGAAGGAGGAAGAGACTTGGTGAACACTTGGCCAGTGGACTCAACATGTCCCATTAAGAGATGAGTTGAGCCCGGATCCAGTTCACAATATGTGGGCCACTGATCTGAAACCACCTCACAGACCCCCAACGCCCCAAAAAAAAAAGCCCTAAAAATTTTGGGTCTGTGCAACAGAGTCGAGTGCCTTGAAACAGTCTCATTACAGGCTGAAACCACCTCATCCAGCCCTGCTGCACATGCAACACTCACACCAGACAGATCCATCACCTCCATCAGTCTCATTACAGGCTGAAATGACCTCATCCAGTCCTGCTGCACATGCAACACTCACACCAGATAGATCCATCACTGCCATCAGTCTCATTATAGGCTGAATCCACCTCATCCAGCCCTGTTGCACATGTAACACTCACAACAGACAAATCCATCACTTCCATCAGTCTCATTACAGGCTGAAACCATCGCATCCAGCTCTACTGCACATGCAACACTCACACCAGATAGATCCATCACCACCATCAGTCTCATTACAGGCTGAAACCACCTCATCCAGCTCTGCTGTACATGCAACACTCACACCAGATAGATCCATCACCACCATCAGTCTCATTACAGGCTGAAACCACCTCATCCAGCTCTGCTGCACATGCAGCACTCACAACAGACAAATCCATCACCGCCATCAGTCTCATTATAGGCTGAAACCACCTCATCCAACCCTGCTGCACATGCAACACTCACACCAGATAGATCCATCACCTCCATCAGTCTCATTACAGGCTGAAACCACCTCATCCAGCCCTGCTGTAATGCAAAACTTACACCAGATAGATCCATCACCACCATCAGTCTCATTGTAGCCTGAAACCACCTCATCCAGCCCTGCTGCACATGTAACACTCACACCAAATAGATCCATCACCACCATCAGTCTCATTACAGGCTGAAACCACCTCATCCAGCCCTGCTGCACATGTAACACTCGCACCAAATAGATCCATCACCGCCATCAGTCTCATTATAGGCTGAAACCACCTCATCCAGCCCTGCTGTACATGTAACACTCACACCAGATAGATCTGTCACCTCCATTAGTCTCATTACAGGCTGAAACCACCTCATCCAGCCCTGCTGTACATGCAGCACTCACAACAGACAAATCCATCACTGCCATCAGTCTCATTATTGGCTGAAACTACCTCATCCAGCCCTCCTGCACATGCAACACTTTCACCAGATAGATCCGTCACCACCATCAGTGTCATTACAGGCTGATGCCACCTCATCCAGCCCTGCTGCACATGCAGCACTCACACCAGATAGATCCATCACCACCATCAGTCTCATTGTAGCCTGAAACCACCTCATCCAGCCCTGCTGCAAATGTAACACTCACACCAAATAGATCCATCACCTCCACCAGTCTCATTACAGGCTAAAACCACCGCATCCAGCCCTGCTGTACATGTAACACTCACACCAGATAGCTCCATCACTGCCACCAGTCCCATTATAGGCTGAAAACTACCTCATCCAGCCCTGCTGCACATGCAACACTCACACCAGATAGATCCATCACCGCCATCAGTCTCATTACAGGCTGAAACCACCGCATCCAGCCCTGCTGTACATGTAACACTCACACCAGATAGATCCATCACTGCCATCAGTCTCATTATAGGCTGAAAACCACCTCATCCAGCCCTGCTGCACATGCAACACTCACACCAGATAGATCCATCACCACCATCAGTCTCACTACAGGCTGAAACCACCTCATCCAGCCCTGCTGTACATGTAACACTCACACCAGATAGATCCATCACTGCCATCAGTCTCATTATAGGCTGAAACCACGTCATCCAGCCCTCCTGCACGCACAACACTCACACCAGATTGATTCATCACCAACATCAGTCTCATTATAGGCTGGAACCACCTCTTGCAGACCTGTTGCACGTGCAACACTCACACCAGATAGATCCATCACTATCATTACAGACTGAAATCACCTCATCCAGCCCTGCTACACATGCAGCACTCACACCTGATAGATCCATCACCTCCATCAGTCTCATTACAGGCTGAAACCACCTCATCCAGCCCTGCTACACATGCAGCACTCACAACAGACAAATCCATCACTGCCATCAGTCTCATTAAAGACAGAAACCACCTCATCCAGTCCTGCTGCACATGCAACACTCATAACAGATAGATCCATAACCTACATCAGTCTCATTACATGCTGAAACCACCTCATCCAGCCCTGCTGCACATGTAACACTCACGCCAGATAGATCCATCACCTCCATCAGTGTCATTCAGAGGAATTTAACGGATGGCTAAGAACCTGGTGTTGTGCTAAAGGGTATGGGCTATTGGGGGAGTGGGGAGGGACCTGGGAGGACAGTAGTCTCTATGCCAAGGACAGACTACACTTGAGTGAGGAGGGAAAGAAAGTGTTGAAACAGAGGATGGAAGAGTATATAGATGAAATTGGGAATTTAAACTAGGAGTAGGGGGTAGTAGTTGGGGAAGAGATATGCAGAGACCACAGGTTGGGAAATCATATGAGCTAACCCCCCATAACAGTGACAAAGGACAAATGGCAAGTACTGTTGGTGATGCTAGGAAAGGGGCAGGATGGGGGGAAGGGTGGAAGGTGGTTACCTTAATGCTAGGAGCCTTGGGAGGAAAACTGCAGAGTTACAGGTTCTCATGGCAGAGGGAGAGGTGGACATTGCAGCCATCACGGAAACATGAGCCACCCAATATAATGACTGGGACCTGTCTGTACCAGGGTACAGGTTATTTCGTAGGGATAGGGTGATTGGGAAAGGAGGGGGGGGTGGCACTATATGTGAAGGAAGGACTGAAGTGTGTAAGGGAGGAAGGGGAGGAGGGTAGTATGGAGTCACTTTGGGTGCAAATCCAGGATTCCAAGAATAAGATTCTTAGAATGGGGTGGTGTACAGGCCACCATCTCAGACGGAGGAGTTAGACAGGGAACTAGCCGGGACAGATCAGGAGGACTCACCGAGAAGGTGTGTGTGGTGATTGTGGGGACTTCAACATGCCAGGAGTGGACTGGAGCAACCCAACAACCAGGAACAGAAGGAGCAGGTACTGCTGGATGCCTTCAGGCAGCCTGCTGCAAATGGTCAGTGAACCAACCAGGTTAGGGAATACACTTGACCTTGTGCTTTGGCAAATGGGGACTTTGTGAGAGAACTTACAGTGGAGGAACCGCTGTCAGGGGTGACCACCACTCAGTATGGCTCACATTGGATATAGGCAAGGAAGGAGTGGAATCTGCACAAGAGTGCTGGACTTCTGGACTGACCAACTTTGGGAGGATGAAGTGGTAAAGGGTACCTGGCCAGAATTCAATCTAGTATGGATACTAACCAGAGGTGGAGCTCATAAAGCTGGGGATAGTGGAGCAACCAAAACCTGCTGCAAAGCCCAGAGCAAGAAGGCTAGGGCTAAGAAGCCGAGCTGGTTGAGCAAGGAGGTCATGAAAAGGTAAGGAGGAAAGAGCTGCCTTTAGGAAGTACAAGAAAACAGGGAGAGGGAGGACAGAGAGGAGTACTTGACAGAATCGAAGGAGATGACAAGGGCAGTAAGGGAGCAAAGCATCTATGAATTCAGGCTGGCACAAGGCATTAAGAGGGGAGAAGGACTTCTTTAAGTACATCAGGGAGAAAGGAGCTGTAAGGACCACATAGCAAGGATTAGGAAGGAGGGGGTTGGGTGGAAGCAGGGTACGATAAGGCAGAAGCACTAAATGAGTACTTCTGCTCAGTATTTACTAAAGAGAAGAGCGGGGTGACACCCAAGGTGGGAGAAATGGCAGCAGCGGGGGGGGAAGTGGTGACAGATGGGGAAATCATGGAGGGCAGAGTTCGAGAGGGTTTGAAGGCACTGAGGGTGGACAAGGCGCCAGGCCCAGATGGCATCAACCCCAGGGTACTGAAGGAGCTGGCAGCTGAAAGAACTGGAAGGGGACAGGATCAATTGTGTTCCAGGACAGTAGCTGCTGCTGTTGTTTTCACAGGGTTCTTGTGGATTTTACTTGGTAGGTTAGTTCTTTTCTTTCTTACTTCTAAGGGGCTAGCAGGGTATTGTTTTTGGGGATGCTGGATGTTTGTAAACTGATTTGATGGCTGTAAGTGGGGCTCTTTTTGTGGATGTTTCACTGTGTAACAGGCTGCGCTGGTAGAGCCTATTTCTTCTGATTTAAAACCTATTTGATGGGATTTGCTTGGGCCTGGTTCTTTAGCTGCAGGGCTTGGAGGGGAGACACAGGCTGATACACTCTCTTGTCAGGTGTCTGCCCAAGACCGCCCTCCCCACCCTCCCTCCCCAGAGTCTGCAAATTTATAGAGACACCTGCCCTGCAATTGGAGGAAAAGGCTGCTGGTGCAGCTCATGTAGTTCTAGCCACTGGGGTTGGATAAAGGCTGGAGAGAGGAGCTTAGGAGTTGTTCATTCCCTTATAAATTCAATGTTGTACTGCACCTAGTAACAGAGTTACTGGTGTACAGTTGGACTGTCTCTAAGATTATGTGGTGACCTGATTAGGCAGTAGGGGTATCTTGGACTAGGGGGGAACCTGGTGGCTCACCCAAGGAAACCTATTTGGAAAGGATGGAACCACACATCATGGGGCCGCATCTTTGGGAGGGTGGTGGGGTGCACAGGGTTGGAGCAAGCCATGATACTGGACTGGGCTTGGAAGTTTGGTGGTTGCCAGTATGCTACCAGCTAGCACAGCTTAGGGAGGGAGGTTGCGGGGATGAGGAGAAAGCTGGGGAAGGGGGTGGTATGGTGGGGAAGGGGCTGAAATCTCCACAGGGTTACACCAAGTACTGGGGTGGGGTATAGGAAAGGAGTGCAGGAGAATACTTGGTCACATAGGGACCCTGGCAGAGGGTCCAAAGGACACTACCAAGGAAGGAAGCAGGCAGGTAACTGGGACCCTCACAAAGGGGGCGGAGGGACAACATTCTCAGGAAGTAGGCAGATGGCCAGGCTGGACAGAAGGAAGCAAGGCGGGAGGTGGATCAGACCTTATACTCAGTAATCAGCTCAATTCTCTTCTTCTGACTCAAGGATGAGGAGGGTGATGTAACGACAGAGGTGGTTAGAGACGGAAGGGTGTGGGTGTGGGAGTGGGAGGCAGGAGGCAGGGGCCAGATAGCAGGGAAGAACGGGGGACCTGGAATGCAGGAAAATGGGGAGCAGAGAATCAGAGCAGGAGGGCAGGGGAAGAGGAGGAAAGCGCAAGGAGAAGGACCAGTTGGGAGGAAAGGTAAAGAGAAGGACCAGAAGTACAAGGAGGATTCAGTAAAGGAGCTGAGGTTTAGGCGCAGGGAGCACGACGAGCAAGGAGGAACTAAATGGAGACGGAAGGAAGGGAGGATGAGCCAGGCTAGTTTAGCAGATGGGGAGAAGGACCAGTTCAGCAGCAGTGAGGGGGAATTAAAGGTACAGAAGGATACTCAGGAGGAGGAGGCATAGGATTGGAGGAGGGGTGGTATGGTAAATAAGGAGGTGGCATGTGGCACCCAGATAGGGAGGAACAAGGGACCAGCTGGGTGGAGGGCAGTAGAAAGGATGAGGACATGGAAGGGGGATGGAGGAAAGGAGTGGTCAGAGTGCTCCTGCTGGGGAGTTCTGATGATCCGGGTATCAAATGGGATAGGGAGGAGAAGCCTGGCCAGTTAGAATCAAGTTGCTTCCTGGACTAACGGTGCACAGGGCTAAGCATGAGGTATATCAGCTGGCAAAGGACATGTGGGGTTCCCCAGACATACTGGTCCACCTGGGTACAAATGACATTGAGGAAATAGCGAGCTAGAGATACAGGCCAAGATTCAGGGAGCTAGCTTGGGATCTGTCATGACATAGGATGCACAGTTTCCTTCAGAAATCCTGCCAGTGCCAAGGGCCAGGGGGAACACAAAGGAAAATTAGGGAGATAAACCAGTGGCTCAGGGAGGTGTGAGGCCAGAGGGTAAGGGCTGATGGGGATTGAGGGAGACCTGGGAGGATAAGGAGCTGTATGCTAGAGATAGACTACATCTCAATTTGGAGGGAGGGAATCCTTAAGTTGAAAATAGAGAGTTCATTAGTGAAAAGTAGGGTTTAAACTTGTGAAGGGATTGGGATGGGAGAAAAAGGCTGTCAAGGGGTGCGATAAAGGAGGGACTCTGTCTCCACCCTGGGGACCAGGAGGATTGCAGGAAAAGGCCAACTGGCAAAGTGCAGACCAGGAGAAAACAGAATCCCCATGGGAACACGAGCAGGGGAAATTGAACTATAGGGAAAGGGTGGAAGGTAGTCCTGCTAAATGCCAGGAGCTTGGGCAATAAAATGCCTGAGCTCCAGGCGATTAACTGAGGAGCAGTGGATGGCGGCACTCACTGAGACTTGGGCCACTGCAAGACATGACTGGGACCTGAACCTGGAGGGTTACACTATGTTCAGGAAGGACAGGGGAGGAAGGGGAGGAGGGTAGCAATGATAGTCAAAACTGCATTGGCAGGGGAGTAGAGGAGGCGAGGGAACCGGAGGCAATTTGGGTCACCTTGATAACAAGGGGGCAAGAGAGAAAAATAGGAGTGGTGTATAGACCCCTGCCTGGTGGAGGAGCTGGAGGACAGTCTGGTGGCAGATGTTAGGAGACACTGCAGACTGGGCAGAGGAAAGGTGGTGGTGTTAGGGACTTAAACATGCCAGGAACAGACTGGGAGACTATGACATCCTCTGTGACCAGGGAACAGAGGTTGTTGGATGTCTTTCAAGGCGTTCCTAACTCAGCAGGTGAGGGAACCGACCAGGAGGCACGGGTACTGGATGGTCCTGGCAGACAGTGACCAGATTGGGGCCTGAGGTAAAGGGACCCATTGGCGGGGGTGACCATGCCACGTCTGGTTCTGCCTGGACCTAGGAGGGTAGAAGGCTGCACAAAGACGGAAGTAACCGACTTCAGGGGGGATTGATTTTAGGAAATGGGAAGGATCCTAAGAGACATTTGGATGGGATTGGGTCAGACATGGACTGATAGTAGGTGGAAATCATCAGGAGAGGGGTGCAGGATGCAACCAGCACCTGTGCAAAAGTAAGACGAAAATGCAGAGGGCCCAAAACCCTGTTAGTGGGACCAGGGAGGTCCAGGAGGTGGTGAGGGAAAAAGCAGCCTATAAGAAATTCAAGTGCTCAAGGAGTGAAAGGGATCGAGGAGTACTGAGCTGATGGCTAGAAGGGCCACTCAGAGTGGTGAGTGAGCTAAGGCAAGGAAAGGAGCAGAACCTAGCCAGGAAATTAGGAGAGGAAAAAGGGTTCTTTTAGATACATTGGGAAAAGAGAAGGGTGAAGGGGCAGATTAGCAGAATTAAATCAGGAGGATGGATGGCACAAGACCCAGGGGAGCAGGCTGAGGTACTAAATGAGTACTTCACCTCAGTTTCTCACCAGGGAAAATGGGGATGCTGCATCATCATGTGAAGGAGACAGAGATAATGAGGAGGGGGACCGTCACCGATCGGCAGGTCTGGGGGATCACTGGCAGGTGGGGGGAGGGCTAGCAGGGAGAAGAGGTACAGAAATTGGAAATCACAGCAGAGAGAGAGTGAGGGAAGCCCTCAGCTCCTTAAAGCGGAGAAAGCACACCGGGGCGGATAAATTGCATCCTAGAGTGCTGAAGGAACTTGCAGATGTCCTGGCAAACCCTGGCAGAGCTTTTCACCATCTCTCTGAGGACAGGGTGGGTGCCCCAAGACTGGAAGGTGGCGATGTAGTGCCCATCCACAAGGGGGATCAAGGGAGCTGACGAGGGAACCACAGGCCTGTCAGCCTGACATCGGTGGTGGGCAAGGTGATGGAGGCATTGTCAAGGAGAGGCTGGGGGGACCTGGATAAGTCAGGGTGCCTGGACGATAGACAGCATGGATTCATCCCAGAAATCGTGTCAGACAAACCTGGTGGAGTTCTATGACTGCATGACAAGTACCTTGGACCTGGGTGAGACCAGGTGATGTCCTCTTTCAAGACTTCAGCAAGGCATTTGACTCTGTTCCTCACGTGTGGCCTGTTGGATAAGCTAGGAGAAATGGGGTGGGAGACCAGATGATCAGATGGATAGGCAATTGGCTCCAGGACCCGGACCCAGAGGGTCGTAGTTGGTGGATAGTCTCATCCCCAGGAGGGTCATTAGTGGGGTCCCACAGGATCAGTCCTTGGCCCTTCTGTTCAACGCCTACGTATCTGACATAAGGACAGGAATCAGGAGTGAGATGAGTCTCTGCTGCAGATGATCCGAAACTGGGGGCGGTGGTGGATGGGGAGGAGGAGGGTGGCCTGCAGGGACCCTGGAGGCTCTGGAAGATGGTATAGAAAGTGGAAGCTGAGGTTCAATGCAGGGAAATGGGTACTCCACTAGTCAGAAACCTGAGCCAAGTGTACACCCTGGGGGAATACTACAAGTCTCAATGGCAGAGAGGGACCTGGGGTGGTGGATGTCAAGATGACAACTCTGAGACTTGTGGGGGGCAGCCAAGGCCAACAGGATGCTGGGATGCATCCCTGAGAATCACCCAGAAGGAGGAGTGATAACCTCTGTAACTACTTGGTGAGGCCACACCTAAGTACTGCATGCAGTTTGGAGCCCACACTAAAGAGGACATTAACTCCTGGAGAGTCAAGAGGGCAACAAAAATGATTTGGGGCTTGGGGACAGGACCATTAGAGAGGCTCAAGAGCTAAATATGTAACATTGGAGAGAAGGACTGGGGGACATGATAGAGGTCTTCAGGTACAGAAGAGGGGAGAAATAGGGGAGGAACATCAGTGCCGAAGGAAGGAGGAAGGGCCACTGAGGCATGGTTGGAAGCTGGAGGAGATTCAAGGGAGGGAGGTGCTACTTCACTGAGAGGTGGTGGAGCCTGAACCACTACCTAAAGGGGCTGGTGGAGGCAGAGACGTGGAGGTTCAAGAGGGTGGGACAGGTACAGGGGGGTTCAGGAAGCAAAATCAATGCAGCAGAATATAAGACTGGGAAGGGAAAGCGAGGGGACAGAAGGTGCACCCAAGGTGAGGCTGACCAAACAAAAGACACGAACACCATTAGGCCTATTCCGCTGGCATTTAGTATAGTATGTTAGGTCCTTGCAGGACCTTTGGAAGACTGTTTACTCACTACATTCAGGTGACTACCTCAGAGTGGAGGATGGCTCATGTGATGCCCTCCACAAGAGGGCCCCAACAGGGAAACTACAGACCAGTGGTCCACATCCACTGAGTAGCTAATGGACTATCTGAAGGAGGCTGGTGGCCTCTAGAGGCCAAGGACTACAGGACAGCAGACAGCATGGCTTCACGTGGCAGATCCTGCCAAACCAACCTGGTCGAGAGTTCTATGACTGGGTAACTGGGCAAGTGGACCAGGGCCATGAAGTGGATATCCTGTATGGACTTCAGTAAGACATTAAACTCGGTGCCATAGGCTGGAAGAGTTAGTGGCACAGGGAGGTGCAAAGCTGGTGAGATGGGTGGGAAACTGGCAGCGGCAGGAAACAGAGTGTGGTGGTGGGTGAGGAGCTCTCCACCCAAGGACAGTGGCGGGTGTCCCAAGAGGCTCTGATGGGACCAATTGTTTGGGATATTCATTGCAGACATATCATAGGACAACAAAGCAGTCTGTTTACTGATGATACGGTTAGTGCGGTGGTGAACCTAGGGGATGGCAGGGTTGCAGGATGATCTGGCAAAGCTTGAAACCTGGTCAGACACCTGGCAGCCTAGAGGTTTAATGCCAAAAGGTGCAAGGTGCTGCATTTGGGATGAAGAACAGGAGGAGTTACCAGCTAGGGGGTGCAACTAGCCCAGCAGAGGAAGGATCTGGTGTGCTCATTGGGTCAATGAACAACTCAGCACAATGGGAAGGCAGCTGCAAGGCCAACAAAATGCTGGGTTGCATTACAAGGGTATGTCCTCAAGGAGGAGTTGATTCTGCCACTGTATGGTCTTAGTTAGACCACACCTGGAGTACTGAGTGCAGTACCGTCATATCTGAGAGGACATTAAGTTACTGGAGGTGCAGCACAGAGCGAAAAGAAGTCAAGGGCTGGGGACATCATCGAGAGGAGGTTGAAAAGAGTTGAACATGTACTCACTGGAGGAGAGAGGACAGACGGGTGACATGATTGAAACCTTTAAATACACGAAAGGAATAACAAAGCGGTACAGAGGGGATTCCAAAGTAAGGAGGGGGGCCACAAGGGCCATGATATGAGACAGGCGAGGAAGGTTCAGGAGGAGATGAGGAGAACCTTTTACAGAGATGGTGTGGCTGAGTGGATACGTTACCTGCAGAAGTGGTATGCAGTGAACAGTGGACTGCTTCAACGAGATGGGACAGGACAAGGGAGGGTTATGAAGGGGAAGGGTGGAAGGAGGGCAGCCACAGGATAAGGTGCTAGCTACATTCGAGGCTCGAACTTGATGACCTCCTGGGCCTTTATCTGCTGGCAAATTTAGGTATGTTCGTATGTTTGTGGCCATAGGCGACAACTTCCAGCTTCGAGCTGTGCTGTGGAAGCAGTTCGGATCTGCGACTGCTGAAGTTAGTTATGGGCCTTTGCAGAGTATGAAATGTGAGAACAGATATGGTGTGCAACTGTCAGCATTTTCTTTATATCAGGGTGCTGCAGAAACTCCTGCACCACAAGATTTAAACAGTGGGCCATGCATGGAACCTGAACAAAGCCACCATTCATTATGTATTTGACCCATTGTCACTTGCTATGAACCCAGCTCTCAGGGATGGAGGTTAAGCCACTTGTCAGTTTCAGTCACTACCAAGTCCAGCTTGTTTTTCACCAGTGTGTGAACAGGTCACATTGCACATAGCAATTGTTGCATGCTGTCAAATTCCTGGAAGATTGCTACCACGACACTCCACCTTACTACACTGATTATTCTATACTACCAACCACACAAACAACACCTGGCACCTGCCCCAATGTGCAGCTATGCACAATATCAACTCCCACTGTTCTACCACTTGTCCACATAGCCATACCTAAAGGATGAATGGAGGAGAATGTTGAAGAAATGCCTTACAAATGTCATACACAGTGACGGTACAACTCAGGGACAGCACAGATGGAAAGTATGTCCTGGATGGGACTTTCCATCATGGACAGGCACGTGCTGCAAACTGACGGAACCCAGAATACTGCACGATGAAGGGCAAAAGATCAATAGCCACCATTTCAGCTACAGCAGCATTAATTTCATGTGATGCTGTATGATCGGGTGGGTACTTCAGCTTATGTGCAAAAACCCACTCTAACGTGGGCTGACAAACATTTTACATGGGGTATGATGACAAATGGTTCTGCTCTGCGAATGGCAGGGGATGGAATGTAGACATGTGATGAAAAGTCCACAAATGAAGTTATTTTCCCAGATTTACAAACAGGGGTTGATGCACCACTTGCACTAGACATACTGCATTCACCACCCCCGCCACCACTGCTACTCTCGCCACCACTGGACCAGATTTCAAAATCATTATGCTCCTCCACCTCATCATGCCTGCAGGAATCCTCTGCTGTTATTTCATCACTACTGCACACATCTAATTTCCTGCATGATCATACAGTCATGGAAGGGGATAACATGTTCATTATTGTTGATGATGAGGGTGAATGCCCCACTGTGGTATTAGCTGCGATCTTGTGCTGGGTCCACAGTGCCATGTGCCTGTTTTTAAGATATGTATGGTGTCCTCCTGTGCCCAGATGGCTCCCCTTTTTACCCCGCCTCACAAGTGCATGGCAAACCTGGCAGATTACAACTGACTTACCATTTTCATCTTGCACAAAAAATCCCAAACAAGGGATTGTGATGCTCTAGTTTTATCATGTCCCTGATCATGCTTATTGGACTCCGTTTTAAGCCCTGAAGTGGGGGGGGGGGTGCTACATGATTTTCAGGCAGGACACACTTGACCGCAACTGACCTCCACGCCACCCAATTATTACCCAACTAATTATTACTGGTCATCATCATCAACTGAAACTGGTAAATCACAACTTTTTAGGTGTGTGAGTGTGTGGGTTAATGCAAACAGACCCAGACACAGCCACCCTGAATTTCTTTTTTCCTCTGGTTCCCAACAGGGGCCACTGACATCATCATATTCATAGTCATCAACATCATCCACATCTTCTGTTTGGATGGTGGCATGTGGTCTGCACGTTGCAACAACAGCAACATCTGCATCATCAGATTCATCAACACCACCATCACCAGATCTTCACCACACTGTGAATCACTGCATGGAAAATGCATGACCTGAACCGTGGTGGAAGAAATGTGACATTGTGTGTGTTATCATTGCCATGATGGTCAGAATCCTCATGTTCAGTTACCAGTGGGATGTTACTGGGGAGTGTGGCATCATTTACACTGTCACTCACTGCTTTACAATCAACTATATTTTTGGCCATGGTCAACTAGTAAGAAGTGGAACTTAAGGCAGCAATACTCATACCACCAGCAACTGCACTAACACCACCAGCTGGGACAACATCACTCCTCCAACTATGAGTGAAGCTACCGACTGCACTGTAAAAAACACTGAAGGAGAAATACCTTTCCTCACATCAGCAATGCACTTCTACGACTGCATACTGCTACGCCCAAAGACAATCTTACCACTGGCAGCAGTGCCATGGTGAGAAACAGCTTAGCTTTCACATCTCTGTGTGGGCATTTTGGGGGATCAACAAGAATATCCTAAACAAATTTAGATTTTGGAACGTTCACTCTGGGCCACTGAATGTGAAGCCCCAAAAAAAACAACTGTGGCTTCAACAAGAGATACAGACGCAAAGTCACAACAAGCTCAACAACATCTTAGTTAACCAGTGGTGCTCAAGTCACAATCCAATCTGGATTGCCAGTGGGTGGGGAAGGGGGAAGCACTGTAACTGCAGATTACAGTAACAGTGCAAAACTAAGATACCACAAAGTACAAAAGCACGCAGGTGCAGTGGCTAGCAGGTTAACACTGCTGCAATTATACTGTGGCACAATAAAAGGTGTATTATTTGATACCACATACCACACACTTTGTCTAAGCAAATTGAAAACTTCAGTACTATACCACATATTTTAAACAACCTGAAATTATGCACTGCTGCACCAGGTCCACAACATGATCAGCAACAAAATGTCGACAATTACTGAAAATATTACTGTGTGTACATTATCACAGTTATACAAGAAAAGTATAACCAAAGAACTCCCCATTTCTCCAACTTAAATCTACCCACATCACCGATATGCCCCTCCCGCAAAGCACACTTCCACTGTCTGTCAGTACACAGACTGAATGTTGTACAATAACATTCAAAATCCACACACAAACAATAAACACTTCGATGATATGAGCACAGGAGGGTTTTCTACAATTGATGCAGTCAAAGTCTGAGAAAAAAAAATACTCAAAAGGCTTTTTAACAGATTTTAGAGGTTTGAATAGCAAAGAGCTCTCAGAGCAAACTGTCTTCTACTACTACTGATCACACTACCCTGAACTGAGGCTGTGCAGAACAATCTGAAGCCCACATGACCTGCAATCCCATGAATCACTGCAATTTGCCTTTTGAGCTCACAAACAAGGTGAAGTGATATGAATACATTGATTTCAACATACTTTGCCTTAAAATTAGTGGAGTAGAGGTTTGAGGAAGGTGGAATAACACAAAGTCATTGCTTTCAATGGTACATTACTCATTATGACACAAAGTACTCCACTTCATATTGTGGAATACTTGGCAATTCGCATTACTTCACAAATCACTTGGAAGCGAATTGGGGCCACTTCACCACCACTACACCCCAGCAGTACAGCACCCCACTAATACTATACTTGGATGCCAGCATTTTAGGTGCAAGTTCAATCCCAATGTGGGATGAGAACCCATGTTCTTCTGGTCCAGAGGTGGATGTGCTACCAACTAAGCCATGCTGACACTAATCCAAGCCACTTTTCCTCCCTTTTCTCAATTATGTTGACATTATCAATAGTTGCTGTACAGCCTCTAACCTGCACAAATTGGATATTCTTTTTCACCGTGCCATTTGTTTTATAATAAACACTACATCCAAAACCCACCATTGCACCCTTTATTCTGGGGTGGGTTGGTCAGATCTTCCTATCAGAAGGATGATCCAAAGTTGCACCTGGGCATATAAAACACTGCATAACAAACCCAACATACTGTATATCTCTTCTGTATTCCACCCCTCCTATAGTTGTTTTTTATCCAGGACAATATTCAAACGAAATACCAGAAATCTAGAAAGGCTACAGAAGAGCTTGATAGATTTAAAAAAGAGATTTATTCAGAGGGGATACAGTGAGAACACTTTGGAAGCAGCAGAGAAAAAGATGGAGACTACCAGAATGGACAATTTTTTACAAGAAAAAGCTAAGGAGAGTAACCTAGAGAGAATCTGTTTCTCAACATCTTTTTCAGATTTCTTCCCAGAAATCAAACAGACTATAATGAAGAACTGGGATGCACGGACATCAGCAGACATGGGACAAAGAATTTTTGCAACACCACTATGGATAACAACCAAAAGTCAGCAACATGTGCCAGAAGTTAGTTTACACTCGACACTGGAGCCAGGACACACAGGAAACTACATGGCTGAACAGGGGAATAAAAGGATTTTATACTTGTGGACATTGTATACAGTGTAATAGTAGTATAAAAACAAAATACATCAAAAGTATGTGTCAAGAAAGAACCTTTGAAATAAGAAACTTGACTTGTGATAGCGACCATCTGGTTTACTGCATTATTTGCTCATGCTCTCTCTACTATATTGGGGAAACTACAAGAGCACTTAAAAATCAGCTCACAGCCTCCTCACCCCCATGGACCTAGGAGAACAGCGTGGACCGCATCAAATAGGTAAAGAAGCAGCCTCCTCCTTGCAATCTGTTTACTGGGGGTGTTAGCCCGTTGACTGCCCCACCCTCCCCAACTACTCTCCCACTCAGGGCCATCCCCAATTTATGGACCTCTCCTGTCATGTGACTTCCTTTTCTGCCTGAACCTAACACCCTGTTTTCCTCTTTGCAGGTTATACTGAACCACTGCTAGAGATCACTGCCTCTAAACCCTCTTATACTTCTCTGCCCAACCCACTGTTCTACTCCTCTCATCACTCATCTTCCTCACTCACTCCTTTCCACCCTAGTGCTTGCTCTCCAGTGCTTTCTACTTGCTTGGCTCCACTCCTCTCCTCCTGCTCTCATCCTCTACCTTGCCTCCTTCCCACCTCACTGCTCACTCCCCTGAAATTACCCCCTGACCTCTAGAAGTCACTAGTGCACACCCAGCTTTCCCTCTGCCCCCCACTTTACTGCCCCTTTTTCTGCCACCACACACCATTTTTCCCTCTGGCACCTATGCCCCCCTACCTGGGATTTGAATCTTGCACCTTTGGCACCATAGTCAGTGGCCCTACCACTGAGCCATCAATGCAGGCCTACTTCTGACAGTTCTTTTCACCCCTTTCTAGTATTTCTCCCTTAGTTCACCATGGTGAGCCTCACCATCACTGGCCACAGTGACCCCAATACCTCTTTCTTGCTTAGTCACTAGGTTTCTCCTACCCTTATCCTATGAGAGCAGTGTGACATGACCTCCACACATGAAACCCATGCTGCTAGTGGTGCCTCCATAGAGGAGAAGACCTCCTTCATCTGAAGCCCTCTCATATAGACCTTCCCCTATGGAGATGGTTCAGTACTGCCCTTTAAAGGATTTGACCCCAGAGAATCTTGTGGGGCGGTACTGGATCTAGCAAGTGCGATGAGAGCTCACGAGGAGTTGGGGGAATTGGTGTCAACCTATAATAAGTGCCATCACCAGCAACCTTGACTCTATCGCACCAGTCTGTGTTCAGCCCTTCACCTTCAGTATGAGCGCTGTTGCATGAGATCCCAGTCTGATGGGGATGAGCTTATTTTGATGTCTCACCATAGAGGCATCAAATAACAATTTCTGTAAGAAGGCAGAGTTCCTGTCCACTGTGATTGCTGCAGCAATTAACAGACCATCTCAGCTCTTCCGGACTGTCCACAGGCTGCATAACCCAATTTATCTTGAACCTGTTAGAGCCTTTTCATAATCTAAGTGTGATGAGTTTGCTCTGTTTTTTGCAGATAAGACATCCTCTGTCAGATCTAGGATGCTGTCTGCACCCTCCACTGGGAGCTGCTGTAGTGAGCCAGTGTATATTGTGGGCATTCTGTAGCTCTGGTCTGACTTTGACCCACTGGCAATCGAGAATGTTGTTTGGGTCATCCAACTTCCACCTGTTGTAGTTTGGACTTGGGTCCAATGCGCCTTCTTGTAGGTGTATTGAGTCCATGGGCCCAGTCATTCCTAGGATAGTCTGGTGTTCTTTGGGAAGGGGGCTTTCCTGAGCACCTTAAAGAGGCAGTGGTGAGACCTTGCCTGAAAAAACATTGTCAGACCCAAACTGTTTGGCAAACTACAGACCCATCTCTAACCTGTCCTTTTTAGAGAAGGTTATTGAAATGGCGGTGGCTATACAATTGGAGATGTGTTTGTTAACTCGCAACATCTATGACCCTTTCCAGTCAGAATTTAGGAAAAGACAAAGCACTAAGATGCACTTGCTCAGGTGTATATTGATCTCAAGGGATACAGGAGAACATTCTAGTCTTGTTCTCCTTGATCTCTCAGCTGCTTTGGATATCATGAACCATGGGGTGCTTTTGGATCACCTGCGGGTTCATTCTGGATTCTGTCAGGTGGTCCTCAACTGGTTCCATTCTTTCCTCAGTGGCAGGATGTGGAGGGTAGCCTTAGGGTTTCTTTCTTCCTGACCACTGCCCTGCTGTGTGGGATGCCACAGGTTTCCATTTTGGCCCCCATGTTGTTCGTGGTGTACATGCTACTAAAGAACATTATAAGACTGTACAAACTGAGTTTTCATTGCTATGCTGATAATACTCAGCTGAACCAGTCTTTGCACCCAAACAACAGTATGTGGGCTCAGTTTTCAACTAGTGCCTTGCTAAGGTACAAGACTAGAGGAGCCAACTGGTTTAGGCTAAATCTGCATAAGATGGAAGTACACTGGTGATAGAACCTGGTCACCTAAGGGTTGGTGTGAGCTGTTCTGAGTCACTGGGTTTAGGTTTGGGACTCCCAACTTCTCACCTTTTCTAAGGTGAAAATGTTGGCATTGGATAGGTTAGTGGCTCAACACTTCAATTTAAGGTGTCGGCCATGGTCCAAAGTGGCTTTTAACATCTTAGAATCATTGGCAGGATTAAGCTCCTGATTCTCTTGGGTGATCTGCCATCACTAGTCCATACCTTTTTGACATCTCGGCTTGGCTACTGCAATACTCTTTCCCTACGGCTATTTGAGGCTGATATTTCCTGGCTACAGCTAGTGCAGAATGCAGCAGACAGGTTGCTGATCGGTATTCTGAGGTCATGTCATATTATGCCTGTGCCACACTCTGCACTAGCTCCCTTTGGGTGGTGGATCACCTTCAAAGTCAGTATGCTGACCTATAAGGCCCTACATAGTGTGGGGCCTGGTTACCTGCAAGACCTCCAACAGCCCTATCACCCATCTCATCTCCATCAGTCAGTTGAGCACACCTCCTAAAGATTCCCATGGTTCATTTGAAGTCATCTAGTGCCCAGTATTTTTGGTTGCTGCATCTACTCTGTAGAATTCACTGCCTCGGTTGCTTAGAGAGGCATCTTCAGTTAGTGTCTTCAAGAGCGCTCTGAAGACCTTTTTATGTTGTCATGTATGCAAGCTCAAACAACACATTGTGGTAGCTGACCCGCCCAGTGGTGCTGAAGATTATGGCACTAGATGCCTCACCTCACATCGCTGCCTTATGGCACCAGGAGCAGAGCTTGGCAGACACTGGCTGTCATTGCATGTCTGAGCTCTGCAGGGAGGGCAGAAAAAGTGGAAAACCCGCACCTGATAGGAGGAGGTGGGACCAGTGGTCGGTCCCCATGTCCAATGTCGGGCCTGCCAGCTCTGTCTCGGGTACTCCCTCTGCTCCCTGGTCGCTCAATTAGAATTGAGATAGAGCACCACAGGAATTGGTGGTCCCACCCTGGAGGGCTCAAAGCCAGGGGATCAGGCAGCCAGGTGGTGTGGCAGGGAGATGGGCCTATGCCAGAGAGGATAGTCTGGGGTCTTCAGGTGGGCAGGAACAACTGGCTGATTGTCATCCCTGGAGTGAGGTCCAGTCCCACCCTGTAAAGAGTGACAGGCATCAGGGGTGTGTCTTTGGATTGTCAGCTGTAATGCTCACGTCATTCCACCCTACCTCTACCCTGCAGCCAGTGACAGGCATCAAGGTGAGCCTTGGACTCTTCGACCCCAAAGTTCACTCCATTCTCCTATACTGCACCCATCTCAACGTATTTCCTTATGGAATGAGGTAAGCATAAGGCGCAACGACCCCAAGGCACAATGCAACACTTGTCAGAGTCTGCAGGGTAGGGTGAGTTGAAATGGCATGAGTGTTATGGCCGATGACCCAAAGGCACACCTCAATGCCTGTCAGTTTCTTCAGGGTGGGGTGGGGTTGATGTCTGTTCCATACTTCACTGCCATTTCTATTATGCATCTTTCTAACTCTTGCACTACCAATACCAATGGTAGAAAGACAACATTCGGCATTGACAAATGCTTGTCATTTATAAAGATTTTCCAACCTTTTAACTTACTGTTTTTATCTGTATTTGTATAAATGCTTTATTTTAACTTGTCTTTATTTTCCAGATATCTGTAAGGTGCCTAAAGTCACAAGGAGATACAGTGCTCTAACAAATTAATAAACTAAACTGTTAGTCATATTACCATTTAAACTAGCAGGGGTGACTACATTAACAAGGCTGGCAAGAACTGCTCCTCCATTGCATGATAAAGGAAAGGAACTGAAGGCGGGAACTCCCCTAAGGCAGGGCACAAACAGAAAAGGATATAAATAAGGCCGAGATCATGGAGGTTATAAGCCAAGGACGCAAAAAGAAGTGAATGAGACAAGAAGCATAGAAGGCAACACGGGAAGTGAGTGGGAGAGTCAGAGAGCAGCACATAGGCAGCAGGGAGGAGGAAAAGAGGGGCTGCAGGCAGGGAGCTAGCATGGTATGGAGAGCCATGTGCAGGCAACACAGGGAGTGTAGAAGTACAATTCTGGACCTGGAGGTTACCGTGGTGGAGGCCGTGCTGTACTTGGTGGCCATAACGGAGCCACGGTACACTGACATTCATGACTGGGACCTGGCCATGCCAGGCTGTTCATGGTTCATGTGGGATAGGAAGGGGATGGGGCTTGTTCTATACGTGAGGTGGGAATCAAGGCTACAGAAACACAGGGGAACCAGGAGGAAAAGGAAATCATGGAGGTACCCTGGCTCAGCCTGGAGGCAGACAATTGGGCCACTAGCCATATAAGGGTAGTATACAGACCTCTTAACACAGGGAAAGGAGTTTGGTCAGGCACTAGTGGAAGCCACTGTCATGATGACAAATAAAGGAGAGGCACTACTAGTTGGAGACTGTAAGATACCAGATGTTGACTGGGCGTCCCAGCTGCAGCCTCAACAATCATTCAGTTTTTATTTATAAAAAGTGCAATTTGCAAGTGATCAAAGCACTTGTATATATGTAATAAAAAGGCTTAAAAATTATCATGTCTAAAAGCATATTAAATTACATATCAGCAAACTGAAACTTATCAAGACTCAGAAAAAGCAAGTTTGAATAAGTGGGTCTTAAGTGCAGTTTTAAAACTCTCCATGGTCGGGCACTCTCTTACCCAACGGAGGTAGGGAGTTCCACAGGGTTGGGGCCACAAATGCAAGTGCATGAACATTTGAGGCCTTCAAATGAACCCTGGAAACCCCTAGCAAGTCCTTGCTGGTGGTGCAAAGTGGGCACAGGGGGCGGTAGAGGAAAAGATCTTGCAAATGATACTGTTCCAGTTCATATAGGGCCTTATAGGCCAGTAAACTAACCTTGAAGGTCATCTGAGGATCAAAGGTGCAGGTAGCAGAAAGAAAAGCCAAACGGGTTGTTAAAAGAAAATCGGATTTTCATCAGGTACATAAGAGTAAAGTGGGAAGATAAAAATTACACCCTGTAGTTATCTTGTTTCTTTTAATGGAGTTTTGCTGTATTCTGACTACCTGTATATGCAGTTAGCTCTTTCAGAATAATACCAGTGAAGAGTTAACTCTATGCACTTGCACAGAATGTTGAGCTCAAGCTCAGTTTTCAAATGCCTGTCCCTGGTTCATTCTACGTAACTGTTAGATTCTTATGAGCACTAAAATAGTGACTACTTAACCATACTAAATAATTTTGGACATTAATAAATTTAATAATCAAATAACCCAACAACAGGGCACATGAATAAGACTCAAGTCCTAGATGCCCAAGAAGAAATGCTACCCAATGATGCAGCACGTAAAAGAACAGCTGGAATGCAGTGCCCCCCTCTCCCCAAGGTTCTGATTAGGGGAGGCAGGAAGGGAGGTCAGAATACAGCAAGGCTCCATTAGAAGAAACATGATTACTGTGGTAATTTTTTCTTCAGACAACAGGAAGTCTTGCTGTATTCTAACTATATTCAGATTACCAAGCAATGTGACATGGAAGTGGCACAGAACCTACTTAGGAAATAGGTTCTGCAATATTGCTGTGCCAAACCTGGCATCACTCCTGGCCTGAGTGTCCAGGCAATAGTGTTTAGTGAATGTGTGAACTATCTCCGACTCGCAGTTATATCCTCCATTCTGTCACTTGTTGACTGTGGCTTACCAGTCTACGGGGCTGCTGACCAGACCTCGCTAAACAAAATCCGCCTCACCTTAAATAAGGCCTAGTCGACTAACCTTAGGTGCTCCCAGACTTCCAAGACTTACACATACCTGCCATCTTTGCTCCCAGGCTAATCTGCTCAATCTTGATGAACGTCTTAGCTATCAAACCTGCATCCTTACAAAAAAAAATCTCCTTGGGCTTTCTCCTCCTGGTTTGACTGCCGTTATCCACCGTGTTAACTCACTAGCTTCAACACGGTCCTCCTGTAAAACCAAGTTGAAGGTACCTAGGGCAAGGACCTCTCATGGACAACAGGCTTTCCACTACTGCCCCTTCTTGGTACAGTTCCCTCCCTGCCAGTATCTCAGACACCCCCACAATCTCCTGCTTTAAAACTACCCTCTGGAACCACCTTTTCACCACTCGTAGCTGTTGCTGCTTCTAAGCTATCTTGCTCACTCTCTGACAAAGCCCCAGTTGGCTGCTCAAATCCTCTACTTTCTCTATCCTTAGTTCCTGTTACCTCCCTGTAGACTCTACTAAAACACACTGTATTGATATCCTATGTTTCATGATGTTCTAGTTATTTCCCTGAACAATGTTAACTTCACCAACCCTGTATGTGGTAAACTGCTGATCTCATTTGTCCTCCTGTATCCTCAAAAAAAAAACTGTACACTGTTTCTCTGTACTAAGTTGTTATCACTGTATTGTCTTCTCTGTGATGAGGTACCTTTGTAAATGAGCCTCTGGCTCAAAGGTTGTAAACTGATGTTTAATAAATAAATAAAATAAATAAATATCTTCCAGGCAGCTGCTTACCAATTTCAAGCAGGAGAATATATCTGGCAGTTGATATAGAGGCAGTTGCCCCACTGGTACAGGGAGCCCTAAGGCCCAATGGTGTCTCTTTTCCCAGCTTGCCTTAGCAGAACTGAATGCAAGATACAATCCACTGAACAATGGTCCTCTTGGTAGCTGGCTTGCCCTTTCCCACTTCCCCATAGATGAGGAACAACTGAGTACACTCATTCCTGTGGGCCTTTGTCTGATCCACATAGTAACTATTAGCCCCCTTAACATCTAGGCTATGCTGTCTACATTCTCCTGAACTAGAATGCTCAGTTAAGAACACAGGTAATGTTATGGACTGATTCAGGCAAACGTTCCGAGACCACCTTTGGAAGAAATTTCCTGTTTGCTCTAAGGGCAACCTTGTCCTGATGGAGTGCTATGTAGTTGGGCTCCACTGACAAAGCCAGTAGCGCACAAATCCTCTCTGCAGAGGTTTTGGCTACCAGAAAGATAGTTTTCCGTATCAGATACTTGAGTTCAGCAGAAGATATGGGTTCAAATAGGGACTGCATTAGCTGTGCTATGCAGATATTCAGATCCCAAGAAGGTGTAGGCTTCCTGAGAGGGGTGCATGGGTGGTGCAACCCCTTAAAGAACCTCTTGAAGACTGCATGAGATGCCAAGGAAAGGCCCCACCCTACACAGAGATAGGCAGAAACAGCTGTTAAGTGCACCTTCAAATTAGAGGGCTGAAGGCCTAAAGAATGAAGATGGGCTAAACAGTCTAATAGGACCACCAATCCAGCTGTCTGTGGATCTGTTTCCTTTATGTACACCAGATAGTAAATCTCTTCCATTTGGAAGCATAGGTCTTTCTGGTGCAGGTTTTCTGGAAACCCTCAAAATATCTAGGCCCCTTTAAAGAGGTGCAATCCTGCATATTCTAGGTCATCAAGAGCCAGGCCTTGAGCCTGAGGGACTTGAGACTGGGGTATAGGATCCTCCCTTGAGAGAAGATCAAAAGATTGTGCCTCCTGGAGAGGCAGATCAGACTGGTTTCTGCCAGAAACAGCAGCATGGGATACCATGGCTGTCTAGCCCAACCCGGAGCAATCAGAATCACTGATGATGGCTGGCTCCTGAGTTTGATCAGCACTCTGAAGATCAGAGGAAAAGGGGGAAAGGCATATAGGAATGTGCCTGTCCAGTCCAGTATCAGTGCATCCAGAGGCACTGAACCTTGAGTAGGAGGCCTACAACAGAACTTGGGTGGCTGATGATTGTCTGAGGTTGCAAACGGATCTCTATCTGTTGTGCCCCATCTCCTGAACATTGCATGAGTACTACCCTGTAAAGAGCCCACTCGTTGTCACTCTGATTTATTCAGCTGAGGGCATCTGCCAGGACATTGTCCTTGTCTGGCAAGTGCACAGCTGAGAGGGAGAGTCTTGAGAGAATAAGCCAGACTCTAGATCTTCATTGCTTCTGTACACAAGGCAGAGGACCTTGTCCCTCCCTGCTTGTTGATGTAGTACATGGTGGTGGTATAGTCTGTCCTTACCTGAACCACCTTCCCCTGTACCATTTGTACAAATGACTGAAGTGCCAGAAACACTGCCCTGAGCTCCAACAAGATGGTGGAGAAGTGACTACTGTTTGAGACCATGTCCCATAAGCAATGTGATCTGTCAAATGAGCTCCCCACCCCAGAAGAGATGCATCCATGGTAAGAACCACTGAAGGAGATTGATGGAGGAATGGCATGCCCTCCCTGAGGGTGTCCCTGTCCTTCCACCACTGTAATGTCTGTATCAAGGTGACAGTCACTGACAGCAACTTGGACAGGGAATCCCTTCTCTGGGACCAAAAGGACCCAAGATGAGACTTAATAGCCCTCATCTGAAACCTGGCTCCTGGAGCCACTGCTGTGGATGCTGCCATGTGTCCCAGGAACTGGAGGAAATGCACTGCTGGACTAGACACATGTAGCTGAAAAGATTTTGCCAGATAAATGAGACTGTCTGCCCTTCCAAGTGTCAGAAGAGCTTTTCCCTGAACTGTGTCCAGCACTGCTCCAATGTAATCTAAGATCTGAACAGGTTCCAGCACTGCCTTTTTCAGGTTTACCAGGAATCCTAAGGATACAACTGAAGATGGGGGGGAGGCTCAGGGGTAATTTTAGAAAGTATTTTTTTCACAGAGAGGGTTGTGGATGCATGGAACAGCCTTTCTGAGGAGGCTGTGGAGTCAAGAACAGTAGGAGAATTCAAGAATGCATGGGACAGACATGAGACAATTCTAGTGTGGGGTAGGAGGAAGTAAGCTGTTGGTTAACTAAAATCGGTAGCTTATCCATCAGGTAGGGAAATGGGCAACTAGGTAGGCCAAGCAGCCCTTATCTGCCATTGACTTCTATGTTTCTATGAGGGTATCTTGCACCAGACCCAAAGCCTTCCTTACTGTTGGGGGGGATCTCCCACAATTAGCCAATCGTCCAGGTAGGAAAAACACAACCACTTCTTGTCTTCTCAGATGAGCTACAACCACTGCCAGGCATTGCATGAATGCTCTGGGAGCTGATATAAAGGCCACTGCCCTGAACTGATAGTGGTCCATCGGCAATTCAAATCTTGGGTACTTTCTGTGAGAATGTCTGACTGAAATATGAAAATAAGCATCCTTGAGATCCAAGGACACCAGTCTCCTTGCCTGAGGGTAGGAAGACTCATGGTTAGGGCTGCCTTCTTGAATTTAGGTTTTGCCAAATGCTTGTTGAGATACCTCAGATCTAGAATGGGCCACCGCTCCCCAGTTTTCTTTAGGGCAAGAAATATTTTTGAGTATAATTCTTTGTGAAGAGAAGGGACAGGTTACAGTTTTTTGTTCCAAAAGTGTGGTGATCTCTACTTCCAGAAGAGTGGTCTCTGCACAGCTGGCAGGTTTGAATGACCTTGCTCTTGGGAACTGTTTGAAACTCAGAGCAAGCCCCTGGCTCACTACTTCCAGGACTCAATTGTCTGTAGTAATGGCTTGCCAAACCTGGAAGTAGTGCACCAGCCTGCCCCCTACTGGCAATGGTGGCCCTGCCTGACACATCAGAATGTTTGCTTAGCAGGAGTTCTAGACCGAGAGATGGATACAGCTCTGCTTAGATCCTTCTTGCCCTGCCCCAAAAATACCTTATTTGCCGCTGGTAAACAGGGAATGCCGGCCTTGGTAGAAAAACCTCTCATAAGGCCTGTCACTACCCAGCTTAGGCTGTTGCTTCTGTGGAGCTGCAGCCTTTTCTTTAGCAGCTGCACTCTTGTAAGTAACCCTGCATTTGTCCATTTTCTTCATGTACGCCTTTGTCTGGCTCCCAAACAGAATTTTGGATGATATAAAAATCCATAGCTTTTGAATTGGTATCTTGGGAAAGAACAGTGCATCTAAGCCAAGAAAATCTTATGGAGACAGCAGTAGCCATAACCCCAGAGGATACATCATTTGAATCTACAACTAAATGGAAATTTGGAAGCTTCAATTCCACCCCTGATGGCTTGTTCCAAATCCATAATTAAATGAGGTGCAGCAGTCTTGGCCAGCTCCAGAATGGACTACCACCTGGATTTCTGATATCTGGACACATATACTGTGTAGGAAGCCTGTCTAATACACAGTGAAACAGCCAAATACTGTTTCTTGGCCATGGCATCAATCTTTCAGAAGTCCTTCTCAGGAGGGTGAGAAGCCAAGGGAGTGCCAGCCTTATCACAGGCAGCAGTCTGAACTACCCCTGCATGACTACAGTGACTGTACAATAAATTTGTACTATTGCTTGACAGCATATACTTACTGCCCTTCCTTTTATCACGGGGGGATGGAGGTTGACACCTGTAGAATCTTGTCCATTTCTTAACAGACTTCTGCAGAGGTATAGAGAGTCTCTTAGTGTCAGGGGACATCCACCATTTCAACAAAGTCTGGCTCCTTCTCTTCCTCAGATGCCTCCAAAGTAGGCAACTTTAAGGTATCAGTAACCTTTCTAAGGAATAAATATTTAGAGGAGGATTCCCCAGACTGCCTAGGAGCAGAAATAAGACTCTGTCTATCAAGGGACACATAAGGCTCAATGGGTTCACTCAAACATTCTTCTTCCTCTTCCGCTTCTTCTTCTCCCTCCCACTCAAGCTCAAAATAAACCTCTGGAGCATAAGAACCGGTGGGAAGTGAACCGGCAGGTGACCAAACCAAAGCATACTTTTTTGAACCAGTCTTGGTTCACCTACTCTGATTTGTAAAGATTGTGCAATTTCTATCATCTTGGCAATCTCTTCTGTGGTTGGTGCTGCAACTGTTGGTTCCAAACCAGTGGATTTTCTTTTATCATGGGAACAGACTCCTCAGTATCCACTTTTCTTTTGGTCGAGGAGGTATCGCCCTGGCCAGAAGGCATCTCCTCTGGTTCCCCCAACTTCTTCAGGAGATAAAACCAGACCGGCCAGTTGGATCAGTGGACTGTTTGGCCATTCTTTCCTTAAGCCTAGATAAACACTTATCAAGTGTGGTTTTGGGAAAGTTTTTACAAATTTGGCAGTCTGTTTTCAGGTGATCAATCCCCAGACAGCAAACACAGATAAGGTGGGGATCAACCTGGCAACACTTCCCCACATTCTGTGCAGTGTTGAAACCCAGTGGACTGGTTTTCTTCTTGTCCTTCTCATACATGATCAGCACTGATAAGCCAAGTTACCTTTGGTGGCAGTCAGGCCAGAGTAACTAAAGAAATGTTTTTGGTTAATGACCGGTTCAATGGTTGATTGAAAAAAAACAGAAAGAGACTCATTTGTTTTTCAAATGAAAACTGAAACCCAACCACAATAACAACTTAGAAATTTCACTTCAAAAGAAATAAACTTTCCTTGGTTTCCTCTCAACTACGTGAACCAAAAGAAAAGACCAAAAACGAATCTAACCTTGTACCGAGGGACAAAGGCTTGAAGAACCGAAAATGAAATGCAGTTTGAAGAAACCATTGAAAACCTGACACTTTAACTGAAGTAAATGAGGAGAAATCTCCAAAGTGACTTCACAGGCAGGTGGAGTAAAGGATTGGACGGTCACACTGAATGAACCAGGGGACAGGGTTTGGCTTACGCTCAATGTTCTATGCATATGCATAGAGTTAACGCCTCATCTCTGGGGCAGTTCAACTGAAAGGGCTAACTGCATATAGTCAGAATACAGCAAGACTTCATGTTGTTTGAAGAAAAAGAGGGACAGCAAGACAAAGTGGAAGACAAGGAGGCGTGCAGAAAGAGGATCACGAAAGAGCAAGCATCTTAAACTGATACTTCAGCTTATTCTTCACAGTAGGAGGGTGGATAACCAGGGAGCAGCAGGAAACATAGTGGTGGGGTGGTATGAGTTAATTTTCAATGTAAAGAGTCCTGAAAGGAGTTGCAGATCTGAAAGTGGACAAGACCATGGAACTGGGCACCCAAGGGGACTGCAGGAACTCAGGGAGGTTCTTGCTGCACCACTGATTATCTTATTCAACAGGTCACTGGTAACATTTTTTGTTCCAGAGGACTGGAGGACAGCAGATGCTACCCCACTCAACAAGAGTGGCAGCAGGGAGGAGTCAAACAATTATAGGCCAGTCAGTCTTACACCAATTTGTGGGGAAAGTAATGGAAATCCTGTTAAAGAAAAGGTTAGCACAGTATCTTGAATCTAATCAGCTACAAGATTAAAGACAGCATAAAATCATGGTGGTGGGGGAGGTCATGTCAGCCAGGTCTCATTGATATCTTTAATTAGGTGGCCAGAGAAATAGATCAGGGGAGGGCAGTGGATGCTGTATATTTGAACTGTAGCACATCTTTCAATACTCTGCCACACAGGAGACTGATAAAGAAACTGAACAGCCTTGGGGTGGGATCCAATGTCATAAACTGGGTAACTACCTGCTTAATTGACAGGTGACAGAGTATGGTGACTAATGGAATTCACTCTAAGGAGGGGACAGAAATCATCAGGGTTCCACAGAGCTCAGTGCTGGTACAGGCCTCATCAAAGTCTTTATAAATGACATTGCAAAGGGTCTGGAAGAGAAGGTATGACTTTTTGTGGATGACACCAAATTCTGTAATAGGATAGTTACTAATCGGGGGTGGAAAGATTGTATAGGGACCTTGAGGAATGTGAGGAGTGGTCTAGGGTATAGCAACTGGGGTTCAAAGCCAAGACATGAGCAATCATGCACCAAGGGCATAGAAGCCCAAAAGAGAAGTACAGGATGGGAGGAGGGACACTAATTATCATTGAGCAGGAAAGGGACTTTGGGATAATCTTATCTGCTGACCTCAAAGTAACAGAGCAGACAGACAAAGCAGTAGGTAGGGAGAGGTATATCTAGCAGAAGGAAGGTGGCGCTAATACTGTATTGGTCGCTGGTGAGACCCCACTTAGAGTATTGTGTCCAGTTCTGGAGGCCGCATTTCAGGATTGATATAGACATAGTACAGGCAGTCCTGAAAAGAGCAACTAAAATGGTGCAGGGGTTGCATCAAAAGACCTATACAGAGAGTCTGAGGAATCTCAACATGTAGACCCTGAAAGAGTGTACATTCTGAGGGCACAGCTTCAGGAGAGGTGCAAAGAAAAGGGGATCCAGTGGGATGGCCAGTCCATAAATTACCTCATAGAAGGCATGAAGGAGCATAACCAAAGGCAGAGGATCACTAGAAAACAGCCAGGAAGCAGACTCTTCAGCTAGCTCGAGATTCTGAATCTGCAACAGAGACTGTAAGAAAAGGAACTCAAGGTGAAAAGACTAGAGGAAAGAGAAATGGCTTGTCAGCAAGAATTGAAACTGGAGACAAAAAGAATGGAGGACAGAGAAAAGGAATGACAGCATGAGCTCCAGAGACAACAGCACGAGAAGAAGTTGACAATGTATCAGTAAAACATAAGTAATGGCGGAGGGAGTCCACTCCCAAGCAGCCAAAATTAACTGTAAATTGTTTCCCCAATATAAGGAGGGAGATGATCTATTTTTAATATCATTTGAGAGGGTGTGCACACAGTGTAATTTGGGCAGGGCAGCATGGGATGATCCACCTCACATCCATACTTATAGCACCATGCTTCACAGGCATTGGTCAGAATGCAAGATGAAGACTCTGTTTGATCTTGATAACGTTAACATTGTATTATTAAAATGTTTTGAGTTAGCTTCTGAGGCCTACAGAAAAAAAATTATGGAGTTAAGAAAAACTCCAGGAGACAATCATGTAGAACTGCATGTTCAACAGTGCACTTATCTTGACCATTAGGTGGACAGAGCAAAAGCAGACACTGTGGAGCTGATAAATGATTTGGTTGTAAGGGAACAATTACTTAAAATTGTAACTGAGGATCTGTGCAGATGGTTGCTGGACAGGAAATGCAGCTCCTCGAAAGAGGAGGCAGAAAGATCTGACCTATATATAGCCAGCAATCCAAACACGCAGCAGAAGATCCATGAGGTGGCAGCACAAGGGGTCCGGGGGGGGGGCAGCCTAAAGTAAACCAGCCAGCACTCAAGTCCAAAGCAGAACTTCCAGTTCTGAAGGGAACCAAGAGCCAAGGCCAATACATTTCATATTTGTAATAAAGTGGGGCATTTGCGTTATAACTGTGCTCAGAAAATGGTTAAGGAGCAAAAGGCTGGTGAAGGGGGTGATGAAAATAGTACTTAGCTGGTGGGCTGCATGAAGACTGAAGTACCACTTGCCTCCTCTAAGCATATGCACCCTACTGCTGTTAATGGGGCAGTAACACAGGGTTTGAGGGATACAGGCCGTCATCTCCTGGTGAGGCAAGATTTAATTATGGCGAGCAGATTCTGCCAGAGCTACTCTCCATGATTCAGGAGTCACAGGTCCAGTGGTTCAAATACTGATGACTTAGGTCTTCCTGAGCTGGAAGGGTGGCCATGGCCACGGAGAAAAGGAGGTGGGAGTCATGCCTGATCTCCCTAAGAATGTGATCATTGGGAATGATTTTGACGACAGGGAATCTCTGGTGTGTGTCACAATGTACCGTCAGGCAAAAAGGTAACCTTCTGAGAGGGAGAAGGGTGCAATCCAACCAGTGCTAGCCCTTCCCTCAGCAGCTGAAGAGGTGGCTAGTATGGATGTAGGGCTGGCTAGGAGTAGCAGCCACAGGCCCCAGTGACAAACTGAGGAGGTCTCAGGACATCCTTCTGAAGGGGAGCTGGGAAGGGTCAGAAGAGAAGACTTGGGCACCACACAGTTAGCTGATTCTACCCTGCAGAAACTGAGAGAAACAGCTGACAGGGCTGAGGGCTCTCAGGGGAGTAAAAGAGTAAGTCTAGTAGGAGAATGGGCTGTTGTACAGGGAGTGCACACTAGAGCAGGGGCTAGCTGGAGAGGCACTCCAGCAGCTGGTAGTCCCCAGGATTTATCATAAGCAGTTATTGGCCCTGGCCCATGTTATCTCTTTTTCAGGCCATTTGGGCATAAGGCACACAACAAAGTGGCTTGTCAACAATTTCTTCTGGCCTGGTGTGCACAAGGATGTGACAAATTACTGTCAGACATATCCACAGTGCCAGAGGGTAGGGAAGATGGGAGGCAAGGTCAAGGCAGCTTTGATGCCCCTGCCCATTATTGATGAACCTTTTAACAGAGCTGCTGTGGACACAGTGGGGCCATTTAGCACCCCAAGTCAAACCAGCAAGCAGTATATCCTGGTGGCAGTAGATTATGCCATGAGATACCCTGAGACAGTGGCCTTATAACCTATTGAGGTGGAAAAGGTGGCTGCTGGACTGTTGGTGATATTTACCCAGGTGGGCTTTCCCCAGGAGATACTGCCAGACAAGGGTGACAATTTTATGTCTAAGTTGATGAGTAGTTTGTGGGAGAAGCATGGGGTGAAGCACTTCAGAATCTTCCTGAACCATCCCCAGACTAATGGTCTGGTGGAGTGATTTAATTCATCCCTTAAGACCATGTTGAAGACGTTCGCTGACCAGCACGAGGGACTGGGAAAATATTAACCCCATCTCCTTTTTCCATACAGGGCAGTCCCACAGGAGACCACAAAGTTGTCACCTTCAAAACTCCTGTTCAGCCATAGGATGAGGGCCCCTAATGAGTTCAGAATTAATGGGAGGATAACACGTGCTTCTAAGGGATGTCCATTGTGGAATACATCCTTGACTTTAGCACCCAGCTTAAGGAGCTCATGGGGCTTTCTCAGGAGCACTTAGCCACTGCGAAACAGTGTCAGAAAGTCTGGTATGACCACAAGGCCCAAGCCCAAGAATATGGCAATGTGGAACAGCAAATGATGGTACTCATCCTTGTCTGGAAAAATAAACTGCAGGCAGGATGGGAGGGGCCATTCTCCATTTTCTGAAAGGTGAATTTTGTAAATTACATGATAGAGCTACCCAGCAGGTAGTGCAGGCAGAAAGTGCATCATGTTAACATGATGAAGCCTTACTATGATATGGAGGAATTGCTCCTCACTGTGTGCAGCACCCCAGAAGAGGGAACTGAGGAAGATCCACTAGTGGACCTCCTCGGGGAAGCCTGGGTTGGATCTTCCATTGACAACCATGCCCTCTCTGAACAGCTGACTTGAGACCAGGTGCAGGAAACACGGGTGTGTTGAGAGAGTTTGGGGACATGTTCACAGAGAAAACAGGTTACACCACACTGGCCGAGCATCACATGGATAATGGAACCCAGGTGTCACTGAAACAGTCCCCTACAGAGTACCAGAGCAGGTTAAGCAGATCATGAAAGAGGAGTTCAATTAGATGCTGGAACTTGGAGTGATTCAGGAGTCCAGTAGCCCCTGGGCCTTGCCTGTGGTCCTGATCCCTAAAAAAGATGGCACCACACATAGAAACATAGAAATTGTTGCCAGATAAGGGCCACTATTCCCACTCAGACTGCCCATAAAGAATGGTTTTGTATTGACTACTGAAAGTTCAGTGGCTGCATGGAGTCAGACACCTACTCCATGCCCACAATAGACAAGATCCTGGAGTAACTGGGAGGGGGGAAGCTAAGTATCAGGCAACAATAGACTTAAAGTGCTACTGGCAGTATCTCTGACCCTGGTAGCCAGGGTGAGATCAGCTTTCATCACCACATTTGGCATATATGAATTGAAGGTAATGCTCTTTTGGATGAAGAACGCACTCACAACCTTTCAGTGGCTTGTGGATTGCTTTCTGCCTGGGGTCTGTGATTTTGCACTGGCATATAAGGATGATATAGCCATATACATCAGACCTGGGAGGAGCACACCAAGCATGTGTGGGAGGTGTTCTGCAGGCTGAAAGACACAGGACTGACAGTTAAGGTGGAAAAGTACCAGACAAGTATGGCAAAAGTGTCTACCTAGGGCACCAGGTGGGCAGTGGATGCATCTGCCCAGAGCATACCAAGGTCAATGTCATCCTGGTCTGGCCCATGCCTACCACAAAGAAACAGGTAAGGGCATTTCTGGGGACAGGTGGGTACTACAGGAGGTTTGTTCCTCACTATGGTGATGTGGCTGAGCCCCTGATAGACCTAACAAAAAAGAGACAGCCTGAGAAGATTCATTGGACAGAGGGCTTTGGGTCTAGAACGAAAAGGAAATTTTGGAATGGGTAATAAATTCTTAAATAATTGATAAAGCACAGGCAGAATTTATGCCAAACCACTCTAAAACTGATCTGTGCTTCACACTTTCCCCTCTGATCTATAAATATCTGTAGATTTGACTATGTTGACTTGTTTTTGTATTTTTAAGCATTTATGAGTAAGTTTTTATACAATTCTTTTTAATCAGACTTTATTATATATTATTTGTCGATCAATTAAAAATTAAATTGAATAATTTAATTGACCAACCTGCAACGTGCATAGCAAAACTAAAGAGCTGCACACAAGTGCGGGCTGCTCAGTCACAAATGATCGCAGGCACAGAACAGTTACGGCACTCCCATCCCTGTTACAACAAATAAGGCCATACACAATTTCTCACCATCACATCTATACTGTCCTTTATTTCAAGTGAACGCAGTGGCCATGGCGAAAGAAACAGCATGACCACAAAGTCTCTAACGTTTCTAACCAAGCGGTCTTTTTCAAAGATAGTACCACCTACTGTTTGTTCCTTTAAATACCTTTAAAATATTGCCACATGTGTAACCCAATTTAACCATTAAAGTGATAATGTGCAATTAATCATACATGCACTAACTATTGTATCTAAGATACTTTATAAAATATGAAAAAGAAAGAAGGAAACTGAAGGGAAGGAGAGGGAAAAAAGAAAGGGAAGATGAAAGAAAAGAAAAAAGGAGAACTTCATATTTATAAATATTTCTTATGTACATCCTGACATATCACATCCATATTAATTAAAAACCAAGGTGACACATCCAAAGATTTCCTTTATTATATAGTTTATTGGGATAGAGAATGTGATCTTGGGTCCAAGAGGAGGTAATAGAGATGACAGGCTAAGTGAAAGAGAAAACTATTGGATATACACAATTGGAGTCAACAGAGGTAAAGGTCGCAATGATCATATTGAACTTAAACCTTTGCTCAAAAAGAGATAAGAGATCATGTTTGTGTCTGTTGTATGGAAATGATTCAATGGGATTTAGTCCTATATTCCTGACCAGGTCCTATGGGCTGCTTCCCTCCTCTTCTTTCTTTTCTTCTTTTTTCCCCTTTCCTTCTTTTCTTTTCTACTTTTCTTTCCCCTTCCCATTCTCTGCCCCATTTGCCCCTTTTCCCTCTCTTTTTTCCTTTTCCCCTATTTATTTTCCTATTTTCCCTTCCCCCTTTCCTTTTTCCCCCTCCTTCCTCCTTCTTGTCATCTACCTCCTCTTCTGATGATATGTATACATGTCACTGTGAATGCTAGCAAAATGGCTGCAGTTGATACTTGCTTTATATTAATAAATTTGGTGCTATATCCTTGTTAGCTTCCCCAATGAATATATCTTTTAAGTAAGATCTGCTGTTTAAGCACATAGATCAACACTGGCAAAAAATGAGAAAGGACTCTTTTCTCTTTTATTCCCCTCATAGAAGGGGAAGGAGAAGTGTTTTATAAGCATACTTTATAGTCCTTTTACTAAGTTTAAAATTTATTTTTCGGTTGACTTTGTAAGAATAGGACATTATGTATAGCTTTGAGAAATGTAGTCTTTCAAGAAATGTTTACTGTTGACATCTATGTTGTGCTCTTTTTTTTAAAATTCTGCTCCATTTTCTTCTTTTTAAATTTAGAAGTTTTCTTTTCCAATCTTTTCTCCTTTTTTTGCCTTATTAGTTCCTTGTTGGGAGTACCCACATATATAATTTTTTTTAAATATGTTCTTCTACAGAAGGCGATCAAAAAGTAAAAAATGAAAGTTCATAATATTGTGGAAATACAATACAATGGGAAACTAAGGGTTTACAATATAGGACATTTTTAGATGTGTCACCTTGGATTTTTTTAATTAATATGGATGTGATATGTCAGGATATACATAAGAAATATTTATAAATATGAAGTTCTCCCCTTTTTTCTTTCCCCCTCTTCCCCTTCAGTTTCCTTCTTTCTTTTTTCATATTTTATAATGTATCATAGATACAATAGTTAGTGTATGTATGATTAATTCAAAATCACACATGCCTACACAATGCAAAGCATCATAGGCTGCATATGCAAATCACCACAGAATGTTACGTTGGTCCAAGTTTAAGCAGAATTGCATGGTGCCACAAGGCCTCTCATACAGTTTGCAAAGGGTGCTAACAGAAGACATAGACACGTGTTTCGTCCTACCAGGACTCATCAGTATGCCTAGTCTGTCTGAAATCCCAGTGGAATGGACCAGCTACCCTAAGACAGTGTGTCTTGGATATGTTGTGGTGAACCCATTAAAATAAAAAACTATTTAAAAGACAAAGAACCTCTGTGCGCAAACACTGAGGCAAGAGTTACCCCAAAGGGCATTTGGCTGGGAAGCCAAGTTTCAAGAAAATACAAAATCACACATGCCCACACAATGCAAAGCATCATGGGCTGCATATGCAAATCACCACAGAATGTTATGCTGGTCCAACTTTAAGTAGAATTGCATGGTGCCAAAAGACCTGTCACACAGTTTGCAAAGGGTGCTAACAGAAGACATAGACACGTGTTTCGTCCTACCAGGACTCATCAGTATGCCTTGTATGATTAATTGCACATTATCACTTTAATGGTTAAATTGGGTTACACATGTGACAATGTTTTAAAGGTATTTAAAGGAACTAAACAGTAGGTGGCACTATCTTTGAAAAAGACCGTTTGGTTGAAGCGTTAGAGACTTTGTGTGGAGATGCTGCTTCTTTCGGCCATGGGCCACCGTTTTCATTTGAAATAAAGGACAGTATGGATGTTATGGTGAGAAATTGTGTATGGCCTTATTTGTTGTAACAGGGATGGGAGTGCCATGACTGTTGTGTGCCTGCATCATGCATAGTTAAACTGTGGTTTCAAACGCATAACTAAGCGCCGGTGCAGCTGGCCATAGTTACAATGGAATGGGGGGGTTAATATTGTGATGCGTTGATTATCCATGTGGAACCCCTCATTTGCATAGGCACCTTACAATATTATGCGCTGCCGCACAGTTGGGTTTGTGCAGCACATCAGTGGCCTTTGAATATGCCCACGCACCAACAGACCATGCAAGTTCACAGATGTATGGCACATCCAGGAACACACCACACAACTCCTCTGAATATGTGGCCCATAAAACATATAATATGCAAATTGAAAGGAAATGTACAAATCTACTGAAAGAGGGAACTGGTTTAACCAAAGATCGGTAACTCGCTCCCCAAATTTATTGTTAATTGTTTGACCATGGAATTCTTTAAAGAGGACAGGAAATCATTTCTAACTGGCAGCTGTTTATAATGTTGTCATTTTCAGAAATTATATGCATTCACTTAAATTATCCATATTGAATATATGGATTTTGAATATAATAGTATAGTAAAGCACACAAAAACATCCTCATAGTAGCATTGTCCCTAAAGTGATAATAGCATACTTGGCAACTGATAATGCTATCGTCCTGAATCTGCAATAGTACTGGTCGGAGCTCTGAATGATAGTATTATCAGAAAAATGCAACAGCACAAGTTCAAGCTCTCCCACAGCATGCTATGTTGCCACTGTCAATCAAACAGTAGCGTCTGAAAACATGGCTCATGATTGGCCACTTTCTCTCTCTGGGTGGGCAGAATGTTTTGAATAACATGGCGACCATCTCTTGTTTAGCGAAAGAAAATCATGACTGGGATATATATATATATATGTATATATATATTTTTTTTTACACCAAAAACAAGCTTTTCCACTTTAGAGGGGAATCAGTGCCCGGCCGTGGGCTGATCAGAGGAGCAAGACAGTGCAGCAAGTGAGAGGAGTGAGACAGTGCAGCAAGTGAGAGGAGTGAGACAGTGCAGCAAGTGAGAGGAGCAAGATAGTGCAGCAAGTGAGAGGAGTGAGACAGTGCGGTGGTCAGCCAGAACAGTCTTCCCACAGCAGCCGCCCACCCATTACAAACTAACCAGATCCATATACTAAAAAATATCAAATACCGAAGTGTGTATTGCCAGGCAGTTCCAAGTCCCCAACACCTCTTGATGGGATTACTGTCTGGTTTACACACTAAGGTATCTACTATTCTATTTTTAACTGTACCTGAATAAAAAGTGATATAAAAAGCTGTATTTTACATGGACTTGTTTTTATGGGCAGTATTCTGTTACAGTTCTCTTAATGGAAACGATAATTTGGAGTTTTAACTATTTAATGGTTTGTGCACAGAACTCTAAACAGGGTTCTGACAGGTCAGCCACTCATAATTAGCATTCTGTACACAAACCGTGACATAGTAAACACTGCACATACGTGATTCCATAAAGTGAACTGTTACAGAAGGCTGCCCATAAAACACAACAATGTAAACCACAGTTTTACCTATCACTTTTTATTCAGGTACAGTTAAATATGGATACTTTAAGAGAATGCATATCGTTTCTGAGAACAAGAACTTTATAAACAGCTGTCAGCACAAATTTCCTGTCTCCTTTAAGAATTTGATGGACAACTACATAGGTGGCCACTTCATTAAATGAAAATACAAAGTCTAATATGGCTGCTTTTAGCTTGAAATCTTCCTAGTGCCTACAGTTCCTATGACCATAGTGCAGAAGCAGACTTAGTTTGGCTGAAGTAGGTTGAACTTTCTGTTACAGATTTAGTTACTGGTAAGCTTGGAATTGTTTGTGGGTGTGGCTGGATTTAAGTTATTGCTGAATATATTTAAGGGCAGGTTTCAGTTATTTTCACTTGTTTTGTGTTTAGTCTGTTGCCTTTAGGGCAGTAGTGCCGACTGTTTAATACCATGTATGTTTGTGTATGGGATCTATAGTGGGAGCTGGAGATTCATATATCTTTCCAGCATGCATTGGCATCAGCTTTCTGGAAGGTTCTGTTCTCTCCCCTCAGCTAGGATGAATTTACAGCTCATTGTGGTTTAAATACCATTTGCTTCTCTCACACAGCAGCAGTGCAGAAGCAGACTCAGGCCCCATCCACACTGCACCGCTCAGACCACGTAACGGATAGAAACTGTTACAACCAGGGAATGGTGCAGTGTGTCCACATTGTGACGGTGTCCGTTATGGGACCGGTACTGCCGGTCCACACTAGAGGTGCTAGGTGACCGTTAGGTGGCACCCGTTCCCAGGATGCAGCTCGTGCTGCTATCACGGGCCCTGGGGACGTTACCATGCATCCACACTTCGCCTGGTAATGTTACTGAGACATAACCAGTTTCATAACCGTTGTTGAAACTACCTCATATGTGGTTTCAACAATGGTTATGAAAATGCCTTCTGTAACATTTCAGGTGTAAATGAAAACCATTGCGGTTACAGTTTGGGCACTCTGTAACGTTACAGAGGCATAGTGTGGACAGGACCTTAGTTTGGCTGAGGTAGTTTGAACTTTCTGTTGCTGATAGTTTGTGATACGTTTGTGGAGGGGCAGGAGTAAAGGATTTAGTTACTGGTAAGCTTGGAATGGTTTGTAGGTGTGTCTGGATTTTTAGTTGTTGAAGATATTTAAGAGCAGGTTTCAGTTAATTCCACTAGTTTTGTGTGGCTTCAGTAGACTCTGGCTACTGTGACTCAGTTTTGTTTGCTTTGAATTTCTGGACACTACTGTAGGAACAGGTAATAGTGGGTGTGGCTGGAGTTTCAGTTTTTGCTGAAGATATTTAAGGGTAGGTTTCAGTTAATTTCACTGGTTTTGTGTATGACTTCAGCAGACTCTGACTCCTGTGGGCAGCTGTAAGTAGGGGTGGCTGGACTAGCCACTGCCTGGGGGCTCCTTGGCTGACTGTTTCTGAACATAGCCTGTGAAGCTGAGAAAGTAGGGTATTAGAGGGACTGAGGGCACGAAAGTGGACAACAAACTAGGGCAAGATGGTATCCACCCCAGGGTGCTGAGGGAGATGGTGTTGGTGCTGGCAGAACCACTGGCATATCTCTTCAGCACCTCCTTGAACAGGATGTATGCCTCAGAACTGGCTGATGGCCCATGTGGTGTCACTACACAAGAGCAGCCAAGAGATGAACTGGGCAGTTATTGGCTGGCAAGTCTCACTTGCATAGTTAGCAAGCTTATGGAACGATACTGAAGGAGAGGCTGGTGTAATTTCTAGAGGACAATCTTCTCCAGGATGTGAGGCAGCATGGGTTCATACCTGGGAAGTCCTGCCAAACTAACTTAATACAATATTATGACTGGGTAACAAGAGAGCTGGTTAGGGGCCTGCAGTGGATGTCTTCTACTTGGATTTCAGCAAGGCCTTTGATTTGGTACCTCATGGGCAGCTTGGGGGAAGCTAACAGGTGTGGGAGTTGAGTCAAAGATGACAAATTGGATTACTAACTGGCTGTGTGGGAAGCTACAATGGGTGGTGGTACTGGTGGGGAATTCTTAAGCCCTAGACCAGTGATATGTGGGCTGCCACTGGGTTTGATGCTGGGCCTAGTGCTTTTTGGTCTCTTTATCTCTGACATCTCACACAGAGTGGCAAGCATGGTGAGTCTGTTCGCACATGATATCTAAATGGGTGCAGTGGTGGCCAAGAAGAACAAATGAGAGCAACGGCAGAGGGACCTAACCAAAATAGAAGAGGGCAGAGAGGTGGCAGCTGGGGTTTAGTGCAAAGAAGTGAGGTTATGCACTTTGGGGCAAAAACCAAGGAGAAAATACTGGTTGGGAGGGTGAAGCTGGGGATCACTGAAGAGAGAAGGACCTGGGGTGATGGTGAACAGAGAGCATGAACAATTCTGTCCAGTGTAGGAAAGCAGCAGTGAAGACAAACAAGATGCTAGGAGTAGAGTGAGGGGTTCTCATCCAGCTGGAGAGCAATCTTGCCCGCTACAGGTCACTGGTTGAGCCACTCTTGGAGTACTGTGTGCAGTTCTGAAGGCCATACCTGAGGTGGGATATCAAGCTACTGGAGGGAGTCAAGCAGAGGGCAACAAGGATGATACAGGGAATGGAGGGGACAGACTATGAAAACAGGCTGAGGAAACCGAATATGTACACCCTGAAGGACAGGAGGGATGGGGGACATGATCGTAACGTTCACGTATGTGAATGGAATCAACAAAGGATGGAGCTGATGGGGTTTTTAATCTGAGGAAGGGAAGGGACACTAGCAGGCATGGGCTAAGATTAGAAGGGGGAAGATTTAAGAAGGAGATGAGGAGGTACTTCACAGAGAGAGAGTGGTGTCAAAGTAGAATGCCCTACCAGAGAAGGTGATATCATGCAAAACTGTGGGTAGCTTTAGGAGGGCATGGGACAGGGAACAGTGGAGAGTATGGGTGGGGGAGGCTGAGCAAGGCCAAGGGGAACAAAAGGGGAGAGGGTGGGGCAGCTGTAACTTAGTGGAACTAACTGCACACTCGAGCATACACTGATAGACCATGAGGTCTGTTTCCGCTGGCACATTCATATGTGCTTATGATAAAGTGCTGTTCAGTAAGTGAATTTCACACTTGAAGATTAACAGAGCCAAAAGCCTACCAAGAGAGGGAAGATTTCAGGCTCCTCTTGAAAATTGGAGGCAGTATATCACAGTGGTTTAAAGAGCCACTGATGCCTCAAGAAGAACTTTACAAAACATGATATTTGGACATGAAGCAGCTTATATTTCTGATTAGTTCTGTATTTCTCATCCCCATTATTTATTACTGAGGTCATATGGATGAAAACAAGGTAGCTGTTCCTTAAGGATTCATCAGGTCCTATTGCTTCTTCCTAACCTGATGTCATAATACTCTGCTTGAGGGGGTGAAGCCTGCCAGCACGATGGTGGCAGTATGATTTAGGTAGTGCCAACTCACAGATAACATCCGATGACCAAACATTTGTCCAGTACACAGGTGGTGAGTTAAACCCCATGGAACGGACAGCTACAGTCTCCCACTCTGTTCCAATCCTGAACTCGGTGGTCTTGCTCCTTCCTAGTGGCTAATTTTCTGATCAAGAAGCTAGCACTCCACCAAGAGGTATTGGCCCTGCGAGATGGTTTGACTAAATTTCTACACATCAGCGAGGAGCTCCAGGAGTCACTGCAATGTCTGCCAGTCAAGCTACGATGGTATCTGCATCCAAAGGAGGGCCCCACCTGCAATATCAGGCAAGTCAAGCTCATACAGATATGGGGGCCATCTTATGAACATTAGACAAAATATTGCTGAATAGTAATGATTTAAAGAAAGTGGCAAACAAAAGCAATGCAGATTTTACAGCACTTGCCTCTTGAGTAGCTCAGACTGAGCAGGTCACCTGGCACCTCAAGGCCACAATTCACTCCCATAACGGGACCCTGCAATACCACAGTAACAAAATCTACTACCTGTTAAATAAGGTGGATGACATGGAGAACCTGGCCAGGAGGAAAAATATTAGAATTGTGGGGGTCCCAGAAGGAGCGGAGGGCAAGGACATGCATATCTTTCTTCATACCCTCCTGCCTGAGCTGCTTAATGACAATAACTGTACCAACCCAGAGACTGAGAGAGCCCATCCTTTCTTAGCCCCTCATCCCCAACCAGGAGACAAACCTAGGCCCATCTTCTGCAAATTCCTCTGATACACCGAGAATGAGTATTTTCTCAGGAGGGTACGAGAAAAAGGCTAATTTCAATGGCATGGACATCATATACAGCTGTATCAGGACTTCTCTCAGGACTTATCAAACAGAAGAAGGGCATATGCTGGGGTTAAGCAACAATTTTATAAACTAAATATTTAAACATCACTTCGGTATACAGCCATACTACGTATGAATGTCCATGGGGAATACATTGTCACAAATTCTCTGAGCTGGTCAGCCCTCTACTCCCAAAGTGCCAACCTCTGAGCAAAGGATTTGTGGACAGTTAACAGAACAAGGTAACCCTCTTGTCTGTTTTGTGGGTTCGAGTCACCTTAGTCTCAAGTTCTAGAGGGATTCAAACTGATAACCTCTTGTTAGCGTACCCAATTATCAGGCTCAGATAATTCTGTCTTCGGGGGGCCAGATATCTTTGCTTATGGGCACCTAACCAGGTCTCAAAATGAATCTTAGAACTCTATGCAAGACTTATAGAACTCTTATCTGTTTCCCAGTTTGGTATCACCATAAGCTCATATACAGTGTTGACTGTAACCTTTAAGCTCCACTTATATAAAAGAAATTTCAAGGCACACCAGGCAGTTTCTGTTTTAAAATATATATATTTACTTTAAAATAGGTAAAATATGAAAACAGTAAAATACAGAACAAGATATCCCCACACATACAGTCTTAAAACAAACAGGTTTAAAAGTGCAGATTTCTACAAATAATACTCAGACTAGTCTTGCCCAAGATCCTTACTTCTTAATCTTTCAGCACTTTGATGTTCTGCCGCTCTCAGTCAGAAATATGAAAGTCCTAAGGTTTGCTTGGTAGGTTTAAAAACAGGCCTGAGCCAGCCTCCTCTCTGAGGTCACCTAATTCTGCCTTGGTGTAACAAAATCTATATTTTATAACACATGATGTCCAAACAGGGTATATAAAAAAATAATAGGTGACATCAATAAATTTCCTCTTTCCTGTGACCTTTCGAACTGGTCTGTGATCTACAGACATCAAAGGCTCTTTGATGTAATGCTGGCTTCCCCCTGATGACACCCCCACACATATGCATATTGGACTACAATGCAGTCTGGGACCAGTACATCAAAGTCTCTTTGATGTAATCAAATAGCTTCTGTGGAGGACAGTTCAAAACACATGTAGATATTTCTTATTTCCTGAAACTTAGTGCAAATCAAAGGATTTCCCTGAGGACATCATGAATGGCTAACTGTATTTCCTGGAATTAAAGCCAAATTTAACATGCTAATTGAACCTCAGATATTTGTAATTTTTCCTACATCTTGTCCTTTGAACTTATGGCTGGGGGAGTTGAAGTGTCAGTTTCAGCAAACCAGCATTTTCTCCTGCCACAGTCCATCATATATTTTTTATTTTTACAAAAAAAATGATACAGGAATCAGAACCAGCTGTCCAAGTGTGATATACATCACATTGAATTGTCCTACAGAAGCTGTAAACTTCATTCAGTAACACAGCCATAAGCCTGTACTGTCATCATCAAGCAGCCATTTTCCATGAGGTGCCTTGCCAACACATATGGAATTGAGCTATGAGGTGCAAGATCCAGACAGTTGCAGAAAAATCAAAGGCCAGCAGGAGAAGCATCTTGGCAACCCACGAGAGAGGTCATTTTAAGAAGAAATCCAAAGTGGATGCTCCTGGGAAACCCCAACACAGAGAACACTCCGTAGTCAGCAAGAAGATTCCTTCCACCGATACAAGCAGTTGCTCTCCTGAGTTAACACCTATCAAAACTTAGGATATGAAGCAGTATGGCACAGTGGTTTAAGGCTCTGAGCTGCAAATCTGGAGACTTGGGTTTGAATCCAACAGCCCTCACTTGCATACTGTGTGACCCTGAGCAAGTCACTTCACTTCCTTGTGCTACCAGGTTGCACCTGCAAACAAGCTTTCAGCTTAGTGTGTCTCACCTGGTAAAATAATTGGTAATAAAAAACAAAATAAACTAGTAACAGATATGAACCCCTAAGAAATCTAATCCCGGCGCCCTAGATCTGCAAGCTGGGCCTACAAGAGCATCTGTGCAAGAAGGGGGCTGTACTACTTGCCTCAGGAGATTGGTACCCGCTCCAAGACGACTGGGTTGACTGTATTCAACATGAGGAAGCTGAAAATGAAAATTCTCTGGACAAACTGGAGGCTTTACTTAATGCCTCAGACAGAGCTGACCTGAAGGGCCGACCCTTGGTTGCATGGTGGCTCTGACACTTTGTTACTAAGAGCAGCCGGGGTTCAGGTAACAACCTCTGGGAAACCCCTGAGTGGATCCACTTGCAGTAGCTGCTGAGACACTAGTTGGGCAGGGACTCGCAGCATTAATATGGAGGTGACTAGTTTGTTAGGGAGTTTTGCTCTTAAAGGTTCCCCCTCTATACACTTCCACATGCTGTATGATGGTTTCAGCCTGGTGCCTAAGTGACAGAATGGGCAATGCTCCTTAAGAATGCTATACTTCATTATGACCAAAAGTGGTTGTTGCCTTGTTAAAGTATTAGGCTTACGCAGTCAAGGATAGCACTTATAATTTTTGTTGTAAAGTTGTAAATCAGTTGAATTCTCATAAGAGACATATTGGGTTGTCCCCTGGATGTATTGTTGAAATACTTTTAGCGGAAGGGGACAGACAATGTATTTGCCAAGTATTATATAGCACCACCCCCTTCACCTTCCCTGCACTTCCCAGTTGGGCCTCCACTAGGGTTTCTACCCATTCCTGTTTACGTTGCTTACCCCCCATCAACACTAAAGTTGACATGACACCGTTACCAGGGCCAAACTCTCTCACTCCACCCAACCCCCTTGGGCCCCTGGAACTAAGGCCCAGCAATCAGACTAAAGGGTGCTTAAGTTAGCTGGAGAACTACACTGCTCTGCAAGAGACGGGCTTTGCCCTCTCTCTGTGGGGGATGCTCCTTCACACGTGGCAGAACGACAACTCACCCCAGAGAGGGGCTCTGGGGAGATAGGGTCCCACGATGTTTGGTGGTCACCCAATTCCATAATCAGAGCCCTGCCTCTTGCTCAACTGAAATGTTACTATGTTACAATTCTATGCATTTTAATGTTGGTAGATGTTAGTTTGTTCATAGAAGTTTTCAAGCATTGTATGGACAACTTACGAATAGGTTCACAGGAGTCAATAACAAGCTCCTTCAAAACAGGGTAAAGAAAATCAAGATAACTCAGCTTACATGCACAGCACTAAGCTATGGAACAGTTACAACCTCAGACACAGACACACACCATGAGTGAAGTTATACCCCCCCCCACCTGGTACAGCTAGGGCAAGCAAATGGCAAAGGCTGAGCTTTCAGCTTGGGGACAGGCATCTCCTGACCACCTATTCGAGTCACATGAACACAACTTATGACTATGGCTAGCCTGTCGGATATCACTTTAACCTCTTGGAACATTCGGGGGCTGAACTCCCCAATTAAACAAAAAAACATTTTGGCATGTCTAAAAAAACTAAAATGCCACATTGCCTTCCTCCAAGAGACTAAACTAAGCAATCAGGAGGACTGGAAACTGGCGAGGGAGTGGGTGGGCAGGGAATACCACAGCACCTCAAGTAAATTGAATACAGGGGTCTCCATTCTGATTTACAAAAAGTTGCACTGGGCAGAGACTCACCATAAAGCTGATGCAGAGGGGCGCTGGGTTTTAGTCAGACTTGCAACACCACTGGGCCCCATTCTATTGGTAAATGCCTATGCACCTAATGAGGACATCCCTGCATTTTATAATGCCCTTTCCCAAAAAATACTGAACCATTCCCTAGATAACCCGGGTATACTGGTGAGGAGAGACCTCAATCTGGCCATGGATTTTTTATTAGACAGATCCAATAGCAGGCCAGAGCCTCATTCTAATGCCCATAAAGGTCTCCTTGATATGATTAACCTGCACCAATTGACTGATGTCTGGAGACTCCACCACCCGTCTGTGAAACACTTCACCTACTTCTTGGCAGCCAGGGCAATGGCTAGCAGATTAGACTACTGGCTGACACCGGTGGGGGGGTTACACCTGTGGTGGCCAGCACGTCCATATCACCACTTTACCTATCAGACCATGCCCCGCTATTGCTCACACTATCTATAGACTCCTTTAAACCACATAAATCTGCATCTTGGAGGATGGATCCACTGCTCCTGCAAGACGCTGATTTTTAACAACTGGTCAGAAAGGAAACAACCAACTTTTTTATGAAAAATCCCCCAGACTCTGCCCCTGCTGCCATGACGTGGGAAGCATATAAGGCCACAATGTGAGGGCATATTATTCGTTTCACAACATACAGGAGGAGACAGACAGATGAAGAAAATGCCCAAACAGAATCACAACTTAAATCAAAAGAGGCAGAATACAAAGCTCAACCCCGCAGACTTAAGGACCCCAAACTAATTTCTGACCGGACCAGGCTCCGAATACAATTAAATACCCTAGCAACTAGACCAGCTGAATTACATAGCAAGAGAACCCAACACAAGTATTGGGCAAAGGGAGAGAAAGCTGGGAAACTGCTTGCCTACAGGCTCAAAAAAAGACAGGTGGATAGACATATATAGGGGCTTAAAACCCCACAGGGCAATCCAGTTTACGACCATCATGACATTAGTAAAACCATGTCCATTTTTTACTAAAACTTCTACTTCTCCCATACAGCCTGTGACAAAGCCAAATTCTTGGCTTTTGCTGAACAACCACCCTTCCCAGCCCTGTCAGAAGACAAAACAAAATGCACTAGACAGGCCTCTCACAAACTCAGAGATAAGTAAAGTCATTTTAAGCATGGCACAGCACAAGGCATCTGGTAGTGATGGCTACCCTGTAGACTTCTACAGACAGGTGCACCTACAGGTGACCTTCCCCATGCCAGAAATGCTTCAGGAATCCCACTCGAAGACAGAATTACCCCCGACGCTGAGAGAGGCCATGATTACTATACTTCCCAAAGAAGGGAAGACCCTACACTCCCTGCAAGCTACAGACCCATCTCTTTAATAAATGTGGATACAAAACTTTTGGCCAAAGTTTTGGCTTCCAGACTAGAGAAACCCCAGAGGGAAGTGGAGTGCACACTTCCATCTTCAGTCTTATTTCAGTCTAGACTGACAAAGCACTGCTTTTCATCACTGCACTGTTAATACACTGCATTGACTTTCTGCTACACAGTTGTACCACTGCTCAATCTTTCTTATGTTTTGATGCACACTGTAAGAGCACTGCAAATAATTATTAGATTTTCATGCACACTTCTTTAGCACTGTATTTCCTTCACTAATTTTTGCTGCACACTGCAGTAGTACTGCTCAATCTTTCTTATTTTTTGATGCAGACTGCAAGAGCACTGCAAATAAGTATTAGATTTTCATGCACACTTCTTTAGCACTGTATCTCCTTCACACATTTGTGCTGCATAGTGCAGTAGTACTGGCAACACTTTATAATTTTATCACACTTTTTTAGCACTGCATTGTCTCAGCAATCTGGTTACCCTTACTGAATTTGTCACAATGGCATTACAGTGGTACCTCCCTTAGTCACAATGGCAATGCTGTGGTCAGCTGAAAAATCCACAATAGTACTACCCAGTGGTACTCTGGTATCACAGTGGTAGGTGATATATAGATTTTCCTCTGTGCATTGGTAATGCACTGGCAGAATGGTATCCCTATGTCATTTTTTACTATTTTCTCTGCCTCTCACACATACACTGGTAATACAATAGTATCACAAAATTTTGAGATTTTTGTCGGCTCCCACAAATACTGGTATACTGGTAGCACAATGGTGCTGCATTATTTTGACATTTCAGTATTTGGTACCTCTCACTGCAACCCTTGACTCATGTGGTAGCACAGTGGTTCCAGTATTAATCTCATCATACTCTGTACTCTAACACATTGTTAAGATAAATTACGTTATCAACCTCATGGAGAGCAGCTCTTAATTCCATATTTGTATTTGTTCACTTGTCTTTATCTTACTGGTAATGGACTGTTATTGTTCACATAGACCAGAACATTCAAAGAGCATTTGCGATTGCTAAATGGGTAAGTGACTTTCAAACGACACTTTGCACCCCAAAAACAGGGTAGGATCACAAAATGATATCTTGAATAGCATAATTAGTGAGTCTCTGACCAGTTGGTAAATGGCTCTAAAAGAGGTTGCCTCCCTAAACCAGGTAGTATTACCTCTGCCTCCTACCACTGCCCCTTTGAGCTCCCACCATCAGTAATATCACACTTCCCTTGGTGTTCAGTGGTGCTGCTGTCCATTCCATACATTGGAAACTGCCAATAACTACCTGCCCACCCAGTCCCACCACTCACACCATTCATGGCCCCCACCATATGTTTACGCACTCTCCCCACAGTGGCAATTGGCACAGACACTCTGCTAACCTCTGTAACCAACTGACAGAACGCCAGTTTTGCTCTTATGTGCCTATTGTATAAACAGCTGTGTACAGTTAGCACATGATTGTGAACTATCATCCATGTTGTGCCTGATCAAGGAGCTGAGAGGATGGTCTGTGCCAAATGTGGAAGGGTGTCAAATATATAGTAAGGCTGGAGACCAGGGGGTAGTATTTGCTGTAAGAACTAACTGGGTCATGGTGGGGACTTTGGATATACAGAGGGCAAGGACTTTCACTCAACACACCACTGCTCACTCTATCAGACCCCGGGCTGGCTTCCCCCATCAGCCCAACAGACCTATCTCCTGGCCAGCACAGTCAATAAGGCCATCCAAAACCAAGCCACCTCTCCGCAATCCCACCTTCTTTGGCCAAAAGTGTTTGTTCTAGAGCTCTGCCTCACTGCTGGCCCTATGCTTGAGTGCCCCCTAGTCTCCACCATATGGGTAAATGTGCATTCTCATCTGCAGCCCCTTTCCTTTGGAATAACCTGCCCACTCTACTTAGCACCACTGACTGTCCAGGACTCTTCCACTCTCTCCTTGGATCTCACCTTCTGTCCTCCACTACTTGCTCCTGCGCTCCCAACTTATTATCATGCCTCTACTTCCCTTCCCTCCTTTTCCTTCTTGGTCCATACCTACACTGCCATGATGCACTTTTTCCTTTACTCATCTCAGATCATGCCTAATATGTATTACAACTTGGCTACTACTGTACCTGCTATTGTCATAAATGTTATTTATCCATTGTGCTGCAAGTTTATATATATCTTCATATAAATATCCTGTATATTTTTATTACTATCTATTGTATGCCTTGTCCTAGCCTCCTTTGTACTTGCTTTTATTCCTGTGCCATCCTCAATGGCCCAGGCCATGCCTGAAAATGGTTCTCAGACCAGTGCACCTACTCCGTAAACAAATGAATGAATAAATAAATAAATGGGAACCACTGGACATCAGGAACAGTAACAGTCTACTGTATACCTATGAGGTGATTGTAGGATGGGGTAGGACTGGAGAACAGGTAAATTAAGAACGTGGACCTGTGGGATAATTAGGGGAGGAGGCCCAATAGAGACTGTTTCCCATGAGGGTGCATTGGTGGTGTAACTCCCAGGATATGTTTTGCCTGGTGCTGTAATGTGGGCTGTGCTGTAATCGGAATTAGCAACATGGCTGTAACACCAGCATGGGTGAACCCTTTCTCCACACCCTCCTGAGTGTCCACCCTATAACAGGTTTTGGTGACATCTGCGAAAAGACATACCTTCCCATTCAGTTCTTCTGCAATTTCACTTATGAAGACACTGAAGAGGCCCAGTCCTAGTACTGAGCCCCACCCCACACCATGCCTTTAACCAACTGTTGAAAACCATATGGAGAGTCCTATCTTCTCCCAAGATGTATATAGGCAACCTTTTGGCAAAAGTCACCATGCATGCTTGAGGACCCTCCCCTATCCCTGAAATTTCCCTGCACTACCCCTACCCCGTCCCTTGCTAGGTCATTTGTCCCCAGGTGGACAATGACATCTAGCTCCCTCTCATCTCCTGATGCCTAATGATCCACTGTATCTGCTCTCATCCCTCCAAGCCAAAGTACCTCTCAGGTATTTCACCTCCCTCTCCTTTACCCCACCCTGCTCACAAGTCTATCCCCCTAATTAACTCCCCCACCAGCAGTTGCTTCCTACTCAGCTGGGGGCCTCTTCCTCCCTCCTTGTAACTGTGAAATGGTCCATGGACAGTGCTTTCCTTGGGGAAGGTTTCTCCAGGGCTGAAAGGGTGGTTCAGCTGCAGGGAGAGTGGCTGGCAGGATAGGGTCTATTTCAGATGCAGGGAGAGTGGTTAGTAAGCAAAACAGGTGAACTGAAACCCTGACAAACAAACTGGCACAGGGGCAGAAAATGCAAGCCCCATAGGAAAGAGCACAGTGAGGGCAACAATAGATCATTTACCGGAGAAGTCTCAGGTCAGGGAACTACAGCTGAAGAGGACATAGAGAACAGGTAGGCATTAGAAAATGATGCATGGGGCAGCAGACAGACATGGACTCATGAAGGCATGCATGGGAACTACGGATGCCAATGCTGGGGGGTGCAAAGGCCAGCTTAGGTAGGTGGACACTGACCTGTAGGCAGAGTGCACAACACACAGGGATCCCTACATATTGGACAGCAGGGGAGTGTACCATGGAGCATAGCCCCACTGCAGCACAGTAGCTGATGGGGGCCCAGGACACTGTGGACTCAGAACTTGAATATGACCATGGTGCACAGCACAACCTTGAAGCACTGGGACTGTGGGCAGACAGTGGCACTACAGTACTGGTACAAACCACCCACAGACAAGTAGCAACTGCCACAGATGTGGCCCATGGAGTGTGATGTGCAAACGAAGTACAATCACACCCACATGCCTGAGCTGGAACCAAAGCCGGTAATGTTGCACAGTCCTCTGGCACAATGGAAGACAGCGTGGAAGCCATGGAAGGGCCAGGGTGCTCAACTGCAACCCCAACAACATGGACAAACTGTGAGGTGGTACCATCCAGGAAGGGAAAGTCCAAGGTAAATGTGAATAGCTACCTCCTGGTCCATGAATGGATCTGCAATGAGACAGTGTACTGTTTTTTTAACATATTATGTTTTTCACCTGCTGCAGCACACACTCCAGCTTGGGGCATCCAGCAACCAGTTCCACCCACCTGGAGAGCTGGGTAGCTCAAACTGCACCCAGGAGGATCTGGGATGGCCATCATGCCATCTTGCTGGAGGGCTCCTCCTCTGCCTCTACCAGCCAGGACAGCCTCGGACCCTCCTCAGCTGCAAGGTCATGCTCAGCTATTTTCCTTTGATTGGCCCCAGCAGCACGGACATGCAATGACATCCAGGAACAACGTACCAACATGTGCCATGCTCCCCATAGTGTCACTGACACTAGTAGTGCTGTTGGGCAACTGCAGGGGACTGCTACAGCACAATGAAATTCCCCAGCCCACCCCAGGACTGGGAAAGCAGTCTACGGATGTTCTATCCCAGTCCTCCCCTGCCGACCCACGATGGCCTAGGCTCACTCCTGAACCAAGGTCACTGGCGTGGCACAAGGTATGGCATCCAGTGCCTCAACCCTCAGCACCAATGGGACAGCCTGAGACAGCGTAACAGTGCTTCCAGCACCATAAGTCCAAGTCCTGCCTCGGCCAGGCCATCACACTGCTCCAGGATGGCCAGCACCACCTAAAGAAAAAGAATGAGTACAGTCATGCTCTAAAGGTGACAGATGCTCTAACAGCACAGGTGTTGGCTGGCATCAAGTAGAAGGCACACAGCACCATGGCTAGGCCCACATAGCTACTGCAGAGTGAGACAACTGCAATGACCACTGAGCTGTGGCAACAGTTGCCAAGCAAGAGGGCGCTGTTGCAGACTGTGAACAGGACCTGCTGCAAGGACCTCTCACCAGAACCAGTGACACTGGCTGACCTCACTATCCCCAAACAGCTACAGACAGTGACTGGATGGCCATGGTACAGCAGGATCACCAGCAGCACCACCCACCAGGTCCTTCTACTCACCACAGAGGACAACATCAGGGACCTGGCTCAGGCACCCTTCTGGGTGATGGATGGTACATTTAAGACTGTGCCACACCTGTTCACTCATTGTACACCATCCATGCACCCATGGGGATGGGCCCTAACAACCTCATTATGTCATTGGTGTATACACTGATGACGACAAAGAGCCTGCAATGTTACTGCACCTTGTTCCAGGAGCTGAATAAATATGCCAGTATACAGTCCTGCACCCTCAAACCACCTACGATCATCACTGACTTTGAGTAGGCTGTGATCAATGCCTGTAACATGGAATTTCCACAAGCCATAAACAAGGGATGCCTGTTCCACTTTGGGAAGATTGTGTGGTGGCAGGTCCAGAGCTTTGGCCTTGTACCACAATACAGAAGTGACCTAGACTTCAGCCTGAAGATCCATGAACTCGTGGCCCTCGCCCATCTCCTGGCACAGGACATTCCAGCAGATTCAGCCTCCTGAAGTCAACCATTCCACCCAATGCCACCACACTCTTCTATTGTTTCGAGCAGACACATGTGCTGGGCAGAATATGGCTGTACAGTAGGGTGACCAAGCTCACAGTAGGCAACCCCATGTTCCCACTCAGCTGTGGTTGGTTGCAGATCACAATGAGCGAGGTATACCATGGACCCAAAGCAATGTTGAGACCTGGCACTGCCATCTCCATGCCCTGCTTGGGAAGATGCATGAGGAGTCATGACAATGCTAGCAGAGCTCCACAGGGAACAGCAATGGACCTATGTCACCAGGGAAGGCATTTGTTGTGGACTGCCATGGACACCTCCCAAGAACAGCTATGAGGAGTGGATGAGGATGGTATTAGCATCCAAGGACAAGGGCAAGCTGCTGAAGTTTCTCTGCGGCATGGCACCCAACACCACCCTGTAGGGTTTCCATGGTGACTTTGCACCTGACAGTTGTACACTCACAGTACACATCATGCACAGCCACCAGGTTGCCACTGTGGCCCCCTACTGTTGAATAAAGTTTCATCCCCACTTTTAACATGCACTCCAACCTGGTGATGATGTCTCATCATGACACTGCTGGGTATCGCCAAGCAGCCCACTGCACACTGCCAAATCTGCACTGTGTGTCACATGTCACACAGGCCTGACTCTGTGTGAGTCCCCCCCAAAATCCTTTCAGCTGTTCATGTGTGCCACATGTTGCACAGGTCTGAAGCTGTGAGAGTGCCCAACAATCCTTCTGGCAGTGCAACTGTGTGTAATACATTCCCACAATGGTCCCTTGTGGAACCCCCCACAACATACCTGGCAGCCTTCATGCCACAGTGGGCTCCTGTGGCACAGGCCCCCCCAAAACACCTCCAGACTTTTTTCTGTGTGGTTACTGCAGGCCCATAGTGGGCTAGCATGACACGGCCACATGCACACATTGCACGGTTGGTGCAATGGCATGCTGCTCTGTGTCCTGGCATCCACATGTAGTGTTGCTGTGGACCATTTCCTGGTGCAGCTATCCATGTTCTCACTGTGCCACTCTGCTGTGTGCCTGCAGTGTCATGCATGCACCGACCAACAGGCATGGTATTCCAATTCCTTCATGCATGCCCAGCTGGCTGGCTGTCAGCTGACATAATTATGCATGCAGGGATGCATGGACAATCCGCCATGCTGCCTGGGATGGGAGGTCAACATACTGGGGCATGCACGGCTATTTTTTTCATCCCTGTCCCATGGATGATGAAACAGTCATCCTTACCAGGGGGTCTGTGATCAGGTCAGTGTGTCCTCGGAGGGTACACCACATAGGGGGTGGGTGTTTTTACATCGTCCATGCTGTTCAGTAGTGTCTCAGGTCCTGGGATGGGTGGCGTAGGTCAGGATCGGGTGCTTCATGTGTTTGTGGAAAATCCACTCAACAGCCGCACAGCATCCCAACCTCCTCTGGCCTGACAGTGTATCAGACACTGTCCTAGGTCAGTCCACTGTGTGTTGGGCTGCTGGGGCTGTGGGGTTGTTGTGTGTGGGAAGCAGAATGTCAGACTAATAAGAGTTGGGATTATAAAAGGGTACCTAGCAGGGCAGGGTTTTCTATGTGCAAGCAGAGTGGTCAGTGGTGGGATAGGCGACTGGTATCTGGCAAGATGGGTAGTCTGGGTGGGTCCAGCTGCAGAAAGAATTGTTATCTAGAGAGTGCTGGTCCAGCTCTAAGGAGGGTGCTTTGTTTGGTGAGATTGGGAGGTTGGTCCAGCTGCAGGGAGGTGGTCTACTGAGGTGGGGAGGCAGGTCTGGGGGGTTCTATCTGCAGGGGAATCATGTTTGAGGGTTGGAAGGATGGCCTGGAGCAGCCAGCTACAGGGTCAGTGATAGTTGATGGGGAGAGGCTGGTTTGGGGCTTGTAGGATGGACTAGCTGCAGGTAAGGTACACAGCTTGGAAGAGGTCTATTGGGATGTTGATATGGTTGACCAACTGGGTGATCATCTGGGCAGGGGGTGTTCAAGATGTGAGTGGTCATGGTCGGGGTGCAGACCCAAAGGGGTGTACTTGGGAACCCTCACTGAAGTCAAATACTAAATTTAGTATTAAAGCATTTATTAATTTGCTTTCAAAGACTAATTTTAGTCATTTTTAATAATCTTTAATCATCATTCAAAAATGCAACTGCTAAGAATACTAAATTCTAAGAAGTATTTCAGCAGACTAGTTGTTCAAGAGTAAGTTATTGCTAAATGAGGATTAGAAATAGACCTGCAATGCTCTTAAAAGTACACTTTTTAATACAACTGAGTCATAAATGAAGATTACAGTCAGTGGAGTAGTTTTAGGATTTAAATTAGCCATTCAAGGCTGGGTACATTACGTGCATTTCAGTTCTACTAAGCAAGGATACAGATAAAAACCAGCAACAGCAATGAATTTTATAGAAAGTAAGCAATAATAAAATTTGGATTTTTACCTGGAAATAATACGGTGCAAAAAAAAGTTGGCAGTGTCCTTTTAAAAGTGTATTCTAACACTACTTTTCCCATAAGTCTACTCGGTCAGAAGCCTACATTTCCCAGCTCTCTTCCTGTATGTGCTCAGCCAGATGAAACTGCACAGGTGCTCTGTGGTCTCCATTTTTGAACAACTGAGGTTTCCCCTCAGCTAAGATTTACATGTTAAGGTAGGAGCTTATGTTTAAAAAGTGCATCTTTTTAAGTCCCTGAAATGTTGAATACAGTAAAGGAATTATCACTCAGGTGTTTTTTTTTCTTTTCAAAATGAAATGCTATACAAGTTTCACTTTCAATGTTTTGTCTTGAAAACATTTTCTCTTCTCTGAACACTTGGCTAAACTTTGAAATACACATTTTATTTTCAGTCACCCCCCCCCCAAGTGTTTAGGATGCATTGTGCCTCTAGATTACTTGTTATTTGTGGAATTTTTGCTGATTTAGTTACTTTAAAGTAGTGTTGGTGGTGGTGGGGGCAGGAGAATGAACATCAAGAAGATTGTATACCTGAGCAAATTCAGAATGCATAGAGAAAAGATTACAACTTTTTTAATTTGAGAAAATCTGGAGTTACCCTAAAGGAAGAATTATTTACTGCAGATATCTGAGTGTGTTTGTGGGGGAACTGTTTTTTTGCATTTAATATTTGTCTTTAACAGTTGCATGTGTTGATCCATTTTGTAATCTGGGGTTCAGTGTATTTTTTTTCTTCTTTTGCTGAAGACTGCATTAATTTATATTTTATGTTTATTTTATTTCATTTTTGTTGACTGGCTAAGTGCACTAGACAGATTCTTGCCTATTTTCAGACACGACCTGGAGGGAGAGGAATACAAATGGAAGCCAACTGACCTTGAACCAGATTAAGCTGTTGGTGGTATTTTTAGTGAATTGGGGGGGGAATATGGCCAGGGCACTGGAGAAAATGTCCCTGCTTTTTTCGAGAAGTGCCATGGGATCGTCAACATCCACCTGAACTACCACCAGAACAGGCAGATGGGACCTCCAATTTAACGTCTCATTTGAAAGACAGTGCCTCAGGAGTGCAGCCATCCCCCTCATGCTGCAGTACAGCATCAGTATTGGGATATTAACATAAGTGCCTGGTATGGGAATAGAACCCACTGCCTTCTGATCTCTCAGCCTCGGAGGTGAGTGTGCTGCCTGCTGAGCCACTGACACTGCAAATGCAATATGTTAGTGTCACATCATTATTATTTATTTATTTATTTTAAATCCTACATTGAGAAGTATGGGGTCCACGGTTGAGGAAGGCTGATGGGGGGTCTAGGTGTAGGGAGGTTCTGCTCTGGATGGTGGGTGTGTCAAGCTTTTGGAAAGGGTGTCCAGCTCTGGGGGGGTTACTCAACCTGCAGAGGGGAGGGAGGCTGGTCTGTGGGTGGGAATGAACCCAGGGGTCTAGCTGCAGGGAAGATTGTCTGCTGGTGGAGAATAGTCCAGGGCATGAAAGAGTGAGCCAGCAGCAGGGAGGGTAGCTGGTGGTGGTGGTGGAGCTAGTTCAAGGTTGGAAGTGAGGTCTAGCTGCAGGGTGGGTGGTTCGATGATGAGGCTGGTATGGGTCTTCTGGCAGATCTAGCTATAGGTTGAGTGGTTACTTGGGGGACTGCTGGTCCATGGGCTTGGAGGGACAGCTTCAGATATGTGGTCTGTTTAGAGTGGAGGTTTGGGGTGGTGCTCCAGCTACATGGAGGTTGTATAGAATGTAGTTGGAGGCTGGTCCAGATGTAGGGAGGGTGGCTGGCTGGGTAAGCGGCTGACCCAGAGCCTGTGTGGTGCTCTAGCTCCAGTGCTCATTATGTGAAAGGCTGGGGCTAGAAGGGTTGTCCAGCTGCATGGAGGATAGTCTGGTGCCTGGAAGGGTGATCTAGCAGAGAGGAGGGTGGTTGATTATTTTTTGGGGGGAACGAGGCTAAAGAGATTGATCAGCCTAGGAGGGATCCAAAGTGGTAAAATGAATTAGAAACTGGTTAACATGTGTGCCCTTCAGCTTAACAGTAGCACTATGACCTGCGTGGGAGGTGACCTTAGTTCAGGAATGAGCTCACGTCAGGGGCTCTCTGGAGAGAGGAGGAGGAGGATCAACTGTTATACAAGAGGCTCTCTTCTGGGGAAGGAGGACAGCAGCTCAGCTGTAGTACTGCCAACTGAGTGACCACAAGTGACAGTGCAGGTGTGAGCAGCCCATGGGTGGGAAGACCTTGACTGGTGCTATGCCACACATGTCTGTGCATGTGTTTGTGCACCCTTGCCGCTTATGTCCTAGGGAATGGAAGAACATGTAAACGTATCCTGACTGCCTAGGCAGCTGCTCCACATATTGGGTTTATTCTGTGGTGGAACAAGTCCTGGCAGATGCCAGAGTGATGGTGTTGTGGTAGCTGAACAGAAGGGGGTGACCAGAAATGCAGGTTGGAAAATGGAGTAGTAGTTGGGGTGGGGTTAAGGTGTCAGAGGGTGATGGTTAATGGCACTCATTACAGTGATGGGACAGTGAGCAGCTCAGCTCAGTAATGGCGCAGATCCTCTTCTGTCTTCATAAGTGACATTGCAGAAAAACTGGCAAAGAAGGGAAGGCCTTTTTGCAGATAATACCAAAATTTGTAGGATGGGCATTAAGAAGGAGCAGAGAGCATGCACATGCCTCTGGAGAGAAACTCGAAAAGTGGTCAAGATTGGGGCAGTTGGGGTTCAATGACAAAGCCAGAATTGTGCACCTAGGCAGGGAAATCAGGAGCTGCTTTATAGGGTTGGTACTGATTATCACTAAGCAGGGGGGACCTGGAGTTATTATGATCTAAAGAGACTTGCCAGATACTGCCCTACACCATACCCATGGTGCCTTGCTGCAAGACCCCAAGAAAGTAATATGTCCTAAATTTTTAAGCCATTAAAAGTTCTGTCCCTCATAAAAAATATACAAACTAGGTCCCAAGGACTTCCTGTTTTCTGCAGCAAGCTCACCCCCATGCTCACTAGCAGGATAGCGAGATGCCAAGAGGGCGTGATGCACTCCATTACATGTAATCGGGCAGCAGCATTTCTACCGATTTTAAACATATAGTGAGCTACCCGGCAATAAAATGTAGGCACTGTTCAACTAACAAGGGTCTTGTTACTTGACTGATGCTTACGTTTCATGCCAGGTGTTCACTAAATCATTTAAAATCAATGAAAACCAGCCACCGTACAGATAAAGATAAACACCCCACTCTCACCGGCATCATCAATCCTGCAAGAAAATGGGAGGCGGAGCTGGCGTGGCAGCAAGCAACTCGGGAGGTTCTTGGGACCTGGATTTCTATATTTTACGAAGGACAGAACTTTTAACGGCTCAATTGAGGACATATAACTTCATTGGGTTCCTCTGGCAGCAAGGCACCGATGGATATGGTGCAGGGGCTGATTCAGTTACCTTGGTAAGTCTCTTTAAAGTTGCTGGGCTGCATGACAAAGCAGTGGGTAGGGCTAGAAGGATGCTGGGGCTGCATTGGAAGAAGTATCTTCAGCAGGAGGAGGGAGGTGGTGGTGTTGCAAGTAATCCCTTATTAGTGAGATCCAACTAAGGCCCCATCCACACTGCACCTCTCAGACCCCGTAACAGATATAAACTGTTACAACCATGGAGTGGTACAGTGTATCCACACTGCCGCGGTGTCCATTTCGGGACCGGCACCACCGCTTCACACTTCGGAAGCCGGGTGACCATTACTGTGGCACCTGATCCCACAATGCAGCTCGTGCTGCACTAGGGGACCAGTGCCACGTGTCCACACTATGCCCAGTAATGTTACCGAGGCATAACCGGTTTCATATCCATTGTTGAAACCACCTCATGTGGTTTCAACAACAGTTACGAAAACTCCTTCTGTAATGTTACAGGTGTAAATATAAACCTTTGCGGTAATGGTTTGGGCACTCTGTAACATTACAGAGGGGTAGTGTGGACAGGGCCTAAGAGTCCTGTGTCCAGGTTTGGAGGCTGCACCATAGAAAGGTCATAGGGTGTAGGCAGTATAAAGGGTAACTAAAATTGTACATGAGCTGTGGCAAAAGCCCTGTGAGAGACTGGGATCTCAACATTATAAACCCTGAAAGAGGGGACAAGGATGGAGACCCACAAGTACTATAAGGATGAACAGGGTGCTGGGGGAGCTCCTTCAAATAGGAAAAAGGACCATGGGACATGATGAAGCTAATGGTGGGGGTAAGATGGATGTGAGGAATTACTACTTCACTGAAAGGCTAGTAGACACCTGGAACAGACCAACAGCATTATAGTGTTGGAGGTCAGGAGTGAAATGTGGTGGGGGGGGCTTAAAACATGTGTTAAGACATCGGGAAATTTCAGTAAATAAGCAGGGAAGAAGGAGTGCCATAAGGGCCACAAGAGACCATTTAGAGTTTACAGAGAAGGACTTCACAGAAGCCTATTTCTGCAGTTGTAGTGAGGTCTGGAAACCCCAGCAGAAGTGTGACCTAGAGGTGTGACCTAGAGTGAGGGCTCATCAGCAGTGGGGTTTGCGAGCAAGCAGTTTAAGGAAAAACAATCTGACAGTTTCTATGTGCTGGGGGAGCTCTGGAGGCAGTTGTAGCGAGGTGGGAAAACCAGAGTGGAAGAGTAAGAGTGAAGGCTTATCAGTTTTTGAGGAACAGTGTTAAAAAAAAATCTGTTTTTATGTCACAAGGTGTTGTGAGGACACAGCAACAGAATGCAGAGGAGGTGACAGCTTGGGCAAGCCAGTTGAAAAAGGTTTGGTGAAAAGCAAAAAATGTTAAAACAGAAACAAATGATCACTGTATGATAGTGGGAAGAATGGGCAGAAGTATGACTAAATGGCACGTGGCATGGCTGAGGGATGGTCAACCTGGAAGAACAAAACTAAAAGCAAGATACCAGTAGAGTGTCAAACACGGGGTGAGGGATGGGGATGTGTGACACAGTCCACCATGCACATTAATCAGGATGACCATAATAAATATCACGTAAATGTAAGATTCTGCATGTATACACGCATATGCTCGGATAAAAACGGATTTATCACACTCCTTTTATGTCCACCCTATTGCATAAATGTACTTAATATTTATAACCCATCAGTTCTTTTCTCTTTAGTGCTCTGTGTTTTTTGTGAGCTGTCCTGGACCTTTTTTTTTTTATGATGTTTTTTCCTCCCCAAATACTTCTTTTATGTTAGCCCCTGGTACTTTTGACATTAGCTGCTATGCGATTCGATTGTCATGCAGTGCTTGCTGCTTCATGGTCACGTCAGGAACCCACTGATTTCCCCTTGCCTCCCACCCACAGCTATTTTATAAGTCAAGTTCAGGCATTGCCCTTCAGCTGCACTGTGGATTTTCCTTTGTGGTCCCTATCTTGCATTTGCTCTCCCAGTCCCTTTCTACCAGGCCCCTCAGAGCACCTCACAGTCTGCCACCATGCAGCTTAGCTAAAGGTTCTGCACCTACTGCTGGCTGCCTACCCTCCAGACCCTCTTCCCATGGAACTCTTCACACACCAGTTTGTGAATCGATGGGTAGAGAGACATATTTGCTCTAGTTCAGTTCCCCTCCCAAACATCCCATCTTCATTCCACACACATGGGAGCAGGCTACAGCCTGGGAGCTCTCTGGGCTGAATCATGAGACACAGACCTGATGGCAGGTAGGACTACTTGGCCCACTCAGTCGGACCATTTTCCTACCTAAGTGGATAAGCTGCAGATCCTAGTTATCCAACAGCGACTTCCTCCTACCAACCAACAGAATTGGTCTGCGTGTCTGTCCCATGTATTCTTGAAGTCCCCCATATTTTTTGGACCCTGCAAACTTCTCCTTAGGAAGGCCATTCCATGTGTTCACCACCCTCTCGCGAAAAAATACTTCTTCACGTTGCTCTGATCCGTCTCCTCTATCTTCAAATTTGGCCCATTGTTCCTGCACATCTCTTTTTCTGAAAGATGCTGCTCTTTGGACTTTGTTGATTCCCTTGAGGTGCTTGAAATTATCTGTCCTGTCTCCCCGGCCCTTTTCCTCAAGGGCATACATATTTAGCTTCTCTCTCTTTGTATGGCTTCTGGTGCAGACCTTTCACTATTTTAGTTGCCGCCCTCTGGATTGGCAGTTGAAAGTGCCTGCCATTAGTTCAGTAGCACTAAACTGTCTGCCTATCAACAGCCGCAGCATTTCTGGTCAACAGTTTTCTGAACAGCCTCCTGCCTGCTACATACAGTTTGGGCCCAAGGACATCACCCCCACATTAAGTTCCAGGGGAAGATAATGTAAAAAAAAAAACTGCCACTGTCCATGAGGGAGTGACCCATTATATCACCAGAGCTATAACTTTCAAGCCACTGGCATCCTGGGACAACTCAAGACTCCTGAACCACCAGTGTCCCCTTTTTAAATAATATAGAGGCCACTAGCCCAAATGCATTCCCACCTGCCCATCTGGACTACTTCTTAAATTTATGTACCTGTAGGTCACCTAGGCTAAAGGGGGGTTGCAGGTCCCAAATACCACTTTATTCTTGGTTCTTAGCTGTCTGCATTTTTATTCCATCTCTAGTTTCCTTACTTTGACCTAGTTTGTCTTTTCCTCTGAAACTTCTCTTCCTTTACTCCTGTGCTATATACCATTTTATATCTCTCTCTCGCTACTATAACTTCCCCATACTGATCTATTTTTCCCTTTATTTCTACAGGTCTGGCCAAACATACCAATCAGATAAGTAGCTATGTTTAATTCTAACACTCTAATCTCTCCTCTAGCACCTCCAAACCTTTGTGACCTTTCAACCTTCTCTGTTCTTCCTATTCAGGCCCTACCAGATACCCCAAACCAAGGACACTCCAACTCTGGACTCCCCTACTCAATGGAACAGGTAAGTCCTAATTAGTTAACTGCCTTAGAATCATAGAAATCTGGTGACAGAAAAGGACCATTTTGGCCAGTCGAGTCTGCCCCTTACCCCCACCCCCCCAATCATCATCTTTGTCCAAGACACACCACTCTGCCCACTGGTCAGCTCCTGGCGTCTGTCCTCATGCCCTAAACTCCTTCTTTCACCATTTTGCGCACACCACCTGTTCAGTAATCAGTTCTGGACTCCCACCACCTTCTCAGTGATGTAAGCCCCCTAACATTGCCCTAAACCTTCCATCTCCTAATCTTAGTTTTATGATCCCTAGTTCAGCACTTATTTTCCTTGCAAATAAACTTACTAGTCTCCAACGGTAAATCAGATTCCCTCCACCTCTCCTCATAAGGCTGCCTATGCATATGCGTACCATCTTGGTTGCCCTTGTCTGAACCCTTTCAGTCATCTTATATCCTGTGTAGGTGAGGCCTCCAGAACTAAACCCCATACTCCAGGTGAGACCTCACCATGGATTTATAAAGGCGCATCAGCACCTCCCTTTTTCTGTTTTATACCCCTCTGTACGCACACAGCATTCTATTCACTTTGCCCACCACTGTGCTGCACTGGTTCTCCACCTTAAGGTTATCTGAAATTATAATCGCCAGATCTCTGTCCTGCTGAGTTTCCTTACCCCCCGTGTGAAAATGGTTTGCGAGGTAGGCACCCATGTGCATTACTGTGCACCTCTTTGAAGTATTAAATTTCATGCCAAGTTTCAGAACTACCCTCTCAAGAATCTTTTAGCCCCCTTACTGCTCTCCAACTCTCATCAGAGTTCTACCCTATTGCAGATCTTGCATCTACAAATAGGCACACACCTTTCCACTGCAGTTCCTCTGCTATACTCCAACATACTAAAAGCCATCAGAATAGGCTGGATGGTCTGTTGTGTCTGCTCGGCAGCCACCTCCTAATGGGTTCTTTCCTCCCACCAGCCCAGAGAGGGTCATCCTCTTCTTCAGTTTACTCTTAAAATGTCCCTCCTTCAACCTCCACTGTGCCTTCCTCCACCAGACTCCTGGACAGTGCATTCCAGGGCTCCACCACCCTCTCAATGAAGTAACGTCTCCTGCATCCCCCCTGTAATTTCCCTCCTCTAGCTTCCACCCATGTCACCAGGTTGTTTCCCACCTTGTTTAGTCTGAACATCTCTTTGGCACTGCCCAGTTTATTCCTTTTACATATATAAAGACCCCTATAATGTCCCCCGTCTCTCCTCTCTCTCCTCTAGCGAGTACAGCCCAAGCTCTTCCAGCCTTTCCTCATAGGGCCTTCCTCCCATGCTCTGAAGCATCCTGATTGCCCTCCTCTGGACACTCTCCAGCAGTGTTGCGTCATCCTTGAGGTGAGGTCTCCAGAACTGCATGCAGTACTCAAGATGTGGTCTGACCAACGCATTATATAGAGGGAGGATCACCTCCCTCTTCCTGGACGTAATCCCCCTGGCTATGCAGTATCCGGTTTGCTTTGGCCACAGTTCTTCTGCAATTTTTAGTGCTGTTCATTTTGATGTCTGCCACCACCCTAGATCCGCTCACTTGTTGTGGCTTGCAGTATGACACACTTCTGGCTGTATACATGCCCTGCTTCTGACCTCGGATGCAGCAAATCTAACATTTCCTGCATTAAACCTCAGTCCCCACCTCTCCTCACACCCCTCCGGGGTATCCAGGCCCTCTGGACTGTCATTTCTGGCTTCGTCTCTGTCCTCCAATGCTCCCAGTTTTAAGTAATCTGCAAAGAGACTCATCCTACTCTATCTGCCCTCCCCATATCAAAGACATAGGCATTGAACAGGAGTGGCCCCAGTACCGAACCTTGGGGGACCCCACTGGTAAACTTCGTGGAGGAGGAGGAGACTACCCACCACTACCCGATGTATTTGCCCTGCTAGCCAATTTTCTACCCATCTGAGCAACTGTCCTCCTCACCCCCACCCCCCAATCTAAGCAAATGTTCCTCCCAATCAGCTTTAATTGCAGCCCATTTGGGGTACAGAATCAAATGCCTTACTGAAATACAGGTATAGGACATCCTCCAGTCTATGCTGGTCCAGGGTCCCAGTCATAAAAAATCTATGGGTTGGTCTAACATGATCTCCCGGGATGAAACCATATTGTTTGTCATCCAGTTGCCCCAACCTTCCAGCTGCCTCCTGAGCCTGGTCCTCGATAATGCCCTCCATTACTTTGCTGGCTCACCACAGATGTTAGGCTGACAGGCCTCATAATTCCCACATCTCTCTAGACCCCCATTTGTGGATAGGCACTACATGAGCCACCCTCCAGTCTTGAAGCACCCATCCCGTGACAGAGAGGTGTTAGAGTGCTTAATAGTGCTGCTAGCTCATCAGCCAATTCCTTCATAACCCTCGGTTGCAGCCAATCTGGCCCCCGGTGCCTTATCAGTTTTAGTGTCTGAAGGGCCTCCTTCTCCCTTTCCACTGTGATTTCTCCCTCCTCCCAGCCTACCTCCAGTTTAACCACCCATCCTTCTAGACTTGGCCAGCCTGTACCCCAACTCTTTCAGTCCTCTCGACTCCATCTGACCTCTTGACTCTGCTGGCTCCCCTTCCTTCCCATTGGGCTGGAGGGGTCCCCTACCTCCCTCCATAAATATTTAGGCAAAGTACTCATTTAGCACGTCTGCCTGATTACCCCTGCCTCCTGAGTCCATCCCTCCTCAGTCCTAATCATGCTGATCCATGCCCTCCCTTTTCTCTTCTCCCTTGTGTATCTATAGAATCCCTTTCCCCCCTTCGGATATCCCTAGCCAGGTTTTGCTCCCTCCTCACCTTGTCTCCCCTCACCACTGTGGTGACCCTTCCAGTCATTAACTCATACCCCTCTCCCTATCCCCACTAGAGCGATTAAAACATGCATACGCAGCCTTTTAATCCCTCACTGCCTCCTGCACCTCCCTGGTCCACCAACACAGTTTGTTGGCTCTACCATGCTTACGCCTCACCTTTGTACAGGAGTTAGTAGTCTCCTGCATCCCCCTTCTTAATGGCCTCCCACAAGCTGCCAGCATCCATGCCAGGACTAATCTTGCCCAAGCTCCCCTTTAGAATCCTGCCATGCCCACGAAGTCTGTTTCCCTGAAGTCCACTACTACTGTATTAGAATAGTGACCCCCCGATAAAGCATAAACCAGACTGTAGTGTGATCACCACCTGCCAGCATGCTGCACACCTCCAGGCCCTTTATCTGGTCACTGTCTGCTAGGACACAATCCAATATCTGCTCTCGCCCTAGGTGGTTCCCCACCTGCTGGACCAGGAAGGCATATTGGAACATATCCATCAGTCTCTGTTCCTTGCCACAGAGGATGCCATAGTGTCCTGAGTCTGTCCCCAGCATATGAAGGTCACCCATGATCACCATCATTCCTCTCCATGGTCACAGTGCCCCATGGTGTTCTCAACTAGTTTGTCCTCCAGGACCTCTTCCATCGTTGGGGGTTCTGTACACCACCCCTATTTTCAATCTTTTACCTCCCCTCTTTTGTAGCGTTTCCCAGATCTCCTCTACCTCCCCCTACAGCCTCCTCCACTCCATTAACCACTTTGTCATTTTTGACTATCAGCGCTACACCTCCTCCTCTTCCCTCTCCTTCCTGAATATTCTGTAGCCCACAAATTTAGGTCCCAGTCATTTTTCTGAGTGGCCCATGTCTCAGTAATTGTGCCTCATCCACTGATCCTCAACCAACAGCATCATCTGGAGCTTGGGCATTTTGTTGTCCATGCTCCTAGCATTGATCAGGGCTGTCCTCCATCCTGACGCCATCTCCCTCCCAGTCATCTGCCCCTGAGCAGTCCTAGATGCCCTTTCTGTGCACAGCTCTGGAAGGATTTCAGTTGCAGTTACCTGCCTTCTTCATGCCCTGGACCTGGACCTCGAGCAGCTCCCTCCTGGAGCCACTCTTTTACTTAACCTCCCTTTACAAGTTTAAACTCCACCTCTCGACTATGAATCCAGCAAGATTTAGTTTCAAGATCTCCTCCCTCCAAGTTGAGGTGTAGCCTATCCCTGGCATATAACCCCTTGTCCTCCCATGTATCCCCAGTCCATCACCAGCCCATACCCTTCTGCCCTGTGCCAGTCTCCGAGCCACTGGTTCACACCCCTAAGTTTATGTTTGGTCTCCTGGACACCTTTAGGTACTGGCAGAATCTCAAAGAAGGAGATTGGCGCTTCTATAGAGTGATAAACCCCGGCCAGTTCGGAATCTTGCCTGGATTTCTAGTTCACTGTTCTCCTCTAAGTCATTTGTTCCCAGATGTTTTGTCTCAGATTACCAATATTCCAATGCTATCAAGTATAGCTGGAATTTGGCCTTGTGCACGGCTAGGCCTGGGATACATTTAGCCTTGATTGGGCTGCTTTTTCCCCTCCTCCTCCCCCTCCCACTGGATGTCCCAGGTCAAGGAGTCACCCAGCAGGATCACACCACCCCCCCACTTTACTGGCCCATTAGAGTCCATCCAGGCTCTTCCTTCTGTCATCAACCCCCAGCTTACTTCTCTTGTCCCCTCAGCCTGGGATCACAAGCCTGTGCTTGCCCTACCATGCTCATTCTTCTACCTGTAGCTCCCAGCTTTCTTCTTGCCCCCAACCTCCTGGGTGGCACAGATTGCCCCCCACCCAGATCTCCATGGACTCTTTCTGGGCTGGTGTCCTCAGTTCCCCACCCAGGCTCCCTTCTACTGCTTCCTCCTTGCCTCCCTCCAAGTTCCATCCTTCACCCCATCTGCTGTGTTTCTCCCTACCTACCTCCCCACCACCTCATCTGATTTCTCCCACCCTGAAGCTGACCTATCTAGAGTATTCCTTATCCTTGGTTGACTTCCTAATCTGAATGCTTACCCAACACTAGTCCTCCCTCCTCCCACCCTGGCTTCACTCTGCACTCCCCCTTTCTCCTCACCTCCCTCCCACCTAGGCTAATGTCTCTTCCCCCCCCTTCTGTGGATCTGGCTCTCTCTCCTGACCCATCTCCCCCAGCTTACTGACCAAACCCTCTCTGTCTGCCTGCTCCCCTCCTCCCGCCAGCCTCTCCACCTCATCTCCCGTATACAGCAAGGTGAATGATTAGTAAGTGTGATGCTTGCCCCTGACCTGCTCTCTCCTGTTCCCCCTCCTTCTGGTCAGCCATCTCTCTATGAAGTGATTTCTGTACATTGCTTGTTTCAAACACCACCCTCCTGAGTAACCATATGATCCTTGTCTACCTGTTCCCTGGGTTATGCCATATTGGCCTTGTGTACTCTCATGAGGTCCTTTCCACACCTTTCCTCCCCACCCCTCCCACCTTCTGATCTCCTCTACTTCCTGCCTAAGACCTGCCAACTGAAAACACACTGGGCACCCTCTGAATCGCATTCCCCAATTTAATATTATTGCCACCCTGCACCCTGTACACCCAATCACTCTACTCTATCGAAGGTGCCTGCTTTGGCCACCTCCAAGTCTACCCTAATTTTAGGTGAGTGTTGCGGCCCTCTAACAGAAACAATTCAGTCAGTGTTGCACTAAAACCCAAGCAGTTTTCCCCCTCCGATTACAGCAGATTTCCCTCTTTCTTGACAGTAGCCAGTTTTCTAGCCCTAGCAGTAGACGGTTCACAAGTAAAATTAGCTCATCACAACACTAGCCAGCTCAGAGGCCCTAGGAGTAATCGATTCACACACAGTTTGCCTACTCCCTCAGATGTAGTTGGCATAAAGTCATTTATACAGTCTGCTTCATTATGCCCCTTCCTGGTAGTAGTCAAATGTTGCCCAAGCAGCACAGTGTACAGGACTCTTTTCCCCAATCAATAACAATACAGCTTCCTAGTGTTCCAGTCCACCCAGTCTCGACTTGCCCTCCTCCAAGGCTCCACCCTCACCAAACATTTAATAGAGGTCAGGGCCAGGGTAGGTGGTGTGGAACAAAGAACAGCTCTCCTCTGATTGCGACTGGACTATTTGCCTTTTATGGCCCAGTCTCACAGTCAAAGTTTCGCACCCTAGTCACTGATTGGCCGCTCCTTCCTGAGTCGCCGGCTTGCAAAGTTGTGGCTGATGTGGACCCGGTATGCATTGCCTGTCCCCCACCAGCAAGAGCTTCCTTGTCAATCACCAATGTGATCCCATCATCTCCCATTGCCGATGTAGCCCCAGAATGCCTTCTCAGACCACTTCCAGCGACAAGCCCCAGTCTGGAAAGAACAGCTCTCCTCCCTGATTGGAACTGGGCTAATTGTTGCTATAGATATTAAAAAAGGATGGGTCCCAGCACCAACCCCTGGGGCACACCACTGCCACCCTGGAATGCACCCCATTTGCCTTACCACCACCCTATGGTTTCAGTCTTTGAACCAGTTCTCTACCCACCTTGTGATTTTCTGTTCCACCCCTAAGCCTTCCAGCTTATTTACCAGCCTTCAGCGTGGCAAAGTGTCAAAGGCATTGCTGAAATCTGGGTAGGCTCCATCCACTTTCCTTGTTACCCAGTCAAAAAACTCAGTTAAGTTTGTCGGGCACAACCTGTCTTTCATAAAACCAAACTGCCTTGGGTCCTGGAGGCAGTATAGCACATTGGGCAAAGGCTCTGAGCTACAGATCTGAAGACCTGGGTTTGAATCCAACAGCCATCTAAGTGCATACTGTGTGATTCTGAGCAAGTTGCTTAACTTCTTTGTGCTCCAGGTTGCAGCTAGAAACAAGCTTCAGATTAGTGTGCTACTCCTGGTTAAACAATGTTCCCTTCCTCCACTTTCCTTATAGACCATTGACAACCAGGTGCTCCACTATTCTTTCCTTCAGCAGTATTTCCATTACTTTTCCCACTGTTGTGGTCAGGCTGACCAGTATGTAGTTCCTGCATCCTCCCTGTTAACACTTTTGTATAGTGGGACCACATCAGCCCTTCTCCAATCCCTGGGCATGTCACCAGTTTACAAAGATAGGGTGAACAGGGTAGTCGGAGGTCCTAATAACAACTCCCTTAGCCTCAGTGTCCTGGGTGCATCTATCTGGCCCATAGCCTTATTGCTGCCAGTTCCATGAGGATCCTTTCTTTTGCAAAGGGAGCTGTGTCCTTTTCTATGATCTCTCCATCCTTATTAATGCTGGCCCATTTCCTGCCCCTTCCTTTGTAAAAACTGAACAGAAGTATTTGTTCAGTATTTCTGCTTTTTGGTGGTCATCTTTTACCCTCCCTCCATCCACCCTTTTCAAAAACTCAATATCTTCCCTTGCCTTCCTTTTCTCCCTGATGTACCTGCATGTAAAAGGTTTTGTCCCTGCTTACCACAATATCCACTGGCTGGCTTGTGTCAAGGGTCCCACATAAGTGTGGGTCTGGTGCCAATGTGCACTTTGCATGTGGAAACATTTTGGTTTGCCTGCTGTGTGCTGTAGTGTAGTGGTTTATGATGACTGGTTTTGCTGGATTCTGCACTGACAGCTTCATTTACAGCAGATCCTGGAGTGCTTTGCGGTGGGAGATTGTCCTACAGTGCATGTTTAGAGTGTATACATAGGCTCTCAGCTTTGGTTTACTGGCCCCACTGAACTCCCTGAGCTAAGTTCTGTCAGGGACTGACTTATCCCCTGGAGAAGAGCAGAAGTGGAAACATCTGATGAGAGATTGTGTAGGCTCAAATGTGCACTGCAGGCTATTGGAACTTCTATTGCCTGTTGCCAGCTGCAGGGAGTTCTGGGACTGGTTCTGTCTGCGTATATCTGCCTAGAGATGGTCACAGTTGGCCTGCTGTGGTGTGCTATACTGCAATGGATGGTAGTTGGAAATTCCAAATCAGTTGGGGGACTTAGGGAAGGATTAGGAAGTACTTCTTCACTGAGAGGGTGGTGGACAACTGGAATGGGCTGCTGAAAGAAATGGTAGAAGGGTTCACGAGGGCATGGGATAAGCACAGATGGCAACTGACATGGGAGGGGACTACAGAAAAGGCCTAGTGGACATCTAGATGAACTGGGCAGACTAGGTGGGCTTTGGTCCCTTTCTGCCATCACATACCTGTGTTCCTGTGTATTCTACAAGTAGATTTGGAAAAGGGAGTGGGGATCCACTACACCACCAGGGAGGCATTCATTATGCCTTGAATATCTGTTCCTTGGTGTCTTTATCCTACCCTGTGTTGCTTGATATGTGGAGCAATCTGATGACCTACCCCCAAAAAAGATCAGTTCTAGGGGCACGGGCAAGGAGTCCTCCTCCTCCTTCCCCCAACCATGACATCCCCTGAGTGACCGAGTCCATTCTAAAAGCCAGGTTGATGGTGTGGTACAGGTCTGGTATCTCCCCAACCCACTTTTTTTATTTTAACCTCTACAGAGCCTTCCCAACTGACCCAGCTGATCTGTATTTTTATTTTTCATACTGACTGATTTTCCCTTTTATATCTACAGGTCTGACAGGACATTGACTGGGAGTAGGAGGACACTGACCATACGTATCAGATAAGTATTGTTTTTTTGTTTACCGCACATTGTTTGTCATATAATAGTATGTCTCTTTGCAGATGACACAAAGATCTGCAACAGAGTTGATGCACAAGGTGGAGTGGAAAGGATGAGAAGGGACTTGGCAAGGTTAGAGGAATGGTCAAATGTATGGCAGCTTAGATTCAATGCTAAGAAGTGCAAGGTAATGCACCTGGGAAACAAAAACCAGGGAAGAGTACACAATGGGGGTGAGATACTAACAACAACAAAATGGAAAGGGACCTGGGGTAGTCATATCAGATGACCTAAAGGTGGAAAGCAATGTGGAGAGGGCAGCAAGGAGGGCTGGGGGATACTTGGATGCATAGGAAGAGGCATCACCAATAGAAAACAGGAAGTTATTATTCCTCTGTACAGACAGCTAGTGAGACCCCATCTGAGTACAGCTGCACTTCTGGAGACCCAATCTCCGCAAAGACATAGACAGGATGGAAGCTGTCCAGAGGAGGGCAACTAAAATGGTGCAGGGTCTGCACCGGAAGACATATGAAGAGAGACTTAAGGAGCTTAATATGTATAGCCTCGAGGAAAGGAGGAGAGGAGACATGATAGAAACTTTCAAGTACCTCAAGAGAATCAACAACGTCCAAGAGGGTAGCATCTTTCAAAAAAAGTGTGCAAGAACAAGGGGCACAGTCTGAAAGATAGAAGAGGCCTCAGAGGTAATTTAAGGAAGCATTTTTCACAGAGAGGGTTGTGGATGTAATGGAACAGCCTTCCAGAGGAGGTTGTGGAGTCAAAAACAGTGGTGGAATTCAAGCATGCATGGGACAGTCATAAGGCAATTCTAGGGGGTGGGGGTAGGAAGAAGTAGGCTGCTGGTTAACTAGGATCTGCAGCTCATCCATCAGGTAGGGAAATGGGCAGACTGGGTGTGCCAAGCGGTCCTTATCTGCCATCAAATTCTATGTTTCTATGTTTCTAAGTTCATAACGAGCTGCAGATCCTTTGTGAGCCCATTGCTGTTCTTGTTTTACAGGTACGAATGGCTGCTATGGGAGGCACTGGGTTGGAGCTGTACCTTGTGCTGTAGAAAGGAGACTATGGGCTGGTGGGGGGTATGGGATGGGCATCAAGGTTGGGAACTCCAGGGAACACCACACAATCAATTTGCGAAGACTCGTGAGGCTCAAACCCTGTTTTTCATTTTCTTGCTTTGTGCGCTTTGCATTCTAATGCCTGCATTAATGTAGTGTTTTTGTTTTGCAACAAGTACTGTCTGTGTGTGTGTGTATGTGTAATAACCCACTGTAGGGTGTGCGGTCACGCTGTGATATACACACACCTTGGAGTGTGTGGTGTTGCACATAAGGCTGCAGGCCGAGTGCATCAACCACCCAAGCCGTGTGTATATCACTGCACTTCCATACACCACACAGTGGGTTATCTATCTTATAAAATGGCAAAATTGTTTTGGAGGGGAGTAAAAGTGCAGGTGTGTGGTTGCACTACGATATACGCACAGTCACCTAATGGTGATTGTCCAATGCGATTGATAATCCCATTATAGATATATATATATATATTTATATAAATATAGCTAGAGAGATACACACACGACACGCACACATGCAACACACACACACACATACATACACACCTTCGTCGAACAGCCCCTTGATACCGAAAATAATTTTCCACACTGTGCATGTGCTCCCAGTCCAAAGAGGCTCTCTTCTCCTTCTGAAGATAAACCTGGAAATACTGGTGAGGACCTGCATATCAGGGAGGCTCCCATACCATTTTCTGCAAACCAGAACGATTGTTGGTCATTCCTTTACCTAAATGTCCACCCCCTTGCTTGTGACTTTGAGTCAAACAGGGGGTAACAGACTTTAGTACCTCCTATAGACATAGCCCCCAAGATCTCCATCTTCTTTGGAATTCACAGACGACTTTCTCACTCAAGAACCCTTAAACAAAGCTTCCTCTGCTGAGGTTGCAGATACTTGCAGATGAACACTGTTTTGTTTTTGTTGAATTTTATGTGACGCCATCTTTAATGCAGCCTAATACACTGAAACAGAACTACAACACTGCTGACAGGAGTGCTGCTAAAATCACACTGCACACTGAAGTGCACTACAGGTGTTGATGCAGTGCTAATTAACATAATTCGCACACACTGAAAAAGCAATGCAACACTGCTTCAGGCAGTGTTGAAAACACTGCTAATCGCAGTACTTTTGCAGTGTGATTACAGTGCTAATAAACATAATTCGCACACACTGAAAAACCAGTGCAAAACTGCTTACGGCAATGTTGCTGACAGAACACTGCTTCAGGCAGTGTTGAAAACACTGCTAATTACAGTACTTTTGCAGTGTGATTACAGTGCTAATTAACATAATTCGCACACACTGTATCAGCACTGCATGTACACCAAAAGAGACCTGAAGATGCACTGATTAAACACTGATGGACTACATTATGAAATGAAGTGAGCAGGAAGTGTACACTGCTCATGTAACACTGAAGTAACACCATATAGTGACTGTTTGAACACTTCACTTCCCTCTGGGACTCCTACCAGATATTGTCCACTCCTCTCAAGCAAGCTTTGTGAAAGGAGACACCGATTAGATCACTTTCATGCCCTTATCACTTTGGTGCAACAGAAGCAGAAGATCTCCCCTCTCTTGCAGCGATGGTGACCATAGATTTCGAAAAAGCCTCTGATTCAGCTGAATGGGAGTACCTGCATGCTGTCCTGAACCTTGTCAATATAGGGCCCTACTTTTCCTCTTGGATCCACACCCTATACTGTAGATTCAATGGCAGGGTTCCAACAAATGCCACTCTCTCTCCAGCGTTTGAACTACACAGGGGGACCAGGCAAGGCTGTCCTCTATCTCCCTTACTTTTTGTTCTGGCCATGGAGCCATTCACAACTTGTTGGGCATCCAGGGAATACAGGTGGGTGGGACAGAATACCATGACAAGCTGTACATGGACGACTGTCTAATAGTGACAGCAGATACTGAACACAACATACAGACAATCCTTAACACACTAACCTCACTTGGGGATATATCAGGCCTATGTATAAACATTTCCAAATTGGAGGTACGCCTTCTGAACCCTCATGCTACACCAAAAATGTTTGCATCTATTAGTCTAAATTGGGCCCCCTTAGAAATTAAATATCTGGGGGTTAAGCTGTCCCTGACCTTTCCAGCTTGGCAGACAGGAATCATGCCCCAGTTTGGGCCATGCTGACTAAAGAAAAAGAAGAAGAATCAGCATTTATATAGTGCTTTTCATACATCCAAAGTGCTTTACAAGCAATGCTAGACTGGTAGTGAAGTGACTGAATGTGTGGTGATGGCCATATCGCACATCATCACCCACACACAGCCTGGATAATTGCATGAACCAGTTTATGGGAAGGGGAATGTTGGCCAGGACACCGGGAATGTTCCCTACTCTTTGCAAAGAGTGCCCTGGGTTCTTTTACTTCCACCAGGACAACACCAGGATGGGCAGAAGGGACCTCGGTTTAACGTCTCATCCGAAGGATGGCACACCCCAGCAATACAGTACCCCCAATACTGCACTCGGAAGCCAGCAATTTTTAGGTGCAAGTCCAATCCCGGTGTGGGACAACAACCCACAACCTTCTGGTCCAGAGGCGGATGTGCTACCAACTGAGCCACGCTGACTCTAAATCTAAAGGTGGGAACACTTGCACTTATCACTAGCGGGAAAGATAGCCACAATAAAAATTATGTTTGCCCCAAGGATATATTATTTGGTTTCCCCCCACCCCCCATGTTGGTGATGCTGTAGGCACAGAAATTCCACTCTCTAATGAGCAGATTCCTATGGAGTAGCAGTACACCTAGATTTATCATAGCTAAACTCTGGGCCTCCTGGAAAAGAGGGAGGTGGAACTTACCCAATTTCTCCAAATATTCCTGTGCATTCCTGGCTGCTGCCAAGATATGTAGCAACCCAAGTCAAAGAGACCATCAAGCCCCAATACGGTTAGATATAGAAACTGTGATTTTGGGAGGTACTTCTCCCTTTAGTTATCAGGGTTTTACCCTGCCAAAAACAGCTCGACAGTGGCTAATGATTAGGGTAAGTCACCAGGCCTGGTCTAACTTAGGGAAAGGGTGTTGGCCTCATGATTCCCCTGTGGAACAACCCTCACTTGTGTATAGACCATTGTCCTATCAAGTGGAATACATGAATCAAAGCTCAGATTCATACATTTCAAGATTTGGTGGAGGAAGATAATATCCACACGTTTGTCTCCTTTCAATACCTGATGGATAACGTGCACTTTCCAAAGGAGTGCTTCTGGCAATATCTCCAACTCTGAAGCTTTTACTGTAGTTGGAAAAGGAAATGCTGCCTCTGTTACACCTATGTGAGATCACCTACACCCCTCCCTTAGATAAGTTGCCTCTCCGAGCCTGGGCTCAAAAGACTGCAGGCCTAGTAGGAAATATCCAAGGCTATTTGAGAGACTGTGCCCCGCCCTGATCCCACACTGCCTGCAAGGGCCAGATGGGACAACCTGTTAAACACACAGATCTTAGACCAAGAGTGGAGCAGTTGCTGGTGAGTTGCACACACACATTGTGTGTGGACCAGTGTAGCCTTCTAATAAAGCACTAGGTTCTACACCCATGGTATCACACCTCATGCCACCTAAAACAAATGGACCTACTGACACAGGATTTATGCTGGAGATGCAGTACCCCCAGTGCAGACCTCCTTCACATTCTGTGGCAGTGTGATCCATTGCGCCCCCTGTGGGTGAGGGTGATCAACTTTTGTTCTAGTATCCTAATCTTGACACTCCCTACCAACCCAGGATTCTGGGTACTTGGCCTTCCCGCTGGAGGTGTCCAGCTGATGGACAAACACAAGTTATGGCTTACCCTGGTCTCAGAAGAACTCATTAGGCTGATTTTAAGATGTTAGAGAACCTCAGCTGTTCCTTTATCCATGGAGTGATACCAGGCGATAGAATCCCTAGCATCCCACACTAGATTAGCCCACATTGCTAAATGCACAAATCATGCATATCAGAAAATATGGTCCCCATTTCTAGAAATATTTATTCCCCAGCCCTGAAAGATATGGGATCCAAAGATTTCCTGAAACCCCCTTGAACATGAACTGTGTCTAGGATGGAATTGCTGCACTTGCCCCTGACCCCTCCTGCCTACTAAATATCCATCCATTTCTCTCTCTCTCTCTCTCTTCTCTCTCTCTCCAGCTCCTTCCTCATTTGCACTTATTTGCCCTTAATAGCCTAGCTCTTACAATGTGTCATTGTTTACTTATGTTTCCTCCCTTTGCTGTTAGTGAGTCACCTTGCATCCCTTGCAATATTATATGAATTGTCTATCGTGTATCCCACGTTTAACGTCTCTGTAATGATATTGTATGTAATGATACTATATGTGTTAATACCATGTATCCCATGTTTTTATGCCTCTGTAATGATGATGTATGTATTTATCTTCTGTATATCCCACTCCCTTTCTCCCAGGACATACCGTGAGATGAGCATTGAGTTGCTCAGTGCATCTTTCCTGATGAAACAATTCAATCAATCAATAAATAAATACATTTTGTATTGTGATGACTCAACTGTTTGTGGATTTATGACATTAAGTACTGTAATTGCAAAATGTATATTCAACATCCATCAACTGTAAGTTGTGCCTTAGATATGAGTAACTGTTCTGAGAAATTTGTATAACCCTTCCCCAAATAAAAAGATTAACTTAAAAAAAAAAGAATGCTAGGTTGAATAAATAGGTTTTTAGAGCAACTTTAAAAGTCTCGGTGTACAGGCACTCTCTGTTCTGATGAGGAAGAGAATTCAACAGGTTGGTGCCATAAAAGCAAAAGATCTCACCCATGAGATCTTCAGACAGACCCTGGGAATCTCTAGCAATCCCTCATCAGTGGAACAGAGTGGACGATAGGGACACAGGACTTCTTGCAAATAACCTGGTCCCGGTCCATGTAGGGCCTTCTGGGTCAGTATGCCAACCTTGAAGGTGATCCTCCACCACACTGGGAACCAGTGCAGTCCATGGAGCAGAGGCGTGACATGGCAAGAGTTCAGTGACCCAGTCAACAACCTCGCTGATGCATTCTGCATCAGCTGCAGGTGGCGGAGGTCCACCCCCAGAAGCCCTAGGAAAAGAGCAGTGTGCTAATCAAGGCGGGAGGTCACAAAGCCGTGGATCAACATAGGAAGCTCGTCAGACTGAACAAAGTGTTTTACCTGGGTGGTATTCCTCAGATGTAAAATGAGGACTTCACAACAGCCGACACCTGAAATTTAAGAATTAGCTTATTGTCAAAAATAATGCCCAGGCTCCGCACCTGCTCAGAGAACCTCAGCTGAATGCCCCTAGCATGAGTCCAAATGGTTGAACATCAGAGGACCTCACCGCCCTACAACCTAAATCCATGATCAGCAACTTGGTCTTATCTGGATTCATCCTTAACCAGTTAGCACTCATCCAATCTTGGATTTCAGTGAGACAGATGTTAAAGATGGGTGCAAAGGACATGTACAGCTGAGTATCATCTGCGTGTGTGTGTGTGTATATATATATATATATATATAAAATCATTAAATTGCTATATTGTATACAGGAGGGCATACAGAAGGCAGCCATACTTAATGACTACTACTCCTCAGTTAACACAGTGGAGGACAGCGGGCCTTTTGGTGAAAAGCAGCATAAAGTCTGCTGCTTGGGAGATTCCAGAAATGAGACACACAATGTTTACAAGTAAGAGGGACAGAAAAGGACTGCCATCCTTGAAGATAGATAAGACTTCAGGGCTGGGTGGGATGCATCAAAGGGTGCTCAGTGAACCAGCATCTGAATTGGTTAAACCCTGGGAGAGCTATACAGAGGCTCATTTCAGTGAGAGATGGTTCTGAAAAACTGGAAGGTGGTGGACATAGTTCTCTTCCAAAATGGGTGGGGACCACTCCATAATGGAAGGGAAAATGAGCAACTGGTTAACTACAGGCCTGTCAGTTTTACATCTATTGTGGGTAAACTGATGGATACATCAGTCAAAGAAGACCTAGAGGAGTACCTAGAGAGTAATGGGCCCCATGAAGTTTAACAGAATGGGACTGTAGGAGAGAGGTCTGGACAAACTGACCTGATAGTTCTGACTGGGTAACTGGGACAGTAGACAAGGGACATGCAGCAGTTCCATTCTACATAAGCAATAATACCCTTCCAGGGTGGGCAGTATTGGGCTATACCAGACCACCCAGGGGTGTAATGAGGTCAGACTCCACAGACAGAAAGCTTTATAGCCCCTGGGCATTCTGGTATAGCCTAACTGCCCACCCTAGAGGGTATTATTGCACTTAGAAAATGGATACAGTATATGTAGAGCATTTTTTAAGAGGTACAAAAAATGTGTGTGTATATTATATATAATCATTAAATTGCTATATTGTATTAAAATGTAGTCCCTCTATTGTAAAACTGCCAGTAGAAGGAACTGATGTTTCTAACAGCCTAGTTGTTTTATGCTTGTTCCCCCGTAGTTCTTGTGGCACCGTTTTCTTTTTTTTGGTATACTTATGCCTGCATATGTACAATGAATGATATTTCTTTGTTTTGTTTTAAAAATGGCTGCTACAGGCCTGAAAACAGAGACAGGACAGCTGATATGTGTTCGGACTCCCCCATTCTTGTTGCTCTAGTTTTATAGCCCATACATGCATTTCACGCCAATAGCACTTGCTCAAAATAGCTTGAATAAAGCCTTTTCTCATAATTGATGTATGAGAGGATTAAAGTTTTCTTAACTGCAGAGCTTTGCACTGTTCCTGGTACCAGCTTCTTCTGAATACGGCTGCTAGACAGATTGAAGTCAAGACATCGGATCCCTGGAGTCACCCTTCTCACTTATTCTGTTTTGTTTTCTGCAGTACAGGACAGAATGAAACCCCCTGCACCTGGAAAAGAAATGTCTGAAGCTGCAGTCCTTCCAGAAAATAGGCATTTCCAGTCTAGTGCAGCTGCCTAGTCAAAAAATAAAGACATCAATAAATAAACCGTGTGCAGGCTTCACTACTGAAAAAGAAGCAATGAGTTCTGACACCCTCCTTCCTCTCCTGTTATCTCCAATCCCGCCTCAAAAAAAACAAACACCCTGCTTGTTGAGTCAGTCATATACTCCAGTCAAGAATCAGTGTCCCTTGAATCCTATCTCACCCCTTTTAGTCACCACACAATTACTTGAGCTTTGCATCATGTTGCAGTCAAGCCCCCCCCCATTGTCTATTCCTAATATATATATGCCAGTATGTGGTGTGTCTGGGTATTTGTCCAGCAAAAATGTCATATATTCAATAAACCCATCACCCACAGGTTTAAGGTTTTTCCCTTAAAACTACCACTACTCGCCTATTCAACAACATTAGCACAGCAGCCAAATCCATCTTACTTATCCTCTTCCTCCCTCACCCTTTTAATCGCACCCTTACTTGACAAAGTTACACAGGTTTATACAAGCTGAATAGACTTTTGTCCTTATTTGCATGCCACTTCAGGTTATATCAGTGCATATTTGTTTGGATAATAACTATCCAACCTCTTTTTAAATATATCCGTCGTCTCATTTGACATCACCTCTACTGGGAGGCTGTTCCACAAGGGTAACACTCTCGGACTAAACCAGTATTTTCTTTTTAATAATTTCCATTTCCCCATAGCTAGTTGTGGTGGATGCCTTATCTGCTCATAAATGTAGTATTTTAAGTTTAGCCCAAGATCTTCCCATAATGATTTATCATGTAAGGCCCTGTACAACATACACATGTCCCCCCAATTCTTCAGTAATGCAGGATATAAAGTTTCAAACTGTTTAATCTCTCAGAATATGTGGCCTCATCTAGTCCTGGTACTGATCTAGTAGCTCTGCTCTGTGTGCTTTCTAATTTTTATATGTCCCCTTTTTATGTTTGGTTGCACGCATGTGCAAGAAACATGTGGTAGCTTAGTAGATAAGCCGGTTGTGGAGGTGTGGCAGTGTTGCGGCCAGCTGCCACTGCTTTTGTGGGCTTGGCTGTTTGTCACTAATGCAAGTGCATGCTGGAGGTGACACTAGTTTGCAAGCATGCCACCAACTTGAAATGATTTTGCCGCTGCAATGAGGGAGTGACCCGTCTTTGTAGGGCATGCCTTGTCAAGTGTAAAATGTCAATAAACATGGCAGCTGCTATCAACGTCCACCTCTTACAGTCCCCATGAAAGCCGATGCCAGGGGTGCCCAATCCCCCTGTTGGCATGCCCTCCCAAGTTCATTTGCTGACAGGGGAGCCCAATCTCCATCAGCATAATGTCCTCCATATAATAGTAGTATGCCGGGGGGGTGACCAATCCCACTCAGCTCATGCACCCCCTAAACACAGACATACTTTCTGTCCCAATGGGGTTCCCAATCACCATCGGCTCCAGTCCCCCTCCCAAAAAACACCCAGGTGGCACACTGGGAGCCTACACCGGCATGCAAATTGTCCCTGTATAAAAAAAAAGAAAAAAAGTCCTGTGATGTCTTTTCGTTTTTTTTCCCTGTAAAAACAGAAAACTTTCCCTCGTTATCTCCAGTGCCCCTCCCCAGACCTGCACCTCCCTCTGAGCACCCCACCTCCCCACCCCCATCCATACTTACCTCTGAGCCTGGCGTGACGATCTTTTGTGGAGCAGGAACACATCTGCACTCTTCATAGAATTTGAATTTGACGACAGATAAGGACCACTTGGCCCACCCAGTCTGCCCATTTCCCTACCTAATGGAGAAGCTGCAGATCCTAGTTAACCAGCAGCCTACTTCTTTCTACCCCCACCCCCTAGAATTGCCTTATGCCTGTCCCATGCATGCTTGAATTCAACAACTGTTTTTGACTCCACAACCTCCTCCGGAAGGTTGTTCCATGCATTCACAACCCTCTCTGTGAAAAAATACTTCCTTACATTACCTCTTTGCTGTCCCCCCTCTATCTTCAAATTGTGCCCCCTTGTTCTTGTTTACCTCTTTTTCTGAAAGATGCTGCCCTCTTTGACTTTGTAGATTCCCTTGAGGTACTTGAAAGTTTCTATCACGTCCCCCCTCTCCCTCCTTTCCTCGAGACTATACATATTAAGCTCCTTTAGTCTCTCTTCATATGTCTTCTGGTGCAGACCCTGCACCATTTTAGTTGCCCTCTTCTGGACAGCTTCCATCTTGTCTATGTCCTTGCGGAGATTGGGTCTCCAGAACTGCACACAGTACTCCAGATGGGATCTCACCAGCTGTCTGTACAGAGGGATAACAACTTCCTGTTTTCTACTGGTGATGCCTCTCCCTATGCATCCCAGTATCCCCCCAGCCTTCCTTACTGCCCTCTCACATTGCTTGCCCACCTTTAGGTCATCTGATATGATTTAAAGGTGGGTAAGCAATGTCAAAGTGGACCGTGACCTGAAGAAATGCCGGTAAATTGTATAATGGCATAAATGGGTTTTTTTCAACTTAGGTAGATATCTGGGCCATTTTTGTGACTTTTGGCACCACATCTTCAACAAGGGTAACTTGGGACCCCACCTCATGAATTCAGTCACTGTCATGTAGTTGTTCGGTCCGGAGAGGTGATTTCATGGTCACTGTGTAGAATCACCTTTCAGGACTGATTAATGAGATGACAGTGTCACCGTTAGGGAGGTGGGATCCCAAAATGCCTATGTTGCAAATTTGGTGAAAACATTCAAAAAAATTACTGTTACAGGCGTGCATTATGTAGTTTCCACACATACTCGTAACTTCGAGAATCTAATATTTTCACTCACTCCAGATTTTCAACATTGCCCTTTTTTCACACCTCCTTAAGAACAGTACAGCTGTCATTTTTCACATCCTTCCCAAAATATGTTTTTGCACATCCAATGCACAATGGCGAGGTTGCTGTAGGAAATCGATGTTTGAGGCAGATTAAGAAAATCACAGTGACACTGCTCATGAGCAGAGGTGACAAAATGCCTATGTTGAAAATCCGGTGACAAAATTCCACAAGATAACTATGTTATGAGCATGTGTTGCACAGTTTCCACACACGCTCATAATTTCGAGAATCTGTAATATTTTCACTCCAGATTTTCAACACTGCAATCACTTCACACCTCCCAATGAATGGTACAGCTGCCATTTTTCACATCCTACCCGAACTGTGTTTTTGCACATCTGGTGCAGAATGGCACGGTTGCTGTGGGAAATCAAAGTTAGGGACACATTAACAAAATCACAGTGCTACTGTTCATGAGCAGAGGTCTCAAATGCTTTCATGAGGTGGGGTTACAAAAAGGTCATGTTAAAAATTTGGAGTGCAAATGTCAATAAATGACCAGGGCGTTAGGGTTTCTAACCATAAGGTCCCACCCTGTACAGACTGACAGGCTTCAGGGGTGTGTCTTTGGAGTGCCAGCTGTAATGTTCATGCCATTCCACCCCCCCACCCTACAGCCAGTGACAGGCATTGAGGAGTGCTTTGGACTCTTTGGACCCAAAGTTCACCCCATTTTCCTATACTGCACCCATTTCAGTGTATTTCCTAATGGAATGGGGTGACTATAAAGTTAAATATCCCAAGGCATACCTCAACACTTGCCGGTGTCTGCAGGGTAGGGTAAGGTGAAATGGCGTGAGCATTATGGACGATGACTCAAAGACACACCCCAATGCCTGTCCATTTCTGCAGGGTGGAGGTGGGGTTGGTGTCACTTCAGTACTTCATGGCCATTCCTATTCTGCATCTATCTAACTCCTGCACTTCCAATGCTAATGCCAGCAAGCAAACATTCAGCACTGACAAATGCTTGTTTGTACGATGACCATATCTGTGTGCAGTACTCTAGTTGTGGTCTTACCAGAGACTGATACAGTGGAATCAATACCTTACTGTCTCTGCTCCCTATGTGTCTCAGGATACAGTTTAGGGTTTGGTTAGCTTTTCTTACTATGATATCACAGTATGAGCTAAATTGCAAATCATTACTAATCATGACCCCAAAATCTCTTTCCTCTGTTGTTTCTGATAAGTTATGTTTACCCATATTATAACTTAATTTCATATTATGCTTTCCCATATTCAGAATAGTACATTTTCCCACATTGAGCTCCAATTTGTTTGACTGTCCAGCTGTAAATATTTTCCAATGCCTTCTGCAAATTATTACCATCATGTTTGTTGTTTACAGTAGCCCCAATCCTGAAGTCCTCTGCAAACTTTATTAACCATATATTTGGGAGATCATTTTTTGACGGATGTAACATACATTAAAGAGACAGGGTCCAAATACCAAGCCCTGTGGGACCCACTTGTTACCTGTGCCCAGTCTGATAACACCCCATTTATTATCACTCTCTGCCTTCTCTCTCCCAGCCATGCCTAAATCCAATTAACTAGTGTATGATTGTGTCTAGCTGTATTTTTCTTAAAGTGTTTAATAGTTCATTATGGGGGAATTTATCGACAGCCTTGGTGAAATCCAAAAATACTATATCGACTACATTTCCTTCATCCAAGGTTTTACTTACTTTTTCATAAAAAAACAGCATGTTTCTATGTTTGTTTGACATGACCTAGTTTTTGTGAATCCATGCTGAACTGGGTCTGTTTTGTCATTTGTTTTCAGGTGTTCTAATATATAATCCTTTAATATGCCCTCCAGAATTTTTCCCATCATTAATGTTAAGCTCACTGGCCTAAAACTTTCAGTCTCAGTTTTGGGGCCTTTTTTCAATGAGGGCACAACTGAAGCTTCTTTCCACCCCTGTGCTACCTCCCCTCGATCCAAGGATTTCTGAAGTATGATATGTAAGTGGTGGGGCTATAAACTCTGAAAGCTCTTTGATTACCATGGGATGTACATCATCCGGCCCTGGTAATTTATTTATAATTACTTTCTGTAGTCTGTCAAGTACGTCTTTTTGGTTTATTACAATTTGCTCAGGAATTGATTTGATGTTGCCCCTTTTATTTTCTGCTATGTTTGTATTGAAAACTGAGCAGAAATATTCTGAATATCTGCCATTTCCTTACTGTTGGCTGTATTTTCCTCCTTGTTTATACAGGGACCTATGTTATTTTGACCTTTTTTTTTGTTATTGATATGTGTATAAAAGACAAAGAACCTCTGTGCGCAAACACTGAGGCAAGGGTTACCCCAAAGGGCATTTGGCTGGGAAGCCAAGTTTCAAGAAAATACAAAATCACACATGCCCCCACAATGCAAAGCATCATGGGCTGCATATGCAAATCATTTTAACATTATGTGGTGATTTGCATATGCAGCTCATGATGCTTTGCATTGTGGAGGCATGTGATTTTGTATTTTCTTGTGTATGAAAGGCTTTGTAATTGCTTTTTACTTTAGAGGCCAACAATATCTCGTGATCTGACTTTGGCCTTTTTATTACTTTATCGTTTTTAACTATGTCTTTAGAGACTAACTTACCTTCTTGATCATCACCGCCTTTGATTACTTTATATATTTTATTCTTTTTCCTTATCAATCTCTTTATGTTAGAATTAAACCACCCTGGGGCACCTTTGCTGTTTATATACTACATTTTACTTGGTATATAATTATATACCTCTTTCCTTATTTTTTCTAACATGATTTCAATTAATCAATCAATTTTTTATTTATAAAAGGCACTTTTCCAGAGCCAAAATGCCTATACATAGCCATAAATAACATTTAAAACACTCAATACATAAATAAGATAAAATAGCCAAATAAATATAACTTACAGCTAAAGTAAAACTAAACACAGCATAGATCATTCATTATAATCTGGGAATGCCTGGATAAATAAGTATGTTTTTAAAGCTATTTTAAATGTTTCAATGGCCGGGTGCTCTCTAATCTGGCAAGGTAGAGAATTCCACAGGGTGGGGACTGCAAAAGCAAAAGATCGAGTTCCATATGTCTTTAAATGCACCCTGGGACTCTCTAGCAATCCCTCATCGGCAGAGCAGAGTGGGCAAAGAGGGCAGAAGGGATGAAGGAGATCTTGCAGATAATGAGGTCCCTGTTCGTGTAGGGCTTTATAAATCAGTAACCCAACCTTGAAGGTGATCCATCACTGTACCAGCAGCCAGTGCAGTCCATGCAGCACAGACATAATATGGCCGGTCTTGGGAGTATCAGTCAAAAGTCTGGCTGCAGCATTCTGTACCAGTTGCAGGTGGTGGAAATCAATCACTGGTAACCCTAGGTAAAGGGCATTGCAGTAGTCAAGGTGGTAGGTCACAAAGGCATGGACCAATGTCGGAAGGTCATCAGGAGGAACAGATGTTTCACCCGGGTGATATCCCTCAGATGAAAAAATGAGATCTTGACAACGACCGACACCTGAAATCTAAAGGTCAGACCGCTGTCAAACATAATGCCTAGGTTACACACGTGGTCTTAGGTTGTCAGCTGAACATCTCCAAGCCAAAGGCTGGAGGATAGTCCACCCAACAAACCTGCCTCCCAGTGACCAGTATCCAGTATGCATGACCAGCACTTCAGTCTTATCTGGGTTCTTCAACCACAGCCAGCTGGCCCTCATCCAGTCCTGGATCTCGGAGAGACAGTTGTTAAAAACTGAAAGACATTTATCCTACCCAGGCACAAAGGAAATGTACAGCTGAGAATCTCCCACATTTCCTCAACCGATTCATTTTAAAGTCAGTTTTCCACTCAATTTAACTATGTTATCTTCAATAGATGTAAAATCAGCCCTTCTGAAGTTAAGTTTGTGTGTTATACTTTTTTTTTTGCAGTACTCTGCTCCTCACTTATTTTGAAGAATACAGTTTGACGGTCATTGTTCCCAACGGACTATCCACCACAACCTCCACTGCTGTATCCCCCATATTTAGTTAGTATAATACCTAGGCTATTTTTTACTCTGGTTTCTTCAGCACCTTTTGTTCCAATCCACTCTGCTCAACAACTTCTAGATAGCTTTTTTCCATTTCTGTGGTACCTTTTAATGCCTGCCAGTCTATTCCAGGCAGATTAAAGTCTCCCATCAGTATATTTCTTTCTGCTGGATCATTTGTTACACGGTTTAATAGTAAGTTATCTTTAGGTGAAATTGAGGGGGCCTATAAACTAAACCTAGTTTAATTTTTGTTGCTGCCTGAGATAACAATTTCACCCATAACACTTCCAAGTTAGCGTCTTCCACTGAAATCTCTTCACATTTTATTGACTCATCTATGTATATGGCAATCCCTCCTCCTCTCCTAAGAATTCTAGATTTAGAGAATAAGTTATACCCTTTGATGTTCTTTTCCTATAAACTGCCATTCTCCCATTAAGTTTCTGTTATTAACTCAATCTGAATATCCTGGGAGTCTGAAAGGTTTTGAAATTCCTCAAATTGATTCTCCATGATCCTTGCATTTAGTAGAACCCCTTTCCATCCTTTCCCGTAGTCATTTACTATAGCCTTTGGTGTCTTTACCCTCATCGCTGATGGACCCTTATCCAGTTTAAATGAAAAGTGATGACATCATTAATTTCTTTGCCTAAAATTCTGGTTCCAGCTTGGTTTAACATATTTGTTCCCATAGACGCCACATGGTGTTGGAACCATCCATTGCTAGATCTGGCCCAAAATGACCACCGGGAGCAAATGAGTTCAGTGCAGACCATCCTGCTTTATACACGACTTTGTTTTTAAAGGTAGTGGAGTTATCCATAAAACCAATGTTGTTTAATTTGCAAAAGGAGCACAACCAGTTATCTATCTTGCCCACAACCCAATTTTTCTGCTCATAATGCCCATATCCTAGGAGGATACCAGAAATGATAACTTCCCCCTCCTTAGAGTTAATCTTGTTTACTATTCTGATATAGAAACATAGACTCTGACGGCAGATAAAGAGCACTTGGCCCACCTAGTCTGCCCATTTCCCTACCTACAGGATAAGCTGCAGATCCTATTTAACCAACAGCCTATTTCTTCCTACCCCCCACAAAAATTGCCTTATATCTGTCCCATGCATTCTTGAATTCTCCCACAGTTTTAGACCCCACAACCTCCTCAGGAAGGCTGTTCCATGCATCCACCACCCTCACTGTGAAAAAATACTTCCTCACATTGCCCCTGAGCAGACCCCCCTCTGTCTTCAAATTTTGTCCCCTTGTTCTTGCACATCTATTTTTCTGAAAGATGATACCCTCTTGGACTTTGTTGATCCCACTGAGGTACTTAAAAGTTTCTATCATGTCCCCCTCCCTCCTTTCCTCAAGGGTATACATATTAAACTCCTTTAGTCTCTTCTCGTATGGCTTCTCTTGCAGACCCTGCACTGTATTAGTTGCCCTCCTCTAAACTGCCTCCATCCTGTCTATGTCCTTGTGGAGATGGGGTCTCCAGAACTGGACACAGTACTCCAGATGGGGTCTCACCAACTGTCTGTACAGGGGGATAACAACTTCCTGTTTTCTGCTGGTGATGCCTCTCCCTATACATCCCAGTATTCCCCCAGCCTCCTACCACCTTCTCACACTGCTTGCCAACCTTAAGGTCATCTGATATGATTACCCCCAGGTCCCTTTCCATTTTTGTTGTTGTTACTACCTCCCCCCATTGTGTAATCTTCCCCTGGATTTTTGTGTCCCAGGTGCATTATTTTGCACTTCTTTGCATTGAATCCAAGCTGCCATACTTCTGACCATTCCTCCAACCTTGCCAAGTCCCTTCTCATCTTTCCCACGCCTCCCTGTGTATCAACACTGTTGCAGATCTTTGTGTCATCTGCAAAGAGGCATACTTTTCCTTCCAGTCCCTCTGCAAAGTCACTTATAAAGACATTAAAAAGGACTGAACTCGGTACTGAACCCTGTGGTACCCCACTAGTAACCTCTCTTTCTTCAGAGTGGACTCCATTTACAATTACCTTCTGTGTCCTGTTGTCCAGCCAATGTTTTACCCAGGCTACCACCCTGGGACCCACTCCCAGGCTGGTTAGTTTGACTATTAATCTTTTGTGCGGGACTGTGCCAAATGCCTTGCTAAAGTCTAGGTAGGCCATGTCCACAGCCTTTATCTTGTACAGCTTTCACCCCACTCCTCCCCAAGTCATTTGTTCCCACGTGAAGTATAACTAGGGCTGGCAGTTTTCGATTTTTATTTTTTTATCATTTTGATGAAAAGTATTGATTTTTATTTGTAAACCCCCCCCCTCGAGTTTTATCGATTTATAGTTTCACAGTTGCACAAAAGTATGGGTTTTCAAGCATTTATTTCAATTTGTATCTATTTCAATGTCACTGTTTCAGCTAATGACAACAAACTCTAAGGACCTGAACACAGGTACACCCTGGGAGAGGGTTCTGGAGGCCTCAATAGGGGAAAAAGACCTAGGGGTCATGGTGGATGCATGTATGAATAACTCTGAGCAGTGCAGGAGAGCGGCTAGCATGGCAAACAGGATGTTGGGGCAGGAATCAGGGGTTGAGAAACAGTGGGAAGTATTTAAAATGGGGATTACAAGAGCAACAGAATTATGTATTAAGCAGGTTAGCAAGAGGAAAAGGAAGAGGAGACCATTATGGTTTTCCAAAGAGGTAGCAAAGAAAGTGAAAGCCAAAAAGATTGCATTCAGGCAATACAAAAAGACACAGGCAGAAGGGATAAGGAGAAGTACCAGAGAAGCAAGGAGGCAGGAGGTCAGTAAGGGAAGCCAAAGCTCAGACAGAAGAACACATTGCAAAATCAGTGGGTAGAGGGGACAAAACCTTTTACAGGTACATAAGTGAAAAATAAAGGCAAAGGGAGGGATAGTGAGACTGAAGGGGGAGGATGGGGGCTGTGTGGAGGATGACAACAGTAAAGCTGACATATTGAACAGGTATTTCTGCTCAGTCTTTACTGAGGAAGAGGAGGATAATGGGTCTGAATGGAGTACAAGGGGGTGAGAATGGTGCAGAAATGGACACAAGTCCCTTTACACGAGAAAGGGTCCTGAAGGAACTGGAAGTAATAAGAGTTGATAAAGCAATGGGGCCAGATGGGGTGCACCCCAGGGTCCTTAAAGAACTAAGAGAGGTGGTGGCTGAACCTCTTGCTATCCTGTTTAGCCGATCACTAGAAACAGGGGAGGTACCCAAAGACTGGAGGATAGCAGATGTAGTCCCCTTATACAAAAGTGGGAACAAAGAGGAAGCGGGGAACTACAGACCAGTCAGCCTACCTCGGTAGTGGGGAAGATCATGGAAGCACTACTGAAGGAGAGATTGGTGGAACATCTGGTTATCAATGGACTACAGGACCCAAGGCAGCATGGTTTCACCAGGGGAAGGTCATGTCAGACCAACCTCATTGAATTTTTTGACTGGGTGACTAGGGAGGTGGATCAGGGGAGGGCAGTGGACATGGCCTATCTGGACTTCAGCAAGGCCTTTGACACTGTGCCACATAGAAGACTATTGCACAAACTAGGAATATGGTGTGGGCAGGACAGTAGTGTGGTGGGTAGGTAACTGGCTGGGCAGCAGGACACAGAGGGTGGTGGTAAATGGCTGTCATTCCACAGAGGGAAGAGTGACCAGTGGGGTACCACAGGGATCAGTGCTGGGACCAGTACTATTCAATATCTTCATCAGTGACATTGTGCAGGACCTAGAAGGCAGAATTTCACTGTTGCTGATGACACAAAGCTCTGTAACAGAGTAGACACACCAGAGGGTGTAGACAGAATGAGAAGGGACCTGCAGAAACTTGAAGAATGGTCAGGGTTTGGCAGTTGAAATTCAATGCAAGGAAGTGCAAGATAATGCATATGGGCACAAAAACCCTGGCACAATATATCAGTTGGGGGTGAGGATATAGCATGCACCAAGCAGGAAAGGGATCTTGGAGTTATCATCTCCGATGACCTCAGGCAGGAAACAGTGTAACAAGGCAGCAGGTAAAGCAAATAGGATGCTGGGATGCATAGGCAGGGGCATCACCAGCAGGAAAAGGAGGTCATAATTCCACTATACAAGACACTAGTGAGGCCGCACCTGGAGTACACTGTGCAGTTCTGGAGACCTTACCTACGTAAGGACATAGACAGGGTAGAGAAGGTTCAGAGGAGGGCAACAAAGATGGTGCATGGATTGCATCACAAGTCCTATGAGGACAGGTTGAAGGCACTGAACATGTACTCCCTGGAGGAGAGGAGGGAGAGAGGGGATATGATAGAGACATACAAGTATCTTACAGGGAGGAACAGGGTGCAGAAAGCACTATTTTTAAGCGAAAAGATGTTCCAGGACTAGAGGCATGGGATGAAGTTGGAGGAGGACGATTCAGAGGAAACGTGAGGAAGAATTTCTTCACAGAACGGGTGGTGGACAAGTGGAACACCCTGCCAGAGGAAGTGGTGGGGCTGAAACAATCACGGGATTTAAGAATGCATGGGATAGACATAAAGGAATTCTGAAGGTCAGGGGTAAGGGGCAACAGACTTCCTGGAAAACATAAACTGAACATACAAACTTAAATGGGCAGACTGGGTGGGCCATAGGCCCTTATCTGCTGACACTGTCTAGGTATCTATGTATCGTAAGGGGAATCACCTCTAGGAGCAAGGAAGTGATTCTGCCGCTGTACAATGGACTGGTTAGACTACACCTTGAGTACTGTGTACAGTACTGGAGACCACACTTGAAGAGGGACATACAGCTCCTGGAGAGGGTACAGAGGAGGGCAACTAAGATGATACGAGGCTAGGGGATTTGACGATGAGGACAGAGTTGAGGAGCTCTGCCTGTTTTCATTGGAGGAGGAGAGACAGGGGGGACATGATTGAGGTCTTCAAGTACCTCAAGGGAATAAATAGGGTAAACATGGAGGGGATCTTTAGACTAAAGCAGGGAGGTATCACCAGAAGGCATGGTTTGAAGTTGGAAGGTGGAAGGGTGAGGCGGGGAAAGAGGAGGAGGTTTTTCACTGAGAAGGTGGTGGACCCTTGGAATGCACTGCCTGACGAGCTGGTTCAGAGATCCACAGTGGAGGGCTTCAAGAGACGGTGGGACAGACACAGAAAGTGGATGTATCAGATGATGGCCTGTCCCAGGGGGGTGGGGATGGATGATAGGGGTTTCTAGAGCACAAGGGATGGGAGGGCCTCGGCACCCAACTAAGGGTCTCAGGTTCGAGCAGACTTGATAGGCTGTAAGGCCTAATCTGCTGGCAAATAGTATGTTAGTATGTTAGATTTACAAACTTATAAAAACACAAATTGTTATCTTCACATGTCAAAATAGCAATATAACTTGCTTTTCCTATCTGTAAATCTAGATAATTTTTGATGGAAATATTTTTTCATCAGTTTGTGTGTGTTCAGTGATATCGACATTTATTGACACTTACCAATTTAAATCTAATACTGCCAAGTCTAAGTATAACCAATAGGTTTTTGGTGCCCTCCATTAACCCGTCCAATGAAACATCTATATCCACTAGTTGGACCCAGGAGGCTTGCTGTCGCATGCATTTTTCTCCCATTACATATTATTGTATCTATACTTCTTATTGTTGAGTCTCCAATTACGAGAATATCCTTTTTCTGTTCTTCCTAGAATTGGTCCCGACTGTAGTTTATGTTTACTAGAACCTCATGACCCTGTATCTGGTCACATCCTTCATGATCATTTTTGTCCAGTTCTGGCATCCCCTTGTTTTCAATGTTCCTATTCAATTTACTATTTCTTCATCGTCACTTACATTTTTAGCATTCCCTGTTTCAAGTATTGTGTTTTGTGAAGTAAGGTTCAGTATATCAGATCTGTTCTGTAATTCCATGGGTGCACTTTTATACAACTGCCTTCCCCTGCGTTTACTACTTTGGGTTGGAACTACAGCCCACTCCTCTACCTCAACATCCTCAGCTGTAGGTTTTTCTGCACGATGTATTCTGATTGGTGTGCCCGATTTTACATCCTGTCCCTACAGGGCAACATTTTCTGCTATAGCATCCAGAAACTTTTCCAGCTCCCTTGTTTCATTTTGGACCTCCACCCTTTTTAACAGTTGCTTAATTTCAGCCTGTAATGTTGCTTTCAGTAGGCATTTGTCACATATAAACTCATTACTGGTTCCATCCTCTGTATACATTTTACATTGCATACATTGTTTGAGTTTTTTTTCCACTTTCCTTTCCCTTGGGTCATTTTTCCTCCTACTAATAGTTCTCCAACACTACTGCACAATTTATGATTGAATTTACCTCCTAACTGTGATGATCCGAGTAGTTTGGTTGGTGTTTATTTTAGGCCTGGTCCCCGGCATCCCCAACAGACACGCGCAGACCACGCGTGTCTCTATGTGAGTCTCTGTGCAAGTCTCCACTCTCGACACCGTGCACAGGAGCTCGCGACAATCACTCCTGCTCCTCCTTTTGTGTGCTGCGACCTGGAGGTGTAGTCAGGGTCACAAGCAAACAACCAGGGACAACTGCCTCCCAAAATATAAAATAAACTGAAAGAAATGGAGCTGTAGTCTTGCACTGGGTGTATCTGCCCCAATACAGCCAGCTACAACAATTTAAAATAATATTTCAAGGCATCCCCTAGCCGTTTAGTTCCCCTGCTGTCCTTCGGAAACTACACTAAACCTCTCCACACAGTACTCTTTTCAAATCTTTTCTTTTTTCGCCATGCTCACATGGTTCACTATGGATTCTCCTTGCAGCTGTGCTCCAAGGATCTCTTTCTCTTTAAATGTACTGTCCCACAGCTCTGTACTGCTCCCCTGGGAAAGTCTATCTGCCCCAATTCTTTTACCATCTCGGAGTGAAGAGACAGTGGCAGTGGGCTAGGTCAAGCTAGCCCCTTTTTTACTTGCTCCCTTCCACATGCTAGAACATTCCAAAATGGACTTTCCACTGTTATTCCCCTCAATACTATTTCAAGGTCACTGGATTTTGTTTTTTACCAGAAAACCTGGTAAAATCCTGGATTTTGGATGGCTTCACACTTGCAAAAACAAAGACCTTCATGCATCTGGGCATTTTATATGAAATCAGTAAATCTACACAACTTGTATTTTTCTGGGGATGAGCTAAAGTGGAGAGGATAGGTCCCAGGATTGACACTAGGACCCAGGAAACATTTTGGGCAGACCTGATGGACCCCCAGTCTTTTTCTGCCATCAGTGATGTTCCATGTTTCTATGTTTCTTATGATCGCTTCCTGCACTATTTTCAAAAAGCTTCATTTAAGCTGTGTGATAAGCATTCCTTTATCCTGGTTATTCATGCACATGCTAAAAGAATGACGGTAGAATGCTGGTAAAAATCTGAAAATTAGCAATAGCAATCACTGGTGTAATTCTCATATTTTCAAGTCTTAAAAATAAATGTAATCACTTTAATCATGGTAAATTAGTGGCCTTGTACATTTTCAGTATTATCCTCTGTCATCATTATTATGTAAATGCTCACCAGTTTTGTCCTCAGGCTGCTCCATCCCTGGCTTCTCTTTTGGTCTCTGCTCTTCTTCCCCCACCTTTTCTAGCCTGCTGTCCCATGGCTTATCCTCCTTTTCATTCTTTGACCTCTTCTTCTCACTGCCTTTGGTTTTCATTTTTCCCTTCATTTCCTTCTTTTTCTCTAATGGCTGCTCCATCTCTGCCTTCTCCTTTGCTCTCTGCTCTTCTTCCCCCACCTTGTCTGGTCTGGTGTCCCGTGGCTTATCCTCCTTTCCTCTCTTCGACTTCTTCTTCTCGCTATCTTTGGTTTTAATTTTTTCCTTCATTTCCCTCTTTTTCTCTAAAGGTTGCTCACATGGGTGTAGAAACATGGGGAAAATCAGGGGCTCTGAAGTTTAAATGTATACAGGATTAGTCAAAGTACCAATGGTACTGAGAGGCATTAAGCAATACCCAACTGTTTTGTTATTTTCCACAAAGGTTTTCATCCTCCAAAGCCAGACTGTATGGCTACTCAGCCATGTCCCTGGACACCTTGGAATGTCCCTATCCTCCCTAAACACTAGGAGCTAGTTCCCCCATGGAGTCCCCCTCAGTGGGGCCATGCCTGTCCTTCTAGAGTACACATATCAAGAACCGTCTTACCAACTGGAGTGGGAAAGTGGATCCAGGTGTCCAGGCAGGGCTTCATGGAGCCTGGTCTGCTCAGTTTTCCACCATGTTTTTCTTCCCTTTAGCTCCCTAAGCCATAGCTCTATGAAGGATGCATGATGTGGAGGTGTGCATGCAGTCTGGAACTGAGGTTCTCTCAACCCCCTGACCTATGTCTGCTTCCCTTACACTAGCACTGACACTGGCCTCCACCTGATGCAACTAAGAGTCAGGAAGGCCCGCCATCTTAGTCCAAGAGGAGAGGCTGCCAGGTGGCTGCTTATTCCTCTCTCAGGCCTCTCTCCATTGACCGAAGCTAGTTTCTGAACTCAGGTCACCAGTGTGGTGAGAGGTGAGGTGCTTGAGAACACCTCAGCTCTCTGTGCCACTGGGCCAGCCTACAGCTATTTTTTTTTTAAATACATGCACAGAAATAAACCCATACATTTAGAATTCTTTCCACCTCCCCACCCTTCCGCCACCCCTGACATTCTTCTCCATCCCATTTCCTTTTGGTTTCAAATGCTATAAGCTCCTCTCTGGTCCCAACCTCCCCCCCCGGCTCTTATGGATGGTATCTTGCCCCCTCTCTTGACTACCTGTGTAAAACCATTTATTTTTAACCCTACTCACCCTCTCCCCTTCTTCTTCACGAAAATGACAAAGCCTCTTCCTGGCTGCATTACGTCTTGCTAATTATGTGGCTTAAGCAGACTTCACATGCAATGCCTCCTGTAATATGCCTGATTTCAAATAACTGCACCCATCTATGAACTGTCAAACCTATTACCAAAATGCTACACATTTGTAAAAATTAGCACAAAATTGTAATTATCTAGATTACTTGCTGTTATATCCTGCTCTGTTCATGCCCAGTGCTTTGTACCTACGATCTGTAAACTACTTCTCTGTGTTTTGTCATGATGTGGAACCTCTGAAAAAGAGCACTGTGCTCAAAGCTTATTTCCGAATTATGAAATAAATAAAATACAGTATTATCATGATTGAAATACAAAAACAAAGATAAATACAGCACCATTCTTAGAAAAGCAAACCATAAAAGTCATTTTAGGAGCCTTTGGTCCTATGGAAACCTAGACATTGCCTACAGATAAAGGCCAAGGGTCCTTAAAAACCATTCTACCTATTCCACTGACCTACCATGTTGAGGGGATTTAGCCAAGATAAAACCCTCAACTCTCTCCCTTGTTCCCTGCCTCCTCATCCCTAGCTTCTCCTCCTGGAATTATTAGCCCTCTATACTATACTAATACTAGGTGGGTTAATAACAAATGTCTAACATACAACTACCATACATATTGTTAATTCTGAGTGGTTTAGAGTGAGCGCCCTTGTGTGTTAATAATAGGGGAAAGATTAAGATCGGATATTGTATTTCGTGGAAATTGTATATCATCTATTAAGTATATTCAGTTGAAATGGTGGTCCTTAATATTATGATTTTAGCCCTGTGTTATAGTGTTTCTAACATGCATATTTTACATGATGCCTATAGAAAGTCCTCTATAAGAGGTTTGTTTCACTCTGAAGGGAAGCAAGAACATTCAGCCCAAAAAGAACATGTTTACTGTATATTACTTCTAATTTCATGACTAACGATTGCTGTAATAGCTTTATTAAAGCTTTTACAATTAGAAGGACTGCTCTTCTTGCGTGCCCTTCAAGAGACACTATGGCAAGGAGTATTTTAAATATGCAAACCAGGATCCGAAGGCTTACTCAAGAGGGATATTGAAAATATTTCTTATTTTCTGTTTACTGCCCTGTGGTGATGTACATCCTAACCCAGGCCGCCCCCCCCCCCTCCCCCGTAAATGGTTATGATGCTGATGCACCAAATCACAGAGATTAGAATATTGCATATTTCAATGCAAGAAGTCTGTGGAAGAAGTTTGATGTTATTAAGGACTGAGCTGAGAAATATAAACCAGGGATTATTATTATTACAGGAACCTGGTTAAGCAATAGAGTCTTTGAGGACTCTATTGGCCTAGTTTACCAGATGTTCAGGAAAGATATGAATAAAAAGGGGGGGGCTGTGATGTACACTGAGAGTGATATAACTACTAATGAAATTGTATGTCCTAGTTTAGATTGTGGTACAGAAACCCTTGCCATTGAGATTACTGTGCCCCATAGAAGAACTTTTTTTCTCACAGGAGTTTATAAACCTCCTAGGGTGGAAGCAGGGACTTTTCATATGTTATTGCAGTTTCTGCTAAATTATAAATACTCCCATGAGTTACTCCTTACAGGTGATTTTAATGTAAACTGGGGAGATACTACCCAAATCATGCTTTGATTGATTTTCAAGTTGATTTAGGACTGACCCAATTGATAATGGAACCCACAAGACTTAACCATCGAGAGCCCAAGAAATCCACAATTTTGGATCTCACGATTACTAATTCCCCCCAGAATTACACATCATATGGGGTATTTCCTGAATCATTCTCTGACCACCAACTGATCTATGCCACTAGAATTAGTATTGCTGCACCTAATTCATGTTATAAGGTGTATTGGAGAGATTTTAAATGATCTGATTATTTGTCATTTATGCTAGACTTAGAAAATGTTAAATGGTCTAGGTTGAATCTAGTCCTTCTGCAACAGATGTTTGGAATTTTGTTTTAATGGAGTTCCTAAATATTTGTGACAAACATGTACCACTGAGAGTTAGGAAATCCAAATCCAGGGAAAAATTTGATTTAACAATGATTTATATAAAGTTAAGAAATATAGAGATAAAAAATGGGGAACTGCTAAGAGAACAGAGAAGGATGATGATTGGACTGCATATAGACAAGCCCAAAATGTTTATACATCTAAGGTTAAGTTAGCTAAACAGGAGTATGTTAGATCTCGATTAGATAGTAATCATAAACAAAATCCATAACTATTTTGGAGGACCATTTCTGATTTAATGGGAAATAACAAAAAGCATGATGTAAACCAAATTATGATTGAGAGAACTGAAATTGCACTGGGGACTTCTGGATACTTTTAATACACACTTTAGTAAGGTAGGCTCTCCTGTACCTAGTCAGGATGCTCAGTTAGATTGCATATCACATGGGGATGATAAATTCTCTGGGCAGGAGGTTTCAGGGCCTTTTTTTTAGATTTCATTATATTTCTCCTGAAGAAGTGAGAACTAAATTATTGAGGTTGAATATATCTAAGGCAATTGGGTGTGATGGGATCCTAGCCAGACTGCTTAAGTATGTGGCCCCCTGTATAGCAGAACCATTGGCCCTCATTTTTATATTTGCTTGTGTGCATACGCAAGAAACATTATACGGCAGCTTAGGAGAGAAGCGGGATGTGGAGGTGCGGCACTGTGGCAGCCAACAGAGGCACTGCATTTGGGGGCTTGGCACTGGTGCACCAATGGAGGCACAGAGTGCTGATGACACTGGTTTCCAAAAGTGCCACCAAGTTAAATGTTTTCTCCGCAGCAATCAGGGGCTGCCTCATCATTGCAGTGTCAGCCATTCTGCTGCAATGAGGGAGTGACTCGTCTTTGCAGGGTGATACCTTGCCTAGTGTAATATTGTTTGTGAATGTGGTGGCAAGCTACCGCCATGTTTACAAAAATATTGCACAGCCCATGTGCCAAGGGGGTTCCCAAGCCCCCTCGGCATCATGTGCCCCCCCAAACAGTCTTTCTTTGCCGACAGGGGGGCCCAATCCCCGTTGGCTTAAGTCCCCCCTTCCCAGTTTAATTTGCTGATGGTGGAGCACTCTCCCCATCAGCATAATGCACTCCCCAAAATGTTTTTGTGCTGAGGGGGGTGCCCAATCCCCCTCGGCTCTTGCCCCCCTCTTGCTATGTGTCGAAGGGGGTGCCCAATCCCCCATTGACTACAGCCGCCCCTCAAAAAAACACTCAGGTGGCACGCTGGGAGACCACCCCAGTGTGCCGAAGGTACCTGTAAAAAAAAAAAAATCCCACAATTTTTTTTTAAAACCTGTAAAATAGAAAACGGTCCCTTGTTGAGTCCAGTGACCCCTCCCCCAACCCAGGCCAACCCTCTGCACACACTGCCTCCCCACGCACCTCATACTCACTTCCAGAGCCCAGCACGATGATCTTCGGTGGACCGGGTACACGTCTGCACTCTTCAAAGCCAACCGCGAACTGAAGACTTGCCGGTAAGCTGTATAATGACATAAATAGGGTTTTTTCAACTTTGGTGCATATCTCAGGCATTTTTGGGAATTGTGGCACCAAATTTTCAACATGGTGTTATTGGGACACCTTCTCATGAATTCAGCCACTGTCATGGTGTTATTCAGTCCCGAAAAGTGATTTTGCGGTTACTGAGCGGAATCACCATTTGGGACTAATTAACGAAACAACAGTGCCAGTGTTCATGAGGTGGGCTCTTAAAAAGTCTATGTTGCAAATTTGGTGGAAAAAATTAAAAAAATGACTTTTACGAGCATGCATTGCGCAGTTGCTACGCACACTCGTAACTTCTCGAATCTGTAATATTTTCACTCCAGATTTTCAACATTGACATTTTTCCACACCTCCTTATGAACAGTACAGCTGTCATTTTTCACATTTGGGGCAAAATGTGTTTTTGCGCTTCCGGTGCAGAATAGTGTGGTCGCTGTGTGAAATCAGTATTCAAGACACATTAAGCAAATCACAGTGATACTGTTCATGAGCAGAAGTCCTAAAATGCCTATGTTGAAAATCTGGTGATGAAAGTCCTAAAATGACTGTGTTACATGCATGCATTGCACAGTTTCCAAATATGCTCGAAGTGCAAGCATTTTTAATATTCCCACTACGGATTTTCAACATTGCCATCTCTTCACACCTCCCTATGAATGGTACAGCTGTCATTCTTCACAGTCTGCCCGATCTGTGTTTTTGTGCATGTGGCGCAGAATGACACGGTCACTGTTGGAACTCAAAGTTCAGGACACATTGACAAAATCACACTGCCACTCTTCATGAGAAGAAGTCCCAAATGATTTTATGAGGTGGGGTCACAAAAAGGCCATGTTGAAAATCTGTAGTGCAAATACCAACAAACACCTGAGACGTTAGGGTTTCTAACTATAAGGTTCCACCCTGTACAGACTGACAGACATCGGGGGTGTGCCTTTGGATTGCCAACTGTACTGCTCGTGCCATCCCACCCCCCCCAGCCAGTGACAGGCATCGAGGTGTACCTTGGAGTCTTTGGCCCCAGAGGTCACCCCATTCTCCTATACTGCACACATTTCAGTGTATGTCCTTATGGAATGGGGTGACTGTAAAGCCAAACACCCCAAAGCACACCTCAACATGTGTCCATGTCTGCAGAATAGGGTGAGTAGACATGGCATGAATGTCATGGGCGATGACCCAAACACTTATGCCAATGCCTGTCCGTCTCTACAGGATGGAGCTGGGGTTGGCGTGAAGTTCAATATTTCACTGCCATTCCTATTCTGCATCTGTCTAACTCCTGCATTTCTAATGCTAATACCAGCAAGCAAACATTTGGCATTGACAAATGCTTGTTAATTTATCCTGTAATTTGAGTGAGTTCTCAGAGGGATGGAAGGTTGCAAGAGTAAAGCCTATCTTCCAGGGCAGGGACAGGAGCGAGCTGGGCAATTATAGACCCATCTTACTCCTGCCACAGATTTCAAAGGTCTTTGAGAGAATTATCTCTAATCAACTGAGAGAATATTTGGACTTGAATGGCAACATTTCTGTTTTTTAATTAATCTGGTTTCAGGTCCCAACATAGTACCAATACAGCATTGGTTAAGGTGGTCATGGATCTGCAGCGGAGCCTGGACAGGAGACAAATGGTTGGAGCTTTGTTTGTAGATCTTTCTAAAGCTTTTGATACCTCAAACCACTGGGTGCTCCTGTCTAGGCTCAGCCAGATTGATATGTCTACCCAGGTTATTAATTGGTTCTCGTCTTACCTAAATGAGAGAAAACAATTTGTGGAGATTGGTCCTTTCAAGTCAAATTTAGTTAATATGTTTACTGGTGTCCCACGGGGGGTCAATTTTGGGGCTGCTGGTAACATCTATATCAACAAGCTTAGTTTTGATCTCCCAGACATAAAATATCATCTCTACATGGACAATACAATAATATACATTGAGGGTCTAACTCTGGACTTGGTTAGACCTAAACTCCAGGTAGCCTTCGATCAGGTGACGGATTTCTTTAAAAGCATCTCCTAATATTAAATCCTAAAAAGACCCAGGTTGTTTTGTTTAGGAATAAGCAATGTAAAGAACAGAACCCAGGTTTGACCATTACAACGTTGGATGGTACTGACATTATGGAAGTGGACCATTATAAGTATTTGGGCCTTTGGCTAGATTGTAATGTGTCCTGGTCCCGCCACATAAATAATGTGCTAGTGGGATTAAACAGAAAATTGGGGGCTTTTTATAGGTTCAAAAAATATGTGTCAAGGGATATCCATTTAAATGTTGTAAACTCCTTATTAATGCCTGTTTTAGACTATGGGGACCTTCTATATGGTGGAAACTCTGGTTTCTTACTGAATCAGGTAAATTCAATGTTTCACAGGATGGCTCACTTTGTTTTGGTGATCCCATATGTAACTCACAGGTGCATTTTGTTTAATAACTTAAGTTGGCTAAAGCCTTCTGTGTGCAGGAATTTACATCTTCTTAAATTTATGTTTTAAATCTGGAAAAAAAGGGTTCTAATCTATATCATCCAGTTATTTCGTCTTAGAAGTACACAAGACGATTTGAGCTCAGCTCAGGGAATACAATACTTAATTCCTAGATGTAATGTGAATGTGGGTAAGTCACCTGTATCCTTTAGAGGGATGACTCAGTGGAATAAAATCCCAGTACATTTAAGGGAAGTCGATCAGATGATCTATCTCTCTGATTTGACTAAGTGATACCTGGGACGGTCCAGTAGTTTATCCTGCTGTAATCAATGTGATATTTATTAATTCTTCTATTATCTGTATATACATAGTTCTTTGTTGCATATTGTACATTTTTATATTACAATTAATGTCTGCTTTTGTACGCTATGTTATTTTGAAACTGATGTTTGCTGTTTTTGATACTGGGACTTCAATGTAAAGAAGTTATGTTCAATTGAATGTTTCCCTTATTCTTATGAATAAAAAGAAAAATATTTACTACTTACTACTGTATCAATCCCACCAGTTCTTGGACCCTTTTATAGTTTCCTCCCCCACTTACACAAGGACTCCATTCAAAGGATACCCATCCTGAACTCTTCTCCATCTCCCATGACCTCCATGTCCCTAGCTTCTTCTCTTGGAATTATCATCCCTGTATACAGCACCAGTCCCAGCTATTCATAAACCCATATATAGTCCCTCCCCCACTTATACTGACAGTCTGTTCCATGGGTACTCTGTCCTTCAACTCACACCATCGCTCCCTACCCCACAACTTGAGCTTATCCCCTTGGAATTATCAGTCCTCCATACTATACCAGCCCTGCCATTCATGAAGCAGTTTATAGTCCCTCCCCCACTACTTACACAGGCAATCTGTTCCATGGGTACCGACCAATCAATTTACACCCTTGCTCCCTACCCCCACACAACCTGAGCTTATCCTCTTGGGATTATCAGTCCTCTGTATTGTACCAGTTCCAGCCATTCACAAAGCCATTTATAGTCCCGCCCCCACTACTTACACAGGCAATCTGTTCCATGAGTAGCCTTCCCCTCAACCTGCGCCATCGCTCCCTACCCGTATACCTTGAGCTCATACTCTTGAAATTATCAGCCTTCTGTACTATACCAGTCCCAGCCATTTATTAACTTGTTTACAGAACCATGTCCATTACTTACACAGGCAGTCTGTTCTATGTCTACACCATCCTCTCTGTAATGAGCCAATCAGGGCTTAAAGATTTAGCCCTTGACATATCCCCTGGCCACCTCTAACTTGAAGGTCAAGATGCCCAGAGCCCTCAATCTCCAACCTGCAAAGATCTCAAATGGCACTTACACTTATAGCTCTCACTGAGCTTCTTCTAGTCCCCGCTGAGCCACTTCTGGTAGATGCAATCGCCAAATGAGCCCTTCTCAGCCTGTTCAAACTTCCTTCACACTAGGTTTCCCTGTGCTCCACAATGAACCAATTAGACTTCCACAAAATAATGCTGGAATTAAAAAGAAATGTCCCCAGATAGGAAATTTGAGTACCATATAGGAAAGTCAGTGGTACTGTAAAAAGTCAGAAGCGGCAAGAGCACCCATAACTTGAGGCATAGTTTCTATGGTAACTGGAGAGTATTTAAGACAGAAGGCTGTTTCATTGCATCAGCTCTGCATAAGGAAAACCACTCTGAAATGTCAGCACAGTTCCGCATTCTTGCACATAAGGGAAGGTGCTGCTTGAGCAGCTCACACATACAAGGAAGTGATTTTGAATTTGCATTATGGCCGCTTGCCCAGTTGGGAAAAAATGCAGTCCCCAGTCTAAGACGTTAAACATTTGGATAGCTTGGGTGAACTCTGAAAGCAACCGATAGACTAGGCAATAGAGCCAGGAAGAATTTCTGCTACCTGTTAAGGGACTTGCACAAAAGAATACGAGGCATCTAACTTCAGGACCTAAACAGATAAGTACCATCTCCATTAAAACATGTGCTTCTGAGTACAATGTTTTAGTTTATGAAAGCACTAAATTTCCGTGGAGTAAAGTGTGAAAGCGGTAAAAATACAAACAAGGTGGTTATCACTTTAGAGTGCTTGTGAACTGTCCTAGAAATAGTAAGATTTCCAGCATAGTGGAAGGTCAACATGACCAGACCCCATGATCTCCAACCAGCACTTACATTTATAGCTCTCCCTATGCTTCATGTAGGCTGCGCTCAGCCATTTCTGGTAGGCGAAATCCCCGAATAAGCCCTTCACGGCCTGCTCAAACTTTCTTCACACTAGGTTTCCCTGTGCTCCACAATGAACAGATCTGACTGCCTCAAAATAGCCACTGAAACACTCACACTCCTATACCACTTCTGACACGAGGATCACCACACTCAGGCCCCTCAGTCACTAACATACAAAGGATTCAAACTGAGGCAATAGTCACGTTTGCATAATGCATGGTAACTCCAACAGCTATTGTACTGACAAAGTGATCAGCCTCACCATTGATCATGTTTGCTGCAGAATGCAGCAGGCCAAACATATTTTTGTATTGTCACAAAAGCACATTCTAGAGATGTTTTAGGTTTTGATCCAATGATATGACTGGAAATGAGCCTATAGCCAATGACACAAACATAATAAATGGCCATGATACTGGATGCCTCGGTATCCCCTGATGGCTATACCATCTTTTGGCAGGACAGACTGTCCAAATATGGGGGTGGTTGCCTGGTGTACCTGCATAATGACATCAAAGGTCAAGTGATGCCTAATAGCCTCTCTCTATATATAAGAGGCTCCAGTTCTATCCCTCAAGCTCACAATAGGTCACCAGAGCAAAACACTTGTACTCATGACAGTTTATATTTCCCCTGGTGGGCAAGGAAAATGAACTGAGCAGTTTACTGGCTGCTTTAGACAGATTAAACAGAATTTTGACCATATTATATCAGGAGATTTGAACACTAATTGGCTAGCCCAGGACACTGTGACCATTAGAGACCAAATAGCTAGCCTACACCTTACTCAAATGGTCCCCACAGCAACCAGGTTAAATGACCATACTGGCACCTGCACCCTTATTGATTGGCTACTCACTACTCACCACCTGCCCAGAACACTTAGCCAATGTATCCATGCTCCCAGACCCCCTAAGTGACCACTCACCTGTGGTCTGCACATGGTCAAATAAGAGCCCAAAAGGCTCCCCCAGCTCACGAGAAACTGATCCCTTATAAAATGTCAGATACCTTCAAACAAGATCTACAAATGGCTCACTGGACACCACTAGGTAGTACAGAAGATACAAATCAAGGTCTTGATTACTTTACAACTATATTAAAAACCTTCTGCAATATATTCGCCCCATACAAATCCTCAAAAGAGAAAGGGACCACCAACCCTTAGCTCTCATGCTCCCTCATCAAATACCTGAACTTACATGACAACCTATGGCACAAAGCTACAGGTATTGGTAAGATAGTCAATTATACTGCCTATAAAGCAGCGAGAAATAAGTGAATAAGGCTGGTCAGGAATGCAAAGGCAAACTATTACAAAGAATTATTGGGCATGTCCGGCGGTAACGGGAAAGAGTTTTGGAACAACATAAAAAACGTGAATGGCAGGGACTCCAAAGCAATTCCAGACCTGATTATTACAGCACCTGGCACCTTACAGGAGCCTAAGAACCTAGCAAATGCTTTCAACATCTCATTCATAGAACTAACTGCTATATTACCTCCGGAGTACCTAACAACCCAACCTTTAAGTAAGTTCACTAGTGACAACTCGCACCCAGCCTGAAACTCCAGAGGATTGTTATTTTACTTCAAACAAAACATGAAAATGCAGACCATTAGATATGTTAGAATGGTCCTAGGGAAAACAAGGACTGGAAGTGACATGTTAGACGTGAAACATGTTGCTCTCACTCTGGATGAAATAGCTCTACCCCTCACCAAATTATTCAATGCATCACTGAGAACAGGAGTCTTCTCAGATAAATGGAAGACTGCACATGTCACCCCAGTGTTTAATAATAATATCTTTAAAAGTGGAGCCAGAACCTGCCTGGGAAACTACAGACCCATATCAACATTACCATCTCTCATGAAAGCCCTTAAATAAATTGTAGCTGATGAATTGACAGAGTACCTAAACAAATACAACTTACCATGTGCACAACATGATTTCTGAAAAAACATAGCACCATCACCACACTTATTGAATACACCACACACCTGTATGGCACTCTTGATAGTGGTAAGTTGGTGGGGTCTATTTTTATAGAATTCACAAAAGCATTTGATACTGTGAACCATCAGATCCTACTTGACAACCGCCTGGCTCTTGGCCAGTCATACAATGCATTAACCTGGTTCACTAATTATCTATCCCACAGGTCACAATGCATGAAAATAACTGGAGTAGCATCAGACTCTAGCACAAGGGTCTATACTAGGCCAGTCACACAATACATTAACCTGGTTCACTAGTTTATCTATCCCACAGGTCACAATGTGTGAAAATAAGTGGAGTAGCATCTGACTCTAGCACAAGGGTCTATACTAGGCCAGTCACACAATACATTAACCTGGTTCACTAGTTATCTATCCCACAGGTCACAATGTGTGAAAATAAGTGGAGTAGCATCTGACCCTAGCACAAGGGTCTATACTAGGCCAGTCACACAATACATTAACCTGGTTCACTAGTTTATCTATCCCACAGGTCACAATGCGTGAAAATAAGTGCAGTAGCATCTGACCCTAGCACAAGAGTCTATACTAGGCCAGTCACACAATACATTAACCTGGTTCACTAGTTTATCTATCCCACAGGTCACAATGTGTGAAAATAAGTGAAGTAGCATCAGACTCTAGCACAAGGGTCTATACTAGGCCAGTCACACAATACATTAACCTGGTTCACTAGTAATCTATCCCACAGATCACAATGCATGAAAATAAGTGCAGTAGCACCTGACCCTAGCACAAGGGTCTATACTAGGCCAGTCACACAATACATTAACCTGGTTCACTAGTTATCTATCCCACAGGTCACAATGTGTGAAAATAAGTGCAGTAGCACCTGACCCTAGCACAAGGGTCTATGCTGGGCCCGTTGCTCTGCAGTCTATTCATAAACTCACTACCCTCTGCATGCCCAGCTAATGTGCTGTTGGAAGCAGATGATGTAGTAATCTCCGTACCAGGATCCCAAATGACTGAAATTATTGCAACTCTTCTGGATAGATTCCGGGAACTAGATACTTAGTTTACCCTTAACAAATTCCTTCTAATCTATAAAAAAACAAAAGTTATGCAATTCATCCTACCACACAATAAAAAACAAACAAAAAACCTGGCCCATTGTGTACACTAAGCCATAAAGGAGACACTCTAGATTAAGTCCACTCCTTCTAATACGTAGGCATACACCTCAGTGACACCTTGTCCTTCACTGGCCAGATTGATCACGTTATCAAAATAGCAAACATCAGACTTGGGATACTCTATCGCCATAGGCAAGCAATAACTCTTGCATCCTTGAGCGTGGTAACAAGGAACTCTATATTGTCCACAATTGACTACGGGCTATCAGTGATCATCTACAGTGCTGCTACAGACATGGCTCTAAAAAGGGTTAAGATACTCCCTAACAAAGCTTGCACACTTGTCCTAGGGGCAGACTGCTTTACACACAACTGTTGTCTTTACTCTGAGGCAGGATGGCTCCCCCTGCATCTAAAGGCCAGGTATCAGGCCTGTCTGCTTGGAAAAAGTTGTTACTTGGACTAACTCCTGTTTCAATGGCTAACATTTCCCAGCACTCTCAAACCTCCAAAACAACTAGAAGATCATCAAAGGAAAGCCAGCCTGGTGGCGCCAAGAGTTGAGGCGCCTGACACCACACCTCACACCACATCGGTGACCTGGGTTCAGGAATGAGCTTGGGTCATTGGGGGTTGGCCAGGAGGGAGGAGGATGGTGCATCCTAGGGACTGCTCTCCTCCTCCTCCTCCGGGGAGAGTGGGGTGGGACAACTGCTGCTGTGCTGGCTCCTGGTGGAGACTAGGGGTCAGTGCAAGCAGCAGTACACAGAGGGAATGCATGGATGGCATCCGACATGTGGTGCACAGAAGCGTGTACGGCAGCGTCATTGACACCATTGCACTTCCATGCCAAGGGCTCGGGAACCTACACAAGAAAATTCTCCGGTGTGCATCATGAAGACGGGGCCAGCAGCGCCACACCACTCCAACTCAAGTTGCTCCTCCCCGGATCCTGACCCCCAGCTTCCATGGTGGTGGGGCAAGTACCTGCCATGATGCAGCTGATGCATGGATCAGAGTAGGGGGGTTGAGCGCAGGTACTAGGAGCTGCATGGGGAGCCATGGTACCAGATGGATAAAGGGGGGAACCATAGGTAACACCCCCCAGTTGAGGAGAGCAAAAATACATAACAAGAACAAAAAAAGGATCAAATGATGTACTCCACATTCCATTTAGGTGTACCACCTCTCCCCAGTGAGCCCTTTCCTTTTGGGGGCCTCAGTTGTTAAATGACCTCCCAGTCTCCCTGTTAGAATGTGGAAAGATAAGCCCCTTAATAAGAGACCTCTGCCTCCTCCAAGCACAAGCAAATCATTGTGAGTGCCCTTCCTGATAGCATGTTTCCGTGTAACCTATTCACAGTTGACCACCCTACACCCTTACTACCCTCCTCCTCTCCAAACTCCTATCCCCCTACCCTTGTCCTTTTATCATGCCAAAGCCTGCTCAGGCAGTTACCTACCCATTGTAAGGCACTTTAGTAACCTTAGTGTTCTCATTGCTCACTGTAGATCACTACATGATGATGCTATTGCTAAAGCATGCACGTGTGCAGCAATGTTATGTAAACCTATGTAACGTAGAGGCAGTATAGCGCAGTGGTCTAAGGCTCTGAGCTGCAAATCTGGTGACATCCAGCAGACCAGACCTGGGTTTGAATCCCATAGCTTCCACTTGTATACTGTGTGACCCTGAGCAAGTCACTTAACCTCCTTGTGCTCCCAGGTCACTCCTGTAAAAAAGCTTTTGGCTTAGTGTGCTATACCTGGTTAAATAACTAACTAAAAAAAAAAACTTGCAATGTTTGTTGTCATCTGTGTACCATGTGTCTTGCATTGCAAGCTTAATTGGCTTGGAACCTTTATAAAAGAGCCCTTTGGCTCAAAAGTATTAATCTGAATTTGAAATAAATAAATGCTGGACACTTTAGATGATATCACAGGTGCTCAGCAAGTATGGGTTCCAAAGGGGTTACTCAGAACCAGTCACTGTGCTGTCTTTTACCACTTGGAATTCTAATGACACTTTTAGTGCACCCATGAGTCACCCAACGATGTGCCTTGCCTTACCCTCTCCCACTATCAATTAAATCAGTAAGGCATTTCTGAAAGTCAGTCATCCACATTAATGAAAAACCAAATAAACTCCATACTCCCAGCTCCCCAAATCCTCCCAGTTCAATACTTATTTGTGAAAACCACCTCCCTGCTCCTAGTTCACCAAAGACACACCGCCCGATCCCTGATTATAAAACATATCTCTCCACTAACAACTTACCAAGCTCTTCCAGGCTGCGCATTATTTGTGAGAAATACCTCCCAGCTATCTGCTTTCAAACCCCATCCAGCCTTGTCTCTGGTTGTGACCAAAGAACATCCCCCTCCCTCTCTGCCAAACCTTCGAAGCCTGATCTCTGGTTGTGACACAAAAAAAAATCCACCCCCTCCCAACTCAATAAATCCTCTCAGCTGGATCCCTATTTTTTTACAAAAATACCTCCCTGCTAACAGCTCACTAAACCATTCCAGCCCAATCTCCATTTCTGACTAAAATACCTCCCCACTCCCAGCATGCAACCCTTACAGTCTGATTCCAGTTTGTGAAAAATATCACCTACTCAAGACAAGTTTATGAAAAATACCGCCTACTCGAGCTCACCATACCTTCTCAACCTGATCTCAGTTAATGAAAAATACCTCCCCACTCCCAGCTCACCAAACCCTCCCAACCCAATCCCAGTCTGTGAAAAATGCCTCCTTGCATCCAGCTTACCAAATCCTCCAAACCCTAAGCCACTTGCATTTGCTCCCACAGACTTCCCAAAACAGCCTTAAAATCATGACATATAAGATTCACCCTAAAAACTACATGCACCCATCTGTTAAACAGCAGTGCTCCACAAGTCAGAACCCACCATTTCTGGGAGATGCTGGGCTGGGTTGGAAGCATCCTCTGACCACCCTCAGCTTACAATAATGTGGGACCATGCAAATCTCCCCCCCAGTCACCACCCCAAAAAATGTTTCTGAACCCACTTCCTGGATGAAATAAAAGTAGAACACAGTTTAAGTTTGAAATTGACACCATCAGGATTGACCCAGGTGCTTGGTCGGAACATTGCACCATCAGGTTCAGAGCCCCCATGAATGTCTCATCTCCTGTAGAAATGGTGTGGTTCCACCCTTTAAAAGGGTTGCGACCAGAGGGACTGATTGCAGAACTGAACATTTTGTCAGTGCTGCAGGCTTGTGCGGATGGTCTGGGGAATACTGTCATGGCCTATAATAGGACTGTTGTGGAGGCCCTGGATTGTCTGGTGTCCATCCATGTATGCCTGCTGGTGTTGCACCTCGGCTCACCTTGGTTTGATGGTGAACCAGGGGGTGGAGGTTAGAGAGGTGGAGGAAGACCAGGTCCCAGGAAGACAAGCTGGTTCTGATTGCTCATCATGATAAGTATCAGAATGCAATCATTCAAAAAAGGTGACTTTTATGTCTAGGATGATTGCAGCTGGGAAGAATCGACCGTCTCAACTCTTTGGGGTTGTAGACAGGCCATTACATCCAGCCTGTCTGGAACCCATTAGAGCTTTTCCAGCTCATAAGTGTGAAGAGTTTGCTTGGTTCTTCTCAGAGTGCTCTCTGTTAGGGCTGGGATTTCACTTAGTGGAATGCCATCATCCAACAGTGATGGACCTTGGGTGGGCAGGTGTGCTTGGTCTCCATGGGGAGAGTTCACTTGGTTCTTCTCAGAGTGCCCTCCATTATGGCTGTGATTTCACCAAGTGGAATACTACATCCAACAGAGGTGGTCCGTGGGTGGGCAGGTGTGCTTGGTACCCATAAGGAGAGTTCCAGCCAGGGACAACAGTGTAAGTCTTTGGGGTGATCTTGGGGCTAAACCAATGTTCTGTGACCTTGACCAAGGCCCGGCGCAATTACTTGTTGCTGTGTCAAGGTCCTGGGCCCAGTTTTTGCTGAAATTGTTGGGAGTTCCCTTCTAACGGGTATTTTCCCCAGAGTCCCTTAAGCAGGCTCTGGTGAAACCCCTGTTGAAAAAAACACCATCTTTGGACCACAACATCTTGGCCAATTACCGGCCTATCTCGAGCCTCCCCTTTTTAGGGAAAGTTCTTGAGAAGGTGGTAATGGAATGGAACAGCTTAAGAGTCACCTCACAGACATCTAGATCTACGAACCATTCCAGTTCAGATTTAGAGTTATGCACAGCACAGAGACCATGCTGGTTAAAGTGCTGAATGACCTACTGAGGGTGAGGGATAGAGGAGAGATACACATTACTCACCTATAACAGGAGTTCTAGGAATGGTATATGTTGTTCATCCACACTTATTGGCAGGTATCCTTGCCGCTTTAAATCTTGCCGGAAGGTCTTCAAGCTGGCTCCTCCCACCCACCTGGGTGGTAAAACTCTCGGCTCCACCCCATGATGCCAGATCTGGCCTGCTGGAAGCTCAGGTTGTGCGTTGAAGCCGGGGAGGTCGGGTGGGTCATGTGGATGAACAACATACACCATTCCTAGAACTCCTGTTACAGGTGAGTAACCTGTATTTCTAGGGACATGGATATGTTGTTCATCCACACTTATTGGCAGACTCCTAACAGTTCTCCAGGAGGAGGGAGGCAAAGTGCACACCCCTGATACTTACTTGGGAAAGAGAGACTGGACAACCGAGGCCTCAAAACCAGCATCCCAACGTGACTCAAGGTCGATGTGGTAGTGAGTGATAAAGGTATGTGCTGACTTCCAGGTAGCAACCCTGCAGATTTCCTGGATAGGGACGTCCCTGGAAGCAGCCACCGATGCAGCAGTATGGCGGGTAGAATGAGCTCTTATCCCTTTGGGAGGCTTCATGCCCGCCAACTTATAGCAGAGATCTATGCAGGAGGTGACCCACCTGCTTATCGTCCTCTTGGCTGCAGGTCTGCCAGGTGTGACTTCAGCGTAGGTGACAAACAGCTGGTGAACCCCTCCCTGAATTTCAGCCATGCGCTCTTTATAGTAAGCGAGCGCCCTTCTAGGGTCCAGAGTATGGAGCCTATATTCAGACTCCGAGGTGTAATTGGGGTAGAACATCGGCAGAGTCAACACCTGGTTAAGGTGAAACTCCGACACCACCTTCGGAATGGATTTCAGGTGGGGGCGCAGGACAACCTTGTCCCTGTGGAAGACCAGGTAAGGAGACTCGATGGAAAGCGCCTGGAGCTCTCCCATCCTTCTGACTGACGTAAAAGCCACCAAGAAGGTGGTCTTCCATGACAGGTGAGAGAGATCACACCTGTGCACTGGTTTGAATGGCTAGCCCATGAGCTTTTCCAGTACCAGCAGTAGATCCCACGGAGGTGGAGGTTCTCGCACCGGAGGGGAAATGTGATCAAGGCCTTTGAAAAAGCACCAGACCACCTTCTCCTGCACCACCGACTGCTTCCCAGACCGTGCCCGGTAAGCAGAGATGGCTGCCAGGTGCACCCTTAGGGTCGTCGACCTAAGCCCTTGCTGAGAAAGGGACCATAAATAGTCCAAGATGCTTGCCAAGGAACAGGAGGAAGGGTCCAGGCCCTTGCCCTGACACCAAATGGAAAACCTCTTCCATTTGAAGGCATAGCATTTCCTGGTCGACTCCTTACGGGATGCCCCAACTACATTGAGGACCTCGTCGGAAAGAACCAAGGCCTGGAACTCTAGCCACTCTGGAACCAGGTCATCAGGTGCAAGGATTGAAGGTCCGGATGGAACACCTTCCCCTGATTGACTGAAAGCAGGTCCGGGTGAGCTGGAAGCTGCCTCGGGAGCCTGGAGCTGAGGCTGAGGAGATCTGGATACCAGCATTGGCGGGGCCAGTCTGGGGCTACCAGAATCACCTGCGCCTTGTCCTTCCTTGCCTTGATAAGCACCTTGTGGATCAAGGGAAATGGGGGAAAGGCATAGAAGAGGCCCGGGGTCCACGGCCTCAAGAAGGCAACCCCTTGCAGTGAGCCCTGCTGAGGGGGGTGGGCATGGAACAGCCTCAGCTTCGTGTTCTCCCTGGAGGTGAACAGATCCACCTGAGGTGTGCCCCAATGGGAGAACAGATCTTGTACTACCTCCAGCAGGAGAGACCACTCATGGGATACAGCCCCTATCCGCCTTAGGGCATCGGCCAGGGTGTTGGAGGCTCCTGCCATATGAATGGCTAGGAGATCTGCCTCCAGGCTGCACACGAGTGACCAAATGTGGAGATCTTCCTTGCACAGAGGCATGGAGCGCGTCCCGCCCTGGCGGTTTAGATAGTACATGGTCGTGGTATTGTCCATCTGGACTTGAACCACTTGACCCTGTAGAAATGGAGTGAAGGTGGTGAGAGCTAGGCGGACCGCTCAGAGCTCCAGCAGGCTGATGTGACATCGGGACTCCCATGGGGACCAGAGGCCGTGCACTCTGTGCTCCCCCAGATGGCCACCTCAACCCATCAGAGAGGTGTCGGTCGATAGAGAGACCGTCGGCTCGGGGCAGACAAACGGGATGCCCTCCTGCAGATGAGCTAGAACAATCCACCACTGGAGAGCATTCCACATCCCCTGGGTCACCGTCACTAGCTGGTCCAACGGATCGCAGCATTGAGACCACTGGCTGGCCAGCCCCCATTGAAGGGGGCACATGTTCCAGCGGGCGCAATGGACCACACTGGTGCAGGCCACCATGAGACCCAGGAGGCACAGGAAGTCCCTGGCAGGACATGACTGCCCAACCAGAAATGATTGGGCAAAGGAGGAAAGAACCTCGGCCCTGTCCACTGGGAGCCATGCTCTGGCTCGAAGAGAGTCGAGCTCTGCCCCAATGAAGAGAATTACCTGCTTCACTTCGAGTTCCGACTTGGCCTCATTGATGAGGAGGCTGACTTGAGAGCAAACCTGGAGGGCCAGATCTCTGGACTGCTCCACCTCCTGTCTGGAGGGGCCTGCTATCAGCCAATCATCCAGGTAAGGGTACACCCGGATCCCTCGGCGCCGCAGGAATGCTGTCACCACTGCCATGCATTTGGTGAAGACCCTGGGTGCAAGAGACAGGCCGAAGGGCATGGCTCAGAACTCGAAAAGGGATCCTTCCGCTCGAAAGCGAAGGAATCTCTGATGAGACGGACGGATAGGGACATGGAAAAACACGTCCTGCAGGTCCAGAGAACAGAACCACATGCCACATTCCAAGGATGGTATTATCTGAGTGACCATCCTGAAGGTCCAAGACATAGGAACTTGTTGAAGTCATGCAGGTCGAGAATGGGGCGCCAGCCCCCCATCTGTTTTGGGACCAGGAAGTACCTGGACACAAACCCTGGGTCTGAGGGAGGGTCCGACACCTCTCTGATCACCTCTTTCTCGAGGAGTAGAGCGATGTCGGCTTGGTGAGCCGACCGCGAGGCTGTGGACCCCAAGGCCCCCTTGGGGGTGAAGGATCGGAAGGGTGGGGCCTGCTCAAACTCCAGAGGCAGGCCCTTTCCTACCACTTCCAACACCCACCGGTCTGTGGTTATAGTAGACCAGGCGGAAAGGAAGAAGTGGAGCCATCCCCCCATGGGGGGAACCTGGGGTGAGGCGATGAGGTTGGGGGTGACACCCCTCAACCCATCACTGAGCAGGCTTGGAGGAGGGACCAGCTGAGGGATCTCCTGGGCCTTTACCTCCTTGCTTCCTGGAGGAGGAAGCCACGGGCTTGGGATTGGGACGCCAAGCGCGAGCCTGCTGGCCCTGATGCTGCTGGGCCAGACATGCCGCGGGCACAGACAGACGAAAGGGCTTTGGTTGCGGTCTGTGGCCCTTGTCCCTCTGGGTGGATGAGACTGAGTCCAAAGTAGCATTGGACTTTTCGATCCTCTGGAGGTGGCCTTCCACTCCAGGGCCGAAGAGGTCGGTCCCCAGGAAGGGGACATCCACCAATTAGTGCTGGGTATCTGCTGTAAAGGTGGATATCCTCAGCCATGCTTGATGGCTCATAGCCACTGCAGCCGCTACTGACCTGGCGCATGAGTCACCGATGTCCAAAGCAGTCTGAAGTTGCTGCTTGGCCACTGCCCTGCCCTGGTCCCACACCTGCTTGACCGTGGTCTGCAGGTCAGCCGGGAGATGAGGGACTACCTCATCCAGAGAGCCCAACAGGGCGTGAGAAAAATGTGCCATCAGTACGGCCGAGCTGGCCTGGCAAAGGCCAAGGGAGGAAGCAGCATAGACTTTTCGCCCAGCATAGTCCAACTTCTTGGACTCCTTGTCGGGAGGTTTGTCCACATCCCTGGTGTTTCCGGAACGCCAGAAGACGCTGTCGGTAACTTGCCCTTCGGCTGAGGGGTGTTCCGAGAAACCGGACAGGGAACCAGTAGGGACGGCGTACTTCCTTGCCATCCTGGCTGAAGGTGCAGGACAGGAAGTAGGACGCTGCCAGAGCTCCAAGGCCGGGCCCACAATGGCCTCAGCCACAGGAAAGGCCTCCGTAGGGGAATCCCCCCGGTCCAAAATCTCCATGAGGGGATACTTGGCCCGCTTGGATACGGGCTGGAGCTGCATCCTGGTGGACTCCGAGATGAGCCTAAGCAAACCCAGGAAGGATGAAGAGCTATCGTCCAGTGACTGACCTCCAGAGGACTCCAAGTCTACTTGCCTGGAGAAAAGGGAGGAATCATCGTCGGACTCAGAAGGGTGCGCAAAGAGCTGCCTCGGGCCTGAGCCGCCCTCCACCTGCTGAGGGCAATCAAGAGTAAGGGTGACCGACAGCCTATGGGGTAAACCCTGAGCCGACTGAGAGTTCTTGGTCAGAGCCCCAAACAATGGCTGTGGAGGCGGAGTTTCCACCCTAAATCGGTGGAGCAGCTGGTTTTGGCTGAGCAACAGGTCTGGAAATAGGCGCCTCGGCTAAAGCGAGGGGTTGCTTTGGCCGCTCCAGTGACAGCCACTTAATGGCCAGGGAAGGCGACATCGTCGGCTTGTTCCCAGCCAGCAGAAGCTGTTGCCACATGAGGTCCTCGTATTGTCGACGCACCTTGCGCCGAAGCCTCCCCTTGTCCGAGGAAGAGGACGAGCGGCGCCACTGAGACTGAGACTGCCTAAGGTGGTGGGATCGGCTGGACTGTGAAGCAGTCCGAGACCGAGACCGCGAACCTCGACTTTCCCGAGGAGGGTGCAGGGAAGGAGTGGGGGAAACCCACCCTCCCTTTGGCTCGGAAGGAACACCCAAGGGCTCCAGAACCGGAGGCACTGATGAGCCCACAGTATCCTCAACCGCCACCGGGGGAACCTGGGAGAGAGGATTTTCGGCTTTGCCGGTCGACAACCCATCCGACGGGTTGAGAAAGATCTTGACCGTGTCAAAGGGAGTCTCGGTCAACTGACCTGATGGGGACACGGCAAAGCCAGTGGCGGAAGCTGAAGGATCAACCGAGGTTGATGGTCCACTACTTGGGAAGGGGGACCTCTCCCTCTCCCAAGAGCGTCGATGGTCAGACTTACCCTTGTCCTTCTTTTTGGACCAAGAGGAAGGTCCAGAAGATGAAGGTCCCTCTCCCTTGGTGGAGAGAGACAGACAAAGCTCCTTAAAGGAAGCAGAATATGAGGATCCCAGGGAGAGTGGGATAAATGCCACGGCCGAGGAAGGAGCAGTCCACGCCACCTCCTCTTCAAGGGCGATCATCTGCTCTAGCTGATCCGCCAAGCCCGCCGCCACGGAAACTACCAACTGGGCCTCTTTCGACTTAACCAGAGGGTAACGCTTTAAGGGTCGCCCAAGTTGCAGATGGGTAGCACGGTCTTCCAGGACGTAGGCTGAGAAAGAAGAGCACAGGTCGCAAGCCTGCGGGTCATGCTCAAGGCCCAAACAGTAGACGCACGTGGAGTGCGGATCCATCTGAGACATCTTCTGCCTGTATGGGCATTTCCAAAAATCGGGAGTTGATTTCACGAGGGAAATAGTTGACCAAAGTCAAGAAAAACCTTAAGTTTAATTTCGGAAACCCAAGAGTTAGGAACCAGTCTTAAACGCGGAGCATTAAGGAGGGAACCTGAGCTTCCAAGTGGTAAGGAAGATCTGGCGTCATGGGGCGGAGCCGAGAGTTTTACCACCTGAGTGGGTGGGAGGAGCCAGCTTGAAGACCTTCTGGCAAGATTTAAAGTGGCAGGGATACCTGCCAATAAGTGTGGATGAACAACATATCCATGTCCCTAGAAAAATAGTTTCTCTTTCTTTTTGATCTCTCATTAGTGTTTGGCACTGTGAACCATGGTGTGTTGTTGGACAGGCTGATGGAATATGTAGATCTCTCTAGTAAGGTCATCAGCAGGTTCAAATCCTTTCTTTGGGGCAGGTATCAGAGGGTGGCATTGGGAAATTATTCCTCAGACCTGATGGCCCTGCCCTGTGGAGTACCCCAAGGATCTGTCCTCTCCCACATGTTGTTCACAGTGTAAATACTGCCCCTGGGTAAGGTCAGAAGGTGGTATGAACTGAGTTTTCATTACTATGTGCGATGATACTCAACTCTACCAGTCCTTCACAGTTGGAAGATCAGACGCATTCATTAGGCTTAATAATTGCTTGTCCAAGATCTGGCTTGGATGTCTTCAAACTGGTTGGGGCTTAACTTGGTGGAGACTTAAGTGCTGGTGGTTGAATCAGAATGAAGGGAGGGGAATGGAGGCCTCTGGGAATAGGTAAGGAATTTTTATTGGTACGACCAAACTGGAGACCTCTCCTAAGGTGAAGAATCTGGATGTTGTTCTGCACAATGAGTTGGCACTTGAAGCTGAGGTGTCAGCTGTTGTCCCAACCGTTTTTTTTACCATCTTCAGAACATCACCTCCATTAAATCCCTTATTCCCCCTGATAACCTAGCCCGCTGGTACATGCATTTTTTACCTTGAGTCTTGTCTACTGTAACACACTCTACCTCAGGGTCAGAAGAGGTGCGATGCAGCACCTGCAGCTTTTGCAAAATGCAGTGGCCTGGCTGTTGACTGGCCATTTAATGTTAAGTCATATTATCCTGCTGCAAAACAAACTGCACTGGCCGCCGGTATGCTGGGGCATTATTTTTAAAATAGATATTTTGACCTGTAAGGCTCTAAATGGGTTGGGTCTGTGATACCTAAAGGAATTTCAGCATCCCTGTACCCCGAGTCACTCTCTCGCATCAGCAGTGGAGGCCCTCCTGGAGGTACCTAGAGTTAGGTTGAAATTTTCTGGGCACCGGGCATTCAAGGTGGTGGACCCTGCCCTTTGGAATTCATTGCTGGGGTACATCCAGGATGCACCTTCCCTAGAGGTATTGAAAAAAGACCTTAAAATATTCCTCTTTTAACAGGTCTTTGGGCCCTGAGGAATATATTAAAGTGCTAAACAGCTTATGAATTGTCTTGTATGAATTTTAAAGGTTGCATTTAATTGATTTTATATGTATTGTATCCGAGTTTTATGCATGCTGTATCCTAATGCTGTTTGTTTTATATTCTGTACGGGTGCCCTGAGCCTATGGAGAAGGGTGCCTGAAATAAACTCTACTACTGAACTCTACTACTACTGAACTCCACTACGTTTGAGGAAAATAATCATCTGCTGAACAAGCGATAACATTTCCAGGTAATCACTCAGAATGCATATGTTAGTCAGAAATTAGTTCAGCCTGTTTAGGCAATGTTAATGCTGTGAGACAGGCTAGGAATATTTTAAAATGCCTCTGATCATTAACAGTGTCCAGTGTCGTCCGGGCACTTCCATGGAAGGTGGACTGGGACCACTTCCCAGCTTGAAGTGGAACAGAAGATAACTCTTTTGTTACTGGAAGACTTTTCCACTGGTTTAGTTTCCTTGGGGGGGCTGAGAGAGATATTTTCACCCCTTGTCTGCATTATATTGCTCAAGTTGCACTTGTTATGTTATTTGTTATTTAGACTCAAACTTTATTTTCCTAGCGACTAAGTTAAAGGTTTAATTTTTTGAAATTAAACCTTTCTTGTTCACTGTTAGGATAGTGATGTGGGCCAGGGACTTCTATTGTGGGACATCCTTAGAGGATAGGGGACAAAAAAAACAAAAAATATTTTTCAGACTCAAATAGTTTGAGAGATAAAATTAAGACAGCAAAAGTGATTGATGTATATAGGCATTTTTTTCCACACGGGGAATACATATTTTAGAGGCGCTACCTCCACAAGAATTGATTTTGTTTTTGTATCCTAACATATGCATATTGTAGACACTTCTGTGCAGAGTTATGAGTATTCAGACCACCGAATGTTAAAATGTACCCTACAGTGGGGGAAAGCACCAACCCATGGAAAAGGGATTTGGTGTATGAATAATAGTAGTTTGTCAGATGGAAAACTAGTGCACAAATGGAATAAACTGTGGCAAGCCAGATTATCAGTAAGGGTTTTGTATAATAGATTAGGTGATTAGTGGGAAGACACAAAAAAAGATATGTCAGTTATTCAGTAGATGTACAGAAAATAAAGCAGGGAAAGAATACATACATTATTTACAGTTAAGAAATCAATAGCAAACATTAATATCAAGAGTAGAGACAGAGAAACTAGATTATAGTACACAGATTACAAATATACAAAAACAAAATGAAAGATTTAGAGTACAACAGAACACAATCATTACAACAAGAAATGAGGCTTGGCGCACAGTGCCAGAAACAGACCTTTGACCCTTTTAAGGATTGCACACTAGAACTGAAAAAGAGGCATTAAATTGTGTATAAAAGTGATGGAGAGACAGAGAACACAAAAGCAGAAATAATGACAGAAATAAATGGGTATGTCAAAAAGCAGTTTGAGAAAGCACCACAAATAGAGCAAGGTGCAAAGTTTTGGGAAAGCTTTGAAGTGCCAAAACTTACCAGCAGGGAAAAAAATCTAAATTAGAAATGAAAATAGAGGAACAAGAGGTATTGCAAGCCATAAGTAAGTTAAAAGATAACATTGTGCCTGGCAAAGACAGTTTAAGCAATGAATTTTATAAAAGGTTTAAAGAACAAATAGCTCCTGTATTGACAGAAGTTTTAAATAGTTGCATAGATGAAGAAACAATTACTACATCACAGAAAGAGATTTTATTAACACTGATACACAAAAAGGGAGATAAAGCAGATTTAAGAAACTGGAGGCCTTTGTGTCTATTAAATATAGACTATAAACGTTTAGCTAAAATATTACAAGCTAGGTTAGCAGCACTGTCTGATAAATTGATTTGTCCCAGCCAATCTTGCTCCATTAAAAACAGGACTGTGCAAGATAGCCTACTGTGTTTAAGAGAATTAGTAACTAAGGGGAGCCAGGGGAAAGTGAGTGGTTATTTACCAACTATTGACCGAGAAAAGGCATTTGACAGAATATCACATGATTATTTGTTTCAGGCCTTAGAAACTTATGGAATACCAGCAAAATTTGTAGGATGAGTTAAAAGTTTATGTTGCCAGGCTACCTTAATTCCACATATAAATGGATGGTTAGGGAAGGAAATTAAAGTAAAAAGAGGCATAAGGCAGGGTTGCGTGTTCAGCCCTTTACTGTACGTATTTGGGTAAGACCTGATCCTGAGACGCATTCAAAACAATAAGAACATAGATGGTATTATATTGAATAATCAAAGTTCTAATATGAAGATCTTGGCATACGCAGATGATATGGCAATAATTCTAAACAAGAAAAGAGAAGGGACTGAAGTTATTAGAAAATTAGATGGATTCTGCAAGATATCAGGATCCAAAATAAATTATGATAAGAGTGTGGGGTGCTAAATAAAGGAACCAGTTTCCCCTCCAGAAAATATAGGGGGTATACCCATTGTTACACAGGACATAAAGATCCTGGGGATTCAATACAGTACCCAGGGAATGATGGAAAAAAATTGGGATTTGTGGTTATCAAAAGCCTCGAGCACAGTGAATCTATGGAAAGGGAAGAGAATCTCTAAATCAAAGAGAATTATGTTAATAAAGACCTTATTGATACCTATTTTCTTTTACACTAGTTATGTTTTTCCCATTCCAGAGGGGGTTTAAACCAAATGACAGACTATGGGCGCAGGGTATAAAGGAGTGGATTGAGCCATATAGAGTGTATTGGGAAAGAGGGAATACGGGTAAAATGAAAAAATAACAAAACACCCCTGACTACATTGCTACAACAATGAAAAAAGTAAAACAGTGGGGAATCACAGTACAAATGTTAACTACAATGTCAAGGAAAAAACTGTGTGAGACCATAAGGCAAGACAAATTTCCAGATAAGCTAGAATTACCACAATGCCCAGATGAGAAAACGGAGGAAGTGATAGAAAGTATAAATTGCAAAAGGATCCCTCGATACACATGGGATCTTTTGTGGTTAAGCATGCACGGGAGGCTGGGGTAAGAAGTACCTATAAGCACAAACAGTTAACAGAAAGATATTGTTTACGAACTGGCTGTATCCAGCAGTTAGAAACACAAGAACAGTTATTCTTTGAATGCCCAGTAGCTCAAACCTTTTGGGACTTTCTAGCCAAAAAATGGGTAGAACCTCTATATAGGGCCTTATCAGACAGGGAACTAGTATTAGGATTATACAGGGATAACTGGAAGAAGTATAATAAAACCACTCTGGGGGTGATTGGAGCTATTCTGAAATATTATATCTGGTAAGCCAGGTGTACATGAATATTTCAACAAAAAGTAACCACAAATGAGGAACTATAACTAATTGTTAGACAGGAAGTTCTGAAGATATATGTGCAAGAAGCACAAAACATGCCTTCACAGTTCCATAGACAATTATGGAAAAATTACAAGTTCTTAGATATTGGGTAGATAAGAGACCTCGGGGGAAGGGGGGAAGGAGGGAACCCCCTACCCCCAGGGCTAAAACACAAATATGCTGTTTGGTATCGAATTAAGTAGTCCGGAAGTAATGAAATGTATATAAAAGCTAGTTTACTGTGAGGAATATAGGAACAGTATGATGGATTATGGTTTCTTTATCCACTTGTGTGTTCTTTTTGTTTAATCTTTGTATATAAATTGATGATAATGTTTTGATTTTCAGTTTGATGTCCTGTAAGCTTAAATTGTTTTGATGTATTATGAGTATTGTTTTTATGATAAATAAAAATTCCCCTACTCTTTTCGATAAGTGTTAACTTCCACCTGAACTACCACCAATCCAGGTAGATGGGACCTCGATTTAACGTCTCGTCTGAAAGACGGCACCTCAGAAGTGCAGCACCCCTCTCATGCTGCACTCCAGTGTCAGTACTGGGATATTAAGTCAAGTGCCAGATGTGGGAACTGAACCCAGAGCCCTTTGATCTCCTGGCCTCAGAGGCGAGTGTGCTACCTACTGAGCCACTGACACTGCATGTCATGTGTGCGAAAGTAGTAGGAAGTGAGTAAGGAGGGGAAGAGAAGGGAGGTGAGGGTGCGGGTAAGTGAGCCAAGCCAGTATTTGGCTGAGATGATGCAGAGTTTTGTTTGCTGTGGGAGGTATGGGAATGGAGTGATAGAGATGAGTAGAGGGTGCAGGGATGAGTTCTGGGAGAGGAGTGATAGAGATGAGTAGAGGGTGCAGTGATGAGTTCTGGGAGGGGAGTGATAGAGATGAGTAGAGGTGCAGTGATGAGTTCTGGGAGAGGAGTGATAGAGATGAGTAGAGGGTGCAGTGATGAGTTCTGGGAGAGGAGTGATAGAGATGAGTAGAGGGTGCAGTGATGAGTTCTGGGAGAGGAGTGATAGAGATGAGTAGAGGGTTCAGTGATGAGTTCTGGGAGAGGAGTGATAGAGATGAGTAGAGGGTGCAGTGATGAGTTCTAGGAGGGGAGTGATAGAGATGAGTAGAGGGTGCAGCGATGAGTTCTGGGAGGGGAGTGATAGAGATGAGTAGAGGGTGCAGGGATGAGTTCTGGGAGGAGTGATAGAGATAAGTAGAGGGTACAGTGATGAGTTCTGGGAGGAGTGATAGAGATGAGTAGAGGGTGCAGCGATGAGTTCTGGGAGTGGAGTGATAGAGATGAGTAGAGGGTGCAGGGATGAGTTCTGGGAGAGGAGTGATAGAGATAAGTAGAGGGTGCAGTGATGAGTTCTGGGAGGGGAGTGATAGAGATGAGTAGAGGGTGCAGTGATGAGTTCTGGGAGAGGTGATAGAGATGAGTAGAGGGTGCAGCGATGAGTTCTAGGAGGGGAGTGATAGAGATGAGTAGAGGGTGCAGTGATGAGTTCTAGGAGGGGAGTGATAGAGATGAGTAGAGGATGCGGTAATAAGTTCTGGGAGGGGAGTGATAGAGATGAGTAGAGGGTGCAGGGATGAGTTCTGGGAGAGGAGTGATAGAGATAAGTAGAGGGTGCAGTGATGAGTTCTGGGAGAGGAGTGATAGAGATGAGTAGAGGGTGCAGTGATGAGTTCTGGGAGAGGAGTGATAGAGATAAGTAGAGGGTGCAGTGATGAGTTCTGGGAGAGGAGTGATAGAGATAAGTAGAGGGTGCAGGGATGAGTTCTGGGAATGGAGTGATAGAGATGAGTAGAGAGTGCAGTGATGAGTTCTGGGAGAGGAGTGATAGAGATGAGTAGAGGGTGCAGTGATGAGTTCTAGGAGGGGAGTGATAGAGATGAGTAGAGGGTGCAGCGATGAGTTCTGGGAGGGAAGTGATAGAGATGAGTAGAGAGTGCAGTGATGAGTTCTGGGAGAGGAGTGATAGAGATGAGTAGAGGGTGCAGTGATGAGTTCTGGGAGAGGAGTGATAGAGATGAGTAGAGGGTGCAGTGATGAGTTCTAGGAGGGGAGTGATAGAGATGAGTAGAGGGTGCAGCGATGAGTTCTGGGAGGGGAGTGATAGAGATGAGTAGAGGGTGCAGGGATGAGTTCTGGGAGGGGAGTGATAGAGATAAGTAGAGGGTACAGTGATGAGTTCTGGGAGAGGAGTGATAGAGATGAGTAGAGGGTGCAGTGATGAGTTCTGGGAATGGAGTGATAGAGATGAGTAGAGGGTGCAGGGATGAGTTCTGGGAGAGGAGTGATAGAGATAAGTAGAGGGTGCAGTGATGAGTTCTGGGAGGGGAGTGATAGAGATGAGTAGAGGGTGCAGTGATGAGTTCTGGGAGAGGAGTGATAGAGATGAGTAGAGGGTGCAGCGATGAGTTCTAGGAGGGGAGTGATAGAGATGAGTAGAGGGTGCAGTGATGAGTTCTAGGAGGGGAGTGATAGAGATGAGTAGAGGATGCGGTAATAAGTTCTGGGAGGGGAGTGATAGAGATGAGTAGAGGGTGCAGGGATGAGTTCTGGGAGAGGAGTGATAGAGATAAGTAGAGGGTGCAGTGATGAGTTCTGGGAGGGTGATAGAGATGAGTAGAGGTGCAGTGATGAGTTCTGGGAGAGGAGTGATAGAGATAAGTAGAGGTGCAGGGATGAGTTCTGGGAATGGGTGATAGAGATGAGTAGAGAATGCAGTGATGAGTTCTGGGAGAGGTGATAGAGATGAGTAGAGGTGCAGTGATGAGTTCTAGGAGGGGAGTGATGAGATGAGTAGGAGGTGCAGCGAATGAGTTCTGGGAGGAGTGATAGAGATGAGTAGAGGTGCAGGGATGAGTTCTGGGAGGGAGTGATAGAGAGATAAGTAGAGGGTACAGTGATGAGTTCTGGGAGAGGAGGATAGAAATGAGTAGAGGGTGCAGTGATGAGTTCTGGGAATGGAGTGATAGAGATGAGTAGAGGTCAGTGATGAGTTCTGGGAGAGGAGTGATAGAGATGAGTAGAGGTGCAGTGATGAGTTCTGGGAGAGAGGAGTGAGAGATGAGTAGAGGTGCAGGATGAGTTCTAGGAGGGAGTGATAGAGATGAGTAGAGGGTGCAGCGATGAGTTCTGGGAGGGGAGTGATAGAGATGAGTAGAGGGTGCAGCGATGAGTTCTGGGAGGGGAGTGATAGAGATGAGTAGAGGGTGCAGGGATGAGTTCTGGGAGGGGAGTGATAGAGATAAGTAGAGGGTACAGTGATGAGTTCTGGGAGAGGAGTGATAGAGATGAGTAGAGGGTGCAGTGATGAGTTCTGGGAATGGAGTGATAGAGATGAGTAGAGGGTGCAGTGATGAGTTCTGGGAGAGGAGTGATAGAGATGAGTAGAGGGTGCAGTGATGAGTTCTGGGAGAGGAGTGATAGAGATGAGTAGAGGGTGCAGTGATGAGTTCTGGGAGGGAGTGATAGAGATGAGTAGAGGGTGCAGTGATGAGTTCTAGGAGGGGAGTGATAGAGATGAGTAGAGGATGCGGCAATAAGTTCTGGGAGGGGAGTGATAGAGATGAGTAGAGGGTGCAGGGATGAGTTCTGGGAGAGGAGTGATAGAGATAAGTAGAGGGTGCAGTGATGAGTTCTGGGAGAGGAGTGATAGAGATAAGTAGAGGGTGCAGGGATGAGTTCTGGGAATGGAGTGATAGAGATGAGTAGAGAGTGCAGTGATGAGTTCTGGGAGGAGGAGTGATAGAGATGAGTAGAGGTGCAGTGATGAGTTCTAGGAGGGAGTGATAGAGATGAGTGAGGTGCAGTGATGAGTTCTGGGAGGGGAGATAGAGATGAGTAGAGAGTGCAGTGATGAGTTCTGGGAGAGGGTGATAGAGATGAGTAGAGGGTGCAGTGATGAGTTCTGGGAGAGGGTGATAGAGATGAGTGGGGGTGCAGTGATGAGTTCTGGGAGAGGGTGATGAGAGATGAGAGAGGGGTCAGTGATGAGTTCTGGGAGGGGAGTGATAGAGATGAGTAGAGGTGCAGGATGAGTTCTGGGAGAGGAGTGATAGAGATGAGTAGAGGGTGCAGTGATGAGTTCTGGGAGGAGTGATAGAGATGAGTAGAGGGTGCAGGGATGAGTTCTGGGAGGGGTGATAGAGATAAGTAGAGGGTACAGTGATGAGTTCTGGGAGAGGAGTGATAGAGATGAGAGAGGGTGCAGTGATGAGTTCTGGAATGGAGTGATAGATGAGTAGAGGGTGCAGGGATGAGTTCTGGGAGAGGAGTGATAGAGATAAGTAGAGGGTGCAGTGATGAGTTCTGGGAGGGGAGTGATAGAGATGAGTAGAGGGTGCAGTGATGAGTTCTGGGAGAGGAGTGATAGAGATGAGTAGAGGGTGCAGTGATGAGTTCTAGGGAGGGGAGTGATAGAGATGAGTAGAGGGTGCAGTGATGAGTTCTAGGAGGGGAGTGATAGAGATGAGTAGAGGTGGTAATAAGTTCTGGGAGGGGAGTGATAGAGATGAGTAGAGGGTGCAGGGATGAGTTCTGGGAGGGTGATAGAGATGAGTAGGGTGCAGTGATGAGTTCTGGAGGGAGTGATAGAGATGAGTAGGGGTGCAGTGATGAGTTCTGGGAGGGGTGGTAGAGATGAGTAGAGGGTGCAGGGATGAGTTCTGGGAGGGAGTGAGTAGAGATGAGTAGAGAATGCAGTGATGAGTTCTGGGAGAGAGTGATAGAGATGAGTAGAGGGGTGCAGTGATGAGTTCTAGGAGGAGGGTGATAGAGATGAGTAGAGGTGCAGCGAATGAGTTCTGGGAGGGAGTGATAGAGATGAGTAGAGGTGCAGGGATGAGTTCTGGGAGGGAGTGATAGAGATAAGTAGAGGGTACAGTGATGAGTTCTGGGAGAGGAGTGATAGAGATGAGTAGAGGGTGCAGTGATGAGTTCTGGGAATGGAGTGATAGAGATGAGTAGAGGTGCAGTGATGAGTTCTGGGAGAGGAGTGATAGAGATGAGTAGAGGGTGCAGTGATGAGTTCTGGGAGAGGAGTGATAGAGATGAGTAGAGGGTGCAGCGATGAGTTCTAGGAGGGGAGTGATAGAGATGAGTAGAGGGTGCAGTGATGAGTTCTAGGAGGGGAGTGATAGAGATGAGTAGAGGGTGCAGTGATGAGTTCTGGGAGGGGAGTGATAGAGATGAGTAGAGGGTGCAGCGATGAGTTCTGGGAGGAGTGATAGAGATGAGTGGAGAGGTGCAGTGATGAGTTCTGGGAGGGAGTGATGAGATGAGTAGGGGTGCAGGGATGAGTTCTGGGAGGGGAGTGATAGAGATGAGTAGAAGTGCAGTGATGAGTTCTGGGAGGGAGTGATAGAGATGGTAGAGGGTGCAGTGATGAGTTCTGGGAGAGGAGTGATAGAGATGAGTAGAGGGTGCAGTGATGAGTTCTGGGAGGGAGTGATAGAGATGAGTAGAGGGTGCAGTGATGAGTTCTAGGAGAGGAGTGATAGAGATGAGTAGAGGGTGCAGTGATGAGTTCTGGAGGGGAGGATAGAGATGAGTAGAGGGCAGTGATGGAGTTCTAGGAGGGGAGTGAAGAGATGAGTAGAGGATGCGGCATAGTTCTGGGAGGGAAGTGATAGAGATGAGTAGAGGGTGCAGGGATGAGTTCTGGGAGAGGAGTGATAGAGATGAGAAGAGGGTGCAGTGATGAGTTCTGGGAGAGGGAGTGATAGAGAGATGAGTAGAGGGTGCAGTGATGAGTTCTGGGAGAGGTGATAGAGATGAGTAGGGTGCAGTGATGAGTTCTGGGAGGGAGTGATAGAGATGAGTAGAGAGTGCAGGTGATGAGTTCTGGGAGGAGGGTGATAGAGATGAGTGGGGTGCAGTGATGAGGTTCTGGGAGGGAGTAGTGAGATGGTGGGGATCGCGGCAATAAGTTCTGGGAGGGAGTGAGTAGAGATGAGTAGAGGTGCAGGGATGAGTTCTGGGAGGGAGTGATGAGAGATGAGTAGAGGGTGCAGTGATGAGTTCTGGGAGAGAGTGATAGAGATGAGTAGGGTGCAGTGATGAGTTCTGGGGAGGGTGATAGAGATGAGTAGAGGTGCAGGGATGAGTTCTGGGAGAGGAGTGATAGAGATAAGTGGGGTGCAGTGATGAGTTCTGGGAGGGTAGAGAGATGAGTAGAGGGTGCAGTGATGAGTTCTGGAGAGGAGTGATAGAGATGAGTAGAGGTGCAGTGATGAGTTCTGGGAGAGGAGTGATAGAGATGAGTAGAGGGTGCAGTGATGAGTTCTGGGAGGGGTGATAGAGATGAGTGGGGTGCAGTGTTGAGTTCTGGGAGGGTGATCAGAGATGGAGTGGGGTGCAGTGATGAGTTCTGGGAGAGGTGATGAGATAGAGTAGAGGGTGGCCATGGATGAGTTCTGGGAGGGGTGATGAGATGAGTGGGGGTGGCATGATGAGTTCTAGGAGGGTGATAGAGATAAGTAGAGGGTGGCATGATGAGTTCTGGGAGGGGAGTGTCAGAGATGAGTAGAGGGTGCAGTGATGAGTTCTGGGAGGGGAGTGTCAGAGATGAGTAGAGGGTACAGTGATGAGTTCTGGGAGAGGAGTGATCGAGATAAGTAGAGGGTGGCATGATGAGTTCTGGGAGAGGAGTGATAGAGATGAGTAGAGGGTGCAGTGATGAGTTCTGGGAGAGGAGTGATAGAGATGAGTAGAGGGTGCAGTGATGAGTTCTGGGAGGGGAGTGTCAGAGATGAGTAGAGGGTGCAGTGATGAGTTCTGGGAGAGGAGTGATAGAGATGAGTAGAGGGTGCAGTGATGAGTTCTGGGAGAGGAGTGATAGAGATAAGTAGAGGGTGGCATGATGAGTTCTGGGAGGGGAGTGATAGAGATGAGTAGAGGGTGCAGTGATGAGTTCTGGGAGAGGAGTGATAGAGATGAGTGAGGGTGCAGTGATGAGTTCTGGAGAGGGTGATAGAGATAGAGTAGGGGTGCGTGATGGAGTTCTGGGAGGGGAGTGATAGAGATGCGTAGAGGGTGCAGTGATGGTGGGGCAGGTTTTTCTTTGTGAGCATACTTTCATTCAGACTAGTTTGGATTCAGACAGCTAAGGATTTTGGATGTCCCTGGCTTACTGATTATAAACCTGAATAAACTAGCGGGTAACAGTGATCCTGTGATTAGCAGTCTACAACCTAGATGCTCACATGCAAAGACTACAATAAAAATCTGACTAAAGTCAGAAAGCTAGCTTATAAAATACATAAAATCTATGTATCGGAACACTTATCTTTATCTAAACAAAATCATTGTTGCCAGAGTAAAACAAACATAAATTATAGTGTACCCTGACTACTGTATAATGCAGTAAAAATATGTTGGCCATTTTTAAATATTTTTTGATAACCAGGTAAGACCCACTAAGCACAAATCCCTGTTTTCAGGGGCAACCTAGGAGCGCTGAGAAGGTTAAGTGACTTGCTCAGAGTCACACAGTAAGCAAGTAGAGGTTGTGGGAATCAAACCCAGGTCTGCTAGATATCCATAGTTCATTCACATGTAACCCTCAGTCAGCACTAAACTGAGAGGGATACTACCCCTGCCTATGTGGCTAGTGAGCAAGTTGAGAGGCCTGGGTCCTATGACATGGTGCATCCATTTTTATAAGCTGAAAATTTGGGAAGAAAAGTGTCACTCAGCATGGTGACTAGGTTTGACTACTCTGCACAGGGGCACCCAAAGTAATCCAGAGACTAGAAGCAATAACATAATGTCCAACACCAGGAGATGGGATTCTAAAGTGTGGCTTTATTCAATGAGACTCTGAATAAAAACATAGACGGACCCCCCAAGGGGCTACACTCCTTGTAATGCAGATAAGGTGATGACACGGACACAATCCATTCTTGGATCCTAAATGTCCATATGTCATGGACTCTTTATCTAGTGGCACACTACCACCCTCTACTCTATCCCAACGTCTGGGCACCCTCTTCAGGCACTGGCCAGTACCTGACAGAAAGGTGACTGGTGTCTCAAAGCAAATCCGTAGAGGTGAGCCCTTTTACACCAGGTGGGGGTCTCCCACCTTTTGTTCCATAGACCCATACCCAGCCTTTACTTTGTTTACACACACACATCCTTGGCTACTGTACTGCAGACTGTACATGGCTTTGTAATGCAGTAACTGTCTTTCTCTGAAGACCCCCCACATACATCAGTCATTACATCTCATTGTTCCATAAGCCTCTTACTTGGCTGCTATAGTGCAGACTGCACACGGATTTGTAATGCAGAAACTGTCTTTCCCTTGACGACCCCTCACATACAACAGTCATTACATCTTACTGTTGCATAAGCCCTGGACTTGGCATCCTGACTGACCCGCTACCCCAGAGACTTATTTACTAACTGTTTTGGTGAATGACACTGACCTTTTGTCAAAGCTTCATCACCCTCATTGTTGCAGATGTCCAAAAACTCTGAAGGAATCTCTATTCCACAAAAACTGTAGTGCCCCGGCACTCTTCATCAGGCAGCTTCTTCCTTTTCCCAGACCAGGGGGTTACCCCTGGGAGTTGGCTCCTTGTGCCTCTCTTATGGTGGAAGCACACTCCCTAAGGTAGCTCTGTGTCAGAGCTGAGGGCAGGGGGCCTGCCCCTGCAGGGCACTCACTCCCTCCCTCCACTGCACTGCAGGATCTACATCCTTCCCTCTCTTGAGCCTACTTCAGCTTCAGTAGACTGACTCAGACTGCAGACTAGACTGTTGACTTCAAGGATCAACTCTAGACTGACTTTGAAATTCCCCAACGTTCTGCCTTACTCCCAACTGCAACATTCCATTGTGGCGTATGCTGCTGCAGAATTCTAAATGATGTCATAGCCCCAGCTCAGCAGAGACTGAAAACAGAGCAAGACATAGTGAAATCCATTTAACTGGAGTTTCACTAGCTGCCTGTCCCTGCCTGCCACTAGATGTAATTAGGGTTCTAGTAACCCCGGGTAACAGGGAGATTACACACAGTTTGTTACTCTAACCGCTAAGCTATACTGCCAGACCCAATAACTCCCAGATTTATGTTTAAATATGTGATTTCAACAGTAGTGTACAATACCTACAGAGCAAATTATAAACATTAAACACCCTAACAAAATTTTACTAAAACTCGATTATTTGCCACTCTTGCCTCTTTATTTTTGCTTGTACCAAAACAGCTGACAGAGCACTGTAGATAGCTGTTGATCATGTTTCATTATTCTACATCCAGTAACAGAAAAAAATGTTTGTTTATTTTGTATTTATTTAATATTGATTTGCTGTGGCCTACTTTATATAATCTATTTAGCACTGTATGAGGCAGATGTTTTTAAATTTTGGAATATATGCAACACTTACGATAACTTATCACTTTGGTATTCTTTTTAGGAACAAAAGCTTTTCTTTATGTTTAAAATATATTTAAGTGGCAGTGTATTCATTTACCAGTTTATACTGATTAATACATGCTGAAGAAAACAGTACAATATTTATTGTGAAGCACTCAGGGTCTATGGTAGAACTCCTGCAATTTACCAGCAATTTTTGCAAAAAGCTCTACTACTTTAGGTGATTTTTTCCCAGAATTTTCCAATGGCCCATGGTGATGAGTCCAATGAACAGGAAGGGTGATGACATCTTTATTCCTGTATAGAGCACCAAGTTTGGGATGGAGCTTGGAATGAATGTAATTGATATGTGTTGTGAAGTCCAGACAGCTCTCAAGCCAGACTCTGAGGTACTTGTAGGTCGGGACTATGTCTAAGGTAGAGCCATCGGGGTGGAGAAATAGAGGGATAGGGTGGTGAGTCTGTCTAGTTTTTTGGGGGGTGCTGAGATTCATGGAGACTGTTTTTGATGTATTTACTTTTAGTTGGTTGGCCTGAAACTAGCTCAGGACACAAGTGAAATCAGATTGTAGCTGAGAGGACACCTCAGAGGCCAAGGGGCCAGAACTGTAGAGGATGGTGTCATCATCATATAGGTGGATGTGGGAGGATGAGCACATGAGAGGGAGATTATTAAGTAAGGTGGAGGAAAGGATTAGACCAAGGATGGAGCCTTGCGGTACACCTGTTAGGATGGGGGAATTGCATCACCAGTCTGGACACATTGGGAGCAACCAGTGAGGTAGGATCTGAACCAGTTGATTGGGGGGAGGCTGGCCTGTTCTAGTTTGGAGAGTAGGAGAGGTTGGGAGACAGAATCAAAGGCCTTGGCTAGGCCCACAAATGTAACTAAGGTAAGGTGGCCTATGTCCATGTTAGTAAGTATGGTGTCTGCAACCCGGAGCGAAGAGATGTTAGAGTGATTTGTTTTTTTCTGAAACCCAATTGATATGGAGACAGGAAATTCGAGGAGATGAGGAAGTGGGTGAATCTGATTAGGATGAGGGATTCTTGCAACCTGACTAAAATTGGGGGGGGGGCAACGGGGTGGTAGTTACGTGGAGAAGAACGGTCATTGCCTTTATAAAGGGGTATCATTTTTTGCAGATTTTCATGCCTGCAGAACTGTACTAAGGGTGAAGGAGAGATTGGGCAGATGGGCCAGGGGATGCACTATAGCTGGAGCTGAGATCTGAAGTAGGAGGGTTGAGTCCATCAGGGTTAGAGCTGCGTGATTTCAGGGATAGAAGAACATGAAGTACCTCCTGGGCAGTGATAGGGAAGAGATGGAAACTATTTGGGGTTGACGGAGATTGTGGAGGTGTGGTGGGAGTTGCAGGGGAGTTTGGAGTTGGTGGACTGAGCTGCGGAATGCAGAAGTGGGCAGGGGTGGAGTGTATTGCACAGGTAGTAAAATATTTAGGGCAGAGGAAATGGTGTGAGAGTCTGAGACAAGGGCGTAGTCGATGAGGATGGAGGGAGAGGAGGAGTTGGTTGGGGGATTAAGAAGGGAGGAGAGTGTTTACCAAAATGTGTGGAGATAGTTGAGGTTTTCATGTAGTGTGTTCTTGAAATAGTAGGATTTAGCTGTCCTAGTAGCTTTGGTACAACTCAGAGCATGATTTGAAGAAAGGTCATTGGAGAAGAGTGTCACGTTATAGTGTGCCCAGGCATGGTCGTGAATGTTGTAGGGCTTGGTGATCTCTGCCGATAAACAACAGTGGTGGAAATTTTTATTTATTTAGTTTTTGTTAACCTGGTAGGTGCACTAGCCATAAAATGACTATTTTCAGGCACGACCCGGGAGAGTACAACAAAAGGAGAACAGCTGAACAACAGCAACATGGGTAGAATAATACAAATAGAGGAACAGAAATGTTGCATCCTCCGATGATGCAGGGGGCATGAGTGTCCCAGACATTGCAGGGTTTTAAATAATTGATTAGCATTTTTTTTTGTTGGGACGATACTAACTTTGCAGAAAGCATTTATATATATTTTCTAGAAGTGCTGTGTTTGCTAAACATAGTGAGGCAAGAGCTATGTATTTTCACAAAGATTTAGGACTGTTATGAGCAAAACGCTTATCAATTTTTAGAGTTAAATAAATCACTGCATTGTTTAGTATGTGGCAGAAGAGGGAGAGTGCAGTAATGACATTGTTAGAGGTATAGAAAAGGGACAAATCAGAGGAAGCAAGATCACGCAGTGGATTTTCGGTGTTTGGGATGTGTAGAGAATGAATCAAGTGATAGGCGAGGGAGGGAGCATGGTAATTGTAGTTTGTACATGCAGTAAGTCATGATATAGCTGTTTCTATAGGTGGGGGAATGTGGTAATTGTAGTGTGTGCATGCAGTAAATCATGATATAGATGTTTCTATAGGTGGGGGTACATGGTATTTGTAGTTTGTGCATGCAGTAAGTCATGCTGTATAGATGATACAGATGTTTCTATAGGTGGGGTGTGTGAAAGGCTGTGGGTTAACAGATGAGCACCAATCTCAGGAACTGTAGAGCTGCAGTATTCCTGCAGATAGATTTTATTTCTTAAAGAACAAATTTAAAGCGTACTATACGACAAAATAAAAACAAAGAAAAGAGATACCAGAAATTAAACAACAGGCTTCATTTCAGCATTCAGAGTTTCATAAATCAATTGTGCTTTGTAGGAGTAGAAATAAACTAAGCTCCTAAGGTGTTCTCAGTTCAACACCTAACTCTTATCTGACTATTATTATTTAAGAACAAACATATATATAGGGGCTGGACATAAGGATTGGTCCATCCATCCATCAATCAAGTTTAATTTATTACATTTCATACAAATGTAAGGTTTTTACATACAATTTTTAAGAAACGTTACTATTATACTCATTTCTAAACTGTCCTAACATCAAATATCTTTTCCAAAGCAAACATAACTCTAATATAATGTTTTCTGAATGCCAACAAGCACTACCCCCAACTCTCCTGCATAAATATAGAATGGAAGAGGCTGGCCGGCTCTAAAGGAACAGGATTGCTGGGGCAGTACTGTGACGTTTCTTTCGTTTTTTTCTTTTCTAGAAATCCCAGCAGGGCAAAAAACCCTACTATTCAGTAAAATAATAAAATAATGTCTCCGAGTCTATGGAGACCTAAAGCTTGGTATTTCTATCCCAACTTTGTCCTGTTTCTTTCTACACCAGGACCGGGACAATTGTGCACACATTCGAGCAGGCAGACAGGGGAAGAATTGCCAGGTGGCTTTTTCTGAGACTTAGAAGGAAGCTGGTAGGTTCTATTCCAATTCCTTTTACCAACAGAAGCAGAGAATTATCTGCTAGTCATACGGGGGGGGGGTTAACAGGAAAGGTAGCATACGTCACGCTCCTCACTAAATGAAAATCTTTATTTCTGACACTGCCAAAATAACGTGCAAGGAGCTCTTTTTCCACAACCCATTATCTAGTGAAAACAATAAGCACTATAGTGCTTTGTCAAAGGGAAATGAGGAGCTTTTGGGATTCTTTTAAAAATAACCTGGCACCACATTACATAAGTGTTTCTAGGACCAAATACCCTTTTTATCCTAGAAACAAAACATACAGGGAAAAGTGTTTGAGCAAACAGAAATCAACGTTTCTAATAGTGTGCAATAGATGGGCAGTCTGTCGTTCAATATTATACCAGAGACATACAAAAAAAAAACAGTCATTCATTCACTTTCATACCAGACAGACATATATATGTACAGGTATATATGTATGTATGTGTGTGTGTGTGTGTGTGTGTGTGTGTGTGTGTGTGTGTGTGTGTGTGTGTGTACACACACACACACACTATATCGTTGCTACTAGGCACAGTACCACATGGGGAAGCATGGTAATTGCAGTTTGTGCATACAGTAAGTCATGATGTAGATGTTTTTGTAGGTTGGGGAAGCCTGGTAATTGCAGTTTCTGCATACAGTAAGTCATGATGTAGATGTTTCTATAGGTGGGGGAATGTGGTAATTGTAGTTTGTGCATGCAGTATGTCATAATACAGATGTTTCTATGGGGGGGAATGTGGTAATTGTAGTTTGTGCATGCAGTAAGTCATGCTGTATAGATGATACAGATGTTTCTATAGGTGGGGTGTGTGAAAGGCTGTGGGTTAACAGATGAGCACCAATCTCAGGAACTGTAGAGCTGCAGTATTCCTGCAGATAGATTTTATTTCTTAAAGAATGAATTTAAAGTGTACTATACGACAAAATAAAAAAAAGAAAAAAAAAAGAAAAGAGGATACCAGAAGTTAAACAACAGGCTTCATTTCAGCATTCAGAGTTTCATAAATCCATTGTGCTTTGTAGGAGCAGAAATAAACTAAACTCCTAAGGTGTTCTCGGTTCAACACCTAACTCTTATCTGACTATTATTATTCAAGAACAAACATATATATAGGGGCTGGACATAAGATTGGTCTGCCCATCCATCAATCAAGTTTAATTTATTACATTTCATACAAATGTAAGGTTTTTACATACAATTTTTAATAAACGTTACTATTATACTCATTTCTAAACTGTCCTAACATCAAATATCTTTTCCAAAGCAAACATAACTCTAATATAATGTTTTCTGAACACCAACAAGCACTGCCCCCAACTTTCCTGCATAAATATAGAATGGAAGAGGCTGGCCGGCTCTAAAGGAACAGGATTGCTGGGGCAGTACTGTGACGTTTCTTTCAGTTTTCTTTTCTAGAAATCCCAGCAGGGCAAATAACCCTACTATTCAGTAAAATAATAAAATAATGTCTCCGAGTCTATGGAGACCTAAAGCTTGGTATTTCTATCCCAACTTCGTCCTGTTGCTTTCTACAGCAGGACTGGGACAACTGTGCGCACATTCGAGCAGGCAGACAGGGAAAGAGCTGCCGCAGTGGCTTTTTTTTCTGAGACTTCAGAAGGAAGCTGGTAGGTTCTATTCCAATTCCTTTTACCAACAGAAGCAGAGAATTATCTGCTAGTCATACGGGGGGGGGGGTTAACAGGAAAGGTAGCATATGCCACGCTCCTCACTAAATGAAAATCTTTATTTCTGACACTGCCAAAATAATGTGCAAGGAGCTCTTTTTCCACAACCCATTATCCAGTGAAAACAATAAGCACTATAGTGCTTTGTCAAAGGGAAATGAGGAGCTTTTGGGATTCTTTTAAAAATAACCTGGCACCACATTACATAAGTGTTTCTAGGACCAAACACCCTTTTTATCCTAGAAACAAAACATACAGGGAAAAGTGTTTGAGCAAACAGAAATCAACGTTTCTAATAGTGTGCAATAGATGGGCAGTCTGTCGTTCAATATTATACCAGAGACATACTCATAAAAAAAACAGTCATTCATTCACTTTCATACCAGACAGACATATATATGTACAGGTATATATGTATGTATGTGTGTGTGTGTGTGTGTGTGTGTGTGTGTGTGTGTGGGTGTGTATATATATATATATACACACACACACACACACACTATAATGTTGCCACTAGGCACAGTACCACATGGGGAAGCATGGTAATTGCAGTTTGTGCATACAGTAAGTTATGATGTAGATGTTTTTGTAGGTTGGGGAAGCCTGGTAATTGCAGTTTCTGCATACAGTAAGTCATGATGTAGATGTTTCTATAGGTGGGGGAATGTGGTAATTGTAGTTTGTGCATGCAGTATGTCATAATACAGATGTTTCTATAGGTGGGGGAATGTGGTAATTGTAGTTTGTGCATGCAGTAAGTCATGCTGTATAGATGATACAGATGTTTCTATAGGTGGGGTGTGTGAAAGGCTGTGGGTTAACAGATGGGCACCAATCTCAGGAACTGTAGAGCTGCAGTATTCCTGCAGATAGATTTTATTTCTTAAAGAACGAATTTAAAGTGTACTATACGACAAAAGAAAAAAAAGAAAAGAGGATACCAGAAGTTAAACAACAGGCTTCATTTCAGCATTCAGAGTTTCATAAATCCATTGTGCTTTGTAGGAGCAGAAATAAACTAAACTCCTAAGGTGTTCTCGGTTCAACACCTAACTCTTATCTGACTATTATTATTCAAGAACAAACATATATATAGGGGCTGGACATAAGGATTGGTCTGCCCATCCATCAATCAAGTTTAATGTATTACATTTCATACAAATGTAAGGTTTTTACATACAATTTTTAATAAACGTTACTATTATACTCATTTCTAAACTGTCTTAACATCAAATATCTTTTCCAAAGCAAACATAACTCTAATATGATGTTTTCTGAACACCAACAAGCACTGCCCCCAACTTTCCTGCATAAATGTAGAATGGAAGAGGCTGGCCGGCTCTAAATTAACAGGATTGCTGGGGCAGTACTGTGACGTTTCTTTCAGTTTTTTCTTTTCTAGAAATCCCAGCAGGGCAAATAACCCTACTATTCAGTAAAATAATAAAATAATGTCTCCGAGTCTATGGAGACCTAAAGCTTGGTATTTCTATCCCAACTTCGTCCTGTTGCTTTCTACAGCAGGACCGGGACAACTGTGCACACATTCGAGCAGGCAGACAGGGAAAGAGCTGCCGCAGTGGCTTTTTTTTCTGAGACTTCAGAAGGAAGCTGGTAGGTTCTATTCCAATTCCTTTTACCAGCAGAAGCAGAGAAGTATCTGCTAGTCATACGGGGTGTAACAGGAAAGGTAGCAAATGCCACGCTCCTCACTAAATGAAAATCTTTATTTCTGACACTGCCAAAATAATGTGCAAGGAGCTGTTTTTCCACAACCCATTATCTAGTGAAAACAATAAGCACTATAGCGCTTTGTCAAAGGGAAATGAGGAGCTTTTGGGATTCTCTTAAAAATAACCTGGCACCACATTAAATAAGTGTTTCTAGGACCAAACACCCTTTTTATCCTAGAAACAAAACATACAGGGAAAAGTATTTTAGCAAACAGAAATCAGTGTTTCTAATAGTGTGCAATAGATGGGCAGTCTATCGTTCACTGTTATACCAGAGACATATTCACAAAAAAATATTTATTCACTTTCATACAGACAGACATATATATGTATGTATGTATGTATGTATGTGTGTGTGTGTATATATATATATACACACACACACACACACACTATAATGTTGCTACTAGGCACACTACCACATGGGGAAGCATGGTAATTACAGTTTGCACATGCAGTAAGTCATGATATAGATAATATAGATGTTTCTATAGGTGGGGTGCATGACAATTGCAGTTTGTACATGCAGTAAGTAATGATATAGATGATGTAGATGTTTCTATAGGACCAAAGATTATAGGTGGGGGAGCATGGTCGTTGTAGTTTTGCATGCAGTAAGTCATGATCCAGATGATTTACTGTAGATGTTTCTATAGGATCAGACTCCTGAAATTACTTTTATTTGCTTTGGGTGCTGCAGTATTTTTGGTTTTTGTATTTAAAGTTGCAATAATAAAGTATTTCTCTGTATATAAAAAAGGTTGTAGGCTGGCCTGGTGGCACAGAGGGCTGAGTTGCTGTCAAGCACTTCACCTCTCACCACTCTGGTGACCCAAGTTTGGGTACCAGTTTAGGTCATCGGAGGTCAGCGGGGTGGTCGAAAGAGGAACGATCTGCCACCTGGCAGCCTCTCCTGTTTTAGACTGGGATGGTGGGCCTTCTCAGCTCATGGCTGCCACAAGATGGAGGTGAGGTGACAGCACATGTGCATAGGAGGCAGATGTAAGTTGAGACGGAGGGAGCCTCAGTTTCTGAATGCATGCATGCCTCCATGTGCATGCATCCTTCGTACTGCTGTGGCTTCAGGATCTAGAGGGAAGAAAAACATGGTGGAAAACTGAGCAGACCAGACTCCTTGAAACCCCACCCAGACAGGTGGACCTACCCTCCCACTCCATCTATTAAGGCAATTCATGGTATGTGTTCTCCAGAGGGAGGGGCGTGGCCACATGGTGGGGAGAGGAAGCTGCAGAGGAACTAACCACCAGTGTGTAGGGACAATCCGAGGTATCCGGGGACTTGGCTGAGTAGAAATCCGGTCTGGCTCCTGAGGATAAAAACTTTTATAGAAAAGAAACAAAAAACAGTCAAGTCTTGCTGCTACTTAAGACTGCTTGACATGTTTCAGTACCATTAGTACTTGACTAATCCTGTGCACATTTCAGCTTCAGAGTCCCAGCTTTTCACCATGTTTCGACACCCATGTGAGCAGCCAGCGAGGAAAAAGAAAGAAATGAAGGGAAAAAGGAAGCTCAAAGGCAGCAGGAAGGAGAAGTCAAAGAGAGGAAAGGAGGCTAAGCCACAGGACAGCAGGACAGCAAGGTGGGTGAAGAGGAGTAGAGACCAAATGAGAAGGCAGGGATGGAGCAGCCAAAGGACAAAGCTGTTGAGCATCTACATAATAATAACAATAGAGGATAATATTGCAAATATACAAGGTTATGGATTTGCTGTGATTAAAGTAATGAAATTCCATTTTCAACACTTGTGTGGGGTATGTCATTTAATACAGATAAGTGCAGTGTTACACATTTTAAGACAAATCAGAACCATCAGTATTATCTGGGTAGTAATATCCTAGCAAGTGCTGATCAGGAAAGAGACCTTGGAGTAATTGTAGAACCTGACTTGTCTTTTCTGATGCATATCACATCCATCTGCAGTAAAGCCAATAGAATAATAGGAAATATAAGGAACACTGGTAGTAGAAACAGGGATGTTATGGTCCCTCTGTATCGGACATTGGTGAGGCCACACCTGGACTACTGCTCGCAGTTTTGGTCACAGGCTTGCAAGGTTCAAGATAGGGCACTGGAGAAGGTAGAGCATAAATTTACTGAATGCATTTATGGTATGGAAATGCTGGATTACAGTAGTGGTAGTAGTAGTAGTAGTTTACATCCCTAAGTCTGAATAGTCTCAAACAAATGAGGCAGCGTGGAGATCTATTAATACTCTATAACATACTGGAGGATTCACATCTTTGTATGTACATGGGTTTGGAATACAAAGAAACTGTGCATAATACTATAGGACATTGTGTGTGATTAACTTTCCCCAGACGGTTTGCCCCTCGAAACTGTTACTGACTTCAGATATCTCGGGGTGGTCTTTGACCCATCCCTCACTTAGCTCACCGTGCCCTTACAAAACTCCCTGAGTGGCTCCTACACAAAACTAACTGACAAAACTCTCTGAGTGGCTCCCCGCCCAAACTTATCACCAACCGTGCCCATGGTCACCTGTATTATTTACGTCTTGCTGTCTCCACTCAAAACTGCTTGTCTGCACTACCAATGTATGGTTTATCTCTCAATCTGTACCCAATTACTGTACTAGCTTGCGAATACCAAACCTGTAACACTCATATTGTAACAAAGAAATAACTGCATATATCTACCAAGACTGTAACCACAATGATGTAAAAACTGTAACTCCAATGCTGTAACTAAATGTTGCACTGTATGTGTCCTCTTTGTGACGAGGTACCTTTGGAAATGAGCCTCTGGCTTAAAGGTTGTAAACTGATGTACAAATAAATAAATAAATAAAATAAACTGACCACACAGCCTCTAATAAAGTGCATAAACCAAAAGAAAACCAACGCTTGCCAAGTCATGGTCTGTGGCAATCTACTCCCCTCCTTGATTACAGGTGCCCTGTCTACTCCCTTACCACAACAGCAAACCCAGCACGGTTTAACTGTTCTTCTTTTTGTTAACCAGGACAGACACACTAAGTGGAAGCTTGTTTACAGGTGCAACCTGGGAGCACAAGAAAGTTAAGTGACTTGCTCAGGGTCACACAGTATGCAAGTGAGCACTGTGGGATTCAATCCCAGGTCTCCAGGTTTGCAGCTTGGAGCCTTAAACCACTATGCTATACTGCCTCCTTATACTGCCTACTTATAATTGAATACGTCGCTTTGCCCTCCATTACCCTGTCTATATTCATCACTGTACACTCTATCAGTCCCTAAACTGGCTCCCCCTCAAGCCCAACGCTCCTTCCTCCTGGCTAATGCAGTCAGTGATGCCCTCCATAGTCCCTCCTTCTCACCAGTATCTACGCTGATCCATCCCAGAATCTTCAGGCGACATTTGTGTCAGTCATCCCACCTGCAACTTGAACACTCCCACATTACCACAAATATGGGCCTATGAGCTTTCTCGGCAGCTGGCCCCTTGCTTTGGAATGACCTCCCGTCATCCCTACATTCACTTGACCCCCACTCAACGCAAGATGCTCTGATAAGAGCTCATTTCCTGTCCTCCTCAGCCTGAGACTGTCCTTTGGTATCTACGTCTGTTGTTTCCTCCTTTCCTGCCTCCTCCCCCTTTGGAGACCCCCCTTACCCAGTGTATCCCCCCTACTGCGTAGTCTGACTAGCAGTTCTTTCCTACTTTCCATGTACCTCTCTCCTATGTCTCTCTTGTTGATGTATGACTTAGTTTTGTTGCCTGTGTAATCATACATTGCAATATATTACTGGATTGGTGCTCTCCACAGTATTCTCCCCTTCCCCCACTACTGTATGACCAACCTACTTGTATTTTGCCTATTATTGAACATGGTTTCATTTTTTTTTTTGTTTGGGAAGTTGTTCTGCTTATCTTGCACTGTATGTTGCTGGGTAATTGTCCGCTACCTCTGTGTTTGCCAGTATGTGGCCTGGGCCGGGTCTGAAAATGGTCTTCGGATCAGTGTCCCAACCCGGTCATTAACTAAATAAATAACTGGGAGAAGGTACAAAACAAATCACAGACGGTCATATTTCACACAAAGATTGGTGAAATCTTAGAACACATTACTTGATCTAGTAGTTTCAGTTACAAAGATTAATGCTTTAAAAAGGTTATTGGATAACCACATGGTAAACAGGAACTAGTATTCCACTGAGTAATTGGGGAATAGGCAAGACAGACTGCTGGTCTGTTCCAGTTCCTAACTACCTTAGTAACCTTAGTAAGAAATTACAGAAATTGCACCAGTGATTGCTAATTAATTTTCAGATCTTTACCAGCATTCTGCTGTCTGCTTTTAGTATCTGTATAAATAATAAAGATTAAAGAAGACTGAACATACAGATTAAATAAAGCAAATTGAAAATAGTACACTAACTATTATAAAAAAAAATACAAGTTCTATTGATTTATTGAGCTTATATAAAATGCCAAAATATGTGAAATTCTTTGTTTTTACTTGTGTGCAAGTATTCCAGTTCAGAATTTTCCCCAGTTTTCTGGTAAAGCGTAAACCTAGTGGCCTCGGAAACGTATTCATGGGTATAACGGGGAGTGATTTGGGCACTTTGGAGATTCTCAAACATGTCAAAGAGAACAAAGGCAAAAGAGACTAGCTTGACCTAGCCCATTGTCTTTATTTCACCCCTGAGGTGGCAAAAGAAGTGAGGCAGCTTGGATTTCGCAGGGGAGCAGTGCAGAGCTGTGGGAGAGTACATTTACAGTAAAGAAAAAGATCCTTGGAGCAGAGCAGCAGGGGGAGTTAGTAATGAACCATGTGAACACGGCAATAAAAGAGAGGATTTGTGAAGGTGACTATGTGGATAGTTTCACCTTGTCAGATAAGGGTGTAATTAAAATTGCGAAGGAGGAAGAATCTTGGTGAACACTGGATCAGTGGACTCAACACGTCCCATTGAGAGATGAGTTGGGCCTAGGTCCAATTCACAATATCTGGGCTGAAACTTTGAAACCACGTTGCAGACCTCAACCCCATCCATCCTAAACTGTCGGATTGGTGCAACAGAGTCGAGTGCCTTGGAAACAGCCTTATTACAAGCTGAAACCACATTATCCAGCCCTGCTGTACATGCAATACTCACACCAGATAGATCCATCACTGCCATCAGTCTCATTACAGGCTGAAACCACCTCATCCAGCTCTGCTGCACATGTAACACTCACACCAGATAGATCAAATACTGCTCTCAGTCTCATTATAGGCTGAAACCACCTTATCCAGTCCTACTGCACATGTTACACTCACACCAGATAGATCCATCACCACCATCAGTCTCATTACAGGCTGAAACCATCCCATCCAGTCCTGCTGCACATGTTACACTCACACCAGATAGATCCATCACCGCCATCAGTCTCATTATAGACTGAAACCACCTCATCCAGTCCTGCTGCACATGCAACACTCACACCAGACAGAGCCATCACTGCCATCAGTCTCATTACAGGCTGAAACCACCTCATCCAGCTCTGCTGCACATGTAACACTCACACCAGATAGATCCATCACAACCATCAGTCTCATTACAGGCTGAAACCACCTCATCCAGCCCTGCTGCATATGCAACACTCACACCAGATAGATCCATCACTGCCATCAGTCTCATTACAGGCTGAAACCATCTCATCCAGCCCTGCTGCACATGCAACACTCACACCAGATAGATCCATCACCACCATTAGTGCCTCTGAAGACTACTCCTACAAGGGGTGGTTGAAGTAGTCTGCTGGTAGCACACTGCTCAGCTTTGTCAGTGCAATGTTATGTGCATTGGCAATGTGCATGTGGTCCAAGGATGGTACACCATCGATCAAGAGCATGGCTGCTGCAGATTCGGGGTCCCTGCCGGTTATGTTGTTGAGGTTATCCCAGAACAACTTACTGTCATTTCAGCTGTTGGAGTGGGATTCTTTGTAGTATTTGCTCTTGGTGAGTCAGACGGCTTTAGTGCACTCATTCTGAACTTTTTTTTATACTTCTTCATGTTAGCGGTGATACTGTGTACTCTCGCTATCTGCCATAAGTGATCTCTGGCTTGTAGTTGCTCTAGGAGGTTAGGGGTGATCCCGAGGTTACTGTGCCCTCATATCTTTCTGGTTTTTATCAGGCCATGCTTGTCACAGATTGTGTTGAAAGTTTTTATGAAGTGGTCTAGGGCTGTGTCCACATTATTGGCATTGTAGAGTGCTGTCCAATCTGTGGTCTTGTGGTCCATTTTTTAGCAGCTCCTGGTGCCCTTTTAATAGCACTCAGTTTGTAATTGTTCTGGTGGGTGGTTTACCATAGTTGAAGGACCAGGCACAGGCAGTCAGGGAGAAAAGTAGTGTTGTGGATGCCAGCAGGCCAGTTGGATAGAACCCAGTCAAGGAGTGTGTTGGTCCCAGTTTTGTAGTTGATGTGGGTTAGAGTCCCAACCATTTGTGAGAAATGGACAGTTGTTAATGCATCTTTGAATGAGGTAGCAGTAGAGAAAGCCAGTTGATGTTGAAATCTTCCAGCATCATAATTTCAGCATTAAGATTCACAGTGCTCACATAGTCCATCAGGTCCCTGGTATCGGCCCCAGTGAGTTTGGGTGGGATGTACACAGAGAGTACGGTGAGAGCCCTGCTATGTGACCTCAGAAGGGAGTTTTACAATCATCCTGTAGTGTTTTCTTGAAATAGTAGGATTTAGGTGTCCTAATAGCTTTGCTACATACATTTTTCAGAGCTCGATATGTAGAGAGGTCAGTGGAGGAGAGTGTCACTTTACAGCTTACCCAGGCACAGTCCACAAGTGTTACAGAGCTCAACATGTAGAAAGGCATTAGAAGAGAGTGTCACTTTATAGTGTACCCAGGCACAGTCGTGAGGGTTGGAGAGCTCGATATGTAGAAATGTCATTGAAGGCAAGTGTCACTTTATAGTGTGCCTAGGCACGGTTGCGAGTGTTGCAGAGCTTGATACGCAGAAAGATCATTGGAGGAGAGTGTTACTTTATAGAGTGGCCAGGCACGGTTGCGAGTATTGCAGAGCTTGATATGCAGAAAGGTCATTGGAAGAGAGTGTCACTTTATAGTGTGCCGAGGCACAGTTGCGAGTGTTGCAGAGCTCAATATGTAGAAAGGTCTTTGGAGGAGAGTGTCACTTTATAGTGTACCCAGGCAGTCACGAGTGTTCCAGAGCTCGAGATGTAGAAAGGTCATTGGAGGAGAGTGTCACTTTATAGTGTGCCCGGGCACGGTCAGGAGTGTTGCAGAGCATGATATGTAGAAAGGTCATTGGAGCAGAGTGTTACTTTATAGTGTGCTTAGGCACGGTCAGGAGTGTTGCAGAGCTCGATATGTAGAAAGGTCATTGGAGGAGAGTGTCACTTTATAGTGTGCCCGGGCACGGTCGTGAGTGTTGTGTAGCTTGATATGTAGAAAGGTCATTGGAGGAGGGTGTCACTTTATAGTGTGCCCAGGCATGGTCAGGAGTGTTGCAGAGCTCGATATGTAGAAAGGTCTTTGGAGGAGAGTGTCACTTTATAGTGTTCCCAGGCACGGTCTCCAGTGTTGCAGAGCTCAATATGTAGAAAGGTCATTGGAGGAGGGTGTCACTTTATAGTGTGCCCAGGCATGGTCATGAGTGTTGCAGAGCTCGATATGTAGAAAGGTCATTGGAGGAGAGTGTCACTTTATAGTGTGCCCAGGCATGGTCAGGAGTGTTGCAGAGCTCGATATGTAGAAAGGTCATTGGAGGAGAGTGTCACTTTATAGTGTGCCCAGGCAGTCATGAGTGTTGCAGAGCTCAATATGTAGAAAGGTAAATGGAGGAGAGTGTCACTTTATAGTGTGCCCAGGCACGGTCTCCAGTGTTGCAGAGCTCGAGATGTAGAAAGGTCATTGGAGGAGAGTGTCACTTTATAGTGTGCCCAGGCACAGTCAGGAGTGTTACAGAGCTTGATATGTAGAAAGGTCATTGGAGGAGAGTGTCACTTTATAGTGTGCCCAGGCACGGTCAGGAGTGTTGCAGAGCTCAATATGTAGAAAGGTAATTGGAGGAGAGTGTCACTTTATAGTGTGCCCAGGCACGGTCTCCATTGTTGCAGAGCTCGAGATGTAGAAAGGTCATTGGAGGAGAGTATCACTTTATAGTGTGCCCAGGCACGGTCTCCAGTGTTGCAGAGCTCGATATGTAGAAAGGTCATTGGAGGAGAGTGTCACTTTATAGTGTGCCCAGGCATTGTCAGGAGTGTTGCAGAGCTCGATATGTAGAAAGGTCATTGGAGGAGAGTGTCACTTTATAGTGTGCCCAGGCACGGTCGTGAGTGTTGTGGAGCTTGATATGTAGAAAGATCTTTGGAGGAGAGTGTCACTTTATAGTGTGCCCAGGCACGGTCAGGAAACATAGAAACATAGAAACATAGAATTTGACGGCAGATAAGGACCGCTTGGCCCACCCAGTCTGCCCATTTCCCTACCTGATGGATAAGCTGCAGATCCTAGTTAACCAGCAGCCTACTTCTTCCTACCCCAACCCCCTAGAATTGCCTTATGACTGTCCCATGCATGCTTGAATTCCACCACTGTTTTGGACTCCACAACCTCCTCTGGAAGGCTGTTCCACGCATCCACAACCCTCTCTATGAAAAAATACTTCCTTAAATTACCTCTGAGCCACCCCTTCTATCTTCAAATTGTGCCCCCTTGTTCTTGCACACCTCTTTTTTTGAAAGATGCTACCCTCTTGGACTTTGTTGATTCCCTTGAGGTACTTGAAAGTTTCTATCATGTCCCCCTTCTCCCTCCTTTCCTCGAGGCTATACATATTAAGCTCCTTAAGTCTCACTTCATATGTCTTCGGTGCAGACCCTGCACCATTTTAGTTGCCCTCCTCTGACAGCTCCATCCTGTCTATGTCTTTGTGGAGATTGGGTCTCCAGAACTGCATGCAGTACTCAGATGTGGTCTCACCAGCTGTCTGTACAGAGGGATAATAATTTCTTGTTTTCTGCTGGTGATGCCTCCCTATGCATCCCAGTATCCCCCAACCTCCTTGCTGCCCTCTCACATTGCTTGCCCACCTTTAGGTCATCTGATATGACTACCCCAGGTCCCTTTCCATTTTTGTTGTTGTTAGTATCTCACCCCCATTGTGTACTCTTCCCTGGGTTTTGTTTCCAGGTGCATTACCTTGCACTCTTAGCATTGAATCTAAGCTGCCATACATTTGACCATTCCTCTAACCTTGCCAAGTCCTCTCATCCTTTCCACCACCTGTGCATCAACTCTGTTGCAGATCTTTGTGTCATCTGCAAAGAGACATACTTTTCCTTCCAGTCCCTCTGCAATGTCGCTATAAAGACATTGAAGAGGACCGTCCTAATACTGAACCCTGTGGTACCCCACTGCTAACCCCCTTTTTCAGAGTGGACTCCATTTACTATTACTCTCTGTGTCCTATTCTCCAGCCAATCTTTACCCAGGCTGTCATCTTGGGACCCACTCCCAGGCTGGCTAACTTGTATATTAATCTTTTGTGTGGGACTGTGTCAAATGCCTTGCTAAAGTCTAGGTAGACCATGTCCACAGCCCCTCCCTGATCTACTACTTTGGTCACCCAGTCAAAGAAATCTATCAGATTTGTCTGGTATGACCTTCCCGCTGTGAATCCATGCTGCCTTGGGTCCTGTGCCCCTCTGGCCTCTAGATATGCAACAATTCTTTCCTTCAAAAGTGATTCCATCATTTTCCCTACCACTGAAGTTAAACTAACAGGTCTGTAGTTTCCTGCTCTTGCTCCCACTTTTGTGAAGGGGAATCACATCTGCCCTCCTCCAGTCCTCAGGTACCACCCCATCTTCCCATGATTTGTTAAAGAGGGTAGTCAGTGGTGTCACTAGTTCTATCCTTAGTTCCTTTAGAATTCTGGGATGAATCCCATCAGGCCCCATTGCTTTGTCCACCTTCAGTTTTAAGAGCTCTTTCAGAACTCTTTCTTCTGTAAATGGGCTGGTATCAACTTCTGTATCCAGAGTGTTTCTACTGTTTGTTTTAGGTACCTCCCCCTCTTCCTTTGTAAATACTGAGCAAAAATATTTGTTTAGTATCTCTGCCTTTCACAGTCACCCTCTGCCACCCTCCCTCCCTTTATTAAGCCTCACTATCCTCCTTGGTCTTCCTTTGCTTCCTGATGTACCTATAAAAGGTTTTATCCTTCTTAACTGAGTTGGCTATCTTTCCTTGGTTTGGGCCTTTGCTGTTCTGACTGCCTTTCCAGCTTCCTTTGCTTTAACTGATACAGTTCTCTGTCCTGTTCCTTTGTGATTCCTTGTACTTCCTGAATGCTTTTTTCTCTTGAACCTTCACTGCCACTTCCTTTGAGAACCATAGTGGTTTCTTACCTCGTTCGCTTTGTTTATTTGCTTTACACAAAGGCTCGCTACCTCTGTGATGGCAGTTTTATTATTCCGCTTTGTTCTTCCACCTCCTTCCTGCCCATTTGCTAGTGCATTCATTAGGCACTCACCCATTTTGGCAAAGTCAGCCTCCTAAAATCCAGTACCTTTGTCTTTGTATGGCTTGAGTCTATTGCTGTGTTTATTGTGAACCATACTGTTCGATGGTCGCTAGTTCCCAGATGGCTACCCACTTCTACATCTGTGATCCTCTCTTCATCTCCGCTTGAGAGAACCAGGTCTAAGATTGCTCCCTCTCAAGTGGGCTCCAATACTAGTTGTCTAAGGCATGCCCTCTGTAGGGCATCCAGAATAACCCCACTCTTAGAAGTGGCTGCTGCAACTGCACCCCAGTTAACATCTGGCTATTCAGATCACCCATCAGCAATATCTCCCCTTTATCTGCCATTCTAAGTATACTTTCTATCATTTCCTTGTCCATTTCCTCCCCCTGAGAGGGGGGTCTGTATACAACCCCTGTGTGAATTGTGGTGCCATTGCCTGCCTCCAAATTGATCCACAGTGCTTCTTCTCCTCCCTGTTTACCCTTTTGTTCTGTTGCTTTGATTTCTTCTCTTATGTAGAGAGCTACTCTTCCTCCTCTTTTACCCTCCCTGTCCCTCCTGTAGATAGTGTAGCCTGGTATGTTTACGTCCCAGTCATGGTTCTGTGTGTACCATGTTTCTGTGACTGCCACAATATCCAGATCTTCCTCCTCCATCAAGGCCACTAATTCAGGAAGCTTGTTACCCAGACTATGGGCATTGGTACTCATTGCTCTCCATTTTTTGATGGCTTTACCTTCTGTAGCAGCAACCCCCACTGACCTTTCTACCTTGGTCTTTTTCTCATTTAGTACCCTGTTTTGTAGGGGGAGGCTGGAATTTTCCTTCTGCTTATCAGTGCCTCCCCCCTTGACTAGTTTAAAGGCTTGCCAATGAAGCATTTAAACCAATTGCCCAAAAGACTTGTTCCCTTCCCGGACAGATGCAGACCATCCTGCCAGTATAGGCTGGTGTCCCTCCAGGTGGAACCCCAGTCCCCAATGAAGCCAAACCCCTGTGCTCCACACCATTTTTTTAACCATTTGTTAAACTGCATGGTGCAAAGTACCCTCGCCTCACTCATGCCACTGACAGGCAGCACCTCTGAGAAGGATACTGTGTGTGCTACTTGTCTTAAGCCCTCCCCAACTCTACAAAGTCCTTTTGCACTGCTCTAATCTCATGATGAGCCAAGTCATTTGTCCCTAGGTGGACAATGATGTCCAGCTCAGATTCCCGTGCAACTGTTCTCGTGATCCTAAGGATGTGCTTCCTGTCCCTGCAAGCCATGGCACCAGGCAGGCACCTTACTTCAGTTTTCCCTGCTCCCTCCAGTTCTATCCTCCTAATAATTGAGTCTCCCACCAGGAGCTGCTTTCTTTCCCTGTGGTGCCCTCTGCCTCCTTCCTGAGGGCCTCCCTTGTGACAGTTGTCTGCACCCTCCTTAGTCTCCTCTGCTGATGCATCCATAGGGGAACTATGCTCCCCCAGAATGGTGTATGGATTGTGGAGTGTAACAACTGACTGGGTGTGCCTCTGTTCCACCACCCTTACTCTCTCTGAGCCCACTGTGGTCCAACTGCTGTGCTTTCTTCACAACCTCTGAGGTATTGGTGGTGGCTGTGGTACTCCCTGGATGGGGGAGGTTCCCTTGCCACTGTCCAGTGCGGCCTGAAGATGGGCAACTTCCTCCCTCAGGGCAGATAGTTGTCTGCAAACAGGGCAGCATCTCAGCCTCCAGAAAGACTCCCGGAAGACTGCTGCCCCACAGCCATTACATTGTACTACTCCCCACATAACTGTCTACCTTGTTTAGTTTTTTTTTGTGTGTGTGATTGGTGCGTTATATAGAAATATATGTATTTATATAATGTGTATGCTTATATTGTCAGTGCAGTGTGCTAGACAGGATATGACAGTGATGTGTACCTTGCCCTCTTGAAATGATGTCAGAACCCCAGGTATAAATGAACTATTTCCAGGGGTGGGTGGGGTGAGGGTGGGAAGGGTTGGGCCTAAACTGTGCCCTCACGAAACAATCAGCTAAACGCTCTGACCTACCGATGCGATGAGTGCCTTCCTGTCAGCAAGATGCCATACACGACAATTTGTAATACTGCTTCAAACCAATTTGACAGAGAAAATACCCTGCTAATCAAACAGAGAAAAATCCAAACATCCAAGTCAGACACAGGTAAACCTCCCCAGCCCCAAAAGAGCCTGGTGACTTGTGCTCTGAAAACAGTCAGCCCCAAAACATGTCAGCTGTGCAGAAGGGCAGACACAGAAAACAGTATTTAGCCTATGTGGGTTTAAACTCTTCCTGCACTGAAAACCTTAACACTTGTAACACAAGTAAAGCAAACTCCACCTCCCTCTGTTGACTTGAAAGACTGCCTTTTCTGATAATTCTAAGTTGCTTATTTCACCCTTCAGTTAGAAGTATCCTCCACCTGAAGAATATTAACTTTCCTAAGGAATCTGCTTCAAACCAAAGACAATTGTAAATTGTAAAGTTCACCTCCCTCTGTTGTGAGCACTACTCACTTTCTTGCAAATCTTAAGTCCAGTGTTGCAGCTTGCAGCCAGAGGTAGCTTCACCTGAAGACTATGAGGTTGCAGAGTGTTGCAGAGCTCGATATGTATAAAGGTCATTTGAGGAGAGTGTCACTTTATAGTGTGCCCAGGCAGTCACAAGTGTTGCAGAGCTCAATATGTAGAAAGGTAATTGGAGGAGAGTGTCACTTTATAGTGTGCCCAGGCACGGTCGGGAGTGTTGCAGAGCATGATATGTAGAAAGGTCATTGGAGGAGAGTATCACTTTATAGTGTGCCCAGGCATGGTCTCCAGTGTTGCAGAGCTCAGTATGTAGAAAGGTCATTGGAGGAGAATGTCACTTTATAGTGTGCCGAGGCATGGTCAGGAGTGTTGCAGAGCTCGATATGTATAAAGGTCATTGGAGGAGAGTGTCACTTTATAGTGTGCCCAGGCATGGTTGCGAGTGTTGTAGAGCTCGATATGTAGAAAGGTCTTTGGAGGAGTGTCACTTTATAGTGTGCCCAGGCTTGGTTGTGAGTGTTGCAGAGCTCGATATGTAGAAAGGTCATTGGAGGAGAATGTCACTTTATAGTGTGCCCAGTCACGGTCTCCAGTGTTGCAGAGCTCGAGATGTAGAAAGGTCATTGGAGGAGAGTGTCACTTTATAGTGTACCCAGGCATGGTCAGGAGTGTTGCAGAGCTCGATATGTAGAAAGGTCTTTGGAGGTGAGTGTCACTTTATAGTGTGCCCAGGCATGGTTGCGAGTGTTGCAGAGCTTGATATGTAGTAAGGTCATTGGAGGAGAATGTCACTTTATAGTGTGCCCAGGCACGGTCTCCAGTATTGCAGAGCTCGAGATGTAGAAAGGTCATTGGAGGAGAGTGTCACTTTATAGTGTGCCCAGGCATGGTTGTGAGTGTTGTGGAGCTTGATATGTAGAAAGGTCATTGGAGGAGAGTGTCACTTTATAGTTTGCCCAGGCAGCCATGAGTGTTGCAGAGCTCGATATGTAGAAAGGTAATTGGAGGAGAGTGTCACTTTATAGTGTGCCCAGGCAGCCATGAATGTTGCAGAGCTCAATATGTAGAAAAGTCATTGGAGGAGAGTGTCACTTTATAGTGTGCCCAGGCAGCCACGAGTGTTGCAGAGCTGGATATGTAGAAAGGTCATTGGAGAGTGTCACTTTATAGTGTGCCCAGGCACGGTCTCCAGTGTTGCAGAGCTCAAGATGTAGAAAGGTCTTTGGAGGAGAGTGTCACTTTATAGTGTGCCCAGACAGCCACAAGTGTTGCAGAGCTCGATATGTAGAAAGGTAATTGGAGGAGAGTGTCACTTTATAGTGTGCCCAGGCACGGTCTCCAGTGTTGCAGAGCTCGATATGTAGAAAGGTCATTGGAGGAGAGTGTCACTTTATAGTGTGCCCAGGCACAGTCAGGAGTGTTGCAGAGCTCGATATGTAGAAAGGTAATTGGAGGAGAGTGTCATTTTATAGTGTGCCCGGGCACAGTCATGAGTGTTGTAGGGCTTGATGATGTCTGCTGATATCCAAGGGTGGTGGAAATGTTGCATCTTCTGGTGACGCGGGGGGGATAAGTGTTCCAGATATTGTTTAGTATGTGGCAGAAGAGGGAGAGTGCAATGATGACCTCGTTAGCAGTGTAGAAAGGGGACCAGTCAGAGAAAGCGAGATCATGCAGTGGATTTTGGGTGTTTGGGGAATGTAGAGAAAAAATCCAGTGGTAGATGAGGGGGGAGCATGGTAATTGTAGTTTGTGCATGCAGTAAGTCATGACATAGATGATATAGATGTTTCTATAGGTGGGGGAGTGTGGTAATTGTGGTTTGTGCATGCAGTAAGTTGTGATACAGATGATATACTGTAGATGTTTCTAGAGGATCAGAGACTCCTGAAATGACTTTTCTGATTTGCTTTTGTAAGTGTGATGCAGTATTTCTTTGTTTTTGTATTTAAAATTGTGATATACAGTATTTCTGTGTATATAACAGAAACAGTTATAGACTGGCCTGGTGGGACAGAGGACTGAGTTACTGTTAAGCACTTCACCTCTCACAGTGCCGGTGATACGAGTTTGAGATCCAGGTTAGGTCATCGGAGGTCACCGGAGGGTCAAAAGAGGAATGAGCTGTCAACTGGCAGCCTCTCCTCTCTTGGACTGGGGTGGTGGGCCTTTCCAGCTCATGGCTGCCACCAGGTGGGGGCCTGGTGCTAGCATATACACATGGGAGGCAGATGTAGGTCGAGGTGGAGAGAGCCTCAGTTTCTGAATGCATGCATGCCTCCATATGCAAGCATCTTCCGTACTGCTGTGACTTCCATAGCTGGAAGGGAAGAAATCATGGTGGAAAACTGAGCAGACCAGGTTCCGTGAAGCCCCACCCAGACGCATGGACCCACCCTCTCACTCCACCTAATAAGACAATTCCGGCTATATGTTCTCCAGAGGGAGGGGCATGGCCTCATGGGGGGAGCAGGAAGGGGAGGGGAGGCTGCATGGGAACTAACACCCAGTGCGTAGGGACAGTCTAAGATATCAATGGACATGGCTGAGTAACCACCCAATCTGGCTCCTAAGGAGAAAAACCTTTATGGAAAAGAAAAAACAGTTGAGGTGTGCTTCTGCTTAGGATTGCTTGACACCTTTCAATACCATTGGTACTTTGACTAATCCTGTGCAGATTTAAAATTCAGAGCCCCTGCTTTTCCCCATGTTTCATCACCCACGTGAGCACCCATTGGAGAAAAAGAAAGAAATGAAGGGAAAAGGGAAGATCAAAAGCAGCAAGAAGGGGAAGTCAAAGAGAGGAAAGGAGGATAAGCCACAGGGCAGCAGGCCAGACAAGGTGGGGGAAGTGGAGCAGAGACCAAAGGAGAAGGCAGGGATGGAGCAGCCCAAGGACAAAGCTGGTGTGCATTTACATAACAATAACAATAGAGGATGATATCAGAAATGTACATGGTGACTGATTTAGTGTGATTAAAGGAATGAAATTCCATTTTCAAGACTTGTGTGGGGTATGTCATTTGACACAGAAAAGTGCTGTGTTACACATTTTAGTAAGAGAAATGGGAACTATCAGTATTATCTGGGTAGTAATATCTTAGCAAGTGTTGATCAGGAAGGAGATCTTGGAGTAACTGTAGACCTGACCTGTCTTTTCCGATGCATATCACAGCCATCTGCAATAAAGCCTATAGAATAATAGGAAATATAAAAAAGAACATTGGTAGTAGAAAGAGGGATGTTTTGGTCCCTCTACATCGGCCACTGGTGAGGCCACACCTGGACTACTGTTTGCAGGTTTGGTCACCAGCTTGCAAAGGGCAAGAAATGGCACTGGAGAGGTAAAGCCTAAATTTACTAAGTGCATTTATGGTATGGAAGGACTGGATTACAATAGTAGACTAACATCCCTACATCTGTATAATCTCAAACAAATAAGGCATGGGGAAACGTATGTATTACTCTATAACATACTGGAGGATTCACATCTTTGTATGCACGTGGGTTTGGAATACAAAGAAAATATGCATAATACTAGAGGACATGACATTATAGAAACATAAACGTTGATGTGATAGGTACTGCTTGGCCCACCTAGTCTGCCCATTTCCCTACTTAATGGATAAGCTGCAGATCCTAGTTAACCAACAGCCCCCTCCACTAAAATTGCCTTATGTCTGACCCATGCATTCTTAAATTACACCACTCTTTCTGACTCCATGACCTCTTCAGTAAAGCTGTTCCATGTGTCCACCACCCTCTCTGTGAAAAAATACTTCCTCACATTACCTCTGAGCCATCCCTCCATCTTCAAATTGTGCCCCTTTGTTCTTGCACATCACTTTTTCTGAAAGATGCTATCCTCTTGGACTTTGTGGACTCCCTTGAGGTACTTGAAAGTTACTGTCACGTCCCTCCCCCCTTTTCTCAAGGGTATACTTATTATGCAACATGCAAATAGCTGGGAGAAGGTACAAAACAAACCTTAGAGCGCCGTATTTCACATGGAGTTGTGAAATCTTGGAACACATTGCCTGATTTAGTAGTTTCAACTACAAACATTAATGCTTTTAAAAGGTTATTGGATAATCACATGTTACATGCACCTGGGAGACAAAAACCCAGGGGAAGAGCACACAGTGGGGGTGAGATACTAACAACAACAAAAATGGAAATGGACCTGGGGGTAGTCATATCCAGTGACCTAAAGGCAGGCAAGCAATGTGAGAGGGCAGTAAGGAGGGCTGGGGGGTACTGGGATGCATAGGGAGAGGCATCACCAGTAGAAAACAGGAAGTTGTTATCCCTCTGTACAGACAGCTGGTGAGACCCCATCTGGAGTACAGCGTGCAGTTCTGGAGACTCAATCTCCGTAAAGACATAGACAGGATGGAGGCAGTCCAGAGGAGGGCAACTAAAATGGTGCAGGGTCTGCACCAGAAGACATATGAAGAAAGACTTAAGGAGCTTAATATATATAGCCTTGAGGAAAGAAGGGAGAGGGGGGACATGATAGACACTTTCAAGTATCTCAAGGGAATCAACGAAGTCCAAGAGGGTAGGATCTTTCAGAAAAAGAAGTCTGTAAGAACAAGGAGGCACAATTTGAAGCTTGAGAGGGGGCAGCTCAGAGGTAATGTAAGCAAATATTTTTTCACAGGGGGTTGTGGATGCATGGAACGGCCTCCCAAAGGAGGTTGTGGAGTCAAAAACAGTGGTGGAATTCAAGAATGCATGGGTCAGTCATAAGGCAATTCTAGTGGGTGGGGTAGGAAGAAGTAAGCTGTTGGTTAACTAGGATCTGCAGCTTATCCATTAGGTAGGGAAATGGGCAGACTGTGTGGGCCAAGTGGTCCTTATCTGCCATCAAATTCTATGTTTCTATGTAAACAGAAACTAATAGTCCACTGAGTTGTAGGGAAATAGGCAAGAATATGCTGGTGTGTTCCTATTCTAATGTACCTTAGTAACCTTTGAAAGAAATTACAAGAATTGAACCAGTGATGGTTACTTTAATTTTCAGATTTTTACCTGCATTCAACTGTTATTCTTTTAGTATGTGTGTTAAAAATCAGGATAAAAGAAGGCTTAATTTATAGACTGAAGCCAATTAAAAATAGTAGAAGAAGCAATTATAAGAAAAATACAAGTTCTGTAGATTTACTGGTCTCATATAAAATGTCCAAATCTGTGAAATTCTTTGTTTTTACCTGTGTGCTAGCATTCCAGTTCCAGAGTTTTACCAACTTTTTGGGAAAAACGCAAACCCAGTGGCCTTGAAAATGTGTTACTGGGAATAATGGGGAGTGGGAGTACTTTGGAGACTCTTACATGTCAAAGGGAATGATGATGACAGAGTCTAGCTTGATTTAGCCCACTGCCCTTTATTTCACAGAACAGCAGTGCAGAGCTATGGGAGAGTACATTAAAAGAAAAAGAGATTCCTTGAGCAGAGCAGCAGGTGGAATCAGTAGTAAACCATGGGAGCATGGCAATAAAATAAAAGATTTTGTAAAGAGGACTGTGGATAGTGTCGCTTTGTCAGATAAGGGTGCAAATACAAGGGCGAAGGAGGAAGAATCTTGGTGAACACTGGACCAGTGGACTCGACACTAAGAAATGAGTTGGGCCTGGATCTAATTCACAATATGTGGGTCACAGCTTTGAAATCACCTCACAGACCTCGCCCCCGCGCCAACCAGCCTAAACAGTTGGATCCATGTGACTGATTCGAGTGTCTTGGAAGCAGCCTTATTACTGGCTGAAACCACATCATCTAGCCCTGCTTCACATGCAGCAGTCACATCAAATAGATCCATCACCGCCATTGGTCCTTCTAAGGAAAACCCCTTCAAAGGGAGATATGTACCATCTCCACAGGGTAGGTAGCTATGGGGGGGCCAAAATGAAAACCCCACTGTGTAATGATCTGACCAAGTGACCTGATCAATCGTAAGGTCAGAGACCTCAAGCCCCAGTGAGAACACCAAGTCCGAGGCATGGCCATGGCTGTGGGTCACAGAAGTAACAGCTTATGCCAAGAACCAATGACGTCAATAGTTGAGTAAGTCATAACCAAACTGCAAATGTTCATCATCGATCCAGGCAGTGAAGTCCTAAAGTCACTCAGAACCAACCGTTTGGGTGACCTCAACACCTTCTTGGCGATGAAGACCACAGCTTCCTGCAGAAATTTCCCTTCACACTGCAGAGGCCAGTATACAAGGAGGATTCTGCAGCCTGTACCTGGACCTCCACACACAACCATGCATTCAAATGGTGAAGTGGAACCTACTGTTTGGAGAAGTGTAAGTCAGATCTAAAACAAATGCCCACACTCGCACCACTGTGTTCCCTCCTTGGATGGTACACTACGGAAAATCCTGCCAGGAGTGATGCCTCCAATACTGGACCTACATCATCCACCAACCAGGTCTCCACAATGCAAGCCAGATCCACCAAGAAGTCTTGTTCCTTATTGATCCAGCATTGCATAGGATCTTCCAAAGGGGACTTGCGGAGATTGGCAGCACAGCATCTACCTGCCCACTCAGTGGACAGTGAGGATGTGAGGGAATGCCCAAATAGAGGTTCGGGGGGAAGAGATGTCCCCAGATAAGGAAGAAGCAACTTCTGGTGGGAGACTGTCTTGTCAGAGGTATGGAGTTGGAGTAAGGAAAGGGGACAGAGTAGGAGCTCAAGTGCCTGCCTGGTGCATCGACTCAGAGGGATGGAAAGTGTATCCAGTGGATTGAGAGGCAGTAGGAAGGAGGGGGAGCTGGATGACATTGTCCACCTGGGTACAAATGACCTAGCCTTGGATGGAATGGAGGACGGTGCAGTAGCAGTTTAGGGAGCTGGATAAAGGTTTTAGGCAGGTAGCACACACTGTAGCCTTTACAGAAGTGCTGCCTGTGAACAACAGGGGGAAGGAGAGGGAGCTCTACAGTATGGCCTTCAACTTATGGTTGAAAGAATGGCACAAAGAGGAGGGGTATGACTACATTGTGGACCGGGGCTTCACCTGTAGAGATCAACGTTTGTACCAGGGGATTGCCTGTATCAGTTCAGGAATGAAATGGCAGTCCTCAGTGATCAGTTTAAATGTTTCTTCAGTGGGCGGGGGGGTGGAAGGCAGATGGGAGGCAGCAGATGCCCTTTCCCACTGGCTGTGATGAAGGATAGAAAAATCACAAGAGAAAGTATTCCAACCAGAATGCAAGACAGTCAAGGTAGCAATGAATTAGCAAGGGAGGAAAGGGGGAAGAGGAATAGGCAATATGAAAAAGGAATAGAAGGGGAAACAACTAGAGAAAGAGGAAAGGGACAAGAGAAGGACTAACAACATCTGGATAGTCATATGTGCCAATGCTAGAAGTCTGAGAAATAAAATACCAGACCTGGAGGCCACCATGGCTGAGGCAGACCAGAGTATTGTGGCCATCACTGAAACATGGTGCACTGACAACCATGACTGGGAAATGTTCATACTTGGCTACATGGCGTTTAGAAGAGGCAAGGTAGGAAGGAATGGTGGGGAAGTGATGCTTTATGTTAAGGAAAATATCAAAGCAGTGGAGGCACAGGGAATCTGTGAGGGGGTCGTCGAGGTGTGGGGGTCATCTACGATTCAGGAAACAGGACCACCATTCAGATAGGAGTGGCATGCAGGTCTCCAATACAGGGGGAGAACTTAGGCAAATAAATGTATTAATTTAGACTTTTGTTAACCGGGTAAACAGATGAGCCACTGGCCATTTTTCATGTGTGACCTGAGACTGTTATGAAAAACTGACATGATGTTACAGAAGTACAATGAATAATAAAAGGCGTACAAACAATCCACATACAAGGACATATAATAATCAAGGTAAGAGAAGCATTGACACTTTAAATAACTAAAAAAAAAGCACTTCTTTAAATCTTTTTTAAAAGTGTTGTGACTTGTTCCAGATTGTAATGCTACAGGGAGTTAATTCCAAGTTTTTGCAACCTTGATCAAAAAAGCTTGGTCGCCTTTTCAGTTTTGGGCTTCCTAATAATAAAGCTAGATGATTCATTAGAGCACAGCTCTCTCTTCTAGTCTCTGTGGAGCAAAATAGTGAAAATAATGGAGAATTTTATTTTTGTAGTTAATCTTTTTTATTAGAAATAAAAACAGTTTCTATATTATCACACAATAATACCATGCAGACAAGTATATAACACACAATATGGCATGACATCCTACACATTCCACATTTTGATTAAATATAGAATTGAATTTAAACTAGTGTAATGATTATATGCATATACTTCAAGTCATGATATGTAATGGCAGTCAATGTCATTGACTCTTATTTCTGCACAGTATATAAAATAAACACAGTACTATAATAAGTAACAATATATCCTGTCTATACTGTAGGGAGATACAATCTATCTAGTCTATGAAATATTATTAGAATCCTTCTAAGGGAGAAGTCTACAGGTATTTCCTGATCCTCCGGATTCTAAAAAATTAAAATAATCCTGCCAGCACAGTTTAAATTCGTTTAGTAGGTCTAAACTCAGATAAGATGTACATTCCAGGGATGCAGTACGAGTTGGGCTATTAAAGATATCTGCAAATGTAGGTATTATCTATGACTTCCAGTTAATTAAAATTAGACGTTTAATTGCACAAATAATATTTGTAGCCATCTCTGCTGGTATCTGGACAATTTAATATTTTTGTCAATAATCCCTAGAATAAAGTACTTGGGGTCAAAAGGTAAAGAGTATTTTACGATATTAGAAGCCAAATGCTGGACTGAATGCCATAATGTAGATATGGGGTTGCAAAGCCACAAAATGTGGAACAGATTACCATTAGATGAATGACATCTCCAGCATATTTCATTCGGTGTAACTTCCATTTTGTAAAGTAAGGCTGGTGTTCTGTACCACAACAGAAGAATCTTATACTGAATAAGTGCACTACGAGCATCTCTAAATGTATTATGACAAACAGTCCAGCACTGGCTCCAGTGAGATTCAGTTATATTTTCTTATAATGCTATGTTCCATTTAGCTTTAGCTGAAAGTGATTGATTTGGTAAATTGTCCCTGATCCTTTTTTATATTTTACTAACTAGTCCCGATGAGGTATTCACACATAAGGTGATATTTAGGTTGGTACACATTATTCTATATATGAGCTGTAATATAGGAGCTAATGCAGCTCAAATTTGTAGATATTTCCAAAAATCCTTTTTATTTATATCCCAAATGGTTTGTAAATTTGTGAAAGAGTTCAAAATATTACTGTTTTTGATTAAGATATCACCCAAAAATAATATGTTTTTATGTTTCCATGAGTTGCAAAATAATGGTTGGCCATCTAAGGTTATATGTCAGTTTCCCCATATGGGAGAATAGAAAGTAGGAGATGGGTCAGTTTTTAACCATCTATGTAATTTAAGCCAGTAATAAATTGATGGAGCAATTGTAAGATGCTTTTTTTTAATTTTTGTGGCAAAGAATAGAAAATAAAATTGGAGGGAGTGCTTCCCAGTATCAAGGAGGCTTCCTTATTAAGCCATAAAGGAGATGCAGTATTAGGTTTAGTAAACCATTTTGTGGTTTGTGAGGCACAAAATGCCCATAGATAGGTTAAGAACCAGGGGAGAGTAAACCCACCCTGGGACCAATGTGTATGTAGTTTATTTCTTCTAAATCTTGGGATATGACCCTCCCAGATAAAATTCCCAATCAATTTATCAATTTGAGAAATAAAAATAGTGGGCACAATTAACGGTATGTTAAAAAAAAGATATAATATCTTGGGAGTAATAGACATTTTAATTGCATTGATTTTACCAATTAACGTTAGGTTAAGATTTTTCCACCTTTCGAGTGTTGTTTAAATTTCTGAGAGGATTGGAATAAGATTTGCCTCCCAGATTTTTTCAGTGTCTGTCAAAATTTCAATTCCTAAATGTGAAATGCCCTGGGATGCCCAAACAAAGCCAAGGACATTATTCATATGGGGTTTACAAAATGTATTAAGTGGTAATATTTCAGTTTTTTTGTAATTAACTGCAAGACCGGAAAGTTCCGTAAACATATTTAATAGTTGTATAAGTGGATGTGTAGCAAATTCTAAAATTTCTAGTAAGATTAACAGATCCTCGACATAAGATAAGGATGTATATTGTGTATTGCCAATCGATATACCTCTGATTTTGTTGGATTGGCGGAGAGCAGCTGCCAAAGGTTCTAAGGCTAAAATGAAAAGGGATGGGGATAAGGGACATCATTGACTAGTGCCTCTAGTTAATTCAAAAGATTGGGATAGAGTAGAATTAGTAAGGACCCTTGCTGTGGGGGAGGTATATAGTAATTTTATATATGGACAAAAACGATTACTAATGCCAAAGTGAGATAGAACTAGATAAAGAAAATTCCAATTCAAAGAATCAAAAGCCTTTTCAAAGTTGATGGCAATAGCAACTGCAGGGGATTTTGGTAATTTAGCTTTATATAGAGATTGAATAAAGAGCGAAGATAATCTGAGCCCATCCTACCCTTAACAAAACCTGTTTGAGATTTATTAACTAATTGGGGAATGAAGAGTTTAAGACGAATAGCTAAAAGACTTGCAAAAATGTTGCTATCTACATTAAGTAAAGATATAGGATGATAGAGGGGAGAGAAACATGCTTTTCCTTTTTGGGGGGCACTGTAATGATTGCATCCGTTAAGATTGTTGGTAATTTTTCTGAAGTTATGGATTCGTGAAATACCTTGCACAGTAAAGGGCAAAGTAAATTGGCCATACTTTTATAAAACTCCACTGTGAAACCATCGCTACCAGGGGCGCATCCAGTTTTAAGGGAAGAAAGTGCATGTTGAACTTCTATTGTAATTGGTTTATCTAAAGAATTTATTGCATTCTGTGAAAGTTGGGGAAGGGCTAATTTATCCAGAAAATTGCTAATCTGCAGATTTGATGCAGAGGAAGTGAATGTATATAACTTTTTATAGACTGTAAACATGATCTTGTTGATGCTGGAGTTGTCAGTGCATATTAGCCCAGTAGTATTTTTTAGACCTGAAATGTTTTGCTCCGACTGTTGTACTCTAAGGCCCGGATATTCAAAAGGGTTGTGCCATGCGCAACAGGGTTGCGCATGCGCAAGTCCAAAAGTGTGCCATTTTGCGATATTCAGAAGGAGGCAGTTGCACCACCGAAAACATGCTGAGCAACAGCGCAATGCAAATGAAGGCATGCGCAACCGAAGGGAGTGGATCCATGCATAAAGAGCGCAATGCGATATTCAAAGACTTGCGCAATGCACAACAGCGGAACAGCCGGAAATTGCGCACTAGCGGAAATGAGCCAAAATAAAAAGGCTCAAAGAAGCGGCGCAAGAACGCTACAAGGATGCCAAGTGGGGAGAGAGAAAGAGAGACAGACAGACAGTGACAGGCTAGGGCAGGCAGCGTGGGCCATAGGCTGTAGAGGCCAGCGGGGGTGCCCGGTGCAGTGGAAGTAGCAGTGAGGACAGCGGGGTAACACAGCAACACCAGCCGGGGGTCGAGAAGCCAGAGAGATGGACAGTGCCAGCTTCCACATGGAAGCTGTAATGAGGGGGGTGAGAATGCATGCTGCAGGGGGACATGGCCGTGGAAGGGCCCGTCGGCGGGACGCCCCCAACAGGCAGTACCGTGCCCGCATCAGCTTTGAGCTGTACACAGATGTAGAGATTGTGGGCCGGTACCGCCTGAACAGGGCAATACTGAGACGGCTCTGTGAGCTGTGCAGTGATGTGATGCAGGCACCCTCACGACGGAGTCACGCTCTGTCGGTGGAGACCAAGGTGACAGCCTGCATGTGCCTGTTCGCCACGGGCACCTCCAGAGGCTGACAGGGGACACCACAGGCATCACACAGTCGGCCACGTCACGCATCCTCACCCAATTCCTCAGCGCACTGCTGCCACATGCTGCGGAGTACATCCATTTCCCCAGCACCGCGGCAGAGCGTACAGCAAACATGCAGGAGTTCCACAGGGTAGCATGTATGCCTGGCATGCTAGGGGCCATAGACTGCACCCATGTGGCCATTTGCATGCCACCTGGCCCCGATGGGGCTGCATATAGGAACAGAAAGGGCTTCTCCAGTGTCAACTGCCAGGTGGTGTGTGATGCCACTGGGTGTATAATCAATGACTGTGCCACACACCCTGGTGGAGCACATGATGCCTTCATATGGTATCAGTCCACACTGTGCCATCGATTCGAGAGTGGGGACATCCCCACAGGCCATCTAGTGGGTGAGTACGCATGTATGGAATGCAAACTCAGGGCAAGAGTGGGAATGCCACAGGTGCCATGGTAGTGGCACACAGGGATATGGGCAATATGGACCTGAACATGATACTGATCTCCACTATCTCCACACAGGTGACAGCGGATACCCACTCCGTCCCTGGATGCTCACACCGTACCGGCGCCCCATGATCCCATCGCAGCAATGCTATAATGAGGCACATGCTTCCACACGCAACATCATAGAGTGGGTGTTTGGGATGCTCAAGGCACGCTTCCGATGCCTAGACACCTCCGGCAGTGCCCTACAGTACAGCCCCCAAAAGGCCTGTGGGATATTCTTGGCCTATTGCATCCTGCACAACATGGCCAAAGACTATGGATAGCCCTACAGGTTGAAGAGGGGACAGCGATGGGGACACCAGTGGCGCCGGTGTTGATGGTGATGAGCAGCCCCCAGGATGCGGGACCCCAACTGATCCGGCAGGCCCAGCTGCACCGGGACACCATCACAGAGGAGCACTATGCAGAACACAGGTAAGTCAAGGGACATGTGCAACCAACACTGTCCATGTGCAAACCACAGGCACACAGGGTAACACACCAGGGGTGCATGACGGCCAGGGGAGTGGAAGGGTCCAGGCATACAAACATACCATCAGGGAGGGGTGAACACTCATATGGACACACACACAGCAGGCACAGAGCGTACATGGGCAGATGCACAGCACAGCAGAACCGACATTGCTAACACACAGAACCACCGACCACCCCCACCACCTGTACTGTCCAAGTACGTGTGTCAGATGCTGGGCACCCTTGCACCTTAGTGTACAGTACAATGCAGGCATCATCATGCACACACACCTGTGGACAGCAGTTGGGAGGGTGTGCAGGTGGTCCGTGTGTTGGTGTGTTGAGCAGAGCACCCAGCAGTGCACTGCCCACCATGACACACATTTCACACATGGCAGCACCAGACAGGGCCCGCACTGGGAGACAGGTCAGTCATGTAGCACTGTCCCACAGCCACTGCGGATGCATGGGTGGCCCCGCCATGACCCAACAGCACTGGCAGGCTGAGCAGGGGCCACATGGGGTGGCACTGTTGGACCACCAGGGGTCCCACTGCTCGAATGTGACCTTGCCCACACAGGGGTCTGCAGCATGCCGAACAAACCTGCACCAGGGGTGCTCGGGATGCCCACAGCAGAACCTGGTGTTGACAGGCCTGGTGTCGCACGACGCCAGGAACGGGGAGTGGAGAGTGAACTGTGTGGGGTGTGTGGTACAGGGGCACCTGACTGTGTGCCCAATGCATCCACGACAGAGACCACTGCCTGGGTCAGCCTGTCAATTGCAGTGGACACATCCGTCCGCATACGAACCAGCTCTGCACGGTCCAGAGCACACTCCCTGCTGTGCCGCTCCACAGCCACAGACAGTGCCTCCATGAACATTGCAACCCTTCTCTGCTGCTGTACTGATTCCTGCAGCAGGTGGGTGTGCTCATCCAATGGGTACTGTGCCTCAACAGCATCCTGTCCCCCAGGGTGTGGAAGGTCCTGATGCACAACACCCCTTGAGGGTGGGCGCTGTTCGCCAGGACCAGGAATGGGTGGATCAAAGGGCGGCAGACATGTGCCACCACTTGACACTGTACCCCCAGACCTGGTGGGTGACTGCTGCTGCTGCCCCTCCAACCGCTGTGCCCCAGGGTCCACTCGTTCCACCGCTGTGGCCGCAACAGTGCCAGACACCTGCACAGCCACCGGTGCTGACAGGCACAGCCTGGGACTGTGCCAACATGCTGGTACACAAGTTGGAACCAGAAAGGCCCAGGGGCATGTGCTGGCCTGCTGTGTGTCCGTCATGGGACACACACATATCACTGCCCATTGCAGTCCTTGCATCATCAATGGTGCAGGTACATGCTACAGCCACAGTCACAGCCTGCTGGCATGCATGCATGCCAGACTGCTGAAACACAGGCAGTGCACCCCCCACACCCGAATCACCGACACCAGAGTTGGCGGCCCAGCGTGCATGCTGCTGCAGTGCATGCTGGCTGGTGACAGAGGTGGATGGACCCTCCTCCATGTCCAGCAGGTCATCATCACTGCCTGGACCCACCACCAACATCTCCTGAAGATGAACAGGATCTGTAACAGAAAGAGAGTACATGTGAGTGCATGTGAACAACCTTCCCCCCCCAACACCACCACCATGTCATACCGTGCAGTGATGGGCTTCCACCTGTCTGGAATCCACCTCCTGGTATGCCCTCAATAGTGCTCCGCTGCATTGATGCAGCCAGTCTCTCCTCAGTCGGGGTCAGCTCCAACACCGCTGGCTGGCCCCCGCCAGTGCCAGCACGTGCCGCCCTGAAGGCTGCCACCTTCTCCTTCAACCTCCTGTGGTCTGTCCCCATCTTCTTCTTGCATTCCTGCATGGAGCACTGGTGGCTTCCGTGCTGGTTCATGGCCCGAGCTACCCCCTCCCATGCAGCCGCACGGGACTGAGGGGTGCCCCGCCGTCCACTCAGTAGTGGCTCCTCCTCCAGGTAGGCATGGAAGAGGGCCTCTGTCTCTGCTGGGGTAAAGTTGGGCCTCCTCCTATGCCCACCATCCTCACCCTCACCTTGTGTCTGCTCAGTCATGGCGATCTGTATGGGGGGAAGTGGACACCTGTCACTGTGCAGTCTACAGCATTTTCCCATGACCATTGTCCAGAACATCACACAGCATGCAACTCACCTCTCACCTGCAGTACCCGAATCTGGCCAGCGCAGCCCAATGTCGCACATTTATAGTGCAATGCATGCAAATTAGGAGTGGAGCAACTATAATGAGATGCAAATCGCGCCACTGCGCCTTTGAATGGCTGATCAGATGATTTGCATATGTTGGCTGAATATTGCACAGTTGCGCTTTGCGCAATAAGGTTGAGTCAGCTGAGCCAATGGTGCAGATCTGTGACTGTGTGGTATACTGCATTGCGCATGCCCAGATAGCTTACGCATGCGTCTGCCACGCTGCTAACGTGCTGTGCGTGATGGGCAATTCAGGCCATGGCCACCATTGTGCCAGTGGCGCTACAGCACTGGGCACTATATGGCGCTGTGGCACTACTGCGCAGTAGTCCACTGTGGCACTGGTATGCAGGTGGTCAGTCGCGCAGGATGCGTATACGTCAGATGGTGCTGTGCGTGGCCTTGCTTCATTGCCCATGACCTGGTGTCCGACCTTTTCCCCCTGGCGCTGTTTGGCTGCCATGTGTACAGCCCTACTCGCTGTCTGGTGACAGCACTATGTGAAGTGAACGGCTGTTCGAACAGCGCGATTGGAACCTATGATGTCTATTGCTACATCCACGTGTTATTGCGCAGCAAGCAACCATAGCTGCCTGCCAAAGTTGGTAGCATGGCATGCAGGAGGGCAGTGCAATGGAGCCCTGTAGAAGTGGCCAACTTTGTGGCCCTGGTGGAGCCCCACTATGGGGCACTGTATGGTGAGGTGACCCTCACCATTGCTAGGACCCAGGTCTGGCAGCAAGTGGCCAGTGACCTGGTGGGGGTCACTGGGCAGTGCCGGTCAGCTGAGCAGTGCCGGCACCGCTACAGTGACCTCCGCAGGAGGGATCCTGAGCTTCTGGAGCGGCTACGGTCATGTGCAAGGAGGGGCGTGGTGCCTAGGCCAGGTGGGTGTACCATCTATGCACCTGTATTCTCTGTAGGGGTGTGAGTGTGTTTTGGTGGCTGTGCATAGGTGATGGCTCTGCCATGGTTGGCTGTGTCAGTGTGTGCAGGTGTGAGATGCATGGGTCTGGCTGTGTGGGCAGGCACTCTCACTGGGGCAGGGGCAGTCTGCTTTGAGTCACACTGATGTTTTCTCAACATATGTCTCCCACAGGCCAGGATGTGAGGATGCAGGCACGGGTGAGGAGGGCGCCAGGCCCCGTGCCGGGTCGGTGGTGCTGTGGGTGGGTGCGCCCAGCAGCAGCAGCAGCAGCGCAGACACAGCTGCTTGAGGAGTGTGAGTATCATTACTTCATGGATGCTATTGCATGCTGGGAGGGGCAAGACCACCAGCCATGCACAACACAACCATGCACGACACAGGCGACATGCATCACTGTCCAGTGTCACAGCACGTCTGTGTATGCGACACTGGTGGTCCATGCATGCACTGGGCACATAGCTGTGTAACTGGCATTGCACCACGTTGCCACGTCACTTGACAGCCTTGTTTGTGCTGTGATGGACATGGGCTGGGTGTGTGTGCAGTGGTGCACATAGCTGGTGCCGCCTGTTTGTGATGGCCATGTGCATGTTCACTGTGGGTGGGTGCATGCCATCACAGGTGCGGGACATTGGGCTATATGGCTTGCAGGTTGGGTGGTGTTCAGGGTTGTGGTCAGTCACAGACATTGACTGTGTTCCCATTTTCCTAGGCCTCACTGTTCTCAGGAGGATACACGGAGATACGTCGACTGACGCAAGTGTCCCTGGACAATCAGGCCATCCTCAAGGACATCCATCGACATGGCCTGCGGAGGAGGCATCGCCGGGAACAGCGGCACCGGGCAGAGGGGGAACAGCCTGCTGGGCCTTAGGCCTGATTACCCTTCCCACTTCACCCATCCCTACCACCCTGCCTTCCCTCTCCAAGTTGTTCATCCCTACCCCTTGCCCACCTCTACCCCCCCCTGTAAATAGTTATGGTTGATTGTTTTGTGCTTTACATTTTGATAATACATTTATATTTTGTTATGAATACTGTGCTGGTCTCTGATTTGCAGCTGGCTATGGTTGCTCAGTTGCAGTGGTGTGCATGCCATCTGGGGTGGTATGGTCCTGGGTGTGTGTGTGTGTGTGTGTGTGTGTGTGTGTGCGTGTTTGTGTGCATGGGGAGGTATCTCCAGCATGGCAGTGACTTTCTGTTGGTCTTGCCGTCTGCTGCCACCCACTGCTGGGTGCACAGGGTGTGTCTGGCTTGTATGCTTCTCTGCTGCAGGGTTGGTAGTGCAGGGGGATGCATGGTTTCCTGCAGTGCCAGTCACTGCACATGGGTGGTGTCTTGGGGTCACAGTGCAGGGTGTGCTGTGTGTAGCGGGGGCTGATGTGCACTGTGGTTGTCAACCCCTGTGTGTGGCACTCTCAGCCTGCCAGTGGTTGTGCTGGGGTGTCATGGCTCTGCTGTGCTTTGTTGGCTTGTCCCCATGGGCCAGTAGATCATCCATCCCACCCCCAGTGATGCTGTGCTTGGGGTGTGCAGGTGTCTTGTTGGTTCTGCAGTGTGTTCCTGCGCCCATGTGTGGCATGGCTGGCGGTGGGCCCCAGCCTGCCTCCCTGGATGTGCAGTTCCATTGCTCTGCGGGGAGGGGGCTCTGCGGGGAGGGGGCTCTGCTTGCACTATGGCACCTCTGGACTGCTCAGCTGGGCTGTCCTGGTTGCGCTATAGCGCAACCTTTCTGCTCAGCTTCTCCTTCTTGGTTGCGCAATGGCACAGTTTGTGCGATATTCAGACGTTGGCTGCTTGCGCAATTTGTTCTGCTCCATGTTTGAATATCGCATCTGTTGCGCATTTACGCAATTGATTTGTGCTTGCTCCTGCTGTTGCGCACATTTTGGGCGCAGTTTGAATATCTGGGCCTAAGTCTATAGGCCAATAGTTTACTCCCTTTTTCACTCCCCTCCCAATACTTGTGTTTAATTCTTAGTAATGCAATTTCGGTTTCCCAGGAGATTAAATCATTAATTTGCATACAAAGTCTAAGGATTTCGTGATGTAAAGGTGATTTAGGGTCAGGGTGTGGGGTAGATGAGTATTGTAATTCTTTAATTTTAAGTAAGATCTCAAGATCCTTAAGTTGTTTTTCTCTCTTTCTTTTCCTATGTACAGAAAAACTTATGATTTTGCCACGAAGAGTGACTTTATGCGCTTCCCAAGTGGTGTTCATAAATGTATCCTCTGGGTTATTGAATATTATAAAATCCTGGATTTGTGTTTTTAACCAAGAAATAAATTCTGGGTCTTTAAGTAAAAGTGAGTCTAAAGAATTTTCTTTTTGTCTGAGAGTGTTGACAACACAAATTATATAAACTATTTTGGCTTGGAGATAGCTGACCAGTTTTGTGACACAGTACACAGTGATGGGTGTGATAAGGTAATTTATGAGTAAATGTACAAATACTATGAAAAGTAGCCATGAGAGTGGAGAAAGCATGTGTTGTCATGTCTGTAAGCAAAAATGAATTACAGTTTAAGATTGATAATATCCTCTTTGCTACAGCAGTCCTTGATTGTACTGTTAAGGCATGCTGAAGTTTAAAGAGCATACCCAACTTTTGGTTTATCTGTCGAGTTATTCTGCCAGTATGATTGGTATATGTTAATTGTGGCTCTAAATGAATTTCAAAATACTTAAATGGGGTGACGTGTTTTAATATGATACCTGTATTATCAGTTATGATTAGTCTACCAGCTTTATCAAACCTTGGTTTTGAACCAAAGAGCATACTTTTTGTCTTTGTATTATTGAGGGACAGTTTAAGCTTATACAACCATTTTTCCAACTCGTGTAAGTCTTATTCAAACACTGATTAATAGTGTCAACCGAGTTAAAGCTGCTAAATAATTTCATATCCGCATAAATGATCTTGTCAACACTATTTTAAATTTAAAGGAATAAAATCTATAAACAAAGTAAACAGGAGCAGCCCCAGGATTGATCCCTGGGGTACTACTTGTTCCAACTCCCTGCTGCCTGATAGGGTACTGCCACATGAGACCCTTAAGTGTCTTCCCCTTAGATAACTATTAAACCACTCAAGAAGCATGTTGGTATGTCCCAGTCTATCGAGGCTCCCAAGCAGAAGGCTATGGTCGACTTGATCAAATGCCTTGGACAAGACTACAGACACAGCACCAGTGGAAGGCACAGGTGAAATGGCTAAGAAGGAGGAGGTGGTGCTGGAGGGGGACTTATCGACCAGATGTAGAGTGGAGTCTCCCCGCTGCAGCATCAGCAACAAGTACAGACTGCCTGGACTCCCTACAGGGGGCATTACTCAGGCAGTTAGTCAGTGAACCCAGTCCGGGTGGGGCAATACAGGACCTGGAGCTTACTAACAGGGACGGTGTTGCAAACTTTAGGATGGGAAGTTACCTGGGGACCAGTGACCATTGCACAGTGTGGCTTAATGTAAGAGCAGTAGAATCCAACCACACAAGGGCGAGGGTCCTGGATTTCAGCAGGGATTACTTTATGAACATGAGAGAATGCCTCCAAGAGGACCTTCCAAGGGGAAATTAAACGCAGTAGGTGAGGTGGAGGCAAATGGGACGGATTAAAAGAGGGCATAGTAAAGGCAATGAACCTGTACATCAAGGAAGTAAAAAAAAACAGATGAGGAGAGCATTATGATTCTCAAGGGAGGTGGCAGAAAAGGTAAGGGCAAAAACAGTGGTATTCAAAAGGTATAAGGAGACCAGGGAAAGGAGGATTGGAAAGTGTATCTGGGGAAATGAAGTTAGGTAGGCAAAGCAGATTGGTTTTCTGCTCCTCAGTGCCATTTTATATATTTAGTGTCATGCTCCTAAAGTGCCATTTATACATTTAGTGTTGTGCTCCTCAAGTGCCATTTACACATTTAGTGTTGTGCTCCCCAAGTGCCATTTACACATTTAGTGTTGTGCTCAAGTGCCATTTTACGCATTTAGTGTTGTGCTCCTCAAGTGCCATTTACACATTTAGTGTTATGCTACTCAAGTGCCATTTTACACATTTAGTGTTGTGATTCTCAAGTGCCATTTTACACATGTAGTGTTGTGCTCCTCAAGTGCCATTTACACATTTAGTGTTGTGCTCAAGTGCCATTTTACACATGTAGTGTCATGCTCCTTAAGTGCCATTTATACATTTAGTGTTGTGCTCCTCAAGTGCCATTTACACATTTAGTGTTGTGCTCCTCAAGTGCCATTTACACATTTAGTGTTGTGCTCAAGTGCCATTTTACGCATTTAGTGTTGTGCTCCTCAAGTGCCATTTACACATTTAGTGTTGTGCTCCTCAAGTGCCATTTATGCATTTAGTGTTGTGCTCAAGTGCCATTTTACACATTTAGTGTTGTGCTCCTCAAGTGCCATTTACACATTTAGTGTTGTGCTACTCAAGTTCCATTTTACACATTTAGTGTTGTGCTCCTCAAGTGCCATTTTACACATTTAGTGTTGTGCTCCTCAAGTGCCATTTACACATTTAGTGTTGTGATCCTCAAGTGCCATTTTACACATTTAGTGTTGTGATTCTCAAGTGTCATTTTACACATTTAGTGTTGTGCTCAAGTGCCATTTTACACATGTAGTGTTGTGCTCCTCAAGTGCCATTTACACATTTAGTGTTGTGATTCTCAAATGCCATTTTACACATGTAGTGTTGTGCTCCTCAAGTGCCATTTACACATTTGGGCCCGGATATTCAAACTGCACCCAAAATGTGCGAAACAGCAGGAGCAAGCACAAACCATTTACGCATATGCGCAACAGGTGCGATATTCAAACATGGAGCAGAACAAATTGCGCAAGCAGCCAACATCTGAATATCGCACATACTGCGCCATAGCGCAACCAGGAAGGAGAAGCTGAGCAGAAATGTTACGCTATAGCACAACCAGGGCAGCCCAGCTGAGCAGTCCAAAGGTGCCATACGCAAGCAGACCCCCCCAGAGCAATGGAACTGCACATCCAGGCAGGCAGGCTGGGGCCCATCGCCAGCCATGCCACACATGGGCACAGGAACACACTGCAGAACCAACAAGACACCTGCACACCCCAAGCACAGCATCACTGGGGGTGGGATGGATGATCTACTGGCCCATGGGGACAAGCCAACAAAGCACAGCAGAGCCATGACACCCCAGCACAACCACTGGCAGGCTGAGAGTGCCACACACAGGGGGTTGACAACCACAGTGCACATCAGCCCCCCCGACGCACAGCACACCCTGCACCATGATCCCAAGACACCACCCATGTGCAGTGACTGGCACTGCAGGAAACCATGCATCCCCCCAGCACACGTCAACCCCGTGCAGCAGAGAAGCATACAAGACAGACACACCCTGTGCACCCAGCAGTGGGTGGCAGCAGACGGCAAGACCAACAGAAAGTCACTGCCATGCCGGAGATACCTCCCCATGCACACACATGCGCACGCGCGCACACACACACACACACACACACATACCCAGGACCATACCACCCCAGATGGCATGTACACCACTGCAACTGAGCAACCATAGCCAGCTGCAAATCAGAGACCAACACAGTATTCATATCAAAATATAAATGTATTCTCAAATGTGTAAAGTACAAAACAATCAACCAGAACTATTTACAAGGGGGGGTACGGGTACAAGGTAGGGGTGGGCAAGGGGTAGGGATGAATAACTTGGAGAGGGAAGGCAGGGTGGTAGGGATGGGTGAAGTGGGAAGGGTAATGTGGCCTAAGGCCCAGCAGGCTGGTCATCCTCTGCCCGGTGCCGCTGTTCTCGGTGATGCCTCCTCCGCAGGCCATGTCTCCGGATGTCAGTCAGGATGGCCTAGTTGTCTAGGGACACTTGTGTCAGCCCACGTATGTCCCGGGGATCCTCCTGAGAACTGTGAGGCTCTGGGAAAATGGGAACACAGTCAATGGCTGTGACTGACCACAACCCGAACACCACCCAACCTGCAACATATAGCCCAATGTCCTCGCACCTGTGATGGCATGCACCCACCCACAGTGAACATGCACATGGCCATCACAAACAGGCGGCACCAGCTATGTGCACCACTGCACACACACACTGCCCATGTCCATCACAGCACAAACAAGGCTGTCAAGGATGTGGAAATGTGGTGCGATGCCAGTTACACAGCTATGTGCCCAGTGCATGCATGGACCACCAGTGACACATACACAGACGTGCTGCAGACACTGACAGTGATGCATGTCACCTGTGTCGTGCATACATACATAGATACATAGACAGTGTTGGCAGATAAGGGCCTATGGCCCACCCAGTCTGCCCATTTGAGCTTGTAAGTTCAGTTTGTTTTCCTAGAAGCCTGTTGCACCTTACCCTGACCTCCAGAATTTTATGTCTATCCCCGGCATTCTTAAATCCCGTGATTGTTTCAGCCTCACTATTTCTCTGGCAGGGTGTTCCACTTGTCCACCACCTGTTCTGTGAAGAAATTCTTCTCATGTTTCCTCTGAATCATCCTCCTCCAACTTTATCCCATGCCTCTAGTCCTGGAACATCTTTTTTCGCTTAGAAATAGTGTTTTCCTGCACCTTGTTCCTCCCTGTAAGATACTTGTATGTCTCTATCATATCCCTCTCTCCCTCCTCTCCTTCAGGAGTACATGTTCAGTTCCTTCAACCTGTCTTCATAGGGACTTGTGATGCAATCCATGCACCATCTTTGCTGTCCTCTGAACCTTCTCTACCCTGTCTATGTCCTTACGAGGTATGGTCTCCAGAACTGTACACTGTACTCCAGGTGGGGCCTCACTAGTGTCTTGTATAGTGGAATTATGACCTCCTTTTTCCTGCATGGTTGTGTTGTGCATGGCTGGTGGTCTTGCCCCCCCAGCATGCAATAGCATCCATGAAGTAATGATACTCACACTCCTCAAGCAGCTGGATCTGCCACTGCTGCTGCTGCTGCTGCTGGGGCGCAACACCCACCGGCACTGGGGCCCTGGCATGGCCCTCCTCACCCCGTGCCTGCATCCTCACATCCCAGCCTGTGGGAGACATATGTTGAGAAAAACATCAGTGTGACTCCAAAGCAGACTGCCCCTGCCCCAGTGAGAGTGCCTCGCCACACAGCCAAACCCATGCATCTCACACCTGCACACACTGACACAGCCAACCATGGCAGAGCCATCACCTATGCACAGCCACCAAAACACACTCACACCCCTACAGAGAATACAGGTGCATAGATGGTACACCCACCTGGCCTAGGCACCACGCCTCCTGGCACGTGACCGCAGTCGATCCAGAAGATGAGGATCCCTCCGGCAGAGGTCACTGTACCGGTCGCCGGCACTGCTCAGCTGACCGGCACCGCCCAGTGACCCCACCAGGCTCACTGGCCCCTTGCTGCCACACCTGCATCCTAGCAATGGTGAGGGTCACCACCATAAAGTGCCCCATAGTGGGGCGACCACTAGGCCCACGGTTGGCCACTTCACAGGGCTCCACTGCACTGCTCTTCTGGCGAGCCATGGTACCAACTTTACAGCAGGCAATATGTTGCCCCACTGCCATAACCCCACGTGGAGATGTTGGCAATAGACCACCAGGTTCTAATCTCGCTGTTCGAACAGTCCGTTCATTAACATAGCGCTGTCACCAGACAGCACAATAGGGCCGACATACATGGCAGCTTTAACAGAGCCAGGTGCAGGTCGGACACCAGGACATGGGCAATGATGCGCGGCCACGCACACGCCATCTGGACGATATGCATCCTGCACGACTGACCAGCTGCGTACCAGTGCCACAGTGGATCTATTGCGCAGTAGTGCCACAGCACCATATAGTGCCCAGTTCTGTGAAAGCCACTGGCACAATGGTGACCATGGCCTGAATTGCCGATCGCCAAGACAGCACGCCAGCAGCACGGGCAGATGCCCGCGTAAGCTATCTGGGCATGCGCAATGCAGTACCACACAGTCACAGATCTGCGCCCACTGGCTCAGCTGACTCAACCGTATTACAAAGTGCACCATGATATTCAGTCGACATCATGCAAATCATCTGATCAGCCATTCAAAGGCTTAGGGCACGATTTGCATGTCATTATAGTTGCTCCACTCCTAATTTGCATGCATTGCACTATAAATGTAAGAGGCTGGGCTGCGCTGGCCAGATTCAGGTACTGCAGGTGAGAGGTGAGTTGCATGCTGTGTGATTCTCTGGACAATGGTCATGGGAAAATGCTGTAGACTGCATAGTGACAGGTGTCCACTTCCCCATACAGATCACCATGACCGAGCAGAGCCAAGGTGAGGGTGAGGATGGTGGGGTAGGAGGAGGCCCAACTTTACCCCAGCAGAGACAGAGGCCCCTCCAGGCCTACCTGGATGAGGAGCCAGTACTGAGTGGGACGGAGGGGCACCCCTCAGTCCCATACGGCTGCATGGGAGGGGGTAGCTTGGGACGTGAACCTGCATGGAAGCCACCAGTGCTCCGTGCAGGAATGCAAGAAGAAGATGGGGACAGACCGCAGGAGGTTGAAGGAGAAGGTGGCAGCCTTCAGGGCGGCACGTGCTGGCACTGGTGGGGGCCAGCCAGTGGTGTTGGAGCTGACCCCGGCTGAGGAGACACTGGTTGCATCAATGCAATGGAGCGCTATTGAGGGCATACCAGGAGGTGGATTCCAGACAGGTGGAAGCCCATCACTGCACGGTATGACATGGTGGTGGTGTTGGGGGGGTGAGGGGAAGGTTGTTCACATGCACTCACATGTATTCTCTTTCTGTTACAGATCCTATTCGTCTTCAGGAGACAGTGGTGGTGGGTCCAGGCAGTGATGATGACCTGCTGGACATGGAGGAGGGTCCATCCACCTCTGTCACCAGCCAGCAGGCACTGCAGCAGCATGCAAGCTGGGCCGCCAACTCTGGTGTCGGTGATTTGGGTGCGGGGGGTGCACAGCCTGTGTCTCAGCAGTCTGGCATGCAAGCATGCCAGCACGCCAGACTATGGCTGTAGCACGTACCTGCACCATTGATGATGCAAGGACTGCAATGGGCAGTGATAGGTGTGTGTCCCATGACGGACACACAGCAGGCCAGCACGTGCCCCTGGGCCTTTCTGGTTCCAACTTGTGTACCAGCATGCTTGGCACAGTCCCAGGCTGTGCCTGTCAGCACCGTGGGGCAGCACCGTGGCTGTGCAGGTGTCTGGCACTGTTGCCGCCACAGCGGTGGAACGAGGGACCCTGGGGCACAGCGGTTGAGGGCAGCAGCAGCAGTCACCCACCAGGTCTGGGGGTACAGTGTCAAGCGGTGGCACATGTCCGCCGCCCTTTGATCCGCCCATTCCTGGTCCTGGTGAACAGCGCCCACCCTCAAGGGGTGTTGTGCATCAGGACCTTCCACACCCTGGGGGACAGGATGCCGTTGGGGCACAGTACCCATTGGATGAGCACACCCGCCTTCTGCAGGAATCAGTACAGCTGCAGAGGCGGGTTGCAATGTCCGTGGAGGCACTGTCTGTGGCTGTGGAGTGGCACAGCAGGGAGTGTGCTCTGGACCATGCAGAGCTGGTTCGTATGCGGACGGATGTGACCGCCGCCACTGACAGGCTGACCCAGGCAGTGGTCTCTGTCATGGACGCATTGGGCACACAGTCAGGTTCCCCTGTACCGCACACCCCACACAGTTCACTCTCCACTCCCCATTCCCGGCGTCGTGCGACACCAGGCCTGTCGATGCCGGGTTCTGCTGTGGCCATCCCGAGCACCCCTGGTGCAGGTTTGTTCGGCATGCTGCAGACCCCTGTGCGGGCAAGGTCGTGTTCACGCAGTGGGACCCCTGGTGGTCCAACAGTGCCACCCCATGTGACCCCTGCTCAGCCTGCCAGTGTGGTTGGGCCATGTTGGGGCCACCCATGCATCTGCGGTGGCCATGGGACAGTGCTACATGACTGACCTGTCTCCCAGTGTGGGCCCTGTCTGGTGCTGCCCTGTGTGCAATGTGTGTCATGGTGGGCAGTGCACTGCTGGGTGCTCTGCTCACCACGCCGACACACGGACCACCTGCACACCCTGCCAACTGCTGTCCACAGGTGCGTGTGCATGATGATGCCTGCATTGTACTGTACACCAAGGTACAAGGGTGCCCAGCATCTGACACAGGTGGTGGGGGTGGTCCGTGGTGCTGTGTGTTAGCAATGTCGGTTCTGCTGTGCTGCGCATCTGCCCATGTACATTCTGTGCCTGGTGTGTGTGTCCATATGAGTGCTCACCCCTCCCTGATGGTGTGTTTGTATGCCTGGACCCTTCCACTCCCCTGGCCATCATGCACCCCTGGTGTGTTACCCTGTGTGCCTGTGGTTTGCGCATGGACAGTGTTGGCTGCACATGTCCCTTGACTTACCTGTGTTCCGCGATAGTGCTCCTCTGTGATGGTGTCCCGTGCAGCTGGGCCTGCCAGATCAGTCGGGGTCCCACCGTCCCTAGGGGCTGCTCATCACCATCAACACCGGCGCCACTGGCGTCCCCATCGCTGTCCCCCTCTTCAACCTGTACAGCTATCCCATAGTCTTTGGCCATGTTGTGCAGGATGCAACAGGCCAGGAATATCCCACAGGCATTTTGGGGGCTGTACTGTAGGGCACCGCCGGAGATGTCTAGGCATCGGAAGCATGCCTTGAGCATCCCAAACACCCGCTCTATGATGTTGCATGTGGAAACATGTGCCTCATTATACGCTGCTGCGATGGGGTCATGGGGCGCCGCTACGGTGTGAGCAGCCAGGGATGGAGTGGGTATCCGCTGTCACCTGTGTGGAGATAGTGGAGATCAGTCTCATGTTCAGGTCCATATTGCCCATATCCCTGTGTGCCACTACCATGGCACCTGTGGCATTCCACCCTTGCCCCAAGTTTGCATTCCATACATGTGTACTCACCCACTAGATGTCCTGTGGGGATGTCCCCACTCTCGAATCGATGGCACAGTGCGGACTGATACCATATGAAGGCATCATGTGCTCCACCAGGGTGTGTGGCACAGACATTGATTATGCGCCCAGTGGCATCACACACACCACCTGGCAGTTGACACTGGAGAAGCCCTTTCTGTTCCTATATGCAGCCCCATCGGGGCCAGGTGGCGAGCGAATGGCCACATGGGTGCAGTCTATGGCCCCTAGCACGCCAGGCATACGTGCGACCCTGTGGAACTCCTGCATGTTTGCAGTACGCTCTGCCGCGGTGCTGGAGAAATGGATGTACTCCGGAGCATGTGGCAGCAGTGCGCTGAGGAATTGGGTGAGGATGCGTGATGTGGCCGACTGTGTGATGCCTGTGGTGTCACCTGTTGGCCTCTGGAAGGTGCCCGTGGCGAGCAGGCACATGCAGGCTGTCACCTTGGTCTCCACCGACAGAGCGTGACTCCATCTTGAGGGTGCCTGCATCACATCACTGCACAGCTCACAGAGCCGTCTCAGTATTGCCCTGTTCAGGCGGTACCGGCCCACGATCTCTACATCTGTGTACAGCTCAAAGCTGATGCAGGCACGGTACTGCCTGTTGGGGGCATACCGCCGACGGGCCCTTCCACGGCCACGTCCCCCTGCAGCATGCATTCTCACCCCTCATTACAGCTTCCATGGAAGTTGGCACTGTCCATCTCCCTGGCTTCTGACCTCCCCTGGCTGGTGTTGCTGTGTTACCCCGCTGTCTTCACTGCTACTTCCACTGCACCGGGCACCCCCCGCTGGCCTCTACAGCCTATGGCCCACGCTTGCCTTGCCTGCCCTAGCCTGTCTGTGTCTGTCTGTCTCTCTCTCTCTCTCTCTCTCTCCCCCACTTGGCATCCTTGTAGTGTTCTTGCGCCGCTTCCTTGAGCCTTTTTATTTTGGCTCATTTCTGCTAGTGTGTCAATTTCCAGTTGTTCCGCTATTGCGCATTGCGCAGTCTTTGAATATTGCATTGCGCTTCTTTATGCATGTATCCACCCTCTCGCTGCGATGCCTTCATTTTCATTGCGCTTGTTGCTCAGCATGTTTCGTATGAAACTGCCTACTTCTGAATATCGCAAATGGTGCATTTTTGACTTGTTTCATGCAAGAACCCTGTTGCGATGGCGAAACCTTTTGAATATCCGGTGTTAGTGTTAGATCCTCAAGTGCCATTTTACACATTTAGTGTTGTGATTCGCGCTGCTTTTTACATGTAGTGTTGTGCCCTGCACCATTTCACATTTAGTATTGTGCCCTCATGCCATTTACACATTTCATGTCATGCTCCTCAAGTGCCATTTATACATTTAGTGTTGTGCTCCTCAAGTACCATTAACAAATTTAGTGTTGTGCTCCTCTAGTGCCAGTTTACACATTTAGTGTTGTGCTCAAGTGCCATTTACACATTTGGTGCTGTGCTCCTCAAGTGCAATTTTACACATTTAGTGTTGTGCTCCTCAAGTGCCATTTACACATTTAGTGTTGTGCTCCTCAAGTAGCATTTACACATTTAGTGTTGTGCTCCTCAAGTGGCATTTACACATTTAGGGCCAGATAGTCAAAAGGGTTGCACCATGTGCAATAGGGTTGCGCCTGCGCAAGTCCAAACTTGCTCCATTCTGCGATATTCAGTAGGAGGCAGTTCACCACAGAAAACATGCTGAGCAACAGCGCAATGCAAATGAACGCATGCTGAACTGGAGGGGGAGGAACCATGCATAAACTGCACAGCCCGATATTCAGCTGGGATGTGCAGAGTTGTGCAGGCACAACCCCCAACCTGCGCCTGCAGGGACTTTGAGCCAAAAAAAAAAGGCTTAAGTCGAGGGCCATTACAAGGTGAGCTGCTGTATTGCAGGGTGCAACACAGCAGCTGCCACCTGTGGCTGGCCTCCAACCCAGTCTCTGTGCCCCGCAGCCCGATTGCAGGCATAGTGTACCTCTCACCAGTCCCGATCGCGGGCATCAATGTGGCCCTCCACCCGCTCATATCCCTGGTGGTCCAGTGGACCGAAAATGCCCGTCGCGGTGGTATGTATAATAACTCCCACCCTCCTGTTCACATCCCTGGTGGTCCAGTGGACCGAATGCCCGATCGCTGGCGGTGTGTATAATAACTCCACCCCCTCCCGTTCACATCCCTGGTGGTCCAGGTGGACCGAAATGCCTGATTGCGGGTGGTATGTGTGATAAACCCCAAACATAGCTCCTGGTGGCTAGTCCCCACCCTACCCACCATGAGCGCCACCACCCCACCCCCGCAGCCGGTGGCGGGCAGCATCCACCCGCTCAGCTTGAGCCGGCTTCACTCGACCGACAGACCGGTAGGTTGCATTATTATAGAGCAAGAGCCACGGGCGCAGAGCCCATAGTCATAATGACAGTCCAGATTTGTGAATGATTCATTCACAAACTGGACTGTCAGTACGGTGAGGTGACGCCCATTGGCTCTTGCCTGCACCACTGGCGCGCAGCCCTACCGGCTGTCAGTCGGCGGGTGCAGGGCAGCAGGCGGTGATGCTGCCGCCGTCAGGTGAGGGGCGGGTGGTGGGGCTTCGTGGGTAGGGTGGGGACACCAGCCACCAGGCTATGTTCGGGGGTTTATAACACATACCGCTCATGATCGGGCATTTCGTCCACTGGACCACCAGGGATGTGAACGGGAGGGGGTGGAGTTACATACCGCCACGATCGGCATTTCAGTCCACTGACCACCAGGGATATGGACATGAGGAGGATGGGGAGCCACATTGATGCCCGCGATCTGGCTGGTGGGGGATACACTAGCGCCCGTGATCAGGTTGCAGGGGGCGCCGGTCCTCACGGCTGCTGCCTGGCAGGGAGCCAGGCGCAAGTCCTCGGGATCGGCGCGCATCACATGCTAATGGCATGCAAATGGGATAATCACGCAAATGGCCCCCGCACCTTGCATGAAATATAGCCCCATTTGCATGTCACCTTTGAATATCGTGATTTTTGCGATGGCTGAATGGTACTGGCGCCCACCGCAAGTTGAATGCTCCATTCTGTCAACTTCGGGTGGCTCAGTTCCACTGCGCCATGCACAGTGGCTGTGGCTGGGGGATGATGTTCAAAGGAGTTGCCCAATAGCGCAACTCCTTTGAATATCGCCCAGGACACACCCCTGCGCAACTATTTTGCGCAGCTCAAGGGCTTGCGCCTATGAATGGCGCAGTTTGAATATCCAGCCCTTAATGTTGTGCTCAAGTGCCATTTACACATTTAGTGTTGTCCTCAAGTGCCATTTTACACATTTAGTTGTGCCCTCATGCCACCCACCGACAGGCAGTCGGTGGGCGGGCGGCAGGCGGTGGAATGCTGCCACCGACCGCCGCCGGGGAGCGGGTGGAGGGGCTTCGTGGTTGGGTGGGCGGGGACACTAGACACCAGGGAGATGTTTGGAAGGTAATCGGTTATCTGCCCGGCTGATCGGGATTATGTCCAATGGACCACCAGGGAGATATTCGTTGAGAGGGGAGGCTTTTTACATTCTGCCCACGATCGGGCACTGGGAAGAGCTAATGCCTGCCCATGATCGGGCATCGGAGCTGTTTGGGGGTGTATTGATACTGCCCGCGATCGGCATCGGAGCTGTTTGGGGAGTGTATTCATATACTGCCCGCGATCGGGCATCGGAGCCGTTTGGGGAGTATATTCATACATACTGCCCGTGATCGGCATCGGAGCTGTTTGGGGGTGTATTCATACATACTGCCCGTGATCGGCTGCAGAGCGCGCCGGTCCTCGACGGCTGCTGCCTGGCAGGGTGGCCAGGGCCAGCAGTCCTCGGGATCACAGCTACCATGCTAATGGCATGCAATGAAGAGAAATAGATGCAAATGGCCCCCTGCATCTGTATGAATTATGGCCCCATTTGCATGTCACCTTTTGAATATCAGAAATTTGGCATGGCGAATGGTACTTGCACCACTGCAAGTTTAATGCTCAACTCTGACAACTTGCGATGGCGCAAGTTCCTGACCAGCGCTTACGTACAGTGGCTGTGGTTGGGTGATATTTTCAAAGGAGTTGCTCAATAGCGCAACTCCTTGAATATTGCCCCGGCCACACCCCTGTGCAACTATTTTGAGCAGCGCAAGGGCTTGCGTCTCAGAATGGCGCAGTTTGAATATCCGGGCCTTAGTGTTGTGCTCAAGTGCCATTTTACACATTTACTGTTGTGCTTCTCAAGTGCCATTTTGCACATTTAGTGTTGTGCTCCTCAAGTGGCATTTACACATTTAGTGTTGTGATCCTCAAGTGCCATTTTACACATTTAGTGTTGTGATTCTCAAGTGCCATTTTACACATTTAGTTTTGTGCTCCTCAAGTGCCATTTACACATTTAGTGTTGTGATCCTCAAGTGCAATTTTACACATTTAGTGTTGTGCTCCTCAAGTGCCATTTTACACATTTAGTGTTGTGCTTCTCAAGTGCCATTTACACATTTAGTGTTGTGATCCTCAAGTGCCATTTTACACATTTAGTGTTGTGATTCTCAAGTGCCATTTTTACATTTAGTGTTGTGCTCCTCTAGTGCCATTTTACACATTTAGTGTTGTGCTCAAGTGCCATTTTACACTTTTAGTGCTGTGCTCCTCAAGTGCAATTTTACTCATTTAGTGTTGTGCTCCTCAAGTGCCATTTACACATTTAGTGTTGTGCTCCTCAAGTGGCATTTACACATTTAGTGTTGTGCTCAAGTGCCATTTTACACATTTAGTGCTGTGCTCCTTAAGTGCCATTTACACATCTAGTGTTGTGCTCCTCAAGTGCCATTTACACATTTAGTGGTGTGCTCCTCAAGTACCATTTACACATTTAGTGTTGTGCTCAAGTGCCATTTTACACATTTAGTGTTGTGCTCCTCAAGTGTCATTTTACATATTTAGTGTTGTGCTTCTCAAGTGCCATTTACACATTTACTTAGTGTGCTGTCCTCGGGCACCATTTGACACATTTCATTAGTATATTGTGCTCCTCAAGTACCATTTAACATATCTAATTATTATGTGGTGTTCCTCAAGCTCCATTTGATACATATTGTATAATTAGTGTGCTGTGCTCCTCAAGCACCATTCATCTAATTTAGTGTGCTGCACTTTTTAAGCACAGTTAGACACATTTAGTGTGCTGTGCTTTTTAAGCACACTTTGACACCTTTAGTTAGTGTATTGCGCTCCTCAAGCACCATTTGACACATTTAATTAGTGTGTTGTGCTCATGCTACTCTGGGCAGGAAAAAAAGAAGAAACTTAAACTGATTGGTTACCTGAGGACTTGCTCTATGTAGGGGTCTCACTTACCTTTACAGAGTTAGTTCTTTCCTTCTGGGGTATAATCCCATGGTACCTGATTTGACTTAATGTCTCCTATGATAGGATTCACAGAAATAAATGTATGTTCTTTATCATTAATCCCCTCTTCATCACATATAGAAGAAGAAGAAGAAGTATCAGCATTTATATAGTGCTTTTCATACACAGTGTATCCCAAAACGCTTTACAAGCAATGCTAGTGAAGTGACTGAATGTGTGGTGGCGGCCATATCACACATCATCACCCACACACAGCCTGGATAATTGCATGCACCAGTTTATGGGAAGGGGAATGTTGGCCAGGACACCAGAATGTTCCCTACTCTTCATGAAGAGTGCCCTGGGTTCTTTTACTTCCGCCTGGACACCCACCAGGACAACACCAGCATGGGCAGAAGGGACCTCGGTTTAATGTCTCATCCGATAGACGGCACACTCCAACAGTACAGCACCCCCCAATACTGCACTCGGATGCCAGCGATTTTTAGGTGCAAGTCTAATCCTGGTGTGGGACAAGAACCTATGACCTTCTGGTCCAAAGGCGGATGTGCTACCAACTGAGCCACGCTGACATATTGTGCCACCCCTCCTGCCTGTTTCCTTGTCCTATCACTTTTAAAAAGTGAGTAGCCTGGCAATGCCCTGTTCCAGTCATGGTGCACTGTGCACCAAATCTCTTTAGTAACCATTAGAGCCAGATGAGTCTTTACCATGATAGCCACCAAGTCACAGATTTTGTTTCCCAAGGCTTTTGGCATTAGCACACATGGTTCTCCTTTCCTTCTCCCTCCTGCCTTTTGCCCTGTGCTTTCCTACCCTGCTTTCCCATACACTACCACATACTGTTCTGCTGACCCACCCTTTTTACTTACCTGTCTGATTATTTACTTTTTCATCTGCTTTGATACCCTTTCCCAGTTGTGTTCTTTACATTTATGTCTTTCTATTTGTCTCCGACTCTCTGTGACGCTGCCCTTAGGGTAGCATCACCCTTTTGGATTTCCACTCTCAGTCTTCTTTTTATATTCGCAATGACGTGGATTATAGACCTCCAACACTTGGGGGGGGGGGATGCATAAAGTATTGGTGGAATCTGTCTGGCCAACAGCAGAAAGGGAGTGGTCCTGCTGGTGGGGGACTTCAGTCAGCTTGATGCAGGATGGGGCCTCCCAGCAGTTGCTTCAGCTAGATAAAACAACATACAGGAATCCCAGCAAGGGGCATTCCTCAACTAGTCAAGGAGCCCACTTGTGTAGGGCAATACAGGACCTTGTGTTTGCCAACAGGAACACTGCTGCAAACATGGACAATCTTAATTGTCACCCAAACGTTATAAATTGGGGTTAAATCGTGGCTGCATAATAGGCATCAACATGTAGTTATCAGAGGTTACAGCTCACAATGGGGACAGGAACAGGCGACTAGTGGTGTTCTGCAGGGCTCAGTGTTGAGCCTGATTTTGTTCAATATCTTGATTTCATCTATGCAAACACCCACCAACATCTGGATGTCTAAATATGCAGGCAACTGCAAACTGGGATGTATTGTCAATAACGAACAATCTGCTAAGGCCTTTCAGCATTAATTAAATCAGTTAGGAAGCTGGGCAACTAATAATAAGATGTACTTTAATGAAAAAAATGTAGGGTCATGCACCTGGGACATAATAACCAGAAGATCTTACTTTGAGAGGGCTCTTGCAGTAGGTAATTACATATAGGACTGATGGCAGCAGGACCCCAGAGAAACATTTCTAGCTAGCAATCCCTGGCAAGGGACCGCCCCCATATCAGGTGACCGGCATCATGCGACGTCGGTATAAAGGGGCGGTCCCGGACGCCCGCCTCACAGTTCTTTCTCGCCATTAGCTCATGCAGCGCCTTGCGGAAAAGTTCGTGCTTCGTCAGCCCTGCTCTTTTGTCGGTTTTACAAAAAATTTAAATTATTTTTCATTCTATCGTCAGGTCATCATCGGTGTATGTCGTCCCCTACACCCTCCGAGCACAAAAACAAGTGTGACTTGTGCTGCGCCCAACTGCCACACAAGGACGGCCATTCCCTCTGCCTCTTCTGCCTAGGCCCCGACCACCCGGTCGACAAGTGCCTGCATTGCCTCAATTTCAATGCGGCTACTCGCAGACAACACCAACAGTCCCTGGAAGCCCATCTTCTCAAGAAAAAGATGTCATCGATGGAAAAAGAATTGAAGAAGCTCAGGCAGGTGTCGACTTCTCTGGAAGGACATTGTAAAAAGTGGGACAAGGAGAGGCATCAGGAGAAGGCTTCCTCATCCGTGACTCCGACTGGAGTCACGGCCCAGGTAACATCCCCTCCGGGGGACCATCCAACGGCAGCCTCCAAGGGTTTGGAGGAGGCATCGGCCCGCCCATCTGGTTTGTGCTCAGCCTTGTGGGCACCTCCAGGCAAAAGGAGGCCTCCGCCTCTGGTTTGACCGCAGGCTTGTGGCCTACTGGTGCGAGCGACACCCATAAGTCAGATGCCAGCTCCTCCGACATCCACTGGGAGATGGTCAATAAGATGCCCAACCCTTCGGGGAAGTGCATGCCCTCATTCCCCTCAGATTGGGCCACTGCTCCTCCTCGGCCCGCTTCCGATGAGGGACCCCTTAAGACAGACGCCGGCTCCCCCAGCGCCTGCCGGGAACTAGCCCCTAAGCAGCATGTCTGCTCCCCCAATGTGTGCTGGGCGATGGAACCTACGATGGACCCCCCCACCCATCGTACCTGGTTACCTGCAGCCTTCGCTGCCGTCCAAGGAGCCCGAGTCACTCCAGCATGACTCAGGGGATCTCCCCCCATCCCCGGGCTATGAGGGGGATGTTCCAACTCCATCAGACCCTCCTCCTTAGGAACCGAGTCTGACGCCAGCCCTGCCGATGCCAGCCCCACCAAGGCTCAACTCACCAAGGAAGTAGAGAGCCACCTTATGGCGATAGTGCCACCCCTGGCTCCCCTACCCCCAAGGCGGTGCACTCCCTCACTGCCTCCAGGCTCCAGGGCCCTTCCTTCTGGATCCTGAGAGGGGCAGGACACGCATCCAGGGGTACCCCTCAAGGAACCCGTTCCTGCCCTCAGCCGTGTTAGGGAGTCTTATTCTGCTTCTGATTCTTCTTCTTCCCTCTCGGATTCCTCAGACTCTTCTGATGGATGCTCCGAGAGAGATGATGAGCCACGATCTCCGTCCAAGCCCCGGCCGAGGACTCCTCCAAAGTCTCCTATGGAGGATCCTTCCTTTATGGAGTTACTCAGAAAAATCCAGGAAGTTCATCAGTGGCGCTCCTTGGAACCAGATCCTCAGTGGGTTAAACTCGCTGAACATCTGGACCTGCCCCTGACAGCTCCAACTTTGGTGCCACCCTGGATCGAGCCTCATGCCCACCTTGTTTCCACAATTTGGAAACAACCGTCAGCGTTAGCCTCACTTCCTAGGAAGTCTAACAGGCTATACCAGGCTCCAGAGGGTGTAGACTGTTTGCACTCCCATCTCATGCAGATTCAGTCGTGATTAGCGCCGCTCATGGCCAGTCAGCGCACCCCAAACATCTAAGCTTGTCTCCTCCGGATAAGGAATCTCTCCTCCTGGACCAGTATGGAAGAAAAATTTACGCCTCTTCCACACTGGGAATTCAGGCTCTTAATTACGTTGCTCATAGGGGGGATTACCAGAAAACCATCCTTACCCAGGTGGAATCTAAGATAGACTCCTTACCTGACTCTCTAGTCAAGCAGGAGTTAGCCGAGTTAGTCCGTTCTGCTTGTTCGGCCAGTCGACACATTCTGCGGAAGACATATGATGCAGTGGACACTGCCGGGCGGAACTCCGCTTTCACCATGAGTCTACAGTGTCATGCCTGGCTCCGCGTGTCAGGTTTGGTCCCAGAGGTGCAGTCCGCGATCCAGGAAGCACCTTTCAGGGGATCGGTGCTTTTCGATGGTGATGTCAAAGACATCAACAGTGACTTGCAGGAGAAAAGGACGGCTCTGAAATCCATGGATTCCATGTACCGTCCCCATCACCCACAGCGCCGTCCTTTTTGCAGATGCAGCAGGCCACAAGCGAAACCCCAAGGAAGGTGGGCCACTAAACATCGGGCCCACAGCTGCCATGCCCCCCCGACCAAAAAAGCAGCGGGTGCCCCAGCTGTGGCTCTGCCCCAGACCATCTGACTCCTCCCCTCTCCCACCACCTCTGGACACACCGGAGGAACTGGTAGGAGGGAGGTTCACCTTCCACCTTCCAGGTTGGGAGAGGATAACAATGGATTCCTGGGTGCTCCTGATTATAGCGGAAGGGCACTCTATAGAGTTTCTACGGAAACCACCCCACCACCCACCTCTGAAGTCCTACGCAAGGGACCATCTTTCTTTGGTCTGGAAAGGAATCTCTTCCCTCCTCACAAAGAGGGCCATAGAATCTGTTCCCCTTCATCTTCAAGGGATGGGTTACTATTCACATTTCTTCCTGGTCTCAGAGAAGACAGGAGATCTCAGACCCATTCTCGATCTCAGCTCCTTGAACCTTTAGTGGAATACAACAGGTTCAGGATGCTCTCCCTTCAGACACTTCTGCCCCTCCTTCGGCCAGGCCAATGACTTTGTGTGCTGGATATGCAGGATGCATATCTGCACATCCCCATTCGCCCTTCTCACCGTAAGTATCTTCGGTTTGCATTTCAGGGGGACCATTACCAGTTCCAGGTGCTCCCATTTGGTCTTTCCTCGGCATCCCAAGTATTTACCAAATGCCTGGTTGTAGTAGCAGTCCACCTGCGTACAATGGGTGTTCAGGTGTTCCCTTACCTGGACAACTGGCTCCTGGTGGCCTCATCCAGGGAGGAGCTCCTGCATTTTCTCTCCCTCACCCAGCAGGCTTTTACTTGCCTGGGTAGTACCATCAACTATTCCAAGTCTCATCTGGATCCCTCTCAGAGACTACAGTTCATCTGGGCTATCCTCGATATGACAGTGAGCAAGGCCTTCCTGCCTCTGGACAGGGAAGCATCTCTTCAGTCACAGATTTCCCTGCTATCAGAATGCAGGAGGGTTCCGGCCAGGTCGGTCCTCCGTCTCCTGGGGCTCATGGCGGCCGCTATTCTGATGGTTCCTAGGGCACAACTCCACATGTGGATCTCTCAGTGGACTCTTCGCTCCCAATGGGATCAACTTGTTGACAACCTAGATCATCTTGTTCTGAGCTCCTCGCTGATGGCACTAGACTTGCAATGGTGGATGGTTCGAGAGAACCTGTTTCGGGGGGTCCCCTTCTGTCATCCTCCCCCCTCCCAGACTGTGACCACAGACACATCAGGTGAAGGTTGGAGAGCCTATCTGGGTCCTCACCAAACCCAGGGATTATGGTCCAGATTAGAACTAGCTCTCCACATCAGTGTGCTCGAGCTTTGAGCAGTACTGTATATTCTCTAAGCCCTTCACCAATATACTCTTCCCAGTCACCTAGCCATCCAGATGGACAACATGTGCGTGGTGTGGTAAATCAACAAGCAGGGAGGGACTCAATCCTACACTCTATGCAGGGAAGCAATGTGGGTTTGGGACTGGGCAACTCATCATAACCTTCACCTCACTGCGATTCATGTTCTAGGAGCCGACAGTACCCTGGCAGACAAGCTAAGCTGCTCCTCTGCCCTACCACACGAGTGGGAATTGGACCAAAAAGTGCTAGATGATATCTTTCAACTTTGGAGGGACTCCACAGGTAAACCTGTTCACCTCTCCCCAAAACGCAAAACTTCCCACCTTTTGCTCACTCATTCCAGAGCGAGGCGCTTTCTGGAGTGACGCTCTGTCTCTAGACTGGAAGGACACATTTGTCTGTGCTTTTCCCCCAATTCCTCTGGTCCCTCGTGTGTTGCAGAAACTAACCACAGAAGGAGCAAGAATGATTCTGATCACTCCTTTCTGGCCCAGGCAAATCTGGTTCTGTCTTCTTCAACAATTCTCAGAGGTTCCTCCTCTTCCTCTTCCTTTATCTCAAGGCCTCAAGTCCCTGCAGCTTCATGCATGGCTCCTGCAGACCTAGCTCAGTCTCATTTTGGTGTCTCTCCAAAAGTGGCGGAGATTCTGGTGGAGGCTAGAAAACCCTCCACTAGGTCCACTTATGCCATGAAATGGAAGAGATTTTCTAGTTGGGCCACCTCTAGGAAAGTGGAGTCTTTCTCCTGTTCAGTGGCCGTTCTGTTGGAATATTTACGTCATCTTTTCGACCTGGGTCTCAGTCATTCCTCCTTGAAAGTGCACATGGCCACTATTTCAGCCTACTATGTTCCTGTTGCAGATAAAGCGTTTGCCCAATTGGAGGTCTCTAAGACCTTTCTTAGAGGGGTCCTCCATCTGAGGCCCCCCATCCGAACTCCTGCTCCCCCTTGGGGCTTGAACTTTGTTCTCAAGAAACTTACCCTTCCTCCCTTCGAACCTGCGGCAACTGCAGTTCTGAAGTTTCTTTCATGGAAGACACTATTCTTGGTGGCCATTACTTCCGCTCGAAGAATTTCCGAGCTCCAGGCCCTTATGTGCAAAATCCCCTATTTGGTTTTTCACAAAGAATGAGTGGCTCTTCGCACAAACCCTAAGTTTCTACCTAAAGTGGTAGCAAAGTCTACCTTAAATCAGTCTATAGAGTTACCTGCCTTTTTCACGCAGTACTCCAACCAAGGAGAATATTTACTCCATACCATGGATGTTCACCGGATTCTGAGATACTACACCAACAGGACGAAGGATCTCAGAAAGACTGATCAGTTCGTCTCTTTTGCTCACAAGAAGGAAGGCAATGCTGTTTCCAAGCAATGCCTGTCGAAGTGGTTGGCTCATTGCATCACTTTCTGTTATGACAAGTACAACAAGACCCTTCCGAGTCAAGTTAGAGGTCACTCCACACGAGGAGTAGCGGCCTCTGCAGCTTGTTTCAAGAATGTGTCTGCTGCAGACATATGCGCTGCCACCACCTGGACTTCCGTCCATACCTTTACGAAACACTACAGTTTGGACATTGCCTCTCGCCATAGAGCGGACTTCAGGCTAGCTGTTTTGCAAGGCCTCCTGTCTTGAGGCTTGCAAGGCCACTGCTACTTTCTGGAGTAGTTTCCTCCTCCCGGTGCCTTTTATTTGTTCCAGACTGCTTGGGATTCAGTCCTGTATGTAATTACCTACTGCAAGAGCCCTCTCGAAGTAAGATAGTACAGTTACATAAGAACTTACTGTAACAGTAGATCTTCGAGAGAGGTTCTCGCAGCAGGTAATACCTTCCCGCCCTCCATCCCCCTAGGATTTTTCAGCTCTTTTTCCAGGAATGGAAACATCTGCTTCTCTCTTGTCCTGGCCTTCCGGGCCTATGGCAGGAAAGAACTGGAAAGCGGGTGTCCGGGACCACCCCTTTATACTGACGTTGCATGATGCCAGTCACCTGATGTAGGGGCGGTCCCTCACCAGGGATCGTTAGCTAGACATTTTTCTGTAGGGTCCTGCCACTGGCCGGCATCAGTCCTATATGTAATTACCTACTGCAAGAGCCTCTCTCGAAGATCTACTGTTACAGTAAGTTCTTATGTAACTGTACTTTCTCTTATAGCCGTAATAATATACAACTACCAACCACCAGCAATGAAAAAGACTTGGGTGAGGTAGTGACCGATAACCTTAGCTGTCTTGTTGATATCAAAAGTAAGCCTAGGAAATGCCAAAGGATTATAGGATGTGTTTTCAAACACATAAAAAGCAGAGACTCCAGAGTTATAATCCCGTTATACACAATCTTGGTTAGTCCCCATCTGGATAACTGGTCCCAGTTTTGTGCACCAGTTACAGTTAAAGGGAAGAAACAAATAGAAAGGGTACAGAGGAACCTTACTAAAAGAATTAAAGGTGTGGATCATCTAGAATATGGGCACAGGCTCCAGAAACCTAACCTTTATTCAGCGGACTATAGACAACTTCAAGGTGACTTTTGCTTAACATATAAAGCAATGAATGACTCCCATCTTTTGGAAACTATAGGGTTAGTAAAGAGTGGCTCAGCTGTTCTTACCAGAACACATAAAATCAAGTTAAAGGGTGATAACTGCAAAACTAATAAAAGAAGTCAATGGTTTACACAATCTGTTGTGGCCCATTGGAACACATTACCTGTAATGCTTGTAGAGAGTAACACAATGAATCAGTTTAAAAAACATCTAGACAATGTATTTATTTATTTGTTTTGTTTTTGTTAACCGGGTTAGGTATGCTAGCCAAAGTTGACTATTTTCAAGCACGACCAGGGAGAATACATACATAAAATGAGATGAGATTATACAATACATAGTGTATAGTACAGGTACATAGTATATAGTACAGGTAGGTTAGAATACAGATCAAGTCAGACAGTACTCAAGATAATACACATAGCTATGCAGAGATGACAAAAGTGACATTAATTTCATGGGTTGTAAAAAGGAATTTTACTTGTAAACCACCAACTGGTGGTGAGCTCTCAAAAGGCACAGCCTACTGAGCCCTTAAAACTTTATGAACCTGTGAACATCGGGGTGGGAGATCACCTGAGCACCAGTGGTCACCGTACATTGTAGTGCAGGATAAAGATGCAAGTCTAACCAAACCATACAAAAACAAGGGTCCTGGATTTCAGGAGGGCAGATTTTAAAAATGAAAAATGGGTGAATGCCTCAGGGATGGCCTGGCAGGGTGGACGACCAGGAGGTGGAGGAACAGTGGGCAAGGATAAATGAGGGCATGGTGATGGTAACAGACACATGTGCAAAGGAAGTGTGCAAAAGCAGGAGGAAAAACACCATTTTGGTTCTCAAACAAGTGGCTGAAAGGTAAAGGCTAAATGAATATCATTCAGGAGGTATAAATAAACATAGAGGGAGAAGGAAAAGGAGGTGTATTGAGAGAAACTGAGGGAGAAGGGAAAGCGGTATGAAGTTCAAAGGCACAAACAGAGGAAAGAATAGCCCAGTGGGTAAAGCAAGGGGACAGGAAATTTCTTCAGGTATATAAGTAAAAAATGGAATATCAGGGAGGGATTGTAAGATTAAGAAGGAGGACAACTAGCCAGCCCACTGGCACAGCAGTTGCTACCACTCATAATGCCAGCCACCAGAGTTCATTTGCAAGCTTGGACCATTGGAGGGCCAGCGGGGGGGGAGGAAGAGAACTGAGTGTCTGGAGGTCTGCTCTCCTTCTCAGGGGGAGAGATTGCAGGACCTGGCATATGCCTGGCCCCTAGCCGTATTTTAGTGGAAGGGCATCTGGAATTGCTGTAGAATGAGCTGGGGACAAGCAGATGCCAATGCATGGCATGCAGCTGTATGGGTCACATGTCATGGTGCCATTGCAGTCCACACCCCTCGGGGGAAGAAAAACAGAAAAACCCTTGGTGGCAGGACAGTGCTTAGAACCTTGCCGGCCCCACATCCAAATAACTGGGGCCTGCCAGTCCAACTACTGGATCCAGTTCATGGCAGTGAATTGGGGGATACCACTGACCCTATCTTGGGGGGCAAGCCCTGGGGGTACTGGCCAGCTGTAAGTCCCTATGGGCATCAGGGTGACGGTGTTGTACAAGGCATGGGGATAAAGAAAAAGAAGGGAGGAGATGGTGCAGAGGGGATCAGGAAAGGCAGATATTCTGATTAAATACTTTTGTTTGGTGTTCACACAGGAAGGAGAAGGGGAGAGGCCACATAAATGGCCTTTAACCAGTATAAGAAAAACCCTACCAATGAAGCATGGCTGAAATTTTAAGCGGATTTCCAACACTATTAAAAAAATGATAAGGCATGCTAAGAAAGACTCAGAATTGAAATTGGTAAGAGAGACTACTAATAATAAAAAGAGTTTCATAATTGTGTCGGCTCTCTTAGAGGAAGTAAGGTTGGGGCAGGACCACTTCTCATACAAGACACATTAGACATGGATGAAAAACAAATGGCTGATGAGTTTAATAAATAATTTGTCTAGCATATTTAATGCAAAATAGAACTATAGTTTACAGGATCTGCCAGCAAATGAACCTATGATAGTTTTCACCGAGAGCGATATCATGAAAGCAATAAAAAATACTAAACCTAGTTCATCTCCTGGGATAAATGGTATTCCATCTATGTTTATTAAGAACCTCTCTAAAGAATTGGTTGGTATACTTACTCTACTTTTTAATACATCAATAAAAGAAAGCACTGCTCTGGATTACTGGAAATTAGCCAATGTTACTCCCATTTACAAAAAAGGATCAAAGAATAACGTTGATAATTATAGACCAATAAGCTTAACATCTTGTATTGGTAAGATTATGGAAAGGTTACTACAACACAAAATCACTGACCATCTCCACACTACAGGGAACTATGATATACACAACACGACTTTACACAGGGTAGGTCATGTATGAGCAACTTGATTCACTTTTTGAAGCCAGTTAGTAAAGCCCTGGATAACGGATTTCCAGTGGATGTACTGTAACTTTTTTAGATTATGAGAAAGCCTTTGATATGGTGTCGCATAAGATATTAATAGAACAGCTTCAGAAACTTGCAATACATCCATCTATTATAAAATGGATAAGTTCATGGTTGGAAGACAGGAAACAAAGGGTTGTGTTGAGAGGCTTTGAGTCTGAGTGGGGTACAGTGAGTAGTGGCGTGCCGCAGGGGTCCGTACTTGGACCAACATTATTTAATATTATGGTTTCGAATATGCAGGCAAACAATGGAGTTTGTTTGTATAAATATGTGGATGATACTAAACTAGGATGTATAGTCAATAATACTATTGTTATAGAACAATTACAGGACAACTTAAACCACCTTTATACCTGGGCAATTGACAATAAACTAGTTTTTAACATGGCCAAGTGTAAAGTGATGCACCTTGGAAGAAACAACAAGCTAGTTAGCTATTATATAAATAATTCCAAACTTCAAGTAACTGACACTGAGGAAGACCTTAGGGTCACTATTATAATAATATGAAGTCCCAGTTCTCATATTAACATCACTGCAAAAAAATGCCACAGTATCCTTAAATACATTCTAAAACATATTGAAAGTCAGGAAGCTGATGTTTTAGTTCCTCTATATACTAGTTTGGTTAGGAATAATATAGAGTACTGTGCCCCTTTCTCCTCCCCTACGACAATCACTGATATAAGATTATACGAGTCGGTTCAATGTAAAATGACTAAATCCATTTCAAAAGTATCACACCTGGGATATGAAGATAGGCTGAAAAATCTAGGGCTTTTCTCTCAAGAATATAGAAATACTAGGAGGGAACTCTGCTGGGCTTATAAGGCTTTTAAGGATGATATGTTTTTTAAACAAATTTGTTGATGAAACAAACACCAATTGAGTGTACTAGATCACACAAACTAAGATTGCAATCTGAAACATGTAAAACCTTATGAAGGAAACACTTTGCCACACAAAGAGTGCCACAAAGATGGAATATACTCCCAGCAGAAGTTATAATGAGCCAAAGTATGGATACATTTAAATACCAACTCGAACAATACATGGGTGATAAGAAATGTTCCTACCATCATTAAATGATGGTGAGTTCATTAATGGACATGTCCCTTGAACTTGTATAACCTATGAACCTATAAAGGCATCAGGAACACTGGCAGGAGGGAGGGAGAGAGACACTAGTCCTTTTACAGAGGAATGAGTCCTGAGGGAATGCACACATTTGACAGTGGACAAGATGATGGGGCTAAATGGGGTACATCCAAGAGTTTTGAGGGAGCTCGGAGAGGTATTGACTGTACCTCTGACTGTCCTGTTTAATAACTTACTAGAAACAGGGGTTGTTCTGGAGGACTGGAAGATGGCAGATGTGGGCCTTCACAAAAGCTGTAGCGGGGGGAAGCTGGCAACTGTAGGCCAGTCAGCTTGACATCCTTGGTGGGGAAGTTCATGGAGACCCTGCTGAAGAAAAGAATAGATAGGGTATCTTGTATCCAATGGGTCATAAGTAGAACTGTGTTCCACCGGTGGGATACTTGTGGAATTTCCATTCTAGTTTCACAGAATTTCATGGAATTTGCATGAAAATGCCACAGGATTTTACCAGATTTTAAATTTCAGTTATTTTGGTCTACGTTTTAAAGTACGTATCCATATACTGCCAACTTTGGCAGGTATACAGGTACTTATGTCTTGTGTAAGTGTGTTAAATTTCAGTAATAGATTAAAAAGGAACTGAATTATGGGTGCTGAATTATTTCATCAAAATTTTCTTTATAGGATTGTGGATATGTTACATAGAAACATAGAAACATAGACTTTGACGGCAGATAAGGACCACTTGGCCCACCCAGTCTGCCCATTTCCCTACCTACTGGATAAGCTGCAGATTCTAGTTAACCAACAGCCTACTTCCTGCAACCCCCAACTATGATTGCCTTGTGTGTGTCCCATGCATGTTTGAATTCCCCCACTGTTTTAGACCCAACAACCTCCTCAGGAAGGCTGTTCCATGTATCCACCACTCTCTCCATGAAAAAAATTTCCTCACATTACCCCTGAGCCATCCCCCCTCTATCTTTAAATTGTGCCCCCTTGTTCTTACACATCTCTTTTTCTGAAAGATGCTACCCTCCTGGACTTTGTTGATTCCCTCGAGGTACTTGAACGTTTCTATCATGTCCCCCATCCCTTCTTTCATCAAGAGTATACATATTAAGCTCTCTCAGTCTCTCTTCATATGGCTTCTGCTGCAGACCCTGCACCATTTTAGTTGCCCTCCTCTGGACTGCTTCCATCCTGTCTATGTCCTTGCATAGATGAGGTCTCCAAAACTGCACACAGTACTCCAGATGGGGTCTAACAAACTGTCTGTACAGAGGGATAACCACTTCCCTTTTTCTACTTGTGATGCCCCTTCCTGTGTATCCCAGTATCTCCCTGGCTCTCCTTACCGACTTTTCACATTGCTTACCTACCTTTCGGTCCTCTGATATGACTACCCCCTTTCTATTTTTGTTGTTGTTAGTACCTCCCCTGCTATTGTGTACTCTTCTCCTGGGTTTTTGTTTCCCAGGTGCATTACTTTGCACCTCTTTGTATTGAATCTAAGTTGCCACATGTCTGACCATTCCTCCAACCTTACCAAGTTCCTTTTCATCTTTTCTACCCCCCACCTTCTGTATCAACTCTGTTACAGATCTTTGTGTCATATGCAAAGAGGCATATCTTTCCCTCCAGACCCCCTGCAATGTTACCTATAAAGATGTTAAAGAGGACTGGACCCAGTGCTGAGCCCTGAGGTACTCTACTAGTAACCCCCCTTTCTTCAGAATGTGTTCCATTCACTATTACCTTCTGTGTCCTGTTGTGCAGCCAGTTTGCGACCCAGGCTACCACCCTGGGACCCACTCCCAGGCTGGCTAACTTGATTATTAATCTTTTGTGTGGGACTGTGTCAAATGCCTTGCTAAAGTCTAGGTAGACCATATGTTGTTCTATCCACACTAAGTGTCATGTCCTTTCCGCTTTAAGATCAGCCGAAAAGTCTTCAGGCTGGCTCCTCCTACTCACCTGGGTGGTATAACCTTTGGCTCCGACCCATGATGCCAGATCTTCCTTTCCACTGGAAGATACAGGTTCCCTCCTTCTCACTTCCATGTTAGTAGACCCTGGAGCTCCAATACTCTGTTTTACCACCGATTAAGATTCTTTGCATCTCTCCCAACAATTTTTGTTTTGCATCATCTATGGAGGACAAGTCCTCACCCGGGTTCCACTGGTGTCCTTGGGGGCCAAAGATGTCTCGAACGGACCCGCCTGTCATGTGCATGTTCTACCTGGGTCACGATTATGATACTCAGGTCTGCAACTTGTGTCATTCTTTTCATCCAAACATCTTGGATGATCACCTCGTGCATCTTCAGCTTAGACTTCTGGAAAAAACGGCACCCACTGGTCAAATCTAAGGATGTCCGCAGTACGATTTCCATGGCTGCGGGGTCCACGGAACAATTGGAACAAATGAAGGCTTCAGAAGAAGAGGCGGCATGGGCCGCTGAGCTCTTGTCTTCACCTTCTGTTTTTGTTCCACTCAAACTGAGCTCCTCTTTCTCAGGTTCCTTTAAGGAGATAGTCCAATCCCTTCCCACTCGTGGGGAAGGCCTTGGCTCTCATATTTCCAGACCCCATAAAAAGGAAAAGTAACTGAGAGAAACTGCATCTTATCGACACTGCTTTTGGGACAGAGAGCAATCTTGATCCCAGAAAGCTCTTGTTTTGGCTTCAGCCAACGTTGTGGCCTCAGCCGCTGACCTCATGGTACCTCTGTCAGGTCAGCCTGCCCAGACACAGGACAACAGTTCTGTCGATATTGTTCTCAACTCTGCCAATCCATTGTCACCCCATGAGGCCGACAACTCCTTGTTTAGGACCCTGGTCCTAACAGCCATCGCCGATGAGGCAACCCAGCTTGCTGGGAAGCCCCTGGTGGTGGTCATCCCTGACCTGGAGGAGCCAAGGTTCTCCTCATCTCCTGAATGCCCCCTTCCAGCCCAACCAGTGGTCACTTTCCAGGTCTGGGACATCCTCAACCAAAAGACTGAGGAAGTCACATAAGTGCTACTCAAAGAAGCGGCGCTGTGGCCACTTATCCTCATCCTCCTCAGATGAGGGGATGCTTCGATGCAAGTTGCATCTGTGCTATGAGTATATGTTGTGGCAGCAGCTGGTCCTGATCGGGCCGAAGGCAGTCCCTTCTACCTCAGCCATTACATGGCTGTCACCCACTAGCCTGTCATTGACCACTCCAGAGTCGATCGTTGCCACCCCTCCTGCAGAACCGGCAATATCACTCTCGACTCAGCCAAAGTTGGTCTCTCTACCTATCCTGGTGGAGCTGCCACTGAAACAGCCTACTTCGGGGGCTCCTCCCAAGGAGTCTTGGCCTGTTTCAGGCCTCCCACATAGGCTGTCTGTCACTTTCACTCCTGACTGCCCGCGGCAGGCTCTTGATGACTCTGGTAGCAAACCACTATATCCAGACTCCTTGGAGTCCAAGGGCTCCGAATTGGCATCCCATTCTTGGGACAATGATGCCAAGAGTCTTTCTGCCAAGGAGGGACCCACCTCCTTTATGGGCATCCTTCACCTAATCTCTGAGTCCATGAAGCTGGAGCTTGTTGAAAAATGGATAAAATACCCCTTCACCGACATCCTCAGAAGAGGAGATTCTCTGACTGAGGCCTTTCCAGTAGCTGAAGCCATTGTCAGACCAGCCCTGGAACTCTGGCAGCACCCAGCCTCCTGCCCCGCACCGTCCACCAGGATGGCCCGCAAGTACTTGGTACCTATTGGCTCCCTTTTGGGATTTACACAGTATCCCTTTGCTGAGGGAATGGTGACTGAGTCTGTGTTCAGACAATATAGGGAATTCAGGAGACTCCAAAAGACCACCGGACAAAGAATACAAGAAACTGGATCACTCCACCTGAAAGATCTATACAGCCTCATGGCTCGGCCTCTGTCAGGCGAGTTCAGCTGTGATCATGGCACACTTCTCCCACATCCTATTGGGCTTCTTAGATGAGGTGCTTTCTCACCTTCCCACAGACCTCCAGACCACAGTCAAACAGGTCTGGGACCAGGGTTGGGTGGTTGTTAGGTAGCCTCAAAATGGCCTTGGATGTCAGGGATTCCTGTGCCCATTCAGTAGCAGCTGCAGAGCTTGGTTGTGGGTCTCAACTTTTATAGCCGACACCCAGCACAAGTTGGCAGATGTCCCATTCCTGGGTACCAACTTGTTCGATCCAGGAGTGGACGGTCATCTTGAATGTATTAAGAAGTCCAGTACCACATTGGACTCCAGTATGTCTGCTCAAAAGGAATCCCAGAGTTCCAAAAAACAGAAGAAGAAGCCTTTTCGTCCTTCTGACGCTGCAACCTAACAGCCCCAGTTTAAATCTGGGCATCAACAGCAGGCCCAGTCTTGGCACTCTCAGCCCAAGTCAGGCACACAGTCTGTATGCAGACCAGGAGGGAAGGGTCCAGGTCCCACGTCCAGACCCTCCTCCTCCTCCGTGCCTGCTCTGTGATGGGATAGGGGTGCCCAGACCCATACCCGTCATGCCTGCTCTGGCTCCTCCCATGGGGGGCAGCTCCGCCACTTCCTTTCTGCCTGGTCCATTGTTACCATGGACAGGTGGGTGTTGGAAGTGGTTGTCAGGGGCTACTTCTGCAATTTGAGCAGTACCTGCCAAGCTAAGCCAAGCCCTACACAAGGAAAGGGTATTAATACAAACTCAGTCGACTCTTCACGATGACATTGCCCAACTGCTCCTCAAGGAGGTAGTGGCTCAAGTCACAGATTCCCTAGTCAACCCAGGGTTTGTTTCCAGGTAATTCCTTGTCCCGAAATGGACGGGGGGCTGGCACCCCATTCTGGATCAGCACAACCTGAATCAGTATCTCAGGTTGTGTACCTTTTGGATGGTAACTCTGTCCCAGATCATGCTATCTCTCAAGAAAAACATACAGTTTTGCTCCCTGGATCTTTAGGATGCATTCTTCCATGTCCTGATCCGTCTGTCACACTGAAGGTTCCTCCAATTCTGAGTGGAAAGAACCCTCTATGAGTTCCAAGCCATGCTGCTCGACCTGTCATCGGCCCCCTGGGTCTTCACCAAATGCATTGCAGTCGTGGCAGCCCATCTTCAGCAGAGGGGTCAGGGTGGACCTCGTACCTCACCGATTGGCTCATAGTAGGTCCCTCCAGAGTGGAGGTGGAGAGGTCCAGGAACCTGGCCGTTCATACCTGTCTCAAACTTGGCCTCCTGGTCAATGAGGCTAAGTCAGAACTCATGCCCTCGCAGGTAATCTGTTTCATCGGGGCAGAGCTCAATTCTTGCTGAGCCAGAGCCTGGCTGCTGGCAAACAGGGTGGAGGTTCTCTCTTCCTTTGCCAAGTCATCTGTGGTTGGGAAATTGTGCCCTGCCCAGGACTTTCTGCATTTTCTGGGTTACATGGCAGCCTGCACCACTGTGGTCCATTGGGCCCGGTGGCATATGCGCCCCATTCCATGGGGCTTGGCCAGCCAGTGGTCCCAGCATCAGTGTCATTTTGACCAGCTGGTCACAGTAACTCAGAAGCTTTGGGATGCTCTCCAATGGTGGACCATCCTAGAACACCTGCAGGGAGGGATCCTGTTCATCCGCCCAGAGTCAACGGTCATCCTTATGACTGATGACTCTCTCATGGGCTGGGGAGCTCACATGGGGAAACACTGGGTCCAAGGGCTCTGGAACACTGAGGAATCCTGATGTCACACCAACCTGCTGAAGCTCCAAGCAGTGTGGCTGGTACTGACTGCATTAGCTATGTTTCTGCAGGTTCAGGTGGTATATGTCCAGACAGACAACACCACGACCATGCACTATTTCATCAAGCAGGGTGGCCCCCATTCCCGGCCTCTGTGCAGGAAAGTGCTTCACATTTAGACCCTCGTGAACTGACTGGAGGTGGATCTCCTAGCCATCCATGTGGCAGGAGCCTCGAACCAACTGCCGGATGCCCTCAGACGTGTAGGTGAGGCATCTCATGAGTGGTCTCTTCACCCAGAGGTAGTTTTCAGCTTATTCTCCCTGTGGAGCACCCCTCAGGTGGACCTGTTCACCTTGAGAAGAACACAAAGCTGAGGCTGTTTCATGCCAGTCTCCCTCAGCAGGGCTCACTGCAGGGGGATATCTTCTCAAGGCTGTGGACCCCAGCCTCTTCTACACCTTCCCTCCATTTTGCTTGATCCACAAGGTGCTTCTCAATGTGATGAGGGACAAGGCGAAGATAATCCTGGTAGCCCCAGATTGGCTGCACCAGTTCTGGTATCCAGATCTCCTCAGCCTCAGCTGCAGGCACCCGGAGTGACTTTGTACACACCCGGACCTGATATCATTGAAAAAAAGGAAGGTATTCCATCCGAACCTTCAATCTCTGCACCTCACAGCCTGGTACCTGAGCGACTACAGTTCCAGTCTCTGGGTCTTTCCGATGATGTCTACACTGTGGTGGAGGCATCTCGTAAGGAATCAACCAGGAAATGTTATGCCTTCAAATGGAAAAGGTTTTCCATTTGGTGCCAGGGTAAGAGTCTGGACCCCTTATTCTGCTCCATGGCTAACATTCTTGAGTACCTTTGGTCTCTTTCCAAAGGGGGTCTACGGTCATTGACCCTTAGGGTGCACCTGGCAGCCATTTCTGCTTACCAGGCATGGGCCAGTCAGTCGACATTGGTGCAGGAGACAGTGGTCAGGTGCTTCTTCAAAGGCCTGGAGGACATATCCCCTCCGGTGCATGAACCTCTACCTCCATGGGATCTCTTGCTAGTTTTGGCAAAGCTCATGGGCAAGCCATTTGAACCTATGCACAAGTGTGAGCTCTCACACTTGTCATGGAAGACAGCCTTCCTGGTGGCTATCATGTCAGCCAGAAGGACAGGGGAGCTCCAGGCACTCTCAGTGGACTCCCCTTATCTGGTCTTTCACAGGGACAAAGTTGCCCTGCGTCCCCACCCGAAATTCCTTCTGAGGGTGGTATCAGAGTTTCACCTTAACCAGGTGTTGACTCTGCCAGTATATTACCCTAATTACACCTCAGATGCCGAGTACAGGCTCCATACTCTGGACCTGAGACGTACTCTCTCCTATTTTAAGGAGAGCATAGTGGAAATATGTGGAGAGGTTTGCCAGCTGTTTGTCACTTACGCTGAAGCCACTTCTGGCAGACCTGCAGCCAACGGACCATAGCAAGGTGGAATACATCATGCATAGGTCTGTGCTATGAGTTGGCAGGCAAGGAGCCTCCCAGAGGGATAAGAGCTCATTCTACCCACCATACTGCTGCATCGGTGGCTGCTTCCAGGGACATTCCTATCCATGAAATCTGTCGGGCTGCTACCTGGAAGTCAGCAAACACCTTTATTACCCACTACCACATCGACATTGAGTCATGCCAGGATGCTGGTTTTGGGGCCTCGGTTCTCCAATCTCTGTTTCCCTAAGTAGGGGGTGTGCACCTTGCCTCCCTCCTCCCAGAGAACTGCTAGGAGTCTTCCAAACAGTGTGAATGAACAACATATCCACGCTCCAGGAAGAACAGGTTACTCACCTGTAACAGTAGTTTTAGGAGTGGTATATGTTCATCCACATGCACCCACCCGACCTCCCCGGCTTTAGGCGCACAACCTTGCTTCCAGCGGGCTAAGATCTGGCGTCGTTGGATGTAGACTGGGAGTATTTACCACCTGGGTGGGTGGGAGGAACTAGCTTGAAGACTTCTGGCAGGATTTAAAGGGGAACGGGACATGCCAAACAGTGTGGATGAACAACATATACCACTCCTAGAACTACTGTTACAGGTGAGCAACCTATTCTTTCTCTAGGCTCATCTGCGCATTTTAGAAATGACCCATTTTCTTGTTTTTGCTGTAAAAAAAAATCTGATCCATTTAACCCAAAAAAGAAGGAGTCAGTTATGGCCTCCACACCCTCCCCTTTTGGCTTCAAGTAAGGAAGTAAGGAACATGATTATGGGTTTGCACCATATGTTCAGTGGCAACCATAGATGCATAATATTGTTAAACCATTATCAACTATTTGTAAAAGCTTGCCTTTTTTTTGAATGTGTGCTTTCTTAATGTTGTCAGTACCACTCCACTCATTTGTACTCTGCCCCTGAATTTCTGTGCCCCAAGTGCATTATTTTACATTTTTGTGTTCAAGACAAAAACGCCTTTCAAATAAGGGTAGTCACTAATCTAAATTCTTTATAGTTTTTATGTTTCCTTGAGCGTGTACAAGAAACATCTTGCAGGAGAAAATTTCAGAAGTGTGTCAGGGATGAGTTTAATGGAGCTCGAGCCTGCCTGACTATAACAAGACAGCTAAACTAAGTCCCCTTAATCCCTACAGATGGAGCGCTGCCGCACAGATGATTGCTACAGCCAGTAGGCACCATTGGGGATTTAAAACAAGAACCGGACTATGGCAGGCAGCCTGCCATCTGCCTCCTCCTACACTGACTGCTTACAGCACTTGCCCAGCTCCTCCTCTGCTTCCAGTGCCCACCAACGGTCAGTAGTGTTGATGGGTGGCCCTCGTTGGAGTGGTCAAGCGAGCTCCTCAACTTGTTACTAGCTCCCACAATCAGTACTCTCTTTTGACTTCCTTCCGTGTCTGGTTGCAGTTGCCTGCTTCCAGACACCTAATACACTTTTTTTTCTACTGTCCTCATAGATACAGAATATTGAATATATCAAAATAAAATATAATTGCTTTTAAGAAGATGGATGCCTTTATTATGGCTCAGCTTCAGTGTGTGGTTGGAGAACACTGAAATCTCATCTTGATGGTTTTACTTCAATATTTTCATTTTGTGTTTTGAGGTTAAATCAAACATAATAAAATAGAATTGTTTTTTTGAGAAGATACAAGTTTTTATTATGGCTGTTTTTGGTTTGATCCATGCACACTGAAGCATTGAAGCAGTGAGATTACCATGATTTCGGCAGCCGTGCACTCTTCCTCTGATCCTAAAAATATGTATCACAATGGTTGTGTAATTGTAGGTCCATATTCATAACAAATGTACCTTTTTGTCACTAGCCTTTCTAATGTCTCTAAGTCATTATAATTACACACTAAGAAAAATGGTCTTAATGAGTTCATTTAACCCATATTCTGCCGACAGTATTAGAACATATAGGAATTTTGGAATGCTGTATCAGTCCACAGCCTGCAAGAGTTAAGGTTTCATAATTTGACATTTTGCAGTTTTAATTACCTCCCAATTCTGGAGTCATCAATTTGTTTTATCTAAACATTTCTTTGCTTAGTTCATCAATAGTCCAAGAAGATTTAGAATAAAATAACTTTTGAACAAAGCTGTATAAACTTTGGGTTTGATTTTTCTCTCTGAGTTGAAAGTGCATAGAAGATTATTTGTACATATTTTTGTATTTCTCCACACTTGTACTGTGGAAATTTATAACAAAAAGAAATATGAAACAAATAACACTTGACCTTTTGCACAGGTTGTGACCTGTCATAATGGGAATGGCTTAAAACTTATTTAGGAGTCATTCAAGACTTATCCCAAGGTCAAGATTTAGTAAACTGTGTATTTAAAGCATGTTTATAGTAGAAGTTCCCAAAGAAGACATAATAAAAGAAAAATAAGTGGTGCAGCATAGATACCTAAAAGTTTCAGAGATGGCTTTGTTTGTGCACCAGGTCTTCCTTCTGTGTGTGAGCATTGTCTTCTTCTCTGTCTTGCTTCTTCCCCCTATCTGATCAGTGTCAGGATCTTCTGTTAAATTAGGCCTGATGATTTGGAAGAGTCACATGTAGCTGCAGACAGAGTAGGAGCTCCAAAGCACAGCTCCTGCCTGATCCAGCATTAAAAAAAAAACAATTATTTCTATAATTTCTCACCCATTATGACTGTTTTTCAGCATTTATAGAAGTGGACAGGTTTCTGATCTTTCAGGAACAAAAAAGAAACAAAGGAAATAAAGTTACCTGCTGATTTTCTACTTTGCCATGGAAGCAGACCTGTGGCAGGCCCCTCTGCAGTATATACCCCCTTGTACTCCAGAGAAGGTGCTGAAGAAATCCAAGGCTCACTCCACCCCAGCAGGGAAACTTTCTACTACTACTTTGGGGCTGATCACACTGACAGAGGAACACTTCGTGGCAGAGCTCACTTCTCTTAAAGCTGCACTAGAAGCTATAGCAACAGAACTCCACTCCATTAAAAAAGATATTGGGGACCTAAATACCAGAACGGGTGATATGGATGCCTGTACCACATCGCTGGAGCACTGGAGAACATGTGTGGATTCAGAAATTGTCACTTACCGTCAGAAGCTTTGCAAACTCAAAGTCAAACTGGAGGACCTCAAAGGGAGAAGTCACAGAAACAACCTCCTTATTTTTGGCCTCCCAGAAGCTGGGAATGGTACAAATGCTATCTTATTTTTTCAAAAGTTATTAATGAATGTAGCAGGGCCCTCTCCCCATAACCCTGTTTATGTGATCAAAAGGGCCCACCACTCTTTATGAACCTGACCGCCTGCAGGTTTTCCCCCCTTGACCCTCATTTTCAAATTCTTAACTACTTGGAGAAACAACATATTTCCAAAATTCGAGAGCTGAAAGAAATTAATTGGGAGGGGACTCAGTTCCGAATTACTCAAGATCCACCTGCTGCTACCAGACAGAAGAGGGCAGCCTATAACCCCTTGGTCACAAAACTCATTGCTGCAGCCTTTAAGTTCAGGGTTCAATACCTGGCCAGACTGCAAATCCAAGCTTAATGGTGAATGGCAATCATTTGATTCTGCTGACCAAGCTATGAAAGAGACGCATGTACTCCTTCCTGATCTCTACAACGACCACTGAGATCTCAGCAGGACACCTTGGATTAAATTTGACTTTGAGAATTCATTGTAATGGATATATTTTTTTTTAATTACCAAGAGGGTTAGAATTAACATCTGGTGGTTGTTTGCTAAATCTGTTTTCAATTGGATTCTTATCGATTGTTATACTGTTACACTGGCATATCCTTGATAACAGGGACACTCACAAATAGACACTACTTCAGAGCACTTTACCAGTGGGACGTCTGGTTTTGGTATCTTTAGATCTTACTATGAGAGGACTCTTGCAGTAGGTACTCACAAGTAGGACTTAGTGACCAGGCATTAAGATTACATGGAAAAACTCTAGCTCGCAGTGCCTGGCAGGGGACAGACCCCTGATGTCACGTGACAGACGTCAGCATGATGTTATATAAGGAACAGTCCCCATGCCCACCTCCCAGTTCTTTCCCGCCACCTACCTCCACATGTCAGATCTTGCGGAAGAATGCTGCTACTGTCGATGCCATCTGGGATGAGTATGTAACCCCCTTGTTACCTGGGGTTACTAGAATCCCAGTAAGACCTCGTAGTAGGCAGGGAAGGCAGCTTGTGAAACTCCAGTTAAATGGATTTCACACTGTCTCACTCTGTTCTCAGTCTCAGCTGAGACTGAGGGATGACATTACCATAGAACTATCGCAGCTGCTTGAGCCACAATGGAATCTGCAGAAAGGAGTTAGAGTAGACTGTTGGGAGGTTTAAACAGTCAGTCTGTGGCATTTGGAGTTTGGAGAGTGTTGAGCGAGGAGCACAGCAGCTCTGTGCTCAGGCTCTTGGAGCCTCAGCCCTGAAATAGGGCTACATTTAGGGAAAGGTGTGTGTTTCCACCTAAAGAGAGACTCTGTGAGCTGTTTTAAAGTGGTGTAGACCGCTGATTCAGGTCTCTGTGCCCCATCCCTCAGGGGATGAGGCAGGAAGGTTTGCCTGTGATTCCAGGTGCAACCCCCTGGCTAGTGCTGGAGGAAGATGCTGCCTTAGTTTGTCCACAAGTGTAGGGTACAAGAAGATTCCGTGATTCACCTGTGGGACACCTGCAACTGGAGGGTGAGTTCTGCTCTTTCTAAAGGGCCCATGTTTCATCCTGAACTGTGTTAAAGTGGGGATTGGACTACTGAAGTAGTGGGAGGCCTAGAGCAATAGGCTTAGCCAACAAGTAAAAGTAGGTTCAAGTCCAGCACATAAGGGAAGTCAAGACATGTAGAGGAAATGTGATATACGTCTACCGAGTAATCTACACTGCCAAGCTTTCAGAAAAGAGTTGTTTAGTTTCCAGAGAAATGGCTGGGTATGGATTGTGGGAGCTGGAGGTGGGAGCCCCATCCCGTCTTTAGTAACCAGGTCCACCTCTACGGATTTGCTCTGTGGATTTCTACTTTGCCTCATGCACTTGGCCAGTGATGAGAGAAGTACCCAGACATGGGATGGAAGGGAAAATTCCCTCTAGGAGTCGAAGGCTCTAAGGTGGTTTGGGGAGCCACGACAGGAAAACTGGTTCATTCCCATAATGGACCATGGATCAAGTGGCCGGTGGGGGAGCTGGACCAGTGGGGAAAACCCAAGTAGTGTACAAGTCGGGCTGTGTACCCAAAGCTGCATGCAAATTCGGGCTGTGTGCCTGGAGGGTCTAGAGCCTGAGGGCTGGAAATGTGAAGAAGTGTTCTGTTATCTCTAATCTGCATTACCAGGAATGTAGCCCCATGGGGGTCCATCTATGCTTTGTTTTGTTCAGTTTTGATGTGAATAAAAGCCACACTTTAGAATCCCATTCCTGGTTTTGGACATTACAGTTATTGATTCCTGTGTTTGGATTTACTTGGGTGCCCCTGTGCAGAGAAGCCAAACCTAGACCCCCCCTGTGCCGAGTAGCCTAGTCCTCCGCAAACCCAGCCCCCACCTAGTACTGCTGTCAGCTTCAACAGCATGCCACCTGTCGTTTTGCAAAAAAGCAGGGGTCGGGGGTTACAAGTATAATTCCTAACAGTTTTATAGTTACTCTGTTTATTCTCATTTTTTGTATTACCAGAAATTGTCATGCTTGTCATCCATGACACCTTCAGAATCACTTAAGAACAAGCACAACTCTTGTGGAACTCAGATCCCCCACAAAGATGGCCATTTCCTCTGCCTTTTGTGCTGGGGCCCAGGCCATAAGGTAGAAGGGTGTGAGCACTGCCAGAAGTTTAACGCAGCCACACATAAACGTAGGCAACAATCCCAAGAAGTCCATCTTTTAAAAGAAAAAATGGCAAATATGGAGAAGGAGCTGAAAAAACTCGAGCAATCAGTGTCCTGTCCGGAAGGCCACCATAAGAAGAAGAAGAAGAAGGACTGGGAAAGACATTGGGACTGGGAAGGGTCCCCAGTCATTCTGCCACCTCCCACTGGAGTTGTGGTCCTTCAGGTAACATCCCCATCTGTGGGATTTGCCTTTGACGACTGCTTTGGTGGGTACCAAACAGCCATCAACCCACCTGTCTGGCCCGTGGTTGACGGGAGCCTCCTGAGATCAGGAGGCACCCACCTCCTCTATGCATCCAAGATTTCAAGGCCTAGTGGTACGAGTGAAAATGGTAAATCGAGTTTTGGCTCTGCTAGCAGGTTCTGGCATAGCTGTGGCTGCTAATCCACCTGTTGGCTCCTCTGAGAGATGCCTAGTCCTGGATCCTCTGTCAGACCCCAATAACAGTCCTGACAAAGAGGTAATGGCACAGCTGATGTTAGATACGCAGCTGACAAAGGATACTTCTCCTTCCTGTCCCTTAACCGCCATTAATGGTACCTCTGGCTTCCCCTGTGGGGGATGCAGAGACAGGGGATCACCCACTGATAGTGGTCTTGTCACCCCCTCCACCATAGCCTCAGACACCAGAGCCAGCATCAGATCAGACTATAGTCCCTCTCACTCCCGCAGGTGTTTCAGTCCTGCAAGGCCCTCCATTGGGCCAGACGTCAGGACCTTCGAGACCCGAAGATTCCTCCGGCAGGGTCTTCAGTCCCTTCATCAGGACCACCAGGAAATCCTTACGGGCACCCATCGCCGGGCTGTCCACCTCAGTACCCAGTGTCACAGTATCCGGCACCAGTATTCCAAATGCCTGGCTATCATCCATTGGGCTTTAACTACCCCTGCTATGGGTACCCTAGCTATGGGTTTAATAACCCTCCACCTCAGCCTCAAGTGGACATTCATGCAGTCCTTAAGAACTGGTGGGCAGAAGCAAAGTCTCAGCTCATGTCAGAGCTGGAATAGCATCAGCCACCAATGGCCCCAATGCCAGCTCCAAGGCCGCCTTCATTGGACCCTTCTCCTTCACCTAGCCCCAATGGCACAACGCAGGTCAATCATCCTGATACTAACCCTAGGCCCTGAGAGTTTTTGAAGGCCTATGGAGTTTTCTAGGCCTTTAGAACTACCGCTTCCGGCCATCAGCTGTCCGAGTGACCAGGATTCCTCAGACTCATCTAGTGACATGGCCCATTCTGAGTCCGATTTGGAAACACCCACATCAGATGATCAGAGACTGAAGGACTCTGCCAAATCTCCTCCAAGGGATCCTTTATTCTTGGAACTCCTAAGAAAGATCCAAGCAGCCTATGATTGGTATACAGTTGCCCAGGATCCTCAGAGGCAGCTACTGGCAGCTCATTTGGATTTAGCAGATTCTTCCCCAAACCTCATTCCACCCTGGATAGAAAACCACATGAAGATTTGGTCACCACTGTATGGAAGCAACCCTCTTCTCTGGTACCAGAGCTAGAAAGGTTGACAGACTTTATCACTCTCCAGACAATAAAGACTTCCTCAGTCTACATCCCAAGGCTGATTATGTGGTTATTAGTGCAGCCCTTGATAGGTCTGCTAAACCCAAACACCTTCGTGCCCCCCCAATAAAGAATCTAAAATTCTGGATTAGTACAGGAGAAAGATTTACTGTTCCTTCACATTGGGTATAAGGACACTGAATTACAAAGCCCATATGGGGAACTATCAAAAATATGTCCTAAGTCAGTTGGAGTCCAAGGTAGACTCTCTTCAAGATTCTACCCTAAAAGACGAGATGGCAGATCTAGTCCAGTCAGCTAGATCCACTTGTAGTCACATGTTGCGTGCCACCTACGATGCAGTGGATGCTGCAGCTAGGGGCTCAGCTTCTGCAGTTCATCTGAGACATCACGCCTGGCTGTTGATCTCAGGCCTGGCACCAGAAGTCCAGTCTGCCATATAGGGTGCTTTCTTTAGAGGGGTGGTCCGTTTTGTCGGGGAAGTAAAGGACATCAGAAATGACCTCCAAGACAAGGGCATGGCCCTACAGTACATTCGGTACAGTTTATGTACAAGCCTCCACAGAAGCAAAAACAGCCATTTCGGAGGCAGCAACATCATCAACAAAGACCAAATGAGAACCGATGTCAGAACAAACGGGCAGCCTCAGCCACAGGAGTACCTCCGGCCTAGTCCCATAAAGCCTTGGGAGCTACGGCCTCAGCCTTGCCCTCCACCTCCTGACTTCTTAAACCTCCCACCTCCACTGGTATGTTTTCCAGAGGAACTGGTGGGGGCAGGTTTTCCTATCACCTAGCAGAGTTGGAGGAAATAACTACAGACTCATGGGTTCTTTAACTGGTGGCAAAAGATCATACAGTAAAAGTCATAGAAAGACCCCCAAGAAGACCTCTGGGTCATTCATCCTACCCACCCAGCCTCCTACAGTTGGTGAGAGAGGAAATCACATCCTTGCTGGCAAAGACAGCAATAGAACCAGTTTCTGAAAAGCATCAGTGGAAAGGGTACTACTCGCATTTCTTCCTGGTTCCCAAGATGACAGGCAACCTCAGGTCGATCCTGAATCTTTTTTTTTTAAATTGAATTTTCTATTGAAACATTTTATAGCATTATTAAAAGTTTGTGAGACAATATATGCAATACATTCCGGTATATATGGTTTTTCTCTCTTACAGAATTATACAGATCTAGAACATCACAAGGAGATCTTCATAATAAAATAAAGTAATACAAAACTGAATAAAGTTTATCTATTACAGCACTCTTGTGTGGTTGTCCTTTTTTGTGGTCAGTCTGTTGTATTTACCTGCTGGACTACAAAAAGTTGATTACAAGGTAAGGCATATTGATAAAAAAGGATTATCTATAAATTATTTTAGTTAGAGTCTTGGTTAGAGTTCATGGCTAGAATTGTTAGAATAATGAAAGGTGTGGGGGAATCTAGGATAAGGATGAAGTTAGAGTAGTTAGATAAGTAACAGATAACAGACATTTATGGTATTATGGTAGACAGAGTGCTTCTCGTGGTTCTAAGTCAGGATACTGGTTTAGTTGGTATGTTACCCAAGTATGCCAGAATGCGTTAAGAGATTTAATATGAAATGTTATTCTGGCAATCAGTTGATCCATGTTACACATTTCATAAGACAAGGCTCTCCAGTCCTCCTTCATGGGGACAGGCTTAGTATGCCAAAGCTTGGTAATTGCTTTTTTCACTGCTAGTATAAGTATTGTAGATTTCTTAAGTAGTAATTTAGGGATTTCCACCTCTCTTGGGGGGAGTTGCAGTGAGTATATAAATAGGAGTGAAGAGGTCCATATTGCTAATTAACATCAATATTAAAATATTAGCCCACGGTAATGGCGTGTAGATTGGGGTCAGTTGGGGAATCTCTCATAAGCAGAGAGCAGCTAGGTTTTGTTCAGGGTAGACTCTCAGTGGACCACCTTAGAAAACTGTCTTACCTTTTCTCGGCTTCCAGGGACTCTTCGGTTCCCACAGTTCAGCTCTCCCTGGATGCCAAGAAAGCCTTTGATAGAGTTTCATGGGTATATCTTTTTGCTTTACTTCCTAAATTCCGTATTTCCCCAGTGTTTATACAATGGATTAAAGTGCTTTACTCTTCCCCGTCAGCTCGAATTCTTTGTAACAAAGTTTTATCTTCACCCTTCCCCCTTTATCAGGGTACCAGACAAGGATGCTCACTTTCTTCATACTTGTTTAATCTCTTTAGAGAGTCTCTTATTCTCAAAATCAATCACTCTCCCTTGGTTTCCAGCATCTCAGTAGGACGTACCCAGTGTAAGTGATCTCAATATGCAGATGATATACTGTTACACATTACCTCACCTGCTACATCCTTAGCAGATGCCTCGAAGATTACCTCCCAATTTGGTGTTATTTCTAATTATAAAATGAACTTAACCAAAACTGAAGTTATGCCACTTAACATTGTCACTTGTAAGACAGATATTGAACATCTTGGCCTGGTCTGGATAAAAGACAGGTTGAAATATCTGGGAATCTCTCTTAGTACTTCACCCTGTAAACTGAAACAATATAATCTTGATTCAATAGTATCTCACCTCAAAATTGACCTAGATCAGTGGTCCATGCTACCATTTAATGCTTTGGGGACAACTAAACATTACTAAAATTAATATTGTCTCGAGACTTATATATCCTCAGCAGACATGCAACTACACTTTACCTCAAACCTGGTTTAATCAGATTCACAGGATTATCTCTTCATTTCTGTGGCAAGGGGAAACAGCACATAGAGCTTCATCTAAGTTAATGCAGACCAAACAAGATGGAGGACTGCAAGTCCCCAACATTTTTTTGTACTATCTAGCTCTACATCTTAATAGAGCCTCTCTTTGGTCAAGTCTGGTAAGGGGCAATACTCCAGGGTCTCATGCATCCCTCTGGATAGATATGGAATGCTCCATATGTGCTGATCATGGCCTCGACCTTCGGACGCTTCCTTACTTTTCCAGGAAGAGAATACCCAGATTCTTGGGGGACACTCCATTGGAAGCTTTTCTTCAAGTGCATTCCCAACATTGTTCTCTCCTCAGAATTAATCCTCATAAAGATATGGCCCAACCTTTATTTAACAATCCAAATTTTTGTATAGCAGCGTGACCACTCTCAAGAAGTTTTTGTCCGGATATGGGTGTTGATACAATCAGTGGCCTTATCATTAACCATAGACTGCTGCACTTTCAGGATGCCCATCTGCACATGTTACAATACCTCCAGATATCCCATATGCTCACTCAGTTTTTTGGTAGTGGCCCCTGGTTTAGCCCTTACAGTAGTTTGATTATTGCTCTCATTCAGAAAGCTCCTAACTCCAATCGAGTATCAATTATTATTGCACATTGCAAGATCTTTTAGTTGCTCATGAGGGCCCACTATTATTCTATTCAACACTATCATTCTACACAATTCTATTATTGGGACCAATCTCTTCTGATCTCCAATTCCTCCAGAGATTGGTCAGTTATTTTGAAACATCTATACACCTTTATTAAATGGGACAGATACCGGTTTATGAAATTTAAAATTATACATAAGCTTTACTACACCCTGGTTAAATTACATAAAATGGATAAACTATCTACAAATCTCTGTTCTAGATGTGGTAAAGAACCAGGCACTCTTCTCCATATTTTGTGGTCCTGTGAAAGAGTGGCTCCCCTTTGGAAGACGATTAGTTTACATTTAGATCCCTTATTGGGGATTTTTCCCTGAAGTTTGTATTCTGGGGGACTACTCCAATGCTTTAATGGGAAACCAAAGATTTCATATGGCTCTGATCTCAATATGTGTGAAGCAGGTGATTCTCTGCTACTGGTTTGATTAAAATGGATCCTGTTCGCTTTGCAGGCTGAGCGTATTATAGCTAGCATGGCTGGCAGATTAACAACTTTTACCCGGGTTTGGGAGCCCTTACAAGTTTTGACACTTTGCGTACATCAACCACTGCATAAATAATCTCTCCTTCAAATTCTGGTACATTATGTTAGGCATTCCAATCCCATTTTTCCTTTTTCTTTTTTTTTCTTTTTTTCTCTTCATTCCCCATAGCATTATACTGTTCCTTCAACGGTGGTGGGAGGGAGGGGGGTAGTTATACTATGCTTCAAAATTGTATACTATTTCTTTTTACTGGGGAGAGGGTATAGACTATATGTTGTATATATATATATATATATATATATATATATATAATGTAATGCTCACCATCTGGGATCTTTTTATCATTCTAGTTAATATTACTTTGTTTGAGCACTAGTGTTCATGGTGATTTTTTTACCTTTTTTTTGTGTGTGCTTCAATAAAGTTTATGAAATTTGAAAAAAGAAAATTAGGCATGCCAAGAGATGAACAAGGTGGTCTAGTATTTCACTTAACTGGCACCATGGTTTGCAAAAATGAGGCTTTTTAGATGTGCAGAAGGAGTTATACCAAACAAATGTAAATATCTTGAGTTATACATAAACAACCAATATGAAAGTTGTTCAGGACAAAAAGGGATCTACCATGCCGCTTTGACATTCGTTATGTAGACCGGTATTTCGTCATCAGGAATCATGTTGACCGCAAGTTGCGTGTCTCCCAGTCCTGTTTTAGTTTTTCCAGTTGGAGTTGATTTAGGGTGGGGTGCAGGACTGGGAGACTGTCTTGGGCACACCAACACAGCAACCTGTTAGCAAAGTGTCAATTTTTCTGACAGGTATGTGTTTTGCTGTGTTGGTGTCGCCATTAGGGTGGCATACCAACAAAAAGACCTTTCAAATGAGCTTCATTAAGCTGCACTAATTAAATATTTTAAACTATGGCCATCTGATTACCTGAATTTTGATTTTTCATAGGAGTCATGCCAAACAAATGTAGCTATCTCTAAAATTGTATGAGTTACACATAAACAACCAGCATGAAAGTTGTTCAGGACAAAAAGATGTTTCCAAAGAGCCTATTCATTAAGCTGTATTAATTGTATTTTTTTAAACTGTGGCCATCTGATTACCTAAATTTTCATTTTTCTTCACAATTTTCACCTTTCGGATAGCTGTATTTAAAAAATATGTAATGAATTCAGATTAGTAACTACCCTCATTTGAAAGGTCATTTTATCCTGAACAAATTTCATGTTGGTCATGAATTAGTAACTTGTATACTTTCCAAGATATTTACATTTGTTTGGCATGACTCCTACAGTACTGTGTTCACTCAGAGAGAAACAAATGAGGTTGTTCGGAAAACCATATTTTACAAAATTAGCGACTACCCTCATGTGAAAGGTCTTTTTGTCCTGAAAACTTTCACGCAGGTTGTTTTTGTGCATCTTGAATAGTTTTAAAGATATTTAGATTTGTTTGGAATGTGTGCACATTTGCTCTCAGAGAAAAGGATCTTGGAGTTCTGTGTCCAACATTCTAAACAGAAAGAAGGGAGTATTTCTTTACCTGCCATAGCGATTTGCATTTACGGAAGAATACACTGAAAAGTCCAGAAATGTGTTCCACAGTGTGCCATTTTTCTAGCTAAAGCACAATGGCTGTAGGCTCCACCCATAGCCATACAAAGGTACAGAAAGGGAGTATTTTTCAGTAAAAAAGCTGCAAGAGAATATGGGGAGATGCAATGAAGCTGGAGCAGGGTAAATTCAGGAGAGATGTCATGAAGTACTTTTTCACAGAACAAAATGGTGGATGACTGGAAAAGTCTTCCAGTAGAGGTATTGGGGGTGGTGAAAACAGTGTTGGGATTCAAGAATGCATGGGATAGGCATAAGGGAATCTTAATGGAAAGCAAGGGGGGGAGCTAGAGATCAAGTATGGCCTGTGATTGCACTATAGGAAGTAGAAAAGTGGGCAGACTAAGTGGGCCAAGTGATCCTTACCTGCCATCAAATTCTATACATCTATGTTATCATGGAGAAGGCAAGTGTTGCTTCCCTTGTTTTTTCTGACCCCCCCAGTTAGTTTACATACTTGTTCAAGTAGCATCTAAATATGCCATTGAAGACTGCAGTACCCTTCCAAGAAGGTTGTTTCCCTTGTAGAGGCAATCTTCCCTTGTTGGCCAGCAGTCTCTGATATAGGCAAAGCCTCCTACATGCACCATTTTTTAAGTATTTATTTTGTCATTCGAACATAACCTTTGAGCAAAATGGTCTTTTTCAAAGGTCCCACATCTTCACAGGATGACATCAAGGAAAGATAGTTACAGAGTATGGGTGCGCAAGTACAGAGACAAAAATTACAAGAAATAACAGGTTGGTCTGACTATTTACAATTGTTGGCTATGTCATATAGAGAGATATAGTATATTGCAGTTAGTACAGCCCAGGCTACATGGTGAGCGCTGTAGGTTTCAGAAACAAATTTAGCAGGAGGTATAGCAGCCAGGGGAGGCATTGTCTTTATTTAATATAAAGTTGTGGGGGGGGGATTCAACACAGGCTTTCACACCATGTATATTAAGGCAGCCAACAGGAGGCTTTGTCATTAATTCTAGTCAAAAGGAGTGGGGTAATTCTGTGTGCAGGACTGATCTGGTAGGAACATACTGGAGAGCAGTGTGAGAGAGGACCTTACACAGTATAAGCTGGGGAAACAGGTGATTTGAAACAATCATATTTGTGCAGGGGCAGTGGCAGGGGAGGGACTTAAAAACAGAATGCTGAGTTAAGGACAGTATATAGTAGGCTCATCGACAGACTGTGGCTATGGAAGGCTCAATTTTGAGGGCTGGCAAGTAGTAGGAGGAAGTAGGAGTTTAAACTCAGGGTTACTGGGCAGAAGAGTGACAAAATTGGAGAATGCAGTCCAGGAGCCGGCTGAGTCCAAGATACTGGGTGATAGTGCTACAGATTACCTGCACCTACAGACCTCAGCCTTGGCCAGGTGACGTCTTAGTTCTGCCTTGAAGATGGGGAGGCTGTTAATGAGTAAAGGCATGCTGGGATCTCATTTAGCCAAGAAGGAGCCCTGTAGGCAAAGGACTGTTGGCCAAGCGCCATTTTTCTGATGGAAATGGCAAGTGGGCAGCGAGTCTGTCCTCTAGTGTGCTACCCGGATCTATCTTGCTGGATCAGCTCTTTGAAGGCCAATGGAGCCTTACCTAGGAGAAATTTCATACCAAGCCGGCATGTTTGGTGTTTGAATATGCTGGCAAGAATAATGAACCATGAATCAAGAACCATATCATCAGCCAGTCATTAAAGGTGTTTTGCCAACATTTACTGTGTCATGAAATCTTGTATATATTCTGTTTATCCATGTTAATGTCCTTGCTTTGTGGCTGTTATTGACTATGACCTCTTGTAACCTCCCTGGTCATGCCTGAAAATAGACATTTAATTGTCTAGTGCACCAAGCTAGTTAACAAAAACTCAGTCAGTCAATCAAATAAAGTAAATAAATACATGTGTATGTGCGTACGTACATACATGCATACATGTGTGCATACATACATAAATAAATGTCTTAGTGTGAAGTTTCCTTGCCTGACCCTTCCCTTTACAGGTTGCTTCATGAATAATGCCATTGTAAGTATTATCTGCGTGAGGCCTCTACCCAGCTCTCTGAAATTCCATTGAACTATCCCAACTCTTTCTCCAGTTAAGTAATTTTCTCAAGATGAACAATGATGTCCAGCTCCCTCTCAGCTCCTGCTGCCCAAGTGATCCACAGGATCTGCTCTTGTCCCTTCCTGTCTAGGTCCTCTTCAGGCACCTGACTTCCCTATCATTCCTTGTCCCAGCTCACAGCTCATTGTCACCCCAGAAGCTGCTTCTTCCTGGCCTGGTAGCCTCCCTTCCTTCCTATGGTCCTCCATTCCTAAGGACCACCCTCCTCGCATTCACTGCAATGAGAACCTCAACTTGGCTGCCTTATTCTGCCAGTATAGTGAAGGTGTTCCACAATGGTATTGGTGGAGGAGTGCGCACCTTACTCTCACCACACCCTCTTGAAACCCATCAGGGTTTATCCACTCCCTCTCTCACTGGACATCCTCTGGCAGAGAGGTGGTGGTCCAGGTGGCCCCTGGGTGGGACAGAGGTCTGATTTAACCTTGCCAGCTTGGCCTGGAGTCCAGTTACCTTTACCTGCAACCAAGAGAGGTGAGTGCAGCTTGGACAGCACCTCATTCTACAGAAAGTCTCCTGAAATACTGAAACTCCACATTCATTGCACTGTACCACTCTCATGATTGACTTGTCCTGCTTGGCTACCTGACTATCCTTTCCCAGTATCCTACCTCATACCCTTACCCTAGACAGGTATTTGTTAGTGATGTGAATTTACTACAAGCTACCAAAGAGTTTTGCACAATCCTTTCACATTCCCTGCACATCTGTCCCAGCAAGGTACTATAGTTCCCAAAGGATGCTGGTGAGTTACAATACAGCTCACAGCATTCGGAGCTATATAATACCACTACTAGATATAACATACTGTGAGACAGAGGTTATTTAGGGGTACCCCAAATAGGGATTTGCTTCAGTACCTTTATCCTTCAGGCCTCCTGGCTAAGATACCTATGGCTTACCTGATTCCTCCAGGGTCAGAATCCCTTGTAGTCTTATACTACTGCTGCAAATGCCCCATAGATGCTCAAGAGTCAGACCTCCCACTCCAGTGCTATAGACACATGATGGAATATGAACGTGGTGGGAGTCAGACCTCCCACTCCAGCACTGTAACACATGATGGGACATGAAGATAGGCATCAGACCTCCTACTCCTGTGCTGTGACACATGATGGAATGTGAAGATGGGGATCAGACCTCACACTCAAGCACTGTGACACATGATGGGACATGAAGACGGGTATCAGAACTCCCACTCCTGCGCTGTGACACATAATGGGATGTGAAGGCGGGGATCAGACTTCCCACTCCAGCGCTGTGACACATGATGGGATGTGAAGATGGGGATCAGACCTCCTACTCCTGTGCTGTGACACATGATGGGATGTGAGGATGGGGACCAGACTTCTCACTCCTGCGCTGTGACACATGATGGGACATGAAGAGAGGAGCTAGACCTCTCACTCCTGTGCCATGACACATGATGGGATATAGAGACGGGAGTCAGACCTCCCTCTCTCCCTCTCCTGTGCTGTGACACATGATGGAATGTGAAGATGGGAGTCAGACCTCCGACTCCTGCACTATTACACATGATGATGGGACGTGAAAATGGGTATCAGAACTCCCACTCCTGTGCTGTGACACATAATGGGATGTGAAGACAGGAATTAGACCTCCCACTCCAGCGCTGTGACACATGATGGGACATGAAGGCAGGCATCAGACGTCCTACTCCTGCACTGTGACACATGATGGGATGTAGAGATGGGAGTCAGACCTCCCTCCCTCTCCTGCGCTGTGACACATAATGGGACGTGAAGATGGGAGTCAGACCCTCTACTCCTGCATTGTGACACATTATGGGACATGAAGATGGGAGTTAGACCTCCCACTCCTGTGCCATTACACATGATGATGGGACATGAATATGGGAGTCAGACCTCCCACTCCAGCGCTGTGACACATGATGGGACACTAAGATGAGAATCAGACCTCCCACTCCTGTACTGTGACACCTGATAGGAGTCAGACCTCTCACTCCTGTGCTGTGACACATGATGGGACATGAAGATGGGAGTCAGACCTCCCACTCCTGCACTGTGACACATGATGGGACGTGAAGCCTGGAGTCAGACCTCCCACTCCAGTGCTGTGACACATGATGGGATGTGAAGATGGGAGTCAGACCTCCCACTCATGCACTGTGACACATGATGGGATGTGAAGCCTAGAGTCAGACCTCCCACTCCAATGCTGTGACACATGATGGAACGTGAAGCCCGGAGTCAGACCTCCCACTTCTGCACTGTGACACATGATGGGATGTGAAGATGGGAGTCAGACCTCCTATTCCAGTGCTGTGACACATGATGGGATGTGAAGATGGGAGTCAGACCTCCCACTCCTGCACTGTGACACATGATGGGACATGAAGCCTGGAGTCAGACCTCCCACTTCTGCACTGTGACACATGATGGGATGTGAAGATGGGAGTCAGACCTCCTACTCCTGCGCTGACACATAATGGGATATGAAGATGGGAGTCAGACCTCCCACTCCTGCACTGTGACACATGATGAGACATGAAGACGGTGAGACATCTGAGGTGGAATACTTCTGTAGGTCCAGCAGCTTCCTGCACTTCCTGGTTCCTTCTGATAGGTCTGACTGGATCATGTGGTCTCTGTTCTCAAGCAGTTCCTTGTGAGAGTACCAAAATGATACCCTTGCTCCTTCCAACCTGGGGACAGACACATGCCAGAAAAATAAAAGAAAAACTGGGTCACAGTTTTTCAGTAATAACCCCCACTGACGTGACTGACATGCTGAGAACTGCCTGTCACTCCTAATTGTACCTCAGATATCAGGAGCACAAACTCTCCAGCATGTATGCAGGTTCAGCAGCTTTCTGCACTTCCTAGTTCCCTCAGATAAGTCCAAAAGAAAGAAGGAAATATCACCCAAATATACTGAAAACTACCCTTTATTTAAATATAAGGAGCAAGGCCGAGTGCCGGACATGCTGGCCAAATCCCTAGCTTTTGCATAATTAAGAGATGCTTTGTTAGGTGTTCATTATTTTACTGTGCCTACTGCCAGCATTTAAAAATATACAAAGTTATTTTCCACTTGGAGAGAGGAAGGTGCAGTTCTATTTTGCTCTATGTTGGGATACTGCCTGCATTTTAAAAATGTAGATTTGTAAGCTGGCTTAGTGGCACAGAGGACTGAAGTGCCTTTCTCCATACCACACTGGCAAACTGGGTTTGAGAACAAGCTCGGGTCACCAGGCAGAGGATTGAGTGTCTAGAGGACAGCTGTCCTCTCCCAGGGTGGGGGGTTTGTGGGGAGAGGAACAGCTCTTCTCTCCCAGGGTGGGGAGGTTTGTGGGGGGGAGAGGACTGAGTGTCCAGAGGACAACTCTCCTCTCCCAGGGTGGGAGTTTGTGGAGGGGGGGAGAGGATCTAGTGTCCAGAGGACAGCTTTCCCCTCTTCCAGGGTGTGGAGGTTTGTGGGGGTGAGGGTTGTGTGTCCAGAGGACAACTCCTCTCCCCTTCCCTCCTCTCCTCTCCTCTCCCAGGGTGGGAAGAGGATTGAGTGTCCAGAGGACAGCTCTCCTCTCTTCTCCTAGGATGAGGGTGGGGTTTGTGGGGGACTGGGTGTCCAGAGGACAGCTTTCCTCACCCAGGGTGGTAAGGTTTGTGGGTGGGGGGGAGAATTGAGTGTCCGGAGGACAGCTGTCCTCTCCCAGTCTGGGGAGGTTTGTCAGAGGGGAGGGGGCACAGCTCTCCTCTCCCTAGGTGGAGAGGTTTGTGGGGGGATTGAGTGTCCAGAGGACAGCTCTCCTCTCCCACAGTGGGGAGATTTGTAGGGGGGATTGAGTGTCCAGAGGACAGCTTTCCTCTCCCAGGGTGGCGAGGTTTGTTTGTGTGTGTGTGGGGGGGAGAGGACTGAGTGTCCAGAGGACATCTCTCTTCTCCTCTCCCAGGCTGGGGAGGTTTGTGGGGGGAAGAGTATTGAGTGTCCAGAGAATTGCCTCCTCTCCCAGGGTGGGGGGAACTGAGTGTCCAGAGGACAACCTCCTCTTCCAGGCTGGGAGGTTTGTGGGGGATTGAGTGTCCAGAGCACAGCTCTCTCTTCTAGGATGGGGAAGTTTGTGGGGGGATTGAGTGTCCAGAGAACAGCTCTCCTCTCCCAGGGTGGGGAGTTTTTTGTGTGGGGGGGTGGATTAAGGCCCCATCCACACTACACCACTAAAACCCTGTAACAGTTTCAAACCATTACAGACAGTGAACATTATGGTGTGTCCACACTGCCAGTGAACCATTATGATAATGGTTCGGAACCGTTACAGCCAGTTCACATTGTGGGTGACGGGTGACCTTTACGGTTGGCACCCTATCCCACAATGCTGTTCGTGCTACACTGAGGGCAATGCTGGAGTTACACGCTCATGCATCCACACCATAGCTGGTAATGTTACAGAGGCAGAACTGTTTTCATAACCATTGTTGAAACCACTTCATAAGTGGTTTCAACAACTGTTATGAAAACCCCTCCTGTAACGTTACAGGTGTAAACACAAACCATTGCAGAAATGGTTTGGACTCTCTGTAACGTTACAGAGGGGAGTTTTCAGTGTAGTGTGGACAGGACCTGAGTGTCCAGAGGACAGCTCTTCTCTCCCAGGCTGGGGAGATTTGTCAACTTGGCCCTTAGCTGCCCCCAGGTGGAGGTCTGGAGGTAGTACAAGCAGCCTGAGTGGCATGTACAGAGGGGTTGGGGTTCCGCAGTGCATGTGTACCTCCACACACATGCTTACATGTCACCAAGGCTGGAGAGGGACTACAGGAAAAAAACAAACAGAAACGTGGTTGGCACAGGCAACATGAAGCCCCGCCTTTGTTCCCATGCCGTCGCCTTGTCAATGGTCTAACAATCTGGATTAAAGTCACTAGGTGGGGGAAGGATGGCCCTCAATTTCCCAGCCCCACCATGAGGTGGGGCAATCTGTGGGGGATCTAAGGCATGGAGACCAGGAGAAATGGCTCTGGGCAAGAGGAGGTGGGGGATGGTGCTGAAAGTCTGCCTACAGAAACCAGGAGAAAAACCTGTATATAGAAAAAAAAAGTTTTTCATGGGATGGGGTAGCTACAGTTGTATGTTACTGTTTCTACTCAGGAGGGGGTGCAGTTTTATTTTACTCTGCCTACATCCTGCATTTTAAAATGTGAATTTGTTTATGTTGGCTTGCATGCACTCAAAAGCAAAACTTATTGGGGCTACTCAGATGGCATAAGGGCTACAGAGGTGTGTGCTATACCATCCACTGCAGCTGAGCAAGCCGGTGCTGTGTAAGTCAACACTCAATCATTTCAGTGGTGCTGCTGACACTACATTACTGGCTTGTGGATGGAAACTTCTCACATACGAAAGGATGAAGCTGCACTTACTACAGTCCAGCTCCATACTTTCATATTACTGTCCCCAACCATCATCCCCAATCCTGCTAACACTATATTACTGGTTGATGGATGCAAATTGCTCACATATATAAAAGGATGCAGCCACACTTATGACAGTTCAGCTGCATACTTTCATATTACTGCCACCAACCAGCCTCCCTCCTCCTGCTGACACTACATTACTGGCTGATGGATGGAAACTTCTCTCATACTGTATATGAAAAGATGCAGCCACGCTTATCACAGTCCTGCTGCATACTTTCATATTACTGTCACCAACCATGGTCCCCCCTCCTGCTGACAGTACATTACTGGTTGATGGATGCACATTTCTCATATATATAAAAGGATGCAGCCACACTTACAACAGTTCAGCTGCATACTTTCAAATTACTGTCACCAAGCAGTGAAGCAATGCTCCTCTCTTGCCAACCCACCTTTGTAACCTACAGCAGGTGTGCAATCCCACTGATAGTACCCCCTTCACATCCTACCCACCTTTCAATAAGCATGGTGGTTGGATGCTTAAAATGACCACCAGAAAACAGATTATCCCTCCCTTAAAAAATGTCAGTTAGATGCCCAACCCACTGCTGGGAAGCACAGCAACCCCTTCCGCCAATGTCTGGTGGTTGGGTGATCAACTCTTACACCAGAATCCACCACCACCCCCCCCCAAAATAAAAAGAAAAAGGCCAGTGATCAGGTACCCAGTTCCACTGCTACATACAACAAAACCCCCACCTCCACCAAAGTTCAGAAATTGGGTGCCTAACCCCACCACTAGAAACCACAGCAAATACACCTCCGCATCAAAGTCTAGCAGTCAGGTGCCCAACTTCACTGCCAGTATCCACAACAGCCCCTCCCCCCCCCGGTCTGATGGCTGAATGCCCAACTGCCTGGAAATGTTACCCCTTCCCAACAGCATGCAATACCTGCCAAACCGCACACTGGCACTGTGGTGTCAAATTCCCAGTGCCAGTACCTGCAATAAAGAAAACCATCCCTTGTTCTCCTGCTTGTTGTTTTTATCCAGAAACAAAGGAAACTGACCATCAATATTTTGTCTTCCCTCACATCCCTCCAACTCCCTCACCCAACCACCCGCTCAGCACCCACAACCACACATCCCCCACAGCCCTTACTTATCCATTCCCCCACTGAACTCCCTTGATGACTGGCACATCCTGCTGCTACCACCACCAACTACAAACCGACTAAAAACAAGGTAATGTCAGGAAATTCCTTTTTTTCTATTATGCATCTCTTTTTGCTCTGTTTCTTTGCCCGCTCGCCCTCGCGTTCTTGGCGTGAGCACGCACATGTGGAGGCATGTATATGCCGCACACTGCAGGATGCCCCACCCTACCGGTTGGCCATGCCAGCCTGCGCCACCATTGGACCTGCACCCGGTGACGGCAGGACTGCTGGATGGCGACCCCCCCTTCCCAGGACAGGAGATCTGCTTCTCAATCCTGCTCCCCCCTTCCCCATGCCAGCACCCCAGTGACCCAAGGTTGTTCCCAAAGCCAGGTCACAGGCGTGGTACGAGGTAAGGCAGAGATGCCTCAGCCCTCTGTGCCACCGGGCCAGGTAATTACTTTTTTTAATGCATTTTGAACTTTTGCTCATAACTTTGTAATTTTTTAAACATTTTTCCCCAGATGTTCAACATAGCCTTGTTTTAGATCAGCTCATGAAACTAGGAGGTGTCATTTTTCAGATCCCTCCAAAACATGTTTTTTTAGTTGCTCTGCAAAATCATCTTTCAGAAAGCATTTAACAGTTTCGACCTGTCTTGATCCTGTAGAAAGTATTGGCAGAAATGAACCGCCAGGATCACCCAGTCTGCCTAGCATGCCGCTTGCCTTCCATCTGCCCCACTCCCTGGATCCAATGGACCCTTGTGTCTATCCCACACTTCTGAATCCCTCCACGGTTCCTGCCTCCCACCTCCTCTGGGAGTCTGTTCCAGTTTTCTACCACCCTCTCCATAAAGTAGAATTCTTTGATGTTTCCCCATAACCTACCCCCTACTATCTGCATATCATGCCCCCTTGTTTTTTTTTGTTTTTTTAACTATTTTTATCTCCTACCTTTCTGGGCTTCACTCAGGCATTCTTGCTCAGCCCTGTAGCTCCTGACCACTCGCCTAATTGGGCTCCTAGAGGTTGCCATCGCCTCGCCCGGCAGGTACAGGGGGATTTTTCTTGCGTTTTCCTCCCTGTCTCCATCCCTCTTGGAACTCAGATGTGCAATAGTCTCACAATATCTGTCACAGCTCCACCACAGCCACAGCTTTGTGCCACAGGTACCATGGTGCACCCCCAACAACCACCAGAGGCCACTCAGGAATGGCGAATATCCCTATACCTCCCCTGGGAAGGGAGAGCAGTCCTAGAGATGCTCAGTCAGTTCCCTGCTGTGCCGACCCCCAGTGGCCCAAGCTGATTCCCCAACCCAGGTCACCAGCGCGGCGCAGGGTGTGGCGTCCAGTACCTCAACCCTCAGCGCCACCAGCCCCCTGGATTTTGTTTGCTCTTTTAGCTGGAAGATATCCACTACTGGCACTCTGTTGATACCCTTGATATATTTGAAGGTCTCTGTCATGTCCCCCTTTTCCCTTCTTTGTTCAAGGGAGTACATTCTGAGGGCCTTTAGCAGTTGCTCATATGAGAGGTGATTGAGCCCCCTAACCATTATTTTTTTGCTACCTCTGGACGTGTTCCACCCTATCCACATCCTTCTTGAGTTATGGTCTCCAGAACTGGACCCCAAATTTAAGGTAAGTCCTGACAAGCTGCCTGCATAAGGGCATTATGACCTCCCTCTTCCTCCTAGTTATATCCCTGCCGATACATCCCAGCATCTTACTGGCCCTTGCTACCACCTTCTCATGTTGCTTTGCCTTCTGGTTCTATGAAATGATTATGCCAAGGTCCCTTTCCAGCTTGGTAACTTCTAGGACATGCCCCCCATACAGTATTCTTCACCCTGGTTATTCCTGCCTTACATTTTTTTGCATTGAAGGACAATTACCATTCCCTGTACCATTCCTCTAGTTTCTCCAGATCCCTAGACATGCTCTAAACCCTCTCAGGTGTCTCCTTGCTATTGCAGACCTTCATGTTGTCAGCAAATAGACATACTCTTCCATCCAGCCCCTCCACTACGTCCCCTATAAATATATTGAAAAGGAGTAGCCCCAGCACCGACCCCTGAGACACCCCACTGGTGACCACACCTTCCCCAGAAGGTACCCCATTAACAATTGCCCTCTGTCTTCTGCCCTCCAGCCAGTTCTGCACCCACCTAATCATGAGTGGCCCCAGCCCAAGGCATCTCATTTTGTGCAGTAGTCTCCTGTGTGGCACAGAATTGAACGCCTTTTTAGAAATCCAGATACACAACATCCACCAACCCCGCCCCCCCCCATCCAGTATCCCGGTGACCCAGACAAATAACTCTATTAAGTTCATTTGACACAATCCTCCCTCAGTGAACCCATGTTGCCTCCAGTCCTGTAGGCCATTGACTTCTAGGTAGCTAGCGACTCTCTTTTTTAGCAGTTTCTCCATAAGCTTGCCTAATGCCGATGTTAAGCTCACCGGCCTGTAGTTGCCTGCTTCCTTCTTGTAACCCCCCCTTATAAAGGGGGACCACATCCGCCTATCTCCAGTCATCCAGGATCTCCCCTGATTCCAAGGATCTGTTAAAGAGGCTGGTCAGAGGTTCTCCTAGCACCTTTCTAAGTCCCCTCAGTACCCTGATTGCACCCCATCCGGCCCCATCGCCTTCTCCACCTTCAAACCCTCTAACTCCCCTAGGACTTCTTCCACCTGGAATGGACTCAAGTCAGTCCCTCACCACCACCACCACCACCACCTTGTGTTCCCTGGTTTTTCTGCACTGCCCCTTGTTCTTCACCACGAATACTGAGTATTTTCGCCTACCCCCAGTCATCTTCCACCAGCTCCCCTTCTCTGTTTTTCAGCCTGACTGTCCCCTCCCTTGACTTTCTCCTCTCACTCACTTACCGGAAGAGGGTTTTATCCCCCTCCCTGACTGTTGGCTATTCTCTCTTCAGTTTTTGCCTTCATCCTCCTGACCTCCATAACTGCTTCCTTCTGCTTTTCTTGGTATATATAGCCCTATCCTTCTCCTTCTGTGCCCTTTTATACCTCCTGAACACCTTTTTCTTTGCCCTGACCTTCTCTACCAATTCTGTATTGAACCAAAGTGGCTTCCTCTTCTTTCTATTTTTATTTATCCTCCTGGCATGGAGGCTAGTGGCCTCAACTATTGCCTCTTTTATTTAACCCCACATTTCTTCAGCCTCCCCAAATCCCCCCACCCATGCTAATGCTTGTTGAACACTTCCCCCCATTTTCTGAAAGCCTACATGCTTAAAATCTAGGTCCTTTACTCTGGGCTGATGGACTTCTGCAGTCATTTTTACCATGAACCAGACAGTGCTGTGGTCACTCGTGCCCAGGTTCTCTCTTATGGATATATCACCCACCCATTCCCCATTTGTAAGAATCAAATCCAGGATCGTTTCCTTCCTGATCTGTTCCTTAATTAGCTGCTTCATGAGTGCCCCCTGTAGGGAGTCCACGATTTCCCTGCTACTGGCAGATGCTGCTGATGGGGTGCCCCAATCCACGTTCGGTAAGTTGAAGTCCCCCATCAGCAGCTGCTCCCCTCTGTGTGCCATCCTCTTGATCTCCATCATTGTCCTATCTACTGTATCCTGCTGTGCTGTTGGCCTATAAATCGCCCCGGTACATATGACCCCTCCATTCCCCATGTCCAATGGTACCCACAAAGCCTCAGCCCCCCCTCACCTACCTTGCATTTCTGTAGCTTTAATGTGTTGCTTCACATGTAGGGCAACCCCCCCACCCATCCTGTGCTTCCTATAAAGTACATACCCCGATATTGCCATGTCTCTGCAAGGCTTGCATTAACGCGCTACTGAAGTCCCGCTTGGGCAAAAATCCAATCTTTGATGCACTATTTTGAAAGCACTGCATCTGTTTTGACGCAGCCCTTCTTGACTTAATTGGTGCTGCTGTCACTTTGAATGCACTGTCCTATGCTTCTCCGTGGGACACAGTAAGAGTGGCGGTGATGATCGGGCCCAATTTTTTTTTTTTTTCAACATATATCGGAGGCAAGCTGTGATTGCTGAGGTGTCGGGGGGGGACCCAGCTGAGTAGGAGTGGCCAAGTAATCAGCATGGGTAGCGATTTAAGTCTGAGGGAGGAGTATGTGGGCTGGCATTACTTTACTTGTTGACATGATCTGAGGCAGCTGAACCAGCGAGGAAAGGTCTGTAGCCCTTGTCTGTGTTAGTCCGGGAGAAGAGCTGGCGAATCGGGTGAACTGAGTATGGAGGAGCCAGGGGTGATGGGCGTGACAGCAGTTTCAAGGAGCAGCAGCTGAAGACAGTGCCCAGTTCGGCAGATCCCACCTAAGAGGTTATGAGGTCAGATGGAGAAAAGGAACCTGTGTTCCTTCTGTGTGTGGGTCTGGTGGTCTGGGGAGTGTGTCAGGATAGTGCTGTATTGGAGACTGGGTGATGGGAATAGATTGCCGACATTAATTCAGAGGGAGACAGACTGTAACCGTTACTGCAGCGGGGGGGGGGATTAAAGCTAAGCATTCTGTCACTCTACTCAGTGCCTATAGTAGTACAACCCTCCCCTGCTGCATGACGGAAAAGTGGTGATCAAGAGACCAACTTCCTGCATTTTTTATGGCTGATGAATTAAAATAAAAAAAAAAAGTTTATGGCTGCTAGATAAATGCCTATGGCTGCCCCATCATCATTAGGAAAAGCAAGGGTACGTTCTCTGTTTGACCTGGCAACCAAAAAAACAGCGTTTTATTTTGGTAGACTGCTCCACAGACTGCCTCGCACTGAATCCGATTCAGTCTGTGGAGCAGTCGGATGGCCAAGGCAAACAGAGATTGTACCTCCACTTTTACTAATATGATGTGGCAGCCACATGCATTTACATCTAACAGCCAGTAACTTGTATTTTTTTTTTTTTTTAATTCCTCAACAGCCTGAAACACAACTGAAAACACAGGGAGATCTCTTGCATCAGTTTTCCATGTCATGCAGGGCAGAGTACTACTGTACAGATGAGGCATGGCAGTAACTTGTGTTTTGTTACTATAAAGGCAGTTTGGGGGTGGGGAAGGCTTCCTAACATTATCAGGAGTACAAATGAGGCGTCTAAGCTTCCACCTCAATCTCCCATCATTCAGCCTGCCTACAACTTGGATCAGTGTACCACATGGTGTGTTCTTATGTTGCACACGTGGTACACTGATCTGGAACTTAATACAGCCGTTCAGAGCGTGGGATATCAGTTGGTTACAGGCAGTTCGGATCGTCGAGTGGCTCTGATCTACTTTGTGTTGTACTTGTTCACGGCTTATAGACCATTTAAAAAAACTTTGTTTTGATGAAACATTCTCCAGTTGTGGAGAATTCTGTTGTATCTTCATTATTACTATTTTCTGGTGGGGCAGAGTGAGCTTTATGAAGGAGAAAGGAGCAGTTAGTTTGTCCGGCTACACAGCCTGAGAGGGCCAAGCGGTCTGTGGGGCTAGAGGGCTGTATTTCTCTCGGGGACCGTCTGGCGTTCAACTAATCTGCAATTTAAAAAAAATACAAACTAGAAAAAACACTTGTGGCTTCAAATTTCAGCCCTGAATATCATTATTGCAGAGTGCAAGCAGCAGATAATACCAAACAAAAACCTATCTCAGGCCATTTTTTGGTAGGGGGAAGGGAATACAAGAAATCTTGAATATCTGAGAGAGCTCTCTGTGTTAAGCCTGCCTTGAAAATTTGGTTTCAGCTCATCAGCCCAGTACTACTGTGGGCCAGTGGCTAAATAAGACTCTGCTTTTAATTTTTCTTCTGAATTTGAATTAAATAGCATTACTTACCTTTGCAGCTGTAGCAGGGCAGTGACTAACCAGATGTAACTGCTGCAGTTTTTTGGGGGACATGGTGGAAGGGCTCTAAGTGAGTGAGCTTAGTAGGTGAGCCTTAATAAACAAATCTCCTACCTACTCTTGCTCAGATAAATAAATAGTTTATTTACCAACTTCATCTTGGTAGCACTAGTTGTACCAGCTTCTTCAGTCTTATAAATAATTATCATTAAGAGCTCAGCTTGCTGTTGGGGGCTCAGGTCTAACAGTCCATCTTTCTACTATTACTACTGCATTTTGATTTACAAAATATTCTAGTCTCTGCTCACTAAGAGCCCAGCTTGCTGTTTTGGGGGGCTCAGGTGGTCTAAAAATTATTCCAAGTGTACAACTTCTACATTTTGACTTAAAACATAATTATCTACTTCAGCTGTTATTCGGTGGCTCGGAGTTCTTGAAAATAAAGAATACACACTGCTGACAATACAGGTTAAATTATCAGTAAAAAAAGCTGTATATTTATACCTTTTGGCAAGCTGATATATAAGCCTTTTAAATAAGTCATTTTTATTTTTCATGGACATTTATAATTTTGGTGCAGTGACCCCCAACCTTTGGCTTCTGACCCCCTACTTTGGAAGCAGGGGGTCAGACTGACCCCCTGATTTCTGACCCTAATGCAAGGCCTGTCCCTGTCCTTGCCATCATGCCCATATGTCTCTGTGATACCCACGATGTCCAGGTCCTCCTCAGCCATAACCACTGCTAAGTCTGGGATCTTATAGTCCATGCTTCTGGTGTTGGTGCACATGGCTCTCCATTCACTGGGCACACTCTGTTGTCCCCTGGTGCAGTTTTCATTCCTTTCTCCTCTAGCCTGGTTCTTTCCATCCCAGGGAAGACTGGTAGTCCCCATGTCTCCTGTTCCATGGAGTGGGTTTGTTTTCAACCCCCCTTGATTTAGTTTAAATTATAGTTTTGTTGTATGAAATCCTCCGACTATCTCTTTAGCACTGCTGTACTCTCCCTATTCAGGTGCAGTCTGTCTGGGGCAAATAGACTCTCATCTCCCCATGTCGTTCCCCAGTCCCCTACTAACCCATACACCATCTGTTCACACCAACCCAACCATCACTCATTAAATTTCTCAATCCTCAGTCTCCTTTCTGTGCTTACCCTTGGTATGGGCAGTACCTCCGAAAAAGCCACAGATCTGAAACCCAGGCTACTGCAGTCTCCTCACAAGTGCCCTAAATCTTGCCTGCACCTCCAACAAGTTATGCCCCACCAGGTCATTTGTTGCAAGGTGAAATACCGAGTGAGTTATCCCATCCTGCTGCCTCCTTCTGGATTAAATGTAGTGAATGACCTTTGCCGCTGTCATACCTGGTTGGCACTCAACCCATATTGTACTGCTTTTGCATCCCCTAGTGAATTCCTTTTATTATTGAGTCCCCAACTATTAAGGCCCTTCTCTCCATTACCTTCTGCTATTATTGTTCCTCTGTCATGCTCCATCTCTACTTCTGCTTCCCTCTTTGCCTTTCATTTCTCCCCAAGTACTTAACTCCTCCTTCTCTCTACTCGCTGTCAGCCTCCCACTGGTATTCTCTTCAAAACCACCTCTCCCTACCCCTCTCTCTGCTGATTCTGTCTCCCCCGACCCTGCCTTTCCCTTGCCCTGTCTGAGGTTTCCTGTGCTGAGGTCATTTCCCCATTTCCATCCTGTTTAGCTCCCCCGAGCCTTCTCTTGCTGTCCCCTCACTCTTGAGGGCTTGCCCATTTTGGTATGAGTTCTTCCCAGTACTCTTGTCAGTCCTTTTACCCTCATCCTTGTTTTTCCACAAAGGGATGACCCTGCTCCTCCTTTCTACTGCACCTTCAATCATGTCTGTCACACCTGTTCCCCCTGAGTCCGCTTCTGCTCCAATTTCTTTATTCTCATCCCCATTTAGTGGCACGAGTGTTGCAAATCTGTTTTTGTGCTCTTTGCCTACTGCCTTTTGTCCTCCTGCTTTTGCTACTCCCCTTCCATTTCCCTGTCATGCAGTCTTTGGACTTTTGGACCTTACCTCCTCCCCAGTACCCTTGGCCCCTCTCGCGTCCTGTATTACCCCTATCTGGGCCCCCAGGAGCCCCCATGCCCACCCCTACACCTCCTTCTCTGCCAGCATATTCCTTTGTGTGTTCCTGACTACTCCTGCCTTTTCCCGCTTTCTCTCCTAGACCCCCCCACATCTCTGTCATTTCTCTCTCTTCTGCCCCTACCCCATCTTACTCCCTCTGCAGATCCCCTGTCCTCCCCACCACCCCACACTCTTGCCCATCCTAGCAAGCACCATAACCACCTAACCTCTTTTCTTAGTTGTGCCAGCTGCCGACACACCATCAGTCACCCATTCTCCAACTCATAGCCAGTACCATGGCCGAGCCACACCCTGTACACCCTACCACCCTCCCAAAGATGCCGCCTGCCCTTGCAGTCCGGGGACCATGCCATAGCCCTGTCCTCATTCAACTCCAAATGCCCTTCCAAATCTGTTGCCCCTGCATTCTTCACAACTCTACAAAAAATATTTATCAGATGTTATGGCACAGCAACAGCTTTATGTTAGTTATACTCTCCAGTGCCCTTTGTTGCACACTCCTTAAAGAACACCTTGGAGGTCTATTTCCCAGTGAATGAGAACTCTTCAATGCTCATTGCTGAACACTCTCCAAGAACCCCCTTGGAAGCCTATTTCCTAAATGAACAAGCACATAAAAGTCACAAGCCCCCCCCGACTAGAATTTCCCTGCCGACTGAAAGATATAGGTGAAGAACAAGTTAAAGCAAGCACCTTGGAAGCCTGTTTCCTAATGAACAAGCTCCCTCAAATGCCCGTTGCTGAATAGTCTGTAAGGACTCCCTTGAAAGCCTTTTACCCAATGAACAAGCAAAGAAAGACACAAGCCCCCTGGCTAGAAGTTCCATATTGAAAGAAAGAAATAGGTGAGCAAGCCAGTCAAAGCTGTGCAGTCTGGACCCCTAGAAGCATATTTTATTATTTATTTAAATTTTGGTGACCGGGTAGGCCCACTGAGACCATTACAGTCCCTTTTTCAGGGGTGACATTGGATTAAGCACAGACAACAGGAGAATAAACAGCAGAAACAACTCAAAGCGAATTTAATAACACAGACATTACAGTGAGAGCATGGCAGATGATTCACCGGCAGGTTAGGTACAGTTGAAGAGTATCCTGAGGAGTGAAGCAGTTTCACAAAAAGCAGTTACACATAGCTCACCGAAAACGGCAAGGGTCCCAGTATGGGAGTAATGCCATGCCAGGCGGCCTACAGTAGCTACAGAGGTAGTCCTGTGGAGTGTTGTGATGCTCAGCGGTAGCATCCACAGAGGCTCAGCCCCATCTGGTAGGTCTTGAGGCCTTTTTAAAGCCCCCAAGGGAGCTGCACTCCTGGAGATTATTAGGAAGGCTATTCCAGAGGGACAGCATGTAAGTTGCAAATGACCGGAGACCTTGAGATGTCCGGACTCTGGGGACATGTAGGAGCTGCCGATTGGAGGACCTCAGAGTTCTTCCAGTCTCTTTAAGTGCTAAGGTGCAACTCAGACTGGGGGGGGGGGCATTAGTTTGTTGAAGCTTAAAGGCCAGGCATAGGGATAGGTACATTAAACTGCCCTCAAGGGAAGGCCAGTTTAGTGAGTGCAATACTTTGCAGTGGTGTTCTAGGGGTGGTGCACCCAGGGCAAAATGCCTGACTCTGTGATACAATATTTTCGGCTTTTGCATCTCCGTGTTTCGCAGTGAGTGTAGCACCGGGGCCCGATAGAACAACGTGGGCAAGAGCATGCCGGTGGCTACCCTTAACTTAGATGCCTGAGTGAGGAATGGGCTCAGATGGTACAGGAGACCAAGCTTCTGGTTCAGCGTCTTGGTTAGTTGGTCAACATGACCCTTGAAGGAACAGTCCTGATCAATATACATGCCCAGATATTTAATGTAATCAACAACCTCTATCCTAGAGCCTCTGGAAAGGTAGGGGGACAATAAGCATGACCTATCAGGGCCTAGCTGTTTGGCTCCAAATAGGATGGCTTTAGCTTTTTTTCTCCATTGAGGACTAGCTGATTGGTCAAAAACCAGTTTTACAATATGGAGAGGTCCTGGCTGAGGAGTTGATTTAGCTGTGCTGAATCCTGAGATGATCTGTTCAGCATGGCATCATCAGCATAAAGTGTCACCTTAACACCTCCACAATGCTTGGGCAAGTTGTTGATGAATAGGGAGAACAAGAGGGGCCCCAATATTGAACCTTGGGGGACCCCATCAGAAATGGAGCATTTGTCAGACTTTGCCTCCTGACATGTGACTATTTGAGATTTACCATGAAGGTAATCTCAGAACCACTGCACTGAGTGGTTATCCAGTCCAGGATCTGAGCTGCTAGATAAGCAACTGGTGGTCCACCAGATCAAAGGCCTTGGTGAGGTCTATAAAGATTGCACCAGTTAGTTGGCCATTATCTTGGGCTTCAAGGATGTCTGACGTAAGGCTAACCAAGACAGTATCAGTGCCATGTAACTTTCTAAACCCGTGTTGCTGAGGAGTGAGAGGGTTATGTTCAACATATTCTTGGACTTGGTACACAATTCTCTCTCTCAATTTGCCTAGTGTGCAGAGTATAGAAATAGGTCATAATTCTCGACTAGCTCACTTGCCCTCCCCCCTTTGGGGAGGGGAGTAACCAGAGCAGTTTTCCAGGTTGTAGGAACTTTTCCTTCCAGCAGCGACCTATTGAATAACCATGTGATTGGTGTGGCAATTTCTTGGGCTGCTAATCTGAGTAATCTGGGTTCAAGCTTGTTGCAACCTGCTGAACCAGTGACTTTAATGTTTTTGAGCAGCTTTAGAACCTCAGGTCTAGATACCAATTTAAGGTGGATGTTAGGTGACGGAGGAGGATCCGCTGTGTAATCATGGGATATTAGGCTACAGCTGCTGGGGTGATCCTTATATTTGCCAAGGTCAGTGAGACATGCATTGAAGGCATAAGTCCACGCAAGGGTAAACTCAGTTGCTCAGATATTTCCTTGCTTTTTCAAGATAAGTCAAGGTAGTTTTCTCGATGCTGATAATTACCTCCTACAGTCACAATGGACTGTAGCCTAGCCTAGCGCTCCTCCTCCTCCTCTCCTAATCAGCCTGTCCCCTGCCTGTCTCCTCCTTCCTTGCTCCTTTCTCTATGAGCATTTAATAGAGGTCAGGGGCCAGGGTGGATGGACAATACTAAAAAGTTCCCTTCAGTGATTATAACTCCTCCGGGGTGGGGGGGGATTTCCACAGTGGCTGGGCTTGCGGCTTTTCATAATCCAGTCACTCCATTCAAAATGTCCGCCCTCAACCCTGATTAGTCCTTTGTTCACTGTCGATGCGACCAGCCAGCACAACCAGTCCAGACAGTCAAACCTTTAGGCTCTTTTGTCACCGATTGTTGAGGTGCTGAAATGCCCACGATGCAGCTCCTTGCTCCTCTTGCCGCCAATGTGGCTGCCTCTTAAAAAGCTCCCTTCAGCGATTACAACTCCTCTGCGGGGGTCCATAGCAGCTGAGGTTATGTTTTTTTATAGCCCAGTCACTCCATTCAAAATGTCTGCCCTCAGTCCTGATTGGTCCTTTGTTTACCACCAATGCAGCCAGCACAACCAGTCCCAACAGTCAAATCTCCAGGCCTTTTTACTGCCGATGAAATGCCCCCAATGCATCTGTTTGCTTCTCTTGCTACCTATGTGGCTGCCTCTTCCCTCTCCCTGGCTGCCGATGCAGGCCCCGACCTCTAAAACCCTTGCTTGCTGTCAATGCTGCTACCTTCAGCAGTTACAGCTCCTCCATGGTGTCATGAGAAGAATATGTTGACAATTTGGGGTCAAAATGTCAAAAACAACAAAATCATGAAGATTTGTTGAATTATTTCAATAGTTACTCATAACTTTGTTATTTTTGCAGATCATTGCCCCAGATTTTCAACACAGACCTTGTGTTACCTGACCACATGAACATGATGGGTATAATTGTTTGCAGTCCTCCGTGAATCAAATTTACTCATCAGGCTCACAAGTATGAAAAATTAAGATTAAATGAAAATGAATCATGGTTTCATATTCACTCCGTTAAATCACCTTTCACCGGGATTATGAAAGTTCCACCTGTTTTTATAATATGGTGATGCCATAAAAAGACTTTGGGATTTTTTCAGCACTTACTCATGGCTGTGATATTTGTGCATATTTTAACCCCACATGTGCAACATAGCCCTTTTATTACATCATCTGATGAACAGGATAGGTACCATTTTTCAAATCCCCTTTAAAACCTGTTATCACAGTCACTCTTGGAAATCACCTTTCAAACAGGATTCAACAAATGCTACCTGTCCATCAGATGTTGTCATAAACAGATGAGGCTTTGAATTTGGGGTCAAAATGTCAAAAAACAACAAAGTTATAAACAAACAGTGAACTTATAAAGATATTCTTTATTCTGTTCACCATCTTTGTAGTTCTAGGGACCCCATATTCAACACAGTTAGTGTGACACTACCCATGAGTAGCACCAGCTGATGGGACAGGGACCATATTCAAACATTTAGTGTGCCACTAACCATGTATAGTGCCAGATGATGGAGCGGGGACCATATTCAAACAGTGTGACACTAACCATGAATAGCACCAATTGATGGGACAGGAGCCATATTCAGACAGTTAGTGTCACAGTAACCATGAATAGCACCAGCTGACAGTGTGACACGAACCATGAATAGCACCAGCTGATGGGACAGGAGCCATATTCAAACAGTTAGTGTGACACTAACCATGAATAGCACCAGCTGATGGAGCGGGGACCATATTCAAACAGTTAGTGTGACACTAACCATGAATAGCACCAGCTGATGGAGTGGGGACTGTATTCAAACAGTTAGTGTGACACTAATCATGAATAGCACCAGCTGATAGGACAGGAGCCATATACAAACAGTTAGTGTGACACGAACCATGAATAGCACCAGCTGATAGTGTGACATGAACCATGAATAGCACCAGCTGATGGGACAGGGGCTATATTCAAACAGTGTGACACTAACTATGAATAGCACCAACTGATGAAGCAGGGGCAATATTCAAACAGTTAGTGTGACACTAACCATGAATAGCACCAGCTGATAGGACAGGAGCCATGTTCAAACAGTTCGTGTGACACTAATCAAGAATAGCACCAGCTGATGGGACAGGGGCCATATTCAAACAGTTAGTGTGACACTAGCCATGAATAGCACCAGCTGATGGGACAGGGACCACATTCAAACAGTTAGTGTGACACTAACCATGAATAGCACCAGCTGATAGGACAGAAGCCATATTCAAACAGTTAGTGTGACACTAATCAAGAATAGCACCAGCTGATGGAGGGTGCTTGCTTTTTTATGGTTTTCTTCTGTGCAGTCTTCCTCAGATGTCATCATTATTGTACTTCCTCTCTTTTGGTTTCCCTCATCTTGCTCATGTACCTAAAGAAAGTCTTATCCCCCTTAGCTATCCCTTTGCTTATCCTTTCTTCTGTCTGCACCTCTTCTCACCCCACTTTCTTACCTGCATTCCTCTCTTTTACTTGGTACACCTCTTTGTCTTCCTCCCTCTGCATTTATTTGTACCTCCTAAGTGCCACCCTTTTTCCTTCACTGCTATGACCACTTCTTTAAAGTACCATGATGGTCTTTTCTTCTTTTTGCTTTTGCTCACCTCCTTTATGTAGAAACTGTTTCCTTAATTTTTCCCACTGTTCCTCTACCCCCTCCCAGGCAATCCTCCCCCTACTAGGCAGCTTCTGAGTTAGTCCACTGGTTATTTCTTTTAAAATCTTCCCTCCTAAAAACCAGGACCCTCATCTTTGTGTTTCTTGCCTCGGCGCCCATGTTATTGTTGAACCACACTGTATGGCAATCATTGGTCCCTCAGTAACTGCCCACTGTGATGTCTGCAAGCTGTCCAGGTTAGTAAGAATGAGGTCCAACACTGCCCTGTCCCAACTGGGCTTACTGACTAGCTGTCTGAAAAAGGTCCCCTGACAGGTGGACATGAAAATGATGCTAGCAGTCCAAAGGATGGCTTGCTGGGGAGGTATTGCTAGAAGGAGATTTCTGTCTACTGGATGTGGATGGGAGCATCCCTTCTGCAGTATCAACCATGAGTTGGAACATCCTAGACTCCCAGCAGGGGGCATTCCTTAGGCAACTAGTTACTAAATCCACTAGGGAAGGGGCATTACTGAACCTAGTACTCAAAAATGGAGACATTGTCACAGATGTCACAGTGGGGGACCACCTGAGGAACAGTGATCACTGTGTTGTGTGTTTGATATAAAAAACAGGTCAGTATCAAATCACATGATGAAAAGAGCCCAGGACTTCAGGAGGGCCAATTTCAGAAAAATGGGGGAATGCCTATGGGACAACCTAGAAGGGTTTGGGGAAATGGGGGTAGTAGAGGAACAAAAGGCAACAATAAAAGAGGGTATTGAAAAGGCTACAAATATGTGTGTGTCGGACAGGTTAGCAAATGGCAAAACAAAAAAAGAGGCTGCTATGACTCTCTAAAGAGGCAGCAGAAAAAGTGAGTGCCAACACAAAGTGACATTAAGAAGATACAAAATAAGACAGGAGGAGGAGGAGGAGGAGGATAAGGAGAGCTACAAAGAGATACAAAGGAGGTCTTGCCAGACAAACCTAATGGAGTTCTTTGGGTAACCAAGCAAGTATATTGGGGAGGGGCGGTGGATGTGGCCTACCTGGACTTCTTCAAGGCTTTTGACACCGTTCCACATAGAAGGACGATAAATAGGCTGGGGAATGGAGGAGTAGGTACTGAGGTTGTAAAATGTGTGGAGTGTTAGAAGAGCAGTAGGACTCAGAGAACTCACCTACCTCCCTGTAGCATTTCAGTTGCGGACCAGCAAGGTATGAACTGGAGAGGTGCTTAGCTTAATGTGATGCCCACGGCCACTTATGCAGCTGCTGCCCCACCCACCCTCGTTGATCATTACTTTTATAGGTAGCACACATCATGTGACTATGTCACATGACCAGAGCCATATTTTCAATCACCTTACAAGCCCGTCTGCAGCTTTTTTAAGTAGCACAAGGGGTTGGTGCTGCCCCTCCCTTCCAGCAGTAACAATTTAATAGCCACTTGGACTTGCTCACTATGTGGCACTGCTACTACTCCTCCTCCTGACTATATGACCTCCACCTTTGCCCACTAGGTAATGTTGCTACTCCTCCTCTCAACTACCTGACCCCCCCTCATGTACTAGCTACTTCTTTCGGCTGACATACTGTATCTGTATAACACTCTTCCAGCGCAGGGTTCAAACCATCGACTACTTGTATTGGGACCAACCATAATCTGTAACTCTAACCTCCTGGCCACCCAGCCAGCTACAGTGCACACCACAGCTACCTGTGTTATTCGGCAGGACCTAGTGGACATTAGAAGTACTCCACTTTATGATGTCAATACACCCTGAACTTATCTTTACACTTTCTCGTTATACTGTTATATTGCTAGGCAGCTAGGGGAGCCATTTGATAACATTACAGTGAATATGCAACTCAAGCTTGCTCAACTGCCACGACCCAGCAGTATTTTCTTTGCCAACCTTGGGCACAAATTATATTAATTGCACTGAGGGAACACGTGCCTGTTCCCACCTTACACTAATATCATTGTGCAAATGTTAAGATTAAGAAAAAAAGTTAAACTGCACTACAAATTGTGGCTAGCGCAACCGTTGGGACTTCAGTAGTCCTCCTGATATCTACCATTTCCATAAATATCTACTCTGTGCATGCGTAGTCATGTACCATTCTTGCAGTTACTGTACTACTAGAACCTCACAGCTCTGGCACTAGTCAAGATGCTGATATCAAGCACGGTCCCATCAATTCCCTCTGGGGCCTGGCAAGCAACAACACAGAATCGGCCATACTCCTCCTGCCCAAGCTTACCCTTTCAACCCACCAGCATAGCTTTAGAAAAGTTACCAGGGACAGGAACAACACAAACCTAAAAACCCTAAAAAAAAGTTCTAGTGAGGACAACCCTGATGCTGCTGCTTCTCTCAGGGAACATCCACTAAAACCCTGCCCCCCCGTAGGTGTAGATAACTGTAGCATCCATGGATCTCTTAAATTAGCATCCATACACATCCGTAGCCTGCTGCCCAAAATGGATCAGCTACAAGCTTGGGTTCACCAGCATGAACCAGACATACTATCGGTAGTGGAAACCTGGCTCACGACTAAAATCTCAAACTTAGCTCTATCCCTGGATGGTTATACCCACTTCAGAGAGGATAGACTAGGGGAAAGGGGTGGCGGTTGTATCATTTACATTAAAAACAACCTAAAGGGCCACGTCCTCCCCCACATAGTTAATGGTAACTATGCACAGGCACTAGCTGTTAGAATTCTGCTTGGAGCACACAACAAATCGCTCATAGTAGTATCAGTACATCCCACTGAGAAACCAGTCATTTGGCGTTAAGACAATCATTGACTATATAAGTGATCTCCATCAAAATTGGGAAATGGTAATCTTAGGGGACTTCAGTCCTAACTGGTTGCCTCAGGAGGCTGGCCCATGTAAGGATTCTCTCACTAGGATCAGTATTAATCAAATGGTTGATATGCCCACAAGAATCAATGCTAGGACTAGGTCAAAAACACTCCTTGACTGGATAGTCACTAACTACCCTGGGAGAATCACTGAAACAACAGCCCATGCTGGCTCTCTTAGTGATCACTCCACAGTTATATGCTGCTGGTCCAACAGAGTTATAAAGTCCCCTTCCCCAGATACGTCACAAGCCTTATCCTGAAAAAAGAACAAATATGTGCACTTAAGACCCATCTCCATCAAACTGACTGGCCACATGTCGACTCCCTGTGTGATATGGAGAAAGCTCTAAACCACTTAATAGCTGTGCTCAGTGCAGCCATGCCCCTTTAAAAAATTAAACGTGAAGGGAAAAAACCCTTGGATTACCCCAGACCTAAAAACCCTAATAGAGCACTGGGACCTCCGGTGGCAGAATGCCAGGGCTTCCAGCATACAGTTTTATATCCAGCAATACAAAACTGCCAGAAATACCTGTACCCAAGAGACTAGACTAGCAAAAATGCGATACTACAAAGGCTGTCTCACCACTCCATGGGGGATAGTAAAAAATTCTGGGACAGTCTGAAAGACCTCACCAGCAGAGCCTATAAGGCCTCCCCCACTGTGCTTCTAATAAAGAACCAAAGCTAAAAGTGGATACATGTAGTGCTGTATTCACTGACCTAAGGAACATACTTCCTCTGAATTCCATAATGCAACAAAGGACACCCAGGTAGATGACAGGCAGACTAACGCTAGGACCTTCACCAGACATGCCACCTTTCTACTTTAAGGTAATTTCATGTGTTTTAAGGCCAAAAAAATACCTAATGCGATCTGTAGGGAAATCAAGACACAGCAATGGCTCACTAGGCCTAAAGCTTATTATATCCCTCATTCTAGATGAAGTTTTATTTCCATTAACAAAAATAATTAACCTGTCACTCAGACTAGGGCAATTTCCACAAAGACGGAAAGCTGCAGTAATCATACCAGTTCATAAAAGTGGTGACTGAGCTCCTCATACCAATTACCACCCCATCTCGATTCTAGACCCCCCCACCAAAAGCCCTAGAGCATACAGCCTTGAACCAGCTTGTGAACTACTTGATGAAGTACAATATCCAGTGCCCACAACAACATGAATTTTGAAAGGCCCATAGCACAACAGCTTTTATTTATTTAATTATTTCTCGGATTACATATACCTTTGAGCTAAGAGCTCTTTTACAAAGATTCCACGTCAGTAGAAAGGACAGCAGATTAAACAGGACAGTAAAGTACAGTACAATAAAGCATAAATAAGAGGTACAAAAACCATAATGTACAGTAAGTGTAAAACAGCAGAGACACATTACGGTAATCAGTCTCAGGCACAGGAAAATGCTTACAATACATTGATTTTGGCCAGCAGGCTTTGTTCAGGACAAGCAGGGCACAGGGTGGGAAGGGATGTGGGAGGGTGGCTGGGAAGAGTAAGAGAGGGGGTGGGAGTGGAGGACCTGAGGAGAGGTGGGGCAAGGGGAGGAAGGATGGGGAGGGGGAAGGGGATGCGGGGAGAGTGATAGGAGGCAAGAGTGCTAAGTTACTATGAAAGAGGTTGAGTGCTAAGGTTGAGATTTGGGAAAACATGGTTAAGGGAGACAGTCACAGGTGCTAGCTGTAGAGAGTAGTGACCAAAGCTTGGATCTGAATGGGCCCAGCTTAGTTTCGGAGGTGATGTCACTGTTGAAAGCTTTCATCCAGAAGGGGGCCCTGTAGGCAAGTAATCTTTGCCCCTGGGTGGTTTGGTGATGAGGGACCTGTAGGAGCTCAGATTCAGAACCTCTTCTTCTTCAGTGTGGATTACTGGGGGGGGGGGCTTAGAAGATCTACTCCAGCTGGCAAGAGGCCTAAGGTTGTTTTCTTGGTCATTAGGCAAGTTAGGTATTTGATGCGATTTTTAAGCTGTAGCCAGCCGGTTAGGACAGAGAGGTCACATGTGGGGGTGAGATGGTGGGCTCCTGAGACAAGATGACATACCTTGTTAAGAGCAGTGGAGATATGCTGGAGGGCGATATCAGTCGCAAAGCCATAGATGATCAGTCCATAGTCAATTATAGAAATAATAGAGCTCTGCACAGCTATTCTTAAGGCTTCAGGGGTCAGAAATGCCATGTGTCTGTAGAGTAGACCAATACAAATATTTGCAGCTATAGCAATGCTATCTATATGCACCCCATATGATAGGTTGCTCTCTATGGTGACTCCAACATACTTAAAGAATTGTACCTGTTCGAGGGCAGTACCAAGGCAGTTAGTGATAGAGGATGTTTCAGTACGTACAGTACGTTTTATGGGAGCAGCTGAAGAGCATAAGCTTAGTTTTGTTTTCAATAGTTTAGTATCAACCTTTTAATTGAGTATTCCAGCTTCCTGCTGAGGCATTAGACGGCAGCCAGCTAGCAGGAACAATTTATATCAGCCTCACTAAAGCCTTTGATACCATCAACGACAACGTACTACTGGGCTCTTAGCGGAAATCGTTAGATGGTTTGGCAGCTACCTAGGCAACAGATTACAGCAGGTAAAAATAAATGGTATGATTTCAGATAATAGGCAAGTGAGCACAGGAGTACAACAAGGACAAATTCTAGGTCCACTACTGTTTATCATTTTCCTGAACCAACTATCTCAGTATGCACTGAAAAACTTCTCTATGCCGATGATGCCGCCATCTTCACCAAACAAAATGATCCACTAACACTAGAAAAGCACCTCCAACAGAATTTTGCTACTGTTGTGACCTGGTTCTTAGAAAACAAACTGCTAATGAACTACCAAGAAGACTAAGATAATGATGTTCACAAACCCAAAAAATAAATATAAAACACATCAACTGACTATCCTGTACAACAAACAAACTCTGCTACATCAGGTGTCTAACTTTAAGTATTTGGATGTTAATACCTCACTCTCCTTCACCTTGCAAGTGGACCAAGTTGTTAAGGTTGTTAGGAAATAAAATGCCTGCACTCCAGGCGATGCTAGTTGAGGGGGGATAAATGTGGCAGGAGTCACTGAGACCTGGCCACTCAAGGGCACGAGTGGGACCTAAATCTGGAGGGCTACACTATGTTCAGAAAAGATAGGGGGAGGGAAGGGGTGGTGATGTAGTACTGTTAGCCAGAAATGACATGGGTATTGGAGAGGTAGAGGAGGCAGAAGGGAACATGGAGGCTATTTGGGTCACCTTGCTGATGCAAGGGGGTAAGAGAGTTAAGGTCAGAGTGGTATACAGACCACCAGCACTGGTGGAGGTCCCGGAAGAAAGTTTTGGTGGCAAATCTCGAGGGACACTGAAGATTGTGAAAGGGAAGGGTATGATAATGGGGGACTATAACATGCCAGGAACAGACTGGGGGACTATGATGTCACCAGTGGCCAAAGAGCAGAGGCTGCTTGATGTCTTCCAGGATGCGTTTCTAACACAACAGATGGGTGAGCCAACTAGGGAGGCCCCGACACTGGACGTGGTCCTGGCAGACAGTGATCAGATTAGGGGCCTACAGGTGAGGGACCCATTGGCGGGCAGTGATCATGCCACAGTCTGGTTCTTCCTGGACCTAGTGGGGGAGGAAAGCCAAACAAGGATTGTAGTAACTGACTTTAGGGGTGCAGACTTCAGGGAGAAGGGAAGGATCCTTAAAGATCATCTGGACAGGATAAGGCCAGATATTGATGCTGACAGCAGGTGGGAGATCATTAAGAGGGGAGTACAGGAGGTTAGCAGATCCTGCACAAGGGAAGATGTAAGTTTGGTAAGGTCAGAAAACCCTGCTGGTGGACTCAGGAGGTACAGGAGGTGGTGAGGGAAAAGAAGGCGGCCTATAGGCACTTCAGGTGCTCAAGGAGTGAAAGGGATCAGGAGGAATATGAGCTGACAGCCAAGAGAGTCACCAGGGTAGGGAGAGCAGCTAAGGCAAAAAAGGACGGTCCTTGGCCAGTGGGATCTGGAGGGGGAACAAGGGGTTCTTTAGATACATAGGGGTAAAAAGGAAAGTAAGAGGGCAGATCAGCAAGATAAGGATAGGGGATGTTGGGTACAGGAGGTGGGGAAACAGGCAGAAGTCCTAAATGAGTACTTTGCTTCAGTTTTAATTGGGGGGATGGAGGAGCTATGTCTTATGAGGGGAGTGGTGGCAAACCTGAGGAAGGGGTGGGCCTGGTAGAGACCAGGGGCCCTGACAAGTGTGGGGAAAGGTAGTGACCACCATAGACAGGTGGGGAGCCAGCAGTGCAGGGTGAAAAGGGGGAGGACATGGAGGCCAAAATCCCAGGAGAGAGAGTAAAGGAAGCCCTCAGGTCCCTTCAGATGGAGAAAGCACCTGGGCCAGATGAGATGTATCCCAGGGTGCTGAGGGAACTGGCGGATGTCCTGGCAGTCCCTGTAGCGGAGCTTTTCAACATCTGTCTGAGGACTGGGTGGGTGTACCAAGACTGGAGGGTAGCCCATGTCTTGCCAATCCACAAGGGGGGACCAAGAGAGGAGGTGGGAAATTACAGGCCCATTAGCCTGACATCGATGGTCTGCAAGGTGATGGAGAGTATTGTCAAGGAAAGGCTAGGGGTTACCATAGCAAACTGGATAATTGGATGATAGGCAGCATGGCTTTGTCACAGGAAGATTGTACAAGACAAATCTTGTTGAGTTCTTTGACTGGGTGACGAGGGCCCTGGACCAGGGTAGGCCAGTGGACATCCTCTTTCTGGACTTTAGCAAGGTGTTTGATCCGGTACCCCACAGTGGTCTGCTGACTAAGCTGAAGGAAATGGGGGTAGGGAGACAGTTGTTAAGATGGATAGGAAACTGGCCTCTGAGTATACTCAGAAGATAGTGGTTGGAGGGTTAGCCTCATTCCCAAGGTGGGTTACTAGTGGGGTTCCCCAGGGGTCAGTGCTGGGGCCACTTCTGTATACGCCTATGTCTTGGACATCAGGAAGGGGATCAGGAGTGGGATGAGTCTCTTTGCAGATGACTCAAAGCTGAGTGCAGTGGTGGATGAGGAGAAGGGGAAGGTGGCCTTGCAGGAGGGCCTGGAGGCTCTGGAAAGGTGGTCGGGAAAATGGAAACTTAAATTCAATGTGGGGAAGTGCAAGATTCTGCACCTGAGAGTCAGAAATCCAGGTCGGGGTATATCCTGGGAGGAGACATGATTCAAGTCACGGAGGGTGAGACGGACCTGGGGGTAGTGGTAGATGTCAAAATGAACAACTCTGAGACCTGCAGGAGTGCAGCGGCAAGGGCAAATAGGATGCTGGGATGCATCACCAGGGGGATTACCTCCAGAAAGGTGGAAATGATCCTTCCACAGTACAACTGCTTGGTTCAGCCACACCTCGAGTATTGTGTGCAATTTTAGAGACCACATTTAAAAAGGGACATTACACTCCTAGAGAGGGTCCAAAGGAGGGCAACCAAAATGATTTGGGGCCTGGGGAGAGGAGCTATGAGGAGAGGCTCAAGGAGCTCGACATGTACACCCTGGAGGAGAGGAAGGACGGGGGGGACATGATAGAGGTCTTTAATTACATGAAAAAGATCAATAAGGGATGCCCAGTCAGGGTGCTCCAAAGGAAGGAGGATGGTGCAACGAGAGGTCGCAGGTGTAAGTTGGAAGGGGGCAGGCTCAGAGGGGAGAGGAGGAGATGTTGTTTCACTGAAAGGGTGGTGGAGCCATGGAATGCACTGCCCAGGGAGCTGGTAGAGGTGGAGACTGTGGACGGGTTTAAATGAGGATGGGGGAGACTAAATCTGACCAGGCCCAGTACAGGTGGAACATCTGGGACTGGGAACAGTATAACCCAAGGGACAGGGAGGGGACACCAAAATCGACCCTCAGCGTGGGTGCTGAAAATCAAGCAGACTCGAGAGGCCTATTCTGCTGGCATTGTAGTATGTTATTATGTTAGTAACTACAGTTGGCCTGCATTACAGACATTGGCACAATATGACCCCTGATGCAGTCTCATTAGCTGTAAAAAGCTCCGTCCTTTCCAGCATTGATTATGGTCTTGTAGTTTATGGTGCAGCCACGGACACAACTCTTACAAAAGTCAGGACGTCCTTAAATAAAACTTGTAGACTAATCACTGGGCCACCTAGACTGGTGCACAAGTGTGATCTGTATGTTCTTACCAAGTGGCTAAACCTTTAAGGAAGGGTAAAATACAAAGTCTGTCTCCCAGGGGAAAAGACGACTCAGGCTAACCCCAGTTTTAATCCAGAGTTTCTTCAACCGTATCAACCCACACAAAACTAGAGGTATGTCTAAACTCCCTTTCTTGTCTCCTTCTGTCACACTTCACAAGGGCAACGTTCTTTCGCCAACAGAGCACCCTGTTGACTCAGTGAACTTCCTCAAGACTTAACTGATGAGGTCAAAATTGGACCATTTAAGAAAAAAACGTCTACAGTACCCTGCTTTCCTGTGATTGTCAAACCTAGCTGACCCACTCATCTCATCCTCTCCCTCAGTGTATCCCTTAGCTACCCCCCCACATATCCTTATTAATTCCCCCCCGTGGCCCTTCACCCCATCTCCATGGCTGACAAAGCTAATGTCTGGCTGCCTCATTTGCTTATTGAAAATCTGTGGAAACTGTAACTACCTAAATGCTTAACATTTTGTTGCACTCTACTCAGGACTACTGTGTGCTACCATGTACTCCTTGTTTGTATACAACAGGATGTATTGCCATGTAATCTCATCTATACGTTTTGAACCATGTATTCAAATTGTCTGTTATGCACTGTATTTGTACTTTCATATGACTTGGAACCTTTGTAATCAAGCTTATAGCTCAAAGATGCTTTCTCTAACACAATAAATACATAAAATGGCATGCCCCTCTGGAGTGGGAAGAGTGACCAGTGAAATGCTGTGACGGTGATCATTGCTGGAGCCAGTCCTCTTCAATGCCTTTTTTAATTACATTACAGAGGACCTGGAAGAAGTATGCCTGTTTGCAGATGACACAAAAAACCTCTAACAGAGTGGACACACGGGGGTAGATAGAATGAGTGATGACCTAAAAAAGCTGTCTGAATGGTCAAGGGATTGGCAGCTGGGTTTCAACACGAAAAGGAGCAAAATAATACACGAGACACAAAAACCAGAGGGCAACCTGCCAGCTGGGGAGGCACTAACTGACACAAAGCCAGAAAGGGACCTGTGAGGGGTAACAGTTTCTGATGACTTAAAGATTACTAAACAGAGTGAGAAGGCAGTGTGGAATGCTAGAATGATGCTGGGATGCATAGGAAGGGACATGATCAGCAGGAGGAGGGAGGTAATAGTAATTCTCCAATATAGATAACTGGCGAGACTGCATCTTGAATACTGTATCCATTTCTGGAGGCCCTGTCTTCAAAAGGACATAGATAGGATGTATGTAGTCAGAAGAGAGAAACCAAAGTGGGGCAGGGCCTGCATCATTAAACCTATATACTGTAGATGCTATTGGCAGACAAGAGTCTTGTGGCCCATCCAGTATGCCCTATCCCTCTTTCTAATACTTAAGGATGCTACAAGCCCCCTTTTCAGCCTAGCTTGATAATTCCCATGTGCCTATCCCACACATTCTTGAATCCCTGAATGGTGGCACCCCCACCACTTCCTGGGGGAGACTGTTCCATCTCTCCAACACCATTTCAGTGAAACATAGAAACATAGAATTTGACGGCAGATAAGGACCGCTTGGCCCACCCAGTCTGCCCATTTCCCTACCTAATGGATAAGCTGCAGATCCTAGTTAACCAGCAGCCTACTTCTTTCTACCCCCAACCCCTAGAATTGCCTTATGGCTGTCCCATGCATGCTTGAATTCAACCACTGTTTTTGACTCCACAACTTCCTCTGGAAGGCCGTTCCATGCATCCACAACCCTCTCTGAAAAAAAATGCTTCCTTACATTACCTCTGAGCTGCCCTCTATCTTCAAATTGTGCCCCTTGTTCTTGCACACCTCTTTTTCTGAAAGATGCTACCTCTTGGACTTTGTTGATTCCTTGAGGTACTTGAAAGTTTCTATCATGTCCCCCTCCTCTTTCCTCGAGGCTATACATATTAAGCTCCTTAAGTCTCTCTTCATATGTTTTCTGGTGCAGACCCTGCACCATTTTAGTTACCCTCCTCTGGACTGCCTCCATCCTGTTTATGTCTTTGCGGAGATTGGGTCTTCAGAACTGCACGCAGTACTCCAGATGGGGTCTCACCAGCTGTCTGGACAGAGGGATAACAAATTGCAGTTACGTAAGAACTTACCATAATAGCAGATCTTCAAAAGAGGTTCCTGCAGTAGGTCTTCACATATAGGACTGCGCCCCCTGGTGTCAGGTCCATACGGCAAACTTGTAGATAGCGATCATCAGTGGGGACTGCCCCTGACGTTAGGGCATCGTGATGTCAGCCTGACTATAAAAGGGGTGGTCCCGCACCCGCTCTTCAGTTCTTTTCCAACAGAGACCTAAAGATAGGTAAGGAGAAAACCTGAGTGAAAACTCCTCAGACCCTGCTTCCATTCTAGTCCTGAAGGGCTAGATAGGATGGAAAATAAGGATAAAACATCCAAAAACTGGGGGAAGGAGGGTGGGAAACTAGACCTACTGCAGGAACCTCTCTTGAAGATCTACTGTTATGGTAAGTTCTTACGTAACTGCAATATCTTACTTCGAGAGGGTTCCTGCAGTAGGTCTTCACATATAGGACTGAATACCAAAACAGTCCCAAAGAAAGGCAAAAACATAGGTGCATCTGGGAGGAGGAGGAGGAGGAGAAGTCACCATGAGGAATCACGACAGGAGGCCTTGCAAGACTGCAAGACCTAAGCCAGTTCTGCGCTGAGAGGCAATGTCCAGACTGTAATGCTTAGTGAAGGTGTGAACAGATGACCAGGTGGCTACAGCACAGATCTCTGCCATGGACACATTCCTAAAAAAGGCAGTGGAAGTCACCACGCTATGAATGAAGTGACCTTTGACTGCCCCCGGAAGGGACTTCATATATTTCATATACGAAAAATGGATGCAATTAGCTAGCCATCCAGAGATGGTCTGCTTAGAAATAGCCTTGCCCTGGCACTGAGGGGCAAAGGCTATGAACAGTTGGCTAGAATTCCTAACCTCTTTAGTCCTGTTCGCATAGTACCTCAGGATCCGGTGCACATCAGGGGTGTGCAGAAGGTGTTCCCGCCGTTGGAATACTGTGGATAGTACACAGGTAATTCCACGCTCTGGTACAGAGTGGTTTCCAAAATTACTTTGGGTAAAAAGGAAGGGTTAGTTTGAAAGACTACCAGGTCCTTATGTAAAATCAAATACGGTTCTTTACAGACAAAGGCCTGTAACTCGGAAACCCTTCTGGCTGAAGTAACTGCGACTAAAAATAAAGTCTTCAAGGAAAGGAAGCGTAAGTCGCAGAAAGAAGCTGATTCAAATGGGGTTAAGGTCAGCTTCTCTAACATGAAGTTCAAATCCCAGGGAGGACAAGGACTCCGGATTGGAGGTTTCAAATGAAGGATGCCTTTCAAAAAAGTTTTGGCAGACTTCAGCTGAGCCATGTTTTTGCCCTCCACCGGGAGGTGGTAGGTCGACACCGCAGAAAGGTGGACCTTAATAGAGGAATAGCTAAGGCCCGCCTCGGACAGATGTGCAAGGTACTGTACAACCTGGGAAGTCAAACATGAAAATGGATCCCAGCTCCTTGCTTGAGCCCATATCGTAAACCTCTTCCACTTCATAGCGCAAGTAGATATGGTGGAGGGTTTTCTGGCCTCCACTAGAATATGCGCAACATGCGAAGAAACCCCATAGCGAGAAATTGCTATGTTCACAGGTGCCACGCATGAAGGTGGAGAGACTGAAGGCTCGGATGCACCAGGGTGCCCTGCTCCTGAGTCAGAAGGCTGTGGGAGATGAGCAGAGGAACTAGAGATTCCAGTGCCAGCTGTTGCAGAAGAGGGTACCAAATTTGGCATGGCCAAAGAGGAGCTATCAGGATTGCGTGAGCCCCCTCCCGAAGAAGCTTCACCAGAACCTTCTGAATGAAAGGAAAGGGAGGAAAGATGTGCAGAAACCTCCCTGTCTATGAAAGAGACAGCGCATCGCACCAAAAAGCACCATGCCCGGGAACGAGTGAACAGAAGACGGGTAGTTTTGCATTGCACAGGGAGGCAAACAGAACTATCTCTGGCTGACCCCATCGAAGAAAGAGTTCTTCAACTACCTCTGACTTTAACTCCCACTCATGGGGCCTGGCCATCGATTGACTGAGACTGTCCGCCAGGACATTGGAGATGCCCAGAACTTGGACTGCTGTCAAGTAAAGGCTGTGCTGAATCACCCAGTACCTCACCCTCATAGCTTCTCTGCAAAAAGGATATGACTGGGCCCCCCCCCATTTGTTGAGGTACCAGACAGTGGACATGTTGCCCGTCTGTACTAAAAAAGAGATCCTGGTACCAGAATCGACCGGAATGCCTGGAGTGCATAAAGAACTGCCCTGGTCTCTAGAACATTTATGTGGAGCATCAACTCCTGGTCAGACCAAGACCCTTGCATCTTGTGGGTCCCCAGATGGGCTCCCCAACCCAGATCTGAGGTGTCCGTGGTTAGAATTTGGGATGGAATAACAGAGTGGAAAGGAATTCCCTGTGTAAGATTTGAGAGATCTTGCCACCAGTGAAGATTTTATTGAAGGCTGTTGGAGAGCATGACTTTTTGGTTCATGTCATCTGTCCTCTGGTCCCATTGGACTCATAGAGGCCATTGGGTGACCCTCATGTGACGCCTGGCCATGGGTACTGTCGAGATGGTGGCCGCCATCAGTCCCAAAAGATGAAGCACTGAGTGTGTAGGGATCAATCGGGCCTGAGCCATGAGAGTGGCCTGAGAAGCTAAGGTCTCTGCCCGATCCGATGGCAGGAAAACCTTGCCCTGAACTGAGTCTAGTACAGCTCCAATGAACTGGAGCCTCTGGGATGGTACTAGCTGGGACTTGGTCAAATTGGCCATAATGCCCAGGAAAGAAAACAAGTTCAGAGTGAAAGACAGAGACTTTCAGGCTGGTAGGAGAGGGTGCTCCGAGGAGTCATTTGTCCAGGTACAGGAAGGCATAAATGCCCTGACAGCGTAGAAATGCTGCCACCACCGCTAGGCATTTGGTGAACACTCTGGGGACTGAAGAGAGGCCAGAGGGGAGTGCTGTGAATTGGTAATGTTCCTCCAAGAAGATAAAATGATGGTGGGCCAGAAGGATAGGTATATGCAGGTAAGCATCCTGCATGTCCAGGGAGCACAGCCAATAATTGAGATGGAGCAAAGGAAGGAGCCCCTGAAGGGTCAACATACAAAACTTCTTGTACTCTACAAAAATGTTTAGTGTTCTGAGGTCCAGGATCAGTCTCGGGTCGCCCGTTTTCTTGGGAACCAGGAAGAAGTAGGAGTAAAAGCCCCTTCCTACCTGGTTTGATGGGACTGGTTCTATGGCATATTTAGAAGGAGCATCTGGATTTCCTGAGAGACTATGGGGACCTGATGCCATGGATAGAATGACCGTCCCAGCGGTTGAAGGGCTGGAATTTCACTGAATTCGATCGAGTGACCTCGTTAGATGAGCTGAAGCACCCAAGTTTCTGCGGTGATGAACCTCCAACAGTCCAGGTGGAGACTGAACCTCCCACTGACCGGTTCCTCCTGTGTCACTGGAGGGAGCAGAAGGAGGGGAAAGGAGTCAGAACGCTGAGGGGAGGGGAGCTTTAGCTCCAGAGGCCTGTTTAGGGAATTTGGCCTGTGGAGTTTGGCTCCAGATCCAGGTGCACGCTTCTTTGCCTGGCGCTTGGCCTGGGATTTGTTCCACCTTCTTTGGTGGTGAAAGGTCTGCTTCTTCTGGGACGTCTTATATAAGGAGCGGACATCCCGCAAGGAGCATCTGCTTTCCTGCAGCCCAGTAATTATGTCTTTAGCATCACCACCAAAGAGGACGGAACCCCTGAAAGGGGCATCCAAAAGAGAGGACTGCACATCTTGTGCCAGTCCCACTATAAGAAGCCAGGAGAAGCGGCGGAGGCAGATCCCTGTGGCTGTCGCTCTAGCCACCAAGTCCACCGAGTTGTAAGTCGCCCGAAGGGCTTGACGACATGAGGATTTTCCCATTATAACTTTATCTAACAGCTTCTTCCTCAGGGTTTCATCCCAAACTTCTTGAAGGTCCCTTTCCAAATATGAAAGGCAAGCTTTTTGAAAGGCGACCATGTGCGAGATGTAATTTAAGGAGCATATCACACAAGAGGAGGAAAAGTAGATTTTTCACCAAAACTGGTCAAGCTGACATGAGTCCTTATCAGGGGGTGAAGAGCTCAAATGTTTGGGCCGGGCTGAACGGTTGTGAGTGGCCGTGATGACCATAGAATTAGCCTTAAGGTGGGAGTTAAGGTGAGATATCCCTTCCAGGGGATAATAAGTGTAGTCAGCTTTGTGAGAGACCACTGGAATGGAGGACAGTTGTTGCCAAACCGTGGTCACAAGGTCCTCGTGGGGCCCCATCCAGGGAGGAATGGGGATAGGGTCCAAGGTAGCCAGATCCAGGTGCTCTGCCAGAAGTTTTCTTTGCGGGTTAACCTCTTTGGATGGCCATCCGCCAGCCGCCTGAATGGAATGCAAAAGGTCTCTGAAAGAGGGATCCTCAGGAGGTGATTTTGGAGAGTCTTTTTGAGGGACCGCTACTGGACACCTAGGCTCCAACGCATCTTTGTCGGAGTCAGTGTCAGAGGGCTCGGAGCCACTAGGCACTGAAGGGTCTGGTTCCGTGATGCCCACAGTGAGAGTTGAGACTCTGGTCTGAGGAGGTGGCCCTAGCGGTGGGTGCTTCCCACACCGGCTGTCTTAGCTCTGACAGAAGTTGCGCTGTATTCTCTTTCCACCAGAGAGGGACTGATTCCTGTGCCAGTACCGGAGGAGGGGGAGGCTGGTAACTTGGATACCCTGGGTACTGAGGATATTGCTAGGAAGGATAACATGTGGAGTACCCAGGATAACCCAGCATAGGGTGTCCTAAAGAAGGGTACCCTGGCATCGGAAAGGATGACATCAGAAAACCCATTGTCTGGTAACCAGTCATCTGGTAACCTGGTGTTGTAAAACCCCTCATTGGGAAACCTAGCGACAGAGGCACCTGGCCCAGCATCGCATACTGAGTGACCGATGGCAGGGCACCCGCAGGTAGGAGAGAGGGATAAGGAGCAAAAAGACCCGAAGGACCCACAGAGGGTGGTGCTGTAGTGCCAGGAGGTGGCATCAGATCCTGGAGCGTGCCTGAAGAGCCAGAGGGTGGAGGCTCCATAACCAGATCCCCAGTCGACAGTGGAACTGTGTCTGGCAACGGCGGAAGATCTGGTGGGGGGGACTCGAGGGCCCCCAATGGCAGGCCCCAGTGCGATCCTGCTAGAGCAAAGAGCAACAGATCAGGTGGCGAGTCTCTGGGGTGAAGAACCCTAGGAGATGATGGGTTGACTTGTCCCTCACTCTGTCCGACATCGGGGGCCAAACTGGAACACTACAGGAGAGTGGATGGATCCTGATGGGCATCGGAGGAGCGGGTGTCTGAAAAAGCAGATCTGGCTGAGCTAGAGACAGCTGGAAGGCCGCCGCTAGGCTGATCGGCTGAGGCCATGCGTGCTTCACAGGAGGCCAGGGGTGACTTATCGGCAGGACAAGGTGAAGATATTACAACCTCTAAAGAGGTGACCCCCAGCTGTCCGCTCACCTTGGCAGAAGGGAGAGAGGGTCCCAGCCCAAAGAAGCGGACAGGGTGCCCGAAGAAGTACTCACAGTTGCACGCTTCTGGTGTGGCAACGGACTCTGGTCCCGGCGCTTGTCTTTGCTTTTCTTCCTTTTCGGGGCCGGCGACGATGACCTTTCCCTGAGTTTTTGGAGCTCCTTTTCCATAGATGCTAAGCGTCGGGTCAGAAGGTGGGCCTAGAGAGACTGCTTACGCCTGGTTCCGGTCGCCTGGTTGAAGGCCTGGCAGATGGAATACTCCTGGATGTTGTGCTTTGAAACAAGGCAAAGGAGACAATGGGAATGGTCGTCCCCTTGTGGGATTTGAGCACCACACTTAGAGCCCTTTTGCTTCTGTTTAGAAGACATCAAATTAAGAAATATTTTATGATAGAAAATTATAAGAGGCAAAGGAAACTTCGACAAAAAACAACGCGGATGTTGGATTGCTGTTCTGACATGAGCCGAACGTTACTGAGGCGACGGCTGGAAAGAACTGGAGAGCGGGCACGGGACTGCCCCTTTTATAGTCAGGCTGACATCTTGATGCCCTTGATGATGATTGCTATCTACAAGTTTGCTGTGCGGACCTGATGTCCTGTATGTGAAGACCTACTGCAGGAACCCTCTCAAAGTAAGACATTCCTGATTTCTACTGGTGATGCCTCTCCCTATGCATTCCAGTATCCCCCAGCCCTCCTTACTGCCCTCTCACATTGCTTGCCCACCTTTAGGTCATCCGATATGACTACCCCCAGGTCCCTTTCCATTTTTGTTGTTGTTAGTATCTCACCCCCCATTGTGTACTCTTTCCCTGGGTTTTTGTTTCCCAGGTGCATTACCTTGCACTTCTTAGCCTTGAATCTAAGCTGCCATACATTTGACCATTCCTTCAACCTTGCCAAGTCCCTTCTCATCCTTTCCATCCCACCTTGTGTATCAACTCTGTTGCAGAGCTTTGTTTCGTCTGCAAAGAAACATACTTTTCCTTCCAGTCTCTCTTCAATGTCACATAAAGACATTGAAGAGGACCGTTCTTCATACTGAACCCTGTGGTACCCCACTAATAACCCCCCTTCTTCAGAGTGGACACCATTTACTATTACCCTCTGTGTCCTGTTCTCCAACCAATTCTTTACCCAGGCTGCCATCTTGTGACCCACTCCCAGGCTGGCTAAATTGTATATTAATCTTTTGTGTGGGACTGTGTCAGATGCCTTGCCAAATTCTAGGTAGGCCATGTCCACAGCCCCTCCCTGATCTACTACTTTGGTCACCCAGTCAAAGAAATCTATCAGATTTGTCTGGCATGACCTTCCCACTGTGAATCCATGCTGCCTTGGGTCCTGTGCCCCTCTGGCCTTTAGATACTCGACAATTCTTTCCTTCAGAAGTGATTCCATCATCTTCCCTATCACTGAGGTTAAACTAACAGGTCTGTAGTTTCCTGCTTCTGCCCAGCTCCTACTTTTGTGAAGCGGAATCACATCTGCCCTCCTCCGGCAAATTAGCAGAGTAGCAGCCGCAGATTGATAGTTTACTTGCTGTTACTGTAACTGTGGTTATTGAAACTGGTGTGGCTCTGTGTGATTTGTTTCATTATCTTGTGACCCGTTTCACTACTGTTTTTTTATTAGCATACCCCTTCGGCCATGATTTGTTACCTATTAAAATACTCCCTTGTGACCAGGTTTTGACCAGTGAGAAGCCAGAATTAGTCAGACCCATTCTATAAATATTAGTAATTAAAGCAATCTATTCAAATGCCACAGAAATAATAATTTGATTCAAATGAGTTTAAAATGGAAATGTTAAAAAGACACATTTCTGAGGTTACATTGCAGGAAAGTTGGTGGGGCACTCACAGAAATAATTAAGGAAAAGGAACCAACACATTTGTTTGCTTATTGGAAGAAAATACTAATTAGATATGTATTGTTTTTAGTTAGCAGGAAGTTTGAGTGCAGTGAAACCTGGAGCCAGCAATCATCACTAGAGAATTGCCAGCTGAGTCATGCAGAGAAATGCCATAAGTATCCTCAGTGCATGAAGGCTTTACATGGCCTACATCTTGTCACTTTACAACACCAGATTCATGAAGAGGGGCAATTGAAATATACCAAATATAAGCTAAATGCAGTTACATGTACTGACAAGGATTTCACTGCACAACATAATACTACAAGACCCCAAATGCACAAGAAACCATATAAATGCACTCATTGTGACAAGAGTTTTACAGCACAGAATATCTTAATGAGTCATCAGCAAATTCACATGGTGGAGAGACCATATAAATGTTCTGAATGCAACAAGAGGTTTGGCCAGAAGGCTACCCTGAAAAACATCACCAAATTCATACTGGCAAGAGACCATACAAATGTGATGAATGTGACAAGAGTTTTGACCAGAAGAGTAACCTAATGATACATCAGCGAATTCATTCTGGAGAGAATGGAGTGATGAAGTGAGAGTGACGAATCGTTGGTGGAGCAATTTGTGACACTAGTGACAAGCCACAGTTATTTCGTGTTCAAGTCTTGGTGAGTACCTTCACATGGTGGGCCCTGCTTTAACAGAATCTCACCAAGGCGATACTACTGTATAGACAATATATAGTATGGAAAGAGACAAAAATGAAACTGAAAGCTGGACACACAGATCCCAGCATAAAAAAGTGCCCAACCCTAGCCTAGGCACTAGGGCAAGGGTTGGACGATGTGATAGTGCCACATCCTCGAGTAATAGTACCATCCCTGCCACAGTGTCAGACCATGGAGTGCATTGTCCCACAGTGGTAGCAGAAGCCAGCAAGCCACAAACAGTAAAAAGACTGATAGGCCAGCCCAGAGGACTGCAAACAGTTAAGTGGACTTACGAGGACAAACTAGAAATTATGTATTGTTATTATTATGCGACGCACCCTGAGTTTCCAGTAAGAGGATATACTATCAGACTTCTGAACAAATTGCAGCAGGAAATAATTGCCACAGACAAACTGAACAGTGCAGACAGATGCAAACTTTAGATCCCTAATAGGACAAATAAAAACAAAAAAGTACATAGATGAGATTAACTTGGGCAGACTACAAAAGGAAGCAGGTGAAGAGGCAGCAAAAGAGAAGGAAGAGGTACCAGAGGCTTTCATAGCAGGAAGAGCAGATACATGGGACACAGCAAAGAAAAGGGATCTGATATGGTGTAGCATTTATGCCAAAAAGAAAGCAGCTCTTACCAGCACAGCAACAAAAATCACAGATATATTTGAACAGGCATATAGACGGAGACACCCAGATATGGCAAACATCACAAAGAAAAGAATAACCACACAAAAGTGGAATGTAATGAAAAGTGCACAGTTTAGTGATCTAGAAAGGCAACACATCGAAATAGAAGTCCTTGAACAGTTAAAAAAAGAAGGATTTGAGGTAGAGACTTAGCCTACACCAATATCATCTGGTAAGCCGTTACAGCAGACAACTGCTCAGCCAATATTGGTACACGAAATGAAACATGACACACCTCCTAAAGACACCCAGCAAAGTGCACATCAAGTGCCATATCCGAGCAAACAGCTGAAGCTCTAGGTCAACCCATACAGAGAGCGGAAGAGCAGGAAATGCCACTACCGGAACAACCCTTAACCAAGAGGAAGAAAACATGAGAGAAGACTTGCTGGACCTAATTGACATGGATAAATATATCAAAATACATCAAAGGAAAGACTGCAAAAATTACGCCTGACATACACAGTTAGGGAACAAATAAAACAGATAAACAAAGTTATTGGAACCATCCAGAGGGATCCATACGATGTCACTGAAATAAACAGAATACATTATTGTGCAGCGAGACTAATAACAAATAGAGCAATGCCAAAAAAGCAAGGAATAAAGAACAAAAAGAGAGGGAAATTCAGCATACCACCATGGAAAAAGCGGATACAAGGGACAATTATGGAATTAAGATCAGAAGTAGCACTGCTGGAGGAGTTTAGAAAAGGTAATAGATCAATGAAAGTCATCAGGAAAGTGGATGAAATCAAACAAAAATGCTGTATTAAAACAGATCAGGACCTAAATTTTACCATCTCAAATAACAAGCTTAAGATTTCTGCTCAAGCCGAGAAGCTCAGGAGATACGTAGAAAGGAATAATGAAAAATGCAAAATAGATGGTTTAGAGAAGACCCAAGAAATTCTATAGGAGCTGGAAAGAAAACAGCCATTATAAAAACTCCACCAGTAAAGAAAGAAATTGAGGAATTCAGGAGAAGTATTTATGAAGATCCAGTTGAACATAATAGGGATGCAAAGTGGATACAGGAAATAAAAGACAGCATTAGAAATGGTACTACTAGAGATATGGAATGGCCTGACGTAACAGCTAAGGAGATAGACATGAAGATAAGGAAGGCCTCCAACTGGAAAACCCCAGGTCCAGATGCAATACCCAACTTCTGGTTGAAAGTATTAACATCTTTGCACCAAGATTTAGCCACCTAAAACTATTTATACGCACACCCTGACTTTAACACCTAGATGGTTAACGACAGGGAATACCACACTCTATTAAATCTGAACTCAGTCTCCCCAAGAACTATCACCCAATAACCTGTTTACCAACAACATATAAACTATATACTGGAATCGATGCAGATAGAGTCTACAATCATTTAGACTGCAATAAACTCATGGCAATAGAACAAAAAGGTAATAAAAGAAAATCATATGGCACAAAGGACCATCTCTTGTTGAACAAAGCCATTATGGAGAGCTGCAAAAAATGCCGAAACCTTAGTGTAGCATGGATCGACTACAAAAAAGGATTTGACAGTATCCCACACTCCTGGATCACTGAGTGCTTATGGAGCTACAGGATACACCCTACACTGATAAACTTCATCACAACAACAATGACAAAGTGGCAAACCACCCTGCAATTAAATCATGAGAAAGGTCAAATCACCATCCCAAATATAAGTATCCAACGAGGGATATTTCAGGGTGACTCTGTCACCGCTTCTGTTTTGCCTTGCTCTCAATCCCTTGAGTAACCTAATCAACAACCTAGGCTATGGATACAGCTTGAATCCCAGAAACAAAAATAATCAACAGCTAACATCTCACCTTCTATTTGTAGATGACCTAAAACTTTACAGTTCATCTGACAAACATTTGAAAGAACAACTACAAATTGTTAAGACCTTTTCTGATGACATACGGATGACGTTAGTCTAGACAAATGTGCCAAAGCAACATTTGTAGCAGGAAAGTTAACTCGTAAAGAAAACTTGAATCTGGCGGAGGTCTGTGACATAAAAGAACTTGAGCAAGAGGGAGTGTATAAATATCTGGGAATAGATGAAGGAGCAACAGCACAACATGAACAAATGAGAGTAAAAGTAAGCAAGGAATATTTTAGAAGGTTAAAGCTAATTTTGAAAACTGCTTTGACAACACGAAATAAAGTGCCAGCTATAAATCAACCTGCCTTCCAGTGATATCATACAGCTTTTGTGTGATAGACTGGCCACAGAAAGTGTTGAACCAGCTAGATATAAAACAAGAAAAATGTTTCATGCTCACCAATTAATATACAAAATCAGTGCATGCCAAGATTATACATCCCAAGGGCAGAGGGAGGCATGGGCCTCATTGAGATTGATTACACATAGATCCACAATAGTGGGGCTACATACATACTTACTGACATCCTTGGACCCAAATATAGCCAAGGTCTTGCATCATGAAGAAAATAAGCCTAAATGACTTCACTCATCAAATTAGGAGAAGCCTTCAGAAGGGTAGCAGAGATTGATGTCAATCCAAAAGTAGATAAGGAATTGTCAGCAACAGAAAACACAAAGAATCAGAAAAGGAGCATAAGGATAAAGACCAACAGAAAAGAAAACAATTGGAAAGTCCATAATTATAGTGGAAAATACAGGGAGTTACTGAGCAACCACAGGTCGATCAAGCCCTGACCCATGAGTGGTTAAAAGAGGTGAATTTAGGCCACGAGATGAGAGATAATAATGGCAGCCCAAGATAGTGGGCTACGCACAAGATGGTTCACAAAATCCATAGAAAAAACAGGAGAAACAGACAAGTGCAGGTTTTGTAGTACAGAATTAGAAACAGTTGCGCATCTTGTGGCTGGATGTGAAGTACTCATGGCAGAAGGCCTGTATACTGAAAGACACAACAATGTAGCAAGATTGATCCACTGGAAACTGTGCAAACACTATAACATACAGGTAGCAGAGAGACACTGGAAACATGAACCACAAAGAATCACAGAGAATGAAGAAGTAATGATCACATGGGATCACCCAATACCAACAGCCAAGAAAGTGGAAGCAATAAAACCTGATACTGTAATACAAGAAAATAGAACAAAGGTAGCATTACTGATTGAAATAGCCACCCCAGTGACTACAGTGTGCTGTGTACAGAGAGACACAAAATCATGAAATACCAAGATATGCAGTCAGAAACTAAACCGATGTGGAATAAGGACATACAGATTGTTCCAGTAGTGCTTGGAGCAATGGGACTAATCAAAAAGAACTTTCAGGCACATTTAAATATGCTACCAATACTCGTGACACGTTATGAACTCCAAAAGGAAGCTATTTTGGGGACGTTGCGTGTGCTGAGAAGAGCGCTCTCAGCAAACATCAAAAATTAATACAGTACTAATTTCTTGAGTTTTGAATATGCCCTGGCTAAAAAATGGGGTCCATTCTTGCCATGGTATTAGAAATCCCTAAACATTTGGAGACACTAACCCTGAGAGAGACCATACAAATGCGATGAATGTGACAAGAGTTTTGGCTGGAAGGATTACTTGATGAAACATCACCGAATTCACACTGAAGAGCAAGGAAAGTCTTCAGGAAAGTGGATGAAATCAAAGAAAAACACTGCATTAAAACAGATCAGGACCTAAATTTTACCATCTTGAATAACAAACTCGAGATCTCTGCTCAAGCCAAGAAGCTTAGGAGATACGTAGAAAGGAACAAAGAGAAAACACAAAATCGTTGGTTTAGAGGAGACCCAAATAAATTTTATAGGCAGCTGGGAAAGAAAACAACTAAAGTAACACCACCACCGGAGAAGAAAGAAATTGAAGAATTCTGGAGAAGCATCTATGAAGACCCAACTGAACATAATAGGGATGCAAAGTGGATACAGAAAGTAAAATACAACGTAGGAAATGGCACTACCAGGGATATGGAGTGGCCTGATGTAACAGATAAGGAGCTAGAAGCAAAGATAAAGAAGGCCCCCAACTGGAAAACCCCAGGTCCAGATGCAGTACCCAACTTCTAGCTAAAGTACTGACATCTCTACACCATGATTTAGCCACATGTAAAAATTATCTGTACATATATCCCGAGTTGACACCCATCTGGCTAACAGAGAATACCACACTTTTTTATTAAATCTGAGCCTGCCAGTTTCCCCAGGATCTATTGCCCAATAACCTGTTTGCCAACAACATATAAACTATACACTGGAATCAATGCAGACAGAGTCTGCAGTCATCTAGATTGCAATAATATCATGGCAGTAGAACAAAAAGGCAATAAAAGAAAATCATTTGGTACAAAGGACCATCTCATGCTGAACAAAGCCATAATGGAGAGCTGCAAAAAATGCTGGAACCTTAGTGTAGCATGGATTGACTACAAGAAAGCATTTTACAGCATCCCACACTCGGGATCATGGAGTGTTTAAAGATCCACAGGATGCATCCCACACGGATAGACTTCATCAGAACCATGATGAGAAAGTGGCAAACCACCCTGCAATTAAACCACGAGAAAGGTCAAATCACCATCCCAAATAAAGCATCAAACAAGGGATATTTCAAGGCAACTCCTTGTCACTACTTCCATTTTGCTTTGCCCTTAATCCATTAAGTTGCCTAATCAACAACCTTAGCTATGGCTACAGTTTGAACTCCAGAAACAAAAACAATCAACAGCTAACATCTTATCTCCTCTTTGTAGATGACCTAAAGCTTTATAATTCATCTGACAAACACCTGAAAGCACAACTACAAATTGTTATGATCTTCTCTGATAATATACGGATGACATTTGGCCTAGACAAACGTGCCAAAGCAACATTTATGGCAGGAAAGTTAACTCATAAAGAAAACATCAACCTGGCAGAGGTCTGTGACATAAAAGAACTTCAGCAAGAGGGAGTGTATAAATACCTGGGAATAGAGGAATGAGCAACAACACAACATGTATAAATGAGAGCAAAAATAAACAAGGAATATTTTAGGAGGTTAAAGCTCATACTGAAAACTGCTTTGACAACACGGAATAATGTGCAAGCTATAAACCAGCTCACCCTTCCCATGACATCATACAGCTTTGGTGTGATAGACTGGCCACAAAAAGTGTTGAACCAGCTAGAAATAAAAACAATTAAACTGCTTCATGCTCACCAATTAATGTAAAAAAACCAGTGCATGCCAAGATTATACCGCCCAAGGTCAGAGGGAGGCATGAGCCTCCTTAAGATTGATTACACATACAGATCCACAATAGTGGGGCTATATACATACTTACTGACATCCTTGAACCCACATATAGTCAAGGTCCTACATCATGAAGAAAATAAGCCTAAGATTACTTCACTCATCAAATTCAGAGAAGCCTTCAGGAGGGTAGTAGAGATGGATGTTAATTCACTAGTAGATAAGGAACAGCCAGTAACAGAAGGTGCAAAAAATCAGAAAAAGGTGTATAAGGTCAAAAACCAACAGAAAAGAAAAAACAACTGGAAAGCCCATAATTATATCAGAAATTATAGGGAGCAATTGGAACAACCACAGGTCGCTCAAGCCATGACCCATGAGTGGTTTAAAAAGAGGTGAATTTAGGTCATGAGATGAGAGATTGATAATGGCAGCACAAGATAGTGGTCTACACACAAGATGGTTCACAAAATCCATAGAAAAAAAACAGGAGAAACAGACAAGTGCAAGTTCTGTAGTACAGAATTAGAAACAGTTGTGCATCTCTTGGCTGGATGCGAAGTACTCATGGCAGAAGGCCTGTATGCCGAAAGACACAACAGTGTAGCAAGACTGATCCACTGGAAACTGTGCAGACACTATAACATACAGGTAGCAAAGAGACACTGGAAACATGAACCACAAAGAATCACAGGCAGTGAAAAAGTAATGATCACATGGGATCACCCAATACCAACAGCCAAGAAAATGGAAGAGAGAAAACCTGATATTGTAATACAGGATAAGAGAACAAAGGTAGTGTTGCTGATTGAAATAGCCACCCCAGTGACTACAGTGTTCTGCGTCCTGAGAGACACAAAATCATGAAATACCAAAATATGCAGTCAGAAACCAAACTGATGTGGAATAAGGACAAACAAATTGTTCCAATAGTGTTTGGAGCAATGGGACTAATCAAAAAGAACTTTCAGACACATTTCAATATGCTACCAATACTTGTGACACCTCATGAACTTCAACAGGAAGCCGTCTTGGGGACGTTGCGTGTGCTGAGAAGAGCGCACTCAGCAAACATCAAAGACTAATACAGTACTAATTTCTTGAGTTTTGAATATGCCCTGGCTAAAGAATGGGGTCCAATCTTGTCATGGTATCAGAAATCCCGGAACATTTGGAGTCACTAACCCTGAGAGAGAAGAAATTCTATAGGGAGCTGGGAAAGAAAACAACCAAAGTAAAAACACTACTGGTAAAGAAATAAATTGAGGAATTCTGGAGAAGCACTTATGAAGACCCAGTTGAACAAAATAGGGAAGCAAAGTGCATACAGGAAATAAATGAGAGCACAAGAAATAGCACTACTAGGGATATGGAGTGGCCTGATGCAACAGCTAAGGAGATAGAAGCAAAGATAAGGAAGGCCCCCAACCGGAAAACCCCAGGTCCAAATGCAGTACCCAGCTTCTGGCTAAAAGTACTAACATCTCTACACCAAGATTTAGCCACTGGCAAAAACTGTATGCACATCCCAAGTTGACGCCCATCTGGCTAACAGGGAATACCACACTTCTTATCAAATATGAGTTTGCCACTCTCCCCAGGAACTATCACCCAATAATCAGTTTGCCAGCAACATATCAATTATACACTGGAATTGATGCAGACAATGTCTACAATCATCTAGATTGCAATAATCTCATAGCAATAGAACATAAAGGCAATAAAAGAAAATCATACGGTACAAAGGACCATCTCCTGTTGAACAAAGCCATAATGAGAACTGCAAAAAATGCTGAAACCTTAGTGTAGCATGGATCGACTACAAAAAAGCATTTGACAGCATCCTACACTCTTGGATCACTTAGTGTTTACAGATCTACAAGATACATCTCACACTGATAAATTTTGTCACAACCACAATGAGAAAGTGGCAAGCCACCCTGCAGTTAAGTCATGAGAAAGGTCAAATCACCATTCCAAATATAAGCATCCAATGAGGGATATTTCAAGGTGACTCTGTCACCACTTCTGTTTTGCCTTGCCCTCAATCCGTTGAGTAGCCTAATCAACAACCTAGGCTATAGATACAGCTTGAACCCCAGAAACTATAACAATCAACAGCTAACATCTCACCTTCTATTCATAGATGACCTAAAGCTATATAGTTCATCTGAAAAACACTTGAAAGAACAACTACAAATTGTTAAGAACTTCTCTGATAATATATGGATGACATTTGGCCTAGACAAATGTGCCAAAGCAACATTTATAGCAGGAAAGTTAACTCGTGAAGAAAATGTGAATCTGGTAGAGGGCTGTGACATAAATGAACTTGAGCACGAGGGAGTGTATAAATACCTGGGACTAGATGAAGGAGCAACAGCACAACATGAACAAATGAGAGGAAAAATAAGCAAGGAATATTTCAGAAGTTTAAAGCTCATACTGAAAACTGCCTTGACAACATGAAATAAAGTACAAGGTATAAACCAACTCACCCTTCCAGTGATATCATCCAGTTTTGGTGTGATAGACTGGCCACAGAGAGTGTTGAACCAGCTAGATATAAAAACAAAAAAAAACTGCTTCATGCTCACCAGTAAATATACAAAACCCGGTGCATGCCAAGATTATTCATCCCAAGGTCGGAGGCAGGCATGGGCTTCCTTGAGATTGATTATACATATAGATCCACAGTAGTGGGGCTACATACATACACAAACTAGTCAATCCCAGTCCAGCCAACCTTGGTAAAAAAGATAAGAAAACTTGAGGAAGTAGCTCACTACCAATAAGGCTTCTAAACAGTGTAGACAATTGGTAGACATCAAGCCACTCACCAAATATGTAAAATGTTTATATACGTATTTATTAAATTATTTTTCTTTTGTCTTCTGAATTCACAAATTTCATTGATACAGTATCAATATATTTCTTAAACATTTCAGACACTGTCTTTCAGTAAGATTGTACTGTATCTGTTATAAATAAAAACATTTTTATGTTCCACAACTTATCATATCACTTGATAAATTAGATATAATCATAAACGTAAAAAAACAGGGACTATCCCTCACCATAAATTCATTCCAACTTCTTTCTTTTGGGTCTATATTTTCATGCTCAAATTCCCATGCCTATCAAAAACAGGTCTCTCATTTTACTGATAGAAAACATCGCACCAGTGCATTCAATTTCATTAGCCATTATTAGATCATTATTAACCTGTTAAATTGTGCCAACCATGCAAAGTCATTATTTGTCTCATACAGTTTGATTAGACTCCCTTTGTCTGTACATACAGGATACTGTACACATTTTTTTAAATATATATATTTAAAAGTTCTTTAAATTTCATTATTTAACTGTCTTAGCAGAAAAGTGATGTTAAACCATGTCAAAGACTCCAAATCACTATTTCATTTCAATCTACTTATTTAAAGTGCAGCTAACTCCACAACAACTTTTTTTCACAGTTCCCTTAAACATTTTAAAACTCATAAACGTTCTGCAGTAAAAAGACATGCTTCATGCCTCAAGACATCTAATCTGTTTAACCTGTTGATAAAAACCCAGTTTCTCACTATTTTCTCAACTATCAAAACATTTGGTCCATTTATATTCACAACATTTCTCCCTGCATGTTCTACCAAAACATACATGTCATTATTTTAATTTTTTTAAGGGGTTCAAACATACCTGTCTGTGTACACACGAAGGTATCCCTTTTCAATTTCTGAAAAACTGCATCAGGTATTTATTTTACTCCTACATATTAAATCAGCACCCAGGTTAAATGTGCTTGTTCAGAGTGTTAAGGTAAAGTCAAAGGCTTACTTACTTAATATAATTATATACATTTATTTAAGAATGTCAGATGCACCAACTCTTGTCTCTGTTTCTTATAAAGGAGTTGTAAATGTTTGACGTCTTGAGCAGTGTTAAATACACACTGCTGTCTGGAGAGTTGAGCATGAGGGCGTCAGGGCCAGAGGACCTAAACCTGCAGCTCCCCACACTCAACCTGCTAAAAGCAGCACCTGGAAAAATTGCTAAAGCAAATCCAGCTGTCCCCTAGTAAATTTTCTAAAATGTAATCCTATTATACACAATATAGTACTTTTTACACAGAGCCTAAGAGAAACCTCTCAAAGTTTTTATATTCTCAAACACTCGAATATCAAAGTATTCAGTCTGTTTAAATTCACCCCACTTCTCTCCATGCTTTTAACAGAACATGTACTTTATGGCAGGGTTTTTGAAACATACCTGTCTGTGTACTTGCAAGGATATCCCTTTTAAGTTTCTGAAACAGTGTTTTTATTTTATTCCTGCATTCATTTAAGTGGCACAGAAGCTAAATGTACTCATTCCTCATGCTCAAGTAAAATCAATGGCTCACTTACTGGCGATTATTTAGATTAGGGGACACATAGTAGAATTCAGTGGATTACGGTAATATGTCCTCCCACCGATGTCTGTATGCTCCGCCCCCACATACGTCTTGCCGTCAGTCTGAGCGCTCCAAATCAGATTTCTCCATGCCTGCTCAGCCGCTTTTGAAGTTCAATAGTAGAGAAGTCAGGATTGAAAAGGTGCCCTTGCAGAGTTGCTTTTTTATAGAAGACTAAGTTGCCATCATTAACATAGTACTCGATAAAAAAGCAAATCTGTAATGGCACAGTAATAGAGTTATAATATGTGCTTAGCATACAGAGGTTTGTGCATAAATATGTACTTTTCCTTCCTTCTGTGGGGGTGCACCACCCCCCCCCACACCCTCAGGTCCCCGGTGGTGATTAGAGCTTTTATTTGTGCGTAAAGAAAAATATAAATATTGTTTTAAGAGTTCCATGCACCAAGTGCATAAATATGTACTTTTCCTTCCTTCTATGGGGGTGCTCCACCCCCCAGGTCCCCAGTGGTCCTTACAATTAGTATTTGAGCATAAATAAATACATAAAACATGTCTTCAGAGTTCCGTGGTGCTTAGAAATTACAATTGTGCATAAATATTTACATTTTCTTCCTTCTGAGGGGGTGCTCCGCCCCCCACACACCCCGGGTCCCCAATGGTGCTTAGACATTAGATTACTGCATAAAAGGACCAATTTTTTCCTTGCTACATGAAATATGAAATGAAACATTGCGCTGTTTTCTTCCATTTTGCCAGTGACATAATGTTTACTGGAATGTGCATGCAGCAGTATACAGCCATATTTCTCCCTGGCGCACTTCATTCTAGAGACTGTCCCCTAAAGTAAATTAATGCCCACTTACTTTCATGGAAATATTTTTGTTTTTTTCAAATATCATAGACCCACCAACTCCTGTCTCTGTTGCTTGTAATGGAGTGTAAATGTCTGGTGTCTTAAGCAGCCTTAAATACACACACTGCTTCCTGGGGAGTGGAGCATGAGGGCTTCAGGATCAAAGGACCCCAGCTGGCAGCTCCTCATGCTCAACCTGCTAAAAGCAGCACCTGAAAAAATTCTAGGCAAATCCAGATTTCCCCTATTACATTTTCTCAAGTGTGATCCTATTACATGCATTGTAGTACTTATTGCAGAGCCTAAATCAAGTCCTGTTTTGTTTATCTAAGCTCATGTTGGTAACAAAATTGTGTTTAAGTATTACACTAATGTAAAAGATCACTTATTATCAATGTTATTATTTCTTTTAAATCCATATCTATTTGTACATCTAAACACAGATGGGTGGGGTGGGGGGCTACATTATGGGCACAGAAGGGACCCAGTGACAGGGTCAGTGATTAAGAAATGCTTAACTATTGTATATTACAGTCATTTTGGCCATTACCCCTGAGTATGTAAATGAAACTTTTAAGTAAGATTTATATTCATAGAGGGCTAGAATGCCCTTCATACAAGCTATGTATTTATCATGCAAACTCTCTGAAATTAAGAGGAAAAGGTTCATTTACTGTTCTCTTCAGTTACTCAGATATCAGTAAAACCATACTAACAGTTCCTTTTTTTAAAATAATAGGTTGCCATGCTATAGAGTCATTTAGTCTGTATCTTGGGTTCTTAGATTCAGATCTATTTATAAAGCAAGTGGACACTGTGTTCACTGTAATAATACTTATAGAGTTAAAAACATAAGAAATGTGGCAAGGGGCAAAGATATTGAGATTAAAGACTTTTTTAATTGTTCTCCTGAAGAAGAATCAGCATTTATATAGCACTTTTCATACATCCAAAGTGCTTTACAAGCAATGCTAGACTGGTAGTGAAGTGACTGAATGTGTGGTGGCGGCCATATCGCACATCATCACCCACACACAGCCTGGATAATTGCATGAACCAGTTTATGGGAAGGGAATGTTGGCCAGGACACGGGGCCCAGATATTCAAAGGGTTGCACCATGCGCAGCAGGGGTTGTTGGCGTCTTAACTCAAAAATCGCCATTCTGCGATATTCAGAAGGGGCCAGTTGCGCCACCAAAAACATGCTGAACAACAGCGCAATGGAAATGAAGGCATGTGCAACCGAAGGGGGCGGGTCTATGCATAAAGTGCGCAATGCGATATTCGAACACTTGCGCAATGCGCAAGAGTGGCTCAGCCGGAAGTTGCGCAGTAGCGGAATTGAGCCAAAATAAAAAGGCTCAAGGAAGCGGCGCAAGAACCCTAGCAGGCCGCAAACTGGGGAGAGAGACAGAGACAGAGAGAGAGACAGAAGCTGGAAGGGCAGACAGGGACAGTGGGTCCAGGAGGACAGAGAGGCCAGCGGGGGTGCCGGTGCAGTGGAAGCAGCAGTGGGGCAGCGGGGTAACACAGGACAGCAGCGGGGGCAGAAGCCAGGAGATGGACAGTGCCAGCTTCCACATGGAAGCTGTAATGAGGGGGGTGAGGCACCATGCTGCAGGGGGATGTGGCTGCGGAGGGGCCCGTCGGCGGTATGCCCCCGACAGGCGGTATCGTGCCCGCATCAGCTTCAAGCTGTACACAGATGTCGAGATTATGGGCCGGTACCGCATGAACAGGGCAATACTGAGACGGCTCTGCGAGCTGTGCAGTGATGTGATGCAGGCACCCTCACGACGGAGTCACGCTCTGTCTGTGGAGACCAAGGTGACAGCCTGCATGTGCCTGCCTGCCACAGGCACCTTCCAGAGGCTGACAGGGGACACCACAGGCATTACACAGTCGGCCCGTCACACATCCTCACCCAATTCCTCAGCGCTTGCTGCCTCATGCCCTGCGGAGTACATCCATTTCCCAACACCGCAGCAAGCGTACAACAAACATGCAGGAGTTCCACAGGGTAACCGTATGCCTGGCGTGCTAGGGGCCATAGACTGCACCCATGTGGCCATTCGCATGCCACCTGGCCCCGACGGCCAGGCATATCGGAACCGAAAGGGGTTTTCCAGTGTCAACTGCCAGGTGGTGTGTGATGCCACTGGGCGCATTATCAATGTTTGTGCCACACACCCTGGCGGAGCACATGATGCCTTCATATGGCACCAGTCTGCACTGTGCCATCGATTCGAGAGTGGGGACATCCCCACGGGTCATCTAGTGGGTGAGTACACATGTATGGAATGCAAACTCTGGGCAAGGGTGGGAATGACACAGGTGCCATGGTAGTGGCAAACAAGGATATGGTCAATATGGACCTGACATGACACTGCTCTCCACTATCTCCACACAGGTGACTGCGGATACCCACTCCGTCCCTGGCTGCTCACACCGTACCGGCGCCCCACAACCCCAGCGCAGCTATGCTTCAATGAGGCACATGCCGCAACACGTAACATCATAGAGCGGGTGTTTGGGATGCTCAAGGCACGCTTCCGATGCCTAGACACCTCCGGTGGTGCCCTACAGTACAGCCCCCAAAAGGCCTGTGGGATATTCCCGGCCTGTTGCATCCTGCACAACATGGCCAAAGACCATGGGATAGCCGTACAGGTCGAAGAGGGGGACAGCGATGGGGATGCCAGTGGCGCTGGTGATGTTGGTGATGAGCAGCCCCCCCTAGGACGGAGGGACCCCCGACTGACCCGGCAGGCCCAGCTGCACCGGGACACCATTGCAGAAGAGCACTACGCCCAACACAGGTAAGTCAAGGGGACATGTGCAGGCAACACTGTCCATGCGCAAACCACAGGCACACAGGGGAACACACCGTGCATGAAGGTCAGGGGAGTTGAAGGTTCCAGGCATACCAACACACCATCAGGGAGGGGTGAGCACTCATATGGACACACACACACACCAGGCAGCATACATGGGCAGAAGCACAGCACTGTGGAAACAACATTGCCAACACACAGCACCACCGACCACCCCCACCACCTGTACTGTCCACGTACGTGTGTCAGGACCTGGGCACCCTTGCACCTTGGTGTACAGTGCAATGCAGGCATCATCATGCACACGCACCTGTGGACAGCAGTTGGGAGAGTGTGCAGGTGGTCCATGTGTCAGCGTGGTAAGCAGAGCACCCAGCAGTGCACTGCCCACCATGACACACATTGCACACAGGGCAGCACCAGACAGGGCCCGCACTGGGAGACAGCTCAGTCAGGTAGCACTGTCCCACGGCCACCACGGATGCGTGGGCGGCCCCGCCATGGCCCAGCAGCACTGGCAGGCTGAGCAGGGGCCACATCGGGTGGTGCTGTTGCACCACCAGGGGTCCCACTGCGCGAACGCGACCTTGCCCGCACAGGGATCTGCACCCTACCAAACAAACATGCACCAGGGGTGCTCAGGATGTCCACAGCAGAACCCAGCATCGACAGGCCTTGTGTCGCACGACACTGGAACGGGGAGTGGAGAGCGCACTGTGTGGGGTGTGTGGCACAGGGGCACCTGACAGTGTGCCCAATGCATCCATGACAGAGACCACTGCCTGGGTCAGCCTGTCAATGGCGGCGGTCACATCCGTCCACATAAGGACCAGCTCGGCTTGGTCCCGAGCACACTCCCTGCTATGCCGCTCCACGGACACAGACAGTGCCTCCACGGACCTTGCAACCTGCCCCTGCAGCTGTACCAATTCCTGCAGCAGGCGGGTGTGCACGTCCAATGGGTACTGTGCCCCAATGGCATCGTGACCCCCAGGGTGTGGACGGTCCTGGTGCACAGCACCCCTTGAGGGTGGGCACTGTTTGCCAGGACCAGGTATGGGCGGATCAAAGGGCGGTGGACATGTGCCACTGCTTGACACTGTACCCCCAGACCTGGTGTGCGACTGCTGCTGCCGCCCCTCCAACTGCTGAGCCCCCAGGTCCACCTGTTCCACCTCCATGCTGGCAACAGTGCCAGACACCTGCACAGCCACCGGTGCTGCCTCACCGGTGCTGACAGGCACAGCCTGGGACTGTGCCAGCATGCTGGTACACAGGTGTGAACCAGGAAGGCCCAGGGGCACGTGCTGGCCTGCCATGTGTCCATCATGGGACACACACCATCACTGCCCATTGCAGGCCTGCTATCATCAATGGTGCAGGTACGGCCACTGCCATAGGCACAGCATGCTGGCATACCTGCATGCCAGACTGCTGAGACACAGGCTGTGCACCCCCCACACCTGCATCACTGACACCAGAGTTGTTGGCCCAGTGTGCATGCTGCTGCAGTGCCTGCTGGCTGGTGGCGGAGGTGGATGGTCCCTCCTCCACGTCCAGCAGGTCTGCATCACTGTCTGGACCCACCACCACCACCATCTCCTGAAGATGAACAGGATCTGTAACAGAAAGAGAGTACATGTGAGTGCATGTGAACAACTGCCCCCCAACACCACCACCATGTCATACCGTGCAGTGATGGGCTTCCACCTGTCTGGAATCCTCCGCCTGGTACACCCGCAATGGCACTCAGCTGCATGGCCGTGACCAGTGTCTCCTCTGTTGGGGTCAGCTGCAACACCACTGGCGGGCCCCCACCAGTGCCAGCACGTGCTGCCCTGAAGGCTGCCACCTTCTCCTTCAGCCTCCTGCGGTCAGTCCCCATCTTCTTCTTGCATTCCTGCACGGAGCGCTGGTGGCTTCCGTGCAGGTTGACGGCCCGAGCTGCCCCCTCCCTTATGCAGCTGCACGTTCCTGAGGGTGCCCTCCGTCCACTCAATAATGGCTCATCCTCCAGGTAGGCCTGGAAGGGCCTCTGTCTCTGCAGCTGTGAAGTTCGGCCTCCTCCTACGCCCACCGTCCTCACCCTCACCTTGTCTCTGGTCAGTCATGGTGATCTGTATGGGTGGAAGTGGACACCTGTCACTGTGCAGTCGACAGCATTTCCCCATGAGCATAGGTGCCGGCTGGGGGGGGCGGAAGCACCCCACGTTTCTTCTCCGTATGGCAGATACTAATTGAAAAAGTGCCCTCTGTCCCTTTCTAAGTGCCCTTTTGATTCTCAGCCCCCTCGGCCTTTATCATCCTCCGGCACCCCTGCCCATGAGCATTGTCCTGAGCATCACACAGCATGTAACTCACCTCTCACCTGCAGTAACCAAATCTGGCCAGCACAACCTACTGTCGCATTTTTATAGCGCAACACATGCAAATGAGGAGTGGCGCAACTTTAATGACATGCTAATTGCGCCACTGCGCCTCTGAATGGCTGATCGAATGATTTGCATATGTCGGCTGAATATCGCGTATTTGCGCTTTGCACAATACGGAAGGTCCGGCTGAGCCAATGGCGCAAGTTTGTGCCTGCATGCTACACTGGATTGCGCATGCCCAGACAGCTTATGCATGCGTCTATCACGCTGCAGACCTGCTGAGCGCGATCGGCAATTCAGGCCATGGCCACCATTGTGCCAGTGGCGCTACAGCACTGTGCACTATATGGCGCTGTGGCACTACTGCGTGATGGTCCACTGTGGCACTGGTACGCAGCTTGGCAGTCACGCAGGATGCCTATACATCCGATGGCGCTGTGCGTAGCCTTGCGTCATTGCCGTGACCTTGTGTATGCCCTCTGCCCCCTGGCGTGGTTCGCTTGCCATGTGTATGTCCCTATTGCGCTGTCTGGTGACAGCGCCACGTGAAGTGACGGCTCTGTTCGAACAGCGCGATTGGAGCCTGTGGTGGTCTATTATGCAACATCTCCACATGGGGTTACAGTGCAGCGAGCGCCATATTGCCTGCTGTAAACTGGCTGAGATGGCTAGGAGGAGGGCAGTGACTTGGAGCCCACTGGAGGTGGCCAACCTGGTGGCCCTGGTGGAGCCCCACTGTGAGGCACTGTATGGTGAGGCCCCCCTCACCATGCCTAGGATGCAGGTGTGGCAGCAAGTGGCCACTGACCTGGTGGAGGTCACTGGATGGGGCTGGTCTGCTGAGCAGTGCCGGCACCGGTACAGTGACCTCTGCCAGAGGGAGCCAGACCTTTTGACGTGGCTGCGGTCACGTGCCAGGTGGAGCGTGGTGCCTAGGCCAGGTGAGTGTACCATCTATGCACCTATATTCTCTGTAGGGGTGTGTGTGTGCTTGGGTGGCTGTGCATAGGTGCCAGCTCGGACACGGTTGGCTGTGTCAGTGTGTGCAGCTGTGCGATGGATGGTTATGGCTGTGTGGGCAGGCACGCTCACTGGGGCAGGGGGCACTCTGCTTTTTGAGTCACACTGATGTTTGTCTCAACATATGTCTCCCACAGCCGGATCTGAGGACGAGGGCGAGGGTGAGGTGGCCGTCCAGGGCCCGTGCCGTGGGTGTTCTGACCCAGCAGTAGCAGCAGCAGCGGCAGACCCAGCTGCTTGAGGTGTGAGTATCATTACTTCATGGCTGCTATTGCATGCTGGGGGGCAAGACCACCAGCCATGCACACACAACCATGCAGGAAAGGGAGGTCATAATTCCACTATACAAGACACTAGTGAGGCCCCACCTGGAGTACAGTGTACAGTTCTGGAGACCATACCTACGTATGGACATAGACTGGGTAGAGAAGGTTCAGAGGAGGCAACCGGATGGTGCATGGATTGCATCACAAGTCCTATGAAGACAGGTTGAAGGAACTGAACATGTACTCCTGGAGGAGGGAGGGAGGGATATGATGGGGACATACAAGTATCTTACAGGGGAACAGAGTGCAGGAAAACACTATTTTTAAGTGTAAAAGATGTTCCAGGACTAGAGGGCATGGGATGAAGTTGGAGGGAGGACAATTCAGAGGAAACATGAGAAAGAATTTCTTCCACGGAGCAGGTGGTGGACAAGTGGAACACCCTGCCAGAGGAAGTGGTGGGACTGACTTGGTCACGGGATTTAAGAATGCACGGGATAGACATACAGGACTTCTGGAGGTCAGGGGTAAGGTGCAACAGACTTATAGGAAAACAGAGTGAACTTACCAGCTCAAATGGGCAGACTGGGTGGGCCATAGGCCCTTATCTGCCGACACTGTCTATGTATCCATGTATGTAGGCACAACACAGGTGACATGCATCACTGTGCAGTATCACAGCACGTCTGTGTATGCGTCACTGGTGGTCCAGGCATGCACTGAGCACATAGCTGTGTAACTGGCATCGCACCGCGTTGCCACGTCACTTGCCAGCCTAGTTTGTACTGTGATTGACGTGGGCAGTGTGTGTGGGCGGTGGTGCGCATAGCCGGTGCCGCCTGTTTGTGATGGTCATGTGTATGTTCACTGTGGGTGGGTGCATGCCATCAAAGGTGTGGGACATTGGGCTATGTGGCTTGCAGGTTGGGTGGTGTTCAGGGTTGTGGTCAGTCACAGCCATTGACTGTGTTCCCATTTTCCTAGGCCTCACTGTTCTCAGGAGGATACAGCAGGAGCTACATGGGCTGATGCAAGTGTCCCTGGACAACCAGGCCATCCTCAGGGACATCCAGCAACATGGCCTGCGAAGGAGGCATCGCCAGGAACAGCAGCACCGGGTGGAGGAGGACCAGCCTGCTGGGCCTTAGGCCAGATTACCCTTCCCACTTCACCCATCCCTACCACCCTGCCTTCCCTCTCCAAGTTGTTCATCCCTAACCCTTGCCCACCCCTACCTTGTACCCGTACCCCCCCTTGTAAATAATTATAGTTGATTGTTTTACACATTTTGATAATACATTTATATTTTGATATGAATACTGTGTTGGTCTCTGTTTTGCAGCTGGCTATGGTTGTTCAGTTGCAGTAGTGTACATGCCATCTGGGGTGATATGGTCCTGGGTGTGTGTGGGTGTGTGTGTGTGTGTGTGCATGGGGAGGTATCTCCAGCATGGCAGTGACTTTCTGTTGGTCTTGCCGTCTGCTGCCACCCACTGCTGGGTGCACAGGGTGTGTCTGGCTTGTAGGCTTCTGTGTTGCATGGGGCTGACGTGTGCTGGGGGGACTGCATGGTTTCCTGCAGTGCCAGTCACTGCACATGGGTGGTGTCTTGGGGTCACAGTGCAGGGTGTGCTGTGCATATGGGGGCTGATGTACTGTGGTTGTCAACCCCTGTGTGCCTCTCCAGCCTGCCAGTGGTTGTGCTGGGGTGTCATGGCTCTGCTATGCTTTGTTGGCTTCTCCCCATGGGCAGGTAGATCATCTGTCCCACCCCCAGTGATGCTGTTCTTGGGGTGTGCAGGTGTGGTGTGGGTTCTGCAGTGTGTTCCTGTGTGTGAGAGAGCACTAGCACCCTTCCATAACTCTGCTCACTTTGTATGTGTGAAGTCTACTGCAGTAGCATATGTGTGTGACCATGCTATTATTTTTCTTTCTGGTCTATCCCTCGTTCCTTATTCCAGACTGGCCACCTGGAATGGAACATCTCCTTTCTTGCTAAATCCTTCACTGTCTTTCTGCAGATGTGGAATTGTGGTACTCGACCCCCCCCCCCCAAGCAACAAACCATAAATAATGCTGGTGCAGCAGTCTGCAGCCTTAAAACATTTATTTATTGAGGCACAGGAATGTCTGCTGATATTTTGCTTTTGTTTTCTAGTTTGTTTATTTTTTTGTTTCTATGAAGAAGAAGAGGTATAAGATGTAGTGCACTAACAGTTTAGTACCAGACTAGGTTGGTTGTCCAATCCAAAAAGTTTTGCTGCTAAGTCCAGTGCTTTTCATAGCAATGCTACTAAACAAACAAATGCAACATTAAGTATTTTCTTTAATATATTGTGACTGCTGACTGAGTGAGGTGAGCCATGTAACAACTGCTGTGTGTGCTACTTGCTAGCCTTGCCCTGCCCTCTTTACTAGTTCAAGTTAGAAATTCAGACAATTGTAAACAGAAGTTCAAACATGTTGAAAATGTGTAAGTCACCTGCCTTAGTAACAAGTGTTTGGTCTCATTTCTAAGACATGAAGTAAGCAGTTCTTACCCAAATAATGAGAAATCCAAGCCTGGTAACAGAGGTGGGTCTGTTTGGGACCTGTTCGGATCCCTGCTATGTTCTGCTAGGAGCCAGCCATCCCTCTCCACTCCATTTTTATGCTGTGTAAGTGTAGGAAGGGGTGGAGTCTGATGTGGTCATCTGATGGGTTCCTAGTATAAAGGGAACTCATCCTGTGGAACAGTCAGATTTCGTTGGAGGATCAGTAGGTGCTGGTCCAAAGTGTTAGTCTGCAACTCTTCAGACTAAGATTCTTTTTGAATCCAGGACAGCTCATTGCTGGAATAGTCCTTGGAAGACTGGAGTATTGTTTTGTTTTTTTTGCATCTTTTGTATTTCTTTTGATGTTGCAAGTTCGCAAGTTTTATTTGGTTGTTTACTTGTCTCTACTTAATAAAAGATTTGGCTTGGTAACATTAGCCTTGCCACCTTACTGTGGTCTCAGTGTCCATCATTGCACCCACACCCTTTGACATTGGTGTCAGAAGTGGGATGCTCTGGTGTTACTGGTACCTTCCAGTCAGTGGACACTGAATGCAGGTGGAGACAACTGAGCAGACCCTCAGTAAGCCCAGCGGAGTTCTCACACGGACTATGGCTGCCAAGTATGGAGAGATCCCTTTGCCTGGTCTGGGACCAGATGTTCGACAGAAAACAGCCAAAAAGGAGGGAGAGCTGGAGGAGGAGGGCAAGGATACCTCATAACAGACCACTGAAGAACCACCAGAAGATATACACAGCCTGTTGCGTTGGCTATGTGTAAAACAAATTGCTATGGACAAGCAGAGAGATGGATCTACAAAGGGCTGAGGCACGGTGGAATGATACCCTGAGAGCCATCCGAGATATAGGGGTACATAATCCACCACCAGCAGAAACCCCTAAAGACATTAAGTTGACTAAACTGGGTGCAACCGATGACATTGAGGCATACATGACTACATTTGAGCGAATAGCTCAGGCTTGTGGGTGGCCCAACCCAATGGGTCATCCGCTTAGTGCCTTACCTATCTGGGAAAGCCCAGCTGGCATACAGCCACATGGACAGTACCCAGGCAGAGAACTATGACTGTTAAACAAGCCATCCTACAAAAGTTACAACATCAGCCCCGAGACCTATCGGCAGCACTTTAGGACTTTCAAATTTCATAATGTGGACACTCCCGAAAGGCCTATACCGGTTAAAGGACTTGTGTCAGAAATGGCTACAACCAGGGTGAAGACCATAGAACATATCCTGAAATGATCATTCTGGAACAGTTTGTTCATATCCTGACCTCAGATGTTCAGGTATGGGTGAGGAACACCGGCCAGATACTGCAGAAAAAGCCATCACGCTAGCTGAGGATTACCTACGCTCACCCTAATCGTCAGCGTGACATCCTGGATCCGTGCAACCCCACCCATGTGAAGGCCTGTTTCTTCTTCTATTGTTTCATCTGTGACTGAAGGGGGTACTAAAACTGTCCCAGCTAATAGACCCTATAACCCCAACATAATCTGCAGGGAATGCCAGAAGAAGGGGCACATAGCTAGATTTTGCCCTCAAAGAAAAGTTACAGTCACGCAGTTAGCCCTAGCCAATTGGGGACAATTTGTCACACCCATCAAGATTGGAAATCGGGAGGTTACTGGACTGATAGACTCAGGAAGCAGACAAACCCTGGTAAGAGCAGATTTGGTTCAACAAGCTGGTGAAAAGGGGTCCCGTACAGCAGTAATTTGCATCCATGGGACATACATCATTATCCTGTGACTGACCTTGATTTACAGGTACAAGGAGAAGTCATAAAATGACTGTTGGATTGGTTCCTTTACCTGTTCCTGTCATTATTGGGCATGATTATCCAGACTTTTCTTGCTTAATCCATCCAGAAGAAAGTGTGTGTGCCTAACAACCCGTGCCCAGACTAAACAGGAACAACAGTGGGCACAACTATTCCCATTCGATGATGAGGTGTATGGGGAGCCTGGCAAACACCGAAGTCCTCGACGAGAAAGGAAGAAAGCAAAATATAAATGGACTCAGAGACACACTAAAACTGTAAATGTGACAAATGATAGTGATGTATTGTCTGATATTAAAACTGATGGCTTTGTGAAGAACAAAGAAGGATAGTTCCCTGACACCATTTATGCAGTTGGTAGGGGTACCAGTGAAGGAAATGAACCATCGTATGTCATGAAAGATGACTTGTTGTATAGAAGATGCATACACCCCAACACAGGTGAGCAAATAGACCAATTAGTAGTGCCCAGTAAGTACAGAGAGAAACTACTGCATCTGGCACATGAAATCCCGTTAAGCGGTCATTTGGGTAGGGACCGCACCTTGAAGAGGCTACTATTAAGATTCTATTGGGCAGGTATACACGCTTGCGTAGCTGACTACTGTCGGAGTTGCCCAGATTGTCAGAAAGTGGCTCCTGTGACACGAAAAGATACGGTCCCCCTCCAGCCATTGCCCCTTATTACCACCACTTTTAGCCGCATCGCCATGGATGTGGTAGGACCTTTACCAAAAAGCTCAAAAGGAAACAGGTTCATTTTGGTAATATGTGATTATTGCACAAAATATCCTGAGGCTATCCCCCTCCGAACTGTGACAGCAGAGAGTTGCAGATGAGTTAATCAAGCTGTTCAGTCGGGTCGGGATACCCAGGAAATACTGACAGACAGAGGAGCAACTTCTGTTCTAGGATGTTAGCCGGCTGTACGAGACAGTGAGTGGAGGCCATACATACCACACCCTATCATCCTCAGACAGATGGTCTGGTTGGGCGATTCAACCAGACCCTGAAAAGAATGCTGAAGAAATATGAGGATGAAGGAAAAAGCTGGGATGTATACCTACGCTCCTTTTATTTGCATACAGGGAGGTACCACAAGCCTCCACAGGATTTGCCCCTTTGAATTATTTATGGAAGAAATCCAAGAGGTCCCTGGATATTATAAGGGAACAATGGGAGGAGAGAACAAGAGAAACCCAAGTACCACCCTTGATTACCTGATAGCTTTGCGTGCAAAGTTGCTGAAGTTTACCCAGATGGCACATCACCATAATTTGCACCAAAAAAGTGTACAGAAGGGGTATTATGATCAAGGAGTAGGTACCAAATCATTCCAAGAGGGGGATAAGGTTCTATTGTTACTTCCTTCTACTACGGAGAAGCTTATGATGAAGTGGCAAGGTCCCTATACCATCTTGAGGCAAACAGATCCTGTTACCTACGAGGTTGACTTACCTGATAGAAAGCAAAGGAAAGGTATATATCATATAAACCTTCTAAAAAAATGGGTGGAAAGACCAAACCCCGGGTATTTTATTTGCCCTGAGACTCACACCAGTGAAAGGAAGGTAGCCTATGACAGGCTAGAAAGCAAAGGAGAAGTGAGTGATCTAACCATTAACACCACTCTGACTGAACAACAGAGATCAGAGCTAGACCTCCTTCTTGCTAAGTATTCACAGTCCTTTACCTCTAGGCCTGGGTTAGTACATAGCATTAGGCACCATATAGAGGTCACTGCCAATAGCCCTATCAGGCAGAAACCTTATCGCCTACCAGAGAAAGTGAGAGGGGAGGTAATAAAGGAAGTAAAAAAAATGCAAGAGCTTGGGGTGATCGAACCCTCTGGTAGTGAGTGGGCATTTCCAATTGTAGTGGTGGAGAAAAAGGAAGGCGGCATACGCCTCTGTCTTGATTTTAGATGCCTAAATGCTATCTCCAAATTTGATGCCTACCCCATGCCTAGGATCGATGACATAATGGACAGACTGGGCAACGCAAGATACATCACCACGTTCGATCTTACGAAGGGGTATTGGCAGATCCCTTTGGATGAGGCCTCTAAAGAGAAGACAGCATTCAGCACTCCCATAGGGCTGTATCATTTGTTACCATGCCCTTACGCTCATGGTGCCCCAGCCACATTTCAGCGCCTAATGGATCAGACTTTACATCAGCATGAATCCTATTGCGCTGCTTATTTAGATGATGTGGTGGTGTACAGTCCTACATGGGAGGCCCATTTACAACATCTCACTGCTGTTCTAGACTCTCTGACAAAAGTGGGTTTGACAATCACTCCATCCAAATGCAGTATAGTGATGCAGGAAACCAAATATCTTGGCTTCATTATAGCTAATGGGCAAGTCAAACCAGAAATCGAAAAGGTTGATGCAGTGGCACAATGCCCTAGACCCCTGACAAAGAAACATGTTAGGTCATTTCTGGGGTTGGTGGGTATTACCGTAAGTTTGTCCCCAACTTTGCCACAATAGCCACCCTCTAACCAATCTTACGAAGAAACACTGTCCCACTAATGTAAAATGGACCCCTGACTGTGAGAAGGCCTTCTGTACCATAAAGGCATACTTGTGTGCAGCCCCGTACTGAGAAGTCCTGATTTTACTCAGCCTTTTATGGTACAGACAGATGCTTCAGACTCGGGTATAGGAGCTGTTTTGTCCCAGATGGTAAATGGAGAAGAACATCCATCATCTATTTAGCCGAAAACTGCATGAAGAGAAACAGCTATTCAGCTATAGAAAAAGAATGCCTTGCCATCAAGTGGGCCATGAAGCCTTAAATTTTATTTATGGGAGCGGAGTTTGAAGTATTAACAGACCACAACCCACTCTGCTTGCTCCATGTAATGAAAGATAAGAACCCCAGAATAATGCGGTGGTATTTGGCCTTACAGCCTTATAAATTCACTGTACACCACCGACCTGGTACTGCTAATAAGAATGCAGATTTCATGTCCCGTTATGGGGCAGATCAATGTGCACAGTCAGACCTCGGGGAAAATGCAAGTGAAGTGAAAGGTTCGTTATAGCCTTCATTTGTTGTTTATTTTGTTTCAAAGGGTCCCCGAGGTGGAGCTTTGGGAGTGGGTGGGCTAAAGCTCCATCTCTCCCTCCTTGGAGAGAGAGATCTGACGATTGTGCATAAGTTTTACCAAAACTGGAAACTATCAAGGATTAGTACACTAAGGGTATAGTTTCCTCTTAAGTGGGGAGGAGTGTGAGAGAGCACTAGTACCCTTCCATAACTCTGCTCACTTTGTATGTGTGAAGTCTACTGCAGTAGCATATGTGTGTGACCATGCTATTATTTTTCTTTCTGGTCTATCCCTCGTTCCTTATTCCAGACTGGCCACCTGGAATGGGACATCTCCTTTCTTGCTAAATCCTTCACTGTCTTTCTGCAGATGTGGAATTGTGGTACTCGACCCCCCCCCAAGCAACAAACCATAAATAATGCTGGTGCAGCAGTCTGCAGCCTTAAAACATTTATTTATTGAGGCACAGGAATGTCTGCTGAAATTTTGCTTTTGTTTTTCTAGTTTGTTTATATTTTTTGTTTCTATGAAGAAGAAGAAAGGTATAAGATGTAGTGCACTAACAGTTTAGTACCAGACTAGGTTGGTTGTCCAATCCAAAAAGGTTTTGCTGCTAAGTCCAGTGCTTTTCATAGCAATGCTACTAAACAAACACATGCAACATTAAGTATTTTCTTTAATATATTGTGACTGCGGCTGAGTGAGGTGAGCCATGTAACAACTGCTGTGTGTGCTACTTGCTAGCCTTGCCCTGCCCTCTTTACTAGTTCAAGTTAGAAATTCAGACAATTGTAAACAGAAGTTCAAACATGTTGAAATGTAAGTCACCTGCCTTAGTAACAAGTGTTTGGTCTCATTTCTAAGACATGAAGTAAGCAGTTCTTACCCAAATAATGAGAAATCCAAGCCTGGTAACAGAGGTGGGTCTGTTTGGGACCTGTTCAGATCCCTGCTATGTTCTGCTAAGAGCCAGCCATCCCTCCACTCCATTTTTATGCTGTGTGTAAGTGTAGGAAGGGTGGAGTCTGATGTGTCACCTGATGGGTTCCTAGTATAAAGGGAACTCATCCTGTGGAACAGTCAGATTTCGTTGGAGGATCAGTAGGTGCTGGTCCAAGTGTTAGTCTGCAACTCTTCAGACTAAGATTCTTTTGAATCCAGGACAGCTCATTGCTGGAATAGTCCTTGGAAGACTGGAGTATTGTTTTGTTTTTTTTGTATCTTTTGTATTTCTTTTGACGTTGCAAGTTCGCAAGTTTTATTTGGTTGTTTACTTGTCTCTACTTAATAAAAGATTTGGCTTGGTAACATTAGCCTTGCCACCTTACTGTGGTCTCAGTGTCCGTCATTGCACCCACACCCTTTGACACTGTGCCCATGTGTGGCATGTCTGGCGGTGGGCCCCAGCCTGCCTCCCTGGATGTGCAGTTCCATTGCTCTGGGGGGGCTGTGCTTGCGCTATGACAGCTCTGGAATGCTCAGCTGAGCTTCCCTGGTTGCTCCATAGCGCAACATTTTGGCTCAGCTTCTCCTTCCTGGTTGCGTGATGTCACAGTATGTGCAATATTCAGATGTTGGTTGCTTGCGCAATTTGCTCTGCTCCATGTTTGAATATCACACCTGTTGCGCATTTGCGCAACTGGTTTGTGCTTGCTCCTGCTGTTGCGCTAGTTTTGAGCACAGTTTGAATATCTGGGCCCGAGAATGTTCCCTACTCTTTTGCAAAGAGTGCCCTGGGTTCTTTTACTTCCACCTGGACACCTACCAGGATGGGCAGAAGGGACCTCGGTTTAACGTCTCATCCGAAGGACGGCACACCCCAGCAGTACAGCAACCCCAATACTGCACTCGGATGCCAGCGATTTTTAGGTGCAAGTCCAATCCCGGTGTGGGATGAGAACCCACGATCTTGTGGTCCAGAGGTGGATGTACTACCAACTGAGCCACACTGGCACCCAAGGAGTCATGGAGTCAGGAGAACTGAAGGAGTAATATACTGCTTAAAATGTCCTTGTGATAAAATTTATATAGGAAAAAAAGAAAGAGCTTTGAAAAGTAGGGTTGGTGAACACAAATCGGACATCAGGAGATCTGATTTGTCATCACCAGCAGCACAACATTTTATAGACTCCAGACACCAGAAAACACATTTAAGATTCTTTAGAATAGAAAACATAGAAAGTAACCATAGAGGAGGTGATTATAGAACAGTTATTCTAACAAGAGAAGCATGCTTTATAAATAGATTTAAATCTATGAACCCAAGATATGGACTAAATGACTCTATAGAGTGGCAACCTATTATTAAAAAAAAAAAAGGAACTGTTAGTATGGTTTGACTGATATCTGATATCTGAGTAACTGAAGAGAGCAGTAAATGAACATGTTCCTCTTAATTTCAGAGAGTTTGCATGATTAATATATAGCTTGTATGAAGGGCATTCTAGCCCTCTCTGAATATAAATCTTACTTAAAAGTTTCATTTTCATACTCAGGGGTAATGGCCAAAATGACTGTAATATACAATAGTTGAGCATTTCTTAATCACTGACCCTGTCACTGGGTCCTTTCTGTGCCCAAAATGTAGCCCCCCCATCTGTGTTTAGATGTACAAATAGACATGAATTTAAAAGAAATAATAACATTGATAATAAGTGATCTTTTACATTAGTGTAGCACTTAAACACAATTGTGTTACCAACATGAGCTCAGATAAACAAAACAGGACTTGATTTAGGCTCTGCAACAAGTACTACTATGCATGTAATAGGCTCACACTTGAGAAAATGTAATGGGGAAGTCTAGATTTGCCTAGGATTTTTTTCAGGTGCTGCTTTTAGTAGGGTGAGCATGAGGAGTTGCCAGCTGGAGTCATTTGACCCTGACGCCCTCACACTCCACTACCCAGGAAGCAGTGTGTATTTAAGGCTACGTAAGGCCCTGTCCATACTACGCCTCTGTAACGTTACAGAGTGCCCAAACCGTTACTGCAACAGTTTGCGTTTACACCTGTAACGTTACAGAAGGTGTTTTCATAACCATTGTTGAAACCACATGTGAGGTGGTTTCAACAACGGTTATGAAACTGGTCCTGCCTCGGTAACGTTACCGGCGGTAGCGTGGACGGGCGGTAATGGTCGCCTGCAGGGCATGAAGCGAGCTGCATTGTGGCATTGGGCGCTGCCGTAACAGTTGCCCGGGTCCTGAAGTGTGGACCACTGGTGCTGGTCCCGTAATGGACACCGCCGTGGTGTGGGCAGACTGCACTGCTCCCCGGCCTTACCGGGCCGGAGTGGTGTAGTGTGGACAGGGTCTGAGACACCAGACAATTACACTCCATTACAGGCAACAGAGACAGGAGTTGGTGTGTCTGTGATATTTGAAAAAACAAGAATATTTTCGTGAAAGTAAGTGAGCCATTGATCTTACTTGAGCATCAGGAATGAGTACATTTAGCTTCTGTGCCACTTAAATGAATGCAGGAATAAAATAAAAACACTGTTTCAGAAACTTAAAAGGGATATCCTTGCAAGTACACAGACAGGTATGTTTCAAAAACCCTGTAATGAAGTACATGTTCTGTTAAAAGCATAGAGAGAAGTGGGGTGAATTTAAAAAGACTGAATACTTTGATATTCGAGTGTTTGAGAATATAAAAACTTTGAGAGGTTACTCTTAGACTCTGTGTAAAAAGTACTATATTGTGTATAATAGGATTACATTTTAGAAAATTTACTAGGGAACAGCTGGATTTGCTTGAGCAATTTTTCCAGATGCTGCTTTTAGCAGGTTGAGCATAGGGAGCTGCAGGTTTAGGTCCTCTGGCCCTGACGCCCTCACGCTCAACTCTCCAGACAGCAGTGTGTATTTAACACTGTGCAAGTCACCAAACATTTACAACTCCTTTATAAGAAACAGAGACAGGAGTTGGTGCATCTGACATTCTTAAATAAATGTATATAATTATAATAAGTAAGCAAGCCTTTGACTTTACCTTAACACTCTGAATAAGCACATTTAATATGAGTGTTGATTTAATATGCAGGAGTAAAATAAATACCTGATACTGTTTTTCAGAAATTGAAAAGGGATACCTTTGTGCGTACATAGACAGGTATGTTTGAACCTCTTAAAAAATGTAAAAAAAATGACATATATGTTTTGGTAGAACATGCAGGGAGAAATGTTGTGAATATAAATGGACCAAATCTTTTGATATGTGAGAAAATAGTGAGAAATTGGGTTTTTGTCAACAGGTTAAACAGATTAGATGTCTTGAGGCATGAAGCATGTCTTTTTACTGCAGAGAGTTTATGAGTTTAAGAATGTTTAAGGGAACTGTTAAAAAAAGTTGTTGTGGAGCTAGCTGCACTTTAAATAAGTAGATTGAAATGAAATAGTGATTTGGAGTCTTTGACTTGGTTTAACATCACTTTCCTTCTCAGACAGTTAAATAATAAAATTTAAAGAAATTTTGAATATATATGAAAATAAAAATGTGTACAGTATGCTGTATGTATAGACAAAGGAATTCTAATCAAACTGTATGAGACTCATAATGACTTTGCATGGTTGGCACAATTTAATAGGTTAATAATGATCTAATAATGGCTAATGACATTAAATGCACTGGTGTGATGCTTTCTGTCAGTAAAATGAGTGACCTGTTTTTGATAGGCATGGGAATTTGAACATAAAAATATAAAACCAAAAGAAAGAAGATGGAATGAATTTATGGTGAGGGATAGTCCCTGGTTTTTATGTTTATGATTATATTTAATTTATCAAGTGATATGATAAGTTGTGGAACATATAAATGTTTTTATTTATAACAGATACAATACAATCTTACTGAAGATGGCAGGGTCTGAAACATTTAAGAAATATGCTGATACTGTATCAATGTAATTTGTGAATTCAGAAGACAAAATAAAAATAATTTAATAAATGCTTATATAAACATTTTACACATTTGGTGAGTGGCTTGATTTCTACCAATTGTGTACGCTACATACATACCTACTGACATCCATGGACCCAAATGTTGTCAAGGTCCTGCATCATGAAGAAAATAAGCCTAAGATGACTTCACTCATCAAATTAGGAGATACCTTCAGGAAAGTAGCAGAGATGGATGTTAATCTACTAGTAGATAAGGAACAGCCAGCAACAGAAAGTGTAAAAAAACAACTGGTAAGCCCATAATTATAGTGGAAAATACAGGGAGCTATTGGAATAACCACAGGTCAATCAAGCCCTGACCCATGAGTGGTTAAAAAGAGATGAATTTAGGTCACAAGATGAGAGATTGATAATGGCAGCTCAAGATAGTGGACTACACACAAGATGGTTCACAAAATCTATAGAAAAAAACAGGAGAAACAGACAAGTGCAGGTTCCGTAGTACAGAATTAGAAACAGTTGTGCATCTCTTGGCTGGATGTGAAGTATTCATGGCAGAAGGCCTGTATGCCAAAAGACACAACAATGTAGCAAGACTGATCCACTGGAAACTGTGCAGACACTATAACATATAGGTAAAAGAGAAACACTGGAAGCATGAACTGCAAAGAATCACAGAGAATGAAGCAGTAATGATCACATGGGATCACCCAATACCAACTGCCAAGAAAGTGAAAGCGAGAAAGCCCGATATTGTAATACAAGAAAAGAGGATAAAGGTAGCATTGCTGATTGAAATAGCCGCCCCTAGTGACTACAGTGTCCTGCGTACAGAGAGAGACAAAATCATGAACTATCAAGATATGCAGTCAGAAACCAAACTGATGTGGAATAAAGACACAAATTGTTTCAGTAGTGCTTGGAACAATGGGACTAATCAAAAAGAACTTTCAGGCACATTTAAATATGCTAGCAATATTTGTGACACCTTATGAACTTCAAAAGGAAGCCATTTAGGGGACATTGCGTGTGCTGAGAAGAGTGCTCTCAGCTAACGTCAAAGACTAATACAGTACTGATTTCTTGAGTTTTGAATATGCCCTGGCTTAAGAATCGGGTCCATTCTCGTCACGATATCAGAAATTCCCAACTTTGGAATTCTGTATCACTGCTGTTTACTGCTGTTAATTCTGCTAGTTTTTGTGTATAATTAGCTGTAGTCAGTCCTTACCTGGGTATGGAACCCACCGTGTGGCGTGGCATCTCCTGCTGCAGGTCTTACAGGGTGTCATCTTGTCTTGGCTTTGCTTCTTCCCCTCGGGACCTCCTAATTTGGTGCATGCACAGTACAGAGCAGTGTCTGCGCATGCACAATAGAGCGCAGTGTCCAGAATAGTAGTGATTTGGCTTGCAAGCTCCCACTGCATACTAATGAGGGTCTTTGTTCTGTTCCCCTATATAGGCCTGGACCACAGCCCACAGTAGCACACACAACCAGGGAAGTCTGCACACAGAAGATGTAGTGAGGTTCACCAGAGCCTTAAAGGTAACTCTCCCCCTGCAGCTGAACTCTGTGAGAGGTGTTAGTCTGTCGTGCTGTGCATAGACTACCCACCCTCCACCCAAAGCCAGCCCTCAATTTAGGACCATCCTAGTCACATGACTTCCTTTTCTAATATTACCTAAGTCCCCACTTTCCCATTTGCAGCTTGTACTCACCCTCTAGAGGGAGAACTCCCCACCTAATACTTCCCATAAAGTTGAGCCACTCTTTTCTCCTGCTGACCTTCATAACCTTGCTGACTCTCTAGTCTTCATCCCACTCTACTACCCCTCTCCCACCTACCCTGCCCTCTCCAACACACCCAGCCCTCCTCTACCAAGCCACCAGCACCTGCCCTGCCCTGCTCACATCCTCCTCCCCCCACACTCTGTATGTCACCCCCCTCTTGGCCACTAGGAGTCATTGCTGTGCACCTACTCTTGGCCTTTCACCCCCTCTGCTCTTTGGCTCCCACATAGCCCCTCAGGCTCTCAGACCAGGCACCAAAGCATTCCTCCCGGGGATTTGAACCTTGTACCCTCAGCATCAAAGTCCACAGCGCTGCCACTGTACCATCGAGTCTGACCTACCCATTGGAGTCTCTGGGCCAACCGCATCCCTCCCAAGACCCAAGCCCACATAGCTATGGGTACCTCTACCCTTCCATACAAATTGACCACTCTGTTACTACTGGCACTTGCCATCTCCCTTCCTGATGGCACCCCCCTACAGCGACACACCCATGCGCCTTACCACCCCCATCCACCAACGCCCAACCTGGACCTACTCCTCACCCTCCCCCACCCACTGCCAACACAAATACCCCTCTCTCCTTCCTTCCTACCTCTCCTGGTCCTCCCCCCTCCTTGCCATACCCACCCTCTGGACCTTACCCATTCCCTGTACACCCTCCTCTAGGTCAACCTCCTCATGCACCAAAACTAGCAGAAAGTGCTATCTTGCTCTTGCTAAAATCCTCTCTCTACTCCTCATACTGGTGGGTAACATCCACCCCAGTCCCAGCCCCTTATCCACTGGCCAGCCCAGGCTGCCACCTGTATCAGGGTTGCACATTGCCTCAATGAACATCTGCAGCTTCCTAAAGAAATCTGCTGCCCTTCAGTGCTGGACCACTCAGCACAATCCTGATATCCTAGCCCTAATTGAAACGTGGCTCTCAAAGACAACCCCTGACTCCTTCATCTCCCTCCCTGGCTACACTGTCTTCAAAGAAGACCGAGTCGGCAAATGTGGCGGATGCACCTTCTATATGTGGAACACCCTGTCAGGTCATGCCCTCCCAGCATCCAATCTGGACCACAGTGCCCAAACCCTGTCCTTGAAAATCACCCGGACCCTGAAAGGGCCCCACTGATCCTCACCGTAGCATATATCCCCTCGGAACCAAACCCCCAGCCATACACTCACTCTCCGACTACCTCACCAAACTATCTCATAAGCTCGAGCAGGTCCTCCTAGGGGACCTGAACTCAAACTGGCTTGCCAGCTTGAACTCGCACATCGAAGATTCATTCTCAGCCCTTGATATGACATAACTCTTCTCCCAATCTACTAGGTACAACCCCAAGTCTGGCACCGGCACCCTCCTAGACATTGTCCTGACTAACTAACCCCATAAGATTGCTGACTTACTCATCCTCCCAAACGCGCTCAGTGACCACTCCCCAGTCTTATTCACATGGTCCACTCAAGCTTGGAAACATGCCCCTAGCACAGTCTGAAGACATCTACACCCTGTCAACCTCAGTAAACTCAGAGTCTACCTAGACCAGTGGGACTGGACCCCATTATCCACGCCCCAAGTATATACCTAGGACTTGACTATTTCACTAGCTCTTTCAACAAGGCCTGTGACATTTTTGCACCCCTCACCAAGACCTTAACTAAGAAATGGAACGCTGCATGGGTTACCCCAGTGCTCATCCACCAAGTGCAATTAAGGGACAACCTTTGGCATAGAGCCGTGAAATCCAGTAAGCAGGCTGATAGGCAGGCTTATAATGCTGAGTGCACCAAGTGCACCTGGGCTATCCAGAAGGTTAATGCTGAGCATTACAAATCTGAAACTTCTGTGGCAATTTAAAGGAACTGAACGGGAAGACACAATCCCCCCATCCCAGCTCATTGTCAATGACTCCATTACCACAGACCCCAAACAATCACCAATAGCCTCAACATCACCTTCACTGATCTCAGCTCGGTCCTACCCAGCAACTTCTTTGACCCAGTCCATCCGTCCCCACCACCCAGTCTTCACCACCCCCACCTCCAGACTGTAACCTCACAAGAAGCCAAGCCGTACCTACTCAAAGCTCACAGAAGACCAGCCTCAGCAGTGACCTCCTGGACATTAGGCTACTTTGGCGAGTATTGAATGCAGTACTTATCCCCCTCACCCACTTGCTTAAAGGAAAACTACACCCAAAACTTGAAAAAATATATGTTGTGCAGAGTGTTTTAATTTGTATGTGAAGTTCTAGTGTTTCCTTCCCTCTGACTGGTATTAGGAGTTTTTCCCAAATTAGCCTGCTAGCTTTATGCTAGTTTTACGACCTCTGGGGATCTTCATACCTGATAGCTTAATTGTATTTCTGGTTCCCACAGTGCATCTTGTCTCATGTGACTGTGATGTAAGAGAGGCCCAACATTCAGCACACATGCCAAACAAACTAAATATCTTGAAGCTTTACAAGCTGCAAAAAATTACCAGCAGCAAAGTTTTCAGGACAGTAAAACCTTTAGGATGAGGGTGGTCACCAAGCTGAATTCTACAGATTTTAAAATATAGCCATCTCTATTGTTGTGAACTGATTGTAATGCAGTGCTTTCTGATGGATTTATGGGCTTTGCTACATCACCTTTACATGAAACAAGGTGCATTGTAGGACAAAGAAATACAGTAAAGCTATTTGCTATGGAGATCTCCAGGGGTTGTAAAACTACCCTAAAGCTAGCAGGCTAATTTAGGAAAAACTCCAAATACCAGTCAGAGGGAAGGAAACACTAGAACTTCACATACACATTAAAACACTCTGCACAACATATATTTTTTCAAGTTTTGGGTGTAGTTTTCCTTTAATCGCTCCCTCTGCCTAGGTCAGTTCCCTCTTGTCTGGAAAACATGATCATCACCCCTATGCACAAAGGTGGGTACCGCACCGCCCAATGTAATTACTGACCAATTTCCATTCCCTCCCCTTCCAAGGCGCTAAAAAATTGTGGCTGACCAGCTATCTGGCTATCTTACCAAGAACATCATGTGCAGGGAGCAATACGGCTTCTGTGCAGGACACAGCACCACGACAGCCCTGCAAGAGTTCTTCAACTTCCTGCACACAGCCCTGGACACTGGGAACCTGGCCAGAGCTATCTTTATTGACCTCTCCAAGGCCTTTGATATGGTGTGCCACCCCCTCCTGCTCAACTCCCTGCGAAATATCGGACTCTCCCAAAAGCTACTCTCCTGGTTTGACAGCTACCTGTCCTCCAGGTCCCAGCACATAAAAATTAATGGCACCTTATCAAACACCCAGCCTGTCTGCTCCGGAGTCCCCCAAGGCTCCATATTAGGCACACTTATCTTTAGCCTCTACTTAAACATGCTCCCCAATGTCTGCACAGAAAAAATAATTCTCTCTGTGGATGATACTGTCCTCCTCATCTTGCACCCCCACCCCACCACCCTACAGAACATCCTCCAGCACTCCTTCACCAAGGCCAAGCAATGGTTCACTGACCACAAATTGGTTATCAGCCTGAAAAAAACATTGAAGCTTTTTGCCCACCATCAGAATAAGACCAGAGATGCCCCCCCAGATCATCCCCAGCAACCAGGCCCCCCTCAAACAAGTGCACAAATAACTGGGCATCACCTTTTACCCTGCCCTCACCTTTCACCACCATATTGCTGCCCTCTCGTCCACCACAAACATACATTGGCCTCTTATACCACCACAGGAACTGCCTGTCCCCTGATGCACTTTTTAATGCAGTCACCTCATTATTTCAGTCACTGGTAGACTATGGCCTCCCAATTTATGCTGCTGACAAAACTGCCCTCAACAAAGTGCAACTGTCCATTAACAAGGTGTTCTGCCAACTCAAACCAAGCAGCTATTTGCCATTCACACTCACATACACACAATAACAAAACAAGAAGTACAGCAAGCCAAAGCTTTATTATAGCAAAATATAATACAAAAGGTTACACATCACCGATTCAATAAAGCATCATCCAAGCCCTCTTCCAACGGCTGGGAAGCCCCCTTGTCAGCCTGGCTAGGAGTCTCTCAAACCGGGAACTGGCCCCACAGCGATGCGTCCACCCTGCAGGAGAGGCTTCTAACCAGGCATTGAGAAAGCTACATTTACATCTTATTCTATGCTAAAAATAATCGTGCAGCCCTCATAGTGTTGTTTCCCACATTCTAGAAACTGGCCGGGCTCCCAGGATGCGCAAATTCACACGATAAGGACTGCTCAGAATTCCCTACACCTGCTAGGTCACTGTGCTCCAAACACTGGCGGTGCCTAGAACACTATGAGCTAAGCAGAAGTTTAAACAAAACTACAAAAACAGGTTGCCTGATAATATGCGACCTTCAAGTCAGCAAAATACACTGTCTGAAGCAAAACATAATAATGAGGCTATCTAAAGAACAAAACACCAATTAAATGAAGCAGCATGTAAAATGGACAAAATGGAGTATAAAATGACATACATTACATGAAATAGCATACAAAATGGGTGACAATAATCAACATATTATACTATCACTACATTCGGTCCTTTGATTATTGTGAATACGATTTGTATGATATTGGTACCATAGCAAAATTACTACGAATATAACATGATAAGTAACAAGTCCAAATAAGCAAGATAATTGTCACTACAGCAATGATTATGATAGGATGTATCAGAATATTTAACACTTTTGTAGCTGATGGAGACCATCCTGTAAAATATCCCACCAATAATGAGTAGTCTCTTGTTGAATCTTGGAACTTAAATCAATCATTTTATTTTTAACTATCGTAGTTTGCACCTGACTTTGCACTAATGATTTATTTCTTATTGCCAAATGAGCCTGCATTACATCTGTTTCCTGAATTATCTGTTTAATTTTATTTAATGAGATATTCAATCTTGATTGATCTAAAATATTGGGCTGCCAATACAAAATAAGCTTTTGCTCATTATCAGGGACCTGTGCATTTTACTGTGGTGGATGACATTACAATCCAATGATTACTAGGAATCCATGATTTGAACACGGTCCTCCACACATATTCATTATTACTCATTAAATCACTCTGGGCCTTGTTTCTTTGCATTATAGAATACATATGTCACATTGTGCATTCTGTCCAATCAATAAATCACGAAATATTTTCTACTACTCCCATTCCCCATACCTGTGAAGCATTAAATAACTGCAAGAACTCAAAATCATAATTCAAAGTTAATCTTTGGGATAAGAAAACAGTTGGCATCCATTCAGCTTGTAAGTTAATTAAGCTAAATACATCAATTCCTACTGCCTGAAGTCTGTTAGTCAGTGTTTCTATATCCACACTATTTAAAATTCCCATGCCTGCCCTGCTCCACCTAATAGCTATCATACCAAGCTCTTTTATATTTGCATTTTCTACTAAACATAAACGTTATGTTAAAATGGATTACATTTTCTGATACCGCTACGCTACTGATGTACATGTGGATGGAACCTTAACTATACTATCATTGCTAATTACAGGATGATTTTCAACACTGTAATGTGATCTGCCAAGTAGTTCTATTAGTTATTGCAGTAGCATTCATGCAGAATAACGTGTCTATGTCAATCAAAGTAATACTTGCATTGAAAATGTCTGTTTGATTCATGCAGCAATCAAGTCTATGTTGTACAGTCACCATGCAACTATTCGGTAAGTTGCAGCATTTAATAACAGTCTTATTCTGCAAAGAGATTTCATCTGTTTCGTAGGCATATTGTCCTGAGCCACCAGTTGTCATCCAGAGATTGACCCTGGTGAAAATGTCATGTTCAGTACCACACACTTCTGTCCGGATGGGCAGCTAAAGTTCTCCTGGGTTCTATCTTTGGTATCATTTTTCCAACTCCAGGTTCCTTTACAACCAGTGTCATTACAGTTAACCCTTTGAATCCTTCCTCCAGGGGTAACTAGCTCTGCCAAATGGACCATAAGACACACCAGAATTCCTTTTAAAATCCATTGCTGGACCTAGAAAGACACAAATTTCATTATTCTCAAAGATAACATTTATGTGCAGGCACGTATTCCCATTTTTCTTTCCCTGATCTGATAATTAACACTGTGTTGTCTCGTCCGGTGGCTATCACCTCAGCTGGTTCAGGAGGGCCATTTGGGTTTGTAACCCATATTTTGGCACCATTGTTAAAACCTTCTGTAGATCTAAAACCTTTATCCCCCCTTGCTGTTAAGAGTGTGGGGGCTTGTCCCTTTATAGGGGTCATTTTGTTAACTGGAATAATTAACAATTGAGCCACTTGTCGACTGTTGAATTAACAGATTTTGTTCTCTACTATTCAACAAAATTACTTTCACTTCTCCTTGATAATCACAATCAATCACCCTCCCAAAATTTGTATTCCCTTGAGGGCTAGTTCTGATTTAGGTGCTATCCAACCAAAATGTCTCGGTGGAATTTGTATTCCAATACCAGTTTCTATCACTTGAATGTTTCTGCTGTTTATTCTGTATTCTTGAAGGGCATGTAAATCAAGTCCAGCAGCTTCTGGGGTTGCCCTGCAAGAGACAGAGCTCCTGTGTAATTTTCCAATATAACACTGTTTCTGTAGTTGAGTAAGCCTGCACTTGCAAATTAGGAGTTATCATTGCATTAAGGGGTCTCAGATTCTCCAATTGGTCTATTATTTAAAATCTGTAATGCTTCATGCAAATTCTCTTTCCATTTATGAAATCTCCCCATTGTCCTTTCACAATATGAGGATTGGTCTTTGTTGTTGCCCATGTTGGCATATAGGACACTGAGCAATAACAGTTTTAACCAACCAATGTTAGGGTACACCTCACTATATGCCCACTTGTAAGTGGCTTTCTCCCAAATGTCCACATTTTGATGTGCCCATTTTGCCAGCCCTGATAACTGCTGACTTTGAGTTTCTTCAATATCCACTGGAAGAATCTTAGCTTTTTCATCTGCAATAAATTATACCATCGTTCTAGTGTATCTGAAGCACAATGAGCATCAACATGAAATACAGTGGTCTGAATATTTTGCACCATAGTCCATATTTCCTGCCCAGTTCTTTTCCCCATATTTCTTTCAATAAATTTTCCACTCATCCTTAGCCCAAGTGGGCAGCCAGGTTGTTAAACCATTGGCTACAGACCATGAATCAGTATAAATATGACATATACCTTGCAACCTTTGTGGGTATTACACTGGAAGGGAGGAAGGTAGCTACCCCTCCCTCCAAGCTCCTACTGGTGGAAGACACAGCTCGAGGTACAAGAGACAGCTCGAATACTGTAGCAATAAAAGGTTAGCTGTGAAACACAGACAAACAACAAAACAAACACACATCAGTTTAAAAATAAAACAAGATTATTTCCATAGGATAAAAAGCAAAAGCGTCCTGGGTTCCCTTATCCTAAGCATGACAAAATGTCCAGATTGATTGTAATACCGTACGTACGTATCTCTGTAGATGGTAAACTCTCAAAAACAGCTGTAATAGTCTTTTTTCAAAATTGTAAAAGTTTGTTCCTCTTCACTTAGAATACTAGTTTTGCAATAAAAAGTCAAATTACATGGTTCACTCTTGGTGTGCTTTCATGAAAACATACATTTTGTGTGAAAAGTTGTGCTTTAGGCATGGAATACACATCAAGTTTGAACTGGTAGTAACATAAAATGTTGAAACACAAGAAGGTCAAATAACATGCAAAAGGTCACAGTGTGCATGCAAGAGTCATTCAAACCCAGCCATTCCTGTAGTGTCCTTGAACACCACCAATATTAAAATATCTTTACACAATAAAACTGCTGGCCAAGACAGTACACACACATACACATACACAAAAAGAAATACTTAACACAAAATAAGACTGACATTGTTTCACACCAATTTGCTGAGGTAATGCCCATAGTTCCATTAGAAAACTGTACGTGGTTTAGATATATGCTGCCTCCTGCCTGTCTTGTAACACTGACAATTTTAAACCAACACATTTATACATATTGCCATGCCAAATCTTTCCAGAACAAAACACTGTTTAAACACATCATCTGTAAGTGAACACATCTCGTATAACATGATTACACCTTTTGGCACATAACTAAAATATGGCACTCTGCCATTTTGCAAAAGTTTCTGGTTTTAACTAGAAGTATGATAAAGCCATTTATAGCTGTTAACACATTACATTTTCACCTAGCAGTGGCTTGGCACGTTGCTTTCAAACTACAACTCTTTCTGCACATTGCAATCTATATGACGTCCATAATTCTTCACCATCAACACTACCTGCTCCACCAAACAAAAGTTCTTCACTGACCCTATCTAGGCACACAAATGTTCCATTAAAATAAAGCCAATTAAAACAGTCAGCTATGAGGCAAAGAAGCTTCTTCTCTCTTTTTTTTTTGTAACCTGTTGTGCACTGAAAGGCAGTCAATCCTATCTCGCAACCTTGACAACAGAACATAATTACAGAACACAGATATAAGCTAGAAAATATGTATGAGAAAAGACGGATCATTACCTTGTTTAGTATACGTGTTACAGAAATAAAACAGACAGACATAAAACAACTTTGAATAAAAAAATTCAGACTTACCGGTGCCAAGGTATTTTCTTCTTCTTTTCCGATACATAGTCTAAGTAAGAAAACTGACTGCAGGACCTTCATGATAATTTCCAAACGCTGCAGCTATTAACTCTTTCAAAGGTTTAACCCTTTCAAAGGTTTTCTTTTGGCCATTTAGTGACCTGCCAAACCAAGTCTTTTTCCAGAGCTCTGGTTTGCAGTTTAAAACAAAACAAACAAAATCTCTAACAGTACTAGGTTGAGATCCATCTGGTAGAGGTCCCCAGTACTTGGGTTTAGGATCAAATGTTTCAGCCTCTATAGGAGGCAAGGAACTTGAAACTGATACAGAAAACTTGAAACTACACAGATAGGCAACATGGGGGAGGATTTTCAAATCATCCTGTTCTGTAGTCACCTACTGTGTACATCCACAGTAGTTTCTTTTCTTTTCTAGATGTTGCTTATCTAACTTACTTAACTCAGCCGCTGCTTTTCTCCCAAAGCAGACTGAACTGTGAAAGCCATCATTGGCTCTAACAGTATACTTGCAGCAAGCACAAATTACAAGTACAAAGGGCAGTTCCCTTGCTTGTTTGAGCCTTAATACACCTTTAAAAAAAGAACTCATCCTTTTCCTAAAAATAGACATTTTATTTTCAATCCTGCCGACTACGCCAAAAATGTTCTGCCAACTCAAACCAAGCAGCTATTTGCCATTCACACTCACATACACACAATAACAAAACAAGAAGTACAGCAAGCCAAAGCTTTATTATAGCAAAATATAATACAAGGTTATACATCACCGATTCAATAAAGCATCATCCAAGCCCTCTTCCAATGGCTGAGGTATATCGCAGCCTGGCTAGGAGTCTCGAACTGGGAACTGGCCCCTGGCGATACGTCCACCCTGCAGGAGGCTTCTAACCAGGCATTAGAAAGCTACATTTATATCTTATTCTATGCTAAAAATAATCGTGCAGCCCTCATAGTGTTGTTTTCCCATTCTAGAAGCTGGCCGGGCTCCCAGGATGCGTAAATTCACACGCAAGGACTGCTCAGAATTCTCACACCTGCTAGGTCACTGTGCTCCAAACACTGGCCGGGTGCCTAGAACACTATGAGCTAAGCAGAAGTTTAAACAAAACTACAAAAACAGGTTGCCTGATAATATGCGACCTTCAAGTCAGCAAAATACACTGTCTGAAGCAAAACATAATAATGAGGCTATCTAAAGAGCAAAACACCAATTAAATGAAGCAGCATGTAAAATGGACAAAATGGAGTATAAAATGACATACATTACATGAAATAGCATACAAAATGGAGTGACAATAATCAACATATTATACTATCACTACACAAGGCCTGCAGGCTCCTGTTAGGTGCAGATAGGCACACCCACACCTGCTCTCTCCACTCACTTGCCAACATCCTCAACTTCGAAGAGAGGCTCCTCTACCAATCCTGCCTGCTAGTGAAGAAATTTCTCCTGGGTCTCCTCCCCCCAGAAGTGGTCTCCTCCATCAGTGTCACCTGCCCCATAGTATTTACCTGCAGTACCTGCAAACCTACTGTCACAGTACCCAGAGTCAAGAGCTCACTCACACAGTGGTCCTTCCACTGTAGAACCCCACTATGATACAGCTCCCTCCCAGCTACTGTTACTAGCCTCACTAGAATAGGCCCTTTCAGAATTGCCCTCAGGAACCGTCTCTTTGCCTCACACTGCTACAACTGTTGACAGACCAAGGCCCCCCTACTCTTTCTTCATCCACCCACAGCCCTCTGACAATGTTCCTCAGACAGCTAACCATCACTCCCTGCAGAGTGTCTGTTTCAGCACTTCCACTCTGTACCCCCCCAGCAAAAATCCCACTATTTTACCAAGTACCCTATCTGTCTGCCCCTCTATTGCTTCCCCTCTGGACTGTACCTCAGTCACTCTGTATGGCAATCTGCCATACCCTTTCTACATATTGCCTGCTCATGTACCTATGTAACCATATGAAGCTATGTTATTATATTCCTCTGTAATTGCCTACTCATGTACCTATGTAACCTTGTATATGACTAACCTATTATAAGTAATATATGTAACCTGTGTATACTCTATGTTTAATGTTCTGCACATGTACTGTTCTCACTGTTGTTTATTTATTTTATTTATTTCACAGATCGGATTTACAAACCTTTGAGTCAAAGACTCATTTACAAAGGCACCTCGTCACAGGGAAGGGAGACAACATATTTGTGAAGCAAGACAGTGGAGAACAATACAGGTGAGATACACAAGAGCATACAAAGCTGGGCATTTCAGAGAGCAAAATAAGTGAGATACAGAAGAGCATACAAAACTAAACTATTTTGTGTCCCAGTTGAGCACTCCGGTTACAGTGCATGGTGTACAGACTACAACAGCTATTCTAAGTAATCTGGTATATATGTAATACTATAAGTGACAGATCGGTTCAGAAGGGCACATTCAGAAAGCCCTATAATTGGCATTTACAGCTCCAAGTGTCAGTGAGGTGTTTGCGTAGGGTGATTTCGAAGGGGCCAATTTTGGAGATGTTTGTAATGTGAGTGGGGAGGGAGTTATACCAGGAAGGTGCTCTGTGGTGAAAAGACCTTTGGGCGAGCGTGATCCTAGCTCTAGGCACCTGGAAGGTGGCTTTGGTAGTATTGAGGGTGACGACCAAATGGGGGGCCCGTTGAAGGGGTGTAGTGACTCCTGGGGGGCAGAGCCCAAGTAGCGCCTTTTTTGCCAGTATACAAACGTGGTATTGCAGGCGTTCTTCAAAAGTGAGTATCTTTGAGGCGGAGTAGAGCTGGCATGTGTGGTTTCTGCTGGGGGCACTGGTCAGGAGCCTGCAGGCTTTGTTGATAGAAATCTGGACTTTGGTGAGGGCAGTGGGGTCAGCAGCTGCATAGGTAGGAAGTCCATAACTAACCAAAGACAGGATGGAGGAAGTGATAGCCAGCCGTAGGGCAAACTCAGTGACGGTAGAGGAGTCCAATCCGGGCATTCATGGCAGAGGACAAAGAGTTAAGATGGGCATGGAAGGAGAAAGCAGAGTCGAAGGTGATGCCCAGGTATCTGTATGTTGATACCTGTTCAAGGGGGTGGAGGGTGCTGGGAATGATGTGAAGGGGAGCATTTCTGGAGTTACTTTGGCGGTGTGCAAAAATCATAGATTTTTTTCTTCTTGAAGTTCAGAACCAGACAATGGTCAAGACCAGACGATGGTTGAGGACCACTTTTCAGCTTAGCTGAAGGTGAGTTGCAGGGAGCTCTGAAGTGTGAGTGGGTCGGGGTGTGAGGTGATGAGAACTGCGTTGTCGGAGTATAGAAGCATTTTACCTGTGCAGGAGCTGGGGAAGGTGTTTAAAAAGAGACTGAACAATGTGGGGCCCAGAATGGAGCCTTGAGGGACCCTGGAGCATACAGGTAGGGCAGTTGATAGGATAGCATTTAATTTGACCTGTTGGGATCTATCCTGGAGGTAGATGGAGAACCAGGCCAGAGGGCCAGATGAGAAGCCCAGCTGATGTAGGGAATCAAGCATTAGTGGGTGACACACAGTGTCAAAGGTCTTGAATAGGTCAATGAACACTGCCCCGGTGATCTCCCCAGCATCAAGCACAGAGTGTAGTTGGTGGGAGAACTCCAATAGTGCTGTAGTGGTGCTGTGACCAGGGCAGAAGCCGTGCTGCTCTGGGCATAGTATGTTGTACTTGGATAGATAATCCATGAGTTGGGTGGATACTATTTTCTCCAGGGCTTTTTTTGGGGGGGAGGATGGAGATAGGTCTGTAATTGTTTGGTAAGGTGCGGTCTCCAATTTTATGGATAGGAGTAATTTCAGCCAATTTGCATGCACTCGGGAATTGGCTGAGGCATAGGGATCAATTAAGAAGGTCAGTGAGGGGGCCTAACATGACATCAAGCGTTAGGCGGAGTATCCTGGAGTCAAGGGGGTCACAGCTCGGGTTGTGGGAGGAGAGGGCCTTTTTGAGGAGTGACTTGGTGTCATGGGGAGAGATGGTCCTGAAGAGAAATGGGGGATGGGAAATAGCTGGGCGGTTGGATGTATGGATAGGGTCAAAGAAATGAGCAGGAAGGACTGCACTTAGGTCAGAAAATGTTGTGTTGAGGCAGTCAGAAACACATGGTAGGTCAGTATTAATTGTGCTGTTAATAATTTATTTATTTATTTATTGAAAATGTTTCACCAGGAAGGGCACACTGAGCAAATAGATGCTCATCTCACGGTGCGACATGGGGGGAAGGGTTACAGTGGAGGCAGGTGTACATACAAAAGTTGAATTTAGAAATAGAGCAATACAGCTAATGTACATAGTTGGGTGGGATTACATTTGAACTTGTTACATAAGGAGAACAGTACAGAACATGATCTTCAAAGACAGGGTATACATATCATGGGTACACATCAAGGGCAATACATAATTACATAAGTGCCAGTAACAGAACTTGAGCTGAAGTGAGATGCACCAAGTTGACAGTAGGAGTTGGAGAGCAAAGATGGAGGTAGAGGAGGAGTGGACTAGTGAACCCTAGGTGTGTAGGGGGGTGGTTTAGGTGTGGTGGGGGGAAGGAGAGGGGAATTAGTAGCTGTGAGTAAGGCTGAAGAGCGTAGGTTATTTAGGAAGGAGGGGGAAGGGAAGGGAGATATTAGGAGCAAGTATGAGTGAGAGTGTAAGTGCATAGGGCAGTGTATAACCATCTGGGAAGGGGGGAGAGTGGATCTTCCCATTAAGCTCCTTTATGTTATCCCAGAAAGCTCAGGCAGAGCCCCAGGATGAGGTCAAGGCGGTTTGATAGTATCTGGCCTTGGCTTGTCTTATGGCCCAGGTGCATTGGTTGCTGTTGTAACCACACTATGTAACTCTGTCTACCCCCTGCGACGAGGTGCCTTTGTAAATGAGTCCAAGACTCAAAGGTTGTAAATCTGACTTTTCTAATAAATAAATAACTGTATGAAGCTATGGTATTATATTCCTCTATGACTATATGGTGTCCTGTTTGTATGTAACCTGTTATTTGTCTGACGGGGACCCTTTGCAAATGAGTCCTTGACTCAAAGGATTGTAATTCGAATTTGTACAAATAAATAAACAAAAAAGACACTAACCGCAAGAGAGATAGTGATAGATAGTGTCTGCGCACAAGGTGGTTCAGAAAATCCATAGAAAAAACAGGAGAAACAGACAAGTGCAGGTTCTGTGGTACAGAATTAGAATCAGTTGCACATCTCTTGGCTGGATGTGAAGTATTCATGGCAGAAGGCCTGTATACCGAAAGACACAAAAATGTAGCAAGACTGATCCACTGGAAACTGTGCAAACACTATAACATACAGGTAGCAGAGAGACACTGGAAACATGAACCACAGAGAATGAAGAAGTGATGATCACATGGGATCACCCAATACCAACAGTCAAGAAAGTGGAAGCAAGAAAACCAGAATTTTGTAGTACAAGAAACAAGAACAAAAGTAGCATTGCTTATTGAAATGGTCACCCCTAGTGACTACAGTGTCCTGGGTACAGAGAGACACAAAATCATGAAATACCAAGATCTACGTCAGAAACCAAACTGATGTGTAATAAGAACATACAGATTGTTCCAGTAGTGCTTGGAGCAATGGGACTAATCAAAAAGAACTTTCAGGCACATTTAAATATGCTACCAATACTTGTGACACCTTCTGAACTTCAAAAGGAGACCATCCTGTGGGTGTTGTATGTGCTGAGAAGAGCATGCTCGGCAAACATCAGACTAATACAGTACTCATTTCTTGAGTTTTGAATATGCCCTGGCTAAAGAATGGGGTCCATTCTTGTCGTGGTATCAGAAATCCCTGGGGCAGGATTCACGAAGAAGTTGCGCTGGGTGCATCACAAATGTGCCAGTGCATATCAGATGCACCGAGCACAGACAGAGCAATTCACAGAGGCATGTGTAATGGGATGTGCCGAGTGCAGCCCCTCTGTAAATTGATCTGAAACAGCACAGTGCAATTGGAGATACGCCGGTGCAACTTGAGATGTGCCATGGCACACTAGATGCCCTGAGTCACACAGGGGAGCTATTCAGAGCAAGTGGAGCAAGCCAGCAGGGCATGAGAGAGCAACCACATAGCTGGAACAATGAAACCCATGGACACAAGTGCTGAGAACAACATGTTTGTAAAAGTGTAACACTGGATAAAAAACTGTACAACAGAAAAGTAGAACAACACCAAAAAGAAAGGGAATGGCATGGATGGGAAGGGGAGCAGGAAGGGGGCAGTAACAGTGGGCTAGTACACCAACTGTATACATGGGAGGGCCCCAGTAAGAGGCGGGGGGCTACTAGCGACACCGTGCCCTGCCATGCAACACTTGCATGGCCACGGAATGGGAGCCGCAGCAGGGTGCCCTGCAGGGCAGCCAACTGGTGCTGAACAGTCCTGGATAGTGGGCGCAGGGCTGCCTGGATGGCCACATGGATCCATCAGTCCACATCCATAGGGGCACCACCCCAGCCACAGTCTGTCAATCCTGGAGACCTACAGCAATGACAGAGAGAACACACACTGAGGGCCTGAACGTGGACAACACCCCCACCCAGCTGTAACCCACAGCAACTGAAATGCAGAGATAACAGAATGCAGTGCTCACCTGCCCCTGGAAGGGCACCAGGCCTGGCACCCATGATCCTCCTCCTCCTCCTCCTCCTCCCCCTCCCCTCACCAGCATCTGTGGCACTCTGCCTGGCATCTGGTCCTGTAAAACACAACAGACAGCACCATGAGCCACCACAGTGGTGCCAGACACACACCACAACACCGACATGCAGAGGCAATGTATGGGCAGTCAGTCACTGCCACTGTGCAGGATGCACTGCCACAGTGCCCTCCCCCCTCACCGGCTTGTGTCCTTGCAGCAGACAGTGGTAACCAGCCGTGAAGCCCACAGCAGCCTACATGCAGACACAGCACTGTCCAGTGCCCCCCCATGGCACACATGATATGGCAGCACTGGATAGGTGCAGCCACTGCTGTGTGTGCAGGATGCCTGAGACTCATGTGGGTGCCCCATGAGGGCCTCAACACATATAGCATGCACCACAAAAGGAGCCAGATGAACAATGCCTACCTGGTCTTGGCAGTGCACCCCTGCATGCACATTGACGCAGCTGTGCCAGTCTCTCTGGGTCCCTCCTCTGGAGGCCACCATAATGATGCCTGCACTGCTGCTCAGTGTGTGGCATCCCTGTGCATCACACAAGTCTACGGGCAATGGAGGCCCACATCTGTGCCCAGGGCTCATGGAGATCATCCTGTCCAAACAGTTGCCCCTCCACAGACAGGACAAGAGCCACCAAATGCAGTGGCTTCTCCTGGGACCAGTTCCCTGCCCTAGGCATACTGCAATACCATGACACAGTGTCATGGTGCAACATGGCAACGCGCAGCTGAGCAGTCGATATGCGCCCCCTGAAACACCGAGGCACATACAGCACAGTGTGCACTGTGCGTGAAGTGCGATAGGTCAAAGGCAACATGCCCACACATGTGCAATGGTGTCTGCAATGGCGTGGCAAGGCCGTGACCTGGTCACGCATGCATGAAGCACGTGCGGATGCCATGTTGTGCACGGCACATGCTACGAACACCTACCGCGCACCGTGCATGATCCATGGGCACTACAAACACAGTGCAGCATGGACCATGCATATGGGATCACACTGCTCAGTAGAGTACACAGCGTCATGGACAGCAGGCCTGCAACAGAGCATTGGGTAAGCAGTGTAATGGTGCATCATGGAAGATGCACCACCCGGACACCGTCACTGCACATGCATGACCGAAGTGCCGTGTAGACTGCCCCAGATACAGAAACATGCACCCAATGATACGTACATGTGCCAGAGATGCACTGTTGTGCCATTGGCACTACCCTGAGATGCTCCTTGTAAAGTGAGATAAGCTGGGGGCAATTGTATATTTCACAGATAATGCACCCAAATAGCCTCATCCCACATGCATGGGCATCTCAGCTGATTAGCATGTCATTACCAGGGGCTCAGGCCTTATTTGCACTCCCTGAGCCATAAATGCTCCCAATTCAGCAGGCCAAGACCAGGTGACTGAGAGGAGTCAGTGCCTTGAAGGTGAGTACACATCTATATTCACAGGTTCTACAGAACATACTGCGGGGATTGAATATGAACATGCGTACCTCCCGATGCCTATGATCCCCAGATGTGGAACAATGCCTCCCAATATGTGGAACAAATGGTCTTAACGTGGAATACTCCAACAGGGCAGTACAGATGGTGCACAGATCACAGAAAGACTGTTCCCTGTCATGTCCAGAATGGCTGTTTGTAAACCAGGATGTACACATCTCAGCACGTACGATACAGTCCTGCTGAACGATGATACGGTCGTCAGTGGGCCTAGGCCTTGCAATTTGCAACAGGGAGGTCATGTGCCATAAACAGAGGACCTGTCCTCTGTATAGTGGGACACATGAGAGGTGTGTTTGACTGGGTGGCACTGGCAATGTGTGGTGGATGCAGCAAAGTGCCACAGGTCAGTCTGAGGCATGCTGCGGCACCTGTTCAGGCACAATGGCAGTGTCACCATGCTGCACACTGCAACTAGCTGCACCATGGCTGTAGCCACATGTCCTGTGCCCCTGCCCCACAGACGTAGCAAGGGTGTCACCCAGGATGGACAGGGTACCACGGCAGCAGCACACATGCTGCAGATGTACTAGGACATGACCATGGCAGACTGCACAGTGTGCCCCCCTGGTGCAGCTGCACTGTTGCCCCAGCAGTGGACTGGTGGCCATACATGGCATGTGCAGCATTCCTAGTGGACCATGTACTATGGTGCATAGCCACCTGTGCTAGGACGACCACCTGCAGACCACCACCCAGGATACCGACGTCACAGAACATGGAGGGGGCAAAAGACAGAGGCAGATGGGTGCAGGACATGTGTATCCACAGGCGTGACTAACACCTAGATGCTTCCCCCCATAGTAGCCAGTATATCAGAGGAAGCAGGTGCTGCCAGCAGGCAGTGACCAAACTTCAGCAAGGATGAGGAGAGGGTGCTCATTGAGGCATGCCATCTATGCCTGGATGTCCTCACTGGCAGGGGAGGCAGCCGGATGGTGCATCGTGTCCCAGGTGGTGGATTCCAGACTGGCGGCAGCCCGTCGTAGCATGGTGAGTAGCTGTGTGTCCTAGACAGGCTTGCCCACCTATGTGCAATGGTTGCCATGCCTGTCCTTGCTTGGCATGCACTGTCACTGTACACCCAGGCATAGCGTCCCAAGGACAGTCATCCCTGGCCTGATGCGAAATGCCCGATGGTGCTGTGGGTGCTATGCCACAGCACTGGAGGACAGTGTCCACTATGCATCCATGTGGCATGTGAGACTGCTGCCACGCAGTGTGCACAGAGGGACAGTGACAGGCTCGACCACTCCATGGCCTGCATAGCCCTGCCACACCCTGGCCCTGGGGTGGTGAGGCCTGTGGACCTGGCACCGTGTGGATGGCCGACCTGGCAGTGTTCTGTTGCGCATTACTGTCATAAGAAATAAGCCTGTGCTCTGTATCCCCTGTATCCTAATTCCCTCTACCCCCAAAATCTTCACTCTCAGTCTGTTGCGCAACAGCAATTTCCCCTTATAGCTTTAATCTGTCTATACTTTCTCAGTTCTTTACTTATGGCAGGTTGGCCACCTGTCTCTCTAAATATTTCTACTTTAAAGGATGCAGAACTTACAACAAAATTCCCCTTCAATTATTCCTCTAAATCATAAAACCAGAAAGTTTCTAGAGTTTCTAAATACAAATACAGTTTAGTTCACCCCCGTGTTCATTTCGACCGTTTTCTCCGAAAATGAATTACAGTTCAATCAAAATTCAGTCAAAATGAAAGGTGAACTGGCTTGCTTGCCGACTCTGTATGTACAAAACACTTCAGGCATCTTGTGTAAATCAATCATTGCCTTATTTAGAGTAGGTATGTGTATCTGAGCGAGCATAAATGAATGTTGCTGGTGAAAAAGAAAGCGCTTTGTATTTGTAAAGGTCACATATTTGAATACAATATTGTAGCCTGTACACGAAATAGTTGCGAGGCAACTCGCTGTATAACTTAAACCCTTTTATTGTGTTTGTCTGTTTAGAAACTGCACATTTGTAAAGATTAAGTGAATAGTAACAAAAGGGCTCAAGTTACCTGACTGAATTAGGTAGAAATGAGCAGTGTTTTTGATTTAATGTTGCAGTCGCTGCAGGAGTAAAATGTTGCGTTGCCTATGCAACACTTGCCTCGTTTCCCTCCTGCTCATTCTGGAGTGTGTTGCACACTGTCCCCTAGGATCCGGCTGACCAACAATACCGATAATTTATGCAGGATGGACAATGCATGACGTTCCTCATGAAGAAGTAGCAGTGGAAACCTTGTAATCTTGGTACATTATAAACAATAATTAAATGTCCAGCATTAGAATATACTTTCTGTTAATTTTAGGTGTTGGGAATCAATAAAAACAAATAAAAGCTTGAATGTTTGGGAAATGTGGGAGGAGCCAAGTCACATGTCAAGCTAAAATAAAAGCAGGGGAGCTAGTAGTGGAAATCATTGTGTGCTGAACTGTGGTATATGCCACTTGGTTTAGCTCTCTCTCTCTAGCTGTTTCTGGAGAGAAAAACATTAGTTTTTGCTATTGCATTTTGCTGAATTAAACTTTGATTCTGTTTTCACTTTTTAGTTGTTTATGTTGTTGCCAGACAAGTTTAAGTTTTATCCTTGGTTTATTTTTATAAAATAAACGTGGCGGTCTGCCTTCATATTGGATCCTGAACAAATTGTATATATCTTCCATTGCACCAACCCTCCACAATTACCAATGTGACATATGTGTACTGTGCATTATCCTTGGTCTCCCTTCCTTTCTCCACAGCACCATCACGCCTCCAGGGTGCAGCTATGGCTGAATGTGATTCCCTTGTGGGTGATGATGCGGCCCTCTTATATAGGGCCGATGACACCACCATGGATGACTCCGCACCTGTACCATCCACGTCCCGAGCAACACCAGTCATGGCCCTGGTGCAGGTGGGCCCTGCAGGCACCTTGGCCACCAGTGGCAGGACAGCCAGTAGGTACATCGCTTGGTTGGGGAGCCTGTCCGGGTTGTCTGATGCCGACCCAGATGATGCGGTGGACATTGCCGATGCCCTCCTTGTGCTCACCAGTGGCGTGAAGGGGGAGGGCCTTGGCACCTCTGCATGCAAAACTGACACCACCGATGCTGACAGTGGTGCACACATCATGGGGTTGCCTGTGCACGTGTCCCTGGGTGCCATTGATGTTCCCACTATGCTGGGTTCAGGTGCAGATGCAGCACAGCTGCCCACAACTGTGGGTGCTGTGCTTCCTGCACTACTGCCAAGTGCAGTGCCAGCAACATTGGTGTAATCCGGGCAGGGTGCCTCAGTGCACACACCCACTCCAGTGGCCCTGGAGGACACCACCCATAGGCAGTCGGTGGCGGTGCTCAGCCAAGCCCTGCCCATGTCGCAGCCTGCCAGGGTACATCCACTGCCTGTAGATTCACTGGCACAGGCTGCTACATCCCCTGCTCATCGGTGGCACCACTGTGACACATCACCCGCTGACGACATGGGGGCCTACCTTGACCTCCTGCAGGCAACTATGGAGAGGCAGGAGGCCCTCCATGCAGAATTCTGGAGCCACAGGGCTGTGATGGTCCATGAGCATGAGTCCATGGCTGTGTGGCATGCACAGATGCTGGCAGAGACATGCATCATGTAGGTGGGCATGACTGCAGCTCTGGAGCGGATTGCAGTGGCTGCAAAGGTGGTGGCTGCATCCACAACATGCCATGGACATTGTGCATCCAGTCAGATTCCCAGGAGCATGTCCTGTACACCCTGGCAGTGGAGCCAGGTGAACCCCCTGCTGCTGACTCCATTGCCTCTGGCCTCCACGCCCACCGTCCAGGGCTCAGCCGGTGGGCATAGGATGGCCACTCTACTGGGCATCCATTCACTGTCTCAGTGCAGCACCCCTGCAGGGTCACACAGAATACCCCCTTTGGCCGGTGGTGGCACCCCAGCCACCACCAGCCATGGCATAGGCCGCCCCCATGTCCATGGTGGCCGGGGGTCCACCCTGTGATGCCCATGTCCCCGAGCCTGTGGTGGTGAGATGGCACACCAGTGTGTACCAGATGCCCTGCAGGTGGTGCCAGTGGCAGTGTGTGTGGCAGTTGCCTGCCCCACAGCCATCCTGGCACCACTCTGTGCTACCTGTGCAGGATGTCCTGCATGTCTTTGTGCACTGCTGTTGTGCCATGAGTCATGGGAGTGATGAGTGTGTTCCGGTGTCTGCAGTGCCCATGTGCAGGCTGCAGTGCACACTGACCCATGACATCTGCGACATGGCCTGGGTGATGCTTGGTTGATGCATGCCTGGTGTGTGAGTGTGCGTATGCGTGTGTGTGTGTGTGTGTGTGTCTCCCACCATGTGTGTGTGCCACTGTGCGGTGTCTGGTGTCCACTGTGCTGATGACATGCAGTCCCTACACCGTGGTGCACACACCTGCACGCATACATACCTGCATACTCACCTGCGTGGCCAAAAGTGTTCCTCCACCACACACATATGGTAGTCCTGTGCTCTCTCCGCCAGCCTCTGATCTCTGCAGCCCTGCCCAGCTTTGCCTCCCTGACCCTCAGGGGGTGCTCTTTCTGCCCCCCACCACCTCCTCCTCCCCTGAACTGTCGCCCTCACCAGCCTCAACAGGTACCCCACGGTCTAGGTCCATGTTATGTAGCACACAGCAGGCCAGAAATGTGCCACAGGCCTTCTCAGGGCTATACTGTCGGGCACCAGCTGACCAACACAGGCACTGGAATCACATCTTCAAAATGCCAAAGACACGGTCTATGATGGGGTGTGTCGCGATGTGTGCCTCATTGTAGCATTCCTCTGCCATTGTTCCTGGTTGTTGGAAGGGGGGGAGGAGCCAGGGTCTCAGTGAATATGCGGCATCTTCTGTGGGGGTATCCATGTTTCCATTAGTACATTGGGTTACACTGTGGCATGTGCCTGTCCTCATCCCTGCCCTCAGTGGTGTGTACACCTGCCCTGCTCTACCGCCTATGCATCCCCATACCTGGCAGTCCTGCATCCCTACCACAGCTGCACCTGCATGCTGCCATCTGTCATGTGGTACATGGTGCTTGCGTGCCACCCTGTGTCCACCTTTGTACCCTTGCACACCCCTGCTGTCCCAGGGCCCATGCGCCTGCTTCACACTGCCCACGGCCCACCCCATATGTCCCAGCCTTGGTGCCCTCCTGTGCTGTTGGTGCCCCGTCACGTACCTATCAGATGGCCTCTTGGTATGTCCCCATCCTTGGACCTCATGCAGAGTGCCAACTGGTGCCATATGTAGGCATCATGTGTGCTCCCAGAGTGTGTGGCGCAGACATTAGTGGTGCACCCTGTGTCATCGCACACCACCTGGCAGTTCACATAATGGTACCCCTTCCAGTTGATGTATGTAATGGCATCATCACCAGGTGGTACGCAGATCTCCACATGGGTGCAGTCAATGGCCCTTATGACACCTGGCATGCGTTCCACCCTGTAGAACCCCTGCATGGCTTCTGTGCACTCTGCCTGCATGCTGGGGAAATGGGATTCATTCCGAAGCCTGCGGTAGCAGTGTGGTGAGGAACTGTGTGAGGAGGCGTGACATAGAATCCTGTGATGCCAGTGGTGTCCCCAGTAGGCCTCTGGAAGGTTCCTGTGGTGAGCAAGCACATGACTGTTGTCACCTTGGTCTCCACCAAGATAACGTGACCTTGTGCAGTGGGTGCCTGCATCTCATCATGGCACAGCTCAGATCTCCACCCCTGTGAGCTGCTCAAAGGACAGCCGGGCATGATACCGCCATGGGGCTGGCAGCCTACGGTGCCTTCCAGTGCCCTGCCTCCTCCTCCTCCTCATTTGTGCACCTGCTATGGTGACTGCTGCTAGGTTCATTTGTGTTGTCTGTGTGACCCTCTGGCTTGGTGTACTGCCTGACTTGCTTGCTGGCAGGCTGTCTGTGTGTCTCTCTCTGTCTTCCTCTTACCCTCTAGCTTCGGCTGTGTGCTTCTGCAGCTGTTCTATTCACAACCTGCAGGTGGACTAGACCTAAGTCTCCTTCTTTTGTACTTATCTTTCTGTGGCGCATCTTGGCTTTGTGCTGGAGTTGCCCCATAGATGTGCCATGGATATGCACTGTGACTCAAGTTGCACTGTGTATGCATGGGTATGCCCACTATATATGTGCCGCATTTCATTACATTGCGCCGATTGCACTTGTCGTTCAGCGCAGGGCATCTCGGTTGGGCTGGTGCATTCACCCTGTTTCTGAATTTGCTTATAGTGCATTTCCAACTTCCGCCGGTGCATCTGAGTTGCACTTTTTTTTTTCTTGCTTGCTTCCTTTCTTACATCCTTTTATATTCTGGTGCTAGTCACAGTGCCCCCACCCTTACATCCTCAATTACAGCATGACATAGTATTAGGCTGATATTGCCCTGTAATGCAGGATGTGTTAAAAATAGTTAAATATAGACAGCCTGTAAGCTACAGGACTTAAATAGTTTGCTACCTGTATGAGAAATTGTGCTTTACATGTATGTAACTGCTTGTAAATTACTAAGACATCTTTTCATATCCTTTAAAACTCTTGTTCCTACATTAGCATTGCGCTAAGCAATATGTAAATAATCTCTGAAAACTGAAACATTCCTTTTTGGAGCATTTTAGGGTTATGGTTTCAGGATGTCAGAACATCTTTTTGTTAAAAATAAGCAGGCCTGCATTACAAAAGGAAAACGGGACCTTTTCCTTTTCACATTACAGTGTTACTGATTCAGTCTATGTACAGTTCTGCCAGCAGAAGAGATCTTACTTTGAGTTAGAGCTCTTGCGGTAGGCTACACAATAAGGACTGTGTCACCTGTCACTAGGACCTCAACGAAAGCTTATAGCTAGCACTACACAGCAGGAAGCACCCTGACATTGGCCCACCTCCAATGTTGGCTAATGGTATAAAGGGTGCAGTTCCCAGCCCCACCTCAGTTTCTTTTCCACTGTCAACACATATGCTTCGGCTCCATGGACACCTCCTGCTACTTGTCGACCACCTCGTGCATTTTTCTGTTTTATCGTCAGATTTCCTCCTTCATGTATGTCTTCTCCATCCACTTCAGAGAAATGTAAATCAGAGTATGCTTTTGGAAAACAAATTATGGCAGAAGACTGTCATACAGCCTGCCTAATTTGTCTTGGCCGTCACACAACTCTGAGGCCTGCCTGCACTGCCAGAGTTTCAACCAGCACACCCAGATTCACCACCTGAAAGCACTGAAGACTCTCCTCCTTGAACAGCAGCTGGCCGCCATGCAACAGACCTCCACCAGATCTTACTTCAAGATACAGCTGTTGCAACAGGTTACACCATTAGGACTGATGCCCGGTAGGACCCCATGGAAATTTTCTAGCTAGCAGTCTTCAGCGGGGACCGCCTCCAATGTCGGTTCTGCCCCCGACGTCAGGCGTGGTACATAAGGAGGTGGTCCCCCCATAATCCTCAGTTCTTTTCCCGCCATCGACATCGCAAGTATCGGCCTCTTTGTCCTTCTTCTAGCGTGCGATGACCTTTAGAGCTACGACGATTTCGGCTTCCTTCACGACTTTGGATTCAACTGATGTCCTCTCCAAATACTTCTCTGGAGAGTAACCAATCAAAGTGTGCCTGCAGCAAACAGATCCCCTTCAAGGATCCACATTCGGCCTATGTGCACTGCCTAGGCCCCGGAACACAACACTAAGGCCTGCTCCTTCTGCCAGTGCTTCAACAGTCGCACCAGGATCCACCACCAGAAGGTCCTTCAAGCATTTCTCTTAGAGGAGAAACTGAAAACCGTGGACAAAGAACCTTCCTCCAGGGGGGAGTCATCGGGTAAAACCCACAAGCACTGGGATAAACACTGGGAAAAGGAAAGGCCCAGGTCCCCTACAAGGGCCTCAGACTTCTGAAGCTCTGGCTCACCATCGGACCACTCTCCTTCCGGGGCTCAATCGCAACCTCCCCCGCTTTAGGTCAGATCCTCCAGCAGTTCCTCTCCTTTGCAGCCCCTGAAGACTTCCAGGCTGTCGGCATCTTCTACTCCATCTAAGGCTTTGTCTTAGTAGGGGGAGCACCATAAATCTTCTTCCCACTGACAGGACTCCAACACCAGGTCGGTTTCCCAGCCTCTGCATGGGTTGGATCCAGTTCCTCGCAAGACCAAGGACCTGACATCCCTCAAACGGACATCGGACCCGACGTCGGCCCACCCGATGTCAGCCAAGCATCACTGGTGCTCCCAGGAACTGGCAACACCAAAACACCTGACACCGGCCAGATGTTCACCTCTGAGGGCGTCGGCCAGAGGACCGATGTCAGCTACCCCAGAGAAGAGGACCTCACCACCATCGCTGGCTGATGCCAGTCGGAAGGACTCATCAGAGGAGGATACCACACAACCTGAGGACCAGGTGAGTGACACCAGAGATGCTGGCTCCCACAGGAACCTTCCCCAGAGCAGGAGACCCCCGGGGACCCGACGCCCGACCCCGCCGACAGGCCACCGGCGCCGGGCATGTCTTTGGGCATGAACTTGGCAGAGGTAATGGAGCTCTTTACCTTCTGGTAGGACACCATCAGAAAAGATGTGGTCACCACACATCCTCCTCCTACTCCAACTCCGCCTCCTCCTATTCCTTCACCTCTTCCGCCCCCTCCTCTGCCCAAGGGGCCCGTAGGACGGTTGCCAACCCCCAAGGAGCAGACACCACCTCCTCGAGGCAGGTCTTCAGACAGGAGAAGACCTCCCTCCAGATCCACCTCAGGGTCACCCAGTCCCAAGAGACCCAGACGACGCCAGTACACCCCGTCTGGGGAGGATTCTAGATCTGACATCTCAGGGTGCTTCAGATCTCCTTCTCCCATCAGCATTTCCTCTCTGGACCCACACGACCTACCTAGGTCTCCTCCAGATGATCCCTCTTTCACGGAGATCATGAGGCACATCCAGGGAATATGGGGTGGGATGCTGAAGAGCTCGACCCTGAGAGACAATGCCTTGCCTGCTACCTTCGGCAGAAAGACCCGAAGCCTGTGGTAGTGCCACCCTTGGTGGATACCTTTGCAGACGTCATCTAGGCTGCCTGGAAACATCTGCACTCCACTCCAGCAGTGCCAAAGAAGGTTGGCCGCCTATACAAGGCCCCTAGAGAGGACCTGTACCTGGTGAACCATCCTCTGGCTGACTCCCTGGTCATCACTGCTTCACATGACTGGTCACAAAGACCTCAGCATTTGGACACACAGCCACCGGACCAGGAATCCAAGCAATTGGATGTCCTGGTTAGGCGTATGTACACAGCTGTGACTTACGCCATCAGGTCACTGAATTACCTCACCCACATGGTTCAATTCCAGAACGTGTTGTGGAAACAGGGACAGGACCTGGTCAAGAAGATGCCTGATGTCAACCAAAAGGAGAAGCTCTTGAACCTCCTCCGCATGGGTTCGGATGTGGGGACCCAGGTGCTCAGAGCTGCATATGATTCTGCGGACTCTTCAGCCAGAGCCGCAGCCTCAGGCATGTGTCTCTGGAGACACTCTTGGGTCCATGTCTCTGGTTTTACCCCGGACGTCCAGAAGAACACCTTAGACGTCCCTCATAATGGCAAGGTCCTATCCTGGTGAAGCCTCTGAGAAAGTAATCACCAAACTTCAAGACGCAGGGAAGATAGTCCAATCTGTACAGGTCTTGGCCCAGTTCCTTTTGTAGGAACCAGAGCTGCTTCCGTAGCCGGCTACAAAGACAACAGCCACATTACGGCCAACAGCAGAGGGGCACTTTCACCCACAAAGCCCAGGCCAAGTCATCCCCAGGCAGAGGCCAACGATTTGCAAAGTTGGCACAGCCTGCTGGATCAAACACTGCTACAGCATGGCTCCTTTCTGGCCCCCGACCCTCCTCATGATCAACGGGAAAAGAAAGTCGGGGGTCGCATCGCACACCACTTGCCAGGGTGGCAGTCGATCACCACCAACAGGTGGGTTCTGCAACTGGTCAAAAAAGGCCACTATATAGAATCTGTAGGAAGTCTACCCACAAGACCTCCCCTGCTTTCCCGATATTTGGGTCAGCATGCCCTGCTCATACAGCAGGAGGTGCTCACACTTCTTGAAAAAGAAGCCTTAGAGCATGTTCCAAAGAACTAGAGAGGACTAAGGTACTATTCTCACTTCTTCCTGGTTCCAAAGAAAATGGGACCTCTGTCCAATACTGGACCTCAGCAACTTCAACCTGTCAGTCATTTACAAACGCTTCTGCATGGTGACCCTTCCGGGCTTAATTCCCATGCTGAAGCGAGATGCCTTTCTGGCATCTTTGGACATGCAGGATGCCTACCTGCATATTCCAATTGCTCAAGCGCACCGGAGGTTCCTACGCTTCGAGTTTCAGAGCCGCCATTATCAGTTCTGAGCTCTTCTCTTTGGGCTGTCATCGGCACCTCGCGTATTTATGAAATGCATGGCAGTCATAGCGGCATCTCTGAGGAGACAAGGCTACTACGTGTTCCCATACCTGGACGACTGGCTTTTATGGCACCCTCCAGGGAGGCACTGATGATGGCCACTCACTGCACCTAATCCCTTTGTCAATCACTGGGTATTCTCATCAACTATGAGAAGTTACTCCTGGTGCCATCCCAGAAACTGCAGTTTATAGGAGCAGTTCTGGATACTGTCAGAGGGAAAGCTTTTCTTCCCTCGGACAGAGCGGAACACATCAGATCCCTCATCAGGGACCTGTCGGTGAAGTAGACCGTCCCAGCCAGATTGGTCCTTTGTCTGCTCGTACACATAGCTGTGGCCATTGCAACAGTCCCGCTGGAATGTCTCCACATGCGAGTAACCCAGTGGATGCTTCCGTTGCAATGGGACCAAAGACGACCATCTGCAGCAGCCAATCCGAATCATGAATACTGTGATTCAGGATTGGCAATGGTGGCTAAATCTGGGGAACCTCTCCACAGGGGTTCCCTTCATAGTGCCATCTTCGACTGTGACACTCTCCACAGACACCTCAGGGCTCGGGTTGGGAGCACACCTGGATGGTGTTTGGTCTCAGGGCCTTTGGACAGCCCAGGAGTCTCATCTCCACATCAACATTTTGGAAATGAGGGCAGTTCTTTATGCTTTGCAAGCCTTCCAGTCAGAGATTCCACTGGGTATACTCCTGTTACAAACAGACAATACCGCGGTGATGTATTACCTCAACAAACAAGGAGGCACTCACTCCTACCCACTTTGCCGGGAGGCCATGAGAGTGTGGGAGTGGATATTGCAACACAGCACAAATCTAATTGCAGTACACGTCCTGGGAGTGGAAAACACCTTTGCAGACAGTCTGAGCTGCCCCCAGGCAAGAGTCCGTGAGTGGGAACTTCTACAGGAGGTGGCAGAGGATCTGTTTCATAGATGGGGCACTCCAGAGTTAGACCTTTTCACGTCTCCATCCAACGCAAAACTGCCCAATCTTTGCTCGCTAGATCCGGGGCCTGGTGTTTTCTGGTGAGACACATTGTCCCTCTCCTGGGCAGGCAGATTCCTCTATGCCTTCCCTCCTTTCCCATTGATCCAGAGGGTTCTCTTAAAACTGTGCAGGGAGCAAGTGACTCTGATTTTGATCGTGCCTTTCTGGCCCAGACCAATTTGTTTCCCTCTTCTGCACCAGCTATCCCAGGAACCTCCAGTTCCATTGCCAGTCAGCTCCCATCTATTGTCTCAGGAGGTGGGTTCATTGGTCTGCCCAGACTTAAGTTCATTGAACCTGCACGCTTGACTCCTTGAGACATAGCCATGATGCAATACGGGGTTTCACAAGAAGCGGCAGATGTACTCTGCCGCCAGAAAACCGGCAACCTATGCAACGTACGCCATGAAATGGCATTGATTCTGTTTGTGGGCTCAAGCACGTGGTTTTTCACCTTTAGACTGTCCCGAAAAGCTGGTTCTGGACTACCTGCTTTCCCTTTTCCACTCTGGACTGGCTTACTCCTCGAGTAAAGTGCACCTTTATGCAATTTCTGCTTACCATGCCCCAGTAGGCCATCGGACAGTGGCCCAGCTGGACACTACTCATGCCTTCTTAAGGGAAGACCTCCACCTTAGGCCATCAATCAAGGATCCAGTTCCTCCTTGGGACTTACCCTTCGTCCTGGAGCAGCTTATGCTGCCACCTTTTGAACCAGCTGCGGATTGCGAGCTACATTTTCTCTGTTGGAAAACTTTATTTTTAGTTGCTGTTACTTCATCAAGAAGGATCTCGGAATTACATGCTCTTATGTGCAAAGAGCCTTATTTAGTTTTCCATCAGGACGGGGTATCCCTAAGGACAAACCCAAAGTTTTTGCCTAAGGTGTTTTCAGCCCTCACCCGTAACCAGGATGTTGATTTACCAGTGTATTTCCCAAGGTACACTAATCGAGGAGAAGCCCTTCTGCACACCCTCGATGTGCATTGGTGCCTCAGATACTATCTGACTAGAACCAAACAGTTTTGAAAGGCGGACCAACTTTTCATCTCCTTTCCTCACAGGATGAAAGGAGCACCTGTCTCCAAACAGTCACTCTCGAGGTGGCTCATCCAGTGCATCACTTTCTGTTATGACAAATGCAATACCAGTGTCAGTGGCTCAGTAGGTAGCACACTAGCCTCTGAGGCCGGGAGATCAGAGGGCTGTGGGTTCAGTTCCCACATCTGGCACATGGGTTAATATCCCTATACTGACACTGTAGTGCAGCATGAGAGGGGTGCTGCACTTCTGAGGTGCCGTCTTTCCGATGAGACGTTAAACCAAGGTCCCATCTGCCTGGATTGGTGGTAGTTCAGGTGGATGTTAAAGATCCCATGGCACTTATCGAAAAGAGTAGGGGAATGTCCCCGGTGTCCTGGTCAAATTTCCCTCATTCACTAAAAATGCCACCAACAGCTTAATCTGGTTCAGTTTCAGTTGCTTACCATCTGTATCCTCTCCCCCGGTCACCCCTGAAAAGGGGACTTCTAGTCCCAGTGGGCTTACCGGGTCAACAAAATTCAACAAAACAAAACAAACAAAACAATAAGCCCTTACCCAGCATGGTAAAGGGTCATTCCACAAGAGGGGTGGCTACTTCCTTTGCGGCATTAAAGAACGTCTCCACCTCAGCTGTCTGCACTGCAACTACTTGGAGCTCTGTGCATACCTTTATCAGGCATTACAGTCTGGACATTGCATTGAGGCAAAGAGCAGGGTTCGGTCTAGCCATCCTTCAGGGACTTCTGTCCTAGGCTCGAGTAATATCGGGATCTGTGCCTTTCCACCTCCCAGTGGTGCATGATTGCCACTATTGCTTGGAAATCAGTCCTAATGGTGTAACCTGCTGCAAGAGCTGTATCTCAGAGTAAGATAGTACAGTTACGTAAGAACTTACCATAACAGTAGATCTTCAAGAACAGCTCTTGAAGCAGGTACCTTCTCGCCCACCATTCCCCTTCTTTTGGAGGTAGGTTGTAGTCAAGCACCCATCTTATGGGATGGGACGTTCCTGTTCTATAGTCTTGGACATCTGTTGGCGAATCCTCGGTCTCCTCTTCTGATGTCATCCAGTGGCTGGGAGTCTCTAGCGGGAGAACTGAGGATTATGGGGGGACTGACTCCTTATGTATCACACCAAATGTCGGGTGCGGTCCCCGCTGAAGACTGCTAACTAGAAAATTTCCATGGGGCCCTGATGCCTGACGGCTTCAGTCCTAATGGTGTAATCTGCTGCAAGAGCTGTTCTTGAGGATCTAATGTTATGGTAAGTTCTTGCGTAGCTGTACTTTCTTCTTCTTCCTTGGTCCCCAGGACCTCTACCACTTCCCACATGATGCCTAGTGGGAAGCATCACTTCAGAGTAAAAGAGAGACACACCATCCAGATTCCCATTCCAGATCCCCACACCACAAGGTGGCCTCCTCATCCAGTCTGCACTCCAGCGGGATGGCAGACTTAGCCCTTCTGGTAGCCCTTCTTCCTTTTGGGCTCCCATCAATGAAGGCCCTCACCTTTATCCAGATGTCAGGTGCAGGGGCTTCTGGGCAAGGGCATTTGGCCCCAACCCTGACTCTTAGGCCTTTCCACTCACCTGGTCCTAAGTCTGGAGTGTCAGTGAGTTCTCCATTGGACGTTGTGCAGAATCCTGATGCCTGCCTGGCTGCAGCATTCTCCTTCTCATAGAAGCATAGACTTTGACAGCAGATAAGGACAACTTGGCCCACCTAGTCTGCCCAATTCCTACCTATCTGATAAGCTGCAGTTTCCAGTTACCCAGCACCCTACTTCTCAGTCCACCTCTCTGCACCTGGCAACCAGAAAAGATGCAAGGAGCAGGATCTCCAGACTAGAGTCCACTCCCCAAAACTACAGATAATGGACTCTCACCATCAGACCCCAGTGTCCTCATCTTCCACCTCACCGGGGTCGAGATCAAGTGACACTGCCGCCTCCGGCTTCACCTAAGCTGCTGTCTGGGGTTTTGCCACCTACCAAGCCAGTGGCCCCACCACCAATGCTAGAATATGGGTTGTCAGATATCCCTGATCTGCAGGATGATCAGGCGTACCCCTCCCTGCCACTAGGGGGATCTCACCCTCACATGCCAGCATCTCCGGACCTGATGACCAGACCTTCAGGTCCTTTGGAACCGAAGCTGGGTAACCCCAATGTCCGCCTCTGGCACTGGATAAACATGACATCCCTCTACCAAAACCAGATGTACCAGGGCCCCCAGTTTCATTGGCAGGACACTTTTATCCACATGGTGGAACATCATTAGGGTAATCTTCTGCCTAAGGATTGTCTGACCCTGTTACCAGATCTGGCTCCCTTGCATGTCTCATCGAGACCCTTGAGGTCCTTTACTCCTCCATCAAGGAGATCACCAAGATCACCAACTCCACCACCCAGGAGGTCATGGGCCCTTTCTAAAAAGATGCCTCTTTGCAACCCTTCGATGACAGCTCCTTGCAATGCCAGAGATGATAGTGCCATTCGTCATCCAGATCGGTAACCTGTGAAGTGGGTGCATGAGGAAGGGTGCCATCTCTCACGGCAACACCTTCCTCGTGCAATCTGCTCACAGCAACCAGGTAGGGTGACCAGATGAGGGGGGTTGGTGAACTAGGTGACAGTATGTCACTATATGTACGTGTGCAGGATGAGAGCTAGCACAGCGAGCATGGTCTGGGGTAGAGAGGCAGTAGGTGGTGGAGCTGCGGTTGTTGGTCAAGCTGTGGCGTGGCATCAGGGATTGGACAATGGCTGGGGTGGCTGAGGTACTGGATTTGGGTCTGGGTGCTGGTGGGATTCTTATGGCACCTGGCCTGAACCTTTTATTTTTACTACTTTCATCCCCCCGACATGCACCTCCCTGGAGTTGAGAATCCTTAAGTAGGGGGGTGTGAAGTAGGGGGGTGTTGGGGGGCATGTGGGAAAGAAAGTAGTAAAAATATGTCCTGGTGCCACTGTGCTGGTGAGCCATGGGTTGTCAGAGTGCTGAAAATGTGTTCAGAACTCTGACTGAGTGATAACGGTGATCACCTTTAGTCGTTCGCCATTATCACATAGACCCATCCAGATCTGCCTCCTGGCACCATCACCGTTCCTGTAGCTATTGATCCCATGGGTCTTTTCCCAGATCTTCCTCTTCTGATTCATCTGGCAAGAGTTTCTTCTCATCTTCAGCTTCTTTGGAGGGATTTGCTTCCCCTCTCAGACCAGACACCCAAGGTGACTTACCTAGGTCTCCCCCCAGATGACCCAACTTTTATGGATGTGGTGGGTCATATCTAGTTCTTAAACCAGTGGGACACAGAAGATCTAGACCTGGACAGGTGGTGCCTGGCCTACTTTCTGGGCATGAATGACCCAAAGCCACTGTTGGTGCCTCCCTTGGTGGCTGCATTCCAAGATGCCACCAAACTAGCTTGGAAGCACCTGGAATCCACTTTGGCTGTCCCCAAGAAAGTGGACAGACTGTACCAGACCCCCAAGAATGAGCCCTTTCTGTGTACAAAAAAGAGACTTGGCAAGGTTGAAATAATGGTCAAATGTAAGGCAGCTTAGAATCAACACAAAGAAGTGCAAAGTAATGCACCTGGGAAACTAAACCCAAGGAGAAGAGTACACAATGGGGGTGAGATACTGACAACAAAAATGGAAAGGGACCTGGGAATAGTTATATCAGATGACCTAAAGGTGGACAAGCAACATAAGAAGGCAGTAGGGAGGGCTGAGGGATAATGGGATGCATAGGGAGAGGCTTAACCAGTAGAAAACAGAAGTTGTTATCCCTCTGTCCTGACAGTTGGTGAGACCCCATCTGGAGTTTTGCATGCTGTTCTAGAGACCCCATCTCTGCAAGGACATAGACAGGATGAAGGCTGTCCAGAGGAGGGCAACCAAAATGATGCAGGGTCTGCACCAGAATACATATGAAGAGAGACTAAAGGAACTTACTATGTATACCCTTGAGGAAAGGAAGGAGGGGGGAACATGATTGAAACTTTAAAGTATCTCAAGGGAATCAATAAAGTCCAAGAGGGTAGCATTTTTCAGAAAAAGAGATGTGCAAGAACAAGGGGGCACAATTTGAAGATAGAGGGGGGACGACTCAGAGGTAATGTGAGGAATTATTTTTTTTTCATGGAGAGGGTTGTGACTGCATGGAACATTCTTCCTGAGGAGGTTATGGAATCAAAAACAGTGGGGGATTTAAAGAATGCATGGGACAGACATAAGACAATGCTATTGGGGGGTAGGAGGAAGTAGGCTGTTGGTTAACTAGGATTTGCAGCTTATCCATTAGGTAGGGAAATGGGCAGACTAGGTGGGTCAAGTGGTCCTTATCTGCCATCAATTTCTAGTTTTCTATGAAATCCCAAAGACTGATTCCATGGTCCTCATGGTCATCCATGGCAGAACCAAGCAGCCATGACATATGAGTGCTGGACCACCTTGGTCAGAAAGTGTATTCGTCAGCCACTTGCACCATGTGCTCACTAAATTGTTTGGCACATGTGGTTATCAAAAATCACTTAGGCAAAAGACCGTTGAACTGGTCTCAGAACAACCAGACTCACCTCACAAAGCTGAGCTCCTGGACATATTGCAGTCTGATCTTGACATGGGGTAACATGGCTTAAGATCTTCCTGTGACTCAGCAGGCTTGATAGCTAGGGCAGCAGCTACCGGGGTCTGTCTTAGGAGGCATTCTTGGCTCAGGGTTTCCAGGTTTAGGCAGCATCTCCAGGATGCCATTATGGATGCCCCTTCAGTGGGTCCATTCTGTTTGGTGAGGCCTCTGAAAAGATCATTACGGGCCTCTAGCATTTGGGCAAAGTCATCCAGTACATGTACCCAATGTGCAGGTCTGCCTCCTCCTTCCAGCTTGAAGAAAGCACTTCCATTGCTCTACAGGTCAGAAGCCCAGAGGGCAACAATCTAGAGGAGCCTTCAAGCATCAGGCTCCCTCCCAGCCTCGAGCGCCTCAGTACCTTGGAACATCAAGCACTCCCAGGTCTCCCTGCCTACCATGAAAGAATGGCCTGACTACCTACCAGAACCCTCTCCTCCAGTGGAGTCCTTGGGGAAGCAGTAGGTGGTCAATTCTACCTCTACCAAGGGGGTTGGTCCAAAATCACTTCTGATGTGTGGGTACTCCAATTGATCGAATGGGGTAGTGTGCCAGAATTCAGGCAAATCCCCCCTGACAACCCTTCCATTCACTCCACCTACTCCTCGTCTCATGCTATCCTCACTGCGGAGGAAATTTAGTATCTCCTGAACAAACAGGCCAGAAAACATGTTCTCCCACCCCAGCATTGGAAAGACTTCTAGTCCCACTTCTTCTTGCTCCCAAGAAGACAAGGAATATCTGTCCAATCCTAGATCTAAGTCTCCTGAACAACTATATTGAGTACAGAAGATTTAGGATGGTAACCCTGCAAAGCCTTCTCACCATGCTCCATCCAGAACACTGGCTCAGTTCTCTGGACACACAGGATGCCTACCTCCATATCAAGGTGCTCCCAGCCCACAGGAGGTTTCTGCAGTTCACCTTTCAGGGAGAACATTACCAGTTCCAAGCATTCCCTTTGGCCTGTCCTCAACACTGTGGATATTTACAAAATGCCTCAGGGTGGTTGCAGCAGCTCTTGGGTGCCAGACCATTACATCTACCCATAATTAGATGATTAGCTTCTCTCCTCCCCCTCCAGAAAATTGCATCTGTCCTCCCTGGAGGATATTTTTCACCTCTTTGGGACTCCAGGGATTACCCTGAACATGACCAGATTGTTCACCTGTCCCTCCTAATGGCTTCAATATATAGGGGCCATTCTGGACACCTCTCTGGGTAGAACATTTCTTACCCCAGACAATGCAACCCATCTATGAACTCTGGCCCAGAGGATCTCTTCCTCACACCAGGTTCCCACACTGATGATGATGATGATGGTGCAGCTTCTGGGGCACATGCAACTGTCACAGTGACAGTACCACTGGCTCATCTGTACATGAGACTCCCACAATTAACTCTGAGTCCAGTGGGACCAAAGGCTCGTTGACCTCGATCAGTTCATTCAAATCTCCAGGACAGTGAGCCAAACCCTCTCCTGGTGGCTATCCCCACCCAATTTGGAGACGGGGTCCTCTTCCAGATGGATTCCCCCTAAAGATTTTAATGATGGATGCATCAAATATAGGATAGGGTGCTCACCTGCAGCACCATCAAACACAGGGATCCTGGTCACCACTGGAACAAGGCATGCCTATCAACATCCTGGAGATGAAAACTGTTCTTTACACTCTTCAAGGCTTTCAGACAGATCTTTTTCCAGGACTCTTGTTGATTTGGACAGACAACTTGCCTGTTGTCTTTTATATCTACCTGTTATCTTTTGTATCAATGTGCAGGGGGAAAACCCTCACATTCTCTGTGCCAAGAGGTGATGAGAGTGTGGTCTTCAGCCATGGAGCATGGCCTCTCCCTCACAGCGGTTCATGTTCCAGGAGTCAAAAACACCTTGGCGATGGTCTAATCCACTCTTGGTCCTGGGCACGCAAGTTGGAGCTTCTTCAGTCTGTATTGAATGACCTGTTGGACAGGTGGGGCCATCCAGAACTGGACCTTTTTGCATCCCCATCCAATGCCAGACTGTCCAGTTTTCACTCGGCAGTGCCAGAGCCTGGGTTTTTTGGTGATATGTGTTGTCCATTTATTGGACAGGGAGGTTTATATACACCTTCCCTCCCTTCCCAGTTCTTCTGAGGGTCCTGCTCAAGCTCCAAGTGGGGAGTGTGGACATAATCTTGCTTGCTCTTCCGTGGCCATGTCAGATATGTTTCCTTCTGCTGCAGCAAGTGGCAGAGGAACCACCAGTTTCCCTACCCCTCTCCTTCCACTTACTCTCCCAGGATCAGGGTCCATCCAGACCTCAGGTACTTGCATCTGCATGCCTGGCTCATAAGGATTTAATTTCCTCCTTTTTTGTGTTCTCCCCAAGAGTCACAGAAGTCTTAATCATTGCTCAGAAACCTTCCACTAGAGCTACCTGTGCCTTGAAATGGAAGCATTTCTGCCTCTGGGCTTCCATGCATGGTCTGGACCCTTTCTCCTGCCCCATAAATTTGATCTTGGAGTATCTCCTTTCCCTCTCAGACTTTGGTCTTGCTACTCTTCCCACTAGGTACACTTCTCACAATCTCTGCTTACCATGCACCTGTGGAGGGCAAGAATGTTGCTCAACTGGACTTGTCCCGCAATTTTCTGTGGGTATGCTTCACCTGTTAGGTTTACCAGTTGCTAAGCAAATTATTTCTATGTGGCTTGTAAATTTCATTGATTTTTGTTACAACAAGTACAATAAGCCCTTTCTGGGACAAGTAAAGGGTCATTCCACAAGGGGACTCTCTGCATCTTCACAGCCCTAAAAGCAAAAAAAACAAAACAACCTCAGCTCCAATCATGCATGCCATCTGGAAGAACCAATTGCAAAATAACAACAACCCGGGCACCGTAGGTAACAAGTGGAAAAAATATTTATTTCACAAACCACATAATAGTCACAGCCACCCTGCAGTATAAGGACACTAACCTACACAACGTCTCAGTGGCTGTGATTTGTGCAGTGGCTACCTGGAGTGCAGTGCATACTTTTATCAAGCACTACAGTCTGTTCATTGCCTCTCATAGAAGGACAGGCTTTGGTCTTGCAGTCTTTCAGGGACTTCTTTCTTAAATGCCCTTCTTACATATGGCATCTCCTCTCTTTCAGCCAGGGTCTTTCTGGTACTGCCTGGCACTTGGTCCTTATTGTGTAGCCTGCTGCAAGAGCTCCAACCTTGGTAAGATAGTATAGTTCAAGGCATAAATTAGTGCTGGAGACTTGATTAGCAGCCTTTGCTAATCAAAGTAAAAAATAAATGATTAGCGATTGCCCAAAGTTGATTACCAATTACCAAAAAGTGCTTTTTGCTCCAAACCCCATAAAAATGTACTTATTTTGCTGTGTATTGATAAAATACAAATTTACACAAGTTTCTGAGACTGATACTATTTTATTTAGCCATTTCCAGAGAAATACAGCAACATGTGCAGCAGTACATACAGTGCAAGAGCCAAGCTAGGATGTCTGCCAAAGCAGACTGTGAATTTGTGAGCATGATCATCAGTCATAATAAATTAAACAGAAACCCCTGTCCCAGCATAACTGAGACTGTGATTGACCCCACAGTTAACCACCTGGGACCATGATTGACCACACAGTTACCAACAGGGATTGGGTGCAGTCTATTTTACTACTCTTCTCCACCAGGCATGTAGCCGGTAATTCTGGTCTGTTTTGGGGGGAGGGACTTAGGGGTGGTCCACCATCCTCACCTGTCAGATCACCAGAATCTGCCAGGACATCTTGGTTTAGCACTAAAACATATGTCTACAGCCCTGTCTGGGTTGAATTCAGATGGAGGGGTGCCCTGCTTTTTAATGCGAATCAATGTTTCTGCAGTATCCTCTGCCAGACTTGCTCTCCAGTCAGTTTTTACCTTGTTCATAGTTGAAAAATACCTTTATACAATTGCATTAGACACAGGAAGTACTCTCAGCACATTGACAAGCTTTAACAAATTTGGATAAGAATTTTGGAAATCACATACCAGCTCTGACCAGATAGCAGAAGCAGAAAGATTGATTATATTGGTTTGAGCAAAAATCTTAAACTCTTTCCATTCTGCAAGTAGCAAAGTTCTGTCACTCTCGGACTGCAAAAGTGCAGAAAAGTGGTCAGTTGATGCAGTAATGTCACTGTTACCATACCATACAGCTTTAGTTCCTTTCTGTCTGCAACTGCTGCCCAAAGTCTGGTATCTAAAGCTTTTGCACGGCTGTAGATATTACTTTCATTAAGTCAAACTGAACCTTTGTTCACAACAGTTCTCAGTGTTTGTAATGTATTTCTTAGTTTGTTGTATAAAAGTTTTAACAACTTGGCCACCAAAATGTGTTAATTTCATACCCTTATATTTGACTTGAGCACATGCTCCTAAAAGAACATCAGACCCATTTTTTAAGAGAATGTCAAGTTCACTGCCACCTATGGGAACACTCTGCTTCACATGGTCAGGAGTGTTTTTCAAAGGTTCAACAGTGCTAAGTAGTTCTGGCATTTCAACTACTACTTTTTGAAGTGCTAGTGAGAACCTGACAAGTGCTAAAGCAGCTGTTCAAAATACAAAAGGTGTGCCACCATTTGGAATTTAGTCATAATTTGCAATGCTACCTTGGCTTTGGTCTGCTCATGAGTTGGGTCTGCAGCCATAGATTCTAAATGGGCACAAATTATGAGGAATTATTTGGCAACAGCATGGGTGGCAAGACATTTGTACTGCACCCAATGTGTGCCATGGGCCTTTTTTGGCTTTTCAACTGACATCTGCATGGCCTGGGCAAGGGGCCATAACTCTGAGTCTCTTAGGACTTTTCCGATAGAGATGAAACAGTTGGGTCAGAAAGTTTAAAACATCATTGAAATAGGTGTTATCCAAAGTGTCTTTTATGGCTAGTTCTAATCTGTGTGAGAAACAATGAACACTAACTAACCACTGTATGTCTTCCCTTAATAGAGCAGCAAGCCCCTGGCTTACACCCATGTTGACAGACGCCCCATCAGCCCCAAACCCAGCCATGTTTTTTATATTAAGGCCACACTCTGTAAAAATGTGTAAAAGGAGATACAGCTTTCATTCATAAAAACATAGTCTCCACTTAACCATTGATGGGATTCACATAAATTGCGTAAACCAGTTCCTTTTCAATTACAGCACTGTCAGTACTACAGTCCATAAGCACTGTAAAATAATTTGCGTTTTTGACAGTTGCCAGCAGGTTTTCTTCTAGGTGCTTGTCAATACACATTGTGAGTTCTTTCCCACTGACAGTGTTAATGTATTTATTGCCCAAATGAACTCCACGGTGCTTCGCTTGTTCTGCTATCACTTCATGCTTTTTAATAGGGGTGTCCTCTTTGGCCATCATGTACAGGATCTCCGTCAGCCTGCCTAGAATCGTTCTATGCTGCTCCTCTGCATTATTGAAAGCTCTCCCTGCAAATAAATTAAATGAGTTTTAATTCTTGGTCCAAACCCCTAACACCCCCCCCATTTTAAACTTACCAATTGTTGTATGGTGATATATATCAAGTGGTGACCTTGTTCTACCAGATTTGACAACTTTAACAGCTTTCTTGTGCTGCTCTGTCAGAAGATGTTTCCGGATGGTGTCCATATTTAGCTGGGGCCTGTAATCCCTGCAATTAATGCCTCACTGAAGTTCCTCATCCCACGTAGCTCATCTCTGTACTCACAGCACAATTTGCAACTAACACACACTGCACAATCTCCCTCACTGCTAATCTGTAGCCATTTTTTTATGGGTTATATTTCTGGTGCCATCCCTCTGGAGTTGCTAATTTAACTCCAGCCATGCCAGACTGCAATTAAAAAGTCTGAAGTTAGCAAAACAAGAGTCTATCAAGCTGTGAATTTAACACATCAAGTTACTGCAATCTGGCTACTTTCTCTGTCAAAAAACCAAAGATAAATGGCAGTTGCAGATTTGCTGTGACCCCCGAGCCCCCTCCCTCCCAAATGTCCACATATCTGCAGGCAGGGCACACACTTACAGTTTCCGAGCTGTGAACAGAACACTTCCCCAAAGTTCACTGCTGCAGGAATGCTGGCAGCAGGGCACAGTCTTATGTATCCTCAATCTCTGCCACAGGCAGGGCACACACTTAAAGTTTCAGAGCTGTGAACAGAACACTTCCCCAGAGTTCACTGTTGCAGCAGTTAGCTCTTAGCTAGCAGCAGGGCTACGTGTCTTAATTTATAATGTCCCCTCAGATCTGATGGGCAGGGCAGCACACAAGACAACTTTCCCAGTGCAGACCAGAGCAGGTGTATTTTTGGTTTTGTCCCTTTATCGAGCCTAAAATCAGGGCAGGCACAGACACAGTTTTTACTGCTTTGTTTCTGTCTCCCCTGAGAACTCTGGAAAAACAAGGGCACAGTTCCTGATCATCACTACTGCCAAAAAGGGCTGACTGGGCACAAAAACAGACATGGCAGGCAGATGACCACTCATTGCCTCCTTCATCTTTGCCAAAAGCAGGGTACCTCTTATGTAAATGTCAGAAGTTTTTAATTTGTTTCCTCCCCTTCAGAAAAGTCTCTGGAAAAAACTAGGGCATACTTCTTCTTGTTCTGTTCCCAAACATGTTCTGCTACTTGCAAGTCAAATACAGTTTGTTTACTTATCCCCCATCATTGCTGCAATTAGGGCTGGGTGCATTTTTTTAAATGTATTACTTTATTGATTTTCACAGTTACAACCATAAATAACATGACACTGTTGCAGGACTAGCATGAAACTACAGTGGCATATGGAAAGAACCAGAAACAATTTTAACAGTAACATGCCCCCCTCTTTAATACCTCCACCCTCTTCCTATGCTGTATCACCTCTATCCCTATTACTGTTAGATTAATTAAATGAAACTTATATCACCAAACTCCTTAAGGGCAAAATACCATTCTTAAAAAGGCATTGGACTGAGGCAAAGGAAGGGGGAATAGTCCATACGTGCATCATAAGAATCAGGTATTCTGGGCTGTTACTGACCATCCCTAATTCCAGCCTGAAGTTTGTAAATAGTGTGCATACCTGCCCAAATCTTTCTATATTTGAATGAGGGGTGACCTCTGCCTAGCTTATATTGCTTCACCTACAAGGTACTCAACAGTTCCTGAAGCAATTCACTGTAATGAATCTTCTGAGCATCAATCCAGTGCCTTAATATTACTTTCTTAGGTGTCAGTGCTAGCAATGCCATGTGGAATCTGTGTACTCTAACCTTAATCTTGGAATAGTCCTCAGTAGGGCAAATCTCTGGAGTAAACAGCTCATCAAGGTCAGCCTTATCCCGGATTTCCATCCAGAGATTTTGTATGGAAGGACAATCCCAGAAAATATGTTTGAGGAAGCCTACTTCCATCTTGCATCTATTACATGTTGGGGACAGGGCTTTACCAACTTTAAATAGTTTAAGAAGAGTCCAGTACATGTTGTGTAAAATCTGGAATTGTGTGTCTAAGCCTGTCTTGAGATACAAACATACAAGTGTCATCACAAATGTTATTCCAATTAACGTTAGGTTCCTGGAACTGGGTAACCCAGCACTTGGGCCATCCATCTTGTGTAGTGGATGTTAATTCCAGAAAAGAGCTGTATATCCGAGATACCACACGTGGAAAGTGGACATTGCTTTCCATTAAAATAAAAAAATAAAATAACTTGTCCTCTTTTACTGCCTGATTTTTGAAACCACCAAGATGAGTTACCTGATAAAGCTGGAATATCTGCCCTTGCTTTAGGGAAAACTTGTTAGAGCAGTCCTGGGAAGACATTCTCCTTCATTATTAAAAAAAACTCCCTTATTTTTGCAGCTTGACACTGGGGAATCCAGAGTTTAGGTATCCGTTTGCCACCTATCCTAAAGTTATGGTTCTCTAGCCCAACTGTTGATTCCAGTCTCTAGTGTGATCATATCTGAGAAAGGCACACAATTGTGCGTGACATCTTACAGAAACCCCTATGGGAGAATGAATCAGCCTGGATGGGAGATTTTTCAATTTACAATAAAGTAACGTAGATATAGGCATCTTAACTGCTTCTATCATATTTCTCTCTAAAGTTAACCATGATGGAACATATGGCATTAGGGACAATGTTTCTTCTCTGATCAGCCATTTCATGTATTTGCTAATCTGACTTGCCCAGAGGTAGCCGCCAATGTGTGGAAGTCTCAATCCCCCTCTATACTTGGTAGCTGTTAATGTCCGGTAGACCCTTCTAGGTGGCTTACCCACCCATATGAAGGAGGAAATTATACAGTTTGCATTCCTAAACCATTTAATTGGTAACCATAAGTTAAGCATATGCAAGGGATAAAAGATCCAAGGTAGAGTATTCATTTTCACAACATTAATCCTTCCCCAAAGAGAAATAGGGAGGGTTGACCATCTGGTTAGGTCCTACTGAATATTTTGAAGAGTATCCTCAAAATTTAACCTCTGCACTAGAGAATCAGATTTAGCAAGGAAAATGACCAGATATTTCAGACATTTAGGACGCCATTTAACCCCCAATTGGGTCATGTCAGATTTTAACAATCTATAATTAAGGGCAAAAACCAAGCACTTATTTGTGTTAATTTTATAGTTGGAATATGAGCCAAATTTGGAAATGACATGCAAGGCCACCCCAAATGCCTCGGCAGGGTTAATAGAGTGAAGCAGAACATCATCTGCATATGCCGAGAGTTTAAAATTTAAACCTTTGACGGATATGCTGGTTATCCTCAATTATTAGGGATAAAGAACTGGGGGGAGCTGGGAAAACTGAAGTAAGGTGCCTGCCTGGTGCCATGGCTTGGAGGAACAGGAAGCGCACCCTCAGGATCACGAGAACAGCTGCAAGGGAGTCTGAGCTGGACATAATTGTCCACCTAGGGACAAATGACTTGGCTCATCATGAGATTAGAGCAGTGCAGGAGGACATTGCAGAGTTGGGGAGGGGCCTAAGACAAGTAGCACACAGTATCCTTCCTCAGAGGTGCTGCCTGTCAAAGGCATGGGAAGGCGAGGTAATTAGCACCATGCAGTTTAATGAATGGTTGAAAAAAATGGTGCAGAGCACAGGGGTTTGGCTTCATTGGGGACTGGGGTTCTACCTGGGGGACACCAGCCTATACTGGCAGAATGGTCTGCATCTGTCCAGGTAGGGAACAAGTCTTTTGAGCAATCTGTTTAAATGCTTCATTGGCAAGCTTTTAAACTAGTCAAAGGGGGAGGCACTGACAAGCAGCAGGAAAATCCCAGCCTCTCCCTACAAAACAGGGTACTAAATGAGAAAAAGACCAAGGTAGAACGGTCAGTAGGGGATGCTGCAACAGAAGGTAAAGCCATCAAAAAATAGAGAACAATGCCTGTAGTCGGGGTAACAAGCTTCCTGAATTAGTGGCCTTGATGGAGGAAGAACATCTGGATATCATGGCAGTCACAGAAACATGGTACACACAAAACCATGACTGGGACGTAAACATACCAGGATACACTATCTACAGGAGGGACAGGGAGGGCAAAAGAGGAGGAGGAGTAGCTCTTTACATAAGGGAAGGAATCAAAGCAACAGAACAAAAGGGTAAACAGGGAGGAGAAGATGCACTGTGGGTAAATTTGGAGACAGGCAATGGCACCACAATCCGCATGGAGTTGAATACAGACCCCCTTCTCAGGGGGAGGAAATAGACAAGGACATGCTAGAACGTATATTCTGAATGGCAGAAATAGGGGAGATATTGCTGATGGGTGATCTGAATATGCCAGATGTTAACTGGAGTGCAGTTGCAGCTGCCACTTCGAAGAGTGGAGTTATTCTAGATGCCCTACAGGGGGCATTCCTTAGACAACTAGTACTGGAGCCCACTCGAGAGGGAGCAATATTAGACTTGATTCTCTCAAATGGAGATGGAGAGAGGATCACAGATGTGAAGTAGGTAGCCATCTGGGAACTAGCGACCATCGAACAGTATGGTTCACAATAAACACAGCAATAGAGTCAAGCCATATAAAAGATAAAAGTACTGGACTTTAGGAGGGCTGAATTTGCCAAAATGGGTGAGTGCCTAAGGAATGCACTAGCAAATGGGCAGGAAGGAGGGGTGGAAGAACAATGGGGAATAATAAAAACTGCCATCACAGAGGTAACGAGCCTTTGTGTGAAGCAAATAAACAAAACAAAACGATGTAAGAAACCACCATGGTTCTCAAAGGAAGTGGCAGTGAAGGTTCAAGAGAAAAAGAAAGCATTCAGGAAGTACAAGGAATCACAGAAGGAGCAGGACAGAGAACTGTATCAGTTAAAGCAAAGGAGGCTGGGAAGGCAGTCAGAACAGCAAACGCCAAACCAAGGAAAAGATAGCCAACTCAGTTGAAGAAGGGGATAAAACCTTTATAGGTACATCAGGGAGCGAAGGAAGACCAAGAGAGGGATAGTGAGGCTTAATAAAGGGAGGGGGGTGGGCAGAGGAGACTGTGAAAAGGCAGAGATACTAAACAAATATTTTGCTCAGTATTTACAAATGAAGAGGGGGAGGTACATAAAACAAACAGTAGAAACACTCTGGATACAGAAGTTGATACCAGCCCATTTACAGAAGAAAGGGTTCTGAAAGAACTCTTAAAACTGAAGGCGGACGCCGGCCCGGTGGCGCTGAGGGTTGAGGCGCTGGATGCCACACCTCACGCCACGCTGGTGACCTGGATTCGGGAACGGACTCGGGTTGCCAGGGGTCGGAGGGGAGGAGGAGGATCGAGCGTCCCAACGGATGCTCTCCTCCTCCAGGGGTGGGTTCCCGGGGTGCTATATTAGCACCCGTTGCTCTGGGGCTGATGGAAGCACTTGCACTGGGGCACAGGCGGCCAGGAGCCGGGGAGGGGAGGATGTTGAGGGCACTTGACCACGGCGTGCATCAGCATGCTGTCTGTCTGGATGTCAGTCCTGCGTGCTGATGTCCTCGGGGCCGGTAGAGGGAGAAAATCGGAAAAAATAACCCCCAGTGGTCCTAGATGAAGACAGCTCCACCCAAGACCACCAAACCCAGAACAGACCCCAATGTGCTGAAGGAGGGAGGAGAGAGGCACTATAGGGGCAGATCCTGGTAAGTGGCGTAAGAGGATGAGCAGTCTGAAGGAGTGGACACTGGGGGTAGGAAAGGAGGGTAAAAGAGGAGGGTTAAAAAAAAACTGAAGGCAGACAAAGCAATGGGGCCTGATGGGATTCATCCCAGAATTCTAAAAGAACTAAGGGTAGAACGAGTGACACCACTGACTACCCTTTTTAACAAATCATGGGAGGATGGGGTGGTACCCAAGGACTGGAGGAGGGCAGATGTGATTCCTCTTCACAAAAGTGGGAGCAAGGCAGAAGCAGGAAACTACAGACCTGTTAGTTTAACCTCAGTGATAGGGAAAATAATGGAATCACTTCTGAAGGAAAGAATTGTCTAGTATCTAGAGGCCAGAGGGGTACAGGACCCTAGGCAGCATGGATTCACAGTGGGAAGGTCATGCCAGATGAATCTGATAGATTTCTTTGACTGGGTGACCAAAGTAGTGGATCAGGAAGGGGCTGTGGACATGGCCTACCTAGACTTTAGCAAGGCATTTGACACAGTCCCACAAAAAAGATTAAAATACAAGTTAGCCAGCCTGGGAGTGGGTCCCAAGATGACAGCATGGGTAAAGAATTGTCTGGGGAATAGGACACAGAGAGTAATAGTAAATGGAGTCCACTCAGAAGAAAGGAGGGTTACTAGTGGGGTACCGCAGGGTTCAGTATTAGGACCGGTCCTCTTCAATGTCTTTATAAGCGACATTGCAGAAGGACTGGAAGGAAAAGTATGTCTCTTTGCAGATGACACAAAGATCTGCAACAGAGTTGATGCACAGGGTGGGGTGGAAAGGATGAGAAGGAACTTGGCAAGGTTAGAGGAATGGTCAAATGTATGGCAGCTTAGATTCAATGCTAAGAAGTGCAAGGTAATGCACCTGGGAAACAAAAACCCAGGGGAAGAGTACACAATGAGGGGGTGAGATACTAACAACAACAACAATGGAAAGGGACCTGGGGGTAGTCATATCAGATGACCTAAAGGTGGGCAAGCAATGTGAGAGGGCAGCAAGGAGGGCTGGGGGGATACTGAGATGCATAGAGAGGCAGCACCAGTAGAAAACAGGAAGTTATTATCCCTCTGTACAGACAGTTGGTGAGACCCTATCTGGAGTACTGTGTGCAGTTCTGGAGACCCAATCTCCACAAAGACATAGACAGGATGGAAGCTGTCCAGAGGAGGGCAACTAAAATGGTACAGGGTCTGCACCGGGAGACATATGAAGAGAGATGAAAGGAGCTTAATATGTATAGCCTCGAGGAAAGGAGGGAGAGGGGGGACATGATAGAAACTTTCAAGTACCTCTAGGGAATCAATAAAGTCCAAGAGGGTAGCATCTTTCAAACAAAGAGGTGTGCAAGAACAAGAGGGCACAATTTGAAGATGGGGGGGTGGCTCAGAGGTAATTTAAGGAAGTATTTTTTCACAGAGAGGGTTGTGGATTCATGGAACGGCTTTCCAGAGGGGGTTGTGGAGTCAAAATCAGTGGTGGAATTCAAGCATGCATGGGACAGTCATAAGGCAAATCTAAAGGGTGGGGGTAGGAAGAAGTAGGCTGCTGGTTTACTAGGATCTGCAGCTTATCCATTAGGTAGGGAAATGGGCAGACTGGGTGGGCCAAGCGGGCCTTATCTGCCATCAAATTCTATGTTTCTATGTGCCTCTGAGCTTAGACAGCAGAGGTTCCAAATAGATGTTGAAAAGAAGTGGAGATGGTGGACCACCTTGGCAGGTCCACGAATAAAGAGGAAACCTTTCTGAGAAAACCCCATTACAATAAATATGGGCCAGTGGGTTCTTATAAAAGTGAGAGACCCATCCAATAAATTTCTTGGGGAACCCAAACTTTCCCATTGTGCCAAATATAAAATCCCAATCCACTTTGTCAAAGGCTTTCTCAGCATCCAGGGACAGCAGACCAGCCAGTATATCAGGTCCCTGGATGCTGAGAAAATATGCAACAGTTTACGTAGATGATTGGAAGAGGCTCTCTCCCTCATAAACCCAACTTGATTTGGGTGAATTATATAGGGCAAGACCCCAGCCATTCTATTTACTAATAATTTAGCTATGATTTTAATGTCGTAGTTCAGTAATGAAATGGGTCTATAACTGGTGACTTCTTCCAGATTCCCCCCAGGTTTATGCAAAACAATGATCAAGGCCTCCAGCAAACTGAAATCCATCTCTTTCACCTCCAGGAACCATTTATAAAGCCTATCTAACCACGGCGTTATCTGTTTCTGAAATATTTTATAAAAATTCAGGGTGAATCCATCAGGTCTGGGAGCCTAATCTGCGGGAAGAGATTTAATTCTATCAGCTATTTCTGTTTCTGTAAAAGGAGCAAGCAGTTCTAACTGTTGGGCCTCCGACAGTGTTGACAAAGAGAGGGGTTCCAGATATTCTTCTATCTTTTGCCTACCATGATTGGGCATTGGACTATACAAGTCCTGGTAGGATCTGGCACACTCCTGAACTATCTTTTTAGGGTTCACCTTTATGGATCTAAAGCCTTTAACTATTCTGGAAGCTTCAAGTGACTTTAATCAGAGAGCCAGCAGTCTGCCTGCCTTTTCACCATGTTCCAGATATGTGACTTTGTGTCGCATAATAGCATACTCAGCCCTTTCACATATTGCTCCCTTAAACCCAACAACCTAATTCTATCACTCTCTGGCACAACAGGCGATAAATTATTTTCCATCAAACATATATCACAGAGTAAAGTTAAGACTCTTTGTTCTTTGATTTTCTTTTTATAAGAAGCTATTCTAATCAAGGCCCCCCTCAGAACACATTTCAAAGCACACTATTCCAGGTCTATTCTGCCAGTTGAATTGTGGTTAGAAGCCGTATAGTGATCTATAGCCTCTGAAATGTCACTAATTACTTACCTCATCCTTTAATAACTGATTATTCAATTTCCAACTGGACTCCCGTGGCACATTTGGGAATGGTTTAGTGAGCAACATACTACTGCATGGTCCAAAAGGGTACCTTGAACTATAGCACTGTCTAAGACACCAGACAAAAAGGTGTGACTGATTTGAAAGTAGTCAATTCTTGTAGATGTCCCATGGACATTTGAGTGAAATGTGTATTCTCTCAATAAGGGAAAGCCAAGGCAGACCATTACCAGGCCTCCCTTACCTCATCCTGGGGCTCAGCCCGGACCTTCTGGGATAATATTAAGCAACTCAGTGGTAAAGCTTGCTCCCCTGCCCCATCCCAGCTCACTAGAAATGGCACCACCTCCACCGAGCCTGCCACCATAGCTAACTGGTTCAACACCACTTTCACTGACCTTAGCTCAGTCCTCCCTAGTAATTTCTTTGACCCTCCCCCCAGCCAACCTCCCCCTGTTCTCCAGCACCCCAGCTTCCTCCTGCAAAAGATTTCCACCCGGGAAGCCAGACCCATCCTAATCAAAGCTCGCAATGGCAACAATCCCGGCAGTGACTCACTGGACCCCAGCATCCTCAGGCTGGTTCTAGATGAAGTCCTTGCACCACTCACAAGCCTAATTAACCAGTCACTCTGCCTGGGACAATTCCCCACAGCTTGGAAAACAGCCATTATCACACCTATTCATAAAGGGGGTGACAGGTCATTGGCCAACAACTACCGGCCAATCTCCATCCTCCCTCCTCTCTAAAGCCCTGGAGAAAGTGGTGCCATTCAAATCATTGATTATCTGGCTAAGCATAACATTTTATGCCCAGAGCAACATGGCTTCCGGTATGGTCACAGTACCAGCACTGCCCTTATTGAATTCTCCAACTTTCTACACTCCTCCTTGGATACCAGCTCCCTAGCTGGTGCAGTGTTCATTGAGCTCTCAAAGGCTTTCGACACTGTCTCCCATCCACTTCTGCTGAATGCACTCTGCACACTGGTCTCGGCTGGCCCCTGGCATGCGCTAGCTATCTTGACACTCGATCTCAGTGTGTAAAATTAATAGCACACTCTCCGATACCGTCCCATTCTCTCTGGGGTCCCCAAGGCTCCATCCTGGGCCCCCTTCTTCTCGCTGTATCTGAACACCCTGCCCAGTGCTTGCCCTGGCAAAATTCTACTGTATGCAGACGACGCTGTCCTTTTTGCCACCCACCGTAATCCCATCTCCCTACAGGACTCCCTACAGCAGTCTTTCAACAGTGCCGAGGCTTGGTTTAAGGAGCACAGACTCGTCATCAATCTTAAGAAAACCAAATCTATGCTCTTTTCCCACCCCCAAAACACAGCTAGCAGCCACCCACTCCATATCCTTCCGAGTACCTAGCAGCCACTGGAACAAGTCTGCTCCTACAAATACCTTGGGGTTACCTTCAATTCAGCCCTCACATTTCACAACCACATCGATGCCCTAACATCCACCACTAACACACGGCTTGGCATCCTATTCCGCCATAGAACCTGCCTTCCCCCAAATGCTCTCCGGCTAGCTGTTACATCATCTGTTCTGTCCCTTGTAGACTATGGTCTACCAGTATATGGTGCGGCCGACACCACTACACTCAACAAAATTCACCTAACCCTGAATAAAGCATGCAGACTGATTACTGGTGCCCCCAGGCTCACACACACCTGTCAGCTGTATGTCGATGCTAACCTGCTTACCCTGGATGAACGGCTCCGATACCAAAACTGTCTCCTCACCAAAAAAACCCTACTCGGGCTCTCCCCCCCTTGGGTAACGGCATCCATCCACCAGAGCCCTCCCACGATTGCAACACGGTCTTCCTACAAGACTACTCTAAAGGTCCCCAGATCAAGAACCAGCCATGGCCAGAGGTCCTTCTGCTATAGAGCCCCAACCTGGTTTAACTCTCTCCCTGCCACCGTCACCAATGCCATCACCATCTCCAAGTTCAAAACCACACTTCGGAACCACATCTTCAGCACTCGTAACTGCTTCTGTCTCTGAACATAGCCTCCACCTCTGCTTCTCTTGACAATGCCCCCCGGGCAGCTCTCCACCTAACCATCCCCTCCACCACTTCCCTGTACACCTTGCCTAGGTTTAACCTGGCCAGTGCCAGCTGTTTCAGTGTTTACCTACCAGATTGCTCACTTGATACCAACTTGTGTTACACCTGTTATCAATTACATGTACCCTGTACCCAATCATTTGTCTGACCACTAATGTGACGTGCTCTGTTGAACGCCTATTGTTTTGCAAATCTTTGCTATGTAACCAAAAACACAATGTATGTCTTTATGTGATGAAGTACCTTTGGAAACGAGCCTCTGGCTCAAAGGTTGTAAACTGATTCTTAAATAAATAAAAAAAAAAAGGGAAATAAGACCCTCCAGGGATCCACCAAACCGAGTTGATCACCCGGATCCCTAAGGGCCCTTTGTGCAGGCAAGAGACTAGATCTGTCAACCCTGATCTATCAAGAGCAGGAGTAAAAGATAGGCTCCAATCTCCCCCTAAAATCAGAGGAAGGGAGGCATAGGGGAGCAAGGTTATTAATAGGTTGGGAAAAAAAGCCGGAGAATCAGAGCTAGGGCCATAGATACAGCATAGTATCATCTCCGTTCAATCCAACAGCTCCTTCAAAATTAGATATCTACCACTGGAATCTCTAATGCAGTGTTCACAGATAAACAGTACATTTTTTGCCAATAAGATAGCCACTCCCCTGCTTTGAGTACTGTCCCTGGCATTAAATATTTGGCCCACAAATGCCTTCTAAACAGGGAACATTCTGATTCCAACAAATGGGTTTCTTGCAAGAATGTAACTGCTCCTTTAAACTGTTGTATATGTTTCAAAATTTGATATTGTTTATCTTTTTTCCTGGATCCCCTGCCATTCCAAGTAAGCATTTTCATGTTATTCGCCATAGTGGTATCCCATGTTCTATCAGATTTAAAACCCGATAAAGTGTTTTACCCCATATTCGTAGTCGCAGCCAGCCAAGTTCACACATGGCACCACCATCCACACAGGGGTTGTGTACAGACCCCCATGTCAGGGGGAAGGAATGGACAAGGATATGATAAAAGGCATTCTTAGGATGGCAGAGAAAGGGGAGGTACTGTTTATGGGAGACCTGAATATGCCAGATGTTAACTGGAGCACATTTGCTGCAGCCACATCCAAGAGCAGGGCCATTCTCGATGCCCTACAGGTGGCAGACCTCAGACAGCTAGTTTCGGAACCCACTTGTGAGGGAGCAATCTTAGACCTCATACTCTCAAATGGGGACAGTGAAAGGATCTCAGATCTAGAAGTGGGTTGCCATCTGGGAACAAGTGACCATCAAACAGTGTGGTTCACGTTAAACCAGCTACAGAGTCAAGCCATACAAAAGTGAGAGTACTGCACTTCAGGAGGGCTGACTTTGGCAAGATGGGAGAGTGCCTCAGAAAAGCACTAGCAAACAGGCTAGAAGGAGGGGTGGAGCAACAATGGGGACTCATGAAAACTGCCATCACAGAGGCAACAAGCCTTTGTGTGAAGCAAATAAATCAAAACAAAAGAAAAAGCCACCATGGTTCTCAAAAGAGGTGGCGGGGAAAGTCAGGGCGAAAAAGATACCATTCAGGACGTATAAGGAAACACAGGAGAAGCAGGAAAGAGAGCTGCACCAGTTAAGGCAGAAGGAAGCAGGGAAGGAAGTCAGAACAGCAAAGGCCTAAACTTAGGAAAAGCTAGCCAACTCAATTAAGAAGGCGGATAAAACCTTTTATAGGAACATCTGAGAATGTAGAAAGACAAAGGGAGAGATAATGAGGCTGAATAGAATGAACGGTGGGTGGGCAGAGTGGGACAGTGAAAAAGCAGGGATACTAAACAAATATTTCTGCTAGTATTCACAGAAGAGGAGGGGGAGATGCCAAATCCTATTAACAGAAGCACTCTTGATAGGGTGGTCGGTCCCAGTCCTTTCACAGAAGAAAGGGTTCTAAAAGAACTCCTAAAACTGAAGGTGGACAAAGCAATGGGGCCTGATGGAATTCACCCCAGAATTCTAAAAGAATTAAGGGGAGAACTAGTGAAACCACTGACTACATTTTTTAACAAATCATGGGAGGATGGTGTGGTACCCGAGGATTGGAGGAAGGCAGATGTGATTCCCCTTCACAAAAGTGGGACCAAGACAGAGGCAGGAAACTACAGACCTGTCAGTTTGACCTCTGTGGTAGGGAAAGTGATGGAGTCACTTCTGAAGGAAAAATTGTTGAGTACCTAGAGGCCAGTGGGGCACAGGACCCAAGGCAGCATGTGTTCACAGAGGAAAGGTCATGTCAGACGAATCTAATAGATTTCTTTGACTGGGTGACCAAAGTAGTAGACCAGGGAGGGGCTGTGGACATGAACTACCTAGACTTTAACAAGGCATTTGACACACTCCCACACAAAAGATTAATAGTCAGATTAACCAGCCTGGGAGTAGGTCCCAGGGTGGTAGCCTGGGTAAAACATTGGCTGGACAACAGGACACAGAAGATAATTGTAAATGGATTCCACTCTGAAGAAAGAGGGGTTACTAGTGGGGTATGGCATGGTTCAGTACTGGATCCAGTCTTTTTTTTTTTTTGAAATCGTATTTTATATTCCCCCCGTCCTGCCAGCCCCAACCCTTCGGGGCTGCCAAGGAGTCATCCCTCCTGCCTCTTGCACTACCCACAACCACCTCCAGGCTCCATGGAGCTCCAGCTTACCCCCCCGAGTGGAGATGAGGTGGGGCAGCAACACCCTAAGTCACTTCATCTCATCGGTCAGAGGTGGCTGGGTGAGCGAGGGCACACTGGAGGCAAGCTCCATGTAGCCTGTCTTCCTGGTGCTGGCAAGCATTTTCCTCTTTCCTCCCACCCCTACAGTGCGCAACCACCCTGACGTCAAGGCAACGAGTGTCGATGTCCACACCGCAAAGCAGCCCTCCGTTCCCCTGCAGTCGGACTTGTAGTACCTGAGCCTCCGCCGAGTCAGATGCGTTCGTATTGACACACAACCTCCCCGAGAAGGCAAGCTGTCATTGGATGCTCAAGCCTGTCTCCCCCGGCAGACCCACCAGTGACCTAAGTCCGCTCTTGAACCCGGGTCACTGGCATGGAGCAAGGTATGGCATCCAGTGCCTCAACCCTCAGTGTCACTGGGCCAGCATGGTCCAGTCCTTTTTAATGTCTTTATAAGTGACTTGAAGGAAAAGTATGCCTCTTTGCAGATGACACAAAGATCTGCAACAGGGTTGATACTCAAGAAGGTGTGGAAAGGATCAGAAGGGACTTGGCAAGGTTGGAGGAATGGTCGGAAGGATGGCAGCTAGGATTCAATGCAAAGAAGTGCAAAATAATGCAACTCGGATACAAAAACCCAAGGGAAGATTACACAATGGGGGGGAGGTAGTAACAACAAAAAAAGGAAAGGGACCTGGGGGTAATCATATCAGATGACCTTAAGGTTAGCAAGCAGTGCGAGAAGGCAGTAGGGAGGGCTGGGGGTATACTGGGATGCATAGTGAGAGGCATCACCAGCAGAAAACAGGAAGTTGTTATCCCTCTGTACAGACAGTTGGTGAGACCCCATCTGGAGTACTGCGTCCAGTTCTGGAGACCCCATCTCCGCAAGGACATAGACAGGATAGAGGCAGTCCAGAGAAGGGTTACTAAAATTGTGCAGGGTCTGCAAGAGAAGCCATATGAAGACAGACTAAAGGAGCTTAATATGTATACCCTTGAGGAAAGGAGGGAGAAGGGGGACATGATAGAAACTTTTAAGTACCTCAGTGGCATCAACAAAGTCCAAGAGGGTAGCATCTTTCAGAAAAAGGAGACATGCACGAACAAGGGGACACAATTTAAAGATAGAAGGGGCAGTTCAGGTGCAATCTGAGGAAGTATTTTTTTACAGAGATGGTAGTGGGTGCATGGAACAGCCTTCCTGAGGAGGTTGTGGGGTCTAAAACTGTGGGAGTATTCAAGAATGCATGGGACAGACATAAGGCAATTCTTGTGGGGGTAGGAAGAAATAGGCTGTTGGTTAACTAGGATCTGCAGCTTATCCTGTAGGTGGGGAAATGGGCAGACTAGGTGGGCCAAGCAGTCCTTATCTGCCGCCAAAGTCTATGTTTCTATGTTTCTCCCCCCCTTCCCCCTATACCCAATAACCTTGAAAAGAAAAACAAAAGAAGCCACTGAACCAGCCCATAATCTCATGGTACTTCCAACACGATTTGCACTTAAACTGTAAAATAAAGACAGATTCTCCCCTCCCCACTAACATAATCATTTTCTGGTACATGATGGACAGATCGAAAGATCAACACCCCTCCCTCCTGCTTACCCATTCCAAGTTCTCCTACTAGCAGACAAAGTATATCTTCTCTTATCCCATTATAATTAGTCAAGTTTAATTTAGTGTAACAGGCACTATAAACACTAAATAAGAAATATAAGATCTATAAACACATTAAACAATATATTTTACTGTTAGCTTCACCTTTGTGCATATGTCTGACTCCTATAAAATAAATTATTAACCCTCAGCGTTGTGGAGGTCAGCAATTAAATTTTGATAATTAGTGTGCCCCTTTTAACCTACTGTATATAGGTCGCCTCTGCAACCGGCGCCAGGATGCCAGTTAGCCCACCTTACCTGAAGTCCTTATAAAATTACAATGAAAACATAACACAGGGCACCAACCTGTGTGTTTAGGCCAAACAAAATGTCTCAAAAATTCTGGAAACTTTAGTACACACATACGAAGTGCTGAAAAGAAAAAGCGCATCTTTGCACTTTAAAGCTCTCCAGTTCAGGTACACAAACCAGCACCCTCCATCTCCTTGGGTTGAAAATACTCAGATAAAAGATAATATAAAGAAATAATGATGAAAGTTACAACGTTCCCAAGCAGTCTTAGTGGCGATAAGAATGCCTTGAATTGTACTTATCTTGAACTTTATCCCGTTTCTCTTTCAGCGATCTTTGAAAAGGTTGGGCAAAGCGGCTCTCAAGGCGGACTCCGCAGCCTTTGGATCTTCAAAACTGGTCCAGGTCCCCTCGATTTGCACTTGAAATTTCACCAGGTATAACATCTTGAACTTCATTTCTGCTGGAATTACTTTGTTCACTAGAGGATGAAATTGAGCTGCACGCTGGCGTACAGAAACTGGTAGCTCCTGTGTAATTCTCAGCTGAGCTTCACCCCCTGTAATTTCTTCCAGACTGAATTTTGATCAGAAAGTGCTGCCTTTCTAAATAACTGAGAAAACGCAGTATTAATGGTCTTGGGGGAGCACCTACTGCAGGCATAGGGCACAAAGATCTATGAGCCCTTTCAATTGAATAATCTGTACCATACGGGGAAGGACCTGCCAGTTTGGTCACCAGCTTTTGCATGAAGAGGACAGTATCCGAACCCTTTTCCTTCTCTGGCAGGACGATTAGCACCACATTGTTGCACCAGCTGCACCCCTCCAAATCTTCAATTTTGGCATCTAGATGAGCCATCTTTTGCCTGCTCAGTGCCAATTCCAGCTCTATTCTGCCCGGATGCTTTTCTACCGAAACTATACGTGTTTCATTGTCCCCTGCTCTCATAGTGATGGTATCCAGAGCCGTGGTCATGGACTTAAATTCTGCTGTCAACAAACGCAGCTATTCATGAAAAGGCTTAAATTCCTGCAGAAATCGATCCACAGTGAGTACATTGGACTCCTGGGCTTGAGCTGTGCCTTCGATTGGGGTAGGTTGCGGCCTGTTTTACTTGCTGACTTTTTCTGGCGTGTGAGGAGGCCTATGTCTAGGCAAGGCTTGCCTCATCTCCGCTTCCATATTAGGGTGGAAAACGGCAGACTTATCTCGTAGAATGGTTCTTGCCTCCTGAGAGTTGCAGTTTCTGCTGATTACAGTATTAAAGAGGGTTTAATTCGAGTTTGACGTCAAGCGAGCGGGAGACTGTTGGAGTGCTGCTACTCGCGATCCTGCATCACGTGATCTCCCCTGGGTGCACTTTAAAGCTGGGCATGACTGTAAGGTTTATTCACTAGTTAACCTTTCGTCACTGCCAAAAGCATGGGAGGCACAGTACAATATAGTTCTCAGAACTCTCTGGAAAATCTAGGGCACAATATTTGTTTTCTGTTCCCAAAGTTTACAAGAGCACAGTTATATTTTCCCCATTCAGATTAGTCACTGGCATTAAATTGGGCTGGACACACAAAAAAAAAGTCTGTTTACACACTTCACTGAGTCTCTGCCAAGCTATAGTTCACATTTACTTTACTGGGTTCTCTCCCATTCCTCGCTATTAATTTTTGCCCATGATTCACTTGATGCCTACTTTGCTGACCGTGCACACCCCCAGTCATGTCAGTGCCCTGCCATGTGACCTTCCATTCAGTTCAGTCCTTCAGGCTCCGTGGACAAGAATAGAAAATTTGTACTTGTTTTTTTTTTTGTAGAGTCTCCCCCGATTATCTGCTCAGCTCTGTGCACTGCTCCTGCTGCTCAGCCTGGTATCTGTGTCATGCCTGCTGGGCCTGCCATGATGCTTCACATGGCTCTCTGATGTCCTGGTCCCCTCTTGCACTGTCTCAGCCTCCTCGGCTTCTCTGCTCCACTGCAACTCCTCCCTGCAAGACAATAACAAAAAATGATTACCGAACACCACCAACGAGCAAAAAAGTAATAGAATTTAAAAAGGAAACTGGAACTTACCTTAATTTTGCTCAGGCTGAAGCTTTTGTACCTGCTTGCTCTTCTCCTGGGGTCATGCTGTAAGAGCATGTGTTTCTCCTGCGCAGAGACTGGTGTGAGGGGAGGTCGCTGGACAATCAGGAGGTGCAGGGGAGGAGGATAGAAAAGAAAATGGGGGGGATTAAAGAATCATGGCCCAAAATGCCAAAAGAGGCATTTTTTTTAAAGGATCCAGGGCCAAATTCAGAATGATTAGCAATGACTGCCAATCATTCCAAAAGTTGACTCACTTTTTCCTGATCTTGGGTCACAGATTGCAGTGTGAATCCACTTATTTTATGCCTTGCAGTTACATAACAACTTACCATAACAGTAGATCTTCAAGAAGAGCTCTTGCAGCTGGCACTGCTTTCCCTCCCTCCTTCCCCCTGGTCATTCTTCTTTGGGAAGAGTCAAACCCACTTGGTTTTCCATCTTCATCTTGCTCAGCCAGGTCTCTGACAGGTGAACTGAGGTGGGACTGGGGACCAGCTCCTTTATACCATTGGCCGATGTCAGAGGTGGTCTGATATCAGGGGGTGGTCCTCACTGTATTCTGCTAGCTAGAAGTTTTCCATGGGGTCCTAGTGCCTGGTGGCATAGCCCTTATTGTGCATCCTGCTTGCAAGAGCTCTTCTTGAAGATCTACTGTTAAAGTAAGTTCTTATGTAACTGTACTTTATAGATCCTGCCACTTTTATAAAAGAAATGGTTAGGTAAGCTTCTCATACCTGGAGGACAGAGTCCTCCAGGATGTGAGGCAGCATGGGTTCATTTCAGGAAAGTCTTGTCAAACTAATCTTATACAATATTGATTAACTGATATTGATTATATCAATTAATATTGATTAATGACTGGGTGACAGGTGAGCTTGATAAGGGCCATGCGGTGGATGGTTCTTTACCTGGACTTCAACAAGGCCTTTGATTCAGTACCTCATGGGCAACCTGGAAGGGAAAACTATCTGGTGTCATGGTAGGGGCAAAAATGACAAACTGGATTACAAGCTGGCTGAGTGGGAGGCTACAACAGGTGGTAGTGGGAGGGGAGCTCTCAACTACAAGGCCAATGATGAGCTGTGGTACCACAGGGCTCTGTGCTAGGACTGGTATTATTTGGGCTCTCTATGTCAGACATTGCGCATGGTGTGATGTGCATGGTAAGTCTGTTTGCAGACACCAAAATGGGAGCAGTGGTGGATGGAGTTGAGGGATGGAAACAGCTGCAGGAGGACCTAGGCAAGCTGGTGGAGTGGTCGGAGAGGTGGCAGTAGAGGTTCGATGCAAAGACATGTAAGGTTATGCACTTTGGGGCAAAGAACCCAAGGAGAGAATACTGTCTGGGAGGGGTTAAGCTGGGGATCATTGAGGAAGAGAAGAACCTAGGGGTAATGGTAACAGGAACAATGAATAACATTGCCCAGTACAGGAGAGCAGCTGCAAAAGCAAACAAAATGCTGGGGTGCATAGTGAGAGGGTTTTCATCCAGGCAAAGAGAGGTAATCTTGCCCCTCTACTGGTCACTAGTAAGGCCACACTTGGAGTTTTGTGTGCAGTTTTGGAGGCTATACCCGAAGCGTAATATCAGGTTACTGGAGGGGGTACAGAGGAGGGCAATAAAGATGATTTTTGGAATGGAGGGGAGAGACTATGAGAGCAGGATGGGAGACCTGAATATGTACACCCTGGAGAACAGAAGGGACAGGGAGGATATGATAGAGACATTCAAGTCTCTGAGGGGAAACAGTAAGTATGGGGCAGATGTGGTCTTTAAAGCTAAGGAGAGGGAGGGACACCAGGAGGCATGGGCTAAGAATAGAGAGGGGAAGATTTAGGAAGGAGATGAGGAGACACTACTTCCCTTAGAGGGTGCTGACAAAATGGAATGCATTGCCAGAATGGGTGGTTATCATGTGATTCTGTGAACAACTTTAGAAGGGCATAGGACAGGGAACAGGAGAGAGTGAGGGTGGGGGAAGTGGTGAGCTGCTTTGGAATGACAAAGGGGAAGGGGAGTGGGGCAGCTGCACACTAGGGGTGCCAGTTGCACACTCGAGCAGATTTAAATAGACCGGATGGTCTGTTTCTGCTGACAAAAATGTATATGTTCGAATGTTCTCTTACCTAAGTAGAAACCAGTGCTAGCAGTGTTCTCCCAGGGTGTTGACACAGGAAATAGCCTCATTATGGCCATATTTACATGAAAGACAGGTGGGTTGTCCTTATCTGCAGCAGTGGTCTTGAAGGCAGTGCTTACCCTAGATTTAAATATGCATGAATTATCCTTATAACAAAATAATGCAGCTATCTGCACACACATAGTAGCCCTGCCTGATATTATAATAATAATAATAAACCTTTATTTATGTAACCCCTAGGTGGCACTATCCCAAGGGCTACTACCCCTGCCTGATTTGCCACTAACAGGTTGAGGGGCCTGGATTCGATGGGTGGTCACAGCCCTCTGGGACACTGCAAACCCCCCTTTCTTCCCACTAGTGGCCCACACAATATATCAGAATTACCTTCACAGTATACACTTACCCCCAGGACTGATTCTGTCAGCATGACTCCGGGGACTCCCTGTAAAACAAGATGATACAATACAAAAACCACAGTACAATACTTTAACATAGATGAATACCTCAGGCAGTGTAACTTTGCTGAAACAAACAGATCTGATTTATTTAGGGGGATATAACAAGGACAGGGGGAAATCAGGTTAATTAGTTTAAACGTATTAATAATCACAGTACTGTACACATATTTCAGAATCCCAAATGTCCCTAATGTCACTCTTACTGGGTACCCAGGCAATAAGAGGCTAGCCTATTTGGTGCAGCTGGTTGGGGCCCTGAAGATGGAAAATGCATGCACAATACCCAAATTGTAATCTGGAGCCGGTAGGCTCAGTTCGTGAAGAAAGAAAGGAAAAGTAATCAGATGGAACACTTGTAATTAGATGATGGCAGGGAGCTACCCTGATTTGTAGTCACAAATTCAATGCTGAAACTGAATGGAAGGCAGATTGTCCTGGATTGCCAGGAGGAGCAGACCATGTGGACAAGGTCCTTGTGACTGGACCCCACAGCAGTTCAGAGCAAACGGATGTAGTCTGGATTAAGCTGGGGTTTACTTGCAGCTTGATGCACTCAATTCACTGTACAGGGGATTTGAAATGCGAGTCCCCACATGCACTACACACATTTATATGGAAAAAGAAAGTACTATACCAGGCAGGTTGCTTCTCTATCCCAATTGCAATTACTGCACAATACCCGGGAGAACACACAGCAAATTCAGTTCCTGACAGACCGAGAGCGATTCAACAATTTCTCCAGTCTTCTACAGGGTGAGCCTGGTTTCTACTCTTCAGATCTCCTTGATTCTCTATACAGGTCGGATTCAGTCCGAACAAGCACTTGCACATGTTGCAGACCGAAACTTGGGGCCTTAGACGCGTTTCCCGACTAAAACTGCGCACCGAAGGAGCACAGGGCTCCTTCTCTCTTCACTGCCAGAGCTAAACTGAAAACTCCAGTAGACTAAACCGGGTACTTCCTTTGAGTTCCTCCCAGTTCTTGGCTGTCACTCACAATAGACTCTCTCTGTTGGTGCAAAAAAGGCGCCGAAGTCCAAACAACATTTCCCAGAGTCACTGCCCATACAATCCTCTTGTGGCTGGCGCAGATTACGAGTCCAAGTTCTGATTCGTCTACAGGCACCATTTTAGAGCTTCCTTAACCCACACCGATTGGTCCAGTTCAGCAGTTCAAAACTAGAATGGGGAACTAGGCAAGCACAGTTCTGGTTGCAAAGAAAAGCAGGTTAGACAAACTGTATTTTCATTATTACTCTAAATGATTTCTGGCAAACAGTTACATCTTTCAGATAGGTTCCCTTTGCACTCCTAGCAACTGCAAAAACAGAGTGAATTGGCAGCAGCTTGAGTGGTACTCAAGCAGAGAAACACACAGTCCCCCCCCCATGCAAACTAGTTATGTCTGCAAGCAGACAGCTCTTAAAGAGACAGTATCAGAGGCTCTAAAAACACTCACAGATAAATGGCTTAAATGCCAAACACCATTCAGGCTCGGAGCATTCAAGCAAGCTCCTGGAAGTCTTTTGGGAACCCCCATTTGCAGGGAGGTTACACCCTTCCTGGCCTGGAAAAGCTTGACGTCCGAATCAAGCAAGTACCCCCATAAGTTTCAATTGCAACCATATACATTTGCATTAGGCTCACACATGTAATCATCAGTCAATATATCACTTTACCAGGAACACATTTCTGAAATGTTGCAGTACATCACTCTTCACACAGTATTACACACACATTGTACCATAACTTAGGTTATTACCTCTTGTACATGAAACCTGAAGAGAGGGGGCCCTTCCCTATCAGTTACCTTGGGGCTGGACGGGGCAAGGGCACCATACCTAGAGGGCAACACAAGTAACTTGGAGTTAGCACTGACACTCAGTTTGGGCAATGAGCTTGGGGACACATACACTCCTTTATGGACAACATTGAGAGGCAAGTCCACAGGCCTCCCAAGGGAATCATAACTGAGGTGCACCACAGGCTTTACAGCACGACCAGTCTTTCTACGGGGAACTGTTACAGTCTCTGCAGTCTGAGCCTCATCTTCAGCATTGTCTTCACTTGTCCGGGGAGTCTCCATGGGGGAAGAGAGGCTAGAACTTGGGGCACTTTCAGCTCCAGGAGTTGCAGTCTCTGAGTCTACAACATTTGGCTCACATGGAGAGCTTTTGGACACTGGCAGAGGACCATCAGGGCACTCAAAATACTCTTCTTGTTCTGGTGTACCACCAGTCTGTCCCAGTCCATCATTTTCCTCCCCTGAAAGCTCAAACAGTTCAACCATACACAATGATTCCATTTCATCTGACTTGATGCTTTGCACTTCACTTTCTGGGAGCATTGGCTCCAGGGACGAAGCTGGGGGCTTAGACAGTCCAGAAGGCTCAGCTTCGTCTCCAGTATTGACTAGGGGATTGCCCCAAACAATTGACTCAGTTCGTTAGAAGGGTAGTATTCAAAGTCACACTCACTTTCTTCTGATATGGACTGACAGTCATGCTCAACTGGGACTTATGAAGGGGAACACGTTAACTCAGCTTCTGTAGGTGCAGACTTTCTTGATCTTTTCTTAGCAGCAGCTCTAGTCACTGGTCCAGAGGGGGCATCTTCTGGGGGCTCAGACTCAATCAAGATTTGTCCAATGGGCAGTAAATGATTTCTATGCAATGTTTTTACATCTTTTGAATTTTTCTCAGGCCTTACTTTGTACACTGGCAGATCATCTTGTTTGCCCACTACAATGTGAGGGAGATGTGCCATCTGTCAACAATCTTGTGTTTGCCATGCAGTCCCAGATTTCTTAGCAATACCCGATCTCCCTCCTGGAGCTCCTGGCTTTCACCTTTTTATCATACCTTTATTTGTTGGCCAGATTTCTTTTGGCAGCCATGGTTTGAGCCAGTTGGTATGCATGAGTTAACTGGACCTTCAACTTTTGCACATACTGTAAATAGTTGTCAGCTTGAACCCCATCAGGAAAGACCCCACAACACACATCTACCGGCAGTCGAGCTTCTCTTCCAAACATCAGGCAGTAGGGGGAGAACCCAGTGGCATCACTTTTGGTGCAGTTATAAGCATGTACCAGGGTGCTAATTTGTTGGCTCCATCTACGCTTGTCCTTTGGGTGTTGGGTGCCTAGCATATCTAGCAAAGTGCGGTTGAAACGTTCAGGCTGTGGGTCCCCCTGGGTGGTGAGGAGTGGTTCTGGACTTTCGCACTCCCCATAGAGAAAGCATCTCTTTGATCAGACGACTCTCAAAGTCTCTCCTTGATCAGAATGGATTCTTTGTGGAGCCCCATAGTGAACAAAGAAGTTTTCTACAAGTACTTTGGCCACAGTGGATGCTTTCTGGTCTTTGGTGGGGAAAGCTTGGGCAAATCTCGTAAAATGGTAAGTGACCATCAGCACATTACTGATATTTCTTTGATCTGACTCCAAACTCAGAAAATCAATACAGACCAGCTCCATGAGTGCACTGATGGTGATGTTAACAAGGGGGGGTAGCCCTCTGGGGCAAAGCTTTCCTCTGTAAGCAGTGACTACAAGTTCAAATGTGTTGCTCCACATCAGCCCCCATCTTAGGCCAATAGAATCTGGATCTCACCAAGTCAAGTGTTCTGTCTATACCAAGGTGCCCCATGTGGTTGTGCAAGGACCTCAGTACTGAGTCTCGAAAGGCAGTGGGCAGCACTAGTTGTTGTTTGTCTACATGTCCCCCTCTGTCTACTGTTTCTCTGTATAACAGTTTATTGATCAGTTTCAACTTAGGACCGTCTTTGTATAACAATGCAGTTCTCAAATCAGTGGAGTGTAATTTGGACACATCTTTTCCTGCATAGAGGGCTTCTAAAGCTGATTTGATCATGGGTTTGTGGGATTGAGCCCGCTGAATACTGTCATTGTCCAGCTGAGGCAGTGCACCAATGTCTATTGCAGAAAAGTGGCAATAAGCAGCAGATATGCAATTCTCAGAGGGTCCCAAGCAATCCACCATGCAGTCCACTGCGTCCGTGGACATTTGTTCCTCCCTGTCAAACTTCTGGAAGAGTATCCGACTATCAGGTTCTGACAATCTGACCCAATTATTCAGGGGAACAGGCCTCCGGGAGAGAGCATCAGCATCTATGTGGTTCAGGCCTGCTCAGTATTCAACAGCATAGTCATATGTAGATAATGCAGAAAGCCACCTATGGCCAGTGGCATCCAACCTAGCTGAGGTCTGCACATAGGTCAAAGGATTATTGTCAGTTTTTACTAGTATTTTAGCCCCATACAAGTACTCATGGAATTGGTCAACACTAGCTCACTTCAAAGCTAGGAACTCTAACTTATGTACAGGATAGTTCTTTTCAGATGAGGTCAAGCTTCTACTGGCAAAGGCCACTGGTCTCAGGTCATTCTCATGCTCTTGATACAACACAGCCCCCAACCCTTGCAAGCTAGCATCAGTGTGCAGGACATAAGGTTTTCTTGGATCGGCAAAGGCCAGCACTGGAACGTGGGTAAGTTGATATATGATCTAATGAAAAGCAGTCTCACAATCAGGAGTCCAGTGGGCTCCAAATACTTCACTCGGATGAAAATACACTCTTTCAGTCTTGAGGGACGCTGACTTGTTGTATTTTTTGTGGGTTGGGGGATATCCTTGAGTAAGGTTAGGAAAGGGCAGATAACTCTTGAATAGTCCTTGATGAAATGCCAATAATAACCACAGAATCCCAGGAATCTCTGCAGTTCTTTCAGATTTTTGGGCTGTGGCCAGGTGGTCAAGGCCTCAACTTTACTTGGGTCGGTCTCTATTCCCTCAGTGGCTACTATGTGTCCCACATACTTTACTGATGTTTGAAAGAATTGACACTTATCAATGGACAGTTTAAGGCCAAAGTCTTCCAGCCGGTCCAATACCTTAAATAATCTGCTCTCATGTTCCTCCAGTGAGCTGCCAACACAGTAACATCATCTAGGTATACCAGGCACTCTAGTAAGTTCATGTCCCCCACTGCATGCTCCATCAGTCATTGAAAAGTGACTGAGGCACCTGAAATCCCCTGAGGCATCCTCATGAATTCATAGAAGCCAAGCGGACAGATAAAGGCTGTCTTCTCATGGTCCTCTGGGGCCATCGGAATCTGGTAGTACCCACTGTGAAGGTCCAGCACAGAGAACCACTTGCTCCCGTTTAGGCAGTCCAAAGCATCCTGAATGCTGGGCATTGTGTACTGATCAGGGATAGTCTGCTGGTTTAAGGTGCGATAATCCATGCACATCCTTACTGTCCCATTCTTTTTCCTCACTACCACAATGGGGGAAGCACAGGGGCTTCTGAACTCTTGTATTACACCAGCAGCTAACATCTCTTGCAGATGCCGTCTCACATCATCTATGTCAGCAGGTGCCAGGCGTCAAGACCTCTCACGAAATGGTCTTTCGCCATGCAGCCGGATATGGTGCTCAGCTCCTTGCACGCATCCTACGTCCCATTCCTTTAAAGAAAACACCTGGTCTCTCTAGGCAAGCTTCTCTCTGATTCTCACTTTCCATTCAGCTGGCAACGGGGAATCACTGAAATCAAACAAGTGAGGTGTTACTCTGTCATTCTTCCCCGAACTCTTGCTGCTGGGTAGCACTGCAGTGTCTGCACAATGCACAGGCAAAATACTAGGCTTGACCATCAGTCCCTCCAGCAATTTTCCATCGCCTGGTGCATCCAACATTAATATTTTATTCTTGACATCCTTTCTGATACAGACCTCTCCCTGTAAGGTACACGGGGCATTTGGCACCAGGATCAGAGACTCAGGATCCTTCTTCAAGACAATTCCAACCAGTTCCTCTGGTTCTACTGTTTCAACATCTCTCTGTGCCTCATAGGCCTTCTTAATCAAGGCTGAAATTTTTAAAGCTCTACCAGCCCTTGACCCCTGTTTTTCATAACACAACTGTGCCAACCATCCAAACATATGTGCATTAGTCCCAGTTAGTAAAGGAACCCCATCATACAGTCCAGTAGGGGGACACATTAAGGCCAGGGTCTCTACTTGCTTGGCCATTCCAACCACAGAGGTGGGAAAAGACAGCCAAATTTGGATATATCCAGAGTAGGGGTAGGCCTTCTCACTTAACCCCCAGACATGCAGCCCCTCCAACGGTTGTAAGGGTACATCAGACAAATGCTTCTGATACCAGTCTTGGAACATAATTGTCACTTGGGAGCCACTGTCTAATACAGCTCTTGTTGACACTCCATTCACCTTTACAGTGGTCTCCATGGAGGGACCCACTATTCTGGACCATTCTGGAGAGGCGGTAGTAGGGTCCTGGGCAACTGACCTTGCCACAGGGACGTGAGTTAGCATTTTTGGGGCCCTCACTGGGAACATTGTGTGCACCTCTTAACCACTGATTTGTTCTCCAAAGCTCTCCTTGTAGCCTATATGCAACTTTATCTGTGTCTTTTGGGGACTGGCATTCTCTCTTCATGTGCCCATCCTTCCCACAATTATAACAAAACATATTTTCTGGAGTTTGAGCTGGCCGAGGCATCACACTGGGAGCCAGGGCAGGGGTACTACTAACTGGAAACCTTGGTGCCATCTCTGTCTGCGGCATGATAAGTATTTGGAGACATCTCATCAATTTCCCCACTTTCATGGTCAAGACATCGAGTTTTGAGCTGTTGTCAGCAGGAGATGCATGGGTGGGTACCCCTACCCCCATAGCAGATACAGTCAGATGAGGGTCGGGGCCTGTACTTTCAGGAGCGGCCTTCATAAAGAGACAGTTTTTTACTTCCCTGAACTCTCTCAACAGTTCACCCCATTGTGGCATATCTTTTTCCTTCTCAGAGTACTCATTAACTGCCAACCTCTGCACTTGAACTTCACTTGATGGGTCACCCTCAGTCACTCGGGTCATTGCCGCAGCTATTGGTGCAAATCCCTCCCGAGGTCACCTTTTCTCAACTCCTCGAATTTCTCCCATTAGCTCATCATAGGAGGGTGGGGATTCCAGTTGATTTGCCAGACATAACTGAAGCAACAGCAGTTCTGAGAAATGGGCAGACTTAAGGATCCTGTCCAGCCTGGTTTGGTCCAGTTCAATCGCTGGCAAACTACCCTTTCTGAGGCATTCTTGCAACAATTTTTCCAGCCAAGATACATACACAGACAATAACTTCCCTTGGTACTGTTGTGTATTTATTACTCTCCACCACAGGTCCTAATCAGAATCTGGGCACCCATACACATTCTCCAAGGCCTCAAGATAGTCCTGTGCAGTCGCTTCAGGGTTACTGGCCCATTTAGCACAGATGGTAGCCAGGGCAGGACCTCGGAGGCTCTCACTAACCCTCTTTTGCTTTTTGGCTTCTGAGCATTGCCATTCTAGCACTTGGGGGGCAACATAGTCTATCCAGGTCTCCCAGTCGTCCTTCCCTGGGGGTGGGAGGTGCCAGAGAAGATCCTCAACCTTGGTAAGATTGTGACTAATGGCAGGTACAGAAATAGGGCCTGCATTGGTTCAGCCACCATTATAGGTACTAGGCGGGAGAGGGTGTTGGGGAGGAACACCCCAGGTGGCAAGACTAGTTTCTTCAAGTCCTCCACAGTTGTCCCTTCCCCCAGCAACCATTTAGCAAATTTCTTCTCAAAAGTTTCAGATAATGGTGGGGGCTCATTCCCCACTGGGTCTTTACTGTCCTTAGTTATCACTCTCCAGACAGTGAGGGCTCCCTCTGGGGTAATAGTCTGTGGCACTTTGGAGCTGTCTATGGGATCCTTAAACTCTACTAGGGCCAGGAAAGTGTGGGTGAGCAGATCAGCATGCCGACCCACCACCACAGGGTTTTGTAAACCTTCCACCTTGGAAAGTACTCCTGTACAGTGTCCGTATTGATACCCAGGGGATGTCCAGGATAAGCATAGCATTTTGGGGGTCGATCTCCTCCCCAGTACACCACTCCACCAGCCGGTGCACAGCCACTTCTGTCAGGGTACCCATTTATTTATTTTTCTTAACAGTGGTTCGTAAATATGGCCACTAGAGGACACACAATCCCAGTGGTGCCTCCAAGATGTAACCCCTAGGTGGCGCTATCCCAAGGGCTACTACCTGTGCCTGATTTGCCACTAACAGGTTGAGGGGCCTGGATTCGATGGCAGGTGCCTCCACCCAGAGGTCAGGGTCTGCAATAGTTAAACTAACTTGGTCACAGCCCTCTTGGACACTGCGACCCCCCCCTTTCTTTCCACTAGTGGCCCACACAATATATCAGAATTACCTTCACAGTATACACTTAGCCCTAGGACTGGTTCGGTCAGAGTGACTCCGGGGACACCCTGTAAAACAAGATGATACAGTGCAAAAACCACAGTACAATACTTTAACATAAACGAATACCTCAGGCAGTTTAACTTTGCTGAAACAAACAGATCTGATTTATTTAGGGGGATATAACAAGGACAGGGGGAAATCAGGTTAATTAGTTTAAACGCATTAATAATCACAGTACTGTGCACATATTTCAGAATCCCAAATGTCCCTAATGTCACTCTTACTGGTACCCAGGCAATAAGGCTATCCTATTTGGTGCAGCTGGTTGGGGCCCTGAAGATGGAAAATGCACACAATACCCAATTAATAATCTGGAGCCGGTAGGCTCAGTTCGTGGAGAAAGAAAGGAAAAGTAATCAGATGGAACATTTGCAATTAGATGATGGCAGGGAGCTACCCTAATTTGTACTCACATATTCAATGCTGAAACTGAATGGAAGGCAGATTGTCCTGGATTGCCAGGAGGAGCAGACCATGTGGACAAGGTCCTTGTGACTGGACCCCATGGCAGTTCAGAGCAAATGGATGTAGTCTGGATTAAGATGGGGTTTACTTGCAACTTGATACACTCAATTCACTGTACAGGGGATTTGAAACACGAGTCCCCACAAGCACTAAACACATTTATATGGAAAAAGAAAGTACTATACCAGGCAGGCTGCTTCTCTATCCCGATCGCAATTACTGCACAATACACGGGAGAACACGCAGCAGATTCAGTTCCTGACAGACCAAGCGCGATTCAGCAATTTCTCAAGTCTCCTACAGGGTGAACCTGATTTCTACTCTTCAGATCTCCTTGATTCTCTACACAGGTCGGATTTAGTCCAAACAAGCACTTTCACATGCTGCAGACTGAAACTTGGGGCCTTGAACGCGTTTCCGACTAAAACTGCGCACTGAAGGAGCACAGCGCTCCTTCCCTCTTCACTGCCAGAGCTAAACTGAAAACTCCAGTAGACAAAACCGGGTACTTCCTTTGAGTTCCTCCCAGTTCTTGGCTGGATTGGCTGTCACTCACAATAGACTCCCCCTGTTGGTGCAAAAAAGGCGCCAAAGTCCAAACTACATTTCCCAGAGTTACTGCCCATACAATCCTCTTGTGGCTGGCGCAGATTACGAGTCCAAATTCTGATTCGTCCACAGGCACCATTTTAGAGCTCCCTTAACCCACACTGATTGGTCCAGTTCAGCAGTTCAAAACTAGAATGGGGAACTAGGCAAGCACAGTTCTGATTGCAAAGAAAAGCAGGTTAGACAAACTGTATTTTAATTATTACTCTAAATGATTTCTGGCAAACAGTTACATCTTTCAGATAGGTTCCCTTTGCACTCCTAGCAACTGCCAAAACGGAGTGAATTGGCAGCAGCTCAAGTGGGACTCAAGCAGAGAAACACACAGTCCCCCCCCATACAAACGAATTATGTCTGCAAGCAGACAGCTCTTAAAGAGACAGTACCAGAGGCTCTAAAAACACTCACAGATAAATGGCTTAAACGACAAACACCATTCAGGCTCGGAGCATTCAAGATAGCTCCTGGAAGTCTTTTGGGAACTTCCATTTGCAGGGGGGTTAAATTTATAATAAGCACACTTCAACAAATATCAAAGCACTTTTATAGAGATTAAAAACAAATGAAATTCAGCAATAAAACTCTTCACTTCAAAAAGAACAGTCAAATATTAAAAGAAGGCCAGTGAAAATAAAAGCATTTTTAGAGCTGCTTAACAGTGCTCCAGAATTATGCACCCTCTAACCCAATGAGGCAAAGAATTCCACAGGGTAGGGACTGTGAAAGCAAACGTTCGAGCCCCAGAGGTTTTCAAATGAACCCTGTGAATCTCCAGCAGTCCCTCATTGGTAGAACAGAGTGGCAGGAGGGGGCCAAAGGGATGAAAGAGATCTTGTAGGTAGCTTGGTCTCTATCCATGTAGGGCTTTGTAGGTCAGCAAGCCAACTTTGAAGGTGATTTGCCACTGAACTGGCAGCCAGTGCAGTTCACGCAACACAGATGTGATATGGCTAGATTGAGACAGCCCAGTCAACAACCTGCCCATAGCATTCTGCACCAGCTGCAAGTGGTGAATATCTACTCCCAATAGCCCTAAGTACAGGGCATTGCAGTAATCATGGCAAAAGGTCACAAAGGCATGGACCAAGATTGGAAGGTAGTCGGGCGGAACCAGATGCCTAATCTGGGCGACTTTTCTCAGATGGTAAAATAAGGTTTTGTTGATAGAGGACACCTGAGATTTCAGAGTCGACCCCTCAACAAGAATAATGCCCAGACTTTGCACCCGTTCAGAGTTCACCAGCTGGCAACCTCTAAGCAGAAGCCCAGTGTCCTGTCCAGCCAAAGACCCCTCTACCCAATGGCCTGGGTCCTCCACCAAAACCTTAATCTTGCCAGGATTCAGATTTAACCAGCTGGCACTCATCCTGGATCTCGGAGAGGCAGTTATTAAGCACAGATACTGCATCATTCTGATCCAGTATAAAGGACATTTATAGCTGAGTATCATCTGCAAAGCAGTGAAAACTCAGTCCATACCACCTTACAATGTCTTCCAATGGCATCATGTACAACACAAATAGCATAGGTGACAATACAGAGCACTGGAGAACCCCACATGGCAGGGAGAAAGCATCAGAGGAACAAATTCCTGATGTTACTCTCTGAAACCTGCCACTGAGAAATAAATGAAACCATCTCAGGACTGTCCCTGACAATCCACAGATCACCCACAGGTGCTCAAGCAATATGCCATGAGCCATGGTGTCAAATGCTGAAGAGAGATTAAGGAGAACTAAGATGGATTGAGTTCTCCAATCTCTCGCTATCAGGAGATCATTGAGCACCCAGACAAGAGCAGTCTCAGTGCTATGCCTCATCTTGAATCCCGACTGGAGAAGATCGTAGATCTCATGGATGGTAAGGTGATCCTCCAGCTGCAGCACGACCACATTCTCAGTAACCTTACCCACAAAGGGCAGGTTAGAGACTTGTCTGTAGTTAGAAAGACAGTCTGGGTCAAGAGAAAATTTCTTAAGTAAGGGAATCACCACTGCCTCCTTCATGGAGTCCGGGAACTCACCAGTCTCTTAACGAGCACTGGACTATCTCTGCAAGGACCTGGCCGATGACCTCAATGCACCCCACAAGGAGGCGGGTTGGGCCCAGGTCCAAACTACAGCAGGTCGGCTGCGACTGCTGGATGATCTTCATGACATCCACAGTTGCCAGCTGTTTAAAAAGCAATCTGCCAAACCGAAGCTTGGCGACCTTCCACCGATTACCGCAGTAGCCAATGGAATGTGCTGAGTGGATCTCTGGTCTGATGTTGTCAACCTTATCTGCAAAGAAGCAAGCAAACTCATCACATTTATCTTGTGACAAGGCTCTTCAGACCTGAAGACAGGCTGGATTGCACAGCCTGTCCACAGTTCGAAAGAGCTGAGCTGGTCAGTTTCATGCAGTGGTAATCTCCTCGGAGAGGAATTCTGCCTTCTTTCAGGAGATAACTGATTGTTAGTCTGAATAATGGGCCCTCAATCTAAGTCTTTTGGCATCGAGACCAGATTTCCACCCGCAATGTGCCATCCTTCACCCCTCCCTCCTCATCTCACTCAGAGTGACATCAAACCATGGAGACCGAGGGCAAAGGGTGAGGGGTGAACATGGACAAGAGCGACAGAGTCCAGTGCATCTACCACAGCTTTATTATAGGCTTGTGCTAGGGCATCTGGACCCCCGCTTGCATTTATATGCCCGAGAGATCTAGTACCGCCTTTAGGCCTTCTGGGGCAACATCCCTTAAAGGGCAGTACTGGACTAACTCCACAGGGGCAGGCCTATAAGGGGGAGCCCAGAAATTGAAGCTGACAGTGCAATAGTCAGACCAGATGACAGGTTACTATATACTGCAGCACAGGAGGGAGAGAGAGTTGATATGATTGAAACATTCAAACACCTTAAAGGCATTAACAAGGTGAAAAAGTCTTAACATGTTTCAATATGAGAAAAATAGCAGGGCAAAAGAACACAGCATGAGATTAGAGGGAGGGAGGCCGATTAAGGGGTAATGTGAGGAAGTTCTTTTTCACAGAAAGAGTAGTGAATGCATGGAATGGCCTACCGCAGGAAGTGGTGGATATGAATGCGGTGCAGGGCTTCAAACAAGCACGGGATATGCATAAAGGAGAAATACAGATGAGTATGAATAGATAGGCCATTGACAGAGTAAAGGCCTATGGCACATTCATAAGGTAGAAAAAAGAAATGGGCAGACTAGATGGGCCATGCGGTCCTTATCTGCCATCAACTTCTATGTTTCTGTGTTTCTATGGTTTGTTCAGGGCTTAGAGGAGGGAGTTAAGAAGGGACATAGCAGGAGCAACTAGGAGCAAGGTAATTATTGAGGGCAGAGCTGATGGAGTAGGCAGAAGATGAGTGCCAGATGTGAAGGGAGAGGAAATTCCAGATTTTTGGGAGGCAGTGAGAGTAACTGGATTGGCTGATTTGGGTGGATCTGTGAAGGACTACCAGGGTGCAAGAGTCGGTTGATCTAAGGGAATGTGAGGGTGAGGGGGGTGTTACAAAGGAGGAGGTGAGGTAGGAAGAGAGCTCACCCAACCAGTGCTTGGAGGTGAGTTTAACACAGTGGGAGAGCCACCTATTTGCAAGAGAGAGGAAGGGTAGGGCAAGATATAGATCACAGTGGTTGGTGCAAGAGGGGCATCCAAGGCAAAGTGGCAGAAGGAATTGAAGAGGGTGTCCAGTCTGGCCAGGGAGGACTTAGGGGCAGCACCATAGACTATGTCACAGTAGTCAAAAATGGGCAGTATCATCTTCTGGACAAGTTCACGCATTTCAGTAGGATGGATGCCACTACAGTTCCTGAACAGGGCACCAAGCCTGGGGTGCAGTTTTTTCTGTATGGCGTCACTATGTCCCGGGAAGTTTAGGTGTTGGTCCAACCAAACACCTAAGTACTTGAAGGAGGATATGTCCTCAAGTAAAGTCCCATCAAGGGTATGAAAAATGGGTAGGGAGGGAAACCTTGAGAGTCTCTGCCTTATGCCAAAGGTCAAGGAGACTGTCTTCTTGGCGTTGAGGAAAAGTTGATGGTTAGCAAACCATCTGTGCATCAGATTGCTTTGGGGACATGAAGACTGCATATCCTGATCTCTCTCATGCTTAAGGCAGAATGAAAAATCCCAGGGTGCTTGCAACTGTTTTCAAGACTGTTTGCAACTGGCTTCAGGTAGTCTGCACAACCCAGGTTGTTTGCAACTGAGTCTGGGCTGTCTGCAAAACCAAGGCTGTTTTATATCAGATACCATTATGAATTTAAAATAAAACAAATGCATTCTCCAGCTTTTTGCTTATTGACAGAAAATGTTCATTTGGATTACTGCAATGCTCTATACCCAGGGTTACCAGTGGTGGATCTCCATTGCCTGCAGCTGGTGCAGAATGCTGCAGCCAGGATGTTGACAGGGATGTCAAGAGCTAGCCACATCACACCTGTGCTGCGTGAAGAGCACTGGCTGCTGGTGTGATGGAGGATCACCTTCAAGGTTGCTTTGCTGACCTATAAGACCCTACACGGACATGGACCGGGTTACTTGCAAGACCTCCTTCGGCCCTATTGCCCCCTCAAACCACTCTGCTCCATCGACGAGGGATTACTAGAGGTTCCCAGGGTCTGTCTGCAGACATCAGGTGCTAGGTCTTTTTCTTTTGTAGCCCCGACCCTGTGAAACTCTCTACCTCGTTGGATTACAGAGTGCCTGTCACCGAGACTTTTAATCCTCACTAAAAACATATTTATTTGGAATGGCATTTGGGGATAATGTTTAATCTTGTTACTGCTGCCTTGTTATTTTATATATTTTATTTGATTTGATATTTTTATATTGTATATACACTTTGGTTTGTTGAAAAGTACTTTAAAAATAAATTTTGATTGATTCATTCATTCATTTATACTAAATCTGGCTTTCTCAGACACCAAGTCACTATGTGGTGTATAACATTTTTCAATATACTTTAGGTACTCATACATAATTTATGCTATATGTGCTGCATAACAACAGTGCAGCAAAAATGGCTTATGTTTTAAATGTGCAAATATTTAACAGGTATCGGTTTTATATAGGCAAATAAAACTGTGCTAGCTAGCTGTTACATTGTTTGGTCACTTTGAGCCATGCAAGGTGCATTTTAGATGGACATGAAAGGGAAACCCAGAGTAAAGAAGAAACAAGGTGGTGGGTCTGTAGATGGCCATCCTGACATAACTGGAAGAGGACAGTACACAACAGAATAGTTAGAATGTTGTTGCAACAGGCCTTAGAAAAAGTAATTAGAATAGAGTCCCTTCAATGTTTAGATAGGATGATCAGCCCTACCATACGGGGTCAGTCCTGGGACCTGTCCTATTCAGTATGATCATCAGTGATATAGGGGAATGAATCTGGGTAAGTTGTCTTTCTCTTTGATGATGACAGTATGCTCTTTGGAAGGGTATATCATGTGGAAGGGGCTCCAGATGATGTACAGAAGTAGAAGAGATGGTCTGAGATCTGACAATTGTGATTCATTGTCAAGAAATGCAAGGTAATGCACTTTGGGAGCTGGAACCCACACACTAAGTACTATATGACAGGAGTTTTGCTGGACCATTCAACACAGGTGAGGGATTGGCAGGTCATCATCAGTGATTCCCTCAAGCAAGTTAGTCATTGTAACAATGCATATAGCTAGATGTTAAGGATGCTAGGATGTATGGGAGGGGTTCTGATAATGGAAGAGGTGAAGCGATACTGCCCCAACATAGATTCTTGGTGAGGCCTCATCTGGATCACTGTGCTCAGTGCCAGAATCTTCACCTGGAGGAAGGATGTAGACTGTCTGAAGCTGGTGCATAGGAGAGTCACCTAGATGATCCAGGGTCAGTAATGCAGATCCAGCACTAAACACATGAAAAAAACAATGCCTAAGTGTTGTGAAATGGAACCCAGAGTGTGATGAGGATTCTTGAGTCATTAAAGCTGTATTATGTTCAGCACCTGTTTTAAGAAGCCCAGACTTTGAGAAATAACTTCTGCCATAGACTGCTGCTTCAGAGGTAGACCTAGGTGCTGTCTTGACTAAAAATATAGATGGGATGGAACACCTAAATTAGCACTCACTGGAGGCCAGGCACAAGAAGGGGTCATGTAAGATTCTAAGGGGGTTTATGCAAGGAGAATATTAAGGACCTGTTTGTGAAGAATAGAGAACCAGCCACTAGGGGGCATAACTGGAGGATATGGGGGACAAATTCAAGAGAGATGTGAGGATGTTTCACTTTATGAAAGTGGTGGTTAAACCATGGCTGAAGTAGTGGGGCAGCTACCCTAAATTTGTTTAAACATGGTTGGAACAGGGCATTGGGATTCATAATCCCTGCAGCGGCAACACTTAATTGAGGATTGAGGGAGTGGGGAAAGAGGGAGACAACCCACCAGTGCAGTAGCCTGGTAAGGTGAGGTAATATAGTATGGTAGACTAAATGGCCCCTCGGTCTCCTGCCATCAGATTCTATATTTCTGGGTTGTGGACCATCATCCATAAATGTACAATTACTTGCAATAACAGGTACAATGCACTTTTGCTTGGAAGGGTGTTTTGTAACATTTCTCTTGCTCTGATTACAAATAACACTTCAATTGTTTTCTGTTGTTGATGTGCAGGCTACAACATCCCACTGGAGCAATTGTTATTGCTGTTTCTGAAGGACGAGGAACTCCTATTTGGTGATGTGAAGGGGGAAGAGACTGCAGAGCAGAAGGATCATCTTGAAGTCACTCATACCTGTAAGTATAGTAGATGACTAGATAATATGCTTAAATGGAAACATAGAAACATTGAATTTGTCAGTGGAAGAGGACCTCTTGGCCCACCCAGTCAGCCCAGGTATATGCAGTATTGGGAATTTTCCAACTATGGTTGAGAGGGAGTTGGAAGAAAAGCAAACAGTCTAGAGTATAATTTGGGATTACTGCTAGCCTGTGATGGTGTCAGAAAACTTGTAAGAAGCAAAGGTTAAGAATATTTTTAAAAGAAACTTTTCAATGTTGTAATGGATATGAGAGTGGTTTGAGAACTGATGGACATAAGAGAGAATTGAAGTCACTTGGTTTTAATTCCAGCGGTGGGTAAACAGACAAATATCTGCTCTATAAAACATTTTGTAATTCTGATAGCAGGGATTTAGAAAGTGCACAGAGGATATAATTACTGCAGTCAAGATGGTGGATATGAAAACATGTAGGCATAAGAGGGGTCTAGCAAGGGAGAATACAGGCAGTTTTGCAAAAATTATAGTACCCTGAGTAGGGTCAGCAGCGGAACTGTAGGTAGGGAAAATAGGGCAGATTAGGTGGGTCAAGAGGTCCTTATCTGCTGACAACATCTATGTTTCTATCAGACTCATTTGACCTTCCCCTGATGAACCCATACTGCCTTTTGTCCTGGAATAAATCTGCCTCCAGAAACTCCACTGATCTTTCTTTTATAATGGCCTGCAGCATCTTGCAAACAATGGATGTCAGTTCTCTCCCTAATCTCTTTTCCCACTCCTACACAGGGGCACCATATTTGTTGATCTCTAATCCTGTTGCACCACCCTTAATTCCAGCGAGCTGTTGTATAGACTGTTCAAGGGTGCTGCCAGCTCTTGCACCACTTCTTTTAGCACTGTAGGGTGCAACCCATCTGCAACCATTTATTTATCCATGCTTAGAGCTTGCAGACCCTGCAGCACTCCTTCCTCAGTTATAGGTTCCACGTTGATCTCTCCCCACCCCCCAACTGTCTTGAAGTCAACATTCTGGTAGCAGACCCTTCTACCATAAACACAGAGCAAACCTACTGTGGCTACAATTGCCCTATCTCCCCCTTTTAGTCCCAGTATCCCCTCCTTAATTCTAAAATGTAAAAAGTGTTTTGGTTGTGCTGAAGTGATCAAATGGTGACTCGAGGTAATCTGGTGCACCAGTAGAAGGAAAACATGAACAGTAAAGCCAAACACTAGTGAATCCATCCATTAGCAGCACCCAGATTCAACGGAGATAATCTGGGGCACAAATAGCATGGAAAACATGAACAGTAAAGCTACGCACTAGTGAGCCAGTCTATCAGCAGCACCCAGATTCAATGGAGGTACTGTAATCTGTTGCACAAATAGCAGGGAAAACATAAACGGTAAAGATACGCACTAGAGAGCCAGTCTATCAGTAGCACCCAGATTCAATGGAGGTAATCTGGTGCACAGATAGCAGGGAAAACATGAATGGTAAAGCCACACACTTGTGAGCCAGTCCATCAGCAGCACCCAAATTCAGTGGAAGAAAGCCCATTCTTCTGAGGTAACACACTTTTTAATAAAGTGCTTCAAGTCTTATATCAGTGCAATTACAGTGGAAAAACATGGTTTAGAACTTCATCAACAGAGATGCCATTTCATCAATAAATTATTTCACAAAAATGTAAATATAGGTAAAAAAGTTCTCTTCTGTTTTTTGTTTTTGTTTTGTTTGTCGTCCACTCTACTCTCAGCTTCTCTCCAGGCACCTACCTCGCTCTCTATTGGCCACCTCCGCCGATATCCCCCTGCCTGGTTTACCCCCCCAGGGCAGGGCCACAGCACCACTTGATGCCAGTCTACAATGGAGGAAGGTGCCAGCAGTAACCGATACTGTCTTCCTGGTTTTCCACCCAGGGTGGGGTTCAGGGCCTTGGTGGTGCTGCAGAGCAGTAACTGGCCGGCTGAGAGCTATAGAGACCAGATGCTGGGGAAGCATCATCCAGAGTGGTCGGCAAGTGTTTTCTGGCCTACCCCAGCGGCGGGGATGTGCAACGATGCCCAGCATCTGCCCCACCTCACAACATTCTGGTGCCAGTTGATTGTGATACCCCTGGCCTCTGCCAGGGGTCCATTAAGCACTGGACACTCAACCCACCCTCCCCTCAGAGAAGGAAAGCAGTCAATGGGATGCTGAATCCTTTTCCCCCTTACCAGTTCTCCGACTCCCGGGTCCATTCCCGATCCAGGTTGCCAGCGTCGCAAGTGTAAATCTAACCGCTGCACCAGCGGGCTGGCTTTTCCTTCTGGGTTTTTGCCACTTCACTGGTCTTCGTGGCTCAGTTGCCTAAATCCATGCAGAAAGCCAAGACATCAGTAGCTGTCCCTCAGGCATCTTGCAACTGATTTTATCCCAAGAGACAACAGTAATAAACAAATACCAGCCTTGACACTGGTGCTGCTTTAGACATTAAAGTTTACTTTGCCTTCTTTAAGGTTTTTAGTTTTCCCCAGCTCCAGGGTAACTCAGACCTCTTCCAGACATTACTTGACTGGACTGATCAAGGCTCCTTGGATTTACAATTTCCCTTATGTTGTGCAAAGGCACCTTGTCCCCATATTTCTTTTGATGAACCCCATAGCAAGATGTGCCGAGGCTGTACATGTGGTGCTGCCATCACCTTTGGTAAGTTAGTGTAGTTTAATGAATTGTGGTTTCGGGTGACTGCTAGAGACACTCCAGCTGACTAAACCACAAGGATTTCAGCTATTTGGGCTTGATAAGGAAGCCACTCATTTCAAACAACATGAAGTCTTGCTGTATTCTGACAATATGCAGTTGGCCCCTGCACTTGAACTGTTCCGGAGAGGAAAGAGTTAACTCTATGTCAAAGCATAGAACATTGAGCTTGAGCTTGGTTCAGACTTCTGTCTGCTGCACTTTCAAGTGTAACCGTCAGATTTTTTACTTCGCCTAACTGAACAGTCACTCTGGAGATCTCTCCTACGCGTTTGGTTCGGTACAAGTAAAACACTGGTTTTATATCATTTTTTCTTTTTATTTCTTAGGTTCAGATCCCTGTCTGTGGTACAGTAAGTGTGTAGGCAGTGGACTGATTGTTTAAAGATTTGTGTTTAGTGTGAAAATTGTAAAAAAAAAAAAAAAAAAAAAAAGTTTCTTCATCAGTTTGGTTGAACTGATTGTCCGGTTTCTTTATTTGAATTGTGGATTAGTGTGAGGTATCGGTCCTTATCGGTTCTAAAAACCCATGTTTTTAGTTTTTTTTCCCAATACCCATAACACGGTTGGGAACTGATAAGGGAGTCTTGCCTGGCTGAAACTGAGTAAAGGGTAAGTTTTTGTTTAGGATGGTTATGTTTGATCAAGCCAAAAGAAAAACTGGACCCACTGGGTTTCAGCACTCCAGTGTGTGTGGTGAGGGCTTTGCCAAGGCTGATCACCACACCACCTGTGTTTACTGTCTGGGGTTTGACCACCTCGATTCAGACTGCCAAATCTATAAAAATTTTCCTAAGGCCACCCTAGAAAAAAAATTGGGCAGGCTTAGGGAAAAGGAGGCTGAGATGTCCATTGACCTGGATAGCCAGCCCAGTTTGGTTCCAACCGAACCTGAGGAAGTGCCCTCTCACTAGGGCGAGACTCCTTTGGGCAAAAGGAGAACCGATTCCAAGAGATCGGTTCTGGCAAAAAGAAAGAAAAAAGACAAATCGGATGGTTCGGATCCAGAACCGCATCGTCCAACCGCCGAAGAAATGCCAGGACGATTAGTATTGTGGAATCGCTCCATCTGGTTCCAACTGATCCGGTGCCATAAGGGAGGCATTTGGTTTGGTCAGTTCCTCTGGTTCCAGATTATTCCACTGAAGAGTATTATGAACCGAACCTGGAGGGAGTGAAGATTATGATTATGGTAATGACAATGATGATGGTAGGGAAGGTCTGGATGAGCCCATAGAATCGGACATCTCCCCAGACAGACCTTCTGGTGTTTCCACTCCTAGGCTTTCAGAGTCCCCTTCCCACTTTGTGTTCTACAAGAAAATGGCAGAAACCCTCTGGCTCCCTTTGGCTGAAGCTGTTGAGGAGCAAGAGGAGCCTGGCTATGTGGAGATGATGGACATCCCAGGGTCCAAGTGACTGTCTATTCCCCTCCATAAATCTTTTGGGAAACAGACACAAAGACTACTTAAAACACCAAATTCTCTACCTCCTGTGGGCAAACGAATGGACAAGAGGTATATGCTGTCAAGCTCAGGTGTGGATTTCTTGTACCAGCAATGCAGCCATGTTGGGGTTGTGCAAGCTACAGCTGTGATAAGGCTAACATTCCCTTGGCTTATCACCCCCCAGATAAGGATTCCAGGAAGATAGATGCCATGGCTAAAAAACAGTATTTGGCATCCTCTTTGGGACTCAGGCAAGCTAACTATATGGCCTATACAGCCAGATACCAGAAGTCCAGATGGGATACTGTTCTGGAATTGGCTAAACGGGCTTCCCTCCAGCTAGCCAAGGAGCTGGAGGAGATGGCTGCTGATGGGATAGAGGCATCAAAGATCCAATGTCATGCTGCTGTGGACACCAATGATGTATCATCACGAGTCATGGCTACATCTGTGGCTCTTCAGAGACTGGTTTGGCTGAGATGTACTAGCCTCTCGCAGAACACCCAGGCTAAGGCCATGGGTTTCCCTGTGGTGGATAATTCTCTGTTTGGAGAGAAGACAGATAATTATATGAAGGAAATGGACGACTACAGGACCACCTATAGGAGTACACAGGCCAAGGAAAGGCAGACAACTCCTCAAAAGCAGCAGTCTAGGGGCAGGGGCAGGCCTTTTCACAGGCCTTTCTACCAGGCACAGGCCTCCTCTTCTTTTCCTCAGAGGGGGTTCTTCAGAGGGAGAGGCAGAAGGGGGATGAGCAGGGCTGCATCCTCCTCTCAGTCCAAGGGTCCTGCCAAGCAGACACCCTGATGTGTTGGTCCAGGTCGACTCCCCCCTCCAGTAGGAGGCAGGCTGTTTTACTACTTCCAGGTCTGGAAGTCTGTTACCTCAGACAAGTGGGTCCTGGAGGTAGTAAGCCAGGGACTGTCCCTCAGCTTCAAAAGATTCTCAAAGCTGAAAGTCAGGTCTTTTCCACCTGCAAACATATCCGAAACTATTGCCCTAGAGGCAGAGGTTTCCTTTCTACTGGCTCTCAGAGCTATAGAGAGAGAGTTCCTATGGCACACGGGGGCAAAGGTCTATATTCCAGATACTTCATTACCCTGAAAAAGACAGGGGAGTGGTGACCCATCCTAGATCTAAGATACCTAAACAAGCACCCACTCAAACCAAAATTCAAAATGGTTACTCTGGGAATAATTCTTCCCTCTCTGAGGCCAGGGGATTGGCTAGCCTCCCTGGACCTCAAGGATGCCTACTTTAACATTCCCATAAGGTGCTCCCACAGAGAGTACCTCAGGTTCAAATTGCCTTCAGGCCATTATCAGTTCAAAGCAATGCCCTTCTGGCTAACATCAGCACCAAGGGTATTCACAAAATGCCTAGCAGTAGTAGTGGCCTTCCTAAGGAGACAAAACATCTCCATATTTCCATACCTGGATGACTGGCTTATTGTGGGGCAGTCTCCAGACCAAGTCAAGTCAGATCTGCAAGTGATCCAGCAATTGCTCACTTCTCTGGGATTCCTCCTCAAACTTCTAAAGCCAGCTCTTGAACCAGTGCAACTCCTGACCTTCATAGGGGTAGAGTTGGGCACTGTCCGAGTAAGAGCCTTTCTTCCTCTAGCAAGGGTAAAGACCCTTCACAGACCTGGCTTCTTCCTTTCACCTTCTGGTCTCTTGGCCAGCAAGACATTTTCTTCAGCTCCTGGGCCACATGGCAGCCTCCACTGCAGTTTTTCAAGGTGCCAGATTTCAGATGAGGGACATTCAGTTCCATTTGAGGGCTTTTTGGTCTCAGAAAAAAGACCCTCTAACCAAACTAATTCTAGTGATTCAGACTCTGATCCAGGCTCTCCAGTGGTGGTTGGACCAGAACAATCTCAGACAAGGAGTCCCATTCATCACCCAGTCTCATTCTGTTGTTTTTCACCACAGATGCCTGTCTCCTGGGATGAGGAGCTCACTTGGGAGCACTTACAGCACAGGGAGTGTGGTCTCCTCTGGAGTCTCTACTTCACATCAATCTTCTAAAACTCAGGGCAGTGTGCCTGGCTCTAAAAATGTTCTCATAAGCAGTACAGAACAAGTTGATTCAGGGCAGGATGGTCACCACCACCACCATGTGGTACATCAACAAGCAGAGAGGCACTTGATCTTTGGCCTTGTGCATGGAAGCCATAAAATAATGATCCCTGGCTTATTCTTTGCAGACATCTATGGTAGCAGTCCACCTTTCCGGGAAGAACAACGTGCTAGCAAATGCCATGAGCAAGTTTTCTTAGGGCCATCATGAATGGTCTCTGGATCCCCTAGTGTTTAAAAGTGATTTTTTCAAGGTGGAGCATTCCAGAGATAGACCTGTTTGCAGCCCCAGACAATCACTAACTTCCTCTTTTCTGTTGCAGACCCCCAGTATTGGGCTCAGTCCCACTGGATGCTCTACTTCTGGATTGGCAGAGGAAATTTTTACATGCCTTCCCCTCCTTTCCTCTACTATTCAAAGTTCTGGTCTAGATAAGGTCACAATCTTGTAAAGTGATCCTGATTGCTCCAGACTGGGTCAGACAGCCTTGATATCCTCTATTACTGTTCCTGGCAGTCCATCTCCCCTTAGCTCATCCCAAGAATCACAATCTGCTAACCTCTTCTCAGGGCGGAATTCGGTACCCCATCCTTTGTTCTCTCAACCTCAAGGCATGACTCTTGAAGAGCTAGAATATGCAAGTCTGAATTTGTCTCAAGGGGTTCTGGACATTCTCAAGGCCTCTCAAAAGCCTGTCACCAGAAAAACATATAACTCCAAATGGAAAAGGTTCAGCATTTGGTGTTCCAATAAGCACATAGTCCCAGATTCTGCTGATTTGGCTACAGTTTTGGATTATATGGTTCATCTTAATGGCTTAGGCCTCAAACCAGCTATCCTGAAAGTACACTTGTCAGCTGTTTCTGCATTTCTGTCAGTGGGGAATGCTTCCTCACTTGCATTCCATCCAGTTTTCTGTAAATTATTTAAAAGATTGCTTTACACCAATCCTCCTTTTAAGGATCCTACTCCTGTTTGGGATCTTAATGTTTGCATTGCTCAACTTATGCAACTCCCCTTTGAGACTTTGACCTCAGCAGAACTTAAATACTGGACTTGGAAAGCTGTGTTCCTGGTAGCTATTACCTCTGCCAGGCGTATCTGTGAATTACAAGCTCTGTCAGTGGAGCCAGATTTTTATCTCATTCCATAGAGATAAGGTGGTCCTCAGAACCAACAGGAGGTTCTTACCCAAGGTGGTTTCAGATTTCATCTAAACCAGTCCATGTCTCTTCCTGTGTTCATCAGAAGAAAAAAGATTACACAATTTGGATGTTAAAAGAGCACTTAACTACTACATTGAGAGTACTAAGTTACTCAGGTCTGATTGTTCTCAATTGTTTCTCACTTATGGAGAAGTGGGAAAGGGTAGACCTGCTGCTAGGAGAACTACTGCCAGGTGGATTGTCTCTTGTATACAATTTTGCTACGAAAAGCTAGGCAAAGTACCCCCTTCAGGCCTGAGGGCTCATTCGACTAGCAGTACAGCTGCTTCTCTGGCTTCTGCCAGAGATATACCTTTATTAGAGATATACAAAGCAGCTACCTGGAAAACAGTCCACACTTTCACCAAACATTACTCTCTGGATATCCAGGCTAGGAGTGGTGCTAGGTTTGGTACAGCAGTACTGCAGAGCTTTTTCCCAAAATAGGTTCTGTACTCTCCTCCATGGAGGTACTACTTGGTATTCTGCATATTGTCAGAATACAGCAAGACTTCATGTTGTTTTAAGAAAAAAAATATTCACCTTTGTAATTGTGTTTCTTCTAATGGAGTCTTGCTGTATTCTGACCTCCCTCCATGCCTCCCCTCTCAGAATCTGGATTTTGGGAAGTAGGCTGGCAGGCACAGTGTTGCACCCCAGAGGTGCACTGGCACTCTCCCCTGTTTTGGGGGGCAGTGCATTTTGTTTTTCATTCTTGTTTATAATTATATTGTTCACTACCTGGTTTTTGTGTTGGAGTTCTTGACTTGAGTCTTTTGGGGACCCAAAACATTTGGTTGTCTTTTGACTAGTAGTTTTTACAATTTCTACCTAGCAGGTGTAGTTAGTTAGTAATAGCTCATAAGAATCTGACAGTTACACTTGAAAGTGCAGCAGATAGAGGTTTGAACCAAGCTCAAGCTCAACATTCTATGCTTTGGCATAAAGTTAACTCTTTCCTTTCCGGAGCAGTTCAAGTGCAGGGGCTAACTGCATATTTTCAGAATACAGCAAGACTCCATTAGAAGAAACACAATTAACAAGGTGAGTAATTTCTTCTTTTCTATCACATGGGGAGTCAATAACTAGCCCGAGTTTAACAGAATACCACAGCTTTATTAACAACTGACCACATGCAAAATGGAGGGTTAGTGCAAATGTTAACTTTAAACATGGCCATCATAGGTACTCTAATAGATAGATGAGATCGATCCTTCCTACCTGGTACCAAGTGTTAAGCAGATTCAAATTGGAGTTCCTTTATCTCATTCCCTGGGTACCACAGGTTTTGAAACACTGCAGACCTGTAGATTTTGCTGCAGGTTGGAAATATGACCCTCTTGGCTGCTCTCCTAGGTAGGCGACATTGGCGTCTTCCCATCTGGTAACAGGTTTCAAACGGATCCAAATGGGAGCTCCCTTAACTTGGTGCCACGGTACTGCAGGTGTAGAATCACTATAGGCCTGTACATTTTGCCATAGATTGTAGATATTGATTCACTTCAAACAGAGCAACATGCTCAGTTCCCCAAAACCCAGGCCATGCAATTGCTTAAATAGCAGAAAACTCCTAAACACAGAGTAATTGGCATCCAGTGGTTCCTGGACCCAGATGGCTCCTCTTAATGCAGCAGGTCACTGGATCTCTGCTCTCAAAAGGTTCTATGGTGCAAGTAGCTTTTTTATTGGTGCTCTGTGCTTAATCAGATACCTTGTGCACTTGCTTCAGGCTCTTCCTACCTCCTTCCACTTGCTCTGGACTGCTGAGGTACTGAATTGACCCTCGCACATCTTGGCTTCAAAATCACTAGGTCAGAGACAGCCCAGCACCATAGAAGCAGAATTTGACAGCAGATAACTGTTTGGCCCACCCAGTATGCCCATTTTCCTACCTATTGTAATACCATAGGCCCTACTTGATCTCCGGCTTAGCCCTCTTTTCCCTTATGACTAAGGTTCCCTTATGCCTGCCCCATGTGTTCCTAAATCCCACCACAGCTTTCACCCGCAATGTGTCTGCTGGAAAGCTGTTCCAGGCATGCATTACTCTTTCTATGAAGTACTTCCTTATAATTCCCGTACGTCAACCCCCCCCCCCCAGCTTTTTAGCATGTCCCCTTGTTCTTGAGCATCTTTTTTTTTCTAAAGAATGCTTCCCTCTTGCACCTAACTTATACATGTGAGGTATTTGACAGTCTATCATACCCCCCTTTCCCTTCTTCCCTCCAGTGTGTACATATTGAGGTCTTATGATCTATCCTCATATGGTCTCTGGTGCAGACCTTGCACCATTTTTGTTGCCCTTCTGTGGACTGCTTCTGATCTATGTCCTTTTGGAGATGTGGTTTCCAGAACTGAACTCAGTACTCCAGGTGAGGTATCACCAATGATTTATACAGTGGTATCACCACCTCCCTCTTTCTGCTGGTGATACTCCTCCTTATGCACCCTAGCATCCCACTGGCTCTCCCCACAGCCTTGTCACACTGTTTGGCCACCTTTAGGTCATAAGATATGATTCCCCCAGGTCTCTGTCCAGTTTGGTGGTCATCAGTATCATTCCCTCCATCTTGTACTCTGTCCCTGGATTTCTGTGCCCTAAGTACACCTATCCCCCTACTGTCTCCTCCTGACAGACAAAGTGGCTTCTGGGACACTCAGGGCATCCTCAACCACCCTTTGGAGGCACCCCACATCTTGATGGCAATGGGAAGTAGAGCTTTCTCTGTTTCTGCACCGTCACTGTGGAACATGCTCCCACAGTGCATCTGATCGTCCCCCTCACACCTGGCTTTCAAACAGGCAATGCAATACTGGCTCCAAGATAACGCAGACTGCCACTGCTCCCTGTAATTATTACTTGGCGCTCTATGCCTATGTCTCCATTTCATGTCTCCTGCCCTCCAGGTATCTCCTATCTCATCTCTATATGTCTCTAAAACCATCTTGAAACTGATGTAAGCATCTGACTATTTGAACTCACACAGCTCAGCTGGTCTCATGTCATATTTTTAATGCCACATGTGTTCTTCTGCACCTTGTGACTCCTGTATTTCATGTTTCTCTGTTGCTACATACTGTATGGCTCTATTTCCACCATGTGTGTCTGGTCATTGCCTAACCCGGTGTCCTTAGTGCTATTACTTTACTTTTTTTCCTGTTGGATTCAGCTGTACTCTGTATTTCTAGTGCTTGGCACTCCTACTGATGCTGTTTCCTGTATCTTCAGTGCTAGGCATTCCCGTGTAACTGAAATTGCAGCACAAGGCACTCCTGTAACCCTCTGTGGGGTTTTTTTGTGTCCATTTTCTTTTTAGCAAGTTATACTGTACTGCCATTAGAAGGACATAATCTTTATCTAAATCAGTCCCTGCCTGGTGTTCATATAGATACCTCACTGATTAGTCCTTAAGAAATTTCAAGATGGCCACCAGGCTGGGCGTGTTGCCGCTGCTCTTTTGAGGAAGTTTTAGTTTTCATGTATTTTTAGTTATGTTTAGCTATTTTGTACTTTTTGTTTATAGTTTTGTCCTGGCTTTCGGTTTTGAGTCTTGCCGTTCTACTGTGGCTTGGCGACGAGTGTGATATGTTTTCTGGACTTGGGGAGAAAGGCTGGTTGGGCTTTTCCTTTTTTCTCCCTCACAGACTTTGTGTGTTCCACCTCCCACTTATCGCTGATATCGGCTTTGTTTGGTCCCGAGGGAATGCGGAAGTGTACGGGGATTTTGTGTTTGCTGTACCTTGCTCCCTACATTGGAAGTGCCTCATGGGTGTGCGGAGGACGAGGAGCTATCGAAGAGCATTTTGATAGTCCCTGAGGAGTGCTTAGCAGAGTCCTGGATGTGGCAAATGTAGGCAAGGAGAACAGAGATTAGAGAATGGAGAATTCTCGATTGGGGCTTTTCCGGAGACTGCTGTGTGCTCTTAACCACCACCTTAAAATCTTGGGTGGTGGGGTGTTCGAGTTTGGTGGAGAATTTTTGACTATGCTCAGACCTCTGTTACCTGGTTACTCTGGCAGGTGTTATTTTTGGGATTTGCTACTCCAAGGGGGGGCTTGGAGTATTTTTCCAGCCAGGGAGCCGGCTGGGGTATTATGCTCCCCTGGATCCATGGAAATGGCTGCAATAGTGGCCTTTCTTATAGTCCTTTGGTGTGGGTTGCATTATTTCCCTGGGAGTGCACTTACTGTAGCAGGGAGTAAAGGGGTCTGAGTGTGGCCGAGTCTCTTCAAATAAAGCATTTTGTGGACCTATTCCCTGGACTGTTTTTCCCTCTTGAACTTATTTGGTTTTATGACTTTTCCTGGATCTGGATCTGCTGAATTTTTGTGGAATTCTGGGCTTGTACTGAGAGACTGCTGACTTTTTCTTTGGATTAAAACTTTTTCGTTTGGACAATCGGCTGGTGACAGGACCCGGTGTCTATGTATTTTGTTTATTTATTTATTTATTTTTATATTTGTTTGTTTGACTTTACATTTTGTGATTTTTCTCTTGGCAGTGAGAAAGGTCAATACTATATTTTTCCCCAGCTGTGAGAGAACTGGGGCAGTCCATAACTCTTTTTATTGTTTGAAATGTATGTTTTCATGATGGTTTGGCAGTGAGAGTGCCATTTTACCCTCTTTTCCCAGTGCTGAGAGGACTTGGGGGGTTATACAGGAGGAGATTTGTTATTTACTTATTTGTTTAAAGTTTATATTTTTTGTTTTATTTTATTTTTAGATTTATTTTATTTTATTTTATTAGTGGGTCTTCAGTCCAGTCCAATTTCAAATTTTCTTGCGAGGTTGGGTTTTTTGTTTATTTGTTTTTGATTAGTTATATTGGATACATTTAGGGATTATTTGATAATTTTATACTGATAAGATTGTGTATTTTGTGTTTGGTGTTTATTGTTTTATTTGAGTAGCGACATGTGCTGGCCTTTAGTCTCCATGGTGGTGTGCTATTCATCCTCCTCTCCTCACGCTCTCCACCCTTTTTATACTCCTCCCCTACAATTTGACACCTACCAGTGCTGTAGAGCATTGGGGATTGTTCGTGGGAGAGTGAAGGGGCGGGGGGTATACGAACAGGAGTGGATGAACAAGCAGGGCCATTGTATCAGGGTTATTAAGTCCAGAAGGTACCCTGGGGTGAAATGGAATCCAGACTGGGGTTTGCCATGTCTGGTGCCCATACCCAAGGGCACTACTGATTTCAGTAGGCAGATAGGCCCGACAACCTCTGAGATTTGTCCAACCCGGGCGGTGTTATGCAATGCCAGGTCTATTAGGAAAAAGACCACCATTATTGCCTATCTTGTTGGTTCGGCTGACCTGGCTTGCATCACCGAGACTTGGCTGGATGAAAATTCAGGCCCTATAGTGGAGGCCATTACTCTGGCCAGGTACTTGGTGATACACCACCCAAGACTGAACTGCAGGGGAAATGGGGCTTGCAGACTGTTTCAAGACTGAATTGGGCCTCACAAATGCAGTAGTAGATGAGGCTGAGTCCTTCGAGTGCACAGTGTAGCAGGTGTAGGTGTTCAAATCGTTCTCATCTACCGTCCACCCAGAGATGGGAAACACTTCTTACAGGAAGCAGCAGACTTCCTCATCGACATGTCATTTGAGTCGCCCAGATTGATGGTTCTGGGTGACTTCAATGCCTGGGTCGATGATGAACTATCACAATTTGGTAATCACTTCTTCCAATTAATGTCTTCTTTGGGCCTTACACAGGTAGTTTCCACTGCTATGCATAAATCTGCACACTCTCTGGACTTAGTCTTCCTTCTAGGGATTGATGCATCCGATGGGGGGGTGGAACCAGTCACCTGGTCTGACCACTACACCGAGAGGTTCAATTTTTGCACCCCCCTTAGAAGGCCTTCCCCTGTGGAGATGGTCAGGTACCTCCCATTATGGAATATTACTTCACATGGCCTTGTGGTGGTCCTTGATCTATCATCCCCCGTGTCTGTGAGTGGTAATCCAGAGATGCTGGTGTCAGCCTATAATGAGGCTGTCATGGCTGCCCTAGATCTTATTGCTCCTGTTCATGAGTGCCCCTTATCCCTTCACTCCAGGTCCCCTTGGTTTGATAGGACACTGAGGGAGATGTTGGTGCAAGTCCGCCCTTGAAGCCGACCGCCTTAGATTGATAAAACACTACTCTATCTATCAATCTGCAATCACCCATAAGAAGGCAGAATTCCTGTCCAGGGAGATTGAAGTTGCTCAGAATCAACCGGCTCAGCTGTTTTGAACTGTAGACAGACTGTGCAACCCAGCCTGTCTGCAAGTTTGAAAAGCCTTTTCGCAATTAGAGTGCGAGGAGCTCACTCGTTACTTTACAACTAAGGTGGCTGACATCAGGGCAGACTTGTGTGCGGCAACCTCTAAGGGTGACATTGTAGAACAGTGCGAGATCACAGTGCCTCAGTTCTCTTGGAGTTCCTTTTGTCGACCTGAGTTTGTGGATATTACGAGGATCATCCATAGTGTGCGTCCCACAAGCTGTGGTTTGGACCCTGGACCGACTTCCCTAATTTTGGGTTGTTCTAATATCATTGGTCCAGTCCTGGTGCAAATAGTCTGGTGCTCCTTGGAGTCAGGTGAGTTTCCCAGCTCCCTGAAAGAGGTGGTGCTGACACCTCTCTTGAAGAAAGCTTCCTTGGACCCAGACTGTTTTTCCAGCTACAGACCTATCTCTAACCTTCCCTTTATTGGGAAGGTTATTGCAAAGGTTGTAGCTGCCCAGTTGGATGACCATTTAACTATCCATAGTATCTATGAATCCTTCCAGTCTGGTTTCCGTAAAAGACATAGCACTGAGACTGCGCTGGTTCGGGTGCTTAATGATCTTCTGAGGGCGAGGAATCAGAAGAGACGTTTCTTTCTGGTTCTCCTTGATCTCTCATCAGCTTTTGACACTGTGGATCACATGGTGTTGTTAACACACCTGAGGCAAATTTGTAGAATGTCGGGAACCATTTTATAATGGTTCACTTCATTCCTCACTGGGAGATCACAAAGAGTTGTGTCGGGGATCTTTTCCTCTAGCCCAATCTCTTTGTTGTGTGGAGTGCCTCAGGGTTCTGTCCTGTCACCCATGTTATTTACAGTGTATATGCTGCCCCTCAGAGACATTATAAGATGGTATGGGCTGAGGTTTCACTGCTATGCAGATGATACCCAGCTATACCTGTCTTTTGCACCCGACCAGGATGGAGCTCTCGCAGTGTTTAACAACTGTCTGGTGGAAATCCAAGGTTGGATGGCTTCTAGTTGGCTAAAGTTGAACTCTGAGAAGACAGAGGTTTAATAGTGGACCTGGGTGGTCAGATTGAGAGGTCGCATAATGGTCCACCTTCTGGAATATTTCTTGGTGGCATGTCACTCCCGACCTCCAAACGGGTGCGTAGCCTTGGGGTTGTCCTAGACAACAGGCTGACTCTACAATCTCAAGTGTCGGCCATTGCCAGGACTTCCTTTTACCATCTTAGGAATATTGCCAGGGTTAGGCACCTTGTTCCATCTGACTCTTTGCCAACGTTGGTCCACGCCTTTGTGTCCTCATGCTTGAACTACTGCAACGCCCTTTACTTTGGGCTTTCTGGGGTTGAAGTTCATCACCTACAGCTGGTGTAGAACACTGTAGCCTGGGTTTTGACTGGGACAAGTAGGTCCTGTCATATTACCGCGGTGCTGCGTGAACTGCACTGGCTCCCTATATGGTGGTGGATCACCTTTAAAGTCATTTTATTGACTTTTAAAGCCCTTCACAATCAGGGTCTGACCTATCTGAAAGAACTTCTGGTGCCTTATTGCCCTGGCTGATTGCTCCACTTGGCCAACGAGGGGTTGTTAGAGATTCCAAGAGTGAGTCTAAAATCTTCAGGCAGCAGAGCATTCTCTCATGCTACAGCCACTCTTTGGAGTTTTCTACCATGCCGGTTACGGGAGTGCATCTCCATGGAGATATGTAAGAAAGATCTGAAAACATACTTATGACAAATGGCCTTCTTGGATAACTAAGTTAATTTTAGTATGTCTGTATTTTTATTATAACTTATTATGTTTTAATATCTGATGTTATTATGGTACATTTTTATACACAAAAAACAAAGAACGTCTGTGCGCAAACACTGAGGCAAGGGTTACCCCAAAGGGCATTTGGCTGGGAAGTCAAGTTTCAAGAAGATACAAAATCACACATGCCCCCACAATACAACGCATCATGCAGTCCATGATGCTTTGCATTGTGTGGGCATGTGTGATTTTGCATTTTTATACATGTTTTGTAGATTTGTATTTGAAATTTGAATTTATGATTTTAAAATGTTCAGCGCCCTGATACACTGAAAGGCGCTTTATAAATAAAATTATTATTATTGTTACTAAACTACAGCTCCCCCTACATCTGACCAGTCCTGTCCTCCGCACTCTCTGCTTAGATATTCTTCTTTGTCCTGCCCCTAAATCAATTATTCACTAATTTCACTACCTTTATCAACAGTGCATCCCCCATTCTACCCTTGGTGCATCATAAGCTGTCCAGCTGCACCATAACTGACTACAATTAGTGTTGGTCCACTGCAGATTGGCTGTCCGATTAAGCCTCGATTAAGGGCCTCCTAAATTCAAGGGCTCCTACTGGGACCTGACCTCAAGAATGAAGGTCTCTGCTGTGTGTCCCTATCTGTCATTACTCTTATTTTGTTTTATTGAAACTACTATGATCTCCCTGCCTTATCCTTTTTGTGTGTATGATCATAGCACTGCTGCACATTGCCAGGATCTCATTGACTTCCCTGATTGGTGCATATGTGCCTTTAAGTTCTCTGTACTAGAGCTGGGCATACATCTTCCCTGGTGGGATGGAACTTCTACAGAGTCATCTATTAAGGCTATCACTTTATCTTCCTCTGCTTTGTTACTACAACATTCCCTGATTTACATGGTCAGGGTATTAGTATTTGTGGTCATAGCAAGGTATCAGTCCTGGGGACACCACCATTTCTGCAATTATTTACTTCAAACGGAAATGTGCAAGAGCACTTGGGTCTCTCAGAGGAGCCATCAAGAAGATTCTTCTCTTTCTACTGCTGTGTTCTGGCAATGTTGAACGAAGGGCCCCCTGCAAATATTACAGCCCCGGCCAACTTACTCAGCCTCAAAGGGGTGAGCTTTATGCATCTTAATGCGTGTAGTCTATAAAAAAACCTTGCATTTAGCCAGGTCTGGGTCTGTCATACTATGCCTGATGTGCTGGTGGTCATGGAGTCATGGCTCAAATCTGGAATTGCTGACCGGGAAGTAAATGTCCCCTCTTAATCCCTTTTTAGAATTAGACAGGCTGTCTAGAGGAGGAGTTGCAATTTATGTCAGGGATAAATTATCTGCATCAGTCATTGACTCAACCTCAATTCATAATGAGTTCGAAAGCCTGTCCCTCAAACTTGAAATATCCCCCATTACCTCACTCTGTGTTATTGGGTGATATACGCCTCCATCGGCAAAATTACAACTTCTGAACCACCTTCTCAACTTCCTGAGTTCTTCGCCCTCTGAGTTTATCATCTTAGGAGATCTTAACTTGGATTGGTCCTCCAGTGCCTCTTTACCACTTCAAAATATTATTTATTTATTGAATTTTGATGACCGGGTAGGCCCACTGGGCCCTGAAGGTCCCTTTTTCAGGGGCGACCCGGGAATAACCATACAATAATAATTAAACAGTAGAACATAAGCAGATACAGGTTATCATGGGTATACAGTATTCGGCTGTGTACACATAGCAGTTGTAATAGTGGTTTCATATATGTAGTTGAAAAGTTGTTATTTCATTACATTACATTACAGTCTTCTATGTCCTACATATTAGCTAGACAGTACTGAGATTCATTAGGTATAATAGTACTGGAGCATCGGGAGGGTTAAGAGAGGGAGAGGAAAAGTTAGTGCTACTACCTTGTGGGGAGGGTTAGAGATTTTGGTATGGTAAGTAGGCAAGTTGTGGTCAGTAGTAGTAGTAGTGTCAGGTGCGGTGGCACTGGCATACGCTTGTTGTCATAAGATAGGTCTTGAGTCTTGACAGAAAGCTCGGCACCGATTGGGTTTCTCTTACCTCCAGAGGAAGGTTGTTCCACAAGGTAGGGACAGCATGCGTGAAAGAATTCTGACCTGCCTTAGTCCTAACCTTGGGTACCTCTAGTAACATTAGGCCCGAGGACCTTAGGCTGCGCTGGTTTCTTTTTACTGTGAGGAGTCTCCCTAGACTCAGGGGAGGCATGGGGCTAATAATCTTCTTTGTCAGACAGAGCACAGGGTAACTGAGCGTTGCTTCCAAGGATGGCCAGTTTAGCTTAGCTAACGTCTCACAGTGGTGACTCCTGGAATGGGATAAGGTGGCAAAGCGGGCCACCTTGTAGTATAGAGTACATAATTTCCTGTACACCAGCTTTGTAATACCCTGAATGACTGGGGCAAATATATGTGAAACACTCAGCTTGTCTTAGCTTATTATTGAAGTTACACATCCTAATAAGAAGATCTCTAACAATAGCACCCTACCGGACCCCATTATGGTTAGCAAACTGCATCTATTGTCCCACACAGGAGTTCATTTTCTTCTGACATTAGCGACAACTGCTTTATTGCCTGTGTAAGATCTATCCCTAAAATAGCATCTACACCCAAATTTACCATTAAAAGATGTCGGCATAACTTTGACCCTTATGCTTTTATCACAGAACTACACTTTTCCCTGTGCTGGCAGGACTTCTACATGGCAAAGTCTGTGAACAGGGCCTACGACATCTTCCATGAAACTGTGCTGGGGGTACTAGACAAACATGCTCCCATAGTTAAAATCCATGCCAAGAAAAAAATCATGCCAATGGTTCTCAGTACAGTTAAAGTTCGCCTTTCTTGATAGAGACTCACTCTGGAAAAAGGCCAGTAAAACCAAGCTCCCAGCAGACTGGTTATCATTTTGGAAGGCTAGGAACTATGGCACCAAAATGGTCAGAAATGCTAAGGCTAACTTCTACCGAACAGAATTTGATGCTGCTTCTAACTGCTCAGCTAAGTTTTGGAGCACCTTAAAGGAAGTGGAAGGCCATTCATCTGGAAATGCCCTGAGTCTCTCAACAATCACTTCTCTACTGCAGGCCTAGCCTTTCACTCCTCCCCTGCCAGTGCACTCCACAATCAAGTTGGTGTACAGGACCCCAAAGTCCCTGTCACGAGTTCTTCATTCTCCCTTCAACCTCCATCACTAAAAGAGGTTGAAGATCTTTTGCAGCAACTGGATACTAGGAAGAGTGCAGGAGCAGATCTGCTTGACCCCTCCTTCCTTAAGATTGGTTATCATGTCTTGGCCGTGCCAATAACCCACCTTTTTAATCTATCCACCTCTCAGGGTGTCCTTCCCTAAATATGGAAAGCCGCACATGTTATTCCCCTTTTTTAAATCTGGAGACCCCAGCGACCTAAACAATTATAGACCCATTTCTTTACTGCTCATCCTGTCTAAATTGTTAGAAAAAATTGTGAGCTCACAACTATGGAATTTTATAATCTCCTTAACCCTTTGCAGTCTGGTTTCAGACCATGGCATAGCACAATTTCGGCACTTCCTAAGGTTATGAACGACTGCCAACGTGAACTTGATGCCAAAAACTTTGTGCAGTATTCTTAGACCTTAGCAAGGCATTCGATACTGTCAACCATGACCTGATTCTCCTTTCCCTCAGGAACATTGGACTGGACCACCTTTCCTTGAGATGGTTCTCTAATTATCTAGTAGATCAGTTCCAGCAGGTCAAAGCAGAAGGGGAACTCTCTTCACTTAAGCCCCTTCTGAGAGGTGTACTGCAGGGATTGATACTAGGCCCCTTGCTTTTCGCAATATATATTAGCAGTATAGATGCCTGCATCAAAAAAGCCAATATGCATCTTTTTGCAGATGACATGGTTCTTTACTCCAGTAGACCTACCCTTGTGGCTGCTTGCAGTCACCTTCAATAGGATTTCAATCTTCTGCAACATCAGCTTCTTAACCAAAAGCTACTTCTAAATGGCAAAAAACGAAGTCAATGTTCTTCTCCCCCTTTGTGCCTTCAGGATATTCGTCTTTACTTGGAACACTGCCTCCAATCACCACCCTTCTTGGTGAACCTCTGGAGTATGTATCCAAGTTTAAGTACCTGGGGGTATGGATTGACCACAGACTCCCTTTTTTCGACCACGTTCGAAGAACTGTCATAAAAGCTTAGACAGAGGTTGGGCCTGTTTATAGGATTAAGCATCTTCTTACAAGAGATGCCAAGAAATGACTAGTCCAAACCACCTTCCTCTCCCTCCTGGATTATGCAGACTTTCTGTACAGCCAATGCCCAGCTACTGTGCTCTCAAAACTGGGCACACTCTATTATAGAGCCCTAAGGCTTATCATCAATATTCCATACAAAACTCGCCACTGGTCTCTATACTGTGTCATGGAATGGACATCTCTCACTTACAGAAGATAGAGAAATGCCTCCCCCTGGACCTTCAGAGCTATCACCAAGAAGCTGCTTCAATATATCTTGGATTGTTTACCCCTAAATGTGATAGGTACATATACGCTGAGAAGTTGCCTCCTATATCTACCTGGCAGTGCCAAAGGTCAAATCACGCTTTAGTAGGGCTTCCATTAGCCAAACTGTATGTAACCTGTGTACTGGAACACACTGCAAAAAAAACTTGAAATTGGCCCACAGCATCAGCATATCAGTATTTAAAACTCTCTATGCATGTTTGTTTAAAGAAACCTGCAATTTTTTTTTTTAACTTTCTATTTCCCCTTCTTACCTTCACCCTGGAGCTGCATTTCTTCAGGAAACTCCTATGTTCCCCACGACTGACCTACCTGAATCCCTGGGGGTTCCCCATGGAGCCATGGCTATACCCCCCCAGGTGGGTACAGAGTGGGGCCCAGACACCTCGATATCTTCTAGTCTCGTCAGGTCCCCTGGTGGTCAGGCAGGCAGTCACAATCAGGGCTGGCACTGGAGTGTCATCTACCTGTGATCCGGTGGTGCTTTTTCCTGTTTCTCTCTGTGTGATGTGTGCCCTGACATCAAGGCGTTACACCGACATCCATCACACAGCTCCCCATTGGTCTGTCCTACCAGCTTGCTGTACCTCGGGCCTCCACCCGGAGTCAGACAAGCAGCGGATACTGTCCCTCCCTCACCCCCACAAGAAAGTGAGCAGTCCCTAGGATGCTCAAGCCTTCTCCCCCGGTCGGCCCTCCAGCAACCTGAGTATGCTCCTGAACCCAGGTCACCGGCATCACAAGCGGAAATCCAACCACTGCGCCGACGGGCCATAAGAAACCTGCAATTGTTTCTCCTGATCTCCCCCTTCCTGCCTCAGTGACTTGCTGGTCATCTGTTTGATGAAATATTACAGTACATTTACTACCGTGTCTCATTGACCCCATCCCTTCCTTTTCATAGCTTTCCTTTTTTACTTTTCCTTGTGTAGCCTACTCACTTGCATAGGTTTCAGTTGTCTTAAAGTAGCATTACCTCTTATTCACATGCCACCTACCTCTCTGACCCTGGGATATTCACCCTACCTTCTGCCTCTCCTCACTCCCCTTATCTGAAGCCTGTCCCTACCCATGGCCCTGGTATCGCTATTTGCTGCTATGACACTTATGGGTTCCCCTGCCTATCCTCCCCCTCCCTCTTTAACCTTCACAACTCCCTTCATTTTCTTATCAGCTTCCTAACTTCCCTTGTTACCCCTCTCACTCTTGTTCTTTTGCCTTTATCACACCATAGTGTCCAATCTTGACTGTAACCTGCATTTAGCTGAAAATGTGTGTATATAGTACTTATGCACTACCACTGTCATTGCCCTGTTTATTATATTTAGCCCTGACTATGTTAGTTACTTATTTAAATGTTGTGTGATTTTATTGTGTTCAATGTGCTGTGTATTGTTCTTGTATCCTATCCAGGTCCCTCTCGCAGATGAGCTTTGCTCAGTGATGTTTGCCTGGTTAAATAAAGATTTTGATTGATTGATTGAGTGATTGATTGACTGCTGGAAGCCATGCAAAGATAACACGAAAACAAGCATTTGTCAATGCTAAAGGTTTCCTTATGTAGTGTATGTGGGATGGCATTCAGCGGTGCTCATGGAGCTCATTACAGCTGTAACTTCTTCAAGCTCGCCACAGCCATATCGACTCTGGCTAGAATTTGTTTCTCCTACTCTTGGGAGAGTGACTGTCCGAACAGGTAAATGTTTTATTCTGTCTTCCATTTTTACAAGTGGAGTTTATTTTCTCTGGGAACAGCTCATTTGGTAAAGTTTGTCACTCCTTAAGTGTATACATATTAAGCTCCTTTAGTCTTTCTTCATATGTCTTCTGGTGCAGACCTGCACCATTTTGGTTGCCCTCCTCTGGACAACCTCCACTTTGTCTATGTCTTTGTGGAGATGGGATCTCCAGAACTGCATACAGTACTCCAGATGGAGTCTCACCAACTGTCTGTACAGAGGGATAACAACTTCCTGTTTTCTACTATTGATGCCTCTTCCTATGCCTCCCAGTATCCCCCCAGCCTTCCTTGCTGCCTTCTCACATTGCTTGCCCACCTTTAGGTCATCTGCTATAATTACCTCCAGGTCCCTTTCTATTTTTACTGTTGTCAGGATCTCACCCCCCCCCCATTGTGTACGCTTCCCCTGGGTTTTTGTTTCCCATGTGCATTACCTTGCACTTCTTTGCACTGAATCTGAGCTGCCATACATTTGACCATTCCTCCAACATTGCCAAGTCCCTTCTCATCCTTTCCACTCCATCTTGTGTATCAACCCTGTTGCAGGTCTTTGTGTCATCTGCAAAGAGACATACTTTTCCTTCCAGTTCCTCTGCAATGTCACTTGTAAAGACATTAAAAAGGACCGGTCCCAGTACTGAACCCTGCGGTACCCCGCTAGTAACCCTCCTTTCTTCACTGTGTACTCCATTTACTACTACCCTGTGTGTCCTGTTGTCTAGCTAATTTTTTATCCAGGCTACCACCTTGGGACCCATTCCAAGGCTGGCTATCTTGTGTATTAATCTTTTGTGTGGAACTGTATCAAATGCCTTGCTAAAATCTAGGTAGGCCATGTCCACAGCCCCTCCCTGGTCTACTACTTTGGTCACCCAGTCAAAGTAATCTTTTAGATTCATTTGACATGACCTTCCCATTGTGAATCCATGCTGCCTTGGGTTCTGTGCCCCACTGGCCTCTAGGTACTCAACAATTCTTTCCTTCAGAAGTGATTCCATCATTTTCCCTACCACTGAGGTCAAACTAACTGGTCTGTAGTTTCCTGCCTCTGTCCTGCTCCTACTTTTGTGAAGTTGAATCACATCTGCCCTCCTCCAGTCCTCAGGTACCACCCCATCCTCCCATGATTTGTTAAAGAGAGTAGTCAGCGATGTCACTAGTTCTACCCTTAGTTCTTTTAGAATTCTTGGGTGAATCCCATCAGGTCCCATTGCTTTGTCTACCTTCAAATTTATTAGTTCTTTCAGAATCCTTCTTCTGTAAATGGACTGATATCGACCCCCATCTTCAGAGTGTTTCTCTTGTTTGGTTTAGGTAACTCCTCCTCCTCTTCCTTTGTGAATACTGAGCAGAAATATTCGTTCAGCATCCCTGCTTTTTCACTGTCACTCTCTACCCACATTCCCTTCCCTTTATTAAGCTTCAGTTTCCCTCCTTTGGTCTTTCTTCACTCCCTAATGTACATATAAAATATCTTATCCCCCTTCTTAACAGAATTGGCTATCCTTTCCTCAGTTTGGGCCTTTGCTATTCTGACTGCCATCCCAGCCTCTTTCTGCTTTAACTGATAAAGTTCTCTGTCCTGCTCCTTGAGTGTTTCCTTATATTTCCTGAATGCTGTCCTTTTCTCCTTAACCTTCCCTGCCACCTCTTTTGTGAACCATAGCATTTTTCTCCTTCGTTGTGTTTTATTGATTTTATTTACACATCGGCGTGTTGCCTCTGTGATGGCTGTTTTGATCACTCCCCATTGTTTCTCCACCCCTCCTTCTTACCTGTTTGTTAGTGCTTTTCTGAGGCACTCTCTCATTTTCCCAAAGTCAGCCCTCCTAAAGTCTAGTGCTCTTGCTTTTGTATGGCTTGATTGTATGGCTGTGTTTATCGTGAACCACACTGTTTGGTGGTCGCTTGTTCCCAGATGGCTATCCACTTCTAAACTGGGATTCTTTCTCCATCCCCATTAGAAAGTACCAGGTCTAAGATTGCTCCCTCCCGAGTGGGTTCCAATATTAGCTGCCTGAGACATGCCCCCTGTAGGGCATCAAGAATGACCCTGATCTTGGATGTGCCTGCAGCAAAGGTGCTCCAGTTAACATCTAGCATATTCAGGTCCCCCATCAATAATATCTCCCCTTTTTCTGCCATTCTAAGAAAGCCTTCTATCATTTCCTTGTCCATTCCTTCCCCCTGAGATGGGGGTCTGTATACAACCCCCATGCGGATTGTGGTACCATTTTCTGTCTCCAGGGTGATGCAAAGTGCCTCATCTGCTCCCTGTTTACTCTTTAGTTCTGTTGCTTTGATCCCATCCTTTACACAGAGAGCTACTCTTCCTCCTCTTTTACCCTCCCTGTCCTTCCTGTATATTGTGTATCCTGGTATGTTGACATCCCAGTCATGGTTCTCTGTGTACCATGTTTCTGTGACTGCCACAATATCCAGGCAACCCTCTTCCATCAAGGCCACTAGTTCAGGGAGCTTGTTACACAGACTATGGGCATTGGTACTCATCACCCTCCACTTTTTGATAGCCTTACCCCTTTTAGCCCCATTTCTGTCCTTACTGCCTTTGCCTTTTTTTACATTTAAATCTGTTCTGCTCCCTAATAACTTCTGTACCTTGGTGTTTACCTCATTAATCACCATGCTTTGTCGGGGGAGGCTTGGATTTCTCAGCTTCTTTACAGTGCCTCCCCCCTTGGCTAGTTTAAATGCTTGGCAATGAAGCATTTAAACCTCTCACCTAGGATCCTGGTCCCCCCCCATGGACTGATGCAGACCATTGCACCAGTATAGGTCTGCATTCCTCCAGGTGGCTCCCCAGTCCCCAATGAAGCCAAAACCCTGAGCTCCACACCAGTTTTTCAACCACTCATTGAATTCCCTGGTGAGAAGTGCCCTAGCATCTCCCTTGTCATAGACAGGCAGCACCTCTGAGAAGGTTACCATATGCACTACTTGTCTAAGGCCCCCTTCCCAACTCTACAAACTCCTGTTACACTGCTCTGATCCCATTCCTAGCCAGGTCATTGGTCCCCAGGTGGACAATGACATCCAGCTCCCTCCCTCATGCAGCTCCTCCCACGATCCTGAGGATTCGCCTCCTGTCCTTCCAAGCCATGGCGCCAGGAAGGCACCTTACCTCCCTCTCCCCATCCTCCCCCATTTCTACCCCCCTAATGACTGAGTCCCCCACTGAGAGTTGTTTCCTTCCCCTGTGGGGTCCCATACCACACTCCTTTGGGTCTCCTTTGTGAAGGTTCCCAGCATCCTCCTTGGTCTCCACTGCAGGTGCCTCCATAAAGGAACCACTATCCACCAGAAGAGTGAATGAATTGTTGGAGAGGGTTTCACTGATTTTCAATTGTTGTGTTTTCCCCCAAGGTAGCTGTTGAACTAGCTAGTGACCTCTTGTGAGTGCCCTAGGGCAGTGAAAGAGTGTTGGGAGCAAGGTGTGGTTAACGGTATCAAAAGCCTTTGTAAGGTCTATATATACAGACCAAAACAGGTGACCTTGATCCAGGGCTATTTGAATATAGTCCATGTATTCAAAGAGGGTGGTCATTGTACTGTGGGCTTTTCTAAACCCATGTTGTTGTGGGCATTGAATATTGTACTTGTGTAGGTGTTCATTTAATTGGTTAGATACAATACAATTGAGGGCTTTTTGGTGGGGAGGATGGATATAGGTCGGTACTTATTAAGTTGTACCCTGTCATCACTCTTATGTACAGCAGAAACATAGAATTTGACTTTGACGTCAGATAAGGACCGCTTGGCCCACCCAGTCTGCCCATTTCCCTACCTACTGGATAAGCTGCAGATCCTAGTTAACCAGCAGCCTACTTCTTTCTACCCCCACCCCCCAGAATTGCCTTATGACTAATGGCTGCTTTCCATTGTTGTAGGGACTGACCCTGGAAAAGTGATAGATTGAGGAGTCTAGTCAGTGGTTTAACTATGGCGTCGAGCATGAGGTTTAGTAGTTTGACGTCCAGTGTGTCACTGCTAAATCTTGCTTTGCCTCAGACTTTTTGGAGGTATTTTTTGAACTCATTGGATGTGACATGCCGAAAATAGAAGGGGGGAATGTTGAGAGGAGGGACAGTGGTGTGACTTCTTTCTGGCATGTCAGGTGCAGAAAAGAAGTCAGGGGGAGGATCCCATTGAGCTTGGTGAATGTGGTATTGAAGATATCCATAATTTGTTTGTGATCTTGTGTAGTGACATCATCAACCACTAGCATTGTTGGGAATGCTTTATTGGGCTTGCCTATCAGATTTTTTTCTTATCTCAAAAGTTCCAGCTATTACCCTGTGAGTTAGTTCACCCTGATAATATTTTATTTTAGCCTGGCATACTGCTCAGGTGCAAAGGTTACGTGCAGCTTAATTCTGCATATTGACCTTTTTTTTGGGGGGGGAGCTAGTGATAGTGGCACAATGCCAGAAGGTGTCCCTGTGTTTCATCTTATTGAGCAAGGCTGGGATGAACCAAAAGTTGAGTGGACCCTTGGTTTTACTTCTGTGGAAGGGGCAAACAGATCACATGCCTTGTTGAACTGTGGTATAAAGAAGTTCAGGGCATGTACAGTGTTAATGGAAGTGTAAATAGGGGACCAGTTGCATTGGGCCAGGTGAACTGATTTGAATGTGGGGAACTGTGGCCACCTTCTTAGTGATGAGCTCCCCATTAAACACCTGTGAGCCTTTCATTGGCCAGAGCACACTAGATAAGTAATGAAGCCAGGAGAGTCAACTCTATATTAAAAACAGAGAAAGCAGGCAGACCTTAGCTTTGATATGGCAAGTTAAAATGTGATGCTTTTTACCTGACCGATGGAGGTGGTCACTTTGCTGAAGTGGTCAGGTTTAATCATGGTTCAGCTGGATAATGGAACCAAGAACCCCTCTGAAGTGTATGACAAGTAAGAACATTGGAGTTAATTTAAAAAAAACTGCAGGCTTTGATGCAGCATAATCGGGGAGGGGCACTGGTACTTTAACTATATGCTTCTGTTCGGACACACACGTGGTGCTGCCCCACTAATTTTACTAAGTTGCATTGTAAATATAGGGGTTGAGCTTGCCAAACCCTTTATGTTGATAAGTCTGTTAGCTTGCCTTTTTTAATACATGTTTATAGATGATTTTAGGTTTAGATTTGGGCACCTTGTTTGACCAGAGGCACATTACCAGGGAGTGATTACTCAGGGAGTCAGGGAGAGTTAGGGTGCTGGTGATTCTGTGTGGGTGGTAAGGATCGAGTCCAACAGGGAACTGTTACTAGTCCTATTATTATAATTTGAAGATGGGGGGGTGGCTCAGAGGTAATTTAAGAAAGTATTTTTTCACAGAGAGGGTTGTGGATGCATGGAACAACCTTCCGGAGGAGGTTGTGGAGTCAAAAACAGTGGTGGAATTCAAGCATGCATGGGACAGTCATAAGGCAATTCTAGGGGGTTGGGGTAGGAAGAAATAGGCTGCTGGTTAACTAGGATCTGCAGCTTATCCAGTAGGCAGGGAAATGGGCAGACTGGGTGGGCCAAGCAGTCCTTATTTGCTGTCAAATTCTATGTTTCTATGTTTCTATGTCTGGGGGGGCAGTGACCACTTGGGTTATGTCCAGGGCTGCAGTGTCGTCTTTGAATTGGTTCACTTCAGGGGAAAGCCAGCTGATACTGAAAACCCACCATGACCACTGCCTCCTGTCAGGGGAGGGATATGATATAATCAAGGGACCATGTTGAATCCAGGTGCCTTGTCCCGGGGGGGGAGGGGGATATAGATAAATATAATGACAAATGATTTACCTTGAGAGCCAAGGATTATTTTAATGGCAAGATCTGAGAGTTATTGAGTGGATTAACTTGAGGGAGGGTCAACCCTTTTAGATTGTCCTTAATGTATACCACACAGCCCCCATCCCTTTTCCCAATCCAGTAATGCCTAAAAAGGGTGTAATGAGGAAGGGAGATAGCATTATCAGAGACCTTGGGCATGAGTCAGGTTTCCTTTAATGAAAGGAACGTCTGGTTTATGCTGTATATCCCGAACTTGAAGATCATCAAGCTTTGGCAGCAGACTGCAGATATTGATGGATGCAAGTTGTAGAAATGTATTGTCATTACTCTGGTGATTGGGTGGCTGCTGCAGACCCGGTTTAGGGTGGATATTACCAGTTAGAAAATGGGTAAAATTATTTCAACCTTCTGATTGGCCGAGGGACTTCTCTAGCTGGGCATCTATCAGACAACAGATGCCCAGCTATTAAAAGTACCAGCCCAACCAACACAGAATTACCAGACTCATGCTGCCCAGTCTGCTGTGTAATTACTGAAACCCCTTCATTTCGTTTTTAAATGTCTGCCATTTTTTCCTCTCACTTAGCGAGACACAATGGCACACAATGTTGTGGATTAAAACTACAATTTACAGTAAGCGCTTCCTCTCTTCCTCATTCCCACACCCCAAAAACATTTTGTAATGCTTACATTTGTTGTTTGTTGCTGCTTTATTTCACCTCCCTCGATCTGCAGCTCCTGACCTTTCACCTCGGCTGCTGCTCACGGTATATCTAACGACCACATTGCGTGTCCCACGCATGGTACATTTACCAACCGCATCATGCTACACTAAAAGTTAAAAGCAAAATAAAAACAACTACAAGACAAACAATAGTGCGGCAGAACTCAGACAAAGCGGGAGTGAATTCAAAAACTAGTGAGATGAAACCACGCTGCTTCGCAACTCCACCCCCCCCTCGTACTTCTGGGTAACAGTGTCAGATTCTGGCAACTGAAAACACACACAAAAAAATGAACCTGCAGTATTGCAGCAGTTTGTGTCCCCTGCTTTGCAAGTATGTAAAACAAATCCATTCTCTTGTTTTAAAGGTGCTGTTGGAGGGGGAGGTTAGTACAATAGAATGGTTCTATGACTTCTGTTTGTGGAGCAGGGGCAACAGGACATGGAGCAAGACAAAAATGGAGGGACTACTTTACCAATCAAAGGTTCTTTTCTGGCATTGCATTTATTTTCACAGTGATTTCCTTACTAAAATTACTACATAATTAAAATATACACACATGCCCATTTTCTAAGTGCAATAATACCTTCCAGGGTGCAGTATGGGCTATACCCACCCTTCCAGGAGCTATAAGGCCCTCCATCTGTGGCATCGGGCCTCATTAGGCCCAAGGGCGGGTGGGTCTAGCCCAGTACCTTCCATTCTGTTGGGTATTATTGCTTGCATATGAAGAGGAGAAGAAGCATAATGATCCAGGTGAAATAGCACCCGATCACGCTGGTTGTGGTGTGGCACCCATGGCTGGTGGAGTTTTTTAGTTTAGGGATTTGGTTTACGGTATAGATAGATTGAAGGAAAGGATACAAACTGTGTAGATAGATTGAAGGAAAGGATACACTAATGGGGGATGTTTGGTGATGAGAAACTAATGAGTGAAAAATGATCTGAGGAGCACGCAGCCACGGTATATAGGGGTTTTGAGCCTTGAGGAATTATTTGGTAGTTAATACATATGTGAGAGTTTAAGATGAGGGGGGGGCCATATTATATGTTGACAAGCCCAGGTAGATAAATTGAGCAACTATGGTCATAATGACCATGGTTAATAACACTGAAGTTCAAAAAGAAGGCAGACTTTGACAGAAGATTGGATGGTGAGCCAAGATTGTGTTAGTATAAATGCAGTGTGCTCAGCACTGCCTCTAGTGATGAGCTAGTATAGGGAGCTAATGGGGAATTGGATACTTTGTAATTGTCATAAAATACTATTACGTGACCCACAGCTAACTATTTTTTTTGATTTTTTTTAGCTTTTGTTGACTGAGTAAGAGCACTAGACAAATCCTGCCTATTTTCAGGCACGGCCCAGGGGAGGGTGATACAGATGAATGCCAACTGACCTTGAACCAGATTAAGCTGTATATAAAAAAGAGTTCAGATAGAGTGGGAGGGAGGGGGATGGGTGGTGAGCCAGCTTACAGTGCTGGTGGCATCACCTGAAGAGCTGTGGCACAGAGTCCAGGCAGTCACTCCGTACCTATGTGCTCGTGGACAAGTTAGTGGGCAGGAGCTGCAGCAAAGGTTCGGCTAAGAATCCCTAGCAGCAAAGCTGCAGTTCATCTTCCTTGCCAGAGTGAGGACTGAAGTGCCTGCAGGGAAAGGTAAGCATGGTTAAAAAAGTCTTTCCCTTGTTATTCAAAATGGTGTTTGTGATAGCAGAAACTGAGTGGAGGGGACTGAGAGCAGAGAAACAAGGAGAAGTAAATGTTTATAAAAGTGTAATTTCCAGTTTGAATTAAGGCTAACTTAGACTCTAAACATCCTGGGCAAACATGTACACTGAAATAAAATGCTACAAAATAACACAAGTGGCAGTAGCTGCCGAAAAACAGAGTACAGAAGGTCCACTTGGCTAAGAGAAAATGCACCAAATTCAATTGCTGAAGACCTGTGACTTAGAGTCTAGGCAGTCACTCTGTACCTGTATGCTTGGGGACAGGTGGGCAGGAAAGAGCTGCAGCCAAGGTACGGCCAAAAATCCAGAGCCGCAAAGCTGCAGCTGATCTTCCTTGCCTGAATGAAGGCTGGAGAATATGGAGACATAATGAAGCTAACTGTGATCTGTGAATGCATTGTTTGGGTCTAGCAGCATGTGAAGATATTCTGAAGCTAACCGTGATCTGTCTATGCATTGTTTGGGTCTAGCAGCATGTGGAAATACAATAAAGCTAATTGTGGTCTGTGTATGCACTGTTTGGGACTAGCAGCATGTCAAAATATACTGAAGCTAACTGTGATCTGTGTATGCATTGTTTGGATCTAGCAGCATGTGGAGATGTAAGGAAGCTAACTGTGATCTGTGTATGCATTGTTTGGGTCAAGCAATGTGTGGAGATATAATGAAGTTGTGGTCTAAGTATGCATTTTTGGGTCTAGCAGCATGTGGAGATGTAAGGAAGCTAAATGTGATCTGTGTCTGCATTGTTTGGGTGTAGCAGTGTGTGGAGATATAATGACGCTAACTGTGATCTGTGTATGCATTGTTTGGGTCTAGCAGCGTGTTGGAGATATAATGAAGCTAACTGTGATCTGTGTATGTATTGTTTGGGTGCAGCAGTGTGTGGAGATATAATGAAGCTAACTGTGATCTGTGTATGCATTGTTTGGGTCTAGCAGTGTGTGGAGATATAATGAAGCTAACTGTGATCTGTGTCTGCATTGTTTGTTTGGGTCTAGCAGCATGTGGAGATATAATGAAGCTAACTGTGATCTGTGTCTGCATTGTTTGGGTCTAGCAGTGTGTGGAGATATAATGAAGCTAACTGTGCTCTGTGTCTGCATTGTTTGGGTCTAGCAGTGTGTGGAGATATAATGATGCTAACTGTGATCTGTGTATGCATTGTTTGGGTCTAGCAGCGTGTTGGAGATATAATGAAGCTAACTGTGATCTGTGTATGCATCGTTTGGGTCTAGCAGCGTGTGGAGATATAATGAAGCTAACTGTGATCTGTGTCTGCATTGTTTGGGTCTAGCAGTGTGTGGAGATATAATGACGCTAACTGTGATCTGTGTATGTATTGTTTGGGTGTAGCAGTGTGTGGAGATATAATGAAGCTAACTGTGATCTGTGTCTGCATTGTTTGGGTCTAGCAGCGTGTGGAGATATAACGACACTAACTGTGATCTGTGTGTGCACTGTCTGAGTCCAGCTCATTAGATAAAAAACTGCGACATCTACTGCAATGTTAATCAGGCTGCATAGAGATGTGGGCAGGAGGCTTTGGATAGCGCTCTAGAATAAATTAAAACAGAGGTGCTGACTATGAGGGGGGCTGAGGGGCTGAAGCCGCCCTCAGGGAAGTTAAAGTGGGGGCTCTATCCCCTGCCGCCAGGCTGTAGTCATGTTTATTTATTTTTTTGTCAGTCACTGTGCTGACTAGGCAACCAAAAATATTTTTTCCCCTCTCTGGAGCACACGCAGGGGTGGGTATCTCTCTCTCTCTCTCTCTCTCAGTGGATCCATTTAATCTGTGTGGGTGGAGTTGTCTTGAACATTAATCTCCACAGATCATCTTCACTGATTGACATACTGGTGTGGAGTGCCCTAACCTCATCTATGCCATAGACAGGTACTGTAGCACTTCCAAGAAAGTTAACATGTGTGCCACTTGTCTACAGCCCCTCCCCCAACTCCACAAACTCCAGTTGCACTGCTCTGATCCCATTCTCAGCCAGGTCATTCATTCCTAGGTGGCTAATGATATCCAGCTTACTCCCCCTTGCAGGTGCTCCCACAATCCTGAGGATTCATTTCCTATCCCTCCAAGCCATGGCACAGGCAGGAACCTTACCTCCCTTTCCCTACCTCCTCCCTCCTCCCTCCCCAGTTCTTCCCCAACAACTGAGTCCCTCACCAGGAGTAGTTTCCTTCTCCTGTGGGGTTCTGTGCCACCCTCTTGTGGGTCTCCTTTGTGGAGGTACTCAGCATCCTCCTTGGTCTCCACTGTAGGTGCCTCCATAGAGGAACCATGCTCCACCAGAGTGGCAAATGAATTGTGGAGAGGCACAACTAGAGGGATGCACCTCTGTTCCACCACCCTCAGCCTCCCTGAGCCCACCATGATATGACCACTCCTCTTTCTTGACAACCTCTGTGGTAGTGGTGGTGGCCTGGGTTGTCCCTGGGTGAGGGAACAGGTTTCCTGAATCCTTGCCAGGTCAGCATGGAGATGAACAATCTCCACCCTCAGACCACAGAGGTGCCTGGAAATAGGGCAGCAATGCAGTCTCCAGAATGTCCCCAGGAAGATTGCTGCTCCACAGCCAGTGCATTGCACTACTCCCCACATGTCTGTATCCCTTCCTGTTATAGATGTTTGTTTTTTTTTTGTTCTTGTGTTAGTGTGTGCAAGCTTGTGAGTGTCTCTACCCCCTATTCAGTGTGCTGTGTCTTTAAGGATATGAACAGGTGTATCTTGTTAACAGTTTTGTGGAAGTGATGTCAGAACCCCTGCTATAAAGGAAGTTATGTGTTTGGAGTGGGTGGGGTGAGGGTAGGGTGGGTGGGAGTAAACCTATGCCATCCAGAAACAATCAACTACAACTCTAACCTCCACCCCGGGGAGTTCCTTTCTTCCTTTCAGATACCTATTTCACAGAGGTTAAGTAACAGGTCTAGTCACAAATGACTGCAAATATCTCCCAGTTACAGTTCCTCCCTGGAAAATTAAACTTAAAACTAAGAAATGTCAACCCCAATACCAGAATCAATACTAGTTACTTACACTGGTCCAAAAAATAATAATTCAGTTCAGTGTAGTGTAGAAAATAACCTCCTTTCACTGAAATGGATGGTATTGGTGTATGACTTCTGACTATTCAGTGATGTACAATAAGTGTACATGGCCTTATTCCATAAAATTTTAAAATTTATTAAAAAACACTGGGATTTTAGAGAAATAACAATGAATCATCTGCAGATAGTGAAATTTGAATAACTGGTTAAATAAATTGACTGATACATTGCTGAACCTCCATGTAACCGTTGAACTGTTTTATTTGGTTTCTCTCTATACATTAGCCATAACTTTTTATACAACAATTTGTATGGATTTTTTATTCAAAACTGTATGTAATTGTTCTGCTTTAGGTGCTTTAAGCCTGACTTGACTGTATTTCCTCTGGAACTGCTTATTGTACTTGTTATGGTTTTGTGACTACATATTTGATGTGGACCCTTTGTAAATGAGCACTTGCACTCAATGGTAATTCTCTGAAGTTTTCAATAAATACATTTTTTATGTTGCAGGTTCCCCGGCACAACCCCTAAATCGGAGTGGGGGGTATCCCCAACAAGTTTCCATACTCAATGTAAAGGATTGACAAAAAGGGGCATTTACTAGGCCCTAGCCTAGAAGCATTATAAAGGGCTCTGTCCCAGGAGAAGAGTTACTCTCTGAAAACAAACTCTCCATCATGATATACACATGCCCCCACTCTGCACTGTCAAAGTCTTCTCATCATCATGCCTATGTAAATCATGTAATATGTATATTAAGGGTACAAGCCATAGCCACTTTGTATGTGATAAATCCACCCTTAGCAAGCAGCAGAAGGAGATAGACAACCTCAGAAAATGTCTGTACTATTATGGTACGTTGACTCTGTGAAGGGACAATGTAGAGGGGAACAACAGCTTGGGGTCAGAAAGAGAAATACATAAATAAGAAAAATGTGACCTCTGACCAAATGATGTTTTCATAGTTGATTCCAAAAATCAAGTACAATGTGTCAGTCTTGTTAAGTGTGTGAGCTGTTGTAGCACATTTTTTGAAGACTGCATGAAAAACAGATGGGACTCTATTAAGTGTAATCGTTTTGGCCATTACATCCATTTGCACCTGATACCTCTGAATGAGTTGTAGCCATTCAATGCTTTCATAAAGTCCACAATGGTGGGTTAGTTTTGGCACCTGCAAAGCAAACCTTGCAATTTGATTGGCCAACACCCTTACTTTATTAAACAGACCTCGGTTTGTTGAGTAATAGAATAACAAACCATAATCTACTAAAGGTTGTAGAAAACTTTGGGACATAATTAAACATGTGGCTGGTTATTTAAGAGGTATATCAAAACCAGTAGTGGTAATGCATGCGGGTACAACTGATGTTGGGAGAAGAAGGAATGAAGATATACAGAGTGACTTTGAGGAGTTGGGGAATATTCTGAAAGAAAGGGGATGTAGCATTATACATAGAAACATAGATTTTGATGGCAGATAAGGACCGCTTGGCCCACCCAGTCTGCCAGTTTCCCTACCTAATGTATAAGCTGCAGATCCTAGTTAACCAGCAGCCTACTTCTTCCTACCCCCAACCCCTAGAATTGCCTTATGACTGTCCCATGCATGCTTGAATTCCACCACTGTTTTTGACTCCACAACCTCCTCCGGAAGGCCGCTCCATGCATCCACAACCTCTCTGTGAAAAATACTTCCTTAAATTACCTCTGAGCTGCCCCTCTTCTATCTTCAAATTGTGCCCCCTAGTTCTTGCACACCTCTTTTTTTGAAAGATGCTACCCTCTTGGACTTTGTTGATTCCCTTGAGGTACTTGAAAGTTTCTATCATGTCCCCCCTCTCCTTCCTTTCCTCGAGGCTGTACATATTTAGCTCCTTAAGTTTTTCTTCATGTGTCTTCCAGTGCAGACCCTGCACCATTTTAGTTGCCCTCTTCTGGACAGCCTCCATCCTGTCTATGTCTTTGCGGAGATTGGTTCTCCAGAACTGCATGCAGTACTCCAGATGGGGTCTCACCAACTGTCTGTACAGAGGGATAATAACTTCCTATTTTCTACTGGTGATGCCTCTCCCTATGCATCTCAGTATCCCCCCAGCCCTCCTTGATGCCCTCTCACATTGCTTGCCCACCTTTAGGTCATCTGATATGACTACCCCCAGGTCCCTTTCCATTTTTGTTGTTAGTATCTCACCCCCTCATTGTGTAGTCTTCCCCTGGGTTTTTGTTTCCCAGGTGCATTACCTTGCACTTCATAGCATTGAATCTAAGCTGCCATACATTTGACCATTCCTCTAACCTTGCCAAATCCTTCCCATCCTTTCCACCCCACCTTGTGCATCAACTCTGTTGCAGATCTTTGTGTCATCTGCAAAGAGACATACTTTTCTTCCAGTCCCTCTGCAATGTTGCTTATAAAGACATTGAAGAGGACCAGTCCTAATACTGAACCTCATGTACCCACTAGTAACCCCCTTTCTTCAGAGTGGACTCATTTACTATTACTTCTGTGTCCTATTCTCCAGCCAATTCTTTACCCAGGCTGTCATCTTGGGACCCACTCCCAGGCTGGCTAACTTGTATATTTAATCTTTGTGTGGGACTGTATCAAATGCCTTGCTAAAGTCTAGGTAGGCCATGTCCACAGCCCCTCCCTGATCTACTATTTTGGTCACCCAGTCAAAGAAATCTATCAGATTTGTCTGGCATGACCTTCCTGCTATGAATTCATGCTGCTTTGGGTCCTGAGCCCCTCTGGCCTCTAGATACTCAACAATTCTTTCCTTCAGAAGTGATTCCATCATTTTCCCTACCACTGAGGTTAAACTAACAGGTCTGTAGTTTTCTGCTTCTGTCTTGCTCCCACTTTTGTGAAGGGAATCACATCTGCCCTTCTCCAGTCCTCGGGTACCACACCGTCCTCCCATGATTTGTTAAAGAGGGTAGTCAGTGGTGTCACTAGTTCTACCCTTAGTTCTTTTAGACTTCTGGGATGAATCCCATCAGGCCCCATTGCTTTGTTCACCTTCAGTTTTAAGAGTTCTTTCAGAACCCTTTCTTCTGTAAATGGGCTGGTATCAACTTCTGTATCCAGAGTGTTTCTACTGTTTGTTTTAGGTACCTCCACCACTTCCTTTGCAAATACTGAGCAAAAATATTTTAGTATCTCTGCCTTTTCACAGTCACCCTCTGCCCACCCTCCCTCCTCTTTATTAAGCCTCACTAACCCTCCCTTGGTCTTCCTTCGCTCCTTGATGTACCTATAAACGGTTTTATCCCCCTTCTTAACTGAGTTGGCTATCTTTTCCTTGGTTTGGGCCTTTGCTGTTCTGGCTGCCTTCCCAGCTTCCTTTGCTTTAACTGATATAGTTCTCTGTCCTGCTCCTTTTCTGTCAGAAGTTCTGCCAGTCTGAAGGGTGGTAACAGCAAAAACCAGGAGCATAGCACAACTAAAGAAGTTGGTTAACTAGCATCTACAGCTTATCCAATAATTAGGGAAATGGGATGGTGAGGTGGGCCAAACGATCCTTATCTGCTGTCAAAGTCTATGTTTCTGTGTTTAAATGTGTGGCTTAGACACTGGAGCATAAGGATTTTCCTTCTTTAGAAATTTGGATACTTTCAGGGACCAAAGACTGTATTGAAATGATGGGGTGGCATCTAAATAAATACAGCTCTTGGGTACTAGGCATCAGAATAAGAAAAATTATCAACAATAATTTAAAGTAACTAGTCAGGGGACAGGAGGAAGGGAATCTTTAACTCTAATTCCTAGGTCCACTCACAAAAAAAGAATGCAAGGGCTAATAAACACAGCAAAATCTGCAAGTGTTTGTTCCTTATTGCAAGGAGTTTTGTGAAAAAGAAGTGTTCACTAGAGAAGGTACTTGCACAAAAGAATATTGCAATATTTGCTATAACTGAGACATGGTAGCAACCAGGAGACAAGAGGGATGGGCACATCAGAGGCTACAGCCTATATAGTAAAGTGAAGAGAGCAGAAAGCAGGAGGAGGGTAGCTATTTACAAAGCAGATATCACAGTAAAGCCAATCACAGGTATAGGGGAAAGTAACAAGTTGCAACACCTTTGGTTAAATATAAAACCGGATTCAGCAAGAAATGTATTCTTGGTTTAATATATAGACTACCATCACAGACACAATAACTGGATGATAGGCTGATAGAGCAATTAGGCAGCTTTAACCTGAATGATGAATACTTCATTATGGGGCATTTTAATCTACCCACAATTAACTAGGACCCAGTTGTGGGTAAAACAAATTCAGAAAAGAAGTTTATGAGTACTCCTGGAGACTTGGGATTGGAGCAATTCACTGAATTTCCAACTAAGGGCAATAATGTTCTAGACTTGGTTATAAGTAACTTAGAGTATTCCATTTCTGACTGGTGGGTAATGTGCCAATTGGACAACAGCGATAACAACATGGTAAAATTTGTTATTAAAAATACACAAACAAAAATCAAAGGTAATACTAAATTTAAATGTTTCAGGGAGGGGGGAATGGCCAACCACTGCAGTCAATGGTCATCTGAGTATTTAGTTCTCTTGTAACCCTGTCTAAAACCCATCAATACACTGATCTTTCTGCAGCATACTGCATTTCAAGCACACAGAATGCTGAGATAGTGCTTATCTTCTCAACAACTCCTCAATCGGAGTCCTGGTTGCCAGCACTCTAGAGATGTATCCCACTTGTTCTGTGCTTTGATACATGGCCTGACTACATGAGGGGATCCCTGAGATGGATTCTGCAGCATTGCTACCACTGCCAGAGGGCAACCTGTCAGAAATCCAACAAATGTTCATGGAGATCCTAAAACGGATGGACAACATGGACACTGCCACTAAATGGAACACGGCAGATATTCTGGACTTGTTGCAGACAGCCTGTGTTTCAGAACACAGGCCAGCAGAAGTGGAGGATGGCTGGCACAGAGGTGGTGCCAGGCTGCAAGAGCAGGACAGGGTGATCCATCTGCTTTGGTCCAGAGTCAAGGACCTTGAAAACCGCAGCCACCGGAATAACCTCTGGTTCGTAGGGTTTCCGGAAAGCTGCGAGGGAAAGGACACTGTGCTGCTTTTACATTGCAAACTCCTGACACTCTTGAATTGGTGTCGTGGGGAGCTGCCTGAGATCAACCAGTCCCACAGAATGCTAGCTCCTCATTCGGCCCCAGGCAGCAGCCCATGCACCATCCTAGCCCCGGTCCACTGGTTTCAAGACCAGGAGGCCGTCACCAGGTTGGCTAGACAAATGAAAGAGCTCCGCTGAAGGGGCACAAAATACAAACATACACTGATTACTCTCAAGAAGTATTGGTGAGACAGAGGGCATACATGGCTGCAAGAAGAGCTTGTGCAGAGATCAGGCTGGAGTACTCCCTGAGGTATCTTGCCTCACTTAATGCGGTGATTAATGGATCTCCGAGGGTCTTCAACACACCTGCAGCTGCTGAGAACTTCCTCACAGTACAGACCCCCAAGCTCAACTGGGACAGGCTCCAAGATACTGGTGGACCCCTGGGCTCCTTGGTATGGCCCACCCCAATGGAATAACAACCACTGGAGTGCAACCACCCATGAATGCCAGTTGCACCCACACCAGCCAAGGATGATCATATAGTAAACCGGAAACTCTCCTGCAAGTCCTGAGGCAGCAACCAGAGGAACAGAAGGAAGGCACAGGAAGGGGGAGTGCATGTGGATAAAACCCCCAGGCTCAGCTCTAGGAACCACTGTGATAGTCCTGACTCTGAAGCCTCATTGGGCTTTCTACAATCTGACCTGAGCAACAACCAGTTTCTGGCCTGATACACTTGCCAAAGGAGCGCCCTACGCATTGTTCACCTTTGCCACCCAGATGCTCTGCAAGTAGGGGGACTAAGGCCCCGGTGGCAAGGATCCTCTCTCTTGGGCTGATGAAACTGAAGTTGCTGCATCAACAGCCTTGCTGCCATCTGAAACGCAGTCAGCCATGGTGCTTTCCATTGGGACATTCCCATTACCAACAACTGTTGCTGAACAAGTGGTCTAACCCTGAGGGTTCAGTCCTCTTGGTGAGGGACATCATCTGTTGTTTTTTTTTTTTTTAATCTGTGTTCATCCCGGAGAGTTAACCCTCATGCAGACCCCCCCCCCACCTGGATGAATGTAAATCAGATCTCTGTTCAGGTATGTTCTATGCATTTTTAGCATTGTTTTTATAATAAAGGTTTGACCCCAAGCCTGGATAGTGAGAAAACAAGGACATGGCTGCCTGCTGGACCCCCACTGGGGGGGCTTTGGATGGGCAACACAGGGGCCATCTACATATATCAAGAAGCTGCTATACAGGTAAGGATTGCTTTCTACCAGGTTTAAGGCTTAATGATTAGACCCCTACCCCTGAGACCCTAGGGTGAGACTACCCTTGGACTGCATTTTGGGCCCTGTCATGACTGAATAGGTCAGTGCTCCTGACTGGGCATGGGGGAGAAGGACCAAGACTCTGGTAATCCCTAGAGGTGCCTGGGACAACACACGCCATTGGGGACAGAGGGGGGCAGGGGAGTCAGAGACTCACAGCAGTTAATGTACCAGGGCCTGGATCTGGCTCACAAAGTTGAAGCTACAGAAAGGACAGATGCATATCAGGGTGTGAGCAATGAAGTGAGTGAGTCAAGGACTCTAGTTTTCGATGCTCCCACCAAGAGATCCACCTCCCAGCAACTTCCTCCTGTATCTGGGCTGCAGGATAGCCGATGTAAATAGCAGATGCTCGTCATGAAAGGGATGGGTGAAAAGGGAAGGAGGGAGGGAAATGTGGGTCTATTGTGCTCAGACAATATACAGATAATGTTATTACTAGTACCTATGTTTGAGGTACACCTGTTTTGTAAAGTAAAGTAAAGTTTGATGTACACAGTTTTGTTAACAGACCTGGCAATCCAGTGAGTGGGGTACTGAAACAAGTGGGGAGAGCGAGGAGAGGGTTGGGGGAGTGAAGCAGCATATCATAGGGGCCAGGGAAACAAGTTGGAGGGCAATGTCACAATATCTTCACACCATGGTAAACTGCCCACCCGAGGGAGACTAGACTCATATCCTTGAATGTTCAAGGGCTCAACTCACTAGTTAAGAGAAAGAATGTTTTGCTCCATTTAAAGAAATTGGTCCCCCTGGTAGCATTCCTATAGGAGATGAAACTCTCCACTGAGGAAGCAAAAAAAGAACTCAAGCAGGGATGGGTGGTAGAAGAGCTACACAGTGCAGCTGCATCCCACAAAAGGGGTGTTTCCATACTCCTCCACAAAAGTTTAGGACGGAAATTGACTAGAAAGACACGTGATAAGGAGAGGAGATGGATCATAGCCAAAATGGAGACCCCAGAGGGCTCCCTTGATTTTTACTAATGTTTATGCCCCTAACCAGGACTGCCCACAGTTTGTTTCATGAGGTCAATCAGGTCCTCAGAGCTTTTAAATACGAAAAAAGCACCGTGCTAATGGGAGAGGACTTCAACTTTTTACTGGAGCACATGATTGACAGGAGTAACAAAACCCCCAAACCCACAGGCAAGCCAAGAAAGAAGTCCAGAGACTCATGACCGAGCATGCGCTGCTAGACACATGGAGAATGCCATTCCCCAGGATGCATAACTACATGTGTTTTTTCTAGACTCACAGATCATCCAGCAGGACTGATTTATGGCTCATGTCCAGTGGGGTATATGATAAGGTTGTCAACACCAAATTGCACCCTATCATCATTTCTGACCATGTCCCTTTAGAGCTGATGATTAGATACGGGCAAGAACCCCCCCCCAGACCCCTACGTGGCACCCGGATACTATCCTGTTACATGATGTAAAATTCCAGGAGAGGCTGGGATCTGAGGTGCAGGGATATTGGAGAAATAACAATAATGGGGAAGTTTCTGACTCAACCCTCTTGAAGGCATTTAAAGCCACCATCTGAGGCAGGATAATTGCTTTTGCTTCTGCCAGAAGGCATAGCAAAGAGGCTGACCAATGGACCCTGGAGAAACACTTGCATAATCTAGAAACCCAGTACAAAAATCTCAAATCCAAACCCCCACCCCAAACCCTGCTTGCACAGTTGGCCAGTACGAGGATCTCACTTAATGCCCACCTAACCCACCAGGCAGAGCTGACCTAAGAAGGATGCACCATGCCTTTTGGGAGGGAGGACAAGAAGGCTAGTAAACTACTGGCCTATAAGCTCAAGAGCCAAAGGGCCACCAGGACAATTCACACACTATTAGATAAAGATGGAGTACCTTATCACTCTCAGAAAGGGGTGAATGAAATTATGACCCAGTTCTACATGCATTTACATGCATCCCCCTCCCCTCCTAACCCTCAACATATCCAAGGCTTTCTGGCCAATCTACCTATACCAAGACTCCCAGACACCGAAGCCCAAGGCCTCAAAGTCCCACTAACGCTGAAGGAGGTTGAGGCAACAATAAAAACCTTGAATTCCTGCAAAGCTCTGGGGAAAAATGGACTGCCCATCGACCTGTACAGAGTGAGAGAAGTACATCTGGCCCAATACCTGGTCATAGGGTCTTCCAGGACTCCCTGGTCACAGGGCGACTACCCCCCACTATGAGAAAAGTGACCATAATGGTTCTTCCCAAAAAGGGGAAAGACCCACTATCACTGGGAAACTAGCGCCCCATATCCCTCATAAATGCCGACACCAAAACACTGGCCAAGGTATTGGAAGAGATATTGGAACAACTCCTACTGGGCCTAATCCACCCATCCCAAGCTGGATTTGTTAAAGGATGTTTGGGGTCAGACCACCATAGAACATTGATTACCCTCATGCACATGACAAAAATGTCCAAAACCCCCTCTGTGGCCCTAGCAATAGCCTTTGAGAAGGCCTTCAACTCAATTGAATGGTCCTTTTTGTTCCACACCCTTACAAAAATGGGCAACGGTCAAGCTTTATCACTTGGATAAAACTCCTACACACCTCCCCCATTGCCTTTGTCCCAACCAATAGTACTATGCCCCCCATTTGAACTGCACAAGAGTACGAGGCAGGGTTGTCCCCCACTACCCCCTCTTATTCGTGTTAGCCTCAGAACCCTAGGCCATAGCTCTTTGGGAATCCCATGGGATCCTGGGCATCCAAATGGGTGACATCAACTTCAAGACCTCTCTGTACGCTGATGACCTCTTAACTACAGCCTACAACCCCCAGGTGATCCAGGATATCTCTGATATACTGACAGACTTCACCCAAGTTTGTGGCCTAAAGATAAACCAGACTAAAACTGAAGCCCTCCCATTGAACTCAGCAAGTTAAGGGGAGGCTTTTACAACACAAGACCTGAAATGGTCCCCTAGTGGCATTAAATACCTAGGTATCATCTTGCACCCAAATCTGACTAAAATGATTTTGGCCAATTTTTCAACCCTATTAGACTCCCTCAGACAGGATGGTAACAGATGGTAGGCCCTCAAGCTCTCACTAGCAGCCAAAATAGACTCCATCAAGATGATGGCAGCCCCTAAAATGCTCTACTTGCTAGCCCACTTACCGGCCACTATCCTCCAGAAATGGTTTCATAAACTTGAATCACTGATGGGTGGCTTCCTCTGGGAGGAATCCCCCTCAGAATCAGTAAACTCAAGCTGCAGCAGCACTGGAGCAGGGGAAGGTGGGGACTACCATAGCTGCAAGGTTATCATATGGCCTATGTCTCAGCCCAGGTCATTAGATGGTTCTCAAAGATAGGACAAGCCTCTCCAACTTGACTTCTCCTTGAAGCTTTGCTAGCACAGGCCCCATCCCCAGCAGTGGTCCTATATAATATGAAAAGTAATCCTCTTTGTCTCCCCTTTCCCATGCAGGTCTCAATCAAATACTAGTGGAAAACATAGTGTCTCTTAGACCAGAAACCTGCTCCATGGAGATACATGCCTCTGAAGTAATCACAATTTGACAGTAGGGAGCAACCTATCCACAGGAATGTTTGGGAAGTCCAGGGCATCTCCCAAGTACAGGACCTACTACTCCCCGGATTCCACGCAATCGATGCCTTTGAGACCCTGAGAACAAGATATCATCTCTTAACTACACATTTCTGGAAATATCTCCAAATAAGTGATGCCATAGCCCATTCACCTAATGCACCTACAGCAAGGGGGTGCCAGAGGTCCCCACCTGATAGGCACATAGGGAAAGCTCACTAAAAACAGAGTGAACCTGACATATCCCACACTTAGGGATGCTTCCCCAGATACCACCCAAACAGCCAGGGTACAATGGGTGCTGGAACTGCAGACCCCAATTGCAGTACATCAATGAAACCACAGGTGGGCAAGAATTCACATGGCCTGCTGAGATGGACACACATGCCTAATCATGAACAAGACCTTGCTTAGATGGTACCATGCCCTGACAAAACTTAAACTGATGAGGCTAACCCTGAATGATAACTGTTGGTGGTGTGGAGCCCAGAGGGCCCACCTGTACCATGTATTTTGGGATTGTGCCCATCTCTGCCCATTCTGGGCAGCAACCCAGGATAAGTGTTGAGAGATATTCCCTATGGTCGACCCTGAACCCCCCTCCTTTTCTTGGGATGTGGAAGGCACGACACACCTAAACACAGCCCAGGAGCTCAATGGGCCACAGCAGTGGGGACTGCAGCCAAGAGACTAATTCTGATGAGATGGCATTCCCTTGAGATACTGACCTTTGCAGAGCTTCTCTTGCTGTTAGCTCAAGGGGCCACATTCGAGAGACTCTTGAGTTTTGCAGGGGGAACAGTAGACAAATTTGAGAAATGTTGGCAGCCTTACATAGATTCAAATTACTGTTACAATTCCACAGTGGGGGTGGGAGCAAAAGGGTGATGAACCTGACCTCCCCCAGTGGACCACACCTACCCCCTCTCAACACCACCCCTACATCCTCTCTAGACTCCTGCACCCCATCCTTCTGATTGTTCCCTATCCTTGTATATAGTGTTTCTTAAAACTTATGTTATAGGATGCACCGCATTCCTCAACCCAGGTGGCCTATCAAGGCCCAACACACTGAGGTCTGACTCACAGCATAAGCTGAGGACTCTAAGCCCCCCCCCCCCACTGGAGAGACTAAGCTTTGGTTACAGTGTGCTGTTAATTAAGGGGATATGGACAGACCCACATACAGGCAATGGTTCTCAAAGTTTTTGCAAACAGTTTAAGAATACCATTGTCTAGGATATTGCCAAGGTCTGCAATACTGTGGTCAGATGTACACTTGAGGATTTCTGGAGACACCAAATGTTATGGTGCGCCCCAGGAAATGTATATTGTTGTGTGTGTGTGTCTTTTAAAACAATAAAAATCTTTAACTATAAAATGTTTCAGGGAGGCAGACTTCAAGGCCACGTGTGGGGAAATTACCATCTGGAACTAAATGGGGTAAGGACACACTATCAAGATCACTAGATGAAATGTGGGAGGTACTTATAAGTTAAACCAGCTGATAACCAAATACAGTATGTCCCAGAAAGGAAAAACATAATAAAAATGGAAGAATTCCCTCTTTTTTTAATAAGAAAGTTAATAAACTTATAAATGAAAGAAAGAAAATGTATAAGAGGGAAAAGACAGGGAATACAGGACAACAAGGGAATGCAAGGAGTACATGAAAACAGCAAGGAGTAAGTACAAAATCGTCCAAAAGGTTAAAGAGAACTACACATATTTCTATGCTCACATCAACCATATCAGGGGAGTCAATGTGAGTGTAGGTCTGCTGGTTAACATCAGAGGGGAGCTAATAACAGATGACAAAGCTATAACTGAAATGCTGAATGAGTATTTTGTGTTGGTATTCACTAATAAAACAGACATAGTAGCTGAAGGGGAAATGACTTGTGCTAAGCCACCTAAAACAGTACAGGAAAAGGAATTTAGGAATAGATTAAGGGGTCTCATTGTTGAGTCCCCAGAGCCTGATAGGGTGCATCCAAAGGTTCTTTACGAGCAGTGGACGAATTTTCTGGATCAATAACTAAGATTTTTCAAGAGTAATTAAGGTCAGACAAAGTGGTTAAGTCATGGAAGGAGGAAACACTGATGCCTATATTTAAGAAGGGACATAGGGAGGAGAGTTGTTATTACAGAGCTGTCAGTTTTTAACATCAGGCATTTGTAAGATACGTGAGGGAATTATAAAGAAAATAATCAAGGGTCATCTTAGCACCATGGATGCATGGGATGGGCTACAGCATGGTTTCACCTCTGGTAGGCCGTGCCAAACTAATATATTAAAATTTTATGAGGGGGTGAGCAGGGAACTTGACAGAGGACTGCCTGTAGATGTGATCCTTCTGGACCTTAGTAAGTCATTTAATAAGGTACCACACAAGGAATGTATAGAGCCTTGAATAACCTAGGACTGTATGCAGAGCTGTGACAATGGCATTAAGGGCCCTCCTGAAACATATTTTGTGGGCCCCAGCTTTCCCACCTTGCAAGCAATAATATCAGACAAGGTGGGTGGTTTGGGGCAATACTGGACCACCCAGGGGGGAATAAGTGCTTGAAAAGTTCAGTATTGCTCATACTGTCCACCCTGGAGGGTGTCATTGCAGTTAAAAAATGGACAACTGTATTGAATAAAGTCTTTAAAAAAAAATTACCTTTTTTAAATGTTGAAACTGCTACATGTTTGATTAGTTTGTTATAAAACAGTTCCTCCACCTGCATTGAAATGTTTTTTGTTTTTGCTTTTTTAGCCTTGGGCTTTTCAGCAGGTTGTCATAGTTAGATTCCCATCTTAGTCACACTCTCCCCACATACACAAACACAGAGGGATACAGAGGGCTTTAGTTACATTGTGTTTGTTTTAGGGTTTTTTGTTTGTCTTAGATTTTCATTTATTCATTGATTGTTGTGCATACTTATATTCATGGCACCGTTTGTTCATTGATCGTTGTGCATACCGTCATTCATGGCTCCGTTTGCTCATTGATCATTGTACATACTGTCATTCATGGCTCCGTTTGTTCATTGATTGTTGTGCATACTTTCATTCATGACTCCTTTTGTTCAATGATCGTTGGGCATACTTTCATTCGTGGCTCTGTTTGTTCACTGATTGCTGGGCATACTTTCAGTCATGGCTCAATTTGTTCACTGATCGTTGGGCATACCTTCATTCATGGCTCTGTTTGTTCACTGATCGTTGGGCATACCTTCACTCATGGCTCCGTTTGTTCACTGATCGTTGGGCACACCTTCACTTATGGCTCCGTTTGTTCACTGATCGTTGGGCACACTTTCACTCATGGCTCTGTTTGTTCACTGATCGTTGGGCACACTTTCACTCATGGCTCCGTTTGTTCACTGATCGTTGGGCACACCTTCACTCATGGCTCTAATTGTTTACTGATCGTTGGGCATACCTTCACTCATGGCTCCGTTTGTTCACTGATCGTTGGGCACACCTTCACTTATGGCTCCGTTTGTTCATTGATCATTTGGCACATTTTCACTCATGGCTCCATTTGTTCATAGATCGTCGGGCATACTTTCATTCATGGCTCCATTTGTTCATTGATTGCTATGCATAATTTTATTCAAGGCTTCATTGATTGATAGCTTCATTTCTTCATTAATTGTTATGCATACTTTCATTCATGGCTCCATTTCTTCATTGATCGTTGAGCATACTTTCATTCATGGCACCATGTCTTCATTGATCGTTGCACATACTTTAATTCATGGCTCCATTTGTGCTTTAATCGTTGGGATAATTTCATTCATGGCCCCTTTTGTTCATTGATCGCTGAGCACATTTTCACTCATGGCTCCATTTGTTCACTGATCATTGGGCATACTTTCATTCATGGCCCCGTTTGTTCATTGATCACTGTGTATACTGTCATTCATGTTCTCCTTTGTTCATTGATCATTGTGCATACTGTCATCCATGGCCCCATTTGTTCATTGATCATTGTGCATACTGTCATCCGTGGCCCGTTTGTTCATTGATCGTTGTGCATACTTTCATTGAAGGCCTCGTTTCTTCATTGATTATTGGTCATACTTACATTCATGGCTCCGTTTGTTCTTTGATTGTTGGGCATACTTTCATTCATGGCCCCATTTTTTCATTGATCATTGGGCATACTTTCATTCATGGCTCTGTATGGTGATTGATTGTTGGGCATACTTACATTCTTGGCTCCATTTGTTCATTGATCGTTGGGCATACTTTCATTCACAGCTCCATTTGTTCATTGATCGTTGGGTATATTTTCATTCACAGCTCCTTTTGTTCATTGATCGTTGGCCATACTTTCATTCATGGCTCTGTTTGTTCACTGATCGGTAGGCATAGTTTCATTCAAGGCTCCGTTTGTTCACTGATCGGTGGGCATACTTTCATTCATGGCCCCGGTTTTTCATAGATCGTTGGGGCATACTTTCATTCATGACTCCGTTTGTTCACTGATCGTTGGGCACACCTTCACTTATGGCTCCGTTTGTTCACTGATCGTTGGGCACACTTTCACTCATGGCTCTGTTTGTTCACTGATCGTTGGGCACACTTTCACTCATGGCTCTGTTTGTTCACTGATCGTTGGGCACACCTTCACTCATGGCTCTAATTGTTTACTGATCGTTGGGCACACTTTCACTCATGGCTCTGTTTGTTCACTGATCGTTGGACACACTTTCACTCATGGCTCCATTTGTTCACTGATCGTTGGACACACTTTCACTTATGGCTCTGTTTGTTCACTGATTGCTGGGCACACTTTCACTCATGGCTCCGTTTGTTCACTGATCGTTGGGACCACTTTCACTCATGGCTCCATTTGTTCACTGATCGTTGGGACCACTTTCACTCATGGTTCTGTTTGTTCACAGATCATTGGGCACACTTTCACTCATGGATCTGTTTGTTCACTGATTGTTGGGCACACCTTCATTCATGGCTCCGTTTGTTCATTGATCGTTGGGCATACTTTCATTCATGGCTTCATTTGTTCATTGATAGCTATGCATACTTTTATTCATGGCTTCATTCACTCATGTCTTCATTTGTTCATTGATCCTTATGCATACTTTCATTCATGGCTTTGTTTGTTCATTGATTGTCATGCATACTTTCATTCATGGCTCTGTTTGTTCATTGATTGTTGGGCATACTTTCACTCATGGTTCCGTTTGTTCATTGATCGTTGTGCATACTTTCATTCATGGCTCCATTTTTTCATTGATCGTTGGGCATACTTTCATTCATGGCTTCATTTGTTCATTGATCTTTGTGTATACTTTCATTCATGGCTTCATTTGTTCATTGATTGTTGAGCATACTTTCATTCATGAATCCATTGGTTCACTCATTGTTGTGCATACTGTCATTCATGGCTCCATTTATTCATAGATTGTTGTGCATACTGTCATTCATGGCTCCATTTATTCATTCATTGTTGTGCATACTTTCATTCATGGCTCCATTTGTTCATTGATCATTGTGCATACTTTCATTCTTAGCTCAGTTTGTTCATTGATCGTTGTGCATACTTTCATTCATGGCCCCGTTTGTTCAATGCTCATCGTGCATGCTTTCATTCATGGTTCCTTTTCTTCAATGCTCATGGGGCATACTTTTATTCATGGCCCCGTTTGTTCATTGATCATTATGCATACTGCCATTAATGTCCCCGTTTGTTCATTGATCGTTGGGCATACTTACATTCATGGCACCACTTGTTCATTGATTGTTGGGCATACTTTCATTCATGGCTCCATTTGTTCTTTAATCGTTGTGCATACTTTCATTCATGACCACGTTTGTTCATTGATCATTGGGCATACTTTCATTCATGGCTACGTTTGTTCACTGATCATTGGGCACACTTTCATTCATAGCTCCGTTTGATCACTGATTGTTGGGTATACTTTCATTCATGGCTCTGTTTGTTCACTGAGTGTTGGGCATACTTTCATTCATGGCTCCGTTTGCTTATTGACCATTGGGCATACTTTCATTCATGGCTCCATTTGTTCATTGATCGTTGGGCATACTTTCCCTCATGGCTCCATTTGTTCATTGATCATTGGGCATACCTTCATTCATGGCTTCGTTTCTTCATTGATTGATATGCATAATTTTATTGAAGGCTTCATTCATTCATGGCTTCATTTCTTCATTAATTATTTCGCATACTTTCATTCATGGCTTCATTTGTTCATTGATTGTCATGCATACTTTCATTCATGGCTCCATTTGTTCATTGATCATTGGGCATACTTTCATTCATGGCCCCATTTGTTCACTGATCATTGGGCATACTGTCATTCGTGGCCCCGTTTTTTCATTGATCGTTGTGCATATTTTCATTCAAGGACCCGTTTGTTCATTGATCATTGGGCATATTTTCATTAATGGCCCCATTACTTCATTGATCATTGGGCATACTTTAATTCATGGCTTCACTTGTTCTTTGATCGTTGTGCATACTTTCATTCATGGCCCCATTTGTTCATTGTTCGTTGGGCACATTTTCACTCATGGCTCCGTTTGTTCACTGATCATTGGGCATACTTTCACTCATGGCTCCATTTGTTCACTGATCGTTGGGCATACTTTCACTCATGGCTCCGCTTGTTCACTGATCGTTGGGCATACTTTCATTTATGGCCCAGTTTGTTCATTGATCATTGTGCATACAGTCATTCATGTTCCCGTATGCTCATTGATCGTTGTGCATACTGTCATTTGTGACCCTATTTGTTCATTGATTGTTGTGCATACTTTCATTCAAGGCCTCATTTGTTCATTGATCGTTGGGCATACTTTCATTCATGGCTCCATTTGTTCTTTAATTGTTGCACATACTTTTATTCATGGCCCCGTTTTTTCATTGATCGTGGGGAATACTTTCATTCATGGCTCCATTTGTTCACTGATCATTGGGCAAACTTTCACTCATGGCTCCGTTTGTTCACTGATCAGTGGGCATACTTTCATTCATGGCTCCGTTTGTTCACTAATAGTTGGGCATACTTTCATTCATGGCTCCGTTTGTTCACTGATAGTTGGGCATACTTTCATTCATGGCTCCGTTTGTTCACTGATAGTTGGGCATACTTTCATTCATGGCTCCGTTTGTTCACTGATCGTTGGGCAAACTTTCATTCATGGCTCCATTTGTTCACTGATCGTTGGGCACACTTTCACTCATGGCTTTGTTTGTTCATTGATGATTGGGCACACTTTCACTCATGGCTCCATTAGTTCATTGATTGTGGGGCATACCTTCACTCATTGCTCCATTTGTTCATTGATCGTTGGGCACACATATTCATTCAAGGCTCCATTTGTTTATTGATCGGTGGGCATACTTTCATTCATGGTTCTATTTGTTCATTGATTGCTATACATAATTTTATTCAAGGCTTCATTCATTCAAGGCTTAATTTCTTCATTAATTGTTATGCATACCTTCATTCATGGATGCCTTTGTTCTTAAATCGTCGGGCATAGTTTCATTCATGGCCCCATTTGTTCATTGATCATTGGACATACTTTCATTTATGGCCCCGATTGTTTATTGATCGTTGGGCATACTTTCATTCATGGCCCCGTTTGTTCATTGATCGTTGGGCACATTTTCACTCATGGCTCCATTTGTTCACTGATCGTTGGGCATACTTTCACTCATGGCTCCATTTGTTCACAGATCGTTCGGCATACTTTCATTCATAGCTCCATGTGTTTACTGATTGTTGGGCGTACTTTCATTCATGGCTGCATTTGTTTACTGATCGTTGGGCACATTTTCACTCATGGCTCTGTTTGTTCACTGATCATTGACCATGCTTTCATTCATGGCTCCGTTTGTTCTCTGATCGTTGGGGATACTTTCATTCATGGCTGTGTTTGTTCACTGATCGTAGGGCATACTTCTTTCATGGCTCTGTTTGTTCACTGATCATTGGTCACACTTTCACTCATGGCTCCGTTTGTTCATTGATCATTTGGCACATTTTCACTCATGGCTCCATTTGTTCATAGATCGTCGGGCATACTTTCATTCATGGCTCCATTTGTTCATTGATTGCTATGCATAATTTTATTCAAGGCTTCATTGATTGATAGCTTCATTTCTTCATTAATTGTTATGCATACTTTCATTCATGGCTCCATTTCTTCATTGATCGTTGGGCATACTTTCATTCATGGCACCATGTCTTCATTGATCGTTGCACATACTTTCATTCATGGCTCCATTTGTGCTTTAATCGTTGGGATAATTTCATTCATGGCCCCTTTTGTTCATTGATCGCTAGGCACATTTTCACTCATGGCTCCATTTGTTCACTGATCATTGGGCATACTTTCATTCATGGCCCCGTTTGTTCATTGATCACTGTGTATACTGTCATTCATGTTCTCCTTTGTTCATTGATCATTGTGCATACTGTCATCCATGGCCCCATTTGTTCATTGATCATTGTGCATACTGTCATCCGTGGCCCCGTTTGTTCATTGATCGTTGTGCATACTTTCATTGAAGGCCTCGTTTCTTCATTGATTATTGGTCATACTTACATTCATGGCTCCGTTTGTTCTTTGATTGTTGGGCATACTTTCATTCATGGCCCCATTTTTTCATTGATCATTGGGCATACTTTCATTCATGGCTCTGTATGGTGATTGATTGTTGGGCATACTTACATTCTTGGCTCCATTTGTTCATTGATCGTTGGGCATACTTTCATTCACAGCTCCGTTTGTTCATTGATCGTTGGGTATATTTTCATTCACAGCTCCATTTGTTCATTGATCGTTGGCCATACTTTCATTCATGGCTCTGTTTGTTCACTGATCGTTGGGACCACTTTCACTCATGGCTCCATTTGTTCACTGATCGTTGGGACCACTTTCACTCATGGTTCTGTTTGTTCACAGATCATTGGGCACACTTTCACTCATGGATCTGTTTGTTCACTGATTGTTGGGCACACCTTCATTCATGGCTCCGTTTGTTCATTGATCGTTTGACATATTTTCATTCATGACTTCATTTGTTCATTGATCATTAGGCATACATTCATTAATGGCTCCGTTATTTCTTTTATCATTGGGCATACTTTCATTCATGGCGCCATTTGTTCAATGATCGTTGGGCATGCTTTCATTCATGGCTCCGTTTGTTCACTGATCGTTGGGTATACTTTCATTGATTCTCCGTTTGTTCATTGAGTGTTGATCATACTTTCATTCATTGCTTCATTTGTTCACTGATCATTGGGCTTACTTTCATTCATGGCTCCGTTTGTTCGCTGATTTTTGGGCATACTGTCATTCATGGCCCCGGTTTTTCATTGATCGTTGGGAATACTTTCATTCATGGCTCTGTTTTTTCATTAATCGTTGGGCATACTTTCATTCATGGCTTCATTTGTTCACTGAGCATTGGGCGTACTCTCGTTCATGGCTACGTTTCTTCACTGATCCTTGAGCACGCTTTTACTCATGGTTTCATTTGTTCACTGATCGTTGGGCACACTTTCACTCATGGCTCTGTTTGTTCATTGATGATTAGGCACACTTTCACTTGTGGCTCCGTTTGCTCATTGATCATTGGTCACACTTTCACTCATGGCTCCGTTTGTTCATTGATCATTGGGCATACTTTCCCTCATGGCTTCATTTGTTCATTGATCGTTGGGCATACTTTCATTCATGGCTCCGTTTCTTCATTGATTGATATGCATAATTTTATCGAAGGCTTCATTCATTCATGGCTTCATTTCTTCATTAGTTATTATGCATACTTTCATTCATGGCTTCATTTGTTCATTGATAGTCATGCATACTTTCATTCATGACTCCATTTGTTCATTGATCGTTGGGCATACTTTCATTCATGGCTCTGTTTGTTCTTTAATCATTGGGCATACTTTCATTCATGTCTTCGTTTGTTCACTGATCATTGGGCTTACTTTCACTCGTGTCTCCATTTGTTCACTGATCGTTTGGCATACTGTCACTCATAGCTCCATTTCTTCACTGATCGTTGGGCACACTTTCGCTCATGGCTCCATTTGTTCACTGATTATTGGGCACACTTTCACTCATGGCTGAGTTTGTTCCTTGATCTTTGGGCATACTTTCACTCATGGCTCTGTTTGTTCATTGATTGTTGGGCATACTTTCCCTCATGGCTCCATTTGTTCATTGATCGTTGGGCATACTTTCATTCATGGCTCTGTTTCTTCATTGATTGATATGCATAATATTATTGAAGGCTTCATTCATTCATGGCTTCATTTCTTCATTAATTGTTATGCATACTTTCATTCATGGCTTCATTTGTTCATTGATAGTCATGCATACTTTCATTCATGGCTCCATTTGTTCATTGAACGTTGGGCATACTTTCATTCATGGCTCTATTTGTTCTTTAATCGTTGGGCATACTTTCATTCATGGCCTCATTTGTTTATTGATCGTTGGGCATACTTTCATTCATGGCTCCATTTGTTCATCGATTGTTGGGCATATTTTCATTCATGGCTCCATTTGTTCATTGATTGTTGGGCATACTTTCATTCATAGAAACATAGAAACATAGAATTTGACGGCAGATAAGGACCGCTTGGCCCACCCAGTCTGCCCATTTCCCTACCTACTGGATAAGCTGCAGATCCTAGTTAACCAGCAGCCTACTTCTTCTTACCCCCACACCCTAGAATTGCCTTGTGATTGTCCCATGCATGCTTGAATTCCACCACCGATTTTGACTCCACAACCTCCCTGGAAGGTCGCTCCATGCATCCACAACCCTCTCTGTGAAAAATACTTCCTTAAATTACCTCTGAGATGCCCCCTTCTTCAAATTGTGCCTCTTGTTCTTGCACACCTCTTTTTGAAAGATGCTGCCCTCTTGGACTTTGTTGATTCCTTGAGGTACTTGAAAGTTTCTATCTTGTCCCCCTCCTCCTTTCCTCGAGGCTATAGCATATTAAGCTCCTTAAGTCTCTCTTCATATGTCTTCTGGTGCAGACCCTGCACCATTTTAGTTGCTCCTCTCGACAGCTTCCATCCTGTCTATGTCTTTATGGAGATTGGGTCTCAGAACTGCACACAGTACTCCAGATGGGGTCTCACCAGCTGTCTGTACAGAGGGATAATAACTTCCTGTTTTCTACTGGTGATGCCTCTCCTATGCATCCCAGTAACCCTATTCCTCCTTGATGCCCTCTCACATTGCTTGCCCACCTTTAGGTCTCATCTGATATGACTACCCTCAGGTCCCTTTCCATTTTTGTTGTTGTTAGTATCTCACCCCCATTGTGTACTCTTCCCTGGGTTTTTGCAGGTGCATTACCTTGCACTTCTTAGCATTGAATCTAAGCTGCCATACATTTGACCATTCCTCTAACCTTGCCAAGTCCTTCTCATCCTTTCTACCCCACCCTGTGCATCAACTCTGTTGCAGATCTTAGTGTCATCTGCAAAGAGACATATTCTTCTTCCAGTCCTTCTGCAATGTCACTTATAAAGACATTGAAGAGGACCGTCCCATACTGAACCTCATGGTACCCCACTAGTAACCTCCTTTCTTCTGAGTGGACTCCATTTACTATTACTCTCTGTGTCCTAATTTCCAGCCAATTCTTTACCCAGACTGTCATCTTGGGACCCACTCCCAGGCTGGCTAACTTGTATATTAATCTTTTGTGTGGGACTGTGTCAAATACCTTGCTAAAGTCTAGGTAGGCCATGTCCACAGCCCCTCCCTGATCTAGTACTTTGGTCACCCAGTCAAAGAAATCTATCAGATTTGTCTGGCATGACCTTCCCGCTGTGAATCCATGCTGCCTAGGGTTCAATGATTGTTTGGCATACTTTCATTCATGGCTCCATTTGTTCACTGATCGTTGAGCACACTATTACTCATGGTTTCATTTGTTCACTGATCGTTGGGCACACTGTCACTCATGGCTCCTTTTGTTCATTGATCATTGGGCACACTTTCACTCATGGCTCCATTTGTTCATTGATTGTTGGGCACACTTTCATTCATGGCTCCATTTGTTCATTGATTGTTGGGTGTACTTTCATTCATGGCTCTGTTTGTTCATTGATTGTTATGCATAATTTTATTTAAGGCTTCATTCATTCATGGCTTCATTTCTTCATTAATTGTTATGCATACCTTCATTCATGCCTTCATTTGTTCATTGATTGTTATGCATACTTTCATTCATGGGTCTGTTTTTCCATTGATCATTGTGCATACTTTCTTCATTGCTTCATTTGTTCATTGATCGTTGGGCATACTTTCATTCATGGCACAGTTTGTTTACAGATAATTGGGCATACTTTCACTCATGGCTCCATTTTTTCACTGATCATTGTGCATACTGTCATTCATGTCCCTGTTTGTTCATTGATCGTTGTGTGTACTGTCATTCATGGCCCTGTTTGTTCATTGATATTTGAGCATACTTTTATTCATGGCCCCCTTGTTCATTGATCATTGGGCATACTTTCATTCATAGAAACACAGAAACATAGAATTTGATGGCAGATAAGGACCGCTTGGCCCACCCAGTCTGCCCATTTTCCTACCTACTGGATAAGCTGCAGATCCTAGTTAACCAGCAGCCTACATCTTCTTACCCCCACACCCTAGAATTGCCTTATGACTGTCCTATGCATGCTTGAATTCCACCACCGATTTTGACTCCACAACCTCCTCCGGAAGGCCGCTCCATGCATCCACAACCCTCTCTGTGAAAAATACTTCCTTAAATTACCTCTGAGCTGCCCCATCTTCAAATTGTGCCTCTTGTTCTTGCACACCTCTTTTTGAAAGATGCTGCCCTCTTGGACTTTGTTGATTCCTTGAGGTACTTGAAAGTTTCTATCTTGTCCCCTCTCCCTCCTTTCCTCGAGGCTATACATATTAAGCTCCTTAAGTCTCTCTTCATATGTTCTGGTGCAGACCCTGCACCATTTTAGTTGCCCTCCTCTGGACAGCTTCCATCCTGTCTATGTCTTTATGGAGATTGGGTCTCCAGAACTGCACACAGTACTCCAGATGGGGTCTCACCAGCTGTCTGTACAGAGGGATAATAACTTCCTGTTTTCTACTGGTGATGCCTCTCCCTATGCATCCCAGTAACCCCCCCAGTCCTCCTTGATGCCCTCTCACATTGCTTGCCCATCTTTAGGTCATCTGATATGACTACCCTCAGGTCCCTTTCCATTTTTGTTGTTGTTAGTATCTCACCCCCCATTGTGTACTCTTCCCCTGGGTTTTTGTTTCCCAGGTGCATTACCTTGCACTTCTTAGCATTGAATCTAAGCTGCCATACATTTGACCATTCCTCTAACCTTGCCAAGTCCCTCTCATCCTTTCTACCCACCCTGTGCATCAACTCTGTTGCAGATCTTAGTGTCATCTGCAAAGAGACATCTTTCCTTCCAGTCCTTCTGCAATGTCACTTATAAAGACATTGAAGAGGACCGTCCTACACTGAACTCCTGCGGTACCCCACTAGTAACCTCCTTTCTTCTGAGTGGACTCCATTTACTATTACCTCTGTGTCCTAATTTCCAGCCAATTCTTTACCCAGACTGTCATCTTGGGACCCACCCCAGGCTGGCTAACTTGTATATTAATCTTTGTGTGGGACTGTGTCAAATACCTTATAAAGTCTAGGTAGGCCATGTCCACAGCCCCTCCCTGATCTAGTACTTTGTCACCCAGTCAAAGAAATCTATCAGATTTGTCTGGCATGACCTTCCCGCTGTGAATCCATGCTGCCTAGGGTTCAATGATTGTTTGGCATACTTTCATTCATGGCTCCATTTGTTCACTGATCGTTGGGCACACTATTACTCATGGTTTCATTTGTTCACTGATCGTTGGGCACACTGTCACTCATGGCTCCTTTTGTTCATTGATCATTGGGCACACTTTCACTCATGGCTCCATTTGTTCATTGATTGTTGGGCACACTTTCATTCATGGCTCCGTTTGTTCATTGATTGTTGGGTGTACTTTCATTCATGGCTCTGTTTGTTCATTGATTGTTATGCATAATTTTATTTAAGGCTTCATTCATTCATGGCTTCATTTCTTCATTAATTGTTATGCATACCTTCATTCATGCCTTCATTTGTTCATTGATTGTTATGCATACTTTCATTCATGGGTCTGTTTTTCCATTGATCATTGTGCATACTTTCTTCATTGCTTCATTTGTTCATTGATCGTTGGGCATACTTTCATTCATGGCACAGTTTGTTTCATGGCTCCATTTGTTCTTTAATTGTTGGGCATACTTTCATTTCTGGCCCTGTTTGTTCATAGATCATTGGGCATACTTTCATTCATGGCCCCCTTGTTCATTGATCGTTGGGCATACTTTCATTCATGGGTCTGTTTGTTCTTTGATCGTTGCACATACTTTCATTCATGGCCCCATTTGTTCTCTGATTGTTGGGCACACTTTCATTCATGGCACCATTTTTTCGCTGATCGTTGGGCATACTTTCATTCCTGGCCCCGTTTGTTCATTGATCATTGGGCATACTTTCACTCATGGCTCCATTGGTTCATTGATCGTTGTGCATACTTTCATTCATGGCTTCATTTGTTTATTGATTGTTGTGCATACTTTCATTCATGGCTGCATTTGTTCTTTCATTGCTATGCATACTTTTATTCATGGCTTCATTCATGGCTGCATTTGTTTATTGATTGTTGTGCATACTTTCCTTCATGGCTTCATTTGTTCATTGATTGTTGTGCATACTTTTATTCTTGTGTAACCCCCCTGTTACCCGGGGTTACTAAAATCCCATTAAGACCTAGTGGTAGGCAGGGAAGGCAGCTTGTGAAACTCCAGTTAAATGGCTTACACATTGTCTCCCTCTGTTCTCAGTCTCAGCTGAGACTGAGGGATGACATCATTTAGTACTGTTTCAGCTGCATATGCCACATTGGAATATTGCAATTGGAGGTTAGAGCAGAACGTTGGGGAATTTGAAATCAGTCAGAGAGAGTTCTGTGAAGTGCAGCAGAGGTGCTTTGCTGAGTGCAGGCCCTTAGAGTTTTAAGCTCTGTTAAAGACCTGCTTTTGTTTTAGGTGTGTGTTTCCACCTGAAGAGGAACTCAGGAACTACAATTGAAGTGGTGGAGACCGCTTTCAATGGTTCAGGGCCCCATTCCTGTGGGGTTGGGAGAAAGGTATCAGCCTGTTTTCCAGGGGCAGCCCCCCTTGGTCCAGCTAGGGAGAAAAGAAGCTGCCTTTTCAAGTTTGTGCTGAGGCACCAGAAGCTCTAGAAGGAAGATTCCTTGAGGAAAAAAATGCCTGTGGGGCACCTGCAACTGAAGGGTGAATTCACTCTACAAAAGGGCCATGTGTTTTCACCTGAAACCAAATTAAACTAAAGGGACTGTTACTGTGGGGTCAGAAAAGACAGCCAAGTACAGTTGGAAGATGTGGGGATTGGACTGCTTAACTCTGTGGGGGGTCTGGAGTAATGGGCAATGCCACTTTTTAAGTATGTTCAAGTCCAGCACAAATAGGAAGAAAAGATAGTAGATTGAATGTGAAAGACATTTAAAAGGAATCTACACAGAAAAGGTTCAAAAGGATGAGGTGCTACTGTCCAGAGAAATGGCCGGGTATGAATTGTGGGAGCAAGAGGTGGTAGTAACCAAATTTACCTCTATGGATTTGCTCTGAGACACCTGTTGCTTTCTCTCAGGTACTTGGCCAGTGCCTGAGGAAAGTATCCAGACATTGGATTGATAGGAAGATTCCCTTATGGAGCAGAGGTGCTCTTGGGTGGTATAGGGAGCCACCAGTAAATGTTCCCATGATGTATGGAAAGTGTCTAAGTGGCTGGTAAGGGAGCCAAGCCAGGGAAAACCCAGAGCAGTATACAAGTTAGGGCTGTGTGCCTAGTGTGTTTCAGAACCTGAGGGCTAAAGTGATGAGGATGTGTTCTGGTCTCCTTATATCTGCATTACCAGGAGTGTAACCCCATGGGGGTCCATCTATGCTTTGTTTATTCTGTTTGGATGTGAATAAAAGCCACACTTTAGAATCCCACTTCTGGTATTGGACATTACAGTTATTGCTTCCTTTGTCCGGAGTTACTTGCATACCCCTGTGCAGAGTAGCCAAACCTAGCCAATGTGCCAAGTGACATATTCCTCCCAGAACCCAGCCCACCAGGTAGTGCTGTCAGATAGAAACGGCATACCTGGTAGGGGTTGCACATGGCTTCATTTGTTCACTGATTGATGTGCATACTTTCATTCATGGCTCCATTTGTTCATTGATTGTTGTGCATACTTTCATTCATGGCTCCATTTGTTCACTGATCGTTGTGCATACTTTCATTCATGGTTGCATTTGTTTATTGATTGTTGTGCATACTTTCATTCATGGCTGCATTTCAGGCTGGGTAAGGTTGAGTGCAGAGATTGCATTCTTAAAGGAACCTACTTCAGGTGAATGCCAAATGACATTGAAATCACCCATAATTATTGTCTCAGCATTATGGGGCAGGTTCCTACCTTACTCCATCTAACTACAGAAGCCTGTAAATTGGTTGTTAGGTGGTATGTAGACAGAATTGTTAGAGCTTTATTGTGGTCCCCAAGTAGAACACTGATGGCTAATGCCTGGGTGGCATTGACTAGGCTGTCCTCAGGTAATGTATGTCCCATAAGTGTATCCTTAATGTATATGGCACAGCCACCCCTCGCTTTGTGAATCTATCTTGTCAGGTATAGCAACAGCTGAGTCAGGGATGTTCAGGGAAAGCCACATTTCCACTACAGACAGGATGTCAGTGTTTTGCTGCATGATCCATGCTTGGAGTCTATATATCTTACATAACAGTTTTGGGGCTATTACTGTAGAGCATGTCAAGAGGGCCTGAGACAAACACAAAGGGTTGTCATGGGGAGGAGGGGCAATCTTCAAGGGGGGACAAACAGAGAAGAGGAATGAGCAGCTTTGCTGGGCTAGGAATGTCTTTTTCTGAAGACACATGTCTATGAATTTATGAAACTAAAATAACTATGAGGAAGAAAAGATCTAGGGGTGATTATAATGGTAAATATGAGCAACTCAGCTCCGATCAGGAAGGCAGCAGCTAAAGCCAACAGGATGCTAGAGTGTATTGAGAGAGGAATCTTCTTCAGGAGGAGGGAGGTGATCCTGTCTCTGTACAGGTCACTGTTAGGGAGGCAGTATAGCACAGTGGCTTAAGACCATGAGCTGAAAATATGGTGACATCCAGCAGATCAGACCTGGGTTTGAATCCCACAGCTTTCACTTGCATACTTTGTGATCCTGAGCAAGTCACTTAACTTCCCTGTGCTCCCAGGTTGCATCTGTAAAAAAGCTTTCAGCTTAGTGTGTTACTTCTGGTTAAACAACTAAATAAAAAAATAAATAAAACCACCCTGGAGTACTGTGTGCAGTTCTGGCGCCTGTTTCTGAAGAAGGGCGTCAGATTACTGGAGAGGGTGCAGCATAAGGCAACAAAGATGATCCAGGGTTTGGAGGACAGGCTGAGGGAGCTGAATAAGTACTCACTGGTGGAGAGAAGGGATCAAGGAATATGACTGAGACCTTTAAAAGCATGACAGAGATAAACAAGACAAGTATAGAAGATGTATTTAAGTTGAGGTGGATGAGGGACACGAGGGGGCATGGTCTCACATTGGAAGGGGAAACATACAGGAGAGAGACGAGGAGACATTTTTCACAGAGAGGATGGTGACTGAGTAGAATGCTCTTTACAAGGAGGTGGTATTCTGTAGGATGGTGGGAAATTTTAAAAGGGGTTAGAACAAGGTGTGAGAAGGACTAGGGGAGGAGGCAGCTACAATGTAATGGTCAGCTGGACATTGCAGCAAACTTAATAGACCATGAGGCCTGTTTCTGCTGGCAGATTCATATGTTTATGTAAAGCAGTCAAGGCAGGAGAAGCTGAAGGGCTCAGGCACACAGCCGGTAGCAGCCTGGGCATGCCTCCTTCCTTCTAGGCAGCCAATAAGGGAGCAGAAACAGAAAATCCATGAATAGCAGGATGAGAGCAGGCTTTAGTTGTTAAGTTATTATATGGCTGGAGGACATACTACAATATATGACAACCTCTCTGTTTATTTTGAGACCTATAAGGTTCCTTCCTATGCCCTCATCCACCAACACCCTCTCCCCTCCTACTTTCTTTCTTTCTACAGGATCTCTCCTGTGTCTAGGGGAAAGTGGAAATTGTTTAACCAGGAAAGGTACACTAAACCTAAGCTTGTTTCCAGGTGTGACCTGTGAGTACAAGAAAGTTAAGTGACTTGCTCAGTGTCACACAGTATGCAAGTGGGGGCTGTGGGATTCAAACCCATGCCTCCAGCTCAGAACCCTAAGCCACAGTGCTATACTGTGTCCCTAAAAAATGTTGGAGACCAGAATTAGAACCCTGATCTCAGTCACCCCCGGCAGCTGCCCCAGTCCTCCACACCGCAGGAACAGCTCATAAATGTTTCCACCTGGTTTTGACCTGGGGACTTTTTTCACATTATGTGAAGGTGATAACCACTACACTACACACCCCCTATGGCATGGGTGAAGCTAGGGTGCTCTGCATCATGAGATTCAATCAATGGTTAAAAAAACTGATGCAGAGCTCACACTCAGGGTTTGGGCTTCACTGGGGACTGGGGGTCCACCTGTAGGGATGTAGGCCTATACTGGTGTAATGGTTGACATCTGTCCAGGAGGGGAACCAGGATCCTAGGTGACAGGTTTAAATGCATCATTAGTTAGCATTTAAACTATCCAAGGGGGGGCACTGAAAAGAAGCAGAGAACTCCTAGCTCCCCCCAACAACAAAAAAAACAAACAATCAGGGTAGTTTGTGAGGTAAACACCAAGATACAGCAGTCAATAGGGTGAAGGATGGGGTAAATGGAGAAAAGGGCAAAGGCAGTAAGGACAGGCAGGGGGCAAAAAGGGGTAAGGCCATCATAAAATGGAAGGTGAAGAGTACCAGTGTCCATAGTCTAGTTAACAAGCTCCCTGTACTGGTGGCCTTGATGGAGGAGAGATGCCTGGATATCATCCATGGCAGTCACAGAAACATGGTACACAGAGAACCATGACTGGAATGTCAGTGTACCAGGGTACACAATCTACAGGAGGGACAGGAAAGGCAGAAGAGGAGGAGAGCAGCTCTCTATGGAAGGGAAGGAATCAATACAACAGAACAAAAGGGCAAACAGGGAGGAGAATAATAGGCACTGTGGGTCACCCTGGAGACTGGAAATGGCACTACAGTCTGCACAGGTATAGTATAGGGCATCGAGAATGGCCCTGCTCTTGGATGTGGCTGCAGCAAAGGTGCTCCAGTTAACATCTGGCATATTGACATCCCCATCAACAATATCTCCCCTTTCTCTGCCATCCTAAAGATGCCTTCTTTCATTTCCTTTCCCATTTCTTCCCCCTGATATGGGGAACTATATACAACCCCTGTGCAGACTGTAGTGCCATTTCCAGTCTCCTTGGGTCCTGTGCCCCACTGACCTCTAGGTATTCAGCAATTCTTGCTTTCAGAAATGATTCCATAATTTTCCCTACCACTGAGGTAAAACTGACAAGTCTGTAATTTTATGCCTCTGTCTTGCTCCCACTTTTGTGAAGGGGAATCACATCCACCCTTCTCCAGTACCACACCATCCTCCCATGATTGTTACAAAGGGTAGTCAGTGGTTTCACTAGTTCTCTCCTTAGTTCTTCAATTTTAGAAGTTCTTTCAGAACCCTTTCTTCTATGAAAGGACTGGTAATGACCACCCTATACAAAGTAATTTTAAGTCCCTGGAGCCCTTTTGCCATGTGTTAGGGATGTGAGGAAGTATTGTTTTTTACATGTAGGATGGTGGACACATGGAACGGCCTTCCTAAGGAGATTGTGGGGTCAAAAACAGTGGGGGAATTCAAGAATTCATGGGACAGACATTGGACAATTCTTGTGGGGGTAGGAAGAAATAAACTGTTGGTTAACTAGGATCTGCAGCTTATCCAGTAGGAAGGGAAATGGGCAGACTAGGTGGGCAAAGCAGTCCGTGTTTATGTGATAATGGTGAAAGCCTAAAGATGATCACCATTATTGTGAAGTCAGAGTGCCAAAAATTAATTTTGGCACTCTGACTCCCCAGTGCACAACAAAACGGCACTGGGGACTTGTTTTTTTAATGGTGTTTATGTGGGATCTTTGCTTACGCACTCCCCTACTTAAGGATTCTCAACTCCGGGGGGGGTGTATGTAGGGGGAGGGATACAAAACCATTAAAAAAAATGGGTCCAGACACAACAAAAATGCACCCGTGCTCAGACCCGAAATCAGCACCCTGCCTATCATCCCCTCCTATCCACCCATCATGCCACAGGGCCATCTCAGCAACCCACTGCAGCACCGCCCCTAACGATCCCTTCTGCCCCTCACTCTGCATGCTCACTCCCCCCACATGCATATGTATAGCAACATCCCATCACTATATTCATGGATTCCCCCCCATTCAGCTGCCCTACCCTACCCTAGCCCCTATGACATGCCCCAGGGATTGTGTTGCTGTTATTGTAGGCACCCAATTGTGGGGGGAAGGGTGCTAATGGTCTGGGCAGGTCTCACTCAGTAGGGAGGCAAAGCTGAATCAGGTGTGGAGTCAGTGCTTTGGCTTCTCAGAAGGAACTAGAAGGGGGACAGTAGCTTCTTGTTTTACATTGTTTTTCATGGATTCTACTTGGTAGAATGTTATTTCTTTTCTTCCTTACTACTAAGGAGCTAGCAGGGTATTGTTTAGGGCTGTTGGAATTTTGAAACCTGTTTTGGTAGCTGTAAGTGGGCTCATTTGGTTGGTTCACTGTGTGGCAGGCTGCATTTGTAGAGGCCTATTTCTTCTGTTTTAAAACATAATTGGTGTAATTTAACTGGGTCTGTTTATTCGAATTTGAGACCTATATCTTCTAATTCCAAGCCTATTTTGATGTGCTTTTGGTGAAGCTGTTTGAATTGGAGTCTTGTTTCTTTGGGTAGCAAACCTATTTTGGGGGCTTTGAGTAGAATTGTGATTCATTGTTGCTGGCTTCACTAGCTACAAAGTTTGAGTGCACAGTTGGGGAAGGGTGTTAATGGTCTGACCAGAGGCCTCAGCTACCTGATTGCATCTGGAAGGCTTGGGCTGGTCCCACCCCCCAAAACCCCTCACCCCACCCACCCTGGTCCATTATTTCCTTTATACTAGGGGTTCTGACATCACTTCCTCAAACAGGCAAAGGATATGCACCTGTCATAGCAGAAGCACACATCCAGGAAAGGAACAGCAGCAAGTGAAGAGGTGACTGCTCTCTCAGTGGAAGGGAAGTAAATGCAAATCTAGTAGCTTTCATTATTATTTTTTTGCATTGATATTGCATTGGGGAAAGGAGGAGTAGGAGTTTGAAGAAGGTTGTGCAATGGCTACTTAAAGTCTCTTTTTGAGTGTGGATAGGAAGGATAGGAATATAAAAAGCAGTTGCTCAATATATCTAAACATGTGCAACAAAGAAGGTAAGGGAAATAAAGAAAATGTTTTGCACTGATAGAGGAGGGAGAGGGGAGACTTGGGGGAGTGTTTGGTATCCTGCATCTGGAAGGGGTGGGGGTTCCTTGGTGGGCAACGACAGCAATGGGTAGGGTGGTAGGCTGCAACAACTGCAGTGCACCAATCTTTCTAAACATTGCCTGGAGTGTGGGAGGATGTTTAGTGTGCAACCACATAGAAAAACTTAGAAAGGAGATTGAGGGTCTGCAGGAGGAACTAAGACACGCAAGGCAGATTAGGTGGGTTTGGCCAATACTGAGGAAGGAAGAAGGAGATGAGAGGCACTTAAGCCAACAGTGGTGAAGAGAGGGTCCAAGAAGGGAAGCAGAGACAAAGGGGCCCAGGCCAGGAAGAACGATTGCCGGGGAAAACCAGGTCAGGAGACAAAAGACAAATGGAAGGAGGAGACAGGGACTTGTGAGGGGAAGTGAACAAGTGGCAAAAGTCATGGAGTGGAAAGGAGAGAACAGGTTACTATGAAGAGAGAGGGAGCAGGCATTTGTGAAGGGTCTTCAGAAAACAGCTGTGCACTGCTAGAGAGTAAGAAAGTGGAGGAGGGAAATTATGAAATTAAAGGACCAATTGATAAATGCCTGGACAAAACTGGAGTGGGGGGAAGTTCTGCTGGGAGAATTGCAACAGGGGTAAAAGGGGGAAATAATGTGCAGGAGGAAGAAGAGGAGGAGCTGGAAATGAGAGAAGGAGATCAATGGAAGCAAGCAGGGAGTAAGAGGGGTGGAATCTAGTGCTGGGGAACTCAATACTAAGAGGAGTTAGGTGGGGTAGCAAGGGGGAGAGGCATAGTCGCATTTGGGTGGAGGCCATGCCAGGAATGACAGCGGAAAGGGTGGGACAGTCTGTTCTGAAATATGCTAGAAGGGGTAGGGAAAAGCCTCATTTAATTATACATCTTGGGACAAACGACCTGGCTGACAAGACAGTAGATATAGTCCAGAGGATGTTTGAGGAACTAGCACAATTATGTGAGGGGGCAGGAAGATCAGTAACTTTTTCTGAGATACTTCCAGTGCCAAAGGCAAGCACAACAAGAAAGCTGAGAATAGAGGAATTTAATGGATGGCTAAGAACCTGGTGTTGTGCTAAAGGGTATGGGCTGTTGGGGAGGTGGGGAGGGATCTGGGAGGACAGTAGTCTCTATGCCAAGGACAGACTACACTTGAGTGAGGAGGGAAAGAAAGTGTTGAAACAGAGGTTGGAGGAGTATATAGAGGAAGTTGGGAATTTAAACTAGGAGTAGGGGGTGGCAGTTGGGGAAGAGATATGCAGAGACCACAGGTTGGGAAATCATATGAGCTTACCCCCCATAACAGTGACAAAGGACAAATGGCAAGTACTATTGGTGATGCTAGGAAAGGCGGGCAGGATGGGAGGGGAGGGTGGAAGGTGGTTACCCTTAATGCTAGGAGCCTTGGGAGGAAAACTGCAGAGTTACAGGTTCTCATGACAGAGGGAGAGGTGAACATTGCAGCCATCATGGAAACATGGGCCACCCAATATAATGACTGGGACCTGTCTGTACCAGGGAACAGGTTATTTCGTAGGGACAGGGTGATTGGGAAAGGGGGGGTGGCATTATATGTGAAGGAAGGACTGAAGTGTGTAAGGGAGGAAGGGGAGGAGGGTAGTATGGAGTCAATTTGGGTGCAAATCCAGGATTCCAAGAATAGGATTCTTAGAGTGGGAGTGGTGTACAGGCCACCATCTCAGACAGAGGAGTTAGACAGGGAACTAGTGGGACAGATCAAGAGGACCTGCGAGAAGGGTAGTGCGGTGATTGTGGGGGACTTCAACATGCCAGGAGTGGACTGGAGCACCCCAACAACCAGGAACAGAAGGGAGCAGGTACTGCTGGATGCCTTCCAGGACAGCTTCCTGCTGCAAATGGTCAGTGAACCAACCAGGTTAGGGAATACCCTTGACCTTGTGCTGGCAAATGGGGACTTTGTGAGAGAACTTACAGTGGAGGAACTGCTGTCAGGCAGTGACCACCACTCAGTATGGCTCACATTGGATATGGGCAAGGAAGGAGTGGAACCTGGCACAAGAGTGCTGGACTTCAGTAGAGCCGACTTTGGGAGGATGGGGGAAGTGGTAAAAGGGTACCTGGACAGAATTCAATCCAGTATGGATACTAACCAGAGGTGGGAGCTCATAAAGCTGGGGATAGTGGAGGCAACCAAAACCTGCTGCAAAGCCCAGAGCAAGAAGGCTAGGGCTAAGAAACTGAGCTGGTTGAGCAAGGAGGTCATGGAAAAGGTAAGGAGGAAAAGAGCTGCATTTAGGAAGTACAAGAAAACAGGGATGGGGGAGGACAGAGAGGAGTACTTGACAGAATCGAAGGAGGTGACAAAGGCAGTAAGGGAAGCCAAAGCATCTACGGAACTCAGGCTGGCACAAGGCATTAAGAAGGGGGAGAAGGACTTCTTTAAGTACATCAGGGAGAAAAGGAGCTGTAAGGACCACTTAGTAAGGATTAGGAAGGAGGGGGGTTGGGTGAAAGCAGGGTACGATAAAGCGGAAGCACTAAATGAGTACTTCTGCTCAGTGTTTATTAAAGAGAAGAGAGGGGTGACACCCAAGGTGGGAGAAATGGCAGAAGCGGGGGGGGGAGTGGTGACAGATGGGGAAATCATGGAGGGCAGAGTTCAAGAGGGTTTGAAGGCACTGAGGGTGGACAAGGCGCCAGGTCCAGATGGCATCCACCCCAGGATACTGAAGGAGCTGGCAAAGGTTCTCGCAGGACCGAGACACTGTTGGTCACTTTAGAGACTGGAAATGGCACTGCAGTCTGCACAGGGATTGTACAAAGACCCCCCATGTCAGGGGGAGGGAATGGACAAGGATATGATAGAAGGCATACTTAGGATGGCAGAGAAAGGGGAGATACTGTTGATGGGAGAACTGAATATGCCAGATGTTAACTGGAGCACATTTGCTGCAGTCACATCCAAGAGCAGGGCCATTCTCGATGCCCTACAGTTGGCATGCCTTAGACAGGTAGTTTTGGAACCCACTCAGGAGGGAGCAATGTTAGACCTCATACTTTCAAATGGAGACAGTGAGAGGATCTCAGATCTAGAAGTGGGTAGCCATCTGGGAACAAGTGACCACCAAACAGAGTGGTTCATGATAAACTCAGCTAGAGTGTCAAGCCATACAAAAGTGAGGGTACTGGACTTCAGGAGGGCTGTCTTTGGCAAGACAGGAGAGTGCCTTAGAAAAGCACTAGCAAACAGGCTGGGAAGAGGGGTGGAGCAACAATGGGGAAATATCAAAACTGCCATCACAGAGGCAATAAGAATGTAAAGCAAATCAAAATGAAAGAAAAAGCCACTATGGTTCTCAAAAGAGGAGTCAGGGAAGGTCAGGAAGAAAAAGATAGCATTCAGGAAGTAGAAGGAAACACAGAACAAGCAGAACAGGGAGCTGTACCAGTTAAGGCACAAGGAAGCATGGAGGGAAGTCAGAATAGCAAAGGCCCAAACTCAGGAAAAGATAGCCAACTCAGTTAAGAAGAGGGATAAAACATTTTATAGGTACAATGGAGAGCACAGAAAGACAAAGGGAGGGATAGTTAGGCGGAATAGAATGGATGGTGGGTGGGCAGAGAGAGAGACAATGTAAAAGCAGGGATACAGAAGGAATATTTCTGCTCAGTATTCACAAAAGAGAAGGGGGGAGGTGCCTAATCCAATTAGCAGAAGTACTCTGTAAAGAGGGGTCGATCCCAGTCCTTTCACAGAAGAAAGGGTTCTGAAAGAACTCCTAAAACTGAAGGTGGACAAAGCAATGGGACCTGAGGGAATTCACCCCAGAATTCTAAAAGAATTAAGGGGAGAAACAGTGAAACCACTGACTACCCTATTCAACAAATCTTGGGAGGATGGTGTGGTACCAGAGGACTGGAGGAAGGCAGATGTGATTCCCCTTCACAAAAGTGGGAGCAAGACAGAGGCAGGAAACTATACACCTGTCAGTTTGACCTCTGTGGTAGGGAAACAGATGGAATCACTTCTGAAGGAAAGAATTGTTGAGTACCTAGAGGCCAGTGGGGCACAGGACACAAGGCAGTACGGATTCACAGAGGGAAGGTCATGTCAGACAAATTTAATTAATTTCTTTGACTGGGTGACCAAAGTAGTAGACCTGGGAGGGGCTGTGGACATGGCCTACCTAGGCTTTAGCAAGGCATTTGACACAGTCCCACACAAAAGATTAATAGTCAAATTAACCAGCCTGGGAGTGGGTCCCAGGGTGGTAGGTTGGGTAAAACACTGGCTGGACAACAGGACACAAAAGGTAATTGTAAACAGAGTCTACTCAGAAGAAAGAGGGGGTTACTAGTAGGGTACCACAGGGTTCAGTACTGGGTCCAGTGCTTTTTAATGTCTTTATAAGTGACACTGCGGAGGGACTGGAAGGAACAGTATGCGTCTTGCAGATGACATGAAGATCTGCAACAGGGTTGATACACAAGGAGGCGTGGAAAGGATGAGAAGGGACTTGGCAAGGTTTTAGGAATGGTCAGAAGTATGGCAGCTTGGATTCAATGCAAAGAAGTGCAAAATAATGCACCCGGGAAACAAAAACCCAGGCGAAGATTACATATTGAGGGGGGAAGTAGTAGCAACAAGAAAAATGGTAAGGGACCTGGGGGTAATCATATCGGATGACCTTAAGGTTAGCAAGCAATGTGAGAAGACAGTAGGGAGGGCTCGGGCAGAATACTGGGATGTATAGGGAGAGGCATCACCAGCAGAAAACAGGTAGTTGTTGTTCCTCTGTACAGACAGTTGGTGAGACCCCATCTCTGCAAGGACATAGACATGATGGAGGCAGTCCAGAGGAGGGCCACTAAAATGGTGCAGGGTCTGCAACAGAAGCCATGCGAGGAGAGACTAAAGGAGCTTAATATGTATACCCTTAAGGAAAGAAGGGAGAGGGGAGACATGATAGAAACATATAAGTACCTCAGTGGAATCAGCAAAGTCCAAGAGGGTAGCATCTTTCAGAAAAGATGTGCAAGAACAAGGGGGCACAATTTGAAGATGGGGGTTGGGGAATGCAGTTCAGGGGCAATGTGAGGAAGTATTTTTTCACAGAGAGGGTGGTGGATGCATGGAACAGCCTTTCTGAGCAGGCTGTGGGGTCTAAATCTGTGGAAGAATTCAAGAATGCATAGGACAGACATAAGGCAATTTTTCTGGGCTGTAGGTAGGCTGCTGTTTAACTAGGATCTGCAGCTTATCCTCTAGGTAGGGAAATGGGCAGACTAGGTGGGCCAAGCAGTCCTTATTTGCCATCAAAGTCTATGTTTCTAATTTTTCAGAAAGTCTAGAGTCCCTCAGATGTTAGTTACACAACAAAAAGTGCCCCCCCCAACTGTTGCACTCAAAGTGTGAGCACACTAAAGTCACCTACAGGAAGAAGGCTTATTCTTCATGCACATATTCCTCAACCATTGATGATACAGGAGATGATACATCAGCTGGGTCCTCCTCCCCAGGGACCGCAAGCTCCCATGCTGAGTCATTTTGGCCACTGGACCGCCGGCGCCTCACAAGCTGGCACCAGAGTGATCTGCCCTAGATCACTAGCCTCGCAGCTGGGCCCCCCTCCCCAGGGATCACAAGCTCCCACGCCGAGCCATCTTGGCCACTGGACCACTGGTGTGTCACAAGCTGCCACCCGAGCGCTCTGCCCCTGATCACTAGTCTCACAGCTGGTCTCCTCTCCCCAGGGACTGCAAGCTGCCAAACTGAGCCATCTCGGCCACCGAACCGCCAGCACCTCACAAGCTGCCGCCCAAGTGCTCTGCCCCGGATTACTAGCCTCACAGCTGGGTCACCCTTCCCAGGGGCCGCAAGCTCCCACACCAAGCCATCTTGGCCACCAGACCACCAGCACCTCACAAGCTACCACCCAAGTGCTCTGCCCCGGATCGCTAGCCTCGCTGCTGGGTCCCCCCTCCCCAGGGACCACAAGTTGCCATGCCGAGCCATCTCGGCCTCCGGACCACTGATGCCTCACAAGCTGCCACCTGAGTACTCTGCTCCAGATCACTAACCTCACACCTGGGCTCCCCTTCCCATGGACTGCAAGCTCTCATGCTGAGCCATCTCAGCCACTGACCACCGGCACCTCACAAGCTGTAGCCCGAGCACTCTGCCCCGGACCACTAGCCTTGCAGCGGGGCCCCCCTCCCCAGGGACTGCAAGCTCCCACACTGAGCAATCTTTGCCATAGACCACTGGTGCCTCAGAAGCCACTGCCTGAGCACTCTGCCCCAGATCACTAACCTCGCAGCTGGGCCCCCCTCCCCAGGGACCGCAAACTCCCATGCCCAGACATCTCTACCACTGGACCGCTGGTGCCTCACAAGCCACCGCCCAAGCGTTCTGCCCCAGATCACTAGCCTTGCAGCAGGGCCCCCCTCCCCAGGGACCACAAGCTCCCACACCAAGCCATCTCCGCCACCAGACCGCCAGTGCATCACAAGCCGCCGTCCGAACGCTCTGCCCAAGATCACTAGCCTCGCAGCTGGGCCCCCCTTCCCAGGGACCAAAAACTCCCATGCCGAGACATCTCTGCCACTGGACCACTGGTGCCTCACAAGCCACCGCCCAAGCGCTCTGCCCCAGATCACTAGCCTTGCAGCAGGGCCCCCCTCCCCCAGGACCGCAAGCTCCCACACCGAGCCATCTCGGCCACTGGACTGCTGGCGCCTCACAAGCTGCCACCCGAGTGCTGTGCCATGGATCACTAGCCACCCACCCACCCAAGCTTGACACTTTCTTTTATACCTATCAATGCTATTTTTTCAAACAGGCCACTTTTTCATTGGCTGCTTATAGGAATCTACTATTAGAGGGAACCGCCAGTGAAGCACACTTTTACAAGGCAACAGCTTCACATTTGGACTGTACCATGGTGTCCTGGTGGGTACCACGACTTTGGCATCTTCCCCTAACTCTGTCCCATTTACTACTTATGTCTCTCCCTACTATGCTGCCAAGGAACTCACCTATGCTGGCTAACCCGGCAACCATGAGTAATAGCACAATCTGCCTCTCTGCTGCGACACTCCACACTGAGATGCTTCACCTCCCCTGCTACTCAACGACCCCTAGCACCCCTCTATCCTCAGTGCCCACCCACTTCATCGTCCTCCACAGGCTGATGGCCTACCCCATGTTTCACTCACTACCATATAAAAAAGCTAGATGGTTGCGCAGTAGCTCCGACAAGTGTAACAGAGCACCCCTTCTCCTTCTGCTACTGCTAGCATCCGGTGATATCCACATGAGCCCAGGCCTGGACATGAATAACCCACCAGATGTTACCTTCCCAATCACCACCCCTCTAACTCTACCAAATGGCCTCAAAATCATTCACCTAAATACATGAAGCCTTGTCCCCAAGATCACCCTACTTCAACCCATGGTACTGGCATATGCCCCAGACATAATCATAATTTCTGAAACCTGTCTGACAAAGAACATTCCTGATCATGCTATTGCCATCCCTGGCTTCAACATCTACAGACAGGATGGAGGTTTGTTCAGGCCTGACAGCCTGCATCCATCCTGGAGGGGAATCCAAGCACTCAATGATAAGTTTAAATGCTACATTGACAAGCATTTAAACTAGCAAAGGGGGGTGGCAGGCCAGCAAGGAGGGTACCTACTTGCTCACCCCCCACAGCTAGCAGTGGAACAAATGAACCAGAGGAGGCTATCTCTGCAAAGCAGTGTGCAAAAGATGGCGATTAGTGCCCAAGAGGTGGATAAGCAGAAAAGGGCAAAATTCAGCAGAAGGGCAGACTGCAAGGAGAACCAGGGATAAATGACAACCAAGGAAGGGGCTGGAGTGGAACTGTGAAACAGTCTAGGAGGTCAAATCATGGAAGCCATGTGTGCAAATGCCAGAAGCCTTAGCAACAAGATGGAAGATCCGAGGCTGTCATGGTGCAGTCAGACCTGGACATTGTGGCCATCACTGAAACCTGGTATAATGATAACCATGACTGGGAGATGGCCATACCTGGCTACAACATATTCAGAAGAGACAGAGCAGGCAGGAAGGGAGGAGGAGTGGCACTGTATGTGAAAAATGACATAAGGGCCACAGAGATCCAGGAGGAACAAAATGGGGGAGAGATACTGTGGGTTAAGCTGGAAAGGAAAATGGGGACAGCCATCTGCACAGGTGTGGTCTATAGACCACCAGCCCAGGAGGAAGAAACAGATAGGGAGCTGATGCTAGCCATCCAAAGGATGGCAGACAAGGGTGAGGTAGTACTGGTTGGAGACTTCAATATTCCAGACGTGGTCAGGAGCATCCCAGCAGCAGCATCAACTAGGAGCAGATTTATCCTGGACTCCCTTCAGGGTGCCTACCTCAGGCAACTGGTCATGGAACCAACTCAGCAGAAGGCAATACTGGACCTTGTGCTCACAAACAGGGACAGTGTGATGGGGGTAACAGTGGGGGAGCACCTGGGAAACAGTGACCACCAGTCATTGTGGTTTGAAATCACAGAAAGAGCAGAATCAAACCACACAAAACACGATCCTGGATTTTAGGGGGGGACTTTGGGAAAATGGGGAGATACTTGAAAGAGGCATTAAGGGGAATGGGACAGGAATCAGGGGTTGAGGAACAGTGGGCAGTATTTAAAATGGGGATTACAAGAACAACAGAATTATGCATTAAGCAGGTTAGCAAGAGGAAAAGGAAAAGGAGACCATTATGGTTTTCCAAAGAGGTAGCAAAGAAAGTGAAAGCCAAAAAGATTGCATTCAGGCAATACAAAAAGACACAGGCAGAAGGGGATAGGGAGAAGTACCAGGAGAAGCAAAGGGAGGCAGGGAGGTCAGTAAGGGAAGCCAAAGCTCAGACAGAAGAGCACCTTGCAAAATCAGTGGGTAGAGGGGACAAAACCTTTTACAGGTACATAAGTGAAAAAAGAAAGACAAAGGGAGGGATAGTGAGACTGAAGGGGGAGGATGGGGGGCCACGTGGAGGATGACAACAGTAAAGCTGACATATTGAACAGGTATTTCTGCTCAGTCTTTACTGAGGAAGAGGAGGGTAATGGGTCTGAAGGGAGTACAAGGGGTGAGAATGGTGCAGAAATGGACACAAGTCCCTTTACATGAGAAAGGGTCCTGAAGGAACTGGAAGTAATAAGAGTTGATAAAGCAATGGGGCCAGATGGGGTGCACCCCAGGGTCCTTAAAGAACTAAGAGAGGTGGTGGCTGAACCTCTGGCTATCCTGTTTAGCCGATCACTGGAAACAGGGGAGGTACCCAAAGACTGGAGGACAGCAGATGTAGTCCCCTTATACAAAAGTGGGAACAAAGAGGAAGCAGGGAACTACAGACCAATCAGCCTCACCTCGGTAGTGGGGAAGATCATGGAAGCACTACTGAAGGAGAGATTGGTAGAACATCTGGTTGTCAATGGACTACAGGACCCAAGGCAGCATGGTTTCACCAGGGGGAGGTCATGTCAGACCAACCTCGTTGAATTTTTGACTGGGTGACTAGGGAGTGGATCAGGAGGCAGTGGACATGGCCTATCTGGACTTCAGCAAGGCCTTGACACTGTGCCACATAGAAGACTATTACACAAACTGGGGAACATGGGTGTGGGCAGGACAGTGTGTGGTGGGTAGGTAACTGGCTGGGTGGCAGGACACAGAGGGTGGTGGTAAATGGCTGTCACTCCACAGAGGAAAGAGTGACCAGTGGGGTACCACAGGGATCAGTGCTGAGACCGGTCCTATTCAACATCTTCATCAGTGACATTGCAGGACCTAGAAGGCAGAATTTCACTGTTCGCTGATGACACAAAGCTCTGTAACAGAGTGAGACACACCAGAGGGTGTAGAAAGAATGAGAAGGACCTGCAGAAACTTGAAGAATGGTCAGGGGTTTGGCAGTTGAAATTCAATGCAAAGAAGTGCAAGATAATGCATATGGGGACAAAACCCTGGCACAATATATCAGTTGGGGATGAGGATATAGCATGCACCAAGCAGGAAAGAGATCTTGGGGTTATCATCTCTGATGACCTCAAGGTGAGGCAGTGTGACAAGGCAGCAGGTAAAGCAAATAGGATGCTGGGATGTATAGGCAGGGCATCACCAGCAGGAAAAGGGAGGTCATAATTCCTATACAAGACACTAGTGAGGCCCCACCTGGAGTACAGTGTACAGTTCTGGAGACCATACCTACATAAGGACATAGACAGGGTAGAGAAGGTTCAGAGGAGGGCAACAAAGATGGTGCATGGATTGCATCACAAGTCCTATGAAGACAGGTTGAAGGAACTGAACATGTACTCCCTGGAGGAGAGGAGGAGAGAGGATATGATAGAGACATACAAGTATCTTACAGGGAGGAACAGGGTGCAGGAAAACACTATTTTAAGCGAAAAAGATGTTCCAGGACTAGAGGCATGGGATGAAGTTGGAGGAGGATGATTCAGAGGAAACATGAGAAGAATTTCTTCATAGAACGGTGGTGGACAAGTGGAACACCCTGCCAGAGGAAGTGGTGGGGGCTGAAACAATCACGGGATTAAGAATACATGGGATAGACATAAAGGAATTCTGGAGGTCAGGGGTAAGGGGCAACAGACTTCTAGGAAAACAAACTGAACTTACAAGCTCAAATGGGCAGACTGGGTGGGCCATAGGCCCTTATCTGCCGACACTGTCTATGTATGTATCTATGGACAGGGAAGGGAGAGGTGGTGGTGTAGCTATCTATACATCCTATTCCCTTCAGTGCACTCCCTTCTTTACTTCACTCATACAGTCCTCCCATGAGGCACTACTTTTATGTATGTCCTATCCCCATAACTTACCCATCTTTGTTGCTGAAGTATACTGTCACCCTGGACAGCCAACTTCAAATGCCACTGACTTGGTCGCTAAGCTTTCCTCATTGGCTAGCGGGGGTGAGCTTTTTATCCTGGGTGACCTTAATCTAAACTGGCTGGCTCTGTCCCTGGCCCACACTCTCTCCACCTTAGATGCTCTAAACCTCCAGCAACTTATAATGGAACCCACTCAACTAAACTATAAGACACTAAACCACTCCCTGCTTGACCTAGTCCTCACCTCCCATCCACATTATGTAGTGGCCTCAGGGCTACTACCTGAGTCTGTCAGCGATCACCACATGACCTTTGTAGTGTGAAAAATTCATAGACCCAAGCTTCCTGCAAAAATGATTCTCACTCGACTGTTTGCAACCCCTGACCTCCAGCTTTTGCTCCATGATCTCACTCATAACAGTTGGTCCTCTCTGGCCACTGCTCCCTCTGTGGATGTGGCCCTTGCCCACTTTTAATCCAAGTTCCTACACATCTGTAACTCCCACGCTGTTCTCTGTAAAACTAGGGTTCAAGGTGCTCACCTCCCTTGGATCTCACCTGCATTGCTGGCCTGTCAACGAGCCTGTGATCTTGCACGGCATCGGGCAAAAACTACCAACTGTGTTAACGACCTCAAACATTATCGCGAACTCAGAAATGGTTGCACCAAAGCCATCCACCTAGTCAAGGCTGAGCATTTCAAGTTCAACTTCCAGGCCAACACAAACAACTCATCCAAATTCTGGAGGGTTGTACAATTCCTCTTCTCTCCTGCTGCAAACATCACTCCGCCTATCCTAAGGCACAATCAGACTGCCCTTACAGAACCAATGGACACTGCCAATTGCTTCAACTCCCACTTTGCCTCCTGTGCCTTGGAGCTGCTTAGCACCCTCCCTAACACATATCTTGCCCCAGTGGCACAGGCTACCTCCCCACCCACTGCTCCCCTACCTACTCCTACCGTCTCACCTATACCTGCCCTCTCTCCCCCCATGGGGTCTCCCCTTGCCCACCCAAACTCTTAATTCTCCCTCACATTTTTCCTTCAACCTGTGTCTCCTGAGACTACTCTTTCAGCTCTACTAGCACTTGACCGTACCAAAGGCTCCTCACCTGATAGCCTGGATCCCAGACTCCTCTCCCTCTCAGCTATCCCATATCCTTGATATTAAACCTCTCCTTTGTTACAACCACTGTGCCCAACTCCTGGAAGCATGCCATAGTCCTCCCCCTCCTCAAGGGGGGGACTCCACTGCTCCTGGGAACTATCATCCTATCTCTCTCCTTTCAATTCTAGCCAAACTCCAAGAGCACATTGCACTCTCTCAACTCTCCCTATTCCTCTCGGACTGCGCCTTCTTCACTCCCTTCCAGTCTGGCTTCAGGAAAGCTCATTCCACCACTACCTCCCTGCTGCGGCTAACTGAGACCATCTTCTCATGGTTCAACAAAGGGAACATCACCTCAGCTATCTTGACTTGGCCAAAGCCTTTGACACAGTGTCTCATCCCCTCCTCCTGCACAGCTTGTCAGCTGCTGATCTCTCCCCTACTGCTACAGACTGGTTCAGATCTTATCTGACATGCATGTCGCAATCAGTCAGAATAGCTGATGTTATCTCACCTCCCTTGCCTATTACCACAGGAGTCCGCCAGGGCTCAGTGCTTGGTCTCATCCTATTCTCCATCTTCCTAAACAATCCCCCTCAGGTCTGCACATCATCCAGCATACACATGTATGGTGATGATACAGTGCTGTTTACCTCTGGTAAAGCAGTCTCCGATGTCACTGCCAGTCTTCACCAAGGTCCAGTTCTGGTTCAACTCACTTCAACTATTTCTAAATGCCAAAAAGACAGTCTCCATTACCTTCGGCACAAGGCAGAGACTTGCTTGGCTAAGCCACCTCCTCTCCGGCCACACCCTTGATGGGCCTGCTTTGGAAGATGTCTCCTCCTTCAGGTATCTCTGCGTTTGGCTAGATAGATACCTTGACATCTCTGTACACACAGATACTGTCCTAAAACAAATTAAGACCTAAGCTTGGTGCCCTATAAAGGAACTGCAGCTGCAACCCTCTTACCAATAGGTGTGAGCTAGTGCAGAAGATGATCCTGCCCATTTTTGACTACTGTCACATAGTCTATGGTGTCACCCCTCGGTCCCACCTAGCCAGATTGGACTCTCTCTTCAACTCCTTCTGTCGCTTCACTCTTGACACCCTCCTCCTGACACACCATTGTAACCTGTACCGCCCCCTTAACCTCCTTCCCCTCCACAATCGTAGAGTTCTACATGGTGCAAAGTTCGTCTCCAAATTCTGGCTTGATTCGCTCCCCTCCTACATCACCAATTCTCTAAGTACCCCTGCCCCCTCCCTGTACCGCCTTAGATCCCTTGCTGACACTCGCACCCTGTCAATCCCAGGTAGAACCACTACCTCAGGACAGAAAGCCTTCTCGTTTCACTTGCCAAAATTGTGGAATTCTCTGCCGCCCCAAATCTGCTTCTCCTCCTCCTCCCTGTCTTCTCTTACCTCTGCTCTACATAACTTCTTCTCCACTTCCTGCTTCTAACACCCTGCCACTAATCTCATCTACTGCCTCACCTACCCCTCAAGGTGCTTCCTCACCCCCTCTTGCTTAACACTTAACCCAGAGACATGTCCCTGTGGAAAGGTCCACTATACCTGCTGCAGCATACCTCTCATAAAACTGCTACAGGAGCATGGCTCAGCACAGCGCTTAGACTTGTAATTTGTTGTAGTGTGTCTTTGCAAAATTGCATCTGTGTAAACCTCATTTATTGCAAATGCTGCCCTCAATGTATTTACTACTTACCATGTATGTACTTTACTGTATCTAGTGAACCATCGTATTACTGAATGTTAATCCCACCTTACTGTATGTTGATCCTCTGTTTTTGCTGTATAAATTGTTACTACTGTTCTCCCTCTAACACCCTCCCCCAAGATGTACCGTGAGACGAGCATTAAGTTGCTCAGTGTATCTTTCCTAGTGAAACATTTCAATAAATAAATACATACATTACCAATCAATTATATCAGTAGACCTCATGCATCATAGACTGTCTACATCTTGGGCATCCATCCCTGCATGAAAGTTTATTTTATTTTTTATTTATTAGATTCTGGATATACCTTTGAGCCAAAGGATCTTTTACAGAGGTTCCACATCAGACATTGGACACATAGTAAAACATCTAGGAGTTAGTACATTTAGAATAAAATGAGACACTTGAGAAAGAGTACAATTTCAGGTAAAGGTCAGGTTGATACAATAAATAGCAGGGTAGGTAAAGATGGTGAGTTACTGGGAGGGTTATGAACTATATATTGTAAAGAAATGATGGATTGAGGTACATACATCAGTTACAAATTGTTGTAGTTACAATGGTTACATAATGTTTAGTTACAGTAGTAGTTTGAAGTCAGAACATATTACACAGCCAGTTCTCTCATCTAAGTCAGAAAAGACTTGTCTGCTTCTGTTTGAGGCTGAGAAACTTGCTATATGACAGAGAACAAACTAGAATGCATTTGAGGAACTGGGAACCTGGTAAGACATAATATTGTTGAGGACTTATTAGGAAGGTAAGCTACGCTTTCTACAGAAAGTTTCATTTTTTCTTATTGGCATTAGGAAGAGAATTGCAGGATTCCATTAAAGTGTAGTAATTTTAAAACCAGAGGGGGTGAATTACAACTGAAGTTGCTTGATTCCTGTGCTTGAGACCTAGGATTTGGAAGGATATTTGTGCAACATTTTAGAAGTATCCTGCTGGCTGAGGAGTGAGTTCATTTTTATCCCTGGACTCAGTAGACACTCTCAGTGGAGACCAAAAAGAATGCTGGGGACATCCACAAGGGAGACCCACAAAAGGGTGGCAAGGGACACCACACAGGAAGGAAACAGCTTCTGATAGGGGACTCAATTGTTAGGGGTGTAGACCTGGAGAAGGGAGAGGAGAGGGAAGTAAGGTGCCTGCTGGTGCTATGGCTTGGAGGGACAGGAAGCAAATCCTCAGGATTGCAGAGGCAGCATCACAGGAGAGGGAACTAGATATCATTGTCCACCTTGGGACAAATGACCTAGCTAGGCATGAGATCACTGCAGGATTCCATTAAAGTGTAGCAATTTTATAACCAGAGGGGTCAAATTACAACTGAAGTTGCTTGATTCTTGTGCTTGAGACCTAGGATTTGGAAGGATATTTGTGCAACATTTTAGAAGTATCCTGCTGGCTGAGGAGTGAGTTTTTATCCCTGGCTTCAGAGAAGGGTTTGTGTATTAGAATCAGACATAGCAAAGTGTCTACACTGAAAGGCATGCTTACATCACAGGTGTCACTAGTCAATCAACTGATTCTGGGTGGGGCTTTTATCACTCAGCTATCTTAAGCAAACTACATAGTGAGAAACAAGTCAGAAAAGACTTGTCTGCTTCTGTTTGAGGCTGAGAAACTTACTATACCACAGAGAACAAACTAGAATGCATTTGAGGAACTGGGAACCTGGTACAACATAATATTGTTGAGGACTTGTTAGGAAGGTAAGCTACGCTTTTTACAGAACGTTTCATTTTGTCTTATTGGCATTAAGAAGAGAATTGCAGGATTCCATTAAAGTGTAGTAATTTTATAACCAGAAGGGGTGAATTACAACTGAAGTTGCTTGATTCCTGTGCTTGAGACCTAGGATTTGGAAGGACATTTGTGCAACATTTTAGAAGTGTCCTGCTGGCTGAGGAGTGAGTTCATTTTTATCCCTGGACTCAGTAGAGTGGTTTGTGTAGGAGCAATGGTCTAGTAAATTGTGGTGTTGGTTGAATTACTATGAAGGGCAGTACTCACCAGGGTGGTGGAGCAGTTGTGTATTTGATTGTTTCTTACAGTCACCAGTGGCTGTGGACTATCCCCTCACCCCGCCCACCCTAGGCATGGCATTTCCTTTATAGCCAAGGTTCTGACATCATCACTTCCTCAACAAGTCTTGGGGCAGAACTATCATATTCTTAATAACCCAGCACAGTGCATAAAGAGTAAGTACACACCAAAAAAAAAGAGATTTTATATATTACTCATTGTATATTATAAGGGAGAGGGATGTGGGGAGTGGTGCAATGCACTGGCTATGGGGCAGCAGTTTTCTGGGAGACATTCTGGAACCTGCATTACTGCCCTATTGGCAGGCAACTGTCAGCTCTGAGGGAGGAGGCTGCCCACCTCCAGGCTGAACTGGCAAGGACTAAGGAGGCCCTCCACCCAAAGAGTACCAGTTCCATGACCACTGCCTCAAAGGTTGCCAAATGTGAAGTGCAATTGGACCACAGTGGGTTCTGGGAGGGTGAGAGTGGTGGAACAGAGGAGTAGCCCCCTAGTTGTACCTCTACACAAAAGATATGTCAGTCTGGCAAATCAAGGTTACTCTATGATGACACTCTCAGTGGAGACCAAAAAGAATGCAGGGGACATCCACAAGGGAGACCCACAAAAAGGTGGCAAGGGACACCACAAGGGAAGGAAACAGCTTCTGATAGGGGACTCAATTGTTAGGGGTGTAGACCTGGAGAAGGGAGAGGAGAGGGAAGTAAGGTGCCTGCCTGGTGCTATGGCTTGCATGGACAGGAAGCAAATCCTCAGAATTGCAGAAGCAGCATCACAGGAGAGGGAACTAGATATTACTGTCCACCTTGGGACAAATGACCTAGCTAGGCATGAGATCACTGCAGTGCAGGATGAATCTGTGGAGTTGGGGAGGGCCTCAGACAGGTAGCAAGCATGGTAACCTTCTCAGAGGTGCTGCCAGTCTATGGCAGGGGTGAGGCTAGGGCACTGCACACCATGCAATTTAATGAATGGTTGCAAAACTGGTGCAGAGCACAGGGCTTTGGCTTCATTGGGGACTGGGGTCCACCTGGAGAGATGAAGGTCTATGCTGGCATGATAATCTGCATCTGTCCAGGAAGGGAAACAAACTCCTAGGTTACAGGTTTAAATGCTTCCTTGTCAAGCTTTTAAACTAGCCAAGGGGGGAGATGCTGATAGAAAGCAGGAAAGTTCAAGCCTCCCCCCCACAAAACATGACAGGTAGTAGAGTAAACACTGAGGTACAGAGCTTGACAGAGGGCAGGACAGGGGTAAATGGAAAAACAGACAAGAGCAGTAACAGCAGGGATGGGGTGAAAAAGGATACAGCCAACATTAAATGGAGGGCAATGAGTACCAATACCTGCAGTCTGGGAAAGAAGCTTCCTGTGCTAATAGCCCTGATGGAAGAGGAACACTTGGATATTGTGGCAGTCACAGAAACATGGTACATGGAGAACCATGACTGGGATGTCAACATACCAGGGTACACAATCTACAGAAGGGACAGGGAGGATAAAAGCGGAGGTGGAGTAGCTCTCTACATAAGGGAAGGGATCAAAGCTACAGAACTAAAAAGTAAAGGAGGAGGATGAGAGGCACTCTGGGTCACCTTGGAAACAGGTAATGGCATCACAACCCGCACAGGGGGTTTATACAGACCCCCGTCTCAAGAGGAGGAAATGGACAAGAAAATGATAGAGGACATTCTCAAAATGGCTGAAAAAGGGGAGATACTGTTGATGGGGGACCTGAATATGCCAGATGTTAACCGGATGACAGGGGCTGCAGTCACATCCAAGAGCAGGGTCATTCTCGATGTCCTACGAGGGGGCATGCCTTAGACAGCTAGTGGTGGAACCCACTCAGGAGGGAGAAATATTAGACCTGGTACTCTCAAATGGAGAGAGGATCACACATTTAGAAGTCAGCAGACATCTGGGAACAAGCGACCACTGCACAGTGTGCTTCACAATAAACACAACCATTGAGACAAGCCTTACAAAGACAAGGATACTGGACTTTAGAAGGGCTGACTTTGGCATAATGGGTGAATACCTGAGGAATGCATTAGCAAATGGCTAGAAAGGAGGGGTGGAAGAACAATGGAGAAAAATCAAAATTACCATCATGAAGGCAACAAGCCTTTGTGTGAAACAAATAAAGAAAACAAAGCAGAATAAAAAAAAACACTATGGTTCTCAAAAGAGGTGTCAGGCAAGGTTGAGGAGAAAAAGGCTGCATTCAAAAAGTATAAGGAATCACAGAAGGAGCATGACAGGGAACTGTATCAATTAAAGCAGAAAGAAGTGGTAAAGGCAGTCAGAAAAGCAAAGGCCCAAACCGAGGAAAAGATAGTCAACTCAGTTAAGAAGGGGGATAACAGCTTTTATAGGTACATTAGGGTGCACAGAACGGTTAAGGGAGGGATAGTGAAGATTAGTAAAGGAGAGGGGAGGTGGGTAGAGGGAGACAGTGAAAAGGCAGAGATGCTGAATTAATACTTTTGCTTAGTATTTATAAAAGGAAAAGAGGAAGAGTTACCTAAACCAAACAATAGAAGCACTCTGGGTAGTGGGGTTGATGCCAGTCCATTTACAGAAGAAAGAGTCCTGAAAGAACTCTTAAAACTCAAGGTGGACAGAACAATGGGGCCTGATAGGATTCAACCTAGAATCCTAAAAGAACTAAGGGAGGACCTAGTGACACCACTGACCATGCTTTTTAACAAATCATGGGAGGATGGGGTGGTGTCTGAGGACTGGAGGAGGGCAGATGTGATTCCACTTCATGAAAGTGGGAGCAAGGTAGAAGCAGGAAACTACAGACCTGTTAGTTTGACCTCAGTGGTGGGGAAAATGATAGAATCACTTCTGAAAGAAAGAATTGTTGAGTACCTAGAGACCAGTGGGGCACAGGACTCAAAGCAGCATGGCTTCACAGCAGGATGTTCATGTCAGCTGAATCTAATCGATTTCTTTGACTGGGTGACCAAAGTAACAGACTAGGGAGAGGCTGTGGATATGGCCTACCTAGACTTTAGCAATGCATTTGACACAGTCCCGCACAAAAGATTAATAATCAAGTTAGCCAGTCTGGAAGTGGGTCCCATGGTGGTAATCTGGGTAGCAAATTGGCTGCACAACAGGACAAAGAAGGTAATAGTGAATGGAACACATTCCGAAGAAAGGGGGGTTACTAGTGGAGTACCTCAGGGCTCAGTACTGGGTCCAGTCCTCTAACATCTTTATAGGCGACATTGCAGAGGGTCTGGAAGGAAAGGTATGCCTCTTTGCAGATTACACAAAGATCTGTAACAGAGTTGATACACAAGGGGGGGTAGAAAGGATGAGAATGGACTTGGCAAGGTTGGAGGAATGGTCAGACATATGGCAACTTAGATTCAATGCAAAGAAGTACAAAGTAATGCACCTGGGAAATAAAAATCCAGGAGAAGAGTACACAATAGCAGGGGAGGTACTAACAACAGCAATAATGGAAAGGGACTGGGGGTTGGTCATATCAGATGACCTAACAGTGGGTAAGCAATGGGAGAAGTCAGTAAGGAGAGCCAGGGGGATACTGGGATGCATAGGGAGTGGCATCACAAGTAGAAAAAGGGAAGTGGTTATCCCTCTGTACAGACAGTAGGTAAGATCCCATCTGGAGTACTGCATGCAGTTTTGGAGACCTCATCTATGCAAGGACATAGACAGAATGGAAGCAATCCAGAGGAGGGCAACTAAAATGGTGCAGGGTCTACATCAGAAACCATATGAAGAGAGCCTGAGAAAGCTTAATATGTATACCCTTGATGAAAGGAGGGACGGGGGGACATGTTAGAAACTTTTAAGTACCTCAAGGGAATCAACAAAGTCCAGGAGGGTAGCATCTTTCAGAAAAAGAGATGTGTAAGAATAAGGAGACGCAATTTAAAGATAGAGGGGGGACGGCTCAGGGTAATGTGAGGAAATCTTTTTTCACGGAGAGAGTGGCGGACGCAAGGAACCACCTTCCTGGGGAGGTTGTTGGGTCTAAAACAGTAGGGGAATTCAAACATGCATGGAACAGATATAAGGCAATTATAGTGGGGGGGGGGTTGCAGGAAGTAGGCTGTTGGTTAACTAGAATCTGCAGCTTATCCAATAGGTAGGGAAATGGGCAGACTGGGTGGGCCAAGTGGTCCTTATCTGCCGTCAAAGTCTATGTTTCTATGTTAAGTGCAAGACAGTATGGCCTCCAAGTGCCAGGCAGAAAAGGGTGATGGCACCTGATTGGGGTGAAAGGCCATTCACTGAGGAGGAAGATGAAGGGAGGGTGGAGCGGGGGATAAAAAGCAAGTTAAGTGGACGAGGATAAGGGCAGGTGGTTCATGTGTAAAGTAGGGTAAAAGCATGGAGGTGGCCAGTGGCCGAGTGAGGGCTGGTGACGGTGGTAGCTAGGAATGGGAGGGAGAGTAGTTGGGAGGTGAAGAGAGACAGGGTAGGCTGAAGGGATAATAGGGGAGAGGGAGAGTAGGCAGGCAGGATGCACACAGTCACAGCCACTGGCAGACATGGCAGATTCTTTAGAATGTCTGGAGTGCCTCAGATATTGTTTACATGACAAAAAGCATCCCTCCCAACTGTTATTGTACTGTACTGTACTTTGCAAATGCTTACCAGAAAAACTGAACTGTCTTTAATAGCATAACCTGCATTTTGTTCACATGATGGGATTCAGATTTAGTATTTTTGATGTCTGTAAGAATATGTAAAATACCCCCCCCCCATCGTAGTCATTATCATTACCTCTGACCTGGGAGCCCTGATTGAACAAGTAACTACTTTCAAATACCTGGGCATCCTTGAGGTCATAATCTAGTGAATAATAGCACCACGATGACAGCATCAGTAGTGCATATGGCGTTACAGTGACAGGGGAATTGCAGTGATATGAAAGTATTGCTGCCCCCAGTTGCTCACCAGAAAGGAGGCAGTGGATGTAGTCACTACCAGTCAGGTGCTCAGTTGAGCTGCTCCCGTGGTGGAGTGGCTAGACCTGTCAGTGCATAGGGTTGAGGGAATGTGGTTTGATTCTCTGCTAGGGAATCTTTTTCTTTTCATTTTTTTCTTGCCCCCAAGTCCACACTCTCTCAGAGATGATTATAATAGTTCTGGGGGGTGATGGGGTGCAGTGTCACCCACCTGGGGGGTGCGGGGGAAAAGCCCACCACAAAACAAGAGAGAAATTTTCCAGTGTTGCCACAAGCTGTTTGTAGGTGCACGGTCTTGATCTGCGTGGTTTTGTCCATGACATTGTGACCCCATGCCCCTGGGCATAGAAACATAGACTTTGATGGCAGATAAGAACCACTTGGCCCACCCAGTCTGCCCATTTCCCTACCTATAGGATAAGCCGCTGATCCTAGTTAACCAACAGCCTATTTCCTTCTACCCCACTATAATTGCCTTGACCCTTGACTCGGGCATGTCCTACTCACACCATGTGGGCATGCTCATTATGGCTCCTAACTTAAGACTTGGAATGCTTTAGAAGTGCAAAAATGTATTCCTCATCAAAATCAAGCAGCAACTTATCATATGCCACACATTCAGTCTTGAGGACTATGGACTGGTGATCTAGGGTGCTACCTGTAGCAAAGTGATTGGCAGAGTCCAGGGCTTAATGAATAGGGCCTGACGCTTTGCTCTTAACCAGAAATGGATACTCATAAATGCATCCTGCATTATGACCTAGGGTTACTAAATCTGCACTCCTGACTCTCCGGCTGCACTTCTGACTGTGACTGTTGATGGTCCAGCTTGCAGCCCCTGTGTGAGCACCTTGATCCGGCTTCTCAGGCCTCTTGGCACCACTGAGCTATGGACTTTACACTTCATGATTTGACTGGAACACTTGGAAGAGTGCACCTCACCAACTGGCTTGCCTTTCTCTGCCTTTCTACCAGCTCCCTGGTGCTCTCCATACCCAAACGGCGGCCCCCATTCTTGGGCATGCCCAATGCCATAGGACCCTCCCTGAACCAAAATCCAACACCAGCTCTGACTGACTCCTTCTGCGGCCTTCAGCCGCTGTATGAGCACCCTGACCTGGCTTCCCAGGCCTGTTGGCACCACTGAGCTATGGACTTTACGCTTCACGATTTGATTGGAACACTTGGAATAGCACACCTTACTGACTGGCTCACCTTTCTCTGCCTTTCTGATGGCTCCCCAGCACTCTCCATACCCAAGTGATGGCTCCTATTCTTGGGCATGCCTGATGCCAGGGGACTGTCTCTGAACCGGATTTCAATGCCTGCTCCGACTGACTCCTTCCTCGGCCTGCAGTCGCTGTATGAGCACCCTGACCCAGCTTCCCAGGCCACTTGGCACCACTGAGCTACAGACTTAATGCTTCGCGATTTGATTGGAGCACTTGGAAAAGGGCACCTTGCTGATGGACTCAACTTTCTCTTCCTTTCTGCTGGCTCCCTGGCACTCTCCAGACCCAAGTAAATCATTTCAAACTAGTATTTTTAGGTAATACAATTTTCTGAACGTGCATGCACTGTGTTAACTTGTTAAAATTTGCTAGTCTGATTTTCCTGATCAAAGAAACTGTGTGTAAAGTTGAAACATAGCGCAGTGATTCCAGCCATTACAGAACTGTAGATTGACCTAGGATTGCATTGTTGTTTTCTATTTTTCTCTGTGCACTTTCGTTCTCCAGACCCCCAATCTCTTGTTACTTAATTCTACCCCATCCCACATCCTGACCTCTGACACCTCTCACCTCCCACCTTTCTCACCTCTATTGTCTCCCCCCAGTTCTAAATAACCTCCCCCACTCACTGATTTAAGCCTATTTAACTCAAGGTCTCACCCCGTTCTCTCCCCTTAGCCGGTGGCCCCCATTCTCGGGCACGTCCGACACCAGAGGACCTTCCCTGAACCGGATTCCAATGCCTACTCTGACTGACTCCTTCCACAGTCTGCAGCCACTGTATGAGCACCCTGACCTGGCTTCTCAGGCCTCTTGGCACCACTGAGCAACTGACTTTATGCTTCATGATTTGATTGAAGTGCTTTGAAAAATGCACCTCACCGATCGGCTCACCTTTCTCTGCCTTTCTGCTGGCTCCCCAGTGCTCTCCAGACCTAAGTTAATAATTTTGAACTAGTATTTTCTCCTGCCCACTTGCCCCGACCCTGGCCTCTATTAAATACTCCCCAAGTCATGCCTTCCATTCAGATACCACCCACTTTTTCACAGCCACTGCCTGAACGACTGCAACACTGCTTAATTAAATATCTCCCCTGGAGTGCTTGCCAGTCCCCCCAAGAGCTGCTACCACTGCACAAACATGAATTTTTCCATCCTCCTTAGTCTACTATTCACTGTGGGCACTACAGGCCCAATTAGCCAAACTGGACCACTACCACCGCTGTGAAGACCAGTTCTAGAAAACAAAGGACTCCATGGCACCCCTATGGAAACTGCGATGTGGAGGCTCCTGCTGCTCATCACCTGCATTCCACCTATGAGCCTGGGGCACCACCACCCCCACCCCCGTCGACATCCACTACGGACTTAAACAATTTTTTCACCCATAAAGATCACGCTGGCGAATGCTCACCTACCCCACTGCAAGAGTAGCAGTAAAAGATTTATTTTTATTCTGGCTATGTTCTTTCTTCACAGGTTAGGTCGAAGCCTTTTTTCAAGATGGTCCCGACAACAGGACTTTTAAAATTGTACAAATACAAATACAATACAAACATCACTTTCGATTGCTAAGATCTTACAAACATGTAATAAATATACTTGTATTCCAACAAGACTTGTACAACTCATTTCACAACATGAAATACCAATTAAAAATCCATGAAATTTCTTATTCATCCATTGAGCATATATCTAACTTTCAATTCCTTTGTCAGAAACTTGGTAATCAGAGATGGTTTCTAGTCTGATTTATTTATTTATTTCAGTTTGGGATTAATACCTTTGAGCTTGGGGCTCATTTACAAAGCCTCCAAGTCCAAACAAAGAACAGAAACAGAGATTAACAGTACAGAGTACACAGAGACATTTGCGTGCTATGACATCATGATTACATGGTTAAACCACTAAATAAATAAAAAATAATAAAAAAAATGATTACACGGTTTTATGGCAAACAATTGTAGTGATGTTCTTAACATTCACTTTCCAATTAGGTTATAGATTATTCAAATACATTGACGTGATTACTTCATAAGTTATACTCGAACATCAGCTATACTTGAGAAAACGGATCAGAAATTCAGAACAGGACAAGAGACACATTTCAGGTAGCTAATGCATGATGGCGGTAGGCCACCAGAAGTTTTTGTTTTGTTGTTGTTGATGCTGAGACGTAGTGGCAGCCTGAAGAGGCTTTGTCATTGTAACAGGGGGTCCCTGATGTGTACTAGGGGGAAAAAGGGTCGTGGTGGGCATGAGGTGGGAGGAGTGTTTAGGTAGGAGGTGGGCAGGGTGAGGGGTATAGTAAGCAGTGTGTGGGGGATGGCAGCCTGAGGGGTAATTATTGTGTGGAATAGAAGGGTCCATGGCACAGACTGGGGGGTAGGGAGTGAAAAGAAGGGGGAGTGATTTGGGGGGGTGGCATGGTGAGGGATATAGTAAGCAGGGGGGTTGGGGTTGGGTAGAGGAGGGAGGAACTAGGCATGGTGTGGCAATGGTGGTGGTTGGAGAGGGGGGATAATTAAGCAGTGGATCCAGGAGTGGTGGATGAGAGGAGTTGTTTGGGACAATTCAAGTGCTAGAGTTATGATAGGCAGGGCACACTTTGAGCATGTAAGTTTACTATCTAGTTTTTGTTGGGGCACTCACAAATACAGGCATGGACTAGGAAAGGTCTGAGTCCAGCTTTGAAGGAGCTGACCTTGCCACGTTCAAGAAGGTCAGAGGGGAGATTATTTACCCACTTGGGTCCCCTATAAGAGAGAGGTCTCTGGGCAATTGAGGTATGCTTCAGGGGTACCACCAACCCACCTTAGATGCCCTTCTCGTACTGACAATTGGTATATTTAGTTTGAATAGGTGGTTTCAGGTGCTTGTCTGAGCAAAGCTTTCTTTGCCAGAAGGCAGGCTTGGTATTGGGCCCTGAGATAAAGGGGTAGCCAACCAGTTGCCTTATAAAGGTCACAAGTATGAGACAATCGGTCTGCTCCCAAAACCAGCCTACATGCTTTATTAAGAAGGGTTTTTACCCTTTTGAGGGCTGTTCCAGTGCCAGAACCATAAATTACTAGGCCGTAGTCGATGGTAGACAGCACTGTGCTACTTGTGACCATCTTTAGGGCCTCAGACGGCAAGTAGAGTCTGTAACAATACAGAACACCTAGTTTTGCATTGGCTGTTTTGACTACACGGTCAACGTGTGTTTTGAATGAAAGGGCAGTATCTAAGTGAACCCAGAGATATTGAAAGTGTCTATGTGCTCCAACTCAGCCCTCTTGCTACTCTGTACCTGCAGTTTCTCAAATTTCTTTCAGTTTTGTGGGACCATGAAAAGCATGCTCTTGGGGTGGGATATTCAGACTCCACCCAGCTGTGGCACAAGCCTGGGAGCAGCGCAACTGGACTGCACCAGGGCATAGACCAGGCAATATTCAACAGTGCTGCACCATGGCTCAGCACCATTGAACATAGCACTGAGGTCACAGCACTGTGCATGGTGTACTGGCACTGTGACGGGTGCAAGAGACGGTACGGGAGCAGGGGGATGCGCCAGTGCAAGTGCACTTTCGCTAGGCACATCAACATGATATTCAGAACAGCACATGCAAATGAGTTCATTATGCATGCAAGGTGCAAATGGGGTTATTTGCATGATATTATGGCCCCATTTGCACGTGGTGAACCGATCCTCATTGACTTGCACCTGGCACCATGCCAAGCTGCAGCCTTCAGGGAATGATGCCCTGTAGTTCCCCTCTCCTGGCCACCCGAAAGCAGACATAAGTAAAAATAACATCCCTGGTGGTCCAGTGGAACTCCCCTCCACCCGATCACCGGCATCAGTAAAAGTAAGATCCCCGGTGGTCTAAGTGGACCATCTCCCCCATTGCCTGATCGCAGGCACAAACATGATATAGTTCCCTGATGGTCCAGTGGTCCCCCCTCCCCACCTACCCGATGCATCCCCCACCACCCTGCACCCTCCCCAGTCAGTGGCGGGTGGCAGCACCCCATCTGCAAGCTGCCCAGCCGCCTCACTGACAGCATACGGTGTGGCTATATGCCTATTGGTCCACACTGCGTGGGCCAATGGGCAACTGAACTCAACTTGTACCCTCATGATCCGAACTGTGAATGGCTCATTCACAATTCAGGACTGTGTAGTACAGTTTGGCTGCATGCCCACTGACCCAAACAGTGGACCAACAGGCATACAGCCACACTGTACACTGTCAATCAGTGGGTGGACGAGTGGCTTGCGGGTGGGGTGCTGCCTCCCGCTGCTAACTGGGAGGGTGCAGGGTGGCAGGGGACACAGTGGGTGGTTGGGGGGGTACCACTGGACCACCAGGGTGTCTGTGACTCATTCCACCCACGATCAGGCGATGGGGGGTTGTCCACTGGACCACCAGGGATTTTAATATTACTTGTGCCTGCGATCAAATGATGGGGGGGTGTCTACTGGACCACCAGGGATTTTAATAGTACATAAGCCCACGATTGGGCAACAGGGAATGGTCCACTGGACTACCAGGCAGCTATGTAACATATGCCTGCGATTGGGCGGGGGGGGCATGACCACCCCGGGCTGAGGGCTCATGGACTGTGTCCTGGGTGGTAAGAAGGTCACCGGCTGGCAGCTGCCATATTGTGCCTTGCAATACGGCAGCCCACCTGTGGGTTTCCCTGACTCGTTCCCTGTTTTTCGGGAACATCTTTGTACCCCCCCATGTGGCACAATGTGGGGGTGCACTGGCATATCCGGGATGTGCTGCATATGCATGGGCACGCCCCCTGCCATTGTGCCACATACATTAGGGATGTGTCCCAGCACATTGGGAGTTGGGCAGCGCAGCTTGCCCCTTTCAGTATTGTGCTGGGGCACGCTGGTGGATTGCACATGATGCAACCCTGTTGCGCCATGCAAAATCCTTTTGAAAATCCTAGCCTTAGTCTTTTTGTAATTGAGCATTAGTTTATTATTAGTGAACCATGCCTCAAGTTGGTGAAAATTCACTTCTGGTTCATGGGTGATAGATGGTAGACTTTTTCCACTTACGGAGACTACCGCATCATCAGCATATAATACGAAGTGCACTGGGCAGATTGAGGGCAGGGGGTTAATGAGGCGGCTGAAGAGGAGTGGCCCCAATATCAAGCCCTGTGGGACTCCAAGGCTCACCTGTCTTAGAACAGATAAAAAGTTCTTTTTATTTTGACACACTGAGTCCAGCCCGAGAGGTAGCTCCCAAACCAATCGGCCACCACTGTGGACAGACCTAAAGTGAGTAGGTATTGCATTAGGAGCTGATGCTTGGTTGCATCAAATGACTCTGTGAGGTCAATAAAGATGGACCCTACAGCCAGTCCATCATCAAAGGCATCGTAGATTTTGGAGGTATAGTCAACCAGAGTAGTGACTGTGGAATGGTCTTTATGGAACCCATGTTGCTGGGCACAAAGTAGGTTGTATTTCAAAAGGAAATCCTTGAGCTGGTCAGAGACCATTCGCTCAAGGGCTTTGGACAAGGGGTGGAGAATGGAGATGGGCCTGTATTTAGACAGGTCAATAGCATCCCCTGTTTTGAGGACAGAGGTGACATATGCCTCCTTCCATTTGTCAGATAACTCTCCTGACCTTAGTGAGGCATTGAAAACTTAGTGAGTGGATCCATCAGCTCGTTTACCGCAAGTGCCACCAGCTTCATGTCATTAAGGTCACTCCACATCCTTGTCTTTCCTAGTATGTGCATAACATATTTGGTAGTGTCAAATCTGGTGATCAGTTTGAAGTAGAAGAGGGGTACAGTGCTCTTGGTCATACAAGTCAAGGGGGTGGCTAGGACATGATCAAGCGTTGATGGAGTTAGGGAGTAATGAGGTTAGATCAGTAAAAGCCAAGTTAAAAGCATTGGCTATATCACCAGGCTTTTGATGCGATCCACTGTCGGTGATTATAAGCCCTGGTTCAGCTTTGGAGGGTTTTCCTGTGAGTGATTTTACAGAGTCCCAGAACTTCTTACCATTGCCCCAACTCCTTTTTAGATCATTGTAGTATGTTGCTTTAGCCTGCCGAATCAGTTTTGTGCAATTGTTTCTGGAAGACTTAAAAGCCATGAGATCTACCAGTTTGCATGTTGCTTCAGCCTTATTCCAGAGATTATCCCTTTCTCGCATGAGCGCAAGGAGGGAGCCTGTGAGCCATGGGTTTTCAGCTCCTCTAGTTTTTTTAGTTTTATAGGGGGGCAAAGATGTCACAAGCATTGTTAAACATTGTGACAAAGAGATTGAGGGCTTGGTTGGCATCCTCAGCTCTGTCTAGAGGTGACCAATCCAGAAGCTTCAGGTATTGTCTAAAGTTGTCCGGCTGCCCTGGTTCCATGGAGCAATTTCTCGAGACCTGTGGAGCACTGGTGATGTTCTTATTCGCCCACATGCACATTACTGGCGAGTAATCGCTGAGGCTGTCCGGAAGGACAGTGACCTCAGAAATGTGTTCTGGGCAGCTTGCCAGGAGCCAGTCAACTAATGTACTTGTGCCAGTTTTGTAATTAAATCCAGTAGCTTTTGAGATCAGTTGAGAGAGGTAGAGACTAGATACCTGATCACGAACTGAAAGGATGTTTGGTGATAGCCAATTGGTATTGAAATCACCAGCGATAATATGCATTCAGTTGTGTCTTACTTGTGCCAGATTGCTTAGCACTTTCTGGATACCCATTTTATGGGTACCATGGGGTGTATACACTTTGGACAGTAGTAGCACCTTGTTTTAAATGCCCTGGTTGAGTTTTAGGTTTAACATTTGCACCTCCTTGGTGTGTAAGCTACAAGGCAACATTTGAGCATTAATCTCACTTTTCAGGTATACTAAGCACCCTCCACCCCGCTTAGTCAGCCTATCCTGCCAGTACACTGTGTTGCCATTCAGGGCGATGGTGATATCATTGGTCTTTGGTGAGAGCCACGTTTCAGTTAGCGGAATTATATCTGTTTTTTGTAGCTCCACCCATGCCTAGAACTGCAGAAATTTGCTAAGGAGACTGTTAATGTTTAATGAGACTAGCATGAGGTGGCCTAGATTCTTATGTGGACTGACGGGAACTTGCCCTGGGTTAGGGTGGACATCCCCAGAGATCAGAAGCAGTATTAGTAGCAACCTACATAGTATGCAAGTCCAATGTATCCATTTAAACCTGTTTATTTTTGCTCTGGGAGGCATAGTGTAGGGTGTGTCCCTTATAGTATGGCTGCAAAGTAAGGCAGCTATAAGGATTCCGTGAGGTACAGGTGGATTGTATATATTGTGTGGGATTCTGAAATCAAGTCTAGGGCAATTTATTTCTGTCAGTGTCTGTCCTGGACCCGGACTAGGCTAGCAGGGCAGTCAGCCAGTCATGAGAGATAGCCGAAAAGGCGCGAAGTTTTAAATCTGAGGCACACTCAGTACCTTGTCCTACTTCGGGAGGGGTGGGCTTCTATTGTTCAACTGAACCTGAGGTGATTCAGCTCAGGAATCTCGGCCGTATTATGCCCAATCGGGGCAAAGTGGCACCGGGGCCTTGTCCTGCTTTGGGAGGGGTGGGCTTCTACTGTTCAGCCAAACCTGAGGCGGTTCAGCTGAGAAATCCTGGCCGTAGTATGCCCAATCAGGGGCAATGGGTACCGGGACCTTATCCTGCTTCAGGAGGGGTGGGCTTCTATTGTTCAGCCGAACCTGAGGAGGTTCAGCTCAGGAATCCTGGCCAGGCATACTGCCGGATCAGGGGCAGAGTGGCGCAGGGACCTAGTCCTGCTTTGGGAGGGGTGGGCTTCTACTGTTCAGCCAAACCTAAGATGGTTCGGCTCAGGAATCCTGGCCATAGTATGCCTGATCAGGGGCAGAGTGGCTTATATCATTCAACAGTTGACTGTTTGCGGCATACTGAGCTTTAAATGTCATTTTAGTAAAATTAATTTTTACCCTAGGTTTGTAGGGAGTCACCCTATTATCTCTTAATTTATATTTATGCTTAACATTTTTCTCCTCTATTTTATCTCCAAGATATTTTGGGTCTCCTGTCGTTTGTAAACTATGGCCCAGATATTCAAAAGGGTTGCTCCATGCGCAACAGGGTTGCGCATGTGCAAGTCCTACATTGCGCCATTCTGCGATATTCAGCAGGAGGCAGTTGCTCCACTGACAACAGGTTGCGCAAAAGAGCAATGCAAATGAATGCATGCTCAACAGGAGGGGGAGGAACCATGCATAACCTGCGCAACCCGATATTCAGTCGGGTTGTGCAGAGTTGTGCATGCGCAACCCCCAACCTGCGCCTGCACAACCTTGAGCCAAAAAAAAAAAAAGGATCAAGTTGAGGGCCACCCACAGGTGAGCTGCTGTATTGCAGGGCGCAACACAGCAGCTGCCACCCCTGGCTGGCCCCCAACTCGGTCCCTGTGCCCCCCCACCAGCCCGATCGCGGCATAAAGTAACATGAACCCCGCCCACACATCTCCCACAGCCCGATCGCGGGCATTACAGTTATGAACCCCGAAGCCCGATCGCGGGCAGACGTATATGAACCCCGCCCACACATCTCCGAAGCCCGATCACGGGCATTACAGTTACATGAACCCCCGCCCACATCTCTCACAGCCCGATCTGGGCATTACAGACCATGAACCCCCGCCCACACATCTCCACAGCCCGATTGCGGGCAGGCGTGTGAACCCCCAGTGCCCGATAAGCGGGCAGAATGCTAACCCCAACCCGAGTATCTCCCTGGTGGTCCAGTGGACCTAAAGCCCGATCGTGGGCAGAATGTCACGTTACAACCCCCAAACATCTCCCTGGTGCCTGAGTGTCCCTCCACCCACCCAGGCCCTCCATCCCGCTCCCCGCGGCCGCGGGCGGCAGCATCCCACCGCCTGCCGCCCCGCCGCTTCGTTTATTGACTGTTCAGTCGCCCATTGGTAGAGCTACAGCCAATGGCGCGCAGCCCATACCGTACACATGACAGTCAAGGGTTCATTCACAAATCTGGACTGTCATGTACGGTATGGGCTGCACCCCATTGGCTGTAGCTCTGCACCAATGGTGTGCAGCCCTACTGGACAGTCAGTTGGCGGGCGGCAGGCGGTGATGCTGCCGCCCGCCGCCGCCGCGGGGAGCGGGTGGAGGGCTTGTGGTGGTGGGGGGACACGGACACCAGGGAGATGTTTGGGGAGGGGCTAACGTGACATTCTGCCCGCGATCGGGCTTTACGGTCCACTGGACCACCAGGGAGATATTCGGGTTGGGGTTACATTCCGCTCACGATCGGGCATGGGGGTTCATATATCGCTCTGCCCGGCATCGGGCTTCGGGAGATGTGTGGGCGGGGGTTCATGTAACTGTAATGCTCCGCGATCGGGCTGTGGGAGATGTGGGGGGGGTTCATGTAACTGTAATGCCCGCGATCGGGTTTCGGGAGATGTTGGGCGGGGTTCATAACTGTAATGCCTCGATGGACTGTTGGGAGGCCGTCCCCGACGGCTGCTGCCTGGCAGGGCGGCCAGGCGCAAGTCCTCGGGGACCGGGCGACCTACATGCTAATGGCATGCAAATGGGGCTATAAATAGATGCAAATGGCCCCCCCTGCACCTTGCATAAATTATGGCCCCATTTGCATGTCACCTTTTGAATATCGGAAATTTGAGCATGGCGCAATGGTACTTGCGCCACCGCAAGTTTAATGCTCAACTCTGGCAACTTGCGGTGATGCAAGTTCCACTGCGCCATGCGCAAGTGCTGTGGCTGGGGGGTGATATTCAAAGGAGTTGCTCAATAGCGCAACTCCTTTGAATATCACCCCGGCCACACCCCTGTGCAACTATTTTGAGCAGCGCAGGGGCTTGCGCCTCAGAACGGCGCAGTTTGAATATCTGGGCCTATGTGTTTGTAGGGCCCTTGTAATTTTTCTCCCATTTCCAAGTGTTAACCAGTCCAGTGTCAAATACAAATTACAATGGTGGGTTTTATAACCACACTGTAAAATGAATCTAGCTAAATTATTATAAGTAACGTCAAGCTTTCTTAACAGAAAGCTTGAGGCCTTTCTCTATATATATATATCTATATCTATACACACACACACACACACATATATACACATATATATATATATATATATATATATATATACACATATACATATATATACATATACATATACACATATACATATACATATACACATATACATATACATATATGACTGCCATAATCTAGTATAGGAATTAATAACTGATTTACTATTGATTTCCACATACTAATATCTGTACAAAACCTATTTCTTTGAAAAGCCCCTAGTTTTCTATTTACTTTACCCACCAATTCTTATATATCAAATTTCAGTCCCTGGTCAACCCAAACATAGTATTTGACGGCAGATAAGGACCGCTTGGCCCACCCAGTCTGCCCATTTCCCTGCCTACTGGATAAGCTGCAGATCCTAGTTAACCAGCAGCCTACTTCTTTCTACCCCCAACCCCTAGAATTGCCTTATGACTGTCCCATGCATGCTTGAATTCCACCACTGTTTTTGACTCCACGACCTCCTCCGGAAGGTCGTTCCATGCATCCACAACCCTCTGTGAAAAAATACTCTCTTAAATTCACTTGAGCCGCCCCATCTTCAAATTGTGTCCCTTGTTCTTGCACACCTCTTTTTTGAAAGATGCTACCCTCTTGGACTATTTTGATTCCTTGAGGTACTTGAAAGTTTCTATAATGTCCCCTCTCCCTTCTTTCCTCGAGGCTATACATATTAAGCTCCTTAAGTCTCTCTTCATATGTCTTCTGGTGCAGACCCTGCACCATTTTAGTTGCCCTCCTCTGGACAGCTTCCATCCTGTCTATGTCTTTGCGAAGACTGGGTCTCCAGAACTGCACACAGTACTCCAGATGGGGTCTGACCAGCTGTCTGTACAAACTCCTAAGTATTTATAAAAAGAAACCTACTGTAATATTTTGTGTCTTAATGTTTTTATAATCAAATCCTGTTTATGATTTATTTTATCCTTCCGTATTGAAAAAAGAGTTTTCTTTTTTTTACTGTTTAATACTAATTTTGAATTTACTAACCATTTTTCTTACCTTATGAAATCTTCCTGAAGTCCCTTTTCTATCTCATTAATATTTGTACCACACTCCAGTAAAACTGTATCATCCATGTATAATTTAATTTTGGTGTTAATAGATACTTTTACCAAATCATTAATGTAAATCAAAAAAAGAGTCTGGCCCAAAATGGACCCCTGTGGTAGGAGGCACAAGATACAGACCACCATAGGCATAAACCTCTCAGCCAGAAAAATAATTTTCATGCTACTTCTTCTATCAGGTTACATCCATGCCAACCTGGGCTCACCATTTGCATCTAACACTTGGGGTAACAAGATCAAAAGCCTGAAACTAGCAGCACTGAACATCTGCAGCCTCACAGCAAAACTTGAACAACTCCAAGCATGGATGTCCTACCATCCACCTGATATTCTCTGTCTAACAGAAACCTGGCTCACAAATAAGATTAAAGACAATGAGGTGGTGCTCCCTGGACATCAAACTTTCAGGAAAGACAGGTGTGGCAAGAGAGTTGGAGGAGTCCTCATCTATGCCAGGGATTACCTGTGCTGCTTGGTCCTCCCAATTACCAGGGTACAGGGTGACCATGAACTAGTAGTAATAAAATCACAGGTCAGGTAGCATGGAAAGACTCTATTCATAGCCTCAGTTTATCGCCCACCCACAAAAGTCAGAGATGACTTCCCTAAAATACTGGATGCAATTGCAACCCTCCCTAAGGGCACAGAGCTCATCATTACAAATGATTTCAACATCAGCTGGGATGGCAAGGGATCCACATCCATCAAGAACATGGTCGCTACTTTCAACCTAACTCAACTTGTAGCTAGCCCAACCAGGCAAAACTACAAAACAGGCAAAGATACCCTCCTAGATTGACTCCTCTCGAGTTCCTCCTCTTGGATTTCCGAGCTCAAAGTCCTGCCTGACACCTTAATTGACCACTCCCCAGTCACACTCATGGGTCAAACAAATTTAATAAGCCTCTTCCCATCATAATTGAAAGCATGGTCTTGAGTAAGGGCAAGCTGGGGGCTTGCTCCTCTGCCCTCTCCCAGTATGACTAGTCCCCCATCGATCAAGCACCCAATATTGACCAGGCCCTTCGTTTCTTTATAGAGGGATTCAACAATATCCACAACATCTTTGCACCTTTGAGGAAAAGAAAAACTTGGGGTAACATCAATAACTATATCATGTGGGATCTCCTCTCCCAGACGAAGGATAGGGACAACCTCTGGGAAAAATCCAGATCTTACAGTAAACATGACTTTCAATGCTACAGAGCTGCCAGAAAACACTGCACCAACCTCATCCATCAAGCAAAGGCCAACTTCCACAAGAAGCAGCTTAATAAAACCTGGAGTAATGGGAAGGAATTTTGGGAGAACATCAAAATCCTTCTTGTAAAAGAGGTGAAGAAGACTCCCTTTTCACTCAACATCAACAACTCCACCATTACTGACCCATAACTCTTCGCTGATTCTTTCAACACAGCATTCACCGACCTGACCATAGTGCTACCCCCCCCCCCCGACTACCTGCTCCCTGCTGGGAAGCAACCCAACTGCCTGCTTCACAGGGGCTCAAGCCCTGTCTTCTACTTCAAAAAAGTGTCAGTGAGGTTTACAAATACATAAAAAGTATTAGGCAAGACCAGAATGGGCAATGGTGGAGACGAATGAAACTCCTATCCCTTACGCTAGATGTCCTCATCATGCCAGTTACAAACCTATTTAACAAATTGTTGACTCTTGCACAATTTCCTGGGATTTGGAAACAGGCTATCATGACGTCAGTGCACAAGAACAGCGACATGACATGCTCTGTCAATTATAGGCCAATATCGATCCTCTTCCCCCATGGAAAAGATTGTTGCAACCCAAGTCACTGAATGCCTCAACAAATACAGGCTATTATGTTCGAACCAACATGGCTTCAGGCAGAAACATTGCACCACCACTGCTTTGCTGGAATAGAAACATAGAAACATAGACTTTGATGGCAGATAAGGACCGCTAGGCCCATCTAGTCTGCCCATTTCCCTACCTACAGGATAGGCTGCAGATCCTAGTTAACCAACAGCCTTTATCTTCCTGCCCCCCACAAGAATTGCCTTATGTCTGTCCCATGCATTCTTGAATTCTCCCACAGTTTTAGACCCCACAACTTCCTCAGGAAGGCTGTTCCATGCATCCACTACCCTCTCTGTGAAATAATACTTCCTCACATTGCCCCTGAACCGCCCTCCTTCTATCTTTAAATTGTGTCCCTTGTTCTTGCAAGTCTCTTTTTCTGACAGATGCTACCCTCTTGGACTTTGTTGATTCCCTTGAGGTACTTGAAAGTTTCTATCATGTCCCCCTCTCCCTTCTTTCCTCAAGGGTATACATATTAAGCTCCTTTAGTCTCTCCTCATACTGCTTCTCTTGCAGACCCTGCACCATTTTAGTTGCCCTCCTCTGGACTGCCTCTATCCTGTCTATGTCCTTCTGGAGATGGGGTCTCCAGAACTGGACACAGTATTCCAGATGGGGTCTCACCAACTGTCTGTACAGAGGGATAACAACTTCCTGTTTTCTGCTGCTGATGCCTCTCCCTATACATCCCAGTATACCCCCGGCCCTCCCTACTGCCTTCTCACATTGCTTGCTAACCTTAAGGTCATCTGATATGATTACCCCCAGGTCCCTTTCCTGTTGTGTTGTTGTTACTACCTCCCCACCCATTGTGTATTCTTCCCCTGGGTTCTTGTTTCCCAGGTGCATTATTTTGCACTTTTTTGCATTGAATCCTAGCTGGCATATGTCTGACCATTCCTCCAACCTTGCTAAGTCCCTTTTCATCCTTTCCACGCTTCCTTGTGTATCAACCCTGTTGCAGATCGTTGTGTCATCTGCAAAAAGGCATACTTTTCCTTCCAGTCCCTCTGCAATGTCACTGATGAAGACATTAAAAAGGACTGGACCCAATACTGAACCCTGCAGTACCCCACTAGTAACCGCCCTTTCTTCAGAGTGGACTCCATTTACAATTACCTTCTGTGTCCTGTTGTCCAGCCAATGTTTTACCTAGGCTACCACCCTGGGACCCACTCCCAGGCTGGTTAATTTGACTATCAATCTTTGTGTGGGACTGTGTCAAATGCCTTGCTAAAGTCTAGGTAGGCCATGTCCACAGCCCCTCCCTGGTCTACTACTTTGGTCACCCAGTCAAAGAAATCTATTAGATTCGTCTGACATGACCTTCCTGCTGTGAAACCATGCTGCCTTGGATCCTGTGCTCCACTGACCTCTAGGTACTCAACTATTCTTTCCTTCAGAAGTGACTCCATCACTTTCCCTACCACAGAGGTCAGACTGACAGGTCTGTAGTTTCCTGCCTCTGTCTTGGTCCCACTTTTGTGAAGGGGAATCACATCCGCCTTCCTCCAGTCCTCGGGTACCACACCATCCTCCCATGATTTATTAAAAAGAGTAGCCAGTGGTTTCACTAGTTCCTTCCTTAATTCTTTTAGAATTCTGAGGTGAATTCCATCAGGACCCATTGCTTTGTCCACCTTCAGTTTTAGGAGTTCTTGCAGAACCCTTTCTTCTGTGAAAGGACTGGGATCACCCCCTATCAAGAGTGCTTCTGTTAATTGGATTAGGCACTTCCCCCTCCTCTTTTGTGAATACTGAGCAGAAATATTCGTTCAGTATTCCTGCTTTTTCACTGTCCCCCTCTGCCCACCCACGTTCATTCTATTCAGCCTCACTATCCCTCCTTTGTCTTTTCATCGCTGATGTACCTATAAAAGGTTTTATCCCCTTCTTAACTGAGTTGGCTATCTTTTCTCAGTTTGGGCCTTTGCTATTCTGACTTTCCTCCCTGCTTCTTTCTGCCTTAACTGGTACAGCTCTCTGTCCTGCTCCTTCTGTGTTTCCTTATACTTCCGGAATGCTATCTTTTTCTTCCTGACTTTCACAGTCACCTCTCTTGAGAACCATAGTGGCTTTTTCTTTCGTTTTGATTTGTTTATTTGCTTCACACAAAGGCTTGTTGCGTCTGTGATGGCAGTTTTGATGATTCCCATTGTTGCTCCACACCTCTTTCTAGCCTGTTTGCTAGTGCTTTTCTGAGGCACTCTCCACCTTGCCAAAGTCAGCCCTCCTAAAGTCCAGTACCCTCACTTTTGTATGGCTTGACTCTGTAGCTGAATTTACGTGAACCACACTGTTTGATGGTCACTTGTCCCCAGATGGCAACCTACTTCTAGATCTGAGATCCTCTCACTGCCCCGTTTAGTCACGAGGTCTAAGATTGCTCCCTCACGAGTGGGTTCGAAACTAGCTGTCTAATGCCTGCCACCTGTAGGGCGTCAAGAATGGCCCTGCTCTTGGATGTGGCTGCAGCAATGTGCTCCAGTTAACATCTGGCATATTCAGGTCTCCCATCAACAGTATCTCCCTTTCTCTGCCATTCTAAGAATGCCTTCCATCATATCCTTGTCCATTCCTTCCCCTGACATGGGGTCTGTACACAACCCCTGTGCGGATTGTGGTGCCCTTTCAGTCTCCAAGGTGACCCACAGTGCCTCCTCTCCTCCCTGTTTACTCTTTTGTTCAGTTGCTTTTATCCCTTCCTTTACATAGAGAGCTACTCCTCCCCTCTTCTCCCCTGCCTGTCTCTCCTGTGGGTTATGTACCCTGGTATTATTAACATCCCAGTGTGGTTCTCTGTGTACCATGTTTCTGTGACTGTTGATATCCAGGCATCCTCTTCCATTAAGGCCACCAGCTCAGGGAGCTTGTTGCCCAGACTACGGGGCATTGGTACTCATTACCCTCCATTTCCTGATGGCCTTACCCCCTTTTGCCCCATCCCTGTCCTTCTTGCCTTTGTCACTTTCTCCATTTACCCCTGCCCTTCTCCTATCGACACCTCCATGTTAGTGTTTGCCACACTTACTACCGTGATTGTTTGGGGGGGGCTAGGATTTTCCTGCTCCTTTCCAGTGCCTCCCCCCTTGGCTAGTTTAAAAAGCTTGCCAATGAAGCATTTAAACCTATCACCTAGTATCCTGGTTCCCTTCCCGACAGATGCAGCCCATCATGCCAGTATAGGCTTGCATCACTCCAGGTGGACCCCAGTCCCCAATGAAGCCAAATCCTGAGCTCCACACCAGTTTTCAACCACTGATTGAATCCCATGGTGCTGGAACATCCTAGCCTCTCCTATGCCATAGATGGGTAGCACCCGAGATGTCATCACTGTATGTACATTTGACTAAGGCCCCTCCCCAATTCCACAAACTCTTCCTGCACTTCTCTAATCCCTTTCTTAGCCAGGTCATTTGTCCCTAGGTGGACAATGACATCCAGCTCCCTCCCCTGTGCAGCTGCTCCGGCAATCCTGAGGATTCGCTCCCTGTCCCTCCAAGCCATGGCGCCAGGCAGGCACCTTACCTCCCTCTCCCCTTCCTTGCCCAGTTCTACCTTCCTAACATTGGAGTCCCCCACCAGGAGTTGTTTCCTTCCCCTGCAGGGTCCCCTGCCACCCTCCTGTGGGTCTCCTTTGTGGAGGTTCCCAGCATCCTCCTTGGTCTCCACTGTAGGTGCCTCCATAGAGGAACCACACTTTGCCAGAATACATGGACTACTTGCACAAGGCACCAGAAAAAAGCAAACTGGTGGGGCCAGTCTTCATAGACCTCACTAAAACCTTTGACACAGTCAATCATTCTCTCCTCCTGACTGAACTCTGGAACCTGGGTGTTTTTAACACTGCTGCTTGCTGGTTCAAGGACTGACTCACAGAAGCCAACATGTAAAAATTGGTCACATAGTGTCAAGCCCCAATGAGGTATCATTAGTGATCCCCTTGGGGTCAATACCGGGCCCCCTACTATTCAGCCTGTTGCTAAATAATCTTCCTGAAATCTGTGACACAAAACTGATACTTTACGCAGACGACGCAGTACTTCTCACCTGTAATTCATCCGTAGATGCCCTCCAATCCAAGCTGCAGACCTCTTTCAACAGTCTTGAAGACTGGTTCTATAGATACAAACTTCTATTAAACTACAAAAAGACCAAGATGATGCTTATAGCCAGCCCACAGCATAAAAAGAAGGTCCCCTCTTCAACATCTCCAACAAAATCTGAGAGCCACTAGAACAAGTATGCTCTTTCAAGTACCTGGGGATCACCATAGATGACACCCTTGCCTTCACCCAACAGATTGACTCAGTGGTAAAGATGGTAAACACCAAGCTGGGTGTCCTGTATAGGCATAAAAAATATCTCACCCAAGAGGCTCTCAGTCTCCAGTTCCATCCTTTCTACCATCGACTATGGACCAGTGGTTTACGGTGCAGCCAATGACACAGCACTAAAAAGGTTTCACACTGCCCTAAAGAATGCCTGTAGGCTCACATTGGCTGCAGACTGCAACACCCACACCTGCTCCTTGTATGAACAGACAAACTGGTTGACATTAAAGAACAGGATGAAATTCCAAACCTGTCTCATTGGAAAAAGGCGTTAATGAATAAAACCCCTCCACGCATTTCTAGCATCCTAACACCTAGTGCTGCTAGCTATGCTACCACAGGCAGGATGACAGGGACCTTATCAACACCCTTCTGTTGAACTGCTCAGGGACAGTGTGCTTTCATGTACAGGGCCTCTCTACGTATCAATGAAATTCCAGTGCCCTATCAAAAGTCTCATTGTCTTTTGCACTTTAAAAATGGACTAAGGCAACACCTTCTATCTAGTGCATTGTGTGACTGCCTCTGAGGACTCTTAACTTCTATACCCTTTCACTCTTAACCAGCCTGTTGTACCTGCTCCACTTACATCCCCTTCCTATTTCCCTTACTCTACACCCTTGCCTGATCTCCTAGTTTTCCCTTCCCCTCCCGTGCCTTGCTCCCACTAGATCATCCTAGAAACCAACCTACCATCATGAATCACCCCACCTCCTAAGACAAAGCCACTACTTAAGGCTGGCCAAGTCCCCCTTGTCTCCCCACAGCCTCAGTCATATCTCTACTCCCAACATTATCCGACCATTATGAAAAAACTGTAGGGAAACAGTTACAGGCTTACTTAGAGAACAATAAATTACACACATTGTATCAGTCAGGTTTCCACTTCAACCATAGCACATTAACAGCCCTAACAAAGGTAACTTGCAATATTCAGGTCTCATTGGACAAGCTCCTGCTGATCGGGGCCATATTTATAGATCCACCCAAAGCATTTGACACACACAATCATTTTAGCTTTGCTAGATATATTGAGAGAAACTGGCCTCGACCTGACGGCTCTGAACTGGTTCAGGGAATATTTGACTGGTAGGACCCAACTAGTCACTTTGGGTACATTTACATCTCAGTTTGAATGTGTTAAATCTGGGCTGATTCTGTTTAATCTGTATTCCTATGGTGCCGGTACACTGATTAGAGAGATGGGGCACCATTTGCATGTGGATGGTGTGATTCTGTATGTGAAAAGAGTTTCCAGTTCACAAATTCAGAAAGTACACCAAAGAAATGTCGATATTCTACAGGAGTACTACAAAGTACAAAATTTAATATTAAACAATAAAAAAATCACAAGTTATGCTTTTTGGAAATAAGCAGGCAGCTACTATAATTACACTTCAAATTAAAACATCTACAAAACAAATATTAATACAATTGAACTACAGATATTAAGAAGTATGGTTGGATGCACAGTTGAAATTGGATGTACACATAGACAATCTGATTAAAAGACTACTTGGTCAGCTGGGGGCACTGTACAGACTGAGACAGTGTACACACTAAACACTAGAAAACTCAAGCAATACTACAATAATTCCACTGTTTGACTATGGTGATGTAGTCTATGCAGGGCAATCCAGGGCTGTACTAGAGTGGCTGGACACAGCCTTGAACAGATTTGCTAGGTATGCCCTGGTGCACCCTGGTTGGCACAATGTACAGATTTTTAAACTGGATTAGTTTAATGGCGTGTAGACATTTATAGTACAAGTCGCATTAAACTGTTCCTCCAATGAGTTGCTTTAGCACTGCTGAATGAGTTGCATAAGTGTTACTTGATACAGCATAAAGCTCTATAGAAAGTTTCTTAGGAGTCAAAACTCAGTTTTGTATCGCATTGTGACTAGACTGCCAATGCATTCCAATTCTGCGTCAAAAACATTTTACAAACCTTGCTCTTGAGCTGGTTACACATTGTAAAGCAATGCAGTATGAGTTGCCAATGCATTGCCAGCTGTCAAAAACAATGCTAAATCAACTAATTGGTGGAACAATTTAATGCAATTTGTACTGTACATATATTGCAATTAACTCACCAACATTTACAGAAAAATACACCACCTTACTTGGACAATTTATTTAAGACATGCACACCTAGAACAGGCTTGTGAATAGCACAAAACCTAGAATTAGCAATCCCCAAAATGAGAACAGCAATGCGGGGCTCTGCTCTAATGGTTAGGGGACCCAAACTCTGCAATGGGTTGCCAGACTACCTGAGAACAAAGGTAATTATCCCATGGAATGAAATCAAAAGCTGGTTATTTCAGAATCACATACAACCAAAAAACTGTGGCTGTTGTTGACATTCTACACTTTTTTAAGGTTATCTTATAAATGAAGAAAAAAAGGGGAACTCGTAAAACTGAGTACTGTTTTTATTGCTAAAACCCTGTACTTCCAAAGGCCAAAACTATTCCTGAGAAAATTTGTGATTATTTAGAATCTTTTCTTGTAAGTTCTTTTTATCATTTTGCACAATATGCATTTTATACGCTGTCACTTATGTGTACATTTTATGAAACTGTCTTATATGTAATGGACCCCATTGAAAATTAGCTAGCACTCAATGGGTTATCCTTTTCTTTGAATTACATTTTCAAGGAATAAACTTTTACAAACAAGTAGAATCCCAGTCCCCACAAAGTCAAGCTCCTCCGCTCCTCACCAGTCCTTCAGCCATGTGTTGAATCTCTTGGTGCACCATACCCTGTTCGACCCCTTGCCTATGATGGATAACAATTCTGAATTGGTTACAGAGTGCATCTCCTGTCTAAGACTCCTCTCCCTAACTCCCTGAACTGCTCCTGCAGTACCCCAGCCTCGCACCACTTGCCAAGTCATTTGTCCCCAGGTGGACAATGTCTAGCTCTCCCTCCCATTCTGCTGCCCCAGCAATCCTTAGGATGTCCTGTCCATCCTCTCTCTATCCCTCCTGTCATGATCCCAAGTCTACCCCTCTGATAGTTTCCCATCAGTGGTCATTTGCTCATTTAGGGTCCTCTGGTTCCCCCCAAGATCTCCCCCATGGAGGCACCACAATCCACACAAGGGGTTGTATACAGACCCCCATCTCAGGGGGATGGATAAGGAAATGATAGAAGGCATCCTTGGGATGGCAGAGAAAGGAAAGATCTTCTTGATGGGGGACCTGAACATGCTAGATGTTAACTGGAGCACCTTTGCTGCAGCCACATCCAAGAACATGACCAGTCTCGATGTCCTACAGGGTGCATGCCTCAGACAGCTAGTTTTTTAACCCACTTGGAAGGGAGCAATCTTAGACCTGGTACTCTCAAATGGGGATGGAAAGAGAATCTCAGATCTAGAAGTGGACAGCATCTGGGAACAAGTGAACATCACACAGTATGATTCATAATAAGCACAACTATGGAGTCAAGCCATTCAAAAACAAGGATATTGGACTTCGTGGTTCATGTTAAACTCAGCTGCAAAGTCAAGCCATACAAAAGTGAGGGTACTGGACTTCAGCAGGGCTGACTTTGTCAACACTGAAGCATGCCTCAGAAAAGCACTACCAAACAGGTAAGGAGGTGTGGTGGAGTAACAATGGGGAAACATCAAAACTGCCATAACAGAGGCAACAAGCCTTTGCGTGAAGCAAATAAACAAAACAAAATAAAAGACTATGGTTCTCAAAAGAGGTGGTGGGGATGGTTAGAGAGAAAAAAAACAGCATTTAGGAAGAGTAAGGAAACACAGAAGGAGCAGGACAGACAATGTTACTAGTTAAAGCAGAAGGAAGCAGGGAAGGCAGTCAGAATAGCAAAGGCCCAAACAGAGGAAAAGATAGCCAACTCGGTTAAGAAGAGGGATAGAACCTTTTATAGGTGCAGTACATTAGGAAGTGAAGAAAGACAAAAAGGGTGATAGTGAGACTGAATAAAGGGGATGGTGGGTGGGCAGAGAGAGAGAGTGAGAGAGAGAGTGAAAATGCAAGGATACTGAATAAATACTTCTGCTCAGTATTCACAAAAGAAGAGGAGGGGGAGGTACCTAATCCAGTCAATAGAAGCACCCTGGATGGTGGGTTGATCACAGTCCTTTCACAGAAGGAAAGGTTTTGAAAGAACTCCTAAAACTGAATGTGGATAAAGCAATGGGGCCTAACAAGATTCACCGCAGAGTTCTAACAAAATTAAGGGGAGAACTAGTGACACTACTGACTACCCTTTTTAACAAACCATGAGAGGATGGTGTGGTACCGGAAGACTGGAGGATGGCAGATGTAATTCCCCTTCATAAGGTAGTACCCATGTAGAATGCTGTATATTGAGCGCTACACTTTTATGTGACTCAATAATAACGCTCTACAAGGGAGCAAGTGGTGCAATACTGCACCTATATCCTGTATAGAGAGTATAACAAGGAGCTGTACTCACTACTACAGGATATGGGATCCTTTGTGGCTGATTCCCTCTGAGCTGCTCACATAGTGTAGAGGTGTAAACCACTGCTTGCGATGCAAGCAGACCTGGGTTTGGGTCCTGCTATGGGCAGAATAATTTTATTTTTTTCGAAATCCAATAACTTGCCCCATGGTCTGCACCCCCCTTGGAGTTGGTTATTTAAATCTGGGGGTGTGCGGGGGCATGGGCGCCTCCCATATAAAAAAGTGTTTTGTGTGTTTTGTAAAGTATTATAGTGACAGTCGCTATTTGCGACAGTTGGTACAATATACAGTATGTCGCCCTTTTGGCCATGGGCTCATATTTGTTCACTTTATGTGACAGGCAGTGTTTCAGACTCACCTTCATCACATTAAACCCCTTCACAAAAGTGGGAGCAAGACAGAGGCAGGAAACTACCGACCCATCAGCTTGATCTCAGTGGTAGGGAAAATGATGGAATTACTTCTGATGGAAAGAACTGTTGAGTACCTAGAGGCCAGTGGAGCACAGAACCCAAAGCAGCATGGATTCAAAGTGGGAAGGTCATGTCAAATGAACCTAATAGATTTCTTTGACTGAGTGACCAAAGTAGTAGACCATGCAGGGGTTGTAGACATTGCCAACCTGGACTTTAGCAAGGCATTTTACACAGTTTCACATAAAAGATTAATAAACCAATTAGCTAGCCTGGGAGTGGGTCCTAGGGTGATAGCCTGTGTAAAACATTGGCTGGACAACAGGACACATAAGGTAATAGTAAACAGAGTCCACTCTAAAGAAAGGGGGGGTTACCAGTGGGTTACCACAGGGTTCAGTACTGGGTCCAGTCATTTTTAGTGTCTTTATAAGTGGCATTGCAGAGGGACTGGAAGGAAAACTATGCCTCTTTGCAGACGACACAAAGATCTGCAACAGGGTCGATACACACAGGGGTGTTGAAAGGATGAGAAGGGACTTGGCAAGGTTGGAGGAATGGTCAGAAGTATGGCAGTCTGCATTCAATGCAAAGAAGTGCAAAGTAATGCACCTGGGAAACAAAATCCCAGGAGACGCTGCATACAACACCGAGGGAAATAACAACAAAAATGGAAAAAGACCGGCGGGTAATCATATCAGATTACCTAAAGGTTAGCAAGCAGTGTGAGAAGGCAGTAGGGATGGCTTGGGAAATACTGGGATGTATAGGGAGAGGCATCACCAGTAGAAAACAGGAAGTTGTCATCCTTCTGTACAGACAGTTGGTGGGACTCTATCTGGAGTACTGCATCCAGTTTTGGAGACCTCATCTCCATAAGGACATGGACAGGATGGAGGCAGTCCAGAGGAGGGCAACTAAAATAGTGCAGGGTCTGCAACAGAAGCCATATGAGGAGAGACTAAAAAAGCTTAATATGTATACCCTTGAGGAAAGAAGGGAAAGGGGGCATGATAGAAACTTTTAAGCACCTCAAGGGAATCAACAAAATCTAAGAGGGTAGCATCTTTCAGAAAAAAAGAGATGTGCAAGAACAATGGGACACAATTTGAAGACAGCGAGGGGATGGCTTGGGGCAATGTGAGAAAGTATTTTTTTACAGAGAGGGTGGTGGACACATGGAACAACCTTCTCGAGGAGGTTGTGAGATCAGAAATAATGGGGGAATTTAAGAATGCATGGGACAGACATAAGACAGTTCTTGTGAGGGTGGGGTAGACGAAACAAGCAGTGTATTAACTAGGATCTGCAGCTTATCCAGTAGGTGGGGAAGTGGGCAGACTAGGTGGGCCAAGCAGTCTTTATTTACCATCAAAGTCTCTGTTTCTATGGAGGACTCCCACATCCTATTTAGGTACCACTGTGGGTGCCTTTCTGGGACAGTCGCATCCTACCAGAGCAGCATAGCAGTTATGGAGTGGAACCATAGGAGAGATGCATCTCTTTCTCACTGCCCTCACCCTTCCTGAGCCCACGGTCATCTAGCCATTCCACCTACTTTGCAACCATTGAGTCAGCAGTGGTGGACTTGGTAGTCTCTGGGTGGGGAAGGAGATCTCCTGAATCCCAAACAACTCAGCCTTTGAGATGAGCAACTTACACCCTCAGCCCAGAGAGGTGCTGCAGATGGGACAGCACCAAAGTCTCCACAAAGTCTCCTTGAAGACTGTCACCCCCACAGCTGCTGCACTACACCATTCCCATCACATGTATATGCATCCCCCTGCTTTCAGGTACTTTCTTCTCTCCTCCCTTTTCTACTTTCATTCAGTAGAGAAACACCCTTGCTTAGCTGCTTTTGTGCTCCTTAGCTGTTTCTATGTGTTCTGGTGATCCCTCCCTTCTGACCTCCACAGGAAGTATCTATCTGCTGTCAGTCACCTCCTAGCACCTATAAAAGTGGAGCCAGCACCAGGTAGCTGGGTGGAGGGGTGGGAAGAAGGCCAATGTTGTGTGTGTGTTTGTTCTGTGCCCTCCTCCCCCTTATGTTCATTTGCTGCTGCTAGCCAAATGTCAATACGTTGCCTTTCTAAATCACTAAACTCTCTACTTTTCATTACATTCCCTTTCTGTGTTTCTTCTTTTATTTGAGATGTTTGCAACATCTGAATGTCTAACTATCTACATATTACACACACACACATATATGTGTATTTATACACACACACACACACACATCTATACATACATACATACATAAATACACAAGTGCAAATATATTTGCAATATTTATTACCATGTTGTTAGGAGCAGATTTATTTTCTGCTTACATGCTGCACCATATCAAATCACTTTTCTTTGCTCAGTCCCATGTATTTTTACTCAATACCTCTGGTGCCTTTTTCTTTTTCTCATTACGTCTTCTCTGTTGCTTTCTGTAGCCTGTCCAAGCTATTGTCATCTACATACGTTTTCATTTTAATTTGTCCTAGCAAAGATCTAAGATTGGCATCTATGACACTGTTTTGTTCAATTTGTCTTGGTGTAACTATTGCTCTCTGCTGCAGTTGAGTGTGAATCCTTACTGCATACACAGGACTGGCAGTATAGCCTAGAGGTTAGAGTAACAAGCTGTGAATACGCTTGGTACATCCAGGAAACCTGATCTGTCACTCACTTTTCACCACTCCATCCGAGCCCTCTCTATCCAACGTGAATTTGTTCTCTCTTGGTTAGTGTCTCCAAATGTTCTGGGATTTTTAATATCATGATGAGAATGGACCCTATTCTTAAGCCACTGCATATTTAGAAATCAGGAACTCAGTACTGCATTAAGTCTTTGATTTATGCTGAGAGAAGTCTTCTCAGCACACACAGAATGAATTTGCTGATACCTTTTCAGATCACTCTTCTTGCCAAAACGTTTGCTGCATTCAGCATATTTATATGGTCTCTCTTGGGGTTAGTATCACTGCATGTTTATGGGTTTTGATACTATGATAAGAATGGACCCAATTCTAAAGCCAGGGAATATTCCAAACACAAGAAATCAGTGCTGTATTAGTCTTTGATGTTTTCTGAGAGCACTCCGGAGTGAATTTGCTGATGTTTTATCAGGTTACTCTGATCATCACAACTCTTGCCACATTTAACACATTTAAAAGGTCTCTCTCGGGGTTAGTGTCACCAAATGTTCAGGGATTTCTGATACCGTGACAAGAATGGACCCCATTCTTTAGCCAGGGCATGTTCAAAACTCAAGAAACTAGCACTGTATTAGTCTTTGATGTTTGCTGAGAGCGCTCTTCTCAGCACATACAACGACCCAAGGGTGGCTTCCTTTTGAAGTTCATAAGCTGTCACCAATATTGGTAGCATATTTAAATGTGCCTTAATGTTATTTTTGATTAGTCCCATTGCTTCAAGCACTATTGGAACAATTTGTGTGTCCCTATTTTACACCAGTATGGTGTCTGACTGCGTATCTTGGTAATTTCATGATTTTGTCTCTCTCTGTATGCAGGACACTATAGTCACTGGGGGTGGCTATTTCAATCAACAATGCTAGCTTTGTTCTTTTTTCTTATATTACAATATCTGGTTTTATCACTTCCACTTTCTTGGCTAATCCCATGTGATCATTGCTTCTTCATTCTTTGTGATTCATATTTCCAGGGTTTCTCTGCTACCTCTATGTTATAGTGTTTGTACAGTTTCCAGTGGATCAATTTTGCTACTTTGTTGTGTCCTTCAATATACAGACCTTCTGCCATGAGTTCTTCACAGACAACCACAAGATGTGCAATGTTTCTAATTCTGTACTACAGAACCAGAACTTATCTTTTTCTCCAATGAATTTTTTAACCATCGTGTGCGTACTCCACTATATTGGGCTGCCATTATCAATCTTGCATCTCATGACCTAAATTCACCTCTTTTTAACCACTCATGTGTCAGGGCTTGGTCAACCTTTGGTTGTTCCAGTAACTCCCTGTATTTCCCACCATAATTATGGGTTTTCCAGTTGTTCTTCCTATTCTCTCTCTCTCTTTGGTTGTGTCCAAGTGTTTAGGGATTTCTGATACTGTGACAGGAATGGACACCATTCTTTATCCAAGGTATATTCAAAACTCAAGACATTAGTACTGTATTAGTCTGATGTTTGATGAGAGTGCTTTTCTCAGCAGATGCAACATCCCCAGGATGGCTTCTTTTGCAGTTCATAAGGTGGTACAAGTATTGATAGCATATTTAAATGTGCCTGAACATTCTTTTTGATTAGTCCCATTGCTCCAAGCACTGTTGGAACAATTTATGTGTCCTTATTCCACATCAATTTGGTTTCTGAATGCATAGCTTGATATTTCATGATTTTGTGTCTCTGTACGCAGGACACCATAGTCACTAGAGGTGGCTATTTCAATCAGCAATGCTACCTTCTTTCTTTTTTCTTGTATTACAATATCTGTTTTTCTCACTTCTACTTTCTTGGCTGTGGGTATTGGGTGATCCCATGTGATCATTACTTGTTCATTCTCTGTAATTCTTTTTGGTTCATGTTTCCAGTGTTCTCTGCTACCTGTATGTTACAGTGCCTGCACAGTTTCCAGTGGATCAATCTTCCTATGTTTTCTCTCTCTGGGTTAGTATCTCCAAATGTTTAGGGATTTCTAATACCGTGACAAGACTGGACCCCATTCTTTAGCCAAGGCATATTTAAAACTCAAGAAATTAGTACTGTATTGGTCTTTGATGTTTGCTGAGAGAACTCTTCTCAGCACACGCAACGTCCCCAAGATGGCTTCCTTCTGATGTTCATAAGGTGGTACAAGTATTGGTAGCATATTTTAATGTGCCTGAAAGTTCTTTTTGATTAATCGCATTGCTCCAAGCACTATTGGAACAATTTGTGCGTCCTTATTCCATATAAGTTTGGTTTCTGATTGCATATCTTGGTATTTCATGATTTTGTGTCTCTCTGTACGCAGGACACTGTAGTCACTAGAGGGTGGCTATTTCAATCAGCAATGCTACCTTTGTTCTCTTTTCCTGTATTACAATGCTGGGTTTTCTTGCTTCCACTTTCTTGGCTGTTGGTATTGGGTGATCCCATGTGATCATTACTTCTTCATTCTCTGTGATTCTTTTGTAAGTCATGTTTCTAGTGTCTCTCTGCTACCTGCATATTATAGTGTCTGCATAGTTTCCAGTGGATCAGTCTTACTATGATGTTGTGTTTTTCAGTATACAGGCCTTCTGTCATAAATACTTTGCATCCAGCCAAGAGATGTGCAACGGTTTCTAAATCTGTACTACAAAACCTGCACTTGTCTGTTTCTCCTATTTTCTTCTATGGATTTTATGAACCATCTTGTCCAGTATGAATTTGCTGATGTTTTCTCAGGTCACCCTTATGACGAAACCTCATCACATTAATCACATTTATATGGCCTCTCTCGGGGGTTAGTGTCTCCAAATGTTTAGGGATTTCTAATACCGTGGCAAGAATGGACCCCATTCTTTAGCCAGGGCATATTCAAGACTCAAGAAATTAGTACTGTATTAATCTTTGATGTTTGCTGAGAGCGCTCTTCTCAGCACATGCAACGTCCCCAAAATAGCTTCCTTTTGAAGTTCATAAGGTGTCACAAGTATTGGTAGCATATTTAAATGTGCCTGAAAGTTCTTTTTGATTAGTCCCATTGTCCAAGCACTACTGGAACAATCTGTGTGTCCTTATTCCACATCAGTTTAGTTTCTGACTGCATATCTTGGTATTTCATGATTTTGTGTCTCTCTGTATGCAGCACACTGTAGTCACTAAGTGGCTATTTCAATCAGTATGCTACCTTTTGTTCTCTTTTTCTTGTATTACAATATCAGGTTTTCTTGCTTCCACTTCCTTGGCTGTTGGTATTGGGTGATCCCATGTGATCATTACTTCTTCATTCTCTGTGATTCTTTGTGGTTCATGTTTCCAGTGTCTCTCTGCTACCTGTATGTTATAGTGTTTGCACAGTTTCCAGTGGATCAATCTTGCTACACTGTTGTGTCTTTCAGTATACAGGCCTTCTGCCATGAGTACTTCACATCCAGCCACGAGATGCGCAACTGTTTCTAATTCTGTACTACAGAACCTGCACTTGTCTGTTTCTCCTGTTTTTTCTATGGATTTTGTGAACCATCTTGTGTGTAGTCCACTATCTTGGGCTGCCATTATTAGTCTCTCATCTCGTGGCCTAAATTCACCTCTTTTTAACCACTCATGGGTCAGGGCTTGATCGACCTGTGGTTGCTTCAGTAGCTCCCTGTATTTTCCACTATAATTATGGACTTTCCAATTGTTTTTTCTTTTCTGTTGGTCTTTATCCTTATACTCCTTTTTCTGATTCTTTGCGTTTTCTGTTGCTGACAATTCCTTATCTACTTTTGGATTGACATCAATCTCTGCTACCCTTCTGAAGGCTTCTCCTAATTTGATGAGTGAAGTCATTTTAGGCTTATTTTCTTCATGATGCAAGACCTTGGCTATATTTGGGTCCCAGGATGTCAGTAAGTATGTATGTAGCCCCACTATTGTGGATCTATATGGTAATCAATCTCAATGAGGCCCATGCCTCCTCTGCCCTTGGGATGTATAATCTGGCATGCACTGATTTTTGTATATTAATTGGTGAGCATGAAACATTTTCTTGTTTTTATAGCTAGCTTGGTTCAACACTTTCTGACAGTCTATCACACCAAAGCTGTATGATATCACTGGAAGGGCGAGTTGATTTATAGCTTGCACTTTATTTCGTGTTGTCAAAGCAGTTTTCAAAATTAGCTTTAACCTTCTAAAATATTCTTGCTTACTTTTACTCTCATTTGTTCATGTTGTGCTGTTGCTCCTTCATCTCTTCCCAGGTATTTATACACTCCCTCTTGCTCAAGTTCTTTTATGTCACAAACCTCAACAGATTCACGTTTTCTTTCTGAGTTAACTTTCCTGCTACAAATGTTGCTTTGGCACATTTGTCTAGGCCAAACGTCATCCGTATGTCATCAGAAAAGGTCTTAACAATTTGTAGTTGTTCTTTCACATGTTTGTCAGATGAACTGTAAAGTTTTAGGTCATCTACAAATAGAAGGTGAGATGTTAGCAGTTGATTATTTTTGTTTCTGGGGCTCAAGCTGTATCCATAGCCTAGGTTGTTGATTAGGTTACTCAAGGGATTGAGGGCAAGGCAAAACAGAAGTGGTGACAAAGAGTCACCCTGAAATATCCCTCGTTGGATACTTATATTTGGGATGGTGATTTGACCTTTCTCATGATTTAATTGCAGGGTGGTTTGCCACTTTGTCATTGTTGTTGTGATGAAGTTTATCAGTGTAGGGTGTATCCTGTAGATCCGTAAGCACTCAGTGATCCAGGAGTGTGGGATACTGTCAAATGCTTTTTTGCCTCTCTCCAGAGAAAATTCGCTGATGTATTATTAGGCTACCCTTCCAGCCAAAACTCTTGTCACATTCAGCACATGTATAATGCCTCTCTCTTGGGGTTAGTGTCTCCAAATGTTTAGGGATTTCTGATACCATGGCAAGAATTGACCCCATTCTTTAGCCAGGGCATGTTCAAAACTCAAGAAATTAGTACTGTATTAGTCTTTGATGTTTGATAAGAGAGCTCTTCTCAGCACACACAACATCCACAAGATGGCTTCCTTTTGAAGTTCAAAAGGCGACACAAGTATGTGTAGCATATTTAAGTGTGCCTGAAAGTTCTTCTTGACCAGAGTGAATTTGCTGATGTAGTATCAGGCTATGCTTCTGGACAAAACTCCTGTTGCATTCAGCACATATATATGGTCTCTCACCAGAGTGAAGTCTCTGATGGATTTTCAGGCTATTATTATAGCTAAAACTTTTGGTGCATTCTGTAAGTTTATAAAGTCTCTCTCGGGGGTTAGTGTCTCCAAATATTTAGGGGTTTCTGATACCATGGAAGGAATTGGCCCCATTCTCTAGCCAGGGCATGTTCAAAACTCAAAACATTTGTACTGTATTAATCTTTGATGTTTGCTGAAAGCTGTCTTCTCGGCACACAAAACATCCCCAAGATGGCTTCTTTTTGAAGTTCATAAGGTGTCACAAGTATTGGTAGCATATTTAAACGTGCCTGAAAGTTCTTTTTGATTAGTCCCATTGATCCAAGCACTACTGGAACAATTTGTGTGTCCTTATTCCACATAAGTTTGGTTTCTGACTGCATATCTTGGTATTTCATGATTTTGTGTCTCTCTGTACGCAGCACACTGTAGTCACTAGGGGTGGCTATTTCAATCAGCAATGCTACCTTTGTTCTCTTTTCTTGTATTACAATATCGGGTTTTCTTGCTTCCACTTTCTTGGCTGTTGGTATTGGGTGATCCCATGTGATCATTTCTTCTTCATTCTCTGTGGTTCATGTTTCCAATGTCTCTCTGCTACCTGTATGTTACAGTGTTTGCACAGTTTCCAGTGGATCAATCTTGCTACATTGTTGTGTCTTTCAGTATACAGGCCTTCTGCCATGAGTACTTCACATCCAGCCAGAAGATGCGCAACTGTTTCTAATTCTGTACTACAGAACCTGCACTTGTCCATTTCTCCTGTTTTTTCTATGGATTTTGTGAACCATCTTGTGCGTAGCCCACTATCTTGGGCTACCATTATTAGTCTCTCATCTAGTGGCCTAAATTCACCTCTTTTTAACCACTCATGGGTCAGGGCTTGATCGACCTGTGGTTGCTCCAGTAGCTCCCTGTATTTCCCACTATAATTATGGGCTTTCCAATTGTTTTTTCTTTTCTGTTGGTCTTTATCTTTATACTCCTTTTTCTGATTCTTTGCATTTTCTGTTGCTGACGATTCCTTATCTACTTGTGGATTGACATCAATCTCTGCTACCCTTCTGAAGGCTTCTCTTAATTTGATGAGTGAAGTCATTTTAGGCTAATTTTCTTCATGATGCAAGACCTTGACTATATTTGGGTCCAAGGATGTCAGTACTTATGTATGTAGCCCCACTATTGTGGATCTATATGTGTAATCAATCTCAATGAGGCCCATGCCTCCGTCTGCCCTTGGGATGTATAATCTTGGCATGCACTGATTTTTGTATATTAATTGATGAGCATGAAACATTTTTTCTCTCCCCAGAGTGAATTTGCTGATGTTGTATCAGAACATACTTTTGAGCAAAACCCTTGTCACATTCAGCACATGTGTACGGTCTCTCTCCAGAGTGCGTTCGCCGATGTAATATCAGTTCACACTTATGAAGAAAACTGGTGTCGCATTCATCTCATTTATATGGCCTCTCTCTACAGTGAATTCTCTGATGTCTTCTCAGGCCATCATTCCAGTGAAAACTCTTGTCACATTCATCACATTTATATGGTCTGTCTTGAGAGTGAGTTCGCTGATGTCTTGTCAGTTCACCTTTACTGAAAAAACTCTTGTCGCATTCATCACATTTATATGGTCTGTCTCCAGAGTGAATTCGCTCATGTCTTGTCCTTTCACCTTTACTGAAAAAACTCTTGTCGCATTCATCACATTTATATGGTCTGTCTCCAGAGTGAATTCGCTGATGTCTTGTCAGTTCACCTTTACTGAAAAAACTCTTGTCGCATTCATCACAGTTACATGGCCTCTCTCTAGAGTGAATTCGTTGATGTTTTCTCAGGTCACTCTTACTGAAACAACTCTTGTCACATTCATTACATTTATATGGCCTCTCTCCAGAGTGAGTTCGCTGATGTCTTGTCAGTTCACTTTTACTGAAAAAACTCTTGTTGCATTCATCACAGTTATATGGCCTCTCTCTAGAGTGAATTTGTTGATGTTTTCTCAGGTCACTCTTACTGAAACAACTTGTGTCACATTCATCACATTTGTATGGCCTCTCTCCAGAGTGAATTCGCTGATGTGTTTTCAGGTTACTCACCTTGCCAAAACTCTTGTCACATTCATCACATTTATATGGCCTCTCTCCAGAGTGAATTCGCTGATGTATTTTCAGATAACACTTTTGACCAAAACATTTATTGCATTCTGTACATTTATAAGGTTTCTCTCCAGAGTGAATTTGCTGATGTTTTTTCAGGGCACTAATCCAGCAAAAGCTCTTGGTGCATTCTGTACATTTATAAGGTCCCTCTCCAGAGTGAATCAGCTGATGCGATCTCAGTTCACTCTTACTGAAAAAACTCTTGTTACATTCATCACATTTATATGGCCTCTCTTTAGAGTGAATTCGCTGGTGTTTTTTCAGGGTACACTTCTGGCTAAAACTCTTGCTGCATTCTGTACATTTGTAAGGTTTCTCTCCAGAGTGAATTCGCTGATGTATTTTCAGGTTCCTCTTTTTGCCAAAATTCTTGTCACATTCAGAACATTTATATGGTCTCTCTCCGGAGTGAGTTTGCTTATGTTTTGTCAGGACATTGTTCTGGGCAAAACTCCTGTCATATTGAGTAAATGTATATGGTGTCTTGTGAATTTGGTGTGTTGTAGTTTTATGCTGCACAGTAAAACTCTTGTCAGTACATTTAACAGCATTTAGCTTGCATAAACTCCTTTGATATTTGGTACATTTCAATTGTCCCTCTCCTACATTAATATGTTGTTGTAGCGTGATGAGATGTAGGTCCTGTAAATTCTTCCTGCACTGAGGATACTGATGAGGTGCTTCTGTTGTGTGACTCAGCTGGCAATTCTCGTGTGATTTTTGATGTCCCCAACTCTCATTACATTCAAACTTCCTGCAGACTGAAAATAAATATTTAATTAGTATTTTCTTACAAAAAGGAAAAAACAGTGTCAGTTGTTTTTATCTCAATCTTTTTAAAAAACCCATTAACTTTCCTGAGATTTAACCTCAGAAATGTGTTTTTAAGACATTCCCATTTTAAAATACTGTGCTCTGGCTTAAACTATTATTTCTTCAACATTTAAACGTATTGTTTGTATTGATAATGCTCGTAGAATGGGTCTGACCAATTCTGACTTCTCACTGGTTGACAGTTGATCACAAGAACATGCAATAAAACATGGCAGGAGCGGTATGATAACCAAATAAGTAATAATACTGGACAAAAGACTGTTAAAGGAAAACTACACCCAAAACTTGAAAAAATATATGTTGTGCAGAGTGTTTTAATTTGTATGTTAAGTTCTAGTGTTTCCTTCCCTCTGACTGGTATTAGCAGTTTTTCCCAAATTAGCCTGCTAGCTTTATGCTAGTTTTACGACCCCTTGGGATCTTCATACCTGATAGTGTAATTGTATTTCTTGTTCCCACAGTGCATCTTGTCTCACGTGACTGTGATGTAAGAGAGACCCAACATTCAGCACACACATGCCAAACAAACTAAATATCTTGGAAGCTTTACAAGCTGCACAAAAATTACCAGCAGCAAAGTTTTTCAGAACAGTAAAACCTATAGGATGAGGGTGGTCACCAAGCTGAATTCTACAGATTTTAAAATAAAGCCATCTCTGTTGTTGTGAACTGATTGTAATGCAGTGCTTTCTGCTGGATTTATGGGCTCTGCTACATCACCATCATATGAAACAAGGTGCATTGTAGGAGAAAGAAATGCAATAAAGTTATTTGATATGGGGATCTCCAGGGGTCATAAAACTACCCTAAAGCTAGCAGGCTAATTTAGGAAAAACTCCTAATACCAGTCAGAGGAAAGGAAACACTAGAACTTCACATACAAATTAAAACACTCTGCACAGCATATATTTTTTCAAGTTTTGGGTGTAGTTTTCCTTTAAGCAACTCATATAGAGCCACATTTGTTTTAATCCAATCATTTAACCAGGAGTGGCACACTAAGCTGAAAGCTTGTTTACAGAGTGCAACCTGGTAGCACTAGTAAGTTAAGTGACTTGCTCAGGGTCACATAAATGCGCCGCGTGGGGGCTGTGGGATTCAAACCCAGGTCTCCAGATTTACAGCTCACAGCCTTTAACCACTGCGCTATACTGCCTCCCAAAATGGAACATTTCCAGTGCAGACAAAAATTAAATTACATTTTAAAAATGCTGATAGTAACCATAGTCAGTGTGGGACCAAGTAAAATATCAATCTGCAGCTACCCTATCTTTAAGTAAAAATAAAAAAATACATTTTTAAATGCAGGATGTCACTAAAGTCAGACAGAGCACAATACAATTGCAGCTACCCTCTCTACTGACGAAAAAGCAAAAATCATATTTTAATACAGGCAATAATCAGAGCGAGCAAAACTACAAAAGAACTGCAGCTACCCCAAGTAAAAAAAAAAAATCACGTTTTTAAAATGTGGACAGTGACCAAAGTCAGAGAGACTACAACTACAGCTGCCCCTTCCTAGTAAATATAAATCACATTTTTGTAATGCAGACAGTCACCAGAGTTAGAACAATACAATACAACTGAAGCTACCCTCACCTCCAAGTAAAAAGCAAGAATCACATATAATATGGAGCCAGTCGCAGTACAGTGCAAATGTATTCTGACTGGCTCTGGTATTGTCTCCACTATAAAACTGCGAATCTCCTAAACAAAAAAAAAAAAGTAAATTCACATTTTCTTGAAGGTGAAACAAGCTACTTTTAAACAACTGGGAGCTGAGGGAACACTGGCAATCTGTATGAAAGTTCATTATTGCTCAAATCTGAGGGAGGTCTGTCTTAACTTTGAATTTTAGACTTGGTGTTGCTTTGTGTTTTGTCTTTGTTCTCCTTTTGTGACTCAAGATGCAATTTGCAGAACTGCTACTCTTGTGAGTTTAACTTCAGAAGGATTGAAATACTGCATAACTGGTTTTCCCTGTGTTCGGCTGGATTAATTTTCTACTAGTAGTTTGTGACAGGTTGCATGAAACTATTTTGTTTTGGTACAGTGAACTATTTACTGGTGGTAGAGAATTTTTTCTTTGTGAACCTTGCAGTTTGTGTATTCAAACCAGACAGGGCCTCAGGTTGCTAAAACTGGGTCTTCTGTCTTCAGAGCACAGAACATCAGGTTGTATTGTATCAGAGGAGGCTTACATTACAGGTATTGAGCCCAACTGCTTGATTTTTCTGGCTGCAATTGTTTTTTGCTGGGCATATTCTGTGGTAGATTATTGCACAAGTTCTAAGGAAGGTCATCATCACTCACTAGAGTGGCGGGTTAGAGTCTGAAGTTGATTGCTCTGAGAGGAAACAGACTTGGGGCCCAGTCCCACCCTGCCACTGACATCCCCCAAAGCTGTCATTTTCTTTATACCAGGGGTTCTGACATCACTTCCCCAAGATGGCATAGGGCATACAACTGTCCACCTGTCATATCCTTACCAATCCAGCACACTGCATTGACGGTAAGTGTACTCGCACACTAAAAAACAAACAAACAGAAAGATAAACAGGAAGACAGATACAGTATGTGGGGTGTGGTGCAATGTAATACCTGTGGGCAGTAGTCTTCTGGGAGACATTCTGGAGGCTGTGATGTTGCTCTATTTGCAGTCAACTCTTTGCTCTGAGGGAGGAGGTTGCCCATCTCAGGTCCGAATTGGACAGGAGTAGGAAACATCCCCACCCAGGAAACATCAGGCCACCACCACTGCCTAAGAGGTTGCCAAGAAAGAGGAGCAGTTGGACCATGGTGGGCTCAGGGAGGGTGAGTGTGGCAGAACAGAGGCACATCCCTCCAGGTGTACCTCTCCACAATCCTCATGCTGTACTGGTGTAGCATAATTCTCCTATGGAGGCACCTGCACTGGAGACCGAGAAGGTCACTGGGAATGGCCACAAGGAAGGCACACAGGAGGGTGGCACAGGACACCAGAAGGGGAGAAAGCAGCTCCTTGTTGGGTACTAAATTATTAGGGGGCAGAACTGGGGGGAAAAGAGGAGAGGGAGATAAGGTGCCTGCCCGAAGCCATGTCTTGGAGGGATGGGAAATGAATCCTAAGGATTGCAACAGCATCTGCATGGGAGATGGAACTAGACATCATTGTCCACTGAGGAACAAATGACTTAGCTGGACATTGGATCACAGCAGTGCAGGAGGAGTTTGTGGAATTGGGGAGGGGCCTTAGCCAAGTACCACACACAGTAACCTTCTCAGAGGTACTGCCCGTCTATGGCATGGGTTAGGCTAGGGTACTACACACCATACAATTCAATGAACTGGTGCAGAACACAGGGTTTTGGCTTGATTGGGGACCGAGGTACCACTTGGAGGTATGCACACTTATACTGGCAAGATGATCTGCATCTGTCCAGGAGGAAAAGCAGGCTCCTGGGTGATAGGTTTAAACGCTTCATTGGCAAGCTTTTCAACTAGCCAAGGGGGGAGGCACTGATAAGAAGCAGAGAATTCCCAGCCTCCCCCCATAAAATAGGGTCATCAGTGAGGTAAACACCAAGGTAGAAAGGTCGATAGGGAGCAGGATGAGGGTAAATGTAGTAAAAGCTAAAGACAGTAAGGGCAGAGATGGGGCTAAAAAAGGTAAGACCATAAAAAACTGAGGGTGATGAGTACCAATGTCCGTAGTCTGGGTAACAAACTTTCTGATTTAGCAGCCTTGATAGAAGAGAGATAGCTGGATGTTGTGGCAGTCACTGAAATATGGTAGACAGAGAACCATGACTGAGATGTAACCATACCAGGGTATGCAACCAACAGGAAGAACAGCGAGGGTAAAAGACATAAGAGAAGGGATAAAAGCAACAGAACTAAAGGGTAAAGCAGGAAGAGAGAGAGCACTGTTGGTCACCTTGGAGACAGGTAATGGCACCACAATCCGCATTGGGTAGTATACAGACCCTCATCTCAGGGGGAGGAAATGGACAAGAAAATGTTAGAAGGCATCCTTAGAACTGCAGAAAAAAGGGACATTTTGTTGATGGGGACCTGAATATCCCAGATGATAACTGGAGCACATGTGCTGCAGCCACATCCAACAGCAGGAGCGTTCTTGATGCCCTGCAGGCATGCCTCAGACAGCTAAATTGGAACCCTCTTGGGAGGAGCAATCTTAGACCTGGTACTCTCAAATGGAGATGGTGAGAGGATCACAGATTTCAGAAGTGCGTAGCCATCTTGGAACTAGTGACCACAGAACAGTGTGATGCATGATAAACACATCTGTAGAGTCAAGCCATACAAAGACAAAAGTACTAGACTTTAATATAGAAACATAAGATTTGATGGCGGATAAGGACTGCTTGGCCCACCTAGTCTGCCTATTTCCCTACCTGATAGATAAGCTGCAGATTCTAGTTAACAGTTTACTTCCTCCTATCCCCCCCACTAGAATTGCCGTGTGTCTGTCTCATGCATTCTTGAATTCTCCCAGTGTTCCTAACTCCACAACCTCCTCAGGAAGGCTGTTCCATGCATCCACAACCCTCTCTGTGAAAAAATACTTTCTAATATTACCTCTGAGCCACCCCCTCTATCTGAAAATTATGCCCACGTGTTCTTGCACATCTCTTTTTCCGAAAGATGCTACCCTCTTGTACTTTAATTCTTTTGAGATTCTTGAAAGTTTCTATCATGTCCCCTCCCCTGCTTTCAAGCGTATACACATTAAACTGCTTTAGTCTCTCCTCATATGTCTTCTGGTACAGACCCTGTACCATTTTGATTGCCCTCCTCTGAACAGCCTCCACTCTGTCTTTGCGGAGATGGGGTCTCCAGAATTGCACACAGTACTCCAGCTTGGGTCTCACCAACTATCTGTACAGAGGGATAACAAATACAGGTTACTCACCTGTAACAGGAGTTCTAGGAATGGTATATGTTGTTCATCCACACTGTCTGGCAGATTCCTTGCCGCTTTAAATCTTGCGGAAGGTCTTCAAGCTGGCTCCTCCCACCCACCCGGGTGATAAAACTCTTGGCTCCAGCACATGATGCCAGATCTAGCCGCCAGAAGCCAGGTTGTGCGTCGAGGCCGGGAGGTCGGGTGGGTCGTGTGGGTGAACAACATATACCATTCCTAGAATTCCTGTTACAGGTGAGCAACCTGGCTTCTAGGGGCATGGATATGTTGTTCATCCACACTGTCTGGCAGACTCCTAGCAGTTCTCTGGGAGAAGGGAGGCAAGGCGCACACCCCCTACTTGGGAAATAAAGACTGGAGAACCGAGGCCCCAAAACCAGCATCCCGGCGTGACTCAAGGTCGATGTGGTAGTGGGTGATGAAGGTGTGTGCTGACTTCCAGGTAGCAGCCCTGCAGATTTCCTGATAGGGACGTCCATGGAAGCAGCTACCGATGCAGCAGTATGGCGGGTAGAATGAGCTCTTATCCCTCTAGGAGGCTCCATGCCCGCCAACCTATAGCAGAGATCTATGCAGGAGGTGACCCACCTGCCTATCGTCCGCTTGGCTGCAGGTCTGCCAGGTGCGGCTTCAGCGTAGGTGACAAACAGCTGGCGAACCTCTCCCCAAACTTCAGCTGTCCGCTCCTTATAATAAGCGAGCGCTCTTCTAGGGTCCAAAGTATGGAGCCTATATTCGGCCTCCGAGGTGTGATTAGGGTAGAACACCAGCAGAGTCAACCCCTGGTTAAGGTGAAACTCGGACACCACCTTCGGAAGGAATTTCAGGTGGGGGTGCAGGGCAACCTTGTCCCTGTGGAAGACCAGATAAGGAGACTCGATGGAAAGCACCTGGAGCTCTCCCATCCTTCTGGCTGAGGTGATAGCCACCAAGAAGGCAGTCTTCCACGACAGGTGAGAGATGTCACACCTGTGCATCGGTTCGAATGGCCTGCCCATGAGCTTAGCCAAAACCAGCAGTAGATCCCACGGAGGTGGAGGCTCTTGCATGGAGGGGATATGTGATCAAGGCCTTTGAAAAAGCATCCGACCACCTTCTCCTGTGCCACTGACTACTTCCCGGCCCATGCCCGGTAAGCAGAGATGGCTGCCAGGTGCACCTTAAGGGTTGTCAACCGAAGCCCTTGCTGAGAAATGGACCACAGGTAGTCCAGAATACTTGCCAAAGAACAGAAGGAAGGGTCCAGGCCCTTGCCTGACACCAAATGGAAAATCTCTTCCATTTGAAGGCGTAGCATTTTCTGGTCGACTCCTTACGGGATGCCTCAATGACGTTGAGGACCTCGTTGGAAAGACCCAAGGCCTGGAACTCTAGCCACTCAGGAACCAGGCCGTCAGGTGCAGGGATTGAAGGTCCGGATGGAATACCTTCCCCTGAGTGACTGAGATCAGGTCCGGGTGGGCTGAAAGCTGCCTCGGGAACCTGGAGCTGAGACTGAGGAGATCTGGATACCAGAACTGATGGGGCCAGTCTGGGGCTACCAGAATCACCTGCGCCTTGTCCTTCCTCACCTTGAGAAGCACCTTGTGGATCAAGGAAAATGGGGGAAAGGCGCAGAAGAGGCCCGCGTCCACGGCCTCGAGAAGGCATCCCCCTGCAGCGAGCCCTGCTGAGGGGGGCAGGCATGAAACAGTCTCAGCTTCACATTCTCCCTTGAGGCAAACAGGTCCACCTGAGGTGTGCCCCAGTGGAAGAAGAGATCTTGTACTACCTCCGGCAGTAGAGACCACTCGTGAGACGCAGCCCTTATCCGGCAAAGGGCATCGACCAGGGTGTTGGAGGCTCCTGCCACGTGAATGGCGAGGAGATCCGCTTCCAGGCTGCGTACAAGTGACCAAATGCAGAGAGCTTCCCTGCACAGAGGCATGGAGCGCGTCCCACCCTGGCGGTTTAGATAGTACATGGTGGTGGTATTGTCCATCTGGACCTGAACCACTTGACTCCATAGAAATGGAGCGAAGGCAGTGAGGGCTAGACGAACTGCTCGAAGCTCCAGCAGGTTGATGTGGCATCGGGACTCCTGAGGGGACCAGAGGCCGTGCACTCTGAGCTCCCCCAGATGGGCACCCCAACCCATCAGAGAAGCATCGGTCGACAGAGAGACCGTCGGCTTGAGGCGGACAAACGGGATGCCCTCCTGCAGATGTGCCGGAACGGTCCACCACTGGAGAGCGTTCCACATCCCCTGGGTCACTGTCACTAGCTGATCCAACGGATCAAAGCGCTGTGACCACTGGCTGGCCAGTCCCCATTGAAGGAATGATGTACCAGCGGGCCCAATGGACCACTGGTGCAGGCTGCCATGAGCCCAGAAGGTGCAGGAAGTCCTGGGCATGATGCAACTGCCCAACCAGAAATGATTGGGCAAGGAGGAAAGAACCTCGGCCCTGTCCGCTGGGAGCTGTGCTCTGCCCGATGAAATGTACCACCTGCTTTGGCACAAGTTCTGACTTGGCCTCATTGATAAGGAGGCCAATCTGAGAGCAAACCTGGAGGACCAGATCTCTGGACCGCTCCACCTCTGCTCTGGAGGGGGCTGCAATCAGCCAGTCGTCAGGTAGGGGTACACCCAGACCCTTAGGCGTCGCAGGGAATGCTGTCACCACTGCCATGCATTTGGTGAAGACCCTGGGAGCTAGGGAGAGGCAGAAGGGCATGGCCTGAATCAGAAGGATCCTCTGCTCTGAAGCAGAGGAATTCTGATGAGACGGACGGATTGAGACATGAAAGCGCATCCTGAGGTCCAGGGAACAGAACCACATGACTCGCTCCAAGGATGGGATTATCTGAGCCAGAGTGACCATCCTGAAGGTCCGAACCTGAGGAACCTGTTCAGGTGGTCGGAGGTCGAGAATGGGGCATGAGCCCCGTCCGCTTGGGACCAGGAAATACCTGAATACAAACCGGGTCTGGAGGAGGATCCACCGCCTTCCTGATCACCCTTTTCGAGGAGCAGGGCAATATCGGCTCGCCGGCCGACAGCGCAGGCTGTGGACCCCATGGCCCACCCAAGGGTCGATGGCTCGAAGGGTGAGGTCTGCTCAACTCCAGAGGCAGGCCCTTTCCTACCACCTCCAACACCCAGTGGTCCGTGGTGATAGCGGACCAGGTGGAAAGGAAGTGGCGGAGCCGTCCCCCCACGGGGGGAGCCCAGGGTGGAGTGACGAGGCTGGGGGCGACACCCCTCAACCCATCACTGGGCAGGCTTGGAAGAGGGACCAGCCGAGGGACCTCCTGGGCCTTTACCTCCCTGCTTCCTGTTGGAGGAAGCCGCGGGCTTGGGTTTGGGATGCCAAGGTCGAGCCTGCTGGCCCTGATGCTGGTGCTGTTGGGCCGGATGTGCCGCAAGTGCAGAAGGACGAAACGGCTTGTGCTGCTGCTGATGGTGGCCTTTGTCCTTCTGGGTGGAGGTGACGGAGTCCAGGGTGGCACTGGACTTTCTGATCTGCTGTAGGTGACCTTCCACTCCAGGGCCAAAGAGGTCGGTCCCCAAGAAGGGAACATCCTCCAACTTGTGCTGGGTATCCGCTGTGAAGGTGGATATCCTCAGCCATGCTCTGCGGCGCATGGCCACTGTGACTGCAACCGATCTGGCACAGGAGTCCCCTATGTCCAGAGCTGTTTGAAGCTGCTGCTTCGCAACCGCCCTACCCTGGTCCCGAACCTGCCGGACCGTGGTCTGGAGGTCGGCCAGGAGATGAGGGATCACCTCATCCAGGGAGCCCATGAGGGCGTGGGAGAAGTGTGCCATCAGCACGGCTGAGCTGGCCTGGCAGAGGTCAAGGAAGGATGCAGCGTACACCTTGCTCCCGGCATAGTCCAGCTTTTTGGACTGCCGGAAAACGCTGTTGGTGACCAACCTCTCGGCAGAGGGGTGCTCCGAAAACCCGGGCAAAGAGCCAGTAGGGACCTCATACTTCCTGGCCATCCTGGCCGAGGGCACAGAACAGGAAGCAGGCTGCTGCCAAAGCTCCAAGGCTGGGCGGCCGACAATGGTCTCAGCCACTGGAAAGGCCTCCGTGGGCGAATCCCCTCGGTCCAGTATCTATGTCAGGGGATACTTGGCCCGTTTGGATATGGGCTCGAGCTGCATCCCAGTGGACTCTGAGATGAGCCGAAGCAGACCCATGAAGGACGATGGGCTTTCGTTCAGTGACTGACCCCCGGAGGACTCCAGGTCAACCTGCCTGGAGAACAGGGAGGAGTCGTTGGACTCCGAGGAGTCCGTGAAGAGCTGCCTAGGGTCTGAGCCACCCTCCACCTGCCGAGGACAGTCAGGAGTGAGGGTAACTGACAACCTGTGGGGCAGGCCTTGACCTGACTGAGAGTCCTTGGTCGGTGCCCCGATTTCGGTTGTGGAGGTGGCGGTTCCACCACAATCGTTGGGGCAGCAGGTTTCAGCCGAACAACCGGCCCAGGCTTGGGCATCTCGACTGCAGCGAGAGGCTGTTTCGGCCGTTCAGGTGACAGCCACTTGATGGCCGAGGAAGGCGTCGGTGTCGACTTGGTCCCGGACAAAAGTAACTGGTGCCACATCAGGTCCTTGTAGCACCGACGCAATTTGTGCCGAAGCCACTCCTCATCCGAGGAGGAGCGGCATCGCCGCTTACCTCGGTGCTGAGACAGAGACCGCCGATGTCGGCGGGATTGGCTGGACCGAGAAGAGGTCTGAGACTGAGACTGAGATCCTCGGTGTGTCAGAGGACGGGCCTGGGAGGGAGCGGGGGACACCCGCTCTTCCCTCGGCTCGGATGCCTTAACCGGGGACTGCTGCACCGATGGCACTGGCAAATCCTCGGTTTCCACCGTGGGAACCAGGGAAGAAGGGTTGTCAGCTTCACAAGTCGACAATCCGTCCAACAGGTCAAGAAAAATCTCGATCACATCGATGGCTGTCTCGGCCGGCTGACCTGACAGGGACGCAACCTCAACCGAAGTCGACGGTCGGCTGTCCGGGAAGGGACCTCCGGCTCAATCTAACACCGCTTATAGACTCTCACCCTTGGGATCCTTCTTTTTGGACCGAGGGATGTCCTGATGGCCCCTCCCCTTCATGGAAAGGGAATGGCAAAGCTCCTTGAACGAAGCAGAATACGAGGTACCCAAAGAGAGCGGGATAAATGCCATGACCGAGGAGGAGGAAGATGCGGCCTGGGCCACCTCCTCCTCAAGGGCGATCATCTGCTTGAGCTGCTCAGCCGAGCCAGCCACCGCGGTAACCGCTCAACGGGCCTCTTTTGACTTTACTGGTGGGTAGCGGTTTTCGGGGTGCCCAAGCTTCAACCATGCAGTGCGGTCCTCCAAGACATTGGCCGAGAACGAACAGCATGACTCGCAGGTCTGTGGGTCATGTTCTAGGCCGAGGCAGTAGACGCACATGGAGTGTGGATCCGTCCTGGACATCTTCTGCCCACAAGAGCGCCGCCGAAAACTGGGAGTCGATTTGTCCATCGCAGCCGTGAGGGAAAAGGAAGACCGAAGTCTTGAGAATTTTAAAACGAGTTTCGGACGAACTGAAGAGTTAGGATCCAGTCTGTCACACACAGCGTTAAGGAGGGAACCTGAGCTTCCAAGCAGTAAGGAAGATCTGGAGTCATGGGGTGGAGCCGAGAGTTTTATCACCCGGGTGGGTGGAAGGAGCCAGCTTGAAGACCTTCCGGCAAGATTTAAAGCAGCAAGGAATCTGCCAGACAGTGTGGATGAACAACATATCCATGTCACTAGAACTTCCTGTTTTCTACTGTTGATGCCTCTCCCTATGCATCCCAGTACCCCCCAACCCTCCTTACTGCTTTCTTACATTGCTTACCCACCTTTAGGTCATCTGATATAGTTACTCCTAGGTCTCTCTCAATTTTCGTTGTTATTATCTCACCTCATATTGTGTACTCTTCCCCTGGGTTTTTGTTTCCCAGATGCATTACTTTGCACTTCTTTGCATTGAACCTGAGCTGCCATATATCTGACCATAACTCCAACCTTGCCAAATCCCTTTTCGTTCTTTCCACCCCACCTTATGTATCAACCCTGTTGCAAATGTTTGTGTCATCTCCAAAGAGACATACTTTTCCTTCCAGGTGCTCGCCAATGCCACTTATAAAGACATTAAAGAGGACCGATTTTAGTACCGTACCCTGCGGTACCCCACTAGTTACTCTCTTTTCTTCACTGTGGACTCTTGTTTACTATTACTTGTTGCATCCTGTTGTCCAGTCAGTTTTTTATCCAGGCTACCACCTTGGGACCCACCCCAAGGCTGGCTAACTTGTATATTAATCTTTTGTGTGAGATTGTGTTAAATGCCTTGATAAAATCTAGGTAGGCCATATCCATAGCCCCTCCCTGCTCTACTACTTTGGTCACCCAGTCAAATAAATCTATTACGTTCATTTGACATGACCTTCCTGCTGTGAAACCATGTGGCATTGGGTCCTGTGCCCCACTGGCCTCTAGGTACTTAACAATTCTTTCCTTCAGAAATGATTTAATCATTTTCCTATCACTGACGTAAAACTAACTGGTCTGTAGTTTCCTGCCTCTACCCTGCTTCCACTTTTGTGAAGTGGAATCACATCCGCCCTCCTCCAGTCCTCAGGTACCACCCCATCCTCCCATGATTTGTTAAAAAGGGTAGTCAGTTGTGTTACTAGTTCTTCCCTTAGTTCTTTTAGAATTCTGGGGTGAATCCCATCAAGCGATCTGATTTTGGCAAAATGGGTGAGTGCCTAAGGAATGCACTAGCAAAGGGGTAGAAAGGAATGGTAGAAGAGCAATGGGAGACAATCAAACCTCAAGGAAACCACAGAAAGGTCAGTGTGGCCCTCAAAACCTGAAAAATAAATCAAAGATCTGGGAGGGATCTAGCTCCAATTAACCTCTTGTAGCTTCTGTCCACAGAACTGGAGACATAGACCCTCTTACCGGGCTAGAAATTCAAACTTCATTTTATTCAATTGAATCACCAAGTATTTCCATTAACGTTTCACAGTCATTGTTACTGCTTCATTGGGATTTTATATCTAATAAAAATTAAAAAAATGTCCATTTAAAACATCACTTAAGTACACTTGTATATCATGGTACAGTGCAGCCCATTTATAAGAACATCGGATATAAGAACATCCTGGACATAATCAAATTTTCTCATGTACCGATCTCACCATTGTTTTCTATGGGAGCAAAGACTGTTTTTAAGAACACCAGGATCAGTTAGAATCACTTTTTTTTTTTAAAAGCAGTGCTCTCTGTGAGGGTCTGGGTAGCTTTCCTTCACACCTCTTTAGCTGCTTCAACCCTTACTAGCACGTTAACTATGCTCTTAAAGCCCATTGCAACAATGCAGCGTTCCTCTTTGATCTCAATTGATTTCAGTTGTCGACACTTGGTGTTAAACAATGATGGTGTCTGCCCAATGGATGATTTCAAGTGCACACATTCACATCTAACTAGCCCCCAAGCACTTAATCATTTAATCATTAATCCTGCTTTGCAAGCTAATTATCCAATTGTTAAAACATTCCTTCATGGCGAAACACTGCGGCTAACATAAATGCAGGCTGTCATTAATTTCTCTCAATGCTGTCTGCCCTGAAGAAACACAAGTGTACCACACTGACCCTTGCCCAAAAAATCCAAATCATTCAATCTCTCAGTGTTCTAAATGAGGTGATATTGCGAAAGAATTTAACATAAATGTGTGCACGATTTCTAAAATCCTTGCCAACAAAGAGAACTGTACACTGATTATCAGCATGGGTTTAACACAGAAATCAAAAGAAAATGTCTGGGGAAAGATGAAGTGTTTGAAGTTGCCTTGCTCTGGTGGTTCAGTGCCTGCAGGAATGCTGATGCTCCAATTAGTGGACCATTGCTGTTGACAAAAGCACACCAACTTGCTGATGGACTTGGTGGCCTATTTACCACAACAAATGGCTGGTTATGTAGATAGAAAGAATGACATAACATACACTTCAAATGTTGCCACGTTGAGAAGCAGGACGCAGATTTAGCTTGTGCTGGCAGATGGACCGAAAGTGTCCTCCCCCTCCTGCTGTCTGAATTTTCACCGGAGCTAATCTATAACTGCGACGAAACAGGAATTTATTTTCAGGCTATTCCAGGCTGAAGAAAGGCTATCTGCCCTTGTGTGTGCGAACATGATGGGAACTGACAAAATGTCCCTCTTGGTCATCGGGAAGTCTAAGAACCCATGGTGCTTCCACAGCATAAGTGTGGATGCACTGCTGGTTGAATATCATGCCAACAGTAATTATTGGATGACTGGGCAAATCTTTACAGAATGGCTACAAGGTGGAATGTCAAGCTGCGAAGAAAGCGTAAGAAAGTTTGCCTACTTCACGATAACTGTAGTGCAAACCCAGCATTAACTCTTAGCAACATAAGGCTTGTGTTTCTCCCACCGAATACAACCTCCCTGATCCAGCCTATGGATCAGGGGGTCATAAGAAATCTGAAGCAGCTGTACAGAAAAAAAAAACTGTAGAAAAGCTGCTTATTTCTATTGATGCTGGCAGAGCTGCTAAAGCCAGTGAGCTCACAAAGGAAATTAACATCTTGGACTCCGTAATGATGTTAGATGGGGCTTGGAGACAAGTGACTGCTGACATAATCAACAACTGCTTCAGAAAGGCCAGCTTATAAGAACATCATATTTGCCAAGAGAAAATGTTCTTATAAGTGGGCTGTTACTATAAGCAGGCTAACGCTAACTTCAGTCTTAGTGTTCACTGTTCTGTGACGCAATTTTGTGTCAAAACCACTTCTTCCAGTGTAATTGAACATTTGCTGGGTTTTTCTGGGGGGTATTATCTCTTTTCATAAGTTTGTCATATAATGCTCTTAGTCCCACATCATGTTTGATGCATGTATATAGAGCTCTAACATCAAATGTTACTAACAAGCAATTTTCATTTACAATTTTTTCTTTGTTCAATTTTTCCAACACTTGGATAGTATCTTTAGAGTCTGTAAGGTATGACTCAATGTTAATTACAAATGGCTGTATAAAATAGTCTATATAGACAGGCAAGGTTTCTAGCGTTGAGTCTATTCCAGCTACAACTGGGTGTCCAGGTGGGTCCTTTTCTTCTTTATGAATTTTTGGCAAAGTATAGAATGTTGGCATAATAGAATGTTGTCCGAGTGGCATTCTTTCTTCCAACACTGTTATGTAATTTTTTTTTCTCTACCTTCATCTAAAATCTTTTTTACTAATAGTTTTACCTGTTCCATTGGGTTTGTATCACACTTCTGATAGAATTATCTAGTCTTAATTGTCTGAGTCACTCCTTGTTGTAATCTTCTCTATCCATAATTACTATTCCCCCTTATCTGCCATTTTAATAACTATAGTTTGATCATTTTTTAAACTCCTTAGGGCTCCAGATTCATTAGTTGTTAAATTATATGCTTGTCTTCTATCTAAGTTATTCTTTTCAAGGTGTTCTAAGTCATTTTCCACCATTTCTGTGTATGTAATTATGTTTTGGGGTATGTAGGTACATCCAAATAGTAACAGAAACAAGCACATAAAGTGGGTTCAATGTTTTTTTTAATTATACAGTTAAGTCACTGAAGCCAAAGAGTACATCTGAAAAGAGTTCACCTAACTAAATAAGCATTTATCAATGCTGAACATGTTGGCTCACATGATGTTACTAGTTCAGTAACCTCTGCCTTGTGGACTTTGGGATCCACCAAGCTAAAATATATAGGTCCCTATATTCAGAGCCAGCTGTGTGTGCTGTGCTGACAGGAGCACTGTGCGGCAATTAGTACACAGGCAGCTTGGGGGAAATATTTAGCTAATTAGTGCACTCCAACAAGACCACGGTACTGTAAGTGTTTGAATATGGTGCCAGGTTGACACAGTGCATCATGACCATGCACTGCATTGACACAGTCCCAGACAGAATATGGCCCACAGGAACCTGATGAGGATAGCACAACCCAAACATAATACTGCCAGTGTTCCAGTCAGCCGTATTCAGCCCTGTTATGCTAATGAGACCATTGAGAATGCAAGGACTAAATAAATATTAAGCCACAACAAAGGTGACATTTAATGGGGAATAAATGCATAGCTGGGGGTGGCATGAGGATGAAGGGAGAGTGCCTACAATGATCCAACACTGCATTAATTCCCAATAAGATGCCACATTTGGAGTTGCTTAATGCTCTTGTAACATTGTATGTTTCAGGTGAATTATACATTGTTGCCTGTTTCTGTTATGTTGAAAAATGAGTCACACAATTTTTGTATGTACATAATATACAGGTTACTCACCTGTAACAGGAGTTCTAGGAATGGTATATGTTGTTCATCCACATTTATTGGCAGGTTCCTTGCCGCTTTAAATCTTGCCGGAAGGTCTTCAAGCTGGCTCGTCCCACCCACCCGGGTGGTAAAACTCTCGGCTCCGCCCCATGGCGCAGATCTGGCCGCTGGAAGCTCAGGTTGTGCGTCAAGCCGGGAGGTTTGGTGGAATGGTAGGATGAATAATATATACCATCCTAGAACTCCTGTTACAGGTGAGTAACCTGTATTCTAGGGACATGGATATGTTGTTCATCACCACTTATTGGCAGACTCCTAGCAGTTCTCCGGGAGGAGGAGGCAAAGCGCACACTTAGGAATAAAGACTGGAGAACCGAGGCCCCAAACCAGCATCCAGGCGTGACTCAAGGTCGATGTGGTAATGGGTAATAAAAGTGTGTGCTGACTTCCAGGTAGCAGCCTGCAGATTTCCAGGATAGGGGCGTCCCTGAGCAGCCACCGATGCAGCAGTATGGCGGGTAGAATGAGCTCTTATCCCTCGGGAGGCTCCATGCCCGTAACTTATGGCAGAGATCTAAGCAGGGGTGACCCACCTGCTTGCCGTCCGCTTGGCTGCAGGTCTGCCAGGTGTGGCTTCAGCGTGGGTGACAAACAGCTGGCGAACCTCTCCAATTTCAACCGTGCGCTCCTTATAATAGCGGCGCCCTTCTAGGAGTCAAAGTATGGAGCCTGTATCGACCTCCGAGGTGTGATTGGGGTAGAACACCGGCAGAGTCAACATCTGGTTAAGGTGAAACTCCGACACCACCTTCGGAAGGAATTATGGTGGGGCGAGGACAACCCTTGTCCCTGTGGAAGACCAGGTAAGGAGACTCAATGCAAAGCACCTGGAGTTCTCCCATCCTTCTGGCTGATGTGATAGCCACCAAGAAAGCGGTCTTCCACGACAGGTGAGAGAGTTCACACCTGTGCATTGGTTCGAATGGCTTGCCCATGAGCTTTGCCAGTACCAGCAGTAAATCCCACGGAGGTGGAGGTTCTCGCACCAGAGGGGAAATGTGATCAAGGCCTTTGAAAAAGCGCCAGACCACCTTCTCCTGCGCCACCGACTGCTCCCCGGCCAGCGCCCGGTAAGCAGAGATGGCTGCCAGGTGCACCTTTAGGGTCGTCGACCTAAGCCCTTGACTAGAAAGGGACCATAAATAGTCCAAAATGCTTGCCAAGGAACAGGAGGAAGGGTCCAAGCCCTTACCCTGACACCAAATGGAAAACCTCTTCCATTTGAAGGCATAGCATTTCCTGGTCGACTCCTTACGGGACGCCTCAACAACATTGAGGACCTCGTCGGAAAGACCCAAGGCCTGGAACTCTAGCAGCTCAGGAACCAGGCCGTCAGGTGCAGGGATTGAAGGTCCGGATGGAACACCTTCCCCTGATTGACTGAGAGCAGGTCCGGGCGAGCTGGAAGCTGCCTCGGGAGCCTGGAGCTGAGGCTGAGGAGATCTGGGTACCAGAACTGGCGGGGCCAGTCTGGGGCTATCAGAATCACCTGCGCCTTGTCCCTCCTTGTCTTGAGAAGCACCTTGTGAATCAAGGGAAATGGGGGAAAGGCATAAAAGAGGCCCGGGGTCCACAGCCTCGAGAAGGCATCCCCCTGCAGCGAGCCCTGCTGAGGGGGGCGGGCATGAAACAGCCTCAGCTTCGCATTCTCCCTGGAGGCAAACAGGTCCACCTGAGGTGTGCCCCAGTGGGAGAACAGATCTTGTACTACCTCCGGCAGGAGAGACCACTCGTGAGATGCAGCCCCTATCCGGCTCAGGGCATCGGCCAGGGTGTTGGAGGCTCCTGCCACATGAATGGCTAGGAGATCCGCCTCCAGGCTGTGCAAGTGACCAAATGCGGAGAGCTTCCTTGCAGAGAAGCATGGAGCGCGTTCCGCCCTGGCGGTTCAGGTAGTACATGGTTGTGGTACTGTCCGTCTGGACTCGGACCACTTGACCCAGGAGAAACGGAGCAAAGGCGGTGAGAGCTAGGCAGACCGCTCGGAGCTCCAGCAGGTTGATGTGGCATCGGGACTCCCGCGGGGACCAGAGGCCGTGCACTCGGTGTTCCCCCAGATGGGCACCCCAACCCATCAGAGAGGCATCGGTCGATAGAGAGACCATCGGCTCGGGGCAGACAAACGGGATGCCCTCCTGCAGATGGAATGGAATGGTCCACCACTGGAGAGCATTCCACATCTCCTGGGTCACTATCACTAGCTGGTCCAAAGGATCGCAGTGTTGTGACCACTGGCTGGCCAGTCCCCACTGAAGGGGGCGCATGTGCCAGCGTGCCCAACGGACCACGCTGGTACAGGCCGCCATGAGACCCAGAAGGTGCAGGAAGTCCCGGGCAGGGCGCGATTGCCCAACCAGAAATGATTGGGCAAAGAGGTAAGAACCTCGGCCCTGTCCGCCGGGAGCCGTGCTCTGGCTCGAAGAGAGTCGAGCTCTGCCCCGATGAACAGGATCACCTGCTTCCGCTCGAGTTCCGACTTGGCCTCGTTGATGAGAAGGCCAACTTGAGAGCAAACCTGGAGGCCCAGATCTCTGGACAGCTCCACCTCCCGTCTGGAGGGGGCTGCTATCAGCCAATCATCCAGGTAAGGGTACACCCGGACCCCTCGGCGCTGCAGGAATGCTGTCACCACTGCCATGCATTTGGTGAAGACCCTGGGAGCTGGAGATAAGCCGAAGGGCATGGCTCGGAACTCGAAGAGGGATCCCTCCGCTCGAAAGCGGAGGAATCTCCGATGTGACGGACAGATAGGGAGTTGAAAGAACGCGCCCTGTAGGTCCAGAGAGTAGAACCACACGCCGTGTTCCAGAGATGGTATTATCTGCGCCAGAGTGACCATCCTGAAGGTTCGAGACCTTAGGAACTTGTTCAGGTCGTGTAGGTCGAGAATGGGGCACCAGCCCCCTGTCCGTTTCCGAACCAGGAAATACCTGGACACGAACCCCGGGTCTGAAGGGGGGTCCTCCACCTCCGTGATTACCTCCTTTTGGAGGAGGAGAGCGATGTCAGCTCGGCGAGCCGCCAGTGAGGCTCACGGACCCCGAGGCCCCGAGTGCGATAGCTCTGAAGAGTGAGGGCCTGCTCAATTCCAGAGGTAGGCCTTTTCCCACCACGTCCAGTACCCACCTGTCCGTGGTAACAGCGGACCAGGCGGAAAGGAAGTGTCTGAGCCGTCCCCAAGAGAACCAGGGTGAGGTCACAGGGATGGGGGCGACACCCCTCAGCCCGTCACTGGCAGGCTTGGAGGAGGGACCGGCCGAGGGACCTCCTGGGCCTTTACCTCCCTGCTTCCTGTTGGAGGAAGCCGACGGCTTGGGTTTGGGATACCAAGGTTGAGCCTGCTGGCCCTGACGTTGCTGGGCCGGGCGCGCCGCTGGCGCAGAAGGACGAAAGGGCTTAGGCTGTGGCTTGCGGCCTTTGTCCTTCTGAGCGGAAGAGACTGAGTCCAAGGTAGCATTGGACTTCTCGATCCTCTGCAGGTGACCTTCCACCCCAGGGCCGAAGAGGTCAGTCCCCAAAAAGGGAACATCCGCCAACTTGTGCTGGGTATCCGAGGTAAAGGTGGATATCCTCAGCCAAGCCCGACGCATTATAGCCACTGCGGCCGCCACAGACCTGGCACACGAGTCCCCGATGTCGAACGCAGTCTGGAGCTGCTGTTTGGCCACTGCCCTGCCCTGGTCCCGCACCTGCCTGACCGTAGTCTGCAGATCTGCGGGAAGATGAGGGACAACCTCATCCAGGGAGCCCAACAGGGCGTGAGAAAAATGTGCCATGAGGACAGCCGAATTGGCCTGACTAAGGCCGAGAGAGGACGCAGCATAGACTTTTCGTCCGGCATAATCCAATTTCTTGGATTCCTTGTCGGGAGGTTTGTCCACATCCCTGGCGTTCCTGGCACGCCGGAAAATGCTGTCGGTAACCAATCCCTCGGCCGAGGGGTGTTCCGAAAAACCGGACAGGGAACCGGTAGGGACCACATACTTCCTGGCCAACCTGGCCGAAGGCGCAGGGCAGGAAGCAGGACGCTGCCAAAGTTCCAAGGCCGGACCCACTATGGCTTCGGCCACCGGAAAGGTCTCCGTAGGAGAATCCCCTCAGTCCAGAATCTCCGTGAGGGGATACCTGGCCCGTTAAGAAACGGGTTTGAGCTTCATCCCGGTGGACTCCGCGATGAGTCGAAGCAACCCTAAGAAGGACGAAGGGCTATCATCCGTTGACTGCCCTCCTGAGGACTCCAAGTCCATGCGTTTGGAGAAGAGGGAGGAACCATCATCGGACTCAGAAGAGTCCTTAAAGAGCTGCCTCGGGCCTGAGCTACCCCTCCACCTGCCGAGGTTTATCGGGAGTGAGGGTGACAGACAGCCTATGGGGCAAACCCAAAGCCGACCGAGAATTTTTGGTCGGAGCCCCAACTAATGGCTGTGGAGGCGGAGGTTCCACCAGAATCGATGGGGCAGCTGGAATTGGCCGAACAACCGGCCTGAGAACAGGCTCCTCGACTACGAGGGGTTGTTTCGGCTGCTCCGGTGACAGCCACTTAATGGCCGGGGAAGACGACTGGGTCGGCTTATTCCGAGTCAAAAGAGCTGTTGCCACATAAGTTCCTCGTACCTCCGGCGAACTTCATGAAGCCTCCCTCGTCCGAGGAAGAGGAAGAGCGGTGGCGCCGCTTGCCGCGGTGCTGAGACCGAGACCGCCTATGGCGGCGGGATCAGTTGGACCGCGAGGATGTCCGAGACCGAGAGTCTTGACTAGGCCGAGGAAGGCGAGGAGAAGTGTCGGAAATCGGCACTCCCCTCGGCTCGGACGATCCCACCGAAGGCTCTGGAACCCGGAGGCACAGACGAGCCGACGGGATCCTCAGCTCCCACTGGGGGAACTGGGGAGAGGGGATTCTCAGCTTCTCCAGCCGACAACCCGTCTAACGGGTCAAGAAAAATCTCGACAGCGTCGTGGAGTCTCGATCAACTAGCCTGGCAGGACACCGTGAAGCCAGTGGCCAAGCTGGGGTCGACCAGTCGACTGTCGCAGGGAGGGATCTTTCCCGCTCCCAAGAGCGTTGATGGAGACTTACTTTGCTCTTTGGACCTGGAAAAAGGTCCGAAGAAGTTGGACCCTCACCCTTGGTCGAGAGGGTCAGACAAAACTCCTTAAAAGAAGCCGAGTACGAGGCACCGAGAGAGAGCGGGACAAATGCCGCAGCTGAGGTAGAAGCGACCCGCGCCGCCTCCTCTTCGAGGGCGATCATCTGCTCGAGCTGATCCGCTGAGCCCGACGCGGACACCACCAATCAGGCCTCTTTAGATTTCACCGGTGGAATTCTTTTCTCAGGCGCCCCAGTTGTAATCGGGCAGCACGGTCTTCAAGGACGTAGGCCAAAAAGGAAGAGCACAAGTCGCAGGCCTGCGGGTCGTGCTCAAGGCCCAGGCAGTAGACACACGTGGAGTGCGGATCTGTCCTAGACATCTTCTGCCCGCAAGGGCACCTCAAAAACTGAGTCGATTTGTCCATCGCAGTCGTGAGGAGAAGAAGACAGAAGTCTTTGCTTAAAACTTTTGATTTCGAACTTCAAGAATTAGGAACAGTCTTGAACGCAGCGCGTTAAGGAGGGAACCTGAGCTTCCAAGCGGTAAGGAAGATCTGGCGTCATGGGGCAGAGCCGAGAGTTTTACCACCCGGGTGGGTGGGAGGAGCCAGCTTGAAGACCTTCCGGCAAGATTTAAAGTGGCAAGGAACCTGCCAATAAGTGTGGATGAACAACATATCCATGTCCCTAGAAATGTGTATTACACTTTACTGAACACATTCTTTTTAACAGTTACATCTGTTTATATGCCGATATTGTCAGCACAATAGCACATATTTGTAAAGATTTATTGTACTTGTGCATTTTTCTACCACTGTTTCGAATTTGTACATGGCTATTCTTGCCATAACCTGTCTAGGAGGTCAACGATGCTCCAATTTCAGCATTGTGCTGTGGCTGCTCATTTGCATATTGCCGATTCCCACTGTTTGTCACTGTCTCGTTTTCAACAAATCTTCTTTTACTCGGTCAGATCACCGCAGCACGGTAGCCTGATACTTCTGCTTTCTATTTACTACTGTTATTGATGCGTTTCTCAGGATACTGTAGTTCGACAATTTAACGGTGCCATGCACACTGAATGACTGAAACTTAAATGGGAAAGTAACTTCCAGTCTGCTCCCCTCAATTGCTGTTCTGCTATCCGCAACTGCTTCTTTGCTCATTTCTCCCGAGTGCATTTCTCACTATGCTGCTAATTTTCTTTGTGTGGCCTGCTCTGGTATTTCAGTTAAGGGACAGCATTATTGTAAAATTAATGCTGTCTCCAATCTATGACGTGATGCTTTCCATTCAGTGAGCGGTACTGTTTGAGCGCTCTGCTATTTTGCCATGTTATAAAAGCCATTTGCATGCCCATTATGGGCTCACTAGCATGTATGCACATCGCCCCATGAGCATCAATTCTCTAACTGTCTTTAATTATAGTGGCATGGTAGCATCACTTTAATAAGGGCTGATTAGTCCATTTCATGTTACGTCCCTAGTTTTAGCTTTAATAGCTTCACAACTGTTCAGTGGAATTGCACAAACACTTTCATGCATGGCCTAGTGGGCAAGGTCTCTTGACCTGCCGAGTTTTTTCTAGCCAGAGGTACAGATTCCAAGGTGCTAAAAGGGGAAAAATCAGTTTTCTCTTCCTGCTTTTTGTTGCAACCTGTAGCTGAGATGGTTTGGAATTTCTGTTTCAAAGTTTCAGTGTGGAAAGGTGCTATCTCACAATGTAAAGAAACAAGGTGCTGCAAAATAAACAAAATGGTTATACTAAATGAGCGCTGAAAATAGAGTTAAAAATCTATGTTTCAACCTTAGGTCTTCTTCAGGAAATATCTAAAAGAGAAAAATAAAGTTAGTGTAGGGGAGGTTAAATGAGGGAGATACAGATATAGATATAGATATATATATATATATATAAAGAAAAAGGGAGGCTCAGGAGAAGAAGTGATAAATGGTAAGATTAAGAGAGAATCTGTGAAACAAAAAGGTGATGATGGGAAAAATAAAGCATAATGGAGTGGAAGAGCTAGGAAGTCCCAGGTGGGGACTAATTTATTTATTTTGTTTATTTACATAGATTTACCAGGTAACATACTGAGCAACATGCTCTATTCCAGACGCGACTGGGGGCCGAGACCCAGTACATGGCAAATTACAGTGCATGACAAGACACAGCATGAGATTTTGTGCAATTATAATACAGGAATTTGGTAAGAAGTACAATAGTGAGTAGGTATGACATAAGACTCCATGCAAAGCAGTACAGGCGAGTACTTCCAGGTATATGCTTAACACATAACAGGATTATTACTGTCAGTAATTAGCTTATGAGAGCTAGGGATTGAAGCATAGCAGGAGCAGATGGAGGAGAAATGTGCTTGGAGTAGTCTGGTACGGAGTCCTGGATTTTGTGTGTGTCTGATGGGGGAGGTGAGGGCGTTCCAGATCTGAGGGATGTGGAATTTGAAAGCAGCCTGGCCTTTAGTAGTGCGCATAAGTGGGACATGTAGAAGTCTGGGGTCTGAGCCTTGTAGGGAGTAAGCAGGGGGGGCTGTTGGGATAAAGTAGACTCAAGATAGGGAGGGAGGGTGAGGGTCCAGAATTTAGCAGCAAACCTAGCGCAGTTTATTAATCTGCGGTCTTGTAGAGATGGTAGGGCCTAGAGAGCTGTATAGTGTACAGTGGTGAGTGGATGGAGGAGTCAAGGATGAAATGACAGAAAGAGTGGAATAGGGTGTCGAGACTTGCGAGGGTAGATGCAGGGTGATTGAGTAAACTATGTCGCCATAATCCAGTATGAGGAATATCATTTTTTGTACAATGGCGTGCCTCGTTTGCTTAGGGAGACAGGATTTGTTGCGATAGAGTGCCCCCAGTTTTGGGAGTAGCCTCTTGTGCAGGGAGTCTATGTGAGGCGAAATCAAGGTGTTGGTCGAGCGGATGCCAAGATATCTAAAGCTAGTACATTGCTCAAGGGAGTCCCATCCAAGGTTGAGAAAGGGGACAGGGGTTTGGCGGGAGTCTCTGCTGGGAGCTGAATGTAGCGACACCGTTTTTTAAGGTTAAGAGATAGCTGGTTTATCGAGAACCAGTGCTGGACGGCTGTGAAATCTTCCTGGAGGAGGGAAGCTACACTGCTTGATGAGGGGCCTGATGCATACAGAACTGTATCATCTGCATACATTTGGATGGAAGAATAGGAGCATGCAGAGGGGAGGCCATTAAGAAAAATGGAGAAAAGTATTGGGCCTAGGACTGATCCTTGGGGGACTCCTGATATGACAGGAAAGGGGTTAGATGTGTGGGAGGCCATTCTGACCGCTTGCGTCCTGCCCGCTAGGTAGTCTTGGAACCAGGCTATAGCTGGGTGCGCTAGACCAGCATCCGTAAGTTTAGAAATAAGTAGTGGATGTGAGACGGTATCGAAGGCTTTTGCTAGATCAATAAAAATGGCTGTGGTGATATGTCCTTTGTCGATTCCTGAGAGGATGTCCCCAGTAACACGTAGTAGGAGGTGATGGTAGAGTGGATTTATGGAAGCCAAATTGGAAAGGAGCAAAAAGGAGGAGGCATCCAGGAATTGGGAGAGTTGGGACAGGACCAGTCGCTCCTGAAGTTTGGCCAGGATCGGGAGTAGGGGAGATAGGTCTGTAGTTGCCTGGGAGGAGGGTGGCCGCCTTTTGGGAGGGGTATGACAGTGGCCATTTTCCAGGTTGTTAGTACTTTGCCCAGAGAGAAAGAGAAGTTGAAAGTGCGGCCAGAGGGCGGCTATGGCAGGGCCGACAGGAAAAGCATCTTGGCCCAGGGACGGAGGGCATTTGCCTTTGTTAGGTTCAGTGCCCTAGAGTATGAAGGACTTCTATGGGGATACTGGTTAGAAAACAAAAGGTGGGACTTGGGAGGGGAGGTAGGAGCGGGTGCTGTATGGGAGGACAGGGGGGTGCATAATCCGGCGAGAGGATAGAGGGTTGACGGTGCAGCTGGAGAAATGGGAATTGAAGGCTTCTGCAACACTGATGGTGTCGGAGATAAGGGTGCCATTTACTGAGATTGTTGGAGGGGGTGGTTGGGTAGGAGGCGCGAGCAGGGATTTCAAGGATTTCCAGAAGTCCATGGGGTGGTTAGAATTTTTACTGAAGGTTGATAGGAAGTAAGCCTGTTTTGCTTGGCGGATGCAATTTGTGCAAGCATTATGTAGGGCTCTGTAGGAAGTAAGGGAGGCCTGGGTGCCCAATTTCTTATAAGCTTTCCAAGCGTGGTCCCTGGTGCGGCAGGTTTTGATAATGTCAGCCGTGATCCAAGGGAGATGTGCTCCTCTGACTCTCTTTGTGCGTAGTGGAGCGTACTTGTCCCATACTTTTAGAAAACGGCGTTTGAAAGCATTAAAGGCATCATCGATGGAGGATGCCTCGGTGATGCAGGACCAGTCTACCCTACCCAAGTCCTCCAGGAGAGCTACTAGGTCTAGGGAGTTGTAAGACCTGGTGATCAGCGTCTTGGGGGGGGAAGGGCTATGAACCTTCCTGACCAGGTAAACCATGTGATGGTCGCTAATGGAGTCGGGAAATAGGCCTGCTTTAATGATTCTGTGCGGATGCATGGTGAGGGCCCAATCCAGTAGGGAGTGCTTTTTTGACTTGTGGTTTAGTCCGGTTGGCTCGCTTATCAGTTGCGTGAGGTTTTGGCCTTTATTTTTGTCCTCAGTGGGGCATTACCCGACCCTAACCAATTGACATTATAATCCCCCACAGCATGGAGCTCGTCTCCTTTAGCTAGGGATTGCAGCGTGGTTAGATGGGCGAGGATAGCATCAGTGTGCGTGCATGGGGGGCAGTATGTGCTGGCCACATATATATGAGAGGTATGAGGAAGTGATAACTTAATTAACGTACAGTCTATGTTAGCAGGGAGAGAGGGGATCACCACAGGAGTGAATTGACGAGTGTTAGAGATATATGTAGCCGTGCCTCCGCCTTTCTTTTTACCTGCCCTGTCATGCCTTATTATTGTATATCCTGGGATAGAGACTTCGGCATCCATATGATGTGGTTTTAGCCAGGTTTCGGAGATGGTCAGTATGTCAGGGTGCAATGTTAGTGCGATAGGTTGAAGTAGCGAGATTTTGGACAGCAGGCTGCAGGTATTTAGGTGGAGTATGCGTAGGCCTTTGGGGAGAGAGATTGGGGAGGGGGAGAAAGTTGGGATTGGGCCTGGGTTTACCTCTATGTCCCCGGACAGGAGCAGGAGAAGGGCATATAGATACAACATTTTCCTGGAGTGGGTTTTGAATGAGTGGGTGCGGCAGTGACCAGGGGAGGCTGATTGGTGACGGCGGGGGGTTGATGAGTTTAAGATATAATGCCCCAGCTGAAAGGACGGTGGCAGGATTGCAGCAGAAATAATGCCGTAGTGGGCATGAAATAAATCCAGTACCGGTGAGTGAGGGGAAGCACTGGGGTATGGCTCCAGGGACCAACGGGGTGGCAGGATCAGTGGAGGTTCCTTCATAGGGAGGGTTGAGGGTGGTAAAGAGGTTTGTGCAGCCATAGAGAGGCAGAGGAGGCCAGTGAGAATCAGCATCCTTGTGCAGCTATCAGCTTAGTTAAGTGAAAAATTGGTGGGAGCCCTCTAGTGGAGGCAGCTGATAAGCTGCAAATGGTAAAATGGGCTGATAGGTTTTATCCAGTCATGTGACTAGTACCTAAACGGCCTGTGGGCCTATTAAAGGAAGAGCCCGCCATGGGTGGTGGTTGGGGTGGTGGGGAGCCGGCACATAGCACCGGCGGGGTAGAACCACACAGAAGTCCAAAGAAGCAGCAGTGAACAAGCTGCAGGGGACTGTTGGAGAAAATCAGCAGTTTGGGAAAATTGAATATGGCGCCTTTAAATGGGCTCCTCTGCCGTTTTCCGTACCTGGTGCTTCGGGGGGTGCGGTCCGAGGTAACAGCAGAAGAAACAGGGGAGGGCAGGTGACGATTCCAGGTGCCCTCTCGACCCCAACTCCGCGGCTTCTGTGGAGGAAAGGAAGAAGAAGGAATATATAAGGCAAGCTGTGGGAGGAGCAAAGTTGAGCTTATGGTAAGTAAGCAGACAGCTTAAGCAGGGAGAAAATATTACTCTACAATTTGTACTTTTCAATGGGCGCTCCTAGGATTTCTTTGGCCACTTTCCGGTAGTGGTGTTGGGGGGGGGGCTGCGACCACAAGGCTAATGGCCACATAACCCGGCGTTGGTGTGGTGCGTTGGAGAACTCAGACAGGCACAGGCAGCCACTAAAGTGGAGCAACTTGGTGGATTTTTTAATTTAAGGCTCGGGAGCACTAATGCTGAAAATGTCTGGTGGAATTGCCCCAGCAGTCTTCGATGCTCGTGGACACAACAAATACCAGGGGAAGCAGATTTCCAAACCGAATTAAAGCTCCACCCAGCTCAGTGCATAACACAGGGTAAATACAGTGTAAAGTCAAATTAAAGCAAACTTATTACCAATTCGACTTAAAGCTCCACTAAGCTCAGTGCATAAGACAGGGTAAATACTGTATAGACTCAATTAAAGTAACTTAAGCAACAGGTCAAAAGCAGGGTGGAACAGGCTACAAAGTGGAATAAAAAACTATCAGCACTCCTGCAACGACTTTAAAACCACACAGAAGTCCAAACAAGCAGCAGTGAACAAGCTGCAGGGGACTGTTGGAGAAAATCAGCAGTTAGGGAAAAATTGAATTTGGCGCCTTTAAAAGTGCTCCTCTGCAGTTTTCAGTACCTGGTGCCTAGGGGTCCGGTAACAGCAGAAGAAACAGGGAGGGCAGGCGATGATTCCAGGCACCCTCTGAGCCCCAACTCCAGCGGCTTCTAATGCTTGGGGGCCGAGGTAACAGCAGAAAAACAGGGAGGCAGGCGGCGATTCCAGGCGCCCTCTCGACCCCAAGTCCGCGAGCTTCTGGTGCTCGGGAGGTCCGAGGTAACAGCAGAAGAAACAGGGGAGGCAGGCAATGATTCCAGGTGCCTCTCGACCCAATTCCACGGCTTCGGTGTGCCTGAGGGGTCCGAGGTAACAGCAGAAGAAACAGGGGAGGGCAGGTGATGATTCCAGGCACCCTCTCGACCCCAACTCCGCAGCTTCCCTATGCTGTGCTGACTAATTAACAGGGCCTAGTAAGAAAGCTGAAGACAAATGTGTGGGAAGGAGACAGAGATGGAGGCTTATGGTGAAAATGGAAAAGAAATTAAAAGAATACAAATACAAACAGACTTCAGAAGAAGCCAGAAGGGAAAGGAAAGGGAAGGAAACAGATTCACTTCAGTGCTTTACAGTAAGTGCTCATTGCTATTTTTGTTTTAAACTTAGATTGTGGGCTTTTAGTGGCACTAATGGCTTTGCTGTCTTTACTTAGAATTGTTTTTGGGCTGTTGAAAATTTAAAACCTGGTTTGGTTTGCTTGCAGTGGTGATGTATTCCTTTGCTGTCTTTAATTGCTCCCTGCCCCCACTCTCAATTATATGCCCTGTTAAATCTGATTGACAGGAGCTAAGCACAGGGGATAGTAAGGGTTTTGGAGTAGGAGGGCATAAGGGGAAGAAGCAAGAGTTTTGACTATTTTTCCCTTTTAAAGAAAAGTATCGGAGGATCAGTGGCAGGATTTTTAGGACAGTAAATTAATAAGAAGGAACTAGGACAGCTTTAGTAACAGACAAGTACTAGAATAGCAGTGTAAGTGCAGTACAATGTGGGAGTGGTGCAATGCAGTGGCTAGAGGGCAGCCATATTCGGGCAGACCTTCTGGATGCTGAGGTGTTACCCTAGTTGCATGCATCCCTGGACTGTGGGATGAGGTAGCCAGACTCAGAGCGGAAGTAAACTGGGTCAGGAGTATAATCACCCCTATTCGGAGACCATCCAGTCCAATGCCGTTGCCTCAAAGGATGACGAGAACAAGGAGCACTTGGATGATAGTGGGCTCGGGGAGGGTAAGGGTGGTCAAGCAGAGGCACATCCCAGATCTTATTCCACTCAAGAACTCATATGCCACACTGGCAAATGAAGACAACCAAATAGAGTTACCCAAAGAAGTGAAAGAAAAGGATGTGGAGGTTAGTCAAGGAGGTGACCTCAGTAGGGAAAGCAGTGGACCCCAGAGGAGAAGGAAGTGAATCCTGGTGGGGGACTCCATTATAAGAAGGATCCAGCTAGGAAAACAGGAGAGGGAGGACAGGGAGGCGAGGTGCCTACCAGGTGCCACAGCATGGAGGGATGGGAGGAAGATCCTAGGGATCGCTGGGAAGGCAAGATGGGAGAGTAAACTGGATGTCATTATCCACCTAGGTACTAATGACCTGGCAAATGGGGAGCCAAAGGAAGTTCAGGAAGAGTTTAGGAAACTGGGGAAGGGTCTCAAACAAGTAGCTACTTCTGTCACCTTCTCAGAAGTACTACCTGCGAGAGGCATGGGAGAGCATAGGGGTGCATGCACCAGGAACTTTAACTCATGGTTGAAGAACTGGTGCTGTGGTGAAGGATTTGGATTCATTGGTGAATGGGGACCCACCTGGAGGGATGGAGGCTTGTTCAAGCCTGACGGACTGCATCCACCCTGGAGAAGAATCAAGCACCCAAAGATGAGTTTAAATGCTATAGACAAGCATTTAAACTAGCAAGGGGGGTGGCAGGCCAGCAAGGAGAGTACCTAACTGCCCATCCCACACAGCCAGCAGTGGAACCAGTGAACTGGAGGAGTAGATATCTCTACAAAGCAGTGTGCAAATGATGGAGATAAGTGCCCAAGAGGTGAACAGGCAGAAAAGGGGCAAAATTCAATGGAAGAGCAGACTGCAAGGAGAACCAGAGATAAAGAACAACCAGAGAAGTGGCTGGAGTAGAACAGCTAAACAGTCTAGGGAGGTCAAATCATGGAAGCCATGTGTGCCAATGCCAGGAGCCTTAGCAACAAGATGGAGGTTCTGGAGGTTGTCATGGTGCAGTCAGGCCTGGACATTGTGGCCATCAAAGAAACCTGGTGTAATGATAACCACAACTGGGAGATGTTTATACCTGGCTACAACATATTCAGAAGGGGCAGGGCAGGTAGGAAGGGAGGAGGAGTGGCACTATATGTAAAAAATGAAGGAGAGATACTGTGGGTTAAGCTGGAAAGGAAAATGGGGCCAGCTATCCACACAGGGGTGGCCTATAGACCATCAGCCCAGGAGGAAGAAACAGATAGGGAGCTGATGCTAGCCATCCAAAGAATGGCAGACAAGGGTGAGGTAGTGCTGGCTGGAGACCTCAATATTTCAGATGTGGACTGGAGGATCCCAAAAGCAGCATCAACTAGGAGCAGATTTATCCTGGACTCCCTTCAAGGTACCTTCCTCAAGCAACTGGTCATGGAACCAGCTCAGCAGAAGGCAATACTAGACCTTGTGCTCACAAACAGGGACAGTGTGATAGGCGTAACAGTAGGGGAGCACCTGGAGAACAGTAACTACCAGTCACTGTGGTTTGAAATCACAGAAAGAGCAGAACCAAACCACACAAAAACATGTATCCTGGATTTTAGGGCGTCAGATTTTGGGAAAATGGGGAGATGCTTGAAAGAGGTATTAAGGGGAATGGGGCAGAAATCAGGGGTTGAGGAACAGTGGACAGGATTTAAAATGGGGATTACAAAAGCAACAGAATTATGCATTAAGCAGGTTAGCAAGGGGAAAAGGAAGAGGTGGCCACTATGTTTTTCCAAGGAGGCAGTGGAGAAAGTGAAAGCCAAAAAGATTGCATTCAAGCAATACAAAAAGACACAGGCAGAAGGGGATAGGGAGAGGTACCAGGAGAAGCAAAAAGAGGCAGGGAGGTCAGTAAGGGAAGCCAAAGCTCAGACAGAAGAGCACATTGCAAAATCAGTGAATAGAGGGGACAAAACGTTTTACAGGTACAGAAGTGAAAAAAGAAAGGCAAAGGGAGGGATAGTGAGACTGGAATTGGAGGAAGAGGGCTGCGTGGAGGATGACAACAGTAAAACTGACATACTGAACAGGTATTTCTGCTCAGTCCTTACTGAGGAAGAGGAAGGTAATGGGTCTGAAGGGAGTACAAGGGATGGGAATGGTGCAGAAATGGACACAAGCCCTTTTACATGAGAAAGAGTCCTGAAGGAACTAGAAGTAATAAGAGTTGATAAAGCAATGGGGCCAGATGGGGTGCACCCCAGGGCCTTAAAGAACTAAGAGAGGTGGTGTCTGTACCTCTGGCATTCCTGTTTAGTCGATTACTGGAAATGGGAGGTACCCAGTGACTGGAGGACAGCAGATGTAGTCCCCTTATACAAAAGTGGGAACAAAGAGGAAGCAGGGAACTACAGACCAGTCAGCCTCACCTCAGTAGCGGGGAAAGAGCATGGAAGCACTACTGAAGGAGTGACAGGTGGAACATCTGGTTGTCAATGGACTACAGGACCCAAGACAGCATGGTTTCACCAGGGGGAGGTCATGTCAGACCAACCTTGTTGAATTTTTTGACTGCGTGACTAGGGAGGTGGCTCAGGGGAGGGCAGTGGACATGGCCTATTTGGACTTCAGCAAGCCCTATGACACTGCGCCACATAGAAGACTATTACAAAAACTGGGGAATATGGGTGTGGGCAGGAAATTAGTGTGGTGGGTAGGAAACTGGCTGGGCAGCAGGACACAGAGGGTGGTGGTAAATGGCTGTCTCTCCACAGAGGGAAGAGTGACCAGTGGGGTACCCACAGGGATCAGTGGTGGGACCAGTCCTATTCAACATCTACATCAGTGACATTGCGCCAGGACCTAGATGTCAGAATTTCTCTGTTCACTGATGACACAAAGCTCTGTAACAGAGTAAACACATCAGCGGGTGCAGACAGAATGAGAAGGGATCTGCAGAAACTTGAAGAATGGTCAGGGGTTTCGCAGCTGAAATTCAATGCAAAGAAGTGCAAGATAATGCATATGGGGCACACAAACCTTGGCACAATATATCAGTTGGGGGTGAGAATATAGATTGCATCCAGCTGGAAAAGGGATCTTGGGGTTATCATCTCTGATGACCACAATGTAGGGAAACAGTGCGACAAGGCAGCAGGTAAAGTAAATAGGATGCATAGGTAGGGGCATTATCAGCAGGAAAAGGGAGGTCATAATTCCACTATACAAGACAATAGTGAGGCCCCACCTGGAGTACAGTGTACAGTTCTGGAGACCTTATCTACGTAAGGACATAGACAGGGTAGAGAAGTTCAGAGAAGGGCAACAAAGATGGTACATGGATTGCATCACAAGTCCTATGAGGACAGGTTGAAGGAATTGAATATGTATTCCCTGGAGGAGAGGAGGGAGACGGGGGATTTGATAGAGACATACAAATATTGTACAGGGAGGAACAGGGTGCAGGAATACACTATTTTAAGCAAAAAAAGATGTTCCAGAACTAGAGGGCATGGGATGAAGTTGGAGGGAGGACGATTCAGAGGAAATGTGAGGAAGAATTTCTTCGCAGAACCAGTGGTGGACAAGTGGAACACCCTGCCAGAAGAAGTGGCGAGGGCTGAAACTATCACGGGATTTAAGAATGCATGAGATAGACATAAAGGAATTCTGGAGGTCAGGGGTAAGGACAACAGACTTCTAGGAAAACATAAAGTGAACTTAGAAGCTCAAATGGGCAGACTGGGTGAGCCGTAGGCCCTTATCTGCCGACACTGTCTATGTACGTATGTATCTATGAATTTAGGGAAAATTCCGAGAATGTCCCAGAATGGTGACTTCCATTGGTTTGGTGAAAATAATTATTAATCCATTCCAGAGCTATAAGGATTTGACATTTCAGTTCTGGAGGGTGTGTTGGATAGATGTTTGATATGAAATAAGAATCTGGCCATACGAATGAGGATTCTCTTTCATGATGGCGGTAAACCTCTTGTGAGAAAAAAAAATATCCTTTCGTATGGTGGCCATCGTGTTTCAATTTTTTTTTACCCATAAAAGATGACACCCAGCTGATACCAACACATGTATCTTGCTATACGGAACCAGCTGAGCTCCATTCTCTAATTATTATTGTTTTTAAAACAACAAACAGTAAATGTGTTTTTAAAGTATATAAAAATTCTTCTGTGAGATGATTATCTTTTGTATGGCCATATGAAAGAACGGGACATATGAAATAGGATTAGGGCCATTCAAAAAGGATTTTGGACTTACCTGCTTTCAGATTCTTCTCTTGTATGCAATCATCTTATTCTGTGAGCTCATGAGGGATGAATGGCCAGGGAGCAGCAGGAAAATTGGGAGTGGGGAGAGGTGGACATACGTCCTTTTTCAATGGAACAAGTCTTGAAGGGACTTGTAGATCTGAAAGTAAACAAGCCATGGACAAGACTGGATAAATTCAAGGGTACCAAAGAAACTCAGGGAGGTGCTTTCTGCACCACTGATGACCATATTCAATAGGTCACTGGAATTAGGTCTGGTTTCAGAAAACTGGAGGAGAGCAAATATGGTACCACTCCATAACAGTGACAACAGGGAGAAGGCAAACAACTTTAGGCCAGCCAGTCTCACAACAGTCTGTGGGGAAACTAACAGAAACCCTGCTAAAGGGGAGGTTAGAAGAGTATCTTTAATCTAATGGGCTATGAGACTAAGGGCAACATGGAACCATAGAGGTGGGGAGCTCATGCAGGATGAAGGCGACTGATTTCTTGGACTAGGTGACAGAGAGACAGATTAGGGGAGGGCAGTGGACATGGTCTATTTGAACTTCAGCGAGGCTTTCGACACTGCACACAGGAGACTGATACAGAAATTGAATAATCTAGGTGGAATCCAAAGATGAACTTAATTCATGCTCACTACAATTTCCTTTTCTAATATTTCCAATATTGTCATTGAGAATGAACACTTTCCCCATACCTTCAGTGATCTATTCTGTTGGGGGTGCTAGGTGGATCAAAACCATAATCCTCCTTATTGGGCAAAGGATTTTATAGACCTAACCTTCACTGGCACATCTTTGGGCAAGTCTGAATGTTTTTGTTTGTTGCTCTTTAAGCCAGTAGCACCATGGGTTTTGGAGACCTGTGATTTTCAAAAATTGTAAGACCTGTAGGAGGTGATGAGACTCACCCTTGGACTCATATTGCCCCAACTGTACAACACAATCTAACATGTCTGTTTTGGCCCCCAAAAGAACCCCAAGATGGGGCAGTGTACCTCCTATACCAACTGTTGATGGCAAGGCTGAGTTGCACTAATCCTTTTAATACTCTTAGTTACTGAGTACTGATGTACTGCAGGGCATGCATACCAACACACCTGAACCCAAGATGGAGCAGTGACCTGCCATACCAACTGATAGTGGCAAGGCTGAGTTGTACAAATCCCTTTTAATGCTCTTAGTTACGGAGTACTGATCTACTGCAGGGCATGCGTACCAACACATCTGAACCCAAGATGGGGCAGTGCACCTGCTATGCCAACTGATAGTGGCAAGGCTGAGTTGAGCAAATCCTTTTTAATTGCTGTTAGTTACTGAGTACTGATGTACTGCAGGGCATGCCCACCAACACACCCAAACTCAAGATGGGGCAGTGACCTGCTATACCAACTGATAGTGGCAAGGCTGGGTTGTGCAAGTCCTTTTAATTGCTCTTAGTTACTAAGTACTGATATACTGCAGGGCATGTACCAACACACCTGAACCCAAGATGGGGCAGTGACCTGCTATACCAACTGACAGTGGCAAGGCTGAGTTGCGCAAATCCTTTTTAATGCTCTTAGTTACTGAGTACTGATGTACTGCAGGGCATGTGTACCGACACACCTGAACCCAAGATGGGGCAGTGACCTGCTATACCAACTGATAGTGGCAAGGTTGAGTTGTGCAAATCCTTTTTAATGCTCTTAGTTACTGAGTACTGATCTACTGCAGGGCATGTGTACCAACACACCTGAACCCAAGATGGGGCAGTGCACCTGCTATGCCAACTGATAGTGGCAAGGCTGAGTTGAGCAAATCCTTTTTAATTGCTGTTAGTTACTGAGTACTGATGTACTGCAGGGCATGTGTACCAACACACCTGAACCCAAGATGGGGCAGTGCTCTTCTATATCAACTGATAGTGGCAAGGCTGAGTTGTACAAATCCTTTTTATTGCTCTTAGTTACTGAGTAGTGATGTACTGCAGGGCATGCATACCAACACACCTGAACCCAAGACGACTGGGGGGGGGGTGGTGGAATTCAGGCATATTCAAGTACACTAGAGCAGGATAAGATTGCTCACCCAGATCTGCAGGAAAACTATGATCTTGACCATATTTGAGGGTCAAGATGATGAGTCTGGGACCCATGAAGAAAATCCTGACCCAAATGTACTTTTTAAAAAATATACATAATTTTTATTTTGTCATGGACATGTGCATGCAACATATTGTGGTAGCTTGGAATAGCAGATTTCTGAGGAGTGGTCGTGCTGTGGCCAATGGTGCCACTGCTTTTTGGGCTGGGCTGTGTGGCACGAAAACAATAGCATTCTGTCTATGACGGCAGTTGCAAAAGCAGGCCAGCAACTTGAAATAATTTTGTTGCTAGAACGAGGAAGCTCCCCTCTTACTGCAGGGCGTGCTTTGCCTGGTGTAACATTTCAATAAGCATGGCAGTGGCTGTCTCCCGCAATCCCCAAGAAGCCAATGTCAGGGATGCCCAATCTCCCTGTCGGCATGCCCTCTCCCCAGTTCATTTCTTGATGGGAGAGCTCAATCCTTGTCAGAATAATTTCCCCATGTGATAGTTTTCTGTGCCAGCAGAGGTCCAATCCCATCAGCTTCAGTCCCTCTGCCCAAAACAAACAGGTGGCACACTGGCAGGCCACCCCTAGTATGCAAAAAACAAACCCTTTAAAGGAAAAACCTTCCCAATGTTTTTTTTTACCTGTAAAAGAAAAAATGGTCCCTCGTCTCTGGTGCCCCCTCCCCCAACCTGCACCCACCTCTGTGCACCTGACCTCCACACACACACACACACACACACACACACACACACACACACACACACACTCACTCACTCACTCACTCACTCCTCCTCCATACTTACCTCCAGAGTCTGGTGCAATGATATTTGGAGGATGGGAACATGCCTACACTCTTCAAAGCTGACAATGAACTGAATAAATGCTGAAAGCTGTATAATGGCATAAACAGGTGAAACTTATCTGCAGCTGTTAGTAAGACATAAGTATTTTTAGCTGCTAGTTAGCCCTGTTTGCTGATAGTATTTCTTATATCTATAAATCGTCTAAAGTTTAGTCTCTGAAGAATATCCACTCTGATTCCTATAGGTGAAACTTCGCTGTAACTGTTAGTAGGATGAAGTATTTGAAGCTGCAAGTTAACCCGTTTGCCGCTTATTTTGCTATTATCTTATCTTGTAACACATATTAACTCTGAGTGCCATAAGTAACATTGTACTGATCGTGGTAAAGACAGCTGCACACTGCTGCCACGTGACTGTAATTAAGATCTTCTGGCAATATTACATAAAGGTGACTTACAGCTAGTAGATAGTGCTTATCTGAACTAATCTGCTGTTCTAACTCAGAGTTACATGCTTGCTAACAGACATGTCCATAAGCATGGTAAACTTTACCACTATCTTCCCACAAAAGGTCATTCCTAGCCACCTTGTACAACATGTCCCTTCTTTGGGCGGACTGGCCCATTTGCTTATGGATCCTGCCAACAAAGGACCATGGTGCCCGGAACCCCACCCCAATTTTCATGATGTATGCCCCACTCACAGCAGCACCAACTCCCTCCTGATTTCCCTCAAATTTACTAAGAAAGGCATATGTTATACTACTATTTTCTGCTCTAGAAGACTACTTAGAAGAGATCTACTCCCTCAACCAACTCTGCTGTACTTTGCCTGCTTGCTGCCCACTGGCAGGAGACATACAGCCTAACCCAGGTCCCCCCTACTGCAAATCTCTTGATATCCTCTCCTCGGGACCCACAGTGATTGTTCTTGAAGGGGATACAGATCATGCACATGAATGTGTGGAGCCTGCGACTTAAGATGCAAGAAGTGCAAGCATGGCTGGACCTGTATAAACCAGACATCCTTGCAGTCTCAGAGACCTGGCTTAAAACCCACATCCTCTCACATGAGGTCGCTGCCTTAGGGTATCACTCCTACCGACAGGACAAACTAAAGAGGGGGAGGAGTACTAATTTAGGTAAAGAACACTTTGAACTCAGCTCAGATCAGTCTGCAGCACAATACTAGCATCAACACTGAATCTATCATTGTACGCATCACCCTTGGTCTTGCTAAGCACCTCACCATTGGGTGTAACCCTCCAGAAAATGCTCTCCAATCCCTGAAGGCAGTCGTAAAGGACATAGCCAAAAATGTCTCCTCTGAACTCCTCATCTTGGGGGATTTCAACTTTAATTGAGCCCAGGACACAAACCTGACTTTCGAATGCCTGATTCAAGAAGCAAATCTTGTTCAGGTAATCGCTGAACCTACAAGACTAAACCACAAAATGGGGAACTCACCCATCCTTGATTGGGCTGTGGTGTCAAACCCCTGCAACATTCAGACAGCAGGCACCTTGGCTAATGCCCTGAGTGACCATACCCCTATCTTCTGTATCTGGAAGAACAGGGCACCTAGGGTTCAACCGAGAATACTCACCACGCATGACTACACTCATTTTCTACCCAATTAATTTAATGACTACCTTAGCAACCTAGACTGGAGCCTGCTAAAACATCACTCCACAGATATCTTCTTCCAGAAGTCACTTACAATGGCTGCAAACCTCTTAGCTCCCATGAAGAAACTTTGTGTCTAGGGTAGCTGCTACAAATGGATTACCCACCTCTAAAGGCCTGATGATTCGCCATGACAAGGCATGGAAAAGTTCAAGAACTCTCCTCCTGCCAACTTACTGAGTACTAACCTCAGAAACAAGTGCGAGCATGCCCTAAAAATTGTTAAAAGGGAGTACATGATGCATCTCCAGAAAAATAATCTAGGCAACCCTAGACTATTCTGGTCCCACATTAATGAACTGATAAAGGGGAAAGGCAAGTCCGAACCTGGCCCCATTGAGGTCAATGGACAACTGTTAAATGATGACCCCCAAATCACCACATCCCTCAACCATCACTTCGCTAATCTGGACTTGTACAAGGCTGGACTACCTCGCCTTAACACAGATTCCAGCACACAGGTGCCTCCCATCTGAGATGATCATTCTTTTATCTGAGGCTAGTCGAGCCAAAAGAGGTTCTCTCACTCTTAAAGTCTCTAAAAACCAGGGGCATAGGGGGACCTGATGGGATCCACCTCAGGTTGCTGAAGGATGGAGCCCCAGCCCTGGCCAGACCCTTGACCTGGCTCTTCAACTGATCCTTGCAGGAAGGTGCCATCCTAAACCAGTAGAAACAGTCCCATGTGGTTTCCATCCACAAGGGAGACCCTCGGGAACCTACTGGCAATTATAAGCCAATTTCCCTGCTCTGTATCCTGGCAAAAATCCAGGAAAGGCTGGTCTATGGGCAACTCCATGACTACTCAGAGGTTTACCAGCTTCTTGCACCCTCTCAGCACGGTCTCAGAACCAGACGTGGGATTGACACTGCCCTGACTAAATTCTCAATGGATGTACTCTGAGATATGGACAAAGGGACCCCTACAGCAGCAGTCTTCATAACCCTTTCCAAGACCTTTGGCCTGGTTGACTAAAAATTACTGACAGCCAAGCTGAGTAACTTAGGTCTCAACCCACATGCTCTAAAGTGGTCTCAAAGTTACTTAACCAGTCGTAGCATCCTTCCACTTTACCCTCTGTGTACATCAGACCCACTTCCCTAAAGGGGGTACCACAAGGGTCTATACTTGAGTCCCTCCTCTTCTCCCTGTTCATAAATAAACTAAATGGCCACTGCGGGGGGAGCTCAGTTGTCAGGTATACTGACGATGCCATCATTTACTGATCCACTGATAACTTGGCAAGTCTAAGCCCCCTACTCCAAGCTGACATGTGGTCTCTTGGGAACTGGCTTATTTAGAACAGAATCTTTACATAGCTAAAACCAAGGCTATGCTGTTTAGACTAAGATCCCTCTCTCATGACAAAACCCAACACCTACATCTTACCTCTGTCTCCGGCAACCATACAGAAGTGGTGATCTCCCTAAAATATCTCAGCCTCACCTTGGACCATGGTTTTACCCTTAAGAACCACGTTGACAAGTCACTAAAACCTTACATGGGAAACTAGATACCTCTACTGACTGAAGGACCAGCTGATACCCAAAGCTAGGATCTCTGTCGCCTCCGCATCCTCCACACTCATCTATGCTGCCCCAGCAATTCAGGGCATAGCGAACCTTGAGGTGAACAGACTTCAGGTATTTTACAATAAGGTGGCTCATTCTGCCACCCAGTCTGATTCCAGGAGTCACCACTGTGACACCCTAGCCCTAATAAACTGGCCCTCCTTGGACGCTCGCCTCCAGTACCCTTTGCTATGCCTTGTTTATAAGCTGATTAGTCCACATCATCCTCCTAGTCTCTCTGGGCTCATTGTCTGAAAGCCCAATCCCTGACTCCTCCAGACCACAGGCCGAAATCTTCTGGATGTTCCTAGAGTAAGAACTAAGGTGGGTGGTAAGTCATTCTCCGACACTGCCCTGCTCTCTGGAACAAACTTCCTCCCTGGGTGCAGAAAGCCCCCCTATCAAACATTTCCACACAGGACTTAAAGGCCCACATGTTGGGAGCCAATACTTGCTACTGTAACCCCTAGATGGCGCTATCCCAGGGGCTACTACCCCTGCCTGATTTGCCACTAACAGGTTGAGGGGCCTGGATCCAATGGCGGGTGCCTCCACCCAGAGGTCAGGGTTTGCAATAGTTAAACTTACTTGGTCACAGCCCTCTGGGACACTGCAACCCCCCCTTTCTTCCCACTAGTGGCCCACACAATATATCAGAATTACCTTCACAGTATACACTACCCCCAGGACTAGTTCGGCACTGGGACCTCCTGTGAAATAAGATACAGTGCAACAATCACAGTACAGTACTTTAACATAGACAAATACCTCAGGAAGTATAACTTTGCTGAAACAAGCAGCTCTGATTTATTTAGGGGATATAACAAGGACAGGGAAATCAGGTTAATTAGCTTATCACTTTACTCATCTACCTATGGCTCTGTGCACAGGCCTATCCTCTACCAGTTACTGTCCCTGGGTACCCAAGCCCCTAGTGGCTAGTCTAAACCATGGCAGCTGGTAGGGCCCTTTCACAGTGAAAAGAAAATTAGTTTAAACAGTCAGCAGTACAGCGATTCCATTTGGATTTAATGTGGCAATTCAACAGGAGCGACCCTGAATTAGTACTCACGACCTCCAAACAAGATAGGGTCCTTCAATGTCAGCAGGGCTACTCTTGAGCTCCACGAGACTCTTCACACATTTATATGGTAAAAAAAAGAATATACCAGGCAGGCTGCTTCTCTATCCAATCGCAATTACTGACAATACCGGGAGAACACACAGCAGATTCAGTCCCTGACAGACGAGTGCAGTCAACAATTTCTCCAGTCATCTACAGGGTGAGCCTGGTTTCTACTCTTCAGAGATCCTTTGATTCTTTTCACAGGATGGATTCAGTCTAACAAGCAGTTACAAGCTGCAGACCGGAACTCTGGGCCTTACACACATTTTTGACTGAAACTGTGCACTGAAGGAGCACAGGGTTTCTTTCCCCTTCACTGCCAGATCTAAACTGAAACTCCAACAGACAAAACCGGGCACTTCCTTTGAGTTCCTCCCAGTTCTTGACTGGATTGGCTGTCCTCACAATAGACTGCTGCTGTTGGTCCAAAAGGCGCCAAGTCTAAACTACATCTCCCAGAGTCACTGCCCATACAATCCTCTTGTGGCTGGCTCAGATTATGAGTCCAAGTTCTGATTCGTCAAGGCACCATTTTAGAGCTAGCTTACCACACTGATTGGTCCAGTTCAGCAGTTCAAAACTAGAATGGGAACTAGGCAAACACAGTTCTGACTGCAAAGAAAGAAGTTAGACAAACTGTATTTTCATTATTACTCTAAATGATTTCTGGCAAACAGTTACACCCTTCAGATAGGTTCCTTTGCACTCCTAGTGACTGCAAAATGGAGTGAATTGGCAGCAGTTAGTGGTACTCAAACAGAGAAGCACAGTCCCCCATATAAACTAATTATGTCTGCAAGCAGACAGCTCTTAAAGAGACAGTACCAGAGGCTCTAAAAACACTCTGATAAATGGTAGCTCAAACACCATTCAGGCTTGGAGCATTCAAGCAAGCTCCTGGAAGTCTTTTGGGAACCCCCATTTGCAGGGGGGTTACACCCTTCCTAGCCTGGGAAAGCTTGACGTCCACGTCAAGCAAGTACCCCCATAAGTTTTAACTGCAACCATATCCATTTGCATTAGGCTCACACATGTAATCGTCAGTCAGTATATCATTTTACCAAGAACACATTTCTGAAACATTGCAGTACGTCACTCTTTACACAGTATTACACACACATTGTACCATAACTCAAGTTATTACCTCTTGTACATGAAACCTGAAGAGAGGGGCCCTTTCCTATCAGTTACCTGGGGCTGGACGGGCAAGGGCACCATACTTAGAGGGCAAACACAAGTAACTTCGAGTTAGCACTGCCAGCTCAGTTTGGGCAATGAGCTGGGGACACATACACTCCTTTATGGACAACATTGAGAGAGCAAGTCCACAGGCCTCCCAAGTGAATCATAACTGAGGTGCACCACAGGCTTTACAGCTCGACCAGTCTTTCTAGGGGGAACTGTTACAGTCTCTGCACTCTGAGCCTCATTTTCAGCATTGTCCTCACTTGTCAGGGGGGTCTCCATGGGGTAGAGAGGCTAGTGACATGGGCACTTTCAGCTCCAGGAGTTACAGTTTCTGAGTCCACAACATTTGGCTGCATGGAGAGCTTTCGGACACTGGTGAGTGGACTGTCAGGGCACTCAAAATACTCTTCTGGTTCTGGTGTATCACCAGTCCGCCCCAATCCATCATTTTCTTCCCAAGCTCAAACAGTTCAACCATGCACAATGATTCCATTTCATCTGATCTGATGCTTTGCACTTCACTTCTGGGAGCATTGGCTCCAGGGATGAAGCTGGGGGCTTAACAGTCCAGAAGGCCCAGCTTCGTCTCCAGTAATGACTAGGGGATTGCCCAGAAACAATTGACTCAGTTCGTAAGAAGGATGGTATTCAAAGTCACTCTCACTTTCTTCTGATATGGACTGACAGTCATGCTCAACTGGGACTTGTGCAGGGGAACACTTTAACTCTGCTTCTGTAGGTGCAGACTTCTTGATCTTTTCTTAGCAGCAGCTCTAGTCACTGGTCCAGAGGGGCATCTTCTGGGGCTCAGACTCAATCAGGATTTGTCCAATGGGCAGTAAATGATTTCTATGCATTGTTTTACATCTTTTGAATTGTTCTCAGGCCTTACTTTGTACACTGGCAGATCATCTAGTTTGCCCACTACAATGTGAGGGAGATGGTGCCATCTGTCAGCAATCTTGTATTTGCCATGCAGTCCCAGATTTCTTAGCAATACCGATCTCCCTCCTGGAGTTCCTGTGCTTTCACCTTTTATCATACCGTTCTTTGTTGGCCAGATTTCTTTTGGCAGCCATGGTTTGGAGCCAGTTAATGATAGCAAGGTTAGCTGGGCCTTTAACTTTTGCACATACTGTAAATAGTTGTCAGCTTGAACCCCATCAGGAGACCCCAAAACACACATCTACTGGTGATGAGCTTCTCTTCCAAACATCAATGATGGGGAGAACCAGTGGCATCACTTTTGGTGCAGTTATAAGCATGTACCAGGTGCTAATTTGTTGGCTCCATCTAGGCTTGTCCTTTAGGGTGCAGGGTGCCTAGCATATCTAGCAAAGTGCGGTTGAAACGTTCAGGCTTTGGGTCCCCCTGGGGTGGTAAGGATGGTTCTGGACTTTCGACTCCCCACAGAGAAGCATCTCTTTGATCAGCGACTCTAAAGCTCTCCTTGATCAGAATGGATTCTTTGTGGAGCCCATAGTGAACAAAAAGTTTTCTACAAGTACTTTGGCCACAGTGGATGCTTTCTGGTCTTTGGTGGGGAAAGCTTGGGCATATCTCGTGAAATGGTCAGTGACCACCAGCACATTACTGATATTTCTTTGATCTGACTCAAACTCAGAAAATCAATACAGACCAGCTCCATGGGTGCACTGGTGGTGATGTTAACAAGGGGCAGCCCTCTGGGGCAAAGCTTTCCTCTGTAAGCTAGCGACTCACAAGTTCGAATGTGTTGCTCCACATCAGCCCCCATCTTAGGCCAACAGAATCTGGATCTCACCAAGTCAAGTGTTCTGTCTATACCAAGGTGCCCCATGTGGTTGTGCAAGGACCTCAGTACTGAGTCTCGAAGGCAGTGGGCAGCACTAGTTGTTGTTTGTCTACTTGTCCCCTCTGTCTACTGTTTCTCTGTATAACAGTTTATTGATCAGTTTCAACTTAGGACCTTCTTTGTATAACAGTGCAGTTCTCAAATCAGTGGGAGTAATTTGGACACATCTTTCCTGCATAGAGGGCTTCTAAAGCTGCTTTGATCATGGGATCGCGGGATTGAGCCATGAATACTGTCATTGTCCAGCTGAGGCAGTGCACAATGTCTATTGCAGAAAAGTGGCAATAAGCAGCAGGTATGCAATTCTCAGAGGGTCCCAAAGCAATCCACCATGCAGTCCACTACGTCCGTGGACATTTGTTCCTCCCTGTCAAACTTCGGCAGAGTGCCCAATGTCAGGTTCTGCCAATCGGACCCAATCATTCTGGGGAACAGGCCTCCAGGAGAGAGCATCAGCATCTATGGGTTCAGACCTGCTCGGTATTCGAGCATAGTCATATGTAGATAATGCAGAAAGCCACCTAAGGCCAGTGGCATCCAACTTAGCTGAGGTCTGCACATAGGTCAAAGGATTATTGTCAGTTTTACTAGTATTTTAGCCCATACAAGTACTCATGGAATGGTCAACAATAGCCCACTTCAAAGCTAGGAACTCTAACTTATGTACAGGATAGTTCTTTTGGATGGGGTCAGGCTTCTACTGGCAAAGGCCACTGGTCTCAGGCCATTCTCGTGCTCTTGGTACAACACAGCCCCAACCCTTGCAAGCTAGCATCAGTGTGCAGGACGTAGGTTTTTCTTGGATCGCATAGGCCAGCACTGGAGCATGGGTAAGTTGATATATGATCTCATGAAAAGCAGTCTCACAATCAGGAGTCCAGCGGGCCCCAAATACTTCACTTGGATGAAATACACTCTTTCAGTCTTGAGGGACGCTGATTTTGGTATTTTTTGTGGGTTGGGGATACCCTTGAGCAGTTAAGTAAAGGCGGATCACTCTTGAATAGTCCTTGATGAAGCGCCGATAATAACCACAGAATCCCAGGAATCTTTGCAGTTCTTTTAGATTTTGGGCTGTGGCCAGGTGGTCAAGGCCTCAACTTTACTTGGGTCGGTCTCTATTCCTCGGTGGATACTATGTGTCCCATACTTTACTGATGTTTGAAAGAATTGACACTTATCAATGGACAGTTTAAGGCCAAAGTCCTCCAGTCGGTCCAATACCTTAAATAATCTGCTCTCATGTTCCTCCAGTGAGCTGCCAAACACAATAACATCATCTAGGTATACCAGGCACTCTAGTAAGTTCATGTCCCCACTGCACGCTCCATCAATCGTTGAAAAGTGGCTGGGGCACCTGAAATCCCTTGAGGCATCCTCATGAATTCATAGAAGCCAGGCGGACAGATAAGGCTGTCTTCTCACGGTCCTCTGGGGCCATCGGGATCTGGTAGTACCCACTAGGAGATCCAACACAGAGAACCACTTGCTCCCATTTAGGCAGTCCAAAGCATCCTGAATGCGGGGCATTGTGTACTGATCAGGGATAGTCCGCCCGGTTTAAGGTGCGATAATCCACACATCCTTACTGTCCCATTCTTTTCCTCACTACCACAATGGGGAAGCATAAGGGCTTCTGGATTCTTGTATTACACCAGCAGCTAACATCTCTTGCAGATGCCATCTCACATCATCTATGTCAGCAGGTGCCAGGCGTCGAGACCTCTCACGAAATGGTCTTTCGTCATGCAGCCGGATATTGTGCTCAGCTCCTTGCACGCATCCTACATCCCATTCCTTTAAAGAAAACACCTGGTCTCTCTGGGCAAGCTTCTCACTGATCCTCACTTTCCATTCAGCTGGCAATGGGGAGTCGCCGAAATCAAACAAGTCAGGCGTTACTCTGTCATTCTTCCTCGAACTCTTGCTGCTGGGTAGCACTGCAGTGTCTGCAGAATGCACATTAGCCAGGATGCAACCTCTATTTACTCGAATGTCTCTTTCAGACACATTATGAACTTGGACCATTACCCTTCTGGCATAAGCATGGGCTCTAGCGGGCAAAATACTAGGCTTGACCAGCAGTCCCTCTGGCAATTTTCCATCGCCTGGTGCATCCAACATTAATATTTTATTCTTAACATCCTTTCTGATACGGACCTCCCTGTAAGGTACACTGGGCATTTGGTGCCAGGATCAGAGACTCAGGATCCTTCTTCCATACAATTCCGACCGGTTCCTCTGGTTCTATTTTTCAGCATCTCTCTGTGCCTCATAGAGCGTTCTTAATTAAAGCTGGAACTCTTAAAGCTCTACTAGTTTTTGACCCTGTTTTTCATAACACAACTGTGCCAGCCTTCGAACATATGAGCATTTGTTCCAATCAACAAAGGGACACCATCATACAGTCCAGTGGGGGACACACTAAGGCTAGAGTCTCTACTTGTTCAGCCACTCCAGCCACGGAGGTGGGAAAGACAGCCAAATTCGGATATACCGGAATAGGGGTAGGCCTTTCTCACTTAACCCCATACATGCAGTCCTTCTAATGGTTGTAAGGGTCGTCTGACAAATGCTTCTTATACCAATCCTGGAACATAATTGTCATTGGGAGCCACTGTCTAATACAGCTCTTGTAGACCTCCATTCACCTTTACAGTGGTCTCCATGGAGGGACCCACTATTCTGGACCAGTCTGGAGGAGGCGGTAGTGGGGCCTGGGCAACTGACCTTGCCACAAAGGACGTGAGTTAGCATTTTGGTGCCCTCACTGGGATCATTTCGTGCACCTCTTAACCACTGATTTGTTCTCGAAGCTCTCCTTGTAGCCTATATGCAACTTTGTCAGTGTCTTTTGGGGACTGGCATTCCCTTTTCATGTGCCCATCCTTCCCGAATTATAGCAAAACATACTTTCTGGAGTTTGAACTGGCCGAGCCCACACTGGGAGCCAGGAGGGTATTACTAACTGGAAACCTTGGTGCCATCTCTGTCTGGCGTGATAAGCATTTGGAGACATCTCGTCAGTTTCTCCACTTCCATGGTCAAGGAATTGAGTTTGGAGCTGTTATCAACAGGAGATACATGGGTGGGTACCCCCACCCCATAGCAGATACGGTCGGATATAGGTCAGGGCCACGTGCTTGCAGGCGTGGCCTTCATAAAGGGACTGTTTTTGAATTCCGGATCTCTCTCAACAGTTCGCCCCATTGTGGCATATCTTTTCCTTGTCAGAGCACTCATTGACTGCCAACCTCTGCCCCTGAACTTCACTTGATGGGTCACCCTCAGTCACTTTCGAGTCGTAGCCGCAGCTGTTGGTGCAGGTCCCTCCGAGGTCGCCTTTTCTCAACTCCTCGACTTTCTCTCATTAACTCATCATGGGAGGGTGGGATTCCAGTCGATTGGCAGGCGAACTGAAGCAACAGCAGTTCTGAGAAGGGGGCAGACTTAAGGATCCTGTCCAGCCTGGTTCGGTCCAGTTCAATCGCTGGCAAACTACCCTTTCTGAGGCATTCTTGCAACAATTTTCCAGCCGAGATACATACACAGACAACAACTCCCTTGGTACTGCTGTGCATTTCTTACTCTCCACCATAGATCCTCATCAGAATCTGGGCTCCCATACACATTCTCCAAGGCCTCAAGATAGGCCTGTGCAGTCACTTCAGGGTTACTGGCCCGTTTAGCACGGATGGTAGCCAGGGCAGGACCTCGGAGGCTCTCACTAACCCTCTTTTCGCTTTGCCTCGAGCATTGCCATTCTAGCATGTTGGGGCAACATAGTCTATCCAGGTCTCCCAGTCATCCTCCTTTGGGGTGGGAGGGTGCCAGAGAAGATCCTCAACCTTCGTAAGAGTCGTGACTAATGGCAGGTGCAGAAATAGGAGTCTGCATTGGTTCAGCCACCATTACGGGTACTGGAGCGGAAGAGGGTGTTGGGGGAGGAACACCCCCAGGTGGCAAGAATAGTTTCTTCAAGTCCTCCACAGTTTTCCCTTCCCCCAGCAACCATTTAGCAAATTTCTCCTCAAAAGTTTCAGACAGTGGTGGGGGCTCATTCCCCACCGGGTCTTTACTGTACTTAGTTATCACTCTCCAGGCAGTGAGGGCTCCCTCTGGGGTAATGGTCTGTGGCACTTTGGAGCTATCTATGGGATCCTTAAACTCTACTAGGGCCAGGAAAGTGTGGGTGAGCAGATTAGCATGCCGACCCACCACCACAGGGTTTTGTAAACCTTTCACCTTGGAAAGTACTCCCTGCACAGTGTCCGTATTGATACCCAGGGGGATGTCCAGGATAAGCATAGCATTTTGGGGGTCAATCTCCTCCCCAGTACACCACTCCACCAGCCGGTGCACAGCCACTTCTGTCGAGGTACCCATTTTTTTCTTAACAGTGGTTAAGTAAATATGGCCACTAGAGGACACACAATCCCAGCGGTGAGCCTCCAAGATGTAACCCCTAGATGGCGCTATCCCAGGGCTACTACCCCTGCCTGATTTGCCACTAACAGGTTGAGGGGCTTGGATCCAATGGTGGTGCCTCCACCCAGAGGTCAGGGTTGCAATAGTTAAACTTACTTGGTCACAGCCCTCTGGGACACTGCAACCCCTTTCTTCCCACTAGTGGCCCACAATATATCAGAATTACCTTCACAGTATACACTTACCCCCAGGACTAGTTCCGCACTGGGACCTCCTGTGAAATAAGATACAGTGCAACAATCACAGTACAGTACTTTAACATAGACAAATACCTCAGGAAGTATAACTTTGCTGAAACAAGCAGCTCTGATTTATTTAGGGGATATAACAAGGACAGGGGGAATCAGGTTAATTAGCTTATCACTTACTCATCTACCTATGGCTCTGTGCCAGGCCTATCCCTACCAGTTACTGTCCCTGGGTACCCAAGCCCTAGTGGCTAGTCAAGCAGTGGCAGCAGCTGGTAGGGCCGTTTCACACAGTGAAAAGAAAAATTAGTTTAAACAGTCAGCAGTACAGTGATTCCATTTGGATTTAATGTGGCAATTCAACAGGGAGCGACCCTGAATTAGTACTCACGACCTCCAAACAAGATAGGGTCCTTCAACGTCAGCAGGGCTACTCTTGAGCTCCACGAGACTCTTCACACATTTATATGGTAAAAAAAAAAGTACTATACCAGGCAGGCTGCTTCTCTATCCTGATCGCAATTACTGCACAATACCCAGGAGAACACACAGCAGATTCAGTTCCTGACAGTCCGAGTGCAATTCAACAATTTCTCCAGTCTTCTACAGGGTGAGCCTGGTTTCTACTCTTCAGAGATCCTTTGATTCTTTTCACAGGACGGATTCAGTCCTAACAAGCAGTTACACAAGCTGCAGACCAGAACTCTGGGCCTTACACACATTTTTTGACTGAAACTGTGCACTGAAGGAGCACAGGGTTTCTTTCCCCTTCACTGCCAGATCTAAACTGAAACTCCAACAGACAAAACTGGCACTTCCTTTGAGTTCCTCCCAGTTCTTGACTGGATTGGCTGTCACTCACAATAGACTGCTGCTGTTGGTCCAAAAGGCGCAAGTCTAAACTACATCTCCCAGAGTCACTGCCCATACAATCCTCTTGTGGCTGGCTCAGATTATGAGTCCAAGTTCTGATTCGTCCAAGGCACCATTTTAGAGCTAGCTTACTCCACACTGATTGGTCCAGTTCAGCAGTTCAAAACTAGAATGGGGAACTAGGCAAACACAGTTCTGACTGCAAAGAAAGCAAGTTAGACAAACTGTATTTTCATTATTATTCTAAATGATTTCTGGCAAACAGTTACACCCTTCAGATAGGTTCCCTTTGCACTCCTAGTGACTGCAAAATGGAGTGAATTGGCAGCAGTTCGGTGGTACTCAAACAGAGAAGCACACAGTCCCCATACAAACTAATTATGTCTGCAAGCAGACAGCTCTTAAGAGACAGTACCAGAGGCTCTAAAACACTCACTGATAAATGGCTTAAGCCAAACACCATTCAGGCTTGGAGCATTCAAGCAAGCTCCTGGAAGTCTTTTGGGAACCCCCATTTGCAGGGGGGTTACACTACTACCTCAGCACCTGAGACCTCCCTACTGCTCCCAGGCTTTACCAACCTTGCAACCTACCTATTGATGATCTCCACTTAGATACGTATGTCTATTCTGCACTTCACTATCTGATTCTGCTGATTTACTGTTATAATCCTGAGTACATTTATGACTGTATGATGTTTGTATAACCTGCAACTGCGCTGACTGTGTCTTCTCTGTGTATCCATTTATAGAATGTAATCCCGGGTCGCCCCTGAAAAAGGGACATCTGGGACTCAGTGGGCTTACCTGGTCACCAGAATTTAATAAATAAATAAATGGGGGGGTTTTCAACTTAGGTGGATATCTCAGCCATTTCTGTGAATTTTGCCTCCAAATTTCCAATATGGGGCTCCCGAGACTTCACCTCATGAACTCAGTCACTGTCATTTCATTATTCAGTCCCAAAGGTGATTTTGCAGTCACTGCATGGAATGACCTTTTTGGGACAGATTAACAAACAACAGCATCATTGTTCATGAGGTGGGCCCCTAAAAAGCCTATGCTGCAAATTGGGTGGAAAATTCCTAAAATGACTGTGTTACTTAATGTGCATTGTGCAGTTTCTATGCATGCTCATAACTTGAGAATTTTTATATTTTCATGCCATATTTTCAGCACTATTTTTCACACCTCCTTATAAACAGTACAGCTGCCATTTTTCACATCATGCCCGAAATGCGTTTTCACACATCAATCAATCTTTATTTTATTAGGTGAAGCACCACTGAGCAAACTTACCTGCAAGGTGGACCTGAAAAAATGGACATAAGAGTAAAGACTACACAAAGGAAAAAGATGGGTGTACAATCAAGGAATACAATGTGGAAGAGGACATAAAACATAGTACAGTATTAGGTAATGTCTATACAGGCAAATATGCAATAAGCTGAGAAAAAAATACTATCAATATACAGTATTTACATGAACAGTTTATGAAAAAGGGGAAGGAGGGTGATAGGGAGAAGGAGTGATAAACAGGGACTCACAAGGCCTGGAGAGAGATGTCTGATATTTATTTCACTGGCCTCTTGTGGGGGAGACAGTTACAGGATTCTGTAAAGGAATGAGAGAATAACTTTTTGAAGAAGGAGAAGGTTGTCTGAGCAGCCATCTTCAGCGTTTTTTACAAATCGTTCCATAGGTGAGGGAGTACATAGCTTATAGAGGCTTTACCAAAACATGAATTAACTTTAGGAATGTAGAAGGAGATAAATAAGAGGCTGCGCAAGAAGTAATTGCCTGCAGCGCATAAGGGCAAGCAGTCAGAGATATACTGGGGAAGCTGATGTGTGATAGCTCTAAAAGTCCAAAAGGTGGCATTTCTCTGTCTTCTGAACTTGAGGGATGTCCAGCCTACTGCGGCATACAGAGAGCAGTGGTGGGTGAGGTATGGTAAAGCAGAGATAAATCTCAAAGCTCAGTGATAGAGGGAGTGAAGTTTAGAGAATGCTGAGGCAGAGCCTTGGCCATAAGGGAAGCCAGTATAGTTCAATAAGGATAGAAAGTTGGTTTGGACCTGTCTTTTTTTGGCATTATAGGGTAGGAGATGCTTGATCTGGAAGAACAGGCCCAGTCCCTGCCTCAACTTTTTTGACAGTTCCTCAATATGGTCACAGAATGTAAGTTTGTGGTCTGTCCAAAGCTCCGGATATTTAAATGTCACATGTTCAGTAGGTCCTCCCAGAAGTGATAGAATTTGTGCAGTTAAGCTATGTAGGGAAGGTTTCTGACCTATGCCAGAAGGTGAGAAAAGTATGGCCTTCATTTTTTTTTGCATTCAGAAGTAGTTTTTAGCTCAATAAGTTTAACTGTAGCTGAATTAAAGTACACCTGTAGGCCCATAAAGTCCTGCTCTGGGGTAGGACTAGCAATGTATATGACTGCGTCATCGGCGAAGAGATGAATGTCGGCTGCTTTGATTCCAGAGTCAATGTTGCTAATATAACGAGTAATCCTAAAATGGACCCTTGCAGCACACCTCTTTGGAGCAGTTTTAGGGGAGAGAGATTCCCTTGGGCTTTAACCTGTTGGAATCTCCCAGAGAAGTAACCCTTGAACCATTTCAAGGCAGAAGAATCCACGCCAATGCTTTGAAGAGTGCCCAACAGCAGGCCATGGTCCACTGTACTGACTGCCTCACTAAGATCAAGAATCAAGGTGTATACATATTTCTTAACATCCAAAGAATTTTGCCAGTTATTGGTTGCCTTTGCGAGTGTGGATATTGTACTGTGACAAGCTCTGAATTCTGACTAGGCAAAGTTAAGCAGATTGGTGGAGTCCAAGTACTTCCTAACATGCACATTAACCACTTTCGCACATGTGGCGCACACCGCGCGGTTGCTGTGGGAAATCACCGTTCAGGACAAATTAAGAAAATCACAGTGACATTGATCATGAGTGGAGGTCCCAAAATGCCTATGTTGAAAATTTGGTGAGAAAATTTCACAAAATGACTGTTTCAAGCGTGCATTGTACAGTTCCCATGCATGCTTCTGAGTTCAAGAATTTTTAATATTTTCACTCCAGATTTTCAACATTGCCATTTTTTCACACCTCATTATGAACAGTACAGCTATAATTTTTCACATCCAGCCCAAAATGTGCTTTTGCACCTGTGATGCACAGTGGTGCGGTCGCTGTGGGAAATCAACGTTCGGGACAGATTAAGAAAATCACAGTAACACTGTTCATTAACAGAGGTCTCAAAATGCCTGTGTTGAAAATCTGGTGAAAAATTCCACACAATGACTGTGTTATAAGTGTGCATTGCGCAGTTTCCACGCACACTCATAACATCGAAAACATTTAATATTTTCACCCTGATTTTTAATATTGCCATCTCCTTTACATCTCCTTATGAATGGTGCAGCTTATTTTACATATCCTGCCCACACTGTGTTTTCACACATGTGGTGCAGAAATGGGTGCTCACTGTTGGAAATCAACATTCAGGACAGATTAACAAAATCACAGTGCCACTGTTAATGAGCAGAGGTCCCAAATGCTTTCATGAGGTGGGGTCATGAAAAGCCCATGTTGAAAATTTGAAGTGCAAATACCAACAAGCGCCTCAGGCTTTGTGGTTTCTAACTATACCCTGTACAGACTGACAGGTGTCAGGGTGTGCCTTTGGATTGTCGGCTGTAATATTCAAGCCATTCCACCCCAACCCAGTTTACATTGGTGTTTGCATTATGGAAAGATGGGTAGGAGTTTGAAGAAGGCTGTGCAATAATTGCTTAAAGTTTCTTTTTGGGTGTGGACAAGAGGGATAGGAATGTAAAAAGCAGTTGCTCACTCTATCTAAAGTGTACAACAGAGGGTTAAGGGAAATTAAGAAAAGGAGACTGCATTTGTTGCTGGCTGATTGTTTCTGGTCTAACCTCCTTGTTTCTTTCGTCCGTGGGTCTCCTTTTTTGGCAGGGGAAGGGCCCAGTCACCTATCCCCAACCACCCCATGCTACACTCCTTTTATATGGTAGCACAGTTGTGACATTTCCCATAGCAAAGCAGGAAGGGGTGGATCAGTGGGGTATCTACACAGTGACCTCATTTACAGGGGCACAAGTAATTTAACCTGGTGTTACAAGTTATACAAAACAAACAAAACGAAACACAAAATCAAACTTTTGCTTTCATTTCCTACTTTTCAAAATGGCAGTTATACAGGATTTAGGACACTGTCCTACATGCTGGGCCATTGGAGATCTAAGGCTCAGCTCCAGGTAGCATGGGCAGAGATTGCACACCTCAAATCATGTACTCAGGAGGAAATACATTATAAGAACCACCTGCCATTTCCCCAACATCCAACAGAAGCACCTCAACATGAAGTGAAGCTGGTCTGGGATGTTGGGTAGAGTGAATAGGAGGAGCAAATCAGTTGCCACATCACTCAGTGCTCTCAACATATCACCTCCACAAACCATATAAAAACTACAAACAAGTATCTGCCTCTATCTCTGAAATCAAGCAAAGGGCAGAGGACACTGCAGCACAGGAACTAGCGCAACAAAACTCACCCAAAACAGGAACAAAAACAAAAAAAGAAAAAGGAACAAAACACTTCTGATCATAGGAGACTCCATGATTCGGGAGTTGATACCTATCTCCAGCCAGGGTAATGGTGAGATGTCTCCCAGGTACATCAGCATTGAGAGACACTGACCACATTGTTAAAATTGTACAGGAAACAGGAGAAAACATCGACATCCTGGTACACATAGGGACTAAAGATCTTGCCAGCCGGTCAGTTGTGGAGACCAAGGAACACCTGACCAGTCTGGGTTTCAAACTATCATCCATTTCATCCAGCATCTCCTTCTCTGAGATCCTGCCAGTCTGGGAGAGGGGGGCAGATAGGTGGAAGGTCAAAGAAGGGTAGATAGGGAAGCTAAACCTGTGGCTCAAGGGCTGGTGCCACGAAAAAGGACACAAATTCGTAGGTAACTGGCAACAGTTTTGGGAGCGAAAGTTCTTTAAATTCAATGGACTGCATCTCACTAAGGGGGGGGTCAGTGCATTGGGGCAGAAGTTTGATGTCTTTGCAGAACATTTAAACAAGCAAATGGGAGAGGGGTGCAGCACCCAATACGTAGAATGGGAAGAACACCCCTCCCCCCTCAGCTAGTGATCAAATGGGAGTTTAGCATGTTTGTAGTTCATTTGCATCACCAGGTAAGGAAAAAGGTCCGACTCCCCATACGATGCACAGGGTAAATGCCAGACCTCGCCCAACAACTAACACACCAAAATCTGGCCAATGGAAAATCATGTACAAAATGCTCACAGTCTGGGAACAGGATCCCAGACCTGCAGGAAATAATGACAGAAGCTTAACTGGCCATAATAGCCATTAGCAAGACATGGTTCACCAGTAACCACACTTGGGAGACTTTAGTACCTAGCTATGTACTGTTCAGAAGAGACAGATGAGCAAAAAAGGGGGATGGAGTGGCCCTTTATGTCAATGAAAATATCAAAGCTACAGAAATTCAGAATACACATGAGAAGCCTGAAGAACTGAGAGTCACCCTGGAAACAGGAAATTGGACAGCCATATGAATGTACAGTTACTTAAGAAATTACCGCAACAGTATATCTTTGAGAGAGGCTCTTGCAGTAGGTATTCACATATAGGACTGACCCACCAGGTGTCAGGATCCCACAGAAAAATTTCTAGCTAGCAGTATCTGGCGGGGTACTGCTCCCACATAAGGTGGCCGACGTCATGCAACATCAGTATAAAGGAGCGGTCCCCCATGCCCGCCTTCTAGTTCTTTCCCGCCAAGGGCCAAAAGAGGCAAGATGAGAGAGAAGAGGATATTTTCTCCCATAGAAATGGAGCCAAAAAAGCTTGGGGGGGTGGAAGACAGGAAGGCAATAACTACTACAAGAGCCTATCTTGAAGATCTACTGTTATGGTAGGTTCTTACGTAACTGTACTATCTTACTTCGAGAGCTCTTGCATAGGTATTCACATACAGAACTGAGTCCCAAGCAGTCTGGATCAAGGAAAGGCACTCGGGAGGAGAAATGATCCATGGCATGGAACTTCCAGCTGAAAAGGTCTTATGAAAGAAGACCTTGAAGGACAACCAACCGAAGCCTGCTCTGCGGAGAGGCAATGTCAAACTGTAGTGTTTCCTTAAAGGTATGGACAGGAGTCAGTAATTCGGCTACAGATGTCTGCTGCACACATCCTGAAACAAGCTGCAGAGGCTGCTACTCATGTGGAGTGACATCTGACTTGACCCGAGGGTCTTGTTGTACTTGTTGTAAAAGAAAGTGATACAATGAGCTAACCATTTTGATAGGCCTTACTTAGAAATAGCAGTGCCTTCTGTTTTGTGAGTGAAAGAGACAAAAGCTGATCAGTTTTTCTGAGATCCCTAGTCCTAGTGGTGTAGTATCTCAGTATTTTATGAACATCCAAAGTATGCAAGAGGAACTCCCTTTGATTGGAGTGTTGAGTAAAGAAAGCAGGTAGCTCAGTGGATTGATTCAATGTAGATTCAGCCACCACTTAGGGAGAAACTTAGGGTTAGTGTGCAGAGCCACACGTTTCTTGTGAAAAATGAAATACGGAATTTTACACATCAAGGCCTGAAGCGCAGAAATTTGCCGAGCCGAAGTAATGGCCACTAGGAAGAGAGTCTTCCAAGAAAGGAACTTTAAATCTGCTTTATCTGCCAGCTCGAAGGGAGGCAGAGTAAGTTTCTCTAGAATAAAATTCAAGTCCCATGGAAGAGCAGGAATGCGGATGGGGGGGTCTCAAATGGAGGACCCCCCTGAGGAATGTCTTAGAGACTTCCAACTGAGCAAATGTCCTGTCTCCGAAGGAATATGGAAGGCTGAAATCACTGCCATGTGGACCTTTAAAGAGGAATGCTGAGACCCAGATCGAAGAGATGTCGCATGTAGTCCAGGATTGTATTGACTGGGCAAGAGAAGGGTTCAAAGTCCTTTGACGTGACCCAAATGGAAAACCGTTTCCACTTCATGGCGTAGGTGGATCTGGTGGAAGGCTTTCTGGCCTCCACCAAGATTTTGCTACGAGCGGAGAAACCCCAATGAGGAGATGGCTGGGAAGGATAGAGGAGTGCAGAGCCTGAAGGGCATAAAGAACTGCTCTCAGTTCAAGCACATTTATGTGCAGTTTTTGCTCGAGCTCGGACCAGCTGCCTTGAGTCCTGTGAGATCCAAAATGGGCTCCCCAGCCTTTGCCTGATGCATCTGTCATCAACGTCTGGAGGTGGGTCGATGTTGAAGTGAGCTCCCAGGCAAAGGGGGTTTGGTCCCATTGAGATTGAAGCATCCATTGAGAAATCCTCATATGAAGCCAAGTGTGTGGGACTGTTGGAACAGCAGCCACCATTAGCCCGAGGAGATGAAGGACTGACCTGGCTGTGACCCTTTTGTGACTGGCAGGAGGCAGACTTGAGTCTGAAAGGTGTGCACCCGGTCCTGAGGCAAAAAGGCTTTGCCAATGGACATGTCCAGAATCGTCCCTGTATATTGGAGACATTGACAAGGGACCAAATGGGACTTTGCCTGGTTGATGGTGATACCCAGGCTGGTGAAAACCTGCAGGGTAAGGGATAGAGAGTGTAGGAGTTCCTCCCTGGACAGTGCCACCAGGAGCCAATCATCCAGGTATGGGAATACCTGAACTCCCTGGGTACGCAGGTGGGCTGCAATCACAGACAAGCATTTGGCAAATACTCGCGGGGCTGAGGAAAGACCAAATGGGAGGGCCCTGAATTGGTAGGAGTCCCCCTGAAAGCAAATCCAGAGGAATTTGTGGTGGGAAGTGCATAAGGGGATATGTATGTAGGCAACCTGCACGTCCAAAGTGCACAGCCACAGTCCCTGCTGAAGAAGAGGCAGAAGGCTCTGTAGGGAGAGCATTCTGAAGCGACTGTACACCAGCAACATGTTCAGGGAACTGAGGTCTAAAATAGGCCTCATGTCTCCCGTCTTCTTTGGAACTAGGAAGAAATGGGAGTAGTAACCCATCCCCCAACGGTGAGTGGGGACTGGTTCTATCACCACCTTTGACAGAAGGGAGGTGATTTCTTCTAGGACCAGAGAAAGGTGTTCTGTGGAGTAAGATGACTGGGGAGGTAGTCTTCAGGGTGGTTTCTGTAGAAACTCTATTGAGTGTCCTGCTGAAATCAGCTGGGGCATCCAAGCATCTGATGTTATCCTCTCTCAATCTGGTAGATGAAAGGAGAATCTCCCTCCTACCAGTTCCTCTGGAACCTCCAGAGGCCGTGGGAGAGTGGGGAGTCAGGAGGTTGGGGCAGCGCAGCTGAGGCTCCTGTGGCTTTTTGTAGGGGAGTCTTGGCTGCTGGAGGATCCCAACACTTTTTGGCTCATTTGCCCTGTGGTTTGGGTTTTGTCAGTTCCATCTCTGAAAGGACATTGCTGCCCCTGGTGGGTCTATACATAGAGTCAACACACTTGAGTCGTCTTCTTCTCTTGCAGGTCAGTAATGATGTCTTTGACATCACCCCCAAACAGTACCCAACCCCTGAAGGAGGCATCCTGAATAGCAGATTACACTTCAGGGACCAAACCTGACACATGGAGCTAAGCATGATGCAGAAGGCCTATGATGAAAGCTGAGCTCCATCTAGCTGTGTCCACTGCATCATAAGTGGCACGAAGTATGTGCCGACTGACCAAACGAGCAGAACAGATTAGATCCGCCACTTCCTGTCTAGTCTGGGACTCAGGAAGGGAGTCTAATTTTGATTCCACCTGACTAAAGATGGTCTTCTGGTAATCCTCCATATGTGCTACATAATTCAGGGCCCTAATACCCAGGGTAGAAGAGGAATAAATTTTCTTCCTGTACTGGTCCAGAAGCCTTGATTCCTTATCAGGCAGAGATGAGACAAGGTGTTTTGGTTTGCGAAGCGGCAGTGAGCAGCACTAATAACAACCAAGTCCACTTTGGGGTGTATGCGTTCAAGAAATCTACTCCTCAGGGCCTGGTACAGCTGGTCTGCCTCTCCTCGGAAGGGGGGCTAATGGAAGGCTGTTTCCAAATAGTGGAAACAAGGTCTGCATGAGGCTCTATCAGGGTGGAATTAATGTAGGAGCAGTTTCGGGCAGATCCAAGTGGGCAGCAAGCTTTTTACACTGTGGATCTGGCTCCAGTGATTGATACTGATGAACTTCCTGGATCTTCCTCAGTAACTCCACAAAAGAGGGATCCTCTGGAGGGGACTTTGGAGAGGTTCTTGGCTTGGGGCGGTCTGCAGTACATGGCTCTTCATCCGGATCAGAGCGACCCTCTGAGTCCAAGTCAGAGGTCTCTGACAAAGATGAGGAAGACGCCTCCCTATGCGGGGGGGAGACGGCCCCTTTGGAGAGTTCACTGGGGCGCATATCCTCTGCACCCCTGGTGCCAGAGGGCTCACCTCTGGTGTCGGGTAAGGGCGAAGGAGCCTCTCATCCCCAACACAGGAGATCCTGCGAAGGATCCGGCGTCAGTCGACAACTCTCTATTTCTCTGGCGAGTTGAGTCTTGGCCTCAGCCCACCAGGAGACCAGAGTCTCCTTCAAATCCACTGGTGGCTGTGGTGTGGGCAGCGGAGGAGGGGGATATGGATACTGAGAATATCCATAAATACAGTATCCATAACCAGATGGTGGGGAGTCCGGCATTGGGTAATGAGGTGCTGGGTACTGCGGCATCGGGCAAAGCAGCGTCGGGTACTGTGGAGTCAGATATGATGGCACCGGGTACTGAGGTGTCAGATACCAGGGGGGCCAGGGGCTGGGCCAAGGCTCTGGTGGAACAGAGGGACCTGGCAGAGGCCCAGCTGGTGGACCAGGCAAGGAAAGCCTGGCCCCGTGGCACTCGGGCCTGGCGTGGGACCACCGTCCGTATATGGGACATCGAATGGCATTATTGGGTGTCATCATCGGGCTGTCATCAGGGTGTCTGGTCCTGAAGGAGGGGCAATGATGGCAGCATGTCCAAATCCTCTGTGACGACTGGGGAGGAAAGATTAGAGTCCCCAGGGTCAGCAGAGAAGACGAGGGACCTCAGAGGCCAATGCCATGCATTGTGGGGAACCTGGGCGCCAGTTCGGTCAAGAGGGTCCAGCACAGGTTCCTTGGCCTGGCAGGCATTGAAGGGACCGATGTCCGCTTATCAGTTGGATCCAGGTGGGGAGTCGGAGGAGACGATGTCTGACTTACCAGATCCCTTACTCAAGGAAGGCCACGCTGGAGATGCTGTTTTGTCAGGCAAACGTTCGACTGTGTGCCCTCCCGAAGGAGCGAGCATCTTACCAGTCTTGTCCGGGCAGATGTGGGTGACACCAGCATTCGACTTAGTAGACCTGCTCAAACCCAAGGGCTGCGTGGTGAAAACGGCCCTCTGGGGAGCGGAGGCCTCCTTTTCCCCAGAGGAACCTGAACAGCCCAAGCACGGGCCAGACAGGAGGGGTGACACCTTCTTGGACACCGTCAACATGGTCGTTGTGGAGCGGTCCCCCAGATGGGACGTTATCTTTAGTATCGTGACTCCGGTGGCCGTGGAAGTTGAATCCCACTCCTGGTGCTTCTCCTTTTTCTTTTATGGCCTTTGGGGCAATGGAACACCTGACTCAGCTTCTTTGCTCCTTCTCCATGGATGCCATTTTTCCTTTAAATATGAGCTTCCAGGGACTGCTGCCTTCTTTTCGGGTAGCAGGTTAAATTGCTGGCAGTGCTGGCGCCTACTCCACAGGATGGTCTGGACCCAGACAGAAGAGGCACAGAGAATGGCCATCCTTATGTGGCAGCTGGGAGTCACATGATTTGCACTTATGATTGTGTGATTGTAGGCATTGGAGACAACATGCCCAGCGATTGAAGAAATAGCCGATAAAGCAAAAAAACAAGGTCGAAAAATCCAAAACTGTACTGATGAACAACTGACGAGCATTGAACTCCACCATGAGAAACTTCTCCAAGTCGAGGCAGGAAAGAACTGGAAGACGGCATGGTGGAGTGCCCTTTATACTGACGCCGATGACGCCGGCCACCTGATGCGGGGCAGTCCCCCGCCAGAGACTGCTATCTAGAAATTTTTCTGTGGGGTCCTGATGCCTGGCGGGTGAGTCCTATATGTGAATACCTACTGCAAGAGCCCTCTGGAAGTAATATCTGGGTTGTCTACAAGCCTCCAGACCAGCAGGAGGACATAGACACATTACTGTTAGAAGATATACAAAACATAACAGCTAAAGGAAGGTTCTAATAATGGGAAAATTCAACATGTCAGATACAGATTGGTCAATACCAGCAGAAACATCTACCAGAACTAGACACATAGTGGATTCCCTGCAGGGGAGGGCCTCATACAACAACCCACAAGAGACAGGGCTATCCTAGATCTAGTACTAACAGGGAAAGGATCATGATCTCCAGGTAGAAGGTCACCTGGGGGCCAGTGACCATCACATGGTGTGGTTCAATTTGGCCACTAGAACTAAATCATCCCATTCCAAGGCAAAAATATGGGAGTTCAGAGGAGCTGACTTTTATAAGATGGCCAACAGAGTTAAACTAGCCCTGGTACGAAGAAATACAGGTGAGAGGGTACAGGCAAAGTGGGTAAGCATTAAGAATGCATTACTTGGAGCAACATCCCATTGTGTTAGAGAGAAAACGAAGTGCAAAAGAAGAAGGAAACCACTTTGGTTCTGAAAAACAATAGCAGAAAAGGTCAGAGCCAAAAGGCTGGCCTTCAAGAAATATAAGGGGAAACAGTGGGATAAACATAAGGAGGAATACCAAACTTCACTAAGGGAAGCATGGAAGGCAGTAAGGCAGGCAAAGTCCCAAAACTGATGAAACACTAACACGAATAGTAAAAGAAGGTGACCCGACTTTCTATAGATACATTAGTGAATGGAGAAAGCCCATAGGGAGTATTGCAAAGATCAAAGGAGATAAGGGGAATGTGAGGAGGAGGAGGACCATGTAAAAGCATCTATCCTAAACAAGGGTGAAGACAGGACATAATCACTGTACACATTTGTGTACAGTTTTGTTGAGTGCCTGTCACAAACCATATGCCCTTCTGTTAACATTTTCATTCAATCTGTAGTATTTAGGCTAATTGTAGGCCACTGAGGAGTGTCTCTGTTTAAATGTCTGCTGTTTAGTAAACAGATACATGTATAACCACTTTAGAGATTAGAGGAATCATCTGACAACAATCTAATTTGTTTGGAAGGGGGTACCTTTTGGAGAGGATGTGTAATTTTTTTAATGGGAGGGGTGTAACTGTTGGAGATTGTGTGTACAAAATGGAAATTTCTGGCTACACCCTGATCCTAAATAGATACTTCTGCCCAGTATTTACTGAGGAGAAGACAGGGTAGAACCCACAGCTCAGCACCATGGACATGGGGGGGGGAACGGAGGTGTGCCCAAGTCCCTTCACAAAAGAAAGGGTCCTACAAGAGCTCACTAAGCTCAGGGTGGACAAGGCAATTGGACCTGATGGCATACATCCCAGGGTACTAAAGGAGCTAAGGGGTGGAACTAGCAGAGCCATTATAAGAACTTTTTAGTGAGTCTCTGAGCACAGCAGTGGTCCCAGAAGACTGGAGAAGGGCTCATGTGATCCCATTCCACAAGAGTGGCGGCAGGGAGGAGGCAGGGAACTACAGACCAGTCAGTCTTACCTCAATAGTGGGCAAGATTATGGAGGCACTCCTTAAGGAAAGGATAGTGCAACACCTGTAATCCATAGGAGCACATGATCCAAAACAGAATGGGTTTACAAAAAGGAAGGTCCTGTCAAACTAATCTCATAGATTTCTTTGGCTGGGTAACCAGAGTGGTGGACCAAGGGGGAGCAGTTGATGTCACCTACTTTGACTTCAGCAAAGCTTTCGATACTGTTCCACATAGAAAATAGATAAATAAGCTGGGTAGGCTTGGGGTGGATCAGAAGTTGGTCAACTGGATGGCAAACTGGTTGATGGGCAGAACACAGAGAGTGGTGGTAAGCGGGTATACAGTCAGAAGAGAATCAAGTCACAAGTGGGGTACCTCAGGGATCAGTCCTGAGGCCAGTCCTCTTCAATATCTTCATCAGTGACATCGCAGATGGACTGGAGGGTAAGGTGTGTCTGTTTGCAGATGATACCAAGATCTGCAACAGAGCAGATGATCCAGATGGGGTGACCAGAATGAGAGATCTGGATAATCTGACCAAATGGTCAGAAGAGTGGCAACTGGGGTTTAAGGCAAAGAAGTGCAAGATCATGCACATAGGGAAGAGAAACCCTGAAGCCACCTATAGGTTGGGTGGGGAGTTGCTGGCAGTCACAAGAGAAGAATGAAACTTGGGCATCATTGTCACAGATGACCTGAAATCATCAAAGCAGACCACTAAAGCAGTAGGTAAGGCTAGGGGGATGTTGAGGTGTATTAATAGGGTTATCACAAGTCATAAGAGGCAGGTAATAATCCCTGTTTATAAGACACTGGTTAGACCCTATCTGGAGTACTGGAGGCCGCACCTTCACAAGGACATTAACCAAACTTGTGTGACAAGGTACCTTTATAAATGAGCCTATGGCTCAAAGGTTTTCCAAACTGCTGTTTAAATAAAATAAATAAAATCAATAAACTGAGGCAGTCCAGAGAAGGGCAACCAAATTGGTGCAGGGACTGCATCAAAAAACATGAGGACAGATTAACAGAGCTCAACACGTATACCCTAGAGCAAAGGAGGGAGAGAGATGATATGATTGAAACATTCAAACACTTTAAGGGCATTAACAAGGTGAAAGAGTCTACCATGTTTCAATACAAGAACAAGCATTTGTCAATGCCGAATGTTGTCTTGCTGGTGTCGGCATTGGTAGTGCAGGAGTTAAGAGAGATGCATAATAGAAATAGCAGTGAAGTACAGAACCAACATCAACCCCGCCCCACCCTGCAGAGAGTGACAGGCACTGGGGTGTGCATTTGGGTTGCTGGCCATAACGCTCATGCTGCTTCACCTCACCCTACCCTGCAGAGTCTGACAAGTGTCATGATGTGCCTTGAGATCGTCTGGCCTTATGCTCACCGCATTTCATAAGTATGTACGTTGAAATGGGTGTAGCATAGGAGAATGTGTTGAACTGTGGGGCTGAAGGGTCCAAGGCACACCTTGATGCCTGTCTGTGGCTGCAGGGTGGGGTTGGAGGACCAGTGGCATGAGCAGTGCATCAGACAATCCAAAGACACACGAGCTATACTTTAATAGCAGTTTACTGGCTAAATGCTTTATGTATCTCCTTTGAACCACAAGGAAACTGAAAAATGACTACACCTGATGTTCTCACTGGTGAGATTTTTTTATAAGTGATGTGCGATTTTGTATTAATAAAAATTATTTTTGGAAGTCATGAACTTAATGTTCTTATTTTACATCACTGAATTAAATGTGCTAACCTCAAAGTAGTCGCTTATGTAAATAATGCTGAATATTTTCCGATTCCAAGGGATAAGTGCACACTAACTCTGAGTGATTTAAAGTAGACCCCCTGCTCCCATTGTAATTAGGAGGTTTCTATGGTTGTGGTTGCAATCCAAAGACACACCTCTGATGCCTGTTAGTCTATACAGGGTGGGAGGTAATGGTTAGAAACCATAAAGCCCTGTGCATGTGTTGATATTTGCACTCCAAATTTTAAAACATGGCCTTTTTGTGATCCCACCTCATGAATGCATTTGGGACCTCTGCTCATGAACAGTGTCCCTGTGATTTTGTTAATCTGTCTTGAACATTGATTTCTCACAGTGACTGTGTCATTTTGCACCACATTAAAATGTCAGCTGCACCACTGATAAGGAGGTGCAAGAGATGGCAATGTTGAAAATCTGGAGTGAAAATATTAAATATTCTCAGTACTGAGGGTGAGTGAAAACTGTGCATTGCACGCTCATAACATTGTCATTTAGTGGAATTATTTCACCAAATTTTTAACATAGCCTTTTGGGATGTCTGTTCATGAACAGTGGCACTATGATTATCTTAATCTGCCCGAATGTTGATTTCCTACAGCGATTGAGCAATTGCGCACCACATGTGCAAAACTACATTTTGGGCAGGATGTGACAAATGACAGCTATACTGTTCATAAGGACGTGTGAAAAAATGACAATATTGAAAATCTGGAGTGAAAATATTACAGATTCTCGAAGTTACGACTGTGTATGGACACTGTGCAATGCATGTTTGTAACATAGTCATGTTTTGGAATTTTTTTCACCAAATTTTCAATGTAGGCATTTTGGGACCTCTACTCATGGACAGTGCTACTGTGATTTTCTTACTCAGTTCTGAACATTGTTTTCCTACAGTGACTGTGCCACTGTGTGCCGGACCTGTGAAAAACACATTTCGGGTAGGATGTGGAAAATGAAAGCTGTACTGTTCATAAAGAGGAGTGAAAGATGGCAATGGTGAAAATCCAAAGTAAAAACATAAAACATTATCAAAGTTATGAGGGTGCGTGGAACCTGCACAATGCACACTTGTAACACAATCATTTTATGAACGTTTGTCACCTAATTTTCAACATAGGTGTTTTAGGACCTCTGCTCATGAAGAGTGTCACTGTGATTTTCTTAATCTGTCCCAAACACTGATTTCCCACAGCGACCATGCTATTCTGCGTGGGAAGTGCACAAGCACAGTTCGTCCAGGATGTGAAAATGACAGCTGTTCTGTTCATAAGGATGTGTGAAAAAATGCCAGTGTTGAAAATCTGGAGGAAAAATATTACAAATTTGCGAAGTTACGAGGGTGTGTGGAAACTGCGCAACATACGCTCATAGCACAGTCATTTAAATGGACTTTCATCACCAAATTTTCAACAAAAGCATTTTAGGACCTCTGCTCATGAAGAGTGACACTGTGATTTTCCTAAGCTGTCCCAAACACTGATTTCCCACAGCGACCATGCTATTCTGCACTGGAAGAACGAAAACACATTTTGGACAGGATGTGAAAAGTGACAGATGTACTGTTCATAAGGAGGTGTGGAAAAATGCCAGTGTTAAAAATCTGGCATGAAAATTTTGCAAAGTTACAAGGGTGCGTGGAAACTGCGCAATGCATGCTTGTAAGACTGTCATTTTATGGACTTTCATCACCAAATTTTCAACATACGCATTTCAGGACCTCTGCTTAAGAAAAGAGTCACTATCATTTTCTCAAACGGTCCCAAAAACTGATTTCGCACAGCGACCGCTCAATTCTACACTAGAAGGGTGAAAACACATTTTGGGCAGGATATGTAAAATGACAGCTGTACTGTTTATAAAGAAGTGTAGAAAAATGGCAATGTTGAAAATCTGGAGTGAAAATATTACAAATTCACGAAGTTACGAGCGTGCGTGGGAGCTACACAATGCAAGCTCATAAAAGAGTCATTTTTTTGATTTTTCTCACCAAATTTGCAACATAGGCTTTTTGAGAATCCACCACATAAACAGTGGCACTGTCATTTCGTTACTCAGTCCTGAAAGGTGATTTTGTGCAGTGACTGTGAAATCACCTTTCAGGGCTGAATAACGACATGATAGTGACTGAATTCATTAGAAGGGTTCCCAATAACCCCATGTTGAAAATGTGGTGCCAAAATTCCCCAAAAAGCCCAAGATATGCACCAAAGTTTAAAAAAATCCTATTTATGCCATTATACAGCTTACTGGCGTTCCTTCAGTTCGTGGTCGGCTTTGTAGAGTGCAGACGTGTTCCTGGTGCACGAAGATTGCGGCTGGGCTCTGGAGGTAAGTAAGGGGTGAGGGGTGTGTGGAGGAGTGCGGTATACAGTGGGTGGGTGCAGATTGGGGGAGGGGGCCACAGACAGAGAGGGCCCGTTTTCTACTTTACAGGGTTAAAAAAAAAAAAATTGTGGGAAGGTTTTTTCCTTTAACAGGTACTTTTGGCACACTGGGGTGGGCTCCCAGCATGCCACTTGTGTGTTTTGGTGGGGCTGGAGCTGATGTGGACTTTAATTGAGTATAAGACCCTGTTCTTTAGGAACATGATCCCTGCAGTAAGAGAAAAGGTAGAGCCAACCACTTATCCAACCATGGAGGGGTTTGCTGACATTCTTTGGAAAACTGAGAGAGTTTATCAACTCTACATCCATGATCTGGGCTCTGGTTCCAAGAAAGTAGCCGCCATGGAAACTACTCCAGAGACCACGACGCACTGCATGGTGGAGGGCCAGGCCCAAGAAAAATGGCCCCTCCCCGCAGACAACCAACACCCCCCCAGCAGATCCAAGAACCACAACAGCAGCAACAGCAACAACCATGGGGTGAGATCTAGAATCACCCTAAGAATAAGAAACACCACAAGAATAACAAGGGTAAACAACAGAGACCAGGCCCTTCATATATAGAGATAGCCGAAGATAATCGGAAATTCCGAGAACTTCTTGGGCAATTGCACTCCATAGCAGATGCTGTTCCTGCTCGGGCCCTTGTGGCCATACAACTAGGAGAATAGGCCTCCAGCAGGCCATGGAGACACCGTAAAACAGGCCCTCAGGCCCATATGGGCCTGAACCCAGAAGCGGCTCCATATATAACATCAGTGCAGCATGATGAAGTGGTTCAGAGAAGCCAGGCCCAAACTCTCATGCCTCCACTGGTACAGATTGACAATTACAGGCCCCAGTCCGTATTGTAAACAAGCTGGTCTTGGATGCAAACGGAAGGCCCTGTACTGAGGCCAGTTCGGGGCCCCCTCACACTACTATTCGATATAGGTGCAGCTGTGTCTGTGTTACATGAGGACTACCCAGAGACATCCCCTTGGTCCACGGATGGAGGACCAATATGTCAGGAGTAGATGGAACCAGGTTACCTGAATACCGTTCCTACCGCTGTTTGTGGGACTGGGACACCTGAAGGCCTATCACAACTTCCAGCTAATGTTTTGCATGTCCCCCCAGTATAATTGGAATTGATTTCCTAGCACTGCACGGCTATGTGGCAGACCTAGCCAACATGTTACTGATACAGATTCAGGGACAATACCACACCATCATGATTCCTGATTCACATGTGGTAGCAACAATATCTGCAAACAATAAAGAGTATGACATCATAGATTTGTTTCATGAACCATGAGCTTTTCCTAAAGCTCCTCCCCATTCTACAAAGGCATCTGGAGGCATTTGCCACCAATAAACATGACTGTGGCAGAATGCACACTGTCACTGAAATGACAGGCCCAGCACATAAAAGACAACAGCAATACTCTTTTCCACCGGAGACCTTGCCTTCTCTTAGGGAAACAATAAAATCACTCCTCAAACAAAGTGTAATCAGGACATGTGTTTCTACTGCCAACCCCAGTGTGGCCTATGAAGAAACCCACAGGTGCCTGGAGATTTACTATTGACTACAGGAGACTGAACCAGGTCACCCCAGTTGTGCTCCAACTGTGGCATCAACACCCGATGTGCTGTGACTTTTGACCCCTGATCAAAAATGGTTCAGTGTCCTGGACATCTCCAATTATTTCTGATCATTACCATTGGCCCCCAATAGTCAGAATAAGTTTGCTTTCACCTTTGAGGGTAGACAGTACACATAGATCTGCTTACCACAGGGATTCCGTAACAGCCCTTCCCTGTTCCATCTACACATGAATGATGCCCTTGAGGGTTTCTCTACTCCCCAGTGTCTCTTGCAGTATGTGGATGACCTGTTGTCGGCAACAGCCACACAGGAACAACACTTGGATCTGTTGGACGAACTGCTAACCCTCATTCAGAGAGCAGACCTCAAATGTTACCCAGCAAAAGCACAACTATGTCAGAAAGAGGTACACTTTCTGGGCCTAAGAATATCTGGTCAAGGCCGAAGCCCTACCTGGAAGAAGATACAAGTACTGCAGGACTTGCCATTGCCCACCAGTGTGGCCACTCTTAGGAGATTTCTAGGTATGGTGAACTAGTCTAGAGATTTTATTTGAGATTTTGCTCAGAAGACTGCTCCTCTGTATGAATTACTGAAAAAGGATATCCCATGGAATTGGGACCCCATTCACACCCAGGCTGTGATGTCACTGAAACAGGCCTTTTTCACGTCTGCTTGTTTGGTCAGCCCCCACCCTGGGAGCTGACCTTGCTGCCCCCCCTTGCCTTCTCTGGCTTCTCCCTTCCCAGTTCTGGATATTCTCGCTGCATTGGATTTTGCTTCCAGAACCCTTCCCCTGTACCTGTCCCACCCCCTCTTGAACCCCTCCACCATCTCTGCCACCACCAGTCCCCTAGGCAGCACATTCCGTGGATCCACCACCCTCTCAGTGAAGTAGCACCTCCTCCTTTCTCCCCTGAATCTTCCCCCTCCAGCTTCCACCCATGCCCTCTAGTGGCCCCCTCCTCCTTCCTTCGAAGTGCCCTGACTGTTCCTCCCCTATTTACCCCCTTCATGTACCTGAAGACCTCTATCATGTCCTCCCAGTCCCTTCTCTCTTCCAATGTGTACATATTTAGCTCTTCGAGCCTCTCCTCATAGGTTCTGTCCCCCAAGCCCCAGATCATTTTGGTTGCCCTCCTCTGGACCCTCTCCAGGAGTTTAATGCCCCTCTTTAAGTGTGGCCTCCAAAACTGCATGCAGTACTCGAGGTGTGGCCTCACCAAGCAGTTATACAGAGGGAGTATCACTTCCCTCCTTCTGGAGGTGATCCCCCTAGCGATGCATCCCTGCATCCTGTTGGCCTTGGCTGCTGCCCTCCTACAAGCCTCCGAGTTGTTCATCTTGACATCCATCACCACCCCCAGGTTCCTTTCAGCCATCCTTACTTGTAGCTGTAAGCTTTTTTACAGGAGCGTCCTGGGAGCACGAGGAAGTTAAGTGACTTGCTCAGGACCACACAGTTTGCAAGTGGAAGCTGTGGGATTCAAACCCAGGTCTGGTCTGCTGGATGTCACCAGATTTGCAGCTCAGAGCCTTAGACCACTGCACTATACTGCCTCCTATGATTAACCTCAATCCAGCATTGCCATTCCATCTGGAATGTGCTACCTCTGACATAGATATGTCAGCAGTGTTGGCCAGAAGGTTTCATGGCACCTTGAGACCCACTGCATATGTATCACAGCTCTTGACCCCAGTAGAACAGAAGTATGGCCTTTGTGAAAGGAACCTTCTGGCTACCTACTGGGCTGTCAAGCACTTCTTGTATATCATTGGGTACTTCCCTGATCATTAACACAAATTACACCCCAACTACCTTTCTGCTATCAGACAGAGTGAAGGATGTGTCAGTCTCTAATACCAGGCTGACACACTGGTCACTTCTTCTCCAGGATAGAAACATTCAGGTCCACATCCATGCTGGTGCATGGCCTTCTTTCAGGGAATCCCATGATTGTACACTGCAGCCACCTGATCTTCCAGATCTAGGTCCAATCCTCCCTGCTATGCCACAACTACTTGAGAACACCTCACTGTGTCATATTTTACAGATGTCTCAGCTTCCTACTATCAGGGAGAAAAATTGCAGGGATGGGCATCTTAGTGATTTATCCTTATGGTAACACTGTTAAAATTTCTAAGCATTGCAGTGTGGCATCATCACAATATGCCGAGATGGCAGCGGTGGCCTGTGCCCTTGATTTCATCCAGCATGGGACCGAGGCTACCATCATCTTCACAGACTTTAACTGGGTTTGTTGTTCTCTTATAAAATTCCTTCCCTTTTGGCAGAAGAACACCTTCCTCTCCTTTGATGGTAGCTCAGTGAAGCACAAGGAACTGGTAATATATATACATTCACTGGCATGAAGCTTTGCACATAAGCTCTATGTACACAAGGTTAAAGCTCACTCCATACATGACCCCTATCATGCCTTCAATGATGCAGTGGACACCCTTGCCAAGGAAGGGGCCTGAGGGGGGACATCTGGATGATGGATCATCCAGAGGCCAGAGCGGCTGTACATATTGCAGCAGTCAGAAAGCAACCTGAACCCTTTTCTCTCTTGGACTTGTCAGCAGCCCAACATGCTGACTCTGAGCTCAAAGATGTGTTCAGATTCCTGGACAAGAGTATTGAACAGAACTTACCTACCCACAACCCCTACCAGAGGCATGAAGGCAAGTTGCACCTGTCCCCATGATAAGCTCATCTAATATCAGCCAGATTACACCCCACCAAGTTGTGGTGGTTCCCAGACACCTTTGGTCTAGATTTTTACACCAAGTGCATGACACCCTACTGGTGGACACCAGGAGTAGAAACATGCTCCAAGGTTAAAGACCACCACCTGGTGGCTGGTGTCACCAAGGATGTCAAACAGTACATAGATAATTGCCTTGTTTGTGCACAAAACAATCCCATTCCTACCAAGTGAAATGCCAAACTACTACCACAAAGGTATACTGACCCTTGGCATGCCATACAAACTGATTTTATTTGCCCACTGACCAATACCAATAGAAATAATAAATATGCCCTTGTGGAAACTGATCTTTTCTCTAAGTCGGTTGAAGCTTTCCCCACTAAGACATGTACTGCTAAAACCACTGCCAAAATCCTTGTGGAACATATTTTCTCCAGGTGGGGCCTACCTCTCAAGGGAGACTTCGATAAAGGAACCCGTTTACAGGTCAGCTGATGAAAGAAGCACTTGAACTCCTTGAAGTTCACCAGAAATTTCACATACCTTACCACCAACACTCTTCAGGTCAAGTAGAAAGAGCCAACAGATGGATTAAGCAAATATTTTCCAAATTCATTGAGGACAATTCCAAGACCTGGGATTACCTTTGCCATTACTCCTTATGACAATCAGGGCACCTCAGCCACCACCCAGTTGACACCCTTTGAAGTGATGACTGGCAGACAGATGAGACTACCTGAACACTTGTTGTTTGATCTGCAAACCCCTACAGCAGACCATGTCTGTCGACCAGTATGTGGAAAAACTCAGACAAGACCTCATACACACACACTTGCATGCTGCCAACTGCATGGCAAGGCCCAGTAACAGTCAAAATACAGTTTGAAAGACACGCACAAGAAGTGGATTGGCAAGTTGGAGATCAGGTAATGGTTCTCAGATTTGCACATCCCACATAATCCTTCGACAATAAGTGGGAAGACCCTACCCCATTGTCAACAAGCTCAGTCCAGCAGTCTATCAGGTTAGACTAATGCACAACAACAAAGTGACTGACAAATGGTTACATGCAAACCAACTGAAACTGTATAAAGGAGTATAATTACTTTTCTCACCCCATAGTTCGGAATAGTACTAACTCACTGTTTGATTTTCCTTTTCACATACATTGACAAGATGGCTATCTTGTTCCATTTTCTCCTCATCTCAGGAGTTATCCCCTGCATCCATGGCACGGTAAAGCACCTCTTTCCTCACCTTGATCCTCCAGCAGCTACCCCAGAGGGAGTTTTTAACAATATACCCGACAATTTGATTACTGTCCAGGAAGGTTCAGATGCCTACCTCACTGCCTCAGTTGTTGCTCCTTATAAATCTACCTTACAAATTGAGTGGCAAACCACATCGCAAGGACAAATTCTCCCTGTGGCCAAGTTTTGCAAGGCAACTTTCCACGGCTGGCCCAATGCAAAATTATCCCCAATGGCTCACTGTCCTTGCTCTAAACTGCTCTTAGACATTCTGGTTTATACAATATCAGTGCCTTAATTGATCCCTCATATTGTAATTCATTGTCTAAAGATTCTGCCAGAAATTCTGTGTTGCACCACATGGCCTCTGCTGCTATGTATCTGTCTGTGTTACCCCCACTGAGAAACAACCTTTGAAGTGTCCAAACATACCCCAGATCCTCGTACTGGTCTGACCACCACTGCCTTACCTGGTACACTTATTAGCAATTTACAGTTTATGCATATACCTGTTTAGTTTAACTTAACTTACTGGAATATGAAAGAATTTGGTATGTGTCATGCTACTGACACTTTAGCATTTACAGTACTTTATTGCTTGATAGTCTAGCAGCTTTTCAAATCTGTACTCAAGACCCTATTGCTGGGAACATACCACTAAGCGTAAAGGTAATTTTAGGAGAAAACCTAACTTTGATGATCAGAGTCATAAGCGCAATACACACGAAGTTTACAGTTCTGATGTCATGGTGCCACTGGCACTGCCACAGGTCTTTCTGGTACAGCCATGTCTATTTGGAATAAGGCCAGCATTGCTGCTATCAAATCATATTCCCAGAAATTCCAAACTGGTTTGGTAAATGATATTATACCCCCATTATTACATGGTGTGGATGGCCTTAGTCAGGAAGAAAGATACACTGTATATAACATGCACGACATCACTAAGGCATTTACAGACTCTAAAGATGAAATGAATGCTCTCATTGCACAAAATAAAAAAGAAGCAGATAGACAATATATCGCCCGTGAGATATTGTGTTCAGCCTATGGCTCCCACATTATCACTACCATCAATAATCTTTTCCGTGATCTAGAATCCGGAAAGATCACTGATAGCATTCATGACAGACGCTTCTCTAAATGGTATTGCCCTCTGTGCAAATCCCTAGCTGTACTGCAATGTGTGCAACAAACTCTAACTATTCCACTTTCTACAGCTAGGAATTTGGATTTTGTGACCAGACATCCTAGCACTGGTCCATGCTTTACTTCTAAGAAATGTTCTATTAAGGATACAATGTCTATTTTACTGTCACTTTGCCACATTTTGATCCTACTACAGATTTATTTGACAAGCTTGCAATTGTTCATTCCATTGGGCACCTTGATGAAGATATCTACAGAGAACACCTCAACTCGTCTCCTCTACTGGTCTTCAATCTGTTCTGGATGCCTGGGTCGCACCACACACAGATTGCTGTGCGAAGAAGGGTTACATTTGCTTGTGTCGATATGATGTATTTGATGTTATTAAACCTGTATGTGGCTATTCCCCAGACAGTATTGACTGGTCTTTTTCCATGGACAATGACATCAGCACTAATGGCACAGACTTTCTGGACTCAACATCAGCTCCAGACAAGTTACACCAGTCTTATTGAGAGGAGGTTCATTGCCTGTCAACACAGATTTCCAAGATGACCTACACCTGTCTGATACAGTTGCAAAATGGAGACTGCCTACTGTTAAAATGCAATATAATTCAGATAGCTAATAACGTCATCACACACTTTTAAGCGTTACACTTATGGAATGAAAACGTGTTACAGACAGCCCTAACTTTTGTTTCCTTCCCATCAAAGTCGGTTATTGGGCATACCATTATTACACCCATCCCTCTTATGGACGCTGATATCATTGATGGTAACCCTGATTCTCTGTTCACCCTTTCAAAGTATTTACCATACTTTAATATACAAATTGATCCCCTCACACTGACATTAAAATCACTTTTAGACAGGAAAGACACACATCTCATCCACATCAGCAATAATATTACTAAAGCTAATGAAGTAGTCCTTACACTAATTAGTGATGGTGATATGAACAGTGTACTAACACGTGGTTAGAAATTATATTTAAAAGTTTTTTTTATTATAAAAGCATTTTTGATATCTGTTCTTATTATCATGCTTTGTTGCCTATGGTGCACATTACACGAACATCGTGAGCAGTTGGAGTTCTTTTACAAGGCCTGCGTGTCAGGTCTGTAAACGATCCCTGCTCCCTGACCTATTCCTTACTCTTGTTATGTTGCCCTGAGGCGGCAACAAGAGGGGGAATGGTCCCAGCACCCCTGCACCCATATTGGTGTCCCCAGAGGTACACCGTAGACAGGTAGCAATTAGGTATATGTTATACTAACATATAGCGGCTAACGGCATCTACCATGTAAGAGTAGATGTCAGGATATGCATGCATATTATTGTTACACACTTTACTTCCTAATACATATATGTATTTCTTGATTATAAGATGTTAGGCCATCTGTGTCCCTGATATGATTATGATATATGAGTTGGCATTGCCACCTTTTGGTGATTTGTACTATTACACTGATCTATGTATAACTGTACTCCTTTGTCTTACAAAGTGATGACTCCTACAAAATTGTATAATGTTATCTTGGACTGTGGAGCTACCTGTAATTTAGCCAATCGGGCTCATCTCTTTAACTAGAAACATTTCTATGTTACAGTAACCATGGTAATTATCATAGGTATATAATGTAAGACATTATGTCTTCTGCCTCGGAGACCCCAAGAGACACTGAGAATCCTAGGGTATAGGAAACATAGCATTGGCTCCCAGTTTGTATTGGTAAGAACTGCTTAGGGCAACTGTGATTATACTTTTTGGTAGCACTATCTACAGGAGGGACAGGGAGGGTAAAAGAGGAGGAGTAGCTCTTTACACAAGGGAAGAAATCAAAGCAACAGAACAAAAGGGTAAACAGGGAGGAGAAGAAGCACTGTGGGTAAATTTGGAGACCGGCAATGGCACCACAATCCGCACAGGGGTTGTATACAGACCCCCTTCTCAGGGGGAGGAAATGGACAAGGAAATGATAGAAAGTATACTTAGAATGGCAGAAAAAGAGGAGATATTGCTGATGGGTGATCTGAATATGCCAGATGTTAACTGGAGTGCAGTTGCAGCAGCCACTTCGAAGAGTGGGGTTATTCTAGATGCCCTACAGGGGGCATGCCTTAGCCAACTAGTATTGGAGCCCACTTGAGAGGAAGCAATCTTAGACCTGGTTCTCTCAAATGGAGATGAAGAGAGGATCACAGATGTAGAAGTGGGTAGCCATCTGGGAACTAACGACCATCGAACAGTATGGTTCACAATAAACACAGCAATAGAGTCAAGCCATACAAAGGCAAAAGTACTGGACTTTAGGAGGGCTGACTTTGCCAAAATGGGTGAGTGCCTAAGGAATGCACTAGCAAATGGGCAGGAAGGAGGGGTGGAAGAACAATGGGGAATAATAAAAACTGCCATCACAGAGGTAACAAGCCTTTGTGTGAAGCAAATAAACAAAACAAAATGATGTAAGAAGCCACTATGGTTCTCAAAGGAAATGGCAGTGAAGGTTCATAGAAACATAGAATTTGACGGCAGATAAGGACCGCTTGGCCCACCCAGTCTGCCCATTTCCCTACCTAATGGATAAGCTGCAGATCCTAGTTAACCAGCAGCCTACTTCTTCCTGCCCTCAACCCCTAGAATTGCCTTATGACTGTCCCATGCATGCTTGAATTCCACCACTGTTTTTGACTCCACAACCTCCTCCGGAAGGCCGTTCCATGCATCCACAACCCTCTCTGTGAAAAATACTTCTTAAATTACCTCTGAGCCGCCTCTATCTTCAAATTGTGCCCCTTGTTCTTGCACACTCTTTTTTGAAAGATGCTACCCTCTTGGACTTTGTTGATTCCCTTGAGGTACTTGAAAGTTTCTATCATGTCCCCCCTCTCCCTCCTTTCCTCGAGGCTATACATATTAAGCTCCTTAAGTCTCTCTTCATATGTCTTCTCGTGCAGACCCTGCACCATTTTAGTTGCCCTCCTCTGGATAGCTTCCATCCTGTCTATGTCTTTGCAGAGATTGGGTCTCCAGAACTGCACGCAGTACTCTAGATGGGGTCTGACCAGCTGTCTGTACAGAGGGATAATAACTTCCTGTTTTCTACTGGTGATGCCTCTCCCTATGCATCCCAGTATCCCCCCAGCCCTCCTTGCTGCCCTCTCACATTGCTTGCCCACCTTTAGGTCATCTGATATGACTACCCCCAGATCCCTTTCCATTTTTGTTGTTGTTAGTATCTCACCCCCCATTGTGTACTCTTCCCTGGGTTTTTGTTTCCCAGGTGCATTACCTTGCACTTCTTAGCATTGAATCTAAGCTGCCATACATTTGACCATTCCTCTAACCTTGCCAAGTCCCTTCTCATCCTTTCCACCCCACCTTGTGCATCAACTCTGCTGCAGATCTTTGTGTCATCTGCAAAGAGACATACTTTTCCTTCCAGTCCCTCTGCAATGTCGCTTATAAAGACATTGAAGAGGACCGGTCCTAATACTGAACCCTGCGGTACCCCACTAGTAACCCCCCTTTCTTCAGAGTGGGCTCCATTTACAATTACTCTCTATGTCCTATTCTCCAGCCAATTCTTTACCCAGGCTGTCATCTTGGGACCCACTCCCAGGCTGGCTAACTTGTATATTAATCTTTTGTGTGGGACTATGTCAAATGCCTTGCTAAAGTCTAGGTAGGCCATGTCCACAGTCCCTCCCGATCTACTGCTTTGGTCACCCAGTCAAAGAAATCTATCAGATTTGTCTGGCATGACCTTCCCACTGTGAATCCATGCTGCCTTGGGTCCTGTGCCCTCTGGCCTCCAGATACGCAATTCTTTCCTTCAGAAGTGATTCCATCATTTTCCTACCACTGAGGTTAAACTAACAGGTCTGTAGTTTCCTGCTTCTGCCTTGCTCCCACTTTTGTGAAGGGGAATCACATCTGCCCTCCTCCAGTCCTCGGTACCACCCCATCCTCCCATGATTTGTTAAAGAGGGTAGTCAGTGGTGTCACTAGTTCTACCCTTAGTTCTTTTAGAATTCTGGGGTGAATCCCATCAGGCCCCATTGCTTTGTCCACCTTCAGTTTTAAGAGTTCTTTCAGAACCCTTTCTTCTGTAAATGGGCTGGTATCAACTTCTGTATCAGAGTGTCTTCTGTTTTGTTTAGGTACCTCCCTCTTCCTTTGTAAATACTGAGCAAAAATATTTGTTTAGTATCTCTGCCTTTTCACTGTCATCCTCTGCCCACCCTCCTCCCTTTATTAAGCCTCACTATCCCTCCCTTGGTCTTCCTTCACTCCCTGATGTACCTATAAAAGGTTTTATCCCCCTTCTTAACAGAGTTGACTATCTTTTCCTCGGTTTGGGCCTTTGCTGTTCTGACTGCCTTCCCAGCTTCCTTTTGCTTTAACTGATACAGTTCTCTGTCCTGCTCCTTCTGTGATTCCTTGTACTTCCTGAATGCTTTCTTTTTCTCTTGAACCTTCACTGCCACTTCCTTTGAGAACCATAGTGGTTTCTTACATCGTTTTGTTTTGTTTATTTGCTTCACACAAAGGCTTGTTACCTCTGTGATGGCAGTTTTTATTATTCCCCATTGTTCTTCCACCCCTCCTTCCTGCCCATTTGCTAGTGCATTCCTTAGGCACTCACCCATTTTGGCAAAGTCAGCCCTTCTAAAGTCCAGTACTTTTGCCTTTGTATGACTTGACTCTATTGCTGTGTTTATTGTGAACCATACTGTTCGATGGTCGCTAGTTCCCAGATGGCTACCCACTCCTACATCTGTGATCCTCTCATCTCCATTTGAGAGAACCAGGTCTAAGATTGCTCCCTCTTGAGTGGGCTCCAATACTAGTTGTCTAAGGCATGCCCCCTGTAGGGCATCTAAAATAACCCCACTCTTCGAAGTGGCTGCTGCAACTGCACTCCAGTTAACATCTGGCATATTCAGATCACCCATCAGCAATATCTCCCCTTTTACTGCCATTCTAAGTATACTTTCTATCATTTCCTTGTCCATTTCCTTCCCCTGAGAAGGGGGTCTGTATACAACCCCTGTGCGGATTGTGGTTCCATTACAGGTCTCCAAATTTACCCACAGTGCTTCTTCTCCTCCCTGTTTTCCCTTTTGTTCTGTTGCTTTGATTCCTTCCCTTATGTAAAGGGCTACTCCTCCTCCTCTTTTACCCTCCCTGTCCCTCCTGTAGATAGTGTATCCTGGTATGTTTACATCCCAGTCATGGTTTTGTGTGTACCATGTTTCTGTGACTGCCATGATATCCAGATGTTCCTCCTCCATCAAGGCCACTAATTCAGGAAGCTTATTACTCAGACTACGGGCATTGGTACTCATTGCTCTCCATTTTTTGATGGCTTTACCTGCTGTTGCAGCATCCCCCACTGACCTTTCTACCTCAGTCTTTTTCTCATTTAGTACCCTGTTTTGTAGGGAGAGGCTGGGATTTTCCTGCTGCTTGTCAGTGCCTCCCCCTTTGACTAGTTTAAAAGCTTGCCAATGAAGCATTTAAACCGATTGCTCAAAATACTTGTTCCCATCCTGCCAGTATAGGCTGGTGTCCCTCCAGGTGGAACCCCAGTCCCCAATGAAGCCAAACCCCTGTTCTCCACACCATTTTTTCAACCATTCATTAAACTGCATGGTGCAAAGTACCCTCGCCTCACTCATGCCATTGACACGCAGCACCTCTGAGAAGGATACTGTGTGTGCTACTTGTCTTAGGCCCCTCCCCAATTCTACAAAGTCCTTCTGCACTGCTCTAATCTCATGTTGAGCCAAGTCATTTGTCCCTAGGTGGACAATGACATCCAGCTCAGACTCGTGACAGCTGTTCTCGTGATCCTGAGGATGCACTTCCTTTCCCTCCAAGCCATGGCACCAGGCAGGCACCTTATCAGTTTTCCTGCTCTCCCGTTCTATCCCCCCACATTGAGTCCCACACCAGGAGCTGCTTCCTTTCCTTGTGGTGTCCTCTGCCTCCTTCCTGTGGGCCTCCCTGTGACAGTTGTCCTCAGCCTCCTTAGACTCCTCTGCGTGTGCATCCATGGGGAGCTATGCTCCCCTGAATGGTGTATGGATTGTGGAGTGGAACAACTGACTGGTGTGCCTCTGTTCCACCATCCTCACCCTCCTGAGCCCACTGTGGTCCAACTGCTGTGCTTTCTTCGAACCTCTGAGGTAGTGGTGGTGGCTCTGGTGCTCCCTGGATGGGGGTCCTTCCTACCATCCAGTGTGGCCTGGGGAAGGTTCCTACTGCTGTCCAGTGTGGCCTGAAGATGGGCAACTTCCTCCCTCAGGGCAGAGAGTTGTCTGCAAATAGGGCAGCATCTCAGCCTCCAGAAAGACTCCTTGAAGACTGCTGCCCACAGCCATTACATTGCACTACTCCTACATGTTTATCTACTTTCTTTTTTGTGTGTGTGTGTTGTGTGTGATTGGTTTGTTATATAGAAACATATATATTATACAATGTGTATGCTTATATTGTCAGTGCAGTGCTGGAGAGGATATGACAGTGATATGCACCTTCACTCTTGAGGAAATGATGTCAGAACCCCAGGTATAAAGGAACTATTTCAAAGGGTGGGTGGAGTGAGGGTGGGAAGGGGTGGGCCTAAACTGTGCCCTCACAAAACAATCAGCTAAGAGCTCTGACCCACCGCTATGGGAGTGCCTTCCTGTCAGCAAGATACCCTACACAACAATTTGACAGAGAAAATACCGTTAATTAAACAGAGAAAATCCAGACATCCAAGTCAGACACAGGTAAAACCTCCTCAGCCCCAAAACAGCCTGCTGGTTTGTGCTCTGAAAGCAGTCAGCCCAAAATAAGTCAGCTGTGCTTTAAACTCTTCCTGCACTGAAAATCTTAAGAATTGTAACAAAGACTGTCTTTTCCTGATAATTCTAAGTTCCTTATTTCACCTTTCAGTTAGAAGTAGCCTCCACCTGCAGAATATGCTACAAACCAAAGACAATTGTAAGGTTCCTCCATCTGTTGTGAGCACAACTCGTCTTGCAAATCCTATGTTCAGTATTGCAGCTTCCAGCCAGAGGTAGTTTGACTTGAAAAATATTAGCTGTTCTGATGAGTTTGCTATAAAACACTTGCTTATAATACTATTGTTCTCAGGTCTGTTACCAAAGCTATTGGCTGATAAGTAGCTAAGAGAAAAAGAAAGCATTCAGGAAGTACAAGGAATCACAGAAGGAGCAGGACGGAGAACTGTATCAGTTAAAGCAAAAGGAAGCTGGGAAGGCAGTCAGAACAGAAAAGGCCCAAACCGGAGGAAAGATAGCCAACTCAGTTAAGAAGGGGATAAAACCTTTATAGGTACATCAGGAGCGTGGGAAGACCAAGGAGGATAGTGAGGCTTAATAAAGGGAAGGGAGGGTGGGCAGAGGGTGACTGTGAAAAGGCAGAGATACTAAACAAATATTTTGCTCAGTATTTACAAAGGAAGAGGGAGGTACCTAAAACAAACAGCAGAAACACTCTGGATGCAGAAGTTGATACCAGCCATTTACAGAAGAAAGGGTTCTGAAAGAACTCTTAAAACTGAAGGTGGACAAAGCAATGGGGCCTGATGGGATTCATCCCAGAATTCTAAAAGAACTAAGGGTAGAACTAGTGACACCACTGACTACCCTCTTTAACAAATCATGGGAGGATGGGGTGGTACCCGAGGACTGGAGGAGGGCAGATGTGATTCCCCTTCACAAAAGTGGGAGCAAGACAGAAGCAGGAAACTACAGACCTCTTAGTTTAACCTCAGTGGTAGGAAAAATGATGGAATCACTTCTGAAGGAAAGAACTGTCTAGTATCTAGAGGCCAGAGGGCACAGGACCCAAGGCAGCATGGATTCACAGTGGGAAGGTCATGCCAGACAAATCTGATAGATTTCTTTGACTGCGTGACCAAAGCAGTAGATCGGGAGGGGCTGTGACATGGCCTACCTAGACTTTAGCAAGGCATTTGACACAGTCCCACACAAAAGATTAATATACAAGTTAGCCAGCCTGGAGTGGGTCCCAAGATGACAGCCTGGGTAAAGATTGGCTGGAGAATAGGACACAGAGTAACAGTAAATGTAGGTCCACTCTGAAGAAAGGGGTTACTAGTGGGGTACATGAGGTTCAGTATTAGGACGGTCCTCTTCAATGTCTTTATAAGCGACATTGCAGAGGGACTGAAGGAAAGAATGTCTCTTTGCAGATGACACAAAGATCTGCAACAGAGTTGATGCACAAGGTGGGGTGGAAAGGATGAGAAGGGACTTGGCAAGGTTAGAGGAATGGTCAAATGTATGGCAGCTTAGATTCAATGCTAAGAAGTGCAAGGTAATGCACCTGGGAAACAAAAACCCAGGGGAAGAGTACACAATGGGGGGTGAGATACTAACAACAACAAAAATGGAAAGGGATCTGGGGGTAGTCATATCAGATGACCGAAAGGTGGGCAAGCAACGTGAGAGGGCAGCAAGGTGGGCTGGGGGGATACTGGGATGCATAGGGAGAGGCATCACCAGTAGAAAACAGGAAGTTATTATCCCTCTGTACATACAGCTGGTCAGACCCCATCTGGAGTACATAGACATAGACAGGATGGAAGCTGTCCAGAGGAGGGACACTAAAATGGTGCAGGGTCTGCACCGGAAGACATATGAAGAGAGACTTAAGGAGCTTAATATGTATAGCCTCAAGGAAAGGAAGGAGAGGTACATGATAGAAACTTTCAAGTACCTCAGGGAATCAACAAAGTCCAAGAGGTAGCATCTTTCAAAAAAAGAGGTGTGCAAGAACAAGGGGCATAATTTGAAGATGGGGGGCTCAGAGGTAATTTAAGGAAGTATTTTTTCACAGAGAGGGTTGTGATGCATGGAATGCCTGGAGGAGGTTGTGGAGTCAAAACAGTGGTGGAATTCAAGCATGCATGGACAGTCATAAGGTAATTGTAGGGGTAGGGGTAGGAAGAAGTAGGCTGCTGGTTAACTAGGATCTGCAGCTTATCCATTAAGTAGGAAATGGGCAGACTGGGTGGGTCAAGAGGTCCTTTTTGCGTCAATTCAATGTTTCTATGTAAACAAGTGCATTACTCTTATGCAACGTGTCTGCGATTCCTTGCATTCCGTTATTGCCAAAATTACAAGTGAGGTTGAGACCTCCTGACAGTATCCATCATCTTGAAGTGTGGGGGGTCACTGGGCAATGAGAGCAATGGATAGAGTGGTAGGCTGCAACAACTGTGTTGCACCAATCTTCTAAATAAATGTCTGAGGGTGGAGGGATGTTTAGTGTGCAACCAAACAGAGAAACTTAGAAAGGAGATCAAGGGTCTGCAGGAGGAACTAAGATAGGCAAAGCAGACTGGAGGAGTTATGTCCAAATACTGGAGGGGAGATGAGGAGGTAGAGCAATTTGAGCCAACAGTAGTGAGGAGAAGGGAAGAGAGAAAGGAGGGCCCAGGCTGAGAAGAATGGTATTAGGGGAAACCAAGTATGGGGACAAAAGACAAATGGAAGGAGGAGATAGGGACTTATGAGGGGAGGAGGAGAAGTGGCAACAGTCATGGAGTCGAAAGGAGGGAACAGGTTACTGTGAGGAGAGAGGAAGCGGGCATTGGTGAAGGGTATTCAGAAAATTGTTCTGCAGTACTAGAGGGGAAGGAAGAGGGGGGAGGTGATGAAATTGGAGGAGTATTTGACAGACGTCTGGAAGAAACTAGAGTTGGGAAAGTTCTGCCAGGGGAATTGCAACAGAAGCGGAAGGGAGAATTACTGTGCAGGAGGACAGGAAGAGATGAGGAGGAATAGATGCAAGAAGTGAGTAAGAGGGGTGGAATCTTAGTGCTGGGGGACTCAGTACTAAGAGGATTCGGGTGGGGTAGTAAAGGGAAGAGGCACAGTACATTTGGGTGGAGGCTATGCCAGGAATGATAGCGGAAAGGGTGGGACAATCTGTTCTAACATATGCTAGAAGGAGTAGGGATAAGCTTTAATTTAATTATACATTTGGGAAAAATGACCTGGCTGACAAGACAGCAGATATAGTCCAGAGGAGGTTTGAGGAACTAGGACAATTATGTGAGGGGCAGGAAGATCAGCAACATTCTCGGGATACTGCCCATGCCAGGCAAGCACAGCAAAGAAAGCTGAGAATAAGAAATTTAATGGATGTCTAAGAACCTGCTGTCATGCTAAAGGGTATGGGGCTGATGGGGTTGGGGAGGGACCTGGGAGGACAGTAGTCTCTATGCAAGGATAGACCACACTGAGCAAAAGGAAGAAAATGTTGAAAGAGGGTGGGGAGTACATACAGAAGTTGGGAATTTAAACTAGAAGCGGGGTGACAAGTGACAAGGGCATGCAGAGACCACAGGTTGAGAAGTCATTTAAGCTTACTCCTGATAGCAAGTGACAAAAACATAGGCAAGTACTGCTGGTGATGCTAGTAATGGAAGGCATGATGGGAGGGGAAGGGGTGGAAGGTGGTCACCCTTAATGCTAGGGAGCCTTGGGAAAACTGCAGAGCTACAGATGCTCATGGCAGAGGGACAGGTGGACATTGCAGCCATCACAGAAACACTTGGGCCACCAGTACAATTACTGGGACCTGTCTATACCAGGGTGCAGGTTATTTCGTAGGGACAGAGTGATTGGGAAAGGAGGGGTGGCAGTACATGTGATGAAGGACTGAAGTGTACTGGAAGAAGGGAGGAGGGTAGACAGAGTCACTATGGATGCAAATCAGGATTCCAAGAACAGGACTCTCAGAATGGGAGTGGTGTATAGCCATCCTCTCAGATGGAGGAGTTAGACAGAAACTAGTGGGACAGATCAGGAGAACCTGCGAGAATGGCAGTGTGGTGACTGTGGGGGACTTCAGCATGCCAGAAGTGGACTGGAATACCCAAACTACCAGGAATGGAAGGGGGCAGGTACTGCTGGATGCCTTCTAGGACAGCTTCCTTATGCAAATGGTCAGTGAACCAACCAGGTTAGGGAATATCCTTGACCTTGTGATGGCAAACGGGGAGACTGTGAGGGAAGTTAAGGTGGCTGAACCACTGGTAGGGAGTGACCACCACTTAGTAGTGGCTCAAATTGGATATCGGTAAGGAAGGAGTGGAATCTGGCACAAGGGTGCTGTGCTTCAGGAGGGCTGATTTGGGAGGATGGGGACCAAGGGTACCTGGCTGGGAATTCAATCTAGTATGAACACTAACCAGAGGTGGGAAGTCATAAAGCTGGTTTCTCTCCAGAGTGAATTCGCTGATGTATTTTCAGGTTCCTCTTTTTGCCAAAATTCTTGTCACATTCAGAACATTTATATGGTCTCTCTCCGGAGTGAGTTTGCTTATGTTTTGTCAGGACATTGTTCTGGGCAAAACTCCTGTCATATTGAGTAAATGTATATGGTGTCTTGTGAATTTGGTGTGTTGTAGTTTTATGCTGCACAGTAAAACTCTTGTCAGTACATTTAACAGCATTTAGCTTGCATAAACTCCTTTGATATTTGGTACATTTCAATTGTCCCTCTCCTACATTAATATGTTGTTGTAGCGTGATGAGATGTAGGTCCTGTAAATTCTTCCTGCACTGAGGATACTGATGAGGTGCTTCTGTTGTGTGACTCAGCTGGCAATTCTCGTGTGATTTTTGATGTCCCCAACTCTCATTACATTCAAACTTCCTGCAGACTGAAAATAAATATTTAATTAGTATTTTCTTACAAAAAGGAAAAAACAGTGTCAGTTGTTTTTATCTCAATCTTTTTAAAAACCCCATTAACTTTCCTGAGATTTAACCTCAGAAATGTGTTTTTAAGACATTCCCATTTTAAAATACTGTGCTCTGGCTTAAACTATTATTTCTTCAACATTTAAACGTATTGTTTGTATTGATAATGCTCGTAGAATGGGTCTGACCAATTCTGACTTCTCACTGGTTGACAGTTGATCACAAGAACATGCAATAAAACATGGCAGGAGCGGTATGATAACCAAATAAGTAATAATACTGGACAAAAAGACTGTTAAAGGAAACACACCCAAAACTTGAAAAATATATGTTGTGCAGAGTGTTTTAATTTGTATGTTAAGTTCTAGTGTTCCTTCCCTCTGACTAGGTATTAGCAGTTTTTCCCAAATTAGCCTACAACTAGCTTTATGCTAGTTTTACGACCCCTGGGGATCTTCATACCTGATAGTGTAATTGTATTTCTTGTTCCCACAGTGCATCTTGTCTCACGTGACTGTGATGTAAGAGAGACCCAACATTCAGCACACACATGCCAAACAAACTAAATATCTTGGAAGCTTTACAAGCTGCACAAAAATTACCAGCAGCAAAGTTTTTCAGAACAGTAAAACCTATAGGATGAGGGTGGTCACCAAGCTGAATTCTACAGATTTTAAAATAAAGCCATCTCTGTTGTTGTGAACTGATTGTAATGCAGTGCTTTCTGCTGGATTTATGGGCTCTGATACATCACCATCATATGAAACAAGGTGCATTGTAGGAGAAAGAAATGCAATAAAGTTATTTGATATGGGGATCTCCAGGGGTCATAAAACTACCCTAAAGCTAGCAGGCTAATTTAGGAAAAACTCCTAATACCAGTCAGAGGAAAGGAAACACTAGAACTTCACATACAAATTAAAACACTCTGCACAGCATATATTTTTTCAAGTTTTGGGTGTAGTTTTCCTTTAAACAACTCATATAGAGCCACATTTGTTTTAATCCAATCATTTAACCAGGAGTGGCACACTAAGCTGAAAGCTTGTTTACAGGTGCAACCTGGTAGCACTGGTAAGTTAAGTGACTTGCTCAGGGTCACATAGTACGCACGTGGGGGCTGTGGGATTCAAACCCAGGTCTCCAGATTTACAGCTCACAGCCTTTAACCACTGCGCTATACTGCCTCCCAAAATGGAACATTTCCAGTGCAGACAAAAATTAAATTACATTTTAAAAATGCTGATAGTAACCATAGTCAGTGTGGGACCAAGTAAAATATCAATCTGCAGCTACCCTATCTTTAAGTAAAAATAAAAATACATTTTTAAATGCAGGATGTCACTAAAGTCAGACAGAGCACAATACAATTGCAGCTACCCTCTCTACTGATAAAAGCAAAAATCATATTTAATACAGGCAATAATCAGAGCGAGCAAAACTACAAAGAACTGCAGCTACCCCAAGTAAAAAAAAAAAATCACGTTTTTAAAATGTGGACAGTGACCAAAGTCAGAGAGACTACAACTACAGCTGCCCCTTCCTAGTAAATATAAATCACATTTTTGTAATGCAGACAGTCACCAGAGTTAGAACAATACAATACAACTGAAGCTACCCTCACCTCCAAGTAAAAAGCAAGAATCACATATAATATGGAGCCAGTCGCAGTACAGTGCAAATGTATTCTGACTGGCTCTGGTGGCTGTCTCCACTATAAAACTGCGAATCTCCTAAGTAAAAAAAAAAAAAGTAAATTCACATTTTTCTTGAAGGTGAAGCAAGCTACTTTTAAACAACTGGGAGCTGTGGGGGAAGACACTGGCAATCTGTATGAAAGTTCATTATTGCTCAAATCTGAGGGAGGTCTGTCTTAACTTTGAATTTTAGACTTGGTGTTGCTTTGTGTTTTGTCTTTTGTTCTCCTTTTGTGACTCAAGATGCAATTTGCAGAACTGCTACTCTTGTGAGTTTAACTTCAGAAGGATTGAAATACTGCATAACTGGTTTTCCCCTGTGTTCGGCTGGATTAATTTTCTACTAGTAGTTTGTGACAGGTTGCATGAAACTATTTTGTTTTGGTACAGTGAACTATTTACTGGTGGTAGAGAATTTTTTCTTTGTGAACCTTGTGTTTGTGTATTCAAACCAGACAGGGCCTCAGGTTGCGAAACTGGGTCTTCTGTCTTCAGAGCACAGAACATCAGGTTGTATTGTATCAGAGGAGGCTTACATTACAGGTATTGAGCCCAACTGCTTGATTTTTCTGGCTGCAATTGTTTTTGCTGGGCATATTCTGTGGTAGATTATTGCACAAGTTCTAAGGAAGGTCATCATCACTCACTAGAGTGGCGGGTTAGAGTCTGAAGTTGATTGCTCTGAGGAAACAGACTTGGGGCCCAGTCCCACCTGCCACTGACATCCCCCAAAGCTGTCATTTTCTTTATACCAGGGGTTCTGACATCACTTCCCCAAGATGGCATAGGGCATACAACTGTCCACCTGTCATATCCTTACCAATCCAGCACACTGCATTGACGGTAAGTGTACTCGCACACTAAAAAACAAACAAACAGAAAGATAAACAGGAAGACAGATACAGTATGTGGGGTGTGGTGCAATGTAATACCTGTGGGGCAGTAGTCTTCTGGGAGACATTCTGGAGGCTGTGATGTTGCTCTATTTGCAGTCAACTCTTTGCTCTGAGGGAGGAGGTTGCCCATCTCAGGTCGAATTGGACAGGAGTAGGGAAACATCCCCCACCCAGGAAACATCAGGGCCACCACCACTGCCTAAGAGGTTGCCAAGAAAGAGGAGCAGTTGGACCATGGTGGGCTCAGGGAGGGTGAGTGTGGCAGAACAGAGGCACATCCCTCCAGGTGTACCTCTCCACAATCCTCATGCTGTACTGGTGTAGCATAATTCTCCTATGGAGGCACCTGCACTGGAGACCGAGAAGGTCACTGGGAATGGCCACAAGGAAGGCACACAGGAGGGTGGCACAGGACACCAGAAGGGAGAAAGCAGCTCCTTGTTGGGTACTAAATTATTAGGGGGCAGAACTGGGGGGAAAAGAGGAGAGGGAGATAAGGTGCCTGCCCGAAGCCATGTCTTGGAGGGATGGGAAATGAATCCTAAGGATTGCAACAGCATCTGCATGGGAGATGGAACTAGACATCATTGTCCACTGAGGAACAAATGACTTAGCTGGACATTGGATCACAGCAGTGCAGGAGGAGTTTGTGGAATTGGGGAGGGGCCTTAGCCAAGTACCACACACAGTAACCTTCTCAGAGGTACTGCCCGTCTATGGCATGGGTTAGGCTAGGGTACTACACACCATACAATTCAATGAACTGTGCAGAACACAGGGTTTTGGCTTGATTGGGGACCGAGGTACCACTTGGAGGTATGCACACTTATACTGGCAAGATGATCTGCATCTGTCCAGGAGGAAAAGCAGGCTCCTGGGTGATAGGTTTAAACGCTTCATTGGCAAGCTTCAACTAGCCAAGGGGAGGCACTGATAAGAAGCAGAGAATTCCCAGCCTCCCCATAAAATAGGGTCATCAGTGAGGTAAACACCAAGGTAGAAAGGTCGATAGGGAGCAGGATGAGGGTAAATGTAGTAAAAGCTAAAGACAGTAAGGGCAGAGATGGGGCTAAAAAGGTAAGACCATAAAAAACTGAGGGTGATGAGTACCAATGTCCGTAGTCTGGGTAACAAACTTTCTGATTTAGCAGCCTTGATAGAGAGAGATAGCTGGATGTTGTGGCAGTCACTGAAATATGGTAGACAGAGAACCATGACTGAGATGTAACCATACCAGGGTATGCAACCAACAGGAAGAACAGCGAGGTAAAAGACATAAGAGAAGGGATAAAAGCAACAGAACTAAAGGGTAAAGCAGGAAGAGAGAGAGCACTGTTGGTCACCTTGGAGACAGGTAATGGCACCACAATCCCATTGGGTAGTATACAGACCCTCATCTCAGGGAGGAAATGGACAAGAAAATGTTAGAAGGCATCCTTAGAACTGCAGAAAAAAGGGACATTTTGTTGATGGGGGACCTGAATATCCCAGATGATAACTGGAGCACATGTGCTGCAGCCACATCCAACAGCAGGAACGTTCTTGATGCCCTGCAGGGGGCATGCCTCAGACAGCTAGAATTGGAACCCTCTTGGGAGGGAGCAATCTTAGACCTGGTACTCTCAAATGGAGATGGTGAGAGGATCACAGATTTCAGAAGTGCGTAGCCATCTTGGAACTAGTGACCACAGAACAGTGTGATGCATGATAAACACATCTGTAGAGTCAAGCCATACAAAGACAAAAGTACTAGACTTTAATATAGAAACATAAGATTTGATGGCGGATAAGGACTGCTTGGCCCACCTAGTCTGCCTATTTCCCTACCTGATAGATAAGCTGCAGATTCTAGTTAACAGTTTACTTCCTCCTATCCCCCACTAGAATTGCCGTGTGTCTGTCTCATGCATTCTGAATTCTCCCAGTGTTCCTAACTCCACAACCTCCTCAGGAAGGCTGTTCCATGCATCCACAACCCTCTCTGTGAAAAATACTTTAATATTACCTCTGAGCCACCCCTATCTGAAAATTATGCCCACGTGTTCTTGCACATCTCTTTTTCCAAAGATGCTACCTCTTGTACTTTAATTCTTTTGAGATTCTTGAAAGTTTTATCATGTCCCTCCCCTGCTTTCAAGCGTATACACATTAAACTGCTTTAGTCTCTCCTCATATGTCTTCTGGTACAGACCCTGTACCATTTTGATTGCCCTCCTCTGAACAGCCTCCACTCTGTCTTTGTGGAGATGGGGTCTCCAGAATTGCACACAGTACTCCAGCTTGGGTCTCACCAACTATCTGTACAGAGGGATAACAAATACAGGTTACTCACCTGTAACAGGAGTTCTAGGAATGGTATATGTTGTTCATCCACACTGTCTGGCAGATTCCTTGCCGCTTTAAATCTTGCCGGAAGGTCTTCAAGCTGGCTCCTCCCACCCACCCGGGTGATAAAACTCTTGGCTCCGCCACATGATGCCAGATCTAGCCCGCCAGAAGCCAGGTTGTGCGTCGGCCGGGAGGTCGGGTGGGTCGTGTGGGTGAACAACATATACCATTCCTAGAATTCCTGTTACAGGTGAGTAACCTGTATTTCTAGGGGCATGGATATGTTGTTCATCCACACTGTCTGGCAGACTCCTAGCAGTTCTCTGGGAGAAGGGAGGCAAGGCGCACACCCCCTACTTGGGAAATAAAGACTGGAGAACCGAGGCCCCAAAACCAGCATCCCGGCGTGACTCAAGGTCGATGTGGTAGTGGGTGATGAAGGTGTGTGCTGACTTCCAGGTAGCAGCCTGCAGATTTCCTGATAGGGACGCCCATGGAAGCAGCTACCATGCAGCAGTATGGCGGTAGAATGAGCTCTTATCCTCTAGGAGGCTCCATGCCCGCCAACCTATAGCAGAGATCTATGCAGGAGGTGACCCACCTGCCTATCGTCCGCTTGGCTGCAGGTCTGCCAGGTGCGGCTTCAGCGTAGGTGACAAACAGCTGGCGAACCTCTCCCCAAACTTCAGCTGTCCGCTCCTTATAATAAGCGAGCGCTCTTCTAGGGTCCAAAGTATGGAGCCTATATTCGGCCTCCGAGGTGTGATTAGGGTAGAACACCAGCAGAGTCAACCCCTGGTTAAGGTGAAACTCGGACACCACCTTCGGAAGGAATTTCAGGTGGGGGTGCAGGGCAACCTTGTCCCTGTGGAAGACCAGATAAGGAGACTCGATGGAAAGCACCTGGAGCTCTCCCATCCTTCTGGCTGAGGTGATAGCCACCAAGAAGGCAGTCTTCCACGACAGGTGAGAGATGTCACACCTGTGCATCGGTTCGAATGGCCTGCCCATGAGCTTAGCCAAAACCAGCAGTAGATCCCACGGAGGTGGAGGCTCTTGCATGGAGGGGATATGTGATCAAGGCCTTTGAAAAGCATCCGACCACCTTCTCCTCTGCCACTGACTACTTCCGGCCCATGCCCGTAAGCAGAGATGGCTGCCAGGTGCACCTTAAGGGTTGTCAACCAAGCCTTGCTGAGAAATGGACCACAGGTAGTCCAGAATACTTGCCAAAGAACAGAAGGAAGGGTCCAGGCCCTTGCCTGACACCAAATGGAAAATCTCTTCCATTTGAAGGCGTAGCATTTTCTGGTCGACTCCTTACGGGATGCCTCAATGACGTTGAGGACCTCGTTGGAAAGACCCAAGGCCTGGAACTCTAGCCACTCAGGAACCAGGCCGTCAGGTGCAGGGATTGAAGGTCCGGATGGAATACCTTCCCCTGAGTGACTGAGATCAGGTCCGGGTGGGCTGAAAGCTGCCTCGGGAACCTGGAGCTGAGACTGAGGAGATCTGGATACCAGAACTGACGGGGCCAGTCTGGGGCTACCAGAATCACCTGCGCCTTGTCCTTCCTCACCTTGAGAAGCACCTTGTGGATCAAGGGAAATGGGGGAAAGGCGTAGAAGAGGCCGGCGTCCACGGCCTCGAGAAGGCATCCCCCTGCAGCGAGCCCTGCTGAGGGGGGCAGGCATGAAACAGTCTCAGCTTCACATTCTCCCTTGAGGCAAACAGGTCCACCTGAGGTGTGCCCCAGTGGAAGAAGAGATCTTGTACTACCTCCGCAGTAGAGACCACTCGTGAGACGCAGCCCTTATCCGCAAAGGGCATCGACCAGGGTGTTGGAGGCTCCTGCCACGTGAATGGCGAGGAGATCCGCTCCAGGCTGCGCAAGTGACTAAATGCAGAGAGCTTCCCTGCACAGAGGCATGGAGCGCGGCCCCACCCTGGCGGTTTAGATAGTACATGGTGGTGGTATTGTCCATCTGGACCTGAACCACTTGACTCCATAGAATGGAGCGAAGGCAGTGAGGGCTAGACGAACTGCTCGAAGCTCCAGCAGGTTGATGGCATCGGGACTCCTGAGGGACCAGAGGTCGCGCACCTGAGCTCCCCCAGATGGGCACCCCAACCCATCAGAGAAGCATCGGTCGACAGAGAGACCGTCGGCTTGAGGCGGACAAACGGGATGCCCTCCTGCAGATGTGCCGGAACGGTCCACCACTGGAGAGCGTTCCACATCCCCTGGGTCACTGTCACTAGCTGATCCAACGGATCAAAGCGCTGTGACCACTGGCTGGCCAGTCCCCATTGAAGGAATGCATGTACCAGCGGGCCCAATGGACCACGCTGGTGCAGGCTGCCATGAGGCCCAGAAGGTGCAGGAAGTCCTGGGCATGGCGCAACTGCCCAACCAGAAATGATTGGGCAAAGGAGGAAAGAACCTCGGCCCTGTCCGCTGGGAGCTGTGCTCTGCCCCGATGAAATGTACCACCTGCTTTGGCACAAGTTCTGACTTGGCCTCATTGATAAGGAGGCCAATCTGAGAGCAAACCTGGAGGACCAGATCTCTGGACCGCTCCACCTCTGCTCTGGAGGGGGCTGCAATCAGCCAGTCGTCCAGGTAGGGGTACACCCAGACCCTTCGGCGTCGCAGGAATGCTGTCACCACTGCCATGCATTTGGTGAAGACCCTGGGAGCTAGGGAGAGGCAGAAGGGCATGGCCTGGAACTCGTAAAGGGATCCCTCTGCTCTGAAGCAGAGGAATCTCTGATGAGACGGACGGATTGAGACATGAAAGAACGCATCCTGGAGGTCCAGGGAACAGAACCACATGACTCGTTCCAAGGATGGGATTATCTGAGCCAGAGTGACCATCCTGAAGGTCCGAGACCTGAGGAACCTGTTCAGGTCGTGCAGGTCGAGAATGGGGCATGAGCCCCCCGTCCGTTTTGGGACCAGGAAATACCTGAATACAAACCCCGGGTCTGGAGGAGGATCCACCGCCTTCCTGATCACCTCTTTTTCGAGGAGCAGGGCAATATCGGCTCGGCCGGCCGACAGCGAGGCTGTGGACCCCATGGCCCACCCAAGGGTCGATGGCTCGAAAGGGTGAGGTCTGCTCGAACTCCAGAGGCAGGCCCTTTCCTACCACCTCCAACACCCAGTGGTCCGTGGTGATAGCGGACCAGGTGGAAAGGAAGTGGCGGAGCCGTCCCCCCACGGGGGGAGCCCAGGGTGGAGTGACGAGGCTGGGGGCGACACCCCTCAACCCATCACTGGGCAGGCTTGGAAGAGGGACCAGCCGAGGGACCTCCTGGGCCTTTACCTCCCTGCTTCCTGTTGGAGGAAGCCGCGGGCTTGGGTTTGGGATGCCAAGGTCGAGCCTGCTGGCCCTGATGCTGGTGCTGTTGGGCCGGATGTGCCGCAGGTGCAGAAGGACGAAACGGCTTGTGCTGCTGCTGATGGTGGCCTTTGTCCTTCTGGGTGGAGGTGACGGAGTCCAGGGTGGCACTGGACTTTCTGATCTGCTGTAGGTGACCTTCCACTCCAGGGCCAAAGAGGTCGGTCCCCAAGAAGGGAACATCCTCCAACTTGTGCTGGGTATCCGCTGTGAAGGTGGATATCCTCAGCCATGCTCTGCGGCGCATGGCCACTGTGACTGCAACCGATCTGGCACAGGAGTCCCCTTTGTCCAGAGCTGTTTGAAGCTGCTGCTTCGCAACCGCCCTACCCTGGTCCCGAACCTGCCGGACCGTGGTCTGGAGGTCGGCCAGGAGATGAGGGATCACCTCATCCAGGGAGCCCATGAGGGCGTGGGAGAAGTGTGCCATCAGCACGGCTGAGCTGGCCTGGCAGAGGTCAAGGAAGGATGCAGCGTACACCTTGCTCCCGGCATAGTCCAGCTTTTTGACTGCCGGAAACGCTGTTGGTGACCAACCTCGGCAGAGGGTGCTCTCAAACCCGGCAAAGAGCCAGTAGGGACCTCATACTTCCTGGCCATCCTGGCCGAGGGCACAGAACAGGAAGCAGGCTGCTGCCAAAGCTCAAGCCTGGGCGGCCGACAATGGTCTCAGCCACTGGAAAGGCCTCCGTGGGCGAATCCCCGGTCCAGTATCTATGTCAGGATACTGGCCCGCTTGGATATGGGCTCGAGCTGCATCCCAGTGGACTCTGAGATGAGCCAAGCAGACCCATGAAGGACGATGGGCTTCGCTCAGTGACTGACCCCGGAGGACTCCAGGTCAACCTGCCTGGAGAACAGGGAGGAGTCGTTGGACTCCGAGGAGTCCGTGAAGAGCTGCCTAGGGTCTGAGCCACCCTCCACCTGCCGAGGACAGTCAGGAGTGAGGGTAACTGACAACCTGTGGGGCAGGCCTTGACCTGACTGAGAGTCCTTGGTCGGTGCCCCGATTTCGGTTGTGGAGGTGGCGGTTCCACCACAATCGTTGGGGCAGCAGGTTTCAGCCGAACAACCGGCCCAGGCTTGGGCATCTCGACTGCAGCGAGAGGCTGTTTCGGCCGTTCAGGTGACAGCCACTTGATGGCCGAGGAAGGCGCCGGTGTCGACTTGGTCCCGGACAAAAGTAACTGGTGCCACATCAGGTCCTTGTAGCACCGACGCAATTTGTGCCGAAGCCACTCCTCATCCGAGGAGGAGCGGCATCGCCGCTTACCTCGGTGCTGAGACAGAGACCGCCGATGTCGGCGGGATTGGCTGGACCGAGAAGAGGTCTGAGACTGAGACTGAGATCCTCGGTGTGTCAGAGGACGGGCCTGGGAGGGAGCGGGACACCCGCCTTCCCTCGCTCGGATGCCTTAACCGGGACTGCTGCACCGATGGCACTGGCAACCTGTTTCCACCGTGGAACCAGGGAAGAAGGTTGTCAGCTTCACAAGCGCATAACCGTCCAACAGGTCAAGAAAATCTCGATCACATCGATGGCTGTCTCGGCGGCTGACCTGACAGGGACGCAACTCAACCGAAGTCGACGGTCGGCTGTCCGGGAAGGGACCTCCCGCTCACTTAACACCGACTTATAGATTCCCCTTGGGATCCTTCTTTTGGACCAAGAGGGATGTCCTGATGGCCCCTCCCTTCATGGAAAGGAATGGCAAGCTCCTTGAACGAGCAGAATACGAGGTACCCAAAGAGAGCGGATAAATGCTATGATCGAGGAGGAGGAAGATGCGGCCTGGGCCACCTCCTCCTCAAGGGCTTATCATCTGCTTGAGCTGCTCAGCCGAGCCAGCCACCATGTAACCGCCAACGGGCCTCTTTGACTTTACTGGTGGGTAGCGGTTTCGGTGCCCAAGCTTCAACCATGCAGTCGGTCCTCCAAGACATTGGCGAGAAATCCAACAGCATGACTCGCAGGTCTGTGGGTCATGGTTCTAGGTCGAGGCAGTAGACGACATGGAGTGTGATCCGCCCTGGACATCTTCTGCCCACAAGAGCCTACTAAAACTGGGAGTCGATTTGTCCATCGCAGCCGTGAGGGAAAAGGAAGACCAAGTCTTGAGAATTTAAAACGCAGTTTCGGACGAACTGAAGAGTTAGGATCCAGTCTGTCACACACAGCTGCTAAGGAGGGAACCTGAGCTTCCAAGCAGTAAGGAAGATCTGGAGTCATGGGGTGGAGCCGAGTTTATCACCCGGTGGGTGGAAGGAGCCAGCTTGAAGACCTTCCGCAAGATTTAAAGCAGCAAGGAATCTGCCAGACAGTGTGGATGAACAACATATCCATGTCACTAGAACTTCCTGTTTTCACTGTTGATGCCTCTCCTATGCATCCCAGTACCCCCAACCCTCCTTACTGCTTTCTTACATTGCTTACCCACCTTTAGGTCATCTGATATAGTTACTCTTGGTCTCTCTCAATTTTCGTTGTTATTATCTCACCTCATATTGTGTACTCTTCCCCTGGGTTTTTGTTTCCCAGATGCATTACTTTGCACTTCTTTGCATTGAACCTGAGCTGCCATATATCTGACCATAACTCCAACCTTGCCAAATCCCTTTTCGTTCTTTCCACCCCACCTTATGTATCAACCCTGTTGCAAATGTTTGTGTCATCTCCAAAGAGACATACTTTTCCTTCCAGGTGCTCGGCAATGCCACTTATAAAGACATTAAAGAGGACCCGATTTTAGTACCGATACTTCAGCGTACCCTACTAGTTACTCTCTTTTCTTCACTGTGGACTCTTGTTTACTATTACTTGTTGCATCCTGTTGTCCAGTCAGTTTTTATCCAGGCTACCTACCTTGGGACCCACCCCAAGGCTGGCTAACTTGTATATTAATCTTTTGTGTGAGATTGTGTTAAATGCCTTGATAAAATCTAGGTAGGCCATATCCATAGCCCCTCCCTGCTCTACTACTTTGGTCACCCAGTCAAATAAATCTATTACGTTCATTTGACATGACCTTCCTGCTGTGAAACCATGTGGCATTGGGTCCTGTGCCCCACTGGCCTCTAGGTACTTAACAATTCTTTCCTTCAGAAATGATTTAATCATTTTCCTATCACTGACGTAAAAACTAACTGGTCTGTAGTTTCCTGCCTCTACCCTGCTTCCACTTTTGTGAAGTGGAATCACATCCGCCCTCCTCCAGTCCTCAGGTACCACCCCATCCTCCCATGATTTGTTAAAAGGGTAGTCAGTTGTGTTACTAGTTTTCCCTTAGTTCTTTTAGAATTCTGGGGTGAATCCCATCAAGCGATCTGATTTTGGCAAATGGGTGAGTGCCTAAGGAATGCACTAGCAAAGGGTAGAAAGGAATGGTAGAAGAGCAATGGGAGACAATCAAACCTCAAGGAAACCACAGAAAGGTCAGTGTGGCCCTCAAAACCTGAAAAATAAATCAAAGATCTGGGAGGGATCTAGCTCCAATTAACCTCTTGTAGCTTCTGTCCACAGAACTGGAGACATAGACCCTCTTACCGGGCTAGAAATTCAAACTTCATTTTATTCAATTGAATCACCAAGTATTTCCATTAACGTTTCACAGTCATTGTTACTGCTTCATTGGGATTTTATATCTAATAAAAAATTAAAAAAAATGTCCATTTAAAACATCACTTAAGTACACTTGTATATCATGGTACAGTGCAGCCCATTTATAAGAACATCGGATATAAGAACATCCTGGACATAATCAAATTTTTCTCATGTACCGATCTCACACCATTGTTTTCTATGGGAGCAAAGACTGTTTTTAAGAACACCAGGATCAGTTAGAATCACTTTTTTTTTTTTAAAAGCAGTGCTCTCTGTGAGGGTCTGGGTAGCTTTCCTTCACACCTCTTTAGCTGCTTCAACCCTTACTAGCACGTTAACTATGCTCTTAAAGCCCATTGCAACAATGCAGCGTTCCTCTTTGATCTCAATTGATTTCAGTTGTCGACACTTGGTGTTAAACAATGATGGTGTCTGCCCAATGGATGATTTCAAGTGCACACATTCACATCTAACTAGCCCCCAAGCACTTAATCATTTAATCATTAATCCTGCTTTGCAAGCTAATTATCCAATTGTTAAAACATTCCTTCATGGCGAAACACTGCGGCTAACATAAATGCAGGCTGTCATTAATTTCTCTCAATGCTGTCTGCCCTGAAGAAACACAAGTGTACCACACTGACCCTTGCCCAAAAAATCCAAATCATTCAATCTCTCAGTGTTCTAAATGAGGTGATATTGCGAAAGAATTTAACATAAATGTGTGCACGATTTCTAAAATCCTTGCCAACAAAGAGAACTGTACACTGATTATCAGCATGGGTTTAACACAGAAATCAAAAGAAAATGTCTGGGGAAAGATGAAGTGTTTGAAGTTGCCTTGCTCTGGTGGTTCAGTGCCTGCAGGAATGCTGATGCTCCAATTAGTGGACCATTGCTGTTGACAAAAGCACACCAACTTGCTGATGGACTTGGTGGCCTATTTACCACAACAAATGGCTGGTTATGTAGATAGAAGAATGACATAACATACACTTCAAATGTTGCCACGTTGAGAAGCAGGACGCAGATTTAGCTTGTGCTGGCAGATGGACCGAAAGTGTCCTCCCCCTCCTGCTGTCTGAATTTTCACCGGAGCTAATCTATAACTGCGACGAAACAGGAATTTATTTTCAGGCTATTCCAGGCTGAAGAAAGGCTATCTGCCCTTGTGTGTGCTAACATGATGGGAACTGACAAAATGTCCCTCTTGGTCATCGGGAAGTCTAAGAACCCATGGTGCTTCCACAGCATAAGTGTGGATGCACTGCTGGTTGAATATCATGCCAACAGTAATTATTGGATGACTGGGCAAATCTTTACAGAATGGCTACAAGGTGGAATGTCAAGCTGCTGAGAAAGCGTAAGAAAGTTTGCCTACTACGATAACTGTGAGTGCAAACCCAGCATTAACTCTTAGCAACATAAGGCTTGTGTTTCTCCCACGAATACAACCTCCCTGATCCAGCCTATGGATCAGGGGTCATAAGAAATCTGAAGCAGCTGTACAGAAAAAAAAACTGTAGAAAAGCTGCTTATTTCTATTGATGCTGGCAGAGCTGCTAAAGCCAGTGAGCTCAAAGGAAATTAACATCTTGGACTCCGTAATGATGTTAGATGGGGCTTGGAGACAAGTGACTGCTGACATAATCAACAACTGCTTCAGAAAGGCCAGCTTATAAGAACATCATATTTGCCAAGAGAAAATGTTCTTATAAGTGGGCTGTTACTATAAGCAGGCTAACGCTAACTTCAGTCTTAGTGTTCACTGTTCTGTGACGCAATTTTGTGTCAAAACCACTTCTTCCAGTGTAATTGAACATTTGCTGGGTTTTTCTGGGGGGTATTATCTCTTTTCATAAGTTTGTCATATAATGCTCTTAGTCCCACATCATGTTTGATGCATGTATATAGAGCTCTAACATCAAATGTTACTAACAAGCAATTTTCATTTACAATTTTTTCTTTGTTCAATTTTTCCAACACTTGGATAGTATCTTTAGAGTCTGTAAGGTATGACTCAATGTTAATTACAAATGGCTGTATAAAATAGTCTATATAGACAGGCAAGGTTTCTAGCGTTGAGTCTATTCCAGCTACAACTGGGTGTCCAGGTGGGTCCTTTTCTTCTTTATGAATTTTGGCAAAGTATAGAATGTTGGCATAATAGAATGTTGTCCGAGTGGCATTCTTTTCTTCCAACACTGTTATGTAATTTTTTTTCTACCTTCATCTAAAATCTTTTTTACTAATAGTTTTACCTGTTCCATTGGGTTTGTATCACACTTCTGATAGAATTATCTAGTCTTAATTGTCTGAGTCACTCCTTGTTGTAATCTTCTCTATCCATAATTACTATTCCCCCTTATCTGCCATTTTAATAACTATAGTTTGATCATTTTTTAAACTCCTTAGGGCTCCAGATTCATTAGTTGTTAAATTATATGCTTGTCTTCTATCTAAGTTATTCTTTTCAAGGTGTTCTAAGTCATTTTCCACCATTTCTGTGTATGTAATTATGTTTTGGGGTATGTAGGTACATCCAAATAGTAACAGAAACAAGCACATAAAGTGGGTTCAATGTTTTTAATTATACAGTTAAGTCACTGAAGCCAAAGAGTACATCTGAAAGAGTTCACCTAACTAAATAAGCATTTATCAATGCTGAACATGTTAGCTCACATGATGTTACTAGTTCAGTAACCTCTGCCTTGTGGACTTTGGGATCCACCAAGCTAAAATATATAGGTCCCTATATTCAGAGCCAGCTGTGTGTGCTGTGCTGACAGGAGCACTGTGCGGCAATTAGTACACAGGCAGCTTGGGGGAAATATTTAGCTAATTAGTGCACTCCAACAAGACCACGGTACTGTAAGTGTTTGAATATGGTGCCAGGTTGACACAGTGCATCATGACCATGCACTGCATTGACACAGTCCCAGACAGAATATGGCCCACAGGAACCTGATGAGGATAGCACAACCCAAACATAATACTGCAGTGTTCCAGTCAATGTATTCAGCCCTGTTATGCTAATGAGACCATTGAGAATGCAAGGACTAAATAAATATTAAGCCACAACAAAAGGTGACATTTAATGGGAATAAATGCATAGCTGGGGTGGCATGAGGATGAAGGAGAGTGCCTACAATGATCAACACTGCATTAATTCCCAATAAGATGCCACATTTGGAGTTGCTAATGCTCTTGTAACATTGTATGTTTCAGGTGAATTATACATTGTTGCCTGTTTCTGTTATGTTGAAAAATGAGTCACACAATTTTTGTATGTACATAATATACAGGTTACTCACCTGTAACAGGAGTTCTGAGAATGGTATATGTTGTTCATCCACATTTATTGGCAGGTTCCTTGCCGCTTTAAATCTTGCGGAAGGTCTTCAAGCTGGCTCGTCCACCCACCGGGTGGTAAAACTCTCGGCTCCCCCATGACGCCAGATCTGGCCGCTGGAAGCTCAGGTTGTGCGTCGAAGCCGGGAGGTTTGGTGGAATGGTAGGATGAATAATATATACCATTCCTAGAACTCCTGTTACAGGTGAGTAACCTGTATTTAGGGACATGGATATGTTGTTCATCACCACTTATTGGCAGACTCCTAGCAGTTCTCCGGGAGGAGGGAGGCAAGGCTATACTTAGGAATAAAGACTGAGAACCGAGGCCCCAAAACCAGCATCCCGGGTGACTCAAGGTCGATGTGGTAATGGGTAATAAAGGTGTGTGCTGACTTCCAGGTAGCAGCCCTGCAGATTTCCAGGATAGGGACGTCCCTGGAAGCAGCCACCGATGCAGCAGTATGGCGGGTAGAATGAGCTCTTATCCCTCCGGGAGGCTCCATGCCCGCCACTTATGGCAGAGATCTAAGCAGGGGTGACCCACCTGCTTACCGTCCGCTTGGCTGCAGGTCTGCCAGGTGTGGCTTCAGCGTGGGTGACAAACAGCTGGCGAACCTCTCCAATTTCAACCGTGCGCTCCTTATAATAGCGCGCCTTCTAGGGTCAAAGTATGGAGCCTGTATTCGGCCTCCGAGGTGTGATTGGGGTAGAACACCGCAGAGTCAACATCTGGTTAAGGTGAACCTCCGACACCACCTTCGGAAGGAATTAGTGGTGGGGCGAGGACAACCTTTCCCTGTGGAAGACCAGGTAAGGAGACTCAATGCAAAGCACCTGGAGTTCTCCCATCCTTCTGGCTGATGTGATAGCCACCAAGAAGGCGGTCTTCCACGACAGGTGAGAGATCACACCTGTGCATTGGTTCGAATGGCTTGCCCATGAGCTTTGCCAGTACCAGCAGTAAATCCCACGGAGGTGGAGGTTCTCGCACCAGAGGGGAAATGTGATCAAGGCCTTTGAAAAAGCGCCAGACCACCTTCTCCTGCGCCACCGACTGTGCCCCGGCCCACGCCCGGTAAGCAGAGATGGCTGCCAGGTGCACCTTTAGGGTCGACGACCTAAGCCCTTGACTAGAAAGGGACCATAAATAGTCCAAAATGCTTGCCAAGGAACAGGAGGAAGGGTCCAAGCCCTTACCCTGACACCAAATGGAAAACCTCTTCCATTTGAAGGCATAGTATTCCTGGTCGACTCCTACGGACGCCTCAACAACATTGAGGACCCCATCGGAAAGACCCAAGGCCTGGAACTCTAGCCGCCAGGAACCAGGCCGTCAGGTGCAGGGATTGAAGGTCCGGATGGAACACCTTCCCCTGATTGACTGAGAGCAGGTCCGGGCGAGCTGGAAGCTGCCTCGGGAGCCTGGAGCTGAGGCTGAGGAGATCTGGGTACCAGAACTGGCGGGGCCAGTCTGGGGCTATCAGAATCACCTGCGCCTTGTCCCTCCTTGTCTTGAGAAGCACCTTGTGAATCAAGGGAAATGGGGGAAAGGCATAAAAGAGGCCCGGGGTCCACAGCCTCGAGAAGGCATCCCTCTGCAGCGAGCCCTGCTGAGGGGGGCGGGCATGAAACAGCCTCAGCTTCGCATTCTCCCTGGAGGCAAACAGGTCCACCTGAGGTGTGCCCCAGGGGGAGAACAGATCTTGTACTACCTCCGGCAGGAGAGACCACTCGTGAGATGCAGCCCCTATCCGGCTCAGGGCATCGGCCAGGGTGTTGGAGGCTCCTGCCACATGAATGGCTAGGAGATCCGCCTCCAGGCTGTGCAGTGACCAATGCGAGAGCTTCCTTGCAGAGAAGCATGGGCGCGTTCCCGCCCTGGCGGTTCAGGTAGTACATGGTTGTGGTACTGTCCGTCTGGACTCGGACCACTTGACCCAGGAGAAACGGGCAAGCGGTGAGAGCTAGGCAGACCGCCGAGCCCAGCAGGTTGATGGGTGGCCCCTGGCCCAATCATGCACCTGCCCCATCAACCCAGAGATGCTCTATCGCTCGGGCAGACAAACGATGCCCTCCTGCAGATGGAATGGAATGGTCCACCACTGAGAGCATTCCACATCTCCTGGGTCACTATCACTAGCTGGTCCAAAGATCGCAGTGTGTGACCACTGGCTGGCCAGTCCCTCACTGAAGGGGGATGTGCCAGCGTGCCTAACGGACCACGCTGGTACAGGCCGCCATGAGACCCAGAAGGTGCAGGAAGTCCCGGTAGGGCGATTGCCCAACCAGAAATGATTGGGCAAAGGAGGTAAGAACCTCGCCCTGTCCGCCGGAGCCGTGGTCTGGCTCGGGAAGAGAGTCGAGCTCTGGCCCCGATGAACAGGATCACCTGCCGCTCGAGTTCCCACTCTGGCCTCAAGTGGATGAGAAGGCTAACTTGAGAGCAAACCTGGAGGCCCAGATCTCTGGACAGCTCCACCTCCCGCCTGGAGGGGGCTGCTATCAGCCAATCATCCAGGTAAGGGTACACCGGACTCTCGGCCAGCAGGAATGCTGTCACCACTGCCATGCATTTGGTGAAGACCCTGGGAGCTGGAGATAAGCCGAGGGCATGGCTCGAACTGAAAGAGGGATCCCTCCGCCGAAGCGGAGGAATCTCCGATGGACGGACAGATAGGAGTTGAAAGAACGCCCCTGTAGGTCCAGAGTAGAACCACACGCGTGTTCCAGAGATGTATTATCTGCGCCCAGAGTGACCATCCTGAAGGTTCGAGACCTTAGGAACTTGTTCAGGTCGTAGTGTCGAGAATGGGCACCAGCCCCTGTCCGCTTCGAACCAGGAAATACCTGGACACGAACCCCGGTCTGAGGGGGTCCTCCACCTCGTGATTACCTCCTTTTTGGAGGAGGAGGCGATGTCAGCTCGGCGAGCCGCCAGTGAGGCTCACGGACCCCGAGCCCCCGAGGTGCGATGGCTCTGAAGGTGGGGCCTGCTCGAATTCCAGAGGTAGGCCTTTTCCCACCACGTCCAGTACCCACCTGTCCGTGGTAACAGCGGACCAGGCGGAAAGGAAGTGTCTGAGCTGCCCCCCCGGGGGGAACCAGGGGTGAGGTCACAGGGATGGGGGCGACACCCCTCAGCCCGTCACTGGCAGGCTTGGAGGAGGGACCGCCGAGGACCTCCTGGGCCTTACCTCCCTGCTTCCTGTTGGAGGAAGCCACGGCTGGGTTTGGGATACCAGGTTGAGCCTGCTGGCCCTGACGTTGCTGGGCCGGGCGACGGGCGCAGAAGGACAAAGGGCTTAGGCTGTGGCTTGCGGCTTTGTCCTTCTGAGCGGAAGAGACTGGAGTCCAAGGTAGCATTGACTTCTCGATCCTCTGCAGGTGACCTTCCACCCCAGGGCGAAGAGGTCAGTCCCTAAAAGGGAACATCCGCCAACTTGTGCTGGGTATCCAGGTAAAGGTGGATATCCTCAGCCAAGCCCGACGCATGAGCCACCGCGGCCGCCACAGACCTGGCACACGAGTCCCGATGTCGAACGCAGTCTGGAGCTGCTGTTTGTCCACTGCCCTGCTCTGGTCCCGCACCTGCCTGACCGTAGTCTGCAGATCTGCGGAAGATGAGGACAACTCATCCAGGGAGCCCAACAGGCGTGAGAAAATGTGCCATGAGGACAGCCGAATTGGCCTGACTAAGGCCGAGAGAGGGCGCAGCATAGACTTTTCGTCGGCATAATCCAATTTCTTGATCCTTGTCGGAGGTTTGTCCACATCCTGGCGTTCCTGGCACGGCAGAATGCTGTCGGTAACCAACCGGCCGAGGGTGTTCCCAAAACCGGACAGGGAACCGGACCACATACTTTCTGGCCAACCTGGCACGGCGCAGGCGAGGGAAAGCAGGATGCTGCAAGTTCCAAGGCCGACCCACTATGGCTTCGCCACCGAAAGGTCTCCGGGAGAATCCTCAGTCCAGAATCTCCGTGAGGGATACCTGGCCCGTTAAGAACGGGTTTGAGCTTCATCCCGTGGACCCGCTGAGTCAAGCAACCCCTAAGAAGGACGGCGGGCTATCATCCGTTGACTGCCCTCCTGGGACTCCAAGTCCATGCGCTTGGAGAAGAGGGAGGAACCATCATCGGACTCAGAAGAGTCCTTAAAGAGCTGCCTCGGCCCTGAGCCACCCTCCACCTGCCGAGGTTTATCGGGAGTGAGGGTGACAGACAGCCTATGGGGAAAACCCAAAGTCGACCGAGAATTTTTGGTCGGAGCCCCAACTAATGGCTGTGGAGGCGGAGGTTCCACCAGAATCGGTGGGGCAGCTGGAATTGGCCGAACAACCGGCCTGAGAACAGGCTCTTCGACTACAACGAGGGGTTGTTTCGGCTGCTCCGGTGACAGCCACTTAATGGCCGGGGAAGACGACTGGGTCGGCTTATTCCCGGTCAAAAGGAGCTGTTGCCACATAAGTTCCTCGTACCTCCGACGCAACTAGCGTGAAGCCTCCCCTCGTCCGAGGAAGAGGAAGAGCGGTGGCGCCGCTGTCAAGGGTGCTGAGATCGAGACCGCCGGCGGCGGCGGGATCAGTTGGACCGCGAGGATGTCCGAGACCGAGAGTCTTGACTAGGCCGAGGAAGGCGAGGAGAAGTGTCGGAATCGCACCCTCGCTCGGACGATCCCACTCAGGCTCTGGAACCCGGAGGCACAGACGAGCCGACGGGATCCTCAGCTCCACTGGGGAACTGGGAGAGGGGACTTCAGCTTCTCCAGCGACAACCCGCCTAACGGGTCAAGAAAAATCTCGACCACGCGACGGGAGTCTCGGTCAACTAGCCTGGACGGGACACCGTGAAGCCAGTGGCCAAGCTGAGGGGTCGACCAAGTCGACTGTCGCAAGGGAGTGGGGATCTTTCCGCCTCCCAAGAGCGTGATGGAGACTTACTTTGCTCTTTGGACCTGGAAAAGGTCCTGAAGAAGTTGGACCCTCACCCTGGTCGAGAGGGTCAGACAAAAACCCTTAAAAGAAGCCGAGCACGAGGCACCGAGAGAGAGCGGGACAAATGCCACGAGCTGAGGTAGAAGCGACTCCGCAGCCGCCTCTCTTCGAGGGCGATCATCTGCTCGAGCTGATCCGCTGAGCCCGCCGACACCACCAATCAGGCCTCTTTAGATTTCACCGTGGAATTCTTTTCTCAGGGCGCCCAGTTGTAATCGGGCAGCACGGCTCTTCAAGGACGTAGGGCCAAAAAGGAAGAGACAAGTCAGGCCTGCGGGTCGTGCTCAAGGCCCAGGGCAGTAGACGCATGAGTGCGGATCCGCCCTAGACATCTTCTCAGTTCGCAAGGGCACCTCCAAAACCGAGTCGATTTGTCCATCGCAGTCTGAGGAGAAGAAGACCAAGTCTTTTAGCAAAAACTTTTGATTTCGAACTCAAGAATTAGGAAATAGTCTTGAACGCAGCGCTGCTAAGGAGGGAACCTGAGCTTCCAAGCCGTAAGGAAGATTCATGGCCATGGGGCAGAGCCGAGTTTTACCACCCGGGTTGGTGGGAGGAGCCAGCTTGAAGACCTTCCGGCAAGATTTAAAGTGGCAAGGAACCTGCCAATAAGTGTGGATGAACAACATATCCATGTCCCTAGAAATGTGTATTACACTTTACTGAACACATTCTTTTTAACAGTTACATCTGTTTATATGCCGATATTGTCAGCACAATAGCACATATTTGTAAAGATTTATTGTACTTGTGCATTTTTCTACCACTGTTTCGAATTTGTACATGGCTATTCTTGCCATAACCTGTCTAGGAGGTCAACGATGCTCCAATTTCAGCATTGTGCTGTGGCTGCTCATTGCATATTGCCGATTCACTGTTTGTCACTGTCTCGTTTTCAACAAATCTTCTTTTACTCGGTCAGATCACGCCACGGTAGCCTGATACTTCTGCTTTCTATTTACTACTGTTATTGATGCGTTCTTCAGGATACTGTAGTTCGACAATTTAACGGTGCCATGCACACTGAATGACTGAAACTTAAATGGGAAAGTAACTTCCAGTCTGCTCCCCTCAATTGCTGTTCTGCTATCCGCAACTGCTTCTTTGCTCATTTCTCCCGAGTGCATTTCTCACTATGCTGCTAATTTTCTTTGTGTGGCCTGCTCTGGTATTTCAGTTAAGGGACAGCATTATTGTAAAATTAATGCTGTCTCCAATCTATGACGTGATGCTTTCCATTCAGTGAGCGGTACTGTTTGAGCGCTCTGCTATTTTGCCATGTTATAAAAGCCATTTGCATGCCCATTATGGGCTCACTAGCATGTATGCACATCGCCCCATGAGCATCAATTCTCTAACTGTCTTTAATTATAGTGGCATGGTAGCATCACTTTAATAAGGGCTGATTAGTCCATTTCATGTTACGTCCCTAGTTTTGAGCTTTAATAGCTTCACAACTGTTCAGTGGAATTGCACAAACACTTTCATGCATGGCCTAGTGGGCAAGGTCTCTTGACCTGCCGAGTTTTGTTCTAGCCAGAGGTACAGATTCCAAGGTGCTAAAAGGGGAAAAATCAGTTTTCTCTTCCTGCTTTTTGTTGCAACCTGTAGCTGAGATGGTTTGGAATTTCTGTTTCAAAGTTTCAGTGTGGAAAGGTGCTATCTCACAATGTAAAGAAACAAGGTGCTGCAAAATAAACAAAATGGTTATACTAAATGAGCGCTGAAAATAGAGTTAAAAATCTATGTTTCAACCTTAGGTCTTCTTCAGGAAATATCTAAAAGAGAAAAAATAAAGTTAGTGTAGGGGAGGTTAAATGAGGGAGATACAGATATAGATATAGATATATATATATATATATAAAGAAAAAAGGGGAGGCTCAGGGAGAAGAAGTGATAAATGGTAAGATTAAGAGAGAATCTGTGAAACAAAAAGGTGATGATGGGAAAAATAAAGCATAATGGGAGTGGAAGAGCTAGGGAAGTCCCCAGGTGGGGACTAATTTATTTATTTATTTATTTACTTATTTACGAGATTTACCAGGTAGACATACTGAGCAACATGCTCTATTCCAGACGCGACCGGGGGGCCGAGACCCAGTACATGGCAAATTACAGTGCATGACAAGACACAGCATGAGATTTTGTGCAATTATAATACAGGAATTTGGTAAGAAGTACAATAGTGAGTAGGTATGACATAAGACTCCATGCAAAGCAGTACAGGCGAGTACTTCCAGGTATATGCTTAACACATAACAGGATTATTACTGTCAGTAATTAGCTTATGAGAGCTAGGATTGAAGCATAGCAGGAGCAGATGGAGGAGAAATGTGCTTGGAGTAGTCTGGCACTGAGTCCTGGATTTTGTGTGTGTCTGATGGGGAGGTGAGGCGTTCCAGATCTGAGGGATGTGGAATTTGAAAGCAGCCTGGCCTTTAGTAGTGCGCATAAGTGGGACATGTAGAAGTCTGGGGTCTGAGCCTTGTAGGGAGTAAGCAGGGGGGGCTGTTGGGATAAAGTAGACTCAAGATAGGGAGGGAGGGTGAGGGTCCAGAATTTAGCAGCAAACCTAGCGCAGTTTATTAATCTGCGGTCTTGTAGAGATGGTAGGGCTAGAGAGCTGTATAGTGTACAGTGGTGAGTGGATGGAGGGGAGTCAAGGATGAAATGACAGAAAGAGTGGAATAGGGTGTCGAGACTTGCGAGGGTAGATGCAGGGGTGATTGAGTAAACTATGTCGCCATAATCCAGTATGGGGAATATCATTTTTTGTACAATGGCGTGCCTCGTTTGCTTAGGGAGACAGGATTTGTTGCGATAGAGTGCCCCCAGTTTTGGGAGTAGCCTCTTGTGCAGGGAGTCTATGTGAGAGGCGAAATCAAGGTGTTGGTCGAGCCGGATGCCAAGATATCTAAAGCTAGTACATTGCTCAAGGGGAGTCCCATCCAAGGTTGAGAAAGGGGGACAGGGGGTTTGGCGGGAGAGTCTCTGCTGGGAGCTGAATGTAAGCGACACCGTTTTTTTAGGGTTAAGAGATAGCTGGTTTATCGAGAACCAGTGCTGGACGGCTGTGAAATCTTCCTGGAGGAGGGAAGCTACACTGCTTGATGAGGGGCCTGATGCATACAGAACTGTATCATCTGCATACATTTGGATGGAAGAATAGGAGCATGCAGAGGGGAGGCCATTAAGAAAAATGGAGAAAAGTATTGGGCCTAGGACTGATCCTTGGGGACTCCTGATATGACAGAAAGGGGTTAGATGTGTGGGAGGCCATTCTGACCGCTTGCGTCCTGCCCGCTAGGTAGTCTTGGAACCAGGCTATAGCTGGGTGCGCTAGACCAGCATCCGTAAGTTTAGAAATAAGTAGTGGATGTGAGACGGTATCGAAGGCTTTTGCTAGATCAATAAAAATGGCTGTGGTGATATGTCCTTTGTCGATTCCTGAGAGGATGTCCCCAGTAACACGTAGTAGGGAGGTGATGGTAGAGTGGGATTTGCGGAAGCCAAATTGGAAAGGAGCAAAAAAGGAGGAGGCATCCAGGAATTGGGAGAGTTGGGACAGGACCAGTCGCTCCTGAAGTTTGGCCAGGATCGGGAGTAGGGAGATAGGTCTGTAGTTGCCTGGGGAGGAGGGGTCGCCGCCTTTTGGGAGGGGTATGACAGTGGCCATTTTCCAGGTTGTTAGTACTTTGCCCAGAGAGAAAGAGAAGTTGAAAAGTGCGGCCAGAGGGGCGGCTATGGCAGGGGCCGACAGGAAAAGCATCTTGGCGTCCAGGGACGGAGGGGCATTTGCCTTTGTTAGGGTTCAGTGCCCTTAGAGTATGAAGGACTTCTATGGGGGATACTGGTTAGAAAACAAAAGGTGGGACTTGGGAGGGGAGGTAGGAGCGGGGTGCTGTATGGGAGGACAGGGGGGTGCATAATCCGGCGAGAGGATAGAGGGTTGACGGTGCAGCTGGAGAAATGGGAATTGAAGGCTTCTGCAACACTGATGGTGTCGGAGATAAGGGTGCCATTTACTGAGATTGTTGGAGGGGGTGGTTGGGTAGGAGGCGCGAGCAGGGATTTCAAGGATTTCCAGAAGTCCATGGGGTGGTTAGAATTTTTACTGAAGGTTGATAGGAAGTAAGCCTGTTTTGCTTGGCGGATGCAATTTGTGCAAGCATTATGTAGGGCTCTGTAGGAAGTAAGGGAGGCCTGGGTGCCCAATTTCTTATAAGCTTTCCAAGCGTGGTCCCTGGTGCGGCAGGTTTTGATAATGTCAGCCGTGATCCAAGGGAGATGTGCTCCTCTGACTCTCTTTGTGCGTAGTGGAGCGTACTTGTCCCATACTTTTAGAAAACGGAGTTTGAAAGCATTAAAGGCATCATCGATGGAGGATGCCTCGGTGATGCAGGACCAGTCTACCCTACCCAAGTCCTCCAGGAGAGCTACTAGGTCTAGGGAGTTGTAAGACCTGGTGATCAGCCTTGGGGAGGGGCTATGAACCTTCCTGACCAGGTAAACCATGTGATGGTCGCTAATGGAGTCGGGAATAGGCCTGCTTTAATGATTCTGTGCGGATGCATGGTGAGGCCCAATCCAGTAGGGAGTGCTTTTGACTTGTGGTTTAGTCCGTTGGCTCGCTTATCAGTTGCGTGAGGTTTTGGCCTTTATTTTTGTCCTCAGTGGGCATTACCCGACCCTAACCAATTGACATTATAATCCCCCACAGCATGGAGCTCGTCTCCTTTAGCTAGGGATTGCAGCGTGGTTAGATGGGCGAGGATAGCATCAGTGTGCGTGCATGGGGGCAGTATTGCTGGCCACATATATGAGGAGAGGTATGAGGAAGTGATAACTTAATTAACGACAGTCTATGTTAGCAGGGAGAGAGGGATCACCACAGGAGTGAATTGACGAGTGTTAGAGATATATGTAGCCAGTGCTCGCCTTTTCTTTTACCTGCCCTGTCATGCCTTATTATTGTATATCCTGGGATAGAGACTTCATCCATATGATGTGGTTTTAGCCAGGTTTCGGAGATGGTCAGTATGTCAGGGTGCAATGTTAGTGCGATAGGTTGAAGTAGCGAGATTTTGGACAGCAGGCTGCAGGTATTTAGGTGGAGTATGGAGGCCTTTGGGGAGAGAGAGATTGGGAGGGGAGAAAGTTGGGATTGGGCCTGGGTTTACCTCTATGTCCCCGGACAGGAGCAGGAGAAGCATATAGATACAACATTTTCCTGGAGTGGGTTTTGAATGAGTGGGTGCGGCAGTGACCAGGGGAGGCTGATTGGTGGACGGGGTTGATGAGTTTAAGATATAATGCCCCAGCTGAAAGGACGGTGGCAGGATTGCAGCAGAAATAATGCCGTAGTGGGCATGAAATAAATCCAGTACCGGTGAGTGAGGGGAAGCACTGGGGTATGGCTCCAGGGACCAACGGGGTGGCAGGATCAGTGGAGGTTCCTTCATAGGGAGGGTTGAGGGTGGTAAAGAGGTTTGTGCAGCCATAGAGAGGCAGAGGAGGCCAGTGAGAATCAGCATCCTTGTGCAGCTATCAGCTTAGTTAAGTGAAAAATTGGTGGGAGCCCTCTAGTGGAGGCAGCTGATAAGCTGCAAATGGTAAAATGGGCTGATAGGTTTTATCCAGTCATGTGACTAGTACCTAAACGGCCTGTGGGCCTATATAAAGAGCCCGCCAGTGTGGTTGGTTGTGGGGAGCTGCACATAGCACCGGGGGGGTAGAACCACACAGAAGTCCAAAGAAGCAGCAGTGAACAAGCTGCAGGGGACTGTTGGAGAAAATCAGCAGTTTGGGAAAATTGAATATGGCGCCTTTAAATGGGCTCCTCTGCCGTTTTCCGTACCTGGTGCTTCGGGGGGTGCGGTCCGAGGTAACAGCAGAAGAAACAGGGGAGGGCAGGTGACGATTCCAGGTGCCCTCTCGACCCCAACTCCGCGGCTTCTGTGGAGGAAAGGAAGAAGAAGGAATATATAAGGCAAGCTGTGGGAGGAGCAAAGTTGAGCTTATGGTAAGTAAGCAGACAGCTTAAGCAGGGAGAAAATATTACTCTACAATTTGTACTTTTCAATGGGCGCTTCTAAGATTTCTTTGGCCACTTTCCGGTAGTGGTGTTGGGGGGGGGGCTGCGACCACAAGGCTAATGGCCACCGCAACCCGGGCGTTTGGTGTGGTGCCGTTGAGAACTCAGACAGGCACAGGCAGCCACTAAAGTGGAGCAGCTTGGTGGATTTTTTTAATTTAAGGCTCGGGAGCACTAATGCTGAAAATGTCTGGTGGAATTGCCCCAGCAGTCTTCGATGCTCGCGGACACAACAAATACCAGGGGAAGCAGATTTCCAAACCGAATTAAAGCTCCACCCAGCTCAGTGCATAACACAGGGTAAATACAGTGTAAAGTCAAATTAAAGACAAACTTATTACCAATTAACTAAAAGCTCCACTAAGCTCAGTGCATAAGACAGGGTAAATACTGTATAGACTCAATTAAAGTAACTTAAGCAACAGGTCAAAGCAGGGTGGAACAGGCTACAAAGTGGAATAAAAACTATCAGCACTCCTGCAACGACTTTAAAACCACACAGAAGTCCAAACAAGCAGCAGTGAACAAGCTGCAGGGACTGTTGGAGAAAATCAGCAGTTAGGAAAATTGAATTTGGCGCTTATAGTGCTCCTCTGCAGTTTTCAGTACCTGGTGCTTGAGAGTCCGGTAACAGCAGAAGAAACAGGGGAGGCAGGCGATGATTCCAGGCACCCTCTGAGCCCCAACTCCAGCGGCTTCTAATGCTTGAGGCCGAAATAACAGCAGAAAAACAGGGAGGCAGGCGGCGATTCCAGGCGCCCTCTCGACCCCCAAGTCCGCAGCTTCTGGTGCTGGGAGGTCCGTAACAGCAGCAGAAGAAACAGGGGAGGGCAGGCAATGATTCCAGGTGCCCTCTCGACCCCAATTCCACGGCTTCTGGTGCTTCGGGGGGGGGGTCCGAGGTAACAGCAGAAGAAACAGGGGAGGGCAGGTGATGATTCCAGGCACCCTCTCGACCCCAACTCCGCAGCTTCCCCTATGCTGTGCTGACTAATTAACAGGGCCTAGTAAGAAAGCTGAAAGGTGACAAATGTGTGGGAAGGAGACAGAGATGGAGGCTTATGGTGAAAATGGAAAAGAAATTAAAAGAATACAAATACAAACAGACTTCAGAAGAAGCCAGAAGGGAAAGGAAAGGGAAGGAAACAGATTCACTTCAGTGCTTTACAGTAAGTGCTCATTGCTATTTTTGTTTTAAACTTAGATTGTGGGCTTTTAGTGGCACTAATGGCTTTGCTGTCTTTACTTAGAATTGTTTTTGGGCTGTTGAAAATTTAAAACCTGGTTTGGTTTGCTTGCAGTGGTGATGTATTCCTTTGCTGTCTTTAATTGCTCCCCTGCCCCCCACTCTTAATTATATGCCCTGTTAAATCTGATTGACAGGAGCTAAGCACAGGGGATAGTAAGGGTTTTGGAGTAGGAGGGGCATAAGGGGGAAGAAGCAAGAGTTTTGACTATTTTTTTCCCTTTTTTAAAGAAAAGTATCGGAGGATCAGTGGCAGGATTTTTAGGACAGTAAATTAATAAGAAGGGAACTAGGACAGCTTTAGTAACAGACAAGTACTAGAATAGCAGTGTAAGTGCAGTACAATGTGGGGAGTGGTGCAATGCAGTGGCTAGAGGGCAGCCATATTCGGGCAGACCTTCTGGATGCTGAGGTGTTACCCTAGTTGCATGCATCCCTGGACTGTGGGATGAGGTAGCCAGACTCAGAGCGGAAGTAAACTGGGTCAGGAGTATAATCACCCCTATTCGGAGACCATCCAGTCCAATGCCGTTGCCTCAAAGGATGACGAGAACAAGGAGCACTTGGATGATAGTGGGCTCGGGAGGGTAAGGTGGTCAACAGAGGCACATCCCAGATCTTATTCCACTAAGAACTCATATGCCACACTGGCAAATGAAGACAACCAAATAGAGTTACCCAAAGAAGTGAAAGAAAAGGATGTGGAGGTTAGTCAAGGAGGTGACCTCAGTAGGGAAAGCAGTGGACCCCAGAGGAGAAGGAAGTGAATCCTGGTGGGGACTCCATTATAAGAAGGATCCAGCTAGGAAAACAGGAGAGGAGGACAGGGAGGCGAGGTGCTCACCAGGTGCCACAGCATGGAGGGATGGGAGGAAGATCCTAGGGACGCTGGGAAGGCAAGATGGGAGAGTAAACTGGATGTCATTATCCACCTAGGTACTAATGACCTGGCAAATGGGGGCCAAAGGAAGTTCAGGAAGAGTTTAGGAAACTGGGAGGGTCTCAAACAAGTAGCTACTTCTGTCACCTTCTCAGAAGTACTACCTGCGAGAGGCATGGGAGAGCATAGGGGTGCATGCACCAGGAACTTTAACTCATGGTTGAAGAACTGGTGCTGTGGTGAAGGATTTGGATTCATTGGTGAATGGGGACCCACCTGGAGGGATGGAGGCTTGTTCAAGCCTGACGGACTGCATCCACCCTGGAGAAGAATCCAAGCACCCAAAGATGAGTTTAAATGCTACATAGACAAGCATTTAAACTAGCCAAGGGGGGGGTGGCAGGCCAGCAAGGAGAGTACCTAACTGCCCATCCCACACAGCCAGCAGTGGAACCAGTGAACTGGAGGAGTAGATATCTCTACAAAGCAGTGTGCAAATGATGGAGATAAGTGCCCAAGAGGTGAACAGGCAGAAAAGGGGCAAAATTCAATGGAAGAGCAGACTGCAAGGAGAACCAGAGATAAAGAACAACCAGAGAAGTGGCTGGAGTAGAACAGCTAAACAGTCTAGGAGGTCAAATCATGGAAGCTATGTGTGCCAATGCCAGGAGCCTTAGCAACAAGATGGAGGTTCTGGAGGTTGTCATGGTGCAGTCAGGCTCTGGACTGTGGCCATCAAAGAAACCTGGTGTAATGATAACCACAACTGGGAGATGTTTATACCTGGCTACAACATATTCAGAAGGGCAGGGCAGGTAGGAAGGAGGAGGAGGCACTATATGTAAAAATGAAGGAGAGATACTGTGGGTTAAGCTGGAAAGGAAAATGGGGCCAGCTATCCACACAGGGTGGCCTATAGACCATCAGCCCAGGAGGAAGAAACAGATAGGAGTTGATGCTAGCCATCCAAAGAATGGCAGACAGGGTGAGGTAGTGCTGGCTGGAGACCCAATATTTCAGATGTGGACTGGAGGATCCCAAAAGCAGCATCAACTAGGAGCAGATTTATCCTGGACTCCCTTCAAGGTACCTTCCTCAAGCAACTGGTCATGGAACCAGCTCAGCAGAAGGCAATACTAGACCTTGTGCTCACAAACAGGACAGTGTGATAGGCGAACAGTAGGGGAGCACCTGGAGAACAGTAACTACCAGTCACTGTGGTTTGAAATCACAGAAAGAGCAGAACCAAACCACACAAAAACATGTATCCTGGATTTTAGGGTCAGATTTTGGGAAAATGGGGAGATGCTTGAAAGAGGTATTAAGGGAATGGGCAGAAATCAGGGGTTGAGGAACAGTGGACAGGATTTAAAATGGGGATTACAAAAGCAACAGAATTATGCATTAAGCAGGTTAGCAAGGGGAAAAGGAAGAGGTGGCCACTATGTTTTTCCAAGGAGGCAGTGGAGAAAGTGAAAGCCAAAAAGATTGCATTCAAGCAATACAAAAAGACACAGGCAGAAGGGGATAGGGAGAGGTACCAGGAGAAGCAAAAAGAGGCAGGGAGGTCAGTAAGGGAAGCCAAAGCTCAGACAGAAGAGCACATTGCAAAATCAGTGAATAGAGGGGACAAAACGTTTTACAGGTACAGAAGTGAAAAAGAAAGGCAAAGGGAGGGATAGTGAGACTGGAATTGGAGGAAGAGGGTGCGTGGAGGATGACAACAGTAAAACTGACATACTGAACAGGTATTTGCTCAGTCCTTACTGAGGAAGAGGAAGGTAATGGGTCTGAAGGGAGTACAAGGGATGGGAATGGTGCAGAAATGGACACAAGCCCTTTTACATGAGAAAGAGTCCTGAAGGAACTAGAAGTAATAAGAGTTGATAAAGCAATGGGGCCAGATGGGGTGCACCCCAGGGCCTTAAAGAACTAAGAGAGGTGGTGTCTGTACCTCTGGCATTCCTGTTTAGTCGATTACTGGAAATGGGAGGTACCCAGTGACTGGAGGACAGCAGATGTAGTCCCCTTATACAAAAGTGGGAACAAAGAGGAAGCAGGGAACTACAGACCAGTCAGCCTCACCTCAGTAGCGGGAAAGAGCATGGAAGCACTACTGAAGGAGTGACAGGTGGAACATCTGGTTGTCAATGGACTACAGGACCCAAGACAGCATGGTTTCACCAGGGGGAGGTCATGTCAGACCAACCTTGTTGAATTTTTTGACTGCGTGACTAGGGAGGTGGCTCAGGGGAGGGCAGTGGACATGGCCTATTTGGACTTCAGCAAGCCCTATGACACTGCGCCTACACATAGAAGACTATTACAAAACTGGGGAATATGGGTGGGCAGGAAATTAGTGTGGGTAGGAAACTGGCTGGGCAGCAGGACACAGAGGGTGGTGGTAAATGGCTGTCTCTCCACAGAGGGAAGAGTGACCAGTGGGGTACCCACAGGATCAGTGGTGGGACCAGTCCTATTCAACATCTACATCAGTGACATTATGAGGACCTAGATGTCAGAATTTCTCTGTCACTGATGACACAAAGCTCTGTAACAGAGTAAACACATCAGCGGGTGCAGACAGAATGAAGGGATCTGCAGAAACTTGAAGAATGGTCAGGGTTTCAAGCTGAAATTCAATGCAAAGAAGTACAAGATAATGCATATGGGGCACACAAACTTGGCACAATATATCAGTTGGGGGTGAGAATATAGATTGCATCCAGCTGGAAAAGGATCTTGGGGTTATCATCTCGATGACCACAATGTAGGGAAACAGTGCGACAAGGCAGCAGGTAAAGTAAATAGGATGCATAGGTAGGGCATTATCAGCAGGAAAAGGAGGTCATAATTCCACTATACAAGACAATAGTGAGGCCCCACCTGGAGTACAGTGTACAGTTCTGGAGACCTTATCTACGTGAGGACATAGACAGGGTAGAAGTTCAGAGAAGGGCAACAAAGATGGTACATGGATTGCATCACAAGTCCTATGAGGACAGGTTGAAGGAATTGAATATGTATTCCCTGGAGGAGAGGAGGGAGACGGGATTTGATAGAGACATACAAATATTGTACAGGGAGGAACAGGGTGCAGGAATACACTATTTTAAGCAAAAAAAGATGTTCCAGAACTAGAGGGCATGGGATGAAGTTGGAGGGAGGACGATTCAGAGGAAATGTGAGGAAGAATTTCTTCGCAGAACCAGTGGTGGACAAGTGGAACACCCTGCCAGAAGAAGTGGCGAGGGCTGAAACTATCACGGGATTTAAGAATGCATGAGATAGACATAAAGGAATTCTGGAGGTCAGGGTAAGGACAACAGACTTCTAGGAAAACATAAAGTGAACTTAGAAGCTCAAATGGCAGACTGGGTGAGCCGAGGCCTCATTCGTCGACACTGTCTATGTACGTATGTATCTATGAATTTAGGAAAATTCCAGAATGTCCCAGAATGGTGACTTCCATTGGTTTGGTGAAAATAATTATTAATCCATTCCAGAGCTATAAGGTTTGACATTTCAGTTCTGGAGGGTGTGTTGGATAGATGTTTGATATGAAATAAGAATCTGGCCATGAATGAGGATTCTCTTTCATGATGGCGGTAAACCTCTTGTGAGAAAAAAAAATATCCTTTCGTATGGTGGCCATCGTGTTTCAATTTTTTTTTACCCATAAAAGATGACACCCAGCTGATACCAACACATGTATCTTGCTATACGGAACCAGCTGAGCTCCATTCTCTAATTATTATTGTTTTTTAAAACAACAAACAGTAAATGTGTTTTTAAAGTATATAAAAATTCTTCTGTGAGATGATTATCTTTTGTATGGCCATATGAAAGAACGGGACATATGAAATAGGATTAGGGCCATTCAAAAAGGATTTTGGACTTACCTGCTTTCAGATTCTTCTCTTGTATGCAATCATCTTATTCTGTGAGCTCATGAGGGATGAATGGCCAGGGAGCAGCAGGAAAATTGGGAGTGGGGAGAGGTGGACATACGTCCTTTTTCAATGGAACAAGTCTTGAAGGGACTTGTAGATCTGAAAATAAACAAGCCATGGACAAGACTGGATAAATTCAAGGGTACCAAAGAAACTCAGGAGGTGCTTTCTGCACCACTGATGACCTATTCAATAGGTCACTGGAATTAGGTCTGGTTTCAGAAAACTGGAGGAGAGCAAATATGGTACCACTCCATAACAGTGACAACAGGGAGAAGGCAAACAACTTTAGGCCAGCCAGTCTCACAACAGTCTGTGGGGAAACTAACAGAAACCCTGCTAAAGGGGAGGTTAGAAGAGTATCTTTAATCTAATGGGCTATGAGACTAAGGGCAACATGGAACCATAGAGGTGGGGGAGCTCATGCAGGATGAAGGCGACTGATTTCTTGGACTAGGTGACAGAGAGACAGATTAGGGGAGGGCAGTGGACATGGTCTATTTGAACTTCAGCGAGGCTTTCGACACTGCCACACAGGAGACTGATACAGAAATTGAATAATCTAGGGTGGAATCCAAAGATGAACTTAATTCATGCTCACTACAATTTCCTTTTCTAATATTTCCAATATTGTCATTGAGAATGAACACTTTCCCCCATACCTTCAGTGATCTATTCTGTTGGGGGGGTGCTAAGGTGGATCAAAACCATAATCCTCCTTATTGGGCAAAGGATTTTATAGACCTAACCTTCACTGGCACATCTTTGGGCAAGTCTGAATGTTTTTGTTTGTTGCTCTTTAAGCCAGTAGCACCATGGGTTTTTGGAGACCTGTGATTTTCAAAAAATTGTAAGACCTGTAGGAGGTGATGAGACTCTCACCCTTGGACTCATATTGCCCCAACTGTACAACACAATCTAACATGTCTGTTTTGGCCCCCCCCCCCCCCAAAAGAACCCCCAAGATGGGGCAGTGTACCTCCTATACCAACTGTTGATGGCAAGGCTGAGTTGCACTAATCCTTTTTAATACTCTTAGTTACTGAGTACTGATGTACTGCAGGGCATGCATACCAACACACCTGAACCCAAGATGGAGCAGTGACCTGCCATACCAACTGATAGTGGCAAGGCTGAGTTGTACAAATCCTTTTTAATGCTCTTAGTTACGGAGTACTGATCTACTGCAGGGCATGCGTACCAACACATCTGAACCCAAGATGGGGCAGTGCACCTGCTATGCCAACTGATAGTGGCAAGGCTGAGTTGAGCAAATCCTTTTTAATTGCTGTTAGTTACTGAGTACTGATGTACTGCAGGGCATGCCCACCAACACACCCAAACTCAAGATGGGGCAGTGACCTGCTATACCAACTGATAGTGGCAAGGCTGGGTTGTGCAAGTCCTTTTTAATTGCTCTTAGTTACTAAGTACTGATATACTGCAGGGCATGTGTACCAACACACCTGAACCCAAGATGGGGCAGTGACCTGCTATACCAACTGACAGTGGCAAGGCTGAGTTGCGCAAATCCTTTTTAATGCTCTTAGTTACTGAGTACTGATGTACTGCAGGGCATGTGTACCGACACACCTGAACCCAAGATGGGGCAGTGACCTGCTATACCAACTGATAGTGGCAAGGTTGAGTTGTGCAAATCCTTTTTAATGCTCTTAGTTACTGAGTACTGATCTACTGCAGGGCATGTGTACCAACACACCTGAACCCAAGATGGGGCAGTGCACCTGCTATGCCAACTGATAGTGGCAAGGCTGAGTTGAGCAAATCCTTTTTAATTGCTGTTAGTTACTGAGTACTGATGTACTGCAGGGCATGTACCAACACACCTGAACCCAAGATGGGGCAGTGCTCTTCTATATCAACTGATAGTGGCAAGGCTGAGTTGTACAAATCCTTTTATTGCTCTTAGTTACTGAGTAGTGATGTACTGCAGGGCATGCATACCAACACACCTGAACCCAAGACGACTGGGGGTGGTGGAATTCAGGCATATTCAAGTACACTAGAGCAGGATAAGATTGCTCACCCAGATCTGCAGGAAAACTATGATCTTGACCATATTTGAGGGTCAAGATGATGAGTCTGGGACCCATGAAGAAAATCCTGACCCAAATGTACTTTTTAAAAATATACATAATTTTATTTTGTCATGGACATGTGCATGCAACATATTGTGGTAGCTTGGAATAGCAGATTTCTGAGGAGTGGTGCTGTGGCCAATGGTGCCACTGCTTTTGGGCTGGGCTGTGTGCAAAACAATAGCATTCTGTCTATGACGGCAGTTGCAAAAGCAGGCCAGCAACTTGAAATAATTTTGTTGCTAGAACGAGGAAGCTCCCTCTTACTGCAGGGCGTGCTTTGCCTGGTGTAACATTTCAATAAGCATGGCAGTGGCTGTCTCCCGCAGTCCCCAAGAAGCCAATGTCAGGGATGCCCAATCTCCCTGTCGGCATGCCCTCTCCCCAGTTCATTTCTTGATGGGAGAGCTCAATCCTTGTCAGAATAATTTCCCCCATGTGATAGTTTTCTGTGCCAGCAGGGGGTCCAATCCCCATCAGCTTCAGTCCCTCTGCCCAAAACAAACAGGTGGCACACTGGCAGGCCACCCCTAGTATGCAAAAAACAAACCCTTTAAAGGAAAAACCTTCCCGCAATGTTTTTTTTTTACCTGTAAAAGGAAAAATGGTCCCTCGTCTCTGGTGCCCCCTCCCCCAACCTGCACCCACCTCTGTGCACCTGACCTCCACACACACACACACACACACACACACACACACACACACACACACACACTCACTCACTCACTCACTCACTCACTCACTCACTCCATACTTACCTCCAGAGTCTGGTGCAATGATATTTGGAGGAGTGGGAACATGCCTGCACTCTTCAAAGCTGACAATGAACTGAATAAATGCTGGAAAGCTGTATAATGGCATAAACAGGTGAAACTTATCTGCAGCTGTTAGTAAGACATAAGTATTTTTAGCTGCTAGTTAGCCCTGTTTGCTGATAGTATTTCTTATATCTATAAATCGTCTAAAGTTTAGTCTCTGAAGAATATCCACTCTGATTCCTATAGGTGAAACTTCGCTGTAACTGTTAGTAGGACGGAAGTATTTGAAGCTGCAAGTTAACCCCGTTTGCCGTTTATTTTTGCTATTATCTTATCTTGTAACACATATTAACTCTGAGTGCCATAAGTAACATTGTACTGATCGTGGTAAAGACAGCTGCACACTGCTGCCACGTACTGTAATTAAGATCTTCTGGCAATATTACATAAAGGTGACTTACACTAGTAGATAGTGCTTATCTGAACTAATCTGCTGTTCTAACTCAGAGTTACATGCTTGCTAACAGACATGTCCGCAAAGCATGGTAAACTTTACCACTATCTTCCCCACAAAAGGTCATTCCTAGCCACCTTGTACAACATGTCCCTTCTTTGGGCGGACTGGCCCATTTGCTTATGGGATCCTGCCAACAAAGGACCATGGTGCCCGGAACCCCACCCCAATTTTCATGATGTATGCCCCACTCACAGCAGCACCAACTCCCTCCTGATTTCCCTCAAATTTACTAAGAAAGGCATATGTTATACTACTATTTTCTGCTCTAGAAGACTACTTAGAAGAGATCTACCCTCAACCAACTCTGCTGTACTTTGCCTGCTTGCTGCCCACTGGCAGGAGACATACAGCTCAACCCAGGTCCCCCTACTGCAAATCTCTGATATCCTCTCCTCGGGACCCACAGTGATTGTTCTTGAAGGGATACAGATCATGCACATGAATGTGTGGAGCCTGCGACTTAAGATGCAAGAAGTGCAAGCATGGCTGGACCTGTATAAACCAGACATCCTTGCAGTCTCAGAGACCTGGCTTAAAACCCACATCCTCTCACATGAGGTCGCTGCCTTAGGTATCACTCCCACCGACAGGACAAACTAAAGAGGGGAGGAGTACTAATTTAGGTAAAGAACACTTTGAACTCAGCTCAGATCAGTCTGCAGCACAATACTAGCATCAACACTGAATCTATCATTGTATGCATCACCCTTGGTCTTGCTAAGCACCTCACCATTGGGTGTAACCTCCAGAAAATGCTCTCCAATCCCTGAAGGCAGTCGTAAAGGACATAGCCAAAATGTCTCCTCTGAACTCCTCATCTTGGGGATTTCAACTTTAATTGAGCCCAGGACACAAACCTGACTTTCGAATGCCTGATTCAAGAAGCAAATCTTGTTCAGGTAATCGCTGAACCTACAAGACTAAACCACAAAATGGGGAACTCACACCATCCTTGATTGGGCTGTGGTGTCAAACCCCTGCAACATTCAGACAGCAGGCACCTTGGCTAATGCCCTGAGTGACCATACCCCTATCTTCTGTATCTGGAAGAACAGGGCACCTAGGGTTCAACCGAGAATACTCACCACGCATGACTACACTCATTTTCTACCCAATTAATTTAATGACTACCTTAGCAACCTAGACTGGAGCCTGCTAAAACATCACTCCACAGATATCTTCTTCCAGAAGTCACTTACAATGGCTGCAAACCTCTTCGCTCCCATGAAGAAACTTTGTGTCTAGGGTAGCTGCTACAAATGGATTACCCCACCTCTAAAGGCCCTGATGATTCGCCATGACAAGGCATGGAAAAAGTTCAAGAACTCCTCCCTCCCTGCCAACTTACTGAAGTACATAACCCTCAGAAACAAGTGCGAGCATGCCCTAAAAATTGTTAAAAGGGAGTACATGATGCATCTCCAGAAAAATAATCTAGGCAACCCTAGACTATTCTGGTCCCACATTAATGAACTGATAAAGGGGAAAGGCAAGTCCGAACCTGGCCCCATTGAGGTCAATGGACAACTGTTAAATGATGACCCCCAAATCACCACATCCCTCAACCATCACTTCGCTAATCTGGACTTGTACAAGGCTGGACTACCTCGCCTTAACACAGATTCCAGCCACAGGTGCCTCCCATCTGAGATGATCATTCTTTTATCTGAGGCTAGTCGAGCCAAAGAGGTTCTCTCACTCTTAAAGTCTCTAAAACCAGGGGCATAGGGGGACCTGATGGGATCCACCTCAGGTTGCTGAAGGATGGAGCCCCAGCCCTGGCCAGACCCTTGACCTGGCTCTTCAACTGATCCTTGCAGGAAGGTGCCATCCTAAACCAGAAACAGTCCCATGTGGTTTCCATCCACAAGGAGACCCTCGGGAACCTACTGGCAATTATAAGCCAATTTCCCTGCTCTGTATCCTGGCAAAATCCAGGAAAGGCTGGTCTATGGGCAACTCCATGACTACTCAGAGGTTTACCAGCTTCTTGCACCCTCTCAGCACGGTCTCAGAACCAGACGTGGGATTGACACTGCCCTGACTAAATTCTCAATGGATGTACTCTGAGATATGGACAAAGGGACCCCTACAGCAGCAGTCTTCATAACCCTTTCCAAGACCTTTGGCCTGGTTGACTAAAAATTACTGACAGCCAAGCTGAGTAACTTAGATCTCGACCCACATGCTCTAAAGCGGTTTGAAAGCTACTTAACTGGTCGTACACAGAGGGTAAATTGGAAGGATGTTACATCAGACTCACTACCCCTTAAAGAGGGGGTACCACAAGGGTCTATACTTGGTCCCCGCCTCTTCTCCCTGTTCATAAATAAACTAAATGGCCACTGCGGGGGGAGCTCAGTTGTCAGGTATACTGACGATGCCATCATTTACTGATCCACTGATAACTTGGCAAGTCTAAGCCCCCTACTCCAAGCTGACATGTGGTCTCTTGGGAACTGGCTTATTTAGAACAGAATCTTTACATAGCTAAAACCAAGGCTATGCTGTTTAGACTAAGATCCCTCTCTCATGACAAAACCCAACACCTACATCTTACCTCTGTCTCCGGCAACCATACAGAAGTGGTGATCTCCCTAAAATATCTCAGCCTCACCTTGGACCATGGTTTTACCCTTAAGAACCACGTTGACCAAGTCACTAAAACCTTACATGGGAAACTAGATACTCTCTACTGACTGAAGGACCAGCTGATACCCAAAGCTAGGATCTCTGTCGCCTCCGGCATCCTCCCACACTCATCTATGCTGCCCCAGCAATTCAGGGCATGGCGAACCTTGAGGTGAACAGACTTCAGGTATTTTACAATAAGGTGGCTCATTCTGCCACCCAGTCTGATTCCAGGAGTCACCACTGTGACACCCTAGCCCTAATAAACTGGCCCTCCTTGGACGCTCGCCTCCAGTACCCTTTGCTATGCCTTGTTTATAAGCTGATTAGTCCACATCATCCTCCTAGTCTCTCTGGGCTCATTGTACGAAAGCCCAATCCCTGACTCCTCCAGACCACAGGCCGAAATCTTCTGGATGTTCCTAGAGTAAGAACTAAGGTGGGTGGTAAGTCATTCTCCGACACTGCCCCTGCTCTCTGGAACAAACTTCCTCCCTGGGTGCAGAAAGCCCCCGCTATCAAACATTTCCACACAGGACTTAAGGCCCACATGTTGGGAGCCAATACTTGCTACTGTAACCCCTAGATGGCGCTATCCCAGGGGCTACTACCCCTGCCTGATTTGCCACTAACAGGTTGAGGGGCCTGGGATCCAATGGGTGCCTCCACCCAGGAGGTCAGGGTTTGCAATAGTTAAACTTACTTGGTCACAGCCCTCTGGGACACTGCAACCTCTTCTTCCCACTAGTGGCCCACACAATATATCAGAATTACCTTCACAGTATACACTACCCCCAGGACTAGTTCCGCACTGGGACCTCCTGTGAAATAAGATACAGTGCAACAATCACAGTACAGTACTTTAACATAGACAAATACCTCAGGAAGTATAACTTTGCTGAAACAAGCAGCTCTGATTTATTTAGGGGATATAACAAGGACAGGGAAATCAGGTTAATTAGCTTATCACTTTACTCATCTACCTATGGCTCTGTGCACAGGCCTATCCCTACAGTTACTGTCCCTGGGTACCCAAGCCCTAGTGGCTAGTCTAAACCATGGCAGCTGGTAGCCCTTTCCACAGTGAAAAGAAAATTAGTTTAAACAGTCAGCAGTACAGCGATTCCATTTGGATTTAATGTGGCAATTCAACAGGAGGCGACCCTGAATTAGTACTCACGACCTCCAAACAAGATAGGGTCCTTCAATGTCAGCAGGGCTACTCTTGAGCTCCACGAGACTCTTCACACATTTATATGGTAAAAAAAAAAAATACTATACAGGCAGGCTGCTTCTCTATCGATCGCATTACTTACAATGCCGGGAGACACAAGCAGATTCAGTCCCTGACAGACGAGTGCATTCAACAATTTCTCCAGTCATCTGGGGTGAGCCTGGTTTCTACTCTTCAGAGATCCTTTGATTCTTTTCACAGGATGGATTCAGTCCTAACAAGCAGTTACAAGCTGCAGACGGAACTCTGGGCCTTACACACATTTTTGACTGAAACTGTGCACTGAAGGAGCACAGGTTTCTTTCCCCTTCACTGCCAGATCTAAACTGAAACTCCAACAGACAAACCGGCACTTCCTTTGAGTTCCTCCCAGTTCTTGACTGGATTGGCTGTCACTCACAATAGACTGCTGCTGTTGGTCCAAAAGGCCAAGTCTAAACTACATCTCCCAGAGTCACTGCCCATACAATCCTCTTGTGGCTGGCTCAGATTATGAGTCCAAGTTCTGATTCGTCAAGGCACCATTTTAGAGCTACTTACCCACACTGATTGGTCCAGTTCAGCAGTTCAAAACTAGAATGGGAACTAGGCAAACACAGTTCTGACTGCAAAGAAAGCAAGTTAGACAAACTGTATTTTCATTATTACTCAAATGATTTCTGGCAAACAGTTACACCCTTCAGATAGGTTCCTTTGCACTCCTAGTGACTGCAAAATGGAGTGAATTGGCAGCAGTTCGAGTGGTACTCAAACAGAGAAGCACACAGTCCCCCCATATAAACTAATTATGTCTGCAAGCAGACAGCTCTTAAAGAGACAGTACCAGAGGCTCTAAAAACACTCTGATAAATGGCTTAAACGCCAAACACCATTCAGGCTTGGAGCATTCAAGCAAGCTCCTGGAAGTCTTTTGGGAACCCCCATTTGCAGGGGGGTTACACCCTTCCTAGCCTGGGAAAGCTTGACGTCCACGTCAAGCAAGTACCCATAAGTTTAACTGCAACCATATCCATTTGCATTAGGCTCACATGTAATCGTCAGTCAGTATATCATTTTACCAAGAACACATTTCTGAAACATTGCAGTCGTCACTCTTTACACAGTATTACACACACATTGTACCATAACTCAAGTTATTACCTCTTGTACATGAAACCTGAAGAGAGGGGCCCTTTCCTATCAGTTACCTTGGTGAGGCGGGCAAGGGCACCATACTTAGAGGGCAACATACAAGTAACTTCTGAGTTAGCACTGACGCCAGTTTGGGCAATGAGCTCGGGACACATACACCTTTATGGACAACATTGAGAGAGCAAGTCCACAGGCCTCCCAAGTGAATCATAACTGAGGTGCACCACAGGCTTTACAGCTCGACCAGTCTTTCTAGGGGGAACTGTTACAGTCTCTGCACTCTGAGCCTCATTTTCAGCATTGTCCTCACTTGTCGGGGGTTCCATGGGGTAGAGGCTAGTACTTGGGGCACTTTCAGCTCCAGGAGTTACAGTTTCTGAGTCCACAACATTTGGCTCATGGAGAGCTTTCGGACACTGGTAGTGGACTGTCAGGGCACTCAAAATACTCTTCTGGTTCTGGTGTTCACCAGTCTGCCCCAATCCATCATTTCTTCCCCTGAAAGCTCAAACAGTTCAACCATGCACAATGATTCCATTTCATCTGATCTGATGCTTTGCACTTCACTTTCTGGGAGCATTGGCTCCAGGGATGAAGCTGGGGCTTAGACAGTCCAGAAGGCCCAGCTTGCCTCCAGTAATGACTAGGGATTGCCCAGAAACAATTGACTCAGTTCTAAGAAGGATGGTATTCAAAGTCACTCTCACTTTCTTCTGATATGGACTGACAGTCATGCTCAACTGGGACTTGTGCAGGGGAACACTTTAACTCTGCTTCTGTAGGTGCAGACTTCCTTGATCTTTTCTTAGCAGCAGCTCTAGTCACTGGTCCAGAGGGGCATCTTCTGGGGCTCAGACTCAATCAGGATTTGTCCAATGGGCAGTAAATGATTTCTATGCATTGTTTTACATCTTTTGAATTGTTCTCAGGCCTTACTTTGTACACTGGCAGATCATCTAGTTTGCCCACTACAATGTGAGGGAGATGGTGCCATCTGTCAGCAATCTTGTATTTGCCATGCAGTCCCAGATTTCTTAGCAATACCGATCTCCCTCCTGGAGTTCCTGTGCTTTCACCTTTTATACACGTTCTTTGTTGGCCAGATTTCTTTTGGCAGCCATGGTTTGGAGCCAGTTAGTGCATGCAAGGTTAGCTGGGCCTTTAACTTTTGCACATACTGTAAATAGTTGTCAGCTTGAACCCCATCAGGAGAGACCCAAAACACACATCTACTGGTAGTCGAGCTTCTCTTCCAAACATCAGGCGGTGGGGGAGAACCAGTGGCATCACTTTGGTGCAGTTATAAGCATGTACCAGGTGCTAATTTGTTGGCTCCATCTAGGCTTGTCCTTTGTGCAGGGTGCCTAGCATATCTAGCAAAGTGCGGTTGAAACGTTCAGGCTTGTGGGTCCCCCTGGGAGTGGTAAGGAGTGGTTCTGGACTTTCGACTCCCCACAGAGAAAGCATCTCTTTGATCAGAGCGACTCTCAAAGTCTCCCTTGATCAGAATGGATTCTTTGTGGAGCCCATAGTGAACAAAAAGTTTTCTACAAGTACTTTGGCCACAGTGGATGCTTTCTGGTCTTTGGTGGGGAAAGCTTGGGCATATCTCGTGAAATGGTCAGTGACCACCAGCACATTACTGATATTTCTTTGATCTGACTCAAACTCAGAAAATCAATACAGACCAGCTCCATGGGTGCACTGGTGGTGATGTTAACCAAGGGGCAGCCCTCTGGGGCAAAGCTTTCTCTGTAGCAGCGACTACAAGTTCGAATGTGTTGCTCCACATCAGCCCCCATCTTAGGCCAACAGAATCTGGATCTCACCAAGTCAAGTGTTCTGTCTATACCAAGGTGCCCCATGTGGTTGTGCAAGGACCTCAGTACTGAGTCTCGAAGGCAGTGGGCAGCACTAGTTGTTGTTTGTCTACTTGTCCCCTCTGTCTACTGTTTCTCTGTATAACAGTTTATTGATCAGTTTCAACTTAGGACCTTCTTTGTATAACAGTGCAGTTCTCAAATCAGTGGAGCGTAATTTGGACACATCTTTTCCTGCATAGAGGGCTTCTAAAGCTGCTTTGATCATGGGATCGTGGGATTGAGCCATCGAATACTGTCATTGTCCAGCTGAGGCAGTGCACCAATGTCTATTGCAGAAAAGTGGCAATAAGCAGCAGGTATGCAATTCTCAGAGGGTCCCAAGCAATCCACCATGCAGTCCATCGTGCCGTGGACATTGTTCCTCCCTGTCAAACTTCGGCAGAGTGCCCGAATGTCAGGTTCTGCCAATCGGACCCAATCATTCTGGGGAACAGGCCTCCAGGAGAGAGCATCAGCATCTATGTGGTTCAGACCTGCTCGGTATCAGCATAGTCATATGTAGATAATGCAGAAAGCCACCTAAGGCCAGTGGCATCCAACTTAGCTGAGGTCTGCACATAGGTCAAAGGATTATTGTCAGTTTTACTAGTATTTTAGCCCATACAAGTACTCATGGAATTGGTCAACAATAGCCCACTTCAAAGCTAGGAACTCTAACTTATGTACAGGATAGTTCTTTTTGATGGGGTCAGGCTTCTACTGGCAAAGGCCACTGGTCTCAGGCCATTCTCGTGCTCTTGGTACAACACAGCCCCAACCCTTGCAAGCTAGCATCAGTGTGCAGGACGTAAGGTTTTCTTGGATCGGCATAGGCCAGCACTGGAGCATGGGTAAGTTGATATATGATCTCATGAAAAGCAGTCTCACAATCAGGAGTCCAGCGGGCCCCAAATACTTCACTTGGATGAAAATACACTCTTTCAGTCTTGAGGGACGCTGATTTTTGGTATTTTTGTGGGTTGGGGATACCCTTGAGTGACAGTTAAGTAGCGTGGATCACTCTTGAATAGTCCTTGATGAAGCGCGATAATAACCACAGAATCCCAGGAATCTTTGCAGTTCTTTTAGATTTTGGGCTGTGGCCAGGTGGTCAAGGCCTCAACTTTACTTGGGTCGGTCTCTATTCCCTCGGTGGATACTATGTGTCCCACATACTTTACTGATGTTTGAAAGAATTGACACTTATCAATGGACAGTTTAAGGCCAAGTCCTCCAGTCGGTCCAATACCTTAAATAATCTGCTCTATGTTCCTCCAGTGAGCTGCCAAACACAATAACATCATCTAGGTATACCAGGCACTCTAGTAAGTTCATGTCCCCACTGCACGCTCCATCAATCGTTGAAAAGTGGCTGGGGCACCTGAAATCCCTGAGGCATCCTCATGAATTCATAGAAGCTAAGCGGACAGATAAAGGCTGTCTTCTCACGGTCCTCTGGGGCCATCGGGATCTGGTAGTACCCACTCGTGAGATCCAACACAGAGAACCACTTGCTCCCATTTAGGCAGTCCAAAGCATCCTGAATCAGGGGCATTGTGTACTGATCAGGGATAGTCCGCCCGGTTTAAGGTGCGATAATCCACACACATCCTTACTGTCCCATTCTTTTCCTCACTACCACAATGGGGGAAGCATAAGGGCTTCTGGATTTTGTATTACACCAGCAGCTAACATCTCTTGCAGATGCCATCTCACATCATCTATGTCAGCAGGTGCCAGGCGTCGAGACCTCTCACAAAATGGTCTTTCGTCATGCAGCCGGATATTGTGCTCAGCTCCTTGCACGCATCCTACATCCCATTCCTTTAAAGAAAACACCTGGTCTCTCTGGGCAAGCTTCTCACTGATCCTCACTTTCCATTCAGCTGGCAACTGGGAGTCGCCGAAATCAAACAAGTCAGGCGTTACTCTGTCATTCTTCCTCGAACTCTTGCTGCTGGGTAGCACTGCAGTGTCTGCAGAATGCACATTAGCCAGGATGCAACCTCTATTTACTCGAATGTCTCTTTCAGACACATTATGAACTTGGACCATTACCCTTCTGGCATAAGCATGGGCTCTAGCGGGCAAAAATACTAGGCTTGACCAGCAGTCCCTCTGGCAATTTTCCATCGCCTGGTGCATCCAACATTAATATTTTATTCTTAACATCCTTTCTGATCACGGACCTCTCCTGTAAGGTACACTGGGCATTTGGTGCCAGGATCAGAGACTCAGGATCCTTCTTCCATACAATTCGACCGGTTCCTCTGGTTCTATTTTTCAGCATCTCTCTGTGCCTCATAGGCGTTCTTAATTAAAGCTGGAACTCTTAAGCTCTACTAGTTTTTGACCCTGTTTTTCATAACACAACTGTGCCAGCCTTCGAACATATGAGCATTTGTTCCAATCAACAAAGGACACCATCATACAGTCCAGTGGGGGACACACTAAGGCTAGAGTCTCTACTTGTTCAGCCACTCCAGCCACGGAGGTGGGGAAAGACAACCAATTCGGATATACCGAATAGGGGTAGGCCTTCTCACTTAACCCCATACATGCAGTCCTTCTAATGGTTGTAAGGGTCACGTCTGACAAATGCTTCTTATACCAATCCTGGAACATAATTGTCACTTGGGAGCCACTGTCTAATACAGCTCTTGGTACTCCATTCACCTTTACAGTGGTCTCCATGGAGGGACCCACTATTCTGGACCAGTCTGGAGAGAGCAGTGAGTAGGGGCCTGGGCAACTGACCTTGCCACAAAAGGCGTGAGTTAGCATTTTGGTGCCCTCACTGGGATCATTTCGTGCACCTCTTAACCACTGATTTGTTCTCGAAGCTCCTTGTAGCCTATATGCAACTTTGTCAGTGTCTTTTGGGGACTGGCATTCCCTTTTCATGTGCCCATCCTTCCCTAATTATAGCAAAACATACTTTCTGGAGTTTGAACTGGCCGAGGCGCCACACTGGGAGCCAGGAGGTATTACTAACTGGAAACCTTGGTGCCATCTCTGTCTCCTGGCGTGATAAGCATTTGGAGACATCTCGTCAGTTTCTCCACTTCCATGGTCAAGGAATTGAGTTTGGAGCTGTTATCAGCAGGAGATACATGGGTGGGTACCCCCACCCCATAGCAGATGAGTCGGATATAGGTCAGGGCCCGTGCTTGCAGGCGTGGCCTTCATAAAGGGACTGTTTTTGAATTCCGGATCTCTCTCAACAGTTCGCCCCATTGTGGCATATCTTTTCCTTGTCAGAGCACTCATTGACTGCCAACCTCTGCCCCTGAACTTCACTTGATGGGTCACCCTCAGTCACTCGGTCGTAGCCGCAGCTGTTGGTGCAGGTCCCTCCAGGGTCCTTTTCTCAACTCCTCAGTTTCTCTCATTAACTCATCAGTAGGAGGGTGGGATTCCAGTCGATCGGCTAGGCGTAACTGAAGCAACAGCAGTTCTGAGAAGGGGCAGACTTAAGGATCCTGTCCAGCCTGGTTCGGTCCAGTTCAATCGCTGGCAAACTACCCTTTCTGAGGCATTCTTGCAACAATTTTCCAGCCGAGATACATACACAGACAACAACTCCCTTGGTACTGCTGTGCATTTCTTACTCTCCACCATAGATCCTCATCAGAATCTGGGCTCCCATACATTCTCCAAGGCCTCAAGATAGGCCTGTGCAGTCACTTCAGGGTTACTGGCCCGTTTAGCACGGATGGTAGCCAGGGCAGGACCTCGGAGCTCTCACTAACCCTCTTTCGCTGCTTCGAGCATTGCCATTCTAGCACTTTGGGGCAACATAGTTATCCAGGTCTCCCAGTCATCCTCCTTGGGGTGGGAGGTGCCAGAGAAGATCCTCAACCTTCGGTAAGAGTCGTGACTAATGGCAGGTGCAGAAATAGGAGTCTGCATTGGTTCAGCCACCATTACGGGTACTGGAGCGGAAGAGGGTGTTGGGGGAGGAACACCCCCAGGTGGCAAGAATAGTTTCTTCAAGTCCTCCACAGTTTTCCCTTCCCCCAGCAACCATTTAGCAAATTTCTCCTCAAAAGTTTCAGACAGTGGTGGGGGCTCATTCCCCACCGGGTCTTTACTGTACTTAGTTATCACTCTCCAGGCAGTGAGGGCTCCCTCTGGGGTAATGGTCTGTGGCACTTTGGAGCTATCTATGGGATCCTTAAACTCTACTAGGGCCAGGAAAGTGTGGGTGAGCAGATTAGCATGCCGACCCACCACCACAGGGTTTTGTAAACCTTTCACCTTGAAAGTACTCCCTGCACAGTGTCCGTATTGATACCCGGGGATGTCCAGGATAAGCATAGCATTTTGGGGTCAATCTCCTCCCCAGTACACCACTCCACCAGCGGTGCACAGCCACTTCTGTCAGGTACCCATTTTTTTCTTAACAGTGGTTCAGTAAATATGGCCACTAGAGGACACACAATCCCAGCGGTGAGCCTCAAGATGTAACCCCTAGATGGCGCTATCCCAGGGCTACTACCCCTGCCTGATTTGCCACTAACAGGTTGAGGGGCCTGGATCCAATGGCGGGTGCCTCCACCCAGAGGTCAGGGTTTGCAATAGTTAAACTTACTTGGTCACAGCCCTCTGGGACACTGCAACCCCCCTTTCTTCCCACTAGTGGCCCACACAATATATCAGAATTACCTTCACAGTATACACTTACCCCCAGGACTAGTTCCGGCACTGGGACCTCCTGTGAAATAAGATACAGTGCAACAATCACAGTACAGTACTTTAACATAGACAAATACCTCAGGAAGTATAACTTTGCTGAAACAAGCAGCTCTGATTTATTTAGGGGGATATAACAAGGACAGGGGGAAATCAGGTTAATTAGCTTATCACTTTACTCATCTACCTATGGCTCTGTGCAAGGCCTATCCCTACCAGTTACTGTCCCTGGGTACCCAAGCCCTAGTGGCTAGTCAAACCGGTGGCAGCTGGTAGGGCCGTTTCACACAGTGAAAAGAAAAATTAGTTTAAACAGTCAGCAGTACAGTGATTCCATTTGGATTTAATGTGGCAATTCAACAGGGAGCGACTCTGAATTAGTACTCACGACCTCCAAACAAGATAGGGTCCTTCAACGTCAGCAGGGCTACTCTTGAGCTCCACGAGACTCTTCACACATTTATATGGTAAAAAAAAAGTACTATACCAGGCAGGCTGCTTCTCTATCCTGATCGCAATTACTGCACAATACCCAGGAGAACACACAGCAGATTCAGTTCCTGACAGTCCAGTGCAATTCAACAATTTCTCCAGTCTTCTACAGGGTGAGCCTGGTTTCTACTCTTCAGAGATCCTTTGATTCTTTTCACAGGACAGATTCAGTCCTAACAAGCAGTTACACAAGCTGCAGACCAGAACTCTGGGCCTTACACACATTTTGACTGAAACTGTGCACTGAAGGAGCACAGGGTTTCTTTCCCTTCACTGCCAGATCTAAACTGAAACTCCAACAGACAAAACTGGCACTTCCTTTGAGTTCCTCCCAGTTCTTGACTGGATTGGCTTGTCACTCACAATAGACTGCTGCTGTTGGTCCAAAAGGCGCTAAGTCTAAACTACATCTCCCAGAGTCACTGCCCATACAATCCTCTTGTGGCTGGCTCAGATTATGAGTCCAAGTTCTGATTCGTCCAAGGCACCATTTTAGAGCTAGCTACTCCACACTGATTGGTCCAGTTCAGCAGTTCAAAACTAGAATGGGGAACTAGGCAAACACAGTTCTGACTGCAAAGAAAGCAAGTTAGACAAACTGTATTTTCATTATTATTCTAAATGATTTCTGGCAAACAGTTACACCCTTCAGATAGGTTCCCTTTGCACTCCTAGTGACTGCAAAATGGAGTGAATTGGCAGCAGTTCGAGTGGTACTCAAACAGAGAAGCACACAGTCCCCCCATACAAACTAATTATGTCTGCAAGCAGACAGCTCTTAAAGAGACAGTACCAGAGGCTCTAAAAACACTCACTGATAAATGGCTTAAACGCCAAACACCATTCAGGCTTGGAGCATTCAAGCAAGCTCCTGGAAGTCTTTTGGGAACCCCCATTTGCAGGGGGGTTACACTACTACCTCAGCACCTGAGACCTCCCTACTGCTCCCAGGCTTTACCAACCTTGCAACCTACCTATTGATGATCTCCACTTAGATACGTATGTCTATTCTGCACTTCACTATCTGATTCTGCTGATTTACTGTTATAATCCTGAGTACATTTATGACTGTATGATGTTTGTATAACCTGCAACTGCGCTGACTGTGTCTTCTCTGTGTATCCATTTATAGAATGTAATCCCGGGTCGCCCCTGAAAAAGGGACATCTGGGACTCAGTGGGCTTACCTGGTCACCAGAATTTAATAAATAAATAAATGGGGGGGTTTTCAACTTAGGTGGATATCTCAGCCATTTCTGTGAATTTTGCCTCCAAATTTCCAATATGGGGCTCCCGAGACTTCACCTCATGAACTCAGTCACTGTCATTTCATTATTCAGTCCCAAAAGGTGATTTTGCAGTCACTGCATGGAATGACCTTTTGGGACAGATTAACGAAACAACAGCATCATTGTTCATGAGGTGGGCCCCCAAAAAGCCTATGCTGCAAATTGGGTGGAAAATTCCTAAAAATGACTGTGTTACGAATGTGCATTGTGCAGTTTCTATGCATGCTCATAACTTGAGAATTTTTTATATTTTCATGCCATATTTTCAGCACTATTTTTCACACCTCCTTATAAACAGTACAGCTGCCATTTTTCACATCATGCCCGAAATGCGTTTTCACACATCAATCAATCTTTATTTTATTAGGTGAAGCACCACTGAGCAAACTTACCTGCAAGGTGGACCTGAAAAAATGGACATAAGAGTAAAGACTACACAAAGGAAAAAGATGGGTGTACAATCAAGGAATACAATGTGGAAGAGGACATAAAACATAGTACAGTATTAGGTAATGTCTATACAGGCAAATATGCAATAAGCTGAGAAAAAAATACTATCAATATACAGTATTTACATGAACAGTTTATGAAAAAGGGGAAGGAGGGGTGATAGGGAGAAGGAGTGATAAACAGGGACTCACAAGGCCTGGAGAGAGATGTCTGATATTTATTTCACTGGCCTCTTGTGGGGGGGGGGGAGACAGTTACAGGATTCTGTAAAGGAATGAGAGAATAACTTTTTGAAGAAGGAGAAGGTTGTCTGAGCAGCCATCTTCAGCGTTTTTTACAAATCGTTCCATAGGTGAGGGAGTACATAGCTTATAGAGGCTTTACCAAAACATGAATTAACTTTAGGAATGTAAAGGAGATAAATAAGAGGCTGTGCAAGTAATTGCCTGCAGCGCACAGGGCAAGCAGTCAGAGATATACTGGGAAGCTGATGTGTGATAGCTCTAAAAGTCCAAAAGGTGGCATTTCTCTGTCTTCTGAACTTGAGGGATGTCCAGCCTACTGCGGCATACAGAGAGCAGTGGTGGGTGAGGTATGGTAAAGCAGAGATAAATCTCAAAGCTCAGTGATAGAGGGAGTGAAGTTTAGAGAATGCTGAGGCAGAGCCTTGGCCATAGGGGAAGCCAGTATAGTTCAATAAGGATAGAAAGTTGGTTTGGACCTGTCTTTTGGCATTATAGGTGGAGATGCTTGATCTGGAAGAACAGGCCCAGTCCCTGCCTCAACTTTTTGACAGTTCCTCAATATGGTCACAGAATGTAAGTTTGTGGTCTGTCCAAAGCTCCGGATATTTAAATGTCACATGTTCAGTAGGTCCTCCCAGAAGTGATAGAATTTGTGCAGTTAAGCTATGTAGGGAAGGTTTCTGACCTATGCCAGAAGGTGAGAAAAGTATGGCCTTCATTTTTTTTTGCATTCAGAAGTAGTTTTTAGCTCAATAAGTTTAACTGTAGCTGAATTAAAGTACACCTGTAGGCCCATAAAGTCCTGCTCTGGGGTAGGACTAGCAATGTATATGACTGCGTCATCGGCGAAGAGATGAATGTCGGCTGCTTTGATTCCAGAGTCAATGTTGCTAATATAACGAGTAATCCTAAAATGGACCCTTGCAGCACACCTCTTTGGAGCAGTTTTAGGGGAGAGAGATCCCCTTGGGCTTTAACCTGTTGGAATCTCCCAGAGAAGTAACCCTTGAACCATTTCAAGGCAGAAGAATCACGCCAATGCTTTGAAGAGTGCCCAACAGCAGGCCATGGTCCACTGTACTGACTGCCTCACTAAGATCAAGAATCAAGGTGTATACATATTTTAACATCCAAAGAATTTTGCCAGTTATTGGTTGCCTTTGAGTGTGGATATTGTACTGTGACAAGCTCTGAATTCTGACTAGGCAAAGTTAAGCAGATTGGTGGAGTCCAAGTACTTCCTAACATGCACATTAACCACTTTCGCACATGTGGCGCATTACTGCGCGGTTGCTGTGGGAAATCACCGTTCAGGACAAATTAAGAAAATCACAGTGACATTGATCATGAGTGGAGGTCCCAAAATGCCTATGTTGAAAATTTGGTGAGAAAATTTCACAAAATGACTGTTTCAAGCGTGCGTTGTACAGTTCCCATGCATGCTTCTGAGTTCAAGAATTTTTAATATTTTCACTCCAGATTTTCAACATTGCCATTTTTTCACACCTCATTATGAACAGTACAGCTATAATTTTTCACATCCAGCCCAAAATGTGCTTTTGCACCTGTGATGCACAGTGGTGCGGTCGCTGTGGGAAATCAACGTTCGGGACAGATTAAGAAAATCACAGTAACACTGTTCATTAACAGAGGTCTCAAAATGCCTGTGTTGAAAATCTGGTGAAAAATTCCACACAATGACTGTGTTATAAGTGTGCATTGCGCAGTTTCCACGCACACTCATAACATCGAAAACATTTAATATTTTCACCCCTGATTTTTAATATTGCCATCTCTTTACATCTCCTTATGAATGGTGCAGCTGTTATTTTTCACATCCTGCCCACACTGTGTTTTCACACATGTGGTGCAGAATGGGGTGCTCACTGTTGGAAATCAACATTCAGGACAGATTAACAAAATCACAGTGCCACTGTTAATGAGCAGAGGTCCCAAATGCTTTCATGAGGTGGGGTCATGAAAAGCCCATGTTGAAAATTTGAAGTGCAAATACCAACAAACGCCTCAGGCTTTGTGGTTTCTAACTATACCCTGTACAGACTGACAGGTGTCAGGGGTGTGCCTTTGGATTGTCGGCTGTAATATTCAAGCCATTCCACCCCAACCCAGTTTACATTGGTGTTTGCATTATGGAAAGATGGGTAGGAGTTTGAAGAAGGCTGTGCAATAATTGCTTAAAGTTTCTTTTTGGGTGTGGACAAGAGGGATAGGAATGTAAAAAGCAGTTGCTCACTCTATCTAAAGTGTACAACAGAGGGTTAAGGAAATTAAGAAAGGAGACTGCATTTGTTGCTGGCTGATTGTTTCTGGTCTAACCTCCTTGTTTCTTTGTCCGTGGGTCTCCTTTTTTGGCAGGGGAAGGGCCCAGTCACCTATCCCCAACCACCCCATGCTACACTCCTTTTATATGGTAGCACAGTTGTGACATTTCCCATAGCAAAGCAGGAAGGGGTGGATCAGTGGGGTATCTACACAGTGACCTCATTTACAGGGGCACAAGTAATTTAACCTGGTGTTACAAGTTATACAAAAACAAACAAAACGAAACACAAAATCAAACTTTTGCTTTCATTTTCCTACTTTTCAAAATGGCAGTTATACAGGATTTAGGACACTGTCCTACATGCTGGGCCATTGGAGATCTAAGGGCTCAGCTCCAGGTAGCATGGGCAGAGATTGCACACCTCAAATCATGTACTCAGGAGGAAATACATTATAAGAACCACCTGCCATTTCCCCAACATCCAACAGAAGCACCTCAACCGCAGAGTGAAGCTGGTCTGGGATGTTGGTAGGTGGTTAGGAGGGGCAAATCAGTTGCCACATCACTCGGTGCTCTCCAACATATCACCTCCACAAACCATATAAAAACTACAAACAAGTATCTGCCTCTATCTCTGAAATCAAGCAAAGGGGCAGAGGACACTGCAGCACAGGAACTAGCGCAACAAAACTCACCCAAAACAGGAACAAAAACAAAAAAAGAAAAAAGGAAATCCAAAACACTTCTGATCATAGGAGACTCCATGATTCGGGGAGTTGATACCTATCTCCAGCCAGGGGTAATGGTGAGATGTCTCCCAGGTACATCAGCATTGAGAGACACTGACCACATTGTTAAAATTGTACAGGAAACAGGAGAAAACATCGACATCCTGGTACACATAGGGACTAAAGATCTTGCCAGCCGGTCAGTTGTGGAGACCAAGGAACACCTGACCAGTCTGGGTTTCAAACTATCATCCATTTCATCCAGCATCTCCTTCTCTGAGATCCTGCCAGTCTGGGAGAGGGCAGATAGGTGGAAGGTCAAAGAAGGGTAGATAGGAAGCTAAACCTGTGGCTCAAGGGCTGGTGCCACGAAAAGGACACAAATTAGTAGGTAACTGGCAACAGTTTTGGGAGCGAAAGTTCTTTAAATTCAATGGACTGCATCTCACTAAGGGGGTCAGTGCATTGGGGCAAAGTTTGATGTCTTTGCAGAACATTTAAACAAGCAAATGGGAGAGGGTGCAGCACCCAATGAGAATGGGAAGAACACCCTCCCCTCAGCTAGTGATCAAATGGGAGTTTAGCATGTTTGTAGTTCATTTGCATCACCAGGTAAGGAAAAAGGTCCGACTCCCCATACGATGCACAGGGTAAATGCCAGACCTCGCCCAACAACTAACACACCAAAATCTGGCCAATGGAAAATCATGTACACAAATGCTCACAGTCTGGGAAACAGGATCCCAGACCTGCAGGAAATAATGACAGAAGCTTAACTGGCCATAATAGCCATTAGCAAGACATGGTTCACCAGTAACCACACTTGGGAGACTTTAGTACCTAGCTATGTACTGTTCAGAAGAGACAGATGAGCAAAAAAGGGGGATGGAGTGGCCCTTTATGTCAATGAAAATATCAAAGCTACAGAAATTCAGAATACACATGAGAAGCCTGAAGAACTGAGAGTCACCCTGGAAACAGGAAATTGGACAGCCATATGAATGTACAGTTACTTAAGAAATTACCGCAACAGTATATCTTTGAGAGAGGCTCTTGCAGTAGGTATTCACATATAGGACTGACCCACCAGGTGTCAGGATCCCACAGAAAAATTTCTAGCTAGCAGTATCTGGCGGGGTACTGCTCCCACATAAGGTGGCCGACGTCATGCAACATCAGTATAAAGGAGCGGTCCCCCATGCCCGCCTTCTAGTTCTTTCCCGTCAAGGGCCAAAAGAGGCAAGATGAGAGAGAAGAGGATATTTTCTCCCATAGAAATGGAGCCAAAAAAGCTTGGGGGGGTGGAAGACAGGAAGGCAATAACTACTACAAGAGCCTATCTTGAAGATCTACTGTTATGGTAGGTTCTTACGTAACTGTACTATCTTACTTCGAGAGGGCTCTTGCAGTAGGTATTCACATACAGAACTGAGTCCCAAGCAGTCTGGATCAAGGAAAGGCACTCGGGAGGAGGAAAATGATCCATGGCATGGAACTTCCAGCTGAAAAGGTCTTATGAAAGAAGACCTTGAAGGACAGCCAACCCGAAGCCTGCTCTACGGCGAGAGGCAATGTCCAAACTGTAGTGTTTCATAAAGGTATGGACAGAAGTCCAAGTTGCGGCTACACAGATGTCTGCTGCTGACACATCCTTGAAACAAGCTGCAGAGGCTGCTACTTCTCATGTGGAGTGACATCTGACTTGACCCGCAGGGTCTTGTTGTACTTGTTGTAAAAGAAAGTGATACAATGAGCTAACCATTTTGATAGGCCTTACTTAGAAATAGCAGTGCCTTCTGTTTTGTGAGTGAAAGAGACAAAAAGCTGATCAGTTTTTCTGAGATCCCTAGTCCTAGTGGTGTAGTATCTCAGTATTTTATGAACATCCAAAGTATGCAAGAGGAACTCCCTTTGATTGGAGTGTTGCGTAAAGAAAGCAGGTAGCTCAGTGGATTGATTCAATGTAGATTCAGCCACCACTTAGGGAGAAACTTGGGTTAGTGTGCAGAGCCACACGTTTCTTGTGAAAAAGAAATCGATTTTACACATCAAGGCCTGAAGCGCATGAAATTTGCCGGGGAGTAATGGCCACTAGGAAGAGAGTCTTCCAAGAAAGGAACTTTAAATCTGCTTTATCTGCCAGCTCGAAGGGAGGCAGAGTAAGTTTCTCTAGAATAAAATTCAAGTCCCATGGAAGAGCAGGAATGCGGATGGGGGGGTCTCAAATGGAGGACCCCCCTGAGGAATGTCTTAGAGACTTCCAACTGAGCAAATGTCCTGTCTCCGAAGGGAATATGGAAGGCTGAAATCACTGCCATGTGGACCTTTAAAGAGGAATGGCTGAGACCCAGATCGAAGAGATGTCGCATGTAGTCCAGGATTGTATTGACTGGGCAAGAGAAGGGTTCAAAGTCCTTTGACGTGACCCAAATGGAAAACCGTTTCCACTTCATGGCGTAGGTGGATCTGGTGGAAGGCTTTCTGGCCTCCACCAAGATTTTGCTACGAGCGGAGAAACCCCAATGAGGAGATGGCTGGGAAGGATAGAGGAGTGCAGAGCCTGAAGGGCATAAAGAACTGCTCTCAGTTCAAGCACATTTATGTGCAGTTTTTGCTCGAGCTCGGACCAGCTGCCTTGAGTCCTGTGAGATCCAAAATGGGCTCCCCAGCCTTTGCCTGATGCATCTGTCATCAACGTCTGGAGGTGGGTCGATGTTGAAGTGAGCTCCCAGGCAAAGGGGGTTTGGTCCCATTGAGATTGAAGCATCCATTGAGAAATCCTCATATGAAGCCAAGTGTGTGGGACTGTTGGAACAGCAGCCACCATTAGCCCGAGGAGATGAAGGACTGACCTGGCTGTGACCCTTTTGTGACTGGCAGGAGGCAGACTTGAGTCTGAAAGGTGTGCACCGGTCCTGAGGCAAAAGGCTTTGCCAATGGACATGTCCAGAATCGTCCTGTATATTGGAGACATTGACAAGGGACCAAATGGGACTTTGCCTGGTTGATGGTGATACCCAGGCTGGTGAAAACCTGCAGGGTAAGGGATAGAGAGTGTAGGAGTTCCTCCCTGGACAGTGCCACCAGGAGCCAATCATCCAGGTATGGGAATACCTGAACTCCCTGGGTACGCAGGTGGGCTGCAATCACAGACAAGCATTTGGCAAATACTCGAGGGGCTGAGGAAAGACCAAATGGGAGGGCCCTGAATTGGTAGGAGTCCCCCTGAAAGCAAATCCAGAGGAATTTGTGGTGGGAAGTGCATAAGGGGATATGTATGTAGGCAACCTGCACGTCCAAAGTGCACAGCCACAGTCCCTGCTGAAGAAGAGGCAGAAGGCTCTGTAGGGAGAGCATTCTGAAGCGACTGTACACCAGCAACATGTTCAGGGAACTGAGGTCTAAAATAGGCCTCATGTCTCCGTCTTCTTTAGAACTAGGAAGAATGGAGTAGTAACCCATCCCCCAACGGTGAGTGGGGACTGGTTCTATCACCACCTTTGACAGAAGGGAGGTGATTTCTTCTAGGACCAGAGAAAGGTGTTCTGTGGAGTAAGATGACTGGGGAGGTAGTCTTCAGGGTGGTTTCTGTAGAAACTCTATTGAGTGTCCTGCTGAAATCAGCTGGGGCATCCAAGCATCTGATGTTATCCTCTCTCAATCTGGTAGATGAAAGGAGAATCTCCCTCCTACCAGTTCCTCTGGAACCTCCAGAGGCCGTGGGAGAGGTGGGGAGTCAGGAGGTCTGGGGCAGCGCAGCAGCTGAGGCTCCTGTGGCTTTTTTGGTAGGGGGAGTCTTGGCTGCTGGAGGGATCCCAACACTTTTTGGCTCATTTGCCCTGTGGTTTGGGTTTTTGTCAGTTCCATCTACGAAAAGGACATTGCTGCCCCTGAGTGGGTCTATACATAGAGTCAACACACTTGAGTGCGTGCCCTTCTCTTGCAGGTCAGTAATGATGTCTTTGACATCACCCCCAAACAGTACCCAACCCCTGAAGGAGGCATCCTGAATAGCAGATTACACTTCAGGGACCAAACCTGACACATGGAGCTAAGCATGATGCAGAAGGCCTATGATGAAAGCTGAGCTCCATCTAGCTGTGTCCACTGCATCATAAGTGGCACGAAGGATGTGCCGACTGACCAAACGAGCAGAACAGATTAGATCCGCCACTTCCTGTCTAGTCTGGGACTCAGGAAGGGAGTCTAATTTTGATTCCACCTGACTAAAGATGGTCTTCTGGTAATCCTCCATATGTGCTACATAATTCAGGGCCCTAATACCCAGGGTAGAAGAGGAATAAATTTTCTTCCCGTACTGGTCCAGAAGCCTTGATTCCTTATCAGGCAGAGGTGAGACGAGGTGTTTTGGGTTTGCAAAGCGGCCGTGAGCAGCACTAATAACAACCAAGTCCGCTTTGGGGTGTACGTTCAAGAAATCTACTCCCTCAGGAGCCTGGTACAGCTGGTCTGCCTTCCTCGGAAGGGGGGGGGCTAACGCGGAAGGCTGTTTCCAAATAGTGGAAACAAGGTCTGCATGAGGCTCTATCCAGGGTGGAATTAATGTAGGAGCAGTTTCGGGCAGATCCAAGTGGGCAGCAAGCTTTTTACACTGTGGATCTGGCTCCAGTGATTGATACTGATGAACTTCCTGGATCTTCCTCAGTAACTCCACAAAAGAGGGATCCTCTGGAGGGACTTTGGAGAGGGTTCTTGGCTTGGGCAGTCTGCAGTACATGGCTCTTCATCCGGATCAGAGCGACCCTCTGAGTCCAAGTCAGAGGTCTCTGACAAAGATGAGGAAGACGCCTCCCTATGCGGCGGGGAGACGGCCCCTTTGGAGAGTTCACTGGGGCGCATATCCTCTGCACCCCTGGTGCCAGAGGGCTCACCTCTGGTGTCGGGTAAGGGCGAAGGGGCCTCCCATCCCCAACACAGGAGATCCTGCGAAGGGTCTGGCATCAGTCGACAACTCTCTATTTCTCTGGTGAGTTGAGTCTTGGCCTCAGCCCACCAGGAGACCAGAGTCTCCTTCAAATCCACTGGCGGCTGTGGTGTGAGCAGCAGAGGAGGGGATATGGATACTGAGAATATCCGAAAATAGAGTATCCATAACCAGATGGTGGGGAGTCCCAGCATCGGGTAATGAGGTGCTGGGTACTGCGGCATCGGGCAAAGCAGCGTCGGGTACTGTGAGTCAGATATGATGGCACCGGTACTGAGGTGTCAGATACCAGGGGGCCAGGGGCTGGGCCAAGGCTCTGGTGGAACAGAGGGACCTGGCAGAGGCCCAGCTGGTGGACCAGGCAAAGGAAAGCCTGGCCCCATTGGCACCGGGCCTGGCGTGGGACCACCGTCCAGTAAGGGGACATTGACTGGTATCGGGTAAGTCATCATCGGGGCCGTCGTCAGGATGTCTGGTCCTGAAGGAGGGGGCAATGATGGCAGCATGTCCAAATCCTCTGTGACGACTGGGGAGGAAAGATTAGAGTCCCCAGGGGTCAGCAGAGAAGACGCAGGGACCTCAGAGGCCAACGCCATGCATTGTGGGGAACCTGGAGCGCCAGTTCGGTCAAGAGTGTCCAGCGCAGCTTCCTTGGCCTGGCAGGCATCGGAGGGACCGATGTCCGGCTTATCAGTTGGATCCAGGTGGGAGTCGGAGGAGACGATGTCTGACTTACCAGATCCCTTACTCAAGGAAGGCCACGCTGGAGATGCTGTTTTGTCAGGCAAACGTTCGACTGTGTGCCCTTCCGAAGGAGCGAGCATCTTACCAGTCTTGTCCGGGCAGATGTGGGTGACACCAGCATTCACTTAGTGGACCTGCTCAAACCCAAGGGCCGTGGTGAAAACGGCCCTCTGGGGAGGCGGAGGCCTCCTTTTCCCCAGAGGAACCTGAACAGCCCAAGCACGGGCCAGACAGGAGGGGTGACACCTTCTTGGACACCGTCAACATGGTCGTTGTGGAGCGGTCCCCCAGATGGGACGTTATCTTTAGTATCGTGACTCCGGTGGCCGTGGAAGTTGAATCCCACTCCTGGTGCTTCTCCTTTTTCTTTTTATGGCCTTTGGGGGCAATGGACACCTGACTCAGCTTCTTTAGCTCCTTCTCCATGGATGCCATTTTTTCCTTTAAAGTATGAGCTTCCAGGGACTGCTGCCTTCTTTTTCAGGTAGCAGAGTTAAATTGCTGGCAGTGCTGACACTTCTCCACAGGACGGTCTGGGCCCAGACAGAAGAGGCACAGAGAATGGCCATCCTTATGTGGCAGCTGGGAGTCACATGATTTGCACTTATGATTGTGTGATTTGTAAGGCATTGGAGACAACATGCACAGCGTATTGAAGAAATAGCCGATAAAGCAAAAAAAACAAGGTCGAAAAATCCAAAAACTGTACTGATGAACAACTGACGAGCATTGAACTCCACCATGAGAAACTTTCACAAGTCGATGGCAGGAAAGAACTGGAAGACGGGCATGGTGGAGTGCCCCTTTATACTGACGTCGCATGACGTCGGCCACCTGATGCGGGGGCAGTCCCCCGCCAGAGACTGCTATCTAGAAATTTTTCTGTGGGGTCCTGATGCCTGGCGGGTGAGTCCTATATGTGAATACCTACTGCAAGAGCCCTCTGGAAGTAATATCTGGGGTTGTCTACAAGCCTCCAGACCAGCAGGAGGACATATATACATTACTGTTAGAAGATATACAAAACATGTCAGCTAAAGGGGAGATTCTGATAATGGGAGACTTCAACATGCCGGATACAGATTGGTCAATACCAGCAGAAACATCTACCAGAACTAGACACATAGTGGATTCCCTGCAGGGGGAGGGCCTCATACAACAACCCACAAGAGACAGGGCTATCCTAGATCTAGTACTAACAGGGAAAGGATCGTAGATCTCCAGGTAGAAGGTCACCTGGGGGCCAGTGACCATCACATGGTGTGGTTCAATTTGGCCACTAGAACTAAATCATCCCATTCCAAGGCAAAAATATGGGAGTTCAGAGGAGCTGACTTTTATAAGATGGCCAACAGAGTTAAACTAGCCCTGGTACGAAGAAATACAGGTGAGAGGGTACAGGCAAAGTGGGTAAGCATTAAGAATGCATTACTTGGAGCAACATCCCATTGTGTTAGAGAGAAAACGAAGTGCAAAGAAGAAGGAAACCACTTTGGTTCTGAAAAACAATAGCAGAAAAGGTCAGAGCCAAAAGGCTGGCCTTCAAGAAATATAAGGAAACAGTGGGATGAAATATAGGAGGAATACCAAACTTCACTAAGGGAAGCATGGAAGGCAGTAAGGCAGGCAAAGTCCCAAAACTGATGAAACACTAACACGAATAGTAAAAGAAGGTGACCCGACTTTCTATAGATACATTAGTGAATGGAGAAAGCCCATAGGGAGTATTGCAAAGATCAAAGGAGATAAGGGGAAGTGTGAGGAGGAGGAGGAGGAGGACCATGTAAAAGCATCTATCCTAAACAAGGGTGAAGACAGGCATAATCACTGTACACATTTGTGTACAGTTTTGTTGAGTGCCTGTCACAAACCATATGCCCTTCTGTTAACATTTTCATTCAATCTGTAGTATTTAGGCTAATTGTAGGCCACTGAGGAGTGTCTCTGTTTAAATGTCTGCTGTTTAGTAAACAGATACATGTATAACCACTTTAGAGATTAGAGGAATCATCTGACAACAATCTAATTTGTTTGGAAGGGTACCTTTGGAGAGGATGTGTAATTTTTTAATGGGAGGGTGTAACTGTTGGAGATTGTGTGTACAAAATGGAAATTTCTGGCTACACCCTGATCCTAAATAGATACTTCTGCCCAGTATTTACTGAGGAGAAGACAGGGTAGAACCCACAGCTCAGCACCATGGACATGGGGGGGGGAACGGAGGTGTGCCCAAGTCCCTTCACAAAAGAAAGGGTCCTACAAGAGCTCACTAAGCTCAGGGTGGACAAGGCAATTGGACCTGATGGCATACATCCCAGGGTACTAAAGGAGCTAAGGGTGGAACTAGCAGAGCCATTATAAGAACTTTTAGTGAGTCTCTGAGCACAGCAGTGGTCCCAGAAGACTGGAGAAGGGCTCATGTGATCCCGCTCCACAAGTGTGGTAGCAGGGAGGAGGCATGGAACTACAGACCAGTCAGTCTTACCTCAATAGTGAGCAAGATTATGGAAGCACTCCTTAAGGAAAGGATAGTGCAACACCTGTAATCCATAGGAGCACATGATCCAAAACAGCATGGGTTTACAACAGGAAGGTTCTGTCAAACTAATCTCATAGATTTCTTTGGCTGGGTAACCAGAGTGGTGGACCATGGGAGCAGTTGATGTCACCTACTTTGACTTCAGCAAAGCTTTCGATACTGTTCCACATAGAAAATAGATAAATAAGCTGGGTAGGCTTGGGGTGGATCAGAAGTTGGTCAACTGGATGGCAAACTGGTTGATGGGCAGAACACAGAGAGTGGTGGTAAGCGGTATACAGTCAGAAGAGAATCAAGTCACAAGTGGGGTACCTCAGGGATCAGTCCTGAGGCCAGTCCTCTTCAATATCTTCATCAGTGACATCGCAGATGGACTGGAGGGTAAGGTGTGTCTGTTTGCAGATGATACCAAGATCTGCAACAGAGCAGATGATCCAGATGGGGTGACCAGAATGAGAGATCTGGATAATCTGACCAAATGGTCAGAAGAGTGGCAACTGGGGTTTAAGGCAAAGAAGTGCAAGATCATGCACATAGGGAAGAGAAACCCTGAAGCCACCTATAGGTTGGGTGGGGAGTTGCTGGCAGTCACAAGAGAAGAATGAAACTTGGGCATCATTGTCACAGATGACCTGAAATCATCAAAGCAGACCACTAAAGCAGTAGGTAAGGCTAGGGGGATGTTGAGGTGTATTAATAGGGTTATCACAAGTCATAAGAGGCAGGTAATAATCCCTGTTTATAAGACACTGGTTAGACCCTATCTGGAGTACTGGAGGCCGCACCTTCACAAGGACATTAACCAAACTTGTGTGACAAGGTACCTTTATAAATGAGCCTATGGCTCAAAGGTTTTCCAAACTGCTGTTTAAATAAAATAAATAAAATCAATAAACTGAGGCAGTCCAGAGAAGGGCAACCAAATTGGTGCAGGGACTGCATCAAAAAACATGAGGACAGATTAACAGAGCTCAACACGTATACCCTAGAGCAAAGGAGGGAGAGAGATGATATGATTGAAACATTCAAACACTTTAAGGGCATTAACAAGGTGAAAGAGTCTACCATGTTTCAATACAAGAACAAGCATTTGTCAATGCCGAATGTTGTCTTGCTGGTGTCGGCATTGGTAGTGCAGGAGTTAAGAGAGATGCATAATAGAAATAGCAGTGAAGTACAGAACCAACATCAACCCGCCCCACCCTGCAGAGTGACAGGCACTGGGGTGTGCATTTGGGTTGCTGGCCATAACAGCTCATGCTGCTTCACCTCACCTACTCTGCAGAGTCTGACAAGTGTCATGATGTGCCTTGAGATCGTCTGGCTTTATGCTCACGCATTTCTAAGTATGTACGTTGAAATGGGGTGTAGGTACAGAGAATGTGTTGAACTGTGGGGCTGAAGGGTCCAAGGCACACCTTGATGCCTGTCTGTGGCTGCAGGGTGGGGTTGGAGGACCAGTGGCATGAGCAGTGCATCAGACAATCCAAAGACACACGAGCTATACTTTAATAGCAGTTTACTGGCTAAATGCTTTATGTATCTCCTTTGAACCACAAGGAAACTGAAAAATGACTACACCTGATGTTCTCCACGGTGGTGAGATTTTTTTATAAGTGATGTGCGATTTTTGTATTAATAAAAATTATTTTTGGAAGTCATGAACTTAATGTTCTTATTTTACATCACTGAATTAAATGTGCTAACCTCAAAAGTAGTCGTTTGAGGTAAATAATGCTGAATATTTTCCGATTCCAAGGGATAAGTGCACACTAACTCTGAGTGATTTAAAGTAGACCCCCTGCTCCCATTGTAATTAGGAGGTTTCTATGGTTGTGGTTGCAATCCAAAGACACACCTCTGATGCCTGTTAGTCTATACAGGGTGGGAGGTAATGGTTAGAAACCATAAAGCCCTGTGCATGTGTTGATATTTGCACTCCAAATTTTAAAACATGGCCTTTTTGTGATCCCACCTCATGAATGCATTTGGGACCTCTGCTCATGAACAGTGTCCCTGTGATTTTGTTAATCTGTCTTGAACATTGATTTCTCACAGTGACTGTGTCATTTTGCACCACATTAAAATGTCAGCTGCACCACTGATAAGGAGGTGCAAAGAGATGGCAATGTTGAAAATCTGGAGTGAAAATATTAAATATTCTCGAAGTTACGAGGGTGAGTGAAAACTGTGCATTGCACGCTCATAACATTGTCATTTAGTGGAATTATTTCACCAAATTTTTAACATAGCCTTTTTGGGATGTCTGTTCATGAACAGTGGCACTATGATTATCTTAATCTGCCCCGAATGTTGATTTCCTACAGCGATTGCGCAATTGCGCACCACATGTGCAAAACTACATTTTGGGCAGGATGTGACAAATGACAGCTATACTGTTCATAAGGACGTGTGAAAAAATGACAATATTGAAAATCTGGAGTGAAAATATTACAGATTCTCGAAGTTACGACTGTGTATGGACACTGTGCAATGCATGTTTGTAACATAGTCATGTTTTGGAATTTTTTTCACCAAATTTTCAATGTAGGCATTTTGGGACCTCTACTCATGGACAGTGCTACTGTGATTTTCTTACTCAGTTCTGAACATTGTTTTCCTACAGTGACTGTGCCACTGTGTGCCGGACCTGTGAAAAACACATTTCGGGTAGGATGTGGAAAATGAAAGCTGTACTGTTCATAAAGAGGAGTGAAAGATGGCAATGGTGAAAATCCAAAGTAAAAACATAAAACATTATCAAAGTTATGAGGGTGCGTGGAACCTGCACAATGCACACTTGTAACACAATCATTTTATGAACGTTTGTCACCTAATTTTCAACATAGGTGTTTTAGGACCTCTGCTCATGAAGAGTGTCACTGTGATTTTCTTAATCTGTCCCAAACACTGATTTCCCACAGCGACCATGCTATTCTCATGGGAAGTGCACAAGCACAGTTCGTCCAGGATGTGAAAATGACAGCTGTTCTGTTCATAAGGATGTGTGAAAAAATGCCAGTGTTGAAAATCTGGAGAAAAAATATTACAAATTTCTGCGAGAGATTCTGAGGGTGTGTGGAAACTGCGCAACTGCGCTCATAACACAGTCATTTAAATGGACTTTCATCACCAAATTTTCAACAAAAGCATTTTAGGACCTCTGCTCATGAAGAGTGACACTGTGATTTTCTAAGCTGTCCCAAACACTGATTTCCCACAGCGACCATGCTATTCTGCACTGGAAGAACGAAAACACATTTTGGACAGGATGTGAAAAGTGACAGATGTACTGTTCATAAGGAGGTGTGGAAAAATGCCAGTGTTAAAAATCTGGCATGAAAATTTTGCAAAGTTACAAGGGTGAGTGGAAACTGCGCAATGCATGCTTGTAAGACTGTCATTTTATGGACTTTCATCACCAAATTTTCAACATACGCATTTCAGGACCTCTGCTTAAGAAAAGAGTCACTATCATTTTCTCAAACGGTCCCAAAAACTGATTTCGCACAGCACGACAGCTCAATTCTACACTAGAAGGGTGAAAACACATTTTGGGCAGGATATGTAAAATGACAGCTGTACTGTTTATAAAGAAGTGTAGAAAATGGCAATGTTGAAAATCTGGGTGAAAATATTACAAATTCCGAATTCTGGCGTGCGTGGGAGCTACACAATGCAAGCTCATAAAAGAGTCATTTTTTGATTTTCTCACAAATTTGCAACATAGGCTTTTTGAGAATCCACCACATAAACAGTGGCACTGTCATTTGTTACTCAGTCCTGAAAGGTGATTTTGTGCAGTGACTGTGAAATCACCTTTCAGGGCTGAATAACGACATGATAGTGACTGAATTCATTAGAAGGTTCCCAATAACCCCATGTTGAAAATGTGGTGCCAAATTCCCAAAAGCCCAAGATATGCACCAAAGTTTAAAAAAATCCTATTTATGCCATTATACAGCTTACTGGCGTTCCTTCAGTTCGTGGTCGGCTTTGTAGAGTGCAGACGTGTTCCTGGTGCACCGAAGATTGTTGCGCTGGGCTCTGGAGGTAAGTAAGGGGTGAGGGGTGTGTGGGGAGGTGCGGTATACAGTGGGTGGGTGCAGATTGGGGGAGGGGGCCACAGACAGAGAGGGCCCGTTTTCTACTTTACAGGGTTAAAAAAAAAAAAATTGTGGGAAGGTTTTTTCCTTTAACAGGTACTTTTGGCACACTGGGGTGGGCTCCCAGCATGCCACTTGTGTGTTTTGGTGGGGCTGGAGCTGATGTGGACTTTAATTGAGTATAAGACCCTGTTCTTTAGGAACATGATCCCTGCAGTAAGAGAAAAGGTAGAGCCAACCACTTATCCAACCATGGAGGGGTTTGCTGACATTCTTTGGAAAACTGAGAGAGTTTATCAACTCTACATCCATGATCTGGGCTCTGGTTCCAAGAAAGTAGCCGCCATGGAAACTACTCCAGAGACCACGACGCACTGCATGGTGGAGGGCCAGGCCCAAGAAAAATGGCCCCTCGCAGACAACCAACACCCCAGCAGATCCAAGAACCACAACAGCAGCAACAGCAACAACCATGGGGTGAGATCTAGAATCACCCTAAGAATAAGAAACACCACAAGAATAACAAGGGTAAACAACAGAGACCAGGCCCTTCATATATAGAGATAGCCGAAGATAATCGGAAATTCCGAGAACTTCTTGGGCAATTGCACTCCAGTAGCAGATGCTGTTCCTGCTCGGGCCCTTGTGGCCATACAACTAGGAGAATAGGCCTCAGCAGGCCATGGAGACACCGTAAAAACAGGCCCTCAGGCCCATATGGGCCTGAACCCAGAAGCGGCTCCATATATAACATCAGTGCAGCATGATGAAGTGGTTCAGAGAAGCCAGGCCCAAACTCTCCATGCCTCCACTGGTACAGATTGACAATTACAGGCCCCAGTCCGTATTGTAAACAAGCTGGTCTTGGATGCAAACGGAAGGCCCTGTACTGAGGCCGAGTTCGGGGGCCGCCTACCGACACTACTATTCGATATAGGTGCAGCTGTGTCTGTGTTACATGAGGACTACCCAGAGACATCCCCTTGGTCCACCGGATGGAGGACCAATATGTCAGGAGTAGATGGAACCAGGTTACCTGAATACCGTTCCCTACCGCTGTTTGTGGGACTGGGACACCTGAAGGCCTATCACAACTTCCAGCTAATGTTATTGCATGTCCCCCCCCCCCCAGTATAATTGGAATTGATTTCCTAGCACTGCACGGCTATGTGGCAGACCTAGCCAACATGTTACTGATACAGATTCAGGGACAATACCACACCATCATGATTCCTGATTCACATGTGGTAGCAACAATATCTGCAAACAATAAAGAGTATGACATCATAGATTTGTTTCATGAACCATGAGCTTTTCCTAAAGCTCCTCCCCATTCTACAAAGGCATCTGGAGCATTTGCCACCAATAAACATGACTGTGGCAGAATGCACACTGTCACTGAAATGACAGGCCCAGCACATAAAAGACAACAGCAATACTCTTTTCCACCGGAGACCTTGCCTTCTCTTAGGGAAACAATAAAATCACTCCTCAAACAAAGTGTAATCAGGACATGTGTTTCTACTGCCAACCCCCCAGTGTGGCCTATGAAGAAACCCACAGGTGCCTGGAGATTTACTATTGACTACAGGAGACTGAACCAGGTCACCCCCAGTTGTGCTCCAACTGTGGCATCAACACCCGATGTGCTGTGACTTTTGACCCCTGATCAAAAATGGTTCAGTGTCCTGGACATCTCCAATTATTTCTGATCATTACCATTGGCCCCCAATAGTCAGAATAAGTTTGCTTTCACCTTTGAGGGTAGACAGTACACATAGATCTGCTTACCACAGGGATTCCGAGAACAGCCCTTCCCTGTTCCATCTACACATGAATGATGCCCTTGAGGGTTTCTCTACTCCCCAGTGTCTCTTGCAGTATGTGGATGACCTGTTATCGGCAACAGCCACACAGGAACAACACTTGGATCTGTTGGACGAACTGCTAACCCTCATTCAGAGAGCAGACCTCAAATGTTACCCAGCAAAAGCACAACTATGTCAGAAAGAGGTACACTTTCTGGGCCTAAGAATATCTGGTCAAGGCCGAAGCCCTACCTGGAAGAAGATACAAGTACTGCAGGACTTGCCATTGCCCACCAGTGTGGCCACTCTTAGGAGATTTCTAGGTATGGTGAACTAGTCTAGAGATTTTATTTGAGATTTTGCTCAGAAGACTGCTCCTCTGTATGAATTACTGAAAAAGGATATCCCATGGAATTGGGACCCCATTCACACCCAGGCTGTGATGTCACTGAAACAGGCCTTTTTCACGTCTGCTTGTTTGGTCAGCCCCCACCCTGGGAGCTGACCTTGCTGCCCCCCCTTGCCTTCTCTGGCTTCTCCCTTCCCAGTTCTGGATATTCTCGCTGCATTGGATTTTGCTTCCAGAACCCTTCCCCTGTACCTGTCCCACCCCCTCTTGAACCCCTCCACCATCTCTGCCACCACCAGTCCCCTAGGCAGCACATTCCGTGGATCCACCACCCTCTCAGTGAAGTAGCACCTCCTCCTTTCTCCCCTGAATCTTCCCCCTCCAGCTTCCACCCATGCCCTCTAGTGGCCCCCTCCTCCTTCCTTGAAGTGCCCTGACTGTTCCTCCCCTATTTACCCCTTCATGTACCTGAAGACCTCTATCATGTCCTCCCAGTCCTTCTCTCTTCCAATGTGTACATATTTAGCTCTTCGAGCCTCTCCTCATAGGTTCTGTCCCCAAGCCCCAGATCATTTTGGTTGCCCTCCTCTGGACCCTCTCCAGGAGTTTAATGCCCTCTTTAAGTGTGGCCTCCAAAACTGCATGCAGTACTCGAGGTGTGGCCTCACCAAGCAAGTTATACAGAGGGAGTATCACTTCCCTCCTTCTGGAGGTGATCCCCCTAGCGATGCATCCCTGCATCCTGTTGGCCTTGGCTGCTGCCCTCCTACAAGCCTCCGAGTTGTTCATCTTGACATCCATCACCACCCCCAGGTTCCTTTCAGCCATCCTTACTTGTAGCTGTAAGCTTTTTTACAGGAGCGTCCTGGGAGCACGAGGAAGTTAAGTGACTTGCTCAGGACCACACAGTTTGCAAGTGGAAGCTGTGGGATTCAAACCCAGGTCTGGTCTGCTGGATGTCACCAGATTTGCAGCTCAGAGCCTTAGACCACTGCACTATACTGCCTCCTATGATTAACCTCAATCCAGCATTGCCATTCCATCTGGAATGTGCTACCTCTGACATAGATATGTCAGCAGTGTTGGCCCAGAAGGTTTCATGGCACCTTGAGACCCACTGCATATGTATCACAGCTCTTGACCCCAGTAGAACAGAAGTATGGCCTTTGTGAAAGGAACCTTCTGGCTACCTACTGGGCTGTCAAGCACTTCTTGTATATCATTGGGTACTCTCCCCTGATCATTAACACAAATTACACCCCAACTACCTTTCTGCTATCAGACAGAGTGAAGGATGTGTCAGTCTCTAATACCAGGCTGACACACTGGTCACTTCTTCTCCAGGATAGAAACATTCAGGTCCACATCCATGCTGGTGCATGGCCTTCTTTTTCCAGGGGAATCCCATGATTGTACACTGCAGCCACCTGATCTTCCAGATCTAGGTCCAATCCTCCCTGCTATGCCACAACTACTTGAGAACACCTCACTGTGTCATATTTTTACAGATGTCTCAGCTTCCTACTATCAGGGAGAAAAAATTGCAGGGATGGGCATCTTAGTGATTTATCCTTATGGTAACACTGTTAAAATTTCTAAGCATTGCAGTGTGGCATCATCACAATATGCCGAGATGGCAGCGGTGGCCTGTGCCCTTGATTTCATCCAGCATGGGACCGAGGCTACCATCATCTTCACAGACTTTAACTGGGTTTGTTGTTCTCTTATAAAATTCCTTCCCTTTTGGCAGAAGAACACCTTCCTCTCCTTTGATGGTAGCTCAGTGAAGCACAAGGAACTGGTAATATATATACATTCACTGGCATGAAGCTTTGCACATAAGCTCTATGTACACAAGGTTAAAGCTCACTCCATACATGACCCCTATCATGCCTTCAATGATGCAGTGGACACCCTTGCCAAGGAAGGGCCTGAGGGGACATCTGGATGATGGATCATCCAGAGGCCAGAGCGGCTGTACATATTGCAGCAGTCAGAAAGCAACCTGAACCCTTTTCTCTCTTGGACTTGTCAGCAGCCCAACATGCTGACTCTGAGCTCAAAGATGTGTTCAGATTCCTGGACAAGAGTATTGAACAGAACTTACCTACCCACAACCCCTACCAGAGGCATGAAGGCAAGTTGCACCTGTCCCCACATGATAAGCTCATCTAATATCAGCCAGATTACACCCCCACCAAGTTGTGGGTGGTTCCCAGACACCTTTGGTCTAGATTTTTACACCAAGTGCATGACACCCCTACTGGTGGACACCAGGGAGTAGAAACATGCTCCAAAGGTTAAAGACCACCACCTGGTGGCCTGGTGTCACCAAGGATGTCAAACAGTACATAGATAATTGCCTTGTTTGTGCACAAAACAATCCCATTCCTACCAAGTGAAATGCCAAACTACTACCACAAAGGTATACTGACCCTTGGCATGCCATACAAACTGATTTTATTTGCCCACTGACCAATACCAATAGAAATAATAAATATGCCCTTGTGGAAACTGATCTTTTCTCTAAGTCGGTTGAAGCTTTCCCCACTAAGACATGTACTGCTAAAACCACTGCCAAAATCCTTGTGGAACATATTTTCTCCAGGTGGGCCTACCTCTCAAGGGAGACTTCGATAAAGGAACCCGTTACAGGTCAGCTGATGAAAGAAGCACTTGAACTCCTTGAAGTTCACCAGAAATTTCACATACCTTACCACCAACACTCTTCAGGTCAAGTAGAAAGAGCCAACAGATGGATTAAGCAAATATTTTCCAAATTCATTGAGGACAATTCCAAGACCTGGGATTACCTTTTGCCATTACTCCTTATGACAATCAGGGGCACACCCTCAGCCACCACCCAGTTGACACCCTTTGAAGTGATGACTGGCAGACAGATGAGACTACCTGAACACTTGTTGTTTGATCTGCAAACCCCTACAGCAGACCATGTGTCTGTCGACCAGTATGTGGAAAAACTCAGACAAGACCTCATACACACACACTTGCATGCTGCCAACTGCATGGCAAGGCCCAGTAACAGTCCAAAATACAGTTTGAAAGACACGCACAAGAAGTGGATTGGCAAGTTGGAGATCAGGTAATGGTTCTCAGATTTGCACATCCCACATAATCCTTCGACAATAAGTGGGAAGACCCTACCCCATTGTCAACAAGCTCAGTCCAGCAGTCTATCAGGTTAGACTAATGCACAACAACAAAGTGACTGACAAATGGTTACATGCAAACCAACTGAAACTGTATAAAGGAGTATAATTACTTTTCTCACCCCATAGTTCGGAATAGTACTAACTCACTGTTTGATTTTCCTTTTCACATACATTGACAAGATGGCTATCTTGTTCCATTTTCTCCTCATCTCAGGAGTTATCCCCTGCATCCATGGCACGGTAAAGCACCTCTTTCCTCACCTTGATCCTCCAGCAGCTACCCCAGAGGGAGTTTTTAACAATATACCCGACAATTTGATTACTGTCCAGGAAGGTTCAGATGCCTACCTCACTGCCTCAGTTGTTGCTCCTTATAAATCTACCTTACAAATTGAGTGGCAAACCACATCGCAAGGACAAATTCTCCCTGTGGCCAAGTTTTGCAAGGCAACTTTCCACGGCTGGCCCAATGCAAAATTATCCCCAATGGCTCACTGTCCTTGCTCTAAACTGCTCTTAGACATTCTGGTTTATACAATATCAGTGCCTTAATTGATCCCTCATATTGTAATTCATTGTCTAAAGATTCTGCCAGGAAATTCTGTGTTGCGCACCACATGGCCTCTGCTGCTATGTATCTGTCTGTGTTACCCCCCCCCACTGAGAAACAACTTTTGAAGTGTCCAAAACATACCCCAGATCCTCGTACTGGTCTGACCACCACTGCCTTACCTGGTACACTTATTAGCAATTTACAGTTTATGCATATACCTGTTTAGTTTAACTTAACTTACTGGAATATGAAAGAATTTGGTATGTGTCATGCTACTGACACTTTAGCATTTTACAGTACTTTATTGCTTGATAGTCTAGCAGCTTTTCAAATCTGTACTCAAGACCCTATTGCTGGGGAACATACCACTAAGCGTAAAGGTAATTTTAGGAGAAAACCTAACTTTGATGATCAGAGTCATAAACGCAATACACACGAAGTTTACAGTTCTGATGTCATGGGTGCCACTGGCACTGCCACAGGTCTTTCTGGTACAGCCATGTCTATTTGGAATAAGGCCAGCATTGCTGCTATCAAATCATATTCCCAGAAATTCCAAACTGGTTTGGTAAATGATATTATACCCCCATTATTACATGGTGTGGATGGCCTTAGTCAGGAAGAAAGATACACTGTATATAACATGCACGACATCGCTAAGGCATTTACAGACTCTAAAGATGAAATGAATGCTCTCATTGCACAAAATAAAAAAGAAGCAGATAGACAATATATCGCCCGTGAGATATTGTGTTCAGCCTATGGCTCCCACATTATCACTACCATCAATAATCTTTTCCGTGATCTAGAATCCGGAAAGATCACTGATAGCATTCATGACAGACGCTTCTCTAAATGGTATTGCCCTCTGTGCAAATCCCCTAGCTGTACTGCAATGTGTATGCAACAAACTCTAACTATTCCACTTTCTACAGCTAGGAATTTGGATTTTGTGACCAGACATCCTAGCACTGGTCCATGCTTTACTTCTAAGAAATGTTCTATTAAGGATACAATGTCTATTTTACTGTCACTTTGCCACATTTTGATCCTACTACAGATTTATTTGACAAGCTTGCAATTGTTCATTCCATTGGGCACCTTGATGAAGATATCTACAGAGAACACCTCAACTCGTCTCCTCTACTGGTCTTCAATCTGTTCTGGATGCCTGGATGCGCACCACACACAGATTGCTGTGCGAAGAGGTTACATTTGCTTGTGTCGATATGATGTATTTGATGTTATTAAACCTGTATGTGGCTATTCCCCAGACAGTATTGACTGGTCTTTTTCCATGGACAATGACATCAGCACTAATGGCACAGACTTTCTGGACTCAACATCAGCTCCAGACAAGTTACACCAGTCTTATTGAGAGGAGGTTCATTGCCTGTCAACACAGATTTCCAAGATGACCTACACCTGTCTGATACAGTTGCAAAAATGGAGACTGCCTACTGTTAAAATGCAATATAATTCAGATAGCGAATATTGCGTCATCACACACTTTAAGCGTTACACTTATGGAATGAAAACGTGTTACAGACAGCCCTAACTTTTGTTTCCTTCCCCATCAAAAGTCGGTTATTGGGCATACCATTATTACACCCATCCCTCTTATGGACGCTGATATCATTGATGGTAACCCTGATTCTCTGTTCACCCTTTCAAAGTATTTACCATACTTTAATATACAAATTGATCCCCTCACACTGACATTAAAATCACTTTTAGACAGGAAAGACACACATCTCATCCACATCAGCAATAATATTACTAAAGCTAATGAAGTAGTCCTTACACTAATTAGTGATGGTGATATGAACAGTGTACTAACACGTGGTTAGAAATTATATTTAAAAGTTTTTTTTATTATAAAAGCATTTTTGATATCTGTTCTTATTATCATGCTTTGTTGCCTATGGTGCACATTACACGAACATCGTGAGCAGTTGGAGTTCTTTTACAAGGCCTGCGTGTCAGGTCTGTAAACGATCCCTGCTCCCTGACCTATTCCTTACTCTTGTTATGTTGCCCTGAGGCGGCAACAAGAGGGGGAATGGTCCCAGCACCCCTGCACCCATATTGGTGCCCCCAGAGGTACACCGTAGACAGGTAGCAATTAGGTATATGTTATACTAACATATAGCGCTAACGGCATCTACCATGTAAGAGTAGATGTTGGGATATGCATGCATATTATTGTTACACACTTTACTTCCTAATACATATATGTATTTCTTTTATAAGATGTTAGGCCATCTGTGTCCCTGATATGATTATGATATATGAGTTGGCATTGCCACCTTTTGGTGATTTGTACTATTACACTGATCTATGTATAACTGTACTCCTTTGTCTTACAAAGTGATGACTCCTACAAAATTGTATAATGTTATCTTGGACTGTGGAGCTACCTGTAATTTAGCCAATCGGGCTCATCTCTTTAACTAGAAACATTTCTATGTTACAGTAACCATGGTAATTATCATAGGTATATAATGTAAGACATTATGTCTTCTGCCTCGGAGACCCCAAGAGACACTGAGAATCCTCGAGGTATAGGAAACACTTAGCATTGGCTCCCAGTTTGTATTGGTAAGAACTGCTTAGGGCAACTGTGATTATACTTTTTGGTAGCACTATCTACAGGAGGGACAGGGAGGGTAAAAGAGGAGGAGTAGCTCTTTACACAAGGGAAGAAATCAAAGCAACAGAACAAAAGGGTAAACAGGGAGGAGAAGAAGCACTGTGGGTAAATTTGGAGACCGGCAATGGCACCACAATCCGCACAGGGGTTGTATACAGACTCTTCTCAGGGGAGGAAATGGACAAGGAAATGATAGAAAGTATACTTAGAATGGCAGAAAAAGAGGAGATGCTGATGGGTGATCTGAATATGCCAGATGTTAACTGGAGTGCAGTTGCAGCAGCCACTTCGAAGAGTGGGGTTATTCTAGATGCCCTACAGGGGCATGCCTTAGCCAACTAGTATTGGAGCCCACTTGAGAGGAAGCAATCTTAGACCTGGTTCTCTCAAATGGAGATGAAGAGAGGATCACAGATGTAGAAGTGGGTAGCCATCTGGGAACTAACGACCATCGAACAGTATGGTTCACAATAAACACAGCAATAGAGTCAAGCCATACAAAGGCAAAAGTACTGGACTTTAGGAGGGCTGACTTTGCCAAAATGGGTGAGTGCCTACGAATGCACTAGCAAATGGGCAGGAAGGAGGGGTGGAAGAACAATGGGGAATAATAAAACTGCCATCACAGAGGTAACAAGCCTTTGTGTGAAGCAATAAACAAAACAAAATGATGTAAGAAGCCACTATGGTTCTCAAAGGAAATGGCAGTGAAGGTTCATAGAAACATAGAATTTGACGGCAGATAAGGACCGCTGGCCCACCCAGTCTGCCCATTTCCCTACCTAATGGATAAGCTGCAGATCCTAGTTAACCAGCAGCCTACTTCTTCCTGCCCTCACCCCCTAGAATTGCCTTATGACTGTCCCATGCATGCTTGAATTCCACCACTGTTTTTGACTCCACAACCTCCTCCGGAAGGCCGTTCCATGCATCCACAACCTCTCTGTGAAAAATACTTCCTTAAATTACCTCTGAGCCGCCTCTATCTTCAAATTGTGCCCCCTTGTTCTTGCACACCTCTTTTTTTGAAAGATGCTACCCTCTTGGACTTTGTTGATTCCCTTGAGGTACTTGAAGTTTCTATCATGTCACCCCCCTCCCTCCTTTCCTCGAGGCTATACATATTAAGCTCCTTAAGTTTCTCTTCATATGTCTTCCGGTGCAGACCCTGCACCATTTTAGTTGCCCTCCTCTGGATAGCTTCCATCCTGTCTATGTCTTTGCAGAGATTGGGTCTCCAGAACTGCACGCAGTACTCTAGATGGGGTCTGACCAGCTGTCTGTACAGAGGGATAATAACTTCCTGTTTTCTACTGGTGATGCCTCCTATGCATCCCAGTATCCCCCAGCCCTCCTTGCTGCCCTCTCACATTGCTTGCCCACCTTTAGGTCATCTGATATGACTACCCCAGTCCCTTTCCATTTTGCTGTTGTTAGTATCTCACCTCCCATTGTGTACTCTTCCCTGGTTTTGTTTCCCAGGTGCATTACCTTGCACTTCTTAGCATTGAATCTAAGCTGCCATACATTTGACCATTCCTCTAACCTTGCCAAGTCCCTTCTCATCCTTTCCACCCCACCTTGTGCATCAACTCTGCTGCAGATCTTTGTGTCATCTGCAAAGAGACATACTTTTCCTTCCAGTCCCTCTGCAATGTCGCTTATAAAGACATTGAAGAGGACCGGTCCTAATACTGAACCCTGCGGTACCCCACTAGTAACCCCCCTTTCTTCAGAGTGGGCTCCATTTACAATTACTCTCTATGTCCTATTCTCCAGCCAATTCTTTACCCAGGCTGTCATCTTGGGACCCACTCCCAGGCTGGCTAACTTGCATATTAATCTTTTGTGTGGGACTATGTCAAATGCCTTGCTAAAGTCTAGGTAGGCCATGTCCACAGTCCCTCCCCGATCTACTGCTTTGGTCACCCAGTCAAAGAAATCTATCAGATTCGTCTGGCATGACCTTCCCACTGTGAATCCATGCTGCCTTGGGTCCTGTGCCCCTCTGGCCTCTAGATACGCAACATTCTTTCCTTCAGAAGTGATTCCATCATTTTCCCTACCATTGAGGTTAAACAACAGTGTCTATAGTTTCCTGCTTCTGCCTTGCTCCCACTTTTGTGAAATGGAATCACATCTGCCCTCCTCCAGTCCTCGGTACCACCCCATCCTCCCATGATTTGTTAAAGAGGGTAGTCAGTGGTGTCACTAGTTCTACCCTTAGTTCTTTTAGAATTCTGGGATGAATCCCATCAGGCCCCATTGCTTTGTCCACCTTCAGTTTTAAGAGTTCTTTCAGAACCCTTTCTTCTGTAAATGGGCTGTATCAACTTCTGTATCCAGAGTGTTTCTACTGTTTGTTTTAGGTACCTCCCCCTCTTCCTTTGTAAATACTGAGCAAAAATATTTGTTTAGTATCTCTGCCTTTTCACAGTCACCCTCTGCCCACCCTCCTCCCTTTATTAAGCCTCACTATCCCTCCCTTGGTCTTCCTTCCTCCCTGATGTACCTATTAAAGGTTTTATCCCCTTCTTAACAGAGTTGACTATCTTTTCCTCGGTTTGGGCCTTTGCTGTTCTGACTGCCTTCCCAGCTTCCTTTTGCTTTAACTGATACAGTTCTCTGTCCTGCTCCTTCTGTGATTCCTTGTACTTCCTGAATGCTTTCTTTTTTCTTGAACCTTCACTGCCACTTCCTTTGAGAACCATAGTGGTTTCTTACATCGTTTTGTTTTGTTTATTTGCTTCACACAAAGGCTTGTTACCTCTGTGATGGCAGTTTTTATTATTCCCATTGTTCTTCCACCCCTCCTTCCTGCCCATTTGCTAGTGCATTCCTTAGGCACTCACCCATTTTGGCAAAGTCAGCCCTTCTAAAGTCCAGTACTTTTGCCTTTGTATGACTTGACTCTATTGCTGTGTTTATTGTGAACCATACTGTTCGATGGTCGCTAGTTCCCAGATGGCTACCCACTCCTACATCTGTGATCCTCTCATCTCCATTTGAGAGAACCAGGTCTAAGATTGCTCCCTCTTGAGTGGGCTCCAATACTAGTTGTCTAAGGCATGCCCCCTGTAGGGCATCTAAAATAACCCCACTCTTCGAAGTGGCTGCTGCAACTGCACTCCAGTTAACATCTGGCATATTCAGATCACCCATCAGCAATATCTCCCCTTTTACTGCCATTCTAAGTATACTTTCTATCATTTCCTTGTCCATTTCCTTCCCCTGAGAAGGGGGTCTGTATACAACCCCTGTGCGGATTGTGGTTCCATTACAGGTCTCCAAATTTACCCACAGTGCTTCTTCTCCTCCCTGTTTTCCCTTTTGTTCTGTTGCTTTGATTCCTTCCCTTATGTAAAGGGCTACTCCTCCTCCTCCTCTTTACCTCCTGTCCCTCCTGTAGATAGTGTATCCTGGTATGTTTACATCCCAGTCATGGTTTTGTGTACCATGTTTCTGTGACTGCCATGATATCCAGATGTTCCTCCTCCATCAAGGCCACTAATTCAGGAAGCTTATTACTCAGACTACGGGCATTGGTACTCATTGCTCTCCATTTTTGATGGCTTTACCTGCTGTTGCAGCATCCCCCACTGACCTTTCTACCTCAGTCTTTTTCTCATTTAGTACCCTGTTTTGTAGGGAGAGGCTGGGATTTTCCTGCTGCTTGTCAGTGCCTCCCCCTTTGACTAGTTTAAAAGCTTGCCAATGAAGCATTTAAACCGATTGCTCAAAATACTTGTTCCCATCCTGCCAGTATAGGCTGGTGTCCCTCCAGGTGGAACCCCAGTCCCCAATGAAGCCAAACCCTGTTCTCCACACCATTTTTTCAACCATTCATTAAACTGCATGGTGCAAAGTACCTCGCCTCACTCATGCCATTGACACGCAGCACCTCTGAGAAGGATACTGTATGTGCTACTTTGTTAGGCCCCTCCCCAATTCTACAAAGTCCTTCTGCACTGCTCTAATCTCATGTTGAGCCAAGTCATTTGTCCCTAGGTGGACAATGACATCCAGCTCAGACTCGTGACAGCTGTTCTCGTGATCCTGAGGATGCACTTCCTTTCCCTCCAAGCCATGGCACCAGGCAGGCACCTTACTCAGTTTTCCTGCTCCCAGTTCTATCCCCCCAAATTGAGTCCCACACCAGGAGCTGCTTCCTTTCCTTGTGGTGTCCTCTGCCTCCTTCCTGTGGGCCTCCCTGTGACAGTTGTCCTCAGCCTCCTTAGACTCCTCTCATGTGCATCCATAGGGGAGCTATGCTCCCCTGAATGGTGTATGGATTGTGAGTGGAACAACTGACTGGTGTGCCTCTGTTCCACCATCCTCACCCTCCCTGAGCCCACTGTGGTCCAACTGCTGTGCTTTCTTCGCAACCTCTGAGGTAGTGGTGGTGGCTCTGGTGCTCCCTGGATGGGGGGGTTCCTTCCTACCATCCAGTGTGGCCTGGGGGAAGGTTCCCTTACTGCTGTCCAGTGTGGCCTGAAGATGGGCAACTTCCTCCCTCAGGGCAGAGAGTTGTCTGCAAATAGGGCAGCATCTCAGCCTCCAGAAAGACTCCTTGAAGACTGCTGCCCCACAGCCATTACATTGCACTACTCCCTACATGTTTATCTACTTTTTTTTTTTTGTGTGTGTTTTTGTGTGTGATTGGTTTGTTATATAGAAACATATATATTATACAATGTGTATGCTTATATTGTCAGTGCAGTGTGCTGGAGAGGATATGACAGTGATATGCACCTTGCACTCTTGAGGAAATGATGTCAGAACCCCAGGTATAAAGGAACTATTTCAAAGGGTGGGTGGAGTGAGGGGTGGGAAGGGGTTGGGCCTAAACTGTGCCCTCACAAAACAATCAGCTAAGAGCTCTGACCCACCGCTGCGATGAGTGCCTTCCTGTCAGCAAGATACCCTACACAACAATTTGACAGAGAAAATACCCTGTTAATTAAACAGAGAAAAATCCAGACATCCAAGTCAGACACAGGTAAAACCTCCCCAGCCCCAAAACAGCCTGGTGGTTTGTGCTCTGAAAGCAGTCAGCCCCAAAATAAGTCAGCTGTGCTTTAAACTCTTCCTGCACTGAAAATCTTAAGAATTGTAACAAAGACTGTCTTTTCCTGATAATTCTAAGTTCCTTATTTCACCTTTCAGTTAGAAGTAGCCTCCACCTGCAGAATATCTCTACAAAACCAAAGACAATTGTAAGGTTCACTCCATCTGTTGTGAGCACAACTCGCTTCTTGCAAATCCTATGTTCAGTATTGCAGCTTCCAGCCAGAGGTAGTTTGACTTGAAAAATATTAGCTGTTCTGATGAGTTTGCTATAAAACACTTGCTTATAATACTATTGTTCTCAGGTTCTGTTACCAAAGCTATTGGCTGATAAGTAGCTAGAGAAAAGAAAGCATTCAGGAAGTACAAGGAATCACAGAAGGAGCAGGACGGAGAACTGTATCAGTTAAAGCAAAAGGAAGCTGGGAAGGCAGTCAGAACAGAAAAGGCCCAAACGAGGAAAAGATAGCCAACTCAGTTAAGAAGGGGATAAAACCTTTATAGGTACATACAGAGCGTGGAAGACCAAGGGAGGATAGTGAGGCTTAATAAAGGGAAGGGAGGGTGGGCAGAGGGTGACTGTGAAAAGGCAGAGATACTAAACAAATATTTTGCTCAGTATTTACAAAGGAAGAGGGGGAGGTACCTAAAACAAACAGCAGAAACACTCTGGATGCAGAAGTTGATACCAGCCATTTACAGAAGAAAGGGTTCTGAAAGAACTCTTAAAACTGAAGGTGGACAAAGCAATGGGGCCTGATGGGATTCATCCCAGAATTCTAAAAGAACTAAGGGTAGAACTAGTGACACCACTGACTACCCTCTTTAACAAATCATGGGAGGATGGGGTGGTACCCGAGGACTGGAGGAGGGCAGATGTGATTCCCTTCACAAAAGTGGGAGCAAGACAGAAGCAGGAAACTACAGACCTCTTAGTTTAACCTCAGTGGTAGGAAAAATGATGAATCACTTTGAAGGAAAGAACTGTCTAGTATCTAGAGGCCAGAGGGCACAGGACCCAAGGCAGCATGGATTCACAGTGGGAAGGTCATGCCAGACAAATCTGATAGATTTCTTGACTGCGTGACCAAAGCAGTAGATCAGGGAGGGCTGTGGACATGGCCTACCTAGACTTTAGCAAGGCATTTGACACAGTCCCACAAAAGATTAATATACAAGTTAGCCAGCCTGGGAGTGGGTCCCAAGATGACAGCCTGGGTAAAGAATTGGCTGGAGAATAGGACAGAGAGTAACAGTAAATGAGTCCACTCTGAAGAAAGGGGTTACTAGTGGGGTACATGAGGTTCAGTATTAGGACGGTCCTCTTCAATGTCTTTATAAGCGACATTGCAGAGGGACTGGAAGGAAAAGTATGTCTCTTTGCAGATGACACAAGATCTGCAACAGAGTTGATGCACAAGTGGGTGGAAAGGATGAGAAGGGACTTGGCAAGGTTAGAGGAATGGTCAAATGTATGGCAGCTTAGATTCAATGCTAAGAAGTGCAAGTAATGCACCTGGGAAACAAAACCCAGGGAAGAGTACACAATGGGGGTGAGATACTAACAACAACAAAAATGGAAAGGGATCTGGGGTAGTCATATCAGATGACCGAAAGGTGGGCAAGCAACGTGAGAGGGCAGCAAGGTGGGCTGGGGGGATACTGGGATGCATAGGGAGAGGCATCACCAGTAGAAAACAGGAAGTTATTATCCCTCTGTACATACAGCTGGTCAGACCCCATCTGGAGTACATAGACATAGACAGGATGGAAGCTGTCCAGAGGAGGGCAACTAAAATGGTGCAGGGTCTGCACCGGAAGACATATGAAGAGAGACTTAAGGAGCTTAATATGTATAGCCTCAAGGAAAGGAAGGAGAGGGGGCACATGATAGAAACTTTCAAGTACCTCAAGGGAATCAACAAAGTCCAAGAGGGTAGCATCTTTCAAAAAAAGAGGTGTGCAAGAACAAGGGGCATAATTTGAAGATGGGGGCTCAGAGGTAATTTAAGGAAGTATTTTTTCACAGAGAGGGTTGTGGATGCATGGAATGGCCTGGAGGAGGTTGTGGAGTCAAAAACAGTGGTGGAATTCAAGCATGCATGGGACAGTCATAAGGCAATTCTAGGGGGTAGGGGTAGGAAGAAGTAGGCTGCTGGTTAACTAGGATCTGCAGCTTATCCATTAAGTAGGGAAATGGGCAGACTGGGTGGGTCAAGAGGTCCTTTCTGCCGTCAAATTCAATGTTTCTATGTAAACAAGTGCATTACTCTTATGCAACGTGTCTGCGATTCCTTGCATTCCCGTTATTGCCAAGAACCTGAGAGTGAGGTTTAGACCTCCTGACAGTATCCATCATCTTGAAGTGTGGGGGGTCACTGGTGGGCAATGAGAGCAATGGATAGAGTGGTAGGCTGCAACAACTGTGTTGCACCAATCTTTCTAAATAAATGTCTGGAGGGTGGAGGGGATGTTTAGTGTGCAACCAAACAGAGAAACTTAGAAAGGAGATCAAGGGTCTGCAGGAGGAACTAAGATAGGCAAAGCAGACTGGAGGAGGTTATATCCAAATACTGGAGGGGGAGATGAGGAGGTAGAGCAATTTGAGCCAACAGTAGTGAGGAGAAGGGAAGCAGAGAAAGGAGGGCCCAGGCTGAGAAGAATGGTATTAGGGGAAACCAAGTATGGGGACAAAAGACAAATGGAAGGAGGAGATAGGGACTTATGAGGGGAGGAGGAGAAGTGGCAACAGTCATGGAGTCGAAAGGAGGGAACAGGTTACTGTGAGGAGAGAGGAAGCGGGCATTGGTGAAGGGTATTCAGAAAATTGTTCTGCAGTACTAGAGGGGAAGGAAGAGGGGGGAGGTGATGAAATTGGAGGAGTATTTGACAGACGTCTGGAAGAAACTAGAGTTGGGAAAGTTCTGCCAGGGGAATTGCAACAGAAGCGGAAGGGAGAATTACTGTGCAGGAGGACAGGAAGAGATGAGGAGGAATAGATGCAAGAAGTGAGTAAGAGGGGTGGAATCTTAGTGCTGGGGGACTCAGTACTAAGAGGATTCGGGTGGGGTAGTAAAGGGAAGAGGCACAGTCACATTTGGGTGGAGGCTATGCCAGGAATGATAGCGGAAAGGGTGGGACAATCTGTTCTAACATATGCTAGAAGGAGTAGGGATAAGCTTAATTTAATTATACATTTGGGAAAAAATGACCTGGCTGACAAGACAGCAGATATAGTCCAGAGGAGGTTTGAGGAACTAGGACAATTATGTGAGGGGGCAGGAAGATCAGCAACATTCTCGGAGATACTGCCCATGCCAAGGGCAAGCACAGCAAGAAAGCTGAGAATAGAGAAATTTAATGGATGTCTAAGAACCTGCTGTCATGCTAAAGGGTATGGGGCTGATGTGGGTTGGGGAGGGACCTGGGAGGACAGTAGTCTCTATGCCAAGGATAGACTACACTTGAGCAAAAAGGGAAGGAAAATGTTGAAAGAGGGTGGGGGAGTACATACAGGAAGTTGGGAATTTAAACTAGAAGCGGGGGGTGACAAGTGGACAAGGGGCATGCAGAGACCACAGGTTGAGAAGTCATTTAAGCTTACCCCCCTGATAGCAGTGACAAAGAACATAGGGCAAGTACTGCTGGTGATGCTAGTAATGGAAGGCATGATGGGAGGGGGGAAGGGGTGGAAGGTGGTCACCCTTAATGCTAGGAGCCTTGGGAAGAAAACTGCAGAGCTACAGATGCTCATGGCAGAGGGACAGGTGGACATTGCAGCCATCACAGAAACATGGGCCACCTGATACAATTACTGGGACCTGTCTATACCAGGGTACAGGTTATTTCGTAGGGACAGAGTGATTGGGAAAGGAGGGGGTGGCAGTACATGTGACGGAAGGACTGAAGTGTGTACTGGAAGAAGGGGAGGAGGGTAGACAGAGTCACTATGGATGCAAATCCAGGATTCCAAGAACAGGACTCTCAGAATGGGAGTGGTGTATAGGCCATCCTCTCAGATGGAGGAGTTAGACAGGAAACTAGTGGGACAGATCAGGAGAACCTGCGAGAATGGCAGTGTGGTGACTGTGGGGGACTTCAGCATGCCAGAAGTGGACTGGAATACCCAAACTACCAGGAATGGAAGGGGGCAGGTACTGCTGGATGCCTTCTAGGACAGCTTCCTTATGCAAATGGTCAGTGAACCAACCAGGTTAGGGAATATCCTTGACCTTGTGATGGCAAACCGGGAGACTGTGAGGGAAGTTAAGGTGGCTGAACCACTGGTAGGGAGTGACCACCACTTAGTATGGCTCAAATTGGATATCGGTAAGGAAGGAGTGGAATCTGGCACAAGGGTGCTGTACTTCAGGAGGGCTGAATTTGGGAGGATGGGGGACCAAAGGGTACCTGGCTAGAATTCAATCTAGTATGAACACTAACCAGAGGTGGGAAGTCATAAAGCTGGGGATACTGTAGGCAGTCAGAACCTGAAGCAAGGCCCAGAACAAGAAGGCTAGGGCAAAGAAACCTAGGCTGGGTCAGCAAGAAGGTCATGGAAAGATAAGGAGGAAAAGAGCTGCATTTAGGAGGTACAAGAAAACAGGGAGGGGGAGGACAGGGAGGAGTACCTGAAGGAACTGAAGGAAGTGACACGGGCCATAAGGGGAGCCAAGGCATCCATGGAGCTCTGGCTGGTGCAAGGTATTAGGAAGGGGGAGGACTTCTTTAGGTACATCACAGAGAAAAGGAAGTGCAAGGACCACATACTGTAGTAAGGATTAGAATGGAGGGGAGCTGCATGGAAGCAGGGGGCAATAAGCAGAAGCGCTAAATGATCATTTCTGCTCGGTATTTACTAAGGAGAAGAGGGGTGATACCCAAGGGAGGAAAAATAGCAAAAAAGAGAGGGGGTGACAGACTGGTAATCATGGAGGGCAGAGTTCTGGAGGATTTGAGGGTGGACCAGACACCAGGCCCAGATGGCATCCACCCCAGGGTATTGAAGGAGCTGGCAGATGCCCTTGCAGGGCCTTTGGCAGACCTATTTCATGTCTCACTACATTCAGTGTGTGCACCACAGGACTGGAGGATGGCTCATGTGGTGCCTGTCCACAAGAGTGTCCCCAAGGATGAACCAGGGAACTACAGACCAGTGAGCATCACATCCATCATGGGTAAGTTGATAGAGACTATTCTGAAGGAGGGGCTGATGACCCTCCTGGAGGCCAAACGACTACAGGACAGCAGACAGCATGGCTTCATACTTGGCAGATCCTCCCAAACCAACCTAGTGGAGTTCTATGACTGAGTAACTAGGAAATTGGTTGGAGGCCATGCAGTGGATGTCCTGTATCTGGACTTCAGTAAGGCATTCGACTCAGTGCCACATGAAAGGCTGGAAAGTAAGTTAGAAGGCACGGGGCAGGTGCAAAGCTGGTAAGATGGGAAGGAAACTGGCTTCAGGGTAGGTAATATAGGGTGGTGGTGGGTGGAGAGCTCTCATCCCCAAGGGTAGTGATGAGCGGTGTTCTGCAGGGCTCAGCATTGGCACCAGTGTTGTTTGGGATATTCATTGCAGACATATCACTGGACATCAAGAGCAAGATCAGGCTGTTTGCTGAGAACACCAAGATGGGAGCAGTTGTGGATGACCTAGGGGGATGGAATGGGTTGCAGGATGATCTGGCAATGTTGAAGACCTGGTCAGACACCTGGCAACTGGGGTTTACTGCCAAGAAGTGCAAGGGGTGCTGCATGTTGGGGTGAAGACCTCATGGAGGAGTTACCAGCTTTTTGGGGGGGCTGCGGTTAGCCAAGACAGAGGAGGAGAAGGATCTGGGGATGCTCATTACAGGGTCAATGAACAACTCAGCACAATGTAGGAAGGCAGCTGCAAAGCTCAACAAAATGCTAGGTTGCATTGCAAGGGGTGTATCCCTGAGGAGGGGGGAGCTGACTCTGCCACAGTATAGATCATTAGTTAGACCGCACCTGGAGTACGGCATGCAGTACTGGCACCAGTTTCTAAAGAGAGACATTAAGTTACTGGAAGGGGTGCAGTGCAGGACGACAAAGATGATTAAAGGGCTGGGGGACTTACCATATGACAGGAGGCTGAGGAATTTGAACATGTACTCGCTGGAGGAGAAGAGGGACAGAGAGGACATGATTGAAACCTTTAAGTTCATGAAAGGAATAAACAAGACAGGTACGGAGGGGCTGTTCTAAGTAAGGAAGGAGAGGGACACCCTTGGACATGATATGGGACTGGTGGGAGATGAGGAGACACTTTTTTACAGAGAGGGTGGTAGCTGAGTGGAATACATTACTGGCAGAAATGGTATCCAGCAGATCAATGGACTGCTTCAAAAGGGGATGAGACAGGGCAAGGGGAGGGTCAATGGAGGGGAAGGGTGGGGCAGCTGCAGAATAAGGGGTGCTAGCTTCACATTCAAGCAGACTTGATAGACCTCTGGACCTTTATTTGCTGGCAAATTCCGAATGGCCAACTGAAAATATGTATGAGGAGCTATGTAATTCAACATATGTCTCAGTTGCCATTAACATTATTAAATTATTCGTCATGGCAAAGGAGACACTCTGTCAGATTCTGAGAAACCCTCAATCTCATGGCACAAAGTTAGGGTCTATTTGTAGCATGTAACTTATCCATTTCTTCCATTTAATCCTGAAGGGATCAAGTCTAGCATGAATGCCTGCAGTCAAGCCAGCAGATAAAGGCGCAGAGGTCTATGAAGACTGCTCGAATGTGCAGCTAGTACCCCTTATTCTGAAGCTGCCCCACCCTTCCGCTCCATTGATGGTGTACCCTCACTCGACTCCAAACTTATTGCTAACACTTTTAATAATGCCTTCACAGACCCGAATGGTGTCCTCCCACCTGGCTACTTCTCTGACCCCATTACAAATGACTACTCTGGGAAAGAGACTCAGCACCCTTCTCATCATGCTTTCTATTTCAAAACCCTTTCAGCCCATGAAGCCAGGAATTACCTACTTAAGGTACTAGGGAAATTGAGATTTAGTGGTGACACCCTGGATCTTAAGTTTGCAGCCCTTACACTAGATGAAATTCTGTCATCTCTAACACACATTATTAACATGTCACTTAGTTACTCTCAATTCCCTCAGAAATGGAAATCTGTCACTGTGACTCCAGTTCATAAGTCTGGGATTGCAAAATTACTGGGAACTACAGGCCTATCTCTATCCTGCCCTCACTTTGAAAGCTCTTGAGTGTATAGTTGCTGACCAACTAGTTGAATACTTAGAAAAATATCAGCAACAATACCCGCAACAACATGGGTTCAGAAATGGTCATAATACCACTACTGCCCTTCTGGAGTTCACAGACTTCATTCACCACTCCTTGGATCAAGGACACCTAGTCGGTGCTGCTTTCATTGATTTAACCAACGCTTTTGATACAGTGAATCATGCCGTTCTGGTCGAACAGATTGCCACCACTGGCCTAGCTCATGACAATGTAGCCTGGTTTGAAAGCTACATGCACAACTGTACACAGGAGGTGAATATTGGTAACATCCTCTCGGACAGAAAACCCATCCTATCTGGAGTTCCTTAAGGGTCTATCATGGACCCTCTTTTATTTAACATTTTCCTCAACAACCTTCCTTACGCCTCTCAGGGTTATATCTTTTTATATGCTGACGATGATATCCTGTATACCAGTGATCACTTAATGCTAGGAGCCTTAGGAAGAAATCTGCAGAGCTACAGATGCTCATGGCAGAGGGACAGATGGACATTGCAGCCATCACAGAAACATGGGCCACCCAATACAATTACTGGGACCTGTTTAAGGTTCTTGAATCCAGGCTACAGAGTCATTTTGCAATCGTAGAAAGATGGTTCCATAAGCAAGTTAGCTATGAATTACAACAAGATGAAAACTAAGCCGTTCTCCAGATCCCAAAATAGGCACAGAAGCCTGCCCTCTTTCTATCACCAATGAAGAGGGTTCTCCCCTGGAACTAGTTCAGCTCTTTAAATATCTGGGATTACAATTCACAGCATGATGACCTATGCCTTTCACATTGACAACATTGCTAAGGCTGTTGACACCCGTATTGGGCTACTTTATAAGCATAAGCAATGTTTGACCCCCAGAGGCTCTTAACCTGGCCATTCATAGCTCTCTTGTCTCGCTTCTTGATTCCGGCTTACCAATCTATGGATCAGCTACTGAAACAACTCTTCCCCGCATCGTAGTTAAGTCATAACAGGCACAGATAAGGGGGAACTAGGTTGGACAGCAGGAGGAAGGCCAATGGAAGTAAGTGATGACTGGAGGTTGGTCCAGCACAGGAGCATGACTAAGACCGGGTAGGAGCAAAGATATCAACCTTTGAGAAGGAGAACTGGACTCTTAATGGAAAGGAGATGAGCACTGCAAACAGATTCTCAGGGTTGGCTAGTCTAGAAGACCAGAAAGCAGAGAGGAGGGAAGTTACAGTAAAGGAGCAGGGGAGAAGATGCTACAGGGGGAAAAGTAACACAGCAGGGTGGCAGTAGGCAGTACACCAAGAAGACACAGTGGCAGAGGGGCTCAGTGAGGAGATGCACTCTCTCTGGAGGGAAGTAAACAGCAAGGAGACAAGAGGACAAGGGAAGCAGCAGGCAGCCCAGGGAAGGCTAAGGATAGGAAGAGGAGGGGAGTCAGAATAGGGGATGTCCATATTTCAGGGAAGACACGGCGGAGTAAAAGCAGACGAGGTGGTAGCATTGTGGATGAAGCAACAAATGAGTGCAAAGGGGAGGTTCCACAGAAAGAAAATAGTTCAGAGGTGGAGGTCAGTACCCTAGTCATATTTGTGAGGGGGGACAGGATAGGGCAAAGTTTAGAGGAAGCAAAGAGGAGGCAGGACAAGGGGATGAGAGGGCCTCACAAGTTGGGGGGCAGGGGAGTGAAGGGCAACAAGAGGGTGAGCAGGATAAGCATCAGAGAGTCCTAATTCTAGAGGATTCTATACTAAAGGGTATAAGATGGGGAAGGGGTGCCAGAAAAAGTAACATCTGGGTAGAATGCCAGGCATGACAGCAAGTAGAGTGGGGCAGAATATGGCCAGATATGTGGGAAAGGTAGAGGGGAAGCCGCACATTGTGTTGCACCTGGGAACAAATGATGTGGAAGAGAGAGGGATAGAGGAGGTACAAGACAGTTTCAGGGAAGTGGGGAAACTATGCAGCAAAGAGTGAGCAACAGCAACCTTCTCAGAAGTTCTGCCAGTGCCAAGGGCTAGCATAGACAGGGAGAGAAGAATCAGTGACTTTAACAAGTGGCTGAGGGAATGGTGTGTGTCCAAGGGGTATGGATTGATGAGGGACTAGGGTAGTACATGGGATAACACAGATCTTTATGCAGGAGATAGGTTACACTTCAGCAGGGCAGGGTCACACGTGTTGAAGCAGAAGCTGGGGGATTTCATCAATGACAGATATTATTTAAACTTGGTAGGCGGAGGCATTGGAGCTGGGAAACACCAGGAGAGGGGGTCTAATGGACCTTCCCCCACCACCGGGATAGATACGACCTTAGGTAAAACAGGGGTTGAAGTGAAGGGTAAAGAAGCAGGAAGGCTAGGAGCAGTGTGGAGAATGGTTTCACTAAATGATAGGAGCCTAGGAATGAGCTGGCAGAGTTGCAGGCACTGATGGCAGAGGGGAGGTGGACATAGAGCTATTACTGAGACATGGGCAACCAGGCCCTATGACTGGGACCTAACCATCCCAGGATGCAAACTATTCTGGAGGGATAGAGATAAAGGGACGGCTGGGGGGTTGCCATTTATGTAAGGGAAGGGGTAAGATGTAATAGGGAAGTCAGAAGGGGAGGGGGGCAGGTTGGAAGTAATCTAGCTGCAACTACACAGCCAGAAAGGGATCAAGATCTGTCTGAGGGTCATTCATACACCTCCAGCCGAGAATGAGGACATGGACAGGGAACTGGGTGAGCAGATAAGGAAGCATAGTGGCAAATAGAACACGGTGGGTGATGGGGGATTTTAATCTACCTGAGGTGGATCAGAGCATTCCAGCAACCACTTGCACCAGGAAGCAGATCCTCCTGGAAGCGTTCCAGGACGGCTTCCTTACCCAGAGGGTAATGGAGCCAACGAGGGAGGGGAATATACTAGACCTGGTACTGGAGGATAGTGAACAGGTCAGGGATATATGGGTGGAGGAACCTCTAGTAAGCAGTGACCACCACACAGTGTGATTCTCAATAAATCTGGGTAGGGAAGTAGTTACTGCAAAAACTAGGGCCCTGGACTTCAAAAGGGTGGATTTTGGCAGGATTGGACAAATACTAGAAAATCATATGGCAAGCATCTGCCTAGAAATGGACATGGAACAAAAATGGACAGTCATCAAGGCAGGACTAGCTGAAGCCACTAAAACTTCAAGAGCCAGAGCAAGAAAACCAGGACCAAAAAAACAAGTTGGATGAGTAGAGAGGTAGAAGAGAAGGTGAGGGAGAAGAGAAATGCACTTAAGATCTACAAGAGATCCAACAGGGAAGAAGTCAGAGAAGAACATGTAAAAAAAATCCAGAGAAGTGAGCAGAGTGATAAGGGCAGCAAAGATGGCTAGAGAACGGAAGTTAGAGTACGGGATCAAAGGAGGAGAAAGGATTTCTTCAGATACATCAGAGAGATAGTACAGTTACATAAGAACTTACCGTAACAGTAGACCTTCGAGAGGAGTTCTTGCAGCAAGCTGTTACTATTAGGACTATTGGTGCAGGCCTTAGAACCCACTGTAAAAAACTTAGCTAGCAGTACCCAGCGGGGACCGCCCTCCTGACATCAGTTCCGCCCCGACGGCCATGCTACAAAAGGGGGGAGACCCCAGCTCCACCTCAGTTCCACCGCCAAGACCCGGGAATGGAACTCAGTGAGACAACAGGGCAAAGCCTGCTCTAGACATGCTGAAAAATTTTCCTGGGGAGACAGAGCGCAGGAAAGCAGCACCTGCTGCAAGAGTTCCTCTTGAAGATCAACTGTTATGGTAAGTTCTTACGTAACTACTGTCTTACTTTGAAGGGGAGCTCTTGCAGCAGGCTATTACTGTTAGGACAGAATCCCAAGCAGTCCTGCAACAAGGAGGTGACTAGTCCCGGGAGGTAGGATGACAGGTGAAATCATGGTAAAGACTATGGCTGGATTCAGCAAACTAGGACAGAAGTCCTTGAAGAACTGCCAGGCTGAAACCGGCTCAGTGCCTGGAAACAATGTCCAGACTGTAATGCCTCACAAATGTGTGTACTGAATTCCAAGTAGCAGCTGCACAGATGTCTCGAATGGAGACGTTATTTAAGGAGGCGAAGGAGGAAGAGACTCCTCTAGTGGAGTGACCTCTGACCGAGCCTGGCAAAGATTTGTTGTGCTTGTTATAGGAATACACTATACAGCCACCAGAAAATGGTCTGCTTTGACACCAGTTTGCCCAGTTGTTGAGGTGCAAAGGCCACAAAGAATTGCCCCACTCTTTTGTGTGCTGCTGTCTGGTGAAGGTAGTACTTCAGAGCCCTGTGGATACCCAATGTGTGCAGGAGAGACTAATCCCTGATTAGTAGGAGCAGGAACTAAACCGGAAGGTCAACCGACTGATTGAGGGTCAACTCTGAGACCACTTTAGGTAAGAACATATGACTTATTCTGAGGGAAACTCTTTCCTGATGGAAAATAATATAAGGCTCCTTACACATCAGGGCCTGCAGCTCCGAAACTCTTAGAGATGAAGTAACAGCAACTAAAAAGGAAACCTTCTAGGAAAGGAAACACAGCTCACATTCCACTGCATGCTCAAAGGGGGGATGAGGCAATTTCTCCACCACAAAGAGGAGATCCCAGGGAGGGACAGGATACTTGATGGGAGGTTGTAGGTGCAGAATGCCCTGTAAAAAGGTGCGGGCCACATCCAACTGAGCCAGGGTCCTGTCTCCGAACAGGACATGCTAAGCAAAAATGGCCCACATGTACACCTTTATGGATAAATAACTCAGGCCTTGCTAATATAAGGAGAGGAGATATTGTAATGCTGAGTTCTTCAGGCACGAAAGGGGATAGAGATGGTGGGATGAAGCCCAAAGGCAGAAATGCTTCCACTTCAGGGCATAGGCGGAGCAGATCGAGGGCTTCCTCGCAGAAACGAGGATGTCCACCACCTCTCGTGTAATCCCATACCTGGATTTGGCTATGTCTGCAGGAGCCAAGCATTACGGTGTAAGAATCTGAGATCTGGGTGCACCAGCCGGCCCTGGTCCTGGGATAGCAGTTGCGAGCAGACTGGCAGCGGAATTGGAGGTTCTGAGGATAACCACTGAAGTAGTGGGAACCACATCTGCCGGGGCCACAGTGGGGTGATCAGAATCATTTGAGCCCTCTTGGCCTGTACCTTCACCAACATTCACTGAAGCAAAGGAAAGAGAGGGAAGACATAAAGAAACCTCCCTGCCCAACAAAGCGACGTGTCTGGCCAGAAAACATCAGGCGTATGCTCTCGCAAGCAGAAAACTAACAGTTTGGCATTGCGTGGAGATGCCAAGAGGTCCATCTCTGGAGGACCCCATGTGTCGAATAGCTGGTTCGCTATGGATGGTAGCAGCTCCCACTTGTGCACCTTGGACAGGGACCAGCTGAGGCTGTCTGCCAAGTCACTTTGGGTGTTTGGAACATGGATCGTGGAGAGCAAAATGTTATGCTCCAGTGCCTAATACCATGCTCTCATCGTCTCTCTGCACACTGGTTAAGAGTGAATTCGCCCTTGCTTACTGATGTACAAGACAACCTCCATGTCGTCTGTCTGTACGAGAAGAGAGCTTGGCATGAGGGCCTCCTGAAAGGCCGTTAGGGCACTGAGGACTGCCCACATTTCCAGAACATTGATGTGGAGGATGTGCTCCTCCAGAGACCAGACACCCTGAGTCTAGCGATTCTCGAGGTGCGCCCCCCAGCCCAAATCAGAGGCATCTGTTTGTCAGAATCCAACTTGGTGGCTCCTGTCAAAAAGGAATTCCCTTGTTGAGATTCAAAGGGTCCAACCACCAAAGTAGGGTCCTCCCGACCAGCTCTGAGATCTGGGCAACATGGTCTAGACTGTCGAAGCCTTGGTCTCACTGCACCCTGAGCATCCACTGTGGCACCCTTATGTGGAGGCAGGGCAAAGGAACTACAGGGATGGCTGCCACCATATGCCCCAGAAGTCTGAGGAAAGTCCTGGCAGGGACCTGTGGGGTTACAAGGACCAAAGTGGCCACCTCTCTCAGGCAATTTCTTCTATCTCTTGAGGAAGAAAGGCCATGCCATGGTTTGAACCTATAAAGGTAAGTCTTTGACTGGACTCTGGAGAAGACTTTGGTAGGTTCAGGGTGATGCCCACCTCTCAGAATAAGGCATAGGTGTCTCTGAAAGCTTAAAGCAGGAGCTATCTCAATGGGGCTGCTAGAAGCCAATCATCGAGGTAGGGAAAGACAATGTCCCTTGCACCTTAGAGCCACAGCTAACACTGCTAGGCACTTGGTGAAGACTTGAGGATTGGAGGAGAGGCCGAACAGAAGAACTGGGAATTGATCATGCTCCCCCAGAAGTTGAACCTCAGAAACTTCCTGTGAGGGGGGAAGACCCCAATGTGCATATATGCATCTTGCATGTCCAGGGAACAAAGCCAGTCTCCCAGTGCAACAGAGGAATGAGACCTGGAAGGGTCACCATCCTGAACCTTCTGTATTTTATGTAATAGTTTAGACAGCTGAGGTCCAGGACAGGCTGAGGATCTTGACTCTTCTTTGGAACCAGGAAGAAATGGGAGTAATACCCTTTTCCCACTGCAGCAGGGGAACTGGCTGTCTTGCCCTTTTTCCCAAGAGGGCCTGGATTTCTCCTCCTATGAGAAGAATGTGAGAAGGAGGATACCTTGAGGACATTGGTGGAGTTTCTGGAGGGATCTGGGTGAACTACAGCATGTGCCCTCTCCTTATGATAGCCAGGACCCATTGGTCCAATGTGATAGAGCTCCAGCCCTCCAGATGGAGAGAGATGCGACCCCCTACTGCCTCCCCAGAAGCCTCCGGCGGAGGAATGGGGGTCAGTAGTGAGTCACTTGGCAGAGCCAGGGGTGGGGAGAAAGGCGTGGGGGGACTTGGGGCCTCAAAAAGGTGTGCTTCCAGGCTGTTGGTTGCTGGCCTTACTTTTGAAGCTACCTCTCTAACCCTGATTGTTACCATGGGCTTGCTGGTCTGAGGATTTGTGAATGGGTCATTTTTGAAAATGTCTCTGGTCCCCCTTGTACATTTGACAAACAGACCAAATGGACTTTCTCGACTCTTGGAGATGAGAGACCAGACCCTCCATTTCCTGCCCAAACAGAATGGAATCATGGAACAGAAAGTCCCTGATCCTGGCCTCCAGATCGTTCTGAAATCTGCAGCATCTCAGCCATGCATGGCGCTGAAAACAGACACCTGACACTGCCACCCTAGCTGCCATACCTGCAGTATCGTACAAGGTATGTAAGACATGCATGCCCACGTCTGAGCCTGATTTTAAGATATACAGGAGCTCCTTCTTCTGTGCAGAGTTTGGCAAAGCACTGGTGAGCTCCTGCCCCTTTTCCCAAAGTGTGTTCTCGTACTGTACCATGTGCATAAGGAAATTAAGGGAACAAATGGAGCAGGTGGATGCAGAGTATACTTTCTTGCCCACCTGGTCCAAGAAACGGGACTCCTGGTCGGGAGGCTGGGAGCACAGATATTTCAACTGCTTACATTTGTCATGAGCAACCCTAATTACTGTAAGAGTCCACCTGAGGGTTCTCTGCCAGAAACAGCTCATCCCTCAGGGCCCCATATAACTTGTCTGACTTCTTGGGAACTGCCAGGACAGAGGCTGGATGCTTCCAAGTTGTCCTGGTAAGGTCTTGGAAGGTTTTGACCAGAGGAGGCACCATCAAGAGTTTGGGCTCCTTCTGCCTCAGGTAACCAGCCAGTATCTGGTGTTCCAGATCCAGGTCTTCCATCTCCCATTTGTTAGAGGTCTAGATGCGCCTCATGACATCCATGAAAGTGGGATCATCTGGAGGTAGGTCCTTATCATCAGGAGAACCCCCAACACCTGAAAAAGATGAGAAAGAGGAAGGAGACTGGCTCCTGGACCATGAAGAATTTGAGCTGTGTCTGAAAGAATTACCCTCTCTAGAGCATTGGTGACTCACAGACTGATGACAGAGTGGGGACCGATGCCTGTCCTTGGACTGGCATCAGCTAGGGAAGCGAGTCCGCCCAGAGGAAGACCTGCAGTGGCTGTGGAACCTGCTCCTGGGCTTAGACCAATGATAGCTGTCTGGCATGGAGCGGCGCCATTTACGGTCTCTGGACTATGACCGGGAATGTACAACCAAGAGGGGAGCAAGACTTAGGGATTATATGGTGCTCCTTGGTGGTCTCAACTGGTGACCCGATGGGGTTACCCTCAGTCTTGGTTGCCCAGCCGGTTTGGAACTGGTGTCAGTTCCAGCTTTGGTGGAGTGTCATCTTTATGGACCTGAACGATGGTGGGACCAGCTACAGTCCTTGTCCCGGGCCTTCTGGGACTTGTCCTAGTGCTTGCCCTTTTCCCCAGGAGAAGACTGCAGGACATCCATTTTCTGTTCAAGCAGGTGAGCTTTCAAGGCCTACAGACATCTAATCCGAATCCTGCTAGTGAAGTCCTTGCAGATGCGGCAGGATTTGAGATTGTGGTCTGGTCCCAGCAGAAGACACACTGATCGTGGTCATCCTTAGATAGTATCTGGTGGCCACAGGTGCACTTCGTCTTCTTGGGCCTGGAGGAGAAGACAGACGATGGTGACGAAACATGACGGTTACGGGGTTGGTAGAAGAAGTACGAACTGCTAGAAAGAGAGAAAAAATGGAAGAAAGAAATGGAAAATTGCAGGAAAAAAATTATACTTCACTGAAACTGCTTGCAATGCAAGTTAAGAACTTCCCAACGAGAGGGGATCTGCAGCAGGAAAGAACTGAGGTAGAGCCGGGGTCCGTCCCCTTTTATTTTATTTATTTATTTATTAGATTATCGGTTTACAAACCTTTGAGTCATAGACTCATTTACAAAGGCACCTCATCAAGAGAGCAATACATCACAGCAAACAAAACAGTACAGTACATAACACTTAGATTAAAAAAGCAACCAGTGTTACAGGCATTCACTGGTGGTACATGCTTGGTAATAGATCACAGTAGTCATAATATAGGTACACGAGTACCACGTCAGGTAGCACCAGAGATATTTTATTACAATAGTCAACAGATGTTGCCTGAGACCCCAGGTATATACAGCAAAAGTAGACAGGGCAGATCCAGCCTTGGGGTGAAGGTAAGGGGCAGGTGGGGGATTATGTGCAGTTGCAGCAGCGAGTGCTTGTCAGATGGCTTCTGAGGGAGACCTTGAAAGGACCACACTTAGTGGAGTCAACTATGTTGGCTGGGAGGGAATTGAACCAGGAGGAAGCCTGATAGCAAAAGGATCTCTGGGCCATAGAGGTCCTTACTCTGGGGACAATAAGGGAGATTTTGACAGTGCTGCGAGTGCAGACTGAGGGGGAGGCACGCTGCAGGGAGGTGGAGACCCGGTGGGGAGAGAGACCTAGCAGGGTCTTTTTACAAGAAGGCAGGTTTGGAAGCAGAGGAGTCTTTCTTCACGGTTGAGCATGTTGGTCGTCGAGTACAGCAGGCACGTATGGGTGCACCTAGGGGCTCCCAGCATTAGCCTGCATGCCTTGTTTATAGGGAGTTGGATTTTTACAAGTGCAGTGTTGTCAGCAGCAGCATAGATGGGCAGCCCATAGTCGATTAGCAACAGGACAGAGGAAGTGATTGCCAATCTAAGGGCCTCTTGTGGTAGGCAGTCCCTATGGTGGTATAATAGTCCAATCCTGACACTGGTGGCAGCAGAAAGGGCATTGATATGGGAATGGAAGGAGAGTGCCGAATCAAAGGTAATGCCCAGGTACTTGTAGGTGGAAACCTGCTCAATGGGGTTTAGTGTGCTAGGCAGTACCATGAGAGGGGCACCACTGGCTTTGCTTTGGCGATATGAGAAGAGCATAACTTGTTTTTTTTTTTTTAGGTTCAGGACTAGCCTTCGTGATGTGAACCAATGCTCAGCTCCATCAAAAGCTTGTTGGTGGGTAGTCTGGAGTGTGCTGGGGTTGGGGTCATCAGTGAAGAGCACAGCATCATCTGCGTAGAGGGGGATCTTACTTGGGCAGGCCAAGGGGAGGGAGTTGAGGTAGAGACTGAAGAGGAGAGGGTCTAAAATGGAGCCCTGGGGAACCCCAGAGTGGACAGGTCGTGCGTCAGATAGGGTGCTACTGATTTTTACACACCGAGTTCTGGCAGAGAGGTAGCTGGTGAACCACGCAAGGCAGCCGGGGAAGAAACCAAGGCATCTGAGGGAGTCAAGCAGGAGAGGATGGCAAACCGTGTCAAAGGCCTTGGAGAGGTCAATGGACACAGCACCGGCAGGACTTCCAGCATCAAGAGAAGAGTGCAGGAAGTTATAGAATTCAAGTAGCGCAGTTGTGGTGCTGTGACCTGCATGAAAGCCATGCTGTTCAGGGCACAGGACATTGTGCATGGCCAGGTATTTGGCAAGCTGGTTGGCAACTACTTTTTCAAGGGCCTTAGAGAGTGAGGGGAGGATGGAGATAGGGCGATAGTTATCTGGGGATGCTCGATCGCCACTCTTTAGGATGGGAGTGATGATAGCAGTGTTCCATGTGCTGGGGAACTGCCCCAGGCACAGAGAGCGGTTGAGCAGCTCAGTAAGTGGGACCAGGATAGCATCCAACATCAGACAAAGTAGCCTAGTGTCCAGTAGGTTGGTGCCGGGGTTGTTACTACCAATGGCTTTTTGCAGAAGGGGTCTAGTCTCCAACGGGGAGATGGTACATAGGTAGAAAGGAGGTTCTGGAGAGTGGGCAGGGGTGCTACTGGGATGGGGTCAAAGAAGTTACTGGGCAGGACTGAACTCGGGTCTGAGAAAGTGTGGTTTAGACAGTCTGCAATGCCAAGGGGGACAGAGCAGACAGTGCCATTAAAGGAGGGTTGGGGGGTTGGGAGCAGGATTTCCCATTCTGCTCCTTGACATTATCCCAAACGTTTCTAGCCGACCCCCAGGAGGAAACAAGAGCAGACTGGTAGTACTGGGCTTTGGCCTGTTGAATGGCCCAAGTACACTTATTGCGCTTAGCATTGTACGCTTGCCTATCAGCTGGTTTGCCAGATTCCACAGCAATGTGCCATAGGTTGTCTCTCATTTTAAGTCTGTGAAGGATGGTTGGGGTAACCCAGGGCATGCTTTGCTTTTTGGTGCGATTTCTAGTGAAGGGGGCAAAGAGGTCACAGGCAATATTAAAAGTTCAAGTGAAAAAATCCAATGCCTCATCAATGTATGGTGCAAGCCTGATTGGAGACCAATCCAGTGGTGAGAGGTACAGTTTAAGGCAACGCAGGCCACCTGGTAGTAGGCAACATCGCTGGGTGGTTTGTGGTGCAGGTTTGCTGTTGGCAGCGGACCAAGAGACTATGACCGGGGAGTGGTCACTATGTGAGTTAGGAAGTACACTGATATTAAGCGCCCTCTGGGGGCGATTGGTAATGGTGATATCAAGGAGGGTACTAGAGCCAGTAGAGGAGTTGAATCTAGTTGGGGTGGTGACAAGCTGAGACATGTCAAGGGCGGAAAAGATATCTCTGGTTTGGGAGGCCGCAGCAGAGAGTCAGTTGATATTCATGTCACCAACAATTATCTTGGCCATTTTAGGTGGTAGGCCAGAGAGGTAGTCAGCAAGCACCTGAACGGGCAGGTCTTGCTTTCTGGGGGGAATATAGGCAATGGTGAGAAAGAGTGGGCCCTTACCAGGGTTGGGGGAGATTTTTAGTGTGAGGGCTTGCGCCCCATTATCAAGTTTGGGTGCTGGAAGTGCATATTCAAGGAGGGAGTCATGCATGTAGACAGCACGACCACTTCCACGCTTACCCACCTGATCTTCCCTGAAAAGGGTGTAACCAGGGAGGGAGACGAAGGAGTCAGGTGTGGATTTGGATAACCACGTTTTGACGAAAAGCGCGACAATGTCTGGCTGGTGCTGAGTAATCCAGCATTGGAATGCAGCAGCCTTCTTAAGGAGGCTGCAAATGTTCATAGAAGCTATGCGGAGTCCTTGAGCCTGGGCAGGCTTGTTCATAAGGTTGGGCACGGGGCCAGGGTTTGGATGAATGTCACCTGATGGAAGCATGACCAACGTCAAGGCCAAACTGATGGCAGGGGAGTGGTCCCTACTAAGTACTGCTAGCTAAGTTTTTTTCTGGTGGGTCCTAAGGCCTGCGGCAATAGTCCTAATAGTAATAGCCTACTGCAAGAGCTCCCCCTCAAAGTAAGATGAGGAAGAGCAAGGATCAAATCGTTAGGATCAGGAGGTGAAGTGGGTGGGTAGAAAAGGGGGCTGAACAGGCAGAAGTACTTCTGTTCAGTCTTCACCAAGGAGAGGGATGGGCCCGTACCTGAGAAGAAGAGCAAGGTGGGAGAGGGTGGAGGAGAAGCAACCACAGATGGGGAAGTCATGGTGGAAAGGGTGAGGGAAGGCCTAAAGTCCCTGAAGGTGGACAAGGCACCATGTCTAGATGGAGTCCACCCCAGGGTGCTGAGAGAGTTGGCAGAGGTCCTAGCAAGGTCATTGGCGGACCTGTTCAATTCCTCTCTGAACTCAGGGTACATGTTCAGGGACTGGAGGGAAGCACATGTGGTACCTCTCCATAAGAGTGGGCCCAAGGATGAACCATGGAATTACAGAACGGTAAATTGTGGGAAAACTGATGGAGACAATCCTTAATGAATGACTGGTGCACTTTCTTGAGGATAACAATCTCCAGGACAGCAGGCAGCATGGGTTTGTCTCGGACAGATCCTACCAGATGAACTTGGTTGATTTTTATGACTGGGTTATGATGGCACTGGACAGGGGATATGCAGTGGATGTCCTCTACCTGGATTTCAGCAAGGCCTCTGACTCGGTGCCACATTGTAGGCTGACCTGTAAATTGAGGAAGCTGGAAGCAGGCAGGAAACTAATAAGATGGGCCGAGAACTGGTTGCAGGGTAGACAGCAGAATGTAGTAGTGGGGTGGGGGGGCATCTGAACCCAGGCCAGTAACAAAAGGTGTACAACAGGGCTCAGTACGGGGACCAGTTCTGTTCAACATTTTCATAGCCAACACTGCAGCAGGGATAAAGAGCAAGATCTGTCTTTTCGCAGCTGACACAAAGATTTGTGCTGAGGTAGATTTGGGGGAAGGGCTTACTTCAGGAGGATTTGATAAAACTGGAGGAATGGTATCACATTTAGCAGCTTGGTTTTAATGCCAGGAAGTACAAAGTGATTCAATTAGGAGGCAAGAACTCAGGACACAATTACTGGCTGGAGGGTGTCCCGTTAGCAAAAACCAAAGAGGAGAAGGATCTGGCAGTGCTGTTAACCAGGGAGATGAACCACTCTGCTCAGTGCAGGAAGGCAGCAGTTAAGATCAACAGGATGCTAGGGTACATAGCCAGGGGATTACTTATAGGAGTGGGGAGGTCACCTTGCCCCTGTACAGGTCCCTGGTGAGACTGCTTCTAAAGTACTGCATACAATTCTGTCGCCCCTACTTGAAAAGGGACATAAACTACTGGAGAGGGTACAGTGCAGGGCAACAAAAATGATCCTGGGGCTAGAGGACAGAGCATATGAGGAGAGACAGACAGCTCAACATGTATACTCTGGAGGAAAGAAGGGAGAGATGGGATATGATTGAGACCTTCAAGTACCTGAATGGTTTCAACAAAATAGACACCAGGTGAATATTCAGTCTGAAAGACGGAAGGGAAACAAGGAGATACTTTATGAAGCTAGATGAGGGCAAGTTCAAGAGGGAACTGAGGAGGAACTATTTCACAGAAATGGTGGTGGCAGGGTGGAACGCTTTGCCAGAAGAAGTTGTTCCATTGCAGAGTGTTGGGGGGCTTCAAGAGAGGATGAGACAGATTCAAGGACAGGGTACGAATCAGGAGGGGGTGTGGGATGGGGGGAGGGCATATGAGGTAGGTGGGGAAACTGCAGTCTAATGGACTGAAGTGCTGAACACTCAAGCAGACTAGATAGACTGAATGGCCTGCATCTGATGGCAATTTCGTATGTTCATATAGTTGTACTGAACAAAGCATGCCGGCTCTTTACCAGTTCAGTCCATCTGTCCCATATCTGCAACATGTACGCTCAGGCTAACTGGCTCCAATTCAAAGGTACAGTCATGTACCAAGCATGTTTACTGTACAAAAAAAGTAAGCTTAGGCAAAATGCCTCCTGGAGTGCAAAAGCTTATTACCCCTACTATCAATAATCATTGCACCAGCAGCTCTAGTAGTCAGATTTTTAATATACCCCGCTGTCACACTTCTCTGGAACAAAGGTCCTTTGCTTACCGTGCCCTGTTATGAATGAGCTCTCAAACCTCAACATCACTTCAGCATCCACCTTGGGCTCCTTCAAGGTTAAACTTGAGCAACAGGTAGTTGTTGCTGCCAGTTGTGACTGCTTCCAATAACCTTCCTTCTTGTGACCAGCACTTGTGCTAACCTTATCCTATCCTTACCTTATGCATAACTGTTCTCAGCATGTGAATAACTGTTCTGAGTTGCTAATCATTCTCCTTTCACACTTCCTCTTGATCCCTTCCACTCTTTCCCCTCACCCCTCTATGGCTTTCCCCCATTCCCCCTTTATTCCCACTCTCCCCCTCCTCCCCCCCGTTATATATTCTGAGCTCCCTTGCTCACTCTAAAACACTTTGTCCCATACCTATGCTGTTCAGACGAGGCCCCTGGGCTGATGCCATCCCTTACCTTGTCGTTTATTACATATTAGGCTGAGTCTGTTCTCTTTTTTCCTGTAAAGAGTTGTTTCATAAGACTCTGCCCCCTCTAGTATGACACTTTGAATTCCAGGTTTTAATCAAATATGCACATTGGCATACCTTGTACAATACCACAGGTATTGGAAATTCTCTAGCTATGCACTCTTGTAATGTGTTGCATAATTCCTTGTGGTGTTTGTTCTCCGTCTCATACTTTGCCAATTTGTATTGTCTGATGTGGATCCTATGAAATTAACTTGTTCTCAAACATGTTATCCGAAATTTCAATAAATAAATTAAAAAAAACCTTCGAGGATATATATGTCCAGGACAATTTTTCTCCGCGCTGGGACTACGGGGGTTATGCAGGACATCCATCTGCACGTTACTGCTTTTTTGGCTGCTGGAGATGTAGGGGTAGCAATGTTTTACGTCATAAGGAATTATGGTCTGGGCAAATTGATAATAGAAACATTTCTGCCACGAGTTCCACCCATTCTCCCAAGCAGCCCTGCAACTCCCCTTGCAATGAGCACCAAAAGGGCATCAGGAGAGCTCATAGCTAAAAAATATGCCCCAAATCTGCCAAACTACATTTACAGCCCTGCCAACAAATTATATAAGAGGGTGGGAGACATTTTACCAGGACTGCCAAACAGCGGAACAATCTGCTGCATCATTTCCATGCAATTTCTTTCAAAGTATTGGAGGGCATTATTTTAATGGTGGACAATGTTGCAGTCTGCCACTCGTCCCTGGTCACAGAGAGACCTAAATCACCATTCCATCCCTCCAGAATTGTTTGAGATTAATCGCCCAGGTTTTCCATTAAGATCTTAAACAAGCAACACATTAAATGCCCCAAAAGGTGACCTATTAAGTCCCTCAACAGGGTAAAATGGGGCAGACTGGGTGTGAGGAACCTCAATACTGCTAAGCTTTGTCTGAGAATATAATTTCGCACTTGGAGGTAACGAAAGATGTCTCGATCCCGAAGTTCAAAGTCCTGCTGGAGCTCATTAAAGGAAACAATGCCTTTTGAAGATAAAAACTGACGAATAATAACCAAGCCCCAGCCATCTCCATGCCCAAATGTACTTTTTGATGAGGAGAAGGACTCTTCTGAAGAGGAAGAGGAAGGTGAGTGAATGGAACCTAAGAGAATGATTCTGATCCATCCCCTGTTTGAGTCATAATCTCTATCCTACCTCATAATGGAGACTTATAGGACATTCTAGTTAAAGGAGGCACAGGTCACAGGGGGCTCTGGCATGAATCTAATACTGTCCATTGCTTTTTAATAATCGAGTTGCAGTACTCAAAGTTGAGAAGGCACTGGTGTAACCCTATTCTGCATCCTCCGTTACACCAGTGCCTTCTCAACTTTGAATACTGCAACTAGATTATTAAAAAGCAGTGGGCAGGCAGAAACCAGAGAAGTCATCTATTCAGGCCACATACACAGTGTTACCATTTTTTTGAGGAGAAATCCTAGAACTGGAAAACTCCTCCCAGGCAAATAAACGTACGAACATATGAAAGTAGCAAGCAGGAAACCACACGGTCTATATTGTCTGCTCAGTTTGATGCAGGGTCCTTGTTTTACCCTTACACCACTGACACTGGCCCCAACCCCCTTCCTTGGCCCCACTGCTTCCCCCTCTATGTTTGTCCCAGGATCTTGTGAAAGAGCCCACTGTTTTACCCACCACCACTTCCTCTGGCATCTCACTACAGGCCACCACCACCCTTTATGTAAAGAAATACTTTCTCACATCCCTCTTGAATCTACCCTCCACCAGTTTTAGGCTGTGTCCTCTGTGGTGTTGTCTCTCTTACTAAAGAGACCCCACAATCCATTCTGTTTACTCCTTTCAGGTATTTAAAGACTTCTATCATATCCCCTGATGCCCCCTGACAAAGGGTTACATCCCAAAACACCGGGGTGAGTGGTAGTTGTGGCCACATTAGGCACAGCACTTAATTCAGCATTAAAGCTTTGAAAAGTATTTTGTATGTCTGTACATGTTTAGTGGCATTGCAGAGTGCAGGCTTTCTTTGCTGAGCTCCATAATATCCCCCTCTGCCTCCTCTCTTCCAGGGAGTACATCCTTAGGGCCCCAAGCTTCTCCTTATATAGTACATACTATCCTGCTGTCCCTCTGATCAATTTGGTTGCTCTCTTCTGGACCCCCTCCAGCATGTTAATATCCTTTTTTAGGTATGGGTGCCAGTACCTCACTCCACATTCCAAATGTGGCCTTACCAGTGACCTACCTATAAAATCGTAAAATAACCTCGCTGTGCCAACTGCTAAATCCCCTAGCAATACATCCTAACATCCCGTTTGCTTTCACCACAGCCTTTTTGTACTAAGTAGAGTGTTTCAGATCACTAGTAATTACCACCCCAAGTCCTTTTCCTTTTCAGAAGCAGCTACCTGAACTTTTACTATGTAGTACTCTGCTCTTGGCTGTGATGTGCATTAATTTGCACTTTGTGGCATTGAACCCAAGTTGCCATATCCCTGACCAGCTCTCCGATCTGGCTAGGTCTTCCCTCGATTTGTGTATCCCTTCCTGGGTGCCCATCCTCCCACACAGCTTGGTGTCATCAGTGAATGCCTTCCCCAATGTCACTTATAAATGCAATAAACAATACCAGGCCCAACACTGACCCCAGTGGAATCCTGCTGGTGATATCCTTGGTACTGGAGGATGTCCCAGATACAATTATCCTCTGTGTTTTGTCACTTAACCAGCTTTCAACACGTTACTAATTTCTCCCCTACCCCATGTCCCCTCAGTTTTATCAGCCTCCTGTGCAGCACTTAATCAAAGGCCTTGTGAAAGTCCAGGTAGATGACATCTATTGCCTGGCCCTTGTCCACTGCCTTGGTGACCCAACCAAACAACTCAATCTAGTTTGTCTGACATGATCTGCCTGCCACAAACCCATGCTGTTTGATGTCCTCCAAACTGTTTTCTTCCAAGTAACTCACCAGCCACTCCTTCAGTAAGGTCTCCATAAGCTTACATACTACCAAGGTCAGGCTGACCAACCGATAGATGCCTGGGTCCTCCTTGGGTCCACTCTTGTGGAGTGGAACTACATGTGCTGTTCTCCATTCCACTGGTACTACTGAGGTCAGGCTGACTGGCCTGTAGTTGTCTGGGTCCTCCTTGGGTCCACTCTTGTGGAGTGGCACTACATGCACTGTTCTCGATTCCATTGATACTACTCCCAAATCTAGAGATCTATTGAAGAGAATTGTCATCGGGCCTGCCAGCTCCTCTGCCAACTCCTTCAGTACCCTGGGGTGTACTTCATCTGGCCCTGGGGATTTATTCACCTTCCATGCCAACAGCCCCTTCCCTCACTCTTTCCATCCCAATGACCACAACTGGGTCTTCATTAACTCATTACCTCCAGGAAACACCTGTAGTTGTCAGCCAAATCATCTACTGTGTCTCCCACAATGACTTCAGTCAGTAGCTAAAGACTTCCTCTTTGCCGTGGATACTTCTCAGGTCATCAGCATCATTTATCGGTGTTGCTTGCTAACCAAATTAATTAGAACTGACTGCATAGCACCATTAGAAAGATAACTTTGTGCTGAACAACTTTGCCATTAATACTCTGTGTGCATCATGTATACTTTAGTTGTTCACATTTGTTTATGGTATAGTGTGCATGGCTGACAGTTGACCATTAAGCCTAAACTAAACACCTCGAAATGGGAAAAATACATGTTTTATATTAGAAAAATAGCTTTTTAGTACAAAATTACTTTTGTACCTACTCTACATCTAATGTATGGATGTTTATTTTGGTGTTGACAGCTTACATATTTTCCTACCAAAAATGGTTTACGCTGCCTTTTTGTATTGTAAAAAAACATTGTTTTTTGTATTTTGACTAGTGTAGAAAAAATGTGATTGCTTATAATTAATTGCATAGCACTATTAGAAAGATACTTTTGTGCTGCTGAACCACTTTGCCATTTGTGCTTTCTGTGTAGCACTTACAGTTCATGAGATAATGGTACACCTTACCACTGAAGAAATACTGGTGCCCATTGCAAAGATTCTCAACCTCTCACTGAGACTGTCGCAATTCACCTAAATCTGGAAGTCAGCCCTTGTTACCCTGGTCATAAAAGTGAAGACGGCACTATACACACAAACTATAGACCTAGTGCTATACTTCCACCTCTGTCTAAGGCACACTAGCACATAGTTGCAGATCGGTTGGTGGAGTATGTGGAAAAATACTTGATCCTGTGCCCCAGCAGCATGGATTCAGAAAGTGGCATAGGACTACCACAGCACTGCTAGAATTTACTGGTTTCATTCACCAATCTATGGATCATGGTAGATTGTGGGTGTGGCCCTCACAGACCTCACAAAGGCCTTTGATACAGTGAACCACGCTTTACTTCTCAAGCAACTGTCCTCCATTGGCCTCTAGGCAGATACTGTGTCCTGGTTCAAAAGCTATCTAGTAGGTTGCTCCCAAAAGGTGAAGATAGCTAATGTCACCCTCTGACCATCAACATGTCCACTCTGGAGTACCACAGGGCTCCATACTGGGTCCACTTCTCTTTAGAATTTTTCTTAATCCTCCGCGCTCCTGTCACCAACAGATCCTCCTGTATGCGGATGATGCAGTCATATACACTTGCAACACTGACCCTGATCCTCTGGAACACCAACTTCAACTCAGCTTTGAGGAGGTGGAGGACTGGTTCAGGATATATTAACATATGAAACCGCCAGCAGATACAGGCCATTTGGTCTATCCAGTCTGTTCAAGTGTGCAGCACTTCAGTCGATCAGACTGCAGCTGCCCCCCTTCCTCATATTCCCTCCCCATCTCCCACCCCCTCCCGATTTGTACCCTCCCCTTGAACCTGTCCCACCCACTCCTGAAGCCCCCAACACACTGCAACAATACAACTTCCTCTGGCAGAGTGTTCCACACTGCCACTACCCTTTCTGTGAAATAATGCCTCCTCAGTCCCCTTTTGAACCTGCCCCCTTCCAGCTTCATAGAGTGTCCCCTGGTTTCCCTTCTGCCTTTCAGATTGAACATACCTGTTTTGTTCAAACCCTTTAGGTCCTTGAAGGTCTCAATCATATCCCCTCTCTCCCTTCTTAACTCTAGGGTATACATATTGAGCTCTTTCAGTCTCTCCTCATATGATCTGTCTCTCTACCCCAGGATAATTTTTGTTGCCCTGCATTGTACCCCCTCCAGTAGTTTGATGTCCCTTTTCAAGTAGGGGTGCAAAAAGTTTGTGTGCCCAGGGAAATCACCAGTCTTGTACAAACTATTCAGTAAGGTATCTGGTGGAACTCGTCAAGTTTCAGGTACATTCAAATCCAACAATAAAATTCTGGCCTGCTCGAGCAATGAATGCTACTACACATGAAGTCTTTTTAAAGTTTGTTATTTTTATTTATAAAGTCCCAATGTTTTGCCTAGTAGGGGCACCAGAATTGCACACAGTACTCTAGGGGCAGTCTCACCAGAGACCTGTACAGGGGCAAGATGACCTCCCCACTCCTAGAAGTAACCACTTGCTATGCACCCTAGAATCCTGTTTGCCTTCACCGCTGCCTTTCTGCACTGAGCAGAGTGGTTCATCTCCCCAGTTACCAGCATTCCCAGAACCTTCTCCTCCTTGGATTTTGTTAACAGAACACTCTCCAGCCAGTAATTGTGTCCTGGGTTCATGCCTCCTAAATGCATCACTTTGCACTTCTTGGCATTGAAACCAAGCTGCCAAGTGTGAGATCATTCCTCCAGTTTACCAAATCCTCCTGAAGTACTTTTGCTCCCCCTCATCTACCTCGGCACAAATACAAGAAGCTTTACATGAAGATTATTTAAAACTAACAACTTCACTGTTCCAGAATAAGTTAAAACTAAATGAAAAACACAAAGTAATGCTAGTTGGGATGGCCAACAGGTTGATCCAAGGAGGGGAGGACCTTGGTATCAGAGGTAAAAATGACGTACAGATAACAAGGGTGCTATTCTTTAAGTATATAGGTATCCATTTAAATCCAACCCTGTGCTTTTACAGGACCTCTAGATATTATTGGTAAAAAAATAACCAAGTGTTGGGTTTTTTGTATAGAAATATAAATGCCCTGACTGAAGAGGCAATGATGCTTATAACTAAGCAACTATAATTGCCAATGCTGGACTTTGGTGCACCCCTGTTCTTCAGTCAAGGTAGTTCCTGTTTGTTAAAATGCCAACTGATTCTAAATAGCATTTGTAGATTTAGGCTTAGGGCCAGATAAGCACACACCATTGTCTACTGTATGAAAACATGAACGTTATGTCCCCTAAACAGAGAACAGAACATGATACTGTTTGCATACACAGTGTTTTTTAATCTCCTAGATATTTATCTGGGAACTACATACAACACAGTGGTCCATATCGAACAAGAAACAGACTGGACACTTTTATTTAAATCCATTAAAACTGTCTTGACTAAGTGCTCATTTACTTGGTAAGGTCTGATACTGTAAAACTATCAGCTATAATTCAAAAAGACAACATTATGAAGTACTTTAAAAAAATGCTGTCTACGTGCCGTCTTCTTACTATGTTGAACTGACTCACTGTACTTGTAATTAAATCATGAAATTGTAATTGCTGTATGTGTGTAATTTATGTTAGGTATGTATGTATGAAGTCTTTTTATGTCACGCATGACTGAAAAGCTGTGCGCAGTTCATTTCCTAGCAAAAAAAAGGAAAAAAAAGTAAAAACAAATCTACCTCCCCCCTCCCTGCTGTGCTCCTGAAATGCAAACACAGTTCTCTGTACATCTCCTTGCCCTGGTTATGCTGTTTTATATATGACCCCATAGCTGACCTTGTTCCCTGTAATGTTCTGTAGCTGCAGCCACAATGTTTCAGTGTTCCCTTTTTTATTCCATGCCTCCCTCAAGCACACTATTCCTTCCCTGATGTATGCCGCTACCCCCCTTTCCTGACCCTCTGTCCCTTCTGTACAGTTTATAACCTGGTATTAAGAGATCCCAGTTGTGGTGGTCTGTGGCCCAGGTCTCTGTAATGGCTGCTATGTCCACTTTTCCATCTGCTAAGAGGGTGTTCAGTTCTGCCATCTTGATCCCAAGATGGCATGCATTCAGTGACATCACCTTCCACAATCAGCCTGCAGTAACCTTGTTTTTTTGGTTTACTTAGATTGTCTTAGCATGTCTTCCCTCCCTCTTCTCATCCCTGTTATTTAGCCTGTTTACTGATTGAAGAATTCTTGACCTTGATGCACAAGATATGCGTGTGGATGCTGCATGCATAAGAGCCTTTGCCTCCAATGGGATAAATCTCCACACCTCCTATGCATCTTTCATTGTTTCCAGAGCGTCAAACTCCTGGATTTCAGCTCTGGGTAATGTCATCCCACTGGACTCCAAGGTGGCAAACATCTTACAGCTGGTATCCATGGCTTCTGTCCTTTCAGGGGATGTTACAGTGGATGATTTACAAATGTCATCATGCACCACTTATTACACTGTGTCAGCCATGCAGGACATATCAGTCAATCAATCACTTTATTTAACCAGGCATAAACACCATTGAGCAAGCTCATTTTTAAGGTGGTCCTGGGCATTAATACAATACAATACACTTCATAAGATTACAATTACGGTGGACAGCGGAACAAAAAAAAACAACACAAAAGAAACACATTGTGAAGGTGCCGGTCAATATGGGCCTATACATACCAGTCAACATAATTAATATGCAAAGGTACATAATGATAAGCTTTACTGGAATGAGAAGAGACAACAATCCCATATAGTCTCCACTAAGTAAGAGCTCATACCTAAATGATAAAAAAATAAGGAGGTATTAGGGAATATGGTAGAAATTGGGATGAGAGAATAGGCAGCCAAGAGGGAGGCCAGAATAGGTAAAAGGTAGAGAATAGGCAGAGCCATCTCGGATTAAGAGAACTAGGCTTGTAGGTCCTAGGTTTCTGTTGTTAGGAATGTGGGGTGGATGAGATACTTAGCTGCAGGATTTGAGAGTGGCACCCAGGGCTTAGGGGTCATAGGCATTTGAAACAGTTGCATGATTCCTTCAGATAATCCGTTAATAGAGCTTTGAATGTGAAAATGCTTGGAAGTGAGGATAATTTTAATGAGTCTTGCATAGTGTTTCAAAGTGATGGAAGTGAGAAGTTGATTGCTGCCGAGCCAAGGGTAGTTTTCACTCTAGGAATCTGGAAGCAAATTATGGAGAAGCATCTTAGGCCATAGGAACCTTTAGCCCATTTGAAGAGGTTTGAGATGTATGCAGGGAGGTTATCATATAATGCTCTAAGGAACCAGAGGAGAGCATTCCTTTTTCTCCTAGTTGAGAGTGAGGTCCATCCCAAAACCTGGTATAGATGACAGTGATGTGTACCACAGGGTAGATTTAGGAAAAATCTGAAAGTCCGGTGGTAAAGAGTGTCCAGTTTGTTTAGCATCGTTGATGGGCAATGACTGTAAAGGAAGTCAGCGTAGTCCAGTATAGGTAGGAATGTAGTTTGTACTAGTCTCATTCTGGCTTCTAATGTATGTAGATGTTTAATGCTATAGAATAAACCTAATCGCTGTCTTAGTTTCTTCAAGATTTCATTTAAGTGGCACAGAAGGTTGAGCTCGTTATCCAGCCAGAACCCTAGGTATTTAAAGGTATCAACTACTTCTAGGGGTTCATCTAAGAGTGTTCGGATCTGTGTGATATGTGGACATCCGGAAGTAGACTTTGGTGAGAGAATCATTGCTTTAGTCTTTTTGGCATTGAGGAGGAGCTTATGAGTGATAAGGTTGTATTGGAGGGTGACAAAGTATTTCTGTAAGTACACATGGGCTAAATCCAAGGATGAATTTGTGGTATACAGTACAGTACAGTATCATCTGCGAATAAGTGCACATTGGCTGTGCCCAGCTGCGAGTCCAGATTATTGATCTATATTGCAATGAGGATAGGGCCCAGGATGGGGCCTTGTGGGACTCCTCATAACAAGGATTTTTGTGGGGACAGATCTCCTATGGCTTTGACTTGTTGTAACCTATTGGTTAGGTACCTGGTGAACCATTTAATGGCAGAACTATCAAGTCTGATGTTACTCAGTGCAGCAAGCATGATGGTATGATCCACAGTATCGAAGGCCTTACTTAGATCAAGGAAGAGGGCAAAGACATGCTTCTTAGAGTCCAAGGCCATTTGCCAGTCTGTAGTTACTCTGGCAAGAGCTGATACTGTACTGTGTTTGGCTATGAGGCTGGACTGAGTCGGGTTTAGCAACTTTTATGAATCCAAATGTTCTCTAAGTTGGATGTTGACAATTTTTTCATGTAATTTAGAGAGGATGGATAGTATAGAAATAGGCCGGTAATTGTTCAGATCACTCGGATCCCCAGTCTTGAATAATGGTAGGATGTGGGCAGTTTTCCACGAGACAGGTAGCACACCTTGAATCAGAGAGGTGTTGAATAAGTGTGTAATGGGGACGGTCAGATAGGTATGGCCATGTTTTAGGAAGTAAGATTCAACACTATCTGCAACCGCACTCTTTTTTTTTTATCCAGAGAAAGGAGGAGGTCCTCCACTTGCTTGAACGTAATTGTGAGGAAGCTGAAGAGGGTGGGATGTGGTTGGTTATGGTTGTGGTTATCAGTGAAGTCAACAGTGTAGTCTCTGGCTGGGCTAAGTTTGCTGATAGGTGAGGTGTCAAAAGCAAGACCTGCAGTGGCAAAGTGATCATTAAACTTCTCTAGTATATCAGCTTTGTCCATATAGGTGGTACCATCAGACACAATTTTGTTTGGAGGGGGTGTTGCAGTGGACTGACCTTCTACTTCTTTGAGGATGTTCCAAAATTTGGCAGAGTTGTTTTTATTGTCTTCTAGTTCTTTTTGGAAGTAGCTAGCTTTTTCTGACCTAATTAGCTTGGTACAAGCATTCCTAATTGTACGGAATGCTAACCATTCGGCCTCCAGGTGGGATTTCCTCGCTTTTTTCCACCGGTAGTCCCTGTCCCCAAGTGCTTTCTTCAGGATGGGAGAGAACCAGTTAGGAGTTTTAATTTTTTATTTGATCAGTCTTAGTGGGGCGTGTTTGTCTATTAGTCCCAGTAAGTGGCTGTGAAAGATGTTAAATGCCTCGTTAAAGGTGGGGGCTAGATAGAAATCCTGCCAACGAATGTTGCTTAGATTTTTCAGGAAAGTGTACTGGCAGAACTTTTTCAGGCATCTTTTCAGTTTGAATTTGGAGGCCATTTTTATTTAGGAAGGATGTCTGATGCAGGCAGTAATGCAATGGTTGCTTATATCATTGAAGAATACTCCAGTATGTGAGCTATTGTGAGTTTTGTTTACTAGCATAAGGTCCAGGAGGGTGCCGAGCTCAGGGTTTTTTCTGTTAGGTCTGGTTATAGCAGTTGCCATTTGTAACAGACCATTAGCATCGCACAGATCCTTCAATTTCTTAGAGCTGTCATCATTCCAATTTAGATTGAAATCCCCCATTAGAATACACTCAGTATTAGCAGAGTCAAGAAGGTTTTGAAGATGTGGCAGAAGTGCCCAGCCACCAGACGGCGGTCGGTAGCATGCTGCCATAAGGAGTGATTTCTCGCTGGAAAGTGATAATTTTAGAAACATAGAAGTTGATGGCAGATAAGGACCGCAAGGCCCATCCAGTCTGCGCATTTCTTTTTCTACCTAATAAATGTGCCATCAGCCTTTGCTCCGTCAGGGGCCTATCTATTCATACTCATCTGTATTGCTCCCTTATGCCTATCCCATGCCTGTTTGAAGTCCTGCACTGTATTCATAGCCACCGCTTCCTGAGGTAGGCCGTTCCATGCATCCACCACCCTTTCTGAAAAAGAGTTTCCTCACATTCCCCCTTAATCGGCCTCTCTCTAATCTCATGCTGTCCTCTTGTCCTGCTATTTTTCTTATATTTAAACATGTTAGACTCTTTCACCTTATTAATGCCCTTAAGGTGTTTGAATGTCTTGATCATATCACCACACTCCCTCCTTTCCCCAAGGGTATACATATTGAGCTCCGTTAATCTGTCATCATATGTCTTCTGATGCAGTCCCTGCACCATTTTGGTTGCCCTTCTCTGGGCTGCCTCAATTTGGTTAATGTCCTTGTGAAGGTGTGGCCTCCAGTACTGCATGCAGTACTCCAGATGGGACCTAACCAGTGTCTTGTAAAGAGGGATTATTACCTCCCTCTTACGACTTGTGATACCCCTACTAATACACCCTAACATCCCCCTAGCCTTACCTACTGCTTTAGAGGTCTGTTTGAATTATTTCAGGTCATCGGTGATGATGATGCCCAAGTCTCTTTCTTCCATTGTGACTGCCTGCAACTCCCCTTCCAGCCTATAGGTGGCTTCAGGGTTTCTCTTCCCTATGTGCATGATCTAGCACTTCTTTGCATTAAACCCCAGTTGCCACTCCTCTGACCATTTTGCCAGTTTATCCAGATCTCTTCTCATTCTGCACACCCCATCTGGATCATTTGCTCTGTTGCAGATCCTGGTGTCATCTGCAAACAGAAAAGCCTTACCCTCTAGTCCAACTGCAATGTCACTAATGAAGATATTGAAGAGGACTGGCCCGAGGACTGATCCCTGAGGTACCCCACTTGTGACCTGCATCTCTTCTGACTGTATACCATTTACCACCACTCTCTGTTTTCATGTCAACCAGTTTGCCACCCAGCTGACCAACTTCTGACCCACCCCTTTGTGCCTACCCAGCTTATTTATCAATCTTCTATGTGGAACAGTGTCGAAAGCTTTGCTGAAGTCAAGGTAGGCTACATCAACTGCTCCCCCTTGGTCCACCACTCTGGTTACCCAGTCAAAGAAATCTATGAGATTAGTTTGACAGGACCTTCCTTTTGTAAACCCATGCTGTCTTGGATCATGTGTCCCTATGGATTCCAGGTGTTGCACTATCCTTTTCTTAAGGAATGCCTCCATAATCTTGTCCGCTACTGAGGTAAGACTGACTGGTCTGTAGTTCCCTGCCTCCTCCCTGCTACCACTCTTGCGGAGCGGGATCACATGAGCCCTTTTCCAGTCTTCTGGGACCTCTCCTGTGCTCAGAGACTCACTAAACAGTTCTGCTAATTCTGCCATTAGGCTCTGCTAGTTCCACCCTTAGTGCCTTAAGTACCCTGGGATGTATGCCATCAGGTCCCATTGCCTTGTCCACCCTGCGCTTAGCGAGCTCTTGTAGGACCCTTTCTTTTGTGAAGGGAGTAGTGCTCACCTCCCCACCCCTGTGTCCATGGTGCTGAGCTGTGGGCCCAGCCCTACCTTCTCTTCAGTAAATACTGAGTAAAAGTATCTATTTAGGATAGATGCTTTTACAGAGTCCTCCTCCTCCTCCTCCTCACATGCCCCCTTTTCTCCTTTGAGCTTAGCTATACCCCCTCTGGACTTTCTCCTTTCACTAATATATCTATAGAAAGTCTTATCACCTTCTTTACTGTTCGTGCTAGTGTTTCCTCAGTTTGGGACTTTGCCTGCTTTACTGCCTTCCCTGCTTCCTTAGGGCAGTTTAGTATGCCTCCCTATCTTCATCCCACTGTGTTCCCTTATATTTCCTGAAGGCCAGCCTTTTGGCTCTGACCTTTTCTGTTACTGTATTTGAGAACCAGAGTGGTTTCCTTCTTCTTTTGCACTTCCTTTTCTGTCTAACACAATGGGATGTTGCTTCAAGTACTGCATCCATAATGCTTGCCCACTTTGCCTGTACCACCTTACCTGTGTTTCTTTTTGTCAGGGCTAGCTTAACTCTGTTGGCCATCTTATCAAAGTCAGCTCCTCTGAAGTCCCATAGTTTTGCCTTGGAATGGGATGATTTAGATGTAGTGGCCAAATTGAACCATACCATGTGATGGTCACTGGCCCCCAGGTGACCTTCTACCTGGAGATCTGTGATCCCTTCCCTGTTAGTCAGTACTAGATCTAGGATAGCCCTGTCTCTTGTGGATTGTTGTACCAGTTGTTGGAGGCCCTCCCCCTGCAGGGAATCCACCATGTGTCTAGTTCTGGCAGATGTTCCTGCTGGTATTGACCAATCTGTATCTGGCATGTTGAAGTCTCCCATTATCAGAACCTCCCCTTTAGCTATCATGTTTTGTATATCTTCTAACAGTAATGTGTCTATGTCCTCCCCCTGGTCTGGGGGCCTGTAGACAACCCAGTTTGTATGGCTGTCCCATTTCCTGTTTCCAAGGTGACCCACAGTTCTTCTGGCTCCTTATGTGTATTCTGAATTTGTGTAGCTTTGATATTTTCATTGACATACAGGGCCACTCCACCCCCCTTTTTGCACCTCGGTCTCTTCTGAACAGTACATAGCCAGGTACTGAAGTCTCCCAAGTGTGGTTACTGGTAAACCAAGTCTCACTAATTGCTACTATGTCCAGTTTAGCCTCTGACATTATTGCCTGGAGGTCTGGGATCTTATTTCCTAGGCTGTGAGCATTTGTGTACATGATTTTCCATTGGCCAGATTTCAGTGTGTTAGTTGTTGGGTGAGGTTTGGCATTCTCCCCGTGCGTCGTATGGGAAGATGAACCTTTTTTCTCACCTGGTGGTGCAAATGAACTGCAAACATGCTGAATCCCTGTTTGACCACTAGCTGAGGTAGGAGGGGTGTTCTTCCCATTCGACGTATGGGGTGCTGCACCCCTCTCCTCATTTGCTAGTTTAAATATTCTGCAAAGACGTCAAACTTCTGCCCCAATGCACTGACTCCCTCCTTAGTCAGATGCAGTCCATCAAATTTAGAGAACTTTAATTCCCAGAACTGTTGCCAGTTCCCTACAAATCTGTGTCCTTTTTCCTGGCACCAGCTCTTGAGCCACATGTTTAGCTCCCCTATCTCTTCTCTGACCATCCGTCCATCTGCCCCCCTCTCCCAGACTGACAGGATCTCAGAGAAGGAGATACCGGATGAAATGGATGATAGTTTGTCACCCAGCCTGGTCAGATGTTCCTTGGTCTCCACAACTGACCGGCTGGCGAGATCTTTAGTCCCTATGTGTACCAGGACGTCAATGTTTTCTCCTGCTTTGTGAACAGTTTCAGCAATGCAGTCAGTGTCTCTCCACGCTGATGTACCTGGGAGACATCTGACCATTACCCCTGGCTGGAGATGGGTATCAACTGCTGTACACAAGAGTGGTGACAGGGCACAACATAATAAATAACGACCTATATCCATCCTCCCTAACTCAAAAGCTCTCGAATGTATTGTATCTAACCATTTTAATGAACACCTACACAAGTTCAATAGTCAATGCCCACAACAACATGGGTTTAGAAAAACCTACAGTACAATGACCACCCTCCTTGAATACACAGACTATATTCAGAAAGCCCTAGATTGAGGTCACCTGATTGGATCTCCATATGTAAACCTCACAAAGGCTTTTGATACCATTAACCATAGCTTGTTCCTACAGTCTCTCACAAGAGGTCACTAGCTAGTTCAACAGCTACGTTGGGGGGAGAACACAAGTGAAAATCGGTGATACCCTCTCCAAAATCCTTCCAGTTCGATCCGGAGTCACGCAAGGGGTCCATTTTGGGCCACCTACTTTTCAGTCTCTTCATTAATGACCTCCCGCAAGCCTGCAATAACAATATGATTCTATATGCAGACAACATGGTCCTGTTTTCAACGGACACAAATCCACTTTCCCTTTCCAATAATCTACAGTATAATTTCATCTCAGTTGAAACCTGGTTTGTTCAACACAAACTCCTCATGTATTGAAAGAAAACAAAGTCTGTGCTTTTCTCTATCCCCTCGGAGACATTGTGAGATGGTACAGGTTGGGTTTTCACTATTATGCAGATGATACCCAACTGTACCTGTCCTTCGCACCCGACCAGGAAGGAGCTGTCTCGGTATTTAATAGCTGTCTGGAGGAACTCCAGGATTGGATGAGGTCGAGTTGGCTGAATTCTGGGAAGACCGAGGTGTTGGTTTTGGATCCGGATCGCCGGATAGTGGGACCTGTGGCGGGCTCCCCCTCTGGGGTGTTTTGTGGGGATGTCGAGTTACTGGTCTCTGAACGGGTGCGAGATCTGGGGGTGATCTTAGATGTTGGGCTGACCTTAAGATCTCAAGTGTCAGCAGTGGTAAAATCCTCTTTTTATCATCTGAGAAACATCGCCAGAATCAAGCACCTCGTTCCGTCTGACGATCTGCCAACTTTGATCAATGCCTTTGTGACCTCACGCCTGGACTATTGTAACTTGCTTTACCTTGGGCTTCCGGGGGTTGATATCTGAACCTTCAGCTGGTGCAGAATTCCGCAGCTCGAGTACTTACAGGTACTCCTAGAACATCACATATTACTCCGGTTCTGCGGGATCTGCACTGGCTACCAGTTCAGTGGCGGATCACCTTCAAAGTTGGATTACTGACTTTTAAAGCCCTACATGATCTGGGCCCTGACTACCTGAAAGATCTCCTGATTCCTTACCTCCCGGTGAGGTCGCTCCGCCAACAAGGGGTTGCTAGAGATTCCTAGGGTCACATTGAAATCAGCTGGTGCCCGGGCTTTTATGTTTGCGGCACCAACCCTTTGGAATTCTCTACCACGTCGGATAAGGGAATGTTCGACCGTTGGGAACTTTAAACAGGCTCTTAACTCCTTCTTATGGAATAAGGCATATGGCCTCGATTAATGTTTTGCATTTGTTTTTAACAGTTTTTATATTACCATTTGTTTGTTCTGTTTGTATTTAATCTTTTTGGAATGCGCCTTGGTTTTAGAAAGGCACAATATAAATAAAGTTTATTATTATTATTATAATTATTATAATTATAGAGACAGGAAATGGAGCAGCTGTTCACAGTGGTGTAATTTACAGACCTCCAGCATGGGGTTTGTGTGTGGATAAGGTACTGATGGAAGCCATCCAAAAGAAGGTGAGCAAGGAGGAGGTGCTACTAGTGGGGGGCTTTAATCTGCCAGATGTTAATTGGAGCATCCCAGCTGCAGCTTCAGCTAGGTATAGGAACATCCTGGACTCCCTGCAAGGGGGCATTCCTCAGGCAACTAGTAAGGGAGCCCGCTTATGAGGGAGCAGTGTCTGACCTGGTGCACACCAATGGGGACAGCACTGAAGCTGTTGAGGTGGGTGACAATCTGAGGTCCAGAGTTCACCATAAGGTGTGGTTAAAAATAACTACTAAGCTAGAATCAAACCACACTACGGCAAGGATCCTGGACTTCAGGAGGACTGACTTTACAAAAAGGGGAAATGACTCGTGGGAGGGATGGAATGGAGGAACAGTGGCAACACTAAAAGGGGCCATAAGGAAGGCAAAAAAGCTCTGCATCAGGCAAGTAAGCAAAAGTAAGAGAAAACAAGACTTGTATGGTTTTCGAAAGAGGTGGCTGGGACGGTAAGGGCAAGCAGGAGGACCTGAAGAAAGCAGCAATCCTGAACAAATATTTATAATCTGCATTCACAGAAAAAGGGTAAGGTGTGGGACCTCAGTTAAGTGACTAGAACATCAATGGAAGGGATGTGGACACCGGTCCATTTATGAAGCAGAGTCAAAGGAACACACACAACTGAAAGTGGACAAGGCAATGCGGCCGGATGTGATACATCTAAGAATATTAAAGGAACTTAGAGAGGTGCTCACAGCACCACTGTCAGCACTGTTCAACAAATTACTGGAAATGGGAGTGGTTCCAGATGACTTGTGAAGGGCAGTTCCCTCACCACAAAAGTGGGAGCAGGGAGGAGGCTAGCAAATTACAGGCCAGTCAGCCCGACCTCAGTGGCTGGGAAATGAATGGAGTCACTGCTAAAGGAAAGGATTGTGGTATATGAAGGGTAAGATGTGGGACCTCAGTTAAGTGACTAGAACATCAATGGAAGGGATGTGGACGTCAGTCCATTTACGGAGGAACTCACACAACTGAGAGTGGACCAGACATCGTGGCCAGATGGGATACATCTAAGAATATTAAAGGAACTTAGAGAGGTGCTTGAAGCACAGATCACAGATCTCAGTCCCTGACTCAGGCTGCACAACAGGGGGGTGGCTCCCCTGCATTGCCGTCACCCACTACTGCGACCTCAAGCCCCCGCAACTATCAGATCTCAGCCCCTGACTCAAGCTGCACAACAGCGGAGTGGCTCCCCTTCATTGCCACCGCCCACTACTGCGACCTCAAGACCCCACTACTATCAGATCTCAACCCCTGACTTGGGCTGCACAATAGTGGGATGCTTCCCCTGCAACACCGCCATCGCCCGCTACTGTGACCTCAAGACCCCACTATTATCAGATCTCAGCTCCTGACTTGTGCTGCACAAAATAGGGGCGGCTCCTCTGCATCACTGCTGCTCACTACTGTGACCTCAAGACTCCGCTATCGGATCTCAGCTCTGACTCTGGCTGCACTACAGTGGGGTGTCTCCCCTGCATTGCTGCTTCCCACCACTGCGACCACAAGACCCCGCTACTAGCAGATCTCAGACCCTAACTTGTGCTGCACAATAAGTGGGGTGGCTTCCCTGCAACACCACCGCTTGCTACTGCGACCTTAAGACCCTACTATTATCAGGTACAGTTCCTGAGCCTCAGGACTTTTGAACTTTAGCACTCACCCGCTTGGCTGTTGCTGACAAGCTACACCTTGCACCACTGCCTCCCTGATTGGTCCTTCAGTCAGCCGTCTTGCTCACTCCTAACTTGACTTTCTTCCAGTGCTAACTGTACACTAGGTTTTTTTAATTTATTTTTTATATACATGCTTAACCTGGCACAGTCTGCAATGTTTTAATCTCAGTCAGCACTGTTTTGCTATATGCATATTTGCATTTTGAGTTGCATTTTGCACTGTGTTGATTTCTGAAGCCCACCCCGCTTGGAGACTGTTAGCTTTTAATGGTTTACTCCTCCACTCTATTTCTGCCTTATCTCTGTCCACCTCCACCTCAGCCTTACACTTCCTGCCTGTGCTCTCACTACCCCCCATTCTTTGTTGTTTCAACACCCCCGTAGTTTCTCCTACTGATTTCTTTGGTTCCCTCCTCCTCTCTCTTGGATGGCACCAGACTGCCTGTTCCAGTCTCTCTGTTTCCTGTGTTTTACCAGGTGTGGAGCCTGCAAGGGAGAGATATCCTATCCGCCAGCCGCCATGATTTTCCTCCAGCATAGGACCATCCTCCAAATACGGCTGTGAGAGTGTATGAGGATGTCAATGGCCATCCCTCACACACTTCTGTATGCTGGTCATTGGGTGTCTGCTCCATCTCCACCCTCTATGTTTTCAGTACTTGATTTGCCAACCATCAGCCACTGCTAGGGGCAGGGCAAGTGTCATTCACCACTGATACTCTACCCAGACAGAGGAGGGCTGACTTCTGGATGCTTGCTCCGCTCCCTCCTGGGCCATTTCCCAATGATCCACTCACACCGTGAACACAAACTGCCTGCATGGCAGGAGATGAGGCATAGATGTCTCAGCCCTTCATGCCACTGGGCCAGCTGGGAGTCCCAGGATTGAGAATGGACTCAGGTTTCCCACCTTGGTATTACACAAATGAGACAGCTATAATGCCCACTACTGCCATATGAGGTCCTGTGTCTGAGAACGGATTCAGGTTTAACACACTTGTATCATACCAACGGTACAAACATCAGCCCTCTGCAGTGCCACCTGGGAGATGTGGGTCAAAGAATTGGTTCACATTCCCACTCTGAGATCTTCAGGGCTTCACAGCATCTATCCTACATGTAACATTTGCCAGGCTGCCTACTTACTGTTGATGGGGCTTTCCTCAGGAGACTGTTGGCGTACAGTCTCATCCTCGCTCACTGACTCCAATACTGAGTCTTCTTTTTTCACAGTCAAAGTCATGTAGTTTTCTGGGACTGGAAATTCTGCTTCTGTTAAAAGAACAAATGTAAATCAGAGATAAGGGCACAACCACTGGAATTTATTTATTTACATTTTTTTTGGTAACCGGTATGCCCACTGAGACTCTGACAGTCCCTTTTTCAGAGGCGACTCAGGATTAGTTACATGTACCTAGAAAGGATAAGAAAACCAATGCTTTTGATTGTACTACAGTATATGGTACATTGATCATGTATACGTGTCGCAGAGATAGACATTACTACAGTTGATATAGTTGCAGAGAACAGACAGAACACCAGGAGGAAAGAGCTACTGGTATAACTAAAACTTCTCTACTGGGACTAAGAACTAGAAATCTTATACTGGGACCTTCAATTTAGGGTAAAAAAAAAAGAGTGAGTTTGTCAGAGGTAGTTGAAGTAAATTGTTATCTGCTATCTGTGTTATCTGTGTACTAATCTAGGTGCTTGTCACAGGTGTCAGAAGGGAACTGTTATCTGTGAAATTAACTAAGTGTAGAAAGATTTGCAAAGTAGGGGGAGTGGCTTAGCTAGAAGGAGCCAGGTTAAAACCAGATTTAAGCACTGCCCTAGATAGCTTCTGCCAGAGAACAGACAGAACACCAGGAGGAAGGAGCTGCTGGTATAACTAAAACTTCTCTACTGGAACTATATTGCCCTCCTTCTCTCCCCTACTAAACCAGTTCTACTTATATAGGCACAGGATTTAACGGACAACAGGAACTTCCTGTTTGGGAGCAGGAAGTGAGTGATCACAGTGCCACCAAAGACTCACCATCCTAGAAGGGCAAAAGTAGCTCTCCATCCCCCTCTAGCTGCTGGAGGTCTGACTCTGAGCAAGTAAGGAGACTACTGAGAAATATAGGAACTTCTTGTCTCAGAACAGGAAGATCAGGAGCTAAAAGGGCACAGAGGCAGTAAGTAAGTAGGGGAGGAAAAAAAAAAGAAAATAAACAAACAGAGGAAAGAGTAAGTATTCCAAACAACAGTTAGGGGCTAGAAAAAAGACATAATAGGAGTGGTGCAGTGCAGTGGCTGTGGAGCAGCAATCTTCCGGGAGACGTTCTGGAGGATGCAGTGTTGTCCCATTTGCAGGCACCTCTCTGGGCTGAGGGAGGAGGTTGCTCATCTCCAGGCTGAGTTGGCTAGGATTTGTGGGACCTCCTCTCCTACCCAGGGATCACCAGGGTCACTGCCGTTGCCTCAGAGGTTGCCAAGAAAGAGGAGCAGTTGGACCACACTGGGCTCAGGGAGGGTGAGGGTGGTGGAACAGAGGCGCATCCCTCCAGTTGTACCTCTCCACAATTTCTATGCCGTTCTGGAAAAGTGTGGTTCCTCTATGGAGGCACCCACAGTGGAGACCAAGGAGGATGCTGGGAACCTCCACAAAGGAGACCCACAGGAGGGTGGCATGGGACCCCACAGGGGAAGGAAACAACTCCAAGTGGGGGACTCCCTTGTTAGGAAAGTAGAACTGGGGGAGGAAGGGGAGAGGGAAGTAAGGTGCCTGCCTGGTGCCATGGCTTGGAGGGACAGGGAGCGAATCCTCAGGATCACAGGAGCATCTGCACAGGGGAGGGAACTGGATGTCATTGTCCACCTAGGAACAAATGACCTGGCTAAGAAAGGGGTCAGAGCAGTGCAAGAACTGTTTGTGGAGATGGGGAGGGGCCTTAGACAAATAGCACACACGGTAACCTTCTCGGAGGTGCTACCTGTCTATGGCATGAATGAGGCTAAGGTGCTCCACACCATGGGATTCAATCAATGGTTGAAAAACTGGTGCAGAGCTCAGGGATTTGGCTTCATTGGGGACTGGGGGTCCACCTGGATGGATGCAGGCCTATACTGGCGTGATGTTCTGCATCTGTCTAGGAGGGGAACCAGGATCCTAGGTGATAGGTTTAAATACTTCATTGGCAAGCATTTAAACTAGCCAAGGGGGAGGCACTGGAAAGGAGCAGGGAAATCCTACCCCCCCAAAAAAAAAATCAGGGTACTAAGTGAACTAGATACCAACATAGAAATGTCAATAGAGAGAAGCGCTGGGGTAAATGGAGAAAGTGACAAACGCAATAAGGACAGGAACTGGGTAAGGCCATCAAGAAATGGAGGGTAATGAATACCAACGTCCGTAGTCTGGGCAACAAGCTCCCTGAACTGGTGGCCTTGATGGAAGAGGGATGCCTGGATATCGTAGCAGTCACAGAAACATGGTACACAGAGAACCATGACTGGGGTGTTAACATACCAGGGTACACAACCTACAGGAGAGACAGGGAGAGCAGAAGGGGGGAAGCTCTATGTAAGGGAAGAGATAAAAGCAACTGAACAAAAGAGTAAACAGGGGGAGAGGGAGGCACTGTGGGTCGCTTTAGAGACTGGAAATGGCACCACAATCAGCACAGGGGTTGTATACAGACCCCCATGTCAGGGGGAGGGAAAGGACAAGGATATGATAGAAGGCATACTTAGGATGGCAGAGAAAGGGGAGATACTGTTGATGGGGGACCTTAATGTGCCAGATGTTAACTGGAGGACCTTTGCTGCAGCCACATCCAAAAGCAGGGCCATTATTGATGCCCTTCAGGTGGCATGCCTCAGACAGCTACTTTTGGAACCTACTCATGAGGGAGCAATCTTAGACCTCGTACTCTCAAATGGGGACAGTGAGAGGATCTCAGATCTAGAAGTGGGTAGCCATTTGGGAACAAGTGACCACCAAACAGTATGGTTCACGATAAACTCAGCTACAGAGTCAAGCCATACAAAAGTGAGGGTTCTCTTTGAAAGAGTGAAAGAACTCTTAAAACTGAAGGTGGACAAAGCAATGGGGCCTGATGGGATTCATCCCAGAATTCTAAAAGAACTAAGGGTAGAACTAGTGACACCACTGACTACCCTCTTTAACAAATCATGGGAGGATGGGGTGGTACCCGAGGACTGGAGAAGGGCAGATGTGATTCCCCTTCACAAAAGTGGGAGCAAGGCAGAAGCAGAAAACTACAGACCTGTTAGTTTAACCTCAGTGGTAGGGAAAATGATGGAATCACTTGAAGGAAAGAATTGTTGAGTATCTAGAGGCCAGAGGGGCACAGGACCCAAGGCAGCATGGATTCACAGCAGGAAGGTCATGCCAGACAAATCTGATAGGATTTCTTTGACTGGGTGACCAAAGTAGTAGATCAGGGAAGGGCTGTGGACATGGCCTACCTAGACTTTAGCAAGGCATTTGGCACAGTCCACACAAAGATTAATATACAAGTTAGCCAGCTTGGGAGTGGGTCCCAAGATGACAGCTGGTAAAGAATTGGCTGGAGAATAGGACACAGAGAGAGTAATAGTAAATGGAGTCCACTCTAAAGAAAGGGGGTTACTAGTGGGTACCGCGAGGGTTCAGTATTAGGACCGTCCTTCAATGTCTTTATAATTATATTGCAGAGGGACTGAAGGAAAGTATGTCTCTTTGCAGATGACACAAAGATCTGCAACAGAGTTGATGCACAAGGTGGGGTGGAAAAGGATGAGAAGGGACTTGCAAGGTTAGAGGAATGGTCAAATGTATGGCAGCTTAGATTCAATGCTAAGAAGTGCAAGGTAATGCACCTGGGAAACAAAAACCCAGGGAAGAGTACACAATGGGGTGAGATACTAACAACAACAAAAATGGAAAGGGACCTGGGAGTAATCATATCAGATGACCTAAAGGTGGGCAAGCAATGTGAGAGGGCAGCAAGGAGGGCTGGGGAGATGCTGGGATGCATAGGGAGAGGCATCACCAGCAGAAAACAGGAAGTTATTATCCCTCTGTACAGACAGTTGGTGAGACCCCATCTGGAGTACTGCGTGCAGTTCTGGAGACCCAATCTCTGAAGGACATAGACAGGATGGAGGCTGTCCAGAGGAGGGCAACTAAAATGGTGCAGAGTCTGCACCGGAAGACATATGAAGAGAGACTTAAGGAGCGGAATATGTATAGCCTCGAGGAAAGGAGAGAGAGGGGGGACATGACAGAAACTTTCAAGTATCTCAAGGGAATCAACAAAGTCCAAGAGGGTAGCATCTTTCAAAAAAAGACTTGTGCAAGAACAAGGGGGCACAATTTGAAGATAGAAGGGGGGGCGGCTCAGAGGTAATTTAAGGAAGTATTTTTACAGAGGGTTGTGGATGCATGGAATGGCCTTCCGAGGAGGTTGTGGAGTCAAAAACAGTGGTGGAATTCAAGCATGCATGGGACAGTCATAAGGGCAACTCTAGGGGTGGGGTAGGAAGAAGTAGGCTGCTGGTAAACTAGGATCTGCAGCTTATCCAATAGGTAGGGAAATGGGCAGACTGGGTGGGCCAAGCGGTCCTTATCTGCCATCAAAATCTATGTTTCTATGTTTCTATGTTCTGGACTTCAGGAGGGCTAACTTTGGCAAGATGGGAGAGTGCCTTAGAAAAGCACTAGCAAACAGGGTAGAAGGAGGGGTGGAGCAACAATGGGGAAATATCAAAACTGCTATCACAGAGGCAACAAGCCATTGTGTGAAGCAAATAAACAAATCAAAATGAAAGAAAAAAACACTATGGTTCTCAAAAGAAGTGGCGGTGAAGGTTAGGGAGAAAAAGATAACATTTAGGAAGTATAAGGAAACACAGAAGGAGCAGGACAGAGAACTGTACCAGTCAAGGCAGATGGAAGCAGGGAGGGTAGTCAGAATAGCAAAGGCACAAACTGAGAAAAAGACAGCCAACTCGGTTGAGAAGTGGGATAAAACCTTTTATAGGTATATCAAGGAGCGTAGAACGACAAAGGGAAGGATAGTAAGGCTAAATAGAATGGAAGGTGGGTTGGCAGAGAGTGACAGTGAAAAAGTAGGGATACTGAATGAATACTACTGTTCAGTATTCACAAAAGAGGAAGTGGGGGAGGTGCCTAATCCAATTAACAGAAGCACTCTGGGGGGGGTCAATCCCAGTCCTTTCATAGAAGAAAGGGTTCTGAAAGAACTCTTAAAACTGAAGGTGGACAAAGCAATGGGGCCAGATGGAATTTACCCCAGAATTCTAAAAGAATTAAGCAGAGAACTAGTGACACCACTGACTACCCTTTATAACAAATCATGGGAGGATGGTGTGGCACCTGAGGACTGGAAGAAGGCTGATGTGATTCCCCTTCACAAAAGTGGGAGCAAGACAGAGGCAGGAAACTACAGACCTGTCAGTTTGACCTCTGTGGTAGGGAAAGTGATGGAATCACTTCTGAAGGAAAGAATTGTTGAGTACCTAGAGGCCAGGGGCACAGGACCCAAGGCAGCATGGGTTCACAGCGGAAGGTCATGTCAGATGAATCTAATTGATTTCTTTGACTGGGTGACCAAAGTAGTAAACCAGGGAGGGCTGTGGACATGGCCTACCTAGACTTTAACAAGCCATTTGACACAGTCCCACAAAAGATTAGTAGTCAAATTAACCAGCCTTGGAGTGGGTCCTAGGGTGGTAGCCTGAAAACATTGGCTGAACAACAGGACACAGAAGGTAATTGTAAATGGAGTCCACTCTGAAGAAAGAGGGGTTACTAGTGGGGTACCGCAGGGTTCAGTACTGGGTCCAGTCCTTTTAATGTCTTTATAAGTGACATTGCAGAGGGACTGGAAGGAAAAGTATGCCTCTTTGTAGATGACACAAAGATCTGCAACAGAGTTGATACACAAGGAGGCATGGAAAGGAAGACAAGGGACTTGGCAAGGTTGGAGGAATGGTCAGAAGTATGGCAGCTTGGATTCAATGCAAAGAAGTGCAAAGTAATGCACTGGGGAAACAAAAACCCAGGGGAAGATTACACAATGGGGAGGGGGGTAGTAACAACAACAAAAATGGAAAGGGACCGGGAGGTAAGCATATCAGATGACCTTAAGGTTGGCAAGCAATGTGAGAAGGCGTTAGGGAGGGCTGGGGGGATACTGGGATGTATAGGGAGAGGCATCACCAGCAGAAAACAGAAGTTGTTATCCCCCTGTACAGACAGTTTGTGAGACCCCATCTGGAGTACTGCGTCCAGTTCTGGAGACCCCATCTCCACAAGGACATAGACAGGATGGAGACAGCTCAGAGGAGGGCAACTAAAATGGTCCAGGGTCTGCAAAAGAAGCCATACGAGGAGAGACTAAAGGAGCTTAATATGTATACCCTTGAGGAAAGAAGGGAGAGGGGGGACATGATAGAAACGTTTAAGTACCGCAGTGGAATCAACAAAGTCCAAGAGGGTAGCATCTTTCAGAAAAAGAGATGTGCAAGAACAAGGGGACACAATTTGAAGATAGAGGGGGGACGGCTCAGATGCAATGTGAGGAAGTAATTTTTCACAGAGAGGGTGGTGGACACATGGAACAGCCTTCCTGAGGAGGTTGTGGGGTCTAAAACTGTGGAAGACTTCAAGAATGCATGGGACAGACATAAGGCAATTTCTGTGGGGGGTAGGAAGAAATAGGCTGTTGGTTAAATAGGATCTGCAGCTTATCCTCTAGGTAGGGAAATGGGCAGACTAGGTGGGCCAAGCGGTCCTTATTTGCCGTCAAAGTCTATGTTTCGATGTTTCTAGGCGAGCTTACATACAAACAACCTTATTAGTTACACACATTCATGAGTAGATAGTAGACATAAGTGCAGTTCAGTACATTATGTCCTTCCTTACTGTTCCTCCCTCCCTTTTTGTCTGTATTTATGTGAGACATCCCCCTTTAGCAGAGGTGCCTTTATGGGTTGTGGCACCAGCAATGAGATCCACTGCTTAGGTGTAGTTTTCAACCCTTTCTTGTACCCCTCAAGAGAGCTGCAGTCCTGGAGCTGTCTCGGGAGAGTTATTCTAGGTGACCATTGCCCCATAGTTGATCTGGCTCTTGGGGGTTCTAGCAGCTTGCGTTCAGTCAACCTGAGCTCCCTTCTGTTTGCTTTTGGGACTAGTAGATTTCTCAGGATTGGTGAGGCATGAGCCCTGTGATACAGACATAACCTCATGCACTGCAACAAGGGAGGTCTGAGTTTGAGAATAGACTCTGGTTTCCCCCAGTGATACCAATAATGTACATGTAACCTTCAGTACTGTCACCTGACAGTTCCAGGCATTACATTACCAGTTATAGCCCTGGTTGCTCTCTGCCAACATGAGGAAAACTCAGACAGGGCAGGCTTCTGCATATCAACCATAGCATCAGCTATATGGTGGTTTCAGTGCTGACACTGCTGGCAAATTCAATGACTTGGAGAGAACTGCAGTAGCTTTTTCCATTTATTCTAGGGCTCTATCCAAAGCTTTATGCCTGCATCTCTATTTAGCTTAGTCGACATCCCAGCAGATGTCGCCTTTTTTTACCCTTTGAGATAGACCCAAACCATGCATACACAGATCACAGTTAGCGTCATTATATCTCCACACATTGCTAGACCCAAACCATGCATATATAGATCACAGTTAGCTTCATTATATCTCCATATGCTGCTAGACCCAAACAATGTATACACAGATCACAGTTAGCTTCATTATATCTTGACACTCTGCTGCTAGACCCAAACAATGCAGACACAGATCACAGTTAGCTTCATTATATCGCCACATGCTGCTAGACCCAAACAATGCATACACAGATCACAGTTAGCTTCATTATATCTCCACATGCTGCTAGACCCAAACAATGCATACATAGATCACAGTTAGCTTCATTATATCTCCACACGCTGCAAGATCCAAACAATGCAGACACAGATCACAGTTAGTGTCATTATATCTCCACACACTGCTAGACCCAAACAATGTAGCCACAGATCACAGTTAGCTTCATTATATCTCCACACGCCGCTAGACCCAAACAATGCAGACACAGATCACAGTTAGCTTCATTATATCTCCACACGCTGCTACACCAAAACAATGTATACTCAGATCACAGTTAGCTTCATCATATCTCCACACGCTGCTAGACCCAAACAATGCATACACAGATCACAGTTAGCTTCATTATATCTCCACACGCTGCTAGACCCAAACAATGCAGCCACAGATCAGTTAGCTTCATTATATCTCCACACGCTGCTAGACCCAAACAATGCAGACACAGATCAGTTAGCTTCTTTATATCTCCACACGCTGCTAGACCCAAACAATGCGTACACAGATCACAGTTAGCTTCATTCTATCTCCACACACTGCTAGACCCAAACAATGCGTACACAGATCACAGTTAGCTTCATTCTATCTCCACACGCTGCTAGACCCAAACAATGCGTACACAGATCACAGTTAGCTTCTTTATATCTCCACACGCTGCTAGACCCAAACAATGCGTACACAGATCACAGTTAGCTTCTTTATATCTCCACACGCTGCTAGACCCAAACAATGCGTACACAGATCAGTTAGCTTCTTTATATCTCCACACGCTGCTAGACCCAAACAATGCGTACACAGATCACAGTTAGCTTCTTTATATCTCCACACACTGCTAGACCCAAACAATGCGTACACAGATCACAGTTAGCGTCATTATATCTCCACACGCTGCTAGACCCAAACAATGCATACACAGATCACAGTTAGCGTCATTATATCTCCACCGCTGTAGACCCAAACAATGCATACACAGATCACAGTTAGCGTCATTATATCTCCACACGCTGCTAGACCCAAACAATGCAGACGCAGATCAGTTAGCTTCATTATATCTCCACACGCTGCTAGACCCAAACAATGCAGACGCAGATCACAGTTAGCTTCATTATATCCCCGCACGCTGCTAGACCCAAACAATGCAGACGCAGATCACAGTTAGCCACATTATATCTCCGCACGCTGCTAGACCCAAACAATGCAGACGCAGATCACAGTTAGCCACATTATATCTCCACACGCTGCTAGACCCAGACAGTGCATACGCAGATCACAGTTAGCGTCATTATATCCCCACACGCCGCTAGACCCAGACAGTGCATACGCAGATCACAGTTAGCGTCATTATATCCCCACACGCCGCTAGACCTAGACAGTGCATACGCAGATCACAGTTACAGCGCTATTATATCCCACACGCGCTAGACCCAGACAGTGCATACGCAGATCACAGTTAGCGTCATTATATCCCCACACACCGCTAGACCCAGACAGTACATACGCAGATCACAGTTAGCGTCATTATATCCCCACACGCCGCTAGACCCAGACAGTGCATACGCAGATCACAGTTAGCGGCATTATATCCCCACACGCCGCTAGACCCAGACAGTGCATACGCAGATCACAGTTAGCTTCATTATATCCCCACACGCCGCTAGACCCAGACAGTGCATACGCAGATCACAGTTAGCTTCATTATATCCCCACACGCTGCTAGACCCAGACAGTGCATACGCAGATCACAGTTAGCTGCATTATATCCCCACACGCCGCTAGACCCAGACAGTGCATACGCAGATCACAGTTAGCGTTATTATATCCCCACAGGCCGCTAGACCCAGACAGTGCATACGCAGATCACAGTTAGCTTCAGTATATCCCCACACGCCGCTAGACCCAGACAGTGCATACGCAGATCACAGTTAGCTTCAGTATATCCCCACACGCCGCTAGACCCAGACAGTGCACACGCAGATCACGGTTAGCTTCAGTATATCTCCACACGCCACTAGACCCAAACAGTGCACACTCAGATCACGGTTAGCTTCATTATATCTCCACACGCCGCTAGACCCAAACAGTGCACACGCAGATCACGGTTAGCTTCATTATATCTCCACACGCCGTTAGACCCAAACAGTGCACACGCAGATCACGGTTAGCTTCATTATATCTCCACACGCCGCTAGACACAAACAGTGCAGACACAGATCACAGTTAGCTTCATTATATCTCCACACGCCGCTAGACCCAAACAATGCACGCACAGATCACAGTTAGCTTCATTATATCTCCACACGCCGCTAGACCCAAACAATGCACGCACAGATCACAGTTAGCTTCATTATATCTCCACACGCCGCTAGACCCAAACAATGCACGCACAGATCACAGTTCGCTTCATTATATCTCCACACGCCGCTAGACCCAAACAATGCACGACAGATCACAGTTCGCTTATTATATCTCCACACCGCTAGACCCAAACAATGCACTATGAGACCATGTTCGCCTATTATATCTCCACACGCCGCTAGACCCAAACAATGCACGCACAGATCACAGTTCGCTTCATTATATCTCCACACGCCGCTAGACCCAAACAATGCACGCACAGATCACAGTTCGCTTCATTATATCTCCACACGCCGCTAGACCCAAACAATGCACACACAGATCACAGTTAGCTTCATTGTATCTCCAGACACTGCTAGACCCCCAAAAAAGGTTGATCAGATGGTGACTAGCATTTTGGCTGTCTGGCAGTAAATAGCCCAAAAAATCAGAAGCATTGGCAACTAAATGTGCAGCTGTGTGCTGCTGTCTATGTGCTGCTGTAATTGTGCCAACTATTTACTAAGGAGCAGTAAAGCCTGAGAGTGTATGCCCTTGTTCTGCATCACAATTACAACGTTTGCCAGCTTTTAAAAGTGTTGTGTGACAGGAAAAAGGCGGAAAACTGTGGGAAACAAAGAGGGATTTGTGCCCTAGAAGTTACTAACATACTAAAATGCCAGCAGCATAGGTCTAATGGTCTTTCGTGTCTGCTCGTTTGGTCAGCCCCCACCCTGGGAGCTGACCTTGCTGCCCCCCTCGCCTTCTCTGGCTTCTCCCTTCCCAGTTCCAGATATTCTCGCTGCACTGGATTTTGCTTCCAGAACCCTTCCCCTGTACCTGTCCCACCCCCTCTTGAACCCCTCCACTATCTCTGCCTCCACCAGCCCCCTGGTCAGCGCATTCCATGGCTCCACCACCCTCTCAGTGAAGTAGCACCTTCTCCTTTCTCCCCTGAATCTTCCCCCCATGCCCTCTAGTTGCCCCCTCCTCCTTCCTCCTAAGCACCCTGACTGCTCCTCCCCTATTTACCCTCTTCATGTACCTGAAGACCTCTATCATGTCCCCCCGGTCCCTTCTCTCTTCCAATGTGTACATATTTAGCCTTTCGAGCCTCTCCCTATAGGTCCTGTCCCCCAAGCCCCAAATCATTTTGGTTGCCCTCCTCTGGACCCTCTCCAGGAGTTTAATGTCCCTCTTTAAGTGTGGCCTCCAAAACTGGATGAAGTACTCGAGGTGTGGCCTCACCAAGCAGTTATACAGAGGGAGTATCACTTCCCTCATTCTGGAGGTGATTGCCCTAGTGATGCATCCCAGCATCCTGTTGGTCTTAGCTGCTGCCCTCCTACAAGTCTCCGAGTTGTTCATCTTGACATCCACCACCACCCCAGGTCCCTCTCAGCCATCGAGACTTGCAGCATTCCCCCCCCCAGGGTGTACACTTGGCCTGGGTTTCTGGTCCCCAAGTGCAGTACCTTGCATTTCCCTGCATTGAACCTCAGCTTCCACTTTCTAGACCATCTTTCCAGAGCCTCCAGGTCCCCCTGTAGGGCCACCCTCCCCTCCTCCCCATCCACCACCGCCCCCAGTTTTGAGTCATCCGCAAAGAGACTTATCTCACTCCTGATACCTGTCCTTATGTCAGAGATGTAGGCGTTGAACAGGAGGGGCCCAAGGACTGATCCCTGTGGGACCCCACTAATGACCCTCCTTGGGGATGAGACTATCCTGTCAACTACGACCCTCTGGGTCCGGTCCTGGAGCCAACTGTCTATCCATCTGATCATCTGGTTCCCCACCCCCATTTCTCCCAGCTTATCCAACAGGCCCTCGTGAGGACCAGAGTCAAATGCCTTGCTGAAGTCTAGAAAGAGGACGTCCACTGGTCTACCCAGGTCCAAGGCACTCGTCACCCAGTCACAGAACTCCACAAGGTTTGTCTGACATGATTTCCCTGGGATGAATCCATGCTGTCTATCGTCCAGGCACCCTGACTTTTCCAGGTCCCCCCAGCCTCTCCTTGACAATGCCCTCCATCACCTTGCCCACCACCGATGTCAGGCTGACAGGCCTGTAGTTCCCTGCCACCTCCTTTGATCCCTCCTTGTGGATAGGCACTATATGCGCCACCTTCCAGTCCTGGGGCACCCACCCTGTCCTGAGAGAGATGGTGAAAAGCTCTGCCAGGGGTTTTGCCAGGGCATCCGCAAGTTCCTTCAGCACTCTGGGATGTAATTTATCCGGCCCCGGTGCTTTCTCCATCTTAAGGGACCTGAGGGCTTCCCTCATGCTCTCTGCTGTGATTTCCACCTCCGCTACCTCTTCTCCCTGCTTAGCCTTCCCCCTCCTGCCAGTGATGCCTCCCCCTCTCCCCAGACCCGCCGATCGGTAAGGGTCCCCCCTCCTCAGTATCACTGTCTCCTCCCATGTATGATGCAGCACCCCCATTTTCCTTGGTGAAAACTGAGGTGAAGTACTCATTTAAGTTGGAAGTGCTTGTTGTATGGGCTAAGAGAGTCGCTATATAAAATGTCATGAAAAATGGTTAAAATGGGACTCCCATCGAGGAGTCACAGTTGAGAAAAAAAAGTGCGGTTTGCAGTTTAAATTTTGCCTGCTTGATGATCGCTGTGGAGAGGAGCACGAGAAGAGAGAGGCTCATTTGCATGGCGTCAAGTGATTGGTGAGACTGCAATCAGTCCCACCCCCAAGCCAGCTCTTGAGTTACTGCACAGTGTTTGAGAGGGAGAGAGAGAGAGAGGAGTGTGCGAACTGGCTTGCCAGGAGGAGCGTCCCAGTGACCGAAAACATTGTAGAAATAGTAAAATCTGACTTTTCTGTGTAAAATTGGACTCAACCGACATTTCAATCGTCTGGACAGAAAGTGTGGTGTTTGGAGGGACAATCAGCAGGACTGTTAGCCCGCTTCCATCCAGAGGCCTCCAAGACCAGCTGTAGGCTGCATTTTCCATTGCAATAACAAGCTACTAATTAAGTGAGTACCATCCTGAATAATAGCTCAAATTGTGTGTGATTTTAAACTAAAGCCAGCTGAATCTGTGTGTAGCAGTGCCATCATTTTGCAAAGAAGGACTGTGTCAAGTTAATCAGCTAAAGCAAGAATTCTGAGCATTAGACTGTGAGCATAATTATAGGTTCGGCAACAGTATGATTTTCAAAGCCAAGTGAGACTGTGAGTTGTGCAATGAAAATACAGGCAATCCTGTGCAATGAAATACTGTGACTTTTGGGGACTTTAAGCTAGAACAGTGATTTAAAGTGAATGAAAAGTCCAGTAGAAATCATATAAATGTGCTGAAAGAACAAACTGTGCAGTTTATCCAGTTTAAGTGAACTTTATCAGTAGTGTGTGTAGATCGGATGTGCAGTGGCTTGAGTCAGAAACAGTACGTTGATGTGCCAGGAGTGCTGCCACCGCCATTACAGGGTGGGGTAGTAAAGTAAACACAGCAGCAAGGGAGCCATTTTGTAAAAAGTTTTTCCAATGAAGTGGGACTTGAAATAATAGTGAGCGTTTATTTGTTTTTCTCTGCAGTCATGGCTTCGGGATCAGCCCGCTACCTGGATCATGCCCGGGCTATGATAACAGAAGAAGTGAACAAGTTGAGAGATATTGAGAGATGTTACTATGGGGGATGATTGCCTCCTCATGTGGCGATTCCTGGATATCCAGTAAGAGTATGTGTGATGTCCTTAAAGGCTGGGAGGGACGTCTTTATGGTTCCTCACTGTTCTGGGTGCCTAGAGAAATAGGGTTTGACTAAAGCACCCAAGATTCGTTTGGCTCCCACATGGACAAAGCTTCAGGAATCTGCAGTTGGCAGCACACAGCACCAGATGGAGCCTGATGGGGAAGTCCAACTGAGTGTGGCATAAAGCAGGAGGGTGCAGATTGACAGGCAGAGCAAAGTACTGATGTATCCGAGTCCGGGTCACAGAGACCATGCGGAGGGAGCATCAGCAGATCCGCGGGTAGACGGGCCTAATCCAAGTCTCACAGGAGAAGATGAGATGAGAGAAGCCTTTGAATAGGAGGTGTCGACCGGTGTGCCTAGTGAAGAGTGGACAGTCTCAGGAGTGAGGAAGACTGCTCGCTCCTGGGCACAGATCCTTAGAGAGGAAGAAGATGAGGGGGAACCAATGTGGTCTTATGAAGAATGTGTGGATCCACAGCCTCGAGCTCTTACCTTGGAGGAAAAAGTAAAAGAGAGTAGTGACTCCACAGCCCTGTCTCCACAAGGAGGAGTCAAAGATCCATTCTGCATTGCACTGAGTGTGCGGAGTGGGCAGAACCAGGACTGGTTGCCCCTAAGCCAGGCCAGAGGTCTCAAGTTGACCAAATGTAGCAAAGAGGAAAGATTGGTTTGTAGTAAGGCGAATGAGTATGAGATCTTACACAGAAACACAGAAAAATGGAATTTGACGGCAGATAAGGACCGCTTGGCCCACCTAGTCTGCCCATTTCCCTACCTGATGGAGAAGCTGCAGATTCTAGTTAATCAACATATTACTTCCTCCTACCCCCCACTAGAACTGCCTTATGCATGTCCCACACATTCTTGAATTCTCCCACTGTTCCTGACTCCACAACCTCCTCAGGAAGGCTGTTCCATGTATCCACAACCCTCTCTGTGAAAAAATACTTTCTAACATTACCTCTGAGCTGTCCCCCATCTTCAAAGTGTGCCCCCTTTTTCTTGCACATCTCTTCTTCTGATATATACTACCCTCTTGTACTTTATTAATTCCCTTGAGATACTTGAAAGTTTCTATCATGTCCCCGCTCTTCCTTCATTCCTCAAGGGTATACATATTAAGCTGCTTTAGTTTCTCCTTGTATGTCTTCTGGTGCAGATCCTGCACCATTTTGGTTGCCCTCCTTTGAACAGCCTCCACTCTGTCTATGTCTTTGCAGAGATGGGGTCTCCAGAATTGCATGCAGTACTCCAGATGGGGTCTCACTAACTGTCTGTACAGAGGGATAACAACTTCCTGTTTTCTACTGTTGATGCCTCTCCCTATGCATCCCAGTATCCCCCCAGCCCTCCTTACTGCCTTCTCACATTGCTTGCCCACCTTAAGGTCATCTGATATAATTACTTCTAGGTCTCTTTCAATTTTTGTTGTTTCTATTAACTCACGCTCCATTGTGTACTCCTCCCCTGGGTTTTTGTTTCCCAGATGCATTACCTTGCACTTCTTTGCATTGAATCTAAGCTGCCACATATTTTATCATTCCTCCAACCTTGCCAAGTCCCTATTCATTCTTTCCACCCCACCTTGTGTATCAATCCTGTTGCAGATCTTTGTGTCATCAACAAAGAGACATAACTTTCCTTCTAGGTGGTCTCCAATGTCACTTATAAAGACATTAAAGAGGACCGGTCCCTGTACCGAACCCTGCAGTACCCCACTAGTTACCCACCTTCGTTCACTGTGGACTGTTTACTATTACCCTTTGCGTCCTGTTGTCCAGCCAGTTTTCTATCCAGACTACCACCTTGGGACCCACTCCAAGGCTGGCTAACTTATATATTAATCTTTTGTGCGAGACTGTGTCAAATGCCTTGATAAAATCTAGGCAGACCATATCCACAGCCCCTTCCTGGTCTACTACTTTGGTCACCCAGTCAAAGAAATCTATTAGATTCGTCTGACACGACCTTCCCACTGTGAACCCATGCTGCCTTGGGTCCTGTGCCACACTGGCCTCTAGATACTCAACAATTGTTTCCTTCAGAAGTTATTCCATCATTTTCCCTACCACTGAAGTCAAATTAACTGGTCTGTAGTTTCCTGCCTCTGCCCTGCTCCCACTTTTGTGAAGTGGAATCACATTTGCCCTCCTCCAGTCCTCAGGAACCATCCCATCCTCCCATGATTTGTTAAAGTGAGTTGTCAGTGGTGTTACTAGTTCTACCCTTAGTTTTTAGAATTCTTGAGTGAATCCCATCAGGCCCCATTGCTTTGTCCACCCTCAGTTTCAAGAGTTCTTTCAAAACCTTTTCATCTGTGAATGGGCTGGTATCGACCACCCCTATTCAGAGTTTCTCTCTTGTTTGATTTAGGTACCTCTCCCTCCTCTTCCGTTGAGAATACTGAGCAGAAATATTCATTCAGTATCCCTGCTTTTTAACTGTCACCCTCTGCCCACATTCCCTCCCCTTTATTAAGTCTCTGTATCCTCCCTTGGTCTTTCTTTGTTCCCTAATGTATCTATAAAAGGTTTTATCCCCCTTCTTAACAGAGTTGGCTATTTTTTCCTCAGTTTGTGCCTTTGCTATTCTGACTGTCTTTCCTGCCTCCTTCTGCTTTAACTGATAAAGTTATCTGTCCTGCTCCTTCTGTGTTTCTTTATATTTCCTGAATGCTATCCTTTTCTCCTAACCATCCCTGCCACCTCTTTGAGAACCATGGTGGTTTTTCCTTCATTTTGTTTTGTTGATTTGCTTCACACAAAGGTTTTGTTGTTTCATGCGATGGCTGTTTTGATTATTCCCCATTGTTCCTCCACCCTCCTTCTTGCCCGCTTGCTAGTGCTTTTCTGAGGCACTCTCTTTTTTTCCAAAGTCAGACTTCCTAAAGTCCAATACTCTGTTTTTTGTATGGCTTGACTCTATGGCTGTGTTTACTGTGAACCACACTGTTTGGTGGTCACTTGTCTCAGATGGCTACCCACTTCTAAATCTGAGATCCTTTCTCCTTTCCCATTTGAGAGTACCAGGTCTAGGATTGCTCCCTCCCGAGTGGGTTCCAACACTAGCTGTCTGAGGCATGCCTCCTGTAGTGCATCAAGAATGACCCTGCTCTTGGATGTGCCTGCAGCAAAGGTACTCCAGTTAACATCTGGCATATTCAGGTCCCCCATCAACAATATCTCCCCTTTTTCTGCCATTTTAAGGATGCCTTCTATCCTTTCCTTGTCCATTTCCTCCCCCTGAGATGGGGGTCTGTACACAACCCCTATATGGATTGTGGTGCCATTTCCTGTCTCCAGGGTGATCCATAGTGACTCATCAACTTCCTGTTTACTCTTTAGTTCTGTTACTTTAATCCTTCCCTTATATAGAAAGCTATTCCTCCTCCTCTTTTACTCACCCTGGCCTTCCTGTAGACTGTGTATCCTGGTATGTTGACATCCCAGTCATGGTACTCTGTGTACCATGTTTCAGTGACTGCCACAATATCCAGGCATCCCTCTTCCCTCAAGGCCACTAGTTCAGGGAGCTTTTTGCACAGACTGCGGGCATTGGTACTCATCACCTTCCATTTATTTTTTATGGCCTTTTCCCTTTTAACCCCATCCCTGTCCTTGCTGCCTTTTTCTGCATTTATCCCTGTCCTGCTCCCTACTGACTTCTCTACCTTGGTGTTTACCTCTCTAACTACTGTGTTTTGTGGGGGGAGGCTGGGCTTTCCCTACTCCTTTTCAGCGCCCCTTGGCAAGCTTAAATGTGCCAATGAAGCATTTAAACCTACTACCTAGGATCCTGGTTCCCCCTCCCGGACAGATGCAGACCATCGCGCTAGTATAAACCTGCATCCCTCCAGGGGGCTCCCCAGTGCCCAAAGAAGCCAAAACCCTGAGCTCCACACCAGTTTTTCAACCGTTCATTGAATGCCATGGTGCAGAATACCCTAGCATCATCCTTACCATAGACAGGCAGCACCTCCGAGAAGGTTACCGTACATGCTACTTGTCTAAGGTCCCTCCCCAACTCCACAAGCTCCTCTTGCACCGCTCTGGTCCCATTCATAGCCAGATCATTTGTCCCTAGGTGGACAATGACATCCAGCTCCCTCCCTTGTGCAGCTGCTCCCACAATCCTGAGGATTCACTTCCTGTCCCTCCGAGCCATGGCACCAGGCAGGCACCTTACTTCCCCATCCCCTTCCTTCCCCACTTCTATCCTCCTAATGATCGAGTCTCCCACCAGGAGATCTATGGGATATCCTTTCCTACCTTTCCTTGGAGGGTCTGGGAAGATATAGAAAGAAACAGGAAATCCTGGATAATGGTAGAGGCGACAAAACATGTGCAGCCTGGTGCGAGTTGATTTGTCAGAGACAGACTGTTACAAGAGCAATTCAAACAATGGAAAGTGGGCAGGACACTGTTTATAGACACTGTTCAAATCGTGGATAGAGAGGGACATGAAACCTTTCATGATGTGAATTACAAGTGCCCAGACAGGGTAATAATTCTTGCACCTGACACATTGTGCTATTTTCCACAATGCAGAGACCTTTCTGTGAATGTGCCCATGCCTACCAAGTGGAGAGCAGAGCTGTGGTAGCCAGTGCTGCCACCCAGCCGTTGCCGTACCTATGTTGTTCTGCTAGACTGGTATTCTAGGAACCAGGTGCCCCAGATTCATCAGTCTTGCAGTGTACTGGCTTTCCAGATTCCATCACCTGGCCTTCCAGATGACTTCATATCCAGAGAGGACACCAGCCCAGCTGTATCCTGATTCATCACTTGGGATATCGGATGACTTCAGACCAGCTGTTTTTCTTTCCTGTTCCAAGGTTCCATCTCCTACATGACATCATCCCAGCAGTTTCCAGATGTGCCATCCTGTCGTTTTCCGGAAGATGTCCGCCCAGCTGTATTGGAAGAATGTTGCCGGGGAGAGTCTTCGGAGGGAATCCAGATGTCATATGATTTCCATTCTTCAAGGGACTGGTAAGTCCAGACTTTTCTATTCTAATGACATTGCAGTACACACCCTACACTAGCAGACTTCAGACTGTTTGAAGTGTCCTCAAAGACTCTCCCCTTCGGGATTTCAGCCTGCTAGAACTGTGCTTCACCAGGCTCTGGCCCAGGACAGACTCTTTATTGTACTTGCCTTCAGGCACTGTTGTCACTAGATGGGACAGTTTAGGGCATTCCATCCCCAAAAATGTGTATTGTAAATATTGTGTTTCCTACTGTTTTACTGTTCTACTGTTTTTTCTACTTTTCTAAAAAAAATATTTTTGGGATTCTCCAGTGTTTTGATGGTAGGGGTTAGATAGAACTGTGTTTGCAGATTAGGGGTGTCTTGTCTTTCTATTTTCTTGCAGGTGTTCCTGAAAAAGACAAAGAGGAGAAGACAAGAAGAGGAGAAGGGACTCAGTGGAGTTCCTCAGTACTTTAAAAGTAGAAGTGTTTAAAGTACAGTGATGTTGTTTACTGTGTGAAATTTTTCCTTCCACAGGCATGGTTGTGGGGGAGTGTGGGAGTAATGCATAGAGTATGGTATTAGCTCCTGGTGGTTTGGTTGCAGGTGTCCAGGGTTGGGGGGAGGTTCCCCTATATGTTGTTTTTTTTGAGGAGGGGGTAATTTGGGTTAGAGGCAGATAGGTTTTCCCTAGAGGGCTAGGGAGGATAGGCAGGCTGTGGTCCTGACCAGCCGTAGGGGCCACAGTACTAATCTATTAGGGCTATGCTCTGGACAATTCTATCAGGGCTACTAGGTATCCATTGTAAGATCGTAGAGTAGAGGCTGATGCATCTGCTGATGGCCTCTGGGCCCTTAAGTGTTACCTGCCTGTGCCTGGCACATGGTAGGACAGAGCCTGATCACCCTTCTCTGTAGGTAACACATAGGGTAGGATGGCCTGGGCCAGACAAGTAATGACTGCAGACAGTCATTTTCCTGGCCAAGGGTGGGTGTAACCCTCCTGTCAATCGGGGTTACTAGAATCCCACTTAGATGTAGTGGCAGGCAGGGAAAGGCAGCTAGTGAGACACCAGTTAGATGGGTTTCACTCTGTCTCACTCTGTCCTCGGTCTCAGCTGAGCTGGAGGGATAACAGCAAACAGAATTCTTGCAGCAGCATAAGCCACACTGGAATGCTGCAGCCAGGGGTTAACTTAGAATGTTAGGGAGTTTTGAAAGCAGTCTTCAGCCAGGCTCAGAGTGAGAAGGAAGTGTGCTGCAGGTGGCAGCCCCTCAGAGCTTAGCTCTGCCATAGAGCTACACAGAGGTAGAAGGTGTGTGTTCTCGCCCTAGAGAAGGGCACAGAAGCCACTTGGTATAGTGGTACAGACCATTCCCTAGTTTGTTCCAGTGCCCCATCCCTTGAGGGATGGGGGAAAGAAAGACAGCAATTTCAGGGGCAATCCCCTGGCCCTGCTGAGGAGGGAAAGCTGCCTGATGAATTTGTGGAACAAATAGTGAGGTACCAGAAGTGTTGTTTTGTGGTGCCAGAGCTCTGGAGCACATGTGAACCAGTTGGGTGAGTCTGTTCTGAAATAGAGCCCATGTTTTCACTGTGACAGTACGTAAAGTATCTGCTACTGCTGGGTCAGGGAAGGACAGCCAAGTACAGTACTAAAGTTTGTGTATGGCTTAAAATGCATCTATACAGTGGGGGTCTACAGGGATGGACATAGCCACTCAGAGAAGATTGCAAATCAGGACACCAGTTTAAGAAGAGTAGAGTGTTAAATGAGATACACATTTTGAGACAGCATTCTACAACTAGAAGAAGGGTGTTGAATTCAAAAGAATGGCCGGGTATGGATTTGGGAGCAAGAGGTGGGAGACCCCCCCAATCTGGAGTAACCAGATTTACCTCCATGGGTTCACTTTGGGCACCTATAGCTTTCTCCCCAACACTTGGCCAGTGTCTGCAGAAAGTACCCAGACGTGGGATTGAGGATGAAATTGTCCCTTTAGAGCGAGGAAGTGCTCATGGGTGGTATAGGGAGCCACCAGTAAATGTCCATGCTATATGCAAAAGTGTGTCCAAGTGCTGGCTGGGGTGCCATGCCAGGGAACCAAGACAAGAGTACCAGATCAGCTTGAGAGCCAGTGTGTTCAGAACATACAGGTTACTCACCTGTAACAGGAGTTCTAGGAATGGTATATGTTGTTCATCCACACTGTCTGGCAGGTATCCTTGCCGCTTTAATTCTTGCCGGAAGGTCTTCAAGCTGGCTCCTCCCACCCACCCGGGTGGTAAAACTCGCCTCGTCCCCATGACCCAAGATCTGGCCCACTGGCTCAGGCGGCCGGGCCGGGAGAAACAGAGTCAGATGAACAATATATACCATTCCAGAACTCCTGTTGCCAGGTGAGTAACCTCAGCTCTAGGGACATGGATATGTTGTTCATCCACACTGTCTGGCAGACTCTAGCAGCTTCTCTGGGAGGAGGGAGGCAAGGCGACACCCCGATACTTACTTGGGAAAGAGAGATTGGAGAACTGAGGCCCCAAAACCAGCATCCCGGCGTGACTCGAGGTCAATGTGGTAGTGGCATGGTACATGTGCAACTTCCAGGTAGCAGCCCTGCAGATATCCTGGATAGGGACGCCCCTGAAGCAGCTACTGATGCATCGGTGGTGGGCAGAATGAGCTCATCCTCTGGGAGGCTCCATGCCCACCAACCTGTAGCAGAGCCTATGCAGGAGGTGATCCACCTGCCTATCGTGAGGCTTTGCTGCAGGTCTGCCAGGTGCGGCTTCAGCTGCAGGAAACAGGCTGGCTAACCTCCTCAACTTCAGCATCTGCTCCTTATAATAAGCGAGCCAAGCCTAGGGTCCAAAGTATGGAGCCTCATACTCGCCCTCGAGGTGTGATTGGGATAGAACACCAGCAGAGTCAACACCTGGTTAAGGTGAAACCTACACCACCTTCGGGAGGAACTTGGGTAGGGCGAGACAACCTTGTCCCTGTGGAAGACCGTAGGAGGCTCGGTGGAGCGCCAGGAGCCTCCCATCCTTCTGGTTGATGTGATAGCCACCAAGAAGGCGGTCTTTCATGACAGGTGTGAAAGATCACACCGCATTGGTTCGAATGGCTTGCCCATGAGCTTGGCCAATACCAGCAATAGATCCCACGGAGGTGGAGGTTCTCACACCGGAGGGGAAATGTGGTCAAGGTCTTTGAAAAAGTGCCCGACCACCTTCTCCTGTGCCACCGACTGCTTGCCGGCCCGCGCCCGGTAAGCAGAGATGGCTGCCAGGTGCACCTTAAGGGTCATCGGCCAAAGCCCTTGCTGACAAAGGGACCACAGGCAGTCCAGAATGCTTGCTAAGGGGCAGTTGGAAGGGTCCAAGCCCTTCCCCTGACACCAAATGGAAAACCTCTTCCATTTGAAGGCATAGCATTTTCTGGTCGACTCCTTACGGGATGCCTCAACGACGAGAGGACTCGCGCCAGAAAGACCCAAGGCCTGGAACTCTAGCCACTCAGGAACCAGGCCGTCAGGTGCAGGGATTGAAGGTCGGAGGAACACCTTCCCGATTGACTGAGATCAGGTCCGGCGGCTGGAAGCCGCCGAGCCTGGAGCTGAGGCTGAGAAGATTCTGATACCAGAACTCATGGGGCCAGTCTGGGCTACCAGAATCACCTGCACCTTGTCCCTCCTCACCTTGTGGATCAAGGGAAATGGGGGAAAGGCATAGAAGAGGCCTGGGGTCCACGGCCTCGAGAAGGCATCCCCCTGCAGCGAGCCCTGCTGAGGGGGGCAGGCACGAACAGACTCAGCTTCTCAGATTCTCCCTGGAGGTGAACAGGTCCACCTGAGGGGTGCCCCAGTGGGAGAAGAGATCTTGTACTACCTCCGCAGGAGAGACCACTCGTGAGACGCAGCCCCTATCCGGCTTAGGGCATCGGTCAGGGTGTTGGAGGCTCCTGCCATGTGAATGGCTAGGAGATCCGCCTCCAGGCTGCACACTAGGGACCAAATGCAGAGAGCTTCCTTGCATAACAGCAGGGAGCGTGTCCCGCCCTGGCGGTTCAGATAGTACATGGTCGTGGTGTTGTCCGTCTGGACCTGAACCACTTGACCCCGTAGAAACGGAGCAAAGGCGGTGAGAGCTAGACGGACCGCTCGGAGCTCCAGCAGGTTGATGTGGCATCGGGACTCCCGAGGGGACCAGAGGCCATGCGGTCGGTGTTCCCCCAGATGGGCACCCCAACCCATCAGAGATGCATCGGTCGAGAGAGAGACCTTCGGCTCGGGGCGGACGAATGGGATACCCTTCTGCAGATGAGCTGGAACGATCCACCACTGGAGAGCATTCCACATCTCCTGGGTCACTGTCATGGGCCGGTCCAACGGATCGCGGCGTTGTGACCACTGGCTGGCCAGTCCCCATTGAAGGGGACGCATGTACCAATGGGCCCAATGGACCACGCTGGTGCAGGCCGCCATGAGGCCCAGGAGGCGCAGGAAGTCCCGGGCAGGGCGCAATTGCCCAACCAGAAATGATTGGGCAAAGGAGGAAAGAACCTCGGCCCTGTCCGCTGGGAGCCATGCTGTGGCTTGCAGAGAGTCGAGCTCTGCCCCGATGAACAGAATCACCTGCTTTGGCATGAGTTCCGACTTGGCCTCATTGATGAGGAGGCCAACCTGAGAGCAGACATAGAGGGCCAGATCTCTGGACCGCTCCACCTCCTGTCTGGAGAGGGCTGCTATCAGCCAATCGTCCAGGTAGGGGTACACCCGGACACCTCGGCGCCGCAGGAATGCTGTCACCACTGCCATGCATTTGGTGAAGACCCTGGGAGCTATTGAGAGGCCGAAGGGCATGGCTCGGAACTCGAAAAGGGATCCCTCTGCTCTGAAGTGGAGGAATCTCTGATGGGACGGACGGATTGGGACGTGAAAGAACGAGTCCTGGAGGCCCAGGGAGCAGAACCACATGCCTCGTTCCAAGGATGGGATAATCTGAGCCAGAGTGATCATCCTGAACGTTCGAGACCTTAGGAACTTGTTCAGGTCGAGAATGGGGTGCCACCCCCCCCCGTCCGTTTTGGAACCAGGAAGTACCTGGACACAAACCCTGGGTCTGAAGGAGGATCCACCACCTTCCTGATTACCTCTTTTTCGAGGAGCAGGGCAATGTCGGCCCAGTGGGCCAACAGCGAGGCTGTGGACCCCGTAGCCCCCTGAGGGGTGACGGCTCGAAAAGGCGGAACCTGCTTGAACTCCAGAGGCAGGCCTTTTCCTACCACCTCCAACACCCAGCGGTCCGTGGTGATAGAGGACCAGGCGGTAAGGAAGTGGCGGAGCCGTCCCCCCACGGGGGGAACCCAGGGGGGAGTGACGAGGTTGGGGGCGGCAACCCTCAACCCATCACTGGGCAGGCTTGGAGGAAGGACCAGCCGAGGGACCTCCCGGGCCTTTACCTCTTTGCTTTCTGTTGGAGGAAACCGTCGGCTTGGGTTTGGGACGCCAAGTGCGAGCCTGCTGGCCCTGTTGCTGGTGCTGCTGGGCCAGTCGAGGAGCAGGGACTGAAGGACTAAAGGACTTCTGCTGCTGATGGTGGTCTTTGTCCCTCTGGGCGGAGGTTACCGAGTCCAGAGTGGCATTGGACTTTTCGATCCACTGGAGGTGTCCCTCCACTCCAGGGCCGAAGAGGTCAGTCCCCAAGAAGGGGACGTCCACCAACTTGTGCTGGGTATCCGCCGTGAAAGTGGATATCCTCAGCCACGCCCTGCGTTGCATGGCCACTGCGGCTGCTACTGACCTGGCACAGGAATCACCTATGTCCAGAGCAGTCTGGAGCTGCTGCTTCGCCACCGCCCTGCCCTGGTACCGCACCTGGTGGACCATGGTCTGCAGGTCAGGCGGGAGATGAGGAACAACCTCATCCAGGAGCCCATGAGGGCGTGGGAGAAGTGTGCCAGCAGCACAGCCGAGCTGGCCTGTCGGAGGCCGAGGGAGGACGCAGCGTACACCTTGTGCCCGGCAAAGTCCAGCTTTTTGGATTCCTTGTTGGGGGGCTTGTCCACGTCCCGAGCGTTACCGGAATGCCGGAAGACGCTGTCGGTGACTAACCCTCCGGAGGGGTGTTCCGAGAAACCGGGCAAAGAGCCGATAGGGACCACATACTTCCTGGCCATCCTGGCCAAGGTGCTGGACAGGAAGCAGGCCACTGCTAAAGCTCCAAGGCTGGGCTGACAATGGCCTCAGCCACCGAAAGGCCTCCGAGGAGAATCCCTCGGTCCAGAATCTCCGCTAGGGATACTTGGCCCGTTTGGACACGGGCTCGAGCTGCATCCCGGTGGACTTCGAGATGAGTCGAAGCAGACCCAAGAAGGACGATGGGCTATCGTCCACTGACTGGCCCCCAGAGGACTCCAGATCGCACTGCCTGGAGAACAGGGAGGAATCGTCAGATTCCGAAGAGTCTGCAAAGAGCTGCCTCGGCCCTGAGCCACCCTCCACCTGCCGAGAATGGTCGGGAGTGAGGGTGTCCGACAACCTGTGGAGCAGGCCATGACCCAACCGAGAACTCTTGGTCGGAGCCCCGGACTTCGGTTGTGGAGGCGGAGGCTCCACCACAATCGGTGGACCAGCTGGTTTCGGCTTAGCAACCGGCCCTGGGGCGGGCAACTCGACTGGAACGAGTGGTTGCTTCGGCCGTCCCGGCGACAGCCACTTGACAGCCGGGGTCTTAGCCGGGGTCGGCTTAGGCCCGGATAGCAGCAACTGCTGCCACATCAAATCCTTGTAGCGCCATGCATCGCGTTAAGCCTCCTCCTCCGAGGAGGAGGATGAGGAAGAGCAGCGCCGCTGCTTACTGCAGTAACGAGACCGAGACCCCGATGTGGCGGAACGGCTGACCGAGAAGAGGTTCATGCATCGAGACCCCAGGGGACTGAGGGTGGTCTGGGAAGGGCGGGGACACCCGCTTTCCTCGGCTCTGAACTTTAACCGGACTGCAGTCCCAAGAAGCAGGCAGATCTCGGTATCCACTGGGGAACTGGTGAAGTAGGGTTGTTGGCTTCAGTCGACAACCCGCCTAACGGATCGAGAAAATCTCGACTTCATCGACGGGAGTCTCGGCAGGCTGGCCTGACGGGGCACCGTGAAGCCAGCTGCCTCAGCCGCAACCTCACCAAAGTCGACGGTCGGCTACCCAGGAGGGGACCTCCCGCCCCAGGAACGCCGGACGGTGGGACTTACCTTTCGACTCTCTTTTCTTGGGCCGAGAAGAATGTCCCGAAGGCCCCTCTCTCTTCATGGAAAGGGACTGACAAAGCTCCTTGAATGAAGCTGTATAAGAGGAACTGAGAGAGAGTGGGATAAATGCAGCGGCCGAGGAAGAAGAAGAAGATGCGGCCTGGGCCGCTTCCTCCTCGAGGGTGATCATCTGCTCGAGCTGCTCAGCCGAGCCAGCCACCGCGGAAACCGCCCAACGAGCCTCTTTGGATTTCACCGGCCGAAAACGTTTCTCAGGGCGCCTGAGCTTTAAGCGGGCAGCGCGATCGTCCAGAACATTGGCCAAAAAAAGAACGGCACAACACGCAAGCCTGCAGGTCGTGGTCTAGGCCTAAGCAGTAGACGCACGTGGAGTGCGGATCCATCCTGGACATTTTCTACCCACAGGGGCACCTCCAAAAGCCGGGAACAGATTTGTCCATCGCAGCCGTGAGGGAAAAAGAAGACCGAAGTTTGAAAAACTTCAAAATCAATTTCGGGCGAACCGAAAAATTAGGATCCAGTCTCAAACGCAGAGCGCTAAGGAGGGAACCTGAGCTTCCAAGCGGTAAGGAAGATCTGGCATCATGGGGCGGAGCCGAGAGTTTTACCACCTGGGTGGGTTGGAGGAGCCAGCTTGAAGATCTTCCGGCAAGAATTAAAGCGGCAAGGATACCTGCCAGACAGTGTGGATGAACAACATATCCATGTCCCTAGAACTGAGGGTTACAGTGTTGAAAAGATGTGTTCTAGTTTCTGTTAATCTGATTACCAGGGTGTGTAGCCCCATGAGGGTCCATCTATGCTTTATTATTCTGTTTGTTGTGAATAAAAGCCACACTCTAGAATCCCACTCCTGGTTTGGACCTTTCAGTTATTGCTTCCTGTGTCCGGATTACTTGGGTGCCCCTGTGCAGAAGTTTCAAACCTAGCCAAAATGCAAAGAGCAAAAGTTTTCTCCCCAAACCCAGGCAGCCAGGTAGTGAGTTACAAAATGGAGGCACTGCACTATAAAAAACCAAAATAACAACATCAACCTGACCCCTGGTTACACGTACACAGATCACAGTTAGCTTCATTATATCTCCATACACTGCCAGACCCAAACAATGCACAGAGATTAGTTAGTGTCATTATATCTCCACATTCTGCTAGACCCAAACAATGCACACCCAGACCACAGTTAGCTTCATTATATCTCCACACGCTGCTAGACCCAAACAATGCATACACAGATCACAGTTAGCGTCATTATATCTCCACATGCTGCTCGACACAAACAATGCATACACAGATCACAGTTAGCTTCATTATATCTCCACACACTGCTAGACCCAAACAATGCATACACAGATCACGGTTAGCTTCATTATATATCCACACGCTGCTAGACCCAAACAATGCATACACAGATCACAGTTAGCTTCATTATATCTCCACACGCTGCTAGACCCAAACAATGCATACACAGATCACAGTTAGCTTCATTACATCTCCACATGCTGCTAGACCCAAACAATGCACACACAGATCACAGTTAGCTTCATTATATCTCCACATGCTGCTATTCCCAAACAATACATACACAGATCACAGTTAGCTTCATTATATCTCCACACACTGCTAGACCCAAACAATGCAGACACAGATCACAGTTAGCTTCATTATTTTTCCACACACTGCTAGACCCAAACAATGCATACACAGATCACAGTTAGCTTCATCATATCTCCACACACTGCTAGACAGTTGCAGCTAGTTTGCCTGATCGTATTGGTCACATGTATGCGTGAGTCATGTGGCTGAGGTGAGGAGCAGGCAGGCCTTGTTTAGGGCTAGAGCTATACGCCAGAGGGCAGTATCTGTAGCAGATCCATAGACTACCAGGCCATAGTCAATTAGCAATGTAACCGAGCTGTGAATGGCAATTCTCAGTGCTTCAGTTGACAAGCAGTGCCTGTGTCTATATAAACAGTCCTATGCGGGTATTAGCAGTTTTGGCAGTGTTGTGAACATGAGTGGGCGTACAATAGTGTGCAGTCTAGGATCACACCTACAAGTAGGTATTTGAAATGGTCAACCTATTCCAGTGTGGAGCCACTGCTATTTTTAATAGACAGCTGCTGGAGTTTGTGCTGGCTATGGGTGCCATGAAATAGCATAGTTGTAGTTTTTGTGTAATTCAGGATGAGCTTGTACGGTCTGAACCAGTATTCAACCTCTGCAAAACTTCGCTGCAGTTTCTGTTGAAGAAGGTAGAGGATGGTGTGACTTGCGAAAATGACTGCATCATCAGCATAAAGTACAATTCTGTCCTGGCATGAGGCAGAAAGCTCATTCACGAAGATGCTAAATAGCAGGGGTCAGAGTATAGATCCTTGGGGGAACACCTGACCAGACCAGGCAGGAGGACGAGCTTATGGTATCTGGTGAAAGTCCAAGGGATAATAGTTGTCTGGTCAGTAGGAAGTGGTTTACAGTATCAGACTCCTTAGTTAGGTCAATAAAGGTGGTGCCAACCAGGTGGTTTTGATCTCGTACATGGTGGATGTAGGAGGTGAGGTGTAAGAGTGAAGTGGTGGTGCTGTACCCTTTATGAAAGCCGTGCTGCTGAGGACAGAGGTGGTCATATTTTTCCAGATATTCAACAAGTTGGTCAGCAACTATCCTTTCCAGAGCTTTGGAGAGTGGGGGGAGGTAGGATGGAGATTGGTCTGTAGCTGCTTATGAGAGTCGAGTCGCATCATCACTTTTGAGGATAGGGGTCACCACAGCAGTCTTCCATTTACCTGGGAATTATGAAAGCATCAGAGAGCGGTTGAGAATTTTCAATAGGGGTGACAGGACTTCATCCACAACGAGGACGATAAGCTTTAAATCTAGGGATTCATTACTGTGCCTAGCCTTCCCAAGTACCTTGAGTACATGTTTTCTGGCTAAATCTTCTGAGATCTCCTCGAAATAAAATAGGGGTTGTTGCTGGGTTCTGTGCGGGCTAATGGGATGGATAGTTGCTTGTACTGGATCAAAAATGTTTGGTGGGAGCACATAACTTAGGTCTGTAAAAGTGGAGTTCAAGGCGTTGGCTATTTCAGCTTTATCCAAGGTGATCACCTTGTTAATGTTAAACACTGCAGGTGTGAGTTTGGGTCTTTTTCCAGTGACCTCTGATAGGTTGTTCCAGAATGTCCTGCCATCACTCCAGGAGCTAGCAAGAGCATTCCTATAGTACTTAGTTTTTGCCTGTCAAATGGCTCTGGTGCAGGCATTCCATGTGGTTTTATAGGCCAGGGTGTTAGCTAGTGTGTTAGTAGCCTTTGCACAGCACCAGAGCAGGTCGTGAGCTTTCTTCTGTTCAAAGAGGTTAAGGGTAATCCATGGGTTAATTGTACCCCCGATCTTACGTTTTTGAATTGTGCATGGATGTCACATGCTGAGTTAAATGCTGTAATACAGGTGCCGAGTCCACATCCTGTGCAGTGTCTACTGGAGACCAATGAAGTGTTTGGTGGTGTTTTTTAAAAGAGCCTAGGTGCCCAGGAAGGGCAACTCTGTTAACCATGAATTTTAAGGGGATGGGGTTGTGGAATTTGTTCATCCAGAGGGATAGGACAGGGGAATGATCACTAATGGTATCCTGGAGAACTTTCACTTTGGTGATGTGTTCTGGTCTACTGGTCAGAACCTAATCCAGCAGTGTGGAGGTCCCTGTCCTGTAGTTAAACCTGATGGGTGACTGTACCATTTGTACAAGGCTGGCAGCCACCAAGGCATCTTTATAGCAGTTTGTACTGAGTGTCAATCAGCCGACATTGAAGTCTCCCATCATAATAACTTCTGCACTACTACCTAGGAGATTAACAGATCATTATATCTCCACATGCTGCTAGACCCAAACAATGCATACACAGATCACAGTTAGCTTCATTATATCACCACATACTGCTAGACCCCAACAATGCATACACAGATCACAGTTTGCTTCATTATATCTCCACACGCTGCTAGACCCAAACAATGCATACACAGATCACAGTTAGCTTCATTATATCTCCACACGCTGCTAGACCCAAACAATGCATGCACAGATCACAGTTAGCTTCATTATATCTCCACACGCTGCTAGACCCAAACAATGCATACACAGATCACAGTTAGCTTCATTATATCTCCACACGCTGCTAGACCCAAACAATGCATACACAGATCACAGTTAGCTTCATTATATCTCCACACGCTGCTAGACCCAAACAATGCATACACAGATCAGTTAGCTTCATTATATCTCCACACGCTGCTAGACCCCAAACTATGCAGACACAGGTCACAGTTCGCTTCATTATATCTTGACACTCTGCTGCTAGACCTAAACAATGCATACACGTATCCATTAACTTCACTATATCTCCACATTCTGTAGACCTCATTCGGACAAGGAATATCAGCTGCAGCTTTGTGGCTCGAGATTTTTGGTGGAACCCTGGCCAGAGCTCCCACCTGCCTACCCATCCGGAAACTTACAGGCATTCCAGCCCTCATTTGGGCAATGGATTAGCTGCAGCTTTGCAGTTTGGGATTCTCAGCCAAACCTTGGCCACAGCTCCTACCTGCCCACCCATCTGCACATATACAGGTACGGAGTGAGTGCCTGGACTCTGCACACCTCAGCTGTTGAATGCAGCCCCTTTTGTCTTAGCCAACTTGTCCTTATGTACTCTGTTCTTGGGCAGCTACTGCTACTTGTGTTATTTTGCAACATTTTATTTTAGAGTACAAGTTTGCCAAAGATTTCTAGGCAAGGTAGGGCAACTCTGTTTGTACGGTACCCAATCCCAGAGACTCTGGGTGCCGTACATAATAGAAACAGGATACAAATACAAAAATAACACCTATACAGTAGCAAAATATTTAAAACAACATCCTTAAAAGCATGAATATAAAATGTAAACATACAGTATAAATATACATTAGCTGAGGGTTGGGAAATGGGGAAGATGGTCTAATTGCCAAAAGACTGGCAAAAGAGATGAGCCTTAAGCCTCTGCTGAAGGACACCAATTGAGGGGGCCTCCTGGACTGCAGCTGGAAGGGTGTTTCACAGGTTTGGCCCATAGACACTGAATGCTCAATCACCAGAGGACTTGAGCCATAATCTAGGAACATCCAGGAGGCCCCTCGAAACGGAGCAGAGGGAGGAGGCATAGGTCATAGGTGACAGGAACTCAGACAGGTAGCCAGAATCAAGCTCATACAAGGCCTTATAGGTGAGCAAACCCACATTGAAAAGGACCCTCCACCTGATCGGCAGCCAGTGCAAAGCACACAGGACCAGGGTCACATGACTCTACCGAGATTGTCCTACTAGTAACTGGGCTGCTGCCTTCTGCACCAGCTGCAGCCTGTTGAGGGTACCTCCCATGACCACAAAGTAAAGAGCATTACAGTCGAGACTGGAGGTCATAAAGGTATGTACAGGGTCGGCAGATCTTCGGACAGAATGAGGGGCTTGAACCTTGTGATGTTCTGTAGGTGGTAAAAAAACACTCTTTAGAACAGATGACACCTGCTCTTCAAACTTCAATTTGCTGTCCAGGATCACACCTAGATTTCGCACCCTTGGGGAAGCAACCAATGAGGCAGACCCTAGGAAAAGACCAGTGTCTGCTCCAGGTAGCAACCCATCATGTCCATGACCCAGCTCGACCACCAGCACCTGTGTCTTGTCCAGGTTTAGTCACAGCCAGCTGGAAGCAATCCAGTCACTGATTTTAGCCAGGCAGGTGTTAAGTACATCATCCACACCGGATGTCCAGGGGGTAAATGACAAATACAGCTGGGTGTCATTGCAGTGAAACTCCACGCTGTATTGTCAAATGATCTCACCCGGGGCAGTATATACACCATAAACAGCATCGGTGACAAGATCAAGCCCTGTGGAACTCCACAAGACAGAGGTATTGGAGAGGAGGAGAAATTGCCCATCACTGCCCGCTGCACCCTGTCAGGGACAGGACTCAAACCATCTAATGGCAACACCGACAAATCCACAAAATTCACAGAGCTGATTGAGAAGCATAATGTGGTCCATGGTGTTGAAAGCTGAGGTGAGATCGAGCAGCACAAGAATTGCCCCGTCTCCTCTATCTTTAACTCTGAGTAAGTCATTATGCATCCAAACTAGTGTGGTTGCTGTGCTGTGTCTAGCCCAAAAACCCAACGGTACTGGCTAATAGATGTTGAAGGACATGAGATGATCCTCGAGCTGTTGAGCTACCAGTTTCTTGACAACTTTACTCTTGAAAGGCAGGTTGGAGATAGGGCGGTAATTCACTAGGATGTCTGGGTCAAGGTAAGGTTTCTTTAGGAGGGGTCTCACCAGTACCTCTTTCAGAGAAGCTAGGAACACCCCCTCCACCATTGAGCACCTAGCTATCCCAGTGAATACTAGGCCAACAACAGCCTTAGTGCATCCCATCAAGAAACAGATAGGTCCAGTTCATAAGATATATGCTTCAGCTCTAAGATCACCCGAGTCACCTCAGACACCTCCACTGGCCTAAACTCTTCCCAGGCAGGCAGAGTTCCCCTGCTCACAACAGCCTGGCAACTGTGGGGCAAAAGCCCACCTAACAGAATCCCTGACTGGATAGCCAACACCCTGTCAGAGAAGAACCGAGAAAACTCCTCACATAAGCTGGACGAAAAGGCCTTTTTCGACTGAAGACAGGACGGATGAAGAAGCCTAGCCACAGTGCATAAAAGCTGAGTAGGTCTGTTCCTCCCCGAGGCAATCTCCCTGGACAGAAACTTAGCCTTCTTACAGGAGATTTCCCCCTGGTACTCATGAGAGTAGGTGTGCAGGAACAGCTTGGCAGCATCTAGCTGGGACTTCCACCAGCAACACTCCAACTTTCGACACTTGATCATCATTACCTAGAGTCTAAGTTAGCCTTAATTCAAACTATAAATTGTAACTTTATAAAAGTTTACTTCTCCTTGTTTCTCTGCTCTCTCACTTGCTCTCTATCCCCTCCCCTCAGTTTTTGCTATCCCAATCCCCATTTTGAATAACAAAGGGAAAGGCTTTTCTTAATTCCCCACCACCGCTTAATTCCCCACCACCGCTTCCCGGTACACCGTACCTATGTCTAACCTGGCCAGTGCCAGCTGTTTCACTGTATACCTATTAGATTGCTCAATTTTTGATACCAACTTGTGTAACACCGGTTCTCAATTACATGTACCCTGTAACCTAAATGTATTTTGTCTGACCTCAGTATGACGTGGCGCCTCTGTTGAACGCCTATTGTTTTGCAAACCTATGCTATGTAACCTAAAACTCTATGTATGTCTTTAATGTGACGAGGTACCTTTGGAAACAAGCCTCTGGCTCAAAGGTTGTAAACTGATTTCACAAATAAATAAATAAAATAAATAATTCCCCTTACCTTTCCCTGCAGGCACTTCAGCCCTCACTCAGGCAAGAAAGATCAGCCACAGCTTTGCAGCTTGGGATTCTTGGCTGAACCTTGACTGCAGCTCCTGCCCACCCACCTGTCCACAAGCATACAGGTATAGAGTGACTGCCTGGACTCTGCACCACAACTCTTTAGGTATTCCCACCAGCACTGTGCACTGGCTGACCACCTATACCCCTTCAACCTGCCCTCTCTGGACCCTTTCTTATATAGTTAGTTGTGGGTCACATGATTGTAGTTATCATAAAACACTAAGTGTCCAACTCCCCATTTGCTCCCTATACTCATTCACCACTAGAGGTAGTGCTGATCCCACTGCATTTATACTAATACAATCCTGGCTTACCATCCAATCGTCTGTTAAATTCCGCCTTCTTTCTCAACTTCAGGGTTTTTAACCAAAGTCATTATGACCATATTTGCTCTGTTTCTCTACATGGACTTGCCAACCTGCTACATGGTCCCCCTCACCTTCAACTCTCAAATAAGTGTTAACTCCCGAATAACTCCTCAAGGCACAGAACCCCTATATACCCCACCTTTGTGTGCCTCAGATCACTTCTCACTCAATTTCCCATCACCAAACATCCCCCTATTAGTGTATCCTTTCTGCCAATCCAGTTATACCATAAACCAAATCCCTAAACTAAAAAAACCTCTGCCAGCAATCGGTGACACACCACAACCAGTGTGATCAAGTGCTATTTCACCTGGATCATCTTGCTTTGTCTCCTCCTATCTGGTAATATCCTCCTACGCTAGGTCCGCAGCAGCCACCCAATCATCAAAGTAATGACAATACATTTCTACAACTTGCATCCATCAATATCTGCAGTCTGCTGCCAAAGCTTGATGATCTTCAAGTTTGGGTTACACAGCATAAACCAGACGTTCCTCTCATTAAATGAAACCTGACTCATGCCCAAGGTCTCTGATAATGCTATCTCTCTTCCTGGTTACACCCTTTTTAGGCTTGATTGGATTGGGAAAAGTGATGGGGGCTGTTCGATATATGTTAAGGACACTTTCAAAGGGTTAATCCTCCCTCAGATTAATCCAGTCAATAACTCCCAGGTCCTTGCCATTAAAATAATCATCAGCTCTCAAGGCAAATCACTTGCTATAATATCTGCCTACCCCCGGACAAGGCATCTGGATTCACCACAGTCCCTTGATTATATTAAATCCCTCCCCCCAATATTCAGAGGTAGTGGTCATGAGGGACTTCAATATCAATTGGCTCACCCTTGAAGCTGACCAATTTAAAGACAACACTGCAGCCCTGAACTTAACAAAAGTGGTCATTGTGACGCTTGGCCAACTGGTCATGATTATTGTATGCTATTTGTAATATAAAAATATAGTATGTGATTGTCTCACATAAGGCAACCTGTGCTCCATGGGTGCCCCCCCCCCAGGTTTTAGTGAAGCTATAGGATGTAACTGACAGGAGATCTGTATAATGTACTTAACTTCCCGAGAAATTGCATTTTAAGGCCTTTTATGACCTGTTGCTGCTCTGAAGCTGGGAAACTAAAATATACATTTTATGACTTCAGAAACAGGACATCATTCAGCTGACTCCTATTGGCTATATCGCACTTAGGTAACGGATTGCAGGGTTGTAAATCCTCAAAAGGAACTGGTTGATCAAAGGCTCATAACTTGGGAAATGAGTTTTTGCTGATGCCACCTTATTTAACATACCTCCTGTGTTAAGACAACAGATAAAAGATGAAGGAGAAAGTGCCCATTGTATTACACTGAGTTTTTGCTGTTGTCACTTTATTTAATATACCTCCTGTGTTAAGACAATAGATAAACGAAGGAGAAAGTGGCCATTGGGTTACACAATGGAGGTGGGAGAGGCAGTGAGGTAGAAAAGGATGTCCATCAAAAACTACTAGTCCAGGCATGACTGCAGAAAATACAGAATTATGTCTGAGCAGGATAAGAAAAGCCATTAGAAATACAAGACACGTTATGTAGGATGTGGATGGAGAGAAATGGAATGGACTCACTTGGGCAAGCTTGTTCCCATGCTCAGAAATGTCACTGGGGAAGGGACTCCTGGATGCCTGGGAGGAAAGGAGCATCAGGTTATGGCACCTTTTCTGTGTCCTGTGGGCAGCTGAGCACAAACCAAGACACACTGTGATCAGGGCATGTAAAGGCAAGACATAGTCGGAGGGGGCAGAGCTGGTGCAGATTGTGTGGGAGAAAGGTCTGCAGTGCCAGGATTGGTTGCAAGCTGTGCCATCGCTGGCCTCAAAAGCAAAGAACAAACTGTGATCAGAGCTGCAGAGTTTCAGAAAGGAAGAAAGTGGCCATCATGTGCAAGTCATAACACTGGCAATGCTGAAGATACAGCATAGACAAAAAAGACCAAGGACTACGGGTCCAGGTCCTCCAGTAGGTACTACAGCATGGCTACCTTTCTATGACAGAGGGGAGAACAGAGTATTCCATACCAAGAGCTGCAACCAGTGTTTGAAGGACTGGTGCAGAGAGAAGGGTTTTGGCTACATTTGGGATTGGGGTTCAACCTGGAGAGATAAAGGTTTAGACTGGGGAGAAGATCTGCAATCATCCTGGAGGGGAGCCACAGTCCTCAGTGTATGGTTTAAATGCTACATTGGAATTCATTTAAACTAGCCGGGGGGGGGGGGTAGCGGCAAAAGGAATCGGGGAGACATGAACTATCCACCTCCACAAGCTGAAGTAGTCACTAGGGAAAACCCTAAGGGAAAGAAATCCCCAAGGGTTTCTAACAGCAGGACAAGCAGAATGGTAGAAATGAGGAGGGGTGCAAATAAACGCAGAAGGAATAAGGAGAGTAGAAAGGGGGGGCTGACAAGAAGGGTGACAGAAGAATCTGGAAGGCCTCATGCACACATGCTTGAAGTCTGGAAAATAATATCCGAGACCTTGTGGCCATTATGGCAAAGGCTGACCTGTACACTGTCGCCATCACCGAGTCATGGTGCAATGAGAACACAATTGGGTTATGGCTATACCAGGCTATACTCTGTTCGGGAAGGACAGGGACTGGGGTAAAAAAAAAACAACAACATAGAAACATAGAATTCGATGGCAGATAAGGACTGCTTGGCACACCTGGTGTGCCCATTTCCCTACCTAACAGATAAGCTGAAGATCCTAGTTAACCAACAGCCTAATTCCTCCTAACCCCACTAGAATTGCCTTATGCCTGTCCCATGTATTCTTGAATTTCCCCATGGTTTTTGACTCTATGACCTCCTCAGGAAGGCCGCTCCATGCATCTACAACCCTCTCTGTGAATAAATACTTCCTCACATTACCTCTGAGCCATCCCCCTTCTACCTTCAAATTGTGCCCCCTTGTTCTTGCACATCTCTTTTTCTGAAAGATGCTACCCTCTTGGACTTTGTTGATTCCCTTGAGGCATTTGAAAGTTTCCATCATGTCCCCCCTTCCTCCTTTCCTCGAAAGAAAGGGGTAAGGAGTGGTTCTTTATGTAAAGGATAGCATAAAAGCTAGAGAGACACAGGGAATACAGGGAGATTTGGAGGCACTGTGGGTTACAGAGACAGGAAATGGAGCAACTGTTCACAGTGGTGTAATTTATAGACCTCCAGTATGGGGGGTGGGTGGATAAGGTACTGATGGCAGCCATCCAAAAGAAGGTGAGCAAGGAGGAGGTGCTACTAGTGGGGGACTTCAATCTGCTGGATGTGGATTGGAGCATCCCAGCTGCAGTTTCAGCTACATATAGGAGAATCCTGGACTCTCTGCAGGGGGCATTCCTCAGGCAACTAGTAGGGAGCCCAGTTATGAGAGAGCAGTGTTTGACCTGGTGCACACCAATGGGGACAGCACTGAAGAAATCGAGGTGGGTGACAATCTGGGGTCCAGAGATCACCATATGGTGTGGTTCAAAATAACTACCGAGCCAGAATCAAACCACACTAAGGCAAGGGTCTTGGACTTCAGGAGGACTGACTTTACAAAAAGGGGAAATGACTTGTGGGGGGAATGGAGTGGAGGAACAGTGGCAACACTAAAAGGGGCCATAGGGAATGCAACAAAGCTCTGCATCAGGCAAGTAAGCAAATGCAAGAGAAAAAGAGACCAGTATAGTTTACAAATGAGGTGTCTGGGAAGGTAAAGGCAAGCAAGGGCACCAGGAGAAAGCAGTAATCCTGAATAAATTTTTTTTTATCTGTAGTCACAGATGAAGGGTAAGATGTGGGACCTCAGTTAAGTGACTAGAACATCAGTGGAAGGGATGTGGACACCAGTTAATTTACGGAGGAACTCACACAACTGAAAGTGGACCAGGAAATGCAGCTGGATGGGATGGATCTAAGAACACTAAAGGAACTTAGAGAGGTGCTCAAAGCACAGATCACACATCGCAGCCTCTGACTCGGGCTGCACAATAGCGGGGTGGCTACCCTGCATCGTTGCTGCCTGCTACTGCAACCTCAAGACCCAGATACTGTCAGATCTCAGCCCCTAACTCGGGCTGCACAACAGCCAGGGCGGCTCCCCTGCATTGCCATCACCTGCTACTGCAACCTCAAGACCCTGCTACTATCAGACCTCAGCTTCTGACTCAGGCTGCACAACAGCCGGGAGGCTCCCCTGCATCATCGCCTCCCATTACTGTGACCTCAAGACCCCACTACTTTCAGATTTCAGCTGGTGACTCGAGCTGCACAACAGAGGGGTGGCTCCCCTGCATTGCCACTGCTCACTACTGCAACCTCAAGACAATACTACTATTAGATTGCAGCCCCTGGCATGGGCTGCACAACAGTGCGGTAGCTCCTCTGCATCACCGCTGCCTGCTACTGCGACCACATGACCCCACTACTATCAGATCTCAGCCCCTGACTCAGGCTACACAACAGCAGGGTGGCTCGCCTGCATCGCCACTGTCCACTACTGTGACCTCAAGACCCCACTACTATCAGATCTCAGCCCCTGACTTGGGTTGCATAACAGAAGGGCAGCTCCCCTGCATCGTCACTGCTCACTATTGCGACCTCAAGATGCCTTTGCTATCAGATCTCAGCCTCTGACTTGGGCTGCACAACAACAGGACAGGGTAGCTTCCCCTGTATCACCACCTGCTACTGCAACCTCAAGACCCTACTACTGTCAGATCTCAGCCCCTGACTCGAGCTACACAACAGCGGGGCGGCTCCCCTGCACCGCCACCACCTGCTACTGTGACCTCAAGACCCCGCTACTATCAGGTACAGTTCCTGAGCCTCAGGACTTTCGAACTTTGACACTCACCTGCTTGGCTGTTACTGATTGGCTGCACCTTGCACCACTACTTCCCCGATTGGTCCTTCAGTAAGCTGGCCTGCTCACTCTTAGCTTAACTTTCTTCCGGTGCTAATTGTACACTTAGGTTTTTAATCTAGTTTTTTATGTACATACTTAACCTGGCACAGCTCTGTAGTAGTTGTACTAAATTTACTGGCACAGTCTGCAATGTTTCATTCTCAGTAAGCGTTGTTTTGCTCTATGTGTATTTGCATTCTGAGTTGTATTTTGCACCATGTTGATTTCTGAACAACACTCAGCTTGGAGTCTCTGTTAGCTTTTGCTGGTTTGCTTCTCCGCTCTATTTCTGCCTTATCTCTGTCCACCTTCTCTACCTCAGCCTCATTCTTCCCACCTGTGCTTTCACCACCCCCCATTCTGTGTTGTTTCAACCACCCCCCCATAGTTTCTCCTGCTGATTTCTTCAGCTCCCCCCTCCCCTACTCTCTCTCACTTGGACGGCACCAGACCGCCTTTTCCAGTCCCTCTGTTTCCTTTGGTTTTACCTTGGACCCTGCCCACTGATTAGACCCCACTGTTCCCTGGCCATTTTCCAACCTCCTGCTGCCTGTGCATGTACTGCATTCTTGCCACCCCACCCTTTTTTGCTGCCTACTTACTAATTCTCTCCCTTTTTTTTCTCCTCACAGATCTCAGCCGACTCAGGCTGCACAACAGCAGGGCATCTCCCTTGCATTGCTGCCACCTGCTACTGCAACCTCAAGACCCTGCAACCATCAGGTACAGTTCCTGAGCCTCAGGACTTTCAAACTTTGGTGCTCATCCACTTGACTGTTACTGACTGGCTGCGCCTCGTGCCACTGCCTCCCTGATCGGTCCTTCAGTAAGCTGGCCTGCTCACTCCTAGCTTAACTTTTTTCCAGTGCCAATTGTGCACTAGGCTTTTCTCCTGCCCACCCTCCCCAGCCCCGACCTGTATTAAATTCAACTAAGTCCAGCCCACAACTCTATTCTCTCCCTCTCCATCTCTCTCTCTCTCTCCCTCTCTCCCTCTCTCCCTCTCTCTCACGCTCCTAAAAGGGCCACTCCAACCTTTTTTGCAGTCTCACCCTCCACAGTTAGCTGGTTATCAGCAATGCTACCTGCAAAGTTATGTTCGGGCCTGCTCTCAATTCTTTGTTTACTATCCATTCATGGCTTGATGGGGGATCACCTTCATTGTCTGTCTTTGCTTTTGATAAATAAAAACCCACTGTTAGTCTACGGGACACACACAGGTAACTCCGACCTTATAACTACCAGTTTGAACCCCCCACTGTTGTCCTCACAACCTCTGGCTCTCTGGCTGCTCATCCCACTTCCTAGCTCTAACTCACTGCCTTGTGCCCCTCCCTACTAATCACCTCATCATTACACCTTGCCAGGGGAAAATCACCAAAGGAGAGATCATGCTCTCACCAAAGGTTCCACCTTAAAGCCTTCCTAAAATGCCTCATTCTGCTGATGCTGCTAATCTCGGGCAACAAACACCCGAATCCTGGTCCACCGCAGCTGGCATCAATTAAATCTGTTAGTGCAGCTACCCTCACTCTGGCAAGCATCTGCAGTCTACTCCCAAAACTAGATTCCATCTCCGCCCGGATCTCCCAATATAACCCCGACATATTATCTGAAGTGGAAAGATGGCTGTCCCCAAAAATCCCTGACTCTGCCATATCTCTCTGGCTACACATTTGTATGCAGGACAGACTTACAATGAAAGGTGGAGGGTGCACTCTCTACTTAAAGAGTCTCTCAAGGCCATGTCATCACCCTACCTAGCCACTGGAGCAACATTCCGATCTTAGCCATTAAAGTACTACTTGGTGCTCACAATAAGGCACTCACCATTGCCGCAGTGGGTATATCCCATCCAAAATGGCGAAGCAGTGCCTCACTTCACTCCTCAACTGCATCAACTTGCTTTGTTGTAGCACTGAAATTATTATACTGGGGGACTTTAATGTAAACTGGCTGGCCCCCAGTCTGAACTACTATAACTCATTCACATCACAAGAGCTCTTCGAGACTTCCCCACTTGTGCCCTGTATACTCTTAGCATTGCATTCTGGGCCTTTCTAAGCAAAATCATGCCATTGTCAGCATGCCACAAACACATGCGAATACCTCTTCCACCATAAGTGCTACAGATAAAGAATGAGTGGCAATGTTTTTCAGCACAAAATTATCTTTCCCGTGGTGCTATGCAATCAGTTGTAATCAATTTGTTTTTTATTACCAAAAAATTCTGAGATTTATTTTCAGATTTATTCAAGGTGCTTAGGTGAGGCATGAAAGATAAATGTCAGCTATGCACACCATACCACAAATAAATATATATGAATAACTCCTAAAGAATATATGATAGACACAAAGTATCTGCGGCAAAGCTGTTCAGCATGAAATTACCTTTCTAATGGTGCTATGCAATCAATTCTAAGCAATTCAGTTTGTTTAACCGCCAACTTCCTCAGACATTTCCAGGCCAGAGTGAAAGTCAGCTGAGTACGTCTATACTCATTATTGGCCCGAGTGGCCATGCTTTCAGACGACACCTACAGGCTCATCAAATCCTGAATGAGATAAAGATGCCCTTGCTGCTGCCAGTCTTCTACAGATGGTCCACAAACCCACCAGGTTAAACTACAGGACAGGGACCTCCACCCTGCTGGACTGGGCTCTTACCAATAGGCCGGATCATATCTCCAAAACTAAAATACTCCCTAACACCATTAGTGACCATTCCCCTATGTTAGCCCACTGGTCTAACAAATTCAACAAACCCCCTCCCAAAATTTATGATTAGCCGCGTCCTACTACCTGGTCAGCTCAGCCCCTTCAAAGAAATCTTTGAACTATTGACTGGTCTCCTATTGACACTGCCCAGGTTGTGGACTCGGCTCTTGAATACTTTATTGCTACTTTCAACTCTGTCTGTGATGTTCATTCCCCACCCGAAAAGCACATGATAAGGGGTACTATTAATTCATGGCTGTTCCATAGTCTCCTTGAACAGCTGAAATCCTGTGACCTGCTCTGGTACTGTGCTAAGGCTTCTAACACCCTTGCAGACACTAAGTCCTTCAAAGCAGCCTGGAATGCTTGCACAAGAGCTATTTATCAGGTGAAAGCCAACTACTTTAGGAATGCCCTAACCAGTTCATGCAAAGATGGAAGGAAGTCCTGGGATAATCTCTCTGATGTCACTGGAAAATGTCCCGAAGTCACTCCCACAGTGCTCAACATTAATGGCACTGTCACCCTTGATAAAGAAACCATTGCCATTGCCTTTAACAACACCTTTTGTGACCTTAGTCAGGCGCTCACACCCAACCTTTTCAATCCAACCCTAGCTCCTACCCATCCTACCATACAACATGAAACTATACAACAACCCCTTTTATTTTAAGGCTATCTCAGAAGGTTTAGCTAAAAAGCAAAGAATTAAAGTACTTGGGAAAACCAGGCACGGTGGTGACTCCTTTGATTTAAAACCATTGATGAAATCCTCACACCCCTGACTAAAATTCTTAACTGCTCCCTTATGTTCCCTCAGTTCCCCCTGCAAATAGAAGTCTGCCTTGGTTACCCCAATGCGCAAAAATGGTGATGTGACTCTCACAAACACCTACAGACCAATCTCCATCCTTCCCCCTCTACCCAAGGCACTGGCAAGGATAGTTGCTGATCAACTAGTTGACTGTCTGGAAAAATATCACCTCATGTGCCCTCAGCAACACAGTTTCTGTAAAGCGCACAGCACCACCACAGCTCTCTTAGATTTCACCACCTACTAGGCACTCGATCAAACCCACTCAGTTGCCACTGCCTTTATTGACCTGACAAAGGCGTTCGATACCATCAACCACTCCCTTCTGACCAACCAACTATCATCCCAAGGACTATCCCCAGAAGCCACCAACCGGTTCCAAAGCTATCTTAGTGACCGATCCAAGCAGGTCAGAACTGGTGACAGCATCTTGTCGTCCTGCCCAGTCAGGTCAGGTGTTCCTCAAGGGTCTAGCCTTGACCCTTTACTGTTTAGCATCTTTTTGAATGGGCTACCTGCTTCCTGCTCTGAAAAAAAATACTCCTGTATGCTGATGATGCAGTCATTTTCACTACTCATACTAACACCCACTGCCTCCAGCAACAACTACAGTGTAGTTTTGCAGAAATTTCATCCTGGTTTAGGTTGCACAAGCTCATCCTAAAGTACTCTAAAACTAAATCAATATTATTTCATGGCACCTACAGTAAAAACAAGGGCCAAAAACTGCTTATTAAGAATGTTGTGGGCACTCCACTTGAGCAGGCTGACCATTTCAAATACCTGGGCGTGACACTTGACTGCACACTCTCATATGCCACACATATTTATAACATTGTAAAAACTGTTAACACCCGCGTTGGACTGCTCTACAGACACAGACACTGTCTTACACCTGAAGCCTTGAATCTAGCCATTCAGAGCTCGGTTACCCCACCTATTGACTATGGGCTAGTAGTTTATGGATCTGCCAACAACACTGCCCTCCGGCGTATAGCTCTAGCACTGAATAAAGCCCGTCAACTCCTTACCTCAGCCATCCATCTCATACACATGCGATTTATATGAACAGGCCAACTGGCTACAACTATCTGGTAGAATAAAATACCATACTGCATTCTTGCTAAGAAGTTGGCATTAGGGATCATGCCCCCTGGTGTTCAGTCTTTACTTTCTCCTTACTGCCCCCCTCACCTAAGGAGGAGCTTTCTCAGCTTAGCTTTCTCTATCCCTTGCTGACAGACCTCATAAGGGTAACGATCTTTCAATTTTAGGGCCCCCAACTGGTACAGCTCACGCCCTCTGAATATTGCCAACAACTCAAATCTCAATCTCTTCAAACGCAAACTACGTCAACACCTGGTCACCAGTGCCAGCTGTGACTGCCCCTCTTAAATCACTCCTTCTCCACACCCCGGATCCCAGCCTTCCCTCCTATCACTCACATCACTTTAACCTACCTCTGTCCCTCTTTCACACTCTTTGAACCCTTATTCCACTGTATTTCACTACAAGATTTTTCCCTTGTGTATAAGTTGTGGTATTACTGCTGCATCCAGTGCCTAATGTCTCATCAGCCTCACGACAAAGCCTCTGACGGCTTATGAAATTATAATGAAATGTAATGTTTCCTTCCTGTGATATTTATAAGCTACCTAATGATCCCGTGTTTATATATTGTATTTCCTACATGTTGTTAATCTGCCTGTCTTCTGTCTTAACTTGTGTTGTATCCATGACGTGCAATATTTTAAGAGAGCCTCTGGCTAGAAGGTGTATATCTGAAATTTCAAATAAATAAAAAAAAAAATATATATCTTGAATCCAGTGGATCACAGGATCCCATACAACATGCATCCACAAGAGGAAGGTCTTATCAAACAAATCTCAGACTTTTCTTTGACTGGGTGACCAGGGAATTAGTCTGGGGGTGAATGTGGCCTACCTGGATTCCAGCAAAGCCTTTAGCCCTGCTCCACATAGGAGACTTGAGAACAAACTGGGCCACTTCAGAGTGAGTCCCAAGGTGGTAAACTGGGTCAGAAGTTGGTAATGGATAGAACACAAAGGGTGGTGGTAAATGGAGTTTGTTCTGAAAAGAGGATGGTGACCTGCAGTGTGCCACAAGGATCAGTTCTAATGCCAGACCTTTTTAATGTTTTCATAAGCAACACTGCACAGGGTCTGGAAGGGAAGGTATGCCTTTTTGCAGATACGGGGGGAGGAGTGGAAAAAATAAGAAGGGACCTAAGCACGCTTGAGGAGTGGTCAAGAGTGTGGCTGCTAAAATTAAATGCAAAGAAGTATAGTATTGTGCAGTTGGGGCACAGAAACCCAGGGGAGGAGTATATGCTGGGGAAAGGTGAGGTGCTGACAACCACCAAATAGGAAAGGGAACAGGAAGTACTCATGTATGATGACCTAAAAATAACCAAGCATTATAACAAGGCTATGGGGAGAGCCAGTGGGATGCTTGGGTGCAAAGGAAGAGGTATCACCAGCAGAAAAAAGGAGGTGGTGATACCACTGTACACATCATTAGCGAGACCCCATTTGGCGCACTGTGTCCACTTCTGGAGGCTGCATCTCATGAAGAACACAGGCAGATTAGAGGCAGTTCAGAGAAGGGCAACAAAAATGGTGCATTCTGGACTAAACATCATAAGGAGAGAATAGAAGACTTCAATATGTATACACTGGAAGACCGGATTGGGGGGATGATATGATAAGAGACCTCCAAATACCTCAAAGGCATAAATAAGGTACATAACGGTAACATCTTTCTGAAAAAGAGATGTTTAAGAACAAAGAGTCATGATATGAGGCTGGAGGGGGAAGACTTGGGTAATGTGATGAAGTATTTCTTAACAGATGGGGTGATGGAGACATGGAATAGCCTCTTAGCAGATGTGGTGGGGGCAAAATGGTAGGGGAATTCAAGAATGCATGGGATAAGCACAAGGGAACCCGAGCAATAGGAAAGAGAGGGCAAATGTCAGAGATCAAGTAGGATCTTTGGTATTGTAGTAGTCAGGGAAAATGGGCAGACTAGGTAGGCCAATTAGTCCTTATCTGCAGTCAGTTTCTATGTTACTAAAAAGTTAGCGTTCAAGTTTCAAGTTTAAATTGATTGCAGTTTCAAGTTCAAGTTTATTGCAGGAAAACGACATTGATCAAGCTCATTTACAAGGAGGTCCTGAGGCACGTATACATAAAAAGTTACATACTTGAAATTGCAGCACATAAAATATATGGTACATAGTGCTCAGCTAAAACATAAAAGGCAACAGTTATAAACAAAATCTTGAAAAACTCATTAGATGCAGAGATTATACCACCCAAACAGAGCAGGAACAAAAGGAAGCCTAAGCTGAAACGGAGAATATAAGAACAGGGGGAGGCGGAGAAGAAGAGTGGGAAGGTCTTGAAGGGGGGAAGGGAGGAAAGGTGCAGAGTATTGTCAAAGGCAAGGATAATGGAAATGATAAACTGGGAGGAAAGGGGGAAGAGAAGGAGAGGCAAATAGGAATAGGTTAGTGTAAGGAGACGGGAAAGAAAATAGATTGTTGATTGAAAAAGGTCAGAAGACAGGTAGGGACTAGATTAGAAGCAGCTGCAGGTATCTTTCAGTTTAGAATCAGCAAAGATTTTAAAGAGCCTGACAAAGGCAATACTAGAGAGTGTCAGTACAGACTGGAGCTGGTTCCAGATAGTTGGAAGTGTACCAGAAATGACGCGTTTACCAAAGGAGGTACGTGTCCTAGGTATGTATAAGAAGATAAAGTCAGACTTCCTAAGGGAATAAGAACTGTGGGAGATGTGGATAAGGGATGTTATGTTGTTTGGTAGTCTGTTCAGGAGGATTTTAAGAGTCCAAATGCTGGCATGAAGCATGCGTCTGGAGGCAAGCAATGACCAACTGACAGCTGAATACAGATCACAACAGTGGATTCGGTAAGAGGTGGTAGTAATGCATCGCAATGCACAATGGTAGAGGACATCAAATTTGTTTTTGTTTAAGGCTGAAGTGGAATTCTAGATTTTCACCATAGTTGAGTAAAGGGAGGAATGTGGCCTGAACACGCCTGGTTGTAATCTCAACTGGGAACAGCGACCTATTTCTAAAGAAAAATCCTATTCTGGATTTTAGCCTGCTAGGCAAGTTGTCGATATGGTCATTAAAGGTAAGCTTATTATCCAGTCACATGCCTAAATATTTGAATTTGGAGACAAACTCTAGAGATTTGCCTAGGGAGCTCACAATAAAGTCCTTAGGCATGTTTAGAGTGGCAGTAGAGGTCGCATTGACAGTGAAGATCATGGCCTTGTTTTTTTTTTTTTTTTTTGAGCTGAGGAGGAATTTTGCATTAATAAACTTTTGTTCAAGCTGCGCAAAGTCTGCTTGCATTAAGTCTCTTACGTCAGACAGGGTTGAAACGGAGGCGTACAGAACTATCATTAGCAGAGAAATGTAAACTGGAATTAGATATGCATTCAGAAAGCATAGGGAGACACAGAGAAAGGAGGATTGGGAGGTGTATCATGAGAAGTAGAGGGAGGCAGGGAAAGCAGTCAGGAGTGCAAAGGCCAAACAGAGAAAATAGCACAGGCAGTAAAGAAAGGGGATCTGCTTCTGATTTTGCATTATTGGGAGATATTAATCTTGATTGGTTTTCTGGGGATGTGCAGGTGTTTGAGTCTTTATTGCAATCATTTGATCTGCAGCAACTCATAAGAGATCCAACTAGTCTGAATATCCAAACAGGGAATTGTATCCTTTTGGATTGGGCCATAGTTAACCGATCGAATGCAGTATCACACGTAGCTATACCTCCTGAATCTGTGTCCAATCATCAGGCTATTTTTTGTGTTTTTAATTTTTTGAGGAACAGGGTCCCCACCCTCGCTTTATCCAGTTCCATTGCTTTAAACAAGTTGTTTTTTTTGCTCAGCATGCTAATTTAATATCTACTGATTAGTCATATCTCGATTCAATACCTTATCCCAATGAAGCATTTGACTTTTTTAGGTAACAATTAGTACAGGTTCAGAACACGTTTTTTCCATTTCGCTCACTTAGAGTTAGAGGTAAACATAACATGTGGTTTTCAGGTGAGCTGCATCATTGGATAAGATGGAGAGAACAAGCCTGGTCAGACTATAAACCTTCTCTGACCTTAGCAGCTATGAATGTTTATAAGTTACTGTAGAATAAGGTCAGAAGGACAGCCAAGCCTGCAAACCATTCACTTTGTAATGATCATTTGAAACATTGCTGGTCTGACCCCTCGAAAATGTTGGCAATCGGTCAACTGTTGGTTATTAGGTAATGAAAAAGCTTCAGTGTGAGTAAGTTAACTACTAGTGAGGGTGAAATGTCTAATCGTGCTGATACTGATACTCTGCCTAATGAAACATTTCCTGATTTGTTTTGTTATAAGAAGCCTGGTTGTTACCCTCCCCAGAATGGGCCTTGCCCTGAGCCTATTTCCATCAATAGGCCACCTTTCTACTTTTGTAGTTTCATCTAATGAGGTTGAGAGGGGGGTGTAGCCAGGGATTTCAGATCTGCACACCAAGTGGACAATACAACTTTTGTATTCCATGGCAATGGTTGGTGTCATGCATGGGTAAATACAAGTGACATGCATTGCTCCCTAAGACACCCACATACCAGCCCAGAGCCTGTAAAGTTGTATTTTCCTTGGGATGCAAAGACAGTATTAGTGACCAGTCCTTCTAGTTTCAACTCCTATGAATAAAATTACAGAAAGGTTCAGCATTTTCTTTGTTAGTTTTCATGGAAAAAGGAAGCAGTTCAGAGCCTATTTGCTACCCCCCAAAATAAAATTGCACACCATGGAGTACTTGGAGTATGGCTGGCTACACCCATAAGAGGTTATTACTGTCTCTTCCCGACAAATACAGCGATTCTGGCAATGGGCTTGATGCCAGGTTCCTGCAACTTACTGCCCTTTTGTTAGCTCAACCACTGTGCACAGTTTTTAATTTGTGCTTGATCTCGGGGTCATTCTCCTCAAGCTGGAAGTGTGATAAAATGGTTCCACTCCCAAAGAAAACAAATACACCTGATGTTTCAGACCCATCTCTATTCAAAATCCTGTTAGCAAGTTATCTGAGAAAATTATGGCTAGACAAGTGTCTGAATATTTGGATAAGTATGCTGTTCTGGCAAAACAACATGGGTTCCTGAGACTGCATGAAACTAAAACTGCTTTGTTCAGCTTCACAGACGCCTGCTCTGTAGGGCTTTGAAAGACCTTATGACTGGGGTGATGTTCGTGGACCTGACCAAGGATTCATAGAAACATAGAATTTGATGGCAGATAAGGACTGCTTGGCCCACCTAGTATGCCCATTTCCATACCTGATGGATAAGCTGCAGATCCTAGTTAACCAGCAGCCTACTTCTTCCTACCCCCCACTAGGATTGCCTTATGTCTGTCCCATGCATTCTTGAAGTCTCCCACTGTTTTGACTCCAAACCCCTCAGGAAGGCTGTTTCATGCATCTACAACCCTATCCATGAAAAATATTTCCTCTCATTATCTCTGAGCCATCCTCCTCTATCTTAAAATGGTGCCCCTTGTTCTTGCAATATCTCTTTCTGACAGATGCTACCCTCTTGGACTTTGCTGATTCCCTTGAGGTACTTGAACATTTCGTATCATGTCCCCTCTCCTCCCTTTCCTCAAGGCTATACATATTAAGTTTCTTTAGTCTTTCTTCATATGTCTTCTGGTGCAGACCCTGCACCACTTTGTTGCCTCCTCTGACAGCCTTCAATCTTATTGATCATGATCTGTTGGTGGAAAATGTGTCACTTTTTGGGATCTCAGACTCAGTAGTTAATTGGTGCACTATCTTTCAGGGCATTCTCAGTTTGTGTCTATAGGTTCTGTGACTTCCTCTACTTCTGTGGTGTAATGTGAAGTACCTCAGGGCTCAATTTTGGGGCTTTTGAAGTTTAGTTTATTTATTAACCAGTTACCCTCTATCCTTAACTCTGTAATTGTCTTCTTTATGCTGACAATCTGGTTTTGTATTATCAATCTAATTCATTAACTGAACTCACTGGTGTTGTGGAGTCTGAATTTGCTGAGGTATGTAACTGGGTCTGGTTTGTCAATATTGGATTAATACCGAATTAAAAAAAAAAATCCATGTTGTTCGGTACCTCAATGATGCTTCTGAATAATCCATCTTATTCTGTTTCAATTACTTCAGGGCTTTTTAGACCAGGATTTGAATTTAAGTACTTGGGAGTTGTATTAGAGCCATGTTTATCAGTCAACTCTCAATCAGTCAATCATTCTACATTTTTATTTAACCAGGTGGAACACAATTGAGTAGAAATCGTTTACAAGGTGGACCTGGAGTAGATATACATCAGCAAAAGGTACACATCAGCCAAAAAAAGGTATATATAGACAGACAAAATGCATGCAGTAAACAAGTAACAGAACTGAATCACTTAACACAATATGCACATAGGGAAAGGGAACATTGCTTAACCAGGAGTAGCACACTAGGCCGAAGCTTGTTTCCAGATGCGACCTGTGAGCACAAGGAAGTTAAGTGACTTGCTCAGGATCACACAGTATGCACCTAGGTGGCTGTAGAATTCAAACCCAGGTCGCCAGATCTGCAGCTCAGAGCCTTAACCCACTGTGCTATACTGCTTCCAATATATATGCTTCCATATAACGAAGAGCAAATAATTCAGATACAAGTACTTTGGAAGATAGAAGATGGGATACAGCTAGATACAAATTCAGCACATAGTAGGTACACATCCAGCAGAGGTTGGCAACTGTACAACATTTTGTCTAAGCAAAGAAACAGAGTACATGCATGATATGTACCCCTATACCATGGACATACGTGAACAGCCAATGAAATCATCAAACTGGCAGTTTACCACCGGTGTAAATCCTCTGATAACCACAGACTGCTGATGAGACTATAATCCAATGTATCCAAATCATCTGCAGCACAGGAATAAATACAATAAAAATAAACCAACAGAGCAACCTCTTTAATATTGGTATTTAATTATAGTAAAATAAAAAGTAACTTGGTAAAAGTACAATAAGCCACTCTGAGGATGTGGGTTATTGGAGATTACCATGGCTGGTGAGGATTTACCCACTCAGCTGCTGCCTCGTGGACAAACCACTCCAGCTGTGGTAAATCCCCTGATAACCCACACCCCCTCATGGCTTATTGCTTAAATAAAGACCAACAGAGTACAGAATCTAGAGTGTGAGTAAGATAAGGTTTAGAAATGTAGGCTTAGGCAATAGAGGGGAGGATGGGGGAAGAGGTGGAAACAGTTACAATATGAAGAGGAAGGGAAACACTGAACAGAACGTTAGCCAAGCAAGATGGAAAGCTAGAAGAGTTTACTTAAGGACAATTACAGGTCTCCTGGAAGGACCATAAAAGCAGATTTTTGAAAAAGGACAGAGGCACCAGGGAAGCAAGCTGCAGCGGGTTTTTTGTGCGTTGTTCCAGAGTACAAGAAGGGTATGACTTATTGCCACACTGCCAAAGCACGTCCCAATTTTGGAAATGGAGAGGGGGATGAGGGAAGAGACATCTTAGCAGATAGGCACCTGGGTTGCAGATAGGTAAGAAGTCCTTTATGTATTGGGGTAGCTTATTAGAAATGGCCCTGTATGTCCAGAGCACAGCATTCAAGTGCCACCCGAGGCTAAGTGAGCACCATCATCCCATACTGTGTAGAGGTAACAGCTGTGTGTGAATAGGGGGCACTGGCTACAAACCTAAGCACCCAGTGGTACAGGTGTCTAGTTTGGAAGTGCATTGGTCGAAGCAGTGCCCATTCAAAAATCTGCATAGTCGAGAATGGGCAGAAATGTTATTTGGACCAACCTTTTCCCCTCTAGTGTTAGCAAATGCTTCTTTCTATAGTAGATCCTGAGTCTCGCTCAAGTTTCTTGGAGATTTCTTCAATATGGGCTTTGAACAAGTATTTAGAGTTAATCCATGCACCCAGGTATTTAAAGGTCTCAACACAATCCAGAGGTACACCGAGCAAGGTATGAAGTTTAGGTACTTTTCCCACAGGCAAAGACTGGGGCAGTTTGCAGAGGAGCCAAATCCCATCCTTTGTTTTCTTGGAATTTAACAGGAACTCAAAGTATAGGAGAGTTACCTGTAAGTCACCGAATTTTGATTCGAGGTCTCTACGTGCTTGTTTCAAGGACAGTCTAGCTACATAGAGCACAGTGTCATCCGCAAATAAGTGGATATTTGCTGAACCAACTCCAGCATTTATGTCAATTATATAGATAGCAAACAAGAGTGGACCAAGAATGAACCCTTGGGGTACTCCTCTTGGGAGCAATTTAAAAGGGAAGAGATCACCACCCACCTTGACCTGTTGGTGCTGGTCAGAGAGACAGAGAACCAATCAAGGGATGGATTTTTAATGCCAATATTCCTTAGGACAGCCAGAATTAGAGTGTGGTCCACTGTATCAAAAGCCTTGCTAAGGTGAAGGAACAGAGCACAAACAAAGCTCCTGGCATCCAGGGCATTAAGCCAGTCATTTGTGACCTTAGCAAGTGTTGTGATGGTCCTGTGACGAGGCCTAAAGCCAGATTGGGCTGGATTTAGTGGGTCTGCATCTTCAATGTACTGTCTTAACTGGGAGTTGACCACCTTTTCCAGGAGCTTAGAGAGGATAGGGAGTAAAGAGATAGGGTGGTAATTATTTAGGGTCGCAGTGCTACCTGATTTAAAAGGTGGTATGTGGGCAGTTTTCCATATGGTAGGGAGTGAGCCCTGGGCAGTTAAAGAGAAGGGCTGTTGGGGTGACAGGACATAGTGGCTAGCATGAGAAAATATGGCTCAATCAGGTCTGCACCAGTGCTCTCCATACTGTCCAGCTGGAGCAGGAGGTCCTCATCTTCCTTCACTGTGAGAGGTGTGAAGGAGGGTTCACCTTTGGCAGTCGAGTCAACAGTCAGGAAAGTGGTGTTAGAGTTGCATACTTTAGCATGGAGGTTGTTGGTTGGGGAGGAATCAAGGCTAGACCTGCTGTAGAGAAATAACTGTTGAAGAGCGCAAGGATTTCTTGCTCATCAGTAGTAACAGAAGTACTGACCGATATTTTAGGTGGGAAATGACTAGAAGAATTATGGCCCTTGACTTCCCTTAATGCTTTCCAGAAGCTTGACATGTTATTTGCTGAGGAATCAAGTTCAGAGCAGTAGCAGCTAGAATTCACCTCCCTGACCAAACTGGTGCACCAGTTTCTAGCAGCTCTGAAGGCTGCCCAATCAGCAGGCTGTTTACATAGAAAAACAGACTCTGAGGCAGATAAGGACCACTTGGCCCACCTAGTCTGCCCATTTCCCTACCTACAGGATAAGCTGCAGATCTTAGTTAAGCAACAGCCTTTCTTCTTATCCCCCACAAAAATTGCCTTATGTTTGTCCCATGCATTCTTGAACTCTCCCCCAGTTTTAGACCCCACAACCTCCTCAGGAAGGTTATTACATACTTACTCAGATTGCCCCTGAACCATCCCCACTCTATCTTCAAATTGTGTCCCCTTGTTCATTCACATCTCTTTTTCTGAAAGATGCTACCCTCTTGGACTTTGTTGATTCCACCGAGGTACTTTAAAATTTCTATCATGTCCCCCCTCTCCCTCCTTTCCTCAAGGGCATAGGTATTAAGCTCCTTTAGTCTGTCTCCTCATATGGCTTCTCTTGCAGATCCTGCACCATTTTAGCTGCCCTCCTCTGGACTGCCTCCATCCTGTCCATTTCCTTGCAGAGATGGGGTCTCCAGAACTGGACACAGTACTCCAGATGGGGTCTCACCAACTGTCTGTACAGAAGGATAACAACTTCCTCTTTTCTGCTGGTGATGCCTCTCCTATACATCCCAGTATCCCCCAGCCCTCCCTACCTTCTCACATTGCTTGCCAGCCTTAAGGCCATCTGATATGATTACCTCCAGGTCCCTTTCCATTTTTGTTGTTACTACCTCCCCCTCCCTTTGTGAACTCTTCCCTCGGTTTTGGATTCCCAGGTGCATTATCTTGCACTTCTTTGCACTGAATCCAAGCTGACATAATTCTGACCATTCCTCCAACTTTAACAAGTCCCTTCTAATCCTTTCCATGCCTCCTTGTGTATCAACCTCGTTGCAGATTTTTGTGTCATCTACAAAGAGGCGTATTTTCCTTTCCATCCCTCTACAATGTCACTTATAAAGACATTAAAAAGGAATGGACCCAGTACTGATCTTTGCAGGACCCCACTAGTAACCCCCACTTTCTTCAGAGTGGACTCAGTTTACAATTACCTTCTGGGTCCTGTTGTCCAGCCAATGTTTTATACAGGCTACCAACCTGGGACCCACTCCTAGGCCAGTTATTTTGTTTATTAATCTTTTGTGTGGGACTGTGTCAAATGCCTTGCTAAAGTCTAGGCAGGCCATATCCACAGCCCCTCCCTGGTCTACTATTTTGGTCACACAGTCAAAGAAATCAAATAGATTTGTCTGACATGACCTTCCTGCTGTGAACCCATGCTACCTTGGGTCCTGTGCCCCACTGGCCTCTGGGTACTCAACAATTCTTTCCTTCACAAGTGATTCCATCGCTTTCTTTACTACAGAGGTCAGACTGACAGGTCGGTAGTTTCCTGCCTCTGTCTTGCTCCCACTTTCGTGAAGGGGAATCACATCAGCCTTCTTCCAGTCCTCAGGTACCACATCATTCTCCCATGATTTGTTAAAAAGGGTAGTCAGTGGTGTCACTAGTTCTTCCTTTAATTCTTTTAGAATTCTGGGGGTGAATCCAGTCAGGCCCCATTGCTTTGTCCACCTTCCATTTTATGAGTTATTTCAGAACCCTTTCGTCTGTGAAAGGACTGGGATCAACCCCCCTATCCAGAGTGCTTCTGTTAATTGGATTAGGTACCTCCCCCCCCCTCCTCTTTTGTGAATACTGAGCAGAAGTATTCATTCAGTATCCTTGCTTTTTCACTGTCCCTCTCTGCCCATCGATTGTCCATTCAATGCAGCCTCTCTATCCCTCCTTTTGTCTTTCTATGCTCCCTGATATTTTATCCCCCTTCTTAACCGAGTTGGCTATCTTTTCCTCAGTTTGGGCCTTTGCTATTCTGACTTCCCTCCCTGCTTCCTTCTGCCTTAACTTGTACAGTTCTCTGTCCTTCTCCTTCAGTGTTTCCTTATACTTCCTAAATGCCATCTTTTTTGCTCTAACATTCCCCGCCACCTCTTTTAAGAACCATAGTGGCTCTTTTTCTCATTTTGATTTTTTATTTGCTTCACAAAAAGGCTTGTTGCCTCTGTGATGGCAGTTTTGATGTTCCCCCATTGTTGCTCCGCTCCTCCTTCTAGCCTCTTTGCTAGTGCTTTTCTAAGGCACTCTCTCATCTTGCCAAAGTCAGCCCTCCTGAAGTCCAGTACCCTCACTTTTGTATAGCTTGACTCTTCAGCTGAGTTTATTGAGAACCAAACAGTTTTGTGGTCACTTGTTCCCAGATGGCTACCCATTTCCAGATCCTCTCACTGTCCCCATTTGAGAGTACGAGGTCTAAGATTGCTCCCTCATAAGTGGGTTCCAAAACTAGCTGTCTGAGGCATGCCCCCTGTAGGGCACTGAGAATGGCCCTGATCTTGGATGTGGCTGCAACAAAAGTGATCCAGTTAACATCTGGCATATTCAGGTCCCCCATCAACAGTATCTCCCCTTTCTTTGCCATCCTAAGGATGCCTTCTATCATGTCCTTGTCCATTTCCTCCCCATGATATGGTGGTCTGTATACAACCCCTGTGCGGACTGTGGTGCCATTTACAGTCTCTAGGTGACCCACAGTGCCTCCTCTCCTCCCTGTTTACTCTTTTGTTCCATTACTTTTATCCTTTTCCTTACATAGAGAGCTACTGCTCCCCCTATTCTCCCCTTCCTATCTCCCCTGTAGGTTGTGTACCCTGGTATGTTAACATCCCAGTCATGGTTCTCTGTGTACCATGTACCATGTTTCTGTGACTGCTACGATATCCAGGCATCCCTATTCCATCAAGGCCACCAGTTCAGGGAGCTTTTTGCCCAGACTATAGGCATTGGTACTCATTACCCTCCATTTCTTGATGGCCTTACCCCTTTTTGCCCCACCCCTGTCCTTTCTGCCTTTGTCATTTTCTCCATTTACCCCTGCCCTTCTCCCTATCGATGTTTCTATCTTGGTATTTACCGCACTTACTACCCTGATTTTTTTTTTTTTGTGGGGGCTAGACTTTCCCTGCTCCTTTCCAGTGCCTCCCCCACTTGGCTAGTTTAAATGCTTGCCAATGAAGCATTGAAACCCATCGCCTAGGATCCTGGTTCCCCTACTGGACAGATGCAGACCATCATGCCAGTATAGGTCTGCATCACTCCAGGTGGACCCCCAGTCCCCAATGAAGCCAAACCCCTGAGCTTTGCACCAATTTCTCAACCACTGACTGAATCCCATGGTGTGGAGTACTCTAGCCTCACCCATGCCATAGATAGGTAGCACCTCAGAGAAAGTTACCATGTGTGCTACTTGTCTAAGGCCTCTCCTTAACTCTACAAACTTTTCCTGCACTGTTCCGATCCCTTTCTCAGCCAGGTCATTTGTCCCTAGGTAGATAATGAAATCCAGCATCCTCCCCCGTGTGGCTGCTCTGGCAATCCTGAGAATTCGCTCCCTGTCCCTCCAAACCATGGCGCCAGGCAGGCACCTTACCTCCCCCTCTTCCCATCCTCTCCCAATTCTACCCCCTTAACAATGGAGTCCCCCACTAGCAGCAGTTTTCTTCCCCTGTGGGTGTCACAAAATGCACTCAGCAGGTCAGGCCCTCTGCTCCCACAGTACCAACCTCCGAGCGCAGTACTGTGAACAGGTAACAGACAGGGCAACCCTCTTGTCTGCTTGTGGGACTGAATCACCTTTAGTCTACAGTTCTGGGGGATTAAAACTATGAACCTTATGCTAGCATACCCAAATGCACAGGCTCAGATAATCTGCTCTTTGGAGGGATGCCAGATATCTTTTGCCTAAGGGCACCTAACCAGGTATCCAAAATGAACCCTTAAAACGCTATAAAAGACCTTAGGTATATTCTCACCTTTTCCCAGTTTGGGTAACACCATCAAGCTCTGAACAGTTTTTGTCAGTCTTAACCCTCTATAGGTCGCATGCAAAAAGGAACTTGCAAACACTCAGGCAGCCTCTTTAAAATAAAAGGTTTACTTAAAAATATGTAAAATGTAAACACAGAACAATATATCAAAGAACATACACTCACATAAAGAAAAACAAGGAAATCTACAAACTCTCATCAACATACAGTTAGACTTTCTGTATTTCTGTATTACCTTTATAGTGCTTATAGTTAGAGATCTTTTTTCTTAGGAGTCCAAAAAGAAGTGCCACTAAGATCAGATACCTAGGTTAAACTGCGTCTCTCTCACACATCCCTTCCATGATGTCATCTAGCTCCTCCTTTTAGAATATAAAAATTATAGAAACAATGATCTTCCCATCAGGAGATATTTCAAATAAGGTGACATTAGCAAAAACTAATTTCCCAATGACTCCTTAATTAACATCCCCCCCTTTTGATCTCGAGCAGTTCCTATTCCCAGGTTACATAAAAGGATTTTATGACTTGTCACACCATGTTGTTATACAATGTTTTTCCTCTAAGACGTCATAAAAGTTTACGAGCCCTATATCCTGGTAGCTGGGTCAGTTCTAATTAAATCTCTCTGGTCCTTTAATTACCTCCTGGTTTCAGGTTAATATATCCTGCAGCTGAAACCTTGGGGGGGGCACCCATCCCACAGGCTGTCTCATGTGAGACGCTCACAAACCACATTCTATATTACAAATATCATAGAACAATCATAGCCAGCTGTCCAAGCATCACAGTGGGGGTCCCATGTCACCCTCCTGTGGGTCACCTTTGTGGAGGTTCCCTGCATCCTCCTTGTCTCCACTGCGGGTGCCTCCACAGAGGAACCACACTTTTTGCCAGAATGGCATATGAATTGTGGAGAGGTACATCTGGAGGGGTGCACCTCTGTTCTACCACCCTCACCCTCCCTGAGCCCACTGTGGTCCAACCGCTCCTTTTTCTTGGCAACCTCTGAGACCTTCCTAGCCCTTTTTCAGAGTGAATCCCTATGGAGCAGTTCTGCTTTCAAGCTGGCAGAGAATCAATGGCAAGTCTTTTTGTTAGTGTGAATTTTGGAGAGGTGTGCATGTTTATTGATTGAACCAAGGATGATGTTTTGCAAGATGTCACATGTTTCAGCTACCAAGGGGGCCACATAGAAGTCCTGCCAATTGGCACACTGTAAGTCAAAGAGGAAGGCGTTAGGGTCAAAACTCCATCTCAATCGCGTAATGGCATAGCTAGAGGGGATACAAGATTAGGGGAGGTCCGAACACAAGCGATGAAGCAATGATCACTGATGTCATTGAAAAAAATACTCCAAAGTAGGAGTAAAAATGGGATTTGTTGACCAGATTGATGTCGAGCAGAGTGCTGTTATTAGGTTTTTCTGTTACGGTGGGTGGGTTCCATAATAAGCTGAGATAAGCCAGTTATCACATAACTCTTTCAGGGATTGGGAAGAAGAAGACAACCCGTCCATATTAAGATCACCCATAATGATAACTTTTGAGGATAAGGAGATTAGCAGATCAGATAATAATAATCATAATAATCTTTATTTAAGATAGCCTTTCAAAGTACCAAGGCGCTTTACAAAAGGTTAAAAAATAGCAATAAAATCAATAAATATGTTTCAGAGCACTTATAAAAGTCTAATGAGGTTCATTATTCAGAGCCATCAAAATTTCCCCCAACTGCTTAACCAGGTGAGACACACTAGACTGAAAGCTTTTTTTACAGGCACAACCTAGGAGCACAGGGAAGTTAAGTGACTTGCTCAGGATCACACAGTATATGCAAGCCTGGCACCATAACAAGGTCTTTAACACCTGTTTAAAGCCTACACCATCATGCCCTCCCGCAGTCGATGGGGTAGAGAATTCCAGAGGGTAGTGGCACATACATAAATGCACAGGCCCCAGAAGAGTTCAGAGATACCCTCGGAATCTCCAGCAACCCCTCATCGGCCAAACAGAGCTGTCGCTCTGGGTGACAGGGAACAAGAAGTTCCTTCAAGTAGTCAGGGCCGAGTCTGTGTAGGGCTTTGTAAGTCAGTAAACCAACTTTAAAGGTGATCTGCTGCCAAATTGGCAGCCAGTGCAGAGTGCGCATCATGGGAGTAATATGAGAACTTCGAGAAGTCCCCGACAACAATCTTGCTGCGGCATTCTGCACTAGCTGCAGGTGACTGATATTAATCCCAGAAAGCCCTAAGTATAGGGACATGCAGTAATCAAGGCGCAAGGTCTCAAAGGCATGGACAAATGTAGGTAGATCACTGGACGGAACAAAATGCTTGACCCTGGCAATGTTCCTAAGATAGTAAAAGGATGACTTGATGACTGCCGACACCTGGGATCGTAAAGTCAGCCTGTCATCTAGCACCACCCCCAGGTCCTGCACATATTCAGAGGTAAGGATCTGGGAGCCCCCTAGATAAATTCCAGAGGGTTGATCAGTCCTTAGCCCCCCTATCCAGTGACCTAGGTCATCGACTATCACCTAAGTCTTTCCCATGTTCAACTTTAGCCAGCTTGAATTCATCCAGTCCTGGATTTCGGCAAGGCAGTTGTTAAATACCTAGAGTGCACTATCCTGGTCAGGTGCAAAGGACAGGGAGAGCTAGATATCATCAGCACAGCAGTGAAACCTCAGCCCATACCATCTTACAATGTCTCTGAGGGGTAGCATGTACACTGCAAACAACATGGGGGACAATACTGACCCCTGAGGGACCCCACATGCCAGGGAGAATGGGTCAGAAGAAAAAATCCCAGACACCACTATCTGAGTTCTACCAGTGAGAAAAGATGTAAACCACCTGAGAATCTTACATGTCAGGCCACAGATGGACCTCAAACGCTCAAGCAATACCCCATGGTCAACAGTGCGAAAAGTTGAAGAGATCAAGGAGCACCAGAATGGAACAGTGTCTCCATTCTCTCGCCATCACAAGATCACTGAGTACCTGAATCAGCATGGTCTCGGTACTATGCCTCTTTAGGAAACTGGGCTGGAGAGATTTGTAGATGTTATGGATGGTCAAGTGGTCCTCCAATTGTACTGCCACTACTTTCTCAATAACCTGCCCCATAAGGGGGAGGTTTGAGATTGGTTTGTAGTGGGCCAGAGAGTTCAGGTCCAAAGAAGCTTTCTTCAGGAGGGGTGTTACCACTGCCTCCTTCAGGCAGCTTGGGAACTCACCCGTATCAAGGAAGCATCAGACTAACTGTACCAGAATCGAGCTGATAATATCACAATATCCCATAATCAGGGAGGTTGGGCCTGGATCCAAACTACAGCACATAGGGTGCATACTCTGGACAATCTGCATAACATCCCAAACTCCAGCAGGTCAAAGGAACTCCAGGAAGCATGTGGTGAAGTGACCAAGCACTGATCACCAGCATCCCCACAAGGTGAGCCGGGAGGATCTCCGACCTGATGTCAGCCACCTTGTTTACAAAGAATCGAGGCAAGCTTATGGCACTCCACTTGGAAAAAGGTCTTCAGAGCTGCAGACAGGTTGGGTTACACAACCTGTCCACAGTTCAGAAGAGCTGAGCTGGTCAGCTCTGAGCAGAAGCAATCTCCCTGGACAGGAATTCTGTCTTGTTACAGGACATCGCTGATTAATAGACCTGATAATGCTCTACAAATCTAAGGTGGTTGGCCTCCAGGGTGGTTTTCTGCCACCGTCATTCAAACCTACATCCTAGTCGCCGCAACTCTCTCAGGGATCCATCAAACCAAGGGGCCCAAGGGCGAAGGGGGAGAGAGGACAAACACGGACGGGAGCAATAGAGTCCAGAGCCACAGAGACGGCCTTGTTATAGGTCAGGACCAAGGTCTCTGGACTGTGCTGGACACAGGAAACTCTGAGAGGTCAATTACCACCATAAGGCCTTCAGGGCCGCCTCCCATATAGGGCCGTGGCAGCCATCACCAGGTACAGGCCTCTGAAGGGCACAAAAGTTGAACCTCAAGGTGCAAGGATCAGACCAACCGACAGGTTCCACCCCCAAATCAGAGGCCTCAATCCCCAGGAGGAAAAACAAATCCAAAGCGTGACCGTGTTGATGGGTGGACAGAGGTAACAATGTGTGTAAGGCCCAGTGATGTCAGCTGGAGGAAGTGCTGTCCAAATGGTGAGAGTTCATCGTCAACCCATGCATTAAAGTTGCCCAGAACCATCAGTCTAGGTGACTCCAGTGCCATATCGACCACGAAGTCCGCTACTTCCTGTAGGAATCGCTTCTCTTCCCGGGTGCATAGTAGACAGCTATCCTACAACCTACACCTTACTTTTCAATGTTTTCTTGGAAGCAACCTCACAAGGTAAGCTTCCTCACTCCATGACTGAAGCCATTATCACTGTTCTACCAAAAAAGGATAAAGACCCCTCCCTACCTTCTAGTTATAGACCAATTTCACTACTTAATACTGACGGGAAAATCTTTGCAAAACTACTAACTTTCCAATTAGAGACATTACTCTCAAACTCATCCACTTTTCTCAAGCTGGATTTATTAAGAATAGAACAGTTTTCGATCATCTTCGCTTTTATTTAATGTAATCACAAAGCCAAAACCCTTAAATCTCCAGCTCTGCAATTGCCGTTGACTTTGAAAAGGCATTCGATTCTCTTAATTGGAATTATTTATGTAACTCCAGGCCAGTATGCCATTTGAATCTGACAGCAATACCAGGTGGGCTGGGTTCGGGGAGGAATAGGTCACTCGGCACAGAGGCTAGGTTTGGCTATTCTGCACAAGGGCACCCAAGTAACTCCAAACACAGGAAGCAATAACTGTAATGTCCATTCCAGAAGTGGGATTCTCAAGTGTGGCTTTTTACTCACATCCAAACAGAATAAACAAAGCACAGATGGACCCCCATGGGGTTACTCTCCTGGAAATGCAGATTAAAAGCAACCAGAACACTTCCTCAACACTTTAGCCCTCAGGTTCTGAACCCACTGGGCACACAGCCCAGACTTGCACACTGCTTTGGGTTACACAGCCCAAACGTATACACTGTTCTGAGTTTTTCCGGGCTCAGCTCTCTTGCCAGCCACTTGGACACCTTCCATACTTCATGGAAACATTTTCTGGTGGCTCCCTAAACCACCTAAGAGCACCTCGGTTCCATCAGGGAATCTTCCTTTCAATCCCATGTCTAGATACTTTCCTCAGGCACTGGCCAAGTACCTGAGAGAAAGAAAAAGTGTCTCAGAGCAAATCCGTAGAGGTGAATTTGGTTACTACTGATGGGGGGGGGTCTCCCACCTCTCGCTCCCACAATTCACACCCAGCCATTTCTCTGAACAGTAAACACCTCATCCTGAAAAGCTTAATAATGTAGATTCTTGCTAAATGTATTTCACATTCCATCTACTTGTCTTGCTTCCTATTTGTGCTGGACTTGAACATACTTTTAAGTGGCACTGTCCATTACTCTAGACCTCCCACAGATTAAGCAGTCCAATTCCCACTTTCCAACTGTACTTGGCTGTCTTTTCCTGACCCCACAGTAACAGTCCTTTAGTTTTCTTCTGTTCAAGTGAAAACAATTGCCCTTTTTCAGAGCGAACTCACCCTTTGGTTGCAGATGCCCACAGGCATTTTCCTCCACAAGAACTTTCTCTCTAGCGCTTCTGGTGCCTCAGCACAACTTGAACAGGCAGCTACTTTCCTTAGCCGACCCAGGGGTTGCCCCTGGAAAACAGGCAAAAACCTTCCCCGCATCCACTCAGGGATGGGGCTCTTGAACCAGTGGTCCCCACCACTTCAATTACCAGTTCCTGTGTTCCTCTTCAGGTGGAAACACACACCTTCCAAAAGTAGCTCTAAAACAGAGCTTAAAGCTCTGGGAGCCTGCACGCACTCAGCTATACTACTGTCTTTCTCTCAGACTGCACACAGACTGAAATCCAAATACCCAACGTTCTACACTAACCCCCAACTGCAACACTCCAGTGTGGCTTATGCAGCTGCGAAAGTTCTATAATTATATCATCCCTCAGTCTCAGCTAAGATTGAGAACAGAGTGAGACAGTGTGAAATCCATTTAACTGGAGTTTCACAAGCTGCCTTCCCTGCCTACCACTAGGTATTACTGGGATTCTAGTAAGACCCCAGGTAGCGGGGGGGGTTACATTTATACCGTGTATTATCCCATTTTGGGGTACCTAACAAATTCTGTGCTTGGATTCAACTGTTATACACATTACCCTCTGCTCGAGTTCTTACCAATTCTATTCTATCCTCCCCTTTTCATCTGGCAAGAGGCACTAGACAAGGATGCCCCCTATCCCCTTCTTTGTTTATTCATGCTATGGAACCTCTATCAGCTTCTCTTCATCAATCCTCCACAATTAAAGGCATCCCTAATGGCAACTCCCGATATTCTTCTCTTTCTTATGCTGATGACCTTTTCATATTACTAGAAAACCTTGAAACTTCCGGACAACCCCTAATTAAGCTACTTAACACATTTGTCTCAATTTCTGGCCTGGCTTTAAATCTCAACAAATCTGAAACACTATCACTTAATCACCTTTGTAAACCTTTCATGAATACCCCATTAGGCCTTCGTTTTGCCCCACAAGGTCTCTCTTATCTTGGAATTCGAATTTCTTCAAAACTAGACAAGGTACGGGACGCCAATATCTCACCTTTGCTAGCAAATATTAAAGCCTCTTTTGAGCGATGGAGCCATCTTAACCTTTATTTGAATGGGAACATTTTTGCCATCAAAATGACAATAGCCCCCAAAATTTTATACCTTTTTTAAATATCCCTTTAATCCTTCCATCCAATTTTTTTTACCAAAATAGACAATTTAATTGAATTTTATCTGGGAAGGTAAAATTCCCAGATTTATCCATAACAAACTCTGATCCCATTGGTCTAAAGGTGGTTTCAGTCTCCATGGTTTCAAGCATACCTCTGGTCGTTCCATGCAATCCAAACTATTAAATGGTTTGGCAAACCTAATGATAAATCCCAGTATGACTTGCTATGGAAACTTCTCTTTGTCCCGCAATGGCTGACACTTCTTTATTTATAATCCTCTTTCCTTAAACCTAAAATCCTATCCCACTATAGCGTCATCCATGTTTTATTGGAAAATAATTCATAAATATCTTAAAACAAATCCAACCCACCTTGCTTACACCTCTATGGGCAGCCATAATATAACTCTAGATAACCATCCTATTTTCTGCCGAAACTGAAAAAATAAAGGCATAATTTTTATGTAAGACATACTAGAACCCCAGACTCTTAAGTTAAAATCCTTCTCAGACCTGCGTAACTTATGGAACCTCTCACATCACAACTTCTGGAAGTATTTACAACTACGTACAGCATGTAACCTATACTTCCCGCTTATTTTCCATCAGTCTCTACATAATAATGATATCTCCAGTTGGATCAAGATATCGACCAATCTAGTTAGCATCTTCTATAAAACAGTTAGGATATGCTGCCTAACCAGTCCATTAATCGCTAAAAATCAATGGAGTAGGCTTCTAAATTACAATATATCTACAGAACAATGGCACAGGTGCTGGCTTTCCCATCATAAAGCTTTCAAAGATAAAAGTAGTTCTCTTATGCAAACTAAAATTCTTCATTTGTGGTACAGGACCCCTGCGGTATTACATAAAATGGGCTTAGTGAATAATAACAGCTGTTGATGCTGTAATTCTTCTAATGGTGACCTACTACATATTTTATAGAATTGCCCCCTATATGTAATTTCTGGCATCATATTCATTCTTTTGCTAAAAAAGTGATTGATCTACTCTTCCCATTAGACTCCAAACACTGTTTACTTGGCATCTTTAATTTTCGGTCTTATAAAATATCACATTCTTATAATAGATGGCTGCACATATTGGTTGTTAGAGTTAAACGTTTTATACTTATGCATTGGAGATCTAATATAATCCCCCACTCTTTTGGATATTCTTAAACAGCTCTCTCATTATGCTACCTTTGACCGTATGACACACATTGCCATTGACCGACTCTCCCTTTATAACGAATGTTGGCAGGACTTTTTTAAATATCTGGAAACATCTACATCTACTGTTAATGTAAGGTTAGACATAAACTATATTCACCTTATAGTAATTCTTCATTGTTCTTCCACTGTGGTCTCGTTTCTTGTCCTTATTTTCTTTCTTTATATATCTTCACTTTGCCTTTTCTCTTTCTCTCTCCGTTCTCTCTTTCCCATCACTCTCCTATATATTTCTTCTCCTATTTCCCATTCTCCTACTCTCTACATATTCTCAACATATTGTCATATATTAACAGTATAATAATATATAACCATGATTTGTATTTTCTTTTTTTTATTGTATATCTTAATTTATTATAGGTTGTACTGGTTTGCATTATTTCTTTATAATTCATGATTCTTTACCTAAACCTAGTACATGTTGTTAGATAATATGCTCTTTCCTCTTTATCATTATAACTACATGATGTATATGGAGATTACTGTGTGTTGTTTGTATAGCCTAATAATAACAATAAAAATTTTAACTGCAAAAAAGAAAAAGCTAAGCTGGTCTCTAAATTATACAAAGCACGTATCAATATCTCATGGAAAACGTCTGCCTCTCTAGCCTTCTATTGGCAGCATGAGCTAGCTAATCCTCTTTGGATTCTCAATGGTATTCAATTTGGGTGGATAATTTCAGACTGATTAAGGAAGACAGACCAAGAAGTATCCATTTTAATATCTTACACAATCTATATTATACGCCCCTCAAAATTATTTTGAATGGGCAAAATACCCTCTCTAAGGTGTCCAGATTGTAATTCACCTACTGCTACGTTACACCACAAATCATGGTCTTGTTCCAAGATTTCTAGCTTCTGGGATCTGGTGAAAAGATGCATTTCTGAATATTTACCTCTTTCTCCATATTTCTCAGAAGAGACTTGCCTTTTAGGTCTCTATTCTGCTGTTCCTTGAGAGTCCAAATAGATTTGGTCTCCATGGTCACTAAACTCTTGGAGCTTAGGCATTGGAAGGACACATGGGTGCCATCCTTTCAGGAATGGTGGACATAATTCCTCAATGCTCTGAATGTAGAGAGGAGTGTGGACAACGCCACCAGCAGCTGGAACAGATTCCAGAAATATTGGAGTCCCTTCTTTTTTGCTTTAAAATCTAAATTTAGTTACTGATGATCTCTCTTGCTCTCCCACCCATCCAGCATAAAGTATTAACTGCTTTCTACTGGAGGACCATTTTTTTTTTCAGACACAAATCACGCTATTCTAGGAGGTTAAAGCACTACCGTAATTGTTAATTTAGAACTGTGTTTGCTTGGGATTTCCTCTGGGAGGGGAGGTTGTATCTTATTTTATTAATGTTTCATTGCGTTATTTATAAATTGTTATGTTTATTTTATCTTAATCTTTTTTTTTTATGTATTCCTTTCAGCTGTATTAAGGGAGTTCTCTTATTTGAGTTTATAGGTCTGTGATTCCACGGGAGAGTGACTATGTATTGCTTACTAGTCAGACCTTCCTTTGTTTTGTTGTTTCTTGTTATTTACATATTTTGTTGTTTATATATTTGATAAGGTTTGTATATTTCATAAAATAAACTTAATTGTAAAAAAAAAATAAAAAAAAGAAGAAGATGGCAACTCCCCTCCTTTGCTACCCTATCAGTCCTAAAGTCTCAACCAGGATTCTGTCACCACAACACAGAGGGAGGCGAAAGTTGAACCAAGCCTAAATAGTGTTAGGTTCCTTTAATAAGTTACAGGCATTAATATGGATCAGGCTTTGTTCCATTAAACTACGCAGTGCAGAGAGAGCAACAATTAGGAGGGTGGGGCCAGGATTAAGCTCAATTTTGCCTGCACAGAGTAGTACTTAAAGAAGGAGCTTTATGAATGCATTTAGTAGGAGCTTAAGCAAGCATTATATTGCCCTATTCCCTCGGGGGTTGGGGGAAGGAAAAATGTGTTGCAGGACACAAGGATGTGCAAATGAGAATCCTAGTGAGCGAGATGTGTGTAAGTGGAGAGAAAGAGAACAGTGTACCCTTACGTGGGAAGTGGCAATGCTTTCCCAGTGGGACCTCAGGAGCACCTAAAGGCAGCCTTGGAACCTTCTCTGCAAACACTAAGCTGCCTACCAGCAACTCTTTCCCCATGAGACCACAGGAACTCCTAAAGGCAGCCCCGGAACCCTCTCTCCTCATACTAAGCTGCCTGCCAGCAACGTTTTCCTTGTCTTTGACCCCAGGAGCTCCTAAAGGCAGCCCCGGAACCCTCTCTCTTCATACTAAGCTGCCTGCCAGCAATGCTTTCTCTGCGGGACCCCAGAAGTGCCTAAAGGCAGCCCTGGAACCCTCTCTGCTCATACTAAGCTGCCTGTCAGCAATGCTTTCCCTGTGGGACCCCAGGAGGGCCTAAAGGCAGCCCTGGAACCCTCTCTTCTCATACTAAGCTGCCTGTCAGCAATGCTTTCCCCATGGCACCCCAATAGATCCTAAAAGTAATCTCCCCTGCAGATCTTACACAGGGGTGTCTGAGATTGTTTTTTCTGCTACTGAACTTGGAGTCTCTCAAAGGGACTGACCAGCATTTACTCCAAAACTTTAAGGACTTGTATCTTTGCCAATTTCATTGGTTATCTGCTCAGTTAATTTGATTTAGTCTTTTCTCCTGTCAAGTTGTTTGGTTTGGTATGACGATGTACAGTCTCATTTCCCAGCTAGCAGCCCAGCTATTCCAGTTTTAGAACCAGCTTTTGCATACAATTCAGTGTACTGTAAGAATTTGTGCTCGTCTTTTCCTGGTGTTTGTTTTAGTCTGCGTTCTCCTAGACTCCTGAAGGTCTCCATTTCTGCTGCCTGTGCTCATGCATCCCTTCCAGAACATCTGTAGCTTGTCCCATACCCCATCCACCCACTGCATACTAATTAACCCCTTTGTCTCTCCCCTTCATAGGCAGCCCTGGAACCCTTTCTGCTCTCACTAAGCCGCTTGCCAGCAACACCTTCCCCGTGGAACCCCAGGAGCTCCTAAAGGTAATCTCCCCTGTAGATCTCACACAGGGGTGTTAGTCCATCAACTACCCCATCCACCCCAGCCACTCTCCCACTCAAGGGCATCCTCTAATTTATACACCCTCCCAGGTAATGCATTTGGCTGCTCCTTTTCTAAGTGTCTATTTCCTCATTAGTTCCTTATATTGGCCATCCCTGAGGAGTCACTGTTGCACCCTAAGGTTGTTCTTCATCCCCTACCTCTCTGCTCTAGCTCATCTCCCATTCTCTCTTGCTCCACCATATCAATGGTCACTCTCACCATCCCTCTGCTCCTTCTTGCTAGTCTCTCTCACCCAGACTCGAACCTTGTACCTTCTTCTCCATAAGTGGTGTCACTATCACTGCACTACAACAGCACTCCTGCAAGTGAACAGTTCTTACTGCCTCTACACCATTCCCAACTTTCTCCTACCACTGCTGCCTTTTATCCTCCCCCGGCTTTCCTCTCCCCATGGCCATGTTCACCCCCATTCCTCTGTCATATGCTTCTTCCTTCTCCCCACTCTAGTCCTAGCCCCTATCCTGGCACCCAATACCTCGCTTATATCCCCCTCCCCCAACCTGGCTTTCCACCCTTCACCTACACTATGTACTTCAGTGCCTCCTCAGTCTACCCCCCAACAGTGCTTCCCCTCCTCCACCCCTCCTTCTGTCCCCACCTGTCCCTCTTAGCTGCTACACACATTCACTCCCTGCCCATCCCAGTTGTTGGCCCTAAGCTCACTTGCCTATGCAACTCCCACAAGCAATTCCAGCTTTAACAATTCAGGCACATGCTTCTATTTCTTATGCTAATGTCTGCCAATGTACACCCCAACCAAAGCCCTACCTTCCCTTCCAAGCCCCCCGTCACCCTACAACTGAAGGCCTGCACTTAGCCTTGGCAGGCAGTATAGCGCAGTGGTCTAAGGCTCTGAGCTGCAAATCTGGTGACATCCAGCAGACCAGACCTGGGTTTGAATCCCACAGCTTCCACCTGCATACTGTGTGACCCTGAGCAAGTCACTTAACCTCCTTGTGCTCCCAGGTTGCTCCTGTAAAAAAGCTTTCAGCTTAGTGTGCTATACCTGGTTAAACAACTAAATAAAAAATGAAATAAATAAATAATAATAAAAAAGCCTCCATCAACATCTGCAGCTTGCAGAAAAAATTTAATCCCTCCAGGGTTGGATTGCCCAACATCAACCCAACATACTCTCCCTGGTTGAAATCTGACTCTCCAAAAATACCCCTAATATGATGAGCTCCATCCCTGGGTACTCAATCTTCCGTGCTGACAGAAGTGACAAACATGATGAGGGCAGTGTCATCTACCTTTGTGATACCCTGCAAGGCCAAATTCTCCCTCCCCACCCAACTGGACCACAGTGCCCAAGCTCTCTCTCTGAAAATTACCATCAGCAAAGTCACTGCCCCTCTCTTCATCACCTCTACCTACATCCTGCCCCGGAATCAAACGTCTGCCTTCCTCTCTGTACTAAACCACCTTTCCCTTCTGCCCTCAAAGTCTGAATGGCTAGCTCTTGGGGATTTCAATGTCAACTGGCATTCCACCACTGCCACCCCCTCAAAGATGCTATTGCTGCTTTCAACTTCTCATAGGTTGTCCATTCAACCACCAGACATAACCCTTAAACTGGTACACCACCCTGCTTGGCTTCTTACTTAGCAACCACCCCCCAGAATCACAAATGTCTAAGCGCTCCCCAATGCCTTGAGTGACCACTTCCCCGTGACCTGCATCTGGTCTTGTAAGAAGTTGAAGCCATCTCCCAAAATCCTCTTCCTGTGCCACCTGAAGCCTGGGAAGCTATAGCTTCTAAAGCACCACCTCAGCACCTGTGACTGGTTGCCCATTAACAAGGCCATTGACATCGACATGGACCCTATCTCGTTACAACTTTCAATTCCATAAGCGACATATAGGCCCTTTGCATGAAGTGCATTGTCAAGGGACCCTCCACCCCTGGATTTCTCAGTCTCTCCTAGACCTGATGTGCCTCCAGGACTCCCTCTGGCAAACTGCCCTTGACTCAGGCAAACCAGCTGACAGGCAACAATACCATGCCCTGAGAACTAAGTTCACTTGGGAAATACATAAAGCCAAAGCTGAGCACTACAAGGCCTCTCTCACCTCCACCTGGGGTTCAGGCAGAAAATTCTGGGAAAACTTTAAAGAACTAAATGGGAAATCCTCACCCCCCCCCCCCAATCATCAGTAATGGTCCCACTACCTCTGACCCCAAGCTCACAGCCAATATGCTAAACACATCTTTCTCAGACCATAGCAGTATACTCCCCCCACTTCTTTGATTTCCTTACCTCACTGAAGCCCCACACCCCCTTCTCAGCACCCCTTCCTGTTTCAGGACAGTCAATCATATGGCAGCCAAGCCCTACCTTCTCTACAGGCTTTAGGGCATTTGTAGTTCAGTGGGGACACACTGGACCTCAAATGTCGGTGCCTGACCCTCAACGAAGTCCTCTCCCCCCTCACCTGTATCATTAACTGCTCCTTTTGTCTTCATAAATTACCCTCCAAATGGAAAGTCACTGTTGTCACCCCCCTCCACAAAGTTGGTGACCGTGCCTCTGCTGGGAACTATTATCCCATTTCTATTCCCCTACCCCAAGGCCCTGGAAAGAATCATATTGAACCAACTCACTGACCATCACTCTGAGTACAACTTTCTATGTCAGGAACAACATGGCTTCCATCAGAGCCACAGCACCACATTGGCACTGCTGGAATTCCCATCCACCTTACACTCTGCCCTTGACAAACGCTGCCTAGCTGGGGCTGCATTTGTGGACCTGTCAGAAGCATTTAACACCATTAACCATACCCTCCTCCTTTCTACTCTCACCCGCACAGGTCGCTCACTAGACACCATGAACTGGTTTGCCGACTACCTGTCCGGAAGATCACAGCAAGTCAAGTTACGGACTGCCCTTTCATCCAATCTCCCAGTTGAGTCAGAGGGTCCTGCAGGGCTCCATCCTCGGGCCCCTCCTCTTCAGCCTATTCCTCAACTCCCTCCCGAAAGCATGCTCTGAGCAGCTGTTATTATATGCAGATCACGCAATCTTGTTCACCTCCCACTCCGATCCCCTCCAGCTCCAGCACTCCCTATAAAAACCTTTACAGACATGGAGACCTGGTTTGCTGATCACTGCTTAGTCCTAAATTATTAAAAAAAAAAAAATTATGTTGTTTGCCAACCATCAAAACAGGTAAAAGGACTTTACCCTGTGAACTGCCTCTTGACCAGGTTGTCTCCTTCAAGTACCTAGAAGTCACCCTTGATCCTGCCCTTAACTTCTATGGGCATATCCACCACATCAGCACAGCAGTCAACTCCAGAATTGGTATACTTCACCAGTTCAAGCATGGTCTTGCCCTGGACGCTGTCCATCTTGCGGTCTCCTCTTCCATCCTCTCCCTTGTGGACTATGGAATACTATTACATGGAACTGCTGACAGCACATCCTCCAGAGATTTAGGGTAGCAGTGAGGGTAGCCCTCAACAAGGCCTGTCACCTTATCTTTGGCTGTGACTGCACTATGCACACCTGCTCCCTATACCAGCTGTCCGTTGTCCAACTGGCTTAACTTTGACAGTAGGCTGAAATATTTTATATATATTTGTATTTATTACTAAAGTATGTTTATTCTTGTGTATTTGTGCTTTGGTACTTTGAAAAGTGCTCTACAAATAAATACTGATTTGATTTTGATTTTAAAATACTAAACCTGCCTCCTGGCTAAAAAGATCTCCGGAGGGCTATCCTCCCCTGGATTCTCTTCCCTTCTGCAACTGTCTCTACTGGTAAAAGCCACCTGTAGCTCCGCTAAATCCCCTTTCCTTGTCCCCATTTCAGAACCTCCCTTAGCCAGAGAATCTTTTCCTACAGGGCCCCACTATGGATGAATACCATCCCTAGCACCATGAACTCCGAATGTAAACTTGGCTGCTTTAAAACCCTCCTTAAGAGTCATCTTCAGACCACTAACGTCCACGACTACCAGTAGGCTTCATGTCCCACTCCCCCACCTTGACAAAGGATTTTGTCCTGTACCATCTACCTCTGCACCACTGTTCTTGCTTTGTTGCATTAAGCCTGCCCACCTCATTGCATCCACTGTCTGTCCCCAGCTTGACACTTCTAGTCCCAGAACTTGTTAAGTAACCCTGTTATTACCACCCTTGATTGTTTGTACTTGCTTCTACACTGTATATTTCACTTGTTATTCTTCCTCCGTTGAGTAACTTGTTTTCTGATGTGGAGCCTTTGTAAATGAGCCACTGACTCAAAGGTTTGCAATTCCAAAATGTCAATCAATAAATAAATAAGTGCAACACGAGGTGGTTGGTGACCTGGTCCTACAGGTCCTAGTGACATAATGAGAAGAGGGGGGTTAAGGACATGTGTTAAGAGACCTCAAGCTGAAAAAGGGGTTGGTTGGATTAAGTACAGGGGAGAGAGAAGGGGTGAATAGCACTAAGTAAGCTGTTTCTACTTGTCATACCATAAATTGAAAGCTAGGTGTACTTTAGTCTTGTCTCTCACTGCTTCTCTAAACTATGGAACTCGCCCCCCCAAAAAAATCCACCACTTCTCCTCACCATACTCTATCACTACAGCCTTACATAATGTCCTTTTTGTAAATTGTGCCTGTGGCTAATCCCTCTCAACTCCTGCCCATACATGCTTCCTCTCCTCTTACTATTACAATAATGACTACAGCTCCCCCTCCTAGCGCACAGTGTTCTGTGCGTCTGTCTGTCCAGCTGTTCGCTAATTCCCTGATGCTGGTACATCTTGCCGGCTAACTAAACCCTATTTCAAAGGCTGTTCCTGGTACATCCCTCTCGTATAGTATTATGTATGTACTAGTTTACTTAGAATAGTGTCTTGTAGTCTGTACACCACGCACTGTAACATGCATGCTCCACTGTGCCACTGAAATTGCTTAGTTTTGTATGCTCTTCTGTATCTCACCTGTTTTGCTCACTGAAAAGCCTTGCTTTGTATGCTCTTTTGTATCTCACCTGCATTGTTCTCCACTGTCTTGCTTCACAAATATGTTGTCTCCCCTCCCTGTGACGAGATGCCTTTGTAAATGAGTCTTTGACGCGAAAGTTTGTAAATCCGAATTGTGAATTAAATAAATGAAACTGCACATCTAAGGCCCTACCTGTAATAAGCATTATTTTATTTTGAGATCAAAATATTATGCACTTTTTCTGTACATCAGTTGTTAGTATCTTACATCATTATTTAATTCCCTCAACTTGGATGTTATAAGTGTACTCTGTTGCTGTGTTATATCAATGAATGTATATTTTTGCTGTTGTCTTTTTATTTTATTTATTTATTTCATCTAGGATTACAATACCTTTGAGCCGAGGCTCTTTACAAAGGTTCCACGTCAGTGTGTGCAACAGTCATCATTTTTAGTTACAAACATATAGTTATTGACTTACAGACATGTAATAACCAGTACAAAGACATGAGCTATGAGCAAGACAAGGGAAGGGGTTGGGGGAGTGAGGGTAGGAGATTGAGGGGGTAGGAGTGGAGATATGGGGGAGGTGGGGGAGGGCATGAGACAGAGCAGCCAGGGGGTCTTGTCGAGGGAATATGACAGGTAAGGTGCTAGGGGTGCAAAGACTGATTGAAAGTGCTGGGTGCTGGGGCATGTGCAGTTGGAATGGTGGAAATGTTAAGATGGGCAATTGCAGGATACAAGCAGTGAGAGGTGCAGCTTGGACTTGAAGAGGCAGAGTGTTGGCGTGGTCGCTATGTCACTGCCAAGAGAGCTGAGCCAGTTGGATGCCCGATAGGCGAATGATCTTTGTCCTTGGGTCATGCAACATCATGGGATATGTAGTAGATGGGAATTGGATCTCCTTGTAGTGACGTTCCTATGTCTAGGCTTAAGGAGGGCACAAACACCAGGTGGGGCAAGCCCCATTATAATTTTCTTTGCAGTGATGCAGGTTTGGTATTTTATGCGTTTGTCCAGTTGAAGCCATCCAGATTGGGAATAAAGGTCACATGTGTGGGTACAGCTATGTGAGCCAGTGATGAGATGACAGACCTTATTCAGGGAGGTCGCAATACATTTGAGAGCAGTGGTAGTTGCAGACCTATATATGATAAGACCACAGTCTGTATGTATATTCCCCCTGGATGCACAGTGAGATGAACAACTTGTTGCTCAGTGTGCCCTTCCTGGTGAAACACTTTCAATAAACAATAAATAAACTTTATAAGATTAAATGTTTTTTTCTTTGTGGAGGTTCATAAATTGATAACCCAGAGTACCATCATGCCTCATTTCGACCATTGTGCTAGCCTATATTACAATCTTGGTATTAAGGAAACTAAAATGTTAACTGCTGCATACAATAGTATTTGTTTTGGATTACCAAACTCATCATTGTTTATTGTTCTCTCCTTTATATTGGTTACCTACTAGAGCTAAAACAACACATGATTTTGACTGTCAAATATTTAAAGCTGTTTTTCTATCCCCAGAGTTTCCATTAGCTGATTTGGTTTCGATTTGGCACCCCTCTGTCTATTTGTGGTCATCTCATAGTATTGTTTTAGAATAAATTTTTTTGTAAATCTAACTATAGGTCATGTTCATTTTCTGTTGCTGCTTCTATATTTCAAAATAATCTATCTGATTGTCTCCATGCTTCCCCTTCACTATATATGTTTAAACTTAATTTTAAGCAATATTTAAAGTCTTCTGATATTTGTAATTAATAATAATAAATTTATTTATAAGGCACCTTATCCATTGCCAAGGCGCCTAACAAGATAAAACAGATAAAATCATTCAAACATCCAGCATAAACAGCTTAAAATTAATTATAATAAATCCACAAAAAATAATCAATTAACTAAAAATGCTTGTTGCCATAGAAAGGTTTTTAAACCCTGCTTAAATCTCTCTACAGTTGTGCACTCCCGTAACTGACGGGGTAGAGAATTCCAAAGAGTGGGGGCTGCATACACAAAAGCTCTTGCACCACATGATTTCAAATTCACTCTTGGAATCTCTAGCAACCCCTCATCAGCCGAAAGGAGTGATCGACCAGAGTAGTAAGAGACCAGAAGCTCTTTCAGATAGTCCAGACCTTGTCCATGTAGGGCTTTATAAGTCAACAAACTGACTTTAAAGGTGATCCGCCACTGTATAGGCAGCCAGTGCAGCTCGCGCAGTACCAGAGTAATATGACAGGATTGAGCAGATCCTGTCAAAAGCTGGGCTGCCATGTTCTGCACTAGCTGTAGGCAACAGATTTCCGCCCCAGAAAGCCCTAGATAAAGGGAGTTGCAGTAATCCAAGCATGAGGACACAAAGGCGTGGACCAGAGTAAGAAGGTCGTCCGATGAAACCAGATGCTTAATCCTGACGATGTTCCTAAGATGGTAAAAGGAAGTTTTGATGACTGCCAACACCTGAGAATGCAGGGTCAGCCCATCGTCAAAAACTACCCCCAGGTTACGCACCCATTCAGAGGTCGGGAGTGAAATGCCACCAAGGAAAATTCCAGAGGGCATACCAACACCCATTCCCCTTATCTGACAACCTGGGTCCACAACCAACAGCTCAGTTTTTTCCAAGTTCAACTTCAGGCAGCTAGAATCCATCCACTCCTGGATATCTTTCAGACAGTTATCAAGGACAGAGAGAGCTCCATCCTGGTCGGGTTCAAAAGAAAAGGTAGAGCTGGGTATCATCTGCATAGGAGTGAAACCTCAGCCACACCTTCTTACACTGTCTCCAAGGGGTAGCATATACACCGCAAACAACATGGGTGACAACACAAAAACCTAAGGTACCCCACATAACAAAGACATTGATCCTAAAGAATAAACCCCAGACACAACTGTCTGTGTTCTTCCCGTGAGAAAAGATGTAAACCATCTGGGGACTGTTCCTGACAGTCCACAGATATGCCTCAGGTGCCCTAACACCACATGGTCTACAGTGTCAAAAGCTGAAGAGAGATCCAGAAGGACCAAGATGGTACGATTCTTCTGATCTCTCGCCATCAGGAGATCATTGAGCACCCGAACCAGCACTGTCTTGGTACTCAGTCTCTTCCGAAAATCAGACTGGTGTGGTTCATAGATGTCATGGATGGTCAAATGGTTCTCTAGTTTGGCTGCCACTACTTTTCAATTACCTTCCCTACAAAGGGAAGGTTAGAGATAGGTCTGTAGTTTATGTGGCAGTCTAGGTTCAAGTTAGCTTTCTTCAAGTGTGGTGTCAACACCGCCTCTTTCAGGGAGCTAGAAAATTTTCCAGATTCCAAGGAGCACCAGACTATCTGCACAAGGACGGTCCAATAACATCAATACAACCAAATATTAAGGAGGTTGGTCCAGGGTCCAAACTACAGCATGTAGGGTGCATAATCTGGATAATCCGCATGACATCCATGAACTTTGGTCGACTGAAGGTACTCCAGGAAAACTGAGGTACAGTGACACCGTACTGCTCAAGAGCAACCCCCCAAAGAGTGTGCAGGCTGAAGTATCACCCTGATGTTGGCCACCTTATTTGCAAAAAATAGAGCTGGCTCAATGCACTCTAATTGCAAAAAGGCTTTCCGAACATGTAGACAGGCTAGGTTGCACAGTCTAGCCACAGCTCAAAAAGGCTAAACTGGTCGATTCTGAGCAGCTGCAATCTCCCTGGACAGGAATTCTGCCTTCTTACAGGTGATTGCAGAGAGATAGACTTGATAATGGTCCATCAATCTAAGGTGGTCTGCATCGAGGGCGGACTTGCACCAGCAATGCTCTAACCTTCGTCCCAGTCTCCACATCTTCCTCAAAGTCCCATCAAACCAAGGGGACTTGGGGCGAAAGAAGAGAGGGCAAACTCGGACTGGAGCAATGAAATCCAGGGGCGTCGAGATGGCAGAATTATAAGCCATCACAAGGGTCTCTGGGTCATTGCTTGCCGACAAGAGGGATGAGAGATCAAGAACCGCCACCAGACCATGAGAGCTTATGTCCTAAATGGGCGGTACCTGACCATCTCCACAGGGGTAGACCTATGGGGGGGTGCTAAAACTAAACCCCATGGTGTAGTGATTAGATCACCCAACTGGTTCTACCCCCAAGTTAGACGTTTCGATCTCTAGGAGGAAGATTAAGTTAAGAGAGTGTCCATGTTTATGAGTAGCAAAGGAAAACACTTGTGTAAGGCCCAGAGATGTCATTAACTGGAGGAAGTGTTGACCAAATTGTGAGAGTTCATAGTCGATCCAGGCATTGGAGTTGCCCAGCACCATCAGTCTGGGTGACTCAAACGCCATGTCGATGATGAAGTCCGCTACTTCCTGAAGGAATCGCTTCTCATCACCGGATGGATGGTAGTTGAGGGTGATTCGATAACCTACACCTGCTACAATGGCACACTCAAAAGACTCAACCTCCTCAACTAGCACTCTCGTGAGGTTAAGTTTGGTCTTGAAACAGACTGCAACACCCCCCCCCCCGCGATCCAATCTAGGGCGGTGTATCACCAAGTACCCAGCTGGAATCATAGCCTCCAGAATGGGGCCAGAATTTTCATTCAACCAGGTCTCGGTGATGCAAGCCAGGTCCACTGTTTCAACAAGGTCTGCAATAATTGCAGCCTTGTTCTTAAAGGGAAACGATCCTGCAGGTGGGCCCCACCTCCATGTGAAGTGGGGCCCGATTAGTAGCTGCAGAAGAATAAATAAAAAATAAACGTACTTGCTCTCATTTATTTGAGATTGTATCTGGTTGATCCTGCGCTCTTTTTGCCCTGGCATTTTAAGAAGCACAGCCCTCCCCATCACGCCTACAAGCACCCGTGGCTGTCTCCATGATGACGTTTCAGGTGGGGAGCAGCCGGGGGCATCTATACACTTAATATGTGGCTCCTTTTTTAAAACAGCTCTGGTTTGAAGCCTGGACATTCTTGGGCATTTCTTATTCAAATACTGGCTGATAAGTACCCGGCCAGCCGGTACTTGATCTCAGTGTAGCCCAGACATACAGATTCTAAACCTTCTCACATTGCTGGCCCACCTTCAGGCCATCTGATAGGACTACCCCAAGGTCCCTTTCCATTTTTGTTGTTGTCAGTATCTCACCCCCATTGTGTTCTCTTCCCCTGGGATTTTGCTTCCCAGGTGCATTACTTTGCACTTCTTTCCACTGACTCTAAGCTGCCATATATCTGACCATTCCTCCAACCTTGCCAAGTCCCTTTTCATCCTTTCCACCACACCATGAGTATCAACCCTGTTGCAGATCTTTGTGTCATCTGCAAAGAGACATACTTTCCCTTCCAGTCCCTCTGCAATGTCACTTATAAAAACATTAAAAAGGACCGGCCTCAGTACTGAACCCTGTGATACCCCACTAGTAACCCTCCTTTCTTCACTGTGGACTCCATTTACTATTACCCGCTGTGTCCTGTTGTCCAGCCAGTGTTTTATCCAGGCTAGCACTCTGGGGATAAGGTGCATTTGCACTACACAAGGGAAAAATGTAAATCCAAGGAGCCCAGTTACAGCCGGTCAAGTAATGTCTGAAAGAGGTTTAAGCTACCCTGGAGCTGCAAAAAAGTAAAGAGCTCAAAGAAGCCCGAAGTAAACGTTAATGCCAGAAGCAGCACCAGTGTCCTGGCTGGTATTTGTTTATTACTGTTGTCTCTCGGGACACAACAAAACCAATTACAAGATGCCTGAGGAACAGCTACCGATGTCTTGGCTTTCTGCATGGATTTAAGCAACTGAGCCATGAAGACCAGTGAATGGTAAAAACCCAGAAGGGAACTTTTTTTTTTACCTACATTGACATTTTTGTGAAATTATTGATGAAGTGGCATCTGTTGATGATGTTCTAAGCCATGTTTTTTCACTGTTTGCATTGGCACTGGTAAAACTTGAAGCACTTTATTAAAAAGTTACCTCAGAAGACTGAGGCTTTCGTCCATTGAATCTGGGTGTTGCTGACAGACTGACTCACTAGTGTGTATGTTTACTGTTCATGTTTTCCTTGCGACTGGTGCACCAGATTACCTCCATTGAATCTGGGTGCTGCTGATAGACTGGTTCACTAGTGCATAGCTCTACCGTTCATGTTTTCCCTGCTACTGGTGCACCAGATTACCTCGAGTCACCAATTGATTACTTAAGCGAAATCAAAAACACTTTCTACATTTTAGAACTAAGGAGGGGATAGGGCAATTGTTACCATAGTAGATTTGCTGTGTGTTTATGGTAGAAGAGTCTGCTACCAGAATGTCGACTTCAAGACAGTTGGGGGGGGGTGAGGAGAGATCAACTTAGAACCCATAACTGAGGAAGGGCAAGGCAAGGCAAATTTTATTTTTCTAGCACCCAATCCCAGAGGCTCTGGGCACCATACAAAAGACCCAAGCTCAATTTACATACACACAACTATATCCTCATACACATCCCATAAATATATAAAACCCTCTAAATTTAAAAAGGACTAATAACACTAGTGTCAAACAGAGTCTGAAAATGCCTGATTGAACAAGTAAAACTTCAGGTGGGTCTTAAAGACATCCACTAACAGACCCTTCCTCACCAACAATGGGAGCGAATTCCATAATACGGGACCAGCGACATTGAATGCTTGATTGCCTGCAGTTTTTAATCTTGTCCTCGGAATTGTCAGGAGACCCCTCAAGGAGAACCGGAGGGGCCGAACCGAGGCAGCAGGTATAAGAAGGTCAGCCAGGTAACAAGGGCCCAGTCTGTGTAGGGCCTTATAGGTGAGCAAGCCCACCTTGAAGAGCACCCACCAGTGAACTGGCAGACAGTGCAGTTCTCGCAGCACCAGGGTGACATGGCAATATTTCGATTGGCCTGTCAACCACCTGGCAGCTGCATTCTGCACTAGCTGCAGTCGATGGAGGGTGCCTCCGGAGACCCTGAGGTAGAGCGCATTACAGTATTCTAACCTGAATGTGACAAATGCACGTACCAAGGTCAGGAGGTCAAGGAGCGGAATCAGGTGCCTAATCCTGGCAATATTTCTTAGATGTAAAAAGCTTCCCTTGACAATGGCAGACACCTGCTGCAGGGTCTCCAAGCTCTAAGCATGTATAAGTAATGGTTGCAGATGGACTGCACCCTACAGTGCTAAGAGAAGTGGTGCAAGAGCTGGCAGCGCCCTTGAACAGTCTACACAACAGCTCGCTGGAATTATGGGGGCTGTCACAAGATTAGAGATCAACAAATATGGTGCCCCTGCATAGGAGTAGGAAAAGGGATGAGGCCGAGAACCATAGGCTGGTAAGCCTGATGTCCATTGTTTGCAAGATGCTGCAGGTCACTGTAAAGGAAAGATCCATGGAGTTTCTGGAGGCAAATGTATTCAGGACAAGAAGCTGCATGGGTTCACCAGGGGAAGGTCTCGTCTGATAGAAACAGAAACATGGATTTCAGCACATAAGGACCTCTTGGCCCACATAATCTACCCTATTTCCCTACCTACAGTGCTGCCGCAGACCCTACTCTGGATACTATAAATTTTGCAAAACTGCCTGTATTGTCCCTTGCTAGACCTCTCATGCTGAAACTCTTTTTCTTACCCCCGACTACAGTAATTTCCTCCTCTGTGCACTTCCTAAGTCCCTGCTATCATATCCACCCTTCTTGACTACAGTAATTTCCTCCTCTGTGCAGTTTCTAAATCCCTGCTATCACATCCCCCTTCTTGACTGCAGTAATTTCCTCCTCTCTGCACTTCCTAAGTCCCTGCTATCATATCTACCCCTCTTGACTACAGTAATTTCCTCCTCTGTGCACTTCCTAAATCCCTGCTATCACATCCCCTCTTCTTGATTGCAGTAATTTCCTCCTCTGTGCACTTCCTAAGTCCCTGCTATCATATCTACCCCTCTTGACTACAGTAATTTCCTCCTCTGTGCACTTCCTAAATCCCTGCTATCACATCCCCCCTTCTTGACTACAGTAATTTCCTCCTCTGTGCACTTCATAAGTCCCTGCTATCAGAATTACAAAATGTGTATAATGCAGATATTTGCCTACTTACCCGCCGCTGAAATTAAAACCAAGAGACTTCAGTCCTCTCTCATGACCATCAATTCTCAAACCACTCACATATCCACTATAGCAATGAAAAGTTTATTTTTAAAATTCTCCTAGCCTTTTCTTCTTCTAGGTTTTCTAACACCATCACTGCCTAGTAGTAATCCCAAATTCTTTGCTCTTCCAACACTAGACTGTTTTCTTTCCTTCTTAACTCCCTCTCGACCATAGTTGGAAAAATTCCAAAACTGCATATACCTGGGCAAACTGGGTGGCCAAGGGGTCCTCTTCCATCAACAAATTCTATGTCTCTGTGTTTCCATTTAAGCGCATTATCAAGTCACCTACTTTTATTCTACTGTAACCCCTAGATGGCGCTATCCCAGGGGCTACTACCCCTGCCTGATTTGCCACTAACAGGTTGAGGGGCCTGGATCCAATGGCGGGTGCCTCCACCCAGAGGTCAGGGTTTGCAATAGTTAAACTTACTTGGTCACAGCCTCTGGACACTGTAACTCTCTTTCCCACTAGTGGCCCACACAATATATCAGAATTACTCTTCACCGTATACACTTACCCCAGGACTAGTTCGGCACTGGGACCTCCTGTGAAATAAGATACAGTGCAACAATCACAGTACAGTACTTTAACATGAAACAAATACCTCAGGCAGTATAACTTTGCTGAAACAAGCAGCTTTGATTTATTTAGGGGATATAACAAGGACGGGAAATCAGGTTAATTAGCTTATCACTTTACTATCTCTACCTATGGCTCTGTGCAGGCCTATCCTACCAGTTACTGTCCCTGGGTACCCAAGCCCAAGTGGCTAGTCCAAACCGTGGCAGCTGGTAGGGGCCCTTTCACACAGTGAAAAGAAAAATTAGTTTAAACAGTCAGCAGTACAGTGATTCCATTTGGATTTAATGTGGCAATTCAACAGGAGCGACCCTGAATTAGTACTCACGACTCCAAACAAGATAGGGTCCTTCAACGTCAGCAGGGCTACTCTTGATCTCCACGAGACTCTTCACACATTTATATGGTAAAAAAGAAAGTACTATACCAGGCAGGCTGCTTCTCTATCCCATCGCAATACTGCAATACCGGGAGAACACACAGCAGATTCAGTTCCTGACAGACCGAGTGCAATTCAACAATTTCTCCAGTCTTCTACAGGGTGAGCCTGGTTTCTACTCTTCAGAGATCCTTTGATTCTTTTCACAGGATGGATTCAGTCCTAACAAGCAGTTACACAAGCTGCAGACCGGAACTCTGGGCCTTATACACTTTTTTTGACTGAAACTGTGCACTGAAGGAGCACAGGGTTTCTTTCCCCTTCACTGCCAAAGCTCAAACTGAAACTCCCAACAGACAAAACCGGGCACTTCCTTTGAGTTCCTCCCAGTTCTTGATTGGATTGGCTGTCACTCACAATAGACTGCTGCTGTTGGTCCAAAAGGCCAAAGTCTAAACTACATCTCCCAGAGTCACTGCCCATACAATCCTCTTGTGGCTGGCTCAGATTATGAGTCCAAGTTCTGATTGGCCCAAGGCACCATTTTAGAGCTAGCTTACCCCACACTGATTGGTCCAGTTCAGCAGTTCAAAACCAGAATGGGAACTAGGCAGACACAGTTCTGACTGCAAAGAAAGCAGGTTAGACAAACTGTAATTTCATTATTACTGTAAATGATTTCTGGCAAACAGTTACATCTTTCAGATAGGTTCCTTTGCACTCCTAGTGACTGCAAAATGGAGTGAATTGGCAGCAGCTCGAGTGGTACTCAAACAGAGAAGCACACAGTCCCCCCATACAAACTAATTATGTCTGCAAGCAGACAGCTCTTAAAGAGACAGTACCAGAGGCTCTAAAAACACTCACTGATAAATGGCTTAAATGCCAAACACCATTCAGGCTTGGAGCATTCAAGCAAGCTCCTGGAAGTCTTTTGGGAACCCCCATTTGCAGGGGGGTTACACTACTACAATTCCATTTTTGACTACTGTGATATAGTCTATGGTGCTGCTCCCGAATCCCCCCCTAACCAGATTGGACACTATTTAACTCCTTCTGTTGGTTTGCCCTTGATGCTCCATCACGCACTCACCACTGTGACCTCTGCCACACCATTTCCCTTCCCCTGCTTGCCAACAGGTACTTCACTCATTGTGCCAAACTCACTTCTAAATTTTGGTTAGGAAAACTTCCCTCCTACCTCTCATGTTCAAGTTCAAGTTTATTGCAGGAAATAACTTCATTGAGCACACTCATTCACAAGGAGGTCCTGAGACATATAAGCAGACAAGTACACATTGCATAATAACAACTTCAAATAACAACATCACGATAATTAAGTATAGTTTCAGAAATGTGGTACATAATGCTTAATTAGGAAATAACCCGATAGGTAATAAGCCTGGAGTGAAAAAAAAAGGAATGAGAATGAAGATTGGAATGTGTATGAGGAGTTAACAGCCATAAAGTAGGAAAATGAAAGTCTGGAGGAGCAGGAGGGAGCTAGAGGGTGTAGGGGGAATTAGGTGTAATTGAGGAGGGAAAGAAAAAGTAGAAATGGAGTTAGGGGTATGGGGTAACAGGATAACGTTACGGTAGGGGTAACAGGAGGAGGAGGGTAGATGGGAGTAAGATAGACTAGGAAATGGAAGGCTAACGGGCAAAGGACAGTAGAGGGAGTGGCTATAGACTTATTTTAGTATTCCCATGGAGGACATTTTGGACTAGTGGTCAAGGGCAAGTGGTAGAAGAATACTTCTGAGCTGGAACTATTTCCAGATAGTTGCAAGGCATGGAGAGCAGTAATAGCGGTGATAAGGTTTAGAAATAGCTACAACTGTCTTTTATTTTGTATGCAGCCAGCCTTTTGAAGAAATTGACAGAGACGATGCTGGATAGTTTCAATGTGGACTGGAGCTGGTTCCAGAAGGTGGGAAGGGTACTTGATATGGCACGTTTGCCAAAGGAAGTGCGAGTCCTCAGTACATCAAGGAGGATGAAGTCAGTTTTCGTAAGAGAGTAGGCACTGTTGGAAATACGGATGAGGAATGTTAGATAGCTTGGGATCTTATTTAGGATTAACTTGAAAGTCCAGATACCAATATGAAGCATACGTCTAATCGAAAGTGACGTCCAACCAACAGCTGCAAACAGATCACAGTGGTGGGTTTGGGAGGGTAAGTTTGTAATAGAAACATAGAAATATAGACTTTGACGGCAAATAAGGACCACTTGGCCCACCCAGTCTGCCCATTTCCCTATCTATTGGATAAGCTGCAGATTCTAGTTAACCAACAGCCTACTTCCTGCAACCCCCCACTATAATTGCCTTATGTCTGTCCCATGCATGTTTGAATTCCCCCACTGTTTTAGACCCCACAACCTCTCCAGGAAGGTGGTTACACCACAATGATAGAGGACATCCAATTTTCTTAGGCGTGTAACAGCTGAGGGAGTATAGATAAAACTCTGTAGTTGAATAGAGGGAGGAATGTGGCCTGAACAAGCCTGATTCTAGTATCTAGCAGAGTGACCTGTTATGGAGGAAGAAACCAAGCCTGGCCTTTAGCCTCCTTGACAGGTCCTCAAGATGGTCATTGAAGGAGATCTTGTTATCTAACCAAATACCAAGATATTTGAATTTGGAGACAACTTCCAAGGGTTCGCCTAAGGAGGTGACAACAAAGTCTTTGGGGGGGGGTCGATGGAAGAGGAATTAAGAGTGAGGATCATGGCCTTGGTTTTCTTGGCATTAAGGAAGAGTTTAGCATTAATAAGATTAATTTCTAGCTGGGCAAAATCAGCTTGTAATACATCCCTCACTTCGGAAAGTGTTGTGCTAGATCAGGGTTTTATTTAACTCTAAAAATTGATTAGCGTTTTTCTCATAAAAGTGCAAAATCTTTGTGAAAATGCATAGCTCTTGCCCCACTGTGTTTAACAAACACAGCATTCTAGAAAATCTATATAAATACTTTCTGTACAGCTAGTATCATCCCAAGAAAAAAACTGCTAATCAATTATTTAAAACCCTGAAGATGTATACAGTACTGTATCATCTGCAAAGAAATGCAGAGTGGAGTTAGTTATGTGTGTGTCTAGAGTATTGATGTATAGGGAAAGAGGATAGGGCCTAAGATGGAGCCTTGCGGAACTCCCCTGGCAATCGGTAGGGAGGCTGAAAAGGTCATCAGCTTTGACTTTCTGGGTCCTTCCAGTTAGGTAGCTGGTAAACCACTGGGTGGTACATGGGGTAGCACCTATTTTGGTAAGGTTACTAACTAGTAGGTTGTGATTGATGGTGTCAAACACTTTGCTAAGATCTAAGAATACTGCACCAGTTATTTTCTTAGTATCCACAGCAGAGACCCAGTCATTGGTGACTTTAGCCAATGCAGTGACTCTGCTATGATTGGGCCAAAAGCCAGGCTGTGCTGGGTTGAGGAGTGAGAAAGTTTCAATATGGTGCTTTAACTGAGTATAGATCAATTTTTTGAAGACTTTAGAGAGGATGGGCAAGACTGAGATGGGTCTGTAATTATTTAGGTTGCATGGGTCCCCTGATTTAAATAAGGGAAGGATGTGGGCTGATTTCCAACAAGAGGGAACTGTGGCAGTGAAGATAGAAAGATTGAATATGTGAAGAATAGAGGCAGTGAGATGGAGGTAGTCTAGTTTTAGGAAGAATGGTTCTAATCCATCATCTCCAGCACTTTTCATTGTATCTAATTTAAGGAGCAAATCTTCAACATCTTTAAAGTTAAGAGGGAGCAGATGGAAGGGGCAAGTCGAGGTTTGGGGTACGATGTTACTGCTGTCATGGTTATTAGCACAGCCTGCGTATGGTGAGGAGTTGAAGGCTAGGCCAGCTGTAACAAAATGGGAGTTAATTTCTTCAAGGATTTGGCAGTTACTAACCACAATCCTACCACTGCTGAGGATCTTAGATGGAATAGAGGGGGCAGCAGGCTAACCTTCCATAGACTTATGTGTCCTCCAAATTTTAAGGGCATTCCCCTTTGCCTGCTCGAGGGTGGAAACATAATAGTTTGCTTTAGCTGAGTGTGTGCATTTGACACAGGCATTCCTAGCTGCTCTAAATGCCTGCCAATCTGCTGGGTACTTAGTACGTCTACCTTTCGCCCAGAGCTTGTCATGGTTTAAGAGTGCACCTTAAGATCTGTTGTAAACCAAGAGTTGGAGGTTTTGCGCATACTAACCTTGACCAAAGGTGAATGCTTGTTAGCCAGGGCAATAAGGTTGTCATTAAGGATCACAAATACTGCTTCGGTTGTTTTAGCAAGGCAGAGGTCTTGGCATCTGATCTTGCCTAAGTCAGACAAGTATTTTGACGTACTGAACTTGCGATAGGACCACTTTGATATGAGCTTGGGCTGATGGCTGTCTTTTGCTTGCAATCTTGAACAAACTACAACCCCATGGTCACTCATGTCTTGTGGAAGACTGCAGAATGTAGGATTTTGTGGGGATGTGTAGTTAATATAACATCGAGGAGTGAGCTATTGACAATGTTTAAAGTATTGACCCTGGTAGACTCGTTAACTAGCTGGGCAAGGCTGACTTCATCACAGAAGGATTTCAGATTGCGCGATTTAGGGGTGAGCCAGTCCATATTAAAATCCCCTAGGACTACAGTTTCAGAGTTGGCAGAGATGGTTAAGGATTTAAGAATGTCAAGGATATCAGTGCCACCACCTGCGGGCCTATAGCCACCAATAACAGTGATACGTTCAGTAGACGGGAGGTGCAACTTAAGGGATACTATCTCATTATTCCTTAGGTTTTGATTTACAGTAGATATTGCTTACAGTGTACTTAGTTTTAGCATAGATTGTGACTCTGCCCCCCATCTCCCTATCAGCCCTATACAGACTGTAGTCCCGGAGAGTAACTTGTTGGTCAGTAAGGATCTTTTTGAGCCATGACTTAGTAATAGCAAGAAGATCTAGCTCAGTGTGTGCAGCCCATACTTGTAACTGAACAAATTTGCTCTCTTCCCTGCCTCCCCCCCATTCCCTCAGATCCACTGTCACTCACACTTTGTTGGTCCCCTGTTGTACGACTCTCATTGGTCAGTCAGGCTTTACCCATCATTTCCCGCAAATCTGGAACTCCCCCCCCCAAATATGGCACTCCTCCCACTCCCTTGCCTCTGCCTTACATAACTTTCATCTAACTGCTCCTGCTTTAACCCTCCTTAACTGTCCTCCTATGCTCTGCTCCTCTCATGACTCACATCACCTATTAAACCTTCCACCCCCAGCCTGAGTCTCAGCACGCTCTCCTCCCCCTTCATGACTATGTACTATGTTTCTCAAACATGCTACTTGCAATTAAATGCATATTTCACAGGTATGATATATTTAATTTTATGTTATGTTACAAATGCGACTGAATGATTACTTTTGTATTTTTTTAACTGTCTTGTTACAAATGCAATTGAATGCATAATTTCTTGTATATTTTAAAAGTTAAACTGTATGTCTAATTCTTCATCCAATAGTACCCCCCTCCGCAGTCGCACTGGGAGACGAGCAACTTGTCATTCACTGTGCCTTCCTGGTGAAACATTTCAATAAATAAACAAACAAGCAAACACTTACTGGTGGGAGTGACTTCAAGACGATCCTTCTGCTCTGCAATCTCTCCCCCCTTCATATCACTAAATGGGAGCTCCTTGTCACTCGGAAACAGCAGTAACAATTGCTCCAATGGGATGTTGTAACCTGCACATCAACAACAGAAGACAATACAACTATTATTTGTAATTGGAGCAAGAGAAATGTTACAAAACACCCTTCTAAGAAAAAGTACATTGTACCCGTCATTGCAAGTAACTGTACATATATGGATGATGGCCCAGAACACAGAAGCATAGAATCAGATGGCAGGAGACCAAGGGGCCATTTAGTCTGCCCATACTATACTACTTCACCCTATCAACCTACAACACTGGTGGGTTGTCTCCCTTTTCCCCTGCTCCCTCAGCCCTGAATCCAGTGTCGCCCCCATAGGAATTATGAATCCCCATGCCCTGTTCCAGCCACATTTAAACATATTTAAGGTAGCTGCCCCACTACTTCAGCCATGGATTAGCCACCCCTTTCATTAAGTAAAACATCCTCACATCTCTCTTGAACTTGTCCCCCATATTCTTCAGCCATGCCCCCCAGTGGCTGGTTCTCTATTCTTCACAAACAGGTCCTTGCTATTCCCCTTACATAAATCCCCTCAGGAACTTACACGACCCCATCTTGAGTGTGGCCAATAGTGAGTGCATATTTAGGTATTCTGTCCCATCTATATTTGGACTCGAAACCACACCTAGGCCTTCCTCTGATGCATCAGTCTTTATCAGAAATTGTTTCTCAAAGTCTGGGCTTCTTAAAATAGGGACAGAATATAATGCAGCCTTAATGACTGCAAAATCAGTCTATTTCACAGTATATGGGCACCGTTTCTTCATGAATTCAGTGCTGGATCTGCCTTGCTGATCCTGGATCATCTAAGCAACTCTCCTATGCACCAGCTTCAGACTGTCTACATCCTTCCTCCAGGTGAAGACTTTGGAACTGAGCACAGTATTCACATGAGGCCTCACCAAGGATCTGTGTTGGGGCAGTATCACCTAATTTCTTCCATTATCGTAACACCTCCCCTTCCATTATCAGAACCCCTCCCTATACACCACAGTATCCTTGACACCTAGCTATATGCATTGTTTCAGTGACTAACTTGCTTGAAGGAATCACTGATGATGACCTCCAGATCCCTCTCCTCTGTTGAACGGTCTAGCCGAACTCTCGAATAGTACTCAGTGTATGGGTTCCAGCTCCTTAGGTGCATTATCTTGCATTTCTTGACAATGAATCACAATTGTCAGATCTGAGACCATCTCTCCTACTTCTCTAGGTCAGTTGGAACTCCTACACCCCCTCCCTGTGATCTACCCTGCTAAAGAGCTTAGTGGCATCAACAAAGAGAGACAACTTACCCATATACCATCCCCTATATTCCTGATGATCAAACTGAATAGCACAGGTCCCAGGACTGACCCCTGTGTGGTAGGGCCATACCGCTTAAGTGTCTCTCATTACAAGGGACATCCCTCATTTTGCCCCTTAAAATTGCTCTGTCCCTCATCAGTCCCTCATGGAAAAGGTACTGCCCACACAGTGAATGTGTTGTAAATTCAGACTTTAAAGTAGAAATACTTAACATTCTAAAATACTAAATCCCAAATAAACTTTGTACAAGTAAACACTATGGTTTCACAGTGTTCTGAGCGTGTATCTCCATGTTTGAGGATGTGACCCTCATTGTGAGTGTGTGTCCCTCTTTGTCCCTCCTTTTCACTGTCCAAACATGTGCATGCCCCTCATTTTAGTGACAAAATTTTAAAAGAGGTATGGGTAGGGGTGATTGTCCTACCTAAATATTAAAGGGACTCTATTCTAATTACTTTTTCTAAGGCCTGGTGCAATAGCATTCTAACTATTCTATTCTGTACTGTCCTCTCCCAGTTATGTCAGGATGGTCATCTATAGAACGCCCTCCTTTTTTCTTCTTTACTCTGGGTTTCCTTTTCAGTTCCCTTTAAAATGCACCCTGCATGGTTCAAAGTGACCAAACAATGTAACAGCTAGATAGCATAGTTTCATTTGCCTATCTAAAATGGATACCTGTTGTTAATATTTGCACATTGAAAATATGAGCCATTTTTTGCTGCGCTGTTATGTAGCACATACAGTATAAATTACACATGTCTCCCTGAAGCATACTGAAAACTTTTATACACTGCATAGTGGTTTGGGGTCTGAGATAGCCAGATTTAGTATAAATAAAAATGTTCTGTCAATAAGGAAAAGACTGGAGAATGTATTAGTTATATTTTAAATTCATAATGGTATCAGATATAAAACACCCCTGGTTTTGCAGACAGCCCAGACCCAGCTGGAAGCAGCCTTGGTTGTGCACACTGCCTGCAGCCAGTTGCAAACAGCCTTGAAAACAGTTGCAAGCAGCCCAGGTTTTTCACTCTGCCTGAAGCATGAGAGAAGGAAGGACATGCAGTCTTCAGGTCCTCAAAGCAATCTGATGCTCAGATGAGAAAAGGATCTCAGGTTTAAGGCTCTGGCAACAATAAAGGCGGCATGAGGTAGTGTCCTAGCTAACTGTTAGACCTTCTTGTACCTCCTCTCTCTGTCTGCCCCCTCTGCTCTTCCTGTAGGGGCTCCCTGGCAATTCCTAGGACAAGGCTGAGATCTGCCAGCGACAAAGCTTTTAGCGTTACCGCTCCCATTCTTTGAAATTCGCTGCTACTTTGGGTTAGGGTGCCCTTACTTTGGAAATTTTCAAGGCCTGCCTGAAGGCCCTCCTATTTCTTCCAAACATTTCAGGACTGAATCACTGAATTTAGTTGAATGTGATGATTATATGATGTGTTATAAATTTTATTTTTCGTATTTAAAATGTGTTATGCATTTTTTGCTATCCTGAAGTTGTATTTATTCATTTTGTACAGTGCCCAGAGCTACTGGGATTGGGCGTTTTTAAATAAATTCTGCCTTGCCATAGGAAGTGTGTAAATTTTCACCATTGGAAACAAAAGCTCTTCTGCACATAATATGTACTCACTCATCATGTGAATCTGTTAAAGGCCAAGGCCCCTTCAATAAGAACAGAGGAGTGCCTGATGGAAAGTGCTGGACAGAATTATGAACCTATTTAACTGCTCGGGGGTGCCCGACTTGTGAGTATTTTCTTCCATAAAAGGGAAATTCTGTGCCTTAGGTTTGGCAGATATTTACTTAGTTCAAATCCTGTGGACCCCACATTAATCTGGAAGGAGTAGTTTAGTGAAGGGTGCAACCCAGAAGAATTCACACTTGTAGACAGATAGGAATAGACAGAGGCAGAGGAGACACCAGGCCCAAACAGAAATATTACCAGAGGTAATTCCCATCTTCAACTTGAGTCATAGAAGTTTGATGGAAATAGAGATCAATACATTATCTAAAGGTCTATCATTTGCACCAGTTGCATCTGTTAATCATTTTGATCTGGAATGTGATCTAAAATTTTCTTCAGAAAATTAAGATTACAAGCACAATATGGCAATCAAGTCAATGTTGAAAATTATCAGACACACCTCACAAGAATTTACAGGTTAGGTCAAACTACAACCCGCCTATAGGAATATTTCCAGCAGTAGAAACTTATGCAGAAATTGTAAAAAAAGAAATACATGGATTGTTTTCTATGGAAAAAGAACGGAGACCAGCAAAAAACAATTTAAATGTATCAGAAAGAACTGGTTTAAATTCCCTGGAGAGGGATCAGTCTATCATAATAAAACCTGCAGATAAAGGTGGAGGCATAGTAGTTATGGATTATAATCATTATCAAAGAATGTGTTTGGAACTGTTGCTGAATGAGAATAACTATGTCAAACTGCCATCGGACCCAATGGTTAGATTGCAGGGAGAATTGTCTATCATGATAGAAAAACTAACTTTAATGCATCAGTTAGAGGATTGGGAAGGCACTTTACTGTTACAGAAACATCCACGTACCCCAGTATTCTATGCAATTCCAAAAATACATAAAAATCAAAATAATCCACCAGGGCATCCAATTATATCTGGAATTGGCAGTCTTTTTCAGACTGTGTCAAATCACATAAATTTTCATTTGCAGCCTTTAATAGAATTGATACCTATTTATGTGAGAGACACAACACATTTTATAGAAATGTTAAAGGACATTAAATGGGCACAAATAGCACAAGAGGAAGTTTTACTGGTAACGATGGATGTTTCTGATTTATATATTAGTATTCCACATGATGAAGGAATTACAGTGATGGGATCTTTATGTAACCCCCTCACCCCTGCCTTTTTACTAAAACGACAGGTGGCATGCTGTTGGCGTTGGCAGCAATACCTGGTGGGGACCTGGGTTCGGGGAGGATGAGGTTACCTGGCACTAGGGACCTAGGTTTGGCTACTCTGCACAGGGGCACCCAAGTAAATCCAACTACAGGAAGCAATAACTGTAATGTCCAGAACCAGGATTGGGATTTTTCAGTGTGGCTTTATTCAAACTGGCTGAACATAAACAAAGCATTAATGGTCCCCCAAGGGGCTACGTTCACTGTATATGCAGATTAGAGATTTCAAAGTGGTCCACTTCAAGAATGAACACATTTTTACTATTGTCTGGCTCTGGACCCACCAGGCACTCAGCCCGGACTTTGCATGCGCTTTGGATACACAGCCCGACTGGCCCGGCTCCCCTGCCAGCCACTTGACTGATGGTCCACTTGAAGAATGAACCCAAACTTTACTTGGAGAGACCCCCATCACACAAGGAGTATATTTTCCCAAGCTGTGGCTCCCTATACCACTTAGAGTCTGCGACTCCTAGAGAAATTTGTTTTCTTACTTCCATGAACTCCCATCAAACAAGGAGAATAATTTCCCATCCTGTGGCTTCCCACCACTTAGAGTCTGCGACTCCTAGAGATTTTTCAAAGTTGCGACCCGTCTGGGTACCCACCTCATCACTGGCCAGGTGCATGAGCAGTAGTAAATCACAAGAAATCCGTGGAGGTGGACCTGGTTACTAAAGATGGGGGGTGTTCCCACCTCCAGCTCCCACAGCCCATACCCGGCCATTTCTCCGGACAAACATAAACTTAAAACTTTGAACTGTAGATTAATGGTGGATGACCTGAAGCACCCCCTCTATGACAGTACTTGAAATCCATTTAGACTTTAAACTTTAACTACTCCATTTGTTTGTCCTAGTAAAATAGGCCTCCCAAATAATTCACATCCATTTCCCAACTGAAGAAAACAATTTGTGTGCCCTCTCCAAAGAGCACAACACTCACCCTTTCGTTGCAGGTGCCCCACAGGCAAAGTACCACTTCTTAAATTGTTATAACAAAAACAAGAACTGAAAACAGGCAGCTTTCTTCTCTAGTGGAAATAGGGGATTGCCCCTGGAACCCACAGAGGGACTTTACTCCCCCCCCGGAGGGAGGGGGCACTGAGACCTGGACAGCGGTCTCCACCACTTTCAAAAGGTAAAACAGGAGACTTCCTTCCTCTTTGAAGGTAAACAGAAGACTGCTTTGAAAACTCCCAAAGTTCTAACTCACTCCCTGAGCTGCAGATTCCAAAGTGGCTCATGCAGCTGCGAAGGTTCTATTGATGATGTCATCTCTCAAGTCTCAGCTATGACTGAGAACAGAGTGAGACAGTATGAAACCCATTTAACTGGAGTTTCACAAGCTGCCTTCCCTGCCTACCACTAGGTCTTACTGGGATTCTAGTAACCCCGGGTAACAAGGGAGTTACATTTATTAGACCGAAGGGATTGTAGACAACATCCAAATACTAGAGCATTACAGATGTTAAGTAATTTTTTGTTAATATAAACTCCTCTAAGATGTGAAAATGATTACTATGAACAGAGAAGGGGAACAGCAATGGCCCCTGCCTATGCTAATGCATTCATGCATATATTTGAGAAGGAACATGCAACTGATCCAGAAAAAAATTCCTATTTTAAATGGATAATAATGTATAAGAGATATATAGACGATTTGTTCCTAATTTGAACTGGTATAGTAGAAAAACTTATGGAATTTTACACATATCTGAACTCCTGTTGAGCAATGTATAAAATTCATAATAGACTACAATGAACAGTGTATCCCGTAGCTGGATGTGAATGTAATCAAGGGAGAATATGGTCTTTATACTTCTTTATATAGAAAAGAAACAGCTCGTAATACGATCTTGCATGCCAAAAGCTATCATTCAGAAGAACTGATTAAGGGTATACCTTACTCACAGTTTCTTAGAGTTCGTAGAAACTGTGGATCAGAGACGGACTTCAAGAGAGAAATAAATGAGGTGAATTCTAGATTCTCTCAGAGGGGATATGATAAGAAAACTTTATTAAAAGCCAAGAAAAGGATAGAAACAGTAACACAGGAACGAGCTTTACAAGGAAAGCGAGGTGTAGAAAAGCAAGAAAAGATAGTGTTTAGCTTTAAACACAATCACAAAACTAGGGAAATTAGACAAATAATAAATACTGGACAATATTACAGAACTATCCATCTGATAATACTGTATTCCAACACCCTCCTTTGATTGCTGAAAGAAAAGTAAAAACTTTGAGAGATAAATCAGTACATACAGACCACTCACAGGGGAGACAAGATACAAGTAAAACAATTACTGTTAGGCCCATTGAATCAGGGATGACACAATGTGGGCACTGCTCTGTGTGTGGGCACAGCATAAAAAAATCAGTCTACATACATCCATGGACAAACCAAGAATATCCTATCAGACAATTTATAACCTGTGAAACTAAAGGAGTCATATATTACAATGTCCATGTGACAAAATATATATCGGAATGACAACACGTCAAACTTAAACAAAGAATCCAGGAACATAAGTCCAATATCAGAAATAAATTAAAGACACCAGTAGCTGAACACTTTATAACAGCAGGCCGTATGGGGGCATTCCTTAGATTTTTGGGTTTGGAGGTTATACAAAAACCAAATAGAGGCAGAGATTACACTAAAATTCTTGAAAGAACAGAAACTAAGTGGATTTATGAAATGGGAACACTAAATCCCAGGATAGGAATGAATAAAGATATAAACTGGACTTGCTGTAGGAGATCAGTAGATAAAAAAATATAAAATAAATATGTATTACAAAATAAACATAAAAAGTAATGGAGAAAAGCAATATAAATACTAATAAAGTATAAGGATTTAAACAACTAGTTCCAACTAATTAATAAATAAACTATTAAGTTGTGGTAGAGGAAAGATATAGTACAACATAATACACAACAGTGTTTAGAAAAAAAGATAAATGGGATTTGAGGAATATTAAGGTATTATAATGAACCATCAATGTTACCTTTAGCAGATTGAATAAACACAATAAGTCTCAGATTAAATAATAATGAAAATTTTCAAGTAAAACAAGCATTTAATTCAACTAATATTATTGGCAGGAGTTAGAAAGCAAAATACTGAAAGAGTGATTTATAATTACCAAGTGGTGGGACTCGAAATTAGGATGGCAATATACATGTAGAAGCCAAATTAAGAATCACTATTATCAGCAGTGTAGAATAAAATATAAGTAAACCGCATACAGAAGCTACCATTGCATGTGCAATTGCTTAGGTAGCTTTACTTATAGCATAACATATTGAAATAAGATCTAAGCGCTACACTGTACATGGAACCACCTGTAACTGAGAGGTTCAAAGATGTTACACTGCATTAGTGATAGGATCTGAAGCCAACAATGGCGGGATAAAATATTAACCAGCCAAATTAAGAACATATCATTAGCTTTGAAACATAGTAACACTTAATTGTGAGGTTTAAAAATGCCATGCTGCATCAGTGGTGGAATCTGTAGTCAATAATAGTGAGATAAAATGCTGATTAGATAAATTAAGAGCACATAATAAGCTGGTGAATATAGATAAATCATAAGAAGAACCTATTAGGGTACCATTTAACATTGGAGGCAGTATTGTTAATTAAAAGGTATTTGGATCTCTTCAAGGGAGATTAATTTAACATCAATGAATTAATTTATGACATCAATTAAAATATATGAGGATAACACACTGAAGGCAGTGCTGTTTATTAATAGGTACTCGGATCTCTTTAAGGGAGATTAAATTAACATCAATGATTCAATTAATGAAATCAATTAAAGCACATAGGGATAAAGCGGGAGAAAACCGCTTGAATTCATTAAATTTGCATAGCTGCAGTAAGGACAGATATGAGAAAAGTCCAGGTAGGCTTTCATTACATTCAAACTTATGAAAAAACAGTAGCATATTCAGTTTAAAGGAATTTAAAAGTTATTATCTTCAGGGCTGTATAATGATTTAAGAATTACAGCATGAATTAATGGGACAGTCAGCAACAGAAGTTAAGACATATTAACGGAATAGGACGATGTGTAATGCTTGTAGTTTGTCAGACAAAAAGCCGTATTAGCAGAAATGGCTTAGCTAACACAAATGACTATAGTTTAACTTTGACAGAGAAAGCCGTATTAGTGGAAAATGGTCAAGTTAAGTATAAAAGCAGTGACCTGACATTCGATATTTGAGATGTTTGTTATTGTGACTATTAAGTAGATTGTTAGGTAACAGCTACATTATAAAGCGGCTTAGTAAAGTAAAGGGTAACAGTCTGAACATGTCAGTGAAAGCCGTATTAGAAGAATATGGCCAAGTATAATATTTGGTAGTGATTTGATTTATAAATGAAAATGGAAAAAAACTTTAACATGCTGGAATTGATATAGACTATATAAAGGAGAATTTAGATTTACAAATAGCAATTAAAAAATACGTAGCAGCATGGCATTAAATTGCCGTATTTAAAGGCGGGCAAGTTTAAATAGAATTTATCTAATATGTATAAAGACCAGTATGCAGGGGCGAATTATAGGGACGGAAGTACGCCCCCCACCTCGGTATCACCTCCTTTATGCCATTTGTACCCCAACCCGATCTTTTAATTTAATTTAAATCAGCTGCACCGCCCGCGAGCCACGTTCATGGCATGTGCCCTACCCACAAGTGGTGTGAGTGTGTGACGGCGCCCACCTGGCCAAAAAAAAAAATATTGTCTCTACTCTCTCGCCTAACCAATCCGAGTCCGACCAATCGTGAGCTGACGGAGGAGCTGGCAGAAGACTGGCTGCTGTGGCGTGCTCGCCGTGCTGTGCGTGCTATCGTGAGGCGGAGATGGAGTAGTCGCCGATCGGACTGAGGTGGAGAGTGAAGACCGGACGTACAACAGACAGAGACTATGTCTGAGACCGACTCGGCGAGTGTCCGAACTGTCTTGAGGACAGGTGACCCTGAGCCTGACCGCTGCGGTCCATCGTCGTCGCGTGGATTTTGTGGCTGTAGGCCCAGTGACAGTCTCGAAGCCTTTAGGCTTGTTGTTAGCCTGCCCATTGCTTTGCTTGCCAGCCAGGACTCGGGAGGGCGGAAGTAACTCGTCGTCAACGGTCGACTTCGACGGCATTGTCGTGGACTTGCGGCCCGCACAGCGAGGGTCCGGTCCAGGTGGCAGAAAGAAATGACAAAAGAACTGTGGTGGAGACACTAGTGCAGCTGGACAGACTGAGTTCTTCAGGGGTCTAAAGTGTGTTTGTGGTGCGGGTGGTGCGAGTCTGCCTGGTGGTCTTGTGGTCTGCATCCCTGTGGCTGTGGGAGTTGACGCGGTCTGTCTAGACCAAATAAAACAGTTCACTGACTGCACTGCGTCTGCTTGTGGCAGGAACCCAACTGCTGGAGTGCTGTGCTGCTGCTGGCATTGCTGCATCAGAAAAACAAGCAGGTAAATTGAGGTAATTTCTAAATGTGTCTCTGTACTGTGTAGTAGCAGAGCAGTACTAGTATTTCATTAAAGTATTCTGAGTAGTACTTACTTCTTTGTTTTACCAAGTTGATATACAATATTTGGCTCAAGCTCTGTCCCACTTGTGATGGCAATCCAAGAGATTAAGGAGTTCCATTTGCTAAGTCTGCCCTAACCCTGTTTTAGTGGAAGTAACTTGTCACAATGAATACCAAGCAGACTCCCTCAGGAATGAGTTCAAGGCAGTCCTAGTCAACCTCACTGGATTCTTGGTGGAGCTTGGATGGGTCAAGCTTGCTAAATGATTAGGTCCAGTCCAGATGAAGTGTGGTCATATCCTTGTGGTTTTGTTTCCCAGATAATGAAGATAGGGCTGTGGTCACTCAACAAATTGATTGGATTTCAACCCACGCCAGATTTGCAGTGTGTGTGCATGCAGCTATCAGTGCACTAATAATATTTGCTGATAATAAGTATAAGTAACTGTACCAGAGCATAATTATTAATTTATGTTAAAGGTTTTGGTGGGGAAAATGGAATATCCCTCTTCATGTGGTGGGGCAGAGGATTTCTGGTGGGGCAGAGGATTTCTGAGGGTAAAATGAGTGACATGGGACTGGACGGGATGCCTCTGAGTCCTGTGGTGATGCAAAGGCAACCAGATAGTGATTTTTGGGGGGTTCTTGCAAAACCACAGTGTTAGCTAGTAGCCCTCATCTGCATACCCTGCATGCTGGAAGCAGCATGTGGAGCATGAAATGGTGGTCCGTGCCACCATTAAGCAAGCAAGGAGGTGGGTTGTTTTGACTAAAACAGAAAAGCAGCTGGTAAAGAGAACTCTTTTATGCCAAAAGCCCTATCTGGGTCAGGGTGTTTCTGCACTAGTTGCTGCATTTGCAGCCTTACCAGAGTTTCCCTTTAATGAATGGTGAGGGGTCAGGGGACAGGGACTGGGTGTAAACTGGGAGGCAGGTGGACAGTGATTTGACTGACATGGAGTATGTAAGGTTGCCAAATAGAGGAGTAAAGGCTGCAATGTGACTGGTGATGCAGAGATAAAAATCAGACAGCTCATCACCGAAATCTAGCACCCATCACTAGGAGTAAATGAAGCTCGAACCAGTTTTATTTCTTTAAAAAGTGCTGCATTTCATGAAGTGGCTATGTGCAAAATTAGCAATGTGCAAGTCCCCAGATGCATACCGCTCAAGGCTCAATTGTCCTCTGTTGACTGTTCCTCATGAAAAGCACAAAATAATGTCAACCATTAATGTAACAGACTTGTTCTTCTTCATAAAATGCAGCTTAATACAAATCTTTTTCATTCTATAGGCTTTATGAATGAATAACATCAATTTTAAGATGTGTCCCTCCATTGGGGGTGTTTGTCCCCAATTTTTTTAGCCTTGTCCCGGATTCATGATGCCAGGACCCAGGTTCAAGACGCACTCTCCTTATCGAACCAGTGACTGTAATCAATCTTCCACCTGCTAAGTTTGTAATTTTTAAGTATTTTTAACCCATATATATTTTTGCCTGCCGGTACCCCAGCCTGGCTCCAGGACCCTCAACTGGGGAATGCCGCCACCGAGGCAGAATTGAATGTGTCTGGAGGGTCAGGCCACCAAGCCCCGGCTCATACACAGGTGCCAGTGGATTTTCTGATGCTATATTCCCCTGGAGCTAGGAACATGCAATGATGCTGACAGCAAGCATCTGTTCTAGCTCCACCCATATTACGGCACGACTTTGTGCCTCTCATCCTCCACCAGTGGGCAAGTGACCCATCTCCTCTACCCTCCCAGAGAAGGACAGCAGTCCTCTGGATGCTCGATCCTTCTCCTCCCCTGCCAACCCCCAGTTTAGATGTAGGGAGGTACAAACCGAAAATTTATATTTACTGTACTCCAGGTTGTGTGGGAGAGGTTCTTGGGCTGTGCTAATTCTAACTTGTAAATGCCATAATTTATAGTTTTATAACTTCTAAATGACATAATTTTGGACGCAGTCCAGGGGAGCTGGATACACTGGAGGGTCATCCGGCGGCTGCAGTCGTGGCAGTGGGCCAGGGTTTTGGGAGAGTAGTGATTGAGAAGACATCAGAAGAGCGTCCCGGCGGCTGCAGTCTGCAGTGGGCCAGGGTTGGAGGGAGCTGTCTGCTGCTGGAGGACCAATCGGCTGTGAGGGTGCCAAGTTTTAAATCTACGTCTGGGCTATAAGTCTGGCCCATCCCTCACAAACTTGGGGAAGAGCTGTAATTGTGTCCACACCAACTACCCCGGCTCCGACTTGTATTAAATGGTCTGTGGGGGTGGATCCTTTGGGGAGTGCACAGTGTGACTAGCTGAGACTGAGCAATAAGAAACTCAGATTTGTGTAGGACCAAGGGGGAAGGGCATAATAAGATTTGTATATTGTGTTGCTGGAGATTGTGTGTGTGTGTGTGTGTGTGTGTGTGGTGTGTGGTATATTAATTGTTGGTGGGGGGCTGTAGGTTTGACTGTGTATTGTGTGATGATAGTAGGGTTCACACACAAAATAGGGGTGATTGGGTGTAAGGGTGTGGAGCAGCCATAATATTAAACTGGGCATGGAGGTTTGGAGGATGTCAAAATGGTATTCCACAGGGGACAACAGGACAAGGCAAAGGACATATCCCAGGATAGGTGGATCATATGGTATCTGGAGGTGTGGGGCAAAGTTGGCATCGCCCGTGAAGTATGCTCAGGAGGCTGCTCAGAGGGGCAGATGAGGGAGGGAGTAGGAGAGCAGTATGGTATGAGCATCAAGCTTGAAACCATTTCACCATACTATAGCCGGAGATGAAGTGGATGAGGATGGTGGGAGGGTGCAAGTGGACAGGAAGGAGTTGGTCAATAGGCAGAGGGGCAGTGATGGAGGATGGAGCCTGTTTCAAAGGAAAGGAGGAGGAGGGAGGAGGGACATGAGCCTAGGTTGGGGTCTCGGAGTAGATGGTCAATTATGGGCACATCAGTCTGACATCTGTGGTACATAAAGTAATAGAGGATTTATCAAGGAGAGACTTGGGAGGCAGTTGGAAATGTTAGGACAACAGGATGACAAAAATAGAGAATACTGGATGGGCAACTATGCACAACCAGTTTGTTCTGCCACAGAGGGTTCTGATTCCCTCTGACCTTGAGAGTGACTCAAGAGGTCCATGGGAATCAGAAGCCTGAGGTAACAGAACACAACAGATTGTGCATGAAGGTTTATCCTGTATTTGTTATAGTGTATAGTAGTACTATGTGAAATGTGTGCTTTTGTGTTTTTTTTTCTCCTTTCTCATAATGAAACTGATTTGAAAAGTCTCTAGAGGTTCTAGAATACTGTCACCACATAATTAAATAGAGGAAAGCAACGATGTGCTAGGATTCCTAGTGGTTCTGCTGCAGTAGTGACATCACTGCTGCAGCAGAACAACATATAATGTATCACTACTGCAGCAGAACAAGCATATTCCAGGCATGGAATTTCATGCATAACAGCATTCCACTATACACTATCGTAGAACAGTGGATGGATGGACACCCACAACAAGGCTGTGTTTCCATGAAGGAGTTGATGACATCATAGAGACCTTGACATGGAAACGCAGCCTTTGTTATAGGTGTTCAGCCATCCACTGTTTATATAGTATATGGTTTTTTTTTGTTTGTTTCTCATTATTTTATTGAAATTACTTGCTGTGGGTGTCGGTCCATTCCTCCTGCTGCCACTCCTGCTCCGTCCAATCCGTACTAACTTTAACTTCTCACTGCTTAGTTTTCAAATTAGAAAAAACATTTTTTTCCCAAATGGAGCCATGTATGGCACACCGTGTCCTGGTTCTGAATTCAACTGCCAGTGGCATCGCTGTCCGCACTAGCTAAATCACGCCATGTTTGTTTTGTTTGTTTCAGCATTTATATAGCGCTTCATACATCCAAAGCGCTTTTACTACAATGCTAACTGGTAGTGAAGTGACTGTGTGGTGGTGGCCATATTGCAGCGCATCACCCACACACAGCCTGGATAATTGCATGAACTAGTTTATGGGAAGGGGAATGTTGGCCAGGACACAGAGATGTTCCCTACTCTTTTGTGAAGAGTGCCCATGGTTGTTTACTTCCCCTGGACACCCACCAGGACAATACCAGGATGGGCAGAGAGGAACTCCGTTTAATGTCTCATCCGAAGGATGGCACACCCAACAGTACAGCACCCCCAATACTGCACTTCGCATACCAGCAATTTTTATGTGCAAGTCCAATCTCGGTGTGGGATAAGAAACCATGACCTTCTGGTCCAGAGGCGGATGTGCGACTTGGTCACTCATTGATTGTCTTTCCTCCCCAACCTCGCCCACCCTATGTGCATCCACCTCTCACACCACACATTACGGATGTGCGTTGCACAGTTTTACGATGCTCGTTGACTTCACCAGTTTTTATATTTTCACTCCAGATGTAGAGAATGACAGGCATAAGGAGTGTGACCTGGGATTGTTGCCTGTAATGCTGATACCATTTCACCCCCACCCACACCCTGTAGCCAGCGAGAGGCGTCAAGGTTTGCCTTGGACTGTTTGGCCACAAAGTTCACCCCATTCTCCTATACAGCACCCATCTCATCAAAATGTCACTCAGTGCGAGTATGCCGTCGATGCTTCTCAGAATTACACCCACGAAGGGGGCCATGGACTCTCACTGGGTCAGGCAAGTTACTCTGGCCTGATCATATGCTGTAGAGGTGATGGATAGAATCTGTTTGGCTATAGAGCCTATTGCATCCTTGCTGCCCCATCTTTTTCCTCTTTAGCTGGCATGAACACAGCTGAAGTTTTGCGAATAGCTTCCTCTCTTAATCTCCATATTTCTCCTTCCCATGTCTAGTGTTGCCACTTTCCATTCTTGTTGCTTTAGAGAGGGGCAGAGGAGGGCATGAACCCTTGATTGTAATAGAGGAGGACATAACTTTGGCAAATAAAAAGTGGAACTGTTCTAGCCTGATGAACTAGTGGTACAGCTCTTAGGCCAGCAATGCTTTTAGTTTGCTGAAACTCCTAGCAGGAGTGGTAGCTTTGAGAAAAATAGGCAATCTTTATTTTGAGATGCATGATGGATGGCATGAGAGGCTCTAAAGGGGCTTTGGTCATGGCCCTGAGCACCATATCAAGACTCAAGGTGATAGCTTTGGTGAACTGAAGATGTTGCAAAGCAATGCTGCTGCCTGTAGAAGTACCAGGCATTGGGATATGAGCCCAACAATTCCTCAGTCCCATCAAGAGTGCCCCAGTGCAGAAACTCCAATTGTAAGGTGACCGGTTGAGTCTTTTGCCCATTGTCTTAAAGGAACTGCAGTAGTACAGGCAATTATATTGTGTCATTCTGTATGTGTTTGGAATGAAGCCAGAAACAAAATCTCCTCCGATTCTATAATGCACTTTGGAGGAAGAAGAGGCATATGAACTCCCATCATTCTAATAACAGGAGCTGTACTGCATAGCTCCTTGAAAGTTCTTCCACTCACTTTCCCAGTCTAGAGAGAGCCAGTTGTTAAAACTGGGTGCAGAACTGGAGCTTTTCCTGCTCAATCTTTAGGCCCGGGAGACAAGTTGTTCAATTGAGATGCAGACCAGCCCTTAAGAAGAAGGTCTGGGCTGAAACTGAAGGTTAGAGGGTGGTGCCTCAAAGATGAGTGATAGTCAGAAACCCATGTGTGAACTGGCCATAAGGGACCCCTAGAATCATGACTGCCCTGTCCAAGGTCACTTGTGGAGAGTCTTGATAGAAGTGATTGGATGAAGGCAAACAGGAGGCTGAACTGATCCCAGTTTAGGGAGAAGGCATCTTGAGCCACCGCTGGTTTGTCCATGGCCAGGGAGCAGAATTGCTGTACCTTCTCGACCCGCCCATAGGCTTAAGATCTGTCTGAGGATTGCCCCTGTTCTGTTGGAGTGTGGAAGGCAATGTCCTCCAGCTCCCATTCCCTGGAAGAACAACCTTGTGAATTGAGCCAGACTGCTGTCATTTTCCTGTCCAGGAATATACATCTTTCAGTAGTGCTCACCCACTGAAAAGAAGAGGGGAATCTTTTAGCGGTTTTGGGCTTCTTGTGCCGCCCTGGTCACGGTGGTCGATGTATACCCATGTTGTCAGACTGTAAGTTGGAACCAGACCATCCTCATTGAGGAATTGCTCTTTTAGAAGCCTCTGAGCTGTGTCAGGGGAGCAGGGCCTGTGGATGATCAGCTGGGGATCCCAGAACGCCAACCGATGAATGCACGAGGAGCAAGTAACAGTCGACAAGTGGCTGAGGACACAGTCCAATGTGCCAGTCATCGACTGAAACATTTGGGGCTGCCCTTTGTGAGGAATATCTGGATAAGCCCTCTGGTGTTGATTTTTCTGCCCAAAATATTCTGGTGGTGATTTTAACTCCAAATCTCTACTGGCCAGATTCCAGCTCCTGATGTGGATGGCCTGGTCCAGAAATCGCAGGAAAATGAGACCATGTTGAAAGGGGACAGTCTGTACAGCTTGCAAGGCTGAGACTGGGGTCCATGCAGGAGTGCTGAGAAACGGCTACAATGCCTGAAATAAAAGAAATTGATGGAGAGAGAGAATTGGTATATTTAAATTTTAAAAACTACAGAATCTGGAAGTCTGGAGGATGCAGGGGGTACTCCATTTTCTGCCAAGGTGCGGCAATACACCACATGCATCAATACAAAAGTGTTGAAGCGTATGGTGCATCACTACACCTTTGCAGAAAATGGAGCACCCCCTGTATCCTCTGGACTTCCGGAACTGTACTTTTTAAAATTAAAATATACAAAGTTGAGGCTCAAGAAAATTCCACTTGTGCTGCTAAAAGCTAAGCCAAAGGGATAGCTTTTCAGTTGTGTGGGAACCCACAAACTCAGGAGTTTTCCTTTAATGAAGAAGAATCTGTAACAGTTGTTCATTTTTTACCGATCAGGGTTAACTGCAAATCTCATAACATGAAACGTCAGAGAGACCAACCTTCGATTGCCATGTTCTTCAAGAAGAAACCTCACATAGATCCCGTGCCTTCATCCGCACAGAAGATCCCGACTGAAGAAATATGTACTGCAGTGTATGAGGAGCTAGATCAGGGCTTCAATGCTAATGTTAACAAGAGAGAACAGCAACCAAGTACAAGTTCACCCTTTCCTACTGTCGACAGCACAGTTCCTGTACTGGAGATCCAAACAGTGCCTCTGGATCAGCCACCCCAACCACAATCACCATCTGTTGCAGAAACAGTGCCTAGAATGGAGATAACAACTCATGATATGGATCAGCCGTACCAACCACCATCTGAGGAAATACCAAAGCAGGACTGTGGAAACAAAAAACTCCGATTCCAGGAATCATGGTACAGGGAATTTTCATGGCTGCACTATAGTCCTGAGGTTGAAAGCTGTGCTCTGCTTTTGTTGCACAAAGAGTGAACAAATGGGGATGCTTGAGCTGTCAAAAGCAGAGAACCAGTATTCACCACAATAGGCTTCACCAACTGGAGGAAAGCACGGAGTAAGTTTATTACTCATCAGAGCTCAGAAACACATCAGCATGCCCTGTGGAAGGTGGCACATGTATCCCGTGGTCAAAGCATTGATTCTGCTCTAGTGGAACAGAAAAAGATCTCACAAGATGTGTCTACAAGTGCTTGTTTAGTTAATAGCAGCTTTAGGCTACTTGGAAGACAGGGATTGGCAATTCGAGGTCATCAGCTTGATGAGGGAAACTTTGCTGAACTGCTCAAGCTATTCAGCAATGAAGATGAGACCCTAGCAACTTGGCTAAAACGAAAGCAGGACTATACAAGCCCAGCAATTCAAAATGAACTAATCAGACTCATGAGTTATGAGATCATCCGTTCTGTCGTGAAGGATATTAACAAGTCATCATACTATTCCATTATCGTTGATGGAACACAAGACTGCCAAGGTAAAGAACAAGAAAGCATTTGCCTTAGATACGTTGATGGAAACATGCAGCCCCAGGAGGAGTTCATTGGGTTTTATGAGCCACAGGATACTATCAGACCTCAATAGCAAAAGTCATAATGGATGTCCTCACAAGACTTCCTCTGCCAATTGAATTCCTCCAGGTATGGCATTTGATGGCGCTGCAAACATGTCAGGATGCTATCGTGGTGCACAGGCTATCATAAAGGAAAGTCAACCACTTGCCACATTTGTGCATTGTGGTGCTCACTAGTGTAAATCTTTGTGGCAAAAGAGCTGTGAAGCAAGCCCTGTATTAAGAAATTCCTTGCACTGTGTAAATGAACTGGGCAAACTGTTCAGTGAATCCCTAAAGTATAGAACAATTTTTTCTCAAATTGCACATCTGATAATGTATCTACCTCCTTCAAGAAACTACGCCCTTATGTCCAACTAGATGGACTGTAAGACTAGCAGCAGTCGGACTGTGTCACAAACAATATGAGCAAATCTTGAGAGTCTCCAACAAATGGAGTTGGAAAATGGGGATGCTGCAACAAGGGCAAGTGGTCTCTTAGAGCTCAGCAAGCGGCAACACATTAGGTTAGCCTGCTGCTGGTCAAGGTAGTTATGGAACCACTGACTTGTCTGAATAGGAGCCTTCAAAATCCGAACTGCACAGTAGGTGGCATGCTTACCCAAGTAAGCCTCATAAAAGCTCAGCTTCAAAGACTAAGGAATGAAAATACTGTCCTGCAAGCCATCAGAAAAGCTGATGAAGTTGTCCAGAAGCTGGAGTTGGATCCCATTGCACCACCAAGGCAACGATGGGTCCCAGTCCGTTTTGCTGGAAGGGAAGCAGCACAATCATGCAACAGTGGAGGACTATTTCAGAATGGAATTCTTTAAGATGGTAGACATCTCTGTTGCCCAGCTAGAAGAGGGTTCCATCAGCAAGGGCTGACTGAGTATTCGACTTTAGAACAGTTCCTTCTTGCTGCAGTACATAAGGGTGATGAGAATGACCATGAGCTGGAGGAAATGATTGACTGCATTAAAAATATCCAGAGCTTAATCCCGAATGCTGAAAGTTCAGCTTGAGATGTTTGCACAGAGTAACACATATACCTCTTTGAATGAGGCTGTAGTCCTATTTAAAGCACTACCCTTAGATGTCCGTGGCCTTTTACAGAGTTAGAAAAGTTTCTGCGACTACTGTTGGTGATACCAGTAAGCAGTTGTGAAGCAGAGCGCAGTTTCAGGTGCATTAGGCGCCTAAAAACATGGCTGCGGGTCTACAATGACCAGTGTCGCCTGAGCGCAGTTGCTGTATGTCATGTTCACCAAACCAGACTTGATGAGCTATGTCTGGACACCATTGCACGTAAATTTGTTGATGCTCATGAAAGGCGCTGTGCTGTATTTGGACTGTAGCAATAAAAATATTGCAATGGGTTGATGCACCAAAAATTCAAATGTGTTCAAGCAAGCACGTCATATTCCTTGGTACTGCATGGGGCTGCATATCAACTTGCGATCTCATGAAGAGAATTATCACACCTCAGATCATTGTAACCTTGTACCTCAGATAGTTGTGCACACCTATACTGATTAGCTTCATTAGCTGATACTGTTAAAAATGCCTCCCAGTTCACTGTCCAATCCACTTTCTCAATGTTTGACTTCTGCTCCCACAGTAAACATTAAGGATCTACCACCTTCCACACGGTGAAGGCAGTATGTACAGTTCCCCATTGCTGTTTTCTTCCCCACCTCATTAGCCAACAGCTAGGTCTTCCTAGAAGCAAAGCAATAAGCATCAGACTCAGTACACACCTGAACAACTGCTGTTCATGGCCTCATAAGGGCTGGGCTGCTTACTATAGCTAACAATATTATTAGCAGGAGAGAGATACTAATGCCTTGAGAAAATCCACCCGATTTCCAGTATCAGTCTACTCCTTGATCTGTGATCTGCAGAACCCATGAGACAGTTCCCACATATCTTCTCAGTACTTTTCTGTACCCTACTGCACAGTGCGAGTTGGCTGGCTACCAACATTCCAAATCTTGAATGAGCTATACACAGCTCCTTAATAATGTCCTAATAAATGTTAACATTCCACCCTCAGCGTGACCCAGGGTAATCTCCTATACTGAATTAAAGTAACAGTTTAGGTGCAGACCTGCCACTCTTGAGTATTTTTCATCACTGGCTGCTCTCATCCACAATCAGGTAGTGATCACAGTGCTGGCAGACCCAATCTCAGATATCACAATGATCTGCTCAACGTTCCCCTTCCTGTCTTTCACTAACCTGAATATAGCTATACTGTGCGGAATTACCTATTCACTCCTCTCTGGCATTCATTCTTCTGTCCTGCTCCCCACATAAAAACTGGTGATCTTTCTACCCTTCTGCATCATGAAGTTAGTACAGTCTTCTATGTTATTTTACATATTAATAGTAAACATCACCTTCTGATAAGCCAGGCTGACAGCAGCAGAGCAAGGTGAAAATAGGCATTCTTTCCCATATAAGATATAAGCCACCCATGATTAAGACACAGGAGAATCCGCGGTAGCTCTCACTTCCATTCTCGTCAGTTTTTGTTATGTCTTCAGTAGTTTTATATTATTTTAAGTCACAATCGATCGCGATGAGTAGTGTTCATTGTCTAATAGCGTAGCTGCACCGCCTCACTTAATATAAGTGAGCGGTGCAGCACCAACACCGTTACAGTAAATGGAGCTGCACAGTCTGCCTTACTCCGTTCATGGATTTAAAAAATAAATATAAAGTAATTGCTTGCTGGAAAAAAGAGGGTTTATGGCAAAAGCTTAATCATGAGGTGCTTTTCGTGAGTGGGGAGCTTTATATTGTCGTAGTTCTCCTTTAAATGATGTGCATAATGATGCACACACCCATCATTTAATAGTGCCTAATTAAAGGTAGCCTAAATCTTTGAAGGACAGATTGCCCATTTTTTCCCTTGTTCTCTGCTGCTATTAGCCTGACCTACTGGAAAGATCTGCTTATCTCAGGAACTGTACTGCCTGTATTCATGATGCAGAAAGATGATGAGCTCATCCATTTGTGCTGTGGGGAGAAGCAGTGAACAATGAATACCAGAGGGGTACCGAGAAGGACACTCCTGCAAGGTACTGGCATATTCAGGGAAGGGGGAACACATAAGGGGAAAAATATGAGTAGATCACTGTGAGATATAAGAGTTGGGGCTGCCAGCACTATGATCGCTTACCTGACCCAACCCGTTGTCCAGGCCAACATTCCCTTCCCATAAAACCATTTCATGCAATTTTCCAATGCTACATGTGAATATTATTGTGTGAAATGACTGCCACTATACATTCAGTCACTTCACTACCAGTCTAGCATACCTGTAAAGCACTTTGAGATACACTGTGTATAAACGCTATATAAATGTTGATTCTTCTTTTGATTATTATTATTATTATTTCCCATGAGAAAAGAAGTCAAGACAACCATATTTTTGATTTATAAGAAAGTATTAACTCTGGCATTGGACTACACAAGCATTTTTGCTACAAATAAGTGTTGGATCAAGGGGGTTGGGTTAAGGTGCAGCTGCACGACCCTCCGCCCCATTGTAAAATTACTTGCCTGCTACATTTCACTTTGTTAAAGTCTGGTTTATTGATTGTACAAATGTTTACATTCAAATCTATTGATCACATTTGTAGGTTCTGTCAAAACATGCTAAAAAGAATAGCAGACAATACAAAGGTTTAATAAAATGTTAAAAGTGCATATCAAGTAAGCATACCACCCCAGCATCCCTATTGTAACATCCTGAATCTGCCATGACCACTGGACCATCAGGTTATTTAAGATTTGTACTGCACTGTGGTTTGCAAAGATAAAGTTATTTCAATTAAAACACAATTTTAACATGTTTAACTAAACACAATGAACAGAACCATAGCTTTGCATGTGTACTGATCAACTTAGTGCACATGGTCTTGACCATTTTGGTGTAACAGTTCTATACAGAGGGAAAATAATTAGTTAACACTATAAGAGCCATATAGCTATCTGGCTCCAATGATGTCATTGCTTAACACAATTGGTGGCCATATTAGGAAGCAGGTAAGACAGTTCTTGAGGGCCATGTTCCAGCCTTTCTGGACACTCATGTTATTCTTGGTATGACACAAACTACATTACAGTCCAAAAGGACACAGTCTCGAGTGTTTTAGCACTCTGATATTATCAAGTTACTCAGTTATGGTTCAGGGTCTTGGCTTGTGGTCTTGGTGTTTTTTGCCACATGTGTTCTATATGTACATATTGCAGGATTTTATAGTTCTGTATTGGTTCCACCGACATGTTGTAACAAAGAGAGACAAGAAAATGATCCTTTTCTTACATATTCCTTTTCTGTAATACTTATTAGGTATTATAAAAGGGCCTGAGAAATGGAGCTTTTTATTGGCTGCAAACATTCTAACAGCCTTATGTTAATTTTTATTAACACACATGTAGAGCTTAGCCATATGCTGAACAAGGTTTAACACTGTTTAAAAATGCTTTTATTATAATATAATAAAAGCACTCCAGGGATTATGTTAATGGTCAGTTAATCACTCTCAGGGCATGTGGCACTCGGCTACACCTCATGCCACGGTACACCCCTAGAAGGTGATTAATAGTCCGTTAACATAACCCTGGTCATGCCTCATTACCTTAATTGTCACCAAGTAAAGTACTCTGATATACTGAGAACTGCAATAAAAATTAAGGAAAACAAATAAACAATATATTTAAAATAAAAACGTGTCCTGTGAAAATATTGTCCTCATTGTTTTCCATATGTATTACATTTCAAAGGCATGTTGATGGGAAATTTAGTATTTTTCCATATAACGTTTACATTTTCGTATGTACCACAGTACCCATTATCCGAAGCTGGTTGAGATTGAGGTTGTCCCCCAACCTTGGCATCAAAATTACCCTCTGCCAGTATGTTAAGATATAGTACATGAAAACAACACTGTTGGTATCAAATATTTGTCATTATGTTTCTACAGAATCGCCAATAGAAGGGCTTTATAGAAGTAATTTCAATTAAGATGAGCTGAAAAATCAGACTATTAACAAGGTAAAGGATACTGAGAATTAAATGTATATTGGATAATTAAGTCTGAAATAGAAGCAATCGATTGTTGTTTATTTGAGGGTTTAGGACAACTATAAACGTGTGGATCAGTTTCATTGTGGTTCCTTCTGTCTCTATTGTAGAAAATACATTGTTTTTGGCAAATTCAACGTGAATATGTACAGAGATTTATGAAAGGATGTAAGTGACCAAACATTGTCTAATATATGGGAATTATTTGTATGGTTAGATTTGTTATGTAAACAGATAACTTATGTATATTTATGTATTTTTAGGTTCTTTTAAAAGGCACCTCCTGATGAAGCCAATTATGTATTGGCTAAACGTGAGGAATTGGGCCAATATTTAAAATAAAAGATTCAGATATTTGAAACACAGACAAGCTGTCTACAAGTGTAAATTCTTCTGGGTTGCGCCTTCACTAAACTACCCTTCCAGATTAATGTGGGGTCCACAGGATTTGAACAGACAACACATCAGAAGAGGCAGCAGAATTAAGGACTTTAAATACTGTGTAACTATTCACATTTCCGTGGCTTCCCAGGGGTTTTTTTTCCTGGATAACTTTTAGTAAATATTTACTTAGGCCTTCACCTGGCCATTCCTGTTCAGTAATTTTGTCACAGTGAATAAAACTCTGAGAAACAGTTTGGAGTGGAGGACACAAACAGGATAAGATTGACAAATACTGCCTCCATAGACTGCACCTCCTTGAACTGTGTGACCTACATGCCTCAGTTATCAGGTAGGTCAAAGGCTTGGTATCAAACAGGGAGGATAAGAATCCTCATTGGTCCGCCCACCCTTCCTCCTGCTCCTCAAAGAGGTTATCCTCCTCATCCAGCAGCTTCTTTTGGTCAGGAATTTCCCCATGATCCCCGATATCCTCATCTTGACCCTCTGTTATGATCATGGTTGGGGGTCTGCCAATGTATCAAAAACTTCAGCTTTGTCCTGCTGCAACACACCCGGACATGCTTGTGTGGGCCCTCCCTGACTTGACATCAAGGCTCAAAATCTCTCCCAAGAGCAACAATAAAGATTTAGGTAATTCTGCTTTGCTGCTGCTGCCAACTAGTACACAAGGTTCCTCCCCAGCTCAGAGGTGTAATGGGGGGGGGTGATCGAAATAGACATATTAGTTTGAGAAACACAAAGAGGCCATAGAAACTCACTGGAGAGGTTGCATTACCCTCCTGCAGGACTCGCATCATTCAAATGTTAAAAGTCTCCAATAAGACATGGGGCCCAGTTTTCAAATAAGTTGCATTCACTGTAAGGGGCTTGTGGCAGAGAATTTGATGCAAGTGGCGACTTGTGTCAAACTGTGCCGCAAGTGCAATTTTAAAAAGAAGCTTGCCGCAACCCCCCTACTGCAAGTTTCTTGCAGTGATGTACTGTAGTAAAGTTGCGCCAGCTCCCCCCGGTGTAACTTTGCATCAGTGAGGGAGTCGGTTTACAGGGCCTGTGCCACAGCTCTGGTGCAAGCTGCCGTAATATGAGTGCATTGTCACAACTAGCATCCAGGGTTATAAAATCTGATGCAACTTGTGGCAAACCACTGGTTGTAGGTGTGGCAAAGTTTGATGAGATGCAGTGCTTGGTTGTGAGCCCTGCATCCCCATTTGGAAATCAGACCCATGGTGTCAGGTAAAATAGCCCTGCAGATGTCTGGGATACAAGGAGATAATGTATTCCTTTTTCCTTTCCTTTTTTCTTTAAATATTTGTTGCTAATGTCAAATGGAAGATTACTGTAGAATTCCACCTCAATTGTGAGGAAGAAAAAAATACAAGAAGAAAAAGTGCGTATTTCCAATCAGCTGGCTGCCAGGAATGAAAATGGTAAAGGCAATAAGAAAAGCTACACAACAGAGAGCCGCCACATTTGACACGGAAAAGTGCAGATGCACGTGCATGATCTCACGTGTGCACGGCAGCACCGTGCGTGATGTCTATATGCTCGGGGGAAGACGTGTACACTAGAGACATGCAAATGGCAGACTGAGGCAAATGAGCCTCCAACAGTCACAAGGGCTCACCCCCAGCTGTAACAACCATGAGGAAAATAGTGGGAATAGCCCAGCTCAGGTGAGTCAAAATACACTGCTAAAAATATGGAAGGCAGAGATAGTAAATACTGAAGAATCAGCCAAAATGACTCAGCTCCCATGAAAATAGAAGCCTTCACTCCAGCAACTACTTTTTTTTAAAACAGCTAAAAGAATTAAAAGGAAAATGTTCTTGTGCAAACAAAGTGCTGTGTAAGGGGAACTTTCACCCCAAAAGGCACACAATACCTGCTAAGGAAAATTATAAGAAGACAAAAAGGGACCTAAAAAGTGTGGAAGGAGAAGGAGAGGGAGGCAGATGCTAGAGATGGGGGATTCCCCCTCAAGAACTCCCTAAACTAAAAGCCCCCAGAATAAAAGACAGGTACTTACCTGTGAGACCCTCTTTGTGTAAAAGAGGCCCACTATAGGAGAAGAGCATCTTGAATTTAAATGGCAGACACAGACCCCCAATTTAAGCACAGACAGTGGAAACTGGGAGAGTAGGTTAACCAATTTTAAAGCCGCAGCTTAACAGACACAATTTTAATTTAGGGGGGCTCTCTGTTACAAGGTAGCCCCAACCTGCTATGCAGAATTGCAGCCACAAGGTGCAGAAGTTGAAAGTTTCTTCAGAGAAGCCTGAAAGATGTTTCCCTTTGATGGCACAGATTACCCTGGAAAGTTGCTCCTGTCTGGAATACTTGTGAGCCCAGTATTCTAAGACTTTGGGCTGTGCCATTTTCCCTAGTAGGGGTGCATAACACCCATCTGGGATGAATACCCATTGGAAATGTGGAGCATTGCAGAAATAGCCTTGTTATATTTAATGGACTCAGTCTTTTGTTAATTTTCAAAAACACAATATTTTAGATCATAAGAGCTCAGCTGTCCACACCAAGCCTGCTTCCCCTCTGTGAGAACACAGAAATGCTCAAACAAAAGCCCATTCTAGCTGAATGCCCTCAGGCCTTGGATGGCAATAGGAGAATGCAATTTTCAATTCTCCCTAACCTGCCAACTTATTTTACAGAAAAATATATAAAAAAATAATAAAATAAGGTCACATTGGTGGCTCACCTTGTATCACTTTTTCTCTCACACTCCTGTTGACTGACGCCTCATAAAATGATGTTATAACAATATAAAATAATCTGACATTTTATGGATTTTTCCATAAAAGGTATCGAGTCTCACCACATGACAACCTATGTTTTCTGATGTGGATTTTAATTGCTTAGATGGCCATCATGTACTAGTCAAAAATGTATGACTGTGATTATTCTGTTCTATTCTGGGTGAACAGCTGGATTATGTATCAAAATTTAAATATTTGGGGGTTTGGTTGATTATTAGACTCTCCTTCCTAGGTCATACAGAAGAGTTGATAAAGAAACTTGGAATGAGACTTGGACTCTTCATCAGGATAAAAATCTCCTCCTAGGGATGCAAGTTGAGGGTAGTCCAAACTGTTTGGCACTTCCACTCTATTGCTCCTGAATTGGCTACTTTTGGGCAATCCGCCCTATGACTGGCTCTTTTACTCGGCCTAGACTCTGCAGCTAGACTGCAATTTTCTAGCCCATTGTCTTTCTGCCAGGCTGCTTTTCATAAACTGTAATTTTCTGCCACCCCGTCACTCTTTAAATCCACCTGCTGCACTTTTGGACTCCGCCCAACAGTGCAGCTTGCCCAGTTGTAACATATCAGGTTACCTCTATTGGTTGTCAAACTTATCTCCCCAACACATCCTCCTGTGACTGCTTACTAATAATTTTTTGTGGGCATCTATTTGATGTTGATTCTATTCCCTTCCTCCAGTATCACTATTTTATCAAAGCTTCACCTCCCCTGCTGCTTACACTTCTCTGTGTGTGTCTGTAACCCCGCTCAGACTATTCTTTCTCATCCTTCTCACTCTCCGTCCCCCCTCTTCACACTTCCTCTGGTTCCCTCTACTAATCTGCCAGCCCACAGCTGCCTTACTATGCTACTTCCAACAGAGTTCAACTCTCCTATGACTCACTCTCCCGCCCTAATTAATTGCAAGCATGATTCCCTTCATTCCAGTGTTTCACTCTTACCTATACCAACCTACTTCACCCTAATACATTTATTCAAATTTCAATCTCCTCCCCACACCCTGTTACAAGTAAACTAGATCACTGCCCGGTATAAATCCACTTTTCTTTATCACTCCTGCGGTTATCTTCTGGTGACATTTAAGTCTAATTCTGGGTCGTGCGCTGAACACCCCAGCATCCAAATCCACTTCTGCTAGCAAATCCATAATTAACCACCTTGCCTTCCCGTGGCTTAAAAATGCTTAATCTAAATATAAAGAGTCTCCCCCAAATCAGACCATCTTCAGCCTCTAGCTCTTTCACTTGCCCAGACATTATCATGCTTTCTGAAACATGGCTTAATAATAAAATAGCGATCCTCACTCTGCATCCCGTTACACTATACCCAGACAAGACTGTACCAGTAGGGGAGGAGGAGTGGCTATATCTCTATCATCAGCCATGCAATTTACCACCATCTGTCCCATATTGGTCCCTGAAGCCAATGAGTTACTCATCTTAAAACAAACCCTTCCTTTTCCAATATCTATTTATGCTGCTGGTGCCTCTTGTCATCCGGGTCTCCTCCTCCTCCTCCTCTGTTACCACTGACCTCATCAGTACCATAGTTTCCCATACCCCTTCAGGCAAAGTTTATATAATGAGTGATTTCAGTTTAAACTGGTTATCCCCCTCCATTTAAACACGCAATGAAATCAATGTCCGTAACCTATTGCAACTTGTTCTGGAGACAATCCATATGAACCATAAAACTGGTAACCATTCCCTGCTCAAATGGACCCTCACTTCCCATCCTCATAGGGTGATCAAATCTAGCATACTACCCAATGCCCTGCATGAACACTGCATGACCTTCATGGCACACAGAATTCACAGGATTAAGACCCCATAAAACCCTACAAATTTATTCCTACCATATAAATCTCAGAACCTTGGTCCCTCTCCAAGACCTGGCTCATACAAATTGGGAGCCTATAGCTTTGTCTGACTCAATGAGCGTGGATTCTGACTACCTTAATGATAAATTTCTGGAGATCTGGAACAAACATACCTCATGCGGCATGCCAGAGTCAGGGTAATCACCTCCATAGATCACCCGTGAACTCTTGGCCTACATGAGAGCCTGGGATCAGCCTTGAAAGCTTATAAAGCCTCTAAGCTCCTTAAAGAGCCCATGTCATCACTGGGATAACTTTGAAAATAAGATTTAGACACATTCAGTTTATATTTTATATCTCCTGCAATTATGTCTTTCTTTTCAATATTACTGAGGACAGTTAAGAAATCATGATAACTGTCCTCTAGACTTCATCTACTCTGGCAGCTTTTCTACACCCAACATCATAATCACCAGTTTAGGACATCAAAATTATCTCTACAGCAATTGACTGTGATGTCATAAACAGAACTGTGATGCCAGGCGTAGGCAAATAGCCACAGCAGAGAGGACAGAAATCCTGTTATCATGCAAATGTCCTTAGTAATAAAGAAATAAGCTTGAGAATTACAGGGAGAAACATGAAATATAAGCCTAATTCTGTCTAAATCATATTTTTTTCTAAAGCTGTACCAATGGCATCAGGAGCTCTTTAAAGATTATGACACATACTGCTCGCTAGCAAACATGAGCACAAAAGATACTCACTTAGCTAAGGCTGCGTACTTCTGCTCTACCTTTCAGTCTAACATAAACAAACCCTCTAAATTCAGGAAAGTTATGCACTCCCTTTTCTCCCCCTTCCTCCTCACCCACCCCTCTCCTTAATATAAACAATACTCACTGACCACCTTAGTGTTGCTAAAGAATTCAGTTCCTGCTTCACCTCATGTGACTCCGCTCCCCTGTCCTCCTTACACCCTCCCGTGCCTGCTGCCTCTCTCTCCTCTCTTACGGTACCCTGTCTGGCTAACTCCTCCTTCACAAAAATTCGTCCCTCTGATATCCTGAATGTACTGTATGCTCTTAACCTCTACAAAGGCAATTTGCCTAATGGTTTGGACCCTAAACTGCTTTATCCATCAGCTCCTGCTATCTCTGCTCCCCTGTCTGACTTTCTCAACCTTTCTTTTGCTACAGCTACTATCCTATCTGTCTGGAAGCATGCCATTGTTCTACCCCTGCCCAAGGGCAGCGATTCTACCGCTCTGCAAACCATCATCCCATTTCCTCCTACCTACTCTTGCTAAGCTTCAAGAACACTTGGTTCTATCACAACTCTCTTCTTATCTCTCGACACAAACTTCACTCCATTGCAATCTGGTGCTGGAAGAATCACCCAATACCACGTGCATGATTAGGATCACTGATTCCATCCTCTCAGGGGTGGACAGTGGTCAAATCACCTCCGCTGTTTTGTTGACCTAGCAAAGACCTTTGACATTGTCTCCCAGACCTCCACTAAACAGTCTCTCCTTGGGAGGTTTAACACATACTGCCCCCAACAGGTCCAGAGCCTACCTGGTAGACAGGTCCCACTCAGTCAGAATAGCTGACTCCACTTTGCCTCCTTTCCTATTAACACCAGCGTCCCTCTAGGATCCATGTTGGGCCCTATATTATTCTCTGTATTTCTGAATGACCGGACATCAGTCTGCTCATCTGCCTCAGTCCACATGTACGCTGATGACACGGTCCTCTTCACCTCAGGTCAGTCCCCTGATGATGTAGCAACCAGACTTCAGCATGACTTCAATAAAGTCTAGCACTGGTTTCACTCCCATTAGCTCTCCCTTAGCACCAAGAAGACAGTCTCAATGACCTTAGGCATTGAGCAGAGGTCTCTATGCTCCCTTCCTCCCCTCCTCCTATACCCTTGATGGGACAGTCCTTGAGAACACCGCATCCTTCAGGTGCCTGAGGGTTTGGCTTGACCAACACCTCAACTTCTCTGGTCAAATGGACGCCATCCTGAAAAAGCTGTGTTCCAAGCTCAGCGCACTATACAAGAACCATAGCTGCCTCCTACCACTGGCTAGGTGTGAACTTTTCCTGAAGATGATACTATTTTGACTACTGTGAAGTAGTCTACGGTGCTGCTTCCAAGTCTTCCTTAACCAGATTTGACACCCTTTTAACTCCTTCTGATGCTTCATTCTGGATTCTCCCTCTAACCCATCACTGCAATCTCTACCACTCACTGGCTTTTCCTCTCTGAAAACCGACCCCACATCCACTATTAGATTTGTGTCTAAATTTAGGCCTGATATGCTCCCCATCTTACATCTTCACTATCCATCCTACCTCCTCCTTACCATTCCTTAGATCAAATGACTCCCACTTAATGGTAGTCCCTCATTGGTCAACCACTGTAGGTCAGATGGCCTTCGCATCATTTCCCTAAACTCTGAAATGTGCTCATTCACTAGATTTGCCACTCTTCCTCCCCCACTCCATCCCTCCTGTGCTACATAACTTCCTCTTGGTAAACTGTACCTGTGCCTAATCCTCCTAACTCTCCCTCATCTCCTCTTATTCTTTTAACCATTATAATACCTATAACTGATCCTACCTGACCCTTCTCTATCCACATTATTACTTTACCCCCTTCCCACACTACCTTGGTAACCTCTTTCCCTGCTCATCCGTTTAGTTATTTCTCTGTTATTGATATCAACTTGTCAAACAGAAGTTACACTCGGTCTGGTTCCTTAAATCTTTATTGTATATACTGTTCATAAGAGCACTTATTTCTGTTATTACTTTCCATCTTCTGCACTAGCATAAAAATATATAAACATAGACTTTGATGGCAGATAAGGATCGCTTGGCCCACCTAGTCTGCCCATTTCCTTACCTAATGGATAAACTGAAGATCCTAGTTAACCAGCAGCCTCCTTCCTCCTACCCACACTACAACTGCTTTATGTCAGTCCCATGCATTCTTGAATTCGCCCACTGTTTTTAACCCCACAACCTCTTCAGGAAGGCTGTTCCATGCATCCACTACCCTCTCCATGAAATAATAGTTCCTCACATAGCCCCAGAGCCATCCTCCCTCTGTCCTCAAATTGCACCCTCTTGTTCTTGTGCATCACTTTTTCTGAAATATGCTACCCTTTTTGACTTTGCTGATTTCCTTGCAGTACTCAAAAGTTTCTATCATGTCCCACCCTCTCTCTCCTTTCCTCAAGGGTATACATATTAAGTTCTTTTAGTCTCTCTTTGCATGGCTTCTAGTGCAGACCCTGCACCATTTTAGTTGCCTACTCTGGACTGCCTCCATCCTGTCTATGTCCTTGCAGATATGGGGTCTCCAGAACATGCACACAGTACTCCAGATGGGGTCTTACCAACTGTCTGTACAGAGATAATAACTTCCCGCTTTCTATTGCCTCTTCCTATGCATCCCAGAACCCCCCAGCCCATCTTACTGCCTTCTCACATTGCTTGCCTACCTTAAGATCATCTGATATGAGTACCCCCAGGATACTTTCCATGTTTGTTGTTAATACCCTCCCTCCATTGTGCACTCTTCCCCATGGTTTTTGTTTCCCTTGGGCATTACTTTGCAATTCATTGCATTGAAATTAAGCTGCCATACTCTTGACCATTGCTCCAACCTTGCCAAGTCCCTTCTCATCCTTTACACCCCTCCTTGTGCATCAACCCTGTTGCAGATCTTTGTGTCATCTGCAAAGAGGCATATTTGTCCTTCCAGCCCCACCGCAGTGCCACTAATAAAAGATCTTAAAGAGTATCGGTCCCAGTACTGAACCAAGCGGTACCCCATTAGTAGTTCCCCTTTCTCCAGAGTGTGCTCCGTTTACTATTGCCCTCTGTGTCCTCTTGTCCAGCCAACTTCTAAACCAGGTTCCAAGACCCACTCCCAGGCTGGCTAACTTGTTCCTTATATAACAGGGCATTATTCGCCTTCAGTGTAAACACAAACACTGGAGGTAATGTTAAGAAACTAGTACATGGTACCTGGGTTACATAACCAAAGTGGATAACAGTGCACTGTTCACATTCAGTATAAACACAAACACTGGAGGTAATATGAAGAAACTGGTACATGCTGCCCGGGTTACATAACCAAAGTGTATAGCAGTGCATTTTTCACATTCGGTGTAAACACAAACACTGGAAATTACATGAAGAAGCTGGTACATGGTGCCCAGGTCGCATAACCAAAGTGGACAGCAGTGCATTGCTCACTTTCAGTATAAATACAAAACACTGGAAGAAGAACAAGCTGGTACATGGTGCCCGGGTTACACAACCAAAGTGGACAGCAGTGCATTACTCATCTTCAGTGTAAACACAAACACTGGAAGTAATGTGAAAAAGTTGGTACATGGTGCCCAGGTTATATAACCAAAGTGGATAGCAGTGTATTGCTCACCTGCAGTGTAAACACAAGGATGCTGGTACATGGCACTCGGGCTACATAACCAAAGTGGATAGTAGTGTATTGCTCACCTGCAGTGTAAACACAAGGATGCTGGTACATGGCACCTGGGGTACATAACTGAAGTGGATAGCAGTTCATTGCTCACCTTCAGTGTTCTGCTGCGGGAGGGGTAGTGTGGTGATTGTGGGGGACTTTAACATGCCAGGAGCAGACTGGAGTACCCACAACAACCAGCAATAGAAGGGAACAGATACTGCTGGATGCCTTATAGGACAGCTTCCTGATGCAAATGGTCAGTGAACCAACTAGGTTAGGGAATACCCCTGACCTTGTGCTGACAAACAGGGAGTCTGTGAGGGAATTTAGGGTGGAAGAACCACTGTTGGGGAGTGATCACTACTCAGTATGGCTCACACTGGATATGGGCAAGGAAGGAGTGGAATCTGGCACAATGTTGCTGGACTTCATGAGGGCCAACTTTGGGAGATGGGGGCGGTGGTAAAAGGGTACCTGGCCAGAATTCAACCTAGCATGGGCACTAACCAGAGGTGGGAGCTCATAAAGCTGGGGACAGTGGAGGCAACCAGAACCTGCAGCAAGGCCCAGAGCAAGAAGGCTAGGGCTAAGAAACAGAGCTGAGTGAACAAGGAGGTCATGAAAAGGTAAGGAGAAAAGAGCTGCATTTAGAAAACATAAGAAAATGGGGGGTACCTGAAGGAATTGAAGGAGGTGACACATGCAGTAAAGGGAGCCAAGGCATCTACGGAGCTCAGGCTGGCACAAGACATTAAGAAGCATGAGAAGGACTTCTTTAGGTATGTCAGGGAGAAAGGGAACTGTAAGGACCATATAGTAAAGATTAGGAAAGGGGGTTGGGTGGAGGAAGGGGGTGATAAGGTAGAAGTATTAAATGATTACTTCTGCTCGGTATTTACTAAGGAAAAGAGGAGGGTGATTCCAAAGGGGAGGAATGGCAGAAATGGGGGAGGGGTGACCGATGGGAAATCATAGAGGGTTCTGTAGGGTTTGAGGGCACTGAGGGTGGACAAGATGCCAGGCCCAGATGGCATCCACCCCAGGGTACTGCAGCAGCTGTAAGAGTTCCTTGTGGGACCTTTGGCAGACCTATTTAAATGCCTCACTACACTCAGGGTGTGAACCTCAGGATTGGAGTATGGCTCATGTGGTGACCCTCCACAAGTGAGGCCCAAGGATGAACCGGGTAACTACAGACTGGTGAGTCTCACATCTATCGTGGGTAAGCTGATGGAGACTATCCTAAAGGAGAGGCTAGTGGCTCTCCTGGAGGCCAATGGACTGCAAGACAGCAAACAGCATGGCTTCATATGTGGCAGATCCTGCCAAACCAACTAGGTGGAGTTCTATGACTGGGTAACTAGACAATTGGACAGAGGCCACGCAGTGAATGCCCTGTATCTAGCCTTCAGTAAGGCATTCAACTCGGTGCCACATGGGAAGCTGGGAAGTAAGTTAGAAGACACAGGGGCAGGTGCAAAGCTTGTGAGATGGATAGGGAACTGGCTTCAGGGAAGGCAACAGAGAGTAGTCATGGGTGAGGAGCTCTCATCCCCAACAGTAGTGATGAGTGGTGTTCCACAGGGCTCTGTGTTGGGATCAGTGTTGTTTGTGATATTCATTGCAGACAGATCATTTGACATCAAGTGCAAGATCAATCTGTTTGCTGACAACACCAAGATGGGACAACCTAGGGGGATGGCAGGGGTTGCAGGATGATCTGGAAAAGCTGGAAACCTGGTCAAACACCTGGCAACTGGGGTTTTAATGCCAAAAAGTGAAAGGTGCTGCATTTTGGGGTGAAGAACCCAGCGAAGAGTTACCAGCTAGGAGGAGTGTAGCTAGCCAAGACAGGAGGAGAAGGATCTAGAGGTGCTCATTACAGGGTCAATGAACAACCCAGCACACTGCAGGAAGGCAGCTGCAAAGGCCAACAAAATGGTGGGTTGCATTGCACTGGGTATCTCCTCGAGAAAGGGGAAGGGAATCTGCCACTATATAGGTCATTAGTTAGACCTCATCTGGAGTACTGTGAGCAGTACTGGCACCCATATTTGAAGAGAGACATTAAGTTACTGGAGAGGGTGCAGCACAGGGTGACAAAGATGATCAAGGGGCTGGGGGACTTGCCATATGAGAGGAGTCTGAGGGAGCTGAACATGTACTCGCTGAAGGAGAGGAGGGACAGGGGGAACATGATTGAAACCTTTAAGTACATGAAAGGAATGAACAAAACAGGTACAGAGTGGCTGTTCACAGTAGGAGAGGAGGGACACCAGGGGGCCGACTGGAGGGAGGAAGGTTCTGGAGGGAGATGAGTTTTTTTTTATAAAGAGGGTGGTAGCTGGGTGGGCTACCAGCAGAAGTGGTATCCAGTAGAACAGTGGACTGCTTCAAAGGGACTGGATGGGACAAGGGGAGGTTCAATGGAGGGAAGGGTAGGAGGAAGGGCAGCTGCAGAATAAGGGGTTCTAGCTGCACATTCAAGCAGACTTGATAGACCTCTAGGCCTTTGTCTGCTGCCAAATTTCATATGTTTCTGTGTAAACACAAACACTGGATGTAATGTGAAGAAGCTGGTACATGGTGCCCGGGTTACATAATCAAACTGGATAACAGTGCATTGCTCACCTTCAGTGTAAACACGAACACTGGAGGTAATGTGAAGAAGCTGGTACATGGTGCCTGGGTTACATAACCAAAGTGGATAGCAGTGCATTGTTCACCTTCAGTGTAAACACAAACACTGGATGTAATGTGAAGAAGCTGGTACATGGTGCCCGGGTTACATAATCAAACTGGATAGCAGTGCATTGCTCACCTTCAGTGTAAACACAAACACTGGAGGTAATGTGAAGAAGTTGGAAAAAGGTCCGGCTCTCCATAAAACATACAGGGTAAATGCCAGACCTCGCTCAACAACTAACACACTGAAATTTGGCCAATGGAAAATCATGTACACAAATGCTTGCAGTATGGGAAACAAAATCCCAGACCTGCAGACAATAATGACAGAGAATAAACTGGACATAGTACCCATTAGCGAGACATGGTTTACCAGTAACCACACTTGAGAGACTTCAGTACCTGGCTATGTACTGTTCAGAAGAGACTGAGGTGCATAAAGGGGGTGTAGTGGCCCTTTATTTCAATGAAAATATCAAAGCTACAGAAATTCAGAATACGCATAAGGAGTCAGAACTGTGGGTCGCCTGGAAACAGGAAATGAGCCCACCATACGAACTGGGGTTGTCTAGAGACATACAGACCAGGGGAGGTCTAGACACATTATTGCTAGAAGATATACAAAACATGACAGCTAAAGGGGAGATTCTGATAATGGGAGACATCAACATGACAGATACAGATTGGTCAATACCAGCAGGAACATCTGCCAGAACTAGGCACATGGAGGATTTCCTGTAGGGGAAGGGACTCAAACAACTGGTACAACAACCTACAAGAGACAGGGCTATCCTAGATCTAGTACTGACTAACAGGGAAAGGATAACAGATCTCCAGGTAGAAGGTCACCTAGGGGCCAGTGACCATGCCATGGTATGGTTCAGTTTGGCCACTAGATCTAAATCATCTCATTCCAAGGCAAAACTATGGGACTTCACAGGAGCGGACTTTAATAAGATGCCAACAGAGTTAAGCTAGCCCAGGCAAAAAGAAATACAGGTGAGGGGGTACAGGCAAAGTGGACAAGCATTAAGAATGCAATACTTGAAGCAACATTCCACTGTGTTAGAGAAAAAAGGAAGTGCAAAAGAAGAAGGAAACCACTTTAGTTCTCAAAAACAGCAGCAGGAAAGGTTAGAGCTAAAAGGCTGACCTTCAGAAAATATAAGGAAATGCAGAAGGATGACGATAGGGAGGCATACCAAACTTCCCTAAGGGAAGCAGGGAAGGCAGTAAGGCAGGCAAAGGCCCAAACCGAGGAAACACTAGCACAAACAGTAAAAGAAGGTAACAAGACTTTCTATAGATACATTTGTGAAAAGAGAAAGTCCAGAGGGGATATTGTTAACATCAAAGGGGATAAGGGGGCATGTGAGGAGGAGGACCATGTAAAAACATATATCCTAAATAGACACTTCTGCTCAGTATCTGCTGAAGAGAAGGAAGGGCAGAGCCCACAGCTCAGCACCATGGACACAGGAGGGAGGGAGGGAGGTGTGCACTAGTCCCTTCACAAAATAAAGGATCCTACAAGAGCTCAAAAAGCTCAGGGTGGATAAGGCAATAGGACCTGATGGCACACATCCCAGGGTACTAAAGGATCTAAAGGTAGAACTAGCAAAGCCAGTATCAGAACTGTTTAGTGAGTCTCTGAGCACAGGAGAGGTCCTAGAAGACTGGAGAAGGGCTCATGTGATCCCGTTTCACAGGAGTGGTAGCAGGGATGAGGCAGGGAACTACAGACCAGTCAGCCTTATCTCAGCAGTGGGCAAGACTATGGAGGCACTCCTTAAGGAAAGGATAGTGCAACACCTGGAATCCATAGGGGCACAGGATCCAAGACAGCATGGGTTTACAACAGGAAGGTTCTGTCAAACTAATCTCATAGATTTCTTCAGCTGGGTAACCAGAGTGGTGAACCAAGGGGGAGCAGTTAATGTTGCCTACCTTGACTTCAACAAAGCTTTCAATACTGTTCCACACAGAAGATTGATTAATAAGCTGGGTATGCTCAGGGTGGGTCAGATGTTGATCAATTGGGTGGCAAACTGGTTGATGAGCAGAAAACAGAGAGCGGTGGTAAACGGTATACAGTCAGAAGAGATGCAAGTCACAATTGGGGTACCTCAGGGATCAGTCCTAGTGCCAGTCCTCTTCAATATCTTAATCAGTGACATTGCAGGTGGACTGGAGGGTAAGATTTGTCTGTTTGCAGATGACACCAAGCTATGCAACAGAGTAGATTATCCAGAGGGGTGAGCAGAAAGAGAAGAGATCTGGATAAACTAGCAAAATGGTTGGAAGAGTGGCAACTGAGGTTTAACACAAATAAGTGCAAGATCATGCACATGGGGAAGAGAAACCCTGAAGCCACCTATAGGCTGGAAGGAGAGTTGCTGGCAGTCACAAGGGAAGAATCAGACTTGGGTATCATCATCACAGATGACATGAAATCATCCAAGCAGACCACTAAAGCAGTAGGTAAGGCTAGGGGGATGTTGGGGTGTATTAGTAGGGGTATCACAAGTGAAAAGAGGGAGGTAATAATCCCTCTTTACAAGACACTGTTTAGGCCCCATCTGGAGTACTGTGTGCAGCACTAGAGGCCGCACATTCACAAAGACATTAACTAAATTGAGACAGTCCAGAGAAGGGCAACCAAAATGGTGCAGGAACTGCATCAGAAAACATATGAGGACAAATTAACGGAGCTCAGTTTGTATACCCTAGAGCAAAGAAGGGAGAGAGGTGATGTGTTTGAAACATTCAAACACCTTAAGAGCATTAACAAGGTGAAAGAGTCTAACATGTTTCAATATAACAAAAATAGCAGGACAAGAGGACACAGCATGAGATTAGAGGGAGACCAATTAAGGGGTAATGTGAGAAAGTTCTTTTTCACATAAAGGGTGGTGGATGCAAGGAAAGGCCTACCTCAGGAAGTGGTGGATAGGAATACAGTGCAGGGCTTCAAACAGGCATGGAATAGGCATAAGGCAGCAATACAGATGGGTATGAATAGAAAGACCAATGACAGAGCAAAGGCCAATGACACATTCATAAAGTAAAAAAATGAAATGGGCAGACTGGATGGGCCTTGTGGTCCTTATCTGCCATCAACTTCTATGCTTCTATGGCAAATGGTTACATAACCAAAGTGGACAGCGGTGCATTGCTCACCTGCAGTGTAAACACAAACACTAGAGGTAACGTGAAGAAGCTGGCACATGGTGCTCAGGTTACATAACCACAGTGGATAGCAGTGCATTGCTCACCTTCAGTGTAAACACAAACACTGGTGGTAATGTGAAGAAGCTGGTACATGGTGCCTGGGTTACATAACCAAAGTGGATAGCAGTGCACTGCTCACCTTCAGTGTAAACACAAACACTGGAGGTACTGTGAAGAAGCTGGTACATGGTGCCCGGGTTACATAACCAAAGTGGATAGCAGTGCACTGCTCACCTTCAGTGTAAACACAAACACTGGAAGTAATGTGAAGAAGCTGGTACATGGTGCCCGGGTTACATAACCAAAGTGGACAGCAGTGCACTGCTCACCTTCAGTGTAAACACAAACACTGGAGGTAATGTGAAGAAGCTGGTACATGGTGCCCAGGTTACATAACCAAAGTGGATAGCAGTGCATTACTCACCTTCAGTGTAAACGCAAACACTGGAAGTAATATGAAGAAGCTGGTACATGGTGCCCGGGTTACATAACCAAAGTGGAAAGCAGTGCATTGCTCACCTTCAGTGTAAACACAAACACTGGAGGTAATGTGAAGAAGCTGGTACATGGTGCCTGGGTTACATAACCAAAGTGGATAGCAGTGCATTGCTCACCTTCAGTGTAAACACAAACACTGGAGGTAATGTGAAGAAGCTGGTACATGGTGCCCGGTTACATAACCAAAGTGGATAGCAGTGCATTGCTCACCTTCAGTGTAAACACAAACACTGGCGTAATGTGAAGAAGCTGGTACATGGTGCCTGGGTTAACATAACCAAAGTGGATAGCAGTGCACTACTCACCTTCAGTATAAACACAAACACTGGAGGTAATGTGAAGAAGCTGGTACATGGTGCCCGGGTTACATAACCCAAGTGGATAGCAGTGCATTGCTCACCTTCAGTGTAAACACAAACACTGGAGGTAATGTGAAGAAGCTGGCACATGGTGCCTGGGTAACATAACCAAAGTGGATAGCAGTGCACTGCTCACCTTCAGTATAAACACAAACACTGGAGGTAATGTGAAGAAGCTGGTATATGGTGCTTGGGTTACATAACCCAAGTGGATAGCAGTGCATTTCTCACTTTCAGTGTAAACACAACCACTGGAGGTAATGCGAGAAGTCAGTATGGGGTACATATAAGAAGGAAGTTAGGAAACACTTTTTATGGAGAGGGTGGAGGACATGTGGAATAGATTGCCCACTGAGGTGGTCTGTGCAATCTCAGCAGTAGGGTTTAGCATAGCTGGGATATACAAGGGTTTAGTTGGAAGCAACAGGGTTGGTGATAAAATGAGAGGGAACGGAAAAGTGATGCTTAGTGGGCTCAGTATTGCATTTGTTCTCATAGATGCCATACAGTGTCGGAACCATCCATTGCTGGATCGACCCAAAATCGCCACTGGAAGCAAATGAGTTATGCAGTGAAATGGGCAGGCTGGATAGATTAAACGACCTTCTGCTGTCAGTTTTGTTGTTTCTATTTTTGTGATGTCCTTTGCTTCTCTAACAATTTAGTGCATCACAATATGGAGATAGAGGGGTAAGTTGAACAAACTTTACATACTGCTGCAGTTTTCAAAAAATTGCAAGAATGTTATAGCAGAACCCCTAAGCCAATCAATTAATTCCATCTCCCTACTATAAACATTCTGTAAGACCTGAAGTCAGACCAGATCCCAGCTCAGAAATTGTGTCTGTTCTTACCTACTGAAACCATGGTTTCATAATTCTGCAACATCACTTCCTGTGAAGCTTCTTTTCCTGTTCATTAACATCCTCCACCTCTTCAGAAAAGCAACAGTAACATCTTCAAAGGTTTCTGGTACCTGAAAGGACAGAGACATGTTTAACTGATCTTGATTTCACTGTACACACTGAGAGAAATCTGCAACTTTCAACAGCAGAGAAAATGCAATGTTAACAACTGCATAAGGATGAATCAGTCACCCATTCACCAAGGATGAATCTATTCTCCATTTCACCCTAGGGTGTGATGCATTGATGGCAGTTCAATGAACGGGGTGACTAGCAGGCAAGATAAAAGCTCATAATTTTTTTTTTTGCACCAATATAAAGGAACAGTGGCTTGCATACTAGGATGTTTTAGCTTTTATTTATTGACGGAGTACTAGTAATAGTATGGTATTTATTGATGGAGTACTACTAGTAGTAATACATTTTATTTGTGGATTACTATTAGTAGTAATACATTTTATTTATTGATGGAGTACTACTAGTACAATGCATTGTATTTATTGATGGAGTACTACTAGTAGTAATACATTTAATTATTGATGGAGTACACTAAGTAATACATTTTATTTATTTATGGATACTGTTAGAAGTAATACATTTATTTACTTTTTTATCTTAGTTTTTGTTGACCGGTAAGTGCATAGACAAATCCTGCCTATTTTCAGGCACGACCCCAGAGGAGGGGATACAGATGAATGCCAACTGACCTTGAACCAGAGTAAGCTGTTGATGGTATTTTTAGTGAATGAGGGAAATTTGGCCAGGACACCAGGTAAATTCCCCTACTGACTTATTGACAGAGTACTACTAGTAGTAATACATTGTATTTATTTATGGAGTATTACTACTAGTAGTAATACATTTTATTTATTTATGGAGTATTACTACTAGTAGTAATACATTTTATTTATGGAGTACTACTAGTAGTAAGGCATTGTATTTATTTGAGTACTACTAGTAGTAATAGATTTTATTTATTGATGGAGTACTACTAGTAGTAATCAGTTTTATTTAGCAACATGAAAGAGGCAATTCCTATTAAACAACTGCTCATTTACAAGGGATTCCCATTTAGCTTGTTCCTGGTTACAAAGAAAGGAAAAACAGTGTGCAATACATAGCTATGAAACTAAAAAATAAGACAGAGACACTCCTATAAAATTAAAATTCAACACTATATAAAATATGTACACAACAAGATGTATGGTTATGTGGTACGTCCACTCCTTCTATAAAGAGGCTGCAGAAATCCAGTATGTTGGGTAGCATACAAGGTTACCAATTCCAGTGATCAGACAGCAAATTTCCGGTAATGTGACTTGTTGTACAAACCAGTTTTTTTAATTTTTCTATGTTAACTTGTTATTTTATATCTTCAGATTGTTAGAAATCATGTTCCAAGATTGGAGACCTATGTAATAAAAAAGACAATCATTCTATATTAGCTTTTCTTTGGGGCACTTCAAAAATCAACACATCTTGTTAATCTCATCCTAGGCCTTGAAATATTTATGGAAACACTGTAATGTATATAATCAAAGACTTTCTTTTTGAGACATCTGAACACTAGTCCAATAACATGAAGTTGTCTTCTCAATTCTAAATGCAGTCAGTTCAAATTTTTGTATTAGAAGCAGTGGTGAGTATGCCAGCATTGAGGACAAACCTGGTAAAGTGGTTATACATGACTGCCATCATATTTATGTAACAAACCCCTCCTAATAGTAGGGGGAGGAGGTTGTTACCATATGTGGCCAGAAGGGGAATGTTACTCTGACATCATCCTCTGTGGGTGAAGCAGATGTGGGAGGAGCTAAAATGAGTATATTGATGGGGTGCCTTCAAGGTGCCAGCATTCTTGAGGTTCTATGTTATTGGGGCTAGCAGTCATTCCTCTTGTGAGGGGGGGAGAAGCAGCTAGGTGAGACTGCCAGTAAACAGTGGACACTCCAAGTGTCCTCTGTGGGTATCTATCCTGAGGTGCAGGCCAGGGATCGGCTGGGACGTTTAAGGTATGGGTACAGGCTGAAAGGGTTAACCAGACATTGCCATCAAGGTGCTGGAGGAGTTAGGATACTCCTGCATGCCAGGCTGAGGTAGCACACACCATGCCCCAATAGACAGGCTTGACGAAATAGGCATGGGGTACAGGAGGCTCTCAATGTATACTCTTATCTGGAAGTCTGATCCTGAGAGTGGAAGGAGGCCATGGACATCTCACAATGGTAACAGCATTGGCTTAACATTATGCAGGACCTTGGAGGCTGAAAGGGAGGGACCTAAGGTACCTAGGATGCGTCCCATATCACTGGAACTGGTGAGCGAGGATCTGGAATTTGCCACAGTTTGGGAATTTAGGAGGACCACTGAGAGGGTACAGGAATCCTAAGGGCTGTCTCCTCAAGGCACATCTCCCAAGGGGTTTCAGGCTTCAGACAGGTTCCCCTGAAGTTCATTATGGCCATCACAATGGACAGGGTAGCACCAAGACCTGTGCCCTGATACAATCGAGAACCTTAGAAAAACAGGTAAAGTAGGTAGTGCATACAGAAAGCAAAAGCCAGGTAAAAGACTCCTCTTCATAACTTACATGTTGAGGAAAAACTCCCCAAACAATGGTAGGGGATCCTAAGTCCTGTGTCACTAGCGTGCCATCCTTGCAGAGTGGGTTCCAGTGTTACCTTTGTATGCAACACAAGAGGGATGTGGTTGACACCCAGGAGATCTAGAGATCTGGTGAGAGAAGTGCTGATAAAATTCCTTAGGCTGAGAATTTTTCCTGATATTACTGGGTGCCTTGCCAGAGTGCAACATTCTGTAACATGCAATGGCCATGTGTGCAGGTAGCACAAGTGGAAGAAAGAGCAGGGAAGTCAGGTATTAGCACTGAATGGGGATGGGGAATCCCCGGGCACCCTGTTACTCAAGAAGTACAAAGAGGCTGCACAAAAAATTGGCAGGTGCTGGGTAGGATGCAGATATCCCCGATCTGATGGAAGGTGCGTTATTGTCAGATTTAATTACTCATAATTCTGATAGGCCCTCAGTGCCTGCGCAGCCCTCTGTATCTCTTTTAACACCAGGGCAAAAATTCCCAGCACCCGAGATGCAAATAGTTGTAAACTTGGGCCAGAATCCAGTATTGAGTGTGATCAGGTGCTTGGAAGGTGATGTACCCTTGACAGAGGAAGTGCCTCTCCCCCTCCGCGACAGAGAAACAAGGGCTGCTGATGGAGCCAGTGGAATCAGAAGTCCCCCTGGCAAAGGAGAGACAGGTACAATAAAGGCCTGGAAATGTCTGGCACGGTAAAGTTAGTGAGCAGCTTTTCCCAGATGACATACCATATTTCATCAATTTGTAACCTCGGCTTTAATTACAATATTTTAATTTGTTAAAGGCTTTAATTCGAGGGCGGCATCTAAATGAGGGCGGCTATAATTTCAAACAGTTGTTCTAGGTAAGTTTATTAGTTAACTTTGAAATTCAGAGAAAGAACATACCGCCGATATGCCGAAAAGAAAATTGTACGATTTAGAATTTAAATTACATGTTGCTAAGCGTGCAGAAGTAGAGGGGAACCGACCTGTGGCACTGGCACTCCATGTTGATGGAAAACAGATTCAGGAATGGAGGAAGAGTGTCCCCAAACTTGAAGAAAAGCTCTGTGAGGAGGGGTGTACCGGCAACAACCGCAAGTGGCGGCGTCTGGTTGGAGCTGGCAGACATGCAGCATTTCCAGTTGAGGAGTCGAACCTTGCTACCTGGGTAGCACAGCAGAGGGAACTGCATCTTTGTGTAACCAGAAAGATGGTTGCCTTGAAAGCATCAACACTGATCACAAACCCAGATTTTCAGGCAAGCAGAGGCTGGGTAGATCGATTTCTTTCACGATGGGGGTTCACTATATGCCAAAAGACCACTGTAGGTCAGAAGTTGCCAAAAGGTTATGTTCCAAAGGTGAGACTTTATTTCATTCTGAGCCAGACAAATACAGTAGCACAATCTACCTGCATCTAGCACTGGAAATATGGATGAAACGGCCATATGGGCCGACATGCCTGGTGATCGAACCATTGACCAAATCGGTGCTAAATCAGTCCCACTACTCACCACTGGCCATGAGAAGCAAAGGCTCACTGTTTGCTTAGCTGCAATGGCAGATGGAAGAAAATTGCCCCCGCTACTTGTGCTAAAGGGAAAGAGGATCCCCAAGGACATTGCAGGAGTTACAGGTGTAGTTGTGGCAATGTCCATAAATGGATGGATGAACACAAATTACAGACATGTGGCTGAAAACAGTGTGGGGAGGAATATCTTTTGGGAAAAGATTGCTCATTTGGGACACTTTCCGCTGTCACATTTGCCCAGATATAAAATCAGTTTGCAGAAAAAAAATATGATAATGGCAGCTATTCCAGGGGGTGTACCAAGTTGCTCCAACCAGGCAACGTATCGTGGAACGCTCCCTTTAAATCCAGATATCGGGAGCTGTATGATGAGTGGCTTGCAAATGGGAACAGAGTGTTGACAAAGGCAGATAACCCTCATGCACCTTCATGTCCGCTAATTGCTGAATGGGTGAAGCGGTCCTGGGCTGCAGTTTCGAGGGAAGTAATTGTTAAGTCATTCGATGTTTGAGGCATTACCTCAACTGATCCAGACAAAATAAATTGTTTTAAAGCTGACGGCGTTGCAAGAGAAGATGGAAGAGCTGTGCAGTAGTCTACAGGACTTTGCTGAAGGTGTAGATACGGTACACAATGTAACATGTTTGCAAATGAAAGTGACTGTGGTTCAGATTATGCAGAACCAGACAGTGAGTGTAGAAACTAGATTAATAACAACTGTCGGTCGGTGTCCGAAATGAAATGAAATTTGTATTCTGCTTATCTTTTCTTAAATCAAGCTTAGTAAAGTGAAATTTTAAACAAAACTCTGACTCTGAATCATACTTTGGGGGGGGGGAGTTCTAACTTTACCTAATTGGATTGTTAATTTTGGCTTAAAAACCGGGGCGGCTTTAATTACATAGTTTATTTTTCTCTAGGGCTACAATTCCAGGGTGGCTAGAAAATGAGGGCAGCTTCAAAATGATGAAATACGGTATGTCGTGCATCGGAGTCGGCAGCTAGGCGGAATGCTGTCCAGCTGAAATTTCATGGGGACTTATCCGATGTTCCGGATAGGCATTTTTTTGGCAGAGAGCTGCTTAAAGGCAGCATGAAATACTAAGCCTATGAGGTGTACACATTAATACATGTGCCGGGGGATTCCCTGTTTGACATTAGTTTTAAACGTCCAGCTGGGCTTGACAGGTTTTGGAAACGATATCAAATGCTGAAACACACTCCCTTATGGAAGCCTTTCTTGGCAATTCCTTTAACTAAGAAAATAACTTTTATTTCGCAGCGAGGTGGGGTCAATGTTGCAGACATAGCCTACTGGTCTAACAGTATTGTGTGGTTAACAGTTATCCGGAGTCCATCCTTGATGATGAGCACTTGTGGACAGGAGGATGGAAGTATCAAGTTATGTTAAAAATATGAATAAGGTTTAACAAAATATTTGCCTAACTTTTTTTTAGGGAGGTGGAAGGGACAGGGGAGTGATTTTTTTTTACCCAGGACAATCAAGAGCATGTTTTAAGTGTGGCAATGTGGGGCATTTGAGTAATGCATGCGAGAAGCAAATATGTGGTTTATGTGGGGAAGTGGGCCACCTAAGCGCACAGTGTCACCAGGCCACAAGATGTAATTTATATGAGGAGCATGGGCATACTTTTTGTACATGTTCCTGGGCTTCACACAACAGTCTTGATTTAGCCATGAGGGCATAACAGGATGTTTATGTAGCTACTGCCCAAAAAAGAACAGATGCAGATGCAAGAGCTAATGCTGAATTTGACCCCAGTAGATCCCACACCTCAAAGAGTAGTTAGAGCCAAGAAAGATGCCCTTGTGACAGATGACATGGTTAGGTGTCAGTCTGTCCCTGCAGTAGTACCTGAGGTACAGGAATTGGATGTCACAGAACAGAGTGGACATGGAGACATCATTAATTGAGGATGTGGATAGGCCATTCCCCTCCCCTCTCCCTCCCCAGAGGTCGTACTAATACAGGAAAGTCCTCCAAGGAGCAGAGGCAGAGTCCTGAGGGTCCAAGCTAGTCAGCATTATGCCACCTCCAGAGGTGACACAAGATCCACCCTTCCAACGCATTATCCGATCTAGGTCAGGAAAGCCACTAGTGAAAGCTCAACATGTCCAATCAGAATCTGACCCAGTCCCCTTGGTAAATTCCTATCCTGCTAGAACAGGAGGCTGAAGATGAGGGTATGGATTCGGATATTTTGTCAGTTACCTCTTTGCAACTAGAAGTAGCACAGGAAATGGGTGTTGGTGGCAGGCCTAAACCAAAGAAGAGGAAAAAAAGGAAAGGATTTGTGTTTCATGATATTTTAAATTTAAGAGCTTGAGTATCTTTTCTTTTGTATGGTGGGGCATTTCCTTTATTGCTAGTAATGTCAACAGCATAAAGTCTCAAGAAAAAAGAAAGGTAACCTTTGCAAACTTAGCTGCGAGTACATGACAGATTGTTTTGATGCAGGACACCAGGCTGCATACTTTGGCAGACATCAAGACAGCACAGAGGGACCAGAGTAGGGGTTCCTCCTTTTGGTCATTAGGGGAAGAACAGTGTTCTGGATTAGGTTTCCTGTTTAAGGGGATGGAAATAAAAATCTTACAGGTTCATCCAGGTAGGGTCTTCATATTAGATGTAGTCCTATATGGCAGTGGGTTTCATTTGATTAATATCTATGGTCCTCAGACAAATGCAGAATGTTCAGTTCTTTTTAGAGATTGAGCCGTATCTGCACACCTCGAAGTTGGTGTTGTGGGGGAGGGGCTTTTAATTGTGGGCTTACAAGTAGAGATTGTGGAAGAAAGACACAGAAATATTTAACACTAACTCCTTAAACATATTTTAGAGCACAATAGGTTGTGTGACTTTATGATTTATTACAGGTAGTACATTGCCAAACTTTTTATAAAGCCATATATCCTCCAGGATTGAGTTTGGTTTGTGTCAGATATGATGATTAGTGTAGGTGTTTCTGTGTTCCCCTTGGAAACATCTGACCATGTGGCCGTATAGGTTATAACTGGGCAACAACAAAGAGTTCCTATAGGGAGAGGGTACTGGAAATTGAATGTGGAAATCTTACAGGAGGCAGACCTGCAGAATGCCACTGGTGACTTTTTGAAGGTGAGAGCTGGCATTAGTTTCCTATACGATAGGCCCACTGAATAGTGGGAAGATACTGAGAGAGAGAGAGAGAGAGAGAGATCTGAAAATTGGTTTATTCAGATGTCAGGGGCCAGGGACAAATCTCAATAAGTACAACATTTGGGATGAAGGACAAAATATTTACAGCTACTTTCACAGACTTATGAGATAGGGTGTGGTAGCAACTTCAAATGGTTAAGTAAAAAATATCCTTATCATAAAGAAAAAGAATACAAGATAGACAAACAGCAGAAATTCCAGACCAGACACCTTTTAATGGACCAACACAGATGTAACAACAAGAACAAAGTGCTCAAGCTTTCGGACCAACCATTCCTTCTTCAGAAGCTAATGGCCTTTTTATGGAAGAGGAAAATCAGGGCAACAGTGGGTGAATTATCTACTTGAACTATGCCTAGTGAGGATGGAATTCAGAATGATTTTTTATGATGTTTTATCGATATACTGGGACCTTGGCTACAAATGGGATATGAAGCTATTTGGCAGGAGAACAGGTTAGCCCAGTATGAGAGGAGGATTATAACCTTTTTTTTTTTTAATAAAAAGGGACCCACAAGACATAAAAAATTGGAGACTCTCAGTCTGCTTACTTTGATCTTAAAATATTAACGGTCACATTGGCTAGACTTACACAAACATTGATTCTCCCAGTTCAAACTTGTGCGATCCTGGGTAGAAACATAACCCAAAACTTAATCAATATAAGGAAGATTGTAGCTCAGGGGTTACACTTGAATTTAGATGGGTATATGCTGTCCATTGATCAAGAGACAGCATTTGACTTTATCGAGTAAGTGTGTGTTTGGACTGTACGCAATATTATGGAATACCTGTTTTATTGATACATTTATTAGAAACCTTATATGCAAATGTACAGGTTATTTCTTTGATAAATGGACATCTTGGTTTGTCAGGAATGGGGTTTGACAGAACAACCCCATGAGTCCACTATCGTATGTGTTTGGCTTGGATCTGCTCTTCAGGATGACAGAAGAGGCTAACAGACCTATTCAGAGTCAGGCAGGGGAAGCTTTTATGATTTTATGCTGATAATTGTATTTTGTCAGTGGCAGATTTGGAATATGGGAACAGAGTTCTTCAGGTGATATGACAGTTAATAGAGGTGACTGGAATACAGATTAATATGGGGAAAAGTAATACATTGGTTTTAGCCTGGTGCAGCTCAGGTGGTTGATACTTTTTCCATTCCTATGACAAAAGGAATGTTAAAATATTAGGATCTATTTTGTACAACAGGGCGGACTGCCTCAGTTGGGATAATATATATGATATGGCATTTCAGAAAATGACTTCCTGGCAAGCTTGGAAGATGACAAGAAATAAAAGGGTGATTTTACTCCAGGCATATGTAGCCCCAGTTTTTCTGTATGTTTCATATATTTTTCCTTTGCCTTACAGCATGCACGCTAAAGGTATGAGACATTTTTCTCTTTTACTCTGGAGAAGCAGATTGAACCTGGAAAAGAGAGCACATACACATAGGGCCTGGAAAAACAAGGGGTTAAATATGATACAACCTTTAGTGTATCTCTTTGGTAATTTCTTTATAGCTCCATAAGACCTGTTTTAGTGCAGAAAATGAACGTAGGAGTTCTTTGTATGACATTGTTGGAGCCCTTTTCAAGCCTCGGTAGGGAGGGAAATGGCATGTTTCTGACAGAAGTCTCCCAACCTACTTACAAACTACTTTGAAATTTACTGCATTAAGACATGGAAAATTGAGCTCAACTGGCTTTTAAATCAGGAGACAAAACAATTTTATAAAATCATTGTGGAGAGATGTTTCTTTGAAGAACCTTTGTTTAATGTGGCTTCAAATATCAATATAGAACAACTCTTGGCTAGTATAACAGAGCCCAGGATCCCGTTGAGAATGCAAGATGTTAAGGGGTTATGTGGACACCAAAAATTAATGTTAGAGGTAACCAAAATCACAAACTTAGGAGACAGAGGATATGGAGAACAGATACGTCAGGGACAGCTAGAAACGATACAGCACTTATATTTTGACTATATACATGTACAGGGTTTTTGGCAGGCACTAGCAGCACTGTGGGGGTGAAGCTCTGTTTCAGAATATGACATTTGATCTGTTGATATTAGGACACATACAGTTTGAATGGCAGAAACGGCACAAGAGTACAGTTTATGTAATTCTAGCCTGCATAAAATGGTCTTTATGGCTGGTCAGATGTTTTAGATTCCTGCAGAATACAGACATACAGTTCACAAGGTTATGTTTAAAAACAGGATGAACTGGATAAAATTTATGGCTATGAACAGCGCACTCTAGAGAGCAAGAGATGTGTACTACATTATGGCAGAACATTGGGTGGGTGGGCTGAGAGGCTGGCACTCTGCCATACCAATGTATTGGGCTTCAGTATGTTTTTATATTTAGTTAGATGGGATTTGGAATGTTATCTTAGTTCAGATATTAGACACGTTTGTTGCACCGGTCTGTCGGTGCAGTGGTTGGATTTCTCGCTAGACACCGGTGACCTGGGCTCGGGAACAGACTCGGGTCACTGGAGGGCCGGGCCGGGGAGCAAGGCTGGAGAATCCAATGACGGCTCAACTTCTCTGTGGGGAGGGTGGGGATGCGGCTCAGCGCCTGCCGCCCCTGGCACAGGCCGGAAGCATAGCAGCATGACTGGCCAGCAGACACTTGGGGAGTGGTCGATGTCGGCACGCCTTTGACGTCTGGGCACACCACTCCTCCAGGAGACAACAGCGCCTTGGCCGATTGGGTGACAGCCCCTCTGACTTCTCACCTCCTGGACACCCCAACCTGCATCTACCACCTCAACAGCTCCCAGGGTTGTGCCTCACAGCCGTAAAGACTGTTCCCTCATGAAGGTAAGGGGCCCACCTGATGCAGGGATACATCGGGAATACCTGGGTAGGCTACAATATGGAGCAGTCAAGGTGGGAGGATCCAGTGACGAGGGAGCTTACAGGGCCTGAAGGAGTGATTAGTTGAGGGTAGTAAGGCACAAAAAAAAAAAAAAAAAAAAAGACATTTGGTAGTGGAGAAGGTGTATTTTCAAAGGTTTTGGAGGAGTTCACTAATTTTATGTTGTGTAATTTAAATCACATTATATTTGTAAGGTAAATAATGTACATATCTGTATGATATTATGATGTAATTGATGTAATCTGTTACAATTGTTTTTGCTCTTTAATAAAACATTACCCTTACTTTTTTCGAGAGGTGCCATGGGATCGTTAACATCCACCTGAACTACCACCAGAACAGGCAGATGGGACCTCCTCATCTGAAAGACGGCACCTCAGGAGTACAGCACCCCCCTCATGCTGCACCACAGTGTCAGTATTAGTGTTTGACCCATGTGCCTGGTGCGGGGACAGAACCCACAGCCTTCTGATCTCCCGGCCTCGGAGGCGAATGTGCTACCTGTTGAACCACTGACACTGATATATAGTCAGACACTGCATGAAATGGCTACTCAGAAAAACAATTACCATACTGAATTGTGTAGGAACTGGGGTCTACTGGCCGATGACTACTTATTGTGCAAATTAAGTTTAGCCTGAAGCCTTCCAGTAAAATTCTTGAAATCTGAGGGTCCAGACTACTTTGCTCCCCTATCTAAGGTGTAAGAATTACAAGATGAAGATTCAATTGCTATTCAACTCCTGGGTAATTCCAAAACGTCATTGTATCCTTCACCATAAGTATCAAAGTTTCATGGCTGGCTTCTGACAGTGGGGAATCAGATGGTCCAAGGAGAGTAGAATACTTTTCATTATAAGCAAATGTGATGGCATTAAATAAACAGAAGCAGATGCCTGGGAGGTCAAGAAAGCCGATTAGCTGCATAAATGATACCTTCTCTTCCAGCCTCTCTGGATTAATTTATCACTAAGAAAGACATTGAAGAGGACTGATCCCTGGACTGACTCCTGTGGCATCCTGCTGGTTACCTTTCCTTCCTCTGAGTGCACCCAGTTTACCATCCCCCTCGGTCTTCTTTGTTTTGTACCCATTTTATTACCTTGGGCCTCACCCTGAGGCTGCCCAGCTTGCAATTTACCAGTCTTTTATGTGGAACTGTGTCAAAGGTCTGACTGAAATTTAGGTAAGTCAGATCCACCACCCTTCCCTGATCTACTTTCCTGTTCACCCAGCTGAAGAAATCATTCAGGTTTGTCTGGCAAAATCTCCATCCTGTGAACCCATGCTGCCTCAGATCCTGCAAACCATTGGTAGAAAGGTATTTCACAATCTTTTCTTTTAGTAACGTTTCCATAAGTTTGCCCACCAATGACATCAGGCTTACAGGTCTACAGTTCCCTGCCTCCTCCTTATTCACACTTTACTTCTGTAAGGCGTGACCACATCTGCCCTCCTCCAGTCACTCAGTACCACCCCCAAACCAGATGACAGGCTGAACAGGCCGCCAGAGGTGCAGTGAGCTCTTTCTAATTTCCCTTAGTATCCTGGGTGTACCCCATCCGCCACATTGCCTTATCCACCTTTAGTTTCTCTAGCTCCTTCAGGAAGACTGACTAATCTTAGAAGTTATAATTTGGAAAGATTTTCCAGGAGGCTTGTACTGAGTAAAAGCAAAGAGACCACCAATCCTGAGGAAAGGACATAGCTATGAAACACTGCTATTTCAGGTGCATGATAACATAAAAATAACAATTATCCAGGAGTTGAACCTTCTTTTTGTATTTTGGGGACTAATAATTGCTTGGAGGAGTTCCTCTGATCCTACTGTTGTCCTTTTCAGGCTAAGCTGCCTTGGACATCCTGGTCCATATCATTAGGTTGCCACTGTCTAAGGAGCCCACATTCACCAGCTCCAGCAGACAGTCAAGCAACCCATACTGCTGAGTGCAAGAGACGTCCAGCAAGAAATTCCACCATATAACTATAGATTCAGGAATTCCCTGGGCCATGCCCACCCTCATCCAGGGCAGTGATGCAGGGTGGTCATGATGCTCCCTGAAAGGGGGGGTTCATTTACATTCTTCACAAAGTTTTAAAACAGGACAGAATGATGAAGAACATCAAACCCAAGGTAAATATGCTGGCCTGTCAGTGCAGTGGGAGTGCTACCACTCATAACGCCAGTGTCCTGGGATAGGGACCATACAAAGTTAAACATTAAAACCTAGAGTAAATATGCCAACCTATCAGTGCAGTAGGAGTGCTACTACTCACAATGACAGCCTCCTGGGATAGGGAACATACAGTGTTAAACATTAAAACCTAGGGTACATATGGCAGCAAGTCAGTGCAGTGGGAATACTACCATTCACAACACCAGCAGGGATTTATTTCACTCCAAACATTGCTTAGCGTTTTGCTCATAAAAAGTGCAAAACATTGTGAAAATGCATAGCACTTGCCTCACTGTGTTTAACAAACATAATACTTCTAGAAAACCTATATAAATGCTTTCTGTACAGTTAACGTTGTCACAAGAAAAAAACTGCTAATCAATTATTTAAAACCCTGTACCAGTGTCCCAGGATAGGGAACATACAGTGTTAAATATTAGAAATTAGGGTATATATGCCAGCCTATCAGTGCAGTGGGAGTGATACTGTTCACAATGACAGAATCCCGGGGTAGGGAACATGACTTGGTAGGCAGGGACTGGCATGGAGAGGAGGATCACGCATCACAGAGGATGCTCTCAGGGCAGCTACCCCTGCTGGTATACTACCACCTGTGGGTGCTACTGCACACACTACCAGTATCCCAGGATAGGGAACATGCCTTGGTTGGCAAGGACTGGCATGAGGAGGAGGAGGATCACGCATCACAGAGGATGCTCTCAGGGCAGCTACCCCTGCTGGTATACTACCACCTGTGGGTGCTACTGCACACACTACCAGTATCCCAGGACAGGGAACATGCCTTGGTTAGCAAGGACTGGCATTAGGAGGAAGATCACACATCACAGAGGATACTCTCAGGGCAGCTACCTCTGCTGGTATACTACTGCACACACTACCAGTATCCCAAGATAAGGAACATGCCTTGGTTGGCAAGGACTGGCATGGGGGGAAGGAGGAGGAGGATCACACATCACAGAGGATACTCTCAGGGTAGCTACCGCCGCTGGTATACTACCACCTCTGGGTGTTACCGTACACACTGCCAGTATCCTGGTACGGGGAACATGCCTTTGTAGGCAGGGACTGGCACAAGGAGGAGGATCACATATCACAAGAGGATGCTGTCATGGCAGCTACCTGCACTGGTATACTGCCACCTCTGGGTGTTACTACACACACTGCAGGTGTCCTGGGATAAGGAACATGGCCTGGTAGGCAGAGACTGGCATGGGGAGGAGCAGGATTACACATCACAGAGGGTGCTGTCAGGGCAGCTACCTCTGCTAGTATACTGCCACCTCTAGGTTTTACTGTACACACGGCCACTGACACGGGTTAGAGAACATGCCTCTGTAGGCAGGAAATGGCCATGGAGAGGAGGACCACCAATCACAGGATGCTCTCAGGGCAGCTACCTTGGCTGGTATACTACCACCTCTGGGTGACCACAGCTGGCAGTGAATCAGGTGCAGCTTGAGGGGGGGGGGGGACTTTGGCTAGCCAGGCTACACACCTTTGTACCCCAGGGGAAAGGAATGAATTCAAGTGAAAACCTCAGGCAGTAACAGGATAATGATTCAGCCTCCAACAGGTCCCACAAAAGTGACATGGACCTCCTCCAAGCTGGGTCCAGAGTTGTGGTGGGAATTGGAGAGCTCCACTACCCCAGCCAGTAGCAGGATGATGTGACACAGCCTCCCACAGGCCCCACACCAGGGACAGGGACCTTCACTGAGCAGGATCCTGAGTTGTGGTGGGAGTTGGGGAGCTCCACTACCCCAACCAGTAGCCACCTACTCCTAGCCTAGATTTCTTCATATTTCAGTCATGGATCCAATTACAATCAACCACAAAAGACTTGCACTTTCCTCACCTCCAGCACTTAGGTTACTGAACCCTCTATACGTCTTCCATTGTCTTTACTGCTCTCCATATGTTACACATGTAAATGTTCATGCCACTCAATGTGTTTCTCTTTTTACTTTATTGTAATTGATTGATTCCTGTTTTTCAGTTTATGAAAGTTGCTGTAACTGTTAGTCTTTGTCATTGATGTGTATCTTTAAACTACTTATTTGGATTGTTTCCCTGTATAGATCTTGTTTCTGTTAGGCTCTGTTTTATATTGTCATACCTTCTTAGTGTCTCCTCATACTGGACATTTGTGAAAATGGGCATTTTTGCTCACATACCTTCCAGTATAAAAATAAGAGAGAACGATGATGACCCAGCCTCCCACAGGCCCCGCACCAGAGACATGGACCTCCTCCCGAGCTGGATCCCAAGTTGTGGTGGGTCTAGAAGCTCCACTACCCCCACCACAGAAGGCAACTTTGAGGGATGGAATACTAGTAAGCCTGAGAGATATTTGGCAATGGTGGAACCTGGACGCCATGTATCAGAGGGCTACACCCTGCCTCATGGCCACAATATAGGTTGAGGAGCTCTGTTCTCTTCTTTTTTTTTTGTATTATCTGTTTATCCACTTTCTCAAGGTACCCCTGCTGGCCACTCCTTCAGAGCTCCAAAGTCCACTACACCGCTACCTCAGCTCTACACCACCATTTTCCCAACCTCGCCTTGCAGCCTTACCTCGGATAACCCAACCCTATCCCTGTGTTGGGAGGGTCTCTTTCCTCTGGGGGATGCTGTCAGGTGACCTCTATATCCCGGTAAGCTGCTACAGGGTTGGTCCAGGTTAGTCCATGGCTTTTTGGTGGTGCGCCAGGCACTCATCATCTGGTTGGCAGGGAGCTATTTTCCCTTTCCTCCTCCCACCCCTTGTTGTAGCCATAAAGACGACATCCTGAGGTGGGGGCATGCAGGAAGGCATGTCGAGGCTACACTCTCTTCAAGCTTGTCCACAATCCACTCACAGGACCCAGGGCTCATCCCCCCAGGAGGGAAGCATCAAATGGACACTTGTGAAACCTCTCCCCTGCCGTCTCTGCTCCTGGTACCCGGGCCAGGGGTGCAAACCTGGGTCACCAGCATGCAGAGCAAACCCCTTGGCTCTGCACCATGGAGCCAGCTCTGGGCTCTGTTCTGATCATAACTGGGGGTTCTTTCCAAAACTGAAATATATAATAGCATGGTGCCTGCACACAGAGTATGTATAGTGGTCCAGATATTTGAGGGGTACAACCCCCTTGGGATGCTGCACCTACCCACCTCCCCTTCCAATCACTCCACACATGGATTACTAACTAAAACTATTTTACTACTCATGCAGTCATTGACTATGGCTAATAATATGCTCACGGAGAGTTTTAACCAGTAACAATGAAAAATGTATTAACGAGGAAAGTGGAACAGGAAGTGCAGAAATAAATGGCAGTTGGCAAATTTGGTAGACAACTTGACATTTTTCTGAAATCAGAAAATAGAACATTAACAGTATCCACCCCTGACAATAACAGCATATTCCAGTTAGCTCACCTCCCCACTGGTACCAGTGCCCTGACAGTGTATTTGGGTACCCAGGTACAGAACATTGCAGGCCTGAACATTGCTGTGGGTTGTCTGGCATTGGTGCACTTTAAACAAAACTGTAACTTGTCGCTAAACTTTAACTCCCCCAAGTCAGAGCAGGCCCCGGTTTACTCACAGTTCTGTTGGTCAGTTCAGAGCGTGTGGAAGTGAGCGCAGTTGCAGTTTGTTGAGCTGGGGTCCTCAAGCTGTACGAGTAGGGACAGCTGTCTTGGCTGTGGCAGGGTCTTGCAGCTTGTCACATTCTGTCCGGACCCTCTGTGAATGCGGCTGTTCTGTCTGACACTGCTCTATCATGGCTCTTTGGTGTCACCCAGGATACAGGAGCTGTGTGGTGGCTTCCAAAGTCCCTAAGGACCCTAGATCGAGAGTGACTCCACGGTTCAATTTCCCCAAATGTGTCAACAGTACCCTCAGTACACAGGTACATACAGTACCTGTGGCTCCCTGTTCCTCAATTCACCTAATTTAATAAGGGCTAGCTGACCCCTTACCTGGCTTTGATGCACCTGAACAGGATGCAGTCTCTCTGCCTTCCCTGGATGTGTTCACAAGCACTGTCACAGGTGAATCTGGTTGAGGAGCAAACAACTTCTGTCGTACTGGCCCAGCTCCCAGGCTTTTGTGGCTTTTTGACTTCCAAAGGCAACAGGGCCTCAACAGGCTTTTCCCACTCAGTGGCAGGTCACAGGCCACTATTTCAGTCTCTGGCTGATACAGTCCAGCCCTCTTTGCAGGCTGAGGGCTTCACTCCTCCAGCACACTCCGGCTCTTCAGATGAAGACAGACTTCCACAAGTCTCACTGCCTTTTGCAGTGGAAGCCGTGGTCCAACTTACAAATTGTCTCTCTCATTCACACATGGCTCCCTTCTGCACTTGGAGAGCCTCCACCACCAACTGCCCATGGGGTTTCAGGGGGAAATGCCAGCATCTGATTGGTTACTGCAGCAGTCAGTTCATAAAATTAATAAATATTTAGTCTCTTCGAGGTTTGATTGGCTGGCGGTTTGGGTGCCAAGACAATGTCCTTACTCCCTTCTCAGGAACCATTGGCTGGCTTGGGAGTCAGAGGCAACACAGATGGCTGTAGACAAAACAGTGTATATATAGTCCCAGTTTTAAGTTCCTTTTCCAGCCCAATAAAATAGTTTTAACCACAGTCTGTTAGTTGCCCCTCCTCCCCATCATCCAGTGGCAGAGTGGGGCATGAAATGCTCTTCCTCTGCCTGTTGCTGCTGCCAAAATATACTACCCTAGATGGCAGGCAAGGCTATTCATTCACATGGCAGGCTCAACTGCTTTAAAGGGTCAGGCACCCATTTATTTTCTAAAAAAGTTTAGCCACAGTTTATCTACCCCTTCCCGCATGTCTCCGGACCCAAAGTATTTTTACTTTATTTGTTTTAGCAGGAGAGACACACTAAGCTGAAGCGTGTTTGCAGATGCAACCTGGGAGCACAAGGAAGTTAGCGACTTGCTTAGGGTCACACAATTTGCAAGTGGGGCTGTGGGATTCAAACCCAGGTCCCCAGGTTTGCAACTAAGAGCCTTAAACCACTGCACTATACTGCCTCCTGGTGTCCAAGCACATGGAGGGGAACAGTTTATGGAGCTGTCACAGTCGCTTTAATTTTTGAGTGCTGTAGTGCTTAAAGACATTTGAGCTGGGCACAGCCTTCTTGCATATTTGAGCAAGCATCCAGTTCAATGTCTGTACACTGTAGCATTTTCAAAACTTCATGTCGGAAGCTTATTCTACATGCTCCTCCACCCTCTACACAGGCTTGAGCTCAAGGGCTGGTAGAAGCAAACAGAGGAAGAAGCGGGACCCTGGACTGGTGGAACTAGTGGGAAGGATGAGCAGCACACATGGGGAGACAGGCAGGCAGAAGGTGCCTGAGATGTTTCAGGTAAGTCCCACCTGTGGGTGGGGTTACAATTGGGCTACAAGGATGGACTAAAAGTGATCATGGCCAGTGCAAAAGGCATTAACAGAGCAAGCAAAAACTAAGTAAATACTTACATCAGTTGTCCATAGGCTACATTTGTACGGGAAGGTTGGTAAAACGATGGACTCACAGACCCACCCTGTTTAGATGTCCTTTAGGGCCTAAACCAGCGGCACGCACACTGACTTTGTATCTCTTGTTGGGATAGTACAGACCAACCAAGTCTATCAGTAAGCCCCGGCCGCTTGCAATGGGGGGTACACTTGTATCATGAAATGTAACTGTTTTAACAAGTATTTACTGACTAACTCCAACAGCCTAATGTACTTTTTATCATGTAATTATGTTTATCCTTCTGTACTACAGTAAATGCTTTATGCACACATGCAGGTCACTCCTGAAAAGGAACCCCCAGCTCTATTCCTACATTTAAAAAGAAATAAATCTGTCACAGTGTTTCATTTTTAGTTTTATGTATGAAACTTTCTAACAACTGATGTTCTGCATACATTTGTAAATACATTTGATTATAAAGGTTCCCTCCTGCATGCTGATAATAAAACTCAGTCCTCCATGGTAACATGAACACAGCCAGACTTTATTCTCCGACCTTGACTCCACAGTATATTGCTTTCCCCAACTTCCTGATATAACCCCATTTCTTCTCTTGACAACAGCAGGCAAGTGGAATATCTATTTCAGTCTTCCATAGCAGCTAATGCATGCATTTAAAGGCACAGCAAGTATTAAATATAACATGCAGATCCCTGTATGAGATTCACCATACACTGGCATTTCAAACTGACTCTCATTTTAGTCTTGTTTATGTTTCCCTGAGGATTGTTTACACAGCAGTTCGATGTTTCTTACCTCCAACTTCATGATCCTCTGTTTCAGTCTCCCAACACCACAAACTGCACTGTTCAGAAACACAAGCAGCTGCTACTCAACAGAGTTTAGGACTAGAAGAACCAAGGCTGTCTATCCACAGAAAATCAATTCCTCCTGCATTTCTCCGTGTGTTCAGCATTTCTTACCTCCAGCTTCATGATCCTCGGGTTCAGTCACCAACACCACAAACTGCACTGTTCAGAAACTCAAGCAGCTACTGCCTTTCAGAGTTTGGGATTAAAAGAATAAAGGATATTTAAAAACAGGTCCCTCTCTAGCTCCCCATCCACTGTGCTCTGTGCTCCTGTCCTGAGTAGCTTTCAGAGGTTAAAGTGCACTTCCTGTCTTCCACTGTAATGTGAGCCATAACATAATTCTAAATAACTCATTAATATTCATAGTGTGCAGCAGCATGGGAGGAGCAAGAGGAAGGGATTGCTGAGCCTTTAAAGGCACGCTGTCAACCTTAGACTGGCAAGATTTTTATTTATTTTTTTTATTTCATTGCAGTTTGTAACGTGTGTCAGTAAATGTGTATATCATACTTTTCTCCTATTATTGTCTTGCTGCTTGGTTTGCACATCCTGTGATTGCTACAATTAATCCTTTCATGGGTCTGCTCTGAGTGACCAGTGTTTTCACACAACCCCCCACCCATCCTGCTGTCACTTTATTTTTTCCAACCCTCTACACTTATCTTCCCTTGTTTCACTGTTGCCCCTCTTTTCCTAGCCTCCTCCCCATCCCTTTCCATACTCCCCTCCCTTCCTGTTCACATTCTCCATTTCAGTTTATTCTGAATTCCCCTCCACCTCTCAACGTAACTCTTCTACCCCTCCTCACCCCCATTCCTCTCTTCCCCCACCTTAATCTCTCTGCCTTACTTCCTCTCTCTGTCTCCCACTTTGACAACACATCCAGTCTGCATTTGTTTCTCCTTATGTACAGTTAGACAGTGAATTATTTTGACTGTAAATCCTTACATTTATACAAACATATGGATTTGCCTGCAGAAATAGGCTACCTGGTTTATCAAGTCTGCTCAAGTGTGCAGCTAGCACCCTCACCTTGCAGCTGCTCCACCCCACTCCCCTTCCAAATTACTTCCCCACCTTGTCCCATCCCATTTTAAAACTACCCACTGTCTTACAGGCTACCACCTCCTCCGGTAGAGCATTCCATTCTGCCATGACTCTCTCCATGAAAAAATGTCTCCATTTCCATCCTAAATCTTCCCTCCAATCTAAGTCAGTGTCCTCTTATGTCCCTCCTTCCACAGTCTCAGTATCCCCTCAGTGCTGCTCTTTATCCCTTTACATACTTAAAGGTCTCGAATCATATCTCCCGATCCCTTCTCTTCTCCAATGAATACATGTTCAGCTTCTCAGCCTCTCCTCATATGGTCTGTCCTCCAATCCCTGGATCATCTTTGTTGCCCTGCATTGTACCCCTTCCAATAATTTCACTTTCTTCTTCCGGTTATGGACACCAGAATTGCATACAGTGCTCCAAGTGTGCCTGACCAGTGACCTTTAGAGAGGCAGGATCACTTCTCTGCTCCTGGAGGAGCCTCTTTGTAATGAAACCCAGCATCCTGCTGGCTTTTGCTGCCACCCTCCTACTGTACATTGCTCTGTATTGTTTATCTCCCTGTTACAACCACCCCTAGATCCTTCTTCTTCACCTCAGTGTGGAACCTAGCTGCACCCTTCTTAGCTGGTAATCCCTCCCTGGGTTCTTTTTCCATAGTACAGGACTTTGCACTTTTGCATTGAACTCCAACTACCATGCTTCTGACCACTCCAACAGTTTGGTGAGGTCATCCTGCAGCCCCTGCCAATCTGCTATCTCATCCACCACCGCTCCAATTTAGTATCATCACCAAACAGACTAATCAGAGTTCCTGATGCCATATGAGATGTCTGCTATGAATATTCCAACAGCACTGGCCCCTGTAACAATCCCTGTGGCACCCGCTTATCACAGCCATTAAAGACGACAGTCCCCACCACCACCACACTACCTCTGCTGTCTCCCCTGCCACCAATTCTCAATCCATTTAACCATCTTAGTCCCCAACACCACGTATCTTGACTTATGAACATAAGAACATATGAATTTGCCAGCAGAAACAGACTATCTGGTCTAGTAAGTCAGTTCGAGTGTGCAGCTAGCACCCTTACCTTGCAGCTGCCCTATCTCCCTCTCCTTCCAAATTACCCCCCCCAACCTTTTCCCATCCCCTTTTGAAACTACCCACTGTCTTACAGGTTACCACCTTCTCAGGTAGAACATTTCATTCTGTCATGACCCTTTTCGTGAAAAAGTGTCTCCTCTTTTCTGTCCTAAATCTTCCCCCCTGCAGTCTAAGGCCATGCCCTCTTGTGTCCCTCCCCCTCCTCAGCCTGAGTATTCCTTCACTGCTTGCCTTGTTTATGTACTTAAAGGTCTCAATCATATCCCCCAGTCCCTTCTCTCCTCCAAGGAGTACATGTTCAACTCTCTCAGCCTCTCCTCGTATGATCTGTCCTCCAATCCCTGAATCATCCCTGTTGCCCTGCATTGTATGCCTTCCAGTAATTTCATATCCTTCTTCAGATATGGGTGCCAGAATTGTGCACAGTACTCCACTTGTAGCCTGACTAGTGCCCTGTAGAGAAGCAGGCTCACCTCCCCACTCCTGGCGGAGATTCCTCTCGCGATACAACCCAGCATCCTGTTGCCTTTTGCTGCTTCCCTCCTACACTGCTCTGTATTGTTCATCTTCCCTGTTGGAACCACCCCTAGATCCTTCTCCTCCTCAATGAAGCCTAGCTGCACCCCTTCCAGATGGAAACCCCTCCCTGGGTTCTTTGCACTTTTATTGCACTGAACCCCAACTGCCATGCTTCCGCTCACTCCACCAGTTTGGTCAGGTCATCCTGCAGCCCCTGTCAACCTACTATATCAGCCAACACCACCCTAATTTGCAGCAGGCAGTATAGCTTAGAGGTCAGAGTAGTGAGCTGTGAATGAGTTTGCACAACCAGCAGACAGACCTGGGTTTGATTCCCATAACCTCCACATGCATACTGTGACTCTGAGCAAGTCACTTAACCTCCCAGTGCTCCCAGGTCACCCTGAAAACAGGCACCTGTGCCTAGTGAGTCTTACCAGTTACCAAAAGAATAAAATAAAATAAAAATAAATAAATAATTTGATCTTGTCAGCAAACAGACTGATCTTATTCCTGATGCCATACGAGATGTCCGGCTATGAATATTCAAAACATCCTGGCTCCAGTGCTGATCCTTGCAGTACTGTGCTTGTCACAGCCTTTGAGATGAGAGTTCCCTCCCCACTACTGTCTCCCTGCAGTCAAGTCTAAATCTATTTAACTATCTTAGTCCCCACTCCCACGTAACTCAGCTTCCTCCCAATCTCCCATGCAACACCGAATCAAAGGCCTTACTGAAGTCCAGGTATATGACATCCACCATGACCCATGTCCAATTCCCTCATGACCCAGGTGTAATACTCAACTTGGTTCATCTGGCAGGATTTTCTGGAGACAAGCCCATGCTGGTGACTGTCCTGGAGCCCACTGTCTTCCATAAAGGTCACCAGCTTTTCCTTAAATATTGTCTCCATTAGCTTCCCCACGATGGAATTTAAGCTTACCAGCCTGTAATTACCAGGCTTACCCTTTGGTCCACTTTTATGGATTAATCTCATGATGGCCATCATTCAGTAATGCAGCAAGCACCCTGTCTCAAGGGAGGTATTAAACAGTTCTGTCAGCGTTCCAGCCAGGATCTCGGCTTTTTCCCTCAACACCCTGAGATGTATGCCGTCCAGTCCTGGTGCCTTATCCACCCTCAGAGCCTTTAACCCCTTCAATACCCTACTTTAAGTGATCACCCCATCTGTTACCCCCTCTGCCTCCTTCCCACTCTGCCCACCCCTTCAGTAGCTGCCCTCCTTTTCCTCATGAATACAGAAGTACTCATTCAGTGCTTCTGCTTGATCCACCCTTTCCTACCCTCCTGTCCTTCCTGACACTATCTGGTCCTTGCAGCTCCTTCTGTCCTGTATGTATCTGAAGAAGTCCTTTTCCACATTCCTGATGCCCTGCACCAGCCTAAATTTCAGGGGCCTTAGCTGCTCTGACTTCCTGGTAACTTCCTTGACCTCATTACATACACTAACCTATCCTTTCCCTATCTGGATTTCTTGTATTTCTTGAGTGTTGCTTTTTCAGCCCTTACCATTTCTAAGATCCTTCTACTTAACCAGCTCCATGTTTTAGCCTTTCCTTTTGCTCTGCAATCCAGTATATGTTTCAGTAGCTCAATATCCCCAATTTGATTTTTTCCCCATTTCTGATTTGCATCCCATTGTGGCTATATTCCTTCCAGATACCCCTTAAATGTCACCAATCCTACCAAAGTCAGTCTGTCTGCAGTCCACCACCCTGGTCCTTGTACCTGCTGCTTCTCTGCTCATATTAAATGTGAACCAAGCCAAGTGCTGATCACTCCCAGCCAGCCGGGTCTACACCCCACCTCCCTTACAGCCTCCCTGTTGGTAGAACTAGATCCAGTGCATCTCCCAACCTAGTTGGCTCAGTGACCATCTGTGGCAGAAAGCAGTCCTGGAGGGCATCTAGGAGTATTTTCTCCCAAGCACTGAGGTGGCTGGGGTACCCCAGTCCACCCTGGTAGATTGAAGTCCCCACAATCACTGTGTGTACCTTTCCCACACCCATTCCTAATTTGCTCTGCCAGCTCCCTGTCCAGGTCTTCCCCTTACATTGGTGGCCTGTATATACCACCCCATCCTGAGAATCCTATTCCTCGTGTCCTGGTATTGCATCCACAAGGCCTCTGTCCTATCCTCCTCCCCCTCTTCCCCTGCACACTGTATCCCTTTCCTTATGTACACTGCAGCCTCTCCCCCTTCCCATTTGCCCCTATCCTTCCTGAAAATTCTATAGCCTGGGATCATCAGGTCCCAGTCTTGGTATAAGCTGACCCATGTTTCTGTGATGGCATCTATATCCACCATCCCCTCTGCCAACAGAGCCTGCAGTTCTGTGGTTTTGTTACTCATACTCCTTTCTTTCAAGGAGACAACCCTCCAAGATGTTCCCTTATACTCCTTACCCAATTTTCCACCCTTCTCGGCCTCACCCTTTGATCCCTCCCTGCTTCCAATCCAGTTACTATGGGAGGGTAGACTAGTTTGGGTATATCATCACTACAGTGACACCAGTTCACTGAACCCCCACAGCAAACCCCCATGGTGCCTATATCAATAGCGATGGAGGTTTTGCATTGAGACACTTAAGGGCAATGAGGGGTAAATATCTAACTCCACTGTCTGTGTGATGTGGAGTTAGATATCTATAGTAGGGGTGTGGCATCGCAGTGGTGCTGCGTAGTTAGGTGTTACATCATGATCAGGGGTGTCGACAGGTTCCTGGCGATGTGGTGGACACTGCAGTTGGGGTTGTCATGTTGGATTCTTGGATCCACTCATTTGTCTCCCCTCTCTGGAGAGCCTTCCCTTTGTAACCCACATGCCACCCCAAGCTTAAATTAACCTTTGTTTCTATGTATTCTTCTAACCTCTGTTTTAACACCACCTTCCCTTCCCTGCTCAAATGTAATCTGTCCCTTGCGTACAGATCCCTACAGTCCCAGACCCTGCCCATGCCTCCCACTAACCCAAACCCCTTGAACAGACACCAATTTTCCAGCCAACTGTGGAATTCATCTATCCTACCCTTCCTTGCCGTACTTGCTCTGGGCACTGGGAGTACCTCAGAGAAGGCCACTGAGCTCCCTACCTCCTCACTCAATTTATTCAGTTCCACGAACCTCTCCCTAACCACCTCTACCGTTTCCCCTGCCAAGTCATTTGTACCCACATGCACCACCATATGTGGTTTATGCCTTCCCCTCTTTGTACACTTGAGAGCAGCCTGTCCTGCTTTATCTGCTGTCAACCCAGGTACAGACTTTACCCATATCAACCTTGCTTTTGCGAGCATGACTTTCTAACTTTCCACAACAGATAGCCTGTGGTAAATTTCAATGAGCACCTTTAACTTTTTACTATTGTCTTACTAAATTTTGGGTTGGTCATCATCTTGTCCCATATTACCCGTGAAAACCTAAGCAAGGAACAGGCTGTGTGCTTTCACCCTTGTGTGCTTCTCACGGTGAACCATATTCAGGAGAAGACTCGGGTGGCGAGGGCAGGCGGGGAGGAGAGGATGGAGCATCCCATGGACTACTCTCCTGTCCCTGGGTGGGATCCAGGGCTTGCTTGGTGCATCGTTTGGATCTGGTGGAGACAAGAGGTATGAACATATGAACATACAAAATTTGCCAGCAGATAAAGGCCTAGAGGTCTATCAAGTCTGTTCAAATGTGCAGCTAGCACCCTTATTCTGCAGCTGCCCCTCCTTCCACCCTTCCCTCATTGACCCTCCCCTTGTCCTGTCCCATCCCCTTTGAAGCAGTCCACTGTTCTACTGGATACCACTTTTGCAGGTAACGCATTCCACCCAGCCACCACTCTCTCTGTAAAAGTGTCTCTTCATCTCCTCCTGGCCTTCCTCCTCCAGTCACATATCATGGCCCTGGTGTCCCTCCCTCCCTTACTTTGAACAGCCCCTCTGTACCTGTCTTGTTTATTCCTTTCATGTACTTAAAGGTTTCAATCATGTCCCCCGTCCTTCCTCTCCTCCAGTGAGTACATGTTCAACTCCCTCAGCCTCCTCTCGTATGATAAGTCACCCAGCCCCTTGATCATCTTTGTCGCCTTGTGCCACCTCCTCCAGTAACCAATGTCCCTCTTCGAATCACGGGCACCAGTACTGCACGAGTACTCCAGGTGCGGTCTAACTAATACCTATACAGTGGCAGAATCACCTCCTCCTCCTCGAGGATATACCCCTTGCAAACAACCCAGCATTGTGTTGGCCTTTGCAGCTGCCTTCCTACATTGTGCTGAGCTGTTCCCTGACCCTGTAATGAGTACCCCCAGATCCTTCTCCTCCTCTGTCTGGGCTAGCTGCACTCCCCCCAGCTGGTAACTCCTCCTTGGGTTCTTCATCCCAAAATGCAGCACCTTGCACTTTTTGGCATTAAACCCAAGTTGCCAGGAGTCTGACCAGGTTTCAAGCTTTGCCAGATCATCCTGCAACCCCTGCCATCCTCATCCACCACTGCTCCTACCTTGGTATCATCAGTAAGAGACTGATCTTGCTCTTGATGTCCAATGATATGTCTGCAATGAATATCCCAAACAACACTGGTCCCAACACCGAGCCATGTGGAACACCACTCGTCACTACCCTTGGGTGTGAGACGGAGATCGACAAATTTCAAAATGGCATGCTAGTCCAGGACAACTAGCCTTGTCAAAAATGGTAGTCCCCAAGTTCCGAGTGGTAGTCCAGTACATTTCAATGAAAATTTTAAAACATGTTATGTAAAAAGAAATTACATGGTGTAGCTGAGTTTGTATTGTACTGTTACTTCATATGATGGGATGTAGAGGTAGAAGAACTTCAGAAATCAGGAAAAACAATATCTTTTCTATATTTTTCTGTTAATACAGACTAAAGACAGGCTGAAGTCTGTATTAGGAAGAGAATAGTTAGAATTAGTTAGAAGGACAAGCCATTGAACTCAACTGTCATCAAGGACTAGGACAGGAAGAAGATGGAGCCCTGGCAATAGTACAAGTGGCAGGATCAGCAGAAGTAGCAGCAGTGGCACTAGCAGCAGCAAGTGACCAGAGAGAGAAAAAAAGTCTGTTGTTATTTACTACTCCCCTTCTGCATATTGGTGCACACTTTTTGTTTAGATGCTAATAAAAAAGGTTTTTACCAGTAACTGTGTGGTGTGTGTATTTCAATGGGTGCCAGAGTGGTGTGAACTAGATGGGAGGGTCAGGGCTGAGTTAGGCAGATAGTGACACTAGTAATGATGACTGCTTATATGCTTAGCCTTTTCAACAGCTCTCTGCAGTATCTTGAAAGTTGTGATTGTGCAAACAAAGGAAGGCAGTCAGGCAGGCAGAGGCACTCACTCAGGACTGTCTAGGGCAGTGGAAATGCAGTGCAAGTCTTTTTTTTTTTTTTTTTCCTCTATTTTTAATTTTTCTTAGGGCATCAATCAGTCACAATTTAAAGCCCTTCTGTTTTGAGTCTCTCTTAACTGACTCCCAACTGTCTTTTCGTTCACTCAGTCTTCCCTTGTAACAAGTCTTCACTCTTCTTCTCTTTTCTTAAATAATTATTTGTACTCCCCAGTACCCCAGCCAGCCAGCCTTTCTTTGTCTGCTTTATGGTCTGTCCTCCCACACTAGTCTTCTCACAATTCTGTTCAGGTGGCAATTCAGTAAATTCACCACTCTGCTCTTCTCTTCCCCCTTTACTTTTACTTTTTGCTGCAATGCTGCTCGGTTAGTCTATTTTATTTACTCGATCCTCCAACCCTTTTGAATTTTTTGTTGTTGTTTTTGTCTTTTGGGGTAGATTTCAGCTGAGCTCAGGCACACTGGCAGTCATCAGCAGTCTATACTGACTCGCGGTAGTGGCTCCTGCTTCTGCCCTTTCCCCCTTTCCCACACCTCTGCTCACTAAGTCTCACTCTCCTTAGTCCCTAACTGTTCTCCCCCAATCTCTCTACTCTTTTTTCAGCTCTAAAATTGGTTTATTTTTTGTAATATGTCAAGTTGGCAACAACAACTAAGTGTGGCAGGTAGTGGTTTCTGCGCCAGTCCCGGACTAAAATAAAATGCAATTCACCAAGTTGGAGAAGTACACACGTTCTTTCTCCTTGCTCTGAGCAGAGAAAGTGAGTGAGCGCGCCTCCAGTTATGCCGCCACGTCACTGCCGCGGCCAATGGATGTCTCTTACCATTCTCCCCCGATCTGTCACTGGATTCATTCCATGCCTGCTAGTCCGATGACTGTCTCCTCCTCTGCCACTGCTCGCGCTTGCTCCCGTTACTCAATGCTCGTGCTCCCCTGCCACAGCTCACACGGGTCACATGACCCATGAGATGGACAAACTTCCACATCGCAGGTGAGCTCCCAGTGAAAACTGGCACTGCAGAAAAAAATGTTTTGTTATTTTTTAAAACAGGACAAGCGGACCACGGACAAGGGCCCTCTGCACAAACTACTTGTCCCAGCCTATGATCTGGTAGCCCGGGATGTCGGGCTATTGGATTTGTCGAACCCTGGTGTGAGAGCTCCCCACCCACCATCACCCTCTGTTGCCTTCCCTGAAGCCAGTTCCCTACCCATCTCACCAGCTTTGCACCTGCCCCTGTGCCTACTAACTTACTTTCCAGCCTTCCATGCGGTGCCGAGTCGAATGCCTTACTGAAGTCCAGATACAAGACATCCACTGCATGGCCCCTGTCAAGTTGCCTAGTTACCCAGTCATAGAATTCCACCAGGTTGGTTTGGCAGGATCTGCCCCATATGAAGCCATGCTGTCTGCTGTCCTGTAGTCCTTTGGCCTCTAGGAGGGCCACTAGCCTCTCCTTCAGGGTAGTCTCCATTAGCTTACCCACGATGAATGTGAGGCTCACTGGTCTGTAGTTTCCCGGTTCATTCTTGGGGCCACTCTTGTGGAGGGGCACCACATGAGCCATCCTCCAGTCCTGAGCTACACACCCCGAATGTAGTGAGGCATTAAATAGGTCTTCCAAAGGTCCTGCAAGGACCTCTGCCAGCTCCTTCAGTACCCTGGGGTGGATGCCATCTGGGCCTGGCACCTTATCCACCCTTAGTGCCTTCAAACCCTCCCGAACTCTGCCCTCCATGATTTCCCCATCTGTCACCCCCTTCCCCCATTTCTGCCATTTCTCCACCCTTGGATGTCATCCCTCTTCTCTTTAGTAAATACTGAGCAGAAGTACTCATTTAGTGCTTCTGTTTTATCGCACCCTGCTTCCACCCAACCCCCCTGCTTCCTAATCCTTACTATGTGGTCCTTACAGCTCCTTTTCTCCCTGATGTACCTAAAGAAGTCCTTCTCCCCCTTCTTAATGCTCTGTGCCAGCCTGAGTTCCGTAGATGCCTTGGCTCCCTTTACTGCCCTTGTCACCTCCTTCGATTCTGTCAAGCATCAAGTACTCCTCCCTGTCCTCCCCTCTCCCTGTTTTTTTGTACTTCCTAAAGGCAGCTCTTTTCCTCCTTACCATTTCCATGACCTCCTTGCTCAACTAGCTTGGTTTCTTAGCCCTAGCTTTCTTGCTCTGGGCCTTGCAGCAGGTTTTGGTTGCCTCCACTATCCCCAGCTTTATGAACTCCCACCTCTGGTTAGTGTCCATACTAGATTGAATTCTGGCCAGGTACCCTTTACCACTTCGCATCCTCCCAAAGTCGGCCCTCCTGAAGTCCAACACTCTTGTGCCAGATTCCACTCCTTCCTTGACCATATCCAATTTGAACCATACTGAGTGGTGGTCACTCCCTGACAGCAGTTCTTCCACCATAAGTTCTCTCACAAAGTCCCCATTTGACAGCACAAGGTCAAGGGTATTTCCTAACCTGGTTGGTTCACTGACCATTTGCAGCAGGAAGCTGTCCTGGAAGGCATCCAGCAGTATTTGTTCCTTTCTGTTCCTGGTTGTTGGGGTGCTCCAGTCCACTCCTGGCATGTTGAAGTCCCTCACAATCACTACACTACCCTTCTTGCAGGTCCTCCTGATCTGTCCCGCTAGTTCCCTGTCTAACTCCTCTATCTGAGATGGTGGCTGTACACCACTCCCATTCTAAGAATCCTACTCTTGGAATCCTGGATTTGCATCCAAAGTGACCTGCACTACCCTCCTCCCTTCCTCCCTTACACACTTCAGTCCTTCCTTCACATATAGTGCCACCCCTCCTTTCCCAATCACTCTGTCCCTACTGAATAACCTGTACCCTGGTACAGACAGGTCCCAGTCATTGTCTTGGTAGCCCATGTTTCTGTGATGGCTGCAATGTCCACCTGCCCTCTGCCATGAGAACCTATAACTCTGCAGTTTCTTCCTAAGGCTCCTAGCATTATGGGTAACCACCTTCCACCCTTTCCCCCCATCCTGCCCCCCTTTCCTAGCATCACCAACAGTACTTGCCATCTGTCCTTTGTCACTGTTATGGGGGTAAGCTCATATGGTTTCCCAACCTGTGGTCCCTGCATATCTGTTCTCAACTGCCACCCCCACTCCTAGTTTAAATTCCCTACTTCTTCCATGTACTCCAGCCATACAGTGAGGGCAGAGTGGTGGAGGGTGACAGTGACTTGATCATCTGGGTTAGACAATGATATCTTAGCAATACCGGGTCACACTCCAGATTGCTTGGCACTCTCCTCTCATGGCCAAGGGTGTGGGCAGGATCACTAGACTCTGGACAGAGCACCATGGGCAGATAGGCCTGACTCACTTGGGGAGTCAAAACTGGAGATTACATTGGGCTGGGGCAAGTAGAGAAGGTTTTCAGGTGGGAGGTAGAGCTCAGAGTGAGGTGAAGGCCGCTGAGAGAGTGCTCCAGTGGATGGTGTATAAAGAGAGAAAAAAGTGAAAAAAGCAAAGATTTATCATAATCTCAGTCACAGAAAAAGCAGAGGAATGAAAGCACTTGAAAGAACCGCATTATAAAATGTTCATTTAAATAATTTCAAATCATCATAGAACTAAAATACTTAGTGAGGCATGTATAGGCATCTGTCATGTCACACCCCACCCACCAACACCACACTGTCCCATACTCTTCCAGGGTCTTCACCCTCGGTTTCCCATACCATCATAAACCTCGGGTGCATAACAAAAATACATAAAACACAGTTGCATAGCCATTATTCTCTATATAATTAACGGTCTCCGTTTTTTCTCATAGAGAAAAGTGTGTGTTAAATACCGTAACACCTGAGTAAGTGTTACGGCATTCATGCGCTCCCTCTGCATTGCAAAGCGCTCGAGACAAGTAAACAGAGCGCCAGCTTCCAACTTTCCCTTCTACCTCAAACATTACTAACGAGAAAAACACTTACTTGTCGACATTACCTCCATCGCTTACTCAGTCGCCTAAAACATACAAATATAACATTTTATTCTCCCAAGCCTAACTTATGCAATTCACACTTTTGCCACGATCCCTAACTCTCTCCCTTTCAACCCTAACCTTTCCTCTGCAGGTCAAAGGACTACATCACTGCAGAAACAGGAAGCTATACCGCACAATCTCCACACTCATGGACTTCAACTGCTGTATCCACTTTATCTGACTTAATATTTTAAATAAATAGTTAACGTTCAAGCACAATTCTGTTTTCCTCACAGAAATAAACATTGTTCACCTGCAAGGTAAGCCTCCACGTCTTTTTTTGCAAACTCAAGTCTCACCATAGAAAAAACGGAGCCCTTCAATTATATAAAATAAAAATATGCGGTGCAGTGTATTAACTCAATTTACACACACCCAATTTGTTGGATGGCATTTATAAACCCCTTGGGCTTCGCCCTCGGGGTTTATGTGCCATCCAACAACTCGGGTGTGTGTTAAATTCTCGTAACACACTGCACCCCATACTTTATCCTATATTTAGTGTACACACAAGGCATGGGATGCAACACAAACACAGAAGGCAAAGCCCAAGTGGCTTATGAAAGCAACTAATAGTGAGGGAGTGCATTAAATCACCATATGCATAGATAGGCATCTTTTATTTAATTTGATGGTGAGCAGTTTTGTTTCTGTCTGATTGCTGGCACCAGCAGAAACATACACACACACACACACACACACACACACACACACAGTCTCCATACCTCCCTCCTGGTCAACACCCCCTCACCCCCACCCAAACACACACACACACAACACACTTGCCACCTTTAGTCAACCTATTTGGACCATAATGAAGCAGGCCATACACAGCAGCTCTAAATGCAGCAGGTCATTTCAGCTGCCCCATCTCACACTTCAGATCACACAGCTGTGCAGCGGCACCCACCTAGTCCTTACCGTCTCCATTTTGACCCTTATCAGACAACATCACAGCAGCCTCCAGCTGCCCCAGGTCCCACAAATTATTTGTATTAATTGTGAAAGTGTGATCACACTTGCACTTGCCTCTTGGTGTGGAAAAGCAGCGCATGGACTGCTCCCTTGTCTGTCAACGGTGGTGTCCTTCAAAAAGTGAGCATCAGTATTTATACTGAATTACTGATTGTGCCACACCGATAGGTTAACTCTGCTAATTTGTTGCACAGTAATAAAATAACATAACGTAATGTATTCCTCTATGCCCATTCTCAATGAACACCGATCAAAATAAATAGACGGTGTGTTACCTGATTAAGAACAATTTTAATACATAAATACTCCAAACTCACATTATGGGATACGAGAGGGAGCAAAAACCAAATGTGAAAATCAAGGGTGATGGCATTGCCAGACAAATAAGGTATGTGGCACTTGTGTGTGACACTATGAAAGGGAAAATGTAGCAAGCAGGCTAGCAAAAGGGACTAAAACATGCACACAGTAGATGTTGCGGATTTACCACTGTATACATAGCGTGGGTTTTACAGAGCCTGTTACAACCGTGTTGCGCTACGGACCCCCCGCCACACACACACACACACACACACACACACACACACACACACACACACACACACACACACACACAGTCTCCACAAAACCAACACAAGGTATATAGCACCAATCGCACAGCTCACGTATTCCCAGTAATGAAATATTGGCATACAGGACTGAAGAGTACTGTGATTCGTAACGTAATCATTTTATGTAGACATCCTTGTCTTTACAACAGGGAGAGAAACAGCAAAAGGAAAGAAGTACTGAGAAGGGGCAACCTCATCTGACACCAAAGTATTGTGGGCAGGGGCCACCTCGGAGAGACAACTTCTCCAAATTCATTGTATTCAAACACAGTGCCATTCATGACTCAAGCTGGGTGGGTGAGGGTTGAATTTACAATTTCTTTACACTGCTGTAAAACTCGGGCACTAGATGAAGTAAATCCACAGCACTGTAATGGGAGCAGACTGCAAGGATAAGGGAGAATAAAATACAGTCTAGGATAGCAGTAGTAGTAGTTTGGTGTACGATAATGTAACTGAAGCAAAACTAGTAGTGCTGGGATTTAATGTTGTGGCAGTCAATGTGACTTAGCAAGGACATGGTCAGAGGCTAGGGGTGATTAAAGGACCATAACGAACAGATTGACTAGCCAGGTGTCTGTAAACGTTGCACTCCTGATATGGGTGCACCCATGTATGTTTGCACACATATGAACAAGGAATCTGAATGACACAGTTCTGTAACAGGAATGCTATTGGCAGATTTACTTAGCTGGGTACCAGCGGTGCAAACATAGCGCTACATTGAACTGTTTTCGTAGTGAAGTAATGCATCAGTGGCTCACACCAACTGATGGCTCACGACCGAAATGTTGCAATCGCCTCCACTATAGTGCGACTGTTGAAAAGCAAATGGCAATCGGGACGATACAGTCAAGTGAGATGCTGTGTAGCAGTGAGAAATGCAGTGTGCTGACAAACACATAAATGACACCAAATGTCATAGGCAGCAGTAAGTAATAGCCAGGGGCACTGGGAATTCGCGGGCGCAAAATGTGCGCTATTTCCGCGATTTGAGGCTTCCTCCGCGACCCACCCGTGACTTTAGCCATTCGGACCATTCCCCCTGCAACCCATGTTAGAATGGCTCAATAATTCCCCAAACCATTTAATTCATTGCCCGAATGTTTTCGTGCTTCAAATAAAGGAAAGTCACTTCCGGATCTGTGACATGTGACTGATGATGACGATAACAGGGGCAGGACACTTGTTCTCTTTCCTGCAAAATTAAATTGGCACTTTTTATCAATCCTGCTTCCACTCAGGTCCGTTTCATTTCTATATAGTGTGTGAGTGCGTCTAGAGGAGTCGCGAGATTAGAGGAGGAGGGAAAAAAAAACTGTGCTGCCTTACCGACCGAACGAACGAACGCCCGCCCGCCCGCCTGCCTGTTCGCTCACTGGCTGGCCCGGCTGCCCGCTGCTGGAATTTTCGTTTCATTTTGAATTCAACAGCTAGCGATCCTGAAACAGCAGCCAGCACCAAACGGAGCACACACAGCAAGCAGCAGAGCTGTAAATCACTCAATTCAGTGGAGAGCCTACTGCTAGTTCCTGCTTCTGTCCTTCCTTGTAATTGTAAGTACAATAATTGATTATTTATTGTGGGGTGCAAGAAACGTACAACTAAATGCATAGAGGAAGGAGAGAAGATGGGGCAGATGGAAGGCAGTTGCAATTGGGGCTGTGGGTTCAAACTGAAGTCTACTGGTCTGTATTGTTTGTATCATTTGTGTGTGTGTATATAACAAGAGGAACATATTTGAGGTTTACTTTGAAGGACAGGGAGGCACAGTTCAGTCTGTGTGTGTGTGTATATACATTTTCTTTCTAACTGTATAACATGTATTGTTCTGGTGTCTTCTCAATGTTGGGCAGAAGGGCAGATGGCGGACTGGCCCACATGCCGAAAAAAAAATTGTTCTGGCCTCGGGTGATGGTGGGCATGGGATGGACATGCAGGCTGGCCCAGAACAATTTTTTTCTGCATGTGTACCAATCCGCCAGGTCCGTGCCAAGCTCCAGTCGCTTGTTGTTGCTGGTCGGTGGAGGGTCAGGCCTGGCGGTCTGGCCCACATGCCGAAATAAAAACTGTTCTGGCCTCGGATGATGGTGGGCATGGGACGGACGTGCAGGCTCTCCCAGAACAATTTTTTCTGCATGTGTACCAGTCCATCAGGTCCATGCCAGCTCCAGTCGCTTGTTGTTGATGGTCAGTGGAGGGTTGGGCCTGGCCGGTCTGGCCCACATGCCGAAAAAAAATTGTTCTGGCCTCGGTGATGGTGGGCATGGGACGGACGCAGGGTGTCCCAGAACAATTTTTTCTGCATGTGTACCAGTCCGCCAGGTCCGTGCCAAGCTCCAGTCGCTTGTTGTTGATGGTCGGTGGAGGGTCGGGCCTGGTGGACTGGCCCACATGCCGAAAAAAAAATTGTTCTGGCCTCGGGTGATGATGGGCATGGGACGGATGTGCAGGCTGGCCCAGAACAATTTTTTTCTGCATGTGTACCAGTCCGCCAGGTCCATGCCAAGCTCCAGTCGCTTGTTGTTAATAGTCAGTGGAGGGTCGGGCCTGGCGGACTGGCCCACATGCCGAAAAAAAACTGTTCCGTACAATTGTACTATTAATTTAATTATGTGATCGTGCGATCCTTCATATACTGTGCACTGTTTCATGTGGTCCGTCATTGATAGGTGGGACAGACCCCACAGACTGGTACACATGTTGGAAAACAAACTGTTCTGTGCCTCTTGTTTTACCTCTACTTCCCTCCCTTCCCTCCCTCTATCTATCCATCAGCAGTGGCCAGAAGAATTTGTTTTCCAACATGTATACCAGTCTGTGGGGACAGTCCTGACCATCAATGACAGATTTCTTGGTGTAGGATAGAAGGTATGTACCTATTGTGGAAGTGTTAAATAAAACAACATACTAAGCTTTCGTGTGTGTGTGTATATATTTTTATTTAATTTGAATACAAAGAGAGAGCAATACACTAATTATCACACAATTTCATAGATATATACATAAAAATGTAGTAGCATTCAAACATTAAAAATTTGTCCTCAAAAAAAAATCATCACTGTACATTTCCAGTCGAGCTCGCAAGCATGTCCGCACCACAAGCAAAGCGTCCACGGTTCTCACGGGAAGAAGCCAAAGCACGCCATGTTTCATATTGTATCCAGGCCAAGGATCGTGTAAAGATGTATCCAGAAGATCTTTATGAGGATGGAGGCCACTTGTTCTGCCGATTTTGCTGCCACACGATCGACTTTCTCCAGAAGCATACCATTGACATCCATATGAAGTCACAGAGACACCTGGACCGGAAAGCAGAAATAAAGAAAAGAAACAAAGGTAAAAGGACTGTTCTATTCCTTTATTAATTTTGCGTTTATTGCTTTTTCCTGTTTTCCCCAGCCCACTCACTCATCCTTGTGGAGGGATGAACTGCAGGACACCCCCTACTACTAGCTGTCCCTCTACCCAGAGTCTTGTCCATTCTCCACCCACATGCTCAGGCTTACCCCCCTGAGCTGGGCTGCTGAGGGGGCTTCCCACTCCCTAACAGACATTGTAGACAAGACCTAGATTACCCCCCAGGTCAGGGCCACCATGAGAGTGGGACCCTCCCATGGGGTATTGGTGGTAGGGGGCGGAGGAACTAATCGAGCCATCATGTTGGGGGCTGGTATTTTCTTTCCTGGGGCATGGATGTTCAATGATGTCCAGCATCAGCCCTGCCCCCTGAACATTCAGGCGCCTGTCACTGCAGTACTACCAGCCCCTAACAGGGTCCATCAAGCACCGGACACTCTCCTCCCTCCCTCGGAGAAGGACAGCATTTCTCTGAACACCCCATCCTTCTCTCTGGCCGGCCCTCCACCCCGGTCTGTTCCTGAATCTGGCGCTGGTGGCATAAGCAGAAATCCAACCGCTGCACCAGTGGGCTGGCCAGGATTTGCAATCCTGCTTACCCCCCCCAACATCAGGGCTTCCTGAACCTGGGCTGCTGGAATGCCTGAGGTAAGATGAGAAGCCTCGGGCCCTCTGTGCCACCAGGCTGGCTCAAACTGCTCTGTTCCACCTGCTTAGTATTTTGTTTTTCTTTACGTGCCGGTTGTGGAATGTTTGACTAGTGACTATGCGCAAACTGCATAAAAATGTTATCTAGATTGTTTTTTGTGTCTTCCAGGTGCTGCCAGTCATCAGTGACAACAAGCTCTCACAACATGTCTTGCCAGAGCAACGGCGTCCTCATTGGAACGAAAGGAGTTTGTGCTGGACTTTATTCAATGTCTGACACGAGCAGATATTCCTCTGGAAAAGGCTCCAGCTTTACAAGAGTTTCTTCAGAAATACACCAAACAAGGAGGAACACTTCCTGGACCAGCACAACTGCGCAGTACGTATCTGCAAGAACTACGCCCACAACATGAAGCTAACATAAAGAAAGAAGTGGAGGATGCCAACGTTTTTATCTTTCTGGATGAAACCACAGACTCCTGTGGATGCAGCGTGTTAGCAGTTTTGGCTCAGCCTTTGAATAAAGTTGGAAAACAGCCCATTCTGATTGGTGTGGAGTTCCTGCAGCGTGTTAACCATTCAACAATATCACAGGCTCTGCTGAGAGTTTTAAATGCCAACTCTGTGAACTTCGACAAAGTACTTGCAGTTGTTTCAGACAGTGCAAGTTACATGCACAAAGCATTTGGTTCAGTTCTCTCTGGAGTACTACCAAACGCTGTGCATGTGACCTGTGTGGCACATCTTCTCAATCTTATTCTGGAAATCTGGGCAGACACCTTACAAGATCTGAACAGCGTGGTAGCGCTTTGTTAAGAAGGTGTTTGCCAGAGCCCAATGCGCCGCCACCAGTTCCTTGTTCTTTGTGGAGTCAAAAGATAATGTGACTCCAAAGATGCCGTATATTCGGTCCTGACAAGATAGAGCTCGTGGGTCAGTGCTGTGGACTATTTAGCTGAATACATGCCCATCATTGCTGAATTTCTACAAAGTGAAACATCTGGTGCAGCGACCCTCAAAAGGCTGAAGGACCTGCTGAAGGACAAATTAACAGAGTTGATGACGCAAGCAACATTTGTCAAAGAACATTCAGTAGAGTTGGTTAGGCTCATCAAGAGCTACAGTCCAACTCTAAGCCACATGGGTGCAACATTTATTCAAAATTGCAAACTGTTCATTTCTTTTCAGACTTTGCACAACAGCTGGTGCTCAGGAGTACAGGCCCCAGACTGTGGAATGGTTATCCAGATGCCAAGTACAGGAACGTGAGGCTTGTTCCACTCTTTTTCAGACTCTGATGCTGCAGAGCAGTGAGAAAATGATAAACATTGTAAGCCACCACCCCTCCTTGAACATTTTTGAAGCAGCAAGAGTCTTCGATCCCCAGTAGCTACCAACAGTGGAGAAGAATAAAACTGACTACACTGAACGGATCCCTGGACTGCTCAAGGTCTCAAACATGGAATGGCATGCATACATGGCTCTAGCCCAGACAATTCCATCTGACTTCAACCTGTCAGAATGGTGGAAGGCACAGCATGTTGCACTGCCACAGCTCACTGCCACTGCCAAGCAATACATCTGGCTTCCAGTGAGCACAGCCAATGTAGAACGAACATTTTCAATGTACTGAGACCTGCTGAAGGACAACCGACGGACTTTAACAAAGGACAATGTAAAACTGCTTTTAATGTTGAAGTACAATAAAACTATATAGAGATTTTTAGAGTGGTTTCTGAGTGGCACTGAAAGGAGAGTGCGTATGAGTGTACGTAAGGAATAAAATTGCAGTATCTGCAATTTGTAGGAAATTGATATTTAAAATGTTTTCATTATCTATATTGCTGGCCTTTATAGTCTAGATATATTGTTAAATAAAGTTTGGGCATTGTTAGAAAATTGGTATTCTGATTTTATTTTCAATTATGTAATTGATTGCCATATATAGCTTTCATTAAAGTTTGGTTATTTTGCATTATGTCTTATTTTTTGGTGTTGTACTAAATATTATATATCTGGAAACTACGCAACTTCTGATGTCAAGGGCCCCTGACTTCTCAAGAATAAATCTGAAAAAATCTCTGCAATTTGGCCATGATTTTTCCGCACTTTCAAGTGCTCCTGGTAATAGCGGTAAACACCTCTTATAACATATTACAATGCCTGTAATCATAAAAAAAAGAAGCAAGTTTACTCTGTTAGGAATCAGGTGGATTGAATCATAGGAGCTCACCTTACTGAGAATTGGAGCAGGAACCAAAAGAGAACAGTCACTGCTTCAACACCGGCACAATTAAGGAGATGGTAATGCTCACACACAGGTGAGAACAGAATTTATGTGCATGCGCGGACACTGTCCCAGTGTGATAGCATGACACAGCTGCATGTGGGCTGCAACAACTGCAAGGGAGGTTTATTAGTGGGCCATGGATAAATCGAAGAATAGGTGAAAGATAGAAAAATGAAAACATCGCACAAAAAAGAAACACTTAGTAAGGTAAGGGATGGACAGCACGTTTAGACAATTATACAAATTGATCAAAACAATGACAAAAGCAGAATGCTGGTGAAACGCTGACAGTGCAGCTTTAATATATCATGCTAAAGAAGCTTGTCTCCTCTGTGCCTTCTGATTTAAGTAATGTATATTGACCTTGACACTCTGTACAATGTTATTGAACCCCTGTCTCTCTAAATCAAATGTTTATATGCAAGTCTTGGCTTCCCTAATTGTTCTGCTATTGTTATATTCCATGTATTGTTATTGGGTCTCGCCCCAGGTCACATCTGGAATCGAGCTTTTAGCTCAGTATGCCTTCCTGGTAAATCTCGAAAATAAATAAATAAATAAATTTCTAGGCTATGTAGTCCCAGTATGTTTAGTCTTTCATTGTATGAATAACATTTTAATGATTTAATCAACTTTGTATACCTCTGTTGTACTTTTTCTAATTTATGAACGTATGTTTTTAAGGTAAGGACTCCATATTTGGCTACCATAGTCCAGAATCGGTCTAACATATGATACATATAATGGCATTTGTACTTCTGAGTGTCTGCTTTTTATGTTTCTTTTAATTGCCATCATAATTCTGTTGGCTTTACTAATGACTGAGCTACATTGTTCTTTAAACATTAATCCATTATCGATTAAAATCCCCTGGTCCTTTTCACATGTCTTTTGAACAAGTGGTATACCATCTAGTGTATATTGTTTTTTCTGATTTTACTTACCCATATGTATAACACAGCATTTATCATCGTTCAATTTCATTCCCCATTTTTTCATCCATTCATTTATTGCATCAATCTCCCTCTCCCTCCTGATGTTGTTTCCTTACCCTGAACTATTGAGTCCTCCACTAGGAGAAGCTTTCTTCTCCCCGGGATTCTCTGGCCCTGTCCCATATGCCCCCGCCTGGGGGTATGCCCTTCACCCTTGGTTACAACCTTGGGTTCTCTTTCGGGGCTCTCCATCTCATTGAGAACATCATATTTTTCCTTAGTTGTACCGGTGGGGGTGCTTGAGCTCCACCTTCTTCAACCTCCCTAAGCCCACTGTAGTTCATCCAGGCCTCTGACTGGGTACTCTATGTGGCAGTGGCTGGTGGTATAGTGGTCCCGAGATGGGGCAAAAGTCCCCAGCACTCATGCTAAGTGTGCTCGAAGCCTGGCAACCTCCTCCCTCAGCCCAGAGAGGTGCCTGCATATGGGGCAGCACTGCAGTTCCCAGAAAGTTCTTCTGAACACCACCGCTCCGCACCCACTGCACTGCACCACTCCTTGTGTTATCCTACATATTCCTTAAATATGCCTCTACCCTCTTTTTTTTTTACCATCTCTCTCTCCCATTTACAAAGTTTCTTTGTTTATGGCCCTGCCATGTTACTGCAGATCTTGCTCCTTTCTGCTGTGTGCTCCTGTCAAACTTATCCTATTCTAACAGAGTGAAATTGACAAGATTATGCAATTTAAATGTACAAATGTCCACTTATGTGATACAACAGCAGCTTCAGCCTCATCCTTCCTTTGGTTTTATTGGCTTCTTAGATATCAGCCTGCCTGGGCAGAGCCTATGTCTCCTGCCAACTAACTAAGCATTTAATAACATGTGAGGTGGGAGGGGGGTTAAAAATATCAGAGGCAAAATGCTTCCTGGGCAGATTCATACTTATACTCTTACCTCTCTTAGCAGCATGCAGCACAAACAGTTAAAGAAAGATTCAGACTAGCAACTCCTGCTTGAATGGTTCCTCTATTTCCGGACAAAGAAACCCCTCCCCCAGCAGCCAGCAGCAGTTAAAGAGAGAATTAAGCTAACCCTCCTCTGGGAAAATGATCCTCTCCCCATATGCTGTTGGTTTATTACTTTTGAACAGGCATACTGTACATTGTTCAATGCCGTACATAGCTGCCTGTGTTGCTCCACTGCAATTTTTGTTTGCTCATTTTGTGTATGTTCTCTCTCTTCCTTTGTTACAATTTTAGTTGTAGCTTGCCTACGTACTGTATCTTGACATGGAACCTGTGTAAAACAGCTCTCAGCTCAAAGGTGTCAATCCGAGAGTCTAATAAACATAAATAAATAATTAAATATGTTTAGTTTCCCTGAAAAGAACATTTCCTTGGGTCAAGAAGAAGCCTTTGCTGCAAGAGAACCACCCATGATGCTCAGCACATTTGAGGCCTCCCACAGTACATCACACCAGCACGATCACAGTGTGAGTGACCACCCACAGTACGTACACCAGCACGATCACAGTGTGAGTGACCCATGCATTTCATTTGTCTTTGTCTTCTGACTCATAAATATTTGCACTGCTTTCTAGTTCCACCTGCTTTTGCTGTTCAGTTTTAAACACAGACACATAGACAATGATCGAGAAAAGATCCATGGTCCATCCAGTCTGTTGAGTTTCCTTTAGAGTCCTGGGATCTACTGTCCCCAGGGTTCAAGCCCTCCCGGACTCTCCCCATGCTCCCAGTTTCTGTCATCCCGAGCAAGCTGTCCACCCTTCATTCTGCCCCAAGCATGTTGGAGACCAACAACAGATTTTACACCTCCCATTTTGGCTAGTACACTGTTCCATGACTCCACTGCCCCTTTCTGTAAAGTGATTATTCCTCATATCCCTCCTGAACCTCCCTTTTACTAGCACTCACTCATGTCCATGTGACCACAAGCTAACATTCAAGCTAAGTAGTTCCCCCCAGTTCACTTTGTTAAGTAAGCAATAACCCACAACAAGGTATTTGGTTATTGGGGATTAATCAACAACCTGGGTACATTGTGAGGCATGAGGCTGCAAGCTAAGTGTCCTCTCAGAGCCTGGGGTGTTGATTAATCCCTAATAACCTCTCACCCTGGAGTGAGTTTTTGCACTTATAACATGGGTCATGGTTAAACAACAAAAAATATCCGAAAGGTGTCTTTAGCTATTTAAATGCCAGTGAAGATACTGTCGTTTTGTCTCCCTTAGGGCTCCCTATAGTCCAGCCCTCATTTCTTTGATTGAACCCTCTAACAGAGCTAATGTTATGTTCCCCTTGGCTGGAGGCCTTCTGGTCACTACTGCTATAGATCTCCGCTCCTCTGCTCATCCTAGAGCCGATGTACATTTATTAGTAACGGCTACATGGCCAAACTGGAATTGGAGCACAGCTCCTTTCAGTTTTTGTTCCGATGGCTGCGCATTCTCAGAGGGGGTGTGGCCACCATCTTGTTTAATCACTTCGCAGTCCTGGCTTTCCAAAACACCAGGATCACAAGTTACCTTTCTTTTAGCACCTGCAGGTGTGGAAACCACAGTCTGATCCTCGGCCCCTTCGTACAGCGATCCCACAGGGTAGAGGACAGTGACGGGAACATTACAATTTGCTCCTGACTACTCTGCCCACGACATTACACTCCCGTCATTACACTCCGGAGTCAATTCACTCCTACAACAACTCACTTCTAAGACTATTCGTCCCCAAATTCACTCCCAAATAATGAAATTACTGTAGTTCTTTGCCTTCACTACCATATTCAGTCCCAATCTGTATTTTAGTCCAGAAGTGTAGTGTAGTGTAACGATTTATTATTCCCCTCGATTCACCAGAAAAGATATTCAGTCGGACACTGCGTGAGCCAGACCATGTTGCCATAGTTACCATCTAGATCCACACCCTGATAGAGACTTGGTGCATATGCCAGTTAAAAGCATCATTTTTATTGAAATAATTTATTAAAAACATCTCAGTCTGTGGCTGTGAGTTAATATTCGAAGCTGTGCGCCACCCTTCTCAGAAATTCCTCTGTGGTGCGATCAGCACACTTCTCTAGGATACATGCTAGTCTGGTAATATTATCTTGGTAAATTCGGCGTGACCCTGCTGGTGGGTTGCCAGCAAGAATCTGTTGTACTTCTGAATCCCGCTTTCTCTGTTCTCCTCGTAGCCCTTCAATAAATTTCCAGATGGTGGGATGCACCATGCACAAAATGCTTTGCATCCCCCGATGAAAAGCCTCAATGACATTGTTAGTTTTGGCTCTTCCATCAGACACACTTTGCGAATGGTTCCAGAGTTCTATCGGGAAATGTGGTTGCCTTCTCCCTGTGCCCCTTCTGTTTCTCCTCCCAGCCCACAAATCCTCAAAATAATCAACTATTAGGACTAGCTCATTGGGAAAAACGCACAAACTTTCTTCCGTAATCTCTTCAAATCTAGAGATTATTTGCTCTGCCAGATAGAAAGCAAGGGCTGGGAGGTACTTGCACTTTAGAGCGAACTCTGCATCTTGGGCATAGTGTGTTTCCAGTCCTTCAGCTTGAATTCTTCGGTATAAGCATTGGGTAAAATGAAACAACACCCAACTGGTTTTGCTTCGGAGAATACTGATTGAAATGCAGAAATGCATGCATGTTCAAAGTCAGTCATTATGACTTCTGGACTAAGGTTAGGGTTAGGTTCCTTAAATATGGTGAACATGTATTCTTAACATTCTCTGCTTTTACCTGTTAAGAATGCATATATAGCAGGCTGCACATTACCAAACTGCTCTCCCATAATTATGTACAACTGTTTAAAAAGTGGGGGGGGTGCCATGATAAATGTACCATCAGCATGCCATAGCCTGCAGTGTTCGACAAATTTCAAGTTATACTCTGTGCCAAACATTAGAGTTCTGTTGCTGCCAGGCCAACTGCCATGCAATAAAAACCTAACTGCCTCACCATCAGAGTTGGGACTGTAAGTTGTCTAACTGTCATGGATTTGCAGTGCATATAGATCCTTAGGATTCGGTGGTGCGCCATAGACACGCACACGTTGAATTGTGCGTTTTAGGTTTGTATCAATGATTTTTCCCTATGCTGCAAGTGACACATTCTCCTTAGCGTGTGCAGTAGCACTTGTGAGGTTGTGTCCTGTGTTGAGCCAGCCCTTTCCTTAGCTAGCTTCATAGCTTCATGCCTTTCCACAGCGCAAGGGTCTGGTGCATGGGTATGCTGTGAGAACCTATGCACAATTACAGGGTTATCATATGAAAAAGTATGAATCCGTGCATTACACAACTTTGCTTTCTTTACAGCATATTCACATTGCCAGATTGCTTTTTCTTGATGTCCAGTCTTATGAAATGTATAAATATAATTCTGGTCATCAACCATCTTTTTCTTTGAGTGCTCTGACATCACAAATCTTCCAGTCATGTTAAATACTAACATACTAAAATGCCAGTAGATAGGCATAACAGTCTTTCATGTCTGTTCATTTGGTCAGCCCACCCTGGGGCTGACCTTGCTGCCCTCTCCCTCTCTGACTGCTCCTTCCCAGTCCTGAATATTTTTAGCTGCACTGGATTTTGCTTCCAGAACCCTTCCCTGTACCTATCCCACCCCTCTTGAACCCCTCCACCATCTCTGCTTCACAACCCCTGGGCAGTGCATTCCATGGCTCCACCACCCTCTAAGTGAAATAGCACTCCTCCTTTCTCCCCTCCAGCTTCCACCCATGCCCTCTAGTTGCCCCCCTCCCTTCCCTGGGAGCACCCTGACTGCTCCTCCCCTATTTAACCCCATCATGTACCTGAAGACCTCTATCATGTCCCCCCAGTCCCTTCTCTCTTCCAATGTGTACATATTTAACTCTTCGAGCCTCTCTCCATAGGTCCTGTCCCCCAAGCCCAAATCATTTTGGTTGCCCTCCTCTGGACCCTCTCCAGGAGTTCAATGTCCCTCTTTAAATGTGGCCTCCAAAACTGCACGCAGTACTCGAGGTGCAGCCTCACCAAGCAATAATAGTGGAAGTATCACTTCCCTCCTTCTGGAGGTGATCCCCCTAGCGATGCATCCTAGCATCCTGTTGGCCTTTGCCGCTGCCCTCCTACAAGTCTCTGAGTTGTTCATCTTGACATCCACCACCACCCCCATGTCCCTCTCAGCCGTCAAGACTTGTAGCATCCCCCCCCAGGTGTACACTTGGCCTGGGTTTCTGGCTCCCAGGTGCAGTACCTTGCATTTCCCTGCATTGAACCTTAGCTTCCACTTTCTAGACCAACTTTCCAGAGCCTCCAGAACCCCCTGTAGGGCCACCCTCCCCTCCTCCCCATCCACCACCGCCCCAGTTTTGAGTCATCCAAAGAGCTCATCTCACTCCTGATACCCTTCCTTATGTCAGAGACTGTGGCATTGAACAGGAGGGGCCCAAGGACCTCCGAGACCCCACTAATGACCCTCCTTGAGGATGAAACTATCCCTCCAACCATGGCCCTCTGGGTCCAGTCCTGTAACCAATTTCCTATCCATCTTTCATCTGGTTCCCAACCCCATTTCTCCCAGCTTATCCAGCAGGCCCCTCATGAGGAACAGAGTCAAAGCCTTGTTGAAATCCAGAAAGCTGTCCACTGGTCTACCCAGGTCCAAGGTACTCATCATCCAGTCACAGAACTCCACAAGGTTTGTCTGACATGAGTTCTCTGGGACAAATCCATGCTGTCTATCGTCCAGGCACCCCAACTTTTCCAGGTCCCCCCCCAGTCTCTCCTTGACAATGCCCTCCATCACTTTGCCCACCACTGATGTCAGGCTGACTGGCCTGTAGTTCCCTGCCACCTCCCTTGATCCCCCTTGTGGATAGGCACTTTATGCACCACCTTCCAGTTCTGGGGCACTCACTCTGTCCTCAGAGAGATGCTGAAGAGCTCCGCCAGGGGGTTCGCCAGGACATCCTCCAGTTCCTTCAGTACTCTGCGATGCAATTTATCTGGCCCCGGTACTTTCTCCATCTTAAAGGACCTGAGGGCTTCCCTCACTCTCTCTGCAGTGATTTCCACCTCTGCTACCTCATCCCCTTGCTTTGCCTTCCTCCCACCTGCCAGTGATGCCCTCCCTCCCTCCCTCCCCAGACCCGCTGAGCGATAGGGTCCCCACTCCTCAGTTTCACCATCTTCTCCCATGTATGATGCATCCCCCCCATTTCCCTTGGTGAAAACTGAGGTGAAGTACTCATTTAGTACCTCAGCCTGCTCCCCTGGGTCTTGTGCCCATCTCTCCCCTGTTTTAATCCTGCTAATCTGCTCCTTCACCCTTCATTTTTTCCCAATGTATCTAAAGAACCCCATGTTCCCACTCCTAATTACCCTGTCCAGGTTCTGCTCCTTCCTTGCCTTAGCTGACCTCACCACCGTAGTGGCCCTTCTGGCCATCAGCTCATACTCTCCTCAATTTCTTTCACTCCTTGAGCACTTGAATTGCCTATAGTAGGCCACTTTCTTTCCCCTCACTGCCTCCTGAACCTCCCTGGTCCACCAGCAGGGTTTTCAGGCCCTACTGCATTTTTGTCTTACTCTTGCACAGGTACTGGTAGCATCCTGCACCCCCCCCAGATGATTTCCCACCTACTATCAGCGTCCATGTCCGGCCCAATCCCATCTAAGTGCTCCTTAAGGATCCTTCCCATTTCCTTGAAATCCACCCCCCTGAAGTCAGTTACCTCTGTCTTTGTGCAGCCTTCTACCCCTTCTAGGTTCAGGCAGAACCAGACCGTGGCATGGTTGCTCCCCACCAATGGGTCCCTTACCTCCAGGCTCCCAATCTGGTCACTCCGTCTGCCAGCACCACATTCAGTATCTGCACCTCTGGTCGGTTCCCCACCTGCTGAGTTAGGAACGATCCTGAAAGACATCCAACAACCTCTGTTCCCTGGCCACCGAGGATGTCAGTCTCACAGTCTGTTCCTGGCATGTTTAAGTCCCCCAGCACCACCACCCTTCCCCTGCCCAATCTGCAGTGTCTCCCAACATCTGCCACCAGACTCTCCTCCAGCTCTTCTGCCAGCGCAAGGGGTCTATACACCACTCCTATTTTTATTCTCTTGCCCCCTTATTATCAAGGTGACCCAAATGACCTCCACAGTTCCCTCCGCCTCCACAACTCCTCCTATGGCAATGCAGTTTTTGACTATCACTGCTACCCCTCCCCTTCCCTCCCCTCCCCCCCCTTCCTGAACATAGTGTAACCCTCCAGGTTCAGGCCCCAGTCGTGTCCTGCAGTGGCCCAGGTCTCAGTGACCATTGCCACATCCACCGCTCCCTCAGTTAGCATCACCTGGAGCTCAGGCGTTTTATTGCCCAAGCTCCTGGCATTTAGCAGGACTACCTTCCACCCTTCCCCTGTATTTCCATTTCCCCTGCTTGCATTCCCATGGGGATTCCGTCTTCCCCTGGTCTGCACCTTACCAATCGGCCTTTTTCCACATTCCTCCAGCTCCCCAGGGGTGGAGACAGAGTCCCTCCTTTATTGGACCCCCCTCAACAGCCTTTTCTCCCATCCTCCCCTTCACAAGTTTAAACCCCACCTTTCACCAACGAACCCCTCTATTTTTAACTTAAGAATTTCCTTCTCCTCCAAATTGAGATGGAGCCTATCTCTAGCATACAGCCCCTTATCCTCCCATGTCTCCTCCCAATCCCCCATCAAAGTTCCCCATCAAAATCCCCAAATCAAAGACAAAGTTTGACACAGGGTAATCTGCTGCAACTGTGGTTCAGAATGGAAGCGCAGGGTGAACGTCGATGTTTTTTTGTATAAATGGTAAACCAATCAGAATGTTGGGCTACTGAAGTGTGTTATCCAATCAGGAAATGCCAAATATATGTCTGGGTAAAAAAAAATAAAGAAACGCAATGCCATTATAAAAATAATGTTCTGATGGAGCGAATTACCTGGGAGCGGATCATTATAGGAGCGGACTGACGCGGGAGTGTAATGTCAGGAGCGAATCAACAGGGAGCGAGAAATTGGGAGCGAATTGTCATGTACCCGACAGTGACAGCATTGGCAGCTGCAGCTACGAGGTGACAGGAGGTGCCAGGGTCTGGATCCCACCCAGGACTCCTTGGAGTGACATCAGCACTGGATCGGGCCAGAACCCACAATGTAAGCCCAATTTGGGGGGCTTGCACACAGAATAGTGTAATGCTGTTAGTTCAATTATTTTTGATAATATAGACGTGCTAACAATGTAAGCATCATTTGCAACCAATACTAATCTCTGATGAAAATGCATGAAATACATGTCCACAGGTACTTTGTGATAAACGTGTAATAATAAGATGAGATGCATCTGCTCACACAAGTCATGTATGAGCTTAAAAACACAAGATAAGTCTTCAGTTTATTAATTTGAACTATGGTGACTGTCTGAGACCCCTGAGACCATACAGTCCCTTTTTCAGGAGTGACCCAGGATCAGTACAACATAACAAGAGAGGATCTGAAATGTATGCAAATATAACATTAAAGCTTCAGCAAGAAAAATAATATAATACAGGTGAGAAAAAAAATATACAGCATTCATACAACATTTAAACAAACTGTGAACAGCATTACAACACTGTCAGTCTCAGGCGGAATTCGTAAGCACCCATGTCTGGGCATGATAGGTTGGCTTGGTGAAAAAAATTATGCCAGGGTGCTTGCTCCTGGGCGGAAGAGGCCGCGAGGGCTGCCTGCATGGGCCCTCCCTACCCCCACCTCAAGCTCCAACTAAAAATTACACCAGATAATTAACTTTAGAATTGTGGAGCGCGCGGTCAGCGACTCCAGTTCTCCGGACGTTATTTTCCTGCTTTTGGACCTGAAATAACATTCAGTGCAGCACCTGTACAGCTCCCACATTGCCAGCATGCCTGGCCCTGCCGTTTCTGCCTCCCTGCTTGCCCTGCGGTCTGCTTACAAGCTGCTGCTGTGGGAGGTGCTGGAACTTGGCGCCTTCCGGTCAGCGCATGAATGAAGACAGTTTTTTACTTTTACATTTAGCCTTGTTCTGAAGCCATTTTGTACTGTTACCTTAATCATGGGCACAGATGGTATACGCTTTCTGGCAACTCTGTCTGTTACCTTAATTTGTGCTGAGCCATTTAAAGCCGTTGGTTGCCTTAAATTACTGGAGTTAGCAATCTCATGCCTTTGGTTGCCTTTGCCTTAATTTTCTGGATTTAGCCATTTTTAAATACTGGATTTAGCCATTTTAATGCCTGTGGTTGCCTTACATGATGTTGCACTAGCCATTTTGTTTAGCTAACCCATATCACAAGAGCCACTACAATAGCCTTTTAATGCCTGTGGTTGCCTTACACGATGTAGCACCAGCCATTTTGTTTAGCTAACCCCATATCACAAGAGCCACTACAATAGAAAGTTAATTGCATAACCTTTGTGCTAACTGTATTCACCATTTAAAGCATATTGCCTCGCATAGGACTTATACTTGATGCAAAAGCCACTCAGACTGAAACTTTCAACCAACTGTGTAAATTTGTTAAGCAATATAGCCACTCTTACTGGCTGATTCTTGTTTAATCCTCTGCCTGCCTTAAACTGCTCTCCCCCCTCCTCCCACATATCTCCTCTGGCCCCCTCCACCACTAGTACCCCTGCTCCTATTCTCCTACCTCCTCTGTCTACAGCTTATAAGTGCTCACCCGTGCTTTTATCTCCCTCAGGGTGCCTGCTCCTGGACAGAAGAGGTCGCGAGGGCTGCCTGCACGGGCCCTCCCCTACCTCCACCCCCCGAAGCTCTGACTAAAAAATTACGCCAGGTAATTAACTTAAGAATTGTGGAGTGTGCGATCAGCGACTCCAGTTCTCCAGATGTTATTTTCCTGCTTTTGGACCCAATAACATTCAGTGCAGTACCTGCATAGCTCCCACGCCGCCAGCATGCCTGGCTTCTGCCGCTTCTGCCTCCCTGCTTGCCTTGCGCTCTGCTTACGAGCTGCTGCTGTGGGAAGTGCTGGCCCTGCTGACTGCCCCACCACCACCCAAGGTCGTCACTTGATTTATAGTGGGGTCACATGTTGCACGAAAACCTATCAGCCCACTTTGCCATTGGCAGGCTATACTGTCCTGCCACTAGGGGCATTCCTACTTCCTCTTCGCCTCTATAGACAATTCATGCTAACCATCCCTGTAGAATCAAGTCTCCCTGTTATACCCCTGCAAGCCCCCCTCAAGTCCCATCCCTTCCCTCACCCAGCCCTCACCTGCTTCTCTCAGCCAGCCTCCAGTGCTTGCCGTGTCTCCCATCCTGCTGGAAGACCCAAACTCTCCCCTGCTCCTCTGGGCATGTAACCATCTACACACCTAGGTGAGCTCCTGGTTTTCCACCGCCTGCCCACCTGCTGCTTCCTAATAGCCTCCTCGTCCGTCCAGCAGCGGCCATTCACTGCCCGGTTCCTATCCCACTGTTGGGACCTTTCCCCTGCTGTATAAGCTCACTGGCCAGCCCATGACCTAGGGACATGGCCCCTCTTGCACGGACTGGTCACTCAGCCAGCATGGACATTACATGTAAGGTAAAAAGAGCACAAATATGGAACCAAACACTACACTGTGTGTCGCAATACCAGCATGAATGAGACCTGGGAGTACAGAATCTGGCTGTCCACAGGGAACAAAAAGAAGGTGCAGATGTAATGGCTGGGAGTAGTACAAACAACCCGACAGCTCGATGGCACAAATCTGGGCATCACATTGTTGATAGTAGAATAGGCCTATAGTAGGAAGGGATGGAAAGTACAGCTGTAAGACAAGAGGAAGTCATGGGGGGGGAATGAATAGCACAGGTGACATGCCTGCAGGTCAGAGAGCAAGCTGATCCAGATGTGATGGCACCCAGACAGGGTCGCCAGAGCAAACCCTGGTAGTGTTCCTGTACCCAGACAGGGTCACACAGCAAACCCTGGTAGTGTTCCTGTACTCAGACAGGGTCGCACAGCAAACCCTGGTAGTGTTCCTGTACCCAGACAGGGTCGCACAGCAAACCCTGGTAGTGTTCCTGTACCCAGACAGGGTCACACAGCAAATCCTGGTAGTGTTCCTGTACCCAGACAGGGTCGCACAGCAAACCCTGGTAGTGTTCCTGTACTCAGACAGGGTCGCACAGCAAACCCTGGTAGTGTTCCTGTACCCATCACATGATGTACAGAGGGGCCAGCAGCTACCCAGAACATACAGGCAGGGGGATAGGAGAGCAGTGATGAAGGCATGTGGCAGTACTGACAGTGCAGTTCCCTGTACCCTGTCTATGTGCCAGGCAGGTACAGGGGGACAGGAGAGCAGTGATGATGGCATGTGGCAGTATTGACAGTGCAGTTCCCTGTACCCTGTCTCTGTGGCAGGCAGGTACAGGGGACAGGAGAGCAGTGATGATGGCATGTGGCAGTATTGACAGTGCAGTTCCCTGTACCCTGTCTCTGTGGCAGGCAGGTACAGGGGACAGGACAGCAGTGACGATGGCATGTGGCAGTATTGACAGTGCAGTTCCCTGTACCCTGTCTCTGTGCCAGGCAGGTACAGGGGACAGGACAGCAGTGATGATGGCATGTGGCAGTATTGGCAGTGCAGTTCCCTGTACCCTGTCTCTGTGCCAGGCAGGTACAGGGGGACAGGAGAGCAGTGATGATGGCATGTGGCAGTATTGACAGTGCAGTTCCCTGTACCCTGTCTCTGTGCCAGGCAGGTACAGGGGGACAGGAGAGCAGCAAAGATGGCATGTGGCAGTAATGATAATGTAATTCTCTACACCCTGTATCTGTGCCAGGCGAGGTATAGGAGACAGACATAGAGTGAGGATGGCATGAGGCAGTATTGACAGTGCTGGTCCCTAACCCTGTCTCTGTGCCAGAGAGGTAAGGGGAGACAGAATAGAAGTGAGATGGCATGAGGCAGTATTGACAGTGCTGTTCCCTGTACCCTGTATCTCTGTGCCATGCCGGTACAGGAAGACAGGAGAGCAGTACTGATGGTATGTGGCAGTATCGACAGTGGAGTTCCCTGTACCCTTTGACTGTGCCAGGCAGGTACAGTGGGTCAGGAGAGCAGTGATGATGGCATGTGGCTGTATTGACAATGTAATTCTCTATACCCTGTCTCTGTGCCAGGGAGGTACAGGGAGACAGAATAGAAGTGATGATGGCATGTGACAGTATTGACAGTGCAGGTCCCTGTACCCTGTCTCTGTGCCAGGCAGGTACAGGGGACAGGAGAGCAGTGATGAAGGCATGTGGCAGTATTGACAGTGCAGGTCCCCGTACCCTGTCTCTGTGCCGGGCAGGTACAGGGGAACAGGAGAGCAGTGATGATGTCATGTGGCAGTATTGGCAGTGCAGATCCCTCTACCCTGTCTCTGTGCCAGGCAGGTACAGGGGAACAGGAGAGCAGTGATGATGTCATGTGGCAGTATTAACAGTGCAGTTCCCTCTACCCTGTCTCTGTGCTAGGCAGGTACAGGGATACAGGAGAGCAGTGATGATGACATGTGGCAGTATTGACAGTGCAGTTTCCTGTACACTGTCTCTGTGCCAGGCAGATACAGGGGGACTGGACAGCAGTGATGATGGCATGTGACAGTATTGACAGTGCAGTTCCCTGTACCCTGTCTCTGTGCCAGACAAGTACAGGGGGACAGGAGATCAGTGATGATGGCATGTGGCAGTATTGTCAGTGCAGTTCCCTGTACCCTGTCTCTGTGCCAGGCAGGTACAGGGGGACAGGAGAGCAGGGATGATGGCCTGTGGCAGTATTGACAGTGCAGTTCCCTGTACCCTGTCTCTGTGCCAGGCAGGTACAGGGGGACAGGACAGCAGTGATGATGGCATGTGGCAGTACTGACAGTGCAGTTCCCTGTACCCTGTCTCTGTGCCAGGCAGGTACAGGGGGAAAGGACAGCAGTGATGATGGCATGTGGCAGTATTGACAGTGCAGTTCCCTGTACCCTGTCTCTGTGCCAGGCAGGTACAGGGGGACAGGAGAGCAGTAATGATGACATGTGACAGTATTGTTAGTGCAGTTCCCTGTACCCTGTCTCTGTGCCAGGCAGGTACAGGGGGACAGGACAGCAGTGATGATGGCATGTGGCAGTATTGACCGTGCAGTTTCCTGTACCCTGTCACTGTGCCAGGCAGGTACAGGTGGACAGGAGAGCAGCAAAGATGGCATGTGGCAGTATTGATAGTGTAATTCCCTGTACCCTGTATCTGTGCCAGGCAGGTACAGGAGGACAAGACAACAGCGATGAAGGCATGTGGCAGTATTGACAATGTAATTCTCTATACCCTGTCTCTGTGCCAGAGAGGTATAGGGAGACTGAATAGAAGTGAGGATGGCATGTGGCAGTATTGACAGTGCTGGTCCCTGTACCCTGTCTTTGTGCCAGGCAGGTACAGGAGGACAGGAGAGCAGTGATGATGGCAGGTGGCACTATTGACAGTGCAGTTTCCTGTACCCTGTATCTCTGTGCCATGCAGGTACAGGAGGACAGGAGAGCAGTACTGATGGTATGTGGCAGTATCGACAGTGGAGTTCCCTGTACCCTTTGTCTGTGCCAGGCAGGTACAGTGGGTCAGGAGAGCAGTGACGATGGCATGTGTTGCATTGACAATGTATTCTTCATACCCTGTCTCTGTGCCAGGGAGGTACAGGGAGACAGAATAGAAGTGATGATGGCATGTGACAGTATCGATAGTGCAGTTCCCTCTCTGTACCCTGCCTCTGTGCTAGGCAGGTACAGGGGGACAGGACATCAGTGACGAAGGCATGTGGCAGTATTGACATTGCAGTTCCCAGTACCCTGTCTCTGTGCCAGGCAGGTACAGGGGAACAGGAGAGCAGTGATGATGTCATGTGGCAGTATTGGCAGTGCAGCTCCCTCTACCCTGTCTCTGTGCCAGGCAGGTACAGGGGAACAGGAGAGCAGTGATGATGTCATGTAGCAGTATTGACAGTACAGTTCCCTCTACCCTGTCTCTGTGCTAGGCAGGTACAGGGGGACTGGACAGCAGTGATGATGGCATGTGACAGTATTGACAGTGCAGTTCCCTGTACCCTGTCTATGTGCAGGAGAGGTACAGTGGGACAGGACAGCAGTGATGATGGCATGTGGCAGTATTGACAGTGTGGGTCCCTGTACTCTGTCTCTGTGTCAGGCAGGTACAGGGGGACAGGAGATCAGTGATGATGGCATGTGGCAGTATTGTCAGTACAGTTCCCTGTACCCTGTCTCTGTGCCAGGCAGGTACAGGGGGACAGGAGAGCAGTGATGATGACATGGGCATGATTGACAGATTAATTCCTCTACCCTGTGTCTGTGCCAGACAGGTACAGGGGGACAGGAGAGCAGTGATGATGGCATGTGGTAGTATTGTCAGTGTAGTTCCCTGTACCTTGTCTCTGTGCCAGGCAGGTACAAGGGGACAGGAGAGTAATGATGACGGCATGTGTCAGTATGGAAATGAAGCTCCCAGTATCACTGTCTCTGTGCCAGACAGGTACAGGAGTGACAGGAAAGCAGAGATGATGACATGTCAGTATTAAAACTGAGTTCCCAGTACACTGTCTCTGTGCCAACAGGTACAGGAAGGACAGGAAACAGTGATGATGGCATGTGAGTAGTATTGACAGTGCGGATTACGAGCCTCTGTCTAAGGAAGGTACAGGACAGGACATCAGTGATAATGTGGCAGTATAGACAGTGCTGGTCCCTGTACCCTATATGCCAGACAAGTACGGGGAACAGAACCAGTGATGGCATGTGACAATATGACAGTGCAGTTCCCACTACCCCTATGCCAAGCAGGTACAGGGGACAGAAGAGCATGTGACAGCATTGACGAATTGCTGGTCCTTGTACCCTGTCCCTGTCTCTGGCACCAGACAGGTACAGAGACGAAAAAGCAGTGATGATGGTATGTGGCAAATTGAAAATACAGTTCCCTGCACCCTGTCTCTGTACCAGGCAGGTACAGGGGGATAGGAAAGAAGAGTGGCATGTGGCAGCATTGTCAATGCAGTTCCCTGACCCCTATCTCTGTACCAAGGCCAGTGGGGACAGAACAACAGTGATGATGGCATGTGGCAGTATAGCAGTGCAGTTCCCTCTACCCTGTCCTGTACAGGCAGGTACAGGAACAGGAAGCAGTGATGATGTCATGCTTGATGTGACAGTGCAGTTTCCTGTACCTGTCTCTATGCCAGGCGAGTACAGAGGCAGAAGAGCAATGATGAAGGCATGGCAGTATTCGATGGTGCAGTTCCTATACCCTGTCTGTGGCAGGCAGGTACAGGAGGGACAGGAGGCAGTGATCATGTGTGTCAGTGATGACGTGCAGTTCCTGTTCACACCTCTCCTAAACAGAAACAGGGCACAGGAGGTAGAAGTGATAATGGTGTGTTTCAGTATTGACAGTGCAGTTCACGTGTATCTGTCTCTGTGCCAGGCTGGTGCAGGGGACAGGAGGCAGTGATGGTGGAATGTTGCAGCACGACAGTGCAGTTCCTGTACTTTGTCTGTGCCAGGCAGGTACAGGGGACAGGAGAACAGAGATGATGGCGTGAGTATTGACAGTGCGAGTTCCCACTACCTGTCTCTGTGCCAGGCAGTGGGACGGGAGGCAATATGATGGCATGTGACAGTGACAGTGCAGTTCCTATACTATATTTCAGTGCCAGGCAGGCACAAGGGACAGAGGCAGTAGTGACATGTGTCAGTGTGACAGTGCAGTTCCCTCTAAGCTGTCTTATTGAAACTACAGGGGACAGGGGAAGCGATGGTATGTGGCAGTACTGACACGGTTCCTTGTACCCTGTTTCTGTGCCAGGCAGGTCAGGGGACGGAAACAGTGATGAGGCATGCGTATTGACGGTGCAGTTCCCCACACCCTGTCTGTACCAGGCAGGTACAGGAACAGGAGAGCAGTGATGATGTCATGTGGCAGTAGTGGAGTGCAGTTCCCTCTACCCACCTCTGTGCCAGGCAGGAACAGGGGAACAGGAGAGCAGTGATGTCAAGTGGCAGCGATAACAGTGCAGTTCCCTCTACCCTGTGCTAGGCAGGTACGGGGACAGGAGGAAACATGATGACATGTGGTATTGACAGTGCAGTTCCTGTACATTGTCTCTGTGCCAGCAGATACAGGGGACTGGACAGCAGTGATGATGGCATGTGCGTACAGTGACGATGTGGGTCCCTGGACTCTGTCTCTGTGCCAGGCGGCACAGAGACACGTTGTAGTGATGGCATCTGGTACCGACAGTGCAGTTCCTGTACCCTGTCTCCGTGCCGGGCAGGTACAAGGGAAGGAGAGCAGTGATGATGGCATGCAGAAGTACTAACAGTGCGAGTTCCTTGTACTCAAGATATATTTTGCCAGGCAGGTACCGAGACAGGACAACAGTGACGATGGCAGCCAGTATTGACAGTGCAGTTCCTGTACCTGTCTCTCTGCGAGGAGGGTACAGAAGACAGGACAGCAGTGATGATGGTAAGTGGCGTATATGACAGTGCAGTTCCCTATACCATGCCTCTGTGCCAGGCAGGTACAGAGACAGGGCAGCGTGATGATGATCTCATATGCCACACATATTTATAACATTGTAAAACTGTTAACACCCGCTGACTGTTTCCTACAGACACAGACACTGTCTTACACCTGAAGCCTTGAATCTAGCCATTCAGAGCTCGGTTACCCCACCTATTGACTATGGGCTAGTAGTTTATGGATCTGCTAACAACACTGCCCTCCGGCGTATAGCTCTAGCACTGAATAAAGCCCGTCAACTCCTTACCTCAGCCATCCATCTCATACACATGCGATTTATATGAACAGGCCAACTGGCTACAACTATCTGGTAGAATAAAATACCATACTGCATTCTTGCTAAGAAGTTGGCATTAGGGATCATGCCCCCTGGTGTTCAGTCTTTACTTTCTCCTTACTGCCCCCCTCACCTAAGGAGGAGCTTTCTCAGCTTAGCTTTCTCTATCCCTTGCTGACAGACCTCATAAGGGTAACGATCTTTCAATTTTAGGGCCCCAACTGGTACAGCTCACGCCCTCTGAATATTGCCAACAACTCAAATCTCAATCTCTTCAAGCAGAAACTACGTCAACACCTGGTCACCAGTGCCAGCTGTGACTGCCCTCTTAAATCACTCCTCTCCACACCCCGGATCCCAGCCTTCCCTCCCATCACCTGCATCACCTTAAGCTACCTCTGTCCCTCTTTCACACTCTTCTAACCCTTAATCCACTGTATTTCACTACAAGTTTTTTTCTTGTGTACAAGTTGTGGTATTACTGCTGCATCGAGTACCTAATATGTCACCAGCCTCACGACAAAGCCTCTGATGGTTTATGAAATTATAATGAAATGTAATGTTTCCTTTCTGTAATATTTATAAGCTACTTAATGATCCTGTGTTTATATATTTGTATATTCCTACATGTTGTTAATCTGCCTGTCTTCCGTCTTAACTTTGTGTTGTATCCATGACGTGCAATATTTTAAAGAGACCTCTGGCTAGAAGGTGTATATCTGAAATTTCAAATAAATAAAAAAAAAAATATATATCTTGAATCCAGTGGATCACAGGATCCCATACAACATGCATCCACAAGAGGAAGGTCTTATCAAACAAATCTCAGACTTTTCTTTGACTGGGTGACCAGGGAATTAGTCTGGGGGGGTGAATGTGGCCTACCTGGATTCCAGTAAAGCCTTTAGCCCCGTTCCACATAGGAGACTTGAGAACAAACTGGGCCACTTCAGAGTGAGTCCCAAGGTGGTAAACTGGGTCAGAAGTTGGTAATGGGATAGAACACAAAGGGTGGTGGTAAATGGAGTTTGTTCTGAAAAGAGGATGGTGACCTGCAGTGTGCCACAAGGATCAGTTCTAATGCCAGACCTTTTTAATGTTTTCATAAGCAACACTGCACAGGGTCTGGAAGGGAAGGTATGCCTTTTTGCAGATACGGGGGGAGGAGTGGAAAAAATAAGAAGGGACCTAAGCACGCTTGAGGAGTGGTCAAGAGTGTGGCTGCTAAAATTAAATGCAAAGAAGTATAGTATTGTGCAGTTGGGGCACAGAAACCAGGGAGGAGTATATGCTGGGGAAAGGTGAGGTGCTGACAACCACCAAATAGGAAAGGAACAGGAAGTACTCATGTATGATGACCTAAAATAACCAAGCATTATAACAAGGCTATGGGAGAGCCAGTGGGATGCTTGGTGCAAGGAAGAGGTATCACCAGCAGAAAAAAGGAGGTGTTGATACCACTATACACATCATTAGTGAGACCCCATTTGGCGACTGTGTCCACTTCTGGAGGCTGCATCTCATGAAGGACATAGGCAGATTAGAAGCAGTTCAGAGAAGGGCAACAAAAATGGTGCATTCTGGACTAAACATCATAAGGAGAGAATAGAAGACTTCAATATGTATACACTGGAAGACCGGATTGGGGGATGATATGATAAGAGACCTCCAAATACCTCAAAGGCATAAATAAGGTACATAACGGTAACATCTTTCTGAAAAAGAGATGTTTAAGAACAAAGAGTCATGATATGAGGCTGGAGGGGGAAGACTTGGGTAATGTGATGAAGTATTTCTTAACAGATGGGGTGATGGAGACATGGAATAGCCTCTTAGCAGATGTGGTGGGGGCAAAATGGTAGGGGAATTCAAGAATGCATGGGATAAGCACAAGGGAACCCGAGCAATAGGAAAGAGAGGGCAAATGTCAGAGATCAAGTAGGATCTTTGGTATTGTAGTAGTCAGGGAAAATGGGCAGACTAGGTAGGCCAATTAGTCCTTATCTGCAGTCAGTTTCTATGTTACTAAAAGTTAGCGTTCAAGTTTCAAGTTTAAATTGATTGCAGTTTCAAGTTCAAGTTTATTGCAGGAAAACTACGTTGATTAAGCTCATTTACAAGGAGGTCCTGAGGCACGTATACATAAAAAGTAAGTTACATACTTGAAATTGCAGCACATAAAATATATGGTACATAGTGCTCAGCTGAAAATAAAAGGTAACAATTATAAACAAAATCTTGAAAACTCATTAGATGCAGAGATTATACCACCCAAACAGAGCAGGAACAAAGGAAGCCTAAGCTGAAGCGGAGAATATAAGAACAGGGGAGGCGGAGAAGAAGAGTGGGAAGGTCTTGAAGGGGAAGGGAGGAAAGGTGCAGAGTATTGTCAAAGGCAAGGATAATGGAAATGATAAACTGGGAGGAAAGGGAAGAGAAGGAGGCAAATAGGAATAGGTTAGTGAAGGAGACGGGAAAGAAAATAGATTGTTGATTGAAAAGGTCAGAAGACAGGTAGGGACTAGATTAGAAGCAGCTGCAGGTATCTTTCAGTTTAGAATCAGCAAAGATTTTAAAGAGCCTGACAAAGACAATACTAGAGTGTCAGTACAGACTGGAGCTGGTTCCAGATAGTTGAAGTGTACCAGAAATGACGCGTTTACCAAAGGAGGTACGTGTCCTAGGTATGTATAAGAAGATAAAGTCAGACTTCCTAAGGGAATAAGAACTGTGGGAGATGTGGATAAGGGATGTTATGTTGTTTGGTAGTCTGTTCAGGAGGATTTTAAGAGTCCAAATGCTGGCATGAAGCATGCGTCTGGAGGCAAGCAATGACCAACTGACAGCTGAATACAGATCACAACAGTGGATTCGGTAAGAGGTGGTAGTAATGCATCGCAATGCACAATGGTAGAGGACATCAAATTTGTTTTTGTTTAAGGCTGAAGTGGAATTACAGATTGTCACCATAGTTGAGTAAAGGAGGAATGTGGCCTGAACACACCTGGTTGTAATCTCAATTGGGAGCAGGGACCTATTTCTAAAGAAAATCCTATTCTGGATTTTAGCCTGCTAGTCATGTTGTTGACATGGTCATTAAAGGTAAGCTTATTATCCAGTCACATGCCTAGAATATTTGAATTTGGAGACAAACTCTAGAGATTTGCCTAGGGAGCTCACAATAAAGTCCTTAGGCATGTTTAGAGTGGCAGTAGAGGTCGCATTGACAGTGAAGATCATGGCCTTGTTTTTTTTTTTTTTTTTTGAGCTGAGGAGGAATTTTGCATTAATAAACTTTTGTTCAAGCTGCGCAAAGTCTGCTTGCATTAACTCTCTTACGTCAGACAGGGTTGAAACGGAGGCGTACAGAACTATCATTAGCAGAGAAATGTAAACTGGAATTAGATATGCATTCAGAAAGCATAGGGAGACACAGAGAAAGGAGGATTGGGAGGTGTATCATGAGAAGTAGAGGGAGGCAGGGAAAGCAGTCAGGAGTGCAAAGGCCAAACAGAGAAAATAGCACAGACAGTAAAGAAAGGGATCTGCTTCTGATTTTGCATTATTGGGAGATATTAATCTTGATTGGATTTCTGGGGATGTGCAGGTGTTTGAGTCTTTATTGCAATCATTTGATCTGCAGCAACTCATAAGAGATCCAACTAGTCTGAATATCCAAACAGGGAATTGTATCCTTTTGGATTGGGCCATAGTTAACCGATCGAATGCAGTATCACACGTAGCTATACCTCCTGAATCTGTGTCCAATCATCAGGCTATTTTTTGTGTTTTTAATTTTTTGAGGAACAGGGTCCCCACCCTCGCTTTATCCAGTTCCATTGCTTTAAACAAGTTGTTTTTTTTGCTCAGCATGCTAATTTAATATCTACTGATTAGTCATATCTCGATTCAATACCTTATCCCAATGAAGCATTTGACTTTTTTGGTAACAATTAGTACAGGTTCAGAACACGTTTTTCCATTTCGCTCACTTAGAGTTAGAGGTAAACATAACGTGGTTTTCAGGTGAGCTGCATGATTGGAAAGATGGAGTGAACAAGCCTGGTCAGACTATAAACATTCTCTGACCTTCGCAGCCATGAATGTTTATAAGTTACTGTAGAATAAGGTCAGAAGGACAGCCAAGCCTGCAAACCATTCACTTTGTAATGATCATTTGAAACATTGCTGGTCTGACCCTCGAAAATGTTGGCAATCGGTCAACTGTTGGTTATTAGGTAATGAAAAAGCTTCAGTGTGAGTAAGTTAACTACTAGTGAGGGTGAAATGTCTAATCGTGCTGATACTGATACTCTGCCTAATGAAACATTTCCTGATTTGTTTTGTTATAAGAAGCCTGGTTGTTACCCTCTCCAGAATGGGCCTTTGCCCTGAGCCTATTTCCATCAATAGGCCACCTTTCTACTTTTGTAGTTTCATCTAATGAGGTTGAGAGGGGTGTAGCCAGGATTTCAGATCTGCACACCAAGTGGACAATACAACTTTTGTATTCCATGGCAATGGTTGGTGTCATGCATGGGTAAATACAAGTGACATGCATTGCTCCCTAAGACACCCACATACCAGCCCAGAGCCTGTAAGTTGTATTTTCCTTGGGATGCAAAGACAGTATTAGTGACAGTCCTTCTAGTTTCAACTCCTATGAATAAAATTACAGAAAGGTTCAGCATTTTCTTTGTTAGTTTTCATGGAAAAGGCAGTTCAGAGCCTATTTGCTACCCCAAAATAAAATTGCACACCATGGAGTACTTGGGTATGGCTGGCACACACCATAGAGGTTATTACTGTCTCTTCCCGACAAATACAGCGATTCTGGCAATGGGCTTGATGCCAGGTTCCTGCAACTTACTGCCCTTTTGTTAGCTCAACCACTGTGCACAGTTTTTAATTTGTGCTTGATCTCTGGGTCATTCTCCTCAAGCTGGAAGTGTGATAAAATGGTTCCACTCCCAAAGAAAACAAATACACCTGATGTTTCAGACCCATCTCTATTCAAAATCCTGTTAGCAAGTTATCTGAGAAAATTATGGCTAGACAAGTGTCTGAATATTTGGATAAGTATGCTGTTCTGGCAAAACAACATGGGTTCCTGAGACTGCATGAAACTAAAACTGCTTTGTTCAGCTTCACAGATGCCGTTCTGTAGGGCTTTGGAAAAGACCTTATGACTGGGGTGATGTTCATGGACCTGACCAAGGGATTCATAGAAACATAGAATTTGATGGCAGATAAGGACTGCTTGGCCCACCTAGTATGCCCATTTCCATACCTGATGGATAAGCTGCAGATCCTAGTTAACCAGCAGCCTACTTCTTCCTACCCCCCACTAGGATTGCCTTATGTCTGTCCCATGCATTCTTGAAGTCTCCCACTGTTTTTGACTCCAAACCTCCTCAGGAAGGCTGTTTCATGCATCTACAACCCTATCCATGAAAAATATTTCCTCTCATTATCTCTGAGCCATCCTCCCTCTATCTTAAAATGGTGCCCCCTTGTTCTTGCACATCTCTTTCTGACAGATGCTACCCTCTTGGACTTTGCTGATTCCCTTGAGGTACTTGAACATTTCGATCATGTCCCCCCCTCTCCTCCCTTTCCTCAAGGCTATACATATTAAGTTTCTTTAGTCTTTCTTCATATGTCTTCTGGTGCAGACCCTGCACCACTTTGGTTGCCCTCCTCTGGACAGCCTTCAATCTTATTGATCATGATCTGTTGGTGGAAAATGTGTCACTTTTTGGGATCTCAGACTCAGTAGTTAATTGGTGCACTATCTTTCAGGGCATTCTCAGTTTGTGTCTATAGGTTCTGTGACTTCCTCTACTTCTGTGGTGTAATGTGAAGTACCTCAGGGCTCAATTTTGGGGCTTTGAAGTTTAGTTTATTTATTAACCAGTTACCCTCTATCCTTAACTCTGTAATTGTCTTCTTTATGCTGACAATCTGGTTTTGTATTATCAATCTAATTCATTAACTGAACTCACTGGTGTTGTGGAGTCTGAATTTGCTGAGGTATGTAACTGGGTCTGGTTTGTCAATATTGGATTAATACCGAATTAAAAAAAAAAATCCATGTTGTTCGGTACCTCAATGATGCTTCTGAATAATCCATCTTATTCTGTTTCAATTACTTCAGGGCTTTTTAGACCAGGATTTGAATTTAAGTACTTGGGAGTTGTATTAGAGCCATGTTTATCAGTCAACTCTCAATCAGTCAATCATTCTACATTTTATTTAACCAGGTGGAACACAATTGAGTAGAAATCGTTTACAAGGTGGACCTGGAGTAGATATACATCAGCAAAGGTACACATCAGCCAAAAAGGTATATATAGACAGACAAAATGCATGCAGTAAACAAGTAACAGAACTGAATCACTTAACACAATATGCACATAGGGAAAGGGAACATTGCTTAACCAGGAGTAGCACACTAGGCCGAAGCTTGTTTCCAGATGCGACCTGTGAGCACAAGGAAGTTAAGTGACTTGCTCAGGATCACACAGTATGCACCTAGGTGGCTGTAGAATTCAAACCCAGGTCGCCAGATCTGCAGCTCAGAGCCTTAACCCACTGTGCTATACTGCTTCCAATATATATGCTTCCATATAACGAAGAGCAAATAATTCAGATACAAGTACTTTGGAAGATAGAAGATGGGATACAGCTAGATACAAATTCAGCACATAGTAGGTACACATCCAGCAGAGGTTGGCAACTGTACAACATTTTGTCTAAGCAAAGAAACAGAGTACATGCATGATATGTACCCCTATACCATGGACATACGTGAACAGCCAATGAAATCATCAAACTGGCAGTTTACCACCGGTGTAAATCCTCTGATAACCACAGACTGCTGACGAGACTATAATCCAATGTATCCAAATCATCTGCAGCACAGGAATAAATACAATAAAAATAAACCAACAGAGCAACCTCTTTAATATTGGTATTTAATTATAGTAAAAATAAAAAGTAACCTTGGTAAAAGTACAATAAGCCACTCTGAGGATGTGGGTTATTGGGGAATTTACCATGGCTGGTGAGGATTTACCCACTCGGCTGCGTCTCGTGGACAAACCACTCCAGCTGTGGTAAATCCCCTGATAACCCACACCCCCTCATGGCTTATTGCTTAAATAAAGACCAACAGAGTACAGAATCTAGAGTGTGAGTAAGATAAGGTTTAGAAATGTAGGCTTAGGCAATAGAGGGGAGGATGGGGGAAGAGGTGGAAACAGTTACAATATGAAGAGGAAGGGAAACACTGAACAGAACGTTAGCCAAGCAAGATGGAAAGCTAGAAAGAGTTTACTTAAGGACAATTACAGGTCTCCTGGAAGGACCATAAAACAGATTTTTGAAAAGGACAGAGGCACCAGGAAGCAAGCTGCAGCATTTTTGTGATTGTTCAAGTACAAGAAGGGTATGACTTATTGCCACACTGCAAGACGTATTCCAATGTTAGAAATGAGAGGGAGATGAGGGAAGAGACTTCTAGTAGATAGGCACCTGGGTTGCAGATAGGTAAGCAGTCCTTGCTGTATTGGGGTAGCTTATTAGAAATGGCCCTGTATGTCCAGAGCACAGCATTCAAGTGCCACCCGAGGCTAAGTGAGCACCATCATCCCATACTGTGTAGAGGTAACAGCTGTGTGTAGAATAGGGGGCACTGGCTACAAACCTAAGCACCCAGTGGTACAGGGTGTCTAGTTTGGAGAGTGCCGTGGTCGAGCAGTGCCCATTCAAAAAATCTGCATAGTCGAGAATGGGCAGAAATGTTATTTGGACCAACCCTTTTTCCCCCCTCTAGTGTTAGCAAATGCTTCTTTCTATAGTAGATCCTGAGTCTCCGCTCAAGTTTCTTGGAGATTTCTTCAATATGGGCTTTGAACAAGTATTTAGAGAGTTAATCCATGCACCCAGGTATTTAAAGGTCTCAACACAATCCAGAGGTACACCGAGCAAGGTATGAAGTTTAGGTACTTTTCCCACAGGCAAAGACTGGGGCAGTTTGCAGAGGAGCCAAATCCCATCCTTTGTTTTCTTGGAATTTAACAGGAACTCAAAGTATGGAGAGTTACCTGTAAGTCACGAATTTGATTCGAGGTCTCCATGCTTGTTTCAAGGACAGTCTAGCTACATAGAGCACAGTGTCATCCGCAAATAAGTGGATATTTGCTGAACCAACTCCAGCATTTATGTCAATTATATAGATAGCAAACAAGAGTGGACCAAGAATGAACCCTTGGGGTACTCCTCTTGGGAGCAATTTAAAAGGGAAGAGATCACCACCCACCTTGACCTGTTGGTGCTGGTCAGAGAGACAGAGAACCAATCAAGGGATGGATTTTTAATGCCAATATTCCTTAGGACAGCCAGAATTAGAGTGTGGTCCACTGTATCAAAAGCCTTGCTAAGGTGAAGGAACAGAGCACAAACAAAGCTCCTGGCATCCAGGGCATTAAGCCAGTCATTTGTGACCTTAGCAAGTGTTGTGATGGTCCTGGGGGGCCTAAAGCCAGATTGGGCTGGATTTAGTGGGTCTGCATCTTCAATGTACTGTCTTAACTGGGAGTTGACCACCTTTTCCAGGAGCTTAGAGAGGATAGGGAGTAAAGAGATAGGGTGGTAATTATTTAGGTCGCCAGTGCTACCTGATTTAAAAGGTGGTATATGTGGGCAGTTTTCCATATGGTAGGGAGTGAGCCCTGGGCAAGGGGCAGGTTAAAGAGAAGGGCTGTTGGGGGTGACAGGACATAGTGGCCTAGCATGAGAAAATATGGCTCAATCAGGTCTGCACCAGTGCTCTCCATACTGTCCAGCTGGAGCAGGAGGTCCTCATCTTCCTTCACTGTGAGAGGTGTGAAGGAGGGTTCACCTTTGGCAGTCGAGTCAACAGTCAGGAAAGTGGTGTTAGAGTTGCATACTTTAGCATGGAGGTTGTTGGTTGGGGAGGAATCGAAGGCTAGACCTGCTGTAGAGAAATAACTGTTGAAGAGCGCAAGGATTTCTTGCTCATCAGTAGTAACAGAAGTACTGACCGATATTTTAGGTGGGAAATGACTAGAAGAATTATGGCCCTTGACTTCCCTTAATGCTTTCCAGAAGCTTGACATGTTATTTGCTGAGGAATCAAGTTCAGAGCAGTAGCAGCTAGATTTCACCTCCTGACCAAACTGGTGCACCAGTTTCTAGCAGCTCTGAAGGTTGCCCAATCAGCAGGCTGTTTACATAGAAAACAGACTCTGAGGCAGATAAGGACCACTTGGCCCACCTAGTCTGCCCATTCCCTACCTACAGGATAAGCTGCAGATCTTAGTTAAGCAACAGCCTTTCTTCTTATCCCCCACAAAATTGCCTTATGTTTGTCCCATGCATTCTTGAACTCTCCCCCAGTTTTAGACCCCACAACCTCCTCAGGAAGGTTATTACATACTTACTCAGATTGCCCCTGAACCATCCCCACTCTATCTTCAAATTGTGTCCCCTTGTTCATTCACATCTCTTTTTCTGAAAGATGCTACCCTCTTGGACTTTGTTGATTCCACCGAGGTACTTTAAAATTTCTATCATGTCCCCCCTCTCCCTCCTTTCCTCAAGGGCATAGGTATTAAGCTCCTTTAGTCTGTCTCCTCATATGGCTTCTCTTGCAGATCCTGCACCATTTTAGCTGCCCTCCTCTGGACTGCCTCCATCCTGTCCATTTCCTTGCAGAGATGGGGTCTCCAGAACTGGACACAGTACTCCAGATGGGGTCTCACCAACTGTCTGTACAGAAGGATAACAACTTCCTCTTTTCTGCTGGTGATGCCTCTCCTTACATATCCCAGTATCACCCCAGCCCTCCCTACCGCCTTCTCACATTGCTTGCCAGCCTTAAGGCCATCTGATATGATTACCTCCAGGTCCCTTTCCATTTTTGTTGTTACTACCTCCCCTTCCCTTTGTGAACTCTTCCCTCGGTTTTGGATTCCCAGGTGCATTATCTTGCACTTCTTTGCACTGAATCAAGCTGACATAATTCTGACCATTCCTCCAACTTTAACAAGTCCTTCTAATCCTTTCCATGCCTCCTTGTGTATCAACCTCGTTGCAGTTTTTGTGTCATCTACAAAGGCGTATTTTCCTTTCCATCCCTCTACAATGTCACTTATAAAGACATTAAAAGGAATGGACCCAGTACTGATCTTTGCAGGACCCCACTAGTAACCCCACTTTCTTCAGAGTGGACTCAGTTTACAATTACCTTCTGGGTCCTGTTGTCCAGCCAATGTTTTATACAGGCTACCAACCTGGGACCACTCCTAGGCCAGTTATTTTGTTTATTAATCTTTTGTGTGGGACTGTGTCAAATGCCTTATAAAGTCTAGCAGGCCATATCCACAGCCCTCCCTGGTCTACTATTTTGGTCACACAGTCAAAGAAATCAAATAGATTTGTCTGACATGACCTTCCTGCTGTGAACCCATGCTACCTTGGGTCCTGTGCCCCACTGGCCTCTGGGTACTCAACAATTCTTTCCTTCACAAGTGATTCCATCGCTTTCTTTACTACAGAGGTCAGACTGACAGGTCGGTAGTTTCCTGCCTCTGTCTTGCTCCCACTTTCGTGAAGGGGAATCACATCAGCCTTCTTCCAGTCCTCAGGTACCACATCATTCTCCCATGATTTGTTAAAAGGGTAGTCAGTGGTGTCACTAGTTCTTCCTTAATTCTTTTAGAATTCAAGGTGAATCAGTCAGGCCCCATTGCTTTGTCCACCTTCCATTTTATGAGTTATTTCAGAACCCTTTCGTCTGTGAAAGGACTGGATCAACCCCTATCCAGAGTGCTTCTGTTAATTGGATTAGGTACCTCCCCCTCCTCTTTGTGAATACTGAGCAGAAGTATTCATTCAGTATCCTTGCTTTTCACTGTCCCTCTCTGCCCATCGATTGTCCATTCAATGCAGCCTCTCTATCCCTCCTTTTGTCTTTCTATGCTCCCTGATATTTTATCCCCTTCTTAACCGAGTTGGCTATCTTTTCCTCAGTTTGGGCCTTTGCTATTCTGACTTCCCTCCTGCTTCCTTCTGCCTTAACTTGCAGTTCTCTGTCCTTCTCCTTCAGTGTTTCCTTATACTTCCTAAATGCCATCTTTTTGCTCTAACATTCCCGCCACCTCTTTAAGAACCATAGTAGCTCTTTTCTCATTTTGATTTTTATTTGCTTCACAAAAGGCTTGTTGCCTCTGTGATGGCAGTTTTGATGTTCCCCATTGTTGCTCCGCTCTCCTTCTAGCCTCTTTGCTAGTGCTTTTCTAAGCACTCTCTCATCTTGCCAAAGTCAGCCCTCCTGAAGTCCAGTACCCTCACTTTTGTAAGCTTGACTCTTCAGCTGAGTTTATTGAGAACCAAACAGTTTGTGGTCACTTGTTCCCAGATGGCTACCATTTCAGATCCTCTCACTGTCCCCATTTGAATCGAGGTCTAGATTGCTCCCTCATAAGTGGGTTCCAAAACAGCTGTCTGAGGCATGCCCCTGTGAGGCACTGAGAATGGCCCTGATCTTGGATGTGGCTGCAACAAAAGTGATCCAGTTAACATCTGGCATATTCAGGTCCCCCATCAACAGTATCTCCCCTTTCTTTGCCATCCTAAGGATGCCTTCTATCATGTCCTTGTCCATTTCCTCCCCATGATATGGTGGTCTGTATACAACCCCTGTGCGGACTGTGGTGCCATTTACAGTCTCTAAGGTGACCCACAGTGCCTCCTCTCCTCCCTGTTTACTCTTTTGTTCCATTACTTTTATCCTTTTCCTTACATAGAGAGCTACTGCTCCCCCTATTCTCCCCTCCCTATCTCCCCTGTAGGTTGTGTACCCTGGTATGTTAACATCCCAGTCATGGTTCTCTGTGTACCATGTACCATGTTTCTGTGACTGCTACGATATCCAGGCATCCCTATTCCATCAAGGCCACCAGTTCAGGGAGCTTTTTGCCCAGACTATAGGCATTGGTACTCATTACCCTCCATTTCTTGATGGCCTTACCCCTTTTTGCCCCACCCTGTCCTTTCTGCCTTTGTCATTTTCTCCATTTACCCTGCCCTTCTCCCTATCAGCGTTTCTATCTTGGTATTTACCTCACTTACTACCCTGATTTTTTGGGGGCAAGATTTCCCTGCTCCTTTCCAGTGCTTCCCCCCTTGGCTAGTTTAAATGCTTGCCAATGAAGCATTTAAACCTATCACCTAGGATCCTGGTTCCCCTCCTGGACAGATGCAGACCATCATGCCAGTATAGGCCTGCATCACTCCAGGTGGACCCCCAGTCCCCAATGAAGCCAAACCCCTGAGCTTTGCACCAGTTTTTCAACCACTGACTGAATCCCATGGTGTGGAGTACCCTAGCCTCACCCATGCCATAGATAGGTAGCACCTCTGAGAAGGTTACCATGTGTGCTACTTGTCTAAGGCCCCTCCCTAACTCCACAAACTCTTCCTGCACTGTTCTGATCCCTTTCTCAGCCAGGTCATTTGTCCCTAGGTAAGATAATGAAATCCAGCATCCTCCCCGTGTGGCTGCTCTGGCAATCCTGAGTCGCTCCTGTCCCTCCAAACCATGGCGCCAGGCAGGCACTACCTCCCCTCTCCCATCCTCTCCCAATTCTACCCCTTAACAATGAGTCCCCACTAGCAGCAGTTTTCTTCCCTGTGGGTGTCACAAAATGCACTCAGCAGGTCAGGCCCTCTGCCCACAGTACCAACCTCGAGCGGCAGTACTGTGAACAGGTAACAGACAGGGCAACCCTCTTGTCTGCTTGTGGGACTGAATCACCTTTAGTCTACAGTTCTGGGGGATTAAAACTATGAACCTTATGCTAGCATACCCAAATGCACAGGCTCAGATAATCTGCTCTTTGGAGGGATGCCAGATATCTTTTGCCTAAGGGCACCTAACCAGGTATCCAAAATGAACCCTTAAAACGCTATAAAAGACCTTAGGTATATTCTCACCTTTTCCCAGTTTGGGTAACACCATCAAGCTCTGAACAGTTTTTGTCAGTCTTAACCCTCTAGGCATCACATGCAAAAAGGAACTTGCAAACACCCAGACAGTCTCTTTAAAATAAAGGTTTACTTAAAAATATGTAAAATGTAAACACAGAACAATATATCAAAGAACATACACTCACATAAAGAAAACAAGAAATCTACAAACTCTCATCAACATACAGTTAGACTTTCTGTATTTCTGTATTACCTTTATAGTGCTTATAGTTAGAGATCTTTTTCTTAGGAGTCCAAAGAAGTGCCACTAAGATCAGATACCTAGGTTAAACTCGTCTCTCTCACACATCCCTTCCATGATGTCATCTAGCTCCTCCTTTTAGAATATAAAATTATAGAAACAATGATCTTCCATCAGAGATATTTCAAATAAGGTGACATTAGCAAAACTAATTTCCCAATGACTCCTTAATTAACATCCCCCCCTTTTGATCTCGAGCAGTTCCTATTCCCAGGTTACATAAAAGGATTTTATGACTTGTCACACCATGTTGTTATACAATGTTTTTCCTCTAAGACGTCATAAAAGTTTACGAGCCCTATATCCTGGTAGCTGGGTCAGTTCTAATTAAATCTCTCTGGTCCTTTAATTACCTCCTGGTTTCAGGTTAATATATCCTGCAGCTGAAACCTTGGGGGGGGCACCCATCCCACAGGCTGTCTCATGTGAGACGCTCACAAACCACATTCTATATTACAAATATCATAGAACAATCATAGCCAGCTGTCCAAGCATCACAGTGGGGGTCCCATGTCACCCTCCTGTGGGTCACCTTTGTGGAGGTTCCCTGCATCCTCCTTGTCTCCACTCGGGTGCCTCCACAGAGAACCACACTTTACCAGAATAGCATATGAATTGTGGAGAGCTACACCTGGAGGATGCGCCCTCTGTTCCACCACCCTCACCCTCCCTGAGCACTGTGGTCCACAGCTCCTTTTTCTTGGCAACCTCTGAGACCTTCCTAGCCCTTTTCAGAGTGAATCCCTATGGAGCAGTTCTGCTTTCAAGCTGGCAGAGAATCAATGGCAAGTCTTTTGTAGTGTGAATTTTGGAGAGGTGTGCATGTTTATTGATTGAACCAAGGATGATGTTTTGCAATGTCACATGTTTCAGCTACCAAGGGGCCACATGAAGTCCTGCCAATTGGCACACTGTAAGTCAAAGAGGAAGGCGTTAGGGTCAAAACTCCATCTCAATCGCGTAATGGCATAGCTAGAGGGGATACAAGATTAGGGGAGGTCCGAACACAAGCGATGAAGCAATGATCACTGATGTCATTGAAAAAAATACTCCAAAGTAGGAGTAAAAATGGGATTTGTTGACCAGATTGATGTCGAGCAGAGTGCTGTTATTAGGGTTTTTTCTGTTACGGTGGGTGGGTTCCATAATAAGCTGAGATAAGCCGAAGTTATCACATAACTCTTTCAGGGATTGGGAAGAAGAAGAAGACAACCCGTCCATATTAAGATCACCCATAATGATAACTTTTGAGGATAAGGAGATTAGCAGATCAGATAATAATAATCATAATAATCTTTATTTCGCATAAGCGCCTTTCAAAGTACCAAGGCGCTTTACAAAAGGTTAAAAAAATAGCAATAAAATCAATAAATACGATTCAGAGCACTTATAAAAGTCTAATGAGGTTCATTATTCAGAGCCATCAAAATTCCCCCCCCCCCCAACTGCTTAACCAGGTGAGACACACTAGACTGAAAGCTTTTTACAGGCACAACCTAGGAGCACAGGGAAGTTAAGTGACTTGCTCAGGATCACACAGTATATGCAAAGCCTGGCACCATAACAAGGTCTTTAACACCTGTTTAAAGCCTACACCATCATGCCCTCCATGATCGATGGGGTAGAAATTCAGAGGGTAGTGGCACATACATAAATGCACAGGCCCCAGAAGAGTTCAGAGATACCCTCAGAATCTCCAGCAACCCCTCATCGGCCAAACAGAGCTGTCGCTCTGGGTGACAGGAACAAGAAGTTCCTTCAAGTAGTCAGGGCCGAGTCTGTGTAGGGCTTTGTAAGTCAGTAAACCAACTTTAAAGGTGATCTGCTGCCAAATTGGCAGCCAGTGCAGAGTGCGCATCATGGGAGTAATATGAGAACTTCGAGAAGTCCCCATCAACAATCTTGCTGCGGCATTCTGCACTAGCTGCAGGTGACTGATATTAATCCCAGAAAGCCCTAAGTATAGGGACATGCAGTAATCAAGGCGCAAGGTCTCAAAGGCATGGACAAATGTAGGTAGATCACTGGACGGAACAAAATGCTTGACCCTGGCAATGTTCCTAAGATAGTAAAAGGATGACTTGATGACTGCCGACACCTGGGATCGTAAAGTCAGCCTGTCATCTAGCACCACCCCAGGTCCTGCACATATTCAGAGGTAAGATCTGGGAGCCCCCTAGATAAATTCAGAGGTTGATCAGTCCTTAGCCCCCTATCCAGTGACCTAGGTCATCGACTATCACCTAAGTCTTTCCCATGTTCAACTTTAGCCAGCTTGAATTCATCCAGTCCTGGATTTCGCAAGGCAGTTGTTAAATACCTAGAGTGCACTATCCTGGTCAGGTGCAAAGGACAGGAGAGCTAGATATCATCAACAAGCAGTGAAACCTCAGCCCATACCATCTTACAATGTCTCTGAGGGTAGCATGTACACTGCAAACAACATGGGGACAATACTGAGCCCTGAGGGACCCCACATGCCAGGAGAATGGGTCAGAAGAAAAATCCCAGACACCACTATCTGAGTTCTACCAGTGAGAAAAGATGTAAACCACCTGAGAATCTTACATGTCAGGCCACAGATGGACCTCAAACTCAAGCAATACCCCATGGTCAACAGTGCAAAAGTTGAAGAGATCAAGGAGCACCAGAATGGAACAGTGTCTCCATTCTCTACGCCATCACAAGATCACTGAGTACCTGAATCAGCATGGTCTCGGTACTATGCCTCTTTAGGAAACTGGGCTGGAGAGATTTGTAGATGTTATGGATGGTCAAGTGGTCCTCCAATTGTACTGCCACTACTTTCTCAATAACCTGCCCCATAAGGGAGGTTTGAGATTGGTTTGTAGTGGGCCAGAGAGTTCAGGTCCAAAGAAGCTTTCTTCAGGAGGGGTGTTACCACTGCCTCCTTCAGGCAGCATGGGAACTCACCCGTATCAAGGAAGCATCAGACTAACTGTACCAGAATCGAGCTGATAATATCACAATATCCCATAATCAGGGAGGTTGGGCCTGGATCCAAACTACAGCACATAGGGTGCATACTCTGGACAATCTGCATAACATCCCCAAACTCCAGCAGGTCAAAGGAACTCCAGGAAGCGTGTGGTGAAGTGACCAAGCACTGATCACCAGCATCCCCCACAGAGTGAGCCAGGAGGATCTCCAACCTGATGTCGACCACCTTGTTCACCAAGAATCGAGCAAGCTCATCGCACTACACTTGCGAAAAAGGTCTTCAGAGCTGCAGACAGGTCGGGTTGCACAACCTGTCCACAGTTCAGAAGAGCTGAGCTGGTCAGCTCTGAGCAGAAGCAATCTCCCTGGACAGGAATTCTGTCTTGTTACAGGACATCGCTGATTAATAGACCTGATAATGCTCTACAAATCTAAGGTGGTTGGCCTCCAGGGTGGTTTTCTGCCACCGTCATTCAAACCTACATCCTAGTCGCCGCAACTCTCTCAGGGATCCATCAAACCAAGGGGCCCAAGGGCGAAGGGGGAGAGAGGACAAACACGGACGGGAGCAATAGAGTCCAGAGCCACAGAGACGGCCTTGTTATAGGTCAGGACCAAGGTCTCTGGACTTGTGCTGGACACAGGAAACTCTGAGAGGTCAATTACCACCATAAGGCCTTCAGGGCTCGCCTCCCATATAGGGCCGTAACTGACCATCACCATAGGTACAGGCCTACGAAGGGGGCACAAAAGTTGAACCTCAAGGTGCAAGGATCAGACCAACCGACAGGTTCCACCCCCAAATCAGAGGCCTCAATCCCCAGGAGGAAAAACAAATCCAAAGCGTGACCGTGTTGATGGGTGGACAGAGGTAACAATGTGTGTAAGGCCCAGTGATGTCAGCTGGAGGAAGTGCTGTCCAAATGGTGAGAGTTCATCGTCAACCCATGCATTAAGTTGCCCAGAACCATCAGTCTAGGGTGACTCAGTGCCATATCGTCACTAAGTCCGCTACTTCCTGTAGGAATCGCCTTCTTCCCTGGTGCATAGTAGACAGCTATCCTACAACCTACACCTTACTTTTCAATGTTTTCTTGGAAGCAACCTCACAAGGTAAGCTTCCTCACTCCATGACTGAAGCCATTATCACTGTTCTACCAAAAAAGGATAAAGACCCCTCCCTACCTTCTAGTTATAGACCAATTTCACTACTTAATACTGACGGGGAAAATCTTTGCAAAACTACTAACTTTCCAATTAGAGACATTACTCTCCAAACTCATCCACTCTTCTCAAGCTGGATTTATTAAGAATAGAACAGTTTTCGATCATCTTCGCTCTTTATTTAATGTAATTCACAAAGCCAAAACCCTTAAATCTCCAGCTGCGGCAATTGCCGTTGACTTTGAAAAGGCATTCGATTCTCTTAATTGGAATTATTTATGTAACTCCAGGCCAGTATGCCATTTGAATCTGACAGCAATACCAGGTGGGCTGGGTTCGGGGAGGAATAGGTCACTCGGCACAGAGGCTAGGTTTGGCTATTCTGCACAAGGCACCCAAGTAACTCCAAACACAGGAAGCAATAACTGTAATGTCCATTCCAAGTGGGATTCTCAAGTGTGGCTTTTACTCACATCCAAACAGAATAAACAAAGACAGATGGACCCCATGGGTTACTCTCCTGGAAATGCAGATTAAAAGCAACCAGAACACTTCCTCAACACTTTAGCCCTCAGGGTTCTGAACCCACTGGGCACACAGCCCAGACTTGCACACTGCTTTGGGTTACACAGCCCAAGCGTATACACTGTTCTGAGTTTTTCGGGCTCAGCTCTCTTGCCAGCCACTTGGACACCTTCCATACTTCATGGAAACATTTTCTGGTGGCTCCTAAACCACCTAAGAGCACCTCGGTTCCATCAGGAATCTTCCTTTCAATCCCATGTCTAGATACTTTCCTCAGGCACTGGCCAAGTACCTGAGAGAAAAAAAGTGTCTCAGAGCAAATCCGTAGAGGTGAATTTGGTTACTACTGATGGGGGGGGGTCTCCCACCTCTCGCTCCCACAATTCACACCCAGCCATTTCTCTGAACAGTAAACACCTCATCCTGAAAAGCTTAATAATGTAGATTCTTGCTAAATGTATTTCACATTCCATCTACTTGTCTTGCTTCCTATTTGTGCTGGACTTGAACATACTTTTAAGTGGCACTGTCCATTACTCTAGACCTCCCACAGATTAAGCAGTCCAATTCCCACTTTCCAACTGTACTTGGCTGTCTTTTCCTGACCCCACAGTAACAGTCCCTTTAGTTTTCTTCTGTTCAAGTGAAAAACAATTGCCCTTTTTTCAGAGCGAACTCACCCTTTGGTTGCAGATGCCCCACAGGCATTTCCTCCACAAGAACTTTCTCTCTTAGCGCTTCTGGTGCCTCAGCACAACTTGAACAGGCAGCTACTTTCCCTTAGCCGGACCCAGGGGGGTTGCCCCTGGAAAACAGGCAAAAACCTTCCCCGCATCCACTCAGGGATGGGGCTCTTGAACCAGTGGTCCCCACCACTTCAATTACCAGTTCCTGTGTTCCTCTTCAGGTGGAAACACACACCTTCCAAAAGTAGCTCTAAAACAGAGCTTAAAGCTCTGGGAGCCTGCACTCAGCTATACTACTGTCTTTCTCTCAGACTGCACACAGACTGAAATCCAAATACCCAACGTTCTACTAATCCACCAACTGCAACACTCCAGTGTGGTTTATGCAGCTGCTTAAAGTTCTATAATTATATCATCCCTCAGTCTCAGCTAAGATTGAGAACAGAGTGAGACAGTGTAAATCCATTTAACTGGAGTTTCACAAGCTGCCTTCCTGCCTACCACTAGGTATTACTGGATTCTAGTAAGACCCCAGGTAGCGGGGGTTATTTATAAATGTATTATCCCATTTGGGGTACCTAACAAATTCTGTGCTTGGATTCAACTGTTATACACATTACCCTCTGCTCAGAGTTCTTACCAATTCTATTCTATCCTCCCCTTTCATCTGGCAGAGGCACTAGACAAGGATGCCCCTATCCCCTTCTTTGTTTATTCATGCTATGGAACCTCTATCAGCTTCTCTTCATCAATCCTCCACAATTAAAGGCATCCCTAATGGCAACTCCCGATATTCTTCTCTTTCTTATGCTGATGACCTTTTCATATTACTAGAAAACCTTGAAACTTCCGGACAACCCCTAATTAAGCTACTTAACACATTTGTCTCAATTTCTGGCCTGGCTTTAAATCTCAACAAATCTGAAACACTATCACTTAATCACCTTTGTAAACCTTTCATGAATACCCCATTAGGCCTTCGTTTTGCCCCACAAGGTCTCTCTTATCTTGGAATTCGAATTTCTTCAAAACTAGACAAGGTACGGGACGCCAATATCTCACCTTTGCTAGCAAATATTAAAGCCTCTTTTGAGCGATGGAGCCATCTTAACCTTTATTTGAATGGGAACATTTTTGCCATCAAAATGACAATAGCCCCCAAAATTTTATACCTTTTTTAAATATCCCTTTAATCCTTCCATCCAATTTTTTTTACCAAAATAGACAATTTAATTGGCAATTTTATCTGGGAAGGTAAAATTCCCAGATTTATCCATAACAAACTCTGATCCCATTGGTCTAAAGGTGGTTTCAGTCTCCCATGGTTTCAAGCATACCTCTGGTCGTTCCATGCAATCCAAACTATTAAATGGTTTGGCAAACCTAATGATAAATCCCCAGTATGACTTGCTATGGAAACTTCTCTTTGTCCCGGCAATGGCGACACTTCTTTTATTTATAATCCTCTTTCCCTAAACCTAAAATCCTATCCCACTATAGCGTCATCCATGTTTTATTGGAAAATAATTCATAAATATCTTAAAACAAATCCAACCCACCTTGCTTACACCCCTATGTGGGGCAGCCATAATATAACTCTAGATAACCATCCTATTTTCTGCCGAAACTGAAAAAATAAAGGCATAATTTTTATGTAAGACATACTAGAACCCCAGACTCTTAAGTTAAAATCCTTCTCAGACCTGCGTAACTTATGGAACCTCTCACATCACAACTTCTGGAAGTATTTACAACTACGTACAGCATGTAACCTATACTTCCCGCTTATTTTCCATCAGTCTCTACATAATAATGATATCTCCAGTTGGATCAAGATATCGACCAATCTAGTTAGCATCTTCTATAAAACAGTTAGGGATATGCTGCCTAACCAGTCCATTAATGCGAAAAATCAATGGAGTAGGCTTCTAAATTACAATATATCTACAGAACAATGGCACAGGTGCTGGCTTTCCCATCATAAAGCTTTCAAAGATAAAAGTAGTTCTCTTATGCAAACTAAAATTCTTCATTTGTGGTACAGGACCCCTGCGGTATTACATAAAATGGGCTTAGTGAATAATAACAGCTGTTGATGCTGTAATTCTTCTAATGGTGACCTACTACATATTTTATAGAATTGCCCCCTATATGTAATTTCTGGCATCATATTCATTCTTTTGCTAAAAAAGTGATTGATCTACTCTTCCCATTAGACTCCAAACACTGTTTACTTGGCATCTTTAATTTTCGGTCTTATAAAATATCACATTCTTATAATAGATGGCTGCACATATTGGTTGTTAGAGTTAAACGTTTTATACTTATGCATTGGAGATCTAATATAATCCCCCACTCTTTTGGATATTCTTAAACAGCTCTCTCATTATGCTACCTTTGACCGTATGACACACATTGCCATTGACCGACTCTCCCTTTATAACGAATGTTGGCAGGACTTTTTTAAATATCTGGAAACATCTACATCTACTGTTAATGTAAGGTTAGACATAAACTATATTCACCTTATAGTAATTCTTCATTGTTCTTCCACTGTGGTCTCGTTTCTTGTCCTTATTTTCTTTCTTTATATATCTTCACTTTGCCTTTTCTCTTTCTCTCTCCGTTCTCTCTTTCCCATCACTCTCCTATATATTTCTTCTCCTATTTCCCATTCTCCTACTCTCTACATATTCTCAACATATTGTCATATATTAACAGTATAATAATATATAACCATGATTTGTATTTTCTTTTTTTTATTGTATATCTTAATTTATTATAGGTTGTACTGGTTTGCATTATTTCTTTATAATTCATGATTCTTTACCTAAACCTAGTACATGTTGTTAGATAATATGCTCTTTCCTCTTTATCATTATAACTACATGATGTATATGGAGATTACTGTGTGTTGTTTGTATAGCCTAATAATAACAATAAAAATTTTAACTGCAAAAAAGAAAAAGCTAAGCTGGTCTCTAAATTATACAAAGCACGTATCAATATCTCATGGAAAACGTCTGCCTCTCTAGCCTTCTATTGGCAGCATGAGCTAGCTAATCCTCTTTGGATTCTCAATGGTATTCAATTTGGGTGGATAATTTCAGACTGATTAAGGAAGACAGACCAAGAAGTATCCATTTTAATATCTTACACAATCTATATTATACGCCCCTCAAAATTATTTTGAATGGGCAAAATACCCTCTCTAAGGTGTCCAGATTGTAATTCACCTACTGCTACGTTACACCACAAATCATGGTCTTGTTCCAAGATTTCTAGCTTCTGGGATCTGGTGAAAAGATGCATTTCTGAATATTTACCTCTTTCTCCATATTTCTCAGAAGAGACTTGCCTTTTAGGTCTCTATTCTGCTGTTCCTTGAGAGTCCAAATAGATTTGGTCTCCATGGTCACTAAACTCTTGGAGCTTAGGCATTGGAAGGACACATGGGTGCCATCCTTTCAGGAATGGTGGACATAATTCCTCAATGCTCTGAATGTAGAGAGGAGTGTGGTCAACGTCACCAGCAGCTGGAACAGATTCCAGAAATATTGGAGTCCCTTCTTTTTTGCTTTAAAATCTAAATTTAGTTACTGATGATCTCTCTTGCTCTCCCACCCATCCAGCATAAAGTATTAACTGCTTTCTACTGGAGGACCATTTTTTTCAGACACAAATCACGCTATTCTAGGAGGTTAAAGCACTACCGTAATTGTTAATTTAGAACTGTGTTTGCTTGGGATTTCCTCTGGGAGGGGAGGTTGTATCTTATTTTATTAATGTTTCATTGCGTTATTTATAAATTGTTATGTTTATTTTATCTTAATCTTTTTTTTTTATGTATTCCTTTCAGCTGTATTAAGGGAGTTCTCTTATTTGAGTTTATAGGTCTGTGATTCCACGGGAGAGTGACTATGTATTGCTTACTAGTCAGACCTTCCTTTGTTTTGTTGTTTCTTGTTATTTACATATTTTGTTGTTTATATATTTGATAAGGTTTGTATATTTCATAAAATAAACTTAATTGTAAAAAAAAAATAAAAAAAAGAAGAAGATGGCAACTCCCCTCCTTTGCTACCCTATCAGTCCTAAAGTCTCAACCAGGATTCTGTCACCACAACACAGAGGGAGGCGAAGTTGAACCAAGCCTAAATAGTGTTAGGTTCCTTTAATAAGTTACAGGCATTAATATGGATCAGGCTTTGTTCCATTAAACTACGCAGTGCAGAGAGAGCAACAATTAGGAGGGTGGGGCCAGGATTAAGCTCAATTTTGCCTGCACAGAGTAGTACTTAAAGAAGGAGCTTTATGAATGCATTTAGTAGGAGCTTAAGCAAGCATTATATTGCCCTATTCCCTCGGGGGTTGGGGAAGGGAAAAATGTGTTGCAGGACACAAGGATGTGCAAATGAGAATCCTAGTGAGCGAGATGTGTGTAAGTGGAGAGAAAGAGAACAGTGTACCCTTACGTGGGAAGTGGCAATGCTTTCCCAGTGGGACCTCAGGAGCACCTAAAGGCAGCCTTGGAACCTTCTCTGCAAACACTAAGCTGCCTACCAGCAACTCTTTCCCCATGAGACCACAGGAACTCCTAAAGGCAGCCCCGGAACCCTCTCTCCTCATACTAAGCTGCCTGCCAGCAACGTTTTCCTTGTCTTTGACCCCAGGAGCTCCTAAAGGCAGCCCCGGAACCCTCTCTCTTCATACTAAGCTGCCTGCCAGCAATGCTTTCTCTGCGGGACCCCAGAAGTGCCTAAAGGCAGCCCTGGAACCCTCTCTGCTCATACTAAGCTGCCTGTCAGCAATGCTTTCCCTGTGGGACCCCAGGAGGGCCTAAAGGCAGCCCTGGAACCCTCTCTTCTCATACTAAGCTGCCTGTCAGCAATGCTTTCCCCATGGCACCCCAATAGATCCTAAAAGTAATCTCCCCTGCAGATCTTACACAGGGGTGTCTGAGATTGTTTTTTCTGCTACTGAACTTGGAGTCTCTCAAAGGGACTGACCAGCATTTACTCCAAAACTTTAAGGACTTGTATCTTTGCCAATTTCATTGGTTATCTGCTCAGTTAATTTGATTTAGTCTTTTCTCCTGTCAAGTTGTTTGGTTTGGTATGACGATGTACAGTCTCATTTCCCAGCTAGCAGCCCAGCTATTCCAGTTTTAGAACCAGCTTTTGCATACAATTCAGTGTACTGTAAGAATTTGTGCTCGTCTTTTCCTGGTGTTTGTTTTAGTCTGCGTTCTCCTAGACTCCTGAAGGTCTCCATTTCTGCTGCCTGTGCTCATGCATCCCTTCCAGAACATCTGTAGCTTGTCCCATACCCCATCCACCCACTGCATACTAATTAACCCCTTTGTCTCTCCCCTTCATAGGCAGCCCTGGAACCCTTTCTGCTCTCACTAAGCCGCTTGCCAGCAACACCTTCCCCGTGGAACCCCAGGAGCTCCTAAAGGTAATCTCCCCTGTAGATCTCACACAGGGGTGTTAGTCCATCAACTACCCCATCCACCCCAGCCACTCTCCCACTCAAGGGCATCCTCTAATTTATACACCCTCCCAGGTAATGCATTTGGCTGCTCCTTTTCTAAGTGTCTATTTCCTCATTAGTTCCTTATATTGGCCATCCCTGAGGAGTCACTGTTGCACCCTAAGGTTGTTCTTCATCCCCTACCTCTCTGCTCTAGCTCATCTCCCATTCTCTCTTGCTCCACCATATCAATGGTCACTCTCACCATCCCTCTGCTCCTTCTTGCTAGTCTCTCTCACCCAGACTCGAACCTTGTACCTTCTTCTCCATAAGTGGTGTCACTATCACTGCACTACAACAGCACTCCTGCAAGTGAACAGTTCTTACTGCCTCTACACCATTCCCAACTTTCTCCTACCACTGCTGCCTTTTATCCTCCCCGGCCTTTCCTCTCCCCATGGCCATGTTCACCCCCATTCCTCTGTCATATGCTTCTTCCTTCTCCCCACTCTAGTCTAGCCCCTATCCTGGCACCCAATACCTCGCTTATATCCCCCTCCCCACCTGGCTTTCCACCCTTCACCTACACTATGTACTTCAGTGCCTCCTCAGTCTACCCCCCAACAGTGCTTCCCCTCCTCCACCCCTCCTTCTGTCCCCACCTGTCCCTCTTAGCTGCTACACACATTCACTCCCTGCCCATCCCAGTTGTTGGCCCTAAGCTCACTTGCCTATGCAACTCCCACAAGCAATTCCAGCTTTAACAATTCAGGCACATGCTTCTATTTCTTATGCTAATGTCTGCCAATGTACACCCCAACCAAAGCCCTACCTTCCCTTCCAAGCCCCCCGTCACCCTACAACTGAAGGCCTGCACTTAGCCTTGGCAGGCAGTATAGCGCAGTGGTCTAAGGCTCTGAGCTGCAAATCTGGTGACATCCAGCAGACCAGACCTGGGTTTGAATCCCACAGCTTCCACCTGCATACTGTGTGACCCTGAGCAAGTCACTTAACCTCCTTGTGCTCCCAGGTTGCTCCTGTAAAAAAGCTTTCAGCTTAGTGTGCTATACCTGGTTAAACAACTAAATAAAAAATGAAATAAATAAATAATAATAAAAAAGCCTCCATCAACATCTGCAGCTTGCAGAAAAAATTTAATCCCTCCAGGGTTGGATTGCCCAACATCAACCCAACATACTCTCCCTGGTTGAAATCTGACTCTCCAAAAATACCCCTAATATGATGAGCTCCATCCCTGGGTACTCAATCTTCCGTGCTGACAGAAGTGACAAACATGATGAGGGCAGTGTCATCTACCTTTGTGATACCCTGCAAGGCCAAATTCTCCCTCCCCACCCAACTGGACCACAGTGCCCAAGCTCTCTCTCTGAAAATTACCATCAGCAAAGTCACTGCCCCTCTCTTCATCACCTCTACCTACATCCTGCCCCGGAATCAAACGTCTGCCTTCCTCTCTGTACTAAACCACCTTTCCCTTCTGCCCTCAAAGTCTGAATGGCTAGCTCTTGGGGATTTCAATGTCAACTGGCATTCCACCACTGCCACCCCCTCAAAGATGCTATTGCTGCTTTCAACTTCTCATAGGTTGTCCATTCAACCACCAGACATAACCCTTAAACTGGTACGCCACCCTGCTTGGCTTCTTACTTAGCAACCACCCCCCAGAATCACAAATGTCTAAGCGCTCCCCAATGCCTTGAGTGACCACTTCCCCGTGACCTGCATCTGGTCTTGTAAGAAGTTGAAGCCATCTCCCAAAATCCTCTTCCTGTGCCACCTGAAGCCTGGGAAGCTATAGCTTCTAAAGCACCACCTCAGCACCTGTGACTGGTTGCCCATTAACAAGGCCATTGACATCGACATGGACCCTATCTCGTTACAACTTTCAATTCCACAAGCGACATATAGGCCCTTTGCATGAAGTGCATTGTCAAGGGACCCTCCACCCCTGGATTTCTCAGTCTCTCCTAGACCTGATGTGCCTCCAGGACTCCCTCTGGCAAACTGCCCTTGACTCAGGCAAACCAGCTGACAGGCAACAATACCATGCCCTGAGAACTAAGTTCACTTGGGAAATACATAAAGCCAAAGCTGAGCACTACAGGCCTCTCTCACCTCCACCTGGGGTTCAGGCAGAAAATTCTGGGAAAACTTTAAAGAACTAAATGGGAATCCTCACCCCCAATCATCAGTAATGGTCCACTACCTCTGACCCCAAGCTCACAGCCAATATACTAAACACATCTTTCTCAGACCATAGCAGTATACTCCCCCACTTCTTTGATTTCCTTACCTCACTGAAGCCCCACACCCTTCTCAGCACCCCTTCCTGTTTCAGGACAGTCAATCATATGGCAGCCAAGCCCTACCTTCTCTACAGGCTTTAGGGCATTTGTAGTTCAGTGGGGACACACTGGACCTCAAATGTCGGTGCCTGACCCTCAACGAAGTCCTCTCCCCCCTCACCTGTATCATTAACTGCTCCTTTTGTCTTCATAAATTACCCTCCAAATGGAAAGTCACTGTTGTCACCCCCCTCCACAAAGTTGGTGACCGTGCCTCTGCTGGGAACTATTATCCCATTTCTATTCCCCTACCCCAAGGCCCTGGAAAGAATCATATTGAACCAACTCACTGACCATCACTCTGAGTACAACTTTCTATGTCAGGAACAACATGGCTTCCATCAGAGCCACAGCACCACATTGGCACTGCTGGAATTCCCATCCACCTTACACTCTGCCCTTGACAAACGCTGCCTAGCTGGGGCTGCATTTGTGGACCTGTCAGAAGCATTTAACACCATTAACCATACCCTCCTCCTTTCTACTCTCACCCGCACAGGTCGCTCACTAGACACCATGAACTGGTTTGCCGACTACCTGTCCGGAAGATCACAGCAAGTCAAGTTACGGACTGCCCTTTCATCCAATCTCCCAGTTGAGTCAGAGGGTCCTGCAGGGCTCCATCCCCGGGCCCCTCCTCTTCAGCCTATTCCTCAACTCCCTCCCGAAAGCATGCTCTGAGCAGCTGTTATTATATGCAGATCACGCAATCTTGTTCACCTCCCACTCCGATCCCCTCCAGCTCCAGCACTCCCTATAAAAACCTTTACAGACATGGAGACCTGGTTTGCTGATCACTGCTTAGTCCTAAATTATTAAAAAAAAAAAAATTATGTTGTTTGCCAACCATCAAAACAGGTAAAAGGACTTTACCCTGTGAACTGCCTCTTGACCAGGTTGTCTCCTTCAAGTACCTAGAAGTCACCCTTGATCCTGCCCTTAACTTCTATGGGCATATCCACCACATCAGCACAGCAGTCAACTCCAGAATTGGTATACTTCACCAGTTCAAGCATGGTCTTGCCCTGGACGCTGTCCATCTTGCGGTCTCCTCTTCCATCCTCTCCCTTGTGGACTATGGAATACTATTACATGGAACTGCTGACAGCACATCCTCCAGAGTGTTAGGGTAGCAGTGAGGGTAGCCCTCAACAAGGCCTGTCACCTTATCTTTGGCTGTGACTGCACTATGCACACCTGCTCCCTATACCAGCTGTCCGTTGTCCAACTGGCTTAACTTTGACAGTAGGCTGAAATATTTTATATATATTTGTATTTATTACTAAAGTATGTTTATTCTTGTGTATTTGTGCTTTGGTACTTTGAAAAGTGCTCTACAAATAAATACTGATTTGATTTTGATTTTAAAATACTAAACCTGCCTCCTGGCTAAAAAGATCTCCGGAGGGCTATCCTCCCCTGGATTCTCTTCCCTTCTGCAACTGTCTCTACTGGTAAAAGCCACCTGTAGCTCCGCTAAATCCCCTTTCCTTGTCCCCATTTCAGAACCTCCCTTAGCCAGAGAATCTTTTCCTACAGGGCCCCACTATGGATGAATACCATCCCTAGCACCATGAACTCCGAATGTAAACTTGGCTGCTTTAAAACCCTCCTTAAGAGTCATCTTCAGACCACTAACGTCCACGACTACCAGTAGGCTTCATGTCCCACTCCCCCACCTTGACAAAGGATTTTGTCCTGTACCATCTACCTCTGCACCACTGTTCTTGCTTTGTTGCATTAAGCCTGCCCACCTCATTGCATCCACTGTCTGTCCCCAGCTTGACACTTCTAGTCCCAGAACTTGTTAAGTAACCCTGTTATTACCACCCTTGATTGTTTGTACTTGCTTCTACACTGTATATTTCACTTGTTATTCTTCCTCCGTTGAGTAACTTGTTTTCTGATGTGGAGCCTTTGTAAATGAGCCACTGACTCAAAGGTTTGCAATTCCAAAATGTCAATCAATAAATAAATAAGTGCAACACGAGGTGGTTGGTGACCTGGTCCTACAGGTCCTAGTGACATAATGAGAAGAGGGGTGTAAAGGACATGTGTTAAGAGACCTCAAGCTGAAAAAGGGGTTGGTTGGATTAAGTACAGGGGAGAGAGAAGGGGTGAATAGCACTAAGTAAGCTGTTTCTACTTGTCATACCATAAATTGAAAGCTAGGTGTACTTTAGTCTTGTCTCTCACTGCTTCTCTAAACTATGGAACTCCCCAAAAAAATCCACCACTTCTCCTCACCATACTCTATCACTACAGCCTTACATAATGTCCTTTTTGTAAATTGTGCCTGTGGCTAATCCCTCTCAACTCCTGCCCATACATGCTTCCTCTCCTCTTACTATTACAATAATGACTACAGCTCCCCCTCCTAGCGCACAGTGTTCTGTGCGTCTGTCTGTCCAGCTGTTCGCTAATTCCCTGATGCTGGTACATCTTGCCGGCTAACTAAACCCTATTTCAAAGGCTGTTCCTGGTACATCCCTCTCGTATAGTATTATGTATGTACTAGTTTACTTAGAATAGTGTCTTGTAGTCTGTACACCACGCACTGTAACATGCATGCTCCACTGTGCCACTGAAATTGCTTAGTTTTGTATGCTCTTCTGTATCTCACCTGTTTTGCTCACTGAAAAGCCTTGCTTTGTATGCTCTTTTGTATCTCACCTGCATTGTTCTCCACTGTCTTGCTTCACAAATATGTTGTCTCCCCTCCCTGTGACGAGATGCCTTTGTAAATGAGTCTTTGACGCGAAAGTTTGTAAATCCGAATTGTGAATTAAATAAATGAAACTGCACATCTAAGGCCCTACCTGTAATAAGCATTATTTTATTTTGAGATCAAAATATTATGCACTTTTTCTGTACATCAGTTGTTAGTATCTTACATCATTATTTAATTCCCTCAACTTGGATGTTATAAGTGTACTCTGTTGCTGTGTTATATCAATGAATGTATATTTTTGCTGTTGTCTTTTTATTTTATTTATTTATTTCATCTAGGATTACAATACCTTTGAGCCGAGGCTCTTTTACAAAGGTTCCACGTCAGTGTGTGCAACAGTCATCATTTTTTAGTTACAAACATATAGTTATTGACTTACAGACATGTAATAACCAGTACAAAGACATGAGCTATGAGCAAGACAAGGGAAGGGTTGGGGGGAGTGAGGGTAGGAGATTGAGGGGGTAGGAGTGGAGATATGGGGGGGAGGTGGGGGAGGGCATGAGACAGAGCAGCCAGGGGGTCTTGTCGAGGGAATATGACAGGTAAGGTGCTAGGGGTGCAAAGACTGATTGAAAGTGCTGGGTGCTGGGGCATGTGCAGTTGGAATGGTGGAAATGTTAAGATGGGCAATTGCAGGATACAAGCAGTGAGAGGTGCAGCTTGGACTTGAAGAGGCAGAGTGTTGGCGTGGTCGCTATGTCACTGCCAAGAGAGCTGAGCCAGTTGGATGCCCGATAGGCGAATGATCTTTGTCCTTGGGTCATGCAACATCATGGGATATGTAGTAGATGGGAATTGGATCTCCTTGTAGTGACGTTCCTATGTCTAGGCTTAAGGAGGGCACAAACACCAGGTGGGGCAAGCCCCATTATAATTTTCTTTGCAGTGATGCAGGTTTGGTATTTTATGCGTTTGTCCAGTTGAAGCCATCCAGATTGGGAATAAAGGTCACATGTGTGGGTACAGCTATGTGAGCCAGTGATGAGATGACAGACCTTATTCAGGGAGGTCGCAATACATTTGAGAGCAGTGGTAGTTGCAGACCTATATATGATAAGACCACAGTCTGTATGTATATTCCCCCTGGATGCACAGTGAGATGAACAACTTGTTGCTCAGTGTGCCCTTCCTGGTGAAACACTTTCAATAAACAATAAATAAACTTTATAAGATTAAATGTTTTTTTCTTTGTGGAGGTTCATAAATTGATAACCCAGAGTACCATCATGCCTCATTTCGACCATTGTGCTAGCCTATATTACAATCTTGGTATTAAGGAAACTAAAATGTTAACTGCTGCATACAATAGTATTTGTTTTGGATTACCAAACTCATCATTGTTTATTGTTCTCTCCTTTATATTGGTTACCTACTAGAGCTAAAACAACACATGATTTTGACTGTCAAATATTTAAAGCTGTTTTTCTATCCCCAGAGTTTCCATTAGCTGATTTGGTTTCGATTTGGCACCCCTCTGTCTATTTGTGGTCATCTCATAGTATTGTTTTAGAATAAATTTTTTTGTAAATCTAACTATAGGTCATGTTCATTTTCTGTTGCTGCTTCTATATTTCAAAATAATCTATCTGATTGTCTCCATGCTTCCCCTTCACTATATATGTTTAAACTTAATTTTAAGCAATATTTAAAGTCTTCTGATATTTGTAATTAATAATAATAAATTTATTTATAAGGCACCTTATCCATTGCCAAGGCGCCTAACAAGATAAAACAGATAAAATCATTCAAACATCCAGCATAAACAGCTTAAAATTAATTATAATAAATCCACAAAAAATAATCAATTAACTAAAAATGCTTGTTGCCATAGAAAGGTTTTTAAACCCTGCTTAAATCTCTCTACAGTTGTGCACTCCCGTAACTGACGGGGTAGAGAATTCCAAAGAGTGGGGGCTGCATACACAAAAGCTCTTGCACCACATGATTTCAAATTCACTCTTGGAATCTCTAGCAACCCCTCATCAGCCGAAAGGAGTGATCGACCAGAGTAGTAAGAGACCAGAAGCTCTTTCAGATAGTCCAGACCTTGTCCATGTAGGGCTTTATAAGTCAACAAACTGACTTTAAAGGTGATCCGCCACTGTATAGGCAGCCAGTGCAGCTCGCGCAGTACCAGAGTAATATGACAGGATTGAGCAGATCCTGTCAAAAGCTGGGCTGCCATGTTCTGCACTAGCTGTAGGCAACAGATTTCCGCCCCAGAAAGCCCTAGATAAAGGGAGTTGCAGTAATCCAAGCATGAGGACACAAAGGCGTGGACCAGAGTAAGAAGGTCGTCCGATGAAACCAGATGCTTAATCCTGACGATGTTCCTAAGATGGTAAAAGGAAGTTTTGATGACTGCCAACACCTGAGAATGCAGGGTCAGCCCATCGTCAAAAACTACCCCCAGGTTACGCACCCATTCAGAGGTCGGGAGTGAAATGCCACCAAGGAAAATTCCAGAGGGCATACCAACACCCATTCCCCTTATCTGACAACCTGGGTCCACAACCAACAGCTCAGTTTTTTCCAAGTTCAACTTCAGGCAGCTAGAATCCATCCACTCCTGGATATCTTTCAGACAGTTATCAAGGACAGAGAGAGCTCCATCCTGGTCGGGTTCAAAAGAAAAGGTAGAGCTGGGTATCATCTGCATAGGAGTGAAACCTCAGCCACACCTTCTTACACTGTCTCCAAGGGGTAGCATATACACCGCAAACAACATGGGTGACAACACAAAAACCTAAGGTACCCCACATAACAAAGACATTGATCCTAAAGAATAAACCCCAGACACAACTGTCTGTGTTCTTCCCGTGAGAAAAGATGTAAACCATCTGGGGACTGTTCCTGACAGTCCACAGATATGCCTCAGGTGCCCTAACACCACATGGTCTACAGTGTCAAAAGCTGAAGAGAGATCCAGAAGGACCAAGATGGTACGATTCTTCTGATCTCTCGCCATCAGGAGATCATTGAGCACCCGAACCAGCACTGTCTTGGTACTCAGTCTCTTCCGAAAATCAGACTGGTGTGGTTCATAGATGTCATGGATGGTCAAATGGTTCTCTAGTTTGGCTGCCACTACTTTTCAATTACCTTCCCTACAAAGGGAAGGTTAGAGATAGGTCTGTAGTTTATGTGGCAGTCTAGGTTCAAGTTAGCTTTCTTCAAGTGTGGTGTCAACACCGCCTCTTTCAGGGAGCTAGAAAATTTTCCAGATTCCAAGGAGCACCAGACTATCTGCACAAGGACGGTCCAATAACATCAATACAACCAAATATTAAGGAGGTTGGTCCAGGGTCCAAACTACAGCATGTAGGGTGCATAATCTGGATAATCCGCATGACATCCATGAACTTTGGTCGACTGAAGGTACTCCAGGAAAACTGAGGTACAGTGACACCGTACTGCTCAAGAGCAACCCCCCAAAGAGTGTGCAGGCTGAAGTATCACCCTGATGTTGGCCACCTTATTTGCAAAAAATAGAGCTGGCTCAATGCACTCTAATTGCAAAAAGGCTTTCCGAACATGTAGACAGGCTAGGTTGCACAGTCTAGCCACAGCTCAAAAAGGCTAAACTGGTCGATTCTGAGCAGCTGCAATCTCCCTGGACAGGAATTCTGCCTTCTTACAGGTGATTGCAGAGAGATAGACTTGATAATGGTCCATCAATCTAAGGTGGTCTGCATCGAGGGCGGACTTGCACCAGCAATGCTCTAACCTTCGTCCCAGTCTCCACATCTTCCTCAAAGTCCCATCAAACCAAGGGGACTTGGGGCGAAAGAAGAGAGGGCAAACTCGGACTGGAGCAATGAAATCCAGGGGCGTCGAGATGGCAGAATTATAAGCCATCACAAGGGTCTCTGGGTCATTGCTTGCCGACAAGAGGGATGAGAGATCAAGAACCGCCACCAGACCATGAGAGCTTATGTCCTAAATGGGCGGTACCTGACCATCTCCACAGGGGTAGACCTATGGGGGGGTGCTAAAACTAAACCCCATGGTGTAGTGATTAGATCACCCAACTGGTTCTACCCCCAAGTTAGACGTTTCGATCTCTAGGAGGAAGATTAAGTTAAGAGAGTGTCCATGTTTATGAGTAGCAAAGGAAAACACTTGTGTAAGGCCCAGAGATGTCATTAACTGGAGGAAGTGTTGACCAAATTGTGAGAGTTCATAGTCGATCCAGGCATTGGAGTTGCCCAGCACCATCAGTCTGGGTGACTCAGACGCCATGTCGATGATGAAGTCCGCTACTTCCTGAAGGAATCGCTTCTCATCACCGGATGGATGGTAGTTGAGGGTGATTCGATAACCTACACCTGCTACAATGGCACACTCAAAAGACTCAACCTCCTCAACTAGCACTCTCGTGAGGTTAAGTTTGGTCTTGAAACAGACTGCAACACCCCCCCCCCCGCGATCCAATCTAGGGCGGTGTATCACCAAGTACCCAGCTGGAATCATAGCCTCCAGAATGGGGCCAGAATTTTCATTCAACCAGGTCTCGGTGATGCAAGCCAGGTCCACTGTTTCAACAAGGTCTGCAATAATTGCAGCCTTGTTCTTAAAGGGAAACGTCCACGTACAGGTGGGCCCCACCTCCATGTGAAGTGGGGCCCGATTAGTAGCTGCAGAAGAATAAATAAAAAATAAACGTACTTGCTCTCATTTATTTGAGATTGTATCTGGTTGATCCTGCGCTCTTTTTGCCCTGGCATTTTAAGAAGCACAGCCCTCCCCATCACGCCTACAAGCACCCGTGGCTGTCTCCATGATGACGTTTCAGGTGGGGAGCAGCCGGGGGCATCTATACACTTAATATGTGGCTCCTTTTTTAAAACAGCTCTGGTTTGAAGCCTGGACATTCTTGGGCATTTCTTATTCAAATACTGGCTGATAAGTACCCGGCCAGCCGGTACTTGATCTCAGTGTAGCCCAGACATACAGATTCTAAACCTTCTCACATTGCTGGCCCACCTTCAGGCCATCTGATAGGACTACCCCAAGGTCCCTTTCCATTTTTGTTGTTGTCAGTATCTCACCCCCATTGTGTTCTCTTCCCCTGGGATTTTGCTTCCCAGGTGCATTACTTTGCACTTCTTTCCACTGACTCTAAGCTGCCATATATCTGACCATTCCTCCAACCTTGCCAAGTCCCTTTTCATCCTTTCCACCACACCATGAGTATCAACCCTGTTGCAGATCTTTGTGTCATCTGCAAAGAGACATACTTTCCCTTCCAGTCCCTCTGCAATGTCACTTATAAAAACATTAAAAAGGACCGGCCTCAGTACTGAACCCTGTGATACCCCACTAGTAACCCTCCTTTCTTCACTGTGGACTCCATTTACTATTACCCGCTGTGTCCTGTTGTCCAGCCAGTGTTTTATCCAGGCTAGCACTCTGGGGATAAGGTGCATTTGCACTACACAAGGGAAAAATGTAAATCCAAGGAGCCCAGTTACAGCCGGTCAAGTAATGTCTGAAAGAGGTTTAAGCTACCCTGGAGCTGCAAAAAAGTAAAGAGCTCAAAGAAGCCCGAAGTAGACGTTAATGCCAGAAGCAGCACCAGTGTCCTGGCTGGTATTTGTTTATTACTGTTGTCTCTCGGGACACAACAAAACCAATTACAAGATGCCTGAGGAACAGCTACCGATGTCTTGGCTTTCTGCATGGATTTAAGCAACTGAGCCATGAAGACCAGTGAATGGTAAAAACCCAGAAGGGAACTTTTTTTTTTACCTACATTGACATTTTTGTGAAATTATTGATGAAGTGGCATCTGTTGATGATGTTCTAAGCCATGTTTTTTCACTGTTTGCATTGGCACTGGTAAAACTTGAAGCACTTTATTAAAAAGTTACCTCAGAAGACTGAGGCTTTCGTCCATTGAATCTGGGTGTTGCTGACAGACTGACTCACTAGTGTGTATGTTTACTGTTCATGTTTTCCTTGCGACTGGTGCACCAGATTACCTCCATTGAATCTGGGTGCTGCTGATAGACTGGTTCACTAGTGCATAGCTCTACCGTTCATGTTTTCCCTGCTACTGGTGCACCAGATTACCTCGAGTCACCAATTGATTACTTAAGCGAAATCAAAAACACTTTCTACATTTTAGAACTAAGGAGGGGATAGGGCAATTGTTACCATAGTAGATTTGCTGTGTGTTTATGGTAGAAGAGTCTGCTACCAGAATGTCGACTTCAAGACAGTTGGGGGGGGGTGAGGAGAGATCAACTTAGAACCCATAACTGAGGAAGGGCAAGGCAAGGCAAATTTTATTTTTCTAGCACCCAATCCCAGAGGCTCTGGGCACCATACAAAAGACCCAAGCTCAATTTACATACACACAACTATATCCTCATACACATCCCATAAATATATAAAACCCTCTAAATTTAAAAAGGACTAATAACACTAGTGTCAAACAGAGTCTGAAAATGCCTGATTGAACAAGTAAAACTTCAGGTGGGTCTTAAAGACATCCACTAACAGACCCTTCCTCACCAACAATGGGAGCGAATTCCATAATACGGGACCAGCGACATTGAATGCTTGATTGCCTGCAGTTTTTAATCTTGTCCTCGGAATTGTCAGGAGACCCCTCAAGGAGAACCGGAGGGGCCGAACCGAGGCAGCAGGTATAAGAAGGTCAGCCAGGTAACAAGGGCCCAGTCTGTGTAGGGCCTTATAGGTGAGCAAGCCCACCTTGAAGAGCACCCACCAGTGAACTGGCAGACAGTGCAGTTCTCGCAGCACCAGGGTGACATGGCAATATTTCGATTGGCCTGTCAACCACCTGGCAGCTGCATTCTGCACTAGCTGCAGTCGATGGAGGGTGCCTCCGGAGACCCTGAGGTAGAGCGCATTACAGTATTCTAACCTGAATGTGACAAATGCACGTACCAAGGTCAGGAGGTCAAGGAGCGGAATCAGGTGCCTAATCCTGGCAATATTTCTTAGATGTAAAAAGCTTCCCTTGACAATGGCAGACACCTGCTGCAGGGTCTCCAAGCTCTAAGCATGTATAAGTAATGGTTGCAGATGGACTGCACCCTACAGTGCTAAGAGAAGTGGTGCAAGAGCTGGCAGCGCCCTTGAACAGTCTACACAACAGCTCGCTGGAATTATGGGGGCTGTCACAAGATTAGAGATCAACAAATATGGTGCCCCTGCATAGGAGTAGGAAAAGGGATGAGGCCGAGAACCATAGGCTGGTAAGCCTGATGTCCATTGTTTGCAAGATGCTGCAGGTCACTGTAAAGGAAAGATCCATGGAGTTTCTGGAGGCAAATGTATTCAGGACAAGAAGCTGCATGGGTTCACCAGGGGAAGGTCTCGTCTGATAGAAACAGAAACATGGATTTCAGCACATAAGGACCTCTTGGCCCACATAATCTACCCTATTTCCCTACCTACAGTGCTGCCGCAGACCCTACTCTGGATACTATAAATTTTGCAAAACTGCCTGTATTGTCCCTTGCTAGACCTCTCATGCTGAAACTCTTTTTCTTACCCCCGACTACAGTAATTTCCTCCTCTGTGCACTTCCTAAGTCCCTGCTATCATATCCACCCTTCTTGACTACAGTAATTTCCTCCTCTGTGCAGTTTCTAAATCCCTGCTATCACATCCCCCTTCTTGACTGCAGTAATTTCCTCCTCTCTGCACTTCCTAAGTCCCTGCTATCATATCTACCCCTCTTGACTACAGTAATTTCCTCCTCTGTGCACTTCCTAAATCCCTGCTATCACATCCCCTCTTCTTGATTGCAGTAATTTCCTCCTCTGTGCACTTCCTAAGTCCCTGCTATCATATCTACCCCTCTTGACTACAGTAATTTCCTCCTCTGTGCACTTCCTAAATCCCTGCTATCACATCCCCCCTTCTTGACTACAGTAATTTCCTCCTCTGTGCACTTCATAAGTCCCTGCTATCAGAATTACAAAATGTGTATAATGCAGATATTTGCCTACTTACCCGCCGCTGAAATTAAAACCAAGAGACTTCAGTCCTCTCTCATGACCATCAATTCTCAAACCACTCACATATCCACTATAGCAATGAAAAGTTTATTTTTAAAATTCTCCTAGCCTTTTCTTCTTCTAGGTTTTCTAACACCATCACTGCCTAGTAGTAATCCCAAATTCTTTGCTCTTCCAACACTAGACTGTTTTCTTTCCTTCTTAACTCCCTCTCGACCATAGTTGGAAAAATTCCAAAACTGCATATACCTGGGCAAACTGGGTGGCCAAGGGGTCCTCTTCCATCAACAAATTCTATGTCTCTGTGTTTCCATTTAAGCGCATTATCAAGTCACCTACTTTTATTCTACTGTAACCCCTAGATGGCGCTATCCCAGGGCTACTACCCCTGCCTGATTTGCCACTAACAGGTTGAGGGGCCTGGATCCAATGGCGGGTGCCTCCACCCAGAGGTCAGGGTTTGCAATAGTTAAACTTACTTGGTCACAGCCTCTGGACACTGTAACTCTCTTTCCCACTAGTGGCCCACACAATATATCAGAATTACTCTTCACCGTATACACTTACCCCAGGACTAGTTCGGCACTGGGACCTCCTGTGAAATAAGATACAGTGCAACAATCACAGTACAGTACTTTAACATGAAACAAATACCTCAGGCAGTATAACTTTGCTGAAACAAGCAGCTTTGATTTATTTAGGGGATATAACAAGGACGGGAAATCAGGTTAATTAGCTTATCACTTTACTATCTCTACCTATGGCTCTGTGCAGGCCTATCCTACCAGTTACTGTCCCTGGGTACCCAAGCCCAAGTGGCTAGTCCAAACCGTGGCAGCTGGTAGGGGCCCTTTCACACAGTGAAAAGAAAAATTAGTTTAAACAGTCAGCAGTACAGTGATTCCATTTGGATTTAATGTGGCAATTCAACAGGAGCGACCCTGAATTAGTACTCACGACTCCAAACAAGATAGGGTCCTTCAACGTCAGCAGGGCTACTCTTGATCTCCACGAGACTCTTCACACATTTATATGGTAAAAAAGAAAGTACTATACCAGGCAGGCTGCTTCTCTATCCCATCGCAATACTGCAATACCGGGAGAACACACAGCAGATTCAGTTCCTGACAGACCGAGTGCAATTCAACAATTTCTCCAGTCTTCTACAGGGTGAGCCTGGTTTCTACTCTTCAGAGATCCTTTGATTCTTTTCACAGGATGGATTCAGTCCTAACAAGCAGTTACACAAGCTGCAGACCGAACTCTGGGCCTTATACACTTTTTTTGACTGAAACTGTGCACTGAAGGAGCACAGGGTTTCTTTCCCCTTCACTGCCAAAGCTCAAACTGAAACTCCCAACAGACAAAACCGGGCACTTCCTTTGAGTTCCTCCCAGTTCTTGATTGGATTGGCTGTCACTCACAATAGACTGCTGCTGTTGGTCCAAAAGGCCAAAGTCTAAACTACATCTCCCAGAGTCACTGCCCATACAATCCTCTTGTGGCTGGCTCAGATTATGAGTCCAAGTTCTGATTGGCCCAAGGCACCATTTTAGAGCTAGCTTACCCCACACTGATTGGTCCAGTTCAGCAGTTCAAAACCAGAATGGGAACTAGGCAGACACAGTTCTGACTGCAAAGAAAGCAGGTTAGACAAACTGTAATTTCATTATTACTGTAAATGATTTCTGGCAAACAGTTACATCTTTCAGATAGGTTCCTTTGCACTCCTAGTGACTGCAAAATGGAGTGAATTGGCAGCAGCTCGAGTGGTACTCAAACAGAGAAGCACACAGTCCCCCCATACAAACTAATTATGTCTGCAAGCAGACAGCTCTTAAAGAGACAGTACCAGAGGCTCTAAAAACACTCACTGATAAATGGCTTAAATGCCAAACACCATTCAGGCTTGGAGCATTCAAGCAAGCTCCTGGAAGTCTTTTGGGAACCCCCATTTGCAGGGGGGTTACACTACTACAATTCCATTTTTGACTACTGTGATATAGTCTATGGTGCTGCTCCCGAATCCCCCCCTAACCAGATTGGACACTATTTAACTCCTTCTGTTGGTTTGCCCTTGATGCTCCATCACGCACTCACCACTGTGACCTCTGCCACACCATTTCCCTTCCCCTGCTTGCCAACAGGTACTTCACTCATTGTGCCAAACTCACTTCTAAATTTTGGTTAGGAAAACTTCCCTCCTACCTCTCATGTTCAAGTTCAAGTTTATTGCAGGAAATAACTTCATTGAGCACACTCATTCACAAGGAGGTCCTGAGACATATAAGCAGACAAGTACACATTGCATAATAACAACTTCAAATAACAACATCACGATAATTAAGTATAGTTTCAGAAATGTGGTACATAATGCTTAATTAGGAAATAACCCGATAGGTAATAAGCCTGGAGTGAAAAAAAAAGGAATGAGAATGAAGATTGGAATGTGTATGAGGAGTTAACAGCCATAAAGTAGGAAAATGAAAGTCTGGAGGAGCAGGAGGGAGCTAGAGGGTGTAGGGGGAATTAGGTGTAATTGAGGAGGGAAAGAAAAAGTAGAAATGGAGTTAGGGGTATGGGGTAACAGGATAACGTTACGGTAGGGGTAACAGGAGGAGGAGGGTAGATGGGAGTAAGATAGACTAGGAAATGGAAGGCTAACGGGCAAAGGACAGTAGAGGGAGTGGCTATAGACTTATTTTAGTATTCCCATGGAGGACATTTTGGACTAGTGGTCAAGGGCAAGTGGTAGAAGAATACTTCTGAGCTGGAACTATTTCCAGATAGTTGCAAGGCATGGAGAGCAGTAATAGCGGTGATAAGGTTTAGAAATAGCTACAACTGTCTTTTATTTTGTATGCAGCCAGCCTTTTGAAGAAATTGACAGAGACGATGCTGGATAGTTTCAATGTGGACTGGAGCTGGTTCCAGAAGGTGGGAAGGGTACTTGATATGGCACGTTTGCCAAAGGAAGTGCGAGTCCTCAGTACATCAAGGAGGATGAAGTCAGTTTTCGTAAGAGAGTAGGCACTGTTGGAAATACGGATGAGGAATGTTAGATAGCTTGGGATCTTATTTAGGATTAACTTGAAAGTCCAGATACCAATATGAAGCATACGTCTAATCGAAAGTGACGTCCAACCAACAGCTGCAAACAGATCACAGTGGTGGGTTTGGGAGGGTAAGTTTGTAATAGAAACATAGAAATATAGACTTTGACGGCAAATAAGGACCACTTGGCCCACCCAGTCTGCCCATTTCCCTATCTATTGGATAAGCTGCAGATTCTAGTTAACCAACAGCCTACTTCCTGCAACCCCCCACTATAATTGCCTTATGTCTGTCCCATGCATGTTTGAATTCCCCCACTGTTTTAGACCCCACAACCTCTCCAGGAAGGTGGTTACACCACAATGATAGAGGACATCCAATTTTCTTAGGCGTGTAACAGCTGAGGGAGTATAGATAAAACTCTGTAGTTGAATAGAGGGAGGAATGTGGCCTGAACAAGCCTGATTCTAGTATCTAGCAGAGTGACCTGTTATGGAGGAAGAAACCAAGCCTGGCCTTTAGCCTCCTTGACAGGTCCTCAAGATGGTCATTGAAGGAGATCTTGTTATCTAACCAAATACCAAGATATTTGAATTTGGAGACAACTTCCAAGGGTTCGCCTAAGGAGGTGACAACAAAGTCTTTGGGGGGGGGTCGATGGAAGAGGAATTAAGAGTGAGGATCATGGCCTTGGTTTTCTTGGCATTAAGGAAGAGTTTAGCATTAATAAGATTAATTTCTAGCTGGGCAAAATCAGCTTGTAATACATCCCTCACTTCGGAAAGTGTTGTGCTAGATCAGGGTTTTATTTAACTCTAAAAATTGATTAGCGTTTTTCTCATAAAAGTGCAAAATCTTTGTGAAAATGCATAGCTCTTGCCCCACTGTGTTTAACAAACACAGCATTCTAGAAAATCTATATAAATACTTTCTGTACAGCTAGTATCATCCCAAGAAAAAAACTGCTAATCAATTATTTAAAACCCTGAAGATGTATACAGTACTGTATCATCTGCAAAGAAATGCAGAGTGGAGTTAGTTATGTGTGTGTCTAGAGTATTGATGTATAGGGAAAAGAGGATAGGGCCTAAGATGGAGCCTTGCGGAACTCCCCTGGCAATCGGTAGGGAGGCTGAAAAGGTCATCAGCTTTGACTTTCTGGGTCCTTCCAGTTAGGTAGCTGGTAAACCACTGGGTGGTACATGGGGTAGCACCTATTTTGGTAAGGTTACTAACTAGTAGGTTGTGATTGATGGTGTCAAACACTTTGCTAAGATCTAAGAATACTGCACCAGTTATTTTCTTAGTATCCACAGCAGAGACCCAGTCATTGGTGACTTTAGCCAATGCAGTGACTCTGCTATGATTGGGCCAAAAGCCAGGCTGTGCTGGGTTGAGGAGTGAGAAAGTTTCAATATGGTGCTTTAACTGAGTATAGATCAATTTTTTGAAGACTTTAGAGAGGATGGGCAAGACTGAGATGGGTCTGTAATTATTTAGGTTGCATGGGTCCCCTGATTTAAATAAGGGAAGGATGTGGGCTGATTTCCAACAAGAGGGAACTGTGGCAGTGAAGATAGAAAGATTGAATATGTGAAGAATAGAGGCAGTGAGATGGAGGTAGTCTAGTTTTAGGAAGAATGGTTCTAATCCATCATCTCCAGCACTTTTCATTGTATCTAATTTAAGGAGCAAATCTTCAACATCTTTAAAGTTAAGAGGGAGCAGATGGAAGGGGCAAGTCGAGGTTTGGGGTACGATGTTACTGCTGTCATGGTTATTAGCACAGCCTGCGTATGGTGAGGAGTTGAAGGCTAGGCCAGCTGTAACAAAATGGGAGTTAATTTCTTCAAGGATTTGGCAGTTACTAACCACAATCCTACCACTGCTGAGGATCTTAGATGGAATAGAGGGGGCAGCAGGCTAACCTTCCATAGACTTATGTGTCCTCCAAATTTTAAGGGCATTCCCCTTTGCCTGCTCGAGGGTGGAAACATAATAGTTTGCTTTAGCTGAGTGTGTGCATTTGACACAGGCATTCCTAGCTGCTCTAAATGCCTGCCAATCTGCTGGGTACTTAGTACGTCTACCTTTCGCCCAGAGCTTGTCATGGTTTAAGAGTGCACCTTAAGATCTGTTGTAAACCAAGAGTTGGAGGTTTTGCGCATACTAACCTTGACCAAAGGTGAATGCTTGTTAGCCAGGGCAATAAGGTTGTCATTAAGGATCACAAATACTGCTTCGGTTGTTTTAGCAAGGCAGAGGTCTTGGCATCTGATCTTGCCTAAGTCAGACAAGTATTTTGACGTACTGAACTTGCGATAGGACCACTTTGATATGAGCTTGGGCTGATGGCTGTCTTTTGCTTGCAATCTTGAACAAACTACAACCCCATGGTCACTCATGTCTTGTGGAAGACTGCAGAATGTAGGATTTTGTGGGGATGTGTAGTTAATATAACATCGAGGAGTGAGCTATTGACAATGTTTAAAGTATTGACCCTGGTAGACTCGTTAACTAGCTGGGCAAGGCTGACTTCATCACAGAAGGATTTCAGATTGCGCGATTTAGGGGTGAGCCAGTCCATATTAAAATCCCCTAGGACTACAGTTTCAGAGTTGGCAGAGATGGTTAAGGATTTAAGAATGTCAAGGATATCAGTGCCACCACCTGGGAGCCTATAGCCACCAATAACAGTGATACGTTCAGTAGACGGGAGGTGCAACTTAAGGGATACTATCTCATTATTCCTTAGGTTTTGATTTACAGTAGATATTGCTTACAGTGTACTTAGTTTTAGCATAGATTGTGACTCTGCCCCCCATCTCCCTATCAGCCCTATACAGACTGTAGTCCCGGAGAGTAACTTGTTGGTCAGTAAGGATCTTTTTGAGCCATGACTTAGTAATAGCAAGAAGATCTAGCTCAGTGTGTGCAGCCCATACTTGTAACTGAACAAATTTGCTCTCTTCCCTGCCTCCCCCCCATTCCCTCAGATCCACTGTCACTCACACTTTGTTGGTCCCCTGTTGTACGACTCTCATTGGTCAGTCAGGCTTTACCCATCATTTCCCGCAAATCTGGAACTCCCCCCCCCAAATATGGCACTCCTCCCACTCCCTTGCCTCTGCCTTACATAACTTTCATCTAACTGCTCCTGCTTTAACCCTCCTTAACTGTCCTCCTATGCCTCTGCTCCTCTCCATGACTCACATCACCTATTAAACCTTCCACCCCCCCAGCCTGAGTCTCAGCACGCTCTCCTCCCCCTTCATGACTATGTACTATGTTTCTCAAACATGCTACTTGCAATTAAATGCATATTTCACAGGTATGATATATTTAATTTTATGTTATGTTACAAATGCGACTGAATGATTACTTTTGTATTTTTTTAACTGTCTTGTTACAAATGCAATTGAATGCATAATTTCTTGTATATTTTAAAAGTTAAACTGTATGTCTAATTCTTCATCCAATAGTACCCCCCTCCGCAGTCGCACTGGGAGACGAGCAACTTGTCATTCACTGTGCCTTCCTGGTGAAACATTTCAATAAATAAACAAACAAGCAAACACTTACTGGTGGGAGTGACTTCAAGACGATCCTTCTGCTCTGCAATCTCTCCCCCCTTCATATCACTAAATGGGAGCTCCTTGTCACTCGGAAACAGCAGTAACAATTGCTCCAATGGGATGTTGTAACCTGCACATCAACAACAGAAGACAATACAACTATTATTTGTAATTGGAGCAAGAGAAATGTTACAAAACACCCTTCTAAGAAAAAGTACATTGTACCCGTCATTGCAAGTAACTGTACATATATGGATGATGGCCCAGAACACAGAAGCATAGAATCAGATGGCAGGAGACCAAGGGGCCATTTAGTCTGCCCATACTATACTACTTCACCCTATCAACCTACAACACTGGTGGGTTGTCTCCCTTTTCCCCTGCTCCCTCAGCCCTGAATCCAGTGTCGCCCCCATAGGAATTATGAATCCCCATGCCCTGTTCCAGCCACATTTAAACATATTTAAGGTAGCTGCCCCACTACTTCAGCCATGGATTAGCCACCCCTTTCATTAAGTAAAACATCCTCACATCTCTCTTGAACTTGTCCCCCATATTCTTCAGCCATGCCCCCCAGTGGCTGGTTCTCTATTCTTCACAAACAGGTCCTTGCTATTCCCCTTACATAAATCCCCTCAGGAACTTACACGACCCCATCTTGAGTGTGGCCAATAGTGAGTGCATATTTAGGTATTCTGTCCCATCTATATTTGGACTCGAAACCACACCTAGGCCTTCCTCTGATGCATCAGTCTTTATCAGAAATTGTTTCTCAAAGTCTGGGCTTCTTAAAATAGGGACAGAATATAATGCAGCCTTAATGACTGCAAAATCAGTCTATTTCACAGTATATGGGCACCGTTTCTTCATGAATTCAGTGCTGGATCTGCCTTGCTGATCCTGGATCATCTAAGCAACTCTCCTATGCACCAGCTTCAGACTGTCTACATCCTTCCTCCAGGTGAAGACTTTGGAACTGAGCACAGTATTCACATGAGGCCTCACCAAGGATCTGTGTTGGGGCAGTATCACCTAATTTCTTCCATTATCGTAACACCTCCCCTTCCATTATCAGAACCCCTCCCTATACACCACAGTATCCTTGACACCTAGCTATATGCATTGTTTCAGTGACTAACTTGCTTGAAGGAATCACTGATGATGACCTCCAGATCCCTCTCCTCTGTTGAACGGTCTAGCCGAACTCTCGAATAGTACTCAGTGTATGGGTTCCAGCTCCTTAGGTGCATTATCTTGCATTTCTTGACAATGAATCACAATAGTCAGATCTGAGACCATCTCTCCTACTTCTCTAGGTCAGTTGGAACTCCTACACCCCCTCCCTGTGATCTACCCTGCTAAAGAGCTTAGTGGCATCAACAAAGAGAGACAACTTACCCATATACCATCCCCTATATTCCTGATGATCAAACTGAATAGCACAGGTCCCAGGACTGACCCCTGTGTGGTAGGGCCATACCGCTTAAGTGTCTCTCATTACAAGGGACATCCCTCATTTTGCCCCTTAAAATTGCTCTGTCCCTCATCAGTCCCTCATGGAAAAGGTACTGCCCACACAGTGAATGTGTTGTAAATTCAGACTTTAAAGTAGAAATACTTAACATTCTAAAATACTAAATCCCAAATAAACTTTGTACAAGTAAACACTATGGTTTCACAGTGTTCTGAGCGTGTATCTCCATGTTTGAGGATGTGACCCTCATTGTGAGTGTGTGTCCCTCTTTGTCCCTCCTTTTCACTGTCCAAACATGTGCATGCCCCTCATTTTAGTGACAAAATTTTAAAAGAGGTATGGGTAGGGGTGATTGTCCTACCTAAATATTAAAGGGACTCTATTCTAATTACTTTTTCTAAGGCCTGGTGCAATAGCATTCTAACTATTCTATTCTGTACTGTCCTCTCCCAGTTATGTCAGGATGGTCATCTATAGAACGCCCTCCTTTTTTCTTCTTTACTCTGGGTTTCCTTTTCAGTTCCTTTAAAATGCACCCTGCATGGTTCAAAGTGACCAAACAATGTAACAGCTAGATAGCATAGTTTCATTTGCCTATCTAAAATGGATACCTGTTGTTAATATTTGCACATTGAAAATATGAGCCATTTTTTGCTGCGCTGTTATGTAGCACATACAGTATAAATTACACATGTCTCCCTGAAGCATACTGAAAACTTTTATACACTGCATAGTGGTTTGGGGTCTGAGATAGCCAGATTTAGTATAAATAAAAATGTTCTGTCAATAAGGAAAAGACTGGAGAATGTATTAGTTATATTTTAAATTCATAATGGTATCAGATATAAAACACCCCTGGTTTTGCAGACAGCCCAGACCCAGCTGGAAGCAGCCTTGGTTGTGCACACTGCCTGCAGCCAGTTGCAAACAGCCTTGAAAACAGTTGCAAGCAGCCCAGGTTTTTCACTCTGCCTGAAGCATGAGAGAAGGAAGGACATGCAGTCTTCAGGTCCTCAAAGCAATCTGATGCTCAGATGAGAAAAGGATCTCAGGTTTAAGGCTCTGGCAACAATAAAGGCGGCATGAGGTAGTGTCCTAGCTAACTGTTAGACCTTCTTGTACCTCCTCTCTCTGTCTGCCCCCTCTGCTCTTCCTGTAGGGGCTCCCTGGCAATTCCTAGGACAAGGCTGAGATCTGCCAGCGACAAAGCTTTTAGCGTTACCGCTCCCATTCTTTGAAATTCGCTGCTACTTTGGGTTAGGGTGCCCTTACTTTGGAAATTTTCAAGGCCTGCCTGAAGGCCCTCCTATTTCTTCCAAACATTTCAGGACTGAATCACTGAATTTAGTTGAATGTGATGATTATATGATGTGTTATAAATTTTATTTTTCGTATTTAAAATGTGTTATGCATTTTTTGCTATCCTGAAGTTGTATTTATTCATTTTGTACAGTGCCCAGAGCTACTGGGATTGGGCGTTTTTAAATAAATTCTGCCTTGCCATAGGAAGTGTGTAAATTTTCACCATTGGAAACAAAAGCTCTTCTGCACATAATATGTACTCACTCATCATGTGAATCTGTTAAAGGCCAAGGCCCCTTCAATAAGAACAGAGGAGTGCCTGATGGAAAGTGCTGGACAGAATTATGAACCTATTTAACTGCTCGGGGGTGCCCGACTTGTGAGTATTTTCTTCCATAAAAGGGAAATTCTGTGCCTTAGGTTTGGCAGATATTTACTTAGTTCAAATCCTGTGGACCCCACATTAATCTGGAAGGAGTAGTTTAGTGAAGGGTGCAACCTAGAAGAATTCACACTTGTAGACAGATAGGAATAGACAGAGGCAGAGGAGACACCAGGCCCAAACAGAAATATTACCAGAGGTATTACCCATCTTCAACTTGAGTCATAGAAGTTTGATGGAAATAGAGATCAATACATTATCTAAAGGTCTATCATTTGCACCAGTTGCATCTGTTAATCATTTTGATCTGGAATGTGATCTACAAATTTTCTTCAGAAAATTAAGATTACAAGCACAATATGGCAATCAAGTCAATGTTGAAAATTATCAGACACACCTCACAAGAATTTACAGGTTAGGTCAAACTACAACCCGCCTATAGGAATATTTCCAGCAGTAGAAACTTATGCAGAAATTGTAAAAAGAAATACATGGATTGTTTTCTATGGAAAAAGAACGGAGACCAGCAAAAAACAATTTAAATGTATCAGAAAGAACTGGTTTAAATTCCCTGGAGAGGGATCAGTCTATCATAATAAAACCTGCAGATAAAGGTGGAGGCATAGTAGTTATGGATTATAATCATTATCAAAGAATGTGTTTGGAACTGTTGCTGAATGAGAATAACTATGTCAAACTGCCATCGGACCCAATGGTTAGATTGCAGGGAGAATTGTCTATCATGATAGAAAAACTAACTTTAATGCATCAGTTAGAGGATTGGGAAGGCACTTTACTGTTACAGAAACATCCACGTACCCCAGTATTCTATGCAATTCCAAAAATACATAAAAATCAAAATAATCCACCAGGGCATCCAATTATATCTGGAATTGGCAGTCTTTTTCAGACTGTGTCAAATCACATAAATTTTCATTTGCAGCCTTTAATAGAATTGATACCTATTTATGTGAGAGACACAACACATTTTATAGAAATGTTAAAGGACATTAAATGGGCACAAATAGCACAAGAGGAAGTTTTACTGGTAACGATGGATGTTTCTGATTTATATATTAGTATTCCACATGATGAAGGAATTACAGTGATGGGATCTTTATGTAACCCCCTCACCCCTGCCTTTTTACTAAAACGACAGGTGGCATGCTGTTGGCGTTGGCAGCAATACCTGGTGGGGACCTGGGTTCGGGGAGGATGAGGTTACCTGGCACTAGGGACCTAGGTTTGGCTACTCTGCACAGGGGCACCCAAGTAAATCCAACTACAGGAAGCAATAACTGTAATGTCCAGAACCAGGATTGGGATTTTTCAGTGTGGCTTTATTCAAACTGGCTGAACATAAACAAAGCATTAATGGTCCCCCAAGGGGCTACGTTCACTGTATATGCAGATTAGAGATTTCAAAGTGGTCCACTTCAAGAATGAACACATTTTTACTATTGTCTGGCTCTGGACCCACCAGGCACTCAGCCCGGACTTTGCATGCGCTTTGGATACACAGCCCGACTGGCCCGGCTCCCCTGCCAGCCACTTGACTGATGGTCCACTTGAAGAATGAACCCAAACTTTACTTGGAGAGACCCCCATCACACAAGGAGTATATTTTCCCAAGCTGTGGCTCCCTATACCACTTAGAGTCTGCGACTCCTAGAGATTTGTTTTCTTACTTCCATCGAACTCCCATCAAACAAGGAGAATAATTTCCCATCCTGTGGCTTCCCACACCACTTAGAGTCTGCGACTCCTAGAGATTTTTCAAAGTTGCGACCCGTCTGGGTACCCACCTCATCACTGGCCAGGTGCATGAGCAGTAGTAAATCACAAGAAATCCGTGGAGGTGGACCTGGTTACTAAAGATGGGGGGTGTTCCCACCTCCAGCTCCCACAGCCCATACCCGGCCATTTCTCCGGACAAACATAAACTTAAAACTTTGAACTGTAGATTAATGGTGGATGACCTGAAGCACCCCCTCTATGACAGTACTTGAAATCCATTTAGACTTTAAACTTTAACTACTCCATTTGTTTGTCCTAGTAAAATAGGCCTCCCAAATAATTCACATCCATTTCCCAACTGAAGAAAACAATTTGTGTGCCCTCCCCAAAGAGCACAACACTCACCCTTTCGTTGCAGGTGCCCCACAGGCAAAGTACCACTTCTTAAATTGTTATAACAAAAACAAGAACTGAAAACAGGCAGCTTTCTTCTCTAGTGGAAATAGGGGATTGCCCCTGGAACCCACAGAGGGACTTTACTTCCACCCCCAGAGGGAGGGGGCACTGAGACCTGGACAGCGGTCTCCACCACTTTCAAAAGGTAAAACAGGAGACTTCCTTCCTCTTTGAAGGTAAACAGAAGACTGCTTTGAAAACTCCCAAAGTTCTAACTCACTCCCTGAGCTGCAGATTCCAAAGTGGCTCATGCAGCTGCGAAGGTTCTATTGATGATGTCATCTCTCAAGTCTCAGCTATGACTGAGAACAGAGTGAGACAGTATGAAACCCATTTAACTGGAGTTTCACAAGCTGCCTTCCCTGCCTACCACTAGGTCTTACTGGGATTCTAGTAACCCCGGGTAACAAGGGAGTTACATTTATTAGACCGAAGGGATTGTAGACAACATCCAAATACTAGAGCATTACAGATGTTAAGTAATTTTTTGTTAATATAAACTCCTCTAAGATGTGAAAATGATTACTATGAACAGAGAAGGGGAACAGCAATGGCCCCTGCCTATGCTAATGCATTCATGCATATATTTGAGAAGGAACATGCAACTGATCCAGAAAAAATTCCCTATTTTAAATGGATAATAATGTATAAGAGATATATAGACGATTTGTTCCTAATTTGAACTGGTATAGTAGAAAAACTTATGGAATTTTACACATATCTGAACTCCTGTTACGCAATGTATAAAATTCATAATAGACTACAATGAACAGTGTATCCCGTAGCTGGATGTGAATGTAATCAAGGGAGAATATGGTCTTTATACTTCTTTATATAGAAAAGAAACAGCTCGTAATACGATCTTGCATGCCAAAAGCTATCATTCAGAAGAACTGATTAAGAGTATACCTTACTCACAGTTTCTTAGAGTTCGTAGAAACTGTGGATCAGAGACGGACTTCAAGAGAGAAATAAATGAGGTGAATTCTAGATTCTCTCAGAGGGGATATGATAAGAAAACTTTATTAAAAGCCAAGAAAAGGATAGAAACAGTAACACAGGAACGAGCTTTACAAGGAAAGCGAGGTGTAGAAAAGCAAGAAAAGATAGTGTTTAGCTTTAAACACAATCACAAAACTAGGGAAATTAGACAAATAATAAATACTGGACAATATTACAGAACTATCCATCTGATAATACTGTATTCCAACACCCTCCTTTGATTGCTGAAAGAAAAGTAAAAACTTTGAGAGATAAATCAGTACATACAGACCACTCACAGGGGAGACAAGATACAAGTAAACAATTACTGTTAGGCCCATTGAATCCAGGGATGACACAATGTGGGCACTGCTCTGTGTGTGGGCACACCAGTAAAAAAAATCAGTCTACATACATCCATGGACAAACCAAGAATATCCTATCAGACAATTTATAACCTGTGAAACTAAAGGAGTCATATATTACAATGTCCATGTGACAAAATATATATCGGAATGACAACACGTCAAACTTAAACAAAGAATCCAGGAACATAAGTCCAATATCAGAAATAAATTAAAGACACCAGTAGCTGAACACTTTATAACAGCAGGCCGTATGGGGGCATTCCTTAGATTTTTGGGTTTGGAGGTTATACAAAAACCAAATAGAGGCAGAGATTACACTAAAATTCTTGAAAGAACAGAAACTAAGTGGATTTATGAAATGGGAACACTAAATCCCAGGATAGGAATGAATAAAGATATAAACTGGACTTGCTGTAGGAGATCAGTAGATAAAAAAATATAAAATAAATATGTATTACAAAATAAACATAAAAAGTAATGGAGAAAAGCAATATAAATACTAATAAAGTATAAGGATTTAAACAACTAGTTCCAACTAATTAATAAATAAACTATTAAGTTGTGGTAGAGGAAAGATATAGTACAACATAATACACAACAGTGTTTAGAAAAAAAGATAAATGGGATTTGAGGAATATTAAGGTATTATAATGAACCATCAATGTTACCTTTAGCAGATTGAATAAACACAATAAGTCTCAGGATTAAATAATAATGAAAATTTTCAAGTAAAACAAGCATTTAATTCAACTAATATTATTATGGGCAGGAGTTAGAAAGCAAAATACGAAAGAGTGATTTATAATTACCAAGTGGTGGGACTCGAAATTAGGATGGCAATATACATGTAGAAGCCAAATTAAGAATCCACTATTATCAGCAGTGTAGAATAAAATATAAGTAAACCGCATACAGAAGCTACCATTGCATGTGCAATTGCTTAGGTAGCTTTACTTATAGCATAACATATTGAAATAAGATCTAAGCGCTACACTGTACATGGAACCACCTGTAACTGAGAGGTTCAAAGATGTTACACTGCATTAGTGATAGGATCTGAAGCCAACAATGGCGGGATAAAATATTAACCAGCCAAATTAAGAACATATCATTAGCTTTGAAACATAGTAACACTTAATTGTGAGGTTTAAAAATGCCATGCTGCATCAGTGGTGGAATCTGTAGTCAATAATAGTGAGATAAAATGCTGATTAGATAAATTAAGAGCACATAATAAGCTGGTGAATATAGATAAATCATAAGAAGAACCTATTAGGGTACCATTTAACATTGGAGGCAGTATTGTTAATTAAAAGGTATTTGGATCTCTTCAAGGGGAGATTAATTTAACATCAATGAATTAATTTATGACATCAATTAAAATATATAGGGGGATAACACACTGAAGGCAGTGCTGTTTATTAATAGGTACTCGGATCTCTTTAAGGGGAGATTAAATTAACATCAATGATTCAATTAATGAAATCAATTAAAGCACATAGGGGGATAAAAGCGGGGAGAAAACCCGCTTGAATTCATTTAGAATTTCGCAAGCTGCAGTAAGGACAGATATGAGAAAAGTCCAGGTAGGCTTTCATTACATTCAAACTTATGAAAAAACAGTAGCATATTCAGTTTAAAGGAATTTAAAAGTTATTATCTTCAGGGCTGTATAATGATTTAAGAATTACAGCATGAATTAATGGGACAGTCAGCAACAGAAGTTAAGACATATTAACGGAATAGGACGATGTGTAATGCTTGTAGTTTGTCAGACAAAAAGCCGTATTAGCAGAAATGGCTTAGCTAACACAAATGACTATAGTTTAACTTTGACAGAGAAAGCCGTATTAGTGGAAAATGGTCAAGTTAAGTATAAAGCAGTGACCTGACATTCGATATTTGAGATGTTTGTTAATTGTGACTATTCGTAGATTGTTAGGTAACAGCTACATTATAAAAAACGGCTTAGTAAAGTAAAGGGTAACAGTCTGAACATGTCAGTGAAAGCCGTATTAGAAGAATATGGCCAAGTATAATATTTGGTAGTGATTTGATTTATAAATGAAAATGGAAAAAAACTTTAACATGCTGGAATTGATATAGACTATATAAAGGAGAATTTAGATTTACAAATAGCAATTAAAAAATACGTAGCAGCATGGCATTAAATTGCCGGATGAAGGCGGGCAAGTTTAAATAAATTTATCTAATATGTATAAAGACCAGTATGCAGGGGCGAATTATAGGGACGGAAGTACGCCCCCCACCTCGGTATCACCTCCTTTATGCCATTTGTACCCCCAACCCGACATCTTTTAATTTAATTTAAATCAGCTGCACCGCCGCCGAGCCACGTTCATGGCATGTGCCCCTGCCCACCAAGTACCGTGTGAGTGTGTGACCGGCGCCCACCCTGGCCAAAAAAAAAAGTATTGTCTCTACTCTCTCCGCCTAACCAATCCGAGTCCGACCAATCGTGAGCTGACGGAGGAGCTGGCAGGAGACTGGCTGCTGTGGCGTGCTCGCCGTGCTGTGCGTGCTATCGTGAGGCGGGAGATGGAGTAGTCGTCGATCGGACTGAGGTGGAGAGTGAAGACCGACGTACAACAGACAGACTATGTCTGAGACCGACTCCCGAGCGAGTGTCCGAACTGTCTTGAGGACAGGTGACCCTGAGCCTGACCGCTGCGGTCCATCGTCGTCGCGTGGATTTTGTGGCTGTAGGCCTGTGGCAGTGGGTGGCAGCCAGTGACAGTCTCGAAGCCTTTAGGCTTGTTGTTAGCCTGCCCATTGCTTTGCTTGCCAGCCAGGACTCGGAGGACGAGTAACTCGTCGTCAACGGTCGACTCGACGGCATTGTCGTGGACTTGCGGCCCGCACAGCGAGGGTCCGGTCCAGGTGGCGAGAAAGAAATGACAAAAGAACCGTGGTGGAGACACTAGTGCAGCTGGACAGACTGAGTTCTTCAGGGGTCTAAAGTGTGTTTGTGGTGCCGGGTGGTGCGAGTCTGCCTGGTGGTCTTGTGGTCTGCATCCCTGTGGCTGTGGGGAGTTGACGCCGGGTCTGTCTAGACCAAATAAAAACAGTTCACTGACTGCACTGCGTCTGCTTGTGGCAGGAACCCAACTGCTGGAGTGCTGTGCTGCTGCTGGCATTGCTGCATCAGAAAAACAAGCAGGTAAATTGAGGTAATTTCTAAATGTGTCTCTGTACTGTGTAGTAGCAGAGCAGTACTAGTATTTCATTAAAGTATTCTGAGTAGTACTTACTTCTTGTTTTACCAAGTTGATATACAATATTTGGCTCAAGCTCTGTCCCACTTGTGATGGCAATCCAAGAGATTAAGGGAGTTCCATTTGCTAAGTCTGCCCCTAACCCTGTTTTAGTGGAAGTAACTTGTCACAATGAATACCGAAGCAGACTCCCCCTCAGGAATGAGTTCAAGGCAGTCCTAGTCAACCTCACTGGATTCTTGGTGGAGCTTGGATGGGTCAAGCTTGCTAAATGATTAGGTCCAGTCCAGATGAAGTGTGGTCATATCCTTGTGGTTTTGTTTCCCCAGATAATGAAGATAGGGCTGTGGTCACTCAACAAATTGATTGGATTTCAACCCACGCCAGATTTGCAGTGTGTGTGCATGCAGCTATCAGTGCACTAATAATATTTGCTGATAATAAGTATAAGTAACTGTACCAGAGCATAATTATTAATTTATCTGTTAAAGGTTTTGGTGGGGAAAATGGAATATCCTCTTCATGTGGTGGGGCAGAGGATTTCTGGTGGGGCAGAGGATTTCTGAGGGTAAAATGAGTGACATGGGACTGGACGGATGCCTCTGAGTCCTGTGGTGATGCAAGGCAACAGATAGTGATTTTTGGGGGGTTCTTGCAAAACCACAGTGTTAGCTAGTAGCCCTCATCTGCATACCCTGCATGCTGGAAGCAGCATGTGGAGCATGAAATGGTCGTCCGTGCCACCATTAAGCAAGCAAGGAGTGGGTTGTTTTGACTAAAACAGAAAAGCAGCTGGTAAAGAGAACTCTTTTATGCCAAAAGCCCTATCTGGGTCAGGGTGTTTCTGCACTAGTTGCTGCATTTGCAGCCTTACCAGAGTTTCCTTAATGAATGGTGAGGGGTCAGGGGACAGGGACTGGGTGTAAACTGGGAGGCAGGTGGACAGTGATTTGACTGACATGGAGTATGTAAGGTTGCCAAATAGAGAGTAAAGGCTGCAATGTGACTGGTGATGCAGAGATAAAAATCAGACAGCTCATCACCGAAATCTAGCACCCATCACTAGGAGTAAATGAAGCTCGAACCAGTTTTATTTCTTTAAAAAGTGCTGCATTTCATGAAGTGGCTATGTGCAAAATTAGCAATGTGCAAGTCCCCAGATGCATACCGCTCAAGGCTCAATTGTCCTCTGTTGACTGTTCCTCATGAAAAGCACAAAATAATGTCAACCATTAATGTAACAGACTTGTTCTTCTTCATAAAATGCAGCTTAACACAAATCTTTTCATTCTATAGGCTTTATGAATGAATAACATCAATTTTTAAGATGTGTCCCTCCATTGGGGGTGTTTGTCCCCAATTTTTTTTTAGCCTTGTCCCGGATTCATGATGCCAGGACCCAGGTTCAAGACGCACTCTCCTTATCGAACCAGTGACTGTAATCAATCTTCCACCTGCTAAGTTTGTAATTTTTAAGTATTTTTAACCCATATATATTTTGCCTGCCGTACCCCAGCCTGGCTCCAGGACCCTCAACTGGGAATGCCGCCACCGAGGCAGAATTGAATGTGTCTGAGGGTCAGGCCACCAAGCCCCAGCTCATACACAGGTGCCAGTGGATTTTCTGATGCTATATTCCCCTGGAGCTAGGAACATGCAATGATGCTGACAGCAAGCATCTGTTCTAGCTCCACCCATATTACTGGCACGACTTTGTGCCTCTCATCCTCCACCAGTGGGCAAGTGACCCATCTCCTCTACCCTCCCAGAGAAGGACAGCAGTCCTCTGGATGCTCGATCTCTCTCCTCCCCTGCCAACCCCAGTTTAGATGTAGGGAGGTACAAACCAAAATTTATATTTACTGTACTCCAGGTTGTGTGGAGAGGTTCTTGGCTGTGCTAATTCTAACTTGTAAATGCCATAATTTATAGTTTTATAACTTCTAAATGACATAATTTTGGACGAGTCCAGGACTGGATACACTGGAGGGTCATCCCGGCGGCTGCAGTCGTGGCAGTGGGCCAGGGTTTTCGGAGAGTAGTGATTGAGGAAGACATCGAGAAGACGTCAGCGGCTGCAGTCTGCAGTGGGCCAGGGTTGGAGGAGCTGTCTGCTGCTGGAGGACCAATCGGCTGTGAGGGTGCCAAGTTTTAAATCTACGCCTGGGCTATAAGTCTGGCCCATCCCTCACAAACTTGGGGAAGAGCTGTAATTGTGTCCACACCAACTACCCCGGCCCGACTTGTATTAAATGGTCTGTGGGGTGGATCCTTTGGGAGTGCACAGTGTGACTAGCTGAGACTGAGCAATAAGAAACTCAGATTTGTGTAGGACCAAGGGGAAGGGCATAATAAGATTTGTATATTGTGTTGCTGGAGATTGTGTGTGTGTGTGTGTGTGTGTGTGTGTGTGTGTGTGTTATATAATTGTTGGTGGGGGCTGTAGGTTTGACTGTGTATGTGATGATAGTAGGGTTCACACACAAAATAGGGGTGATTGGGTGTAAGGGTGTGGAGCAGCCATAATATTAAACTGGGCATGGAGGTTTGGAGGATGTCAAAATGGTATTCCACAGGGGACAACAGGACAAGGCAAAAGGACATATCCCAGAGGATAGGTGGATCATATGGTATCTGGAGGTGTGGGGGCTGGCATCGCGCTGAAGTATGCACAGGAGGCTGCTCAGAGGGGCAGATGAGGGAGGGGAGTAGGAGAGCAGTATGGTATGAAGTCAAGCTTGAAACCATTTCACCATACTATACCGGAGATGAAGTGGATGAGGATGGTGGGAGGGTGCAAGTGGACAGGAAGGAGTTGGTCAATAGGCAGAGGGGGCAGTGATGGAGGATGGAGCCTGTTTCAAAGGAAAGGAGGAGGAGGGAGGGAGGAGGACATGAGCCTAGGTTGGGGTCTCGGAGTAGATGGTCAATTATGGGCACATCAGTCTGACATCTGTGGTACATAAAGTAATAGAGGATTTATCAAGGAGAGACTTGGGAGGCAGTTGGAAATGTTAGGACAACAGGATGACAAAAATAGAGAATACTGGATGGGCAACTATGCACAACCAGTTTGTTCTGCCACAGAGGGGTTCTGATTCCCTCTGACCTTGAGAATGACGCTCAAAGAGGTCCATGGGAATCAGAGCTGAGGTAACAGAACACAACAGGTTGTGCATGAAGGTTTATCCTGTATTTGTTATAGTGTATAGTAGTACTATGTGAAATGTGTGCTTTTTGTGTTTTTTTTCCTTTCTCATAATGAAACTGATTTGAAAAGTCTCTAGAGGTTCTAGAATACTGTCACCACATAATTAAATAGAGGAAAGACAACGATGTGCTAGGATTCCTAGTGGTTCTGCTGCAGTAGTGACATCACTGCTGCAGCAGAACAACATAATGACATATCACTACTGCAGCAGAACAAGCATATTCCAGGCATGGAATTTCATGCATAACAGCATTCCACTATACACTATCGTAGAACAGTGGATGGATGGACACCCACAACAAGGCTGTGTTTCCATGAAGGAGTTGATGACATCATAGAGACCTTGACATGGAAACGCAGCCTTTGTTATAGGTGTTCAGCCATCCACTGTTTATATAGTATATGGTTTTTTTTTGTTTGTTTCTCATTATTTTATTGAAATTACTTGCTGTGGGTGTCGTCCATTCCTCCTGCTGCCACTCCTGCTCCGTCCAATCCGCTTCTAACTTTAACTTCTCCACACTGCTTAGTTTTCAAATTAGAAAAAACATTTTTTTCCCCAAATGGAGCCATGTATGGCACACCGGTGTCCTGGTTTGAATTCAACTGCCAGTGGCATCGCTGTCCGGCACTAGCTAAATCACGCCATGTTTGTTTTGTTTGTTTCAGCATTTATATAGCGCTTCATACATCCAAAGCGCTTTTATACAATGCTAACTGGTAGTGAAGTGACTGTGTGTTGGTGGCCATATTGCACGCATCACCCACACACAGCCTGGATAATTGCATGAACTGGTTTATGGGAAGGGGAATGTTGGCCAGGACACAGAGATGTTCCTACTTTTGTGAAGAGTGCCCATGGTTGTTTTACTTCCACCTGGACACCCACCAGGACAACACCAGGATGGGCAGAAGGGAACTCCGTTTAATGTCTCATCCGAAGGATGGCACACCCCAGCAGTACAGCACCCCCCAATACTGCACTCGCATACCAGCAATTTTTATGTGCAAGTCCAATCTCGGTGTGGGATAAGAACCCATGACCTTCTGGTCCAGAGGCAGATGTGCGACTTGGTCACTCATTGATTGTCTTTCCTCCCCCAACCTGCGCCCACCCTATGTGCATCCACCTCTCCACACCCACATTACGGATGTGCGTTGCACAGTTTTCGTATGCTCGTGTGACTTCACCAGTTTTTTATATTTTCACTCCAGATGTAGAGAATGACAGGCATAAGGATGTGACCTGGGATTGTTGCCTGTAATGCTGATACCATTTCACCCCACCCACCCTGTAGCCAGGAGGCGTCAAGGTTTGCCTTGGACTGTTTGGCCAAAAGTTCACCCATTCTCCTATACAGCACCCATCTCATCAAAATGTCACTCAGTGCGAGTATGCGTCGATGCTTCTCAGAATTACACCCGCAAAGGGGCCATGGACTCTCACTGGGTCTGCATGTTACTCTGGCCTGATCATATGCTGTAGAGGTGATGGATAGAATCTGTTTGGCTATAGAGCCTATTGCATCCTTGCTGCCCATCTTTTTCCTCTTTAGCTGGCATGAACACAGCTGAAGTTTTTGTAATAGCTTCCTCTCTTAATCTCCATATTTCTCCCTTCCCATGTCTAGTGTTGCCACTTTCCATTCTTGTTGCTTTTAGAGTGGGCAGAAGGAGGAGCATGAACCCTTGATTGTAATAGAGGAGGACATAACTTTGGCAAATAAAAAGTGGAACTGTTCTAGCCTGATGAACTAGTGTGTACAGCTCTTAGGCCAGCAATGCTTTTAGTTTGCTGAAACTCCTAGCAGGAGTGGTAGCTTTGAGAAAAATAGGCAATCTTTATTTTGAGATGCATGATGGATGGCATGAGAGGCTCTAAAGGGGCTTTGGTCATGGCCCTGAGCACCATATCAAGACTCCAAGGTGATAGCTTTGTGAACTGAAGATGTTGCAAAGCAATGCTGCTGCCTTAGAAGTACCAGGCGTGGGGATATAGAGCCCAACAATTCCCCAGTCCCATCAAGAGTGCCCCCAGTGCAGAAACTCCAATTGTAAGGTGACCGGTTGAGTCTTTTGCCCATTGTCTAAAGGAACTGCAGTAGTACAGGCAATTATATTGTGTCATTCTGTATGTGTTTGGAATGAAGCCAGAAACAAAATCTCCTCGGATTCTATAATGCACTTTGGAGAAGAAGAGGCATATGAACTCCCATCATTCTAATAACAGGAGCTGTACTGCATAGCTCCTTGAAAGTTCTTCCACTCCTTTCCCAGTCTAGAGAGGCCAGTTGTTAAAACTGGGTGCAGAACTGGAGCTTTTCCTGCTCAATCTTTAGGCCCGGGAGACAAGTTGTTCAATTGAGATGCAGACCAGCCCTTAAAGAAGAAGGTCTGGGCTGAAACTGAAAGGTTAGAGGTGGTGCCTCAAAGATGAGTGATAGTCAGAAACCCATGTGTGAACTGGCCGCAGGGACCCCTAGAATCATGACTGCCCTGTCCAAGGTCACTTGTGGAGGAGTCTTGATAGAAGTGATTGGATGAAGGCAAACAGGAGGCTGAACTGATCCCAGTTTAGGGAGAAGGCATCTTGAGCCACCGCTGGTTTGTCCATGGCCAGGGAGCAGAATTGCTGTACCTTCGAATTCCGCCCATAGGCTTAAGATCTGTCTGAGGATTGCCCCCCTGTTCTGTTGGAGTGTGGAAGGCAATGTCCTCCAGCTCCCATTCCCCTGGAAGAACAACCTTGTGAATTGAGCCAGACTGCTGTCATTTTCCTGTCCAGGAATATACATCTTTCAGTAGTGCTCACCCCACTGAAAAGAAGAGGGGAATCTTTTAGCGGTTTTGGGCTTCTTGTGCCGCCCTGGTCACGGTGGTCGGATGTATACCCATGTTGTCAGACTGTAAGTTGGAACAGACCATCCTCATTGAGGAATTGCTCTTTTAGAAGCCTCTGAGCTGTGTCAGGGGAGCAGGGCCTGTGGATGATCAGCTGGGGATCCCAGAGCGCCAACCGATGAATGCACGAGAGCAAGTAACAGTCGACAAGTGGCTGAGGACACAGTCCAATGTGCCAGTCATCGACTGAAACATTTGGGGCTGCCCTTTGTGAGGAATATCCTGGATAAGCCCTCTGGTGTTGATTTTCTGCCCAAAATATTCTGGTGGTGATTTTAACTCCAAATCTCTACTGGCCAGATTCCAGCTCCTGATGTGGGATGGCCTGGCCAGAAATCGTGAGGAAAATGAGACCATGTTGAAAGGGGACAGTCTGTACAGCTTGCAAAGGCTGAGACTGGGGTCCATGCAGGAGTGCTGAGAAAGCGGCTACAATGCCTGAAATAAAAGAAATTGATGGAGAGAGAGATTAGTATATTTAAATTTTAAAACTACAGAATCTGGAGTCTGGAGGATGCAGGGTACTCATTTTCTGCCAAGGTGCGGCAATACACCACATGCATCAACACAAAAGTGTTGAAGCGTATGTGCATCACTACACCTTTGCAGAAAATGGAGCACCCTGTATCCTCTGGACTCCGGAACTGTACTTTTAAAATTAAAATATACAAAGTTGAGGCTCGAAGAAATTTCACTTGTGCTAAAAGCTAAGCCAAGGGATAGCTTTTCAGTTGTGTGGGAACCCACAAACTCAGGAGTTTTCCTTTAATGAAGAAGAATCTGTAACAGTTGTTCATTTTTACCGATCAGGGTTAACTGAAATCTCATAACATGAAACGTCAGAGAACCAACCTTCGATTGCCATGTTCTTCAAGAAGAAACCTCACATAGATCCCGTGCCTTCATCCGCACAGAAGATCTCGACTGAAGAAATATGTACTGCAGTGTATGAGGAGCTAGATCAGGGCTTCAATGCTAATGTTAACAAGAGAGAACAGCAAACAGCATAGTTCACCCTTTTCCTACTGTCGACAGCACAGTTCCTGTACTGGAGATCCAAACAGTGCCTCTGGATCAGCCACCCCAACCACAATCACCATCTGTTGCAGAAACAGTGCCTAGAATGGAGATAACAACTCATGATATGGATCAGCCGTACCAACCACCATCTGAGGAAATACCAAAGCAGGACTGTGGAAACAAAAAACTCCGATTCCAGGAATCATGGTACAGGGAATTTTCATGGCTGCACTATAGTCCTGAGTTGAAAGCTGTGCTCTGCTTTTGTTGCACAAAGAGTGAACAAATGGGGATGCTTGAGCTGTCAAAAGGGAGAACCAGTATTCACCACAATAGGCTTCACCAACTGGAGGAAAGCACGGAGTAAGTTTATTACCATCAGAGCTCAGAAACACATCAGCATGCCCTGTGGAAGGTGGCACATGTATCCCGTGGTCAAAGCATTGATTCTGCTCTAGTGGAACAGAAAAAGATCTCACAAGATGTGTCTAGCAAGTGCTTGTTTATTATAGTCAGCTTATGGCTACTTGGAAGACGGATTGGCAATTCGAGGTCATCAGCTTGATGAGGGAAACTTTGCTGAACTGCTCAAGCTGTTCAGCAATGAAGATGAGACCCTAGCAACTTGGCTAAAAGAAAGCAGGACTATACAAGCCCAGCAATTCAAAATGAACTAACTGGGACTCATGAGTTATGAGATCATCCGTTCTTCTGTGGAAGGATATTAACAAGTCATCATACTATTCCATTATCGTTGATGGAACACAAGACTGCCAAGGTAAAGAACAAGAAAGCATTTGCCTTAGATACGTTGATGGAAACATGCAGCCCCAGGAGGAGTTCATTGGGTTTTATGAGCCACAGGATACTATCCAGACCTCAATAGCAAAAGTCATAATGGATGTCCTCCAAGACTTCCTCTGCCAATTGAATTCCTCCGAGGTATGGCATTTGATGGCGCTGCAAACATGTCAGGATGCTATCGTGGTGCACAGGCTATCATAAAGGAAAGTCAACCACTTGCCACATTTGTGCATTGTGGTGCTCCTACTGTAAATCTTGTGGCGAAAGAGAGCTGTGAAGCAAGCCCTGTATTAAGAAATTCCTTGCACTGTGTAAATGAACTGGGCAAACTGTTCAGTGAATCCCTAAAGTATAGAACAATTTTTTCTCAAATTGCTACATCTGATAATGTATCTACCTCCTTCAAGAAACTACGACCTTATGTCCAACTAGATGGACTGTAAGACTAGCAGCAGTCGAGCTGTGTCACAAATAATATGAGCAACCTTGAGAGTCTCCAACAAATGGAGTTGGAAAATGGGGATGCTGCAACAAGGGCAAGTGGTCTCTTAGAGAGCTCAGCAACGGCAACACATTAGGTTAGCCTGCTGCTGGTCAAGGTAGTTATGGAACCACTGACTTGTCTGAATAGGAGCCTTCAAAATCCGAACTGCACAGTAGGTGGCATGCTTGACCAAGTAAGCCTCTAAAAGCTCAGCTTCAAAGACTAAGGAATGAAAATACTGTCCTGCAAGCCATCAGAAAAGCTGATGAAGTTGTCCAGAAGCTGGAGTTGGATCCCATTGCACCACCAAGGCAACGATGGGTCCCAGTCCGTTTTGCTGGAAGGGAAGCAGCAAATCATGCAACAGTGGAGGACTATTTCAGAATGGAATTCTTTAAGATGGTAGACATCTCTGTTGCCCAGCTAGAAGAGGTTCCATCAGCAAGGGCTGACTGAGTATTCGACTTTAGAACAGTTCCTTCTTGCTGCAGTACATAAGGGTGATGAGAATGACCATGAGCTGGAGGAAATGATTACTGCATTAAAAATATCCAGAGCTTAATCCCCGAATGCTGAAAGTTCAGCTTGAGATGTTGCACAGGAAGTAACACATATACCTCTTTGAATAGGCTGTAGTCCTATTTAAGCACCTACCCTTAGATGTCCGTGGCCTTTTACAGAGTTAGAAAAGTTTCTGCGACTACTGTTGGTGATACCAGTAAGCAGTTGTGAAGCAGAGCGCAGTTTCAGTGCACTTAGGCGCCTAAAACATGGCTGCGGGTCTACAATGACTCAGTGTCGCCTGAACGCAGTTGCTGTATGTCATGTTCACCAAACCAGACTTGATGAGCTATGTCTGACACCATTGCACGTAAATTTGTTGATGCTCATGAAAGGCGCCAGCTGTATTTGGACTGTAGCAATAAAAATATTGCAATGGGTTGATGCACCAAAATTCAAATGTGTTCAAGCAAGCGCGTCATATTCCTTGGTACTGATGGGGCTGCATATCAACTTCATATCTCATGAAGAGAATTATCACACCTCAGATCATTGTAACCTTGTACCTCAGATAGTTGTGCACACCTATACTGATTAGCTTCATTAGCTGATACTGTTAAAAATGCCTCCCAGTTCACTGTCCAATTCACTTTCTCAATGTTTGACTCTGCTCCCACAGTAAACATTAAGTGGATCACCACCTTCCACGCGGTGAAGGCAGTATGTACAGTTCCCCATTGCTGTTTTCTTCCCCACCTCATTAGCCAACAGCTAGGTCTTCCTAGAGCAAAGCAATAAGCATCAGACTCAGTACACACCTGAACAACTGCTGTTCATGGCCTCATAAGGGCTGAGCTGCACTTACTATGGCTAACAATATTATTAGCAGGAGAGATATACTAATGCCTTGAGAAAATCCACCCGGATTTCAGTATCAGTCTACTCCTTGATCTGTGATCTGAGAACCCATGAGACAGTTCCTCACATATCTTCCAGTACTTTTCTGTACCCTACTGCACAGTGCGAGTTGGCTGGCTACCAACATTCCAAATCTTGAATGAGCTATACACAGCTCCTTAATAATGTCTAATAAATGTTAACATTCCACCTCACTGCGTGACCCAGGGTAATCTCCTATACTGAATTAAAGTAACAGTTTAGGGTGCAGACCTGCCACTCTTGAGTATTTTTCATCACTGGCTGCTCTCATCCACAATTTGGTAGTGATCACAGTGCTGAGCAGACCCACATCTCAGATATCACAATGATTTGTTCAACGTTCCCCTTCCTGTCTTTCACTAACCTGAATATAGCTATACTGTGCCGGAATTACCTATTCATCTCCCTCTGGCATTCATTCTTCTGTCCTGCTCCCATATAAAAACTGGTGATCTTTTCCCTTTCTGCATCATGAATGTATTAGTACAGTCTTTATGTTATTTTACATATTAATAGTAAACATCAACTTTCTGATAGCCAGGCCGACAGCAGCAGAGCACAGGTGAAAATAGGCATTCTTCCCATATAAGATATAAGCCACCCATGATTAAGACACAGGAGAATCCGCGGTAGCTCTCACTTCCATTCTCTCATTGCTTGTTGTTAAATCCATTTTTATATTTATTTTTAATCCACGATCGGATGTGCGGATGAGTTAGCCCATTTGTATAACGTAGCTGTACCGCCTCACTTAATATAAGTGAGCGGTGCAGCACCACACTGTTACAGTAAATGGAGCTGCACACAGTCTGCCTTACTTCCGGTTCGCGGATTTAAAAAAATAAATATAAAGTAATTGTCTGCTGGAAAAAAAAGAGGGGTTTATGGCGCAAAAGCTTAATCATGAGGTAAGCTTTTCGTGAGTGGGGAGCTTTATATTGCCGCAGTTCTCCTTTAAATGATGTGCATAATGATGCACACACCCATCATTTAATAGTGCCTAATTAAAGGTAGCCTAAATCTTTGAAGGACAGATTGCCCATTTTTTCCTTGTTCTCTGCTGCTATTAGCCTGACCTACTGGAAAGATCTGCTTATCTCAGGAACTGTACGCTGTATTCATGATGCAGAAAGGTGATGAGCTCATCCATTTGTGCTGTGGGGAGAAGCAGTGAACAATGAATACCAGAGGGTACCGAGAAGGACACTCCTGCAAGGTACTGGCATATTCAGGGAAGGGGGAACACATAAGGGGAAAAATATGAGTAGATCACTGTGAGATATAAGAGTTGGGGCTGCCAGCACCATGATCGCTACCTGACCCCAACCCGTTGTCCAGGCCAACATTCCCCTTCCCATAAAACCATTTCATGCAATTTTCCAATGCTACATGTGAATATTATTGTGTGAAATGACTGCCACTATACATTCAGTCACTTCACTACCAGTCTAGCATACCTGTAAAGCACTTTGAGATACACTGTGTATGAAAAACGCTATATAAATGTTGATTCTTCTTTTGATTATTATTATTATTATTTCCCATGAGAAAAGAAGTCAAGACAACCATATTTTGATTTATAAGAAAGTATTAACTCTGGCATTGGACTACACAAGCATTTTGCTACAAATAAGTGTTGGATCAAGGGGGTTAGGTTAAGGTGCAGCTGCTACGACCCTCCATCATTATAAGAATACTTGCCTGCTACATTTCACTTTGTTAAAGTCTGGTTTATTGATTGTACAAATGTTTACATTCAAATCTATTGATCACATTTGTAGGTTCTGTCAAAACATGCTAAAAAGAATAGCAGACAATACAAAGGTTTAATAAAATGTTAAAAGTGCATATCAAGTAAGCATACCACCCCAGCATCCCTATTGTAACATCCTGAATCTGCCATGACCACTGGACCATCAGGTTATTTAAGATTTGTACTGCACTGTGGTTTGCAAAGATAAAGTTATTTCAATTAAAACACAATTTTAACATGTTTAACTAAACACAATGAACAGAACCATAGCTTTGCATGTGTACTGATCAACTTAGTGCACATGGTCTTGACCATTTTGGTGTAACAGTTCTATACAGAGGAAAAATAATTAGTTAACACTATAAGAGCCATATAGCTATCTGGCTCCAATGATGTCATTGCTTAACACAATTGGTGGCCATATTAGGAAGCAGGTAAGACAGTTCTTGAGGGCCATGTTCCAGCCTTTCTGGACACTCATGTTATTCTTGGTATGACACAAACTACATTACAGTCCAAAAAGGACACAGTCTCGAGTGTTTTAGCACTCTGGATATTATCAAGTTACTACAGTTATGGTTCAGGGTCTTGGCTTGTGGTCTTGGTGTTTTTGCCACATGTGTTCTATATGTACATATTGCAGTATTTTATAGTTCTGTATTGGTTCCACCGACATGTTGTAACAAAGAGAGACAAGAAAATGATCCTTTTCTTACACATTCCTTTTCTGTAATACTTATTAGGTATTATAAAAGGGCCTGAGAAATGGAGCTTTTATTGGCTGCAAACATTCTAACAGCCTTATGTTAATTTTTATTAACACACATGTAGAGCTTAGCCATATGCTGAACAAGGTTTAACACTGTTTAAAAATGCTTTTATTATAATAACAATAAAAGCACTCCAGGGATTATGTTAATGGTCAGTTAATCACTCTCAGGGGCATGTGGCACTCGGCTCACCTCATGCCACGGTACACCCCTAGAAGGTGATTAATAGTCCGTTAACATAACCCTGGTCATGCCTCATTACCGTTTAATTGTCACCAAGTAAAGTACTCTGATATACTGAGAACTGCAATAAAAATTAAGGAAAACAAATAAACAATATATTTAAAAAAAAACGTGTCCTGTGAAAATATTGTCCTCATTGTTTTCCATATGTATTACATTTCAAAGGCATGTTGATGGGAAATTTAGTATTTTTCCATATAACGTTTACATTTTCGTATGTACCACAGTACCCATTATCCGAAGCTGGTTGAGATTGAGGTTGTCCCCCCCAACCTTGGCATCAAAATTACTCCTCTGCCAGTATGTTAAGATATAGTACATGAAAAACAACACTGTTGGTATCAAATATTTGTCATTATGTTTCTACAGAATCGCCAATAGAAGGGGCTTTATAGAAGTAATTTCAATTAAGATGAGCTGAAAAATCAGACTATTAACAAGGTAAAGGATACTGAGAATTAAATGTATATTGGATAATTAAGTCTGAAATAGAAGCAATCGATTGTTGTTTATTTGAGGGTTTAGGACAACTATAAACGTGTGGATCAGTTTCATTGTGGTTCCTTCTGTCTCTATTGTAGAAAATACATTGTTTTTGGCAAATTCAACGTGAATATGTACAGAGATTTATGAAAGGATGTAAGTGACCAAACATTGTCTAATATATGGGGAATTATTTGTATGGTTAGATTTGTTATGTAAACAGATAACTTATGTATATTTATGTATTTTTAAGGTTCTTTTAAAAGGCACCTCCTGATGAAGCCAATTATGTATTGGCGAAACGTAGAGGGAATTGGGCCAATATTTAAAATAAAAGATTCAGATATTTGAAACACAGACAAGCTGTCTACAAGTGTAAATTCTTCTGGGTTGCGCCCTTCACTAAACTACCCCTTCCAGATTAATGTGGGGTCCACAGGATTTGAACAGACAACACATCAGAAGAGGCAGCAGAATTAAGGACTTTAAATACTGTGTAACTATTCACATTTCCCGTGGCTTCCCAGGGGTTTTTTCTTTCCTGGATAACTTTTAGTAGATATTTACTTAGGCCTTCACCTGGCCATTCCTGTTCAGTAATTTTGTCACAGTGAATAAAACTCTGAGAAACAGTTTGGAGTGGAGGACACAAACAGGATAAGATTGACAAATACTGCCTCCATAGACTGCACCTCCTTGAACTGTAGTGACCTACATGCCTCAGTTATCAGGTAGGTCAAAGGCTTGGTATCAAACAGGGAAGGGATAAGAATCCTCATTGGGTCCGTCCACTCCCTTCCTCCTGCTCCTCAAAGAGGTTATCCTCCTCCTCATCCAGCAGCTTCTTTTGGTCAGGAATTTCCCCATGATCCCCGATATCCTCATCTTGACCCTCTGTTATGATCATGGTTGGGGGTCTGCCAATGTATCAAAAACTTCAGCTTTGTCCTGCTGCAACACACCCGGACATGCTTGTGTGGGCCCTCCCTGACTTGACATCAAGGCTCAAAATCTCTCCCAAGAGCAACAATAAAGATTTAGGTAATTCTGCTTTGCTGCTGCTGCCAACTAGTACACAAGGTTCCTCCCCAGCTCAGAGGTGTAATGGGGGGGGTGATCGAAATAGACATATTAGTTTGAGAAACACAAAGAGGCCAATAGAAACTCACTGGAGAGGGTTGCATTACCCTCCTGCAGGACTCGCATCATTCAAATGTTAAAAGTCTCCAATAAGACATGGGGCCCAGTTTTCAAATAAGTTGCATTCACTGTAAGGGGCTTGTGGCAGAGAATTTGATGCAAGTGGCGACTTGTGTCAAACTGTGCCGCAAGTGCAATTTTAAAAAGAAGCTTGCCTGACCCCCTACTGCAAGTTTCTTGCAGTGATGTACTGTAGTAAATGCGACCTGCCCCGGTGTAACTTTGCATCAGTGAGGAGTCGGTTTACAGGGCCTGTGCCACAGCTCTGGTGCAAGCTGCCGTAATATGAGTGCATTGTCACAACTAGCATCCAGGGTTATAAAATCTGATGCAACTTGTGGCAAACCACTGGTTGTAGGTGTGGCAAAGTTTGATGAGATGCAGTGCTTGGTTGTGAGCCCTGCATCCCCATTTGGAAATCAGACCCATGGTGTCAGGTAAAATAGCCCTGCAGATGTCTGGGATACAAGGAGATAATGTATTCCTTTTTCCTTTCCTTTTTTCTTTAAATATTTGTTGCTAATGTCAAATGGAAGATTACTGTAGAGATTCCCACCTCCAATTGTGAGGAAGAAAAAATACAAGAAGAAAAAGTGCGTATTTCCAATCAGCTGGCTGCCAGGAATGAAAATGGTAAAGGCAATAGAAAAGCTACACAACAGAGAGCCGCCCATTTGACACGGAAAGTGCAGATGCACGTGCATGATCTCACGTGTGCACGGCAGCACCGTGCGTGATGTCTATATGCTCGGGGGAAGACGTGTACACTAGAGACATGCAAATGGCAGACTGAGGCAAATGAGCCTCCAACAGTCACAAGGGCTCACCCCCAGCTGTAACAACCATGAGGAAAATAGTGGGAATAGCCCAGCTCAGGGGAGTCAAAATACACTGCTAAAAATATGGAAGGCAGAGATAGTAAATACTGAAGAATCAGCCAAAATGACTCAGCTCCCATGAAAATAGAAGCCTTCACTCCAGCAACTACTTTTTTTTAAAACAGCTAAAAGAATTAAAAGGAAAATGTTCTTGTGCAAACAAAGTGCTGTGTAAGGGGAACTTTCACCCCAAAAGGCACACAATACCTGCTAAGGAAAATTATAAGAAGACAAAAAGGGACCTAAAAAGTGTGGAAGGAGAAGGAGAGGGAGGCAGATGCTAGAGATGGGGGATTCCCCCTCAAGAACTCCCTAAACTAAAAGCCCCCAGAATAAAAGACAGGTACTTACCTGTGAGACCCTCTTTTTGTGTAAAAGAGGCCCACTATAGGAGAAGAGCATCTTGAATTTAAATGGCAGACACAGACCCCCAATTTAAGCACAGACAGTGGAAACTGGGAGAGTAGGTTAACCAATTTTAAAGCCGCAGCTTAACAGACACAATTTTAATTTAGGGGGGCTCTCTGTTACAAGGTAGCCCCAACCTGCTATGCAGAATTGCAGCCACAAGGTGCAGAAGTTGAAAGTTTCTTCAGAGAAGCCTGAAAGATGTTTCCCTTTGATGGCACAGATTACCCTGGAAAGTTGCTCCTGTCTGGAATACTTGTGAGCCCAGTATTCTAAGACTTTGGGCTGTGCCATTTTCCCTAGTAGGGGTGCATAACACCCATCTGGGATGAATACCCATTGGAAATGTGGAGCATTGCAGAAATAGCCTTGTTATATTTAATGGACTCAGTCTTTTGTTAATTTTCAAAAACACAATATTTTAGATCATAAGAGCTCAGCTGTCACACCAAGCCTGCTTCCCTCTGTGAGAACACAGAAATGCTCAAACAAAGCCCATTCTAGCTGAATGCCCTCAGGCCTTGGATGGCAATAGGAGAATGCAATTTCAATTCTCCTAACCTGCCAACTTATTTTACAGAAAATATATAAAAAATAATAAAATAAGGTCACATTGGTGGCTCACCTTGTATCACTTTTTCTCTCACACTCCTGTTGACTGGCCTCATAAAATGATGTTATAACAATATAAAATAATCTGACATTTTATGGATTTTTCCATAAAAGGTATCGAGTCTCACCACATGACAACCTATGTTTTCTGATGTGGATTTTAATTGCTTAGATGGCCATCATGTACTAGTCAAAAATGTATGACTGTGATTATTCTGTTCTATTCTGGGTGAACAGCTGGATTATGTATCAAAATTTAAATATTTGGGGGTTTGGTTGATTATTAGACTCTCCTTCCTAGGTCATACAGAAGAGTTGATAAAGAAACTTGGAATGAGACTTGGACTCTTCATCAGGATAAAAAATCTCCTCCCTAGGGATGCAAAGTTGAGGGTAGTCCAAACTGTTTTGGCACTTCCACTCTATTGCTCCTGAATTGGCTACTTTTGGGCAATCCGCCCTATGACTGGCTCTTTTACTCGGCCTAGACTCTGCAGCTAGACTGCAATTTTCTAGCCCATTGTCTTTCTGCCAGGCTGCTTTTCACAAACTGTAATTTTCTGCCACCCCGTCACTCTTTAAATCCACCTGCTGCACTTTTGGACTCCGCCCAACAGTGCAGCTTGCCCAGTTGTAACATATCAGGTTACCTCTATTGGTTGTCAAACTTATCTCCCAACACATCCTCCTGTGACTGCTTACTAATAATTTTTGTGGGCATCTATTTGATGTTGATTCTATTCCTTCCTCCAGTATCACTATTTTATCAAAGCTTCACCTCCCCTGCTGCTTACACTTTCTGTGTGTGTCTGTAACCCGCTCAGACTATTCTTTCTCATCCTTCTCACTCTCGTCCCCCTCTTACACCCTCCTGGTTCCTCTACTAATCTGCCAGCCCACAGCTGCCTTACTATACTACTTCCAACAGAGTTCAACTCTCCTATGACTCACTCTCCCGCCCTAATTAATTGCAAGCATGATTCCCTTCATTCCAGTGTTTCACTCTTACCTATACCAACCTACTTCACCCTAATACATTTATTCAAATTTCAATCTCCTCCCCACACCCCTGTTACAAGTAAAACTAGATCACTGCCCCGGTATAAATCCACTTCTTTATTATCACTCCTGCGGTTATCTTCTGGTGACATTTAAGTCTAATTCTGGGTCGTGCCCGCTGAACACCCCAGCATCCAAATCCACTTCTGCTAGCAAATCCATAATTAACCACCTTGCCCTTCCCCGTGGCTTAAAAATGCTTAATCTAAATATAAAGAGTCTCTCCCCCCCCCAAATCAGACCATCTTCAGCCTCTAGCTCTTTCACTTGCCCCAGACATTATCATGCTTTCTGAAACATGGCTTAATAATAAAATAGGCGATCCCTCACTCTGCATCCCTGGTTACACTATACCCAGACAAGACTGTACCAGTAGGGGAGGAGGAGTGGCTATATCTCTATCATCAGCCATGCAATTTACCACCATCTGTCCCATATTGGTCCCTGAAGCCAATGAGTTACTCATCTTAAAACAAACCCTTCCTTTTTCCAATATCTATTTATGCTGCTGGTGCCTCTTGTCATCCGGGTCTCTCCTCCTCCTCCTCCTCTGTTACCACTGACCTCATCAGTACCATAGTTTCCCATACCCCTTCAGGCAAAGTTTATATAATGAGTGATTTCAGTTTAAACTGGTTATCCCCCTCCATTTAAACACGCAATGAAATCAATGTCCGTAACCTATTGCAACTTGTTCTGGAGACAATCCATATGAACCATAAAACTGGTAACCATTCCCTGCTCAAATGGACCCTCACTTCCCATCCTCATAGGGTGATCAAATCTAGCATACTACCCAATGCCCTGCATGAACACTGCATGACCTTCATGGCACACAGAATTCACAGGATTAAGACCCCCCATAAAACCCTACAAATTTATTCCTACCATATAAATCTCAGAACCTTGGTCCCCTCCTCCAAGACCTGGCTCATACAAATTGGGAGCCTATAGCTTTGTCTGACTCAATAGACGTGGATTCTGACTACCTTAATGATAAATTTCTGGAGATCTGGAACAAACATACCCCACTGCGGCATGCCAGAGTCAGGGTAATCACCTCCCATAGATCACCCGTGAACTCTTGGCCTACATGAGAGCCTGGGATCAGCCTTGGAAAGCTTATAAAGCCTCTAAGCTCCTTAAAGAGCCCATGTCATCACTGGGATAACTTTGCAAAATGTAAGATTTAGACACAATTCAGTTTATATTTCTTATATCTCCTGCAATTATGTCTTTCTTTTTTCAATATTACTGAGGACAGTTAAGAAATCATGATAACTGTCCTCTAGACTTCATCTACTCTGGCAGCTTTTCTACACCCAACATCATAATCACCAGTTTAGGACATCAAAATTATCTCTACAGCAATTGACTGTGATGTCATAAACAGAACTGTGATGCCAGGCGTAGGCAAATAGCCACAGCAGAGAGGACAGAAATCCTGTTATCATGCAAATGTCCTTAGTAATAAAGAAATAAGCTTGAGAATTACAGGGAGAAACATGAAATATAAGCCTAATTCTGTCTAAATCATATTTTTTTCTAAAGCTGTACCAATGGCATCAGGAGCTCTTTAAAGATTATGACACATACTGCTCGCTACCAAACATGAGCACAAAAACTACTCACTTAGCTAAGGCTGCGTACTTCTGCTCTACCTTTCAGTCTAACATAAACAAACCCTCTAAATTCAGGAAAGTTATGCACTCCCTTTTCTCCCCCTTCCTCCTCACCCACCCCTCTCCTTAATATAAACAATACTCACTGACCACCTTAGTGTTGCTAAAGAATTCAGTTCCTGCTTCACCTCATGTGACTCCGCTCCCTGTCCTCCTTACACCCTCCCGTGCCTGCTGCCTCTCTCCTCTCTTACGGTACCCTGTCTGGCTAACTCCTCCTTCACAAAATTCAGTCCCTCTGATATCCTGAATGTACTGTATGCTCTTAACTCTACAAAGGCAATTTGCCTAATGGTTTGGACCCTAAACTGCTTTATCCATCAGCTCCTGCTATCTCTGCTCCCCTGTCTGACTTTCTCAACCTTTCTTTTGCTACAGCTACTATCCTATCTGTCTGGAAGCATGCCATTGTTCTACCCCCGCCCAAGGGCAGCGATTCTACCGCTTCCTGCAAACTATCATCCCATTTCCCTCCTACCTACTCTTGCTAAGCTTCAAGAACACTTGGTTCTATCACAACTCTCTTCTTATCTCTCGGACACAAACTTTTTCACTCCATTGCAATCTGGGTGCTGGAAGAATCACTCCAATACCACGTGCATGATTAGGATCACTGATTCCATCCTCTCAGGGGTGGACAGTGGTCAAATCACCTCCGCTGTTTTTGTTGACCTAGCAAAGACCTTTGACATTGTCTCCCAGACCCCTCCACTAAACAGTCTCTCCTTGGGAGGTTTAACACACACTGCCCCCAACTGGTTCAGAGCCTACCTGGTAGGCAGGTCCCACTCAGTCAGAATAGCCGACTCCACTTTCCCTCCTTTCCCTATTAACACCAGCATCCCTCAAGGATCCATGTTGGGCCCTATATTATTCTCTGTATTTCTAAATGACCTGCCATCAGTGTGCTCATCTGCCTCAGTCCACATGTACGCTGATGACACAGTCCTCTTCACCTCAGGTCAGTCTCCTGATGTAGCAACCAGACTTCAGCATGACTTCAACAAAGTCTAGCACTGGTTTCGCTCCCATCAGCTCTCCCTTAGCACCAAGAAGACCGTCTCAATGACCTTAGGCATTGAGCAGAGGTTCTCTATGCTCCCTTCCCTCCCCATCTCCTATACCCTTGATGGGACAATCCTTGAGAACACCGCAACCTTCAGGTGCCTGGGGGTTTGGCTTGATCAACACCTCAACTTCTCTGGTCAAATGGACGCCATCCTGAAAAAGCCGTGTTCCAAGCTCAGCGCACTATACAAGAACCATAGCTGCCTCCTACCACTGGCTAGGTGTGAACTTTTCCAGAAGATGATACTATTTTTGACTACTGTGAAGTAGTCTACGATGCCGCTTCCAAGTCTTCCTTAACCAGATTGGACACCCTTTTTAACTCCTTCTGATGCTTCATTCTGGATTCTCCCTCTCTAACCCATCACTGCAATCTCTACCACTCACTGGCTTTTTCCTCTCTAGAAAACCGACCCCACATCCACTGTGCCAGATTTGTGTCTAAATTTAGGCCTGATATGCTCCCCCCATCTTACATCTTCACTATCCATCCTACCTCCTCCTTACCATTCCCTTAGATCAAATGACTCCCACTTAATGGTAGTCCCTCATTGGTCAACCACTGTAGGTCAGATGGCCTTCTTGCATCATTTCCCTAAACTCTGAAATGTGCTCACTCACCAGATTTGCCACTCTTCCTCCCCCACTCCATCCCTCCTGTGCTACATAACTTCCTCTTGGTAAACTGTACCTGTGCCTAATCCTCCCATCTCTCCCTCATCTCCTCTTATTCTTTTAACCATTATAATACCTGTAACTGATCCTACCTGACCCTTCTCTATCCACATTGTTACTTTACCCCTTCCCCACACTACCTTGGTAACCACTTTCCCTGCTCACCCATTTAGTTATTTCTCTGTTATTGATATCAACTTGGCAAACAGAAGTTACACTCGGTCTGGTTCCTTAAATCTTTATTGTATATACTGTTCATAAGAGCACTTATTTCCGTTATTACTTTCCATCTTCTGCACTAGCATAAAAATATAGAAACATAGACTGTGACGGCAGATAAGGATCGCTTGGCCCACCTAGTCTGCCCATTTCCTTACCTAATGGATAAACTGAAGATCCTAGTTAACCAGCAGCCTCCTTCCTCCTACCCACACTATAACTGCTTTATGTCAGTCCCTACGTATTCTTGAATTCGCCCTACTGTTTTTAACCCCACAACCTCTTCAGGAAGGTTGCCCCATGCATCCACTACCCTCTCCATGAAATAATAGTTCCTCACATAGCCCCAGAGCCATCCTCCCTCTGTCCTCAAATTGCACCCTCTTGTTCTTGTGCATCACTTTTTCTGAAATATGCTACCCTTTTTGACTTTGCTGATTTCCTTGCAGTACTCAAAAGTTTCTATCATGTCCCACCCTCTCTCTCCTTTCCTCAAGGGTATACATATTAAGTTCTTTTAGTCTCTCTTTGCATGGCTTCTAGTGCAGATCCTGCACCATTTTAGTTGCCTACTCTGGACTGCCTCCATCCTGTCTATGTCCTTGCAGATATGGGGTCTCCAGAACATGCACACAGTACTCCAGAGGGGTCTTACCAACTGTCTGTAGAGAGATAATAACTTCCCACTTTCTACTACCTCTTCCTATGCATCCCAGAACCCCCCAGCCCATCTTACTGCCTTCTCACATTGCTTGCCTACCTTAAGATCATCTGATATGAGTACCCCCAGGACACTATCCATTTTTGTTGTTAATACCCCCCTCCATTGTGCACTCTTCCCCATGGTTTTTGTTTCTCTGGAGCATTACTTTGCAATTCATTGCATTGAAATTAAGCTGTCATACTCTTGACCATTGCTCCAACCTTGCCAAGTCCCTTCTCATCCTTTACACCCCTCCTTGTGCATCAACCCTGTTGCAGATCTTTGTGTCATCTGCAAAGAGGCATATTTGTCCTTCCAGCCCACCGCGGTGCCTGCAAAAGATCTTAAAAGTATCGGTCCCAGTACTGAACCAAGCGGTGCCCCATTAGTAGTTCCCCTTTCTCCAGAGTGTGCTCCGTTTACTATTGCCCTCTGTGTCCTGTTGTCCAGCCAACTTCTAAACCAGGTTCCGAGACCCACTCCCAGGCTGGCTACCTTGTTCCTTATATAACAGGGCATTACTCACCTTCAGTGTAAACACAAACACTGGAGGTAATGTGAAGAAGCTGGTACATGGTGCCCGGGTTACATAACCAAAGTGGATAGCAGTGCACTGCTCACCTTCAGTGTAAACACAGACACTGGGGGTAATGTGAAGAAGCTGGTACATGGTGCCTGGGTTACATAACCAAAGTGGATAGCAGTGCACTGCTCACCTTCACTGTAAACACAAACACTGGGGGTAATGTGAAGAAACTAGTACATGGTGCCTGGGTTACATAACCAAAGTGGATAACAGTGCACTGTTCACATTCAGTATAAACACAAACACTGGAGGTAATATGAAGAAACTGGTACGCATGTCTGTTACATAACCAAAGTGTATAGCAGTGCATTTTTCATATCTGGTGTAAACACAAACACTGGAAATTACATGAAGAAGCTGGTACATGGTGCCCAGGTCGCATAACCAAAGTGGACAGCAGTGCATTGCTCACTTTCAGTATAAATACAAATACTGGAAGAACAAGCTGGTACATGGCACCTGGGTTACACAACCAAAGTGGACAGCAGTGCATTACTCATCTTCAGTGTAAATGAAAAAGTTTGTACATGGTGCCCAGGTTATATAACCAAAGTGGATAGTAGTGTATTGCTCACCTGCAGTGTAAACACAAGGATGCTGGTACATGGCACCCGGGGTACATAACTGAAGTGGATAGCAGTTCATTGCTCACCTTCAGTGTTCCGCTGCGGGAGGGGTAGTGTGGTGATTGTGGGGGACTTTAACATGCCAGGAGCAGACTGGAGTACCCACAACAACCAGCAATAGAAGGGAACAGGTACTGCTGGATGCCTTATAGGACAGCTTCCTGATGCAAATGGTCAGTGAACCAACTAGGTTAGGGAATACCCCTGACCTTGTGCTGACAAACAGGGAGTCTGTGAGGGAATTTAGGGTGGAAGAACCACTGTTGGGGAGTGACCACTACTCAGTATGGCTCACACTGGATATGGGCAAGGAAGGAGTGGAATCTGGCACAATGTTGCTGGACTTCATGAGGGCCAACTTTGGGAGATGGGGGTGGTGGTAAAAGGGTACCCGACCAGAATTCAACCTAGCATGGGCACTAACCAGAGGTGGGAGCTCATAAAGTTGGGGACAGTGAAGGCAACCAGAACCTGCAGCAAGGCCCAGAGCAAGAAGGCTAGGGCTAAGAAACTGAGCTGAGTGAACAAGGAGGTCATGAAAAAGGTAAGGAGAAAAACAGCTGCATTTAGGAAGCATAAGAAATTGGGGGGAGGAGTACCTGAAGGAATTGAAGGAAGTGACACATGCAGTAAAGGGAACCAAGGCATCTACGGAGCTCAGGCTGGCACAAGACATTAAGAAGCATGAGGAGAACTTCTTTAGGTATGTCAGGGAGAAGGGAACTGTAAGGACCATATAGTAAAGATTAGGAAAGGGGTTGGGTGGAGGAAGGTGGTGATAAGGTGAAGTATTAATGATTGCTTCTGCTCGGTATTTACTAAGGAAAAGTGGAGGGTGATACCAAAGGGGGAGAATGGCAGAAATGGGGGGAGGGGATGACCGAAGGGTAAATAATAGAGGGCTCTGGAGGGTTTGAGGGCACTGAGGGTGGACAAGATGCCAGGCCAGATGGCATCCACCCAGGGTACTGCAGGAGCTGGAAGAGTTCCTTGTGGGACCTTTGGCAGACCTATTTAAATGCCTCACTACACTCAGGGTGTGAACCTCAGGATTGGAGGATGGCTCATGTGGTGACCCTCCACAAGTGAGGCCCAAGGATGAACCGGGTAACTACAGACCGGTGAGTCTCACATCTATCGTGGGTAAGCTGATGACGACTATCCTAAAGGAGAGGCTAGTGGCTCTCCTGGAGGCCAATGGACTGCAAGACAGCAAACAGCATGGCATCATATGTGGCAGATCCTGCCAAACCAACATGGTGGAGTTCTATGACTGGGTAACTAGGCAATTGGACAGAGGCCACGCAGTGAATGACCTGTATCTAGCCTTCAGTAAGGCATTCAACTCGGTGCCACATGGGAAACTGGGAAGTAAGTTAGAAGACACAGGGGCAGGTGCAAAGCTTGTGAGATGGGTAGGGAACTGGCTTCAGGGAAGGCAACAGAAGGTGGTCATGGGTGAGGAGCTCTCATCCCCAACAGTAGTGATGAGTGGTGTTCCACAGGGCTCTGTGTTGGGACCAGTGTTGTTTGTGATATTCATTGCAGACAGATCATTGGACATCAAGTGCAAGATCAATCTGTTTGCTGACAACACCAAGATGGGACAACCTAGGGGGATGGCAGGGGTTGCAGGATGATCTGGAAAAGCTGGAAACCTGGTCAAACACCTGGCAACTGGGGTTTTAATGCCAAAAAGTGAAAGGTGCTGCATTTTGGGGTGAAGAACCCAGCGAAGAGTTACCAGCTAAGAGGAGTGTAGCTAGCCAAGACAGAGGAGGAGAAGGATCTGGAGGTGCTCATTACAGGGTCAATGAACAACCCAGCACACTGCAGGAAGGCAGCTGCAAAGACCAACAAAATGGTGGGTTGCATTGCACTGGGTATCTCCTCGAGAAAGGGAAGGGGAGTCTGCCACTGTATAGGTCATTAGTTAGACCTCATCTGGAGTACTGCGTGCAGTACTGGCACCCATATTTGAAGACAGACATTAAGTTACTGGAGAGGGTGCAGTGCAGGGTGACAAAGATGATCAAGGGGCTGGGGGACTTGCCAGATGAGAGGAGTCTGAGGGAGCTGAACATGTACTCGCTGAAGGAGAGGAGGGACAGGTGGAACATGATTGAAACATTTAAGTACATGAAAGGAATGAACAAAACAGGTACAGAGTGGCTGTTCACAGTAAGGGAAGGGAGGGACACCAGGGGCTGACTGGAGGGAGGAAGGTTCTGGAGGGATATATATTTTTTTTTTTATTTTTATAAAGAGAGGGTGGTAGCTGGGTGGAATGCATTACCAGCAGAAGTGGTATCCAGTAGAACAGTGGACTGCTTCAAAAGGGACTGGGATGGGACAAGGGGGAGGTTCAATGGAGGGGAAGGGTAGGAGGAAGGGGCAGCTGCAGAATAAGGGGTTCTAGCTGCACATTCAAGCAGACTTGATAGACCTCTAGGCCTTTGTCTGCTGTCAAATTTCATATGTTTCTGTGTAAACACAAACACTGGATGTAATGTGAAGAAGCTGGTACATGGTGCCTGGGTTACATAACCAAAGTGGATAGCAGTGCACTGCTCTCCTTCAGTGTAAACACAAACACTGGAGGTAATGTGAAGAAGCTGGTACATGCTGCCCGGGTTACATAACCAAAGTGGATAGCAGTGCACTGCTCACCTTCAGTGTAAACACAAACACTGGAGGTAATGTGAAGAAGTTGGAAAAAGGTCCAGCTCTCCATAAAACACACAGGGTAAATGCCAGACCTCGCTCAACAACTAACACATCGAAATTTGGCCAATGGAAAATCATGTACACAAATGCTTGCAGTATGGGAAACAAAATCCCAGACCTGCAGACAATAATGACAGAGTATAAACTGGACATAGTACCCATTAGCGAGACATGGTTTACCAGTAACCACACTTGAGAGACTTCAGTACCTGGCTATGTACTGTTCAGAAGAGACTGAGGTGCATAAAGGGGGTGTAGTGGCCCTTTATTTCAATGAAAATATCAAAGCTACAGAAATTCAGAATACGCATAAGGAGCCAGAACTGTGGGTCGCCTGGAAACAGGAAATGAGCCCACGATACGAACTGGGGTTGTCTAGAGGCCTGCAGACCAGGGGAGGTCATAAACACATTATTGCTAGAAGATATACAAAACATGACAGCTAAAGGGGAGATTCTGATAATGGGAGACGTCAACATGCCAGATACAGATTGGTCAATACCAGCAGGAACATCTGCCAGAACTAGACACATGGAGGATTTCCTGTAGGGGAAGGGACTCAAACAACTGGTACAACAACCTACAAGATACAGGGCTATCCTAGATCTAGTACTGACTAACAGGGAAAGGATAACAGATCTCCAGGTAGGTCACCTAGGGGCCAGTGACCATGCCATGGTATGGTTCAGTTTGGCCACTAGATCTAAATCATCTCATTCCAAGGCAAAACTATGGGACTTCACAGGAGCTGACTTTAATAAGATGCCAACAGAGTTAAGCTAGCCCAGGCAAAAAGAAATACAGGTGAGGGGATACAAGCAAAGTGGACAAGCATTAAGAATGCAATACTTGAAGCAACATCCCACTGTGTTAGAGAAAAAAGGAAGTGCAAAAGAAGAAGAAAACCACTTTAGTTCTCAAAAACAGTAGCAGGAAAGGTTAGAGCTAAAAGGCTGACCTTCAGAAAATAAGGAAATGCAGAAGGATGAAGATAGGGAGGCATACCAAACTTCCCTAAGGGAAGCAGGGAAGGCAGTAAGGCAGGTAAAGGCCCAAACCGAGGAAACACTAGCACAAACAGTAAAAGAAAGTGACAAGACTTTCTATAGATACATTTGTGAAAGGAGAAAGTCCAGAGGGGATATTGTTAACATCAAAGGGGATAAGGGGGCATGTGAGGAGGAGGACCATGTAAAAACATATATCCTAAATAGATACTTCTGCTCAGTATTTGCTGACGAGAAGGAAGGGCAGAGCCCACAGCTCAGCACCATGGACACAGGAGGGAGGGAGGTGTGCACTAGTCCCTTCACAAAATAAAGGATCCTACAAGAGCTCAAAAAGCTCAGGGTGGATAAGGCAATAGGACCTGATGGCACACATCCCAGGGTACTAAAGCATCTAAAGGTAGAACTAGCAAAGCCATTATCAGAACTGTTTAGTGAGTCTCTGAGCACAGGAGAGGTCCTAGAAGACTGGAGAAGGGCTCATGTGATCCCGTTCCACAGGAGTGGTATCAGGGATGAGGCAGGGAACTACAGACCAGTCAGCCTTATCTCAGCAGTGGGCAAGACTATGGAGGCACTCTTTAAGGAAAGGATAATGTAACACCTGGAATCCACAGGAGCACAGGATCCAAGACAGCATGGGTTTACAACAGGAAGGTTCTGTCAAACTAATCTCACAGATTTCTTTGACTGGGTAACCAGAGTGGTGAACCAAGGGGGAGCAGTTAATGTTGCCTACCTTGACTTCAACAAAGCTTTCAATACTGTTCCACACAGAAGATTGATTAATAAGCTGGGTATGCTCAGGGTGGGTCAGATGTTGATCAATTGGGTGGCAAACTGGTTGATGAGCAGAAAACAGAGGCGGTGGTAAGCGGTATACAGTCAGAAGAGATGCAAGTCACAATTGGGGAACCTCAGGGATCAGTCCTGGCTCTTCAATATCTTAATCTGAGTGACATTGCAGGTGGACTGGAGGGTAAGATTTGTCTGTTTGCAAATGACACCAAGCTATGCAACAGAGTAGATTATCCAGAGGGGTGAGCAGAAAGAGAAGAGATCTGGATAAACTAGCAAAATGGTCGGAAGAGTGGCAACTGAGGTTTAACACAAATAAGTGCAAGTTCATACACATAGGGAAGAGAAACCCTGAAGCCACCTATAGGCTGGGAGGTGAGTTGCTGGCAGTCACAAGGGAAGAATCAGACTTGGGTATCATCATCACAGATGACATGAAATCATCCAAGCAGACCACTAAAGCAGTAGTTAAAGGCTAGGGGGATGTTGGGGTGTATTAGTAGGGGTATCACAAGTGAAAACAGGGAGGTAATAATCCCTCTTTACAAGACACTGTTTAGGCCCCATCTGGAGTACTGTGTGCAGCACTAGAGGCCGCACATTCACAAAGACATTAACTAAATTGAGACAGTCCAGAGAAGGGTGACCAAAATGGTGCAGGAACTGCATCAGAAAATATATGAGGACAGATTAACGGAGCTCAGTTTGTATACCCTAGAGCAAAGAAGGGAGAGAGGTGATATGATCAAAACATTCAAACACCTTAAGAGCATTAACAAGGTGAAAGAGTCTAACATGTTTCAATATAAGAAAAATAGCAGGACAAGAGGACTCAGCATGAAATTAGAAGGAGGTCAATTAAGGGGTAATGTGAGAAAGTTCTTTTTCACATAAAGGGTGGTGGATACAAGGAAAGGCCTACCTCAGGAAGTGGTGGATAGGAATACAGTGCAGGGCTTCAAACAGGCATGGAATAGGCATAAGGCAGCAATACAGATGGGTATGAATAGAAAGACCAATGACAGAGCAAAGGCCAATGACACATTCATAAAGTAAAAAATGAAATGGGCAGACTGGATGGGCCTTGTGGTCCTTATCTGCCATCAACTTCTATGCTTCTACGGCAAATGGTTACATAACCAAAGTGGATAGCAGTGCATTGTTCACCCTCAGTGTAAACACAAACACTGGAGTTAATGTGAAGAAGCTGGTACATGGTGCCTGGGTTACATAACCAAAGCGGATAGCAGTGCATTGTTCACCCTCAGTGTAGACACAAACACTGGAGGTAATGTGAAGAAGCTGGTACATGGTGCCTGGGTTACATAACCAAAGTGGATAGCAGTGCACCGCTCACCTTCAGTGTAAACACAAACACTGGGGGTAATGTGAAGAAGCTGGTACATGGTGCCTGGGTTACATAACCAAAGTGGATAGCAGTGCATTGCTCACCATCAGTGTAAACACGAACACTGGGGGTAATGTGAAGAAGCTGGTACATGGTGCAGGTTACATAACCAAAGTGGACAGCAGTGCATTGCTCACCTTCAGTGTAAACACAAACACTGCAGGTAATGTGAAGAAGCTGGTACATGGTGCCCGGGTTACATAACCAAAGTGGATAGCAGTGCACTGCTCACCTTCAGTGTAAACACAAACACTGCAGGTAACGTGAAGAAGCTGGTACGTGGTGCCTGGATTACATAACCAAAGTGGATAGCAGTGCACTGCTCACCTTCAGTGTAAACACAAACACTGCAGGTAATGTGAAGAAGCTGGTACGTGGTGCCTGGGTTACATAACCAAAGTGGATAGCAGTGCATTGTTCACCTTCACTGTAAACACAAACACTGGAGGTAATGTGAAGAAGCTGGTACATGGTGCCAAGGTTACATAACCAAAGTGGATAGCAGTGCATTGCTCACCTTCAGTGTAAACACAAACACTGGAGCTAATGTGAAGAAGCTGGTACATGGTGCCCGGGTTACATAACCAAAGTGGATAGCAGTGCATTGTTCACCTTCAGTGTAAACACAAACACTGGAGGTAATGTGAAGAAGCTGGTACATGGTGCCCGGGTTACATAACCAAAGTGGGTAGCAGTGCATTGCTCACCTTCAGTGTAAACACAAACACTGGAGGTAATGTGAAGAAGTCAGTATGGGGTACATATAAGAAGGAAGTTAGGAAACACTTTTTATGGAGAGGGTGGAGGACAGCTGGAATAGATTGCCCAGAGGTGGTCTGTGCAATCTCAGCAGTAGGGTTTAGCATAGCTGGGATATACAAGGGTTTAGTTGGAAGCAACAGGGGTTGGTGATAAAAGAAGAAGGAGAAGAAAAGTGATCCTTAGAGGGGCACAGTATAGCATTTGTTCCCATAGATGCCATATGGCATCAGAACCATCCATTGCCGGATCTGACCCAAAATAGCCACTGGGAGCAAATGAGTTATGCAGTGAAATGGGCAGGCTGGATAGATCAAACCGACCTTCTGCAGTCAGTTTTGCTGTTTCTATTTTTTGTGATGTCCTTTGCTTCTCAAACAATTTAGTGCATCACAATATGGAGAATGTTATAGCAGAACCCCTAAGCCAATCAATTAATCCCATCTCCCTACTGTAAACATTCTGTAAGACCTGAAGTCAGACCAGATCCCAGCTCAGAAATTGTGTCTGTTCTTACCTACTGAAACCATGGTTTCATAATTCTGCAACATCACTTCCCTGTGAAGCTTCTTTTCCTGTTCATTTAACATCCTCCACTCCTCTTCAGAAAAAGCAACAGCAATGTCTTCAAAGGTTTCTGGTACCTGAAAGGACATGAGACATGTTTAACTGATCTTGATTTCACTGTACACACTGAGAGAAATCTGCAACTTTTCAACAGTAGAGAAAATGCAATGTTAACAACTGCATAAGGATGAATCAGTTACCCATTCACCAAGGACAAATCTATTCTCCATTTCACCCTAGGGTGTGATGCATTGATGGCAGTTCAGTGAACGGAGGGGTGAGCTAGCAGCCAAGATAAAAGCTCTTGATTTTTTTTTTTTGCACCAATATAAAAGGAACAGTGGCTTGGTACTACAGGATGTTTTAGCTTTTATTTACTACTAATAGTAATACATAGTATTTATTGATGGAGTACTACTAGTAGTAATACATTTATTTGTGGAGTACTATTAGTAGTAATATATTTTATTTATTAATGGAGTACTACTAGTACAATGCATTGTATTTATTGACGGAGTACTACTAGTAGTAATACATTTTATTTATTGCCGGAGTACAACCAGTAGTAATACATTTTATTTATTTATGGAGTACTATTAAAGTAATACATTTTATTTACTTTTTTTTATCATAGTTTTTGTTGACCGGGTAAGCGCACTAGACAAATCCTGCCTATTTTCAGGCACGACCCCAGAGGAGGGGATACAGATGAATGCCAACTGACCTTGAACCAGAGTAAGCTGTTGATGGTATTTTTAGTGAATGAGGGAAATTTGGCCAGGACACCAGGTAAATTCCCCTACTGACTTATTGACAGAGTACTACTAGTAGTAATACATTGTATTTATTTATGGAGTATTACTACTAGTAGTAATACATTTTATTTATTTATGGAGTATTACTACTAGTAGTAATACATTTTATTTATGGATACTACTAGTAGTAAGGCATTGTATTTATTTAGTACTACTAGTAGTAATAGATTTTATTTATTGATGGAGTACTACTAGTAGTAATCAGTTTTATTTAGCAACATGAAAGAGGCAATTCCTATTAAACAACTGCTTATTTACAAGGGATTCCCATTTAGCTTATTCCTGGTTACAAAGAAAGGAAAAACAGTGTGAATACATAGCTATGAAACTGAAAAATAAGACAGAGACACTCCTATAAAATTAAAATTCAACACTATATAAAATATGTACACAACAAGATGTATGGTTATGTGGTACGTCCACTCCTTCTATAAAGAGGCTGCAGAAATCCAGTATGTTGGGTAGCATATAAGGTTAACCAATTCCAGTGATCAGACAGCAAATTTGTGGTAATATGACTTGTACAAACCAGTTTTTTTTTTCTATGTTAACTTGTTATTTTATAGCCTCAGATTGTTAGGAATCATGTTCCAAGATTGGAGACCTACATAATAAAAAAGACAACCATTTTATATTAGCTTTTCTTTGGGGCACTTCAAAAATCAATACATCTTGTTAATCTCATCCTAGGCCTCGAAATATTTATGGAAACACTGTAATGTATATAATCAAAGACTTTCTTTTTGAGACATTTGAACAACAGTCCAATAATATGAAGTTGTCTTCTCAATTCTAAATGCAGTCAGTTCAAATTTCTGTATTACAAGCAGTGGTGAGTATGCCGGCATTGAGGACAAACCTGGTAAAGTGGTTATACATGACTGCCATCATATTTATGTAACAAACCCCTCCTAATAGTAGGGGGAGGAGGTTATTACCATATGTGGCCAGAAGGGGAATGTTACTCTGACATCATCCTCTGTGGGTGAAGCAGATGTGGGAGGAGCTAAAATGAGTATATTGATTGGGTGCCTTCAAGGTGCCAGCATTCTTGAGGTTCTGTGTTCTTGGGGCTAGCAGTCATTCTTCTTGTGGGGGGGGGAGAGAAGCAGCTAGGTGAGACTGCCAGTAAACAATGGACACTCCAAGTGTCCTCTGTGGGTATCTATCCTGAGGTGCAGGCCAGGGATCAGCTGGGACGTTCAAGGTATGGGTGCCGGCTGAAAGGGTTAACCAGGCATTGCCATCAAGGTGCTGGGGAGTTAGGGATACTCCTGCATGCCAGGCTGAGGTAGACACACACCATGCCCCCAATAGACAGGCTGAAGTACATAGGCATGGGGTACAGGAGGCTCTCAATGTATACTCTTATCTGGAAGTCTGATCCTGAGAGTGGAAGGAGGCCATGGACATCTCACAATGGTAACAGCATTAGCTTAACATTATGCAGGACCTTGGAGGCTGAAAGGGAGGGACCTAAGATATCTAGGATGCGTCCCATATCACTGGAACTGGTGGGTGAGGATCTGGAGTTTGTCACAGTTTGGCAGTTTAGGGATACCACTGAGAGGGTGCAGGAATCCTAAGGGCTGTCTCCTCAAGGCACATCTCCCAAGGGGTTTCAGGCTTCAGACAGGTTCCCCTGAAGTTCATTATGGCCATCACAATGGAGAGGGTAGCACCAAGACCTGTGCCCTGATACAATCGAGAACCTTAGAAAAACAGGTAAAGTAGGTAGTGCATACAGAAAGCAAATTCCAGGTAAAAGACTCCTTTTCATAACTTACATGTTGAGGGAAAACTCCCCAAACAATGGTAGGGGATCCTAAGTCCTGTGTCACCAGCGTGCCATCCTTGCAGAGTGGATTCCAGTGTTACCTTTGTATGCAACACAAGAGGGATGTGGTTGACACCCAGGAGATCTAGAGATCTGATGAGATAACTGCTGATAAAATTCCTTAGGCTGAGAATTTTTCCTGATATTACTAGGTGCCTTGCCAGAGTGCCACATTCTGTAACATGCAATGGCCACGTGTGCAGGTAGCACAAGTGGAAGAAAGAACAGGGAAGTCAGGTATTAGCACTGAATGGGGATCGGAATCCCCGGGTACCCTGTTACTCAAGAAGTACAAAGAGGCTGCACAATCGCACCTTGCATATTGAACCAAAAAAATAGTGAGCATCAGAGACCCTGCCCAGACGGGAGAACTGCTGGGGTGAAAGAATGACTAGAATTCACCACAGCAGACAGCAACTAGGTAGCTAGCATGTCACATTTTTTTTTTATTTTAGTTTTTGTTGACTGGGTAAGTGCACTAGACAAATTCTGCCTATTTTCAGGCACGACCTGGAGGAGGGAGATACAGATGAATGCCAATTGACTTTGAACTAGATTAAGCTGTTGGTGGTATTTTTAGTGAATGGGGAGAATTTAGCCAGGGCACCAGAGAAATTTCCCTACTCTGTTGCTAGAGGGCACTGCGATGGAGGTTTTAGTAGCCATAGTGTTGAAGTCAGTAAAAGAGCAGGATGTCTGGGAGGCTGAGGAGTTGGTCTCCTCCTTGGCCCTCCCTTTGCCAGAGACCAACATGGATACGGATCCAGTAATGGAAGAGGCCTATGTATTGGCTATGGAACATTTGGATGATACGGTCCGAAATGACTTCCAACCCATTAAAATAACAGAGGAGGTGCCAGCCAGGCCTAGTATTGTAAATCAATCATTGGTAAAAGAAGAGATTCATCAGATGATCGAGGAAGAACAAAGCAAGCTCTGTTTACTGCAGGAATATCTCACACAGGAAATGAAGCAGCAGCAAGAGGAAACAGGGCTTGTGGCATCAACGGAAGAATTACGGCCAAGTGATGGAGCAAGAGTACAACATGTAAACCCAAGGGGTGCAGAGAATACAAACGCTACAATGTGGAAGGATGTGCTATGCTCTGAGAGCTTGCAGGTAAATTTAGTTACAGCGGCAGTCTCGAATGGGAGCAAGGAGACTATGCAGGTTGAGAAACAACCTGTAGTTGAGACACATCCTGGGAAAGTGTTGCCAGAAAAGGTCTGCATCACTATAGCTGATAACATCAGTAATGAAACAGAGGTGTCGTCAGCACAACAAATTCACTTTAATATAGGTGTCTCTCGTCTGGTGAAGGGGGATGAAAGGGGAGTGCGAAGGATGCGAGTAGGAAACTGAAAAAGGGCAATCGATGATTATTGACTCTGGATACAAGTCTCCCTCCTTGGATACTAGTGGCGCTAAGATGCTGCTGCTGGCCCTTTGTCCACTCCAGCAGGTTGGGTAACTTCAGCTTTGGAAGCGGCTGGCTGAATAAAAAATATTGGCAGGTGCTGGGTAAGATGCAAATCTCCCTGAACTGATGGAAGGTGTGTTATTGTAGATTTAATTACTCATAATTCTGATAGGCCCTCAGTGCCTGCACAGCCCTCTGCATCTCTTTCAACACCAGGGCAAAAATCCTAGCAACCGCGATGCAAATAGTTGTATACTTGGGCCAGAATCCAGTATTGAATGTGATCAGGTGCTTGGAAGGTGATGTACCCCTGACGGAAGAAGTGCCCCCCCCCACCGAGACAGAGACACAAGGGCTGTTGATGGAGCCAGTGGAATCAGAAGTCCTCTGGCAAAGGAGAGACAGGTACAATAAAGGCCTGGAAATGTCTGGCATGGTAAAGTTAGTGAGCAGCTTTTCCCAGATGACATACCATATTTCATCGATTTGTAACCTCGGCTTTAATTACAATATTTTAATTTGCTAAAGGCTTTAATTCAAGGGCGGCATCTAAAGGAGGGCGGCTACAATTTCAAACAGTTTTTCTGGGCAAGTTTATTACTTAACTTTGAAATTCAGAGAAAGAACATACCGCCGATATGCCGAAAAGAAAATTGTATGATTTAGAATTTAAATTACATGTTGCTAAGCGTGCCAAAGTAGGAACCGACCTGTGGCACTGGCACTCCGTGTTGATGAAAAACAGATTCAGGAATGGAGGAAGAGTGTCCCCAGACTTGAAGAAAAGCTCAGTGAGGAGGGGTGTACCGGCAACAACCGCAAGTGACGGCGACTGGATGGAGCTGGCAGACATGCAGCGTTTCCAGTTGAGGAGTCGAACCTTACTACCTGGGTAGCACAGCAGAGGGAAGTGCATCTTCGTGTAACCAGAAAGACGGTTGCCTGTAAAGCATCATCAGTGATCACAAACCCAGATTTTCAGGCAAGCAGAGGCTGGGTAGATCGATTTCTTTCACGATGGGGTTCACTATATGCCAAAAAGACCACTGTAGGTCAGAAGTTGCCTAAAGGTTATGTTCCAAAGGTGATAGACTTTATTTCATTCTGAGCCAGACAAATGCAGCAGCACAATCTACTGCATCTAGCACTGGAAATATGGATGAAGCGGCCATATGGGCCGACATCCTAATGAATCGAACCATTTGACCAAATCGGTGCTAATCAGTACCACTACTCACCACTGGCCACAAAAGCAAAGGCTCACTGTTTGCTTAGCTGCAATGGCAGATGGAAGAAAACTGCCCCCGCTACTTGTGTTAAAGGGGAAGAGGATCCCCAAGGACATTGCAGGAGTTACAGGTGTAGTTGTGGCAATGTCCATAAATGGATGGATGAACACTGAAATTACAGACATGTGGCTGAAAACAGTGTGGGGAGGACTATCTTTTGGGAAAAGATTGCTCGTTTGGGACACTTTCCGCTGTCACATTTGCCCAGAGATAAAATCAGTTGGCAGAAAAAAAATATGATAATGGCAGCTATTCCAGGGGGGTGTACCAACCAGCCGACGTATCGTGGAACGCTCCCTTTAAATCCAGATATCGGGAGCTGTATGATGAGTGGCTTGCAAATGGGAATAGAGTGTTGACAAAGGCAGATAACCCTCGTGCACCTTCATGTCCGCTAATTGCTGAATGGGTGAAGCTGTCCTGGGCTGCAGTTTCGAGGGAAGTAATTGTTAAGTCATTCGATGTTTGCGGCATTACCTCAACTGATCCAGACAAAATAAATTGTTTTAAAGCTGACGGTGCTGCAAGAGAAGATGCGGAAGAGCTGTGCAGTAGTCTACAGGACTTTGCTGAAGGTGTAGATACTGGTACCCAATGTAACATTTTTGCAAATGAAAGTGACTGTGGTTCAGATTATGCAGAACCAGATAGTGACTGTACTGTAAAACTAGACTAATAACAACTGTCGGTCGTGTGTCCGAAATGAAATGAAATTTGTACTTTGCTTATCTTTTCTTAAATCAAGCTAGTAAAGTGAAATTTTAAACAAAACTCTGACTTTGAATCGTACTTTGGGGGAGTTCTAACTTTACCTAATTGGGTTGTTAATTTTGGCTTAAAAGCAGGGTTGGCTTTAATTACAAGTTTATTTTTCTCTAGTACATTTAGAAATGAGGGGCGGCTTCAAAGCGATGGCTCACGGTATGTCGTGCATTGGCGTCGAGCTAGGCGGAATGCTGTCCAGCTGAAATTTCATGGGATTCTATCTAATGTTCCAGATAGGCATTTTTTGGGCAGAGAGCTGCTTAAATGCAGCATGAAATACTATGCCTATGAGGTGTATGCATTAATACATGTGCAAGGGGATTCCCTGTTTGACAGTTTTAAACATCCAGCTGGGCTCGACAGGTTTTCGAAATGATATCAAATGCTGAAACACACTCCCTTATGGAAGCCTTTCTTGGCAATTCCTTTAACTAAGAAAATAACTTTTATTTTGCAGTGAGTGGGGTCAATGTTGCGGACATAGCCTACTGGTCTAACAGTATTGTGTGGTCAACAGTTATCCGGAGCCCATTCTTAATGATGAGCACTTGTGGACAGGAGGATGGAAGTATCAAGTTATGTTAAAAATATGAATAAGGTTTAACAAAATATTTGCCTAATTTTTTTTTTTTTTTTTTTTTTAGGAGTGGAAGGGACAGAGGGTGATTTTTTTTTACCGAGGATAAACTAAGAGCATGTTTTAAGTGTGGCAATGTGGGCATTTGAGTAATGCATGTGAGAAGCAAATATGTGGTTTGTGTGGAAAGTAGGCCACATAGGCGCACAGTGTCACCAGGCCACAAGATGTAATTTATAGGAGGAGTATGGGCATACTTTTTGTACATGTTCCTAGGCTTCACACAACAGTCTTGATTAAGCCATGAGGGCATAAAAGGATGTTTATGTAGCTACTGCCCAAAAAGAACAGATGCAGATGCAAGAGCTAATGCTGAATTTGACCCCAGTAGATCCCAAACCTCAGAGAGTAGTTAGAGCCAAGAAAGATGCCCCCGTGACAGATGACATGGTTAGATGTCAGTCTGTCCCTGCAGTAGTACCTGAGGTACAGGAATTGGATGTCACAGAACAGAGTGGACATGGAGACATCACTAATTGAGGATGTGGATAGGCCATTCCCCCTCCCCCCCTCTCCCTCCCCCAGAGGTGGTACTAATACAGGAAAGTCCTTCGAGGGCAAGAGAGCAGAGTCCTGAGGGGTCCGAGAAAGCTAGTAGCATTATGCCACCTCGGAGGTGACACAAGATCCACCCTTCCAACGCATTACCGATCTAGGTCTGGAAAGCCACTAGTGAAAGCTCAACAAGTCCAATCAGAATCTGACCCAGTCCCCTTGGTAAATTCCTATCCTACTAGAACAGGAGGTTGAAGATGAGGGTATGGATTCAGATATTTTGTCAGTTACCTCTTTGCAACCAGAAGCAGCACAGGAAATGGGTGTTGGTGACAGGCCTAAAACAAAGAAGAGGAAAAAAAGGAAAGGATTTGTGTTTCATGATATTTTAAATTTAAGAGCTTGATTATCTTTTCTTTTGTATGGCGGGGGGGCATTTCTTTTATTGCTAGTAATGTCAACAGCATAAAGTCTCAAGAGAAAAGAAAGGTAACCTTTGCAAGCTTAGCTGCGAGTACAGGACAGATTGTTTTGATGCAGGACACCAGGCTGCATACTTTGGCAGACATCAAGGCAGCACAGAGGGACCAGAGTTGGGGTTCTTCCTTGTGGTCATTAGGGGAAGAACAGTGTTCTGGATTAGGTTTCCTGTTTAAGGGGATGGAAATAAAAATCTTACAGGTTTATCCAGGTAGGGTCTTCATATTAGATGTGGTCCTATATGGCAGTGGGTATCATTTGATTAACATCTATGATCCTCAGACAAATGCAGAATGTTCAGATGTTTTTAGAGAGATTGAGCCGTATTTGCACACCTCGAAGTTGGTGTTGTGGGGGAGGGGGTGATTTTAATTGTGGGCTTACAAAGTAGAGATTGGGGAAAAAAGACAGACAAAAATACTTAAAAACATATTTTAGAGCACAATAGGTTGTGCAATTTTTATGATTTATTACAGGACGTACCTTGCCATATTTTTTATAAAAGCCATATATCCTCCAGGATTGAGTTTGCTTTGTGTCAGATACGATGACTAGTGTAGGTTTTTCTGTGTTCCCCTTGGAAACATCTGACCATGTGGCCGTATAGGTTATAACTGGGCAACAACAAAGAGTTCCTATGGAGAGAAGGTACTGGAAATTGAATGTGGAAATCTTACAGGAGGCAGACCTGCAGAATGCCACTGGTGACTTTTTGAAGGCGAGAGCTGGCATTAGTTTCCTGTACGATAGGCCCACTGAATGGTGGGAAGATACTGTGAGAGAGAGAGAGAGAGAGAGATCTGAAAATTGGTTTCTTCAGACGTCAGGGGCCAGGGACAAATCCCAATAAGTACAATATTTGGGATGGAGGACAAAATATTTACAGCTACTTTCGCAGACTTATGAGATAGGGTCTGGTAGCAACTTCAAATGGTTAAGGAAAAAATGTATCCTTATCATAAAGAAAAAGAATATAAGATAGACAAACAGCAGAAATTCCAGACCAGAGGAACTAAACGCCAGGTTAATCCATAAGATTTGGGATTACAGAGTGCACAGAAAATATGTTTTACTGTATTGAAAAATGATAAAAGGGTTTTAGCACAGGATAGATGGGGGATACAGCAGGTGGTCCATGCACATGTACAAGCTAAATTTCAGGCACTGGGATTGGTATATAGTAACTCCTTTCTTCAACATCTGGAGATACCTCCTTTGTTACCAAAGGAAAAAGCAGCAGTGGTAATTCCTTTTTTGGAAGAGATCAGAAGTAAATGATATGACACCTTTTAATGGACCAACACAGATGTAACAACAAGAACAAAGTGCTCAAGCTTTCGGACCAACCAGTCCTTCTTCAGAAGCTAATGGCCTCTTTATGGAAGACGAAATCAGGGCAACAGTGGGTGAATTATCTACTTGAACTATGCCTGGTAAGGATGGAATTCCGAATGATTTTTATGATTTTTTTATCGATATACTGGGACCTTGGCTACAAATGGGATATGAAGCCATTTGGCAGGAGAACAGGTTAGTACCCAGTATGAAGGAGGGGATTATAACCTTTTTTTTTTTTTTTTAATAAAAAAGGGACCCACACAACATAAAAAATTGGAGACCTCTCAGTCTGCTTACTTCTGATCTTAAAAATATTAACGGTCACATTGGCTAGACTTACACAAACATTGATTCTCCCAGTTCAAACTTGTGCGATCCTGGGTAGAAACATAACCCAAAACTTAATCAATATAAGGAAGATTGTAGCTCAGGGGTTACACTTGAATTTAGATGAGTATATGCTGTCCATTGATCAAGAGACAGCATTTGACTCTGTCGAGTAAGAGTGTGTTTGAACTGTATGCAGTATTATGGAATACCTGTTTTATTGATGCATTTATTAGAAACCTTATATGCAAATGTACAGGTTATTTCTTTGATAAATGGACATCTTGATATCCCTATTTTTGTCAGGAATGGGGTTTGACAGAACAAACCCATGAGTCCGATATTGTATGCGTTTGGCTGAGATCTGCTCTCTAGAATGATAGATGACTCTAACAGACCTATTCAGAGTCAGGCAGGGGTCGTTTTTATGATTTTATGCTGATGACTGTATTTTGTCAGTGGCAGATTTGGAATATGGGAACAGAGTTCTTCAGGTGATATGATAGTTAATGGAGGTGACTGGAATACAGATTAATATGGGGAAAAGTAATACATTGGTTTTAGCCTGGTGCAGCTCAGGTGGTTGATACTTTTTCCATTCCTATGACAAAAGGGAATGTTAAAATATTAGGGATCTATTCTTGTACAACGGGGCGGACTGCCTCAATTGGGATAATATATATGATACGGCATTTCAGAAAATGACTTCCTGGCAAGCTTGGACGATGACAAGAAATAAAAGGGTGATTTTACTCCGGGCATATGTAGCCTCAGTTTTTCTGTATGTTTCACATATTTTTCCTTTGCCTTACAGCATGCATGCTAAAGGCATGAAACATTTTTCTCTTTTGCTCTGGGAAAGCAGACTGAACCTGGAAAAGAGAGCACATACACATAGGGCCTGGAAGAACAGGGGTTAAATATGATACAACCTTTAGTGTATCTCTTTGGTAATTTCTTTATAGCTCCATAAGACCTGTTTTAGTGCAGAAAATGAACGTAGGAGTTCTTTGTATGACATTGTTTGGAGCCCCTTTTTTACAAGCCTCGGGTAGGGAGGGAATGGCATGTTTCTGACAGAAGTCTCCCAACCTACTTACAAACCACTTTGAAATTTACTGCATAAGGACATGGAAAATTGAGCTCAACTGGTTTTTAAATCAGGAGACAAAACAATTATATAAAATCATTGTGGAGAGATGTTTCTTTGAAGAACCTTTGTTTAATGTGGCTTCAAATATCAGTATAGAACAACTCTTGGCTAGTATAACAGAGTCTGTTGAGAATGCAAGATGTTAAGGGGTTATGTGGACACCAAAAATTCAATGTTAGAGGTAACCAAAACCACAAACATTAGGAGACAGAGGATATAGAGAACAGATATGTCAGGGACAGCTAGAAACGATACAGCACTTATATTTTGACTGTATATATGTACAGGGTTTTTGGCAGGCACTAGCAACACTTTGGGGTGAAGCTCCGTTTCAGAATATGACATATGATCTGTTGATATTAGGACACATACAGTTTGAATGGCAGAAACGGCACAAGAGTACAGTTTATGTAATTCTAGCCTGCATAAAATGGTCTTTATGGCTGGTCAGATGTTTTAGATTCCTGTCGAATACAGACATAGAGTTACACAAGGTTATGTTTAAAACACGGGATGAACTGGATAAAATTTATAGCTATGAACAGCGCACTCTAGAGAGCAAGAGATGTGTACTACATTATGGCAGAACATTGGGTGGGTGGGCTGAGAGGCTGGCACCCTGCCATACCAATGTATTGGGCTTCAGTATGTTTTTATATTTAGTTAGATGGGATTTGGAATGTTATCTTAGTTTAGATATTAGACACGTTTGTTGCACCGGTCTGTTGGTGCAGTGGTTGGATTTCTGCTTGTGACACCGGTGACCTGGGCTCGAGAACAGACTCAGGTCACTGGAGGGCTGGCTGGGGGAGCAAGGCTGGAGCATCCAACGATGGTTCACCTTCTCCAGGAGGAGGGTGGGGATGCGGCTTGGCATCTGCTGGCCCCTGACGGAGGCTGGAAGCATAGCAGCATGACCGGCCAGCAGACACTTGGGGGAATGGGGGAATGGTGGATGTCGGTGTATGCCTTGACATCTGGGCACACCGCTCCTCCAGGAGACAACAGCACCTTGGCCGATTGGGTGACAGCCCCTCTGACTTCTCACCTCCTGGACACCCCAGCCTGCATCTACCACCTCAACAGCACCCAGGGTTGTGCCTCACAGCCGTAAAGACTGTTCCCTCATGAAGGTAAGGGGCCCACCTGATGCAGGGATACATCGGGAATACCTGGGTAGGCTACAATATGGAGCAGTGAAGGTGGGGAGGATCCAGGGATGAGGGAGCTTACAGGGACCCGAAGGAGTCATCGTTGACGCAGAAGAAAAAAAAACACAACATGTTTGGTGGTAGAGAAGGTGTATTTTCAAAGGTTTTGGAGGGAGTTCACCAATTTTATGTTGTGTAATTTAAATTACATTATATTTGTAAGGTGAATAATGTACATATCTGTATGATATTATGATGTAATTGATGTGATCTGTTATGATTGTTTTTGCTCTTTAATAAAACATTTCCCTTACTTTTTCGAGAGGTGCCATGGGATCGTTAACATCCACCTGAACTACCACCAGAACAGGCAGATGGGACCTCCTCATCGCAAAGACGGCACCTCAGGAGTACAGCACCCCCCTCATGCTGCACCACAGTGTCAGTATTAGTATTTGACCCATGTGCCTGGTGCGGGACAGAACCCACAGCCTTCTGATCTCCCAGCCTCAGAGGCGTAATGTTACCTGTTGAACCACTGACACTGATATATAGTCAGACACTGCATGAAATGGCTACTCAGAAAACAATTACCATAGTGAATTGTTTAGGAACTGGGGTCCACTGGCCCATGACTACTTACTGTGCAAATTAAGTTTAGCCTGAAGCCTTCCAGTAAAATTCTTGAAATCTGAGGGTCCAGACTACTTTGCTCCCCTGTCTAAGGTGTAAGAATTACAAGATGAAGATTCAATTGCTATTCAACTCTGGATAATTCCAAAATGTCATTGTATCCTTCACCATAAGTATCAAAGTGTCATGGCTGGCTTCTGACAGTGGGGAATCAGTTGGTCCCAGGAGAGTAGAATACTTTTCATTATAAGCAAATGTGATGGCAGTAAATAAACAGAAGCAGATGCCTGGGAGGTCAGGAAAGCCGATTAGCTGCATAAATGATACATTCCCTTCCAGACCCTCTGCATTATCACTAAGAAAGACATTGAAGAGGACTGATCCCTGGACTGACTCCTGTGGCATCCCGCCGGTTACCTTTCCTTCCTCTGAGTGCACCCAGTTTACCATCCCCTCGGTCTTCTTTGTTTTGTACCCATTTTATTACCTTGGGCCTCACCCTGAGGCTGCCCAGCTTGCAATTTACCAGTCTTTTATGTGGAACTGTGTCAAAGGTCTGACTGAAATCTAGGTAAGTCAGATCCACCACCCTTCCCTGATCTACTTTCCTGTTCACCCAGCTGAAGAAATCATTCAGGTTTGTCTGGCAAAATCTCCCTCCTGTGAACCCACGCTGCCTCAGATCCTGCAAACCATTGGTAGAAGGGTATTCCACAATCCTTTCTTTCAGTAATGTTTCCATAAGTTTGCCCACCAATGACATCAGGCTTACAGGTCTACAGTTCCCTGCCTCCTCCTTATTCACACTTTACTTCTGTAAGGCATGACCACATCTGCCCTCCTCCAGTCACTCAGTACCACCCCCAAACCAATGACAGGCTGAACAGGGCCGTCAGAGGTGCAGTGAGCTCTTTCCTAATTTCCCTTAGTATCCTGGGGTGTACCCCATCCGGCCACATTGCCTTATCCACCTTTAGTTTCTCTAGCTCCTTCAGGAAGACTGACTAATCTTAGAACTTATAATTTGGAAAGATTTTCCAGGAGGCTTGTACTGAGTAAAAGCAAAGAGACCACCAATCCTGAGGAAAGGACATAGCTATGAAACACTGCTATTTCAGGTGCAGGATAACATAAAAATAACTTTTGCAATTATCCAGGAGTTGAACCTTCTTTATGTATTTTGGGGACTAATAATTGCTTGGAGGAGTTCTTCCGATCCTACCGTTGTCCTTTTTAGGCTAAGCTGCCTTGGACATCCTGGTCCATATCATTAGGTTGCCATTGCCTAAGGTGCCCACATTCGCCAGCTCCCGATGACAGTCAAGCAACCCATACTGCTGAGTGCAAGAGACGTCCAGCAAGAAATTCCACCATATAATTCTAAATTCAGGAATTCCCTGGGCCATGCCCACCCTCATCCAGGGCAGTGATGCAGGGCAGTCATGATGCTCCCTGAAAGGGGAGTTGTGTTTACATTCTTCACAAAGTTTTAAAACAGGACAGAATGATGCTGAACATCAAACCCAAGGTAAATATGCTGGCCTGTCCGTGCAGTGGGAGTGCTACCACTCATAACGCCAGTGTCCTGGGATAGGGACCATACAAAGTTAAACATTAAAACCTAGAGTAAATATGCCAACCTATCAGTGCAGCAGGAGTGCTACTACTCACAACGACAGCCTCCTGGGATAGGGAACATACAGTGTTAAACATTAAAACCTAGGGTACATATGGCAGCATGTCAGTGCAGTGGGAATACTACCATTCACAACACCAGCAGGGATTTCTCTCACTCCAAACATTGCTCAGCGTTTTGCTCATAAAAAGTGCAAAACATTGTGAAAATGCATAGCACTTGCCTCAATGTGTTTAACAAACATAATACTTCTAGAAAACCTATGTAAATGCTTTCTGTACAGTTAATGTTGTCCCAAGAAAAAACTGCTAATCACTTATTTAAAACCCTGTACCAGTGTCCCAGGATAGGGAACATACGATGTTAAACATTAGAAATGAGGGTATATATGCCAGCCTATCAGTGCAGTGGGAGTGATACTGTTCACAATGACAGAATCCCGGGGTAGGGAACATGCCTTGGTTGGCAAGGACTGGCATGGAGAGGAGGATCACGCATCACAGAGGATACTCTCAGGGCAGCTACCGCTGCTGGTATACTACCACCTGTGGGTGCTACTGCACACTACCAGTATCCCAGGATAGGGAACATGCCTTGGTTGGCAAGGACTGGCATGAGGAGGAGGAGGATCACATCACAGAGGATGCCTCAGGCAGCTACCCCTGCTGGTATACTACCACCTGTGGGTGCTACTGCACACACTACCAGTATCCCAGGATAGGAACATGCCTTGCTGGCAAGGACTGGCATGAGGAGGAGGAGGATCACACATCACAGAGGATACTCTCAGGGCAGCTACCCCTGCTGGTATACTACCACCTGTGGGTGCTACTGCACACACTACCAGTATCCCAGGATAGGGAACATGCCTTGGTTGGCAAGGACTGGCATGAGGAGGAGGATCACACATCACAGAGGATACTCTCAGGGCAGCCACCTCTGCTGGTATACTACCACCTGTGGGTGCTACTGCACACACTACCAGTATCCCAGGACAGGGAACATGCCTTGGTAGGCAGGGACTGGCATGAGGAGGAGGATCACACATCACAGAGGATACTCTCAGGGCAGCCACCTCTGCTGGTATACTACTGCACACACTACCAGTATCCCAGGATAGGGAACATGCCTTGGTTGGCAAGGACTGGCATGAGGAGGAGGATCACACATCGCAGAGGATACTCTCAGGGCAGCCACCTCTGCTGGTATACTACTGCACACACTACCAGTATCCCAGGATAAGGAACATGCCTTGGTTGGCAAGGACTGGCATGAGGGGGAGGATCACACATCGCAGACGATACTCTCAGGGTAGCTACCGTCGCTGGTATACTACCACCTTTGAGTGTTACTGTACACGCTGTCAGTATCCCGCTATAGGGAACATGCCTTTGTAGGCAGGGACTGGCACAAGGAGGAGGATCACATATCGCAAGAGGATGCTCTCACGGCAGCTACCTGCACTGGTATACTGCCACCTCTGGGTGTTACTACACACACTGCAGGTGTTCTGGGATAGGGAATAGGCCTTGGTAGGCAGAGACTGGCATGGGGAGGAGCAGGATTACACATCACAGAGGGTGCTGTCAGGGCAGCTACCTCTGCTAGTATACTGCCACCTCAGGGTTTTACTGTACCACACGGCCACTGGACACGGGTTAGAGAACATGCCTCTGTAGGCAGGAAATAGCCATGGAGAGGAGGACCACCAATCACAGGATGCTCTCAGGGCAGCTACCTTGGCTGGTATACTACCACCTCTGGGTGACCACAGCTGGCAGTGAATCAGGTGCAGCTTGAAGGGGGGGGGACTTTGGCTAGCCAGGCTACACACCTTTGTACCCCAGGGGAAAGGAATGAATTCAAGTGAAAACCTCAGGCAGTAACAGGATAATGATCCAGCCTCCAACAGGTCCCACAAAAGTGACATGGACCTCCTCCAAGCTGGGTCCAGAGTTGTGGTGGGAATTGGAGAGCTCCACTACCCCAGCCAGTAGCAGGATGATGTGACACAGCCTCCCACAGGCCCACACCAGGGACAGGGACCTTCACTGAGCAGGATCCTGAGTTGTGGTGGGAGTTGGGGAGCTCCACTACCCCAACCAGTAGCCACCTACCCTAGCCTAGATTTCTTCATATTTCAGTCATGGATCCAATTACAATCAACCACAAAAGACTTGCACTTTCCTCACCTCAGCACTTAGGTTACTGAACCTCTATACGCCTTCCATTGTCTTTACTGTTCTCCATATGTTACACATGTAAATGTTCATGCCACTCAATGTGTTTCTCTTTTTACTTTATTGTAATCGATTGATTCCTGTTTTTCAGTTTATGAAAGTTGCTGTAACTGTTAGTCTTTGTCATTGATGTGTATCTTTAAACTACTTATTTGGATTGTTTCCCTGTATAGATCTTGTTTCTGTTAGGCTCTGTTTTATATTGTCATACCTTCTTAGTATCTCTCATACTGGACATTTGTGAAAATGGGCATTTTTGCTCACATACCTTCCAGTATAAAAATAAGAGAGATACGATGATGACCCAGCCTCCCACAGGCCCCACACCAGAGACATGGACCTCCTCCGAGCTGGATCCCAAGTTGTGGTGGTGGTCTAGAAGCTCCACTACCCCCCACCACAGAAGGCAAGCCTTGAGGGATGGAATACTAGTAAGCCTGAGAGATGTTTGGCAATGGTGTAACCTGGACGCCATGTATCAGAGGGCTACTACCCTGCCTCATGGCCACAATATAGGTTGAGGAGCTCTGTTCTTCTCTTTTTTTTTTTTGTATTATCTGTTTATCCACTTTCTCAAGGTACCCCTGCTGGCCACTCCTTCAGAGCTCCAAAGTCCACTACACCGCTACCTCAGCTCTACACCACCATTTTCCCAACCTCGTCTTGCAGCCTTACCTCAGATAACCCAACCTATCCCTGTGTTGGGAGGGTCTCTTTCCTCTGGGGGGGATGCTGTCAGGTGACCTCTATATCCCGGTAAGCTGCTACAGGGTTGGTCCAGGTTAGTCCATGGCTTTTTGGTGGTGCGGGCCAGGCACTCATCATCTGGTTGGCAGGGAGCTATTTTCCCCTTTCCTCCTCCCACCCCTTGTTGTAGCCATAAAGACGACATCCTGAGGTGGGGGCATGCAGGAAGGCATGTCGAGGCTACACTCTCTTCAAGCTTGTCCACAATCCACTCACAGGACCCAGGGCTCATCCCCCCTGGGAGGGAAGCATCAAATGGACAGTTGTGAAACCTCTCCCCTGCCGTCTCTGCTCCTGGTACCCGGGCCAGGGGTGCAAACCTGGGTCACCAGCATGCAGAGCAAACCCCTTGGCTCTGCACCATGGAGCCAGCTCTGGGCTCTGTTCTGATCATAACTGGGGGTTCTTTCCAAAACTGAAATATATAATAGCATGGTGCCTGCACACAGAGTATGTATAGTGGTCCAGATATTTGAGGGGTACAACCCCCTTGGGATGCTGCACCTACCCACCTCCCCTTCCAATCACTCCACACATGGATTACTAACTAAAACTATTTTACTACTCATGCAGTCATTGACTATGGCTAATAATATGCTCACGGAGAGTTTTAACCAGTAACAATGAAAAATGTATTAACGAGGAAAGTGGAACAGAACGTGCAGAAATAAATGGCAGTTGGCAAATTTGGTAGACAACTTGACATTTTTCTGAAATCAGAAAATAGAACATTAACAGTATCCACCCCTGACAATAACAGCACATTCCAGTTAGCTCACCTCCCCACTGGTACCAGTGCCCCTGACAGTGTATTTGGGTACCCAGGTACAGAACATTGCAGGCCTGAACATTGCTGTGGGTTGTCTGGCATTGGTGCACTTTAAACAAAACTGTAACTTGTCGCAAAACTTTAACTCCCCAAGTCAGAGCAGGCCCCGTTTTACTCACAGTTCTGTTGGTCAGTTCAGAGCGTGTGGAAGTGAGCGCAGTTGCAGTTTGTTGAGCTGGGGTCCTCAAGCTGTACGAGTAGGGACAGCTGTCTTGGCTGTGGCAGGGTCTTGCAGCTTGTCACATTCTGTCCGGACCCTCTGTGAATGCGGCTGTTCTGTCTGACACTGCTCTATCATGGCTCTTTGGTGTCACCCAGGATACAGGAGCGCTGTGTGGTGGCTTCCAAAGTCCCCAAGGACCCCAGATCGAGGAGTGACCCCACGGTTCAATTTCCCCAAATGTGTCAACAGTACCCCCAGTACACAGGTACATACAGTACCTGTGGCTCCCTGTTCCTCAATTCACCTAATTTAATAAGGGCTAGCTGACCCCTTACCTGGCTTTGATGCACCTGAACAGGATGCAGTCTCTCTGCCTTCCCTGGATGTGTTCACAAGCACTGTCACAGGTGAATCTGGTTGAGGAGCAAACAACTTCTGTCGTACTGGCCCAGCTCCCAGGCTTTTGTGGCTTTTGACTTCCAAAGGCAACAGGGCCTCAACAGGCTTTTCCCACTCAGTGGCAGGTCACAGGCCACTATTTCAGTCTCTGGCTGATACAGTCCAGCCCTCTTTGCAGGCTGAGGGCTTCACCCTCCAGCACACCGCTCTTCAGATGAAGACAGACTTCCACAAGTCTCACTGCCTTTTGCAGTGGAAGCCGTGGTCCAACTTACAAATTGTCTCTCTCATTCACACATGGCTCCCTTCTGCACTTGGAGAGCCTCCACCACCAACTGCCCATGGGGTTTCAGGGGGAAATGCCAGCATCTGATTGGTTACTGCAGCAGTCAGTTCATAAAATTAATAAATATTTAGTCTCTTCGAGGTTTGATTGGCTGGCAGTTTGGGTGCCAAGACAATGTCCTTACTCCCTTCTCAGGAACCATTTGCTGGCTTGGGAGTCAGAGGCAACACAGATGGCTGTAGACAAAACAGTGTATATATAGTCCCAGTTTTAAGTTCCTTTTCCAGCCCAATAAAATAGTTTTAACCACAGTCTGTTACTTGCCCCTCCTCCCCATCATCCAGTGGCAGAGTGGGGCATGAAATGCTCTTCCTCTGCCTGTTGCTGCTGCCAAAATATACTACCCTAGATGGCAGGCAAGGCTATTCATTCACATGGCAGGCTCAACTGCTTTAAAGGGTCAGGCACCCATTTATTTTCTAAAAAAGTTTAGCCACAGTTTATCTACCCCTTCCCGCATGTCTCCGGACCCAAAGTATTTTTACTTTATTTGTTTTAGCAGGAGAGACACACTAAGCTGAAGCATGTTTGCAGATGCAACCTGGGAGCACAAGGAAGTTAAGCGACTTGCTTAGGGTCACACAATTTGCAAGTGGGGGCTGTGGGATTCAAACCCAGGTCCCCAGGTTTGCAACTAAGAGCCTTAAACCACTGCACTATACTGCCTCCCTGGTGTCCAAGCACATGGAGGGGAACAGTTTGCGGAGCTGTCACAGTCGCTTTAATTTTTGAGTGCTGTAGTGCTTAAAGACATTTGAGCTGGGCACAGCCTTCTTGCATATTTGAGCAAGCATCCAGTTCAATGTCTGTACACTGTAGCATTTTCAAAACTTCATGTCGGGAAGCTTACTTCTACATGCTCCTCCACTCTCCTCTACACAGGGCTTGAGCTCAAAGGGCTGGTAGAAGCAAACAGAGGAAGAAACGGGACCCTGGACTGGTGGAACTAGTGGGAAGGATGAGCAGCACACATGGGGAGACAGGCAGGCAGAGGAGTGCCTGAGATGTTTCAGGTAAGTCCCACCTGTGGGTGGGGTTACAATTGGGCTACAAGGATGGACTAAAAGTGATCATGGCCAGTGCAAAAAGGCATTAACAGAGCAAGCAAAAAACTAAGTAAATACTTACATCAGTTGTCCATAGGCTACATTTGTACGGGAAGGTTGGTAAAACGATGGACTCACAGACCCACCCTGTTTAGATGTCCTTTAAGGGCCTAAACCAGCGGCACGCACACTGACTTTGTATCTCTTGTTGGGATAGTACGGACCAACCAAGTCTATCAGTAAGCCCCCGGCTGCTTGCAATGGGGGGGGGGTACACTTGTATCATGAAATGTAACTGTTTTAACAAGTATTTACTGACTAACTCCAACAGCCTAATGTACTTTTTATCATGTAATTATGTTTATCCTTCTGTACTACAGTAAATGCTTTATGCACACATGCAGGTCACTCCTGAAAAGGAACCCCCAGCTCTATTCCTACACATTTAAAAAGAAATAAATCTGTCACAGTGTTTCATTTTTAGTTTTATGTATGAAACTTTCTAACAACTGATGTTCTGCATACATTTGTAAATACATTTGATTATAAAGGTTCCCTCCTGCATGTTGATAATAAAACTCAGTCCTCCATGGTAACATGAACTCAGCCAGACTTTATTCTCTGACCTTGACTCCACAGTATATTGCTTTCCCCAACTTCCTGATACAACCCCATTTCTTCTCTTGACAACAGCAGGCAAGTGGAATATCTATTTCAGTCTTCCATAGCAGCTAATGCATGCATTTAAAGGCACAGCAAGTATTAAATATAACATGCAGATCCCTGTATGAGATTCACCATACACTGGCATTTCAAACTGACTCTCATTTTAGTCTTGTTTATGTTTCCTGAGGATTGTTTACACAGCAGTTCGATGTTTCTTACCTCCACTTCATGATCCTCTGTTTCAGTCTCCCAACACCACAAACTGCACTGTTCAGAAACACAAGCAGCTGCTACTCAACAGAGTTTAGGACTAGAAGAACCAAGGCTGTCTATCCACAGAAAATCAATTCCTCCTGCATTTCTCCGTGTGTTCTGGCATTTCTTACCTCCAGCTTCATGATCCTCGGGTTCAGTCACCAACACCACAAACTGCACTGTTCAGAAACTCAAGCAGCTACTGCCTTTCAGAGTTTGGGATTAAAAGAATAAAGGATATTTAAAAACAGGTCCCTCTCTAGCTCCCCATCCACTGTGCTCTGTGCTCCCGTCCTGAGTAGCTTTCAGAGGTTAAAGTGCACTTCCTGTCTTCCACTGTAATGTGAGCCATAACATAATTCTAAATAACTCATTAATATTCATAGTGTGCAGCAGCATGGGAGGAGCAAGAGGAAGGGATTGCTGAGCCTTTAAAGGCACGCTGTCAACCTTAGACTGGCAAGATTTTTATTTATTTTTTTTATTTCATTGCAGTTTGTAACGTGTGTCAGTAAATGTGTATATCATACTTTTCTCCTATTATTGTCTTGCTGCTTGGTTTGCACATCCTGTGATTGCTACAATTAATCCTTTCATGGGTCTGCTCTGAGTGACCAGTGTTTTCACACAACCCCCCACCCATCCTGCTGTCACTTTATTTTTTCCAACCCTCTACACTTATCTTCCCTTGTTTCACTGTTGCCCTCTTTTCCTAGCCTCCTCCCATCCCTTTCCATACCCCTCCCTTCCTGTTCACATTCTCCATTTCAGTTTATTCTGAATTCCTCCACCTCTCAACGAACTCTTCTACCCTCCTCACCCCATTCCTCTCTTCCCCACCTAATCTCTCTGCCTTACTTCCTCTCTCTGTCTCCCACTTTGACAACACATCCAGTCTGCATTTGTTTCTCCTTATGTACAGTTAGACAGTGAATTATTTTGACTGTAAATCTTACATTTATACAAACATATGGATTTGCCTGCAGAAATAGGCTACCTGGTTTATCAAGTCTGCTCAAGTGTGCAGCTAGCACCTCACCTTGCAGCTGCTCCACCCCACTCCCTTCCAAATTACTTCCCCACCTTGTCCCATCCCATTTTAAAACTACCCACTGTCTTACAGGCTACCACCTCCTCCGGTAGAGCATTCCATTCTGCCATGACTCTCTCCATGAAAAAATGTCTCCCCATTTCCATCCTAAATCTTCCCCCTCCAATCTAAGTCAGTGTCCTCTTATGTCCCTCCCCCTTCCACAGTCTCAGTATCCCCTCAGTGCCTGCCTTCTTTATCCCCTTTACATACTTAAAGGTCTCGATCATATCTCCCCGATCCCTTCTCTCCTCCAATGAATACATGTTCAGCTCTCAGCCTCTCCTCGTATGGTCTGTCCTCCAATCCCTGGATCATCTTTGTTGCCCTGCGTTGTACCCCTTCCGATAATTTCACTTCCTTCTTCAGATATGGACACCAGAATTGCATACAGTGCCCCAAGTGCGGCCTGACCAGTGACCTTTAGAGAGGCAGGATCACTTCTCTGCTCCTGGAGGAGAGCCCTCTTGCAATGAAACCCAGCATCCTGCTGGCTTTTGCTGCCACCCTCCTACTGTACATTGCTCTGTATTGTTTATCTTCCCTGTTACAACCACCCCTAGATCCTTCTTCTTCACCTCAGTGTGGAACCTAGCTGCACCCTTCTAGCTGGTAATCCCTCCCTGGGTTCTTTTCTCCATAGTACAGGACTTTGCACTTTTTTGCATTGAACTCCAACTACCATGCTTCTGACCACTCCAACAGTTTGGTGAGGTCATCCTGCAGCCCCTGCCAATCTGCTATCTCATCCACCACCGCTTCCAATTTAGTATCATCACCAAATAGACTAATCGTATTCCTGATGCCATATGAGATGTCTGCTATGAATATTCCAAACAGCACTGGCCCCGGTAACAATCCCTGTGGCACCCTGCTTATCACAGCCATTAAAGACGACAGTCCCCACCACCACCACAACTACCCTCTGCTGTCTCCCCTGCCACCAATTCTCAATCCATTTAACCATCTTAGTCCCCAACACCACGTATCTTGACTTATGAACATAAGAACATATGAATTTGCCAGCAGAAACAGACTATCTGGTCTAGTAAGTCAGTTCGAGTGTGCAGCTAGCACCCTTACCTTGCAGCTGCCCTATCTCCCTCTCCTTCCAAATTACCCCCCCCAACCTTTTCCCATCCCCTTTTGAAACTACCCACTGTCTTACAGGTTACCACCTTCTCAGGTAGAACATTTCATTCTGTCATGACCCTTTTCGTGAAAAAGTGTCTCCTCTTTTCTGTCCTAAATCTTCCCCCCTGCAGTCTAAGGCCATGCCCTCTTGTGTCCCTCCCCCTCCTCAGCCTGAGTATTCCTTCACTGCTTGCCTTGTTTATGTACTTAAAGGTCTCAATCATATCCCCCAGTCCCTTCTCTCCTCCAAGGAGTACATGTTCAACTCTCTCAGCCTCCTCAGATGATCTGTCCTCCAATCCCTGAATCATCCCTGTTGCCCTGCATTGTATGCCTTCCAGTAATTTCATATCCTTCTTCAGATATGGGTGCCAGAATTGTGCACAGTACTCCACTTGTAGCCTGACTAGTGCCCTGTAGAGAAGCAGGCTCACCTCCCCACTCCTGGCGGAGATTCCTCTCGCGATACAACCCAGCATCCTGTTGCCTTTTGCTGCTTCCCTCCTACACTGCTCTGTATTGTTCATCTTCCCTGTTGGAACCACCCCTAGATCCTTCTCCTCCTCAATGAAGCCTAGCTGCACCCCTTCCAGATGGAAACCCTCCCTGGGTCTTTCCAAAGTTAGATCTGCACTTTATTGCACTGAACCCCAACTGCCATGCTTCTGCCTCACTCCACCAGTTTGGTCAGGTCATCCTGCAGCCCCTGTCAACCTACTATATCAGCCAACACCACCCTAATTTGCAGCAGGCAGTATAGCTTAGAGGTCAGAGTAGTGAGCTGTGAATGAGTTTGGTACAACCAGCAGACAGACCTGGGTTTGATTCCCATAACCTCCACATGCATACTGTGTGACTCTGAGCAAGTCACTTAACCTCCCCAGTGCTCCCAGGTCACCCCTGAAAACAGGCACCTGTGCCTAGTGAGTCTTACCCAGTTACCAAAGAATAAAATAAAATAAAAAAATAAATAAATAATTTGATCTTGTCAGCAAACAGACTGATCTTATTCCTGATGCCATACGAGATGTCCGCTATGAATATTCAAAACATCCCTGGCTCCAGTGCTGATCCTTGCAGTACTGTGCTTGTCACAGCCTTTGGAGATGAGAGTTCCCCTCCCCCACTACTGTCTCCCCTGCAGTCAAGTCTAAATCTATTTAACTATCTTAGTCCCCACTCCCACGTAACTCAGCTTCCCTCCCAATCTCCCATGCAACACCGAATCAAAGGCCTTACTGAAGTCCAGGTATATGACATCCACCGCATGACCCATGTCCAATTCCCTCATGACCCAGGTGTAATACTCAACTTGGTTCATCTGGCAGGATTTTCTGGAGACAAGCCCATGCTGGTGACTGTCCTGGAGCCCACTGTCTTCCATAAAGGTCACCAGCTTTTCCTTAAATATTGTCTCCATTAGCTTCCCCACGATGGAATTTAAGCTTACCAGCCTGTAATTACCAGGCTTACCCTTTGGTCCACTTTTTATGGATTAATCTCATGATGGCCATCATTCAGTAATGCAGCAAGCACCCTGTCTCAAGGGAGGTATTAAACAGTTCTGTCAGCGTTCCAGCCAGGATCTCGGCTTTTTCCCTCAACACCCTGAGATGTATGCCGTCCAGTCCTGGTGCCTTATCCACCCTCAGAGCCTTTAACCCCTCCAATACCCTACTTTAAGTGATCACCCCATCTGTTACCCCCTCTGCCTCCCCTTCCCACTCTGCCCACCCCCTTCAGTAGCTGCCCTCCTTTTTTCCCTCATGAATACAGAAGTACTCATTCAGTGCTTCTGCTTGATCCACCCCTTTCTCTACCCTCCCTGTCCTTCCTGACACTATCTGGTCCTTGCAGCTCCTTCTGTCCTGTATGTATCTGAAGAAGTCCTTTTCCACATTCCTGATGCCCTGCACCAGCCTAAATTCACAGGGGGCCTTAGCTGCTCTGACTTCCCTGGTAACTTCCTTGGACCTCATTACATACACTAACCTATCCTTTCCCTATCTGGATTTCTTGTATTTCTTGAGTGTTGCTTTTTCAGCCCTTACCATTTCTAAGATCCTTCTACTTAACCAGCTCCATGTTTTAGCCCTTTCCTTTTTGCTCTGCAATCCAGTATATGTTTCAGTAGCCTCCAATATCCCCAATTTGATTTTTTCCCCATTTCTGATTTGCATCCCATTGTGGCTATATTCCTTCCAGATACCCCCTTAAAATGTCACCAATCCTACCAAAGTCAGTCTGTCTGCAGTCCACCACCCTGGTCCTTGTACCTGCTGCTTCTCTGCTCATATTAAATGTGAACCAAGCCAAGTGCTGATCACTCCCAGCCAGCCGGGTCTACACCCCACCTCCCTTACAGCCTCCCTGTTGGTAGAACTAGATCCAGTGCATCTCCCAACCTAGTTGGCTCAGTGACCATCTGTGGCAGAAAGCAGTCCTGGAGGGCATCTAGGAGTATTTTCTCCCAAGCACTCGAGGTGGCTGGGGTACCCCAGTCCACTCCTGGTAGATTGAAGTCCCCCACAATCACTGTGTTACCTTTCCCACACCCATTCCTAATTTGCTCTGCCAGCTCCCTGTCCAGGTCTTCCCCTTACATTGGTGGCCTGTATATACCACCCCATCCTGAGAATCCTATTCCTCGTGTCCTGGTATTGCATCCACAAGGCCTCTGGTCCTATCCTCCTCCCTCTTCCCCTGCACACTGTATCCCTTCCTTATGTACACTGCAGCCTCTCCCCTTCCCATTTGCCCCTATCCTTCCTGAAAATTCTATAGCCTGGGATCATCAGGTCCCAGTCTTAGTATAAGCTGACCCATGTTTCTGTGATGGCATCTATATCCACCATCCCTCTGCCAACAGAGCCTGCAGTTCTGTGGTTTTGTTACTCATACTCCTTTCTTTCAAAGGAGACAACCCTCAAGATGTTCCCTTATACTCCTTACCCAATTTTCCACCCTTCTCGGCCTCACCCTTTGATCCTCCTGCTTCCAATCCAGTTACTATGGAGGGTAGACTAGTTTGGGTATATCATCACTACAGTGACACCAGTTCACTGAACCCCACAGCAAACCCCATGGTGCCTATATCAATAGCGATGGAGGTTTTGCATTGAGACACTAAGGGCAATGAGGGGTAAATATCTAACTCCACTGTCTGTGTGATGTGGAGTTAGATATCTATAATAGGGTGTGGCATCGCAGTGGTGCTGCGTAGTTAGGTGTTACATCATGATCAGGGTGTGGCGACAGGTTCCTGGCGATGTGGTGGACACTGCAGTTGGGGTTGTCATGTTGGATTCTTGGATCCACTCATTTGTCTCCCTCTCTGGAGAGCCTTCCTTTGTAACCCATGCCACCCCAAGCTTAAATTAACCTTTGTTTCTATGTATTCTTCTAACCTCTGTTTTAACACCACCTTCCTTCCCTGCTCAAATGTAATCTGTCCCTGCGTACAGATCCCTACAGTCCCAGACCCTGCCCATGCCTCCCACTAACCCAAACCCCTTGAACAGACACCAATTTTCCAGCCAACTGTGGAATTCATCTATCCTACCCTTCCTTGCCGTACTTGCTCTGGGCACTGGGAGTACCTCAGAGAAGGCCACTGAGCTCCCTACCTCCTCACTCAATTTATTCAGTTCCACGAACCTCTCCCTAACCACCTCTACCGTTTCCCCTGCCAAGTCATTTGTACCCGCAACCACCATATGTGGTTTATGCCTTCCCTCTTTGTACACTTGAGAGCAGCCTGTCCTGCTTTATCTGCTGTCAACCCAGGTACAGACTTTACCCATATCAACCTTGCTTTATGGCATGACTTTCTAACTTTCCACAACAGATAGCCTGTGGTAAATTTCAATGAGCACCTTTAACTTTTACTATTGTCTTACAAATTTTGGGTTGGTCATCATCTTGTCCCATATTACCCGTGAAAACCTAAGCAGGAACAGGCGTGTGCTTTCACCCTTGTGTGCTTCTCACGGTGAACCATATTCAGGAGAAGACTCGGGTGGCGAGGGCAGGCGGGGAGGAGAGGATGGAGCATCCCATGGACTACTCTCCTGTCCCTGGGTGGGATCCAGGGCTTGCTTGGTGCATCGTTTGGATCTGGTGGAGACAAGAGGTATGAACATATGAACATACAAAATTTGCCAGCAGATAAAGGCCTAGAGGTCTATCAAGTCTGTTCAAATGTGCAGCTAGCACCCCTTATTCTGCAGCTGCCCTTCCCTTCCACCCTTCCCCTTCATTGACCCTCCCCCTTGTCCTGTCCCATCCCCTTTTGAAGCAGTCCACTGTTCTACTGGATACCACTTTTGCAGGTAACGCATTCCACCCAGCCACCACTCTCTCTGTAAAAAAGTGTCTCTTCATCTCCCTCCTGAGCCTTCCTCCCTCCAGTCACATATCATGGCCCCTGGTGTCCCTCCCCTCCCTTACTTTGAACAGCCCCTCTGTACCTGTCTTGTTTATTCCTTTCATGTACTTAAAGGTTTCAATCATGTCCCCCCGTCCTTCCTCTCCTCCAGTGAGTACATGTTCAACTCCCTCAGCCTCCTCTCGTATGATAAGTCACCCAGCCCCTTGATCATCTTTGTCGCCTTGTGCCACCTCCTCCAGTAACCTAATGTCCCTCTTCAGATACGGGCACCAGTACTGCACGCAGTACTCCAGGTGCGGTCTAACTAATTACCTATACAGTGGCAGAATCACCTCCTCCCTCCTCGAGGATATACCCCTTGCAAAACAACCCAGCATTGTGTTGGCCTTTGCAGCTGCCTTCCTACATTGTGCTGAGCTGTTCCCTGACCCTGTAATGAGTACCCCCAGATCCTTCTCCTCCTCTGTCTGGGCTAGCTGCACTCCCCCCAGCTGGTAACTCCTCCTTGGGTTCTTCATCCCAAAATGCAGCACCTTGCACTTTTTGGCATTAAACCCAAGTTGCCAGGAGTCTGACCAGGTTTCAAGCTTTGCCAGATCATCCTGCAACCCCTGCCATCCTCATCCACCACTGCTCCTACCTTGGTATCATCAGTAAAGAGACTGATCTTGCTCTTGATGTCCAATGATATGTCTGCAATGAATATCCCAAACAACACTGGTCCCAACACCGAGCCATGTGGAACACCACTCGTCACTACCCTTGGGTGTGAGACGGAGATCGACAAATTTCAAAATGGCATGCTAGTCCAGGACAACTAGCCTTGTCAAAAATGGTAGTCCCAAGTTCCGAAGTGGTAGTCCAGTACATTTCAATGAAAATTTTAAAACATGTTATGTAAAAAGAAATTACATGGTGTAGCTGGAGTTTGTATTGTACTGTTACTTCATATGATGGGATGTAGAGGTAGAAGAACTTCGAAATCAGGAAAAACAATATCTTTTCTATATTTTTCTGTTAATACAGACTAAAGACAGGCTGAAGTCTGTATTAGGAAGAGAATAGTTAGAATTAGTTAGAAGGACAAGCCATTGAACTCAACTGTCATCAAGGACTAGGACAGGAAGAAGATGAGCCCTGGCAATAGTACAGTGGCAGGATCAGCAGAAGTAGCAGCAGTGGCACTGTAGCAGCAAGTGACCAGAGAGAGAAAAAAAGTCTGTTGTTATTTACTACTCCCCTTCTGCATATTGGTGCACACTTTTTGTTTAGATGCTAATAAAAAAGTTTTTTACCAGTAACTGTGTGGTGTGTGTATTTCAATGGGTGCCAGAGTGGTGTGAACTAGATGGGAGGGTCAGGGCTGAGTTAGGCAGATAGTGACACTAGTAATGATGACTGCTTATATGCTTAGCCTTTTCAACAGCTCTCTGCAGTATCTTGAAAGTTGTGATTGTGCAAACAAAGGAAGGCAGTCAGGCAGGCAGAGGCACTCACTCAGGACTGTCTAGGGCAGTGGAAATGCAGTGCAAGTCTTTTTTTTTTTCCCTCTATTTTTAATTTTTCTTAGGGCATCAATCAGTCACAATTTAAAGCCCTTCTGTTTTGAGTCTCTCTTAACTGACTCCCAACTGTCTTTTCGTTCACTCAGTCTTCCCTTGTAACAAGTCTTCACTCTTCTTCTCTTTTCTTAAATAATTATTTGTACTCCCCAGTACCCCAGCCAGCCAGCCTTTCTTTTGTCTGCTTTATGGTCTGTCCTCCTACACTAGTCTTCTCACAATTCTGTTCAGGTGGCAATTCAGTAAATTCACCACTCTGCTCTTCTCTTCCCCCTTTACTTTTACTTTTTGCTGCAATGCTGCTCGGTTAGTCTATTTTATTTACTCGATCCTCCAACCCTTTTGAATTTTTTGTTGTTGTTTTTGTCTTTTGGGTAGATTTCAGCTGAGCTCAGGCACACTGGCAGTCATCAGCAGTCTATACTGACTCGTGGTAGTGGCTCCTGCTTCTGCCCTTTCCCTTCCACACCTCTGCTCACTAAGTCTCACTCTCCTTAGTCCCTAACTGTTCTCCCCAATCTCTCTCTTTTTTCAGCTCTAAAATTGGTTTATTTTTGTAATATGTCAAGTTGGCAACAACAACTAAGTGTGGCAGGTAGGTTTCTCATGAGTCCCGGACTAAAATAAAATGCAATTCACCAAGTTGGAGAAGCACACACGTTGTTTCTCCTTGCTCTGAGCAGAGAAAGTGAGTGAGCGCGCCTCCAGTTATGCCGCCACGTCACTGCCGCGGCCAATGGATGTCTCTTACCATTCTCCCCCGATCTGTCACTGGATTCATTCCATGCCTGCTAGTCCGATGACTGTCTCCTCCTCTGCCACTGCTCGCGCTTGCTCCCGCTACTCAATGCTCGTGCTCCCCTGCCACAGCTCACACGGGTCACATGACCCATGAGATGGACAAACTTCCACATCGCAGGTGAGCTCCCCAGTGGAGAAAACTGGCACTGCAGAAAAAAAAATGTTTTGTTATTTTTTAAAAACAGGACAAGCGGACCACGGACAAGGGCCCTCTGCACAAACTACTTGTCCCAGCCTATGATCTGGTAGCCCGGGATGTCGGGCTATTGGATTTGTCGAACCCTGGTGTGAGAGCTCCCCACCCACCATCACCCTCTGTTGCCTTCCCTGAAGCCAGTTCCCTACCCATCTCACCAGCTTTGCACCTGCCCCTGTGCCTACTAACTTACTTTCCAGCCTTCCATGCGGTGCCGAGTCGAATGCCTTACTGAAGTCCAGATACAAGACATCCACTGCATGGCCCCTGTCAAGTTGCCTAGTTACCCAGTCATAGAATTCCACCAGGTTGGTTTGGCAGGATCTGCCCCATATGAAGCCATGCTGTCTGCTGTCCTGTAGTCCTTTGGCCTCTAGGAGGGCCACGCCTCTCCTTCAGGGTGAGTCTCCATTAGCTTACCCACGATGAATGTGAGGCTCACTGGTCTGTAGTTTCCCGGTTCATTCTTGGGGCCACTCTTGTGGAGGGGCACCATGAGCCATCCTCCAGTCCTGAGCTACACACCCCGAATGTAGTGAGGGCATTAAATAGGTCTTCCAAAGGTCCTGCAAGGACCTCTGCCAGCTCCTTCAGTACCCTGGGTGGATGCCATCTGGGCCTGGCACCTTATCCACCCTTAGTGCCTTCAAACCCTCCCGAACTCTGCCCTCCATGATTTCCCCATCTGTCACCCCTCCCCATTTCTGCCATTTCTCCACCCTTGGATGTCATCCCCTTTCTCTTAGTAAATACTGAGCAGAAGTACTCATTTAGTGCTTCTGTTTTATCGCATCCCTGCTTCCACCCAACCCCTGCTTCCTAATCCTTACTATGTGGTCCTTACAGCTCCTTTTCTCCTGATGTACCTAAAGAGTCTTCTCCCCTTCTTAATGCTCTGTGCCAGCCTGAGTTCCGTAGATGCCTTGGCTCCCTTTACTGCCCTTGTCACCTCCCCGATTCTGTCAAGCATCAAGTACTCCTCCCTGTCCTCCTCTCCCTGTTTTTTTGTACTTCCTAAAGGCAGCTCTTTTCCTCCTTACCATTTCCATGACCTCCTTGCTCAACTAGCTTGGTTTCTTAGCCCTAGCTTTCTTGCTCTGGGCCTTGCAGCAGGTTTTGGTTGCCTCCACTATCCCCAGCTTTATGAACTCCCACCTCTGGTTAGTGTCCATACTAGATTGAATTCTGGCCAGGTACCCTTTTACCACTTCCCGCATCCTCCCAAAGTCGGCCCTCCTGAAGTCCAACACTCTTGTGCCAGATTCCACTCCTTCCTTGACCATATCCAATTTGAACCATACTGAGTGGTGGTCACTCCCTGACAGCAGTTCTTCCACCATAAGTTCTCTCACAAAGTCCCCATTTGACAGCACAAGGTCAAGGGTATTTCCTAACCTGGTTGGTTCACTGACCATTTGCAGCAGGAAGCTGTCCTGGAAGGCATCCAGCAGTATTTGTTCCTTTCTGTTCCTGGTTGTTGGGGTGCTCCAGTCCACTCCTGGCATGTTGAAGTCCCTCACAATCACTACACTACCCTTCTTGCAGGTCCTCCTGATCTGTCCCGCTAGTTCCCTGTCTAACTCCTCTATCTGAGATGGTGGCCTGTACACCACTCCCATTCTAAGAATCCTACTCTTGGAATCCTGGATTTGCATCCAAAGTGACTCCGTACTACCCTCCTCCCCTTCCTCCCTTACACACTTCAGTCCTTCCTTCACATATAGTGCCACCCCCCTCCTTTCCCAATCACTCTGTCCCTACGAAATAACCTGTACCCTGGTACAGACAGGTCCCAGTCATTGTCTTGGGTAGCCCATGTTTCTGTGATGGCTGCAATGTCCACCGTTCCCTCTGCCATGAGAACCTATAACTCTGCAGTTTTCCTCCTAAGGCTCCTAGCATTAAGGGTAACCACCTTCCACCCTTTCCCCCCCCCATCCGGCCCCCCTTTCCTAGCATCACCAACAGTACTTGCCATCTGTCCTTTGTCACTGTTATGGGGGGTAAGCTCATATGGTTTCCCAACCTGTGGTCCCTGCATATCTGTTCCCCAACTGCCACCCCCCACTCCTAGTTTAAATTCCCTACTTCTTCCATGTACTCCAGCCATACAGTGAGGAGCAGAGTGGTGGAGGGTGACAGTGACTTGATCATCTGGGTTAGACAATGATATCTTAGCAATACCGGGTCACACTCCAGATTGCTTGGCACTCTCCTCTTCATGGCCAAGGGTGTGGGCAGGATCACTAGACTCTGGACAGAGCACCATGGGCAGATAGGCCTGACTCACTTGGGGAGTCAAAACTGGAGATTACATTGGGCTGGGGCAAGTAGAGAAGGTTTTTCAGGTGGGAGGTAGAGCTCAGAGTGAGGTGAAGGCCGCTGGAGAGAGTGCCCTGAAGGATGGTGTATAAAGAGAGAAAAAAAAGTGAAAAAAAAAGCAAAGATTTATCATAATCTCAGTCACAGAAAAAGCAGAGGAATGAAAGCACTTGAAAGAACCGCATTATAAAATGTTCATTTAAATAATTTCAAATCATCATAGAACTAAAATACTTAGTGAGGCATGTATAGGCATCTGTCATGTCACACCCCACCCACCAACACCACCGTCCATACTCTCTTCCAGGGGTCTTCACCCTCGGTTTCCCATACCATCATAAACCCCGGGTGCATAACAAAAATACATAAAACACAGTTGCATAGCCATTATTCTCTATATAATTAATGGTCTCCGTTTTTTCTCATAGAGAAAAGTGTGTGTTAAATACCGTAACACCTGAGTAAGTGTTCACGCATTCATGCGCGCCCCTCTGCATAGCAGTCGAGACAAGTAAACAGAGCGCCAGCTTCCAACTTTCCCTTCTACCTCAAACATTACTAACGAGAAAAACACTTACTTGTCGTCATTACCTCCATCGCTTACTCAGTCGCCTAAAACATACAAATATAACATTTTATTCTCCCAAGCCTAACTTATGCAATTCACACTTTTGCCACGATCCCTAACTCTCTCCCTTTCAACCCTAACCTTTCCTCTGCAGGTCAAAGGACTACATCACTGCAGAAACAGGAAGCTATACCGCACAATCTCCACACTCATGGACTTCAACTGCTGTATCCACTTTATCTGACTTAATATTTTAAATAAATAGTTAACGTTCAAGCACAATTCTGTTTTCCTCACAGAAATAAACATTGTTCACCTGCAAGGTAAGCCTCCACGTCTTTTTTTGCAAACTCAAGTCTCACCATAGAAAAAACGGAGCCCTTCAATTATATAAAATAAAATATGCGGTGCAGTGTGTTAAACTCGAATTTAACACACACCCTTGTTGTTGGATGGCATTTATAAACCCCTTGGGCTCGTCCCTCGGGTTTATGTGCCATCCAACAACCTCGTGTGTTAAATTCTCGTAACACACTGCACCCTATATTTTATCCTATATTTAGTGTACACACAAGGCATGGGATGCAACACAAACACAGAAGGCAAAGCCCAAGTGGCTTATGAAAGCAACTAATAGTGAGGAGTGCATTAAATCACATATGCATAGATAGGCATCTTTTATTTAATTTGATGGTGAGCAGTTTTGTTTCTGTCTGATTGCTGGCACCAGCAGAAACATACACACACACACACACACACACACCACACACAGTCTCCATACCTCCCTCCTGGTCAACACCCCCTCACCCCCACCCAAACACACACACACACACACTTGCCACCTTTAGTCAACCTATTTGGACCATAATGAAGCAGGCCATACACAGCAGCTCTAAATGCAGCAGGTCATTTCAGCTGCCCCATCTCACACTTCAGATCACACAGCTGTGCAGCGGCACCCACCTAGTCCCTTACCGTCTCCATTTTGACCCTTATCAGACAACATCACAGCAGCCTCCAGCTGCCTCAGGTCCCACAAATTATTTGTATTAATGTGTGAAAGTGTGATCACACTTGCACTTGCCTCTTGGTGTGGAAAAGCAGCGCATGGACTGCTCCCCTTGTCTGTCAACCGGTGGTGTCCGTTCAAAAAAGTGAGCATCAGTATTTATACTGAATTACTGATTGTGCCACACTCCGATAGGTTAACTCTGCTAATTTGTTGCACAGTAATAAAAATAACATAACGAATGTATTCCTCTATGCCCATTCTCAATGAACACCGATCAAAATAAATAGACGGTGTGTTACCTGATTAAGAACAATTTTAATACATAAATACTCCAAACTCACATTATGGGATACGAGAGGGAGCAAAAACCAAATGTGAAAATCAAGGGTGATGGCATTGCCAGACAAATAAGGTATGTGGCACTTGTGTGTGACACTATGAAAGGGAAAATGTAGCAAGCAGGCTAGCAAAAGGGACTAAAACATGCACACAGTAGATGTTGCGGATTTACCACTGTATACATAGCGTGGGTTTTACAGAGCCTGTTACAACCGTGTTGCGCTCACGGACCCCACCCACACACACACACACACACACACACACACACACACACACACACACACATACACAGTCTCCACAAAGCCAACACAAGGTATATAACTGTCGCACAGCTCACGTATTCCCAGTAATGAAATATTGGCATACAGGACTGAAGAGTACTGTGATTAGTAGCAGTAATCATTTTATGTAGACATCCTTGTCTTTACAACAGGAGAGAAACAGCAAAAGGAAAGAAGTACTGAGAAGGGGCAACCTCATCTGACACCAAAGTATTGTGGGCAGGGGCCACCCGAGAGACAACTTCTCCAAATTCATTGTATTCAAACACAGTGCCATTCATGACTCAAGCTGGGTGGGTGAGGTTGAATTTACAATTTCTTTACACTGCTGTAAAACTCGGGCACTAGATGAAGTAAATCCACAGCACTGTAATGGAGCAGACTGCAAGGATAAGGAGAATAAAATACAGTCTAGGATAGCAGTAGTAGTAGTTTGGTGTACGATAATGTTACTGAAGCAAAACTAGTAGTGCTGGGATTTAATGTTGTGGCAGTCAATGTGACTTAGCAAGGACATGGTCAGAGGCTAGGGGTGATTAAAGGACCATAACGAACAGATTGACTAGCCAGGTGTCTGTAAACGTTGCACTCCTGATATGGGTGCACCCATGTATGTTTGCACACATATGAACAAGGAATCTGAATGACACAGTTCTGTAACAGGAATGCTATTGGCAGATTTACTTAGCTGGGTACCAGCGGTGCAAACATAGCGCTACATTGAACTGTTTTCGTAGTGAAGTAATGCATCAGTGGCTCACACCAACTGATGGCTCACGATCGAAATGTTGCAACGCCTCCACTATAGTGCGACTGTTGAAAAGCAAATGGCAATCGGACGATACAGTCAAGTGAGATGCTGTGTAGCAGTGAGAAATGCAGTGTGCTGACAAACACATAAATGACACCAAATGTCATAGGCGGCAGTAAGTAATAGCCAGGGGCACTGGGAATTCGCGGGCGCAAAATGTGCGCTATTTCCGCGATTTGAGGCTTCCTCCGCGACCCACCCGTGACTTTAGCCATTCGGACCATTCCCCCTGCAACCCATGTTAGAATGGCTCCGAATAATTCCCCCAAACCATTTAATTCATTGCCCGAATGTTTTCGGCGTTTCAAATAAAGGAAAGTCACTTCCGCATCTGTGACATGTGACTGATGATGACGTATAACAGGGGGCAGGACACTTGTTCTCTTTCCTGCAAAATTAAATTGGCACTTTTTTATCAATCCTGCTTCCACTCAGGTCCGTTTCATTTCTATATAGTGTGAGTGCGTCTAGAGAGTCGCGAGATTAGAGGAGGGAAAAAACTGTGCTGCCTTACCGACCGAGCGGAAGCCAAACCCGCCCGCCTGCCTGTTCGCTCACTGGCTGGGCCCGGCTGCCCGCTGCTGGAATTTTCGTTTCATTTTGAATTCAACAGCTAGCGATCCTGAAACAGCAGCCAGCACCAAACGGACACACAGCAAGCAGCAGGCTGTAAATCACTCAATTCAGTGGAGAGCCTACTGCTAGTTCCTGCTTCTGTCCTTCCTTGTAATTGTAAGTACAATAATTGATTATTTATTGTGGGGTGCAAGAAACGTACAACTAAATGCATAGAGGGAAGGAGAGAAGATGGGGGCAGATGGAAGGCAGTTGCAATTGGGGCTGTGGGGTTCAAACTGAAGTCTACTGGTCTGTATTGTTTGTATCATTTGTGTGTGTGTATATAACAAGAGGAACATATTTGAGGTTTACTTTGAAGGACAGGGGAGGGCACAGGTTCAGTCTGTGTGTGTGTATATACATTTTTCTTTCTAACTGTATAACATGTATTGTTCTGGTGTCTTCTCAATGTTGGGCAGAAGGGCAGATGGCGGACTGGCCCACATGCCGAAAAAAAAATTGTTCTGGCCTCGGGTGATGGTGGGCATGGGATGGACATGCAGGCTGGCCCAGAACAATTTTTTTCTGCATGTGTACCAATCGCCAGGTCCGTCTCAAGCTCAGTCGCTGTTGTTGCTGGTCGGTGGAGGGTCAGGCTCTGCTGTCTGGCCCCACACATGCCTAAAAACTGTTCTGGCCTCGGATGATGGTGGTACTGGGACGGACGTGCAGGCTCGCCCAGAACAATTTTTTTCTGCATGTGTACCAGTCCGCCAGGTCCGTGCCAAGCTCCAGTCGCTTGTTGTTGATGGTCGGTGGAGGGTTGGGCCTGGCGGTCTGGCCCACATGCCAAAAAAAAAATTGTTCTGGCCTCGGGTGATGGTGGGCATGGGGCGGACGTGCAGGCTGGCCCAGAACAATTTTTCTGCATGTGTACCAGTCCTCCAGGTCCGTGCCAAGCTCCAGTCGCTTGTTGTTGATGGTCGGTGGAGGGTCGGGCCTGGCGGACTGGCCCACATGCCGAAAAAAAAATTGTTCTGGCCTCGGGTGATGATGGGCATGGGACGGATGTGCAGGCTGGCCCAGAACAATTTTTTTCTGCATGTGTACCAGTCCGCCAGGTCCATGCTCCAGTCGCTTGTTGTTAATAGTCAGTGGAGGGTCGGGCCTAGCGGACTGGCCCACATGCTAAAAAACTGTTCCGCATAATTGTACTATTAATTTAATTATGTGATCGTAGCGATCCTTCATATACTGTGCACTGTTTCATGTGGTCCGTCATTGATAGGTGGGACAGACCCCACAGACTGGTACACATGTTGGAAAACAAACTGTTCTGTGCCTCTTGTTTTACCTCTACTTCCCTCCCTTCCCTCCCTCTATCTATCCATCAGCAGTGGCCAGAAGAATTTGTTTTCCAACATGTATACCAGTCTGTGGGGACAGTCCTGACCATCAATGACAGATTTCTTGGTGTAGGATAGAAGGTATGTACCTATTGTGGAAGTGTTAAATAAAACAACATACTAAGCTTTCGTGTGTGTGTATATATTTTATTTAATTTGAATACAAAGAGAGACAATACACTAATTATCACACAATTTCATAGATATATACAATAAAATGTAGTAGCATTCAAACATTAAAATTTGTCCTCAAAAAAATCATCACTGTACATTTCCAGTCGAGCTCGCAAGCATGTCCGCATCACAAGCAAAGCGCCTACTTGCTCTCACGGAAGAAGCCAAAGACGCCATGTTTCATATTGTATCCAGGCCAAGGATCGTGTAAAGATGTATCCAGAAGATCTTTATGAGGATGGAGGCCACTTGTTCTGCCGATTTTGCTGCCACACGATCGACTTTCTCCAGAAGCATACCATTGACATCCATATGAAGTCACAGAGACACCTGGACCGGAAAGCAGAAATAAAGAAAAGAAACAAAGGTAAAAGGACTGTTCTATTCCTTTATTAATTTTGCGTTTATTGCTTTTTCCTGTTTTCCCCAGCCCACTCACTCATCCTTGTGGAGGGATGAACTGCAGGACACCCCCTACTACTAGCTGTCCCTCTACCCAGAGTCTTGTCCATTCTCCACCCACATGCTCAGGCTTACCCCCCTGAGCTGGGCTGCTGAGGGGGCTTCCCACTCCCTAACAGACATTGTAGACAAGACCTAGATTACCCCCCAGGTCAGGGCCACCATGAGAGTGGGACCCTCCCATGGGGTATTGGTGGTAGGGGGCGGAGGAACTAATCGAGCCATCATGTTGGGGGCTGGTATTTTTCTTTTCCTGGGGGCATGGATGTTCAATGATGTCCAGCATCAGCCCTGCCCCCCTGAACATTCAGGCGTCTGTCACTGCAGTACTACCAGCCCCTAACAGGGTCCATCAAGCACCGGACACTCTCCCCTCCCTCCCCTCGGAGAAGGACAGCATTTCTCTGAACACCCCATCCTTCTCTCTCTGGCCGGCCCTCCACCCCGGGTCTGTTCCTGAATCTGGGTCGCTGGTGGCATAAGCAGAAATCCAACCGCTGCACCAGTGGGCTGGCCAGGATTTGCAATCCTGCTTACCCCCCCCAACATCAGGGCTTCCTGAACCTGGGCTGCTGGAATGCCTGAGGTAAGATGAGAAGCTCGGCCCTCTGTGCCACCAGGCTGGCTCAAACTGCTCTGTTCCACCTGCTTAGTATTTTGTTTTCTTTACGTGCGGTTGTGGAATGTTTGACTAGTGACTATGCGCAAACTGCATAAAAATGTTATCTAGATTGTTTTTTGTGTCTTCCAGGTGCTGCCAGTCATCAGTGACAACAAGCTCTCACAACATGTCTTGCCAGAGCAACGGCGTCCTCATTGGAACGAAAGGAGTTTGTGCTGGACTTTATTCAATGTCTGACACGAGCAGATATTCCTCTGGAAAAGGCTCCAGCTTTACAAGAGTTTCTTCAGAAATACACCAAACAAGGAGGAACACTTCCTGGACCAGCACAACTGCGCAGCACGTATCTGCAAGAACTACGCCCACAACATGAAGCTAACATAAAGAAAGAAGTGGAGGATGCCAACGTTTTTATCTTTCTGGATGAAACCACAGACTCCTGTGGATGCAGCGTGTTAGCAGTTTTGGCTCAGCCTTTGAATAAAGTTGGAAAACAGCCCATTCTGATTGGTGTGGAGTTCCTGCAGCGTGTTAACCATTCAACAATATCACAGGCTCTGCTGAGAGTTTTAAATGCCAACTCTGTGAACTTCGACAAAGTACTTGCAGTTGTTTCAGACAGTGCAAGTTACATGCACAAAGCATTTGGTTCAGTTCTCTTTGGAGTACTACCAAACGCTGTGCATGTGACCTGTGTGGCACATCTTCTCAATCTTATTCTGGAAATCTGGGCAGACACCTTACAAGATCTGAACAGCGTGGTAGCGCTTGTTAAGAAGGTGTTTTGCCAGAGCCCAATGCGCCGCCACCAGTTCCTGTCTTTTGTGGAGTCAAAAGATAATGTGACTCCAAAGATGCCGGTATATTCGGTCCTGACAAGATAGAGCTCGTGGGTCAGTGCTGTGGACTATTTAGCTGAATACATGCCCATCATTGCTGAATTTCTACAAAGTGAAACATCTGGTGCAGCGACCCTCAAAAGGCTGAAGGACCTGCTGAAGGACAAATTAACAGAGTTGATGACGCAAGCAACATTTGTCAAAGAACATTCAGTAGAGTTGGTTAGGCTCATCGAAGAGCTACAGTCCAACTCCAAGCCACATGGGTGCAACATTTATTCAAAATTGCAAACTGTTCATTTCTTTTCAGACTTTTGCACAACAGCTGGTGCTCAGGAGTACAGGCCCCAGACTGTGGAATGGTTATCCAGATGCCAAGTACAGGAACGTGAGGCTTGTTCCACTCTTTTTCAGACTCTGATGCTGCAGAGCAGTGAGAAAATGATAAACATTGTAAGCCACCACCCCTCCTTGAACATTTTTGAAGCAGCAAGAGTCTTCGATCCCCAGTAGCTACCAACAGTGGAGAAGAATAAAACTGACTACACTGAACGGATCCCTGGACTGCTCAAGGTCTCAAACATGGAATGGCATGCATACATGGCTCTAGCCCAGACAATTCCATCTGACTTCAACCTGTCAGAATGGTGGAAGGCACAGCATGTTGCACTGCCACAGCTCACTGCCACTGCCAAGCAATACATCTGGCTTCCAGTGAGCACAGCCAATGTAGAACGAACATTTTCAATGTACTGAGACCTGCTGAAGGACAACCGACGGACTTTAACAAAGGACAATGTAAAACTGCTTTTAATGTTGAAGTACAATAAAACTATATAGAGATTTTAGAGTGGTTTCTGAGTGGCTACTGAAAGGAGAGTGCGAGGAGTGTATCGTAAGGAATAAAATTGCGTATCTGCAATTTGTAGGAAATTGATATTTAAAATGTTTTCATTATCTATATTGCTGGCCTTTATAGTCTAGATATATTGTTAAATAAAGTTTGGGCATTGTTAGAAAATTGGTATTCTGATTTTATTTTCAATTATGTAATTGATTGCCATATATAGCTTTCATTAAAGTTTGGTTATTTTGCATTATGTCTTATTTTTTTTGGTGTTGTACTAAATATTATATATCTGGAAACTACGCAACTACGATGTCAAGGGCCCCGCAATTTCCCCGCAATAAATCTGAAAAATCTCTGCAATTTGGCCATGATTTTTCCGCAATTTTCAAGTGCCCCTGGTAATAGCGGTGCAAACACCTCTTATAACATATTACAATGCCTGTAATCATAAAAAAAAGAAGCAAGTTTACTCTGTTAGGAATCAGGTGGATTGAATCATAGGAGCTCACCTTACTGAGAATTGGAGCAGGAACCAAAAGAGAACAGTCACTGCTTCAACACCGGCACAATTAAGGAGATGGTAATGCTCACACACAGGTGAGAACAAATTTATGTGCATGCGGACACTGTCCCAGTGTGATAGCATGACACAGCTGCATGTGGCTGCAACAACTGCAAGGGAGGTTTATTAGTGGGCCATGGATAAATCAAGAATAGGTGAAAGATAGAAAATGAAAACATCGCACAAAAAAAACACTTAGTAAGGTAAGGGATGGACAGCACGCGTTGAGACAATTATACAAATTGATCAAAACAATGACAAAAGCAGAATGCTGGTGAAACGCTGACAGTGCAGCTTTAATATATCATGCTAGAGAAGCTTGTCTCCTCTGTGCCTTCTGATTTAAGTAATGTATATTGACCTTGACACTCTGTACAATGTTATTGAACCCCTGTCTCTCTAAATCAAATGTTTATATGCAAGTCTTGGCTTCCCTAATTGTTCTGCTATTGTATATATTCCATGTATTGTTATTGGGTCTCGGCCCCCAGGTCACATCTGGAATCGAGCTTTTAGCTCAGTATGCCTTCCTGGTAAATCTCGTAAATAAATAAATAAATAAATTTCTAGGCTATGTAGTCCCAGTATGTTTAGTCTTTCATTGTATGAATAACATTTTAATGATTTAATCAACTTTGTATACCTCTGTTGTACTTTTCTAATTTATGAACGTATGTTTTAAGGTAAGGACTCCATATTTGGCTACCATAGTCCAGAATCGGTCTAACATATGATACATATAATGGCATTTGTACTTCTGAGTGTCTGCTTTTTATGTTTCTTTTAATTGCCATCATAATTCTGTTGGCTTTACTAATGACTGAGCTACATTGTTCTTTAAACATTAATCCATTATCGATTAAAATCCCTGGTCCTTTTCACATGTCTTTTTGAACAAGTGGTATACCATCTAGTGTATATTGTTTTTCTGATTTTACTTACCCATATGTATAACACAGCATTTATCATCGTTCAATTTCATTCCCCATTTTTTCATCCATTCATTTATTGCATCAATCTCCCTCTCCCTCCTGATGTTGTTTCCTTACCCTGAACTATTGAGTCCTCCACTAGGAGAAGCTTTCTTCTCCCCGGGATTCTCTGGCCCTGTCCCATATGCCCCCGCCTGGGGGTATGCCCTTCACCCTTGGTTACAACCTTGGGTTCTCTTTCGGGGCTCTCCATCTCATTGAGAACATCATATTTTTTCCTTAGTTGTACCAGGTGGGAAGGGGGGTGCTTGAGCTCCACCTTCTTCAACCTCCCTAAGCCCACTGTAGTTCATCCAGGCCTCTGACTGGGTACTCTATGTGGCAGTGGCTGGTGGTATAGTGGTCCCGAGATGGGGCAAAAGTCCCCAGCACTCATGCTAAGTGTGCTCGAAGCCTGGCAACCTCCTCCCTCAGCCCAGAGAGGTGCCTGCATATGGGGCAGCACTGCAGTTCCCAGAAAGTTCTTCTGGTCACCACCCTCTTACCACTGCACTGCACCACTCCTTGTGTTATCCTACATATTCCTTAAATATGCCTCTACCCTCTTTTTTTTTTACCATCTCTCTCTCCCATTTACAAAGTTTCTTTGTTTATGGCCCTGCCATGTTACTGCAGATCTTGCTCCTTTCTGCTGTGTGCTCCTGTCAAACTTATCCTATTCCTAACAGAGTGAAATTGACAAGATTGTGCAATTTAAATGTACAAATGTCCACTTATGTGATACAACAGCAGCTTCAGCCTCATCCTTCCTTTGGTTTTATTGGCTTCTTAGATATCAGCCTGCCCCTGGGCAGAGCCTATATGCTCCTGCCAACTAACTAAGCATTTAATAACATGTGGAGGTGGGAGGGTGGTAAAAAATATCAGAGGCAAAATGCTTCCTGGGCAGATTCATACTTATACTCTTACCTCTCTTAGCAGCATGCAGCACAAACAGTTAAAGAAAGATTCAGACTAGCAACTCCTGCTTGAATGGTTCCTCTATTTCCGGACAAAGAAACCCCTCCCCCAGCAGCCAGCAGCAGTTAAAGAGAGAATTAAGCTAACCCTCCTCTGGGAAAATGATCCTCTCCCCATATGCTGTTGGTTTATTACTTTTGAACAGGCATACTGTACATTGTTCAATGCCGGTACATAGCTGCCTGTGTTGCTCCACTGCAATTTTTTTGTTTGCTCATTTTGTGTATGTTCTCTTCTCTCTTCCTTTTGTTACAATTTTAGTTGTAGCTTGCCTACGTACTGTATCTTGACATGGAACCTGTGTAAAACAGCTCTCAGCTCAAAGGTGTCAATCCGAGAGTCTAATAAACATAAATAAATAATTAAATATGTTTAGTTTCCCTGAAAAAGAACATTTCCTTGGGTCAAGAAGAAGCCTTTGCTGCAAGAGAACCACCCATGATGCTCAGCACATTTGAGGCCTCCCACAGTACATACACCAGCACGATCACAGTGTGAGTGACCACCCACAGTACGTACACCAGCACGATCACAGTGTGAGTGACCCATGCATTTCATTTGTCTTTGTCTTCTGACTCATAAATATTTGCACTGCTTTCTAGTTCCACCTGCTTTTGCTGTTCAGTTTTAAAACACAGACACATAGACAATGATCGCAGAAAAAGATCCATGGTCCATCCAGTCTGTTGAGTTTCCTTTAGAGTCCTGGGATCTACTGTCCCCCCAGGGTTCAAGCCCTCCCCGGACTCTCCCCATGCTCCCAGTTTCTGTCATCCCGAGCAAGCTGTCCACCCTTCATTCTGCCCCAAGCATGCTGGAGACCAACAACAGATTTTACACCTCCCATTTTGGCTAGTACACTGTTCCATGACTCCACTGCCCCTTTCTGTAAAGTGATTATTCCTCATATCCCTCCTGAACCTCCCTTTTACTAGCACTCACTCATGTCCATGTGACCACAAGCTAACATTCAAGCTAAGTAGTTCCCCAGTTCACTTTGTTAAGTAAGCAATAACCCACAACAAGGTATTTGGTTATTGGGGATTAATCAACAACCTGGGTACATTGTGAGGCATGAGGCTGCAAGCTAAGTGTCCTCTCAGAGCCTGGGGTGTTGATTAATCCCTAATACCTCTCACCCTGGAGTGAGTTTTGCACTTATAACATGGGTCATGGTTAAACAACAAAAAATATCCGAAAGGTGTCTTTAGCTATTTAAATGCCAGTGAAGATACTGTCGTTTTGTCTCCCTTAGGGCTCCCTATAGTCCAGCCCTCATTTCTTTGATTGAACCCTCTAACAGAGCTAATGTTATGTTCCCCTTTGGCTGGAGGCCTTCTGGTCACTACTGCTATAGATCTCCGGCTCCTCTGCTCATCCTAGAGCCGGGGATGTACATTTATTAGTAACGGCTACATGGCCAAACTGGAATTGGAGCACAGCTCCTTTCAGTTTTTGTTCCGATGGCTGCGCATTCTCAGAGGGGGTGTGGCCACCATCTTGTTTAATCACTTCGCAGTCCTGGCTTTCCAAAACACCAGGATCACAAGTTACCTTTCTTTTAGCACCTGCAGGTGTGGAAACCACAATCTGATCCTCGGCCCCATACGCACAGTGATCCCACAGGGTAGAGGACAGTGACGGAACATTACAATTTGCTCCTGACTACTCTGCCCACGACATTCCACACTCCTGTCATTACACCCGGAGTCAATTCACTCCTCCAACAACTCACTTCTAAGACTATTGTCCCCAAATTCACTCCCAAAAATGAAATTACTGTAGTTCTTTGCCTTCACTACCATATTCAGTCCCAATCTGTATTTTAGTCCGGAGTGTGTAGTGTAAGCATTTATTATTCCCCGATTCACCAGAAAAGATATTCAGTCGGACACTGCGTGAGCCAGACCATGTTGCCATAGTTACCATCTAGATCCACACCCTGATAGAGACTTGGTGCATATGCCAGTTAAAAAGCATCATTTTATTGAAATAATTTATTAAAACATCTCAGTCTGTGGCTGTGAGTTAATATTCGAGCTTATGCGCCACCCTTCTCAGAAATTCCTCTGTGTGCGATCAGCACACTTCTCTAGGATACATGCTAGTCTGGTAATATTATCTTGGTAAATTCAGGCGTGACCCTGCTGGTGGGTTGCCAGCAAGAATCTGTTGTACTTCTGAATCCCGCTTTCTCTGTTCTCCTCGTAGCCCTTCAATAAATTTCCAGATGGTGGGATGCACCATGCACAAAATGCTTTGCATCCCCGATGAAAAGCTCAATGACATTGTTATTTTGGCTCTTCCATCAGACACACTTTGCAATGGTTCCAGAGTTCTATCGGGAAATGTGGTTGCCTTTCTCCCTGTGCCTTCTGTTTCTCCTCCCAGCCCACAAATCCTCAAAATAATCAACTATTAGGACTAGCTCATTGGGAAAACGCACAAACTTTCTTCCGTAATCTCTTCAAATCTAGAGATTACTTGATCTGGTGGATAGAAAGTGAAGGCTGGGAGGTACTTGCATTTCAGAGCGAACTCTGCATCTTAGCATAGCGTGCTGCCAGTCCTTCAGCTTGAATTTTTGGTATAAGCATTGGGTAAAATGAAACAACACCCAACTGGTTTTGCTTGGAGAATACTGATTGAAATGCAGAAATGCATGCATGTTCAAAGTCAGTCATTATGACTTCTGGACTAAGGTTAGGTTAGGTTCCTTAAATATGGTGAACATGTATTCTTAACATTCTCTGCTTTTACCTGTTAAGAATGCATATATAGCAGGCTGCACATGTACCAAACTACTCTCCCATAATTATGTACAACTGTTTAAAAAGTGGGGTGCCATGATAATGTACCATCAGCATGCCAAGCCTGCATTAGAAATTTCAAGTTTGATCTGTGCCAAACATTAGAGTTCTGTTGCTGCCAGGCCAACTGCCATGCAATAAAAACCTAACTGCCTCACCATCAGAGTTGGGACTGTAAGTTGTCTAACTGTCATGGATTTGCAGTGCATATAGATCCTTAGGATTCGGTGGTGCGCCATAGACACGCACACGTTGAATTGTGCGTTTTAGGTTTGTATCAATGATTTTTCCCTATGCTGCAAGTGACACATTCTCCTTAGCGTGCAGTAGCACTTGTGAGGTTGTGTCCTGTGTTGAGCCAGCCCTTTCCTTAGCTAGCTTCATAGCTTCATGCCTTTCCACAGCGCAAGGGTCTGGTGCATGGGTATGCTGTGAGAACCTATGCACAATTACAGGGTTATCATATGAAAAAGTATGAATCCGTGCATTACACAACTTTGCTTTCTTTACAGCATATTCACATTGCCAGATTGCTTTTTCTTGATGTCCAGTCTTATGAAATGTATAAATATAATTCTGGTCATCAACCATCTTTTTCTTTGAGTGCTCTGACATCACAAATCTTCCAGTCATGTTAAATACTAACATACTAAAATGCCAGTAGACTAGGCATAACAGTCTTTCATGTCTGTTCATTTGGTCAGCCCCACCCTGGGAGCTGACCTTGCTGCCCCCCTCTCCCTCTCTGACTGCTCCCTTCCCAGTCCTGAATATTTTTGCTGCACTGGATTTTGCTTCCAGAACCCTTCCCCTGTACCTATCCCACCCCCTTTTGAACCACTCCACCATCTCTGCTTCCACCAACCCCCTGGGCAGTGCATTCCATGGCTCCACCACCCTCTAAGTGAAATAGCACCTCCTCCTTTCTCCCCCCTCCAGCTTCCACCCATGCCCTCTAGTTGCCCCCCTCCCTTCCCTGGGAGCACCCTGACTGCTCCTCCCCTATTTAACCCCATCATGTACCTGAAGACCTCTATCATGTCCCCTCAGTCCCTTCTCTCTTCCAATGTGTACATATTTAACTCTTCGAGCCTCTCTCCATAGGTCCTGTCCCCCAAGCCCAAATCATTTTGGTTGCCCTCCTCTGGACCCTCTCCAGGAGTTCAATGTCCCTCTTTAAATGTGGCCTCCAAAACTGCACGCAGTACTCGAGGTGCAGCCTCACCAAGCAATAATAGTGGAAGTATCACTTCCCTCCTTCTGGAGGTGATCCCCCTAGCGATGCATCCTAGCATCCTGTTGGCCTTAGCCGCTGCCCTCCTACAAGTCTCTGGTTGTTCATCTTGACATCCACCACCACCCCCATGTCCCTCTCAGCGTCAAGACTGTAGCATCCCCCCAGGTGTTACACTTGGCCTGGGTTTCTGGCTCCCAGGTGCAGTACCTTGCATTTCCTGCATTGAACCTTAGCTTCCACTTTCTAGACCAACTTTCCAGAGCCTCCAGAACCCCTGTGGGGCCACCCTCCCTCCTCCCCATCCACCACGCCCCAGTTTTGAGTCATCCATAAGGACTCATCTCACTCTGATACCCTTCCTTATGTCAGAGACGTAGGCGTTGAACAGGAGGGGCCCAAGGACCCCACTAATGACCCTCCTTGGGGATGAGACTATCCCGCCAACCATGGCCCTCTGGGTCCAGTCCTGTAACCAATTTCCTATCCATCTTTTCATCTGGTTCCCCAACCCCATTTCTCCCAGCTTATCCAACAGGCCCCCATGAGGAACAGAGTCGAAAGCCTTGTTGAAATCCAGAAAGCTGTCCACTGGTCTACCCAGGTCCAAGGTACTCATCATCCAGTCACAGAACTCCACAAGGTTTGTCTGACATGAGTTCTCTGGGACAAATCCATGCTGTCTATCGTCCAGGCACCCCAACTTTTCCAGGTCCCCCCCCCAGTCTCTCCTTGACAATGCCCTCCATCACTTTGCCCACCACTGATGTCAGGCTGACTGGCCTGTAGTTCCCTGCCACCTCCTTGATCCCCCTTGTGGATGGGCACTTTATGCACCACCTTCCAGTTCTGGGGCACTCACTCTGTCCTCAGAGAGATGCTGAAGAGCTCCGCCAGGGGGTTCGCCAGGACATCCTCCAGTTCCTTCAGTACTCTACGATGCAATTTATCTGGCCCCGGTACTTTCTCCATCTTAAAGGACCTGAGGGCTTTCCTCACTCTCTCTGCAGTGATTTCCACCTCTGCTACCTCGTCCCCTTACTTTGCCTTACCCTCACCTGCCAGTGATGCCCCAGACCCACCCGATCCAGTGGCGGCCCCCCTCCTCAGTTTCATCGTCTTCTCCCATGTAGATGCATCCCCCCCATTTCCCTTGGTGAAAACTGAGGTGAAGTACTCATTTAGTACCTCAGCCTGCTCCCTGGGTCTTGTGCCCATCTCTCCCTGTTTTAATCCTGCTAATCTGCTCCTTCACCCTTCATTTTCCCACTGTATCTAAAGAACCCCATGTTCCCCTCCTAATACCCTGTCCAGGTTCTGCTCCTTCCTTGCCTTAGCTGACCTCACCACCGTAGTGGCCCTTCTGGCCATCAGCTCATACTCTCCTCAATTTCTTTCACTCCTTGAGCACTTGAATTGCCTATAGTGAGCCACTTTCTTTCCCCTCACTGCCTCCTGAACCTCCCTGGTCCACCACAGGGTTTTCAGGCCCTACTGCATTTTTGTCTTACTCTTGCACAGGGTAGTAGCATCCTGCACCCCCAGATGATTTCCCACCTACTATCAGCTCCATGTCCGGCCCAATCCCATCTAAGTGCTCCTTAAGGATCCTTCCCATTTCCTTGAAATCCACCCCCCTGAAGTCAGTTACCTCTGTCTTTGTGCAGCCTTCTACCCCTTCTAGGTTCAGGCAGAACCAGACCGTGGCATGGTTGCTCCCCACCAATGGGTCCCTTACCTCCAGGCTCCCAATCTGGTCACTGTCTGCCAGCACCACATTCAGTATCTGCACCTCTCTGGTCGGTTCCCCCACCTGCTGAGTTAGGAACGCATCCTGAAAGACATCCAACAACCTCTGTTCCCTGGCCACCGAGGATGTCAGTCTCACAGTCTGTTCCTGGCATGTTTAAGTCCCCCAGCACCACCACCCTTCCCCTGCCCAATCTGCAGTGTCTCCCAACATCTGCCACCAGACTCTCCTCCAGCTCTTCTGCCAGCGCAGGGGGTCTATACACCACTCCTATTTTTATTCTCTTGCCCCCCACTTGTTATCAAGGTGACCCAAATGACCTCCACAGTTCCCTCCGCCTCCACAACTCCTCCTATGGCAATGCAGTTTTTGACTATCACTGCTACCCCTCTCCCCTTCCCTCCCCCCACCCTTCCTGAACATAGTGTAACCCTCCAGGTTCAGGCCCCAGTCGTGTCCTGCAGTGGCCCAGGTCTCAGTGACCATTGCCACATCCACCGCTCCCTCAGTTAGCATCACCTGGAGCTCAGGCGTTTTGTTGCCCAGCTCTGGCATTTATAAGGACTACCTTCCACCCTTTCCCTATACTTCCATTTCCCCTGCTTGCATTCCCATGGGGATTCAGTCTTCCCCTGGTCTGCACCTTACCAGTCGGCCTTTTCCCACATTCCTCCAGCTCCCCCAGGGGGTGGAGACAGAGTCCCTCCTTTATTGGACCCCCCTCAACAGCCTTTTCTCCCATCCCTCCCCCCTTCACAAGTTTAAACCCCACCTTTCACCAACGAACCCCTCTATTTTTAACTTAAGAATTTCCTTCTCCTCCAAATTGAGATGGAGCCTATCTCTAGCATACAGCCCCTTATCCTCCCATGTCTCCTCCCAATCCCCCATCAAAAGTTCCCCATCAAAATCCCCCAAATCAAAGACAAAGTTTGACACAGGGTAATCTGCTGCAACTGTGGTTCAGAATGGAAGCGCAGGGTGAACGTCGATGTTTTTTTGTATAAATGGTAAACCAATCAGAATGTTGGGCTACTGAAGTGTGTTATCCAATCAGGAAATGCCAAATATATGTCTGGGTAAAAAAAAATAAAGAAACGCAATGCCATTATAAAAATAATGTTCTGATGGAGCGAATTACCTGGGAGCGGATCATTATAGGAGGAGCGGACTGACGCTGGAGTGTAATGTCAGGAGCGAATCAACAGGGAGCGAGAAATTGGGAGCGAATTGTCATGTACCCGACAGTGACAGCATTGGCAGCTGCAGCTACGAGGTGACAGGAGGTGCCAGGGTCTGGATCCCACCCAGGACTCCTTGGAGTGACATCAGCACTGGATCGGGCCAGAACCCACAATGTAAGCCCAATTTGGGGGGCTTGCACACAGAATAGTGTAATGCTGTTAGTTCAATTATTTTTGATAATATAGACGTGCTAACAATGTAAGCATCATTTGCAACCAATACTAATCTCTGATGAAAATGCATGAAATACATGTCCACAGGTACTTTGTGATAAACGTGTAATAATAAGATGAGATGCATCTGCTCACACAAGTCATGTATGAGCTTAAAAACACAAGATAAGTCTTCAGTTTATTAATTTGAACTATGGTGACTGTCTGAGACCCCTGAGACCATACAGTCCCTTTTTCAGGAGTGACCCAGGATCAGTACAACATAACAAGAGAGGATCTGAAATGTATGCAAATATAACATTAAAGCTTCAGCAAGAAAAATAATATAATACAGGTGAGAAAAAAAATATACAGCATTCATACAACATTTAAACAAACTGTGAACAGCATTACAACACTGTCAGTCTCAGGCGAATTCGTAAGCACCCATGTCTGGGCATGATAGGTTGGCTTGGTGAAAAAATTATGCCAGGGTGCTTGCTCCTGGACGGAAGAGGCCGCGAGGGCTGCCTGCATGGGCCCTCCCTCACCCCCACCTCAAGCTCCAACTAAAAATTACACCAGATAATTACTTTAGAATTGTGGAGCCAGCGGTCAGCGACTCAGTTCTCCGACGTTTATTTTCCTGCTTTTGGACCTGAAATAACATTCAGTGCAGCACCTGTACAGCTCCCACATTGCCAGCATGCCTGGCCCTGCCGTTTCTGCCTCCCTGCTTGCCCTGCGGTCTGCTTACAAGCTGCTGCTGTGGGAGGTGCTGGAACTTGGCGCCTTCCGGTCAGCGCATGAATGAAGACAGTTTTTTACTTTTACATTTAGCCTTGTTCTGCAAGCCATTTTTGTACTGTTACCTTAATCATGGGCACAGATGGTATACGCTTTCTGGCAACTCTGTCTGTTACCTTAATTTGTGCTGAGCCATTTAAAAGCCGTTGGTTGCCTTAAATTACTGGAGTTAGCAATCTCATGCCTTTGGTTGCCTTTGCCTTAATTTTCTGGATTTAGCCATTTTTAAAATACTGGATTTAGCCATTTTTAATGCCTGTGGTTGCCTTACATGATGTTGCACTAGCCATTTTGTTTAGCTAACCCCATATCACAAGAGCCACTACAATAGCCTTTTTAATGCCTGTGGTTGCCTTACACGATGTAGCACCAGCCATTTTGTTTAGCTAACCCCATATCACAAGAGCCACTACAATAGAAAGTTAATTGCATAACCTTTGTGCTAACTGTATTCACCATTTAAAGCATATTGCCTCGTACAGGACTTATACTTGATGCAAAAGCCACTCAGACTGAAACTTTCAACCAACTGTGTAAATTTGTTAAGCAATATAGCCACTCTTACTGGGCTGATTCTTGTTTAATCCTCTGCCTGCCTTAAACTGCTCTCCCCCCCTCCTCCCACATATCTCCTCTGGCCCCCTCCACCACTAGTACCCCTGCTCCTATTCTCCTACCTCCTCTGTCTACAGCTTATAAGTGCTCACCCGTGCTTTTATCTCCCTCAGGGTGCCTGCTCCTGGACAGAAGAGGTCGCGAGGGCTGCCTGCACGGGCCCTCCCCTACCTCCACCCCCCGAAGCTCTGACTAAAAAATTACGCCAGGTAATTAACATAAGAATTGTGGAGTGTGCGATCAGCGACTCCAGTTCTCCAGATGTTATTTTCCTGCTTTTGGACCCGAAATAACATTCAGTGCAGTACCTGTACAGCTCCCACGTCGCCAGCATGCCTGGCTCTGCCGTTTCTGCCTCCCTGCTTGCCTTGCGCTCTGCTTACGAGCTGCTGCTGTGGGAAGTGCTGGCCCTGCTGACTGCCCCACCACCACCCAAGGTCGTCACTTCGATTTATAGTGGGGGTCACATGTTGCACGAAAACCTATCAGCCCACTTTGCCATTGGCAGGCTATACTGTCCTGCCACTAGGGGCATTCCTACTTCCTCTTTCGCCTCTATAGACAATTCATGCTAACCATCCCTGTAGAATCAAGTCTCCCTGTTATACCCCTGCAAGCCCCCCCCTCATAAGTCCCACTCCCTTCCCCTCACCCAGCCCTACCTGCTTCTCTCAGCCAGCCTCCAGTGCTTGCCGTGTCTCCCATCCTGCTGGAAGACCCAAACTCTCCCCTGCTCCTCTGGGCATGTAACCAATCTACACACCTAGGTGAGCTCCTGGTTTTCCACCGCCTGCCCACCTGCTGCTTCCTAATAGCCTCCTCGTCCGTCAGCAGCGGCCATTCACTGCCCGGTTCTATCCCACCGTTGGGACCTTTCCCCTGCTGTATAAGCTCACTGGCCAGCCCATGACCTAGGGACATGGCCCCTCTTGCACGGACTGGTCACTCAGCCAGCATGGACATTACATGTAAGGTAAAAAGAGCACAAATATGGAACCAAACACTACACTGTGTGTCGCAATACCAGCATGAATGAGACCTGGGAGTACAGAATCTGGCTGTCCACAGGGAACAAAAAGAAGGTGCAGATGTAATGGCTGGGAGTAGTACAAACAACCCGACAGCTCGATGGCACAAATCTGGGCATCACATTGTTGATAGTAGAATAGGCCTATAGTAGGAAGGGATGGAAAGTACAGCTGTAAGACAAGAGGAAGTCATGGGGGGGGAATGAATAGCACAGGTGACATGCCTGCAGGTCAGAGAGCAAGCTGATCCAGATGTGATGGCACCCAGACAGGGTCGCGCAGCAAACCCTGGTAGTGTTCCTGTACCCAGACAGGGTCACACAGCAAACCCTGGTAGTGTTCCTGTACTCAGACAGGGTCGCACAGCAAACCCTGGTAGTGTTCCTGTACCCAGACAGGGTCGCACAGCAAACCCTGGTAGTGTTCCTGTACCCAGACAGGGTCACACAGCAAATCCTGGTAGTGTTCCTGTACCCAGACAGGGTCGCACAGCAAACCCTGGTAGTGTTCCTGTACTCAGACAGGGTCGCACAGCAAACCCTGGTAGTGTTCCTGTACCCATCACATGATGTACAGAGGGGCCAGCAGCTACCCAGAACATACAGGCAGGGGGATAGGAGAGCAGTGATGAAGGCATGTGGCAGTACTGACAGTGCAGTTCCCTGTACCCTGTCTATGTGCCAGGCAGGTACAGGGGGACAGGAGAGCAGTGATGAAGGCATGTGGCAGTATTGACAGTGCAGTTCCCTGTACCCTGTCTCTGTGGCAGGCAGGTACAGGGGACAGGAGAGCAGTGATGATGGCATGTGGCAGTATTGACAGTGCAGTTCCCTGTACCCTGTCTCTGTGGCAGGCAGGTACAGGGGACAGGACAGCAGTGACGATGGCATGTGGCAGTATTGACAGTGCAGTTCCCTGTACCCTGTCTCTGTGCCAGGCAGGTACAGGGGGACAGGACAGCAGTGATGATGGCATGTGGCAGTATTGGCAGTGCAGTTCCCTGTACCCTGTCTCTGTGCCAGGCAGGTACAGGGGACAGGACAGCAGTGATGATGGCATGTGGCAGTATTGACAGTGCAGTTCCCTGTATCTTGTCACTGTGCCAGGCAGGTACAGGTGGACAGGAGAGCAGCAAAGATGGCATGTGGCAGTAATGATAGTGAAATTCCCTGTACCCTGTATCTGTGCCAGGCAGGTACAGGAGGACAAGACAACAGCGATGAAGGCATGTGGCAGTATTGACAATGTAATTCTCTACACCCTGTCTCTGTGCCAGAGAGGTATAGGGAGACAGAATAGAAGTGAGGATGGCATGAGGCAGTATTGACAGTGCTGGTCCCTGTACCCTGTCTTTGTACCAGGCAGGTACAGGAGGACAGGAGAGCAGTGATGATGGCAGGTGGCAGTATTGACAGTGCAGTTCCCTGTACCCTGTATCTCTGTGCCATGCCGGTACAGGAAGACAGGAGAGCAGTACTGATGGTATGTGGCAGTATCGACAGTGGAGTTCCCTGTACCCTTTGACTGTGCCAGGCAGGTACAGTGGGTCAGGAGAGCAGTGATGATGGCATGTGGCTGTATTGACAATGTAATTCTCTAACCCTGTCTCTGTGCCAGGGAGGTACAGGGAGACAGAATAGAAGTGATGATGGCATGTGACAGTATTGACAGTGCAGGTCCCTGTACCCTGTCTCTGTGCCAGGCAGGTACAGGGACAGGAGAGCAGTGATGAAGGCATGTGGCAGTATTGACAGTGCAGGTCCTCAGACCCTGTCTCTGTAGCTGGTACAGGGGAACAGGAGAGCAGTGATGATGTCATGTGGCAGTATTGGCAGTGCAGATCCCTCTACCCTGTCTCTGTGCCAGGCAGGTACAGGGGAACAGGAGAGCAGTGATGATGTCATGTGGCAGTATTAACAGTGCAGTTCCCTCTACCCTGTCTCTGTGCTAGGGCAGGTACAGGGATACAGGAGCAGTGATGATGACATGTGGCAGTATTGACAGGTGCAGTTTCCTGTACACTGTCTCTGTGCCAGGCAGATACAGGGGACTGGACAGCAGTGATGATGGCATGTGACAGCATTGATAGTGCAGTTCCTGTACCCTGTCTCTGTGCCAGACAAGCACAGGGGACAGGAGATCAGTGATGATGGCATGTGGCAGTATTGACAGTGCAGTTCCCTGTACCCTGTCTCTGTGCCAGGCAGGTACAGGGGGACAGGAGAGCAGGGATGATGGCCTGTGGCAGTATTGACAGTGCAGTTCCCTGTACCCTGTCTCTGTGCCAGGCAGGTACAGGGGGACAGGACAGCAGTGATGATGGCATGTGGCAGTACTGACAGTGCAGTTCCCTGTACCCTGTCTCTGTGCCAGGCAGGTACAGGGGGAAAGGACAGCAGTGATGATAGCATGTGGCAGTATTGACAGTGCAGTTCCCTGTACCCTGTCTCTGTGCCAGGCAGGTACAGGGGACAGAGAGCAGTATGATGACATAATGACAGTATTGTTAGTGCAGTTCCACCACCCTGTCTCTGTGCTAGGCAGGTACAGGGGGACAGGACAGCAGATGATGGCATGTGGCAGTATTGACCGTGTAGCTTTTCTGTACCCTGTCACTGTGCCAGGCAGGTACAGGTGGACAGGAGAGCAGCAAAGATGGCATGTGGCAGTATTGATAGTGTAATTCCCTGTACCCTGTATCTGTGCCAGGCAGGTACAGGAGGACAAGACAACAGCGATGGAAGGCATGTGGCAGTATTGACAATGTAATTTCTATACCCTGTCTCTGTGCCAGAGAGGTATAGGAGACTGAATAGAAGTGAGGATGGCATGTGGCAGTATTGACAGTGCTGGTCCCTGTACCCTGTCTTTGTGCCAGGCAGGTACAGGAGGACAGGAGAGCAGTGATGATGGCAGGTGGCACTATTGACAGTGCAGTTTCCTGTACCCTGTATCTCTGTGCCATGCAGGTACAGGAGGACAGGAGAGCAGTACTGATGGTATGTGGCAGTATCGACAGTGGAGTTCCCTGTACCCTTTGTCTGTGCCAGGCAGGTACAGTGGGTCAGGAGAGCAGTGACGATGGCATGTGGCTGTATTGACAATGTAATTCTCTATACCCTGTCTCTGTGCCAGGGAGGTACAGGGAGACAGAATAGAAGATGATGGCATGTGACAGTATGCGACAGTGCAGTCTCCTGTACCCTGCTCTGTGCTAGGCGGGTACAGGGGGACAGGACATCAGTGACGAAGGCATGTGGCAGTATTGACATTGCAGTTCCCAGTACCCTGTCTCTGTGCCAGGCAGGTACAGGGGAACAGGAGAGCAGTGATGATGTCATGTGGCAGTATTGGCAGTGCAGCTCCCTCTACCCTGTCTCTGTGCCAGGCAGGTACAGGGGAACAGGAGAGCAGTGATGATGTCATGTAGCAGTATTGACAGTACAGTCTCCTCTACCCTGTCTCTCTGTGCTAGGCAGGTACAGGGGACTGGACGGCAGTGATGATGGCATGTGACAGTATTGACAGTGCAGTTCCCTGTACCCTGTCTATGTGCAGGAGAGGTACAGTGGGACAGGACAGCAGTGATGATGGCATGTGGCAGTATTGACAGTGTGGGTCCCTGTACTCTGTCTCTGTGTCAGGCAGGTACAGGGGGACAGGAGATCAGTGATGATGGCATGTGGCAGTATTGTCAGTACAGTTCCCTGTACCCTGTCTCTGTGCCAGGCAGGTACAGGGGGACAGGAGAGCAGTGATGATGACATGTGGCAGTATTGACAGTACAATTCCCTCTACCCTGTGTCTGTGCCAGGCAGGTACAGGGGGACAGGAGAGCAGTGATGGTTGTATGTGGCAGTATTGTCACTGCAGTTCCCAGTATCCTGTTTCTGTGCCAGGCAGGTACAGGGTGACAGGAGAGCAGAGATGACGGCATGTGTCAGTATTGAAAATGCAGTTCCCAGTACACTGTCTCTGTGCCAGACAGGTACAGGAGGACAGGAGAGCAGTGATGATGGCATGTGATAGTATTGACAGTGCGGGTCCCAGTACTCTGTCTCCCTGCCAGGAAGGTACAGGGGGACAGGACATCAGTGATGATGGCATGTGGCAGTATAGACAGTGCTGGTCCCTGTACCCTGCCCCCTGTCTCTGTGCCAGACAGGTACTGGGGAACAGGAGCAGTGATGATGGCATGTGACAATATTGACAGTGCAGTTCCCAGTACCCTGTCTCTGTGCCAGGCAGGTACAGGGGGACAGAAGAGCAGTGATGATGTGCATGGCGTGCATTGACAGTGCTGGTCCTTATACTCTGTCCCCTGTCTCCCAGCCACAGATATAAAACAGGGGGCAGAAAGCCAGTGATTGATGGTATGTGGCAGCATTGGATACCTAGTCTCTGGTACCTCTGTCTCTCTGTGCCAGGCAGGTACAGGGGATAGGAGACAGTGATGATGGCGTGGCAGTATTTGTCAATGCAGTTCCCTGTACCCTGTCTCTGTACCAGGCCAGTACAGGGGGACAGAACAGCAGTGATGATGGCATGTGGCAGTATTGGCAGTGCAGTTCCCTCTACCTGTCTCTGTGCCAGGCAGGTACAGAACAGGAGGAGCAGTGATGATGTCATGTGGTCATTGCCGGATGCAAGCTTCCTGTACCCTGTCCTGTGCCAGGCAGGCACAGGGGACAGGAGAGCAATGATGAAGGCATGTGGCAGTATTGACAGTGCAGTTCCCTATACCCTGTCTCTGTGGCAGGCAGGTACAGAGGGACAGGAGAGCAGTGATCATGGCATGTGTCAGTATTGACAGTGCAGTTCCCTGTTCCCTGTCCCTCTGCTAGGCAGGTACGGGGCATAGGAGAGCAGTGATAATGGTGTGTTTCAGTATTGACAGTGCAGTTCCGTGTATCCTGTCTCTGTGCCAGGCTGGTGCAGGGGGACAGGAGAGCAGTGATGGTGGAATGTTGCAGTATTGACAGTGCAGTTCCCTGTACTTTGTCTTCTGTGCCAGGCAGGTACAGAAGGGGACAGGAGAGACAGAGATGATGGTGGCTGTGACAGCATTGACAGTGCAGAAACTCACCACCACCCTGTCTCTCAGCCAGGCAGGTACAGTGGGACAGGAGAGCAGCAATGATGGCATGTGGACAGCATTTGATGGTGCAGTTCCTCATACTATGCTCCGCCGTGTACCCAGGCAAGGGCACAAGGGGACAGGGGAGACAGTGATGATGACATGTGTCAGTATTGACAGTGCAGTTCCCTCTGTAGTCTGTCTCAGTGCCAGGCAGGTACAGGGGGACAGGGAGCATAAGATGATGGTATGTGGCAGTACTGACAGTGCAGTTCCCTTGTGGACTCTGTCTCTGTGCCAGGCAGGTACAGGGGGACAGAGCGAGTGGTGATGAAGGCATCAGGCAGCATTGATAAAGCAGTTCCCCATAACTCTGTCCCCCTCTGTGCCAGGCAGGCACAGGGGAACAGGAGAGCAGTGATGATGTCATGTGCATTACAGTGCAGTTCCCCACCTTGTCCTGCAAAGCCAGGCAGGTACAGGAATGTGGAGAGCAGTGATGTGATGTCAAGTGGCAGCATTAACAGCAGTTCCCTCCACTCTGTCTCCTGTGCCAGTAAGGTACAGGGGACAGGAGCAGTGATGATGACATGTGGCAGTATTGATAGCAGTTTCCTGTACATTGTCTCTGTGCCAGGCAGATACAGGGGGACTGGACAGCAGTGATGATGGCATGTGGCAGTATTGACAGTGTGGGTCCCTGTACTCTGTCTCTGTGCCAGGCAGGCACAGAGAGACTGGACAGCAGTGATGATGGCATGTGGCAGTACCGACAGTGCAGTTCCCTGTACCCTGTCTCCGTGCCAGGCAGGTACAAGGGAAGAGGAGAGCAGTGATGATGGCATGCAGAAGTACTAACAGTGCAGTTCCTTGTACTCCGTCTCTGTGCCAGGCAGGTACAGAGAGACAGGACAGCAGTGACGATGGCATGTGGCTGCATTGGCCAGTGCAGTTCCCTGTACCCTGTCTCTGTGCCAGGCAGGTACAGAGAGACAGGACAGCAGTGATGATGGTAAGTGGCAGTATTGACAGTGCAGTTCCCTGTACCATGCCTCTGTGCCAGGCAGGTACAGGGGAACAGGAGAGCAGTGATGATGACATGTACCAGTATTGATAGTGGAGTTCCCTGTTCCTTGTCTCTGTGCCAGGCAGGTAAAGGGGGACAGGAGAGCAGAGATGATGGCATGTGGCAGTATTGTCACTGCAGTTCCCAGTATCCTGTTTCTGTGCCAGTCCAGTACAGGGAGACAGTAGGGCAGAGATGACGGCATGTGTCAGTATTGAAAATGCAGTGTCTCATACACTGTCTCTACAGCTGTGATACAGGTACAGGAGGACAGGAGAGCAGTGATGATGGCATGTGATAGTAACTGTTAGTGTGGTCCCCTGTACTCTGGTTCTCCGCTAGGCAGGTACAGGGGACAGGAGGACTGAAGTGGATGATGGCATGTGGCAGCATGGACAGTGTTGTCCCTTGCACTCTTGTCCCCTGTCTCAGCGACAGGTACAGGGGACAGGAGAGCAGGATGGTGGCATGACAATATTGAGAGTGCAGTTCTCCAGTACCCTGTCTCTGTGCCAGGCAGGTACAGGGGGACAGAAGAGCAGGGATGATGGTATGTGGCAGTATTGACAATGCAGTTCCCAGTACCCTGTCTCTGTGGCAGGTAGATAGAGGGGCACAGGAGAGCAGTGAAGATGGCATGTGGCAGTATTGACAGTGTGGGTCCCTGTACTCTGTCTCTGTGCCAGGCAGGAACAGGGGGACAGGAGATCAGTGATGATGGCATGTGGCAGTATTGACAGTGCTGTTCCCTGTACCCTGTCCCCTGTCTATGTGCCAGACAGGTACAGGGGGACAGGAGAGCAGTGATGATGGCAGGAGGCAATATTGAGAGTGCAGTTCTCAGTACCCTGTCTCTGTGCCAGGCAGGTACAGGGGAACAGAAGAGCAGTGATGATGGCATGTGGTGCTATTGACATACAGTTCCCTGTTCCCTGTCTCTCTGCTAGGCGGGCACAGGCACAGTGAGAGCAGTTGCAATGGTGTGTGCCTGCATTGATAGTGCAGAAACTGGCATCCTGTCTCTGTGCCAGGCAGGCAGGGGGACAGGAGAGCAGTGACTATGGCATGTGGCAGTATTGATTAGTGCAGTTCCCTGTACCCTGTCTCTGTGCCAGGCAGGTGCAGGCGGACAGTGGAGCAGTGATGATGGCATCTGGCAGTACTGACAGTGCAGTTCTCTGTACCCTGTCTCCGTGCTAGTCAGGTACCGAGAGACAGGACAGCAGTGACAATGGCATGTGGCAGTATTGACAGTGCAGTTCCCTGTACCCTGTCTCTGTGCCAGGCAGGTACAGAGAAACAGGACAGCAGTGATGATGGTATGTGGCAGTATTGACAGTGCAATTCCCTGTACCATGCCTCTGTGCCAGGGAGGTACAGGGGAACAGGAGAGCAGTGATGATGACATGTGCTAGCATTGATAGGAGTTCCCCTAATTTCTTTTGTCTGTGCCAGGCAGGTACAGGGGGACAGAAGAGCAAGGAGATAAAGCAAGTAGCATTACTGAAAGTGCAGCTCCCAGTACCCTGTCTCTGTGGCAGGTAGAGGGGCACAGCAGAGCAGTGATGTGATGGTGGCATGTGGCAGTATTGGACAGTGTGGGTTCCCTATCTGTCTCTGTGCCAGGCAGGTACAGGGGACAGGAGATCAATGATGAGGGCATGTGGTAGTATTGACAGAGTTCAGTCCTGTACCCTGTCCCTTGTCACTTGCCAGGCAGGTACAGGGGTACAGAAAAGCAGGATGATGGCGGCAGCATTGACAATGTAGTTCCCCATACCGCTCCCCATGCTAGGCAGGTACAGGGGGATAGGAGACAGTGATGATGGCGAGACCATTGATATCAGTTAATTTCCATCGGGCGGACGAGGATCGAGTAGGTTAACAACATATATCTACGCTTACATCGATAGTTAATAACCTTAGGAAATGATGATTTCAAGGTTAACAGCTGTCGCAACATACATTATATACTATCCTATACCAGGGACATGGCAATAAAAACAAAAACAGCTCAAAGCTGCATCACAGACTTTTTCAAGTGAACACTCGATCCAACATTTTTGACCATTTGCTACCATTTTTTGAAAAATACTATTTAAGTATAATACTGTTTTGCGATTGGGTCTTTTTTTAAATGCATGCTTTTAATTATGCTTCTTTTATATAGAAACATCAATTAAACTACTGTATTAACAAGCACTATAGGTCTGTCATCAATGTTTTCTATGATATGAATAGGTCCCCTCGATATAGCGAAAAAAGCACTATAACGAATTTGATTTGTGGCTCTGGTTTTGTCGTTATACCGAGGGAGCACTGTATTAGTTTTATATACTTTGTGCTACATTACTATATTTTTAAGAGCATAGCTAGACTGGTGTAATTGTCTAATGCATGCTTCATCTCAAAAGAGGCAGACTACTAATCTGCGCAAAGTACACCTGGGCTTAGCACAAGGCAGGTGAAAAAGTGTTCTAGCTGTGATTATAAGGGTTGGGTTGTTTGCCCTTAGAAAGTCCACTGTGCTGTGAGAGCAGTGGTTAGTTGTGGGATGCAAACCTAAAGGTGAGAATCAGTTTGGTAGGTGATGAAATACTGAGTTGACACTGTGAGGCTAAAGGGTAGTGAAAAGCTAATAGTTCAGAGCAGACTGAACTAGGAGGAACAATCTGTGACACTGCTGCTGCCTTTTTTGTGCACTATTGTATCTCTTGTTATGCTATTTGATGAATTGGGACCCCTACTGTGTTTCCTGCTATAGTACTACTGTTGTGTTGAGGTATGTTTGAAATTCTCCTAGGTCATGCCTGAAAATAGGTATATGCATGCTTTGTATTCTTCCGTGGTATCAAAAACTATATAACTAACGACCTGTAAGTCTCACGTCCATGGTGCGTAAACTAAACTTATGGCGGCGACACTGAAGAAGATACTGGTAGCATTTCTGGAGGTAAATGAACTCCAGGATGGGTGGCAGAATGGGTTTGTCTCAGGGAGGTCTTGTCTGACCAATCTAGTAGAATATTATGACTGAGTTACAAGAGAGCTGGATAAGGGTCATTCTGTGGATGTCATATACTTGGACTTCAGCAAGACCTTTGGTTCAGTGCCTCATGGGCAGCTAGGGGAGAATTGACTTATCTAGGGGTGGGAGAAAATCTGGCAAACTCGATAGGGAACTGGCTGAGTGGGAGGCAGCAAGAGGTGGTGGTGGGGAAACTCTCAGCACCTACACCAGTGACAAGTGGAGTACCTCAGGGCCTTTGTGCTGGGTCCAGGGTTGTTTGGGATATTCATTTCAGATATCTTACATGGAGTTGGAAACAGGATTAGTCTGTTAGCAGATGATACTAAAATGATAGCAGTAATTGATGAAATGGATGGGTGGAAACAACTACAATGGGACCTAACCATACTGGTGAAGTCATCAGAGAGGTGGGCGGCTGGACTTCATTGTGAAGAAATGCAAGGTTTTGCACTTGGGGCAAATAACCCACATAGGGACTACTGGTTGGGTGGGGTGAGGGTGGGGATACTGAGGAAGAGAAGAACCTTGGGGTGTTGACAACGGGGAGCATGAACAAAACCACAGATAAGGATAACAAGATGCTAGGGTGTGCTGCAAGGGGATTCTCATCCAGGCATGAGGGAGTGATCCTGACCCTCTACAGGTCATTGTCAGGCCGCACTTGGGAGTACTGTGTGCAGTACTGGCATCCATATCTAAAGAAGGACATTAAACTGCTGTAAGGGGTGCAGTGGAGGGTGACAATAATGTTATGAGGAATGGAGGGCAAAGCCTACGAGGATAAGTTGTGTGAACTGAATATGTACACCCTGAAAGAGAGGAGGGATGGGGGATATGTTTGAAACATTCAAATATTTGAATGAGATCAAAAAAAAAACCAGTGGTGAGAGGTTGTTCAAGCTGAGGAAAGGTAGGGGACACAAGGGGGCACAGGCTAAGATTAGAGGGTGAAAGATTTAGGAGACAGATGAGGAGACATTATTTCATGGAGAGGGTGGTGTCAAAGTGTAACTCCCTACCAGAGGGGTGATATCATGTAACACAGAAGGAGGTTTTAAAAGGGGATGGGACAGAGAACGAGGGAGGGTCTGGGTGAATAGTGCTGAGAACATCCTGAATCCAGGTGAGGGGGTTGGGGCAGCTACAGTCTAGGGGTGCTAGCTGCACACTTGAGCAGACTTTGATAGACCATGAGGTCTGTTTCTGTTGGCAGTTTCATATGTTCATATATATTGTCTGCAATAGTAAAACAGGAGGATTTTGTTAGATTGTAAACTAAGCACAATAATGTTGTACCTGGGAATGGGAGATAGCTCCTATCATGCTGACCTGTTCTTTTCTGTTCATATTTGTTCATGTGTGGGACTGTTATGGCTCAAGTGGTAAAAAGCATGCCATGGAATGGTAAGGTTCCTGGGTTTCAATCCCGGTAAGAGTCATACTTTTCCTTTAATTTCTACAATTGAATTTTCAAAATTGCCTCTCAGTGGCTTACTAACTGCATGGAGAGAAAGAAATAGGAAGTAGCTTGAATCTTGAGAGACTGGCTAGTTGCTGTTTCGCAACACCATGAAAGAAATGTGTGTGTTTTAATGGAAAACTCAGGAAGCTTAATGGCTTGGGACTCCTATGGCTCAAGTGGTTAAGAGCATGCCATACAATTGCAAGGTCCTAGGTTCTAGTCCTGGTAGGAGTCATACTTTTCCTTTCATTTTTATAATTGTCTATTCTTTAAAAGCCAGACAGGGGAAACAGTTAAACAGCTAGAGAAACATAGAAACATAGACTTTGACAGCAGATAAGGACTGCTTGGCCCACTTAGTTTACCCATTTCCCTACCTACAGGATAAGCTGCAGATCCTAGTTAACCAACAGCCTATTTCTTCCTACCCCACACAAAAATTGCCTTATGTCTGTTCCAAGCATTCTTGAATTCTCCCACAGTTTTAGACCCCACAACCTCCTCAGGAAGGCTGTTCCATGTATCCAGCACCCTCTCTGTGAAAAAATACTTTGTCAAACTGCCCAAGCCGTCCACCCTTTGTCTTCAGATTGTGCCCCCTTGTTCTTGCACATCTCTTTTTCTGAAAGCTGCTTCTGTTTTGGACTTTGTTGATTCCACTGAGGTACTTAAAAGTTTCTATCATGTCCCCCCCCCCCTTTCCTCAGGGGTATACATGTTAAGCTCCTTTAGTCTCTCCTCGTATGGCTTCTCTTGCAGACCCTGCACCATTTTAGTTGCCCTCCTCTGGACTACCTCCATCCTGTCTATGTCCTTGCAGAGATGGGGTCTCCAGAACTGGATGCAGTATTCCAGATGGGGTCTTACCAACTGTCTGTACAGAGGGATAACAACTTCCTGTTTTCTGCTGGTGATGCCTCTCCCTACACATCCCAGTATCTCCTGCAACCCTCCCTACTGCCTTCTCACATTGCTTGCTAACCTTAAGGTCATCTGATATGATTATCCCCAGGTCCCTTTCCATTTTTTGTTGCTGTTGCCACCCCCACCCCACCCCCCACTGTGTAATCTTCCCCTGGGTTTTTGTTTCCCAGGTGCATTATTTTACACTTCTTTGCATTGAATCCAAGCTGCCATACTTTTGACCATTCCTCAACTTTGCCAAGTCCCTTCTCATCCTGTCCACACCTCCTTGTGTATCAACCCTGTTGCAGATCTTTGTATCATCTGCAAAGAGGCATACTTTTCCTTCCAGTCCCTCTGCAATGTCACTTATAAAGACATTAAAAAGGACTCGGCCCAGTACTCAACCCTCGCGGTACCCCACTAGTAACCCCTCTTTCTTCAGAGTGGACTCCATTTACAACTACCTTCTGTGTCCTGTTGTCTAGCCAATGTTTTACCCAGGCTACCACCCTGAGACCCACTCCCAGGCTGGTTAATTTGACTATTAATCTTTTGTGTGGGACTGTGTCAAATGCCTTGCTAAAGTCTAGGTAGGCCATGTCCACAGCCCTTCCCTGGACTACTACTTTGGTCACCCAGTCAAAGAAATCAATTATTTTTTGATTTATTTTATTGAAATCTAGGATTACAAATACCTTTGAGCAGGAACTGCTCGTTTACAAAGGTTCCACGTCGAAGGAATGGAGGTAGACATACATACAAAGGTCAACATAATAATACATAGTTACACAATAACAAGAAGTATGAGACTGAGGCTTAGGAAATTCCAGTAATTCAAATGTGCAAAATGTTAGGTAGCATGACATAACCAGCCAAGGGCAATCTTGAAATAAGCACTGCAGGTGAGAGGGAAGGGGTATGCAGGCAGGAAGGCCATTGTCGGAGGGTAGAGGGTGAGGGGTAAGAGCTCTAAAGGGGAGGGAGAGGAGAGAGAGAGAGAGAGAGAGAGGGAGGATAAAAGTCAGGAAATGCCCTGTGGGAGAAAGGGAGAGGGGAACAGGAATGAGCAGGTAGATGGAGGCAATTAGGAGAGAGAGCTTTCAAGACTGAAGTGGAGGGCAGTGAATGGTGGAGCCCCCGATTAGGCGAGGGCAGTCACAATGACTAGTTGAAATTAGATGAAGCCTGAGTTGTTCCCTAAAAGTGGCCAAGAGCAGCAGCAGTAAGAGTTTCTTTTGTTGAGAGTATTGTACCACTGTGGTGCTCTGTGGGCAAGGTCCTCCTGGCCCACTGTGGCAGTCCGGCATCTGGGGACAAGGAAGGTTAGTTGTTGTGAACTTCTAGTTCTCTGGGTGCTGTAATTGTGGTAATAGCTACTTTTCAATGCCTGGGCATGACTCCGAGGAGGACTTTTTTGGCTAAGAGGCAGGTTTGATACTGTATCCAGATGATGAGAGGTAGCCATCCTGCCCGAGTGTACAGGTCACAGGTGTGTGTAAGTCGATCAGCCCCAGTTAGCAGCCTGCATGCTTTGTTGAGTGCAACTGTAATTAGATTCATCTGACATGATCTTCCCACTGTGAACCCATGCTGCCCTGGGTCCTTGCACACTGGCCTCAGGTACTCAATACCTTTTCCTTCAAGTGATTCCATCACTTTCCCTACCACAGAGGTCAAACTGACAGGTTTGTAGTTTCCTGCCTTGTCTTGCTCCACTTTTGGAAGGGGAATCATCATCCTCATTCCTCCAGTCCTCAGGTACCACAACCATCTTTCCATGACGGTTAAAAGGGTAGTCAGTAGTTTCAGTAGTTCTCCCTCAATTCTTTCTCAGAATTCTAGGGTGAACTGTGCCGCCCCATTGCTTTGTCCACCTTCAGCTTTAGGAGTTCTTTCAGAACCCTTTCTTCTGTGAAAGGACTGGGATTGACCCCTCTATCTAGAGTGCTTCTGTTAATTGGATTAGGCACCTCCACCACCTCCTCTTTTGTGAATACTGAACAGAAGTATTCATTCAGTATCCTTGCTTTTTCACTGTCCCTCTCTGCCCACCCGCCATCCATTCTTTTCAGCCTTACCATCCCTCCCTTTGTCTTTCTAGCCCCCTTCTTAACTGAGTTGGCTATCTTTTCCTCAGTTTGGGCCTTGGCTTTTCTGACTTCCCTCCCTGCTTCCTTCTGCCTTAACTGGTACAGTTCTCTGTCTTGCTCCTTCTGTGTTTCCTTATACTTCCTAAATGCTATCTTTTTTTCCCTAACCTTTCCGCCACCTCTTTTGAGAACCATAGTAGCTTTTTCCTTCATTTTGATTTGTTTGTTTGTTTCATAAAGGCTTGTTGCCTCTGTGATGATAGTTTTGATGTTTCCCCACTGTTGCTCCACCTCTCCTTCTAGCATGTTTGCTAGTGGTTTTCTAAGGCACTCTTCAATCTTGTCAAGTTAACCCTCCTGAAGTCAGTACCCTCCACTTTTGTATGGCTTGACTCCGTTGCTGAGTTTATCTTGAACCACACTGTTTGGTGGTCACTTGTTCCCATATTGCTACCACTCCAAGATCAGAGATCCTCTCTCCATCCCCATTTGAGAGCACCAGGTCTAAGATTGCTCCCTCATGAGTGGGTTCTGAAACTAGCAGTCTGAGGCATGCCACCTGTGAGCATCGAGTATGGCCCTGCTCTTGGATGAGGCTGCAGCAAAGGTGCTCCAGTTAACATCTGCCATATTCAGGTCCCCATCAACAGCATCTCCCCTTTCTCTGCCCTCCTAAGGATGCCTTCTAACATATCCTTGTCCATTCCCTTCCCCTGACTTGGGGGTCTGACTACAACCCCTTTGCAGATTGTGGTGCCATTTTCAGTCTCTAAGGTGATCCACAGTGCCTCCTTTCCTCCCTGTTTACTCTTTTGTTCAGTTGCTTTTATTCCTTCCCTTACATAAAGAGCTACTCCTCCCCCTCTTCTCTCCTCCCTGTCTCTCCTGTAGGTTGTGTACCCTGGTATGTTAACATCCCAGTCATGGTTCTCTGTGTACCATGTTTCTGTGACTGCTATGCTATCCAGGCATCCCTCTTCCATCAAGGCCACCAGTTCAGGGAGCTTGTTGCCCAGACTATGGGCATTGGTACTCATTACCCTCAATTTCTTGATGGCCTTACCCCCTTTTGCCCCATCCTGTCCTTATTGCCTCTGTCATTTTCTCCATTTACCCCTGCCCTTCTCCCTATCGACATCTCTATCTTGGTGTTTACCTCACTTACTACCCTGATTTTTTTTGGTGGGGGGACTAGGATTTCCCTGTTCCTTTCCAGTGCCTAGAGACAAAGGACAATGCATCAGGGCTGGGGGATGTAAACAGAAGTGTGTTAAAAGTCAGACAGGGGAAACAGTTACACAGCTAGAGACAAAGGACAATGCAGGGGAGCTGGGGATGTGAATAGAGATGTGTTAAAAGTCAGACAGGGGAAACAGTTACACAGCTGGAGACAAAGGACAATGCAGGGGGGCTGAGGGATGTGGATAAAGGTGTGTTAAAAGTCAGATAGGAAACAGCTGCACAGCTAAGAAGAAAAGGACAATGCAGGTGGGCTGGGGATGTGAACAGAGATGTGTTAAAAAGTCAGACAGGGAAACAGTTACACAGCTAGAGACAAAGGACAATGCAGGGGCTGGGGGATGTGGATGAAGATGTCAGCAAAGTCAGGCAGTTTAAACAGCTATACAGCTAGACAAAAAGACAGTGCAGGTGGGCAGGGGGATGTGAATAAAGATGTGTTAAAAGTCAGACGGGGGAACAGTTTCACAACTAGAGATAAAGGACAATGCAGGTGGGCTGTTGGATGTGAATGAGAGGAACCAAACCTGTTTACATACATAATTATCTGTATAACTTGTTTTGAGGACATGTTATTGACATAAAGGTCAACCACCTTTGTATGCCCAGACATTCTGAAAAGTCCCACATGGGATGGGGAAGCAGCATCACAGCACACCATTTTATCTCTTAGAGAGAAGGGTCTTGAACATAAAAAGTATGGACTGATCCTGTGTGGAATCATGAGAGCCCAAGTACAGCTATGCTGGACAATGCACCAGACTAAAGAGACTCTTTATAAATGGGGGGTAAGTCAATTAGGTTGGTATTGCAGCAAGACTATCTGACATTGTCCCGATTGCTGTGAGATCTATTAGAAGTGAGCTAGTGTATGGAAAGTTTAGTTTAAAACTTGTGTGTTAGGTTTTAAGCTACATTTGGGTTTACTTTTTGTATGTATGTTTTCTATATATATTTGCATATTCCTCTCGGCTCCCTGTTCTCTGCGGTCTTACATGTCTATCTCTATTCTCTCCATAATTACCTATTCCTACTTCCCTTTCTCTACACATTGCCTGTTCTAACACTTACTTTTCTTTCCATACTTGCTCTATTTCTACACCACTTTTCCTCCCTGCTTACTTATTCCTGCACTCCTGTTCTCTCCATATTACATTTCCTGCAATTCCATTTCCTCCATAGCTATTACTGCATTTCCATTTCTTTCCATATTTACCAATTCCTGCACTCCATTTCAATCTCATAGCTTAATTTGGAGACAGGCAATGGCACCACAATCAGCATAGGGTTAGAGTGATCTCTTCTGGGAGGAATGACAAGGAAATGACGAAAGTATACTTAGAATGGCAGAAAAAGGAGATATTGCTGATGGAGTGAATCTGAATATGCCATGTTAACTGGAGCGCAGTTGCAGCTGCTCACTCAAGAAGTTCGTTAGTTATTCGTAGATGCCCTACAGGGGCATGCCTTAGACAACTAGTACTGGAGCCCACCTTAGAGAGGGAGCAATATTAGACTTGATACCTCAAATGGAGATGGAGAGAGGATCACAGATGTAGAAGTGGTAGCCATCTGGGAACTAGTGACCATCTAACAGTATGGTTCACAATAACACAGCAATAGAATCAAGCCATACAAAGACAAAAGTACTCGACTTTAGGGGGCTGACTTTGCCAAATGGGTGAGTGCCTAAGGAATGCACTAGCAAATGGGTGGGAAGGAGGGGTGAAGAACAATGGGGAATAATAAAACTGCCATCACAGAGGTAATCTAGCCTTATTGCCAAGCAAATAAACAAAACAAGACGATGTAAGAAACCTACTATGGTTCTCAAAAGGAAGTGGCAGAGAAGGTTCAAGAGAAAAGAAAGCATTCAGGGAAGTACAAGGAATCGTAGAAGGAGCAGGACAGAGAACTGTATCAGTTAAAGCAAAGGAGGCTGGGAAGGCAGTCAGAAGACAAAAGGCCAAACTAGAGAAAAAGATAGCTAACCAGTTAGAAGGGAATAAACCTTTATAGGTACATCAGAGAAAAGGAAGACCAAGTGGAGTGGGACAGAGAGGCTTAATAAAGGGAGGGAGGGTAAGCAGGGAGAATGTGAAAGGCAGAGATACTAAACAAATATGTTTGCTCAGTATTTACAAAGAAGAGGGGAGGTACATAAACAAACAGTAGTAACACTCTGGATACAGAGATTGATACCAGCCCATTTACAGAAGAAAAGGGTTCGAAAAGAACTCTTAAAACTGAAGATGGACAAAGCAATGGGGCCTGATGGGATTCATCCCAGAATTCTAAAAGAACTAAGGGTAGAAACTAGTACACACCACTACCCTCTTTAACAAATCAGGGAGGATGGGTGGTACCCGAGGACTGGAGGAGGGCAGATGTGATTCCCTTCACAAAAGTGGGAAGCAGAAGCAGGAAACTATAGAACCTGTTAGTTTAACTCAGTGTGATAGGGAAAATGATGGAATCACTCTAAAGAAAAGAATTGTCGAGTATCTAGGAGGCCAGAGGGGCATGACCCTAGGCAGCATGGATTCACAGCGGGAAGGTCATGCCAGATGAATCTGATAGATTTCTTTTGACTGGGTGACCAAAGTAGTAGATCAGGAGGGCTGTGGACATGGCCTACCTAGACTTTTAGCAAGGCATTTGACACAGTCCCACACAAAAGATTAATATATAAGTTAGCCAGCCTGGGAGTGGGTCCCAAGATGACAGCCTGGGTAAAGAATTGGCTGGAGAATAGGACACAGAGAGTAATAAAATGGAGTCCACTCAGAAGAAAGGAGGTTACTGAGGGGTACCGAGGAGACTCAAGATAGGACCTAGGTCCTCTTCAATGTCTTTATAAGCGTACATTGCAGAAGGACTGAAAGAAAAGTATGTCTCTTTGTAGATGACACTAAGATCTGCAACAGAGTTGATGCACAGGTGGGGTGGAAAGGATGAGAAGGACTTGGCAAGTTAGAGGAATGGTCAAATGTATGGCAGCTTAGATTCAATGCTAAGAAGTGCAAGGTAATGCACCTGGGAAACAAAAAACCAGGGAGAGAGAGTACACAATGGGGGTGAGATACTAACAACAACAAAATGGAAAGGGACATGGGGTAATATATCAGATGACCTAAAGGTGGGCAAGCAATGTGAGAAGGCAGCAAGGAGGGCTGGGGGGATACTGGGATGCATAGAGAGAGGCATCACCAGTAGAAAACAGGAAGTTATTATCCCTCTGTACAGGACAGCTGGTGAGACCCCATCTGGAGTACAGTGCAGTTTCTGGAGACCCAATCTCCACAAAGACATTGACAGGATGGAAGCTGTCCAGAGGAGGGCACTAAAATGTGGTGCAGGGTCTGCACCGAGGACATATGAAGAGAGACTTAAGGAGCTTAACTATGTATAGCCCTCGAGGAAAGGAGGAGAGGGGGGACATGATAGAAACTTCCTTGCTCCCTAAGGATCTAACAAAGTCCAAGAGGGTAGCATCTTTCAAAAAAGAGGTGTGCAAGAACAAGAGGGCACAATTTGAAGATAGAGGGCGGCTCAGAGGTAATTTAAGGAGTATTTTTCACAGAGGGTTGTGGATGCATGGAATGGCCTTCACAGAGGAGGTTGTGGAGTCAAAATCAGTGGTGGAATTCAAGCATGCAGTGGGATAGTCATAAGGCAATTCTGGGGTGGGGTAGAAAGAAGTAGGCTGCTGGTTAACTAGGATCTGCAGCTTAACCCAGTAGGTAAGGAAATGGGCAGACTGGGTGGGCCAGAGCGGTCCTTATCTGCCCGTCAAAATTCTATGTTTCTATGTTTCTACACCAGAACAGTATGAATTGTGAAGAGGTACAACTGGAGGGACATGCACCTCTGTTCCACCACCCTCTCCTCCCTGAGCCACCCTTGATCCAACCGCCTCCTCTTCTTGGCAACCTCTGAGGTAACGGTGTGTGGCCCTGGTGGTCCCTGGGTGGGGGAAGAGGTTTCATGAATCCTAGCCAGGTCAGCCTGGAGACGGACAACCTCCTCCCTCAGACCGAGAGGTGCCTACAAACAGGACAGCATCACAGTCTCCAGAATGTCTCCCAGAACACTGCTGCCCCACAGCTACTGCAATGCACCACCCCATCTTGACTTATTTTGTGAGTCCCCTCCTGTTGCTTTATGTTTACTGTCTCCTCCCTCTATGTATTTTTGACACTTACTTCCTACTGCCTATGTGCTCTTACAACTCTCACTGTTCTATTCAGGGACAAAAACTTCCTGTAGTCTTCAGTAGTCTCCTTCTTCGTGCTCGGATTCAGACCTCCAGCAGTCAGGGGAGAAAGAGTTATTTTTTTAGGTTTCTTCAAGGTTGATGAAACTAATGTGTCTCAGTGATCCTTCCTTCTTACTGCCAAACAGGAAGTTCTTGTTGTCCATCAAATCCAGTGGCTATAAAAGTAGAACTGGTTTTGGGAGGAAGGAGAACTTAAAAAAAAAAGTAGTTCTAGGACTGCTGTATCTTGCTCTGAAACCAAAGTTCTGTTCTGTCAGAAACAGCAGGAAGCTGTAATTGGAGACAGCTGCTTTTGTACACCTAAGCTGCTAAGCCACCCCTCCAGTTAGATTCAGGAAATGAGCCTTCAAATGGAAAAAGGTTTTCCATTTGGTGTCAGGAAAGGGCCTTGACCCTTTGTCCTGTCCAGTGGTAACATTCTTGGCTACCTTTGGGCTCTCTCCAAAGGGAGTCTGTGGTCAACAACCTAGAGGTGCACCAATGACCATCTCTGCTTACCGGGCATGGGCCAAGCAGAAAAATGCTGCAGCAGGATGCAGTGGTTAGTGCTTTTTCAAAGGCCTAATTTATATATCCTCCAGTGCGTGACACTCCACCTCTGTGGGATCTTCTCATGCTGGTACTGGCAAAGCTCATGGGAAAGCTATTCGAACAGTGCACAAGTGTGCATTGTCACACTTGTCATGGAAGACGGCCTTCCTGGTGGCTATCACATCTGCCAGAAGGAGCTTTCAGTGGACCCCCTTATCTGGTCTTCCACAGGGACAAGATTGTCCTATGCCCCATCGTGAAATTCCTTCAGAAGTGGTGTGCAGGCTTCACATTAAACCAGGTGTTAACTCTGATAATTTATTACCCTAACTCTCACTTTGGAGGCCGAGGTACATGTTCCAAAATCTTCGACCTGAGATGTTCCTCCTACCACAAGGAGAGGACAGCGGAAATTGGAGTGAGGTTCGCCAGCTGTTTGTCACCCATGCTGAAGACGCTTCTGGCAGACCTGGCAGCAAAGCCGGACTATTACAGAGTGAGATTACATCTGCATGGTCTATGTTATGGAGTTGTGCAGGGCGAGCCTCCAGAGAGGATGAGCTCATCTATCTGTCATACCGCCTGCATCGGTGGCTGCTTTCAGGGACATCCCGATCCAGGAAATCTGCCAGGCTGCTGCCTGGAAGTCAGCAAACACCGCTATTACCCATTACCATACTGACATTGAGTCACGTAGAATGCTGGCTTTGGGGCCCCATGTTCTCCAATCTCTGTTTCCCAAGTAGGGGGTATGTGCCTTGCCTCCTCCTCCCCAGAGAACTGCTAGGAGTCTGCTACAAGAGTATGGATGAACAGCATATCCACAATCCTAGAAGAACAGGTTACTCACCTGTAACTGTTGTTCTAGGGTAGTATATGTTATTCATCCACAGACCCACCCGACCTCCCGCCGCTGACGCACAACACCTGGCTTCCAGTGGGCTAAGATCTTGCGTCATGGGGCGAGGCGGAGGTTCTGCCATGTGGGGGGGGAGGAGTCAGCTTGAAGACTTCCAGCAAGATTTAAAGTGGAAGAGGACATGCTAAAGAGTGTGAATGAACAACACACTGTATACCACTCCTAGAACTACTGTTGTGGTGAGTAACTGGTTCTATTTGGTATAACTTGTTATAACAAGTTAAATTACTTGTGCCCTGTAAATGAGGTCACTATGTGGATATCCTCTGATCCATCCCTTTCTGCTTTTTACTAGAAATGTCACAACTGGTGCTACCTTATAAATGAAGTGTAGTGTAGGGTGGTTGGGATGGAGTGGGGTGGCTGGGCCTTCCCTACCAAAAAATGAACTACAGACAAAAGAAACAAGGTAAGAGCAGAAACAATCAGCCAGCAACAAATGCAGCAGCCCTGAAAGCTTATCCTAATGATAGATACAACTGTAAAACATGTAAAGCACCACCTATAATACTTTCACAGAAATAATTTCACAGAAGATATACCATGTAAGAAACATTTTTCTAAAGAGAAAATAAAGCAGTACAAGAAGATATACCTGCAAAAGGCAACTGAATCAGAAGATTACAGCAGTAATCTGTAAGCACATCCTGTAATAATGCAGCAGAAGGTATACCTAGCAGCAATAATTTGAACCTGGGGAAAAATAAGCAATAAAATGTTAGCAACAAACAGTAACAATAATCCCTGTGAGTACAAAAGAAAATAACAACACACAGTAAATTTGCCTAGCTAAAAGAAGTCTTAATCCTTTTCCTTGCTCTGGTAAGATTCTTTGCTCTGTCCTTACAAGCAACCTAGAAGAAAAGAGTTCAGGTGACCTAGAAGCCTTTGCTAGCAAACCTAGTCTTCCACCTCCAAGATATTGACTAACCTGACCTTTTAACCCTTCCTTCTATTTGAAAGTTGCTAACAGTTTGTCAGCTCCACCCCACCCCCAGTTAAACACCTAATCCCCGGAAGAGCTGTGGGAGGAAAGCAGTTAGCTCCTTCAGTGTGAGAAGGGGACTACAACACCTCTGAGACAAACCAAAAACCTTTCAGCAAAAAATAGTGGCAAACAGTAATTTTGCTTAGCCTAATGATAACAAGTCACAACAATGTAAGCACCACCTGTAATAATTTCACAGAAGATATACCCTGTAAGAAACACTTTTGCTACAGAGAAAAATAAAGCAGTAACAGAAGATATACCTTGAAAAAGACAATTTGAATCAGAAGATTACAGCAGTAATCTGTTGGCACACCCTATAATAATGCAGCAGAAGGTATACCCAGCAACAACCATTTGAATAGGAGAAAAATAAAGCAATAAAGTGTTAGAAACAAACATGAACAATTCCTGTGAGTACAAAAGAAAATAATAACGCACAGTAAATCTGCCTAGCCAAAAGAAACCTTAATCCTTTTCCTTGCTCTGGTGAGGTTCTTTGCTCTGTCCTTACAAGAAACCTAAAAGAAAAGAGCTCAGGTGAAGCTAGGTGTCTTTACCAGCAAACCCATACCATCATCAGCAGTGGAGTAAGTGATATGATATTTTTTAGAGGTCTCGGGACAGTGTGCACCTCAGTCACTCATGGTGCACACAGGCATGACTTTGCATAGATAACCTCATGCTTTTCAACAAACCATACCCAACAGACATTAAATATTGCTGAGACACCCAAAATATGTTATGGTGTGTGACGCTCTGCTTCTGGTTACCTGTGTGATATTGTGATTATCATTATAAATAAATGGTCTGTGTATGAAATGTCAGTGTGTGAGAGATTTGGCCATTAAATTACAAGGTCAGCAGCTGAAACCACAGAATGTAATTAAAACTGACTGGGGAACCAGTTAATTAACTACCTTCCTTCCAGCGAACCTTTATTACCTTTTATGGCCTTTTGAAGTTGGAAACTAAATATACATTTTATGATATCAGGAAAGGGACATCATTTAGAGTGATTCCTGTTGGCTTTTAACACCTTGATGTCAGTGTGGGAATGTTAAGATCAAATGGAAAAGTTTAATTAAGGAGTCAGGTTTAGGAAATGTTTTTTTCTTCTGATGTCACATTATTAACATACCTCCTGGTAGGAAATCATGTCTGTAATTTTTAATTCTAAAATGAGGAGCTAGATGACTCACAAAGGGGGTGTGGAGACACAGTTAACTGATACTTGTATCTGAAAAGTATGTCATATCTTTTTGGGACTCTAAGAGAAAGACAGTTCTCTGATCTAACTTAAAACGCACTTACAGAGGTAATACCTTAGATAGTAAATATCTGAATGTATTGTGGTAGGAGTTTTGTTTGTAACTTTCTATTTTTCTTTTATAGATTGTAAGCTTTTGATATTTATTCTGTATGTATTATTACTTATTTTACAACTTTTTAGTAAACCACCTTTTCTTAAGATACTGTGTAGTCTTGCAGTTTTTTTTTTTTTTTTTGCTATGGAGTGCCTGTATGTTTAAGTCTGACAGTGGTTTAAAAGGTGTGATGGTGTTTCCAACTCAGAAAAGGTAAGAATATACCAAAGGTCTATTGTAAACATAGAAACATAGAATTTGATGGCAGATAACGACTGCTTGGTCCACCCAGTCTGCCCATGTCCCTACCATGGATAAGCTGCAGATTCTAGTAAACCAGCAGCCTACTTCTTCCTGTCCCCACCCCTAGAATTGCCTTTATGACTGTCCCATGCATGCTTGAATTCCACCACTGATTTTGACTCTACAGCCTCCTCCAGAAGGCCATTTCATGCATCCACAACCCTCTCTGTGAAAAATACTTCTGTAAATTACCTCTGGCCGCCCCCATCTTCAAATTGTGCCCTCTTGTTCTTGCACACCTCTTTTTTTGAAAGATGCTACCCTCTTGGACTTTGTTGATTCCCTTGAGGTACTTGAACGTTTCTATCATGTCCTCCCTCTCTCTCCTTTCCTCAAAGGCTATACATATTAAGCTACTTTCGTCTCTCTTCATATGTCTTCCGGTGCAGACCCTGCACCATTTTAGTTGCCCTCCTCTGGATAGCTTCCATCCTGTCTATGTCTTTGTGGAGATTGGGTCTCAAGAACTGCACACACTGCTCCAGATGGGGTCTGACCAGCTGTCTGTACAGAGGGACAATAACTTCCTGTTTTCTACAGGTGATGCCTCTCCCTATGCATCCCAGTATCCCCCAGCCCTCCTTGCTGCCCTCTCACATTGCTTGCCCACCTTTAGGTCATCTGATATGACTACCCCATGTCCCTTTCCATTTTTTGTTGTTGTTAGTATCTCACCACCCCCATTGTGTACTCTTCCCCTGGGTTTTTGTTTCCCAGGTACATTACCTTGCACTTCTTAGCATTGAATCTAAGCTGCCATACATTTGACCATTCCTCTAACCTTGCCAAGTCCCTTCTCATCCTTTCCACCCCACCCTGTGCACCAACTCTGTTGCAGATCTTTGTGTCATCTGCAAAGAGACATACTTTTCCTTCCAGTCCTTCTGCAATGTCGCTTATAAAGACATTGAAGAGGACCGGTCCTAATACTGAACCCTGCGGTACCCCACTAGTAACCCTCCTTCCTTCTGAGTGGACTCCATTTATTATTACTCTCTGTGTCATGTTCTCCAGCCAATTCTTTACCCAGGCTGTCATCTTGGGACCCACTCCCAGGCTGGCTAACTTGTATATTAATCTTTTGTGTGGGACTGTGTCAAATGCCTTGCTAAAGTCTAGGTAGGCCATGTCCACAGCCCCTCCCTGATCTACTACTTTGGTCAGCCAGTCAAAGAAATCTATCAGATTTGTCTGGCATGACCTTCCTGCTGTAAATCCATGCTGCCCTGGGGTCCTGTGCCCCTCTGGCCTCCTAGATACTCAACAATTCTTTCCTTCAGAAGTGATTCCATCATTTTTCCCTATCACTGAGGTTAAACTAACAGGTCTGTAGTTTTCTGCTTCTGCCTTGCTCCCATTTTGTGAAGGGGAATCACATCTGCCCTCCTCCAGTCCTCGGGTACCACCCCATCCTCTCATGATTTGTTAAAAAGGGTAGTCAGTGGTGTCACTAGTTCTACCCTTAGTTCTTTTAGAGTTCTGGGATGAATCTCATCAGGCCCCATTGCTTTGTCCACCTTCAGTTTTAAGAGTTCTTTCAGAACCTTTCTTCTGTAAATGGTCAGGTATCAACTTCTATATCCAGAGTGTTTCTGCTGTTTGTTTTATGTACCTCCCCTCTTCATTTGTAAATACTGAGGAAAAATATTTGTTTAGTATCTCTGCCTTTTCACAGTCTCCCTCTGCCCACCCTCCTCCCCTTTATTAAGCTTCCTACCCTCCCTTGGTCTTCCTTCACTCCCTGATGTACCTATAAAAGTTTTATCCCCTTCTTAACTGAGTTGGCTGTCTTTTCCTCAGTTTGGGCCTTTGCTGTTCTGACTGTCTTCCAGCCTCCTTTTTGCTTTAACTGAAACAGTTCTCTGTCCTGCTCCTTCTGCGATTCCTTGTACTTCCTGAATGCTTTCTTTTTCTCTTGAACCTTCACTGCCACTTCCTTTGAGAACCATAGTAGTTTCTTGCATCGTTTTGTTTTGTTTATTTGCTTCACACAAAGGCTTGTTACCTCTGTGATGGCAGTTTTTATTATTCCCCATTGTTCTTCCACCCCTCCTTCCTGCCCATTTGCTAGTGCATTCCTTAGGCACTCACCCATTTTGGCAAAGTCAGCCCTCCTAAAGTCCAGTATTTTTGTCTTTGTATGGCTTGACTCTGTTGCTGTGTTTATTGTGAACCATACTGTTAGATGGTCGCTAGTTCCCAGATGGCTGCCCCTTCTACATCTGTGAGTCCTCTCTCCATCTCCATTTGAGAGAATCAAGTCTAATATTGCTCCCTCTTGAGTGGGCTCTAGTACTAGTTGTCTAAGGCATGCCCCCTGTAGGGCATCTAGAATAACTCCACTCTTCAAAGTTGCAGCTGCAACTGCACTCCAGTTAACATCTGGCATATTCAGATCACCCATCAGCAATATCTCCCCTTTTTCTTCCATTCCAAGTATACTTTCTATCATTTCCTTGTCCATTTCCTCCCCCTAAGAAGGGGGTCTGTATACAACCCCTGTGCGGATTTTGGTGCCATTGCCTCTCCAAATTTACCCACAGTGCTTCTTCTCCTCCCTGTTTACCTTTTGTTCTGTTGCTTTGATTCCTTCCCTTATGTAAAAGCTACTCCTCCTCCTCCTCTTTACCTCCCTGTCCCTCCTGTAGATAGTGTATCCTGCAGTGTTTACGTCCCAGTCATGGTTTTGTGTGTATCATGTTTCTGTGACTGCCACAATATCTAGATGTTCCTCCTCCATCAAGGCCACTAATTCAGGAAGATTGTTACCCAGACTACGGGCATTGGTACTCATTGCTCTCCATTTTTTGATGGCTTTACCTTCTGTTGCAGCATCCCCCACTGACCGTTCTACCTCGGTCTTTTTCTCATTTAGTACCCTGTTTCATAGGGAGAGGCTGGGATTTTCCTGCTGCTTGTCAGTGCCTCCCCCTTTGACTAGTTTAAAAGCTTGCCAATGAAGCATTTAAATTGATTTGCTCAAAAGACTTGTTCTCTTCCTGGACAGATGCAGACCATCCTGCCAGCATAGGCTGGTGTCCCTCCAGGTGGAACCCCAGTCCCCAATGAAGCCAAACCCCTGTGCTCTGCACCATTTTTTCAACCATTCATTAAACTGCATGGTGTAGAGTTTTAAGGGTTCATTTTGGATACCTGGTTAGGTGCCCTGGGCATGAAAGATTGTGCTGCATTCTCCAAAGAGAGTACATATCTGAGCCTGTTAATGGGTATGCTAGCATAAGGTTCACAGTTTGAATCCTCTCAGAACTTGAGACTACAAGTGATTTGGACCCAAAGAAGACAGGAGGGTTACCCTATCTATTACCTGTTCACACTATTGTGCTCTGAGGTTGGCACTTTGGGAACAGAGGGCCTGACCGCGAGGTGTGTTTGTGACATGGTGTACAGACATTTTAAAAGTCGTAATATATAACAGGTCTTGCAGGCCACTGCCACCACACTGTGCAACCACTGGCACTGTGTCGTGTGTTATGGTGTACATCAACTTGCTAAAAACTGACACTGCCAGTCTAAACTAGAAAGACATCACTTATTCCAGAACAGAAAATGAAAAGAACTGTGGTAGCACAGTGTGTTGGCATTTGGCAGTGAACTGGACCTTATGCATTTTCTGACTTCATAGTGTCTGCACATCATCTGTCAAATATTTTGGGTGCCTCACCATCACCAAGTACTTCATGTCTGTTGGGTATGGTGGGTTGAAAAGCAGGATTTTATGTTGCTATATAATCTCCTAAAGTCATGTGTGCACCATATGACTCAGGTGTACTCTGGCCAGAGACCTTTGAAAAAATATCACATCACTTAGTCTGATGCTGCTGCTGCTGCTGATGATGCTGATGGTACCAATAAAATATATGTTATATATTCTTATCTTTATTCTTTATACCATACACACTGCAACAAGTCAGCATATATATGTTTGCAAGAAGCTGGGCAATATCTGCATTCCACACACAGGAAAGAACACTGACTGCACACTGCAGTTTAGCATTATACTTGCACTGCTCAGTCCTGCTTTTCCATAACCACTACACGACAGAAAGTAAATATTACTGAGGCATCGAAATACATCAGGGTACACATTCTTAACTTGGATTATAACAACAGGGCAATAGAGAGCAATGTATGTATGTAAAGTCCTACTGAGTCCTTCCCTCTATCTGCTATTAGGAATTTTTACTAAATTAGCATGCTACCTTTATGGTACTTTTATGAGCAAGGGCATAATTACATTTACATACAGGGGATGGTGGAGGAATACATTTTATGATACAGCAGATGGCAGGAAGGTGTGATGAAAAAAAGCTAATGTGGGATCACCTGCTGGTCCAGCAGCACTTGGAGCATGGACATAATCTGCAATTGATGTCTCTCTATCTGCTTCAACTGCTGCTGGACAGCACTCACCCTCTCATTGTTCTCCTTTACAGCACCCCACAGAACTGCAATGCCAGCCTGAGTTACAGGCAGTTCTGTGGGGTCCACTGGTGGTACAGCTGGTGGGTGGTGCTGGTGGAGCAGCAGGTGCTGCTGTGGCCCTCCTCTTACTATGGCGACGCACAGCCACACCCTCTGCCAGTGCCACAGAAGAGCCAGCAGATGCAGGCCTGGCCCGTTCTGTGGCAGCCTGCCACTCCACCTTGTGGTAATTTAGCATGTGGGTGTGTTGGCCCTCAGTCCCCAGATGAGTCCCCTGGGGGCCATGGTGCACCTCCACATCACAAATATGACACCGGACCAGGCTGCTGTCCCCCCAACACAGTCAAAGAACTCCCAAACTGGGGAGCTGCGGGGGACCAGGCAGAGGAGGGCCAGATGCACTGGCAGCAGCCTGGTCATGGTGCTCAAGCTCTGAGTCCACACTTGGCCCAGGAGCACAGGCATGTCCTACTGTGGAGGACCTGCAGTTACAGCTGGAGCTGCTGCTGAAGATGGTGATGGTGGTAGTGCTGCAACTGCATGAGGTCCTGCTTCCAGGGGGACCCAAGATTTTGGATTGGTCCAACATTACATGGCCATGCCCCTCATCCATGCGCACTCCTCCCCTACCAAACATGCTGCCACATGGTACTACAGCTGCCGCGGCACCAGGCAAGAAGGTGGGGTGGAGCAACAATGGAGAAACATCAGAACTGCCATCTCAGAGGCAACAAGCCTTTGTGTGAAGCAAATAAATCAAAATGAAGAAAAACCACTATGGTTCTCAAACGAAGTGGCGGGAAAGGTAAGGGAGAACACGATAGCATTCACGAAGTATAAGGAAACACAGAAGAAGCAGGACAGAGAACTGTACCAGTTAAAGCAGATGGAAGTAGGGAAGGCACTCAGAATAGCAAAGGCCCAAACCAAGGAAAAGATAGCCAACTCTGTTAAGAAGGGGGATGAAACCTTTTATGGGTACATTAGGGAGCAAAGAAAGATGAAGGCAGGGATACTGAGGCTGAATAAAGAGGAAGGTTGTTGGGCAGAGAGCGACAGTGAAAAAGCAGGGATACTGAATGAATATTTCTGCTCAGCATTCACAGTGGAAAAGTAGTGGGGAAGATACCTAGTCCAGTCAATAGAAGCACTCTGGACAGGGAGGTTGATATTGGTCCTTTCACAGAAGAAAGGGTTCTTAAGAACTCTTAAAACTGTAGGTGGATGAAGCAGTGGGGCCTGATGGAATTCACCCCAGAATTCTAAAAGAACCAAGGGAAGAACTGGTAACACCACTGACTACCCTTTTTAATAAGTCATGGGAGGATAGTGTGGTACCTGAAGACAGGAGAAGGGCAGATGTGATTCCCCTTCACAAAAGTGGGAACAAGACAGAGGCTGGAAACTACAGACCTGTCAATTTGACCTCAGTGGTAGGGAAAATGATGGAATCACTTCTGAAGGAAAGAATTGTTGAGTACCTAGAGGCCAGTGGGGCACAGGACCTGAGGCAGCATGGATTCACAGCAGGAAGGTCATGTCAAATGAATCTAATTGATTTCTTTGACTGGGTGACCAAAGTAGTAGACCAGGGAGGGGCTGTGGACATGGCCTACCTAGACTTTAGCAAGACATTTGACACAGTCATGCACAAAATATTGATACAACAATTAGCCAGCCTGGGAGTGGGTCCTAGGGTGGTAGCCTGGGTAAAACACTGACTGGGCAACACGACACAGTGGGTAGTAGTAAATGGAATCCACAGTGAAGAAAGGAGGGTTGTTAGTGGGGTACTACAGGGTTCAGTACTGGGACCGGTCCTTTTTAATGTCTTTATAAGTGACATTGCAGAGGGACTGGAAGGGAAAGCTTTTCTCTTTGCAGATGACACAAAGATCTGCAACAGGGTCGATACGCAAGGTGGGGTGGAAAGGATGAAAAGGGACTTGGCAAGGTTGGAGGAATGATCAAATGTATGGCAGCTTAGATTCAGTGCAAAGTAATGCAGCTGGGAAACAAAAACCCAGGGTAAGAGTACACAATAGGGGGTGAGATACTGACAAAAATGGAAAGGGACCTGGGGGTAGTCATATCAGATGACCTTAAGGTGGACCAACAATGTGAGAAGACAGTAAGGAGGGCTGGGGAGATACTGGGATGCATAGGGAGCAGCATCACCAGTAGAAAACAGGAAGTTGTTGACCCTCTGTACAGACAGTTGGTAAGACCACACCTGGAGTACTGTGTACAGTTTTGGAGACCCCATCTCTGCAAAGCCATAGACAGGATGGAGGCTGTCCAGAGGAGGGCAACCAAAATGGTGCAGGGTCTGCACCAGAAGACATATGAAGAAAGACTAAAGGAGCTTAAGAAGTATTGCCTCAAGGAAAGGGGGGGCATGATAGAAACTTTCAAATACCTCAAGGGAATCACCAGAGTCCAAGAGGGCAGCATCTTTTAGAAAAAGATGCGCAAGAACAAAGGGGCACAATTTGAAGATAGAGGGAGGATGGCTCAGAGGTAATATGAGGAAGTATTTCTTCACAGAGAGGGTTGTTGATACATGGAACAGCCTTTCTGAGGAGGGCATAGAGTCAAAAACAGTGGGGGAATCCAAGAATGCATGGGACAGACATAAGGCAATTCTAGTGGGGGTAGGAGGAAGTAGGCTGTTGGTTAACTAGGATCTGCAGCTTATCCATTAGGTAGGAAATGGTCAGACTAGTTGGGCCAAGCAGTTCTTATCTGCCGTCAAATTCTATGTTTCTATCTCAGACAATCCTTGACCCTGTACCTGGTCCATTTCTGTTGTCAGTGGCTCAACTGCCCTCCTTCCTTCCGTCCGTACTAGCAGTGAGTTGACAACATGAAACACACACACACAGACAACAATTTATAAAAGTAAAATAACAAAGAAATTACAGTCAGAGAAAGAACAAATTAAGTACAAAAAGAGTACAAAAACACAAAACAATGTAGCTTTTAAAAAAGCCGTTGGGTTGATATGAATGATCTCTGCTCCTGCTAACTGTAGTCTCTGTCAGACACACACAAAACAAAATGCCTCCCCTCTTTCCCTCTGCACAGGAGAAAGGGAAATTATCTCCTTGCATTAGTTATTTCCTCCTGCCTGGCTAAAGCATGTGACTTACAGTACTGCAAGTCATGTGATTTGTGGGGGACTGTCTATATTGTTGTCACTTCACCTTACTTTGTGTTAAGGTGGAATGACATTGCAAAGTCATAATTACAAGGCAAAGTGAACCTTTCACACTGGCCACTCCACATAGCGGAGTGACAATTCGAAGTGCCAACTTCACAGGCACTTCGCCACATCTCTACTGGGGTGTGCCATCCTTCAGATGATTCATTAAGCTGAGGTCCCTTCTACTCATCCTGTTGTCCTGGTGGGGGTCTAGGTGGAAGTAAAATAACCCAGGGCACTCTTCACAAAAGAGTAGGGGACATTCCCAGTGTCCTGCTCAACATTCCCCTTCCCATAAAACTGATTCATGCAATTATCCAGGCTGTGTGTGGGTGTTGATGTGCAATATGGCCACCACTACACATTTAATCATTTCACTACAAGTCTAGCATTGCTTATAAAGTGCTTTGGGATACATTGTGTATGAAAAGTACTTTATAAATGATGATTCTTCTTATTCTTGTGATTCTTCTCTTCCTGGCATCACTTGAGAAAAAGGAATTTGTTCCTATAAAAGAAGCCTAGTCTAGTAGTAATAATAATAAGCATATAGGGAATTATACACATTCTCTTTAAGACCCCTTCCCATCTGCCTGAAATTACCCTGCATTACTCCTGCAGCACCCCATTCCTTACCTTGTCATTTGTCCACAGGTGGACAGTGACATCTAGCTCCCACTTGTGACCCGCCAGTCTAGCAATCAACTGGATCCACTCATCATCCCACTGAACTGAAGTACCAGGAAGCACATCACCTCTCTCAGGTCTCCAGCTCCCTCTCCTAAGTCTGTCTCTCTGACAGAGTCCCACAACAGCAGCTGCTTCCTCTTTGACTGGGAAACCTATTCCTCCTTTCTTAGGGCCTCCTCGTCTGAGGACATACACATTCTCCCTAGCCACTAATTCAGGTGTCTCCTCCCAGCTGTCCCATCCCAGCAGTATAGTGAAGGAATGTAGTAGTGCCACAGGCTGATGAGTGTACCCTAACCACCAACCCCACCCTCCCAGGGCTCACAAAGGTCCAGCCACTGTGCCTCTGCCTAGGCATCCTCTAAAGTAGTGGCAGCATCTTTGGTGGCCCCTTGGTGTGGCAAATGATCTTTGGCATCTTTGCTAGCTTGTCTTGGAGTCCAGCAGCCTCTGCCCTCAACTCGCTGAGAGGTGAGTGCAAATGGAGCAGAACTGCAGTCTCCAGAAGGTGTCCTGAAAGACTGGCTCCACATATGTTACCCTGCACCACTTATACGTCTTTGCCTGTTTAACTTTTTTCTATTGAAGCTACATTGTCCCTTTCTGTCTTCATTGCTTATTAACCTACTTCCACTTCTTTAGAGTACCCAGAATGGATTTATCACCTTATTCTAGATACGGTGCTTTCTAGTTTCCCTTCTACCAGTATTCTTGTCAGTTGTACTTCCCCAGTGTTCTACTACATCCTTTTTATGGCTGGCTACCTTGTTCTCTTCCTCACCCTCCTTAAATAATAATAATAATCAACATTATTTATATTGCACAATTCATGTCTATCAAAGTGCTTTAAAAACATGTATCACAGTAATAAAACAGCCATAAATAGTTAAAATTCAGCAATAATAGCTAGAATGAATCTTATCCACTTATGGAAAGCAAGGCTAAACAAAAAGGTTTTCAAAGTGTCTTTGAAGCTCTCCACTGTCAAGCACTCTCTGACCCAATGAAGTAGAACATTCCACAGGGTAGGGGCTACATAAGCAAATACATGAGCACCAGATGTCTTCAACCCAACCTTGAAGATCATGTGAAGTGGTTTTCAAAACTAAAACAGACAGCACTATTCAATAAACATTGCTATTAAACCTATCTGTGTTCCAGAGTTTGTAACAAAAGTAATAAATGTATACTTTTTAACATCTCTTTGTGTAGTTCATTTGTCCTAGGTTGCTGGATGCTGAGTCCGCATACCTCAAGGCTGCTGATGTCCTTGGGATGCTACTCTACTGTGCCTGTTAGAAAGTTGTATTGCTACTAGTATTGTAATGTTGGTAACGTCATTGCTGTTTGTCAGTGTCCGCTTTACAATATGTTAGTTTTAATAATTTAATTATCTGTGTTAATTCCAACTAAGGACGGATTTATTAACCCCTAGTAAAAAGGTTGTTACTGTGGATGAAAGATTAGCTGAGCCTGAATGTAGGTCAAGTAAAAATCTGCCAGAGAGAAAGCTGGCTAGTGCATAGAAACTCTTAGTGATGTTTCAAAAGCAGCATTACATCTCTCACAGTCATTTAGAGGGTGATGGGATAATTGTTTTATTGTCATCCTGGGAAATTAGCTCTATTTAATGTCAGATGTAAATGAGCATGGCAGTCTTTAACACGGCAACATGATGCATGCCTTTCACCACAACAAAAAGTTAGTCTGCTCATGATAACATGATACATTCAATATTTTTTTCATTATTGACACTGAACACAACAAAATCAAACAACTGATTCAGTTTCTTGCAACAGGCACAGCGCAAGAAAAAAAATCATCTTTACAAACTTCAGTAATGTGAACATTTCCCTGGCCTCTTTATAGATGAAAGAGAATAGCATCCCAAATGACGAAACCAGGTGGAAACATGCTGATTACCATGGGAATAGCAAGTCTCAGCATTTAGCATTGCAGCTAAAGCTGAGCACATAACAAATGGCTAACATGGCATGAAATTGTAGATGTTTGATATACACCAGGTAGACACTGTTTTATAACAATATTTAATGAATGATATTGTCAATTTCATTTCTATAAATTTAATTGCACACTATCTTTAAAATTGACTTATCACCTCACCCTAGATAGGGTGTTTCCTGTTTTTCCTCCACCTATGGCTACCAGTTCTTAAGTTTTGCTGTTTTACCTGTTTGTGGTTAACCCACTACCCTTTATACTTGCTTACCGTACTCCAAACAGGATACGTGTACACAGTACTGTGATTTATCCTACCTGTTAACCCACTACCCTTTATACTTGCTTACCGTACTCCAAACAGGATACATGTACACAGTATTGTGATTTATCCTACCTGTTAACCCACTACCCTTTATAGTTATTTACCCTACTCCAAACAGGATATGTGTACACAGTAGTGATTTATCCTACCTGTTAACCCACTACCCTTTTTAGTTATTTACCCTACTCCAAATAGGATATTGTGATTTATCCTACCTATTACCCCTACCCTTTATAATTATTTACCCTACTCTAAATAGGATGTGTACATAATACTGTGATTTATCCTACCTGTTAACCCACTACCCTTTATAGCTATTTACCCGACTGCAAATAGGATATGTGTACACAGTACTGTCATTTATCCTACCTGTTAAACCACTACCCTTTATAGTTATTTACCCTACTCCAAATAAGATACGTGTACACAGTACTGTGATGTATCCTACCTGTTAACCCACTACCCTTCATAGTTATTTATCCTACCCCAAATAAGATAACTGTGCACAGTACTGTGATTTCTCCTACCTGTTAACCCACTACCCCTTATAGTTATATACCCTACTCCAAATAGGATGTGTACACAGTACTGTGATTTATCCTACCTGTTAATCCACTACCCTTTATAGTTATTTACCTGACTGCAAATAGGATAAGTGTACACAGTACTGTGATTTATCCTACCTGTTAACCCACTACCCTTTTTAGTTATTTACCCTACTCCAAATAGGATACATGTACACAGTACTGTGATTTATCCTACCTATTAACCCCTACACTTTATAGTTATTTACCCTACTCCAAATAGGATGTGTACATAGTACTGTGATTTATCCTACCTGTTAACCCACTACCCTTTATAGCTATTTACCCGACTGCAAATAGGATACGTATACACAGTACTGTCATTTATCCTACCTCTTAACCCACTACCCTTTATAGTTATTTACCCTACTCCAAATAAGATACGTGTATACAGTGCTGTGATTTATCCTACCTGTTAACCCACTACCCTTTTTAGCTATTTACCCAACTGCAAATAGGATACGTGTACACAGTACTGTCATTTATCCTACCTGTTAACCCACTACCCTTTATAGTTATTTACCCTACTCCAAATAAGGTACGTGTACACAGTACTGTGATGTATCCTACCTGTTAACCCACTACTCTTTTTAGTTATTTACCTGACTGCAAATAGGATAAGTGTACACAGTACTGTGATTTATCCTACCTATTAACCCCTACCCTTTATAGTTATTTACCCTACTCCAAATAGGATGTGTACATAGTACTGTGATTTATCCTACCTGTTAACCCACTATCCTTTATAGTTATTTACCCTACTCCAAATAGGATAAGTGTGCACAGTACTGTGATTTATCCTACCTGTTAACCCACTACGCTTTTTAGTTATTTACCCTACTCCAAATAGGATACGTGTACACAGTACTGTGATTTAACCTACCTGTTAACCCACTACTCTTTATACTTATTTACCCAACTCCAAATAGGATAAGTGTACACAGTACTGTGATTTATCCTACCTGTTAACCCACTACCCTTTATAGTTATTTACCCTTTTCCAAATTGGATAAGTGTACACAGTACTTTGATTTATCCTACCTCTTCTTGTTGCTCTCCATCAGTGCCCCTTGTGGACTGTGACCAGTCTGCAGATACCTGCTGACATCTTATACTAATATTCAAGACAGCTACAGCATTGGCACTCATGGGAAGCAGGACATACATGTTAATGAGCACATAATAGATGTGCAAATGGCTCATACAGCCTTGCATTCCTAGTGGTCTCATTAGTATATTAGGGATGAATATGGCCCACAAGAGCCTTAGTGTTCTCCTTTTTGGGTTGTACTATCCCCATCGTGCTCCTGTGGGCAATATTGAGTCAGGGCTTTCAGCACAATGTATAGTCATAACTCACTGTGCTAACGTGGCTCCATATTCAAACAGTGCACTCTGGTCAGGGTGTAGTAATTGTCGGAATATTCCCCCAAGCTGGCTGTGCACTAATTGCGACACAGTAATCCTGTCAGCATAGCACACATGTCTGGCTCCAAATACGGGGACATATGCCACTTAACTCAGTAAAACCCCAAGTCTGCAAGACACTGGCTACTGGAAGTAAGAAAGACCTGCACATAGCGTAAAGATTTTGTGTTTTTTTAAGGTTATAACCATTACGTATAAGCTCATTCACAACGGTGACCATTATAAATACAATTACAGTACTTGTAACCATACAATAACATACCAATTTACATAATTAAAATACAATTAACTGAAACAAATACAAGTATTTTGTGAATATATTAAATAATGTTTCTACGCTGAAACTGGTAAAGGTTTTATATGTAACTTTCTGAATTCAGATGGAAGTTTATTCCAATAAATGGGAACGAACTGACTAAAAAATGCATAGGCCTAGAGATATTCAAAGCAGATGCGTGGCACAAAGTGGAAATGCACTGCGCATCTCAGAAGATGGGCAGAATGACAATATTCAGAAAGGAAGGATGCCTCGTGCATCTCCAGATGGGCCATCATGCATCTATAATGTATACAGTGCATGTAGAGGGGACGTTCCCATGAATGTGCCGTGCAGCCCTATATTCAGCTGAAATGTGCAGTGCATCTTGGGGATGAGCTTCCCAAAGTTGGACATGGAAAAAGGATTACTAAATAGCCAGTCACCCACCCACAGGCAGGCTACAGAACTACAGGAAGGCTGTCTGAGTACAGCCCTTGGAGGTGCAACAGAATATGCCCCAGGCACCCACACATAGTAGTCATGCCAATGTGGATGAACCCTGAGCCACTGGCACCATCCAGGAAGCAGCACCCCACACCGTTCCTTGGATCTAGCCACACAGCAGCTGGTCACTGTCTGCACACTGCTGTTCCTTGCAGTGCCCACCAGATACCTCTCATACTGGGGTGTGTGGGGCACTGCAGGTGATAGTATGCAGTACAGTATATAGAGCTAGTGTTTCACATATATGTGGTAGCCCTAGCAGTCTGTGTCACCCTGTGCCCACCCCATTGCATGTCCCGGTAGCCCCCAGTGGCCACTGTCCAGGTGGGCCCCCTGTACCCCTGTCTGACCCTGTGCATGGCTATGGGGAGCTAGTTGACCAAGTGTATCTCTTCACATGTAGCTATGCTGTGCTGTGTTGTCGGAGTTTGGTGACATAAAACATTACAAGAGAGGAACTGTATCCAGGCTAATGCAGTACAGCTGCACACACACACACACACACACACACACACACACCTTCCATCACACCTGCTTGCTAGGCTCTAGCAACTCCTCTTCACCTCTGTGGAGTGGTGGGTCAGCCCTCCAAAGCTGGAACTAAGCATGCCCAGGGTATGCAAATAGCCTGAATACATTCCATTAATGTGATACAAATGTCAGAGATGGGCTTGGAAAGTACAGTGAGGTCATTTGCATATCCTGACTGAATATTGCAGTTTTGCACACTGTGCCAGTGGTTTGCATCATGCATTTCCCCATGCTCCACATAAGGCACAGGTCACTTGCTGTGCCACGCATCTCACACACTGCATGATCATGCATTTCAGGATATTCAGCGGGACATCTGAGTAGGATTATCACCTGTCCTGATTTTTGCAGGACAGCCTGATTTGAGCAACTGTGTCCTGCAAAAACAACATAAAACAGTACATGTCCTACTCCTCACCTTATAGTAGAAAAAAATATTTTCTAACTTTCCTTAAAATGTTGTGGAAAACTATAATACTTTAACTAAAATATCTTAAAAGGATGAGAAACAATAGAAACAAATAAAAACTACAACACTTAGTGTTAATTCTGATTATTTAGAGAAAACAGGTCTGTTGCACTGGTTGAGGTTATAGGCTGTCCTGCAGAAAGTCATGTTTTAGTAAGAAATGTCCCGCTTCGGGCTTCTTAAAAGTTAGTAACCCTATGCGCGAGTCAACTCATGGCGCATTGTCTGAATATCTCATTATTTTGGGCCGGCACATCTCAGATGTGTAGCGCAGGCACTTGTGCAAGTTTGCAGGGGACTTTTGAATATCTGAGCCATTAATCTTTTAGTTTTGCTACAGGGTACCAATAATTCCTGTAAATGCGAACTTCTCAGAGAAGGATCAGTTTTTTTTAAAGACAGTCTGTTACTTAAAAAATTAGGAACAAGACCTAATCCACTCTTATAATCAAAAATACATTTATGTAGTTCCTTCCTGTTAGCTGGAGAAATACAACCCAATTTCAAATACAGTTCACAATGATGTATAGTCTTTGGACATTTCAAAATTGATCTGGCTTATCGATTATATAATACATCCAATTTATGTACCCGATCGTTAGAGACATTTTTATACAGAACATCAGCTTAATCAATCAGTGGTAGAATCTGTACTTGAACTATAGTTTTTAGATGTTCGAATACAAGCAGTGGAGCCTACGCACAAATGGGTGGAGTGGCTATGTACCGCATATCCACAGCACATAGCTACTCTGCACCCATTGTGCCTCTGCACAGGATGCATGACCTAGGGTGCAGAGCCCCTACACACCCGATTTCCCCCAGTCACATGGACAGCAACATGCCGGAGTGAACAGGGGAATGCTAGCACTACACGCCATCTACTAAGGCACATAGTGCTGCCTGCAGGGGTGTAGAGGATGGTGCAGGTTTTACCAAGGAGAACCCTGCTGTAACATAGAAACATAGACTTTGACAGCAGATAAGGACCACTTGGCCCATCTAGTCTGCCCATTTCCCTACCTACAGGATAGGCTGCAGATCCTAGTTAACCAACAGCCTATTTCTTCCTACTCCCTATCAGAATTGCCTTATGTCTGTCCCATGCATTCTTGAACTCTCCCACAGTTTTAGACCCCACAACCTCCTCAGAAAGGCTGTTCCATGCATCCACTGCCCTCTCTGTGAAATAATACTTCCTCACATTGCCCTTGAACCGCCCCCTTCTATCTTTAAATGTTGTCCCCTTGTTCTTGCACGTCTCTTTTTCTGAAAGATGCTACCCTCTTGGACTTTGTTGATTCCACTGAGGTACTTAAAAGTTTCTATCATGTCCCCCGTCTCCCTTCTTTCCTCAAGGGTATACATATTAAGCTCCTTTAGTCTCTCCTCATATGGCTTCTCTTGCAGACCCTGCATCATTTTAGTTGCCCTCCTCTGGACTGCCTCTATCCTGTCTGTGTCCTTGTGGAATGGGGTCTCCAGAACTGGATGCAGTACTCCAGATGGGGTCTCACAAACCCGTCTGTACAGAGGGATAACAACTTCCTGTTTTCTGCTGCTGACACCTCTCCCTATACATCCCAGTATACCCCCAGCCCCCCTACTGCCTTTTCACATTGTTTACAACCTTAAGGTCATCTGATATGATTACCCCAGGTCACTTTCCTTTTGTTGTTGTTGCTACCTCCCCACCCATTGTATATTCTTCCCTGGGTTCTTGTTTCCCAGGTGCATTATTTGCACTTCTTTGCATTAAATCCAAGCTGCCATACTTCTGACCATTCCTCCAACCTTGCCAAGTCCCTTCTCATCCTTTCCATGCCTCCTTGTGTATCAACCCTGTTGCAGATCTTTGTGTCATCTGCAAAAGGCATACTTTTCCTTCTAGTCCCTCTGCAATGTCACTGATGAAGATATTAAAAGGACTGGACCCAATACTGAGCCCCTACGGTACCCCACTAGTAACCCTCTTTCTTCAGGTGGACTCCATTTACAGTTACCTTCTGTGTCCTGTTGTGCAGTCAATGTTTTACCAGGCTACCACCCTGGGACCCACTCCCAGGTTGGTTAATTTGACTATTAATCTTTGTGTGGGGCTGTGTCAAATGCCTTGCTAAAATCTAGGTAGACCATGTCCACAGCCCTCCCTGGTCTACTACTTTGGTCACCCAGTCAAAGAAATCTATTAGATTCGTCTGACATGACCTTCCTGCTGTGAACCCATGCTGCCTTGGGTCCTGTGCCCCACTGGCCTCTAGGTACTCAACTATTCTTTCCTTCAGAAGTGACTCCATCACTTTCCCTACCACAGAGTTCAGACTGACAGGTCTGTAGTTTCCTACCTCTGTCTTGGTCCCACTTTTGTGAAGGGGAATCACATTCACCTTCCTCCAGTCCTCGGGAACAACACCATCCTCCCATGATTTATTAAAAAGAGTAGTTAGTGGTTTCACTAGTTCCTCCCTTAATTCTTTTAGAATTCTGGGGTGAATTCCATCAGGACCCATTGCTTTGTCCACCTTCAGTTTTAGGAGTTCTTGCAGAACCCTTTCTTCTGTGAAAGGACTGGGATCGGCCCCCCTATCAAGAGCACTTCTGTTAATTGGATTAGGCACTTCCCCCTCCTCTTTTGTGAATACTGAGCAGAAATATTCGTTCAGTATCCCTGCTTTTTCACTGTTCCCCTCTGCCCATCCACTGTCCATTCTATTCAGCCTCACTATCCCTCCCTTTGTCTTTCTACGCTCGCTGATGTACCTATAAAAGGTTTTATCCCCCTTCTTAACTAAGTTGTCTATCTTTTCCTCAGTTTGGGCCTTTGCTATTCTGACTTCCCTCCCTGCTTCCTTCTGCCTTAACTGGTACATCTGTCTGTCCTGCTCCTTCTGTGTTTCCTTATACTTCTGGAATGCTATCTTTCTCTTCCTGACTTTCACAGCCACCTCTTTTGAGAACCATAGTGGCTTTTTCTTTCATTTTGATTTGTTTATTTGCTTCACACAAAGGCTTATTGCCTCTGTGATCGCAGTTTTGATGATTCCCCATTGTTGCTCCACACCTCCTTCTAGCCTGTTTGCTAGTGCTTTTCTGAGGCCCTCTCCCATCTTGCCAAAGTCAGCCCTCCCAAAGTCCAGTACCCTTACTTTTGTATGGCTTGACTCTGTAGCTGAGTTTAACATGAACCACACTGTTTGATGGTCACTTGTTCCCAGATGGCAACCAACTTCTAGATCTGAGATCCTCTCACTGCCCCCGTTTGACAGTACAAGGTCTAAGATTGCTTCCTCACGAGTGGGTTCCAAACTAGCTGTCTGAAGGCCTGTCACCTGTAGGACATCAAGAATGGCCCTGCTCTTGGATGTGGCTGCAGCAAATGTGCTCCAGTTAACATCTGGCATATTCAGGTCTCCCATCAATAGTATCTCCCTTTCTCTGCCATTCTAAGAATGCCTTCTATCATATCCTTGTCCATTCCTCCCCTGACATGGGGCTCTGTACCTAACCCTGTGAGGATTGTGGTGCCCTTTCCAGTCTCCAGGTGACCCACAGTGCCTCCTCTCCTCCCTGTTTACTCTTTTGTTCAGTTGCTTTTATTCCTTCCTTTACTTAGAAGCTACTCCTCCCTTCTCCCCTGCCTGTCTCTCCTGTAAGTTGGGTACCCTGGTATGTTAATACCCCAGCTCTGGTTCTCTGTGTGCCATGTTTCTGTGACTGCTACAATATCCAGGCATCCCTCTTCCATCAAGGCCACCAGCTCAGGGAGCTTGTTGCTGTAGGTCCCTTATGCCCCCCATGCACACAGGCTGCCACCTGGTCCATGCAGATAGCCACCATCTCCTACCAACAGGTCCCCAGCACCCATCCCCACTGGCTGCCCAGGGCCACCCGTTCCATTACTCAGCTGTGCCCTGTCCTTATAACAGCCAAACCCCCAACCCCTTGCATACGCATAGGGGTACTGACCCAGGAATGCAAACACCCCCCCACCCCATACAACACCACCAGCCCACCCCTGACCCTGGCCCTTCCAGGCACGTGGTGGGATTCAGTGTCCCCACAGCACTAACACAACCCCCCAACCCCTATACCTGTGCTTCAGTGCCACCGCATGGGGATATTCAGCGGCACAGCCCTTTTCACGCCTCTTCTGCCACCGGCCATCCAAGTGAAGCTAGGAATGTGCTGCCCATATACAGGCAGTGCACTCCCAGCATCACTTGAACAGCCAGTGGCTGAGTAGGTGTCAGGAGGGATGTGCCACTTACCATGCATGCCTGTGGCACCGGCTCTCAGATTCAGCGGGTTGGGGGATTTGGCGGTGCCGCAGGAGGGCTAGCCACCAGTGAAGGTACTGGGTTGGGGACAGTGGTGGAGGGTGAACTGGGGCCGTCCACATCTGCATGACTGCTGCACAGATGCACAGGGCACACATACAGAGCCTCAGTAGCTCAGTTCATGGTGGGTCATGGGGAACATGTCTTACACCGGGGATGAGGATCGGGTTAACTGGTGCAGTGGGGGTTGTGCATCAGCAGCTTCAGGGATGAGCTTGTATGTGCAGGGGAGCTGCACTGCACACTACTGGGACAGGGTTACCAGGTGCCTGGTGGTTCTTCTGTTCAAGCACAAGGGTCAGGGATGACATGTGCTGGGTAGGGTTTTGCTGTTGCATCACCAGGGTCTGGTATGGCAGGTGGGAGGGGGGTGAACATACGGGTCTTGGGCGGTGGTCCTGATGGGGACAATAAGGGTGTGCAGTACTACTGGGGCATGGGCTGAGAGTCCTCACACCAATGGGGCCAGGCTGCATGGGTCTGGGTACCTGCATTGGTATTCATTCTTGTGCTAGGGATCCACTGTGGGACCATTGCTGGGAATACAATTGGATGCTTTACTGGGTCAGTGACTCTGCTTCTGGCCACCCTGCACTGACCTGCATCTCAAGGGGTGGGCGCATGGACAGGTGGTGGCTATTGCTGAATGCAGCTGATGCACACCTCTCTCTAGGTGCACAGCTACATGCCTCTGGCACATAATTCCCACTCATTCGTGCATACGCCCCAATACTTGTTCATATACAGTAATCCCACCCTTTATTAATTTAAAAAATCAATTTATCAACATGTTTATTCCTGAAACCTGATTGTTCCAGTGAAAATCCCAAGTATTTATATGTTCTACACATCCCAGAGCAGATTCCTATTATCCAGTACTGACAACTTCTCACTTGTTTTCAGTTTAACAGCAGGTCCAAATAACATAGATTTAGTCTTGATAGTAATCATTTTCAATTTATAGTTTGTGAAAACAGTCTGGAGTACATGGAGACTGCTCTGAAGTGTATTCTGGATCTCTTACACTGATGGTTGAGAAACATACAGACCCAGGACAGAGCCTTGGGCACACCTCTAACCACAAGCAGTGGGACAGACTCAGCACCATTTACAGCTGTGATCTGACATCTACTGCATGACTCAAGTAGGAAAAAAGAACCATGTTAGTGCCTTCCTACTTAAACCTACCTCATAAAGCCTTTGTAATAGTATTTGATGGTCACCATGTAGAAGGCCTTTGAAAGATCGACCAGGATAGCCCCAGTAAAGCGCTGGTTATCATTTGCCTTACTGATGTCATCCAGGACCCTTGACACAGAGGCCACTGATCCATGACGTTTACAGAATCCCGACTGAAGTGCTTCACAAGTTGCCTAGCTGGCAGTCTCTAATACCTTGCTGACAAATGGGAGTAAAGAATGGGCTGATGAGTCCTGGTAGGACTAAACACGTGCTTATGTCCTCTGTTGGCACCCTTGCAAACTGTGTGAGAGGCCTTTCGGCACCATGCATTTCTGCTAAAGTTGAACCAGCATTATATTCTGTGGTGATTTGCATATGCAACTCATGATGCTTTGCATTGTGGGGACATGTGTGATTTTGTATTTCTATAGTAGAATAGGTGACCAGGTGACCAAGATACTGTTGTTCTAACTTGTAACCTAATGCAAGCAAACCTATTCAGCACTGATAAATGCTTGATTAGTCAGATGGAATATTTGAGTGATTTACCTGGGTTTAGCTACTTGTTAACTGCATTATAAAAATCAGTGCCCCAACTTGTGTGCTTGTTTTGATTACTGTTTGGATGTACTGACATGTTGAGCTTTGTTGTGTTTCCTGTGTACCTTTTCGCCTATACGTAACTATTTCTGCTGGGCTATGTAAACCTTCTGACTGCTGCTACTATCCTCTCTGGGGCAAACATGAAAATGAAATGCTGCAGTCCATGGGGTTATTCTTCTTGGAGTCATTTCAAACAAATAAAGAATAAATATATATATTTTTTTTTTACTCTGACTTTGGGAACTGTCTGCATTTTAAAAATTTGATTTTGTGTTTTACTTGGAGGAATCACATTTTTATATACTTGGCCCTTTGCTCTTCTCCCATTTTGTTTATTATATTCCTAACCCATCTCTTCCCTGTAGAACCACTATGTATGCTGATGGCCTGGTACTCTACAGTACAAGTCACATTAAACTGCTCCCCCAACTCACTGATTTAGCATTTTTCAGTGAGCTGCTTAATGTGTGCACTTCTCACTGCAATGAATTAGAAGGAGTTGCTTAATGGTTTGTCTGTTAGCTGCTAATCAGTTGCAGCTCACTGAAAACTCTTATTCACTGCAGTACATTAATGAGTACACACATTAAGCAACCATAAAGATGCTGTACTGTACAGCTGGAGGCAGGGCTCCAGTTCTCCAGCCGTGTGTGAAAAAAATGGAAATTCTGCCTGCTCTTCACGTTGCTTTAGCAGCTGTCACAGGGACCCAACCCCCACCTGATTGCCCCAAATAAATCCCTGGTGGTTAGTGGTACCCCCCCATCACCTGCCTGCCAGAAGTAAAGAAAGAAAATCACTTGCCGAGTCCCATAATACTGTATAGTACAGTACACTACTGTAGTATCCCCCAATCACCGAATCCCAAATGTGCATTCCAGAAAGAATACGGTTTAAATCATAGCTACAACACTTATTTCTTTTGTCTTTTCTGTTTTCTGTCTGTTTGTGTGTGCCATATATGCACACTGAACCCCGGTGAGGAGATGGTGGTGGTGGGACGGAGAGGGGGCGCTTCTGGAGTGCAACTGGGTACCAGGATGGTAACTGAAAGATTTTATGATCACGAGGGGAAAGTGCAAATTGCACAAAAAGTCTGAGTACTGGGGGCGATTTAATGGATATATTGACAGGAGACGCAAACAGTATGAAGAGAACCAGTAATTAGAAGAGCTAAAATATTTTAACGGAGTATTTAAATGTGTCTGGCATAGCAGCCTTGCGTTCACAGGCTGTCAGGGAAAATGGCAGTCGGCAAATCATGCTGTGGGCAGATGTCAGTGATGGGCAGATAAATTTGGCCATTTTAGAATCAGGCAGTCGGGAGTCGGGCGAGTGAATGGATCCCATCTTGAATGCTGTACGTTTTTCTTAAATTCCTGGTGGTCTAGTGGTCCCGCCCACAACCCCTCCCCATCCCAACAGATAATATCCCACACCACTCTCCCTATCCCCAAAGGGAGCAGACCGCCAGCACAGCCCTCCTCCCCTCCATGGCTGGCAGCCCGCTGAGAAGTTCATGAATGAGCACATGCTGGCTGTGCACGTACGCATTCATTAACTTCCCAGTGGGCTGCCGACTGTGGTGGAGAGGACGGCTGTACCGGTGGTCTGCTCCTTTAGGCGATGGGGATAGCAGGGTGGGATATTACAGTACCTTTCAGGATGGGGAGAAGTTGCGCCTGTGGGAGGGACTACTAGACCACCAGGAAATTAAGTAAAACATAACGCATTGAAGATCGGGATTGGGGGGTGGTTACTACCATACTGTACCTGTACCACTAGACCACCAGGGAAAACAAATATATTTTACGTTACTTTAAGGGTGATTGGGATGGGACCAACTGGGGATCGGGGGTCGGCTGTGTACAGTACTGTACAGTACATGCATCTACTGTACAAGTACTGTACTTCCAGTCTGCTGTTCTCTCAGAGGTAACTCTCTGTACTGTACTGTCAGGCAGCAAGTAAAATATATGTTAAACATACAGCACAGTACTGTATTGAATAAATATACTGTACAGTAATCAGTGAGTGAGTGAGACGTGAGACAGTGGCATAAGCAGTCAAGTTCAGAGGTAATCGAAAGGCAAGATGTGCAGATATTATAGTGCTGGAATTATGTACAGCACAGTACTGCACTGTAAACGCATTTGGGAAAATGCATTACATGACCATCGGAGTGGGAGCTGAAGTGAACTGCATAGTGGCTGGAACTGCTTTGCATGTGAGCTGATGACCAGCTCAAAAAGAGTTTGTGTTTTTAGCGTTTAGAATTGACACTGCATTAGCAGCACAAAAAAAAAACAACAGAGCAGTGAGCCTAAGAACCAGTTTAATGTGACTTGTACTGTACACCACCTCTAAGTCCATTGATGACCTCAGTCAGTACCTTTCTTCCATGTTTCAGAATCTTCAGTCCTGGCTCTCCTCTAATTACCAAATCCTTAACTTGTCTAAGACTCAGGCCATGCTTTTTGGGTCCGCTAGAAAGCTCTACGCTGAGCATTCTAGGCTTCAAGTCCTATGTTGTGATGGATCAGTTGTCTCAAATACTGCTGGCTTCAAATATTTTGGAATCACACTTGACCCTATTATCAACTTTTCTATCCACATTAATGAGGTGTGTCATTCAGTTAGCATGAAAATAGGTGCAGCATATAGTCTGCATCACTCTCACACCTGCTGCAAGGATCTCAGTTGCTAGAGGCATCCTGCTTCCAAGATTCTTATACACCCTCCCTATACTCTCACAGGCCAATTCTGGAGTATTACACAAGTGGGATACTACATATGACAGCATCTGCAGGTTTCCCTCATCAGCTCCTCATCTAACTCATCACTGCTTGCTCTACTCTGCTTCGCAATGACTGCCCCCAGTGCTCTTCACTCCTATACACTGGGATGCTTTATTAACTCTCTAACCAGACCACCACCTCGCCCTGACACCCTGGGTGCTATGCTAGCCCCTGTCCTTGACTCCTGCCCCCCAAGGTCCTCTACTTCTCCATTGCTGTCTGCCCCATCAGCTCCACTAAAATGGGGGGTGCAAGCTTTCTCCTACTTTGCCCCTAAGTTTTGGATTTCACTACCTTTCGACTTTAAGATCTCCTCCTCTTACCTTTCCTTCAAACACACACTGTTCTCTCTCCTATATGTAATTGGTAATTGTAAATGCTCTTAACCTACGGTTCTGGCTGCTTCCCTGCCATCCTGTCATGTCTGCTCAACATTCTTCAATTGCAAGTTAATTTCTTGTGTTTTGCTCCTCTAATTTTTTGTTCAGACCTGTTTCCTGGCTACATTGCTACCTGTGCCAATGCACTAAATGTATTTTTATTTACTTCTGTATATCTCTGCATGGATAACTTATGCTATTCCTGTATCATTGTTTTGGACTTGACCACCGTTAACAATGTCCTGTTTGTGACTCTGTATTTTTTACTGTATCCTAATAGTGTCTTTGTATTTTATAAACTACTCTCCAGGGTCATGCTTGAAAACAGGCAGGGATTTTGTCTGGTGCACATACTGTATCAGGTTACCAAAAGCTAATAAGTAAATGAATAAATAATGCAGGTAGAATATATTTGCATTGTACTGTCACTCCGCTGTGGTGACTATCTGCATTTCAAAAATGTGATTTCCCTCAGGGAAGGGGGATAGTTGAAGCTGTATTATATTTTGACTGGCTGTGGTGACTGCCTGCATTACAAAAAAAATGATTTTTGTTTCTTTGCCCAGGGTATAGGGTAGATGCAATTGTACTGCATTCTGCCTGATGTGGGTGTCTGCATTACAAAATGTGATTTATATTTTTATTTGGGAGTAGCTGCAGTTGCATTGTATTCTCACTGTCTGATAACTAGGTGCATTACAAAATGTAATTAATTTTTTTTTATTTGGGTTGCTGCAGCTGCATTTTATTCTGATGGTCACTGATGACTAGCTGCATTACAAAATGTGCCAATGGACATGCAGCCCATACTGTATGACACATTCCAGATATGGATCCATTCACATATCTGGAATGTGTAGTACAGTATGGGCTGCACGCCCATTGGCTCACGCCAGGACCAATGAGCGCACAGCCCTACTGATGGTGTCAGTCAGCGGGCGCGGGTGGCAGGCTGGTGGTGATTGCCACCCACCGCTGACCGGGGAGCGGGCGGTGGGGATGAGTGGGCGGTGGGAGGTCCACTGGACCACCAAGGATATAGGTGTAATATTCTGTCACACTTAAGCCCGCGATCGGGCAGACTTCGGTCCACTGGACCACCATGGATTTAGAAGATATCTTTTTAGCACACTTAAGCCTGCGACGGGTCAGGCAGCGGTCCACTGGACCACCAGGGATTCAGAAGTTATCTTTTTATCACACTTAAGCCCGTGGGCAGGTAGCGGTCCACTGGACCATCAGGGATTTACACTTAAGCCCGGGATTGGTCGGGCAGTGGTGCACTGGACCACCAGTGATTTAGAGGTTATCTTTTTTTCACACTTAGGCCCGTGATCAGGCGGCAGCGGTCCACTGGACCACCAGGGATTTAGAGGTTATCTTTTTTCACACTTAAGCCCGCAATCAAGTGGGCAGCGGTCCACTGGACCACCAGGGATATAGGATGAATCTGTAATTCATACGTAAGCTCACGATCGGGTGGGCAGAAGTCCACTGGACCACCTGGGATATTGGGATCTTTGTTGTCTTACAAATGCTGGCGATCGGGCTGTGGGGCACATTGCCATGCTGGGGGGGCGTCTGTCCCTGACAGCTGCTGCCTGGCAAGGTGCCAGGCGCAAGTCGTCGGGAAACAGCACACCTGCATGCAAATGGGGCCATAATGACATGCAAATGGCCCCATTTGCACCTTGCATACATTATGGCTCCATTTCCATGTCGTCTTTTGAATATCGTGGTTGCTGTGCATGGCACAATGGAACTTGTGCTAGCGCATCCCCATGCTCCACTCTGGCCACTGGCGCTGGCACAATGCCACTGCACCATGCACACTGCGGGTGGCCAGGGTGCGATATTCAATGATGCTGAGCCATGGCACAGGTCCGTTGACTATTGCCCAGTCAATGCCCCTGCGCAGCCAAGTTGAGCTGCACCTGGGCTTGTGCCACAGCCTGGCGCAGTTTGAATATCTGGGCCTAACTGGTTCTTGATGACTAGGATTACACAATGTGATTTATGTTTTTAATTGTGGTAGCTGCAGTGGCATTGTATTCTGGCTGTCACTGATGACTAGCTGCGTTACAAAATGCCATTTATGTTTTTTTATTTGGGGGTAGCTGCAGCTGCATTATATTCTGATGGTCTACAATGATCTGCTGTATTACACAATGTGATTTATGTTTTTATTTGGGGGTAGCTGCAGCTGCATTGTATTCTGACTGTCTCTGATGACTAGTTGAATTATAAAATATGATTTATGTTTTTTTTATTTTTGGTAGCTGAAGCTGTATTGCATTCTGTCTCTCTGAAGATTAGCTGCTTTATAAACTGTGTTTTATGTTGTTTTTATTTTTGGTAGCTGCAGCAGTATTGCATCCTGTCTGTCTCTGATGACTAGCTGCATTACAAACTGTGATTTATGTTTTTATTTGTGATAGCTGCAGCAGTATTGCATCCTGTCTGTCTCTGATGACTAGCTGCATTACAAACTGTGATTTATGTTTTTATTTGTGATAGCTGCAGCTGCATTGTATTCTGGCTGTCACTGATGACTAGCTGCATTACAAAATGCCATTTATGTTTTTTTATTTGGGGCTAGCTGCAGCTGCATTATATTCTGATGGTCTACAATGATCTGCTGCATTACACAATGTGATTTATGTTTTTATTTGGGGGTAGCTGCAGCTGCATTGTATTCTGACTGTGATGACGCATTATAAAATATGATTTATTTATTTTTTATTTTTGGTAGCTGCAGCTGTATTGCATTCTGTCTCTCTGAAGATTAGCTGCTTTATAAACTGTGTTTTATGTTGTTTTTATTTTTGGTAGCTGCAGCAGTATTGCATCCTGTCTGTCTCTGATGACTAGCTGCATTACAAACTGTGATTTATGTTTTTATTTGTGGTAGCTGCAGCTGCATTGTACTCTGGCTGTCACTGATGACTAGCTAACTTACAAAATGCCATTTATGTTTTTTATTTAGGGGTAGCTGCAGCTGCATTATATTCTGACTGTCTCCAATGATCTGCTGCATTACAAAATGTGATTTATATTTTTATTTGGGGTTGCTGCAGCTGCATTGTATTCTCACTGTCTCTGATGACTAGCTGCATTATAAAATATGATTTATGTTTTTTTATTTTTGGTAGCTGCAGCTGTATTGCATTCTGTCTGTCTCTGATGATTAGCTGCATTTCAAACTGTGATTTATGTTTTTATTCGCGGTAGCTGCAGCTACATTGTATTCTGACTGTCTCTAAAGATTAGCTGCATTACAAACTGTGATTTATGTTTTTTATTTGGGATAGCTGGAGCGGCATTGTATTCTGACTGCCACTGATGGCTAGCTGCATTACAAACTGTGATTTATGTTTTTTATTTGGTGGTACAGTGGCTGCAGTGGCATTGTATTCTGACTGCCACTGATGGCTAGCTGCATTACAAACTTTGATTTATGTTTTATTTGCGGTAGCTGCAGCGGCATTGTATTCTGACTGCCTCTAAAGCTTAGTTGCATTACAAACTGTGATTTATGTTTTTTATTTGGGATAGCTGGAGTGGCATTGTATTCTGACTGTTTCTGATGGCTAGCTGCATTACAAACTGTGATTTATGTTTTTATTTGCGGTAGCTGCAGCGGCATTGTATTCTGACTGTCTCTAAAGATTAGCTGCATTACAAACTGTGATTTATGTTTTTTATTTGGGATAGCTGGAGCGGCATTGTATTCTGACTGCCACTGATGGCTAGCTGCATTACAAAATGTGATTTATGTTTTTTATTTGGTGGTACAGTGGCTGCAGCTGCATTGTATTCTGACTGTCTCTGATGACTACCTGCATTAAAGAATGTGGTTTTGTTTATCCTGGGAGGGGGTATCTGCAAGTGTAATGTTCTCTGTCTGACTGGTGCTTGCTTGCATTTACAAACTGTGATTTTTTTTCCCTCAGGGAGGCTGTAGTCACAGGTTTATATTTTACTCTGTGTTACTCTGACTCTGGTTTCTTTCTGCATTTTGAAAATGTAAATTAATGTTTTTCTTAGCTGGAAATGTTCTCTGTTGTTCTGGGTAAGTTGCTTTATCATCTTTTGTCTTGTTTCATTACTGTTTTTGGTTAGCATACCCCTAATACCATGTTGTTATTACCTATTGACATACTTCTTCGTGACCAGGATTAGACCCATGAGAAGCCAGAGTTGGTCAGACCCATTTTATGAATATCAATAAAATAACACATTGAAATGTCACAGAAATAAATAATGTGATCCAATGTATATTCAAATTGGAAAGTTTTTTGCATAATTAATTTTATGTCTCTTTTATTACCTAAGCATGTCAAGATGTTATGTCAAAATCTTAATAACTTTTGAATTAAAAAAAATGGAAGTTTGAGGAACACATTTGTGAGATTAAATCTCAGGAAAGTTGACAGAGCGTTTGAAAATATTAAAGAAAAACTGACACATTTGCTTCCTTATTGTAAGAAAATATTAATTAAATATCTATTTTAGTTGGCAGGAAGCTTGAGTGCAGTGAGAGTTGCAGCCTGCAATCACTGCCTGAGAAATGCCAGCTGAGTCACACAACAGAGAAATCCCATCAGTATCTTCAGTGCAGGAGGAGTTTCCATGACCTACATCTCATCAGTGTACACCACCATATTCATGAAGGAGAGGGGCAACTGAAATGTACCAAATATCAGAGGAGTTTAAGCAAGCTAAATGTAGTTAATTGTACTGACAAGAGTTTAACCATGCAGCATAAAACTGTAACCCACCGAATTCACAAGAAACCACATAAATGTTTTCAGTGTGACAAGAGTTTTGTCTGGAAGAGTCACCTGACACGACATCAGCAAATTCACTCTGGAGAAAGACCATTTCATTGTGCTGAATGCAACAAGAATTTTGTCCAGAAGAGTAGTCTGACAATACATCAGCAAATTCACTCTGGAGAGAGACCATATAAATGTTTTGAATGCAACAAGAATTTTGGCAAAAAGTGTATCCTGATACGACATCAGCTAATTCACTCTGGAGAAAGACCATATACATGTGTTGAATGCAGCAAGAGTTTTGTCCAGAAGAGTCGATTGATAATACATCAACGAACTCACTCTGGAGAGAGACCATATAAATGTTTTGAATGCAACAAGAATTTTATTGAGAAGACTAACCTGATAAGGCATCAGCGAACTCACTCTGGAGACAGCTATTTTGGGGACGTTGCGTGTGCTGAGAAGAGCGCTCTCAGCAAACATCAAAGATTAATACAGTACTAATTTCTTGAGTTTTGAATATGCCCTGGCTAAAGAATGGGGTCCATTCTTGCCACGGTATTAGAAATCCCTAAACATTTGGAGACACTAACCCCGGGAGAAAGACCATATACGTGTGTTGAATGCAGCAAGAGTTTTGTCCAGAAGAGTCAATTGATAATACATCAACGAACTCACTCTGGAGAGAGACCATATAAATGTTTTGAATGCAACAAGAATTTTATTGAGAAGACTAACCTGATAACACATCAGTGGGTTCCACAGGGCAGAAAGGGGTTCAGATGGAGTGATGAAGTGAGAGTGACGAATTGTTGGTGGAGCAATCTGTGACACTAGTGACAAGCCACAGTTATTTCATGCTCAAGTCTTGGTGAGTACCTTCACGTGGTGGGCCCTGTTTTAACAGAATCTCACCAAGGCGATACTACTGTATAGACAATATATAGTATGGAAAGAGACAAAAATGAAACTGAAAGCTGGGCGCACAGATCCCAGCATAAAAAAGTGCCCAACCCTAGCCTAGGCACTAGGGCAAGGGTTGGACGATGTGATAGTGCCGTATCCTCGAGTAATAGTACCATCCCTGCCACAGTGTCAGACCATGGAGTGCATGGTCCCACAGTAGCAGAAGCCAGCAAGCCACAAACAGTAAAAGACTGATAGGCCAGCCCAGAGGACTGCAAACAGTTAAGTGGACTTACGAGGACAAACTAGAAATTATGTATTGTTATTATTATGCAACACACCTGAGTTTCCAGTAAGAGGATATACCATCAGACTTTGAACAAATTGCAGCAGAGAGAAATAATTGCCACAGACAAACTGAACAGTGTGACAGATGCAAACTTAGATCCCTAATAGGACAAATAAAAAAAATACATAGATGAGATTAACTTGGGCAGACTACAGAAGGAAGTAAGTGAAGAGGTAGCAAAAGGGAAGGAAGAGGTACCAGAGGCTTTCATAGCAGGAAGAGCAGATACATGGGACACAGCAAAGAAAAGGGATCTGATATGGTGTAGCATTTATGCCAAAAAGAAAGCAGCTCTTACCAGCACAACAACGAAAATTACAGACATATTCGAACAGACATATAGACAGAGACATCCAGATATGGCAAACATCACAAAGAAAAGAATAACCACACAAAAGTGGAATGTAATGAAAAGTGCACAGTTTAGTGATCTAGAAAGGCAACACATCGAAATAGAAGTCCTTGAACAGTTAAAGAAAGAAGGATTTGAGGTAGAGACTCAGCCTCCACCAATATCATCTGGTAAGCCGTTACAGCAGACAACTGCTCAGCCAATATTGGTACATGAAACGAAACATGACACATCTCCTAAAGACACCCAGCAAAGTGCACATCAAATGCCATATCCGAGTAAAACAGCTGAAGTTCCAGTTCAACCCATACAGAGAGTGGAAGAGCAGGAAATGCCAACTACAAGAACAACCCTTAACCAAGAGGAAGAAAACATGAGAGAAGACTTGCTGGACCTAATTGACATGGACAAATATATTAAAATACATCAAAGGGGAAAGACTGCAAAAATTACGCCTAACATACACAGTTAGGGAACACATAAAACAAATAAACAAAGTTATTGGAACCATCCAGAGGGATCCATATGATGTCACTGAAATAAACAGAATACATTATTGTGCAGCGAGACTAATAACAAATAGAGAAGTGCCAAAAAAGCAAGGAATGAAGAACAAAAAGAGAGGGAAATTCAGCATACCACCATGGAAAAAGCGGATAGAAGGGACTATTATGGAACTAAGATCAGAAGTATCACTGCTGGAGGAGTTTAGAAAAAGTAATAGATCAATGAAAGTCATCAGGAAAGTGGGTGAAATCAAAGAAAAATGCTGTATTAAAACAGATCAGGACCTAAATTTTACCTTCTCAAATAACAAGCTTAAGATCTCTGCTCAAGCCGAGAAGCTCAGGAGATACATAGAAAGGAACAATGAAAAAATGCAAAATAGATGGTTTAGAGAAGACCCGAAGAAATTCTATAGGGAGCTGGGAAAAGAAAACAGCCAACATAAAAACTCCACCAGTAAAGAAAGAAATTGAGGAATTCTGGAGAAGTATTTATGAAGACCCAGTTCAACATAATAGGGGTGCAGAGTGGATACAGGAAATAAAAGACAGCATTAGAAATGGTACTACTAGAGATATGGAGTGGCCTGATGTAACTGCTAAGGAGATAGAGATGAAGATAAGGAAGGCCTCCAACTGGAAAACCCAGGTCCAGATGCAGTACCCAACTTCTGGCTGAAAGTACTAACATCTTTGCACCAAGATTTAGCTACCTCAAAAAACTATTTATACGCACACCCTGACTTGACACCCATCTGGTTAACGACAGGGAATACCACACTCCTTATTAAATCTGAACCTGCCAGTCTCCCCAAGAACTATCGCCCAATAACCTGTTTACCAACAACATATAAACTATATACTGGAATCGATGCAGATAGAGTCTACAGCCATTTAGACTGCAATAAACTCATGGCAATAGAACAAAAAGGTAATAAAAGAAAATCATATGGCACAAAGGACCATTTCATGTTTAACAAAGCCATTATGGAGAGCTGCAAAAAATGCCGAAATCTTAGTGTAGCATGGATCGACTACAAAAAAGCATTTGACAGTATCCCACACTCCTGGATCACTGAGTGTTTACGGATCTACAGGATACATCCCACACTGATAAACTTCATCACAACAACAATGACAAAGTGGCAAACCACCCTGCAATTAAATCATGAGAAAGGTCAAATCACCATTCCAAATATAAGTATCCAACGAGGGATATTACAAGGTGACTCTTGTCACCACTTCTGTTTTGCCTTGCCTCAATCCCTTGAGTAGCCTAATCAACAACCTAGGCTATGGATACAGCTTGAACCCCAGAAACAAAACAATCAACTGCTAACATCTCACCTTCTATTTGTAGATGACCTAAAACTTTACAGTTCATCTGACAAATATTTGAAAGAACAACTACAACTTGTTAAGACCTTTTCGATGACATACGGATGACGTTATTCTAGACAAATGTGCCAAAGCAACATTTGTAGCAGGAAAGTTAACTCAAAGAAAATATGAATCTGGCAGAGGTTTGTGACATAAAAGAACTTGAGCAAGAGGGAGTGTATAAATACCTGGGAATAGATGAAGGAGCAACAGCACAACATGAACAAATGAGATAAAAGTAAGCAAGGAATATTTTAGAAGGTTAAAGTTAATTTTGAAAACTGCTTGATAACACGAAATAAAGTGCAAGCTATAAATTAACTCCGCCCTCCCAGTGATATCATACAGTTTTGGTGTGATAGACTGGCCACAGAAAGTGTTGAACCAGCTAGATATAAAACAAGAAAAATGTTTCATGCTCACCAATTAATATACAAAATCAGTGTATGCCAAGATTATACATCCCAAGGGCAGAGGGAGGCATGGGCCTTATTGAGATTGATTACACATATAGATCCACAATAGTGGGGCTACATACATACTTACTGACATCCTTGGACCCAAATATAGTCAAGGTCTTGCATCATGAAGAAAATAAGCCTAAAATGACTTCACTCATCAAATTAGGAGAAGCCTTCAGAAGGGTAGCAGAGATTGATGTCAATCCAAAGGTAGATAAGGAATTGTCAGCAACAGAAAATGCAAAGAATCAAAAAGGAGTATAAAGATAAAGACCAACAGAAAAGAAAAAACAATTGGAAAGTCCATAATTATAGTGGAAAATACAGGAGCTACTGGAGCAACCACAGGTCGATCAAGCCCTGACCCATGATTGGTTAAAAGAGGTGAATTTAGGCCATGAGATGAGAGACTAATAATGGCAGCCCATGATAGGGCTACGCACAAGATGGTTCACAAAATCCATAGAAAAAACAGGAGAAACAGACAAGTGCAGGTTCTGTAGTACAGAATTAGAAACAGTTGCACATCTTGTGGCTGGATGTGAAGTACTTATGGCAGAAGGCCTGTATACTGAAAGACACAACAATGTAGCAAGATTGATCCACTGGAAACTGTGCAAACACTATAACATACAGGTAGCAGAGAGACACTGGAAACATGAACCACAAAGAATCACAGAGAATGAAGAAGTAATGATCACATGGGATCACCCAATACCAACAGCCAAGAAAGTGGAAGCAAGAAAGCCTGATATTGTAATACAAGAAAGAGGACAAAGGTAGCATTACTGATTGAAATGGCCTCCCCAGTGACTACAGTGTGCTAGAGAGAGACACAAAATCATGAAATACCAAGATATGCAGTCAGAAACCAAACTGATGTGGAATAAGGACACACAGATTGTTCCAGTAGTGCTTGGAGCAATGGGACTAATCAAAAGAATTTTCAGGCACATTTAAATATGCTACCAATATTTGTGACACCTTATGAACTTCAAAAGGAAGCTATTTTGGGGATGTTGCATGTGCTGAGAAGAGCGCTCTCAGCAAACATCAAAGATTAATACAGTACTAATTTCTTGAGTTTTGAATATGCCCTGGCTAAAGAATGGGGTCCATTCTTGCCACGGTATTAAAAATCCCTAAACATTTGGAGATACTAACCCCGTGAGAAAGACCATATACATGTGTTGAATGCAACAAGAGTTTTATCTGGAAGAGTCAACTGGTAGTACATCAACGAACTCACAAGAAAAGAGAACAAAGGTAGCATTGCTGATTGAAATAGCTACCCCTAGTGACTACAGTGAGACACAAAATCATGAAATACGAAGATATGCAGTCAGAAACCAAACTAATGTGGAATAAAGACATACAAATTGTTTCAGTAGTGCTTGGACCAATGGGACTAATCAAAAAGAACTTTCAGACACATTTTAATATGCTACCAATACTTGTGACACCTTATGAACTTCAAAAGGAAGCCATTTTGGAGATGTTACGTGTGCTGAGAAGAGCGCTCTCAGCAAACATCAAAGATTAATACAGTACTAATTTCTTGAGTTTTGAATATGCCCTGGCTAAAGAATGGGGTCCATTCTTGCCACGGTATTAGAAATCCCTAAACATTTGGAGACACTAGTCCTGAGACAGCCCATATAAATGCATTGAATACAACAAGAGTTTTGGCAAGAAGAGTCACCTGACACAACGTCAGCTAATTAATTCTGGAGAAAGACCATATACATGTGTTGAATGCAACAAGAGTTGTGTCCGGAAGAGTCAACTGATAGTACATCAACGAACTCACAAGGAAAGAGAACAAAGGTAGCATTGCTGATTGAAATAGCTACCCCTAGTGACTACAGTGAGACACAAAATCATGAAATACCAAGATATGCAGTCAGAAACCAAACTGATGTGGAATAAGGACACACAAATTGTTCCAGTAGTGCTTGGAGCAATGGGACTAATCAAAAAGAACTTTCAGACACATTTTAATATGCTACCAATACTTGTGACACCTTATGAACTTCAAAAGGAAGCCATTTTGGGGACGTTGCGTGTGCTGAGAAGAGCGCTCTCAGCAAACATCAAAGATTAATACAGTACTAATTTCTTGAGTTTTGAATATGCCCTGGCTAAAGAATGGGGTCCATTATTGCCATGGTATTAGAAATCCCTAAACATTTGGAGACATTACCCCGAGAGAGACCATATAAATGTATTGAATGCAACAAGAGTTTTGGCAAGAAGAGTCAGCTGGTAAAACATCAGCAGACTCACTCTGGTCAGAAGGGTAGCAGAGATGGACGTTAATCCACTAGTAGATAAGGAACAGCCAGCACTGAAAGTTCAAAGAATCAAAAAAGGGCTTCCTTTTACTGTTCTAAAGCCGCCGGCTCGGTCACTGCAGCATTCTATGTGCAGTCGGAAGCTTTTTTCCAACAAGAGACAGCAACATAAACATAAAGCACAGCATTTTCTCAGTTACTGAACCCAGGGCACCTCCTACAAAACATTTGGCAATGTACCAATCGTCAGTGTGGATAGCGCTCAGTCACGCTACAATTACAGGGAAACTGAAAGTGGTCAGAGTGGCAGGATCAACCAGATAAGTTTCGATATGACGTATAGGAACGTGGAGATAACATATGACGTATAGGAACATGAAGATAACAATGTTTTCTTCACTGGCCACCTGAGATATCATGTTTTATACTGTTATTTATCTGACAACATACATTGTATAAATATATATATATATATATATATATATAGTGTGTCTATATATATATATATATATATTAGAGGCAAAACTCCATTTAATACATTAGAGTTGTTCCACAATGACAAAAGCGAGGAAATTCGGTGTTAGTTGAAAGCCCCTTGATTCCACTCCTTACCTCCCCAATCAGTATCGGTGCAGGGTCGCCGGCCATAACTCCTCACCCCTCTCAGATATGTGAAGAAGCAGAGGTATAAGAGAATGGGGGTGAGAGTTAGGACCGACAACCTCAACGCGCACCCTGATGTCGATTGAGGGTGTGGACTGGGGGCTTTCAACCCTAACACCAAATTTCCTCGCTTTTGTCGCTGTGGAACAACCTTAACCAATGCATTAAACAAAGTATTTTGCCTCTAATTTCCGTTCTTTTTGAGAATGATAATGAGAAATAGTGAATGTAATGCAGCGCCGGGAGGGCCTCATGATCCAACCACGTGATGTCTTGTCACATAGTAACAAGGTGCCCGCAATCGCAAATGGTAATGTGCATGGTGACACAAAGCAAAACAAAAATAAACAGTACTGTAGACACAAATGGTTAAAATAATGTAAGCGCAAATGAAAATGCAAAGGGTAACGCACATGGTGCCCTAGACGAGAACGGTAAGTGAAACAGGTTCGGAACTGCAAACGGAAGCGGTAAGGGTAAGAATAATGTAAGCACACAGGCTGGTTTTCCCCAAAAGCTGCACAGAGAAAGAGAGTGAGTACAAAGAATGTATGCATAATAATGGGTCTCGGAGCAGAAAATGAGAGTTAGAATACTAAATTGCTTATATCTCAGGAACCGTAGGACGTAGAAAAAAAATGTAAAAGTCATATGATGTATGACTTTCCTGGCTAGTTTTGTGCTTATAGGGGGCTAAGCATTTTTCCAACGAAAAGTCCGTGATCTCGCACCATTTCCGATACAGGCCCTGAAACGCGCGGTGAACGCCGTAGTTATCCTATGGGCAAAAAGAGAAGTTTGGAGTGCGATAACTTTGGCTCCCTGTAATATTTTTTCACCAAACCACTGAAAGGCACATCTGTGGGATATTGATTTTCTTCCCTCCAAATTTCAGCCCAAAATAACAAACTGTTATTTTGCAGTAGGGCGGCAAAGGATTCCTGTAATGTGGCAGACGCCGTAACGTGGGAAAAAGCATCAACTTTGGAGTGCTGTAACTTTGCCGTCCTGTAATACTTTTTCAACGAAGCACTGGAAGGTACATCTGTGAGATGTTGGCTGCATTCCCTCAAAGTTTTGGCCCAAAAGACCAAACTGTTCTTTTGCAGCAGGGTGGCAAAGAATTGCTGTCATTTTGCCATAGCCTTGAAAAGTAGTGTTGCAATTTCCAAAAGCTTTCACAAAAATTTGTGACACTTTCATGAGTGCAACACTATTTTGCAAAAGTACTTTTTCCAAAAACTTGAAAAACTTATTTCTAGGGTGTTTAACCTCAACTAAAGACATGCCTAGCATCCTCAAGGTCCGACTAGGTAAACACAAAAAGAATTGTGTTGCTAAAGGTCCCAAATTTAAATGCCAAGCATTTTCTGATCACCAACTGAAAACAAAACTGTGGATTTTACGAAGTAAAGGGCCATTTATGAAAGTAAAACTGCATTTGTGAAAGTGTTGAACTTTTGTTAACTTTTCCCATTGACTTATAATGGAATCTGTTTTTAATAACTTTTGAACCATTTAATATTTTTCATGAAATCTTCAAAGGCACATTGGGAACCCGGCTGCATGTTCCCTGAAGATTTGGACCGGTCAGCATAAACCGTACGACCACAAAGACAACAAAAGAATTACAAAAAAGTGTAAACGCACGCACAGATCACGCTTAATAACTTCGCCGCCGTATATCTGAACAGTACAAAAGTTGGCAGATTTTAAGATGAATGGTTCCTGATTGTGTATTCCAAATTTCAGGTGAATCTGTTGAACAGTTGCAAAGTTATTAAGGTGCAACATTTTAGGTTTAACATGTAAATGGCTCCTCTACCATAATATCCCTTTATTTTACCTCCCCTCTACACTAACTTTGTTTTTTTCTCTTTTAGATATTTTCTGAAGAAGACCTAAGGTCGAAACATAGATTTGTAACTCTATTTTCAGCGTGCATTTACTATAACCATTGTGTTTTACTTTCAGACAACATTGTGACGCAGATTATGGCACATAATTCGTAACAGTCTGGATCCAATTCTGGGTCTAGACGATTTATTTACAGCCGAAATTTGCATTTTTGGGTTATATTCAAATATCGGATGCACTGAACGGAAATTTCATATAGCCATAATCTCAATGGCAGTTAAAAGATTAGTGCTTAAACACTGGCTAGACCAAGTGGCTATCTCTTATAATGATTGGCTGGTGGAAATTTCCTTATGCTTCAAGATGGAAAGATTAATTGCTGACTTTAGGCATGCCATGCCTACGTTCCAGAAAAAATGGGGCAAATTATACGCTTTGTACCTTCATTGATTTAGTGAACGAATGTCCCTGATGGATTTGGGAAGAGATGTTCATTCACGAATCTGGACTGTCATGTACGGTATGGGCTGCACGCCCATTGGCTGTAGCTCTGCACCAATGGGCGCAGCCCTACCGACAGTCAGTCGCGGGAGCAGGGCGGCAGGCGGGTGGATGCTGTCGCCGGGCTGCGGGGGGAGCGGGTGGAGGGGCTTCGTGGGTGGGTGGGGGGACACTAGACACCAGGGAGATGTTTGGGGGTTGTAATGTGACATTCTGCCCGCGATCGGGCTTTACAGTCCACTGGACCACCAGGGAGATATTCGGGTTGGGGAGGGTTACATTCTGCCCGCGATTGGGCACTGGGGGTTCATACACATTCTGCCCGTGATCGGGCTGTGGAGATGTGGGTGGGGGGTTCATGTAACTGTAATGCCCGCGACCGGGCTCCGCAGATGTGTGGCGGGGGCTCATGTTACTGTAATGCCCGCGATCGGGCTTCGGAGATGTGTGGGGGTTCATGGGAACTGTAATGCCCGCGATCGGGCTTCGAGAGATGTGGGGGTTCATAACTGTAATGCTCCGCGATCGGGCTGGGAGATGTGTGGGGGTTCATGTAACTGTAATGCCCGCGATCGGGCTGTGGGAGATGTGTGTGGGGGGGGTTCATGTTACTTTATGCCCACGATCGGGCTGCAGGTTGCGTCGGTCCCCGACGGCTGCTGCCTGGCAGGGTGGCCAGGCTCAAGTCCTCGGGGATAGGTGCACCTACATGCAAATGGCATGCAAATGGGGCCATAACTAGATGCAAATGGCCCCCCTGCGCCTTGCATAAATTATGGCCCGATGTGCATGTCACCGTTTGAATATCGGAAATTTGAGCATGGCGCAATGGTACTTTGCGCCCACCGCAAGTTTAATGCTCAACTCTGGCAACTTGCGGTGGCATTGAAGTTCCACTGGCGCTTACGCGCAAGTGTTGGAGTTAGAAGATTCAAAAGAGCTGCTCAACAGCGCAACTCCTTTGAATATCACCTCGCCACACCCCTGCGCAACTATTTTGAGCAGCGAAGGGGCTTGCGCCTCAGAATGGCGCAGTTTGAATATCTGGGCCACTGTATATAGATATATAGATATAAAAGCAACAGGCCCAACACAGACCCCTGTGGCACCCCACTTTCCATCCAACCTCATGTGAAATATATCCATGGATTCTAACTGCCTGTCTTCTATCCATTAAGTAATGTGCAATCCATCTAGTAATGATGTTATTAAAATATAACATTGCCATCTTCGGAATAAAATTTCCACTGGGAACAGAATCGAAAGCTCGACTGCAATCAAGCAACACCACATCCATAGACTTTCCTTGATCTATATTCTCCCCTATATAATTATTGAAACTCACCAAGTTGGTGTTAAACAACCTATTTTCTACAAATACATGTTGCAAGTCATCATTCATAATATTTTCTCTCATCCATCTTTTGATTTTGTCTGTTATCAAACTTTAAATAATTTTACCTACCATCGATGTCAAACTGACAGGTTGATAAGTGCAGGGTCAGCCCTACTTCCCTTTTTAAAAATAGGAACCACTATTGCACTTCTCCAGTCCTGCAGCACATATCCCTCTCTTAATGGTCTATTACCTATATCTGTAATTATTGGTGCTAATTCCTTTTTTTAATTCTTTAAGGAGTCTAGGATACAAGTTGTGAGGTCCAGGGGACTTGTTAACTTTTAAGTGTTCACTTTTCACCAGATGCCGGAGCACAGTATCTACCCTTTTTGGTTGGATATGCAGTCACTTTTGTATGGTCTATCAATACTTCTGGAGTACCAGGGTGACCCATCTGTGCTAAAACCTAACTTGTCTACTTTTTCTTCTGCTGGTGCTACCTGCACACCCGGACCATTACAAAATATGGCAGGCCAGCAAGCCCAATAATATAGGGTGGACTCTAGGTATAAGGAATCTATCAGGCTGTCTCTTTAACCAGCCAAGCATTGCAGTGATATAGGCTGAGGGATCCTCAAATGCTGTTCAGTCCCCTTCCACATATATGTTAATGAGATTCATTTTCAGTTTATTTAATTATTTACCATTGAGCTATGTTCAGTTACAATGGTGTCCCAGTGTGCATACTTGAAATTAAAGGTGACACAATACATATCATATATAAAAATTACACATACAAATTACATAAACCTATACACATAAAAATACTTTAAATTATTTAAATCTAATAACCAATTGTACATAATAAATCATTAATTCATTATAAAGTATGTAGATGAGTCTTGTAGCTACCTGACTGGGATACAGCAAGGCCATATGCTCTCCTAACACAGTGGACTCCCCACATAGGTTATAGAGGTGAGTTTCCTACATGGTTTCTGATGTGTCTGTGCACTCCAGAGCTGAACATAGCTGCACTTTGAACAGTTCGAGGTGTGCTAGGAACAGCTAAAGAACTTCTAATAATCCAAGCTTCATGAGGGTGAATTTGTGTTGCTGTGCAGGTAGCAAATCCAACAGCTGTAACCAGTGCAGAGGCAAGGGGACCGCTGTCCAGATATCCCAGCATGTTACCCAGGTTAACCTTAAGTTACTTTAATGCAACTTGGACTATTCAGAGTTCTTTAGCTGTTTCCAGACTGCCTTAAACTGTTTGGAGTGTAGTTATGTTCTGCTCTGGTCTGTGTGGTATGGGATCTGGCATGTCCTAGCAGCACCTCCCTAGCCATGCACGTCGAATGCACACCCACCCTGCTCTGTCTCAGTGCCGTACCTGCTTCATATGTTTCTTGGTGTTCAGTGGCATCAGGACACAGGTCTCTTGTCCCTTCTCCACCAGGATAACCACTATGAACTTTAGGGAACTTGCTTCAGACCATTGAGGGGATACCTGTTTGGGTTCCTCCACCCTCCTGTGGTGTATCTTAACTCCCAAACTATATGCAAAGCCCCAGATCCTCACCAACAAGTCCCTGTGATATGGAACACATTCTGGGTGCCCAGTTCCTCTCCCTGTTTGTCTCCAGGGTCTCACTAAGGCCATTACTGCAACAAGGAGTTTTGTGCATCCTGACACTCATGAGATCAGAGATGGACTAGCACTCTTGCTTCAGCACTTCGCTCTCCATAAGACCAGTTCAGGCAATTGTTCAAGGCTATGTGTGAGTGTTGATGTGCAATATGCCAGTCAATTCACTACCAGTCTCTCATTGCTTATGTGTCTCCTGTGTCCCCTGCCCTAATCCTGCAGCCAGCCAATTGTTGGCATGGTGTTTGCTCATCTCAACCAGGCACACAGGAGTATCTCTGAGATCCCATCACCTTGCTGGCAGTGCCTGATTGCCTCTCTTAGCTGGCACCCATAACTTGAGTGCCCCAGCCAAACCATCACCTGCACCACTAGGGTGCTTAGCCAGTAATGGCACTTGTATAATTGATTCTCTCTGCAAACTTTCTAGCAACTATTTGCTCCTCCTCCCCTCCCCCAAAAGCACCAGTTAATAGCCAAAAAAGCACAGAACCTCAAGAATGCTGGCATGTTGTGGGTACCCCATCTATACTTCCTGTAGCCCCTCACACACCAGCATTACCTACCGAGGGTGATGCCATGCACCATTCACCCACTGGCAACATTTCATAATAGCCACCTCCACTGCTATAAGAAAGTTACTGTACATAAATAAATAAAATGTGTAGGGGGGAGGATGAGTGGTTAAACTGTTTTGTTATATCCACGTTCTGTCCTCACCACAATGTATCCAGAGAATAGTGTTATTTATATAAAATTCAATAAAGTTGTTAAATTTCAAAACAAATAAAATGTGAAAAGTTCAGTTCTGCCAAGCCACCACTCCTTTTTTATCGGCACTGCCAACAATGAGCAGTGGTCATCTTTTGTGCTAGCTACCACCTTGGATCATTAAACTGCTTTCAACCCAAATACTCTGCAACTGCTTCATAAAGTTGCAGGAGTAGTTTGCACAAGAAAAAATGGCCCTTAACCTTTCAAAAAACCAAACAGTGCTTTTCAGGACCAGACACAACCTAAACAAACTATCCCCAAACTTCTGCATCAAAGCAGAAAATGGTACCTGCCTGGAAAATGCCAGCCCCTTTAAATAGCAGGGTGTACACCTAGACCCTACCATCTCTTTTGAAATCCACATCTAACACACCGCCATTCTGCTTCACCAGAAGCTGGGCTAATTATACAGAATCTGCTAGTCCCGGTTACCCAACACCAGGATCAGAGTAACTCTATCAGACCTGCTTCCCTCATTTGTCTAAGGCTCGCTGGTAGTTGATGTTGCTGATAAATCAGTGCTGCAAAATAAAAAAACACTGTATACTATAAAATTGCCAAATTTGCATCTGGTTGTCATCACAAAACTCATCACTACCTTGTACTACATACCTTGTATTGGCTACTCCCTGATCTCAAATCCAACCTAACTCTTGTCAGATTCAATAAAAAAAAAACTATAAATAGGTTCCCCAGCTGACCTTGCTAAACAGATCTCATTCGTAGATTTGTCAACCTCCCACTCGCCACAATAATATCTCAGTTCTACTCTTAGATACAAACATGGAACATTGCCTTTTGCTATTTTGCTGCCTCAATTTGGAACTCCTTATCCCCATCCAAAAACCCTCTCCACTCTCTGCCTTCACTAAGCTGCTGAAAAATCACTACGTCTTACTCAACACTTGAAACTGCCTTCACTAACCCTCCCTCTGTTTCTTTTTTCTCTGTCCCTACCTGCACTGCCTGTCGACAACTATTTTCTATAATTCTTTACTCCCTTCCAAACATTCCCTCCACGTACGTATACCCCACCCTTGAAGCTTTTCTGCTCATATATATTTGCATGCAAATGTTTGCAACCTGAATGAATTGTTCATAATCCCTTTCTGTAAACTTTTGTACATATTGTAAATGTGTAGACTTTGGATGAATGTTTGCAACCTGCATGACTTGTTTATAATCCCTTTCTGTAAACTTTTGTACATATTGTAAATTTGTAGACTTTGATCAATGTTTGCAACCTGCATGCATTGTTTATAACACCTCTCTATAAACTGTTGAACATACTGTAAATTTCCATACTTTGTAAAGTGTTGTATCATTCCCCTGTATGTGCTATCACACATGGGTCATGCCTGAAAAAAGGCACTTTCTGCCAGTGCACTTACCTGGTCATCACTGTTAACTAATAAATTAATCAACAGATCACCCACTAGGGTGAAAGGGAGAATTGAAATTCAGTAATCCTTTGTCAATGGGTGACTCGTTTACCCTTACATTGTAGGCTGTAAATTGTAATCTTGTCTGTGCCCTCCCTGTTGAAAAGTTGCAGATTTCTCAATGTGCACAGTGAAAGCAGGAGCAATTGAATGTGCCTCGTGTCCTTTCAGGTACCAGAAACCTTTGAAGATATTGCCATTGCTTTTCCAAAACAGGAGTGGAAGATGTTAAGCAACCAGGAGCAGGACCTTCACAGGGAGGTGATGGTGCAGAATTATGAAACTATGCTGTCCGTAGGTAAGGATAAAACAGAGTCTCAGAATTAGAATTCTGAGGGGGATAGGCTTACATGTAAAACTTCAAGCCTGATGTGTCAGGGGGAGGGATGAATGGACTGGCCTAGGGTTTGTGCCATTACATTCCTGTTTGGAGGTGGTATATGAAGTACATTGATCTTATTGCTCCCTTCCCCCCATTTTGTGATACTCTGTTGCAGAAGGAAAGTAAGATTTCCCAGGAGGCAGCAGATGTAAAAGCAGAGTTTCCATGATACCCTGTTGTTTGACGGTGCTCTGTATGCTCTGTGACTGTTTTGGAGGGTATAGTTTGTAATTTTAGCTATTTCTCCTGTGTCAGGTATGGTGGGGCCAGTTATTTTCTTGCATGCATGCACCTCCAATGGCATGAGGATGTACTTGCAGTTCTAATTCCTTGCATTTTTCTTGTACATTTCTACATGAATGGGAACACTGTGTTAAAGCACAGGTAATACAACTGTACAAACATAGTAGTTTAATTAGTTGAAGGAGAAGGTGAGTATGCCAGCTCCCTCACATTCTGAAGCCAACAATGAGATCTTCTGTAAGACGTAATGGGCATACCTGTAGGTGGCAGAATTCCATAGATATGAGGCACACTAAGCTGAAGCTTGATTCCAGGTGCAGCCAAGTGACTTGGTCAGGGTCACACATAGTATGCAAGCAGGGGCAGTGGGATTCCAACCCAGATCTCCAGGTTTGCAGCTGAAAGCCTTAAACCACTGAGCTATACTGCATCCTATATAAAAATGTGAACTATCCATAGATATGAATATGTAAATGATCCATACATTAAATCAATGCTACAGCCGTTTAATGGACTTTTGAGATAGAAACAGGTGTCACTGAGAGGCAGACTCATATAACATCACAAAACTTGCTCATTCATGACATCAGTGTCTGTCTCAAGACCTTGATTTAATTAATGGATTATTTATTCATTGGCTCTATGATTACAAATACCTTTGAGCTAGAAGCTCGTGCACAGGGGTGGTACGCAATATGAATACAGTACACAACAAATAGACATATTAGATCTTAGAGCAACATAAATAGTAATTATCAAGATGAACAATAATTGGGTAACTCCTCAGTGTGATGCTCTGCCCTCTGCTTATGGTTATCTGTATGATATTTGTATTATAAAATGGTATGTGTTATGGGATTGTCTGCCTGACACTCAAGTCAGCAAATAAGTTGACCTTTGACCTCAGGTGTCAGTGTGAGTGACAGCTGCAGGATGTGTGAAATGCACCAGTATAGAGAAACCATAATTAAAGGTTTTCTGTTCTGTCTTAATTAGAGCTTTCTGACCAACTGCCAGAATATAGGCCTCATAAACTTTTATGATTTCCTGCAGGAACAGGCCATTTGATAACAGCACTGTGTTATAGGTCGCAAACCTTAGATCTTTCCTGGGGAAACAGGAACCAGCAGACAGTTCAAAGAGACATGTTTTGATTAGAGACTCCTATTTTAAAAATTGCTGACTGTTGCTTTCCCCAGCAGAAAATTAAAATCTATGGGAGAATCTAACTGTGACCTCATGGGAAGCATCATCAGTACGTGGTGAAACTGACTATTGAAGTTGTAGGCAGAAGGACTCTAAAACTCAAAAGACACACAGTCTGTGGACTGGTGCCTATGCACTTTAGAAAGGGATAATTCAGAAAGAACTTAAGTATTTGTGGTAGGAGTTTGTGTTCTGTAACTTTCCATTTTTTATGTGACTATAAGTTAATAATATAATTGTTCTGTGTTTGATTTTACCTGTTTTACCATTTTTAGTAAACATTTTCTTTAAAATACTGCCTGTGCTCTTTTCTGTTATTTTACATGTGGTTGCTGAACCTGTGTTTTAAGGCTGACAGCTGTTAAAGGCTTGAATGTGTTACTAAGCTTGCTTAAGGGTAAGAATATATCTAGGTCTCATATAGAGTTCTAAGGGTACATTTTGGAAACCTGGTTTGGTGCCCCTGGGCAAAAGATTATATTGCAGTTACCTGAAGAGAATATATATCTGAGCCTGTTAACTGGGTATGCTAGCATTAGATTCACATTGTGATCCCCCAGAACTCGAGGCTAGTAAGTTATTCGAACCCAGAACAGACCGGAGGGTTACCCTGTCTGTCTTCTGTTCACACTATTGCACTTCAAGGTTGGCACTGTTGGAGCAGAGGGTCTGACCTGCGAAGTGCATTTGTGACAGATTCGGTCAGCAGTGGTGTGATTTAAAAAAAAATTGATAACACGAGCATTAACAATTCAGTGTGTCAGATTAATACTGTACAGCTCGCATGCAAAATAAGGCAGTGATTTATTTTTAAAAAGTAAACCGGACTGTGTCATTTTACTAACAGTCTAAGTTCCTACCTGTTTTATTTTTTTTTCGAGTGCTTGTCAGTATAGCCATAGTTAGGGAAGAAGATGGCTTCCAGCCACAGCGGGTACACTGCAAACTACCTGAAGCAGTTATGCCAGGAGAAGAGAAGTCGAGCATGAGGGGAAAGACAACATGCAGAATCTTGTGGATGCTGTGGTGGTAGCCAATGCCCAGAGCCTCAAGTCACAGTCTGTGACTGTAAAGGACTGAACTTTGGGCATGGAGTGTCCAGTGCAGTGTCCAGATCCATTGAGGAGGAGGACAGCAGGGCCAGTGCAAGCCAAGGGCCACAGCAGCAGGGGAAGGTCACCAACATTCTGGAGCCAGAAGAGCTCAAGCTGCAGATGGAGTAGCAGAGAATGGAGCTGGAATTTGAGCAGAAGAAGTTCCACTTGCAGATGAAAAGAGAGGAAAGAGAGTGACAGCTTCAGCAAGAGCCAGAGGAGAAGAGGGAGAAACTTCAGCAAGCCACAGGAGAGAGAGAGAGCAACAACTTCAGTGAGAGGCACAGTGACAGCAGTGAGAAGCTGAGTGAGAAGCTGAGTGAGAAGTGCATGAGCGCCGGGGCAACATGAACTGGAGAAGCTACAACTCCAGGTCCCAGCACCAGAGCAGATAAGTGGCCTGGGTTTAACTGGAATTTTAGGACTGGGTTGCAAAGTAAATTCTGAATTAATAGCCTGATTTAAAAAGGGGGAAGATATGGATGCCTCTTTAAACTGTCGAAAAAGTTTGCATTCAGGCAAGTATTCCTAGAAGGTCCTGGAGCTTCCAGCTGTCCCCACTATTTACCGGTAAAGCTCAGAATGCATTAGGTCAAATGGACAATGAGGACAGTAATGATTACAGTAAACTTAAAGCTGCACTTTTAAAAAAAATATGAGCCAACAGCAGAGGTATACAGAGCTAAATTCTGTAAGCTCAGGAGAAGCCTTGACATGAGCTACAAGGAGCTAGCCACTAAACAACGTCAGTTTTTAAAATGTTGGTGGGAAGGAATTGAAGCAGACTCTGTAGGGAAAATTGAAAATGCTGTACTGTTAGAGCATTTTTTTGTGGCAAGCCCAGCAGGCTGAAAACCTGACTGGAGGACTGAGATCCAAAAACAGTGCAAGAGGCTGCTGAACTCTTGGACTGCTATGCCAGGAGCAGACCTGCTCTGAGAACAAATGAGATGGGTGTGGCAGCACAGAAAGGGAAAAGCACACCTTCAGGGCAGCTAAAACCCTCCCTGCCTCCACTGAAACCAGGTAGCCCCAGGTTACAAAGAAAAGATTTACCTGTGAAAAGAAATGAATGTTGGATTTGCAAAGAAACTGGGCATATTGCCAGTGTCCCAAAAAGAAGAGCAGTACACAAAGTGGTGCTCGAAAAGAAGTGGGTTGTTTTTGTGTCCCTAAAAGCATGCCAGTAAACATGAGGGAACACATGCACCCAGTCACTGTGAATGGTGTATACACACATGGGTTAAGAGACATGGGGACATCCCTGACTTTGGTAAAAGGAGATCTGTTAGAGCTTGGTTAGCTTATACCCAATCAACGTGTGACTGTACTGAGGTTCACTGGGGAGGATAAAATCTTGCCACTTACTAGTGTCCTCCTAGACTGGGGTAAGATGGGGAGACTGTACAAAAGGTTGCCATAGCCAAAACTTTAACTGTTTATGTAATCATTGGCAACAACCTCAAAGAGGGGATGGTGTGTGCAGTTACCCGCAGCCAAGTGGCAAAGGAAATTTGTAGTTTCCTGGACCCCATAGAAGCCCCTGTGGAAATCATTGAGAGGCTGGTTCCCCAGCCTGTCTCTCCTGATATGGAGAATATGAAAAAGGGGTAGAAATTCCCTCAGTAGCAGGTGACCGAACAGCTATGGAGGGATACTCTGAGTAAGGAGGGGTGACCCATTGTTAGAGGGTTAGGGATGGAAATGAACCTGAATGTCCTAATGCTAGAGCTAGTGATCCTAGTTTAGACACTGAAGGGGACCTGTCCCATGTCTTGGGAATGTGCAAGGAGTTTGCAGCTGCTCAGAAAAGTGACCCTAGTCTAGAGAAGCTGAGGGCTTGAGCAGACTCTGATGGAGCACAGGGAGGTGATGGAAAACATCAGGTTTATTGGAACAATGGACTGATGTATACTCAGGTTGCTAAGAGAAGAGGGGGGAGGGGTGATGGGCAGGCAGCTTCTCATCCCCCGGGGATACCGTGAGCAGTTGTTCAATATTGCTTACAATATTCCCATGTCTGGTCATCTGGGAGTCATGCACACTATGCAGTGGTTGGCCCAGAATTTCTATTGGCCCAACTTCACCCAGCAGGTGAAGGCGTATTGCAGGTCTTGTCTCTAGTGCCAAAAAATAGGGAAGGCAGGTAAGAAAATGCAAGCCACCCTAATTCCTTTACCCATTGTGGAGGAGCCATTCCAGAGAGAGTGGGAATGGATATTGTGGGACCTTTAAATACCCCCAGCTCCTCTGGGAAGAGGTTCATCCTGACTGTGGTGGATTATGCCACCAGAGGCAGTCACCCTATCCTCACTGAGGATAGACAAAGTGGCAGATGCCTTACTTGGGATTTTCTCCCATGTTGGGTTTCCGTAGGAGTGTATCACTGATCGAGGGGGTTCCTTCATTTTGGACCTGATGAAATGTTTGTGGGAGAAGTGTGGGGTGGTGCAGAGATGCACAACACCTTATCACCCGCAAGCCATTGGGCTTGTAAAAAGATTTAATGGTACCCTTAAGTCAGTGCTCGATGCGTTTGCTGAACAGCACAAGAGAGACTGGGAGAACTACCTTCCCCCACCTGTTGCTTGCATACAGAGACATGCCCCAAGAGTCAACAGGGTTTTCCCCTTTCAAGCTCTTATATGGACACAAGGTACATGGGACCTAGACTGGATCCAGGAGGACTGGGAAGGCAAGCACACCACCCAGGGAACTCTCATAGTGGATTGTGTCCTTAGGTTTAGGAAAAGACTGAAGGAGCTCATGGGGACAGCCCAGAGCAACCTGGCAGCTGCCCAACAAAAAGTGTGGTACAACTGCAGAGCCAGAGCTTGCTTGTGCATGGTTGGTCAGGAAGTCATGGTCCTAATCCCGGTCTGGAAACACATGCTGCAGGCCGAGTAGGCAGGACCGTTCAAAGTAGTTAGAAAGGTAAACAACATAAACTACATTATAGAGTTACCTGACAGATGACATATACAAAGAATGCACCATGTCAACATGATGAAGCCTTATGCTAATAGGGCTGACATGGTGTTTGCAGTGTGTAGTCCTGGGAGGGGATGGATAAAGGAGATCCCCTTCTGGGCTTGCTGGAAGAAAGCAAGTGGGAGTCTCTGTGGAGGCAATTAAAATGTCACCCCAGTTGACCGCAGACCAGATCCAGGAAGTAAGGGAGGTTGTAGTAGGCTTTGCCCCACTGTTTAGCGACAAGCCTGGACTAACCCCCTAGATGACGCACAATATGGAGACGGGGACACAGATGCCCATACAGTGGACAGCATATCAGCTGTCAGAGATTGTTCAAAAGGACATTAGGAGGGAAGCGGAGGAAATGTTGGATTTAGGGGTAATCCAGACATCCCACAGCCCCTGAGCTTCACCTGTAGTCCTTATTCCCAAGCCAAATGGCTCTACTTATTTTTGTGTGGACTATTATGGACTGAATGCAGTCAGGAAATTGGATGCCCACCCAATGCCATAGATGGACAAACTCTCTGGACAAGTTAGGAGGGGCAACATACCTTACAGCTATTGGCCTGACAAAGGGGTATTGGAAGGTAGAGTTAACCACCAGAGCTAGGGAGAGGATGGCCTTTATCACTCTGATAGGCTTATTTGAATTTAAAGTAATGCCTTTTGGAATGAAGAAGGCCCCGGCCACTTTCCAAATGTTGGTGAACCAGGTGTTAAATGGTGCTGAGATGTATGCCATGGTGTACCTGGATGACATTGCCATCTTTAAGACCAGCTGGGAGGAACATCTGTCCTACCTTAGGGAAGTGCATAGCAGGATACAGAGGGCCAGGCTCACTGTCAAAGTTGAGAAGTGCCAGGTGGCCATTGCTGAAGTGGCATACCTCTGGCATGTTGTAGGCCAGGGACAGCTCTATCCTAACCATGTGAAAATAGAGGCGATCAAGGCATGGCCCAGACCAGAAATGCAGAAGCAGGTAAGGGGTTTCTGGGGACAGCAGGGTAATATAGGACATTTTTTTGAAATTACTCTGCCCTGGCTGCTGCCCTATCTGGCCTGTTAAAGAAAAGGATGCCTAAGAAAATTACCTGGGAACCAGCCTGTGAACAAGCCTTTATAAGATTGAAGGAGGCACTGTGCAGTGTTCCTGTATTGACAAGATCAGACACCTCAGATGTGGGAATTGGGGCAGTGCTGAGTCAGACATCCAGCCAAGGGAAAGACCACCCCATAGATGGTGTACCTGAGTAAAAGTTACTTCCCAGGGAGCAGGCTTACTCTGCTGTGGAAAAAGAGTGTCTTGCCATGAAGTGGTCTCTAAAGTTAGAGCCATCCTTACGGGCAACATTTTGAGGTACAAACTGACCACAACCCCTGGTTTGGCTGGCACAAATGGGTAAAATGAATGGTAGACTACTAAGATGGAGTCTTGCCTTGCAAGGTATAACATGACGGTCTCACACAGGGCAGGAGCCAATGAAAACACAGATGGATTGTCGTGTCAGTTTGAGCAATTAACTGATTTGGGATCTCATGCCATGCAGGGATGGAGCCCTCAAATTCAGTCTAGGTGGGGAGGACTGTGACGCTCTGCCCTCTGCTTATGGTTATCTGTATGATAAATAAATGGTGTGTGTTATGTGATTGTCTGCCTGACACTCCAGTCAGCAAGTAAACTGAACTTTGACCTCAGGTGTCAGTGTGGCTGACAGATGCAGGATGTGTGAAATGGACCAGTAAAGAGAAACCATAATTTAAGGTTTCCTGTTCTGTCTTAATTAGAGCTTTTTGGCCATCTACCAAGATATAGGCCTCATAAACTTTTATGATTTTCTGCAGGAACAGGCCTTTGATAACAGCACTTTGTTATAAGTCATAAACCTTAGGTATTTCCTGGGAAACAGGAACCAGCAGACAGTTCAAAGAAAAATGTTTTGATCAGAGACTCATATTTAAAAAATTGCTGACTGTTGCTTTCCCCAGCAGAACATTAAAATCTATGGGAGGATCTAACTGTGACCTCATGGGAAGCATCATCAGTAGGTGGAGAAACTGACTATTGAATATTGCTTGTAAGAGAAGCTGTGGGCAGAAGGACTCTGAAACTCAAAAGACACACAGGGCCAGATATTCAAAGGGGTTGTGCTTGGCGCAGCCGGTTGCACAAAGGCTGTCGCCCCGGTTCGATATTCAGAAGGGGGACTGCAGCGCAAGTCCTGATGTGCTGGGGTGCATTATTAATGTATGCGGCGCATCTGCAGGGGGCGTGCCCATGCATTTGCAGCACATCCCAATATTCAGCCTGGGATGTCCAGTGCATATGCTGGCACAACCTCTAGACGCGCCACACACCGGGGATCAAATCCAGGCCACCCACAGGTTGGTGGCTGTATTGTAGGCACAACACAGCAGCTGCCAGCCATGGGTGGCCACCTGACCAGCAGAAACACCATACACAAGCACCCAAACCCTCCCTGGTGATCTAGTGATCCCCCTTCCTTCTGTATGCCTGATTGCAGGCAGTACCAATCTGACTAAGCTCCCTGATAGTATGTGCCCCCCCATCCCAACCCTCTGATCACCAGCATACATAGTATTGAAACATTCCTGGTGGTCCAGTGGATCCCCCTCCCACCAAGTCCCTAATCACCACTAAGTCAGTAATGGACAGATCCCTAGTGGTCAATGTACCCCCACCACACAGGACCCAGCCACCCAGCACCCCCTGTCATCAGCGGGTGGCTGCACCCACCACCTACCCCCTGGCCACCTGCTGAATGACAGCTTACAGTATGAGCTGTAAGCCTATTGGTCCACAGTGTGGACCAATGGGCTTTCAGGCCATATTCTATTAGACAGGCACAAATATGTGACTGACTGCATTCATTCACATATCTGTGCCTGTCTAGTACAATACAGCCTAAAAGCCCATTGGTCCACACTGTGGATAGCTACAGCTCATACTGTAAGCTGTCATTCGGTGGGCGGTATGCGTGGGATGCAGATGCATGCTGATGACAGGAGGGGTGCTGGGTGGGCTGGGGTCCTGTGTGGGTGAGGGTTTACACTGGGCCACCTGGGATCTGTCCATTACAGACTCTGCAGTGATTGGGGACTTGGGTGGGGAGGAGGGATCCACTGGACCACCAGGGATGTTTAGGTAATACGTATATCGGCGATCAGAGGGTTGGGATGGGGGGCACCATACAACCAGGGGGCATAGTCCGATTGGAAATACCTGTGATCTGGCATACGGGGAAGGGGGTTTCCACTAGACTACCAGGGTTCAGTACATGGTGACAGCGGCTATGCAGGGTGCTAGGAACATTTTGCTGGGATGCCCTGAGCAACGCATGCAAATGGGGCCATAAAGACATGCAAATTGCCCCATTTGTGCCATGCATATATTATAGCCCTATTTGCATGCGCAGGTCTGAATATCATGGGTGATGCTCCCAGTGCAACTACAGTTGTGCTGGTGCATTCCCAGTCTTCCCCTTCTGAGGAATGCACTGGTGCATTGTCACTGTGCCATGCACATTCTGTGCCATATTCAATGGTGATGAGCCATGGTGCATCATCTTTGAATATCACACTGTCCTAGCCCCAGGGCATTTCGGTTGCACTGCACCTCCACTTACACCATTGCCTGGTGCAGTCTGAATATCCAGCCCTCAGTCTGCGGACTGGTAACTATACACTTTAGAAAGGGATAGTTTGAAAATGACTTAAGCATTTGTGGTAGGAGTTTATATTCTGTAACTTCCCATTTTTTATGTGACTGTAAGTTAATTATTTAATTGTTCTGTGTTTGATTTTACCTGTGTTACCATTTTTAGTAAACAACATTTTCTTTACAATACAGCCTGTGCTCTTTTGTCTTATTTTGCATGTGGTTGCTGAATTTGTAGTTTAAGGCTGACAGCTGTTATAGACTTGAATGTATTACTAAGCTTGCTTAAAGGTAAGACTATATCTAGGTCTCTTATAGAGTTCTAAGGGTACATTTTGGAAACCTGGCTCGGTGCCCTTGGGCGAAAGATTATATTGCATTTTCTTGAAGAGAATATATATATGAATATATATCTGAGCCTGTTAACTGGGTACGCTAGCATTAGGTTCACATTATGACCCTCCAGAACTCAAGGCTAGTAGTTGATTCAGACCCAAAACAGACAGAAGGGTTACCCTGTCTGTTCCCTGTTCACACAGGCCCATGGCCTCATGTGTAACAACGCATATCAAAGCGTGCATATATCAGTGCATGACCACACACCTTAGAGTGGGTTATCTATTGCATAACTCATTTGTGTATTACAGCTACACTGCTTGTTTGCATAGTGCTTATCTGTTCACTACTGGTATATAACACATTGGTGTATTATGACTACATTGCTTGTTTGCATAGTGTTTATTATCTGTTCATTATTTGTAAGTAACTCATTAATGTATTATGATGACAGTGCTTGTTTTCATAGTGTTACCTGTTCATTATTGGTGTATTATGACCACAGTGCTTATCTGCATATTTTTTATCTGATTGGTATATAACTCATTGGTGTATTATGGCTACAGTGCTCGTTTGCATTGTGTTCATCTGTTCACTATTGGTATATAACTCATTGGTGTAATATGACTACAGTGCTCATTTACATAGGGTTTATCTGTTCACTATTGGTATATAACTCATTGGTGTATTATGACTACAGTGCTCATTTGCATAGGGTTTATCTGTTCACTATTGGCATATAACTCATTGGTGTATCATGATGACAGTGCTTGTTTGCATAGTGTTTATTATCTATTCACTGCTGGTATATAACTCATTGGTGTATTATGATTACAGTGCTTGTGTGCATAGTGTTTCTTATCTGTTCATTATTGGTATTTAATATATGGATAAAGAATTTAATACACTCAGAAAGCATGCAAAAAATATGTGGTAATACCATTGCACCTCCAGTGTTAATAGTACTGTCAATCAATGTTAATAGTACTGTCAATCAGTGTTAATACTATAGTTCCACAGCTTGACTATAGTATTAACACTGGTATCAAACAGCGTAACAGCCCAGAAAGTTGCTGTCTGGCCCCATATCATCTTAAGCATGCCTCCCGATTGTCCAATTTTCATTACTGGCAGGGCAGAACATATTGAAAATATGATGGTCATCTCTCACTTAATGAGAGATTATCAAGTGATGAGTCTTCCCAATTTTTTATCTTCCTACTCGAAATAAAATTATCTGGCTGATCGTGTGTTCTTTCACAAGTAAAAAGGTAAGACTGCTGTTTTTTCCAAAACCAACAAACAGTCTGCACTTCAGAACGAGAGGAGGGCTGAGGAGAAGAGAAGATGGGAGAGGTTTACAGAACTGGCTGTGGCATGTGAGAAGAGTGAGACAGTGTGGCTGTCAGCCCCTACAGAATCCTCACAACAGTGGCCGACCACCACTTCCAAATGAAATCGGATCCATATATTAATAAAATAACAGATACGTAAGTATCTATTTCATGGCTGTAATACCATCTCGAGGTTTTGGGGACTTGGAGAACCCCTTGAGCTTTGCTGTCGAGGTTCCAAGTCCCCAAAACCTCTCAATGGGATTACTGCCTTGTGCGTATCTATTATTCTATTTATAACTCATTAGTGTATTATGACAACAGTGCTTGTTTGCATAGTGTTATCTGTTCACTGTTGATATATAACTCATTGGTGTATTATGACTACAGTTATTGTGTACATAGTGTTTATTATCTGTACATTATTGGTATATAACTCATTGGTGTATTATGACTACAGTTATTGTGTACATAGTGTTTATTATCTGTACATTATTGGTATATAACTCATTGGTGTATTATGACTACAGTTATTGTGTACATAGTGTTTATTATCTGTACATTATTGGTATATAACTCATTGGTGTATTATGACTACAGTGCTTGTTCGCATAGTGTTTATTATCTTCTGATATGTTTGCAGGAGAAGCCTGAGAAAGTAAGGAAGCATTGGCACTGTTAGGGGAAGACTGAAATGCTTGCAGTAGGAATAAGGTCATAAGAAAAAAAATAAGTACAAAACTAGACAGTTACTAATTATATAATGTGTAATAATGCCAAAATTGAAAAATACTTTTTTCTTAAATTTTGTTATACTGTTGTAAATGTTATGTATTGATACAAAAAAATCAACACTGTTTATTATAACACAAAAATTGTATCAACACTGTGCATTTGCCATTTCTTTGGCTGTGTCACAACTAAAAACATGCAACAACACTACAGTATATTGAAAAGGCAGGTTCAAATAGTATTGATACATATAGACTAGTATTGACACATACTTATCGACTTATCCATGCCTGTTCTTAACAGCTGACCTCGGCACAGTTGATACTACAGTAGTAGAATAAGTGTGAAAGTGTGCTGTTCTACACTGTGACACTTAAAACAGCCAATCCGGTACATAGATGTCACTGCGACTTAGCCCATTATCCATGTCATCAGAATGCAGGCCACGGGAGACACTGTTAACTGCGTGGCAGATGGGGTTATGCAGGATCAAGCCAGATACTTTTTTGCAGCTTTAGTTTGTGAGTATATGAAAAACTGTAATTTCAAGCTATTCTGTTTTATTGGGAACCCCATGTCCCACAGTACTATTGTTTTTTTATGTTTGTTTGTTTTTTATTATTCTGTTTGTAGCCCTCCAGCCTGGAACTCTCTCAGGTCACTGCACTCACCGACTTGCTTTACCGTCTACTGTGTTTCCCCACCATCTTCAAGTTTTCTATGGTTCCCTGGGTCGGGGGACTACAACCAGGGGAGATCGCAGAGGGCGGTGGTGGGGAACCAGCATTAGGAGTGTGGCAGAGGCTCTGGCAAGGCAGTTGCCTATCCAGGGCTGAAGATGTATTTCTTGTGGTGTAAGCCCAAGACCCCCTTCCCCCTGCATGGTGCACATCTGACACTGTGCACATGGCAACCCTGCCTGCATCAGCCACGAACTTTACATGCAGACTGGCAGCTCATGGTGCCCTCTGGTCTTCACCAGGGGTCACCAGAGCGCCAGACAACCCATGCTCTGCCACCCGGAGAGGAGAGCAGCCCAGTGAGTGCTCGATCCATCTCCCTCCCCTGCTGACCCCCAACTCCCGAGCTCGCTCCTGGAACTTCTCGTTATTGGCGACGCGGGGTGGCATCTAGCACTGACCCTCACAGTGCCACACTGGCCGTGACCATAGTACTATTGTGGGATAAATGAGAGTTCCCTTTAAATAAAGTCTTGGTGCCAACTAAGTAGATATCTGTAAGATTTTACTACAACAACCATATATCAAAGTAAAAGAATGTAAAATGTTTCATATCAGTATAAAAAACACAAAATGGTTCACAACATTTTTTAAAGTGCTGTCATTTTTAACAACATATTATACCGACATGTATAGACATATTATAACTGGTGAGCAATTTTTTCAGTGTGCTCAGCTAGTTGATATTCACCTTAATAACAGTAGTGGTGGCTTCCCCAAGGGTCAAGAGGGCAGGAAGATGGAGCCCTCCCCCACAGATCACTAGGCACAGAAATCAGTAGTCGTGGATCCCCGAGGGTCAAGAAGGCAGGAAGATGGAGTCCTCCCCCACAGATCACTAGCTGCAGATATCAGTAGTCGCGGCTCCTCCGAGGGTCAAGAGGGCAGAAAGACTTAGCCCTCTCCCACAGATCACTAGCTGCAGAAATCAGTAGTCGTGTTTCCCCGGGGGTCAGGAGGGCAGGAAGATGGAGCCCTCTCTCACAGATCACTAGCCACAGAAATTAGTAGTCACAGCTCCCCCAAAGGTCAAGAGGGCAGGAAGACAGAGCCCTCCCCCACAGATCACTAGCCACACAATGGGTATGCATCTGGAGTCTTCACCTTGGATGGGAGAGGAAGACCCATTTTGGCACCATTTTAAAAATTCAAAACAGACTTTTGTGATTTTAAACTTATACTTGCAACAAGTTTCAGCAAACAAGCATGTTTCGCTGCAGTCTTAGTAGAGTACTTTAATTCTGATCCACTGTGAAGAGAAACCTCATCAAATAAGTTTGTATTTTATTCGGTCTAGCAAAGTACTTTAATTGTCTTTTGTGAACTGTAGCCACAGCAAACAAGATTATCTGTGCTCTTGGTCCAATACTTTAATTCAAATTAATTATTTTGTTTGCTGTTTAAGCATGACTGCAGCTACAAAAAACAGGAACCTGTAATTTGTACTTTACTTGAATTTAATGCTGCTTAAGTCTACCTGCAGCTGTTACAACTGGGACCTGTATTTTGTGCTTTAATTCGATTTAATTGTGCTTAAGCCTGCTTATAGCTGTTACAATAGGGACCTGTATTTGAATCTGTATCAGCAGGGCCTTACATTAAATTATTCACACTGCTTGCCTGTACAAATCCTCAGTCAGAACGACTAGTCTGCACAAACTGCTTAATATATTGTTTTAGCTACTATTTCTCCATTTTAGTAAACAGCTTGCAAATGGAGCAAAAAGCATAGTCCACAGCTCACAGTCAAACAAATGCCAGCAACTGAGCCAAATCAGAGAGTAAGGAAGTCCCCCAGCAGTTATTTGAGCTGTGGAGTAAAATCTCCAGAGGCTCTGTCCCATGACCCCCACCCCAATTTTCTCTAGCCCCTCCTCTGACCTTACCTGTACTAAATGCTGCTTTTTCCTCTGTTTCCTTAACAGTAGTCACGTCTGCCCATAGGGTTGAGAGGGCAGGAAGACTGAGCCCTCTCCCACAAATCACTAGCCGTAGAAATCAGGTACACATCTGCAGTCTTCACCCTGGACATGAGAGGAGGACACCGCCACCATCCTTGGTGAAGTGAGAGTTATATAGCGGATATCACGTGATGGCTAGAACCTATAAGCCCTGTTTCCCATTGGCAGTTTATCAGCTCTTGCCACTAGTGTCTGCTACCGCTACCAACTCTACTTATTCTTTGCATAACTGTGCCATCATGCTGCTTTCCATAAATGGCTGCCTTCTCCTCCAAGCCTACCCTATTCCCCAAACATACCCTCCCTCTAGCCCCCCACCTCTGCTGAACCTCTCCCCTCCTATCCACCCCTCACCAGGAGTCCCCCCCTTCTACCCCCTTATGGTCCACCCCTATGCTAGCCTCTCCCCTCTGTCCTTTCCTCACCTTCCCTGTGTCCCACCCCAATCCCTCTCAACCTCCTTTCCCCTTTCATACACCATTCTCTGCTCCCCTCCCACCTCCTCAATCTTGAGGCTCTACTATGGTGGCTAAACCTCCATGTACCACCCCTCCATGGGCTGTTCGGGTTGATCCAAGCTCTCTCCGCTACTCACCCTCTCCCTCCTTCTCCTGCTCCTGGCATGTGACTTACATCTCAACCCAGACCCCTCCATGCCCCTACCTACTGTCTCATCACCCTCCATCTTTTTAGGACTGCCCCCCCCCGCCAGACCTCTTGCTCACTTCCCAAGGGCCTCCATATTTTTCTTCTTAATGCCGGGAGCTTCCTACCTAAAATGGATGCCCTCAATGTATGGTTCACCCAATACCACCCTGACATACTCTGTATGTCCGAATCCAGGCTATCTGCCAAAATTCCAAACTCCTCTGTTGCCATTCCTGACTACAACTTATTCCATCAGGACAGAAAGAACTGGAAGGGGACAGGATCAGTTGTGTTCCAGGACAGTAGCTGCTGCTGCTGTTTTCACAGGGTTCTTGTGGATTTTACTTGGTAGGTTAGTTCTTTTCTTTCTTACTTCTAAGGGGCTAGCAGGGTATTGTTTTGGGGGCTGCTGGATGTTTGAAAACTGATTTGGGGGCTGTCAGTGGGGCTCATTTTGTGGATGTTTCACTGTGTAACAGGCTGCGCTGCTATAGGCCTATTTCTTCTGATTTAAAACCTATTTGGTGGGATTTGCTTGGGCCTGGTTCTTTGGCTGCTGGGCTTGGAGGGGAGACACAGGGCTGATACACTCTCTCTCGAGTCAGGTGTCTGCCCAATACCCTCTCTCCCCAGAAGTCTGCGAATTTATCGGGGAACACCTGCCCTGCAATTGGAGGAAAAGGCTGCAGGTGCAGCTCATGTAGTTCTAGCCACTGGGGGTTGGATTTAAAGGCTGGGAGAGAGGAGCTTAGGGAGTTGTTCATTTCCCTTATAAGTTTAATGTGTTGTACTGCACCTAGTAACAGGGTTACCGGTGTACAGTGGGACTGTCTCTAAGATTAGTGGGTGACCTGATTAGGCAGTAGGGTGTATCTTGGACTGGGGGGGAACTGGTGGCTCACACAAGGAAACCTATTTGGAAGGGGATAGAACCACATGTCATTAGGGCCGGCATCTTTGGGAGGGTGGTGGGGGTGCACAGGGTGTGGAGCAGCCATGATACTGGACTGAGCTTGGAAGTTCGGTGGTTGCCCAGTGTGCTACCAGCTAGCACAGCTCAGGGAGGAGGTGGCAGGGATTAGGAGAAAGCTGGGGGAAGGGGGCCAGGAATCTCCCACGGAGTTCACCAAGCACTGGGGGTGGGGGCATAGGGAAAGGAGTGCGAAGAATACTCAGGGTCACATAGGGACCCTGGCAGAAAGAGTCAAAGGACACTACCAAGAAGCAGGCAGGTAACTGGGGACCCTCACAAGGAGGGATGGAGGATGGAGGGACAACATTCTCAGGGAAGTAGGCAGATGGCCAGGGCTGGACAGAGAGGAAGCAAGGCGGGGAGGTGGATCAGACCTTACACTCAATAACCCTTCCAATTCTCTTCTTCTGCTCGAGGATGAGGGGGTGATATAGCCACGGCAGGGGTGGTTAGAGACAGAAAGGGAGTGGGAGGCAGGAGGCAGGGACCAGATAGCAGAAAGAACAGGGGGGACCTGGAATGCAGGAGAATGGGGGGAGCAGTGAATCAGAGCAGGAGGGGCAGGGGGAAGAGGGAGGAAAGCACAAGGAGAAGGACCAGTTGGGAGGAAAGGTAAAGGAGAAGGACCAGAGGTACGAGGAGGATTCAGTAAAGGGAGCTGAGGGTTTAGGCCAGGGGGCACGACAGCAAGGAGGAACTAAATGGAGACAGGAAGGAAGGGAGGATGAGCCAGGCTAGTTTAGCAGATGGGAGAAGGACCAGTTCGCGAGGCAGTGAGGGGAATGCAAGGTACAGAAGAGTGCTCAGGAGGAGGAGGCATAGGATTGGAGGAGAGGGTGGCCATGGTAAATAAGGAGGGGGTAGCATGTGGCACCCAGATAGGGGGAGGAATAAGGAGCCGGCTGGGTGGAGGGGCCAGTAGAAAGGATGAGGGACATGGAAGGGAAGGGAATGGAGGAAAAGGAGTGGTCAGAGTGCTCCTGCTTGGGGATTCTATGATCAGGGGTATCAAATGGGATAGGGAGGAGAAGCCTGGCCAGTTAGAACAAGATGCTTCCCTGGACTAACGGTGCTGGGGCTAAGCACGAGGTATATCAGCTGGCAAAGGATTGTGGGGCTCCCGGACATACTGGTCCACCTGGGTACAAATGACATTGAGGGAATAGCGAGCTAGAGATACAGGCACGATTCGGGGAGCTCAGCCAGGGTCTGTCATGACATAGGATGCACAGTTTCCTTCTCAGAAATCCTGCCAGTGCCAAGGGCTGGTGGGGAACACAAAGGAAGATTAGGAGATAAACCAGTGGCTCAGGGGTGGTGTGAGGCCAGAGGGTATGGGTTGATGGGATTGGGGGAGATCTGGGAGGATAAGGAGCTGTGTGCTAGAGATAGACTACATCTCAATTTGGAGGAGAGGGGAATCCTTAAGTTGAAAATAGAGGGGTTCATTGGTGAAAAGTGGGGTTTAAACTTGTGAAGGGGGGTGGGATGGGAGAAAAGGCTGTCAAGGGGGTGCCGATAAAGGAGGGACTCTGTCTCAACCCCCCTGGGGACCAGGAGGATTGCAGGAAAAGGCCGACTGGCAAAGTGCAGACCAGCGGAAAACAGAATCCCCATGGGAACACGAGCAGGGGAAATGGAACTATAGGGAAAGGGTGGAAGGTAGTCCTGCTAAATGCCAGGAGCTTGGGCAATAAAATGCCTGAGCTCCAGGCGATGCTAACTGAGGGCAGTGGATGTGGCAGGCGGTCACTGAGACTTGGCCACTACAGGACATGACTGGGACTGAACCTGGAGGGTTACACTATGTTCAGGAAGGACAGGGGAGGGAAGGGAAGGGGTAGCAATGATAGTCAAAAACTGCATTGGCATAGGGGGGGTAGAGGAGGCGGAGGGAACCGTGGAGGCAATTTGGGTCACCTTGATAACAAGGGGGCGCAAGAGAGTAAAAATAGGAGTGGTGTATAGACCCCCTGCCCTGTGGAGGAGCTGGAGGACAGTCTGGTGGCAGATGTTGGGAGGCACTGCAGACTGGACAGAGGAATGGTGGTGGTGTTGGGGGACTTAAACATGACAGGAACAGACTGGAAGACTATGACATCCTCTGGGACCAGGGAACAGAGGTTGTTGGATGTCTTTCAAAACGCGTTCCTAACTCAGCAGGTGAGGGAACCGACCAGGGAGCGCGGTACTGGATGTGATCCTGGCAGACAGTGACCAGATTGGGGGCCTGGAGGTAGGGACCCATTGGCGGGGGTGACCATGCCACGGTCTGGTTCTGCCTGGACCTAGGAGGGTAGAAGGCTGCACAAAGACAAAGTAACCGACTTCAGGGGGCGGATTTTAAGGAAATGGGAAGGATCCTTAAGGAGCATTTGGATGGGATTGGGTCAGACATGGACGTTGATAGTAGGTGGGAAATCATCAGGAGAGGGGTGCAGGATGCTACCAGCACCTGTGCAAGAGTAAGATGAAAATGAGGTGGGCCCAAAAACCCTGCTGGTGGACCAGGAGGTCCAGGAGATGGTCTCTGGGGAAGAAAGCAGCCTATAAGCAATTCAAGTGCTCAAGGGTGAAAGGGATTGAGGGAGTATGAGCTGATGGCTAGAAGGGCGCTAGAGTGGTGAGGGTGGCTAAGGCAAGGAAGTAGCAGAACCTGGCCAGGGAGTGGGAGGAGGAACAAGGGTTCTTTAAATACATTGAGGGAAAACGAAGGGTGAAGGGCAGATTAGCAGGATTAAATCAGGGAGAGATGGGCACATGACCTGGGGGAGCAGGCTGAGGTACTAAATGAGTACTTCACCTCAGTTTTCGCCAAGGGAAATGGGGTGCTGCATCATACTTGGGAGGAGACAGAGATACTGAGGAGGGGACCCTTACCGATCAGTGGGTCTGGGAGGAGAGCATCACTGGCAGGTGGGGGAGGGCTAAGCAGGAGAAGAGTACTGGAAGTGGATCACAGCAGAGAGAGTGAGGCCCTCAGCTCCCTTAAGAGGAGAAAGCACCGGGCCGGATAAATTACATCCCAGGGTGCTGAAGGAACTTGCAGATGTCCGGTGAACCCCTGGCGGACTTTTCACCATCTCTGAGGACAGGGTGGGTGCCCCAAGACTGGAAGGTGGCGCATATAGTGCCTATCCACAAGGGGGGATCAAGGGAGGTGGCAGGGAACTACAGGCCTGTCAGCCTGACATCGGTGGTGGGCAAGGTGATGGAGGGCATTGTCAAGGAGAGGCTAGGGGGCCTGGATAAGTCAGGGTGCCTGGATGATAGACAGCATGGATTCATCCCGGGGAAATCATGTCAGACAAACCTGGTGGAGTTCTAAGACTGGGTGACAAGTGCCTTGGACCTGGGTAGACCAGTGGACGTCCTCTTTCTAGACTTCAGCAAGGCATTTGACTCTGTTCCTCACGTGGGCCTGTTGGATAAGCTGGGAGAAATGGGGGTGGGGAACCAGATGATCAGATTGATAGGCAATTGGCTCCAGAACCGGACCCAGAGGGTCGTAGTTGGTGGGATAGTCTCATCCCCAAAGAGGGTCATTACTGGGGTCCCACAGGGATCAGTCCTTGGGCCCCTTCTGTTCAACGCCTACATATCTGACATAAGGACAGGAATCAGGAGCGAGATGAGTCTCTTTGCAGATGACTCGAAACTGGGGCGGTGGTGGATGGGGAGGAGGGAAGGGTGGCCCTACAGGGGGACCTGGAGGGTCTGGAAAGATGGTCTAGAAAGTGGAAGCTGAGGTTCAATGCAGGGAAATGCAAGGTACTCCACCTGGGGGCCAGAAACCCAGGCCAAGTGTACACCCTGGGGGGGAAATGCTACAAGTCTTGATGGATGAGAGAGACCTGGAGGTGGTGGTGGATGTCAAGATGAACAACTCTGAGACTTGTAGGAGGGCAGCAGCCAAGGCCAACAGGATGCTGGGATGCATCGCTAGGAGGATCACCTCCAGAAGGAGGGAAGTGATACTCCCTCTGTATAACTGCTTGGTGAGGCCGCACTTGAGTACTACGTGCAGTTTTGGAGGCCACATTAAGAGGGACATTAACCTCCTGGAGAGGGTCCAGAGGAGGGCAACCAAAATGATTTGGGGCTTGGGGAACAGGACCTATGAGGAGAGGTGAAGAGCTAAATATGTACACATTGGAAGAGAGAAGGGACCGGGGGACATGATAGAGGTCTTCAGGTACATGAAGAGGTAAATAGGGAGGAACAGTCAGGGTGCTTGAAGGAAGGGGAGGGGCCACTAGGGGCATGGGTGGAAGCTGGGGGGAAGATTCAGGGAGAAAGGAGGAGGTGCTACTTCACTGAGAGGGTGGTGGAGCCATGGAATGCACTGCCTAGGGGGCTGGTGGAGGCAGAGCCAGTGGAGGGGTTCAAGTGGGGGTGGGACAGGTACAGGGGAAGGGTTCCGGAAGCAAAATCCAATGCAGCAAGAATATCCGGAACTGGGAAGGGAGAAGCCAGAGAAGGCCAGGGGGGCAGCAAGGTCAGCACCCAGGGTGGGGGCTGACCAAATGAGCAGACACGAAACACCGTTAGGCCTATTCTGCTGGCATTGTAGTATGTTAGTATGTTAGATGCAAGCGAGGCGGGGGTGTAGCCCTGTATGTCTGGCAATCCATTTTGAGTTCCATTATTTTTAAGGAATCTTCTCCCTCTTCCCACAAATCCATTGTTGTTCACCTATCCTTTCCCTCCTCCACCCCCGTCTACATAGGGGCTCTGTATGCCCCTCCAACGTCTTCATACGACTTCATCATCAATGCTGTATCTTCTATCTCCTTCAGCATGTCAAATGGATAACTCTTGTCATTAGGTGACTACAATCTTGACTGGCTGTCCTCATCTGCCAAACCTACCACCCTAAGGATAGAAGCCCTTAACCTCTCTCAGCTAATCCAAAAACCAACCCGCCTAAACCACCAGTCCCAAAACAACTCCCTTCTGGACTAGATTTTATCCACCAATCCCCACTGGATCTCCACCTCAGGCATCCTCTCCGATGCTCTAAGTGACCACTGTTTCACCTATTACATTCACAACATCCACTTCCCACCCTTCCATCCCAAATTCATTTGGTCTTGCTCCCTACATTTCCTAAACAAATCTGCCCTGCAGAAAAATCTTATTAACACGTACTGGCTACCAGTCTTTTCCTTGTCAAATGTACACCTTGCTCATTCCCAGTTCTGCAACATCTTCAAGCTTATCTGGGACCTCCACGCACCCCTTAGAAAAATCAGGGTAAAATGCCACTACAACTCCTGGATCACCTCTGACCTCATCGCTATGTATCGTTCTAGGAACAAGGCCTGGAGGCTGTACAAAGCTTTCCATGCTACAAGTGATCTCCAGTCTTGTAAACATCTCAGAAATAAATGCACCAAGGCCATCCAGCAGTCCAAGTCTTCATATTTTAAAGCCCAACTAACACAGAACAAAAACTACCCCATGTCTTTCTGGAAGGTGATCAACTCCCTTCTCGACCCCCCCCAAACAAACATGTCCAGTCCTAAAGATCAGTGACAGCTCTGTCTCAAACCCTGTTTCTGTTGCTGAGGCCTTCAATAAGTTCATTGTCTCCTGGGCCCTGCCCGACTCCCCCCCACTTCTGCTTCCATCCTCTACCCCGACTCTCCAGAACCATCCTCCCCTTCCACCAGCTTCCTCTTTCTTCTCTTCACTCCACTGGAAGTCTGCAATGCACTCATCTCTTTGAACCAGTCTAAATGCAGCCTGGATGGTATGCACCCTAGAGTGCTCCACATCTCCACCCCCACTATAGTTGCCCCCTTGACATACATACTGAATCAATCTCTATCCACAGCCACCATTCCCAACACCTGGAAACCGGCCAAGGTCCTCCCACTGCATAAAGGTGGTAATCCTTCCTTACTGGAGAATTACAGGCCCATCTCGCTCCTCTCCTCCCTTGCTAAAGTCCAGAAATCTCTCATTCTGTCCAAACTCTCAGACTTTCTCTTCTCCAGTAACTCCCTGTCACCTGTACAGTCAGGTTTTTGAAAACACCACTCTACCATTACCACCTTGCTGCGCATCACTGACTCCATCCTTTCTGCTATGGACAAAAGCCAAATCACCACCATCTTCATCGATTTGGCCAAAGCTTTTGACTCCTTCTCTCACCCTCTGCTTCTCTGTAAACTTAGCTCCTTTGGCAGCACTAAACCTGCCATTGCCTGGTTCCACTCATACCTCCAAAATAGATAACAGTCAGTTCAAATGGGTGATTCACTCTCCTCCCCCCTCCCTATCCTAGCAGGGGTTCCCCAGGGCTCTATCCTTGGCCCTATCCTCTTCTCCCTTTTCATAAATGACATTCCCTCCACCTTTCTGTACTCCCACATGCACCTTTATGCAGATGACATGATCATCTCTGCCTCTGGCCCCTCCCACATCAGTGTTCTCCCCAATCTCCAACACAACTTCAACCAAGTTCAGTCCTAGTTCCTGGACAACCAGCTTAAACTTAGTGCCAAAAAAACTGTCACCATGGTCTTTGGATCCAGACAGCAGCTTACCTCCCTCCCTTCCCCTCTGCAAGCACCACCATGGATGGCTCACCCCTTAAGCTGGTTCCAGTTTTCAAGTACCTAGGAGTCTGCCTAGACAGCCATCTCAACTTCTCCACTCACATCGAGGCTATATGCACCAAACTCCGGCCCAAACTCGCAGTCCTCCATCAACACAAAGCAAGCCTTCCTCTACCCATCCGATGCGAGCTCATACTTAAAACAATCTTGCCAGTGATGGATTATTCCGATATTGTCTACAGAATGGCCCCAACCTCCTCTCTCTCTCTCCAAACATGACATCCTTCTCAACTCCTTCTGCCACTTTGCCACCACCTCCCCCCTCTGTCACCACTGTCTCTAGGCACCATTCTCCCTGGCCCTGCACTCCCATAGGAAAACCACCCACTGTGCCTCCTTCATAGCAAAATATTGGTTTGGCTCCCTCCCCCCACCTCACTTCCCGTCTTATCCCAGCCAATTCCACAAATTACTCTCTTCGACACAGGGACTTGCGCACCATCCACATTCCCTATCCCCACACTGTTACTGGTCAATCTGCCTTCTTGTATCATATTTCTCTCTGTAGGAATAATCTCATCTCAGACCTCTGCCTAGCCTTCCCTCTCTTATCCATTAAGTGACTTCTCAGACTCCTCCTCACCCTTTCATCCCTATATACTCCAAATGGTCCGGCGTGCTCCTCCCACTTCTGATTTAGCTTCACTCTAACCTTTCCTCACTAGCCCCTTGCTCTGTGTTTCGCCTCCCTAACCTTTATTTTCTAGCCCCAGATCCATGTTTTTCATGTCATGCTGACCTGAGCTGTCTTCCTGCCCCAAATTTTCTAAACTCTTCCTGAATGTCTTTAGGCACCCTGTTTACCAGGTCATTAGTACCGAGGTGGATAACGACATCCAGTTTGCCTTTCCGTCTTGCCTTCTGGCTATCCCCAGGATCTTCCCATCCTTCACACCATGGCACCTGGTAGGCACCTACCTCCTCCCCTCGTGTGTTCCTAGCTGGATTCCTCTTATGACAGAGTCCCCACCGGGCTTCACTTACTCTCCTCCGAGGTCCACTGCTCTCCCACTGAGGTTGTTGCACCTGTTATGCCCCATCATCCCACATACACCTCACATACACCTCACACTGTATTCCTGGTCTATTATACTGTGATACTGCTATTGTACACCAACATGTAGATTTTAGGTATCCATCATATAAACATGAGTGCCAGGAATGTGCTTTGCTGCTCATATATGCCAATGTTTACATCCTTCATAGGATTATATCAAGCATGACTATTATACCTCACTATAATGTATTATGTTTGCCTTTCACATATATTCCATATATAATCTACCTAATTACTGATAAGATGACTCTGAGGGATCAACAGTGATCACTTTATACACTATGGCCCAGATATTCAAACTGCGCCCAAAAAGTGCACAACAGCAGGAGCAAGCACAAGTCCACTGTGCCCATGTGCAAGAGGCACAATATTCAAAAACTGCACTGGCCAAGATGCGCCTACAGCCGATGACTGAATATCACACCACCTGTGCCATAGCACAACTAGGGAGGGGAAGCTGAGCATATCTGATGCGTCATAGTGCAACAAGGGATGTTCAGCTGAGCAGTCCAGATGCACCATAGCACAACCAGGGATGCCCTCCAGCAGCAGGGCAGCAATGCAACAGCATAACCAGGTATGCAGGGGCCCAACACCCATGCCACAGATGGGCAGAGGAACACACAGCAGAACAGACATCATCCCCCCACACCCTATGCACTGCATAACTGGGGGAGGGCTGGAATAACCATTGGCCCATGGAGACCAGCAACCAACCCACAGCTGGGCCATGGTGCCCCATCACACCCCCTGGCAAGCTGTGACCGGCACACAAGGAGGGCAGACCACCCAGTGCCACACCATCCCACCAATGCAGAGCACACCCTGCACCGTGACCCCCAGACACTTTGCCCAGGAGCAGCGTCCACCAGTGCAGGATACCCCATGCATGCCACCACCCCCACTGTGACAATGCAACCCTGTGCAGCACAGAACCATGCAAGGCAGCCCCACCATGAGCACCCATCAGTGGGTGGCAGCACACAGCGATGCAATGACTGCATACACAGTTCCACCATGCACAGCCCCCCCACACACATGACAGGGCATGCCCTGAACCCCACCACCAGTGGTACCGCACCCTGCACACCCTCCCAAGGACACACCCCAACCCAGCACTGGCCACAACAGCCAGCGCAGATGCCCACAGTGGTGCATGGAAGCATGCACCACACTGGATGCAACACAGTGCATGGACAAACACCCACCCATACCCAAGGGCACACCAGCACAGGGATGCAGTAGCAGGGCAACCAAACCCCCAGTGTGGGGCCATGGAAACCGTGTACACATGGCCAGCACTCCTCCATGGCACAGGAGTGCCAGCCACCCTGCGCAGGCACTGTGGAGCTGTACACCACCAGCATTTGCCCAGAGCACAAGTCACAGACAGTGGTGCACATCCCCTGCAACACACACAAGCCACAGCATGGAGGTGGGACATCAACAACGGAGGTCACAGTGTCACCCAAGGCAGACATGCACCTCACCAGTGACAGGAGGCTAGCCAGCATTGTGATGGGTACAGTGGCTGTCCTGCATGGACAGCCACCACTAACATGCCAGTGGACTGTGCAGGTCACAGACATGCAAGGATGTCAGCTGCACAGGCCATGGATGGGCTGACAGGTGCACCATGGACACAGAGCATGCACCATGGACCACTGCACACAGTTATCCAGTGCACAGGGAACAACACAGACACCACAGACAGTGACTGATAGCTACTACTACACCATAGTCACTTCCCCATGGCCACACACACACATGCCCATGACTGCACCACCCCTAATGCCATGCACACCACTGCAGCTGAGCACCTATAGCCCACTGCAAATCAGAGACCACCATAGTAGTCATATCAAAAGAAATGTATTTAAAAACATCAAACAAAACTATGTACAGATATTTACAAATGTTTCGGGGGGAGGGCCACAAACAAGGTGGGGGTGGGTAAGGGTCGGGGTGAACAAATGGTAGAGGGAAAGAGGGGTGTGAGGGTGGGTCCAGAGGGGTAGGGGAAATCAGGGGCATTGTGAAGCTCAGTGGGAGCCCCACTCTGGTTGCTCCTCCTGCCATGACGTCGCCTGACCACCAGCCTGTCGATCCTTTGCAGGATTTCCAGTGATGCCCTGGCAACATTCAGTATCTCCCACAGTGCCTCCCTGATCGCCTGCAGCTGCCATCCACCTAGGACAAGGGAGCAGAGTCAATAAGTGAGAATGCACAGCCCCATACAGCCCACCCACTGTGCATGGCATACGGCCATGGGGCATGCCTCTGTGATGGTGTGTGACCATACACAGTGATCGCGTCCACAAAACCTGCCCACCCAGGCGCACACAGCCATGCAGACCACTGCACACACCCACCTGCCAAGTCCTGCACAGCACCACCATGGCTGTTTAGTGACATGGCTATATGGTGCGAAGGCAGTGGCACAGCCATGTACCTGGTGCATGCATGGACTACCATTGACGCACTCCCAGACATGCAGTGCCACTGGACAGTGCTGACTGTAACAAGTTGTGTGCATGGCAGTGGTGTCACTGGATGGTGGCCATGCTCTGCTGCTCACAGCATGCAATAGTAATCATGGATGTAAGGCACTCACCATCATCAGGCTGGTTCCTCTGCCTCTGTGGACCTTCGCCCCTCCTGGAGTGATGGTCTTCCAGCTGGCACCTCCTCTCCCTCACCAGCAGTCGCTCTTCTGGGCCTATGGTGCAATCATGGAGAGAGGAACATCAGTACAATCCTGTAGCAAAGTCCCCCTGCTCCCATGTGTGTGCAATCCCACACAGCCAGACCCACCCACCCCACACCCTGATAACACCACCACAGCCAACACTGAACGGTCCCCCCCATGTTCTGGACACATGCAACTGTGATACCCATATGGAAGTTAAAGTGTATGGATGTTACACCTACCTGGCCATGGCACTGTGCCCCTCTTGGCATGTTCCTGCAGGCGGCAAGCAGGTCCGGGTCCCTCCGCCTTAGGTCCCCATATCTCCCATATCTGTGGCGGCACTGCTCTGCCGTCCTCCCCATTCCTGTGGCCTCTTCCAGGGCATCGGCCACCTCCTGCCACACCTGACTCCTGGACCTGTCCAGGGGTGCCTCACCAAGCAGTGGGCCAACAAGTGGCTCCAAAATGGCAACCAAGTTTGCCATTTCTGTCTGACTCCACTGGGCAGCTCTCCTCCATGCCATCTCTCTTGCTCAGTAGGGTCAAAATGGTGCTCTGCAGCATGGTTCCACCACGTGCAGATGCTGCGTGGTACAGCGCTGCCATTCCCTATAACGCTGTCACCGAACAGCGCAATAGTGGTGCACCCATGCCTGACACATGGCACCTAGGGGTCAAAGATTGAGCACAGGGTCAAGGGTCTCTGGCGCATGGACAGCCACAGTGCAATTGGAACTCAATGCGTGTAGCATGATTGGGTGCCTGTGTGCCACCTCCAGTAGCGGCCTACCGCGCTGTTTCTCCTGTGCGCCTACAATGCCCCAGTGCCATAGCACCATATAGGTGAACATCGCTGTAGTGCCACTGGCACAATGGTGGTCATGCCCTGCATTGCCTCCCATGCACAGCACGTCAGCAGCATGGCAGGCACCTGTGTCATCAACCTGGGCATGTGCAGTTAGATGTGTACTGCGCATGTCACAGAACTGTGCCCTTGGCTCAGCACATTCAACACAATTGCACAAAGTGCAAAAGCACGATATTCAGCCGTCATATGCAGATCAGCTAATCAGTCATTCAATGGTGCAGCACTCCAATTTTCATCCACTTAAAGTTGCGCCTCGCCTCATTTGCATGGGTTGTGCTATAAAGGTGCAACATTGGGCTTCACTGGCCATAGTCGGTTACTGCAGTCTATTGGTGAGTTGCATGCTGTCTGGGAGTGTGCACTGTGGATTTAGGGACATGCATGGGACTGTACAGTCACAGGTAACAACTGTCATTCTCACAGGCTGAATCATGACCGAGGGAGTTGTGGGAGAAGAGGAACAGAGTTGTGGGAGGAGGAGGAGGCCAAATTTCACTAATGCCGAGATGGATGCCCTGTTTGAGGCCTACCTGGACCAGGAGCCGCTTCTCAGCAGACTCCAGGGAACACCACAGGCCCATGCTGCTGCATGGGAGGAAGTGGGGTGTGCTGTGAACCTGCATGGCAGCCACCAGCGCTCCATGCAGGAGTGCAAGAAGAAGATGGGCACAGACAGGAGGAAGATTAAGGAGAAGGTGGCTGCCATCAGGGCAGCACGATCTGTGACAGGTGGGGGACAGCCGGAGATGCTACACCTGACCCCACAGGAGGAAAGGGTTGCTGGCAGCATGCAGCATTGTGCCATTGAGGGTGTTCCAGGTGGTGGATTCCAGACGGGTAGTAGCCCGTCACTGCATGGTAGGTCATGGTCTGTCTATTGGGGGGGCAGGGTAGGTCACAAGCAGTAACGCAACTTTGTTTTCCCCTTACAGCTCTTGAGCATCGGCATGGGTCAGTGGTTGTGGGCTTTTCCACTGAGGCCAGTCAGATGGAGATGGAGGAGGGCCCATCCACCTCCATAGGAATACATGGCTCAGTGTGACAGTGGGCCCGCCTGAATGTCCAGACTGATGTTGTTGGAACAGGTGTGGGGGAGGCCCTACCCGTGTCCCAGCATGCCAGCTTCCACAGATCCCAGCATGCTGTGACTCGGGCTGGTGCCAGGTCCGTCACCGATGATGATGTCGCTAACATCATGGGCAGTGACACGTGTGTGCCACAGGATGGCCACACAGTGGGTAACATCGAGGCCATGGCTGTGGGTGGTGCAGCCATGGAGGCCTGCATGTCATCACAGTCCCAGCCTGTGCCTGTCAGCACCAGTGGGGCAGCACTAGTGTGTGTACAGGACAGTGGGACTGTTGCGGCCACTGCGGTGGCACCAGTGAGCCCTGGGGAGTGGCAGCTGGAGGGGCAGTATCAGCAGTCGACCAATGGGCTTGGGAGTACAATGTCAAGGGTGGCATCAGTGCACTGCCTGTGGACATGCCCAGGCCTGGTCCTGGTGTGCAGCACCCACCCTCAAGTGGTGCTGAGCATCAGAGCTGCGCACACCCTGAGGGACAGAATGCCAATCAGGCAGATGACCTCTTGGATGAGCACACCTGCATACTGTAAGCATCAGTCAATCAGCAGATGCAGCTTGTGATGGCAGTGGATGCACTGAGTGCAGCTCTGGAGTGGGCAGAGGAGCGTCGCAGCAGAGAAACCGCTCTGCTCCTGAGGATGGACTGGATGTGGGAGGATGTGACCACTGCCATTGACAGGCTGACACATACAATCACTGCTGCCATGGCCACAGGGGCACACAGTTATTTTCCCATGTGGGCGCAGACACACACAGTGCAATGTCCCCCATTCCCGGCATTGTGTGACACCCTCCTTGTCGACACCGGGTTCAGCTGTGGGCATCCCGAGCATGCCTGGCTCAGGCATGTTCGGTGTGCTGCAGACCCCTGCGTGAGCATGGTCGCGTTCACACAGTGGAACCCCTGGGGGACCATCAGTGCCACCCCATGAGGCCAGTGGTCAGCCTGTCACTGCTGGCAGGTCTCGGCGGGCCACCCATGCATCCATGGCAGCCGGAGCACTGTGGCGTGTGACTGACCTGTCTCCCAATGCGGCTGTCTGATGCTGCCCTGTGTGCATTGTGTCATTCAGTGGATAGTGCATGGGTGGGTGCCCGGCCCTGCATGCAGACACACTGTCCATCTGTACACCCTCCTGGCTGCTGTCTGCAGTTGCGTGTGCATGATGATGGCTGCATTGCGCTATACACCATTGTGCAGTGGTGCCCAGCATCTGACACACACACAATGACAGGCAGTGGGCGTGGTGGTCTGTGGATATGTGTGTGGCTAGGGGTGGCATTCTGGGTTGGTGTGCCTCCTACCCTTATGCATGTCTGGTGCATTGTGTGTTTGTGTGTGTGTGTGTGTGTGTGTGTGTGTGAATGTCTGTCCGCGTGCCATGTTAGACCTCACCCATCCCTGGTGGTGTGTGTGGTTCCATGCTCGGCCACTTCCCATGATGGCATGCACCCCTGGTGTGTGTTCATGCATGTCTGTGGGTTGTGCCTTTGCCACTGGTGGTTGCACATGGCCCCATGACTTACCTAGGTTGGCTTAAGTGCTCCTCCATGATGGTGTCCCGGTGCAGCTGTGCCAGTTGGAGCAGTCGGGGGTCCCGTTGCCCAAGCGGGGGCTACCCATCACCATTGTCACCGGCGTCCTCATCGTCCCCATCGCTGTCCCCCTCTTCAACCTGTTCGGCTATCCCACATTCGTTGACCATGTTGTGCAGGATGCAACAGGCCAGGAATAGCCCACTGGCCTTTGAGGCGCTGTACTGTAGAGCACCGCCAGAGGTGTCCAGGCAATGGAAATGTGCCTTCAGCATAACAGACACCCACTCAATGACATTACATGTGGTGGCCTGTGCCTTATTGTAGCATTGCTGCGATGGGATTGCGGGCCACCGGTATGGTGTGAGCAGCCAGAAACAACGTGGGTATCCACTGTCACCTGTGTGTCGAGGGTGGAGGTTAGTTTGGTGATCAGCATTGCCCTGCCCTGGGCCATGTCAGCCACTACCCATGTCACCTCTGCCCATGCCCCTCCCAAGCCCTATGTTTGTCCATGTGGTTTGCATACTCACCCACTAGGTGGCCAGTAGGGATGTCCCCACTCTCGAATCTGTGACACAGTGCTGACTGGTGCCAGATGAAGGCATCATGTGCTCCCCCAGGGTGCATGGCACAGACATTGATTATGCGCTCCCTGGCATTTCACACCACCTGGCAGCTGATGCTAGCATAGCCCTTGCGATTCATGTATGCAGTCCCCTCAAGCCCATGTGGTATTCGGATGGCCACATGGGTGCAGTCTATTGCCCCTATCCTGCCAGGCATACGTGCTACCCTGTGGAACTCCTGTATGTTTGCTGTGTGCTCCGCCGGTGTGCTGGAGAAATGGATGTACTCCACAGCATGTGGCAGCAGTGCACTGAGGAATTGGGTGAGGTGGCATGACACAGCCGACTGGATTATGCCTGTGGTGTCCCCAGTTGGTCTCCGGAAGGTACCCGTGATGAGCAAGCACATGCAAGCTGTCACTTTAGTCTCCACTGACAGAGCATGGCCCCGTCGTGTGGGTGCCTGCATCACATCACTGCACAGCTCACAGAGCCACCTCAGAATTGCCCAGTTCAGGCGGTACCAGCCCACGATCTCCGTATCACTGTACAGCTTGAAGCTGGTGTGGGCTCGGTACTGCCTGTTGGGGGCATACTGCCAACGGGCCCTTACACGGCTGTGCCCCCCTGCTGCCCACCTTCTCACTCCCCTCATTACTGCCTCCATCTGGATGGTGGCACTGGCCATGTCCCTGGCTTGTGTTCACCCCCCCGGCAGCTGTTTCTGTGTTCCCCCACACTGTCCTAGCTGCTACTTCCCCTGCACCAGGAACACCTGACTGTGCTGGCCTCACTGCTGTGTGGCACTTCCCCCTTCTGCAGTGTGGCTCCCCACACTTTCCCCTGAGCCTGTGGGTTCCAGGTGCCCTTTCACTGTCCTGCCCTGTGTGTGTGTGTGCTGCCTGTGTGACTGGCTATAGTTCAGCAACTTGTGGCTTCCCTGTAGCGTTCTTGTGCCTCTTCCTTGCTCCTTTTTATTTTGGCTCATTTCCACTATGGCGTAACTTCCGCTGGCTCCCCTATTGTACATGGCGCATGTTGTTGAATATCGCACTGCACCATTTATGCATGGTTCCTCCACCTGCAGTTGCACATACAGTCATCATCATTGTGCTGTTTCTCTGCATGATTTGGGGGGAGCAACTGCCTCCCGCTGAGTATCGCTGAATGGCGCATTTTTTTACTGGCGCTGGCGTAACCCTTATTGCGCATGGCACACTCTTTTGAATATCTAGGCATATATATATATATATATATATATATATATATATATATATGTTCATATTCTAATTTACACTATATTTATTCTCATGTAATCATATATAGTTGTGGCCAGTCAGCACTTCTCTTTGTCTAAGCAAGCAAGCTGACACAGAGAGAAATCCTTTGTTATGTCTTACTGTCTATTACACATAAGCAAGAAATGCCACATGTAATAGAGCCTAGTCAGCATTTCTTTTGTCCAAGCTATAATGCAAACGGAAGCATATTATTTGTCTCACATGATACTCATTAGTAGTTCTGCTTCCTAAGTCATTATCCAATACATATTTTTTCTCATATCTGTAGCTATAAAGTAATCTCTATTGCTATGTTGTTATCTGTAGTATATAGCCTTCTGCAACCTACTGTAGCTCCAGGAGAGCGCAGAAAGAATGAGATCTTGGAGAACCTCAGATCCTGCAACCCTGGAGATTATGCACATTTTTCAGGAGAGTGGTGAGACATCCATCTCCCTTGTGATTTTCTTTGTCACATGCTTGGCATAAATAGTATAATAAACATTTATTCGTACTCTTACTTGTTTACAAATGTTTCTTGGCAGTCTCCGAAGACATAAGAATCTGTATTATTAGTATTAGTATTATTTACCTTACATAATAAGGGCGGAATATTCAAAGCAGTTGCACATGGTGCAACTGAGTTGCACCTGCAGAAATGCACCATGGACCGATACTCAGTGGGAGCCAGTGCACAGAACAAGTAGCAGTGCGCCAATGCACAACCCTAATGAATGCATGTGCAAGGGCAAGGGCGTGCCCATGAATATGCAGCACAGTGTGATATTCAACCCCGACCCATGGTGCAAGTGTAGAACAACATCCAGATGTGCTGAGCCAACTTGAGCCTATAAATATAGGGCACAAGCATGGGGACAGCACTTCTGCCAGAGGGGAGAGTGAGAGAGAGAGAGAGAGAGAGCAAGCTATCAGACTGTGGAGGGAGGGAGGGAACAGAAGGAACAAGGGAGACAGAGCCTGTGAGGGATTGAGGGAGTGGAACAGACAGCCACATGAGTGTGGGACAGAAGTGGCAGTGGAGTGCAAGCCAGGGGCAGGGGAAGCAGCAGAGAGAGCCAGGTAGAGAGAAAGGCACTGTCCCATGGTAGCAAGCAGACCACAGGAGCCAACTGCCTGGGGGAGACAGGACATCAGGGGCCATGGCCAGTGCAGCCTTCCAGATGGAGGCCGTAATGAGGGGTATGAGGAGGCAGGAGGAAGAGCGATGTGGCCGTGGAAGGGCCCATCAGCAGTATGCCTGAAACAGGTGGTACCATGCCCACAACACCTTCAAGAACTACTCTGATACGAAGATTGTGGGCCAGTATCACCTGAACCAGGTGATTCTAAGGCAGTTCTATGAGCTGTGCAGTGAGGAGATGCAGGAACCCACTAGACAGAGCCATGCTCTGTCAGTGGAGATGAAGGTGACAGCCGTCATGTGTCTGCTCACCACGGGCACCTTCCAGGGACCAACAGGGGACACCACAGGCATAACCCAGTCAGCCACATCATATCTCCTCACACAATTCCTCAATGCCTTTCTGCCACATGCTGTGGAATACATCCAGTTCCCCAGCACACAGGCAGAGTGTACATCAACCATGCTTCCACAGGGTAGCATGGATGACTGGTGTGCTTGGGGCCATTGACTGCACCCATGTGGGCATCTGCATGCCATCTGGCCCTGAGGGCATATCATACATCAACAGGAAGGGCTACCCCAGTGTCAGCTGCCAGGTGGTGTGCGATACCAGGGGGTGCATAATCAATGTCTGTGCCACACACCCCGGGAGTGCACATGATACATTCATCTGGCACAACTCTGTGCTGTGCCACAGGTTTGAGCATGGGGAAATCCCCATGGGCCACCTAGTGGGTGAATATGGGATGGCCATGGGGAGCTGGGAACAGCAGGGCATGGGATGGGGTGGGCAGGGCAGGTGCATTGATGGGGTGCCAGGGATGGGCAAGGGGCACAGAGACATAGGACACTAGGCTAACCATGTATCTGTCCACACAGGTGACAGTGGCTACCCACTCAGGCCATGGCTGCTCACCCCCTACTGGTGCCCATCGTCCCCAGCAGAGGACCATTACAATGAGGCACACTCCAGCATGCAGAACATCATTGAGCATGTTTGGGATGCCGAAGACACGATTCTGTTGCCTCAACAGATCTGGTGGTGCCCTACAGTACAGCCCCTCGAAAGTCTGTGGCCTATTCCTGGCCTGCTGCATACTGCACAACATGGCCATTGACCATGGGATAGCTGTCGAGGATGAAGAGGGGAACAGCAGTGGGGACGACGAGGCAATGGGCCAGGGGCGGTGGGCAGCCCGGGTCCCTGGCTCCAAAGGATGGCATGCCAGCACCAGGACACAATTGCACAGGAGCACTATGGTGGATGCAGGTTGGTGGAGCAACACCCATGCAGTGGTCAGACACAATGGTATGGCACATGGGCAGGCATGGCAATGAGCATGCACCCACAGAGGCGTGGGGCAGTGCCACACAGCCACACACAACAGCACGCAGCACCATACAGCAGCACACACACACACACAACACACACACACACACACACACACACACGCAAACATGCGCCCAGGTGCCAGAACATGGCGTGGATCAGATGCAGGACATGGGTGCACAGGCACAACCAATGCAGTTCTGCTCTCATCACGCACACACCACATGGGCCAGTGGCTGGGCAGGTGTGCACACAGGCAGCGTGCGGCATGACACATGGCTGCCACGATTGTGGCATGCACCTACACACATCACCCATGTGTACACAGGGCAGTGGCAGCAGACTGCAGACAGGGTGGTGCACACAGGTCCGCTGCACAGAACCATGGCTGCTGCTGTGGCAGCCAGCAGTGCAAGGTCAACTGAGATCACATTGGCAATGCAATCCAGGGATGCAGTCATGTCCTCCTGCAGGTGCTGTATAGCCTACAGGACCTGCCCAGTGCCCCTCTCACACAGCTTGGCTGCCTGGAGCACCTCTGCGTGAAGTGCATGCACCCCAGCTACAAGCAGTACCTGTTGCTCCACAGAGGCCCACAGCAATCGGGTGTGCTCTGACAATGGGTCGGCGCTCAGGGGAGCCTGGGCATGCCACTGGTCTACCTGTGGTGTACGGCCATGCTACATGGCCCCCCACTCAGGTGTACGCTGCACGGCGGGGTCCCCATGGGGTAGGTTACTATCTGGCACCCCGGCAGTGGACACTGCATCAGGCCACCCAACATCCTCAGCCATCTGCTGCTGCTGCTTCTCTGGCCCCTGCATGCTGGCCAGTGCCTGAGTGGATACACCACCACCACCACCACACGGCACTGTCATGGCTGTGCACACGGCACCACCAGCAGCGGACAGCTTTTCTACCACTGACAGGCCACTAGCTGCACTGCCAGTGATGGTAGTAGGTATGGATGTCTCCCCCATGACACCATCCATGCTGTCCAGGATGATGGTCATGTTGTCATCAGTGTCAGACCCCACCCTGATCTGTGTCTCCATGCAGAGTACACCATGGCTGGCATCCTCATCCGACACCAAGCCCAGGACATCCAGCTAGACCGCGGTAGTGTGCTGCAGCCAATCAGGCCCCCGGATGCCTGTGGAGGTGGATGGCTGGTCCTCCCGGGGCTGGGCCTGCCTCCACGGCTGCCGCTGGTGCCCCTGCCATTGCATGCTTGCGTGCCAGTGCTGTAAGAGAAAACAGATGTGTTAGTGCTGCAATTACAGCAGGCCCCCCCTGGGCATGGCATAAGTACCATGCAGTGATGAACTTTGGACTCCTTCCTGTCGGGAAGCCACCACCCACCACACCCTCAGCTGTGCTGTGATGCATGGTGGCCACCACCAGCTCCGCCTGTGCCGTAAGCTGTGGCACATCAGCATGTCCTCCACTAGTAGCTATCCTGGCTGCCCGTATGGCCACCACCTTCTCTTATGTGGTGTTTATCAGTGCCCGCCTTCTTCCTGCACTCCTGCACAGACCGCTGATGGTTGCCATGCAGGTTCACAGACACTGCCACCTCCATCCAGGCTGCAGTCCTGGCCTGTGGTGTGCCAGTAGCACCACTCAGCAGTTGCTCCCTGTCAAGGTAGGCCTCGAACAGGGCATCGGCCTCTGCCTTTGTAAAGTTGGGCATGCGTTTGGGTGCTCCTCATTCTCCTCACGCTCAGACATGGTGCTACCTGTGGACAAGGACATGTGTGTCACTGACTGCAGCTGCCCTCCCCATCCACCCTTCTGTGCTGGTTGGTCCCACAGCAGGTGAAACTTACCTCAGATGGTTGCAGTACCGGTCCATGGCCTGTGCCATTTTGTGGTGCCTATATAGAGCTGTGGTGCAGCGGTAATGACATGCTAATTTCCCCAGTGTGCTGCACATTGGCTGAAGAGCTCATTAGCATGCGGTGGCTGAATATCGTGCACTTGCTCCGTGCACAATGGATTTGCTTTAGCGCATGTTGTGGCTCAATGCCGTGACATGCAGAGTGTGCTGACCCACAGTACACATGTGTCATGGCCTGTGCTACTGCCTATCATGCACTATGTGCTCTGGCACACTGTGCACCAGGTGACCTTTGACCCATGTTGTGATCCTTTGCCCCTTGGGACTACACCACCATATGCCAGGTGGGCCACGCCCCTGCCACGCATCCACAGGAATGCATGATTAGCGAACGTGGTGCATGCCTACATGAGGCGCACATCCCATGCACATTGTGCACATGTGCACTACTGGCCACCATTTTGAACTAGCACCTTGAGAGGAGAGCATGGCATAGTGAGGTGTGTGACGTGCCCGCAACTGGTCTGACCTGGAGCTGGTCAACCTTGTGGTCTGTGTGCAGCCACATGCACCTGGGCTGTTCAGCTAGGAGCTCCTGCAGCAGGTCAGGACAGAGATCTGGCAGGCCTTCGCTGCAGGCCTGGTTCGGGAAACTGGGGTGCCAAGGACCAGTGAGCAATGCCGCCACCGATACGGGGACATGATGCAGTGGGCCCCTGAGAGACTGAGGCTGCTGCATGCATGTGTCCACAGGGGGGCCATGCCATGACCAGGTAAGTCATCACATGCTGCATGTGTGCCCAACTGCTGTCCTGTGGTGTTGGTTGGGCTGCTGACATGCCCTGTGGGGAGGCACTTTCAGTGTATGCATTGCGGTGTGGCATTGCCAGCTGCCAGGTGCTCTGTGCTATTGCCTTGTGGGTCATGTCAGGCCAGGGCACACAATGTGCACAGGGGTGGGGGTGATGGGCACATGCTGTGGTTGTTCTCTTATGTGTGCCTGTCTGTGTTCCATTCCTAGGGCCTGAGGATTGGCACCATACTGGAGCAATGGGGTGCCTGGTGGGGTACAGCAGACCACTGTGGGACCAACTGGTGGAGGTGCGGGTCTGACTGATGGAGGTGGAGCAGCAGCAGGACAGGCACGAGCGGTGCCGCAGTGAGCAGGTAGGCACTGTTGTCTTCTTCTACTTAGTAGTGGGTAGTCAGTGGGGATGAGGGTGCAGCCATGGCCACCTGCATTGTGCATGCCACTGTGGGGCAGCCATTGCACACATGTACCAACTGTTGGTGGGATGGGTGTGTGCCCAGCTGCCACCGGTGCTGCTGTGGTGCTGCTGCTGCCCTGTGCCAATTGCCTGTCACTGCATGGTTGGGTGGTCACTGGGCAGCAATATCCACTGCTGTGCACTGTCGTGGCATGCTGGGATGCCAGCAGGTATTGGCACATCCACTGTGAGTGGCCAGGGTGCCAAGTCCAGGGGTGTGTTTTCCCACTGCCCATTGCTCACAGTGGGAGGGCATGGTTCCTAGGGACTTGCACTGATCACCTGTCCATTCCTTTGTCACAGGCATTTGGAAGGGGTCACAGCTGCACCTATATTGCCACCTCTTACAGCAGATCATACTGATAACATCCACGACCCTGGAGGTGGAACAGTAGATGAGGTGGATAGTGCTCTGGGACAAGCAACAGCAGAAGTGTCAGGTGGTGGCAGGCCATGGCCACCCCTAGTTGTACCCCACCATTTCCTTTTTATCCCTGCCATCCCTTCCCCTTCCTTCCCCATCCCACTGTACAGTCCCTGTTACCTGTCCCCTTCCCTCACTCTTCTATCCTTTCCCACCCAATTCCATTGTATATAGTTGTGTTTAATACAGATTTTCTGCTTAACTGCCTGTGTCCATGTCTGCTTTGCAGCTGGCATGCGGAGCCATGCTGCAGTGGCATGGTGGGTGTCTGTGTGGTGTCTCTGTGTTGTTGTGTGGGTTGTGCATGGTGGTGTCCTGCCCCTTGGTTGGTGGCTGTGCCTTGGGGTGGCCATGGGCTGGCTGTCAAGAATGTGTGGCATGTGTGTTGGGTGCCGTGGTCCAGGGTGTGGCTGGCCATGGTGTGGTTGGGGGCATCGCATGCAGTGGGAGGTTTGAATGGTGGCCCTCCCTTGGCCTTGGGTGCCACCTGTTTCCTGCATCCTGTACCATGGTGCTGGGAGGGCTGGATTCCTGTCTGTGCCCTGCTGTTGTTGGTCACCTGTGGCCCACCACTGTGCCTTCCAGGCACTGTCCCTAGGTGTGTTCCTCTGCCTGCCCCATGCTTTCCCTCTGCTGCTATGCTCCCACCTTTGACTGGGGCTGGTCCTTGTGTGCCTTGGCGCTTGTCCCTTTGCTCCCTGGTGTATCTCTGGTTGCACTATGGCACAGGTCTGGTTGCTCCCTGGCGCACCCATATGATATTCAGCTGTGTTGCACTGCCACATGTCGCCATGTGCAACCTTTGAATATCGCAATCACTGTGCCATGGTGTATTAGAGTTGTGCTGAGCCAGGTTTGCACCGGTGTTTGGTGTATTTCTGAATATCTGGCCCTAACAGTGTTTAGGCAATATAAAATGGCAACAGCGAATGGTGTCTGGGTGTTTGCCAAGGTTACATTTTAATTACCTCTGTAAATTAAAACACTGGGTGAGAAATCCTCAGTAACAAGCAGCTGAGAGTGTCTTCTGTTTAACTTTTCGGTCTGTTGTGTGTACCACGATGCAATTTCTTGGCAGATATTTAATCTCTGTGTAATGAGTTGTTTTATTTTTGTTTATTTTTTTCCCTGTTCTTTCTCTGTGGGAACACACAGCTGTAAAGGGATCTGAACAGACAGGTATACTGCTTTCTTTTGTGGTTTCAAATCCTTATAGTTCTATACTCATCTAGGAGTCCACCTACGCCATACGCTGTTTGTGTCCTGTCATGAACTTTGGTTGCAAATAAAGTTTTTGATCCACAGACAGCTAAGGGTTTCTTATCTTAAATTACATGTCTAAAAATATCAGTACTGAGTTGAGGATGGATTCCTTAACATACTAAACTGCCTACGGTGGTTGGTCTGATTTTGCTGAGTAGCAGAATCCAATGGTAGCCTTTTCAGGGAAATCATTGCCCAGTATGGGGAATTGAAAAATGGTACCAAAAGAGTTGATCCTGAAGGATTATTAATTGCAACATTGTTTAAATGTTTTGATGCTGTTATAAATAAACTATCTGTTTTGGAATCTGAGTATTTTGCTTGCAAAATGGAAAATTCTGCTTGCAAGCAGGAAATTAGCCTGAAAAAGGCTTCTTATAAAGAAAGGATAGATAGACTGCAGTCTCAGATGCAGTCTCTCTGTCAAGAAAATGAGTTTCTCTTTAAAGAGGGAAGCAGCGAAGACCTGCATGCCTTAATTGATAATGCTGTAAAGGCAGAACTTATTAGAAAAAAAGTTTCCCAAATGAATGGTGTTTTGGCTACTAACACTGATTCCTTACATTTTGAAAACAAGGAACTTAGGGATGATAAGTCTGAAGTAATTACTGAAAGAGTTAACGTGCAGTTTCAACACCAGACCTTGACTGAACAGCATGAATTTTTACGTTTTCAGTACAGCTGACTTGATATAAATGTTTTGAATCTAAACTGTGACAGCTTCTGTTGATAAAAGGCAAGTTTTACAAGATGAGAATGTCTTGCAGTCTGAAAACAAGGCACTTTACGGCATGCTAACTCCTGTATCTGAGCAGTTAGAATGTAGGAGTAAAATGTCAGATATGGTGAACTTGTGCCATCAGCCAAAGGTTTTGGCAGGACATACTAACTTAATGCCCATAGTCCTTGCCTCTTCTGATGTTGAAGAGTTTGATTTTGAACACTCACAGTATGCTGTGGGGTGGACTAGAACAAAGGCTACCACTTGTTTTTCTGTGATTAACAAAATGGAGAACTGTTAGAGTCTCAAAATGGTGGACACACATGTCATCAGGTTGCATCCCCATACCATCCCCAAGATGGCTGCACATGGTCATGTGATGATGGTCATAACACAGTAACCCAAGATGCTCATGAGGTAATCCAAAATGTCTGACCACCACATCATGGAAGTTGGATCATGCAGTCACAGGGATCTGTGATTGCTGCCATAACCAAACATAACATGCTGGAGGTTTTTGGCATGATTAATAATGTCATCAGTAAGACTAGTGTTTCTGAGGGACAGAAGATTCTCATTAAAAATAATGCTGACTTACTTTTGAATGAGGTTGGTATGCAAACCACCTGTCATGAAGTCAGTGTCTGACGCTGCAGAAGAAGCAAATTCTGCTAACAGTGTTTACTATATTAGAGTGTCCTTGGTTAAGGAACACATTGCAGTTAATTACATGAAATGTGAGTCTTTCCTATGCAATTTAGCATCAGCTTTCCATGCAAAGACTGACTGTACTGCTTTTCCTATGCAGTGCATTAATACTTTAAGCTGTAACTTTAAAAACAATGTTTCTACCACCCAGCACTCTTCTGGTGTGGAATCCACTTTACATTTGATGGGGAGGGGACAACCCTGATTCTGAAAGCCCCATAGCTGTGATATTTTTAGCATCACAGGCCATGTTGTGGGTGGAGGATTACAGGTTTGATTTCTGAACCTGTGATGACAGCTGTTTCCATACTACTTTCTCTACCCCGATGGCTACTGAACCACAATCCATAGCTGGAGAACTACGTGCAACTTGCACACCACTTTTCTCCACTGTGCAGGCCCCCCTGATAGTGTCAGCACTCCCTGCACATGATGCAGAGCCCCCTCCACCAATGACACCTGGATCATCCCATACTGTGACTGCAATAGCAGATACAAGCCAGGAACAGTCTGAGTTATTCCCAGAACAAACAATAGCAGGCACTTCTTGCAAGAAGGTGCAAGATATCCTAATACTGATATCATTGTCTTTTCTTTTGGGATCACTGACCATGGTCCCAGCTTTGGTTAATCCTAACACAGCTTTAGGGCATTATTTTGAAACTGCCACATCACATAAAGCAATCTCAGCAGTTTTAGCCCAAACATACAATGGACACATCAGATCCATGGCTTATGCATCCCAGATGCTTGCCCCAGTGGAACTGAAATACAACCTTTGTGAAAGGAATCTTTTGGCTACATATTGGGCAATGATATACTTTATGTACTTCATTGGATATGCACCCATTGTGCAGCATTCCAATAATTTTCCAACTAACTTTCTGCTGTCAGACAGAGTAAAAGATGACGCTGTCTCCAATTTCAGACTTACACAACGGTCTCTCATTTTACAGGATCATGACATCATTGTCCTTCCTATCAAAACTCCATCCTTGTTGGCCCATGGCCTACAGTTTACAGGAGAGATCCATAATTGTTCACTCCAACCCCCTGACTTACCTGTCCCAGGGCCCTTTCTGCCAGAACCTCAGAAAGTGTTAAAAGACACCACTGTGTGTCATGTTTTGACTGATGACTCAGCTACACATACCAACAAGGGTCAGAGAGCAGGGTTTGGAATTTTTTTACATTCTAGTGATGACAGAGTGTGCATCACCATATATGTATGATTCATAGGCAATGTTAAAATATGCCTGGCAAATAAAATGAAAAGTAGGGAGATGAGTCTCCTTATTATGACAAATGTTTGTGGATGGTTTAGTGAGCTGATAAGTCCTTGGAGTGAAACTGCTTGTGCTAAGAGAGGAATAAAACGTTTGTTTTCCTTATGTAACATGATACCAGCACTCCAAGAGAAGGTTAAGATCTGCACGCTTTAAGAAATGGCCTTGATCTAATTACAGAAGCACTGCAGATACTTTGTTTTTATTATAGATTCTAATTTGGTTTTGTTCCTCTCTAAACAGAATTTTTTTGGAAGAAAACAAACTTCTGTTCCAGTACTCTATGTTATTGCTGTGAAGTACAGTGACTTGCTTGTATACATCACAATCCTAACCTAAACAGTTTAAATACACACTACATTCATAAGGTTCGATCATATTGTAAAAGAACCCTCATTTGAGGGCAGTATATAGGTTCCTTAATAAAGGAACTGAAGAATATCTTCCAAAATAGCCCTTATAAGAAAGTGAAAATGACATTCACCTATCCAGTGATGGCCTACTCATTTGGAACATCACTGTTGTAACACTCTGAAAAGTCACAGGTAGTTCCTGAACACCTGAGAGTAGATTTTATCTACTGTACCAAGAGCATAATACTCCAACTGGTGGACGCCAGGGAGTCAGTAAAACACTAGACAGACTAACATCCTCTGTCTGGTGACCACATATGAGAAATGATGTAGAACACTACATTAGTAACTGTTTGATCTGTGCACAGAACAATCCTATGCCAGCCAGAAAAATAAATTGTTACTCCAGAGGCAGTCAGGCCCCTGGAACAACATCCAGATTGACTGCAAATGTCTTGGTAAACCAGCTATTCAACAGGTAGGGCTTTACCCCTTAAGGTAAATTCTGATTACAAGGATCTGGCTTTACAGCCTAAGTGATGCAGGAAATTCTGGATTTGATATGGGTAAAACAAAAGCTTTATATCCCTTACGACCCACAGTCATCAGGATAGGTGGAATGGGCTAACAGGTAGATCAAAGTTATGTTATCCAGACTTGTTTAGAAAAACCCAATAGGACAGGGATTCATTATTGCCTTTGCTCCTTATGGCAATAAGAGGGACACCCCCTGCAGGTACAGTGTACCTCAAACATCATATTGTAAGGGTTCTGAAAGAACTCTTAAAACTGAAGTGTGGACAAAGCAATGGGGCCTGATGGGATTCATCCCAGAATTCTAAAAAGAACTAAGGTAGAACTAGTGACACCACTGACTACCCTCTTTAACAAATCATGGGAGGATGGGGTGGTACCCGAGGACTGGAGGAGGGCAGATGTGATTCCTTCACAAAAGTGGGAGCAAGGCAGAAGCAGGAAACTATAGACCTGTTAGTTTAACCTCAGTGATAGGGAAAATGATGGAATCACTTTAAAGGAAAGAATTGTCGAGTATCTAGAGGCCAGAGGGGCACAAGACCCAGGCAGCATGGATTCACAGCGGAAGGTCATGCCAGACGAATCTAATAGATTTCTTTGACTGGGTGACCAAAGTAGTAGATCAGAGAGGGGCTGTGGACATGGCCTACCTAGACTTTAGCAAGGCATTTGACACAGTCCCACACAAAGATTAATATATAAGTTAGCCAGCCTGGGAGTGGGTCCCAAGATGACAGCCTGGTAAAGAATTGGCTGGAGAATAGGACAGAGAGTAATAGTAAATGGAGTCCATCAGAAGAAAGGAGGGTTACTAGCGGGTACCGAGGGTTCAGATAGGACTCAGTCCTCTTCCAATGTCTTTATAAGCGACATTGCAGAAGGACTGGAAGGAAAAGTATGTCTCTTTGCAGATGACACTAAGATCTGCAACAGAGTTGATGCACAGGGTGGGTGGAAAGGATGAGAAGGGACTTGGCAAGGTTAGAGGAATGGTCAAATGTATGGCAGCTTAGATTCAATGCTAAGAAGTGCAGTAATGCACCTGGGAAACAAAAACCAGGAAGAGTACACAATGGGGTGAGATACTAACAACAACAAAATGGAAAGGGACCTGGGGGTAGTCATATCAGATGACCTAAAGGTGGGCAAGCAATGAGAAGGCAGCAAGGAGGGCTGGGGGATACTGGGATGCTAGGGAGAGGCATCACCAGTAGAAAACAGGAAGTTATTATCCCTCTGTACAGACAGCTGGTGAGACCCCATCTGGAGTACTGTGTGCAGTTCTGGAGACCCAATCTCTGCAAAGACATAGACAGGATGGAAGCTGTCCAGAGGAGAACCTACAAATGGTGCAGGGTCTGCACGGAGGACATATGAAGAGAGACTTAAGGAGCTTATATGTATAGCCTCGAGGAAAGGAGGAGAGGGGGACATGATAGAAACTTTCAAGTACCTCAAGGAATCAACAAAGTCCAAGAGGGTAGCATCTTTCAAAAAGAGGTGTGCAAGAACAAGAGGGCACAATTTGAAGATAGAGGGGGGCGGCTCAGAGGTAATTAAGGAAATATTTTTTCACAGAGAGGGTTGTGGGATGCATGGAATGGCCTCCGGAGGAGGTTGTGGAGTCAAAATCAGTGGTGGAATTCAAGCATGCATGGGATAGTCATAAGGCAATTCTGGGGGTGGGGTAGAAAGAAGTAGGCTGCTGGTTAACTAGGATCTGCAGCTTATCCAGTAGGTAGGGAAATGGGCAGACTGGGTGGGCCAAGCGGTCCTTATCTGCCGTCAGATTCTATATTGTAAACAGCTTTTGCTGTCACTCACTGGACTTGTACCTTACCAATGCATTGTGCTTTAATTGCTGTATCTGAATCTATCTCCTCATGTGTAATTAGTTGCTCATTTTGTATTCTCTGCCATTCTGTGCCATGTTATGTGGCCTGGGTCATGCCTGAAAATGGTCCCTGGGATCAGTGCACTTACCCGGTTATCAAAGTCATAAATAACTAAATAAAACAAAAATACATTTTTAAAATCATGACCGAATGGTCCATGAAACTCCCAGAACAGTTACTTCTGGACCTGTGAACTGCCACTGCTAATAGAGCATTAGTAGATAAATATGTTAACTCAAACAAAATATCCAAAATGTACACTTGTTTGCTGCACAACACATGGGCAAGGCCCCAAAACAGGCCAAAATCCAATGTGACAAAACTGTACATCTTGTAGACTGGCAAGCTGGGGACCAGGTAATGGTACTCAGATTTACATCACATACACATCCATTTGTAAACAAATGGAATGGACCCTATCCCATTGTAAACAAACTCAGTCCAGCAGTCTACCAAGTTAGACTGCCTCACTATAACAGTCATTGATAAATGGCTACATGCCAATCAAATGAACCTGTTTAAAGGAGATTAAAATACTTTTCCATACCCCAGTGGGAGGAATAATACTAAACTATGTTTTTCTTTTTCTTCCTTTAGGTTCCAGAGAGAGATGCTTGCTTTTATGCTTGTTATTCTTTTAGAAGTATGGATCTTCTTAAAAGCCCAAACTGCACATCTTATTGCAGATAAGAACCAGTGACCTAATCCAAAAAAGCTTATTGAGGCAAGTACTTCACAAGCCCACATGATTTAATTGCATCCTGTGGAATTTACAGTAAAGTCCTAAAAGACATGTTCATCATCCAGAAGGGTAGTGAGGCCCTACTGAATGTTATGATCATTGCTTTAGATCAATGCTAGCAGCTAGACTTGATCTGGATCCCTGTTTATAGTTTATTGATAATCAGGAATTTTGCATCCTTATTTATATAGCAATAAAAGTTATTAGACCTTAAGGGTTTTACCCTATGATGCCCCATAATTTATGACACTTAATACTGAGTGCCCAAAGCAGAACCCTGGTCCACCCAGTGGTCTAATAGCCACTTCCCAACCAGGTACCCTAGTTAATAATGTGCAGCTCATGCACATCCCAGTAATTTTAAATCTCACTCTTTAGAACTTGGAATGATTTGTTATATGTTTCACAACACACATTTCCCACTTTTTTTATAATGATGTTATTGGATACCCTGGAAGCATACCAGGTACTCATTAATTAACCCCTGTATAGGGACTGATAGCACCCCACACACATACATACACACACACACACACACACACACACACACACAGGATTTTCACATCCTGACTGCTAGTGGTGAATCTTATGACTGTAAACCTACTATGCATTTTGTTTTGCTTTTGTTTTTATTTATAAAAAACCAAAAACACAGGTTTAGACTCAGACCAATTTGACTCTGTCATATCTATTTGGCATAGGGCTGATATAGCCATTCTTCAAGCACATATGTTAAAGGTGCATGATAGTATGAAATATCATATCACCCCCCACCACCATTGCATGGTATACATGGTTTCGCTCATAAAGAGTTATTTACATATACAATATTAAGGATATTGTGAAGGGGTTTGACCTGACAAATGTTCATATTAATGAATTATTTTCTGCTCATATTAAGGAAGCAGATGAGCATCACATAGCAAGGAAAGTTCTTTGCACTGCCCACAGCTATTATGTTCTTATAATGCTTTGGTTATCTTTTCCAGGATCTGGAATTAGGACATATCCTTGATCTCATACATGGCAGATGTATTGGTCTGTGGCATTGCCACATTTTGCACTTCCATTGCATGTGTTAACAAATATTTATTTGAATCTAGCACTATTTCCTGTCAATGGCAAGGAACCTTGATATGTCACCACACACACCAGTATTGCTGCATGTTTTGAAACAGATTCCTGCACAATCCAGGAAGCCATGTTTGTGACTCTCACAGTGTCATTTGCCACATTTTCATCTGGCAACATCCATCTCTGATCATCTGGCAACAGTCCATTCTATTAATCATCTTGATGGGAACTTTTATCGTAAAAGGCTGAAACTACCTCCTTTGCTTGCTTACCATGAGGTCTTGGAATCGTGACTGACTCTGAACTTTGATTGTCGTACCTGAAAGGAACATCACGTTTTATGCAGCTGTGACATCTTCCAACTTGTGAATACTGGCCTAATAACTGAAATTAGTCTTCCTTTTGTGAACTTTCAAATAAACTGTATTCAGTCCAGCCAATTAAGATTCTACAATCAAGCTCATTGTTGTGCATACTATGAATCAAGTCTGGGGTGGGGGCAATCCCCTAACTTCAGCAAGAAGACTCTTCTTCATTTGATCTACAATCAAGAAATTCATTTTCTTCACTGCTTGTTTACCAAGCCCGGCTGGCACCTCATACAAACTGAGTACTGTCATAAACTTTTACACTTTATGCTGCCTTGTGATCATCTTCCACTGAACACTGTTGTTCCACTGTAAAACTCAATGTGCAATCTAATGCACCTCTGTTGAGGCCTCTGAAAATACTGCTACCTCCTAAACATTTGGATCTACCTTTGAAAATCTGAATGCATCGAATTTAAACTATTAATCTTCATCTAACACTTGAAGAAACCCTGCATTTATCCCTGAACTGTTCGTAGTTTGTGGTTTGTGGACATTGACATTTCATGTCCTGTTCAACTTACCAACTGAAAATGCCATCCTCCAAGGTGGTACATTCTGCTGCTGTGTAACATTGTGTGGTGACCATCTATACATTCTTCTGATATGGACTAAAAGTTATGCAAAGTGAGCTTTTCTAACATCTGTTTTAACTTCCTAAATAGGTAATAGGTTATACGGTAATCACAACTGTTTCCATCCTGGAACCAGATATCATTAAGTCTAGTCCTAACTATCTTGATGCTCTATCTTGATCTTTACTTATTTTTAATATCCACACAGGCAACATAAGTTTGTCTCTTAAATTTCTTCCCAATAGGACAGATACACACCTGATACATTTCAGTATTTACTGAGTGTTTTGATATTGTAAAACCCATTGTGAAGTTTCATTCCAAATGTTTATAGTAATACAAGGTTTACTAACATTTTCCTTATAATAAAATTTTTGTTTAAGAAAACCTGAAACACCACCGTGATGAGTTAAAATTCTCTATCAAGCTCATGCCTCGGACCTGTAGATGAATGGTGCCTAACCATTATCTTTTGTTGTGTTGCTACTTTTGAATTTAGGGCAACAAAGAGGGACTGTTTCACCCTGGGTTATGTCCCTATTGTCCCTTATACATCTCAAATTTACCTAACACTGTATTCCTGGTCAGTTATACTGTGATACTGCTATTTTGCACTAACATGTAGATTTTAGGCATCCATCGTATAAGCACGAGTGCCAGGAATTTGCTTTGCTGCTCATATATGCCAATGTTTACATCCTTCATAGGATTAGATCATGCATGACTATTATACCTCACTATAATGCATTATGTTTGTGTTTTACATATATTCCATATATAATCTACCTAATTAACTGATAAGATGACTCTGAGGAATCATCAGTGATTACTTTATACACTATGGCCCAGATATTCAGAAGGGTTGTGCATGGCGCAACACTGTTGCACTATGCGCAACCCACTGATGCGCCCCGGCAAGATATTCAAACAGGGATTGTGCTCTGCACAAATCCTGATGTGCCGGAGTGCATCAGTACGTATACAGTGTAGGCAGGTGGGGTATGCCCATGCATACTCTGCACATCCCGATATTCAGTCTGGGATGTGCTGAGCCCATGCATTTGAACCCCTACTTGCGCTGCACACAGGTGAGCCCCCAAAAGGAACAACAGCTGGCCACCCACAGGTGAGCTGCCATATTGCAGGGTGCAACACGGCAGCTGCCACCTGTGGGTGGCCATCCTAGCTCTGGCTGCACCTTTGTGTCGGTGTCCCCCCCATGACCGATTGTGAGCATATGTAGAAAAATAGACACGTCCTATATCCCTGGTGTTCCAGTGGATCGCTGCGCCCGATCACGGGCTTAAGTATAAAATACAACACGTCCAATATCCATGGTGGTCAGTGGACCTTCGGCCAATCACGGACTTAAGTATAAAATACAACACGCCCTATATCCCTGGTGGTCCAGTGGACTGCTCGCAGCCCCATTGTGGCATATGTAGGAAATAATGCCACCCAAAACAACCCCTGGTGGACTGGCGGTACCCTTCCCCACCCACCCACCGAGCCCTACCACTCCGCTCCCCATGGAAGCCGACACTGTGCGGTAGGGCTGCACGCCTCATTGGTCCACAGTGTGAGTTAATGGCATGCAGCCCGCATCGCATTATATAGCCCAGATAGGCGTGAATGGATCCATTACATATCTGGAATGTGTAGCAGCACGCTGCACGCCCATTGGCACATGCTGTGGACCAATGGGCATACAGCCCCTACCTATGGGTGTTAGTCGGCAGGTGGTGTTGCAACCTGCCACTGACCTGGGAGGCGGTGGGGATCAGTGGGCAGGTAGGGAGGGGGTCCACTGACCACCAGGGATATAGGATTCTTTACTTTTTACTTAAGCCCTTGATCGGCAGACAGCGTCCACTGACCACCAGGATATAGGATTCATTTTCTTACTTAATCCTGTGATCGGGCAAACAGTGGTCCACTGGACCACCAGGGATATTAGATACTTATTTATTTTTCAAATGCCCACGATTGGGCTGTGAGGTACATTGCCACCACTGCAGGAGGTGTCGGTCCCCGACAGCTGCTGCCTGGCAGGGCGCCAGGTGCAAGTCGCTGGGGATCGGCGCACCTGCATGCAAATGGCCCCATTTGCACCTTGCATACATTATGGCCCCATTTGCATGTGCACCTTTGAATATCGCGGTTGTTGCGCCTAGCACAATGGAACTTGCACTAACGCATCCCCCTGCTCCACTCTGGCCACTTGCGCTGGCACAGTGCCACTGCGCCATGTGCACTGCAGGTGGCCAGGTGTGATATTCAATGATGCTGAGCCACAGCACAGCTCCATTGAATATCGCCCAGTCAATGCCCCTGTGCAGCCAAGTTGCGCTGCACCCAGGCTTGTGCCACAGTCTGGCTAGTTTGAATATCTGAGCCTCAGTGTCCACAAATTTTAAAATATTGTATTCTCTCCAACTGCATGCAGCAGTTTGGAACACTGGACTCACTCCCCAGTGTCCCAGATTACTGACCCAGCACATCTTCCAGAACAGTGGGACACTGGGGAACCCACTCCCCTAATATTTTTGTTCTTTAGCCACTGGGCCCTGGAGGACACTGAGGAGCCCACTCCCAGTGTCTCCAAATACTTCCCATATGTTGCTGTACCCTGCAAAAAAGAATACCATCCCACAACATATTTTTTATACACTGTGTGTGTGTGTGTGTGTGTGTGTGTGTGTGTATCTATATATATTTGTGTATTTATATATATATGTGCGTGTGTGTATATAGAGTATATATATATATTATATATATATATATACACACATACACATGTGTGTGTATGAGTATGTGTGTGTGTGTATATATATATATATATATATATACACACACACACACACACATATACATCTGAAACAAGGAAAACTGTCCCTTGTCACTGGTGACCCCCTCCCCATCCTGATCCTCCCAATGAGTACCCACCTCCCTGCACCTCTCTTACCCTATACTCACCTCCAGTGGTCGTCTGCTGTCATCTTCTGTGGATCGGGACACGTTTGCAGTCTTGAAAGCCAAACCGCAAACTGAGGAATCAAGGTAAGCACCGCATAATAGCTGTCAATGGTGTTTTCAACATATGTTGATATCGCGGCCATTGTTCAGAATTGTTGCACCAAATGTTCAACATGGGGTTCTTGGGACCCTACCTTGTGAACACTGTCACTGTCATTTTGTTAATCAGACCCGTAAGGTGATTTTGCACAAACTGCATGGAATTGCTTTTCTGGACTGATTAAGGAAACAATAGGCCAGTGTTAAGGATGCGGCATCCCAAAAAGCCAATGTTGAAAATTTGGTGCAAAAATAACAAAAGACAATGGAGTTATGCAAGATCATTGATGTTTTCCTACACATGCTCGTATCTGGCAGTTTTTATTATTTTCACTCCAAACCTTCAACATTGCCATTTTTTCACACCACCTCATGGACAGTATAGCTGTCATTTTCACATCCTGCCTGAAACATGTTTTCAATCCTATGGCATGGAATGACATGGTTCCTTGGTGAAATCTCCTTTCAGGATCAAGTAACAGAATGACAGTGCCAGTATTCATGATGTGGGGTCCCAAACAGCCCATTTTGAAAATCTGGAACAAAAATGCCAAATAACACTCAACTCGGTGTGCTTGTTGACATAGTCATATGCATAACTTTTATAAATTTTAATATCTTCACTCCATATTTTCAACAGAACAATGTTTGTACACCACCTCATGAACACTACCGCTGTCATTTCTTATATCCTGCCTGAGATGTGATACTGCACTTGTGGCATGGAACGGCGGTGTTGCTGTGTGAAATCACTTTTCAGACTGAGTAATGACATGACAGTGCCACTGTTCATGAGGTGGGGTCCCAAAAAGCGCGTGTAGAAAATCTGGGCAAAAATTTGAAAAATTTACCACAAAATGGAGATACTATTATACGGTTTCAAAAAGTAAGGACATTCATTTAAAAGGAAAAACTTTGTTAAAGCATCAATTTCCTACTAAAGTGATAAAGGCAGAGAAATTGGGTGTTAGGTGTCTCAATCCTAACACCTCACCCAACCTCCCCACACACTCCACACTATTAGTTCTCGGTTCTTTCCACACACCAATAGCGCCGGATGTGCCTTAGAGTTGTCGGTTCTAACGCTGTCTCATTCCATCTGTAAAGAAGCTGAGATGCTAAGTAGTAGGAGAATGGGGTGAGCATTAGGACCAATGAGGCACACCCTGATGCTTGTTGGTATGTGGAGGTGGGGTTACTGTGGTAGAGCTGAGTGGGGGGTAAGTGTTAGAGTTACAAAACCTAACACCCAATTTCCCTGGCTTTGACATTTTAGTAGGAACTCTAACTGATACTTTAATTAAGTTTCTGCAATAACTATACATATATATATATATATATATATTATATATGTTATATATATATATATATATATATATATATATATATTATAGCTGACAGTAGCACAGTTATAGTTATGGTTGGCAGGCCACTTCTGTGTTAAACCTTGCACTTTAATACCTTTGCAACAATTTGTTCAATTTGCCTGAAATTGTGCATCCATAGCATCCAACCATAGATCTCTGGATCTGGAAAATTAAATTTCAGACGGATGTAAGGTTGTGGAACTGCAGAGCATCAAAATGTGAAAAATCCTCACCTTTTGTGCATTTTTTTGGTCAGGCTTAACCAATTGAAAGATGTGTCTGTTTGGTTTCAAATGTGCATGTATATTTGTGGCCTGAGTCAAAGCAGTGCCTTTTGAAGATCTGATGAAAACATATTAATCCATGCTAAAGTTATGCAAGTTTTTCATTACCATTTTAGCCTATGGAAAATGTATATGTGCACTAATGACGTTCATGAAAATATTGTTTTATGCACAAAAGATTTCATTATAAGGTGGAAAACAATGCTCAAAAACATTGTCTCATGTGCTGTTTTTTTTTTGCCACTTCATTGTGCCAAGGTGGATTGTGCTTTGGGCTGAAATTTGCAGGGTGGCAAGCCCTGGTCCCACAGATGTCCTTTTGGTGGCTTGGTTCCAAAACATTCAATGGGCCCATAGTTACAGTGTTCTGAAGTTGAGACATTTCCCATAGGATAACAATGCAGTGCCTGTATCTTGAAAACTATTTGTGATACAGATTTTTGCTACCCACTAAGCATTCGTGGAGGTTTCAAAGTCATGATTACAACTCCAGTGGAATTTTTCATATAGTTGCTATGGTTACTGAGATATTGCCAAATAAGTATTATGGTGGTTCCATTTCAGTACTATGAGGCTGTTGTATGGTTCCATACTTATTTGTCAGTGGAACCGGAGGGCCCAGAGGGCCCGTTCTCCCACAGATGCATATCATTACGCAAAATATGGGCAACGTGAAGGGAGCACAGACCAGGAACATATGCCAGTTATCAGTAACATTACACTTTCTCAAAAGAAGGAAATTGATTGCAAAAACTTCATTACTGCACAAGTTAGGGTTGATAGCACAGTGACAAAAGTATGGAAATGTGCTGTTTGGGTTACCTTCCTACCACACAACCCCCACACACCAACAGACATTGGGGCATGCCAAGGGGTCATCAGACCTAACTCTCACCCCATTTGCCTATACTGTAGCATGTCAGCTTGCTTACACATGGAATGGGAACCCAAGCACCTCCTCATACCTGCTCCTGCATGCAGGGTGGAGGTGGGGCTTTAGGTTTTAAGCTGAGGTTGGAGTGGTGGTGGGGTGTTCAGATTGGAAGCCAAGGGTGGGAGTAGTGTGTTAGGTTTGGGAAATGTAAGATCATATTTGCTACCTTTATACTTCAGCCCTAATGGTGCATTAACAAAGTTTTTGCAGTGAATTCCTTACTTTTCAGATACTTTATTTGTATCCCTATTAAGAGACACTATCCATGAGGTGGTATGAAAAGGACTTTGTTGAAAAGTTTGAATGAAAATATTTAAAATAACCAAAGACCTTCCACAGAGTGGTATCTTGCAGTAGATAATGCACTTGGGTTGTTGCCAGAGGTTGCTGTGGAGCACATCAGCTCTTCTAGCAGTCTTTTACCAGAGACTGCCCACACATGACACCAGCTTCCTGTTTCCTAAATAAGCATGGGCAGTCCTGGTATCCTCACTTTATTTTCCCACTGTCTTCAACTCACACACAGCAGCTAGAGCAACTTCTAACAGCAGTCATTGATGAGGATCTGAGCTACAAAATGGATGCCCAAAGAATCTTCAAACAAGCAAGCATCATTTTGTTCCTGCCATTGTGGTAGGAAGATGTAGAAACATAGAAGTTGATGGCAGATAAGGACTGTAAGGCCCATCCAATCTGCCCATTTCTTTTTCTACCTTATGAATGTGCCATTGGCCTTTGCTCTGTCAATGGTCTATTTAATCATACTCATCTGTATTGCTCCCTTATGCCTTTTCCATGCCTGTTTGAAGGCCTGCACTGTATTCATATCCAACACTTCCTGAGGTAGGCCGTTCCATGCATCCACCACCCTTTGTATGAAAAAGAACGTCCTCACATTACCCCTTAATCTGCCTCCCTCTCATCTCATGCTGTGTCCTCTTGTCCTGCTATTTTTCTTATATTGAAACATGTTAGACTCTTTCACCTTGTTAATATCCTTAAGGTGTTTGAATGTTTCAATCATATCACCTATCTCCCTCCTTTGCTGTAGGGTATACATATTGAGCTCCGTTAATCTGTCCTCATATGTTTTCTGATGCAGTCCCTGCAGCATTTTGGTTGCCCTTCTCTGGACTGCCTCAAGTTGGTTAATGTCCTTGTGAAGGTGTGGCCTCCAGTACTGCATGCAGTACTCCAGATGGGGCCTAACCAGTGTCTTGTAAAGAGGGATTATTACCTCCCTCTTTTGACTTGTGATACCCCTACTAATACACTCCAACATCCCCCTATCCTTACCTACTGCTTTAGTGGTCTGCTTGGATGATTTCAGGTCATCTATGATGATGATGCCCAAGTCTCTTTCTTCCCTTGTGACTGCCAGCAACTCCCCTCCCAACCTATAGCTGGCTTCAGGGTTTCTCTTCCTATGTGCATGATCTTGCACTTATTTGCATTAAACCCCATTTGCCACTCTTCGACCATTTTGCCAGGTTATCAGATCTCTTCTCATTCTGCCCACCCCATCTGGATCATCTACTCTGTTGCAGGTCTTGGTGTCATCTGCAAACAGACAAACTTTACCCTCCAGTCCATCTGCAATGTCACTGATGAAGATATTGAAGAGGACTGGCCCCAAGACTGATCCCTGAGGTACCCCACTTGTGACTTGCATCTCTTCTGACTGTATACCATTTACCACCACTCTCTGTTTTCTGCCCGTCAACCAGTTTGCAACCAGTTGACCAACCTCTGACCCAGCTTATTAATCAATCTTCTATGTGGAACAGTATTGAAAGCTTTGCTGAAGTCAAGGTAGATGACATCAACTGCTCCCCCTTGGTCCACCACTCTGGTTACCCAGGCAAAGAAATCTATGAGATTAGTTTGACAGAACCTTCCTTTTGTAAACCCTTGCTGTTTTGGATCCTGTGCTCCTATGGATTCCAGGTATTGCACTGTACTTTCCTTATGGAGTGCCTCCATAATCTTACCCACTACTGAGGTAAGAATGACTGGTCTGTATTTCCCTGCCTCCTCCCTGTTACCACTCTTGTGGAGCAGGATCACATGAGCCCTTCTCCAGTCTTCTGGGACCTCTCCTGTACTCAGAGTCACTAAACAGTTCTGATAATGGCGCTGTTAGTTCCACCCTTAGCTTCTTTAGTACTCTGGAATGTATGCCATCAGGTCCCATTGCCTTGTCCACCCTGAGCTTATCAAGCTCTTGTAGGACCCTTTCCTTTGTGAAGGGACTAGTGCACACCTCCAACCCCCTCCCCGTGTCCATGGTGCAGAGCTGTGGGCCCTGCCCTACCTTCTCCTCAGTAAATACTGAGCAGAAGTTTCTATTTTGGATAGATGCTTTTACATGGTCCTCTCCTCACACACCCTCTTATCCCCTTTGATCTTAGCAATACCCCCTCTGGACTTTCTTCTTTCACTAATGTATCTATAGAAAGTCTTGTCACCTTTTTTTACTGTTCATGCTAGTGTTTCCATGGTTTGGGCTTTTGCCTGCCTTATTGCCTTCCCTGCTTCCCTTAGAGAAGTTAGGTATGCCTTCCTGTCTTCATCCAGCTGCATTCCCTTATATTTCCTGAAGGCCAGCCTTTTGGCTTTGACCTTTCTGCCTCTGTTTAGAGAACTAAAGTGGTTTTTCTTCTTTTGCAATTCCTTTTCTGTCTAACACAATGGGATGTTGCTTCAAGTACTGCATCCTTAATGCTTGCCCACTTTGCCGGCACCCCCTCATCTGTATTTCTTCTTGCCAGGGCTAGCTTAACTCTGTTAGCCATCTTATCAAAGTTGACTTCTCTGAAGTCCCATATTTTTCCTTGAAATGGGATGATTTAGTTCTAGTGGCCAAACTGAACTATGCCATGTGATGGTCAGTGGCCCCCAGGTGACCTTCTATCTGGTGATCTGTGATCCTTTTCCTGTTAGTCAGTACTAGATCTAGGATAGCCCTGTCTCTTGTGGGTTGTTGTACCAGTTGTTTGAGGCCCTCCCCCTGCAGGGAATCCATTATGTGTTTGGTTCTGGCAGATGTTCCTGCTGGTATTAACCAGTCTGTATCTGGCATGTTGAAGTCTCCCATTATCAGAACCTCCCCTTTAACTGTCATGTTTTGTATATCCTCTAAAAGTAATGCGCGTGTGTCCTCCCCTGGTCTGAGAACCTGTAGACAACCCTAACTTGTATGGCTGTCCCATTTCCTATTTCCAGGATGACCCACAGTTCTTCTGGCTCCTTATGTGCATTCTGAATTTCCGTAGCTTTGATATTTTCATTGACATAAAGGTCCACTCCACCCCACCCCCCTTTTGCACCTCAGTCTCTCCTGAACAGTATATAGCCGGGTACTGAAGTCTCCCAAAAGTGGTTACTGGTGAACCATGTCTCGCTAATGGCTACTATATCCAGTTTAACCTTTGTCATTATTGCTTGCAGGTCTGGGATCTTGTTTCCCAGACTGCGAGCATTAGTGTACATGATTTTTCATTGGCCAGATTTTGGTGTGTTAGTTGTTGGGTGAGGTCTGACATTTCCCCTGTGCGTTGTATGGGGGGCCGGACCTTTTTCCTTACCTGGTGATGCAAATGAACTACAAACATGCTGAACTCCTGTTTGATCATTAGCTGAGGGGAAGGGGTGTTCTTCCCATTCGACGTATCAGATGCTGCACCTCTCCCCATTTGCTAGTTTAAATATTCTGCAAAGACAATAAACTTCTTCCCCAATGCACTGAATCCCTCCTTAGTCAGATGCAATCCATAGAATTTAAAGAACTTTCCCTCCCAAAACTGTTGCCAGTTACCTACAACACAACACCAGTTCCTGCACCTATTGTATCAAATCCAACATTAATGAATGGAGCAGAAAGTGTGTCTTTTAGAGAATTAGGGTGGTCTGTACCAAGGACTCCCTCTCCACTGATTCTATTCCATGGCACAAAAAGGAGAAGCAGAAACCCTCCTCACACTCCGTGCGAAGCGCTCGTCAATGGCCACCACTTCAGGAGCTCCTCCATCGATGACCTGCACTCACACCACTTCCTTGTCGATGGAAGCACATACTCTCTCATCAACGGCACTTTCCAACACTTTAAATGTGGTGCAAATTCAATCACCCTGTACAGGTTGTACTACCTCTGCAACAGTGGCTCCTCTCCCATCATCGGTACCTTCAAATACACATTATGATTCACATTTCCCTGCAGGCCCATCGATGAGACCCCGCATTCCTCAGGGGAAACCAACAGCTTATGCCATGCGTACTGCCTTTCCACCTTCCCAGGTGGTTACTTACAGGGATTAGGTGGACAGCGATCGGGTCCCTTGCCTTTACCACCCAGATGCAAGACCTGCATGCATCCTATCCCCTCCACCATCCCCCTCATATCTCACCCCCTATCTTACCTACCTGCCACCTTTCCTTCTCAGAAGGAACTGGACATTACTACCATAGTATGGCAGGTTTGTATGAGATGTGGCATTCCCAGCCCTCCAATCCAGGAGAGCAGAGTGACCTCCATAATCTCCACCTCCTCGCCTAAGACGTTTCATGCTGACAGGGAATCCCTTACCACCCTGTCCTCCTCCATATATGGAAGACTGTTTATCAGATGAGCAAGACTTCCCAGTTGATTTCACCAGTGACCTTGAAGATGAAGAGTTCTAGGAGCTGAATTTCAACTCAACAGTCTCCTTTTTTTTTTTTAAATCTCTTCCTTGGATGAGGACCTGCCTAGACATTCTTCAGCTTCTCCTCCTGATGACAAAATGATAGTTCAAATCCAAAAAGTCATGGGTTTTTCTACCACAGAACACGACAAACAACATAAGAACATAGCAGAATACCTTTAATTACCAGAGGAGCCTGTCTTGGTGGTTCCTCCACTAATCCAAGTCTAGCAAAATGCTATGCTAGAAGCATGGCACCAGCCTTTGGCTATAACAGTTGTTCCCTGCAAGGTGGATTGCATTTATCAAGCTCCTCTGGATCACCTCTTTGTGTCTGCCATCCCTGAGGTGAACTTTGTTGCAATTACTGCATCTCATGATCGTACCAAACAACCTAAAAACATGAGTTCCTTACATCCCAAAAAAGAATCTCATAGGCTTGACTATCTGAGAAAAAATATATTTTTCTCCAGTACCATGAATATCAGAATTTTAAATTATATGGGTCACATGGTTTAATGCCAGCATACCCTTGGGTCCTCTGCCATGTACCTTATCAATAAACTCCCTCTTTCACAGGAAAGAGAACAATTACTGGCCACAGTCTCAACTAGCAGTTCTATTTCCCCGACATCTACTCAGGTCGGGATATGAAGCTATAGATACCTCGGCCTGACCATCAACTTCTGGCATTTCTTTGCACTGCCATGCCTGACTTTGTGTTTCTGGCTTTACGCCTGATGTGCAATACAAACTAGCCAACACCCCCTTCAATGGGTCAGAACTATTCAGGCCAGGTGCTCAGACTGTACTAAGACAACCTACAGGCATTAGGCAGAACCCTACATATGGTTCTTGGCATGTACCATACTTGCACACAACCTACCATACTCAGTCCTCTTTCTATTCTAAAGAGGTGGAAAATATAGAGGTACCAATTAAGACAGCTTCAAGTCATACTCAACTCTCAAGAGGCAACACCTCTTCGCCTGGGGTCCCTGCTCCCATCAACCTGTTGGGCGGGACAACCCAGTGCCCAGTGACTCACTAGGACTTTGCCCTCTCCCCCTCAACCCAGCCTCAGAGGCTGTGGGCAGTCAATTTGCCCTCCATCTGGAGGCCTGGAAAATGATAACTTCAGACAAATGGGCACTCCAGATTATATAGAGGGGTCATAGTCTTCCTTGAAATATTCATTACCCACCAGATCATATAACCATTCTTCAGGATGAATTACAGACTCTACTGGCCAAACAGTCCATTTATCCATTACCCCTTCAGAACATCAAATGGGATTCTGTTCCCATTTCTTTCTGGTACCCAAATGAACTGGAAACCTCAGACCAATACTGGATCTCAGAAACCGAATACTTTCATCCAGTAAAAGCGGTTTTGCATGATAACTTCGAATTCCATCATGCCAATATTGAAACAAGGAGATTGGCTTTGTGCCCTAGATGTGAAGGATGCTTACCTGCATATTCCCATCCACCCTGGCCACCACAGGTTTCTTTGCTTCCACCTACTAGGTCAAAACTACCAGTTTTGAGCACTCCCATTCAGCCTCTCCTTGTCTCCAAGGGTGTTCACCAAATGCCTAGCAGTAGTTGCAGCAGCCTTATGAGGAAATGGGCAATTTATCTTCCCATAGCTAGATAACTGGCTAATCAAATCAGACTCCAAAACAACTCTGCTTTCCTCTCTAGAAGCTACCCTGCAATTGTTTCACACTCTAGGGATCACAGTTAACTGGCCAAAGTCCAACCCAATTCCAACACAGTCTCTTCAATACATTGGAGCTGTCCTAGACACAGTCTCAGTTAGAGCTTACCTTGCAGCCATGCAGCATGATTCTCTTTTGTCTCTGGCATTACACATACAGACTCAGAAAGCCATCACAGCCAAACAAATACTATGCCTTGTGGGTCACATGGCCATTACCATGCCTATGGTGATATTCACCCATCTTCATATGAGATCTATTCAATGGGTCCTCCAGAATCAGTGGTCCCAAAGAACAAGACAGTTCAAAAACAAGATCAGAGTCACTGCCTTTCTGAAGTCCACTCTGACTTGCTGGACAATCAGAAACAACTTATGTCAAGGAATGCCCTTTCAGTCCCCCCTTCCCATACAGACGTTCACCTGTTATGGTTAAGTCATTAAGGCATACTTCCCTAGAAGTATGGGGCACACCCCTGTGTCAGTACTGGACACAAGGCAAGCTGACTACCTCTCTCCCTCAGTCTCTAATCTACCTCTTAGAGCTGAGGGCAGTACACTTAGCCCTTCAGGTATTTCAATCCTATCTGGCTCCAGGACTGTTGCTGTTTCAGTAAGACAATACTGCAGTGGTATTCTACCTCAACAAGCAAAGAGGTACAAAATCCCATAACTTCTGCACAGAAACCCTTGCAGTCTGGCAAGAAGCCATCAAACAATGCCTGATACTTACAGCTGTCCATCTACCAGACTGTTACAATCTTCTAGTCGACTGTCTCAGTCACCAGAAGTCCACATTTGAATGGACACTTCATGATGAAATAATCCAGAAAATCTTCAACCTCTGGGGGACTCCACAGAAAGATTTGTTTGCCTCCCCAGACAATCATTGTCTCCCCAAATACTTTTCCATTTTCCCAAGCAAAAAGAAATAGTCTCTAGATGCCCTGGCTTAGCCATGGATGGGACTTTTCTTATATGCTTCCCTCGTCCCCCTCCTGCAATGTACTCTACTGAAACTACAACTAAAACCTGTCACAATAATACTAATAGCTTCTCTGTGGCCTCAACAAGTGTGGTTTCCTCTACTTCAACAACTTTCAGTACAGTAACTTGTTCCATTGCCAATCAGATCGGACCTCTTGACTCAGAATCAAGGGACCTCTATTACACCCCAACCTAAAGGCTCTACACCTTCACACTTGACTCTTGGGGATGCTTTCATAAGCAGATTACAAGTGTCTTCTCCTGTTGCCAGTATTCTCTTAGCCTCACATAAGCCAGCAACCAGAGAAACATATAACTCCAAATGGAAATGCTTTTCCATGTGGGCTGCTTCTCAATCATTGGATGCTTGTTCCTGCCCACTGACGAAAGTACTAGACTATATGGCCTCACTGTCTGAGTCAAGTTTGAGCTATACCTCCGTCAAAGTCCATGTGGCCAGTATTTCAACCTTCCATGAACCTCTAGATGGCAGATTACTGTACCAACATCATCTAGCCAAAATGTTTTTGAAAGGAATGTTACATATCAAACCACCTATCAAAGGACCTAGTCCTTTGTAGGATCTCAATTTTCTAATAGAGAAACTAACTCTTGAACCCTTTGAACCAACGGCCATTTGTAACCTCCATTTCCTCTCATGGAAAACTTTGTTCTGAATACTACTTGCTGTCACTTTGGCTTGACTTATTTTCAAGCTCCATGCCCTCATGTAGGGAACCTTACTTAATATTTCACAAGGATAGGGTGGCACTTTGTAACAACCCTTCTTTACTGCCTAAAGTTGTGTCTGAATAGACTCTAAATCAATCCCTGGAGGTACTAGTATACTATCCTGAATATTCCAACTACGGTGAGCAACTATTACATTCTCTAGATGTCCACTGTATATTACATTACTGTACTAATTGGACACAATCAATCAGAAAGACATCACAGTTGTTTGTCACCTTTGCCTCAGGCTGAGAAGGTTTCCAGATACTAAAAGAACCCTTCCTAACTGGCTGGCACATTGTATTACATTTTGTTATAAAAAATAAAGTGAACCCTTACCAGGACCTGTCCAAGCCCATTCCACTAGATCTATGGCCACTACTGCAGCTTGCTTCAAAGACCTCCATTTCAGATAACTGCAATGCAGCTACCTGGTCTACAAACCATGCATTCATGAAGCACTACAATTTGGATACTGCTTCATGCCATAGGATCCTTTGGCTGAGAGTCCTCCAAGGCTTTCTGTCATAATGTCCACCCACCTTGAGTACACTGCTTGAAATTCATCTGAAACATATTTCCTACTGCAAGAGACCACTCCATGGATGATAGTACAGTTATGTAAGAACTTATCATAACAGTAGGACTTTGAGGAGTGTCTCTTGCAGTAGGTCCAGTCCTGCCATCCATACCCCTCCTTCTTTTGGAGAACAAATTCTGGTCCAGTGACTTTGGTTTGGAATACCTCTGGTACCTTAGGTTCCCCTCAGTCCTTGCTTAGTGAGCTGAATCCAATGGAGGCACTGAGGATACCTGGGACCACCTATGCTTATATAGGAAACAGGAAGCTAATGTCATGTGTGGGTGGCCCCTGGTAAAAGACTGCTAGAAGAGCTGCCATGTGTAACAGCAACCTCTGGTGATGATCCAAGTATGTTACCTACTGCAAGAGACATTCCTCAAAGATCTACTGTTCGGTAAGTTCTTACATAACTATACGTTATGCGTGTGTAGGAAAATTTCAACAAACACTCATAACTTGGCCCTTTTAGATTTTTTCCCAAATTTTAAACATGGGCTTTTGGGACCCCACCACATGTACAGTGGTACTGTCATTTTATTAATCAGTCCTGAAAGGTGATTTCACACAGTTACTGTGGCATTCTTTACCACGAGTGTGGAAAAAACATTTCAGGCAGGATGTAAGAAATGACAGCTGTACTGCTAATGAGGTGGTTTTGAAAAACAAATGGGTATGTTGAAAATCTGGAGTGAAAATATAGTAAATTACCAAAGTTATGTGCCTACAAATGAACTGTACAATGCATACTCTTAGTATGGCTATTTTTAGAAATGCCACCTAATTTTGAACATGGCCTTTTCAGGATCCCACCTCATGAACAGTGGTGCTGTCATCTGTTAATCAGTCCAAAAAGGAGATTTCACACTGTGAATGGGCCAGTCTTTGCCACAGGTGAGAAAACACATTTTGGACAGGATGTGAGAAACGGCAGTGATACTGTTAATCAGGTGGTGTGACAAAAATGTAATGTTGAAAATCCAGAGTGAAAATATGAAAAACTGTTGAAGTGATGAGCGTGCTTAAAAACTGTGCAATGCACACTTGTAATGCAGTCATTTTGTGGAATTTTTTCACCAAAGTTTCAAAATGGGCTTTTTGGGACATCCCTTCATGAACAGTGACACTGTGATTTTGTGAATCTTTGCTGTAGCCATATCCAAGAGCAGAACCATTCTCAATGCCCTACAGGTGGCATGCCTCAGACAGCTAGTTTTGGAACCCACTCATGAGGAAGCAGTCTTAGACCTTGTACTCTCAAATGAGAGGATCTCAGATCTAGAAGAGGGTAGCCATCTGGGAACAAGTGACCATCAAACAATGCGGTTCATGATAAACTCAGCTACAGAGTCAAACCATACAAAAGTGAGGATACTGGACTTCAGGAGGGCTGACTCTGGCAAGATGGGAGAGTGCCTTAGAAAAGTACAAGCAAACAGTCTAGAAGGAGGGTGGAGCAACAATGGGAAACATCAAAACTGCCATCATAGAGGTAACAAACCTTTGTGTGAAGCAAATAAACAAATCAAAACAAAAGAAAAGCCACTATGGTTCTCAAAAGATGGAGGGATGGTCAGGAGAAAAGGCAGCATTCAGGAAGTATAAGGAAACACAGAAGGAGCAGGACAGAGAGCTGTACCAGTTAAGGCAGAGGAAGTAGGAGGGAAGTCAGAATAGCAAAGGCCCAAACTGAGGAAAAGATAGCTAACTCAGTTAAGAAGGGGGATAAAACTTTTTATAGGTACATCGAGGAGTGTAAAAAGACAAAGGGAGGGATAGTGAGGCTGAACAGAATGGATGGTGGGTGGGCAGAGAGGGACAGTGAAAAAGCAGGGATACTGAATGAATACTTCTGCTCAGTATTTCCAAAAGAGGAGGGGGAAGGTGCCAAATCCAGTTAACAGAAGCACTCTGGATAGGGGAGTCAATCCCAGTCCTTTCACAGAAGAAAGGGTTCTGAAAGAACTCCTAAAACTGAAGGGGGACAAAGCAATGGGGCCTGATGGAATTCACCCCAGAATTCTAAAAGAATTAAGGGGAGAAGTAGTGAAACCACTGACTACTGTTTCTAACAAATCATGGGAGGATGGTGTGGTACCTGAGGACTGGAGGAAGGCAGATGTGATTCCCCTTCACAAAAGTGGGACTAAGACAGAGGCAGTAAACTACAGACCTGCCAGTTTGACCTCTGTGGTAGGGAAGTGATGGAATCACTTCTAAAGAAAGAATTGTTGAGTACCTAGAGGCCAGTGGGGCTGATACCCAAGGCAGCATGGGTTCACAGGGGAAGGACAGGTCAGACAAATCTAATTGATTTCTTTGACTGGGTGACCAAAGTAGTAGACCAGGGAGGGGCTGTGGACATGGCCTACCTAGACTTCAGCAAGGCATTTGACACAGTCCCACACAAAAGATTAATAGCAAAATTAACCAGCCTGGGAGTGGGTCCAAGGGTGGTAGCCTGGGTAAAGCACTTGCTGGAAAACAGGACACAGAAGGTAATTGTAAATGGAGTCCACTCTGAAGAAAGAGTGTTTACTATAGGTGTACTGCAGGGTTCAGTCCTTTTTAATGTCTTTATAAATGACATTGCAGAGGGACTGGAAGGGAAAAGTATGCCTCTTTGCAGATGACACATAGATCTGCAACAGGATTGATACACAAGGAGGCGTGGATGGGATGAGAAGGGACTTGGCAAGGTTGGAGGAATGGTCAGAAGTATGACAGCTTAGATTCAATGCAAAGAAGTGCAAAATAATGCACCTGGGAAACAAAAACCCAGAGGAAAAGTACACAATTGGGGGGCGGATGCTAGCAACAACAAAAATGGAAAGGAACCTGGGGGTAGTCATATCAGATGACCTTAAGATAGGCAAGCAATGTGAGAAGGCAGTAAGGAGGGCTGGGGACATATTGGGATGCACATGGAGAGGCATCACCAGTAAAAAACAGGAAGTTGTTATCCCACTGTACAGACAGTTAGTGAGACCCCATCTGGAGTACTGCATCCAGTTCTGGAGACCCCATCTCTGCAAAGACATAGACAGGATAGAGGCAGTCCAGACGAAGGCAACTAAAATGGTGTAGGGTCTGAAAGAGAAGCCATATGAGGAGAGATTAAAAGAGCTTAATATGTATACCCTTGAGGAAAGAAGGGAGAGGGGGACATGACAGAAACTTTTAAGTACCTCAGTGGAAACAACAAAGTCCAAGAGGGTAGCATCTTTCAGAAAAAGAGATGTACAAGAACAAGGGGATACAATTTGAAGATAGAGGGTGGGTGGTTCAGGGGCAATGTGAGGATGTATTTTTTCACAGAGAGGGTGGCTGACATATGGAACAGCCTTCCTGAGGAGGTTGTGGGGTTTAAAACTGTGAGAGAATTCAAGAATGCATGGGACAAACATAAGGCAATTTTTGTGGAGGGTAGGAAGAAATAGCCTGTTGGTTAAATAGGATCTATAGCTTATCCTGTAGGTAGGGAAATGGGCAGACTAGGTAGGTCAAGCGGTCCTTATCTGCTTTCAAAGTCTATGTTTCCATGTTTAATCTATCCTAAAAGTTGATTTCACACAGTGACTGCACTGTTCTGTGCCACAGGTGCAAAAACACATTTCGAGCAGGATGTGAAAAATGAAAGCTGTGCTGTTCATAAGGAGGTGTGAAAAAATGGCAGTGTTGAAAATCTGGAGTGAGAATATTAAAAATTGGTGACATTGCAAGAGTGCATAGAAACTGCACAATGCATGTTCATAACTAAGTCATTTTTTGAATATTTTTCACCAGATTTGCAACGTGGTTTTTGACCCCACCTCATGAAAAGTGGCACTGTCATTTTGTTATTGATCCCAAAAGGTGATTCCATGCAGCGACTGTGAAATAACCTTTTGGGACTAAGCAATGAAATAACAGTGACAGTGTCCATGAGGTGGGTCCCAAGAACCAATGTTGAAAATGTAGGGGCCAAAATTCCTACAAATGGCTGAGATATCAGCCTAAGTTGACCTCCAATTGACTGCCATTAGATGGCACTTACCATTGATTCTTCAGTTCCTGGTATGGCTTTAAAGTGCAGACATGTTCTGGTCAGAGAGGATGACAGCAGCAACCTTTGGAAATATGTATGGGTTAAGGGGGATACTGAGAGGTGGGTGCTCAGTGGGAGGGTGGTGATATGGAGAGAGGTACTGGGAAGACGATGAGGGACTGTTTTCTTTTTTACAGGTGAAAAAAGTCATCAGGGATAGTTTTCTTTATTTATAGGTTAAAAAAAATACTTTTGCGCACACTGGGGTGGGCACCCAATGTCCCACATGAGTTGGAGGGATATATGCTGCTGACAGGAAGATTGGGCACACCATCGGCAAGGCAAAAAATAAATAAATAACTTTTGGGCACACTTGAGTGTGCTGCTAGTGTGTCACATGAGTTCAGAGGGGAATACATGCTGTTGACAGGCTGATTGGTCACCCCCGTCAGCAACCGACACTGGACAGGGCATGCCGGTGTTGGAAACAGATTAAAAAAATATATTTGGCACACTGGAGTGGGCTCCCAGTGTGCCACAGTAGGGAAAGGGGGGGGATGTAGACTGGGGGATTGGTCACCCTGCTGTTTGCAAGTGACCATCTTATTTACACAAATCGTGGTCCTATTTTCGCACACACACCATCATTTGCAAAAATACAGTACTTTCATGCTGAACACTTAACTTTCTAATAGGAAATAAATGGAAACTTAAAACTGATATAATTTTTGAACAAATCAATATTTTTTACCTAACCTTCAAAAGGCACATCTGTGACCCAAAAGCTTTCTACACTACAATTTTCAGACTACGTCATAAAACCATTCCTGAGATACAGGTGGACAAAGAAACACCCAAAACAGGTACATTTAGTGGTTTTTGTCAATCTGTATCTCAAAACACATGACGGATTCACACAAATTTTGGAACATCAAGGGATGTAATGTCAGAGATTACGGTTGCCAATTTTCGTGCAAATCTGTTTAAAAGGTCCAGAGTTATTAAGGTTCATAACTTTGGGTTTAACATTGAAGTTTACACTGAACCTTATATACCGTGCCAGTAATTATTTTTATTTTATTTATTTATTTAAATACTTCATCAGGAGGGCACATTAAGCAACAAGTTGCTCATCTCATGGTGCAACCTGGGGGAAGGGGGTTACATATAGTTGTGGAAGGTGGTCAGGTATACAACAGTATGTAGGTAGTACAAACAGTACAACAATGTAAGATTATGCAGCAGTTGGAACACAAGGTAAAGTACAATAAACAGTAGTGGAACTTGGGTAAATTAAAATACTGTACAAAAGAACCTATAAACATACAAAATAGTAATAAAGTGAAAGAACCATTTATAGTGCATGAGTGTATCAGGAGCAGGCTTGAGGTAGTACACAAGTGCTGTTGGAGTAAAAAGGATGGGATAGGGTGTGCTTATGGATTACCCAGAAGGGCATGTGGAGAAGAGAGGAGAGGCAAGATGTGAATATGAGGAGGAGGTAGCCATTTCCTGATTACCCCTACCAGATGTTGAGGACCCTTCTGGGGGGATTAGGGTAGGAAGGCAGAAACTGGGGGTAGGTATTAAGGAAAGTTAAAGCAGGAACAGCTGAGGGAGAGGTAATTGTGTAGGGCGGAGGTAAAGGAGTAGCTGGAGCAGTATATTTTATTTATTTACACACACACACACATATATATTCTCTTTGCTTTTCTGCATTTTATGATACAACTTTGGTGTGTTATCAAAGACCTACTATCATTTATTGTTTACATCCACTTATTGAACTGTCTTTACCTGTTATGCCTATGTGTTTGTATCATGTTGTACTCCCTGGTCAGCCCTGAAAAAGAAACTGTAATTGTCTCAGTGGACTACCCAGTTACTAAAACTCAAATAAATATATATATAACTTTGTTAATGCATCAATTAGGTTAAACCAACAAAAGAGAGAAATGAGATGTCAGGGTTGAGCTCCTAACCCTCCCACCTTACCATCCCACCACCCATCCTCCATACAATGACAGGCATTGGGGTGTGCCATGGGGTTGTTAGGCCCAACTCTCACCCCATTCCATGTGTAAACAGGCTGACATGGTACAGCATAGGAGAATGGGGTGAGAGTTGGGCCTAATGACTCTATGACACACCCCAATGCCTGTTAGTGTGTGGAGGATGGGGTGATAGGGTTGGGGGTTAAGGGCTCAACCCTTAACATCTCATTTCCCTACTTTTGTTCCTTTAACCCTAATTGATGCATTAACAATGTTTTTTGAAATAAATTGCCTTTCTTTTTGAGAAAGTGTAATGTACCTGGTAAATGCTATGTGTTGGTGGGAGTGTGGACCCTCTGGGCCCTATGATCTGACGAAGCTGCCCATTTGTGCATATCGATATGCATCTGTGGGAGCGCAGGCCCTCCGGGCCTTGCACTCCCACTTACCCATAACTACTGAGCCTTACAGCAGTCCTATAGGGTTTAAAAGAAACCCTTGTAACACTAATTTGCCAATATCTCAGGAACTGTAGCAGCTATGAAAAAAAATTCCTCTGCCATTGTAATCATGACAGTGAAGCCTCCATGGAAATTAGATTAAGTAAATCCATATCTCACATCATTCAGGAGATATGGGCAGCAGAAACCACTGTGGGACAGCAATGTTATCCTATGGGAAAAAGCTCAGCTTCATTATGGCATATCTATGGAACTGACAAAGTATTTTACACCTGAACAGCATAATTCACATCTCTGGTACACCCCTTTATTCCCTGTAAATTTCAAACCAAAAGATCAGACTGTTTATTTACAGTGCACTGGCAAAGTTTTTAAAAGGTTTTTGGGGAAAGTGTAATGTAACTGGTATGTGTTGATGGGAGTGCGGGCCATCTGGGCTCCAAGCTCCCACCAGTCTGCTGATTTCTGCATAACAATACATGTGTGTGGTAATGGGGGCCCTCTAGTCCTTAAGTCTCCCAATCACACATCACAACTGAGCAATACAATAGCCTTATAGGGCTGAAAATGCACCCCTGTAACACTAATTTGCCAATATCTCATTAACCATACAAGCTATGAAAAAAAATTCACTGTAGTTGTAATCATGACTTTGAAACCTCCACGTGTGTGTAGTTTGGGTAGTCAAAGATTCATATCTCACATCGTTTCTGAGATATGAGCAGGGAAAGTCGCTGTGGGCGCCATAATGTTATCTTATGGGAAAAATCTCAACTTCGTTATGGCATATTGGTGGAACTGAAATTTTATACCTAAACAGCATAATTCACATCTCTGGGACACCCCCTTTATATCCTGCAAATTTCAAGTCTAAAGACCAAACCGTTTATTTACAGTGCACTGGCAGAGTTTTCAAAAGTTTTCAAATTCCTAGTTTGCGAGGTGGCAAAATCCTCATTCGTGAGGTCAATTCCTGATCATGAACTATCATAAAACTGCTGTTCTTGAGAAATCCTTGATCATCAGATTTTGGCCATCTAGTTCTGAAATGACAATCAAGGATTTTGTTGGCTAGCAAAAGGGGATTGGCTCACAAAGTGGATTTTGTCATCTCGCAAAATGGATTCGAAAACCCAATCCCCTTTTGCATGCCGATCCTCTTTCACGGGCTGACAAAATCTCTATTCTCTAGTAAATCCTTGTTGAAGAGATGGGGCCATTTGTTCCAGAAATGGCGATCAAGGATTTTGTTAGCTCGCAAAAGGGGATCAGCTCATGAAAGAGGATTTCGTCACCTCATGAACGAGGATTGGAAGCAAGCGACTACAGAAGAATTTAAAAATTTGAAATGGCCATTTTTTTGGTCAAAACAAAGGAAACCAAAGGCATGGGTTTGTAGAGGGCATCACACTGAACAAAACTCATGCCTCATTTGCAGAAGAAGTTAACTGTGGGGCAATCTACAACATTTTGTTTGGGGAGAAAAGGGAAAACAAGATGATGGGTCCTGAATGAGGAATTTTTCTTCACGAACAAGGATTTTTATAAATCCCCATTCGTGAGGTGACAAAACCCTTGATCGTAAGTCCAGTCCCCTTTCACAAAAAATGCATAACAACCTGAGAGCTGTGGAGGAGGCTGGGGCAGCTGCAATATAGCGTGCTAGCTGCACACTCGGTCAGACTTTGATAGATCAGGTGGTCTGTTTCTGCTGGCAGAATCGTATGTTCATAAATCTTGGCATAAACTGAGCATGCTCAGAATCTGAAAATTCAAAATTAAATAACTTTAGAAAGGATTAATATTTTTTCACCACACCAATGCTGGATTGTTATTTGAGCAAACCTCATTCTACCCTAAAAACGTCATACCTAAATACCAAATGATGTGTCTGCAGCACGATGGGCAAAAATTAGCAAAAAAGTAAAGGACATAAAAATAGAAAAATGCATTTTTGGTGCTTCCCTGCTCAAAACTGCAAGTCCAATTGAAAGCAACTGGCAACTCAGAGAGTTACCATACAAGACTATGCATTCCAAATTTCATGCAAATCTGTTAAATGTTTGCAAAGTCATAAAGGTGCAAAATTAAACAGAGTTTAATATATATACAGTATATATATATATATATATATATATACACATATATATATATATATATATATATATATATATATATATATATATATATATATATATATATATATATATGAAAAACTCTGTTTAATGCACAGTTAGGGTTGTTCCACAGTGACAAAAGCGAGGAAATTCTGTGTTAGGTTGAAAGTTTCTGACCCCCAGTTCACCCCCCAACCGACACCGGGTGCGCATTTGGTGTCATGCCCAATCCTCACCCCATCACATGTGTAACAAGCAGAGGTATAGGAGAATGGGGTGAGAGTTAGGACTAACTACCCCAACGTGCACCCTGATGCAGGTTGAGGGTTGGGCTGGGGGGTCTAAGGGGGGCTTTCAACCCTAACACCGAATTTCCTCGCTTTTGTCGCCGTGGAACAACCCTAACTAATGCATTAAATGGATTCTTTTTGCCACTAATTTCCCTTCTTTTTGAGAATGATAACGAGAAATAGTGAATATAATGCGGCAGCGGGATTATGGGGCCCTTTGGGCCCTGCGCTCTCACCATGTGATGTCTTGTCACATAGTAACACGGTGCCCACAAATGCAAATGGTAATGTGCATAGTGACGCAAAGCGAAACACAAAGATAAACAGTACTGTAGACACAAATGGTAAAATAACACAAACGCAAGTGCAAATGAAAAACGCTAAGGTTAACGCACATGGTGCCATAGACGGGGACGGTAAGTGACATGGGTACGGAACCACAAGCAGAAGTGGTAAGGGTAACAGTTATGTAAGCACACAGGCTGGTTTTCCCCAAATGGTGCATAGAGAAAGACAGTGAGTAAAAAGAATGTATGCGTAATAATGGGTCTTGGAGCAGAAAATGAGGAGTTGGAATACTAAATTGCTTATATCAAAGGAACCATACGACGTAGAAAATTTTTTTAAAAAGTCATATGATTTATGACTTTCCTGGCTAGTTTTATACTTAGCCCCAATTAGAGAGCTAAGTATTTTTTTAACAAAAAGTCCGTATCTCACACCATTTCCCCGATATGGGCCCTGAAAGGCGTGCCGAACGCCGTAATGTTATTCCCTGAATAAATCAGATGTATTTATTATTCATGTCCCACCCCTGTTCACATCCCATGCATAAATCAAATCGATTAATCATCTACTAGATTCATGCCCCGCCCCTGTTCACATCCCCTGAATAGATCAGATCTCTTAATCATCTGCTAGATTCATGTCCCACCCGTGTTCACATCCTCTGAATAGATCAGATCTATTAATAATCTGCTAGATTCATGCCCCACCCCGTTCACATCCACTGAATAAATCAGATCTATTAATCATCTGCTAGATTCATGTCCCACCCCTGTTCACATCCCTGAATACATCAGATCTATTAATCATCTGCTAGATTCATGCCCCACCCCTGTTCACATCCCCTGAATACATCAGATCTATTAATCATCCACTAGATTCATGTCCCACCCCGTTCACATCCCCTGAATAAATCAGATCTATTAATCATCTGCTAGATTCATGCCCCACCCTGTTCACATCCCCTGAATACATCAGATCTATTAATCATCCACTAGATTCATGTCCCGCCCCATTCTCATCCCCTGAATAAATCAGATCTATTAATCATCCACTAGATTCATGTCCCACCCCTGTTCACATCTCCTGAAAAGAGCAGATCTACTAATCATCTACTAGATTCATGCCCCACCCCTTTTCACATTCCCTGAATAAATCAGATCTATTAATCATCTGCTAGATTCATGCCCCACCCCGTTCACATTCCCTGAATAAATCAGATCTATTAATTATCTGCTAGATTCATGTCCCACCCCTGTTCACATCCCACTGACTAAATCAGATCTACTAATCATCTGCTAGATTCATGCCCTACCCCTGATCACATCCCCCTGACTACATCAGATCTATTAATCATCTGCTAGATTCATGCCCCACTCTGTTCACATCCCCTGAATAAATCAGATCTATTAATCATCTGCTAGATTCATGCCCCACCCTGTTCACATCCCCTGAATAAATCAGATCTATTAATCATCTGCTAGATTCATGCCCCACCCCTGTTCACATCCCCTGAATAAATCAGATCTATTAATCATCTGCTAGATTCATGCCCTGCCCCTGTTCACATCCCCTGAATAAATCAGATCTATTAATCATCTGCTAGATTCATGCCCCACCCCTGTTCACATCCCCTGAATAAATCAGATCTATTAATCATCTACTAGATTCATGACCCCTGTTCACATCCCCCTGAATAAATCAGATCTATTCAGCATCTGCTAGATTCATGCCCCACCCAGTTCACATCCCCTGAATAAATCAGATCTATTAATCATCTACTAGATTCATGTCCCACCCCTGTTCACATCCCCTGAATAAATCAGATCTATTAATCATCTACTAGATTCATGTCCCACCCCTGTTCACATCCCCTGAATAAATCAGATCTATTAATCATCTGCTAGATTCATGCCCCCCCTGTTCACATCCCCCTGAATAAATCAGATCTATTAATCATCTACTAGATTCATGCCCCACCCTGTTCACATCCCCTGAATAAATCAGATCTATTAATCATCTACTAGATTCATGCCCCACCCCTGTTCACATCCCTGAATAAATCAGATCTATTAATCATCTGCTAGATTCATGCCCTACCCCGTTCACATCCCCTGAATAAATCAGATCTATTAATCATCTACTAGATTCATGCCCCACCCTGTTCACATCCCCTGAATAAATCAGATCTATTAATCATCTACTAGATTCATCCCCACCCTGTTCATATCCCCTGAATAAATCAGATCTATTAATCATCTGCTAGATTCGTGCCCTACCCAGTTCACATTCCCTGAATAAATCAGATCTATTAATCATCTGCTAGATTCATGCCCCACCCCTGTTCACATCCACTGAATAAATCAGATCTATTAATCATCTACTAGATTCATGTCCCACCCTGTTCACATCCCTGAATAAATCAGATCTATTAATCATCTACTAGATTCATGCCCCACCCTGTTCACATCCCCTAGAATAAATCAGATCTATTAGTCATCTGCTAGATTCATGCCCCACCCCTGTTCACATCCCCTGAATAAATCAGATCTATTAATCATCCACTAGATTCATGTCCGGCCCCTGTTCACATCTCCTGAATAGAGCAGACCTACTAATCATCTACTAAATTCATGCCCCATCCTTGTTCACATCCCCTGAACAAATCAGATCTATTAATCATCTGCTAGATTCATGCCTCACCCCTGTTCACATCACCTTAATAAATCAGATCTATTAATCATCTACTAGATTCATGCCCCGCCCCTGTTTACACCCCTGAATGAATCAGATCTATTAATCATCTGCTAGATTCATGTCCTGCCCCTGTTCATATCCCCTGAATAAATCAGATCTAGTAATCATCTGCTAGATTCATGCCCCACCCCTGTTCACACCCCTGAATAAATCAGATCTATTAATCATCTGCTAGATTCATGTCACACCCCTGTTCACATTCCCTCACTGAATCAGATCTGTTAATCATCTACTAGATGCATGTCCCACCTCTGTTCACATCCCCTGAATAAATCAGATCTATTAATCATCTACTAGATTCATGCACCACCCTGTTCACATCCCCTGAATAAATCAGATCTATTAATCATCTACTAGATTCATGCCCCACCCTGTTCACATCTCCCTGAATAAATCAGATCTATTAATCATTTACTAGATTCATGTCCCGCCCCATTCATATCCCCCTGAATATATCAGATCTATTAATCATCTACTAGATTCATGCCCTGCCCCATTCGCATCCCCCTGAATAAATCAGATCTATTAATCATCTACTAGATTCATGCCCCACCCGTTCATGTCCCCCTGAATAAATCCGATTGTGTTGTTTCTGCATTTAACCTGGCTAGTGTGTTACCTTTTTGGTGGGGCTATTGTACTGCCATTGAGCTGTTGCATTGCAGGTCTTATTTTACAGGGGGTCTCCAGGGCAATTGCAACTGATCCAGTCCTGGTGGTAAGTGCAAGGGGTGTGTGCAAGTCATGACTGGCATACAGTCCATGTGAATGTGTTGCTGCTATACTGTTTAGGCCACTAGAGGGGTTGTCAGGGGGTTATAGCATCCTAGAGGGCTACACCAACAGCAGTTACACTACCCCAGAACCATTCCCCTTGGTGGAGGCACCCGTTCAACAAGCTCAGGCCCCTTAACCTGTGCTTAGTCATGCAAGCAGGGGTAGTAGCCCTTAGGACAGCACCACCTAGAGGTTACACATATAAATGTGATGGATGTTCAGAAAGAAGCAACTGATTTCCAAACCCAGTGTACCCAGCTGGCTGCACCTACAGAATGTGTCCAACTGCAACATGCAGGGCAATTCCTACATGTGGTGTTGGACTCAAATGACTGTAAATAGTTCTATCCGCCTAATTGTTTTCAATTTCAAGCACTGATTCTTTCTTGAATCAAGCCAGCCAACAAACAGCTGCACCACCCTCCAGGCCTTCAACCATCAAGGGACTGTTTTGGTAACTGGGTACCCAGGTTTAAATGTGTGGGATTGAGGGGTCTCATGCTAAGTTTGGGGAACTGGTACCAGATTGTGGGTAAAATTATATTATGGTTCTATCTGATTAAATGCAGTTTGTTAGATAGCCAGGGCTCGGGTCATTTAGGTTGGCATAATGTGACTTCTGTCTGATTTGACTAACAGGTATCCACCAAGTTGGAGGGTTTTCACCAGCACAAACCCCAAACCTCTAAATCCTCTGTACATACTGTAAAATAATAATGATATTGATTGCATAGCCTGTACTCATTCGGTTTCAACATTCCTAAGCCCTATTCCCCCTATAAATAAATTGTTGTTGTTTGCAAAATATGGTGTTGTGGGTGTATTATTAAAGAGAGTCATTAAATGTAAAATGTTTGAAACATGGGGAAATGTCTGTTGGGTCATGAGTTGGTGTGGTTAATGGTTACAGTGGGAGGTATGATATCCTGGGGGTTGTAACAGATAACAACTAGTACAGTTGAAAGCTAATCTCAGGGTGGATGCACTGCACAAATTTAATATTATGGAAAAGAGCCAGTTTTAAAATAAATCTGGGAACCCAGGCCACTCAACCTTGTATGGGAACAGAAGGCAGGAGTAATAACTGGAGGAGAAGCACCACCTAGTAGGTTACATATGCAATGCTACGCAGCATTTTATTGTCCCCATCTGTTTCTGCTAGTACAGCCATCAGGCACACTGTGGCACAATGAGGAGAGCACCACCAGGGAACATGTTGTTGTGCCTTACTGGTGTGTGAGGTCCCTAGCCTACTTCCCCGTTGCTTGCAATGGAGTCATCTGTGTGTGTCTTTGCTAACTTCTACCCCCTCCCAACTCCACTACTCAGTAGTAATACCCCAGCAGAAGCTGCTGGCACCAGGCAATATGTCTATGTATCACATACAACCTGTTGGACAGTGGCACTCCAGCAGTCAGTGTCCCAGCAGCACCACAGGGATGCCAACCCAGCCTTCAGATCACCGCCATTTTACTGCATGGGTACAGAAATGCGAGCATGCCACCTTGTCCATAAATCACCAAATGTTGCCCACAGTCCTACTGCACCACTCACACCACCTGGTCAGAGCAGGAGCCACGGACTTCAGTGACTGTGTGATGCTGTGTTCAGCATGCAACCAGAGTTCGTGGCTTCCCACTTCTGACATTGAAGCAGTGACAGAGACAGAAGCAGTGTCACCAGTGTCCTGAGAGAGACAGACAAACAGTGGGGCATCCTGCAGCCACCCCCTGAAAAAGCCACCTCGTGTAGAGCAAGGGGTGTGCAGATACAGCCGCAGGTTGTGGGAATCCATGTGCGCCTCTTAAGCAGTCTCTCTCTCTCTCTCTCTCGCACAGTCTGTGTCTGTTGCTGTTGGCAAGAGCAGGCAGTGATTCAGGGTGAACACTGCTGAATTTCTGTATACTGTAGAATGAGAGACACACACATAGACACAATCACACAGTACGTTGTAGCAGTTGTGCGACACTGAGTGTCTGTATCTCCCTGTCCCAGTGGCACTTGCTCTCTGTTTCTCTCTCTCTGTTTCTGTCTTGCCAGATGGATGGATTAGTTCCACAGATACAGGAGATCTCAGCAGCTGTGCTTCACAGTGAGTCTCTGTGAAGCTATAGTGAATTGTTCCTGTGATACGTGACTTGTTTCATTTTTATATGTGTAGGGTGCAAAAGTTCTTGGTAAGTTGCTTGTGTTGATTCAGTAGTGTCAGCAGTGTCTACATAGTAGTAGTAGTTCAGCTCTGTCAGCACTACAGTATTTGTGGTGGTGGCAGAACACATAAAAACGTCTCTATGTTTTCATGACTTAATTGTGCTTTCCTCATAATTTTTTCACCTCTGGTGACACCCCATGTGATAAGCACTATAACCCACTACAGGGTGTGCAGTTAATGAGGATTAGTCAACACCCCAGGCACTGTGAGGACACTTGGCCTGTAGTCTTGTACCATACAGTGCACTCAGGGTGTTGATTAATCCCCAATAAACACACACCCTATCGTGGTTTAATGCTTACTTGCACTGCTATTGAATCTTATTATGGTGTTGGACATAGAAACATAGACTTTGATGGCAGATAAGGACCGCTAGGCCCATCTAGTCTGCCCATTTCCCTACCTACAGGATAGGCCACAGATCCTAGTTAACCAACAGCCTATATCTTCCTGCCCCCCACAAGAATTGCCTTATGTCTGACCCATGCATTCTTGAATTCTTTCACAGTTTTAGACCCCACAACCTCCTCAGGAAGGCTGTTCCAAGCATCCACTACCCTCTCTGTGAAATAATACTTCCTCACTTGCCCTGAACCGCCCTCCTTCTATCTTTAAATTGTGTCCCCTTGTTCTTGCAAGTCTCTTTTCTGAAAGATGCTACCCTCTTGGACTTTGTTGATTTCACTGAGGTACTTAAAAGTTTCTATCATGTCCCCCCCTCACTTCTTTCCTCAAGAGTATACATATTAAGCTCCTTTAGTCTCTCATCATACGGCTTCTCTTGCAGACCCTGCGCCATTTTAGTTGCCCTCCTCTGGACTGCCTCTATCCTGTCTATGTCCTTGTGGAGATGGGGTCTCCAGAACTGGACAAAGTACTCTAGATGGGGTCTCATCAACTGTCTGTACAGAGGGATAACAACTTCCTGTTTTCTGCTGATAATGCCTCTCCCTATACATCCCAGTATACCCCCAGCCCTCCCTACTGCCTTCTCACATTGCTTGCTAACCTTAAGGTTATCTGATATGATTACCCCCAGGTCCCTTTCCATTTTTGTTGTTGTTAATACCTCCCACCCATTGTGTATTCTTCCCCTGGGTTCTTGTTTCCCAGGTGCATTATTTTGCACTTCTTTGCATTGAATCCTAGCTGCCATACTTCTGACCATTCCTCCAACCTTGCCAAGTCCCTTTTCATCCTTTCCATGCCTCCTTGTGTATCAACCTGTTGCAAATCTTTGTGTCATCTGCAAAAGGCATACTTTTCCTTCCAGTCCCTCTGCAATGTCACTGATGAAGACATTAAAGGACTGGACCAATACTGAACCCTCATGGTACCCACTAGTAACCGCCCTTTCTTCAGAGTGGACTCCATTTACAATTACCTTCCCGTGTCCTGTTGTCTATCAATGTTTACCCAGGCTACCACCCTGGGTCCCACTCCCAGCTGGTTAATTTGACTATTAATCTTTGTGTGGGACTGTGTCAAATGCCTTGCTAAAGTCTAGGTAGGCCAAGTCCACAGCCCCTCCTGGTCTACTACTTGGTCACCCAGTCAAAGAAATCTATGATCTGTCTGACATGACCTTCCTGCTGTGAACCCATGCTGCCTCTGTGCTCCACTGGCCTCTAGGTACTCAACTATTCTTTCCCTTCAGAAGTGACTCTATCACTTTCCCTACCACAGAGGTCAGACTGACAGGTCTGTAGTTTCTGCCTCTGTCTTGGTCCCACTTTTGTGAAGGGGAATCACATTTGTCTTGCTCCAGTCCTCAGGTACCACGCCATCCTCCCATGATTTATTAAAAAGAGTAGCCAGTGGTTTCACTAGTTCCTTCCTTAATTCTTCTAGAATTCTGGGGTGAATTCCATCAGGACCCATTGCTTTGTCCACCTTCAGTTTTAGGAGTTCTTGCAGAACCCTTTCTTCTGTGAAAGGACTGGGTCGGACCCCCCTATCAAGAGTGCTTCTGTTAATTGGATTAGAGCACTTCCCCTCCTCTTTTGTGAATACCGAGCAGAAATATTCATTCAGTATTCCTGCTTTTCACTGTCCCCTCTGCCCACCCGTTCATTCTATTCAGCCTCACTATCCCTCCCTTTGTCTTTCTACGCTCGCTGATGTACCTATAAAAGGTTTTATCCCCTTCTTAACTGAGTTGGCTATCTTTTCCTCAGTTTGGGCCTTTGCTATTCTGACTTCCCTCCCTGCTTCCTTCTGCCTTAACTGGTACAGCTCTCTGTCCTGCTCCTTCTGTGTTTCCTTATACTTCTGGAATGCTATCTTTTTCTACCTGACTTTCACAGCCACCTCTTTTGAGAACCATAGTGGCTTTTCCTTTTATTTTGATTTGTTTATTTGCTTCACACAAAGGCTTGTTGCCTCCGTAATGGCAGTTTTGATAATTCCCATTGTTGCTCCACACTCCTTCTAGCCTGTTTGCTAGTGCTTTTCTGAGGCACTCTCCCATCTTGCCAAAGTCAGCCCTCCTAAAGTCCAGTACCCTCACTTTTGTATGGCTTGACTCTGTAGCTGAGTTTAACATGAACCACACTGTTTGATGGTCACTTGTCCCCAGATGGCAACCCACTTCTAGATCTGAGATCCCTCTCACTGCCCCATTTGAGAGTATGAGGTCTAAGATTGCTCCCTCACAGTGGGTTCTGAAACTAGCTGTCTAATGTCTGCCACCTGTAGGGCATCAAGAATGGCCCTGCTCTTGGATGTGGCTGCAGCAAATGTGCTCAGTTAACATCTGGCATATTCAGGTCTCCCATCAACAGTATCTCCCCTTTCTGCCATTCTAAGAATGCCTTCTATCATATCCTTGTCCATTCCTTCCCTGACATGGGGTCTGTACCTAACCCTGTGGGACTGTGGTGCCCTTTCCAGTCTCCAAGGTGACCCACAGTGCCTCCTCTGCTCCCTGTTTACTCTCTTGTTCACTTCCTTTATCCCTTCCTTTACATAAAGAGCTACTCCTCCCTCTTCTCCTGCCTGTCTCTCCTGTAGGTTATGTACCCTGGTATGTTAACATCCCAGTCATGGTTCTCTGTGTACCATGTTTCTGTGACTGCTACAATATCTAGGCATCCCTCTTCCATTAAGGCCATCAGCTCAGGGGCTTGTTGCCCAGACTACAGGCATTAGTAATCATTACCCTCCATTTCCTGATGGCCATACTCTCTTTTGCCCCATCCCTATCCTTCTTGTCTTTGTCACTTTCTCCATTTACCCTGCCCTTCTCCTCGACACCTCTATGTTGGTGTTTGTCGCACTTACTACCGTGATTATTTGGGGAGGGCCTAGGATTTTCCTGCTCCTTTCCAGTGCCTCCCCCCTTGGCTAGTTTAAAAGCTTGCCAATGAAGCATTTAAACCTATCACGTAGGATCCTGGTTCCCCTCCTGGACAGATGCAGCCCATCATGCCAGTATAGGCTTGCATCACTCCAGGTGGACCTCCAGTCCCCAATGAAGCCAAATCCCTGAGCTCCACACCACTTTTTCAACCACTGATTGAATCCCATGGTGTGGAACACCCTAGCCTCTCCTATGCCACAGATGGGTAGCACCTCCGAGAAGGTTACCGTGCGTGCCACTTGACTAAGGCCCCTCCTGAATTCCACAAACTCTTCCTGCACTTCTCTAATCTCTTTCTTAGCCAGGTCATTTGTCCCTAGGTGGACAATGACATCCAGCTCCTCCCTGTGCAGCTGCTCCAGCAATCCTGAGGATTCGCTCCCTGTCCCTCCAAGCCATTGTGCCAGGCAGGCACCTCACCTCCCTCTCCCCTTCTTCCCCCAGTTCTACCTTCCTAACAATGGAGTCCCCCACCAGGAGTTGTTTCCTTCCCCTGCAGGGTCCCCTGCCACCCTCCTGTGGGTCTCCTTTGTGGAGGTTCCCAGCATCCTCCTTGGTCTCCACTGTGGGTGCCTCTGTAGAGGAACCACACTTTGCCAGAATGGCATAGGGATTGTGGAGAGGTACAACTGAAGGGATGCACCTCTGTTCCACCACTCTCACCCTCCCTCAGCCCACTGTGGTCCAACCACTCCTCTTTCTTAGCAACCTCTGAGGCAACGGCAGTGGCACTGGTGGTCCCCGGATGAAAGAGGAGGTCCCACAAATCCTGGCCAACTCAGCCTGGAGATGAGCAACCTCCTCCCTCAGCCCAGAGAGGTGCCTGCAGATGGGACAACACTGCATCCTCGAGAACATCTCCGGAAGACTGCTGCTCCATTGTTTCATTGTTGCTTTCAGTGCTGACCACATCATGCACAGTTTAAAACTCAGTACCAGATCGGAAGTCAAGGCACACCCTGCAAATTTCTCCACAGAAAAAGTTTCCAAGAAAGTGTTTTTTTTTCAAAAGGTTTTCAGGTTTTATTTTCTCACCACACAGTGTAGTCTATTCAGGCTCAGGTACAGGATTATAGAGCAAAAACTTCAAATGCTTTGCAAACCCTTGTCTTTAGTAGATCTCTATTAAATCCAAGGGTTTGGTGAAACATTAGAAGCTTTGCAGCTATATTCTGTACCTGAACCTGAATAGGCTGCACTCCTGGGTGAGAAAATAAAACCTGAGAAATATTTTGGAAAAGAACCATTTGTTTGAGACTTTTCTTGTGGAAAATATATGAGGTGTGCCATGACTTCTGGTACTGAGCTGTAACTTGCTTTGTCATTGAGCACCCACACAGGCGGTGAGCTCTGGCTTTACTTGGTCACAGTTAATATATAATAATACGTGGGTGTGCCATGACTTCTGGTACTGAGCTGTAACTTGCTTTGTCACTCTAGCACCCAAAACAGGTTGTGAGCTATGCTTTACTTGGTCACAGTTAAAAACTCTTAACTACTACTGAACCTATCCAGTAATGGAAGAGCAATGGGAGAGCAAAGTTTTAGTATTTTATTTTTATTCTTAGTTAGCTGAAGTGCAGGGACATAGCATTAGGCAGGGAAATTCAGTGAGGCAGTATATAGGAGAGAGTTTTATTTTCTAGTGAGGATAGTCATTTCTGTGTGCTGTGCCGATATCCCTCACCAAGTTACATCTGAAGGGATAGTTTTAGCTGGACTATTTTTAACTGGAATTATAACACTCCCTCTCAGACCAAGGAAAGAGTTTTCTGATGATCAGAACATGGTAGTCACATCCCTTTAAGCCTAGCCATCTGCCGAGGACTTTCTGTGGGCTTTCCATCATTCTTGGACATATAGGGGATCTAGTTGCTTGCTGTGATTCTGGTTGAAGGAGTTTGGCGAAGGTGCTTGGAGGGTGGAGTTGTGGTGAGTGGCAGGAAAACTGGGACAACGTTGTGGCAAGAGCTCCACTGCCCTTGGAATAAAACCCATTTGTCACCACTTCCACCTGGACTTGGGCCCTCTGCTGGTCAGAGTGGAGTGACCCTGCTTTTCATCAGTTCCCCATTTGGCTCTGTGAGGCCAAGGTTTGGCAGCTGTGCTTGTGGAGCTGCCTTTCGTCTGGTGTGAGCTAGATGGCTGGGAGATCTGTTCCTGTCCTCGAATTGTGCACCTGGTGGCCTTGTAAGCATCTGCCCCAGTGTTGTACAGTTGGATCCTATCTCTGACTCCGAAGCTCTGGATGATGGAAATATTACCGGTGAGAGCTGAACTTTTTTCTTCCATTTGGAACTGCAGTTGGCCCTGAGTGGAGGAGAGATGTAACAGGAAGAGTCTATATTGAAGCTGATTCTTGCACTTGTGAGAGGACTGTGATTCTCAGCTGTATTCCTTGGTCCCAGCAGTAGAGAAGTTTCATCTCGGTTGTGGTGATGTGAGGGCCAGTTCCCTCTCCTTCAATGATTTGGAACTAATGTTTTACACCAGGACTGAACTGATGGAACTGCCTGCTGGTGCCCTTTGATTCGACATCATTTTACTTTATGTAATTTGTTTTTTAAAATCCCTTAGCAGTTTCGCATTACTGTCACAGCACAGCGCACACTATTTGATCTCTCCCTTTTAGTATTTTATTGCTGTGCACTGGTGTGGAGGGGTTGTTTTTGGGGTAGGAAAGCTTGTGGTCTGTGGGGGGGGGGTTTGAAGTTGTGTTATAGAGGGTGTATGTATGTGTGTGAGTGTTATACATAGATACATAGACCGTGTTGGCAGATAAGGGCCTATGGCCCACCTAGTCTGCCCATTTGAGTTTGTAACTTCAGTTTATGTTTTCCTAGAGCTCTGTTGCCCCTACCCTGACCTCCAGAATTCCTTTATGTCTGTCCTATGCATTCTTAAATCCCGTGATTGTTTCAGCCCCCATCACTTCCTCAGGCAGGGTGTTCCACTTGTCCATCACCCGTTCTATGAAGAAATTCTTCCTCGCATTTCCTCTGAATCCTTCTCCCTCCAACTTCATCCCATGCCCTCTAGTCCTGGAACATCTTTTTCGCTTAATAATAGTGTATTCTTGCACCCTGTTCCTCCCTGTAAGATACTTGTTTGTCTCCATCATGTCCCCTCTCTCCTTCCTCTCCTCCAGGGAGTACATGTTCAATTCCTTCAACCTGTCCTCATAGGACTTGTGATGCAATCCATACATAGATACATAGACGGTGTCGGCAGATAAGGGCCTATAGCCCACCCAGTCTGCCCATTTAAGTTTGTAAGTTCAGTTTATGTTTTCCAGGAAGTCTGTTGCCCCTTACCCCTGACCTCCAGAATTCCGTTATGTCTATCCCATGCATTCTTAAATCCCGTGATTGTTTCAGCCCCCACCACTTCCTCTGGCAGGGTGTTCCACTTGTCCACCACCCGTTCTTTGAAGAAATTCTTCCTCACGTTTCCTCTGAATCGTCCTCCCTCCAACTTCATCCCATGCCCTCTAGTCCTGGAACATCTTTTTCGCTTAACTCATTCAGTCCTCAGGAGCTCTTTGTGAGTTCCACCCCTTGTGCCCTGTATACGTTTAACACTGCATCCTGGAGCTTTCAGAGCAAAATAAAGCCAAAATGAGCATGCCACAAACAAATGTGAATAGCTCATCAACCGTAGGTGCTACACACAAAGTATGAGTGGCAAAATTGTTCAGCACTAAATCACCATTCTAATGGTACTATGCACTTAATTATAATCAATTCATTTTTTTTAACAACATTTGAAATAGCAGAAACATTGTTTTCCATCAATAAAAATGGCAATTTAAACCATTTTAGTGTGTTAATGCATATATCAACACCAAATTAAACATCCATACAGTATATATTGTTACCAGAGTAATTTTGTACTCAAAAGCAAATTTTGTTATATACAACATACATTTTTTACCCATTTCTTCAGGCGGTTCGTGATGCTTGATGAAGGTTGTCAGGCATACAGGCCATACCACAAACAAATGTAAATAACTCCTAAAGTATATGTGATACACACATAGTGTCAGTGTCAAACCTGTTCAGTGGTAAATTATCTTTCTAATGTTCCTATGCTGTCAACTCTACTCCCTACGGTTTTTTTTTTATAGTAGCTGACATTCCAAACAAGGGTTATTTTCTCAGGTAAACGAAGCCAGGTCAAAACATTTCTGTGGGAAAAATGAACCTGATCAACACCATACCACAAACAAATGTAAATAACTCCTAAAGTATACGTGATACACACATAGTGTCAGTGTCAAACTTGTTCAGTGGTAAATTATCTTTCTAATGTTCCTATGCTGTCAACTCTACTCCCTACAGTTTTTTTTTATAGTAGCTGACATTCCAAACAAGGGTTATTTTCTCAGGTAAACGAAGCCAGGTCAAAAACATTTTTGTGGGAAATATGTACCTGATCAACACCATACCAAAGTCCAGCCTAAATTACATTTGTAATGGTACTATACCAATTATAATCAATGTGTTTGCTATTCTATCTGCAATATTCAGAAGTTCTTTGCATAAAAACTAAGGCTGCATATCAACACAAACTTCACTATCCTGACCCTAACCCCAAACACATTTAGTATACTAGTCTGGTACTAAACATCAATCCTTCTGAAATATAGCAACAACTGAAACATAATCAAATATGGTCAAGTGCAGTGACACATTGTCGCGCAAATAATTTCCTGTATCGATAATGAGCACTGTTGCCCACTTTGTGAGCATACCAACATGTACAAGCATGTGCAGGCGGCACCATGGCATTCTGTACGGCAGCCACAAGTTGTAGCATTTAGAATACAGAAGGTCAACAGCATTACTAACATCACAATTATTTTTTTTCAGATGGCGTACCATAACGATCTGCACTGAAGAAATTATAGCATTCTTACCATATTGGATTGTTGCATCCTCGACCTTCATGCCTCTGTGTCATATGTACTTCTGTAAATACAGAATTTCCAACCTCGGTTGTTTGTGGCGTCATTCTGTAGATAAAGTAGTTCCACCCTGTCCTGTTAGATTCCTTCAGTAAAAGAAAAAGCTCCAACCTCTCATCTGTTGTGTGTGTCGTACTTTTATAAATTCCATGTCCATGTCTCCTCTGCTTGACCATCCTCTGCTGTTCCGGTTCCCGGTGTCACAGGAAAGCACTTTTCGTCTTGATTGCAGTCATTACATGCTTCACTTGGTGGTCTTCTGTCTTCCATCTCCCACATGTGACTTGGCTTCAAAAGAAACAGTGCATCCAATGTGGCAGGTAGATGAAAATAAAAATACTGAGCTAAAACCTCCTCTCACATAAACTGAAAGAGGTACTGGAGGAAAGAAAACATGCACACCAGATTTGTCAATGTCACTTGTATATATCTGACATTTTTCTCTTATCCCTCTTGATCAGAGTTGTCTAGTTTGCTAACTTCTTCCAACAGCAGTTCACACTCTGGCAGCTGACACAGCGTCATCAGTATGCCACCATACCACATCATCATTGTGATCTCACCACTGAAAATGCTGCCCGTAGATCCGCCGAGTGGCTGAGTCACTGTGTCACTATGCTCACACATGATGTAGTGGGTGGCCAATCACAGATAGTCTGCTGCCTGGCTGAGAGCTGCTACACTCATCACGCATTACATCCGGTGACAGCAAATCCAAATTGATCAAAGGGAGGAGAAACTTTCTCAGATACAACAAGGCAGCGGTTGACTGCCATAGTAATGCCACATTTCAGACCTCCATTAGCTCTTTCGTTTGCCCCCTTGGTCTGGTCAGTGAAACAACCGCCCACCCACCGCCCCGATGCCAATTCTGTCCTGTTCTCTGCATGCAATCTCTCCTCCTCCTCCTCCACTCAGTTCTTAGCTTTTCTTGGTAGACACCATGCTCCCAGTCCTTTATGGCCTTTATGTTCTACCCGTCTCCTGTCTTTCACTCACCAGACCTCTTTTAGCTCAGTATTTTGCATTTTCATTCTGCACAGCCCTTGCAATGACTGGCATGGCACTGTTTTTTTTTTTTGGGTTTTTGTTTGTATTTTTTAGCTCCTGAGTACCAGGACAATCCCAGCCACACCAATACTCATGACAACCCTTTCGCCAGTATAAACTTCTTTCTTTCTATAAATCCATAACCACCCACCCTTACTGTCCATGAACCCCACCACTCGACATTGTTCTGCCATTGCTTTTACCATTTGTCCCCCTCACTCATGAGACTTCTTTTAGTGCAGTCTTTGTTTTTCAATGGGAAGCAAATTCAATGACTGCATGTCACTGTTCTTGTCTCCAGTATACACACTAATTTATTGGTTTATGGTCATCATGTAAGTCATCTTCATTTGTCCTGTCAGCCTCTTCTTATGCCACTTCCAACATGGCATCAGCTCACCTGTAGTTGTGGTACTCTGGAAAGCACTCAATGCAGAGGTGGACATTGCAAGTTTGACATATGAACCCCAGCTCAGTACGCCTCCTCTTCAATGCACAGTTTCTGCACCTAGCCTTCTTTGCTTTCAGCGGATAGTGAGGTCCATCACAACTCGGGTCCTGCTCGAGTCCTGCAACTGTGGCACTCCGTTTCCTGTTGTTGTACCCTGCTAGCAACTGTTCCGAGAGAAGAATACTGAAAACCGAGCTGTGTGCTTGTTCACCTTTCCTTTCTTGGACGCTGCACATGGTTTAGACTCTCTCGATAGAGGGTAAAGGCATTAGCCAGTGCCATGTCCCACAGGAACCAAAGAGAGTATAGCCACCACTTCTTTGACCTTCTTGTGCTGGGGTACTGCATGGCTGATCTGCGATATCCACTCCATTCATATGTGTTGTACTGTTGCAGCACAATCGGACATGGAATAGAGACAAGAGTCCCATCTCTCTATCTCCGGGACACAGATGTTGATGGCAATGTTGGGTCATGGTTCGTTGACAGAAGGAAAACAGGATTGTTGTCCTTCCAAGCAGTGGCGACAAGTGCTCCATTCTGAAGGTGTTCAAAATGGCCTCTATCTTTCCTCCTCATTGCAACTTTATTGAATTGTTTTGGCCATCCTGTCCTGTTTGTGTGCACTGTGCCACATGAGTACAGGCCATCTCTTAAGTTCCTTTGCCAAGCGACGAAGTGAAGTAATTGTCATAGTACACATGGTAGTTTTGCCACGCAGATCTGTTGTCAAGTCTTTTACTACCCTTTCACCAAGGCCCATTTCAACTGCTCCAGGAACCTTTATGGTGTACACCTGAAAGTCAGAGACAAAACCATTATGGGCATCTGCTAGAACCCACACCTTGATCCCATAACGCTGTGGCTTGTTTGGCATGTACTGCCGGAATGACAGACGTCCTCTGTATCCAACCATAGCCTCATCAACAGACACTTCACGGTGAAGATGGTACTGCTCCTTGCATGCTGCACGAACTTGGTCCAGCACTTGACGAACATGATGCAGTTTGTCATGGTTTGGGGATCCTCTGGGTGCATTCTGTGTGCTGTCATTGGCATGAAGATACTGGTGAATTTTCTCATAACGCTCTCGTGTCATGACTTTTGCAATCGGAAAATGTCCATAAAGATGATTCTTCCCCCAGTACATGCGGTAGTATGGCACCTTTACCACAGACATGTATATCCGAATCCCAAGAAAGGCTTTTATGTCGCCTGCTGTTACTGGAGTCCATCGCGTGTCCACCTTCTGCGCCTCCACCTGCTTCCGTTCACTGTATCGATTGGTCTCCTCTGCAAGCAATTCATACAGTGATGGAGAACAACAGGTTCATAAAGTCCAGTTCTTTCTTCTCCTCCTCAGTACTGTCACAGGCCCTACAGGCCCTTGAAACCATCTATGTGCACGGGTCTGCAATCGACTATCCAAACGTCATTGTGATACTCATAAGACTCGTAGCTGGGTCTTCAGCATCCATATGCTCGGTTGGAAGAAAGTCACACTTCAGTGTGGATAAAGGACAATCATCTTCGCTGTCACTAAAGTGGCTGTCACGCCGTAGAGTTGCGAGTAGCTTCTCAACTTCCTCCCTCTCGGTTGACTGCAGCTTCTGCTGTAGAGTAGCAAGTGGCTGATCATCATCATCATCATCAGCAGCATCGTCACTAGCAGTAGAGTTCCTTTGGCTCAGTAGCATTGCTAGAGGTCTCTCATCCTCTTCACTCTCAGTCGAGTTCCGTTGCCGTCTTTGCATCGAGCAAGTTTGCTTATCCTGTTCATTCACAGTGGACTGCCTCTGCCCCCGTAGTGTTGCAAGTGGGACATTGTCTTCTTCACTGAAGTCACTGTCATGATCCATTGGCATTAACTCAACTTGTATATCAGAATCATTGAATCCCATGAACTCCTCGTCACTGTCACTGCAGCTGTCGAAAATGCCATTGTCTATGATCGTAACCATTTCTGCTTTGTCAGTTCTCTGTAGTGGCACACTCTGTGTGGTGTCTCACGTCACTCTGGGTCTCACACTGTCTCACGTCGCTCTCAGTCTCACGCCGTCTCACGTCGCTCTCAGTCTCACGTCGCTCTCGGTCTCACAATGCCTTTCCCCTACATGTGGTCTTCTCAAGTTGTTCTGCTGTGTGTCTAGAACAGAAACACAACCAAACAAAAAATACACACAACACCCATTACCAGACCACAGAGAAGTACATGCAACACAATACAAACAGTCACAAATGAGAGGCTATATCCACTGTCCCTACATTAGTGCTTTGTCTATAAAAAAGAAAAATAAACCATGTACCTCCCACTAGATACCTGGAATGGTAATGCCAGGTGCAGTTTTTGTAGTTCCCGTGGTGATAGTGGGGTTGTTTCAATGGCCTTACTTAGCGGCTGTGGGTTGACACCCGCACTACGACACCCAGCACAGTAGCAAAATAAACTGTTTTGGGCATGCACAGTTCCAACATCCCCCTCCCATGCCCGACACCACAGAGACAACATTCCGAGGTATGTTTTGAGTTGAATGGTTGCAGATATTGGGGGTGGGACCGCTGTACACCAGGGAATGTGTTCCAACTTATTGCACCTGATATCGGAGAATGTGGGGAGACCATGGACGCCCAAGAAATGGCTTGTGTGTTGTGGTGCTGGGTATCAGAGAGTGAGGGAGAACAAGCCTCACAGTCCAACCCAATGCCACAATACACAAAGCCACCCACCACCCTCCAATACATGGCACAGAAATACAGAACACATTCGGTGGTGTGCAGTGGCTCCTACCCACAGTCCAATAAGCAGCACCATGATATCCACAAAACAGTCCCTTACATGTAGTGGTGCGTCCCTACCCACCTGACATCAAGCAATCACAGCAGCTGTGGGTTGACACCCGCACTACGACACCCTACACAGTAGCAAAAGAAATTGTTTCAGGCATGCACAGTTCCAACACCCCCCCCATGCCCGACACCATGGGGACACAGCATTACAGCAAAACAAAGACATTCCCAGCTGCTGGGGGTTCAGACCCCACACTCAAGACACCAAGTCTAGAAATAGAAACATTGATTTCGGCCATCTGTAGGTCCACCCCCACCCTCCTGTCCATGGCACCAGAGCCACACAGCAGACCAAGGAATGTGTTTTGTGTATTATGGTGCCAGGTATCGGAGGCGGAGGGAGCACTGGACACCAAGGAATGATTTCCATATTTTTGCATCTGATTTCCGAAAGTGTGGGGAGCGGCCAGACACTGGAGAATGCATTTGTTTATTCTGTGGCTGGGCATGGGAGGGGGGAACATGCCCAACTCTCCAATACCCAGCACCAGTATACAGAAAGCATTCCCTGGCATCAGGGGGTTCCCCCCTTACCCTCCGATACCCCGCACAAACACACTGACAAAAAAACCTGGTCTCCAGTGGTACCTCCCCACCCTCCGATAGCTGGCACCACGATAGCAAAACCCTTCCCTGGCATCTGAAGGCCCACCCTCTGGCAAACATATGGAAGTCTTACCTTGTATACACACCTTGTCCTGGAGAGGGTTCTGGAAGCGGAAGGTCAACAGCTCCTCTATAGTGGAGATGCAGGAACAAAACTGCAGACAGCAAAAAAAAAAAAACATCAGAGCAGCAAGAGTGGGATGTGGGTGCAAATGGAACAAAACTTTGAGGCGGAAGACCAACAGCAAAAGGAGCAGGACAAGTGGCTGGACCACAGCATGTCCTCAAGAATGCAGCCCCACATGATGCTGCAGACCAGAAAAAAACAGCCTTGCTGTATTTGACTTTCTTCCTGATGGAGGTGAGCTGAATAAGCCCCCCCCATATACCTTATTAGCACAACCCAGAGAATGTCTGTGTATCTGAGGAGGTTCCATTGGTTGCTGTAAATTGTTTTTGTGGAAGTCTGATGTTGCTGATGCAGTGTACAGTGTAGGGTCCGTGAGGGCAGCAGGACAGGTGGCGGCTGACTAATAAGGCCCGACTCGGTTCACTGATGTGACCCTCAAAAGCCATGCCCTGAAGAATGCGTCTTCCAATGTGGAACATTCTCAGTCGGAATATACAGAGTCAGCGCAGCCACAACAAGACTCCCCCTGCTCATCCAAACTGTACAAATCAGATCTTAGAGATCCATACTTGAGAATAGAAACCTAAACTATGGGGCCCCTCATTTATGCCATAGAACAGAGCAAACCACACCATTCCTGCCTCTTTCCCAGTCACAGAAGTCCTGATCTCCATACAAAATTATAAATTGCAAACAATACCAGTTGCATAGATTTTCTTAATCTGTCCCGAACATTGATTTCACACACCGACCACGCAATATGCGGCTACGTAATGCGAAAACACATTTTGGGCGAGATGTGTAAAATGACAGCTGTACTGCTCATAAGGAGGTGTGGTAAAATGGAAATGTTGAAATTCTGGAGTGCAAATATTAAAAATACTCGAAGTTACAGCGATGGTAGGAACCGCGCAATGCACTCATAAAACAGTCGCTTTTGGGAAAATTGTCCCCAAATTTTCAACATAGCCAATTTATGACCACTGCTCATGAACAGTGTCACTGTGATTTTATTAATCTAACCAAACATTGATTTCATACACAGCCGCTTTCATTGTCCAGTCCATCTTCTTCCAAGTTGTGTAACGGGGTGTGCTTTGAAACAACTGAGAAGCTGCATGGGATATACTCAGGGCCCTGATTTTTCTGCAGCACTTTCTGGCCCCAGAGAGCAACGAAAAGGCTTACACTGAGTTAATAATTGCTGCTAGCAGGGGTCTCTGTCCATAATTATTTAAATAAGTATATTTTAAATTCACCTGCTGCAGTTCTCTGAAGCAACAATTCACTGCAAGTGCAAAATCTGGCAGTTTTGACTGAGTAAAAGATGGGGAGGGTGTAAAAAGAGCCTACCAAAGTTATGGTCTGTATAGTGAAGCTGCATTTAGAAACTGTGCTAAAACTGTAGTTAGCTACAGCAGCAAAAGATGAGTGAGCATCACGGCACTCATACATATATTATACATTTAAAACTACAGTAAATATGCCAGATATTCATAACAATCAATAAAGAATGGATACGTATCATTCATATCAAACAATATCAGCAATAATACAATTTCTATTAAACATTAAAAACTATATTTCCCTAAGTAATAATTACAATAAATTCCCCTTCTAGATATAGTGCTTAGAGTCCAAATGAATTTCCCTAACATAACATGCCATTTTTTCATTGAAGGGTGGCATGCTTCGGGCTAGCACCCATTTAGCACCCAGAACCACATTCTGCCAAAATGTAGGTAAAAACATAGCAGTGAGTTACCTCACATTAAAATTTACAGTTATTCCATTGTTATTTATATATCTCAATCTAGCATGTAAGTTCTCTAAAAAGGTGGAGCTCATGATAGGGGGAGTTTGGAGTTTTATCCCCATATTCAGCTCCACTGCTCACCAAAACAACAGATCTGTACTGTGTGCTAAGGTCTCTTGTTATTGGACCCCCCCAAAGCACTCGAGACACTTGAGAATGGCTACTTGCGGGACCAGTTTACAAAACATGCAAATCTTGCTTGTAAAGAAAAAAAAATCGTTAGTGCACAGAAACGAAGCTAAAACATCAGAGTCCAAGCACTTTGCGTGAGCAAGCTGATTTTGGGTGGCGACCAAGTGAGTGCAGTGACCGATGCTGGATGCGTTATCCCCCCCGCCACACACACACACACATATACACACACACACAACTGTACCAGTAGCCAAGACTCTGTGAAACCAAAACGGGAAAGCAAGACAGATGAGAGGACTTCTCCACTCATTCAAAAGCCTTACATGCAAACAAAAAGCAGCACAGAAATAAAGAAATGTGTCCTCTGCAATGTGAGTTAGGTTGGTCATAACAATGATAACGCTGTTTGTTCCCAGTGCAGTAGTGGCTGTTTGTTCCCAGTGCAGTGACCGATGGATCCGTTATCCCCCACCCCCACTAACTGTACCAGTAGCCAAGATTCCATGCTGATTTCCCGCGGAGATTGGAAAGAAGGCCAGTGAGTTTCACGGTGGTTATTATGAGCATTTTAAATAAAGTACAGGAGGGCCCGAAAACCAGTCTGCCCCTATTAGGTGTGGTTGAGCAATAAAAAGTGAAAAAAAAATGGGAAAGCGAGACAGAGATGAGAGGACTTCCTCCACTCCACCCACCTCAGTCTGAAACTCCTCGGGGACGCGGTCCTCTTACGCCTTACAAAGTTAAAAATGCAAACAAAAAGCAGCACAGAAATAAAGAAATGCACACTCTGTATCGTGAGTTAGGTTGGTCAGTTATTACCTGGATCGCAGTGGTGATAGCAGCTGTTTGTTCCCCAACCGCCCGCAGACAAAGCGCTCGGTGTCTGGCAACAAATAGAGCTCCAATGTGTTTCTCCATTTTTCAAATCGGAGCCACCAGTTTGCCAGCCAATAAATGGAGGCTTACATGTGTAGTACATGTACAGATACTTATATAAGTCCTCCAATGATTGGCTGGGCATATATTATAATTAAAATACCAATGTCTCCAGACGTGCTCAGGCCTGGGAGGAGTGAATGGAGTACGTCTGGAGTCGCTATTGACCTGAGGCACAATAAGTTCAGCGCCCTCTACAGACATTTCTCGGCCTGAATGAGTTAAAAATAGTGCATTCCTGCACCCTGTTCCTCCCTGTAAGATACTTGTATGTCTCTATCATATCCCCTCTCTCCCTCCTCTCCTCCAGGGAGTACATGTTCAGTGCCTTCAACCTGTCCTCATAGGACTTGTGATGCAATCCATGCACCATCTTTGTTGCCCTCCTCTGAACCTTCTCTACTCTGTCTATGTCCTTACATAGGTAAGGTCTCCAGAACTGCACAGTGTACTCCAGGTGTGGCCTCACTAGTGTCTTGTATAGTGGAATCATGACCTCCCTTTTCCTTTATATTTGGTGTCTGTAAGTGTGTGGTATATTTGGTGTATGTGTGTGTGTGTGTGTGTGTGTGTGTGTGAGTAGTATATTTGATGTATATAAGTGTGTGTGACTGGTATATTTGGGTGTGTGTGTGTGGTATATTTGATGTATATATGTGTGTGTGTGAGTGGTATATTTGGTTAGGTAGTTTTTGTGTATTAGTTTTACAGAGGGTGTATGTATGTACGTGTATGTGATTGGTACATTTGGTTAGGTAGTGTTTTTGTATTAGTTTTATAGAAGGTGTATGTAAGTGTGTGTGTGTGTGTGTGTGTGGTCGATTTGGTTAGGTAGGTTTTGTGTATTAGTTTTATAGAGGGTGCATGTATGTGTGTGCAAGTGGTATATTTGGTTATGTAGATTTTTGTGTATTAGATTTATATGTATGTGTGTGTGCGAGTGGTATATTTGGTTAGGTAGTTTTCTTGTATTAGTTTAATAGAGGGTGTATGTATGTGTGTGTGTGTGTGTGTGTGTGTGTGTGTGTGTGAGTGGCATATTTGGTTAGGTAGTTTTTTGCATTACTTTTATAGAAGGTGTATGTAAATGTGTGAGTGATATAGAGGGTGTATGCCTGTGTGTGAGTGATATACAGGGAGTATGCATGTGTGTGCGAGTGGTATTTTTGGTTAGGTAGATTTTGTTTGTATTAGTTCTACAGGGGGTGTATGTATGTGTCTGACTGGTATATTTGGTTAGGTAGGTTTTGTTTGTATTAGTTCTACAGGGGGTGTATGTATGTGTCTGAGTGGTATATTTGGTTAGGAAGGTTTTTTGTACTAGTTTTATAGATGGTGTATGTGTGTGTGTGTATTGTATATTTGGTTAGGTAGTTTTTGAGTATTAGTTTTATAGAGGGTGTGTGTGTGTGTGTGGTATATTTGGTTAAGTAGTTTGCTGTATTAGTTTTATAGTGGGTGTATGCATGTGTCTGTGGGTGGTATATTTGGTTAGGTAGTTTTTGCGTATTAGTTTTATCAAAGGTGTATGAATGTGTGTGAGTGTTATATTTGGTTATGTAGTTTTTGTGTGTTAGTTTTATAGGGGTGTATTTGTGTGTGTGTGTGTGTGTGTGTGTGTGAGTGGTATATTTACTTAGGTAGTTTTATAAAGGGTGTACGTATGTGTGTGAGTGGTATATTTGGTTAGGTAGATATTAGTTTTATAGATGGTGCATATGTATGTGTGTGTGTGTGTGGTATATTTGATTAGATAGTTTATTTTTGTATTAGTTTCATAGAGGGTGTATGTATGTGTGTGAGTGGTATATTTGGTTAAGTAGTTTTTTGTATTAGTTTTATAGAGGGTGTATGTGTGTGTAGTATATTTGGTTAGGAAGTATTTTTGTGTATTAGTTTTATAGACGGTCTGGAGTACTGCCTCCAGTTCTGGCGACCTCATCTCCGCAAGGACATAGACAGAATGGAGGCAATCCAGAGGACGGTAACAAAAATGGTGCAGGGTCTGCAAGAGAAGTCATATGAGGAGAGACTAAAGGAGCTTAATGTGTATACCCTTGAGGAAAGGAGGGAGAGGGGGACATGACTGAAACTTTCAGTATCTCAGTGGAATCAACAACGTCCAAGAGGGTAGCATCTTTGAGAAAGAGATGTGCAGGAACAAGGGACACAATTTGAAGATATAGGGGAGATGACTCTGGGCAATGTGAATAAGTATTTTTTCACAGAGAGTGTGGTGGAAACATGGAACCGCCTTCCTGAGGAGGTTGTGGTGTCTAAAACTGTGGAAGAATTCAAGAATGCATGGGACAGACATAAGGCAATTCTTGTGGGGGTAGGAAGAAATAGACTGTTGGTTAACTGGGATCTGCAGCTTATCCAGTAGCTAGGGAAATAGGCAGAATAGGTGGGCCAAGCGGTCCTTATCTGCTGTCAAAGTCTATGTTTCTATGTTATGGTGTATGTATGTGTGTGTGACTGGTATATTTGGTTAGGTAGGTTTTTTGTGTATTAGTTTTATAGAGGGTATATGTATGTATGCGTGTGTGTGTGTGAGTAGTATATTTGGTGTATATATGTGCGTGTGAGTGGTATATTTGGTGTATGTATGTGTGTGTGACAGGTATATTTGGTTAAGTAGTTTTTTTTGTATTAGTTCGGTTGGTTGTGGTTGTGATTGTTTTGGTTTTTTTAACTAAGAGTAAGAAAGTATTGGCTGTGGTGCTGGTCACCTGGGATGTTCTGGGGCTTTGGACCCTTGTGAACTGCTTATAATGCTTCCCAGCTGTGTGACAGCTGCCCTTTTGCTGATCTTACAATAGCGAGGCACTGTCAGGGTGTCAGCACTGTCAGGGGGTGTGCAGGCTGTCGGTGGTGGGAAACTGTGGGCCCAGCAGAGGTGAAAGGAATTAGGATGGTAAGGTGCAAGAAATGCCCTGGGTTTACACAAAGCCTAGGGAGAGGCCAGATGTGCTTGGTCTCTATTCCCAGGGTTTCCAACAGACCGAGTGGGCAGATAGCCAAAAGGGCTGCAGTGCCTACCAGTCCCCTGCAGGTAGTGCTATGCAATGCCAGACTGATAAGGAACAAGACCCCAGTTATGGCTGACTTAATTTCCTCGGTCGATCTGGCTTGCATCAGAGACTTGGTTGGGTGATGATGCCAGGCCAGTTTTAGAGGCATCGGTCCCCACTGGGTACTCAGTGGTGCACTGCCCATGGTGGGAATGCAAGGGTGACTGAGTGGACATTTCTTTTAAATCTGACCTAGGACTCACTGTGGGGGGCAACTAGGTCTTTTGAGTGTATGGCAGTGCATGAGGGTCCGGGCATATGATGAAGGATTCTTTTTATGTGCTGCCCTCCTGGAGTAGGGGGGAGAATGCCTGCAGGAGGTATCGGACTTCAACGTTGATGGTGTTGGAGTCCCCAGATGTTTACTACTGGGTGATTTAATTGCCTGGGTTGATGACAAATTCTCGCATTTTAGTTCCCATCTCTCGTAGTTGATGTCATCACTGGGTCTGTCACAAGCAGTTACTTCTAGGACCCATCACCATGACCACACACTTGACCTGGTGTGCACACTAGGATTCAAGCTTGATCAGGTTGTATGGACTGATCACTGCATAGTGAAGTTCCTGGTCGGGTCCCCCCTTGAGAGTCCTCCCCCTGCATTGATGGTCATTATCACCCATTAAGGTGATCATCCCTGGAGGGACTATTGGTGGTAGCTGATGCATCTAGTGTAGATGCTGCATGTGTGTGGGGTATGTGCAAAGTGATGGACACATATAACAGGGTGGTCTTCAGGACGCTTGATACCCTTGCACTGGTCTGTGTATGACCCAGATCCTCTCACTTGAGAGCTCCATGGTTTGATGAGGATCTCAAAGTGATGAAGATCAGGGGTAGGAAGTTGGAGCATTGTTCACCAAAGACCCGGTTGAATGTGGAAAAGCTGTCCCTGCATACTCATTATTCCGATTACCAGGGGATAATCAACCATAAGAAGGCAGAGTTCCTGTCTAGGGATACTGCTGCCAGGTAAACCTGACCTGCTCAGCTTTTTTAGAACTGTCAACAGACTTCTTCATCCTGTCTGTCCAAAGCCAAAAAAAGCATTTTCAATCACTTTATGTAATAAGTTTGTTCGATTCTTTTTGAACAGAGTGTCCTCTATCTGACAGGGGATCACATTAGCAAGCCGCATAGTGACTCACAGTGGTCATTGTGGAGGGAAAAGGGGTACTTCACTTGCCTGGGACAAGTTCAAACTGGTGGAGGTGGCTGAGGTCTCTGAGGTCATCTTATAACTGAAGCACACGTACTGTGAACTGGACCTGGCTCCAACTCATTTCTTGGTGAGATGCATTGGTTCCACTGGCCTGGTGTTTACCAGGATTTTCTGGTGTTCACTGCCAGAAGGGGTCTTTCTGGAAGCCTTGAAAGAGGTTCTGGTGAGGCCTCTTCTGAAGAAGTGATGTCTCGACTCTGACACCCTAGTGAACTACCGTCCTATTTCCAGCCTCCCCTTTTTGGGTAAGGTTGTTGAGAAAATCATGGCACAGCAACTTGAGGAACACCTCGTGTCCTTTTTTCACAACTATACACTGCTCTAATCAGGTTTCAGTGCTAGGCACAGCACTGAAATGGTGTTAGTGTGCATAATGACCTCCTCAGGTTGCGAGATAGAGGAGACAAGTCAATTCTTGTGCTCCTCGATCTCTCCTCAGCCTTTGACTCTGTAGAGCACGTTGTGTTTCTTGATTGCCTCAGACAGTAACGTGGCCTCACCAGCACTGTCATCAGCTGGTTTGAATCTTTTCTCTCTGGCAGGAAGCAAGAGGTGAGATGGGAAATTTCTCCTCCTCCCCAAAGCTCCTGCCATGTAGAGTACCTCAGGTGTCAATTTTGTTGCCAATGTTATTTGCAGTGTATATGCTCCCCCATTTGAGCTCATTATTGTGGGATGTTACTGTTATGCAGATTATAGTCAGCTGTACCTGCCCTTTGTACCAGGATCAACGGATGCTGTGGAAGTGCTTAATATCTAATTGGCTAAGACCAATGACTGGATGTTCTCCAGGGGGCTGTAACTAACCCGGACAAAACAGAGGTACTAGTGATTGGGCCAGTATGAGAGCATGATGGGAGTGCCTCCAACGAGGTTGCTGGATTATCCCTGGGACCCACACTGTGTATGGCCTCCCCTAGGGTGCGAGATCTTGGCATGATCCTTGATGACAGACTGACACCTGAAACTGAAATGTTGGCTGTCCTCAAAAGTGTTTTTTATCACTTAAGGAACATTGCCAGGATCAAATCTTTAGTTCTGCCCAAGGACGTGCCCTTGCTGGTGCATGCCTTTGTGACATCCAAGTACTACTAATTTAATGCTCTCTACTTTGGGGACCATGATTTCTGCAGATACCCTTCGCCAGCTACAGTTGGTACAAACTGCAGCTGCCAGGCTGCTGACTGGCCTTCCTAGGTCTAGCCATGTAACCCCAATGCTGCAATCTCTGATTGGCTGCCGGTCAGGTAGATGGTTATCTTCAAGGTGAGTTAACTCACCTATAAGGCCATACAAGGGCTTGGCCCTGGCTACCTGGATGATCTTCTGACACCTTTCACCTCAGTCCACTTCTTCTGTTTCTTGACCAGGGGCCTCCTTGAAGATCCCAGGACTAGATTAAGTGCTTCCGGTGACCGGGCTTTCAGTACTGCCAGACCAGTCCTATGGAATGAGTTGCCAATTGATTATAAGGGAGGCCCCATCGATAGAGGGGTTCAAGAGGGGCCTAAAAACATGTCTTTTTCCCCTCTGATCTTCCCAGGGTCAAGAACTGATCTACCAAAACATTCTGAAGAAAATCTACTGTTTATGATGTTGCTGTTTTATTGTTTATTTTATATATGACATTATATCTGATACCCTGCTTATTGTTTGTTTATCTGATACCCTGCTTATTGTTGGTTTTATCTGATGCCCTGCTTATTGCTTGTTTTACCTTATACCCTGCTTATTGCTGGTTTTATCTGATACCTTTCTTATTGTTTGTTTTATGTAACCCCCCTGCAAATGGGGGTTCCCAAAAGACTTCCAGGAGCTTGCTTGAATGCTCCAAGCTTGAATGGTGTTTGGCGTTTAAGCCATTTATCTGTGAGTGTTTTTAGAGCCCCTGGTACTGTCTCTTTAAGAGGTGTCTGCTTGCAGACATAATTAGTTTGTATGGGGGGACTGTGTGTTTCTCTGCTTGAGTACCACTCGAGCTGCTGCTGCCAATTCACTCCATTTTGCAGTCACTGGGAGTGCAAAGGGAACCTATCTGAAAGATGTAACTGTTTGCTAGAAATCATTTAGAGTAATAATGAAAATACAGTTTGTCTCCTGCTTTATTTGCAGTCAGAACTGTGTTTGCCTAGTTCCCCATTCTAGTTTTGAACTGATGAACTGGACCAATCAGTGTGGGTTAAGGTAGCTCTAAAATGGTGCCTTGGATGAATCAGAACTTGGACTAATGAATCTGAGCCAGCCACAAGAGGATTGTATGGGCAGTGACTCTGGGAGATGTAGTTTGGACTTGACACCTTTTGGACCAACAGGGCAGTCTATTGTGAGTAACAGCCAATCCAGCCAAGAACTGGGAGGAACGCAAAGGAAGTGCCGGGTTTTGTCTGCTGGAGTTTCAGTTGAGCTCTGGCAGTGAAGAGGGAAGGAGCCCTGTGCTTTTTGAGTGTGCAGTTTTAGTCGGAAAACACGTGTAAGGCCCCGAGTTCCAGTCTGCAGCTTGTGTAACTGCTTGTTAGGACTGAATCCATCATGTGAAGAGAATCAAAGGATATCTGAAGAGTAGAAACCAGGCTCACCCTGTAGAAGACTTGAGAAATTGCTGAATTGCGCTCGGTCTGTCAGGAACTGAATCTGCAGTGTGTTCTCCGGTATTGTGAGTAATTGCTATCAGGATAGAGAAGCAGCCTGCCTGGTATAGTACTCTCTTTTTTACCATATAAATGTGTGAGGAGGCTTGTGTAGCTCAAGTGAATCCTGCTGCCATTAAAGGACTTTTGCCTGTTACTGTTTACCATATAAATGTGTGAGGAAGCTTTGTAGCTCAAGTAGATCCTGCTACCATTAAAGGACTTTTGCCTGTTACTGTTTACCATATAAATGTGTGAGGAGTCTTGTGGAGCTCAAGAGTTGCCCTGCTGACGTTGAAGGACCCTATCTTGTTTGGAGGTCGTGAGTACTAATTCAGGGTCGCTCCTTGTTGAATTACAGTAGATCAAATGGAATTACTGTACTGCTGACTGTTTAACTAATTTTTCTTTCTCTGTGAGAAAGGGCCCCTACCAGCTGCCACGGTTTGGACTAGCCACTAGGGCTTGGGTACCCAGGGACAGTAACTGGTAGGAATAGGCATGTGCACAGAGCCATAGGTAGATGAGTAAAGTGATAAGCTAATTAACCTGAATTCCCCCTGTCCTTGTTATATCCCCCTAAATAAATCAGAGCTGCTTGTTTCAGCAAAGTTATACTGCCTGAGGTATTTGTCTATGTTAAAGTATTGTACTGTGATTCTTGCACTGTATCTTCTTATTTTACAGGGGGTCCCAGTGCCTGAACCAGTCCTGGGGGTAAGTGTATACTGTGAAGGTAATTCTGATATACTGTGTGGGCCACTAGTGGGAAGAAAGGGGGGTTTCAGTGTCCCAGAGGGCTGTGACCAAGTTAGTTTAACTATTGCAAACCCTGACCTCTGGGTGGAGGCACCCGCCATCAGATCCAGGCCCTCAAACTGTTAGTGGCAAATCAGGCAGGGGTAGTAGCCCATGGGATAGCGCCATCTAGGTGTTACATTCTTCTGATACCCTGCTTATTGTTTGTTTTATGTACAACACCCAGAACCTCTGGGATTGGGCACCTTAGAAATAAACTTTACTTTGCCTCAGTGAATACTGTAGGGGTGATTGCCAGGAGGTGTGTGGAGACCCAATGGAAAAATATTGAAGAGGGAATAGCTAAGGCAACAGCATGATGTTTGAAGGAAGAAAGCAAGGAAAGGAGGAGGATGAGGCTGCTTTGATTCTCAGAGGAGGTGGTGAAGGAAAAAAACTGCATTCAGGAAGTACAAGGATACCCAGATGGATGTGGACAGGGAGATATATCTGGAAAAACAAAGAGGGGAGGAGGAAGGGTGAGGGCAGCTAAGGCACAAACAAAGGAGAGGATTTCCAAGGTCAAAAAAGGGGGTAAAACATTACTCAGATATATGTATGAAAAGAGGAAAGAAAGGGGTGAGATAGTGAGAATTAGAAGGGTGGGAGTGCTCGTCACAGTAGGTGGATGGACCAACATGTATCAGCAGACACTGGAGGGAGTGGAAACAAGTCCATTTTTGGAGGAAAGAGTTCAGAATGGACTGGAAGTCCTAATGGAGAACAAGAAGACAGAACCTGATGGGATTCATCAAGGGTTCTAAAAGAACTGAACATGGTGCAAGCCACCCCTTTGGCAACACTGTTTAGCATTCCCATTGAAGATGGAGGTAGTTCTGGAGTACTGGAGTAAGGTTGATGTGGTACTTCTGCACTACAGCGGCAGGAGAGAGGAGGCTAGTAACTACAGGTCAGTCAGTCTTGCATCAGTGGTGGGGAAATTAATTCAGACCCTACTGAAGGAGAGACTGATGGAGTACCTGGGGGCATACAGGCGCATGGTTCCACAGGGGGGTCATGCCAAACAAATATCACAGATTGTTTGACTGGGTTACTAAGGAGGTGGATCAGAGGAGGGCAATGGATGTGGCCTACCTGGACTTCAGTAAGGCCTTCGACACAGTGCAGCACAGGAGGCTAGTAAAGACACTATGCAGCCTGGGGATTGGGGAGAAAGTGGTACGATGAGTGTTAAATTGGCTGAAGGCTAGGAGGCAGAGGGTGGCAGCAAATGGCAGACACTCAGGGGATGAGATACCAACTAGAGAGGTACTACAGGGATTGGTGCTGGGACAGATCCTCTTCAGTGTCTTCATAAGTGGCATTGCTGAGCAACTTGGGGGGAAGGTGCATCTCTTTGTGATAGCACAAAAATCTGCAACAAGCTGGGTACTCAGGAGAGGATGGAGAGAATACAAAGGGATCTGGGTAACCTAGAGAATAATCTATGATGTGGCAGTGATGGTTCAATACTAGAACATGCAAAGTCAGGCACCTGGGGCAGGGAAACCCAGGAGCTGTGTTTAAGATGGGGGTAGGTACTGACAGTCATCACACAAGAAAAAGACCTCATGGTACTCATATCTGATAATCCAAACGTGGCGCGGCAGGGTGACAAGAGAGTAGGTAAGGCTGGCGGGATGCTAGGGTGCACAGGGAAGGGGATTTCCAGCAGGAGAAAGGAGGTGGTATTGCCACTGTATCACTCACTAGAGAAACCCAACCTAATGTACAGTACTGTATCCAGGTCTGGAGGCTGCACCTCTATAAGGACACAGACAGGGTGGAAGCAGCCAAGAGAAAGGCTACACATGAGGAGAGGTTACAGGATCTCAACATTTACTCCCTGGCAGAGGGGAGCGTGCGAGGGGACATGATTGAGATATGTACTTCAAAGGGATAAAGAATGTAATTTAGTCATTTAATGAGAGAATCGGAATTTCAATTCTTTGAGTTATAGACTCTTTTGCAAAGGCTCCACGTCAGTACAGGAAAGCACAAACATTACATTAATAACAGTAATACATGCAGATGTGGTGTCCCTTTCAGGGAAAAAGTACCAGAATGGGGGGCATGCAATGAAGCTGGGGGGGGGAACAGTTTAAAAGGGATGAGAGGAAACATTTCTTCACAGAAGGGGCAGTGGATACCTTGAACAGTCTGCAAGCAGATGTGGTGGAAAAAAAAAATCTGTAGGTGCTAATGAACCTACCCTGGTAAAAAATAAATCTGTCACAATGATTCATTTGTAGCTTTCAATCTGACATGTTTCTATAATTAATTTTCTGCACATATTTATAAATACTACCTGACCCCTTTTGTCTTTTTAAAGTTTTCCTTTGGTTGGTTTACACAGCAGCTCAGTGATCCTTCTTGATCCTCTGTTTCAGGCTCCAACACCACAAACTGCACTGTTCAGAAACACAAGCAGCTGCTGCTCTTCAGAGTTTGGGACTAGAAGAACAAAGGATATCTATCCACAGAAAACCAGTTCCCTCTGCAGCTTCCCTTGTGCTCAGCATTCCTTACCTCCAGCTCCATGATCCTCTGTTTCAGTCTCCAACACCACAAACTGCACTGTTCAGAAACACAAGCAGCTGCTGCTCTTCACAGTTTGGGGCTAGAAGAACAAAGGATATCTATCCACAGAAAACCAGTTCCCTCTGCAGCTCCCCATGTGCTGAACATTCCTTATCTCCAACTTCATGATCCTCTGTTTCAGTCTCCAACACCACAGACTGCACTGTTCAGAAATACAAGCAGCTGCAGCCCTTCAGAGTTTGGGAATAAAATAACAAAGCTATGAATCCACAAAAAACAGTTACCTCTAGAGCAACCCGTGTGCTTAACATTGCTTACCTCCAGCTTCATTGTCCTTTGTTTCAGACCCAACACCACACACTGCACTGTTCAGACACACAAGCCACTGCTGCTCTTCAGAGTTGGGACTAGAAAAACAAAGGATGTCGAGCCACACACAAAAGTAGTTACTCATCCTCTGTCCTCTGTGCTCCTTTCTCCAGCAGTTTTCATAGCCTAAGGTTTACGTCCTATATCACTCTATTATGTGCCCCCCCACACCACTCAAAACGACTCAATATTCATAGTATGCAGCAGCAAGGAGGGCGAGAGGAAAGGGTTGCTAAATATTTACAGTTACACGCTAGCAGATCCTGTTTTGACTTGTCACTGTCAGGAGAAAGTACTTTTATTTTTATTTAGAATTTGGTGGCTGCAAGGTACATTGAGCCAAACAAAGCGTATTCCCAGGGTGTCCAGGAGAGGCAAGTGTAACCCCCAGGGGGCGCGACCCCTAGGGCTACTACCCCTGTCTGCCCCCACGGAGGCAGGATGAGGGGCCCAGATCTGTGGATGGGTGCCTCCACCCAGAGGTCGGGGTCAATACAGCAGAGACTGCCTTGGTTACAGCCCTCTGGGCTACTGCAACCCCCTGTCCGTCCCACTAGTGACTCACACTGGGTGTCAGCAATTCTTTCCACCAGTACACTTACCCCATGGATAATATATTCCAATGTACTCCAGGGACCCCCTGTAAAGTAAGGTACAGTTATATCACAGTCACCATGCAGCAATTTGTCAGAAAAGTTCAAACCAGCCAGGATGTAATTATATCACAGCAATCTGATTTATTAAATGGGCAGATAACAGGGGAAAGGGGGAAAATCAGGTTAATCGGCTTATACTGTTCCTATCCACTTAGGGCTCTGTGCACAGGCCTACCCTACAAGTTACTGTCCCAAGGGTACCCAAGCCCTAATGGCTAGTCCAAACCGTGGCAGCTGGTTGGGGCCCTTAACACAGATAAACATTACAGTCTTGAGCAGGTCAGAATAGAAGAAAGGTTTGATTAGGCAGTCAGCAATGTAATAATGCACTGAAACCACTGTGTAAACACTCTGCAGGGAGTTACCCTGAATCAGTACTCACAACCCCAGCAAATAACGATTCCTTCAACGCTACCAGGATGGAGCCTGAAATTCACCAGACTTCTCACACATTTATATGGCAAACAGCAACAGAGGGGTATCACACCAGGCAGCTGCTTCCAAGGCTCCCACAAACTCACAGCCACTGAGATAATGCAACGGCAGCTTCCACTTTTACTTCGGATCGAGCGCAAGTCAGCAATTCTCTTCAGTCCTCCTACAGGTTGAGCCTGGTGGGTAGCTGTACAAGGCACAGCCTCCTCTGACCGCCCACCGGCGGATTCCAGCGCGAACACACTTGCAGAGAAAAACGGCCGCCTAGGGCCTTCACGTGCTTCCTGCGTGAACACTTCTCAGCGCAGAAGCACAGAAGCTCCTCACTCCTCTCTAGCCACAACGCATCTAATCCCCAGCAGCAAGGGGCTCTCCTCTCAGTTCAGGCATGACCCGCTCCTATTGGCTGGCGGTGCATGCCAGTCACTTTCTCTGGCTCTCAGTGGTGCAGAAAAAGCAACATAGCCCATAATACCTTTCCCAATTACAAACAGTGCTTCTATTGGTCAGCCAACTCTGTGGGGTCCCAAATACTGATTGGTCCAATTCTGCAGTTCAGGACCAAAATGGAGGAGGCAATTGATACCATCTGTGCTGCAAAGCAAGGCAGGTTAGAACAACTACATTATCACTATTATGGTACAGCAATGTTAAGCAAACATTTGCATTCTCTACCAGAACTCCCTGTACACCACTAGCGATGGCAGCAAGGAGTTATTTGGCCAGTGCCCCAGGTGGGACTCCAGCATACAACACACAATCCCCCCATTTCAATTACTTACGGCTGCAACAGGCAGCCCTTAAAGGGACAGCTTACGGAGGCTTTTGGGAGCACTCCACGGCTCCCCATTAAAATGACTTTATGCCGGTCACCACCCCAGGCATAAAGCATATTCGGAATCCCCATTTGCAAAGGGGGTTACACCCTCCCTGGCCTGGAAAAGCTTGGCATCTGTGTCAAGCATTCACCCTCGAGGCACTTTAGGCAAACGACCCAATGAACATTATACCACATTTCCTTATACATAAACATTAGATTTACAGTGTATTATAACCCATATACATTATACACACAAAGTCTTACTCCTTTTTAACCTAGGTCATTGGTTTCTGTGCATGACACCGGGACTGAGGAAATCCCCCTTCTCTTAGTTACTAACAGGTCCCTCGAGGCAGGGACGCCACCCTCAAAGGGCACCACTAACAGTCTGGAGTTATCCCCCAAGGCTAAGTTAGGTAAAGAACTTGGGAACACATATACCCCCTTGTGAACCACATTCATGGGCAGGTTCACTGGCTGACCCAGGGATTCGTAGCTTAACTTTATTACTGGCCGTATTTTTCAGCCGGATCGTCTAGGGGTCTCAGAGGATCCCAACCCAGGCCCTGACTCCACTTCAGTATCAGTGGCATTAGCAACGGGAATCTCTTCAAGTGGAACAGGTTCAGAGCTTAAAACACTATTAGGGGCATGACCTTCTATCCCTGAACCTACCCCACTGGGCTTATCTGGGGGCAGTTTAGATACCAACGGGGAACCATCAGGGCACTCAAAATACTCTTCCACTTCGGGCATATGATGGGCTCGCTCCCCCATCTCACTCTCTTCTTCTGAAAAGTCGACTAATTCAGCCAGGCCAGACAATTCAGCCAGGCCTAAGGACTCAGTCCCTTGAGCTTGTCTGCCACCCCATTCGTCTTCTGGAGGCGTTGCCTCCAGGGACAAAGTAGAGGGCTCAATCTATACAGAGCAGGCAATTTCAGTTCCTGAATTAACAAGGGATTGCCCGAAACAAATTGACTCAGTTCATAGGAGGGATGAGTATTCAATATCACCTTCACTATCTTCTGACACTGAGGGTTGATCATCTCCTTCTGCAAGAGGGAGAGCAGGGCTCCCTTGGTGAACTTGCTAACGGCTCCACGGGCTTGGTTCTTCTCTTAGCAACAGATCTAGTCACAGGCCGGGAAGGAGCGGCAGGGGAAGGTTCAATTTCAATTAAGATCTGCTCAATCGGCAGCAGATGATTTCTGTGTATAGTTTTCACATCTTTCGAATTATTTTCAGGCCGCACTTTATATACTGTTAAGTCTGCCAACTGTCTCACAACAATATGAGGGAGGTGATGCCATCTGTTGGCAATCTTGTGTTTGCCATGCAGTCCCAGATTTCTCAACAGCACTCTATCTCCTTCTCTCAACTATACTGTTTTCTCTTTTTTATCATATCTCTCCTTGTTAGCCAGATTTCGTTTCGCAGCCATAATCTGCGCCAGTTGATAGGCATGGTTCAATTGGGTCTTTAATCTCTGTTCGTACTGTAGGTGGTTTTCTGCTTGCACCCCATCGGGGAAAACCCCAAAACACACATCCACTGGCAATCTAGCCTCTCTCCCAAACATTAGTCGATGAGGGAAAATCCTGTAGCATCACTTCATGCAATTGTAGGCATGAACTAAAGTGCTGATCTGTTGACTCCATCTCGATTTATCTTTTGATTGTAAGGTGCCCAGCATGTCAAGCAACGATTTATTAAACCTTTCAGGCTGAGGGTCTCCTCTGGATGATAGGGGTGGTTCATGATTTTGTACCCCCACAAAGATAGCATCTCTTTAAACAAATGACTCTCAAAGTCCCTTCCTGGGTCGGAATGAATCTCTGAGGGCCCCATAGTGGATGAAAAGTTCCAACAAGTATCTTAGCTGACTGGTTGCTTTCGATCCTTAGTCGGGAAAGCTTGTGCGTACCGGGTAAAATGATCAGTGACCACCAATATATTGCTGACACTTTTCAAATCAGGCTCCAAACTCAGGAAATCAATACAGACCAGATCCGTAGGAGCACTAGTGGTAGTGTTGACCAGGGGAGCAGCTCTCTGAGGTAACGCTTTTCTTTGCAAACAATGACCACAGGTCTTGACATACTGTTCCACATCTGCACTCATCTTCGGCCAGTAGAATCGAGCCCGTACCAAGTCAAGTGTTCGATCTATACCCAGGTGCCCCATTTGATTATGCAACAACCTTAGGACAAGTTCTTTAAAAACTGATGGCAACACCAATTGTTGTCGGTGTACCTGGCCCTCCTTATCTACAGTCTCTCTATATAGTAGTTGGTCGATCAACTTTAATTTGGGCCCCTCTTTATAAAACAAGGCAGTCCGTAAGTCAGTGGAGCGGAGTTTGGATACATCCCATCCAGCCTGCAAAACCCCTACAGCCGTTCTTATCATAGGATCACAGGATTGAGCCTGTTGGAGATCATCATTGCTGAGTTACGGCAGAGAACTGGTGTCCAAAGTAGAGGAATTACAGTAAGCAGCAGGTATGCAGTTTTCCGGCGGCCCCAAGCAATCCACCACACAATCCACAGTATCAGGAGACACCTGTTCTTCTTTACCAAATTTCTGGCATGGGGCTCTTATGTCAAGTTCAGACAAGCAGACCCATTCAATCTGGGGCACAGGCCTTCGAGAAAGAGCATCCGCATCTATATGGTTAAGAGCCACGGTATTCTAGCATAGTGCATAGGTGGCCAGAGGCAGAGAGCCACCTATGCCCAGTAGAATCCAATTTGCAGAGGTCTGTACATAGGTCAGAGGTTGTTATCAGTCTTTACTAATATCTTGGCACCATATAAATAGTCATGAAACTGATCAACAATGGCCCACTTAAAGCTAAAAACTCTAGTTTATGCACGGTAATTTTTCTTTGAAGCGCCAGACTTCTGACAACAGCTACAGGTCTCAGCCCATTTGAGTGCTCCTGATACAACACAGCCCCAGCCCTTGTAGACTAGCATCAGTATGAAGAGTGTAGGGCTTGGCACTGACCATCGAATAACCAGTATTGGGCGTCGTGAGTTGATATATGATATCGTGTAAAGCTTCCTCACACTCAACAGTCCATCAGTCTCCGAACACATTGTTTGCCCCAAAAATATTGCTTCTCTATATCAGTGTGCACACCCTTCTTATACTTCTTTTGAGTAGGCGGATACCCCTGAGTAAGATTAAGGAGGGGGCGAATTATTCATGAATAGTCTCTGACAAACCGCCTATAATATCCACAAAACCCCAAGAATTGTTGCAACTCTTTTAAATTCCTGGGTTGAGGCCAAGTGGTCAATGCCTCCACCTGCCAGGTCAGTCTCTATGCCCTCAGTGGACACTATATGGCCCACATATTTCACGGAAGTCTGGAAAAACTGACACTTGTCAATAGATTTAGGCTGAAATCCTCCAACCGATCCAGAACTTTAAATAATCGTTGCTCGTGTTCTTCCAATGATCGACCAAACACTGTAACATCATCCAAATAAACCAAACACTTGAGTAGGTTCATGTCCCCCACAGCTCGTTCCGTAAAGTGCTGAAAAGTGGCTGGGGCACCCAAAATTTCTTGAGGCATCCAAACAAACTCATAGAAGCGTAAGGGGCAAATGAAAGCAGTCTTCTCCTGGTCATCTGGGGCCATCGAGATCTGACAATATCCGCTCCAAAGATCCAACACAGAGAACCACTTACTACCATTCAAACAATCCAAGGCGTCTTGTATGCGTGGCATGGTATATTGATCTGGAATAGTCCGCCTATTCAAAGTGCGATAATCTACACACATCTGAACAGCCCCATTTTTTTTCTTACTACTACGATAAGGGAAGCATAAGGGCTCCTAGACTCTTGAATTACACCAGCAGCCAACATTTCTTGCAGATGCCACCTTACATCCTCTATGTCAGCGGGGGCCAGACGTCGGGATCTCTCTCGGAAGGGTCTTTCGTCGTGCAGTCGAATGTGATGCTCAGCTCCTTGTACGCATACTACATCCCTCTCCTTCAGGGAAAAAACCTGGTCCCGCTGGGCAAGCTTCCCTCACTGACCCTTCCGATTCCAGTCAGCGGGCAGCGGGGAGCCACCAAAGTCAAATAGATCAGGAGTAACTCTATCACCTGTTCGGGTACTCTTTCTATTTGGTAGTACAGCAGTATCTGCACAATGAACACTAGCCAGGACACACCCTCTTTTTGTTTGAATTTCTTTATCAGACACATTTTGCACTTGAACCATCACCCTCTTAATGTAAGCATGGGCTCTAGCCAGCAGAATGCTGGGTTTCAGCAACAACCCCTCAGGTAATTCTCCCTCCACAGGTGCATCCAGCATTAACAACTTATTCTTGACATCTGCTTTTAGTCATACCTCTCCATGCAGAACACATTGTGCATTTGGGGCAAGTACCATGGGGGCTGGATCCTTTTTCCACACCACCCCCACAAGGCCTTCGGGTTCCTCCAGACTACCCTTCTCCTGAGTGGCTTTAACCTTTTGAATCACAGCAGGTATGTAGAGCTATGAGTCTGAAATACTCGTTTCTCTGAGCACAATTGAAGCCCAATGTCCAAACATGTGTGCATTTGTCCCAATCAAAAGAGCACCCCATCGTACAGTCCAGTGGGGGGCAAACTAACACTAAGGTTTCCACTTGCTCTTCTACTCCATTTGCGGTTGTAGGGAAAGATAACCAGACATGGATGTACCCCAAATACGGATAGGCCTTATTGCTCAATCCTCATACATGTAGACCAGTTAGGAGCTGCAGGGGCACCTCAGATAAATGTGCTTGATACCAGTCCTGAAACATGATGGTCACCTGGGAGCCACTGTCCAGTGCAGCTCAAGTGGGAATTCCATTCACCCGCACCCGGGTCTCCATAGACAGGCCAACCACATCAGACCAGTTGGGGGTAACAGCATTGGTAGCCTGGCGGGCATGGGCCTGAGTCACAACTTTTCTTAGGGGCCCGAGACGGAGCCTGGCGGTGTTGGGTGATCAGCCTGCGGTTAACTCTCCTTAAATTCTCTGGCCTCTGGCACTCAGGCTGAAAATGCCCATTTTCCCCACAGTGATAACAAAACTCGGGATCCTGGGGGTCACTATTCTGTGGGGGCCCTGAGGGGAGTGAGAAAGCTCTCTAAGGCTAGGGTCCGGGACTCTACATGACTCAGGGGTCCGGGACTCTACATGACTCAGGGGCCCCAGACCGAGTAGGGTACATAGTAGACTGCTTTAAGTCCCTCACCAGTTCCCATAAATTCCTGATCTCAGCCCTCAAATCACCCTCCACATAGGGGTCAGTGGAAACAACTCACATTTCCACAGTACCTAGAAAATCCGGGGCCCCCTCGGACCCTCCAGGCGAACCAGTCTCCTTAGGGGTGTTAGACTCAGGGGTCCCACTAGGGTTCACTGCCCCCACACAGGGTTCCCGCCCCTCTTCATCAGTCTCCACTTCCTGAATTTTCCTCATCAATTGACAATAGTCAGGTGGGGTAGCCCACTAATCATGCAATTTGAGTTTTGGCAGCGTTACACTAGAGAATCGAGCAGACTTTAAAACATGTTCTAATTGAACCTGATTCAGGGCTGTAGCAGTGATTCCCCATTTTCTATACGCCTTCTGCAATGCCCGCTCCACTCTAGTAACAAGAGCGGATAGTTTTTCATTTTTCCACTGCTTAGCAGACCTGAATTTCCATAGTAAATCTTCACCAGTTTCTGTACTCCCAAAACCCCTTCTAAAGCAGAGAGAACTGCAGCGGTGGCTTCTGGATGGGTGGCGGAAGAACCTAATGGTTTCTAAGGCAGGACCCCCAAACTCTCCATCAGCCTCTTCCTTTTCTCCCCTCAGAGCATTGCCACTCCCTGGACTAAAGGGGTGGCATAGTCCATCCACGCTCCAGGTCATCCTCCCGGGAAGCACTGGTACCACACCAGGTAAAAGTTTTAACGGTAGGAATCGAGAGCTGTATGGATGGGACTCTCAAGGCAAATAAGCCAACACGGAACTTTTGGGCAAGCACGGAGAGGTACCCGGGGAACCCCGAGGAGTAGTATCACTGGACAAATCCAAGGCTTGCAACAACTCCTGGGTAGTCCTCCCCTCCACAGCCAACAATTTAAGCAGTTTGTCTTTAAAACTATTCATCTGGGGAAACCCCCCAGGAGTGACTGACCCACTTCGGACATGAATTAGCCTCCAACCCTGGGATGCACCCTCCGGGTAAATCACAGGAGGTACCTTCTCAGGGTCGATGGCCACACTGCATAGGAGTAGCACCTGCAGCGTCTGGTCAAGCAGATCAGTCATACGCCCTTTCACCTCAACCTTACCCAAACACCTTACTCGCTCAGCAACAGAAACAATATCAGCAGTGGAGGTACCCAGAGGCACATCTAACAATAATACAATCTTCTTGGAGTCTAGCTCTTCGGCCTCACCCCATCCCATCAGTCTGTGTACCATGGTTTTAATGGGCCCCAGTTTAATCTTTTCCAACATATCCCCTTCCAATTTTTCCATATCTGAGGTATTTCCTCACTGAGCCACTAGGGGACGCAAATCCCAGTGGTGCCTCCAATTTGTAACCCCCAGGGGACGCTACCCTTAGGGCTACTACCCCTGTCTGCCCCCACGGAGGCAGGGTGAGGGGCCCAGATCCGTGGACAGGTGTCTCCACTCAGAGGTCGGGGTCAATACAGCAGAGACCCCCTTGGTTACAGCCCTCTGGGCTACTGCAACCCCCCGTCTGTCCCACTAGTGACTTGCACTGGGTGTCAACAATTCTTTCCACTAGTACACTTACCCCACGATAAATATATTCCAATGTACCCCAGGGACCCCCTGTAAAGTAAGGTACAATTATATCACAGTCATAATGCAGCAATTTGTCAGAAAAGTTCAAACCAACCAGGATGTAATTTGAACACAGCAATCTGATTTATTAAATGGGCAGATAACAGGGGAAAGGGGGAAAATGAGGTTAATTGGCTTATACTGTTCCTATCCACTTAGGGCTCTGTGCACAGGCCTACCCTACAAGTTACTGTCCCAGGGTACCCAAGCCCTTATGGCTAGTCCAAACCATGGCAGCTGGTTGGGGCCCTTAACAAGATAAATATTACAGTCTTGAGCAGGTCAGAATAGGAGAAAGGTTTGCTTAGGCAGTCAGCAATGTAATAATGCACTGAAACCACTGTGTAAACACTCTGCAGGAGCTACCCTGAATCAGTACTAACCCCAGCAATAACAATTCCTTCAACGCTACCAGGATGGAGCCTGAAATTGTGAACTTCTCACACATTTATATGGCAACAGCAACAGAGGGTACCACACCAGCAGCTGCTTCCAAAAGCTCCCACAAACTCACAGCCACTGAGATACTGCAGCGCAGCTTCTACTTTCCCTCGGACCGGCGCAAGTCAGCAATTCTCTCCAGTCCTCCTACAGGTTGAGCCTGGTGGGTGGCTATACAAGGCACAGCCTCCTCTGACCTCCATGGTGGCAGATTCCAGCGCGAACACACTTGCAAGAAAGCGGCCGCCCTAGGGCCTTCACGCAGCTTCCAGCCGGAGCACTTCTCAGCGCAGAAGCACAGAAGCTCCTCACTCCTCTCTAGCCACAACGTATCTAACCCCCAGCAGCAAGGGGCTCTCCTCTCAGTTAGGGCATGACCCGCTCCTATTGGCTGGCGGCACATGCCAGTCACTTTCTCTGGCTCTCAGTGGTGCAGAAAAAGCGCCATAGCCCATAATACCTTTCCCAATTACAAACAGTGCTTCTATTGGTCAGCTGACTCTGTGGGGTCCCAAATACTGATTGGTCCAATTCTGCAGTTCTGAACCAAAATGGAGGAGGCAATCAAAACCATCTGTGCTGCAAAGCAAGGCAGGTTAGAACAACTACATTATCACTATTATGGTACAGCAATGTTAAGCAAACATTTACATTCTCTACCAGAACTCCCTGTGCACCACTAGCGATGGCAGCAGGGAGTTATTTGTCTAGTGCCCCCAGGCGGGACTCAAGCATACGACACACAATTCCCCCCATTTCAATTACTTACAGCTGCAACAGGCAGCCAAAGAGACAGCTAACGGAGGCTTTTGGGAGCACTCCACGGCTCCCCATTAAAATGGTTTTATGCCAGTCACCACCCCAGGCATAAGGCATATTCAGAACCCCCATTTGCAAGGGGGTTACACAAGTCAGCAGTGAAAGGCCATTATAGCCAGCTGATGCCTCAAAAAATCTTAGACGATACAATATTTACACTCAATTATATTACATTTTCTTATAGTTTACTGTTTCTCAGTATTTACCAGCCCATTAATGGCTGGAGCTGCATGGTGTAGGACACATTTCAGAGTCGGACAGGAAATGACTTCAGACTGAGAGCAGCTACAGGCAGGTGAGCACACAGGGAGCTGCAGAGAGAACTGTGGATATCTCTTGTTCTCCTAGTCCAAACGCTTCCAAGTGCTGAAGAACTGAAGCTACTCACACCTCTGTGTGGTTTTGAAACATTACCAGGAGGTGGTGTGTTGGAGATTGAAACACAGAATCAATAAGTTGGAGGTAATTACTGATTGCAAGGATTACTGTGTCAGTGTGTTTAAAAAGGTGAGGCAGAAACTGGGCAAACTACGGTCAGTTTGCAATGCTTTTCAAATCATAATACTTGAATTTGTACAGAAACAGACAGTGTTATTGCAAGGCTTGCTGACAAACTACTTTATTTATTTTGTTTCTACCTTCTCTGCCCAGTTTATTCTGGCTGCATTTGTCATTACTGTCACTCTACCTACAGTGGCAACCTGTAGACAGCAAACAGGGGAGCCGCAGAGGGTCCTTGTTTTCTGTGGACACGGTACCCATTAACATACTGACATACAGACAGCAAACAGGGGAGCTGCAGAGGGACCTTGTTTTCTGAGGGCATGGTACCCATTAACATACTGACATACAGACAGCAAACAGGGGAGCTGCAGAGGGACCTTGTTTTCTGAGGGCATGGTATCCATTAACATACTGACATACAGACAGCAAACAGGGGAGCTGCAGAGGGACCTTGTTTTCTGAGGACACGGTACCCATTAACATACCGACATAGAGACAGCAAACGGGAGCTGCAGAGGGACCTTGTTTTCTGAGGACGCGGTACCCATTAACATACTGACATACAGACAGCAAACAGGGGAGCTGCAGAGGGACCTTGTTTTCTGAGGACGCGGTACCCATTAACATACTGACATACAGACAGCAAACAGGGGAGCTGCAGAGGGACCTTGTTTTCTGAGGACATGGTACCCATTAACATACTGACATACAGACAGCAAACAGGGGAGCTGCAGAGGGACCTTGTTTTCTGTGGACATGGTACCCATTAACATACTGACATACAGACAGCTAACAGGGGAGCTGCAGAGGGACCTTGTTTTCTGAGGACACGGTACCCATTGTTCTTCTGAATCCAAAGGATCCCTAATGATTCTGAACAGTGCAGGTTCAAATTATCAGGAGGTGGTGTTAGAGACTAACTGAGGGTCACGAAGTTGGAGGTGAGAAGAAAATACGTTTACCTGTGCTGAAAACAAAAGGCAAAGCAGAAACAGTGCAGAGTAGGTTATTTTGTACATGCAAGGAGGCAGTGTTATTTAAAGTTTTTTTGTGCTTTGCCAAAGTGTTTTATTTTATTTATTTATGTTATAGTGTCTTTGGGCTCAGGAATCTGGCTACATTTGCCATTACCCTGACTAACCTCCACCTACACAAGGTAACCTTTACTTTTTGTGTAGGGTGGGCCGTGAGCCCTCCCAGCATGTCTGGGGGTATCACTGGGGTTAAGGTCACTTGGGAGGGGTTCTACATCAAGAAACCATCAAAGTCCATTTACTTGGCACTGGGTGAAGGCATTTGCCTGGCACGCTGGTGACCTGGGTTCACTCCCAAACCCGGGACGTCAGGAGCAGAGGCTGACAGGGAGGGATACAGAGCATCCCAGTTGGAGCGCATCACTGTCTGGTGGCTCCTTGTGGCTGAGTTCATCCAAGATGTGCTTTGTGGTGTGGGTGACCATGCACCACATGCATGCCTATGGAAGGACGCCACAGCATGCACTCAAGGTGGGGCAACAAACAAGGAAAAGGCTGCCCAGCCACCTAGATGATGGCAGCGTGCCCGCCCCGCTGCTGCAAAGCTGGTTAGCCCTAATTCTGTACTCACTCTGGGAAAGATGGAATCTGGTGTAGTGGGTGACCATGCACCACATGCACGCCTACACAAGGACGCCACAACATGCGCTCAAGGTGGGGCAACAAACAAGGAAAAGGCTGCCCAGCCACCTAGATGATGGCAGTGTGCCCTCCCCACTGCTGCGAAGCTGGTTAGTCCTGATTCTGTACTCACCCTGGGAAAGATGGAATCTGGTGTCGTGGGTGACCATGCACCACATGCACGCCTACACAAGGATGCCACAACATGCGCTCAAGGTGGGGCAACAAACAAGGAAAAGGCTGCCCAGCCACCTAGATGATGGCAGCGTGCCCTCCCCACTGCTGTGAAGCTGGTTAGCCCTGATTCTGTACTCACCCCGGTAAAGATGGAATCTGGTGTCATTGGGCACTGAGTGAGTGTCCCTGCCTGCTCCCCCCCCCGCGTGCACATGGGGAGCCTCCCCAGTGAAGGGATACACTGTACACTGGGACAACCGGTGTTAGTGTAGCAGCACACGGCATCTGGGCAGTCGGAGCAGCGGAAAAAGGGCTGAGCTGGCCAAAGGAGTGTGTGGCTGTGCTGCATGTCAGCATCATAAATAGATTAAAAAACAAAAAGTCAGTTTATTTGATCTCCCAAGCACTGTGGTGACCTCAGGGCATCCATAGGCACATGGCAGGGCTGGCTAGACTGCGGATTGGGGGGGGGTAGCATAAGTTAGAAACAAACAGATGGATTGTCCAAACAGGAATTATTAGTTAAAATGTACCAGATCCTTTCTTTTCTTGAGTTCCAATGATGTTATCCTTTTTTAAAGCTGGCACAGTTCATTTGTCAGTTACTGTAAGGTGGTACTTTACAGACTCTTCTGGGTTGGAAATAACCCTGGTGGGGTACTTTATTCACATCTTTGGCCTTGTGGAAGCACATTTACGCCTGGGTTCCCCACTCCTGAGCCTGACTGACAACCTAAACAGACTTTTGGTAGCCTGTTTTCTTAGACACTAGCCACTGGGCTAATTCACAGTTTCTCAGCTGGCAACATATTGGTGTTAATTGATCCAGTGAGGGTTTCTCAGGGATCCACTCTGTCCTTCACAAAGCACATCCTTTGCTGATCCTGTTTTACACGTTTCTATGTTACTCACAATCACAGACTCCAAGCCCATCTGGGCATAGCTGAGGTGCCTACTGGGCACATCACATCTTCACTATGGGCAGAATGGCCCACACCACACATTTTCTGAGGTACCACTCCACTGCTGACTGGAACAGGTATCCTATCGGCGTCGATCCCTCTCTTTGAGGAGTGTGGGCACTGCTGAGTGCCACCCAAACCTGTACATCAAGTAAAGATTAAATCTCACCTCGGACCTTTGGCCCACAGTACTCTCTGGTACACTTCTCCTCACAGACAGACCTCTGAAGCTATTTTTCTCCTGGAGAGGGCTCCCCCCTCCAGGTCCTTGTTTGATGGTAGCTGCCACAAATGAACTCTTTTTTCATGAGGCCAGCCTCTGCTGAGAAACTTACAGACAATGGGAGATAGCACTGTGTGTCAGGCGCTAGCCTCTCACACTCTTGCTCAGCAGACTCTCTCCCCTCCAGCAGACAACACTGACTCCTCCCATTTTGGAAAGACAGGGCAGATTAGCTGACCCTGTCCTTCAAGAGGATAGGAGCTGGCATTACACTAGAGGCTGACAGACACTCTTAAAGGGATATTCACATAACTCCTGTGGGGGGTACATTTGCTTTGGACATACTTTCCCTCCCTCCATACACTTAGCATCCTCCTGGCGGACACTGCATTTCTTGACCTGGATACAGACCTCCTTCCATCACTAAGTACCGTACTTTCCTTTGTTTTCCCTGCACTCTACCTTTCTGAGCTGAGTTAATCCTGTCCTGACTTTATAATTTCTCTCCCCAAACTGTCTTGTACTTGCTGTTATCTGCATTTCCTTGTCATTTCTGTATCCTCCATCCTGGTGGTAGTCAGCTTGGAGGGAACAGTCCCCTCTGTGGTAACAGAGGCATACCCTATCTAGCTGAACAGGTAAGAGGGTCTCTCCTATGACATGAAAGCCTGCTGCTCCCACCAAAACACCAGTTGTTACTACATCTATGGGAACAACAAGGCGCATCAGTTGAGATCCTTGTCAGTTCGTCTTGGGTGAGTATCCCTTGAGGCATGCGAGGGCCATTTCTGTTGGTGTCAGTAGTTGGCAACGTGTTTTTCTATTGGTTGTTAATTTTTCTTCAGACTGGTAGCAGAGGCTGTCACTCAGCTCATGGGGAACATTGCCAGGCACTCTCTGCAGCTACAAGCAGAGACATTGTGTTTCCCTGTGGGGCTGAGTTATGTAAGTTATCTCTGTTTTTTTCATTTTGGCCTGCCACAGGGCAGAGGTCTGGCCATGCATGGCCTGCCACAGGGCAGAGGTCTGGCCATGCATGGCCTGCCACAGGGCAGAGGTCTGGCCATGCATGGCCTGCCACAGGGCAGAGGTCTGGCCATGCATGGCCTGCCACAGGGCAGAGGTCTGGCCATGCATGGCCTGCCACAGGGCAGAGATCTGGCCATGCATGGCCTGCCACAGGGCAGCGGTCTGGCCATGCATGGCCTGTCACAGGGCAGAGGTCTGGTCATGCATGGCCTTGTTGGAAAGTAGCTTCTCCAGTGGCAGTTGTTTAGTCCCAGTCTAATGATAGCAGCCGGTGATGTAGCAGGAGGCACCAAGCCTCATGGTTGCAAAGACCTTGGTTATGGACTCTGATTGTGTGGCTGAGGTGGTGATGTCATGTGCTGGCTCGTTTTGTCACTAATACTAAGTGGCATTTAGACAGCAGTAAAAAGAGCAAGATAAGTTACCATGGGGGAGAAGTGTTTTCCTGTCACTGAGTCATCAGTCAGGCTTTCCTGTTATTCATGCAAGAGAAGCCACACATGATGGCACTTATGGGACGGAGTAGGGGCCAGACATGATGGGAAGAGGGAGAGCTCTCCATTGTACAAACCCTTCTTCTTTCTGAGAGACTGATGACCACAGCAAGGCATCAGATCTGTTAGAGAGCTGTGCAAGTTGTGTGAAAGGAATACTTCACTGAGAGTGAGCTGTGATTCCTTGCTGGCAGGGCAAGCAGTATAGTGCAGTGGTTTAAGGCTCTGAGCTGCAAATCTGGAGACCTGGGTTTGAATCCCACAGCCCTCACTTGCACACTTTTATTTATTTCAGCCTTGTACTGTACTGTATACACTGTATATACTTTTTCTTCCTTGTATATTATTGCTTTTTGTATACCTGCTTCTGTACTGTACTTTGATGTATTCATGACCAGGTTCACCTTGCAAATGAGCCTTGCTCAATGGTGCCCACCTGTATAGAAACATAGAATTTGATGGCAGATAAGGACCACTTGGCCCACCCAGTCTGCCCATGTCCCTGCCTACTGGATAAGCTGCAGATCCTAGTTAACCAGCAGCCTACTTCTTCCTACCCCTACCCCCTAGAATTGCCTTATGACTGTCCCATGCATGCTTGAATTCCACCACTGTTTTTGACGCTATGACCCTCCTCCGGAAGGCTGCTCCATGCATCCAGAACCTCTCTGTGAAAAAATACTTCCTTAAATTACCTCTGAGCCGCCCCTCTATCTTCAAATTGTGCCCCTTGTTCTTGCACAGCTCTTTTTGAAAGATGCTACCCTCTTGGACTTTGTTGATTCCTTGAGGTACTTGAAAGTTTCTATCATGTCCCCCCTCTCCCTCCTTTCCTCGAGGCTATACATATTAAGCTCCTTAAGTCTCTCTTCATATAGAAACATAGAATTTGACTGCAGATAAGGACCGCTTGGCCCACCCAGTCTGCCCATTTCCCTACCTGATGGATAAGTTGCAGATCCTAGTTAACCAGCAGCCTACTTCTTCCTACCCCAACCCCCTAGTGTATTCATGATCAGGTTCACCTTGCAAATGAGCCTTGCTCACTGGTGCCCACCTGTATAGAAACATAGAAACATAGAATTTGATGGTAGATAAGGACCGCTTGGCCCACCCATGTGGTGTCTTCCGGTGTAGACCCTGCACCATTTTAGTTGCCCTCCTCTGGACAGCTTCCATCCTGTCTATGTCTTTGGAAGACTGGGTCTCCAGAACTGCACACAGTACTCCAGATGGGGTCTGACCAGCTGTCTGTACAGAGGGATAATAACTTCCTGTTTTCTACTGATGATGCCTCTCCCTATGCATCCCAGTATCCCCCCAGCCCTCTTTGCTGCCCTCTCTCATTGCTTGCCCACCTTAGGTCATCTGATATGACTACCCCAGGTCCCTTTCCATTTTTGTTGTTGTTAGTATCTCACCCCATTGTGTACTCTTCCCTGGGTTTTGTTTCCCAGGTGCATTACTTCTTTAGTATTGAATCTAGCTGCCATACATTTGACCATTCCTCTAACCTTGCCAAGTCCCTTTTCATCCTTTCCACCCCACCTTGTGCTCTGTTGCAGATCTTTGTGTCATCTGCAAAGAGACATATTTTTCCTTCCGGTCCTTCTGCAATGTCGCTTATAAAGACATTGAAGAGGACCGGGTTCTAATATTGAACTCGTGGTACCCCACTAGTAACCCCCCTTTCTTCAGAGTGGACTCCATTTACTATTACTCTCTGTGTCCTATTCTCCAGCCAATTTTTTACCCAGGCTGTCATCTTGGGACCCACTCCCAGGCTAGCTAACTTGTATATTAATCTTTTGTGTGGGACTGTGTCAAATGCCTTGCTAAAGTCTTATTGTTTATTGTAAAATCTAGGAATTAATACCTTTGAGCCAAGGCTCTTTTACAAAGGTTCCATGTTAAAAAACATTTACAGACAAATAGAGGTACAAGGTTGCACAAAAATTGCTAAAATCTATTGAGATTAATGTACAGCAGATAATCACTTAAGCACTTTCAATAGTATAGAAAATAAATGAGGAGGGAAAGATAGGTAAGGGAGGTAGGTAGGCAGTGTAGGTAATAAAAGAGGAAAAAGGGGGGGTAGGAGGAAAGAGCAGACCATAAGTAGGAGATGGGGATCCATTACTAGGCCATTGTCAAGTGTGGGTCTAGCTAGGCCATGTCCACAGCCCCTCCCTGATCTACTAGTTTGTTCACCCAGTCAAAGAAATCTATCAGATTTGTCTGGCATGACCTTCCTGCTGTGAATCCATGCTGCTTTGGGTCCTGTGCCCCTCTGGCCTCTAGATACTCGATAGTTCTTTCCTTCAGAAGTGATTCCATCATTTTCCCTACCACTGAGGTTAAACTAACAGGTCTGTAGTTTCCTGCTTCTGCCTTGCTCCCACTTTTGTGAAGGGGAATCGCATCTGTCCTCCAGTCCTCCGGTACCACCCCATCCTCCCATGATTTGTTAAACAGGGTAGTCAGTGGTGTCACTAATTCCACCCTTAGTTCTTTTAGAATTCTGGGATGAATCCCATCAGGCCCCATTACTTTGTCCAACTTCAGTTTTAAGAGTTCTTTCAGAACCCTTTCTTCTGTAAATGGGCTGGTATCAACTTCTGTATCCAGAGTGTTTCTACTGTTTGTTTTAGGTACCTCCCCCCTCTTCCTTTGTAAATACTGAGCAAAAATATTTGTTTAGTATCTCTGCCTTTTCACAGTCACCCTCTGCCCCCCCCATTAAGCCTCACTATCCCTCCCTTGGTCTTCCTTCGCTCCCTGATGTACCTATAAAAGGTTTTATCCCCCTTCTTAACTGAGTTGGCTATCTTTTCCTCGGTTTGGGCCTTTGCTGTTCTGACTGCCTTCCCAGCTTCCTTTTGCTTTAACTGATACAGTTCTCTGTCCTGCTCCTTCTGTGATTCCTTGTACTTCCTGAAAGCTTTCTTTTTTCTCTTGAACCTTCACTGCCACTTCCTTTGAGAACCATAGTGGTTTCTTACATCATTTAATTTTGTTTATTTGCTTCACACAAAGGCTTGTTACCTCTGTGATGGCAGTTTTTATTATTCCCAATTGTTCTTCCACCCCTCCTTCCTGCCTATTTGCTAGTGCATTCCTTAGGCACTCACCCATTTTGGCAAAGTCAGCCCTCCTAAAGTCCAGTACCTTTGCCTTTGTATGGCTTGACTCTATTGCTGTGTTTATTGTGAACCATACTGTTCGATGGTCACTAGTTCCCAGATGGCTACCCACTTTACATCTGTGATCTCTCTTCATCTCCATTTGAGAGAACCAGGTCTAAGATTGCTCCTCTCGAGTGTGCCCAATACTAGTTGTCTAAGGTATGCCCTTAGGGCATCTAGAATAACCCCACTCTTCAAGTGGCTGCTGCAACTGCACTCCAGTTAACATCTGGCATATTCAGATTGCCCATCAGCAATATCTCCCTTTTCTGCCATACTAAGTATACTTTCTATCATTTCTGTCCATTTCCTCCCTTGAGAAGGGGTCTGTATACAACCCCTGTGCGGATTGTGGTGCCATTGCCGTCTCCAAATTTACCCACAGTGCTTCTTCTCTTCCCTGTTTTCCCTTTTGTTCTGCTGCTTTGATTCCTTCCCTTATGTAAAGAGCTACTCCTCCTCCTCTATTACCCTCTCTGTCCCTCCTGTAGACAGTGTATCCTGGTATGTTTGCGTCCTAGTCATGGTTTTGTGTGAACCATGTTTCTGTGACTGCCACGATATCCAGATGTTCCTCCTCCATCAATATATGAATGTATGAATAAAGATTTTGATTGATTGATTGATACTGTGTGACGCAGAGCAAGTCACTTAACTTCTCTGTGCTCCCGGGTCGCACCTGTAAACAAGCTTTCAGCATAGTGTGTCTCTCTTGGTTAAACAATTGAGGGGGAAGGTCCCTCTGTGCTTCTGAAGAAGCTGAGTGAGAATCAGTGTGTTTCCCAGTCTTTCTCAAGGTTACTGGCTGTGTCTCCAGAGCACGGGGAGGGTTGCTGAAATATCTCCCCTCCTCGCCTGTTTATATATTTCTTTCAAATGTTTCACCAGGAAAGACATACTGAGCCAATAGACTCTTGCTTCTAGATGGGTCGGGGGGTTAAAAGAGGGACATTTGGCATGTTTTAGACAAAATTATGTATGACTGAAGAAGCATTAAAACAGGATATAACTGGCAGTTTATATAAGTATTATATACAGCTGGAATGGGATATTGCAGAGGAAAACATCAGGAGTGTAGCAGTAGGGTTCAGTTAAGGTGCAGTGTGCATTACGTGTTTGTCAGTTGAAGGTAAGGGGGACAGGAAAAGGGATGAGGTACAGGAAGTGGAAGAGTGGAACAGAGGCGGGATAAGATGCAGTTTTGGTGTGGAACAAGACATTTAGGAGGAGAAAGGAAAGGAAAGGGAGCATAGAGGCAGAGCAGATAGGAAGTGGAAGAGAATATCAAAGTTTATGGAAATGATAGAAGAAGACAGCCTGTCCAGCAGAACATGACATTGACAGGGTGCCAGGGAATGGAAGCCAGAGTTGTGAAGGGGTTAAGGAAAAGGAAGAGGGAAGGAAAGACATGGCTATGAAGGGAGAGAGCCAAGCCAGTATTTGGCTACAAAGGAGGAACAGTGAGTGAGGCACCTTACTTCAAGGTGGGGAAGAGAGAGCGAGAGATATAAAGGGAGAAATTGTGGGTGCTGGGCAGGGCAGTTCAGAGCAAAATGACAGAAGGAGGGCACATTGTCGAGCGGTGTCCGATTAAGGGTGTGAGGGCAGCAAGTTGGGAGAGCTTCTTCTCAAGCCAAAGGTCACAGAGACCGTTTTTTTTTTTGGTATTGAGGGACACATGATTTGAATGGAACCAGTGTTGGATGTTATCGTAGTCTGGCTGGAACTTGGCCAACAGATCAGAGGGGGTGGAACCAAAGGTAAAAACCGCTTTATAGTCTGTGTACACATATTTGGATACAGAGGTAGTGGCAGCAGGGAGGTCATTTAGGAAAGTATAGAAGAGTATAGGGCTAAAGAGGGAGCCTTGGTGGACACCAATATTGATGGGTAGAGGAAGGGATATGGAATCACCAGTCCCGCCCTCAAGGTAGCAGAGGAACTGGTTGGAAGTGGAGATGAAAAGCCCCGCTGCTTTAAGTTTGTTGAATAGTAGAGGGTGGGCAACCACATTGCAGGCTTTGGCAAGTCAATAAAGATGGCAGAGGTGATAAGGTCCTGACCCATTCTGGAGAGAATGGAGTCAGTAAGCCTGAGGAGAGGAAATGGTGAAATGGGAATTAGGGAACCCAGACTGGAAACGGATGAAAAAGGAGGTGGAGTCAAGGAATGGGGAAGCTGAGAGAGTGCAATATGCTGCTTCATTTTAGTAAGGGTGGGAGGTAGGGAGAGAGGGCATTAATTGCAAGAGCAGCATGGGTCACCACCTTTGGGAAGAGGGACAACAATGTCATGTTTCAAGTGTCAGGGACAGAGGCCAAGGAAAAGGAAAGCCTGAGGAGAGAGAAGTGATTAGTAGAGCTATGGCTGGGGAAGAGTTTTAGTTCCCGACACTGGCCTTGGCCTTAGTGTTGGCTGGGGGAGAGAGAGGCAGGCTGACACTACATTCATTAGGGAAGAGACGGCTTCAGTTCCTGACACTCACCTGGTGCCTGGCATTAGCAGAGGGTGACACAGGCTGTGACTGCATGCATTGGGGAAGGAGGGTTTCAGTTCCTGACACTCACCTGGCACCTAGCATTGGATGCGGGAGAGGCAGGCTGAGACTGTACGCATATGGGGGAGAGAGTTTCACTTCCTGACAATCACCTGGTGCCTAGCATTGGCTAAGGGTGATGCAGTCTGTGACTGCATCCATTGGGGAGAGGGGCTCAGTTCCCAGCACTTGCCTGGCCCCTAGCATTGGCTATGTTTAAGGCAGGTGGAGGCTGCATGCATTGGGGAGGGAGGGTTTCAGTTCCCGGCATTTGTGAGACCCCTAGCATTGGCTGGTGGTGAGGCAAGCTGGCACTGCATTCATTGATGGACGTTTCAGTTTCCAGAATTTTCCAGGCACCTAACACTGGCTTTGGGTGAGGCAGGCTGAGACTGTATGCATTGGTGGAGGAAGGATGGGAGGTAGGGGAAAAAGGGAGGGTGGGTTTCAGTTCCTAGCACTCAGATGTTAAAAACAGGATACCAGTGCTCAACCACCCCCCCCCAAACATGGTACATTTTAATATTTTAACAATTACATGGCCACTGGCTACACTTACTTTAAACTTCATGTAAAGAAGGGGGTCCTCTTAGTTTTCAGATTGGAATTTGAAAGTGAGCAAGCTATACCACCACTCCACGGTGGGACCCATTCGATATAGTCCCTACACTAGCTTAATAGCTCTGAAATGCTTGCAGTGGCTACTCACAAATATAGAGTGCTGCCTGAAATGGCCTACAGTACATGGCCTAATTGGCTGCTTTAAATAAGGTACTTCCACCCAGGAACATTTACAGGTGGTGGAAGGGAGCAGTCACCTGGCCCCTAGCACTGGCTGGGGGTGAGGCAGGCTGAGACTGCATGCATTGGGGGAGGGAGGGAGGTTTTCAGTTCCCAGCATTTGCCTGGCCCCTAGCATTAGCTGGGGGTTAGGCAGGTTTGGACTGCATGCATTGGGGAGTTGGATTTCAGTTCCTGGCACTCACCTGGCTCCTAGCATTGGCTGGGGGTTAGGCAGCTGTGACTGCATGCATTGGGGGAGGAGGATTTCAGTTCCTGGCACTCACCTGGCCCCTAGCATTGGCTATGGGTGAGGCAGGCTGAGGCTCCATGTATTGGTGGAGAGAGGGTTTTAGTTTCCAGCTCTCACCTGGCCCCTAGCATTGGCTAGAGGTGATGCAAGCTGAGACTGCATGCATTGGTGGAGGGAGGAGTTCACTTCTCTGCACTCACCTGGCTCCTAGCATTGACTGAAGGTGAGGCAGGCTGTGACTGGTTGTACCGGGAGAGGGAGGGTTTCAGTTCCCAGCACTTGCCTGCCTCCTAGCATTGCCTGGGGGTGAGACAAGCTGAGACTGCATGCATTGGGGGAGGGAGTGTTGCAGTTCTTGGCTGTAACCTGCCATTGGCGTTGACTTTGGGAGAAGCAGGCTGTGACTGCATGAATTGGGAGAGGGAGGGTTTCAGTTTTGGGCACTCACCTGGTCCCTAGCACTGACTGGGGGAGAGGCAGTCTATGATTGATGCACTGGGGGAGGGAGGGTTCCAGTTCTCACACTCACCTGACCCCTAGCATTGACTGAGGTTGAGGCAGTCTGCGATTGCATGCACTGGGGGAGGGAGGGTTTCAGTTTTGGGCACTCACCTGGCTCCTAGCACTGACTGGGGGAGAGGCAGTCTGTGATTGCATGCATTGGGAGAGGGAGGGTTCCAGTTCTCGAAACTCACCTGGCTTCTGGCATTGGCTGAGGGTGAAGCCTGCTGAGACTGTATTCACTGGGGAGAGAGTGGTGGCTGCTGACGCTCAGCTGGCTCCTGGCATTGGCTGAGGGTGAAGCATGCTAAGACTGTATTCACTGGGGAGGGAGTGGTGGCTGCTGACACTCACCTGGCTCCTGGCATTGGCTGAGGGTGAAGCCTGCTGAGACTGTATTCACTGGGGTGGGAGTGGTGGCTGCTGGCACTCACCTGGCTTCTGGCATTGGCTGAGGGTGAAGCATGCTGAGACTGTATTCACTGGGGAGGGAGTGGTGGCTGCTGACACTCACCTGGCTCCTGGCGTTGGCTGAGGTGAAGCCTGCTGAGACTGTATTCACTGGGGAGGGAGTGGTGGCTGCTGACACTCATCTGGCTCCTGGCGTTGGCTGAGGGGGAAGCCTGCCGAGACTGTATTCACTAGGGAGGGAGTGGCGGCTTCGGACACTCACCTGGCTATTGGCGTTGGCTGAAGGTGAAGACTGCCGAGACTGTATTCACTGGGGAGGGAGTGGTGGCTGCTGACACTCACCTGGCTCCTGGCGTTGGCTGAGGTGAAGCCTGCCGAGACTGTATTCACTGGGGAGGGAGTGGTGGCTGCTGACACTCACCTGGCTCCTGGCGTTGGCTGAGGTGAAGCATGCTGAGACTGTATTCACTGGGGATGGAGTGGTGGCTGCTGACACTCACCTGGCTCCTGGTGTTGGATGAGGGTGAAGCATGCTGAGACTGTATTCACTGGGGAGGGTGTGGTGGCTGCTGGCACTCACCTGGCGTTGGCTGAGGGTTAAGCATGCTGAGACTGTATTCACTGTGGAGAGAGTGGTGGTTGCTGACACTACATGCACAGATGCATGCATTGAAGCATCCAGGTGGCATTGCACACTGCTCTTCAAGGGGAGAACATGAGAAAAATCCATAGGTTACGGAGCTGCTGCTATCCTGACTACCTTCTACACCCTATCGAGCACCCAGGTCACATTGTCTCAAGTGTGAGCCTAAGTCCTGGTGAAAGCGGGAACATGGAGCTGGGGCAGTTGGTGTCAGCAGGGTGACTTGGACACTGTGAGAAAAACTTGACCAACTGCAAAAAAAAAAAAAAATGCCGGATGTGGGTAAATTCAGGAGAGATATGAGGAAGTACTTCTTCACAGTAAGGGTGGTAGATGCCTGGAATAGTCTTCAAGCATAGATGGCGGGTGCAAAAATAGTGGGCATCTCAGAGGAAAATGTTACAAGGGGGCAGAGATCAAGTAGGGCCTGTAATGACACCATGGGCAGGAGGAAAAAAATGGGCACATTGCGTGGGCCAAGTGGTCCTTATCTGCCAATAAATGTTATATTTCTGCATTTCTGTGTTTACTAAGGAGACTGTGGAAGGTTTATTACCTTTTATTAGATCAACAAGTGTCTTGTACAAAGATGGAATTATGCACAGACTTTCAGGGCCTCACAGATCCCTTTTTCAGGTGAATAACACAACTGAGCAACATAAGCCATTTAATGTAGTATTGGGCCCAGATATTCAAACTGCACCAGGCTGTGGCGCAAGTCTGGGTGCTGCTCAGATTTGTTGTGCAGGGGTGTGGCCAGGGCGATATTCAATGGAGCTGAGCTGAGGCACAACTGCTTTGAATATTGCACCCTGGTCACCCCCACTGAGCATCGCGCAGTGGCACTGCACCAGCGCAAGTGGCCAGAGTGGAGCATGGAGAACGTCCTTTATCCCTGGTGGTCCAGTGGACCGCACAGAGCCTGATCGCGGGCATCACTGTACCACCCCCCCCCCACGATCAATATCCCTGGTGGTCAGGTGGACCACGATGAGCCCGATTGCGGGCATCACTGTATTTCCCCCCCTCCCCAAGTCCAATATCCCTGGTGGTCCAATGGACCTCATGGAGCCAATTGCAGGTGGCATTCATCACCCCTCAAGTCCGATATCCCTGGTGATCTAGTGGACCCCCCACTGACCCCCACCACCCTGCTCCCCATCAGCCGTGGTGGCAGCCCCCACCACCTGCCTTCCCGCCACCTGCTGACTGACAGCTCAGTGGGGCTGTGTGCCCTATTGGTTCAGAGCAGTAACCAGTGGGCGTGCAGCCCTCCCGTACCTAGTCAGTCCAGAAATGTGAATGAACCATTCACATATCTGGACAGACTAGTACGGTATGGCTGCATGCCCATTTGGCTCATGCCTGAACCAATGGGCTGCAGCCCACCGAGCTGTCAGTCGCAGCAGGTGGCGGGCGCAGGCAGGGTGCTGCCGCCCGCCGGCTGATGGGAGAGCAGGTGGTAGGCTCAGTGGGCGGAGGGTGGGGGTCCACTAGATCACCAGGATATTGGACTTCGGGGTGATGAATGCTGCCTGCGATCGGGCTCCGTACGGTCCACTGGACCACTAGGGATATTGGACTTGGGGAGGGTGGATACAGTGATGCCTGCGACTGGGCTCATCATGGTCCACTGGACCACCAGGGATATTGGACTTTGGGTTGGGGGGAACACAGTGATACCTGCGATTAGGCTCATCGCTGTCCACTGGACCACCAGGGATATTGGACTTTGGGGGGGATGACTGAAGCCCGCGATCGGGGCATGGGGGTGCCACCAGGTGTGGCAGGAACAGGTGATGACCACCCACTGGAGGCAGCTGCTGTGTTGCACCCTGCAATGTGGCAGCTCACCTGTGGGTGGCCCTCAACTTGTTACTCTTTTTTTAGGTGTAACTTTGTGCAGGCGCAGGTAGAGGTTGCACCTGCATAACTCTGCACAGCCCGGGCTGAATATCGTGCTTTGCAGGTTATGCATGGGCACGCCTCCCCTACCTGTGCCTGCATACATTACTGATGCACCTCGGCGCATCGGATTTGTGTGGTGCACTTTTCTCTTTTAAATTTCGCACCAGGGTGCATCAGTGGGTTGTGTTGCGCCATGCGCAACCCTTTTGAATATCTGGGCCTTGGAGCCAACTCCTTGTAGTTATGGATCACAGTTAAGATGCAGATGATTTAGCAGTTGTTGAATGAAGGAGATCCGGTGCGGGGGCAACAAGGAGGGTAGAGCAGTAGACAGGGGGAAACCAGCTGGGGAAGGAGAAGATAAGGTGTGGAGAACATCACCAGAACAAAGTGAGCAAAAAATCAGCTGTGAGGGGCAAGTTAACACAGGGTTAGTGCAATCTGAGAACACCTCAGACAGTGCAAAGAGTACTAGTTATTAGCTCAAGTGAACTAGTTCCCAGAGGGTAGAGAGGAGGGCAGGAGAGAGGTGGGGGTAAAAGATAAGGTGGGGAAGGATGAGTCATACCTGGAACTGGCACCTTCAGAGTGCGGGGATCGCAGCCATTGGCGGAATGAGGTGAGGACTTAGAATAAGGGTCAGGAGTAGGCAACGACAAGTTGGGTGGGCTGTATCAGTCGATGGCTCCGGTTCGGTTGGGAGGAATGAGGTGGTGGGTCACTGGCTAACAGGCTGTGGGTCACATATGACTACCAGGAATAGGAAGTGGGTTTTTGTTTGACATCTACAATTGGGACCTGGGGGGGCACTTCAGTACCAGACAATAAGGGCGGATATTTCATTTCATGATGTCTGGGGGCACACTCAACTACCAGGGTGATCACGGAAAGGGACTTTATATTATATTATAGCAATCAGGGCTGGGGAAGGGGAAAAGGTGTAACTGACCCTAGACTGTGCACAGTGCACCAACCTACCCCTTGAATAGTTAAAGCAGGGTTTCAACTATGCATTGGTACAACTGGCCATAGTTGCACTTTGGGGGTCTCAATATTGTGATGCGTGTCTTATGCATGGGAGACCCCTTATTTGCATAAGTGCATCACAGTATTGTGCACAGCAGTGCAACTGGGGGGGGGGGATGCATTGGTGGTTTTTGAATATGGCCGTGCCTCAGACGGCCCATTCAAGACCAGAGACGTGTGGCACATCCAGGAACTCGTTGTGCATCTCATCTGAACAAGAGAGCCTTGATAAACAGAGTGTAAGGTTTGTATACACAGTGATCTGTGAGAGGAACTAATCAAGTGGTGGGGTAGGGGGTGGGCAGCACTGGAGCTGAAAAGTTATTTATAGGAGAGTGAATGATTTGTTTGTGAAAAACGGTGTCCTTCTGATGTGTTGTTAACCTGGTTTACTACTGTGTGTCGGTGTTGGTTCAACCTGGTTTGCCGTGGTTGCCTAGTTTCCTCAATATAGCATCCATTTGTGAACTTTATGCACTGAATTAGATAACCCACATTGCTGGATTGACAGGTGTAGGATCCATTGATGTTTATTGTGCTGTCCTGGCTTGTCTTGATGGTGGTCTGTGTGCATATGTGGATGCAGATCTTACATCTTGCCATCCTGCATGGTGTTGTCCCTCTTGTTTCCCAGTTATTTTGATCTGCTGGGAGATATGGATTATTATGTTAGAGAGGTCAGAGGGCTGCTTATATGCAATTACAGGTGGTTCAGGGAAGATGTCCTTAAAGAGCAGCTGACACCATCTGGCCAAAAGTGCAATATTGCAGAATTAGAATAAGCATACCCCAGTAAATCCCATATCAAGAACTAGATTTCTCCATTACTTCATTTTAAAGTTATGGGCTATTTTGTAACCCTGATTTTACTATCTGGTCAATAAAGCCTGTTTCAGTTTCAGAGGAACAGGCCCTATAAGCTTACTGACAGGGAATACTAGACTGTGAGTTCCCTAGATGACATCAGCAGCAACTCTTCACTGAAACAGACTGTTTTGAACAGGTAGTGAACTCAGGGTTATAAAATGGCTAATAACTTTAAAATGATCTAATGCAAAAATCTAGTTTTTGGTATGAGATGTACTGGGGGTATGCTTATTCAGATTCTGCAATGTGGTACTTTTCACATCAGTGACTCTTTAAGTCTTCATCTTCACTCAGCATCTTTAATAATTTGCTGAAGGGGTTTTAGCATAGGGCTAAGAGTGACAGCTAGGGGTGTGCGATCAGTTTGATCTTTTTTGCCTGTATTCCAGCAGATTTTCTCATGGTTTTTGTATGGCCCATTCAATTTCTCTGTCAGTTTGTCATGGGGTGTGACCCTGCTGGATTAGAGAATTCTGAAGTGAGGAGAGCTGACTGTCTCTTGTTCCCTCATCAGATTAGATTTGATGGTATAGAACTGCCTGACTGTAGATTAAAGATTTTTTTGTATGCCTAGGATGGAAGCTGGAATTAGGCAGGTTTGTCAGTGGGTTTTCTGTGTTTTATGTTTACTAAGATGAATCTACAAGTGAGTGAAATCTTGCTTGAATTATGTGATTTGAAAGGCATACTGGTGAGATGCAGACATGGTTTCACCTGTGCCTTGTTTGCAATTTTCCCAATATCTCACCAATGTGATATTATAGAGAACAAGCATTTGTCAATGCCGGACATTCGCTTGCAGGTATTTGCAGTGGTGTTTTTTCACATATGGTGCTTTACCCTAATGCCCTGTGCGATTGCTCGTATTTGCACTACAAATTTTCAGCATGACCTTTTTGTTACCCCCACCTCATAAAAGCATTTGAGACCTCTGCTTGTGAATAGTACCACTGTTATTTTGTTAATCTGTCCTGAACGTTGATTTCCCACAGCAACCACACCATTCTGCTCCACATGTGCAAAAACACAGTTTGGGCAGGATGTGAAAAATGACAGCTGTAGCATTCATAGGGAGGTCTGAAGGGATGGCAGTGCTGAACATCTGGAGTGAAAATACAACAATTTCTCGAACTTACGAGCGTATATGGAAACTACGCAATGAACGCTCACGACACAGTCATTTTGTGGACTTTTGTCACCAAATTTTCAACATAGGCATTTTGGGACCTCTGCTCATGAACAGTGACACTGTGATTTTCTTAATGTGTCCCATACATTGAGTTCGCACACTGACTGTGCCATTGTGTGCTACATGGGAGGAACCATGTTTTGGGCAAGATGTGAAAAATGACAGCTGCACTGCTCATAAGGAGGTATGGTAAAATGGCAATGTTGAAAATCTGAAGTGAAAATATTGAAAATTCGCAAACTTACGAGCGTGCATAGGAACTGCACAATGCACACTCGTAACACAGTCGTTATTTGAAATTTTTTCACCAAATTTGCAACATAGGCTTTTGGGAGCCCACCTCATTAACAGTGACACTGTTGTTTAGTTAATCAATCTCAAAAGGTGATTTTATGCAGTGACCATGAAATCACCTTTGGGGACTGAATAACTCAACATGACAGTAACTGAATTCATGAAGTGGGGTCCCAAGAACTCCCTGTTGAAAATGCGGTGCCAAAATTTGCAAAAATGCCCGAGATAGCCACCTAAGTTGGAAAAAAAAAATAATTATGCGAATATGCTGTTTACCGTCATTTCTTCAGTTTGCGTTCAGCTTTCAAGAGTGCAGATGTGTTCCCACTCCACTGAAGATCATTGCGCCAGGCTCCGGAGGTAAGTATGGGGTGAGGGGGAGGTGGGGTATGCAGAGGGTGGGTGTGAGTTTGGGAAGGGGGCACAAGACACAGCGAGGGATAGTTTTCTGTTTTCACAGGTTTAAAAAAAAAAACTAAAGATGGTTCGGGACAGTTTTCCCATTTACAGGGACAATGGGCATGCTGGGGTTGGCTCCCAGCATGCCACCTAAGTGTTTGTTGGGGGCCTGGAGACAATGGGGACTGGGTACTCCGTCTGCACATGCAATGTGTTTGATGGGGGCAATAACAAGGGAGCAGGGTAGATGGCACCAGAGGGAGGAAGTGGGAGGGATTTTATTAGCAGCCAGAGGGAAAAGGGTGACGTCAATATGTTAAATACACACATGTTACCACCGCTGATTGCAGTGGTGCTTTTCTTTTAACTGAAGACCACTGCAGCCAAACTGCTGTCATAGACAGTTCATGCATCCATTGGTGCAGTAGGGTTGCACACGTTACACTGAGCACTTCATTGGTCAGGAGGGTCACACACCTTCAAAAAGTCGTACTGTCCCAAAACGTTCCTTGCACATGCATGCAAGCGAATGCAAAAATAAACAAGCATTTGTCAGTGCCGAATGTTGCTTGCTTCTATGTGCTGTTTAGGTATTTGGAAGTCATTGGAGTGGAAATATTGAAAATTCGCAAACTTACGAGCGTGCGTAGGAAATGCGCGACGCATGCTCGTAACACAGTTGTTTTTAGGCATCTTTTTCACCAAATGTTCAACATAGCCATTTTAAGATCTCTGCTCATGAACAGTGACACTGTGATTTTCTTAGTGTGTCCCATACATTGAGTTCGCACACTGACTGTGCCATTGTGCGCTACATGGGCGGAAACACGTTTTGGGCAAGATGTGAACAATTACAGCTGCACTGCTCATAAGGAGGTGTGGTAAAATGGCAATGTTGAAAATCTGGAGTGAAAATATTGAAAATTCGCAAACTTACGAGCGTGCATAGGAACTGCGCAACGCACACTCATAAAACAGTCATTTTTAGGAATTTTTTCACCAAATATTCAACACAGCCATTTTAAGAACTCTGCTCATGAACAGTGTTACTGTGATTTTCTTAATGTGTCCCATACATTGAGTTCACACACCGACTGCGCCATTGTGCGCTACATGGGCGGAAACACGTTTTGGGTAGGATGTGAAAAATGACAGCTGTACTGCTCATAAGAAGGTGTGGTAAAATGGCAATGTTGAAAATCTGGAGTGAAAATATTGAAAATTCTCAAACTAATTGCCTGCATTGGAACTGCGCAATGCACACTCGTAAAATGGTCATTTTTAGGAAGTTTTCCACCTGATTTTTAAAATAGGCTTTTTGAGAGCCCACCTTATGAATGCTGGCAGTGTCGTTTCGATTAGTGGGCCCAAAAGGTGATTTTGTGCAGTGACTCGAAATCACCTTACGGCCTGAATAATATGAAAGTGACATTATTCATGAGAAGGTCCCAAAACCCCATGTTGAAAATTTGGTGCAAAAATTCCAAAAATGCCTGAGATATACAACAAAGTTGGAAAAACAAACATCTAGCCCATTATACAGCTTACCAGCATCTCCTCAGTTCGCGGTCGGCTTTGAAGAGTGCAGACGTGTTCCCGGTCCAGCAAAGATTGTCACGCCGAGCTCTGGAGGTAAAGTATGGGGTGGGGGTGTGGGAGTCAGGGTGCACAGTGGGTGGTGCAGGTTGTGGGAGGGGAGTGGGGGTTGGGGAGACAGCGATGGAACGTTTTCTTATTTACAGGTTTTTTTTTTTGTATTCAGATGACGCGGGATGTTTGCCATGCTGGGGTGGGTTCCCAGCGTGGCAGCAGAGAAAGCTGTTTGGGGGGACGTGGAGCCGACGGGGGATTGGGCACCCCCATTGGCCAAAACAAGATTTGCCACACTGGGGTGGGCTCCCAGCGTGGCACCAAAGCTTTGGGGGGGCGTGAGGCGCTGCCAGCACACTGCGGTGTGACGTGGGACATTTGCCACGCTGGGTGGGCTCCCAGCTTGGCAGTAGGGAAAGCTGTTTGGGGGAACGTGGAGCCGATGGGGGATTGGGCACCCCCATTGGCCAAAACAAGATTTGCTACACTGGAGTGGGCACCCAGCGTGGCACCAAAGCTTTGGGGGGGGCGTGAGGTGCTGTCAGCACACAGTGGTGGTTTTCTTTGAGGTGAAGACCACCGCTGTCATACACAGCACCTGCATCCAATGATGCAGGACCGCCACACCTGCTCAATGGAGCAGTGGATTGCACAGGACAGCCACCTCTCCAAAATGTCCTATTTTCCCAAGATGTTCCTTGCGCATGTGTGCAAGCGAACGTAATAATGGATAGGTAAGTGTGTGTTATGAATATTGGTTTCACACCCGAGGTGTCTGATGACCCATAAACCTCGAGAGTGAAGCTCAAGAGGTTTATGTGGTCACCATACACCGAGGGTGTGAAAAAATGTTCACAGGCACACACTTGCCTATCTGTTATTTTTTATAATTACTGGTGCATGGACTTTGTATGTAAAAGTACTTGGGCGTGAGTGAGTGAGTGAGTGAGAGAGAGAGAGAGAGAGAGAGAGAGAGAGGAGATGGCCGAGCAGTGTTCGTTTCAGTAAATTATATGCCCCAAAATCCATAAAAAGAGAAGTGCCTTCTATAAAAAAAAAAAAAAAAAAGTGTCAACTGTAGGTGCTACGCTAATTATTTCTTAGTTTTGAGATACAGAAGCCGCCAAGTGTAGACTGATGAGAGTGAGTGACTCCATGGCTTCAGAAGGCAAGATTCAAGCATGAACGAGTGTTGTTATTGTAAACCCCTTCATGAATGGGTTTAGTTGTCTAACTACAGGGGATTACAGAAGTGAAGTAATGCACCTACATGATATGCACGCCGTTCTCCCTTCATGAATGGCTGGAATGTTTCTTATCTTGTAGACAGCAACAGAACGTAAAAGACACTCTCTTACAGTTTTACATGCTTATCTTTTCTTTGCCATAAATATTATACACACGAGTAATTATTTGTAAAACCTGATTGTGGAAACTTTGATATCAGTATTTGTAAAATGATATTGCCGAAAAAACTCTGAATCATGTAAATGTAGGTTTGGGAACTACTAACCATTACTAAAGGAACTAAATCTGTGGTGATGTGGAGTTCCAAATACCCAGTGAGCTTAGGACCGTTTTCAGATTTCTATAATGGGAGATGTTTGACCTAAGGGGATACCTCTGTAAAAAGATTTAAATTGGCCCTCCAGTATAGCATAAAACTACCATAATAAGGTTTGGTAGCATTGCAAGGGTTTTTAATAGTGTATAACATTATCAGTATTGAAAGAGGAACAACCCCTTTCTATGTTTATATGTTTCTGTGTTTCAGGAAATGGAAGGGAAGTAGACATCTTTTAACAGACAACAGTGAGCATGGCAACAACAGAAGAGCTGGAACTACTGAAAAATGAAGTGATGTGTCCCATCTGTGTGGATTATTTTAATGATCCTGTCATTATAGATTGTGGGCACAACTTTTGCAGAGCCTGTATCACAAAGTACTGGGAGTACATTGATGGAAATGTCTCCTGTGGTGAATGCTATGATGTGTTAGAGCAGAAGGTGCTCAGAGCAAACAGGAAACTTGGAGTGATAGTGGAGATTGTAAAACATCTGACTGGAAATAAAGAGGAGCCTGAAAACAGAAATGCCTGTGACCAGCAGCCACAGCCACTGGGACGGGTGTGGGAGGAATCAGACGAACATATATCTGTCCGTGCAGCCTGCGAAAAGTCTCCTGCGCATGAGTGCCACAGCACTGTTCCCAAACTGGAGGTCCTAAAGGTAGGTAGAGCAAGAACTTTTGAATCAAGATCAAGTGCTTTCTATCTAGTTTATGAAATGTATTAATCTTAACTTTAGCAGCACATATTTAAGTAATAATGCTCAGCTTGCTGCGGTATACAGAAACACCCAGGTGGTGAAGGAGGGTTTGAGACTGAAAGGCTAAGGCATGCAACTTCACTTGTAAAACAGGTAGGGAAAATGCTGCAAGCTGATTGGCCCACAATCATGCACGGTATGACCACTACCAACAGTAGAAAAACAACTGCTGCCCACAATAGTACTGCAAGAGTTGGTTTATCAGTAATGCCATCAATACCAGGCCACATCTGATTGTACAGATAAAAGGTGCGCTGTAACTTTAAATTATCTAACTGCTTAACTGTTGCTGTAGACGCTGAGATCCAGGGCTCCTCTAGAGGTGTGTTGTGGTGTGAAATGCTGGGGCTGGTGATCTGCCTCCTGGTGCTGTACAGTTTGTTGTTTCTACGCCGGTTCCCACGGGTGTTGCTATAGTGCAGCCCAACAAGTCATTCCATCCGCCGGTTCAGAAATGCTGAATGACTGCCGTTCAGATGGTACTGTTGTGCACATAGTACACCGATGTTGAAAGTCCACATTTAAATTCTGGCGTGGTCACTGTTGTTCTAGTTGCAGACTGGGGTGGGAGGAGTAGTGGGGAAGGGAAATCTGCGTATGTTACATCCTGTCAAGGTGTAAACAAGTGGGTGATTGAAACTTTATTCACTGTTGTTTCACGGTGCTTGCAACATGTTTGTTTGGCATCTGTTAGGCCTGAAATAGTACCCCAAACCCTCTGGCACTGCACAATCAGTGTTCGGCCAGTGGTGTGTCATTCATCTTTTTCAGATTGTTTACCACCAGAATCACAGAATAAGAAGAATTCTTTCTTGTGATCATCTGATTTCCTTCTGCAAGAAACAAACCTTCTGCCGCAGCCTTCAACTGTCACAGCAGCTAAGGACTTATATTTTAATTGGCCGATCCCCGCTGAGTCATCGCTAACAGCTAATTTACATATATATCAGTTTCAGTGCTGTTTGCACTGTCCAGGGATGTGCACGTCTACCAACAGCATGCACCAGGGTGCGCCTCTTATGCACAGTATCGATGGGCACGTCTACCAACAGCATGCACCAGGGTGCGCCTCATATGCACAGTATCGATGGGCACGTCTACCAACAGCATGCACCAGGGTGCGCCTCATATGCACAGTATTGACGGGCACGTCTACCATCAGCATGCACCAGGGTGCGCCTCATATGCACAGTATCGATGGGCACGTCTACCAACAGCATGCACCAGAGTGCGCCTCATATGCACAGTATCGATGGGCACGTCTACCAACAGCATGCACCAGGGTGCGCCTCATATGCACAGTATCGATGGGCACGTCTACCAACAGCATGCACCAGGGTGCGCCTCATATGCACAGTATCTGGCCACAGTAAGGAAGCAGAGCTGCATTTGTGTACCCTTAAATCCGGATATACGGCATGTGTGTTTTGATACGAGCTGTCAACATCACTGTACCATTATTTATTGGGCATCTCTCTTTTCACTTTAGCAGGGATCAGCTGAAATGTATGCTTTTCCTCAAGACTGCTAGCTACTCTATCGTATGCCAAGTACATACTCAGGATGCCTTTCGGCTGTTCAGTGTTCTCCTTAATATATGCAAGTGCCATTGTGCAGTCCTGGACCACAGCCATTTGTATTCTCCCATGTGTGACTGTCTTGTATCACTACACAAGTGTGGGTATACTAACATGGCTGCCAACTCCCAACCAAAGGTGCCAGAAGATGGTAAAAGCTGAGGGGCTGATAATCAAAAGGGCACATATGAAAGTACAAAGGGCACTTTTCTATACCAGTTTTGCCATACAGAAATAAAAAGTGAGTGGCTACCGCCTCTTTCGCCCTCGCTCCTCGTTCCGGCACCTATGCTCTCCACCCCCCCTTTCCAGACGGAGGTGGAATATTGCGGTACTGCAAGTATAGGCATTCCATATTCACAATTTCCTGCTGGTACTACACTTCCCAAAAACACAGTATGGACTGAACAATGCACCACGTGTATGCCCATATGATGCCACTTTTGTTAGTTGGCTGCTGTGGCAGTATATCAGGTCACTATTCCAAGTCTTATTAAAATAAGGCACATGAGCAATGCTAGGTAGGCACCTTGTGGCTCACCTGGTGGACTGATTACAGTCAACTCCAGGTCTTTTGTTTTACACACCAGTGCAGATTGTGCTTTCTTGTCTGGCCACTTGTTCAATATATATATGTACAGAAACATAGAATGTGACAACAGATAAGGACCGCTTGGCTCACCTAGTCTACCCATTTTCCTACCTAACAGATAAGCTGCAGATCCTAATTAACCAACAGCTTACTTCCTCCTACCCCCCCACTAGGACTGCTTTATGTTTGTCCCATGCATTCTTGAATTCCCCCACTGTTCTTGACTCCACGACCACCTCAGAGGCTGTTCCATGCATCCACAACCCTCTCTGTGAAAAAATAAAACATACCTCCACATTACCTCTGAGCAGTCCCCCTCTATCTTCAAATTGTGCCCCCTTGTTCTTGCACATCTCTTTTTCTGAAAGATGCCACCCTCTTGGACTTGGTTGATTCCCTTGAGGTACTTGAAAGTTTCTATCATGTCCCCTCTCTCCCTCCTTTCCTCAAGGCTATACATATTAAGCTCCTTTAGTCTTTCTTCGTATGTCTTCTGGTGCAGACCCTGCACCATTTTGGTTGCCCTCATCTGGACAGCCTCCACTCTGTCTGTGTCTTTGCAGAGATGGGGTCTCCAGAACTGCACACAGTACTCCAGGTGGGGTCTCACCAGCTGTCTGTACAGAGGGATAACAACTATCTGTTTTCTACTGTTGATGCCTCTCCCTATGCATCCCAGTATCCCCCCAAGAAGAGGATGTGTAAAGGGGAGCAGAGTGATGAAGAAGCAAAGCTTGACTATGGTCACCAAACAGGTTGGAAACCCTGAATTTACTGTGGGGTGATGGTGATCTGACACTTGGCTAGCCTTTAACTGTGAATTTTCTAGCCAGTGTTTCTTAATGTTTTGATCAAGTCACAGTGGTGGAGGGCATTGCCAGTACTGTAACTCTCTGGCAAAGGACTCCATTCCATGCCCAATGCATATGTTACCCACCAAAGCAGATGTTAAACAACTGTACAGTGCCATTTCTGGGTTTTATCTTACAACGAAAGCACCCAAGAATAAACATCCTGAGACTGCAGAGTGTTATTTCGGGGTGGGGGAGTGCCAAATTCCAGTACCATACATATGAACATACAAAATGTGCCAGCAGATACAGTGCATATGGTCTAACAAGTCTTCTCGAGAGTGCAGCTATCAGATAGTACTCTGTGGCTGCCCTCTCCCCCCTCGTATCATAGTGCCCCTCCCCGTCCCTGTTCCATCAATGCCATTCCTGGAACCCACACTGCTACCTCGCCAACAGTGATGATGGATACTTCCTGTGGCCTTAGTCAGGTCACTGAAGATGATCACAATGATAACAAGTTGAGGTGTCAGTCAGATACTGAAGAGAACCAAAATCCAGCAAGCCCTGATCCAGATAACGGTCACTCCACAGCATTTTTGGCCATTGATGTTGAGTAAATGTCCCGGCCCAGAGTCAAAATACTCAGCCCGCATTTAGCATGCACTGTGATCACAAACATCATGCTGATTCTGTTGTTTCAGCGATGTCGGAACACTTTAAGGACAGTATATGGCCCAGTCCAATGCAAAATATTTTGACATGAAGAGAGGCAGTGTGAGCAGTTTATCATGGAAATGGAGCAGTGACGCATCAAGCACAGTGAGTGCATGGAACGTTTTTGCATGGATCATGAGTACACAGTGATGTACCTCCTGGCTGAATGGGATTGGCAACCACTACTACAGGCACTGTCAATGTACCCCATGCGTCAACTCCCACATTCATGTATTTCAACTATCCCAACCATGGAATCCTGATGTCAACCACATGGGACCCAATGACAACAATTTTGGCTTTCCCCAACTGACAGTCTTATCTCTCTCTCTCTCTCTATTAGCAATTGCCTTAACGTATGGTAACTGCAAAAGGGATTGCACACAGCTCTGGTGTGCTTACGTGTCAACTTCCACTATCCCTGTCTGTTTAGCAGCATGTTTGCTTAATGTATCAGAGTGGTGGTGACATATACAGTAATCATGAGTGAAGTGACAGAGTTTTGATTTTGGTGGTGGGACACGCCCGAACAGGGGTTGTCTTACCACTGAATGATGGACTGGGATCATCTGTGTTTTACAGGGTACTGCTATACTGTGGAATTGTGTGCAGTATACTTTTCCTAAGTGTGCAGTGTATGTTTTTTTTTCTTGTTCTGTGTTTGTCACTGCGTTTCCATATTAAATACATTACTATGTTCAATCTCTGCTGTGCATTCTGTTAGTTCATTGCAGTTCCTGATTTCAGACTCCATTTCTTGGCTGAAAAAGTTTCTATCCAATACTGTGACTTATTCATGTACTGTGCTTTTTCCGATGTTCATTTTATTTATTTATTTATTTGGTAATTCAGAAAACAACTTTTTGAGTAAGGACTCTTTCACAAAGGTTCCATGTCATACAATGGAGAGGAATACACACAAACTAGTACAGGACAATAATACAAGCAGTTTCAAGAAGTGCAACAACAAAAAACAACAGAGTAATGCTTTAGATGAAATTAAAAGAACATTGCGTGGCCAAAGGGGCCTTGTCGTTGTTGTAGTCTAAATGGAGCCTTGTCTAGCTATCTGTGGTTGGTGTGCAATAAGGTGGTGTCAGGAGGGTAGTTCGAGAGCAATTCGCAGGCAGAGGTGGGGAGCAGAAACAGGTAAGGGGGGGAATACAGACAGTGGACAGGTCAAGATACGAGGGGTTGGGGGAGAGTTGGGAGGAGGGATGCAGGAGAGACGTGCGAGTAGTGGCCCCCTGCCACCATCTTTATTCACTGTTCAGTGCCCATTGTGGAGCCCGTCATTGACTGAATGGCACTCCTTGGCTCCCAAATTCTCCCAAACCTGGGTCCGCCACTGGAAGGAGAGAGTGAGAGTGAGAGTGAGAGTGAGAGAGAGAAGCACAAGCAATGATTGGTATTGCTACATAAGGGGAGTCTTTCACAGTGGTGGGGGGACTGACAACGTGAGAATAGCAGAGGGAGCTGTGGATGCTAGGTGAGTGATTCCTGACACCACATTGTGCATATGTTCAATAGTGTGCACCTTCCCATGCAATACAGCTTGCTATGCTTAAATGCACCACTGTCCTGATGGGATCCATGCTCACCTCAACAATGGCAAATCCAAGCATGTGCAATGGCAAAGGGCTCCAGTAATGACTTGTTCTATGAACCAAAACCAGTAATGGTTAGGATTCATGTCGACACATGCCCTGTGGTGGCACACTGAAGGTGGTCACACACATGAACATCTGAATGTGTCAGCAGAAACAGACCACCTGGTCTATCTTTGTCTTCTCAAGTGTGCAGCTGGTACTCCTAGTTTGCAGCTGCCCCGGCCCCTTAGTCATTCTGCTTCCGACCCCCACCCTCACTCTCCCCTGCTTCCTGTCCCATGCCCTTTTAAAGTTGTTTACAGATTTACATGATACCACCCATTCTGGTAGTGCGTTCCATTTTCCTACCACCTTATCCATGAAACAGTTTCTCCTCATTCTCCTCCTAAATCATTTCCCCCTTTATTCTTAGCCCATGCCCCTTGGTGCCCCTCCCCCTCCTTAGCTTAGAGACCCCACCTGCCCCATCCTTATTAATTCCCCTCAGGTACTTGAATGTCTCTATCATGTCCCCCCATCCCGTCTATCCTCAGGGTGTACATATTCAGGTCTTCCAGCCTGGTCTTATAGTATCTCCCCTCCATTCCACATATCATCTTCGATGCCCTCCTCTGCACCCTTCCAGTAGCCTGATCCAGTAGTCCTCATTATAACGAATCCCGGTTATAAGGAACAAGGTAGTTGGACCCCATTATCACCTCCTGATTTTTTCAAATGCAGTCACAATCGTTTCCCCCCCAATCAGTGTTAGTCACAGTAGTTACAGCGCCTGTTTCTAAGTCCCTAAGTACTTAAAACTAAAGTGCTTGACACTAAAGTGGCTTGTACTTACTCAGAATTGAAACAAGAATGAAAACTTTGAGTATTTAATTGATTACGAATCAAGCCCTGTTAATTAATAAACATTCCTCCGTATTCTGCGGTGTTTGCCCCTTGCAGTGCACTGATTGCAGCTGCTCCAAATGAATAAAATGCTGCTTACTTTGGTTGTGTCATGATCTGATCTGTCTGTGTCTATCATGGCTGAGAAACAAAAAAGAAAGGCATTGGATCTGGAGCAGAAAATAGAGATTCTAAACCGCATGAACAGAGCGGAGCAAATAAGACAACTTTGGATGCTTATTTCAATAAATAATACATAAAGTAATTTAATGTTTTTAACTTTAAAAGTAAATACCTTTTCAACTTTCTATACATAAACTAAATATTTTCTGCTACTATTGTACTACTCAGTTTAGTGTGCATTTCATTCAATCTCTGATTAAGTGCTGTATTTTTCACTATTTCATCTATAGCATACCATCACTATAACGAACAAAAACGGTGGAGCCAGGACAGTTTGTTATAACAAGGGACTACTGTATCATGCATTAGGTATGGCCTCCAAAACTGCACACAATACTCCAAGTGCGGCCTCACCAGTGACCTGTAGAGGGGCAAGATCACCTCTCTTTGCCTGGACGAAACCCCCCTCGCTGTGTACCCCAGTATTTTGTTCGCTTTTGCAGCTGCTGTCTTGCACTGGACAGTATTGTTCATGGTTCCTGTTACTATTATCCCTAAGTCCTTCTCCTCCTCAAAGATCCCCGGCTTACCCCCCCCCCCAGCCAGTATTCTGGCCTTGGGTTCTTCACCCTGAAGTGCATAGCCTTACATTTCTTTGCATTGAACCCCAGTTGCCACCTCTCTGACCACTCCTCCTGCAGCTGCATCCATCTCTCCTCTCCATCCACCACTGCTCCCATTTTTGTGTCGTCTGCGAACAGACTTACCTTGCTCACCCCCCCATGCACAATGTCTGTTATGAAGAGCCCAAATAATATTGGTCCCAGCACAGAGCCCTGGGGCACCCAGCTCGTCAATGACTTAGGAGTTGAGAGCTCTCCTCCCACCACCACCTGTTGCAGCCTCCCATTCAAACAGCTTGGAATCCAGTTCATCATTTTTGCCCCTACCCTTACACCAGTTAGCTTCTCCCAAAGCCGCCCATGAGGCACCAAATCATAGGCCTTTCTGAAGTCCAAGTAATGACCCTTATCCAGCTCACCTGTCCCCCAGTCATAATATTGTATCAGGTTGGTTTGACAGGACTTCTCTGAAATGTACCCATGCTGCCTCACATCCTGGAGGCTGCTGTCCTCTAGGTACGACACCAGTCTTTCCTTTAGTATTGTTTCCTTGAGTTTGCACACTAGGGAGGTGAGACTTACTGGATGATAATTACCTGGTTCATCCCTTTGTCCGCTCTTGTGTAATGGCACTCATTGTCTGTGTCAGTGGCTCAGCAGGTAGCACACTTGCCTCTGAGGCTGGGAGCTGAGAGAGGCTATGGGTTCTATCCGACACCAGGCACTTGGGTTAATATCCCAGTAGTGACACTGTAGTGCAGCATGGGGGGAGGGGGTGCTGTACTCATGAGGTGCCGTCTTTCGAATGAGTTATTAAACCGAGGTCCCATCTGCCTGATTTGGTGGTTGTTGAGGTGGACATTAAAGATCCCATGACACTTCTCGAAGAGAGTTGCGTAATTTTCCTGGCATTCTGCCAGATTTCCTCCATTCACTAGAAATATCACCAACAGCTTAATCTGGTTCAGTTTTAGTTGGTTATCATCTGTATCCCCAGCCCCCCCCCCCGGTTGGGTCGTCCCTGATAAAGGTACTTTCAGTCTCAGTGGGCTTACCGGGTCAACAAAATTCAGTAACTAAAAAAAATGTACCATTCTCCAATCCAGTGACACACATCCTGACTCCAGTGAAGGGCTGTTCAGATCCACGTGGCTCTGCCAACACCTCTGCCATCTCCCTCAGCACCCTGGGTGGATACTATCAGGCCCTGGTGCCTTGTCTACCCTCAGTGCCCTCAGTCCCTTTAGGACATTACCTCCCTCAATCCTTCCATCTGCCACCTCCTCTCCCCCCATCCCCATCCTCCCAGCCCATGGTGGTAGTGGTCCTGTTTTCTTCTGTGAACACCGAGCATAATTATTCATTCAGTGCTTCTGCCTGCTCCTCCCCTTTTCCGTCCATTCTCCATCCTTTTTTATCCTCACTAGTGTCTCTTTGCACTTCCTTTTCTCCCTGATGTATCTGAAAAAGTCTTTCTCCCTTCCCCCCTTAATTCCCTGTGCTAATCTCAGCCCCCTCTGGGCCTTGGCTTCTCTCATGTTTCTGGTCTCCTCCCTGGACTTGCATACTCCTCCATGTCCCCTTCCTTTTCCGTCCCCCTATACCTCTGGTGCGCCTCTTGTTTTGACCTCACCACCTCCACGACCTCTCTGTTCAACCAGCATGGTTTCCTTACTAAATTTGCTTTAACATAGTTCATAGAACTTACCTTACACCTACTAGATTACATAAGATAGATAACACTATTTCACAATTCTGCCAAAGATGTCAGAATGAAAGGGGCTCGTTATCCCACATGTTGTTTAAATATGCAAAACTTATACCACTTTGGAAACATAAATGGTCTTTATTGGGAAGACCATTGGGTCTTTTGTTCCCCTTTGATCCTGGAATTGCAATATTTGGCTATACAATTGATTTGAGCCACGTTAGGGACCCGCAGGGAACACAAAGGATTCTTTGGAATATTGGTATATTAATGGCTGGCAAGGTAATACTCCAGCATTGGAAACACATGGAAGCTCCTTCTAAGGAAGAGTGGATGGAAAAAATATTGGAGTTTGCTAGGGTAGACAGAGCTGTGTGTATTTATCTGGAAATGCGATAGAGATGCACAATCTAATATGGTCTCCCTTTAAGCAAAATTTGTTTCATTTGGTATAAAATTAAAATTGGCTTGTAAAATGATATGGCGGTGATGTTACATGAAGTCTTCAAGAAATTTCAAAGAACTGAAGCACCCACGGTCCCACGCTCTGAGTCATTTCATTTAAAAACAAAACAGAAAACAAAAGCCTGGTTTCCTTGCTCTGCTCCACTTCCTCTGTGTCTCGATGCAGTCTTCCTTCATCTCTGCAGTTCCCTGTTTAATAATATCCTGTGTGTCTCGGTGCAGGCTTCCTTCATCTCTGTAATCCCCCGTTTAATAATATCCTCTGTGTCTCGGTGCAGGCTTCCTTCATCTCTGTAATCCCGTTTAATAATCCTCTCGTCTACGGTGCAGGCTTCCTTCATCTCTGTAATCCCAGTTTAATAATATCCTGTGTGTCTTGGTGCAAGACTTCCTCTCTGTAATTTTCCATTTAATAATATCCTTTGTGTCTCGGTGCAGGCTTCTTCATCTCTGTAATCCCATGTTTAATAATATCCTATGTATCTCGATGCAGGCTTACGTTCTCTCGGTAATCCCCCATTTAAGAATATCCTCTGTGTCTCGGTGTAGGCTTCTTTCATCTCTGTAATCCCCCGTTTAATAACATCCTGTGCTTGCTCTGTGTCCAGATCCTGTCTTATGCCCTCCAGTTTCCCTTTCAGTACTTCCTGCATTCTCCCAAAGTCTGCCCCCCTGAAGTTTACCATCCGGGTTACTGAGTTCTCTGGCCCCCTATACATCATGATATTAAACCACACCATTTAGTGATCGTTGTCAGCTAGCGGGTCCTCCACCCTTATTTCCCTTACTGCCTCCCCATTCAACAATACTTAGATCTAAAGTGTTCTTTAGCCTAGTAGGTCCACTAACCAACTGCATCAGGAGACCCTCCTGGATTGCATCAAGGAGCACTTGCTTCCTAGCACTGATGGTGACCGGAATGCTCCAGTCAACCTCCGGCAAGTTTGAAATCCCCCACGATGACCACCTTCCCTTTTCTACATACTTTTCTATTTGTCCCACTAATTCCCTGTTAAGCTCTTCAGACTGGGATGGTGGCCTGTATACCACCACAAACCTCAGTGTTCTACCTCTTGAGTGTATGAGCTGCAGCCAGCTTGCCTCTGTTCTCTTTTCTTGTCCCTTGTGCATTCCCATTCCTCATATAGACTGCCACCCCATTCCACCCTCCTCATGGACCTTCCTGTATGATTTGTACCCTGGGATTGCCAGATCCCAGTCCTGGTGCTCGGTTGCCCACATTTCTATGACAGTGACAGTATCCACCCTCCACATTGCCAAGAGTGCCTGTAGCTCAGTGGATTTGTTGCCTAAGCTTCTTGCATTTAGCAAGACCACCCTCCATCCTTCCCTCTTCTCTTCATCACCCTCCATCTCCTCCCTTCTGCTGTGACTCCACTTAATCAGATCCCTGCCTACCTGCTGTCCACTTGCCACCCTCTAACTTGTTTAAATCCAGCTGTGTTGCAGTATACCTCCCCAGTTCTTGCTTTAATACCTCCTTCCCGCTCAGATACAGCCTATCCCTTGCAAATAGATTGTTTTTATCCCAGGTACTGCCCCAGCCACCCACAACCCCATACCCCTTAATTTGACACCATTCTACCAACCATGCATCCAACTCCCCAAAAATCTCCTTTCTCACTGTGCTTGCGCAGGGTACTAGGAGCACCTCCGAGAAGGCCACAGACTCCCCATTCTCCTCGCACAACCTTCCCAGTTCCTGTAACGTCTCCCTTTCCACCTCTACCATTTCCTCTCCTTGGCCGTTTTGTCCCCACATGTACCACAATGTACATATTCCTCCTACCCCTCCTTGCACACCTTAGAACTGCCTGTCCTGCTTTGTCTGCCTTTAATCCCAGTATGGACTACACCCATATTGGACTGTGCCTGTCTGTCCTTGTGGTCCCATCTTATCCCCTTGAGTATGGAGTCCCCAACACCAGTGCACCCCCCTGTTTCCTCGCGTGCCTTCGCCACCCCATCCAGGTTCTCATTCCCAGGGCCATTCAAGATGGTGCTTTTACCATTTGCCCCAGTGTTTCCCCCCGCCCCTCTCAATTGAGACCCTTCTCCCTCTTCCTGTTTGACTGCCGACTTCCCTCTCCCTCCTGACCTCTCCCAGTATTATCCCTTCCCCTGCCAAGCAAGGTTAATGTTTCCACTAGTAATGCCCCTCACTCCTTCCCCTTCGTTAGTACTATCCCTACACTAGCATGTTAGTGTCAATGGCAGGAGGACCGAACTTTGGTTTGCGCCACCATAAACTGCACTGAGAAATAAGTGACTTCCCTTGGAACCCAACTAAATCGAATGGCAGAAGGACGTCAACACTGGGTGTATTCTATGAGACAATAATGGCATGCATAGCGCACATAACAACGAACATTGCACGTCCATCTGCCAACACCAGGATGACAAATTTCATACTCTACATGTTAAGTGTAACCACCTCTGTGAGACTTGCAGATATGCAAGAACCATGTCATGCACTGGATGACTGCATGCAGCCAACTTGTCTGACTCCATACTTGCTTGTCTGGCCACACATGTGATCGATTTTAGACACATAGTAAGAACAGTGCAGTAATGAAACATAGAAAACAACCGGTGTGGTATATGTACATGCCATAAATTACCTTAGTCATTGTACTATCTACTGAGATGTTAAGTAACAGCATTTCTGATTAGTCTTCCCTGATCCTCAGCTGTGCCCCTTTGCATGTCTTGCATTTCAATGCCTGACAGCTTTTGCAAGTTCTCACCATCAGCCTCTCTAATCCATTCCAAATTAAAAACATTGCCTTTCACTCACAGATGTGTAGAATGCAGCATACAAGCACCACGGATGGAACAAAGGAATGTGTGTCAAGCGTTTTCAGCAGGCATCGCTGTCTTCCCTTTAGCCAACCAAAGGCATCCTTCACTACCATACCACCACTTGCCAGACAGTGGTTAAAGTGTTTCCACTCAATTGTGAGGTTTCTGATGTCAGGGACTGGCTTCATCAGCCATGACATCAGTGGGTAGGCTGGGTCCCCAAGTAAATGAATGGGCACCTGTACCCCACATATTTCATGTGTCACACTGGGGGAAAAAGAAGCCCATCCATAGCACTCGCATACAGTCCACTGCTTGCAAGAATACGGGCATTGTGAACTTTAGCAGGCCATCCAATGTTAACATCCTGAAAGCAGTACTGATGGTCCACCACTGCCTACATCACTGTAGAGTGCCGGCCTTTATGGTTGAAGAAGTCTGCCACATCTTTTGCTGGTGTCTAAACTAGTATGTGTGTGCCATCTATTGCACTGGCTGCTTGTGATAAACTAAATCTTTCCTCAAAGCTATCCAAGATGTCTTGTAGCTGTGTGCCTGTAGGGGTTGTTATCATGTGCATGCAGGTGTCCATGACAGCATTGCAGACCTCACACACACCAGAGCAGACCACCTCCTTAGACACACCAAACAAGTGTCCAATGGACCGATACTTGTTTGTGTCCTGTCTCCAAATCGCAATAGCCAGTCTTACTTCAGATATAATAGCTTGATGCATATTGATGTTCTGTCTTCCTATTATATGTCGTATTTTGCTCCGTTTAAAGTAAAAGGTTTCATGACTCATGCAGAAGTTTTCATTCCATTTATATTGATTAAACGTTGTTGTCACTAAATTCCAAAACACTGAGGAACATTCCTATGTCCACAGTATTCTCTTGCTGGCTGCTGAGTGCCACAGTCATTAGCAGCATAGAATACTTCTCATCTACATTGCAAATGTCTATGCAGATGGTTGCAGAAGGGCCTCATCTATGTATGATAGTGGTAGCAGAGCTTCAGTCTCTCTCTTGCATGTGCAAAGTACTGCCACATTCAGAAGTCCATGTTAATGCCCTACAGCAAAACAGGAAAATGGAACATTAGGGCTTTGTGTGACAGGCACATTGACTCATGGTACCATAGATCTTACTTCGAGAGGGCTCTTGCAGTAGGTAAATTACATATTGGACTGACGTCGGCAGGCGGCAAGACCCCATGGAAAAATGTCTAGCTAGCAGTCCCTGGCGGGGACCGCCCCCATGTCAGGTGACCAGCATCAGACGCCATTGGTATAAAGGGGCGGTCCTGGACACCCACCTTCCAGTTCTTTTCCGCCGTCAGCTTGTACAGTGCCTCGCGGTGAAGTTCGTGCTCAGCCCTGTTGCTTCGTCATTTTTTTACCAAAAGTATCAGTATTTTGCATTTTATTCATCAGGTGAACGTTGGTTTATGTCGTCCTCTTCAAAAAATATGTGCGACTTGTGCGGCGCCCAACTGCCTCACAAAGACAGTCACTCTCTCTGCCTTTTTTGTTTAGGTCCCGACCACGCGGTCGACAAGTGCCCACACTGCCTACATTTCAACGCGGCCACCCGCAGACGACGCCAGCAGTCTTTGGAAGCCCATCTCCTTGAAAAGAAGATGTCCACAATGGAGAAGGAATCAAAGAAGCTTAGGCAGGCATCGACCTCCCCCAAAAGGACACAAGAAGTGGGACAAAGAAAGGCACTGGGAAAAGGCCTCCTCTTCCGTGACTCTGACTGGAGCCGTGGCTAAGGTAATGTCCCCTCCAGGGGATCGCCCGATGGCAACCTCCAAGGCTTTGGAGGAGGTGTTGGCCCACCTGTCGGGTTTGCGTTCGAGCCTGTTGGGTGCCTCCGGGCAAAAGGAGGCTTCTTCCCCAGTACTGCCGCCGGCTTGCTGCCTACTGGTGCGGGCACCTCCCATAAGCCGGACGTCGGCTCCTCTGACGTCCACCGGGAGAAGGCTGCTAAGACGCCCGACCCTCTGGGGCGGCGCACGGCAGTGTCCCCCTCGGATCGGGCCACTTCCCACCCTCGGCCCGCCTCCGATGAGGGACCTCCTAAGTCAGACACTGGGTCCTCTGAATCTGCTGGGAGTCGGCCCCGAAGTCGCACGTCGGCTCCTCCGACGTGCGCCGGACATCGGAGCCTACGACAAACCCTGCACCATCTGTCATTCCAGGTTCCCCGCAGCCTTCGCTGTTGTCCGGGGAGCCCGAGTCCCCCCTGCCTGACCCCGGGACTTCTCCCCTCCATCCCCAGGCGATGCTCGGGATGCTTTTCTGCCATCAGATCCCCCTCCTACAGAATCGGATCTGACGCGGCCCCAGCGCCACCCTTGATGCCGGCTCCACTGACGCCGGCCCCAACACCGGCCTCACCGAAGCCGGTTCCAAAGCCGGCCCCTCCAACGCCAGTGGGGGATATTCCTCTCCCATCGGGCCCTCCACCCCACGGGCCTATCACAGTTGATCCGCCCATGGAGTTCCTTGCTGGGCCATCTGCTCCGGCAGCTGCCCCGGTACCTGGGTATCCACCATCCTATCAGACGCTGGCCTACCCAGGTCCACAGTATCCCGCGCCGCAGTACCCAGCGCCGACCCCATCGACGCCGCAGTACCCAACGCTGCAGTACCCAGCTCCAGTCTTCCTGCAGCCAGGTTACGGATACTTGCCATACAGATATCATCCATACAATTATCCCCCTCCTCCTCCTCCTCCACCTCCCCCCAGGCCGCAGGTGGATCTTCAGGAGACTCTGGCCTCCTGGTGGGCTGAGGCCAAGGCTCAGCGCACCAAGGAAGTCGAGACCCACCTCACGGTGATGGTGCCACCTACAGCTCCTGTATGCCCCAGATGGCACACTCCCTCTCCACCTCCGGATTCCTAAGCTGTCCCCTCGGGATCCAGAGAGGGGCAGGACAGACATCCAGGGATCCCCCTAAGGAACCCGTTCCTCCCCCTAGACGAGTTAGGGAGTCTTACTCTGCTTCAAATTCTTCTTCTTCTTCTTCTCTCTTGGACTTCTCAGATTCCTTTGACGGATGCTCCAAGAAAGACGACGAGCCTTGCTCTCCATCCAAGCCACGACCAAGGACTCCTCCGAAGTCTCTTCCGGAGGATTCTTCCTTCACAGAGTTGTTCAGGAAGATCCAGAAAGTCCATCAGTGGTGTTCCTTAGAGCCAAATCCTCAGCAGGTTAAACTCGCTGAACATCTGGACTTGCCCCTTACGGCCCCTACTCTAGTGCCACCCTGGATCGAGCCTCATGCCCACCTTGTTTCCACTATTTGGAAGCAACTGTCGGCTTTAGCCCCACTTCCTGGAAAGTCCAACAGGCTATACCAGGCTCCAGAGGGTGTAGACTTTCTAGACTCTCACCCCCTAGCAGACTCCGTTGTGATTAGCGCCGCTCACGGCCGGTCAGCACACCCGGAACATTTGAGCTTGTCTCCCCCGGATAAGGAATCTTGACTTCTGGATCAGTATGGAAGGAAGATCTATGCTTCTTCCACACTGAGGACCAGGGCCCTAAATTATGTAGCACATATGGGGGATTACCAGAAGGCTGTCCTGACACAGGTGGAATCTAAGATTGACTCCCAAGTCAAGCAGGCGTTAGCTGACCTTGTCCGTTCTGCCCGTTTGGCCAGTCATCACATTGTGAGGATGACCTACAATGAAATGTACACCGCAGGATGGAGCTCCGTGTTCGCCATAAGTCTTCGGCGTCACGCATGGCTCCGTGTATCAGGTCTGGTCTCGGAGGTGCAGTCAGCAATTTAAGAAGCACCTTTCAGAGGTTCGGTGCTTTTCAGTGGTGATGTCAAGGACATCATCACTGACTTGCAGGAGAAGAGGACGGCCCTCAAATCTGTCGATTCCATGTACCGTCCCCATCCCCCGCAGCGCCGTCCTTTTCGCAGACGCAGCTGGCCTCAAGCGAAACCCCAGGGAAGGCGGGCCACTAAACGTCGGGCCCCCACAGCTGCCAGGCTCCCACCGCCCCAAAAAAGCAGCGGGTGCCCCAGCTGCGGCGCTGCCTTACACCTCCTGACTCCTTCCCTCTCCCACCGGCTGCAGACTTCCGGAGGAACCGGTAGGAGGGAGGTTTTCCCTCCACCTTCCGGGTTGGGAGAGGATAACATCGGATTCATGGGTGCTTCAGATCATAGCAGAGGGGCAATCTATAGAGCTTCTGCAGAAACCTCCATGTCACCCCCCTCTGAACTCCTCTTACTCAAGGGACCATCGTCCTTTGGCCATTGAAGAAATATCTGCTCTCCTTGCGAAGCAGGCCATAGAACCCATGCCCCCTCACCTTTAAGGGATGGGTTACTATTCCCCATTTCTTCCTGGTACCAAAGAAGACGGGAGATCTCAGACCCATTCTCAATCTCAGCTCCCTGAACTTCTATGTTGAATACAAAAAGTTCAGGATGCTCTCCCTTCAGAACCTCTTGCCCCTTCTCTGGCTGGGCCAATGGCTTTGTGCACTGGATATGCAGGATGCATACCTGCACATCTCCTTTCGCCCCTCACACCGAAAGTACCTCAGGTTTGTATTCCAGGGGGACCATTACCAATTCTGGGTGCTCCCTTTTGGTCTTTCCTTGGCTCCCTGAGTTTTTCCAAATGCCTGGCAGTGGTAGCGGCCCACCTGCGCACTTTGGGAGTTCAGGTTTTTCCCTACCTGGACAACTGGCTTCTGGCGGCCTCATCCAGGGAGGAACTCCTGCATTTTCTCTCCCTCACCCAGCAGGTTTTTACTGGTCTGGGTATCACCATCAACCATTCCAAGTCTCACCTGGACCCTTCCCAGAGACTCTAGTTCATCAAGGCAGTCCTTGATATGACAGTGTGCAGGGCCTTCCTGCCTTCAGACAGGGGGGCCACTCTCTAGTCCCAGATTTTCCCTTCTCTCGGAATGCATAAAGGTTCCAGCGAGGTCAGTGCTCCGTCTTCTGGGGCTCATGGCGGCTACCATCCTGATGGTTCCGCGTGCGCACCTCCACATGAGGATCTCTCAGTGGACTCTCCGCTCTCAGTGGGATCAACTTGTAGATGACCTAGATCAACTGGTGCTGATCTTCTGGCCAATGACAAGAGACTTGCAATGGTGGATGGTTCGAGAGAACTTGTTCGGGGGAGTCCCCTTCTTTCATCCTCCCCCTGCCCAGACTCTGACCACGGATGCATCAGGCAAAGGTTGGGGAGCCCATCTGGGTCCTCACCTAACCCAGGGGTTATGGTCCAGATTAGAGTTAGCTCTCCACGTCAATGTGCTCGAGCTACGAGCAGTGCTGTATGCTCTCCAGGCCCTTCACCAATACATCCTTCCCGATCACCTAGCTATTCAAACAGACAACATGTGCGTGGTGTGGTACATCAACAAGCAGGGAGGGACTCGGTCCTACCCACTGTGCAGGGAAGCGATGAGGGTCTGGGAATGGGCAACTCTTCATAACCTTCACCTCACAGCGATCCACGTTTTGGGAGTTGACAATGTCCTGGCAGACAAGCTAAGTCGTTCTTCGGCTCTGCCACACGAGTGGGAACTAGACCAAAAAGTTCTAAAAAGCATCTTCCAGATTTGGGGGACTCCACAGATAGATCTGTTCGCCTCTTCCCAAAATGCACAGCTTCCAACCTTTTGCTTGCTCGCTCCAGAGCTAGGCACTTTCTGGAGCGACGCTCTGTCTCTAAGCTGGAAGGACAGATTCGTCTATGCTTTTCCCCCAATTCCTCTGGTTCCTCGTGTGCTGCAGAAACTGGCATTGGAAGGAGCGAGAATGATTCTGATCGCTCCTTTCTGGCACAGGCAAATCTGGTTCTCTCTTCTACAACAATATTCAGAGGTTCCTCCTCTTCCTCTTCCTTTATCTCGAGGATCAGGGGACCCTGGTCCATCCAGGACTCAAGTCTCTTCAACTTCATGCATGGCTCCTGCAGACCTAGCCCAATCACGTTTTGGCATCTCTCCTAAGGTGGCAGAGATTCTGGTGGAGGCTAGAAAACCCTCCACTAGGTCCACCTATGCTATGAAATGGAAAAGATTTTCCATTTGGGCTGTGTCCAGGAATGTGGAGCCTTTCTTCTGTCCTGTGGCCGTTCTGCTTGATTATTTGTGTCATCTTTTCGACCTGGGTCTCAGTCACTCCTCTTTGAAGGTTCACATGGCTGCTATTTCAGCCTACCATGTTTCCTTCGCTGATAAACCATTTGCCCAATTGGAGGTATCCAAGATCTTTCTCAGAGGGGTCCTTCATCTCAGGCCCCCTGTTCGGACTCCGGCTCCCCCTTGGGACTTGAACTTTGTCCTCGAGAAACTTACCCTTCCTCCTTTTGAGCCTGCGGCTTCTGCAGACTTGAAGATCTTATCATGGAAGATGCTCTTCTTGGTGGCCATTACTTCTGCTCGCAGAATTTCCGAGCTCCAGGCCCCTATGTGCAAAATCCCTTATCTGATTTTTCACAAAGAATGAGTAGCTCTTCGCACGAATCCTAAGTTTCTTCTGAAAGTGGTAGCGGAGTCTACCTTAAATCAGTCTATTAAATTACCTGCCTTTTTCACGCAGTACTCCAACCAAGGAGAATACTTGCTCCATAACATGGACGTCCACAGGATTCTGAGATACTACACTGATTGGACGAAGGATCTCAGAAAGACTGATCAGTTGTTTGTCTCTTTTGCTCACAAAAGAGAAGGCAATGCTGTCTCCAAGCAATGCCTATCAAAGTGGTTGGTGCATTTCATCACTTTCTGTTATGACAAGTACAACAAGACCCTACTGGGTCAAGTCAGAGGTCACTCCACTCATGGAGTAGCAGCCTCTGTGGCTTGTTTCAAGAATGTGTCTGCAGCAGACATCTGTGCTGCTGCCACTTGGACTTTCATCCATACCTTTACTAAACATTACAGTTTGGACATTGCCTCTTGCTGTAGAGCAGGCTTCGGGTTAGCTGCCTTGCAAGGCCTCCTATCTTGAGGTTTGCAAGGTTGTTTGCTACTTCTTGGAGTAGTTCTTCTTCCCGGTGCCTTTCATTGGTTCCAGACTGCTTGGGATTCTGTCCTATATGTAATTACCCACTGCAAGCGCCCTCTCAAAGTAAGATAGTACAGTTACGTAAGAACTTACCGTAACAGTAGATCATCGAAAGAGGCTCTTGCAGTAGGTATTACCTTCCCGCCCTCCATCCCCCTAGGCATTTTCAGCTCCTTTTCCATTGAGGGGAAATATCTGCTTCTCTCTTGTCCGGGCCTTCCATGCCTGTGGTGGGAAAGAACTGGAAGGCGAGCGTCTGGGACCGCCCCTTTATACCGCCGTCTGACGACAGTCACCTGACGTAGGGGCGGCCCCTGCCAAGGACTGCTAGCTAGAAATTTTTCCATGTGGTCCTGCCCCTTGCCGACATCAGTTCTATATGTAATTACCTACTGCAAGAGCCTCACTCAAAGATCTACTGTTACGGTAAGTTCTTACGTAGCTGTACTTTGTATTCCTTTGTTTGCCAGCAGAGCCATTATTCAGAGAATGATCCTTCCCCTCTTTGACTACGGTGACATTATCTACGGCAGTGCTCCTAAGTCTACCCCGGGCAGACTGGACACCCTCTTCCACTCCTTCTGCAGGTTTGCCCTGGATTGCCACCCTTCCAGACCCACCACTGCCACCTTTACACCTCTCTCTCTCTCTCTCTCTCTCTCTCTCCCCTCCCCTCTCCCCCTGTCTCCCTTCTCTGAAAGCCAAAGCTCATGGCTCTGCCCTTATTGCTAAACACTGGCTGAATTCCATCCCATCTTACCTCTCTTCTCTCCACTGCTTCTAACTCTGCATGTTCCCTCCATCGCTCTAGTCAACACACTCTAGTTCTCCCTTCTAGAAGGTCCTCAACTGGTCAAGCTGCTTTCTCCTACCATCTTCCCAAATTTTGAAAATCTCTCCCACTCCCCATCCACTTTGCCACCTCTTTTCCCTCTTTCTTTGAGCTCATATGGCCCCCTCCTGCACCTGCCTTGACCCCTTACTTTTCTCCTCCCCTCCTCATTTTCTGATCTTACAACCTTCCCTTAACCTTCCCCCCCACTTGGCCTCTGCTTCTTCCTCCCCACTCTTGTCCTCCTCCTGTCACCTGCCTCTTCCCCTTCGACTCCTCCCTTCTGATTGTTCTCCACCATGGTGGGTTAACCCTTCTGGTACCATGCGCTCCTCTACACCATTCTTGAGGGCTGCTGTATGTCTGATTATGCATTGACCAGTATCTAACTCTTTGTAATCACTCGGTACCTGTCAGTGCACATCTTGATGTTTATTTGTGGTATAATGCTGTGCTTGTGTTTTATGCTACCCTGTATAATTTTGCACTCTTAATGCACATGTAAAACTTTTGTACTGATTTGCACATGTCTATTTTCCCTTCTACCTTCTACCCCAGGACTCATCTGGAAATGAGCTCTCAGTATGTCTCTCCTGGTGAAACTTTTCAAATTAATAAATTAAATTATTGGTCTCCTTTAGCTTTTCCTAGTTATACCTCCTTGTTGCCCTCAGACTGATCCTCCTTGTACATTTTTCATGCTACCCTTTTTGCCGTTACTACTTCTCTAACTTCTCTTGTATACCAAACTAGATTTATTAATTTTGTGTTTTTTTTTCCCTTCCTGCTTCAGACAAGCTTTGGTGACCTCTATCAGTCTCACTTTGATGCTCCTCTCTCTCTCTCTCTCTCTCTCTCTCTCTTTGTCCCTGCTACTCCCTCAGTTTGTCATGGAGGACCTTGCCTGTGTCTTCAGTAATCGCAGCCCTGATATCCAACGCCATTGTCCTGGACTTGAGGTGCTGGCTTTTTAGGGCTAATACTGTGCCATGCTGAGTAATTATCACTCATCTCCAGGGTCTCTTTTTACTCTGGCCTGTACTACTATGTCCTGATTTGACAGTACCAAGTCGAGGATGGCTCCATCTCTGGTTAGCTCCATCACCCATTGTACAAGGGAGCCATTCTGCATTGAATCTACAACAACTTGGTTCCTGGCACTCCTAACCCCCGGGCATTTCCCAATCTGGTAGGAGATCCTCCATCAAGGCTGTGTTTCCATAGTGGTTGCCCTTCTGATGTGGTCTTGCTAATACCCTGCAGCCCTCCCTGAACTGACTTGGTGATCTTTATGCCGCCATCACCAGCATTCTGAGGTTCTTACATACTTTAATTATTAACTGAACCCACATTCATTTTATCCCCACCCCCGAACATTCTTCGCCTCGATTGGTTTTTACAGTCTCCGTGTATAGCGTAACCCCTTCTCCTGCCCTTTTTTCATATCCCTTTAAAATAGAACACATGTTGGGATAGCCAGGTCCGAGATGGGATTTTGTGTCACCTACATTTTCATGATGACAACTATGTCCAGCTGGGCTTCCATCACCATTGTCTGTAGGTCGCCCATTTTATTCCCAAGATGCCTGATGTTCAGACAGGCTGCCTTCTTCTACTAGCTAGGTATCTCTCCCCTCACTTGACTGACTGCACCTACCCCCTTCCTAATATCCTTATTCCATCTCTGCTCCCTCCTTGTTTGCCCTACATTACAATCTCTGTCTGTCTTCACTTGTTGTGGGAGTGCCAGCAAAGCCTCTTCATCTTGTAGACTGTGAATCTCAACCTTGCCTAGCCACATCCTGTTTAAAAGTTACTGATTTTTCAATGTGTCATGTACAAGTACAATGTGTAATGTGAAACCAAAAGCAATTAAAAATGTCTCATGTTCTTTCAGATACCAGAAAACTTTGAAGATGTTACTGTTGATTTTTCTGAAGAAGAATGGAAGATGTTAAGCAAACAGGAGAAGGAGCTTCACATGGAAGTGATGGTGCAGAACTATGAAACCATGGTTTCAGTAGGTAAGGATCAACCCAGTCTCAGAGGAGGGACCTTTATTCTGAGGGGGATGAGCTTACTTTTAACAACTTCAAGTCTGATAACATGTTGGGAGAAAGAATGAAAAAAAGAGTGTCTTAGGGGGCTCTGTTATAACACTCCTGTACATTTTTTGAAAAATGCAGTGTGAAATGTACATTGACACTAAGAAACATAGACTTTTGCAACAGTTAAGGATCAGTTGGCCTACCCAATCTGTCCAAGTTTCCCTGCCTATAGTATCACTGCATAGCCTGCTTCATCTTTAGCTCATTCACCCACTTCCCTTCCCATAAGGTTCCCTTATGCCTGTCCCATGCATTCTTGAACCTCACCACTGTGGGCTTAGCCTTCCGCTTTCAGTTTGGGATACTCTGTGTTATCAGAGGGAAGGACTTTGCAGGGGATGAGAACATAGGACTTGACAGCAGAAGATGGCCTTTTTATCCATCTGTTCTGCCCTTATCATTGCCTAACTGATGAGAGAGTCCCCTAGTGGTCACTTGTCTTCTCGCTCCTCCTTTAATCCTCATTGCCCCCCCATACCCATGTGTCTGTCCTGATTATTCTTGAACCCTAACACTGATTTTAAACAGACAGTTTCATTAGCATAAAAATATAGAATCTGATAGCGAATAAGGACTGCTTGGCCCACCCAGTCTGCCCATTTCTTTACCTAATGGATAAGCTGCAGATCCTAGTTAACCAACAGCCTACGTCCTCCTACCCCCACCCCTTAGAATTGCCTTATGTCTGTCCCATGCATTCTTGAATTCCCCCACTGTTTTTGACTCCACAACCTCCTCAGGAAGGTCACTCCATACATCCACAACCCTCTCTGTGAAAAAAAAACTTCCTCACATTGCCTCTGAGCCATCCCCCTCTATCTTCAAGTTGTGCCCCCTTGTTCTTGCACACCTCTTTTTCTGAAAGATACTACCCTCTTGGACTTTGTTGGTTCCCTTGAGTACTTGAAAGTTCCTATCATGTCCCCCCTCTCCCTCCTTTCCTCGAGGGTACACATATTAAGTCTCTCTTCCTATGCCTTCTGGTGCAGACCCTGCACCATTTTAGTTGCCCTCCTCTGGACTCCTCCATCCTGTCTATGTCCTTGTGGAGATTGGGTCTCCAGAAATGCTTGCAGTACTCCTGATGAGGTCTCACCAGCTGTCTGTACAGAGAGATGCCCTATTTGTAGACTACTCTCTGCCCTGAGGGAGAAAGTTGCCCATCTTCAGGCCTCACTGGACAGTAGTATGGGGACCTCCCCCCAGGCCACACTGGACATTAGGAAGGGAACCTCCCCATCCAGGGAGCACCACAGCCACCACCACTACCTCAGAGATTGTGAAGAAAACACGGCAGTTGGACCACAGTGGGCTCAGAAAAGGTGCGGATGGTGGAACGGAGGCACACTCAGTCAGTTGTTCCACTCCACAATCCATACACCATTCTGGGGAAGCATAGCTCCCCTATGGATGCACCCACAGAGGAGACTAAGGAGGCTGAGGACAGCTGTCACAAGGAGGCCCACAGGAAGGAGGCAGAGGACACCACAAGGAAAGGAAGCAGCTCCTGGTGGGGACTCAATTATTGGGGGATAGAACTGGGAGGAGCTGGGAAAACTGAAGTAAGGTGCCTGCCTGGTGCCATGGCTTGGAGGGACAGGAAGCGCATCCTCAGGATCACGACAACAGCTGCAAGGGATTCTAAGCTGGACATAATTGTCCACCCTGGGGACAAATGACTTGGCTCATCATGAGGTTAGAGCAGTGCAGGAGGACATTGCAGAGTTGGGAAGGGGCCTAAGACAAGTAGCACACACAGTATCCTTCTCAGAGGTGCTGCCTGTCAAAAGCATTGGTGAGGTGAGGAGTAGTGGCACCATGCAGTTTAATGAATGGTTGAAAAAAATGGTGCGAGCACAGGGGTTTAGCTTCATTGGGGACTGGGGTTCCACCTGGAGGACAACAGCCTATACTGGCAGGATGGTCTGCATCTGTCCAGGAAGGGAACAAGTCTTTTGAGCAATCGGTTTAAATGCTTCATTGGTAAGCTTTTAAACTAGTCAAAGGAGGCACTGACAAGCAGCAGAAAAATCCAGCCTCTCCTACAAAATAGGGTACTAAATGAGAAAAGACCAAGGTAGAACGGTCAGTGGGGGATGCTGCAACAGAAGGTAAAGCCATCAAAAATGGAGAGCAATGAGTACCAATGCCCGTAGTCTAGGTAACAAGCTTCCTGAATTAGTGGTCTTGATGGAGGAGAGACATCTGGATATCGTGGCAGTCCACAGAAACATGGTACACACAAAACCATGACTGGGACGATTAGCACAGGATACACTATCTACAGGAGGGACAGGGAGGGTAAAGAGGAGGAGGTAGTTCTTTACATAAAGGAAGGAATAAAAGCAACAGAACAAAAGGGTAAACAGGGAGGAGAAGAGCACTGTGGGTAAATTTGGAGACAGGCAATGGCACCACAATACGCACCAAGGGTTGTATACAGACCCCTTCTCAGGGGAGGAAATGGACAAAATGATGGAAAGTATACCTAGAATGGCAGAAAAAGGGAGATACTGCTGATGGGTGATCTGAATCACCGATGTTAACTGGAGTGCAGTTGCAGCTGCCACTTGAAGAGTGCAGTTATTCTAGATGCCACAGGGGCATGCCTTAGACAACTAGTACTGGAACCCACTCAAGAGGAGCAATATTAGACTTGATACTCTCAAATGGAGATGGACAGAGGATCACATGTAGAAGTGGGTAGCCACCTGGGAACTAGCGACCATCAACAGTATGGTTCACAATAAGCACAGTAATAGAGTCAAGCCATACAAGACAAAGTATCTGGACTTTAGGAGGGCTGACTTTGACATAATGGGTGAGTGCCTAAGGAATGCACTAACAAATGGGCAGGAAGGAGGTGGAAGAACAATGGGGAATAATAAAACTGCCATCACACAGGGTAACAAGCCTTTGTGTGAAGCAAATAAACAAAAACAAGATGTAAGAAACCACTATGGTTCTCAAAGAAAGTGGCAGTGAAGGTTCAAGAGAAAAAGAAAGCATTCAGGAAGTACAAGGAATCGCAGAAGAAGAAGAAGAAGAATCAGCATTTATATAGCACTTTTCATACATCCAAAGTGCTTTACAAGCAATGCTAGACTGGTAGTGAAGTGACTGAATGTGTGGTGTCAGCCATATCGCACATCATCACCCACGCACAGCCTGGATAATTGCATGAACTGATTTATGGGAAGGGGAATGTTGGCCAGGACACCGGGAATGTTCACTACTCTTTGCGAAAAGTGCCCTGGGTTCTTTTACTTCCACCTGGACACCCACCAGGACATCCAGGATGGGCAGAAGGACCTCGGTTTAACGTCTCACATCTGAAGGGCCTTTTTAACAGTACAGCACCTCCCAATACTGCACTTTCGGATGTCAAGCGATTTTTAGGTGCAGGTCCAATCCCGGTGTGGGACGAGAACCCACGACCTTCTGGTCCAGAGGCGGATGTGCTACCAACTGAGCCACGCTGACACCAGGAGCAGGACAGAGAACTGTATCAGTTAAAGCAAAAGGAGGCTGGGAAGGCAGTCAGAACAGCAAAGGCCCAAACTGAGGAAAAGATAGCCAACTCAGTTAAGAAGGGGGATAAAACCTTTTATAGGTGCATCAGGGAATGAAGGAAGACCAAGGAGGGATAGTGAGACTTAATAAAGGGAGGGAGGGTGGGCAGAGGAGACTGTGAAAAGGCAGCGATACTAAACAAATATTTTGACTCAGTATTTATGAAGGAAGGGGGAGATACATAAAACAAACAGTAGTAACACTCTGGATACAGAAGTTGATACCTGACCCATTTACAGAAGAAAAGGGTTCTGAAGAACTCGTAAAACTGAAAGTGGACAAAGCAAGGGGCCTGATGGAAGTTCATCCCAGAATCTAAAAGAACTAAGGGTAGAACTAGTGACACCACTGACTTCCCTCTTTAACAAATCATGTGGGAGGATGGGGTGGTACCGAGGACTGGAGGAGGGCAGATGTGATTCCCCTTCACAAAAGTCGGAACAAGGCAGAAGCAGGAAACTATAGACCTGTTAGTTTAACCTCAGTGGTAGGGAAAATGATGGAATCACTTCTAAAGGAAAAGAATTGTCGAGTATCTAGAGGCCAGAGGGCACAGAACCCTAGGCAGCATGGATGCACAGCGGAAGGTCATGCCAGGCAGAATCTGATAGATTTCTTTGACTGGGTGACCAAAGTAGTAGATCAAGCAGGGGCTGTTGACATGACCTACCTAGACTTTAGCAAGGCATTTGACACAGTCCCACACAAAAGATTAATATACAAGTTAGCCAGCCTGGGGTGGGTCCCAAGATGACAGCCTGGGTAAAGAGTGGCTGGAGAATAGGACACAGAGAGTTATAGTAAATGGAGTCTACTCAGAAGAAAGGAGGGTTACTAGTGGGGTACTGCAGGGTTCAGTATTAGGACGGTCCTCTTCAATTTCTTTATAGTGACATTGCAGAAGGACTGGAAGGACAGTATGTCTCTTTGCAGATGACACTAAGATCTGCAACAGAGTTGATGCATAGAATGGGGTGGAAAGGATGAGAAGGGACTTGGAAAGGTTAGAGGAATGGTCCAAATGTCAGCTTAGATTCAATGCTAAGAAGTGCAAGGTAATGCACCTGAAAACAAAACCCAGGAAGAGCCACAATGGGGGTGAGATACTAACAACAACAAGAATGGAAAGGACCTGGGGTGAGTCATATCAGATGACCTAAAGGTGGGCAAGCAATGTGAGAGGCAGCAAGGAGGGCTGGGGGATCCTGGGATGCATGGGAGGCATCACCAGTAGAAAACAGGAAGTTATTATCCCTCTGTACAGACAGCTGGTGAGACCCCATCCCAGAGTACTGTGTGCAGTTCTGGAGACCCAATCTCACCAAAGACATAGACAGGATGGAAGCTGTCAGGGAGGGCAACTAAAATGGTGCAGGGTCTGCACAGAAGTCAGAGGAGAGACTAAATGAGATTACTATGTATACACCTGAGGAAAGAAGGGAGGGGACGTGATGGAAGCGTTTAAGTACCTCATTGGAATCAACAAGTCCAGGAGGTAGCATCTTTAGAAAAGAGGTGCAAGAACAAGGGGACACTTTAGAGATAGGGGAGATAAGCTCTAGGGGCAATGTGAGGAAGTATTTTTTCACAGAGAGGGTGGTGGACACATCTAACAGCCTTCCTGATGAGGTTGTGGGGTCTAAAACTGTGGGAGAATTTAAAAATGCATGGGACAGACATAAGGCAATTCTTGTGGTGGGTAGGAATACATAGGCTGTTGGTTAACTAGGATCTGCAGCTTATCCTGTAGGTATGGAACTGGGCAGACTAGGTGGGCCAAGCGGTCCTTACCTGCCATCAAAGTCTATGTTTCTAAGTTTCTATCATGTCTTCTCACTCTCTGTCTCTTGCACCTGATTTGTAGCAGGACCATCTTAAGGTCCATCAGCCTTTCTTTGTAGGGTGTATCTTGATGTCCCTGAATCATCTTGGTAGCCCTCCTGTAGACTGACTCCACTCTATCCCCACCTGTCCTCATGTAATGATAGCAGAATAGCATGCAGAGCTCTGGGTGGGTGTTGCAGACTGTCTCTCCTGTGGACTGACTCCACTCTGTCCCAGTCCTTCCTCATGTAATAATAGCAGAACATCATGCAGTGCTCTAGGTGGGTGTCAGAGACTGGTTCTTTCCCAGAGTTCAGCCTACACTGCTACCAGATTTCACAACAGTTCAGACACCTGAATGAGTTAACTTGGTGTTCTGATGCCACCCAGCTGCAGTATTATTTAGGGTATCTCTAGGTCCAGATCCACTGTACTACAGTTATGCTGTTTCCCAAAAGGCATGGATCAACCCCTTCATCACAGCTGAAAAACTTTGAATTACATGTGGTAACTGTAGCCTGCATGTCTGTTTTAAAATGGATCACAGACTTGCAGTTTACCTCTGATTATCTATCGTTGAAAGAACTCTGTCACAGAAAGCATAAGTATAATAATACTCCACAGTATTAACATTTGCTACAGGATAATACACCTTGTTACAGACTTGTTCTCTCCCCAGAACTCATTTGCATCTCTACCACTTTTACTACTCTTCAGATGCCTGAAAGGGTTACTTAGAGTACTGCCACCTCTCAGCATGACTCTACTCTGGGTATCTGAGATTTAGATCCCACTAGAGCCCCTGATTACACAGCACAAGCTCTCAAAGGACAAGCAACTCACGCTGCTGTCACAGCTGAGAACACTTTGCATTAGATATGGTAACTGTAGTCTGGCTGTTTGTAAACCAACCACACCCTGGATAACTGTAACTGAAATAACTCCATCACAGAAACCATGATGTATATAAAGATAATATTTAATACTCCATGATATTTTATATGTTACAGGACAATACACAGTAAAGACTATCGGTGGTTGAGTATTTCTACACAGATAAAATAAATACATTTGAAAAGAGCTCACTGAAAAATAGATAGAATCCAGGTGTAGGGCAACAAGTCTGAAGAGAATAGGGGTGCAAGAACATTTAAGTATGGAGGAAAGAAGTGCAGGAATCTGTAATTATAGGAAAGAACAGATGCGAGAATATGTTACTATGGATAGAACTGTGTGCAGGAATATGTAAATATGGAGAACAGCGATTGCAGGAATATATAATTATAGAGAAAGGGAGTGTAGGAGCATGTAAGAATGGTGAGAACCGGGTGTGTAGGAATACATAAATATGTTGAGAACAGGGGTTCAAGAATATGTTATTATGAAGAGAACAGGGTGCAGTAATATGTAAGTATGGTAAGAACATGGGGTGGAGGAATATGTAAGTATGTTGAGAACAAGAGTGCAGGACGATGTAAGTAAGGAGAGAACGGAGGTGTAGGACTGTGTAAGTATGGAGAGAACAAGAATGCAGGACTGTGTAAGTATGGAAAGAACAGGTGCAGAATATGCATATATGGAAAGAATGGGGTGCAGGAATATGTAAATATGTTGAGAAAAAAGTACAGGAATATGTAAGTAAGGAGAGAACGAGGTGTAGGAATATGGAAGTATGGAAAGAAGCAGTGGGTGCAGGAATATCCGAGTATGAGAAAGCAGAGGGTGTCAGAATATAGTATGGAGGAAGAGTGGGTGCAGGAATATGTAGGTAATGGATAGAACACAGGGTGCTGGAATATGTAAGTATGGAGAGAAAAGGATGATGCAATACATTTGATGGCTGTGTTTATTTAAAAGGCCCATTTACAAGAGTAACTAGAACCTATAATAGAGTACACAACATGCATGTGACACATAATACAAATAATACAACCAGTAATATACAAATACACAGTCAAATATGTCCATCTAGAGAAGCAGGTACATTGACAATTAACCATGAGGTTGTATTAACGATTACATTTCAAAAAAGAAGACAGAATAGAAAATTGTAAAACAATGGCTAATTTGCAAAACATTGTGTTTTGACCAGTTGAGTTTTCCTCCTGGGAACACAAAATTGATAATGAAGATATGACTGAGTGGAGATGCTAGAAAGAAATTGACAGCAGATAAGGACCGATAGACCCATCCACTCTGCCCACTTTCCCTACCCACTGCAAAAGCCACAGACCCTGCTTGATCTCTGACTTTACCTTCTTGCTCCTATCACTAGGGTTTCCCTATGCCTGTCCCATGCATTTTTGAATTCCCCCACTGTGTTGGCCCCCACCACCTCCACTGTTAGACATGTCTATTCCATGCATCCACCACCCTTTCCATTTAGAAATTCTTCTTCACATAACCCTTAGTCAACCCATTGCAACCTCATGTCATGCCCCCTTATTTCTGAACTTCTACTTTTCTGAAATATACTATCCTCCAGTACCCTGTTTCTGGTTAAGACAGTTGGTGAAAGAACAGTTGACAAACATCTGGGAGACCTCAGAATTGAAGGACATATTGAAAAATATGAAAGAGACAGTTCTAGAAACCACTAGACTCTGCATCAAAATTGCAGCAAAGAGAAACAGATACGAGAGATCACTATGGTCTTAGGTCAAGTTGGGAGACAATTAGGGCAAAAAGACAGGCATATACAGCCTTCAGACAAAATAAAAGTGAGGTAAAATGGGAGGAATACATTCAAAGAAGTGGGGAGACTAAGAGAGCAGCGAGGGAGGCCAAAGCAGACAAGGAGCTCCGGATCATGAGAGGGATTTAAAACTGGGGGGTATATCAGGAAGAAAGGAAGAGGGATCATAAGGCTGAATGATGAAGACAAGGTTTAGGAGGACTAATGAGCAGAAGGCTGAAACCCTAAACAAATTCTTCTGCTCAGTATTTACCAAGGAGAAGCCCCGGATCCACTGCCAGACAGTGGTAATACAGCCTCAGCAAGGTGAATCACAAGAATGAACATTCAAGAATTCACTGCAGCCAGAGTAAAAAGAAGGCTTCTTCGCCATCAGACCAGACAAGGCCCCAAGCCCAGATAGCTTGCATCCAAGAATATTGAGGAGTGACAGACCCAGGTGAGACATGTGTTCTATAGGTCACCATGATAAGGGTTGTACCAGCTGGATTGAGAGTGGCCAATGAAGTGCCATCCTACAGAGAGAGGTGACAGGAAGAGACAACAAATTACAGACCAGTTAGCGAACATCTATTATATGCAAACTGATGGTGTCCCTTATCAAACAGGATCTTAGAGTACTTGAGGCAAATCACCCTACAGAACATCCAAACAGCATGGATTTGTAGGTAGGTAGATCTGTCAAACATATGTTAGTATTCTTTGACTAGGTGACCAAGGACTGGATAAATGCCTTACAGTGAATTTACTATGATTACAATAAAGCTTTTGATACAGTCATCACATTCTGAAAAAGAAGACTACTTGGGTACAGCAAGGAAATTGTTTGATGGTGAGAAACAAGCTAGCAGATTGGAAGCAGAGGTAGTTGTTAATTGGGCCAGATCCTCAGTAAAGGTGTGTGCTGGAGTGCTTTAGGGGCCAGGTCCTTGGACCAATCATTTTCAATGTTTTCGCTAGTGACATGTATAGGTATAAAGCGTAACAGTGCCCTATTTGCAGGTGACACACAAGCTCAGTATCATCAGGTTGGACAGCATTGACAGAGTCTAGGACTGACCAAGGACCTCAGGACCTGGAAAAAATGGATGCAAGAATGGCAACCAGAATCAAATACTACATTAATGGGATCAAGCTGACCTCTTCCACAGAGAAAGGGACCAAGGATCATCATTAGTGCAGACCTCAAGCAACAAGTCAGTAGCAATGAGGCCTATAGTAATGCAAATAGAAATGTTGACCGGCATAGATAGTAGAGACAGGGAGAGATAGTTCCTCTTCTATCGATCCCAGGTGAGACCGCATCTTGGGTATTACATCCAGTTCTAGAGACTGCATCTTTATGAAGGAAGGCTGGATAGGTTGGAACTCATCCAAAGGAAAGCAACAAGGATGATTCTTGCACGCAGAGGTTAGCTTGATGAGAGGGTTCAGGGCAATGGGATGTATTCACTGGAGACATGTAGAGACAGAGGAGACATGATTGAGAAATATAAGCTCCTTAGGGCATAAACACAGTGTCATACAAAGAACTGTTCACTAAGAGCATAAATTCCTCTACATGTGGTCTCAACTGGAAACTGAAGGAGGAGCCTTTAAAAAGACATCAGGAAGTATTATTTCATGGAAGATGGGCGAACCATGGAACAAACCACCCTCTGACATGATTAGTGCCACCACGGTGGCAGGTTTAAAGCACGGGTGGGATAAGTTACAGACACGGTCGGCAAGCACTACTGAGTGCAAAGCCAAGGCACCCTAAGGAGTAATCGGTGTCCACCATATTCTTTCTGGAGCAGTGGTTGACAAGTATATCTTTGAGGCTCTAATAGTGGTATTGCTTAAGCCAAACAGGCCCTCAGAGAGGCCAGATAGCTATAGGCCCATTTCTCTTTTAAATTACGACATAAAGATCTTAGCCAAGATACTTGCAGACAGGATGAGGAGAGTAGTCTCTGGGTTGGTAGGGGCAGAGCAAGTTGGCTTTATGCAAGGCAGGTCATCGACAGACCACTTCAGGACTCTTGCTCCATGTCTTCTCGATCGAGGGGTCAACATTACCTCAGGTGTTGGTTTCCTTGGGCCTTGGTATTGATAGGAATGCATTAGGGGGTTTTTGTTTCAGGTATTAGTGTGTTTGGTTCCCTGAAGTTTTATTGCCTGGATCAGAGCGTTTTATACTGCCACGGCGGCCAGAGTTGTATGCAATGGGCTACTTCCTCTCCCTTCCGATTACAGGTGAGCTAAGAACAGGGATGCCCCTTATCCCTCTTCTGTTAATCTTTATCTTGAACCACTGATTAGGCGAATAATACCCTCGAAAGAGATTAGGTGTCCAAATAAGGAACATACCATTAAGGTGACAGCGTTTTCATGATGACCTGCTAATCCATGTTTCTAAACCAGCGTCTTGATCCTGTATTATTAGAAACTATCGAGTTTAGTTAGTTGTAACTACAAATTAAATCAGGTAAGACTCTGGTGTATCCCAAAAATGGGTCCTTAAATCGGATGTGACCAAATTTGGAGTGAGCCCCAAATCCTGAAATATTTAGCCTCACCCACACAACTCCGAAAGATTTCGTACTTCAATCTAATAATCTGCTGGGTTGTGGAGTCAGATTTGAAAAGTGGGCATCTACCTCTCTGTGGGAGAATTAATGTGATAAATGAATGTATTCTAGTTATTTTAACCCCTGTGTAATCAACATGGACTCCGCTAGCATGGTTTAGGAAGTTGCATGAACCTTGGCTGACTTCATTTGGAAACAAGAGGGCAGAATGGCCTACACCAAACTGGTGGTCGAAGGACCCAGGGTGGTTTGAGGTTACCTCAGTTTACGCTGTACTTCTGGGGTATATGAATAGATATGGTAGATGAATGCTTGCATCACCCCATGGTTCTGTAGCGACACCTCCCACTCTGGGTAAGTCTGGAGGTTAGTTTAATTAGGCTTTGGATAACCGGAGGCCTAGTATAGAACGATCAAAATCATACCCAACTCAAAAAACGCCCATTGGGGTATCTCTAAGTGCGACAAAATGTAGTTTCCAGGTTAAAGCACACTGGAGTTCCAACCAATGTAGAAACTCCCAGTGGCACATTGCTAATCGATGATTACTAGTTGGTTACCTGAATAGGGAGAGTGATGGCAGACCTTCAATGAAGGTAATCCACACGGTATAAAATAATGCATGAGTTGAAGTTTGGCCAAGACAGTATTCAGTATACACCAAGACCTCTGGTAAAACAAGATAGAGGGTCTGTGGTTTTAGTGGGACTGGGTCAGAACTTAAACCAATCATGGTTCCCCCATGCAATCAATTATAAAGTGTTGTTTCATTACGTTAAGGATAACATAGCCCCACCCTATTGGCCAAGGCCTCTACGATGTTACATTTGAAAAGATTTGGGAATTGTTACAACTGACGACAGGACTGTCTTAATTAACAATTTAAGATTCCCACAATATCTATTATACGCCCCAGAGTTAGCGGATCTGAAGATACTGCAGGAACCCAAATGTCACAGATGTGGCTCAGGGAGCTGACCCGTGCATTGCAAGAACTGCCCAAGTGTAGACATGCTGTGGAGAGATAAAATAGAGTAGACCCTTTGTTGGGAATTGAGAATGTTTATACGGAGGTTTGTATACTGGGGACCACGGTCTGTTCCTGTTAAACTGAGGAAGTATTACATAACCATGATATCTATCATTGTAAAGAGATTAGTTCTCAGGCACTGGAAGGATTCAACATTGGGTATACGAATGGTTAAAGAGTTATTAACCTCGGATCGGAAAGAACAATAGCAGACTCCAGAATAGATGCCTCTTTATGAAGTTGGTCTAGATTAAAATGCATATGTTAATCCCATCAGTTTTCTTTTGTGTTCCGACTGCCTTGGGGGTAATAATTTTTATCGTTTTCCTCCTGTGATTTCTCATTTCGGGGTTAGGGCTCAAATTATGAAACCTGAATGTTCAGGTTTATAATTGTATTGTTTGAAGTAACCCGAGTCGCTAGTTAAACCCTGTGCCTTATTCTGGATTAATGATGTAAGATTATTCATACTATTTATGGGGGAGGTTGCTCCTTTGCGGGCTCATCAAATGTTGGTCATGTATGGTAATGGCCTGTAAGCCTCTGTACCCCATTATGGATAAAACAATAAAATGTAATGGCAAAAGAGTAATCGTCTGAGCATCCCAGGAATCTTTAGGCAACTTAGGACCTAAGGTCCTCTGCCCACACAATCTTATGTTTCACCCTATTTATGCCCTTTAGATATTTACAGGTTTCATCATCTCCCCACCTCCTCTTCTCCAAGTATCCATATTTAGGTCTCCCATCTCTCACATATAACTTTGGTACAGGCACTGCATCATTAATGCCTTTTTGAACTGCTCAACCTTGTTTCTGTCCTTTGGAGATGTGGCCCAGAACCGACACAGTACTACAGAGGCCTCACCAATGAAAATGCAGTGCCACCACCGCTTTTGTTCCGCTGGTGACACCCTCCTGCACCCACAGCTCACTGACTTTCCCGCCAGCACATTGGTTACCATTTTAGATAATTAGATAGTTACCCCAAGATTTCTTTCTTGTTTTGTGACCAGTATCCACCCCACACACACACCTGAGTCATTAAGTTCTCCCTAGGTTCTCAAACCCAAATGCACGATTGCACTTTTTCACATTGAAGCCCAGCTGCTCACTATAGACCATTCTCAGTTTACCTAGCCCTTCTCACTTTTCCTCCTTCCAATGTCCACCTGTTGCAGATCATATTGTCATCTGCAAAGGGCACACCTCCCTTCCAGCCCTCCCAGTACTTATGAAGATATTAAAGGACTGGCACCATAACTGATCCCCTGATATCCTGCTAGTCACCTTCCTTCTCAGATTCTGCCCATTTACCACCACTTATCACTCAACCAGTTCCTAGTCAGTTTACAACCTTGTGACCCTCCCAGGCTGCCCAACATTCACAGTCTTCGTGTGGAAGGTATGAAGGTCTTATTGAACCAGTGAACACATCCACCACTTCCCCGATCCACTTCCCTAGTCACCCAGTCAAAGAAATCAATTAGTTTGTTTGACACACCCCATATGAATCATGATGTCTCGGACCCCAGTCCACTGATTCAGATGTTCCCAGTCCTTTCTTTAAATATGATTGATAATTTTCCCACTATCAAGTTGAGGCTGACAGGCCAATAGTTTCCAGCCTCCTCCTACTCACACTTTTGTGAAGAGGGGCTACATCTGCCTCCTCCCAGTCCCCGGAAACTACCCCATACGAGTGATCCATTGAGAGGGCCGCCAGTGGTGCCATTACCTCCTGTAGTTCCCTTAATGTCTCTATGATATATCCTTTCTGGTCCCATTGCCTTGTCCATTTTCAGTTTTGTAAGTCTTTTAGAACATTCTTTCCATAAAATGACCGGTCCACCTCTGCCCCCATATTGATTATGTTGCTAAATGTGGTCCCTCACCTCCTTGTTCGGTGAATACAGAACAAAAAATATTTATTCAGTATTGATATTTCCAGTTCCCACTTCAAACACTCCCTTTCTACCCTTAAGCCTTACAATCCACCCTGGTTTTCTCCTCCACTAATATTCCTCAAAATGTCTGTCCCTTTTGCCTTCTTGTAAATTTTTCCTCCGTTTGTGCCTTTGTGCTTCTGACTGCTTTCACTACCTCTGTCTGTTTACCCAGGTACACTATCCTGTCCTCCACCTTCATGCGTCTTGCTTATACTCCTGAAAGCCATCTTTTTGCCCTCACCTTCCTGGCCACTCCTCGCCTGAGAACCATAGATTCTTTCTTTCTCCTACCTTTGCTTTTTTGCCTCCACTAGCTCCCTTTCAGATGGGCCCACTGCTCGTCAACTCCCCCATTCATTCCTCCTTGCCAGGACATTTTTGAGACATATCCTCTTCTTTGTAAATCCAGGACCCTCACATTTGTGTGGCTTGACTCCATACTGATGCAAACTGCATGATAAACACTGGACCCTAGGTGTCTGCCCACCCTGACTTCTGCAGTTATGTCCCCGTTGCTGAGTACCAGGTCCAAAATTGCACCCTCCCAAATGGGCTCTACTACAAGCTTCCTGAGGGCTGCCCTTGCATGGAATAAGGATGTCTCTCCTCTTGGTTGAGCAGCAGCTGGGAAGCTCAATCCACATCTGGCAGGTTGACATCACCTACACCCAACACTACTTTAGCTGCCATTGTGTGGATGGATTCCACTCTGAGCCCTGTCCACCTCCCCCCCTGCTGGAGGTCTGTATATCATGCCTGATGTGAATAGCTGTGCTATTGCCCATCTCAAGGGTGACCCATGCCTCTGACCCCCTGCATCCCTTTTATCAGTTGGTCTAATACCTCTCTGATGTAAAAACCAACCCTCCATTTTACCACCATGTCGCCTCCCTAAACAGATCATAACCTGGTATTGCTACATTCCAATCATGGTTCCAGAATCATATCTCAGTAATAGTTACAACTTCCAGGTCAGGCTCCATCATCAAGGCCACCTGGTCTGGGATTTTTGTTTTCTAGGCTGTGGGCATCAGTATTGATGGTCTCCTGGTTTGCCATTTCTCCTTTATCACCCCCTTGCCTCCTCCATTTGTCCTTCCTGTTTTAACCTCCTTCCTCCTGTCCTCTACTGTCTCCCCTTATGAATTTAGTTATCACTGGAAATATCATAACTTTATCGGTCCTTAATATTAATTGCACTGTATGCTGTTAGAGTGGGCAGTTTGATTTTCCCTGCTTCATTCTGCCACCCCAGCTAGTTTAAATGCTAACAAAGAAAATGCATGGGTAAATACAAACCATTCACTGAGAACAATGGTCCCCACCCTGGACAGACATAGGCCTTTTCCCCTGTACAGGTCAGCATTCTTCATCCCCAGCTGGCCCCGTGTTGTAGAACCAATCGGTGCAAACCAGCCAGAACCAGTCTGAGCCTCACTGTATGGGCCAGATATACCCCACTGAGCAGCATGTCTGAAATTAAACAAAACAAAAGAAATCAGTTGAACAGCACTGAAATTGATGCAAAATGTCACCCAAAAAACACAGACACTTTAGAACATCAAGTAACAAACTGACAAATAAAAAAGCTGTATTTTATCCGCTTACGAAATCAAAAAAAGTAAATGTAATAGAGTCAATTTAGGCCATCCCCAGCAGACGCAACAAGAAAATCAGTAATCCTACTTCCTTCCCTAGCAGAGAATAGCACAGAAACTTGCTATCTGAGCCCCGACAACTTTGCAGCAGAACTGTTTCAAAGTAAAGTAGTAAAAAAAAACTCCCCTCTTTCAGTCTACAGCCAAAACTAAAGGAAAATTAACACAGACTTCCCTCAGCACAACAAGATTGTACGGCTCTCTCTTTGAGGTCACGGAAGGGATCCCGTTTTTTTAATTGAACAAAGTAATGAAGGAACAAGGAACATGCACTCAGAATTCTGGAGGGGCAAACTGAACCTTTCTAGGGGTCCAGGGCATGCCCGGAAAGTTTGAAAAATTGAAGTCAAATGGTGCATTTTGGTGACTTTTAGCATCCCAGAAAGCTGTTCCCCAACAAGCTAAATGTCATAATACTGATATAGGTTAGAGCAATGATAAATTGTTTTTGTCTTTTGTTCATCTGCTTACAGTGATACATTTTGTATTTAAATTTTTTTGTAAGAATTAGAACTTGTGCGTTTTATCATATATAATCAGCTAACTACTTAGTCCACTCCTAGCTGATCCATTAACTTCTAACTTCCCAGTGCAGATTGCTGCAACAAATCTCAACCCCCCATACTGCAAAGTCAGGAATGGGTATGAGCAAACAAAACAATTACATTTAGTTGTAGTCAGTCAGATAAGAAAATGTGTTAATCTTCCATTAGTAAATAATTCTAGTGGAGGCACTCTTCAAACACCAAATTTCCCAGGCTTGGGTCCACCACTGCAGAGGGCACTGGAATGGATTAGTCTACATAATACACCAACAAGAACATCACTCTTCATGGTGTGTGCCAGCCCTCATCAAGTGAGTCCAGAGCAGCAAAAAGCTCAGTTGATCACTCAGCCAACTGCAAAATTACAACTTCATTCCTCAGATGCTGCAAGACAGTCCATTCACAAAGTCTGTGTCCCTTCTGTTCCCTAGGAAACTATGCCCACCACAAACAAAGTTCAAGAGATATGCAAAGAAAGAAGTGGATGGTGCTGCCTGGACTTCCTGGGAGTAAACCTAAAATAGAACATTCCCCTGTGCATGTTGTGGATCAACAGTCTGGGACACTGGCTAAAGTCCCAAGGCACAAATTCCAGCCTCACCATTCCCATCTTTCTACGCATGACGCTGTTCCACTTAGTTACAGCGCTCGAATGTCACACACAAGCTACATCATCATTTACCTCTCCTGAACTCAACAATCTCATTGACAGCACAATACTCCACACAGACCAGAGCAAAATACAAAAGATGTTCAGTTATAAGCAAGCATTATAAACATTAATGCTCTGATATCCATTGTTCTGAGTTTACAATGTCAGGTTTGCTGTGTCACACATTTTGCCAATTTATCACAAATTTTGTTGATGAAAAGTTAAGAAGTATGATGCACACAGTGGGCATGAGCTCTCTAGACAGATCCTGCACCTTATCCCCAACCAACTGCTGCTAATCTATGTTCAGTAACAACTTGCAGCACGACCCCAGTTACCTATAACACTGCTGAACTGTCAATCAAGAAATAAGTCATGAACCACAACAAAGAGCAGGCCAAAGGTCGTGAGATTTTCCCACCAGATACATGTGCTGGCTTCACTTCCATGTAAGAAGAACAAATATGTGATCTTTCATGAGATCAACAAGAAATATTTAGTGCAATACATTTTTAACCTTGCAAATCAGTACCGCTTCTGCCAGGAACTTTTAGGACTGAAAACGTAAACTGAAAATCCGTCTTCATCCAGTAAACACTTTGTTCAGCTGTGCAAGGATCACAAATAATTATCTTTAACATTTTCCTATAGTATACTTTTTTGAAAATGGAGACATGTTGTTGTGGTATGCACTTGTCTCCAGTCCAACTCCATGTGGACTGTACCGACACAGGCCATCAGTCAGGCACTGCACTGTTTTTTCCTGACCCCAAATCCCAGTCCCACTGACGATCCTACACACTCACATTCAGGCAGTTGAACTACAGCTGATTTTCCCTCACTGGCCATCTGCTCGTCACCTGACATCCTACCAGCTGGGCACTGCTTCCTTCACCATCCATCCCATCTGACTCTGAAAGAACAACTGATTGGTCACAAACGAGATGATGCATAAATGAACAAATCAACAAACCAGTTTGGCCACTGAGATTTCTCCATGCCTCACGGTGATTGGCGCTCAGCAGTGGCTCAAGAAGGCAAGCAAAATGAGAAGTGGTTGATGCAGATTGGGCAACAATATTGGGAGGCATATGCCCTCAGGCCATAGGGGCATGACGCACTGTGAAAGGAACAAGATCAAGAGTACCCATTTTACAGATGAACAAAATGCAATAAGTACCTTTATTCTAGAAGCAATCCCACCTGTTTGTACAAGTCACAGTGGTGCGTATGTGTGTTTAACTGAGCAACAAATAGTAAATACAAAGAGAACATGGGGAGCAAGAATGTGTAAATACGCAGAGGAAAGGGGGTGCAGGAATATGTAAGTAGGGAGAGAAAATGGGGTGCAGGGATACGTAAGTATGGAGAGAAAAGAGGGTGCAGGAATGTGTAAATATGGTGAGAATGGGATGGCGGGATATGGAAGTATGGAGACAACAGGTGCAGGAATATGTAAGTATGGCAAGAATGGGATGTGGGGATATGGAAATATTGGAGACAACAGGTGCAGGGATATGTTAGTATGGAGAGAAACAGGGAGGATAGGAATATGTTAGTATGGTTAGAACAGGGGATGCCGGAATATGTAAGTATGGAGATAATGTGTTCAGAATGTAAGCTATTTATTTATTGAAATGTTTTCCACCAGGAAGGGCGCACTGAATAACAAGTTGCTCGCCTTATGGTGCATCCCGGGAGAGGGTAATATGGGTAGATAGATACAGTCAAATAAAACAATTTCTACAGTGAAAACAGGACAGCATGTACATTGCAGAGAAATATAGAAAGTAATGTACATAATAATACAGCATAAGAAACAATTGTACAGTAAATTCATGGAAACTGGATAAGTGCTAACTGCTAGTGTACACGCTTTGTTGGAGAAAGATCTATATCCTTAAACTAGCTAGCAGGTGACACTGCATTGGAGTATCAGTGTGCAGACAAGGTACAGGGGGGGAGGTAAGGAATAGGTACAGTATGGGAGTTAGGAGAGGGATGCAATAGGAGAATGGATAGGCAGTAGGGGATGGATTATGGATTGTACTGCAAGAAGAGGAGGAGGAGGGAGAACCCAGGATTAGCCACAGAGTACAATTTACCAAATGGAAGTTATGTGAAGGCTGAACAGATAGAGTATGGGGAGGATGGTGGTGAATCTGGTGAGGAGAGCATTCCATAGTTTAGGGAAGCAATACGGAGAGGGCCGCTCAACGACCAATGACTACCATTGTCAGTGGCTCAGCTGGTAGCACACTCGCCTCTGAGGCCAGGAGATCAGAAGGATGTGGGGTTCTATCGACACACCAGGCACTTGGGTTAAATCCCAATAATGACACCGTAGTGCAGCATGAGGGGGCTGCTGCACCTAAGATGCCATTTTTGGATGAGATGTTAAAACAAGGTCCCATCTGCATGTTCTGGTGGTAGTTCAGGTCGATGTTAAAGATTCCATGGCATTTCTCGAAAAGAGTAGGGGCCATTTATATTAAAAACAAAAACAGAAACTGGCAAAATACATATAAATTATCAACATAACACTTTAACATAATCCTTAATGAAAACATAACTTAATGGATTAATTTACACCATTAAACCCAAATCCCATCTCTAAAATAAAAATATCTGAGCACAAATTCTCGTTATTATAGAATTATAATATTTCTGAGCATTATTTTAAATGTCTTAACAGCTTAATCTGGTTCAAGGTCAGTTGGCATTCATCTGTATGCCCTCTCCCAGGTCATCCCTGAAAATAGGCAGGATTTGTCTAGTGCACTTTCCCAGTCAACAAAAACTAAATAAATAAATAATAAATAAATAAATGACTATCATCAACCATTCATGACAAACAATATATTCTGGTTCTCTTAGCAATCTTATTATTATCATTCCTGACTGCACCATCTTACATACTTCCCTACTCAACCTACCCAATCCATTCCTTTCCATAAATACCGACATTTCTTTTCTCAAGCCAATTCTTTTCATAGTTACAAACTTTATTCACTTCCAGCTGGACTTTAAAACAGTATTTCTGTACATCTCTTCTTGTTGCTGTAATACTTAGTTTCTAGTTTGCCAAATGGACCATTTAATATAGCTAACACCACCCATATAGTACTTTTTATTCCATTTGTCTTTGCCTTTGCTCAGTTGTCCTAATATCAAAATTTCATAATTAACCTAGTGCAAATAGCTGGGGTTCCAAAACCCCCAAGTACATGTATAGTTGAAAAATAAATGCTGCATTGTCTCTACTTTCTTCTACACAAGTCTCTTCCATACACCTCCTCTCTTCCAATCGCTTTTGTGCTTCTGATTACGCTTTGACATTCATTTTTTGATGTCCACACAGCCATATAACATCCTGCATTTTAATAGAACTCTTGGCTCTATTACACTTTCCCAACAATAGTTTACTATCTATGTGAAATCAGTTTTAAATATAGATTCTTCTAGACATCAATTTGCAACCAGCATTTTATAAAAAGATTTTCTGTCTGTATCCACAAAACTAGTATAACGTAATCTTCCACAATCTAATGTATTTCAGTGTTGTCTGTACATAGATAGGCTAATATTTTTCAAGTCAAACTATCTCTGGCTGGAAGCTGCAATACTGAACATAGGATTTGCAAGAAAGCGAGTTGTGCTCACAACAGAGGGAGGTGAACCTTACAATTGTCTTTGGTTTGTAGCAGATATTCTGCAGGTGCAGACTACTTCTAACTGAAAGGTGAAATAAGGAATTTAGGATTATCAGGAAAAGATGGTCTTTCAAGCAACAGTGGGAGGTGGATCTATCTTTACGTTTATTACAATTCTTAAGATTTTCAATGCAGGAAGAGTTTAAAGCACAACTGACTTATTTTGGGGCTGACTGCTTTCAGAACATAAACCACCAGGCTGTTTTGGAGCTTGAGAGGTTTATCGTGTCTGACTTGGATGTCTGGATTTTTCTCTGTTTGATTAGCAGGGTATTTTCTCCGTCAAATTGTTGTGTAGGGTATCTTGCTGACAGGAAGGCACTCATCACAGCAGTGGGTCAGAGCTCTAGCTGATTGTTTTGTGAGGGCACAGTTTAGGCCCAACCCCTTCACACCCTCACCCCCACCCACCCCTGGAAATAGTTCCTTTATACCTATGGTTCTGACATCATTTCCTCAAGAGTGCAAGGTGCATACCAATGTCATATCCTTCTAGCACACTGCACTGACAATATAAGCATACATTGCATTATATATATATATATATATATATATATATTTCATATAACAAACCAATCACACACACAAACACACACAAAAGTACATAAACATGTGGGGAGAGAGTGAATGTAATGGCTGTGGGGCAGTCTTCCGAGTTTTTCTCGAGGCTGAGATGCTGCCCCTATTTGCAGACAACCTCTGCCCTGAGGGGAGGGAGAAGTGCCCATCTTCAGGCCACACTGGACAGTAGTAAGGGAACCTTCCTCCAGGCCACACTGGATGGTAGGAAGGGAACCTCCCCCATCCAGGGAGCACCAGAGCCACCACCACTACCTCAGAGGTTGCGAAGAAAGCACAGCAGTTGTACCACAGTGGGCTCAGGGAGGGTGAGGATGGTGGAACAGAGGTGAACCCAGGCAGTTTTTCCACTCCACAATCCATAATCCATACACCATTCTGAGGGAGCATAACTCCCCTGTGGATGCACCTGCAGAGGAGACTAAGGAGGCTGAGGACAACTGTCACAAGGGAGGCCCACAAGAAGGAGACAGAGGACACCACAAGGAAAGGAAAGGGAAGGGAAGGGAAGGGACTCCTGGTGGGGGACATAGTTATTAGGGGAATGGAACTGGGGGGAGCAGGGAAAACTGAAGTAAGGTGCCTGCCTGGCACATGGCTTGAGGGACAGGAAGCGCATCCTCAGGATCACGAGAATAACTGCATGGAGTCTGAGCTGGACGCCATTGTCCACCTAGGACAAAATGACTTGGCTCAACATGAGATTAGAGCAGTGCAGAAGGACCTTGTAGAATTGGGAGGGCCTAAGACAAGTAGCACACACAGTATCCTTCTCAGAGGTGCTGCCTGTCAATGGCATGAGTGAGGCGAGGGTACTTTGCACCATGCAGTTTAATGAATGGTTGAAAAATGGCTGGAGCACAGGGGTTTGGCTTCATTGAGACTGGGGTTCCACCTGAAGGGACAACAGCCTGTACTGGCAGGATGGTCTGCATCTGTCCAGGAAGGGAACAAGACTTTTGAGCAGTCTGTTTAAATGCTTCATTGGCAAGCTTTTAAACTAGTCAAGGGGGGAGGCACTGATAAGCAGCAGGAAAATCTCAGCCTCTCTCTACAAAACAGGGTACTAAATGAGAAAAAGACCGAGGTAGAAAGGTCAGTGGGGGATGCCACAACAGAAGGTAAAGCCGTAAAAAAATGGAAAGCAATGAGTACCAATGCCCATAGTCTGAGTAACAAGCTTCCTGAATTAGAGGCCTTAATGGAGGATGAACATCTGGATATCGTGACAGTCACAGAAACATGGTTCACACAAAACCATGACTGGGACATAAACATACCAGGATACACTATCTACAGGAGGGACAGAGAGGGTAAAAGAGGAGGAGGAGTTCTTTACATAAGGGAAGGAATAAAAGCAACAGAACAAAAGGGTAAACAGGGAGGAGAAGAAGCACTGTGGGTAAATTTGGAGACAGGCAATGGCACCACAATCCACACAGGGGTTGTATACAGACTTCCTTCAGGGGAGGAAATGGACAAGGAAATGATAGAAAGTATACTTAGAATGGCAGAAAAGGGAAAGTATTGCTGATGGGGATCTGAATATGCTAGATGTTAACTGGAGTGCAGTTGCAGCAGCCCACTTCGAAGAGTGGGGTTATTCTAGATGCCCTACAGGCGTCATGTCTTAGACATCTAGTATTGGAACCCACTCAAGAGGGAGCAATCTTAGACCTGGTTCTCTCAAATGGAGATGAAGAGAGGATCACAGATGTGAAAGTGGGTAGCCATCTGGGAACTAGTGCCCATCAAACAGTATGGTTCACAATAAACACAGCAATAGAGTCAAGCCATACAAAGGCAAAAGTACTGGACTTTAGGAGGGCTGACTTTGCCATAAGCTTTTAATTTCCAATAGCTTCTCCCAATAGTAATCTTATGCACTGTCCAAATCTGGGCCTGTACCGCCATACTCCAAAGGTAAGATATTCACTTTTATGCAGTAGGCGTGGACATAAATCCTATGTGATAAATCTGAGCTACTATGAGATAAATTCAGAATTTTACATTCATACACATAGTAGATGCATCATCACTTATTTTTATATATATAGTAAGTATGTCACAATTACTCTGGAATTCATTTAGAATGTTCAGCCTCAGTACCAGTACTAACTATATTCAAATGCAGATAACTTTAAAATGAAAAAAATATAGCACGGTGCTGTGAGCATGAAAGTTGTGCAGCACCCAGTTATCTACAAAATGAGTGGTATTTCATTTATAGGTACCTTATAGATTTTTTATAATTAGCAAAAAAGAGCAGAAAATGCAATTTTATGTTCACTTTTTTAACAAACATATGCAAAAAAAGATGAACAATCAAAAGCAAATGTCACTGCACTGTCAGAAAGTATCCCTATTGCATAAATGAAATATGCAATGGTGAGCTGTCAGATAAATGATTTATCTACACTCGTGCTGTTTGTCCTCAGACATCTCACTCATGGCTTACGCCACTCGTGAGGTTACCCGAGGTCAAACAGCATTGAAATACATTATCATAACTCATCATTATATATCCTTTATCTATTCCTGTCGTCCTATCAGAAACAAACCAAAAATCTATCCTTGTAGACAGTCTCCCTTTATAAAAAGTATGCTCAGGAAGTCTATCTGCAATCTCATATATATCTTTTAAAAAACAGTTTTTAACATATTATTCAACAAATGTGTGTCACTGTAAATTTTTCCTGTTTTTCTACTCCAATATCTTGGTGCCAAGCCAGTTAAACCCCCACAAGATTAGTTTACAAGTTGCTAGGAAGGGTTCCATAGTTCGAAATAGTGATGGTTTGTCTGCCTTCTGGGGTGCTAGATATTAATCAACCTATATGCTAAACCATAAATAATCACATCTACCATCAGAACTCTACCTGGGCATATATCCAAGACCTTTAAAATTTGTGTATGAATGTTAGAGAACAAAATACCTGCTAGAGCAGGGTTCTTCCCCCACTGACCACAAGGAGGACCCCCCCAATACCAATCCTTTTTAGCTTGCTCTGTCTCCATAATTCTGTACAATCTAGTATCCTGTACAAAGATTAGCTGCCCTCCCCTCATATACACATTAACAAACGTAACTACAGTGTGCGTATTTCAGCATTTTTAGTGCTATTAGCATTAACTGTTGTGATGTTAATATTAGTTTACATAAGCAGAAAAAGTAAAGATAAACACTAAGGACATTCTGTTTTCCATTCTTTCTCTTTTTCAGCTTTGGTTTATCACCTCTACCTCCATTAATACAGACTATGTATTATGTACTGGAGTTTCATCCAGTCCAGGAACACTTTTGTGGGCAGAGTTTGACCTTGTAACCCTGAAAGGGAGTCCTGCCACTGATCCTGGTGGTGGCATCACAGTCTCCATCACTCTTCTTCAGCCAGGATCTCTTGGCTTGGATGAACATCATTCAGGAGTGCTTCTTCTTGCTCCTCAATGGCAGGGACCTGATCTTTGCTTTGGCCCTGCAAATTATTATCAGCGTCTTGTAATCTCTGTTGTGAGGTCATTGGGGGGTGGGTGGTACCTTGCTCCAGCTGTACCACAACCTCAGCAGTTCCCTGTACAGATGACCTCAGGACAGAGAACTCTCGGTGGCAAGGCGCTAACATACATACTAGCATACTGTTTGCCAGCAGATTAGGCCTTACAGTCTTCGAGTCTGCTCAAACCTCAGATCCCTAGTTGGGTGCAGAGGCCCCCTTGTGTTCAGAAACCCTATCATCCATCCCTACCCCCTGGGACAGGCCTTCATATGATACATCCACTTTCTGTGTCTGTCCCACCCTCTCTTGAAGCCCTCTACTGTGGATCTCTGAACCAGCTCGCCAGGCAGTGCATTCCAAGGGCCCACCACCCTCTCAGTGAAAAACCTCCTCCTCTTTCCCCTCCTCACCCTTCCATCTTCCAACTTCAAACCATGTCCTCTGGTGATACCTCCCTCCCTCCTTTAGTCTAAAGATCCCCTCCATGTTTACCCTATTTATTCCCTTGAGGTACTTGAAGACCTTAATCATGTCCCCCCTGTCTCTCCTCTCCTCTCCTCCAATGAAAACAGGCAGAACTCCTCTAGTCTGTCCCCATACATCAAATCTGTGGCATTCAGTTGAGCCATTAACTCATATGCACACATTTTTTCTTGCTGTAGCCACATAGAAATCATGTTCCACCCTCACTGACTGATCATTACTATTGTGAGATGCCCAAGAACAATTTCTAACTGTATGGCCATGTTCCTCACACAGATTACACTTGAGAGGTTGCTTGCATTGTGCTCCATAATGCCCAATCTCTCTACAGAGTCCACACTTCTGTTTCTCACAGACATTGCTGAGGTGCCCCAGTTTCCCACATTTGTAGCATGCTTGAGGTTGGCCAGGGTAAAATATCACCCCCATCTCAAAAAAAAAAAAACAGTTTGGGAGAAGCTGTATCACACCTTTCTCTTGTTTTGGGGTGATTCTGTATTTCCATCCCCCTGTCCATAAATGTTCTTCATCCAAGATGGGCTCAGGATACCCATTCACTATGCAGTGCAGCTTCAACCAGTATGAAATGTCTGCTGCAGTAACCCTTTGTTTCAAAAGAGGATTGTTATTGTTTTGTACATGGGCTTAGTTAATGGTATTGATAAAAAGGTCTCCACAGGGGCCATTTTTCAGCAACTGTTATGTTTCCAGAAACATTTCTAGGCCAGACAGATGTTTAAAAGTAACATCATATATGGTATCACCAGGTATATGAATCAGGGCATAGATCTAGTATGCATAAATCTTCGTACCATTTTTCAACAAGGCGCGCCCCACAAACAGCCTATCTGGTGTATCAGTTGTATCTCCCCTGAATTTAAGCCTGACCACATTTCACCTCGAGGCAGGGTCCGGGGCATTTCTAATAGTATTTGGAAACAGTTTTTCTTTGGCTTTTGCACGCCACACATTTGCAGTTACAGTGGGAATCCCTGCTTCATTATCACAGGGAGCAGACACTATAGGACTGTTAGGCACATTTTCCATTATCTGCACAGCAGCCTCAAGAGTTGGGATGGGGAGTCATTCTCAACCCTGCTGTCTGTCATCTCCTTCCAACCCCTGATGGCAGATAACATTGTAACTGTCTCAGTCATATTTTCTGTTTCATTACCCACAATCACCTGTCCAGGCATTATTTGTGAGGTTTGGGAAGTACTGGCCTGACTAGAGCACTCTTTCTGGTGTACAAGACCCACTGTCTTATCAGAAGTCTCGAGATGCTAGCATCCACCCAGTACCATCTGCATTCTTGACCCATCCTGCTGCTTCTAAGGACTTAGCCACCCAGTTTGCAGGTGCTGTTGTAGGCTCTGTCAACACTACAGCTGGTTTTGTACATGCTGGTGGTAAAGGCACCTGAGCCACTTCCCCACCATTTCCTTTGCTCTTTTTCCCTTTATTCTGCATATAGTGACTGAGTTCCATTTTTCCTATAGGAAAAAAATGTGCATTAAATACCGTGATACCTGAGTAGGTATTATGGCATTCACAGCTTTTCCCCATAGAAAACTAGACACGCTAAGACAGCTCGAGATTGTCAGACTAAAGCTGCTCAGCCACAAAACACGGATCTCCACAGCACACTTCCCATCTGGTAAAACAAAACCTGTCAGGCGGAGATAGTTATCTCGCACATTTCACATCGGTTGTCAAGCCGGCTAGCGCACTGTCACAGAGCATGTGCAAGTAAGATTTTTGGAAAATACCTGCATGCAAGTGTTTACATCTACATGATTTCCAGTTTATGTGCGAGAACTCCCCAGAGGACATAATCACATTTTTCTAGAAATCGGGTATTATTAGAAAAAGTATTTTAATAAAGAACTATTTAGTTACTCTATAAACAAATGATTTTGGTACATTTTGATTTACAGACAGTATCCAAGATCATATGGGGATATCAGAGTGTGGATATATGGTCTTTGATATATAGGTGAGCAAAGATAGAAAGAATAGAATAAATAAAAGGGCTTAAAGATCTGTTATTTTATTTTAAGTGATTATACTATTATTGTTCTGTTAGATGCAGTTTCACACTGAAGAAGGATTTTCCGAAATGTTTGTGTTATATGAACTGTATCTGCCATACTAGTGTCAATAAATAATATTTTTTGAGACATTTTGGTGAGTGGGCCTTTTGTTGACCAATTTTTGTGATAGGAGTTTGTTAGCATTGAATTGGTCCAGGATCCTCCCTGAATAAATACTATTATTATTTCCGAGGTTGGCTGAGCTGGATCAAGGTTCCTTTTGAATTCTTTTTAGTAGCTACCATTTGCTTCCCAATAGAAATATCTTCCATCTGCTGCAGCCACTCATCAGTATTTAACATAGAAGAACAGCCTTGCAGCACAATTTGTTCCTTTTTACTTTCTTGCCTCCGCTCCCATCTGACTTTGTACCACCCACAAACTAAGGTACCTTAGTAATTGGAGAGAGCCATCCTGGGGTTTTTCCATATCTTCTTCCTCCAAAGCTCCCATATTTGTTCCTTGCTCATCCATCCGAATGTCCGCATGTGCATTAGTGTAGTCCTCTCATTCTGTGCAGTCCACCTCTCCACTCATCCCCTGCTCCTGCAGTTTCTTCTGGAGTTCTGTTTTTCTTCTTAGAAATCTCCTTTCTTCTGCAGCAATAAGCTCATGGATTTCCTCCGCCTTTTGCCCCATTGCTGCCATCTTCTAGGATTCCATTCTGCAATCCAGGTTGGTTATCTGTTCTTCAGCCAGAATAAATAACTCCTCATTCAAATTCTCCTGTTCCTTGTCGGTCTCACATAGTTAAATGACTGGATAGGAGACCTGCTCCCCAGTCCCAGACACATCCATCCTCCGTACTTTCCAGGCAGACTGGCCATCTCAACACCAGTCACAGCGCCCCCTACCAGGAAGAGCAGGGGAATTTCCTCGGTGTCCTAGCCAAATTTCCCCCCATTCACTATAAATACCACTAACAGCTTAATTTGGTTCAAGGTCAGTTGGCATTCATCTGTATTTGTCTAGTGCACTTACCCAGTCAACAGAAACTAAAATAAAACTAAAATAAATAAACAGGAGTCAAAAGAATTACGACAATGTGCAGGAGTTGGGAGGATGGATAGTAAGGAAGTAAGATGGGGAAGTGTATCAAACCAAAATTTAGACTTTCATTTTGCAAAGTGGAGGTGGTTATTTTCTAATGAGGGGAAAAGCCAGGGAGTGGTAAAGGTTACAGTGATGACTGGGGTTGGGAGGTTATTTCCAGCCATACTATGAAAGATGGCCACTGGGCTGGGAGTGTCGTCAGCTGCTCTTACAACCTGTTTTTAAGTTTATTTGCATTTATTATTGTTATTTCGTTATGGGGAATAATTTTATTTGTTCATCTGTTCTCACATGCATACTGTCTACTTTTGGGCTGGCTGGTGTTTAATTGTTGCCCTGAACTTTTTACTGAGTGGTTTGCCTCTTCGAGTTGGAATTGGAGTGAAGTACCACAGTTAGAGTGTACCGAACGCTTGAGCAGTATCAAGGTGTCTGCAGAAGACTGCTTTGAAGTGTGCACTGGGGCTGTCCTGTCTTGGCCCATTACCACCCCTGCTTTTTCAGTTTGTTGGGCCGCTGCCTTCTCACTTCAATGAACTCTGTGGTGGCCGTTATATTGCTGGATACCCTGTTGAGTTTTGTTGCCAGTTTTGTGGCTTCATGCGCGACCGAGGTTGCCAGTGAAGATTTTGGGAACACATGGTGACTCACAGTTGGAAGAGCAGAGAGGGGAATTTGGTTATTCAAGAGAAGACTACTGGATTATTCTGTTGGATTGGATTATTCGCAGAAGATTTTATTCCGAACAGCAGCAGTCTGATTTAAGTCCAGGAGTAGTGGTATATGAAGACCAACTTTTGATTTGGTGCTCGGAGTTAATGCCCTGATCCTGTGAGTGGGCTAGCTGTGATGTGTGACTGAGCGGTCCTGGTTATATTCCACTGGGTCACCAGCAAATTAGACTGGTGTCCCCTAGGGTTTCTCCTTGGGGCCTGCTGGAAAGGGAACCTGGACAGGGGACTCATAGCAGTGGCTGTGGACCTGCAGTTTAGCTACCCAGCAGGATTTGTCGGCGCTTTCTCCGGCTCCAGAGCAGTCTACCATCGAAGCGGACTATCCTGGACTTTGTTTCCCCCTCAAATACAGTCAGACTCATAGAAACATAGACTTTGACGGCAGATAAGGACCACTTGGCTCATCCAGTCTACCCATTTCCCTAACTACTGGATAAGCTGCAGATTCTAGTTAACCAACAGCCTATTTCCTGCAACCACTTCTTTATTGTTCATTTACATTTCTGTTTAAGGCAGTGATAGTGCCTTTTTTTCTTTTTACCAGTGGTACAGTGAGAGTGTGCCTTGGTATTAAACAGTTGGGACACATTTTAATTCCCCCCTTGTAATGAGAGTATTTTGGGGGTTGGGGAAAGTTTCGAGACTTTTTCATCAACTGGTCTCCTCTGGTGGTGTGAGGACCATTGGGGGTTGGAATTTTAGAACTCCCCAGTTATTAGTTACAGTTTAAATGTTCTCCTGCTGTTTATGCTCAGATCGTTATTAACTTAAATTTGCAGGCGTGGACTGGATGATCCAGAAATTTTTGTTTATTCTATTGATTTTTATATATAGTTTTTTGGGTTGGGTATAAGTTTGCATTGTTAGTAGGATAATTCTGCTCTTAGTTTATGAAAATGTATTTGGTTATAGATTTTATTTAACCCTTCTGACCTTGAAGTGAGAGTTGAGGAATTAATTTTTATTTGTAAAGTGATTTTTGTTTTGCGTATATGTAGTTATTTTAGTGATTAAGGTTGTTTTGTTATTTTATCTAGTAGAGTGTGTAGTCTTATTTGGGTCATTGAAGTGTGATGGAGGCCAGCCCCCATGGTCATGCACTATGCATCCTCTGCCCTTCGCACCCTCTGCTCTTTTATCTCCCCCCATTACAGTTTACAACCTACCAGCACTGTAGAGCACTGGGTATTGCTTTCCCGGGGTGGGAAGGGGAGTCGGTGGGGTGCAAACAGTGGAGGGTGAATGAGCAGGGCCACCACATCAGAGTTGTAAGCTCTAGAAGATGCCATGGGGTGAAATGGAATCTAGACCATGGTTCTTTATATTTTGGTCTCCATACCCAAGGGCACTACCAGTTTTGGTGGACATGTGACTGGGATGACCCTGGAAGCTCATTCAACTTAAGCAGTGTTGTGGAATGCCAGGTCCATTAAAAATAAGACTGCAATTATTGCAGATTTTGTGGGAACAGTTGACCTGGCTTGTGTCACCGAGACCTGGCCGGACGAGAACTCTGGCACTATATTGGAGTCTGCAACTCCGTCTAGGTACTCGGTGATCCGCCGCTCGAAATTAGATCATGGGGAAGGGGGTTTGCGGTCTGTTTCAAGACTGAACTGGGCCTCACAAATGTACCAGTTGAGCAGACTCAGTCATTTGAGTGTACTGTGGTAGCAGGTGTAGGTTGTAGGATCACCCTCATCTACCATCCACTCGGGAATGAGAGGCAGTTCCTTCAGGAAATGGCAGAATTCATGATCGATATGGCATTCGAGTCACCCAAGCTGATGATCCTGGGTGACTTTAATGCCTGTGTGATGACAAACTCTCACGCTTTGGTCAGCACTTCCTCCAGTTGATGACATCTCTGGGCCTTACACAGATTGCTTCCACTGCTACCCATAAACACGGTCACTCTCTTGACTTAGTTTTCCTCCTGGGGATCAAAGCCTCGGATCTAGGGGTGGAACCAGTCAGATGGACCGATCATTACACTGTGAGGTTCAGTTTTTATGCCCCCCCTTCATAGGCCTACCCCTGTGGAGATGGACAGGTACCACCCTTTATGAGATGTAAGCTCCAAAGGCCTGGTGGCTGTGCTTGACCTATCGGTCCTTCCTTCAGCAAACAATGACCCAGAAGCCCTAGTGATGGCCTACAATAAGGCCATTTCTGTGGCCTTGGATGTCGTTGCTCCTTTCCGAGTTCATCCTCTCTCCCTTCGCCCTCAGTCCCCTTGGTTTGATAGGTCCTTGAGGGAGATGCAGTGACTAGGACGAAGATTAGAGCATTGTTGGTGGAGATCCGCCTTAGATGGACCATTATCAAGCCTATCAATCCACAATCACCCGTAAGAAGGCAGAGTTCTGGTCCGGGTAGATTGCGGCCATTCATAACCGACCAACTCAGCTTTTTCGAACTGTGGACAGACTGTGTGTGTGTGTGTGTGTGTGTGTGAAGAGGGAGTGTATGACTTTCCAGAACTTGGATGGTTTATTTAAGTTAGACTGGAAGGTAGCACAGAAGTAATCCACTTTAGTTAAGCGAGTAGCTTTTGTGCACTTGAGTAGCGTGCAGTATGTAAGTACAAGAAGAAGTATGTACTTCTTATTGTTGCTACAAGGCACAGGACTGTGCCAGCTTGTTAGAACCCCAACAAGGGGAGATGCCATTCTTGATCTTGTCCTCAGAAACGATCAGGGACATCGAAGTGAGATGTCATATGGGCAACAGTGACCAACGCATGGTAGTCTTTAAGGTAAACATAACACAGGACACCAGCCACTCAAAGATAGAGGTGCTAGATTTCAGAAAGGTTGACTTCCAAAAAATGAGGAACAATGTAAGTAGCCAGTTAATGGAAACAGAGGTTGAGGTCATGTGGGGGAAACTCAAGTAAGCAATAAAGACTGCCACAGATCAATGTGCCAGATGGGTCACCAAAGCAAAAAGAAATCCTTTATGGTTTTCCAAAGAAGTGGCTACTACAATCAAAGAAATAAAAGAAGGTGTACAGCATATACCAGGAAAACAAAACTGAGAAAGACTGGGAGTTATACACATAAAAAAATGAGAGACTCAAACAAACAAATTAGAAAGGCAAAAGCTCAGACAGAGGAAAAGAAAGTAGAAGGGGCAAAGAGAGGACACAAATATTTTTTTAGATACTTTAGGGAATGTAGGAAAACAAAAGTAGGCGAGAGTAAAGATTCCTACTGAAGAAGGGAAATGCACCAAACGTGACCCACAGAAAGCTGAACTCAACAAATATTTCTGCTCGGTATATACCAAAGGGGGTCCAGGGGATGGCCCAGTCCTGAAAAAACACAACACCCCAGGATCAGGTGTACACATGAATCCCTTTACAGAAGTCGAAGTATGGGAGGTGCTACATAAACTAAAAGTAGACAAAGCCATGGAATCAGACCAGATGCACCCCAGAGTACTTAAGGAGCTGGGGGCAGAATTAGTAGCACCTCTGGCACTTCTATTCACAAAAACTTTGAAGAGTGGTGTGGTACCTGAAGATTGGAAAAAGGCAATAGTGGTTCCACTTCACAAATCAGGAAGTTGCAAATAGGTTAGTAATTACAGACTGGTGAGCCTCATGTCTATAGTAGGAAACTAATGGAGACATTACTAAAACAGTGGATCATAGCATTCCTCGAAACTAGTGGCCAACAAAGCCCTAAACAGCATGGTTTCACAGCAGGTAGGTCATGCCAGACAAATCTGCTCAAGTTTTTTGACTACACTACACAAATAGTGGACAACAGTCAGGCAGTAGATGTGGTCTACCTAGACTTTAGTAATGCCTTCCGACTTGGTTCCACACAGAAGGCTAGTAAAGAAGCTTGACCACACAAGGGTTGGTCCAGAAGTAGTCAGATGGGTACAAAACAGGTTACAAGGCAGAATCCAGAGGATACAGGTTAATGGAGTGCAGTTGATGGAAGGCAGGGTGACCAGCGGGGGTGCCCCATGGCTCAGTGCTGGGGCCTGTGCTCTTCAGTATTTTCATAGCAGACATCACTGACAGACTGGAAGGGAAGGTGGGTCTGTTTGCAGATGACACCAAGATATGTACAGTAGCAGGGTGGACATCCCAGAAGGAGTGAGCAAGATGGAAGCTGACTTCAAGAAACCAGAAGAATGGTCTGGAGAGTGGCAGCTGAGATTTAAAGCCAAAAAGTGCAATGTCATGCACATAGGAAAGAAAAATCCAAAAAAGGAGCATTACCTAGGAGGTGAAAGACTGGCAGCCTCAAACCAGGAACAAGATCTAGGAATTATAATCTCAGATGCCTTGAAGGTTAGTAACCGGTGTGAGTAGGCAACATTGAAGGTGAACAGATTCCTGGGCTGCACTGGGAGAGGAATCATGAGCAGGAGGAGAGAGGTGGTACTACCACTGTATAGATCGCTGGTCAGGCCTCACCTGGCACACAGAGTCCAATTCGGGAGGGCTCAACTCAGGAAGGACATTGACTGGGTGGATGCAGTGCAGACAACGGTGACAAATATGATTCAGGGTCTGAAGTACATGTCCCAAGAGGAAAGACTTCGGGAACTGAATATGTACTCCCTGGAGCAGAGAAGAGAGAGGGGACATGATTGAAACATTCAAGTACCCAAACTGCATTAACAATGTACAGGCACAGGAACTTTTTTACTTCAAGAAGAACTTCAGGACCACGGGACATGACCTCAGGCTGTAAGGAGGTAGGTTCTCTACAAACACCAGGAAGTTTTTCTTCACAGAAGGAGTGAAGGACGCTTGGAACAGCCTGCCCCAAGAAGCTGTGGGGTCAGCACCATGGGGGGATTCAAGAATGCATGGGATAGACACAAGGGAGCCCTGACTACAAAGGGCAACTAGTGTGTCAAAATAGGTCTAAAACAAATGGGCAGAATAAATGGACCTAGCGGTCTCCTCCTGCCATGAACTTCTATGTGTCTATGTTTCTACATGTTGTGGTCATTAGGGTGTTTAGACGCTTTATGGGTTTTCCAAGCTTGATCCTGGGCTCTTTGGCATGCCAAAAGTTCCGTGGTGATACATGCATGGTGATCGCCCCTGACCCTGGTGCGCCACAGAGGGGCATGTTTGTTCCAAATCTCTAGATGGGGCGCCACAGAGGGGCACGTTTGTTCCAAATCCCTAGACAATTCTCATGAAAATATGCTGTAGCAGCATCTGTGGATTTTGACAAAGCTATTGGTTCCCAGTTTGTGTGGGTCAACTCATTCAGAGGGGGATGAGGTTCAAGGCTTTATATGATCAAATTTACATCAGCTCCCAGTCAGGTCATATTTAAAGTACTTTATTTTAACAAAGTGCAACAGTGTAGAATGTTCTGTCTCACTGAAATAGTGTCAAAAAGCAGGCAGGCTGCATAAAACAATCTTGCGTTTCACTTGGCTGACCACCAAGCTTCATCAGAGATGTGTGGCAATAACACCAACACCTTTAAATAGTGTAAAATACACGTGTGTATATGTTATGACTGAAGTGCTTCCACTTACAATTTAAATATCAATGTGGTTCCCATAGCAGCGGTTGCCTACACTCTCTGTAGAGAATTATTAGTATTAATGGTTACCACGTTAATAAACAGCAAATTAATGTTATCTTGTTATATCATAACAGGGTCCCAATACAATAAGGTGAGGGCTAAATCGTTTTCCACTTATCCTATTAATTTCATTGCTCCTTTAGCGTTTATATTTAGGTCAAATGTTAATTATTTATTCTTCAGATTCAAGAGAGAATTGGGGGGGGGGAGTCATTCCCACTCCTTACAGCCAGCTTCTATGAAACATGTAATATTTTATCATTATAGTTGATATTTACAATTATATATAGGTAAATGATGTATGTATACATTTATTTTCATTAATGTACTACGTATAGTTGTGAATATTAACTCTAATAATAAAACTGAACAAATACTGAGATGCTGTGTTGGCCCAATACTACATGCTTCATAGCAGCTGGCTGTAAGGAGTGGGAATTACACCCTCCCTCCCCCATTCTGTTTTGAATCTGAAGAATAAATAATTTACATTTGACCTAAATATAAAAGCTAAAGGAGCAATGAAATTAATAGGATGAGTGGAAAGTGGTTTAACCCTCACCTTATTGTATTGGGACCCTGTTATGAAATAACAAGATAAAATGAATCTGTTGTTTGTTAACTTGGTAACTATTAATGCTAATCATTCTCTACAGAGAGCATAGCCAGCCGCTGGTATAGGAACCCAATCGATGCTGTTTAAATTGCAAGTAATCTTTCAAAATCACAGGTTCCCCCGTGCTGCCGCGCACTACCAAAAGTACCACTAACTAAGTAATGCATGCACGAAACAAATATGCCATGTTAAAGCAAATTGCTTCAGTATCCCTTTCCATACTAATATAAACCACCTTGCCAAATTCTGGAAAGTGATGAGGTCTCTCCCCCCCACAACCTCCCATCCCAACCATTAGCGCTGGTGGCTGTTCAGTCAGGGAACCACTTGCAGTAGCCACAGAATTCAACTTCTTCTTTTCTAATTGCACCTCAACTCTGCTAGCCACCCTTCCACCTCCACTGGCAACCCCTACCCCCCTTCCCCTGCCCAAGCCCCTACTGCAAGTGCCACTTTGTCTTTTAGACAAGTTACCCTACTGGAATTACTCAAAGCCCTGCTCGCCTTAAATCCTACCAAGGGAAAATGCCCCTTCATACTTGATGCTAAAATGCTCCACCTGTCAACACCTCTCCTTCACACTTCCTTCAATCCCATTGGACTGGAAGCACTCCACTGTCATCCCTCTCCCCAAAAGTGGTGACCCCTCCTCCACCGGCAACTATTGCCCGAATTCCCTCCTCCCAATTCTTGCTAAACTTCAGGAGCACATTGTTCTCTCTCAGGTCACCACCTTCCTTGACACCTACTCATTTTACTCACCCTACCAGTCTGGTTTTAGGAAGTTACACTTCCACCACACCTTCTCTCCCGAGGTTTGCAAACTCAGTCCTTACCGGCATGGACTTGGGTCTCAACACTTCTGCAATTTTTATAAATTTGGCAAAGGCGTTCAATACTGTCTCCCACCCGCTCCTCCTGACCAAGTTCACTCAAGCCAGGCTCTCCAGTGAGGCCTCCAGCTGGTTCTGCTCCTTTCTTGTAGGTAGGTCACAATCTGCCAGGATCGGTAATACCACCTCTGCCCCCATCCAATTCTCCACTGGTGTACCCCCCAAGGCTCAGTCCTTGGCCTGCTGTTGTTCTCCATCTTCCTAAATGACCGACCCTCTGCCTGCCCATACACATCCATTCACATGTAGGTAGATGACACCGTTCTGTATACATCAGACCCTACAACCATTGAGGTGCAGTCCAGACTCCAGCAGGACTTCAAGGATCTTCTGCTCTGGTTCTGCTCAAACCAATTGTTTCTCAATGCCAAAAAGACAGTCTCCTTGACCTGTGGCACCAGGCAGTCTCTCTCTAGGCTCCCCTCAATGCCCACTTTTTACACCCTGGACGGGAACCCTCTGGAGGTTTGCATCTCCTTTAGATATCTTGGGGTGTGGCTTGGCCAGCACCTCAACTTTTCTGCTCATATTGATGCCATTCACAAAATGTTGCACCTCAGACTGGGTGTTTTATATCATAACCATGAATGTTTCACACTGCCAGCTCTCCAGGCAGTTCTTCAGTAAATTATCCTACCCATCTTTGACTACAGTGATATAGTCTACAGTGCCACTTCTAAGTCCACCCTAGCCAGGCTGGATCCTCTGTTCCACTCTTTATGGCATTTTGCCCTTGAATGTCCACCCGCCACCAATCACTCATGACTGCGACTTCTACCTGTCACTTGGCCTACCATGCCTCCAAGACCAAGACAATCACATTGGTCAAAGATTACCTCCCAAGTTCTGGGATCAGTCACTGCCCCCCTACCTGGCTGCTAAATTGGACACCCCTGCCACTCCAGCATACTCACTCAGGCATCATGACTCCGGACATTTGTCTGTTCCACTCATGACCTCTGCCACAGACCAAGCAGCCTTTAATTATCATGTGCCAATACTGTGGAACTCCCTTCCCGAGGACTTTAGATATGCCATCTCCTTACAGCACCTTACCACATTGCTCAAAGCCCATTTCCCTTCTGTCTGCTCTTGTACCTAAGCCAGTCCCTACTGCTGGCTGTGCTCTCCCTCTCCCCACCAGCTGTTGAATGTTAAGTGATGCTGGAACTGAATTGAACTGTACTAGCCCTGTGTAGGTGCCAAATGTTCTGTATTGCACTGATTTTGTTTGTTCATTTGCCTATATGTTTTTGCACTTTGTATTATACTTGTACTCTCCTTTACCCTTTGTCCCCAGGACACATCTGGAATCGAGCAGCACTCTGTATTATTATACTTGTACTTTCCTTTACCCTTTGTTCCCAGGACACATCTGGAATCGAGCAGCACTCTGTATTATTATACTTGTACTCTCCTTTACCCTTTGTTCCCAGGACACATCTGGAATCGAGCAGCACTCTGTATTATTATACTTGTACTCTCCTTTACCCTTTGTTCCCAGGACACATCTGGAATTGAGCAGCACTCTGTATTATTATACTTGTACTCTCCTTTACCCTTTGCCCCCAGGACACATCTGGAATCGAGCAGCACTCTGTATTATTATACGTGTACTCTCCATTATCCTTTGTCCCCAGGACACATCTGGAATCGAGCAGCACTCTGTATTATTATACTTGTACTTTATCTGTTGTCACCAGGACACATCTGGAATCAAGCAGCACTCTGTATTATTATACTTGTACTTTCCTTTACCCTTTGTTCCCAGGACACATCTGGAATCGAGCAGCACTCTGTATTATTATACTTGTACTCCCCTTTACCCTTGCCCCCAGAACACATCTGGAATTGAGCAGCACTCTGTATTATTACACTTGTACTCTCCTTCACCTTTTGTCCACAGGACACATCTGGAATCGAGCAACACTCTGTATTATTATACTTGTACTCCTCTTTACCCTTTGTCCACAGGACACATCTGGAATCGAGCAACACTCTGTATTATTATACTTGTACTCTCCTTTACCCTTTGCCCCGGGACACATCTGGAATCGAGCAGCACTCTGTATTATTATACTTGTACTCTCCTTTACCCTTTGTCCCCGGGACACATCTGGAATCGAGCAGCACTCTGTATTATTATACTTGTACTCTCCTTTATCCTTTGCCCCTGGGACACATCTGGAATCGAGCAGCACTCTGCTCAGCATGTCTTCCTGGTGAAACTTTTAAATAAATAAAATGTAGAAGCACTTCAGTCATAACACATACACACGTGTATTGCACACTATTTAAAGGTGTTGGTGTTATAGCCACACATCTCTGATGAAGCTTGGTGGTCAGCCGAGTGAAACACAAGATTGTTTTATGCAGCCTGCCTGCTTTTTGAAACTATTTCTGTGAGCCAGAACATGTTGCACTTTGTTAAAATAAAGCACTTTAAAAATGACCTGACCGGGTACTGACCTGTTTCACTGTCGTTCATTTATAGTCAGCAGCACCAGTCGCCCTCTGTGCAACTTACTTTGGTGATTTATATGATCAGATTTGTAGGATTTTGTGAGGGACCTTAATCTTGTGGATTCTGCATATGATAACGGTCATGTGGTGGTCACTGAGGGCATCTAGTAGTAAGCTAGATTTAATAACTCTGTTGAGATGGGATATGAGGGTCTAGTCGATTAGGGAATGGTTACCGGTTTGATGGTTCGTTCAGGTTGGCTCAAGAATGGATTTGTACTAAATTATGAGCAATGATATCCTTCCATGCTGTATTAAGAGATGGGGATAATCAGTTTTGGTTGAAATCACCCATTATATATATTTCACCTAAAGGGATGTGGAAGACTGGTACTGATGATATCAGTGATAATACAGGAGTGGAGAACCAGGAAACAATAGGCGCTAGCAGTTGTGTATGTATGTATGTATATATGTGTGTATATATATATATATATATATATATATATACACACATATACATATATACATATATACATACATACATACATACAATGCGAGGTTAGGCATATTATTCCGGCACAGGAAACACCTAACCTCAGAAGCACTGTCAGTGGCCATCCAAAGCTCCTTTGTCATCATCATAGACTATGGTCTTATCCTATATGGGTCTGCAACTACCACTGCTCTCAAACGTATCGTGACCTCCCTGAATAAGGCCTGTCATCTCATCACTGGCTCACATCACCATACCCACACATGTGATCTTTATTCCCAATCTGGATGGCTTCAACTGGACAAACGCATAAAATACCAAACCTGCATCACAGCCAAGAAAATCATAATGAGACTTGCCCCACCTGGTGTCTGTGTCCTCCTTAAGCCTAGGCATAGGAACATCACTACAAGGAGATCCAATTCCCATCTACTACATATCCCATGATGTCGCACGACCCAAGGACAAAGATCATTTGCCTATCGGGCATCCAACTGGCTCAACTCTCTTGGTAGTGACATAGTGACCGCTCCAACACTTGGCCTTTTCAAGTCCAAGCTGCACCTCTCACTGCTTGTATCCTGCGATTGCCCATCTTAACATTTCCACCGTTCCAGCCACATGCCCCAGCACCCAGCACTTATAATCAGTCTTTGCACCCCAACACCTTATCTGGCATATTCTCATAAGGCCACTTGGCTGCACTGTCTCCACCCGCCCACCTCCCCCGAGATCTCCACTCCTGTCCCTGCCCCCACCCACCTCCCACACCCCTTACCCCTGCACCTCCTACCCCTCAATCTCCTACCCTCACTTCTCCCATCTACCTCCCTCCTCCCTTGTCTTGCTCATAGCTCAAGTCTTTGTCCTGGTTATTACATGTCTGTAAGTCAGTGACGTTATGTTTGTAACTAAAAATGATGAACGTTGCACACGCTGACGTGGAACCTTTGTAAAAGGGCCTCGGCTCAAAGGTATTGTAATCCTAGATTGAAATAAATAAAAAATAAATATATATATATGTATGGGTATGGAGAATGGGAGAGATAGTTTTAGGATAAGTGCCTCGTAGGCTTTAGAGACTGGAAAGGTGGAGCTAAACTGAATGGTTGAAGAGACGTAAACTGCCTCACCTCCACCCCCTACCAGTTCGATCTTACCAGGAAATATTGTAACTGGGAATGAAGGGAGAGGTGTCCGCTGTATTATTCTCAAGCCAAGTTTCAGTAAGGATGCTATCATCTGGGACAAGGGAAGCAGCTAGTGGCTGGAGTAGGTCTAACTTTGGGAGTAGACTACATATATTTAGGTGTAAAATTTAAACCACAGAGAAGAGCAGGGGGGGTTGTTATGGGATGGGCCTGCAGTTACAGAGGCTGTTTTCAGGGTGCCTAGAGGGCATGGCCCTGAGTTGATGTCACCAGAAGATGAGAGTAGGAAGTGTGATGATCAAGAAGTGAATTTTCACTCTTAAACCAGGGTGGAGCTCTAGTTAGACGTAATGGGGGGAGGGTGTCGTCAAGACACAGGTCAGGAAGCATTAGAGAAACCAGGAGCAGTTGTATAATATACCAAAACTTTATTTACAGTAGCAGTAACAGATAAAAAAGTGTGTTCAGAATAATTATGTACAGAGAAATAAAATCTTTCTTCAGTCTGTCTGTGTCCCTTTTTTTTCCCAAATCTCTTGAAATTCCATCTCAACTCTCTTAGAAGTCATTTAAACCCCCGCTCTAAACAGACATCCTGTTCTTGTATATTTCAGGCAGGATGAATGCAGTGTGCTTGAGGCCTCTTTTGCATAACGGCCTAAAATGTGAACTCCAGTAACCTCTAGTCCTTAGTGCCTATTCTCAGTTATGTCAAAATACAATTATATACATTTCAACAGTAGTGCTATCTATTTTCCAAACACAAGGGATCCCAATATCAGTTACATTTCTGTACATTGCTTTGCACATGATTTTATACTAGCTGATATAGCTATGCAAGGGAAAAAAAAAACAGACAGCAAGAGAAAACTGAGAGACAAAGTGAGGCAACGAATTGCAAGACTGTTTGGGTTGATCAAGTCTGAAGTCTCACAAGAAAATTTGGTTGCGCAACCGTACAGAGAAGAGGCAGAAAAGAAAAGACTAGATCCTTGCATTTAAACACTTTCTCCATAACAAATAGGACAGGGTCCTATTCTACCCTGTCACAGGGGGTGAGGTTGAAATTTTAATAAGTGAATCAGGGTGTACTAGCTTGTTATGGGTAAGAGAGATTCACTAGGACAGAAGGGGTAGTGCATCCGTGTAACGAGGGTGGGAGAGGGGAGTCCCAGCAAGGTTGTACTCTGGGATAAAGCGTAATGAAGCTGATTGGGGGAGACAGTTTGGACGAGGGAACTGGAGTGAGAGTGAAGAGGGGGAGGCAGAGCGCAAGGAGGAGAACATAGATCAGTCTATGAGAGGATAGAGACGTAACAAGCAGTGAATATAGCAGTGAGGCTAAAGACATATTAGGAGTTTAGCAGTGATGAGGTGAAGTGTTAAAATGAAACCAGGAAGAAGCAGCTGTACAGTAAGGCAGGTACAGCCACTAGTATTAATCAACTGACAGAGCTACTAACTTCATTGGCAGCAGCCACTATATGAGGTGGTGCAGGCAGAGGAATTGTAATCTGACTTTTGATGGAGGATGCTGCTGAGTTTCGATTGGACAAGCTGGACTGCTGGGCGGAGCCCAAAGTGCAGCTAAGGGATTTAAAGAGTGATGGGGGCAGGAGAAAATTTGGAGTAAGAAAAAACTGCAGCAAAGCTTAAAGCCAGGCTGGGAATATAGCTAACAGCAAAGTCCTTTAGGCATGCTCTAGGACCCAGTCCAGAGGAGTTCACCCTGAAAATGGCAAATCAACAGGCAGTAGTCAGTAAGTGCCAAAATATTTAAAACCTCCAGCGCTTCTAGGAAGGGACTGTACCTGAGATTCCTTGCAGCTAGCAGAAGGTAAAACGGGGGTGGAGGTAATGAAAGCCACACCACATGGGGAGTGCTCCTGGTCAGGAAAGTCAGGTCTGTGGGAGAGAGAAAGAGCAGAGGGTTAAATTAGCTAGGATAAAAATTGTGGGGTGGGGACTAGTCAGAGACACAAACAGTAAAGCGGCAGGGGGCATGAGGTGTCACGGGAAGGACCAGTTTATTCGGGGGGGCAGGGTTAGCACAACAGGTGGAGAGACAAAGCTGGGGACAGGGCGGGTTAGTGCTGAGCTCCAAAGGTGGATTAGAGAAGGGGAAGCAGCAGATGAGAGGGAGGGAAGAGCAAATTAAATTATTTCTAGGCAAGTAACAGTTAAAATACAGGCACACTACAGTAAATCACAGCTGCAGAGTGCATCAATGTATAAAGTAAAACAGTACAGAAAAAATCAGAGGCTTTGCAGCTGTACTAATATTCACAGTTTAATACAGTTGAAGTATATTTCTTTCTAGGTTGTTCAGAATACAAACAGTTTAAATACAGCAGTAAAATTTGGAGTAGAAAAGACAGCCACAAAGCTTCAAACCAGGCTGGGAATATAGCTAACAGCAAAGTCCTTTAGGCATGCTCTAGGAGCCAAGCAGGAGGAGTTCATCACAAAAGTGGCCAATCACCATGCAGTAGCTAGTGAGAGCCAAAACATTTAAAGCCTCCGGCACTCACTCAAAGGAGTGGACTGCACCTGAGAATCCTTGCAGCTAGCGGAGGGTGAGCGGATGGTGGCGATGGTGGTGAAAGCTGTACCACAGGGGGAACACACCTGGTCAGGGGGCTCAGGTCTGTGGGAGAGAGAGAGAGCAGAATGTTAAATTAGCTAAGGTAAACATTGGGGGGGCAGGGAGTAGTCAGAGACACAAACAGTAAAGCAGCAAAGGGCATGAGGCATTAAGGGAAAGATTAGCTTAATTGGGGGGCAGGGTTAGCACGACAGGTGGAGAGACAAAGAAACTTGGAGCAGGGCAGGTCATCATCTAGCTCCGAGGGTGGTTTAGAGAAGGGAAGCAGCAGATAAGAGGGAGGGGAGGGAAGAGCAAATTAAATTATATCTAGTCAGGAAACAGCTAAAATGCAGGAACACTACAGTAAATCACAACTGCAGAGTGCATCAATGTATAAAGTAAAATAATACACAGAAAAAAACAGAGGCTTTGCAGCTGCACTAATGTTCACAGTTCAATACAGTTAAGGTACATTTCTGTAGTAGATGTAGAAGGTTAAATACAGCAGTAAAATTTGGAGTGCAAAAGACAGCTGAAAAGCTTCAAACCAGGCTGGAACTATAGCTAACAGCAAAGTTCTTTAGGAATGCTCTAGGAGTCAATCAGGAGGAATTTACCACAAAAGCAGACATTCATCAAGCAGTAGCTAGTGAGCACCAAAAATGGAAAGCCTCCATCGCTCCTAGGAGGGACTGTACATGAGATTCCTGCCAGCTAGCAGACAGTGAGGTGGGCGACAGTGGTAGTGAAAGCCACACCACAGGGGTAGCGCGCCCGGTCAGCAGGGCTCAGGTCTGAGGTTCCTTGCAGCTAGCAGAGGGTGAGGCAGGTGATGGTGGTAATGAAAGCTGCACCACAGAGGGAGCATTCCCGATCAGGGGACTCAGGTCTGAGATTCCTTGCAGCTAGCAGAGGGTGAGGCAGGTGATGGTGGTAGTGAAAGCTGCACCGCAGGGGGAGCGTTCCCAGTCAGGAGCATACCTCTCAACCTCCTGCCTCTTTAATCAGGGACAAGACTCGAAAAAATGAGGGACAAAGGACCAAAATCAGGGACACATCTTCAGAATTGGTGATATCCATTCAAAAAGCTGGTAGAATAAGGGACTTAGTGTAAAATGCATTTTATAAGGAAGAACAAGTCTAACTTTAATGTTTGACATTATTTTCTGCTTCTAACCCCCACTGTTTGGTCAGGGAAACACAATTTTCAGGCAAGATAGAATAAAATTTGAGACAAAATCAGGGACATCCCTGAAAATCAGGGACAGTTGACAGATATGGTCAGGAGCTCAGGTCAGATATTCCACACAGCTCGCAGAGGGTGAGGCCAGTGGTGGCAATGTTGAAAGACACACTGTAGAGGGAGCATGCCCAGTCAGGGAGGCTCAGATCTGAGATTTCTTGCAGCTAGCAGAGGATGAGGCAGGTGATGGTGGTAGTGAAAGCTGCACCACAGGGGGAGCATTCCCGGCCAGGAGCCCACGTCAGATATTCCACACAGCTAGCAGAGGGTGAGGCCATGGTGACAATGTTGAAAGACACACTGTAGAGGGAGCACGCCCAGTCAGGGAGGCTCAGATCTGAGATTTCTTGCAGCTAGCAGAGGGTGAGGCAGGCGATGGTGGTAGTGAAAGCTGCACCACAGGGAGAGCATTCCCAGCCAGGAGCCCACGTCAGATATTCCACACAGCTAGCAGAGGGTAAGGCCAGTGGTGGTAATGTTGAAAGACACACTGTAGAGGGAGCATGCCCAGTCAGGGGCGCTCAGATCTGAGATTCCTTACAGCTAGCAGAGGGTAATGTGGGCGGCGGTAGGGAAAGTTGCACTGCTGGGGGAGCACGCCCGATCAGGAGGCTCAGGTCTGAGATTCCTTGCAGTTAGTGGCGGGTGAGACAGGTGGCAGTGATAATGAAAGCCACACTGCAGGAGGAGTGCACCCAATCAGGGGGCTCAGGTCTGAGATTCCTTGCAGCTAGCAGAGGATGAGGCAGATGGCAGTATAAGAGAAAGATGCACCACAGGGGGAGCATGCCCAGTCAGGGGGCTCAGGTGTGTGTTCATGTAAGTGTGGAGAGAACATGGGGTGCAGGGATATAGAAGTATGGAAAGAATAGGGGTACAGGAATATGTAAGTATGGATTAAACAGGGAGTGCAGGAATTTAGAAACATAGACTTTGACAGCAGATAAGGATCGATTGGCCCACCCAGTCTGTCCATTTCCCTACCTGTTCGATAAGCTGCAGATCCTAGTTAACCAACAGTCTTATAACTGAATATGTTAGTATGGAGGTAACAGTGAAAGTATGGAGAGAACAGGGGATACTGGATTACGTAAGTATGGAGAGAATAGGGGTGCAGGAATGTCTATGTATGAAGAGAACAGGGTGCAGGAATATGTAATGAAGGAGAGAACTGGAATACAGGAATATGTAAGCATGGAGAGAATGGGGTACAGGAATATGTCAGTATGGAGAGAATAGGGGTGCAGGAATGTGTCAGTATGGAGAGAACATGGGTGCAGGAATATGTCAGTATGAAGAGAACAGGGGTGCAGGAACATGTCAGTATGAAGAGAACAGGGGTGCAGGAATATGTCAGTATGGAGAGACCGGGGTGCAGGAATATGTCAGTATGGAGAGAACAGAGGTGCAGGAATATGTCAGTATGAAGAGAACAGGGGTGCAGGAATATGTCAGTATGGAGAGAACAGGGGTGCAGGAATATGTCCGTATGGAGAGAACAGGGGTGCAGGAATATGTCAGTATGGAGAGAACAGGGGTGCAGGAATATGTCCGTATGGAGAGAACAGGGGTGCAGGAATATGTCAGTATGGAGAGAACAGGGGTGCAGGAATATGTCAGTATGGAGAGAACAGGTGTGCAGGAATATGTCCATATGGAGAGAACAGGGGTGCAGGAATATGTCAGTATGGAGAGAACAGGGGTGCAGGAATATGTCCGTATGGAGAGAACAGGGGTGCAGGAATATGTCAGTATGAAGAGAACAGGGGTGCAGGAATATGTCAGTATGGAGAGAACAGGGGTGCAGGAATATGTCAGTATGGAGAGAACAGGGGTGCAGGAATATGTAAGTATGGAGAGAACAGGGGTGCAGGAGTATGTAAGTATGGAGAGAATGGGGTGCAGGAATGTGTCAGTATGGAGAGAACATGGGTGCAGGAATATGTCAGTATGAAGAGAACAGGGGTGCAGGAATATATCAGTATGGAGAGAACAGGGGTGCAGGAATATGTAAGTATGGAGAGAACAGGGGTGCAGGAATATGTCAGTATGAAGAGAACAGGGGTGCAGGAATATGTAAGTATGGAGAGAACAGGGGTGCAGGAATATGTCAGTATGGAGAGAACGGGTGCAGGAATATGTAATGAAGGAGAGAGCTGGAATACAGGAATATGTAAGCATGGAAAGAATGAGGCACAGAACTATGTAAGTATGGCGAGAACAGGGGTGCAGGAATATGTCAGTGTGCACGTGGGGGTGTCCAATAAAGTCCAGAGAGCAGTCAGGATCCGATATTTCAAAATTTATTAGAAGCAGAAAAAAAATAAAATGGACTTAAAGCAGAACTTGTACATAACTTTAAAAAAAACATAAGGCACAGGAAATCATATATTTAACAAGAAAGAAAATTCCTGCCAAAAAGGCACCTGGAATCTGGCTAGGCATCTGGTAGGTTTGCCTTCCTACCACACACTGACTCAACATTTCATATTCACCTCCTTTTATACCAGTGGAGGAGCACATGACTTTGTTAGCTCCTCCCCCAACTTGCATCATAAAAGTGGGTCAACCAGGGCTGCTCAGTCCTATAAGGAGATTGGACTGAGAGGAGCTGGAAGCACTTTACAAGAGAGTTGTAAGTCTAAGGCATTTCTGCATCACATTAGGAGACTTTAGTCCTTTTAAGTTAAACAGTTTTATCTCTCTCCTTTTAACAGTGGCATGCTTTGCCTTTTCTCTTTTAAAAGTACTAGTTTAACATTTTTATTTAAGCAAACAAACACTACTTTTTAAATGATTCTTGGTTGTAATTCTGATATGTACCATAATTCTAAGCTTCTCATACTAAAACTAGCACAAAGGCTGTTAATGTGTTCGGAATTCACCAGATAATGAAAACGCCATAACAAACTCTTTTTTGGCGTCTTCGCACAGTCGCACGATCGCACAGTCGCAAGTGCGCACATTCGTGCAGGAAAATTAATCAAACAGCTTATTCTGCAAGCACAGAACATTCTAAACATTGGGGCTTTATTATTTAGAGAAAACGGGCTGGAAATAAGGAAAGGGACAGAAAGACTGCTCAAAGCTGGCCAAGCTTGAGTAGGGGAATGACAGAGAAGGAGCGATAGTAAAAGGAAGAGATTAGAAGAGCAGGAGACTGTTGCAACAGATTTTTTTAAATATTTTAGCCCACAATGTTCTCAGATTACCTCCAAAACACAGGCAGGTAATTACATATGCTCTGCTTCCATGAGAGCATATCCAAGTTCGGGGTGGGGGGTCACCGACCCTACCACAGTCCTCCCCACTCAAGATGAAAATTAGTAGTTTTCACTACTTGAAATAGCATGTAGATCTCTTTTGTAAAACAAAAAGAGATGGAGCTTTAGCCCACCCACTCCCAAAGCTCCACCTCGGGGCCCTTTAATATTCTCTTTTAGTTAAATACAATGCATTCTCAAATACAAATATATTCATTCCCCGAGGTCTACATTTGATTCTAACATTATGTCTGCTCCAAAGCGAGACATGAAGTCAGCATTACTGTTAGCAATCCCAGCTCTATGACTAACAGTAAATTTATACGGTTGCAATGTTAGATACCATCTCATAACCCTTGGATTGCTATCCTTCATGTTATGTATCCATCGTACTGGATTATGATCTGTCCATACTGTAAATTGAGTTCCCCATAAATAATATCGTAGGGACTCTATGGCCCATTTGAGTGCCAAACACTCCTTTTCTATTGTGGAGTACTTGGTTTCCCTGACATGTAATTTACGGCTAATGTACAGTACAGGATGTTCTTCTCCATGGTGGATTTGAGATAACACAACCTCAAACCAACATTAGAAGCATCTGTCTGTAACAAAAATGGTTTATCAAAATCAGGACTTTTAACACTGGGAGGAACAAAGTATTGCTTTTATGGCAAGAAATGATTCTTCACATTCTAATTCCAGATTACTTTTGAGGGCTTGTTCTTTTGTTAATTCAATTAGAGGGCTAGCTAAAGTGGCAAATTGAGGCACAGAACGTCTATAGTAGCCTGCTAGGCCTAAAAATGAACGCACATGTTTTTTTGTGAGAGGACGAGGACTCTTTGCTACGGCGTCCACCTTCCCTACCTCTGGTTTTACCTGCCCATTACCAATTATAAATCCCAAATACCAGGCTTCCTCCATAGCAAAGGAACATTTGTTGGGGTTGATGGTGAAACTAGCTCGTTTTATAGTCCTTAAACAGCAGTAAGGTGTTTAACATGGTCTTCCCATGTTGGACTATAAATGATTACCTCATCTAAATAAGCTGCGCTATATCCAACGTGCGGTCTCAGGAGTTTATCCATTAACCTTTGAAAACTAGCTGTGGCTCCATGAAGTCCAAATGGCATCATTGTGAACTGAAAAGACCCCAAAGAAGTGTAAAAAGCAGTTTTCTCTTTTGATGCTTTCTCAAGCGGAATTTGCCAGTATCCTTTAGTTAAATCAAGTATACTAACATATCTCGCTTGCCCAAGTTGATCAATGATGTCATCTATACGGGGCATTGGATATCCATCAAACTTTGATATTGCGCTGAGTTTTCGAAGTCTAGACAAATCTTATCCCTCCTCTTTTTTAGGGACAAGGACCATAGGAAACGCCCATTCGCTATTAGCTTCTTCTATGATACCCATTGCTTTCATCTTTTCTATCTCTATGATGACTTCTTGTTTTAATTTCTCAGGAATCCGATAGGGCTTTACTCTAATGGGTGTGTTTTGAAATGTATGGATCTGATGACATATTTCCGTAGTTTTCCCTGGGACTGTTGTAAAAGTATCATGAAACTGACTTAGAACGTGGGCTAGTTCTTGTTTTTGACTGTCTAGTAAAGAAGGATTTATTGTCAAATCTTTAGACAATTGTTCTCCTTCCAGTCTATCATATGCCAGCTCCATCTCATTGTCCAATGGGTTGGAACATACATACATGACTTCAGTAGGCCTATCATGCCATCTTTTCAATAAATTGGCATGGTACACTTTTAGTTTTTGTTTTCTGTCTGGTACTTCCACCAAATACGTAGTGGGGCTAATTTGTTTCTGTATCACATAAGGCCCTTCCATTTCATAGTTAACTTGTTTTCAGTGGATAGAAGCAACAATAAGACACGATCCCCAGAGCTAAAGTGTTTTTCACCCACCCTATGTCATATCTTTCTTTCTGATAGTCTTGCTTGATTTGATTCTGTTCCTGTGCAACCTGAGTATACTTAGCTATTTTTATACGTAGCTGCGTAACATAATCAAGGGTAGTGGGATTTTTCCAGGTGGTAATATCCTCCCACTGTTCCTTAACTATGTCTAGGAGACCTCTGGGATTCTTACCATATAATAGTTCAAATGGTGAGAATCCAGTCGATGCTTGAGGTACTCACGATATGCAAAAGTAACAGTGGCAGATATAGGTCCCAGGGTTTACCCTCATCTTCCACATACTTTTGTATCATTTTCTTCAGTGTTTTGTTGAAACGCCGACCAAGCCATCAGTCTGGGGATGGTATGGAGATGTGTAGACAGCTTCTACCCCCAGAGCTTGGTAGAGACGTTTCAAAATGGCTGAACAGAAATTGGTTCCCCTATCCGTTAAAATAACTTTTGGTATGCCCACTCTGCTAAATACCTTGAGCAACTCCTCTGCTATTTTATCCGCTGTTATTGTGTGTAGAGGAATAGCCTCAGGATATTTTGTAGCATACTCAGTCACACAACACAAGGGCAAACCTGTTGCCTTTAGTACTTTTGGGGAGAGGTCCTATAATATCCATGGCCAATCTTTCAAAGGGCATAGCAACCAATGGTAAAGGTTGAAGAGGGACTTTGTCCTTTCTTGTAACCGGCGCCACCTTTTGGCACTGGCTGCAACTTTTGCAATATTCAGCCACTTGATCATGAATGCCAGGCCGAAAGAATCCATATAGTAACCTTTTTAAAGTTCTATCCCTTCCTGCATGTCCCCCACATGGTACATCATGCGCCAAGAATATTAACTGTTCTCTATACTGACTAGGAACCACCAGTTGATCTACCATTTCCCCAGTTTTTGGATTTTGACAAACTCTGTACAATTTATCCTTTTGCATTTTATACATTGAAGGTGTACCTTCCACCCCATCAGCAATAACCTGGGAAAACAAAGGGATTAGTGTAGGGTCATTCTTTTGGCCACTGATAAGAGTCCGACTTTACAGTTTTTACCATGGCATCATCACAACCTAAGTTCTTTGTTTTATTCCATGTCCATTTTTCTAGTCTCTCTTGTTTTTTTGATTTAACAGTTTTTCCAGGAGCATCAAATAAGGTATCCTTCAACAAGTTAAAGCTGAAGGAGGCCTGTCCCCCTTAAAAACTCTGCAAAGAGGAGTACCTCAAGGTTCTATATTAGGGTCCTTACTTTTTGCAATCTACATTAATAACATCGACTACTGTATAAAAGAAGCCAACATCCATCTGTTTGCAGATGATACAGTTCTCTACGTGAGTCGCCCAACACCTGAAGCTGCCTGCAATGACCTACAGTCAGAATTCAACCTTTGCAAAGCCAACTCCTCCAAAAAAGCTACTCCTTAATGCCAAAAAATACAAGCGATGGTCCTCTCCTTTTATCCGTATAGCTAACCCTGAGTCCAGTGGGACAGTTCCCCAAATTACCATAGTTCTAGGTGAAAAACTAGAATTTGTTACAAAATTCAAGTATCTGGGAGTTTGGATAGACCAAAGACTCTCCTTCATTGAACATATCGAGGACTTGCTAAAACGACTTCGGCAAAGGCTTGGACTGTTTTTTAGAATCAGCCAATTTCTTACCAGAGATGCCAAGAAACAACTGGTCCAATCCATTTTCCTATCATTGGTTGATTACGCTGACTTCCTCTATAGCCAATGCCCCAACTCTTACATGGCTAAACTGGACACACTCTATCATCGAGCACTGAGGTTTATAACGGGACTCCCCTTCGACACACATCACTGCACCCTATATGCGGCAGTGGGATGGACATCACTAAAGTTCAGGCGCCACAGAAATGCCGCTCTCTGGACCTATAGAGCCATCTCTAATAAGCTGCCTTACTATATCTCCTGCTGTCTTCCCTGAGTATAATTGGGAAATATCGTTAGAAGTTACTCAGCTATTACACTTAAAGTACCCAAAGCAAAATCCCACTTCGGCAGGGCAGCCATAAGCTTCGTGCTACCTACCTTATGGAACGATCTACAAAAAACCCTCAAATTAAGCACTCTAATCGGTATAAATGCTTTCAAGATGCTTTATTTCCATACAATCAGAGAAGTATGTAACTGCTTCACCCACTCAGACCCAGTACCGGTGTCTGCACTGGTATATAGCCACTCCTAGACCCAATTTTAAGTACTGACCCCCCAGCTTGCTCCTCACCAGCCTAATTGTTCTCTCTTATCCCCCTGTCTTATCAACACTAGGCCCATCCATCCCTTATTCTTCCTTTCCCAACCTCGGATAGAGCTCACTACCCTGGGTTGTGACATCCTACCATGCCCGTACTTTATAGCATTCAATCCCGGGGCTCACACATACTCCTTTTCTCCATCCACCTTCTCTACATCCAGCTTTACCAACTCCTTTCTGTGCATCGTGCCTCCTAGCCTCTCTCCCTACTTCCTCCCTCTCTTCTCCCTACCTTCACCTCTATCTGGTGTATATTTTTATTTTTTCTTCCTTACTTCCTCCTGCAACCTTAGATAACCTGCTTTATCTTCCTATAGACACTTCTATGTATGTAAATACCTGTAATCTGTACAATATCTGTATAATTCTATGTACATATGAACTTCTTTCTTCCTCTCTGTAAAGAGTATTATCTGTATTGCCTTGTAAATACCTGTGTTGACCTGTATATACAATTGTTCATGCTCCACCCAGGTCCATCTTGCAAATGAGCTTCTGCTCAACGATGAACGCCTGCTTAAATAAAGACTTGATTGATTGAGTGATCATCAAAAGGAAATAATTCACTGTCCATTTGTTCCTGAGATGCTTGAGATTGTGTAACCACAGCAGATATAGAAGAAGAGGCAGTCAATAAATTGTTAAATACAGGAAAGTCATGTCCCAATATCACAGGTACAGGTAGTCTAGGAACCATACCTATCTTCAGATGATGTGCCATGCCTGATGCAGTAATAGTAGCTTTCTGTACAGGATAAAAATGAGTGTCCCCATGAACACAAGTCACCCCAGTTTTCTCTGAGTGTTTCTTTGTAAGAGTACCACTGAGTAAATCAGCATGTACCAGGGTTTGCTTACTTCCTGAATCAATCAATGCCATCCCATCCTGTCCTCCAGTATTAACAGACACAGTAAATTGCTCCAAGTTTGCTAAGGCCAGATGAGAAGGATCAGATTTTTTCTTGGGGCAGAATCTAGTGATGTGTCCCTTGGTCTGACACTCGTGGCAAATAATATCAGGGTTAAATGTTCTCATACTTTTTCTTTCCTCTTTCATCTTAGTAGAAGGACTAGTGGGTGGATGTTTTATTAATACTTGGGAAGTATTTGTCTCATGAGACCCTTTCTGACATTGTGGGCAAGCAGTAATATAATCTTCAGCTAAACTGATAGCTTTTTCTACTGTGTCAGGTCGGTGTTCTCTTACCCACATTTGAACCTCATAAGGTAGTATTTTTATAAATTGTTCTAACACAACTGACTCGACCACTTGATGTATGGTACGAGTTGCAGGTTGTAGCCATTTTGTGCATAAGTCTTGCAATCGAGCACAAGCTTCTTGTGGGGACTCAACGGTATGATATCGAAATGCTCAAAACTTTTGACGATAAGTCTCTGTACAGATGTCATACCTTTTTAATATTGCTTGTTTAACATGATCATAGTTGGTAACATTTCCAGGTTCTACGTGACTATAAGCTAGCTGAGCCTTGTGAATAACCCACTGATCCCTAGGCCACCCACAAGCTGTTGCCACTCTTTCAAATGTTGTAATGTATGCTTCAATATCATCACTGTCCATTAGTCTGGAAATTTTAATGTCCTTTGGGCCCCCACTAGGTAGAATAGGTCTAGTAGTTCCAATAGCCTGAATAGCCTTAAGAGTCTCCACCCACCTGGTCTCATTTTGTAGACGGTCTCTCTCTCTCTGCTTCTCCAGCTCGAGCTGTCTCACACATAACCATCTCAGCAAATCATGTACTTCGGAACGGGGTTCCTCTTCCTCCTCCTCTTTGACATCTTCGCCCCCAATAGCTTCTTCCGCTGCCTTTGGTTTACCAGTCTCTTTCCTTCTGACATCACTCAATCCAGCTGCTAGGGGTAGTTGAAATTTGTCCACCATGGTTCTGGTCCATGTACCTTCCGGTGCAGACATTTCTGCTTTCTCCATCTTCTTCTGCTCCTCCATAATGACTCTGGACAATATCCACAAGAAAGGTGGTGCTCCTTCCCTTGTGATATCCCACTTCTGACACCAAATGTGCACGTGGGGGTGTCCAATAAAGTCCAGAGAGCAGTCAGGATCCGATATTTCAAAATTTATTAGAAGCAGAAAAAAAATAAAATGGACTTAAAGCAGAACTTGTACATAACTTTAAAAACAAAACATAAGGCACAGGAAATCATATATTTAACAAGAAAGAAAATTCCTGCCAAAAAGGCACCTAGAACCTGGCTAGGCATCTGGTAGGTTTGCCTTCCTACCACACACTGACTCAACATTTCACATTCACCTCCTTTTATACCAGTGGAGGAGCACATGACTTTGTTAGCTCCTCCCCCAACTTGCATCATAAAAGTGGGTCAACCAGGGCCGCTCAGTCCTATAAGGAGATTGGACTGAGAGGAGCTGGAAGCACTTTACAAGAGAGTTGTAAGTCTAAGGCATTTCTGTATCACATTAGGAGACTTTAGTCCTTTTAAGTTAAACAGTTTTATCTCTCTCCTTTTAACAGTGGCATGCTTTGCCTTTTCTCTTTTAAAAGTACTAGTTTAACATTTTTATTTAAGCAAACAAACACTACTTTTTAAATGATTCTTGGTTGTAATTCTGATATGTACCATAATTGAAGCTTCTCATACTAAAACTAGCACAAAGGCTGTTAATTTGTTCAGAATTCACCAGATAATGAAAACGCTATGACAAACTCTTTTCGGCATCTTCGCACGATCGCATTAGTCGTATTGATTTGCATCATCTGCAGAAAATTAATCAAACAGCTTATACTGCAAGCACAGAACATTCTAAACATTGGGGCTTTATTATTTAGAGAAAATGAGCTGGAAATAAGGAAAGGGACAGAAAGACTGCTCAAAGCTGGCCAAGCTTGAGTAGGGGAATGACAGAGAAGGAGCAATAGTAAAAGGAAGAGATTAGAAGAGCAGGAGACTGTTGCAACAGATTTTTTTAATATTTTAACCCACAATGTTCTCAGATTACCTCCAAAACACAGGCAGGTAATTACATATGCTCTGCATCCATGAGAGCATATCCAAGTTCGGGAAGGGGGTCACCGACCCTACCACAGTCAATATGGAGAGAACAGGGGTTCAGGAATATGTAATGAAGAAGAGAGCAGGAATACACAAGCATGGAGAGAATGGGGTACAGGAATATGTAAGCATGGAGAGAGTGGGGTACATGAATATATAAGTATAGAGAGAATAGGGGGTGCAGGAATATGTAATGGAGAGAACAGGAATACAGGAATAGGTAAGCATGGAGAGAACAGGAGGTGCAGTAATTTTAGGTAAGGATACAACAGCGTGCATAGGAATATGCAAGTATAGGGAGAACATGTATGGAAGAATATAAAAGTATGGATAGAGCATTTTTTTTGTAAAATGTATTTATTGGGAAGATAGGTGTGCATACAATGAGTTCAAATCATTTACATCATTGTAATAATACAGTTATTTCATACAATATGGCGGTCAGAATAGAGTGACAGACAATAGTTGGCCATGGAAGATCATTAAGCAGAAGCACACCCTTTGGGCCAGTATCCACACCATGGCTATGATAGTTATAGTAAGCCAAACTGAGGGCACCACCTTGTAAGTATCCCTCCACCTCTCCCACTCTCACAAGCACCAATTGGAGCTTGGGTGGGATGAGACCCCCCCTTCCACCGCTTCCAGCATTGGGCCACAAATTTCCCAAAACTGGGAGAGTTTTGTTTGTGCACTCAATTGAGCCCTTTCTAGAACCATACAAGACTGTAAGTTTTGTACCCATGTAGCAATCGATGAGGGGATCAGAGACATCTATTCTTGGGCTATCGTTCTCCTAGCACTAATAAGGGCTAACAACCACAGTGGTTTGGACAACTTACAACTCTAGGAAGAGGATCCACCTGAGAAGGAATTCCAGAGGGATTGGAGGGCTATACCGAGAACCATGCTCATTATACCATGCATAGAATGCCAGAAGGAGCCACTTTAGGACACGTGAGGCGAGATGCATGAAATCTGCCACCTCTACTTCACATTTAAGGCAGTACTCCAACCTGGTACCATCCAAAGCGTGTAACTACTTAGGGGTCGTATAAGTCCTGTGCATGAAATTTAACTGACTCTGACGTAGCTTGTTACTGTGAGATCAATTCAAATAGTGAAAGCATGCCAACCTCCAAGTGTACTGATAAATAGGGAAGAGTAGGTCTACGCTCCATTTTTCCTGTCTGGATATTGGCCCCTGTTACAAGGAGCTCAGGATAGTATGGTAATATACTGACACGGGCTTTTGCCCGGCTGAGGCCTAAAATGCTCCTCCTCCTCCTCCTTCACTAGGGGAGAGGAGTAAGACCAGCCATTCAGTGTGGAGAGTGTCCCCACATCTATGGCAGATTGTCGGGTATAAGAAAAAGTCACCATAGTGAATATTCCTTTCCATACACAGTTGCGCAAAACATTTTAACAGACCACCCTCATATAGCTGAGTAATCATCAGGAGATCCTTCCTCCTCGAAACCCAAAGACACTGTATCACTAGAGAGAACCCTCCCCCCCAAGTCGCATGAACTTTAACAGGCTAATATTTGGGGAATTACTACAAACATGCCCAATGCACTGATGTGCCCAAATCCAAGCATGCAGTGTGGTGGCAGTAAAAAGATTGTGTATTTATTCAGTCCCCTGTGCCCCCAATGCACCAACCACAATATCATTTTGAGGGTTGTCTTCCAGTAAGTCCTTCTCAAACCCAATCGAGGCAACCTGATCCCAAGGGTCCTGTGGTAGAAAGGCCAATTGCGCTGCCAAGTAATAAACCCTAAAATTTGGTAACCCCGCTCCTCCCTTCCTGGGTGGTTTCTGCAACAGAGTTCTTTTAATTTGGGCTCTTTCCCCTCACCCTGAGAACTTATGAATTGTCATCTTCACCACTCCAGTTCTATGAGAGAGAGGGGTAGTGCAGTCCACCTCTCACAGTCCTCTGCAATCTTTGCGAGTAGGGGTTTCACATTCAAAGCATGTAAGACCCCGACAGAAGCAGAAATTTTCACCCCCAGGTGTCTCAAATGGTTCACTTATTATAGCCTTCTTAAACTGGCAGTTAACTGGGCTCTGTCCAACATGCCCACTGGCAGCAAGTCACTCTTTGACCAGTGTACCCGGTGACCAGAAATGTCACCAAACGCGAACAGCAAGCTGTGGACTGCGGGCAAATCTTAAGCCAGATTTTGCAAATAAAGGAACTGGTCATCTGCATACATTGCTATTTTGTATGTCCGGCCGAACCCCCCGAACCCGCTTATGCCTGGGTGCACCCTGAGGGCTGCCCCATCAGCTCCAAAGATAAAACATACAAAAGAGGGGAAAGGAGACACCCCTGGCGAGTGCCTCTACCCAGAACCAAGGGTCTGGAGAGAATCTCGTTCACCATGACTTGTGCCTGCGGTCCCCGGTACAAAGCACTGATCCATGAGCATAAGGTGGGGCCTACCCCCATTCTCCTCAGAGTATCAGATACCCCCACTCCACATGGTCAAAGACTTTTTCAGCATCTAACACTACCACCACAGCACCATGAGCACGGTTATTGTGCTCACATCTGAAAATTATGTTTAAAGCGCACCTAATATTGTGCTTCCCCATTCTGCCTTTTACAAAACCTGACTGATCCTGGTGAATGATCTCCGGCAGTAACATGTCAAGCCTAGATGCAAGAGCTTTTGCCACAGTCTTATAGTCTGCAGTCAGCAGTGAAATTGGCCTGTATGAAGCACACTTGGTAAGATCTTTATCTAACTTAAGCAACACTGTAATCATAGCAGACCGTGTAGAGGGGTAACTACCCTGGACAGTCCCTCCTCAACCATTTCAAACAGGGGATCCACTAGGAGATCATCAAAGGCTTAACAAAAATCTATGGGGAGCCCATCTGGACCCGGGGCTTTCCTGCTTTTGAGAGTCCTCAAAGCTAACTGGATCTCCTGCTTGGTGATTGGAGAGTCTAACTCCTCAGCTCACCCTGCACTTAATCTACTGAGAGGAACTCCCAGGGAAAAAAAGGCATCTAAGCCCTCCTGGGAGGGGTTACACTCGGAGGTATACAGAGATTTATGAAAAACACCAGATGCCTCCTCTAGCTCCCCCAGACTCTGCACCACCACTCCCTGGGCATTGCAGACCTGTCCTACTGTTCTCTCTGCCTCCTTACGCTTCAACTGCCAAGCTAAAAGTTTCCTGCTCGGTCCCCATCAAAGTATGCACCAGCGTTGAACAAGAGGATAGTCCTCTCCAACTGGACACTGCCCAGGGTGTTGAAATTCTATTTTAACTTCTGAACTGCCGCATATAAGGCAGCTAAGGTGTTCTTCATATGGGCTTTCTCACAGGCTGTGATTTTATTTCTCAGAAAATCCAGCTCTTTTACTTTGTTCCCCTTCTTGTGCGAGGCAAAATATATGGTTTGGCCTCTCATGAAGGCCTTCATGGCCTCCCATTTAATACCATGAGAAGTGTCCCCCTGGTGGTTTACTTGTAGGTAATCCTGTATGCTCCTCCTCACAAGAGAACATACTCCATATTCTTTAAGAGTAGAGGAACAAGTTTCCAGTTCCTGGGTGCTTTATGAGCTCCCAAACCCCTGAGACCTGTGTAATGCAGAGCATAAACAGATGTCATGATTGGGAGATATACTGCTTCCCACCTCCATTACCAGAGAACTAGATATCAATATCCTGTCAATTCTCGCTATGAATGGCGTGCATGTGAAAAAAGCTGTACTCCCACCCCATGGGATTGGTATGCCGCCAGGAATCAGCTAAGTCTAAGTCAGCCTGTAAGGTTTCTAAGGCCTTCACATTTTGTGGCTTGGGCATCGAGAGCTTATTAGAATGATCTAACACTGTGTCCAGAACACAATTGTAATCACCCCCCAGGATCCAAGGGCCCTCCCACTCCACCATGTCCGTGTGAGTTTCTGAAAAAAACTAGGGCAGTCCACGTTTGGGGCATAAATGGAACCAATCAGACCCCCCCTCAACTGTAACATTAAATTTTTCCAGGGCGTACCTACCTGCCTGATCCACCACACTCCCCAAAACCCGAATCAAGGCCCCCTGGGGATCCAGATTGAGGTCTCCCGAGCCTTGGATGAGAATGTGGCTGAAATCCATGTGCCCTCCCATGAAACTAGCAGTTCTCTGCTCCTCAGTGAGAGTAAAATGGGTCTCCTGCAATAACACAATTTGCCCCTTAATCCTGTGCACCTCTGCCATCACCGTCCTATGCTTTATAATAGATTTAAGGCGATTTATGTTCCAAGACACACATTTTATATCATCCCCCATCATCTTCAGTTATCCTAAGACAGTTCACCCAATCTGCATGAAATAAGTGCACATCTGTATCCATTTTTCCCACCAAACAAGTAATATAGAATGACCACAACTCCCCACCATCTGACATAAGCAACTAATACCCCCTTCAGTTCCACTACTAAACTAATGCCTGCTTCACAGGGGAAAAACACCTGACCAGTTGACAATGCAAGATGTGCACCAAACAGAGCTATTATAGGTGCAATTGTGCATCCAGATCAACAGGCAAAGTCCAAGAACCACCGCCCCCCCGTTGCTGTACATCCCTCTCCCAAAACCAAACATTACCCCACCTTGCCAGACTACTTACTGGGCAGTCCTTCCCCAACCAGGTCCAACATGGGCAATCAACTCCCCCTTAAGTGAGCCAAAGCCCACCAGCGTTCCCACTACAAACAGTAGGCAGATATTGAGCAGTGTGCCCATCTTAGTGAACATTAGAAAGCTGGGCAACCTAATATACCAGTCAAAAGGACAGGATAAAACAGCTGAATACTATAATGTATAACCTTAATACTCTATAAGTGACCAACAGGGTTTAACATAAATGAGCCACAGTACAGAGTATTCTGCCAAGCAGAGTTGTGTGCCAATTGGACTACACAGCGGGGAGTACATCCCATCAAGAGTTAGTGAAAGTCCAGCCTGATAAGGACTCCAGTTCCCTGCAAGACGCTGCACGCACCTCGGCAGTGTCCTAGAGTTTGCAGCCCATTGCTACCCATTCCCCCAGGCATGCTCGGGCAGTCCCAGGAAGTCAAGGCCGCAAATGATGCACGGCCCAAAAAATAAACCTGCTTTAAGTAGCTTTGTGAAATCATTCTCCGTTGGGCCCACAGGAGTGAAAATAATTCAACAGGTCCAGTATCCCGCCTCACAGCCAAGCCCCTCAAAGGCCCAGACAGTTAGATAATATACATGAATCCTCACCTATTGTACCTTGGAGCCATATGAGGGCTATTGGATACACATAGTCAAATATGCCACATCTTCAGCCGAGCGTCTGAAATCAAGGAACCAGACCATATAACAACCCAATAGAACAAGTGGTAAGGCAGAAGAAAAAAACAAAACTAAACTTTGTAGGTCCCACAGGTATGTGTAAGGCAGAAAAATAAGATCCACTCCCACCCGTATCCCCAGACATGGTCGGGAGATGGTTGTAAAGCTTCAGTTAGTGGACTGCAGACTATAAAAGTCTGTTCTACAGCTCATGTTGAAATAATAACTTTCCTAGGGGGTAATAAGAGCACCAGAAATGGGGAAAACAAACAAAACAAGCATTGGTACTGTTAATATCAGCCCATAGTACTCGTGATGCAGCCAGGTGGGCTTTCTCCCTCCTGGCCTCCTCCTCCTCAATCCATTTCTCTGCAGCTTTGGGGCATGTGAAGTAGTACAGACTCTGTCCCAGTCTATCCACCCACAGGTGAGCTGGATACACGAAAGAAAAGTTCCAGCAAAGCCAGCAGAGCTTGCTTTTAGCCTGATTAAACGTTTGCTGCCTGGACTGAAGATCCTTGCTGTAGTCTTGATAAATGTACACTTTGAGTTTCCAACCACAATAGGGCCAGCCTTCTAGTGCAACCCCGACCCCTGCCTTTTGCAAAACAAGAGGTGGCATGTTGTTGAAGCTGACCGCAGTACCTGGTGGGGACTGGGTTCGGGGAGGATTAGGTTACTCTGCACAGGGGGGCCTAGGTTTGGCTACTCTGCACAGGGGCACCCAAGTAAATCCGAACACAGGAAGCAATAACTGTAATGTCCAGAACCAGGAATGGGATCCTACAGTGTGGCTTTTATTCACATCCAAACTGAACAAACAAAGCATAGACGGACCCCCATGGGGCTACATTCCTGGTAATGCAGATTAGAGACAGCAAAACACTTCTTCACATTTCAGCCCTCAGGCTCTGAACCCACTAGGCACATAGCCCAGACCTGCACGCAGCTTTGGGTATACAGCCCGACTTGTACACTACTTGGGTTTTCCCCACTGGCCCGGCTCCCCCCGCTGGCCACTTGATCCGCAGTCCATTATGGGAATGAACCAGTTTTCCTGTTGGTGGCTCCCAAACCACCTTAAAGCCTTGACTCCTGAGAGAATTTCCTTCCAATCCCACATCTGGGTACTTCCCTCATCACTGGCCAAGTGCATGAGGCAAAGTAGAAATCCACAGAACAAATCCATAGAGATGGACCTGGTTACTAAAGATGAGGGGGTCTCCCACTTCCAGCTCCCACAATCCATACCCGGTCATTTCTCTGGATACTAAACAACTCTTTTGAAAGCTTGGCAATGTAGATTACTGGGTAGACTTATGTCACATCTCCTCTACATGTCTTGACTTCCCCTATGTGCTGAACTTGAACATACTTTTACTTTTGGCTAAGCCTATTACTGTAGGCCTCCCATTCTTTCAGTTGTCCAATCCCCACTATTACACTAGTCCTAGGGTGAAAACATGGGCCCTTTAGAAAGAGCAGATACTCACCCTCCAGTTGCAGGTGCCCCTCAGGCGAATCACAAAATCTTCTTGTTTCCCAAACTTGTGGACAAAATAAGGCAGCTTCTCCACTAGCAGTAGTCAGGGGGTTGCCCCTGGAATATGCAGGAAACCCTTCCTGCCCCATCCCCTGAGGGATGGGGCACTGAGACAAATCAGTAGTCTCCACCACTTTAAAACTATCTTCTGTGTCTCTCTTTGGGTGGAAACACATACCTTTTCCCTGAATGTAGTCCTATGTCAGGGTTGAGGCTCCAAAGCCTAACACAGAGCTGCTGTGCTCCTCCACAACAAGCTCCAAACTCCAACTGCCCTACAGACTACTGTTCAAACCTCCCAACATTCTACTACAACTCCCTACTGCAGATTCCATTGTGGCTCATGCAGATGTGATAGTTCTATGGTGATGTCATCCCTCAGTCTCAGCTGAGACTGAGAACAGAGTGAGACAGTGTGAAATCCATTTAACTGGAGTTTCACAAGCTGCCTTCCCTGCCTACCACTAGGTCTTACTGGGATTCTAGTAACCCCGGGTAACGGGGGGGATTACATTAGCTTTCTGCAGTACTGTTTCCTTATCAGTATACCTCAAATATTTTATTAAACAGTGCGGGCCCTATCACCTGGGTATGGAGGTGGACCCACCTGGTGGGATCTTTCAGTTTCAAAGGCTGCACAGTCCTCTGGGAGGCGTAGTTGTTCTGCAAGCCAACGGTGAATCCCGGTCTTTGGGTTCCGGCCCTCTGTCCCCTCAGGAAGCCCAATGATCCACATAGTGGATCATCTTGATCTTTTTCATCAATTCGGTCCTTAAGTTCAGCCAAAGTGGACAGCAGGCCATTTCTCTCTGAGGTGACCTCAGCATAAGAGTCCTCCATTTCACTCACCTGGTGCTCGAGCTCACAAATCTGCATTGAGTGAGTTGCCACTGTTTCAGTGAGGCCGGTAACTATGGACTGTAGGTGAGTGAACTGAGTTGTGATATAAAGGAACCCAGACTTCTTTTCTTGCTGCATTTGCAGCAGTGTGGCTGGGACCCCAGTGAGTGATTTTGTGCGTTCCTCCATACTGATGTTGTGCTGCACCCCCACAAACTCAGAGTCCTGGTTTGAAGGCTTGGAACTGCTTGCGGCACCCACACTTTGTCATGGCTGCTGTCAGGCATCAAAATGAAGTTTTGCCTGTTTATTTTTCGATTTCCCCAATGCCATCATCCAAATCTCCCTAAGCTACACAGTTTAAATTTTGTAAAAATGCTTTATGGCAGCTGCAAATATGTTAAGAAAGAAGGTGCCCTGAAGAGCTGCACTAGCATGCATCTGCCATGCTTGCTGGCTAGCAACCCCCGCCCTCAGAACAGGAGTGGATGAATATGTAAATATGGAGAGAACGGGGGTTAAGAAATATGTAAGTATGGAGAGAACAGATGTACAGAAACATGTACATGTGGAGAGAACAGGGTGTGTCATTATATGTACATATGGAGAGAATGGGGTTCAGGAGTAAGTTAGTATGGGGAGAATAGGGCATGCAGGAACATTTAAGTATGGAGAGAATGGGGCACAAGAATGTGAAAGTATGGAGAGAACAGCTGGTGCAGGAAGATGGAAGTATGGAGAGAACAGGGGGGCGTAAGGATATGTAAGCATGGTGTGAACATGGAGTGCAAACATGCCAATATGGCTAGAGCAGGAGGTGCAGAAATATATAAGAAAGGAGAGAACGGGGTGCAGGAATATGTAGGTATAGAGAAAACAAGTACAGGAATATGTAAGTATAGAGAGAACAGTGAGTGCAGGAATGTGTAAGCATGGCAAGAACTGAAGTGCAGGAATGTGTAAGTACTGCGGGGACAGTAGGTACAGAAATGTGTAAGTATGGAGAAAACAGGGGTGCAGAAATATGTAAGTATGGGGAGAACATGGGGTGCAGGAATGTATAAGTATGGTGAGACCAGAGGGTGCAGGAACTGGTAAGTATGAAGACAACAGGGAGTGCAGGATTATGTAAGTTTGGAGAGAACAGGGAATGTAGGAATATATAAGTATGGATACAACAGAGTGTTCAATCAGGACAGAGCGTGCAAAAAAATAGACATTTGCATGCTAGCATACTTCTCCAGCTGCATTATTAAGTGGTGGTGAATGTGGGATTATTTTTGAATATACAGCAGAGTTTGTAGGACTATGTAAGTATAGAGAGAACAGGCGTGAAGGAATATGAATATGTAAGTATATGGTGAAAACAGGGAGTGCAGAAATTTGTAAATATAGAGAGAACAGGGTGTATAATAATACGTAAGTATGGAGAGAATGTGGAGCAGGAATATAAAAGTATTGAGAGAACACGGGGTGCAGGAATATGTCGGTTTGGAGAGAATGGGGTGTAGGTATATGTAAGTATGGAGCGAACAGGGAGTGCAGAAATATGTAAGTATAGAGAGGACAGACTGTGTAATAATATGCACATATTTAGAGAATGGGGAACAGGAATATATAACTATGGAGAGAACAAGGGTGCAAGCATATGTAGGTCTGGAGAGAATGGGGGTGTAGGAATATATAAGTATGGAAAGAACAGGGGTGAAGGAAATTGTAAGTGCAGAGAGAACAGACTGTGTAGGAATATGTAAGTATGAAGTGACCAGACAGTGTAGGAATATGTAAGTATTGAGAGAATTGGGGGTGTAGGAATATGTAAGCATGGAGTGAACAGGGAGTGCAAAATATGTAAGTACGGTGAGAGTAGGAAGTGCCAGAATATTATAGTAAGGTGAGAACATGGGTGTATAGGAATATGTAAGTACTGAGAAAACAGGACAAGCAGGAATATGGAGAGAAGGAGATAATTAGGGCAGGAATATGTAGATATGGAGAGAACATAGAGTGAAGGAATAACATGTTGTGAACAAGAGTTCAGGAATATGGAAATATAGAGAGAACACTGAGTGTAGGAATATGCAAGTATGGACAGAAATGGAGCCCAGAAATATGTAAGTATGTGGAGAACAGCAGGTGTAGGAATATGTCAGTGTGTTGAAAGCAAGAGTTTAAGAATATGTAAGTATGTGTAGAACAGACTACAGGAATAGTTATATATGGCGAGAACAGGGGGTGCATGAATATGTAAGTATGGCGAGAACATTGGGTGCAGGAATATGTATATGTATACCACCAGCATGGAGAGAATAGTGGTGCAGGAATACATTGGGTGCAGGAATATGTATATGTATACCACCAGAATGGAGAGAATGGTGGTGCCGGAATATGTAATCACGTGTAGAACTGGGGTGCAGGACTATGTAAGTAGTGAGACAACATTGGGTGCCGGAATATATGTATGTAGTATGTTTACATGTATTGATTGATTGATTATTAAAATGTGGTAACCAGGAATTGCATACTGAGCTGAGGCTTGTTTCCAGGTGTGACATGGGGAGTAGGAATGATACAGTCTTAGGGAATACTGAGATCATTATAGCAGAACAAATACAGTCAGGATAAAAAAAAGGAATTTAAATTACATCAACATGGTATTTAAACTACATCAAAAAAGTAAATTATTAGCAAGCAAAGAAAATTTATTTATCAAGCGCTGTTCAAAAGATCATGGTGATGTACATGATTACAATTTAAACACAACTATCATAAAACAAATACTTAAAATCAAATATATAAATCTAAAATTGGCAGCTGTTAAACCTCACAAAAGGTAAAGTTAAAAAGGTAAGTCTTTAAGGCAGACCTAAAGGCTTCGATGGACAGGCACTCTCAAATCCAACTTAGAGAATTCCACAAGGTTGGTGCTGCAAAGACAAAAGATCTACAAGGAACCGCAGCAGGAGCAGGACAGAGAACTGTATCAGTTAAAGCAAAAGGAGGCTGGGAAGGCAGTCAGAACAGCAAAGGCCCAAACTGAGGAAAAGATAGCCAACTCAGTTAAGAAGGGGGATAAAACCTTTTATAGGTACATCAGGGAGCAAAGGAAGACCAAGGCAAGGATAGTGAGGCTTAATAAAGGGAGGAGGAGGGTGGGCAGAGGAGACTGTGAAAAGGCAGGGATACTAAACAAATATCTTTGCTCAGTATTTACAAAGGAAGAGGGGGAGGTACATAAATCAAACAGTAGTAACACTCTGGATACTGAAGTTGATACCAGACCATTTACAGAAGAAAGGGTTCTGAAAGAACTCTTAAAACTGAAGATGGACAAAGCAATGGGGCCTGATGGGATTCATCCCAGAATTCTAAAAGAACTAAGGGTAGAACTAGTGACACCACTGACTACCTTCTTTAACAAATCATGGGAGGATGGGGTGGTACCCGAGGACTGGAGAAGGGCAGATGTGATTCCCCTTCACAAAAGTGGGAGCAAGGCAGAAGCAGGAAACTGTAGACCTGTTAGTTTAACCTCAGTGATAGGGAAAATGATGGAATCACTTCTAAAGGAAAGAATTGTCAAGTATCTAGAGGCCAGAGGGGCACAGGACCCTAGGCAGCATGGATTCACAGTGGAAGGTCATGCCAGATGAATCTGATAGATTTCTTTGACTGGGTGACCAAAGTAGTAGATCGGGAGGGCTGTGGACATGGTCTACCTAGACTTTAGCAAGGCATTTGACACAGTCCCACAAAAACATTAATATACAAGTTAGCCAGCCTGGGAATGGGTCCCAAGATGACAGCCTGGGTAAAGAATTGGCTGGAGAATAGACACAGAGAGTAATAGTAAATGGAGTCCACTCAGAAGAAAGGAGGGTTACTAGCGGGCACCGCAGGGTTCAGATAGGACCAGTCCTCTTCAATGTCTTTATAAGTGACATTGCAGAAGGACTGAAGGAAAAGTATGTCTCTTTGCAGATGACACTAAGATCTGCAACAGAGTTGATGCACAGGGTGGGGTGGAAAGGATGAGAAGGGACTTGGCAAGGTTAGAGGAATGGTCAAATGTATGGCAGCTTAGATTCAATGCTAAGAAGTGCAAGGTAATGCACCTGGGAAACAAAACCCAGGGAAGAGTACACAATGGAGGTGAGATACTAACAACAACAAAATGGAAAGGGACCTGGGGTAGTCATATCAGATGACCTATAGGTGGGCAAGCAATGAGAGGGCAGCAAGGAGGGCTGGGGATACTGGGATGCATAGGAGAGGCATCACCAGTAGAAAACAGAAGTTATTATCCTCTGTACAGACAGCTGGTGAGACCCCATCTGGAGTACTGTGTGCAGTTCTGGAGACCCAATCTCAAAAGACATAGACAGGATGGAAGCTGTCCAGAGGAGGGCAACTAAAATGGTGCAGGGTCTGCACCAGAGGACATATGAAGAGACTTAAGGAGCTTAATATGTATAGCCTCGAGGAAAGGAGGGAGGGGGACATGATAGAAAATTTCAAGTACCTCAAGGAATCAACAAAGTCCAAGTGGGTAGCATCTTTCAAAAGAGGTGTGCAAGAACAAGAGGGCACAATTTGAAGGGGGCGGCTCAGAGGTAATTTAAGAGAGTATTTTTCACAGAGAGGGTTGTGGATACATGGAACGGCCTTCCAGAGGAGGTTGTGGAGTCAAAATCAGTGGTGGAATTCAAGCATGCATGGGATAGTCATAAGGCAATTCTGGGGGTGGGGTAGGAAGAAGTAGGCTGCTGGTTAACTAGGATCTGCAGCTTATCCAGTAGGTAGGAAATGGGCAGACTGGGTGGGCGGTCCTTATCTGCCATCAAATTCTATGTTTCTATGTTATGTTTCTATCTAGCTCTGGACATAGTGAAATGGACCCTGGGAATATCCACAGTCCCACTTCTGTGGAATAGAGTGGACAAGAGGCGGTAAGGGCATGGAGGGCTAACAAATAGCATGGCTCCTGCCCATGCAGGACATTGTGAGGCCAGCAACCTGACCTTTAAGGTGATCCTCCACGCACCAGCAGCCAGTGCAATCAACGAAGCACAGGTGTGACATGGCAAGATCTTGACTAGCCAGTCAAACATCTGTCAGCTGCGTTCTGCACCAGCTGTAGGCGGTGAAGGTCTACCCCTAGCAGCCCTAGGTACAGGGCATTGCAGTAATCAAGATGAGAGGTCACAAAGGCATGGACCAAGGTTACAAGATCATCAGGCGGGGGCTAGGTGCTTTATCCAAGCGATGTTCCTTAGATGGTAAAAAGAGGTCTTGACAACGACTGACACCTGAAACTTAAGTGTCAGTTTGTCATCAAGCACAACGTCCAGATTCCACACCCAGTTAGAGGTCAACAACTGGTTCTTTCCAAGCCAAAGCCCAAAGGATTGCCCAGCCAGTGACCCCTTTACCTGACAACCTGGGTCGACAATCAACACCTCTGTCTTATCCGGGATTTAACCTGAGCCTACTGGCACTCATCCAGTCTTGAATCTCAGAGAGGCAGTTATTAAGGACTGAGACAGCATCATTTTGTTCAGATACAAAGGACATGTACAGCAGAGTATCATCTGCATAGCAGTTAAAGCTTAGCCCATACCACCTTATGTCTCCCAATGACAGGATATACACTGCAAACAGCATGGGTGACAGCATAGATCCCTGCAGTACTCCACATGACCGGGCATGAGGGGCTGTAGAAAAAACCCTGGACTCCACTCTCTGTCCTGCCAGTAAGAAAAGATCTAAACCATCCGAGGACTGTCCCAGACAGTCCACAGAATAACTGTAGGCTCTCGAGCAACACCTCATGGTCCACGGTGTCAGATGCTGCAGAAAGATCAAGAAGGACTAAGATGGAATGAGTCTTCTGATCCGTCGTTATCAGGAGATCATTAAGTACCCACATCAACGCTGTCTCAGTACTATGCCTCTTCCTGAAACCAGACTGTAGTGGATAATAGATATCATAGATGGTAGGATGCTCCTCGAGCTGTAACATAACTATGTTCTCCTTACCCAAGAAAAGGCAGGTTAGAGACAGGCCTGTAGTTGGCAAGACAGTTGGGGTCGAGAGATGGTTTCTTCAATAAGGTGCATACTCCTGCCTCCTTCAGGGTATTCAGGAACACCCCAATCTCAAACGAGCACCCAATGATCTCAGCCAGGACAGGTCCAATGACCTCTATGCACCCCACAGGAGGTATGTTGGACCTGGGTCTAAACTACAGTAAGTTGGTCGCGATCCCTGGATAATCTTCATAATGTCCATGATCACCAACTGGTTGAAGTCAAACCAGGCAGACTGGATGGCTGTAATATCCCACCAACCATCCTCCCAGTCTCTATGAACCATCCCCTTTGGTTGACACTCAAACCTTCATATGCTCTACCATTGCTGCATCAGCTACAGTGGTATAATCACCATAAAGAGACTTACCACCACACATGTATTTCAATCAAGGCTCCACTGCTGGATATACAGATCCCCTAAGTCTAAGCGCCAAACTGCTACTTGGTGTCTCGACACATTTCCTTAAACCACAGGAGCACCCAAAAAGTGGCAACAGAATAAAGAAGGAGGACCAAAGACAGCCCACTCTCCCTATCACTGGCAGCCCTCATGGAAACTCCTGCTTTTCTATTGCTCTGTATTGGTAATGTGGAAATCAACCCTGGACCTCTTGAATGTATCACCTCTCCATCAGACCTAACCTCAATTAAAGGCCTCAGTTTCCTGCATATTAATGTATGCAGTCCGTTGAAAAAACTTACATTGACACAAGCCTGGGTTGCCCATACCTTGCCAGACTTTCTCGTGGTATCTGAGACATGGCTCAAACCCACCACAGCAGACAGGGATGTTAACCTACCTATCAGCTATTCAGAACTGATCACCAAACAAGGGGAGGTGGAGTAGCTATATATGCAAAATCTGGTATAGCTGTATCCTGTATTGCTGCAACATCTATGCCCAAGGAGTTTGAATGCCTATCCCTTAAAGTCTCTCTCCCCAATACAGCAGCTTTTCAACTAATTGGATGCTACAGACCCCCCTCTGCTGAACACAAGCTCTTATCCCACCTGGGGAACCTGGTCAAGCCCAGTACTGAAGAAGTCATTATTCTAGGTGACCTGATTTCAACTGGCTCACCCAGGCAGCTACACCTCTGGTATCATTCTGTGACACATATGGGTTCACACAGCTAATTAATGAACCAACGAATTAATGCAAGGAATAGTAATAACAGCACACTACTTGATATCATGCTAGTGAGTAAACCACATCTATTCACACACTGGAGTGCTTCTCTGCGATATAAGTGATCACTGCCCCATCACAGGGGTAAGATCCACCAGCATAACAACAAATCTTGCAAAATTCCTCATGAGGAGATCCAAGAAAAACATCAATATTGAAGGATATTTGCATGATCTAGCTTACTCTCCACACTGGCAAGAGTTTTATCTTGCACATTCTATAGAAAAAGCTCAGCAGGTGCTAAATAGCATTATAATATATGCCCTTAACACCCATGCCCCAATCTCTAGTATCCGTATAAAAACAAATCCTGTCGTTGGTTTTCAGCTGACCTCAAAGCTGCACTGCTGGAGAGAGACAAATTCTGGAAATGGCAAGAAAAACTAAGAATGCAAATGACTGGATGATTTTTAGGAAAGCCAGGATTAGGTGCACTAAGAAAGTTAGGGATGCAAAGGCTGCCTTCTACCTGGCCAAGCTCAACTCCTCCTACCATAATCCTGCTAGATTTTGGGGCACCATCAAGGGTATGGTGGGGCAGGATGCTAACAACCCCCTTCCAACTCAACTACACAACAGTTAAAGCCCTATCACTGGTAAAATGGAAATCCTGGACGCATTCAATAACCACTTCTGCAGCTGGCCTTGCCTTTGACACCTCCCAGCTAACCTGCTGAGGAACAATTGAGATCCCATTACACTGGTGATCAAAGAGTTGACTCTTCCTTTAGCTTCAAACCTATACTGTTGAAACAAGTTGAGGATCTATTATGGCATCTGGATACCAAAAAGTGCAGGAGCAGACTCTCTGGACCCCTTCTTTCTCAAGATTGCATGCCATGTACTTGCAGTCCCCCTAACACACCTCTTTAACCTTTCCCTAAACTCTGGCTCTGTTCCAACACTGTGGAAGATAGCCCAAGTGGTCCCCGTTCCAAAATCAGGGGACCCTATGGATCTTAATAATTACAGGCCCATTTCCATTCTACCAGTGCTATCCAAGATGCTGGAGAATTAATGAGTAATCAGCTAAGGGAATATCTTGACAATGCTAACCTCTTAAATCCAGCTCAATCTGGATTCAGGGCCAACATAGCACTATCACTGCATTAGCCAAGGTCACAAATGACTGGCAAACCGAATTGGATAAAAGAATAATGTCTGTGCAGTATTCCTGGACCTGAGCAAAGCATTAGATACTGTGGACCATGACGCTACTCTCATCCCTGCACTCCTTGGCCTAGATCCACCCTCCCTTAAGTGGTTCAGATGCTACCTCACCAGTAGGTCACAGCAGGCAAAAGCTGAAGGTGACCTATCCTCATTAAACCACTGTCAAGAGAGTCCCCAAGGTTCTATTCTGGGTCCTATCCTTTTTGCCATTTATATAAATAACATTGATTCAACCCTTACCAATTCCTCAGTACACCTCTTTGCTGATGACACTGTTCTGTATGTCAGCAAGCCTTCGCCTGCAGTTGCTCGTGAAATCCTACAAACAGAATTCTCCTTGTTACAACATCAGCTACTCGAGAAAAAGCTTCTGTTAAATGCAAAGAAAACTAAAGCAATGATGTTCACAAATCAAAACTCCACCAGCACATCCTCTTCAATCACTCTCCCCCAGCTATGCACTATACTTGGAGAAAATCTGGAGTATGTTGAAAACTTCAAATACCTAGGTGTGTGGATTGACAGCAGACTCAACTTCACTCATCATCTAGAAGAACTGTTAAAAAGCTTTGCCAAAGGCTTGGCCTTCTCTATAGATTAAAACCCTTCCTTAACAGAGACTCAAAGATGAGGTTAGTCCAGGCCATTTTTCTATCAGTTGTTGACTATGAAGACTTCCTTTATGGTCACTGCCCCATCTCCTACCTTCACAAGTTGGATATCTTATATCATAGAGCAATAAGGTTCATTACAGATCTGCCATATAATACCCATCATTGCTCTCTGTATGATGCAGTTGGATTGGTTTCCCTTCATATCAGAAGGAGCAGAAATGCAGCATTATGGATTTACAGAGCTTTATCAAAAAAACTTCCAAACGATATCCTGGACTGCTTCACCCTGACCACTCCTAGCTCCTATGCCCCTAAGAAGCAACAACATCATCCTGCTCAAATTGCCCAAATTCAACACCAGGCTAGGAAGGGCAGCAATCAGCTATTCTCTAGCTATAGCATGGAACACCCTACAAAAATCCCTAAAACTGTCCATTATCATTCCATTTGCATCCTTTAAACAGCATTGTACAATCTTCTTCACAGAGAAATGCAGTTGCTACCGCTAGAGCTAGAATTGTCATATCACAAATCTCACTTCCAAACCATATATGGCATATTCCTTCCAGACAGGAACCCCATCTTATGGCACCCAGTAATACCTTCACCATCTTAGTATTCATTATGTTGTGTGTCTGCCATGGCCCACATTGGGATATGTATGTACTGTATATACTGTAAATATTAGTTTAACTTTCCTGTAACCGAGTTTTATCAGGTGAATTCACTGTACATCATTGTGTTATAAACATTATTTTCCTCTGTATGTATAACTGTCTTATAAAGTGTATGATACATCTGTTGTGTATCAACTATTGAACCTTGACCTTATCAGGTTCATCTTGTAAATGAGCCTTGCTCAATGATGTTCACCTGAATAAATAAAGATTTAATTGATTGATTGATTGAATCATGGCTCTTCCCATTTGAGCGAGCTGCACCAATCTCTGACCTGATGTTGGCAACCTTATCCATGACAAATCAAGCAAACTCATCAAATTTTTTTGTGAAAAAGCTCCCTGATCCTGTCCACAAAATGGAAAAATGGAAGAACTGAGCCAGTCGATTTCACGCAGCTGCAATCTCCCTGGACAGAAACTCTGCCTTCTTATCAGCAACAGTGGATTGATAGTCCTTATAATGGGATAGCAGTCTCCTTCTGCCAGCATCTCTGTAACCTTCTCCCTACTTTCCTCAACTCCCTCAGGGTCCCGTTGAACCAGGGGGTCTGAGGCAAAGTAAGAGGGTGAACCCAGACAGCAGCTATGGAATTATTGGTCAGACAGAGGGGGGAAGGGAGGTGGGGTGTAGACAGAGGGGGGGGCATGGGCAAAGGTAAGCAGGAAGGAGTCAGAAGAGATGTTTGAGTGCAGGATAGGAGTGAGAATCCTGAATGTCCTGAGAGAGCTGATTCCATATGAGAGGGAGATGTTAGGAGAAAGCTTATTGACTGGCCATAGAGCGGTAATATATAAGAGAGAAGGTGTGGGGTTCATAGATTGCAGAGAGGAGGAAGGGACTGCAGGGCATAGGTGAGAGGAGAGATAAGACAGAAGAGTCCTGAACCAGTATTTGGCAATGAAAGACAAGGTGGACTAGCCTTCTGTGATATAGAGGATAAGAGAAAGTGAGGACTAGAGACAGCGATGGTGAGTATGGGAAGGGGAGCTGGTAGCAAAGCAGCAAAAAGGAGTTTAGAAGGATGTTAGTTCTGGAGAGTAATATGGTGGGGCAGTGCCATATACTACATCGACACAGTCAAAGAGAGGAAGTATTTTCATGGCAAGCTCCCAACGAATAGGATGGGAGAGGCTGTCCTTATTGTGATAGAGAACAACAAGTTTAGGGCAGATTTTAGAGCATATGGCATCAGAATGGATGGAGAATTCAGGGTGGCTAACTAGTCAGACCATAAAGTATTTGAAGGCAGGAACTACTTTGAAAGGAGAGCCGTCCTGGGTGAAGAACACCGGAGGGGTCTGGAGTCTTGCCAGCTTCTGCCTAGAGCAGAAGGTCATAATAACTGTTTGCTTCATGTTTACTGTAGTCTTATTTGGTTTGTGTGAAACCAATTTAAGACTGTTAAAATATTGTTAGAGTGGGGCTTCCACTTCTGTGGTGGATGGTCCTGAAGTATAGATTACAATGTTGTCTGCAAATATATGACTGTGGGAGTTATAGCCGACAGAGGGGAGATCATTTATATGAACACAGACAAAACAATAGGGCTGAGGATGGACTCTTGAGCAACACCAGCGAGGATGGCGGAGGGACAAGGAGCTACCCACCTAGATGGATGGCTACCTTCAAGGAGGTAGGCTGAACCAGTTAATAATGGGAGCTGCTAGACTGACTGAGAAAGCTTTTTTTAGCAGGAGTGGGCGGGAGATAGAATCGAAAGCTTTAACCATGCAAATAGTGGAGTTTTATGGTCCTGGTCCATAACTGAGAGGATAAAATCAATGATTCACAGCAGGAAACAGATGGAAGAATGATGTTTCCTGAAACCTGAGAGAAAGGGAGAAAGAACTCCAGTAAAGGATAGGAAGTCTGAAAGCCTTAAGTAGACAAGGGACTCTTGTAGTTTGGTGAGTGAGGGAAAGAGAGGGGTTAGAAATTGCTGGGAGATGCATCTCCACCTTTGTGAAGGGACAACACTTTGGCAACTTTCCAGGCCTGTGGAACAGTGTTGGAGAAGAAGAGGTCTAAGAGGTGCATGAGAGAGGTTGCTACAGCTGGATCAGAGATGTGGAGGAGCTTTGGGTTGAGTTCATCAGGGCTGGATTTGTTAGGAATAAGTGACCGGAAGACTTCCTGAGGAGTAACCAGGGGAAACAATAGCCACCAGAAGAAGTGGAGTGGAGAGGGTTCGGGGAAGCAGGAAGGGGATGTCGGGGCAGTGCACATATGGTGAAAAATTTATTGAAGACCCATGCAATAGAGGAGGGGTCAGACACGTGAACTATTTAACCTGAGGACAGGAGTGGCAGATTGTGATGGAGGGTCAATGAGGTAGTGGACACAATTTTAGAAGGAGAAAGATCTATTGAGATTATTGTGAAAGCGTGTCTTGAAATATCTGGCTTTTGCTGAGCCTGCACCAAAGATACCTTGGTGCAGGTGTCCCTAAGGGATTTGTACAAGTGCTGGTTTGATGGGGACCAGGAGGATTTGTAAAGATAAAGGGTACAGGCATGAGTCCAAGATTTGCACATGGTTAGAAGGTTGAATGTTTAGCTGCTTTGCTCGCAACTCTCCTTCCTGCTCCCACAACTGTGACTCTATCGCTGTCTAACCTTCCTTCCACTATCTCATAGATGCATCTCACACTGTGCTAAACTAACCTCCATATTCTGGTTCGTAGTGCTCCTATCCTATCTCTCATCCTCTCTCTCCACTCCACCTCCCCCCACCCACTCTCTCAGATCTAATGACACCCACACCTTGATGGTTCCTCACCACTCCACCCTCATCAGTCAGACTGGTTTTGCCCATTGCTTCCAAAATCTAGAATTCCCTCCCACAGAAATATGACACTCTCCTCCAACTACTTACTCACCTCCACCCTACACAATTACCTCTCCCTCCGCTGTTCCTGCTTTAACCCTCCGTAATACCTATCCCTAATTTCTGTCTTCTTCATTCATATTGGGACTGTGTGGTACAGTATGCTCTGCACACCATTGGCCCATGCTGTGGACCAATGGGTGTACGAGCCATACCGTACACTGTCAGTCGGCTGGTGGCCGGGTGGCTTCGGGTGAGCTGCTGCCTGCAGCTGACTGGGAGGTAGCGGGTGGCAGGACTGAGTGAGTGGGTGGGTGGGTGGGGGGGTACCACTAGACCACCAGGGTATGGTTGGTATAGAAAGCCCATGATCGGGCTGGGGGTAGGGTCCACTAGACCACCAGGGTTAATACATATATGGAAAGCCTGCGATCAGGCTGGGAGTAGGGTCCACTGGACCACCAGAGTTAAGTCATATACAGAAAGCCTGTGATCGGGCATTGGGATGCATTGCCACTGAGGGGCAGGGGGCATCGGTCCCCGACGGCTGCTGCCTGGCAGGGCACCAGGCACAAGCTGCCAGGGATCGGTGCACCTGCATCCAAATGGGGCCATAATGACATGCAAATGGCCCCATTTGCACCTTGCATGCATTATGGCTCCATTTACATATCCACCACTGAATATCTCGGTTGATGCACCTAGCGCAACGGCACTTGCATTGGCGCATCCCCCTGCTCTTCAATGGCCACTTGCACTGGTGCAGTGCCACTGCACCATGCACATTGCAGGTGGCCACGGTGCCATATTCATCGGTGCTGACCCATGGCGCAGCACCGTTGACTATCACCCTGTCACCGCCCTGGCACATCCCAGTTGTGCTGTATCCAGGCTTGCGCCACAGCCTGGTGCAGTCTGGATTTCCTGGCCCTTGTGTTCCAACTGTTGCATAATCTTACAATGTTGTATTGTTTTTACTACCCACATACTATTGTAACTGATCATCCTTCACAACACTATGTAACCCCTTCCCCCAGCTCGCACCGTAAGATGAGCAACTTGTTGTTCAGTGTACCCTCCTGGTGAAGCATTTCAATAAATAAAAATTAAAAAAATGTTATCCAGGGTGATGTTGCTTTTAATTTTTTTTTTGGGGGGGGAGTGAAGATCTCAGATGCAGGTGAGGGTGGTTGTAAAGTGGTGATGGGTAGAGTTGATATCAGGGGCTCAGAAACTTGGGGACCAGTCTGCATCATCTAGGTCACCAGTGTCCAGGAAACAGAGCAGGTGATACCCAATATACTTAGGGGCAGAGTTGGGATGTGGACCTTCCTTACACAATAGGTTATTCAATGATTACTGAAGGCATCAGGAAGGATGCCAGCAGCAGTGATGCAGTATGGATGAGAAGGAAGCACCCAGTCTAAGAAGAAATTATTCAGGGAGTGAGGATTGTAGGGGGTGGGGTCAGAGCAAGCTGGGGAAGGTTGAATGACTCAGTCTTGAGGAATGTAAACTTGTAGGTGGGGGAGAGCCAGTCCAGGCTGAAATCTCCTAGAAAGAGAAGCTTGCTGTCAGTCACGTGATAAGTGATCGAGGACATTACAAGAATGGAGAGAACAGTTGTGCAGAAATATGTAAACTTGGAGAGAAGAGTGGTACAGAGGTAAAGCGAGAACAGTGGGTGCAAGAATATGTAAGTATGGAGAGAGCAAGAGTGCAAGAATATAAGTTTGGAGAGAACAGGGTTGTAGGGATATATGGATACGTAAGTGTGGTGGGAACAGGGGTGCATGAATATGTAAGTATGGAGAGAGTAAGGGGGCAGTAATGTATAAGTATAAAGTGTGGGAATATGTAGGTATGTCTAGAACAGGGAATGCAGGAATGTGGATGGATGGATGGTTAGAAGGAGAGATCATCAGTTGAGGAATATAAAAGTGAGGAAATTAGTAAATTTGCCGCAGAGGATTCAAATATTTAGCCATAATTTTGTGATGGAATACTGTTGTGGTTACCAGTTAGTTTCAATAAAGAGCAGCAACAAGTAGAATTCAGATTTTCTTTAGAGGATCTTTTGTATAAAATGGGCAGTGCTTTGTTTTGGGCCCCCATTGGTCCAGATGCCATCACATGGCACTACATTAAAATAGCACCTATTCCTGCCACATAACATCATTAGGGGTGCATTCATTGAGAAACAATCTTTCATGGTCAGAAGGTCACTATACTCCGAATTAAACTGCCTCTGTAAGCCTTCAGACCGCGGTTACTTTGCCTTCCACCACATGCTACTAGTGCTCATCTACAATTGTAGCCAAATCAACTGTCTCCTATGCATTGTCCTGCTAGCCAATGATAGCACAGCACACACTGTCAGCACATTAAACAGCATGTAATCCACAACATCCCTGAACCAGTCCTCCCCAGAATCCCTCAGCAGTACATGAAAGATTTGATTGCTCACCAGAATGTTGACTCCACTCATCAGCATGACCTAAACACTCACCAACATGGTAACTACTTGCCAGCACGATATGACCACAACCACTCACCAGCAAGACCCGACTGCTCCAGCACCTGAAACTGACCAAATGTTAGAAGGTGCAGTCACTCCTGAGTGACTGCAACTGCTTGCAACTGACTGCCCCTGCAAAGCCTTAAGTACCCTGTGAGAAAGCAGAGAGATTTCTACATTGTTCAGTACTGTTAATTGTTCTCTCTCTTCCTCTTCTCCCAGAAAGAAACATGAAGTCTCAGAGAAAGCAAAGAGACACCCATACCTTTAGGAGGATGATTCTAGCTAATGTACTTCAGGATGGGTGAAGCCCTTCAGGCTGGGGACTCCAACCCACCCCTAGAAACATTACAACATTACCCTAGCATAATTCCATCTCTGTCATGCCTTATTCCTTACTTATTTAGCTCTGATTATAAATGATGTCTGTATTACCTTGGTACAATACATTACCATAGCATGATCTGATCTCTGTCATGCCTTATTCCTTACTTGTCTAGCTCTGATTATAAATGATGTCTGTATTACCTTGGTACAGTACATTACCAAAGCATAAATCTGCCTCTGTCATTCCTCATACCTTACTTGTCTAGCTTTGATTATAAATTACGTCTGTGTTACCCTGGTACAGTACATTACTTTAGCATAATCCCCCATCTGTCATACCTCATTCCTTACTTGTCTTGTTCTGATTATTAATGACGTCTGTATTACTTAATACACAGGGGTTTATTTAACTCCAAAATTTGATTAGCGTTTTGCTCATAAAAGTGCTAAAACATTGTGAAAATGCATAGCACTTGCCTCACTGTGTTTAATAAACATAACACTTCTAGAAAACTTATATAAATGCTTTCTGTACAGTTACCATTGTCCCAAGAAAAAAACTGCTAATCAATTATTTAACACCCTGATACAGTACATTACACAGCATAATTCCACCTCTGTCATGCCTTATTCCTTACTCATCTAGCTCTGATTATAAATGATGTCTGTATTACCTTGGTACAGAACATTACTATAGCATAATCCCACCTCTGTCATGCCTTATTCCTTACTCATCTAGCTCTGATTATATATTATGTCTGTATTACCTTGGTACAATACATTACCATAGTATAATCCCACCTGTCATGCTTTATACTTACTTGTCTAGCTCTGATTATAAATGATGTCTGCATTCCCTTGGTGCAGTACAGTACCACAGCATAATCCCACTTCTGTCATGCCTCATTCTTTACTTGTCTAGCTCTGATTATAAATGGTGTCTATATTTCCTTGGAACAGTAGTACATTACGATAGCATAATCCCACCTCTGTCATGCCTCATTCTTTACTTGTCTAGCTCTGATTATAAATGATGTCTGTATTCCCTTGGAACAGTACATTACCATAGCATAATCCCAACTCTTGTCATGCTTTATTCCTTACTTGTCTAACTCTCATTATAAATGATGTCTGTATTACTGTGGTACAGTACATTACCGTAGTATGATCTGATCTCTGTCGTGCCTCATTCCTTACTTGTGTAGCTTTGATTATAAATGATGTCTGTATTACCTTGGTACAGTACATTACCATAGCATAATCCCACCTAAGTCATTCCTTATTCCTTACTTGTACTAGCACTGATTATAAATTATGTCTATATTATCGGTACAGTATATTACCATAAAATCCCTCATTTCCTATCTTGTCTAGCTCTGATTATAAATGATGACTGTGTTACCTTGGTACAGTACATTACGCAAGCAATAGTGCCCAACAGGGTGGGCGGTATTGCCCATATCACCCACCCTGGAGGGCATTATTGCGCTTAGAAAATGGGCGCTGTGTCAATTTTATGTTGGATTCAAAAATATATAAAAAATAGTTGACAAATGTATTAATTATAATGTTGAAATATTTGTGTGATAAAGTGGTCCCTGTCTTTGTGCTGTTGCATGTTTCCAGATTTGTTGCCCCCAAACCCCGAACTCCACACACACACACACACACACACAGGATTCTATTGTTCTTAACCCTGAACTCCACTCTCAGATGAAAAGACTGAGTTTTCCTGTGATACTGAAAGAAAACTGCGGACTGTACCTGTGCAGGGTCTTGAGGAAAGGAACAGCAGTAGTTTTGATATGCACGGTGATTTACGGTTGCCTCCTGTCATTTGTCACTCGCTGTATTGTGAAATGGATGTCATGATTCAGGTGTCAGATGAGGAGCACATCTGCATGTTATGAAATGAAATAACAAAATAAATAGATTTCTTGATTGGTTACTTCACAGCGGTTTGCGCGTTCAGTGATGTCACACGGAGTAAGCGAAGCGGAAGAAAGGTACCGGATAGAGAAATTCTTTTTTTTGGGGAGTATGGTGTTTGCTTTGAGCATTATAGGTAGTGCTGAGAGGTTCATCAGTGGGAACATCTACAAGTATTTCAGGAGCTGTGCAGGCAGTTACATTTCGGGAGTAAGTGGCTCATTCGGGGCTCGTATCTCGCTAAGCGATGGAATAAAATGGCGGGGATTTAAAATGAATTCGGGTTGTTTTGTCCAATAGGGAAGCAAGCTGGGAACATGGATAAGGTGTGTGGGTAAATGGTCACTGGGGCCGGGACTTTTTATTTCCTGGGCATCTATTGAAATTTAATGTACCCCCCCTGGCAAGGGTACTAGCCAATCAGATGCCAGGAAATAAAAAGTCCATTTTCTAACATAGCATAAGCCCACCTCTGTCATGCTTTATTTCTTACTTGTCTAGCTGTGATTATAAATGATGTCTGTGTTACCTTGGTGCAGTACATCACCATGGCATAATCCCCCTTCTGTCATGCCACATTCTTTACTTGTCTAGCTCTGATTATAAATGCCTTTATTACCTTGGTACAGTACGGTACTGTAGCATGTTCCGATCTCTGTCATGCCTCATTCCTTACTTTTGTAGCTCTGATTATAAACAACACCTGTATTACCTTGGTACAGTACATTACCATAGCCTAATCACACCTCTGTCATGCCTTATTCCTTACTTGTCTAGCTCTGATTATAAATGATGTCTGTGCTACCTTGGTACAGTACATTACCCTAGTATAATGCCACCTCTGTCATGCCTTATTTCTTGCTTGTCTAGCTCTGATTATAAATGATGTCTGTATTACCTTGGTACAGTACATTACCATGGCATAATCCCACCTCTGTCATGCCTCATTCCTTACTTATTTAGCTCTGATTATAAATGACATCTGTATTACCTTGGTACAGTACATTACCACAGCATAATCCCACCTCTGTCATGCCTTATTCCTTACTTGCCTAGCTCTGATTATAAATGACATCTTTATTGCCTTGGCTGTTTTTTACTGTACAGGCTACAACATCCCAAAGGAACAATTGCTATTGCTTGTTGAGAGGGAGGAGAAAGTCCATTATATTGATGTGAATATTGAAGAGATGGCACAAGAGGAGAATCACCTTGAAGACAGTCCCAGCAGTAAGTAGATGTCTAGATAATGGGTTTATAGTGGAACTCACCAACTTTTGTTGAGGTGGTCAGGAAGAATTGGGATACAGTTAAAACTGGAGGGATAGAAATATAAGTATCAGTTAGCATTGTGGATGACAACTGGATATGAAGGAGAAAATCAAAACTGTTAAAAGGAACAGGTTAGTATTATAGTGGATGTGGGACTGGCTGGGAGTAGGAGTACATGACTGAGGTTTGAATTCATGACATCTTACTGTGAGTTGGAGCTCTTGCAGCAGGCTACAAAATAAGGACTACACTGATAGGCATTAGGACGTCACAGAAAAAATTCTAGCTAGCAGTATCCAGCAGGGAATGCCCCCTGACGTCAGACTGCTTCTGACATCAATCAGTAATATAAAGGGTGCCATCCCCAGCCCCCACTTCAGCTCTTTTCCACTGTTGACTTGTGCACTTCGGCTCCACCGACGCCTTTTGCTACCAGTTGATTGTCATTTTTACTGCAATTCTGTGTTTCTTGTTTCTTTCTTTATTTTCCAGCATTTAGTGCATATCTTCACCATCTTCTACATCGGAGCAGTGGAAATCATAGTGTGCTTGCAGGAAACACATTCTGGGAAAAGATGGCTATTTAGCCTGTCTCACTTGTTTAGGCCCTAATGACGAGTCTGAGGCCTTCCCACAGTGATGTAGTGTTAACCGCCGCACCCGACACGTGAAGAACTTAGAGTCATCTCATGGAGCAACAACTTGCCACCCTGCAGCAAACCCCAGCGGGACCCTCTTCTTCCTTGAACCCAAGGTCTCCATCTTCCCACAGGGACAAAAAGACCAACTGGATACACCACCACAGGGAGATAGAGAAGCACAGATCTGAATCCCATTCAAAGTCTCCTCACTGCAAGGTGTGCTTCTTGAGTCTCTACTTCTGTGAGAGAGTGAATTTTGCTCTTCTGGCAGCCCTGTCCTCTTCTAGGCTACTACTGATGAAGCCCCTGACCCTTATCCAGACATCAGGCGGGGGGGACTGTGGGCTAAGGGCCTGTGGGTCATCCTCTGAGCCATAGGCCCTTCCAGCACACTGCTGGGTCTAGGTCCAGGGAAGTAGCCTACTCTTCAATGAACTACAGGAGGACTCCTGTTGCCCACTTGACTGGGACATCTTCTTTGTTGGACCATTCTTCCAAGCAGCGTTGGGAAGAAGCATCTGGAGCAGATTCTCCGGTCCAGAGTTCAGTCACTTAAGCAGAGGATGCCAAACACCCAACACCAGTCCCTGATGTCCTCTACTTTGACCTCTCTGAGGTCTCTGCAGGCAACACTTCCTCCAGCGCATGTTCCCACACCGCCGGTGGTGACTCTGTCATCAGAGGCTCATCTGCCGGTCAAGCCGGTGCCACTGCCTCCACCTGCTGAAAAATGTTAAGCAGCTAAACCAGTGACCACTCCATCAATGCCAGGCCAGCTGCCATCAGACATCACAACGCCACCTGATCAGACTGACGACCTGGCGCCGCCTGATCTGACCACAGATAACCTGATGTCAGGTACACCCAAGGCTCCAGATGTGACACCAGGGCCCAGTCATCCTGCAGGCCCAACAGCAGGCCCCTCTGATGTACCTAGACCAGAACAAGAGTCTCTGAATACCCCTCTTGTTTCCTTAGTGAACGTCTGCTCATTATTTAAAGGAAAGCTGTTTTAATAAAGAGCTACTTAATAAAGAGGACCTAAATGAAAATTACATTATGGGGAATAAGAGAGATATTCTTATAATTGGGGACTCCACCACAAGAGGCATAGACACTCTAGTGTACAATGGGAGGAAAATGCATACAACAGTGAGCACACTTCCAGGGGTCCAGTTAGCTAACATAGATAAACTGCTAGATGAATTAATGGAAGGCGCACAAAAAACCTTTGGTTATACTGCATGTAGGAATGAATGGTGTGAGGGAGATGTAAGATATAATCCATTCAAGAAGATTATTACAAAATAGTAAAAAGGGTTGGCATCCTCCCAGTGTATGAGAGATACGGACATAAGCAGTTGGCCATAGACAGAATGAATACGTGGATACACTCCTTCTGCAAGTTAAACAACATTGAGTTCATGGAAAACTCCACCACCATTAGTAATAAATTGGTATATAAGCAGGATGGACTGCACTTAAATAAAGCTGGTGTCAGAATGCTGGTCAAAAAAATGAATGACATCACTGCATTTCATTTAAACTGGAAAATGGGGGGGGGGGGGGGTCAGTTAACTGGAAAAGATATAAAGCCCCAGAAGACGGTCAGTGCCCATCAGACAGGATGGAGAGGCATCCTAATAAATGCAAGGAGCATGGTGAATAAATTTGAAGAATTTTAACAAGTACTAGATATCTGTGACATTCAGATTGCATTAGTAACAGAAACCTGGTGGGAAAAGGACAGTATGTGGGGAAAAATCGTTGAGGTATGCAAACTGTGTTGTAAGTCTAGGGTACATAGGAGAGGAGAGGGTATAACCACATATACAGAGGAATCACTAAATGTGAGGAGATTATAGTCCCTCTTCTTGAGAGGGTATACAAGCTAATTGTAAACAACTGGTAGCTGTGAGGAGACACTAGCAAACTGCAACATAGAAACATAGATTTTGATGGCAGATAAGGACCACTTGGCCCACCCAGTCTGCCCATTTCCCTACCTAATGGATAAGCTGCAGATACTAGTTAACCAGCAGCCTACTTCTTCCTACCCCCACCCCCTAGAACTGCCTTATGACTGTCCCATGCATGCTTGAATTCCACCACTGTTTTTGACTCCACAACCTCCTCCAGAAGGCCGTTCCATGCATCCACAACCCTCTCTGTGAAAAAATACTTCCTTAAATTACCTCTGAGCTGCCCCCTTGTTCTTGCACACCTCTTTTTTTGAAAGATGCTACCCTCTGGGGCTTTGTTGATTCCCTTGAGGTACTTGAAAGTTTCTATCATGTCCCCCCTCTCCCTCCTTTCCTCAAGGCTATACATATTAAGCTTCTTTTGTCTCTTTTCATATGTCTTCCGGTGCAGACCTTGCACCATTTTAGTTGCCCTCCTCTGGACTGCCTCCATCCTGTCTGTGTCTTTGCGGAGATTGGGTCTCCAGAAATGCACGCAGTACTCCAGATGGGGTCTCACCAACTGTCTGTACAGAGGGATAATAACTTCCTGTTTTCTACTGGTGATGCCTCTCCCTATGCATCCCAGTATCCCCCCAGCCCTCCTTGCTGCCCTCTCACATTGCTTGCCCACCTTTAGGTCATCTGATATGACTACCCCAGGTCCCTTTCCATTTTTGTTGTTATTAGTATTTCACCCCCCATTGTGTACTCTTCCCCTGGGTTTTTGTTTCCCAAGTGCATTACCTTGTACTTCTTAGCATTGAATCTAAACTACCATACATTTGACCATTCCTCTAACCTTGCCAAGTCCCTTCTCATCCTTTCCACCCCACCTTGTGCATCAACTCTGTTGCAGATCTTTGTGTCATTTGCAAAGAGATGTACTTTTCCTTCCACTCCCTCTGCAATGTCGCTTATAAAGACATTGAAGAGGACCAGTCTAATACTGAACCCTACGGTGCCCACTAGTAACCCCCTTTCTTCAGAGTGGACTCCATTTACTATTACTCTCTGTGTCCTATTCTCCAGCCAATTCTTTATCCAGGCTGTCATCTTGGGACCCACTCCCAAGCTGGCTAACTTGTATATTAATCTTTTGAGTGGGACTGTGTCAAATGCCTTGCTAAAGTCTAGGTAGGCCATGTCCACAGCCCCTCCCTGATCTACTACTTTGGTCACCCAGTCAAAGAAATCTATCAGATTTGTCTGGCATGACCTTCCCGCTGTGAATCCATGCTGCTTTGGGTCCTGAGCCCCTCTGGCCTCTAGATATTCAACAGTTATTTCCTTCAGAAGTGATTCCATCATTTTCCCTACCACTGAGGTTAGACTAACAGGTCTGTAGTTTTCTGCTTCTGCCTTGCTCCCACTTTTGTGAAGGGGAATCACATCGGCTCTTTTCTAGTCCTCGGGTACCACCCCATCCTCTCATGATTTGTTAAAGAGGGTAGTCAGTGGTGTCACTAGTTCTACCCTTAGTTCTTTTAGAATTCTGGGATGAATCCGATCAGGTCCCATTGTTTTGTCCACCTTCAGTTTTAAGAGTTCTTTCAGAACCCTTTCTTCTGTAAATGGGCTGGTATCAACTTCTGTATCCAGAGTGTTTCTACTGTTTGTTTTAGGTACCTCCCCCACTTCCTTTGTAAATACTGGGCAAAAATATTTGTTTAGTATCTCTGCCTTTTCACAGTCACCATCTGCCTACCCTCCCTCCTCTTTATTAAGCCTCACTAACCCTCCCTTGGTCTTCCTTCGCTCCCTGATGTACCTATAAAAGGTTTTATCCCCCTTCTTAACTGAGTTGGCTATCTTTTCCTCGGTTTGGGCCTTTGCTGTTCTGACTGCCTTCCCAGCTTCATTTTGCTTTAACTGATACAGTTCTCTGTCCTGCTCCTTCTGTGATTCCTTGTACTTCCTGAATGCTTTCTTTTTCTTTTGAACCTTCACTGCCACTTCCTTTGAGAACCATAGTGGTTTCTTACATCGTTTCATTTTATTTGCTTCACACAAAGGCTTGTTACCTCTGTGATGGCAGTTTTTATTATTCCCCATTGTTCTTCACCCCTCCTTCCTGCCCATTTGCTAGGTGCATTCCTTAGGCACTCACCCATTTTAGGCAAAGTCAGCCCTCCTAAAGTCCAGTACTTTGCCTTTGTATGGCACTCTATTGCTGTGTTTATTGTGAACCATACTGTTCGATGGTCGCTAGTTCCCAGATGGCTACCCACTTCTACATCTGTGATCCTCTCTTCATCTCCATTTGAGAGAACCAGGTCTAAGATTGCTTCCTCTCGAGTGGGCTCCAATACTAGTTGTCTAAGGCATGCTCCCTGTAGGGCATGTATAATAGACATACTCTTTGAAGTGGCTGCTGCAACTGCACTCCAGTTAACATCTGGCATATTCAGATCACCCATCAGCAATATCTCCCCTTTTTCTGCCATTCTAACTATTCTTTCTATCATTTCCTTGTCCATTTCCTCCCCCTGAGAAGGGGGTCTGTATACAACCCCTGTGCAGATTGTGGTGCCATTGCCGGTATCCAAATTTACGCACAGTGCTTCTTCTCCTCCCTGTTTTCCCTTTTGTTCGGTTGCTTTGATTCCTTCCCTTATGTAAAGAGCTACTCCTCCTTCTCTTTTACCCTCCCTGTCCCTCCTGTAGATAGTGTATCCTGGTATGTTTATGTCCCAGTCATGGTTTTGTGTGTACAATGTTTCTGTGACTGCCACGATATCCAGATGTTCCTCCTCCATCAAGGCCACTATTCAGGAAGCTTGTTACTCAGACTACGGGCATTGGTACTAATTGCTCTCCATTTTTTTATGGCTTTACCTTCTTTTGCAGCATCACCCACTGACCAGTCTACCTCGGTCTTTTTCTCATTTAGTACCCCATTTTGTAGGGAGAGGCTGGGATTTTCCTGCTGCTTATCAGTGCCTCCCCCCTTGACTAGTTTAAAAGCTTGCCAGTGGAGCATTTAAACCAATTGCTCAAAAGACTTGTTCCCTTCCTGGACAGATGCAGACCATCCTGCCAGTATAGGCTGGTGTCTCTCAGGTGGAACCCCAGTCCCAATGAAGCCAAACCCCTGTGCTCCACACCATTTTTTCAACCATTCATTAAACTGCATGGTGCAAAGTACCCTCGCCTCACTCATGCCATTGACAGGCAACACCTCAGAGAAGGATATTGTGTGTGCTACTTGTCTTAGTACCCTCCCCAATTCTACAAAGTCCTTCTGCACTGCTCTAATCTCATGATTAGCCAAGTCATTTGTCCCTAGGTGAACAGTGATGTCCAGCTCAGACTTCCGTGCAGCTGTTCTCATGATCCTGTGGATGCGCTTCCTGTCTCTCTAAGCAATGGCACCAGGCAGGTACCTTACTTCAGTTTTCCCTGCTTCCCCCAATTCTATTCCCCTAATAATTGAGTCCCCCACCAGGAGCTGCTTCCTTTCCTTGTGGTGTCCTCTGCCTCCTTCCTGTGGGCCTCCCTTGTGATAGTTGTCCTCAGCCTCCTTGGTCTCCTCTGCAGGTGCATCCATAGGGGAGCTATGCTTCCCTAGAATGGTGTATGGATTGTGGTGTGAAACAACTGACTGGGTGTGCCTCTGTTCCACCATCCTCATCCTCCCTGAGCCCACTGTGGTCCAACTGCTGTGCTTTCTTCGCAACCTCTGAGGTAGTGGTGGTGGCTCTGGTGCTCCCTGGATGGGGGCGGTTCCCTTCCTACCATCCAGTGTGGCCTGGGGGAAAGGTCCCCTTACTACTGTCCAGTGTGGCCTGAAGACAGGCAACTTCCTCCCTCAGGGCAGAGTGTTGTCTGCAAATAGGGCAGCATCTCAGCCACCAGAAAGACTCCCGGAAGACTGCTGCCCCACAGCCACTACATTGCACTACTCTCCACATTTTTTTTTGTGTGTGTGTGATTGGTTTGTAATATATAAATATATATATATATATATTATACAATGTGTATGCTTATATTGTCAGTGCAGTGTGCTAGAGAGGATATGACAATGATATGCACCTTGCACTCTTCGGAAATGATGTCAGAACCCCCAGGTATATAGGAATTATTTCAGGGGTGGGTGGGGTGAGGGGTGGGAAGGGTTGGGCCTAAACTGTGCCCTCACAAAACAATCAGCTAAAAGCTCCGACCCACCGCTGCGATGAGTGCCTTCCTGTCAGCAAGATGCCCTACACAACAATTTGACAGAGAAAATACCCTGCTAATCAAACAGAAAATCCACACATCCAAGTCAGACACCAGTAAACCTCCCCAGCCCCAAAACAGGTCTGGTGGTTTGTACTCTGAAAGCTATCAGCCCCAAAATAAGTCAGCTGTGCTTTAAACTTTTCCTGCACTGAAAATGTTAAGAATTGTAACAAACAAATGTAAACCTAGATCCACCTCCTCTGTTGCTTGAAAGACTGTCTTTTCCTGTTTCACACTGCAGGTTTTCTATGACAACTCCTAACCACAGTAACTTATTTAAAGCAAGAACGCTGTTGCTCACATTTGAGGGAAGTCTACCTTATTTAACTTTGAATTTTTAAACTTGGTATTGCTTTGTGTTTGTCTTTGTATTCTAATTTGAATCAAAAAGGAATGTGCAGAACTGCAAATCTTGTGAGTTTAACTTCAGAAGGATTGAAATACTGCTAAACTGGTTTTCCCTTGTGTTTTAGCTGGATTATACATCTACTAGAATTTTGTAACAGGTTGCATCAAACTTTTTTGGTTATAGTGAACTATTTACTGGTGGCAGATGATTTTTTTCTTTGTAAGCCCTGCAGTCTGTGTATTCGACCCAGACAGGGCCTCAGGTTGTAGGAACTGATTCATCTCATTGTCTTCAGAGCACAGAACACCAAGCTCGTAGTGTGTCGGGGAGGACACATCAAGAGGTACTAGGCCCAACTGTTTGATTTTCTGTAATTATGTTTTGCTGGGTATATTCTCTGGTAGATTGTTGTGTAGGTTGTCTTGCTGAAAGGAAGGTCAGCACTCACTGCAGTGGTGGGTCAGAGCTGGTAGGTGATTTGTTTCCGGGAGGCTGAGCTTGGGCCCACCTCAGGGGTGTAACTTCCTTTATACCAGGTGTCTGACATCACTTCCCCAAGAGCACAGGGCATACAGCTGTCATATATTTACCAGTTCAGCACACTGCATTGAGGTAAGTGCGCACACACACTCTAACAAAAAATAAATAAATAAAACATGAAAGATAATTATTGGGGAATGGTGCAGTGTAATGGCTGTGGGGCAGCAGTCTTCAGGAAACATTCTGGAGGCTTCAGCATTGCCCTAATAGCTCTCAGCTCTCTGCTTTGAGGAGGAGGTTGCCTGTCTCCAGGACAAATTGGATGGGAGTAGGGTAACCTCCCCAACCCAGGGAACAATGGGGCCACCACTACTGCCACAGAGGTTGCCAAAAAAGAGGAGCAGCTGAACCATGGTGGGCTCAGGGGGGCGTGGATGGTAGAACAGAGGTGCATCCCTCCAGTTGCACCTTTCCACAGTCCTTATGCTGTTCTGGTGGAGCATAGTATTACTATTGAGATACCTGCAGTGGAGACCAAGGAGGTTGCCAGGAACCACAACAAGGAAGGGCCCACTAAAGAGTGGCACAGAACACCACAGGGGAAGGAAGCAGCTTCTTGTGGTGGACTCGGTCATTCAGGGGATAGAACTGGAGGAAAAAGTGGAGAGGGAGATAAGATGTCTGCCTGGTTCCTTGGCTCAGAGGGATGAGAATCAAATCCTCAAGTTGCAAACATCTGTACAAGAGAGGCTGGACATCATTGTCCACCTAGGGACAAATAACTCAGCTGAGCATGGAATCGGAGCAGTGCAGGAGAAGATTGTGGAGTTGGGAAGGGGCATGGAATCAGAGCAGTGCAGGAGAAGTTTGTGGAGTTGGAGAGGGGCCTTAGCCAAGCAGCACTCATGGCACAGTCTCAAAGGTGCTGCCTGTTTATCGCATGGGTGAGGCTAGGGTACAGTGCACCCTGCAGTTTAATAAATGATTGAAAAACTGGTGTGGAGCACAGGGTTTTTGGCTTCATTGAGGACTGGAGCTCCACCTGGAGGGATACGCACCTATACTGGCAAGCATCTGTCCAGGAGGAGAAGTAGGCTTCTAGGTGACAGGTTTAAATGCTTCATTGACAAAGCTTTTTAACTAGCCAAGGGGGGAGGCACTGATGAAAAGCAGGGGATCCCAGCATCCCCCACAAAACAGGGTCATCAGCAAGGCAAACATCAAGGTAGAGAGGTGATAGGGAGCAAGACACGGTAAATTCAAGAAACAGCCAAAGACAGCAAGGCAGGGATGAGGCTGAAGAGGAGAAAAGACAGTAAAGGGATTAAAGAGTGATGAGCACCGGTGCCCATAGTCCAGGTAACAAGCTCCCTGGTTTAGTGTCTTGATGGAAGAGGGCACTTGGATAGTGTGGCATTCACAAAAATATGGTACACAAAGAACAATGACTGGGATGTAAACATACCAGGGTATACAATTACAGATGGGTTAGGGAGGGTAAAGAGGAGGAGTAGCTGTCTATGTAAGGGAATGGATCAAAGCAACATAACTAAAGGGTAAATAGGGAAGAGAGGAGTCACTGTGGGTCATCTTGAAGACATGTGACGGCACTGCAATCCACACAGGAGGGTTTTATAGACCTCCATCACAGGAGGAGGAAATGGACAAAAAAAATGATGGATGGCATCCTCAGAATGGAAGTAAAAGGGGACCTGAATATGCCAGATGTTAACCAGAGCACATGTGCAGCCACATCCAGAGTGGGTCCTCACGATGCCCTGCAGGGACATGCCTCAGACAGCTAGTGTTGGAACCCACTTGGGAGGAGCAATTTTAGACCTGATACTCTCAAATGGAGATGGTGAGAGGGATACATAGATTTAGTAGTAACTAGCCATCTTGGAACTAGTGACCACCAAACAGTGCAGTTCATAATAAACACATTGGTAGAAAAAAGCCATATAAAGATAAAGGTACTGGACTTTAAAAAAAAATGGGTAAGTGCCTAAAGAATGTTCCAACAAAGGGAGGAAGAAGGGATAGAAGAACAATGGGAGAAAATTAAAACTGCTTCACAGAGGCAATAAGTCTATGTGTGAAGCAAATAAATAAAATAAAATAAAAAAAACACTATAGTTCTTAAAAGAGGTGGCAGGAAAGGTTAGGGAGAAAAAGATAACATTCAGGAAGTATAAAGGATCACAGAATGAGCAGGACAGAGAACTGTACCAGTTAATGCAGAAGGAAGCAGGGAAGGCAGTCAGAATAGGGACATCCCAAACCAAGGAAAAGAGAGACAACTCTGTTAGGAAGGGATAAAAACTTTTATCGTTACATCAGGGAGAGAGAAGACCAAGGGAGGGATAGTGAGGCTTAATAAGGGGAGGGATGTGGGCGAGGATAACAGTAGAAAAGCAGAGATGCTGAATAAATACTTTGCTCAGTTTACAAAGGAAGAAGAGGAAGTTACTAAACTAAGCAGATAAAGCACTCTGGATGGAGACGCGTGATAACAGTCCATCCACAGAAGAAAGTACTGAGAGAACTCCAAAAACTCAGGGTGAGAAAGCAATGGGGCCTGATGGGAGTAACCCCAGAATTCTACAAGAACTAAGGAGAGACAGAGTGACTCCACAGACTACACTTTTAAACAAATCATGGGAGGATGGTGTGGTACCTAAGGATTGGAGGAGGGCAGACATAATTCCTCTTCACAAAAGTGGCAGCAAGGCAGAGACATGAAAATATAGACCTGTTAGTTTGACCTTCGTGGTAGGGAAAATGATTGAATCACTACTGAAAGAAAGAATTGTTGAGTACCTAGAGACCAGTGGGGCATTGGACCTGTGGCAGCATGGATTCACAGCAGGAAGGTCATGTCAGACAAATCTAGTAGATTTCTTTGACTGGGTGACCAACGTAGTAGACCTTGGAGGGGCTAGATATGGCCTACCTTGACTTTAGCAAGTCATTTGACACAGTCCCACACAAGAATTAATAAACAGGTTAGCTACCCTGGGAGTGGGTCCCAGGGTGATAGCCTGGTGACAGATTAGCTGACCAACAGGATGCAAGGGTTATAGTAAATGGGTACACTCTGAAGAAAGGATGTTACTAGTGAGGTTACCACAGGGTTCAGTACTGGAACCGGTCCTCTTTAATGTCTTTATAGGAGACATTGCAGAGGGGTTGGAAGGAAAAATATGCCTCTTTGCAGATGATACAAAAATCTGCAACAGGGTTGATACACAAGGTGGGGTGGAAATGATGAGAAGGGACTTGGCAAGGTTGGAAGAATGGTCAAAAATATGGCAGCTTAGATTCAGTGCTAAAAAAAGTGCAGGGTAATTCACCTGGGAAACAAAAGCCCAGGGGAAGAGTACACAATGGAGTGGGAGTGGGAGGTGCTAACAACAACAACAATGGAAAGGCACCTTGGAGTAGTCATATCAGATGATCTTAAGGTAGGCAGGCAATGTGAGAAGGCAGTAAGGAGGGCTAGAGGAATACTAGGATGCATAGGGAGAGGCATCACCAGTAGAAAACAGGAAGTTGTTATCCATCTGTACAGACAGTTGGTGAGACCTCATTTGGAGTGCTTTGTACAGTTCTGGTGACCCTATCTCTGCAAGGATATAGTCAGGATGGAGGCGGTCCAGAGGAGGGCAACTAAAATGGTGCAGGGTCTGCACCAGAAGCCATATGAGCAGAGACTTAAAGAGCTTAATATGTACACCCTTGAGGAAAGGAGGGAGAGTGGGGACATGGTAGAAACTTTCAAGTACCTCAAGGGAATCATCAAAGTCCAAGATGGGAGCATCTTTGAGAGAAAAATGTGCAAGAACAAGGGCACAGTTTGAAGATAATGGGGGCAGCTCAGGGGCAACATTAAGTATTTTTTTCACAAGAGGGTGGTGAATGCATGGAGCGGTCACCCTGAGGAGGTTGTGGGGTGAAAAACAATGGGAGTTCAAGATTGCATGGGACAGACATTAGCGATTATAGTGTAAGGAGAGGAGAGGCTGTTGGTTAACTAGGATCTACAGCTTATCCACCAGGTAGGGAAATGGACAAACTAGGTGGGCCAAGTGGTCCTTATCGGCCATCAAGTCTATGTTTCTATGTGGACCAGTACAATTTAGAGTTGTTATGGTTGAAATTATCACTTCATGCATCAGCAGAAATAAAACTAGGACTACTGTATAGGCCCCCCTCGATACCTGCAGAGAGTGACGTATTGTTACTAAACCATATAGCAAACGTAGACCCATCAGAAAGAATAATATTCATGAGAGATTTCAACCTTCCTGGAATCAACTAGGGAAACACCTAATGGGCAGTTCAAACAATGAGAAGCAATTCTTTAATGTTTTTGATCAGGCTGGCTTAGAACAGAAAGTCCATGACAGCACTAAAGTGAGTGACACCCTGGATATAGAGAATACAGGATGGGTAACCATGCAGAACCAGTGTGTGTTCTGCCACAGAGGGGTCTGATTCCTTGTGACCTCGAGGGCGAAGCTCAAGAGGTCCTTGGGAATCAGACCCTGAGGTGGCAGAACACACTGGTTCTGCATGGGGTTACCCATCCTGTATTTTTTATAGTGTATGGTGCCCCTCAAATTATTTTTCAAACATTTTCAGACTTAAAACATTCATTTGACTCACGGAGAAAGAATTGTTGACTCTCAGCGCCAGGGTACAGAGCTGTGTGGTTGCTAGGGGCTGGGCATCCTTACGTTAGCAGCACACAGTCTGATTGGTTGTCACTCTACTGTGGCGTGATTTAGAAAAAAAAAAAAAACAATGGTGGTTGGATGTCTTGCTTAGCGAAGAAACAAACAGTCCAGAGGCCAAAACGTGTAAGTAAACTGTTTTTAGCTCAAATCTGGCTCTTCTGATTTTGTAAGATTTAATGGTGCCATGGCTGAAAACCACCATGGTCATCCTAGATCTGTTTGAAGTGAATACTGATGCATGACGGCTGTCCGTTTATGCCTTGAAAACAGACTCACGCTTAAAAGTCTAATTGAATTGAATGCTGTTCTGCATGTATGGTCAGAACAGCATCCCATTCATTTTACTAAGTGTGGATGAACAGTCTTTCAATGAGGTGTAATTTCTAGCGAGATCAATGTTCCACCATACACTATATTATATTAACAAACATGAGGAACAATAAGGAGGTAGTGATAGACAGACAGTTCACTTGGAATAGCAACCACCAAATAGTGTTCTTTAAAATTGAGGAGCTACAAAACGAAGTAAAGAGTGGCGCAACAAGTGTGTTAAATTTCAGTATGGCAGATTTCACATCCATGAAAGCTAGTATTGCTCTCTGGGAATGGACAGAAGACTTGGACAAAAAATCAGTAAATGGAATGTAGGGGATTAATGATAGGGACAATAAGGAAAGAAATACTAAGTCATATACCTCGGAAAATGAACTTAAGCAAAAATAAAAAAAGTGCCAGGGTGGCTAAATTCACGTTTAAAGAGATTGATAAGACGAAATAATAAATTTTATAAAGATACCAAAGACAGGCATAATATAGATGGAATAAAGACGTATAGAGACATGGTCAAAAATGTCAAGAGGGAAATAAAAAAAAAAAAAAAGCAAAATCTGAATATGAAGTCAAGTTGGCAGCAAAGGTAAAAGAGAATTACAAAACTGTTTGCACTTACATAAACAACAAAAAAAGGGCCCAAACAATGTTGGTCCCTTTACAAATAAGGAGGGAATTCTCCAGACAATAAAGAAATGGCAGATATCCAGAACAAGTATTTTTGCTTAGTCTTCAGTAGGAACACGACGGAACATAAAAGGGGGGACAGAACCTGATGAGATAAAAAGAAATTAAAATTACATACTGAATAGACAAAAAAGGCAGTATAAATAAATCACCAGGGCTGGATAAAATACATCTTGGGGTCCTCCATGAGCTTTCAGACTAACTAGTTCCACAACTTACTCATATTTTCCAGGCCTCTCTGGATAGAGGAGGTGGTACAGGGATGGAAGAAGCTACAGTAGTGCCCAGTTTGAAAAAGGATCTAAAACCAAACCTGAAAACTCAGACCAGTAAGTCCGACATCCAGGATGTAAAGTTTTAGAGAGCTTACTGAAAGAGAAACATAGAAGCTGACAGCAGATATGGATAACAAGGCCCATCCAGTCTACCCATTTCTTCTACTTTATGAATGTGTCATAGGCCTGTACTCTGTCAATGGCCTAACTATTCATACTCATCTGTATTGCTCCCTTATGCCTATCCCATGCCTGTTTAAAGCCCTGCATTGTATTCTAGCCATCACTTCGGAGGTAGGCCATTCCATGGATCTACCACCCCTTCTGTGAAAAAGAACTTCCTAACATTACCTCTTAATCAGCCTCCCTCTAATATCATGCTGTGTCCACTTGTCCTGCTATTTTTCTAATATTAAAACATGTTACATAGAAACATAGACTTTGGCGGCAGATAAGGACCATTTGTACCACCCAGTCTGCTCATTTCCCTACCTACAGGATAAGCTGCAGATCCTAGTTAACCAATAGCTTATTTCTACCTACTCCCACAATAACTGCCTTATATCTCTCCCATGCATCCTTGAATTCTCCCACAGTGTTATACCCCACATCCTCCTGTGGAAGGCTGTTCCATGCATCCACCACCCTCTCTGTGAAAAAATACTTCCTTGTATTGCCCCTGAGCCATGCCCCCTCTATCTTCAAATTGTGTCCCCTTGTTCTTGCACATCTCTTTTTCTGAAAGATGCTACCCTCTTGGACTTTGTTGATTCCACTGAGGTACTTAAAGGTTTCTATCACATCCCCCCTCTCCCTCATTTCCTCAAGGGTATAGATATTAAGCTCCTTTAGTCTCTCCTCATATGGCTTCTCTTGCAGACTCTGCACCATTTTGGTTGCCCTCCTCTGGACCGCCTCCATCTTGTGTATGTCCTTGTGGAGATGGGGTCTCCAGAACTAGACACAGTACTCCAGATGGGGTCTCACCAATTGTCTGTACAGAGGGATAACAACTTCCTGTTTTCTGCTGGTGATGCCTCTCCCTATACATCCCAGTATCCCCCCAGCCCTCCCTACTGCCTTTTCGTATTGCTTGCCAACTTTAAGGTCATCTGATACGATTACTCCCAGATCCCTTTCCATTTTTGTTGTTATTACTACCTCCCCCCCCAATTGTGTAATCTTCCCCTGGGTTTCGGTTTCCCAGGTGCTTTATTTTGCACTTCTTTGCATTGAATCCAAACTGCCATACTTCTGACTATTCCTCTAACCTTGCTAAGTCCCTTCTCATCCTTTCCACGCCTTCTTGTGTATCAACCCTGTTGCAGATCTTTGTGTCATCTGCAAAGAGGCATACTTTTGCAATTTCACTTATAAAGACATTAAAAAGGACTGTACCCAGTACTGAACCCTGCGGTACCCCGCTAGTAACCTCCTTTTCTTCAGAGTGGACTCAGTTTACTATTACTTTCTGTGTCCTGTTGTCCAGCCAATGTTTTACCCAGGCTACCACCCTGGGACCTACTTCCAGGCTGGTTAATCTGTTTATCAATCTTTTGTGTGGGACTGTGTCAAATGACTTGCTAAATTCTTGGTAGGCCATGTCCACAGCACCTCCCCATCTACTACTTTGGTCACCCAGTCAAAGAAATCAACTGGATTCATCTGCCATGACCTTCCCAATGTGATCCCGTGCTGTCTTGGGTCCTGCGCCCCACTGGCTTCTAGGTACTCAACAGTTCTTTCCTTTAGAAGTGATTCCATCATTTTCCCTACCACAGAGGTCTCTGACAGGTCTGTAGTTCCCTGCCTCTGTCTTGCTCCCACTTTTGTGAAGGGGAATAACATCTGCCCTCCTCCAGTCCTTAGGTAGCACACTATCCTCCCATGATTTGCTAAAAAGGGTAGTCAGAGATGTCTCTAGTTCTACCCTTAATTCTTTTAGAATTCTGTGGTGAATCCCATCAGGCCTCATTGCTTTGTCCACCTTCAGTTTTTGGAGTTCTTTCAAAACCCTTTCTTCCGTGAAAGGACTGGGATCAACCCCCCCTGTCCAGAGTGCTTCTGTTAATTGGATTAGGTACCCCCCCCCTCCTCTTTTGTGAATGCTAAGCAGAAGTATTCATTCAGTATCCCTGCTTTTTTACTATCCCTCTCTGCCCACCCACCATCCATTCTATTCAGCCTCACTATCCCTCCCTTTGTCTTTCTACACTCCCTGATGCACCTATAAAAGGTTTTATCCCCCTTCCTAACCAAGTTGGCTATCTTTTCCTCAGTTTGAGCCTTTGCTATTCTGACTTCCCTCCCTCCCTGCTTCCTTCTGTCTTAAGTGGTACAATTCTCTGTCCTACTCCTTCTGTGTTTCCTTATAATTCCTAAATGCCATCTTTTTTTCCCTTATCTTCCCCGCCACCTCTTTAGAGAACCATAGTGACTTTTTCTTTCATTTTGATTTATTTGCTTCACACAAAGGCTTGTTGCCTCTGTGATGGCAGTTTTGATATTTCCCCATTGTTGCTCTACCCCTCCTTCTAGCCTGTTTGCTAGTGCTTTTCTAAGGCACTCTCCCATCTTGTCAAAGTCAGCCCTCCTGAAGTCCACTAACCTCACGTTTGTATGGCTTGACTCTGTGAGTTTGTCATGAACCACACTGTTTGGTGGTCACTTGTTCCCAGATGGCTACCCATTTCTAGATCTGAGATCCTCTCACTGTCTCTATTTGAGAGTACAAGGTCTAAGATTGCACCCTCATGAGTGGATTCCAAAACTAGCTGTCTAAGGCATGCCCCCTATAAGGCATCAAGAATGGCCCTGCTCTTGGATGTGGCTGCAGCGGATGTGCTCCAGTTAACATCTTGCATATTCAGGTCACCCATCGACAGTATCTCCCCTTTCTTTGCCCTCCTAAGGATGCCTTCTATCATATCCTTGTCCATTCCCTCTCCCTGAGATGGGGGTCTGTATACAACCCCTGTGTGGAGTGTGGTGCCATTTCCAATCTCTAAGGTGACCCACAGTGCCTCCTCTCCTCCTTGTTTAAACATAGAAACATAGAATTTGACGGCAGATAAGGACCGCTTTGCCCACCCAGTCTGCCCATTTCCCTGCCTACTGGATAAGCTGCAGATCCTAGTTAACCAGCAGCCTACTTTTTCCTACCCCCATCCCCTAGAATTGCCTTATGACTGTCCCATGCATGCTTGAATTCCACCACTGTTTTTGACTACACAACCTCCTCCGGAAGGCCGTTCCATGCATCCACAAACCTCTCTGTGAAAAATACTTCCTTAAATTACCTCTGAGCCACCCCCATCTTCAAATTGTGCCCCTTGTTCTTGCACACCTCTTTTTTGTGAAGATGCTACCTCTTGGACTTTGTTGATTCCCTTGAGGTACTTGAAAGTTTCTATCATGTCCCCCTCTCCTCCTTTCTCGAGGCTATACATATTAGCTTCTTTAGTCTCTCTACATATGTCTTCCGGTGTAGACCCTGCACCATTTTAGTTGCCCTCCTCTGGACAGCTTCCATCCTGTCTATGTCTTTCTGAGACTGGGTCTCCAGAACTGCCGCAGTACTCCAGATGAGGTCTGACCAGCTGTCTGTACAGAGGGATAATAACTTCCTGTTTTCTACTGGTGATGCCTCTCCCTATGCATCCCAATATCCCCCCAGCCCTCATTGCTGCCCTCTCACATTGCTTGCCCACCTTTAGGTCATCTGATATGACTACCCCAGGTCCTTTCCATTTTGTTGTCGTTAGTATCTCACCCTCATTGTGTACTCTTCCCTGGGTTTTGTTTCCAGGTGCATTACCTTGCACTTCTAGCATTGAATCTAAGCTGCCATACATTTGACCATTCTTCTAACCTTGCCAAGTCCTTTTCATCCTTTCCACCCCACCTTGTGCATCAACTCTGTTGCAGATCTTTGTATCATCTGCAAAGATATACTTTTCCTTCCAGTCCTTCTGCAATGTAAACATAAAGACATTGAAGAGGACTGGTCCTAACTCTGAACCCTACGGTACCCCACTAGTAACCCCCTTTCATCAGAGTGGATCTACATTTACTATTACTCTCTGTGTCCTATTTTGCAGCCAATTTTACCCAGGCTGTTATCTTGGGACCCACTCCCAGGCTAGCTAACTTGTGTATTAATCTTTTGTGTGGGACTGTGTCAAATGCCTTGCTAAAGTCAAGGTAGGCCATGTCCACAGCCCCTCCCTGATCTACTACTTTGGTCACCCAGTCAAAGAAATCTATCAGATTTGTCTGGAATGACCTTCCTGCTGTGAATCCATGCTGCCTTGGATCCTGTGCCCCTCTGGCCTCTAAATACTCGACAGTTCTTTCCTTCAGAAGTGATTCCATCATTTTCCCTACCACTGAGGTTAAACTAACAGGTCTGTAGTTTCCTGCTTCTGCCTTGCTCCCACTTTTGTGAAGGGAATCCCATCTGCCCTCCTCCAGTCCTCGGGTACACCCCATCCTCCCATGATTTGTTAAACAGGGTAGTCAGTGGTGTTACTAATTCTACCCTTAGTTCTTTTAGAATTCTGGGATGAATCCCATCAAGCCCATTGCTTTGTCCACCTTCAGTTTTAAGAGTTCTTTCAGAACCCTTTCTTCCGTAAATGGACTGGTATCAACTTCTGTATCCAGTGTGTTTCTACTGTTTGTTCTAGGTACTCCCTCTTCCTTTGTAAATACTGAGCAAAAATATTTGTTTAGTATCTCTGCCTTTCACAGTCTCCCTCTGCCCCCCTTATTAAGCCTCACTCTCCCTCCTTGGTCTTCCTTCGCTCCTGATGTACCTATAAAGGTTTTATCCCCTTCTTAACTGAGTTGGCTATCTTTTCCTCGGTTTGGGCCTTTGCTGTTCTGACTGCCTTCCAGCTTTCTTTTGCTTTAACTGATACAGTTCTCTGTCCTGCTCCTTCTGCGATTCCTTGTACTTCCTAACTTTCTTTTCTCTTGAACCTTCACTGCCACTTCCTTTGAGAACCATAGTGGTTTCTTACATCGTTTAGTTTTGTTTATTTGCTTCACACAAGGCTTGTTGCCTCTGTGATGGCAGTTTTATTATTCCCATTGTTCTTCCACCCCTCCTTCCTGCCCATGTGCTAGTGCATTCCTTAGGCACTTACCCATTTTCAGCAAGTCAGCCCTCTAAAGTCCAGTACCTTTGCCTTTGTGTTGACTCTGTTGCTGTGTTTATTGTGAACCATACTGTTCGATGGTCGCTAGTTCCAGATGGCTACCCACTTCTACATCTGTGATCCTCTCTTCATCTCCATTTGAGAGAACCAAGTCTAAGATTGCTCCTCTCGAGTGGGCTCCAATACTAGTTGTCAGGCATGCCCCTGTAGGGCATCTAGAATAACCCACTTTTGAAGTGGCTGTGCATCACTCCAGTTAACATCTGGCATATTCAGATCACCCATCAGCAATATCTCCCCTTTTTGCCATACTAAGTATACTTTCTATCATTTCCTTGTCCATTTCCTCCCCTGAGAAGGTCTGCTGCTCTAACACCCTATTGCGGATTGTGGTGCCATTGCCAGTCTCCAAATTGACCCACAGTGCTTCTTCTCCTCCCTGTTTTCTCTTTTGTTCTGTTACTTTGATTCCTTCCCTTATGTAAAGAGCTACTCCTCCTCCTCCTCTTTTACCCTCCCTGTCCCTCCTGTAGATAGTGTATCCTGGTATGTTTATGTCCCAGTCATGGTTTTGGGCGAACCATGTTTCTGTGACTGCCACAATCTTTGTTCTGTTGCTTTTATCCTTTCCCTTACATAAAGCGCTACTCCTCCCACTCTTCTGCCCTCCCTGTCTCTCTTGTAGGTTGGGTACCCTGGTATGTTAACATCCCAGTCATGGTTCTGTGTGTACCATGTTTCTGTGACTGCTATGATATCCCTCTTCCATCAAGGCCACCAATTTGGGGAGCTTGTTGCCAGACTACGGGCATTGGTATTCATTACCCTCCATTTCTTGATGTCCTTACCCCTTTTCTTATCCCATCCCTGTTCTTATTGCTTTTGTCATTCTCTGCATTTATCCCTGCCCTTTTCCCTATCAATATCTCTATCTTGTTGTTTACCTCACTTACTACCCTGTTTTTTTTTGGGGGGGGGGCTAGAATTTCCCTGCTCCTTTCCAGTGGCTATCTTTTCCTCAGTTTTGGCCTTTGTTATTCTGACTTCCCTCCCTGTTAGACTTTTTCACCTTATTTAATGCCCTTTAGATGTTTGAATGTATTGATCATATCACATCTCTCCCTCCTTTGCTCTAGGTTATACATATTGAGCTCCATTAATCTGTCCTCATATGTTTTCTGATGCCATCCCTGCACCATGTTGGTTGCCCTTCTCTGGACTGCGTCCATTTTGTTAATGTCCTCATGCAGGTGTGGCGCCAGTACTGCTTGCAGTGCTCCAGATGGGGTTAACCAATGTCTTGTAAAGAGGGATTATTACCTCCCTCTTATGATTTGCGATACTTCTACTGATGCACCCCAACGTCTCTCTAGCATTACCTACTGCTTTAGTGGTCTACTTTAATGATTTCAGGTCATCTGTGATGATGATGATGCCGCCCAAGTCTCTTTCTTCCCTTGTGATTACCAGCAACTCCCCTCCCAACCAATAGGTGGCTTCAGGGTTTCTCTTCCCTATGTGCATGATCATGCACTTCTTTGCATTAAACCCCATTTGCCACACTTCCAACCATTTTGCCAGTTTATCCAGATCTCTTCTCATTCTGCCCACCCAATCTGGATAATCTACTCTGTTTGCAGATCTTGGTGTCATGTGCAAACAGACACACTTTACCCTCCAGTCCATCTGCAATGTCACTGATGAAGATGTTGAAGAGGACTGGTCCCTGAGGTACCCTATTTGTGACTTGCATCTCTTCTGACTGTATATCATTTACCACCACTCTTTGTTTTCTGCATGCCAACCAGTTTGCCATTCAGTTGACCAATTTCTCACCCACCCCGAGCCTGCAGAGCTTATTAATCAGTCTTCTGTGTGGAAAAGTATTGAAAGCTTTGCTGAAGTCAAGCTAGGCAGCATCAGTTGCTCCCCCTTGGTCCACCACTTTGGTTACCCAGTCAAAGAAATCTGTGAGATTAGTTTGACAGGACCTTCCTGTTGTAAACTCATGCTATCTTGGATTCTGTGCTCCTATGGATTCCTGGTGTTGCACTATCCTTTCCTTAGGGAGTGCCTCCACAATCTTGCCCACTACTGAGGTAAGCCTGACTGGTCTGTAGTTCCCTACCTCCTCCCTGCTAGCACTCTTTTGGAGCAGGATCACATGAGCCTTTTTCCGGTCTTCTGGGACCTCTCCTGTACTCAGAGACTCACAAAATAATTCTGATAATGGTTTTACTAGTTCCACCAGTAGCTTCTTTAGTACCCTGGGATGTATGTCATCAGGTCCCATTGCCTTGTCCACCCTGAGTTTGGTGAGCTTTTGTAGGACCCTTTCTTTTGTGAAGGGACTAGTGCACAACTCCCTCCCCATGTGTCCCATGGTACTGAGCTTTGGGCCCTGCCCTACCTTCTCCTCAGTAAATGCTGGGCAGAAGTATCTATTTAGAATAGATGCTTTTCCTTCGCCCTCCTCACACTCCCCCTTATCCTCTTTGATCTTAGCAATAGCTCCTCTGGACTTTCTCCTTTCATTAATGTATCTATAGAAAGTCTCATCCCCTTCTTTTACTGTTTGTGCTAGTGTTTCCTCAGTTTGGGCCTTTGCCTGCCTTACTGCCTTCCCTGCTTCTCTTAGGGACATTTGGTATGCCTCCCTATCTTCGTCCTGCTGCATCCCCTTATATTTCCTGTAGGCCAACCTTTTGACTCTAACCTTTTCTGCTACTGCTTCTGAGAACCAGAGTGGTTTCCTTCTTCTTTTGTTCTTGCTTTTCTCTCTAGCACAATCGGATGTTGCTTGAAGTATTGCATCCTTAATGCTTGCCCACAGTGCCTGCACCACCTCACCTGTATTTCTTCTTGTCAGGGCTAGCTTAACTCTGAGCAGATACAAGTACATCTGGAAGTGTCTGATCTAGAAGACCCAGTTCAGCATAGACTGAAAAAAATCCAGATCATGTCAAACAAATTTGCTTGTGTTTTATGAGAATACAAGTGAAGCACTGGATGATGGTAATTCAGTTGATGTAGTCTTTTTGGACTTCTCAAAGGCATTCGACAAACTACCACATGTACAGTTACTGAATACACTGAGAGGCATAAAACTGGACATAAATGTAATAAACTGGATAGGGGCATGGTTGGGAAAGATAAGACAGTGGGTATCAATAAATGGAGTGCTGCCTGAGTGGGCTCAGGTGGCCAGTGGAATCCCCCAGGGCTTGATGCTAGGACCCTGTCTCGTCAGTATTTATGTAACATCACCAAAGATTGACCATCAGAACATATGGCTAACAAAATTTGTTCAAGATTGCAGGTTAGGAGTTACAAACAACAAAAATGATAGTATGATACTACAAGAGGCCCTTGAAAACATTCGCAGATGGACAGTCACGAACAAATTAGAACTTAACATGTAGAAATGTACAGTTATGCATACGGGGAAGCACAATCGGAAGTCCAACTACCAAACCTAAGACTTGCTGAAGCATCTGAGGAAAGGGACTTAGGAGTGACAATTAGTGCAGATTGGGAATTCAGTTCACACTGTGATAAAATACTGTATACTTAGACACATTAGTAGTAGAGACAGCAGGGTTCTAATGCCGCTCTTTGGAGCTCTGGTGAGACCAAACCTGGAATACTGTGCACAGGTGTGGGCACCTTATAAAAAGAAGGACATACAAAAACTAGATGTTCAGTGAATGGGTCCAAGATCAATTAAAGGACTGAACACATTTTCATATGAAGAGACCAGATAGATTTGATCTCTGTACCTTGCATTATAGAAGAACAAGAGAAGATATGAGCATGCTAGACAGTGCTGTACAGGATAGACCACTATGGGAAGAACTGTTTCTGTCCTTGAAAAATTGCAGGTGTGAACCAAGAGGGCATCCGCTATGATTAACAAAGAAATAAATGTAATCTTCTGAGTGGAAACATTGGTTTAGCCAGAGTGATTCCTTGTGGAACAGACTTCCATTAGAAGTAGTGACAAGGAATATGGATACCTTCAAAAAACGGCTTGATGAGTTCTATAGCAACCCACAAAAAGTACTCATCTAGAAAACCAAAAAACGGAACAAAAAAACGAATAGGCAAGCATTAAGGATGAAAGTCTATCTAACATGTACATACCTATGATGCCTATGAATAAGTAATCTCACCCCCTAAAAATTTACCCCCCCGTTTAATTTGCAGAAGTCCACAATCTCCAAACTTGGGGGATGGTGCACAGCTGCGTTTAGCAAGAAAGTGCAGCGTCACGCTGCTTGGCCCAATATATTTGTATTGAGATGAGTGGTGTGGCGCCGCACTTTCTCAACTAAATGGAGCCACACGCCATCCACCATGTTTGGAGATCATGGATTTCTGCACATTAAAATTAAGTAAGTTAGCACTGGAAAAAATTATTCTTTTGTATTAGAAAAGCCCAACCAGAGAGTAAAGCTTTAGGGGGTGGGGTATTACTAATTAGAACAACTTTCCTGTAATAGTTGGTGGAACAACATGAAAGGGGATCTCCTGCCCAAAGAAAGGCCATCCTCGGTGCCAGTTAAAATGCCTTTAGAAGCCCCCTGACCTTTGAAGCCGCCAACTCCTTCACCACCTAGAAAGCCCTTGCCTGCCCCATGTAAAGCTATTCCTCCTCCTGCTAGAACGTTGGACAACGAGCCCTTCATCCATCACATTTTAGAAATAATTTAAGATGTGGAATGAAATAGTATGTGCTTGACATCAGTATTACTTTGTATTTATTTATATGTTTGTGTAAATTGTGTGAGTGTTTTTGTGTATCTATCATTTTTGCACTTTGGACTTTCTTGTAAAAGAGTCTTGTGACTCAATGGAGTATTATCCTCCTTCAGGTACCGACACCCCTCACATAGCCATATGGCTATAGAAACATAGACTTTGACGGCAGATATGGACCGCTTGGCCCACCTAGTCTGCCCATTTCCCTACCTACAGGATAAGCTGCAGATCCTAGTTAACCAACAGCCTATTTCTTCCTACCCACCACAAGAATTGCCTTATGTCTGTCCCATGCATCCTTGAATTCTCCCACAGTTTTAGACCCCACAACCTCCTCAGGAAGGCTGTTCCATGCATCCACTACCCTCTCTGTGAAAAAAAAATACTTCCTCACATTGCCCCTGAACCACCCCCCCTCTAATTTTAAATTGTGTCCCTTGTTCTTGCACGTCTCTTTTTCTGAAATATGCTACCCTCCTGTATTTTGTTGATTCCACTGAGATACTTAAAAGTTTCTAGCATCCCCCCCCTTTCCTCAATGGTTTAGACATTAAGCTTCTTTAGTGTCTCCTCATATGGCTTCTCTTGCAGACCCTGCACCATTTTAGTTGCCCTCCTCTGGCTAGATGCTCATACACCAGGTCCACCTCATGAGATTCCTGTAGAGGGAGTTCTTCTTTTTACTCAAGGTTCTCAGAGGACACGTTTTTTCCTCCTCCTCGATCAGATGACCAGAGGGATTCCCCAGGATCACCCCCATATGACCTGACCTTCATGGACGTTATGTGCCTTATTCAGTTCCTGAATCAATGGGACATGGAGGATCTAGACCCTGAAAGATGCAAGCTTGACACCTTTTCTGGGCATGAGTGGCCCAAAGACCTTGGTAGTACCTCCCTTAGTTCCTCCTTTCCAAGATGTCATCAAGTTGACATGGAAGCACCCTTTGTCAGTGGGTGCCATCTTTAAGAAGACAGGCAGGCTGTGCAGGACACCCAAAAATTAACCCTTTTTGGTTCAGAACCCTAAGGCAGACCCCATGGTCCTCACGTCAGCACATAGGTGGACCAAACAACCTAGATACATGAGCTCACAACTCCCAGACAAGGAATCTAAGAGGCTGAACCAATTTGCTCCAAAAGTTTATCCATCAGCCACATGTACCATTTGGTCCTTAAACTTTCTGACTCATATGATGGAATATCAGAAGCCACTCTGGTGCTTTGGAGCTAGCCAAGATGCAGCCAACTCCCCTCAAATGACTAAAATTGTTGGATATCTTTGAGTCCAGCCTGGAGATAGGAAGTCATGTGTCAGTCTTCTTACGATTCTGCGGACACAGCCACTTGGGCTATATCCACTGGAGTATGTTAGGTGATATTCTTGGCTTAAGTATCAGGTTTCAGGCTGGACTTCCAGAGGCCAACCTGAAGCTCCTTTCCAAGGTCTGTTCTTTTGTGAGGAGACTCTGAGAAAAGTGTCACGGGCCTGCAAGACTCGGGCAAGGTCGTGCAGTCTGTGCACCAAATGTAAAGGTCAGAGCCTTTCTTGACTAAAAATAAATATTTTTATTGCCTGGCCAGTCAAAAAGCAAGAGGGCAACAGTTCAGCAGACCTTTCAGAGACAAGCCTCTACTCAATCCTCTGAGACATCAGGACCTAGGAGTGTGAAATCCCCCCAGGTCTTCTTGCCAGTACCTGGAACCTCTGCCCGACTCTTTGCCAGATACCCCTTCTCCAGCAGAGTCAGGTTGGGAAGTGGTGAGGGGTTGGGTCTCCTTTTACCTAGATGGGTGGACCAGTATCATTTCAGATGCATGTATCCTTCAGATTGAAGAGAAGGGACACAGATTGGGGTTTGCCAGATTCCTTCAGACAATCCACTGCTCTTCTTGCACTAATCCCCATCCCATGCAGTTGTCATTTCCAAGGAAAGTTGAAATCTATATTTAGTAGATTTTAGTAGATTTGTCTCTGCATTATCTAGCTGTTATAAGTATTGTATTTTCTAAACAACTGCCATGAGGTTCTGAAGAAGGACTAGTTGGTTGGAAAGCTAGAACTTTGTTCTTGTTGTTACATCTATGTTGGTCCATTAAAAGGTATCAAATCATTTGGTTCAAGGAAAGTTGGGCACTCCTTGACAAACTGGCCATAGAACCTGTACCCCCATCACAGAGGGGAAGGGGTTCAATTTCCATTTCTTCTGATCCCCAAGACAGGTATCTCCACTCCATCCTATCCCTGAGGCTCCAGAACCAATACAAAGAATATACATAGATACATAGACAGTGTTGGCAGATAAGGGCCTATGGCCCACCCAGTCTGCCCATTTGAGCTTGTAAGTTCAGTTTATGTTTTCCTAGAAGTCTGTTGCCCCTTAGCCCTGACCTCCAGAATTCCTTCATGTCTATCCCATGCATTCTTAAATCCTGTGATTGTTTTAGCCCCCACCACTTCCTCTGGCAGGGTGTTCCACTTGTCCACCACCCATTCTGTGAAGAAATTCTTCCTCCGTTTCCTCTGAATCATCCTCCTGCAACTTCATCCCATGCCCTCTAGTTCTGGAACATCTTTTCACTTAAAAATAGTGTATTCTCACCCTGTTCCTCCTGTAAGATACTTGTATGTCTCTATCATATCCCTCTCTCCCTCCTCTCCTCCAGGAGTACATGTTGAGTTCCTTCAACCTGTCTTCATAGGACTTGTGATGCAATCCATGCCCCATCTTTGTTGCCCTCCTCTGAACCTTCTCTACCTTGTCTATGTCCTTACGAGGTATGGTCTCCAGAACTGTACACTGTACTCCAGGTGGGGCCTCACTAGTGTCTTGTATAGTGGAATTATGACCTCCCTTTTCCTGCTGGTGATGCCTGCCTATGCATCCCAGCATCCTATTGCTTTACCTGCTGCCTTGTCACACTGTTTCCTACCTTGAGGTCATCACAGATGATAACCCCAAGATCTCTTTCCTGGTTGGTGCATGCTATATCCTCACCCCCAACTGATATATTGTGCCAGGATTTTTGTGCCCCATATGCATTATCTTGCACTTTGCATTGAATTTTAACTGCCAAACCCCTGACCATTCTTCAAGTTTCTGCTGGTCCTTTCTCATTCTGTCTACATCCTCTGGTGTGTCTACTCTGTTACAGAGCTTTGTGTCATCAGCGAACAGTGAAATTTTGCCTTCTAGGTCCTGCGCAATGTCATTGATGAAGATGTTGAATAGGACCGGTCCCAGCACTGATCCCTGTGGTACCCCACTGGTCACTCTTCCCTTTGTGGAGTGAAAGCCTTTTACCACCACCCTCTGTGTCCTGCCGCCCAGCCAATTACCTACCCACCACACTAATGTCCTGCACACACCCATATTCTCCAGTTTGTGTAATAGTCTTCTATGTGGCACAGTGTCAAAGGCCTTGCTGAAGTCCAGATAGGTCATGTCCACTGCCCTCCCCTGATCCACCTCCCTAGTCATCCGGTCAAAAAATTCAATGAGGTTGGTCTGACATGACCTTCCTCTGGTGAATCCATGCTGCGTTGGGTCTTGTAGCCCATTGACAACCAGATGTTCCACCAGTCTCTCCTTCAGTAGTGCTTCCATGATCTTCCCCACTACCAAGGTGAGGCTTACTGGTCTGTAGTTCCCTGCTTCCTCTTTGTTCCCACTTTTGTATAAGGGGACTACATCTGCTGTCCTCCAGTTTTTGGGTACCTCCTGTTTCCAGTGATCAGCTAAACAGGATAGCCAGAGGTTCAGCCACCACCTCTCTTAGTTCTTTAGGGACCCTGGGATGCACCCATCTGGCCCCATTGCTTTATCAACTCTTATTACTTCCAGTTCCTTCCAGGACCCGTTGTTGTGAATAGGGACTTGTGTCCATTTCTGCACCATTCTCACCCTTATACTCCCTTCAGACCCATTACCCTCCTCTTCCTCAGTAAGACTGAGCAGAAATACCTGTTTAATATGTCAGCTTTACTGTTTGTCATCCTCCTATGTCCCATCCTCCCCCTTCAGTCTCACTATCCCTCCCTTTGCCTTTCTTTTTTCACTTATGTATCTGTAAAAGGTTTTGTCCCCTCTACCCACTGATTTTGAAATGTGTTCTTCTGTCTGAGCTTTGGCTTCCCTTAATGACCTCCCTGACTCCCTTTGCATTTCCTGGTACTTCTCCCTATCCCCTTCTGCCTGTGTCTTTTTGTATTGCCTGAATGCAATCTTTTTGGCTTTCACTTTCTTTGCTACCTCTTTGGAAAACCATAATGGTCTCCTCTTCCTTTTCCTCTTGCTAACCTGCTTAATACATAATTCTGTTGTTGTTGTAATCCCCATTTTAAATGCTGCCCACTGTTCCTCAAACCCTGATACCTGTCCCATTCCCCTTAATGCCTCTTTCAAGTATCTCCCCATTTTCCCAAAGGCTGCCCCCCTAAAATCCAGGATACGTGTTTTTGTGTGGTTTGGTTCTGCTCTTTCTGTGATTTCAAACCACAATGACTGGTGGTCACTGTTCCCAGGTGCTCCCCAACTGTTACCCCATCCACCTGTCCCTGTTTGTGAGCACATGGTCCAGTATTGCCTTCTGCTGAGTTGGTTCCATGACCAGTTGCTTGAGGAAGGCACCCTGAAGAGTCAGGATAAATCTGCTCCTAGTTGATGCTGCTGCTGGGATTCTCCAGTCTACATCTGGAATATTGAAGTCTCAACCAGTACTACCTCACCCTTGTCTGCCATCCTTTGGATGGCTAGCATCAACTCCTATCTGTTTCTTCCTCCTGGGCTGGTGGTCTATAGACCACACCTGTGTGGATGGCTGTCCCTATTTTCCTTTCCAGCTTAACCCACAGTATCTCTCCACCATTTTGTTCCTCCTGGATCTCTGTGGCCCTTATGTAATTTTCACATACAGTGCCATCCTCCTACCTTCCTGCCTGCTCTGTCTCTTCTGAATATGTTGTAGCCAGGTGTGGACATCTCCCAGTCATGGTTATCATTACACCAGGTTTCAGTGATGGTGCATATGTCCAGGTCTGACTGCACATAACAGCCTCCAGATCTTCCATCTTGTTGCTAAGGCTCCTGGCATTTGCACATGGCTTTCCATGATTTGACCTCCTAGACTGTTTTGCTGTTCTACTCCAGCCCCTTCCTTGGTTGTCCTTTATCCCTGGTTCTCCTTGCAGTCTGCCCTTCTGCTGAATTTTGCCCCTTTTCTGCCTATCCACCTCTCGGCACTAATCTCCATCTTTTCCACAGCTCTTATCGAGATAGCCACTCCTCTGGTTCACTGGTTTCACTGCTAGCTGTGGGCGTGAGCAAGTAGGCACCCTCCTTGCTGGCCTGCCACCCCCCCTTTGCTAGTTCAAATGCTTGTCAATGCAGCATTTAAACTTATCATTGAGTGCTTGGATTCCCCTCCAGGATGGATGCAGGCCATCAGGCTTGAACAAACCTCCATCCCTCCAGGTGGGTCCCCAGTCACCAATGAATCCAAACCCTGCCTCACAGCACCAGTTCTTCAACCATGAGTTAAAGTTCCTGGTGCATGCACTCCTATGCTCTCCCTTGCCTCTTGCAAGTAGTACTTCTGAGAAAGTGACAGGAGTAGCTACTTGCTTGAGACCCCTCCCCAATTTCTTAAATTCTTCCTGAACTTCCTTTGGCTCCCTATTTGCCAGGTCATTAGTACCTAGGTGGATAATGACATCCAGCTCACCCTCCTGTCTAGACTTCCCAGTGATCCGAAGGATCTTCTTTCCATCCCTCCATGCTGTGGCACCTGGTAGGCACCTCATCTCCCTGTCTTCCCCCTCCTGTGTTCCTAGCTAGATCCCTCTTATGATGGAGTCCCCAACCAGGATGCGCTTCCTCCTCCTCTGGGGTTCACTGCTTTCCCTGCTGAGGTCAAGTCTTTGGCTAACCTCCACATCCTTTCCTTCCACTTCTCTGGGTACCTCTATTTGGTTGTCTCCATTTGCCAGTGTGGCATATGGTTTTTTTTTTTTTTTGTACCTCCTCCATGCCAGGTTTCCACCCCGGATCCCCCCTGCTGCGGCATTCCTCCCTCATGAGCCGTGCTCCCAGTTTCCCCTGGCTTGCCCCCCAAGGTGGGGACGTGGCACCCTCGGCCCTTAGGGTGCCACAAACGTCGTAATAGGCTGGGAGCCGTGCTCTTTATTTTGGAGGGAGCCATTGCAGCCCAGGGATGGGCATCATAGGCGTCGGAGGTAGGTGGTGTTTTTCCCCATGAGGGGGTCGGAGGCGTGCAATGGCGCCCAGCGTCCGTCCGCCCCCATCTGATGTCGGGTCCGGTGCTTGGGGTTCTCCGGTCTCCACCAGGAGTCCCCGTGCACGGCGACTCACCACACCCTCCCGGATCAGGAGGCAGTCGTGGGCCTCGATCCTTCTCCCCGCCGGCCCTCCGGCAACCTGAGCTCGCTCGACTGGTCGCCGGGCGCCGCAAGCGAAATCCAACCACAAGTGACGCAAGGGCCGGGTTTGGCATATGAGTTCTGAGTGAATAGGATCTGGGATGTGCCTCTGTCTGACCGCTCTAACCCTCCCTGAGCCCAGTGTCATCCAAGTGCTCCTCGTTCTCTGCATCTTTTGAGGCAGTTGCATTGGACTGGGTGGTCTCTGGACAGGGTGATTGTACTCCTGACCCAGTTTACTTCCTCTGAGTCTGGCTACCTCATCCCACAGTCCAGAGATGCATGCAGATAGGGCAGCACCTCAGTGTCCAGAAGGTCTGCCTGAATATGGCTGCCCACAGCCACTGCATTGCATCACTCCCACATTATACTGCTATTCCACTACTTGTCTGCTACTAGGCTCTCTAGTTCCTTTTCATTAATTTGCTGTCCTAAAATCCTGCCACTGATCCTCAGATAATTTTCTTTAAAATTAAAAGATTCAGGATGGTTACATTACCAAACCTGATCCCCATGCTGTGTCAAGGGGATTGACTTTGTTCCCTAGATATGCAGGATGCCTACCTGTGCATCCCGGTTCTCCCAGTACACAGAAGATTCCTCAAGTTTGCTTTCTAGAGAGTGCACTACCCATTCTGGATCTTCCTTTGGCCATTTGTTGGCCTCGCAGGTGTTCACAAAATACATTGCCGTGGTGGCCATGGCCCTACATCATCAGGGCCATTTCATCTACCCATACCGTGATGATTAGCTCTTGAATGTCCCATCCAGGGCTCAGCTTCTGTCCACCTTGTTGGACATCTTTGTGATATTCTGGAGTCTGGGCATCACATTGAAGATCTCCAAATCATGCCCCAGGCCCTACCAGCATCTGCAGTACATCAGGGCCATTTGGGATATTGAGCAAGAGAGAGCCTTCCTTCCCTTGGGTGGGATCACTTTCCTGTGGCATGTGGCACACAAGAGTTTCTACCTGTCACCAGGTCCTAGCGTGGACAGTGCTTCAGCTGCTGGGTCACACAATGGCTGCCACTGTGACAGTGCCCTTAGCTGATCTCCATATGAAGGTTCTCCAGTGGACGCTCAGTGTTCAGTGGGATCAGAGGTTGAATGAACCTGAACATCCCATTCAGATATCCAGAGCTGTGTCAGAGACTCTGACATGGTGGAAGACACCTCCCAGACTGGAATCAGGGATCTCTTTCAAGGCACATTCACCACAGCAGATGCCAACAACAGATGCTTCAGGTCTGAGGTGGGAAATCCACTTCCAAGACCACTGGACACAAGACATGTGGTCTTCTCTGGAGCTATTGCTGCATCTTCAAGATGAGAGTGATTCTGTATGTCCTCCAGGCATTTCAGTCAGACCTTCTTCTGAGTCCCTTGCTAATACAGACAGACAACATGTCAGTAGCCTCACTTGTATCCTCTCTACCAAGAGCAATGTGGGTGTGGTTCTGGGCCATAGACCACAACCTCACTCTAACTGTGGTCCATGTTCCCGAAGTCCAAAATGCCTTGCCTAACAGTCTCAGCAGATCACAGTCCAAGGCTCATGAGTTGAAGCTTCTACAGGAAGTAGCAGGCAACCCCTTTGAAAGAAGGGGACAACCAGAACTGGACCTCTTTGCATCCCCATGTAACACCAAGCTACCCAATTTTTGCAAGCTAGGTCCAGGGTCTGGTGTTTTCTGGTAAAATCTGTTTCCCTTTGTTGGGTGCAGAGGTTCCTTTATGCCTTTTCTCCCTTTCCCCTGCTGCAGAGAGTCCTCCTCAAGCTCAAGGGAGAGGGGTGGAAATTATTCTGATTGCCCCCCCTTTGGCTGCACCAGATTTGGTTTTGCCTGTTCCAGCAGTTAGTGGTGGAACCACCGATTCCTCTGCCACTGTCCTCATGATTGCCGTCCAAGTAATTGGGCACCCTGGTTCATTCAGACCTTAGATCCTTGCATCTCCTTGCATGGCTTTTAAAGATCTAGACTCTACGCATTTTGTGGCCTCTCAGAGAGTCACTGATGTCTTGGTTGAGGCTCGCAAGCCTTCTGTATGGGCCACATATCTCATGAAGAACAAGTGCCTCTGTTAGTGGGTGTATGATCATTACCTAGAACTGTTTACTTGTCCAGTGAACTTTATCCTGGAATATCCTCTTTATCTCTGACTCAAGACTCCAATATTCTTTTGTTAAGGTACATCTATCTGCTATTTCAGCCTGTCATACACCAGTGGAATACAAAAACCTTGCCCAATTGGAGCTGCCCCATACCTTTTTAAAAATCATCCTTCTTCTGAAACCTCCCATTTGAGACTCTGTTTCCCCGTTAGGACTTTCTGTTCCTCACTTTGAGCCAGTTGTGGAATGCAAGCTGCACTTTCTGTCATGGAAACCATTATTTTTAGTTTCTGTTACTTCATCTGGAGGATTTCTGAGCTCAGGCCCTCATGTGTAAGAGCCTTGTTGTTTTTCACAAAGACAGGGTGTCCTTGCACACCAATCTAAGTTTCTTCCTAAAGTGGTGTCCAAATTCACCCTTAACCAGGACATCCACTATTGACACCTTCATATGAGTTCTAAGCACACTCGCTCATCTGTCAACCAACTACTTCATGTCCCAAAATGCTGGACTACCTAAGGTCAGTGATCCTTCTCCTACAGAGTTCCCCTTTGGTTCAATTCCTTGCATTTTGTTGGATCTTCTTCACCTAAACTTGGCCAGTTCAAGTGCCTGCTAAAACAGTACCTGGTATCTAATAGTTTCTGTGACTTCTTCCTCCAGCGACTCCCCTGCATATGTCACTGCCTCCATTGTCAAAATCTAACCCTTTGTCAAATGCTTCCCCTAGACTCACACTTTCCTCCTCATCTCTCTTTTCTATCCTGCCTCAGCCTTTCTTTCTCTTTCTTTGGTTCCTCTTCCTCCACCTCTGCCCCACCCCATCTCTTCCCATCTTTTCCTGTACCCTATTTCAGCTCTCCTTTGTCTACCGTTCCACTGCCCCACCCGGTTTTTTGCATATTGCATAGCTTGACAAGGCCCAGGGCTGCTACTCCTACCCCTCACCATAACTGCTCTTTACCTCACATCTCTTTAATTGCTGGTACAATTACTGTGTTTACGTATTATTTTCCTTGATTTGAGTTGCTATTGTGTCATGTAGGCTACCACTGTTAGTTCGCCTGGGTGTTCGTTTGTCATTTTAGATTACCTCTATTTAGTATTCCTTTGTCTGTTTGTTACCCTCACCTACTAACATGGAACCTTTGTAAAAGAGAGCCTTGCTCTCAATGGTATTATAATCCTAGATGGAAATAAATAAAAATAAATCCACTTACCTGTATATTATTCAGAATATTCCAGTCAGGAGGAGGTCCTTCTTCATTCACTGGATATGCATAGGTTGGTTAGGTATTAACGTTGATCGCACTCGATCCTTCCATAACTTGTATCAGTTGTTCATTTCATTTGCTCCCAAGACATTTGGAGCACTAGCTTCTAAGCAGGTATTACCTAGATGGTTGGTTAACTGTATTACTTTCTGCTACAATAAATATGACAAGCCCTTGCCAGACTCTGAGAAAGAGCACTCCACCAGAGGGGTTGCTGCTTCCCTTGCTGCCCTACGCAATGTCTCAGCAGTGGACATCTGCACTGCAGCCACTTGAAACTCAGTACACACTTTCATGAAGCACTACAGCCTGGACATTGCCTCAAGGAGGCGAGCAGGATTTGATGTATTACAGGGCCTCCTTTCTTAAAAAGTTCTCGCTTATCTTTTCCTTCGTCTCTTTTGCGGAACTGGGTTACTTCTGTTGCTTGGTACTCAGTCTTTATTGTGTAGTCTGCTACAAGAGCTCCAACTGGAACTAAGATAGTATAGTTATGTAAGAACTTACCATAGCAGTAGATGTTCGAGAAGAGCTCTTGCAGCAGGCACTGCTTTCCCTCCCACCTTTTCCCTTGATTTTTCCTTCCCTTGTTGGGAACTTTGGAACCTTCTCAGTTCTCCTGTGTGTTGTCTGTTGGGTCTGTGACAAGAGAACTGAGGTGTGGCTTAGGACCACCCCTTTATACCATTGGCTGATGTCAGAGGCAGTCTGACATCAAGGGGCAGTCCCCACTGGGTACTGCTAGCTAGAATTGTTCCATTGGGTTCTAGTGCCTGCAGGCATAGTCTTTATTGTGTAGCCTACTGCAAGAGCTCTTCTCAAGGGGTCCTCTCTCAGAGACTGTGAAAGTAAGTTTCACAGGGCTGGGCCAGCAACCAAAAAAGCATGCTCACCAGATGATTTCATTTGGGGCCTGGGAACTGGCAGGAGGCCATCTTCAGAGGAACAGAGAGAGTGGGGAGGGTTGGTAGGCAGACAGTAGGTCATGCAGGGCTTTATAGGTCAGTAATCTGAACTAGGAGACACTCCATGACCTCACTGGCAGACAGTACAGATCATGATGGACTGGTGTGATATGCAAGTGTGGTGAGAACTGGGGTGCCAGAATATTTAAGTATGGAGAGATCAGGGCTACAGGAATATGTAAGTATAGAGAGAATGGTGGAGTGCAGGAATATGTAAGTATGCAGAGAACAGAGGTGCAGGAATAGGTAATAATTAAAAGAACAGGGGTGCAGGGATATCTATTGTAAGTATAGTGAGAACATGGGGTGCATGGAGGAATACGCAAGTATGGAGAGAACATGAAGTGCAGGAATATGCAAGTATGAAGAGAATGGGGTGCCAGAATAGTGTGGAGAGAACAGGAATGTAGAAATATGTAAGTATGCAAAGAGCATTGGTGTAGGAGTATGGACTGTAAGTATGGTGAGAACATGGGGTGCAGGAAAATGTACAGCAGAGTCAGCCATGATGAAGCACAGTAACTTGCAGTAATGACATGTCACAAATCCTGCATGACAAAATGCTAATTGCCATTGACTTACAATAGCCCCTGCAGTAAAGTGCAGCATTCTGTGATATTCTGCCGCATCTCTGCATTGCATCCTGGCTATCATATCTGTAAGTATGGCGAGAACAGTCATACAGGATTTTGGACTGTATGCATAGTGAGAGCATGGGGTGCCTGGAGGAATATGCAAGAATGAAGAGAACAGAGTGTACATGTAAGTGTGGAGAGAATGAGTTCAGGAATGTGTAAGTGTGAAGAAAACAGGCAATGCAGGAATATGTAAGTATGGAGAGAACAAGGCTGGACGAATATGTAAGTATGGTGAGAAAAGAGGTGTAAGAATGTGTAGGTATGGAGAGAACAGGGCGTGCAGGAATATGTAAGTTTGGAGAGAACAGGGCTGGAAGAATATGTAAGTATGGTAAGAAAAGAGGTGCACGGGTACTGTATGTAAACATGGTGAGAACAGGGGTGCAAGAATATGCTAGAATTAAGAGAACAGGAGTGCAGAAATATGTAAGTATGAAGAGAACCAGGGTGATAGAATATGTAAGAGTGGAGAGAGCAGGAGTGTAGAAATATATACCATATACAATACATACGAATATTCAACAGCCTGATAAAGAAACAGCTGCTGAATGCTGGTCTATCCCATGACTCTACTGCATGGTTCAAAAGTTACCTAGAAAATCACTCACAAAGAGTAAAAATCACTGGTGTACTCTCAGGCTCTAAACCATTCTGCTCAGGTGTCCCCCAGGGATCTGTTCTGGGCCCTCTACTTTTCAGCCTTGTTCTGAACTCCCTTCCACAATCTTGCACTGAACAAATCATCCTCTGTGCCGATTATGCTGTGCTCCTCACCTCCCACAAGGTTCCACAACCCTTACAGCACAACTTGCAGCTGGGATTCACCACATTTAAGCATTGGTTCGCTGACCATAAACTGGTCCTCAACCACAAAAAGATCAAGTCTATGCTTTTTTGCAGCTCCCAGAATAGGCACAGGCTACACCCCCTGGTCATTACTACAAGCCTCAGAAAAACCCTTGAACAGGTGGCATCCTTTAAATACCTTGAAATCTTACTTGACCCTAACCTATGCTATGAGACCCACATTGATAATGTTGCCAGAGCAGCCAACTCACGCATCAGCTCCTCTACAGGATTAGACAACATCTCACCCCGGATGCTCTGAAGGTTGCTATTCATAGCTCGGTGGTCTCCATCATTGATTGCAGCCTCATTATCTATGGCTCTGCAACGGCATCTGCTCTCAAACACATTGCAACCTCCCTAAATAAGGCTTGTCGGCTCATTACTGGAGCCCACTGACTCACACATACATGTGACCTGTATGCTCAATGGGATGGCTACAACTCTAACCACATTAAGTATCAGATCTGCCTGATGGAGAAAAATAATAACCTTAGGCCTTGCTCCCCTGGTGTTCAAGCTCTCCTGTGCCCAAGTATAAATCCTTGCAACACCAGAGGTCTGATCATCAACTGTTTCAGGTTCCCCATTGCCGCTACACACAGGGCCAAGATCATTTTCTCACCATACTCCCAGCTGGATGAATGCTGTAAGTTCTGACATCCCTCCACCTCCACTCTGTATATTCAAAGCCAGAATATACCTCCATCTCCCTGCATCAAGCTCCTGTGACTGCTACCCCTAAATTGTGCCATGACTCACCTACTACTTTGCATCCAGACTGCACCACCCACTGTGCACTTATTGTCCCTCCCCCCTCCTGCTAGCACTTCTTTTGGATGAGACGTTAAACCGAGGTCCCATCTGCCTGGATTGGTGGTAGTTCAGGTGGATGATAAAGATCCCATGGCACTTATTGAAAAGAGTAGGGGAATTTCCCCAGTGTCCTGGACAAATTTCTCTCGTTCACTAAAAATACCAACAACAGCTTAATCTGGTTCAAAGTCAGTTGGCATTCATCTGTATCCCCTTCCCCCGGGTCGTGCCTGAAAATAGGCAGGAATTGTCTAGTGCACTTACCCGGTCAACAAAAACGAAACAAACGTGTCTCTGTGGTCCTTTGACAATGCCTTTATGCTACTCTGGTCTCTTTCTCTTGTGCACCTCCCCCATATACTCACCTTTCTCCCTTCTCCTAGCTGTCCATTCTGGGCCTCTTTGTGTTATCCACCTGTTTACGACTTAATGTGACTACTGCGATGTGTACCTGATTGCTGTAAATAATGGTAAACTCTGTTTATTATCATGTATGTACTATCTCCGATGTGGAACCTTTGTAAAACAGCCTTGGCTCAAAGGTACTTGTAATCCTAGAATCAAATAAATAAATAAATATAAGTATGCAAAGAGCATTGGTGCAGGAATATGGACTGTAAGTATGGTGAGAATATGGGGGCAGGAAAATGGACTATAAGTATGGTGAGAACATGGGGTGCAGGAACATATAAGTGTGGAGAGAACAGGCAGTGCAGGAATATGTGCCATATGTATGACAGAACCATGGGGTGCGTGAAGGAATTCACAGGTATGGAGAAAACATGGGGTGCAGCAATATGTATGATTAGAGAGATCTGAGGCAGAGAAATGTGTAACTATGGAGAAAACAGAAGGTATAAGAAATATAAGTCTGGAGAAAAATGTGTTCAGGAATATATAGTGTGGAGAGAACAGGAGGTGCTGGAAAATGCAAGTATGGAGAGAAGAGTGGGTGCAGGAATATTAAGTATGGAGATAAGAGTGCAGTAATATGTTAATATGAAGAGAACACGTGCAGGAATATGTAAGTATGGGAGAGAACAGAGTGAGGGAATATGTAAGTATTCTAATACATAACTATTTTAATTTCTCTAATAATTTGGACAGACATATATTTTCCTTCTCTAATATTAGTGATGGTGCTGTCCTAAAGTAGCTGCTTAGTTTAGAGGCTGGCAAGGGTGAGGGATGTGATAACATTAATCCAATCTTTCTTCAAGATAGGTGCTAAACTAATTTATAGCCATCTGACATATCTATTTAATTTTTCTGTTTTGACTACCCAATTACCTGATGATTGGAAGACAGCTAATGTTATTCCAGTTTTTAAAGGTGGAACTGACTCTGATCCAAGTTGTTATAGGCCTGTTTCTGTTCTTCCCCTGGCTGTAAGCATTTCTGAAAGAATAATCTGTAAGTAGTAGATGTACTATTTAGATAGACAGTTTGACTGTGGATGAGCAATCTGCTTTTAAAATAAGATCAGAACGACTGCCACTAGGGGCGCTAAATAGGATGGCAGCTTAAAGACCAGTTCCACAACCCAGAGGGAAATATCCTTTAAAATCCTTTTTCTACCAGCTGGTATTATATCCTCACTCTACTGTAACTTGTGGAGTATTACTCAAGTTACACTAATTTAGCTTCATTGATATAAAAAGCCTTCATTTGCTGTGGGGAAATCTCTATTTTACTGAAGAGCCTCCGGGATGAGGTAGGCCTGAAATTATGGCTGAAGGCTGCTTGCCACAAACCTGGGAGCAACCATGAGTTGCGGCAATGTTCAACCAACTTATGGTCCAGATGGCACAAGTCACTGTAGTAACTAATCAAACACCCTAGTGGTCCAAAATTTGAAGCCAGGATGCTGCATACCAACAGCGTGTCTTGGCGACAGAGGACATGTTCAGGACAGAATTACGAGATCAACAACGGACCATACAGATGCTGTGCAGTAAGATGGATGACCTCGAGAATCGAGGTCGCCGGAATAATCTTCCCTTCCTGGACTTCCTCAAACGTGTAGAAGGCAAAGATACTGAGGGAGTTCTCCAAGTAGCCATCACTGAAATGCTGCAGTTGGACCCACTGATACTACTCCAGGTGGAATGCACACACTGTACATTAGACCCCATGTCTCAGGCCCAGGACAGACCATGACCTATCATAGCCCAATTTATTGATTTTAGGGACAAAGAGAAGGTCCTAGCTAGAGCTCGTGAGTTACAGCATGTAGTGTGGAGATTGAATAGGATCCATATCTTTTAGGACTTCTCTAAGGATCTGTCAGACAAACACTGAGCATACTCTGAGACAAGGCATAAAATGCACAGTATTGGACTGTCCTTCTCCTTGTGTTACCCAGCCATGATGCAGGTTATGCGTAATGGGGTCCCAAACAGTTTGAATCTCCTGATGCACTCATGGATTTTTTATGGCACAACTGGCCACAAGAATTCATCACCACTACCCCAGGAGTCCCTTAGGCAAAAACTGCTACCGACGGGTTGGATTGCCACTCCTCTCCATCAGTGAGCAGGTCAGCAGTTTGGCAAGACCTCAGGGAGCAACACTGGGAACTCCCCCAAAAAGCACACCAAAAGCGGCAATCCTCAAAGAAACATGGCCACCAGGAGTATCCTTCAGAGAGAGGGCAAGACGACAGAGGAGGCCACAGGCATGGACACTGTAGCTCCAGATCCATTACAGGCCTACCACACTGCTAATAGATATGAAGCTATATGCCCTAGCTTTCTGGATCAACACCCAGGCATCGTGGATTCGACCGTGGAAGGCAGGCCTACTCCTATGTTGCAGCCCAGCTACCTGTCCCCATCAGCAACTCCTCACCAGCCGCAGAATGGAGCTACAGATAGCGGAGGGCAGCATCCACCAAAGGGTTATGAGGGAGGCCTCCTCTACCAGAGGAGATCATCTTCAGTGTGGACCATCCTGAGCACTCTACATCTCCAGGGCAATCGATCAGAGAAACCCATCGGCATGGTCAGATAAGTAGTCATCCTTCTATTTTCTTTTATTCTTGTTCTTTTAATTCACCGGGGAGTTGTCGGTATGGGCGAGTTTGGGGTGTCTGAATTTATCGTCAGTGGACAATCTCCTTGGCTGACCCATCTGCTACCCTTTTCCATGTTACCCATGAAAGGGAACTTTCGAGCCCCTCTTCACCCCAACCTTGACCCCCAACTTGCACTGCCATATGGCAGAGAAGATGCCTCACTCCTATACCGGGAGGGATTCAACAAGGCCCACCAACAAGCTCTCAGTGGTCGTCCTGATCAAAGGTCCAGGCTCGTCTAGATGGCAAAGAATGCCTTTTTTGTACCATCTGATTAAACAGCAGAACTTTTGTAGGTTCTACCTCGCTCACGTGTGTGTGTGTGTGTGTGTGTGTGTGTGTGTGTGTGTGTGTGTGGAGGTGGAGGGGTGAGGTCTGCTGGGAAGCTGTGTCATGTAATATGAAAGTATCTGACGGCATGCGTAAACTGTCGCACTGAATGGGTAGCCAGAATGTGTTTTACGTGAGGCCCTAAGTGGTGAATGGCACAGGCCTGTGCCCCTCTAGTATGTTTTTTTTTTATTATTTTTTTCTATCAAGGAGAGGTCTCCCAGTCCCCGCATTGGGTGGCTTACAGTACGCTCTTCATAGGTGTGACAAGCCTGACCACACCAAGAATATTTGTTGTGAGAATACGTTGGCACCCATCAGCAATAACCCTAGGCTCACTGAAATAGTGGTCAGTTGTCCCCCACTTTCTTTCCTGCAAACCCCCACCTCATTAGAAGCATTGTGTAGTCCCACTTTAACTACCCCAGCTACTGAGCTACACTGCTGGAGCAGCTATCTCAACCCTCTGGGGTTGCAGTGAGCCACGAGGTCCAACTTTCTTATTGGGTTGCTCGAGCCTCTCGGGGGACCTCCCCCCCGCACTCACCGTAGTGCTAAGGATGGATGGATGCCACTTGATAATGCCCTGGGAATAGGAACTGGTCTACAGCAGGGCTCTGCTATCTATGTCCCTCTGTATCCCCAAATTGCATGGTACACTGTGCACAATGTATATAATTTGACAGTGTGTTTATGTATGTTTGTTTCACAAGAGACACACAGACAGATGTTTCGCTATTTGTTCGTATAAGGTCATCTGGTAGGGGCAGGTATATGGCTACCCTCTCCCCATATCTGGTGGCGCTCTATAAAATTTGCCTCTTCTGGTTGGGCTGCCCTTGCCCCTATCTGCTGGTTGTTCTTAATATATCTCTTAATTAAATATTTGCTCCCTATTACTAACAGGTAATATCACTTGTCTGACATGGAACATAAGAGGCTTAACACCCCAAACAAGAGGAAGCACGTTTGGGCCTCCTTAAGGACTGGAAGTGAGGGTCACCTTCCTGCAGGAGTCCAAACTTACCGGGGGGGATCCTGAGAGACTGAAGAGGGAGTACGTAGGTCAGGTCATACATGCCTCGGCCTCCTCTAGAAAGAGAGGGGTGGCGATTCTGCTTCACAAGCAACTACAGTGCAAATTGCAGAAACAAGTGAGAGACCCTGAGGGTAGATGGGTGCTGGTACTCATGGATACTGGGAGGGCCCTCCTATCCTGGGTAACATATATGCTCCGAATGAGGACTCGCCCTCCTTCTTTCACAAGTTGGCCCAGGTGCTGGGATCCACAGCTCCGGAAGACACCCCCATTTATTAGGGGGTGATTTTAATCTTACTCTGGACCCTTTTCTGAATAGATGCCCTTCCAATACTGAGCCCCACTCTAGGGCTGTAATGGCAGTGGCTCAATTACAACAAGAGTTCGCCCTTACGGACATCCAAAGAATATTTCATGCCTCCCAATGGGACTACACCTTTCATTCCCCAGTACATAGTTCTCTTAGTAGAATAGACCTCTGGCTCACCTCTCCTACTATTACTAGTAACAGTGTTAGTATCCTTATTCATCCCTTAGTTATCTTGGATCATGTCCCTGTGCATCTTGCCTTCACTTGGGGCCCCACTTCTCAAAGCCTCCGGCATGGAGGCTGTACCCATTGCTACTTAGTGACCCAGACTTTCCTCCTTGGCTTCAGAAGGAAGCAACAGAATTTTTTTGGCATAACCTCGTAGCAAATACCTCTGTGGGTACCACATGAGAGGCATTCAAAGCTACTCTAAGAGGGGTGATAATGGGGTATGCGAGCCGGCGCCAGAAGAGGAGGGAACAACATTTGAGGGGGCTTGAACAAAAATTCTGAGAAGCAGAGTTTGCTTATAAGGCCCTTCACATCCCTTCCCCTAGGTCATAGGCAGGTCACAAGGTCACCTCTCTGAAGATGCAAGTGAGCGAGCTGGTCTCTAGAAAGGCAGAGATTTAGATCATTAAACTCAAGCATAAATATTGGGAAGGGGAGAAAAGGGGGTAAGCTGCTGGCATACCGTCTCAAAAAGCGGCAAGCCGAAAGGCATATAGCAGCTTTAGAGAATGCAGGGGGTAGTACCCAGACCTCGGTGCATAGTATTAATCAAATAATGATGGATTTTTACTCCTTGTTATATAAATCCAAAACCCCAGACCCCCAGGGGGTCTGCCCATTTCTGGAGTCCCTACATCTCCCCAAAATCTCGGAAGCCCAGGCTAATGCCCTAGCTGCCCCGATCTCAACCCAGGCGGTGGCAGACACCATCCTCTCCCTTAAAAAGGGAAAGGCCCCTGGAGGGGACGATTATCCTATTGAAGTGTGGCAGCTGTTGCATCCCACAATCTCTCCGGTATTGCAACAAGTATTTACTGAGTCATTGCAAACAGGGTCTCTCCCTTCATCCCTTAGGGAGGCGACTATTACTAGCCTACCAAAAACAGATAAAGACCCCCTTAAACATTCAACTACTGCCCTGTTTCACTATTGAATGCTGATAGCAAGTTGATAGCTAAGATACTAGCTAATAGACTTAATCCTCTTCTTCCCAGTTTGATCCACCCATCCCAAGTAGGCTTTGTTAAGGGCCGCTTTAGCATGGACCATATTAGATTGTTGGTAAATTTAATCTGTAAGGCCCAAACATTATCTTCCCCTGCTGCTGCCATTGCAATAGATTTCGAAAAGGCCTTTGATTCCCTGGAGTGGGACTATGTCCAATGAGTACTTTGCACTATGGGCTTGGGGGCAGGGGTGGGGTTTCAGTCCTGGATTGGGGCAATATATTCACCCCCAGCTGCACGGATACTCACCAATATGATGCTGTCTCCCCCATTCATACTGGGCAGGGGTACTCGTCAGGGCTGCCCACTTTCCCCACTACTTTTTGTATTGGCAGTAGAACCCCTGGTCGCTTATTAGGCAAAATCCTCTAATTTCTGGGGTCCAGGTGGGAACAAGGGCATACCCTACTCTTATGTATGCAGATGATCTGTTGCTCCCTATAGCCAATATTGTCACCTCCCTCCCTCCCCTACTGTCCACCTTGTCAGATTTCTCTACATTGTCAGGGCTCAAGATTAACCAGGCCAAGACGGAGGTCCTACCTTTTAACTCTAAGTGTACCTCTCAAATGGTTACTCACCATGGGCTCCGATAGGCCACGGAGGGGATTACCTCTTGGGCATTACTGTCTCTCATAATTTGCATAAAATCTGGGACCTGAATATGAAACCACTTTTTGTGTCCATTCATACAGAACTGGACAGATGGACATCTCTTCGACTGTCGCTTGTGGGTAAAATGTCTGCAATTAAAATGGTCACAGCACCAAAAATTATATATCTTCTCTCCCACATTCCTTTGAAAGTACCTCGTTATTGGTTTACTAAGTTAGACTCCCTGCTGGGATCCTTTTTGTGGGATAGTAAGAAACCTAGGTACAGTAGAAATAAGCTCAGAGCTCATTGGTCAGAAGGGGGCTGGGGTCTTCTGTGGTTAGAGGGGTATAAATGGGTCTTTCAGCTGGCTCAGATGTTAAAATGGTTCCTTTTCCCTGAACACAATGCTCCCCAGTGGCTGGATATGGAGAGAGAGGTATGTCAGCGTACTCACTTGGTACTATTGTTATTTAACCATCCCCCTAAGGGCACTCATTCTCATCCTACTATAGGTCTCCCTCTGGAATTTTGGACCAAGGTGCATAGGAAGTTGGGCATCTCCCCTAAGACTTACCCACTGTGGGGCAATAATGAGATAACCATCAAATAAACAACCTATTGCATGGCCCTCATGGGAACGTGGTGGTATCTCATTGCTTCGAGATATGCTCATTCCTGGTACAGATACCCTTAATTCTTTTGAGGGCCTGCGGAGCTCTTATGGGATCTCTCCCAAAGACTTCTGGTGATTCCTTCAAATAAGAAGCGCCATCCTTATCTACAGGCATAAGCAGCACCAAGAGCAACAAATCTCCCAGGTAGAGTCATGGCTGGCCCTAGAAAGAGGACAGTCAAGCCGGGTATATGCGACCATTCAGAGCATCATCCCATCCCAAGCAGAGGAATCCAAGCATAAATGGGAGAAAACACTGCATGCCCCTGTTACGAACCTGGAGTGGAAGTCTTGTCTAAAACTAGCTCACAGGGCATATCCTGACACCAGTAGTCAATTAATACAGAACAAGATAATTCACTCCTGGTACAGGACTCCTGTAGTCCTCGCCAAGGCAAAGCTGGCTCAGTCTGACCTGTGTTGGAGGTGTCTGGAACTCCCTGGTGACCTGTTCCATATACTTTGGTTCTGCAGGCTGATCCAGCCCCTATGGCAGTCTACCTGTGAGATGGGGTCCAAAATACTTAGGAAGCCTGTGCCTCAGTTCCCTGAGTTGCTATTAGTAGGACTCCGGACTCTGGCCCCTCACCTTCATCTCTCTGAGCTGAAACTACTTCTGACACTCAGTATGCAGGTTAAAAAACTCCTACTGTATAAATGGCCGTCCCAGATAATCCCTTCCCTGGGGGAGGTACTTACCTCCAAGGCTAAAGTTGCCAACTGGGCCAGAATATCACATACTATGACCAATACCCTCTTTAAATATACTACCCTCTGGACTCACTTCCTTCTGTTTTTGAAACCTGGGAAGGGAATCGGCTGAATAGGCATAACCATGCTACTACAATGGTCTCCTCTCATGGTGCATTTAGGGGCAAGTGCTGGAGAGTTTGTATCTGAGTTATAGGGGACCCTACTCTATGGATGACATGATATAATATCAGTAAAGGATAGTATCTTTGTTGACAATGAAGACCTGTTTGCTTTGTGTGTGTGATCTCTTGTATTTTGTAGGCTTAAAATAGAGGACAGTGGCCCTGTACCTCTCATAATTTCTAATGCTTTGTTAAATACTGCAGAAACTAGCAGGATGGGGCCAGGTAGGATATGTTTGTATGAGTTAGCCATAATGCAATGCACCAACTGCTAATACTTTCAAAGTTAATCTCCAGCTGGATAGGTGCTGTACATCCAGGTACAGAGTATTATCCTACTGCTTACCTGGCTAGTATATTCAGTTTGTTACTATTTGGCCAACATATTCTGTTCTCTGCTTCTACAGACATATGTAGCAGACTGTAGGATCTATGCAATGTATCCGACTGTTTTAATGTTTGTATCGTCTCAATAAGTCAAATCAATAAAACTTATTAACCACAAAAAAAAGATCAGAACACCTTAAATGTTATTTCTAAGGTCACATAGGATATTTGCACAGCTTTTGATAAAGGTTCATGTCTTCCTGCAGTTTTTCTGAACATAGCTAGGGCGTTCGAAACTGTTGATCATAACATCATGTATAACAAGTTAAATTCATTTGGACCGGGCTGCTGTGCACTATTGTGGTTTAATGCTTACTTATTCCAGTGCTTACAGTGAGTTAAAGTGGGTAGTGTTAGTTCTGAAGTTCTAATCTGCCAATTGTCACCAGAGGTGTGCCCCAGGGCTCCACTGTTGGTTCCCTACTATTTTTACAATATATTAATTATCTACCCAGCTCATGCTTTCCCTCCACTAGCATTTTTTTATATGCTGACGATAACATCATGGATGCTACCCACAGTAGTGCACAGCAAGCAGCTGTCAGTCTGCAGCAAGATTTTAATGAAGTGCAGAATGCCCTTTTCAACTTAAGATTGATGTTGAATGTAAAGAAAACCCAATGTATCTTGTTTTAAAAGAAAACAGTCATCTAATAGCAGCAGTGTCAGTAGCTCAGTAGGTAGCACACTCACCTCTGAGGCCGGGAGATCAGAGGGCTGTGGGTTCAGTTCCCACATCTGGCACTTGGGTTAATATCCCAGTACTGACACTGTAGTGTAGCATGAGAGGGGTCCTGCACTTCTGAGGTGCCGTCTTTCGGATGAGACGTTAAACCGAGCTCCCATCTGCCTGGATTGGTGGTAGTTCAGGTGGATGTTAAAGATACCATGGCACTTATTGAAAATAGTAGGGGACATTTTTATTTCAAAAACAAAGCATTGCAAACAGTGTTATCTCGCACAAATAAAGAAAAACAACCAAACTGTAATCAAGAATAATGAAGCTATATGCTCACAGCAATTTTTACAAGACAAAGAATAAACACATAAGGTCAAAGAAAAAGGAAAAAAAAAGCATTACTACCCAACCATTAAGAAAAAAACCATACAAAATAGTTTCAGGTACACCACCCTTAATAAGAGTACATTGAAGGAAAAAAGAAGAGATCCAAGGTTTTATCTAAAAAGAAAAACCTGCAATACTTTAGATAAATGCATTAGACAATGCTGCGCGGAACAAGTGTACATGGGCAATCAGGAAGGCCAAAGCCGACCACTATCAGGCCACCCTCACTGCCTCCTGGGGGAGCGCCCGTACCTTCTGGGATAAGGTCAAACAACTGAATGGGAACACCCGCTCCCCTCCCCCATCCCAGATTACCACCAACAACACCACCATCACAGACCCCGCCGATATTGCAAACCTACTCAAAACCACCTTTACAGACCTTAGCCCAATCCTCCCCAGTAACTTCTTTGATCAGCCACCCCCCCATCCTACCCCTGCCCTCCATCGCCCTTGCTTCCACCTTCATAGGGTTACTACCCAGGAAGCCAGACTGCACCTGACCCGTGCTCTAAAAGGCAACAGTCCCCAGTGGCGTCTCCCTGGACCACAAAATTCTCCGGTTGGTCCTGGATCAAGTCCTCACCCCACTCACCTGCCTTCTTAACAAATCCCTCTGCCTGGGACAATTCCCCTCCTCCTGGAAAACTGCAACGGTTACTCCGATCCATAAAGGGGTGACAGGTCCTTAGCTGGGAACTATCGACTGATCTCCATTCTCCCTCCCTTTCAAGGCACTGGAAAAACTAGTTGCTGCACAAATAACTGAATACCTGACCAAATACAACATCCTCTGCCCTGAACAGCACGGCTTCCAGCAGGACACAGTACTAGCACTGCTCTCATTGAATTCGCCTCCTTCCTTCACTCCTCTTTGGATACTGGCTCCTGGTGGGGCTGTGTTCCTTGACCTATCAAAGGCCTTTGACACGGTCTCCCACCCTACACTGGAAGCCCTCTGTCACACTGGTTTTGCCTCTGGACCACTGGCTTGGTGCTCTAGCTACCTTTCCGCCCGCTCCCAGCGAGTCAAAATTGGTGGGACTCTTTCCTGACCACGTTCGATCCTCTCAGGGGTTCCACAGGGCTCCATCCTGGGGCTCCTTCTCTTCTCGCTTTACCTTAACACCCCTGCCCAGTCATGCCCTGGGAAAATACTGCTATGCATGAGCGATACCATCCTCTTTGCCACTGACGAACCCACATCCCTCCAGGTTTCCTACAAAGGGCCTTTGATAGCTGAGGTTGGCTTAAAGAGCATAGATTGGTCATAAATCTTAAAAATCGAAAACCATGCTCTTGCCCACCCTCAAAATAAATCATCCAACTCCTCTCTCCGTATCCTTTCCGGCTCCGGACTACAACGAACAAGTCCAATCCTATAAGTACTTACGGATCTTATTTGACTCAGCACTCTCCTTCCATACCCATCGGCCTTGCCTTCTGTAACCAATATCCGACTCGGTATCCTGCACCGTTACAAAACTGTCTCCCCGATGCCCTCCGGCTGAGGTTACTTCCTCCATACTCTCCCTGGTGGACTATGGACTGCCTGTCTATGGGGCTGCCAACAGGGCTGACCCTCAACAAAATTACCTCCTCCTAAATAAGGCCTGCGAGGCTAATCACAGAGAGCCCTAAGCTCACTACCTGCCAACTCTATGACCTTGCAACAATGCTTGACCTCGATGAATGCCTACTATACCAAACGTGCATCATTTCTAAAAAAACCTTACTTGGACTTTCTCCCCCCGGGCTGACTTCCTCCCTCCCTCCAGCACAGCCCCTTGTCAGCACCCGGACCTCCTGCAAAGCCACCTTCCTGGTTCCTCGTGCTAGGACTTCACTTGGTCAGAGATCATTCTGCCATAGAGCCCCTGCATGGTACAACAATCTTCCTCGGGCCGTCACTGATACCCCCACCATCTCCACTTTCAAAAATGCCCTCCAGCGAGAGCTATTCAGCAGCTGCCTGCTCCTGTACCTAAAGGATGCCCCTAACCCCACCCTCCTCCCTGACAATGCCCTCTGGGCTGCTCCATCCCCTCGCCTCCTTATTCCTAACAACCTCACTACTTCAATTTTTTTCCCTCTACCAACTGTATCACTACTGATTGGTAGAACCACGTTGCATTCCCTATGCTACCTATGCATAACTTACTTGCTACCCAGCTACTGCTGTCAATTATACCATTTTTTGCTCTGTATTACACTACCAATGTTTGCTGTAACCAGGTGCCGTTAATGCGTGTCTGTTATACTGATGCCCCTTTTTGTATGTACTCTGCTTTCTGTTTTAACTGTATTATCTACCATTGTTGACGAGGTACCTTTGTAAATGAGCCGTTGGCTCAAAGGTTGTAAACTGATTACATTAAATAAATAAAAAAATAAAAAAATAAATACCTGTCTTATATAAATTACTAGAAATCAAAAGAAAAAAAACCTTCTACCTACCCAAAATACATTTTTCCAAAGAATCCCACCAACAGAAGTCCCTAGTGTGTTAATTTCATAAGCATATAATGCATCCAGGTCATTCTGTATATGAAAAAATATTTCTTTTATAGTGTAAGTCTTATTTTGTAAAATTCTCAAACATTGTGCTTGCCAAATATGCAATTTAAGGCATGCCAGAAGAACATATACCGTACTTTTATGCTATTTATGCCATTCCCGTGGGAATTGGCCCAATATCAAGGTATTATATGTTATAGATTCAAACAGTGGTTCACCCCACCAAAGTGCCAGTGCTGACCAAAAGGAGGCAATGTGTGTGCACTCAAAATATAAATGTCGTATTTTCTCCAACTGTCCCTGACAGGAAACTTCTGGACAAGCCCTATCACTTATTTGTTTGTGCATCTGGTTAGCTTTCACATTTAGTTTCTGATGTGTGCACAACCAAACCACATCCCGCATTTTCTCTGGTATTCTGGGCTCTATCATACTGGCAAGCAAAATGGATGTATCTATGTCTGTAGAAACTAAAAAAGGGGTTCCTCAAAATAACAAATACAGGGTTTTAAATAAGCTCAGAAAATTGTTTAGCAGTTTTGCACGTGAAAGCGCTAATCAAGTGTGAAAATGAATAGCATATGCCTCGATTTGATTAGCAAAATTAAAAAATACTTAAATATTGTAACCTAAATAAAATGTGTTATTAAAATCGATTCTGTCTTGGTTTCATCTGTTTCAGTAACCACACACACACACACACACACACCTACCTCAGTACCACTACCTCCCCACCCTTGTACCCTTTGCAAGTACCATAAAAACCCTCCTTCCATCCATCTCAGTGGCCAACCACCCACCTCACCCCCACCCATAGGCCGGTACATTCCAAAACGCCCATATCAGCCTCCCCAGACATGAATGCTTTGCCAAAAACTAAAGCTTGAGCTGATTCACCTGCCACAACCCTCTCCCACCATAGCTCTCAACCATTAGAACATTTACTGCCAACTAACAAATACTGTGTACTGCTGCTTTTATCTTTAGGCTCACAACACTGTTGCAACCACTGCCTTTATACAGTTTTATCTTTCTGCTTTAAAGTCTAAATTTATAGCATCTTACTCTGTGTTGGCAGCATCTTTTCTGTGAAGGACAGAGGAGGGACAGAATTGTTTTAGGGCATGGAGAGAGGGACTCTGGGTCAGTTGACAGGTATGAGTAGCCCTGATCCCACTTATGCCAGAATCCTCCCCGTGTCCCCCTACCCATCTCAGCCCCACCGACACTCACCCACCGACACTCACCCACATGCATACCTCTCAAGTGTCCCTGATTTCCAGGGACGTCCCTGATTTTGCCTCAAAATGTTATTGTCCCTCCTAAAATTTGTGTTTTTTTGGCTGAACAGTGGGGACTGTAAGCACAAAATAATGCCAGTCATTAAAGTTACAGGCTTGTTCTTCTTTACAAATGCATTTTGCACTAAGCCCCATATTCTGCTAGCTTTTGGGTGGATAGCTCTAATTTTGAAGATCATGTGTCCCTGATTTTGGTCCTTTGCCCTGATTATTTTAAGCCTTGCCCCTGATTTATAAGGCAGGAGGTTGAGAGGTATGCCCACATTGGAAAAAGGACATATGCATCAGCAACCCATGGGCTCCATATTGCCAGTTACCAGGCTTATAGGATTAAATGTCTGAAGTGCCTGTGGAAATCTATGGCTACAATGGCTGACAAGCTAAGGATAATGAAACAATAGTGATAAGCCAGTGTGACAGCTAGACTTGACTTTCTTGTGCTCCTCCAACCTTCAGTCTATCTCAGACCTTGCTACATCTGTATATAGTGTTTGCTGCATGATGCTAAATTCTTCTGCACAATTAGGAAATATTAACTGTTGCTATAAACCCCCCTCCAACTGTCACAGGGGAAAAAAGGTGCCTCACCAAAATGAAGCTATCTTGGTGTGCAGAATTATAAATAAAAATGTAATCATGGCAAACTTTAGTAATTTCGTGGAGAATGTTTGAAAACTTATGCATTAATGGGCAGCCTGGATGGGCCTGGCAACAGTATCTTTGTATTTATGTTATGCCTCACATGGTATTCTTAAGTAAATTGATGGGCTGCTAAACCCCCGTAGTAACAGGCAGCGTGTGTTTGTCTCCGATCAGTGCGTCTACAGTTCCCAGGCGCAGTGCAGTGTGCGGCTTCTTAGTTTCTCTCTCTCTCTTAGTTAGCTCCACTCCTTGCGCACAGACAAACCATTACCTCAGGATTTTTTTTGATGGGGGAGATTGCTTTTGTGCTATGGAACATCACAAGCCAGTCAAACGCAAAGCACTACTGGGAGCGATTGCAGCATTCGGGCCGGGCGGTGAGATTGAGAATACCAGGGGCAGCACTGTTAAACAAATCAGGATTACCTATGCACTGCACTGCGGGAGCAACTGCCGGATTTATTTTGGGGCCGCGGCGGTGAGGGGTTACTCTACCTTCTGTGGGTGAGTGTCGGTGGGGAGGGTGGTGGGGCTGAGATGGGCAGGGGGAGGGTTGCAGAATGCATCGCAGTTTCTGCGATGTAAAAGTCAAAATGGCTCGCCTGAGCAGCTGGCTTCCGATCGCAAATTGCGATGCGATACCAGCTATTTAAAACCCTGAAATAGAAACAATATGATTATAAAAAGACCTTCTCTCGTGTGACACAAACCAACTTAATTCAATCTTCCATAAACGAATATATTTATGTGCGTATTGCACATAGATAGGAAGCTGCCTTTCCACTGGGTGCCATTTTCCTCGGCCCCAGGCTGCTAAAAAAAAGGGTCTCCCCACAGAGTCATACACATAGTACCAACAGCAGTGCTTTCCAACAAAAGAGGTCGAATAGAGGTATAAAAAAAATCACCTCAAAAATGCAGAATTTGATGTAACATACCTAAGCCACCCACTTTCCAGGGTCTGTAGGTGTGTGCTCTCTTCACAGGATTCAAGCGACTACCCCATAGTAACTGAAAAAAAAGACCCATAATTTCAGTATGCAGCACAAAAGGCAAAGGAGAAATATGAGAAAAATAAAGAAAAAGAGGGGCTGTGTAAGATTTCAACAGGAAAACACGTTTCTTTCACGTCATTTTCCATGCTTGCCATTTTTTTGACTTTAGAAAGAGCCGTATCATAAATTCCATCCCAATTACTATTTACTGATTCTTGAGAACCAAAAAAAACCCCAAGAAATTTCACTTTAGTAGTGATTACTGGTATGCCAAACAAATTCACACTAGGAGCAGAACCTAAAGGTAACAAAAAAACATTTAGACGTGTTAATTTTGATACCAGTGCTCAATTGTACAGAACTTAAGAAGGTCAAGATATGTCTCCCTGATTCTATATCTGCAATAGGGCAGATACAATCGTCGGCGTAAGCTAAAATCTTTGAGAAATAGAAACTCTCTGTAGACACAATAGCCTGCACCTGCGTATCCCTGTCAATATATCGTAATAAAGGGTCCAAACCAAATACAAATAAAAGAGGACTCAAAGGGCAGCCCTGTCTAACTCCTATCCGATAAGGGACCGAAACCCCCCAAAAACACATTAACCAAAGGCGTTACCATAGCTGTGCTATATAGAGTTTTAAGCAGATTCAAAAAAATAGACGGTATACCATAGAAAGTTAAAACATCCCAAAGATAGTCATGTCTTAAAGAATCAAATGCCTTTTCTAAATCTAACGCTAGTAGATAACCAGTTAGCTGTTTCTTTGTACCAAACTCTAATAATTCTCTAATAAATATTAAATTTTGAGAAATATTCCTTCCTAAGACAGCACAGGTTTGGGTAGTAACCAACAATTTTTTTGAAACAGCTAATAGTCGGTTATTAAGAATACTAGCCAAAATTTTGTAATCCGTGGTCAGGAGACTTAAAGGCCTCCAATTCTGTAATTCCGTAGGATCTCTCTTTTTATAAACAAAAAAGAGGACCCCATTCCCATACTTAGAGTAAGTCTTTGTTCTTGCCAAATAACTGGATAAACGAGCAACAGCCATGGTGCAAGTGTGTCTGCATATGTTTCATAAAACAGGTTTGGCAAACCATCCCCACCAGGTTTAGAAGTAGTGGATAAATGACCAATTGCTTGTGTAATTTCAACTAAGGAAAAAGGAGCCTGAAGGGCATCAGTTTCCTGATCCGTAAGTAACGGTATGTCCAAGGTATGTAAAAAGGAAACAGGGGGTGCTAAACCTAGGGAAGAAAAGTTTTGTTCAACATGTTCTTGGACCATGTTCCTAATCTGATGAGTATTTTCAACTAAGGTGCCATCAGGCAATTTTAAAAAGGTCATACATAATGGTGGCAAATTTTTACTGGCTAAATCAAGAGGATTCACTTGCTCTCTAGTACCTGTAGTTAGATATTTCTGTTGTAACCAAAATTGTTTTCCTATTCTAGATAAAGGCTATCATTTTTTCCTTGAGAGCTAAAAATTGTTGCCTCTGTACACCTATGAAACTACCTGTGACAATAAGGCCATATATCTGGCTCTATACCTCAAATATGTGAGATCGGCGTCTCTTGCCTATATCTAGAAAAGTGCAAAAAAATATATTTAAATCCTTTTTAGTGTCCTCCTCCAATCCAGAGGGCTATCATATAAAAAGGAGATATCGGACCTTAAGGAAAAAAAGAAGTTTAACTGAGCAGCAAGTGTAACATCCTGTAGGAGAGACGTATTTAACTTCCAAAAACCCCGGCCTAGAACAAGTTTTTGATAATTACCAAGAGTAAATTTAACAATTAAATGATCAGAAGTTTCCAATGGCAACGTCAAGATAGAGCTACACATAATCCTCTGAGATACAAACCAAAAATCTATTCTGGTAGAGATTGAACCTTTCTAAAAAGTGTGTACTGGCATTTGGTGAAGTAGACCATAGGAGTCCACCAAATTGTTTGCTCTTAAAACAGACAGCAAAACATTTGTATCACAGAATAATTTTTTTGTCGTACGTCCCCAATCTTTATCTGTTAAACCACAGTTAAGTCGCCCCCATATCACCAACCTGGTATGTAAATATGGGAAATTAATTTAAATAAAGCTGCTCTATCAGCTTTGGACTGGGGGGCATAGATATTTAAAAGTCGGTAAATGCACTGTAAAACAACTATATCCATGAGCATTGCTCTACCAGTTACTATATCTAATAATTGTAACACTTTAATGGCTAAATTTGAAGAAAACAGAATCCCCAAGCCATCACAAACAGCTTCCCCTAGTGACCAAAAGGAAACACCCCAGTGCCAGTCCTGACTAGCAGCTTTTACACAGTTCAGGGAGTTTAACCTGGTGTCTTGTAAAAAAATAATAGAACCAGGATGAGTACTGAGGCTGGCAAAAGTGGTTCATCTCCGTAAAGGAGACTTTATACTGTTAACATTAACAGTAAGAAAAGAAATATGCATTGCCAGGAAGATTAGATGTTAGGAATAACCAAAGAATTCTAAAAGGTGAAAATCACTTCCGTTTTTTCCGCTTTTTTGGTTTAGGCTTATCCTTAACCTCAAACTCCTGGACATGTTCAGGGAGTGAGGAGGCGATAGATGAAAATCTGAATCCGCCTCCTCCTCATCCATCTGGTTCTTGTAAAGGAGCAAATGGGTTCACAATGGCGGAACCTACCATTTCTGGACAAAAGGAGGGGCCCTGAGCTCATTCTAGATGCTTTTGATCTAGGTGACACATTGAAAGAAATATCTGATGATGCTCCAGGGGGAGGCATACACAAGGGTTCCTGAGTAATACAAGTTTCCACAATTGGATGGGAAGCAGTCTGTCAGCCCATTACCCTGCTGCTCACTGGTCTTCATCCAGGGCAAAGGGTTAGTAACCAGAAGTTCAATCTGCCCCATTTCAGTTGAAGATGGAGGATCATGGGCACTGGCATCCATTCCATCAGGGATTGGAATTTTAGAAACCTCACCGTCAGTCAAAAGTAGAACTGCGTCCTGAGCTACAGTCTGAGCTGCATTATGGACTAGCAAATCTTGCGATCTTTGACATTCTCTTTGTGCGTTTGCAACAAAAACATCTTGTTCTGCCCTACAGGCAGCATCAGCATGGTTATGCGATGCCCAAGAACATATGCGGAATGTGTGTCCTTTTCTTCACATAAATTACATTTCATGGGGTTTCTACAGTGTGCACCTATATGCCCCAGTTCCCACATAATCCACATTTTGCTGGTCACTATATTACTGAAATGACCCAAAGCCCCACATTTATATCAGGCTCTGGGCTGTCCTGAGTAAAAAAGTACTCCTCTATCCCGACCTAAAAAAAAAACAATTTGGCAAATGTTTAGTCAGGCCATTCTCAATATGTAAGTCAATTTGATATCTCCAACCCCCTGTCCATAGATGCTCCTCATCAAGAATGGGCTCCGGGGGACTTTAAACAGAACAGTACTGTTTCAACCAATGTGTAATGTCAGCTACATTCACTCCTTCATTCCAAAAAAGAATAGTGATTTTCTTTGAAACTGGTTTAGTTAAGGGTATTGCCAAGTAAGGTTTTCATAAAGGTGTATGTTTCAAAACTAGGTACTGCTTCCAAAACCTGTTCAAACCTGCCGGGTGTTTAAAACTGACATAAAAAACTGTATCCCCGGGCATATGGATCAGGGCGTAAATCTCATAGGTGTGAAACCTCATACTGTTTTTTAATAGTTCACGTCCAATAAAAAGTCTGTTAGGGATCTCCTCCTGTGACCCTCTAAACTTCAAATGAACAGCATTGCGTCGTGCAGCAGGTTCATTACCTAGACCAAATGTGGCTGGAAAAAGGCATTCAGCAATATTACCTTGCCACACAGAAGAACCTCTGTCCTGACCAACCTCAGTCGTATTCACTGGAGTAGGGGAGACAACACCAACCTGAGCAACCACAATGGGGGGGGCTCAGGAGACTATATCACCCTCTTCCAGAACTCTAATGTGCTCCAACATATCAGGACTAGGAGTTTTAGATAAAGGATCCAATGTAAGAGTCGTTAGTTGACCTAAAGAAGCTGGGATTACTGGGAGTCAAAGTAACAGAAGAGGATAAAGAAGCCTCAAGAGGCTTGAAATTTGCATCTCAAGTTTCCCATCTGGAGATCTGATGCACCCCAAGCTTCAAAGCTGTGGCCACCTGGAGGAGATTCAGGAGTCTCAAAGACCCCACATTAAAAGAGCTCAGATTTGGAGAAGAGGGAAGGGGGGGTCAGGATCAGGTAATATAGGTGACTCTATGCTAGTAATACTAGTAGTAACAGTCATGTCATTTAAACCTTCTGCTGGAGACTGGGAGCACAAGGTCTGTAACTCAGTAGTGCTGGATAGTCTTTCAATGGGGAACAAGGGACCCTCAGCAAGGGCTGCAGTCAGCACTTCAGGAATATCCTTGCCAGTAGCCAAAGAGGACTCACCCTGTGAAGCCCCAGGTGTAGCAACAGAATCGAGCAGTTCCTCAGCAGATTATTCGTACTCCGTGGCTCCAGTATCCATAACCCCGCTTTCTGATTCCATCAGGGACTCTCCCTGCGCCACTTACGGTTCCTGTAAGTGCGCTTCTGAAAAATCAGACGGCCGTTGTTCCAACGCCTTTATCAGGTTGTTCCATCGTGCAATATACTGTCATTCCATATCCGCCAGCTGAATACAAAGATCTGCCTCTTCATTAGGAACATTGATCCTCGAAACGGACTCTTCTTCTGTGTGGAATAACAAAACCGCTACCCTCACAGCACCTTCATCCGAGGTAGGTTCCATCATTCTTTCATTAATGCAAAGGCAAAAGCCGAGGAGGAGAGCAGCTCCTCAGCTCGCCACACATCCTGCTTCGTCGGTGTCTGCAAGCCTTCTGGTCAAAGTGCCATCCGACAGCGCCCTCCAGAGTAGGGAAATTTTCCTGGTGTCCTGGCCAAATTTCCCTCATTCACTAGAAATACCACCAACAGTTTAATCTGGTTCAAGGTCAGTTGGCATTCATCTATATACCCCTCCCCTTGATCGTGCCTGAAAATAGGAAGGATTTGTCAAGTGCACTTACCTGGTCAACAAAAACTAAATAAATAAAGAAAATAAATATTGAAATGTAATAAGGGTGAGGTTCTTCCGAGAGTAAAAAATTATAAATACTTGGGTTTAACCCTGGATGGAGAGCTTCATTTTACTCAGCATGTTTTTTTATTATCTAAAGAGTTAGGGAATCCTGAGTTTTTTTTTTTTTACTGGAGTAGGTTACACTTTTTTCTTGTCTTATTAGGAAATCTCTAGCTAAACTCTATTTTTGACTGTTCTTGACCATGGTGATTGCATTTATGAAAATACCGCCAGTGAAATTTTAAGTACCCTGGATCCATTGTATCACAGTGCACTAAGGTTCATAACTGGACTCCCATGGAGTACACATCATTGCTATTCATACACCTCTGTAGGATGGAATTCACTGGGCACATGGAGGGCCAGTCATTGGTATCTTTATGTTTATAATTTTATAACTAGGGCATTACCTGGTTTTCTTCTAGATATTCCTCATCTAAAAAAACAATATGTTCTTTTGCTGAGATCACCCAGGCTCAGTAATATTAACATTCATAGACACAGAAACATAGAATTTGATGGCAGATGAGGACCGCTTGGCCCACCTAGTCTGCCCATTTCCCTACCTAATGCATAGGCTGCAGATCCTAGTTAACCAACAGCCTATTTCCTCCTATCCCCCACTAGAATTGCCTTATGTCTGTCCCATGCATTCTTGAATTTCCAAACTGTGTTTGAGTCCACTACCTCCTCAGGAAGGCTGTTCCATGTATCCATAACCCTCTCCGTGAAAAATACTTCCTCACATTACCTTTGAGCCATCCTCTCTCTGTCTTTAAATTGTGCCCTCTTGTTCTTGCACATCTCTTTTTCTGAAAGATGCTACCATCTTGGACTCTGTTGATTCCCTTGATGTACCTGAACATTTCTATCACGTCCCCTCTCCCTCCTCTCCTTGAGTGTATACATATTAAGCTTCTTTAATCTCTCTAGTATGTCTTCTGGTGCAGACATATAATCAAATATAGAATTTTACTTTTGGCTGTGTCCATTCCTGAGTCTGGGATTTATTCAAAAAACAGTGTAAATTAAATGTTATATTATCTATGGCACATTGTAAACAATACTTAACCAAAATGTATTTTAATTGTTGTAATTATTTTGGATGAAATTTGCTTCGATTTATAATTATAGGACCTGATGCAATTATCTGTACTTTGTTTGTACTGTTTTGTAGTGCTGTGTTTTATCTGTTATGTTTTGGATGTAGTTGTAAAGCAGAGTTCACTCTCAACCTTGCCATCCTATAACGGGAAAAAAAAAGTAAGGCGGGAATAGGGGGTGCAGGAATATTTGAGTATGGAGAGAACATAGGGTGCAGGAATGTGTAAGTATGAAGAGAACAAGGGGTACAGGAATGTGTAAGTATGGAGAGAACAAGTACTGCAGAAATATGTACGTTTCGCGAGAACAGTGTATATACGTGAATATGTAAGAATGGAGAGAACATGGGGTGCAGGAATATGTAAGTATGGTGAGAACAAGTGTAAGAATTAAGAGATCGGGGTGCAGGAGTATGTAAGTATGAAGAGAAGCAGGGTGCAAGAATATGGACTGTATGTATGGTGAGAACAGTGGGTGCAGGAATATGTAAGTATGGAGACAGCAGGGTGCAGGAATATGTACGTATAGAGAGAACAGGTGGTGCAGAAATGTGTAAGTATGACAAGAATGAGGATACAGGAATATATAAGTATGGAGAGACCTGGGGTGCAGGATTATGTATGTATAGAGAGAACAGGGGTGCAGAAATATGTAAGTATGGAGAGATCATAGGGTGCAGGAATATGTAAGTATGGAGAGAACAAGGAGTGTTAGAATATGTAAGTGGCTAGAACAGAAGGTGCAGGAATACATAAGTATGGAGAGAACAGTGGGTGCAGGAATATGTAAGTATGGAGACAGCAGGGTGCAGGAATATGTACATTTAGAGAGAACAGGTGGTGCAGAAATGTGTAAGTATGACAAGAACGAGGATGCAGGAATATGTAAGTATGGAGAAAAGAAGGGCAGAAATATGTAACTATGGAAGAACAGTGTGTAAAGGAATATTTAAGTATGGAGGACAGGGTGCAGGAATATGTAAGTATGGAGAAACTGAAGTGCATGGATATGAAGATGTGCAGAGAACAGTGTGTACAGGAATATGTAAACATGGACAGAACAGGAGGTACAGAAATATGTAAGAATTAATTGAACGGGGTGTTAGGCATATATTAGTATGGAGAGAAAAGGGGTTCAGGAATATATGTGTATGTAGCGAATAGGAGTCCAGGGATATGTAAGTATGGAGAGGATAGGGTGTGCAGAAATATATAAGTATAGAAATATATAATCTAGCTTTAGAGACGGCTGTTGCCACAAAAAGTGTTGTGGTTATGAACTATCGTCAGTCAGTTTTCAACTACAAGCAGCCATTGGTTAAATACATATATTCTTGGAAGTCTTCTTTTACCTGTATGTAGCTCAATTATAAATAACATTTGTATTGTATTGCAATTATAATGTACAGGCTGCAGTGTCCAAAATGAGCAATTGTTATCGCTGTCTGAGAGGGAGGCAGAACTCGCAGGTATTGATGTGAAAGAGAAAGAGAGGAATGAGAAACTGCCTTTTGTTGATGTGGAGGAGGAAAACAGCAACGGCCATCTCCTATTTGTTGATGTGAAGGAGGAAAACAGCAACGGCCATCTCCCATTTATTGGTGTGAAGGAGGAAAACAGCGACGGCCATCTCCCATTTGTTGGTGTGAAGGTGGAAAAGACTGCAGAGCAGAAGGATCACTGTGAAGTCATTCCCATTGGTGAGTATCATAAATGGTTAGATAATGTGTTTATGTGGAATTTCTTTCAGCTATGATTGCAAGGAAGTTGGGAAGAAAAGGAAAAACAGTTGGATAGAAAGCTTGACAGGAGTAAAGCCAGTGAGTATTTTAGAAAGAAACATATTACTGTTATAACTGATATGAGAATATACTGAGATTGGAGTCACATGGGGCTCGATATTCAAAGCTCTGAGAATGTTGCAAGCCCCTGGTGTGCCGAGCATGTGGCGCTCGCAGCTTGTGGATTGTCCCAGCCAGCAATCTGGATTTTCAATCCTGAGCACCAAATACCATAAGTTAGGCCAACTTTTCCCTGGTCCAACTGGCACCATTTTCAGATACTCTTTTTATGGGGCTTGAGACAAATCTTTGGTGTGAGCTGCTGCAAAATGAGGAAACTGTCACAACTGCACCCGTTGTACTAAAATCAGGTTCACTTGTGCCAAAGGAGTTTAATAGTCTTTATTTTACCAGGCAAGGTACCATTGAGCAAGCTCATTTGCAAGGTGGACCTGGACACATGCACATAAAATTAAACAATATGCAAAGAAAAAAAGATGGGTGTACAGTCAAGAAATACGATGCGGAAGAGGACATATAACATAGTATAGTATTAAGCAAGGTCTATACAGGCAAATATGCCAGAAGCGAAGAAAAAAAATTGTAAATATACATTACTATACAGTATGTACATGAACAGTTCAGGTAAAGGGGTAGGAGGGGGTGATAGGGAGAAGAAGGGAGAAGGAGCAATAAACAGAATTACAAGGCCTGGGATGGATGTCTGACACTTATTTCACTGAACTCCAGGAGACAGTTACAGAATACTATAAAGGAATGAGAGAAAAGCTTTTTGAAGGAGGAGGAAAAGGTTGTCAGGGCATCCAGCCTGAGCGTTTTTACCGTCGTTCCGTAGGTGAGAGTACATAAGCTTATAGATGCTTTATTAAAATGAGACCTAACTTTAGGAATGTATAAGGAGATAAATGAGAGCTGTGCAAGGAGTAATTGCCTACAGCACATAAGGGGCAAGCAGTCAGAGATATAGTGGGAAGCTATGTGTGATAGCTTTAAAAGTCAAAAGGTGGCATTTCTTTGCCTTCTGAACTTGAGGGATGTCCAGCCTGCTGCAGTATACAGAGAGCAGTGGTGGGTGAGGTATGGTAGAGCAGAGATAAATCTCAAAGCTCGGTGATAGAGCGAGTCAAGTTTAGAGAGTGTGGAGGCAGAGCCTTGGCCATAGAGGAAGTCGGCGTAGTCCAATAAGGATAGAAAGGTGGTTTGGACCAGTCCTTTTTTGGCGTCATAGGGTAGGAGATGCTTCATCCAGAAGAAAAGGCCCAGTCCCTGCCTTAGCTTCTTTGGAAGTTCCTCAGTATAGCCAGAGCATGTAAGCTTGTGGTCTAGCCAAAGCCCCAGATATTAAAATGTTGTCACATATTCAGTAGGTTCTCCCAGAAGCGTTAGAATCTACAGAGTTAAGCTATATAGGGAAGGTTTTTGACCTATGGCAGAAAGTGAGAAAAGTATGGCCTTTGTTGTTTTTTTTTTTTGCATTTAGACCCGTGCAACTGCACCAAACAACAGGTGTCACACAGGGCATAATGCAAACCCTGCATCACCCTTTGAAAATTGAGCCTTTGGTCTCGATTCCAGATGTGGGTGAGCAGGTAAATATCTGCATTATAAACATTCTGTAATTCAGAGAAGTGGGACATGAGAAGTGCACAAAAGAGGGAATAGACTAATTACAGATGTGGGTGAGTAGGTAAGTGTCTGTTGTGTAAAGATTTGGTCATTCAGAGAGGAGGGACATGAGACATGCACAGAGGAGGGAATGGACTGATTCCAGGCATATTTGAATAGGCGGGTGTCTCCATTATAAACATTTGGTCATTCAGAGAGAAGGGATATGAGAAGTGGACAGAGGAGAGAATGGACTTATTCTAAGCATGGGTGAACAGGGGTATCACAATATTGTAGTGAAACCCTTACAACAAAAGACCATTACAGTGGTAATTTCAAGCAGATTCAAGAATGTTGTTGTAAAGGTAAAGCTGCAGTTTCAGTGGTGTTTTGCTGGCTTCAAATCAACTCTGTCTCAGAGTTGATTATCTAAGATGAAAGTGGGTGGGGCATAGCTCCCACATGAGCACAACCCCCAAAAAACAGTGTTATCCTAACAGGTGAAATACAGACTGTCGATAATTTTACTGTTGCTGCAGAGGATGTCAAAACAGAATTGTCTAAGCAGGTTGGTGGAAGCATGAGCAGGCAGGTTTAGGCATTCTAAACATTTGATGGTCAGCCCATTGGCACCGAGGGCTGAGGTGCTGGAAACCTTACTCATGCTGCGCCAGTGACCCGGGTTTGGGAGTAACCTTGGGCCACCGAGGTGTCAACAGGGGGGAGGTGGGAGCGGGATTGAGCAGTGGCTGTCCTCTCCTGGAAAGGGAGGGTCACCTGCCCATAGTCCCGCTGTCACCAGATGGAGGTCCAGTGACAGGCATGGACAGTATCGGTGCAACAGGTAGGGTGGGAGGCATCCGCCAAGATGTGCATATGCGTGCCTCCACACGTACACGTCACGTTGGGGACATGTAGCAGCGGGTATCTAAACAAAAGGGGAAAAAACATTTGGCCATTCAGAGAGGAGGAACATGAGAAGTGCACAGAGGAGGAACAGATTGATTCCAGGCAAATGTCTGCATTATGAACATTTCATCATTGAGAGAGCAGGGCATGAGAAGTGTACAGAGGAGGAATGGACTGATTCCAGGTGTGAATGAGCAGGCAGTTGTCTGCTTTATATAGATTTGGTCCGTGAGAGAGGAGGGATATAAGCCACATTAAAGACATCAGTGAAACAGATTGTTTTTCAGTGTTGACCAGTTAGATCCTGCCCACCATATGTGCGGCTGCACCCCAATAGTTAGGATTGAGTAGGCACTTGAAAATTAAACTCAAGAATTTGCACTTTAATAACTTTGCAACTGTTGAAGTAATTTGCACGAAATTTGGTATGCAACTTCCTGTCGGTAGATCTCTTAATCTTCTTTGTTTTATTCTGGTCAGATGTCGAGCCCCCAAGTTATGGAGGGTGAAAAACATGTTTTACCCATTGACTTTGCTGGAATTTTCTTTGAACTTGCTTACAGCCCAGAGAGTTTGTTTTATGAAATTTTCAGGACAGAAAGGGACTACCCACATAAGTGCATTTTGCTAGTTTGCTGAAAAGGCAATAAGCCATTTTGAAGTTATTGCAATTTAAAAATCTGAAGAAAAAATTTCTGAGCATGCTCAGTGGGTACTCCAGTATAGTTATGACATAAAACTGGAATCCTGCATTGTATGAAAAAAAATTGTTTTCTTAGGGCTGCCATTTTGTTTTCAGTTTTTCCTGAAAAATTCAGAATTGGAAACCTGCCAAAATGATATTCTGGAATGGAACAACCATGTATCTTGCTTATTGAGACCTCCTAGGTGCATTCCGCACTTTACTGCTCAGAAAATGCCCTTAGAATGTGTTTTATTTCACTTGTCAATTCTTTGTTCATATCAGCGTCATATGACATAGGATCTTAGTTTGTATGATAAGATAGAAACATAGAAACATAGACTTTGACGGCAGACAAGGACCACTTGGCCCACCCAGTCTGCCCATTTCCCTGTCTTTTGGATAAGCTGCAGATTCTAGTTAACCAGCAGCCTACTTCCTGCAACCCCCTATAATTGCCTTATGTCTGTCCCATGCATGTTTGAATTCCCCCCACTGTTTTAGACCCCACAACCTCTCCAGGAAGGCAGTTCCATGTGTCCACCACTCTCTCCGTGAAAATAATTTCCTCACATTACCCCTGAGCCGTCCCCCCTCTAACTTTAAATTGTGCCCCCTCGTCCTTACACATCTCTTTTTCTGAAAGATGCTACCCTCCTGGACTTTGTTGATTCCCTTGAGGTACTTAAAAGTTTCTATCATGTCCCCCCCGTCCCTCCTTTCATCAAGGGTATACATATTAAGCTCTCTCAGTCTCTCTCTTCATATGGTTTCTGATGTAGACCCTGCACCATTTTAGTTGCCCTCCTCTGGACTGCTTCCATCCTGTCTATGTCCTTGCGTAGATGAGGTCTCCAAAACTGCATGCAGTACTCCAGATGGGGTCTCACCAACTGTCTGTATAGAGGGATAACCACTTCCCTTTTTCTACTAGTGATGCCCCTCCCTATGCAACCCAGTATCCCTCTGGCTCCCCTTACTGACTTCTCACATTGCTTACCCACCTTTAGGTCATCTGATATGAGCTAGGATCCTACTTTGTGGGCTACTTGAAGGAGATCCTGGTTCCTTACTGCCCTGGACGATCACTCCACTCAGCTGACGAGTGGTTGCTACAGATTCCTAGGGTGTTCGAAATCTTCTGGGGCCGAGCATTCATGCAGCGTCTCCAACCTTTGGAATTCTCTACCCTATCAGTTACAGAGTGCATGACCATGGAGGGATTCAAACAGACACTAAAGACATATTTGTGGTACCAGACATTCAGTGACTGATGGTTTCTTTAATTGTATCAGTTGTTTTATATTTTAAGATGTTGATATGTTCAATATGTTGTTTTATATTTGTTAGGCGCCTTGGTTTTTGAAAGGTGCCATAGAAATAAAGAATATTATTTTTATTATTTGTGAGTCATAAAAAGTGGATCTTAGTTTGTATCTATCATACAAACTAAGAGCCTACTTTGTATGACTCTGATACAATGAATTTAAATGTGGATATCTCAGCCATTTTTGGTATTTTCCACCAAATTTTCAGCATAGGCATTTTGGGGCCCTACCTTATGATCACTGTCACTGTTATTTCATTAGTTGTTCCCAAATGGTGATTTCAAGGTCACAAGCACGGAATCACCTTTTAGAACAGAATAATGAAGAGAGGTCTCAAAAGCCCATGTTGAAAATCTGGTGCAAAAATCCTGAAAAACAGCTGTGTTACAAGCGTGCATTGTGCAGTTTCTATGCACATTTGAACTTCACCAGGTTTTAGTATTTTCATTCCAGCTTTTCACATTGCCATTTTCACACCTTCTCATGAACAGTATCACTGTAATTTCTCACATCCTGCCAAAATTTGTTTTGCATCTCTGGTGCAGAATGGCACAGTTGCTGTGTGAAATTAACTTTGGATAGATTAACAAAATCACAGTATCAGTGTTCATGAGGATTTCCCAAAACTCCATGTTGAAAATTTGGTTAAAAATTCCCCCAAATTGCTACTGCTATGCCAGTGTCAGTTTCACGCCGCTCATAACTTTGCTAATTTTTCATGTTTTCCTTCCTGATTGTCAGCATTACCCTTTCCCACAACTCCACATGAACCATATACAGCTGGATTTTTCACAACCTGCCCAAAACATGATTTCGCACTGGTGGAGCAGAATGGCACGTTTGCTGTGCAAACTCAACTTTTGGGACATAGTAATGAAATGAGAGTGACACTGTTCATGATGTAGGGTCACCAGAATACCGTGTTGAAAATTGGGTGAAAAAATCCTGAAAATGCCTGAGTTATGTGTGTCCATGTTATTGTAGTTAGAGATGCAGCAAATTTGAATTCCACTGGCGAAGTGAGCACTTAACGTTGTCACTCCGCTATGCAGAGTAGCCAATGCAAAAGGCTCACTTTGCCTAGAAATTATTACTTAGCGATGTCATTCTACCTAACGCAAGTAAGGCAAAATGACAACAATATTAGCAGCCTTCACACACACACAGTCACCAAAATTAATGTGCATTCCTCAAAATGCTCATGTCTTGTGTTCAGAAAACTCCCCAGTGCTGACAAAGTGCAATGAGAGCACAAGAAATACAAAGTCTCCCAAAATTAATAGTGCACTCAGATGTCATGCATGCAGTAGTCACACAGTCACCAGAATTAATGTGCATCCCAAAAATGCTACTGTCTTGTGTCCAGAAAATTCCCCAATGCTGTCGAAGTGAAATGAGAGCATAACAATAAATGCAAAGTCTCCCAGAATTAATGTTGTACTACAAATGCACAGACAGCGTGACAGTGTGCTGCGCACTCAAGGGATGCAGATGCAAAGGCACAACAACACCTAACCAGTGCTCGTAAGTCACAAATCCAAATCTGAAAAAGGATGCCTTTTGCCGGTTGGTGGGGTAGTGCACAGCAGTAACAGTCCACTACCAGTAAAGATACCACAAAGCAGTATAAAAAATTCAAGCAGGTGCAGTGGATAGCAGGTTCACACTGCTGCAGTTACTGTGTGGAACAATAAAAGGTGTCTAATGGCATGCATCGCACACACTTACTCTGTCTGTGCATTTGTAGTACAACATTAATTCTGTGAGACTTTGCATTTATTGTTACGCTCTCATTTCACTTCATCAGTACTACAAGTAATGTGTGGCAAATTGAAAACCTTTAGTAATATAACCAAATGTTTTAAACAAACTGAAATTATACACTGCAGCACCAAAACAATCCGAAAAAAAATGTCAAGAATTACTGAAAATATTACTGTACGTACATTAACACAGTTATACAAGAAAAATATAACCAAAACAGAAAGACTGCCTTTTTCCCCCAGTTAATCTACCTACACCACAGATACACCCCCTCCCCAAAGCACACTTCACAGTACACAGACTGTCTGTTCTAAATTAACATTCAAATTCCACACACAAACAATAAATGCTCGATAATATGAGCACAGGAGGGTTTCCTTTACTCAATGTAGTAAATTGTGAGCAAAAAAAATGGCTCAAAAAAGACTTTTTTAACAGCTTTTAGAGGATTTGAATTGCAGAGTTCTGGGAGGAAACTGTCTCTATCTTCCACTACACACACACTACACAGAACTCAGGCTGTGCAGAATAGTCTAGAGCCCATGTGACCTGCAATCCCATAAAGCACTGCAAAATTTGCTTTTGGAGCTCAAGAACAAGGTGAAGTGAGGCGAAATACATTGATTTCAATGTACTTTACCTTAAAATTGTTGGAGAAGTGGTTTGGGGAAGGCAGAATAATGTAAAGTCATTGTTTCCAATGGACTTCGCCTTCTCCATTATAATGCGAGGTACTCCACTTTGTGTTGTGGAGCACTTCTCAGATTCCACGTTACTCTGCGAATCACTTCGCTGAGCACATTCCGGTCACTTCGCCCACCACTAATTGTAGTGCCTGCTTGAAAATGATTTGAGATATGGATTTTTTGCTACCTGCATCTTTATGTGGCCCAAGCACCTTTCGAGGTTTCGAACTCTTGATTACAACTGCAATGGAATGTTTTTCCATAGTTGCTATGGTTACTGAGATAGTGCCAGATTAGTGTTACAAGGGTTACTTTTCATTACTATAGGGTTGTGGTATGTCCATACTAGTTACTTTACCCTTTCTCAAAAAGAAGGGAAATTAATTGCAAAAAACTATGTTAATCCATCAGTTATGCTTTTTATGAAAATATAAAAGGCTAGGAAATTTGACATTAGGGTTACCAACCCTACATCCCATTTCCCACCCTCTACACACCAACAGGCATTGGGGTGTGCCTTGAGTCATTGGGCCTCTCACCCCATTCTCTGTATGTACCATTTCATCTTGTTTACAGAAAGAATGGGATGAGGTTGGGGCTGATGACTCCAAGGCACACCTGGTGCCTGTTGATGTGTAGAACAGTCTGGTGTATGAAGGGTGGGGGTGGCAGGGTTGGTAACATAACCATCAAGTTTCCAGCTGTTTATGCATCATGGGCTGTATGTAAATTCTCACAAAAATATTATGCTGGTTCAGCTTAAGCAGACCTGCATGGTACTGAAAGCTTCTCACACAATATGCAAAGGTTTTCAACAGAAGACACAGACACGTGTTTCGTCCTGCCAGGACTCATCAGTATGCCTCACCAATATGACACCCCAGTGGAATGAACCAGCTACCCTAAGTTGGTATATCTGGGTTAGGTTGTGGTGAGCCCAATAAAAAAAAAAAAGCTAAAACTCAAAGAACCTCAGTACACAAGCACTAATGCAAGGGTGACCCCAAAGGGCATTGGCAGGGAAGCCAAGTTTCAAAGAAATACAAAATGCATACTGTGTGAAAGACCTTTCAACACCTTGCAGTTCTGTTTAAAGTTAAACCAGTAAAATATTTTGTGGAGATTTGTGTATGCAGCCCATGATGCTTTGCATTATGGGGATATGTGTGATTTTGTGTCTTTAAAACCTGGCTTCCCTGCCAGTGCTCTTTGGGGTAACCCTTGTCTTAGTGCTTGCATACTGAGGTTCTTTGTTTTATATATATTTGTGTGTGTGTGTGTATGTATGCATGTGTGTGTGTGTGTATATATATATATAGCAAAAAATTCCATTTAATGCATCACTTATGGTTGTTCCACAGTGACAAAAGTGAGGAAATTTGGTGTTAGGGTTAAAAGCCCCCCTTGGAGCCCCACAGCCCTCCCCCCAAGCGGCATCAGGGTGCACATTGGGGTTGTTAGCCCTCACTCACAGGGTGAAATTTCGGCCTCACAACTCCAGTGACCCACTCTGGCGTCTGTCAGTCTGTGGAGGATCAGGTTGGGGTGTGTGGGGGGGGTTAGGAGTTCAAACCTAATGTCTTATTTCCTGACTTTTTTTGGTTTAACCCTAAATGATGCATTAATGCAGTTTTTTACATAGAATGTCCTGACTTTTAAAAAGTGTAATATAAGTAGTAAAAACATGTATTTGTGGGGCGCAGAGCCAGCTCCCACCAAATTATCAATTTTGCTAACAATATGCATCTCAGCCCACACTCCCACTTACACAAGCTACGGAGCCATGCAACAGCACTATAGGGCACCAAACTTTTGTAACAGTAATTTGTGCATATCTTGCAAACTGTAAGAGTGTAAAAAAAATTCTAGCATCATTGTAACGCATTGACAGTGACTACTGATGAAGCACCAAATGATTGCAAGCTGTATCTCACATCATTTCTGAGATATGGGCACCAAAAGCACTGGACGAGGCACTCTTTGAACCCTTGTGACAGTAATTTCACAGTATTTCATGAACCGTGCAACATCCCAAAAAAATTCCTGCATGTTTACTCTACAATTTAAAATCTTTTTCCAGCAGCATAGTTTCACTTAAAGGTGATCTAAGCCCCTATATGAAAAATCTGTATCTCCTTTGTTTCGAAATAACGGTGCTGAAAGTCATGACACAGACTGCAATGCAATCCTATAGGAGCGATGTCAATTCGTCATTGAATATCTCTGCAACCAATTGGTTCCCCAACTCCTAAACAGTATAATTCAGATCTCTGGACATCCCTAAACACCATGCAAATGTCGAATAAAAGACCAAACTGTGACTGAGGTATGGTCATCCCAATTTGGGCCATCTGGTCTTTCTCATTAACACTACCAAAAATACAAATCAATTTTTCCATAGGATATCATAGAATTTCAAATTATAGTAACTTTAAGAAAGGATTAATATGTTTTCACAAAACAGGTGCTGGCATGTTCCTTGGCTCAAGTTTTCTACATTCTAAGTTGTGGACCAATAGACCACAGTATCCACACAGCGCCACAGACAGAAAATGCACAAGCATAGCAAAAAGAGCATTTTTTGGGTACTTTGCTGCACAAACACCATATGTCCAACAGAAATGCAACATGGCAAATTGAGATCCTCCATACCAAACCAAGAATTCCAAATTCCGTTGAACAGTTGCAAAGTTATTAGTGCACAAAATCTGAGATTTAACATTAAAGTGCCTAAAACTGCATTTTGTGGCCCTTCTCTTTGCAAAAACCATATATCCGCCTGAAATGAAACTAGGCAGATCAAGAGATTGACAATACCAGACCGTGCATACCAAATTTCATGCATATCCATTAACCACTTGGAAAGATATTATTGCGCAAAATGTGAGGTTTAACATTAAAGCACCTACTCAGCCCTTAATATAGGGATGTGACGCACCCTACTCTAATTCCCAACACCTAAACAGTGTAATCACATCTGCAGAGCATCCTCAACAGCCTGTAAATTTCAAATAAACAGACCAAACCATTAATGAGGATGTGCAATCCTAAAGTTTTTACACCTTTAAAAATACCTTTGAAAATTTCTCAGCGGTAAGATAGCAAAATCTTGAGCTGCAAGAAAATCTTTAGCTGTGAGCATGCAAAATCTTCAGATGTGAGAAAAGACCAGATGGCCATACTGCCATTCTTCTTTCGCAAAATATACATATACATTTTCCCATAGGATATAATGGAAAATTAAACATTTTATAACTTTTGAATGGATTAATATGTTTTCACTAAACTAATGTAGCATGTTCCTTAGCCCAAGCTCTTTCTCTGTCACTGTGTTTTGGACCAGTAGCCCATATAGTGTCTCTTGATGTCATGGGCAAAAAACACACAAAAGTAATTGCAAAGCGCATTTTTAGTGATTCACTCCAAAAACTGTACATCTGGCTGTAACACAACTTGGTAAACCAGGAGATCTACCATACCAGACACACATTCCAAATTTTATTAACTTCATTTGAACAGTTACAAAATTATAACATGCAGAATTTGAGTTTAACATTAAAGTACCTACTCAATCCTAAATCTAAGGGCACGGTCCCATTAAAAGCATGTACTGGTGGGAGAGAACCCAGTGCTCCCACCAACTTGGGCCATCTAGGCTTTCTCATTAACATTGCAAAAATACATATACATTTCCACTCAGGATATAATAGAATTTCAGATTATTAGTAACTTTTGAACAGAGTAATATTTTTCACCAAACAAATGCTGGCATGTTCATTGGCTCAATCTTTTTCTATATGGTAAGTTTTGGACCAGTAGACCACATGGTGTCCACACAGTGTCACAGACAAAAAATGCACAAACATAGCATTTTTTTGCACTTGGATGCGCATAAACCGTATGGCCATCTGAAATGCAACTTGGTAAATCAAGAGATCCACCACACCAGACCATGCATTCCAAATTCCATGCAAATCCATTGGACAGTTGCAAAGTTATTAATGCGCAAAATCTGAGGTTTAACATTAAAGTGCCTAAAAATGCATTTGTGAAGTTTCTCTCTTTACCAAAAACCATATATCCACCTGAAAATTCTACTTAGGGCTCATGGATCGACCATACCAGACTGTGCATTTCAAACTTCATGCAAATCTGTTCAACAGTTGCAAAGTTATTAATGCACAAAATGTAAGTATAACATTAAAGCACTTACTCAACCCTAAATACAGTATGGGGATGTGACCACACCTAAACTAATTCCCTCAACACCTAAACTGCATAATTCACATCTGTAGGGCATCCCCTAAAAAGCCTGTAAATTTCAAGTAAAAAGACCAAACCGTTAATGAGATATGCAATCCTAAGGTGTTTACTCGGCAGTGAGATAGCAAACTCTTCAGCTACGAGAAAATCTTTAGCTGTGAGCATGCAAAATCTTCAGCTGTAAGGAAAAGCTCAGATGGCCAGATTGATATTCTTATTTTGCAAAATATACATATACATTTTCCCATAGGATATAATGGGAAATTACAAGTTTTATCACTTTTGAATAGATTAATATTTTTTCACTAAACCAATGCTGGCATGTTCCTTGGCCCAAGCTCTTTCTGTGTCCTATGTTTTGGACCCAAAGCCCACATGGTCTGCAACGCAGCAGCTCCATGGGCAAAATTTTTTCATTTTATTTTTTATACTTGTAAGCAGGATGAGCATAAACTGCCTGTTTCTCAGCGAAAAGTCACAACACAAAAACACATTAAAAAATAGATAACACATAAAAAGACAACTATTTAACATAGAAATATAAAATCTCACATAACCCACAATGCAAGCATCATGACACATATGCAAATCTACAGAATATTATATTGGTTCAGCTTCAAGCAGTATTGCATGGTGCCAAAAGGCCTCTCACACAGTTGCAAAGGTGCCAACCAGAATACATGAACACATGTTTCATCCTACCAGGACTCATCAGTATACCTAGTCTGTTTGACACCCCAGTGGAATGAACCAGCTACCCTAAGATGGTCTATCTAGGTTTATTTTGTAGTGAACCCAATTAAAACAAAAAACAATTTAAAAAGACAAGGAACACTCTGTGTGCAAGCACTGAAACAGTAGTTATGCCAATAAGCTGAGTTGGTAACAGTGATCATGTGATAGCTACAACCTAGATATTCACATGCAGCGAATACAATAAAAACCTGACTAAAGTCTAAAAACAAAAACATAAAGCATACAATGTATCTGAGACATTTTATCTTTTACCTACACAAAATCATTGCAGCCTGAGTAAAACTCAGGTAAATTGCAGGATATCCGACTACTGTATGATGTAGTAAGCAAATATTGTTTTTTTTTTTATATATTCTTTGTAAACCAGGTAAGGCCCACTAGGCAAAAGTGCGTGTTTTCAGTGGTGACCCGGGGCACTGGGGAGGTTGTTACTTGCTCAGAATCGCACAGTGTGCAGCTGGAGGTTGTAGAATCAAACCCAAGTCTGCTGGATACACTAGTTCAATCATTGTTTGTTACTCTAACACGCTAGACTATACTGCCAACCATAACAACACCCTATATGATGTTTTAACATATGATTTCAATAATAGTGCACAATACTTACATTGCATATTTGAACATTAAACACTCTTTACAACATTTTACTAAAACTGAATTGTTGCCACTCCATCTGCTTATTTTTTCTTACTCCAAAGTGGGTGAACAGTTGACAGAGCACTGTAAATAGCCTGAGGTAATGCTACTACTTGCAATGTCAGTGACTTTGGGTCAGAAGCAAACTCTGATTGCTAGAGATCTGGCCAGGGGAGTAGGATCAGACATCGGGGGGCTGTTGTTCTTTTGTGGGAAAGGTGGGCTACAGGTCCCACTACTTTACTGCAACCTGGGTGACCATGGGTGGTGGTGCAATGGGGCTGCAGAGCAATTGGGAGGAGAGGACACTAGCTGGGATCTGGAGCAGTAGCAGGTTTCTATATGCCCTACCTCCTTGGATCCCCTTGAGTGCCGGTGCCCTCAAGGACAGAGATCAGAAAGCCAATTACAATCACCCCACATTGGCCTCTGGTAGACTGGACCCAGCTGCCCCAGACTTCATAACCAGGCTCCATGAGGGACCCACTGGCCTGCCCAACACACTAAGGGACTGTGGGGGAGACCTGGGGTCCCCTCCCTTCCAACCAAGGGATACAACCCAGGCAGGATGGAGTTAGGCCCACAGGAGCTCCCGAGCAGTACCTGGGGTGAAGCTAGGGTACCAGCCTAGGGATCTGTGAAAAGTGGAGACTGATGCTGGCGAGGAAGGTGGCACAGAAAGAGAAAATTTAAAAAAAAAATGTAAAAAGATGCTGAAATCTTAGGGGATTCTGTGCAGTGAAATGCAATTTCCATGAGGCACTGGAACAAGAATTCAAAATCCGCAAGCCAAGTAGGATTCCATGATTTTTACCAGTATTATCAGTAAAACCAGAAAATTAGGATCCTTGATCCTTGGTTTAAACCATACCTGCCCTCTACATTGTCTGCACCAGACATGCCACTGCTCCAGATCCCTGTAATTAACACTTTGCTACAGAGAAAAATAAAGCAGTAACAGAAGATGTACCTTGCAAAAGACAAGTTGAATCAGAAGATTACAGCAGTAATCTGTTAACACACACCTGTAAACACCTTACAATAATGCTGCAGAGGTATACCCAGCAACAACAATTTGAATCAGAGAAAAATAAAGCAATAAAATGTTAGCAACAAACAGTAACAATCTATGTGAGTACAAAATAAAAATAACAACACACAGTAAATCTGCCTAGCCAAAAGAAGTCTTAATCCTTTCCCTTGCTCTGGTAAGGTTCTTTGATCTGTCCTTTCAAGCAACCTAGAAGGAAAGAGCTCAGGTGAAGCTAGTTGCCTTCTCCAGCAAACCCCTAATCTTCCACCTCCAAGATATCCATCAAACTGACCTTTTAACCCTTCTTTCTGTTGGAAGTTTCTGACAGTTTCCAGCCCAAAAAAAAACTCACTAATCACCTCTGGAAGAGCTGTGGGATGAAAGCAATTAGCTCCTTCAGTGTGAAGGAGACCCGCAACTGGCAAAACAGGTGATGGATTGCATTGGAAGGGGACATATAATAGGAGGAGGTAGGTGGTGCTGCCATTGCATGGCTCATTAGTGAGGCCCCACCTGGAGTAGTGTCCTTCTAGAGGCCACAACTCTGCAATGACATTAACAAGGTGAAGGTGATACAGAGAGGGCAACAAAAAAGGTGTGAAGGTTCTATGAGAAAGCATATGTGGAAAGGCTGCATGAACACAACATGTACTTCCTTGAAGAGAGTGAGGAGGAACATGACTTAAACCTACAAGTACTGCACAGGTGTGAACAAGGTGCTGGTGGAGGATCTGTTTTCAGAGAATAAAAGGCACCAGAACATGGGGGCATGCAGTGAAGCTATGGAGGTAATTTTGGAGAGATATAAGAAAATTGCTCCTTCAAGAAAGATGATGGACAACTATAACTGCTTGCCAGAGGAGGTATTGGTGGAAGACTGAGGGGCACTCAAGCATGCATGGGATTGGCACAGGGACATATTAGATAAAGGAATGGGGTGAGGACAGGACCAGTGACTACATATAGTCAGTGGTCTCAGAACAAAGATAAAAAATGGAGACTAGTTGGGCCTACTTGTCCTTTTCTGCCAACAATGTTAATGTTTCTGTGATGCAGACTTTCACCCTTATGAGTTCCAGAACCACATAGCTGGCCCCGTTCTCAATGTATCTGAAACTTTCTTCCTGCACCATTCCATCAACCAATTGTTAAATGAACTGCCTCTACTTCTCTTACCCTACTATCTCCTTGACAGCTAATCTACTAAACCCCACACACCTGAGCCTTGTTTCAGAGGCCGTGATAATGTATCCTGCCCAGTCAGGAATTTTCCCTTGCCTTGTTTCGTTGCCTATTTGAATCTTCACTGTTGTAACTAGTTTTAACCATATTTCTTGCTGCTATGTTGTGGTATCCATTCCTAGACTGTGTACATTTTATCTGCTTAAAATGTTATGTGAATTGTATTGATCGTTATTCTTCTGGTTTCATGTATTCATTACTACTAACTGTTTTAACCTATGCTATTGTAATGTCATTGTACTCATGCTATGTACCTGTCTTTGATTGTTGTACTCTCCCAAGTAGTACCTAAAAGAATAATGCTTTCATGGCTAGTGCACCTCCCGTTAACAAAAACTAAATAAATTAAAGTGCCCTATTCTCCTTACAGCCATACATAGGTAATACCTTGATCAATGACCATTGTACACACTACCTGCTGAAGAGACCCCTACACTGCTGCAACTTAAATTCCCCTACGCTACCACCCCTCCATTCTTGCCATGTTATTTGTCTGCCGGTGGACAATGACATCTAGCTGCCACCTGTGACCTGTTGGCTGAGCAATCCGCTGGATCATCTCACTAGCCTGTCAAGCTACAGTGCCAGGAGGCACTTTACCTCTCTTTACTCTCCAGCTCTCCCTCCCAAGTCTGTCTCACTAACAGTAGGGTGCCCTTCCAGCAGTTGCATCCTCTTGGGCTGAGTGCATCTTTATCCCCTTTGGGTCCCTCTTTAAGAGACCCCACATCATCCTAATGCCCTTCTTGGGGTCTTGGGGACCCTCCATCAGCTTCAGTAAGCTGCAGAATGTGGCTAGGCTGTTGACTGGACAGCCTAGAAGATAGTGATATCACCCTGATTTAGAATAACTGCATTGGCTGATGGTCAGGAGAGATTCTCTTCAAGGTGGGCTTGCTCACCTTTAAGGCCTACACAGTTTTAGCTCTGGCTGTTGTTGGACTTTCTTACCTGCCTCAAAATCCCTCCCTTTATCCTCCTTTGGTAGCTGAGTGATTCCCAGGACAAGGTTAAAAACTAATTGGCAACAGAGCATTTAATGTCTGACCCATCTTGTGGAATTTGCTTCCTACAGCTGTCAGGAAGACCTCTTCAGTTGAGGTATGCAAAGTCCACCTCAAAGACCACCTGTTCAGTCAAGCCTTCCTGGACTTACTCCTCAGGCATTAATGTTAGCCTTTATTAGCTGCTGCTGTTAAGGCTTTTTGCTGTATTTCAACTATAATTATTAGCCTGCTGTTTTATATTTAGCCTTGTTTTACTTTTTGTCTTATCTTTGCTACTGTTCTGTGCATTTTGTATTTGCATGACACCCAGAGCCTCCTGGAATTGGCACCTAAAAAATAACATTTGCCTTGCCTCCCTAGGCACTACCTTGTGTGCCTCCTCTGAGCTGTCCTGTCTCACCACTATGGTGAAGGAATTTTGTGTTGACACAGGCTGAGGGGTGTGTATCCTACACATCACCCCAACCCTTCCAATGCCTATCCATATAGGAGAAGTGTACACAGTACTGTGTTTTATTCTACCTGTTCTTGTGTCTCCCCAGCAGAGCCTCTTGCAGGCTGTGGCCAATCTGCAGACACCTGCTGTTACTTATATTCAATGTTCTTTGCTAAAAAAAAAAAAACAGTGTTAATGCACCAGTTAGAGATTCAGTGTAAAGTGACAAAGTAGGAAATGTGTTCAACTTTAGCATACCCTACCAAGCAACAAAAAAGAAAACTTATGACAGCCTGAATCTTGGTGAATCAGGGTCATATCTAATAAGGAGACTGTCAGCCCATACCCTCAACCATTGCATGATCAAACAACATTAGATGTAATTTGTTTTCAAATAGGGCCAACAGCCACTTCTAGGAGTGGGGTTATTCTAGATGCCCTACAGGGGGCATGCCTTAGACAACTAGTATTGGAGACCACTCGAGAGGGAGCAATCTTAGACCTGGTTCTCTCAAATGGAGATGAAGAGAGGATCACAGATGTAGAAGTGGGTAGCCATTTGGGAACTAGCGACCATCGAACAGTATGGTTCACAATAAACACAGCAATAGAGTCAAGCCATACGAAGACAAAGGTGCTGGATTTTAGGAGAGCTGACTTTGCCAAAATGGGTGAGTGCTAAGGAATGCACTAGTAAATGGGCAGGAAGGAGGTGGAAGAACAATAGAATAATAAAAACTGCCATCACAGAGGTAACAAGCCTTTGTGTAAAAGCAAATAAACAAAATGAAAACAGTGAGAAACCACTATGGTTCTCAAAGGAAGTGGCAGTGAAGTTCAAGAGAAAAAGCATTCAGGAAGTACAAGGAATCACAGAAGGAACAGGACAGAGAACTGTATCAGTTAAAGCAAAAGCAGCTGGAAGGCAGTCAGAACAGTAAAGGAAACCAAACAGGAAAATATAGCCAACTCAGTTAAGAAGGTTGATACAACCTTTTATAGGTACATCAGGGAACAAGAGAAGACCAAGGGAGGGATAGTGAGGGCTTAATAAGGGGAGGGTGGGCAGAGGGTGACTGTGAAAAGGCAGAGATACTAAACAAATATTTTGCTCAGTATTTACAAGGAAGAAGGTACCTAAAACAAACGGTAGAAACACTCTGGATACAGAAGTTGATACAGCCCATTACAGAAGAAAAGAGTTCTGAAAAGAGCTCTTAAAACTGAAGATGAACAAAGCAATGGGGCCTGATAGGATTCATCCCAGAATTCTAAAGAACTAAGGATAGAACTAGTGATACCACTGACTACCCTCTTTAACAAATCATGGGAGGATGGGTGGTACCTGAGGACTGGAGGAGGAAGATGTGATTCCTTCACAAAAAGTGGGAGCAAAGGCGAAGCGAAACTACAGACCTGTTGGTTAACCTCAGTGGTAGGAAAATGATGAAATCACTTCTGAAGGAAAAGAATTTACGTATCTGAGGCCAGAGGGCTGGGACCCAAGGCAGCATTCGGTCATGCCAGACAAATCTGATGATTCCACAGCTGGGAAAGTAGTTGATCAGGAGGCTGGACATAGCACCTGAACTTTACAAGCATTTGACCAGTCCCACACAAAGATTAATACAAGTTAGCCAAGCCCAGGGTGGGTCCCAAGATGACAGCCTGGGTAAAATTGGCTGGAGAATAGGACACAGAGGTAATAATAAATGGAGTCCACTCTGAAAAAGGGGTTAGCAGTAGGGTACCACGGGTTCAGTATTAGGACGGTCCTCTTAAGTGTCTTTATAAGCATTGCAGAGGACTGGAAGAAAAATATGTCTCTTGCAGATGACACAAAATCTACACAAGTTGATACACAAGGTGAGGTGGAAAGGATGAAGGACCCAGGAGTTGAGGAATGGTCGTGTAACAGATTCAATGTAAGTGCAGGTAATGCCTGAAACAAAACCAGGGAGAGTACACAATGGGGTGAATACTAACAACAACAAAATGGAAAGGACCTGGGGTAGTCATATCAGATGACCTAAAGGTGGGCAAGTAATGGAGGGCAGCAAGGGCTGGGAATGCGGATGCATAGGAAGCATCACCAGTGAAAACAAGTTATTATCCTCTGTACAGACAGCTGGTGAGACCACATCTGGTACTGCGTACAGTTCTGGAGCCAATCTCCGAAGACATAGACAGGATGGAAGCTGTCCAGAGGGAACCAACTAAATGGTGCAGGGTCTACGGAGACATATGAAGAGACTTAAGGAACATATATAGCCTTGAGGAAAGAAGGGAGAGAGGGACATGATAGAAACTCCAAACCTCAAAGGGAATCAACAAAGTCAAGGGTAGCATCTTTCAAAAAGGTGTGCAAAACAAGGGCACAATTTGAAGATAGAAGAGCGACTCAGAAGTAATTAAGAGTATTTTTCACAGAGAGGTTGAGGATGTATGGACAATACAGAGGTTAAGGAGTCAAAACATGGTGGAATTCAAGCATGCATGGGACAGTCATAGAACGCTAGGGGTAGGGGTAGGAAGAAGTAGGCTGTAATTAACTAGGATCTGCAGCTTATCCATCAAGTAGGAAATAGGCAGACTAGGTGGGCCAAAGTGGTCCTTATCTGCATCAGTCTATGTTTCTAACAGTCTGTTGGCTGCATGTAGGTAGACACAGTTCTTCAGAGAAAAATAAAATTAGTGAGGCTGGATCAGAAGAGCCTCCTTGATTCATCAACAGGGCTGCTGAACTGTAATTTCTTTTTTCTTTGTTGCTTCTTGTCTAGTGGGAAGGTTGGGTTGGAAACCCCACAATTCCTCTTCTAACAATCTGAATCCTAGCTGGTGTATTAACAAGTTGTGCAAAAGTGCCACACCTTTTAGAAGCAGAATCATATCTATTTGGACCTTCATGAACATCATATTACTGCAGAAATGCAGGTCATAGCTGTGTTACAGCTACATAACAGTACACATCCATGTGGGGTTGAAAGCAAGAGCCCATCGTCTAGAGTGGGAAGCAGTTTATTAATTTGTTGTATTTTTTTGGGGCATACTTCAAAGAAAAATATATGCAGGGCTTGACAAATCCAACACAACCAACTTTGGGAACAATTTTTAAGTGAGGAAAATAATCAGGTATTTAATGCATCCCACAGACTACCAAAAAGTTCCAGTTTTTTTTTTTATGTGTGTGTGTATGTACTGTTTTTCTTTCTAGGTTCATAGCCAGCACTAGATATCCCCAACATTTGCACTGCCAGGGCAGTCACTGATGGTCTTAGTTATAGTCATCGAGACTGTCCTACCATGATGGGATACACCCACAGCCCTGGCTCAACAGCAAGACAGTGCATTTGCCAACACTCAGACTGGGATGAGCATGAGGAGACAGCAAGGGAGGGGGACCCTGTTGAAAACATGATTGCTACTGGTCCAACGCCAGACTGACAGGGTAGGCAGCATGTGGTGAGAAGACCCCTAGTCCTGGCCATTGCACTTAGTGGAACTGGCAGTATCAAAGCTCTAAGGCGCATTTGAAGAGGTGCCATTTAACTACTGACACAGCTAGAGAGAGGCTGGTACATTTGATACAAATCCTTGCTCTTGTAGCATTTGGTGGCGGTGCCTCGACTCAAATTTTGGGTGTGTTTGAGGCCCATCACACATCTCAATTGAATCTGCATATCTACTAATATACAGTTGGGAATTGCTATAAAATGAAAATAAGCATCTGGACCAGGGAACGGAAATCAAGTGTGATTGGGAGGATGTGATGTAAATCAGTCAAGTGGAAGAAGATAGTCACAAGGAGGAGGGAATTACTCAAAGGCATCTGGCTACTTCACTAACATCACCATGGGTAATGCAGCACTAGAATGGCCGGTCCTCTGACACTAAATTGCTACATAGCAAGCAAAAGCTAAAACTCAAAACAAATTACACAGAGCACCAACTAGATGAGTAGACATTGGAAGCAAAAATAAAAAGGGGTGGATTCAACGAATTGTCACGATTACACACAAGCGCGGAATGGTCTTAAATGGTGGATCACAGCCTCAGACTCTATGACCCAGTAATGCAACCATCCTAACTGAAATAAGAGCTTTCAGGGGAGAGGTCAGTAACTTTGGCACTGAGCTCAATGCAGAGATAGTTAGCCAGATATGATGGCTGCATGGCAGGGTTGCTGATTCTGGCAGCAAGGGTACAGGGTTTGAAGCCTGCAGTGCTACCAGAATATTCCCCATCTGCAGGCACCTCTCTGGGCTGAGGAGGTTGCTCATCTCAGGCTGAGTTGGCCAGGTTGTGGCACCTCCTCTTCATCCAGGGACCACCAATGACTGCGTTGCCTCGGTTGCCAAGAAAGGAGCAGTTGGACGACAGTGGGCTCCAGGGAGGGTGAGATGGTGGAACAGAGCTCCCTCAGTTGTACCTCTCCACAATTCTATGCCATTCTGGCAAAGTGTGGTGCCTCTATGGGCACCACAGTGGAGCCAAGGAGGATGCTGGGAACCTCCAAAGAGACCCATAGGAGGTGGCAGAGGACCCTGCAGGGAAAACAACTCCTGGTGGGGACTCCATTGTTAGGAAGGTAGAACTGGGCAAGGGAGGGGGGAGAGGGAGGAGGTGCCTGCTGCGCCATGGCTTGGAGGGACAGGAAGATCCTCAGGATTGCTGGAGCAGCTACACAGGGCAGGGAGCTGGATGTCGTGTCCACCAAGGGACGAGCCACAGCCAAAAAGGGATTGAAAGTGCAGGAAGAGTTTGTGGAATTGGGAGGGGCCTTAGTCAAGTAGCATGCCGCGGTAACCTTCTCAGAGTCTACCATCTGGCATAGGGAGGCTAAGATTCCGTACCATAGGATTCAATCAGTGGTTGAAAAACTGGTGTGGAGCTCAAGTTGCTTCATTGGGGACTGGGAATCAACCTGGGTGATACAAGCCTATACTAGCATGATGGGCTGCATCTGTCCGGAGGGAACCAGGATCCTAGGTGATAGGTTTAAATACTTCATTGGCAGAAGCACCCAAACTAGCCAGGAGCACTGAAGGGCAGGAAAATCCTAGCCCCCAAACATCACGGTGTAAGTGTGGCAAACACAACATGGAGGTGCCGATGGGGAGAAGGGCAGGGTAAATGGAGAAAGTGACAAGGCAGAAGGACGGGATGGGGCAAAAGGGGTAAGGCCATCAAGAAAATGGAGAGGACCATCCAATGCCCATAGTCAGGCAACAAACTCCTGAGCTGATGGCCTTAATGGAAGAGGATGCCTGGATAGTAGCAGTCACGAAACATAGTACACAGAGACCATGACAGGATGTTAACATACCAGGTACATAACCTAGGAGAGACAGGCAGGGAGAAGAGGGGAGGAGTAGCTCTCTAGCAAGGAAGGATAAAACAACTGAACTAAGAGTAAACAGGGAGGAGAGAAGACTGTGGGACACCTTGGAGACTGGAAGGGCACCCAATCCGCACAGGGTTGTGTACAGACCCCCATATAGGGAAGGAATGGACAGGATATGATAGAAGGCATTCTTAGAATGGCAGAAAGAGATACTGTTGATGGGAGACCTGAATATGCAGATGTACTGGAGCACATGCTGCAGCCACATCCAAACGAGAGCCATTCTTGGCCACAGGTGGCAGGCATTAGACAGCTGATTGGAACCCACTCGTGAGGAGCAATCTTAGACCTCATACTGTCAGCGGGAACAGAGAGATCTCAATCTAGAAGTGGGTTGCATCTGGGGACAAGTGACCATCAAACAGTGTGGTTATCGTTAAACTCAGCTGAAGTCAAGCTACACAAAGTGAGGTACTGGACTTTAGGAGGGCTGACTTTGGCAAGATGGGAGAGTGCCTCAGAAAGCACTAGCAAACAGGCTAGAAGGATTGGGCAACAATAGAGATTATCAAAACTGCATCCACAGAGGCAACAAGCCTTTGTGTGACAAATAAACAAATCAAAATGAAAGAAAAAGCCACATGGTTCTCAAGAGGGTGCTGAAAGTCAGAAAAAAGATAGCATTCGGTATAAGAACACAGAAGGAGCAGGACAGAGAACTGTACCAGTTAAGGCAGAAAGAAGCAGGGAAGGAAGTCAGATTTCCGTCTCTATACCTCTGGTGCCTCTTTGTTTTGACCTCACCACCTCCACGACCTCTGTTCAACCAAGCATGGTTTCTTTGCTAAATTTACTTCAATATAGTTCATAGAACTTACCTTCACCTACTAGATTACATAAGATAGATAACACTATTTCACAATTCTGTCAAAGATGTCAGAATGATAGGGCTCCTGCTTATCCCACATGTTGTTTAAATGTGTGAAACTTATACCACTTTGGAAACATAAATGTTCTTTATTGGGAAGACCATTGTGGTCTTTGTTCCCTTTGATCCTGGAATTGCAATATTTGTCTATGCAATTGATTTGAGCCATTCTAGGGACCTAGGGGAACACAAAGGATTCTTTTGGAATATTGGTATATTAATGGCTGGCAAGGTAATACTCCAGCATTGGAAACACATGGAAGCTCCTTCTAAGGAAGAGTGGAGGGAAAAAATACTGGAGTTTGCTAGGTAGACAGAGCTGTGTGTATTTATCTGAAATGCTATAGAGATGCACAATCTAATATGGTCTCCTTTAAGCAAAATTTGATTCATTTGTTATAAAATTAAAATTGGCTTGAAAAATGATATGGCGTGATGTTAATATGAAGTCTCTAAGAAATTTCAAAGAACTGAAGCACCCACGCTCTGAGTCATTTAATTTAAAACAAAACAGAAAACAAAAGCCTGGTTTCCTTGCTCTGTTCCTCTTCCTCTGTGGTCTCGGGTGCAGGCTTCCTTCATCTCTGTAATCCCCGTTTAATAATATCCTGTGTGTCTTGGTGCAGGCTTCCTTTTGTCTCTGTAATTTCCATTAATAATATCCTTTGTGTCTCTTGTGCAGGCTTCCTTCATCTCTGTAATCCCATGTTTAATAATATCCCTGTGTCTCGATGCAGGCTTCTCTTCTCTCTGTAATCCCTCATTTAAGAATATCCTCTGTGTCGGCTTGCAGGCTTCCTTCATCTCTGTAATCCCCTGCTTAAATATCCTGTGCTTGCTCTGGTGTCCAGATCCTGTCTTATGCCCTCCAGTTTCCCTTTCAGTACTTCCTGCATTCCTCCCAAAGTCCGCCTCTGAAGCTTCTTACCATCCAGGTTACTGAGTTCTCTGGTCCCCTATACATCATGATATTAAACCACACACCATTTAGTGATCGTTGTCAGCTAGTGGGTCCTCCACCCTTATTTCCCTTTACTGCCTCCTATTCAACAATACTAGATCTAAAGTGTTCTTTAGCCTAGTAGGTCCACTAACCAATTGCATCAGGAGACCCTCCTGGATTGCATCAAGGAGCACTTGCTTTCTAGCACTGATGGTGACGCGAATGCTCCAGTCAACCTCCGGCAGGTTGAAATCCCGCACGATGACCACCTTCCCTTTCTACATACCTTTCTATTTGTCCCACTAATTCTCTGTTAAGCTCTCTTCAGACTGGGATGGTGGCCTGTATACCACCACAAACCTCCAGTTTTACCTCTTGAGTGTACAAGCTGCAGCCAGCTTGCCTCTGTTCTCTTTTCTTGTCCCTTGTGCATTCCTATTCCTCATAGACTGCCACCCCATTCCACCCCTCCCCTCATGGACCTTCCTGTATGATTTGTACCCTGGGATTGCCAGATCCCAGTCCTGGTGCCTCGGTTGCCCACATTTCCTAAGTGACAAAGACAGTATCCACCTCCACATTGCCAAGAGTGCCTGTAGCTCAGTGGATTTGTTGCCAAGCTTCTTGCATTTAGCAAGACCACCTCCATCCTTCCCTTCTCTTCATCACCCTCCATCTCCTCCCTTCTGCTGTGACTCCACTTAATCAGATCCCTGCCTACCTGCTGTCCACTTGCACCCCTCTAACTTGTTTTAAATCCAGCTGTGTTGCAATATACCTTCCCAGTTCTTGTTTTAATACCTCCTTCTCCTCTCCTTCTCTTCAGATACAGCTCTATCCCTTGTAAATAGATTGTTTTTTGTCCAGGTATCTGCCCCAGCGACCTATTAGCCCATACCCTTGCATTTGACACCATTCTACCAACCATGCATCCAACTCCTAATCCTCCTTTCTCACTGTGTTTGCATGTGGTACTAGGAGCACCTCCAGAAGGGCCAGACTCCCCATTCCTCCTTGTTACGTAACCTTCCCAGTTCCTGTACATCTCCTTTCACCTCTACCATTTCTCTCCTGGCGTCTTTGTCCCCACATGTACCACAATGTGCATATTCCTCCCACCCTCCTCGTGCACCTTAGAACTGCCTGTCCTGTTTTGTCTGCCTTAATCCCAGTCTGACTCCACCCATATTGACTGTGCCTGTCTCCTCCTTGTGGTTTCTATCCCTTAGTATGGAGTCCCCAACACCAGTACCCCCCTGTTTCCTACGTGCCATCCAGGTTCTCATTCAGGGCCATTCAAGATGGTGCTTTTACCATTTTGCCCCAGTGTCTCCCCCCGCCCTCTATTGAGAGACTCTTCTCCCTCTTCCTGTTTGACTGCCGACCTCCCTCTCCCCCTGACTTCTCCTAGTATTATCCCTTCCCCTGCCAAGCAAGGTCAATGTCTCCACTAGTAATGCCCCTCCTCCCCTCTCGTTAGTACTATCCCTACACTAGCATGTTAATGTCAATGGTGGGAGGACCCCGAACTTTGGCTCTGTCGCACCATAAACTGCACTGAGAAATGATAAGTGACTTCTTGGAACCCAATCTAAATCAAATGGCAGGAGGACGCCAACACTGGGTGTATTCTGTGAGACAATAATGGCATGTATAGTGTACACATAGAAACGAACATTGCACGTCCATCTGCCAACACCAGGATGACAACTTTCATACTCTACATGTTAAGTGTAATCACCTGTGAGACTTTGGCAGATATGCAAGCACGCCATGCACTGGATGACTGCATGCAGCCAGCTTTGTCTAGCTTACTTCATACTTGCTTGTCTGGCCACACATGTGACTCCATTTTCACACATAGTAAGAACAGTGCAGTAATGAAACATAGAAAACAACCGGTGTGGTATGTATGCTACAAATTACCTTAGTCATTGTACTATCTTACTGAGATGTTATATTACAGCATTTGATTAGTCTTCTCCTGATCCTCAGCTGTGCCTCTTGCATGTCTTGTATTCTGAATGCCTGACAGCTTTTTGCAAGTTTCTCACCATCAGCCTCTAATCCATTCCCAAATTAAAACATCCCCTTTCACTATAATGTGTAGAATGCAGCATACGCACCACGGATGGAACAAAGGAATGTGTGTCACGCTTTCAACAGGTATCACCTGCCTTCCCTTTAGTCAACCAAAGTCATTCTCCACTACCATACCACCACTCTGAGACAGTGGTTAAAGTGTTTCGGGCTAATTTGAGGTTTCTGATGTCAGGGACTGGCTTCATCTGTCATGACATCAGTGTAGGCTGGGTCCCCAATAAATGAATGGGCACCTGTACCCCACATATTTCACGTGTCACACTGCTTGCAGAATGTCAGACATTGTGAACTTTAGCAGGCCATCAATGTTAACATCCTGAAAGCAGTACTGACTGCCCACCACTGGCTCTGCATCACTGTAGAGTGCCGGCCTTTATGGTTGAAGAAGTCTGCCATGATCTTTTGCTGGTGTCTAAACTAGTATGTTGTGTATATCTATTGCACTGGCTGTTTGTGATAAACTAAATCTTTCCTCAAATGCTATCCAAGATGTCTTGTAGCTGTGTGCCTTTAGGGTTGTTATCATGTGCATGTAGGTGTCCGTGACAGCATTGCAGTGTTACTCACACACACCACAGCAGACCACCTCTTAGACACTCCAAACAAGTGTCCAATGGACTGATACTTGTTTGTGTCCTGTCTCCAAATCGCACAGCCAGTCTTACTTCAGATATAATAGCTTGATGCATATTGGTGTTCTGTCTTCTTTATTATATGTCATATTTTGCTCCGTTTAAAGTAAAGGTTTCATGACTCATGCAGAAGTTTTCATTCCATTTATATTGATTTAAATCGTTGTTCGTTTAAATTCCAAAACACTGAGGAACGCTTCTATGTCCACAGTGTATTCTTTCTTGCTGGTGCTGAGTGCTACAGTCATTAGCAGCATAGAATACTTCATCTCATACATTGCAAAGTCTTCGTGCAGATGGCTGCAGAAGGGCCTCATCTATGTATGATAGTGGTAGCAGGGCTTCAGTTCTCTCTTGCATGTGCAAAGTACTACATTCAGAAGTCCATGTTGGGTGCCCTACAGCAAAATAATAGAAAATGGAACATTAGGGCTTTGTGTGACAGGCACATTGACTCATGGTACCATAGATCTTACTTTGAGAGGGCTCTTGCAGTAGGTAATTAATATGGGACTGGCGTCGGCGGGCGGCAGGACCCCATGGAAAAATGTCTGGCCTTCGCAGTCCCTGGCGGACCACCCCGCTGTCAGGTGACGGCGTCAGGCACGCCATCTGTATAAGAGGCGGTCCTGGACACCCGCCCAGTTCTTTTCCGCCATCAGCTCGTTACAGCACTGCTGTAGTTCGTGCTCAGCCCTGTTGCTTCAGTCGGTTTTTTATCGAAAGTATCAGTATTTTGCATTTTATTCATCAGGTGAACGTTGGTTTGCGTCGTCCTCTTCAAAAATATGTGTGACGTATGCTGGTTTGCCTCACAAAGGCGGTCACCTCTCTGCCTTTTATTTGGGTCCCGACCTGCTTGGTCGACAAGTGCCCTGATTGCCTGCATTTCAACGCCGTCCGCCTGCAGATCGACGCCAGCAGTCTTGGAAGCCCATCTCCTTAAAAGAGAAAATGTCTTACAATGGAGAAGGAGTCTAAGCAGTTTAGGCAGGCATCTAATTCCCCAAAAGAACACAAGAAGTGGACAAAGAGGCACCGAAAGGCCCTTCTTCCTGACTTGACTGGAGCCCTGGTTAGGTAATGTCCCTCCAGGGATCGCCTGATGGCAACCTAAGGCTTTGGAGGAGGTGTTACCCACCTGTCGGGTTTATGCTCGAGCCTGTTGGGTGCCTCCGGCAAAGGAGGCTTCTTCCCAGTACTGCCGCCGGGCTTGCTGCCTACTGGTGCGGGCGCCCCATAAGCCGGACATCGGGTCATCTGACGTCCACCGGAGAAGGTTGCTAAGACGCCCGACCCTGGGGCGGTGTGCTGGTGTCCCCTCGGATCGGGCCACTTCCCACCGTCTGCCGCCTCCGATGAGGGACTCTGTCGGACACTGTCTCTGGAATCTGCTGAGTCTCCCTTGTCGGACGCTTGCCTCACGGCTCGGACATCGGAGCCACGCTAAACTTGCACCATCTGTCATTCCAGGTTCCCGCAGTTTTCCTGTTGTCCGGGAGCCTAGTCCCCTGCCTGACCTCTGGATTCTCCCTCCATCCTAGGTGATGCTGGATGCTTTTCGCCGTCAGATCCCTCCAGAATCGGATCTGACGCGCCCCAGCGCCACCCTGATGCCGGTTCCACTGACGCTGCCCCACACCGGCTCACCGGGTGTTCCAGCCGCCCTCCAACGCCAGTGGGGATATTCTCCATCGGGTTTCTCCACCCCACGGGCCTATCACGTTGATCCGCCTATGGAGTTCTTGCTGGGCCATCTGTTCGCAGTTGCCTCCGTACCTGGGTATCCACCATCCTATCAGACGCTGGCCTACCCAGGTCCACAGTATCCCGCGCCGCAGTACCCAGCGCCGACCCCACGACGCCAAGTAGTACCTAACGCTGCAGTACCTAGCTCCAGTCTTCCTGTAGCCAGGTTATGGATACTTGCCATAAGATGTCATCCATACAACTGTCCTCCTCCTCCTCCTCCTCCCCCCCAGGTGGATCTTGGAGATTCCAGCCTTCTGGTGGGCTGAGGCCAAGGCTCAGCTCACCAAGGAAGTCGAGCCACCTCACGGTGACGGTGCCACCTATAGCTCCTGTGATGCTCCCAGATTGCACACTCTCTCCACCTCGGATTCCTGCTTTCCCCTCAGGATCCAGAGAGCAGGACATGCATCCAGGGATCCTCTAAGGAACCCATTCCTCCTAGACGAGTTAGGAGTCTACTCTGCTTCAAATTCTTCTTCTTCTTCTTTCTTTCTTGGACCTCTGATTCTTTGACGATGTCTAAGAAAGACGAGAGCCTTGCCCATCCAAGCTCCTGCTAAGGACTCCTCCGTTTCTACTAGAGGATTCTTCCTTCACAGAGTTTTGTTAGAAGATCCAGAAAGTCCATCAGTGGTCCTTAGAGCCAACCGCGGGTTAAACCGCTGAACATCTGACTTGCCTCTTACGGGCCCCTCCTCTAGTGCCACTCCTGATCGACCATGCCCACCTTGTTCTACTATTTTAAACACTGCGTGGTTTTAGCCCCACTCCTGGAAAGTCCAATAGGCTATACCAGGCTCCAGAGGGTGTGACTTTCTAGACTCTCACCCCTAGCAGACTCCAGGATTAGCGCCACGGCCGGTCAGCACACCCGGTTCATTTGAGCTTGTCTCCTATATGAATCTGACTTCTGGATCAGTATGGTGAAGATCTATGCTCTTCCACACTGTGACCAGGGCCTAAATTGTGTAGCGCACATGGGGATTACTAGAAGGCTGTCCTTACCCAGGTGGAATCTAAGATTGACTCCTGTCAAGCAGGTTAGCTGATCTTGTCCGCTCTGCCCGCCGCCAGTCATCACATTGTGAGGATGACCTATAATGCAGTGGATACGCAGGATGGCGCCCGCTCGCCTATGTCTCTTTGCCACGCATGGCCCGTGTTTCAGGTCTGGTCTCGAGGCGTAGTCGTAATTTAAGAAGCACCTCGAGTTCGTGTTTTTCAGTGGTGATGTAAGGGATTACTGGCTGCAGGAGAAGAGGGGTGCCCCTCGATCTGTCGATTCCATGTACCGTCCCCATCCTTAGCGCCTTTTCGCAGATGGCGGCCTCCTGCTTAACCCCCAGGGCAGGCGGCTAAACGGGGCCCTTATGCCAGGCCTCACCAAAAAGCAGCGGTGTTCTAGCTATGGCGCTGCTTACACCACCTGACTCTTCTCTCCCACCGGCTGTGGACTCCCGAGGAACTGGTAGGAGGGAGGTTTTCCTCCACCTTGGGGCTGGGAGAATAAGCACGGATTTATGGGTGTTTCAGATCATAGCAGAGGGCACTCATAGAGTTCTGCAGAAACCTCCATGTCACCCCTCTGAACTCCTATTACCTGGGACCATCTTCTTTGGCCACTGAAGAAATATCTGCTCTCCTTGTGGCGTAGGGCTATAGAACCCATCCCCTCACCTTCATGTGGGATGGGTTACTTATTCCTATTTCTTCCTTGTACCAAAGAGAACGGGAGATCTCAGACCCATTCTCGACTTACCCTGAACTTCTATGTGGAATATAAAAAGTTCAGGATGTTCTCCATCAAAACCTCTGCCCCTTCTCTGGCTGGGCTAATGGCTTTTGTGCACTGGATATGCAGGATGCATACCTGCACATCTCCTCGCCAGACCGAAAGTATTTCAGGTTTGTATTCCAGGGGACCATTACCACCCGGTGCCCCTTTGGTCTTCCTTGGCTCTGAGTTTTTTCCTAATGCTGGTGGTGGTAGCGGCCCACTGCATTTGGGAGTCAGGTTTTTCGCTCTGGATGATGGTTTGATGCCTCATCCAGGAGGAACTCCTGCATTTTCTCTCCTCACCTAGCAGGTTTTACTGGTCTGGGTATCACCATCAACCATTCCAAGTCTCCACCTGGACCCTTCCCAGAGACTCTAGTTCTATCAAGGCAGTCCTCTATATGACAGTGTGTAGGCCTTCCTGCCTCAGACAGGGGGCCACTCTCAGCCCAGATTTTCCTTCTCTGTGAATGCATAAAGGTTCCAGCGAGGTCAGTGCTCGTCTTTCTGGGGCTCATGGCTGCTACCATCCTGATGGTTCGGCGGCGCGCCTCCACATGAGGATCTTCAGTGGACTCTCCGCTTCAGTGGGATCAACTTTAGATGACCTAGATCATCTGGTGCTGATCTCTCGCCAATGACAAGAGACTTGCAATGGTGATGGTCTGAGAGATCCTGTTCTGGGAGTCCTCTCTTTCATCCTCCCTGCCCAAACTCTGACCTCGGACGATCAGGAAAAGGTGGGAGCCCATTTGGCCTCACCAACCCAGGGTTATGGTCCATATTGAGTTAGCTCCACATCACTGCCTCGAGCCACGAGCAGTGCTGTATGCCTCCAGGCCCTTCACCACATCCGCCCCGTCACCTAGCTGTTCAAACAGACAACATGTGCGGTGTGGTACATCAACAAGCAGGAGGGACTCGGTCCTACCGCTGTGCAGAGGCGGTGAGGGTCTGGAATGGGCACCTTTCATAACCTTACCTCCCTGCGATCCGCCTTTGAGTCAATGTCCTGGCAGACAAGCTAAGTCGCTCTCGCCTGCTATACGTAGTGGGAACTAGACCAAAAAGTTCTAAAAGCACTTACAGATTTGGGGACTCACAGATGATCTGTTCGCTTCTTCCCAAAATGCACAGCTTCCAAATTTTGTCGCTCGCTCCAGAGCTAGGCACTTCGGGCTGTCTGTCTCTAAGCTGGGCAATTTGTCTATGCTTTTCCACCAATTCCTGGTCCCTCGTGGTGCTGCAGAAACTGGCAGAAGGAGGAGAATGATTCTGATCACCCTTTCTGGCCCAGGCAAATCTGGTTCCTTCTACAACAATATTCAGAGGTTCCTCCCTTCCTTTATCTCGAGGATCAGGGGACCCTGTCCATCCAGGACTCAAGTCTTCAACTTCATGCATGGCTCCTGCAGACTTAGCCCAATACGCTTTCATCTCTCCTAAGGTGGCAGAAATTTGGAGGCTAGGAAACCCTCCACTTAGGTCCACTCTGCTATGAAATGGAAAAGATTTTCCATTTGGGCTGTGTCCAGGAATGTGGAGCTTTCTTCTGTCCTGTGACTGTTCTGTTTTGATTATTTGTGTCATCTTTTGACCTGGGTCCTAGTCACCTCTTTCCTTCACATGGCTATTTCAGCTTACTTTGTTTCCTTCATGATAAACCATTTTCCTAATTGAGGTATCTAAATTTTTCAGAGGGGTCCTCATCTCAGGCCCCTGTTGACTCGCCCCTTGGGACTTGAACTTTGTCCCCAGAAACTTACTTTTCCTCCTTTGAGCCTGCGGGTTCTGCAACTTTGAATTTCTTATCATGGAAGATGCTTTCTTGGTGGCCATTACTTCTGTCGCAGAATTTCCGAGTCTATGTTCTTATGTGCAAAACTCTATCTGATTTTTCATAAAGAATGAGTATCGCATTTAATCCTAAGTTTCTTCCGAAGTGTAAAGGAGTCACCTTAAATCAGTCTATTAAATTATCTGCCTTTTCTCGCAGTACTCAACCAAGGAGATAATACTTGCTCCATACCAGATCGCCCACAGATTCTGAGATACTCATTGATAGGACAAGGATCTCAGAAAGATTGATCTGTTGTCTGCCCTTTTTTGCCAAAAAGAGAAGGCAATGTTGTCTCCAAGCAATGCCTATTAAAGGTTGGGATTGCATCACTTTCTGTTATGATAGTACAACAAGACTCCTACTGGTCATGTGGTCACCCACTCATGGAGTAGCAGCCTCTGTGGGTTTTTTCAAGAATGTGTCTGCAGCAGACATCTGTGTTGCTGCCACTTGATCTCCGTCCATACCTTTACTAAACATTACAGTTTGGACATGGCCTCGCCATAGAGCAGGCTTGGTTAGCTGCCTTGCAAGGCCTTATCTTAAGGTTGTTTGCTTCTTGAGTAGTTCTCTTCTGATGCCTTTTATTGGTTCCAGACTGCTTGGGATTTGTCCTATATGTAATTACCTACTGCAAGAGCCCTCTCAAAGTGAGATAGGCAGTTACGTAGAACTTACCATAATAGTATATCATCGAAGAGGCCTTGCAGGTGATCCCTTCCCGCCTCCCATCCCCTAGGTTTTCACCCTTTTCCATTGAGGGAACTATCTGCCTCCTCTCGTCCGGCCTTCCATGCCTGTGGTGGGAAAGAACTGGAAAGCGAGCGTCCGGGACCGCCCCTTTATACCGCCGTCTGACGACAGTCATCTGACGTAGGGGCGGGCCCCGCCAAGGACTGCTAGCTAGAAATTTTTCCGTGTGGTCCTGCCCCTTGCCGACATCAGTTCTATATGTAATTACCTACTGCAAGAGCCTCTCTCAAAGATCTACTGTAACGGTAAGTTCTTACATAACTGTACTTTGTATTCCTTTGTTTGCCAGCAGAGCCATTATTCAGAGAATGATCCTTCCCCTCTTCGACTACGGTGACATTATCTACGGCAGTGCTCCTAAGTCTACCCTGGGGAGACTGGACACCCTCTTCCACTCCTTCTGCAGGTTTGCCCTGGATTGCCACCCCTCCAGACCCACCACTGCCACCTTTACCCCCACTCTCTCTCGCTCTCTCCCTCTCCCCTGTCTCCTTCTCTGAAGCCAAAAGCTCATGGCTCTGCCCTTATTACTAAGCACTGGCTGAATTCCATCCCATCTTACCTCTCTTCTCTCCACTGCTTCTCACTCTGCATGTTCCCTCCATCGCTCTAGTCAACACACTCTAGTTCTTCCTTCTAGAAGGTCCTCAACTGGTCAAGCTGCTTTCTCCTACCATCTTCCCAAATTTTGAAAATCTCTCCCACTCCCCATCCGCTTTGCCACCTCTTTTCCCTCTTTCTTTGTGCTCATATGGCCCCCTCCTGCACCTGCCCTGACCCCTTCCTTTTCTCCTCCCCTCCTCATTTTCTGATCTTACAACCCTTCCTTGACCTTCCCCCCACCTGGCCTCTGCTTCTTCCTCCCCACTCTTGTCCTCCTCCTGTCACCTGCCTCTTCCCCTTCGACTCCTCCCTTCTGATTGTTCTCCACCATGGTGGGTTAACCCTTCTGGTACCATGCGCTCCTCTACACCATTCTTGAGGGCTGCTGTATGTCTGATTATGCATTGACCAGTATCTAACTCTTTGTAATCACTCTGTACCTGTCAGTGCACATCTTGATGTTTATTTGTGGTATAATGCTGTGCTTGTGTTTTATGCTACCCTGTATAATTTTGCACTCTTAATGCACATGTAAAACTTTTGTACTGATTTGCACATGCCTATTTTCCTTCTACCCTCTACCCCAGGACTCATCTGAGCTCTCAGTATGTCTTTCCTGGTGAAACTTTCAAATTAATAAATTAAATTATTGGTCTCCTTTAGCTTTCCTAGTTATACCTCCTTGTTGCCCTCAGACTGATCCTCCTTGTACATTTTTCATGCTACCCTTTTTGCCGTTACCACTTCTCTAACTTCTCTTGTATACCAAACTAGATTTATTAATTTTGTGTTTTTTCCCTTTCTGCTTCAGACAATCTTTGGTGACCTCTATCAGTCTCACTTTGATGCTCCTCTCTCTCTCTCTCTCTCTCTCTGTCCCTGCTACTCCCTCAGTTTGTCATGGAGGACCTTCCCTGTGTCTTCAGTAATCGCAGCCATGATATCCAACGCCATTGTCCTGGACTTGAGGTGCTGGCTTTTTAGGGCTAATACTGTGTCATGCTGAGTAATTATCACTCATCCCCAGGGTCTCTTTTACTCTGGCCTGTACTACTGTGTCCTGATTTGACAGTACCAAGTCGAGGATGGCTCCATCTTTGGTTAACTCTATCACCCATTGTACAAGGAAGCCATCCTGCATTGAATCTACAACAACTTGGTTCCTGGCACTCCTAACCCCCGGCATTTCCCAATCTGGTAGGGGATCCTCCATCAAGATTGTGTTTCCATAGTGGTTGCCCTTCTGATGTGGTCTTGCTAATACCCTGCAGCCCTCCCTGAACTGATTTGGTGATCTTTAGGACACCATCACCAGCATTCTGAGGTTCTTACATACTTTAATTATTAACTGAACCCACATTCGTTTTATCCTCACCCCCGAACATTCTTTGCCTCTATTGGTTTTTTACAGTCTCCGTGTATAGCGTAACCCCTTCTCCTGCCCTTTTTCATATCCCTTTAAAATAGGACACATATTGGGATAGCCAGGTCCGAGATGGGATTTTGTGTCACCTACATTTTCATGATGAAAACTATGTCCAGCTGGGCTTCCATCACCATTGTCTGTAGGTCCCCCATTTTATTCCCAAGATGCCTGATGTTCAGACAGGCTGCCTTCTTCTACTGGCTAGGTATCTCTCCCCTCACTTGACTGACTCCACCTACCCCCTTCCTAATATCCTTATTCCATCTCCGCCCCTCCTTGTCTGCCCTATATTACAATCTCTGTCTGTCTTCACTTGTTGTGGGAGTGTCAGCAAAGCCTCTTAGTCTTGTAGACTGTGAATCTCAACCTTGCCTAGCCACATCCTGTTTAAAAGTTGCTGATTTTTCAATGTGTCATGTACACGTACAATGTGTAATGTGAAACCAAAAGCAGCTAAACATGTCTCATGTTCTTTCAGATACCAGAAAACTTTGAAGATGTTGCTGTTGATTTTTCTGAAGAAGAATGGAAGATGTTAAGCAAACAGGAGAAGGAGCTTCACATGGAAGTGATGGTGCAGAACTATGAAACCATGGTTTCAGTAGGTAAGGATCAACCCAGTCTCAGAGGAGGGATCTTTATTCTGAGGGGGATGGGCTTACTTTTAGCAACTTCAAGTCTGATAACATGTTGGGAGAAAGAATGAAAAGAGTGTCTTAGGGGCTCTGTTATAACACTCCTGTACATTTTTTGAAAAATGCAGTGTGAAAAGTACATTGACACTAAGAAACATAGACTTTTGCAACAGTTAAGGATCAGTTGGCCTACCCAATCTGTCCAAATTTCCCTACCTATAGTATCACTGCATAGCCTGCTTCATCTTTAGCTCATTCACTCACTTCCCTTCCCATAAGGTTCCCTTATGCCTGTCCCATGCATTCTTGAACCTCACCACTGTGGGCTTAGCCTTCCGCTTTCAGTTTGGGATACTCTGTGTTATCAGAGGGAAGGACTTTGCAGGGGATGAGAACATAGGACTTGACAGCAGAAGATGGCCTTTTTATCCATCTGTTCTGCCCTTATCATTGCCTAACTGATGAGAAAGAGTCCCCTAGTGGTCACTTGTCTTCTCCCTCCTCCTTTAATCCTCATTGCCCCCCCATACCCATGTGTCTGTCCTGATTATTCTTGAACCCTAACACTGATTTTAAACAGACAGTTTCATTAGCATAAAAATATAGAATCTGATAGTGAATAAGGACTGCTTGGCCCACCCAGTCTGCCCATTTCCATACCTAATGGATAAGCTGCAGATCCTAGTTAATGAACAGCCTACTTCCTCCTACCCCACCCCCTTAGAATTGCCTTATGTCTGTCCCATTCATTCTTGAATTCCCCCACTGTTTTTGACTCCACAACCTCCTCAGGAAGGTCACTCCATACATCCACAACCCTCTCTGTGAAAAAAAAACTTCCTCACATTACCTCTGAGCCATCCCCCTCTATCTTCAAGTTGTGCCCCCTTGTTCTTGCACACCTCTTTTTCTGAAAGATACTACCCTCTTGGACTTTGTTGGTTCCCTTGAGGTACTTGAAAGTTCCTATCATGTCCCCCCTCTCCCTCCTTTCCTCGAGGGTACACATATTAAGTCTCTCTTCCTATGCCTTCTGGTGCAGACCCTGCACCATTTTAGTTGCCCTCCTCTGGACTCCTCCATCCTGTCTATGTCCTTGTGGAGACTGGGTCTTCAGAAATGCTTGCAGTACTCCTGATGAGGTCTCACCAGCTGTCTGTACAGAGAGATGCCCTATTTGTAGACAACTCTCTGCCCTGAGGGAGGAAGTTGCCCGTCTTCAGGCCACACTGGACAGTAGTACGGGGACCTTCTCCCAGGCCACACTGGACAGTAGGAAGGGAACCTCCCCCATCCAAGGAGTACCACAGCCACCACCACCACTACCTCAGAGATTGCGAAGAAAACACAGCAGTTGGACCACAGTGGGCTCAGGAAGGGTGAGGATGGTGGAATGGAGGCACACCCAGTCAGTTGTTCCACTCCACAATCCATACACAATTCTGTGGGAGCATAGCTCCCCTATGGATGCACCCACAGAGGAGACTAAGGAGGCTGAGGACAGCTGTCACAAGGGAGCCCCACAGGAAGGAGGCAGAGGACACCACAAGGAAAGGAAGCAGCTCCTGGTGGGGGACTCCAGTTATTAGGGGATAGAACTGGGAGGAGCTGGGAAAACTGAGTGCAGGTGCCTGCCTGGTGCCATGGCTTTGAGGGACAGGAAGCAGATCCTCAGGATCACAACAACAGCTGCAAGGGAATCTGAGCTGGATGTAATTGTCCACCTAGGGACAAATGACTTGGCTCATCATGAGGTTAGAGCAGTGCAGGAGGACATTGCAGAGTTGGGGAGGGGCCTAAGACAAGTAGCACACACAGTATCCTTCTCAGAGGTGCTGCCTGTCAAAGGCATGTGGTGAGGCGAGGGTAATTGGCACCATGCAGTTTAATGAATGGTTGAAAAAATGGTGCGGAGCTCAGGGGTTTGGCTTCATTGGGGACTGGGGTTCCACCTGGAGGGACACCAGCCTATACTGGCAGGATGGTCTGCATCTGTCCAGGAAGGGAACAAGTCTTTTGAGCAATCGGTTTAAATGCTTCATTGGCAAGCTTTTAAACTAGTCAAAGGGGAGGCACTGACAAGCAGCAGAGAAATCTCAGCCTCTCCCTACAAAACAGGGTACTAAATGAGAAAAAGACCAAGGTAGAACGGCCAGTGGGGATGCTGCAACAGAAAGTAAAGCCATCAAAAAATGGAGAGCAATGAGTACCAATGCCCGTAGTCTAGGTAACAAGCTTCCTGAATTAGTGGCCTTGATGGAGGAGGAACATCTGGATATCGTGGCAGTCACAGAAACATGGACACACAAAACCATGACTGGGACGTAAACATACCAGGATACACTATCTACAGGAGGGACAGGGAGGGTAAAAGAGGAGGAGGAGGAGGAGTTCTTTACATAAAGGAAGGAATAAAAGCAACAGAACAAAAGGGTAAACAGGGAGGAGAAGAAGCACTGTGGGTAAATTTGGAGACAGGCAATGGCACCACAATCCGCACAGGGGTTGTATACAGACCCCCTTCTCAGGGGGAGGAAATGGACAAGGAAATGATAGAAAGTATACTTAGAATGGCAGAAAAAGGGGAGATACTGCTGATGGGTGATCTGAATATGCCAGATGTTAACTGGAGTGCAGTTGCAGCTGCCACTCAAGAGTGCAGTTATTCTAGATGCCCTCACGGGGGCATGCCTTAGACAACTAGTACTGGAGCCCACCTGAGAGGGAGCAATATTAGACTTGATACTCTCAAATGGAGATGGAGAGAGGATCACAGATGAGAAGTAGCCATCTGGGAACTAGCACTGACCAAACAGTATGGTTCTACAATAAACACAGTAATAGAGTAAAGCCATACAAAGACAAAAGTACTGGACTTTAGGAGGGCTGACTTTGCCATAATGGGTGAGTGCCTAAGGAATGCACTAGCAAATGGGCAGGAAGGAGGGTGGAAGAACAATGGGGAATAATAAAACTGCCATCACAGAGGTAAAAGCCTTTGTGTGAAGCAATAAACAAAACAAGACGATGTAAGAAACCACTATGGTTCTCAAAGGAAGTGGCAGTGAAGGTTCAAGAGAAAAGAAAGCATTCAGGAAGTACAAGGAATCGCAGAAGGAGCAGGACAGAGAACTGTATCAGTTAAAAGCAAAAGGAGGCTGGGAAGGCAGTCAGAACAGCAAAGGCCCAAACTGAGGAAAAGATAGCCAACTCAGTTAAGAAGGGGATAAAACCTTTTATAGGTACATCAGGGAACGAAGGATGACCAAGGGAGGATAGTGAGGCTTAATAAAGGGGAGGGAGGGTGGGCAGAGGAGACTGTGAAAGGCAGAGATACTAAACAAAATATTTTTTGTTCAGTATTTCTGAAGGAAGAGGGGAGATACATAAAACAAACAGTAGTAACACTCTGGATACAGAAGTTGATACCGCCCATTTACAAAAGAAAGGGTTCTGAATGTACTCGTAAAACTGAAGGTGGACAAAGCAAGGGGGCCTGATGGGATTCATCCCAGAATTCTAAAAGAACTAAGGGTAGAACTATTGACACCACTGACTACCCTTTTTAACAAATCATGGGAGGATGGGGTGGTACCCAAGGACTGGAGGAGGGCAGATGTGATTCTCCTTCACAAAAGTGGGAGCAAGGCAGAAGCAGGAAACTATAGACCTGTTAGTTTAACCTCAGTGGTAGGGAAAATGATGGAATCACTTCTAAAGGAAAGAATTGTCGAGTATGTAGAGGCCAGAGGGGCACAGGACCCTAGGCAGCATGGATTCACAGTGGGAAGGTCATGCCAGACGAATCTGATAGATTTCTTTGACTGGGTGACCAAAGTAGTAGATCAGGGAGGGGCTGTGGACATGGCCTACCTAGACTTTAGCAAGGCATTTGACACAGTCCACACAAAAAATTAATATACAAGTTAGCCAGCCTGGGAGTGGGTCCCAAGATGACAGCCTGGGTAAAGAATTAGCTGGAGAATAGGACACAGAGAGTTATAGTAAATGGAGTCCACTCAGAAGAAAGGAGGGTTACTAGTGGGGTACCGCAGGGTTCAGTATTAGGACCGGTGTTCTTCAATGTCTTTATAAGTGGCATTGCAGAGGGACTGTAAGGAAGAGTATGTCTCTTTGCAGATGACACTAAGATCTGCAACAGAGTTGATGCATAGGGTGGGGTGGAAAGGATGGGAAGGGACTTGGCAAGGTTAGAGGAATGGTCAAATGTATGGCAGCTTAGATTCATTGCTAAGAAGTGCAAGGTAATGCACCTGGGAAACAAAACCCAGGGGAAGAGTACACAATGGGGGGTGAGATACTAACAACAACAAGAATGGAAAGGGACCTGGGGGTAGTCATATCAGATGACCTAAAGATGGGCAAGCAATGTGAGAGGGCAACAAGGAGGGCTGGAGGGATACTGGGATGCATAAGGAGAGGTATCACCAGTAGAAAACAGGAAGTTATTATCCCTCTGTACAGACAGCTGGTGAGACCCCATCTGGAGTACTGTGTGCAGTTCTGGTGACCCAATCTCCACAAAGACATAGACAGGATGGAAGCTGTCCAGAGGAGGGCAACTAAAATGGTGCAGGGTCTGCACCAGAAGGCATAGGAAGAGAGACTTAATATGTGTACCCTCGAGGAAAGGAGGGAGAGGGGGGACATGATAGAAACTTTCAAGTACCTCAAGGGAATCAACAAAGTCCAAGAGGGTAGCATCTTTCCAAAAAAGAGGTGTGCAAGAACAAGAGGGCACAATTTGAAGATAGAGGGGGGTGCGGCTCAGAGGTAATTTAAGGAAGTATTTTTTCACAGAGAGGGTTGTGGATGCATGGAACGGCCTTCTGGAGGAGGTTGTGGAGTCAAAATCATTGGGGGAATTCAAGCATGCATGGGATAGTCGTAAGGCAATTCTGTGGGGGTGGGCATAGGAAGAAGTAGGCTGCTGGTTAACTAGGATCTGCAGCTTATCCAGTAGGTAGGTAAATTGACAGACTGGGTGGGCCAAGTGGTCCTTATCTGCCGTCAAATTCTATGTTTCTATGAGATAACAACTTCCTGTTTTCTACTGGTGATGTCTCTCCCAATGCATCCCAGCAACTGCTCAGCCCTCCTTACTGCACTCTCACATTGCTTGCCCACCTTTAGGTCATCTGATATGAGTACCCCATGTCCCGTTCCATTTTTGTTGTTGTTCGTATCTCACCCCCAATGTGTACTCCTCCCCTGGGTTTTTGTTTCCACGGTGCATTACTTTGCACTTTGTAGCATTGAATCTAAGCTGCCATACATTTGACCATTCCTCCAACCTTACCAAGTCTCTTCTCATCCTTTCCACCCCACCTTGTGTATCAACCCTGTTTACATTTTTGTATCGTCTGCAAAGAGACATACTCTTCCTTACAGTCCCTCTGCAATGCCACTTATAAAGACATTGAAGAACACCGGTCCTAGTACTGAACCCTGCAGTACCCCACTAGTAACCCCTCTTTCTTCAGAGTGGACTCCATTTACTATTACCCTCTGTGTCCTGTTCTCTAGCTATTTTTTAGCCAGGCTATCATCTTGGGATCAACACTAAGGCTAGCTAGCTTGTATATTCATCTTTAATGTGGGACTGTGTCAAATGCCTTGCTAAAGTCTAGGCTAGGTAGGTTATGTTCACAGCCCCTCCCTGATCTACTACTTTGGTCACCCAGTTAAACAAATCTGTTAGATTTGTCTGACATGACCTTCCCACTGTGAATCCATGCTGCCTTCGGTCCTGTGCCCCTCTGGCCTCTAGGTACTCAACATTTTTTTCCTTCAGAAGTGATTCCATCATTTTCCCTATCACTGAGTTCAAACTAACAGGTCTGTAGTTTCCCACTTCTGCCCTGCTCCCACTTATGTGAAGTGCAATAACATCTGCCCTCCTCCAGTCCATAGGTACCACCCTATCCTCCCATGATTTGTTAAAGAGGGTAGTCAGTGGTGTCACTAGTTCTACCCTTAGTTCTTTTAGAATTCTGAGATGAATCCCATCAGGCCCCTTTGCTTTATCCATGTCACAGTGTGTGGGAATAAACTTCAAACAAGGCAAATTTACAGGTTTAAAACACACCTGGTGTGATATTTATTTTTCAAAAGTTTGAAAAATATTAAATGAAAACAAAAAAAATTGCAAAGAAAATCCCTACTTAACATCAGTAGTTTCTCACAAAATACAGTACTGGATCTTAGCGCTCCTAAGACCATTCTCATCTGCATTCAATAGCTTGTCTGCCTCTCTTCTCCCTCTCCTAGGGCTGAGCTCCTCTGGGCTGAACTGAAGTAGACTCACTGAAGATATATTTATATTTTTTGGTGGAATCACTTGACTGAGCCCTCTTCTAGTTACAAGTCTGAGCATGTTGTTTCATGTTTGAACATGTTGTTTCACAACCTAGAGGGGAAGGGTTATTTCAGGGCACTTCCTGGTTCAGTTAAAGGTACACTATATATATCCACAGATATTGTCTTTCTATATCTGTGATCCACAGTGATTAAGCTCTTTTATACATAGAACCTTTTACAGTAACAAGTTAGTAATGTGAATTTATGAAACGACGTTTAGGATTTATTATAACGATACTAGTCATGACATTATTATTGTTTTATTTGACTTCTCACACTTTTTTTCTTTAAAAAGGCTTTACTAACTTTATCGATTCCTATTTAAAATCGCCTTCATGCTTTTTGTACACAAAATGCACTTACGCACTTTACACAGCACCTCTCCAGGTGTTTGGTATAATTCTAGGGATTGGATGCAGGGTTTTAAATAATTGATTAGCACTTTTTTCCTTGGGACAATATTAACTGTACAGAAAGCATTTATATAGGTTTTCTAGAAGAGGTATGTTTATTAAACACCGTGAGGCAAGTGCTATGCATTTTCACAATGTTTTAGAACTTTTATAAGCAAAACGCTAATCAATTTTTAGAGTTAAATAAAACCCTGGATGGATGGAGATGGAAAAATAATGAAAAGAGAGAACTAGTAGGAAGTTTAGGAGGGAAAGTAAAGAGCTACGATAGGTGGCCAACCTAGGGTGTGTGTGGGTGGAGAAGAAAAACCAATAGAAAAGCATTAACTGTTGTGCACAGATGTTTTGGTAGCTAGGAAACAAGGAGATAGAAGTGGTCCATCAGTCACAGCTGAGGGTGTAGTCTTACCTTGCCACAGTCCACTTCCAGTTTTAAGAGTTCTTTCAGAACTCTTTCTTCTGTGAATGGGCTGGTATCAACCCCCATATCCAGAATGTTTCTGTTTCGTTTAGGTACCTCCCCTCTTCATTTGTGAATACTGAGCAAAAATATTTGTTTAGAATCTCTGCCTTTTCGCAGTCACCCTCTGCCCACCCCCTCCCTTCTATTAAGCCTCACTATCCCTCCCTTGGTCTTCCTTTGCTCCCTGATGTACCTAGAAAAGGTTTTATCACCCTCTCTTAACTGAGTTGGTTATCTTTTCCTCAGTTTGGGCCTTTACTGTTCTGACTGCCTTCCCTGCTTCCTTCTGCCTTAACTGATACAGTTCTCATTAGGCAGTCTGTTCCAATTGTCCACCACCCTCTGCATAAAAGAAGTACTTCCTGGCATTCTTATTTAATCTACCATGTACCAGCTTCTTCATGTTACTGCAAGTAATTGAGTTTATTCTGAAGATGCACCATTTACTGCTGTCTACTTTTTATCCCTTTTAGAAATGTGGTAGTAAATGAAGTAAACACCAAGACAGAGATGTCGACAGGGAGAAGGGCAAGGGTAAATGGAGAAAATGACAAAGGCAGTAAGGACCGGGATAGGGCAAAAAGGGTTAAGGCCATCAAGAAATGGTGGGTAATGAATACCAATGCCCATATCTGGGCAACAAACTCCCTGAACTGCTGGCATTGATGGAAGAGGGATGCCTGGATATCGTAGCAGTCACAGAAACATGGTACACAGAGAAACATGACTGGGATGTTAACATACCAGGGTACACAACCTACAGGAGAGACAGGGAGAGGAGAAGGGGGGAGGATCAGCTCTTTATGTAAGGGAAGGGATAAAAGCAACCGAACAAAAGATTAAACAAGGAGGGGAGGAGAGGAGGCACTGTGGGTCACCTTAGAGACTGGAAATGGCACCACAGTCCGCACAAGGATTGTATACAGACCCCCATCTCAGGGGGAAGGGAACGAACAAGAATATGATAGAAGGCATTCTTAGGATGGCAGAGAAAGGGGGGATACTGTTGATGGGGGAACCTGATTATGCCAGATGTTAACTGGAGCACCTTTGCGGCAGCCACATCCAAGAGCAGGGCCATTCTTGATGCCCTACATGGGGCATGCCTCACACAGCTAGTTTTGGAGCCCACTCATGAGGGAGCAATCTTAGACCTTGTAATCTCAAATGGAAACAGTGAGAGGATCTCAAATCTAGATGTGTGTAGCTGTCTGGGAATGAGTAATCCCAAAACAGTGTGGTTCATGATAAACTCAGCTACAGAGTCAAGCCATACAAAAGTGAGGGTACTGGACTTCAGGAGGGCTGACTTTGGCAAGATGGGAGAGTGCCTTAGAAAAGCACTATCAAACAAGCTAGAAGGAGGGGTGGAGCAACAATGGGGAAACATCAAAACTGCCATCACAGAGGCAGCAAGCCTCTGTGTGAAGCAAATAAACAAATCAAAACAAAAGAAAAAGCCACTGTGGTCCTCAGAAGAGGTGGCGGGGAAGGTTAGGGATAAAAAGATAGCATTTAGGAAGTATAAGGAAACACAGAAGGAGTAGGACTGAGAACTGTACCAGTTAAGGGAGAAGGAAACTGGGAGGGAAGTCAGAATAGCAATGGCCCAAACTGAGGAAAAGATAGCCAACTCGGTTAGGAAGGGGGATAAAACCTTTTACAGGTACTTCAGGAAGCATAGGAAGACAAAGGGAGGGATAGTGAGGCTGAATAGAATGGACGGTGGGTGGGCAGAGAGGGACAGTGAAAAAGCAGGAATACTGAATAAATACTTCTGCTCAGTATTCACAAAACAGGAGGAGGAGGGGGAGGTGCCTAATCCAATTAACAGAAGCACTCTGGATAGGGGTGTCGATACCAGTCATTTCACAGAAGAAAGGGTTCTGAAAGAACTCCTGAAACAGAAGGTGGACAAAGCAATGGGGTCTGACTGAATTCACCCCAGAATTCTAAAAGAATTAAGGGGAAAACTAGTGACACCACTGAATAGCCTTTTTAACAAATCATGGGAGGATGATGTGGTACATGAGGGCTGGAGGAAGGCAGATGTGATTCCCCTTCACAAAAGTGGGAGCAAGACAGGCAGGAAACAACAGACCTGTCAGTTTGACCTCTGTGGTAGGGAAAGTGATGGAATGACAACTGAAGGAAAGAACTGTTGAGCACCTAGAGGCTAGTGGGTCACAAGACCCAAGGCAGCATAGGTTCACAGTGGGAAGGTCACATCATACAAATCTGATTTCTTTGACTGGGTGACCAAAATAGTAGTTCAGGGAGGGGCTGTGGACATGACCTACCTAATAATAAACAAATTAACCAGCCTGGGAGTGGGTCCCAGGATAGTAGCCTGGGTAAAACATTGGCTGGACAACAGGACACAGATGGTAATTGTATACGGAGTCCACTCTGCAGAAAGGGGGGGTTACTAGTGGACTACCGCAGGGTTCAGTACTGGCTCCAGTCCTTTTTATTGTCTTTATAAGTGACATTGCAGAGGGACTGGAAGGAAAAATATGCCTCTTTGCAGATGACACAAAGATCTGCAACAGGGTTGATACACAAGGAGGCATGGAAAAGAAGAGAAGGGGCTTGGCAAGGTTGGAGGAATGGTCAGAAGTATGGCAGCTTGGATTCAGTGCAAAGAAGTGCAAAATAATGCATCTGGGAAACAAAAAACCCAAGGGAAGATTATGCAGTGCAGGGTTTTAAATAACTGATTAGTAGATTTTTTCTTGGGACAATGCTAACTGTACAGAAAGTATTTATATAGGTTTTTTAGAAGTGCTATGTTTGTTAAACACAGTGAGGCAAGTGCTATGCATTTTCACAATGTTTTAGCACTTTTATGAGCAAAACGCTAATCAATTTTTGGAGTTAAATAAAACCCTGCAGTGGAGGGGTATAGTAACAACAACAAAAATGGAAAGGGACCTGGGGGTAATCATATTAGATGACCTTAAGGTTGGCAAGCAATGTGAGAAGACCGTAGGAAGGGCTGGGTGGATACTGGGATGTATAGGGAGAGGCACCACCAGCAGAAATCAGGAAGTTGTTATCCCTCTGTACAGACAGTTGGTGAGACCCCATCTGGAGTACTGCATCTAGGTCTGGAGACCCCATCTCCACCATGACATAGACAGGATGGAGGCAGTGCAGAGGAGGGCAACTAAAATGGTGCGGGGTCTGCAATAGAAGCCATATGAGGAGAGACTAAATGAGATTACTATGTATACCCTTGAGGAAAGAAGGGAGAGGTGGGACATGATAGAAACATTTAAGTACCTCATTGGAATCAACAAAGTCCAGGAGGGTAGCATCTTTTAGAAAAAGAGAGGTGCAAGAACAAGGGGGGACACTTTGAAGATAGAGGGGATGGCTTAGGGGCAATGTGAGGAAGTATTTTTTCACAGAGAGGGTGGTGGACGCATCTAACAGCCTTCCTGATGAGGTTGTGGGGTCTAAAACTGTGGGAGAATTTAAGAATGCATGGGACAGACATAAGGCAATTCTTGTGGTGGGTAGGAATACATAGGCTGTTGGTTAACTAGGATCTGCAGCTTATCCTGTAGGTAGGGAACTGGGCAGACTAGGTGGGCCAAGCGGTCCTTACCTGCCATCAAAGTCTATGTTTCTATCATGTCTTCTCACTCTCTGTCTCTTGCACCTGATTTGTAACAGGACCATCTTAAGGTCCATCAGCCTTTCTTTGTAGGGTGTATCTTGATGTCCCTGAATCATCTTGGTAGCCCTCCTGTAGACTGACTCCACTCTATCCCCACCTGTCCTCATGTAATGATAGCAGAATAGCATGCAGAGCTCTGGGTGGGTGTCACAGACTGTCTGTCCTGTGGACTGACTACACTCTATCCCAGTCCTTCCTCATGTAATGATAGCAGAACAGCATGCAGTGCTCTAGGTGGGTGTCAGAGACTGGTTCTTTCCCAGAGTTCAGCCTACACTGCTACCAGATTTCACAACAGTTCAGACACCTGAATAGGTTAACTTGGTGTTCTGATGCCACCCAGCTGCAGTATTATTTAGGGTATCTCTAGGTCCAGATCCACTGTACTACAGTTAAGTGCTGTTTCCCAAAAGGCATGTGATCAACCCCTTTCATCACAGCTGAGAAAACTTTGAATTACATGTGGTAACTGTAGCCTGCATGTCTGTTTTGAAACGGATCACAGACTTGCCAGTTTACCTCTGATTATCTATCGTTGAAAGAACTCGGTCACAGAAAGCATGAAGTATATTAATACTCCACAGTATTAACATTTGCTACAGGATAATACGCACTTGTCACAGACTTGTTCTCTCCCAGAACTCATTTGGCACTGCTACCACTTTTCACTACTCTTCAGATGCCTGAAAGGGTTACTTAGGAGTACTGCCACCTCTCAGCATGACTCTCACTCTGGGTATCTGGAGATCTGAATCCCACTAGAGCCCCTGATTACACAGCACAATGCTCTTTCTCAAAGGGCAAGCAACCCACCGCTTTTGTCACAGCTGAGAACACTTTGCATTAGATATGGTAACTGTAGTCTGGCTGTTTGCAAACCAACCACACCCTGGATAACTGTAACTGAAATAACTCCATCACAGAAACCATAATGTATATAAAGATAATATTTAATATTCCATGATATTTACATATGTTACAGGACAATACACAGTAAAGACTATCGGGAGTTGAGTATTTCTACACAGATAAAAATAAATACATTTGAAAAGAGAGCTCACTGAAAAAAATAGATAGAATAGGGGTGTAGGGCAATGCAAGTCTGAAGAGAATAGGGGTGCAAGAACATTTAAGTATGGAGAAAAGAGGGGGAGCAGGAATCTGTAATTATAGGAAGAACCGGAGTGTGGGAATATGTTACTATGGATAGAACTATGTGCAGGAATATGTAAATATGGAGAGAACAGCGATTGCAGGAATATATATATAGAGAAAGGGAGTGTAGGAGCATGTAAGAATGGCGAGAACCGGGTGTGTAGGAATACATAAATATGTTGAGAACAGGGGTTCAAGAATATGTTATTATGAAGAGAACAGGGTGCAGTAATATGTAAGTATGGCGAGAACATGGGGTGGAGGAATATGTAAGTATGTTGAGAACAAGAGTGCAGGACGATGTAAGTAAGGAGAGAACGGAGGTGTAGGACTGTGTAAGTATGCAGAGAACAAGAATGCAGGACTGTGTAAGTATGGAAAGAACAGGTGGCCCAGGAATATGCATATTTGGAAAGAATGGGGGTGCAGAATATGTAAGTATGTTGAAAAAAAGAGTGCAGGAATATGTAAGTAAGGAGAGAACGGAGGTGTAGGAATATGGAAGTATGGAGAGAACGGTGGGTGCAGGAATATGCGAGTATGGAGAAAGCAGAGGGTGTCAGGATATGTAAGTATGGAGGGAAGAGTGGGTGCAGGAATATGTAGGTAATGGATAGAACACAGGGTGCTGGAATATGTAAGTATGGAGAGAAAAGGGATGATGCAATACATTTGATGGCTGTGTTTATTTAAAAAGGGCCCTTTCACAAGAGTAACCAGAACCTATAATAGAGTACACAACATGCATGTGACACATAATACAAGTAATACAACTAGTAATATACAAACACACAGTCAAATATGTCCATCTAGAGAAGCAGGTACATTGACAATTAACCATGAGGTATTATTAACTGTATTACATTTCAAAAAAAGACAGAGGTAGAGAATTGTAAAACAATGGCAATTTGTAAAACATTGTGTTTTGACCAGTTGAGGTTTTCCTCCTGGGAACACAAAATTGATAATGAAGATATGACTGAGTGGAGATGCTAGAAAGAAATTGACAGCAGATAAGGACCGATAGACCCATCCACTCTGCCCACTTTCCCTACCCACTGCAAAAGCCACAGACCCTGCATGATCTCTGACTTTACCTTCTTGTTCCTATCACTAGGGTTTCCCTATGCCTGTCCCATGCATTTTTGAATTCCCCCACTGTGTTGGCCCCCACCACCTCCACTGTTAGACATGTCTATTCCATGCATCCACCACCCTTTCCATTTAGAAATTCTTCGTCACATAACCCTTAGTCAACCCATTGCAACCTCATGTCATGCCCCCTCATTTCTGAACTTCTACTTTTCTGAAATATACTATCCTCCAGTAGCCTGTTTCTGGTTAAGACAGTTGGTGAAAGAACAGTTGACAAACATCTCGGAGACCTCAGAATTGAAGGACATATTGAAAAATATGAAAGAGACAGTTCTAGAAACCACTAGACTCTGCATCAAAATCGCAGCAAAGAGAAACAGACACGAGAGATCACTATGGTCTCAGGTCAAGTTGGGAGACAATTAGGGCAAAAAGACAGGCATATACAGTATACAGACAAAATAAAAGTGAGGTAAAATGGGAGGAATACATTCAAAGAAGTGGGGAGACTAAGAGACCAGCGAGGGAGGCCAAAGCAGACAAGGAGTTCCAGATCATGAGAGGGATTAAAACTGGGGGGGGGGATATATCAGGAAGAAAGGAAGAGGGATCATAAGGCTGAATGATGAAGACAAGGTTTAGGAGGACAATGAGCAGAAGGCTGAAACCCTAAACAAATTCTTCTGCTCAGTATTTACCAAGGAGAAGCCTGGTCCACTGCCAGACAGTGGTAATACAGCCTCAGCAAGGTGAATCACAAGGATGAACATTCAGGAATTCACTACAGCCAGAGTAAAAGAAGGCTTCTTCGCCATCAGACCAGACAAGGCCCCAAGCCCAGACAACTTGCATCCAAGAATATTGAGGGAGCTGGCAGACCCAGTGAGACACGTATTCTATAGGTCACTCATGATAAGGGTTGTACCGCTGGATTGGAGAGTGGCCGATGAAGTGCCATCCCATAAGGGAGGTGACAGGGAAGAGACAACAAATTACAGACCAGTTAGCTGAACATCTATTATATGCAAACTGATGGTGTCCCTTATCAAACAGGATCTTAGAGTACTTCGAGGCAAATCACCTACAGAACATCAAACAGCATGGATTTGTGGCAGGTAGATCTGTCAAACATTTCTTAGTATTCTTTGACTAGGTGACCAAGGGACTGGATAAATGCCTTACAGTGAATTTACTATGATTACAATAAAGCTTTTGATACAGTCACACATTCTGAAAAAGAAGACGACTTGGGTACAGCAAGGGAAATTGTTAGATGGGTGAGAAACAAGCTAGCAGACTGGAAACGGAGGGTAGTTGTTAATTGGGTCAGATCCTCAGTAAAGTGTGTCACTGGAGTGCTTTAGGGGTCAGTCCTTGGACCAATCATTTTCAATGTTTTCGTCAGTGACATGTGTAGGTATAAAGGTAACAGTGCCCTATTTGCAGATGACACCAAGCTCAGTATCAGGTTGGACAGCATTGACAGAGTCTAGGACCTGACCAAGGATCTCAGGACACTGGAAAAATGGATGCAAGAATGGCAACCAGAATCAAATACTACATTAATGGGATCAAGCTGACCTCTTCCACAGAGGAAAGGGACCTAAGGGTCATCATTAGTGCAGACCTCAAGCAGCAGAGTCAGTGCAGTAAGGCCTATAGTAATGCAAATAGAATGTTGAGTGGCATAGATAGTAGAGACAGGGAGGTGATAGTTCCTCTTTATCGATCCCAGGTGAGGCCGCATCTTGGGTATTGCATCCAGTTCTAGAGACTGCATCTTATGAAGGAGGTGGATAGGTTGGAGACTATCCAAAGGAGAGCAACAAGGATGATTCTTGGCACGCAGGGGTTAGCTTATGAGTAGAGGTTCAGGGCAATGGGGATATATTCACTGGAGACATGTAGAGACAGAGGAGACATGATTGAGAAATATAAGCTCCTTAAGGGCATAAACACAGTGTCATACAAAGAACTGTTCACTAGGAGCATAAATTCCTCTACATGTCTCAACTGGAAACTGAAGGGAGGAGCCTTTAAAAAGGACATCAGGAAGTATTATTTCATGGAGAGGGTGGTCAAGCCATGGAACAAACTACCCTTTGACGTGGTTAGTGCCACCACGGTGGCAGGTTTAAAGCACAGGTGGGATAAGTTACAGACACGGTCGGCAAGCACTACTGAGTGCAAAGCCAAGGCACCCTAAGGAGTAATCGTGTCTGGAGCATCTCCAGGCAAAATCTTTGGGCAGACTTAGGTGACCCAAGGTCTCCTTCTGCTCACACACTTCTATGTTTCTACCCTATTTATGCCCTTTAGATATTTACAGGTTTCTATCATATCTCCCTACCTCTCCTCTTCTCCAGGGTATCCATATTTAGGTCTCCCATCTCTCCTCATATAACTTTTGGTGCAGGCACTGCACCATCTTTGTTGCCTTTTTTTGAACTGCCTCCACCTTGTTTCTGTCCTTTTGGAGATGTGGCCTCCAGAACTGGACACAGTACTCCACATGAGGCCTCACCAATGAAATGTGCAGTGGCATCACCGCCTCTTTTCTTCTGCTGGTGACACCTCTCCCTATGCACCCCAGCATCCCACTGACTTTCCCCACAGCCTTGGCACATTGGTTGGCCATTTTTAGATAATTAGATATGATTACCCCAAGATTTATTTCTTGTTTTGTGACCTTCAGTATCCACCCCCCCCGCCACACACACCTGAGTCATTAAATTCTCCCCTTGGTTCTTGTGCTCCAAATGCATGATTTTGCACTTTTTCACATTGAAGCTCAGCTGCCTCACTATAGACCATTCCTCCAGTTTACCTATGTCCCTTCTCACTTTTTCCATCCCTTCCAGAATGTCCACCCTGTTGCAGATCATATTGTCATCTGCAAAGAGGCACACCTTCCTTCCAGCCCCCATGTGTCACTTATGAAGATATTAAACAGGACTGGCCCATAACTGATCCCTGTAGTATCCTGCTAGTCACCTTCCTTTCTCAGATTCTGCTCCATTTACCACCACCTCTATCACTCAACCAGTTTCTAGTCCAGTTTACAACCTTGTGACCCACTCCCAGGCTGCCCAACTTGTTCACAGTCTTCTGTGTGGAATGGTATAGAAGGTCTTATTGAAATCCAGGTAGGCCACATCCACCGCTTCCTCCGATCCACTTCCCTAGTCACCCAGTCAAAGAAATCAGTTAGATTTGTTTGACATGACCTTCCTGCTGTGAATCCATGATGTCTCGGACCCTGTGCTCCACTGGATTCAAGGTGTTCCACAGTCCTTTCTTTAAGTAGTGATTGATCATTTTTCCCACTATCGAGTTGAGGCTGACTGGTCAATAGTTTCCAGCCTCCTCCTCCTTACTCACACTTTTGTGAAGAGGGGCTACATCTGCCCTCCTCCAGTCCTCTGAAACTACTCCCATAATGAGTGATTCATTGAGAAGGGCTGCCAGTGGTGCTGCCATTACCTCCTGTAGTTCCCTTAATGTTCTATGATATATCCTTTCTGGTCCCATTGCCTTCTCCATTTTCAGTTTTGTAAGTTCTTTTAGAACATTCTTTTCCATAAATTGACTGGTTTCCACCTCTGCCCCCCCATATTTGCTTATGTTGCCTAGCTGTGGTCCCTCACCTCCTTGTTCAGTGAATACAGAACAAAAATATTTGTTCAGTATTGATATTTTTCCAGTTCCCCTTCCAAACACTCCCCTTTCTCCCCTTTAAGCCTTACAATCCCACCCCTGGTTTTCTCCTCTCACTAATATTCCTCAAAAATGTCTTGTCCCCTTTTTTGCCTTCTGTGTAAATTTTTTCCTCCGTTTGTGCCTTTGTGCTTCTGACTGCTTTCATTACCTCTGTCTGTTTACCCAGGTACACTATCCTGTCCTCCACCTTCTGCGTTTCCTTGTATTTCCTGAAAGCCATCTTTTTTGCTCTTACCTTCCCGGCCACTTCCTCTGAGAACCATAGTGATTCTTTCTTTCTCCTACCCTTGTTTTTTTGCCTGCACTATGACTCCTTTCAGATGGGCCCACTGCTCCTGAACTCACCCACTCATTCCTGCCTGTCAGGGCATTTTTGAGACATATCCCCATCTTAGTAAAGTCTGCCCTCCTGAAATCCAGGACCCTCACGTTTGTGTGGCTTGTCTTCATACTGACACAAACTGCATGATGATCACTGGACCCTAGGTGTCTGCCCACCCTGACTTCTGCAGTTATGTCCCCGTTGCTGAGTACCAGGTCCAAAATTGCACCCTCCCAAATGGGCTCTACTACAAGCTTCCTGAGGCCTGCCTCTTGCATGGAATACAGGATGTCCCTCCTCTTGGTTGAGGCAGCAGCTGGGAAGCTCCACTCCACATCTGGCAGACTGACATCACCTACCCGCAACACTACTTCTTTAGCTGCCATTGTGTGGATGGATTCCACTCGAGCCCTGTCCACCTCCTCCCCCTGTGCTGGAGGTCTGTATATCATGCCCGTGTGAACAGCTGTGCTATTGCCCATCTCAAGGGTGACCCACATTGCCTCTGACCCCCTGCATCCCCTTTTTATCAATTGGTCTAGTACCCTCTCTGATGTAAAAAGCCAACCCCTCCATTTTTACCCTCCATGTCGCTCCCCTAAACAGAGTATAACCTGGAATTGCTACATTCCAATCATGGTTTCCAGAATCATATCTCAGTAATAGTTACAATCTCCAGGTCAGGCTCCATCATCAAGGCCACCTGGTCTGGATTTTGTTTTCTAGGCTGTGGGCATCAGTATTGATGGTCTTCCTGGTTTTGCCATTTCCTTTTATCCTCCCCACCTTTTTGCCTCCTCCATTTGTCCTTCCTGTTTTAACCTCCTTCCTCCTGTCCTCTGCTGTCTCCCCCCCTTATGAATTTAGTTATCACTGGAAATATCATAACTTTATGGTCCTTAATGTTAATTGCACTGTGCTGTTGGAGTGGGCTGTTTGATTTTCCCTGCTTCCTTCTGCCATCCCCCCCCCAGCTAGTTTAAATGCTAACAAAGAAAATGCTTGGGTAAATACAAACCATTCACTGAGAACAACGGTCCCCATCCTGGACAGACATAGGCCTTTCCCCCTGTACAGGTCCTCATTCTTCATCCCCAGCTGGCCCCGTGTTGTAGAACCAATCGGTGCAAACCAGCCAGAAGCAGTCTGAGCCTCACTGTATGGGCCAGATATACCCCACTGAGCTGCATGTCTGAAATTAAACAAAACAAAAGAAATCAGTTGAACAGCACTGAAATTGATACAAAATGTCACCCAAAACACAGACACTTTAGAACATCAAGTAGCAAACTGACAGATAAACAAGCTGTGTTTATCCGCTTACGAAATCAAAAAAGTAAATGTAAATCGGTCAGTTTAGCCCCATCCCCAGCAGACAAGCCCAAGAAAATCAGTAATCCTACTTCCTTCCCTAGCAGAATAGCACAGAGAAACTTACTATCTGAGCCCCCGTAACTTTGCAGCAGAACTGTTCAAAGTAAAGTAGTAAAAAAAAACTCCCCTCTTTCAGTCTACAGCCAAAACCAAAGGAAAATTAAGGCAGACTTCCCTCAGCACTCAACAAGATTGTACTGCTCTCTCTTTGAGGTCACGGAAGTGATCCCGTTTTTTTTTGTTTTTTTTTAATTGAACAAAGTAATGAAGGAACAGGGGCATCATGCACTCAGAAATTCTGGAGGGGCACAAAACCTGAACCTCTCTAGGGGGTCCGGGGGCATGCCCCCCCCCCGGAAAAAGTTTGAAAAATTGAAGTCAAATGGTGCATTTTGGTGACTTTTAGCATCCCAGAAAGCTGTTCCCCAACAAGCTAAATGCCATAATACCGATATAGGTTAGAGCAACGATAAATTGTTTTTGTCTTTTGTTCATCTACTTACAGTGATACATTTTGTATTTAAATTTTTTTGTAAGAATTAGTACTTGTGCGTTTTGTCAGTCTTTTATCATATATAATCAGCTAACTACTTAGTCCACTCCTAGCTGATCCATTAACTTCTAACTTCCCAGTGCAGATTGTGAAAATTAAATGGCATCTGCAACAAATCTCAATCCCCCCCCATACTGCAAAGTCAGCAGTGGGTATGAGCAAACAAAACAATTACATTTAGTTGTAGTCAGTCAGATAAGAAAATGTGTTAATCTTCCATTAGTAAATAATTCTAGTGGAGGCACTCTTCAAACACCAAATTTCCCAGGCTTGGGTCCACCACTGCAGAGGGCACTGGAATGGATTAGTCTACATTTAATATGCACCAACAGTAACATCACTCTTCATGGTGTGTGCCAGCCCTCATCAAGTGAGTCCAGAGCAGCAATAAAAGCTCAGTTGATCACTTGGCCAACTGCAAAATTACACCATTCATTCCTCAGATGCTGCACAGAGCAGTCCATTCACAAAGTCTGTGTCCCTTCTGTTCCCTAGAAACTATGCCGTCCTACAAACAGTGCAGAGATATGCAAAGAAAGAAGTGGATGGGTGCTGTTCTTGGACTTCCTGGGAATAAACCTAAAATAGAACGTTCCTGGTGCATGTTGTGGATCAACAGTCTGGGACACTGGCTAAAGTCCCAAGGCACAAATTCCAGCCTCACCATTCCCATCTTTCTACATGACGCTGTTCCACTTAGTTACAGCTCTCGAATGTCACACATTTCAAGCTACATCACTCATTTTACCTCTCCTGAACTCAACATCTCATTGACAGCACAATACTCCACACAGACCAGAGCAAAAATACCAAAGATGTTCAGTTATAACAAGCATTATAAACATTAATGCTCTGATATCCATTGTTCTGAGCTTACAATGTCAGGTTTGCTATGTGACACATTCTGTCAATTTATCACAAATTTTGTTGTTGAAAAGTTGAGAAGTATGAAGCACACAGTGGGCGTGAGCTCTCTAGATAGATCCAGCACCTTATCCCCAACCAACTGCTGCTGATCTATGTTCTGTAACAACTTGCGGCACGACCCCAGTTACCTATAAAGCACTGCTGAACTGTCAATCAGAACTTCGTCATGGACCACAACAGAGAGCAGGCCAGTTGTCGTGAGATTTCTCCCACCATAGATACATGTGTGCTGGCTTCACCTCCATGGAAGAAGAACAAATATGTGATCTTTCATGAGATCAACAAGAAATATTCAGTGCACACATTTTCAAGCCTTGCAAATCAGTACCCTTCTGCCAGGCACTTTAAGGACTGAAAACGTGTGTACTGAAAATGTCTTCTTCATCCAGTAAACACTTTGTTCAGCTGTGCAAGGATCACAAATAATTATCTTTAACATTTTTCCCTTATAGTACTTTTTTTGAAAAATGGGGAACATGTTGTTGTGGTATGCACTTGTCTCCAGTCCAACTCCATGTGGACTGTACCGGACACAGGCCATCAGCCAGGCCACTGCACTGTTTTTTCCCTGACCCCAAATCCCAGTCCCACTGCCGATCCTTACACACTCACATTCAGGCAGTTGAACTACAGCTGATTTTCTTTCACTGGCCATCTGCTCAGGTCACCTGACATCCTCACCAGCTGGGCACTGCTTCCTTCACCATGCACTCCCATCTGACTCTGAAAGAACAACTGATTGGTCACTAACCGAGATGATGCATAAATGAACAAATCAACAAACCAGTTTGCCACGTGAGATTTCTCCGTGCCTCACGGTGATTGGCTGGCTGGCAGTGGCTCAAGAAGGCAAGCAAAAATGAGAAGTGGTTGATGCAGATTGGGCAACAATATTGGGGAGGCACATGCCCCCTCAGGCCATATGGGCATGATGCCACTGTGAAGGAACAAGATCAAGAGTACCCATTTTTACAGATGTACCAAAATGCAATAAGTACCTTTATTCTAACAGAAGCAATCCCACCTGTTTGTACAAGTCACAGTGGTGCGTGCGGTGTCCAACTGAGCAACAAATAGTAAATACAAAGAGAACATGGGGAGCAAGAATTTGTAAATACGCAGAGGAAAGGGGGTGCAGGAATATGTAAGTAGGGAGAGAAAAGGGGGTGCAGGGATACGTAAGTATGGAGAGAAAAGAGGGTGCAGGAATGTGTAAATATGGTGAGAATGGGATGGCAGGATATGGAAGTATGGAGACAACAGGTGCAGGAATATGTAAGTATGGCAAGAATGGGATGCGGGATATGGAAATATTGGAGACAACAGGTGCAGGGATATGTTAGTATGGAGAGAACAGGGAGGATAGGAATATGTTAGTATGGTTAGAACAGGGGATGCCGGAATATGTAAGTATGGAGATAATGTGTTCAGGAATATGTAAGCTATTTATTTATTGAAATGTTTCACCAGGAAGGGCGCACTGAATAACAAGTTGCTCGTCTTATGGTGCATCCTGGGGGAGAGGGTAATATGGGTAGGATAGATACAGTCAAATAAAACAATTTCTACAGTGAAAACAGGACAGCATGCACATTGCAGAGAAATATAGAAAGTAATGTACATAATAAATGCAGCATAAGAAACAATTGTACAGTAAATTCATGGGAAACAGATAAGTGCTAACTGCTAGTGTACACGCTTTGTTGGAGAAAGATCTATATCCTTAAACTAGCTAGCAGGTGACACGATTGAGTATCAGTGGCAGACAAGGGGTACAGTGGGGGAGGGTAAGGAATAGGTACAGTATAGGAGTTAGGAGAGGAGGGATGCAGTAGGGAATGGATAGGCAGTAGGGGATGGATTATGGTATTGTACTGGAAGAAGAGGAGGAGGAGGGAGAACCCAGGATTAGCCACAGGTACAATTTACCAAATGGAAGTTATGTAGGGCTGAACAGATAGAGTATGGGGAGGATGAGTGGTGAATCTGGTGAGGAAGTGCATTCCATAGTTTAGGGAAGCAATGTGAGAAGGCCGTCTGTCGACTAATGACTACCATTGTCAGTGGCTCAGCAGGTAGCACACTCACCTCTGAGGCCAGTAGATCAGAAGGCTGTGGCTTCTATCCCCACACCAGGCACTTGGGTTAAATCCCAATACTGACACTGTAGTGCAGCATGAGGGGGGCTGCTGCACTCTTAAGATGCCGTCTTTTGGATGAGATGTTAAAACAAGGTCCCATCTGCATGTTCTGGTGGTAGTTCAGGTCGATGTTAAAGATTCCATGGCATTTCTAAAAGAGAAGGTCATTTTATTAACAAACAAAAACAGAAACTGGCAAAATACATATAAATTATCAACATAACACTTTAACATAATCCTTAATGAAAACATAACTTAATGGATTAATTTCATACGATTAAACCCAAATCCCATCTCTAAAATAAAAAATATCTGACAACAAATTCTCGTTATTATAGAATTATAATATTTCTGAGCATTATTTTAAATGTCTTAACAGCTTAATCTGGTTCAAGGTCAGTTGGCATTCATCTGTATGCCCTCTCCCAGGTCATCCCTGAAAATAGGCAGGATTTGTCTAGTGCACTTTCCCAGTCAACAAAAACTAAATAAATAAATAAATGACTATCATCAACCTTTCATGACAAACAATATATTCTAGTTCTCTTAGCAATCTTATTATTATCATTCCTGACTGCCCCATCTTACATACTTCCCTACTCAACCTACCCAATCCATTCCTTTCCATAAATATTGACATTTCTTTTCTCCAAGCCAATTCTTTTCATAGTTACAAACTTTATTCACTTCCAGCTGGACTTTAAACAGTATATCCTGTACATCTGCTTCTTGTTGCTGTAATACTCTAAGGCTTCTAGTTTGCCAAATGGACCATTTAATATAGGCGAACACCACCCATATAGTACTTTTATTCCATTTGTCTTTGCCTTTATCAGTTGTCCTAATATCAAAATTTCATAATTAACCTGTGCAAATAGCTGGGGAGTTCCAAAACCCCTAAGTACATGTATAGTTGAAAAATAAATGCTGCATTGTCTCTACTTTCTCTACACAAGTCTCTTCCATACACCTCCTCTCTTCCACCGTTTTGTGCTTCTGATTACATTTGACATTCATTTTTTGATGTCCACACAGCCATATAACATCCTGCATCTTTAATAGAACTCTTGGCTCTATTACACTTTCTAACAATAGTTTACTATCTATGTGAGCATCAATTTTAAATATAGATTCTTCTAGACATCAATTTGCAACCAGCATTTTATAAAAAGATTTTCTATCTGTATCCACAAACCAGTGTAACGTAATCTTCCACAATCTAATGTATTTCAGTGTTGTCTGTACATAGATAGGCTAATATTTTTCAAGTCAAACTATCTCTGGCTGGAAGCTGCAATACTGAACATAGGATTTGCAAGAAAGCGAGTTGTGCTCACAACAGAGGGAGGTGAACCTTACAATTGTCTTTGGTTTGTTGCAGATAGTCTGCAGGTGCAGACTACTTGTAACTGAAAGGTGAAATAAGGAATTTAGGATTATCAGGAAAAGACGGTCTTTCAAGCAACAGTGGGAGGTGGATCTATCTTTACGTTTATTACAATTCTTAAGATTTTCAGTGCAGGAAGAGTTTAAAGCACAACTGACTTATTTTGGGGCTGAGTGCTTTCAGAACACAAACCACCAGGCTGTTTTGGGGCTGGGGAGGTTTACCTGTGTCTGACTTGGATGTCTGGATTTTTCTCTGTTTGATTAGCAGGGTATTTTCTCCGTCAAATTGTTGTGTAGGGTATCTTGCTGACAGGAAGGCACTCATCACAGCAGTGGGTCAGAGCTCTTAGCTGATTGTTTTGTGAGGGCACAGTTTAGGCCCAACCCCTTCACACCCCTCACCCCACCCACCCCTGGAAATAGTTCCTTTATACCTATGGTTCTGACATCATTTCCTCAAGAGTGCAAGGTGCATACCAATGTCATATCCTCTCTAGCACACTGCACTGACAATATAAGCATACACATTGTATAATATATATATATTTCTATATAACAAACCAATCACACACACAAACACACACACACGAAAGTACATAAACATGTGGGGAGTAGTGCAATGTAATGGCTGTGGGGCAGCAGTCTTCTGGGAGTTTTTCTGGAGGCTGAGATGCTGCCCTATTTGCAGACAACTCTCTGCCCTGAGGGAGGAAGGTGCCCATCTTCAGGCCACACTGGACAGTAGTAAGGGAACCTTCCTCCAGGCCACACTGGATGGTAGGAAGGGAACCTACCCCATCCAGGGAGCACCAGAGCCACCACCACTACCTCAGAGGTTGCGAAGAAAGCACAGCAGTTGTACCACAGTGGGCTCAGGGAGGGTGAGGATGGTGGAACAGAGGTGAACCCAGGCAGTTTTTCCACTCCACAATCCATACACCATTCTGAGGGAGCATAACTCCCCTATGGATGCACCTGCAGAGGAGACTAAGGAGGCTGAGGACAACTGTCACAAGGGAGGCCCACAAGAAGGAGACAGAGGACACCACAAGGAAAGGAAAGGAAAGGAAAGGAAAGGAAGCAGCTCCTGGTGGGGGACTTAGTTATTAGGGGAATGGAACTGGGGGGAGCAGGGAAAACTGAAGTAAGGTGCCTGCCTGGTGCCATGGCTTGGAAGGACAGGAAGCGCATCCTTAGGATCACGGGATCAGCTGTATTGCTGATGGGGGATCTGAATATGCCAGATGTTAACTGGAGTGCAGCTGCAGCAGCCACTTCGAAGAGTGGGGTTATTCTAGATGCCCTACAGGCGGCATGCCTTAGACAACTAGTATTGGAACCCACTCAAGAGGGAGCAATCTTAGACCTGGTTCTCTCAAATGGAGATGAAGAGAGGATCACAGATGTGAAAGTGGGTAGCCATCTGGGAACTAGTGCCCATCAAACAGTATGGTTCACAATAAACACAGCAATAGAGTCAAGCCATACAAAGGCAAAAGTACTGGACTTTAGGAGGGCTGACTTTGCCATAAGCTTTTAATTTCCAATAGCTTCTCCCAATAGTAATCTTATGCACTGTCCAAATTGGGCCTGTACCGCATACTCCAAAGGTAAGATATTCACTTTATGCAGTAGGCGTGACATAAATCCTATGTGATAAATCTGAGCTACTATGAGATAAATTCAGAATTTTACATTCATACACATAGTAGATGCATCATCACTATTTTATATATATAGTAAGTATGTCACAATTACTCTGGAATTCATTTAGAATGTTCAGCCTCAGTACCAGTACTAACTATATTCAAATGCAGATAACTTTAAAATGAAAAATATAGCACGGTGCTGTGAGCATGAAAGTTGTGCAGCACCCAGTTATCTACAAAATGAGTGGTATTTCATTTATAGGTACCTTATAGATTTTTATAATTAGCAAAAAGAGCAGAAAATGCATTTTATGTTCACTTTTTTAACAAACATATGCAAAAAAAGATGAACAATCAAAAGCAAATGTCACTGCACTGTCAGAAAGTATCCCTATTGCATAAATGAAATATGCTATGGTGAGCTGTCAGATAAATGATTTATCTACACTCGTGCTGTTTGTCCTCAGACATCTCACTCATGGCTTACGCCACTCGTGAGGTTACCCGAGGTCAAACAGCACTTGTGTAGATAAATCATTTATCTAACAGCTCACCATTATATATCCCTTATCTATTCCTGTCGTCCTATCAGAAACAAACCAAAAATCTATCCTTGTAGACAGTCTCCCTTTATAAAAAGTATGCTCAGGAAGTCTATCTGCAATCTCATATATATCTTTTAAAAAACAGTTTTTAACATATTATTCAACAAATGTGTGTCACTGTAAATTTTTCCTGTTTTTCTACTCCAATATCTTGGTGCCAAAGCCAGTTAAACCCCCCACAAGATTAGTTTACAAGTTGCTAGGAAGGGTTCCATAGTTCGAAATAGTGATGGTTTGTCTGCCTTCTGGGGTGCATAGATATTAATCAACCTATATGCTAAACCATAAATAATCACATCTACCATCAGAACTCTACCTGGGCATATATCCAAGACCTTTAAAATTTGTGTATGCATGTTAGAGAACAAAATACCTGCGCCAGAGCAGGGTTCTTCCCCCCACTGACCACAAGGAGGACCCCCCCAATACCAATCCTTTTTAGCTTGCTCTGTCTCCATAATTCTGTACAATCTAGTATCCTGTACAAAGATTAGCTGCCCTCCCCTCATATACACATTAACAAACGTAACTACAGTGTGCGTATTTCAGCATTTTTAGTGCTATTAGCATTAACTGTTGTGATGTTAATATTAGTTTACATAAGCAGAAAAAGTAAAGATAAACACTAAGGACATTCTGTTTTCCATTCTTTCTCTTTTTCAGCTTTGGTTTATCACCTCTACCTCCATTAATACAGCCTATGTATTATGTACTGGAGTTTCATCCAGTCCAGGAACACTTTTGTGGGCAGAGTTTGACCTTGTAACCCTGAGAAAGGGAAGTCCCTGCCACTGATCCTGGTGGTGGCATCACAGTCTCCATCCACTCTTCTTCAGCCAGGATCTCTTGGCTTGGATGAACATCATTCAGGAGTGCTTCTTCTTGCTCCTCAATGGCAGGGACCTGATCTTTGCCTTGGCCCTGCAAATTATTATCAGCGTCTTGTAATCTCTGTTGTGAGGTCATTGGGGAGTGGGTCGTACCTTGCTCCAGCTGTACCACAACCTCAGCAGTTCCCTGTACAGATGACCTCGGACAGAGATCTCTCGGTGGCAAAGGCGCTAACATACATACTAGCATACTGTTTGCCAGCAGATTAGGCCTTACGGTCTATCGAGTCTGCTCAAACCTCAGATCCCTAGTTGGGTGCAGAGGCCCCCCTTGTGTTCCAGAAACCACTATCATCCATCCCCACCCCCCCGGGACAGGCCTTCATATGATACATCCACTTTCTGTGTCTGTCCCACCCTCTCTTGAAGCTCTCTACTGTGGATCTCTGAACCAGCTCGCCAGGCAGTGCATTCCAAGGGTCCACCACCCTCTCAGTGAAAAACCTCCTCCTCTTTTCCCCTTACCTTCCACCTTCCAACTTCAAACCATGCCTCTGGTGATACCTCCTGCTTTAGTCTAAAGATCCCTCCATGTTTACCCTATTTATTCCCTTAAGGTACTTGAAGACCTTAATCATGTCCCCTGTCTCTCCTCTCTCCTCTCCTCCAATGAAAACAGGCAGAACTCCTCTAGTCTGTCCCCATACGTCAAATCTGTGGCATTCAGTTGAGCCATTAACTCATATGCACACATTTTTTCTTGCTGTAGCCACATAGAAATCATGTTCCACCCTCACTGACTGATCATTACTATTGTGAGATGCCCAAGAACAATTTCTAACTGTATGGCCATGTTCCTCACACAGATTACACTTGAGAGGTTGCTTGCATTGTGCTCCATAATGCCCAATCTCTCTACAGAGTCCACACTTCTGTTTCTCACAGACATTGCTGAGGTGCCCCAGTTTCCCACATTTGTAGCATGCTTGAGGTTGGCCAGGGTAAAATATCACCCCCATCTCTCCAAAAAAAAAAAAAAACAGTTTGGGAGAAGCTGTATCACACCTTTCTCTTGTTTTGGGGTGATTCTGTATTTCCATCCCCCTGTCCATAAATGTTCTTCATCCAAGATGGGCTCAGGATACCCATTCACTATGCAGTGCAGCTTCAACCAGTATGAAATGTCTGCTGCAGTAACCCCTTTGTTTCAAAAGAGGATTGTTATTGTTTTGTACATGGGCTTAGTTAATGGTATTGATAAAAAAGGTCTCCACAGGGGGCCATTTTTCAGCAACTGTTATGTTTCCAGAAACGTTCTAGGCCAGACAGATGTTTAAAAGTAACATCATATATGGTATCACCAGGTATATGAATCAGGGCATAGATCTCGTATGCATAAATCTTCATACCATTTTTCAACAAGGTGTGCCCCACAAACAGCCTATCTGGTGTATCAGTTGTATCTCCTCTGAATTTAAGCCTGACCACATTTCGCCTCGTGGCAGGGTCTGGGGCATTTCTAATAGTATTTGGAAACAGTTTTTCTTTGGCTTTTGCACGCCACCCATTTGCATTTACACTGGGAATCCCTGCTTCATTATCACAGGGAGCAGACACTATAGGACTGTTAGGCACATTGTCCATTATCTGCACAGCAGCCTCAAGAGTTGGGATGGGGGAGTCATTCTCCAACCCCTGCTGTCTGTCATCTCCTTCCAACCCCCCTGATGGCAGATAACATTGTAACTGTCTCAGTCATATTTTCTGTTTCATTACCCACAATCACCTGTCCAGGCATTATTTGTGAGGTTTGGGAAGTACTGGCCTGACTAGAGCACTCTTTCTGGTGTACAAGACCCACTGTCTTATCAGAAGTCTCGAGATGCTAGCATCCCACCCAGTACCATCTGCATTCTTGACCCATCCTGCTGCTTCTAAGGACTTAGCCACCCAGTTTGCAGGTGCTGTTGTAGGCTCTGTCAACACTACAGCTGGTTTTGTACATGCTGGTGGTAAAGGCACCTGAGCCACTTCCCCACCATTCCCTTTGCTCTTTTTCCCTTTATTCTGCATATAGTGACTGAGTTCCATTTTTCCTATAGGAAAAAAATGTGCATTAAATACCGTGATACCTGAGTAGGTATTATGGCATTCACACAGCTTTTCCCATAGAAAACTAGACACGTAAGACAGCTCGAGATTGTCAGACTAAAGCTGCTCAGCCACAAAAACACGGATCTCCACAGCACACTTCCCATCTGGTAAACAAAACCTGTCAGGCGGAGATAGTTATCTCGCACATTTCACATCGGTTGTCAAGCCGGCTAGCGCACTGTCACAGAGCATGTGCGAGTAAGATTTTTGGAAAATACCTGCATGCAAGTGTTTACATCTACATGATTTCCAGTTTATGTGCGAGAACTCCCCAGAGGACATAATCACATTTTTCTAGAAATCGGGTATTATTAGAAAAAGTATTTTAATAAAGAACTATTTAGTTACTCTATAAACAAATGATTTTGGTACATTTTGATTTTACAGACAGTATCCAAGATCATATGGGGATATCAGAGTGTGGATATATGGTCTTTGATATATAGGTGAGCAAAGATAGAAAGAATAGAATAAATAAAAGGGCTTAAAGATCTGTTATTTTTATTTTAAGTGATTATACTATTATTGTTCTTGTTAGATGCAGTTTCACACTGAAGAAGGAGTTTTCCGAAATGTTTGTGTTATATGAACTGTATCTGCCATACTAGTGTCAATAAATAATATTTTTTTGAGACATTTTGGTGAGTGGGCCTTTTGTTGACCAAATTTTGTGATAGGAGTTTGTTAGCATTGAATTGGTCCAGGATCCTCCCTGAATAAATACTATTATTTTTTCCGAGGTTGGCTGAGCTGGATCAAGGTTCCTTTTGAATTCTTTTTTATAGCTACCATTTGCTTCCCAACAGAAATATCTTCCATCTGCTGCAGCCACTCATCAGTATTTAACGTAGAAGAACAGCCTTGCAGCACAATTTCTTCCTTTTTACTTTCTTGCCCCCGCTCCCATCTGACTTTGTACCACCCACAAACTAAGGTACCTTAGTAATTGGAGAGAGCCATCCTGGGGTTTTTCCATAACTTCTTCCTTCAAAGCTCCCATATTTGTTCCTTGCTCATCCATCCGAATGTCCACATGTGCATTAGTGTAGTCCTCTCATTCTGTGCAGTCCACCTCTCCACTCATCCCCTGCTCCTGCAGTTTCTTCTGGAGTTCTGTTTTTCTTCTTAGAAATCTCCTTTCTTCTGCAGCAATAAGCTCATGGATTTCCTCCGCCTTTTGCCCCATTGCTGCCATCTTCTAGGATTCCATTCTGCAATCCAGGTTGGTTATCTGTTCTTCAGCCAGAATAAATAACTCCTCATTCAAATTCTCCTGTTCCTTGTCAGCCTCACATAGTTAAATGACCAGATAGGAGACCTGCTTCCCAGTCCCAGACACATCCATTCTCTGTTACTCTCCAGGCAGACTGGCCATCTCAGCACCAGTCACAGCGTCCCCTACCAGGAAGAGCAGGGGAATTTCCTCGGTGTCCTAGCCAAATGTCCCCCCCATTCACTATAAATACCACTAACAGCTTAATTTGGTTCAAGGTCAGTTGGCATTCATCTGTATTTGTCTAGTGTACTTACCCAGTCAACAAAAACTAAAATAAAACTAAAATAAATAAACAGGAGTCAAAAGAATTAAGACAATGTGCAGGAGGTGGGAGGATGGATAGTAAGGAAGTAAGATGGGGAAGTGTATCAAACCAAAATTTAGACTTTCATTTTGCACAGTGGAGGTGGTGTTGATTTTCTCATGAAGGGAAAAGCCAGGGAGTGGTAAAGGTTACAGTGATGACTGGGGGTGGGGGTTATTCCCAGCCATACTATGAAAGATGGCCACCGGGCTGGGAGTGTCGTCTGCAGCTCTTACAGCCTAGTGTTTTTAAGTTTATTTGCATTTATTATCGTTATTTCGTTATGGGGAATAATTTTATTTGTTCATCTGTTCTCCCATGCATACTGTCTACTTTTGGGCTGGCTGGTGTTTAATTGTTGCCCTGAACTTTTTACTGAGTGGTTTGCCTCTTCGAGTTGGGATTGGAGTGAAGTACCGCAGTTAGAGTGTACCGAACGCTTGAGCAGTATCAAGGTGTCTGCAGAAGACTGCTTTGAAGTGTGCACTGGGGCTGTCCTGTCTTGGCCCATTACCACCCCTGCTTTTTCAGTTTGTTGGGCCGCTGCCTCCTCACTTCAATGAACTCTGTGGTGGCCGTTATATTGCTGGATACCCTGTTGAGTTTTGTTGCCAGTTTTGTGGCTTCATGCGCGACTGAGGTTGCCAGTGAAGATTTTGGGAACACGTGGTGACTCACAGTTGGAAGAGCGGAGAGGGGAATTTGGTTATTCAAGAGAAGACTACTGGATTATTCTGTTGGATTGGATTATTCGCAGAAGATTTTATTCCGAACAGCAGCAGTCTGATTTAAGTCCAGGAGTAGTGGGTATATGAAGACCAACTTTTGATTTGGTGCTCGGAGTTAATGCCCTGATCCTGTGAGTGGGCTAGCTGTGATGTGTGACTGAGCGGGGGTCCTGGTTATAGTCCACTGGGTCGCCAGCAAATTAGACTGGTGTCCCCTAGAGTTTCTCCTTGGGGCCTGCTGGAAAGGGAACCTGGACAGGGGACTCATAGCAGTGGCTGTGGACCTGCAGTTTGGCTACCCAGCAGGATTTGTCGGCTCTTTCTCCGGCTCCAGAACAGTCTACCATCAGAGCGGACTATCCTGGACTTTGTTTCCCCCTCAAATACAGTCAGACTCATAGAAACATAGACTTTGACGGCAGATAAGGACCACTTGGCCCACCCAGTCTACCCATTTCCCTACCTACTGGATAAGCTGCAGATTCTAGTTAACCAAGAGCCTATTTCCTGCAACCCCTTCTTTATTGTTCATTTACATTTCTGTTTAAGGCAGTGAGAGTGCCTTTTTTTCCTTTTACCAGTGGTACAGTGAGAGTGTGCCTTGGTATTAAACAGTTGGGACACATTTTAATTCCCCCCTTGTAATGAGAGTATTTTGGGGGTTGGGGAAAGTTTCGAGACTTTCTCATCAACTGGTCTCCTCTGGTGGTGTGAGGACCATTGGGGGTTGGAATTTTAGAACTCCCCAGTTATTAGTTACAGTTTAAATGTTCTCCCGCTGTTTATGCTCAGATCGTTATTAACTTAAATTTGCAGGCGTGGACTGGATGATCCAGAAATTTTTTGTTTATTCTATTGATTTTTATATATAGTTTTTTGGGTTGGGTATAAGTTTGCATTGTTAGTAGGATAATTCTGCTTTTAGTTTATGAAAATGTATTTGGTTATAGATTTTATTTAACCCCTTCCCCCCTTGAAGTGAGAGTTGAGGAATTAATTTATTATTTGTAAAGTGTATTTTGTTTTCATGTATATGTAGTTATTTTAGTGATTAAGGTTGTTTTGTTATTTTATCTAGTAGAGTGTGTAGTCTTATTTGGGTCATTGAAGTGTGATGGAGGCCAGCCCCCATGGTCATGCACTATGCATCCTCTGCCCTTCGCACCCTCTGCTCTTTTATCTCCCCCCATTGCAGTTTACAACCTACCAGCACTGTAGAGCACTGGGTATTGCTTGCCTGGGGTGGGGAAGGGAGTCGGTGGGGTGCAAACAGTGGAGGGTGACTGAGCAGGGCCACCACATCAGAGTTGTAAGCTCTAGATGATGCCATGGGGTGAAATGGAATCTAGACCATGGTTCTTTATGTTTTGGTCTCCATACCCAAGGGCACTACCAATTTTGGTGGGCATGTGACTGGGATGGCCCTGGAAGCTCATTCAACTTAAGCAGTGTTGTGCAATGCCAGGTCCATTAAAAATAAGACTGCAATTATTGCAGATTTTGTGGGAACAGTTGACCTGGCTTGTGTCACCGAGACCTGGCCGGACGAGAACTCTGGCACTATATTGGAGTCTGCAACTCCGTCTAGGTACTCAGTGATCCGCCGCTCGAAATTAGATCACGGGGGAAGGGGTTTGCGGTCTGTTTCAAGACTGAACTGGGCCTCACAAATGTACCAGTTGAGCAGACTCAGTCATTTGAGTGTACTGTGGTAGCAGGTGTAGGTTGTAGGATCACCCTCATCTACCGTCCACTCGGGGATGAGAGGCAGTTCCTTCAGGAAATGGCAGACTTCGTGATCGATATAGCATTTGAGTCACCCAAGCTGATGATCCTGGGTGACTTTAATGCCTGTGCGATGACGAACTCTCACACTTTGGTGAGCACTTCCTCCAGTTGGTGACATCTCTGGGCCTTACACAGATTGCTTCCACTGCTACCCATAAACACGGTCACTCTCTTGACTTAGTTTTCCTCCTGGGGATCAAAGCCTCGGATATGGGGGTGGAACCAGTCAGATGGACCTATCATTACACTGTGAGGTTCAGTTTTTATGCCCCCCCTTCGTAGGCCTACCCCTGTGGAGATGGACAGATACCACCCTTTATGAGATGTAAGCTCCAAAGACCTGGTGGCTGTGCTTGACCTATCGGTCCTTCCATCGGCAAACAATGACCCAGAAGCCCTAGTGATGGCCTACAATAAGGCCATTTCTGTGGCCTTGGATGTCGTTGCTCCTTTCTGAGTTCATCCTTCTCCCTTCGCCTCAGTCCCTTGGTTTGATAGGTCCTTGAGGGAGATGCAGTGACTAGGAGAAGATTAGAGCATTGTTGGTGGAGATCCACCTTAGATGGACCATTATCAAGCCTATCAATCCACAATCACCCGTAGAGAGCGAGAGTTCTGGTCCAGGAGATTAGCGACGTTCATAACCAACCAACTCAGCTTTTTTGAACTGTGGACAGACTGTGCAACTCAGCCTGTCTACAGGTCTGTAAAACATTGCAAGTTGAGTGCCATAAGCTTGCTCTAGTTTCTTGTGGCTAAGGTGGTTGACATCAGGGGAACTCCAACCGCACACTCTGTGGGCATTGCTTTGAATTGGTGTTTGGTCACTGCCCCTCAGTTTTCCTGGAGTGCCTTTAACTGGCTGGTGTTTGTGCATATCATGCAGATTGTCCAGGGTATGCACCGTACATGCTGTAGTTTGGACCCAGGACCAACCACCCTGATTTTGGGTTGCAGTGACATCGTTGGTCCAGTTCTAGCATGGATAGTCTGGTGTTCCTTGGAAACAGGTGAGTTTCCTAGCTTCCTGAAGGAATCGGTGGTGACACCCCTCCTGAAGAAAGCTTCTTTGGACCCAGACTACCATGTGAACTACAGACCAATCTTGATCCTCCTGTTTATGAGGAAGGTGATCGAGAAAGTAGTGATCCTACAACTGGAGTACCATTTGACCATCCATGATATCTATGAACCTCTCCAGTCTGGTTTTTGAAAGAGACACAGTACTGAGACGGTGCTGGTTTGGCTGCTCAATGATCTCCTGTTGACAAGAGATCGGAAGAACCATTCCATCTTGGTTCTTCTAGATCTCACTTCAGCATTTGACACTGTTGACCATGGGGTTCTGCTTGGTTGCCTGAGGTTCATCTGTGGCCCATCAGGTATGGTCCTCAGGTGGTTTACATCTTTCCTCACTGGAAGAACTCAGAGGGTGGTGTTGGGGATGCATTCCTCTGACCCAGTTTCATTATCATGTGGGGATCCTCAGGGATCGGTGTTATCCCCAAAGTTGTTTGCAGTGTACATGCTACCCCTCGGAGACACTGTGAGATGGTATGGGCTGAGGTTTCACTGCTATGCTGATGGTACCCAGCTCTACCTTTCTTTTGCAACTGACCAAGATAGAGCTCTCTCAGTATTTAATAACTGCCTGTAGAAATCCAGGAGTGGATGAATTCGAGCTGGTTGAGGTTGAACTCAGAAAAAACTGAGGTGCTGGTGGTGGACTTGGGTCGCCGAATAGGGGGGTTGGGGTGAGTTTACCCTCAGGACTTTTTCTTGGAGGTTTATCACTCCCGACCTCTGAATGAGTGCAAAACCTGGGTGTAATCTTTAATGAAGGCCTGACACTATGTTCACAGGTGTCAGCTGTCATCAAATCCACTTTTTACCATCCGAGGGATATCTCCAGAGATAAGCATCTTGTTCCGTCTGGTGACCTTCCCACACTGGTCCATACCTTTGTGTCCTCATGCCTGGATTACTGCAATGCCCTATACCTAGGGCTACCAGGGGTGGATATTTGCTGCCTAAAGATGGTGCAGAACGCTGCGGCCCGGTTATTGACAGGAGCCCCTCGGTCCTGTCATATTTCTCCGGTGCTGCGCGAACTGCACCAGCTAGCCGATCAGTGGCAATCACTTTCAGAGTCGGACTTCTGACTTATAAAGCCCTACATGGACAGGGTCTGGACTACCTGAAAGAGCTTCTAGTTCCTTACTGCCCTGGGTGATCACGCCACTCAGCTGACGGGTTGCTAGAGAGTCCAAGGGTTTGCTTAAAATCTTCCAGGGCCCGTGAATTAATGCATGCATCCCCTACCCTCTGGAATTCTCTACCCTGACAGCTACGGGAGTGCATGACTGTGGAGGGATTTAAACAGGCTCTCAAAACTTTTTTATAGACTCAAGCATTTGGGGATTGACTCAAACACTGTTTGTCAGTTTTATCTGCATTTTATAATATCTATAATATATGTGATTTTATGCTATAGTTGTTTTAATTGTTTTGTTAGGTGCCTTTGCAGTTGAAAGATGCCATATGAATAAAATATTGATCGATTGATTGGTTAATAGAGTCCAGAGGAAATAATAGAAGGAGTTAAAAATGGTGTCCAGTCTGGATAAGGAGGACTCAGGAGCAGCACTATTGACTACATCACATTAGTTGAAGATAGGTATGACTGTCTTCTGGACAAGTTCACGTTGGGTCAGTAGCAGGAGGCAGCTACATTCCTGAATAATGCACCAAGCTTGGGGAGCAGCTTTTCCAGGACGGCGTCCACAGAACCAGAGAACTTGATGTGCTGGTCAGGCCACACCCCAAGGTACCTAAAGGATGAAGTGTCCTCAAGGACTGTGCCATCAATGGTATGGAAGGAGGGCAGGGAAGGGAGCATAGAGAGCCTCTGCCTAGTGCCAAAGGTCATTAAGGACTGTCTTCTTGGCATAGAGGGAAAGCTGATGAGAACAAAACCAGTGCTGAACTTTATCGAAGTCATGCTGGAGTCTGGTTGCTACTTCATCAGGGGACTGGGTGAAGGTGAAGAAGACCATGTCATCAACATACATGTGGATAGAGGTGGATGAGCAGGCTGAGGGGAGGTAATTTAGAATTATGGAGAATAGGATAGGGCCCAACATGAACCCCTTTAGGATGCTAGTATTAATGGGGAGTGATGGGGAAGTACTGTCAGCTATTGCTTGGGTGGCAAGCTCATTTAAAGGCACTGCCTCCTGAGCTTGCAAAACCACTATGCTACTATTCTGACAGACTGAGTCTTGCCTACTAGGTAGGCTGTGAACCAATTGGTGACAGAGTTAGATAAGCCTCCTGCGGAGAGGGTGTTTAGTAGATGGGTGTTGGTTATGGTGTTGAAAGCCTTTGCAAGGTCGACAAAAATCGCAGAAGTGATATGCCACAGTCCATCCCTGAGATGATGGAGTCAGTGAGCCTAATCAGGGAGTTGGTAGTGGAATGGTTCTTCCAAAACCCAGATTGGAATGGAGTGAAGAGGTTAGAGTCAGACAGATATAAGTAGAGCTGTGAAAGAACCAGATGTTCTTGAAGCTCAGCAAGGGTTGGAAGGAATGAAATGGGATGATAGTTTGCAAGTGCGTAACAAATGCACTTAGGCAGGGGAAGAACAATGGCATGTTTCCAAGCAGATGGTAGCAGTTACAAAGTAAAGGTTGACAAGATCAGATAGTGGCGCTGAGATAGCAGGAGCTGGTAGATATAGCAGTTTAGGTGTTAGTCCATCCGGTGAGTTGCCCTTGGAAGGATTAAGAGCATACAATGCATCCAAGGTGTCTGAGGGAGATATTTTAGAGAAGAAGACATTACAGGAAGGGTAGGCTGGAAGAGGAGGGAGCAAGCAGACAGGAAGATGGTAGTGAGGATGAGAGGGCTGAGGCACAGGAGGTTAAATAGGAATTAAATTTAGTGACAACGCTAAGGTGATCAGAAACTTAAGTGTTGTTTAATATAAGAAGTGGGACAGGCGGTGAGAAGGGTGTGTGAAGAGGGAGTGTATGACTTTCCAGAACTTGGATGGTTTATTTAAGTTAGACTGGAAGGTAGCACAGAAGTAATCCACTTTAGTTAAGTGAGTAACTTTTGTGCACTTGAGTAGCGTGCAGTATGTAAGTACAAGAAGAAATATGTACTTCTTATTGTTATTACAAGGCACAGGACTGTGCCAGCTTGTTAGAACCCCAACAAGGGAGATGCCATTCTTGATCTTGTCCTCAGAAACTCAGAACGATCAGGGACATCGAAGTGAGATGTCATATGGGCAACAGCGACCAACGCATGGTAGTCTTTAAGGTAAACATAACACAGGACACCAGCCACTCAAAGATAGAGGTGCTAGATTTCAGAAAGGTTGACTTCCAAAAAATGAGGAACAACGTAAGTAGCCAGTTAATGGAAACAGAGGTTGAGGTCATGTGGGGGAAACTCAAGTAAGCAATAAAGACTGCCACAGATCAATGTGCCAGATGGGTCACCAAAGCAAAAGAAACCTTTATGGTTTTCCAGAGAGTGGCTACCACAATCAAAGAAATAAAGAAGGTGTACAGCATATACAGGAAAAAAAACTGAGAAAGACTGGGAGTTATACACATAAAAATGAGAGACTCAAACAAACAAATTAGAAAGGCAAAAGCTCAGACAGAGGAAAAGAAAGTAGAAGCAAAGAGAGGACACAAATATTTTTTAGATACTTTAGGAATGTAGGAAAACAAAAGTAAGTAGAGTAAAGATTCCTACTGAAGAAGGGAATGCACCAAACGGACCACAGAAAGCCGAACTCAACAAATACTTCTGCTCGGTATATACCAAAGGGGGTCCAGGGGATGGCCCAGTCCTGAAAAAATACAACACCCCAGGATCAGGTGTAGACATGAATCCCTTTACAGAAGTCGAAGTATGGGAGGTGCTACATAAACTAAAAGTAGACAAAGCCATGGAATCAGACCAGATGCACCCCAGAATACTTAAGGAGCTGGGGGCAGAATTAGTAGCACCTCTGGCACTTCTATTCACAAAAACTTTGAAGAGTGGTGTGGTACCTGAAGATTGGAAAAAGGCAATAGTGGTTCCACTTCACAAATCAGGAAGTTGTAAATAGGTTAGTAATTACAGACTGGTGAGCCTCATGTCTATAGTAGGAAACTAATGGAGACATTACTAAAACAGTGGATCATAGCATTCCTAAACTAGTGGCCAACAGCCTAAACAGTATGGTTTCACAGCAGGTAGGTCATGCCAGACAAATCTGCTCAAGTTTTTTGACTACACTACAAAAATAGTGGACAACAGTCAGGCAGTAGATGTGGTCTACCTAGACTTTAGTAAAGCTTTCGACTTGGTTCCACACAGAAGGCTAGTAAAGAGCTTGACCACACAAGGGTTGGTCCAGAAGTAGTCAGATGGGTACAAAACTGGTTACAAGGCAGAATCCAGAGGATACAGGTTAATGGAGTGCAATTGATGGAAGGCAGGGTGACCAGCGGGGTGCCCCATGGCTCAGTGCTGGGGCCTGTGCTCTTCAATATTTTCATGGCAGACATCACTGACAGACTGGAAGGGAAGGGAAGGTGGGTCTGTTTGCAGATGACACCAAGATATGTACAGTAGCAGGTGGACATCCCAGAAGGAGGAGCAAGATGGAAGCTGACTCAAGAAACCAGAAGAATGGTCTGGAGAGTGGCAGCTGAGATTAAAGCCAAAAAGTGCAATGTCATGCACATAGGAAAGAAAAATCCAAAAAGGAGCATTACCTAGGAGGTGAAAGACTGCAGCCTCAAACCAGGAACAAGATCTAGGAATTATAATCTCAGATGCCTTGAAGGTTAGTAACCGTGTGAGAGGCAACTTTGAAGGTGAACAGATTCCTGGGGCACTGGGAGAGAATCATGAGCAGGAGGAGAGGTGGTACTACCACTGTATAGATCAGCTGGTCAGGCCTCACCTAGCATACAGAGTCCAATTCGGAGGGCTCAACTCAGGAAGGACATTGACTGGGTGGAAGCAGTACAGACAACGCGTGACAAATATGATTCAGGGTCTAGTACATGTCCTAAGAGGAAAGACTTGGGAACTGAATATGTACTCCTGGAGCAGAGAAGAGAGAGGGACATGATTGAAACATTCAAGTACCCAAACTGCATTAACAATGTACAGGCACAGGAACTTTTACTTCAAGAAGAACTTCAGGACCAGGGACATGACCTCAGGCTGTAAGGAGGTAGGTTCTCTACAAACACCAGGAAGTTTTTCTTCACAGAAAGAGTGAAGGACACTTGGAACAGCCTGCCCCAAGAAGCTGTGGGGTCAGCACCATGGGGGGAATCAAGAATGCATGGGATAGACACAAGGGAGCCCTGACTACAAAGGCAACTAGTGTGTCAAAATAGGTCTAAAACAAATGGGCAGAATAAATGGACCTAGCGGTCTCCTCCTGCCATGAACTTCTATGTGTCTATGTTTCTACATGTTGTGGTCGTTAGGGAGTTTAGACGCTTTATGGGTTTTCCAAGCTTGATCCTGGGCTCTTTGGCATGCCAAAGGTTCCGTGGTGATACATGCGTGGTGATCGCCCCTGACCCTGGTGCGCCACAGAGGGGCATGTTTGTTCCAAATCTCTAGATGGGGCGCCACAGAGGGGCACGTTTGTTCCAAATCTCTAGACATTTCCCATGAAAATATGCTGTAGCAGCATCTGTGGATTTTGGCAAAGCTATTGGTTCCCAGTTTGTGTGGGTCAACTCATTCAGAGGGGGATGAGGTTCAAGGCTTTATATGCTCAAATTTACATCAGCTCCCAGTCAGGTCATATTTAAAGTACTTTATTTTAACAAAGTGCAACAGTGTAGAATGTTCTGTCTCACTGAAATGGTGTCAAAAAGCAGGCAGGCTGCATAAAACAATCTTGTGTTTCACTCGGCTGACCACCAAGCTTCATCAGAGATGTGTGGCAATAACACCAACACCTTTAAATAGTGTAAAATACACGTGTGTATGTGTTATGACTGAAGTGCTTCCACTTACAATTTCAATATCAATGTGGTTCCCATAAGCGGTTGCCTATACTCTGTAGAGAATGATTAGTGTTAATGGTTACCACGTTAATAAACAGCAAATTAATTTTATCTTGTTATATCATAACAGGGTCCCAATACAATAAGGTGAGGTTAAATCGTTTTCCACTTATCCTATTAATTTCATTGTCCTTTAGCTTTTATATTTAGGTCAAATGTTAATTATTTATTCTTCAGATTCAAGAGAGAATGGGGGGGGGGGTAATTCCCACTCCTTACAGCCAGCTTCTATGAAACATGTAATATTTTATCATTATAGTTGATATTTACAGTTATATGTAGGTAAATGATGTATGTATACATTTATTTTCATTAATGTACTACACATAGTTGTGAATATTAACTCTAATAATAAAACTGAACAAATACTGAGATGCTGTGTTGGCCCAATACTACATGCTTCATAGCAGCTGGCTGTAGGGAGGAATTCCACCTCCTCCCCATTCTGTTTTGAATCTGAAGAATAAATAATTTACATTTGACCTAAATATAAAAGCTAAAGGAGCAATGAAATTATTAGGATAAGTGGAAAGTGGTTTAACCTCACCTTATTGTATTGGGACCCTGTTATGAAATAACAAGATAAAATGAATCTGTTGTTTGTTAACTTGGTAACTATTAATGCTAATCATTCTCACAGAGAGCATAGCCAGCCGCTGATATAGGAACCCAATCGATGTTGTTTAAATTGCAAGTAATCTTTCAAAATCACAGGTTCCCCACGCACTACCAAAAGTACCACTAAGTAATGCATGCACGAAACAAATATGCCATGTTAAAGCAAATTGCTTCAGTATCCCTTTCCATACTAATATAAACCACCTTGCCAAATTCTGGAAAGTGATGAGGTCCCCCCAACCTCCCATCCCAACCATTAGCGCTGGTGGCTGTTCAGTCAGGAACCACTCTGTAGTAGCCACAGAATTCAACTTCTTCTTTCTAATTGCCTAATTGCACCTCAACTCTGCTAGCCACCCTTCCAACTCCACTGGCAACCCTCCCCCTTCCCTGCCCAAGCCCCTACTGAATGCCACTTTGTCTTTATACAAGTTACCCTACTGGAATTACTCAAAGCCCTGCTCGTTTTAAATCCTACCAAGGGAAAATGCCCTTCATACTTGATGCTAAAATGTTCCACCTGTCAACACCTCCTTCACACTTCCTTCAATCCCATTGGACTGGAAGCACTCCACTGTCATCCCTCTCCCCAAAAGTGGTGACCCTCCTCCACTGGCAACTATTGCCCGATTCCCTCCTCCCAATTCTTGCTAAACTTCAGGAGCACATTGTTCTCTCTCAGGTCACCACCTTCCTTGACACCTACTCATTTTAGTCACCCTACCAGTCTGGTTTTAGGAAGTTACACTCCACCACACCTTCTCTCCCGAGGTTTGCAAACTCAGTCCTTACCGGCATGGACTTGGGTCTCAACACTTCTGCAATTTTTATAAATTTGGCAAAGGCGTTCAATACTGTCTCCCACCTGCTCCTCCTGACCAAGTTCACTCAAGCCAGGCTCTCCAGTGAGGCCTCCAGTTGGTTCTGCTCCTTTCTTGTAGGTAGGTCACAATCTGTCAGGATTGGTAATACCACCTCTGCCCCTCCATTCCTCCACTGGTGTACCCCCCAAGGCTCAGTCCTTGGCCTGTTGTTCTCCATCTTCCTACCGACCTACCCTCTGCCTGCCCATACATATCCATTCACATGTAGGTAGATGACACCGTTCTGTATACATCAGACCCTACAACCATTGAGGTGGAGTCCAGACTCCAGCAGTACTTCAAGGATCTTCCGCTGTGGTTCTACTCAAACCAATTGTTTCTCAATGCCAAAAAGACAGTCTCCTTGACCTGTGGCACCAGGCAGTCTCTCTCTAGGCTCCCCTCCATGCCCACTTTTTACACCCTTGACGGGAACCCTCTGGAGGTTTGCATCTCCTTTAGATATCTTGGGGTGTGGCTTGGCCAGCATCTCGACTTTTCTGCTCATATTGATGCCATTCACAAAATGTTGCACCTCAGACTGGGTGTTTTATATCATAACCGTGAATGTTTCACACTGCCAGCTCTCCAGGCAGTTCTTCAGTAAATGATCCTACCCATCTTTGACTACAGTGATATAGTCTACAGTGCCACTTCTAAGTCCACCCTAGCCAGGCTGGATCCTCTGTTCCACTCTTTATGTCATTTTGCCCTTGAATGTCCACCCATCACCAATCACTCATGACTGCGACTTCTACCTGTCACTTGGCCTACCATGCCTCCAAGACCGAGACAATCACATTGGTCAAAGATGACCTCCAAGTTCTGGGATCAGTCACTGCCCCCCTACCTGGCTGCTAAATTGGACACCCCTGCCACCCCAGCATACTCACTCAGGCATCATGACTCGGACATTTGTCTGTTCCTCATGACCTCTGCCACAGACCAAGCAGCCTTTACATATCATGTGCCAATACTGTGGAACTCCCTTCCGAGCACTTTTATGACATCCTTACAGCACCTTACCACATTGCTCAAAGCCCATTTCCCTTCTGTCTGCTCTTGTACCTAAGTCAGTCCCTACTGCTGGCTGTGCTCCCTCTCCCCACCAGTTGTTGAATGTTAAGTGATGCTGGAACTGAATTGAACTGTACTAGTCCTGTGTAAGGGCCAAATGTTCTGTACTGCACTGATTTTGTTTGTTCATTTGCCTATAAGTTTTTGCACTTTGTATTATACTTTGTATTATACTTGTACTCTCCTTTACCCTTTGTTCCCGGGACACATCTGGAATCGAACAGCACTCTGTATTATTATACCTGTTCTCTCCTTTACCCTTTTGTTCCCAGGACACATCTGGAATTAGAGCACTCTGTTATTATACTTGTACTGTTCTTTATCCTTTGTCCCAGGACACATCTGGAATCGAGCAGCACTCTGTATTATTATACTTGTACTCTCCTTTGCCCTTTGTCCCCAGGACACATCTGGAATTGAGCAGCACTCTGTATTATTATACTTGTATCCTCCTTTATCCTTTGTCCCCAGGACATCTGGGAATCGAGCAGCACTCTGTGTATTATTATGCTTGTACTCTCCTTTGCCCTTTGTCCCCAGGACACATCTGGAATCGAGCAGCACTCTGTGTTATATTATTACTTGTACTCTCTTTACCCTTTGTTCCAGGACACATCTGGAATCGAGCAGCACTCTGTATTATTATACCTGTTCTCTCCTTTCCCTTGTTCCCAGGACACATCTGGAATTGAGCAGCACTCTGTATTATTATACTTGTACTGTCCTTTATCCTTTGTCCCCAGGACACATCTGGAATCGAGAGCACTCTGTTATTATACTTGTACTTTCCTTTACCCTTTGTCCCCAGGACACATCTGGAATTGAGCAGCACTCTGTATTATTATCGTGTACTCTTCCTTTATCCTTTGTCCCCAGGACACATCTGGAAATAGAGCAGCACTCGTATTATTATACTTGTACTCTCCTTTATCCTTTGTCCCCAGGACACATCTGGAATCGACAGTCACTCTGTATTATATTGTACTATTTCACTTTGTCCTCAGGACACATCTGGAATCGAGCAGCACTCTGTATTATTATACTTGTACTCTCTTTTACCCTTTGTCCCCAGGACACATCTGGAATCGAGCAGCACTCTGTATTATTACACTTGTACTCTCCTTCACCCTTTGTCCACAGGACCCATCTGGAATCGAGCAACACTCTGTATTATTATACTTGTACTCTCCTTTACCCTTTGTCCCCTGGACACATCTGGAATCGAGCAGCACTCTGTATTATTATACTTGTACTCTCCTTTACCCTTTGTTCCCGGGACACATCTGGAATCGAGCAGCACTCTGTATTATTACACTTGTACTCTCCTTTACCCTTTGTTCCCAGGAGGCATCTGGAATCGAGCAGCACTCTGTATTATTATACTTGTACTCTCCTTTACCCTTTGTCCACAGGACGCATCTGGAATCGAGCAGCACTCTGTATTATACTTGTACTCTCCTTTACCCTTTGTCCACAGGACGCATCTGGAATCGAGCAGCACTCTGTATTATTATACTTGTACTCTCCTTTACCCTTTGTCCACAGGACGCATCTGGAATCGAGCAGCACTCTGTATTATTACACTTGTACTCTCCTTTACCCTTTGTTCCCAGGACACATCTGGAATCGAGCAGCACTCTGTATTATTACACTTGTACTCTCCTTTATCCTTTGTCCCCAGGACACATCTGGAATCGAGCAGCACTCTGTATTATTATACTTGTACTCTCCTTTACCCTTTGTCCCCAGGACACATCTGGAATCGAGCAGCACTCTGTATTATTATACTTGTACTCTCCTTTTCCCTTGTCCCCAGGACACATCTGGAATCGAGCAGCACTCTGTATTATTATACTTGTACTTCCTTTACCCTTGTTCCCAGGACACATCTGGAATCGAGCAGCACTCTGTATTATTATACTTGTACTCTCCTCTTTGTTCCCGGACACATCTAGAATTGAGCAGCACTCTGCATTATTATACTTGTGACCTCTTTACCCTTTGTCCCCGGGACACATCTGAATCCAGCAGCACTCTGTATTATTATACTTGTACTCTCCTTTACCCTTTGTCCCCGGACACATCTGGAATCGAGCAGCACTCTGTATTATTATACTTCTGTACTTCCTTATCTCTTGTCTCCTGACATCTGGAATTGAGCAGCACTCTGTATTATTATACTTGTACTCTCCTTTACCCTTTGTCCCCAGGACACATCCGAATCGAGCAGCACTCTGTATTATTATACTTGTACTCTCCTTTACCCTTTGTTCCCAGGACACATCTGGAATTGAGCAGCACTCTGTATTATTATACTTGTACTCTCCTTTACCCTTTGTCCCCAGGACACATCTGGAATCGAGCAGCACTCTGTATTATTATCCTTGTACTCTCCTTTACCCTTTGTCCCCAGGACACATCTGGAATCGCAGCACTCCTATATTATTACACTTGTACTTCCTCCTTACCTTTGTTCCCAGGACACATCTGGAATCGAGCAGCACTCTGTATTATACTTGTACTCTCCTTTACCCTTTGTCCCCTTGACACATCTGGAATTGAGCAGCACTCTGTATTATTATACTTGTACTCTCCTTTACCTTTTGTCCCCTGGACACATCTGGAATCGAGCAGCACTCTGTATTATTATACTTGTACTTTATCTGTTGTCACCAGGACACATCTGGAATCGAGCAGCACTCTGTATTATTATACTTGTACTCTCCTTTACCCTTTGTCCCCTGGACACATCTGGAATTGAGCAGCACTCTGTATTATTATACTTGTACTCTCCTTTACCCTTTGTTCCCAGGACACATCTGGAATCGAGCAGCACTCTGTATTATTATACTTGTACTCTCCTTTACCCTTTGCCCCAGGACACATCTGGAATCGAGCAGCACTCTGTATTATTATACTTGTACTCTCCTTTACCCTTTGTCCCCGGGACACATCTGGAATCGAGCAGCACTCTGTATTATTATACCTGTACTCTCCTTTACCCTGTGTCCCCTGGACACATCTGGAATCGAGCTGCACTCTGCTCAGCTTGCGTTCCTGGTAAAACTTTTAAATAAATAAAAAGTAGAAGCACTTCAGTCATAACACATACACACGTGTATTGCACACTATTTAAAGGTGTAGGTGTTATTGCCACGCATCTCTGATGAAGCTTGGTGGTCAGCCGAGTGAAATGCAAGATTGTTTTATGCAGTCTGCCTGCTTTTGACACTATTTCTGTGAGCCAGAACATCAGGTCTTAGGTTCCTTGCAGCTAGCAGAGAGTGAGGTGGGTGGCAGTGGTAGTGAAAAGCACACCGCAGGGTTAGCATGCCTGGTCAGCAGGGCTCAGGTCTGAGGTTCCTTGCAGCTAGCAGAGGGTGAGGCAGGCGATGGTGGTAGTGAAAGCTGCACCACAGGGGGAGTGTTCCCTGTCAGGAGCCCAGGTCAGATATTCCACACAGCTAGCAGACGGTGAGGCCATGGTGACAATGTTGAAAGACACACCGTAGAGGGTGCACGCCCAGTCAGGGAGGCTCAGATCTGAGATTTCTTACAGCTAGCAGAGGGTAATGTGGGCGTGGAGGAGTTGCACTGCTGGGGAGCATTCCCTGTCAGGGAGCCCAGGTGAGATATTCCACACAGCTAGCAGAGGGTGAGACCATGGTGACAATGTTGAAAGACACACTGTAGAGGGAGCACGCCCGATCAGGTGGCTCAGATCTGAGATTCCTTGCAGTTAGTGGCGGTGAGGCAGGTGGCAGAATAATGAGCCACACTGCAGGAGGAGTGCACCCAATCAGGGGCCTAGGTCTGAGATTCCTCTGAGCTAGCAGAGGATGAGGCAGGTGGCAGAGAAGAGAAAGCTGCACCACAGGGGGAGCATGCCCAGTCAGGGGCTCAGGTCTGTGTTCATGTAAGTGTGGCGAGAACATGGGTGCAGGGATATAGAAGTATGGAAAGAATAGGGGTACAGGAATATGTGGGGTATGGATTAAACAGGGAGTGCAGGAATTTAGAAACATAGACTTTGACAACAGATAAGGATCGATTGGTCCACCCAGTCTGTCCATTTCCCTACCTGTTCGATAAGCTGCAGATCCTAGTTAACCAACAGTCTTATAACTGAATATGTTAGTATGGAGGTAACAATGAAAGTATGGAGGGAACAGGGGGTACTGGATTACGTAAGTATGGAGAGAATAGGGGTGCAGGAATGTCTACGTATGAAGAGAACAGGGGTGCAGGAATATGTAATGAAGGAGAGAACTGGAATACAGGAATATGTAAGCATGGAGAGAATGGGGTACAGGAATATGTAAGCATGGAGAAAATGGGGTACAGGAATATGTAAGTATGGAGAGAATAGGGGTGCAGGAATATGTGGGCATGGAGAGAATAGGGTGCAGGAATATGTAATGGAGAGAAAGAGGATACAGGAATAGGTAAGCATGGAGAGAACAGGGGGTGCAGTAATTTTAGGTAAGGATACAACAGCATGCATAGGAATATGCAAGTATAGGGAGAACATGTATGGAAGAATATATAAGTATGGATAGAGCATTTTTTTTTGTAAAATGTATTTATTGGGAAGATAGGTGTGCATACAATGAGTTCAAATCATTTACATCATTGTAATAATACAGTTATTTCATACAATATGGCAGTCAGAATAGAGTGACAGACAATAATTGCCCATGGAAGATCATTAAGCAGAAGCACACACTTTGGGCCAGTATCCACACCATGGCTATGATAGTTATAGTAAGCCAAACTGAGGGCACCACCTTGTAAGTATCCCTCCACCTCTCCCACTCTCACAAGCACCAATTGGAGCTTGGGTGGGATGAGACCCCCCCTTCCACCACTTCCAGCATTGGGCCACAAATTTCCCAAAACTGGGAGAGTTTTGCTTGTGCACTCAATTGAGCCCTTTCTAGAACCATACAAGACTTTAAGTTTCGTACCCATCTAGCAATCGATGGGGGGGTCGGAGACATCTATTCTTGGTCTGTCGTTCTCCTAGCACTAATAAGGGCTAACAACCACAATGGGTTGGACAACTTACAACTCTAGGGAAGAGGATCCACCCTGAGAAGGAATTCCAGAGGGGGACTTAGAGGGGCTATACCCGAGAACCATGCTCATTATACCATGCATAGAATGCCAGAAGGGAGCCACTTTAGGACACGTGAGAGCGAGATGCATGAAATCTGCCACCTCTACTTCACATTTAGGGCAGTACTCCAACCTGGTAGCATCCGAAGCGTGTAACTACTTAGGGGTCGTATAAGTCCTGTGCATGAAATTTAACTGACTCTGACGAAGCTTGTTACTGTGAGAGCAATTCAAATAGTGAAAGCATGCCAACCTCCAAGTGTACTGATAAATAGGGAAGAGTAGGTCTACGCTCAATTTTTCCTGGCTGGATATTGGCCCCTGTTGCAAGGAGCTCAGGATAGTATGGTAATATACTGATAAGGGCTTTTGCCCCGGCTGAGGCCTAAAATGCTCCTCCTCCTTCACTAGGGGAGAGGAGTCAGACCAGCCATTCAGTGTGGAGAGAGTGTCCCCACATCTATGGTGGATTGTCGGGTATAAGAAAAAATCACCATAGTGAATATTCCTTTCCATACACAGTTGCGCAAAACATTTTAACAGACCATCTTCATATAGCTGAATAATCGTCAGGAGATCCTTCCTCCTCGAAACCCAAAGACACTGTATCACTAGAGAGAATCCTCCCCTCCCCAAGTCGCATGAACTTTAACAGGCTAATATTTGGGGAATTACTACAAACATGCCCAATGCACTGATGTGCCCAAATCCAAGCATGCAATGTGGTGGCAGTAAAAAGATTGTGTATTTATTCAGTCCCCTGTGCCCCAATGCACCAACCACAATATCATTTTGAGGGTTGTCTTCCAGTAAGTCCTTCTCCAAACCCAATCGAGGCAACCTGATCCTAAGGGTCCTGTGGGTAGAAAGGCCAATTCGCCTGCCAAGTAATAAACCCTAAAATTTGGTAACCCTGCTCCTCCCTTCCTGGGTGGTTTCTGCAACAGAGTTCTTTAATTTGGGCTCTTCCCTCACCCTGAGAACTTATGAATTGTCATCTTCACCACTCCAATTCTAGGAGAGAGAGGTAGTGCAGTCCACCTCTCACAGTCCTCTGCAATCTTTAAGTGTAGGGTTTCACATTCAAAGCATGTAAGGCCCCACAGAAGCAGAAATGTTCACCCCCAGGTATCTCAAATGGTTCACTAATTATAGCCTTCTTAAACTGGCAGTTAACTGGGCTCTGTCCAACATGCCCACTGGCAGCAACTCACTCTTTGACCAGTGTACCCGGTGACCAGAAATGTCACTAAATGCGAACAGCAAGCTGTGGATCATGGGCAAATCTTGAGCCGGATTTTGCAAATAAAGGAACTGGTCATCTGCATACATTGCTATTTTGTGTGTCCTGCTGAACCCCCAACCCTCTTATGCCTGGGTGCACCCTGAGGGCTGCCCCCATCGGCTCCAAAGATAAAACATACAAAAGAGGGGAAAGGAGACACCCCTGGCGAGTGCCTCTACCCAGAACCAAGGGTCTGGAGAGAATCCCGTTCACCATGACTTGTGCCTGTGTCCCCGGTACAAAGCACTGATCCATGAGCATAAGGTGGGGCCTACCCCCATTCTCCTCAGAGTATCAGATACCCCCACTCCACATGGTCAAAGGCTTTTTCAGCATCTAACACTACCACCACAGCACCATGAGCACGGTTATTGTGCTCACATCTGAAAATTATGTTTAAAGCGCACCTAATATTGTGCTTCCCATTCTGCCTTTTACAAAACCTGACTGATCCTGGTGAATGATCTCCGGCAGTAACATGTCAAGCCTAGATGCAAGAGCTTTTGCCACAGTCTTATAGTCTGTGGTCAGCAGTGAAATTGGCCTGTATGAAGCACACTTGGTAAGATCTTTATCTAACTTAAGCAACACTGTAATCATAGCAGACCGTGTAGAGGGGGGTAACTCACCCCTGGACAGTCCCTCCTCAACCATTTCAAACAGGGGATCCACTAGGAGATCATCAAAGGCTTAACAAAAATCTATGGGGAGCCCATCTGGACCCGGGGCTTTCCTGCTTTTGAGAGTCCTCAAAGCTAACTGGATCTCCTGCTTGGTGATTGGAGAGTCTAACTCCTCAGCTCACCCCACGCTTAATCTACTGAGAGGTACTCCCAGGGAAAAAAAGGCATCTAAGCCCTCCTGGGAGGGGTTACACTCGGAGGTATACAGAGATTTATGAAAAACACCAAATGCCTCCTCTAGCTCCCCCAGACTCTGCACCACCACTCCCTGGGCATTGCAGACCTGTCCTACTGTTCTCTCTGCCTCCTTACGCTTCAACTGCCAAGCTAAAAGTTTCCTGCTCGGTCCCCATCAAAGTATGCACCAGCGTTGAACAAGAGGATAGTCCTCTCCAACTGGACACTGCCCAGGGTGTTGAACTTCTATTTTAACTTCTGAACTGCCGCATATAAGGCAGCTGAGGTGTTCTTCATATGGGCTTTCTCACAGGCTGTGATTTTATTTCTCAGAAAATCCAGCTCTTTTACTTTGTTCCCCTTCTTGTGCGAGGCAAAATATATGGTTTGGCTCTCTCATGAAGGCCTCATGGCCTCCCATTAATACCATGAGAAGTGTCCCCTGGTGGTTTACTTGTAGGTAATCCTGTATGCCCTCCTCACAAAGAGAACATACTCCATATTCTTTAAGTAGAGGACAAGTTTCCAGTTCCTGGGTGCTTTATGAGCTCCCAAACCCCGAGACCTGTGTAATGCAGAGCATAAACAGATGTCATGATTGGGAGATATACTGCTTCCCACCTCCATTACCAGAGAACTAGATATCAATATCCTGTCAGTTCTCGCATATGAATGGCGTGCATATAAAAAAACTGTACTCCCGCCCCATGGGATTGGCATGCCACCAGGAATCAGCTAAGTCTAAGTCAGCCTGTAAGGTTTCTAAGGCCTTCACATTTTGTGACTTGGGCATTCGAGAGCTTATTAGAATGATCTAACACTGTGTCCAGAACACAGTTGTAAACACCCCCCAGGATCCAAGGGCCCTCCCACTCCACCATGTCCAGTGTGAGGTTCTGAAAAAAACTAGGGCAGTCCACGTTTGGGGCAAAAATGGAACCAATCAGACCCCCCCCCTCACCTGTAACGTTAACTTTTTCCAGGGCGTACCTACGTGCCTGATCCACCACACTCCCCAAAACCCGAATCAAGGCCCTCTAGGGATCCAGATTGAGGCTTCCTGAGCCTTGGATGAGAATGTGGCTGAAATCCATGTGTCCTCCCACGAAACTAGCAGTTCTCTGCTCCTCAGCGAGAGTAAAATGTGTCTCCTGCAATAACACAATTTGCCCCTTAATCCTGTGCACCTCTGCCATCACTGTCCCATGCTTTATAATAGATAAGGCGATTTATGTTCCAAGACACACATTTATATCATCCCCATCATCTTCAGTTATCCTAAGACAGTTCACCCAATCTGCATGAAATAAGTGCACATCTGTATCCATTTTTCCCACCAAACAGGTAATATAGAATGACCACAACCCCCCACCATCTGACGTAAGCAACTAATACCCCCTTCAGTTCCACTACTAAACTAATGCCTGCTTCACAGGGGAAAACACCTGACCAGTTGACAATGCAAGATGTGCACCAAACAGAGCTATTATAGGTGCAATTGAGCTGCCCCCCCCCCACTGTGCATCCAGATCAACAGGCAAAGTCCAAGAACCACCGCCCCCCCCGGTGCTGTACATCCCTCCCCCGAAACCAAACATTACCCCACCTTGTCAGACTACTTACTGGGCAGTCCTCCCCAACCAGGTCCAACATGGGCAATCAACTCCCCTAAGTGAGCCAAAGCCCACCAGGCTCCCACTACAAACAGTAGGCAGATATTGAGCAGTGTGCCCATCTTAGTGAACATTAGAAAGCTGGGCAACCTAATATACCAGTCAAAAGGACAGGATAAAACAGCTGAATACTATAATGTATAACCTTAATACTCTATAAGTGACCAACAGGGTTTAACATAAATGAGCCACAGTACAGAGTATTCTGCCAAGCAGAGTTGTGTGCCAATTGGACTCCACAGCGGGGAGTACATCCCATCAAGAGTTAGTGAAAGTCCAGCCTGATAAGGACTCCAGTTCCCTGCAAGATGACGCAGGCACCTCAGCAGTGTCCTAGAGTTTGCAGCCCATTGCTACCCATACCCCCAGGCATGCTTGGGCAGTCCCAGGAAGTCAAGGCCGCAAATGACGCACGGCCCCAAAATAAACCTGCTTTAAGTAGCTTCGCGAGATCATTCTCCGTTGGGCTCACAGGAGTGAAAATAATTCAGCGGGTCCAGTATCCCGCCTCACAGCCAAGCCCCTCAAAGGCCCAGACAGTTAGATAATATACATGAATCCTCACCTATTGTACCTTGGAGCCATATGAGGGCTATTGGATACACATAGTCAAATATGCCACATCTTCAGCCGAGCGTCTGAAATCAAGGAACCAGACCATATAACAAACCCAATAGAACAAGTGGTAAGGCAGAAGAAAAACAAAACTAAACTTTGTAGGTCCCACAGGTATGTGTAAGGCAGAAAATAAGATCCACTCCCACCCGAATCCCCAGACATGGTTGGGAGACAGTTGTAAAGCTTCAGTTGGTGGACTGCAGACTATAGAAGTCTGTTCTACAGCCCCTGTTGAAACAATAACCTTCCTAGGGGGTAATAAGAGCACCTGAAATGGGGAAAACAAACAAAATGAGCATTGGTACTGTTAATATCAGCCCATAGTACTCGTGATGCAGCCAGGTGAGCTTTCTCCCTCCTGGCCTCCTCCTCCTCAATCCATTTCTCTGCAGCTTTGGGGCATGTGAAGTAGTACAGACTCTGTCCCAGTCTATCCACCCACAGGTGAGCTGGATACACGAAAGAAAAGTTCCAGCAAAGCCAGCAGAGCTTGCTTTTAGCCTGATTAAACGTTTGCTGCCTGGACTGAAGATCCTTGCTGTAGTCTTGATAAATGTACACCTTTGAGTTTCCAACCACAATAGGGCCAGCCTTCTAAGTGCAACCCCCGACCCCTGCCTTTTGCAAAACAAGAGGTGGCATGTTGTTGAAGCTGACACGGGTACCTGGTGGGGACTGGGTTCGTGGAGGATGAGGTTACTCTGCACAGGGGGCCTAGGTTTGGCTACTCTGCACAGGGGCACCCAAGTAAATCCGAACACAGGAAGCAATAACTGTAATGTCCAGAACCAGGAATGGGATCCTACAGTGTGGCTTTTATTCACATCCAAACTGAACAAACAAAGCATAGACGGACGCCCACGGGGCTACATTCCTGGTAATGCAGATTAGAGACAGCAAAACACTTCTTCACATTTCAGCCCTCAGGCTCTGAACCCACCAGCACATAACCCAGACCTGCACGCAGCTTTGGGTATACAGCCCGACTTGTACACTACTTGGGTTTTCCCCACTGGCCCGGCTGCCCCGCTGGCCACTTGATCCGCAGTCCATTATGGGAATGAACCAGTTTTCCTGTTGGTGGCTCCCCAAACCACCTTAGAGCCTTCGACTCCTAGAGGGAATTTCCTTCCAATCCCACATCTGGGTACTTCCCTCATCACTGGCCAAGTGCATGAGGCAAAGTAGAAATCCACAGAACAAATCCATAGAGGTGGACCTGGTTACTAAAGATGGGGGGGTCTCCCACTTCCAGCTCCCACAATCCATACCCAGTCATTTCTCTGGATACTAAACAACTCTTTTGAAAGCTTGGCAATGTAGATTACTGGGTAGACGTATGTCACATCTCCTCTACATGTCTTGACTTCCCCTACGTGCTGGACTTGAACATACTTTCACTTTTGGCTAAGCCTATTACTCTAGGCCTCCCACTCTTTCAGTAGTCCAATCCCTACTATCACACTAGTCCTAGGGTGAAAACATGGGCCCTTTAGAAAGAGCAGATACTCACCCTCCAGTTGCAGGTGTCCCTCAGGCGAATCACAAAATCTTCTTGTTTCCCAAACTTGTGGACAAAATAAGGCAGCTTCTCCAGTAGCAGTAGTCAGGGGGTTGCCCCTGGAATATGCAAGAAACCCTTCCTGCCCCATCCCCTGAGGGATGGGGCACTGAGACCCAAATCAGTAGTCTCCACCACTTTAAAACTATCTTCTGTGTCTCTCTTTAGGTGGAAACACATACCTTTTCCCTGAATGTAGTCCTATGTCAGGGTTGAGGCTCCAAAAGCCTAACACAGAGCTGCTGTGCTCCTCTCACAACAAGCTCCAAACTCCAACTGCCCTACAGACTACTGTTCAAACCTCCCAACATTCTACTACAACTCCCTACTGCAGATTCCATTGTGGCTCATGCAGCTGTGACAGTTCTATGGTGATGTCATCCCTCAGTCTCAGCTGAGACTGAGAACAGAGTGAGACAGTGTGAAATCCATTTAACTGGAGTTTCACAAGCTGCCTCCCCTGCCTACCACTAGGTCTTACTGGGATTCTAGTAACCCCAGGTAACGGGGGGGATTACATTAGCTTTCTGCAGTACTGTTTCCTTATCAGTATACCGCAAATATTTTATTAAACAGTGCCAGGCCCTATCACCTAGGTATGGAGTTGGACCCATCTGGTGGGATCTTTCAGTTTCAAAGGCTGCACAGTCCTCTGGGAGGCGAAGTTGTTCTGCAAGCCAACGGTGAATCCCGGTCTTTGGGCTCCGGCCCTCTGTCCCCTCAGGAAGCCCAATGATCCACATATTGGATCATCTTGATCTTTTTCATCAATTTGGTCCTTAAGTTCAGCCAAAGTGGACAGCAGGCCATTTTCTCTGAGGTGACCTCAGCATAAGAGTCCTCCATTTCACTCACCTGGTGCTCGAGCTCACAAATCTGCATTGAGTGAGTTGCCACTGTTTCAGTGAGGCTGGTAACTATGGACTGTAGGTGAGTGAACCGAGTTGTGATATAAAGGAACCCAGACTTCATTTCTTGCTGCATTTGCAGCAGTGTGGCTGGGACCCCAGTGAGTGATTTTGTGGGTTCCTCCATACTGATGTTGTGCTGCACCCCAACAAACTCAGAGTCCTGGTTTGAAGGCCTGGAGCTGCTTAGTGCACCCACACTTTGTCATGGCTGCTGTCAGGCACCAAAATGAAGTTTGCCTGTTTATTTTTGATTTCCCCAATGCCATCGTCCAAATCTCCCTAAGCTACACAGTTTAAATTTGTAAAATGCTTTATGGCAGCTGCAAATATGTTAAGAAAGAAGGTGCCCTGAAGAGCTGCACTAGCATGCATCTGCCATGCTTGCTGGCTAACACCTGTCCCAGAACAGGGGTGGATGAATATGTAAATATGGAGAGAACAGGGGGTTAAGAAATATGTAAGTATGGAGAGAACAGATGTACAGAAACATGTACATGTGGAGAGAACAGGGTGTGTCATAATATGTACATAAGGAGAGAATGGGGTTCAGGAATATGTTAGTATGGGGAGAACAGGGCATGCAGGAATATTTAAGTATGGAGAGAATGGGGCACAAAAATGTGAAAGTATGGAGGAACAGCTGGTGCAGGAAGCGAGAACAGCTGCAAAGGAGTCTGAGCTGGACGTCATTGTCCAACCTAGGGACAAATGACTTGGCTCATCATGAGATTAGAGCAGTGCAGAAGGACTTTGTAGAGTTGGGAGGGGCCTAAGACAAGTAGCACACACAGTATCCTTCTCAGAGGTGCTGCCTGTCAATGGCATGAGTGAGGCGAGGGTACTTTGCACCATGCAGTTTAATGAATGGTTGAAAAATGGTGTGGAGCACAGGGTTTGGCTTCATTGGGGACTGGGGTTCCACCTGGAGGACACCAGCCTATACTGGCAGGATGGTCTGCATCTGTCCAGGAAGGGAACAAGTCTTTGAGCAATCGGTTTAAATGCTTCATTGGCAAGCTTTTAAACTAGTCAAGGGGAGGCACTGATAAGCAGCAGGAAAATCCCAGCCTCTCCTACAAAACAGGGTACTAAATGAGAAAAAGACCGAGGTAGAAAGGTCAGTGGGGGATGCTGCAACAGAAGGTAAAGCCATCAAAAATGAGAGCAATGAGTACCAATGCCCAGTAGTCTGAGTAAAAGCTTCCTGAATTAGTGGCCTTGATGGAGGAGGAACATCTGGATATCGTGGCAGTCACAGAAACATGGTTCACACAAAACCATGACTGGGACATAAACATACCAGGATACACTATCTACAGGAGGGACAGGAGGGTAAAGAGGAGGAGGAGTAGCTCTTTACATAAGGGAAGGAATCAAAGCAACAGAACAAAAGGGTAAACAGGGAGGAGAAGAAGCACTGTGGGTAAATTTGAGACAGGCAATGGCACCACAATCCGCACAGGGGTTGTATACAGACCCCTTCTCAGGGGGAGGAAATGGACAAGGAAATGATAGAAAGTATACTTAGAATGGCAGAAAAGGGAGATATTGCTGATGGGTGATCTGAATATGCCAGATGTTAACTGGAGTGCAGTTGCAGCAGCCACTTAAGAGTGGGGTTATTCTAGATGCCCTACAGGGGCATGCCTTAGACAACTAGTATTGGAACCCACTCAAGAGGGAGCAATCTTAGACCTGGTTCTCTCAAATGGAGATGAAGAGAGGATCACAGATGTAGAAGTGGGTAGCCATCTGGGAACTAGCGACCATCGAACAGTATGGTTCACAATAAACAGCAATAGAGTCAAGCCATACAAAGGCAAAAGTACTGGACTTTAGGAGGCTGACTTTGCCATAGCTTTAATTTCAATAGCTTCTCCCAATAGTAATCTTATGCACTGTCCAAATCTGGGCCTGTACCATACTCCAAAGGTAAGATATTCACTTTTATGCAGTAGGCGGACATAAATCCTATGTGATAAATCTGAGCTACTATGAGATAAATTCAGAATTTTACATTCATACATAGTAGATGCATCATCACTTGATTTTATATATATAGTAAGTATGTCACAATTACTCTGGAATTCATTTAGAATGTTCAGCCTCAGTACCAGTACTAACTATATTCAAATGCAGATAACTTTAAATGAAAAAATATAGCACGGTGCTGTGAGCATGAAAGTTGTGCAACACCCAGTTATCTACAAAATGAGTGGTATTTCATTTATAGGTACCTTATAGATTTTTATAATTAGCAAAGAGCAGAAAATGCAATTTTATAGTTCACTTTTTAACAAACATATGCAAAAAAGATGAACAATCAAAGCAAATGTCACTGCACTGTCGAAAGTATCCTATTGCATAAATGAAATATGCAATGGTGAGCTGTCAGATAAATGATTTATCTACACTCGTGCTGTTTGTCCTCAGACATCTCACTCATGACTTACACCACTCGTGAGGTACCCGGTCAAACAGCATGGAGATACATTTATCAACAACTCACCATTATATATCCTTATCTATTCCTGTCGTCCTATCAGAAACAAACCAAAATCTATCTGTAGACAGTCTCCCTTTATAAAAAGTATGCTCGAAGTCTATCTGCAATCTCATATATATCTTTAAAAAACAGTTTTTAACATATTATTCAACAAATGTGTGTCACTGTAAATTTTCCTGTTTTCTACTCAATATCTTGGTGCCAAAGCCAGTTAAACCCCCACAAGATTAGTTTACAAGTTGCTGGAAGGGTTCCATAGTTCAAATAGTGATGGTTTGTCTGCCTTCTGGGGTGCATAGATATTAATCAACCTATATGCTAAACCATAAATAATCACATCTACCATCAGAACTCTACCTGGGCATATATCCAAGACCTTTAAAATTTGTAGTACATGTTAAGAACAAAATACCTGCGCCAGAGCAGGGTTCTTCCCACTGACCACAAGTGAGGACCCCCAATACCAACCTTTTTAGCTTCTCTGTCTCCATAATTCTGTACAATCTAGTATCCTGTACAAAGATTAGCTGCCTCCCTCATATACACATTAACAAACGTAACTACAGTGTGCGTATTTCAGCATTTTTAGTGCTATTAGCATTAACTGTTGTGATGTTAATATTAGTTTACATAAGCAGAAAAGTAAAGATAAACACTAAGGACATTCTGTTTTCCATTCTTTCTCTTTTTCAGCTTTGGTTTATCACCTCTACCTCCATTAATACAGCCTATGTATTATGTACTGGAGTTCTCATCAGTCCAGGAACACTTTTGTGGGCAGAGTTTGACCTTGTAACCCTGAGAAAGGAGTCCCTGCCACTGATCCTGGTGGTAGCATCACAGTCTCCATCCACTCTTCTTCAGCCAGGATCTCTTGGCTTGGATGAACATCATTCAGGAGTGCTTCTTCTTGCTCCTCAATGGCAGGGACCTGATCTTTGCTTTGGCCTGCAAATTATTATCAGCGTCTTGTAATCTCTGTTGTGAGGTCATTGGGAGTGGGTGGACCTTGCTCCAGCTGTACCACAACCTCAGCAGTTCCTGTACAGATGACCTCGGACAGAGATATCTCGGTGGCAAAGGCGCTAACATACTAGCATACTGTTTGCCAGCAGATTAGGCCTTCAGGTCTACTCCAGTCTGCTCAAACCCCAGATCCCTAGTTGGGTGCAGAGGCCCCCTTGTGTTCCAGAAACCACTATCATCCATCCCCACCCCCGGGACAGGCCTTCATATGATACATCCACTTTCTGTGTCTGTCCCACCTCTCTTGAAGCTCTCTACTGTGGATCTCTGAACCAGCTCGCCAGGCAGTGCATTCAGGGTCCACCACCCTCTCAGTGAAAAACCTCCTCCTCTTTTCCCCTACCCTTCCACCTTCCAACTTCAAACCATGCCCTCTGGTGATACCTCCCTGCTTTAGTCTAAAGATCCCCTCCATGTTTACCCTATTTATTCCCTTAAGGTACTTGAAGACCTTAATCATGTCCCCCCTGTCTCTCCTCTCCTCTCCTCCAATGAAAACAGGCAGAACTCTCTAGTCTGTCCCCATACATCAAATCTTGGCATTCAGTTGAGCCATTAACTCATATGCACACATTTTTTCTTGCTGTAGCCATAGAAATCATGTTCCACCCTCACTGACTGATCATTACTATTGTGAGATGCTCGAGAACAATTTCTAACTGTATATCATGTTCCTCACAGAATTACACTTGAGAGGTTGCTTGCATTGTGCTCCATAATGCCCAATCTCTCTACAGAGTCCACACTTCTGTTTCTCACAGACATTGCTGAGGTGCCCCAGTTTCCACATTTGTAGCATGCTTGAGGGTTGGCAGGGTAAAATATCACCCCATCTCTCCAAAAAAAAAAAACAGTTTGGAGAAGCTGTATCACACCTTTCTCTTGTTTTGGGGTGATTCTGTATTTCCATCCCCTGTCCATAATGTCTTCATCCAAGATGGGCTCAGATACCCATTCACTATGCAGTGCAGCTTCAACCAGTATGAAATGTCTGCTTGCAGTAACCCTTTGTTTCAAAAGAGGATTGTTATTGTTTTGTACATGGGCTTAGTTAATGGTATTGATAAAAAGGTCTCCACAGGGCACATTTTTCAGCAACTGTTATGTTTCCAGAAACGTTCTAGGCCAGACAGATGTTTAAAAGTAACATCATATATGGTATCACCAGGTATATGAATCAGGGCATAGATCTACATGCATAAATCTTCATACCATTTTTCAACAAGGTGTGCCCACAAACAGCCTATCTGGTGTATCAGTTATCTCCTCTGAATTTAAGCCTGACCACATTTCGCCTCGTGGCAGGGGTCTGAGGGCATTTCTAATAGTATTTGAAACAGTTTTCTTTGGCTTTGCACCCCACCATTTGCATTTACACTGGGAATCCCTGCTTCATTATCACAGGAGCAGACACTATAGGACTGTTAGGCACATTGTCCATTATCTGCACAGCAACCTCAAGAGTTGGGATGGGAGTCAGCTCCAACCCTGCTGTCTGTCATCTCCTTCAAACCCCTGATGGCAGATAACATTGTAACTGTCTCAGTCATATTTTCTGTTTCATTACCTACAATCACCTGTCCAGGCATTATTTGTGAGGTTTTGGGAAGTACTGGCCTGACTAGAGCACTCTTTCTGGTGTACAAGACCATGTCTTATCAGAAGTCTCGAGATGCTAGCATCCCACCCAGTACCATCTGCATTCTTGACCCATCCTGCACTTTAAGGACTTAGCCACCCAGTTTGCAGGTGCTGTTGTAGGCTCTGTCAGCACTACAGCTGGTTTTGTACATGCTGGTGGTAAAGGCACTGAGCCACTTCCCCACCATTTCCTTTGCTCTTTTTCCTTTATTCTGCATATAGTGACTGAGTTCCATTTTCCTATAGAGAAAAAATGTGCATTAAATACCGTGATACCTGAGTAGGTATTATGGCATTCACACAGCTTTTCCCATAGAAAACTAGACACGTAAGACAGCTCGGATTGTCAGACTAAAGCTGCTCCAGCCACAAAACACGGATCTCCACAGCACACTTCCCATCTGGTAAAACAAAACCTGTCGAGGTATGAGATAGTTATCTCGACATTTCACATCGGTTGTCAAGCCAGCGCAGACTGTCACAGAGCATGTGCAAGTAAGATTTTGGAAAATACCTGCATGCAAGTGTTTACATCTACATGATTTCCAGTTTATATGAGAACTCCCAGAGGACATAATCACATTTTTCTAGAAATCGGGTATTATTAGAAAAAGTATTTTAATAAAGAACTATTTAGATACTCTATAAACAAATGATTTTGGTACATTTGATTTACAGACAGTATCCAAGATCATATGGGGATATCAGAGTGTGGATATATGGTCTTTGATATATAGGTGAGCAAAGATAGAAAGAATAGAATAAATAAAAGGGCTTAAGATCTGTTATTTTTATTTTAAGTGATTACTATTATTGTTCTTGTTAGATGCAGTTTCACACTGAAGAAGGGTTCCGAAATGTTTGTGTTATATGAACTGTATCTGCCATACTAGTGTCAATAAATAATATTTTTGAGACATTTTGGTGAGTGGGCCTTTGTTGACCAAATTTTGTGATAGGAGTTTGTTAGCATTGAATTGGTCCAGGATCCTCCCTGAATAAATACTATTATTTTTCCCGAGGTTGGCTGAGCTGGATCAAGGTTCCTTTTGAATTCTTTTTTATAGCTACCATTTGCTTCCCAACAGAAATATCTTCCATCTGCTGCAGCCACTCATCAGTATTTAACGTAGAAGAACAGCCTTGCAGCACAATTTCTTCCTTTTTACTTTCTTGCCCCCGCTCCCATCTGACTTTGTACCACCCACAAACTAAGGTACCTTAGTAATTGGAGAGAGCCATCCTGGGGTTTTTCCATAACTTCTTCCTTCAAAGCTCCCATATTTGTTCCTTGCTCATCCATCCGAATGTCCACATGTGCATTAGTGTAGTCCTCTCATTCTGTGTAGTCCACCTCTCCACTCATCCCTGCTCCTGCAGTTTCTTCTGAGTTCTGTTTTCTTCTTAGAAATCTCCTTTCTTCTGCAGCAATAAGCTCATGGATTTCCCTCCGCCTTTTGCCCATTGCTGCCATCTTCTAGGATTCCATTCTGCAATCCAGGTTGGTTATCTGTTCTTCAGCCAGAATAAATAACTCCTCATTCAAATTCTCCTGTTCCTTGTCAGCCTCACATGTTAAATGACCAGATAGGAGACCTGCTTCCAGTCCCAGACACATCCATTCTCTGTTACTCCAGGCAGACTGGCCATCTCAGCACCAGTCACAGCGCCCCTACCAGGAAGAGCAGGGGAATTTCCTCGGTGTCTAGCCAAATGTCCCCCATTCACTATAAATACCACTAACAGCTTAATTTGGTTCAAGGTCAGTTGGCATTCATCTGTATTTGTCTAGTGTACTTACCCAGTCAACAAAACTAAAATAAAACTAAAATAAATAAACAGGAGTCAAAAGAATTAAGACAATGTGCAGGAGGGTGGAGGATGGATAGTAAGGAAGTAAGATGGGGAAGTGTATCAAACAAAATTTAGACTTTCATTTTTGCACAGTGGAGGTGGTGTGATTTTCTCATGAAGGAAAAAGCCGAGTGGTGTAAAGGTTACAGTGATGACTGGGGTGGGGGTTATTCCCAGCCATACTATGAAAGATGAGCCACGGGCTGGGGAGTGTATGCGCTCTTTACAGCCTAGTGTTTTAAGTTTGTTGCATTTATTATCGAGTATTTCGTATAGAGAATAATTTTATTTGTTCATCTGTTCTCCATGCATACTGTCTACTTTTGGGCTGGCTGGTGTTTAATTGTGCCCTGAATTTTTACTGAGTGGTTTGCCTCTTCGAGGTTGGGATTGGAGTGAAGTACAGAAGTTAGAGTGTACCAGCAGCGAGCAGTATCAAGGTGTCTGCAGAAGACTGCTTTGAAGTGTGCACTGGGGCTGTCCTGTCTTGGCCCATTACCACTCTGCTTTTCAGTTTGTTGGCCGCTGCCTCCTCACTTCAATGAACTCTGTGGTGGCCGTTATATTGCTGGATACCCTGTTGAATTTTTGTTGCCAGTTTTGCGACTTCATTTTGCCGACTGAGGTTGCCAGTGAGATTTTGGGAACCGTGGTGACTCACAGTTGGAAGAGCGGAGAGGAATTTGGTTATTCAAGAAAGACTACTGGATTATTCTGTTGGATTGGATTATTAGCAGAAGATTTTATTCCGAACTAGCAGCAGTCTGATTTAAGTCCAGGAGTAGTGGGTATATGAAGACCAACTTTTGATTTGGTGCTCGGAGTTAATGCCCTGATCCTGTGAGTGGGCTAGTGTGATGTGTGACTGGCGGGGTCCTGGTTATAGTCCACTGGGTCGCCAGCAAATTAGACTGGTGTCCCTAGAGTTTCTCCTTGGGGCCTGCTGGAAAGGAACCTGGACAGGGGACTCATAGCAGTGGCTGTGGACCTGCAGTTTGGCTACCCAGCAGGATTTGTCGGCTCTTTCTCCGGCTCCAGAACAGTCTACCATCAGAGCGGACTATCCTGGACTTTGTTTCCCCCTCAAATACAGTCAGACTCATAGAAACATAGACTTTGACGGCAGATAAGGACCACTTGGCCCACCCAGTCTACCCATTCCCTCTGCTGGATAAGCTGCAGATTCTAGTTAACCAAGAGCCTATTTCCTGCAACCCCTTCTTTATTGTTCATTTACATTTCTGTTTAAGGCAGTGAGAGTGCCTTTTTTCTTTTACCAGTGGTACAGTGAGTGTGCCTTGGTATTAAACAGTTGGGACCATTTAATTCCCCTTGTAATGAGAGTATTTTGGGGGTTGGGGAAAGTTTCGAGACTTTCTCATCAACTGGTCTCCTCTGGTGGTGTGAGGACCATTGGGGGTTGGAATTTTAGAACTCCCCAGTTATTAGTTACAGTTTAAATGTTCTCCGCTGTTTATGCTCAGATCGTTATTAACTTAAATTTGCAGGCGTGGACTGGATGATCCAGAAATTTTTGTTTATTCTATTGATTTTTATATAGTTTTTTGGGTGGTATAAGTTTGCATTGTTAGTGGATAATTCTGCTTTAGTTTATGAAATGTATTTGGTTATAGATTTTGATTATTACCCCCTTGAAGTGAGAGTTGAGGAATTAATTTATTATTTGTAAAGTGATTTTGTTTTGCGTATATGTAGTTATTTTAGTGATTAAGGTTGTTTTGTTATTTTATCTAGTAGAGTGTATAGTCTTATTTGGGTCATTGAAGTGTGATGGAGGCCAGCCCCATGGTCATGCGTTATGCATCCTCATGCCTTCACACTCTTCTTTTATCTCCCCATTGCAGTTTACAACCTACCAGCACTGTAGAGCCACTGGGTATTGCTTGCCTGGGGTGGGGAGGGAGTCGGTGGAGTGCAAACAGTGGAGGGTGACTGAGCAGGGCCACCACATCAGAGTTGTAAGCTCTAGATGATGCCATGGGGTGAAATGGAATCTAGACCATGGTTCTTTATGTTTTGGTCTCCATGCCCAAAGCACTACCAATTTGGTGGGCATGTGACTGGGATGGCCCGGAAGCTCATTCAACTTAAGCAGTGTTGTGCAATGCCAGGTCCATTAAAAATAAGACTGCAATTGTTGCAGATTTTGTGGGAACAGTTGACCTGGCTTGTGTCACGAGACCTGGCCGGACGAGAACTCTGGCACCATATTGGAGTCTGCAACTCCGTCTAGGTACTTCAGTGATCCGCAGCCGAGGAATTAGATCACGGGGAGGGGTTTTGCGGTCTGTTTCAAGACTGAACTGGGCCTCACAAATATGACCAGTTGAGCAGACTCAGTCATTTGAGTGTACTGTGGTAGCAGGTGTAGGTTGTAGGATCACCCTCATCTACCATCCACTCGGGGATGAAGGCAGTTCCTTCAGGAAATGGCAGACCATGATCGATATAGCATTGAGTCACCCAAGCTGATGATCCTGGGTGACTTTAATGCCTGTGCGATGACGAACTCTCACACTTTGGTGAACACTTCCTCCAGTTGGTGACATCTCTGGGCCTTACACAGATTGCTTCCACTGCTACCCATAAACTACGGTCTCTCTTGACTTAGTTTTCCTCCTGGGGATCAAAGCCTCGGATATGGGGTGGAACCAGTCAGATGGACCTATCATTACACTGTGAGGTTCAGTTTTATGCCCCCCCTTAAGTAGGCCTACCCCTGTGGAGATGGACAGATACCACCCTTTGTGAGATATAGCTCCAAGACCTGGTGGCTGTGCTTGACCTGCTCGGTCCTTCCATCGACAAACAATGACCCAGAAGCCCTAGTGATGGCCTACAATAAGGCCATTTCTGTGGCACGGATGTCGTTGCTCCTTTCTGAGTTCATCCTCTCCCTTCGCCCTCAGTCCCCTTGGTTTGATAGGTCCTTGAGGGAGATGCAGTGACTAGGACGAAGATTAGAGCATTGTTGGTGGAGATCCACCTTAGATGGACCATTATCAAGCCTATCAATCCACAATCACCCGTAAGAAGGCAGAGTTCTGGTCCAGGGAGATTGCGACCGTTCATAACCAACCAACTCAGCTTTTTCGAACTGTGGACAGACTGTGCAACTCAGCCTGTCTACAGGTCTGAACAACATTTTCGCAAGTTGAGTGCGACAAGCTTGCTCAGTTCTTTGTGGCTAAGGTGGTTGACATCAGGGCGGAACTCCAACCGGCACACTCTGTGGGCATTGCTTTGAATTGGTGTTTGGTCACTGCCCCTCAGTTTTCCTGGAGTGCCTTTAACTGGCTGGTGTTTGTGCATATCATGCAGATTGTCCAGGGTATGCACCGTACATGCTGTAGTTTGGACCCAGGACCAACCACCCTGATTTTGGGTTGCAGTGACATCGTTGGTCCAGTTCTAGCATGGATGATCTGGTGTTCCTTGAAACAGGTGAGTTCCTAGCTTCCTGAAGGAGATCGGTGGTGACACCTCCTGAAGAAAGCTTCTTTGGACCCAGACTACCATGTGAACTACAGACCAATCTTGATCCTCCTGTTTATGAGGAAGGTGATCGAGAAAGTAGTGATCCACAACTGGGTACATTTGACCATCCATGATATCTATGAACTCTCAGTCTGGTTTTAAGAAAGAGACACAGTACTGAGGACAGGTGCTGGTTTGGCTACTCAATGATCTCCTGTTGACAAGAGATCGGAAGAACCATTCCATCTTGGTTCTTCTAGATCTCACTTCAGCATTGACACTGTTGACCATGGGGTTCTGCTTGGTTGCCTGAGGTTCATCTGTGGCCCATCAGGTATGGTCTCAAGTGGTTTACATCTTTCCTCACTGGAAGAACTCAGAGGGTGGTGGGGATGCATTCCTCTGACCAGTTTCATTATCATGTGGGGATCCTCAGGGATCGGTGTTATCCCCAAAGTTGTTTGCAGTGTACAGCTACTGCCCTGAGACACCAGCGAGATGGTATGGGCTGAGGTTTCACTGCTATGCTGATGGCCAACCCAGCTCTACCTTTCTTTGCAACTGACCAAGATAGAGCTCTCTCAGTATTTAATAACTGCCTGTAGAAATCCAGGAGTGGATGAATTTGAGCTGGTTGAGGTTGAACTCAGAAAAAACTGAGGTACTGGTGGTGGACTTGGGTCGCCGAATAGGGGAGTTGGGGTGAGTTTACCCTCAGGACTTTTTCTTGGGGATTTATCACTCCCGACCTCTGAATGAGTGCAAAACCTGGGTGTAATCTTTAATGAAGGCCTGACACTATGTTCACAGGTGTCGGCTGTCGTCAAATCCACTTTTGACCATCCGAGGGATATCTCCAGAGATAAACATCTTGTTCCGTCTGGTGACCTTCCCACACTGGTCCATGCCTTTGTGTCCTCATGCCTGGATTACTGCAATGCCCTATACCTAGGTCTACCAAGGGTGGATATTCGCTGCTTAAAGATGGTGCAGAGCGCTGCTGACCCAGTTGACAGGGCCCCTCAGTTGTCATATTTCCTCAGTGCTGCGCGAACTGCACTCACGATACTGATGGTGAATCACCTTCAGAGTCGGACTTGACTTATAAAGCCCTACATGGACAGGGTCTGGACTACCTGAAAGAGCTTCTAGTTCCTTACTGCCCTGGGTGATCACGCCACTCAGCTGACGGGTTGCTAGAGAGTCCAAGGGTTTGCTTAAAATCTTCCAGGGCCCGTGAATTAATGCATGCATCCCCTACCCTCTGGAATTCTCTACCCTGACAGCTATGGGAGTGCATGACTGTGGAGGGATTTAAACAAGGCTCTCAAAACTTTTTTATAGACTCAAGCATTTGGGGATTGACTCAAACACTGTTTGTCAGTTTATCTGCATTTTATAATATCTATAATATATGTGATTTTATGCTATAGTTGTTTTAATTGTTTTGTTAGGTGTTTGCAGTTGAAAGATGCCATATGAATAAAATATTGATCGATTGATTGGTTAATAGAGTCAGAGGAAATAATAGAAGGAGTTAAAAATGGTGTCCAGTCTGGATAAGGAGGGACTCAGGAGCAGCACTATGACTACATCACATTAGTTGAAGATAGGTATGACTGTCTTCTGGACAAGTTCCGTTGGGTCAGTAGCAGGAGGCAGCTACATTCCTGAATAATGCACCAGCTTGGGAGCAGCTTTTCCAGGACGGGCGTCCACAGAACAGAGAACTTGATGTGCTGGTCAGGCCACACCCAAGGTACTAAAGGATGAAGTGTCCTCAAGGACTGTGCCATCAATGGTATGGAAGAGGAGGGCAGGGAGGGAGCATAGAGAGCCTCTGCCCCTGAGTGCCAAAGGTCATTAGGACTGTCTTCTTGGCATAGAGGAAGCTGATGAGAACAAAACCAGTGCTGAACTTTGCTCGAAGTCATGCAGAGTCTGGTTGCTACTTCATCAGGGGACTGGGTGAAGGTGAAGACCATGTCATCAACATACATGTGGATAGAGGTGGATGAGCAGGCTGAGGGGAGGTAATTTAGAATTATGGAGAATAGGATAGGGCCCAACATGAACCCCTTTAGGATGCTAGTATTAATGGGGAGTGATGGGGAAGTACTGTCAGCTATTGCTTGGGTGGCAAGCTCATTTAAAGGCACTGCCTCCTGAGCTTGCAAAACCACTATGCTACTATTCTGACAGACTGAGTCTTGCCTACTAGGTAGGCTGTGAACCAATTGGTGACAGAGTTAGATAAGCCTCCTGCGGAGAGGGTGTTTAGTAGATGGGTGTGGGTTATGGTGTTGAAAGCCTTTGCAAGGTCGACAAAAATCACAGAAGTGATATGCCACAGTCCATCCCTGAGATGATGGAGTCAGTGAGCCTAATCAGGAGTTGGTGAGGAATGGTTCTTCAAAACCAGATTGGAATGGGTGAAGAGGTTAGAGTCAGACAGATATAAGTAGAGCTATGAAAGAACCAGATGTTCTTGAAGCTCAGCAGAGGTTGGAAGGAATGAAATGGGATGATAGTTTGCAAGTGCGTAACAAATGCACTTAGGCAGGGGAAGAACAATGGCATGTTTCCAAGCAGATGGTAGCAGTTACAAAGTAAAGGTTGACAAGATCAGATAGTGGCGCTGAGATAGCAGGAGCTGGTAGATATAGCAGTTTAGGTGTTAGTCCATCCGGTGAGTTGCCCTTGGAAGGATTAAGAGCATACAATGCATCCAAGGTGTCTGAGGGAGATATTTTAGAGAAGAAGACATTACAGGAAGGGTAGGCTGGAAGAGGAGGGGGAGTCAGCAGACAGGGAAGATGGTAGTGAGGATGAGAGGGCTGAGGCACAGGAGGTTAAATAGGAATTAAATTTAGTGACAACGCTAAGGTGATCAGAAACTTAAGTGTTGTTTAATATAAGAAGTGGGACAGGCGGTGAGAACAGGTGTGTGAAGAGGTGTATGACTTTCCAGAACTTGGATGGTTTATTTAAGTTAGACTGGAAGGTAGCACAGAAGTAATCCACTTTAGTTAAGTGAGTAACTTTTGTGCACTTGAGTGTGATGCGGTATGTAGTACAAGAAGAAATATGTACTTCTTATTGTTATTACAAGGCACAGGACTGTGCCAACAACATTAGAACCCAACAAGGAAGATGCCATTCTTGATCTTGTCCTCAGAAACTCAAAACGATCAGGGACATCGAAGTGAGATGTCATATGGGCAACAGCGACCAGCATGGTAGTCTTTAAGATAAACATAACACAGGACACCAGCCACTCAAAGATAAGGTGCTAGATTGAAGAAAGTTGACTTCAAAAATGAGGAACAACGTAAGTAGCCAGTTAATGGAAACAGAGGTTGAGGTCATGGGGGAGACTCAAGAAGCAATAAAGACTGCCACAGATCAATGTGCCAGATGGGTCACCAACAAAAGAAATCCTTTATGGTTTTCCAAGAAATGGCTACCACAATCAAAGAAATAAAGAAGGTGTACAGCATATACAGGAAAACAAAACTGAGAAAGATAGGAGTTATACAAAAAAATGAGAATCAAACAAACAAATTAGAAAGGCAAAAGCTCAGACAGAGAAAAAGAAAATAGAAAGGGCAAAGAGAGAGAAATATTTTTTAGATACATTAGGAATGTAGGAAGACAAAAGTAGGGAGAGTAAAGATTCCTACTGAAGAAGGAAATGCACCAAACATGACCACAGAAAGCCGAAATCTCAACAAATACTTCTGCTCGGTATATACCAAAGGGGGTCCAGGGATGGCCCAGTCCTGAAAAACACAACACCCCAGGATCAGGTGTAGACATGAATCCTTTACAGAAGTCAAGTATGGGAGGTCTACATAAACTAAAATAGACAAAGCCATGGAGACCAGACCAGATGCACCCCAGAATACTTAGGAGCTGGGGCAGAATTAGCAGCACCTCTGGCACTTCTATTCACAAAACTTTGAAGAGTGGTGTGGTACCGAAGATTGAAAAAGGCAATAGTGGTTCCACTTCACAAATCAGGAAGTTGTAAAGAGGCTAGTAATTACAGACTGGTGAGCCTCATGTCTATAGTAGGAAACTAATGGAGACATTACTCAAACAGAGGATCATAGCATTCTCGAAACTAGTGGCCAACAAAGCCCTAAACAGTATGGTTTCACAGCAGGTAGGTCATGCCAGACAAATCTGCTCAAGTTTTTTGACTACACTACAAAAATAGTGGACAACAGTCAGGCAGTAGATGTGGTCTACCTAGACTTTAGTAAAGCTTACGACTTGGTTCCACACAGAAGGCTAGTAAAGAGCTTGACCACACAAGGGTTGGTCCAGAAGTAGTCAGATGGGTACAAAACTGGTTACAAGGCAGAACCAGAGGATACAGGTTAATGGAGTGCAATTGATGGAAGGCAGGGTGACCAGGGGTGCCCCAGGCTCAGTGCTGGGGCCTGTGCTCTTCAATAGTTTTCATAGCAGACATCACTGACAGACTGAAGGAAGGGAAGGTGGTCTGTTTGCAGATGACACCAAGATATGTAAGTAGCAGGTGGACATCCCAGAAGGAGTGAGCAAGATGGAAGCTGACCTCAAGAAACCAGAAGAATGGTCTGGAGAGTGGCAGCTGAGATTTAATGCCAAAAAGTGCAAGGTCATGCACATAGGAAAGAAAAATCCAAGAAAGGAGTATTACCTAGGAGGTGAAAGACTGGTGGCCTCAAACCAGGAACAAGATCTAGGAATTCATAATCTCAGATGCCTTGAAGGTTAGTAAGCAGTGTGAGAAGGCAACATTGAAGGTCAACAGAATGCTGGGCTGCACTGGGAGGGAATCATGAGCAGGAGGAGAGGTGGTACTACCACTGTATAGATCAGCTGGTCAGGCCTCACCTGCATACAGAGTCCAATTCTGGAGGGCTCAACTCAGGAAGGACATTGACTGGGTGGAAACAGTACAGACAACGGTGACAAATATGATTCAGGGTCTGAAGTACATGTCCTAAGAGGAAAGACTTGGAACTGAATATGTACTCCCTGGAGCAGAGAAGAGAGAGGGACATGATTGAAACATTCAAGTACATAAACGGCATTAACAAGGTACAGGCACAGGAACTTTTCACTTCAAGAAGAACTCCAGGACCAGGGACATGACCTCGGGCTGCAAGGAGGTAGGTTCTCTACAAACACCAGGAGTTTTCTTCACAGAAAGAGTGGTGGACACCTGGAACAGCCTGCCCCAAGAAGCTGTGGGGTCAGCACCATGGGGGAATCAAGAATGCATGGGATAGACACAAAGGAGCCCTGACTACAAAGGGCAACTAGGGTGTCAAAATAGGTCTAAAACAAATGGGCAGAATAAATGGACCTAAGCGGTCTCCTCCTGCCATGAACTTCTGTGTCTATGTTTCTACATGTTGTGGTCGTTAGGAGTTTAGGCATTATGGGTTTTCAAAGCTTGATCCTGGGCTCTTTGGCATGCCAAGGTTCCATGTGATACATGCGTGCTGATCGCCCCTGACCCTGGTGCGCCACAGAGGGCATGTTTGGTTCCAAATCTCTAGATGGAGCCACAGAGGCGCACGTTTGTTCCAAATCTCTAGACATTTCCCATGAAAATATGCTGTAGCAGCATCTGTGATTTTGGAAAAGCCATTGGTTCCAGTTTCAGTGGGTCAACTCATTCAGAGGGGGATGAGGTTCAAGGCTATATGTAAAATTTACATCAGCTCCCAGTGGCAAGTCATATTTAAGCACTTTATTTTAACAAAGTGCAACAGTGTAGAATTTCTGTCTCACTGAAATGGTGTCAAAAAGCAGGCAGGCTGCATAAAATAATCTTATGCTTTCACTGACTGACCACCAAGCTTCATCAGAGAGTGTGGCAATAACACCAACACCTTGAAATAGTGTAAAATACACGTGTATGTGTTATGACTAAGTGCTTCCACTTACAATTTCAATATCAATGTGGTTCCCATAGCAGCGGTTGCCTATACTCTCTAGAAGAATGATTAGTGTTAATGGTTACCACGTTAATAAACAGCAAATTAATTTTATCTTGTTATATCATAACAGGGTCCCAATACAATAAGGTGAGGTTAAAATCGTTTTCCACTTATCCTATTAATTTCATTACTCCTTTAGCTTTTATATTTAGGTCAAATGTTAATTATTTATTCTTCAGATTCAAGGAGAATGGGGGAATTCCCACTCCTACAGCCAACTTCTATAAACATGTAATATTTTATCATTATAGTTGATATTTACAGTTATATGTAGGTAATGATGTATGTATACATTTATTTTCATTAATGTACTACACATAGTTGTGAATATTAACTCTAATAATAAAACTGAAACAAATACTGAGATGCTGTGTTGGCCCAATACTACATGCTTCATAGCAGCTGGCTGCAGGAGGAAATGACCCCTCCTCCCCATTCTGTTTTGAATCTGAAGAATAAATAATTTACATTTGACCTAAATATAAAAGCTAAAGGAGCAATGAAATTACTAGGATAAGTGGAAAGTGGTTTAACCTCACCTTATTGTATTGGGACCTGTTATGAAATAACAAGATAAAATGAATCTGTTGTTTGTTAACTTGGTAACTATTAATGCTAATCATTCTCTACAGAGAGCATAGCCAGCCGGTGGTATAGGAACCCAATCGATGCTGTTTAAATTGCAAGTAATCTTTCAAAATCACAGGTTCTCAGCGTCACAAGACTACCAAAAGTACCACTAACTAATGCATGCACGAAACAAATATGCCATGTTAAAGCAAATTGCTTCAGTATCCTCTTTCCATACTAATATAAACCACCATTGCCAAATTCTGGAAAGTGATGAGGTCCCCCCAACCTCCCATCACAACCATTGGCGCTGGTGGCTGTTCAGTCAGGAACCACTTGTAGTAGCCACAGAATTCAACTTCTTCTTCTCTAATTGCCTAATTGCACCTCAACTCTGCTAGCCACCCTTCCAACTCCACTGGCAACCTACCCCCTTCCCTGCCCAAGCCCCTACACAAATGCCACTTTGTCTTTTAGACAAGTTACCCTACTGGAATTACTCAAAGCCCTGCTCGCCTTAAATCCTACCAAGGGAAAATGCCCTTCATACTTGATGCTAAAATGTTCCACCTGTCAACACCTCTCACACTTCACTTCAATATCCCATTGGACTGGAAGCACTCCACTGTCATCCCTCTCCCAAAAGTGGTGACCCTCCTCCACTGGCAACTATTGCCGAATTCCCTCCTCCCAATTCTTGCTAAACTTCAGAGACACATTGTTCTCTCAGGGTCACCACCTTCCTTGACACCTACTCATTTTAGTCACCCTACCAGTCTGGTTTTAGGAGTTACACTCCACCACACCTTCTCTCCCGAGGTTTGCAAACTCAGTCCTTACCGGCATGGACTTGGGTCTCAACACTTCTGCAATTTTTATAAATTTGGCAAAGGGGTTCAATACTGTCTCCCACCTGCTCCTCCTGACCAAGTTCACTCAAGCCAGGCTCTCCAGTGAGGCCTCCAGTTGGTTCTGCTCCTTTCTTGTAGGTAGGTCACAATCTGTCAGGATTGGTAATACCACCTCTGCCCCCCTCCAATTCTCCACTGGTGTACCCCCAAGGCTCAGTCCTTGGCCTGCTGTTGTTCTCCATCTTCCTAAATGACCTACCCTCTGCCTGCCCATACACATCCATTCACATGTAGGTAGATGACACCGCTCTGTATACATCAGACCCTACAACCATTGAGGGTGGAGTCCAGACTCCAGCAGGACTTCAAGGATCTTCCGCTGTGGTTCTACTCAAACCAATTGTTTCTCAATGCCAAAAAGACAGTCTCCTTGACCTGTGGCACCAGGCAGTCTCTCTCAGGCTCCTCCATGCCCACTTTTTACACCTGACGGGAACCTCTGGAGGTTTGCATCTCCTTTAGATATCTTGGGGTGTGGCTTGGCCAGCATCTCGACTTTTCTGCTCATATTGATGCCATTCACAAAATGTTGCACCTCAGACTGGGTGTTTTATATCATAACCGTAATGTTTCACACTGCCAGCTCTCCAGGCAGTTCTTCAGTAATATCCTACCCATCTTTGACTACAGTGATATAGTCTACAGTGCCACTTCTAAGTCCACCCTAGCCAGGCTGGATCCTCTGTTCCACTCTTTATGTCATTTTGCCCTTGAATGTCCACCCATCACCAATCACTCATGACTGCGACTTCTACCTGTCACTTGGCCTACCATGCCTCCAAGACCGAGACAATCACATTGGTCAAAGATGACCTCCAAGTTCTGGGATCAGTCACTGCCCCCCTACCTGGCTGCTAAATTGGACACCCCTGCCACCCCAGCATACTCACTCAGGCATCATGACTCCGGACATTTGTCTGTTCCACTCATGACCTCTGCCACAGACCAAGCAGCCTTTACATATCATGTGCCAATACTGTGGAACTCCCTTCCCGAGCACTTTAGACATCCTTACAGCACCTTACCACATTGCTCAAAGCCCATTTCCCTTCTGTCTGCTCTTGTACCTAAGTCAGTCCCTACTGCTGGCTGTGCTCCCTCTCCCCACCAGTTGTTGAATGTTAAGTGATGCTGGAACTGAATTGAACTGTACTAGTCCTGTATAGGGGCCAAATGTTCTGTACTACTGATTTTGTTTGTTCATTTGCCTATAAGTTTTTGCACTTTGTATTATACTTTGTATTATACTTGTACTCTCCTTTACCCTTTGTTCCCGGGACACATCTGGAATCGAACAGCACTCTGTATTATTATACCTGTTCTCTCCTTTACCCTTTGTTCCCAGGACACATCTGGAATTGAGCAGCACTCTGTATTATTATACTTGTACTGTTCTTTATCCTTTGTCCCCAGGACACATCTGGAATCGAGCAGCACTCTGTATTATTATACTTGTACTCTCCTTTACCCTTTGTCCCCAGGACACATCTGGAATTGAGCAGCACTCTGTATTATTATACTTGTACTCCTCCTTTATCCTTTATCCCCAGGACATCTGGGAATCGAGCAGCACTCTGTGTATTATTATACTTGTACTCTCCTTTGCCCTTTGTCCCCAGGAACATCTGGAATCGAGCAGCACTCTGTATTATTATACTTGTACTCTCCTTTACCCTTTGTTCCCGGGACACATCTGGAATCGAGCAGCACTCTGTATTATTATACCTGTTCTCTCCTTTACCCTTTGTTCCCAGGACACATCTGGAATTGAGCAGCACTCTGTATTATTATACTTGTACTGTCCTTTATCCTTTGTCCCCAGGACACATCTGGAATCGAGCAGCACTCTGTATTATTATACTTGTACTCTCCTTTACCCTTTGTCCCCAGGACACATCTGGAATTGAGCAGCACTCTGTATTATTATACGTGTACTCTCCTTTATCCTTTGTCCCCAGGACACATCTGGAAATGAGCAGCACTCTGTATTATTATACTTGTACTCTCCTTTATCCTTTGTCCCCAGGACACATCTGGAATCGAACAGGCACTCTGTATTATTATATAGCTTCTGTATTTACACCTTTGTCCTCAGGACACATCTGGAATCGAGCAGCACTCTGTATTATTATACTTGTACTCTTCCCATCCCTTTGTCCCCAGGACACATCTGGAATCGAGCAGACTCTGTATTATTACACTTGTACTCTCCTTCACCCTTTGTCCCAGGACCCATCTGGAATCGAGCAACACTCTGTATTATTATACTTGTACTCTCTTTACCCTTTGTCCCTGGACACATCTGGAATCGAGCAGCACTCTGTATTATTATACTTGTACTCTCTTACCTTTGTTCCTGGACACATCTGGAATCGAGCAGCACTCTGTGATTATTACACTTGTACTCTCCTTTACCCTTTGTTCCCAGGGGCATCTGGAATCGAGCAGCACTCTGTATTATTATACTTGTACTCCCTTTACCCTTTGTCCACAGGACGCATCTGAATCGAGCAGCACTCTGTATTATACTTGTACTTTTACCCTTTGTCCACAGGACGCATCTGGAATCGAGCAGCACTCTGTATTATTATACTTGTACTCTCCTTTACCCTTTGTCCACAGGACGCATCTGGAATCGAGCAGCACTCTGTATTATTACACTTGTACTCTCCTTTACCCTTTGTTCCCAGGACACATCTGGAATCGAGCAGCACTCTGTATTATTACACTTGTACTCTCCTTTATCCTTTGTCCCCAGGACACATCTGGAATCGAGCAGCACTCTGTATTATTATACTTGTACTCTCCTTTACCCTTTGTCCCCAGGACACATCTGGAATCGAGCAGCACTCTGTATTATTATACTTGTACTCTCCTTTACCCTTTGTCCCCAGGACACATCTGGAATCGAGCAGCACTCTGTATTATTATACTTGTACTCTCCTTTACCCTTTGTTCCCAGGACACATCTGGAATCGAGCAGCACTCTGTATTATTATACTTGTACTCTCCTTTACCCTTTGTTCCCGGGACACATCTAGAATTGAGCAGCACTCTGCATTATTATACTTGTACTCTCCTTTACCCTTTGTCCCCGGACACATCTGAATCCTAGCAGCACTCTGTATTATTATACTTGTACTCTCCTTTACCCTTTGTCCCCGGACACATCTGGAATCGAGCAGCACTCTGTATTATTATATTCTGTACTTCCTTACCTTTGTCTCCTGACATCTGAATTGAGCAGCTCTGTATTATTATACTTGTACTCTCCTTTACCCTTTGTCCCCAGGACACATCCGGAATCGAGCAGCACTCTGTATTATTATACTTGTACTCTCCTTTACCCTTTGTTCCCAGGACACATCTGGAATTGAGCAGCACTCTGTATTATTATACTTGTACTCTCCTTTACCCTTTGTCCCCAGGACACATCTGGAATCGAGCAGCACTCTGTATTATTACACTTGTACTCTCCTTTACCCTTTGTCCCCAGGACACATCTGGAATCGTGCAGCACTCTATATTATTACACTTGTACTCTCCTTTACCCTTTGTTCCCAGGACACATCTGGAATCGAGCAGCACTCTGTATTATACTTGTACTCTCCTTTACCCTTTGTCCCCTGGACACATCTGGAATTGAGCAGCACTCTGTATTATTATACTTGTACTCTCCTTTACCTTTTGTCCCTGGACACATCTGGAATCGAGCAGCACTCTGTATTATTATACTTGTACTTTATCTGTTGTCACCAGGACACATCTGAATCTAGAAGCACTCTGTATTATTATACTTGTACTCTCCTTACCCTTTGTCCCTGACCACATCTGGAATTGAGCAGCACTGTATTATTATACTTGTACTCTCCTTTACCCTTTGTTCCCAGGACACATCTGGAATCGAGCAGCACTCTGTATTATTATACTTGTAATTTCCTTTACCCTTTGCCCAGGACACATCTGGAATCGAGCAGCACTCTGTATTATTATACTTGTACTCCTTTACCCCTTTGTCCCGGACAATATCTGGAATCGAGCAGCACTCTGTATTATTATACCTGTATTCTTTTACCCTGTGTCCCTGGACACATCTGAATCGACTGCACCTGCTCAGCTTATGCTCCTGGTAAAACTTTAAATAAATAAAAAGTAGAAGCACTTCAGTCATAACACATACACACGTGTATTGCACACTATTTAAAGGTGTAGGTGTTATTGCCACGCATCTCTGATGAAGCTTGGTGGTCAGCCGAGTGAAATGCAAGATTGTTTTATGCAGTCTGCCTGCTTTTTGACACTATTTCTGTGAGCCAGAACATCAGGTCTTAGGTTCCTTGCAGCTAGCAGAGAGTGAGGTGGGTGGCAGTGGTAGTGAAAGCCACACCGCAGGGTTAGCATGCCTGGTCAGCAGGGCTCAGGTCTGAGGTTCCTTGCAGCTAGCAGAGGGTGAGGCAGGCGATGGTGGTAGTGAAAGCTGCACCACAGGGGGAGTGTTCCCTGTCAGGAGCCCAGGTCAGATATTCCACACAGCTAGCAGACGGTGAGGCCATGGTGACAATGTTGAAAGACACACCGTAGAGGGTGCACGCCCAGTCAGGGAGGCTCAGATCTGAGATTTCTTACAGCTAGCAGAGGGTAATGTGGGCGTCGGTAGGGAAAGTTGCACTGCTGGGGGAGCATTCCCGGTCAGGAGCCCAGGTGAGATATTCCACACAGCTAGCAGAGGGTGAGACCATGGTGACAATGTTGAAAGACACACTGTAGAGGGAGCACGCCCGATCAGGTGGCTCAGATCTGAGATTCCTTGCAGTTAGTGGCGGGTGAGGCAGGTGGCAGCAATAATGAAAGCCACACTGCAGGAGGAGTGCACCCAATCAGGGGGCTCAGGTCTGAGATTCCTTGCAGCTAGCAGAGGATGAGGCAGGTGGCAGTATAAGAGAAAGCTGCACCACAGGGGGGGAGCATGCCCAGTCAGGGGGCTCAGGTCTGTGTTCATGTAAGTGTGGCGAGAACATGGGTGCAGGGATATAGAAGTATGGAAAGAATAGGGGTACAGGAATATGTAAGTATGGATTAAACAGGGAGTGCAGGAATTTAGAAACATAGACTTTGACAACAGATAAGGATCGATTGGTCCACCCAGTCTGTCCATTTCCCTACCTGTTCGATAAGCTGCAGATCCTAGTTAACCAACAGTCTTATAACTGAATATGTTAGTATGGAGGTAACAATGAAAGTATGGAGGGAACAGGGGGTACTGGATTACGTAAGTATGGAGAGAATAGGGGTGCAGGAATGTCTACGTATGAAGAGAACAGGGGTGCAGGAATATGTAATGAAGGAGAGAACTGGAATACAGGAATATGTAAGCATGGAGAGAATGGGGTACAGGAATATGTAAGCATGGAGAAAATGGGGTACAGGAATATGTAAGTATGGAGAGAATAGGGGTGCAGGAATATGTAAGTATGGAGAGAATAGGGGTGCAGGAATATGTAATGGAGAGAACAGGGATACAGGAATAGGTAAGCATGGAGAGAACAGGGGGTGCAGTAATTTTAGGTAAGGATACAACAGCATGCATAGGAATATGCAAGTATAGGGAGAACATGTATGGAAGAATATATAAGTATGGACAGAGCATTTTTTTTTGGTAAAATGTATTTATTGGGAAGATAGGTGTGCATACAATGAGTTCAAATCATTTACATCATTGTAATAATACAGTTATTTCATACAATATGGCAGTCAGAATAGAGTGACAGACAATAATTGCCCATGGAAGATCATTAAGCAGAAGCACACACTTTGGGCCAGTATCCACACCATGGCTATGATAGTTATAGTAAGCCAAACTGAGGGCACCACCTTGTAAGTATCTCTCCACCTTTCCCACTGTTACAATCACCAATTGGAGCTTGGGTGGGATGAGACCCCCCCCCCACCGCTTCCAGCATTGGGCCACAAATTTCCCAAAACTGGGAGAGTTTTGCTTGTGCACTCAATTGAGCCCTTTCTAGAACCATACAAGACTTTAAGTTTCGTACCCATCTAGCAATCGATGGGGGGGTCGGAGACATCTATTCTTGGTCTGTCGTTCTCCTAGCACTAATAAGGGCTAACAACCACAATGGGTTGGACAACTACAACTCTAGGGAAGAGGATCCACCCTGAGAAGGAATTCCAGAGGGATTGAGGGCTATACCGAGAACCATGCTCATTATACCATGCATAGAATGCCAGAAGGGAGCCACTTTAGGACACGTGAGAGCGAGATGCATGAAATCTGCCACCTCTACTTCACATTTAGGGCAGTACTCCAACCTGGTAGCATCCGAGGCGTGTAACTACTTAGGGGTTGTATAAGTCCTGTGCATGAAATTTAACTGACTCTGACGCAGCTTGTTACTGTGAGAGCAATTCAAATAGTGAGAGCATGCCAACCTCCAAGTGTACTGATAAATAGGGAAGAGTAGGTCTACGCTCAATTTTTCCTGGCTGGATATTGGCCCCTGTTGCAAGGAGCTCAGGATAGTATGGTAATATACTGATAAGGGCTTTTGCCCCGGCTGAGGCCTAAAATGCTCCTCCTCCTTCACTAGGGGAGAGGAGTCAGACCAGCCATTCAGTGTGGAGAGAGTGTCCCCACATCTATGGTGGATTGTCGGGCATAAGAAAAAGTCACCATAGTGAATATTCCTTTCTGTACACAGTTGCGCAAAACATTTTAACAGACCACCCTCATATAGCTGAGTAGTCATCAGGAGATCCTTCCTCCTCGAAACCCAAAGACACTGTATCACTAGAGAGAACCCTCCCCCCCAAGTCGCATGAACTTTAACAGGCTAATATTTGGGGAATTACTACAAACATGCCCAATGCACTGATGTGCCCAAATACAAGCATGCAATGTGGTGGCAGTAAAAGATTGTGTATTTATTCAGTCCCTGTCCCTAATGCACAAACCACAATATCATTTTGAGGGTTGTCTTCCAGTAAGTCCTTCTCCAAACCCAATCAGAGGCAACCTGATCCTAAGGGTCCTGTGGGTAGAAAGGCCAATTGCGCTGCCAAGTAATAAACCCTAAAATTTGGTAACCCCGCTCCTCCCTTCCTGGGTGGTTTCTGCAACAGAGTTCTTTTAATTTGGGCTCTTTCCCTTCACCCTGAGAACTCATGAATTGTCATCTTCACCACTCCAATTCTAGGAGAGAGAGGGGTAGTGCAGTCCACCTCTCACAGTCCTCTGCAATCTTTGCGAGTAGGGGTTTCACATTCAAAGCATGTAAGGCCCCGACAGAAGCAGAAATGTTCACCCCCAGGTATCTCAAATGGTTCACTAATTATAGCCTTCTTAAACTGGCAGTTAACTGGGCTCTGTCCAACATGCCCACTGGCAGCAACTCACTCTTTGACCAGTGTACCCGGTGACCAGAAATGTCACCAAATGCGAACAGCAAGCTGTGGACTGCGGGCAAATCTTGAGCCGGATTTTGCAAATAAAGGAACTGGTCATCTGCATACATTGCTATTTTGTGTGTCCTGCTGAACCCCAAACCTCTTATGCCTGGGTGCACCCTGAGGGCTGCCCCCATCGGCTCCAAAGATAAAACATACAAAAGAGGGGAAAGGAGACACCCCTGGCGAGTGCCTCTACCCAGAACCAAGAGTCTGGAGAGAATCTCGTTCACCATGACTTGTGCCTGTGATCCCCGGTACAAAGCACTGATCCATGAGCATAAGGTGGGGCCTACCCCATTCTCCTCAGAGTATCAGATACCCCCACTCCACATGGTCAAAGGCTTTTTCAGCATCTAACACTACCACCACAGCACCATGAGCACGGTTATTGTGCTCACATCTGAAAATTATGTTTAAAGCGCACCTAATATTGTGCTTCCCCATTCTGCCTTTTACAAAACCTGACTGATCCTGGTGAATGATCTCCGGCAGTAACATGTCAAGCCTAGATGCAAGAGCTTTTGCCACAGTCTTATAGTCTGCGGTCAGCAGTGAAATTGGCCTGTATGAAGCACACTTGGTAAGATCTTTATCTAACTTAAGCAACACTGTAATCATAGCAGACTGTGTAGAGGGGGGTAACTCACCCCTGGACAGTCCCTCCTCAACCATTTCAAACAGGGGATCCACTAGGAGATCATCAAAGGCTTAACAAAAATCTATGGGGAGCCCATCTGGACCCGGGGCTTTCCTGCTTTTGAGAGTCCTCAAAGCTAACTGGATCTCCTGCTTGGTGATTGGAGAGTCTAACTCCTCAGCTCACCCCACGCTTAATCTACTGAGAGGTACTCCCAGGGAAAAAAAGGCATCTAAGCCCTCCTGGAAGGGGTTACACTCGGAGGTATACAGAGATTTATGAAAAACACCAAATGCCTTCTCTAGCTCCCCCAGACTCTGCACCACCACTCCCTGGGCATTGCAGACCTGTCCTACTGTTCTCTCTGCCTCCTTACGCTTCAACTGCCAAGCTAAAAGTTTCCTGCTCAGTCCCCATCAAAGTATGCACCAGCGTTGAACAAGAGGATAGTCCTCTCCAACTGGACACTGGCCAGGGTGTTAAACTTCCATTTTAACTTCTGAACTGCCGCATATAAGGCAACTGAGATGTTCTTCATATGGGCTTTCTCACAGGCTGTGATTTTATTTCTCAGAAAATCCAGATCTTTTACTTTGTTCCCCTTCTTGTGCGAGGCAAAATATATGGTTTGGCCTCTCATGAAGGCCTTCATGGCCTCCCATTTAATACCATGAGAAGTGTCCCCCTGGTGGTTTACTTGTAGGTAATCCTGTATGCTCCTCCTCACGAAGAGAACATACTCCATATTCTTTAAGAGTAGAGGAACAAGTTTCCAGTTCCTGGGTGCTTTATGAGCTCCCAAACCCCTGAGACCTGTGTAATGCAGAGCATAAACAGATGTCATGATTGGGAGATATACTGCTTCCCACCTCCATTACCAGAGAACTAGATATCAATATCCTGTCAATTCTAGCATGAATGGCGTGCATGTGAAAAACTGCTCCCCCCATGGGATTGGCATGCCACCAGAAATCAGCTAAATCTAAGTCAGCCTGTAAGGTTTCTAAGGCCTTCGCATTTTGTGACTTGGGCATTGAGAGCTTATTAGAATGATCTAACACTGTGTCCAGAACACAGTTGTAAACACCCCCCAGGATCCAAGGGCCCTCCCACTCCACCATGTCCAGTGTGAGGTTCTGAAAAAAACTAGGGCAGTCCACGTTTGGGGCATAAATGGAACCAATCAGACCCCCCCCCTCACCTGTAACGTTAACTTTTTCCAGGGTACCTACCTGCCTGATCCACCACCTCCCAAAACCCGAATCAAGGCCCCTGGGATCCAGATTGAGGCTCCCGAGCCTTGGATGAGAATGTGGCTGAAATCCATGTGCCTCCCATGAAACTAGCAGTTCTCTGCTCCTCAGCGAGAGTAAAATGTGTCTCCTGCAATAACACAATTTGCCCCTTAATCCTGTGCACCTCTGCCATCACTGTCCTATGCTTTATAATAGATTTAAGGCGATTTATGTTCCAAGACACACATTTTATATCATCCCCCATCATCTTCAGTTATCCTAAGACAGTTCACCCAATCTGCATGAAATAAGTGCACATCTGTATCCATTTTTCCCACCAAACAGGTAATATAGAATGACCACAACCCCCCACCATCTGACGTAAGCAACTAATACCCCCTTCAGTTCCACTACTAAACTAATGCCTGCTTCACAAGGAAAAACACCTGACCAGTTGACAATGCAAGATGTCACCAAACACAGCTATTATAGGTGCAATTGAGCTGCCCCCCACTGTGCATCCAGATCAACAGGCAAAGTCCAAGAACCACCGCCCCTCGTTGCTGTACATCCCTCCCCCGAAACCAAACATTACCCCACCTTGTCAGACTACTTACTGGGCAGTCCCTCCCCAACCAGGTCCAACATGGGCAATCAACTCCCCCTTAAGTGAGCCAAAGCCCACCAGCGTCCCCACTACAAACAGTAGGCAGATATTGAGCAGTGTGCCCATCTTAGTGAACATTAGCAAGCTAGGCAACCTAATATACCAGTCAAAAGGACAGGATAAAACAGCTGAATACTATAATGTATAACCTTAATACTCTATAAGTGACCAACAGGGTTTAACATAAATGAGCCACAGTACAGAGTATTCTGCCAAGCAGAGTTGTGTGCCAATTGGACTCCACAGCGGGGAGTACATCCCATCAGAGTTAGTGAAAGTCCAGCCTGATAAGGACTCCAGTTCCCTGCAAGACGACGCACGCACCTCGGCAGTGTCCTAGAGTTTGCAGCCCATTGCTACCCATACCCCCAGGCATGCTCGGGCAGTCCCAGGAAGTCAAGGCCTAAATGATACGGCCCAAAAATAAACCTGCTTTAAGTAGCTTCGCGAGATCATTCTCCGTTGGGCTCACAGGAGTGAAAATAATTCAGCGGGTCCAGTATCCCGCCTCACAGCCAAGCCCCTCAAAGGCCCAGACAGTTAGATAATATACATGAATCCTCACCTATTGTACCTTGGAGCCATATGAGGGCTATTGGATACACATAGTCAAATATGCCACATCTTCAGCCGAGCGTCTGAAATCAAGGAACCAGACCATATAACAACCCAATAGAACAAGTGGTAAGGCAGAAGAAAAAAACAAAACTAAACTTTGTAGGTCCCACAGGTATGTGTAAGGCAGAAAAATAAGATCCACTCCCACCCGAATCCCCAGACATGGTTGGGAGACAGTTGTAAAGCTTCAGTTGGTGGACTGCAGACTATAGAAGTCTGTTCTACAGCCCCTGTTGAAACAATAACCTTCCTAGGGGGTAATAAGAGCACCTGAAATGGGGAAAACAAACAAAATGAGCATTGGTACTGTTAATATCAGCCCATAGTACTCGTGATGCAGCCAGGTGAGCTTTCTCCCTCCTGGCCTCCTCCTCCTCAATCCATTTCTCTGCAGCTTTGGGGCATGTGAAGTAGTACAGACTGTGTCCCAGTCTATCCACCCACAGGTGAGTTGGATACACAAAAGAAAAGTTCCAGCGAAGCCAGCAGAGCTTGCTTTTAGCCTGATTAAATGTTTGCTGCCTGGACTGAAGATCCTTGCTGTAGTCTTGATAAATGTACACCTTTGAGTTTCCAATCACAATAGGGCCAGCCTTCTTAGTGCAACCCCCGACCCCTGCCTTTTTGCAAAACAAGAGGTGGCATGCTGTTGAAGCTGACCATGTACCTGGTGGGGACTGGGTCGGGAGGATTAGGTTACTCTGCACAGGGGGGCCTAGGTTTGCTTACTCTGCACAGGGCACCCAAGTAAATCCGAACACAGGAAGCAATAACTGTAATGTCCAGAACCAGGAATGGGATTCTACAGTGTGGCTTTTATTCACATCCAAACTGAACAAACAAAGCATAGACGGACTTCTCACGGGCTACATTCCTGGTGATGCAGATTAGAGACAGCAAAACACTTTTCACATTTCAGCCCTCAGGCTCTGAACCCACTAGGCACATAGCCCAGACCTGCACGCAGCTTTGGGTATACAGCCCGACTTGTACACTACTTGGGTTTTCCCCACTGGCCCGGCTCCCCCGCTGGCCACTTGATCCGCAGTCCATTATGGAAATGAACCAGTTTTCCTGTTGGTGGCTCCCCAAACCACCTTAGAGCCTTCGACTCCTAGAGGGAATTTCCTTCCAATCCCACATCTGGGTACTTCCCTCATCACTGGCCAAGTGCATGAGGCAAAGTAGAAATCCACAGAACAAATCCATAGAGATGGACCTGGTTACTAAAGATGAGGGGGTCTCCCACTTCCAGCTCCCACAATCCATACCCGGTCATTTCTCTGGATACTAAACAACTCTTTTGAAAGCTTGGCAATGTAGATTACTGGGTAGACTTATGTCACATCTCCTCTACATGTCTTGACTTCCCCTATGTGCTGAACTTGAACATACTTTTACTTTTGGCTAAGCCTATTACTGTAGGCCTCCCATTCTTTCAGTTGTCCAATCCCACTATTACACTAGTCCTAGGGTGAAAACATGGGCCCTTTAGAAAGAGCAGATACTCACCCTCCAGTTGCAGGTGTCCCTCAGGCGAATCACAAAATCTTCTTGTTTCCCAAACTTGTGGACAAAATAAGGCAGCTTCTCCAGTAGCAGTAGTCAGGGGTTGCCCTGGAATATGCAGGAAATTCTTCCTGCCCCATCCCCTGAGGGATGGGGCACTGAGACCCAAATCAGTAGTCTCCCACCACTTTAAAACTATCTTCTGTGTCTCTTTAGGTGGAAACACATACCTTTTCCTGAATGTAGTCCTATGTCAGGGTTGAGGCTCCAAAGCCTAACACAGAGCTGCTGTGCTCCTCTCACAACAAGCTCCAAACTCCAACTGCCCTACAGACTACTGTTCAAACCTCCCAACATTCTACTACAACTCCCTACTGCAGATTCCATTGTGGCTCATGCAGATGAGACAGTTCTATGGTGATGTCATCCCTCAGTCTCAGCTGAGACTGAGAACAGAGTGAGACAGTGTGAAATCCATTTAACTGGGTTTCACAAGCTGCCTCCCCTGCCACCACTAGGTCTTACTGGGATTCTAGTAACCCCGGGTAACGGGGGGATTACATTAGCTTTCTGCAGTACTGTTCTCTATCAGTATACCGCAAATATTTTATTAAACAGTGCCAGGCCCTATCACCTAGGTATGGAGTTGGACCCATCTGGTGGGATCTTTCAGTTTCAAAGGCTGCACAGTCCTCTGGGAGGCAGTTGTTCTGCAAGCCAACGGTGAATCCCGGTCTTGGGTCCGGCCCTCTGTCCCCTCAGGAAGCCCAATGATCCACATATTGGATCATCTTGATCTTTTTCATCAATTTGGTCCTTAAGTTCAGCCAAAGTGGACAGCAGGCCATTTCTCTCTGAGGTGACCTCAGCATAAGAGTCCTCCATTTCACTCACCTGGTGCTCGAGCTCACAAATCTGCATTGAGTGAGTTGCCACTGTTTCAGTGAGGCTGGTAACTATGGACTGTAGGTGAGTGAACCGAGTTGTGATATAAAGGAACCCAGACTTCATTTCTTGCTGCATTTGCAGCAGTGTGGCTGGGACCCCAGTGAGTGATTTTGTGGGTTCCTCCATACTGATGTTGTGCTGCACCCCCACAAACTCAGAGTCCTGGTTTGAAGGCTTGGAGCTACTTGCGGCACCCACACTTTGTCATGGCTGCTGTCAGGCACCAAAATGAAGTTTTGACTGTTTATTTTTTGATTTCCCCAATGCCATTGTCCAAATCTCCCTAAGCTACACAGTTTAAATTTTGTAAAAATGCTCTATGGCAGCTGCAAATATGTTAAGAAAGAAGGTGCCCTGAAGAGCTGCACTAGCATGCATCTGCCATGCTTGCTGGGTAGCCACCCCTGTCCCCAGAACAGGGGTGGATGAATATGTAAATATGGAGAGAACAGGGGTTAAGAAATATGTAAGTATGGAGAGAACAGATGTACAGAAACATGTACATGTGGAGAGAACAGGGTGTGTCATTATATGTACATATGGAGAGAATGGGGTTCAGGAATATGTTAGTATGGGGAGAATAGGGCATGCAGGAACATTTAAGTATGGAGAGAATGGGGCACAAGAATGTGAAAGTATGGAGGAACAGCTGGTGCAGGAAGATGGAAGTATGGAGAGAACAGGGGGGCGTAAGGATATGTAAGCATGGTGTGAACATGGAGTGCAAACATGCCAATATGGCTAGAGCAGGAGGTGCAGAAATATATAAGAAAGGAGAGAACAGGGTGCTGGAATATGTAGGTATAGAGAAAACAAGTACAGGAATATGTAAGTATAGAGAGAACAGTGAGTGCAGGAATGTGTAAGTACTGCGGGGACAGTAGGTACAGAAATGTGTAAGTATGGAGAAAACAAGGGTGCAGAAATATGTAAGTATTGGGAGAACATGGGGTGCAGGAATGTGTAAGTATGGTGAGACCAGAGTGTGCAGGAATTGGTAAGTATGAAGACAACAGGGAGTGCAGGAATATGTAAGTTTGGAGAGAACAGGGAATGTAGGAATATATAAGTATGGATACAACAGAGTGTTCAGTCAGGACAGAGCGTGCAAAAAAATAAAGACATTTGCATGCTAGCATACTTCTCCAGCAGCATTATTAAGTGGTGGTGAATGTGGGATTATTTTTGAATATACAGCAGAGTTTGTAGGACTATGTAAGTGTAGAGAGAACAGGTGTGAAGGAATATGAATATGTAAGTATATGGTGAAAACAGGCAGTGCAGAAATTTGTAAATATGGAGAGAACAGGGTGTATAATAATATGTAAGTATGGAGAGAATGTGGAGCAGGACTATGAAAGTATTGAGAGAACACGGGGTGCAGGAATATGTCGGTTTGGAGAAAATGGGGTGTAAGTATATGTAAGTATGGAGCGAACAGGGAGTGCAGGAATATGTAAGTATAGAGAGGACAGACTGTGTAATAATATGCACATATTTAGAGAATGGGGAGCAGGAGTATATAACTATGGAGAGAACAAGGGTGCAGGCATATGTAGGTCTGGAGAGAATGAGGGTGTAGGAATATATAAGTATGGAAAGAACAGGGGTGAAGGAAATTGTAAGTGCAGAGAGAACAGACTGTGTAGGAATACGTAAGTATGAAGTGACCAGACAGTGTAGGAATATGTAAGTATTGAGAGAATTGGGGTGTAGGAATCTGTAAGCAGGGAGTGCAAAAATATGTAAGTACGGTGAGAGTAGGAAGTGCCAGAATATTACAGTAAGGTGAGAACATGGGTGTATAGGAATGTGTAAGTACTGAGAAAACAGGACAAGCAGGAATATGGAGGGGAAGGAGATAATTAGGGCAGGAATATGTAGATATGGAGAGAACATAGAGTGAAGGAATAACATGTTGTGAACAAGAGTTCAGGAATATGGAAATATAGAGAGAACACTGAGTGTAGGAATATGCAAGTATGGATAGAAATGGAGCACAGAAATATGTAAGTATGTGGAGAACAGCAGATGTAGGAATATGTCAGTGTGTTGAAAGCAAGAGTTTAAGAATATGTATGTATGTGTAGAACAGAGTACAGGACTAGTTATATATGGAGAGAACAGGGGGTGCATGAATATGTAAGTATGGCGAGAACATTGGGTGCAGGAATATGTATGTGTATACCACCAGTATGGAGAGAATGGTGGTGCCGGAATACATCGGGTGCGGGAATATGTATATGTATACCACCAGCATGGAGAGAATGGTGGTGCCGGAATACATCGGGTGCGGGAATATGTATATGTATACCACCAGCATGGAGAGAATGGTGGTGCCGAATACATCGGGTGCGGAATATGTATATGTATACCACCAGCATGGAGAGAATGGTGGTGCCGGAATACATCGGGTGCGGGAATATGTATATGTATACCACCAGCATGAAGAGAATGGTGGTGCCGGAATACATCGGGTGCGGGAATATGTATATGTATACCACCAGCATGAAGAGAATGGTGGTGCCGGAATACATCAGGTGCGGGAATATGTATATGTATACCACCAGCATGGAGAGAATGGTGGTGCAGGAATACATCAGGTGCGGGAATATGTATATGTATACCACCAGCATGGAGAGAATGGTGGTGCAGGAATACATCGGGTGCGGGAATATGTATATGTATACCACCAGCATGGAGAGAATGGTGGTGCAGGAATACATCGGGTGTGGGATTATGTATATGTATGCCACCAGCATGGAGAGAATGGTGGTGCAGGAATACATCGGGTGCAGGAATATGTATATGTATACCACCAGCATGGAGAGAATGGTGGTGCAGGAATACATCGGGTGCAGGAATATGTATATGTATGCCACCAGCATGGAGAGAATGGTGGTGCAGGAATACATCGGGTGCAGGAATATGTATATGTATGCCACCAGCATGGAGAGAATGGTGGTGCAGGAATACATCGGGTGCAGGAATATGTATATGCATGCCACCAGCATGGAGAGAATGGTGGTGCAGGAATATGTATATGCATGCCACCAGCATGGAGAGAATGGTGGTGCAGGAATACATCGGGTGCAGGAATATGTATATGCATGCCACCAGCATGGAGAGAATGGTGGTGCAGGAATACATCGGGTGCAGGAATATGTATATGTATGCCACCAGCATGGAGAGAATGGTGGTGCAGGAATACATCGGTGCAGGAATATGATATGTATACCACCAGCATGGAGAGAATGGTGGTGCAGGAATACATCGGGTGCAGGAATATGTATGTATACCACCAGCATGGAGAGAATGGTGGTGCAGGAACACATCGGTGCAGGAATATGTATATGTATACCACCAGCATGGAGAGAATGGTGGTGCAGGAATACATCGGGTGCAGGAATATGTATATGTATACCACCAGCATGGAGAGAATGGTGGTGCAGGAATATGTATATGTATACCACCAGCATGGAGAGAATGGTGGTGCAGGAATACATCGGGTGCAGGAATATGTATATGTATACCACCAGCATGGAGAGAATGGTGGTGCAGGAATACATCGGGTGCAGGAATATGTTTATGTGTACCACCAGCATGGAGAGAATGGTGGTGCAGGAATACATCGGGTGCAGGAATATGTATATGTATACCACCAGCATGGAGAGAATGGTGGTGCAGGAATACATCGGGTGCAGGAATATGTATATGTATACCACCAGCATGGAGAGAATGGTGGTGCAGGAATATGTATATGTATACCACCAGTATGGAGAGAATGGTGGTGCAGGAATACATTGGGTGCAGGAATATGTATATGTATACCACCAGCATGGAGAGAATGGTGGTGCAGGAATACATCGGGTGCAGGAATATGTATATGTATACCACCAGCATGGAGAGAATGGTGGTGCAGGAATACATCGGGTGCAGGAATATGTATATGTATACCACCAGCATGGAGAGAATGGTGGTGCAGGAATACATCGGGTGCAGGAATATGTATATGTATACCACCAGCATGGAGAGAATGGTGGCAGGAATACATCGGGTGCAGGAATATGTATATGTATACCACCAGCATGGAGAGAATTGTGGCGCAGGAATACATCGGGTGCAGGAATATGTATATGTATACCACCAGCATGGAGAGAATGGTGGCGCAGGAATACATCGGGTGCAGGAATATGTATATGTATACCACCAGCATGGAGAGAATGGTGGTGCAGGAATACATCGGGTGCAGGAATATGTATATGTGTACCACCAGCATGGAGAGAATGGCGGTGCAGGAACACATCGGGTGCAGGAATATGTATATGTATACCACCTGTATGGAGAGAATGGTGGTGCCGGAATATGTAATCACGTGTAGAACTGGGGTGCAGGACTATGTAAGTAGTGAGACAACATTGGGTGCCGGAATATATGTATGTAGTATGTTTGCATGTATTGATTGATTGATTGATTATTAAAATGTGGTAACCAGGAATTGCATACTGAGCTGAGGCTTGTTTCCAGGTGTGACATGGGGAGTAGGAATGATACAGTCTTAGGGAATACTGAGATCATTATAGCAGAACAAATACAGTACAGTCAGGATAAAAAAAAGGAATTTAAATTACATCAACATGGTATTTAAACTATATCAAAAAAGTAAATTAATAGCAAGCAAAGAAAATTTATTTATCAAACGCTGTTCCAAAAGATCATGGTGATGTACATGATTACAATTTAAACACAACTATCATAAAAACAAATACTTAAAATCAAATATATAAATCTAAAATTGGCAGGTGTTAAACCTCACAAAAGGTAAAATTAAAAAGGTAAGTCTTTAAGGCAGACTTAAAGGCTTCGATGGACAGGCACTCTCAAATCCAACTTAGAGAATTCCACAAGGTTGGTGCTGCAAAGACAAAAGATCTAGCTCTGGACATAGTGAAATGGACCCTGGGAATATCCAGCAGTCCCACTTCTGTGGAATAGAGTGGACAAAGGGGGCGGTAGGGGCCTAGGAGGGCTAACAAATAGCATGGCTCCTGCCCATGCAGGACATTGTAGGCCAGCAACCTGACCTTTAAGGTGATCCTCCACTGCACCAGCAGCCAGTGCAGTCAACGAAGCACAGGTGTGACATGGCAAGATCTTCACTAGCCAGTCAAAAATCTGTCAGCTGCATTCTGCACCAGCTGTAGGCGGTGAAAGTCCACCCCTGGCAGCCCTAGGTACAGGGCATTGCAGTAATAAAGATGAGAGGTCACAAAGGCATGGACCAAGGTCACAAGATCATCAGGCGGGGCTAGGTGCTTTATCCAAGCGATGTTCCTTAGATGGTAAAAAGAGGTCTTGACAACGGCTGACACCTGAAACTTAAGTGTCAGTTTGTCATCAAGCACAACGCCCAGATTCCACACCCAGTTAGAGGTCAACAGCTGGTTCTCTCCAAGCCAAAGCCCAAACTATTGCCCAGCCAGTGACCCCTTTACCTGACAACCTGGGTCCACAATCAACACCTCTGTCTTATCCGGATTTAACCTGAGCCTATTGGCACTCATCCAGTCTTGAATCTCAGAGAGGCAGTTATTAAAGACTGAGACAGCATCATTTTGTTCAGATACAAAGGACATGTACAGCGGAGTATGATTTGCATAGCAGTTAAAGCTCAACCCATACCACCTTATAATGTCTCCCAATGACAGCATATACACTGCAGACAGCATGGGTGACAGCATAGATCCCTGCAGTACTCCACATGACCGGGCATGAGGGGCTGTAGAAAAAACCCTGGACTCCACTCTCTGTCCTGCCAGTAAGAAAAGATCTAAACCATCCGATGACTGTCCCAGACAGTCCACAGAATAACTGTAGGCTCTCGAGCAACACCTCATGGTCCACGGTGTCAGATGCTGCAGAAAGATCAAGGAGGACTCAGATGGAATGAGTCGTCTGATCCGTCACTATCAGGAGATCATTAAGTACCCACATCAGTGCTGTCTCAGTACTATGCCTCTTCCTGAAACCAGACTGTAGTGGATAATAGATATCATAGATGGTAGGATGCTCCTCGAGCTGCAACATAACTATCTTCTCCTTACCCAAGAAAAGGCAGGTTAGAGACAGGCCTGTAGTTGGCAAGACAGTTGGGGTCGAGAGATGGTTTCTTCAATAAGGTGCATACTCCTGCCTCCTTCAGGGTATTCAGGAACACCCCAATCTCAAACGAGCACCCAATGATCTCAGCCAGGACAGGTCCAATGACCTCTATGCACCCCACCAGGAGGTATGTTGGACCTGGGTCTAAACTACAGTAAGCTGGTCACGATCCCTGGATAATCTTCATAATGTCCATGATCACCAACTGGTTGAAGTCAAACCAGGCAGACTGGATGGCTGTAATATCCCACCAACCATCCGCCCAGTCTCTCTGAACCATCCCCTTTGGTTGACACTCAAACCTTCACATATGCTCTACCATTGCTGCATCGACTACAGTGGTATAATCACCATAAAGAGAGACATACCACCACACATGTATTTCAATCAAGGCTCCACTGCTGGATATACAGATCCCCCCTAAGCTCTAAGCGCCAAACTGCTACTTGGTGTCTCGACACATTTCCTTAAACCCACAGGGAGCACCCCAAAAAAAGAGTGGCAACAGAATAAAAGAAGGAGGACCAAAGACAGCCCACTCTCCCTATCACTGGCAGCCCTCATGAAACTCCTGCTTTTCTATTGCTCTGTATTGGTAATGTGAAATCAACCCTGGACCTCTTGAATGTATCACCTCTCCATCAGACCTAACCTCAATTAAAGGCCTCAGTTTCCTGCATATTAATGTATGCAGTCTGTTGAAAAACTTACATTGACACAAGCCTGGGTTGCCCATACCTTGCCAGACTTTGTGGTATCTGAGACATGGCTCAAACCCACCACAGCAGACAGGATGTTAACCTACCTATCAGCTATTCAGAACTGATCACCAAACAAGGGGAGGTGGAGTAGCCATATATGCAAAATCTGGTATAGCTGTATCCTGTATTGCTGCAACATCTATGCCCAAGGAGTTTGAATGCCTATCCCTAAAAGTCTCTCTCCCCAATACAGCAGCTTTTCAACTAATTGGATGCTACAGACCCCCCTCTGCTGAACACAAGCTGTTATCCCACCTGGGGAACCTGGTCAAGCCCAGTACTGAAGAAGTCATTATTCTAGGTGACCTGAATTTCAACTGGCTCACCCAGGCAGCTACACCTCTGGTATCATTCTGTGACACATACGGGTTCACACAGCTAATTAATGAACCAACGAGAATTAATGCAAGGAAAAGTAATAACAGCACACTACTTGATATCATGCTAGTGAGCAAACCACATCTATTCACACACGCTGGAGTGCTTCTCTGCTATATAAGTGATCACTGCCCCATCACAGGGGTAAGATCCACCAGCATAACAACAAATCTTGCAAAATTCCTCATGAGGAGATCCAAGAAAACATCAATATTGAAGGATATTTGCATGATCTAGCTTACTTCCACACTGGCAAGAGTTTTATCTTGCACATTCTATAGAAAAATCAGCAGGTGCTAAATAGCATTATAATATATGCCCTTAACACCCATGCCCCAATCTCTAGTATCCGTATAAAAACAAATCCTGTCGTTGGTTTTCAGCTGACCTCAAAGCTGCACTGCTGGAGAGAGACAAATTCTGGAAATGGCAAGAAAAACTAAGAATGCAAATGACTGGATGATTTTTAGGAAAGCCAGGATTAGGTGCACCAAGAAAGTTAGGGATGCAAAGGCTGCCTTCTACCTGGCCAAGCTCAACTCCTCCTACCATAATCCTGCTAGGTTTTGGGGCACCATCAAGGGTATGGTGGGGCAGGATGCTAACAACCCCCTTCCAACTCAACTACACAACAGTTAAAGCCCTATCACTGGTAAAATGGAAATCCTGGACGCATTCAATAACCACTTCACAACGGCTGGCCTTGCCTTTGACACCTCTCCAGCTAACCTGCTGAGGGAACAATTAAGATCCCATTACACTGGTGATCAAAGAGTTGACTCTTCCTTTAGCTTCAAACCTATACTGTTGAAACAAGTTGAGGATCTATTATGGCATCTGGATACCAAAAAAAGTGCAGGAGCAGACTCTCTGGACCCCTTCTTTCCCAAGATTGCATGCCATGTACTTGCAGTCCCCCTAACACACCTCTTTAACCTTTCCCTAAACTCTGGCTCTGTTCCAACACTGTGGAAGATAGCCCAAGTGGTCCCTCTTCCAAAATCAGGGGACCCTATAGATCTTAATAATTACAGGCCCATTTCCATTCTACCAGTGCTATCCAAGATGCTGGAGAAATTAATGAGTAATCAGCTAAGGGAATATCTTGACAATGCTAACCTCTTAAATCCAGCTCAATCTGGATTCAGGGCCAAGCATAGCACTATCACTGCATTAGCCAAGGTCACAAATGACTGGCAAACCGATTGGATAAAGAATAATGTCTGTGCAGTATTCCTGGACCTGAGCAAAGCATTAGATACTGTGGACCATGAGCTGCTCTCATCCCTGCACTCCTTGGCCTAGATCCACCCTCCTTAAGTGGTTCAGATGCTACCTCACCGTAGGTCACAGCAGGCAAAAGCTGAAGGTGACCATATCCTCATTAAAACCACTGTCAAGAGGAGTCCCCAAGGTTCTATTCTGGGTCCTATCCTTTTGCCATTTATATAAATAACATTGATTCAACCCTTACCAATTCCTCAGTACACCTCTTTGCTGATGACACTGTTCTGTATGTCAGCAAGCCTTCGCCTGCAGTTGCTCGTGAAATCCTACAAACAGAATTTCCTTGTTACAACATCAGCTACTCGAGAAAAGCTTCTGTTAAATGCAAAGAAAACTAAAGCAATGATGTTCACAAATAAAACTCCACCAGCACATCCTCTTCAATCACTCTCCCCCAGCTATGCACTATACTTGGAGAAAATCTGGAGTATGTTGAAAACTTCAAATACCTAGGTGTGTGGATTGACAGCAGACTCAACTTCACTCATCATCTAGAAGAACTGTTAAAAGCTTCGCAAAGGCTTGGCCTTTCTATAGATTAAAACCCTTCCTTAACAGAGACTCAAAGATGAGGTTAGTCCAGGCCATTTTTCTATCAGTTGTTGACTATGCAGACTTCCTTTATAGTCACTGCCCCATCTCCTACCTTCACAAGTTGGATACCTTATATCATAGAGCAATAAGGTTCATTACAGATCTGCCATATAATACCCATCATTGCTCTCTGTATGATGCAGTTGGATGGGTTTCCCTTCATATCAGAAGGAGCAGAAATGCAGCATTATGGATTTACAGAGCTTTATCAAAAAAACTTCCAAACTATATCCTGGACTGCTTCACCCTGACCACTCCTAGCTCCTATGCCCTAAGAAGCAACAACATCATCCTGCTCAAATTGCCCAAATTCAACACCAGGCTAGGGAGGGCAGCAATCAGCTATTCTCTAGCTATAGCATGGAACACCCTACAAAAATCCCTAAAACTGTCCATTATCATTCCATTTGCATCCTTTAAACAGCATTGTACAATCTTTTTCACAGAGAAATGCAGTTGCTACCGCTAGAGCTAGAATTGTCATATCACAAATCTCACTTCCAAACCATATATGGCATATTCCTTCCAGACAGGAACCCCCATCTTATGGCACCCAGTAATACCTTCACCATCCTAGTATTCATTATGTTGTGTGTCTGCCATGGCCCCCATTGGGATATGTATGTACTGTATATACTGTAAATATTAGTTTAACTTTCCTGTAACTGAGTTTTATCAGGTGAATTCACTGTACATCATTGTGTTATAAACGTTATTTTCCTCTGTATGTATAACTGTCTTATAAAGTGTATGATGTATCTGTTGTGTATCAACTATTGAACCTTGACCTTATCAGGTTCATTTTGTAAATGAGCCTTGCTCAATGATGTTCACCTGAATAAATAAAGATTTAATTGATTGATTGATTGAATCATGGCTCTTCCCATTTGAGCGAGCTGCACCAATCTCTGACCTGATGTTGGCAACCTTATCCATGACAAATCAAGCAAACTCATCACATTTTTCTGTGAAAAGCTCCTGATCCTGTCCAAAATGGAAGAACTGAGCCAGTCGATTTCGCAGCTGCAATCTCCTGGACAGAAACTCTGCCTTCTTATCAGCAACAACGGATTGATAGTCCTTATAATGGGACAGCACTCTCCTTCTGCCAGCATCTCTGTAACCTTCTCCCTACTTTCCTCAACTCCCTCAGGGTCCCGTTGAACCAGGGGGTCTGAGGCAAAGAGTAAGAGGGTGAACCCAGACAGGAGCTATGGAATTATTGGTCAGACAGAGGGGGGGAAGGGAGGTGGGGTGTAGACAGAGGGGGGGCATGGGCAAAGGTAAGCAGGAAGGAGTCAGAAGAGATGTTTGAGTGCAGGGTAGGAGTGAGAATCCTGAATGTCCTGAGAGAGCTGATTCCATATGAGAGGGAGATGTTAGGAGAAAGCTTATTGACTGGCCATAGAGCGGTAATATATAAGAGAAGGTGTGGGGTTCAAGATTGCAGAGAGGAGGAAGGGACTGCAGGGATAGGTGAGAGGAGAGATAAGACAGAAGAGTCCTGAACCAGTATTTGGCAATGAAAGACAAGGAGTGGACTAGCCTTCTGTGATATAGAGGGATAAGAGAAAGTGAGGACTAGAGACAGTGATGGTGAGTATGGGAAGGGGAGCTGGTAGCAAAGCAGCAAAAAGGAGTTTAGAAGGATGTTAGTTCTGGAGAGTAATATGGTGGGGCAGTGCCATATACTACATCGACGCAGTCAGAGAGAGGAAGTATTTTCATGGCAAGCTCCCAACGAATAGGATGGGAGAGGCTGTCCTTATTGTGATAGAGAGCAACAAGTTTAGGGCAGATTTTAGATATGGCATCAGAATGGATGGAGAATTCAGGGTGGCTAACTAGTCAGACCATAAAGTATTTGAAGGCAGGAACTACTTGAAGGGAGAGCCGTCCCTGGTGAAGAACACCGGAGGGGTCTGAGTTCTGCCAGCTTCTGCCTAGAGCAGAAGGTCATAATAACTGTTTGTTTACATGTTTACTGTAGTCTTATTTGGTTTGTGTGAAACCAATTTAAGACTGTTAAAATATTGTTAGAGTGGGCTTGCACTTCTGTGGTGGATGGTCCTGAAGTATAGATTACAATGTTGTCTGCAAATATATGACTGTGGGAGTTATAGCCGACAGAGGGGAGATCATTTATATGAACACAGACAAAACAATAGGGCTGAGGATGGACTCTTGAGCAACACCAGCGAGGATGGCGGAGGGACAAGGAGCTACCCACCTAGATGGATGGCTACCTTCCAAGGAGGTAGAAGCTGAACCAGTTAATAATGGGAGCTGCTAGACTGACTGAGTGAAGCTTTTTTTAGCAGGAGTGGGCAGGAGATAGAATCGAAAGCTTTAACCATGCAAATAGTGGAAGTTTTATGGTCCTGGTCCATAACTGAGAGGATAAAATCAATGATTCACAGCAGGAAACAGATGGAAGAATGATGTTTCCTGAAACCTGAGAGAAAGGGAGAAAGAACTCCAGTAAAGGATAGGAAGTCTGAAAGCCTTAAGTAGACAAGGGACTCTTGTAGTTTGGTGAGTGAGGGAAAGAGAGGGGTTGGAAATTGCTGGGAGATGCGTCTCCACCTTTGTGAAGGGACAACACTTTGGCAACTTTCCAGGCCTGTGGAACAGTGTTGGAGAAGGAGAGGTCTAAGAGGTGCATGAGAGAGGTTGCTACAGCTGGATCAGAGATGTGGAGGAGCTTTGGGTTGAGTTCATCAGGGCTGGATTTGTTAGGAATAAGTGACCGGAAGACTTCCTGAGGAGTAACCAGGGGAAACAATAGCCACCAGAAGAAGTGGAATGGAGAGGGTTAGGGGAAGCAGGAAGGGGATGTCGGGGCAGTGCACATATGGTGAAAAATTTATTGAAGACCCATGCAATAGAGGAGGGGTCAGACACGTGAACTATTTAACCTGAGGACAGGAGTGGCAGATTGTGATGGAGGGTCAATGAGGTAGTGGATACAATTTTAGAAGGAGAAAGATCTATTGAGATTATTGTGAAAGCGTGTCTTGAAATATCTGGCTTTTGCTGAGCCTGCACCAAAGATACCTTGGTGCAGGTGTCCCTAAGGGATTTGTACAAGTGCAGGTTTGATGGGGACCAGGAGGATTTGTAAAGATAAAGGGTACAGGCATGAGTCCAAGATTTGCACATGGTTAGAAGGTTGAATGTTTAGCTGCTTTGCTCTCGACTCTCCTTCCTGCTCCCACAACTGTGAACTCTATCGCTGTCTAACCTTCCTTCCACTATCTCACAGATGCATCTCACACTGTGCTAAACTAACCTCCAAATTCTGGTTCGTAGTGCTCCCATCCTATCTCTCATCTCTCATCCTCTCTCTCCACTCCACCTCCCCCCACCCACTCTCTCAGATCTAATGACACCCACACCTTGATGGTCCCTCACCACTCCACCCTCATCAGTCAGACTGGTTTTGCCCATTGCTTCCCCAAAATCTAGAATTCCCTCCCACAGAAATATGACACTCCTCCTCCAACTACTTACTTACCTCCACCCCACACAATTACCTCTCCCTCCGCTGTTCCTGCTTTAACCCTCCGTAATACCTATCCCTAATTTCTGTCTTCTTCATTCACATATTGGGACTGTGTAGTACAGTATGCTCTGACACCCATTGGCCATGCTGTGGACAATGGGTGTACGAGCCATACCGTACCACTGTCAGTCGGCTGGTGGCCGGGTGGCTTCAGGTGAGCTGCTGCCTGCGCTGACTGGGAGGTAGCGGGTGGCAGGACTGAGTGAGTGGTGGTGGGAGGGGGGTACCACTAGACCACCAGGGTATGGTTGGTAGAAAGCCCATGATCGGGCTGGGGGTAGGGTCCACTAGACCACCAGGGTTAATACATATATGGAAAGCCTGCGATCAGGCTGGGAGTAGGGTCCACTGGACCACTAGAGTTAAGTCATATACAGAAAGCCTGTGATCGGGCATTGGGGCGCATTGCCACTGAGGGGCAGGGGGCATCGGTCCCCGACGGGCACCAGGCACAAGCTGCCGGGGATCGGTGCACCTGCATCCAAATGGGGCCATAATGACATGCAAATGGCCCCATCTGCACCTTGCATGCATTATGGCTCCATTTGCATATCCACCACTGAATATCGCGGTTGATGCACCTAGCGCAACGGCACTTGCATTGGCGCATCCCCCTGCTCTTCACTGGCCACTTGCACTGGTGCAGTGCCACTGCACCATGCACATTGCAGGTGGCCATGGTGCCATATTCATCGGTGCTGACCCATGGCGCAGCACCATTGACTATCACCCTGTCTCCGCCCTGGCGCATCCCAGTTGTGCTGCATCCAGGCTTGCGCCACAGCCTGGCGCAGTCTGGATTTCCTGGCCCTTGCGTTCCAGCTGTTGCATAATCTTACAATGTTGTATTGTTTTTACTACCCACATACTATTGTAACTGATCATCCTTCACAACACTATGTAACCCCCTCCCCCAGGTCACACCGTAAGATGAGCAACTTGTTGTTCAGTGTACCCTCCTGGTGAAGCATTTCAATAAATAAAAAAAATGTTATCCAGGGTGATGTTGTTTTTAATTTTTTTTTGGGGGGGTGAAGATCTCAGATGCAGGTGAGAGTGGTTGTAAAGTGGTGATGGGTAGAGTTGACATCAGGGGCTCAGAAACTTGGGGACCAGTCTGCATCATCTAGGTCACCAGTGTCCAGGAAACAGAGCAGGTGATACCCAATATACTTAGGGGTAGAATCGGGACATGGACCTTCCTTACGCAATAGGTTATTCAGTGATTACTGAAGGTATCGGGAAGGATGCCAGCAGCAGTGATGCAGTATATTTAGGGACCCGTCAGTTTCAATAAAGAGCAGCAACAAGTAGAATTCAGATTTTCTTTAGAGGATCTTTTGTATAAAATGGGCAGTGCTTTGTTTTGGGCCCCCCATTGGTCCAGATGCCATCACATGGCACTACATTAAAATAGCACCTATCCCTGCCACATAACATCATTAGGGGTGCATTCATTGAGAAATGATCTTTCATGGTCAGAAGGTCACTATACTCCGAATTAAACTACCTCCGTAAGCCTTCAGATCGTGGTTACTTTGCCTTCCACCACACGCTACTAGTGCTCATCTACAATTGTAGCCAAATCAACTGTCTCTCTGTGCGGCATTGTCCTGCTAGCCAATGGTAGCACAGCACACACCTGTCAGCACATTAAACAGCATGTAATCCACAACATCCCTGAACCAGTCCTCCACCAGAATCCCTGAGCAGTACATGAAAGATTTGATTGCTCACCAGAATGTTCGACTCCACTCATCAGCATGACCTAAACACTCACCAACATGGTAACTACTTGCCAGCACGATATGACCACAACCACTCACCAGCAAGACCCGACGTGCTCCCAGCACCTGGAAACTGACCAAATGTTAGAAGGTGCAGTCACTCCCACAGTGACTGCAACTGCTTGCCAACTGACTGCCCCCTGCAAAGCCTTAAGTACCCTGTGAGAAAGCAGAGAGATTTCTACATTGTTCAGTAATGTTAATTGTTCTCTCTCTTCCTCTTCTCCCAGAAAGAAACATGAAGTCTCAGAGAAAGCAAAGAGACACCCATACCTTTAGGAGGATGATTCTAGCTAATGTACTTCAGGATGGGTGAAGCCCTTCAGGCTGGGGACTCCAACCCACCCCTAGAAACATTACCCTAGCATAATCCTGTCTCTGTCATGCCTTATTCCTTACTTATTTAGCTCTGATTATAAATGATGTCTGTATTACCTTGGCACAGTACATTACCATAGCATGATCTGATCTCTGTCATGCCTTATTCCTTACTTGTCTAGCTCTGATTATAAATGATGTCTGTATTACCTTGGTACAGTACATTACCATAGCATAAACCTGCCTCTGTCATTCCGCATACCTTACTTGTCTAGCTTTGATTATAAATTACATCTGTGTTACCCTGATACAGTACATTACTTTGGCATAATCCCCCGTCTGTCATACCTCATTCCTTACTTGTCTTGCTCTGATTATTAATGACGTCTGTATTACTTAATACAGTACATTACACAGCATAATCCCACCTCTGTCATGCCTTATTCCTCACTTGTCTAACTCTCACTATAAATGATGTCTGTATTACCTTGGTACAGTACATTACCATATCATAATCCCACCTTTGTCATGCCTTATTCCTTACTCATCTAGCTCTGATTATAAATGATGTCTGTATTACCCTGGTACAGTACATTACCATAGTATAATCCCACCTTTGTCATGCCTTATTCCTTACTTGTCTAGCTCTAATTATAAATGATGTCTGTATTACCTTGGTACAGTACATTACTATAGCATAATCCCACCTCTGTTATGCCTTATTCCTTACTCATCTAGCTCTGATTATAAATTATGTCTGTATTACCTTGGTACAGTACATTACCATAGTATAATCCCACCTCTGTCATGCTTTATACTTACTTGTCTAGCTCTGATTATAAATGATGTCTGTATTCCCATGGTGCAGTACAGTACCACAGCATAATCCCACTTCTGTCATGCCTCATTCTTTACTTGTCTAGCTCTGATTATAAATGGTGTCTGTATTCCCTTGGAACAGTACATTACCATAGCATAATCCCACCTCTGTCATGCTTCATTCATTACTTGTCTAGCTCTGATTATAAATGATGTCTGTATTCCTTGGAACAGTACATTACCGTAGTATGATATCCGACTCTGTCGTGCCTCATTCCTTACTTGTGTAACTTTGATTATAAATGATGTCTGTATTACCTTGGTACAGTACATTACCATAGCATAATCCCACCTCAGTCATTCCTTATTCCTTACTTGTCTAGCACTGATTATAAATGATGTCTGTATTACCTTAGTACAGTACATTACCATAGCATTATCCACCTCTGTCATGTCTCATTCCTTACTTGTCTAGCACTGATTATAAATTATGTCTATATTACCTTGGTACAGTATATTACCATAGCATAATCTCACCTCTGCCCTGCTTCATTTCTTACTTGTCTAGCTCTGATTATAAATGATGTCTGTGTTACCTTGGTACAGTACATTACGCAAGCAATAGTGCCCAACAGGGTGGGCGGTATTGCCCATATCACCCACCCTGAAGGGCATTATTGCGCTTAGAAAATGGGCGCTGTGTCAATTTTATGTTGGATTCAAAAACATATAAAAAAATAGTTGACAAATGTATTAATTATAATGTTGAAATATTTGTGTGATAAAGTGGTCCCTGTCTTTGTGTTGTTGCATGTTTCCAGATTTGTTGTCCCTTCCCCAAACACACACACACACACACACACACACAGGGATTCTCTTGTTCTTAACCCTGAACTCCACTCTCCAGATGAAAAGACTGAGTTTTTCCTGTGATACTGTGAAAAGAAAACTGCCGGACTGTACCTGTGCAGGGTCTTCGAGGAAAGGAACAGCAGTAGTTTTCGATATGCACGGTGATTTACGGTGCCTCCTGTCATTTGTCACTCGCTGTATTGTGAAATGGATGTCATGATTCAGGTGTCAGATGAGGAGCACATCTGCATGTTATGAAATTGAAATAACAAAATAAATAGATTTCTTGATTGGTTACTTCACAGCGGTTTGCGCGTTCCAGTGATGTCACACCTGGAAGTAAACGAGAAACGGAAGAAAGGTACCGGATAGAGAAATTCTTTTTTTTGGGGGGGAGGAAGTATGATGTTTGCTTTGAGCATTATAGGTAGTGCTGAGAGGTTCATCAGTGGGAACATCTACAAGTATTTCGGGAGCTGTGCAGGCAGTTGCATTTCGGGAGTGAGTGGCTCATTCGGGGCTCGTATCTCGCTAAGCGATGGAATAAAATGGCGGGGATTTAAAATGAATTTGGGTTGTTTTGTCCAATAGGGAAGCAAGCTGGGAACATGGATAAGGTGTGTGGGTGAATGGTCACTGGGGCCGGGACTTTTTATTTCCTGGGCATCTATTGAAAGTTAATGTACCCCCCTGGCAAGGGTACTAGCCAATCAGATGCCAGGAAATAAAAAGCCCATTTTCTAACATAGCATAAGCCCACCTCTGTCATGCTTTATTTCTTACTTGTCTAGCTGTGATTATAAATGATGTCTATGTTACCTTGGTGCAGTACATCACCATGGCATAATCCCCCTTCTGTCATGCCACATTCTTTACTTGTCTAGCTCTGATTATAAATGCCAGTATTACCTTGGTACAGTACGGTACTGTAGCATGTTCCGATCTCTGTCATGCCTCATTCCTTACTTTTGTAGCTCTGATTATAAATGACGTCTGTATTACCTTGGTACAGTGCATTACCGTAGCATAATCACACCTCTGTCATTCCTTATTTCTTACTTGTCTAGCTCTGATTATAAACAACACCTGTATTACCTTGGTACAGTATATTACCATAGCCTAATCATACCTCTGTCATGCCTTACTCCTTACTTGTCTAGCTCTGATTATAAATGATGTCTGTGCTACCTTGGTCCAGTACATTACCCTAGTATAATGCCACCTCTGTCATGCCTTATTTCTTGCTTCTCTAGCTCTGATTATAAATGATGTCTGTATTACCTTGGTACAGTACTTTACCATAGTATAATCCCACCTCTGTCATGCCTTACTCCTTACTTGTCTAGCTCTGATTATAAATGATGTCTGTATTACCTTCGTACAGTACATTTTTGGGGATTTCAATGTTTGGACTGACGACAGATCTTCTCGGCTTGGTCATAACCTCCTCCAGATCATGTCATCTCTGGCTCTGTCACAAAGTGTTTCTGCTGTGACACACCAAGGTGGCCACATGTTGGACCTGGTGTTCTCACTGGGGCTTGAGATAGATAATCTCAACATTGATTGGGTGGTTTGGTCCGATCACTGCATGGTGCAGTTCATGTCTGGGGCTCCCACCGGATGCTCTCTCCCTACAGAGATGTTGAGCTGTCACCCTTTGTGGGGACTGACCCCTGAGGGTTTTCTGATGGCAGCTGATCTATCTATTGTGGGTGATGCATGCGTTGGAGGCATTGGTGCTGGGGTGGGCATTTATTATAAAGTGCTATCCAACACCATTGACTCCCTCACACCTGTCTGTGTACGACCCAAATCTGCCTTCCTGCAGTCCCTATGGTATGATGGGACTCTAGAGATGAAGAGAAAGGGTCAGAGGTTAAGGCACTGCAGGAGAAAGTCTGGCCTGAGGGGACAACTGGTTTCATGTGGTGCATTATAATGCATACCACAGAGCAGTCAACCATAAGAAGGTAGTGTTCTGTCCAAGGATATTGCTGCTGGGAAGAACCGACCAGCTGTACTTTTCGGACTGTGGACAGGCTACTTCATCCTGCTTGTCTACAGCCGAGGAAGGTCTTTACTAATGCTGAATGTGAAGAGTTTGCTCGGTTCTGCTCAGAGGAAGGACAAAAACAGCTCAAATGCTATGAGACGGTGCAAGAATGACAAACCGAATATGATGCAACAAAACTCAGAACTCTTCAGCTTGGCGTCAAACAAGACATACATTTATTCAAATAACAAAAGCAGATGCCACAATCAGCCAAAAGGGTTCAGCAACAAGAAGCCCCGACCGGTTTCATACTAACAGTACGTCATCAGGGGTTGTGCATGGTTCTAAAAACATGATGCAAACAGGGCTGAATTTAAAGCTACAAATACCTTAGAGTATATATTTTTTGTATATGCAAGCAACGCTAAGGTTCAATTGTATACACACTATGTTAATTCTTATACATGTGCATCAATGAATTCACAACAGCTAATATGCTAGCATACAATTTCCAAAGTTATACAGCTCTTTTCCCATTTAAAGCTGTAATGTGCAATAAACACCCTATACATATTCAGTGTTAAAACCATAAAGTACAACAGCATGGATCATGTCATGATATAAAACGGAGAATACTATACTAGACAGGAGAGCAGCTACCAGCCTCCAGGACACTCAGTGAAATGCTCCATAATCGCCCCCTCTGTCATACCTAATTCCTTAGTTGTCTAGCTGTGATTATAAATGATGTCTCTATTAACTTTGTATAGTACATTACCAGAGTATAACTCTGTCTCTGTCATGCCTTCTACCTCTGTCATGCCTTAGTCCTTATTTGTCAGGCTCTGATTATAAATGATGTCTGTATTAACTTTGTACAGTACATTGCCATAGCATAATCCCATCTCTGTCATGCCTCATTCCTTACTTGTCTAGCTCTGATGATAAATGACATCTTTATTGCCGTGGCTGTTTTTTTACTGTACAGGCTACAACATCCCAAAGGAACAATTGCTATTGCTCATTGAGAGGGAGGAGAAAGTCTATTATGTTGATGTGAATATTGAAGAGATGGCACAAGAGGAGAATCACCTTGAAGACAGTCCCAGCAGTAAGTAGATGTCTAGATAATGGGTTTACAGTGGAACTCACCAACTTTTGTTGAGGTGGTCAGGAAGAATTGGGATACAGTTAAAACTGGAGGGATAGAAATATAAGTATCAATTAGCATTGTGGATGACAACTGGATATGAAGGAGAAAATCAAAACTGTTAAAAGGAACAGGTTAGTATTATAGTGGATGTGGGACTGGCTGGGAGTAGCAGTACATGACTGAGGTTTGAATTCATAACATCTTACTGTGAGTTGGAGCTCTTGCAGCAGGCTACAAAATAAGGACTACACTGATAGGCATTAGGACGCCACAGAAAAAATTCTAGCTAGCAGTATCCAGCAGGGAATGCCCCCTGACGTCAGACTGCCTCTGACATCAGTCAGTGGTATAAAGGGTGCCATCCCAGCCCCCACTTCAGCTCTTTTCCACTGTTGACTTGTGCACTGCTCCACTGACGCCTTTTGTTACCAGTCGATTGTCATTTTTACTGCAATTCTGTGTTTCTTGTTTCTTTCTTTATTTTTCAGCATTTAGTGCATATCTTCACCATCTTCTACATCGGAGCAGTGGAAATCATAGTGTGCTTGCAGGAAACACATTCTGGGAAAAGATGGCTATTTAGCCTGTCTCACTTGTTTAGGCCCTAATGATGAGTCTGAGGCCTTCCCACAGTGATGTAGTGTTAACCGCCGCACCCGACACGTGAAGAACTTACAGAGTCATCTCATGGAGCAACAACTTGCCACCCTGCAGCAAACCCCAGCGGGACCCTCTTCTTCCTTGAACCCAAGGTCTCCATCTTCCCACAGGGACAAAAAGACCAACTGGATACACCACCACAGGGAGACAGAGAAGCACAGATCTGAATCCCATTCAAAGTCTCCTCACTGCAAGGTGTGCTGCTTGAGTCTCTACTTCTGTGAGAGAGAGTGGATTTTGCTCTTCTGGCAGCCCTATCCTCTTCTAGGCTACTACTGATGAAGCCCCTGACCCTTATCCAGACATCAGGTGGGGGGACTGTGGGCTAAGGGCCTGTGGGTCATCCTCTGAGCCATAGGCCCTTCCAGCACACTGCTGCGTCTTGGTCCAGGGAAGCAGCCTACTCTTCAATGAACTACAGGAGGACTCCTGTTGCCCACTTGACTGGGACATCTTCGTTGGACCATTCTTCCAAGCTTGATGTTGGGAAGAAGCATCTGGAGCAGATTCTCCGGTCCAGAGTTCAGTCACTTAAGCAGAGGATGCCGAACACCGAACACCAGTCCCTGATGTCCTCTACTTTGACCTCTCTGAGGTCTCTGCAGGCAACACTTCCTCCAGCGCATGTTCCCACACCGCTGGTGGTGACTCTGTCATCTGAGGCTCATCTGCCGGTCAAGCCGGTGGCACTGCCTTCACCTGCTGAAAAACGTTAAGCAGGTAAACCAGTGACCACTCCATCAATGCCAGGCCAGCTGCCATCAGACATCACAACGCCACCTGATCAGACTGACGACCTGGCGCCACCTGATTTGACCTCAGATAACCTGATGTCAGGTACACCCGAGGCTCCAGTTGTGACACCAGGGCCCAGTCATCCTGCAGGCCCAACAGCAGGCCCCTCTGATGTACCTAGACCAGAACAAGAGTCTCTGAATACCCCTCTTGTTTCCTTAGTGAACGTCTGCTCATTATTTAAAGGAAAGCTGTTTTAATAAAGAGCTACTTAACAAAGAGGACCTAAATGAAAATTACATTGTGGGGAATAAGAGATATTCTTATAATTGGGGACTCCACCACAAGAGGCATAGACACTCTAGTGTGCATTAGGAGGAAAATGCACACAACAGTGAGCACACTCCGGGTCCAGTTAAGCTAACATAGATAAACTGCAAGATGGATTAATGGAAGGCACAAAACCTTTGTTATACTGCATGTAGGAATGAAGTGTGTGAGGGAGATGCAAGATATAATCCATTCAAGAAGACTATTACAAAATAGTAAAAAGGGTTGGCATCCTCCCAGTGTATGCGAGATACGGATATAAGCAGTTGGCCATAGACAGAATGAATACATGGATACTCCTTCTGCAAGTTAATCAACATTGAGTTCATGGAAAACTCCACCACCATTAGTAATAAATTGGTATATAAGCAGGATGGACTGCACTTAAATAAAAAAATGAATGACATCATTGCATTTCATTTAAACTGGAAAATGGGGGGGGGGTCAGTTAACTGGAAAAGATATAAAGCCCCAGAAGACAGTCAGTGCCCATCAGACAGGATGGAGAGGCATCCTAATAAATGCAAGGAGCATGGTGAATAAATTTGAAGAATTTCAACAAGTACTAGATACCTGTGACATTCAGATTGCATTAATAACAGAAACCTGGTGGGAAAAGGACAGCATGTGGGGAAAAATCATTGAGGTATGCAACCTATGTTGTAAGTCTAGGGTACATAGGAGAGGAGAGGGTATAACCACATATACAGAGGAATCACTAAATGTGAGGAGGTTATAGTCCCTCTTCTTGGGAGTGTATACAGGCTAATTGTAAACAACTGGGAGCTGTGAGGAGACACTAGCAAACTGCAACATAGAAACATAAATTTTGACGGCAGATAAGGACCGCTTGGCCCACCCAGTCTGCCCATTTCCCTACCTAATGGATAAGCTGCAAATACTAGTTAACCAGCAGCCTACTTCTTCCTACCCCCACCGCCTAGAATTGCCTTATGACTGTCCCATGTATGCTTGAATTCCACCACTGTTTTGACTCACAACCAACTCCAGAAGGCTCCATGCATCCACAACCCTCTCTGTGAAAAATACTTTAATTACTCTATGCCTTCTATCTCATGTGCTGCCTTGTTCTTGCACACCTCTTTTGAAAGATGCTACCCTCTGGGACTTTGTTGATTCCTTGAGGTACTTGAAAGTTTCTATCACATCCCCCTCCTCCTTTCCTCAAGGCTATACATATAAGCTTCTTTTGTCTCTCTTCATATGTCTTCTGTGCAGACCTTGCACCATTTTAGTTGCCCTCCTCTGACAGCCTCCATCCTGTCTGTGTCTTTATGGAGATTGGGTCTCCTGAACTGCAATGCAGTACTCCAGATGAGGTCTCACCAACTGTCTGTACAGAGGGATAATAACTTCCTTTTTCTACTGGTGATGCCTCTCCCTATGTATCCCAGTATCCCCCAGCCCTCCTTGCTGCCTCTCACATTGCTTGCCCACCTTTAGGTCATCTGATATGACTACCCCAGGTCCCTTTCCATTTTTGTTGTTGTTAGTATTTCACCCCCATTGTGTACTCTTCCCTGGGTTTTGTTTCCCAAGTGCATTACCTTGCACTTCTTAGCATTGAATCTAAGCTGCATACATTTGACCATTCCTCTAACCTAGCCAAGTCCCTTCTCATCCTTTCCACCCCACCTTGTGCATCAACTCTGTTGCAGATCTTTGTGTCATTTGCAAAGAGATATGATTTTCTTCCACTCCTCTGCAATGTCGCTTATAAAGACATTGAAGAGGACCGTCCATACTGTACCCTGAGGTACCCCACTAGTAACCCCTTTCTTCAGAGTGGACTCCATTTACTATTACCTTGTGTCCTATTCTCACATCAGCCAATTTGTCACCCCAGGCTGGCTAACTTGTATATTAATTTTTGAGTGGACTGTGTCAAATGCCTTGCTAAAGTCTAGGTAGGCCATGTCCACAGCCCCTCCCTGATCTACTACTTTGGTCACCCAGTCAAAGAAATCTATCAGATTTGTCTGGCATGACCTACCCGCTGTGAATCCATGCTGCTTTGGGTCCTGAGCCCCTCTGGCCTCTAGATATTCAACAGTTATTTCCTTCAGAAGTGATTCCATCATTTTCCCTACCACTGAGGTTAAACTAACAGGTCTGTAGTTTTCTGCTTCTGCCTTGCTCCCACTTTTGTGAAGGGGAATCACTTTGGCCCTTTTCTAGTCCTCGGGTACCACCCCATCCTCTCATGATTTGTTAAAGAGAGTAGTCAGTGGTGTCACTAGTTCTACCCTTAGTTCTTTAGAATTCTGGGATGAATCCATCAGGTCCCATTGCTTTGTCCACCTTCAGTTTTAAGAGTTCTTTCAGAACCCTTTCTTCTGTAAATGGGCTGGTATCAACTTCTGTATCCAGAGTGTTTCTACTGTTTGTTTTAGGTACCTCCCACTTCCTTTGTAAATACTGGGCAAAAATATTTGTTTAGTATCCCTGCCTTTTCACAGTCACCCTCTGCCCACCCTCCCTCCTCTTTATTAAGCCTCACTAACCTCCTTGGTCTTCCTTCGCCCCCTGATGTACCTATAAAAGGTTTTATCCCCTTCTTAACTGAGTTGGCTATCTTTTCCTTGGTTTGGGCCTTTGCTGTTCTGACTGCCTTCCAGCTTCATTTTGCTTTAACTGATAAGTTCTCTGTCCTGCTCCTTCTGTGATTCCTTGTACTTCCTGAATGCTTTTTCTCTTGAACCTTCACTGCCACTTCCTTTGAGAACCATAGTGGTTTCTTACATCGTTTCATTTTATTTGCTTCACACAAAGGCTTGTTACCTCTGTGATGGCAGTTTTATTATTCCTCATTGTTCTTCCACCCTTCTTCCTGCCCATTTGCTAGTGCCTCTTAGGCACTCACCCATTTTTGGCAAAGTCAGCCTCCTAAAGTCCAGTACTTTGCCTTTGTATGGCTTGACTCTATTGCTGTGTTTATTGTGAACCATACTGTTCGATGGTCGCTAGTTCCCAGATGGCTACCCACTTACATCTGTGATCCTCTCTCTATCTCCATTTGAGAGAACCAGGTCTAAGATTGCTTCCTCTCGAGTGGGCTCCAATACTAGTTGTTCAAGTATGCCCCTGTAGGGCATCTATAATAGCCCCACTCTTCAAGTGGCTGCTGCAACTGCACTCCAGTTAACATCTGGCATATTCAGATCACCCATCAGCAATATCTCCCTTTTCTGCCATTCTAACTATTCTTTCTATCATTTTCTGTCCATTTCCTCCCTGAGAAAGGGTCTGTATACAACCCTGTGCAGATTAGGTGCCATTGCTGGTATCCAAATTTACCCACAGTGCTTCTTCTCCTCCCTGTTTTCCCTTTTGTTTGGCTGCTTTGATTCCTTCCCTTATGTAAAGAGCTACCTCCTCCTTTTACCCTCCCTCTCCCTCCTGTAGATAGTGTATCCTGGTATGTTTATGTCCCAGTCATGGTTTTGTGTGTACCATGTTTCTGTGACTGCCACGATATCCATCAAGGCCACTATTCAGGAAGCTTGTTATCAGACTACGGGCATTGGTACTAATTGCTCATTTTTGATGGCTTTACCTTCTTTGCAGCATCCCCCACTGACCTGTCTACCTCGGTCTTTTCTCATTTAGTACCCCATTTTGTAGGAGAGGCTGGGATTTCTGCTGCTTATCAGTGCCTCCCTTGACTGGTTTAAAAGCTTTGCCAATGGAGCATTTAAACCAATTGCTCAAAAGACTTGTTCCCTTCCTGGACAGATGCAGACCATCCTGCCAGTATAGGCTGGTGTCTCTCCAGGTGGAACCCCAGTCCCCAATGAAGCCAAACCCCTGTGCTCCACACCATTTTTTCAACCATTCATTAAACTGCATGGTGCAAAGTACCCTCGCCTCACTCATGCCATTGACAGGCAACACCTCAGAGAAGGATATTGTGTGTGCTACTTGTCTTAGTACCCTCCCTAATTCTATAAAAGTCCTTCTGCACTGCTCTAATCTCATGATTAGCCAAGTCATTTGTCCCTAGGTGGACAATGATGTCCAGCTCAGACTCCGTGCAGCTGTTCTCGTGATCCTGAGGATGCACTTCCTGTCTCTCTAAGCAATGGCACCAGGCAGGTACCTTACTTCAGTTTTCCCTGCTCCCCCCAGTTCTATCCCCCTAATAATTGAGTCCCCCACCAGGAGCTGCTTCCTTTCCTTGTGGTGTCCTCTGCCTCCTTCCTGTGGGCCTCCCTTGTGACAGTTGTCCTCAGCCTCCTTGGTCTCCTCATGGGTGCATCCATATTGGAGCATGTCCCCAGAATGGTGTATGGATGTGTTGAAACAACTGACTGGGTGTGCCTCTGTTCCACCATCCTCACCTCCTGAGCCCACTGTGGTCCAACTGCTGTGCTTTCTTCGCAACCTCTGAGGTAGTGGTGGTGGCCTGGTGCTCCCTGGATGGGGGTGGTCTCTCCTACCATCCAGTGTGGCCTGGGGGAAGGTTTCCTTACTACTGTCCAGTGTGGCCTGAAGACAGGCAACTTCCTCCCTCAGGGCAGAGAGTTGTCTGCAAATAGGGCAGCATCTCAGCCACCAGAAAGACTCTTGGAAGACTGCTGCCCCACAGCCATTACATTGCACTACTCCCCACATTTTTTTTTTTGTGTGTGAGATTGGTTTGTAATATAGAAATATATATATTATACAATGTATATGCTTATATTGTCAGTGCAGTGTGCTAGAGAGGATATGACAATGATATGCACCTTGCACTCTTCAGGAATGATGTCAGAACCCCAGGTATATAGGAATTATTTCAGGGTGGGTGAGTGGGTGGAAGGTTGGGCCTAAACTGTGCCCTCACAAAACAATCAGCTAAAAGCTCTGACCCACCACTGCGATGAGTGCCTTCCTGTTAGCAAGATGCCCTACACAACAATTTGACAGAGAAAATACCCTGCTAATCAAACAGAGAAAATCCACACATCCAAGTCAGACACAGACCTCTCCAGCCCCAAACTAGGCCTGGTGGTTTGTGCTCTGAAAGCTGTCAGCCTCAAAATATGTCAGCTGTGCTTTAATCTTTTCCTACACTGAAAATGTTAAGAATTGTAACAAACAAATGTAAACCTAGATCCACCTCCCTCTGTTGCTTGAAAGACTGTCTTTTCCTGTTTCACACTGCATGTTTTTCTATGACAACTCCTTAACCACAGTAACTTATTTAAAGCAAGAATGCTGTTGCTCACATTTGAGGGAAGTCTACCTTATTTAACTTTGAATTTTTAAACTTGGTATTGCTTTGTGTTTGTCTTTGTATTCTAATTTGAATCAAGAAGGAATTTTCAGAACTGCAGATCTTGTGAGTTTAACTTCAGAAGGATTGAAATACTGCTAAACTGGTTTTCCCTTGTGTTTTAGCTGGATTATACATCTACTAGAATTTTGTAACAGGTTGCATCAAACTTTTTTGGTTATAGTGAACTATTTACTGGTGGCAGAGGATTTTTTTCTTTGTAAGCCCTGCAGTCTGTGTATTCGACCCAGACAGGGCCTCAGGTTGTAGAAACTGATTCATCTCATTGTCTTCAGAGCACAGAACACCAAGCTTGTAGTGTGTCGGGGGAGGACACATCAGAGGTACTGGGCCCAACTGTTTGATTTTCTCTAATTATGTTTTGCTGGGTATATTCTCTGGTAGATTGTTGTGTAGGTTGTCTTGCTGAAAGGAAGGTCAGCACTCACTGCAGTGGTGGGTCAGAGTTGGTAGGTGATTGTTTCAGGAGGGCACAGGCTTGGGCCCACCCCTCAGGGTGTAACCTTTATACCAGGGTGTTCTGACATCACTTCCCAAGAGGCACAGGGCATACAGCTGTCATATATTTACCGGTCCAGTACACTGCATTGAGGGTAAGTGCGCACACACACACACACACACACACACACACTCTAACAAAAAAAATAAATAAACAGGAAGAAAGATAATTATTGGGGGAATGGTGCAGTGTAATGGCTGTGGGGCAGCAGTCTTCCAGGAAACATTCTGGAGGCTTCAGCATTGCCCTATTATCTGTCAGCTCTCTGCTTTGAGGGAGGAGGTTGCCTGTCTCCAGGACAAATTGGATGGGAGTAGGGTAACCTCCCCACCCAGGGAACAATGGGGCCACCACTACTGCCTCAGAGGTTGCCAAAAAGAGGAGCAGCTGAACCATGGTGGACCCAGGGGGGTGTGGATGGTAGAACAAAGGTGCATCCCTCCAGTTGCACCTTTCCACAGTCCTTATGCTGTTCTGGTGGAGCATAGTTTTATTATGGAGGTACCCGCAGTGGAGGCCAAGGAGGTTGCCAGGAACCACAACAAGGAAGGGCCCACTAAAGAGTGGCACAGAACACCACAGGGGAAGGAAGCAGCTTCTTGTGGTGGACTCGGTCATTCAGGGGATAGAACTGGAGGAAAAAGTGGAGAGGGAGATAAGATGCCTGCCTGGTTCCTTGGCTCGGAGAGATGGGAATCAAATCCTCAGGATTGCAAGAGCATCTGTACAAGAGAGGGAGCTGGACATCATTGTCCACCTAGGGACAAATAACTCAGCTGAGCATGGAATCGGAGCAGTGCAGGAGAAGTTTGTGGAGTTGGGAAGGGGCATGGAATCAGAGTAGTGCAGGAGAAGTTTGTGGAGTTGGGAAGGGGCCTTAGCCAAGCAGCACTCATGGCACAGTCTCAAAGGTGCTGCCTGTTTATCGCATGGGTGAGGCTAGGGTACAATGCACCCTTCAGTTCAATAAATGATTGAAAAACTGGTGTGGAGCACAGGGTTTTGCCTTCATTGAGGACTGGAGCTCCACCTGGAGGGATACACACCTATACTGGAAGCATCTGTCCTGGAGGAGAAGTAGGCTTCTAGGTGACAGGTTTAAATGCTTCATTGACAAAGCTTTTTAACTAGCCAATGGGGGGAGGCACTGATGAAAAGCAGGGAATTCCCAGCATCCCCCCACAAAACAGGGTCATCAGCAAGGTAAACATCAAGGTAGAGAGGTCGATAGGGAGCAAGACACGGGTAAATGGAGAAACAGCCAAAGACAGCAAGGGCAGGGATGAGGCTGAAAGAGGAAAGACAGTAAAGGGATTAAGGGTGATGAGCACCAGTGCCCATAGTCCAGGTAACAAGCTCCCTGGTTTAGTGGTCTTGATGGAAGAGGGCACTTGGATAGTGTGGCATTCACAAAAATATGGTACACAAAGAACAATGACTGGGATGTAAGCATACCAGGGTATGCAATTTACAGGTGGGTTAGGGAGGGTAAAAGAGGAGGAGTAGCTGTCTATGTAAGGGAAGGGATCAAAGCAACATAACTAAAGGGTAAATAGGGAAGAGAGGAGTCACTGTGGGTCATCTTGAAGACATGTAATGGCACTGCAATCCACACGGGGGGGTTTATAGACCTCCATCACAGGAGGAGGAAATGGACAAAAAAATGATAGATGGCATCCTCAGAATGGAAGTAAAAGCAGACCTGAATATGCCAGATGTTAACTGGAGCACATGTGCTGCAGCCACATCCAAGAGTGGGGTCACTCACGATGCCCTGCAGGGGACATGCCTCAGACAGCTAGTGTTGGAACCCACTTGGAGGGAGCAATTTTAGACCTGATACTCTCAAATGGAGATGGTGAGAGGGGATCACAGATTTAGTAGTAGCTAGCCATCTGGGAACTAGTGACCACCAAACAGTGCAGTTCACAATAAACACATCGGTAGAATAAAGCCATATAAAGATAAAGGTACTGGACTTTAAAAATGGGTAAGTGCCTAAAGAATGCACCAACAAAGGGAGGAAGAAGGGATAGAAGAACAATGGGAGAAAATCAAAACTGCTTCACAGAGGCAATAAGTCTTGTGTGAAGCAAATAAATAAAACAAAATAAAAAACACTATAGTTCTTAAAAGAGGTGGCAGGAAAGGTTAGGGAGAAAAGATAACATTCAGGAAGTATAAAGAATCACAGAATGAGCAGGACAGAGAACTCTACCAGTTAATGCAGAAGGAAGCAGGAAGGCATTCAGAATAGGGACATCCCAAACCAAGGAAAAGAGACAACTCTGTTAGGGAGGGGATAAAACTTTTATAGGTACATCAGGAGAGAAGGAAGACCAAGGGAGGGATAGTGAGGCTTAATAAAGGGAGGGATGTGGGCAGAGGATAACAGTGGAAAAGCAGAGATGCTGAATAAATACTTTGCTCAGTTTCCACAAAGGAAGAAGAGGGAGAGTTACCTAAACTAAGCAATAGAAGCACTATGGATGGGGGGAGCACGTGATAACAGTCCATCCACAGAAGAAAGGTACTGAGAGAACTCCAAAAACTCAGGGTGAGAAAGCAATGGGGCCTGATGGAGTAACCCCAGAATTCTACAAGAACTAAGGAGAGACAGAGTGACTCCACAGACTACACTTTTAAACAAATCATGGGAGGATGGTGTGGTACCTAAGGATTGGAGGAGGGCAGACATAATTCCTCTTCACAAAAGTGGCAGCAAGGCAGAGACATGAAAATATAGACCTGTTAGTTTGACCTTCGTGGTAGGGAAAATGATTGAGTCACTACTGAAAGAAAGAATTGTTGAGTACCTAGAGACCAGTGGGGCACTGGACCTGTGGCAGCATGGATTCACAGCAGGAAGGTCATGTCAGACAAATCTAGTAGATTTCTTTGACTGGGTGACCAACCTAGTAGACCATGGAGGGGCTAGATATGGCCTACCTTGACTTTAGCAAGTCATTTGACACAGTCCCACACAAAAGATTAATAAACAGGTTAGCTACCCTGGGAGTGGGTCCCAGGGTGATAGCCTGGGTGACAGATTGGCTGACCAACAGGATGCAAAGGGTTATAGTAAATGGAGTACACTCTGAAGAAAGGGATGTTACTAGTGGGGTACCACAGGGTTCAGTACTGGGACCGGTCCTCTTTAATGTCTTTATAGGAGACATTGCAGAGGGCTGGAAGGAAAAATATGCCTCTTTGCAGATGATACAAAAATCTGCAACAGGGTTGATACACAAGGTGGGGTGGAAGTGATGAGAAGGGACTTGGCAAGGTTGGAAGAATGGTCAAAAATATGGCAGCTTAGATTCAGTGCTAAAAAAAGTGCAGGGTAATTCATCTGGGAAACAAAAGCCCAGGGGAAGAGTACACAATGGAGTGGGAGTGGGAGGTGCTAACAACAACAACAATGGAAAGGCACCTTGGAGTAGTCATATCAGATGATCTTAAGGTAGGCAGGCAATGTGAGAAGGCAGTAAAGAGGGCTAGAGGAATACTGGGATGCATAGGGAGAGGCATCACCAGTAGAAAACAGGAAGTTGTTATCCATCTGTACAGACAGTTGGTGAGACCTCATTTGGAGTGCTTTGTACAGTTCTGGTGACCCTATCTCTGCAAGGATATAGTCAGGATGGAGGCGGTCCAGAGGAGGGCAACTAAAATGGTGCAGGGTCTGCACCAGAAGCCATATGGGCAGAGACTTAAAGAGCTTAATATGTACACCCTTGAGGAAAGGAGGGAGAGTGGGGACATGGTAGAAACTTTCAAGTACCTCAAGGGAATTATCAAAGTCCAAGATGGGAGCATCTTTGAGAGAAAAATGTGCAAGAACAAGGGGGCACAGTTTGAAGATAATGGTGGGGACAGCTCAGGGGCAACATTAGAAAGTATTTTTTTCACAGAGAGGGTGGTGAATGCATGGAATGGTCTTCCTGAGGAGGTTGTGGGGTGAAAAACAATGGGGGGAGTTCAAGATTGCATGGGACAGACATAAGCCGATTATAGTGAAGGGTAGGAGGAAGTAGGCTGTTGGTTAACTAGGATCTACAGCTTATCCACCAGGTAGGGAAATGGACAAACTAGGTGGGCCAAGTGGTCCTTATCGGCCATCAAGTCTATGTTTCTATGTGGACCAGTACAATTTAGAGTTGTTATGGTAGAAATTATCACTTCATGCATCAGCAGAAATAAAACTAGGACTACTGTATAGGCCCCCTCGATACCTGCAGAGAGTGACGTATTGTTACTAAACCATATAGCAAACATAGACCCATCAGAAAGAATAATATTTGTGAGAGATTTCAACCTTCCTGGAATCAACTAGGGAAAAACCTAATGGGCAGTTCAAACATTGAGAAGCAATTCTTTAATGTTTTTGATCTGGTTGGCTTAGAACAGAAAGTCCATGACAACAGTAAAGTGAGCGACACCCTGGATGTAGAGCATACAGGATGGGTAACCATGCAGAACCAGTGTGTTCTGCCACAGAGGGGTCTGATTCCTTGTGACCTCGGAGAGAAGCTCAAGAGGTCCTTGGGAATCAGACTCTGAGGTGGCAGAACACACTGGTTCTGCATGGGGTTACCCATCCTGTATTTTTTATAGTGTATGGTGCCCCTCAAATAATTTTTTAAACATTTTCAGACTTAAAACAGTCATTTGACTCACGGAGAAAGAATTGTTGACTCTCAGTGCCAGGGTACAGAGCTGTGTGGTTGCTAGGGGCTGGGCATCCTTACGTTAGCAGCACACACTCTGATTGGCTGCCAATCTACTGTGGCGTGATTTAGAAAAAAAAAACAATGGCAGTTGGATGTCTTGCTTAGTGAGGAAAGAAACAGTCCAGAGGCCAAAACGTGTAAGTAAACTGTTTTTAGCTCAAATCTGGCTCTTCTGATTTTGTAAGATTTAATGGTCCCATGGCTGAAAACCACCATGGTCATCCTAGATCTGTTTGAAGTGAATACTGATGCGTGGCGGCTGTCCATTTCTGCCTTGAAAACAGACTCGCGCTTAAAAGTCTAATTGAATTGAATGCTGTTCTGCATGTATGGTCAGAACAGCATCCCATTCATTTTACTAAGTGTGGATGAACAGTTTTTCAATGAGGTGTAATTTCTAGCGAGATCAATGTTCCACCATATACTATATTATATTAACAAACATGAGGGGAACAATAAGGGAGGTAGTGGTAGACAGACAGTTCACTTGGAATAGCAACCACCAAACAGTGTTCTTTAAAATTGAGGAGCTACAAAATGAAGTAAAGAGTGGCGCAACAAGTGTGTTAAATTTCAGTATGGCAGATTTCACATCCATGAAAGCTAGTATTGCTCTCTGGGAATGGACAGAAGACTTGGACAAAAAATCAGTAAATGGAATGTAGGGGATTAATGATAGGGAAAATAAGGAAAGAAATACTAACTCATATACCTAGGAAAATGAACTTAAGCAAAAATAAAAAATTGCCAGGGTGGCTAAATTCACGTTTAAAGAGATTGATAAGATGAAAGAATAAATTTTATAAAGATACCAAAGACAGGCATAATATAGATGGAATAAAGAAGTATAGAGACATGGTCAAAAATGTCAAGAGGGAAATAAAAAAAAAAAAAAGCAAAATCTGAGTATGAAATCAAGTTGGCAGCAAAGGTAAAAGAGAATTACAAAACTGTTTGCACTTACATTAACAACAAAAAAGGGCCTAAACAATGTCAGTCCCCTTATAAATAAGGAGGGAATTCTACAGACAATAAAGAAATGGCAGATATCCAGAACAAGTATTTTTGCTTAGTCTTCAGTAGGAACACGACGGAACATAAAAGGGGTGACAGAACCTGATGAGATAAAAAGAAATTAAAATTACATACTGAATAGACTAAAAAAGTCAGTATAAATAAATCACCAGGGCCGGATAAAATACATCTTGGGGTCCTCCGTGAGCTTTCAGACTAACTAGTTCCACAACTTACTCATATTTTTCAGGCCTCTCTGGATAGAGGGGAGGTGGTACAGGGATGGAAAGAAGCTACAGTAGTGCCCAGTTTGAAAAAAGGATCTAAAACCAAACCTGAAAACTTCAGACCAGTAAGTCTGACATCCAGGATGTGTAAAGTTTTAGAGAGCTTACTGAAAGAGAAACATAGAAGCTGACAGCAGATAAGGATAGCAAGGCCCATCCAGTCTACCCATTTCTTCTACTTTATGAATGTGTCATAGGCCTGTACTCTGTCAATGGCCTAACTATTCATACTCATCTGTATTGCTCCCTTATGCCTATTTAAAGCCCTGCATTGTATTCCTAGCCATCACTTCCTGAGGTAGGCCATTCCATGGATCTACCACCCCTTCTGTGAAAAAGAACTTCCTAACATTACCTCTTAATCAGCCTCCCTCTAATCTCATGCTGTGTCCGCTTGTCCTGCTATTTTTCTAATATTAAAACATGTTACATGGAAACATAGACTTTGGCGGCAGATAAGGACCATTTGCACCACCTAGTCTGCTCATTTCCTACCTACAGGATAAGCTGCAGATCCTAGTTAACCAATACTTATTTCTTCCTACCCCTACAAGAATTGCCTTATATCTGTCCCATGCATCCTTGAATTCTCCCACAGTTTTATACCCCACAACCTCCTGTGGAAGGCTGTTCCATGCATCCACCACCCTCTCTGTGAAAAAATACTTCCTCATATTGCCCCTGAGCCATGCCCCCTCTATCTTCAAATTGTGTCCCCTTGTTCTTGCACATCTCTTTTTCTGAAAGATGCTACCCTCTTGGACTTTGTTGATTCCACTGAGGTACTTAAACATTTCTATCATGTCCCCCCTCTCCCTCCTTTCCTCAAGGGTATAGATATTAAGCTCCTTTAGTCTCTCCTCATATGGCTTCTCTTGCAGACTCTGCACCATTTTAGTTGCCCTCCTCTGGACTGCCTCCATCTTGTGTATGTCCTTGTGGAGATGGGGTCTCCAGAACTAGACACAGAACTCCAGATGGGGTCTCACCAGCTGTCTGTACAGTGGGATAACAACTTCCTGTTTTCTGCTGGTGATGCCTCTCCCTATACATCCCAGTATCCCCCAGCCCTCCCTACTGCCTTTTCATATTGCTTGCCAACCTTAAGGTCATCTGATATGATTACTCCCAGATCCCTTTCCATTTTTGTTGTTGTTACTACCCCCCCCCATTGTGTAATCTTCCCCTGGGTTTCTGTTTCCCAGGTGCTTTATTTTGCACTTCTTTGCATTGAATCCAAGCTGCCATACTTCTGACTATTCCTCTAACCTTGCCAAGTCCTTCTCATCCTTTCCACACCTCCTTGTGTATCAACCCTGTTGCAGATATTTGTGTCATCTGCAAAGAGGCATACTTTTGCAAATTCACTTATAAAGACATTAAAAAGGACTGTACCCAGTACTGAACCCTGCAGTACCCTACTAGTAACCTCCTTTTCTTCAGAGTGGACTCAGTTTACTATTACCTTCTGTGTCCTGTTGTCCAGCCAATGTTTTACCCAGGCTACCACCCTGGGATCTAGTCCCAGGCTGTTTAATTTATTTATCAATCTTTTGTGTGGGACTGTGTCAAATACCTTGCTAAATTCTTGGTAGGCCATGTCACAACACCTCCCATGTACTACTTTGGTCACCCAGTCAAAGAAATAACGATCACTGGATCCACTGTGATCCCGTGCTGTCTTGGGTCCTGCGCCCCACTGGCCTCTAGGTACTCAACAGTTCTTTCCTTTAGAAGTGATTCCATCATTTTCCCTACCACAGAGGTCAGACTGACAGGTCTGTAGTTCCCTGACTCTGTCTTGCTCCCAGTTTTGTGAAGGGGAATAACATCTGCCCTCCTCCAGTCCTTAGGTAGCACACTATCCTCCCATGATTTGCTAAAAAGGGTAGTCAGAGATGTCACTAGTTCTACCCTTAATTCTTTTAGAATTCTGTGGTGAATCCCATCAGGCCTCATTGCTTTGTCCACCTTCAGTTTTTGGAGTTCTTTCAAAACCCTTTCTTCTGTGAACGGACTGGGATCAACCCCCCCTGTCCAGAGTGCTTCTGTTAATTGGATTAGGTCCCCCCCCTCCTCTTTTGTGAATGCTAAGCAGAAGTATTCATTCAGTATCCCTGCTTTTTTACTATCCCTCTCTGCCCACCATCCATTCTATTCAACCTCACTATCCCTCCCTTTGTCTTTCTACACTCCCTGATGCACCTATAAAAGGTTTTATCCCCCTTCCTAACCAAGTTGGCTATCTTTTCCTCAGTTTGAGCCTTTGCTATTCTGACTTCCCTCCTGCTTCCTTCTGTCTTAACTGGTACAATTCTCTGTCCTACTCCTTCTGTGTTTCCTTATAATTCCTAAATGCCATCTTTTTCCCTTACCTTCCCTACACTCTTTGAGAACCATAGTGACTTTTCTTTCATTTTATTTATTTGCTTCACACAAAGGCTTGTTGCCTCTGTGATGGCAGTTTTGATATTTCCCCATTGTTCTCTACCCCTCCTTCTAGCCTGTTTGCTAGTGCTTCTCTAAGGCACTCTCCCATCTTGTCAAAGTCAGCCCTCCTGAAGTCCACTAACCTCACGTTTGTGTGGCTTGACTCTGGAGTTTATCATGAACCACACTGTTTGGTGGTCACTTGTTCCCAGATGGCTACCCACTTCTAGATCTGAGATCCTCTCACTGTCTCTATTTGAGAGTATAAGGTCTAGATTGCACCTCATGAGTGGATTCCAAAACTAGCTGTCTAAGGCATGCCCCCTATAAGGCATCAAGAATGGCCCTGCTCTTGGATGTGGCTGCAGCGGATGTGCTCCAGTTAACATCTCGCATATTCAGGTCACCCATCAACAGTATCTCCCCTTTCTTTGCACTCCTAAGGATGCCTTCTATCATATCCTTGTCCATTCCCTCTCCCTGAGATGGGGGTCTGTATACAACCTCTGTGTGGAGTGTGGTGCCATTTCCAATCTCTAAGGTGACCCACAGTGCCTCCTCTCCTCCTTGTTTACTCTTTGTTCTGTTGCTTTTATCCTTTCCCTTACATAGAGTGCTACTCCTCCCCCTCTTCTGCCCTCCCTGTCTCTCTTGTAGGTTGGGTACCCTGGTATGTTAACATCCCAGTCATGGTTCTGTGTGTACCATGTTTCTGTGACTGCTATGATATCCAGGTATCCCTCTTCCATCAAGGCCACCAATTTGGGGAGCTTGTTGCCATACTACGGGCATTGGTACTCATTACCCTCCATTTCTTGATGTCCTTACCCCTTTTTGCCCCATCCCTGTCCTTATTGCCTTTGTCATTTTCTGCATTTATCCCTGCCCTTTTCCCAATCAATATCTCTATCTTGTTGTTTACCTCACTTACTACCCTGATTTTTTTTTTTTTGGGGGGGGGACTAGAATTTCCCTGCTCCTTTCCAGTGGCTATCTTTTCCTCAGTTTTGGCCTTTGTTATTCTGACTTCCCTCCCTGTTAGACTTTCACCTTATTTAATGCCCTTTAGATGTTTGAATGTATTGATCATATCACAACTCTCCCTCCTTTGCTCTAGGTTATACATATTGAGCTCCATTAATCTGTCCTCATATGTTTTCTGATGCCATCCCTGCACCATGTTGGTTGCCTTCTCTGGACTGCGTCCATTTTGTTAATGTCCTCATGCAGGTGCGGCCGCCAGTACTGCTTGCAGTGCTCCAGATGGGGTTAACCAATGTCTTGTAAAGAGGGATTATTACCTCCCTCTTATGATTTGCGATACTTCTACTGATACACCCCAACGTCTCTCTAGCCTTACCTACTGCTTTAGTGGTCTACTTTAATGATTTCAGGTCATCTGTGATGATGATGATGATGATGCCCAAGTCTCTTTCTTCCCTTGTGATTACCAGCAACTCCCCTCCCAACCGATAGGTGGCTTCAGGGTTTCTCTTCCCTATGTGCATGATCATGCACTTCTTTGCGTTAAACCCCATTTGCCACTCTTCCAACCATTTTGCCAGTTTATCCAGATCTCTTCTCATTCTGCCCACCCAATCTGGATAATCTACTCTGTTTGCAGATCTTGGTGTCATGTGCAAACAGACACACTTTACCCTCCAGTCCATCTGCAATGTCACTGATGAAGATGTTGAAGAGGACTGGTCCCTGAGGTACCCTACTTGTGACTTGCATCTCTTCTGACTGTATACCATTTACCACCACTCTCTGTTTCTGCGTGCCAACCAGTTTGCCATTCAGTTGACCAATTTCTCACCACCCGAGCCTGCACAGCTTATTAATCAGTCTTCTGTGTGGAAAAGTATTGAAAGCTTTGCTGAAGTCAAGCTAGGCAGCATCAGTTGCTCCCCTTGGTCCACCACTTTGGTTACCCAGTCAAAGAAATCTATGAGATTAGTTTGACAGGACCTTCCTGTTGTAAACTCATGCTGTCTTGGATTCTGTGCTCCTATGGATTCCTGGTGTTGCACTATCCTTTCCTTAGGGAGTGCTTCCACAATCTTGCCCACTACTGAGGTAAGCCTGACTGGTCTGTAGTTCCCTACCTCCTCCCTGCTAGCACTCTTTTGGAGCAGGATCACATGAGCCCTTTTCCAGTCTTCTGGGACCTCTCCTGTGCTCAGAGACTCACAAAATAATTCTGATAATGGTTTTACTAGTTCCACCCATAGCTCCTTTAGTACCCTGGGATGTATGTTATCAGGTCCCATTGCCTTGTCCACCCTGAGTTTGGTGAGCTTTTGTAGGACCCTTTCTTTTGTGAAGGGACTAGTGCACAACTCCCTCCCCATGTGTCCCATGGTACTGAGCTTTGGGCCCTGCCCTACCTTCTCCTCAGTAAATGCTGGGCAGAAGTATCTATTTAGGATAGATGCTTTTCCTTCGTCCTCCTCACACCCCCTTATCCTCTTTGATCTTAGTCAATACCTCCTCTGGACTTTCTCCTTTCATTAATGTATCTATAGAAGTCTCATCCCTTCTTTTACTGTTTGTGCTAGTGTTTCCTCAGTTTGGGCCTTTGCCTGCCTTACTGCTTTCCCTGCTTCTCTTAGGGACATTTGGTATGCCTCCCTATCTTCGTCCTGCTGCATTCCCTTATATTTCCTGTAGGCCAACCTTTTGACTCTAACCTTTTCTGCTACTGCTTCTGAGAACCAGAGTGGTTTCCTTCTTCTTTTGTTCTTGCTTTTCTCTCTAGCACAATCGGATGTTGCTTGAAGTATTGCATCCTTAATGCTTGCCCACAGTGCCTACCACCTCACCTGTATTTCTTCTTGTCAGGGCTAGCTAACTCTGAGCAGATACAAGTACATCTGGAAGTGTCTGATCTAGAAGACCCAGTTCAGCATAGACTGAAAAAAATCCAGATCATGTCAAACAAATTTGCTTGTGTTTTATGAGAATACAAGAGAAGCACTGGATGATGGTAATTCAGTTGATGTAGTCTTTTTGGACTTCTCAAAGGCATTCGACAAACTACCACATGTACAGTTACTGAATACACTGAGAGGCATAAAACTGGACATAAATGTAATAAACTGGATAGGGGCATGGTTGGGAAAGAGAAGACAGTGGGTATCAATAAATGGAGTGCTGCCTGAGTGGGCTCAGGTGGCCAGTGGAATCCCCCAGGGCTTGATGCTAGGACCCTGTCTCGTCAGTATTTATGTAACATCACCAAAGATTGACCATCAGAACATATGGCTAACAAAATTTGTTCATGATTGAAGGTTAGGAGTTATCATAAACAACAAAAATGATAGTATGATACTACAAGAGGCCCTTGAAAACATTCGCAGATGGACAGTCACGAACAAATTAGAGCTTAACATGGAGAAATGTACAGTTATGCATATGGGGAAGCACAATCGGAAGTCCAGCTACCAAACCTAAGACTTGCTGAAGCATCTGAGGAAAGGGACTTAGGAGTGACAATTAGTGCAGATTGGGAATTCAGTTCACACTGTGATAAAATACTGTATACTTAGACACATCAGTAGTAGAGACAGCAGGGTTCTAATGCCGGTCTTTGGAGCTCTGGTGAGACCAAACCTGGAATACTGTGCACAGGTGTGGGCACCTTATAAAAAGAAGGACATACAAAAACTAGAAGATGTTCAGAGAATGGTTCCAAGATCAATTAAAGGACTGAACAAATTTTCATATGAAAAGACCAGATAGATTTGATCTCTGTACCTTGCATTATAGAAGAACAAGAGAAGAGATGAGCATGCTAGACAATGCTGTACAGGATAGACCACTATGGGAAGAACTGTTTCTGTCCTTGAAAAATTGCAGGTGTGAACCAAGAGGGCATCCGCTATGATTAACAAGAAATAAATGTAATCTTCTGAAGTGGAAACATTGGTTTAGCCAGAGAGTGATTCCCTTGTGGAACAGACTTCCATTAGAAGTAGTGACAAGGAATATGGATACCTTCAAAAAACAGCTTGATGAGTTCTATAGCAACCCACAAAAAGTACCCGTCTAGAAAACCAAAAAACAGAACAAAAAAACTAATAGGCAAGCATTAAGGATGAAAGTCTATCTAACGTGTACATACCTATGATGCCTATGAATAAGTAGTCTCACCCCCTAAAAATTTACCCCCCAGTTTAATTTGCAGAAGTCCACAATCTCCAAACTTGAGGTTGGTGCACAGCTGTGTTTAGTGAGAAAGTGCAGCGTCACGCTGCTTGGCCCAACATATTTGTATTGAGATGAGTGGTGCGGCGCCGCACTTTCTCAACTAAATGGAGCCACATGCCATCCGCCATGTTTGGAGATCATGGACTTCTGCAAATTAAAATTAAGTAAGTTAGCATTGGAAAAAATTATTCTTTTGTATTAGAAAAGCCCAACCAGAGAGTAAAGCTTTAGGGGTTGGGGTATTACTAATTAGAACAACTTTCCTTTAATAGTTGGTGGAACAACATGAAAGGGATCTCCTGCCCAAAGAAAGGCCATCCTCGGTGCCAGTTAAAATGCCTTTAGAAGCCCCCTGACCTTTGAAGCTGCCAACTCCTCCACCACCTAGAAAGCCCTTGCCTCCCCCATGTAAAGCTATTCCTCCTCCTGCTAGAACATTGGACAACGAGCCCTTCATCCATCACATTTTTGAAATAATTTAAGATGTGGAATGAAATAGTATGTGCTTGACATCAGTATTACTTTGTATTTATTTATATGTTTGTGTAAATTGTGTGAGTGTTTATGTGTATCTATTATTTTTGCACTTTGGACTTCCTTGTAAAAGTCTTGTGACTCAATGGAGTATTATCCTCCTTCAGTGCCGACACCCCTCACATAGCCATATGGCTATAAAACATAGACTTTGACAGCAGATATGGACGCTTGGCCCACCTAGTCTGCCCATTTCCTACAGAGGATAAGCTGCAGATATTAGTTAACCAACAGCCTATTTCTTCCTACCCACCACAAGAATTGCTTTATGTCTGTCCCATGCATCCTTGAATTCTCCCACAGTTTTAGACCCCACAACCTCCTCAGGAAGGCTGTTCCATGCATCCACTACCCTCTCTGTGAAAAGAAAATACTTCCTCACATTGCACCTGAACCACCCCCCCTCTAATTTTAAATTGTGTCCCCTTGTTCTTGCACACCTCTTTTTCTGAAAGATGCTACCCTCCTGTACTTTGTTGATTCCACTGAGATACTTAAAAGTTTCTAGCATGTCCGGCCCCCTCCTTTCCTCAATGGTTTAGATATTAAGCTCCGTTAGTGTCTCCTCATATGGCTTCTCTTGCAGACCCTGCACCATTTTAGTTGCCCTCCTCTGGCTAGATGCTCATACACCATACTAACATACTAAAATGCCAGCAGAATAGGCCTAATGGTCTTTCGTGTCTGCTTGTTTGGTCAGCCCCCACCCTGGGTGCTGACCTTGCTGTCCCCCCTCGCCTTCTCTGGCTTCTCCCTTCCCAGTTCCGGATATTCTTGCTGCCACCAGGTCCACCTCATGAGATTCCTGTAGAGGGAGTTCTTCTTTTTACTCAAGGTCCTCAGAGGACACGTTTTTTTCCTCCTTCTCAATCAGATGACCAGAGGGATTCCCCAGGGTCACCCCCATATGACCTGACCTTCATGGACGTTATGTGCCTTATTCAGTTCCTGAATCAATGGGACATGGAGGATCTAGACCCTGAAAGATGCAAGCTTGACACCTTTTCTGGGCATGAGTGGCCCAAAGACCTTGGTAGTACCTCCCTTAGTTCCTCCTTTCCAAGATGTCATCAAGTTGACATGGAAGCACCCTTTGTCAGTGGGTGCCATCTCTAAGAAGACAGGCAGGCTGTACAGGACACCCAAAAATTAACCCTTTTTGGGTCGGAACCCTAAGGCAGACCCAGTGGTCCTCACATCAGCACATAGGTGGACCAAACAACCTAGATACATGAGCTCACAACTCCCAGACAAGGAATCTAAGAGGCTGAACCAATTTGCTCCAAAAGTTTATCCATCAGCCACATGTACCATTTGGTCCTTAAACTTTATGACTCATATGATGGAATATCAGAAGCCACTCTGGTGCTTTGGAGCAAGCCAAGATGCAGCCAAACTCCCCTCAAATGACTAAAATTGTTGGATATCTTTTAGTCCAGCCTGGAGATAGGAAGTCATGTGTCAGTCTTCTTACGATTCTGCGGACACAGCCACTTGGGCTATATCCACTGGAGTATGCATTAGATGATATTCTTGGCTTAAAGTATCAGGTTTCAGGCTGGACTTCCAAAAGGCCAACCTGGAAGCTCCTTTCCAAGGGTCTGTTCTTTTGTGAGGAGACTCTGAGAAAAGTGTCACGGGCCTGCAAGACATGGGCAAGGTCATGCAGTCTGTGCACCAAATGTAAAGGTCAGAGCCTTTCTTGACTAAAAATAAATATTTTTATTGCCTGGCCAGCCAAAAAGCAAGAGGGCAACAGTTCAGCAGACCTTTCAGAGACAAGCCTCTACTCAATCCTCTGAGACATCAGGACCTAGGAGTGTGAAATCCCCCCAGGTCTTCTTGCCAGTACCTGGAACCACTGCCTGACTCTTTGCCAGATACCCCTTCTCCAGCAGAGTCAGGTTGGGAAGTGGTGGGGGTTGGGTCTCCTTTTACCTAGATGGGTGGACCAGTATCATTTCAGATGCATGTATCCTTCAGATTGAAGAGAAGGGACACAGATTGGGGTTTGCCAGATTCCTTCAGACAATCCACTGCTCTTCTTGCACTAATCCCCATCCCATGCAGTTGTCATTTCCAAGGAAAGTTGAAATCTAGATTTAGTAGATTTTAGTAGATTTGTCTCTGCATTATCTAGCTGTTATAAGCATTGTATTTTCTAAACAACTGCCATGAGCTTCTGAAGAAGGACTAGTTGGTCTGAAAGCTAGAGCACTTTGTTCTATGTTGGTCCATTAAAAGGTATCAAATCATTTGGTTCAAGGAAAGTTGGGCACTCCTTGATAAACTGGCCATAGAACCTGTACCCCCATCACAGAGCGGAAGGGGTTAAATTTCCATTTCTTCTGATTCCCAAGACAGGGGATCTCCACTCCATCCTATCCCTGAGGCTCCAGAACCACTACAAAGAATATACATAGATATATAGACAGTGTCAGCAGATAAGGGCCTATGGCCCACCCAGTCTGCCCATTTGAGCTTGTAAGTTCAGTTTGTTTTCCTAGAAGTCTGTTGCCCCTTACCCTGACCTCCAGAATTCCTTTATGTCTATCCCATGCATTCTTAAATCCTGTGATTGTTTCAGCCCCCACCACTTCCTCTGGCAGGGTGTTCCACTTGTCCACCACCCGTTCTGTGAAGAAATTCTTCACTCACTTTCCTCTAGATATAGTCCTCCTGCAACTTCATCCCATGCCCTCTAGTTCTGGAACATCTTTTCACTTAAAAATAGTGTATTCCTGCACCCTGTTCCTCCTGTAAGATACTTGTATGTCTCTATCATATCCCCTCTCCCTCCTCTCCTCCAGGAGTACATATTGAGTTCCTTCAACCTGTCTTCATAGGACTTGTGATGCAATCCATGCACCATCTTTGTTGCCCTCCTCTGAACCTTCTCTACCTTGTCTATGTCCTTACGTAGGTATGGTCTCCAGAACTGTACACTGTACTCCAGGTGGGGCCTCACTAGTGTCTTGTATAGTGGAATTATGACCTCCCTTTTCCTGCTGGTGATGCCCCTGCCTATGCATCCCAGCATCCTATTTGCTTTACCTGCTGCCTTGTCACACTGTTTCCCTACCTTGAGGTCATCACAGATGATAACCCCAAGATCTCTTTCCTGCTTGGTGCATGCTATATCTTCACCCCCAACTGATATATTGTGCCAGGGTTTTTGTGCCCCATATGCATTATCTTGCACTTTGCATTGAATTTTAACTGCCTAACCCCTGACAATTCTTCAAGTTTCTGCTGGTCCTTCTCATTCTGTCTACATCCTCTGGTGTGTCTACTCTGTTACAGAGCTTTGTGTCATCAGCGAACAGTGAAATTCTGCCTTCTAGGTCCTGCGCAATGTCATTGATGAAGATGTTGAATAGGACCGGTCCCAGCACTGATCCCTGTGGTACCCCACTGGTCACTCTTCCCTCTGTGGAGTGAAAGCCTTTTACCACCACCCTCTGTGTCCTGCCACCCAGCCAGTTACCTACCCACCACACTAATGTCCTGCACACACCCACATTCCCCAGTTTGTGTAATAGTCTTCTATGTGGCACAGTGTCAAAAGCCTTGCTGAAGTCCAGATAGGCCATGTCCACTGCCCTCCCCTGATCCACCTCCCTAGTCACCCAGTCAAAAAATTCAACGAGGTTGGTCTGACATGACCTCCCTCTGGTGAATCCATGCTGCGTTGGGTCTTGTAGCCCATTGACAACCAGATGTTCCACCAGTCTCTCCTTCAGTAGTGCTTCCATGATCTTCCCCACTACCAAGGTGAGGCTTACTGGTCTGTAGTTCCCCGCTTCCTCTTTGTTCCCACTTTTGTATAAGGGGACTACATCTGCTGTCCTCCAGTCTTTGGGCACCTCACCTGTTTTCAGTGATCAGCTAAACAGGATAGCCAGAGGTTCAGCCACCATCTCTCTTAGTTCTTTAGGGACCCTGGGGTGCACCCCATCTGGCCCCATTGCTTTATCAACTCTTGTTACTTCCAGTTCCTTCAGGACCCGTTGTCGTATAAGGGACTTGTGTCCATTCTGCACCATTCTCACCCTTATACTCCCTTCAGACCCATTACCCTCTTCCCTCAGTAAAGACTGAGCAGAAATACCTGTTTAATATGTCAGCTTTACTGTTGTCATCCTCCACGTGCCCCCATCCTCCCCTTCAGTCTCCTATCCCTCCCTTTGCCTTTCTTTTTTCACTTATGTATCTGTAAAAGGTTTTGTCCCCTCTACCCACTGATTTTGAAATGTGTTCTTCTGTCTGAGCTTTGGCTTCCCTTACTCACCTCCCTGCCTCCCTTTGCTTTTCCTGGTACTTCTTCCTATCCCCTTCTGCCTGTGTCTTTTTGTATTGCCTGAATGCAATCTTTTTGGCTTTCACTTTCTTTGCTACCTCTTTGGAAAACCATAATGGTCTCCTCTTCCTTTTCCTCTTGCTAACCTGCTTAATGCATAATTCTGTTGTTCTTGTAAAATCCCCATTTTAAATACTTCCCACTGTTCCTCAAACCCTGACACCTGTCCCATTCCCCTTAATGCCTCTTTCAAGTATCTCCCCATTTTCCCAAAGTCTGCCCCCCTAAAATCCAGGATACATGTTTTTGTGTGGTTTGGTTCTGCTCTTTCTGTGATTTCAGACCACAATGACTGGTGGTCACTGTTCCCCAGGTGCTCCCCAACTGTTACCCCATCACACTGTCCCTGTTTGTGAGCACATGGTCCAGTATTGCCTTCTGCTGAGTTGGTTCCATGACCAGTTGCTTGAGGAAGGCACCCTGAAGAGTCCAGGATAAATCTGCTCCTAGTTGATGCTGCTGCTGGGATGCTCCAGTCTACATCTGGAATATTGAAGTCTCCAACCAGTACTACCTCACCCTTGTCTGCCATCCTTTGGATGGCTAGCATCAACTCCCTATCTGTTTCTTCCTCCTGGGCTGGTGGTCTATAGACCACACCTGTGTGGATGACTGTCCCTATTTTCCTTTCCAGCTTAACCCACAGTATCTCTCCACCATTTTGTTCCTCCTGGATCTCTGTGGCCCTTATGTAATTTTTCACATACAGTGCCACTCATCCTACCTTCCTGCCTGCTCTGTCTCTTCTGAATATGTTGTAGCCAGGTGTGGCCATCTCCCAGTCATGGTTATCATTACACCAGGTTTCAGTGATGGTCACAATGTCCAGGTCTGACTGCACCATAACAGCCTCCAGATCTTCCATCTTGTTGCTAAGGCTCCTGGCATTTGCACACATGGCTTTCCATGATTTGACCTCCATAGACTGTTTTGCTGTTCTACTCCAGCCCCTTCCTTGGTTGTCCTTTATCCCTGGTTCTCCTTGCTGTCTGCCCTTCTGCTGAATTTTGCCCCTTTTCTGCCTATCCACCTCTTGGGCACTAATCTCCATCTTTTCCACACTGCTTTGTCGAGATAGCCACTCCTCTGGTTCACTGGTTTCACTGCTAGCTGTGAGGCGTGAGCAAGTAGGCACCCTCCTTGCTGGCCTGCCACCCCACTTTGCTAGTTTAAATGCTTGTCAATGTAGCATTTAAACTTATCATTGAGTGCTTGGATTCCCCTCCAGGATGGATGCAGGCTGTCAGGCTTGAACAAACCTCCATCCCTCCAGGTGGGTCCCCAGTCACCAATGAATCCAAACCCTGCCTCACAGCACCAGTTCTTCAACCATGAGTTAAAGTTCCTGGTGCATGCACTCCTATGCTCTCCCTTGCCTCTTGCAAGTAGTACTTCTGAGAAAGTGACAGGAGTAGCTACTTGCTTGAGACCCCTCCCCAATTTCTTAAATTCTTCCTGAACTTCCTTTGGCTCCCTATTTGCCAGGTCATTAGTACCTAGGTGGATAATGACATCCAGCTCACCCTCCTGTCTAGCCTTCCCAGTGATCGAAGGATCTTCCTTCCATCCTCATGCCCGTGGCACCTGGTAGGCACCTCATCTCCCTGTCCTCCCCCTCCTGTGTTCCTAGCTGGATCCCTCTTATGATGGAGTCCCCAACCAGGATTTGCTTCCTCCTCCTCTGGGGTTCACTGCTTTCCCTGCTGAGGTCACGTCTTTGGCTAACCTCCACATCCTTTCCTTCCACTTCTCTGGGTACCTCTATTTGGTTGTCCCCATTTGCCAGTGTGGCATATGAGTTCTTGAGTGGAATAGGATCTGGGATGTGCCTCTGTCTGACTGCTCTAACCCTCCCTGAGCCCACTGTCATCCAAGTGCTCCTCGTTCTCTGCATCTTTTGAGGCAGTTGCATTGGACTGGGTGGTCTCTGGACAGGGGTGATTGTACTCCTGACCCAGTTTACTTCCACTCTGATTCTGGCTACCTCATCCCACAGTCCAGAGAGATGCATGCAGATAGGGCAGCACCTCAGTGTTCAGAAGGTCTGCCTGAATATGGCTGCCCCACAGCCACTGCATTGCACCACTCCCCACATTATACTGCTATTCCACTACTTGTCTGCTACTGAAGCTCTCCTAGTTCCCTTTTCATTAATTTGCTGTCCTAAAAATCCTGCCACTGATCCTCAGATAATTTTCTTTAAAATTAAAAGATTCAGGATGGTTACATTACCAAACCTGATCCCCATGCTGTGTCAAGGGGATTGACTTTGTTCCCTAGATATGCAGGATGCCTACCTGCACATCCCGGTTCTCCCAGTACACAGAAGATTCCTCAAGTTTGCTTTCTAGAGAGTGCACTACCCATTCTGGGTCTTCCTTTGGCCATTTGTTGGCCTCGCAGGTGTTCACAAAATACATTTCGGTGGTGGCTATGGCCCTACATCATCAGGGCCATTTCATCTACCCATACCTTGACAATTAGCTCCTGAATGCCCCATCCAGGGCTCAGCTTCTGTCCACCTTGTTGGACATCTTTGTGATATTCTGGAGTCTGGGCATCACATTGAAGATCTCCAAATCATGCCCCAGGCCCTACCAGCATCTGCAGTACATCAGGGCCATTTGGGATATTGAGCAAGAGAGAGCCTTCCTTCCCTTGGGCAGGATCACTTTCCTGTGGCATGTGGCACACAAGAGTTTCTACCTGTCACCAGGTCCTAGCCTGGACAGTGCTTCAGCTGCTGGGTCACACAATGGCTGCCACTGTGACAGTGCCCTTAGCTGGTCTCCATATGAAGGTTCCCCAGTGGACCATCAGTGTTCAGTGGGATCAGAGGTTGAATGAACCTGAACATCCCATTCAGATATCCAGAGCTGTGTCACAGACTCTGACATGGTGGAAGAGACCTCCCAGACTGGAATCAGGGGTCTCTTTCAAGGCAAATTCACAACAGCAGATGCCAACAACAGATGCTTCAGGTCTGAGGTGGGAAATCCACTTCCAAGACCACTGGACACAAGACATGTGGTCTTCTCTGGAGCTATTGCTGCATCTTCAAGATGAGAGTGATTCTGTATGTCCTCCAGGCATTTCAATCAGACCTTCTTCTGAGTCCCTTGCTAATACAGACAGACAACATGTCAGTAGCCTCACTTGTATCCTCTCTACCAAGAGCAATGTGGGTGTGGTTCTGGGCCATAGACCACAACCTCACTCTAACTGTGGTCCATGTTCCGGAAGTCCAAAATGCCTTGCCTAACAGTCTCAGCAGATCCCAGTCCAAGGCTCATGAGTGGAAGCTTCTACAGGAAGTAGCAGGCAACCCCTTTGAAAGAAGGGGACAACCGGAACTGGACCTCTTTGCATCCCCATGTAACACCAAGCTACCCAATTTTTGCAATCTAGGTCCAGGGTCTGGTGTTTTCTGGTAAAATCTGTTTCCCTTTGTTGGGTGCAGAGGTTCCTTTATGCCTTTTCTCCCTTTCCCCTGCTGCAGAGAGTCCTCCTCAAGCTCCAGGTAGAGGGGGTGGAAATTATTCTGATTGCCCCCCCTTTGGCTGCACCAGATTTGGTTTCGCCTGCTCCAGCAGTTAGTGGTGGAACCACCGATTCCTCTGCCACTGTCCTCATGATTGCCGTCCCAGTAATTGGGCACCCTGGTTCATTCAGACCTTAGATCCTTGCATCTCCTTGTATGGCTTTTAAAGATCTAGACGCTAACACATTTTGTGACCTCTCAGAGAGTCATTGATGTCTTGGTTGAGACTCACAAGCCTTCCGTATGGGCCACATATCCCATGAAGAGCAAGTGCCTCTGTTAGTGGGTGTATGAGCATTACCTAGAACTGTTTACTTGTCCAGTGAACTTTATCCTGGAATATCCTCTTTATCTCTCAGACTCAGGACTTCAGTATTCTTTTGTTAAGGTACGTCTATCTGCTATTTCAGCCTGTCATACACCAGTGGAATACAAAAACCTTGCCCAATTGGAGCTGCCCCATACCTTTTTAAAAATCATCCTTCTTCTGAAACCTACCATTTGAGACTCTGTTTCCCTGTTAGGACTTTATGCTCCTCACTTTGAGCCAGCTGTGGAATGCAAGCTGCACTTTCTGTCATGGAAACCGTTATTTTTAGTTTCCGTTACTTCATCTCGGAGGATTTCTGAGCTTCAGGCCCTCATGTGTAAAGAGCCTTATTTGTTTTTTTCACAAAGACAGGGTGTCCTTGCACACCAATCTAAGTTTCTTCCTAAAGTGGTGTCCAAATTCACCCTTAACCAGGACATCCACTATTGGCACCTTCATGTAGTTCTAAGCACACTCGCTCATCTGTCAACCAACTACTTCATGTCCCAAAATGCTGGACTACCTAAGGTCAGTGATCCTTCTCCTACAGAGTTCCCCTTTGGTTCAATTCCTTGCATTTTGTTGGATCTTCTTCACCTAAACTTGGCCAGTTCAAGTGCCTGCTAAAACAGTACCTGGTATCTAATAGTTTCTGTGACTTCTTCCTCCAGCGACTCCCCTGCATATGTCACTGCCTCCATTGTCAAAATCTAACCCTTTGTCAAATGCTTCCCCTAGACTCACACTTTCCTCCTCATCTCTCTTTTCTATCCTGCCTCAGCCTTTCTTTCTCTTTCTTTGGTTCCTCTTCCTCCACCTCTGCCCCCACCCCATCTCTTCCCATCTTTTTCCTGTGCCCTATTTCAGCTCTCCCTTTGTCTACCGTTTCCACTGCCCAGCCCCGTTTTTTGCATATTGCATAGATTGACAAGGCCCAGGGCTGCTACTCCTACCCCTCACCATAACTGCTCTTTACCTCACATCTCTTTAATTGCTGGTACAATTACTGTGTTTACGTATTATTTTCCTTGATTTGAGTTGCTATTGTGTCATTTAGGCTACCACTGTTAGTTCGCCTGGATGTTCGTTTGTCATTTTAGATTACCTCTATTTAGTATTCCTTTGTCTGTTTGTTACCCTCACCTACTAACATGGAACCTTTGTAAAAGAGAGCCTTGCTCTCAAAGGTATTATAATCCTAGATGGAAATAAATAAAAATAAATCCACTTACCTGTATATTATTCAGAATATTCCAGTCAGGAGGAGGTCCTTCTTCATTCACTGGATATGCATAGGTTAGTTAGGTATTCGTTGATACTTTCGATCCTTCCATAACTTGTATCAGTTGTTAATTTCATTTGCTCCCAAGACATTTGGAGCACTAGCTTCTAAGCAGGTATTACCTAGATGGTTGGTTAACTGTATTACTTTCTGCTACAATAAATATGACAAGCCCTTGCCAGACTCGGTGAAAGAGCACTCCACCAGAGGGGTTGCTGCTTCCCTTGCTGCCCTACGCAATGTCTCAGCAGTGGACATTTGCACTGCAGCCACTTGAAACTCAGTACACACTTTTGTGAAGCACTACAGCCTGGACATTGCCTCAAGGAGGCGAGCAGGATTTGGCGTATTACAGGTCCTCCTTTCTTAAAGGTTCTTGCTTATCTTTTCCTTCCTCTCTTTTGCGGAACTGGGTTACTTCTATTGCTTGGTACTCAGTCTTTATTGTGTAGTCTGCTACAAGAGCTCCAACTAGAACTAAGATAGTATAGTTATGTAAGAACTTACCATAGCAGTAGATGTTCGAGAAGAGCTCTTGCAGCAGGCACTGCTTTCCCTCCCACCTTTTCCCTTGATTTTTCCTTCCCTTGTTGGGAACTTTGGAACCTTCTCAATTCTCCTGTGTGCTGTCTGTTGGGTCTGTGACAAGAGAACTGAGGTGTGGCTTAGGACCACCCCTTTATACCATTGGCTGATGTCAGAGGCAGTCTGACATCAAGGGGCAGTCCCCACTGGGTACTGCTAGCTAGAATTGTTCCATTGGGTTCTAGTGCCTGCAGGCATAGTCTTTATTGTGTAGCCTACTGCAAGAGCTCTTCTCAAGGGGTCCTCTCTCAGAGACTGTGAAAGTAAGTTTCACAGGGCTGGGCCAGCAACCAAAAAAGCATGCTCACCAGATGATTTCATTTGGGGCCTGGGAACTGGCAGGAGGCCATCTTCAGAGGAACAGAGAGAGTGGGGAGGGTTGGTAGGCAGACAGTAGGTCATGCAGGTAGTTAGGCACTAGGCCTGCAGGGCTTTATAGGTCAGTAATCTGAACTAGGAGGCACTCCATGATCTCACTGGCAGACAGTAAAGATCATGATGGACTGGTGTGATATGCAAGTATGGTGAGAACTGGGGTGCCAGAATATTTAAGTATGGAGAGAACAGGGCTACAGGAATATGTAAGTATAGAGAGAATGGTGGAGTGCAGGAATATGTAAGTATGCAGAGAACAGAGGTGCAGGAATAGGTAATAATTAAAAGAACAGGGGTGCAGGGATATCTATTGTAAGTATAGTGAGAACATGGGGTGCATGGAGGAATACGCAAGTATGGAGAGAACATGAAGTGCAGGAATATGCAAGTATGAAGAGAATGGGATGCCAGAATAGTGTGGAGAGAACAGGAATGTAGAAATACATAAGTATGCATAGAGCATTGGTGTAGGAGTATGGACTGTAAGTATGGTGAGAACATGGGGTGCAGAAATATGTACAGCAAGTCAGCCATGATGAAGCACAGTAACTTGCAGTAATGACATGTCACAAAATCCTGCATGACAAAATAGCTTAGTGCCATTGACTTACAATGCCCCTGCAGTAAAGTGCAGCATTCTGTGATATTCTGCGCATCTCTGCATTGCATCCTGGCTATCATATCTGTAAGTATGGAGAACAGTCATACAGGATTTTGGACTGTATGCATAGTGAGAGCATGGGGTGCCTGGAGGAATATGCAAGAATGAAGAGAACAAAGTGTACATGTAAGTGTGGAGAGAATGAGTTCAGGAATGTGTAAGTGTGAAGAAAACAGGCAATGCAGGAATATGTAAGTATGGAGAGAACAAGGCTGGACGAATATGTAAGTATGGTGAGAAAAGAGGTGTAAGAATATGTAGGTATGGAGAGAACAGGGCGTGCAGGAATATGTAAGTTTGGAGAGAACAGGGCTGGAAGAATATGTAAGTATGGTAAGAAAAGAGGTGCATGGGTACTGTATATAAACATGGCGAGAACAGGGGTGCAAGAATATGCTAGAATTAAGAGAACAGGAGTGCAGAAATATGTAAGTATGAAGAGAACCAGGATGATAGAATATGTAAGAGTGGAGAGAACAGGAGTGTAGAAATATATACAATACATACGAATATTCCACGACCTGATAAAGAAACAGCTGCTGAATGCTGGTCTATCCCATGACTCTACTGCATGGTTCAAAAGTTACCTAGAAAATCGCTCACAAAGAGTAAAAATCACTGATGTACTCTCAGGCTCTAAACCATTCTGCTCAGGTGTCCCCCAGGGATCTATTCTGGGCCCTCTACTTTTCAGCCTTGTTCTGAACTCCCTTCCACAATGTTGCACTGAACAAATTATCCTCTGTGCCGATTATGCTGTGCTCCTCACCTCCCACAAGGTTCCACAACCCTTACAGCACAACTTGCAGCTGGGATTCACCGCATTTGAGCATTGGTTCGCTGACCATAAACTGGTCCTCAACCACAAAAAGATCAAGTCTATGCATTTTTGCAGCTCCCAGAACAGGCACAGGCTACACCTCCTGGTCATTACTACAAGCCTCAGAAATACCCTAGAACAGGTGGCATCCTTTAAATACCTTGGAATCTTACTTGACCCTAACCTATGCTATGAGACCCACATTGATAATGTTGCCAGAGCAGCCAACTCACGCATCAGCTCCTCTACAGGATTAGACAACATCTCACCCCGGATGCTCTGAAGGTTGCTATTCATAGCTCGGTGGTCTCCATCATTGACTGCAGCCTCATTATCTATGGCTCTGCAACGGCATCTGCTCTCAAGCCATTGCAACCTCCTAAATAAGGCTTGTCGGCTCATTACTGGAGCCCACTGACTCACACATACATGTGACCTATATGCTCAAATGGGATGGCTACAACTTGCTAACCACATTAAGTATCAGATCTGCCTGATGGTGAAAAAAATAACCTTAGGCCTTGCTCCCCCTGGTGTTCAAGCTCTCCTGTGCCCAAGTATAAATCCTTGCAACACCAGAGGGTCTGATCATCAGCTGTTTCAGGTTCCCCATTGCCGCACCACACAGGGCCAAAGATCCTTTTCTCACCATACTCCCAGCTGGATGAATGCTGTAAGTTCTGACATCCCTCCACCTCCACTCTGTATATTCAAAGCCAGAATATACCTCCATCTCCCTGCATCAAGCTCCTGTGACTGCTACCCCTAAATTGTGCCCACGACTCACCTACTACTTTGCATCCAGACTGCACCACCCACTGTGCACTTACTGTCCCTCCCCCCTCCTGCTAGCACTTCTTTCGGATGAGACGTTAAACCGAGGTCCCATCTGCCTGGATTGGTGGTAGTTCAGGTGGATGTTAAAGATCCCATGGCACTTATCGAAAAGAGTAGGGGAATTTCCCCGGTGTCCTGGACAAATTTCTCTCATTTACTAAAAATACCCAACAGCTTAATCTGGTTCAAAGTCAGTTGGCATTCATCTGTATCCCCCTCCCCCGGGTCGTGCCTGAAAATAGGCAGGAATTGTCTAGTGCACTTACCCGGTCAACAAAAACGAAATAAACTTCTCTCTGTGGTCCTTTGACAATGCCTTTATGCTGCTCTGGTCTCTTTCTCTTGTGCACCTCCCCCATATACTCACCTTCCTCCCTTCTGCTAGCTGTCCATTCTGGGCCTCTTTATGTTATCCACCTATTTATGATTTAATGCGACTACTGTGATGTGTACCTGATTGCTGTAAATAATAGTAAACTCTGTTTATTATCCTGTATGTACTATCCCCGATGTGGAACCTTTGTAAAACAGCCTTGGCTCAAAGGTACTTGTAATCCTAGAATCAAATAAATAAATAAATATAAGTATGCAAAGAGCATTGGTGTAGGAATATGGACTGTAAGTATGGTGAGAATATGGGGGCAGGAAAATGGACTATAAGTATGGTGAGAACATGGGGTGCAGGAACATATAAGTGTGGAGAGAGCAGGCAGTGCAGGAATATGTGCCATATGTATGACAGAACCATGGGGTGCGTGAAGGAATTCACAAGTATGGAGAAAACATGGGGTGCAGCAATATGTATGATTAGAGAGATCTGAGGTGCAGAAATGTGTAACTATGGAGAGAACAGAAGGTATAAGAAATATAAGTCTGGAGGAAAGTAGTTCAGGAATATGTACGTGTGGAGAGAACAGGAGGTGCTGGAAAATGCAAGTATGGAGAGAAGAGTGGGTGCAGGAATATTAAGTATGGAGATAAGAGTGCAGTGATATGTTAATATGGAGAGAACACGTGCAGGAATATGTAAGTATGGGAGAGAACAGAGTGAGGGAATATGTAAGTATTCTAATACATAACTATTTTAATTTCTCTAATAATTTGGACAGACATGTATTTTCCTTCTCTAATATTAGTGATGGTGCTGTCCTAAAGTAGCTGCTTAGTTTAGAGGCTGGCAAGGGTGAGGGATGTGATAACATTAATCCAATCTTTTTTCAAGATAGGTGCTAAACTAATTTATAGGCATCTGACATATCTATTTCATTTTTCTGTTTTGACTACCTAAATTACCTGATGATTGGAAGACAGCTAATGTTATTCCAGTTTTTAAAGGTGGAGCTGACTCTGATCCAAGTTGTTATAGGCCTGTTTCTGTTCTTCCCCTGGCTGTAAGCATTTCTGAAAGAATAATCTGTAAGTAGTAGATGTACTATTTAGATAAACAGTTTGACTGTGGAAGAGCAATCTGCTTTTAAAATAAGATCAGAACGACTGCCACTAGGGGCGCTAAATAGGATGGCAGCTTAAAGACCAGCTCCACAACCCAGAGGGAAATATCCTTTAAAATCCTTTTTCTACCAGCTGGTATTATATCCTCACTCTACTGTAACTTGTGGAGTATTTCTCAAGTTACACTAATTTAGCTTCATTGATATAAAAAGCCTTCATTTGCTGTGGGGAAATCTCTATTTTACTGAAGAGCCTCCGGGATGAGGTAGGCCTGAAATTATGGCTGAAGGCTGCTTGCCACAAACCTGGGAGCAACCATGAGTTGCGGCAATGTTCGGCCAACTTATGGCCCAGATGGCACAAGTCACTGCAGTAACTAATCGAAACACCCTAATGGTCCAAAATTTCGAAGCCAGGATGCTGCATACCGAACAGCGTGTCTTGGCGACAGAGGGACATGTTCAGGACAGAATTAAGAGATCAACAACGGACCATACAGATGCTGTGCAGTAAGATGGATGACCTCGAGAATCGAGGTCGCCGGAATAATCTTCCCTTCCTGGACTTCCTCAAGCATGTAGAAGGCAAAGATACTGAGGGAGTTCTCCAAGTAGCCATCACTGAAATGCTGCAGTTGGACCCACTGATACTACTCCAGGTGGAATGCACACACTGTACATTAGACCCCATGTCTCAGGCCCAGAACAGACCATGACCTATCATAGCCCAATTTATTGATTTTAGGGACAAAGAGAAGGTCCTAGCTAGAGCTCGTGAGTTACAGCATGTAGTGTGGAGATTGAATAGGATCCATATCTTTTAGGACTTCTCTAAGGATCTGTCAGACAAACACTGAGCATACTCTGAGGCAAGGCATAAAATGCACAGTATTGGACTGTCCTTCTCCTTGCGTTACCCAGCCATGATGCAGGTTATGCGTAATGGGGTCCCAAACAGTTTGAATCTCCTGATGCACTCATGGATTTTTTATTGCACAACTGCCCACAAGAATTCATCACCACCACTACCCCAGGAGTCCCTTAGGCAAAAACTGCTACCAACGGGTTGGATTGCCACTCCTCTCCATCAGTGAGCAGGTCAGAAGTTTGGCAAGACCTCAGGAAGCAACACTGGGAACTCCCCCCAAAAGCACACCAAAAGAGGCAATCCTCAAAGAAACATGGCCTCCAGGAGTATCCTTCAGAGAGAGGGCAAGATGACAGAGGAGGCCACAAGCATGGACACTGTAGCTCCAGATCCATTACAGGCCTACCACACTGCTAATAGATATGAAGCTATATGCCCTAGCTCTCCGGATCAACACCCAGGCATCGTGGATTCGACTGTGGAAGGCAGGCCTACTCCTATGTTGCAGCCCAGCTACCTGTCCCCATCACCTACTCCTCACCAGCCGCAGAATGGAGCTACAGATAGCGGAGGGCAGCATCCACCAAAGGGTTACGAGGGAGGCCTCCTCTACCAGCGGAGATCTCATCTTCAGTGTGGACCATCCTGAGCACTCTACATCTCCAGGGCAATCAATCAGAGAAAACCCATCGGCATGGTCAGATAAGTAGTCATCCTTCTATTTTCTTTCTATTCTTGTTCTTTTAATTCACCGGGGAGTTGTCAGTATGGGGCGAGTTTGGGGTGTCTGAATTTATCGTCAGTGGACAATCTCCTTGGCTGACCCATCTGCTACCCTTTTTCCATGTTACCCATGAAAGGGAACTTTCGAGCCCCTCTTCACCCCAACCTTGACCCCCAACTTGCACTGCCATATGGCAGAGAAGATGCCTCACTCCTATACTGGGAGGGATTCAACGAGGCCCACCAACAAGCTCTCAGTGGGTGTCCTGATCAAAGGTCCAGGCTCATCTAGATGGCAAAGAATGCCTTTTTTGTACCATCTGATTAAACAGCAGAACTTTTGTGGGTTCTACCTCGCTCACGTGTGTGTGTGTGCGTGGAGGGGTGAGGTCCGCTGGGAAGCTGTGTCATGTAATATGAAAGTATCTGACAGCATGCGTAAACTGTCACACTGAATGGGTAGCCAGAATGTGTTTTACGTGAGGCCCTAAGTGGTGAATGGCACAGGCCTGTGCCCCTCTGGTATGTTTTTTTTTATTATTTTTTTCTATCAAGAAGAGGTCTCCCAGCCCCCGCATTGGGTGGCTTACAGTACGCTCTTCATAGGTGTGACAATCCTGACCTCACCAAGATTTTTGTTGTGAGAATACGTTGGCACCCATCAGCAATAACCCTAGGCTCACTGAAATAGTGGTCAGTTCTCCCCCACTTTCTTTCCTGCAAACCTCCACCTCATTAGAAGCGTTGTGTAGTCCCACTTTAACTACCCCAGCTACTGAGCTACACTGCTGGAGCAGCTATCTCAACTCTCTGGGGTTGCAATGAGCCAAGAGGTCCAACTTTCTTATTGGGTTGCTCGAGGCTCTCGGGGGACCTCCCCCCCGCACTCACTGTAGTGCTAAGGAAGGATGTATACCACTTGATAATGCTCTGGGAATAGGAACTGGCCTACAGCAGGGCTCTGCTATCTATATCCCCAAATTGCAGGGTACACTGTGCACAATGTATATTATTTGATAATGTGTTTATGTTTGTTTGTTTTACAAGAGACACACACACAGATGTTTTGCTATTTGTTAGTATAAGGTCATCTGGTAGGGGCAGGATATATGGGCTTTACCCACTCTCCCCATATCTGGTGACGCTCTATAGAAATTTGCCTCTTCTGGTTGGGCTGCCCTCGCCCCTATCTGCTGGTTGTTCTTAATATATCTCTTAATTAAATATTTGCTCCCTATTACTAACAGGTAATATCACTTGTCTGACATGGAACATAAGAGGGCTTAACACCCCAAACAAGAGGAAGCACGTTTTGGGCCTCCTTAAGAGACTGGAAGTGAGGGTCACCTTCCTGCACGAATCAAAACTTACTGGGGGATCCTGAGAGACTAAAGAGGGAGTACGTAGGTCAGGTCATACATGCCTCGGCCTCCTCTAGAAAGAGAGGGGTGGCGATTCTGCTTCACAAGCAACTACAGTGGAAATTGCAGAAACAAGTGAGAGACCCTGAGGGTAGATGGGTGGTGGTACTCATGGATACTGGGGAGGGCCCTCCTATCCTGGGTAACATATATGCTCCGAATGAGGACTCGCCCTCCTTCTTTCACAAGTTGGCCCAGGTGCTGGGATCCATAGCTTCGGAAGACACCCCCATTTTATTAGGGAGTGATTTTAATCTTACTCCGGACCCTTTCCTGGATAGATGCCCTTCCAATACTGAGCCCCACTCTAGGGCTATAATGGCAGTGGCTCAATTACAACAAGAGTTGGCCCTTACGGACATCCGGAGAATATTTCATGCCTCCCAATGGGACTTCACCTTTCATTCCCCAGTACATAGTTCTCTTAGTAGAATAGACTTCTGGCTCACCTCTCCTACTATTACTAGTAACAGTGTTAGTACCCTTATTCATCCCTTAGTTATCTTGGATCATGCCCCTGTGCATCTTGCCTTCACTTGGGGCCCCACTTCTCAAATTCTCCGGCATGGAGGCTGTACCCATTGCTACTCGTGACCCAGACTTTCCTCCTTGGCTTCAAAAGGAGGCAACAGAATTTTTTCAGCATAACCTCGTAGCAAATACCTATGTGGGTACCACATGGGAGGCATTCAAAGCTACTCTAAGAGGGGTGATAATGGGGTATGCGAGCCGGCGCCAGAAGAGGAGGGAACAACATTTGAGGGGGCTTGAACAACAATTCTGAGAAGCAGAGCTTGCTTTTAAGGCCCTTCGCATCCCTTCCCCTAGGTCATAGGCAGGTCACAAGGTCACCTCTCTGAAGATGCAAGTGAACGAGCTGGTCTCTAGAAAGGCAGAGATTTAGATCATTAGACTCCAGCATAAATATTGGGAAGGGGAGAAAAGGGGGGTAAGCTGCTGGCATACCGTCTCAAAAAGCAGCAAGCTGAAAGGCATATAGCAGCTTTAGAGGATGCAGGGGGTAGTACCCAGACCTCGGTGCATAGTATTAATCAAGTAATGATGGATTTTTACTCCTTGTTATATAAATCCAAAACCCCAGACCCCCAGGGGGTCTGCCCATTTCTGGAGTCCCTACATCTCCCCAAAATCTCGGAAGCCCAGGCTAATGCCCTAGCTGCCCCGATCTCAACCCAGGCGGTGGCAGACACCATCCTCTCCCTTAAAAAGGGAAAGGCCCTTGGAGGGGACGGTTATCCTATTGAAGTGTGGCAGCTGTTGCATCCCACAATCTCTCCGGTATTGCAACAAGTATTTACTGAGTCATTGCAAACAGGGTCTCTCCCTTCATCCCTTAGGGAGGCGACTATTACTAGCCTACCAAAAACAGGTAAAGACCCCCTTAAAGCGTTCAACTACCACCCTGTTTCACTATTGAATGCTGATAGCAAGGTGATAGCTAAGATACTAGCTAATAGACTTAATCCTCTTCTTCCCAGTTTGATCCACCCATCCCAAGTAGGCTTTGTTAAGGGCCGCTTTAGCGTGGACCTTATTAGATTGTTGGTAAATTTAATCTGTAAGGCCCAAACATTATCTTCCCCCGCTGCTGCCATTGCAATAGATTTTGAAAAGGCCTTTGATTCCTTGGAATGGGACTATGTCCAACGAGTACTTTGCACTATGGGTTTGGGGGCAGGGGTGGGGTTTCAGTCCTGGATTGGGGCAATATATTCTTTTTTATTTATTTATTTATTTATTGTAGAGTTCAGTTTTACAACCTTTGAGTCAGAGACTCGTTTACAAACGTACCTCGTCAAGAAAAGGGGGGGGGACAACAATCACCCCCAGCTGCACGGATACTCACCAATATTATGCTGTCTCCCCCATTCATACTGGGCAGGGGTACCCGTCAGGGCTGCCCACTTTCCCCACTACTTTTTGTATTGGCAGTAGAACCCCTGGCGGTCGCTATTAGGCAAAATCCTCTAATTTCTGAGGTCCAGGTGGGAACAAGGGCATACCCTACTCTTATGTATGCAGATGACCTGTTGCTCCCTATAGCCAGTATTGTCACCTGCCTCCCTCCCCTACTGTCCACCTTGTCAGATTTCTCTACATTTTCAGGGCTCAAGATTAACCAGGCCAAGACGGAGGTCCTACCTTTTAACTCTAAGTGTACCTCTCAAATGGTTACTCACCATGGCTCCGATAGGCCACGGAGGGATTACCTCTTGGGCATTACTGTCTCTCATAATTTGCATAAAATCTGGGACCTGAATATGAAACCACTTTTGTGTCCATTCATACAGAACTGGACAGATGGATATCTCTTCGACTGTCACTTGTAGGTAAAATGTCTGCAATTAAAATGGTCACAGCACCAAAAATTATATATCTTCTCCCACATTCCTTTGAAAGTACCTGATTATTGGTTTACTAAGTTAGACTCCTGCTGGGATCCTTTTTGTGGGAGGGTAAGAAACCTAGGTACAGTAGAAATAAGCTCAGAGCTCATTGGTCAGTAGGGGGCTGAGGTCTTCTGTGGTTAGAGGGGTATAAATGGGTCTTTCAGCTGGCTCAGATGTTAAAATGGTTCCTTTTCCCTGAACACAATGCTCCCCAGTGGCTGGATATGGAGAGAGAGAGGTATGTCAATGTACTCACTTGGTACTATTGTTATTTAACCATCCCCTTAAGGGCACTCGCTCTCATCCTACTATAGGTCTCCCTCTGGAATATTGGACCAAGGTGCATAAGAAGTTGGGCACCTCCCCATCTCCCCTAAGACTTACCCACTATGGGGCAATAATGAGATAACCATCAAATAAACAACCTATTGCATGGCCCTCATGGGAACGTGGTGGTATCTCATTGCTTCGAGATATGCTCATTCCTGGTACAGATACCCTTAATTCTTTTGAGGGCCTGCGGAGCTCTAATGGGATCTCTCCCAAAGACTTCTGGTGATTCCTTCAAATAAGAAGCGCCATCCTTATCTACAGGCATAAGCAGCACCAAGAGCAACAAATCTCCCAGGTAGAGTCATGGCTGGCCATAGAAAGAGGACAGTCAAGCCGGGTATATGCGGCCATTCAGAGCATCATCCATCCCAAGCAGAGGAATCCAAGCATAAATGGGAGAAAACACTGCATGCCCTGTTACGAACCTGGGTGGAAGTCTTGTCTAAAACTAGCTCACAGGGCATATCCTGACACCAGTAGTCAATTAATACAGAAAAGATAATTCACTCCTGGTACAGGACTCCTGTAGTCCTCGCCAAGGCAAAGCTGACTCAGTCTGACCTGTGTTGGAGGTGTCTGGAACTCCCTGGTGACCTGTTCCATATACTTTGGTTCTGCAGGCTGATCCAACCCCTATGGCAGTCTACCTGTGAGATGGGGTCCAAAATACTTAGGAAGCCTGTGCCTCAGTTCCCTGAGTTGCTATTATTAGGACTCCGGACTCCAGCCCCTCACCTTCATCTCTCTGAGTTGAAACTACTTCTGACACTCAGTATGCAGGTTAAAAAACTCCTGCTGTATAAATGGCGGTCCCAGATAATCCCTTCCTTGGGGGAAGTACTTACCTCCAAGGCTAAAGTTGCCAACTGGGCCAGAATATCACATGCTATGACCAATACCCTCTTTAAATATACTACCCTCTGGACTCACTTCCTTCTGTTTTTGAAACCTAGGGAGGGAATCGGCTGAATAGGCATAACCATGCTACTACAATGGTCTCCTCTTATGGTGCATTTAGGGGCAAGTGCTGGAGAGTTTGTAACTGAGTTATAGAGAACCCGACTCTATGGATGACATGATATAATATCAGTAAAGGATAGTGTCTTTGTTGACAATGAAGACCTGTTTGCTTTGTGTGTGTGATCTCTTGTATTTTGTAGGCTTAAAATAGAGGACAGTGGCCCTGTACCTCTCATAATTTCTAATGCTTTGTTAAATACTGCAGAAACTAGCAGGATGGGGCCAGGTAGGATATGTTTGTATGAGTTAGCCATAATGCAATGCACCAACTGCTAATACTTTCAAAGTTAATCTCCAGCTGGATAGGTGTTGTACATCCAGGCACAGCGTATTATGCTACTGCTTACCTGGCTAGTATATTCAGTTCATTACTATTTGGCCAACATATTCTGTTCTCTGCTTCTACAGACATATATAACAGTCTGTAAGATCTATGCAATGTATCCGACTGTTTTAATGTTTGTATCGTCTCAATAAGTCAAATCAATAAAACTTATTAACCACAAAAAAAAGATCAGAACACCTTAAATGTTATTTCTAAGGTCACTAGGATATTTGCACAGCTTTTGATAAAGGTTCATGTCTTCCTGCAGTTTTTCTGGACATAGCTAGGGCGTTCGAAACTGTTGATCATAACATCATGTATAACAAGTTAAATTCACTTGGACCGGGCTGTTGTGCACTATTGTGGTTTAATGCTTACTTATTCCAGTGCTTACAGTGAGTTAAAGTGGGTAGTGTTCGTTCTGAAGTTCTAATCTGCCAATTGTCACCAGAGGTGTGCCCCAGGGCTCCACTGTTGGTTCCCTACTATTTTTACAATATATTAATTATCTACCCAGCTCATGCTTTCCCTCCACTAGCATGTTTTTATATGCTGACGATAACATCGTGGATGCTACCCACAGTAGTGCACAGCAAGCAGCTGCCAGTCTGCAGCAAGATTTTAATGAAGTGCAGAATGCCCTTTTCAACTTAAGATTGATGTTGAATGTAAAGAAAACCCAATGTATCTTGTTTTAAAAAAAAACAGTCATCTAATAGCAGCAGTGTCAGTAGCTCAGTAGGTAGTACACTCACCTCTGAGGCCGGGAGATCAGAGGGCTGTGGGTTCAGTTCCCACATCTGGCACTTGGGTTAATATCCCAGTACTGACACTGTAGTGCAGCATGAGAGGGGTTCTGCACTTCTGAGGTGCCGTCTTTCGGATGAGACGTTAAACCGAGCTCCCATCTACCTGGATTGGTGGTAGTTCAAGTGGATGTTAAAGATACCATGGCACTTATCGAAAATAGCAGGGGAAATTTTTATTTCAAAAACAAAGCATTGCAAACAGTGTTATCTCGCACAAATAAAGAAAAACTGTAATCAAGAATAATGAAGCTATATGCTCACAGCAATTTTTACAAGACAAAGAATAAACACATAAGGTCAAAGAAAAAGGAAAAACAATCATTACTACCCAACCATTAAGAAAAAAAACATACAAAATAGTTTCAGGTACACCACCCTTAATAAGAGAACATTGAAGGAAAAGAAAGATCCAAGGTTTTATCTAAAAGAAAAACCTGCAATACTTAGATAAATAACTGTCTTATATAAATTACTAGAAATCAAAAGAAAAAAATCTTCAACCTACCCAAAATACATTTTTCCAAAGAATCCCACCAACAGAAATCCCTAATGTGTTAATTTAATAAGCATATAATGTATCCAGGTCATTCTGTATATGAAAAAATATTTCTCGTATAGTGTAGGTCTTATTTTGTAAAATTCTCAAACATCGTGCTTGCCAAATATGCCATTTAAGGCATTCCAGAAGAACATATACCGTACGTTTATGTTATTTATGCCATTCTCGTGGGAATTGGCCCAATATCAAGGTATTATATGTTATAGATTCAAACAATGGTTCACCCCACCAAAGTGCCAGTGCTGACCAAAAGGAGGCAATGTGTGTGCACTCAGAATATAAATGTCGTATTGTCTCCAACTGTCCCTGACAGGAAACTTCTGGACAAGCCCTATCACTTATTTGTTTGTGCATCTGGTTAGCTTTCACATTTAGTTTCTGATGTGCGCACAACCAAACCACATCCCGCATTTTCTCCGGTATTCTGGGCTCTATCATACTGGCAAGCAAAATGGATGTATCTATGTCTGTAGAAACTAAAAAAGGGGTTCCTCAAAATAACAAATAGAAACAATATGATTATAAAAAGATCTTCTCTCGTGTGACACAAACCAACTTAATTCAATCTTCCATAAATGAATATATTTATGTGTGTATTGCACATAGATAGGAAGCTGCCTTTCCACTGGGTGCCATTTTCCTCGGCCCCAGGCTGCTAAAAAAGGGTCTCCCCACAGAGCCATACACAAAGTACCAACAGCAGTGCTTTCCAACAAAAGAGGTCGAATAGAGGTATAAAAAAAATCCCCTCAAAAAATGCAGAATTGGATGTAACATACCTAAGCCACCCTCTTTCCATGGTCTGTAGGTGTGTGCTCTCTTCACAGGATTCAAGCGACTACCCCATAGTAACTAAAAAAAAAGACCCATAATTTTAGTATGCAGCACAAAAGGCAAAGGAAAAATATGAGACAAATAAAGAAAAAGAGGGGCTATGTAAGATTTCAACAGGAAAACATGTTTCTTTTGCGTCATTTTCCATGCTTGCCATTTTTTGACTTTAGAAAGAACCGTATCATAAATTCCATCCCAATTACTATTTACTGATTCTTGAGAACCAAAAAAAAACCCCAAGAAATTTCACTTTAGTAGTGATTACTGGTATGCCAAACAAATTCACACTAGGAGCAGAACCTAAAGGTAACAAAAACATTTAGATGTGAATTTTGATACCAATGCTCAATTGTACAGAACTTAAGAAGGTCAAGATATGTCTCACTGATTCTATATCTGCAATAGGGCAGATACAATCATCGGCATAAGCTAAAATCTTTGAGAAACAGAAACTCTCTAGACACAATAGCCTGCACCTGCGTATCCCTGTCAATATATCGTAATAAAGGGTCCAAACTAAATACAAATAAAAGAGGACTCAAAGGGCAGCCCTGTCTAACTCCTATCCGATAAGGGATCGGAACCCCCAAAAACCCATTAACCAAAGGCGTTACCATAGCTGTGCTATATAGAGTTTTAAGCAGATTCATAAAAATAGACGGTATACCATAGAAAGTTAAAACATCCCAAAGATAGTCATGTCTTAAAGAATCAAACGCCTTTTCTAAATCTAACGCTAGTAGATAACCAGTTAGCTGTTTCTTTGTACTGAACTCTAATAATTCTTTAATAAATATTAAATTTTGAGAAATATTCCTTCCTAAGACAGCGCAGGTTTGGGTAGTAACCAACAATTTTTTTGAAACAGATAATAGTCGGTTATTAAGAATACTAGCCAAAATTTTGTAATCCGTGGTCAGGAGACTTAAAGGCCTCCAATTCTTAATTCCATAGGATCTCTCTTTTATAAACAAAAAGAGGCCCTATTCCCATACTAAGAGTAAGTCTTTGTTCTTGCCAAATAGCCGGATAAACAAGCAACAGCCATGGTGCAAGTGTATCTGCATATGTTTTATAAAACAAGTTTGGCAAACCATCCCCCCAGGCTTAGAAGTAGTGGACAAATGACCAATTGCTTGTGTAATTTCAACTAAGGAAAAAGGAGCCTGAAGGGCATCAATTTTCTGATCCGTAAAGTAACGGTATGTCAAGGTATGTAAAAGGAAACAGGAGGTGCTAAACCTAGGGAAGAAAGTTTTGTTCAACATGGTCTTGCACCGTGTTCCTAATCTGATGAGTATTTTCAACTAAGGTGCCATCAGGCAATTTTAAAGAGGTCATACATAATGGTGGCACATTTTTACTGGCTAAATCAAGAGGATTCACTTGCTCTCTAGTACCTGTAGTTAGATATTTCTGTTGTAACCGAAATTGTTTTTCCCTATTCTAGATAAAGGCTATCATTTTTTCCTTGAGAGCTAAAAATTGTTGCCTCTGTACACCCTGTGAGAAAACTACCTGTGACAATAAGGCCATATATCTGGCTCTATACCTCAAATATGTGAGATCGGTGTCTCTTGCCCTATATCTAGAAAAGTGCAAAAAAAGATATTTTAAATCCTTTTTCGTGTCCTCCCTCCAATCCAGAGGGCTATCATATAAAAAGGAGATATCGGACCTTAAGGAAAAAAAGAAGTTTAACTGAGCAGCAAGTGTAACATCCTGTAGGAGAGACGTATTTAACTTCCAAAAACCCCAGCCTAGAACAAGTTTTTGATAATTACCAAGAGTAAATTTAACAATTAAATGATCAGAAGTTTCCAAAGGCAACGTCAAGATAGAGCTACACATAATCCTCTGAGATACAAACCAAAAATCTATTCTGGTAGAGAATGAACCTTTATAAAAAGTGTGTACTGGCGTTTGGTGAAGTAGACCATAGGAGTCCACCAAATTGTTTGCTCTTAAAACAGACAGCAAAGCATTTGTATCACAGAATAATTTTTTTGTCGTACGTCCCCAATCTTTATCTGTTAAACCACAGTTTAAGTCACCCCATATCACCAACTTGAGGTATGTAAATATGGAAATTCATTTTAAATAAACACTCTATCAGCTTTGGACTGGGGGCATAGATATTTAAAAGTGGTAAATGCACTGTGAAACAACTATATCCATGAGCATTGCTCTACCAGGAACTATATCTAATAATTGTAACACTTTAATGGCTAAATTTGAAGAAAACAGAATCCCTAAGCCATCACAAACAGCTTCCCCTAGTGATCAAAAGGAAACACCCCAGCGCCAGTCCTGACTAGCAGCTTTTACACAGTCCAGGGAGTTTAACCTGGTGTCTTGTAAAAAAATAATAGAACCAGGATGAGTACTGAGGCTGGCAAAAGTGGTTCGTCTCCGCAAAGGAGACTTTATACTGTTAACATTAACAGTAAGAAAAGAAATATGCATTGCCAGGAAGATTAGATGTTAGGAATAACCAAAGAATTCTAAAAGGTGAAAATCACTTCCGTTTTTTCCGCTTTTTTGGTTTAGGCTTATCCTTAACCTCAAACTCCTGGACATGTTCAGGGAGTGAGGAGGCGATAGATGAAAAATCTGAATCCGCCTCCTCCTCATCTCCGTCTGGTTCTTGTAAAGGAGCAAATGGGTTCACAATGGCGGAACCTACCATTTCTGGACAAAAGGAGGGCCCCTGAGCTCATTCTAGATGCTTTTGATCTAGTGACATGTTGAAAGGAATATCTGATGATGCTCCAGGGAGAGGCATACACAAGGGTTCCTGAGTAATACAAGTTTCCACAATTGGATGGAAAGCAGAGTCTGTCAACCCTTACCCTGCTGCTCACTGGTCTTCATCCAGGGCAAAGGGTTAGTAAGCAGAAGTTCAATCTGCCCATTTCAGTTGAAGATGGAGGATCATGGGCACTGGCATCCATTCCATCAGGGACTGGAATGTTAGAAACCTCACTGTCAGTCAAAAGTAGCACTGCGTCCTGAGCTACAGTCTGAGCTGCATTATGGACTAGCAAATCTTGCAACCTTTGACATTCTCTTTGTGCATTTGCAACAAAAACATCTTGTTCAGCCCTACAGGCAGCATCAGCTTGGTTATGCGATGCCCAAGAACATGTACGGAACGTGTGTCCCTTTTCTTCACATAAATTACATTTTATGGAGTTTCTACAGTGTGCACCTATATGCCCCAGTTCCCCACATAATCCACATTTTTGCTGGTCACATATATTACTGAAATGACCCAAAGCCCCACATTTATAACAGGCTCTGGGCTGTCCTGAGTAAAAAAGTACTTCTCTATCCCGACCTAAAAAAAAAACAATTCAGCAAATGTTTAGTCAGGCCATTCTCAATATGTAAGTCAATTTGATATCTCCAACCCCCTGTCCATAGATGCTCCTCATCAAGAATGGGCTCTGGGGGACTTTAAACAGAACAGTGCTGTTTCAACCAATATGTAATGTCAGCTACATTCACTCCTTCATTCCAAAAAAGAATAGTGATTTTCTTTGAAACTGGTTTAGTTAAGGGTATTGCCAAGTAAGGTTTCCATAAAGGTGTATGTTTCAAAACTAGGTACTGCTTCCAAAACCTGTTCAAACCTGCCGGGTGTTTAAAACTGACATCAAAAACTGTATCCCCGGGCATATGGATCAGGGCGTAAATCTCATAGGTGTAAAACCTCATACTGTTTTTTAATAGTTCACGTCCAATAAAAAGTCTATTCGGGATCTCCTCCTGTGACCCTCTAAACTTCAAACGAACAGCATTGCGTCATGCAGCAGGTTCACTACCTAGACCAAATGTGGCTGGAAAAAGGCATTCATAAATATTACCTTGCCACACAGAAGAACCTCTATCCTGACCAACCTCAGTCGTATTCACTGGAGTAGGGGAGACAACACCAGCCTGAGCAACCACAATGGGGGGGCTCAGGAGACTGACTTATATCACCCTCTTCCAGAACTCTAATGTGCTCCAACATATCAGGACTAGGAGTTTAGATAAAGGATCCAATGTAAGAGCCGTTAGTTGACCTAAAGGAAAGCTGGGATTACTGGGAGTCAAAGTAACAGAAGAGGATAAAGAAGCCACAAGAGGCTTGAAATTTGCATCCCAGGATTTCCCATCTGGAGATCTGACGCACCCCGCAGCTTCCAAAGCTGTGGCCACCCACGGAGGAGATTCAGGAGTCTCAAAAGACCCCACTTTAAAAGAGCTCAGATTTGGAGAAGAGGGAAGGGGGGGTCAGGATCAAGTAATATAGGTGACTCTATGCTAGTAATACTAGTAGTAACAGTCATGTCATTTAAACCTTCTGCTGGAGACTGAGAGTACAAGGTCTGTAACTCAGTAGTGCTGGATAGTCTTTCAATGGGGAACAAGGGACCCGCAGCAACGGCTGCGGTCAGCACTTCAGGAATATCCTTGCCAGTAGCCAAAGAGGACTCACCCTATGAAGCCCCAGGTGTAGCAACAGAATCGAGCAGTTCCTCAGCAGATTTATCATACTCCATGGCTCCGGTATCCATAACCCCGCTTTCCGATTCCATCAGGGACTTTCCCTGCGCCACTTCCAGTTCCTGTAAGTGTGCATCCGAAAAACCAGACCGCCGTTGTTCCAACGCCTTTATCAGGTTGTTCCGTTGTGCAATATACTGTCGTTCCATATCCGCCAGCTGAATACAAAGATCTGCCTCTTCATTAGGAACATTGATCCTGGAAACGGACTCTTCTTCTGTGTGCAATAACAAAACCGCTGCCCTCACAGCACCTCCGCCTGAGGTAGGTTCCATCATTCTTTCATTAATGCAAAGGCAAAAGCAGAGGAGGAGAGCAGCTCCTCAGCTCTCCACACATCCTGTTCCGTCAGTGTCTGCAAGCCTTCTGGTCAAAATGCCATCCGACAGCGCCCTCCAGAGTAGGGGAATTTCCCTGGTGTCCTGGCCAAATTTCCCTCATTCACTAGAAATACCACCAACAGCTTAATCTGGTTCAAGGTCAGTTGGCATTCATCTATATACCCCTCCCCTTGATCGTGCCTGAAAATAGGCAGGATTTGTCAAGTGCACTTACCTGGTCAACAAAAACTAAATAAATAAATAAAATAAATATTGAAATGTAATAAGGGTGAGGTTCTTCAGAGAGTAAAAAATTATAAATACTTGGGTTTAACCCTGGATGGAGATCTTCATTTTACTCAGCATGTTTTTTTATTATCTAAAAAGTTAGGGAATCCTGAGGTTTTTTTTTACTGGAGTAGATTACACTTTTTTTCTTGTCTTATTAGGAAATCTGTAGCTAAACTCTTTATTTTTGACTGTCCTTGATCATGGTGATTGCATTTATGAAAATACCGCCAGTGAAATTTTAAGTACCCTGGATCCATTGTATCACAGTGCACTAAGGTTCATAACTGGACTCCCATGGAGTATACATCATTGCTATTCGTACACCTCTGTAGGATGGAATTCACTGGGCACATGGAGGGCCATTCATTGGTATTTTATGTTTATAATTTTATAACTAGGGCATTACCTGGTTTTCTTCTAGATATTCCTCATCTAAGAAAACAATCTGTTCTTTGTTGAGATCACCCAGGCTCAGTAATATTAACATTCCCAGACACAGAAACATAGAATTTGATGGCAGATGAGGACTGCTTGGCCCACCTAGTCTGCCCATTTCCCTACCTAATGCATAGGCTGCAGATCCTAGTTAACCAACAGCCTATTTCCTCCTATCCCCCACTAGAATTGCCTTATGTCTGTCCCATGCATTCTTGAATTCCCCCACTGTGTTTGAGTCCACTACCTCCTCAGGAAGGCTGTTCCATGTATCCATAACCCTCTCCATGAAAAATACTTCCTCACATTACCTTTGAGCCATCCTCTCTCTGTCTTCAAATTGTGCCCTCTTGTTCTTGCACATCTCTTTTTCTGAAAGATGTTACCATCTTGGACTCTGTTGATTCCCTTGATGTACCTGAATGTTTCTACCATGTCCCCTCTCTCCCTCCTCTCCTTGAGTGTATACATATTAAGCTTCTTTAATCTCTCTTCGTATGTCTTCTGGTGCAGACATATAATCAAATATGGAATTTTATTTTGGCTGTGTCCATTCCCTGAGTCTGGGATTTATTCAAAAACAGTGTAAATTAAATGTTATATTATCTATGGCACATTGTAAACAATACTTAACCAAAATGTATTTTAATTGTTGTAATTATTTTGGATGAAATTTGCTTCAATTTATAATTATAGGACCTGATGCAATTATCTGTACTTTGTTTGTACTGTTTTGTATTGCTGTGTTTTATCTGTTATGTTTTGGATGTAGTTGTAAAGCAGAGTTCACTCTCAACCTTGCCATCCTATAAACGGGGAAAAAAGTAAGGCGGGAATAGAGGGTGCAGGAATATTTGAGTATGGAGAGAACATAGGGTGCAGGAATGTGTAAGTTTGAAGAGAACAAGGGGTACAGGAATATATAAGTATGGAGAGAACAAGTACTGCAGAAATATGTAAGTTTCGTGAGAACAGTGTATATACGTGAATATGTAAGAATGGAGATAACATGGGGTGCAGGAATATGCAAGTATGGAGTGAACAGGGCTGGAAGAATATGTAAGTATGGTGAGAACAAGTGTAAGAATTAAGAGATCAGAGGTGCAGGAATATGTAAGTATGAAGAGAAACAGGGTGCAAGAATATGGACTGTATGTATGGTGAGAACATGGGGACAGGAATATATAAGTATGGTGAGAACATGGAGTGCAGGAATGTGTAAGTAGGAAGATAATAGTGGTACTGGAATGTGTAAGTATGGAGAGAACAGAGGATGTAGGAATATGTAAGTATGGAGAGAACATAGGGTGCAAGAATATGTAAGTATGGAGAGAACAGGGAATGTAGGAATATGTAGGTAGGGATAGAACAGGAGGTGCAGCAGTATGTAAGTATGGAGAGAACTGGGGTGCAGGAATATGTATGTATAGAGAGAACAGGGGTGAAGGAATATGTAAGTATGGAGAGATCATAGGGTGCAGGAATACATAAGTATGGAGAGAATGAGGAGTGTTAGAATATGTAAGTGGCTAGAACAGAAGGTGCAGGAATATATAAGTATGGAAAGAACAGTGGGTGCAGGAATATGTAAGTATGGAGACAGCAGCGTGCAGGAATATGTACGTATAGAGAGAACAGGTGATGCAGAAATGTGTAAGTATGACAAGAACCAGGATACAGGAATATGTAAGTATGGAGAGAACTGGGGTGCAGGAATATGTATGTATAGAGAGCAGGGGTGCAGAAATATGTAAGTATGGAGAGATCATAGGGTGCAGGAATATGTAAGTATGGAGAGAACAAGGGTGTTAGAATATGTAAGTGGCTAGAACAGAAGGTGCAGGAATACATAAGTATGGAGAGAACAGTGGGTGCAGGAATATGTAAGTATGGAGACAGCAGGGTGCAGGATATGTACATATAGAGAGACAGGTGGTGCAGAAATGTGTAAGTATGACAAGAACGAGGATGCAGGAATATGTAAGTATGGAGAAAAGAAGAGCAGAAATATGTAACTATGGAGAACAGTGTGTAAAGGAATATTTAAGTATGGAAGGACAGGGTGCAGGAATATGTAAGTATGGAGAGAACTGAAGTGCATGGATATGAAGATGTGCAGAGAACAGTGTACAGGAATATGTAAACATGGAGAGACAGGAGGTACAAAAATATTAAGAATGAATTGAGCATGAGGTGTTAGGCATATATTAGTATGGAGAAAAGGGTTCAGGAATATATGTGTATGTAGCGAATAGGAGTCCAGGGATATGTAAGTATGGAGAGGATAGGGTGTGCAGGAATATATAAGTATAGAAATATATAATCTAGCTTTAGAGACGGCTGTTGCCACAAAAAGTGTTGTGGTTATGAACTATCGTCAGTCAGTTTTCAACTACAAGCAGCCATTGGTACAATACATATATTCTTGGAAGTCTTCTTTTACCTGTATGTAGCTCCAATTATAAATAACATTTGTATTGGATTGCGAATTATAATGTACAGGCTACAGTGTCCAAAATGAGCAATTGTTATCACTGTTTGAGAGGGAGGCAGAACTCCCAGGTATTGATGTGAAAGAGAAAGAGAGGAATGAGAAACTGCCTTTTGTTGATGTGGAGGAGGAAAACAGCAACGGCCATCTCCTATTTGTTGATGTGAAGGAGGAAAACAGCGACGGCCATCTCCCATTTGTTGATGTGAAGGAGGAAAACAGCAACGGCCATCTCCCATTTATTGGTGTGAAGGTGAAAAAGACTGCAGAGCAGAAGGATCACTGTGAAGTCATTCCCACTGGTGAGTATCATAAATGGCTAGATAATGTGTTTATATGGAATTTCTTTCAGCTATGATTGCAAAGGAAGTTGGGAAGAAAAGGAAAAACAGTTGGATAGAAAGCTTGACAGGAGTAAAGCCAGTGAGTATTTTAGAAAGAAACATATTACTGTTATAACTGATATGAGAATATACTGAGATTGGAGTCACATGGGAACTGATTTCAAAGCCCGAGAATGTTGCAAGCCCTGGTGTGCCGAGCATGTGGCGCTCGCAGCTTGTGGATTGTCCCAGCCAGCAATCTGGATTTTCAATCCTGAGCACCAAATACCATAAGTTAGCCAACTTTTCCCTGGTCTAACTTGCACCATTTTCAGATACTCTTTTTATGGGGCTTGAGACAAATCTTTGGTGTGAGCTGCCGCAAAATGAGGAAACTGTCACAACTGCACCCGTTGTACTAAAATCAGGTTCACTTGTGCCAAAGGAGTTTAATAGTCTTTATTTTACCAGGCAAGGTACCATTGAGCAAGCTCATTTGCAAGGTGGACCTGGACACATGCACATAAAAGTAAACAATATGCAAAGGAAAAAGATGGGTGTACAGTCAAGAAATACAATGCGGAAGAGGACATATAACATAGTATAGTATTAAGCAAGGTCTATACAGGCAAATATGCCAGAAGTGAAGAAAAAAAATTGTAAATATACATTACTATACAGTATGTACATGAACAGTTCAGGTAAAGGGGTAGGAGGGGGTGATAGGGAGAAGAAGGGAGAAGGAGTAATAAACAGAATTACAAGGCCTGGGGATGGATGTCTGACACTTATTTCACTGAACTCCAGGGGAGACAGTTACAGAATACTATAAAGGAATGAGAGAAAAGCTTTTTGAAGGAGGAGAAAAGGTTGTCAGGGCATCCAGCCTAGCGTTTTTACCATCGTTCCATAGGTGAGAGTACATAGCTTATAGATGCTTTATTAAAATGAGACCTAACTTTAGGAATGTATAAGGAGATAAATGAGAGGCTGTGCAAGGAGTAATTGCCTACAGCACATAGGGGCAAGCAGTCAGAGATATACTGGGGAAGCTATGTGTGATAGCTTTAAAAGTCCAAAAGGTGGCATTTCTTTGCCTTCTGAACTTGAGGGATGTCCAGCCTGCTGCAGTATACAGAGAGCAGTGGTGGGTGAGGTATGGTAGAGCAGAGATAAATCTCAAAGCTCGGTGATAGAGCGAGTCAAGTTTAGAGAGTGTGGAGGCAGAGCCTTGGCCATAGAGGAAGTCGGCGTAGTCCAATAAGGATAGAAAGGTGGTTTGGACCAGTCCTTTTTTGGCGTCATAGGGTGGAGATGCTTGATCCAGAAGAAAGGCCCAGTCCCTGCCTTAGCTTCTTTGGAAGTTCCTCAGTATAGCCAGAGCATGTAAGCTTGTGGTCTAGCCAAAGCCCCAGATATTAAAATGTTGTCACATATTCAGTAGGTTCTCCCAGAAGCGTTAGAATCTACAAAGTTAAGCTATATAGGGAAGGTTTTGACCTATGGCAGAAAGTGAGAAAAGTATGGCCTTTGTTGGTTTTTGCATTTAGAGCCCGTGCAACTGCACCAAACAACAGGTGTCACACAGGGCGTAATGCAAGCCCTGCATCACCCTTTGAAAATTGAGCCTTTGGTCTCGATTCCAGATGTGGGTGAGCAGGCAAGTATCTGCATTATAAACATTCTGTAATTCAGAGAAGTGGGACATGAGAAGTGCACAAAGAGGAATAGACTAATTACAGATGTGGGTGAGTAGGTAAGTGTCTGTTGTGTAAAGATTTAGTCATTCAGAGAGGAGGGACATAGACGTGCACAAAGGAGGAATGGACTGATTCAGGCATATTTGAATAGGCGGTGTCTCCATTATAAAATTTGGTCATTCAGAGAGAAGGATATGAGAAGTGGACAGAGGAGAGAATGGACTGATTCTAAGCATGGGTGAACAGGGGTATCACAATATTGTAGTGAAACCCTTACAACAAAAGACCATTACAGTGGTAATTTCAAGCAGATTCAAGAATGTTGTTGTAAAGGTCTTGCTGTACACAAGCTGCAGTTTCAGTGGTGTTTTGCTGGCTTCAAATCAACTCTGTCTCAGAGTTGATTATCTAAAGATTGGGGGTGGGTGGGGGCATAGCTCCCCACATGAGCACAGCCCCCCAAAAAAACAGTGTTATCCTAACAGGTGAAATACAGACTGTCGATAATTTTACTGTTGCTGCAGAGGATGTCAAAAACAGAATTGTCTAAGCAGGTTGGTGGAAGCATGAGCAGGCAGTTTTAGGCATTCTAAACATTTGATGATGGTCAGCCCATTGGCACCGAGGGCTGAGGTGCTGGAACACACCTCATGCTGCGCCAGTGACCGGGTTTGGGAGTAACCTTGGGCCACCGAGGTGTCAACAGGGGAGGTGGGAGCGGGATTGAGCAGTGGCTGTCCTCTCCTGGAAAGGAGGGTCACCTGCCCATAGTCCTGCTGTCACCAGATGGAGGTCCAGTGACAGGCATGGGCAGTATCGGTGCAACAGGTAGGGTGGAGGCATCCCCAAGATGTGCATATGCGTGCCTCCTGCATTACCGTCACGTTGGGGACATGTAGCAGCGGGTATCTAAACAAAAGGGAAAAACATTTGGCCATTCAGAGAGGAGGGACATGAGAAGTGCACAGAGGAGGAACAGATTGATTCCAGGCAAATGTCTGCATTATGAACATTTCATCATTGAGAGAGCAGGGGCATGAGAAGTGTACAGAGAGGGAATGGACTGATTCCAGGTGTGAATGAGCAGGCAGTTGTCTGCATTATATAGATTTGGTCAGTGAGAGAGAGGGATATAAGCCACATTAAAGACATCAGTGAAACAGATTGTTTTCAGTTTTGACCAGTTAGATCCTGCCCACCATATGTGCGCACTTTTAATAGTTAGGATTGAGTAGGCACTTGAAAGTTAAACTCAAGAATTTACACTTTAACAACTTTGCAACTGTTGAAGTAATTTGCGCAAATTTGGTATGCAACTTCCTGTCGGTCGATCTCTTAATCTTCTTTGTTTATTCTGGTCAGATGTGCAGCCCCCAAGTTATGGAGAGGTGAAAAACATGTTTTACCCATTGACTTTGCTGGAATTTTTCTTTGAACTTGCTTACAGCCCAGAGGTTTGTTTTATATGAAATTTTCAGGACAGAAGGGACTACCCACAGATGTGCATTTTGCTAGTTTGCTGAAAAGGCAATAAGCCATTTTGAAGTTATTGCAATTTAAAAATCTGAAGAAAAAATTTCTGAGCATGCTCAGTGGGCACTTCAGTATAGTTATGATATAAAACTGGAATTCTGCATTGTATAAAAAAAAAAAATTCTTAGGGCTGCCATCTTGTTTTCAGTTTTGCCTGAAAAATTCAGAATTGGAAACCTGCCAAAATGATATTCTGGAATGGAACAACCATGTATCTTGCTTATTGAGACCTCCTAGGTGCATTCCGCACTTTACTGCTCAGAAAATGCCCTTAGAATGTGTTTTATTTCACTTTTCAATTCTTTGTTCATATCAGCGTCATATGACATAGGATCTTAGTTTGTATGATAAGATAGAAACATTGAAACATAGACTTTGACAGCAGACAAGGACCACTTGGCCACCCAGTCTGCCCATTTCCTGTCTTTTGGATAAGCTGCAGATTCTAGTTAACCAGCAGCCTACTTCCTGCAACCCCACTATAATTGCCTTATGTCTGTCCCATGCATGTTTGAATTCCCCCACTGTTTTAGACCCCACAACCTCTCCAGGAAGGCGGTTCCATGCGTCCACCACTCTCTCCGTGAAAAAAATTTCCTCACATTACCCCTGAGCCGTCCCCTCTAACTTTAAATTGTGCCCCCTCGTCCTTACACATCTCTTTTTCTGAAAGATGCTACCCTCCTGGACTTTGTTGATTCCCTTGAGGTACTTAAAAGTTTCTATCATGTCCCCCGTCCCTCCTTTCATCAAGGGTATACATATTAAGCTCTCTCAGTCTCTCTCTTCATATGGTTTCTGATGTAGACCCTGCACCATTTTAGTCACCCTCCTCTGGACTGCTTCCATCCTGTCTATGTCCTTGCGTAGATGAGGTCTCCAAAACTGCATGCAGTAGTCCAGATGGGGTCTCACCAACTGTCTGTATAGAGGGATAACCACTTCCCTTTTTCTACTAGTGATGCCCCTCCCTATGCAACCCAGTATCCCTCTGGCTCCCCTTACTGACTTCTCACATTGCTTACCCACCTTTAGGTCATCTGATATGAGCTAGGATACTACTTTGTGGGCTACTTGAAAGAGATCCTGGTTCCTTACTGCCCTGGACTGATCACTCCACTCAGCTGACGAGTGGTTGCTACAGATTCCTAGGGTGTTTCAAAATCTTCTGGGGCCCGAGCATTCATGCAGCGTCTCAACCCTTTAGAATTCTCTACCCTATCAGTTACAGGAGTGCATGACCATGGAGGGATTCAAACAGACACTAAAGACATATTTGTGGTACCAGACATTCAGTGACTGATGGTTTCTTTCAATTGTATCAGTTGTTTTATATTTTAAGATGTTGATATGTTCAATATGTTGTTTTATATTTGTTAGGCGCTATGGTTTTGAAAGGTGCCATAGAAATAAAGAATATTATTTTTATTATTTGTGAGTCATAAAAAGTGGATCTTAGTTTGTATCTATCATACAAACTAAGAGCCTACTATGTAACTCTGATACAATAATTTAAATGTGGATATCTCAGCCATTTTTGGTATTTTCCACCAAATTTTCAGCATAGGCATTTTGGGGCCCTACCTTATGATCACTGTCACTGTTATTTCATTAGTTGGTCCCAAATGGTGATTTCAAGGTCACAGCACAGAATCACCTTTTAGAACAGAATAATGAAGGGAGGTCTCAAAAAGCCCATGTTGAAAATCTGGTGCAAAAATCCTGAAAAACAGCTGTGTTACAAGCGTGCATTGTGCAGTTTCTATGCACATTTGTAACTTCACCAGGTTTTAGTATTTTCATTCCAGCTTTTTCACATTGCCATTTTTCACACCTCCTCATGAACAGTATCACTGTAATTTCTCACATCCTGCCAACAATTTGTTTTTGCATCTCTGGTGCAGAATGGCACAGTTGCTGTGTGAAATTAACTTTCGGGATAGATTAACAAAATCACAGTGTCAGTGTTCATGAGGGGATTTCCCAAAACTCCATGTTGAAAATTTGGTTAAAAAATTCCCCCAAATTGCCACGTTACAAGCGTGCGTTGTGCAGTTTCTACGCTCGCTCATAACTTTGCTAATTTTTCATGTTTTCCTTCCTGATTGTCAGCATTACCCTTTCCACAACTCCACATGAACCATATACAGCTGGATTTTTCACATCCTGCCCAAAACATGATTTCGCACTGGTGGAGCAGAATGGCACGTTACTGTGCAAACTCAACTTTTGGGACAGATTAATGAAATGAGAGTGACACTGTTCATGAGGTAGGGTCACCAGAATACCGTGTTGAAAATTGGGTGAAAAATCCTGAAAATGCCTGAGTTATGTGCGTCCATGTTATTGTAGTTAGAGATGCAGCAATTTGAACTCCGCCAGCGAAGTGAGCACTTAACGTTGTCACTCCGCTATGCAGAGTAGCCAATGCAAAAGGCTCACTTTGCCTAGAAATTATTACTTCGCAATGTCATTCTACCTTAACGCGAAGTAAGGCAAAGTGACAACAATATTTAGCAGCCCTTCACACACACGCAGTCACCAAAATTAATGTGCATTCTCAAAATGCTCATGTCTTGTGTTCAGAAAACTCCCCAGTGCTGACAAAGTGCAATGAGAGCACAAGAAATACAGTCTCCCAAAATTAATAGTGCACTCAGACGTCATGCATGCAGTAGTCTCACACAGTCACCAGAATTAATGTGCATCCCAAAAATGGCACTGTATTTTGTCCAGAAAATTCCCCACTGCTCACAGTGAAATGAGAGGTAACAAGAAATGCAAAGTCTCCCAGAATTAATGGCACACTTTGTCATGTACACAGTGGTTACAACAGTCACCAGAATTAGTTTGCATCCCCAAAATACTTGTGTCTTGTGTCCAGAAAATTCCCAGTGCTGATGAAGTGAAATGAGAGGGTAACAAAAATGCAAGGTCTCCCAGAATTAATGGTGCACTCTGTCATGTGCAGTGGTCACACACAGTGCCAGAATTAATGTTGCATCCCAAAATGCTACTGTCTTGTGTCCAGAAAATTACCCAGTGCTGACTTAAGTGAAATGAGAGGGTAACAAAAATGCAAGGTCTCCCAGAATTAATGGTGCACTCTGTCATGTGTGCAGTGGTCACACACAGTCACCAGAATTAATGTGCATCCCAAAAATGCTGCTGTCTTGTGTCCAGAAAATTCCCCAATGCTGACGAAGTGAAATGAGAGCGTAACAATAAATGCAAAGTCTCACAGAATTAATGGTGTACTACAAATGCACAGACAGAGTGAGAGTGTGCTGCGCACTCAAGGGATGCAGATGCAAAGGCACAACACCACCTAACCAGTGCTCGTAAGTCACAAATCCAAATCTGGAAAAGGATGCCTTTGTCGGTTGGTGGGGTAGTGCACAGCAGTAACAGTCCACTACCAGTAAAGATACCACAAAGCAGTATAAAAAATTCATGCAGGTGCAGTGGATAGCAGGTTCACACTGCAGTTACTGTGTGGAACAATAAAAGGTGTCTAATAGCAGCGCGTACACACACTTACTCTGTCTGTGCATTTGTAGTACAACATTAATTCTGGGAGACTTTGCATTTATTGTTACGCCTCATTTCACTAAACTCAAGCACTACAAGTAATGTGCAAATTGAAAACCTTTAGTAATATAACCAAATGTTTTAAACAAACTGAAATTATACACTGCTACACCAAAACAATCCGAAAAAATTTTTCAAGAATTACAAAATATTACTGTACGTACATTAACACAGTTATACAAGAAAAATATAACCAAAACAGAAAGACTGCCTTTTTCTCAGTTAATCTACCTACACCACAGATACACCCCTCTCAAAGCACACTTCACAGTACACAGACTGTCTGTTCTAAATTAACATTCTGAATCCACACAAACAATAATAACGCCAATAATATAAGCACAGGAGGGTTTCTTTACTCAATGTAGTAAATTGTGAGCAAAAAATGGCTCAAAAGAATTTTTTTAACAGCTTTTAGTGGATTTGAATTGCAGAGTTCTGAGAGGAAACTGTCTCTATCTTCCACTACACACACACACTACACAAAACTCAGGCTGTGCAGAACAGTCTAGAGCCCATGTGACCTGCAGTCTCATAAAGCACTGCAAAATTTGCCTTTGGGCTCAAGAACAAGGTGGAGTGAGGCGAAATACATTGATTTCAATGTACTTACCTTAAAATTGTTGAGAAGTGGTTTGGGAAGGCAGAATAATGTAAAGTCATTGTTTCCAATGGACTTCGCCTTCTCCATCTATAATGAGGTACTCCACTTTGTGTTCTGGAGCACTTCTCAGATTCAGCGTTACTCTGCGAATCACTTCGCTGAGCAAATTTCGGCCACTTCGCCCACCACTAATTATAGTGCCTGCTTGAAAATGATTTGAGAGATGGATTATTTGCTACCTGCATCTTTATGTGGCCCAAGCACCTTTCGAGGTTTCGAACTCGTGATTACAACTGCAGTGGAATGTTTTTCCATAGTTGCTATGGTTACTGAGATAGTGCCAGATTAGTGTTACACGGGTTACTTTTCATTACTATAGGGTTGTGGCATGTCCATACTTTTTTGTAAGTAGGGGCATTGCACTCCTACTTATGTATATAATTATGCAACAATAGGTAGTAGCATGAGGAGAATGCAGAGCCCAGAGGGCCCACACTTCCACAACCACATGCTAGTTATTTTACCCTTTCTCAAAAAGAAGGGAAATTAATTGCAAAAAAACTATGTTAATCCATCAGTTATGCTTTTTATGAAAATATAAAAGGCTAGGAAATTTGACATTAGGGTTACCAACCCTACATCCCATTTCCACCCTCTACACACCAACAGGCATTGGGTGTGCCTTGGAGTCACTGGGCCTCTCACCCCATTCTCCTGTATGTACCATTTCATCTTGTTTACAGAAAGAATGGGGTGAGGGTTGAGGCTGATGACTCCAAGGCACGCTCTGGTGCCTGTTGATGTGAACAATCTGGTGTATGAAGGTGGGGTGGCAGGGTTGGTAACCTAACATCAAGTTTCCCAGCTATTTATGCATCATGGGCTGTATATGTAAATCCTCACAAAATATTATGCTGATTCAGCTTTAAGCAGACCTGCGTGGTACTGAAAGGCTTCTCACACAATATGCAAAGGGTTCCAACAGAAGACACAGACACGTGTTTCATCCTGCCAGGACTCATCAGTATGCCTCACCAATATGACATCCTAGTGGAATGAACCAGCTACCCTAAGTTGGTATATCTGGGTTAGGTTGTGGTGAGCCCAACAAAAAAAGCTAACACAAAGAATCTCAGCACACAAGCACTAATGCAAGGGTTACTCCTAAAGGGCATTGGCTAGGAAGCCAAGTTTCAAAGAAATACAAAATGCATACTGTGTGAAAGACCTTTCAGCACCTTGCAGTTCTGTTTAAAGTTTAACCAGTAAAATATTTTGTGGAGATTGTGTATGCAGGCCATGATGTTTTGCATTATGGAGATATGTGTGATTTTGTGTCTTTTGAAACCTGGCTTCCCAGCCAGTGCTCTTTAGGGTAACCCCTTGTCTTAGTGCTTGCATACTGAGGTTCTTTGTTTTATATATATGTGTGTGTGTGTGTGTGTGTGTATAACATATATATACATATATATATATATATATATATATATATATATATATAAAAATATCCATTTAATGCACCAGTTATGGTTCACAGTAACAAAGTGAGGAAATCAAGTGACAGGGAAAGCCCCTTGAGCCCAGCCCTCCCCAAGCAGCATCAGGGTGCACATTGGTCGTCAGCCCTCTCACAGGGTGAAATTTGGCCTCTACAACAGTGACCCACCAGTCATCCAGTCTGTGAAGGATCAGGTTGGGGTGTGTGGGGAGTTAGAGTTCAACCCCATGTCTTATTTCTGACTTTTTGGTTTAACCTAATGATGCATTAATGCAGTTTTGATAGAAGAATCTGACTTTAAAAGTGTAATATAAGTAGTAAAAACATGTTTGTAGGGCACGAGCCCAGCTCCCACCAAATGTCAATTTTGTAACAATATGCATCTGCCACACTCCCACTTACACAAAGCTAAGACCCTGCAACAGCACTATAGAACAAACTCTTGTAACAATTTGTGCTATCTTGCAAACCGTAAGGGAGAAAAAATTCTAACATCGTGTATCATTGATGACTACTTGATGACGCAAATGATTGCACCTGTATCTCCATCATTTCAAGATATAGGCACCAAAAGCACTGGACAGGCACTCTTTGAACCCTTGTGACGTAATTTCACAGTATTTCATGAACCGTGCAACATCAGAAAAAAATTTCACTGCATGTTTACTCTACAATTTAAAATCTTTTTCAGCAACGACAGTTCACAAAAGGTGATCTAGCCCCTATGCGAAAAGTATCTCCTTTGTTTCCGAAATAACGTTGCTGAAGTCAGACACGAACTGCAAGTAATCCTATGGAAAGATGTCAATTAATCATGAATACTCTACAACAATTCGACCCCAACACCTAAACAGTATATTCAGATCTCTAAACATACCTAAACACCATGCAAATGTCAAGTAAAAGACCAACTGTGATGAGGTATAATCGTCCCAGTTTAGACCATCTGGTCTTTCTCATTAACACTGCAAAATACAAATCAATTTTCCATAGGATATCATGGGAATTTCAAATTATAGTAACTTTTGAAAAGTTAATATGTTTCACAAACAGATGCTGGCATGTTCAACAGCTCAAGGTTTTCATTCTAAGTTGTGGACCAATAGACCACACAGTATCCACCTGGCCCACAGACAGAAAATGCAAACATAGCAAGAGCATTTTTGGCACTTTGCTGCACAACACCGTATATTCAACAATACAACGGCAAATTGAGATCCTCCATACCAAACCAAGCATTCAAATTCGTGCAAATCATTGAACGTTGCTGATTGGTGAAATCTGAGTTAAATTAAGTGCCTAAAACTGCATTTTGGCCCTTCTCTTTGCAAAAACCATATATCAGACAGAAATGAAACTAGGCAGATCGAGATTACAATACCAGACCGTGCATACCATTACTTGCATATCAACTTGGAAGATATTAATGTAAAAAATGAGAGGTTTAACAATAGCACCTACTCAACCTTAATATAGGGTGTGACCACACCCCTATACTAATCCCAACACCTAAACAATGTAAATCCATCTCAGGCATCCCTCAACAGCCTGGAAATTTCAAATAAACGAACAAACCACTAATGAGATGTACAATCCTAAAGTTTTACACCTTTAAATACCTTTGAAATTTCACAACAGTAAAGAGCAAATCTTGAATAACGAGAAAATCTTTAGCTATGAGCATGCAAAATCTTCAGATGTGAAAAAGACCAGATATTGACTGCAATTCTTCTTTAGCAAAATACACTATACATTTTCCATAGGATATAATGGAAGGTAAACTGTATAAACCCAATAGTTAATATTTTTCACTAAACTAATGCTGGCATTACCAAGCTCTTTCTGTATCCTATGTTTGGACCAGTGCCATATGGTGTCTCACAGTACCGAACAAAAACACACAAAAGTGGTGCAAGTGCATTTTTGGTGATTCCTGCACAAAACTGTACATCTGGCAAACACAACGGTAAACCGGAGATCTACCATACCAGACCACACATTCCAAAATTTTATGTAACACATTGAACAGTTCAAAGGTACTAACGTGCAAATTTGATTCATTAAGTACCTACTCAATCCCTAAATCTAGAGACACGGTCCCATTAAAAGCATGCTGGTGGAGAGACAGTGCTCCCACCAGCAAACCATCTGGACTTTCTCATTAACATTCCAAAAAACACATATACATTTCCATAGGATATAATGGAATTTCAGATTTAGTAACTTTTTGAACAAGTAATATTTTCACAAACAAATGCTGGCATGTTCATTGGCTCAGCTTTTCTATGGTAATTTTGGACCAGTAGACCACAAGGTGTACACAGTGACTCAGACAAAAAAAAATGCACAAACAACGTTTTTTACGCCATCGCTAAACCATATAGCAACTGAAATGCAACTTGGTAAATCAAAGAGATCCACCACCAGACCATGCATTCAAATTCCATGCAAATCCATTGGACAGTTGCAAAGTTATTATGCGCAAAATCTGAGTTTAACATTAAAGTGCCTAAAGTGCATTTGTAGCGTTTCTCTTTGCAAAACCATATCCCACCTGAAATTCTAAGACTCGAGATTGACCATACCAGACTGCATTCAAACTTCATGCAAATCATTAAACAGTTGCAGTATTAATGCAAAAAATGATTTAACATTAAGCACCTACTCAACCTAAATACAGTATAGGGATGGACACACCTACTAATTCCTCCAACAGCATCAAAGTGAGACTATAGAGTCACCAAAGATTGTCTAGCAGAAAGGGAAAACACAAAATTAATAAATTTAGTTTGGTATACAAGAGAAGTGGAGAAGGGTAACGGCAAAAAGGGTAGTATGAAAATGTACAAGGAGGATCAGTCTGAGGGCAATAAGGAGGTATAACTAGGAAAGTTAAAGGAGTATAATTAATTTATTAATTTGGTGTTCACCAGGAAAGATATACTGAGAGCCATTTCCAGATGAGTCCTGGGGTAGAGGTGAAGGAAAATAGGCATGTAAATCAGTACAAAAGTTTTACATGTGCATAAGAGGCAAATTATACAGGTAGCAAAACACAAGCACAGCATTATATCAAATAAATATCAAGATGTGTACTGACAGGTACCGAGTATTAAAGAGTTAGATACTGTCTGCCTAATCCTATATGCAGCCTCAAGAATGGTGTAGAGGAGCGATGGTACCAGAAGGGTTAATTCCACCATGGTGGAGAACAACTGAAGGGAGGAGTCAAGGAAGAGGTAGGGGACAGGAGGAGGACAAGAGTGGGAGGAAGCACAGAGCCAGTGGGGAAGGTCAAGGAAGGCTGTAAGATCAGAAATGAGGAGGGAGGAGAAAAGGCGGGGGTCAGTGTAGGAGGGGGGGCTATATGAGCAAAGAAAGAGGAAAAGAGGTGGCAAAGGTATGGGGAGGGAGATTTCAAATTTGGGAAGATGGTAGAGAAAGTGGTTTGACCAGTTGAGGACCTTCTAGCGGGAGAACTAGAGTGTGTTGACTAGAGCGATGGAGGAACATGAGTTAGAAGCAGTGGAGAGAAGAGGTCAGATGGGATGAATTCAGCTGTTTATCAATATGGCAGAGCCAAGGAGCTGGCTTGTGAGAAGGGAGACAGGGGAGGGAGAGAGAGCGAGAGAGGGGGGTGTAAAGGTGGCAGTGGTGGGTCTGAGGTGTGTCCAGGCAAACCTGCAGAAGGAGGAAGAGGGTGTCCAGTCTCCCAGGGTAGACTTAGGAGCACCGTCGAGATAATGTCACCGTAGTTTGAAGAGGGAAGGATCATTTCTCTGAATAATGGCCTGCTGGCAAACAAAGGAATACAAAGTACATGTTCGTAAGAACTTACTGCTACAGTAGATCTTTTGAGAGGCTCTTTGCAGGTAATTACATATAGAACTGATGTCGGCAAGGGGCAGGACCACATGGAAAAATTTCTAGCTAGCAGTCTCTTGGCAGGGGCCGCCCACGCCAGGTGACCGTCGCCAGATCATGGTATAAAGGGCGGTCCCAGACGCCGCTTTCCAGTTCTTTTCCCCACCACAGGCATGGAAGGCCCGGACGAGAGAGAGGCAGATAGTTCCCCTCAATGGAAAAGGAGCTGAAAAAGCCTAGGGGGATGGAGGGCGGGAAGGTATTACCTACTGCAAGAGCCTCTTTCGATGATATACTATTATGGTAAGTTCTTACGTCACTGTACTATCTTACTTTGAGAGGGCTCTTGCAGTGGGTAATTACATATAGGACAGAATCCCAAGCAGTCTGGAACCAATGAAAGGCACTGGGAAGAGGAACTACTCCAAGAAGTAGCAAACAACCTTAAGATAGGAGGCCTTGCAAGGCAGCTAACCCGAAGCCTGCTCTATGGCGAGAGGCAATGTCCAAACTGTAATGTTTAGTAAAGGTATGGACGGAGTTCAAGTGTGCAGCAGCACAGATGTCTGCTGCAGACACATTCTTGAAACAAGCTTCACAGAGGCCGCTACTCCATGAGTGGAGTGACTTTGACTTGACCCAGTAGGGTCTTGTTGTGCCTGTTATAACAGAAAGTGATGCAATGCGCCAACCACTTTGATAGGCATTGCTTGAGACAGCATTGCTTCTCTTTGTGAGCAAAGAGACGAACAACTGATCAGTTCTTTCTGAGATCCTTCGTCCCATCAGTGTGTATCTCAGAACTTGTGGACGTCCATGGTATGGAGCAAGTATTCTTGGTTGGAGTACCGCGTGAAAAAGGCAGGTAATTTATACTGATTTAAGGTAGACTCGCTACCACTTTCGAAGAAATTCTAGGTCTGTATGAAGAGTTACTCATTCTTGTGAAAAATCAGATAAGGATTTTGCACATAAGAGCCTGGAGCTCGGAAATTCTGCGATTAGAAGTAATGGCCACCAAGAAGAGCATCTTCCATGATAATAAATTCAAGTCTGCAGAAGCCGCAGGCTCAAAAGGAGGAAGGGTATGTTTTTTGAGGACGAAGTTCAAGTCCCAAGGGGAGCTGGAGTCCTAAGAGGGTTGAGATGAAGGACCCTCTGAGAAAGGTTTTGGATACTCTAATTGAAAATGGTTTATCAGCTTAATGAAACATGGTAGGCTGAAATAGCAGCCATGTGAACCTTTCAAGAGGAGTGACTGAGACCCAGGTCAAAAAGATGACACAAATAATCAAGCAGAACAGTCACAGGACAGAAGAAAAGCTCCACATTCCTGGACGCAGCCCAAATGGAAAATCTTTTCCATTTCATAGCACAGGTGGACCTAGTGGAGGGTTTTCTAGCCTCCACCAGAATTTCTGCCACCTTAGGAGAGATGCCAAAACGTGATTGGGCTAGGTCTGCAGGAGCCATGCATGAAGTTGAAGAGACTTGAGTCCTGGATGGACCAGTCCCTGATCCGAGATAAAGGAAGAGGAGGAACCTCTGAATATTGTTGTAGAAGAGAGAACCAGATGGTTTGGGCCATGAAAGGAGTGATCAGAATCATTCTCCTCCTTCCAATGCCAGTTTCTGCAGCACACGAGGGACCAGAGGAATTGGTGGAAAAGCATAGACAAATCTGTCCTTCCAGCTTAGAGACAGAGCGTCGCTCCAGAAAGTGCCTAGCTCTGGAGCGAGCGAGCTAAAGTTTGGAAGCTGTGCATTTTGGGAAGAGGCGAACAGATCTATCTGTGGAGTCCCCCAAATCTGTAAGATGCTTTTTAGAACTTTTTGGTCTAGTTCCCACTCGTGTGGCAGAGCCGAAGAACGACTTAGCTTGTCTGCCAGGACATTGTTGATTCTCAAACGTGGATCGCTGTGAGGTAAAGGTTATGAAGAGTTGCCCATTCCGAGACCCTCATCGCTTCCTGCACAGCGGTAGGACCGAGTCCCTCCCTGCTTGTTGATGTACCACACCACGCACATGTTGTCTGTTTGAACAGCTAGGTGATCGGGACGGATGTGCTTGGTGAAGGCCTGGGAGCATACAGCACTGCTCGTAGTTTCAGGCCATTGATGTGGAGAGCTAACTCTAATGTGGACCATAACCCTGGGTTAGGTGGAGATCCAGATGGGCTCCCAACCTTTCCTGATGCTTGTCCGAGGTCAGAGTTTGGGCAGGGGAGATGAAAGAAGGGACTTCTAGAACAGGTTCTTCAACCATCCACCATTGCAAGTCTCTTGTCATTGGCGAGGAGATCAGCACCAGATGATCTAGGTCATCTACAAGTTGATCCCACTGAGAGCGGAGAGTCCACTGAGAGATCCTCATGTGGAGGCGCGCACGCGGAACCATCAGGATGAGCCCCAGAAGACAGAGCACTGACCTCGCTGGAACCTTCCTGCATTCCGAGAGAAGGGAAATCTGGGACTAGAGAGTGGCCCCCCTGTCTGAAGGCAGGAAGGCCCTGCACACTGTCATATCGAGGACTGCCTTGATGAACTAGAGTCTCTGGGAAGGGTCCAGGTGAGACTTGGAATGGTTGATGGTGATACCCAGACCAGTAAAAACCTGCTGGGTGAGGGAGAGAAAATGCAGGAGTTCCTCCCTGGATGAGGCCGCCAGAAGCCAGTCATCCAGGTAGGGAAAAACCTGAACTCCCAAAGTATGCAGGTGGGCCGCTACCACCACCAGGCATTTGGAAAAAACTCAGGGAGCCAAGGAAAGACCAAAAGGGAGCACCCGGAATTGGTAATGGTCCCCCTTGAATGCAAACCTGAGGTACTTTCGTGTGTAGGGGCGTAAAGTGATGTGCAGGTATGCATCCTGCATATCCAGTGCACAAAGCCATTGGCCCAGCCAGAGAAGGGCAAGAGGTTTTGAATGGAGAGCATCCTGAACTTTTGTATTCCACTAGAGTTCAGGGGAGCTGAGATCGGGAATGGGTCTGAGATCTCCCTGCTCTTTGGTACAAGGAAGAATGGAATAGTAACCCATCCTTGAAGGTGAGGGTGGGTCTATGGCCCTACTTCAAGGGAGAGCAGATATTTCTTCATGGCCAAAGGAAGATGGTCCCTTGAGTAATAGGAGTTCAGAGGGGGTGACATGGAGGTTTCTGCAGAAACTCTATAGAGTGCCTCTCATGATCTGAAGCACCCGTGAATCCGATGTTATTCTCTCCCAACCTCGAAGGTGGAGGGAAACCTCCTCCTGCCAGTTCCTCCGGGAGTCCCACAGCCGTGGGAGAGGGAAGGAGTCAGGTGGTGTGAGGCAGCGCTGGCAGCTGGGTGCCCGCTGCTTTTTGGGGCGGCGGGAGCCTGGTGCTGTGGGGGCCCGACGCTTAGTGGCCCCGCCTTCCTGGGGTTTCATGGAGGCCAGCTGCTATCATGTAGAGGGCCGGCGCTGCGGGGATGGGGACGGTACTATGGAATCGGCAGATTTGAGGGTCAGTCCTCTTCTTCCTGTAAGTCAGTGATGATGTCCTTGACATCACCACTGAAAAGCACCGAACCTCTGAAAGGTGCTTCTTAAATTGCAGACTGCACCTCCGAGACCAGACCTGAAACATGGAGCCATGCGTGACGCCAAAGACTTATGGCGAACGCGGAGCTCCATCCTGCGGTGTCCACTGCATTATAGGTCATCCTCACAATGTGATGACTGGCCGAACGGGCAGAACGGACAAGGTCAGCTAACTCCTGCTTGACTTGGGAGTCAATCTTAGATTCCGCCTGGGTGAGGACAGCCTTCTGGTAATCCCCCATATGTGCTACATAATTTAGGGCCCTGGTCCCCAGTGTGGAAGAAGCATAGATCTTCCTTCCATACTGATCCAGAAGTCAAGATTCTCATCGGGGAGACAAGCTCAATGGTCCGGTGTTGACCGGCCGTGATGCGCTTAATCACAACTGAGTCTGCTAGGGGTGAGAGTCTAGAAAGTCTACACCCTCTGGAGCCTGGTATACCTTTTGGACTTTCCAGGAGGTGGGGCTAAAGCCTGACAGTTGTTTCCAAATAGTGAAACAAGGTGGGCATGAAGGCTCGATCCAGGGTGGCACTAGGTAGGGGCCGTGAGGCAAGTCAGATGTTCAGCCAGTTTAACCATGAGAATTTGGCTCTGAAGGAACGCCACTGATGGGACTTTTCTGGATCTTCCTGAACAACTCTGTGAAGAAGAACTCTGCTAGAGACTTTGGAGGAGTCCTTGGCTGGGGCTTGGATGGAGAGCCAAGGTCGTCGTCTTTCTTGGAGCATCCGTCAAAGGAATCCGAGGAGTCCAAGAGAGAAGAAGAAGAAGAAGAAGAAGAATTTGAAGCAGAGTAAGACTCCCTAACTCGTCTAGGGGGAGGAATGGGTTCCTTAGGGGGATCCCTGGATGCATGTCCTGCCCCTCTCTGGATCCTGAGGGGAAAGCTTAGGAATCCGGAGGTGGAGAGGGAGTGTGCCATCTGGGGCATACGGGAGCTGTAGGTGGCACCGTCACCGTGAGGTGGCTCTCGACTTCCTTGGTGAGCTGAGCCTTGGCCTCAGCCCACCAGGAGGCTGGAGTCTCCTGAAGATCCACCGGCGGCCTGGGGGGAGGTGGAGGAGGAGGATGAGGGGGATAGTTGTATGGATGACATCCGTATGGCAAGTATCCATAACCTGGCTGCGGGAAGACCGGAGCTGGTACTTCAGGCGGTACTGCTGCGATGGGGTCGGGCGCTGGTACTGGGCGAGGATACTGTGGACCCGGGTAGGCCGGCGTCGGATAGGATGGTGGATACCCAGGTACTGGGGGAGCTGCCGGAGCAGATGGCCCAGCAGGGAACTCCATGGGCGGATCAACCGTGATAGGCCCGTGGGGTGGAGGGCCCGATGGGAGAGGAATATCCCCCGGTGGCGTTGGAGGGGCCGGTGTTGGAACCGGCATCGGTGAGGCCGGTGTCGGGGCCGGCGTCAGCGGAGCCGGCATCAAGGGTGGCATCGAGGCCACATCAGATCCAATTCTGTAGGAGGGGGATCTGACGGCAGAAAAGCATCCCGAGCATCACCTGGGGATGGAGGGGAGAAGTCCCGGGGTCAGGCAGGGGGGACTGGCTCCCGGACAACAGCTGGTGCATGAACCTGGAATGACAGATGGTGCAGGGTCTGTCAGAGGCTTGATGTCCGGCGTGACATCAGAGGAGCCGATGATGCGCACTTAGCCTACTCCCGCAGATTCCAGGAGGAGCCAGTGTCCGACTTAGGGGGTCCTCGCCGGAGGCAGGCCGAGGGTGGGAAGTGGCCCGATACGAGGGGGACACTGCCATGCACCGCCCCAGAGGGTCGGGCGTCTTAGCAGCCTTCTCCCGGTGGACGTCAGATGACCCGATGTCCGGCTTATGGGAGGCGCCCGCACCAGTAGGCAGCAAGCCGGCGGCAGTACTGGGGAAGAAGCCTCCTTTTGCCCGGAGGCACCCGACGGGTTCGAACGCAAACCTGACGGGTGGGCCAACGCCTCCAAAGCCTTGGAGGTTGCCATCGGCGATCCCCTGAGGGACATTACCTAGCTGCTCCAGTCAGAGTCACGGAAGAAGAGGCCTTTTCCCGGTGCCTTTCTTTGTCCCACTTCTTGTGTTCTTTTGGGGAGGTCGATGCCTGCCTAAGCTTCTTCGACTCCTTCTCCATTGTGGACATTTTCTTTTTAAGGAGATGGGCTTCCAAAGACTGCTGGCGTGGCGCTCGTGGCGGCCGCTGAAATGCAGGCAATGCGGGCACTTGTCGACCAAGCAGGTCGGGACCCAACAAAAGGCAGAGAGAGTGACCGCCTTTGTGAGGCAGTTACCGTGACGAGTCACACATATTTTTTGAAGAGGACGACATAAACCAACGTTCACCTGATGAATAAAATGCAAAATACTGATACTTTCGGTAAAAAACCGACGAAGCAACAGGGCTGAGCACGAACTTCACCGCGAGGTGCTGTACGAGCTGATGGCGGAAAAGAACTGGAAGGCGGGTGTCCAGGACCGCCCCTTTATACAGATGGCGTCTGACGCCGGTCACCTGACATGGGGGTTGTCCCCGCCAGGGACTGCTAGCTAGACATTTTTCCATGGGGTCCTGCCGCCTGCCGACGTCAGTCCTATATGTAATTACCTACTGCAAGAGCCCTCTCAAAGTAAGATCTATGGTACCATGAGTCAATGTGCCTGTCACACAAAGCCCTAATGTTCCATTTTCCTGTTTTGCTGTAGGGCATTAACATGGACTTCTGAATGTGGCAGTACTTTGCACATGCAAGAGAGAGACTGAAGCCCTGCTACCACTATCATACATAGATGAGGCCCTTCTGCAACCATCTGCATAGACATTTGCAATGTAGATGAGAAGTATTCTATGCTGCTAATGACTGTGGCACTCAGCAGCCAGCAAGAGAATACTGTGGACATAGGAACGTTCCTCAGTGTTTTGGAATTTAGTGACAACAACGTTTAATCAATATAAATGGAATGAAAACTTCTGCATGAGTCATGAAACCTTTTACTTTAAACGGAGCAAAATATGACATATAATAAGAAGACAGAACACCAATATGCATCAAGCTATTATATCTGAAGTAAGACTGGCTATTGCGATTTGGAGACAGGACACAAACAAGTATCGGTCCATTGGACACTTGTTTGGAGTGTCTAAGGAGGTGGTCTGCTGTGGTGTGTGTGAGGTCTGCAATGCTGTCACGGACACCTACATGCACATGATAACAACCCCTAAAGGCACACAGCTACAAGACATCTTGGATAGCTTTGAGGAAAGATTTAGTTTATCACAAGCAGCCAGTGCAATAGATGGCACACACATACTAGTTTAGACACCAGCAAAAGATGTGGCAGACTTCTTCAACCATAAAGGCCGGCACTCTACAGTGATGTAGGCAGTGGTGGACGATCAGTACTGCTTTCAGGATGTTAACATTGGATGGCCTGCTAAAGTTCACAATGCCCGTATTCTTGCAAGCAGTGTGACACGTGAAATATGTGGGGTACAGGTGCCCATTCATTTATTTGGGGACCCAGCCTACCCACTGATGTCATGACTGATGAAGCCAGTCCCTGACATCAGAAACCTCACAATTGAGCGGAAACACTTTAACCACTGTCTGGCAAGTGGTGGTATGGTAGTGGAGAATGACTTTGGTTGGCTAAAGGGAAGACGGTGATGCCTGTTGAAAACGCTTTGACACACATTCCTTTGTTCCATCCGTGGTGCTTGTATGCTGCATTCTACACATTTGTGAGTGAAAGGGGATGTTTTTAATTTGGAATGGATTAGAGAGGCTGATGGTGAGAACTTGCAAAAGCTGTCAGGCATTGAAATGCAAGACATGCAAAGGGGCACAGCTGAGGATCAGGGAAGACTAATCAGAAATGCTGTTACTTAACATCTCAGTAGATAGTACAATGACTAAGGTAATTTATGGCATGTACATATACCACACCGGTTGTTTTCTATGTTTCATTACTGCACTGTTCTTACTATGTGTCTAAAATCGATCACATGTGTGGCCAGACAAGCAAGTATGGAGTCGCTAGACAAGCTGGCTGCATGCAGTCATCCAGTGCATGACGTGGTTCTTGCATATCTGCAAGTCTCACAGAGGTGATTACACTTAACATGTAGAGTATGAAAGTTGTCATCCTGGTGTTGGCAGATGGACGTGCAATGTTCGTTGCTATGTGTGCTATGCATGCCATTATTGTCTCACAGAATACACCCAGTGTTGACGTCCTCCTGCCATTTGATTTAGTTGGGTTCCAAGGGAAGTCACTTATCATTTCTCAGTGCAGTTTATGGTGGCGCAAACCAAAGTTCGGTCCTCCTGCCATTGACATTAACATGCTAGTGTAGGGATAGTACTAACGAAGGGGAAGGAGTGAGGGGCATTACTAGTGGAGACATTGACCTTGCTTGGCAGGGGAAGGGATAATACTGGGAGAGGTCAGGAGGGAGAGGGAGGTCGGCAGTCAAACAGGAAGAGGGAGAAGGGTCTCAATTGAGAGGGGCGGGGGGAGACACTGGGGCAAATGGTAAAAGCACCATGGCCCTGGGAATGAGAACCTGGATGGGGGTGGCGACGGGCACGAGGAAACGGGGGGTGTACAGGTGTTGGGGGACTCCATACTCAAGGGGATAAGAAGCCACAAGGAGAGACAGGCACAGTCCAATATGGGTGGAGTCCAGACTGGGATTAAAGGCAGACAAAGCAGGACAGGCAGTTCTAAGGTGCGCAAGGAGGGGTAGGAGGAATATGCACATTGTGGTACATGTGGGGACAAAACGGCCAAGGAGAGGAAATGGTAGAGGTAGAAAGGGAGATGTTACAGGAACTGGGAAGGTTGTGCAAGGAGAATGGGGAGTCTGTGGCCTTCTCGGAGGTGCTCCTAGTACCCCACGCAAGCACAGTGAGAAAGGAGAGGATTGGGGAGTTGGATGCATGGTTGGTAGAATGGTGTCAAATTAAGGGGTATGGGGCTGTGGGTCGCTGGGGCAGTACCTGGGACAAAAACAATCTATTTGCAAGGGATAGACTGTATCTGAGCGGGAAGGGGAAGGGAAGGAGGTATTAAAGCAAGAACTGGGAAGGTATATTGCAACACAGCTGGATTTAAACAAGTTAGAGGGTGGCAAGTGGACAGCAGGTAGGCAGGGATCTGATTAAGTGGAGTCACAGCAGAAGGGAGGAGATGGAGGGTGATGAAGAGAAGGGGGAAGGATGGAGGGTGGTCTTGCTAAATGCAAGAAGCTTAGGCAACAAATCCACTGAGCTACAGGCACTCTTGGCAATGTGGAGGTGGATACTGTCACTGTCATAGAAATGTGGGCAACCGAGCACCAGGACTGGGATCTGGCAATCCCAGGGTACAAATCATACAGGAAGGTCCATGAGGAGGGTGGAATGGGGTGGCAGTCTATATGAGGAATGGGAATGCACAAGGGACAAGAAAAGAGAACAGAGGCAAGCTGGCTGCAGCTTGTACACTCAAGAGGTAAAAAACTGAGGTTTGTGGTGGTATACAGGCCACCATCCCAGTCTGAAGAGCTTAACAGGGAATTAGTGGGACAAATAGAAAGGTATGTAGAAAAGGGAAGGTGGTCATCGTGGGGGATTTCAACTTGCCGGAGGTTGACTGGAGCATTCCGGTCACCATCAGTGCTAGGAAGCAAGTGCTCCTTGATGCAATCCAGGAGGGTCTCCTGATGCAGTTGGTTAGTGGACCTACTAGGCTAAAGAACACTTTAGATCTAGTATTGTTGAATGGGGAGGCAGTAAGGGAAATAAGGGTGGAGGACCCACTAGCTGACAACGATCACTAAATGGTGTGGTTTAATATCATGATGTATAGGGGACCAGAGAACTCAGTAACCTGGATGGTAAACTTCAGGGGGGGGGGCGGACTTTGGGAGAATGCAGGAAGTACTGAAAGGGAAACTGGAGGGCATAAGACAGGATCTGGACACAGAGCAAGCACGGGATATTATTAAACGGGGGATTACAGAGATGAAGGAAGCCTGCACCGAGACACAGAGGATATTCTTAAATGGGGGATTACAGAGAGAAAGGAAGCCTGCATCGAGACACAGAGGATATTATTAAACATGGGATTACAGAGATGAAGGAAGCCTGCACCGAGACACAAAGGATATTATTAAATGGAAAATTACAGAGACAAAGGAAGCCTGCACCAAGACACACAGGATATTATTAAACGGGGGATTACAGAGATGAAGGAAGCCTGCACCGAGACACAGAGGAAGAGGAACAGAGCAAGGAAACCAGGCTTTTGTTTTCTGTTTTGTTTTTAAATTAAATGACTCAGAGCGTGGGTGCTTCAGTTCTTTGAAATTTCTTGAAGACTTCATGTAACATCACCGCCATATCATTTTTCAAGCCAATTTTAATTTTATACCAAATGAATCAAATTTTGCTTAAAGGGAGACCATATTAGATTGTGCATCTCTATCGCATTTCCAGATAAATACACACAGCTCTGTCTACCCTAGCAAACTCCAGTATTTTTTCCCTCCACTCTTCCTTAGAAGGAGCTTCCATGTGTTTCCAATGCTGGAGTATTACCTTGCCAGCCATTAATATACCAATATTCCAAAGAATCCTTTGTGTTCCCCGCGGGTCCCTAACGTGGCTCAAATCAATTGTATAGACAAATATTGCAATTCCAGGATCAAAGGGGAACAAAAGACCTAATGGTCTTCCCAATAAAGACCATTTATGTTTCCAAAGTGGTATAAGTTTCACACATTTAAACAACATGTGGGATAACGAGCCCCTATCATTCTGACATCTTTGACAGAATTGTGAAATAGTGTTATCTATCTTATGTAATCTAGTAGGTGTAAGGTAAGTTCTATGAACTATATTAAAGTAAATTTAGCAAAGAAACCATGCTGGTTGAACAGAGAGGTCGTGGAGGTGGTGAGGTCAAAACAAGAGGCACACCAGAGGTATAGGGGGACGGAAAAGGAAGGGGACATGGAGGAGTATGCAAGTCCAGGGAGGAGACCAGAAACATGAGAGAAGCCAAGGCCCAGAGGGGGCTGAGATTAGCACAGGGAATTAAGGGGGGAAGGGAGAAAGACTTTTTCAGATACATCAGGGAGAAAAGGAAGTGCAAAGAGACACTAGTGAGGATAAAAAGGATGGAGAATGGAGGAAAAGGGAGGAGCAGGCAGAAGCACTGAATGAATAATTATGCTCGGTGTTCACAGAAGAAAACAGGACCACTACCACCATGGGCTGGGAGGATGGGGATGGGGGAGGAGGTGGCAGATGGAAGGATTGAGGAGGTAATGTCCTAAAGGAACTGAGGGCACTGAGGGTAGACAAGGCACCAGGGCCTGATAGTATCCACCCAGGGTGCTGAGGGAGATGGCAGAGGTGTTGGCAGAGCCACGTGGATCTGTACAGCCCCTCACTGGAGTCAGGATGTGTGTCACTGGATTGGAGAATGGTACATTTTTTAGTTACTGAATTTTGTTGACCGTAAGCCCACTGAGACTGAAGGTACCTTTATCAGGGATGACCCAACCGGGGGCTGAGATACAGATGATAACCAACTAAAACTGAACCAGATTAAGCTGTTGGTGATATTTCTAGTGAATGGAGGAAATTTGGCAGAATGCCAGGAAAACTACGCAACTCTTTTCGAGAAGTGTCATGGGATCTTTAATGTCCACCTCAACAACCACCAAATCAGGCAGATGGGACCTCGGTTTAATAACTCATTCGAAAGACGGCACCTCATGAGTACAGCACCCCCCCCCCATGCTGCACTACAGTGTCACTACTGGGATATTAACCCAAGTGCCTGGTGTCGGGATAGAACCCATAGCCTTCTCAGCTCCCAGCCTCAGAGGCAAGTGTGCTACCTGCTGAGCCACTGACACAGACAATGAGTGCCATTACACAAGAGCGGACAAAGGGATGAACCAGGTAATTATCATCCAGTAAGTCTCACCTCCCTAGTGTGCAAACTCAAGGAAACAATACTAAAGGAAAGACTGGTGTCGTACCTAGAGGACAGCAGCCTCCAGGATGTGAGGCAGCATGGGTACATTTCAGAGAAGTCCTGTCAAACCAACCTGATACAATATTATGACTGGGGGACAGGTGAGCTAGATAAGGGTCATTACTTGGACTTTAGAAAGGCCTTTGATTTGGTGCCTCATGGGCAGCTTTGGGAGAAGCTAACTGGTGTAAGGGTAGGGGCAAAAATGATGAACTGGATTACAAGCTGTTTGAATGGGAGGCTGCAACAGGTGGTGGTGGGAGAAGAGCTCTCAACTCCTAAGTCATTGACGAGTGGGGTGCCCCAGGGCTCTGTGATGGGACCAGTATTATTTGGGCTCTTCATAACAGACATTGTGCATAGAGGGGTGAGCAAGGTAAGTCTGTTCGCAGACGACACAAAAATGGGAGCAGTGGTGGATGGAGAGGAGGGATGGAAGCAGCTGCAGGAGGAGTGGTCAGAGAGGTGGCAACTGGGGTTCAATGCAAAGAAATGTAAGGCTATGCACTTCAGGGTGAAGAACCCAAGGCCAGAATACTGGCTGGGGGTGTAAGCCGGGGATCTTTGAGGAGGAGAAGGACTTAGGGGTAATGGTAACAGGGACCATGAACAATACTGTCCAGTGCAGGACAGCAGCTGCAAAAGCGAACAAAATGCTGGGGTACACAGCGAGGGGGGTTTCGTCCAGGCAAAGAGAGGTGATCTTGCCCCTTTACAGGTCACTGGTAAGGCCACACTTGGAGTATTGTGTGCAGTTTTGGAGGCCATACCTAATGCATGATACAGTAGTCCCTTGTTATAAGAAACTGCCCTGGCTCCACCGTTTTTGTTCGTTATAGCGATGGTATGCTATAGATGAAATAGTGAAAAATACAGCACTTAATCAGAGATTGAATGAAATGCACACTAAACTGAGTAGTACAATAGTAGCAGAAAATATTTATTTTATGTATAGAAAGTTGAAAAGGTATTTACTTTTAAAGTTAAAAACATTAATTACTTTATGTATTATTTATTGAAATAAGCGTCCAAAGTTGCCTTATTTGCTCCACTTTGTTCATGCGGTTTAGAATCTCTATTTTCTGCTCCAGATCCAATGCCTTTCTCTTTTGTTTCTCAGCCATGATAGACACAGACAGATCAGACCATGACACAACCAAAGTAAGCAGCATTTTATTCATTTGGAACAGCTGCAATCAGTGCACCGCGAGTGGCAAATGCCGCAGAATATGGAGGAAGGTTTATTAATTAACAGGGCTTGATTCGTAATCAATTAAGCACTCAAAGTTTTCATTCTTGTTTCAATTCTGAGTAAGTACAAGCCACTTTAGTGTCAAGCACTATAGTTTTAAGTACTTAGGGACTTAGAAACAGGCGCTGTAACTACTGTGACTAACACTGATTGGGGGGGAAACGATTGTGACTGCATTTGAAAAATAAAGAGGTGATAATGGGGTCCAACTACCTTGTTCCTTATAACCGGGATTCGTTATAATGAGGGACATTATAATAAGGACTACTGTATCAGGCTACTGGAAGGGTGCAGAGGAGGGCATCAAAAATGATATGTGGAATGGAGGGGAGATACTATGAGACCAGGCTGGAAGACCTGAATATGAACACCCTGGGGATAGAAGGGATGGGGGGACATGATAGAGACATTCAAGTACCTGAGGGGAATTAATAAGGATGGGGCAGATGGGGTCTCTAAGCTAAGGAGGGAGGGGCACCAAGGGCATGGGCTAAGAATAAAGGGGAAATGATTTAGGAGGAGAATGAGGAGACACTGTTTCATGGATAAGGTGGTAGGAAAATGGAACACTACCAGAATGGGTGGTATCATGTAAATCTGTAAACAACTTTAAAAGGGCATGGGACAGGAAGCAGGGGAGAGTGAGGGTGGGGGTCGGAAGCAGAATGACTAAGGGGCGGGGGCAGCTGCAAACTAGGAGTACCAGCTGCACACTTGAGAAGACAAAGATAGACCAGGTGGTCTGTTTCTGCTGACACATTCGTATGTTCATGTGTGTGACCACCTTTCAGTGTGCCACCACAGGGCATGTGTCGACATGAATCCTAACCATTACTGGTTTTGGTTCATAGAACAAGTCATTACTGGAGCCCTTTGCCATTGCACATGCTTGGATTTGCCATTGTTGAGGTGAGCATGGATCCCATCAGGACAGTGGTGCATTTAAGCATAGCAAGCTGTATTGCATGGGAAGGTGCACACTATTGAACATATGCACAATGTGGTGTGAGGAATCACTCGCCTAGCATCCGCAGCTCCCTCTGCTATTCTCACGTTGTCAGTCCCCCCACCACTGTGAAAGACTCCCCTTATGTAGCAATACCAATCATTGCTTGTGCTTCTCTCTCTCTCTCTCCCCCCCTCATTTTCCCTCACTCACCTTCCAGTGGCGGAGCCAGGTTTGGGAGAATTTGGGAGCCAAGGAGTGCCATTCAGTCAATGACGGGCTCCACAATGGGCACTGAACAGTGAATAAAGATGGTGGCAGGGGGCCACTACTCACACGTCTCTCCTGCATCCCTCCTCCCAACTCTCCCCCAACCCCTCGTATCTTGACCTGTCCACTGTCTGTACCCCTTACCTGTTTCTGCTCCCCACCTCAGCCTGCGAATTGCTCTCAAACTACCCTCCTGACACCACCTTATTGCACACCAACCACAGATAGCTAGACAAGGCTCCATTTAGACTACAACAACGACAAGGCCCCTTTGGCCACGCAATGTTCTTTTAATTTCATCTAAAGCATTACTCTGTTGTTTTTTGTTGTTGCACTTCTTGAAACTGCTTGTATTATTGTCCTGTACTGGTTTGTGTGTATTCCTCTCCATTGTATGACATGGAACCTTTGTAAAAGAGTCCTTACTCAAAAAGTTGTTTTCTGAATTACCAAATAAATAAATAAATAAAATGAACATCGGAAAAAGCACAGTACATGAATAAGTCACAGTATTGGATAGAAACTTTTTCAGCCAAGAAATGGAGTCTGAAATCAGGAACTGCAATGAACTAACAAGAGACTGCACAGCAGAGATTGAACATAGTAATGTATTTAATATGGAAACACAGTGACAAACACAGAACAAGAAAAAAAACATACACTGCACACTTAGGAAAAATATACTGCACACAATTCCACAGTACAGCAGTACCCTGTAAAACACCGATGATCCCAGTCCATCATTCAGTGGTAAGACAACCCCTGTTCGGGCGTGTCCCACCACCAAAATCAAAACTCTGTCACTTCACTCATGATTACTGTATATGTCCCCACCACTCTGATACATTAAGCAAACATGCTGCTAAACAGATAGGGATAGTGGAAGTTGGCACATAAGCACACCAGAGCTGTGTGCAATCCCTTTTGCAGTTATCATACGTTAAGGCAATTGCTAATAGAGAGAGAGAGAGAGATAAGACTGTCAGTTGGGGAAAGCCAAAATTGTTGTCACTGGGTCCCATGTGGTTGACATCAGGATTCCATGGTTGGGATAGTTGAAATACATGAATGTGGGAGTTGATGCATGGGGTATATTGACAGTGCCTGTAGTAGTGGTTGCCAATCCCATTCAGCCAGGAGCTACATCACTGTGTACTCATGATCCATGCAAAAACGTTCCATGCACTCACTGTGCTTGATGCGTCACTGCTCCATTTCCATGATAAACTGCTCGCACTGCCTCTTCATGTCAAAATATTTTGCATCGGACTGGGCCATATACTGTCCTTAAAGTGTTCCGACATCGCTGAAACAACAGAATCAGCATGATATTTGCGATCACAGTGCATGCTAAGTGCGGGCTGAGTATTTTGACTCTGGGGCGCCGGGACATTTACTCAACATCAATGGCCAAAACTGCTGTGGAGTGACCGTTACCTGGATCAGGGCTTGCTGGATTTTGGTTCTCTTCAGTATCTGACTGACCCCTCAACTTGTTATCATCTTCAGTGACCTGACTGAGGCCACAGGAAGTATCCATCATCACTGTTGGCGAAGTAGCAGTGTGGGTTCCAGGAATGGCATTGATGGAACAGGGACGGGGAAGGGCACTATGATACGGGGGGGGGGGCAGCCACAGAGTACTATCTGATAGCTGCACTCTCAAGAAGACTTGTTAGACCATATGCACTGTATCTGCTGGCACATTTTGTATGTTCATATGTATGGTACTGGAATTTAGCACTCCCCCACCCCGAAATAACACTCTGCAGTCTCAGGATGTTTATTCTTGGGTGCTTTCGTTGTAAGATAAAACCCAGAAATGGCACTGTACAGTTGTTTAACATCTGCTTTGGTGGGTAACATATGCATTGGGCATGTAATGGAGTCCTTTGCCAGAGAGTTACAATACTGGCAATGCCCTCCACCACTGTGACTCGATCAAAACATTAAGAAACACTGGCTAGAAAATTCACAGTTAAAGGCTAGCCAAGTGTCAGATCACCATCACCCCACAGTAAATTCAGGGTTTCCAACCTGTTTGGTGACCACAGTCAAGCTTTGCTTCTTCACCACTCTGCTCCCCTTTACACATCCTCTTCTTGGGGATACTGGGATGCATAGGGAGAGGCATCAACAGTAGAAAACAGATAGTTGTTATCCCTCTGTACAGACAGCTGGTGAGACCCCACCTGGAGTACTGTGTGCAGTTCTGAGACCCCATCTCTGCAAAGACACAGACAGAGTGGAGGCTGTCCAGATGAGGGCAACCAAAATGGTGCAGGGTCTGCACCAGAAGACATATGAAGAAAGACTAAAGGAGCTTAATATGTATACCCTTGAGGAAAGGAGGGAGAAGGGACATAATAGAAACTTTCAAGTACCTCAAGGGAATCAACAAAGTCCAAGAGGGTGGCATCTTTCAGAAAAAGAGATGTGCAAGAACAAGGGGGCACAATTTGAAGATAGAGGGGGGACTGCTCAGAGGTAATGTGAGGAAGTATTTTTTCACAGAGAGGGTTGTGGATGCATGGAACAGCCTCTCTGAGGTGGTTGTGGAGTCAAGAACAGTGGGGGAATTCCAGAATGCATGGGACAAACATAAAGCAGTCCTAGTGGGGGGGTAGGAGGAAGTAAGCTGTTGGTTAATTACGATCTGCAGCTTATCTGTTGGGTAGGAAAATGGGTAGACTAGGTGAGCCAAGCGGTCCTTATCTGCTGTCACATTCTATGTTTCTATACATATATATATTGATCAAGTGGCTAGACAAGAAAGCACAATCTGCACTGGTGTGTAAAACAAAAGACCTGGAGTGGATTGTAATCAGTCCACCAGGTGAGCCACTAGGTGCCTACCTAGCATTGCTCATGTGCCTTATTTTAATAAGACTTGGAATAGTGACCTGGTATACTGCCACAGCAGCCAACTAACAAAAGTGGCATCATACGGGCAGGTCACCATGAGCATGCATGGGCATACACGTGGTGCATTGTTCAGTCCATACTGTGTTTTTGGGGAGTGCAGTACCAGCAGGAAATTGTGAATATGGAATGCCTATACTTGCAGTACCGCAGTATTCCACCTCCGTCTGGAAAGGGGTGGGGGTGGAGAGCATAGGTGCCGGAACGAGGGGGGAGGGCGAAAGGGGGGGTAGCCACTCCACTTTTTATTTCTGTATGGCAAAAACTAGTATAGAAAAAGTGCCCTTTGTACTGTCATAAGTGCCCTTTTGATTATCAGCCCCCTCAGCTTTTACCATCTTCTGGCACCTTTGGTGGAGAGTTGGCAGCCATGTTAGTATACCCACACTTGTGTAGTGATAAAAGCCAATCACACGTGGGAGAATACAAATGGCTGTGGTCCAGGACTGCACAATGGCACTTGCATATATTAAGGAGAACACTGAACAGCCGAAAGACAACCTGAGTATGTACTTGGCATATGATAGAGTAGCTAGCAGTCTTGAGGAAAAGCATATATTTCAGCTGATCCCTGCTAAAGTGAAATGAGAGATGCCCAATAAATAATGGTACAGTGATGTTGACAGCTCACATCAAAACACACGTGCCGTACATCCGGATTTAAGGGTACACAAATGCAGCTCTGCTTCCTTACTGTGGCCAGATACTGTGCATATGAGGCGCACCCTGGTGCATGCTGATGGTAGACGTGCACATCCCTGGACAGTACTAACAGCACTGAAACTGATATATATGTAAATTGACTGTTAGCGATGACTCAGCGAGGATCGGCCGATTAAAATATAAGTCCTTAGCTGCTGTGACAGTTGAAGGCTGCGGCAGAAGGTCTGTTTCTTGCAGAAGGAAATCAGGTGATCACAAGAAAGAATTCTTCTTATTCTGTGATTCTGGTGGTAAACAATCTGAAAAAGATGAATGACATACCACTGACCGAACACTGATTGGGCAGTGCCAGAGGGTTTGGGGTACTATTTCAGGCCTAACAGATGCCAAACAAACATGTAGCAAGCACCGTGAAACAACAGTGAATAAAGTTTCAATCACCCACTTGTTTACACCTTGACAGGATGTGACATATGCAGATTTCCCTCCCCACTACCCCTCCCACCCCAGTCTGCAACTAAAACAACAGTGACCACGCCAGAATTTAAATGTGGACTTTCAACATCGGTGTACAATGTGCACAATAGTACCATCTGAACGGCAGTCATTCAGCATTTCTGAACCGGCGGATGGAATGACTTGTTGGGCTGCACTATAGCAAACACCCATGGGAACCGGCGTAGAAACAACAAACTGCACAGCACCAGGAGGGAGATCAACAGCCCCAGCATTTCACACCACAACACACTTCTAGAGGAGCCCTGGATCTCAGCTTTTACAGCAACAGTTAAGTAGTTAGATAATTTAAAGTTACAGTACACCTTTTATCTGTACAATCAGATGTGGCCTGGTATTGATGGCATTACTGAGAAACCAACTCTTGCAGTACTATTGTGGGCAGCAGTTGTTTTTCTACTGTTGGTAGTGGTCATACCGTGCATGACTGTGGGCCAATCAGCTTGCAGCATTTTCCCTACGTGTTTTACAAGTGAAGTTGCATGCCTTAGCCTTTCAGTCTCAAACCCTCCTTCACCACCTGGGTGTTTCTGTATACCGCAGCAAGCTGAGCATTATTACTTAAATATGTGCTGCTAAAGTTAAGATTAATACATTTCATAAACTAGACAGAAAGCACTTGATTCAAAAGTTCTTCCTCTACCTACCTTTAGGACCTCCAGTTTGGGAACAGTGCTGTGGCACTCATGCGCAGGAGACTTTTCACAGGCTGCACGGACAGATATATGTTCGTCTGATTCATCACAAACCCGTCCCAGTGGCTGTGGCTGCTGGTCAGTGGTGTTGCTGTTTTCTGGTTCCTCTTTATTTCCAGTCAGACGTTTTACAATCTCCACTATCACTCCAAGTTTCCTGTTTGCTCTGAGCACCTTCTGCTCTAACACATCATAGCATTCACCACAGGAGACATTTCCATCTGCGTACTCCCAGTACTTTGTGATACAGGATATGCAAAAGTTGTGCCCACAATCTATAATGACAGGATCATTAAAATAATCCACACAGATGGGACACATCACTTCATTTTTCAGTAGTTCCAGCTCTTCTGTTGTTGCCATGCTCACTGTTGTCTGTTAAAGATGTCTATCTACTTCCCTTCCATTTCCTGAAACACAGAAACATATAAACATAGAAAGGGGTTGTTCCTCTTTCAGTACTGACAATGTCATACCCTATTAAAAACCCTTGCACTGCTACCAAACCTTATTATGGTAGTTTTATGCTATACTGGAGGGCCAATTTAAATCTTTTTACAGAGGTATCCCCTTAGGTCAAACATCTCCCATTATAGAAATCTGAAAACAGTCCTAGGCTCACAGGGTATTTGGAACTCCACAGCACCACAGATTTAGTTCCTTTAGTAATGGTTCGTAGTTCCCAAACCTACATTTCCATGATTCAGAGTTTTTTTCTGCAATATCATTTTACAGATACTGATATCAAAGTTCCCACACTCAGATTTTACAAATAATTATTCGTGTGTATAATATTAATGGCAAAGAAAAGATAAGCATGTAAAACTGTAAGAGTGTCTTTTACGTTCTGTTGCTGTCTGCAAGATTAGAAACGTTCCTGCCATTTATGAAGGAAGACCAGTGTGTATATCATGTAGGTGCATTACTTCACTTCTGTAATCCCATGTAGTTAGACAGCTAAACCCATTCATGAAGGGAGACCGGCATGCATATCATGTACACTACCGGTCAAAAGTTTTAGAACACCACCATTTTTCCAGTTTTTATTGAAATTTAAGCAATTCAAGTCCAGTAAATAACCTGAAATGGTACAAAGGTAAGCGGTAAACTGCTAGAGGTTAAAAAAAAAAGTTTAGGTTAGCAAAAACTGCTTTAGAGAAATTGCAAAGAAAGCCAAGGTGTCAGTGAGTACAGTTTCCTACAACATCAAAAGGCACTTGGAAAATGGAGGAAACTCTGACAGGAAGAGGTCTGGCAAACCCAAAGCCACAACAGAATCAGAAGACAAGTTTCTGAGAGTCAACAGCTTGCGTGATAGGCGGCTCACAGGAAAACAGCACAGAGTGACTGGCACCCTGAACCAGATGGGCTACCACAGCATTTTGCAGCGCCATGCAATACCCTCTGGTCTACGCCTAGTTGGTCAGGGGTTCATCCTACAGCAAGATAATGACCCAAAACATACCTCCAGGTTATGTCAGAACTACCTTCGAGGAAAAGAACAAGTCGGTAGGCTTCAAATCGTGGAATAGCCAGCACAGTCTCCAGACTTAAACCTCATCAAGCTGGTTTGGGATGAACTGGACAGAAGGGTGAAGGCAAAGCAACCTACAAGTGCAACACATTTGTGGGAACTTCTGCAACAGTGTTGGGAAGAACTTCCAACAATATTTGATGTCCATTGTAGGAAGAATGCCACGAGTGTGTTTGGAGGTTACAGTATATCTGCAAAAGGTGGCTACTTTGATGAGTCAAAAATTTAGATTAAATTTTGTTAAACAAAATGATTCTATGATTTATTTTTTATCTCCAATTGTTTATTTGTTCTATGCTTTAATTTCAGAGTACATTGAGACATTAACCTGTGTAAATTTCAATAAAAACTGGAAAAATGGGGGTGTTCTAAAACTTTTGACCGGTAGTGTAGGTGCAATACTTCATTTCTGTAACCCCCTGTAGTTAGACAGCTAAACCCATTAATGAAGGGAGACCGGCGTGCATGTCACGTAGGTGCATTACTTCACTTCTGTAACCCCCTGTAGTTAGACAGCTAAACCCATTCATGAAGGAAGACCGGTGTGCATGTCACGTAGGTGCATTACTTCACTACTGTAACCCCCTATAGTTAGACAGCTAAACCCATTCATGAAGGGAGACCGGTGTGCATATCATGTAGGTGCATTACTTCACTTCCTTAATCCCCTGTAGTTAGACGGCTAAACCCATTCATGAAGGAAGACCGGTAGGTATATCATGTAGGTGCATTACTTCACTTCTGTAATCCCCTGTAGTTAGACGGCTAAACCCATTCATGAAGGAAGACCGGTAGGTATATCATGTAGGTGCATTACTTCACTTCTGTAATCCCCTGTAGTTAGACAGCTAAACCCATTCATGAAGGGAGACTGGCATGCATATCATGTAGGTGCATTACTTCACTTCTGTAATCCCCTGTAGTTGGACAGCTAAACCCATTCATAAACGGAGACCGGCATGCATATCATGTAGGTGCAATACTTCACTTCTGTAATCCCCTGTAGTTAGACAGCTAAACCCATTAATGAAGGGAGACCGGCGTGCATGTCACGTAGGTGCATTACTTCACTTCTGTAAACCCCTGTAGTTAGACAGCTAAACCCATTCATGAAGGGAGACCGGCGTGCATGTCACGTAGGTGCATTACTTCACTTCTGTAATCCCCTGTAGTTAGACAGCTAAACCCACTCATGAAGGAAGACCGGTATGCATGTCACGTAGGTGCATTACTTCACTACTGTAACCCCCTATAGTTAGACAGCTATACCCATTCATGAAGGGAGACCGGGCATGTCATGTAGGTGCATTATCACTTGTAACCCCTGTAGTTAGACAGCTAAACCATTCATGAAGGGAGACCGCGTATGTCATTGGTGCATTACTCACTCTGTAATCCCTGTAGTTAGACAGCTAAACCCATTCATGAAGGAAGACCGGTAGGTATATCATGTAGGTGCATTACTTCACTTCTGTAATCCCCTATAGTTAGACAATTAAACCCATTCATGAAGGGGTTTACTATAACAACACTCGTTCATGCTTGAATCTTGCCTTCTGAAGCCGCGGAGTCAGTCGCTCTCATCAGTCTACACTTGGCGGCTTCTCTATCTCAAAACTAAGAAATAATTAGCGTAGCACCTACAGTTGACACTTTTTTTTTTTATACAAGGCACTTCTCTTTTTGGGGATTTTGGGGCATATAATTTACTGAAACGAACACTGCTCGGCCGTCTCTCTCTCTCTCTCTCACTCACTCACTCTCGCCCAAGTACTTTTACATACAAAGTGCATGCACCAGTAATTATAAAAAATAACAGATAGGCAAGTGTGTGCCTGTGAACATTTTTTTACACCCTCGGTGTATGATGACCACATAAACCTCTTTTGAGCTCACTTTTATAGGTTTATGGGTCATCAGACACCCCGGGTGTGAAACCAATATTCATAACACACTTACCTATCCATTATTACGTTCGATTCCGCACATGTGCAAGGAATGTCTTGGGAGAATAGGACATTTTGGAGGTGTGGCTGTCCTGCGCAATCCACTGCTCCGCTGAGCAGGTGTGGCAGTCCTGCACCATTGGATGTGGGTACTGTGTATGACAGCGGTGGTCTTCACTTCAAAGAAAACCACCGCTGTGTGCTGGCAGCGCCTCACGCCCCCCCAAAGCTTTGGTGCCATGCTGGGAGCCCACTCCAGTGTGGCAAATCTTGTTTTGGCCAGTGGGGGTGCCCAATCCCCTGTCGGCTCCACGTTCCCCCAAACAGCTTTCCCTACTGCCATGCTGGGAGCCTACCCAGTGTGGCAAATGTCCCACATCACACTGCGGTGTGCTGGCAGTGCCTCACGCCCCCCCAAAGCTTTGGTGCCACGCTGGGAGCCCACCCCAGCATGGCAAATCTTGGTTTGGACAATGAGGGTGCCCAATCCCCCATTAGCTCCATGTCCCCCCAAACAGCTTTCTCTGCTGCCACGCTGGGAGCCCACCCAGTGTGGCAAATGTCCCGCCGCCTGAATACAAAAACCCTGTAAATAAGAAAACGTTCCATCACTGTCTCCCAACCCCCACTCCCTCCCACAACCCGCACCCACCCACTGCACCTGACTCTCTACACACCCACTCCCATATTTACCTCCAGAGCTCGGCGTGACAATCTTTGCTGGACTGGGAACACGTCTGCACTCTTCAAAGCTGACCGCGAACTGAGGAGATGCTGGTAAGCTGTATAATGGGCTAGATGTTTTTTTTTCCAACTTTGTTGCATATCTCAGGCATTTTTTGGAATTTTTGCACCAAATTTTCAACATGGGGTTTTTGGGACCCCTTCTCATGAATGATGTCACTGTCATGGCATTATTCGGGCCCGGAGGGTGATTTCGCAGTCACTGCACAAAATCACCTTTCGGGCCTGATTAATGAAACAACACTGCCAGCCATAAAGTGGGCTCTCAAACGCTTATTTTAAAAAATCAGGTGGAAAACTTCCTAAAATGACCGTTTTACGAGTATGCGTTGCGCAGTTCTAATGCAGGCTATTAGTTTGCGAATTTTCAATATTTTCACTCCAGATTTTCAACATTGCCATTTTACCACACCTTCTTATGAGCAGTACAGCTGTCATTTTTCACATCCTGCCCAAAACGTGTTTCAGCCCATGTAGCGCACAATGGCACAGTCAGTGTGCGAACTCAATGTATGGGACACATTAAGAAAATCACAGTGTCACTGTTCATGAGCAGAGATCTTAAAATGGCTATGTTGAACATTTGGTGAAAGAAATTCCTTAAAATAACTGTTACGAGCATGCGGTGCGCAGTTCCTATGCATGCTCGTAAGTTTGCGAATTTTCAATATTTCCACTCCAATGACTTCCAAATACCTAAACAGCACATAGAAGCAAGCAACATTTGGCACTGACAAATGCTTGTTTATTTTTGCATTCGCTTGCATGCATGTTGCAAGGAATGTTTTGGGACAGTACGACTTTTTGAAGGTGTGTGACCCTCCTGACCAATGAAGTGCTCAGTGTAATGTGTGCAACCCTACTGCACCAATGGATGCATGAGCTGTCTATGACAGCAGTTTGGCTGCAGTGGTCTTCAGTTAAAAGAAAAGCACCACTGCAATCAGCGGTGGTAACATGTGTATTTAACATATTGACGTCACCCTTTTCCCTCTGACTGCTAATAAAATCCCTCCCACTTCCTCCCTCTGGTGCCATCTACCCTGCTCCCTTGTTATTGCCACCACCAAACACATTGTATGTGCAGATGGAGTACCCAGTCCCCATTGTCTCCAGGCCCCCCCAACAAACACCTAGGTGGCATGCTGGGAGCCAACCCCAGCATGCCCATTGTCCCTGTAAATGGGAAAACTGTACCGCACCATCTTTAGTTTTTTTAAAACCTGTGAAAACAGAAAACCGTCCCTCGCTGTGTCTTGTGCCCTCCCAAACCCACACCCACCCTCTGCATACCCCACCCTCACCCCATACTTACCTCCGGAGCCTGGCGCAATGATCTTCAGTGGAGTGGAAACACGTCTGCACTCTTGAAAGCCGAACGCAAACTGAAGAAATGACGGTAAGCAGTATAATGGCATAAATGTTTTTTTTTTTTTCAACTTAGGTGGCTATCTCGAGCATTTTTTGCAAATTTTGGCACCGCATTTTGAACAGGGGGTTCTTGGGACCCCACTTCATGAATTCAGTTACTGTCATGTTGAGTTATTCAGTCCCCAAAGGTGATTTCATGGTCACTGCACAAAATCACCTTTTGGGATTGATTAACTAAACAACAGTGTCACTGTTAATGAGGGGCTCCCAAAACCTATGTTGCAAATCTGGTGAAAAATGTCAAATAATGACTGTGTTACGAGTGTGCATTGTGCAGTTCTTTATGCATGTGAAGTTTAGACTTTCTTTAATATTTTCACCTAGATTTTCAACACTGCCATTTTACCATACCTCCTTATGAGCAGTGCAGCTGTCATTTTCACATCTTGCCCAAAACATGGTTCCTCCCATGTAGCGCACAATGGCACAGTCAATGTCTGAACTCAATGTATGGGACACATTAAGAAAATCACAGTGTCACTGTTCATGAGCAGAGGTCCCAAAATGCCTATGTTGAAAATTTGGTGACAAAAGTCAACAAAATGACTGTATCATGAGCGTTCATTGCGCAGTTTCCATGTACGCTCGTAAGTTCGAGAAATTGTTGTATTTTCACTCCAGATGTTCAACACTGCCATCCCTTCAGACCTCCCTATGAATGCTACAGCTGTCATTTTTCACATCCTGCCCAAACTGTGTTTTTGCACATGTGGAGCAGAATGGTGTGGTTGCTGTGGGAAATCAATGTTCAGGACAGATTAACAAAATAACAGTGGTACTGTTCACAAGCAGAGGTCTCAAATGCTTTTATGAGGTGGGGGTAACAAAAAGGTCATGCTGAAAATTTGTAGTGCAAATACCAGCAATCGCACAGGGCATTAGGGTAAAGCACCATACGTGACAAACACCACTGCAAATACCTGCAAGTGAACGTCCGGCATTGACAAATGCTTGTTCTCTATAATATCACATTGGTGAGATATTGGGAAAATTGCAAACAAGGCACAGGTGAAACCATGTCTGCATCTTACCAGTATGCCTTTCAAATCACATAATTCGAGCAAGATTTCACTCACTTGTAGACTCAGCTTAATAAACATAAAACACAGAAAACCCACTGACAGACCTGCCTAATTCCAGCTTCCATCCTAGCCATACAAAAAAATCTTTAATCTACAGTCAGGCAGTTCTATACCATCAAATCTAATCTGATGAGGGAACAAGAGACAGTCAGCTCTCTTCACTTCAGAATTCCCTAATCCAGCAGGGTCACACCCCGTGACAAACTGACAGAGAAATTGAATGGGCAGTACAAAAACCATGAGAAAATCTGCTGGAATACAGGCAAAAAAGATCAAACTGATCGCACACCCCTAGCTGTCACTCTCAGCCCTATGCTAAAACCCCTTCAGCAAATTATTAAAGATGCTGAGTGAAGATGAAGACTTAAAGAGTCACTGATGTGAAAAGTACCACATTGCAGAATCTGAATAAGCATACCCCCAGTACATCTCATACCAAAAACTAGATTTTTGCATTACATCATTTTAAAGTTATTAGCCATTTTATAACCCTGAGTTCACTACCTGTTCAAAACAGTCTGTTTCAGTGAAGAGCTGCTGCTGATGTCATCTAGGGAACACACAGTCTAGTATTCCCTGTCAGTAAGCTTATAGGGCCTGTTCCTCTGAAACTGAAACAGGCTTTTTTGACCAGGTAGTAAAATCAGGGTTATAAAATAGCCCATAACTTTAAAATGAAGTAATGGAGAAATCTAGTTCTTGGTATGGGATTTACTGGGGTATACAAAATCACACATGCCCCCACAATGCAAAGCATCATGGGCTGCATATGCAAATCACCACAGAATGTTTGCTTATTCTAATTCTGCAATGTTGCACTTTTGGCCAGATGGTGTCAGCTGCTCTTTAAGGACATCTTCCCTGAACCACCTGTAATTGCATGTAAGCAGCCCTCCGACCTCTCTAACATAATAATCCATATCTCCCAGCATAACAAAATAACTGGGAAACAAGAGGGACAACACCATGCAGGATGGCATGTAAGATCTGCATCCATATATGCACACGGACCACCATCGAGACAAGCCAGAACAGCACAGTAAACATCAATGGATCCTACACCTGTCAATCCAGCAATGTGGGTTATCTAATTCAGTTAATGAAGTGCACAAATGAGTGCTATATTGGGGAAACTAGGCAACCACGGCAAACCAGGTTGAACCAACACCGACACACAATAGTAAACCAGGTTAACAACACATCAGAAGGACACCATTTTTCACAAACAAATCATTCCCTCTCCTATAATTAACTTTTCAGCTTCAGTGCTGCCCACCCCCTACCCCACCGCTTGACTAGCTCCTCTCACAGATCACTGTGTATACAAACCTTACACTCTGTTTATCAAGGCTCTTATTTTCAGATGAGATGCACAGCGAATTCCTGGATGCACCACACATCTCTGGTCTTGAATGGGCCATCTAGGGCACGGCCATATTCAAAAACCACCAATGCACCCCCCCAGCTGCACTGCTGTGCACAACACTGTGATGCACTTATGCAAATGAGGGGTCTCCCATGCATAAGCCACGCATCACAATATTGAGACCCCCAAAGTGTAACTATGGCCAGTTGTACCAATGCATAGTTGAAACCCTACTTTAACTATTCAAGGGGTAGGTTGGTGCACTGTGCACAGTCTAGGGTTGGGTACACCTTTTCCCCTTCCTCAGCCCTGATTGCTATAATATAATATAAAGTCCATTTCCGTGATCACCCTGGTAGTCGAGTGTGCCCCCCGGACATCATGAAATGAAACATCCGCCCTTATTGCCTGGTACTGAAGTGTCCCCCCAGGTCCCAATTGTAGATGTCAAACAAAAACCCACTTCCTATTCCTGGTAGTCATATGCCCCCCCAGCCTGTTAGCCAGTGACCCACCATCTCATTCCTCCCAACTGAACCAAAGCCATCGACTGGTACAGCCCACCCAACTTATCGTTGCCTACTCCTGACCCTTATTCTAAGTCCTCACCTCATTCCGCCAATGGCTGCGATCCCCGCACTCTGAAGGTGCCAGTTCCAGGTACGACTCATCCTTCCCCACCTCTCTCCTGCCCTCCTTTCTACCCTCTGGGAACTAGTTCACTTGAGCTAACAACTAGTACTCTTTGTGCTGTCTGAGGTGTTCTCAGATTGCACTAACCCTGTGTTAACTTGCCCCTTGCAGCTGATTTTTTGCTCACTTTGTTCTGGTGATGTTCTCCACAGCTTATCTTCTCCTTCCCCAGCTGGTTTCCCCCTGTCTACCGCTCTACCCTCCTTGTTGCCCCTGCACCAGATCTTCTTCATTCAACAACTGCTAAATAATCTGCATCTTAACTGTGATCCATAACTACAAGGAGTTGGCTCCAAGGCCCAGATATTCAAAAGGATTGCGCATGGCGCAACACAACCCACTGATGCACCCCGGTGCGAAATTTAAAAGGGAAAAGTGCACCACACAAATCCGATGCGCTGAGGTGCATCAGTAATGTATGCAGGCACAGGTAGGGGAGGCGTGCCCATGCATAACCTGCAAAGCATGATATTCAGCCCGGGCCATGCAGAGTTAAGCAGGCACAACATCTACCTGCGCCTGCACAAAGTTATACCTAAAAAAAGAGGAACAAATTGAGGGCCACCCACAGGTGAGCTGCCGCATTGCAGGGTGCAACACAGCAGCTGCCACCAGTGGGTGGTCATCACCTGTTCCTGCCACACCTGGCGGCACTCCCATGCCCCGATCGCGGGCTTCAGTCATCCCCCATACAATATCCCTGGTGGTCCAGTGGACCGCGATGAGCCTAATCGCAGGTATCACTGTGTTCCCCCCAACCCAAAGTCCAATATCCCTGGTGGTCCAGTGGACCATGATGAGCCCAATTGCAGGCATCACTGTATCCAACCTCCCCAAGTCCAATATCCCTAGTGGTCCAGTGGATCGCGGAGCCTGATCGCAGGTGGCATTCATCACCCCAAATCCAATATCCTGGTGATCTAGTGAACCCCACCCCTCCCGCCCACTGGGTCCTACCTGCTCCCCCCTTCGGCGGCGGGCAGCAGCCCACCCGCCTGCTGCCCGCCACCCCTGAATGACAGCTCGGTAGGGCTGCACGCCATTGGTTCAGGCATGAGCCAATGGGCATGCAGCCATGCCGTAGTCTGTCCAGATATGTGAATGGTTCATTCACATATCTGGACTGACTAGTACGGTATGGGCTGCACGCCCACTGGTTACTGCTCTGAACCAATAGGGCACACAGCCCTACTGAGCTGTCAGTCAGCAGGTGGCGGGAAGGCAGGTGGTGGGGTGCTGCCGCCAACGGCTGATGGGGAGCAGGGTGGTGGAGCTCAGTGGGTGGGTGGTGGGTCCACTAGATCACCAGGGATATCGGACTTGAGGGGGTGATGAATGCCACCTGCATTGGGCTCCGTGCGGTCCATTGGACCACCAGGGATATTGGACTTGGGGAGGGGGGTACAGTGATGCCCGCAATCGGGCTCATCGTGGTCCACCTGACCACCAGGGATATTGATCTTGGGGGAGTGGTACAGTGATGCCCGTGATCAGGCTCCGTGTGGTCCACTGGACCACCAGGGATAATGGACGTTCTTTGTCCCTTATGGGAGTTCCCGCGATCGGGCTGCAGGGGGCGTTGGTCCCTGATGGCTGCTACCTGGCAGGGCGCCAGGCACAAGTCTTTGGGGATTGGCGCCCCTGCATGCTAATGGCATGCAAATGGGGCCATAATGAGATGCTAATGGCCCCCTCTGCGGCCTGCATAAATTATGGCCCCATTTGCATGCCCCCTTTGAATATCGCAGGTGCTGTGCATGGCGCAATGGCACTTGCACCACTGCATCTCAATGCTCCACTCTGACCAATTACGCTGGTGCAGTGCCACTGCGCGATGCTCAGTGGGGGTGACCAGGGTGCAATTTTCAAAGCAGTTGTGCATACAGTCTCAGTATGCTTCACCCTCAGCCAATGTCAGGAGCCAGGTAAGTGTCAGCAGCTACCACTCCCTCCCCAGTGAATACAGTCTCAGCAGGCTTCACCCTCAGCCAATGCCAGGAGCCAGGTGACTGCCAGCAGCCTCCACTCCCTTCCCAGTGAATACAGTCTTAGCAGGCTTCACCCTCAGCCAATGCCAGGAGCCAGGTGAGTGTCAGCAGCCACCGCTCCCTCCCCGGTGAATACAGTCTCAGCAGGCTTACCGCCAACGCCAGGAGCCAGGTGAGTGTCAGAAGCCACCGCTCCCTCCCCAGTGAATACAGTCTCAGCATACTTCACCCTCAGCCAATGCCAGGAGCCAGGTGACTGTCAGCAGCCACTACTCCCTCCCCAGTGAATACAGTCTCAGCAGGCTTCACCCTCAGCCAATGCCAGGAGCCAGGTGAGAGTCACCAGTGAATACAGTCTCAGCAGGCTTCACCCTCGGCCAATGCCAGGAGCCAGGTGACTGTCAGCAGCCTCCACTCCCTTCCCAGTGAATACAGTCTCAGCAGGGTTCACCCTCAGCCAATGCCAGGAGCCAGGTGAGTGTCAGCAGCCACCGCTCCCTCCCCAGTGAATACAGTCTCAGCATGCTTCACCCTCAACCAACGCCAGGAGCCAGGTGAGTGTCGGCAGCCACCACTCCCTCCCCAGTGAATACAGTCTCAGCAGGCTTCACCCTCAGCCAATACCAGGAGCCAGGTGAGTGCCAGCAACCACCACTCCCTCCCCAGTGAATACAGTCTCAGCAGGCTTCACCCTCAGCCAATGCCAGGAGCCAGGTGAGTGCTAGCAGCCACCACTCCCTCTCCAGTGAATACAGTCTCAGCAGGCTTCACCCTCAGCCAATGCCAGGAGCCAGGTGAGTGTCAGCAGCCACCACTCCCTCCCCAGTGAATACAGTCTCAGCAGGCTTCACCCTCAGCCAATGCCAGGAGCCAGGTCAGTGTCAGCAGCCACTACTCCCTCCCAGTGAACACAGTCTTGGCATGCTTCACCTCAGCCAACGCTAGCCAGGTGAGTTTCAGCACACTACTCCTCCCCAATGAATACAGTCTCAGCAGGCTCGCCGCAGCCAACGCCAGGAGCCAGGTGAGTGCCAGCAGCCACCAGTCCCTCCCAAGTGAATACAGTCTCAGCAGACTTCACCCTCAGCCAACGCCAGGAGCCAGGTGAGTGTCACCAGCCACCACTCCCTCCCCAGTGAATACAGTCTCAACAGGCTTCACCCTCAGCCAACACCAGGAGCCAGGTGAGTGTCAGCAGCCACCACTCCCTCCCCAGAGAATACAGTCTCAGCAGGCTTCACCCTCGGCCAATGCCAGGAGCCAGGTGACTGTCAGCAGCCTCAACTCCCTCCCCAGTGAATACAGTCTCAGCAGGCTTCACCCTCAGCCAAGGCCAGGAGCCAGGTGAGTGTCAGCAGTCACCGCCTCCTCCCAGTGAATACAGTCTCAGCATACCACCTCAGCCAATGCCAGGAGACAGGTGACTGTCAGCAGCCACTTCCTCCCAGTGAATACAGTCTCAGCAGGCTTCACCTCAGCCACGCCAGGAGCCAGGTGAGAGTCACCAGTCAATACAGTCTCAGCAGGCTTCACTGCCAACGCCAGGAGCCAGGTGACTGTCAGCAGCCTCCACTCCCTCCCCAGTGAATACAGTCTCAGCAGGCTTCACCCTCAGCCAATGCCAGGAGACAGGTGAGTGTCAGCAGCCACTGCTCCCTCCCCAGTGAATACAGTCTCAGCATGCTTCACCCTCAGCCAATGCCAGGAGCCAGGTGAGTGTCAGCAGACACCGCTCCCTCCCCAGTGAATACAGTCTCAGCATACTTCACCCTCGGCCAATGCCAGGAGCCAGGTGAGTGTCAGCAGCCACCGCTCCCTTCCCAGTGAATACAGTCTCAGCAGGCTTCACCCTCGGCCAACGCCAGGAGCCAGGTGAGTGAGTGCAGCCACCACTACCTCCCCCAGTGAATACAGTCTCAGCAGACTCTCACCTCAGCCAACGCCAGGAGCCAGGTGAGTGTCAGCAGCCACCACTCCCTCCCCAGTGAATACAGTCTCAGCAGGCTTCACCTCAGCCAACGCCAGGAGCCAGGTGAGTGCCAGCAACCACCACTCCTCCCAGTGAATACAGTCTCAGCAGGCTTCACCTCAGCCAATGCCAGGAGCCAGGTGAGTGCCAGCAGCCACCACTCCTCCCCAGTGAATACAGTCTCAGTATGCTTCCCCCTCAGCCAATGCCAGGAGCCAGGTGAGTGTCAGCAGCCACCACTCCCTCTCCAGTGAATACAGTCTCAGCACGCTTCACCTCAGCCAACGCCAGGAGCCAGGTGAGTGTCAGCAGCCACTCCCTCCCAGTGAATACAGTCTCAGCAGGCTTCACCTCAGCCAATGCCAGGAGCCAGGTCAGTGTCAGCAGCCACTACTCCTCCCAGTGAACACAGTCTTGGCATGCTTCACCCTCAGCCAACGCTAGAAGCCAGGTGAGATTCAGCAGCCACTACTCCCTCCCAATGAATACAGTCTCAGCAGGCTTCCGCCGCAGCTAACGCCAGGAGCCAGGTGAGTGCCAGCAGCCACCAGTCCCTCCCAGTGAATACAGTCTCAGCAGACTTCACCTCAGCCAACGCCAGGAGCCAGGTGAGTGTCAGCAGCCACCTCCCTCCCAGTGAATACAGTCTCAGCAGGCTTCACCCTCAGCCAACACCAGGAGCCAGGTGAGTGTCAGCAGCCACCACTCCTCCCCAGTGAATACAGTCTCAGCAGGCTTCACCCTCGGCCAATGCCAGGAGCCAGGTGACTGTCAGCAGCCTCAACTCCCTCCCCAGTGAATACAGTCTCAGCAGGCTTCATCCTCAGCCAATGCCAGGAGCCAGGTGAGTGTCAGCAGTCACCGCTCCCTCCCCAGTGAATACAGTCTCAGCATACTTCACCCTCAGCCAATGCCAGGAGACAGGTGACTGTCAGCAGCCACTACTACCTCCCCAGTGAATACAGTCTCAGCAGGCTTCACCATCAGCCAATGCCAGGAGCCAGGTGAGAGTCACCAGTGAATACAGTCTCAGCAGGCTTCACCCTCGGCCAACGCCAGGAGCCAGGTGACTGTCAGCAGCCTCCACTCCCTCCCAGTGAATACAGTCTCAGCAGGCTTCACCTCAGCCAATGCCAGGAGACAGGTGAGTGTCAGCAGCCACTGCTCCCTTCCCAGTGAATACAGTCTCAGCATGCTTCACCCTCAGCCAATGCCAGGAGGGTGAGTGTCAGCAGCCACTACTCCCTCCCCAGTGAACACAGTCTTGGCATGCTTCACCCTCAGCCAACGCTAGAAGCCAGGTGAGTTTCAGCAGCCACTACTCCCTCCCCAATGAATACAGTCTCAGCAGGCTTCCGCCGCAGCCAACGCCAGGAGCCAGGTGAGTGCCAGCAGCCACCAGTCCCTCCCCAGTGAATACAGTCTCAGCAGACTTCACCCTCAGCCAACGCCAGGAGCCAGGTGAGTGTCAGCAGCCACCACTCCCTCCCCAGTGAATACAGTCTCAGCAGGCTTCACCCTCAGCCAACACCAGGAGCCAGGTGAGTGTCAGCAGCCACCACCCTCCCAGTGAATACAGTCTCAGCAGGCTTCACCTCGGCCAATGCCAGGAGCCAGGTGACTGTCAGCAGCCTCAACTCCCTCCCAGTGAATACAGTCTCAGCAGGCTTCACCCTCAGCCAATGCCAGGAGCCAGGTGAGTGTCAGCAGTCACAGCTCCCTCCCAGTGAATACAGTCTCAGCACTTCACCCTCAGCCAATGCCAGGAGACAGGTGACTGTCAGCAGCCACTACTCCTACCCAGTGAATACAGTCTCAGCAGGCTTCACCCTCAGCCAATGCCAGGAGCCAGGTGAGAGTCACCAGTGAATACAGTCTCAGCAGGCTTCTCGGCCAACGCCAGGAGCCAGGTGACTGTCAGCAGCCTCCACTCCTCCCAGTGAATACAGTCTCAGCAGGCTTCACCCTCAGCCAATGCCAGGAGACAGGTGAGTGTCAGCAGCCACTGCTCCTCCCAGTGAATACAGTCTCAGCATGCTTCACCTCAGCCAATGCCAGGAGCCAGGTGAGTGTCAGCAGACACCGCTCCCTTCCCAGTGAATACAGTCTCAGCATACTTCACCCTCGGCCAATGCCAGGAGCCAGGTGAGTGTCAGCAGCCACCGCTCCCTCCCCAGTGAATACAGTCTCAGCAGGCTTCACCCTCGGCCAACGCCAGGAGCCAGGTGAGTGTCAGCAGCCACCACTACCTCCCCAGTGAATACAGTCTCAGCAGACTTCACCCTCAGCCAACGCCAGGAGCCAGGTGAGTGTCAGCAGCCACCACTCCCTCCCCAGTGAATACAGTCACAGCAGGCTTCACCCTCAGCCAACGCCAGGAGCCAGGTGAGTGCCAGCAACCACCACTCCTCCCCAGTGAATACAGTCTCAGCAGGCTTCACCCTCAGCCAATGCCAGGAGCCAGGTGAGCCAGCAGCCACCACTCCTCCCAGTGAATACAGTCTCAGCAGGCTTCACCTCAGCCAATGCCAGGAGCCAGGTGAGTGTCAGCAGCCACCACTCCTCTCCAGTGAATACAGTCTCAGCAGGCTTCACCCTCAGCCAACGCCAGGAGCCAGGTGAGTGACAGCAGCCACCACTCCCTCCCCAGTGAATACAGTCTCAGCTGGCTTCACCCTCAGCCAATGCCAGGAGCCAGGTGAGTGTCAGCAGCCACCACTCCCTCCCAGTGAATACAGTCTCAGCAGGCTTCACCTCAGCCAATGCCAGGAGCCAGGTCAGTGTCAGCAGCCACTACTCCTCCCCAGTGAATACAGTCTTCGGCATGCTTCACGCTCAGCCAACGCTAGAAGCCAGGTGAGTTTCAGCAGCCACTACTCCCTCCCAATGAATACAGTCTCAGCAGGCTTCACCGCGCCAACGCCAGGAGCCAGGTGAGTGCCAGCAGCCACCAGTCCCTCCCAGCGAATACAGTCTCAGCAGCTTTCACCTCAGCCAACGCCAGGAGCCAGGTGAGTGTCAGCAGCCACCACTCCCTCCCAGTGAATACAGTCTCAGCACGCTTCACCCTCAGCCAATGCCAGGAGCCAGGTGAGTGTCAGCAGCCACCACCCCCTCCCCAGTGAATACAGTCTCAGCACGCTTCACCCAGCCAATGCCAGGAGCCAGGTGAGTGTCAGCAGCCACCACTCCTCTCCAGTGAATACAGTCTCAGCAGGCTTCACACCTCAGCCAACGCCAGGAGCCAGGTGAGTGTCAGCAGCCACCACTCCTCCCAGTGAATACAGTCTCAGCACGCTTCACCCTCAGCCAATGCCAGGAGCCAGATGAGTGTCAGCAGCCACCACTCCTCCCCAGTGAATACAGTCTCAGCACGCTTCACCCTCAGCCAATGCCAGGAGCCAGGTCAGTGTCAGCAGCCACTACTCCCTCCCCAGTGAAACAGTCTTGGCATGCTTCACTCCACCAACGCTAGAAGCCAGGTGAGTTTCAGCAGCCACTACTCCTCCCCAATGAATACAGTCTCAGCAGGCTTCCCGCGCAGCCAACGCCAGGAGCCAGGTGAGTGCCAGCAGCCACCAGTCCTCCCCAGCGAATACAGTCTCAGCAGGCTTCACCCTCAGCCAACGCCAGGAGCCAGGTAAGTGTCTGCAGCCACCAGTCCCTCCCCAGTAAATACAGTCTCAGCAGGCTTCACCCTCAGCCAACGCCAGGAGCCAGGTGAGTGTCAGCATCCACCACTCCCTTCCCAGTGAATACAGTCTCAGCAGGCTTCACCCTCAGCCAACGCCAGGAGCCAGGTGAGTGTCAGCAGCCACTCCCTCACCAGTGAATACAGTCTCAGCAGGCTTCCCCCTCAGCCAACGCCAGGAGCCAGGTGTGTGTCAGCAGCCACCACCCCCTACCCTGTGATTACAGTCTCAGCATGCTTCACCCTCGGCCAATGCCAGTAACCAGGTGAGTGTCAGCAGCCACCACTCCCTCCCCTGTGAATACAGTCTCAGCATGCTTCACCCTCAGCCAACGCCAGGAGCCAGGTGAGTGTCAGCAGTCACCGCTCCCTCCCCAGTGAATACAGTCTCAGCAGGCTTCACCCTCAGCCAGTGCCAGGAGCCAGGTGAGTGTCAGCAGCCACCACTCCCTCCCCAGTGAATGCAGTCTCAGCAGGCTTCACCCTCAGCCAATGCCAGTAGCCAGGTGAGTGTCAGCAGCCACCACTCCCTCCCCAGAGGATACAGTCTCAGCAGGCTTCACCCTCAGCCAATGCCAGGTGAGTGCCAGCAGCCACCACTCCCTCCCATGTGAATACAGTCTCAGCAGGCTTCACCCTCAGCCACTGCCAGTAGCCAGGTGAGTGTCAGCAGCCACCAATCCCTCCCCAGAGGATACAGTCTCAGCAGGCTTCACCCTCAGCCAATGCCAGGTGAGTGTCAGCAGCCACCACTTCCTCCCATGTGAATACAGTCTCAGCATGCTTCACCCTCAGCCAATGCCAGGAGCCAGGTGAGTGTCAGCAGACACCGCTCCCTCCCCAGTGAATACAGTCTCAGCATACTTCAACCTCGGCCAATGCCAGGAGCCAGGTGAGTGTCAGCAGCCACCGCTCCCTCCCCAGTGAATACAGTCTCAGCAGGCTTCACCCTCGACCAACGCCAGGAGCCAGGTGAGTGTCAGCAGCCACCACTACCTCCCCAGTGAATACAGTCTCAGCAGACTTCACCTCAGCCAACGCCAGGAGCCAGGTGAGTGTCAGCAGCCACCACCCCTCCCAGTGAATACAGTCTCAGCACGCTTCACCTCAGCCAACGCCAGGAGCCAGGTGAGTGCCAGCAACCACCACTCCCTCCCCAGTGAATACAGTCTCAGCAGGCTTCACCCTCAGCCAATGCCAGGAGCCAGGTGAGTGCCAGCAGCCACCACTCCCTCCCCAGTGAATACAGTCTCAGCAGGCTTCACCCTCAGCCAATGCCAGGAGCCAGGTGAGTGTCAGCAGCCACCACTCCCTCTCCAGTGAATACAGTCTCAGCAGGCTTCACCCTCAGCCAACGCCAGGAGCCAGGTGAGTGTCAGCAGCCACCACTCCCTCCCCAGTGAATACAGTCTCAGCAGGCTTCACCCTCAGCCAATGCCAGGAGCCAGGTCAGTGTCACAGCCACTACTCCCTCCCCAGTGAACACAGTCTTGGCATGCTTCACCCTCAGCCAACGCTAGAAGCCAGGTGAGTTTCAGCAGCCACTACTCCCTCCCCAATGAATACAGTCTCAGCAGGCTTCCGCCGGAGCCAACGCCAGGAGCCAGGTGAGTGCCAGCAGCCACCAGTCCCTCCCCAGTGAATACAGTCTCAGCAGACTTCACCCTCAGCCAACGCCAGGAGCCAGGTGAGTATCAGCAGCCACCACTCCCTCCCCAGTGAATACAGTCTCAGCAGGCTTCACCCTCAGCCAACACCAGGAGCCAGGTGAGTGTCAGCAGCCACCACTCCCTCCCCAGTGAATACAGTCTCAGCAGGCTTCACCCTCGGCCAATGCCAGGAGCCAGGTGACTGTCAGCAGCCTCAACTCCCTCCCCAGTGAATACAGTCTCAGCAGGCTTCACCCTCAGCCAATGCCAGGAGCCAGGTGAGTGTCAGCAGTCACCACTCCCTCCCCAGTGAATACAGTCTCAGCATACTTCACCCTCAGCCAATGCCAGGAGACAGGTGACTGTCAGCAGCCACTACTCCCTTCCCAGTGAATACAGTCTCAGCAGGCTTCACCCTCAGCCAATGCCAGGAGCCAGGTGAGAGTCACCAGTGAATACAGTCTCAGCAGGCTTCACCCTCGGCCAACGCCAGGAGCCAGGTGACTGTCAGCAGCCTCCACTCCCTCCCCAGTGAATACAGTCTCAGCAGGCTTCACCCTCAGCCAATGCCAGGAGACAGGTGAGTGTCAGCAGCCACTGCTCCCTCCCCAGTGAATACAGTCTCAGCATGCTTCACCCTCAGCCAATGCCAGGAGCTAGGTGAGTGTCAGCAGACACCGCTCCCTCCCCAGTGAATACAGTCTCAGCATACTTCACCCTCGGCCAATGCCAGGAGCCAGGTGAGTGTCAGCAGCCACCGCTCCCTCCCCAGTGAATACAGTCTCAGCAGGCTTCACCCTCGGCCAACGCCAGGAGCCAGGTGAGTGTCAGCAGCCACCACTACCTCCCCAGTGAATACAGTCTCAGCAGACTTCACCCTCAGCCAACGCCAGGAGCCAGGTGAGTGTCAGCAGCCACCACTCCCTCCCCAGTGAATACAGTCTCAGCAGGCTTCACCCTCAGCCAACGCCAGGAGCCAGGTGAGTGCCAGCAACCACCACTCCCTCCCCAGTGAATACAGTCTCAGCAGGCTTCACCCTCAGCCAATGCCAGGAGCCAGGTGAGTGCCAGCAGCCACCACTCCCTCCCCAGTGAATACAGTCTCAGCAGGCTTCACCTCAGCCAATGCCAGGAGCCAGGTGAGTGTCAGCAGCCACCACTCCCTCTCCAGTGAATACAGTCTCAGCAGGCTTCACCCTCAGCCAACGCCAGGAGCCAGGTGAGTGACAGCAGCCACCACTCCCTCCCCAGTGAATACAGTCTCAGCTGGCTTCACCTCAGCCAATGCCAGGAGCCAGGTGGAGTGTCAGCAGCCACCACTCCTCCCAGTGAATACAGTCTCAGCAGGCTTCACCTCAGCCAATGCCAGGAGCCAGGTCAGTGTCAGCAGCCACTACTCCCTCCCCAGTGAACACAGTCTTGGCACGCACGCTCAGCCAACGCTAGAAGCCAGGTGAGTTTCAGCAGCCACTACTCCCTCCCCAATGAATACAGTCTCAGCATGCTTCACCCTCAGCCAATGCCAGGAGCCAGGTGAGTGTCAGCAGCCACCACTCCCTCCCCAGTGAATACAGTCTCAGCATGCTTCACCCTCAGCCAACGCCAGGAGCCAGGTGAGTGTCAGCAGCCACCACTCCCTCCCCAGTGAATACAGTCTCAGCATGCTTCACCCTCAGCCAATGCCAGGAGCCAGGTGAGTGCCAGCAGCCACCACTCCCTCCCCAGTGAATACAGTCTCAGCATGCTTCACCCTCAGCCAATGCCAGGAGCCAGGTGAGTGTCAGCAGCCACCACTCCCTCTCCAGTGAATACAGTCTCAGCAGGCTTCACCCTCAGCCAACGCCAGGAGCCAGGTGAGTGACAGCAGCCACCACTCCCTCCCCAGTGAATACAGTCTCAGCAGGCTTCACCCTCAGCCAATGCCAGGAGCCAGGTGAGTGTCAGCAGCCACCACTCCCTCCCCAGTGAATACAGTCTCAGCAGGCTTCACCCTCAGCCAATGCCAGGAGCCAGGTCAGTGTCAGCAGCCACTACTCCCTCCCCAGTGAACACAGTCTTGGCATGCTTCACGCTCCGCCAACGCTAGAAGCCAGGTGAGTTTCAGCAGCCACTACTCCCTCCCCAATGAATACAGTCTCAGCAGGCTTCCGGCGCAGCCAACGCCAGGAGCCAGGTGAGTGCCAGCAGCCACCAGTCCCTCCCCAGCGAATACAGTCTCAGCAGGCTTCACCTCAGCCAACGCCAGGAGCCAGGTGAGTGTCAGCAGCCACCACTCCCTCCCCAGTAAATACAGTCTCAGCAGGCTTCACCCTCAGCCAACGCCAGGAGCCAGGTGAGTGCCAGCAGCCACCACTCCCTCCCCAGTGAATACAGTCTCAGCAGGCTTCACCCTCAGCCAACGCCAGGAGCCAGGTGAGTGTCAGCAGCCGCCACTCCCTCACCAGTGAATACAGTCTCAGCAGGCTTCCCCCTCAGCCAACGCCAGGAGCCAGGTGTGTGTCAGCAGCCACCACCCCCTACCCTGTGATTACAGTCTCAGCATGCTTCACCCTCGGCCAATGCCAGGAACCAGGTGAGTGTCAGCAGCCACCACTCCCTCACCAGTGAATACAGTCTCAGCAGGCTTCACCCTCAGCCAGTGCCAGGAGCCAGGTGAGTGTCAGCAGCCACCACTCCCTCCCCAGTGAATGCAGTCTCAGCATGCTTCACCCTCAGCCAATGCCAGTAGCCAGGTGAGTGTCAGCAGCCACCACTCCCTCCCCAGAGGATACAGTCTCAGCAGGCTTCACCCTCAGCCAATGCCAGGTGAGTGTCAGCAGCCACCACTCCCTCCCATGTGAATACAGTCTCAGCAGGCTTCACCCTCAGCCAATGCCAGGAACCAAGTGAGTTTCGAGAACTGGAACCCTCCCTCCCCCAATGCATGCAATCACAGACAGCCTCTCCCCCAGTCAGTGCTAGGAGCCAGGTGAGTGCCCAAAACTGAAACCCTCCCTCCCCCAGTGCATGCAATCGCAGATTGCCTCAACCTCAGTCAATGCTAGGGGTCAGGTGAGTGTGAGAACTGGAACCCTCCCTCCCCCAGTGCATCAATCATAGACTGCCTCTCCCCCAGTCAGTGCTAGGGACCAGGTGAGTGCCCAAAACTGAAACCCTCCCTCTCCCAATTCATGCAGTCACAGCCTGCCTCTCCCCAAGTCAACGCCAATGGCAGGTTACAGCCAAGAACTGAAACACTCCCTCCCCCAATGCATGCAGTCTCAGCCTGTCTCACCCCCAGGCAATGCAAGGAGGCAGGCAAGTGCTGGGAACTGAAACCCTCCCTCTCCCAGTACAACCAGTCACAGCCTGCCTCACCTTCAGTCAATGCTAGGAGCCAGGTGAGTGCAGAGAAGTGAAGTGAACTCCTCCCTCCCCCAATGCGTGCAGTCTCAGCCTGCATCACCTCTAGCCAATGCTAGGGGCCAGGTGAGAGCTGGAAACTAAAACCCTCTCTCCACCAATACATGAAGCCTCAGCCTGCCTCACCCACAGCCAATGCTAGGAGCCAGGTGAGTGCCAGGAACTGAAATTCTCCTCCCCAATGCATGCAGTCCCAACCTGCCTAACCCCCAGCCAATGCTAGTGGCCAGGTGAGTGCCAGGAACTGAAATTCTCCTCCCCAATGCATGCAGTCCCAACCTGCCTAACCCCCAGCCAATGCTAGGAGCCAGGTGAGTGCCAGGAACTGAAAACCTCCTCCCCCAATGCATGCAGTCCCAATTTGCCTAACCCCCAGCTAACGCTAGGGGCCAGGCAAATGCTGGGAACTGAAAACCTCCCTCCCTTCCCCAATGCATGCAGTCTCAGCCTGCCTCACCCCCAGCCAGTGCTAGGAGCCAGGTGACTGCTCCCTTCCACCACCTGTAAATGTACCTTATTTAAAGGAGCCAATTAGGCCATGTATTGTAGGCCATTTCAGGCAGCACTCTATATTTGTGAGTAGCCACTGCAGGCATTTTAGAGCTATTAAGCTAGTGTAGGGACTATACCGCATGGGTCCCACCATGGAGTGGTGGTATAGCTTGCTCACTTTCAAATTCCAATCTGAAAACTAAGAGGACCCCCTTCTTTACATGAAGTTTAAAGTAAGTGGAGCCAGTGGCCATGTAATTGTTAAAATATTAAAATGTACCATGTTTGGGTGGGGGTGATTGTGCACTGGTATTCTGTTTTTAACATTTGAGTGCTAGGAACTGAAACCCACCCTCCCTTTTTCCCCTACCTCCCATCCTCCCTCCACCAATGCAAACAGTCTCAGCCTGCCTCACCCAAAGCCAGTGTTAGGTGCCTGGAAAATTCTGGAAACTGAAACGTCCACCAATGAATGCAGTGCCAGCTTGCCTCACCACCAGACAATGCTAGGGGTCTCACAAATGCCGGGAACTGAAACCCTCCCTTCCCCAATGCATGCAGTCTCAGTCTGCCTCGCCCCCAGCCAACACTAGTGGCCAGGTGAGTGCTGGGAACTGAAACCCTCCCTCCCCCAGTGCATGCAGCCTCCACCTGCCTTAAACATAGCCAATGCTAGGGGCCAGGCAAGTGCTGGGAACTGAGCCCCTCTCCCCAATGGATGCAGTCACAGACTGCATCACCCTTAGCCAATGCTAGGCACCAGGTGATTGTCAGGAAGTGAAACTCTCTCCCCCATATGCGTACAGTCTCAGCCTGCCTCTCCCGCATCCAATGCTAGGTGCCAGGTGAGTGTCAGGAACTGAAACCCTCCCTCCCCAATGCATGCAGTCACAGCCTGTGTCACCCTCTGCTAATGCCAGGCACCAGGTGAGTGTCAGGAACTGAAGCCGTCTCTTTCCTAATGAATGTAGTGTCAGCCTGTCTCTCTCTCCCCCAGCCAACACTAAGGCCGAGGCCAGAGCCAGGAACTAAAACTCTTCCCCAGCCATAGCTCTACTAATCACTTCTCTTTCCTCAAGCTTTCCTTTTCCTTGGCCTCTGTCCCTGACACTTGAAAACATGATATTGTTGTCCCTCTTCCCAAAGGTGGTGACCCCTGCTGCTCTTGCAATTAACGCCCTCTCTCCCTACTTCCCACCCTTACTAAAATGAAGGAGCATATTGCACTCTCTCAGCTTCCCCATTCCTTGACTCAACCTCCTTTTTCATCCGTTTCCAGTCTGGGTTCCCTAATTCCCATTTCACCATTTCCTCTCCTCAGGCTTACTGACTCCATTCTCTCCAGAATAGGTCAGGGCCTTATCACCTCTGCCATCTTTATCGACTTGCCAAAGCCTGCAATGTGGTTGCCCACCCTCTACTATTCAACAAACTTAAAGCAGCTGGGCTTTTTATCTCCACTTCCAACCAGTTCCTCTGCTACCTTGAGGGCAGGACTGGTGATTCCATATCCCTTCCTCTACCCATCAATATTGGTGTCCACCAAGGCTCCCTCTTCAGCCCTATACTCTTCTATACTTTCCTGAATGACCTCCCTGCTGCCACTACCTCTGTATCCATATATGTGAACGCAGACTATACAGCTGTTTTTACCTTTGGTTCCACCCCGTCTGATCTGTTGGCCAAGTTCCAGCCAGACTACGATAACATCCAACACTGGTTCCATTCAAATCATCTGTCCCTCAACACACAAAAAAAAAAAAAAACGGTCTCTGTGACCTTTGGCTTGAGAAGAAGCTCTCCCAACTTGCTGCCCTCCCATCCTTCCACATCCTTAATCAGACACCGCTCAACAATGTGCCCTTCTTCTGTCATTTTGCTCTGAACTGCCCTGCCCAGCACCCACAATTGCCCCCTTTATATCTCTCGCTCTCTCTTCCCCACCTTGAAGTAAGGTGCCTCACTCACTGTTCCTCCTTTGTAGCCAAATACTGGCTTGGCTCTCTCCCTTCATAGCCATGTCTTTCCTTCCCTCTTCCTTTTCCTTAACCCCTTCACAACTCTGACTTCCATTCCCTGGCACCCTGTCAATGTCATGCTCTGCTGGACAGGCTGCCTTCTCCTATCATTTCCACAAACTTTGATATTCTCTTCCACTTCCTATCTGCTCTACCTCTATGCTCCCTTTCCTTGCTCCTCCTAAATGTCTTGTCCCACACCCGCAACTGCATCTTATCCCACCTCTGTTCCACTCTTCCACTTCCTGTACCTCATCCCTTTTCCTGTCCCCCTTAACTTCAACTGACAAACATGTAATGCACACTGCACCTTAACTGAACCCTACTGCTACACTCCTGATGTTTTTCTCTGCAATATCCCATTCCAGCTGTATGTAATACTTATATAAACTGCCAGTTACATCCTGTTTTGATGCTTCTTCAGTCGTACATAATTTTGTCTAAAACATGCCAAATGTCCCTCTTTTAACCCCCCGACCCATCTAGAAGCAAGTGTCTATTGGCTCAGTATGTCTTTCCTGGTGAAACGTTTGAAACAAATATATAAACAGACGAGGAGGGGAGATATTTCAGCAACCCTCCCCCTGCTCTGGAGACACAGCCAGTAACCTTGAGAAAGACTGGGAAACCCATTGATTCTCACTCAGCTTCTTCAGAAGCACAGAGAGACCTTCCCCCCAATTGTTTAACCAGGAGAGACACACTATGCTGAAAGCTTGTTTACAGGTGCGACCCGGGAGCACAGAGAAGTTAAGTGACTTTCTCGGCGTCACACAGTATCAATCAATCAATCAAAATCTTTATTCATACATTCATATATTGATGGAGGAGGAACATCTGGATATTATGGCAGTCACAGAAACATGGTTCACACAAAACCATGACTGGGACGCAAACATACCAGGGTACACTATCTGCAGGAGGGAGAGAGAGAGGGTAAAAGAGGAGGAGGAGTAGCTCTTTACATAAGGGAAGGAATCAAAGCAGCAGAACAAAAGGGAAAACAGGGAGGAGAAGAAGCAATGTGGGTAAATTTGGAGACCGGCAATGGCACCACAATCCGCACAGGGGTTGTATACAGACCTCCTTCTCAGGGGGAGTAAATGGACAAGGAAATGATAGAAAGTATACTTAGTATGGCAGAAAAAGGGGAGATATTGCTGATGGGTGATCTGAATATGCCAGATGTTAACTGGAGTGCAGTTGCAGCAGCCACTTCGAAGAGTGGGGTTATTCTAGATGCTTTACAGGGGGCATGCCTTAGACAACTAGTATTGGAGCCCACTCAAGAGGGAGCAATCTTAGACCAGGTTCTCTCAAATGGAGGTGAAGAAAGGATCACAGATGCGGAAGTGGGTAGCCATCTGGGAACTAGCGACCATCGAACAGTATGGTTCACAATAAACACAGCAATAGAGTCAAGCCATACAAAGGCAAAGGTACTGGACTTTAGGAGGGCTGACTTTGTCAAAATGGGTGAGTGCCTAAGGAATGCACTAGCAAATGGGCAGGAAGGAGGGTGGAAGAACAATGGGAATAATAAAACTGCCATCACAGAGGTAAAGCCTTAGTGTGAAGCAAATAAACAAAATGAAATGATGTAAGAAACCACTATGGTTCTCAAATGAAGTGGCAGTGAAGGTTCAAGAGAAAAAGAAAGCATTCAGGAAGTACAATGAATCACAGAAGGAGCAGGACAGAGAACTGTATCAGTTAAAGCAAAATGAAGCTGGGAAGGCAGTCAGAACAGCAAAGGCCCAAACTGAGGAAAAGATAGCCAACTCAGTTAAGAAGGGGGATAAAACCTTTTATAGGTACATCAGGGAGCGAAGGAAGACCAAGGGAGGGATAGTGAGGCTTAATAAAGGCGGAGGGTGGGCAGAGGGTGACTGTGAAAGGCAGAGATACTAAACAAATATTTTTGTTCAGTATTTACAAAGGAAGAGGGGGAGGTACCTAAAACAAACAGTAGAAACACTCTGGATACAGAAGTTGATACCGGCCCATTTACAGAAGAAAGGGTTCTGAAAGAACTCTTAAAACTGAAGTTGGACAAAGCAATGGGGCCTGATGGGATTCATCTCAGAATTCTAAAAGAACTAAGGGTGGAATTAGTGACACCACTGACTACCCTCTTTAACAAATCATGGGAGGATGGGGTGGTACCAGAGGACTGGAGGAGGGCAGATGTGATTCCCTTTCACAAAAGTGGGAGCAAGGCAGAAGCAGGAAACTACAGACCTGTTAGTTTAACCTCAGTGGTAGGGAAAATGATGGAATCACTTCTGAAGGAAAGAACTGTCGAGTATCTAGAGGCCAGAGGGGCACAGGACCCAAGGCAGCATGGATTCACAGCAGGAAGGTCATGCCAGACAAATCTGATAGATTTCTTTGACTGGGTGACCAAAGTAGTAAATCAGGGAGGGGCTGTGGACATGGCCTACTTAGACTTTAGCAAGGCATTTGACACAGTCCCACACAAAAGATTAATATACAAGTTAGCTAGCCTGGGAGTGGGTCCCAAGATGACAGCCTGGGTAAAAAATTGGCTGGAGAATAGGACACAGAGAGTAATAGTAAATGGAGTCCACTCTGAGGAAAGGGGGGTTACTAGTGGGGTACCACAGGGTCCAGTATTAGGACTGGTCCTCTTCAATGTCTTTATAAGCGACATTGCAGAAGGACTGGAAGGAGAAGTATGTCTCTTTGCAGATGTCACAAAGATCTGCAACAGAGTTGATGCACAGGGTGGGATGGAAAGGATGAGAAGGGACTTGGAAAGGTTAGAGGAATGGTCAAATGTATGGCAGCTTAGATTCAATGCTAAGAAGTGCAAGGTAATGCACCTGGGAAACAAAACCCAGGGAAGAGTACACAATGGGGGTGAGATACTAACAACAACAAAATGGAAAGGGACCTGAGGGTAGTCATATCAGATGACCTAAAGGTGGGCAAGCAATGAGAGGGCAGTAGGAGGGCTGGGGGAATACTGGGATGCATAGGGAGAGGCATCACCAGTAGAAAACAGGAAGTCATTATCCCTCTGTACAGACAGCTGGTCAGACCCCATCTGGAGTACTGTATGCAGTTCTGGAGACCCAGTCTTCGACAGACAGGATGGAAGCTGTCCAGAGGAGGCAACTAAAATGGTGCAGGGTCTACACCGGAAGACATATGAAGAGAGACTTAAGAGCTTAATATGTATAGCCTCGAGGAAAGGAGGGAGAGGGGACATGATAGAAACTTTCAAGTACCTCAGGGAATCAACAAAGTCCAAGAGAGTAGCATCTTTCAAAAAGAGGTGTGCAAGAACAAGGGGCACAATTTGAAGATAGAGGCGTGGCTCAGAGGTAATTTAAGGAAGTATTTTTCACAGAGAGGGTTTTGGATGCATGGAACAGCCTTCCGGAGGAGGTCGTGGAGTCAAAAACAGTGGTGGAATTCAAGCATGCATAGGACAGTCATAAGGCAATTCTAGGGGGTGGGGGTAGGAAGAAGTAGGCTGCTGATTAACTAGGAACTGCAGCTTATCCAGTAGGCAGGGAAATGGGCAGACTGGGTGGGCCAAGCGGTCCTTATCTGCCATCAAATTCTATGTTTCTATACAGGTGGGCACCATTGAGCAAGGCTCATTTGCAAGGTGAACCTGGTCATGAATACATCAAAGTACAGTACAGAAGCAGGTATACAAAAAGCAATAATATACAAGGAAGAAAAAGTATATGCAGTGTATACAGTACAGTACAAGGCTGAAATAAATAAAAGTGTGCAAGTGAGGGCTGTGGGATTCAAAACCAGGTCTCCAGATTTGCAGCTCAGAGCCTTAAACCACTGCACTATACTGCTTGCCCTGCCAGCAAGGAATCACAGCTCACTTTCAGTGAAGTGTTCCTTTCACACAACTTGCACAGCTCTCTAAGAGATCTGATGCCTTGCTGTGGTCATCAGTCTCTCAGACAGAAGAAGGGTTTATACAGTGGAGAGCTCGCCCTCTTCCCATCATGTCTGGCTCCTACTCCGTCCCATAAGTGCCATCATGTGTGGCTTCTCTTGCATGAATAACAAGAAAGCCTGACTGATGACTCAGTGACAGGAAAACACTTCTCCCCCACGGTAACTTATCTTGCTCTTTTTACTGCTGTCTAAATGCCACTTAGTATTAGTGACAAAATGAGCCAGCACATAACTTCACCATCTCAGCCACAAAATCAGAGTCCATAACCAAGGTCTTTGCAACCATGAGGCTCGGTGCCTCCTGCTACATCATCGGCTGCTATCATTAGAGTGGGACTAAACAACTGCCACTGGAGAAGCTACTTTCCAACAAGGCCATGCATGACCAGGCCACTGCCCTGTGGCAGGCCATGCATGGCCAGACCTCTGCCCTGTGGTAGGCCATGCATGGCCAGACCTCTGCCCTGTGACAGGCCATGCATGGCCAGACCTCTGCCCTGTGGCAGGCCATGCATGGCCAGACCTCTGCCCTGTGGCAGGCCAAAATGAAAAAAACAGAGATAACTTACATAACTCAGCCCTACAGGGAAACACAATGTCTCTGCTTGTAGCTGCAGACAGTGCCTGGCAATGTTCCCCATGAGCTGAGTGACAGTACTGCTACCAGTCTGAAGAAAAATTAACAACCAATAGAAGAACACGTTGCTAACTACTGACACCAACAGAAATGGCCCTCACATGCCTCAAGGGATACTCATCCAAGATGAACTGGCAAGGATCTCACCTGATGCGCCTTGTTGTTCCCATAGATGTAGTAACAACTGGTGTTTTGGTGGGAGCAGCAGGCTTTCATGTCATAAGAGAGACCCTCTTACCTGTTCAGCTAGATAGGGTATGCCTCTGTTACCCACAGGAGGGGACTGTTCCCTCCAAGCTGACTACTACCAGGATGGAGGATATGGAAATGACAAGGAAATGTAGATAACAGCAAGTACAAAACAGTTTGGGGAGAGAAATTATAAAGTCAGGACAGGATTAGCTCAGCTCAAAAAGGTAGAGTGCAGGGAAAACAAAGGAAAGTACGGTACTTAGTGATGGAAGGAGGTCTATATCCAGGTCAAGAAATGCAGTGTCTACCAGGAGGAGGCTAAGTGTATGGGGAAGGGAAGGTATGTCCAAAGCAAATGTACCTCCCTTAGGAATTATGTGAATATCCCTTTAAGAGTGTCTGTCAGCCTCAAGTGTAATGCCAGTTCCTATCCCCTTGAAGGACAGGGTCAGCTAATCTGCCCTGGCTTTCCAAAAAGGAAGGAATCAGTGTTGTCTGCTGGAGGGCAGAGAGTCTGCTGAGTACGAGAGTGGGAGGCTAGCACCTGACACATAGTGCTATATCCCATTGTCTGCAAGTTTCTCAGTAGAGGCTGGCATCATGAAAAAAAGTGTTCACTTGTGGCAGCTGCCATCAAACAAGGACCTGGAAGGGGGGAGCCCTTTCCAGAAGGAGAAAAATCAATTTTGAAAAATAGCTTCAGAGGTCTGTCTGTGAGGAGAAGTGTACCAGAGAGCACTGTGGGCCAAAGGTCCGAGGTGATATTTAATCGTTACTTGATGTACAGGTTTGGGTGGCACTCAGCAGTGCCCACACTCCTCAAAGAGAGGGACTGTCGCTGATAGGATGCATGTTCCAGTCAGCAGTGGAGTGGTACCTCAGAAAATGTGTGGTGTAGGCCATTCTGTCCATAGTGAAGATGTGCTGTGCCCAGTAGGCACCTCAGCTATGCCCACATGGACTTGGGAGTCTGTGATTGTGAGTAACATAGAAAAGTGTAAAACAGGATCAGCAACGGATGTGCTTTGTTAAGGACAGAGTGGATCACTGAAAAAACCCTCACTGGATCAATTAACACCAATATGTTGCCAGCTGAGAGACTGTAATTTAGCCCAGTGGTTAGTGTCTAAGAAAACAGGCTACCAAAAGTCTGTTTAGGTTGTCAGTCAGGTTCAGGAGTGGGGAACCCAGGCGTAAATGTGCTTCCTCAAGGCCAGAAAGATGTGAATAAAGTACCCCACCAGGGTTATTTCCAACCCAGAAGAATCAGTGAAATACCACCTTACAGCAACTGAGAAATGAACTGTGCCAGCTTTAAAAAAGGATAACATCATTGGAACTCAAGAAAAGAAAGGATCTGGTACATTTTAACTAATAATTCCTGTTTGGACAATCCATCTGTTTGTTTCTAACTTATGCTAACCCCCCCCTTAAATCCGCAGTCTAGCCAGCCCTGCCATGTGCCTATGGATGCCCTGAGGTCACCACAGTGCTTGGGAGATCAAATAAACTGACTTTTTGTTTTTTAATCTATTTATGACGCTGACATGCAGGGCAGCCACACACTCCTTTGGCCGGCTGAGCCCTTTTTCCGCTGCTCCGACCACCCAGACGCCGTGTGCTGCTATGCTAACCCCGGTTGTCCCAGTGTACAGTGTATCCCTTCACTGGGGAGGCTCCCCATGTGCACGCGGGTGGGGCAGGCAGGGACACTCGCTCAGTGCCCAACGACACCAGATTCCACCTTTACCGGGGTGAGTACAGAATCAGGGCTAACCAGCTTCGCAGCAGTGGAGAGGGCACGCTGCCATCATCTAAATGGCTGGGCAGCCTTTTTCTTGTTCTGTTGCCCCACCTTGAGCGCATGTTGTGATGTCCTTGTGTAGGCGTGCATGTCGTGCATGGTCACCCATGACACCAGATTCCATCTTTCCCAGGGTGAGTACAGAATCAGGGCTAACCAGCTTCGCAGCAGTGGGGAGGGCACGCTTCCATCATCTAGGTGGCTGGGCAGCCTTTTCGTTGTTTGTTGCCCCACCCTGAGTGCATGCTGTGGCGTCCTTGTGTAGGCATGCATGTGGTGCATGGTTATCCACACCACAAAGCACATCTTGGAAGAACTCAGCCACAGGAGCCACCAGACAGTGATGCGCCCAACTGGGATGCTCTGGATCCTCCTGCCAGCCTCTGCTCCTGACGCCCGGGTTTGGGAGTGAACCCAGGTCACCAGCGTGCCAGGCAAATGCCTTCACCCGGTGCCAAGTAAATGGACTTTGATTGTTTCTTGATGTAGAACCCCTCCCAAGTGACCATAACCCCAGTGATACCCCTAGACATGCTGGCAGGGTCCACCGACCACCCTACATAAAAAGTAAAGGTTACCTTTTGTAGGTGGAGGTTAGTCAGGGTAATGGCAAATGTAGCCAGACTCCTGAGCCCAAAGACACTATAACATAAATAAATAAAATTAAACACTTTGGCAAAGCACAAAAAAGCTTTAAATAACACTGCCTCTTTGCATGTACAAAATAACCTACTCTGCACAGTTTCTGCTTTGCCTTTTGTTTTCAGCACAGGTAAACGTATTTTCTTCTCATCTCCAACTTCGTGATCCTCAGTCAGTCTCTAACAGCACCTCCTGATAATTTGAAACTGCACATTTCAGAATCAATAGGGGTCCTCTGGATTCAGGAGAACAATGGGTACCGTGTCCTCAGAAAACAAGGTCCCTCTGCAGCTCCCGTTTGCTGTCTGTATGTCAGTATGTTAACGGGTACCATGTCCTCAGAAAACAAGGTCCCTCTGCAGCTCCCTGTTTGCTGTCTGTATGTCAGTATGTTAATGGGTACCATGTCCTCAGAAAACAAGGTCCCTCTGCAGCTCCCCTGTTTGCTGTCTGTATGTCAGTATGTTAATGGGTACCGTGTCCACAGAAAACAAGGTCCCTCTGCAGCTCCCGTTTGCTGTCTGTATGTCAGTATGTTAACGGGTACCATGTCCTCAGAAAACAAGGTCCCTCTGCAGCTCCCCTGTTTGCTGTCTGTATGTCAGTATGTTAATGGGTACCGTGTCCTCAGAAAACAAGGTCCCTCTGCAGCTCCCGTTTGCTGTCTGTATGTCAGTATGTTAACGGGTACCGTGTCCACAGAAAACAAGGTCCCTCTGCAGCTCCCGTTTGCTGTCTGTATGTCAGTATGTTAACGGGTACCGTGTCCTCAGAAAACAAGGTCCCTCTGCAGCTCCCATTTGCTGTCTGTATGTCAGTATGTTAACGGGTACCGTGTCCTCAGATAACAAGGTCCCTCTGCAGCTCCCATTTGCTGTCTGTATGTCAGTATGTTAACGGGTACCGTGTCCTCAGAAAACATGGTCCCCCTGCAGCTCCCCTGTTTGCTGTCTGTATGTCAGTATGTTAATGGGTACCGTGTCCACAGAAAACAAGGTCCCTCTGCAGCTCCCATTTGCTGTCTGTATGTCAGTATGTTAACGGGTACCATGTCCTCAGAAAACAAGGTCCCTCTGCAGCTCCCCTGTTTGCTGTCTGTATGTCAGTATGTTAATGGGTACCGTGTCCTCAGAAAACAAGGTCCCTCTGCAGCTCCCGTTTGCTGTCTGTATGTCAGTATGTTAACGGGTACCGTGTCCACAGAAAACAAGGTCCCTCTGCAGCTCCCGTTTGCTGTCTGTATGTCAGTATGTTAACGGGTACCGTGTCCTCAGAAAACAAGGTCCCTCTGCAGCTCCCATTTGCTGTCTGTATGTCAGTATGTTAACGGGTACCGTGTCCTCAGGTAACAAGGTCCCTCTGCTGCTCCCATTTGCTGTCTGTATGTCAGTATGTTAACGGGTACCGTGTCCACAGAAAACAAGGTCCCTCTGCAGCTCCCATTTGCTGTCTGTATGTCAGTATGTTAACGGGTACCGTGTCCTCAGAAAACAAGGTCCCTCTGCAGCTCCCATTTGCTGTCTGTATGTCAGTATGTTAACGGGTACCGTGTCCTCAGATAACAAGGTCCCTCTGCAGCTCCCATTTGCTGTCTGTATGTCAGTATGTTAACGGGTACCGTGTCCTCAGAAAACATGGTCCCCCTGCAGCTCCCCTGTTTGCTATCTGTATGTCAGTATGTTAACGGGTACCGTGTCCTCAGAAAACATGGTCCCCCTGCAGCTCCCCGTTTGCTATCTGTATGTCAGTATGTTAATGGGTACCGTGTCCACAGAAAACAGGGTCCCTCTGCAGCTCCCCTGTTTGCTGTCTGTATGTCAGTATGTTAACGGGTACCGTGTCCTCAGATAACAAGGTCCCTCTGCAGCTCCCGTTTGCTGTCTGTATGTCAGTATGTTGATGGGTACCGTGTCCTCAGAAAACAAGGTCCCTCTGCAGCTCCCATTTGCTGTCTGTATGTCAGTATGTTAATGGGTACTGTGTCCTCAGAAAACAAGGTCCCTCTGCAGTGCCCCTGTTTGCTGTCTACAGGTTGCCACTGGAGGTAGAGTGAGGGAAATCACAAATGCAGCCAGAATAAACCGGGCAGAGAAGGTAGAAACAGAATAAATAAAGCAGTTTGTCAGCAAGCCTTGCAATAACACTGTCTGTTTCTGTACAAATTCAAGTATTATGATTTGAAAAGCATTGCAAACTGACCGTAGTTTGCCCAGTTTCTGCCTCACCTTTTTAAACACACTCTGACACAGTAATCCTTGAAATCAGTAATTACCTCCAACTTATTGATTCTGTGTTTCAATCTCCAACACACCACCTCCTGATAATGTTTCAAAACCACACAGAGGTGTGAGTAGCTTCAGTTGTTCAGCACTTGGAAGCTTTTGGACTAGGAGAACAAGAGATATCCACAGTACCCTCTACAGCTACCTGTGTGCTCACCTGCCTGTAGCTGCTGTCAGTCTGAAGTCATTTCCTGTCCGACTCTGAAATGTGTCCTACACCACACAACTCCAGCCATTAATGGGCTAGTAAATACTGAGAAACAGTAAACTATAAGACAATGTGATATAACTGAGTGTAAATATTGTATCTTCTAAGATTTTTTGAGGCATCAGCTGGCTATAAATGGACTGGCACTGCTGACTTGTGTAACCCCCTTGCAAATGGGGTTCCGAATATGCCTTATGCCTGGGGTGGTGACCGGCATAAAGCCGTTTTAATGGGGAGCCGTGGAGTGCTCCCAAAAGCCTCCGTAAGCTGTCCCTTTAAGGGCTGCCTGTTGCTAAGTAATTGAAATGGGGGGGATTATGTACTGTATGCTTGAATCCCGCCTGGGGCACTAGCCAAATAACTCCCTGCTGCCATCGTTAGTGGTGCACAGGGAGTTCTGGTAGAGAATGTAAATGTTTGCTTAACATTGCTGTACCATAATAGTGATAATGTAGTTGTTCTAACCTGCCTTGCTTTGCAGCACAGATGGTTTTGATTGCCTCCTCCATTTTGGTTCAGAACTGCAGAATTGGACCAATCAGTATTTGGGACCCCACAGAGTCAGCTGACCAATAGAAGCACTGTTTGTAATTGGGAAAGGTATTATGGGCTATGGTGCTTTTTCTGCACCACTGAGAGCCAGAGAAAGTGACTGGCATGTGCCGCCAGCCAATAGGAGCGGGTCACGTCCGAACTGAGAGGAGAGCCCCTTACTGCTGGGGGTTAGATACATTGTGGCTAGAGAGGAGTGAGGAGCTTCTGTGCTTCTGCACTGGGAAGTGTTCGTGCGGGAAGCACGTGAAGGCCCTAGGCGGCCATTTTTCTCTGCAAGTGTGTTCGCGCTGGAATCCGCTGGCGGGCGGTCAGAGGAGGCTGTGCCTTGTACAGCTACCCACCAGTCTCGACCTGTAGGAGGACTGGAGAGAATTGCTGACTTGCGTCGGTCCAAAGGAAAAGTGGAAGCTGCCGTTGCAGTATTTCAGTGGCTGTGAGTTTGTGGGAGCCTTGGAAGCAGCTGCCTGGTGCGGTACCCCTCTGTTGCTGTTTGCCATATAAATGTGTGAGAAGTCTGGCGAATTTCAGGCTCCATCCTGGTAGCATTGAAGGAATCGTTATTTGCTGGGGTTGCGAGTACTGATTCAGGGTAGCTCCCTGCAGAGTGTTTACACAGTGGTTTCAGTGCATTATTGCATTGCTGACTGCCTAAGCAAACCTTTCTCCTATTCTGACCTGCTCAAGACTGTAATGTTTACCTGGGTTAAGGGCCCCAACCAGCTGCCACGGTTTGGACTAGCCATTAGGGCTTGGGTACCCAGGGACAGTAACTTGTAGGGTAGGCCTGTGCACAGAGCCCTAAGTGGATAGGAACAGTATAAGCCAATTAACCTGATTTTCCCCCTTTCCCCTGTTATCTGACCTTTTAATAAATCAGATTGCTGTGTTATAATTACATCCTGGCTGGTTTGAACTTTTCTGACAAATTGCTGCATTGTGACTGTGATATAATTGTACCTTACTTTACACGGGGTCCCTGGAGTACATTGGAATATATTTATCGTGGGGTTAGTGTACTAGTGGAAAGAATTGTTGACACCCAGTGTGAGTCACTAGTGGGATGGATGGGGGGGTTGCAGTAGCCCAGAGGGCTGTAACCAAGGCAGTCTCTGCTGTATTGACCCCAACCTCTGGGTGGAGACACCCATCCATGGATCCGGGCCCCTCACCCTGCCTCCGTGGGGGAAGACAAGGGTAGTAGCCCTAAGGGTAGTGCTCCCTTGGGGTTACAAATTGGAGGCACCCCTGGGATTTGCGTCCCCTAGTGGCTCAGTGAGGAAATACCTCAGATATGGAAACATTGGACGGGGCTATGTTGGAAAAGATTAAACTGGGGCCCATTAAAACCATGGTACACAGACTGATGGGATGGGGTGAGGCCGAAGAGCTAGACTCCCAGAAGATTTTATTATTGTTAGATGTGCCCCTGGGTACCTCAACTGTTGATGTTGTCTCTGTTGCCGAGCGAGTAAAGTGTTTAGGCAAGGTTGAGGTGAAAGGGCACATGACTGATCTGCTTGACCAGACGCTGCAGGTGCTACTCCTATGCAGTGTGGCCATCGACCCTGAGAAAGTATCTCCTGTGATCTACCCAGAGGGTGCATCCCAGGGTTGGAGGATAATTCATGTCCGAAGTGGGTCAGTCACCCCTGGGGGGTCTCCCCAGATGAATAGTTTTAAAGACAAACTGTTAAATTGTTGGCTGTGGAGGGGAGGACTACCCAGGAGTTGTTGCAAGCCTTGGTTTTGTCCAGTGATACTACTGCTAGGGGTTCCCCGGGTACCTCTCCGTGCCTGCCCAAAAGTTCTGTGTTGGCTTCTTTGCCCCTGACAGTCCCATCCATACAGCTTGATTCCTATTGTAAGTTAAAACTTTTCTCTGGCATGGTACCAGTGCCTTCCGGGGAGGATGACCTGGAGGCTTGGATGGACTATGCCACCCCTTTAGTCCAGGAATGGCAATGCTCCGAGGGGGAGAAAAGGAAGAGGCTGATGGAGAGTTTGCGGGGTCCTGCCTTAGAAGCCATTAGGTTTTTCCGGGCCACCCATCCAGAAGCCACTGCTGCAGAGTATCTCTCTGCTTTAGAAGGGGTTTTTGGGAGTACAGAAACTGGTGAAGATTTGCTATGGAAATTCAGGTCTGCTAAGCAGTGGAAAAATGAAAAACTGTCCGCTTTTGTTACTAGAGTGGAGCGGGCATTGCAGAAGGCATATAGAAAAGGGGGAATCACTGCTACGGCCCTGAATCAGGTTAGATTAGAACATGTTTTAAAGTCTGCTTGATTCTCTAGTGTAACACTGCTAAAACTCAAATTGCATGATCGGCGGGCTACTCTGCCTGACTATTGTCAATTGATGAGGGAAATTTGGGAAGTGGAGATGAAGAGGGTGGGAACCTGTGTGGGGCAGTGAACCCCAGTGGGACCCTGAGTCTAACACCCCTAAGGAGACTGGTTCGCCTGGAGGGTCTGAGGGGGGCCCTGGATTTTCTAGGTACTATGGGAATGCGAGTTGTTTCCCCTGACCCCTATGTGGAGGGTGAGTTGAGGGCTGAGATCAGGAATTTATGGGAATTGGTGAGGGACTTAAAGCAGTCTACTGTGTACCCTACTCGGTCTGGGGCCCCTGAATCATGTAGAGCCCTGGACCCTAGCCTTAAAGAGCTTTCTCACTCTCCTCAGGGCCCCCCACAGAATAGTGACCCCCGGGATCCCGAGTTTTGTTATCACTGTGGGGAAAATGGGCATTTTCAGCCTGAGTGCCAGAGGCCGGAGAATTTAAGGAGAGTTAACCACAGGCTGATCACCCAACACCACCAGGCACAGTCTCAGGTCCCTAAGAAAAGTTGTGTGACTCAGGCCCATGCCCGCCAGGCTACCAATGCTGTTACCCCCAACTGATTTCGAGAGAAATTCAGAATCAATGAAACATTTACATGAATGTGCCTATATTTTTTAAATGACTCTAGTTTTATTGGTTTTTTTATAGAATTTGAGTGATTTCACTGAGCCCTGTGACCACCGGAAGCAGGAAGAGAGTTGTAGTTCATGGGTTGTAGAAACGAACTACAAACTAATATTGAGGCATTAGAAGTTAATTTTGAAATTATTGGGTGACTTCTAGACCTTAGTTAGGTCCTTGACTCCTTTTCTAAGGACAAATCACTTAAATTTAATGCTTTTAAAAAACGAGTGAGATTAGCTGCACTTCCGGGTTCTGCACATAAATACTGACACTCCGGCGAGCGGAGCGAGAGAAATTCAGAATCAATGAAACATTTACATGAATGTGCCTATATTTTTTAAATGACTCTAGTTTTATTGTTTTTTTTATAGAATTTGAGTGAGTTCACTGAGCCCTGTGACCACCGGAAGCAGGAAGAGAGTTGTAGTTCGTGGGTTGTAGAAACGAACTACAAACTAATATTGAGGCATTAAGTTAATTTTAAATTATTGGGTGACTTCTAGACCTTAGTTAGGTCCTTGACTCATTCTAAGGACAAATCACTTAAATTTAATGCTTTAAAAACGAGTGAGATTAGCTGCACTTCCGGTTCTGCACATATCATTGACACCGCGAGCGTGAGCGAGTCGAGAGGAGGTGTATCATGCCGGAGACGCCACAAGAGTGTACGGCATGGTCTGCTGTGTCCGCTGGGAACACTGGGAATACTAGGAACAAATATTGAGCACGAGAAAGTTAACTTTGGGGTGGTAAGTAAGAGTACCAACAACATTGAAATGGCCCAAACAAGGCTTAAGAAACTAAAAGGCAAAAAACATGTAGGAATATGTAGTGTATGTTGAGGAGGTGACTAACTCAGAGTTTACTTGTGATAAATGTATCAAAACTCTGCATTGATTAAAGAGATAGCTGAACTTGAAACAAGACTTCAAACATACAAAGACATATCTAAATTGGAGGACTACATAAATGAAGCTGTATGTGATGTTAGTAGTAGGCAATCTATGGTTTTTAATAAAACTGGGCACCAAGAGTACCCGTCTGATAGAATTGAGGTTGGGGAATCATCCAACAATGACGTAAATGAAGATTATCAGCTCAATACCAATATAGAAATTGAGAATAGATTTGAGTGCCTTCAATGATGCACCTGACAAACTGTTAGGAACAGCATTAAAAAGGGACTAAATAGTACTATAATAAAACAAAGGAAATAAGGAGACCATGAATCAGGACGACATAAAGATGAATAACACTAGTTGCTCTGGTAGTAAAGTCATCTGACAAAATTAAACTAACTGTAAGGGATATCCTTATAATAGGGGACTCAATTATAAAGGGTATTGATACACACGTATGTTTAAATAGAAATGAACACATCACAGTCAGCTCATTACCAGGAGCAAAAGTAAATGATATAGTTGGAATGATGGATGGTCTGTTTGAAAACACAGTTACTCCTCTTGTTCTTTTACATGTGGGTGAATGACGTGGGTATAACCAACTGGAGTTGTATGGAAAGGATTTTAAGCGTATAGTGGATGCAGTTAGAAGGAAAGGTGGTGAAATAATTATTTCAGGATTATTCCCTGCAGGAAATAAAGTGTATAAAAATAATCAGATAAAATAATTAATATTAAGATCAGAAGCTTCTGTGAGCAAGAAGAAATTGGTTTTATGGATAATAAGGACATTTAATAGAACAAATATTTTGCAGAAAGGATGGCATCCACTTAAACTATGCGGAATAAGGATATTGGGGAAAAAGTTCTTGAAATTATTAATTTTCATTTAAACTGGGTCGGGGGTATAGAAAATTAAAAGAACCGAATGGATGTTTATCCTCCCTTTAAATCTCTTGGGCTGGAACGCTATTCTCATAAATGCTCGAAGTTTGCTCAATAAATATGATGAGCTTAACATAATTTTATACAAGAATAATAAGTATATAGTTCTTTATTACGGAAACATGGTGGGATGTAATGGATGCATGGGAAAAAGAAATTGAGGGGTATAAATTATATTCCTATTGTAGGAAATATAGAAAGGGTGGAGGATTAGCAATTTATATCCATAAAGATATTATGTCGGAGGAAATCAAATGGGATATGGGGCAGTTGGAACTATTATGGGTTCAGTTATTACCTATAAATAGGCCAAAAATTATGTTGGGCCTGCTTTATAGACCCCCATCCATGTCATATGAAGATGACAAGGTTATACTGAGTATTCTTAGAAATCTGGACCCCACTAAGAGGATATTACTAACTGGCGATTTTAATTTACCCAATATTGACTGGGTTAAAAGTACAGGCACGTGCCCTCTTGAGAGACAGTACATAGATGCTATGGATCAAGGGGGACTTGAGCAGCTGGTTATGGAGAGTACAAGAGGTAATAATATTCTCGATTTAATCTTTACTAAAATGGGTGATCTAGTAAATTTAGTGGAAATAGGCCCCCCTCTGGGAAACAGCGATCAGAACACTATCTTATTCAAAATTAAGGAAATCCAACTTAGTAAATCTATGGGAACCACCACTAAGTTGAACTTTGGGAAAGCTGATTTCCAAAATATGAAAATGGATATGGGTAATTGGGACTGAGATTAGAATTTGCTAATAAACCTTTACAATCAATGTGGGATTCTCTCAAAATTAAAAATACAAAATTTAACAACTAAATATGTACCTACTATCATTAAATACCATAAGGTTAGAACTGTTAAACCTGCTTGGTTAACTATACCAATAAAAAACTAATTAATAAAAAATAGGTTATATAAGAAGATGAAAGCCTTTTACTCAGATAAATTAAATGCTGAATACAAGGAATGCCTTAAAAGTTAAAATAAATATCAGAAAAGCAAAAGCTCAGCATGAGATTAATCTAGCAAATAGAGTTCAAGATAACAAAAAGCCTTTTACTTATATTAATAACTCAAGAAAGACCCCAACAGTATAGATCCGTTCCTCACTGAAGAAGGACACCTAGCAACTAATCAACAATGGCTAACATACAGAACAAATATTTTTTGTTCAGTATATATACCAAATGAAACTAATATGGATAATATTAATGGCTTCTGAACCAGGAACTTAATATTGAACCCAGAGAACATTTATAAACAAATAGTGGGTTTAAATATAAATAAATCTCCTGGTCCTGATGGTATGCGCCTAGAATTTTGAGGAATTGCAGACACTTTGTCCAACCATTAACATGTATATTTCAAACATCAATAAACTTGGGATTAGTACCTCATGATTGAAAGTAGCAAATATAGTACCCATTTTAAAGAAAGGACCCAGTACCCTACCAGAAACTTTAGGCCCATTAGTTTGACTTCAATATTGGGAAAACTTATGGAAGGAATAATTAAGGATATACTTATATGGTACATATGGAGGGACATGATATTCAGGATCCCTCTCAGCATGGTTTTAGTGAGAATAGATCCTGTCAGACCAACTTATTATCCTTCTATGAAAAAGTGAACAGGAATTGGATGCTGGGAATTCTGTGGATGTGGTTTTTCTGGACTTTGCCAGGCTTTTGATAAATTGTCTATAAAGAACTATTGCTAGTTTTGGAAAAAAAAATTGCCCAGTGACATCTGTAGATGGGTTTCAAGTTGGTTGCAGGATGGAGGCAGAGGTGGTTATTAATAGGGAATATTCAGAGTGGGCCCTGGTTTGAGTGGAGTACCCAGGGTTCGGTCTTTGGCCTAGCTTATTCAACTTATATATTGCCACGTTGGAAATCAATAATAAGAATATCTGGCTATATAAATTTGTTGATGATTGTAGACTGGGTGTAGTTTCTAACAGTGAGGAACAGAGAGAAATTTTCAACAAACTCTAGATTTAATTAATAAATGGACAAATCTTAATAAATTGGAATTAAACAAATCTAAATGCAAGGTCATGTACCGGGTAAGAATAATGAGGAAGCTGTTTATACACTGGACAAAATAAATTTAGTGTAGTTACTGAGGAAAGGACCTGGGCATTACAATTACAAATGACCTAAAATTTAGAATACATTGTAGAAATCAACTTAAGAAAGCACTGGATCTTAAATTGCATTTTGAAACATATAGCTAGCAGAGAAGCAAAGTCTTGATTCTTTGTTGTAGCATTGGTTAGACCCCACTTGGAGTACTGTGCGGGTATGGTCCCCAAAATAGGGAAGATATACATTCTATTGAGGGAGTACAGAGAAGAATAACTAAACAAATAAGAGGATTAAAAATAAAAATTATCATGATAGATTGGTTAATTTAAACCTTTATTCATTGTACTATCGTAGGTTGAGGGAGACCTATGTTTTCTGTGACAAAAATATCAAGGACATTGAACTGATTCAGATTTGGGATTTAGATTTAATCAGGGTAGCAACCACAAGGAAACATACTCGCACAATTCTCACCAAACTTGGGGCATAATTTTAGAAAAATTGGTTTAGTCTAAGAATAGTTGGAGTATGGAATAAATTATCCACCAAAATTGTTAACAGTCCCACAATGAATGAGTTTAAAAATGGGGTTGATTTGTATTTTGGAGATAGTAAATTCCTTTTTTAAATTAGTAAAGGATGGCGAGCCTAATAGGGTAGGTTTATCTACCCTCGGCCCGTATAAACCTATGAAACCTATGAAACTGGTCTGATGTGGTTGGCCCATCTATGGAGACCCGGGTGCGGGTGAATGGAATTCCCACTTGAGCTGTACTGGACAGTGGCTCCCAGGTGACCATCATGTTTCAGGACTGGTATCAAGCACACTTATCTGAGGTGCCCCTGCAGCCCCTAACTGGTCTACATGTATGGGGATTGAGCGATAAGGCCTATCCATATTTGGGGTACATTCATGTCTGGTTATCTTTCCCTACAACCGCAAATGGAATAGATGAGCAAGTGGAAACCTTAGTGTTAGTTTGCCCCCCTACTGGACTGTACGATGGGGTGCCCTTGTTGATTGGGACAAATGCACACATGTTTGGATGATTGGCCCAATTGTGCTCAGAGAAACGAGCATTTCAGATTGGGCGAGCTCTGAGCATACCTGCTGTGATTCAAAAGGTTAAAGCCACTCAGGAGAAGGGTAGTCTGGAGGAACCCAAAGGCCCTGTGGGGGTGGTGTGGAAAAAGGATCCAGCCCCCGTGGTACTTGCCCCAAATGCACAATGTGTTCTGCATGGAGAGGTACGACTAAAAGCAGATGTCAAGAATAAGTTGTTAATGCTGGATGCACCTGTGAAGGGAGGATTACCTGAGGGGTTGTTGCTGAAAGCCAGCATTCTGCCGGCTAGAGCTCATGCTTACGTTAAGAGGGTGATGGGTCAAGTGCAAAATGTGTCTGATAAAGAAATTTGAATAAAAAGAGGGTGTGTCCTGGCTAGTGTTCATTGTGCAGATACTGCTGTACTACCAAATAGAAAGAGTACCCGAACGGGCGATAGAGTTACTCCTGATCTATTTGACTTCGGCGACTCCCCGCTGCCTGCTGACTGGAATCGAAGGGTCAGTGAGAAGCTTGCCCAGCAGGACCAGGTTTTTTCCCTGAAGGAGTGGGATGTAGGATGCGTACAAGGAGCTGAGCATCACATTCAACTGCACGACAAAAGACCCTTCTGAGAGAGATCCCGACGTCTGGCCCCGTGATGACATAGAGGATGTGCATCTGCAAGAAATGTTGTTGCTGGTGTAATTCAAGAGTCTAGAGCCCCTATACTTCCCCTATCGTAGTAGTAAGAAAAAAAATGGGGCCATTCAGATGTGTGTAGATTATCGCACTTTGAATAGGCAGACTACTCTGGATCAATATACCATGCCACGCATACAAGACGCCTTAGATTGTTTGAATGGTAGTAAGTGGTTCTCTGTGTTGGATCTTCGGAGCGGATATTGTCAGATCTCGATGGCCCCAGATGACCGGGAGAAGACTGCTTTCATTTGCCCCTTAGGCTTCTGTGAGTTTGTTCGGATGCCTCAAGGAATTTCGGGTGCCCCAGCCACTTTTCAGCGCTTGATGAAACGAGCTGTGGGGGACATGAACCTACTCGAGTGTTTGGTTTATTTGGATGATGTTATAGTGTTTGGTCGATCATTGGAAGAACACGAGCAACGATTATTTAAAGTTCTGGATCGGTTGGAGGATTTCAGCCTAAAGTTGTCTATTGACAAGTGTCGGTTTTCCAGACTTCCGTGAAATATGTGGGCCATATAGTGTCCACTGAGGGCATAGAGACTGACCCTGGCAAGGTGGAGGAATTGACCACTTGGCCTCAACCCAGGAATTTAAAAGAGTTGCAACAATTCTTGGGGTTTTGTGGATATTATAGGCGGTTTGTCAGAGACTATTCATGAATAATTTGCCCCCTCCTTAATCTTACTCAGGGGTATCCGCCTACTCAAAAGAAGTATAAGAAAGTGTGCATCCTGATATAGAGAAGCAATATTTTTGGGGCAAACAATGTGTTCAGAGACTGATGGACTGTTGAATGTGAGGAAGCTTTTCACGATATCATATATCAACTTACCCACGCTCCAGTATTGGCTTACGCTGACCCAGCCAAGCCCTACACTCTTCATACTGATGCTAGTCTACAAGGGCTGGGGGCTGTATTGTATCAGGAGCACTCAAATGGGCTGAGACCTGTAGCATTTGCCAGTAGAAGTCTAACGCCTTCAAAGAAAAATTACCCCATGCACAAATTAGAGTTTTTAGCTATAAAGTGGGCCATTGTTGATCAGTTTCATGACTATTTATATGGTGCCAAGATATTAGTAAAGACTGATAACAACCCTCTGACCTATGTACAGACCTCTGCTAAATTGGATGCTACTGGGCATAGGTGGCTCTCTGCCTTGGCCACCTACGATTACGCTGTAGAATACCGGGCGACTAAACCATATAGATGGCGGACTCTCGAAGGCCTGTCCCCTAGATTGAATGGGTCCATTTGTCTGAACCTGACATAGAGCCCTATGCCAGAAATTTGATAAAGAAGAACAGGTGTCTCCTGATACTGTGGATTGTGTAGGTGGATTGCTTGGGGCACGGAAAACTGCATACCTGCTGCTTACTGTCATTTCCTACTTTGGACATGGTTCTCTGCCACAACTCAGCAATGATGATCTCCAACAAGCTCAATTCTGTGATCCTATGATAAGAACGGCTGTAGAGGTTTTGCGGGCCAGAAGGGATGTATCCAAACTCCGCTCCACTGACTTACGGACTGCCTTGTTGTATAAAGAGGGGCCCAAATTAAAGTTGATCAACCAACTACTATATAGAGAGACTGTAGATAAGAAGGGCCGGGTACACCGACAACAATTGGTGTTGCCATCAGTTTTTAAAGAACTTGTCCTAAGGTCATTGCATAATCAAATGGGGCACCTGGTTATAGATTGAACACTTGACTTGGTACGGGCTCGATTCTACTGGCCGAAGATGAGTGCAGATGTGGAACAGTATGTCAACACCTGTGGTCGTTGCTTGCAAAGAAAAGTGTTATCTCAGAGAGCTGCTCCGCTGGTCAACACTACCATTAGTGCTCCTATGGAACTGGTCTGTATTGATTTCCTGAGTTTGGAGCATGATTTGAAAAGTGTCAGCAATATATTGGTGGTCACTGATCATTTTACCCAGTCGCGCAGACTTTCCCGACTAAGGATCAGAAAGCAACCACGGTGGCTAAGACACTTGTTGAGAACTTTTTCATCCACTATGGGGCCCCGCAGCAGATTCATTCCGACCAGGGAAGGGACTTTGAGAGTCGTTTGTTTAAAGAGATGCTATCTTTGTGGGGTTGTTAAAATCACGAACCACCCCTATCATCATGAGGAGACCCTCAGCCTGAAAGGTTTAATCATGATATTGCTTGACATGCTGGGCACCTTACAATCAAAAGATAAATCAAGATGGAGTCAACAGATCAGCACTTTAGTTCACGCCTACAATTGCATGAAAAGTGATGCCACAGGATTTTCCCCCTATCGACTAATGTTTGGGAGAGAGGCTAGATTGCCAGTGGATGTGTGTTTTGGGGTTTCCCCCGATGGAGTGCGAGCAGAAAACCACCTACAGTATGAACAGAGATTAAAGGCCCAATTGATCCATGCCTATCAACTGGCGCAGATTATGGCTGCGAAACGAAATCTGGCTAACAAGGAGAGATATGATAAAAAAGTGAAAACAGTAGAGTTGAGAGAAGGGGATAGAGTGCTGTTGAGAAATCTGGGACTGTATGGCAAACACAAGATTTCCGACAGATGGCATCACCTCCCTCATATTGTTGTGGGACAGCAGACAGACCTACCAGTATATAAAGTGCGGCCTGAAAATAATCCAAAAGATGTGAAAACTATACACAGGAATCATCTGCTGCCGATTGGGCAGATCTTAATTGAAACTGAACCTTCCCCTGCCGCTCCTTCCTGGCCTGTGACTAGATCTGCTGCTAAGAGAGGAACCAAGCCCGTGGAGCCGTTAGCAAGTTCACCAAGGGAGCCCTGCTCTACCCATCTTGCAGAAGGAGATGATCAACACTCAGTGTCGGAAGATAGCGAAGGTGATATTGAATACTATCCCTGCTATGAACTGAGTCAATTGTTTCGGGGCAATCCCCTTGTTAATTCAGGAACTGAAATTGGTCCGTCTGTATTGATTGAGCCCTCTACTTTGTCCCTGGAGGCAACGCCTCCAGAAGATGAATGGGGTAGCAGACAAGCTCAAGGGACTGAGTCCTTAGGCCTGGCTGAATTGTCTGGCCTGGCTGAATTAGTCGACTTTTCAGAAGAAGAGAGTGAGATGGGGGAACAAGCCCATGATATGCCTGAAGTGGAAGAGTATTTTGAGTGTCCTGATGGTTCCCCGCTGGTATCTAAACTGCCCCCAGATGAGCCCAGTGGGGTAGGTTCAGGGATAGAAGATCATGCCTCTAATAGTGTTATGAGCACTGAACCTGTTCCACTTGAAGAGATTCCCGCTGCTAATGCCACTGATACTAAAGTAGAGTCAGGGCCTGGGTTAGGATCCTCTGAGACCCCTAGATGACCTGGACTACAAATACAGCCAGTAATAAAGTTAAGCTACGAATCCCTGGGTCAGCCAGTGTACCTGCCCTTGAATGTGGTTCACAAGGGGGTATATGTGTCCCCAAGTTCTTTACCTAACTTAGCCTTGGGGGATAACTCCAGAATGTTAGTGGTGCCCTTTGAGGGTGGCGTCCCTGCCTCAGGGGACGCGTTAGTAACTAAGAGAAGGGGGATTCCCTCAGTCCCGGTGTCATGCACAGAAACCAATGACCTAGGTTAAAAAGGAGTAAGACTTTGTGTGTATAATGTATATGGGTTACAATACACTGTAAATCTAATGTTTATGCATGTAAGGTAAAATGTGGTATAATGTTCATTGGGTCGTTTGCCTAAAGTGCCTCGAGGGTGAATGCTTGACACAGACACCAAGATTTTCCAGGCCAGGGAAGGTGTAACCCCCTTGCAAATGGGGGTTCCGAATATGCCTTATGCCTGGGGTGGTGACCGGCATAAAGCCGTTTTAATGGGGAGCCGTGGAGTGCTCCCAAAAGCCTCCGTAAGCTGTCCCTTTAAGGGCTGCCTGTTGCAGCCGTAAGTAATTGAAATGGGGGGATTGTGTGTTGTATGCTCGAGTCCCGCCTGGGGCACTGGCCAAATAACTCCCTGCTGCCATCGCTAGTGGTGCACATGGAGTTCTGGTAGAGAATGTTAATGTTTGCCTAACATTGCTGTACCATAATAGTGATAATGTAGTTGTTCTAACCTGCCTTGCTTTGCAGCACAGATGGTTTTGATTGCCTCCTCCATTTTGGTCCAGGACTGCAGAATTGGACCAATCAGTATTTGGGACCCCACAGAGTCGCCTGACCAATAGAAGCACTGTTTGTAAGTGGGAAAGGTATTATGGGCTATGGCGCTTTTTCTGCATCACTGAGAGCCAGAGAAAGTGACTGGCATGTGCCACCAGCCAATAGGAGCGGGTCGCACCCGAACTGAGAGGAGAGCCCCTTGCTGCTGGGGGTTAGATGTGTTGTGGCTAGAGAGGAGTGAGGGGCTTCTGTGCTTCTGCGCTGGGAAGTGTTCGTGCGGGAAGCGCGTGAAGGCCCTAGGCGGCCGTTTTTCTCTGCAAGTGTGTTTGCGCTGGAATCCGCTGGCTGGCGGTCAGAGGAGGCTGTGCCTTGTACAGCTACCCACCAGGCTCGACCTGTAGGAGGACTGGAGAGAATTGCTGACTTGCGTCGGTCCGAAGGAAAAGTGGAAGCTGCCGTTGCAGTATCTCAGTGGCTGTGAGTTTGTGGGAGTCTTGGAAGCAGCTGCCTGGTGTGGTATCCCTCTGTTGCTGTTTACCATATAAATGTGTAATAAGTCTGACGAATTTCAGGCTCCATCCTGGTAGCGTTGAAGGAATCGTTATTAGCTGGGGTTGTGAGTACTGATTCAGGGTAGCTCCCTGCAGAGTGTTCACGCAGTGGTTTCAGTGCATTATTACACTGCTGACTGTCTAAGCAAACCTTTCTCCTATTCTGACCTGCTCAAGACTGTAATGTTTATCTGAGTTAAGGGCCCCAACCAGCTGCCACGGTTTGGACTAGCCATTAGGGCTTGGGTACCCAGGGACAGTAACTTGTAGGGTAGGCCTGTGCACAGAGCCCTAAGTGGATAGGAACAGTATAAGTCAATTAACCTGATTTTCCCCCTTTCCCCTGTTATCTGCCCTTTTAATAAATCAGATTGCTGTGTTATAATTACATCCTGGCTGGTTTGAACTTTTCTGACAAATTGCTGCATGGTGACTGTGATATAACTGTACCTTACTTTACACGGGGTCCCTGGAGTACATTGGAATATATTATCCGTGGGGTAAGTGTACTGGTGGAAATAATTATTGACACCCAGTGTGAGTCACTAGTGGGACAGATGGTGGGGTTGCAGTAGCCCAGAGGGCTGTAACCAAGGCAGTCTCTGCTGTATTGACCCCGACCTCTGGGTGGAGGCACCCTTCCACGGATCTGGGCCCCTCATCCTGCCTCCATGGGGGCAGACAGGGGTAGTAGCCCTAAGGGTAGCGCCCCCTGGGGGTTACACTTGCCTCTCCTGGACACCCTGGGAATACACTTTGTTTGGCTCAATGTACCTTGCAGCCAGCAAATTCTAAATAAAAATTAAAGTACTTTCTCCTAATAGTAACAAGTTAAAATAGGATCTGCTAGCGTGTAACTGTAAATATTTAGTAACCCTTTCCTCTCACTCTCCTTGCTGCTGCACTATGAATATTGAGTCGTTTTGAGTGGTGTGGCGGGGAGGCACATAACAGAGGGATACAGGAAGTAAACCTTAGGCTATGAAAACTGCTGGAGAAAGAAGCACAGAGGACAGAGGATGAGTAACTACTTTTGTGTGTGGCTTGACATCCTTTGTTTTTCTAGTCCCAAACTTTGAAGAGCAGCAGTGGCCTGTGTCTCTGAACAGTGCAGTGTGTGGTGTTGGGTCTGAAACAAAGGACGGTGAAGCTGGAGGTAAGCAATGCTAAGCACACGGGTTGCTCTAGAGGTAATTGATTTTTGTGGATTCATAGCTTTGTTCTTTTATTCCCAAACTCTGAAGGCAGCAGCTGCTTGTGTTTCTGAACCGTGCAGTCTGTGGTGTTGGAGACTGAAACAGAGGATCATGAAGTTGGAGGTAAGGATTGCTGAGCACACAGGGAGCTGCAGAGGGAACTGGTTTTCTGTGGATAGATATCCTTCGTTCTTCTAGTCCCAAACTCTGAAGAGCAGCAGCTGCTTGTGTTTCTAAACAGTGCATTTTGTGGTGTTGGAGACTGAATCAGAGGATCATGAAGTTGGAGATAAGGAACGCTCAGCACATGGGGAGCTGCAGAGGGAACTGTTTTTCTGTGGATATGTATCCTTTGTTCTTCTAGTCCCAAACTCTGAAGAGCAGCAGCTGCTTGTGTTTCTGAACAGTGCAGTTTGTGGTGTTGGAGCCTGAAACAGAGGATCATGAAGGATCACTGAGCTTCTGTGTAAACCAACCAAAGGAAAACTTTAAAAAGACAAAAGGGGTCAGGTAGTATTTATAAATATGTGCAGAAAATTAATTATAGAAACGTGTCAGACTGAAAGCTACAAATGAAACATTGTGATGGATTTAATTTTTTACCAGGGTAGGTTCATTAGCATCTACAGATTGTTTTTTTTCCACCACATCTGCTTGCAGGCTGTTCAAGGTGTCCACTACCCCTTCTGTGAAGAAATGTTTCCTCTCATCCCTTTTAAACTCTCCCCCCCCCAGCTTCATTGCATGCCCCCCCCATTCTGGTACTTTTTCTCCCCTGAAAAAGACACCACATCTGCATGTATTACTGTTATTAATGTAATGTTTGTGCTTTCCTGCACTGACGTGGGGCCTTTGCAAAAGAGTCTACAACTCAAAGAATTGAAATTCCGATTCTCTCAATAAATGACTAAATTACATTTTACATTCTTTATCCCTGTGAAGCACATATCTCTATCATTTCCTCTCGCACGCTCCCCTGTGCCAGGGAGTACATGTTGAGATCCTGTAACTTCTCCTCATGTGTAGCCTTTATCTTGACTGCTTCCACCCTGTCTGTGTCCTTATAGAGGTGCAGCCTCCAGACCTGGATACAGTACTGTACTTTAGGTTGGGTCTCTGCAGTGAGTGATACAGTGGCAATACCACCTCCTTTCTCCTGCTGGAAATCCCCTTCCCTGTGCACCCTAGCATCCCACCAGCCTTACCTACTCCCTTGTCACCCTGCCTCGCCACCTTTGGATTATCAGATATGAGTACCATGAGGTCTTTTTCTTGTATGATGACTGTCAGTACCTCCCTCCATCTTAAACACAGCTTTCCCAGCCCCAGGTGCCTGACTTTGCATGTTCTAGTATTGAACCATCACTGCCACGCCATAGATTATTCTCTAGGTTACCCAGATCCCTTTGTATTCTCTCCATCCTTTCCTGAATACCCAGCTTGTTGCAGATTTTTGTGCTATCACAAAGAAATGCACCTCCCCCCCCCAGTTGCTCAGCAATGTCACTTATCAAGACATTGAAGAGGATCTGTCCCAGCACCAATCCCTGTAGTACCTTGCTAGTTGGTCTGTCATCCCCTGAGTGTCTGCCATTTACTGCCACCCTCTGCCTCCTAGCCTTCAGCCAATTTAATACTCATCGTACCACTTTCTCCCCAATCCCCAGGCTGCATAGTGTCTTTACTAGCCTCCTGTGCGGCACTGTGTCGAAGGCCTTACTGAAGTCCAGGTAGGCCACATCCATTGCCCTCCCCTTAGCCACCTCCTTAGTAACCCAGTCAAACAATCTGTGATATTTGTTTGGCATGACCCCCCTGTGGAACCATGCGCCTGTATGCCCCCAGGTACTTCCATCAGTCTCTCCTTCAGTAGGGTCTGAATTAATTTCCCCACCACTGATGCAAGACTGACTGACCTGTAGTTACTAGCCTCCTCTCTCCTGCAGCTGTAGTGCAGAAGTACCACATCAGCCTTACTCCAGTACTCCAGAACTACCTCCATCTTCAATGGGAATGCTAAACAGTGTTGCCAAAGAGGTGGCTTGCACCATGTTCAGTTCTTTTAGAACCCTTGATGAATCCCATCCAGTTCTGTCTTCTTGTTCTCCATTAGGACTTCCAGTCCATTCTGAACTCTTTCCTCCAATAATGGACTTGTTTCCACTCCCTCCAGTGTCTGCTGATACATGTTGGTCCATCCCCTACTGTGAAGAACACCCCTACCCTGCTAATTCTCACTATCTCACCCCTTTCTTTTCTCTTTTCTTGCATGTTTCTGAGGAATGTTTTACCCCCTTTTTTGACCTTGGCAATCCTCTCCTGTGTTTGTGCCTTTAGCTGCCCTCACCCTCCCTCCTCCCGCTCTTTGTTTTTCCAGATATATCTCCCTGTCCACATCCATCTGGGTATCCTTGTACTTCCTGAATGCAGTTTTTTTCCTTCACCACCTCCTCTGAGAATCAAAGCAGCCTCATCCTCCTCCTTTCCTTGCTTTCTTCCTTCAAACATCATGCTGTTGCCTTAGCTATTCCCTCTTCCATATTTTTCCATTGGGTCTCCACTCACCCCCTGACAATCACCCCAAGGTATTCACTGAGGCAAGGTAAAGTTTATTTCTAAGGTGCCCAATCCCAGAGGTTCTGGGTGCTGTACATAAAACAAACAATAAGCAGGGTATCAGGTAAAACAAACAATAAGCAGGGCATCAGATAAAACCAACAATAAGCAGGGTATCAGATAAACAAACAATAAGCAGGGTATCAGATATAATGTCATATATAAAATAAACAATAAAACAGCAGCATCATAAACAGTAGATTTTCTTCAGAATGTTTTGGTAGATCAGTTCTTGACCCTGGGAAGATCAGAGGGGGAAAAGACAAGTTTTTAGGCCCCTCTTGAACCCCTCTATCGATGGGGCCTCCCTTATAATCAATAGGCAACTCATTCCATAGGACTAGTCTGGCAGTACTGAAAGCCCTGTCACCGGAAGCACTTAATCTAGTCCTGAGATCTTCAAGGAGGCCCCTGGTCAAGAAACAGAAGAAGTGGACTGAGGTGGAAGGTGTCAGAAGATCATCCAGGTAGCCAGGGCTGAGCCCTTGTAGGGCCTTATAGATGAGTTAACTCACCTTGAAGAAAACCATCTACCTGACCAGCAGCCAATCAGGGATTGCAGCATTGGGGTTACATGGCTAGACCTAGGAAGGCCAGTCAGCAGCCTGGCAGCTGCAGTTTATACCAACTGTAGCTGGCGAAGGGTATCTGCAGAAACCATGGTCCCCAAAGTAGAGAGCCTCAAATTAGTAGTACCTGGATGTCACAAAGGCATGCACCAGCAAGGGCACATCCATGGGCAGAACTAAGGATTTGATCCTGGCAATGTTCCTTAAGTGATAAAAAACACTTTTGAGGACAGCCAACATTTCAGTTTCAGGTGTCAGTCTGTCATCAAGGATCATGCCAAGATCTCGCACCCTAGGGGAGGCCATACACAGTGTGGGTCCCAAGGATAATCCAGCAACCTCGTTGGAGGCAATCCCATCATGCTGTCATACTGGTCCAATCACTAGTACCTCTATTTTGTCCGGGTTAGTCACAGCCCCCTGGAGAACATCCAGTCATTGGTCTCAGCCAATTAGATATTAAGTACTTCCACAGCATCCGTTGATCCTGGTACAAAGGACAGGTACAGTTGACTATATTATGCATAACAGTAACATCCCACAATAATGAGCTCAAATGGGGGAGCATATACACTGCAAATAACATCGGCAACAACATTGACACCTGAGGTACTCTACATGGCAGGAGCTTTGGGGAGGAGGAGACATTTCCCATCTCACCTCTTGCTTCCTGCCAGAAAGAAAGGATTCAAACCAGCTGATGACAGTGCTGGCAGGCCACATTACTGTCTGAGGCAATCAAAGAACCTGACGTGCTTTACAGAGTCAAAGGCTGAGGAGAGATCGAGGAGCACAAGAATTGACTTGTCTCCTCTATCTCGCAACCTGAGGAGGTCATTATGCACACTGACACCATTTCAGTGCTGTGCCTAGCACTGAAACCTGATTAGAGCAGCGTATAGTTGTGAAAAAAGGACACGAGGTGTTCCTCAAGTTGCTGTGCCATGATTTCTCAACAACCTTACCCAAAAGGGGAGGCTGTAAATAGGACAGTAGTTCACTAGGGTGTCAGATTAGAGACATCACTTCTTCAGAAGAGGCCTCACCAGAACCTCTTTCAAGGCTTCCAGAAAGACCCCTTCTGGCAGTGAACACCAGACAATCCTGGTAAACACCAGGCCAGTGGAACCAATGCATCTCACCAAGAAATGAGTTGGAGCCAGGTCCAGTTCACAGTATGTGTGCTTCAGTTATAAGATGACCTCAGAGACCTCGGCCACCTCCAACAGTTTGAACTTGTCCCAGGCAAGTGAAGTACCCCTTTTCCCTTCAAAATGACCACTGTGAGTCACTATGTGGCTTGCTAATGTGATCCCCTGTCAGATAGAGGACACTGTTCAAAAAGAATCAAACAAACTTATTACATAAAGTGATTGAAAATGCTTTTTTTGGCTTTGGACGACAGGATGAAGAAGTCTGTTGACAGTCCTAAAAAAGCTAAGCAGGTCAGGTTTACCTGGCAGCAGTATCCCTAGACAAGAACTCTGCCTTCTTATGGTTGATTACCCCTGGTAATCAGAATAATGAGTATGCAGGGACAGCTTTTCCACATTCAGCCGGGTCTTCCGTGAACAAAGCTCCAACTTCCAACCCCTGATCTTCATCACTTTGAGATCCCCATCAAACCATGGAGATCTCAAGTGAGAGGATCTGGGTCATACACAGACCAGTGCAAGGGTATCAAGCGTCCTGAAGACCACCCCTATATGTGTCCAACACTTCGCACATACCCCACACACATGCAGCATCTACACTAGATGCATCAGCTACCACCAATAGTCCCTCCAGGGACGATCACCTTAATGGGTGATAACTGACCATCAATGCAGGGGGAGGACTCTCAAGGGGGGGCCCGACAAGGAACTTCACTATGCAGTGATCAGTCCATACAACCTGATCAAGGAAGGGAACCCCCCCCATCCAGGGAGAACCAGAGCCACCACCACTACCTCAGAGGTTGCAAAGAAAGCACAGCAGTTGGACCACTGTGGGCTCAGGGAGGGTGAGGAGGGTGGAACAGAGGCACACCCAGTTAGTTGTTCCACTCCACAATCCATACACCATTCTGGGGGAGCACAGCTCCCCTATGGATGCACCCACGGAGGAGATTGGGAGGCTGAGGACACCTGTCACAAGGGAGGCCCACAGGAAGGAGGCAGAGAGGATGCCACAAGGAAGGAAGCAGCTCCTGGTGGGGACTCAATTATTAGGGGGATAGAATTGGGGGAGCAGGGAAAACTGAAGTAAAGTGCCTGCCTGGTGCCATGGCTTGTAGGGACAGGAAGCGATCCTCAGGATCACGAGAACAGCTGCACGGGAGTCTGAGCTGGATGTCATGTCCACCTAGGGACAAATGACTTGGCTCAACATGAGCTTACAGCAGTGCAGAAGGACTTTGTAAAACTGGGAGGCCTAAGACAAGTAGCACACACAGTATCCTTCTCAGAGGTGCTGCCTGTAAATGGCATGAGTGAGGCAAGGGTACTTTGCACCATGCAGTTTAATGAGTGGTTGAAAAAATGATGTGGAGCACAGGGGTTTGGCTTCATTGGGGACTGGGGTTCCACCTGGAGGGACACCAGCCTATACTGGCAGGATGGTCTGCATCTGTCCAGGAAGGGAACAAGTCTTTTGAGCAATCGGTTTAAATGCTTCATTGGCAAGCTTTTAAACTAGTCAAGGGGGGAGGCACTGATAAGCAGCAGAAAAATCCCAGCCTCTCCCTACAAAACAGGGTACTAAATGGGAAAAGACCGAGGTAGAAAGGTCAGTGGGGGATGCTGCAACAGAAAGTAAAGCCATCAAAAAATGGAGAGCAATGAGTACCAATGCCCGTAGTCTGAGTAACAAGCTTCCTGAATTAGTGGCCTTGATGGAGGAGGAACATCTGGATATCGTGGCAGTCACATAAACATGGTACACAAAACCATGACTGGGATGTAAACATACTGGGATACACCTCTGGGAGGGACAGGGAGGGTAAAGAGGAGGAGGAGTAGCTCTTTACATAAGGAAGGAATCAAGCAACAGAACAAAAGGGTAAACAGGGAGGAGAAAAGCACTGTGGGTAGATTTGGAGACCGGACAATGCACCACAATCCATTACAGGGGTTGTATACAGACTCCCTTCTCAGAGAGAAATGGACAGGAAATGATAGAAAGTATACTTAATATGGCAGAAAAAGGGAGATATTGCTGATGGGTGATCTGAATATGCCAGATGTTAACTGGAGTGCAGTTGCAGCAGCCACTTCTAAGAGTGGGGTTATTCTAGATGCCCTACAGGGGCATGCCTAGACAACTAGTATTGGAGCCCACTCGAGAGGGAACAATCTTAGACCTGGTTCTCCGAGTGGAGATGAGGAGAGGATCACAGATGGTGAAGTGGGTAGCCATCTGAAACTAGTGACCATCGAACAGTATGGTTCACAATAAACACAGCAATAGAGTCAAGCCATACAAAGACAAGGTACTGGATTTTGGGAGGGCTGACTTTGTCAAAATGGGTGAGTGCCTAAGGAATGCACTAGCAAATGGGCAGGAAGGAGGGTGGAAGAACAATGGAATAATAAACTGCCATCACAGAGGTAACAAGCCTTGTGTAAAGCAATAAACAAACGAAATGAGGTAAGAAACCACTATGGTTCTCAAAGGAAGTGCAGTGAGGTTCAAGAGAAAAGGCATTCAGGAAGTACAAGGAATCACAGAAGGAGCAGGACAGAGAACTGTATCACTAAAGCAAAAGGAAGGCTGGAAGGCAGTCAGAACAGCAAAGGCCCAAACCGAGGAAAAGATAGCCAACTCAGTTAAGAAGGAAATAAAACCTTTATAGGTACATCAGGAGCCAGTAAGACCAAGGGAGGGTAGTGAGGCTTAGTAAAGGGAGGGAGGGTGGGCAGAGGGTGACTGTGAAAAGGCAGAGATACTAAACAAATACTTTTGCTCAGTATTTACAAAGGAAGAGGGGCAGTACCTAAAACAAACAGTAAAACACTCTGATACAGAAGTTGATACCAGCCCATTTACAGAAGAAAGGGTTCGGAAGAACTCTTAAAACTGAAGGTGGACAAAGCAATGGGAACTGATGGGATTCATCCCAGAATTCTAAAGAACTAAGGGTAGAACTAGTGACACTACTGACTGCCTCTTTAACAAATCATGGGAGGATGAGGGTGGTACCCGAGGACTGGAGGAGGGCAGATGTAATTCCCCTTCACAAAGTGGGAGCAAAGGCAGAAGCAGGAAACTACAGACCTGTAGTTTAACCTCTGTGGTAGGAAAAATGATGGAATCACTTCTGAAGGAAAGAATTGTTGAGTATCTAGAGGCCAGAGGGGCACAGGACCCAAGGCAGCATGGATTCACAGCGGAAGGTCATGCGGACAAATCTGATAGATTTCTTTGACTGGGTGACCAAAGTAGTTGATCAGGGAGGGCTGTGGACATGGCCTACCTAGACTTTAACAAGGCATTTGACACGGTCCCACACAAAGATTAATATACAAGTTAGCCAGCCTGGGAGTGGGTCCCAAGATGACAGCCTGGGTAAAGAATTGGCTGGAGAATAGGACACAGAGAGTAATAGTAAATGGAGTCCACTCTGAAAAAAGGGGAGTTAGTAGTGGGGTACCACAGGGTTCAGTATTAGGACTGGTCCTCTTCAATGTCTTTATAAGTGACATTGCAGAGGGACTGGAAGGAAAAGTATATCTCTTTGCAGATGACACAAAGATCTGCAACAGAGTTGATGCACAAGGTGGAGTGGAAAGGATGAGAAGGGACTTGGCAAGGTTAGAGGAATGGTCAAATGTATGGCAGCTTAGATTCAATGCTAAGAAGTGCAAGGTAATGCACCTGGGAAACAAAAACCAGGGAAGAGTACACAATGGGGGTGAGATACTAACAACAAGAAAAATGGAAAGGGACCTGGGGTAGTCATATCAGATGACCTAAAGGTGGAAAGCAATGTGAGGAGGCAGCAAGGAGGGCTGGGGGATACTTGGATGCATAGGAAGAGGCATCACCAGTAGAAAACAGGAGATTTATTATTCCTCTGTACAGACAGCTAGTAGGACCCCATCTGGAGTACTGCGTGCAGTTCTGGAGACCCAATCTCCACAAAGACATAGACAGGATGGAAGCTGTCCAGAGGAGGCAACTAAAATGGTGCAGGTCTGCACGGAGACATATGAGAGAGACTTAAGGAGCTTAATATGTATAGCCTTAGAGGAAAGGAGGAGAGGAGACATGATAGAAACTTTCAAGTACCTCAAGGGAATCAACAAAGTCCAAGAGGGTAGCATCTTTCAAAAAAAGAGGTGTGCAAGAACAAGGGGGCACAATTTGAAGATGGAAGGGGGGCGGCTCAGAGGTAATTTAAGGAAGTATTTTTTCACAGAGAGGGTGTGGATGTATGGAACGGCCTTCCAGAGGAGGTTGTGGAGTCAAAAACAGTGGTGGAATTCAAGCATGCATGGGACAGTCATAAGGCAATTCTAGGGGGTGGGGGTAGGAAGAAGTAGGCTGCTGGTTAACTAGGACCTGCAGCTTATCCATCAGGTAGGGAAATGGGCAGACTGGGTGGGCCAAGCGGTCCTTTTCTGCCGTCAAATTCTATGTTTCTATGTTAAGCTTGAATTCTAGTGTGCACACCAGGTCAAGTGTGTGGTCGTGGTGATGGGTCCTAGAAGTAACTGCTTGTGACAGGCCCAGTGATGACATCAACTACGAGAGATGGGAACTAAAATGCGAGAATTTGTCATCAACCCAGGCAATTAAATCACCCAGTCGTAAACATCTGGGGACTCCAACACCATCAACATTGAAATCCGATACCTCCTGCAGGCATTCTCCCCCTACTCCAGGAGGGCAGCATATAAGAATCCTGCATCATATGCCCAGACCCTCATGCACTGCCATACACTCAAAAGACCTAGTTGCCCCCACAGTGAGTCCTAGGTCAGATTTAAAAGAAATGTCCACTCAGTCACCCTTGCATTCCCACCACGGGCAGTGCACCACTGAGTACCCAGTGGGGACCGATGCCTCTAAAACTGTCCTGGCATCATCACCCAGCCAGGTCTCTGATGCAAGCCAGATCGACCGAGGAAATTAAGTCAACTATAACTGGGGTCTTGTTCCTTATCAGTCTGGCATTGCATAGCACTACCTGCAGGGAACTGGTAGGCTCTGCAGCCCTTTTGGCTATCTACCCACTCGGTCTGTTGGAAACCCTGGGAATAGAGACCAAGCACATCCAGCCTCTCCCTAGGCTTTGTGTAAACCCGGGGCATTTCTTGCACCTTACCATCCTAATTCCTTTCACCTCTGCTAGGCCCACAGTTTCCCACCACCTACAGCCTGCACACCCCCTGACAATGCTGACATCCTGACAGTGCCTCGCTATTGTAGCTGACACAGGAAGATCAGCAAAAGGGCAGCTGTCACACAGCTGGGAAGCATTATAAGCAGTTCACAAGAGGTCCAAAGCCCCAGACACATCCCAGGTGACCAGCACCACAGCCAAAACTTTCTTACTCTTAGTTAAAAAAACCAAAACAATCACAACCACATCCAACCGAACTAATACAAAAAAATACCACCTAACCAAATATACCTGTCACACACACATACATACACCAAATATACCACTCACACGCACATATATACACCAAATATACTACTCACACACACACACGCATACATACATACACCCTCTATAAAACTAATACACAAAAAACCTACCTAACCAAATATACGAGTCACACACACATACATACACCCTAACATAGAAACATAGACTTTGACAGCAGATAAGGACCGCTTGGCCCACCTATTCTGCCAATTTCCCTAGCTACTAGGTAAGCTGCAGATCCTGGTTAACCAACAGTCTATTTCTTCCTATCCCCACAAGAATTGCCTTATGTCTGTCCCATGCATTCTTGAATTCTCCCACAGTTTTAGGCACCACAGCCTCCTCAGGAAGGCAGTTCCATGTTTCCACCACACTCTCTGTGAAAAACTACTTATTCACATTGCCCAGAGTCGTCTCCCCTCTATCTTCAAATTGTGTCCCTTGTTCCTGCACATCTCTTTCTCAAAGATGCTACCCTCTTGGACTTTGTTGATTCCACTGAGATACTAAAAGTTTCAGTCATGTCCCCCCTCTCCCTCCTTTCCTCAAGGGTATACACATTAAGCTCCTTTAGTCTCTCCTCATATGACTTCTCTTGCAGACCCTGCACCATTTTTGTTACCGTCCTCTGGATTGCCTCCATCCTGTCTATGTCCTTGTGGAGATGAGGTCACCAGAACTGGAGGCAGTACTCCAGACCGTCTATAAAACTAATACACAAAAATACTTCCTAACCAAATATACTACACACACACATACACCCTCTATAAAACTAATACAAAAAACTACTTAACCAAATATACCACTCACACACATACATACACCCTCTATGAAACTAATACAAAAATAAACTATCTAACCAAATATACCACACACACACACACACATGCACCATCTATTAAATTAATATCTACCTAACCAAATATACCACTCAAACACGTATACGTACACCCTTTATAAAACTACCTAAGCAAATATACCACTCACATACACACACACACACACACACACACACACATAAATACACCCTCTATAAAACTAACACACAAAAACTACATAACCAAATATAACACTCAAACACACACATTCATACACCTTCGATAAAACTGATATGCAAAAACTACCTAACCAAATATACCACCCATAGACACATGCATAGACCCTCTATAAAACTAATACAGCAAACTACTTAATCAAATATACCACACACACACACTCTATAAAACTAATACACAAAAACTACTTAACCAAATATACAATACACACACACATTCACCATCTATAAAACTAATACAAAAAACCTTCCTAACCAAATATACCGCTCAGACACATACATACACCCCCTGTAGAACTAATACAAACAAAATCTACCTAACCAAATATACCACTCGCGCACACATACATACACCCTGTATATCACTCACACACAGGCATACACCCTCTATATCACTCACACATTTACATACACCTTCTATAAAAGTAATACAAAAAACTACCTAACCAAATATGCCACTCACTCACACACATACATACACCCTCTATAAAACTAATACACAAAAACGACCTAACCAAATATGCCACTCACACACACACACACATACATACACTCTCTATGAAACTAATACAAGAAAACTACCTAACCAAATATACCACTCACAAACACACATACATATAAATCTAATACACAAAAATCTACATAACCAAATATACCACTTGCACACACATACATGCACCCTCTATAAAACTAATACACAAAACCTACCTAACCAAATCGACACACACACACACACACACACACACACTTACATGCACCTTCTATAAAACTAATACAAAAACACTACCTAACCAAATGTACCAATCACATACACGTACATACATACATACACCCTCTGTAAAACTAATACACAAAAACTACCTAACCAAATATACCACTCACACACACATACATACACCAAATATACCATACACTTACAGACACCAAATATAAAGGAAAAGGGAGGTCATGATTCCACTATACAAGACACTAGTGAGGCCCCACCTGGAGTACAGTGTACAGTTCTGGAGACCTTGCCTACGTTAGGACATAGACAGGGTAGAGAAGGTTCAGAGGAGGGCAACAAAGATGGTACATGGATTGCATCACAAGTCCTATGAGGACAGGTTGAAGGAATTGAATATGTACTCCCTGGAGGAGATGAGGGAGAGAGGGGACATGATGGAGACATATAAGTATCTTACAGGGAGGAACAGGGTGCAAGAATACACTATTTTTAAGCAAAAAAGATGTTCCAGGACTAGAGGGCATGGGATGAAGTTGGAGGGAGGAGGATTCAGAGGAAATGCGAGGAAGAATTTCTTCATAGAACGGGTGGTGGACAAGTGGAACACCCTGCCTGAGGAAGTGGTGAGGGCTGAAACAATCACGGGATTTAAGAATGCATGGGATAGACATAAAGGAATTCTGGAGGTCAAGGGTGAGGGGCAACAGAGCTCTAGGAAAACATAAACTGAAATTACAAACTCAAATGGGCAGACTAGGTGGGCCATAGGCCCTTATCTGCTAACACGGTCTATGTATATATGTATAACACTCACACACATACATACACCCTCTATAACACAACTTCAAACACCCCCCTCACAGACCACAAGCTTTCCTACCCCAAAAACAACCCCTCCACACCAGTGCACAGCAATAAAATACTAAAATGGAGAGATCAAATAATGTGCGCTGTGCTGTGACAGTAATCCGAAACTGCTAAGGGATTTTAAAAAACAAATTACATAAAGTAAAGTGATGTCAAACCAAAGGGCACCAGCAGCAGTGTCTGGGTCAGTTCAGTCCTGGTGTAAAACATTAGTTCCAAATCATTGAAGGAGAGGGAACTGGCCCTCACATCACCACAACCGAGATGAAACTTCTCTACTGCTGGGACCAAGGAATACAGCTGAGAATCACAGTCCTCTCACAAGTGCAAGAATCAGCTTCAATATAGACTCTTCCTGTTACATCTCTCCTCCACTCAGGGCCAACTGCAGTTCCAAATAGAAGAAAAAGTTCAGCTCTCACCGGTAATAATTCCATCATCCAGAGCTTCGGAGTCAGAGATAGGATCCAACTGTACAACACTGGGGCAGATGCTTACAAGGCCACCAGGTGCACAATTCAAGGACAGGAACAGATCTCCCAGTCATCAAGCTCACACCAGACAAAACGCAGCTCCACAAGCACAGCTGCCAAACCTTGGCCCACACAGAGCCAAACGGGGAACTGATGAAAAGCAGGGTCACTTCTCTCTGACCAGCAGAGGGCCCAAGTCCAGGTGGAAGTGGTGACAAATGGTTTTTTTTTCCAGGGGCACTGGAGCTCTTGCCACAACGTTGTCCTAGTTTTCCCTGCCACTCACAGCAACTCCAACCCTCCAAGCACCTTCGCTAAACTCCTTTGACCAGAATCACAGCAAGCAACCAGATCCCCCATATGTCCAAGAATGATGGAAAGTCTGCAGACAGTCCTCAGCAGATGGCTAGGCTTAAAGGGGTGTGACTACCATGTTCTGATCATCAGAAAACTCTTCCTTGGTCTGAGAGGTGAGCGTTATAATTCCAGTTAAAAATAGTCCAGCTAAAACTATCCCTTCAGATGTAACTTGGTGAGGGATATCAGTACAGCACACAGAAATGACTATCCTTACTCAGGGCCCCTAGAATTCTGCGGTTCTGCGGTTGTGGAATTTGCCGCAGAATTTGCATCATGTCACAGAATATTTATAGTGCTGCAGAATTCATTGTTTTTGGTGAATTTTCATCTAAATATACTGTTTTTTCCATAGTTCAGGCTTTCTTGCCACCTCATTTATCCTGAAGCCCCTCCTCTATGCTCAGCATATGATGTCATCGATGACATCACATCATATTTAGCCAATGACAGGACTGCATTCTGCCAGAGAAATGAATAAATCATGCCGCAGAAATCAGAAAATGCTGCCGAAGAAGTCAAGGAGCCCAGCAGCAGAAATCAGAAAATTCTGCCGCAGATCACCAGGGGCCTTGTCCTTACTGGAAAATAAAACTCTCTCTCCTATATACTGCCTCACTGAATTTCCCTGCCTAATGCTATGTCCCTGCACTTTAGCTAACTTAAGAAATAAAATAAAATACTAAACACTTTGCTCTCCCATTGCTCTTCCATTACTGGATAAGGTTCAGTAATAGTGCAAGAGTTTTTAACTGTGACCAAATAAAGCATAGCTCACAACCTGGTTTGGGTGCTAAGTGACAAAGCAAGTTACAGCTCAGTACCAGAAGTCATGGCACTCCTCACATATTTTTCCACAAGAAGAAGTCTCAAGCAAATGGTTCTTTTTCCAAAATATTTCTCAGGTTTTATTTTCTCACCCAGGAGTGCAGCCTATTCAGTTTCAGGTACAGGAATATAGCTGCAAAGCTTCTAACATTTCACTAAACCCTTGGATTTAATACAGACCTATGTAAAAGACATGGCTTTGGTAAAACATTAGAAGTTTTTGCTCTATAATCCTGTACCTGATCCTGAATAGACTACACTCTTGCGGTGAGAAAATAAAACCTGAAAATCTTTTTGGGAAAAAAAACACTTTCTTGAAACTTTTTCCTGTGGATAAATTTGTAGGGTGTGCCTTGACTTCTGGTCTGGTACTGAGTTTTAAACTGTGCATGATGTGGTCAGCACTGAAAGCAATAATAAAACACCATAATAAGGTTCAATAGCAGTGCAAGTAAGCATTAACCCACGATAGGGTGTGCATTTATTGGGGATTAATCAACACCCTGAGTGCACTGTGTGGTACAAGACTACAGGCCAAGTGTCCTCACAGTGCCTGGGGTGTTGACTAATCCCCGTTAACTGCACACACTGTAGTGGGTTATAGTGCTTATCACATGGAGTGTCACCAAAGGTGAAAAAACTGAGGAAAGCATAGTTAAGTCATGAAAACATAGGGACTTTTTTATGTGTTCTGCCACCACCACAAATACCATAGTGCTGACAGTGCTGAACTACTGCTACGTAGACACTGCTGAATCAACACAAGCAACTCACCAAGAACTTTTGCACCCTACACATATAAAAATGAAACAAGTCATGTATCACAGGAACAATCCACTATAGCTTCACAGAGAGTCACTGTGAAGTACAGCTGCTGCCATCTCCTGAATCTGTGGAACTAATCCATCTGTCTGCCAAGACAGAGAGAGAGAAACAGAGAGCAAGTGACACTGGGACAGGGAGATGCAGACACTCAGTGTCCCACAACTGTTACAATGTACTGTGTGATTGTGTCTATGTGTGTGTCTCTCACTCTACAGTATACAGAAATTCAGCAGTGTTCACCCTGAATCACTGCCAGCTCTTGCCAACAGCAACAGACACAGACTGTGCATATGAGAGAGAGAGAGAGAGAGAGAGCTTAAGAGGTGCACATGGTTCCCACAACCTGCGGCTGTATCTGCAGACCCCTTGACCTACACAGACTGGCTTTTTCAGGGGGTAGCTGCAGGATGCCGCACTGTTTGTCTGTCTCTCTCAGGACACTGGTGACACTGGTTCTGTCTCTGTCACTGCTTCAATGTCAGAAGGGGAAGGCCATGAACTCTGGTTGCATGCTGAACACAGCATCACACAGTCACTGAAGTCTGTGGCTCCTGCTCTGACCAGGTAATGTGTGAGTGGTACGATAGGACTGTGGGCAACAGTTGGTGATTTATGGACAAGGTGGCATGCTCGCATTTCTGTACCCATGCAGTAAAATGGCGGTGATCTGAAGGATGGGTTGTCATCCCTGTGGTGCTGCTGAGACACTGACTGCTGGAGTGCCACTGTCCGACAGGTTGTATGTGATACACAGACATATTGCCTGGTGCCAGCAGCTTCTGCTGGGATATTACCACTGGGTAGTGGAGTTGGGAGGGGGTAGAAGTTAGCAAAGACACACACAGATGACTCCATTGCAAGCAACGGGGATGTAGGCTAGGGACCTCCCACACCAGTAAGGCACAACATGTTCCCTGGTGGTGCTCTCCTCACTGTGCCACAGTGTGCTTGATGGCTGTACTAGCAGAAACAGACAGAGATAATAAAATGCTGTGTGGCATTACATATGTAATCCCCTAGGTGGCGCTACTCCTACAGTTATTACTCCTGCCTTCTGTTCCCATACAAGGTTGAGTGGCCTGGGTTCCCAGATTTATTTTAAAACTGGCTGTTTTCCATATTAACTTTGTGCAGCGCATCCACCCTGAGTTTAGCTTTCAACTGTACTAGCTGTTATCTGGTACAACCCCCAGGATATCATACTTCCCACTGTAACCATTAACCACACCAACTCATGACCAGACAGACATGTCCCCATGTTTTAAACATTGCACATTTAATGAATCTCTTTAATAATACACCCACAACACCATCTTTTGCAAACAACAACAATTTATTTATTGGGGGAATAAGGCTTAGGAATGTTGAAATCGAATGAGTACAGGCTATGCAATCAGTATCATTATTATTTTACAGCATGTACAGAGGATTTAGAGGTTCGGGGTTTGTGCAGGTGAAAACCCTCCAACTTTGTGGATACCTGTTATTCAAATCAGACAGAAGTCACATTATGCCAACCTAAATGACCCGAGCCCTGGCTATCTAATGAACTGCATTTAATCAGATAGAACTACAATATAATTTTACCCACAATCTGGTACCAGTTCCCCAAACTTAGCATGAGACCCCTCAATCCCACACATTTAAACCTGGGTACTCAGTTACCAAAACAGCCCCTTGATGGTTGAAGGCCTGGAGGGTGGTGCAGCTGTTTGTTGGCTGGCTTGATTCAAGAAAGAATACATGCTTGAAGTTGAAAACAGTTAGGCAGATAAAATTATTCACAGTCATTTGAATCCACACCACACACAGGGATTGCCCTACATGTTACAGTGGGACACACTCAGTAGGTGCAGTCAGCTGGGTACACTGGGTTTGGAAACCAGTTGTTTCTTTCTGAAAATCCATCGCATTTATATGTGTCACCTCTAGGTGGTGCTATTCTGAGGGCTACTACCACTCTGCTTGCATGACTAAGCACAGGTTAAGGGGCCTGAATTCATTGAATGGGTGCCTCCACCAAGAGGAATAGTTATTGGGTAGTGTAACTGCTGTGGGTGTAGCCCTCTAGGATGCTATAACCCCCTGCCAACCCCTTTAGTGGCCTATACAGTATAGCAGCAACACATTCACATGGACCATATGCCAGTAATGACTTGCACACACCCCTTGCACTTACCACCAGGACTGGATCAGTTGCATTTGCCCCAGAGACCCCCTGTAAAAATAAGACCTGCAGTGCAACAGCTCAATAGCAGTACAATACCCCCACCAAAAAGGTAACACACTAGCCAGGTTAAATGCAGAAACAACACAATCTGATTTATTCAGGGGATGTGAACAAGTGGGGCATGAATCTAGCAGATGATTAATAGATCTGATTTATTCAGGGGGATGTGAACAGGGGCTGGGCATGAATCTAGTAGATGATTAATAGATCTGATTTATTCAGAGGGATGTGAACAGGGATGGGACATGCATCTAGCAGATGATTAATAGATCTGATTTATTCAGGGGATGTGAACAGGGGTGGGACACATTTGCACATTTGCTTGACCTGGAAGGACGCTACTTCTTTATTCAGCTTTGAGCTGTGTGAGAAATTCTATATTGCACTTGATATCTGCAACATACGTGCACTTTTGCTTACTTCTGCGGGAGGTGAAACTAACTACCCTTGGTAATTGCTTTTTATTCACACATTTATTTAGTGTTTAACCAAGAAGGGGCTTGCAAACTCTGTTTATCTTGTTAGTAACTTCAGAAGGATTTAAATACTGCATTTGGGTAGATCCTTGGAGATAGCTAGATTGTCTACTAGGATTTTCTGACAGTTAAACTATTTTTAAATAAATTACAGGTGGCTGAGGAGTTGGAAAAGGAGCTTGCAAACTCTGCTTATCTTGGAAGTAACTTCACAAGTGTTTGAATACTGCATTTTGGTTGTCCCTTAGGGTAGCTGGATTGACTACTAGGATATTGGGACAGAAACTATTTTTAAATAATTTACTGGTGCGTAGGAGTTTGTGATAGTTAAACTATTTTTAAATAAGTTACTGTGGTTAAGGAGTTGTCATAGAAAAACCTGCAGTGTGAAACAGGAAAAGACAGTCTTTCAAGCAACAGAGGGAGGTGGATCTAGGTTTATGTTTGTTTGTTACAATTTTTAACATTTTCAGTGCAGGAAAAGTTTGAAGCACAGCTGACTTATTTTGGGGCTGACAGCTTTCAGAGCACAAACCACCAGACCTGTTTTGGGGCTGGGGAGGTTTACCTGTGTCTGACTTGGATGTGTGGATTTTTCTCTGTTTAATTAGCAGGGTATTTTCTCTGTCAAATTGCTGTGTAGGGCATCTTGTGACAGGAAGGCACTCTTGCAGCGGTGGGTCAGAACTTTTAGCTGATTGTTTTGTGAGGGCACAGTTTAGGCCCAACCCTTCCCACCTCTCACCCCACCACCCTGGAAATAGTTCCTTTATACCTGGGGTTCTGACATCATTTCCTGAAGAGTGCAAGGTGCATATCACTGTCATATCCTCTCTAGCACACTGCGCTGACAATATAATCATACCCATTGTATAATATATATATATATTTTTTTTTCTATTTTACAAACCAATCACACACACACACACAAAAATGTGGGGTGTAGTGCAATGTAATGGCTGTGGGGCAGCAGTCTTCTGGGAGTCTTTCTGGAGGCTGAGATGCTGCCCTATTTGCAGACAACTGTCTGCCCTGAGGGAACAAGTTGCCCATTTTTAGGCCACACATGACAGTAGTAAGGGGATCTTACCCCAGGCCACACTGGATGGTAGGAAGGGAACTTCCCCCATCCAGCGAGCACCAGAGCCACCACCACTACCTCAGAGTTTACGAAGAAAGCACAACAGTTGGACCACAGTGGGCTCAGGGAGGGTGAAGATGGTGGAACAGAGGCACACCCAGTCAGTTGTTCCACACCACAATCCATACACCATTCTGGGGGGGCATAGTTCCCCTATGGATGCACCCGCAGAGGAGACTCATGAGGCTGAGGACAACTGTCACAAGGGAGGGCCACAGGAAGGAGACAGAGGACACCACAAGGAAAGGAAGTAGCTTCTGGTGGGGGACTCATTTATTAGGGGGATAAAACTAGGGGGAGCAGGGAAAATTGAAGTAAGGTGCCTGCCTGGTGCCATGGCTTGGAGAGACAGGAAGCGCATCCTCAGGATCATGAGAACAGCTGCGCAGGAGTCTGAGCTGGATGTTATTGTCCACCTAGGGACAAATGACTTGGCTAATCATGAGATTAGAGCAGTGCAGAAGGACTTTGTAGAATTGGGGAGGGGCCTAAGACAAGTAGCACACACAATATCCTTCTCTGAGGTGCTGCCTGTCAATGGCATGAGTAAAGCGTGGGTACTTTGCATCATGCAGTTTAATGACTGGTTGAAAAAATGGTGTGGAGCACAGGGGTTTGGCTTCATTGGGGACTGGGGTTCCACCTGGAGGGACACCAGCCTATACTGGCAGGATGGTTTGCATCTGTCCGGGAAGGGAACAAGTCTTTTGAGCAATCGGTTTAAATGCTTCATTGGCAAGCTTTTAAACTAGTCAAGGGGAGGCACTGATAAGCAGCAGAAAATCCCAGCCTCCCTACAAAACAGGGTACTAAATGAGAAAAAGACCGAGGTAGAAAGGTCAGTGGGGGATACTGCAAAAGAAGATAAAGCCATCAAAAAATGGAGAGCAATGAGTACCAATGCCCATAGTCTGAGTAACAAGCTTCCTGAATTAGTGGCCTTGATGGAGGAGGAACATCTGGATATTGTGGCAGTCACAGAAACATGGTACATACAAAACAATGACTGGGACATAAACATACCAGGATACACTATCTACAGGAGGGACAGGGAGGGTAAAAGAGGAGGAGGAGTAGCTCTTTACATAAGGGAAGGAATCAAAGCAACAGAACAAAAGGGAAAACAGGGAGGAAAAGAAGCACTGTGGGTAAATTTGGAGACCGACAATGGCACCACAATCCGCACAGGAGTTGTATACAGACCCCCTTCTCAGGGGGAAGAAATGGACAAGGAAATGATAGAAAGAATACTTAGAATGGCAGAAAAAGGGGAGATATTGCTGATGGGTGATCTGAATATGCCAGATGTTAACTGGAGTGCAGTTGCAGCAACCACTTCAAAGAGTGGGGTTATTCTAGATGCCTTACAGGGGGCATGCCTTAGACAACTAGTATTGGAGTCCACTCAAGAGGGAGTAATCTTAGACCTGGTTCTCTCGAATGGAGATGAAGAGAGGATCACAGATGTAGAAGTGGGTAGCCATCTGGGAACTAGCAACCATCGAACAGTATGGTTCACAATAAACAGAGCAATAGAGTCAAGCCATACAAAGGCAAAAGTACTGGACTTTAGGAGGCTGACTTTGCCAAAATGGGTGAGTGCCTAAGGAATGCACTAGCAAATGAGCAGGAAGGAGGGTGGAAGAACAATGGGGAATAATAAAAACTGCCATCACAGAGGTAACAAGCCTTTGTGTGAAGCAAATAAACAAATGAAACAATGTAAGAAACCACTATGGTTCTCAATGGGCGGCAGTGAAGGTTCAAGAGAAAAGCATATCAGAAAGTACAAGGAATCACTGAAGAAGGGCAGGACAGAGAACTGGATCAGTTAAAGCAAAGAAAGCTGGGAAGGCAGTCAGAACAGCAAAGGCCCAAACCGAGGAAAAAGATAGCCAACTCAGTTAAGAAGGGGATAAAACCTTTTATATGTACATCAGGGAGTAAAGGAAGACCAAGGGAGGGTTAGTGAGGCTTAATAAAGAGGAAGGAGGGTGGGCAGAGGGTGACTGTGAAAAGGCAGAGATACTAAACAAACATGTTTGCTCAGTATTTACAAAGGAAGTGGGAAGTACCTAAAACAAACAGTAGAACACACTGGATACAGAAGTTGATACCAGCCCATTTACAGAAGAAAGGTTCTGAAAGAACTCTTAAAACTGAAGGTGGACAAAGCAATGGGGCCTGATGGGATTCATCCCAGAATTCTAAAAGAACTAAGGGGTGAACTGGTGACACACTGACTACCCTCTTTAACAAATCATGGGAGGATGGGGATTGGGACCTGGAGAGGGGCAGATGTGATTCCCTCACAAACGTGGGAGCAAGGCAGAAGCAGAAAACTACAGACCTGTTAGTTTAACCTCAGTGGTAGGGAAAATGATGGAATCACTTCTGAAGGAAAGAATTGTTGAGTATCTAGAGGCCAGAGGGGCTCAGGACCCAAGGCAGCATAGATTCACAGCAGGAAGGTTATGCCAGACAAATCTGGATAGATTTCTTTGACTGGGTGACCAAAGTAGTAGATCAGGAGGGGCTGTGAAATGGCCTACCTAGACTTTAGCAAGGCATTTGACACAGTCCCACACAAAAGATTAATATACAAGTTAGCCAGCCTGGGAGTGGGCCCCAAGATGACAGCCTGGGTAAAGAATTGGCTGGAGAATTGGACACAGAGAGTAATAGTAAATGGAGTCCACTCTGAAGAAAGGAGGGTTACTAGTGGAGTACCGCAGGGTTCAGTATTAGGACTGGTCCTCTTCAATGTCTTTATAAGCGACATTGCAGAAGGACTGGAAGGAAAAGTATGTCTCTTTGCAGATGACACTAAGATCTGCAACAGAGTTGATGCATAGGGTGGGGTGGAAAGGATGGGAAGGGACTTGGCAAGGTTAGAGGAATGGTCAAATGTATGGCAGCTTAGATTCAATGCTAAGAAGTGCAAGGTAATGCACCTGGGAAACAAAACCCAGGGAAGAATACACACAATGGGGATTGAGATACTAACAACAACAAGAATGGAAAGGGACCTGGGGTAGTCATATAAGATGACCTAAAGATGGGCAAGCAATGTGAGAGGGCTGCAAGGAGGGCTGGGGAATACTGGGATGCATAGGAGAGGCATCACCAGTAGAAAACAGGAAGTTATTATCCTCTGTACAGACAGTTGGTGAGACCCCATCTGGAGTACTGCATGCAGTTCTGGAGATCCAATCTCCACAAAGACATAGACAGGATGGGGTTGTCCAGAGAGGGCAACTAAAATGGTGCAGGGTCTGCATTGGAAGACATATGAAGAGAGACTTATGGAGCTGGTATGTATAGCCTCGAGGAAAGGAGGGAGGGGGACATGATAGAAACTGTCAAGTACCTCAGAGGAATCAACAAAGTCCAAGAGGTAGCATCTTTCAAAAAAGAGGTGTGCAAGAACAAGGGGCTGCAATTTGAAGATAGAAGGGGGGGCTCAGAGGTAATTTAAGGAAGTATTTTTCACAGAGAGGGTTGTGGATGCATGGAACGGCCTTCCAGAGGAGGTTGTGGAGTCAAAAACAGTGGTGGAATTCAAGCATGCGTGGGACAGTCATAAGGCAATTCTAGGGGGTGGGGGTAGGAAGAAGTAGGCTGCTGGTTAGCTAGGATCTTCAGCTTATCCATTAGGTAGGGAAATGGGCAGACTGAGTGGGCCAAGCGGTCCTTATCTGCCATCAAAGTCTATGTTTCTGTGTTTCTATGGGACATGAATCTAGCAGATGATTAATTGATCTGATTTATTCAGGTGGGTGTGTGAACAGGGGTGGGGCATGAATCTAGTAGATGATTAATAGATGTGATTTATTAAGGAGATGTGAACAGGGGTGGGGCATGAATCCAGTAGATAATTAATAGATCTGATTTATTCAGGGGGATGTGAACAGGGGCGGGGCATGAATCTAGCAGATGATTAATAGATCTGATTTATTCAGGGGATGTGAACGGGATGGTGCATGAATCTAGTAGATGATTAATAGATCAGATTTATTAAGGGGGATGTGAACAGGGATGGGGCATGAATCAAGCAGATGATTAATAGATCTGATTTATTCAGGGGATGTGAACGGGGTGGTGCATGAATCTAGTAGATGATTAATAGATCTGATTTAGTCAGGGGATGTGAACAGGGGTGGTGCATGAATCTAGTAGATGATTAATAGATCTGATTTAGTCAGGGAATGTGAATGGGTGGGCATGAATCTAGCAGATGATTAATAGATCTGATTTATTCAGGGGGATGTGAACAGGGGTGGGGCATGAATCTAGTAAATGATTAATAGATCTGATTTATTCAGGGGGATATGAACGGGGCGGGACATGAATCAAGCAGATGATTAATAGATCTGATTTATTCAGGGGGATGTGAACAGGGGTGGGGCATGAATCTAGCAGATGATTAATAGATCTGATTTATTCAGGGGATGTGAACAGGGGTTGGGCATGAATCTAGCAGATAGTTAATAGATATGATTTATTCAGGGAATGTGAACAGGAGCAAAGCATGAATCGAGTAAATGATTAATAGATCTGATTTTTTCAGGGGGATATGAACAGAGCAGGACATGAATCTAGTAGATGAATAATAGATCTGATTTATTCAGGGGGATGTGAACCAGGGCGGGGCATGAATCTAGCAGATGATTAATAGATCTGATTTATTCAGAGGATATGAACAGGGGTGAAGCATGAATCTAGCAGATGATTAATAGATCTGATTTATTCAGGGGATGTGAAAAGGGGTGAAGCATGAATCTAGCAGATGATTAATAGATTCGATTTATTCAAGGGATGTGAATGGGGTGGTGCATGAATCTAGTAGATGATTAATAGATCTGATTTATTAAGGGGATGTGAACGGGGTGGGACATGAATCTAGTAGATGATTAATAGATCTGATTTATTCAGGGATGTGAACGGGGTGGGACATGAATCTAATAGATGATTAATAGATCTGATTTATTCAGGGGATGTGAACAGGGTGGGACATGCATCTAGTAGATGATTAATAGATCTGATTTATTCAGGGGATGTGAACAGGGTGGGACATGCATCTAGTAGATGATTATAGATCTGATTTATTCAGGGGGATATGAACAGGGGTAGGGCATGAATCTAGTAGATGATTACTAGATCTGATTTATTCAGGGGGATGTGAACAGGGGTGGGGCATGAATCTAGCAGATGATAAATAGATCTGATTTATTCAAGGGGATATGAACAGGGGCAGAACATGAATCAAGCAGATGATTAATAGATCTGATTTATTCAGGGGGATATGAACAGGGGTGGGACATGAATCAAGTAGATGATTAATAGATCTAATTAATTCAGGGGGATGTGAACAGGGTGGGGCATGAATCTAGCAGATGATTAATAGATCTGATTTATTCAGGGGGATATGAACAGGGCCGGACATGATCGAGTAGATGATTAATAGAGCTGATTTATTCAGGGGGATATGAACAGGGGCAGGACATGAATCTAGTAGATGATTAATAGATCTGATTTATTCAGGGGATGTGAACGGGGTGAAGCATGAATCTAGCAGATGATTAATATATCTGATTTATTCAGGGGATGTGAACAGGGGTGAAGCATGAATCTAGCAGATGATTAATAGATCTGATTTATTCAGAGGGATGTGAACTGGGGCGGGGAATGAATCTAGCAGATGATTAATTGATCTGATTTATTCAGAGGATGTGAACAGGGGTGGGGTATGAATCTAGCAGATGATTAATTGATCTGATTTATTCAGATGATGTGAATTGGGTAGGGCATGAATCTAGCAGATGATTAATTGATCTGATTTATTCAGGAAATGTGAACAGGGGTGAATCATGAATCTAACAGATGATTAATAGATCTGATTTATTCGGGGGATGTGAACAGGAATGGGACATGAATCTAACAGATGATCAATAGATCTGATCTATTCAGGGGATGTGAACAGGGGTGGGACTTGAATCTAGCAGATGATAAATAGATCTGATTTATTCAAGGGATGAGAACAGGGGTGGGGTAGGAATCTAGCAGATGATTCATTGATCTGGTTTATTTAGGGGATGTGAACAGGGGTGGGGCATGAATCTAGTAGATGATAAATAGATCTGATTTATTCAAGGGATGAGAACAAGGTGGGGTATGAATCTAGCAGATGATTAATAGATCTGATTTATTTAAGAGATGTGAACAGGGGCAGGGCATGAATCTAGCAGATGATTAACAGATCTGATTTATTCAGGGGGATATGAACAATGTGGGACATGAATCTAGTAGATGATTAATAGATCTGATTTATTCAGGGGATGTGAACAGGGGTGAGGCATGAATCTAGCAGATGATTAATAGATCTGATTTATTCAGGGGGTGTGAACAGGGGTGAGGTATGAATCTAGCAGATGATTAATAGATCTGATTTATTCAGGGGGATGTGAACATGGGTGGGGCATGAATCTAGTAGATGATTAATAGACCTGATTTATTCAGGGGTCTGTGAACGGGGTGGGACATGAATCTAGTAGATGATTAATAGATCTGATAAATTCAGGGGATGTGAACTGGGTGGGACATGAATCTAGCAGATGATTACTAGATCTGATTTATTCAGGGGATGTGTACAGGGGTGAGACATGAATCTAGCAGGTGATTAATAGATCTGATTTATTCAGGGAATGTGAACAGGGGTGGGGCATGATTCGAGTAGATGATTAATATATCTGATATATGCAGGGGATGTGAACAGGGATGGGACATAAATCTAGCAGAGGATAAATAGATCTGATTTATTCAGGGGATAACATTACAGTGTTCGCCGCGCCTTTCAGGGCCCGTATCTGGGAAATGGTGCGAGATAAGGACTTTTCGTCGGAAAAATACTTAGCTCTCTAAGCTCACTAAGCTTTTGGAGGCAGTATAGCGCAGTGGTTTAAGTCTCTGAACTGAAAATTTGGTGACATCCAGCAGACCAGACCTGGGTTTGAATCCCACAGCTTCCACCTGCATACTGTGTGACCCTGAGCAAGTCACTTGACCTCCTTGTGCTCCCAGGTCGCTCCTGTAAAAAAGCTTTCAGCTTAGTGTGCTATACCTGGTTAAACAACTAAAAAAAAAAAAAAGTATAAAACTAGCCAGGAAAGTCATAAATCATATGACTTTAAAATTTTTTTCTACGTAGTATGGTTCCTGAGATATAAGCAATTTAGTATTCCAACTCCTCATTTTCTGCTCCGGGACCCATTATTACACATACATTCTTTTTACTCACTGTCTTTCTCTATGCACCTTTTGGGGAAAACCAGCCTGTGCGCTTACATAACTGTTACCCATACGGTTCTGCTTATGGTTCCAGTACCCATTTCACTTACCATCCCCGTCTACGGTACCATGTGCGTTACCCTTTGCATTTTCATTTGCTCTTGCGTTTGTGTTATTTTAACCATTTGTGTCTACAGTACTGTTTATCTTTGTGTTTCGCTTTGTGTCACTATGCACATTACCATTTGCATTTGTGGGCGTCATGTTACTGTGTGACAAGACATCATGTGAAGGGAGCACTGGGCCCAAAGGGCCCCATAATCCCACCACTGCATTATATTCACTATTTCTCATTATCATTCTCAAAAAGAAGGGAAATTAGTGGCAAAAAGCTCCATTTAATGCATTAGTTATGGTTGTTCCATGGTGACAAAAGCGAGGAAATTCGGTGTTTGGGTTGAAAGCCCCTTAACCCCCAGCCCAACCCCAACTGGCATCGGGGTGCACGTTAGGGCAGTTGGTCCTAACTCTCACCCCATTCTCCTATACCTCTGCTTCTTTACACATGTGATGGGGTGAGAGTTAGGGCCAGCAACCCCAATGCGCACCCCCGCTGCCGGTTGAGGGTGGGCTGGGGCCTAAGGGGGCCAACCCTAACACAGAATTTCCCACTTGTCACTGTGGAACAACTCAATCTAATGCATTAAACAGAGTTTTTGCATATATATATATATATATATATATATTTATATTTATATTAAACTCTGTTTAATTTTGCACCTTTATGACTTTGCAAACATCCAACAGATTTGCATGAAATTTGGAATGCACAGTCTCGTATGGTAGATCTCTTGATTTGCCAGGTTGCTTTTCAATTGGACTTGCAGTTTTTGAGCAGGGAAGCACCAAAAATGCATTTTTCTCTTTTTATTTCCTTTACTTTTTTGCCAATTTTTGCCCATTGTGCTGCAGACACATCACTTGGTATTTAGGTATGACATGTTTAGGGTAGAACGAGGTTTGCTGAAATAACAATCCAGCATTGGTGTGGTGAAAAAATATTAATTATTTCTAAAGTTATTTAATTTTGAATTTTCAGATTCTGAGCATGCTCAATTTATACCAAGATTTATAAACATACGAATCTTCCAGCAGAAACAGACCACCTAATCTATCAAAGTCTGACCGAGTGTGCAGCTAGCACGCTATATTGCATTTTTTGTGAAAGGGTACTGGACTTGTTATCAACGGTTTTGTCACCTCACGAATGGGAATTTATAAAAATCCTTTTTTGTGAAGAAAAATTCCTCATTCATGACCCACCATCTTGTTTTCCCTTTGCTCCCCAAACAAAATGTTGTAGATTGCCCCACGGTTTACTTCTTCTGCAAATGAGGCATGAGTTTTTTTCAGTGTGATGCCCTCTACAAACCCATGCCTTTGGTTTCCTTTATTTTGACCAAAAAAATGGCCATTTCAAATTTTTAAATTCTTCATTAGTTGCTTGCTTCCGATCCTCATTCATGAGGTGACTAAATCCCCTTTCATGAGCTGATCCCCTTTTGCGAGCTAACAAAATCCTTGATCGCCATTTCTGGAACAGATGGCCCCATCTCTTCAACAAGGATTTACTAGTGAATAGAGATTTTGTCAGCTCGTGAAAGAGGATCGGCATGCAAAAGGGGATTGGGTTTTTTAATCCATTTTGCGAGATGACAAAATCCACATTGTGAGCCAATCCCCTTTCGCTAGCCAAAAAAATCCTTGACTGTCATTTCAGAACCAGATGGCCAAAATCTGATGATCAAGGATGTCTCAAGAACAGCAGTTTTGTGATAGTTCATGATCAGGAATTGACCTCAGGAATGAGGATTTTGCCACCTCACAAACTAGGAATTTGAAAACTTTTGAAAATGTTGCCAGTGCACTGTAAATAAATGGTTTGGTCTTTAGACTTGAAATTTGCAGGGTATAAAGCAGGTGTCCCAGAGATGTGAATTATGCTGTTTTGGTATACAATTTCAGTTCCACAAATATGCCATAATGAAGTTGATATTTTTCCCGTAGGATAACATTATGGTGCCCACAGCGACTTTCCCTGCCCATATCTCGGAAACTATGTGAGATATGGATTTTTGACTACCCAAACTACACACACGTGGAGGTTTTGAAGTCATGATTACAACTACAGTGAAATTTTTTTCATAGCTTGTATGGTTAATGAGATATAGGGCTGCTGTAAGGCTCAGTAGTTATGGATCAGTGGGAGTGCAAGGCCCAGAGGGCCTGTGCTCCCACAGATGCATATCGTTATGCACAAGTGGGCAGCTTCATCAGATCATAGGGCCCAGAGGGTCCGCACTTCCACCAACACATAGCATTTACCAGGTACATTACACTTTGTCAAAAAGAAAGGCAATTTATTACAAAAAAACATTGTTAATACATCAATTAGGGTTAAAGCAACAAAAGTAGGGAAATTAGATGTTAAGGGTTGAGCCCCTAAGCCCCAACCCTATCACCCATCCTCCACACACTAACAGGCATTGGGGTGTGTCATAGGATCATTAGACCCAACTCTCACCCCATTCTCCTATGCTGTACCATGTCAGCCTGTTTACACATGGAATGGGGTGAGAATTGGGCCTAACAACCCCATGGCACACCCCAATGCCTGTCGTTGTATGGAGGATGGGTGGTGGGATGGTAAGGTGGGAGGGTTAGGAGCTCAACCCTGACATCTCATTTCCGTACTTTTGTTGGTTTAACACTAATTGATGCATTAACAAAGTTATATATATTTATTTGAGTTTTAGGAACTGGGTCGTCCACTGAGACAATTACAGTTTCTTTTTCAGGGCTGACCAGGGAGTACAACATGATACAAACACATAGGCATAACAGGTAAAGACAGTTCAATAAGTGGATGTAAACAATAAATGATAGTAGTCTTTGATAACACACCAAAGTTGTATCACAAAATACAGTAAAGCAAAGAGAAAATATATTTATATACAGTGGGTGGGATATTCAAACTGTGCCATTCATAGGCGCAAGCCATTGAGCTGCACAAAATAGTTGCGCAGGGGTGTGTCCGGAGCGATATTCAAAGGAGTTGCGCTATTGAGCAACTCCTTTGAATATCACCCCCCAGCCACAGCCACTGTGCATGGCGCAGTGGAACTTGTGCCACGCAAGCTGACAGAGTGGAGCATTCAACTTGCGGTGGCACAGAAACCATGCGCCATGCAAAATCACGATATTCAAAGGTGACATGCAAATGGGGCTATAATTCATGCAAGGCCATGGGGGCCATTTGCATGTGATTATGGCCCCATTTGCATGCCATTAGCATGTAGGTGCTCCGATCCCAGAGGCTTTGGTGCTTGGTGCCCTGCCAGGCAGCAGCCATCGAGGATTGATGCGTAGCCGATCGCTGGCACAGTGTATTCCCCCACCAGCCCAACACGTGCAGCGTGGCTCCCCTCCTCCCAAACATCTCCCTGGTGGCTAGTGTCTCCGGAAATGCCAATCGCGGGCAGTAAGTATACTGGAAACACCCCCGAAGACATCTCCCTGGTGGCTAGTGTCCCCCCACCCCACCACCTCCGCCTGGCAGCCGGTGGGCGGCAGCATCCCACCTGCCTGCAAACCCCGCCACCGCCGACTGACTGCCAGTAGGGCTGCACGCCATTGATGCAGAACAAGAGCCAATGGGTGTGTAGCCCATACTATACATGACAGTCCAGATTTGTGAATGAACATTCATTTACAAATCTGGACTGTCATGTATGGTATGAGCTGCATGCCCATTGGCTCTGCTCTGCACCACTGGCAGGCCCTACCGGGCAGCCGGGTCGTAGGGATGCAGGGCAGCAGGCGGTGGATGCTGATGCCCGCTGGCTGCTGGGGGGGGGGGTGGTGGGGCTTCGTGGGTGGGTGGGTGGGGGACACTAGCCACCAGGGAGATGTTCGGGGTTTTCAGTTTACTTACTGCCCACGATCGGGCATTTCGGGACACTAGCCACCAGGTAGATGTTCGGGAGGAGGGGATGCCACATTGCTGCCTGCGATCGAGCTGGTGGGGGAAGGAGTACACTATGCCCAGTAATCGGGCTGCAGGGGGGCACAGGGACTCGGGTTAGCCAGCCACATGGCAGCTGCTGTGTTGCACTCTGCAATACAGCAGCTCACCTGGGTGGCCCTTGACTTAAGCCTTTTTTGGCTCAAAGTCATGCAGGCGCAGGTTGGGGTTGCGCCAGATAACTCTGCACAGCCTGGCTGAATATCGGGCTGTGCAGTTTATGCATGTTTCCTTCCTCCAGTTGAGCATGCATTCATTTGCATTGCAGTTGCTCAGCCTGTTTTCAGTGGCGCAACTGCCTCCTGCTGAATATCGCAGAATGGTGCAATTTTGGACTTGCGCATGCGCAACCCTTTTGAATATCCCACCCTGTGTATATATATATATATATATATATATATATATATATATATATATGTATATATATATATCTGTGTAAATAAATAAAATATACAGCTCCAGCTACTCCTTTACCTCCGCCCTACACAATTACCTCTCCCTCAGCTGTTCCTGCTTTAACTTTCCTTAATACCTACCCCCAGTTTCTGCCTTCCTACCCTAATCCCCCCAGAAGGGTCCTCAACATCTGGTAGGGGTAATCAGGAAATGGCTACCTCCTCCTCATATTCACTTCTTGCCTCTCCTCTCTTCTCCACGTGCCCTTCTAGGTAATCCATAAGCACACCCTATCCCGTCCTTTTTATTCTAACAGCACTTGTGTACTACCTCAAGCCTGCTCCTGATACACTCATGCACTATAAATGGTTCTGTCACTTTATTACTGTTTTGTATGTTTATAGGTTCTTTTGTACATTTTTGGATATGTATTGTAATTTACTCAAGTTGTACTACTGTTTATTGTACTTTACCTTGTGTTCCAACTGCTGCATAATCTTACATTGTTGTACTGTTTGTACTACCTACATACTGTTGTATACCTGACCACTCTCCACAACCATATGTAACCCCCTTCCCCCAGATTGCACCATGAGATGAGCAACTTGTTGCTTAATGTGCCGTCCTGGTGAAGTATTTAAAAAAATAAATAAAATAAAAATAATTACTGGCACGGTATATAAGGTTCAGTGTAAACTTCAATGTTAAACCCAAAATTATGAACCTTAATAACTCTGGACCTTTTAAACAGATTTGCACAAAAATTGACAACCGTAATCTCTGATATTACATCCCTTGATGTTCCAAAATTTGTGTGAATTCGTCATGCGTTTTCAGATAGAGGGACAAAAACCACTAAATGTACCTGTTTTGGATGTTTCTTTGTCCACCTGTATCTCAGGAATGGTTTTATGACGTGGTCTGAAAATCGTAGTGTAGAAAGCCTTTGGGCCACAGATGTGCCTTTTGAAGGTTTGGTTAAAAATATTGATTTGTTCAAAAATTATATTAATTTTAAATGTATTTCCTATTGGAAAGTTAAGTGTTCAGCTTGAAAGTACTGTATTTTTGCAAATCATGGTGTGTGTGCTAAAATAGGACCACGATTTGTGTAAATAAGATGGTCACTTGCCAACAGTGGGGTGACCAATCCTCCAGTCTACATTCCCCCCCCCTTACTGTGGTACACTGGGAGCCCACTCCAGTGTGCCAAATAATAGTTTTTAATCTGTTTCCAACACCGGTATCCCTTTCCCAATGCAGGTTGCTGACTGGAGTGACCAATCACCCTGTCAGCAGCATGTATCCCCCTCTGAACTCATGTGGCACACTAGCAGCACACTCAAGTGTGCCCAAAAGTTATTTATTTATTTTTTGCCTTGCCAATGGGGTGCCGAATCTCCCTGTCAGCAGCATATATCCCTCCAACTCATGTGGGACATTGGGTGCCCACCCCAGTGTGCTCAAAAGTTTTTTTTAACCTGTAAATAAAGAAAACAATCCCTGATGACTTTTTTCACCTGTAAAAAAAGAAAACAGTCCCTCATCATCTTCCTAGTACCCCTCTCCATATCACCACCCTCCCACTGAGCACCCACCTCTCAGTATCCCCCCTTAACCCATACATATTTCCAAAGGTTGCTGCTGTCATCCTCTCTGGACTAGAACATGTCTGCACTCTTTAAAGCCATACCAGGAACTGAAGAATCAAAGGTAAGTGCCGTCTAATGGCAGTCAGTTGGGGGGGTCAACTTAGGCTGATGTCTCAGCCATTTGTAGGAATTTTGGCCCCACATTTTCAACATGGGTTCTTGGGACCCACCTCATGAACACTGTCACTGTTATTTCATTACTTAGTCCCAAAAGGTGATTTCACAGTCGCTGCATGGAATCACCTTTTGGGATCAATTAACAAAATGACAGTGCCACTTTTCATGAGGTAGGGTCCCAAAAAGCCCATGTTGCAAATCTGGTGAAAAATATCCAATAAATGACTTAGTTATGAACATACATTGTGCAGTTTCTATGCACTCTTGCAACGTTTCCAATTTTTAATATTCTCATTCCAGATTTTCAACACTGCCATTTTTTCACACCTCCTTATGAACAGCACAGCTTTCATTTTTCACATCCTGCTCGAAATGTGTTTTTGCACCTGTGGCACAGAACGGTGCAGTCACTGTGTGAAATCAACTTTTAGGATAGATTAAACATGGAAACATAGACTTTGAAAGCAGATAAGGACCGCTTGACCCACCTAGTCTGCCCATTTCCCCTACCTACAGGATAAGCTGTAGATTCTATTTAACCAACAGCCTATTTCTTCCTACCCTCCACAAAAAAAATTGTCTTATGTTTGTCCCATGCATTCTTGAATTCTCTCACAGTTTTAAAACCCACAACCTCCTCAGGAAGGCTGTTCCATATGTCAGCCACCCTCTCTGTGAAAAAATACATCCTCACATTACCCCTGAACCGCCCACCCTCTCTCTTTAAATTGTATCCCCTTGTTCTTGCACATCTCTTTTTCTGAAAGGTGCTACCCTCTTCGACTTTGTTGATTCCACTGAGGTACTTAAAAGTTTCTGTCATGTCCCCCCCTCTCCCTTCTTTTCTCAAGGGTATACATATTAAGCTCCTTTAATCTCTCCTCATATGGCTTCTCTTGCAGACCCTACACCTTTTTAGTTGCCTTCGTCTGGACTGCCTCTATCCTGTCTATGTCATTGCGAAGATGAGGTCTCCAGAACTGGACACAGTACTCCAGATGGGGTCTCACCAACTGTCTGTACAGTGGGAAAACAACTTCCTCTTTTCTACTGGTGATGCCTCTCTCTGTGCATCCCAGTATGTCCCCAGCCCTCCTTACTGCCTTCTCACATTGCGTGCCTACCTTAAGGTCATCTGATATGACTACCACCAGGTTCCTTTCCATTTTTGTTGTTGCTAGCATCCGACCCCCAATTGTGTACTTTTCCCCTGGGTTTTTGTTTCCCAGGTGCATTATTTTGCACTTCTTTGCATTGAATCTAAGCTGCCATACTTCTGACCATTCCTCTAACCTTGCCAAGTCCCTTCTCATCCCTTCCATGCCTCCTTGTGTATCAACCCTGTTGCAGATCTTTGTGTCATCTGCAAAGAGGCATACTTTTCCCTTCCAGTCCCTCTGCAATGTCATTTATAAAGACATTAAAAAGGACTGAACCCTGCGGTACACCTATAGTAAACACTCTTTCTTCAGAATGGACTCCATTTACTATTACCTTCTGTGTCTTGTTGTCCAACCTGTGCTTTACCCAGGCTACCACCCTGGGACCCACTCCCAGGCTGGTTAATTTTGCTTATAATCATTTGTATGCGACTGTGTCAAATGCCTTGCTAAAGCCTAGGTAGGCCATGTCCACAGCCCCTCCCTGGTCTACTACTTTGGTCATCCAGTCAAAGAAATCAATTAGATTTGTCTAACCTGTCCTTCCCCCTGTGAACCCATGCTGCCTTGGGTATTGTGCCCCACTGGCCTCTAGGTACTCTACAATTCTTTCCTTCAGAAGTGATTCCATCACTTTCCCTACCACAGAGGTCAAACTGATAGGTCTGTAGTTTACTGCCTCTGTCTTGGTCCCACTTTTGTGAAGGGGAATCACATCTGCCTTCCTCCAGTCCTCAGGTACCACACCATCCTCCCATGATTTGTTAAAAAGGGTAGTCAGTGGTGTCACTAGTTCTCCCCTTAATCCTTTTAGAATTCTGGGGTGAATTCAATCAGGCCCCATTGCTTTGTCCCCCTTCAGTTTTAGGAGTTCTTTCAGAACCCTTTCTTCTGTGAAAGGATTGGGATTGACTCCCCTTTCCAGAGTGCTTCTGTTAACTGGATTTGGCACCTCCCCCCTCCTCTTATGGAAATACTGAGCAGAGGTATTAATTCAGTATCCCTGCTTTTTCACTGTCCCTCTCTGCCCACCCACCATCCATTCTATTCAGCCTCACTATCCCTCCCTTTGTCTTTTTACACTCCCTGATGTACCTATAAAAGGTTTTATCCCCCTTCTTAACTGGGTTAGCTATATTTTCCTCAGTTTGGGCCTTTGCTATTCTGACTTCCCTCCCTACTTCCTTCTGCCTTAACTGGTACAGCTCTCTGTCCTGCTCCTTCTGTGTTTCCTTATATTTCCTGAATGCTGCCTTTTTCTCCCTGACTGTCCCCTCCACCTGTTTTGAGAACCATTGTGTTTTTTCTTTTGTTTTGATTTGTTTATTTGCTTCACACAAAGGCTTTGTTGCTTCTGTGATGGCAGTTTTGATGTTTCCCCATTGTTGCTCCACCCTCCTTCTAGACTGTTTGCTCGTACTTTTCTAAGGCACTTCCCCATCTTGCCAGAGTCAGCCCTCCTGAAGTCCAGTATCCTCACTTTTGTATGGTTTGACTCTGTAGCTGAGTTTATCATGAACCACACTGTTTGGTAGTCACTTGTTCCCAGATAGCTACCCACTTCTGAATCTGAGATCCTTTCATTTGAGAGTACAAGGTCTAAGATTGCTCCCTCATGAGTGGGTTCCAAAACTAGCTGTCTGAGGCATGCCACCTGTAGGGCATCGAGAATGGCTCTGCTCTTGGATGTGGCTACAGCAAAGATTAACAAAATCATAGTGTCACTGTTCATGAAGGGATGTCCCAAAAAGCCCATTTTGAAACTTTGGTGAAAAAATTCCACAAAATGACTGCATTACAAGTGTGCATTGCACAGTTTTTAAGCACGCTTATCACTTCAACAGTTTTTCTTATTTTCACTCTGGATTTTCAACATCACATTTTTGTCACACCACCTGATTAACAGTATCACTGCTGTTTCTCACATCCTGTCCAAAATGTGTTTTCTCACCTGTGGCAAAGACTGGCCCATTCACAGTGTGAAATCTCCTTTTTGGACTGATTAACGAGATGACAGCACCACTGTTCATGAGGTGGGGTCCTGAAAAGGCCATGTTCAAAATTAGGTGGCATTTCTAAAAATAGCCATACTAAGAGTATGCATTGTACAGTTCATTTGTAGGCACATAACTTTGGTAATTTACTATATTTTCACTCCAGATTTTCAACATACCCATTTGTTTTTCAAAACCACCTCATTAGCAGTACAGCTGTCATTTCTTACATCCTGCCTGAAATGTTTTTTCCACACTCGTGGTAAAGAATGCCACAGTAACTGTGTGAAATCACCTTTCAGGACTGATTAATAAAATGACAGTACCACTGTACATGTGGTGGGGTCCCAAAAAGCCCATGTTTAAAATTTGGTGAAAAAATCTAAAAAGGGCCAAGTTATGAGTGTTTGTTGAAATTTTCCTACACACGTGCATAACGTACAGTTATGTAAGAACTTACCGTAACAGTAGATCTTTGAGGAATGTCTCTTGCAGTAGGTAACATACTTGGGTCATCACCAGAGGTTGCTGTGGCACATGGCAGCTCTTCTAGCAGTCTTTTACCAGGGGCCACCCACACATGACATTAGCTTCTTGTTTGCTATATAAGCGTAGGTGATCCCTCGTATCCTCAGTGCCTCCATTGGATTCAGCTCACTAAGCAAGTACTGAGGGGAACCTAAGGTACCAGAGGTATTCCAAACCAAAGTCACTGGACCAGAATTTGTTCTCCTAGAGAAGGAGGGGGCTGGAGGGCAGGACTGGACCTACTGCAAGAGACGCTCCTCAAAGACCTACTGTTATGATAAGTTCTTATGTAACTGTACTGTCTTCCATGGAGTGGTCTCTTGCAGTAGGAAATATGTTTGAGATGAACTTCAAGCAGTGTACCCAAGGTGGGTGGACATTATGACAGAAAGCCTTGTAGGACTCCTTGGCCAAAGGCCATCCTATGGCATGAAGCAATATCCAAATTGTAGTGCTTCATGAATGCATGGTTTGTAGACCAGGTAGCTGCATTGCAGTTTTCTGAAATGGAGGCTTCTTTGAAGCAAGCTGCAGTAGTGGCCATAACTCTAGTGGAATGGGCTTGGACAGGTCCTGGTAAGGGTTCACTGTATTTTTTTATAACAAAATGTAATACAATGTGTCAGCCAGTTAGGAAGGGTTCTTTTAGTATCTGGAAACCTTCTCAGCCTGAGGCAAAGGTGACAAACAACTGTGAAGTCTTTCTGATCGATTGTGTTCAATTAGTACATTAATGTAATATACAATGGACATCTAGAGAACGTAATAGATGCTCACCTTGGTTGGAGTATTCAGGATAGTATACTAGTACCTCCAGGGATTGATATAGAGTCTATTCAGTCACAACTTTAGGCAGTAAAGAAGGGTTGTTACAAAGTGTCACCCTATCCTTGTGAAAAATTAAGTAAGGTTCCCTACACATGAAGGCATGGAGCTCGAAAATAAGTCGAGCCAAAGTGACAGCAACTAGGATTCAGAACAAAGTTTTCCATGAGAGGAAATGGAGGTTACAAATGGCCGTTGGTTCAAAGGGTTCAGAGTTAGTTTCTCTATTGGAAAATTGAGATCTACAAAGGACTAGGTCCTTTGATAGGTGGTTTGATACGTAACATTCCTTTCAAAAACATTTTGGCTAGATGATGTTGGTGCAGTAATCTGCCATCTAGAGGTTCATGGAAGGTTGAAATACTGGACAAATGGACTTTGATGGAGGTATAGCTCAAACTTGACTCAGACAGTGAGGCCATATAGTCTAGTACTTTCATCAGTGGTCAGGAACAAGCATCCAATGACTGAGAAGCAGCCCATATGGAAAAGCATTTCCATTTGGAGTTATATGTTTCTCTGGTTGCTGGCTTATGTGAGGCTAAGAGAATATTGGCAACAGGAGAAGACACTTGTAATCTGCTTATGAAAGCATCCCCAAGAGCCAAGTGTGAAGGTGTAGAGCCTTTGGGTTGGGGTGCAATAGGGTCCCTTGATTCTGAGTCAAGAGGTCTGGTCTGATTGGCAATGGAACAAGTTCCTGTACTGACAGTTGCTGAAGTAGAGGAAACCACACTTGTTGAAGCCATAGAAGAGCTATTAATATTATTGTGACAGGTTCTAGTTGTAGTTTCAGTAGAGTACATTGCAGGAGAGGGACGAGGGAAGCATATAAGAAAAGTCCCATCCATGGCTAAGCCAGGGCATCTACAGACTATTTTTTTTTGCTTGGGAAAATGGAAAAGTATTTGGGGAGACAATGTTTGTCTGGGGAGGCAAACAAATCTTTCTGTGGAGTCCCCCAGAGGTTGAAGATTTTCTGGATTATTTCATCATGAAGTGTCCATTCATGTGTGGACGTCTGGTGACTGAGACAGTTGACTAGAAGATTGTAACATCCTGGTAGATGGACAGCTGTAAGTATCAGGCATTGTTTGATGGCTTCTTGCCAGACTGCAAGGGTTTCTGTGCAGAAGTTATGGGATTTTGTACCTCTTTGCTTGTTGAGGTAGAATACCACTGCAGTGTTGTCTGACTGAATCAGCAACAGTCCTGGAGCCAGATAGGGTTGAAATGCCTGAAGGGCTAAGTGGACTGCCCTCAGATCTAAGAGACAGATTAGAGACTGAGGGAGAGAGGTAGTCAGCTTGCCTTGTGTCCAGTACTGACATAGGTGTGTGCCCCATACTTCTAGGGAAGTATCCCTTAACATCTTAACCATAACAGGTGAATGTCTGTATGGGAAGGGGGGACTGAAAGGGCATTCCTTGACATAAGTTGTTTCTGATTGTCCAGCAAGTCAGAGTGGACTTCAGAAAGGCAGTGACTCTGATCTTGTTTTTGAACTGTCTTGTTCTTTGGGACCACTGATTCTGGAGGACCCATTGACTAGGTCTCATATGAAGATGGACAAATGTCACCATAGGCATGGTAATGGCCATGTGACCCACAAGGCATAGTATTTTTTTGGCTGTGATGGCTTTCTGAGTCTGTATGTGCAATGCCACAGACAAAAGGGAATCCTGCTGCATGGCTGGAATGTAAGCTCTGACTGAGACTATGTCTAGAACAGCTTCAATGTATTGAAGAGACTGAGTTGGAATTGGGTTGGACTTTGGCCAGTTGACTGTGATCCCTAGAGTGTGAAACAATTGCAGGGTAGCTTCTAGAGAGGAAAGCAGAGTTGTTTTGAAGTCTGATTTGACTAGCCAGCAGTCTAGCTATGGGAAGATAAATTGCCCGTTTCCTCATAAGGCTGCTGCAACTACTGCTAGGCATTTGGTGAACACCCTTGGGGACAAGGAGAGGCTGAATGGGAGTGCTCCAAACTGGTAGTTTTGACCTAGTAGGTGGAAGCAAAGAAACCTGTGGTATCCAGGATGGATGGGAATATGCAGGTAAGCATCCTTCACATCTAGGACACAAAGCCAATCTCCTTGTTTCAATATTGGCATGATGGAATTCAAAGTTATCATGCAAAACTGCTTGTACTGGATGAAAGTATTTGGTTGTCTGAGGTTTCCAGTTCATTTGGGTACCAGAAAGAAATGGGAACAGAATCCCATTTGGTGTTCTGAAGGGGTAATGGATAAATTGACTGTTTGGCCAGTAGAGTCTGTAATTCACCCTGAAGAATGGTTATATGATCTGGTGGGTAATGAATATTTCAAGGAAGAGTATGACCCCTCTATATAATCTAGATTACCCATTTGTCTGAAGTTATCATTTTCCAGGCCTCCAGATGGAGGGCAAATTCACTGCCCACAGCCTCCGAGGCCAGGTTTAGGAGCAGAGGGCAAAGCCCTAGTGAGTCACTGGGCATGGGTTGTCCCACCCACCAGGTTGATGGGAGCAGGGACCCCAGGTGGAAGAGGTGTTGCCTCTTGAGAGTTGAGTATGACTTCTGAAACTGCCTTTAATGGTACCTCTATATTTTCCACCTCTTTTAGAATAGAAAGAGGACTGAGTATGGTAGGTTGTGTGCAAAGTATGGTACATGCCAAGAACCATATGTAGGGTTCTGCCTAATGCCTGTAGGTTATCTTGTACAGTTTGACCACCTGGCCCGAATAGCTTTGACCCACTGAAAGGGGTGTTAACTAGTTTGTGTTGCACATCGGGCATAAAGCCAGAAACACAAAGTCAGGTATGGCAATGCAAAGAAATGCCAGAAATTGATAGTCTGGCCGAGGTATCTACAGCTTCATATCCCGACCTGAGTAGGTGTCAGGAAATAGAACCACTAGTTGAGACTGTGGCCGATAATTGTTCTCTTTCCTGTAAAGGAGGGAGTTTATTGATAAGGTCAATGGCAGAGGACCCAAGGGTATGCTGGCATTAAACCATGTGACCCATATAATTTAACATTCTGATAGTCATGGTACTGGAGGAAAATATATTTTTTCTCAGTTAGTCAAGCCTTCGAGATTCTTTTTTGGGAATGTAAGGAACTCCTGTGTTTAGGTTGTTTGATACTATCATGAGCAGCAGTAATTACAACAAAGTTCACCTCAGGGATGGCAGACACAAAGAGGTGATCCAGAGGAGCTTGATAAATGCAATCCACCTTGCGGGGAACAGCTGTTATAGCCAAAGGCTGCTGCCTGCTGCTAGCATTGCATTTTGCTAGACTTGGATTAGTGGAGGAACCACCAAGACATGCTCCTCTGGTAATTCAAAGTATTCTGCTATGTTCTTATGTTGTTTATCATGTTCTATGGTAGAAAATCCCATGACTTTTTGGATTTGAACCATCATTTTTGTCATCAGGAGGAGAGGCTGAAGAATGTCTAGGCAGGACCTTATCCAAGGAAGAGATTTCCAAAAAAAAAGGAAACTGTTGAGCTGAAATTCAGCTCCTGGAACTCTTCATCTTCAAGGTCACTGGTGAAATCAACTGGAAAGTCTTGCTCATCTGATAAACAGTCTTCCATATATGGAGGAGGTGAACAGGGTGGTAAAGGATTCCCTGTCAGCATGAAACATCTTAGGTGGAGGAGTAGGAGGTCATGGAGGGTCACACTGCTCTACTAGATTGGAGGGCTGGGAGTGCCGCATCTCCTACAAACCTGCCATACTATGGTAGTAATGTCCAGTTCCTTCTGAGAAGGAAGGGTGGCAGGTAGGTAGGATATGGAGTGAGATATGAGAGGGATGTTGGAAGGGATAGGATGCATAGCTTGAGTAGGTCTTGCATCTAAGTGGTAAAGGCAAGGGACCCAATCTCTGTCCACCTGACCCCTGTAAGTAACCACCTGGGAAGGTGTAAGGGCAGTAACCATGGCATAAGCTGTTGGTTTCCCCTGAGGAATGCAGTGTCTCATTGATGGGCCTGCAGGAAAATGTGAATCATAATGTGCATTTGAAGGTACTGATGATGGGAGAGGAGCTCCTGTCACTGAGGTAGTACAACCTGTACAGGGTGATTGAATTTGTACCACATTTAAAGTGCTGGAAAGTGTCGTTGATGAGAGAGTAAGTGCTCCCATTGACAAGGAAGTGGTGTGAGGGTGTGTCATCAATGGAGGAGCTCCTGAAGTGGTGGCCATTGACGAGTGTTTCGGCATGGAGCGTGAGGAGGGTTTCTCCTTCTCCTTTTTGTGCCATGGAAGAGAATCAGTGGAGGGGGAGTCCTTGGTACAGACCACCTAATTCTCTAAAAGACACACTTTCTGCTCCATTAATAAATGTTGGATTTGATGCAACATCGACGAGTTGCTTGATTAAATTCCTGACAATAGGTTCAGGAACTGCTGTTGTGATGTAGGTAACTGGCAACAGTTTTGGGAGAAAAAGTTCTTTAAATTCTATGGATTGCATCTGACTAAGGAGGGAGTTAGTGCATTGGGGCAAAAGTTTTACATCTTTACAGAATATTTTAACTAGCAAATGGGGAGAGAGTTGCAGCACCTGATATGTCGAATGGGAAGGACACCTCTCCCCCCTCAGCTAGTGATGAAACAGGAGTTCAGCATGTTTGCAGTTCATTTGCATCACCGGATAAGGAAAAGGGTCCGGCCCCCCATACAACACACAGAGGAAACACCAGACCTTGCCCAACAACTAACACACCAAAATCTGGCCAATGAAAAATCATGTACACAAATGCTCGCAGTCTGGGAAACAAGATCCCAGACCTGCAGGCAATAATGACAGAGGTTAAACTGGACATAGTAGCCATTAGCAAGACATGGTTCACCAGTAACCACTTTTGGGAGACTTCAGTACCCGGCTATGTACTGTTCATGAGAGACCGAGGTAGAAAAAGGGGGGTGGGGGGTGGAGTGGCCCTTTATGTCAATGAAAATATCAAAGTTACAGAAATTCAGAATTCACATAAGGAGTCAGAAGAACTGTGGGTCACCCTGGAAACAGGAAATGGGACAGCAATACAAACCAGGGTTGTCTACAATCCTCCAGACCAGGGGGAAGGCACACATGCATTACTGTTAGAGGATATACAAAACATGACAGTTAAAGGGGGGGTTCTGATAATGGAAGACTTCAACATGCCAGATACAGGCTGGTTAATACCAGCAGGAACATCTACCAGAACCAAACACATAGTGGATTCCCTGCAGGGGGAGGGCCTCAAACAACTGGTACAACATCCCACAAGAAACAGGGCTATCCTAGATCTAGTACTGACTAACAGGGAAAGGATCACAGATCTCCAGGTAGAAGGTTTCCTTGGGGTCAGTGACCATCACATGGCATGGTTCAATTTGGCCACTTGAACTAAATCATCCCATTTCAAGGCAAAAATATGGGACTTCAGAGGAGTTGACTTTGATAAGATGGCCAACAGAGTTAAGCTAGCCCAGACAAGAAGAAATACAGATGAGGGGGTGCCGACAAAGTGGGCAAGCATTAAGGATGCAATACTTGAAGCAACATCCCACTGTGTTACAGAGAAAAGGAAGTGCAAAAGAAGAAGAAAACCACTTTGGTTCTCTAAAACAGTAGCAGAAAAGGTCAAAGCCAAAAGGCTGGCCTTCAGGAAATATAAGGGGATGCAGTGGGATGAAGACAGGGAGGCACACCAAAGTTCCCTAAGGGAAGCAGAGATGGCAATAAGGCAGGCAAAGGCCCAGACCGGGGAAACACTAGCATGAACAGTAAAATAAGGTGACAAGACTTTCTTCTTTCACTAATGTATCTATAGAAAGTCCAGAGGGGGTATTGCTAAGATCAAAGGGGATAAGAGGGTGTGTGAGGAGGAGGACCATGTAAAAGCATCTATCCAAAATAGAAGCTTCTGCTCAGTATGTACTGAGGAGAAGGTAGGGCAGGGCCCACAGCTCTGCATCATGGATACGGGAGGGGGAGGTGTGCACTATTCCCTTCACAAAAGAAATGGTCCTACAAGAGCTTGATAAGCTCCGGGTGGATAAGGCAATGGAACCTGATGGCATACATTCCAGGGTACTAAAGGAGCTAAGGGTGGAACTAGCACAGCCATTATCAGAACTGTTTAGTGACTCTGAGCACAGGAGAGGTCCCAGAAGACTGGAGAAGGGCTCATGTGATCCCACTCCACAAGAGTGGTAGCAGGGAGGAAGCAGGGAAATACAGACCAGTCTGTCTTACTTCAGTAGTGGGCAAGATTATGGAGGCACTCCTTAAGAAAAGTATAGTGCAATACCTGGAATCCATAGGAGCACAGGATCCAAGACAGCATGGGTTTACAAAAGGAAGGTTCTGTCAAACTAATCTCATATATTTCTTTGACTGGGTGACCAGAGTGGTGGACCAAGGGGGAGCAGTTGATGTCATCTACCTTGACTTCAGCAAAGCTTTTGATACTGTTACACATAGAAGATTGATTAATAAGCTGGGTAGGCTCAGGGTGGGTCAGAGGTTGGTCAACTGGGTGGCAAACTGGTTGACAGGCAGGAAAGAGAGAATGGCGGTAAATGGTATACAGTTAGAAGAGATGCAAGCCACAAGTGGGGTACCTCAGGGATCAGTCCTGGGGCCAGTCCACTTCAATATCTTCAACAGTGACATTGCAGATGGACTGGAAGGTAAGGTTTGTCTGTTTGCAGATGACACCAAGATCTGCAACAGAGTAGATGATCCAAATGGGGTGGGCAGAATGAGAAAAGATCTGGATAAACTGGCAAAATGGTCGTAAGAGTGGCAAATAGGGTCTAATGCAAATAAGTGCAAGATCGTGCACATAGGGAAGAGAAACCCTGAAGCCACCTATAGGTTGGGAGGGGAGTTGCTGGCAATCACAAGGGAAGAAAGAGACTTGGGCATCATCATCATCATAGATGACCTGAAATCATCCAAGCAGACCACTAAAGCAGTAGGTAAGGCTAGGGGATGTTGGAGTGTATTAGTAGGGGTATCACAAGTCAAAAGAGAGAGGTAATAATCCCTCTTTACAAGACTCTGGTTTTTCCCATCAGGAGTACTGTGTGCAATACTGGAGGCCACAACTTCACAAGGATATTAACCAACTTGAGTCAGTCCAAAGAAGGGCAACCAAAATGGGGCAGGGACTGCATCAGAAAACATATGAGGACAGATTAATGGAGCTCAACATGTATACCCTAGAACAAAGGAGGGAGATAAGTGATATGATCGAAACATTCAAACACCTTAAGGGCATTAACAAGGAGAAAGAGTCTAACATGTTTCAATATAAGAAAAATAGCAGGACTAGAGGACACAGCATGAGATAAGAGGGAGGCAGATTAAGGGGTAATGTGAGGATGTTCCTTTTCACATAAAGGGTGGTGGATGCTTGGAACGGCCTACCTCAGGAAGTGGTGGATATGACTACAGTGCAGGGCTTCAAACAGGCATAGGATAGGCATAAGGGAGCAATACAGATGAGTATGAATAAATAGACAATTGACAGAGCAAAGGCAGATGGCACACTCATAAGGTAGAAAAAGAAATGGGCAGATTGGATGGGCCTTACAGTCCTTATCTGCCATCAACTTCTATGTTTCTACATCTTCCTACCACAATGGCAGGAACAAAATGATGCTTGCTTGTTTGAAGATTCTTTGGGCATCCATTTTGTAGCTCAGATCCTCATCAATGACTGCTGTTAGAAGTTGCTCTAGCTGCTGTGTGCGAGTTGAAGACAGCGGGAAAATAAAGTGCGGATACCAGGACTGCCTATGCTTATTTAGGAAACAGGAAGCTGATGTCATGTGTGGGCAGTCTCTGGTAAAAGACTGCTAGAATAGCTGCTGTGCTCCACAGCAGCCTCTGGCAACAACCCAAGTGCATTATCTACTGCAAGATACCACTCTGTGGAAGGTCTTTGGTTATTTTTGAATATTTGCATTCAAAATTTTCAACAAAGTCCTTTTTCATACCACCTCATGGATAGTGTCCCTTAATAGGGATACAAATAAAGTATCTGAAAAAGTAAGGAAATTCACTGTAAAAAACTTTGTTAATGCACCATTAGGACTGAAGTGTAAAAGGTAGGGAAATATGATCTTACATTTCCCAAACCTTACACACTACTCCCACCCTTGGCTTCCAATCTGAACACCCCACTGCCACTCCAACCCTCAGCTTTAAAACCTAAAGCCCCACCTCCACCCTGCATGCAGTAGCAGGTGTGAGGAGTGTGCCTTGGGGTTCCCATTCCATGTGTAAGCAAGCTGACATGCTACAGTATAGGCAAATGGGGTGAGAGTTAGGTCTGATGACCCGTTGGCACACCACCAATGTCTGTTGGTGTGTGGGGGGGTTGTGTGGTAGGAAGGTAACCCAAACAGCACATTTTCATACTTTTGTCGCTGTGCTATCAACCCTAACTTGTGCAGTAATTAAGTTTTTTGCAATGAATTTCCCTTCTTTTTGAGAAAGTGTAATGTTACTGATAACTGGCATATGTTCCGTGTCCGTGCTCCCTTCACATTGCCCACATTTTGCGTAATGATATGCATCTGTGGGAGAACGGGCCCTCTGGGCCCTGCGCTCCCACTGACAAATAAGTATTGAGCCATACAACAGCCCCATAGTACTGAAAGAGAACCACCATAACACTTATTTGGCAATATCTCAGCAACCATAGCAACTATAAGAATAATTCCACTGCAGTTGTAATCATGACTTTGAAACCTCCACGAATGCTTAGTGGGTAGTGAAAATCTGTATCACAAACAGTTTTCAAGATACAGGCACTGCAGTGTTATCCTATGGGAAATGTCTCAACTTCAGAACACTGTAACTATGGGCCCATTGAATGTTTTGGAACCAAGCCATCAAAAGGCACATCTGTGGGACAGGGCTTGCCACCCTGCAAGTTTTAGCCCAAAAGCACAATCCACCTTGGCACAATGAAGTGGCAAAAAAAAAAACAGCACGAGACAATGTTTTTGAGCATTGTTTTCCACCTTATAATGAAATCTTTTTGTGCTTAAAACAATGTTTTCACAAATGTTTTCACAGTGCACAAATACATTTTCCCATAGGCTAAAATGGGAATGAAAAACTTGCATAACTTTAGCATGGATTAATATGTTTTCATCAAATCTTCACAAGGCACCACTTTGACTCAGGCCACAAATATACATGCACATTTGAATCCAGACAGACACATCTTTCGGTTGGTTAAGCCTGACAAAAAAAAGGCACAAAAGTTGAAGATTTTTCACATTTTTGATGCTCTGCAGTTCCGCAACCTTACTTCCGTCTGAAATTAAATTTTCCAGATCCAGAGATCTATGGTTGGATGCCATGTATGCACAATCTCAGGCAAATTGAACAAATTGTTGCAAAGGTATTAAAGTGAAAAGTTTGGGGTTTAATACAGAAGTGTCCTGCCAACCATAACTATAACTGTGCTACTGTACAGCTATAATATATATATATATATGTATAGTTATTGCAGAAACTTCATTAAAGTATCAGTTAGAGTTCCTACTAAAGCGACAAAGCCAGGGAAATTGGGTGTTAGGTTTTGTAACTCTAACACCTTCTACCCCCCAACCAGCTCTACCACAGTAACCCCACCCTCCACACACCAACAAGTGGATCCATTCACATATCTGGACTGTGTAGTATGGTATGGGCTGCATGCCCATTGGCTCACGTTGTGGACCAATGGGTGTGCAGCTACCGTTCCGTGTCAGTCAGCAGTGGGGAGTGGCAGTGGGGCTCAGTGGTGTGTGGGGAGGGGCACCGCTTGTCCACCAGGGTTGTTTTGGGTGGCATTATTTCCTACATATGCCCATGATTGGGCTGTGAGCAGTCCACTGGGCCACCAGGGATATAGGACGTGTTGTATTTTATACTTAAGCCCATGATCGGGCTGCAAGTGGTCCATTGGACCACCAGGGATATAGGACGTGTTGTATTTTAGACTTAAGCCTGTGATCGGGCTGCGAGTGGTCCACTGGACCACCGGGGATATAGGACATGTTGTATTTTATTCTTAAGCCCATGACTGGGCTGCGTGCAGTCCACTGGACCACCAAGGATATAGGACGTGTCTATTCTTCTACGTATACCCACGATCGGGCATGGGGTGCACCGAGACAAAGGTGCAGCCAGAGCTAGGGTTGCCACCCACAGGTGGCAGCTGCCGTTGTGCTCCACAATATGACAGCTCACCTGTGGGTGGCCAGCCATTGTTTCTTTTTTTTTTGGCTCGTCTGTGTGCAATGCAAGTAGGGGTTGTGCATGCATGGGCTCAGCACATCCCGGGCTGACTATCAGGATGTGCGGAGTATGCATGGGCATGCCCCACCTACCTGCACCAGATACATTACTGATGCACTCCAGCGCATCAGGATTTGTGCCAGGCACAATTCTCATTTGTATATCATGCCGTGGTGCATCAGTGGGTTGTTGCGCCATGCGCAACCCTTCTGAATATCCGGGACATAGTGTATAAAGTAATCAATGATGATCCCTCAGAGTCATCTTATCAGTAATTAGGTAGATTATATATGGAATGTATGTAAAACACGAACATAATGCATTATAGTGAGGTATAATAGTCGTGCATGATCTAATCCTATGAAGGATGTAAACATTGGCATATATGAGCAGCAAAGCACATTCTTGGCACTTGTGCTTATACGATGGATGCCTAAATCTACATGTTAGTGCAAAATGGCAGTATTGCAGTATAATTGAACAGGAATACAGTGTGAGGTAAATTTGAGATGTATAAGGGACAATAGGGGACATAACCCAGGTGCAACAGTCCCCTCTTTGTTGCACTAAATTCAAAAGTGACAACACCAACAAAAAGATGATGGTTAGGCACCATTAATCAACAGGCCCGAGGCACGAGCCTGATAGAGGAATTTTAACTTTTTGTTATGGTGGTGTTTCAGGGTTTCTTAAACAAAGAAATGTAATTATAAGGGAAAATGTTACTAAACCTTATATTACTATAAACATTTGGAATGAAACTTCACAATGGGGTTTTACAATATCAAAACAATCAGTAAATACTGAAATGTATCAGGGTGTGTATCTGTCCTATTGGGAAGAAATTGAAGAGACAAACTTATGTTGCCTGTGTGGATATTAAAAATAAGTAAAGATTGAAATAGAGCATCAAGATAGTTAGGACTAGACTTAATGATATCTGGTTCCAGGATGGGAACAGTTGTGATTACCGTACAACCTATTACCTGTTTAGGGAGTTAAAACAGAAGTTAAAAAATTCACTTTGCATAACTTTTAGTCCATATCAGAAGAATGTATAGTTGGTCACCACACAATGTTATGCATCAGCAGAATATACCACCTTGGAGGGTGGCATTTTTCAGTTGGTAAGTTGAACAGGACATGAAATGTCAATGTCCACAAGCCACAAACTACAAACAATTCCAGGGATAAATCTAGGGTTTCTTCAAGTGTCAGATGAAGATTCATAGTTTAAATTCGATGCATTCATTTTTCCAAAGGTAGATCCAAATGTTTAGAAGGCAGCATTCTTTTCAGAGGCCTCAGCAGGGGGTGCATTAGATTGCACATTGAGTTTTACAATGGAACAACAGTGTTCAGTGGAAGATGATCACAAAGCTGCATAAAGTGTAAAAGTTTATGACAGTACTCAGTTTGTATGAGGTGCCAGCCGGGCTTGGTAAACAAGCAGTGAAGAAAATGAATTTGTTGATTGTAGAGCAAATGCAGAATAGTCTTCTTGCTGAAGTTAGGGGATTGCCCCCACCCCAGACTTGCTTCATAGTATGCGTAACAATGAGCTTGATTGTAGAATCTTAATTGGCTGGACTGAATGCAGTTTATTTGAAAGTTCACAAAAGGAAGACTAATTTCAGTTATTAGGTCAGTATTCACAAGTTGGTAAGACAAGTTGGAAGATGTCACAGCTGCATAAAATGTGATGTTCCTTTCAGGTACGACAATCAAAGTTCAGAGTCCGTCACAATTCCAAGACCTCATGGTAAGCAAGCAAAGGAGGTAGTTTCAACTTTTTTCGATAAAAGTTCCCATCAAGATGATTAATAGAATGGACTGTTGCCAGAGATCAGATATGGATGTCGCCTGATGAAAATGCGGCAAATGACACCATGAGAGTCACAAACATGGTTTCCTGGATTGTGCAGAAATCTGTTTCAAAACATGGAGCAATACTGGTGTGTGTGGTGACATATCCAAGGTTCTTTGCCATTGACAAGGGAATAGTGCTAGATTCAAATAAATATTTGTTAACACATGCAATGGAAGTGCAAAATGTGACAATGCCACTGATCAATACGTCTGTCATGTATGAGATCAAGGAAATGTCCTAATTCCAGATCCTGGAAAAGATAACCAAAGCGTTATAAGAACATAATAGCTGTAGGCAGTGCAGAGGACTTTTCTAGCTATGTAATGCTCATCTGCTTCCTTAATGTGAGCAGAAAAGAATTAATTAATATGAACATTTGTCAGGTCAAACCCCTTCACAATAGCCTTAATATTGTATATGTAAAAAACTCTTTATAAGAGAAACCATGTATACCATGCAATGGGGTGGGGGGTGATATGATATTATATTTCATGCTATCATGCACCTTTAACATATGTACTTGAAGAATGGCTATATCAGCCCTGCGCCAAATAGATATGACAGAGCCAAATTGGTCTGAGTCTAAACCTTTGTTTTTTTTATTAATAAAAACAAAAGCAGAACAAAATGTATAGTGCATATAGTAGGTTTATAGTCATAAGATGCACCACTAGCAGTCAGGATGTGAAAATCCTGTGTGTGTGTGTGTGTTGGGGGGGTGCTATCAGTCCCTATACAGGGGTTAATTAATGAGTACATAGTATGCTGCCCAGGTATCCAATAACATCAATATTAAAAAAGTGTGAAATGTGTGTTGTGAGACATATAACAAATCATTTCAAGTTCTAAAGGGTGAGATTTAAAATTACTGGGATGTGCATGAGCTGCACATTATTAACTAGGGTACCTGGTTGAGAAGTGGCTGTTAGACCACTGGGTGGACCAGGGTTCTGCTTTGGGCACTCAGTATTAAGTGTCATAAATTGTGGGGCATCATAGGGTAAAACCCTTAAGGTCTAATGACTTTTATTGCTATATAAATAAGGATGCAAAATTGCTGATTCTCAATAAAATGTAAACAGGGGTCCAGATCAAGTCTAGCTGCTAGAATTGATCCAAAGCAATGATCATAACATTCAGTAGGGCCTCACTACCCTTCTGGATGATGAACATATCTTTTAGGACTTTACTGTAAATTCCACAGGATGCAATTAAATCATGTGGGCTTGTGAGGTACTTTGCCTCAATAAGCTTTTTAGGATTAGGTTACTGGTTTTCATCTGCAATACGATGTGCAGTTTGGGCTTTTAAGAAGACCCATACTTCTAAAAAGAATAACAAGCATAAAAGCAAGCATTTCTCTCTCTGGAACCTAAAAGGAAAGAGAAAAAGGAAAACATAGTTTAGTACTATTCCTCCCACTGGGGTATGGAAAAGTATTTTAATCTCCTTTAAACAGGTTCATTTGATTGGCATGTAGCCATTTATCAATGACTGTTATAGTGAGGCAGTCTAACTTGGTAGACTGCTGGACTGAGTTTGTTTACAATGGGATAGGGCCCATTCCATTTGTTGACAAATGGATGTGTATGTGGTGCAGTTCTGAGTACCATTACCTGGTCCCCAGCTTGCCAGTCTACAAGATGTACAGTTTTGTCACATTGGATTTTGGCCTGTTTTTGGGCCCTGCCCATGTGTTGTGCAGCAAACAAGTGTACCTTTTGGATATTTTGTTTGAGTTAACATATTTATCTACTAATGCTCTATTAGCAGTGGCAGTTCACCGGTCCAGAAGTAACTGTTCTGGGAGTTTCATGAACCATCCGGTCATGATTTGAAAAATGTATTTTTATTTTATTTATTTATTTATGACTTCGATAACCGCATAAGTGCACTGATCCCAGGGACCATTTTCAGGCACGACCCGGGCCACTTAACATGGCACAGAATGGCAGAGAATACAAAATGAGCAACTAATTACACATGAGGAGATAGATTCAGATACAGCAGTTAAAGCACAGTGCATTAGTAAGGTACAAGTTCAGTGAGTGACAGCAAAAGCTGTTTACAATATGATGCTTGGGGTACACTGTGTACCTGCAGGGGGTGTCCCTCTTATTGCCATAAGGAGCAAAGGCAATAATGAATCCCTGTCCTGTTGGGTTTTTCTGAACAAGTCTGGATTATATAACTTTGACCTACCTGTTAGCCCATTTCTCCTATCCTGATGACTGTGGGTTGTAAGGGATATAAAACTTTTGTTTTACCCATAACAAATCCAGAATTTCCTGCATCACTTAGGCTATAAAGCCAATCCTTGTAATCAGAATTTACCTTAAGGGGTAAAGCCCTACCTGTTTTACCAAGACATTTGCAGTCATTCTGGATGTTGTTCCAGGGGCCTGACTGCCTCTGGAGTAACAATTTATTTTTCTGGCTGGTATAGGATTGTTCTGTGCACAGATCAAACAGTTACTAATGTAGTGTTCTACATCATTTCTCATATGTGGTCACCAGACAGAGGATGTCAGTCTGTCTAGTGTTTTACTGACTCCCTGGTGTCCACCAGTTGGAGTATTATGCTCTTGGTACAGTAGATAAAATCTATTCTCAGGTGTTCAGGAACTACCTGTGACTTTTCACGAGTGTTACAACAGTGATGTTCCAAATGAGTAGGCCATCACTGGATAGGTTAATGTCATTTTCACTTTCTTATAAGGGCTATTTTGGAAGATATTCCTCAGTTCCTTCATTAAGGAACCTATATACTGCCCTCAAATTAGGGTTCTTTTATAATATGATCGAACCTTATGAATGTCGTTTGTATTTAAACTGTTTAGGTTAGGGTTGTGATGTATACAAGCAAGTCACTGTACTTCACAGCAATAATACAGAGTACTGGAACAGAAGTTTGTTTTCTTCCAAAGAAATTCAGTTTAGAGAGAAACAAAACCAAATTAGAATCTATAATAAAAACACAGTATCTGCAGTGCTTCTGTAATTAGATCAAGGCTATTTCTTAAAGTGTGCAGAACTTAACCTTCTCGTGGAGTGCTGATATCATGTTACGTAATGAAAACAAACGTTTGATTCCTCTCTTAGCACAAGCAGTTTCACTCAAGAACTTATCAGCTCGCTAAACTATCCACAAACATTTGTCATAATAAGAAGACTCCTCATCTCCCTGCTTTTCATTTTATTTGCCAGGCATGTTTTAACATTGCCTGTGAATCATACATATATGATGATGCACACTCTGTCATGACTAGAATGTAAAATGATTCCAAACCCTGCTCTCTGACCCTCGTTGGTATGTGTAGCTGAGTCATCAGTCAAAACATGACACACAGAGGTGTCTTTTAACACTTTCTGAGGTTCTGTCAGAAAGGGCCCTGGGACAGGTAGGTCAGGGGGTTGGAATGAACAATTATGGGTCCCTCCGGTAAACTGTAGGCCATGGGCAAATAAGGATGGAGTTTTGATAGGAAGGACAGTGATGTCATGATCCTGTAAAATGAGAGACCAATGTGTAAGTCTGAAATTGGAGACAGCGTCATCTTTTACTCTGTCTTACAACAGAAAGTTAGTCAGCAAATTATTGGAATGCTGCACAATGGGTGCATATCCAATGATGTACATAAAGTATATCATTGCCCAATATGTAGCCAAAAGATTCCTTTCACAAAGGTTGTATTTCAGTTCCACTGGGGCAAGCATCTGGGATGCATAAGCAATGGGTCTGATGTGCCCATTGTATTTTGGGGCTAAAACTGCTGAGATTGCTTTATCTGATGTGGCAGTTTCAAAATAATGCCCTAAAGCTGTGTTAGGATTAACCAGTGCTGGGACCATGGTCAGTGATCCCAAAAGAAAAGACAATTATATCAGTATTAGGATATCTTGCACCTTCTTGCAAGAAGTGCCCGCTATTGTTTGTTCTGGGAATAACTCAGACTATTCCTGGCCTGTGTCTGCTATTGCAGTCACAGTATGGGATGATCCAGGTGTCATTGGTGAAGGGGTTCTGCATTATATGCAGGGAGCACTGGCACTATCAGGGAGGTCTGCACAGTGGAGAAAAGTGGTGTGCAAGTTGCACGTAGTTCTCCAGCTATGGATTGTGGTTCAGTAGCCATCAGGGGTGGAGAAAGTACTACTGAAACAGCTGTCATCACAGGTTCAGAAATCAAACCTGTAACCCTCCCCCCACAACATGGCCTGTGATACTGAAAATATCTCAGCCATGGGGCTTTCAGGATCAGGGTTGTCCCCTCCCCATCAAATGTAAAGTGAATTCCACACCAGAAGATTGCTGGATGGTAGAAACATTGTTTTTTAAGTTACAGCTTAAAGTAGGAATGCACTGCATAGGAGGAAAAGCAGTACATTCAGTCTTTGCATGGAAAGCTGATGCTAAATTGCATAGGAAATAATCACATTTCATGTAATTAACTGCAATGTGTTCCTTAACCAAGGTTACTCTAGTATAGTAAACACTGTTAGCAGAATTTGCTTCTTCTGCAGGGTCAGACACTGACTTCATGACAGATGGTTGCATACCAACCTCATTCAAAAGTAAGTCAGCATTATTTTTAATGAGAATCTTCTGTCCCTCAGAAACACTAGTCTTACTGATAACATTGTTAATCATGCCAAAAACCTCCAGCATGTTATGTTTGGTTATGGCAGCAATCACAGATCCCTGTGACTGCATGATCCAACTTCCATGATGTGGTGGTCAGCCATTTTGGATTACCTCATGGGCATCTTGGGTTACTGTGTTATGACCATCATCACATGACCATGAGCAGCCATCTTGGGGACAGTATGGGGATGCAACCTGATGACATGTGTGTCCACCATTTTGAGACTCTAACAGTCCTCCATTTTGTGAATCACAGAAAAACAAGTGGCTAGCCTTTGTTCTAGTCCACCCCACAGCCTACTGTCAGGGTTCAAAATCAAACTCTTTAACTTTAGAAGAGGCAAGTCTATGGGCATTAAGTTAATATATGCTCTGCTAAAACCTTTTGGCTGATGGCACAAGTTCACCATATCTGACATTTTACTCACATTCTAACTGCTCAGATACAGGAGCTAGCACGCAGTAAAAATGCCTTGTTTTCAGACTGCAAGACATTCTCATCTTGTAAAACTGGCCTTTTATCAACAAAAGCTGTCACAGTTTACATTCAAAACATTTATATCAAGTCTGCTGTATTGAAAACATAAAAATTCATGCTGTTTGGTCAAGGTCTGGTGTTGAAACCACACATTAACTCTTTCAGTAATTACTTCAGACTTGTCATCCCTAAGTTCCTTGTTTCAAAATGTAAGGAATCAGTGTTAGTAGCCAAAACACCATTCATTTGGGAAACTTTTTTCTAATAAGTTCTGCCTTCTCAGCATTATCAATTAAGGCATGCAGGTCTTGGCTGCTTCCATCATTAAAAACTAATTTTCTTGACAGAGAGACTGCATCCGAGACTGCCAGTCTATCTATCTTTTCTTTATAATAAGCGCTTTTCAGGCTAATTTCCTGCTTGCAAGCAGCATTTTCCATTTTGCAAGCAAAATAATCAGATTGTTTATTTATAACGGCATCGAAACATTTAAACAATGTTGCAATTAATAATCCTTCAGGATCAACTCTTTTGGTTCCATTTTTCAATTCCCCATACTGGGCAATGATTTCCCTGAAAAGGCTACCATTGGATTCTGCTACCTCAGCAAAATCAGACCAACCACAGTAGGCAGTTTGGTATGTTAAGGCATCCAGCCTCAACTCAGTACTGATATTATTAGACATGTAATTTAAGATAAGAAACCCTTAGCTGTCTGTGGATCAAAAACTTTGTTTGCAACCAAAGTTCATGACAGGACACAAACAGTGTATGTCGTATGTGGACTCCTAGATCAGTATAGACCCATAAGGATTTGAAAACACAAAAGAAAGCAGTATACCTGCCTGTTCAGATCCCTTTACAGCTGTGTGTTCCCACAGAGAAAGAATAGGGAAAAAAACAAACAAAAATAAAACAACTCACTACACAGAGACTGAATATCTGCCAAGATATTGTTTGCACTGTGGTACACACAACAGACCAAAAAGTTAAACAGAAGACACTCTCAGCTGCTTGTTACTGAGAGTTTCTCATCCAGTGTTTAATTTACAGAGGAAATTAAAATGTAACCTTGGCAAACACCCAGACTCCATTTGCAGTTGCCATTTTATATTGCCTAAACACTCTTAGGACCAGATATTCAGAAATACACCAAACGTTGGTGCAAACCCAGCACAGCGCAACCCTAATGCACCATAGCACAGTGATTGTGATATTCAAAGGTTGCCCATGGCAACATGCACCAGTGCAACACAGCTGAATATCGCAGGGGTGCTCCAGGGAGCAACCAGACCTGCGCCATTGCGTAACTAGAGATGCACCAGGGAGCAAAGGGACAAGCGACAAGGCACACAAGGAGCAGCCCCAGTCAAAGATGGGAGCATAGCAGCAGAGGAAAGCATAGGCAAGCAGAGGAACACACCTAGGGATAGTGCCAGGAAGGCACAGTGGTGGGCCACAGGTGACCAACAACAGCAGGGCGCATACAGGAATCCAGACCCCCCCAGCACTATGGCACAGGATGCAGGGAAAAGGCCAAAGGCCAAGGGAGGGCCACCACTCAAACCCCCCACTGCATGCCATGCCCCCACCCACACCACAGCCAGCCACACCCTGGACCATGGCACCCAACATACATGCCACACATTCTGGACAGCAAGCCTATGGCCACCCCAAGGCACAGCCACTGACCAAGGGGCAGGACGCCATCATGCACAACCCACACAACAACACAGGCACACCACACAGACACCCACCATGTCACTGCAGCATGGCTCCACATGCCAGCTGCAAAGCACACTTGGACGCAGGCAGTTAAGCAGAAAATCTGTATTAAACATAACTATATACAATGGAATGGGGTGGGAAAGGGTAGAAGAGTGAGGGAAGGGGACAGGTAACAGGGACTGTACAGTGGGACAGGGGAAGGAAGGGGAAGGGATGGCAGGGATAAAAGGGAAATAGTGGGTTCTAACTATGGGCAGCCATGGCCTGCTGCCACCTGATGCCTCTGCTGTTGCTTGTCCCGGAGCACTATCCACCTCATCTGCTGTGCCACCTCCAGGGTCGTGGATGTTATCAGTATGATCTGCTGTAAGGGGTGGCAATACAGGGGCAGCCGTGACCCCTTCCAGATGTCCGTGACAAAGGAATGGACAGGTGATCAGTGCAAGTCCCTAGAAACCATGCCTTTCCACTCTGCACAATGGGCAATGGGAACACACACCCCTGGAGTGACACCCTGGTCACTCACAGTGGATGTACCAGTGCCTGCTGGCATCCCAGCATGCCATGACAGTGCACAGTGGTGGACACTGCTGCCCAGTGGCCACCTGACTGTGCAGTGACAGGCAGTTGGCACAGGGCAGCAGCAGCACCACAGGCAGCTGGGTGCACACCCATCCCACCAACAGTTGGGACATGTGTGCAATGGCTGCCCCACAGTGGTATGCACAATGCAGGTGACCATGGCCGCACCCTCATCCCCACTGACTACCCAGTACTGAGTAGAAGAAGACAACAGCGCCTACCTGCTCACTGCTGCTACCCCACCTCAACCAGTCAGTCCCACTGCAGTCTGCTGTGCCCCACCAGGCACACCCACTGTTCCAGCATGGTGCCGATCCTCAGGCCCTAGGAATGGAACAGAGACAGGCACACATCAGAGAACAACCACAGCATGTGCCCACCACCCCCACCCCTGTGCACATTGTGTGCCCCAGCCTGACATGACCCACAAGGCAGGAGCACAGAGCACCTGGTGGCTAGCAATGCCACACTGCAATGCACACACTGAAAGTGCCTCCCCACAGGGCATGTCAGCAGCCAAACCAACACCACAATACAGCGGTTGGGCACACATGCAGCATGTGATGACTCACCTGGCCATGGCATTACCCCCCTGTGGACACATACATGCAGCAGCCTCAGTCTCTCGGAGTCCTGCTGCACCATGTCCCCATACCGGTGGTGGCATTACTCACTGGTCCATGGCACCCCAGTGTCCCGAACCAGGCCTGCAGTGATGGCCTGCCAGATCTCTGTCCTGACCTGCTGCATGGGCTCCTGGCTGAACAGCCCAGGTGCATGTGGCTGCACACAGGTCACAAGGTGGACCAGCTCTAGGTCTGACCAGTTGCGAGCACATCACACACCTCGCTGTGCCATGCTCTCCTCTCAAGGTGCTGGTTCACAATGGTGGCCAGTAGTGCACATGTACACAATATGCATGGGATGTGCACCTCATGTAGGCATCTACCGTGTATGCCAATCATGCATTGCTGTGGATGCGTGGCATGGGCGTGTCCCACTCATCACGTGGTGGTGTAGTTCCAAGGGGCTAAGGGTCACAACACGGGTCAGAGGTCACCTGGTGCACAGTGTGCTAGACACAATAGAGCCACAGTGCATAGTGCACCATGGCCGCTATAGCACTCTGAGCACACGGTGCATGATAGGCAGTAGCACAGGCCATGACACATGTGCTGGGGGTCAGCTCACTGTGCATGTCACGTCACCACAACATGGGCTGAAGCAAATCCATTGTGCAGACAAGTGCGATATTCAACCACCACATGCTAATAGGCTCATCAGCCAATGTGGAGCGCACTGGGAAATTAGCATATCATTACCGCTGCACCACAGCTCTATAAAGGCACCGCAAAATGGCACAGGCCATGGACCGGTACTGCAACCATCTGAGGTAAGTTGTGCCTGCTGTGGGACCAGCCAGCAGAGAAGAGTGGATGGGGTGGGCAGCTGCAGTCAGTGACACACGTGTCCTTGTCCACAGGTAGCACCATGTCTGAGCGTGATAAGAATGAGGAGCGTGGACCTGCCCCAACGCATGCGCCAACTTTACAAAGGCAGAGACCGATGCCTGTTCAAGATCTACCTTGACGGGAGCAACTGCTGAGTGGTGCCACTGGCACACCACAGGCCAGGGCTGCAGCCTGGGTGGGGGTGGCAGTGTCTGTGAACCTGCATGGCAGCCACCAGGAGTCTGTGCAGAAGTGCAGGAAGAAGGTGGGTACTGATAATCACTGCATAAAATAGAAGGTGGTGGCCATACAGGCAGCCAGGACAGCCACTAGTGGAGGCCATACTGATGTGCCACAGCTCATGGCACAGGAAGAGCTGGTAGTGGCCACCATGCTTGGCAGCACTGCTGAGGGTTTGTACAGTGGTGGCTTCCAGACAGGAGGAAGTCCATTAGGGTTGTCAAGGTATGACTGTGTGATGGTATACCACGGTGTCAGAACTCATGGTATTGATACTGTGGACAATTTCTGATACAGCAATAACCGTAATTCACAGTATACTGTGGTATTGAGACTTTTTTTGAATTTTCAAGGGACAACTGTCCCTTACACACCAATTCTCCCTGATGCAAGAGTTTGAGGAGGCTTCTTTTTCATGCAAAAATTGTTTTGTGGATGTGATGTCTGCTGTCTGCTGCATTGCTGTACAGATTAGTAAGGTTAGGTTTAGGTGTCCTCACGTGTCCAATCCATAAGTGGGCTGATGATGTCAGTTGAGAGACCTTCAATAAAATTTAAGTCAGTCTTTTGACTTCTTCCTTACATTTTTTAATTTTCAGTGTTTAGTTTCAGGACAAAGTTTTTTTTTAGTCGTCATGTAATTTGTGCATGTCACACAGAGTGCCACACAAGTTACACAGAAGCCAAGTGAGTATGAAGCTACCAGTGATATATATTATATATATATACAGTACTAACTGCTTCCTTAATGGTAAATGGTGAGAACAGACCATGTGCAGCAGCACACAAAAGTCAGCGTGCTGTGTGAGTGCGTCTGTATCTGCTCACACAGTGCACACTGACTGCCCAGTACATACAAATTGCAGCACACTGCTTGCACAAAAAGCCCTACTGTGAATGCACACTGCACATTGCTCAATGTTATTGTCCTCTTCTCTGCTGTTCTTTTGGAACAGAAGCAGAAAATGATGTACTCTTTTCAAAATGAGTGACATCCCTCCAGAAAAGTTGAACAATAAAACACGTTTGTTGAGGGTTACATCCCCCTCCATGACAATTCCACAGGTGCAGGTCACTCGGTGTTGGTGCAGAACCCCACCACTGCATTCAGGGGTAATGTACCCCTTCCCCGAAACCACTCAGACTCGGAGTTGGTTATTTAAGTAGCAGGGGGTGGGGGGGACATACGGGTGTCAACCAGCCATCCTAAATCTGTTTTTGATTATGCTTGAGCAATGGGCATGGAATGGGGGTGAGGGCGGGAAGGATCAGCAGCAGTAACCGTGCCCAGCATCAAAATCTGTTATGCTATTTTGTTAACAGTAGCACTGGGTAACATGTCATCTGTCATGTCACGTAATGATCATCATTATTAAAGAAGGTTTAATATACAGACCATTAAATAAAGCAAATTGAAAATAGTACAGGAAGTAATTAAAAGAAAAACACAAGTTTTGTATATTTACCGATCTGATATAAAATGCTAGATTCCATGAAATTTACCGGTCTTCAGGCAGCCCTAATTCCAGAATTTTACCGGATTTTCTGGTAAAAAACGAAGAACAGTGGCCTTGATCATCATGTTAAGTTTTCTTATCTTGATGGGTAACAGTTTTAAGAAACTTTCTGTGGTTGGTTGTCACTATGTGTGCAGACTCAGACTGCAGACTGGTCACCTACCTCATTGGTGGGCCAGTGAGTGACAGATGAGGCCGCAGTGATCATTCATTCACATGACTGTTAACCGTTGTGCTACTGGTACTCTGTCTCTAGTGGCCGTGCGCGTTCAGGTTCATTCATTGTAATTCTGAACTATAGAGAGTAGACAGTCCTGTCACTCTGTCAGAGGCACAAAACTGTCAAGGTTAGTTAGACAGAGAATGAGATATACACCAAGAACTTTTCCAGGTTCATTTTTTATTGTTAAATAATAACACAAAAATTGCCATGATGCCAGTGCCATTTGCATTTGCAGTTTTGCATTGCACTTACACTCCATGTTTTTCAGTTTCAGTGATAAGAATTAGATACATAGATACATAGATACATAGACAGTGTCGGCAGATAAGGGCCTATGGCCCACCCAGTCTGCCCATTTGAGCTTGTAAGTTTAGTTTGTTTTCCTAGAAGTCTGTTGCCCCTTACCCCTGACCTCCAGAATTCCTTTATGTCTATCCCAGGCATTCTTAAATCCCGTGATTGTTTCAGCCCCACCACTTCCTCTGGCAGGGTGTTCCACTTGTCCACCACCCATTCTGTGAAGAAATTCTTTCTCATGTTTCCTCTGAATCGCCCTCCTCCAACTTCATCCCATGCCCTCTAGTCCTGGAACATCTTTTTCGCTTAAAGATAGTGTTTTCCTGCACCCTGTTCCTCCCTGTAAGATACTTGTATGTCTCTATCATATCCCCTCTCTCCCTCCTCTCCTCCAGGGAGTACATGTTCAGTTCCTTCAACCTGTCTTCATAGGACTTGAGATGCAATCCATGCACCATCTTTGTTGCCCTCCTCTGAACCTTCTCTACCCTGTCTATGTCCATACATAGGTATGGTCTCCAGAACTGTACACTGTACTCCAGGTGGGCCTCACTGTCTGTCTTGTATAGCGGAATTATGACCTCCCTTTTCCTGCTGGTGATGCCCCTGCCTATACATCCCAGCATCCTATTTGCTTTACCTGCTGCCTTGTCACACTGTTTCCCTACCTTGAGGTCATCAGCGACGACAACCCCAAGATCCCTTTCCTGCTTGGTGCATGCAATATCCTCACCCCCCAACTGATATATTGTGCTAGGGTTTTTGTGCCCCATATGCATTATCTTGCACTTCTTTGCATTGAATTTCAACTGCCAAACCCCTGACCATTCTTCAAGTTTCTGCAGGTTGCTTCTCATTCTGTCTACACCCTCTGGTGTATCTACTCTGTTACAGAGCTTTGTGTCATCAGCGAACAGTGAAATTCTGCCTTCTAGGTCCTGCGCAATGTCACTGATGAAGATGTTGAATAGGACCGGTCCAGTACTGATCCCTGTGGTACCCCACTGGTCACTCTTCCCTCTGTGGAGTGACAGGCATTTACCACCACCCTCTGTGTCCTGCCACCCAGCCAGTTACCTACCCACCACCTAATGTCCTGCCCACACCCTACTCCCCAGTTTGTGTAATAGTCTTCTATGTGGCACAGTGTCAAAGGCCTTGCTGAAGTCCAGATAGGCCATGTCCACTGCCCTCCCCTGATCCACCTCCCTAGTCACCCAGTCAAAAATTCAATGAGGTTGGTCTGACATGACCTCCCTGGTGAAACCATGCTGCCTTGGGTCCGGTAGTCCATTGACAACCAGATGTTCCACCAATCTCTCCTTCAGTAGTGCTTCAATGATCTTCCCACTACCGAGGTGAGGCTGACTGGTCTGTAGTTCCCTGCTTCCTCTTTGTTCCCACTTTTGTATAAGGGGACTACATCTGCTGTCCTCCAGTCTTTGGGTACCTCCCCTGTTTCCAGTGATCGGCTAAACAGGATAGCCAGAGGTTCAGCCACCACCTCTCTTAGTTCTTTAAGGACCCTGGGGTGCAATTGGCAGTAGTAGTCTGTGTGTTCCTTCAGTTTTCATTCCCAGTTGTTCCCCGCCCCTCCCTCTTTCTGATTCTGCAGCACAGTCACTGCTGCCCAGCACACCTGTAGTGTAGATAACGAATTTGACACATGCCAACACATCATATCCAGAGTGCACTCTGCTCGCTAATCCAAATTCTCTGACATTTGCTGCTGTTGCTTCCTGACTGAGTCTGAGTCCTCCGTCCTTGTCCTCCTAATGTGATTTCTGACATTTCATACTTGGCATTGGCTATTCAGCTGAGCTAGTACATCTAGTGAAGTTGCTGTCTTGCCTCATCTGTCTGCTTGGTGCACCCAGAGTCCCTCCAGTCCAGTTTCACTGTGGACCACTTCATGTCTCTCCCTCTGTCTGCTCACCTGAAGCCCCCACTAGAGTGGTCTCTAGGACAGAGCGAGTCTTATGCCTAACTCCTGATGAGTCCTCTCTGACTGACTCATGTCATCTGTGCCACAAGACTTTGGTTGGCTGGCTCAGCTGTACGCTTGGCTGACTATGGCTGGGGGTTACCTAACACAAAACCAATAGGAGAAATTACTTTAATTGTGCAATTACTCTTAGCCTAGCTGCTAGCTTAACAATTATAGTCACTTGACTCAGCAGCCACCAGCCATGGCACTAAGGATAGATAGGCTAATTCCTTTAATGCTATGCAGGACTCCAGTCCTCCTGAGTCACTCATATCACGAGACTTGACTCATGAGTCCGGAGTCTGAGGTGGCGACATGATGACTTGAATCACTTGGTGGGGGCTACCTAAAACAAAACCCAATGGAAAAGTAATTTAAATTCATAAATTTCTTAGTTACTTAAATAGCTGGTAGCTTAAAAAACAACAACAAAAAAAGCAGAGTGCCTGCCACTGCCACGGCACTGAGGATACTGCATAACACTTTATTTCAGTGCACCTTATATTCCGCGTGGTCCAGGTCCATGGGCAATTCCGTGTAAACTTATATTAGCGCATTTACAGTCACCTGCTGCCACAGAACTTTTGTAACTTGCTGATATCCCAACTAATCCCAATTAGAGAAGAATAGAAACACGTCCTCCAAAATGTGACCAGCATCTAAGTCGTTTCCCAACTTGTAAAGAGGAATGATTAAACATTTTTGTGCACGGTTTGAACCTCGGACTGCCAAACACCAAGAATGCTGACACATTGACTCCCCATTCACAATAAACAGTGAAGTCCAGTACCTTTCATGAAACTCAATAAGATTTAGGAAGTAGTAAATGTCAGATTCATAATCCAAGAATCAAACGTAATCTGTGATCAATGAATAACATGAACTGCCGCATTGTCACATGGTATAGGCATCTCAGTGAGCCATGTTAATGTGGTGGTTCATTTGAATCGGTTTATTTTAGCATAGGCTGACTTGGAACTTAATGAAACCAAAACCTGAAAAATAGATTATGAGGATGAATTGAACTGCTTTCCATATCCTATGTGGATTTCTAGAAAAGGTACTGTACTTCACTGTTTACTGTGAATGGTGGGTTCAGTGACAGCATGTCGGCATTCTCGGTGATTGCCATCTGTAATGGCAAATTAGTGGCAGTTCTGATGTTCAGGTCTTGTAACAATCTGAGTGCTGTCTGGCTACATGTCTGCATCTAACTACATGGAGCAATGTAGTGGCAGTCCAACATTCAAATCTTTCTTCTGTGTTTTTCAGCATAGTGTTCCATTTATTTTTACTGTAAATTTATGTCCGCGGACAAGGACTGTCCCACGGAAATAAATTTTCAGCAAAAATAAGGGGTTATACAGTATATAAGCGAATTCCTTTAATGCCAAACTGCACTCATGTCACAGTCACATGACTTGACTTGATTCACAATAGCACGACTCATTCAACCAAAGCAAGTCAAGCAAGCAACACACATTGGCTCACTGCCTCAGTTGGAGACTACTGTAGCTAAATACCTATTATATTAAAAAAAGAAAAAAGCAGGCAGGCAGCCACCATGGCATTTAGGCTATATAGGCGAATTCCTTTAAATGCCACCCTCTCTCACAGTTGGCTTAGCTCAGCCGATTGGCTCTGGCTGTTGGCTTGGACTCGAAGTTTTGGACACAGTGAGTGGTGAGTGCAGGCAGGAGTTGTGTTGTGGTTGTGGTGGTAGGGTACTACACTGAGAAAGTAAATATGAAGAACACAGATCTCTCCAAATTTATTTGCACTACTTACAATTACTTTTACTAACTTGAGTGGACTGTGGGGACTGGGTCTTGGAGGGAGCCCCAGGCTGTGAGGTGAGGATGGCAGAGGGACACTCAGCCTAGTCATAGCGAGATAGTAAACCTTGATTTTCCAATCAGAACTGTGCTATTTTGGTATAGTACTTTTGGTATTGGTAGTATTTTCTGCTGTAAGCTAAGAGTACAATAAAAGACTTTACTTATAACAGTATGTCACTCACGTTTCAGACTGCAATGAAATTATTTTTTTTTTTATATAAATCTTCTTGTAGTACTTGAAGCTCCATGCTCATCATCAGGTCAGGAGGAATCTGACTCAGTCAATAAAAAATGATATTTCTCTTGTACATATTCATTACATTGACTCATTATCTTTATTTTCTCTCATTAAATTCATAATATGTCATTTACTAGTATTTTAACTGCTTTTATGCGATGGGGGAGAAAGGATTGAGCATCTGGAGGACAGCTCTCCTTTCTCAGGGGCCCAGGGATTCTCCGATCGGCACCGTGGCAACCTCTGGTGGAGACCGGAGGTTTCACAATGCTCAGCTCCAAAAATAGATCGTTGTGGAGTTACAGCAAGATGTTCCCTGGCGTCATTGCACGCCGGACTCCACCAGGGAGAGGGAGGGAGTAATGAGGGAGGGGGGTGGGGACAAAGCAAAAATATCCAACCAAGTGGATAGACAACAGCACCTGTATCCACCAGAACCACGCTCCACTGCCGGGGGCACTCCTTACCTTGGCTGAGTCCAGCCTGGCCTGAATTAGCAGACAGAGTGCCCTGGGTGGATAGGGCAGCCCTACCTCAGGGGACTCCAAGCCGGGGTGATAGCCAGGCTGGTGCCAGATTTGAGGAGACCTCTCAGGCATGGAGGTAGAGTCAAAGGGTACTACAGGATGCCTGAGGGAGTTCCACTAGCTGGAGGAAAAAACAGAATTTGACAAGACAAAACAAAACAAAAAACAAAAAAAAATGCTTTTATGTGTAAAATTTGGTTAAAATTGCATTATTTTTAAATATTTTAGGTTTTCCCATTGGAATGCATTATACCGCGTTATCACGATAACCATGGTATAACACACCTCAGTTACCGTACCATCAAAATTTCATACTGTGACAACCCTAGAGTCCATCACTGCATGGTACGCATGCCATGCCCGGGGGGTCTGCTGGAATTGCAGCACTAACACATCTGTTTTCTCTTACAGCACCAGCACACCAGCATGCAGTGGCAGGGGCACCAGTGGCAGCCGTGGGGGCAGGCCCAGCCCCGGAGGACCATCCATCCACCTCCATGGGCATCTGATGGCCTGATCAACTGCAGCACACCACCATGGTCCAGCTGGATGTCCTGGGCTTGATGTCAGATGAGGCCCTGGCTGTGTTCCAGCAGGATGCCAGCCATGGTGTACTCTGCATGGAGACACAAATTGGGGTGGGGTCTGACACTGATGACAACATGACCATCATCCTGGACAGCATGGGTGGTGTCATGGAGGAGACACCCATACCTACTACCATCACTGGCAGTGCAGCTAGTGGCCTGTCAGTGGTAAAACAGCTGCCCACCACTGGTGGTGTCGTCTGCAGAGCCATGGCAGTTCCTTGTGGTGCTGGCAGTGCTGGTGCATCTACTCAGGCACTGGCTAGCGTACAGGGGCCAGAGGAGCAGCAGCAGCAGCAGATGACTGAGGATGTTGGGTGGCCTGATGCAGTGTCCACTGCCGGGGTGCCAGATAGTAACCTACCCCGTGGGGACCCTGCTGTGTAGCGCCCACCTGAGTGGGGGGCCATGCAGTGTGGCCATACACCACAGGTAGAATAGTGGCATTCCCACGCTCCCCTGAGTGCTGACCCATTGTCAGAGCACACCTGATTGCTGTCGGCCTCTGTGGAGCAACAGGTACTGCTTGTAGCTGGTGTGCATGCACTTTATGCAGAGGTGCTCCAGGCAACCAAGCTGCATGAGAGGGGCACTGGGAAGGTCCTGTAGGCTATACAGCACCTGCAGAAGGACACAAATGCATCCCTGGATCACATTGCCAATGCGATCTCAGTTGACCTTGCACTGCTGGCTGCCATAGCAGTGGCCATGGTTCCATGCAGTGGACCTGATGTGTGCACCGCCCTGTCTGCAGTCTGCTGGCACTGCCCTGTGTGCACATGGGTGATGTGTGTGGGTGCATGCCACAGTCGTGGCAGCCATGTGTCATACTGCACACTGCCTGCCACACTGGCCCATGTGGCATGTGCATGATGAGAGCAGAACTGCACTGGCTGTGCCTGTGCACCCATGCCCTGCATCTGATCCACGCCACATTCTGGCACCTGGGCACATGTTTGCATATATATATGTGCATGTGTGTGTGTTGCTGTACGGTGCTGTGTGCTGTTGTGTGTGGCTGTGTGGCACTGCCTCACGTCTCTGTGAGTGCATGCTCATTGCTATGCCTGCCCATGCCCATGTGGCATACTGTTGTGTTTGACCACTGCATGGGTGTTGCTCCACCTATCTGCGTCCACCATAGTGGTCCTGTGTAACTGTGTTCTGGTGCTGGTGTGCCATCCTTTGGAGCCAGGGACCCCTCCACCCAGGAGGGATGCCCACCACCCCTGGCCCATTGCCCTCATCATCCCCACTGCTGTTCCCCTCTTCAGCCTCAACAGCTATCCCATGGTCAATGGCCATGTTGTGCAGTATGCAGCAGGCCAGGAATAGGCCACAGACTTTCGAGGGGCTGTACTGTAGGGCACGGCCAGACCTGTCAAGGCAACAGTATCATGCCTTCAGCATCCCAAACACATACTCAAGTGATGTTCCACATGCTGGCATGTGCCTCACTGTAATGGTCCTCTGCTGGGGATGACGGTTGCCAGAAGGGGGTGAGCAGCCAGGACCTGAGTGGGTAGCCACTGTCACCTGTGTGGACAGATACATGGTTAACCTAGTGTCCTATGTCACTGTGCCCCTTGCCTATCCCTGGCACCCCATCAGCGCACCCATCCTGCCCACCCCATCTCATGCCCTGCTGTTCCCAGCTCCCCATAGCTGTCCCATATTCACCCACTAGGTGGCCCGTGGGGATTTCCCCATGCTCGAATCTGTGGCACAGCGCAGAGTTGTGCCAGATGAATGTATCATGTTCGCTCCCGGGGTGTGTGGAACAGACATTGGTTATGCACCCCCTGGCATCACACACCACCTGGCAGTTGACACTGGAGTAGCCCTTCCTGTTGATGTATGCTATGCCCTCAGGGCCAGATGGCATGCAGATGCCCACATGGGTGCAGTCAATGGCCCCAAGCACACCAGGCATCTGTGCTACCCTGTGGAAGTCCTGCATGGTTGATGTACACTCTGCCTGTGTGCTGGAGAACTGGATGTATTCCACAGCATGTGGCAGCAGGGCATTGAGGAATTGTGTGAGGAGATATGATGTGGCTGACTGGGTTATACCTATGGTGTCCCCTGTTGGTCTCTGAAAGGTGCCTATGGTGAGCAGACATATGACGCTGTCATCGTTGTCTCCACTGACAGGGCATGGCTCTGTCTAGTGGGTTCCTGCATCTCCTCACTGCACAGCTCACAGAACTGCCTCAGAATCACCCAGTTCAGGTGATACCAGCCCACAATCTCCATATTGGAGTAGTTCTTGAAGGTGTTGTGGGCACAGTACCACCTGTTTCTGGCATACTGCCGAGGGGCCCTTCCATGGCCAAATCGCTCTTCCTCCTGCCTCCTCACATCCCTCATTACAGCCTCCATCTGGAAGGCTGCACTGGCCATGGCCCCTGCTGTCCTGTCTCCCCCGAGCAGTTGGCTCCTGTGGTCTGCTTGCCACCATGGGACAGTGCCTTTCTCTCTACCTGGCTCTCTCTGCTGCTTCCCCTGCCCCTGGCTTGCACTCCACTACCACTTCTGTCCCACACTCATGTGGCTGTCTGTTCCACTCCCTCAATCCCTCACAGGCTCTGTCTCCCTTGTTCCTTCTGTTCCCTCCCTCCACAGTCCGATAGCTTGCTCTCTCTCTCTCTCTCTCTCACTCTCCCCTCTGGCAGAAGTGCTGTCCCCATGCTTGTGCCCTATATTTATAGGCTCAAGTCTGCTCGGCGCATCTGGACGTTGCTCCGCACTTGCACCATGGGTCGGGGTTGAATATCACACTGTGCTGCATATTCATGGGCACGTCCCTTGCCCTTGCACATGCATTCATTAGGGTTGTGCATTGGCGCACTGCTACTTGTTCTGTGCACTGGCTCCCACTGAGTATCGGTCCATGGTGCATTTCTGCAGGTGCAACTCAGTTGCACCATGTGCAACTGCTTTGAATATTCCGCCCTTATTATGTAAGGTAAATAATACTAATACTAATAATACAGATTCTTATGTCTTCGGAGACTGCCAAGAAACATTTGTAAACAAGTAAGAGTACGAATAAATGTTTATTATACTATTTACGCCAAGCATGTGACAAAGAAAATCACAAGGGAGATGGATGTCTCACCACTCTCCTGAGGAATGTACATAATCTCCAGGGTTGTAGGCTCTGAGGTTCTCCAAAATCTCATTCTTTCTTCACTCTCCTGGAGCTACAGTAGGTTGCAGAAGGCTATATACTACAGATAACAGCATAGCAACAGAGATTACTTTATAGCTACAGATATGAGAAACAATATGTATTGGATAATGACTTAGGAGACAGAACTACTAATGAGTATCATATGAGACAAATAATATGCTTCCATTTGCATTATAGCTTGGACAAAAGAAATGCTGCTTGGGCTCTATTACATGTGGCATTTCTTGCTTATGTATAATATACAGTAAGACATAACAAAGGATTTCTCTCTGTGTCAGCTTGCTTGCTTAGACAAAGAGAAGTGCTGACTGGCCACAACTACATATGATTATATGAGAATAAATATAGTGTAAATTAGAATATAAACATATATATATATATATATATATATATATATATATATATACCTAGATATTCAAAAGAGTTGCGCCATGCGCAATAGGGTTGTGCCAGCACAAGTCCAAAAATGCGCCATTCTGCGATATTCAGCGGGAGGCAGTTGCACCCCCCAAATCATGCTGAGCAACAGTGCAATCATAATGAATGTATGCACAACTGAAGGGGGAGGAACCATGCATAAATGGCGCAGTGAGATAATCAACAACATGCGCCATGCGCAATAGGGGAGCAAGTAGAAGTTGCGTCATAGTGGAAATAAGCCACAATAAAAAGGAACAAGGGAGAGGTGCAAGAACACTACAGGGAAGCCACAAGTTGCTGAACTATAGCCAGCCACACAGGCAACACACACACACACAGGGCAGGACAGTGAAAGGGCACCTGGAACCCACAGGCTTAGGGGAAGGTGTGGGGAGCCACAGTGCAGAAGGGGGAAGTGCCACACAGCAGTGAGGCCAACACAGTCAGGTGTTCCCGGTGCAGGGGAAGTAGCAGCTAGGACAGCAGGGGGAGCACAGAAACCGCTGCGGGGGGGTGAATACAAGCCAGGGACATGGCCAGTGCCACCATCCAGATGGAGGCAGTAATGAGGGGGGTGAGAAGGTGGGCAGCAAGGGGGCATGGCTGTGGAAGGGCCCATCAGCAGTATGCCCCCAACAGCCAGTACTGAGCCCACACTAGCTTCGAGCTGTATAGTGATACAGAGATCGTTGGCCAGTACCACCTGAATCAGGCAATTCTGAGGTGGCTCTGTGAGCTGTGCAGTGATGTGATGCAGGCACCCACACAACGGAGCCATGCTCTGTCAGTGGAGACTACAGTGACAGCTTGCATGTGCTTTCTCACCTTGGGTACCTTCCAGAGACCAACATGGGACACCACAGGCATAACCCAGTTGGCCACGTCATGCCACCTCACCCAATTCCTCAGTGCACTGCTGCCACATGCTGCGGAGTACATCCATTTCCTCAGCACACCAGCGGAGTGCACAGCAAACATACAGGAGTTACACAGGGTAGCACATATGCCTGGTATGCTAGAGGCAATAGACTGCACCCATGTGGCCATCCACACACCACCTGGCCCCGAGGGGCTGCATACATGAATCACAAGGGCTTTGCTAGCATCAACAGCCAGGTGGTGTGTGATGTCAGGGGGCGTATAATCAATGTCTGTGCCATGCACCCTGGAGGAGCACACCATGTCTTCATCTGGCACCAGTCAGCACAGTGCCACAAATTCAAGAGTGGGGACATCCCCACTTGCCACCTAGTGGGTGAGTATGCAAACCACATGGACAAACATAGGGCTTGGGAGGGGCTTAGTCAGAGGTGACATGGGTAGTGACCTACATGGCCCAGGGTAGGGCAATGCTGATCATCAAACTAACCTCCACCCTCTACACACAGGTGACAGTGGATACCCAGTCCATCCCTGGCTGCTCACATCATTCCGGCAGCCCACGACCCCATTAAAGCAATGCTACAATGAGGCACATGTCACCTCACTTAATGTCATCAAGCGGGTGCTCGGGATGCTGAAGGCACATTTCCGTTGCCCGGACACCTCCAGCAGTGCCCTAAAGTATAGCCCCTCAAAGGCCTACGGGCTATTCCTGGCCTGTTGCCTCCTGCTCAACATGGCCAACAAATGTGGGATAGCCGTACAGGTCAAAGAGGGGGACAGTGATGGGGATGATGAGGATGCCGGTGACAATGGTGATGGGCAGCCCCCCTTGGGTGATGGGACCCCGACTGCTGCGCCTGGCACAGCTGCGCCGGGACACCATCACAGAGGAGCACTTCAGCCAACCCAGGTAAGTCATGGGGCCCTGTGCAACCACCAGTGGGTAAGGCACAACCCACAAATACACATGGACACACACCAGGGGTGCAAGCCATCAAGGGAAGTGGCCAGGCATGGAACCACACACAGCACCAGGGATGGGTGAGGTCTAACATGGCACGGGGACAGACACACACACACACACACACATGCACACGCAAAGCATCAGACATGCACAAAGGGTGGGAGGCACACCAACCCAGAATGCCACCCCTAGCCACACACTTGTCCACAGACCACCACGCCCACTGCCTGTCATTGTGCATGTGTCAGATGCTAGGCACCATTGCGCATTGGTGTACAGCACAATGCAGGCATCATCATGCATACGCAACTGAAGACAGCAGCCGGGAGGGTGTACAGATGGATTGTGTGTCTGCGTGCGGGGCCGGGTATCCACCCGTGCATTGCCTGCTGAATGACACAATGCACACAGGGCAACATCAGACAGTAGCCATGTTAGGAGACAGGTCAGTCACACACCACAGTGCCCCAGTCACCACGGATGCATGGGTGGCCCCGCCAAGACCCGTCAGCACTGATGGGCTGACCCCTGGCCTCATGGGGTGGCACTGATGGTCCCCCAGAGGTTCCACTGCATGAATGCGACCATGCTCATGCAGGGGTCTGCAGCACACTGAACATGCCTGAGCCAGGCATGCTCGAGATGCCCACAGCTGAACCCGGTGTTGACAAGGAGGGTGTCGCACGATGCCGGGAATGGGGGGTGGACATTGCACTGCACGGTGTCTGCGCTGCATGGGCAAGTAACTGTGTGCCCCCTGTGGCCATGGCAGCTGTGATTGTATGTGTCAGCCTGTCAATGGCAGCAATCACATCTTCCCGCATCCGGTCCACCCCTGCCAGGAGCAGAGTGGTTTCTCTGCTGCAGTGCTCCTCTGCCCACTCCAGAGCTGCACTCAGTGCATCCACCACTGTCACAAGCTGCATCTGCTGATTGACTGATGCTTGCAGTATGCGGGTGTGCTCATCCAAGAGGTCATCTGCCTGATTGGCATTCTGTCCCTCAGGGTGTGCGTGGCCCTGATGCTCAGCACCCATTGAGGGTGGACGCTGCACACCAAAACCAGGTCTGGGCATGTCCACAGGCAGTGCACTGATGCTGCCCCCGACACTGTACCCCCAAGCTCATTGGCTGACTGCTGATGCTGCCCCTCTGGCTGCCGCTCCCCAAGAGTCACTGGTGCTGCCGCAGTGGCTGCAACAGTCCCGCTGTCCTGTACACACACACACCAGTGCTGCCCCACTGGTGCTGACAGGCACAGACTGGGACTGTGATGACACGCAGGCCTCCACAGCAGCACCACCCACAGCCATGGCCGTAATGTTACCTGCTGTGTGACCCTCCTGTGGCACACACGTGTCACTGCCCATGACATTAGCGACATCATCATCGGTGACAGAACCAGCACCAGCCTGCGTCATAGCATGCTGGCATCCGTGGACACTGGCACACTGGGACACGGGCAGGGCCTCCTCTACACCTGTTCCAACAACATCAGTCTGGACATCCAGGCGGGCCCACTGTTGCACTGAGCCACGTACTCCTGTGAAGGTGGATGGGCCCTCCTCCATCTCCATCTCCATCTGACCGGTCTCAGTGGAGAGGCCAACCACCACTGACCCATGCAGATGCTCAGGAGCTGTAAGGGAAAACAAAGTCGCTTTACTGCATGTGACCTACCCTGTCCCCCCACCCCAATAGACAGACCATGACCTACCATGCAGTGATGGGCTACCACCCATCTGGAAACCACCAACCGGAACACCCTCAATGGCACAATGCTGCATGCTGTCAGCAACCCTCTCCTCCTGTGGGGTCAGGCTCCTCTGGCTGTCCACCACCAGTCACAGATCATGCTGCCCTGATGGCAGCCACCTTCACTTTAATTCTCCTCCTGTCTGTGCCCATCTTCTTCTTGCACTCCTTCACGGAGCACTGGTGGCTGCCATGCAGGTTCACAGCATGCGCCACTTCCTCCCATGCAGCAGCACAGGCCTGTGGTGTTCCCTGGTGTCCACTGAGAAGCAGCTCCTGGTCCAGGTAGGCCTCGAACAGGGCATCCGTCTCAACCTTTGTGAAATTTGGCCTCCTCCTCCTCCCTCCACAACTCTGTTCCTCTTCCTCCACAACTCACTCAGTCATGATTCAGCCTGTGAGAATGACAGGGGTTACCTGTGACTGTGCAGTCCCATGCATGTCCCAAAATCCACAGTCCACACTCCCAAACAGCATGCAACTCACCAATAGACTGAAGTAACTGACTATGGCCAGTACAGCCCAATGTCACTCTTTTATAGTCCAACCCATGCAAATGAGGTGAGGTGCATTTTTAAGTGGATGCAAATGCAGTGACTGCAACATTGAATGACTGATTAACTGATTTGCATATGACAGCTGAATATTGTGCTTTTGCGCTTTATGCAATTGTGTTGAACGTGCTGAGCCAAGGGTGCAGTTCTGTGACATGTGCAGTACACACCTAACTGTGCATGCCCAAGTTGATGACGCAGGCGCCTGCCATGCTGCTGACATGCTGTGTGCAGGAGATAATGCAGGGCATGGCCACCATTGTGCCAGTGGTGCTACAGCGCTGTTCACCTACATGGTGCTGTGGCACTGAAGCATCGTAGGTGCACCGGGGCAACAGCACGATAGGCCACTACAGGAAGTGGCACACAGGCACCCAATCACGCTACACATATTGGGTTCCAATTGCGCTGTGGCTGTCCGTGCACCAGAGACTTTTGACCCTGTGCCCAACCTTTGCCACCTATGTGCCATGCATCAGGCATGGGTGCACCATTATTGTGCTGTTCGGTGACAGCACAATAGGGAATGGCAGTGCTGTACCACGCAGCATCTGCATGTGGCGGAACTGTGCTGCAGAGTGCCATTTTGACTCTACCAAGCAATAGATATGGTGCAGAGGAGAGCTGCCCAGTGGAGCCAGGTAGAAATGGCAAACTTGGTTGTCACTGTGGAGCCACTTGTTGGCCCACTGTTTGGTGAGGCACCCCTGGACAGGTCCACGAGTTAGGTGTGGCAGGAGGTGGCTGACGCCCTGGAGGAGGCCACAGGAATGGGGCAGAGCAGTAGTGCCACAGATATGGGGATCTGAGGCAGAGGAACCCAGACCTGCTTGCTTGCCTGTGGGCATGTGCCAGGAGGGGCATAGTGCCACAGCCAGGTAGGTGCAACATCCATACACTTTTATCTTACATATGGGTATCACAGTTGCATGAGTCCGGAACATGGGGGGAGGGACCATCCAGTGTTGGCTGTGGTGGTGTTATCAGGGTGTGGGGTGAGTGGGTCTGGCTGTGTGGAATTGCACACACATGGGGGCAGGGGGACTTTGCTACAGGATTGTACTGGTGTTCCTCTCTCCATGTTTGCACCTTAGGCCCAGATGAGCAATGGCTAGCAAAGGGAGAGGAGGTGCCAGCAGGAAGACCGTCGCTCCAAGAGGGGTGAAGGTCCACAGAGGCAGAGGGACCAGCCTGATGATGGTGAGTGCCTTACATCCATGATTACTATTGCATGCTGTGTAACAGGGTGGGCAGCGGGACATGGCCACCATCCGTTGACACTACTGCCATGCATGCAACTTGTTACAGTCAGCACTGTCCAGTAGCACTGCATGTCTGGGAGTGCATCAATGGTGGTCCATGCGTGCACCAGGTAAATGGCTGTGTCACTGCCTTCGCAGCACATAGCCACATCACTGAACAGCCATGGTGGTGCTGTACAGGACTTGGCCGGTGGGTGTGTGCAGCAGTCCACATGGCTGTGTGCCCCTGGGTTGGCAGGTCTTGTGGATGTGATCACTGTTGGTGGTCACACACCATCACAGAGGCATGTCCCAAGGCCATATGCCATGTACAGTGGGTGGGCTGCATGGGACTGTGCATTCACACCTATTGACTCTGCTCCCTTGTCCTAGGTGGACAGCAGCTGCACAACATCAGGGTGGTACTGCGGGAGATCCTCCAGGTTTCCAGGGTGTCACTGTAGATACTGGAACACATCGACAGACTCGGTGTCAGACGGCATCATGGCAGGAGGAGAAGCTGGAGTGGGAAGTGGGGCTCCTGCTGAGCTTGGCAAGTCCCCTGATTTCCCCCTACCCCCCAGACACACCCTCACACCCCTCCTTCCCTCTACTGGTTGTTCACCCTTGCCCCTTACCCACCCCCACCTTGTTTGTGGCCCTCTCCCCAAACCTTTGTAAATACTTGTATATAGTTTTGTTTGCTGTTTTTAAATACATTTCCTTTGATATGCCTACTGTAGTGGTCTCTGATTTGCAGCAGGCTATAGGTGCACAGCTTCACTAGTGTGCATGGCGTCTGGGGTGGTGCAGTCATGTGCGTGTGTGTGTGCCCGTGGGGATGTGAGTATGTATGAGAGTGGCTATCAGTCACTGTCTGTGGCATGTGTTTTGTTCCCTGTGCACTGGATGACCATGTGCAGTGGTCCAGGGTGCATGCTCTGTGTCCATGGCACACCTGTCAGACCATCCACGTCCTGTGCAGCTAACACCGATGCATGTCTGTGACATGCACGGTCCACTGGCATGTCAGTGGTGGCTGTCCATGTAGGGCAGCCACTGTACCCGACACAATGCCAGGTTGACTCCTGTCACTGGTGTGGTGCATGTCTGCCTCGGGTGACACTGTGGCCTCTGCTGTTGTTGTCCCACCTCCATGCTGTCACTTGTGTGTGTTGCAGGGGATGTGCACCACTGTCTGTCACTTGTGCTCCAGGCAAATGCTGGTGGCATACAGCTCCACAGTGCCTGCACAGGGTGGCTGGCACTCCTGTACCATCGAGGAATGCTGGCCGTGTGTACACGGTTTCCATGGCCACATGCTAAGGACTTGGTTGCCCTGCTACTGTGTCCCTGTGTTGGTGTGCCCTTGGGTATGAGTGGGTGTTTGTCCATGCACTGTGTTGCATCCTGTGTGGTGCATGCTTCCATGCACCACTGTGAGTGTCTGCGCTGACTGTTGTGGCCAGTGCTGGGTTGGGGTGTGTCCTTGGGTGGGTGTGCAGGGTGCTGTACCACTGGTGGTGGGGTCCGGGCATGCCCTGTCATGTGTGGGGTACCTCATGTGCTGACGCATGGTCGGTCTCTCAGCTGTACCTCGGAGGATGCATGGTGACACTGTGTATACAGTCGTTGCATCTCTTTGTGCTGCCACCCACTGATGGGTGCTCATGGTGGGGTTGCCTTGCATGGTTCTGTGGTGCACAGGGTTGCATTGTCACAGTAGGGGTGGTAACATGCATGGGGTATCCTGCACTGGTGAACGCTGCTCCTGGGCAGGGTGTCTGGCGGTCATAGTGCAGGGTGTGCTCTGCATTGGTGGGATGGTGTGGCATGGGGTGGTCTGCCTTCCTTGTGTGCTGGTCACAGCTTGCCAGGGGGTGTGATGGGGCACCATGGCCTGGCTGTGGGTTGGTTGCTGGTCTCCATGGGCCAGTGGATATTCCAGCCCTCCCCCAGATGTGCAGTGCATGGGGTGTGAGGGGACGATGTCTGTTCTGCTGTGTGTTCCTCTGCCCATCTGTGGCATGGGTGGTGGGCTCCTGCATCCCTGGCTGTGCTGTTGCATTGCTGCCCTGCTACTGGGGACGTCGCTGGTTGTGCTATGACACATCTGGAGTGGTCAGCTGAACATCCCCTTGTTGTGCTAGCGCATCATATCTGCTCAGCTTCACCTTCCTAGTTGTGCTATGGTGCAGGTGGTACAATATTCAGTCGTCGGCTGTAGGCACATCTTGGCCAGCGCAGTTTTTGAATATTGCACCTCTTGCGCATGGGCGCAATGGACTTGCGGTTGCTCCTGCTGTTGCGCACTTTTTGGGCGCAGTTTGAATATCTGGGCCATGGTGTATAAAGTAATCACTGATGATCCCTCAGTGTCATCTTATCAGTAATTACAATAGGTAGATTATATATGGAATATATGTAAAAAACAAACATTATACATTATAGTGACGTATAATAGTCATGCATGATATAATCCTATGAAGGATGTAAACATTGGCATATATGAGCAGCAAAGCACATTCCTGGCACTCATGCTTATATGATGGATACCTAAAATCTACATGTTAGTGTACAATAGCAGTATCACAGTATAATAGACCAGGAATACAGTGTGAGGTGTATGTGGGATGATAGGGGGCATAACCCAGGTGCAACAACCTCAGTGGGGAGAGCAGTGGACCTCAGAGGAGGAGTAAGTGAAGCTCGGTGGGGGACTCTGTCATAAGAGGAATCCAGCTAGGAACACACGAGGGGGAGGGCAGGGAGGTAAGGTGCCTACCAGGTGCCGTGGTGTGAAGGGATGGGAAGATCCTGGGGAGAGCCAGGAAGGCAAGACGGAAAGGCAAACTGGATGTCGTTATCCACCTCGGTACTAATGACCTGGTAAATAGGGTGCCTAAAGACATTCAGGAAGAGTTTAGAAAATTGGGGGGCAGGAAGACAGCTCAGGTCAGCATGACATGAAAAACATGGATCTGGAGCTAGAAAATAAAGGTTAGGGGGCAAAACACAGAGCAAGGGGCTAGTGAGGAAAGGTTAGAGTGAAGCTAAATCAGAAGTAGGAGGAGCACGCTGGATCATTTGGAGTATATAGGGATGAACGGGGTGGGGAGGAGTCTGAGAAGTCACTTAATGGATGAGAGAGGGGAGGCCAGGCAGAGGCCTGAGATGAGATTATTCCTACGGAGAGAAATATGATACAAGAAGGCAGATTGACCAGTAACAGTGTGGGGATGGGGACTGTGGAAAGTGCGCAAGTCCCTGTGTCGAAGAGAGTAATTTGTGGAATTGACTTGGGTAAGGTGGGAAGTGAGGTGGGGGGAGGGAGCCAAAGCAGTATTTTGCTACGAAGGAGGCACAGTGGGTGGTTCTCCTGTGGGAGAGCAGGGCCAGGGAGAGTGGTGCCTAAAGACAGTGATGGCAGAGGGGGGGAGGTGGTGGCAAAGTGGCAGAAGGAGTTGAGAAGGATGTCATGTTTGGAGAGAGAGAGAGGAGGTTTGGGCCATTCTGTAGACAATGTTGGAATAGTCCATCACTGGCAAAATTGTTTTAAGTATGAGCTCGCATCGGGTGGGTAGAGGAAGGCTTGCTTTGTCTTGATAGAGGACTGCGAGTTTGGGCAGGAGTTTGGTGTATATAGCCTCGATGTGAGTGGAGAAGTTGAGATGGCTGTCTAGGCAGACTCCCAGGTGCTTGAATACTGGAACCAGCTCAAGGGGTGAGCCATCCATGGTGGTGATTGCAGGGGGGAAGGGAGGGAGGCAAGCTGCTGTTTGGATCCAAAGACCATGGTGACAGTTTTTTTGGCACTGAGTTTAAGCTGTTTGTCCAGGAACTAGGACTGAACTTGGTTGAAGTTGTGTTGGAGATTGGGGAGAACACTGATGTGGGAGGGGCCAGAGGCAGAGATGATTGTGTCATCTGCGTAAAGGTGCATGTGGGAGTAGAGACAGGTGGAGGAAGGTCATTTATGAAAAAGGAAGAGAGAAGAGAATAGGGCCAATGATACAGCCCTGGGGAACCCCTGCTAGGATAGGGAGAGAGGAGGACAGTGAAACACCCATTTGAACTGACTGTTGTCTAATTTGGAGGTATAAGTGGAACCAGGCGACGGCAGGTTCAGTGCTGCCAAAGGAGCTAAGTTTATGGAGAAGCAGAGGGTGGAAGAAGGAGTCAGAAGCTTTAGATGAAGATGGCGTGATTTGGCTTTTGTCTATGGCAGAAAGGATGGAGTCAGTGACGCGCAGCAGGGTGGTGATGGTAGAGTGGTGTTTTCAAAAACCTGACTGTACAGGTGACAGGGAGTTACTGGAGAAGAGAAAGTCTGAGAGTTTGGACAGAATGAGAGATTTCTGGACTTTAGCAAGGGGAGGAGAGGGGCGAGATGGGCCTGTAATTCTCCAGTAAGAAGGATTACCACCTTTATGCAGTGGGAGGACCTTGGCGGTTTCAGGTGTTGGGAATGGTGGCTGTGGATGAGATTGATTCAGTATGTATGTCAAGGGGCAACTATAGTGGGGGTGGAGATGTGGAGCACTCTAGGTGCATACCATCCAGGCTGCATTTAGACTGGTTCAAAGAGATGAGTGCATTGCAGACTTCCAGTGGAGTGAAGAGAAGAAAGAGGAAGCTGGTGGAAGGGGAGGATGGTTTTGGAGAGTCGGGGTAGAGGATGGAAGAGGGAGTGGTGGGGGGAGTCGGACAGGGCCCAGGAGACAATGAACTTATTGAAGACCTCAGCAACAGAAACAGGGTCTGAGATAGAGCTGTCACTGATCTTTAGGATTGGACATGTTTGTTTTGGGGGGGAGTCGAGAAGGAAGTTGATCACCTTCCAGAAAGACATGGGGTAGTTTTTGTTCTGGGTTACTTGGGCTTTAAATATGAAGACTTGGACTGCTGGATGGCCTTGGTGCATTTATTTGTGAGATGTTTGTAAGACTGGAGATCACTTGTAGCATGGAAAGCTTTGTACAGCCTCCAGGCCTTGTCCCTGGAATGACACATAGCGATGAGGTCAGAGGTGATCCAGGAGTGATAGTAGCGTTTTACCCTGATTTTTTTAAGGGGTGCGTGGAGGCCCCAGATAAGCTTGAAGATGTTGCAGAACTGGGAAAGAGCAAGGTGTACATTCAACATGGAAAAGACTGGTAGCCAGTACGTGTTAATAAGATCTTGCTGCAGGGCAGATTCATTTAGAAAATGTAGGAAGCAAGACCTAATGAATTTGGGATGGGAGGGTGGGAAGTGGATTTTGTGAATGCAATAAGTGAAATGGTGGTCACTTACAGCATCAGAGAGGATGCCTGAGGTGGAGATCCGTTAGGGATGGGTGGATAAAATCTAGTCCAGAAGGGAGTTGTTTTGGGACTGGTGGTTTAGGCTGGTTGGTTTTTGGATTATCTGTGACAGGTTAAGGGCTTCTATCCTTAGGGTGGTAGGTTTGGCAGATGAGGAGAGCCAGTCGAGACTGTAGTCACCTAATGACAAGAGTTCTCCATTTGACATGCTGAAGGAGATAAAAGATACAGCCTTGATGATGGAGTCGTATGAAGATGTTGGCGAGGCATACAGAGCCCTTATGTAGAGGGGTGGTGGAGGAGGGAAAAGATAGGAGAGCAACAATGGATTCGTGGGAAGATTCCTTAAAAATAATGGAACTCGAAATGGATTGTCAGACATACAGAGCTACACCCCAGCCTTGTTTGCCTCTGCCCTGATGGAATAAGTTGTAGTCAGGAATGGCAATGGAGGAGTTTGGAATTTTGGCAGATAGCCAGGATTCGGAGATACAGAGTATGTCAGGGTGGTATTGGGTGAACCATACATTGAGGGCATCCATTTCAGGTAGGAGGCTCCTTGCATTAAGAAGAAAAATATGGAGGCCCTTGGGAAGCGAGCATGAGGTCTGGCGGGGGGGAGGCAGTCCTGAAAAGATGGAGGGTGATGAGACAGTAGGTGAGGGCACGGCGGGGTCTGGGTTGAGATGTAAGTCACATGCCAGGAGCAGGAGAAGGAGGGAGAGGGTGAGTAGCGGAGAGAGCTTGAATCAACCTGAACAGCCCATGGAGGGTGTTACATGGAGGTTTAGGCACCATAGTCGAGCCTCAAGACTGAGGAGGTGGGAGGGGAGCAGAATGGTGTATGAAAGAGGAAAGGAGGTTGAGAGGGATGGGGTGGGACAGGGAAGGAAGGAGGGACAGAGGAGAGGCTAGCATATGGGTGGACCGTAAGGGGTAGAAGGGGGACTCCTGGTGAAGGGGAAGGGTGGATAGGATGGGAGAGGTTCAGCAGAGGTGGGGGGATAGAGGGAGGGTATGATGGGGGAAGAAGGGTAGGAATGGAGGAGAAAGTAGACTATTATGGAAAGCAGCATGATGGCACTGTTAAGCAAAGAATAAGCAGAGTTGGTAGCAGTAGCGGACAATAGTGCCAAGAGCTGACAAACTGCCAATGGGAAACAGGGCTGACAGGTTCTAGCCATCATGTGATGTCTGCTATATAACTCTCACTTCACCAAGGATGGTGGCGGGGTCCTCCTCTCATGTCCAGGGTGAAGACTCCAGATGTGTACCTGATTTCTACGGCTAGTGATTTGTGGGGGAGGGCTCAGTCTTCCTGCCCTCTCGACCCTAGGGGGAGACATGACTACTGTTAAGGAAACAGAGGAGAAAGCAGCATTTAGTACAGGTAAGGTCAGAGGAGGGCTAGAGAAATTGGGGTGGGGTCACAGGGACAGAGCCTCTGAGATTTTACTCCACAGCTCAAATAACCGATGGGGACTTCCTTTCTCTCTGATTTTGGCTCAGTTACTGGCATTTGTTTGACTGTGAGCTGTGGACTATGCTTTTTGCTCCATCTGCAAGCTGTTTGCAAAAATAGAGAACTAGTAGCTAAAACAATATATTAAGCAGTTTATGCAGACTAGTCCTTCTGACTGAGGATTTGTACAGGCAAGCAGAGTGAATAATTTAATGTAAGGCCCTGCTGATACAGATTCAAATACAGGTACCTACTGTAACAGCTATAAGCAGGCTTAAGCAGAATTAAATCGAATTAAAGCACAAAATACAGGTCCCTGTTGTAACAGCTGCAGGTAGACTTAAGCAGAATTAAATTCAAGTAAAGTACAAATTACAGGTTCCTGTTTTTTGTAGCTGCAGACATGCTTAAACAGCAAACAGAATTAATTTGAATTAAAGTATTGGACCAAGAGCACAGATAATCTTGTTTGCTGTGGCTACAGTTCACAAAAAACAATTAAAGTACTTTGCTAGACTGAATAAAATACAGATTTATTTGATGAGGTTTCTCTTCACAGTGGATCAGAATTAAAGTACTCTAATAAAACTGCAGCGAAACATGCTTGTTTGCTGAAATTTGTTAAAATGCATACTATCAGCACATGTATGGTGACATATTTAATCAGGGGACATTTGCCCGCAAGTGTAAGCTTAAAATCACAAAAGTCTGTTTTGAATTTTTAAAATGGTGCCAAAATGGGTCTTCCTCTCCCATCCGATGTGAAGACTCCAGATGCATACCCATTGTGTGGCTAGTGATCTGTGGGGGAGGGCTCTGTCTTCCTGCCCTCTCGACCCTTGGGGGAGCTGTGACTACTAATTTCTGTGGCTAGCAATCTGTGGGAGAGGGCTAAGTCTTCATGCCCTCTTGACCCTCAAAGGAGCCGCGACTACTGATATCTGTGACTAGTGCTCTATCTGTGGGGGAAGGCTCCATCTTCCTGCCCTCTTGACCCTTGGGGAGCCCAACTACCGATTTCTACGGCTAGTGATCTGTGGGGGAGGGCTCCATCTTCCTGCCCTCTTGACCCTTGGGGAAGCTGCCACTACTGTTATTAAGATGAATATCAACTAGCTGAGCACACTGAAAAAATTGCTCACTGGTTATAATATGTCTATACCTGTCGGTATAATATGTTGTTAAAAATGACAGCGCTTTAAAAAATTTTGTGAACCATTTTGTGTTTTTTATACTGATATGAAACATTTTACATTCTTTTACATTGATATATGGTTGTTGTAGTAAAATCTTACAGATATCTACTTAGTTGACACCAAGACTTCATTTAAAGGGGAACTCTCATTTGTCCCACAATAGTACTATGGTCACAGCCCAGTGGCACTGAGGGTCAAGGCACTGGATGCCACATCCCGCACCATACCAATGACCTAAGTTCAGGAGCGAGCTCGGGAGTCGAGGGTCAGCAGGGGAGGGAGACGGATCAAGTGCCTACTGGGCTACTCTCCTCTCTGGGTGGGAGGGCATGGGTTGCCTGGTGCTCTGGTGGCCCCTGGTGAAGACCAGAGGGCACCATGAGCTGCCAAGCTGCATGTAAAGTTTGTGGCTGATGCAGGCAGGGTTGCCGTGTGCCACAGCGTCAGATGTGCACCATGCAGGGGGAGGGGGGTCTTGGGCTTACACCACAAGAAATACATCTCCAGCCCTGGATAAACAACGGCCATGCCAGAGCCTCTGTCATACTCCCACGCTGGTTCCCTGCCACTGCCCCCCCCCCCGCGGTCTCCCCGGGTTGTAGTCCCTCGACCCGGGGAACCGTAACAAACTTGAAGATGGCGTGGGAACACAGTAGGTGGTAAAGCAAGTCAGTGAGTGCAGTGGCCTGAGAGAGCTCCAGGCTGGAGGGCTACAAACAGAATAGTAAAAAACAAACAAACATAAAAAATAAATAGTACTGTGGGACATGGGGTTCCCAATAAAACAGAATAGCTTGAAATTACATTTTCTCATATATTTACAAACTAAAGCTTCTGCCATGAAGTTAATAGTGTCCTCCGTGGCCTGCATTCTGATGACATGGATAATGGGCTAAGTCGCAATGACATCTATGTGCCGAATTGGCTGTTTTAACTGTCACAGTGCAGAACAGCACACTTTCACAATTATTCTACTTCTGTAGTACCAACTGTGCCGAGCTCAGCTGTTAAGAACAGACTTGGATGATAAGTATGTGTCGATACTACTCTATATGTACTGTATCAATACTATTTGAACCTGCTTTTTTAGCATACTGTATTATTGTTGTATGTTTTTAGTTGTGACAGCACAAAAATGGCAAATGTACAGTGCTGATACAATTTGTGTGTTACACTATACAGTGTTGATTTTTTTTTGTATCAATACATAACATTTACAACAGTATAACAAATTTGAAGAAAACAGTATTTTTCAATGTTGGCATTATTACACATTATTAAATGACTAACTGTCTAGTTTTGTACTTAATTTTATTTTCTTATGACCTTATTCCTACTGCAAGCATTCAGTCTTTCCCTAACAGTGCCAATGCTTCCTTACTTTCTCAGGCTTCTCCTGCAAACATATCAGAAGATAATAAACACTATGCGAACAAGCATTGTAGTCATAATACACCAATGAGTTATATACCAATAATGTACAGATAATAAACACTATGTACACAATAACTGTAGTCATAATACACCAATGAGTTATATACCAACAGAAAACAGATAACACTATGCAAACAAGCACTGTAGTCATAATACACCAATGAGTTATATACCAATAATGTACAGATAATAAACACTATGTACACAGTAACTGTAGTCATAATACACCAATGAGTTATATACCAACAGAAAACAGATAACACTATGCAAACAAGCACTGTTGTCATAATACACCAATGAGTTATAAATAGAATAATAGATACGCACAAGGCAGTAATCCCATTGAGAGGTGTTGGGGACTTGGAACCTCAACAGCGAAGCTCAGGGGGTTCTCCAAAACCTCGAGATGGTATTACAGCCTTGAAATAGATACTTACGTATCTGTTATTTTTTTAATATATGCATCTGATTTCATTTGGAAGTGGTGGTCGGCCGCTGTTGTGAGGACTCTGTTGTGGCCGACAGCCACACTGTCTCACTCTTCTCACATGCCACAGACAGTTCTGTAAACCTCTCCCACCTTCTCTTCTCCTCAGCGCTCCTCTTGATCTGAAGTGCAAACTGTGTTTGTTTTGGAAAAAAATGGTAGTCTTACCTTTTTACTTGTGAAAGAACACAAGATCAGCCAGATAATTTTATTTTAAGTACTATTCACTAAAAATACCACCAACAGCTTAATCCGGTTCAAGGTCAGTTGGCATTCATCTGTATCCCCCTCCCCCGGGTCGTGCCTGAAAATAGGCAGGATTTGTTTAGTGCACTTACCTGGTCAACAAAAGCTAAATAAATAAATAAAAATAAATAAAAGTAAGAAGATAAAAAATGGGGAAGACTCATTGCTTGATAATTTCTCACTAAGTGAGAGATGACTACCATATTTTTCAATATGTTCTGCCCTCCCAGTGATAAAAATTGGCCAAGTGGGAGGCATGCTTAAGGTGACATGGAGCCAGACAGCAACTTTCTTGGCTGTTGTGCTGTTTAGTACCAGTGTTAATACTACAGTCGAGCTGTGGAACTATAGTATTAACATTAATTGACAGTACTATTAATATTGCTTGACAGTACTATTAACACTGGAGGTGCAATGGTATTACCACATATTTTTTGTAAGTTTTCCGAGTGTATTAAATCCTTTATCCATATATTAAATATCAATAATGAACAGATAATAAACACTATGCACACAAGCACTGTAATCATAATACACCAATGAGTTATATACCAGCAGTGAATAGATAATAAACACTATGCAAACAAGCACTGTCATCATGATACACCAATGAGTTATATACCAATAGTGAACAGATAAACCCTATGCAAATGAGCACTGTAGTCATAATACACCATTGAGTTATATACCAATAGTGAACAGATAATAAAAACTATGCAGATAAGCACTGTGGTCATAATATGCCAATAATGAACAGATAACACTATGCAAACAAGCACTGTCATCATAATACATTAATGAGTTACTTACAAATAATGAACAGATAATAAACACTATGCAAACTAACAAGTCATAATACACCAATGCTTTATATACCAATAGTGAACAGACAAACACTATGCAAACAAGCAGTGTAGCTGTAATACACCAATGAGTTATGCAATAGATAACCCACTCTAAGGTGTGTGGTCATGCTCTGATATATGCACGCCTTGGTATGCGTTGATACACATGAGGCCATAGGTCTGTGTGAACAGGGTACAGACAGGGTAACCCCCCTGTCTGTTTTGGGTCCGAATCAACTACTAGCCTTGAGTTCTGGAGGGTCATAATATGAACCTAATGCTAGCATACCCAGTTAGCAGGCTCAGATATATATACTGAGATATATTTTCTTCAAGGAAATGCAATATAATATTTCGCCCAGGGGCACCAAGCTAGGTTTCCAAAATGTACCCTTAGAACTCTATATGAGATCTAGATCTATTCTTACCTTTAAGCAAGCTTAGTAACACATTCAAGTCTTTAACAGCTGTCAGACTTAAAATACAAGTTCAGCAACCACATGTAAAATAAGAGAAAAGAGCACAGGCAGTATTTTAAGGAAAATGTTGTTTACTAAAAATGGTAAAACAGGTAAAATCAAACACAGAACGATTATATAATTAACTTACAGTCACATAAAAAATGGGAAGTTACAGAACACAAACTCCTACCACAAATGCTTAAGTCCTTTTCAAACTATCCCTTTCTAAAGTGTATAGTTACCAGTCCACAGACTGAGGGTCGGATATTCAGAATGCACCAGGCAATGGTGCAAGTGGAGGCGCAGCGCAACCAAGATGCATTGGGGCCAGGACGGTGTGACATTCAAAGGTGATGCACCATGGCTTATCACCATTGAATATGGCACAGAATGTGCATGGCACAGTGACAACGCACCGGCGCATTCCTCAGAAAGGGAGGACTAGGAATGTGCCAGCGCAACTGTAGTTGCACTGGGACCATCACCCACGATATTCAGACTTGCACATGCAAATGGGGCTATAATATATGCATGGCACAAATGGGGCAATTTGCATGTCTTTATGGCCTCATTTGCATGCATTGTGTAGGGCATCCCAGCAAAATGTGCCTGGTACCCTGCATAGCTGCTGTCACCATGTATTGAACCCTGGTAATCTAGTGGAAACCCCCTTCCCTGTATGCCAGATCACAGGTATTTCCAATCAGACTATGCCCCCTGGTTGTATGGTGCCTCCCATCCCAACCCTCTGGTTGCCGATGTATGTATTACCTAAACATCCCTGGTGGTCCAGTGGATCCCCCCTTCCCACCCAAGTCCCCGATCACTGCAGAGTCTGTAATGGACAGATCCCAGGTGGTCAGTGTAAACCCCACCCCAACCCCACCCACACAGGACCCCAGCCCCACCCCCCGTCATTGGCAGGCATCTGCATCCCACCGCATCTCACCCACCGAATGACAGCTTACAATATGAGTTGTAAGCCTATTGGTCCACAGTGTGGACCAATGGGCTTTAGGCTGTATTGTACTAGACAGGCACAGATATGTGAATGAATGCAGTCAGTCACATATTTGTGCCTGTCTAGTACATATGGCCTCGAAGCCCATTAGTCCACACTGTGGACCAATAGGCTTACAATTCATACTGTAAGCTGTCATTCAGCAGGTGGCCAGGCAGTAGGGTGGGTGGGTGCAGCCACCTGTTGATGACAGGGGGTGCTGGGTGAGCTGGGGTCCTGTGTGGTGGGGGTAACACTGGACCACCAGGATCTGTCCATTATGGACTCAGTGGTGACTGGGGACTTGGGTGGGGAGGGGGATCCACTGGACCACCAGGGATGTTTCAATACTATGTATGTTGGTGATCAGAGGGTTGGGATGTTGGGGGGGCATTATACTACCAGGGAGATTAGTCAGATCAGTATTGCCTGCAATCAGGCATACGGAAGTGAGGGGGACCACTAGACCACCAGGGAGGGTTTGGGTGCTTGTGGATGGTGTTCCTGCTGGTCGGGTGGCCACCCATGGCTGGCAGCTGCTGTGTTGTGCCTACAATACAGCCACCAGCCTGCGGGTGCCCTGGATTTGAGCCTCGGTGTATGGCACATCTAGAGGTTGTGCCAGCACATGCACCGGACATCCCGGGCTGAATATTGGGATGTGCTGCAAATGCATGGGCACGCCCCCTGCAGATGCGCCGCATACATTAATAATGCACCCCGTCACATCAGGACTTGCGCTGCGCAAGTCCCCCTTCTGAATATCAAACCAGGGCGTATTGTGTGGTTCCTTCGGCACAACTCGGCTGCGCCAAGCACAATCCCTTTGAATATCTGGCCCTGTGTGTCTTTTGAGTTTGAGTCCTTCTACCCACAGCATCTCTTATAAGCAATATTCAATAGTCAGTTTCTCCACCTACTGATGATGCTTCCCATGAGATCACAGTTAGATCCTCCCATAGATTTTAATTTTCTGCTGGGGAAAGCAACAGTCAGCAATTTTTTAAATATGAGTCTCTGATCAAAACATTTTTCTTTGAACTGTCTGCTGGGTTCCTGTTTCCCAGGAAAGATCTAAGGTTTATGACTTATAACACAGTGCTGTTATCAAATGGCCTGTTCCTGCAGGAAATCATAAAAGTTTATGAGGTCTATATCTTGGCAGACGGCCAAAAAGCTCTAATTAAGACAGAACAGGAAACCTTTAATTATGTTTTTTCTTTACTGGTCCATTTCACACATCCTGCATCTGTCAGCCACACTAACACCTGAGGTCAAAGTTCAGTTTACTTGCTGACTGGAGTGTCAGGCAGACAATCACATAACACACACCATTTATTTATCATACAGATAACCATAAGCAGAGGGCAGAGCGTCACAGTCCTCCCCACCTAGACTGAATTTGAGGGCTCCATCCCCTGCATGGCATGAGATCCCAAATCGGTTCATTGCTCAAATTGATGTGACAATCTATCTGTGTTTTCATTGGCTGACCCTGCCCTGTGTGAGACCGTCATGTTATACTCTTGCAAGGCAAGACTCCATCTTAGTAGTCTACCATTCATTTTACCCATTTGTGCCAGCCAAACCAGGGGTTGTGGTCTGTTTGTACCTCAAAATGTTGCCCTGTATAAGTATGGCTCTAACGCCTTTAGAGACCACTTCATGGCAAGACACTTTTTCCACAGCAGAGTAAGCCTGCTCCCTGGGAAGTAACTTTTTACTCAGGTACACCATCTATGGGGTGATCTTTCCCTTGGCTGGATGTCTGACTCAGCACTGCCTCAATTCCCACATCTGAGGTGTCTGAACTTGTCAATACAGGAACACTGCACAGTGCCTCCTTCAATCTTATAAAGGCTGGTTCACAGGTAATTTTCTTAGGCATCCTTTTCTTTAACAGGCCAGATAGGGCAGCGGCCAGGGCAGTGTAATTTCATAAAAAATGTCCTATAGTACCCTGCTGTCCCCAGAAACTCCTGACCTGCTTCTGCATTTCTGGTCTGGGCCATCCCTTGATTGCCTCTATTTTCACATGGTTAGGATAGAGCTGTCCCTGGCCTACAACATGCCAGAGGTATGCCACTTCAGCAATGGCCACCTAGCACTTTTCAGCTTTGACAGTGAGCCCGGCCCTCTGTATCCGGCTATGCACTTCCCTAAGGTAGGACAGATGTTCCTCCCAGCTGTTCTTAAAGATGGCAATGTCATCCAGGTACACCATGGCATACACCTCAGCACCATTTAACACCTGGTTCACCAACATTTGGAAAGTGGCCGGGCGTTCTTCATTCCAAAAAGGCATTACTTTAAATTCAAATAAGCCTATTGGAATGATAAAGGCCAACCTCTCCCTAGCTCTGATGGTTAACTCTACCTGCCAATACCCCTTTGTCAGGTCAATAGCTGTAAGGTATGTCACCCCTCTAACTTGTCCAGAAAGTTCATCCATCTATGGCATTGGGTGGACATCCAACTTCCTGACTGCGTTCAGTCCATAAAAGTCCACACAAAAATAAGTAGGGCCATTTGGCTTGGGAATAAGGACTACAGGTGAGACTCAGGGGCTGTGGGATTTCTGGATTACCCCTAAATCCAACATTTCCTCCACTTCCTTCCTAATGTCCTTTTGAACAGTCTCTGACAGCTGATATGCTGTCCACTGTATCAGCATCTGTGTCCCTGTCTCCATATTGTGCATCGCCTAGGGGGGTTAGTCCAGGCTTGTCACCAAACAGTGGGGCAAAGCCTGCTAAAACCTCTTACTTCCTGGATCTGGTCCAGGGTCAACTGAGGTGACATTTTAATTGCCTCCACAGAGGACTTCTGCTTGCTTTCTTCCAGCAAGCCCAGATGGGGATCTCCTTCATCTGTCCCCTCCCAGGACTACACACTGAAAGCACCATGTCAGCCCTATTAGCATATGGCTTCATCATGTTGACATGGTGCATTCTTTGTATATGTCATCTGTCATGTACCTCTATAATGTAGTTTATGTTGTTTACCTTTCTAACTACTTTAAACGGTCCAGCCCACTCAGCCTGCAGCATGTGTTTCCTGGACCGGGATTAGGACCATGACTTCCTGACCAACCGTGCACAAGCAAGCTCTGGCTCTGCAGTTGTACAACACTTTTTGTTGGGCAGCTGCCAGGTTGCTCTGGGCTGTTCCCATGAGCTCCTTCAGTCTTTCCCTTAACCTAAGGACACAATCCACTATGAAACTTATTTTAAATTTATTGTGATCTGGAACTTCATTGAAAATGAGCTTCACTCAATTGAATGTATCCTTTTATTCATTGTGAATAAAAAATGATTTACTACTACTACTACTACTATGGGAGTTCCCTGGGTGGTGTGCTTGCCTTCCCAGTCCTCCCGGATCAAGTCTAGGGTCCCATGTACCCTGTGTCCATATAAGAGCTCGAAAGAAGAAAACCATGTTGACTCTTGGGGCACGTCCCTGTATGCAAGCAACAGGTGGGGAAGGTATTTCTCCCAGTCCCTCTCATGCTGTTCAGTAAATGTGTGGAGCACTGACTTAAGGGTACTATTAAATCTTTCCAGAAGCCCAATGGCTTGTGGGGGATAAGGTGTTGTGTGTCTCTGCACCACCCCACACTTCTCCCACAAATATTTCATCAGGTCCAACATGAAGGAACCCCCTCAATCTGTGATAACCTCCTGCAGAAATCCAACATGGGAGAAAATCCCTCGTAAGGCATCTGCCACTTTGTCTGTCCTCGGTGAAGATAGGGTGACTGCCTCTGCTGGCATAATCCACCACAGTCAGGATGAACCTCTTTCCAGAGGAGCTAGTGGTATTTAAAAGTTCCACAATATCTATTCTCACTCTCTGGAATGGCTCCTCCACAATGGGTAAAGGAATTTGGGTGGTTTGCATTTTCTTATCTGCCTTCCCTATTTTTTGGCACTGGAGACAAGACCTGCAATACTTCTTCACCTGCTGGGTGAAGTTGGGCCTATAGAAATTCTGGGCCAACTGCTGCATAGTGTGCATGATTCCCAGATGACCAGACATGGGAATATCGTAAGCAGTCTTGAGCAACTGCTCACGGTATTCCTGGGGAATGAGAAGCTGCCTGCCCATCACCCCTCCACCCTCTTCTCTTAGCAACCTGAGTATACATCAGTCCATTATTCCAATAAACCTGATGTTTTCCATCACCTCCCTGTGCTCCATCAGAGTCTGCCCAAGCCCTCAGCTTCTCTAGACTAGAGTCACTTTTCTGAGCAGCTGCAAACTCCTTGCACATTCCCAAGACATGGGACAGGTCCCCTTCAGTGTCTAAACTAGGGTCACTAGCTCTAGCATCACGGCATTCAGGATCACTTCCATCCCTAACCCTCTGACAATGGGTCACCCCTCCTTCCTCAGAGTATCCCTCCATAGCTGTTCAGTTACCTGCTACTGGGGGAATTTCTACCCCTTTTCATTTTTCTCCATATCAGGAGACACAGGCTGGGGAACCAGCCTCTCAATGATTTCTACAGGGGCTTCTATAGGGTCCAGGGAACCACAATTTTCCTTTGCCACTTGGCTGAGGGTAACTGCACACACCATCCCCTCTTTGAGATTGTTGCCAATGATTACATAAAAAGCTAAAGTTTTGGCTATGGCAACCTTTTGTACAGTCCCCCATCTCACTCCAGTCTAGGAGGACACTTGCAAGTGGCAAGGTTTTCTCCTCCCCAGTGAACCTCTGTACAGTCATATGTTGATTGGGTATAAGCTAACCAGGCTCGACCAAATCTCCTTTTACCAAAGTCAGGGATGTCCTCGTGTCTCTTAACCCATGTGTCTATACACCATTCACAGTGACTGGGTGCATGTGTTCCCTAATGTTTACTGGCATGCTTTTAGGGACACAAAAACAACCCACTTCTTTTCGAACACCACTTTGTGTACTGCTTTTCTTTTTGGAACACTGTCTAGCAGTATGCCCAGTTTCTCTGCAAATCCAACATTCATTGCTTTTCACAGATAAATCTTTTCTTTGTAACCTGGGGCTACCTGGTTTCAGTGGAGGCAGGGAGGGTTTTAGCTGCCCTGAAGGTGTGCTTTTCCCTTTCTGTGCTGCCACACCAATCCCATTCATTCTCAGAGTAGGTCTGCTCCTGGCATAGCAGTCCGAGAGTTCAGCAGCCTCTTGCACTGTTTTTGGATCTCACTCCTCCAGCCAGGTTTTCAGCTCTGCTGGACATGCCCCAAACAAACTGCTCTAACAGTACAGCATTTTCAATTTTTCCTACAGAGTTTGCTTCAATTCCTTCCCACCAACATTTTAAAAACTGGCAACATTTAGTGGCTAGCTCCTTGTTGCTCATGTCAGGACTTCTCCTGAGCTTACAGAATTTAGCTCAGTATACCTTTGCTGTTGGCTCATATTTTTTTTTAAAGTGCAGCTTTAAGTTTATTGTAATCATTACTGTCCTCATTGTCCATTTGACCTAATGCATTCCAAGCTTTCCCAGTAAATAGTGGGGATAGTTGGAAGCTCCAGGACCTTCTAGGAATATTTGCCTGAATGCAAAGTTTTTCAAGAATTTAAAGAGGCATCCATATATTCCCCCTTTTAAATCGGGCTATTAATTCAGAATTTACTTTGTAACCCAGTCCTAAAATTCCAGTTAAACACAGGCCACTTATCTGCTCTGGTGCTGGGACTTGGAGTTGTAGCTTCTCCAGTTCATGTTGCCCTTGGCACTCATGCGCTTCTCACTCAGCTTCTCACTGCTGTCACTGTGCCTCTCACTGAATTTGTTGCGCTCTCTCTCTCTCTTCTGTGGCTCGCTGAAGCTTCTCCCTCTTCTCCTCTGCCTCTTGCTGAAGCGGTCACTCTCTTTCCTCTCTTTTCATCTGCAACTGGAACTTCTTCTGCTCAAATGACTCAGTTATTACACTTAAAGTACCCAAAGCAAAATCCCGCTTCGGCAGGGCAGCCATAAGCTTCGTGCTACCTACCTTATGGAACGATCTACAAAAAAACCTCAAATTAAGCACTCTCATCAGTATAAATGCTTTCAAGATGCTTTATTTCCATACAATCAGAGAAGTATGTAACTGCTTCACCCACTCAGACCCAGTACCGGTGTCTGCACTGGTATATAGCCACGCCTAGAGCCAATTTTAAGTACTGACCCCCCCAGCTTGCTCCTCACCAGCCTAATTGTTCTCTCTCTTATCCCCCTGTCTTATCAACACTAGGCCCATCCATCCCCTTATTCTTCCTTTCCCAACCTTGGATAGGAGCTCACTACCCTGGGCTGTGACATCCTACCATGCCCCGTACTTTAGAGTATTCAATCCCGGGGTTCACACATACTCCTTTGCTCCATCCACCTTCCCTACATCCAGCTTTACCAACTCCTTTCTGTGCACCGTGCCCTCCTAGCCTTTCTCCCCTACTTCCTCCTTCTCTCTCCTCACCTTCACCTCTACCTGGTGTATATTTTATTTTTATTTTTTCTTCCGTTACTTCCTCCTGCAACCTTAGATTACCTGCTTTATTTTCCTATAGACACTTCTATGTATGTAAATACCTGTAATCTGTACAATATCTGTATAATTCTATGTACATATGAACTTCTTTTTCTTCCTCTCTGTAAAGAGTATTATCTGTATTGCCTTGTGAATACCTGTGTTGACCTGTATATACAATTGTTCATGCTCCACCCAGGTCCATCTTGCAAATGAGCTTCTGCTCAATGATGAACACCTGGTTAAATAAAGACTTGATTGATTGATGAAATTCCAGCTCCATTCTCTGCTACTCCATCTGCAGCTTGAGCTCTTCTGGCTCCAGAATGTTGATGACCTTCCCCTGCTGCTGTTGCCCTTGGCTTGCACTGGCCCTGGACACTGCACTGGACACTCTATGCCCAAAGTTTGGTCCTTTTCAGTCACAGACTGTGACTTGAGGCTCTGGGCATCAGTTACCACCACAGCATCCACAAGGTTTTGCCTGTTGTCTTTTCCCTCATGCTGGACTCCTCTTCTCCTGGCATAACTACCTCAGGTAGTCTGCAGTGTACCCGCTGTGGCTGGAAGCCATCTTCTTCCCTAACTACGGCTATACTGACTTGCACTCAAAAAAAATAAAACAGGTACTAACTTAGACTGTAAGTAACATGATACAGTTCGGTTTACTTTTTAAAAATAAATCACTGCCTTATTTTGCACGTGAGCTGTACAGTATTAATCTGACACACTGAACTGTTAATGCTCATGTTATCAATTTTTTTAAATCACACCAATGCTGACCAAATCTGTCACAAATGCACTTCGTAGGTCAGACACTCTGCTCCGACAGTGCCAACCTCGAAGTACATAAGTGTGAACAGGAAACAGACAGGATAACCCTCCGGTCTGTTCTGGGTCCGAATAATTTACTAACCTCGAGTTCTGGGGATCACAATGTGAACCTAATGCTAGCATACCCAGTTAACAGGCTCCGATATAAATTCTCTTCAGGGAACTGCAATATAATCTTTTGCCCAGGGGCATCAAGCCAGGTTTCCAAAATGTACCCTTAGAACTCTATATGAGACCTAGATATATTCTTACCTTTAAGCAAGCTTAGTAACACATTCAAGCCTTTAACAGCTGTCAGCCTTAAAACACAGGCTCAGCAATCACATGTAAAATAACAGAAAAGAGCACAGGCAGTATTTTAAAGAAAATGTTTACTAAAAATGGTAAAACAGGTAAAATCAAACACAGAACAATTATATTATTAACTTACAGTCACACAAAAAAATGGAAAGTTACAGAACACAAACTCCTATCACAAATACTTAAGTTCTTTCTCAATTATCCCTTTCTAAAGTGCATAGTCACCAGTCCACAGACTGTGTGTCTTTTGAGTTTCAGAGTCCTTCTGCCTACAACTTCAATAGTCAGTTTCACCACCTACAGATGATGCTTCCCATGAGGTCACAGTTAGATCCTCCCATAGATTTTAATTTTCTGCTGGGGAAAGCAACAGTCAGCAATTTTTAAAATAGGAGTCTCTAATCAAAACATTTTTCTTTGAACTGTCTGCTGGTTTCTGTTTCCCGGGAAGGATCTAAGGTTTATGACTTATAATACAGTGCTGTTATCAAATGGTCTGTTCCTGCAGGAAATCATAAAAGTTTATGAGGCCTATATCCTGGCAGATGGCCAGAAAGCTCTAATTAAGGCAGAACAGGAAACCTTTAATTATGGTTTCTCTATACTGGTCGATTTCACACATCCTGCAGCTGTCAGCCACACTGACACCTGAGGTCAAAGGTCAGCTTATTTGCTGACTGGAGTGTCAGGCAGACAATCCCATAACACATACCATTTATTTATAATACACATATCATACAGATAACCATAAGCAGAGGGCAGAGCATCACACTGAGGAGTTACCCAATTATTGTTCATCTTGATAATTACTATTTATGTTGCTCTAAGATCTAATATGTTTTTTAGTTATTTAACCATGTCTATTTGTTGTGTACTGTATTCATATTGCGTACCACCGCTGTGCACGAGCTTCTAGCTCAAAGGTATTTGTAATCATAGAGCCAAAAAATAAATGATTCATTAATTAAATCAAGGTCTTGAGACAGATGCAGATGTCATGAATGGGCAAGTTTTGTGATGTTATATGAGTCTGCCTCTTAGTGACAACTGTTTCTATCTCAAAAGTCCATTAAATGGCTGTAGCATTGATTTAATGTATGGATCATTTACATATTCATATCTATGGATAGTTCACATATTTATATAGGATGCAGTATAGCTCAGTGGGTTAAGGCTTTGAGCTGCAAGCCTGGAGATCTGGGTTTGAATCCTACTGCCCCTACTTGCATACTGTGTGTGACCCTGACCAAGTCACTTAACTTCCTTGTGCTCCCAGGCTGCACCTGGAATCAAGCTTCAGCTTAGTGTGCCTCATAGGTATGGAATTCTGCCACCTACAGGTATGCCCATTGCTTCTTACAGAAGATCTCGTTGTTGGCTTCAGTATGTGAGGGAGCTGGCATACTCACCTTCTCCTTCAACTAATTAAACTACTATGTTTGTACAGTTTTATTACCTGTGCTTTAACACAGTGTTCCCATTCATGTAGAGATGTACAAGAAAAATGCAAGGAATTAGAACTGCAAGTACATCCCCATGCCATTGGAGGTGCACGCATGCAAGAAAATAACTGGCCCCACCATACCCGAAACAGGAGAAATAGCTAAAATTACAAACTATACCTTCCAAAACAATCACGGAGCATATAGAGTACCGTCAAACAACAGGGTAACATGGAAACTCTGCTTTTACATCTGCAGCCTCCTGGGAAATCTCACTTCCCTTCCGCAACAGAGTATCACAAAATGGGGGAGGGGAGCAGTAAGATCAATGGACTTCATATACCACCTCCAAACAGGAATGTAACGGCACAAACCCTAGGCCAGTCCATTCATCCCTCCCCCGACACATCAGGCTTGAAGTTTTACATGCAAGCCTATCCCCCTTAGAATTCAAATTCCGAGACTCTGTCTTATCCTTACCTACGGACAGCATAGTTTCATAATTCTGCACCATCACCTCCCTGTGAAGGTCCTTCTCCTGGTTGCTTAACATCTTCCACTCCTCTTTTGAAAAAGCAATGGCAACATCTTCAAAGGTTTCTGGTACCTGAAAGGACACGAGGCACGTTCAATTGTTCCTGCTTTCACTGCGCACATTGAGAAATCTGCAACTTTTCAACAGAGAGGGCACAGACAAGATTACAAATTATAGCCTACAATGTAAGGGTGAATGAGTCACCCATTGACAAAGGATTACTGAATTTCAATTCTCCCTTTCACCCTAGTGGGTGATGTGTTGATTAATTTATTAGTTAACAGTGATGACTAGGTAAGTGCACTGGCAGAAAGTGCCTTTTTCAGGCATAACCCATTTGTGATAGCACATACAGGGCTATGATACAACACTTTACAAAGTGTGGAAATTTACAGTATGTACAACAGTTTATAGAGAGATGTTATAAACAATGCATGGAGGTTGCAAACATTGATCAAACGTCTACAAATTTACAATATGTACAAAAGTTTACAGAAAGGGATTATAAACAAGCCATGCAGGTTGCAAACATTCATCCAAAGTCTACAAATTTACAAAATGTACAAAAGTTTACAGAAAGGGATTATGAACAATTCATTCAGGTTGCAAACATTTGCATGCAAATATATATGAGCAGAAAAGCTTCAAAGGGTGGGGTATATGTACGTGGAGGGAATGTTTGGAAGGGGGTAAAGAATTACAGAAAATAGTTGTCCACAGGCAGTGCAGGTAGGGACAGAGAAAAAGGAAACCAAGAGAGGGTTAGTGAAGGCAGTTTCAAGTGCTGAGTAAGAAGTAATGATTTTTCAGCAGCTTAGTGAAGGCAGAGAGTGTAGAGGGTTTTTGGATGGGGATAAGGAGTTCCAAATTGAGGCAGCAAAATAGCAAAAAGGCAATGTCCCATGTTTGTATCGAAGAGTAGAACTGAGATATTATTTGTGGCCGAGTGGGAGTTTGACAAATCTACGAATGAGATCTGTTTAGCAAGGTCAGCTGGGGAACCTATTTACAGTTTTTTTTTAATTGAACCTGACAAGAGTTAGGTTGGCTTTGAGATCGGGGAGTAGCCAATGTAAGGTATGTAGTACAAGGTAGTGATGAGAACCAGATGCAAATTTGGCAATTTTATAGTATACAGTGTTTTTTTAATTTTTATTTTGCAGCATTGATTTATCAGCAATGTCAACTACCAGCGAGCCTTAGACAAATGAGGGAAGCAGGTCTAATAGAGTTATTCTGATCTTGGTGTTGGGTAACCAGGACTAGCAGATTCTGTAAAATTAGCCCAGCTTCTGGTGAAGCAGGATGGCGGTGTGTTGGATGTGGATTTCAAAAGGGATGGTAGGATCTAGGTGTACTCCCTGCTATTTAAAGGGGCTGGCATTTTCCAGGCAGGTATCATTTTCTGCTTTGATGCAGAACATTGGGGATAGTTTGTTTAGGTTGTGTCTGGTCCTGAAAAGCATTGTCTGGTTTTTGAAAGGTTAAGAGCCATTTTTTCTTGTGCAAACTACTCCTGCAGCTTTATGAAGCAGTTGCTGAGTATTTGGGTTGAAAACAGTTTAATGATCTAAGGTGGTAGCTAGCACAAAAGATGACCACTGCTCATTTTTGGCAGTGCTGATAAAAAAGGAGTGGTGACTTGGCAGAACTGAACTTTTCACATTTTATTTGTTTGTTTTGAAATGTAACAACTTTATTGAATTTTATATAAATAACAATATTCTCTGGATACATTGTGGTGAGGACAGAACTTGGATATAACAAAACAGTTTAACCACTCATCCTCCCCCCTACAAATTTTATTTATGTACAGTAACTTTCTTATAGCAGTGGAGGTGGCTATTATGAAATGTTGCCAGTGGGTGAATGGAGCGTCGCGTCACCCTCTGTAGGTAATGCTGGTGTGCGAGGGGCTACAGGAAATATAGATAGGGTACCCTCAACATGCCAGCATTCTTGAGGTTCTGTGTTATTTTTTTGGCTATTAACTGGTGCTTTTGGGGGAAGGGAGGAGAAGTAAATAGTTGCTAGAAAGCTTGCAGAGAGAATCAATTATACAAGTGCCATTACAGGCTAAGGACCCTAGTGGTGCAGGTGATGGTTTGGCTGGGGCACTCAAGTTATGGGTGCCATCTAAGAGAGGCAATCAGGCACTGCCAGCAAGGTGATGGGATCTCAGAGATACTCCTGTGTGCCTGGTTGAGATGAGCACACACCATGCCAACAATTGGCTGGCTGCAGGATTAGGGCAGGGGACACAGGAGACACATAAGCAATGAGAGACTGGTAGTGAATTGACTGGCATATTGCACATCAACACTCACAAATAGCCTTGAACAATTGCCTGAACTGGTCTTATGGAGAGCGAAGTGCTGAAGCAAGAGTGCTAGTCCATCTCCGATCTCATGAGTGTCAGGATGCACAAAACACCTTGTTGCAGTAATGGCCTTAGTGTAACATCAAGTGAGACCCTGGAGACAAACAGGGAGGGGAACCAGGCACCCAGAATGTGTTTCATATCACAGGGACTTGTTGGTGAGGATCTGGGGCTTTGTATATAGTTTGGGAGTCAAGATATACCACAGGAGGGTGGAGGAACCCAAACAGGTATCCCCTCAATGGTCTGAAGCAGGTTCTCTAAAGTTCACTGTGGCCATCCTGGTGGAGAGGGGACAAGAGACCTGTGTCCTGATGCCACTGAACACCAAGAAACAGATGAAGCAGGTACGGCACTGAGACAGAGCAGGGTGGGTGTGCATTCTGACGTGCATGGCTAGGGAGGTGCTGCTAGAACATGCCAGATCCCATACCACACAGACCAGAGCAGAATATAACTACACTCCAAACAGTTTAAGGCAGTCTGGAAACAGCTAAAGAACTCTGAATAGTCCAAGTTGCATTAAAGAAACTTAAGGAGGGACCCACCTCGGTAACATGCTGGGATATCTGGACAGTGGTCCCCTTGCCTCTGCACTGGTTACAGCTGCTGGATTTGCTACCTGCATAGCAACACAAATTCACCCTCATGAAGCTTGGATTATTAGAAGTTCTTTAGCTGTTCCTAGCACACCTCAAACTGTTCAAAGTGCAGCTATGTTCAGCTCTGGAGTGCACAGAGACATCAGAAACCATGTAGGAAACTCACCTCCATAACCTCTGTGGGGAGTCCACTGTGTTAGGAGAGCATATGGCCTGTATCCCAGTCAGGTAGCTACAAGACTTATCTACATACTTTAAAATGAATTAATGATTTATTATGTACAATTGGTTACTAGATTTAAATAATTTAAAGTATTTTTATGTGTATAGGTTTATGCAATTTGTATGTGTAATTTTTATATATGATATGTATTGTGTCACCTTTAATTTCAAGTATGCACACTGTGACACCTTTGTAACTGAACATAGCTCAATGGTAAATAATTAAATAAACTGAAAATGAATCTCATTAACATATATGTGGAAGGAGACTGAACAGTATTTGAGGATCCCACAACCTATATCACTGCAATGCTTGGTTGGTTAAAGAGACAGCCTGATCGAGTCCTTATACCAAGAGTCCACCCTATATTATTGGGCTTGCTGGCCTGCCATATTTTGTAATGGTCCGGGTGTGCAGGTAGCACCAGCAAAAGAAAGAGTAGGCAAGTCAGGTTTTAGCACAGATGAGTCACCCTGGTACTCCAGAAGTATTGATAGACCATACAAAGTGACTGCATATCCAACCAAAAGGGTAGATACTGTGCTCCGAGGTCTGGAGAAAAGTGAACACTTAAAAGTTAACAAGTCCCCTGGACCTCACAACTTGTATCCTAGACTCCTTAAAGAATTAAAAAAAGGAATTAGCACCAATAATTGCAGATATAGGTAATAGATCATTAAGAGAGGGATATGTGCTGCAGGACTGGAGAAGTGCAATAGTGGTTCCTATTTTTAAAAAGGGAAGTAGGGCTGACCCTACACTTATCAACCTGTCAGTTTGACATTGATGGTAGGTAAAATTATTTAAAGTTTGATAACAGACAAAATCAAAATATGAATGAGAGAAAATATTATAAATGATGACTTGCAACATGTATTTGTAGAAAATAGGCTGTTTAACACCAACTTGGTGAGTTTCAGTAATTATATAGGGGAGAATATAGATCAAGGAAAGTCTATGGATGTGGTGTTGCTTGATTGCAGTCGAGCTTTCGATTCTGTTCCCAGTGGAAATTTCATTCCGAAGATGGCAATGTTATATTTTAATAACACCATTACTAGATGGATTGCACATTACTTAATGGATAGAAGACAGGCAGTTAGAATCCATGGATATATTTCACATGAGGTTGGGTGGAAAGTGAGGTGCCACAGGGGTCTGTGTTGGGCCTGTTGCTTTTATATCTATATACAGTATATCTATATATATCTATATAAATAATGTTTGTGTATGTGTGTGATCTAAAAAGTAGTAGTGGCAATAAAATTATCAAATTTGTGGACAATGTCAAGACTGGAGGAGTGGTCCATTCATCTGATGACATATTAACATTTGGTGAAGATATTCTAACTGGTGGATTAGTCTGAGGCAAATGGAATGAGATTAAACCTGGAGACGTGTAGTATTCTGCTTATAGGGAAAAAGAAAGTAGGACAGGATTACAACATCAAAGGGACAATTTTGAAAACATCAGAGTGTGAAAAGGATTTGGGAATACACATTAGAAATGATTTAAAGTATGAGGTCCAGTGTAAATATGTGGTAAATAATGCTATGTATTTAACAAATAGTGCGAGGAGACGTTTCTTTTCAAGAAATGAAACAGTCCTGTTGCCTGTATATGACAGTTGTATCAGACCAATTCTAGACTATGGTACACCAAGCTGGAGTTCATAATTAATGAAAGATATAAGGCTAATTGAGAAACCACAAGAACACTTGCTAAACTAATAGTAGGTTGTAGGGGAATGCCATATAGAGAAAGACTGGGTTATTTAAAACTATGGCCATTGTATTTATGACATAAAAGAGACCTACTTTTGTTGTATATGATGTTGAGAGATGGTCAGTTGTAATAATAATAATATCTGTACATTTATTTTAGGAGCCCCCACTAGGACACACTGGAGTAATCTTTATTCTCGGTTGGGGTAGTTTTCCCCTAATTGCAGACTAGAATATTTTGTTGGCTGTCTGATGTATAAATGTTTTTACTTTGGCTCCCTTTTTCCTCTTTCTGATCTTGTTGTAATGAAAGAATTGCTTCCCAGCCTGAGGTTGGCTGACAGCCCCCTATATTTTGTCCCCAGGCCTCAGCTTAGATTAAGCTCTAGAGCTTTTTCAGTAGCAGCACTCTTGTATTGGAATTCATTCCCACTTGTAGTTAGGATTGCTCCCTTTGTTTTAACTTTTAAACAAAGGTTAAAATGTTATTGCATAAATCTGTTTGTAACTGCAATTTGTAATTTGTATTTTTTGATTTTGTATTGCTGTTGATTGTATTTGTGCATTTTTGTATGTTTTTTTGTCCGGGGTCAGGCCTGAAAAGGAACCTTTGGTCCAGTGCCTTTATCCGGTTACCAAAGAATAAATGAAAATGAAAATCAGTTGAAGGGAGATTTGAGACTAGAATTTAAAGCACGTAGATATGACATGAGAGGACAGAAGTTTCAAATTAAAGAAAAAAAATATCGAACTGAGGCATGGGAGCATAGTTTTGTGTCCAGAACTGTTAAATGGTGGGATGAACTACCAGCAGAAGTACTTAATGCAACACATTTTTTTTTTGGTTTTAAAAATAATCTAGATAGATATCTGGAGGTTAGTAAAGCTGTTACTTCAAGTGTGTAGTGGGGACAACTAGTATGGGCTGTAGCCTTCTCTTGTCTTTGATATCCCAAGTATGAATTTCTGGGGGCAAAGAATGGCTAGAATGTACCACTGCAGGCAGTTGCTATGCAGCTATCATGCCATATACTTTAAGAACTGAGGTGAAATGGCTATCCAGAAAATAGAGGTTACTCACCTGTAACAGGAGTTCTAGGAATGGTATATGTTGTTCATCCACACTGTCTGGCAGGTTCCATGCTGCTTTAAATCTTGCCAGAAGGTCTTCAAGTGGCTCTTCCCACCCACCTGGGTGGTAAAACTCTTGTCTCCACCCCATGACACCAGATCTAGCCCGCTGGAAGCCAGGTTGTGCATTGAAGTGGGAAAGGCTGGGTGGGTCGCAGGATAAACATATACCATTCCTAGAACTCCTGTTACAGCTGAGTAACCTGTACTTCTAGAGACATGGATATGTTTTCATCCACTGTCTGGCATACTCTAGCAGTTCTCTGGGAGGAGGAGGCAAGAGTGCACACCTCCTATTTAGGGAATAATGACTGGAGAACCAAAGCGAAACCAGCATCCCAGCGTGACTCAAGGTTAATGTGGTAAGGGGTAATGAAAGTGTGTGCTGACTTCCAGGTAGCAGCCCTGCAGATTTCCTGGATAAGGACGTCCCTGGAAGCAGCCACCGATGCAGTGGTATGGCGGGTAGAATAAGCTCTTATCCCTTTGGGAGGCACCATGCCCACCAACCTATAGCAGAGATCTATGCAGGAGGTGACCCACCTGCCTATCATCCGCTTGGCTGCAGGTCTGCCAGGTGCAGCTTCAGCGTAGGTGACAAACAGCTGGTGAACCTCTCCCCAAACTTCAGCCGTCCGCTCCTTGTAATAAATGAGCACTCTTGTAGGGTCCAAAGTATGGAGCCTATATTTGGCCTCCGAGGTGTGATTGGGGTAGAACACCAGCAGAGTCAACATCTGGTTAAGGTGAAACTCCGACATCACCTTAGGAAGGAATTTTGGGTGGGGGCACAGGACAACCTTGTCTCTGTGGAAGACCAGATAAGGAGACTCTCTGGAAAGTGTCTGGAGCTCTCCATCCTTCTGGCTGACATGATAGCCGCCAAGAAGGCGGTCTTCCACAACAAGTGAGAGATGTCACACCTGTGCATTGGTTCGAATGGCTTGCCCACGAGCTTAGCCAATACCAGCAGTAGATACCACGGAGGTGGAGGTTCTCACACTGGAGGGGATATGTGATCAAGGCCTTTGAAAAAGTGCTCAACCACCTTCTCCTGCACCACCAACTGCTTCCTGGCCTGCGCCCGGTAAGCAGAGATGACTGCCAGATGCACCTTGAGGGTCATCGACCAAACCCCTTGCTGAGAAAGGGACCATAGGTAGTCCAGAATGCTTGCCAAGGAACAGGAGGAAGGGTCCAGGCCCTTGCCCTGACACCAAATGGAGAATCTCTTCCATTTAAAGGCGTAGCATTTCTTGGTCAACTCCTTATGGGACACCTCAACAATGTTGAGGACCTCTTGGAAAGACCCAAGGCCTGGAACTCTAGCCACTCAGGAACCAGGCCGTCAGGTGCAGGGATTGAAGGTCCAGATGGAATACCTTCCCCTGATTGACTGAGATCAGGTCCGGGTGGGCTGGAAGCCATCTCGGGAGTCTGGAGCTGAGACTGAGGAGATTTGGATACCCAAACTGGCAGGGCCTGTCTGGGGCTACCAGAATCACCTGCGCCTTTTCCCTACTCGCCTTGAGAAGCACCTTGTGGATTAAGGGAAATGGGGGAAAGAAGAGGCCCGGGGTCCACGGCCTTGAGAAGACATCCCCCTGCAGCGAGCCCTGCTGAGGGGGGCAGGCAAGAAACAGTCTCAGCTTCACATTCTCCCTGGAGGCAAACAGGTCCACCTGAGGCATGCCCCAGTGGGAGAACAGATCTTGTACTACCTCCAGCAGGAAAGACCGCTTGTGGGATGCAGCCCCTATCCAGCTTAGGGCGTTGGCCAGAATATTGGAGGCTCCTGCCACATGGATGGCAAGGAGATCCACCTCCAGGCTGTGCACAAGGGACCAAATGCAGAGAGCTTCCCTGCAGAGAGGCATGGAGTGCATCCCACCCTGGTGGTTTAGGTGGTACATGGTCATGGTATTATCTGTCTGGACCCGGGCCACTTGACCCCATATAAATGGAGTGAAGCTGGTGAGGGCTAGATGAACTGAATGAAGCTCCAGCAGGTTTATGTGGCATCGGGACTCCCAAGGGGACCAGAGGCCATGCGCTCTGTGCTCCCCCAGATGGGCACCCCAACCCATCAGAGAGGCATCGGTTGATAGAGAGACCGTCGGCTTGAGGTGGACAAATGGGATGCCCTCCTGCAGGTGTGCTGGAATGGTCCACCACTGGAGGGTGTTCCACATCTCCTAGGTCACTGTCACTAGTTGATCCAAGGGATCAGAGTGCTGTGACCATTGGCTGGCCAGCCCCCATTGTAGGTTGGTGCAGGCCACCATGAGGCCCAAGAGGTGCAGAAAGTCCCAGGCAGGGTGCAATTGCCCAACCTGAAATGATTGGGCAAAGGAGGAAAGAACCTTGGCCCTGTCCACTGGGAGCTGCACTCTGGCTCATAGAGAGTCAAGCTCTGCCCCAATTAATTGTATCACCTGCTTTGGCATGAGTTCTGACTTGGCCTTGTTGATAAGGAGGCCAACCTAAGAGCAAACCTGGAGGGCTAGATCCCTGGACCGCTCCACCTGCATTCTGGAGGAGACTGCAATCAGCCAGTCGTCCAGGTAGGGGTACACCTGGACCCTTCGGTGCTGCAGGAATGCTGTCACCACTGCCATGCATTTGGTGAAGACCCTGGGAGATAGGGAAAGGCTGAAGGGCATGGCCCATAACTCATAGAGGGATCCCTCTGCCCTGAAGTGGAGGACTCTGGTGGGACGGAAAGATTGGGACATGAAAGAATGCATCCTGGAGGTCCAGAGAACAGAACCACATGCCTTGTTCCAAGGATGGAATGATCTGAGCCAGAGTGACCATCCTGAAGGTTAGAGACCTTAGGAACCTGTGCAGGTCTAGAATGGGGCACCAGCCCCCCATCCGTTTTGGGACCCAGAAGTACCTGGACACAAACCCTGGGTCTGATGGAGGATCTGCCACCTTCTGGATCACCTCTTTTTCGAGGAGCAGGGCAATGTTGGCTTGGCGAGCCGACAGAGAGGCTGCGGACCCCGTAGCCCCCCAAGGGGAGACGGCTCGGAAGGGTGGGGCCTGCTCAAACTCCAGAGGCAGGCCCTTTTCTACCACCTCCAACACCCAGCGGTCCATGGTGATAGCGGACCAGGTGGAAAGGAAGTGGTGGAGCAGTCCCCCCATGGAGGAACCAAGGAGGGAGTGATGAGGCTTGGGGCGACACCCCTCAACCCATCACTGGGCAGGCTTGGAGGAGGGGCCGGCCAAGGGACCTCCTGGGCCTTTTCCTCCCTGCTTCCTAATAGAGGAAGCCACAGGCTTGGCTTTCGGGTGCCAAGCATGAGTCTGCTGGCCCTGATGCTGGTGTTGCTGGGACGGACATGCCGCAGGTGCAGAAGGGCAAAAGGACTTATGTTGCTGATGATGGCCCTTGTTCTTCTGAGTGGAGGTGACCGAGTCCAGGGTAGCATTGAACTTTTCGATCCACTGGAGGTGGCCTTCCACTCCAGGGCCGAACAGGTCAGTCCTCAAGAAGGGGGCATCTGCCAATTTATGCTGGGTATCCACCGTGAAGGTGGATATCCTCAGCCATGCTCTGCAGTGCATGGCCACTGCGGCCATTACTGATTGGGCACAGGAGTCTCTAATGTCTAGAGCCATTTGGAGCTACTGTTTAACCATCGCCATTCCCTGATCCCACACCTGCTTGACCATTGTCTGCAGGTCAGCCGGGAGATAAGGGATCACCTCATCCAGGGAGCCCATGAGGGCGTGGGAGAAGTGTGCCATCAGCATGGCTGAGCTAGCCTAGTGGAGGCCTAGGGAAGACACAGCATACACCTTGCACCCAGCATAGTCCAGCTTTTTGGACTTCTTGTCTGGGGGCTTATCCGCATCCCTAGCATTTCTGGAACACCAGAAAATGCTATCAGTGACCAACTCCTCCGCAGAGGGGTGCTCCGAAAAACCAGACAAAGAGCCGGTAGGGACCACATACTTCCTGGCCATCCTGGCCAAAGGCACAGGACAGGAAGCTGGCCATTGCCAAAGCTCCAAGGCTGGGCCAACAATGGCTTCAGCCACTGGAAAGACCTCCATGGGCAAATCCCCTCAGTCCAGTATCTCCATGAAGGAATACTTGGCCCGCTTGGATATGGGCTCAAGCTGCAACCCAGTGGACTCCGAGATGAGCCGAAGCAGACCCATGAATGATGATGGGCTCTTGTTCATCGACTGCCCCCTGGAGGACTCCAGGTCAAGGGACCTGGAAAACAGAGAGGAGTCATCGTCAGACTCCGAGGAGTCTGCATAGAGCTGCCTGGGGCCTGAGCCACCCTCTACCTCCCGAGGATGGTCGGGAGTGAGGGTGACTGACAACCGATGGGACAGACCCTGACCCGACAGAGAGTCCTTGGTTGGCGCCCCTGATTTTGGTTGTGGAGGCGGAGGTTCCACCATAATCGGTGGGGCAGCTAGTTTTGGCTGAACAACCAGCCCAGGCTTGGGCACCTCGACCACTGTGAGGGGTTGTTTTGGCCTTTCAGATGACAGCCACTTAATGGCTGGGGAAGGTGATGCATTGGCTTGTTCTCGGACAAAAGGAGCTGCTGCCACATTAAGTCCTCATAGCATCGACGCAATTTGCACCAAAGCCTCTCCTCTTCTGAGGAGGAAGACGAGGATGAGTGCCGCCGCCACTTTCCTCAGTGCCGATACCGAGACCGCCAATGTTGGTGGGATCGGCTGAACCGAGACAAAGTCCAAGACTGAGACACTCGGTGTTTCCAAGGCCGGGTCTGGGAGGAGTGGGGACACTCGCTCTTCCCTCAGCTCAGGAGCCTTGACTGGGGACTCTGGCACAGGAGGCACAGGCAAGTCCTCGGTTCCACCAGGGGAACGGTGAAAAAGGGTTGTTGGCTTCACCAGTCGACAGCCCGTCTGATGGGTCCAGAAAAATCTCGACCGTGTCGATGGGTGTCGAGGCCGGCTGACCTGATGGGGACACCATGAAGCCAGCAACCTTAGCCGCAACCTCGACCGAAGTAGAATGTTGACTGTCCAGGAAAGAGAACCTCTCGTGCTCCCACGAATGTCGACGGTGGGACTTACCCTTCAAGTCCTTCTTTTTTGACCGAGAAGAGTGTCCCGATGGCCCCTCTCCCTTCATGGAAAGGGATTGGCAAAGCTCCTTAAAAGAAGCTGTGTAGGAGGATCCCAGAAAGTGCGGGATAAATGCCGTGACTGAGGAAGATGAGGATGTGGCCTGGGCCGCCTCCACCTCAAGGGCAATCATCTGCTCAAGTTGCTCAGCCGAGCCAGCCGCCGCAGACACCGCCCAACGGGCCTTCTTGGACTTCACCGGTGGGTAGCACTTCTCAGGGTGCCCAAGCTGTAACCAGGCAGCACGGTCTTCAAGGACGTTGGCCGAAAATTATCTACATAACTCGCAGGCCTGCGGATAGTGATCAGGGCTGAAGCAGTAGACGCACGAGGAGTGTGGGTCCATACTGGACATCTTCTGCCCACAAGGGCACCGCCAAAATCCAGGAGTCGATTTGTTCATCACAGCCACGAGGGAGTAATTTGACCAAAGTCTTAAGAATTTTAGAACTATTTTCGGGCGAACCGAAGAATTAGGATCCAGTCTATACACAGAGCATTAAGGAGGGAACCTGAGCTTCCAAGCAGTAAGGAAAATCTGGTGTCATGAGGTGGAACCGAGAGTTTTACCACCCGGCTGTGTGGGAAGAGCCAGCTTGAAGACCTTCCGGCAAGATTTAAAGCAGCAAGGAACCTGCCAGACAGTGTGGATGAACAACATATCCATATCCCTAGAAAACTGAATTACCTTAGTGAATTGTGTATGAGTGGATGATGAGCTGAAGAATGGTGGTCTTTGGAACCATTTTTTATTGTGCAAATGAACTCTGTCATGAAGCCTTTCAGTAAGGTCAAGTGCTTGAAGTGCAATGGTCCAGTGTATTTTGTTCCCCTATATAAAAAGTTGACCACATCCACCAACTCCAGCAGAAAGCCAAGAAAACCATACAGTTGAGTGCAAAAGGCTCCAAGTGAGCAATTCCACCCTATATCTCTAAATACAGAATTTCCCCGGGTCATGCCTCCCCGCATCCGGGGCAGTGATGCAGGTCATTTACTGTACTGCTAAGTGCAGGAGGCTCCCAGTGAGCAGTTTCACCATATATCCTTAGACATGGAAGTTCCCTGTGCCATTTCCATCCACATCTAGGGCAGTGATGCAGCTGTGCCCTGGGCAATGATGTTAGCCAGTCCCAGTGCTGTCTGAAGTGGGGCAGCATTTATACTCCTCACAGTGTTTTATGTGGAGTGAGATAATACTACACTTCAGAAACTAAGGTAAATAATGTATGCTGGCCTATCAGCACATCAGAAGTGCTACTGCTTGCAACACCAGTGACCCAGCTCAGAGAACACACCTGGGTGGTTCAGGGCCAGCCAGGGGTAGGAAAATCAACCATCCCAAAGGATGCTCTCAGGACAGCTACCTCCATTGATATACTACCACCACTGGGTGATCACAGATTGCAGTGAACCTAGAGGGCAGGGGGGACATCAGCTGGTGCCTGGCTATGCATGCATGGTTCCTGAAGAAAAGCAGAAAATCCTGGTCAGTAGCAGGATGATGATCCAGTTCTACAGGCTCAACCTTGCTGACATAAGCCTCCTTACAGCTGGATCCCACATTGCGGTGGGAGTTGGGGGAGTTCCACCACCCCAATCATGAGAGCAAACCAGGGGGACAAAGAACAGGTAAGTCTTCAAGAAGCTTGGTGATGGGGCTGGGGAGGATAGACTAGAAGACAGCATGGCCAGTGCAAAGGTGCAGAAACAAACCAAAAAAAGGAAAAAACTAATGTAAGTACTTATATCATCTATTACTGTTGCCCTTAGGCTACATTTGCATGGGAGGACTTGTAAAATAACTGAGCCCAACAAGTTCCATTTAGGTGTCCTTTAAGGGGTTAGCCAGGGGTGGGAAAATCAAGTATCACAAAGGATGCTTTCAGGGCAGCTACAGTATCTCCACTGATATACTACCACTTCTGGGTGTTATTGTGCACAGTGCCAATGACCAAGTTTAAAAAACACATCTGGGTGGTCAGGGGCCAGTTAGTGGTAGGAAAATCAAACATCCCAGAGGCTGCTTTAAGGGCAGCTACCTCCACTTGTATACCACCATCAATAGGTGACCACAGGTGGCAGTGAACCTGAAGCAGCTCAGGGGAAAGGGGAGACATTGGCTGGTACCAGACTATGCATGCTTGTGTCCTGAAGAAAAGTGGAAAACTCAGGTCAGTAACAGGATGATGGTCTGGGCTCGACACTAATGACATAGACCTCCTCAGAGCTGGATCCCACACTATGCTGGAATTTGGGGAGCTCCACAACCTCTGGCATGGCAAAAATGATGTTGGAGGTGGTCCCCTGCTGAATACTGCTAGCTGGAAAATTTCTGTGGGGTCCTGGCACCTACCGGCTTCAACGCTAATGGTGTAACCTGCTGCAAGAGCTGTTTCTTGAAGTAAGATGTACTTATATCATAGATCACAGTTCTCCTTTACATGGGAAGGCTCATAAAACAACCAACCCCCACTCCCACCAAATTCCATTTAGGTGCCCTTTAAGGGCCTAACATAGAAACATAGACTTTGACAGAAGATAAGGACCACTTGGCCCACCCAGTCTGACCATTTCTCTACCTATGGGATAAGCTGCAGATTCTAGTTTACCAACAGCCTACTTCCTCCTACCCAACACTATAATTGCCTTATGGCTGTCTCATGCATTCTTGAATTCCCCCACAGTTTCTGACCCCACAACCTCCTCAGGAAGGTGGTTCCATGTGTCCACCACTCTCTTGGTGAAAATATATTGCCTCATGTTGCCCCTGAGCCGTCCCCCCTCTATCTTTAAATTGTGCCCCCTTCTTCTTGCACATCTCTTTTTCTGAAAGATACTACCTTCTTGGACTTTAATTCCCATGAGGTACTTGAAAGCTTCTATCATGTCCCCTCTCTCCCACCTTTTCTTAAGGGTATACATATTAAGCTCTCTTAGTCTCTCTTCCTATGGCTTCTGTTGCAGACTCTGCACCATTTTAGTTGCCCTCCTCTGTACCTCTTCCTTCCTGGCTATGTCCTTGCGAATATGGGGTCTCCAAAACTGCATACAGTACTCCAGATGGAGCCTCACCAACTGTCTGCATAGAGGGATAACAATCTCTTATTTCCTACTGGTGATACCTCTCTCTATGCATCGCAGTATCCCCCAGCTCTCCTTACTGCCTTCTCACATTGCTTGCCTACTTTAATGTCATCTGATATGACTACCTCCAGGTCTCTTTCCATTTTGTTGTTGTTAGTACCTCCCACCATCATGTACTCTTCACCTGGGTTTTTGTTTCCCAGCTGCATTATTTTGCACTTCTCTGCATTGAATCTAAGTTGCCATACTTTTGACCATTCCTCCAACCTTGCCAAGTCCCTTCTCATCCTTTCCAGCCCCTTGTGTACTAATTCTGTTGCAGATCTTTGTGTCATCTGCAAAGAGCATACTTTTCCTTCCAGGCACTCTGCAATGTCTCCTATAAAGATATTAAAAGAGGACTGGTCCCAATACTGAACCCTGTAGTACCCACTAGTAACCCCCTTTCTTCAGAGTGAGTTCCATTTACTATTACCCTCAGGCTACCACCTTGAGACCCACTCCCAGGCTCGCTAACTTGTTTATTAATCTTTTGCAGGACCGTGTCAAATGCATTGCTAAAGTCTAAGTAGGCCATATCCACAGCCCCTCTCTGGTCTACTACTTTGGTCACCCAGTCAAAGAAATCAATTATTTATTTATTTATTTATTGAGTTCTTGGATAATCCCTGTGAGTGGATGCTCATTGAAAGATTCCACGCCAGATACATCAGACAACAAGGTACAATACTGTGCACAAATATACAAATACTGAGAAAAATATTCATGGAGGTTACAGAAAACCAACAAAAATCACTAGATATGCTGAGGCATTGTATAATGTACACCTGTGTCAAGAAGATAAGCAGACAAGGATAAGGAAGGATACAATGGGAGTGGGAGAGCTAGGTGAGCAGAGCACACAAGACAGGGAGAAAGGAGAGTAGGGAGAGGTCCAAGGGCAAGGGGCAGAGCCGGGGGGGGGTAGGGAGGTGGGAGAAGTGATACGGTTTGACTATCCTGTCATGACAGAGGCAAAGATAAGTGTTAGAGGCAGAGAGTTGCTGCGTACTGAGCCTTAGTGGGGACATATGCAGCTACTTGTATCAAAATGTAAAAACAAAAACAAGGTGCTGCGTCACAATGTTGTCTGAAAGTAAAACACAATGGTTATAGTAAATGCACGCTGAAAACTGAGTTACAAATCTACGTTTCGACCTTAGGTCTTCTTCAGGAAACATCTAAAAGAGAAAAAACAAAGTTTGTGTAGAGGGGAGGTAAAATAAAGGGATATATACATACATATATATATTATGGTAGCACAGTAGTGCTACCATAGTTAGGGTTGAGGAGCCATTTACATGTTAAACCTAAAATGTTACACCTTAATAACTTTGCAACCATTCAACAGATTCACCTGAAATTTGGAATACACAATCAAGAATCATTCATCTTAAAATCTGTCAACTTTCGTACTGTTCTGATATACGGCGGCGAAGTTATTAAGCATGATCTGTCTTGGCATTTATGCTTTTCTGCAATTCTTTGAGTCAGTCTCTACAGGTCACACACGGTTTGCGACCAGTCCAAAATCTTCAGGGAACATGCAGCCAGGGTCCCCAATGTGCCTTTTGAAGATTTCATGAAAAAATATTAAATGGTTCAAAAGTTATTCAAAAAACAGTTTCACATTATAAGTCAATGGGAAAAGTGAACAAAAAGTTCAACACTTTCACAAATGCAGTTTTTACTTTCGCAAATGGCCCTTTTACTTTCACAAATCCACAGTTTTGTTTTCAGTTGGTGATCAGAAAAATGCTCGGCATTTAAATTTGGGACCCTCTAGCAACACAATTCTTTTTGTGTTTACCTAGTCGGACCCTGAGGGTGCTAGGCATGTCTTTACTTTGAGGTTAAACACCCTAGAAATAAGTTTTTCAAGTTTTTGGAAAAAGTACTCTCGCAAAGTAGTGTCACACTCATGAAAGTGACGTAAATTTTTGTGAAAGCTTTTGCAAATTGCAACACTACTTTTCCAGGTTATGGCAAAATGACAGCAATTCTTTGCCACCCTGCTGCAAAAGAACGGTTTGGTCTTTTGGGCTGAAATTTGGAGGGAATACAGCCAACATCTCACAGATGTGCTTTTCAGTGCTTTGTTGAAAAAATATTACAGGATGGCAAAGTTACGACACTCCAAAGTTAAAGCTTTTTCCCCTAGGATAACATTACAGCGTTCACCGTGCCTTTCAGGGCCTGTATCTCGGAAACGGTGCTAGATAAGGACTTTTCATTGGAAAAATGCTTAGCCCCCTATAAGCACAAAACTAGCCAGGAAAGTCATACAACATATGACTTTTACATTTTTTTCCACGTTCTACGGTTCCTGAGATATAAGCAATTTAGTATTCCAACTCTCATTTTCTGCTCCAAGACCCATTATTATGCATATATTCTTTGTACTCACTGTCTTTCTCTATGCAGCTTTTGGGGAAAACTAGCCTGTGTGCTTACATTGCTGTCACCCTTACCGCTTCCATTTGCGGTTCCGTACCTGTTTCACTTACCGTTCTTGTCTACAGCACCATGTGTGTTACCCTTTGCATTTTCATTTGCGCTTGCGTTATTTTAACCATTTGTGTCTACAGTACGGTTTATCTTTGTTTCGCTTTGCGTCACCATGCAAATTACCATTTGCAATTGCGGGCACTGTGTTACTATGTGACAAGACATCACGTGGCAGGATCGTGAGGCCCTCCTGCCGGCGCATTACATTCACTATTTCTCATTATCATTCTCAAAAAGAACGGAAATTAGAGGCAAAAAACTTTGTTTAATGCATTGGTTAGGGTTGTTCCACAGTGACAAAAGTGAGGAAATTTGGTGTTAGAGTTGAAAGCCCCCCGTCCACACCCTCAACCGGCATCTGGGTGCGTGTTGGGGTTGTCGGTCCTAACTCTCACCCCATTCTCTTATACCTCTGCTTCTTCACACATCTGATGGGGTGAGAGTTATGGCCGACAACCCTATCGTGCACCCCGATGCCAGTTGGGGGTGTGGACAGGGGGTCAAAGGGGGGCTTTCAACCCTAACACCAAATTTCCTCGCTTTTGTCGTTGTGAAACAATCCTAACTAATGCATTAAATGAAGTGTTTTGCCTCTAATATATATATGTGTGTATATATATATATATATATATATATATACATACGTATGTGTGTGTGTGTATATATATAATACACACACACACTACAATGTGTGTGTGTGTGTATATATATATATATATATATTATAAAATAATGTGTTAAATGACAAAAATCCCACTAACGTGATTGGACACATTAAATCACATGACCGTGCATTATTTCCCAACGACTGCACACCTAGCATCGCGACCGCACACCTGAACTACTTCCCACTGAGACCAAAACCTCATCACAAAGCCACAGCAGTATCACTCCACAAGTGTAAACAATAGCATCACTCACAGAGAGACTACTGAAAGAAAAGCAGCACATCACTGCCTCACTCTAACAGAAATACAAATATCTGACAGAAAAATTTTAAAAAATGGCAGAATTACCACATACCTCAAAGGGCTGACATCAATACTCACCAAAGATGACTGGTACAATGATGATCTCTTCAAAGAACTTGAACAGCACTTACCTGAGCAGGCACTTCAGAATCCAGCACAGCAAACAGTGAGTAGACATGCCAGCCTTCACCCTGAAGAAATAGATAACATAGAGAAAACAAAGCTGAAAAAATACTAAAAAGCAAACTGTCTGGGCAACAAAAGTATTTACAGACTGGGTAACAGAAAAGCAAATAGACCTGGATTTAAAAACAGTAACAGCAGATAAATTAAACACAACCTTGAGAGAATTTTATGCTACAGTTAGAAACTCCTCAGGTGAACAGTATGGCATTTCAAGTTTTATTGGCTTAAGAGCAGGACTCAACAGGCATTTAAATTCACTGGCTCTATCACGACAAATGAATCTTGTCACAGACACAGATTTTCAATCTGTAAACAATGTTTTGTCTCCGTCATAAAACAATACAGAAAGAAGGCAGAGACTGCACTCAACACCACGAATGCCTCACAGAATCAGACTTCAAAAGTTAAAGCACTCTCCAGCACTATCACGAACACAGCTGCAGGACTAGTCAGAAAAGTCTGGTTCGACCTACAAATATTCATGGCTCGTAGAGAAGAGAAGGACAAAGAGAACTAAAGAGACTCTTTCCATATAAAAACTGATGAAAATGGATTACAGTACATAACCTAAAATACAACCAGACAGCAAAAATCATAAAAGGCCAGAGAGCTAAACCAAACCACTTTAAGAGGCTTTGTTTTTGCACAACCGAATGATCCTCTGCCCTGTACTTTCTTTCAAAAAGTACCTCACTAAATGCCCACCTGAAACCACAGCTTTTTTCCTACACCCCAAAAGAGCCTCACAGGACATATTAGACAAACAGACAATCTGGTACACTAAAGAGCCCATGGGAATTAATTACCTATCTTCCCTCATGCCTCGCCTGTCTATTGAAGCAGGACTCTCTCAAAGATACACAAATCATTGCTTAAGATCAACTGTTGTTCAGATGCTCTCCTCAGCAGGTCTGGAATCACGTCAGATCATGGCTATAACAGGGCACAAATCAGAAATAAGTTTAAAATCTTACTGGGCACCCACATTACAAGACAGAAAAACTGGTCAAATATATTGGCTGGCACAAGCCCATCAGACTGCCAACCATCGCCAAAAAATACAACTTTGCCCCAAACCGCCGAGATTCATTCCATTACAGCAGCTGAACCACCACAGAGAGCCCTGTACACTACCGCGAAGCATCATGAACAGCAACCCGCCTTCCCCCGAGATACGTGAAGAAACAACATTAATTTCACCGACCACATCAACCAGCTGCCTCACAAGAAGACAAGACAAAGAATCTCACCCCATCCACATCCAAACAGAGCAAGAAAATGAAGAAAATTTTCTGACAGACTACGAAGAGTATTTCCGGCTCAAAACTCACCCGGAAGCTCCGTACACATAAAAGTGCAGCCCGAAACCGCAGCCATCGTCCAACGATCCCCCACAGACCCACAATCCCAAAAAATGCCAGAAATCACAAATAAAAGCCAAAACAAAGAGAATGAAGCAGTGAATCAAGCAGTCCCTCAACGCTTACCGGCAGGACCGCATTCACTTGCACCATACATGCAAAACGTCACGGTGCATGGGAATCTACAATTCAACATATATTACAAATAAAAATAAAAAACCAGAAACAGTTCAACCTACTAGTATTAAAATGTGGCATAAAAGTTCAGCATTTCAGCATTTCTTACACTTCTCTAACCAGTTCTTCCTTGCAAAACATAAGCACTTCCTGTTCAACAGGCGCTTTCCTCCCAAAATGAACCAGTCTTAAAGTCACAGTACTCATTATTCTTCAAGTGTTTCTAAATGTTCAACTGTTGCCTACCTACAGTTTCATCCAGTTACATGTTGTTCAACTGTTGTATTCACCTACAGTTTCATCCAGTTACATGTTTATGCATTAAAAATACTTCAAATTAAACTGCCTATTATGAACTATTTTTCCTCCATCCAGTTACATGTTTATGCATTAAAAATAACTACTTTTTCCTCCACAGGGGCCATTTTATAAGATAGATATACCACTCTTGGGTGTTTGATCGGCGCTCTGATATCACATGCGCCTTGGGTGGTTAAGGCATACTCGGCCCTGCCACGGCCTCGGCGTCCTAGCATAAACCAAGGCATGCGATATCGAGCGCGACTGCACACCCAAGAGTGGTATATCTATTACATAAATATATATATATATATATAGAGAGAGAGAGAGAGAGAGAGATATGGGATAAGAAAAAAGGGGGAGGCTTGGGGAGAAGAAGTAATAAATGGCAAGATTAAGAGAGAATCTGTGAAACAAAAAGGTTATGATGAGAAAGACAAAGCATAACAGGAGTGAAAGAGTTGGAGAAGTCCTCAGGTGGGAACTAATAAACAGGGCCTTGTAAGAAGGCTGAAAGGTGACATGTGGGGGAAGGAGACAGAGATTTATGGTGAAAATGAAAAAGAAATTAAATGTGTACAGATACAGTACAAGCAGACTATAGGGAGCGTTGCAGCATTTCCTGAATAAGTAGGAAGTCCAGCAGCCACCCACACATACATTAACTCATCTGACAGAACTTGTTTTTAAACTCAATTGTTTTTCTTTTAATAATTTTTTTTCAGCTGGTCAGTGGAGTTGCCATGGGTACCAAAATGAGTCCCAGCTTGGCTAATCCGTTTGTGGGTTGGATGGAGAAACAGTTTTTTCTCTCATTCACAGGGACTGTACCCAAGTGCTACATAGATGACTATGTGGGGGCCACCTCCAGCTCCAAGGAGACCCTCCAAGTCTTCCTTGACAAGTTTACCACAGCACATCCTTTCCTTCGATACACTGTTGAAGTATCCTCCTCTACATTGCCTTTTCTGGATATCCAACTGTCAGTACAGAATACTGGTCTGAAGACATCGGTTTATTACAAACCCACTGACTCTCACAGTTTCCTTCTTCACAGCTCCTTCCATCCTGAACATGTCAAGAATGGATGGCCTTATTCACAGTTTCTTAGACTTCACAGGTTATACAGTGAAGAGAATGATTTTGCTGAGCAGACCCAAATAATAAATAGTTTTTTTTTTTTTATCAACAGGGGGATACCCTAAAAGCACAGTGGACAGAGCACTCTCCTGGGTCAGTAACATGCCCTGTAACCTAGATCCCAGCAGAAAGGATACTGTCACGTAAGAACAAAGGAGAATTCTACTAGTGCTTCCTTTCCATCAGAGTACACCTTCTCTTCACAGGATCATCACCAGTAACTTTCCTTTTGCAAACTGACCCAACATTGGGGCTTCCTTACAGAACCACCTATTGCCTCCTACTGCTGGCCACCCAACCTGTGGAATCTCCTGGTTAAAAGCAGCCTACCTACTTCTAACAGTTCCTCCCTACCAGGTACCAAACCATGCAACAGGACTCGCTGCTACACCTACAAATTTGTTTACAGTGTGACTGAAATTCAGGGACCTACAGGTGTTTTTCATATCACCTCAGAGTTCTCACTCACCTCCACTAATGTGGTATATTGTATTCTTTGCAGGAAATGTACAGCTATTTACATCGGAGAGACTAGCAGACGCCTTGCTGACCATTTAAGGGGACATTACAGAGCAGTCAGGAATGGAGACACTGTTGGAAACATAGAAAAGAGAATGTGGCAGATAAAGACTGCTTGGCTCACCTAGCCTGCCCATTTCCCTACCTAATGGATAAGCTGGAGATCCTAGTTAACTAGTAGCCTACTTCCTCCCTACCCCAATAGAATTGCCTTAGGTCTGTCCCATGTATTCTTGAATTCCCCCACTGTTTTTGACTCCATGACCCTCTCAGAAAAACTGCTACATGCAACACTCTACATGTATTCTACAACCAGCTTCATGAAGAAATACTTCCTCACGTTACCTCTGAGCCATCTCCCCATCTTCAAATTGTGCCCCCTTGTTCTTGCACATCTCTTTTTCTCAAAGATGCTACCCTCTTGGACTTTATTGATTCCCTTGAGGTAGTTGAACATTTCTATCATGCCCCCTTTCCTTGAGGTTATATATATTAAGCTTCTTTAGCCTTTCTTCATGTCTCCTGATGCAGACCCTGCACCATTTTGGTTTCCCTCCTCTGGATAGCCTCCACTCTGTCTATGTCTTTGCAGAGATGGGGTCTCCAGAAGTGCACGCTGTACTCCAGATGTGGTCTCACCAACTGTCTATACAGAGAGACTACAAATTCCTGTTTTTTTACTGGAGATGCCTCTCCCTATGCATCCCAGTATCCCCCCAGCCCTCCTTACTGCCTTTTCACTCTGCTTGCCCATCTTTAGGTCATCTGATATGACTACCCCCAGGTCCCTTTCCATTTTTGTTGTCAGTATCTCACCTCCCACTGCATACTCTTCCCCTGGGTTTTTGTTTTCCAGTTGCATTACTCTGCACTTCTTTGCGTTGAATCTAGGCTGCCATACATCTGACCATTCCTCCAACCTTGCCAAGCCCATTCTCGTCCTTTGCACCCCACCTTGTGTATCAACCCCATTGCAGATCTTTGTGTCATCTGCAAAGAGACATACTTTTCCTTCCAGTCCCTCTGCAATGTCACTTATAAAGACATTAAAATGGACTGGCCTCAGTACTGAACCCTTTGGTACCCCACTAGTAACTGCCTTTTCTTCACTGTGAACTCTGTTTACTATTACCCTCTGTGTCCTGTTGTCCAGCCAGTGCTGTATCCAGGCTACCACCCTGGACCCACTCCCAGGCTGGCACAATGGTTTATTAATCTTTTGTGTGGGACTGTGTCAAATGCCTTGCTAAAACTAGGTAGGCCATGCCTACAGCTCCTCCCTGGTTTACTACTTTGGTCACCCAGTCAAAGAAATCGATCAGATTTGTCTGACATGACCTTCCTGCTGTGAATCCATGCCGCCTTGGGTCCTGTACCCCACTGGCCTCTAGGTACTCAACAATTCTTTCTTTCAGAAGTGATTCCATCATTTTTCCTACCACTGAGGTCAAACTAACAGGTCTGTAGTTTCCTGCCTCCTTCTTGCTCCCACTTTAGTGAAGGGGAATCACATCTGCCCTCCTCCAGTCTTCAGGTACCATACCATCCTCCCATGATTTATTAAAAATGGTGGAACACAAGGCTGAGGTGCTGCCGCTTTACCTCACACCATGCCTGAGATCCAGGTTCGGGAATGGATTCGGGTGCTGGGGGCTGGCAGCAGAAGGGCAAGAGGAGAGCATTTGGAGGACTGCTCTCCTCTCCTGGGGTGGGCTGGGTGGAAGCCCCGCTCTGTAGTATCCCGGTGGAGACCAGGGGTGCACTACAAGAGGGGCCCATAAGGGGAGACAAGAAAAAGCATGAAAATGCATGCATGCTAGCCAGATGATGGTGGCCCTGCACCTTCAAACCATGATGCCTCCAGGCTGTATTTCTGCACCCCAGTGAAGCTGCAAGGGAGTGCTCCATGCTTTCCAGTCTCTTCTCCCAGTGGCCCAATGGGATATGGGACAGTACCCCTCCCGGCGAAAGGCATATGACCGGGACAATGAGGGCATTGGAGCAGCTGGATGGTGAAGGAGGCAACGGCAGTACCTGGCTGCCCGAAGGAGAGGATGACAGCAGGCGCATTGGAGGAGGTACAAAAATATAATGCAAAAAAAAAAAATGGTAGTCAGTGGTGTTACTAGTTCTCCCCTTAGTTCTTGTAGAATTCTGGGGTGAATCCCATCAGGCCCCATTGCTTTATCTGCCTTCAGTTTTAGGAGTGCTTTCAGAACCCTTTCTTCTGTGAAAGGACTGATATCATGCACTGAGCAGGAAACTACAGACCTGTTAGTTTAACCTCAGTGGTGGGGAAAATTATGGAATCACTTCTGAAGGAAAGAACTATCGAATTTCTGGAGGCCAGAGGGGCACAGGACCCAAGGCAGCATGGATTCACAGCGGGAAGGTCATGCCAGACAAATCTGATAGATTTCTTTGACTGGGTGACCAAAGTAGTAGATCAGGGAGGGGCTGTGGACATGGCCTACCTAGACTTTAGCAAGGCATTTGACACAGTCCACACAAAGATTAATATACAAGTTAGCTGGCCTGGAGTGGGTCCCAAGATGACAGCCTGGGTAAAAATTGGCTGGAGAATAGGACACAGAGGTAATAGTAAACAGAGTCCACTCTGAAGAAAGGGGTTACTAGTGGGGTACCGCAGGGTTCAGTATTGGACGGTCCTCTTCAATGTCTTTATAAGTGACATTGCAGAGGGACTGGAAGGAAAAGTATGTCTCTTTGCAGATGACACAAAGATCTGCAACAGAGTTGATGCACAAGGTGGGGTGGAAAGGATGAAAAGGGACTTGGCAAGGTTAAAGGAATGGTCAAATGTATGGCAGCTTAGATTCAGTGCTAAGAAGTGCAAGGTAATGCACCTGGGAAACAAAAACCCAGAGGAAGAGTACACAATGGGGGGTGAGATACTAACAACAACAAAAATGGAAAGGGACCTGGGGGTAGTCATATCAGATGACCTAAAGGTGGGCAAGCAATGTGAGAGGGCAGCAAGGAGGGCTGGGGGATACTGGGATGCATAGGGAGAGGCATCACCAGTAGAAAACAGGAAGTTATTATCCCTCTGTACAGACAGCTGGTCAGACCCCATCTGGAGTACTGTGTGCAGTTCTGGAGACCCAGTCTTGCAAAGACATAGACAGGATGGAAGCTGTCAGAGGAGGACAACTAAAATGGTGCAGAAGACATATGAAGATAAACTTAAGGAGCTTAATATGTATAGCCTTGAGGAAAGGAGGAGAGGGGACATGATAGAAACTTTCAAGTACCTCAAGGGAATCAACAAAGTCAAGAGGTAGCATCTTTCAAAAAAGAGGTGTACAAAAAAAGGGGCACAATTTGAAGATAGAGGGGTGGCTCAGAGGTAATTTAAGGAAGTATTTTTTTCACAGAGAGGGTTGTGGATGCATGGAACGGCCTTCCAGAGGAGGTCGTGGAGTCAAAAACAGTGGTGGAATTCAAGCATGCATGGGACAGTCATAAGGCAATTCTAGGGCGTGGGGGTAGAAAGAAGTAGGCTGCTGGTTAACTAGGATCGGCAGCTTATCCAGTAGGCAGGGAAATGGGCAGACTGGGTGGGCCAAGCGGTCCTTATCTGCCGTCAAATTCTATGTTTCTATCATCCCCCCCAATCCAAAGTGTTTCTATTGACTAGATTAGGTATCTCCCTTCTCTTCCTTTGTGAATACTGAGCAGAAGTATGCATTCAGTATCATTGCTTTTCACTGTCCCTCTGCCCAATCATCCTCCTCTTTATTCACTTCAATATCCCTGCCATAGTCTTTCTTTGCTCCCTAATGTACCTATAAAAGTTTGTATCCCCCTTTTTAACCGAATTGGCCATCTTTTCCTTGGTTTTGGCCTTTGCTATTCCAACTGCCTTCCCCACTTCCTTCTGCTTTAACTGGTACAGTTCTCTGTCCGACTCCTTCTGTGTTTTCTTATACTTCCTGAATGCTATAGTTTTCTCCTTAACCTTCCCTGCCATGTCTTTTGAGAATCATAGTGTTTTTTCTTTCATTTTGATTTGCTTATTTGCTTCACACAAAAGCTTGACACCTCTGTGATGGCAGTTTTGATGTTTCCCATTGTTGCTGCACCCACCTTCTTGCCTGTTTGCTAGTGCTTTACTGAGACACTCCCCCATTTTGACAAAATCAGCCCTTCTGAAGTCAGTACCTTCACTTTTGTATGGCATGACTCTACAGCTAAGTTTATCATGACCCACACTATTTAGTGGTCTCTTGTTCCCAGTTGGCTACCACTTCTAGATCCGAGATCCTCTCTCTGTCCCCATTTGAGAGTACCAGGTCTAAGATTGCTCCCTCCCGAGTGGGTTCCAAAACTACCTGTCCAAAGCATGCCCCTTTGTAGGGCATCGAGAATGGTCCTGCTCTTGGGTGTGGCTGCAGTTAAGATCTGGCATATTCAGGTCCCCCATCAGCAACATCTCCCCCTTCTCTGCCATTCTAAGGATGCCTTCTATTATTTCCTTGCCCATTTCCTCCCCCTGAGACGGGGATTGTATACAACCCCTGTGCAGATTGTGGTGCCATTTCCAGTCTCCAGGGGGACCCACAATGCCTCCTCTCCTCCCCGTTTACCCTTTAGTTCCATTGCTTTAATCCCTTTCCTTACACAGAAGCTCCTCCTCGTCTCCTGTTTTTTCCTATGGATTTTGTGAACCTTCTTGTGCATAGTCCACTATCTTGGGCTGCCATTATCAATATCTCATCTTGTGACCTAAATTCACCTCTTTTTAACCCTTATGGGTCAGGGTTTGATTGAACTGTGGTTGTTCTAGTAGCTCCATCTAGTTTCTGTTATAATTATGGGCTTACCAGTTGTTCTTACTTTTATTGGTCTTTGTCTTCATTATCCTATTTCTGATTCTTTGTACTTTTTGTTCCTTTCCTTACCAATATTTTTCTAACTCCTTATGTATAACTGTTGTGTGCCTCCTCCAGTTGCCAGTAGTCCTGTTGTTGTCCAACTCTAATTTGTAAATAAAAATATACAGCTCCCAGAGTTATCATTGTGTTTGTCCTCCATTTTTCCATCAATGTTGCTGGAGGATGATGTCATCAGAGCAACAGATAATGGTGCTGTACTTAATGTAGTTCCACCAGTTAACTGAACCCACAATGATTGGTTCCCCCTTGAGTAATGGGGGAACCCTTTAAGTGCAATTCTAATAGGGACTCGAACCGTGCGAGTGTGATGCAGAACTGATTTGACATGTATATACGGTATTAATATAAGGAAGTGCCTGTATTGTTGTGCTAATGTTTATGTTAGCAAAAACAGTCTTACCCAATAAGTGACTCTGGGTACAACAAGAGTTTTGAGTGGTATTATTATTTATTGTTTATTAACCAGGTAAGCACACTAGATAGTCAAGTGCCTATTTTCAGGCGCGACCTGGGAGAGTTACAAGGTACAGGCAATTACAATACAGAGTCAATCAACAAGGAGCAGTCAGGTACAGGGAGTAAAACAATACAGTAACATTACAGAGTTGAGGCAAGGCAATCGACAAGGAACAGTCAAAAAGTAACAGATATCAGCAGGGCAGATACAGAGTATTCCCTAGACACATGTGACAACCGCACATAGTCCAAGTTATACAGCTGTTGTATTGTCTTCTATTTGTGTTAGCATTCTCCGTTTTAACACCAGCAGTGAGAGACAAACTTGCAAATATGCCCCTTTCCCTTTGTAACTAGGCAGTCAGTGATCGGATGGCTACTATAAGGCAATAAAGAGGTTAGCTATAACAAAGAATATGTTACCAGGGAAGCAACAGCTGCAGTATATAGAAGAAAGGTGATCTAGTGGTTAAAGCACAAGGACTGGGAAACTCAGGTTCAAATTCTACTAGAGTCTATTACTCTGTAATCTTTAACAAGTTCCCAAACCTCCTTGGAAACTGTGATGGCCTTTCAGGTCCATGAATTTAAAAGTACCCCCCATTCGCATTATAAATCATTACCTGTGATGTGAGAGCTAGAGCACTTCACTTTGGAGGTACTGAGGACAAGCTGTGGCAGCCCCTCCCGACTTGTAATGCCAGCATGTGAAGTAGGATGTCCCTCAAAAATCAGATGCTAAACATCAGCTGTTGTAGGTAAAGTAACCAATAAGTCTCAGTGTTTGTAGTGCTCTGTATTTGCTTAGCTTGCTCCTCCCATGTCATATGCATTCTTTCTCTTAGTATTTCCACTCAGTAACTCAGATTTAAGGAGCATTTGGAATGTAAAACAATATGTGTTATAAAGTAAGTGATCTAGCTCTCCACTTTCAGGCTGCTGAGAGAGGGATGTGTATCATTTGTGCAAAGGAAGAATTAAGTCTTGTGTGATTCTTTGGGAACCTGCCCAGGCCCACCTTGTAAATTAATCTTCTCAAGGGTGTTCACCTGATTAAATACAGATTGACCGATTGATTGTTTGACTGATTGATTGATTCAGTCTACTCCTCTCCACAACATGTTACAACTGTCTCACAGTGAGAAATGAGCAGTACAAAGCAACAGATTTTGTTTCCTGTGAGTGAAATAATCTTAGATATATTGTTTGCTATACAGATATTAAGGCTACAAGTACTAGTTGGCCCAGTGGTGCTGAGGATTGAGGCACTGGCACCACATCTTGCTCCACGCTGGTGACCTGGGTTCATAAACGGACTCAGGTTGCGGGGGTCAGCAGGGGCAGAGGGATCGAGCATCTGTGGAGTGCTCTCCCTCTCTGGGGAGGGGGCTGCTAGCTGTTGGTGCACTTGAGACCTCTGTTGAAGGCTGGGGTCAGTAAAGTTGGCACTGCACTGAACGGGGTGACACTGGGGAATGGCACTGGGAGGGAGCATGTGCGGATGCGTGTGCACTGCCCCTTTGGCGTCATTGCATGCCCCCACTCATGATGGCCAGAAAATGGGAAATATGGTGCTTGGGCACAGCAGCTTGTTGGCCATCTGTGGGATGCCTGGCCTCAAGGGCACCACTGCTGATACTGGATCCTGGTTCAATTGGGAGTGAGGAGGACTCCCTGCCACCCCACCGCACAGGTAAAAAATGCAGTGGGGGCTTCACTTGGGGCTGGGACAGACTGGATGGTGGCCAGAGGACAGAAGCCGGGACGTGAAATGCAGACCAAAGATGCCAACAGGTAAAAAGGACTTATTAAAAGGCTACAAGTACTACTCTCTGTGTGAGTTGCAGGACAGAACTGCCTTAAGCCATTGCAAACTTAAAATAAAATCAGGATGGATGGCACTGATACCTTTATGTTTTCTTCTGCACTGGTGCTGCAGTGACAACAAGGAAACATAGACTTTGACGGCAGATAAGGGCCACCTAGTCTGCCCCATGCCCAGGAATGGGAGGGGTTGTATCACAAGTGACTCGTGCACGTAAATGGAGGCTTGCTTGAAAGTTTACAACCTTCTGTCAGAGCCTCAGACTCTTGATATATGTTGCAACAGAAGAAATGACTGATTTCTTATTGACATACTTACAGTAATTGATGTAATGTATAAAAAATACATCAGACGTATACAAATTATAAATATACAGGAGTCATCTTTTTTAAGTCATCTACAAAGAGGAGGTGAGATGTTAACTGTTGATTGTTTTTCTTTCTGGGATTCACATTGTATCCATAGCCTAGGTTATTGATTACATTACTTAATGGGTTGACGGCAAGGCAAAACAGAAGTGGTGACAAGGAGTTGCCTTGAAATATCCCTCATTGGATGCTTGTACTTGGGATGATTTGACCTTTCTCATGGTTTAATTGCAGGGTAGTTTGCCACTTTCTCATTGTGGTTGTGATGATGTTTATCAGTGTGGGATGTATCCTGTAGATTTGTAAACACTCAGTGATCCAGGAGTGTGGGATACTGTCAAATGCTTTTTTATAGTCAATCCATGCTACACTAAGGTTTCGGCATTTTTTGCAGCTCTCCATTATGGCTTTGTTCAACAGGAGATGGTTTATTGCACCATATGATTTTCTTTTATTGCCTTTTTTTTCTATTGTCATGAGCTTATTGCAATCTAAATGACTGTAAACTCTGTCTGCATCGATTCCAGTGTATAGTTCATTTGTTGCTGGCAAACAGGTTACTGGATGATAGTTTTTGGGGAGACTGGCAGGTTCAGATTTGATAAGTATGACATTCTCTGTTGTAAGCTAGTAGGTGTCAACTCGGGGATGTGCACATAAATAGTTTTTACAGATAGCTAAATCATGGTGTAGATATGTTAGTACTTTTAGCCAGAAGTTAGGCACTGCATCTGCACCTGGGGTTTTTCAGTTCGGGGCCTTCTTTATTTTCACTTCTATCTCATTAGCTGTTACATCAGACCACTCCAGATCCATGGTAGTGTCAGTTCTTATGGTGTCTTCTACTTCCTGAATCCACTTTGCATCCCTATTATGTTGGGTCATCATGGATGCTTCTCCAGAATTCCACAATGTCTTTCTTTTCCAGTGGTGGTGTTACTTTGGTTGTTTTCTTTCCCGGCTCCCTACAGAATGTATTCAGGTCTCCTCTAAAGCATCTGTTTTGTGTTTTTCTTTGTTCCTTTCTACATCTCTCCTGGGCCTCTTGGCTTGAGCAGAGATCTTGAGTTTGTTATTCGAGATGGTAAAATGTAGGCCTTGATCTGCTTTAATATTGTTTTTCTTTGCTTCATACACTTTCCTGATGACTTTCACTAATCTATTACAATTTCTAAACTCCACCAACAGTGACACTTCTGATCTTAGCTTCATAATTATCCTGTTTTTTCCATAGTGGTGTGCTGCATTCCCTTCTCTTTTTATTCTTCATTCCTTGCTTTTGTGGGACTGCTCTATTTGTTATTAGTCTCACTGCATAACAGTGTATTCTGTTTATCTTAGTGATATCATATGGATCCCTCTGAATGGTTCCAATAACCTTATGTATCCAGTACATCCAGCAGACCAGACCTGAGTTTGATTCTCACAACCTCCACTTGCATACTGTGCGACTCTGAGCAAGTCACTTAACTGCCCAGTGCTCCCAGGTCACCCCTGAAAACAGGCACTTGTGCCTAGTTGGCCTTACCTGGTAACCACAGACTAAAATAAAATAAAAATAAAAGTATCGGTTTTATTTGTTCCCTATCTGTGTGTGTATGTCACGTAGTTTTACAAGCTTTTCCTTTGATATGTTTTTATATATTTGCTAATTTCAATTACATCCACCAGGTCTTCTCTCATGTTTTCTTCCTCTTGATTAAGGGTTATTCCCATATTTGGCATTTCCTGCTCTTCTACTCTCAGTATGGGTTGAACTGAGACTTCAGTTGTTTTTCTGAAACACAGCACTTAGTGTTCATTTTGCTGAATGTCTTTAGTGAATGAATTGTTTTGTTTCATGTGACTGCATTTACTGAGCAGTTGTCATCACATTCGTGTGATCTCTCTCCAGAGTGAATTCGCTGATGTGTTCTCAGCTGACTCTTCTTGCCAAAACTCTTGTTGCATTCAACACATTTATATGGTCTCACTCAGGGTTAGTGTCTCCAAACGTTTAGGAATTTCTAATACAGTGATGAGAATGGGCCATTCTTAAGCCAGAGCATATTCAAAACTCAGGAACTTAGTACTATATTGGTCCTTAATGTTTGCCAAGAGTGCTCTTCTCAGCACTCACAGCGTCCCCAAGATGGCTTCCTTTGAAGTTCATAAGGTGTCACAAATATTGGTAGCATATTTAAATGTTCCTGAAAGTTCTTTTTGATTAGTCCCATTGCTCAAAACACTATTGGAAGAATTTATGTACCCTCATTCCACATCAGTTTGGTTTTTGATTTCATATCTTGATATGTCATGCTTTTGTATCTCTCTGTACGGAGGACACTGTAGTCACTAGGGGTGGCTATTTCAAACAGCAATGCTACCTTTGTTCCTTTTTCTTCAATTACAATATCTGGTTTTCTCACTTCCACTTTCTTGGCAGTTGGTATTGGGTGATCCCATGTGATTATTACTTCTTAATTCTCTGTGATTCTTTGTGGTTCATGTTTCCAGTGTTTCTCTACTACCTATATGTTACAGTGTCTGCACAGTATCCAGTGAATCAGTCTTGCTGCATTGTTATGTTTTTCAGTACTGTTCTGTATTGTTTTACTTCCTGTACCTGACTGCTCCTTGTTGATTGACTCTGTATTGTTATTGCCTGTACCATGTAACTCTCCAAGTTCGCACCTGAAAATAGGCCTTCTACCATGAGTACTTCACATCCAGCTACAAGATGTGGAACTGTTTCCAATTCTGTACTACAGAACCCACACTTACGTGTTTCTTTCATTTTTTTCTATGGATTTTGTGAATCATCTTGTGTGTAGTCCACTGTTTTGGGCTACTATTATCAATTTCTCATCACCTAAATTCATCTCTTTTTAACCACAAGTCAGAGCTTGATTGACCGGTGGTTGTTCCAGCAGCTCACTGTATTGTCCATTATAATTATGGGCTTTCCAGTTGTTTTTTTCTCTTCTGTTGGTCTTTGTCCTTTTGGTGCTGGCAGTTCCTTGTCTACTAGTGGATTAACGTCCATCTCTGCTACCCTTCTGACCAGAGTGAGTCTGCTGATGTTTTACCAGGTAACTCTTCTTGCCAAAACTCTTGTTGCATTCAATACATTTATATGGTCTCTCTTGGGGTTAGTGTCTCTAAATGTTTAGGGATTTCTAATACCGTGGCAAGAATGGACCCCATTCTTTAGCCAGGGCATATTCAAAGCTCAAGAAATTAGTACTGTATTAATCTTTGATGTTTGCTGAGAGTGCTCTTCTCAGCACACGAAATGTCCCCAAAATGGCTTCTTTTTGAAGTTCATAAGGTGTCACAGGTATTGGGAGCATATTTAAAAGTGCCTGAAAGTTCTTTTTGATTAGTCCCATTGCTCCAAGCACTGCTGGAACAATTTGTGTGTCTTTATTCCACATCAGTTTGGTTTCTGACTGCATATCTTGGTATTTCATGATTTTATGTCTCACTGTAGTCACTAGGGGCAGCTATTTCAATCAGCAATGCTACCTTTGTTCTCTTTTCTTGTGAGTTCGTTGATGTACTATCAGTTGACTCTTCCGGATAAAACTCTTGTTGCATTCAACACATGTATATAGTCTTTCTCGGGGTTAGTGTCTCCAAATGTTTAGGGATTTCTAATACCGTGGCAAGAATGGACCCCATTCTTTAGCCAGGGCATATTCAAAACTCAAGAAATTAGTACTGTATTAATCTTTGATGTTTGCTGAGAGCGCTCTTTCTCCAGAATGAATTAGCTGATGTTGTGTCAGGTGACTCTTCTTGCCAAAACTCTTGTTGCAGTCAATGCATTCATATGGGATGTCTCGGGGTTAAAGTCTCCAAATGTTTAGGGATTTTTAATACCGTGGCAAGAATGGACCCCATTCTTTAGCCAGGGCATATTCAAAACTCAAGAAATTAGTACTGTATTAATCTTTGATGTTTGCTGAGAGCGCTCTTCTCAGCACACGCAACGTCCCCAAAATAGCTTCCTTTTGAAGTTCATAAGGTGTCACAAGTATTGGTAGCATTTTTAAATGTGCCTGAAAGTTCTTTTTGATTAGTCCCATTGCTCCAAGCACTACTGGAACAATCTGTGTGTCCTTATTCCACATCTCTCGGGGTTAGTGTCTCCAAATGTTTAGGGATTTTTAATACCGTGGCAAGAATGGACCCCATTCTTTAGCCAGGGCATATTCAAAACTCAAGAAATTAGTACTGTATTAATCTTTGATGTTTGCTGAGAGCGCTCTTCTCAGCACACGTAACGATCCCAAAATAGCTTCCTTTTGAAGTTCATAAGGTGTCACAAGTATTGGAAGCATATTTAAATGTGCCTGAAAGTTCTTTTTGATTAGTCCCATTGCTCCAAGCACTACTGGAACAATCTGTGTGTCCTTATTCCACATCAGTTTAGTTTCTGACTGCATATCTTGGTATTTCATGATTTTGTGTCTCTCTGTACGCAGCACACTGTAGTCACTAGGAGTGGCTATTTCAATAAGTAATGCTACCTTTGTTCTCTTTTCTTGTATTACAATATCAGGTTTTCTTGCTTCCACTTTCTTGGCTGTTGGTATTGGGTGATCCCATGTGATCATTACTTCTTCATTCTCTGTGATTCTTTGAGGTTCATGTTTCCAGTGTCTCTCTGCAACCTGTATGTTATAGTGTTTGCACAGTTTCCAGTGGATCAATCTTGCTACATTGTTGTGTCTTTCAGTATACAGGCCTTCTGCCATGAGTACTTCACATCCAGCCACAAGATGTGCAACCGTTTCTAATTCTGTACTACAGAACCTGCACTTGTCTGTTTCTCCTGTTTTTTCAATGGATTTTGTGAACCATCTTGTGCGTAGCCCACTATCTTGGGCTGCCATTATTAGTCTCTCATCTCGTGGCCTAAATTCACCTCTTTTTAACCACTCATGGGTCAGAGCTTGATCGACCTGTGGTTGCTCCAGTAGCTCCCTGTATTTTCCACTATAATTATGGACTTTCCAATTGTTTTTTTTCTGTTTGGTCTTTATCCTTATACTCCTTTTTCTGATTCTTTGCGTTTCTGTTGCTGACAGTTCCATTCTACTTTTGGATTGACATCAATCTCTGCTACCCTTCTGAGAGCTTCTCCTAATTTGATGAGTGAAGTCATTTTAGGCTTATTTTCTTCATGATGTAAGACCTTGGCTATATTTGGTCCAAGGATGTCAGTATGTATGTATGCCAACCCCACTATTGTGGATCTATATGTGTAATCAATCTCAATGAGCCCATGCCTCCTTCTGCCCTTGGGATGTATAATCTTGGCATGCACTGATTTTTGTATATTAATTGGTGAGCATGAAACATTTTTCTTGTTTTATATCTAGCTGGTTCAACACTTTCTGTGGCCAGTCTATCACACCAAAGCTGTATGACATCACTGGAAGGGCGAGTTGATTTATAGCTTGCACTTTATTTCGTGTTGTCAAGGCAGTTTTCAAAATTAGCTTTAACCTTCTAAAATATTCCTTGCTTACTTTTACTCTCATTTGTTCATGTTGTGCTGTTGCTCCTTCATCTATTCCCAGATATTTATACACTCCCCTTGCTCAAGTTCTTTTATGTCACAGACCTCTGCCAGATTCAAGTTTTCTTTACGAGTTAACTTTCCTGCTACAAATGTTGCTTTGGCACATTTGTCTAGATAACGTCATCCTGTATGTCATCAGAAAAGGTCTTAACATTTGTAGTTGTTCTTTCAAATGTTTGTCAGATGAACTGTAAAGTTTTAGGTCATCTACAAATAGAAGGTGAGATGTTAGCTGTTGATTATTTTGTTTCTGGGATTCAAGCTGTATCAATAGCCTAGTTGTTGATTAGGTTACTCAAGGGATTGAGGGGCAAGGCAAAACAGAGCGGTGACAAAGAGTCACCCTGAAATATCCTCGTTGGATACTTATATTTGGGATGGTGATTTGACCTTTCTCATGATTTAATTGCAGGGTGGTTTGCCACTTTGTCATTGTTGTTGTGATGAAGTTTATCAGTGTAGGGTGTATCCTGTAGATCCGTAAGCACTCAGTGATCTAGGAGTGTGGGATACTGTCAAATGCTTTTTTGTAGTCGATCCATGCTACACTAAGGTTTCGGCATTTTTTGCAGCTCTCCATAATGGCTTTGTTCAACAAGAGATGGTCCTTTGTGCCATATGATTTTCTTTTATTACCTTTTTGTTCTATTGCCATGAGTTTATTGCAGTCTAAATGATTGTAGACTCTATCTGCATCGATTCCAGTATATAGTTTATATGTTGTTGGTAAACAGGTTATTGGGCGATAGTTCTTGGGGTGACTGGCAGGTTCAGATTTAATAAGAAGTGTGGTATTCCCTGTCATTAACCATCTAGGTGTTAAGTCTCTCCAGAGTGAGTTCGCTGATGTCTTATCAGGTTAGTCTTCTCAATAAAATTCTTGTTGCATTCAAAACATTTATATGGTCTCTCTCCAGAGTGAGTTCATTGATGTATTATCAATCGACTCTTCTGGACAAAACTCTTGCTGCATTCAACACATGTATATGGTCTTTCTCCAGAGTGAATTAGCTGATGTCGTATCAGGATACACTTTTTGCCAAAATTCTTGTTGCATTCAATACATTTATATGGTCTCTCCAGAGTGAATTTGCTGATGTATTGTCAGACTACTCTTCTGGACAAAATTCTTGTTGCATTCAGCACAATGAAATGGTCTTTCTCCAGAGTGAATTTGCTGATGTCGTGTCAGGTGGCTCTTCCGGACAAAACTCTTGTCACACTGAAAACATTTATGTGGTTTCTTGTGAATTCGGTGGGTTACAGTTTTATGCTGCATGGTTAAACTCTTGTCAGTACAATTAACTACATTTAGCTTGCTTAAACTCCTCTGATATTTGGTACATTTCAGTTGCCCCTCTCCTTCATGAATATGGTGGTGTACATTGATGAGATGTAGGTCATGGAAATTCCTCCTGCACTGAAGATACTGATGGGGTTTCTCTGCTGTGCGACTCAGCTGGCATTTCTCAGGCAGTGATTGCAGGCTGCAACTCTCACTGCACTCAAGCTTCCCGCCAACTAAAATAGATATTTAATTAATATTTTCTTACAATAAGGAAGCAAATGTGTCAGTTTTTCTTTAATATTTTCAAACGCTCTGTCAACTTTCCTGAGATTGAATCTCACAAATGTGTTTTTCAAACTTCCATTTTTTTTATTTCAAAAGTTATTAAGATTTTGACATAACATCTTGACATGCTTAGGTAATAAAAGAGACATGAAATTAATTATGCAAAAAACTTTCCAATTTGAATATATGCTGCATCACTTTATGTATTTCTGTGACATTTCAATGCAATATTTTATTGATATTCATAAAATGGGTCTGACCAACTCTGGCTTCTCATGGGTCTAATCCTGGGCACAAAGAAGTATGTCAATAGGTAATAACAACATGGTATTAGGGGTATGCTAACCAAAAACAGTAATGAAACAAGACGAAAGATGAAAAAGCAAATTACCCAGAACAACAGAGAACATTTCCAGCTAAGAAAAACATGAATTTATATTTTCAAAATACAGAAAGAAACCAGAGTCAGAGTAACACAGAGTAAAATATAAAACTGTGACTACAGCCTCCCTGAGGGAAAAAAAATCACATTTTGTAAATGCAAGCAAGCAGCAGTCAGACAGAGAAAATTACACTTGCAGATACCCCCTCCCAGGAGAAACAAAACCACATTCTTTAATGCAGGTAGTCATCAGAGACAGTCAGAATACAATGCAGCTGCAGCCACTGTACCACCAAATAAAAAACATAAATCACAGTTTGTAATGCAGCTAGCCATCAGTGGCAGTCAGAATACAATGCAGCTGCAGCCACTGTACCATCAAATAAAAAACATTAATCACAGTTTGTAATGCAGCTAGCCATCAGTGGCAGTCAGAATACAATGTCACTGCAGCTATCCCAAATAAAAAACATAAATCACAGTTTGTAATGCAGCTAATCTTTAGAGACAGTCAGAATACAATGCAGCTGCAGCTACCGCAAATAAAAACATAAATCACAGTTTGTAATGCAGCTAATCTTTAGAGACAGTCAGAATACAATGCAGCTGCAGCCACTGTACCACCAAATAAAAACATAAATCACAGTTTGTAATGCAGCTAGCCATCAGTGGCAATCAGAATGCAATGCCGCTGCAGCTATCCCAAATAAAAAACATAAATCACAGTTTGTAATGCAGCTAATCTTTAGAGACAGTCAGAATACAATGCAGCTGCAGCTATTCCAAATAAAAAACATAAATCACAGTTTGTAATGCAGCTAGCCATCAGGGGCAGTCAGAATACAATGCCGCTGCAGCTACCGCAAATAAAAACATAAATCACAGTTTGTAATGCAGCTAATCATCATAGACAGACAGAATGCAATATAGCTGCAGCTACCAAAAATAAAAAAAACATAAATCATATTTTATAATGCAGCTAGTCATCAGAGACAGTCAGAATACAATGCAGCTGCAGCTACTCCCAAATAAAAATATAAATCACATTTTGTAATGCAGCAGATCATTGGAGACAGTCAGAATATAATGCAGCTGCAGCTACCCCAAATAAAAAACATAAATGGCATTTTGTAAGTTAGCTAGTCATCAGTGACAGCCAGAATACAATGCAGCTGCAGCTACCACAAATAAAAACATAAATCACAGTTTGTAATGCAGCTAGTCATCAGAGACAGACAGGATGCAATACAGCTGCAGCTACCAAAAATAAAAACAACATAAAACACAGTTTGTAATGCAGCTAATTTTCAGAGAGACAGAATGCAATACAGCTGCAGCTACCAAAAATAAAAAAACATAAATCAAATTTTATAATGCAACTAGTCATCAGAGACAGTCAGAATACAATGCAGCTGCAGCTACCCCCAAACAAAAACATAAATCACATTGTGTAATGCAGCAGATCATTGTAGACCATCAGAATATAATGCAGCTGCAGCTACCCCCAAATAAAAAAAACATAAATGGCATTTTGTACCGCAGCTAGTCATCAGTGACAGCCAGAATACAATGCCACTACAGCTACCACAATTAAAAACATAAATCACATTGTGTAATGCTAGTCATCAAGAACCAGTTAGGCCCAGATAGTCAAACTGTGCCAGGCTATGGCACAAGCCCAGGTGCAGCTCAACTTGGCTTCGCAGGGGCGTGGACTGGGCAATAGTCAACGGACCTGCACCATGGCTCAGCATCACTGAATATCGCACCCTGGCCACCCGCAGTGCGCATGGTGTAGTGGCACTGTGCCAGCGCCAGTGGCCAGAGTGGAGCATGGGGATGTGCTAGCACAACAACCGCGATATTCAAAAGTCGACATGGAAATGGGGCCATAATGTGTGCAAGGTGCAAATGGGGCCATTTGCATGTCATTATAGCCCCATTTGCATACGTAGTGCGCTCGATCCTCGATGACTTGCACCTGGCACCTTGCCAGGCAGCAGCCGTCAGGGACCGATGCCCCCTGCAGCACGGCAATGTGCCCCACAGCCCGATCGCCAGCATTTGTAAGACAACAAAGATCCCAATATCCCAGGTGGTCCAGTGGACTGCTGCCCGCCTGATCGTGAGCTTACGTATGAATTACAGATTCATCCTATATCCCTGGTGGTCCAGTGGACCGCTGCCCGCTTGATTGTGGGCTTAAGTGTGAAAAAAAGATAACCTCTAAATCCCTGGTGGTCCAGTGGACCTCTGCCCGCCTGATCACGGGCCTAAGTGTGAAAAAAAGATAACCTCTAAATCCCTGGTGGTCCAGTGGACCACTGCCCACCCAATCCCGGGCTTAAGTGTAAATCCCTGATGGTCCAGTGGACCGCTACCTGCCCATGGGCTTAAGTGTGATAAAAAGATAACTTCTGAATCCCTGGTGGTCCAGTGGACTGCTGCCTACCCGATCGCAGGCTTAAGTGTGCTAAAAGATATCTTCAATCCATGGTGGTCCAGTGGACTGAGAGTCTGCCCGATCGCAGGCTTAAGTGTGACAGAATATTACACCTATATCCTTGGTGGTCCAGTGGACCCCCCTCCCCCTCGCCCACTCATCCCCACCGCCCCGCTCCCCGGTCAGCGGCGGGTGGCACACCACTCAGCTGCCACCCGCACCCCTTCTTGACACCATCAGTAGGGCTATGCGCTCATTGGTCCTTTAGCAGCAATGACGTATAACTATACACTTCCAGATATGTGAATAGATCCATATCTGAATGTGTCGACGGTATGGGCTGCATGCCCATTGGCACATTTTTGTAATGCAGCTAGTCATCAGAGACCATCAGAATAAAATGCAGCAACCCCAAATAAAACAATAAATTACATTTTGTAATGCAGCTAGTCATCAGAGACCATCAGAATAAAATGCAGCTGCAGCAACCCCAAATAAAACAATAAATTACATTTTGTAATGCACCTAGTTATCAGACAGCGAGAAAACAATGCAACTGCAGCTACCCCCAAATAAAAATATAAATCACATTTTGTAATGCAGCTAGTCATCAGAGTCCATCAGAATAAAATGCAGCTGCAGCAACCCAAATAAAAAATTAATTACATTTTGTAATGCACCTAGTTATCAGACAGTGAGAATACAATGCAACTGCAGCTACCCCCAAATGAAAATATAAATCACATTTTGTAATGCAGACACCCACATAAGGCAGAATGCAGTACAATTGCATCTACCCTATACCCTGGGCAAAGAAACAAAAATCATTTTTTTTGTAATGCAGGCAGTCACCACAGCCAGTCAAAATATATTGCTTCAACTATCCCCCTTCCCTGAGGGAAATCACATTTTTGAAATGCAGATAGTCACCACAGCAAGTGACAGTACAATGCAAATATATTCTACCTGCATTATTTTTTCATTTACTTATTAGCTTTTGGTATGTGCACCAGACAAAATCCCTGCCTGTTTTCAAGCATGACCTTGGAGATTACAGTTTATAAAATACAAAGACACTTTTAGGATACAGTAAAAAATACAGAGTCACAAGCAGGACATAGTTAATGGTGGTCAAGTCCAAAACAATGATACAGGAATAGCATCAGTTATCCATGCAGAGATATACAGAAGTAAATAAAAATACATTTGGTGCATTGGCACAGGTAGCAATGTGGCCAGGAAACAGGTCTGAACAAAAAATTAGAGGAGCAAAACACAAGAAATTAACTTGCAATTGAAAAACATTGAGCAGACATGACAGGATGGCAGGGAATCAGCCAGAACCGTAGGTTAAGAGCATTCACAATTACCAATTACATATAGGTGAGAGAACAGTGTGTGCTTGAAGGAAAGGTGAGAGGAGGAGATCTTAAAGTCGAAAGGTAGTGAAATCCAAAACTTAGGGGCAAAGTAGGAGAAAGCTTGCACCCCCCATTTTAGTGGAGCTGATGGGGCAGACAGCAATGGAGAGGTAGAGGACATTGGGGGGGGCAGGAGTCAAGGACAGGGGCTAGCATAGCACCCAGGTTGTCAGGGCGAGGTGGTGGTCTGGTTAGAGAGTTAATAAACCATCCCAGTGTACAGGAGTGAAGGGCACTGGGGGCAGTCACTGCGAAGCAGAGTAGAGCAAGCAGTGATGAGTTAGATGAGGAGCTGATGAGGGAAACCTGCAGATGTTGCCATATGTAGTATCCCACTTGTGTAATACTCCAGAATTGGCCTGTGAGAGTATAGGGAGGGTGTAGAAGAATTTTGGGAGCCAGATGCCTCTAGTAACTGAGATCCTTGTAGCAGGTGTGAAAGAGTGATGCAGACTATATGCTGCACCTATTTTCATGCTAACTGAATGACACACCTCATTAATGTGGATAGAAAAGTTGATAATGGGGTCAAGTGTGATTCCAAGATATTTGAAGGCAGCAGTATTTAAGACAACTGATCCATCACAACATAGGACTTGAAGCCTAGAATTCTCAGCGTAGAGCTTTCAAGCGGACCCAAAAAGCATGGCCTGAGTCTTAGACAAGTACAGATTTGGTAATTAGAGGAGAGCCAGGACTGAAGATTCTGAAACATGGAAGAAAGGTGCTGACTGAGGTCATCAATGGACTTAGAGGTGGTGTACAGTACAAGTCACATTAAACTGTTCCTTAGGCTCACTGCTCTGTTGTTTTTATTTTGTGCTGCTAATGCAGTGTCAATTCTAAATGCTAAAAACACAAACTCTTTTTGAGCTGGTCATCAGCTCACATGCAAAGCAGTTCCAGCCACTATGCAATTCACTTCAGCTCCCACTCCGATGGTCATGTAATGCATTTTCCCAAATGCGTTTACAGTGCAGTACTGTGCTGTACATAATTCCAGCACTATAATATCTGCACATCTTGCCTTTCGCTTACCTCTGAACTTGACTGCTTATGCCACTGTCTCACGTCTCACTCACTCACTGATTACTGTACAGTATATTTATTCAATACAGTACTGTGCTGTATGCTTAACATATATTTTACTTGCTGCCTGACAGTACAGTACAGAGAGTTACCTCTGGTGAGCGAGCAGACTGGAAGTACAGTACCTATGCAGTAGATGCATGTACTGTGTACAATTACTATTACCGCAATAACCGATCTCAGTTGGTCCATCCCAATCACCCTTAAAGTAACGTAAAATATATTCATTTTCCCTGGTGGTCTAGTGGCACAGGTACAGTACAGTAGTAACCACCCCCCAATCTCCGAATCCCGATCTTCAATGCTTTACGTTTTACTTAATTTCCTGGTGGTCTAGTGGTCCCTTCCACAGGCGCAACCTCTCCCCATCCTGAAAGGTACTGTAATATCCCAACCTGCTATCCCCATCCCAAAATAGACAGCAGACCACCGACACAGCCGTCTTCTCCTCCATGGTCTGCAGCCTGCTGGGAAGTTAATGAATGAGCACGTGCACAGCCAGCATGTGCTCATTCATGAACTTCTCAGCGGGCTGCCAGCCATGGAGGGAGGAGGGCTGTGCTGGCGGTCTGCTCCCTTTGGGGATAGGGAGAGTGGTGTGGGATATTATCTGTTGGGATGGGGAGGGGTTGTGGGTGGGACCACTAGACCAACAGGAATTTAAGAAAAACGTACAGCATTCAAGATGGGATCCATTCACTCGCCCGACTCCCGACTGCCTGATTCTAAAATGGCCAAATTTATCTGCCCATCACTGACATCTGCCCACAGCATGATTTGCTGACTGCAGTTTTCCCCGACAGCCTGTGAACGCAAGGCTGCTATGCCAGACACATTTAAATACGCCATTAAAATATTTCAGCTCTTCTAATTACTGGTTCTCTTCATACTGTTTGCGTCTCCCGTCAATATATCCATTCAATCGCTTCCAGTACTCAGACTTTTTGTGTAATTTGCAGTTTCCCTCTTGATCATAAAATCTTTCAGTTACCATCCTGGCACTCAGTTGCACTCCAAAGTGCCCTCTCTCCCCACCACCATCTCCTCACGGGTTCCAGTTTGCATATATGCTACACAAACAGACAGAAAACAGAAAAGACAAAAGAAATAAGTGTTGTAGCTATGATTTAAACCATATTCTTTCTGGAATGCACATTTGGGATTCAGTGATTGGGGATACTACAGTAGTGTACTGTACTATACAGTATTATGGGACTCGGTGGTGATTTTCTTTCTTTACCTCTGGCAGGCAGGTGGCAGAGGTACCACTAATCACCAGGAATTTATTTGGGGCAGTCAGGCAGGGGTTGGGTCCTATGACAGCTGCTAAAGCAGCGTGAAGAGCAGGCAGAATTTCCTTTTTTTTTTTTCACACGGCTAGAGAACTGGAGCCCTACCTCCAGTTGTACAGTACAGCATCGTTATGAGTTGCTTAATGTGTGCACTCATCAATGTACTGCAGTGAATAAGAGTTTTCAGTGAGCTGCAACTGATTGGCTAACACTTGGATGGCCGGTGGCAGAAGAGGTGTGAGGAGGGCTGTGCCACTGAATATCCCCATGTGGTGGCACTGAAGCACAGGTATAGGGGTTGGAGGGGTTGTGTTGTCAGTGCTGTGGGGACACTACATCCCACCACGTGCCCAGAAGGGCCAGGGTCAGGGGTGGGCTGGTGGTGTTGTATGGGGTGGGGGGTGTTTGCATTCCTGGGTCAGTACCCCTATGCGTATGCATGGGGTTGGGGGGGTTGGCTGTTATAAGGACAGGGCACAGCTGAGTAATGGAATGGGTGGCCCAGGGCAGCCAGTGGAGACGGGTGCTGGGGACCTGTTGGTAGGAGATGGTGGCTATCAGTGGGGACGGGTGCTGGGGACCTGTTGGTAGGAGATGGTGGCTATCAGTGGGGACGGGTGCTGGGGACCTGTTGGTAGGAGATGGTGGCTATCAGTGGGGACGGGTGCTGGGGACCTGTTGGTAGGAGATGGTGGCTATCAGTGGGGACGGGTGCTGGGGACCTGTTGGTAGGAGATGGTGGCTATCAGGTGGGGACGGGTGCTGGGGACCTGTTGGTAGGAGATGGTGGCTATCAGTGGGGACGGGTGATGGGGACCTGTTGGCAGGAGATGGCGGCTATCAGTGGGGACGGGTGATGGGGACCTGTTGGCAGGAGATGGCGGCTATCAGTGGGGACGGGTGATGGGGACCTGTTGGTAGGAGATGGCGGCTATCAGTGGGGACGGGTGATGGGGACCTGTTGGTAGGAGATGGTGGCTATCAGTGGGGACGGGTGCTGGGGACCTGTTGGTAGGAGATGGTGGCTACCAGTGGGGATGGGGACCTGTTGGTAGGAGATGGTGGCTATCAGTGGGGATGGGTGATGGGGACCTGTTGGTAGGAGATGGTGGCTATCAGTGGGGACGGGTGATGGGGACCTGTTGGTAGGAGATGGTGGCTATCAGTGGGGGTGGGTGACGGGGACCTGTTGGTAGGAGATGGTGGCTATCAGTGGGGATGGGTGATGGGGACCTGTTGGTAGGAGATGGTGGCTATCAGTGGGGACCGGTGCTGGAGACCTGTTGGTAGGAGATGGTGGCTATCAGTGGGGATGGGTGCTGGGGACGTGTTGGTAGGAGATGGTGGCTATCAGTGGGGACGGGTGCTGGGGTCCTGTTGGTAGGAGATGGTGGCTATCAGTGGGGACGGGTGCTGGGGACCTGTTGGTAGGAGATCGTGGCTATCAGTGGGGACGGGTGCTGGGGACCTGTTGGTAGGAGATGGTGGCTATCAGTGGGGACATGTGCTGGGGACCTGTTGGTAGGAGATGGTGGCTATCAGTGGGGATGGGTGCTGGGGACCTGTTGGTAGGAGATGGTGGCTATCAGTGGGGACGGGTGCTGGGGACCTGTTGGTAGGAGATGGTGGCTATCAGTGGGGACGGGTGCTGGGGACCTGTTGGTAGGAGATGGTGGCTATCAGTGGGGATGGGTGCTGGGGACCTGTTGGTAGGAGATGGTGGCTATCAGTGGGGATGGGTGCTGGGGACCTGTTGGTAGGAGATGGTGGCTATCAGTGGGGATGGGTGATGGGGACCTGTTGGTAGGAGATGGTGGCTATCAGTGGGGACGGGTGATGGGGACCTGTTGGTAGGAGATGGTGGCTATCAGTGGGGACGGGTGATGGGGACCTGTTGGTAGGAGATGGTGGCTATCAGTGGGGACGGGTGATGGGGACCTGTTGGTAGGAGATGGTGGCTATCAGTGGGGATGGGTGATGGGGACCTGTTGGTAGGAGATGGTGGCTATCAGTGGGGACGGGTGATGGGGACCTGTTGGTAGGAGATGGTGGCTATCAGTGGGGTGGGTGATGGGGACCTGTTGGTAGGAGATGGTGGCTATCAGTGGGGATGGGTGATGGGGACCTGTTGGTAGGAGATGGTGGCTATCAGTGGGGACGGGTGCTGGGGACCTGTTGGTAGGAGATGGTGGCTATCAGTGGGGACGGTGCTGGGGACCTGTTGGTAGGAGATGGTGGCTATCAGTGGGGACGGGTGCTGGGGACCTGTTGGTAGGAGATGGTGGCTATCAGTGGGGACGGGTGCTGGGGACCTGTTGGTAGGAGATGGTGGCTATCAGTGGGGACGGGTGCTGGGACCTGTTGGTAGGAGATGGTGGCTATCAGTGGGGACGGGTGCTGGGGACCTGTTGGTAGGAGACGGTGGCTATCAGTGGTGGTGGGTGATGGGGACCTGTTGGTAGGAGACGGTGGCTATCAGTGGGGATGGGTGATGGGGACCTGTTGGTAGGAGATGGTGGCTATCAGTGGGGATGGGTGATGGGGACCTGTTGGTAGGAGATGGTGGCTATCAGTGGGGACGGGTGCTGGGGACCTTTGGTAGGAGATGGTGGCTATCAGTGGGGACGGGTGCTGGGGACCTGTTGGTAGGAGATGGTGGCTATCAGTGGGGATTGGTGCTGGGGACCTGTTGGTAGGAGATGGTGGCTATCTGCATGGACCAGGTGGCAGCCTGTGTGCATGGGGGGCATAAGGGACTTACAGCAACAAGCTCCCTGAGCTGGTGGCCTTGATGGAAGAGGGATGCCTGGATATTGCAGCAGTCACAGAAACATGGCACACAGAGAACCAGGACTGGGGTATTAACATACCAGGGTACCCAACCTACAGGAGAGACAGGCAGGGGAGAAGGGGGGGAGGAGTAGCTCTCTAAGTAAAGGAAGGGATAAAAGCAACAGAACAAAAGAGTAAACAGGGAGGAGAGGAGGCACGGTGGGTCACCTTGGAGACTTGAAAGGGCACCACAATCCTCACAAGGGTTGTGTACAGACCCCCATGTCAGGGGGAAGGAATGGACAAGGATATGATAGAAGGCATTCTTAGAATGGCAGAGAAAGGGGAGATACTGTTGATGGGAGACCTGAATATGCCAGATGTTAACTGGAGCACATTTGCTGCAGCCACATCCAAGAGCAGGGCCATTCTTGATGCCCTACAGGTGGCAGGCATTAGACAGCTAGTTTCAGAACCCACTAGTGAGGAAGCAATCTTAGACCTCGTACTCTCAAACCGGGGCAGTGAGAGGATCTCAGATCTAGAAGTTGGTTGCCATCTGGGAACAAGTGACCATCAAACAGTGTGGTTCACGTTAAACTCAGCTACAGAGTCAAGCCATACAAAAGTAAGGGTACTGGACTTTGGGAGGGCTGACTTTGGCAAGATGAGAGAGGGCCTCAGAAAAGCACTAGCAAACAGGCTAGAAGGAGGTGTGGAGCAACAATGGGGAATCATCAAAACCGCGATCACAGATGCAATAAGCCTTTGTGTGAAGCAAATAAACAAATCAAAATAAAAGAAAAAGCCATTATGGTTCTCAAAAGAGATGGTTGTGAAAGTCAAGAAGAGAAATATAGCATTCCAGAAGTATAAGGAAACACAGAAGGAGCAGGACAGACAGCTGTACCAGTTAAGGCAGAAGGAAGCAGGGAGGAGAGTCAGAATAGCAAAGGCCCAAACTGAGGAAAAGATAGCCAACTCAGTTAAGAAGGGGATAAAACCTTTTATAGGTACATCAGCGAGCATAGAAAGACAAAGGGAGGGATAGTGAGGCTGAATAGAATGGACAGTGGGTGGGCAGAGTGGGACAGTGAAAAAGCAGGGATAGTGAACGAATATTTCTGCTCAGTATTCACAAAAGAGGAGGGGGAAGTGCCTAATCCAATTAACATAAGTGCTCTTGATACGGGGGCCCTCCCACCAGAATTGCCTTATGTCTGTCCCATGCATTCTTGAATTCTCCCACAGTTTTAGACCCCACAACCTCCTCAAGAAGGCTGTTCCATGCATCCACTGCCCTCTCTGTGAAATAATACTTCCTCACATTGCCCTTGAACCGCCCCCCTTTTATCTTTAAATGTTGTCCGCTTGTTCTTGCACGTCTCTTTTTCTGAAAGATGCTACCCTCTTGGACTTTGTTGATTCCACTGAGGTGCTTAAAAGTTTCTAGCATGTCCTCCCTCTCCCTTCTTTCCTCAAGGGATTATTAATATTAAGCTCCTTTAGTCTCTCATCATACAGCTTCTCTTGCAGACCGTGCATCATTTTAGTTGCCCTCCTCTGGACTGCCTCTATCCTGTCTGTGTCCTTGTGGAGATGGGGTCTCCAGAACTGGACGCAGTACTCCAGATGGTGTCTCACAAACTGTCTGTACAGAGGGATAACAGCTTCCTGTTTTCTGCTGCTGACACCTCTCCCTATACATCCCAGTATACCCTCAGCCCTTCCTACTGCCTTTTCACATTGCTTGCCAACCTTAAGGTAATCTAATATGATTACCCCAGGTCCCTTTCCTTTTTTGTTGTTGTTGCTACCTCCTCACCCATTGTGTATTCTTCCCCTGGGTTCTTGTTTCCCAGGTGCATTATTTTGCACTTCTTTGCATTGAATCCAAGCTGCCATACTTCTGACCATTCCTCCAACCTTGCCAAGTCCTTCTCATCCTTTCCACGTCTCCTTGTGTATCAACCCTGTTGCAGATCTTTGTGTCATCTGCAAAGGCATACTTTTCCTTCTAGTCCCTCTGCAATGTCACTGATGAAGATATTAAAAAGGACTGGACCCAATACTGAACCTTGCGGTACCCCACTAGTAACTCCTCTTTCTTCAGAGTGGACTCCATTTACAATTACCTTCTGTGTCCTGTTGTGCAGCCAATGTTTTACCCAGGCTACCACCCTGGGACCCACTCCCAGGTTGGTTAATTTGACTATTAATCTTTTGTATGGGACTGTGTCAAATGCCTTGCTAAAATCTAGGTAGGCCATGTCCATAGCCACTCCCTGGTCTACTACTTTGGTCACCCAGTCAAAGAAATCTATTATTTCCTTCAGAAGTGACTTCATCACTTTCCCTACCACAGAGTTCAAACTGACAGGTCTTTAGTTTCCTACCTCTGTCTTGGTCCCACTGTTGTGAAGGGGAATCACATTCGCCTTCCTCCAGTCCTCGGATACAACACCATCCTCCCATGATTTATTAAAAAGAGTAGTCAGTGGTTTCACTAGTTCCTCCCTTCATTCTTTTAGAATTCTGGGGTGAATTCCATCAGGACCCATTGCTTTGTCCACCTTCAGTTTTAGGAGTTCTTGCAGAACCCTTTCTTCTGTGAAAGGACTGGGATCGATCCCCCTATCAGGAGTGCTTCTGATAATTGGATTAGGCACTTCCCCCTCCTCTTTTGTGAATACTGAGCAGTAATATTTGTTCAGTATTCCTGCTTTTTCACTGTCCCCCTCTGCCCACCCACCGTTCATTCTATTCAGCCTCACTATCCCTCCCTTTGTCTTTCTACGCTCGCTGATGTACCTATAAAAGGTTTTATCCCCCTTCTTAACTGAGTTGGCTATCTTTTCCTCAGTTTGGGCCTTTGCTATTCTGACTTCCCTCCCTGCTTCTTTCTGCCTTAACTGGTACAGCTCTCTGTCCTGCTCCTTCTGTGTTTCCTTATACTTCGGAATGCTATCTTTTTCTTCCTGACTTTCACAGCCACCTCTCTTGAGAACCATAGTGGCTTTTTCTTTCATTTTGATTTGTTTATTTGCTTCACACAAAGGCTTGTTGCCTCTGTGATGGCAGTTTTGATAATTCCCCATTGTTGCTCCACACCTCCTTCTAGCCTGTTTGCTAGTGCTTTTCTGAGGCATTCTCCCATCTTGCCAAAGTCAGCCCTCCTAAAGTCCAGTACCCTTACTTTTGTATGGCTTGACTTTGTAGCTGAGTTTAACGTGAACCACACTGTTTGATGGTCACTTGTCCCCAGATGGCAACCTACTTCTAGATCCGAGATCCTCTCACTGCCCCCGTTTGAGAGTATGAGGTCTAAGATTGCTCCCTCACGAGTGGGTTCCGAAACTAGCTGTCTAATGCCTGCCACCTGTAGGGCATCAAGAATGGCCCTGCTGTTGGATGTGGCTGCAGCAAATGTGCTCCAGTTAACATCTGGCATATTTAGGTCTCCCATCAACAGTACCTCCCCTTTCCTCTGCCATTCTAAGAATGCCTTCTATCATATCCTTGTCCATTCCTTCCCCCTGACATGGGGGTCTCTACACAACCCCTGTGCAGATTGTGGTGCTCTTTCCAGTCTCCAAGGTGACCCACAGTGCCTCCTCTCCTCCCTGTTTACTATTTTGTTCAATATTAGTATAAGATGTCAGCAGGTATCTGCAGACTGGTCACAGTCCACAAGGGGCTCTGATGGAGAGCAACAAGAAGAGGTAGGATAAATCACAGTACTGTGTACACTTATCCTATTTGGAGTCAGGTAAATAACTATAAAGGGTAGTGGGTTAACAGGTAGGATAAATCACAGTACTGTGTACACTTATCTTATTTGGAGTCGGGTAAATAACTATAAAGGGTAGTGGGTTAACAGGTAGGATAAATCACAGTACTGTGTACACTAATCCTATTTGGAGTAGGGTAAATAACTATAAAGGGTAGTGGGTTAACAGGTAGGATAAATCACAGTACTGTGTACATTTATCCTATTTGGAGTCGGGTAAATAACTATAAAGGGTAGTGGGTTAACAGGTAGGATAAATCACAGTACTGTGTACACGTATCCTATTTGGAGTAGGGTAAATAACTAAAAAGCGTAGTGGATTAACAGGTAGGATAAATCACAGTACTGTGGACACATCCTATTTGGAGTAGGGTAAATAACTATAAAGGGTAGGGGTTAATAGGTAGGATAAATCACAGTACTGTGTACACGTATCCTATTTGGAGTAGGGTAAATAACTAAAAAGGGTAGTGGGTTAACAGGTAGGATAAATGACAGTACTGTGTACACATATCTTATTTGGAGTAGGGTAAATAACTATAAAGGGTAGTGGGTTAACTGGTAGGATAAATCACAGTACTGTGTACACGTATCCTATTTGGAGTAGGGTAAATAAAAAGGGTAGTGGGTTAACAGGTAGGATAAATCACAGTACTGTGTACACGTATCCTGTTTGGAGTAGGGTAAATAACTATAAAGGGTAGTGGGTTAACCACAAACAGGTAAAACAGCAACACTTAAGTATTGGTAGCCATAGGTGGAGGAAAAACAGGAGACACCCTATCTAGGGTGAGGTGATAAGTCAATTTTAAAGAGTGTGCAATTAAATTTATAGAAATGAAATTGACACTATCATTCATTAAATATTGTTATAAAACAGTGTTTACCTGGTGTATATCAAACAACTACCATTTCATGCCATGTTAGCCATTTGTTATGTGCTCAGCTTTAGCTGCAATGCTAAATGCTGAGACTTGCTATTCCCATGGTAATCAGCATGTTTCCACCTGGTTTTGTCATTTGGGATGCTATTCTCTTCCATCTATAAAGAGACCAGGAAAATGTTCACATTACTGAGGTTTGTAAAGATGATTTTTTTTCCTTGCGCTGTGCCTGTTGCAAGAAACTGAAAGAATCAGTTGTTTGATTTTGGTTTTGTTGTGTTCGGTGTCAATAATGAAAAAAAATTATTGAATGTATCATGTTATCATGAGCAGACTAACTTTTTGTTGTGGTGAAAGGTATGCATCATGTTGCCGTGTTAAAGACTGCCATGCTCATTTACACCTGACATTAAATAGAGCTAATTTCCCAGGATGACAATAAAACGATTATCCCATCACCCTGTAAATGACTGTGAGAGATGTAATGCTGCTTTTGAAACATCACTAAGAGTTTCTATGCACTAGCCAGCACAGTGTTTTCTCCCTGGCAGATTTTTACTTGACCTACATTCAGGCTCAGCTATTCTTTCATCCACATTAACAATCTTTTTACTAGGGGTTAATAAATCCGTCCTTAGTTGGAATTAACACAGATAATTAAATCATTAAAACTAACATATTGTAAAGCGGATACTGACAAACAGCAATGACGTTACCAATATTACAATACTAGTAGCAATACAACTTTCTAACAGGCACAGAAGAGTAGCATCCCAAAGGACATCAGCAGCCTTGAGGTATGTGGACTCAGCATCCAGCAATCTTGGACAAATGAACTACACAAAGAGGTGTTAAAAAGTATACATTTACTACTTTTGTTACAAACCCTGGAACACACATAGGTTTAATTGCAATGTTTATTGAGTTGTGCTGTCTGTTTTAGTTTTGAAAACCATTTCACATGATCTTCAAGGTTGGGTTGAAGACGTCTGGTGCTCATGTATTTGCTTGTGTAGCCCCTACCCTGTGGAATTCTCTACCTCATTGGGTTAGAGAGTGCCTGACAATGGAGAGCTTCAAAGACACTTTGAAAACCTTTTTGTTTAGCCTTGCTTTCCATAAGTGGATAAGATTGATTATAGCTATTATTGCCGAATTTTAACTATTTATGGCTGTTTTATTACTGTGATATATGTTTTTAAAGCACTTTGATAGACATGAATTGTGCAATATAAATAATGTTGATTATTATTATTATTATTATTATTATTATTTAAGGAGGGTGAGGAAGAGAACAAGGTAGCCAGCCATAAAAAGGAGGTAGTAGAACACTGGAGAGGTACAACTGACAAGAATACTGGTAGAAGGGAAACTAGAAAACACCCTATCTAGAGTAAGGTGATAAATCCATTCTGGGTACTCTAAAGAAGTGGAAGTAGGTTAATAAGCATAGAAGACAGAAAGGGACAAGGTAGCTTCAATTGAAAAAAGTTAAACAGGCAAAGCTGTATAAGTGGTGCAGGGCAACATATGTGGAGCCAGTCTTTCAGGACACCTTCTGGAGACTGAAGTTCTGCTCCACTTGCACTCACCTCTCAGTGAGTTGAGGGCAGAGGTTGCTGGACTCCAAGACAAGCTAGCAAAGATGCCAAAGATCATTTGCCACACCAAGGGGCCACCAAAGATGCTGCCACTACTTTAGAGGATGCCTAGGTAGAGGCACAGTGGCTGGACCTTTGTGAGCCCTGGGAGGGTGGGGTTGGTGGTTAGGGTACACTCATCAGCCTGTGGCACTACTACATTCCTTCACTATACTGCTGGGATGGGACAGCTGGGAGGAGACACCCGAATTAGTGGCTAGGGAGAATGTGTATGTCCTCAGATGAGGAGGCCCTAAGAAAGGAGGAATAGGTTTCCCAGTCAAAGAGCAAGCAGCTGCTGTTTTGGGACTCTGTCAGAGAGACAGACTTAGGAGAGGGAGCTGGAGACCTGAGAGAGGTGATGTGCTTCCTGGTACTTCAGTTCAGTGGGATGGTGAGTGGATCCAGTCGATTGCTAGACTGGCGGGTCACAAGTGGGAGCTAGATGTCACTGTCCACGTGTGGACAAATGACAAGGTAAGGGATGGGGTGCTGCAGGAGTAATGCAGTGTAATTTCAGGCAGATGGGAAGGGGTCTTAAAGAGAATGTGTATAATTCCCTATATGCTTATTATTATTACTACTAGACTAGGCTTCTTTTATAGGAACAAATCCCTTTTTCTCAAGTGATGCCAGGAAGAGAAGAATCAGAAGAAGAATAAGAAGAATCAGTATTTATATAGTGCTTTTCATACACAATGTATCCCAAAGCACTTTATAAGCAATGCTAGACTTGTACTGAAATGATTAAATGTGTAATGGTGGCCATATTGCACATCAACACCTACACACAGCCTGGATAATTGCATGAATTAGTTTTATGGGAAGGGGAATGTTGAGCAGGACACTGGGAATGTCCCCTACTCTTTTGTGAAGAGTGCCCTGGGTTATTTTACTTCCACCTGGACCCCCACCAGGACAACACCAGGATGAGTAGAAGGGACCTCGGGGTAACGAATCATCCGAAGGATGGCACACCCCAGTAGAGATGTGGCTGAAGTGCCGCGAAGTTGGCACTTGATTGTCACCCGCTATGTGGAGTGGCTCAGTGTGAAACGTTCACTTTGCCTTGTAATTATGACTTTGCATTGTCATTCCGCCTTAACACAAAGTAAGGCAAAGTGACAACAATATAGACAGCCCCCCCACAAATTACATGACTTACAGTACTGTAAGTCACATGCTTTAGCCAGGCAGGAAGGAAGTAACTCATGCAAGGAGATAATTTCCCTTTCTCCTGTGCAGAGGGAAAGAGGGGAGGCATTTTCTTTTTGTGTGTGTCTGACAGAGACTGCAGTTAGCAGGAGCAGAGATCATTCATATCAACCCAACAGCTTTTTTCAAAGCTATATTGTTTTGTGTTTTTTGTACTCTTTTTGTACTCAATTTGTTCTTTCTCGGACTGTAATTTCTTTGTTATTTTACTTTTATAAATTGTTGTCTGTGTGTGTGTGTGAGTGTTTCATGTTGTCAACTCATTGCTAGTACGGAGGGAAGGAAGGAGGGCAGTTGAGCCGCTGACAGCAGAAATGGACCAGGTACAGGGTCAAGAATTGTCTGGGATAGAAACATAGAATTTGATGGCAGATAAGGACTGCTTGGTCCATCTAGTCTGACCATTTCTCTACTTAACAGATAAGCTGCAGATCCTAGTTAACCAACAGCCTACTTCCTCCTACCCCCCTCTAGAATTGCCTTATGCCTGTCCCATGCATTCTTGAATTCCACCACTGTTTTTGACTCTATGACCTCCTCAGGAAGGCTGTTCCATGCATCTGCAACCCTCTCTGTGAAGAAATACTTCCTCACATTACCTCTGAGCCGTCCTCCCTCTATCTTCAAATTGTGCCCCTTTGTTCTTGCGCATCTCTTTTTCTAAAAGATGCTACCCTCTTGGACTCTGGTGATTCCCTTGAGGTATTTGAAAATTTCTATCACGTTCCCCCCCCCCCTTTTCTCGAGGCAATACTTCTTAAGCTCCTTTAGTCTTTCTTCATATGTCTTCTGGTGCAGACCCTGCACCATTTTGCTTGCCCTCCTCTGGACAGCCTCCACCCTGTCTATATCTTTGCAGAGATGGGATCTCCAGAACTGTACACAGTACTACAGGTGTGGTCTTATCAACTGTCTGTACAGAGGGCCAACAACTTCCTATTTTCTACTGGTGATGCTGCTCCCTATGCATCCCAGTATCTCCCCAGCCCTCCTTACTGTCTTCTCACATTGCTGGCCCACCTTAAGGTCATCTGATATGACCACCCCCAGGTCCCTTTCCATTTTTGTTGTCAGTATCTGACCCCCCGTTGTGTACTCTTACCCTGGGTTTTTGTTTCCCAGGTGTATTACTTTGCACTTCTTTGCCCTGAATCTAAGCTGCCATACATTTGATCATTCCTCCAACCTTGCCAAGTCCCTTTGCATCCTTTCCACCCCACCTTACATATCGACCCTGTTGCAGATCTTTGAGTCATCTGCAAAGAGAGATACTTTCCCTTCCAGTTCCTCTGCAATGTCACTTATAAAGACATTAAAAAGGACCGGTCCCAGTACTGAACCCTGTGGTACCCCACTAGTAACCCTCCTTTCTTCACTGTGGATTCCATTTACTACTACCCGCTGTGTCGTGTTGTTCAGTCAGTGTTTTACCCAGGCTACCACCCTGGGACCCACTCCCAAGCTGGCTAATTTTTGTATTAATATGTTGTGCATGACTGTGTCAAATGTCTTGCTATAGTCTAGGTAGGCCATGTCCACAGCCCCTCCCTGGTCTACTACTTTGGTTACCCAGTCAAAGAAATCAATTAGATTCATTTGACATGACCTTCATGCTGTGAATCCATGCTTCCTTGGGTCCTGTGCCCCACTGGCCTCTAGGTACTCAACAATTCTTTCCTTCAGAAGTGATTCCATCATTTTCCCTACCACTGAGGTCAAATTGACAGGTCTGTAGTTTCCAGCCTCTGTCTTGCTCCCACTTTTGTGAAGGGGAATCACATCTGCCCTTCTCCTGTCCTCAGGTACCACACTATCCTCCCATGACTTATTAAAAATGGTAGTCAGTGGTCTTACTAGTTCTTCCCTTAGTTCTTTTAGAATTCTGGGGTGAATTCCATCAGGCCCCATTGCTTTATCCACCTTCAGTTTTAAGAGTTTTTTAAGAACCCTTTCTTCTGTGAAAAGACTAATATCAACCCCCCTATCCAGAGTGCTTCTATTGACTGGACTAGGTATCTTCCCCCAACTTTTCCACTGTGAATGCTGAGCAGAAACATTCGTTCAGTATCCCTGCTTTTTCACTGTCGCTGTCTGCCCAACCACCTTCCTCTTTATTTAGCCTCAGTATCCCTGCCTTCATCTATCTTTGCTCCCTAATGTACCTATAAAAGGTTTCATCCTCCTTCTTAACAGAGTTGGCTATCTTTTCCTTGGTTTGGGCCTTTGCTATTCTGACTGCCTTCCCTACTTCCTACTGCATTAACTGGTACAGTTCTCTGTCCTGCTCCTTCTGTGTTTCCTTATGCTTCATGAATGCTATCATTTTCTCCCTTACCTTCCACTCTACTTCTTTTGAGAACCATAGTGGTTTTTCTTTCATTTTGATTTATTTGCTTCACACAAAGGCTTGTTGCCTCTGAGATGGCAATTCTGATGTTTCCCCATTGTTGCTCCACCCCACCTTCTTGCCTGGTGCCGGGGCAGCTGTAGTACCATGTGGCAACATGCTTGGTTGGGGACTAGTGTGCATGGGTGAGGGGCATGGCCATGTAATGTTGGACCAATCCAAAATTTTGGGTCCCCCCTGGAAGCAGGACCTCATGCAGTTGCAGCACTACCACCATCACCATCTTCAGCAGCAGCTCCAGCTGTAACTGCAGGTCCTCCACAGTAGGATGTGCCTGTGCTCCTGGGCCGAAGTGTGGACTCAGAGCTTGAGCACCATGACCAGGCTGCTGCCAGTGCATATGGCCCTCCTCTGCCTGGTCCCCCCCCCGCAGCTCCCCAGTTTGGGAGTTCTTTGACTGTGTTGGGGGGACAGCAGCCTGGTCCGGTGTCATATTTGTGATGTGGAGGTGCACCGTGGCCCTCAGGGGACTCATCTGGGGACTGGGGGCCAACACACCCACATGCTGAATTACCACAAGGTGGAGTGGCAGACTGCCACAGAACGGGCCAGGCCTGCATCTGCTGGCTCTTCTGTGGCACTGGCAGAGGGTGTGGCTGTGCATCGCCATAGTAAGAGGAGGGCCACAGCAGCACCTGCTGCTCCACCAGCACCACCCCCACCAGCTGTACCACCAGTGGACCCCACAGAGCTGCCTGTAACTCAGGCTGGCATTGCAGTTCTGTGGGGTGGTGTAAAGGAGAACAATGAGAGGGTGAGTGCTGTCCTGCAGAAGTTGAAGCAGATAGAGAGACATCAATTGCAGATTATGTCCATGCTCCAAGTGCTGCTGGACCAGCAGGTGATCCCACATTAGCTTTTTTTTATCACACCTTCCCGCCCTCTGCCATGTCATAAAATGTAGTCCTCCACCATCCCCTGTATGTAAATGTAATTATGTCCTTGCTAATAAAAGTACCATAAAGGTAGCATGCTAATTTAGTAAAAATTCCTAATAGCAGACAGAGGGAAGGACTCAGTAGGACTTTTCATACATACATGCTCCCTACTGCCCTGTTGTTATAATCCAAGTTAAGAATGTGTACCCTGACATATTTCCGGTACCTCAGTAATATTTACTTTCTGTCGTGTAGTGGTTATGGAAAAGCAGGACTGAGCAGTGCAAGTATAATGTGCTAAACTGCATGTGTGCAGTCAGTGTTCTTTCCTGTGTGTGGACTGCAGACACTGTCCAGCTTCTTGCAAACATATATATGCTGACATGTTGCAGTGTGTATGGTATAAAGAATAAAGATAAGAATATATAATGTATATTTTATTTGTACCATCAGCAGCAGCATCAGACTAAGTGATGTGATATTTTTTCAAAGGTCTCTGGCCAGAGTACACCTTAGTCATATGGTGCATACATGACTTTTAGGAGATTATATAGCAACAAAAAATCCTGCTTTTCAACCAACTATACCCAAGAGACATGAAGTATTGGTGATGGTACGGCACCCAAAATATTTGACAGATGGTGTGCAGACACTATGAAGTCAGAAAATGCATAAGGTCCAGTTCACTGCCAAATGCCAACACACTGTGCTACCATAGTTCTTTTCATTTTCTGTTCTGGAATAAGTGATGTCTTTCTAGTTTAGACTGGCAGTGTCAGTTTTTTAGCAAGTTGATGTACACCATAACACGACACGGTGCCAGTGGTTGCACAGTGTGGTGGCAGTGGCCTGCAGGACCTGTTATATATTATGACTTTTAAAATGTCTGTACACCATGTCACAAACGCACTCCACCGGTCAGGCCCTCTGTTCCCAAAGTGCCAACCTCAGAGCACAATAGTGTGAACAGGTAACATATAGGGTAACCTTCCTGTCTGCTTTGGGTCCAAATCACTTGTAGTCTCAAGTTGTGAGGGGATTCAAACTGTGAACCTAATGCTAGCATACCCAATTAACAGGATCAGATATGTACTCTCTTTGGAGAATGCAGCATAATCCTTCGTGCCCAGTGGCACCTAACCAGGTATCCAAAATGAACCCTTAAAACTCTACAAGAGACCTTAGGTATATTCTTACCTTTTCTGAGTTGGAAACACCTTCACACCTTTTAAACCACTGTCAGACTTAAACATAAAGGCACTCCACATGCAAAAAAAAACAAACTGGGAAGACACAGGCAGTATCTTAAGAAAAGGTGATTTACTAAAAAGTTGTAAAATAAGTAATAATAAATACAGAACAAATATCAAAAGCTTACAATCTATAAAAGAAAAATAGGAAAGCTACAGAACAAAACTCCTACCACAATACATTTAGATCTTTACTATGTAAGGTATTACCTCTGTAAGTGCGTTTTAAGTTAGATCAGAGAACTGTCTCTCTCTTAGAGTCCCAAAAACATATGACATACTTTTCAGATACAAGTATCAGTTAACTGTGTCTCCACACCCCCTTTGTGAGTCATCTAGCTCCTCCTTTTAGAATTAAAAATTACAGACATGATTTCCTACCAGGAGGTATGTTAATAATGTGACATCAGAAGAAAAAAACATTTCCTAAACCTGACTCCTTAATTAAACTTTTCCATTTGATCTTAACATTCCCACACTGGCACCAAGGTGTTAAAAAGCCAACAGGAATCAGCTTAAATGATGTCCCTTTCTTGATATCATAAAATGTATATTTAGTTTCCAACTTCAAAAGGTCATAAAAGGTAATAAAGTCCCACTGGAAGGAAGGTAGTTAATTAACTGGTTCCCCGGTCAGTTTTAATTACATCCTGTGGTTTCAGCTGCTGACTTTGTAATTTAAAGGCCAAATCTCTCACACACTGACATTTCATACACAGACCATTTATTTATAATAATAATAATATCATGCAGGTAACCAGAAGCAGGGCAGAGCGTCACACATCATAACATATTTTGGGTGCCTCAGCAATATTTAATGTCTATTGGGTATGGTTTGTTGAAAAGCATGAGTTTTTTGTGCTATTATCTATGCAAAGTCATGCCTGTGTGCACCATGAGTGACTGAAGTGCACACTGGCCCAAGACCTCTAAAAAATATCATATTTACTCCATTGCTGATGATGGTACAGGTTTGCCTGGCAAAGGCACCTAGCTTCACCTGAGCTCTTTTCTTTTAGGTTGCTTGTAAGGACAGAGCAAAGAACCTCACCAGAGCAAGGAAAATGATTAAGGTTTGCTTTGGCTAGGCAGATTTACTGTGCGTTATTATTTTCTTTTGTACTCACAGGAATTGTTCATGTTTGTTTCTAACACTTTATTGCTTTATTTTTCTCCTATTCAAATTGTTGTTGCTGGGTATACCTTCTGCTGCATTATTATAGGGTGTGCCAACAGATTACTGCTGTAATCTTCTGATTCAAATTGTCTTTTGCAAGGTATAACTTCTGTTACTGCTTTATTTTTCTCTCTAGCAAGTGTTTCTTACAGGGCATATCTTCTGTGAAATTATTACAGGTGGTGCTTACATTGTTGTGACTTTTTATCATTAGGCTAAGCAAAATTACTGTTTGCCACTGTTTTATTTATTTTTTTGCTGAAAGATTTTTGGTTTGTCTCAGAGGTGTTGCAGTCTCCTTCTCACACTGAAGGAGCTAACTGCTTTCCTCCCACAGCTCTTCCAGGGGATTAGGTGTTTAACTGGGGGTGGGGGCTGGACCTGACAAACTGTTAGCAACTTTCAGCAGAAGGAAGGGTTAAAAGGTCAGATTAGTCAATATCCTGGAGGTGGAAGACTAGGTTTGCTAGCAAAGGCTTCCAGCTTCACCTGAACTCTTTTCATCTAGGTTGCTTGTAAGGACAGAGCAAAGAATCTTATGTAACCCCTTGTTACCCGGGGTTACTAGAATCCCAGTAAGACCTAGTGGTAGGCAGGGAAGGCAGCTTGTGAAACTCCAGTTAAATGGGTTTCACACTGTCTCACTCTGTTCTCAGTCATAGCGGAGACCTGAGAGATGACATCATCATAGAACTGTCGCAGCTGTATAAGCAACATTGGAATCTGCAGCACAGGGAGTGAGTTAGAACTTTGGGAGTTTTCAAAGTCATTCTTCTGTTTACCTCCAAGCAGGAAGGAAGTTTTTCTGTTTACCTCCTTGTAAGAAGAAGTTAGAGTCCAGTTTTAAGTGGTGGAGACCGCTGTCCAGGTCTCAGTGCCCTCCTCCGGGAGAGTAAAATCCCTCTGTGGGTTCCAGGGGCAATCCCCTAATTTCCTCTACAGAAGAAAGCTGCCTTTTTACAGTTTCTGTTCTGGTATTATAACAGTGAAAGAAGTGGTACTTCGCCTGTGGGGCACCTGCAATGAAAGGGTGAGTGTTTTGCTCTATTTGAGAGGGCAAACAATATGTCTCTTCAGTTTGAAAAATGTGAAGAAAGCTGGGATGTGAACTACTATTTGGGAGGTCTATTGTACTAGGACAAACAAATGGAGTAGTTTAAAATTTAAAGTCTGAATGGATTTCAAGTAATATTGTAGAGTGGGTGCTTCAGGTCATCCACTGTTTAATCTACATTTCAAAGTTTAAATTTCTGTTTATCCAGAGAAATGGCCGGGTATGGGCTGTAGGAGCTGGAGGTGGGAACACCCCCCATCTTTAATAACCAGGTCCACCTCTACAGATTTCTACTGTGATTGCTACTTGCCTTATGCGCTTGGCCAGTGATGAGGTAGGTACCCAGATGTGGGTCGCAAATTGGAAAATCTCTCTAAGAGTCACAGACTCTAAGTGGTGTGGGGAGCCACAGCTGGGAAAATATTCTCCTTGTTTGATGGGAGTCCGAAGGAAGTAAGAAAACAAATCTCTCTAAGAGTCGCAGACTCTAAGTGGTGTGGGGAGCCACAGTTTGGGAAATCATTCTCCTTGTTTGATGGGAGTCACAACAAGTAATTTGGGTTTATTCTTTAAATGGACTGTCAGTCAAGTGGCTGGCAGGGGAGCTGGGCCAGTCGGGCTGTGTATCCAAAGCACATGCAAGTCTGGGCTAAGTGCCTGGTGGGTCCAGAGCCAGACAACAGTAGAAATGGGTTCATTCTTTAAGTGGACCACCTTGTAGTCTCTGATCTGCATTTACAGTGAACGTAGCCCCTTGGGGGTCCATCTATGCTTTGTTATGTTCAGCTAGTTTTGAATAAAAGCCACACTGAAAAATCCCAATCCTGGTTCTGGACATTACAGTTATTGCTTCCTGTAGACGGATTTACTTGGGTGCCCCTGTGCAGAGTAGCCAAACCTAGGTCCCCTTGTGTCAGGTAACCTCATCCTCCCTGAACCCAGGTCCCCACCAGGTATTGCTGCCAACGCCAACAGCATGCCACCTGTCATTTTAGTAAAAAGGCAGGGGTGAGGGGTTACAAAAATGGAGGCACCGTTTTGGATTTGTTTGGGAAGGAAGGAAGGTGCTGGGCAAGTGGGCTAGCATTTTGGCTATCTGGCAGTGGGTAGCCCAAAAAAGCTGAAGCAATTTCCCTGGTGTGTTGCTGTGTGCTGTGAATCCTGTGCTGCTGTTTAAAAAATGCCAACTGTTTACCAAGGAGCATTAAAGCCAAAGAGTGTGCCCTTGTTCTGCATCATCAAAATTGTTTACAGCATGTTTGTCAGCTTTTAAAGTGAATTCTGTGAGGAAAAGTGTGGGAAACTAGGGGTAGCAACAGAGAAATTGTGCCCTGGACGTTTGAAATGCTTTTAAAATGAATTTCTGTGAAGGAAAGTGTGGAAGACTAGGAGTAGCAACAGAGAAATTATGCCCTGGACGTTGGAAATGTTTTCTGTGCAAAACTAGAGACTGCAGAGTTAATGGCAAAGTTACATGGTTGAAATGGGCTCCCGCCGTGGAGTCAGTTGAAAAAAAAAAAAAGTGCATTTTACAGTTTGAATTTGCCTGCTCGACGATCGCCGTGAGGAGAGGAGCCCTCGCGAGGAAGAAGAGGCTCATTTGCATGGCGTCGCGTGGTTGGTCAGTTTACCATTGGTCCCGCCCCTCAGCCAGCTCTTCTGAGTCTGCCTCAGCATTTGAGAGGGAGACAGAGAGTAGTGCGTGTACTGGCAGTGGAGGAGCGTTGCGAGGTATTCAAAGAGCTGTAAACATTCAAAAAGTGACTTTTTTAGTTTAAAATCAGGCTCAACCCGCAAATCGATCATGGAATTAGTGAATTTTGTGGTTAAAACGACGATCGTGGAGACTGCCCGCCCGTTTGCATTCAGAGGCCTTCAAAATCTGGCTGCAGGCCGTTTTACCCCATTGCAGCAAGTTGCTACCAATAACAGTGAGTAAACAATTAAAAAAAAACTGCTCAATCAGTGATTTTCAGTAATGCCATATAAAATGTGTGTGCAGCTGTATAGTCACTTTGCAAGTAACGACTGTGTGATGTCCTGCCAGCAAGTGCAAGTCTGTAAAGCCATTGAATGTGTGCATGGAAGTGAAAATAGCCTCAGTTTAAAGTTTGCAGCCAGAGAGAGACTGTGGGTTGTAAAAAAGTGCAACACTAGTAGAAGCAGGCAATCCTGTGCTGAAACCTGAAGTTTTAATGGGACTGTAAATAAAATGAGTGTTACCAGCATGTGAAAAGTCCAAGGAAAATCCTGTAAATGTGTGAAAAGCCAGATCAGAGCAAGTTGTGCAGTTTGAGTAAAAGTTATCAGTAGCTGATGTAAATCGGGTGTGCAGCGGCTTGACCCAGATTCTAACTGTTGATGCACAGGAGTGCTGCCGCCGACATTACAGGGTGGGGTAGTAAAGTAAACACAGCAGCAGAGGAGCCATTTTACAGCTAAGGGTGTGTTCAATAAAGTGGGACTTTCAGTTACAGTGAACTTTGCTTATTTTTCTGCAGTTATGGCCTCAGGACCAGCTCGTTACCCGGATCATGCCCGGGTTGCAGTAACAGCAGTGTAAATAGACTGAGAGATATTGAAAAGTGGTGCTATGGAGGGCAACTCCTCCTGATGTGGCTGTTCCACTATCCAGTGCGTGTATGCCAGATATGCTTGAGTGCTGGAAGGGATGTCTTTATGATTCCTCAACTGTGCTGGATGCCTTCAAAATATGGCTTGTATAAAGCGCCCAATTCGGTTTGGCTCCCACATGGACAAAATTCAGGAATCTGCAGTTGGCAGCACACAGCATCAGGCAGGCTTCCTGTGGGGAGGAGGTCCCTTGGGGGTGTGGCACAAAGCTAGAGGGGTGCAGAGTTAGAGACTGAACCTAGAGTTGAGGGTTTGGTTGCTGGATCTCAGAAAGGAAGTTCGGATAAAGCATCAATAGACCCCTGGGGCCTAGCCCAAGTCTCGCAGGTGGGGCATGAGATGGGAGGCATTTGAATGGGAGGTGTGACTTCCTCCGCCTCCTAGTGATGAATGGATAGTCTCGGGTGGAGACGACTGCTCACTCCTGGGCTCAGATACTCAGTGAAGAGGAAGATGAGGGAAACCTATGTGCCTTGTGAGAAAGGAGCGGTACATAGTCTCAAGATCTTGCCTCGGAGGAATGTGTTGAAGAACGTGGTGATGCCACTGCCCTGGCTTTACAAGAGGAAAAAGTCAGGGATCCATTTTTAATTTCTTTGAGGATGTGAAGCTGGCAGAACCAGGACTGGCCACCCCCAAGCCAGGCCAGCGGTCTCAGATTGACCAAAGCAAGTAAAGAGGAGAGACTGGTTCGTAGAAAGGCAAATTAAATCTATGGTATGACTTTTCCTACCTTTCCTCAGAGAGTCTGGGAGAGACTGAGGACTGCAAGAATCCTGGATTCTGGGATGAAGCAATGAAACATATTGCATCCTGGGGCCAACCAGCATGTAAAGAATAGACTGTTCCACTGAAAGATACATGGTGGAAGAGAGGCAGGACACTGTTTATGGACAGAGTGAGAATAGTGGACGGAGAGGGGCGTGAAGTCTCCCACTGTGTGAATTACGTGCATCCAGGCGGGTAATAATTCAAGCCCCTGACCCCCCAGTACTATTGGCCTCAGTGCAAGGACTTCCCAGTAATTAAACCCGTGCCTACAAAATGGAGAGCCGAGCAGTGGTAGCCTACACTGCCACACCAGACTGTGAAGTGCCCTTATTGATCCGCCAATATGAATAACCAAGGACTCAGGTGCTCCACATTCATCAGTCTATAGTGTACTGTCCTGTTCAGCAACCATCTACTGGCCCACCAGATGACTTCAGATCCAGAGGACACCAGCCCAGCTGTTTCTGTTCATCGTCTAGTAATCGGATGACGTCGGACCAGCTGTTTTTCTTTTGTTCCTGTTCTAAGGTTCCTTCTCCAGAGATGACATCAACCCAGCTGTTTCCATATGTGCCCTCTTGTGGTTCCGGAAGATGTCCGCCTAGCTGTAGCAGAAGAAATGCTGCCAGGGAGAGTCTTCAGCCGTGGACAAGGTTGGTGCAGTTCGTATACTACAAATGGCTGGTAAGTCCGAAAAACACTTTCTCTATCTTTATGACATTGCAGTACACACCCTACACTGCAGACTTCAAAAATGTGTGAACTGTCCGCAAAGACTCTCCCCTTCGGGACTTTGGCCTTTTAGAACTATGCTTTACAGGGCTCCGGCCCAGGAGAGACTCTTTATTGGACTAGCCTTTGGGCCTTGTGGTCACTAGTTGGGACTTTTAGAGCACTCCATCCCCCCAAATGTGTATTGTAAATAATGTCATTATTGTATTCTAATGTAACATATGTTATTCTACCCTTTTTCTAAAAAAAAATATATATATTTTTGGATTGTTCAGTGTTTTGTATAGTAGGAGTTGTTGTTTTGGTAGGCTGTGTATGCAAATTAGTTAGTGTGTTTTGTTTTTGTCTTTTCTTCAGGTGTTCTGAGAAGACAGAAGAGAAGACAAGAAGAGAGGAGGGGCTCATCGGAGTTTCCTCGTCAGTGCTTTATTGTGTAGAATTTAAAGTACTGTTTTGTTATTGCTATGGTTGTTACTGTGTTAACCCTTTTCCTTCTCCAGGTGTGGTTGTGGGGTTAGGGAGGAAGTATTAATTGGTATTTTAATGGTTGTAGTTGCAGGTTGCCCAAGGTCGGGGAGGTCCCCGGGTTTTGTTTTTCTTTTGGGATGTTATGTTAGAGGCAGATAGGTTTTCCCTAGAGGGTTAGGGTGGGATTGACAGGCTGTGGTCCTGAATGGCTGTAGGGACAGCAGTGGTGATCTATCAGGGCTATGCTCTGGATGGTTCTACCAGAGCCACTAGGTGTCCATAGTAAGTGGATAGTGTAGAGGCTGACATGTCAGCTTTAGGCCTCTAGACCCTTAGTGTTGCCTGCCTGTGCTTGCACATGGTAGGAGGAGGCCTGATCACCCCTCCACAGGTAGCACATAGGGTGGAAATGGCTCTAAGTCCTGGGTGCATAATGACTGGGGACAGTCATTTTCCTGAGTCAGAGGAGAGTGTAACCCCTTGTTACCTTGGGATTACTAGAATCAGTAAGACCTAGTGGTAGGCAGGAAGGAGTTTGTGAAACCTCAGTTAAATGGGTTTCACACTGTCTCACTCAGTGTTCTCAGTCACAGCTGAGACTTGAGAGATGACATCACCATGGAACTGTCGCAGCTGCATGTTCACATTGAATCTGCAGCACAGGGAGTGAGTTAGAACTTTGGGAGTTTTCAAAGTCATTCTTCTGTTTACCTCAAGCAGGAAGGAAGTTTTCTTGCCTCCTCTTTAGAAGAAGTTAGAGTCCAGTTTTAAGTGGTGGAGACCGCTGTCCAGGTCTCACTGCCTCCTCCCTCCGGGGGGGAGTAAAATCCCTCTGTGGGTTCCAGAGGCAATCCCCTAATTTCCTCTACAGAAGAAAGCTGCCTTTTTACAGTTTCTGTTCTGGTATTATAACAGTGAAAGAAGTGGTACTTCGCCTGTGGGGCACCTGCAACGAAAGGGTGAGTGGGCCAACAATATGTCTCTTCAGTTTGAAAAATGTGAAGAAAGCTGGGATGTGAACTACTATTTGGGAGGCTTATTGTACTAGGACAAACAAATGGAGCAGTTTAAAATTTAAAGTCTGAATGGATTTCAAGTAATGTTGTAGAGGGGTGCTTCCAGGTCATCCACCGTTTAATCTACATTTCAAAGTTTAAGTTTTTGTTTGTCCAGAGAAATGGCTGGGTATGGGCTGTGGGAGCTGGAGGGTGGGAACACCCCCATCTTTAGTAACCAGGTCCACCTCTATGGATTTCTACTGTGATTGCTACTTGCCTCATGCGCTTGGCCAGTGATGAGGTAGGTACCCAGACGTGGGTCGCAAATTGGAAAATCTCTCTAAGAGTCGCAGACTCTAAGTAGTGTGGGGTGCCACAGCTGGGAAAATATTCCCCTTGTTTGATGGGAGTCTGAAGGAAGTAAGAAAACAAATCTCTCTGAGTCGCAGACTCTAAGTGGTGGGGGGAGCCACAGTTTGGGAAATCATTCTCCTTGCTTGATGGGGTCACAACAAGTAATTTGGGTCATTCTTTAAATGGACCATCGGTCCAGTGCCGGCAAGGAGGCGGGCCAGTCGGGACTATTGTCAAAGTGCATGCAAGTCCGGGCTGAGTGCCTGGTGGGTCCAGAGCCAGACAACAGTGAAATGGTTCATTCTTTAAGTGGACCTTTGAGTCTCTGATCTGCATTTACAGTGAGCGTAGCCCCATTGGGGAGTCCATCTATGCTTTGTTATGTTCAGCTAGTTTTGAATAAAGCCACACTGAAAAATCCCAATCCCTGGTTCTGAACATTACAGTTATTGCTTCCTGTAGGCGGATTTCTTAGGTGCCCTGTGCAGAGTAGCCAAACCTAGATCCCCTTGTGCCAGGTAACCTCATCCTCCCTGAACTCAGGTCCCCACCAGGTATTGCTGCCAACGCCAACAGCATGCCACCTGTCGATTTAGTAAAAAGGCAGGGGTGAGGGGTTACACTTACCAGAGCAAGGAAAAAGGATTAAGGCTTCTTTTAGCTAGGCAAATTTACTGTGTGTTATTATTTTCTTTGTACTCACAGGGATTGTTACTGTTTGTTGCTAACATTTTATTGCTTTATTTTTCCCAGGTTCAAATTGTTGCTGCTGGGTATACCTTCTGCTGCATTATTACAGGGCGTGCTTACAGATTACTGCTGTAATCTTCTGATTCAAATTGCCTTTTGCAAGGTATATCTTCTTGTACTGCTTTATTTTTCTCTTTAGAAAAATGTTTCTTAGATGGTATATCTTCTGTGAAATTATTTATGTGAAATTATTATAGGTTGTGCTTTACATGTTTTACAGTTGTATCTATCATTAGGATAAGCTTTCAGGGCTGCTGCATTTGTTGCTGGCTGATTGTTTCTGCTCTTACCTCCTTGTTTCTTTTGTCTGTAGATCTTTTTGGTAGGAAGAGCCCATACCCACCACCCCCATCCCCAGCCACCCTACACTACATTTCATTTATAAGGTAGCACAGTTGTGACATTTCCAGTAGAAAAGCAGAAAGGGGCGGATCAGAGGGATATCCACATAGTGACCTCATTTACAGGGGCACAAGTAATTTTACTTGTTATAACAAGTTATACAAAAAGAACAGGTTACTCACCTGTAACAGTAGTTCTAGGAGTGGTATACAGTATGTTGTTCATCCACGCTCTTTAGCATGTCCCCTTCCACTTTAAATCTTGCTGGAAGTCTTCAAGCTGGCTCCTCCCACCCCCTCCATGTGGCAGAACCCTCGGCTATGCCCCATGATGCAAGATCTTAGCCCGCTGGAAGCCAGGTGTTGTGCGTCGGCAGCCGGGGAGGTCGGGTGGGTCCGTGTGGATGAACAACATATACCACGCCTAGAACTACAAATACAGGTGAGTAACCTGTTCTTCTAGGATTGTGGATATGCTGTTCATCCACACTCTTTGGCAGACTCCTAGCAGTTCTCTGGGAGGAGGGAGGCAAGGCACATACCCCCTACTTGGGAAACAGAGATTGGAGAACTGAGGCCCCAAAACCAGCATTCCGGTGTGACTCAAGGTCAATATGGTAATGGGTAATGAAGGTGTTTGCTTGCTTCCAGGCAGCAGTCCAGATTTTCTGGATAGGGATGTCCCTGAAAGCAGCCACTGAAGCAGTGGTATGGCAGATAGAATGAGCTCTTACTCCTCTGGGAGGCTCCTTGCCCAATAACTCATAACACAGATCTATGCATGATGTAATCCATCTGGCAATAGTCCACTCTGCTGCAGGTCTGCCAGAAGTGGCTTCAACATAGGTGACAAACAGTTGGCGAACCTCACTCCGAATTTCCGCCGTACTCTCCTTGTAATAGGAGAGAGCGCATCTCAGGTCCAAAGTTTGGAACATGTACTCGGCCTCCAAGGTGAAGTTAGGGTAATAAATCATCAGAGTTAACACCTGGTTAAGGTGAAACTCTGACACCACCTTCTGAAGGAATTTCAGGTGGGGGCATAGGACAATCTTGTCCCTGTGGAAGACCAGATAAGGGGAGTCACCAAAAGCTCCTGGAGCTCCCCTGTCCTTCTGGCAGATGTGATAGCCACCAAGAAGGCCGTCTTCCACGACAAGTGTGACAATGCACACTTGTGCACTAGTTCGAATGGCTTGCCCATGAGCTTTGCCAGTACCAGCAGAAGATCCCACAGAGGTGGAGTTTCACGCACTGGAGGGGATATGTGATCCAGGCCTTTGAAAAGGCACCCAACCACTGCCTCCTGTGCCAACATTGTCTGACTGGCCCATGCCCGGTAAGCTGAGATGGCGGTCAGGTGCACCCTAAGGGTTGTTGACCGCAGACTCCCTTTGAGAGAGAGACCAAAGGTAGTCAAGAATGTTCCTGGACAGGACAAAGGGTCCAGGCCCTTGCCTGACACCAAATGGAAAACCTTTTTCCATTTGAAGGCATTACATTTCTGAATCTAACTGGAGGGTGGCTTAGCAGCTTAGGGTGTACAAACACAGCTGTCTCCAATTACAACTTCCTGATGTTTCTGACAGAACAGAACTTTGGTTTCAGAGCAAGATACAGCAGTCTAGAACTACTGTTTTTTTACTAATTGCCCTCTTTCACACCCAAAGCCAGTTCTACTTTTATAGCCACTGGATTTGACGGACAACAGGAACTTCCTGTTTGGCAGTAAGAAGGGAAGGATCACCGAGACACATTAGTTTCATCAACCTTGAAGAAACCTAAAAAAAATAACTCTTCCCCCCCCCCGGCTGCTGGAGATCTGAATCCAAGCACGGAAGGAGGAGACTACTGAAGACTACAGGAAGTTCTTGTCCCTGAATAGGAAGGGTGAGAGTTGTAAGAGCACATAGGCAGTAGGAAAGTAAGTGTAAAAATACATAGAGGGAGGAGACAGTAAACATACAAAGCAACAGGAGAGGGGACACAAAATAAGTCAAGATGGGAGTGGTGCAGTGCAATGGCTGTGGGACAGCAGTGTTCTGGGAGACATTCTGGAGGCTACGATGCTGCCCTGTTTGCAGGCACCTCTCTGGTCTGAGGGAGGAGGTTGCCCGTCTCTAGGTTGACCTGGCTAGGATTTATGAAACCTCTTCCCCACCAGGGACCACCATGAGGCCACCACCGTTACCTCAGAGATTGCCAAGAAAGAGGCGGGTTGGATCAAGGTGGGCTCAGGGAGGGGAGAGGTGGTGGAACAGAGTGCATCCCTCCAGTTGTACCTCTTCACATTTCTTATGCTGTTCTGGTAAGTGGCTCCTCTATGGAGGCACCTGCAGTGGAGACCAAGGAGGATGCTAGGAACCTCCACAAAGGAGACCCAAAAGAGGGTGGCACAAGAGCCCACAGGGGAAGGAAACAACTCCTGGTGGGGTACTCAATCATTAGGGGGTAGAAGTGGGGGAGGAAAGTAAGTTGCCTGCCTGGTGCTATGGCTCAGAGGGACAGGAAGTGAATCCTCAGGATCACGGGAGCAGCTGCATGAGGGAGGGAGCTGGATGTCATTGTCCACCTAGAAACAAATGACCTGGCTGTGAATGGGATCAGACTGGTGCAAGAGGAGTTTGGGGAGGGGCCTTAGACAAGTAGCATGTACGGTAACCTTCTCGGAGGTGCTGCTTGTCTATGGCAAAGATGATGCTAGGGTATTCTGCACCATGGGATTCAATGAATGGTTGATAAACTGGTGTGGAGCTCAGAATTTGGCTTCATTGGGACTGGGAGTCACCTGGAGGGATGCAGGCTTATACTGGTGCGATGGTCTGCATCTGTCAGGGGGAACCAGGATCTGGGTGACAGGTTTAATGCTTCATTGGCAAGCATTTAAACTAGCCAAGGGGGGAGGTACTGAAAAGGAGCAGGGAAATCCCAGCCTCCCCCAACAAAACAAAGTAGTTAGAGATATAAACACCAAGGTAGAGACATCAGTAGGGAGCAGGACAGGGATAAATGCAGAAAAAGGTGGTAAGGACAGGGATAGGGCTAAAAGGGGTAAGGCCATAAAAAATAAATGGAAGGTGATGAGTACCAATGCCCGCAGTCTGGGCAACAAGCTCCCTGAACTAGTGGCCCTGATGGAAGAGGGATGCCTGGATATTGTGGCAGTCACTGACACATAGTACACAGAGAACCAAGACTGGGATGTCAACATACCAGGATACACAGTCTACAGGAAGGACAGGGTGGGTAAAAGAGGAGAAGGAGTAGCTCTCTGTATAAGCGAAGGGATTAAAGCAACAGAACTAAAGAGTAAACAGGAAGTTGATGAGTCACTATGGGTCACGCTGGAGACAGGAAATGGCACCACAATCCACATAGGGGTTGTGTACAGACCCCCATCTCAGGGGGAGGAAATGGACAAGGAAATGATAGAAGGCATCCTTAAAATGGCAGAAAAAGGTGAGATATTGTTAATGGGGGACCTGTATATGCCGGATGTTAACTGGAGTACCTTTGCTGCAGGCACATCCAACAGCAGGGTCATTCTTGATGCCCTACAAGGGGCATGCCTCAGACAGCTAGTATTGGAACCCACTCGGGAGGGAGCAATCTTAGACCTGGTACTCTCAATGGGGAAGGAGAAAGGATCTCAGATTTAGAAGTGGGTAGCCATTTGGGAATAAGTGACCACCAAACAGTGTGGTTCACAATAAACACAGCCATAGAGTCAAGCCATACAAAAACAAGAGTACTGGATTTTAAGAAGGTTGACTTTTGGAAAATCATAGAGTGCCTCAGAAAAGCACTAGCAAATGGGCAAGAAGGAGGGGTGGAGGAACAATGGAGAATAATCAAAACAGCCATCGCAGAGGCAACAAAGACTTTGTAAACAAATCAACAAAACAAAATGAAGGAAAAGCCACTATGAGTTCTCAAAGAGGTGGCAAGGATGGTTAAGGAGAAAAGGATAGCATTCAGGAAATAAGAAAACAAAAAGGAGCAGGACAGAGAACGTCATTCAGTTAAAGCAGAAGGAGGCAGTGAGGCAGTCAGAATAGCAAAGGCACAAACTGAGGAAAGAGAGTCAACTCAGTTAAGAAGAATAAAACCTTTTATAGGTACATTGGGAGCAAAGAAAGATCAAGGGAGGATACAGAGACTTATATAAAGGGAGGAATGTGGGCAGAGGTGACAGTGAAAAAGCAGGGATACTGAGCGAATATTTCTGCTCAGTATTCTATGCGAGGAAGGAGGGGAGGTACATAAAGCAAACAAGGAGAAACTCTGGTGAAGGGGGTTGATACCAGTCCATTCACAGAAGAAAGGGTTTTGAAATAACTTTTGAAACTGAGGGTGGACAAAGCAATGGGGCCTGATGGGATTCACCCAAGAATTCTAAAAGAACTAAGTGTAGAACTAGTAACACCACTGACTACTCTCTTTAACAAATCATGGGAGGATGGGGTGGTACCTGAGGACTGGAGTAGGGCAAATGTGATTCCACTTCACAAAAGTGGGAGCAGGGCAGAGGCAGGAAACTACAGACCAGTTAGTTTGACTTTAGTGGTAGGGAAAATAATGGAATCACTTCTGAAGGAAAAAATTGTTGAGCACTTAGAGGCCAGTGGGGCACAGGACCCAAGGCAGCATGGTTTCATAGCAGGAAGGTCATGTCAGAAGAACCTAATAGATTTCTTTGACAGGGTGACCAAAGTAGTAGACCAGGGAGGGGCTGTGGATATGGCCTATCTAGATTTTAGCAAAGCATTTGACACAATTGCACACAAAAGATTAATATACAAGTTAGCCAGCCTTGGAGTGGGTCCCAAGGTGGTAGCCTGGATAAAAAACTGGCTGGACAACAGGACACAAAGGGTAATAGTAAATGGAGTCCACAGTGAAGAAAGGAGGGTAACTAGTGGGGTACCGGATGGTTTGGTACTGGGACCGGTCCTCTTTAATAGCTTTATAAGTGACACTGGAGAGCACCTGGAAGGAAAGGTATGTCTCTTTACAGATGATACAAACATCTGCAACAGGGTTGATACACAAGGTGGAGTGGAAAGAATGAAAAGCAACTTGGCAAGGTTGGAGGAATGGTCAAATATATAGCAGCTCAGATTTAATGCAAAGAAGTGCAAGGTAATGCATCTAGGGAGAGGCATCAGCAGCAGAAAACAGGAAGTTGTTATCCCTCTGTACAGACAGTTAGTGAGACCCCATCTGGAGCACTGCGTGCAATTCTGGAGACCCCATCTCCACAAAGACATAGACAGAGTGGAGGCTATTCAGAGGCGGGCAAAAAAAATGGTGCAGGGTCTGCAGCAGAAGACATACGAGGAGAGTCTAAAGCAGCTTAATATGTATACACCTTGAGGAAGGAGGGGGAGGACATGATAGAAACTTTCATATTCTAAGGAATTGCAATGAGGGTGTGTTTCAGCGAAGAGAGTTACAGAACAAGCGGATAGAATTTGTTATAGAGGGTCGGCCTGAGGTGTGTTAGTAAGTATTTTTCTCAGAGGTTGTTGGTGCATGGGTCAGCCTTCCTGAGGAGGTTGTGGAGTCAGGAACAGTGGGAGAATTCAAGAATGCATGGGACAGGCATAAGACAATTCTAGTAGGGGGTAGGAGGAAGTACGCATGTTGATTAACTAGAATCTGCAGCTTATCCATCAGGTAGGGAAATGGGCAGACTAGGTGAGCCAAGCGGTCCTTATCTGCCATCAAATTCTATGTTTCTATGGTCGATTCCTTTCTGGATGCCTCCACCATGGTGAAGACATCTTCGGAAAGACTCAAAGCCTGGAACTCCAGCCGCTCAGGTACCAGGCTGTGAGGTGCAGAGACTGAAGGTCCAGATGGAATACCTTCCCCTGGTTGACTGAGATCAGGTCCAGGCATGCTGAAAGCCGCTCCGGGGGCCTGCAGCTGAGACTGAGTAGATCTGGATACCAGAACTGGTGACGCCAGTCTGGGTCTAGGCTATCAGGATCACCTTCGCCTTGCCCCTCCTCACCTTGAGAAGCATCTTGTGGATCAAGGAAAATGGAGCGAAGGCATAGAGGAGGCCTGGGGTCCACAGCCTCAAGAAGGCATCCCCCTGCAGTGAGTCCTGCTGAGGTGGGATGGGCATGGAACAGTTTCAGCTTGGTGTTGTCCCTGGAGGCAAACAGATCCACCATTGGTTTGCCCCAGTGGGAGAACAGGCTGTAAGCTAGCTCTGGATGAAGAGACCACTCATGGGATGTCTCACCTAAATGGCTGAGAGCATCTGCCAGATGGTTAGAGGCTCCTGCCACATAGATAGCTAGCACATTTGCCTCCAAACAGCTCACGAGGGTCCAGATGTGGAGTGCCTCTCAGCACAGCAGATGGGAGTGTGTGCTGCCCTGTTTGTTGAGATAGTACATGGTTGTGGTATTGTCTTTCTGGACTTGAACCACTTGACCCCAGAGTTGAGGGACAAAAGTGAACAGTGCCAGTCTGACTGCTCTGAGCTCCAACAGGTCGATGTGACATTGGGACTCCTCGGGGGACCAGAGCCCATGGGCCCTTTTGTCCCCCATGTGGGCTCCCCAGTACATGAGAGAGACATCAGTCGTAAGGACGACCGTCAGCTCAGGGCGGATAAATGGGATCCTTTTGTGCAACCAGTCTGGGGTGGTCCATCAGTGAAGAGCGTCCCACATCTTCTGGGTTACAGTGATCAGCTGGTCAAAATGACCGTGGTGCTGAGTCCACTGGGTGGCCAGCTCCCATTGGAGGGGCGCATGTGCAATCGGGCCCAATGTACCACTGAGGTGACTCCACCATGTAACCCAGAAGGCGCAGAACGTCCCAGGCAGGGCGCAATTGCCCAACCAGAAATGATTGGGCAAAGGAGGAGAGAACCTCTGCCCTGTCTGACAGGAGCTGAGCTCTGGCTTGATGAGAGTCGGGCTCTTCCCTGATGAAGCCCATCACCTGAGAAGGCACAAGTTCCGACTTGGCCTCGTTGATCAGGAGGCCGAGTTGGTAGCAGGTCTGGAGGGTCAGGTCCCTGGATCTCTCCACCTCTTGTTGGGTGGAACCTGCTAGGAGCCAATCTATTATCGAAGTAGGGATAAATCCTGACCCCGCAATGCCTGAGATGGGCTGCCACCACTACAATGCATTTGGTGAAAACTGTGGGGCCAATGACACACCGAACGGCATGGCTCAGAATTCGTACGGGGTCCCCCTGACCCTGAAGTAGAAGAACCACTGATGAGATGGACAGATTGGGACATGAAAGAATGTGTCCTGCAGATCCAGTGAACAGAACCATGTTTCACTTCAAGGATGGTATGATCTGGGACAGAGTGACCATCCAAAAGGTGCGTGACCTGAGATATTGATTCAGGTCATGCACATCTAGAATGGGGCACCAGCCCCCCATCCACTTGGACACCTGGAAATACCTGGAGACAAAGCCTGGGTCTGCTGGAGGATCCCCCACTGAAGCTACTGCCTCCTTGACGAGGAACTGAGTAATGTCGTCTTGAAGGGCTAACTGAGTCTGGGCAGATACTCTTTCCTCCCGAGGGCCGCAGACTCGGCTTGGAGGGTACTGCTCGAATTCCAGAGGCAGTCCCTGACTGACCATTTCAAGAACCCACCTGTTTGAAGTGAGAGTGGACCAGGCAGAAAGGAAGTGGTGGAGCCAGCCCCCCATGTGAGGACCCAGAGCTGGCATGATGGAGAGGGGGAGGCAGCCCCCACCCATCACTGAGCAGGCTTGGAGGAGGAGAAGGATCCAGGACCCGAACTTCAGCCTCCTTTATGGGCATGGGAGGGCCTGGGCTTGGGCCGGGGGTGCCAACCTTGAGTCTGCTGCTGTTGCTGATGCTGCTGTCCTCCTTGAAAGGAGAGCTTCTGCGCTGCAGGGGAGGAGTGCCGAAAAGGCTTCTTCTTTTACTTCTACTGGTTCTTGCCCAGAGAACCCTTGGCAGAAGTAGCATCCAAGGTGGCACTGGACTGCTCAATGCACTGAAGGTGACCAGCCACACCTGGGCTGAAAAGGTCAGTCCCCAGGAAAGGCACATCAGCTAGTTTATGCAGAGTATCTGCCAGGAAAGAGAAGAGTCTCAGCCAAGCCCTGCAACAAGAGGCAACTGCAGCTGCCATCAAAAGAGCACCAGAATCCCCAATGTTTAGGGCTGTCTGAAGCTGCTGTTTGGAAACAGCTTGGCCCTGATCCCAGACCTGCTTGACCGTGGTCTGCATGTCCATGAGGAGATGTAGGAGGACTTCATCCAAAGACCCCAAGATGGTGTGGGAGAAGTGCTCCATGATGACGGCCGAACTTGCCTAATGAAGGCTCAAGGAAGAAGCCACATAGACCTTCCTGGCCAAATGGTCCAAGAGCTTGGGACTCTTTCCTGGGAGGTCAGTCAGTGTCAGCAGAACTGCCAGTATGCCTGAACACAGAGGCGGTCAGTGCTCTGTGAACCCCGCAAGGGACCCCATGGGCACCACATACTTGCGGACCATATGGGCAGATGGTGCTGGAAAAGAGGCAGGGTGCTGCCAGAGTTCTAAGGCCAGGCCAACAATGGCCTCGGCCACAGGAAAAGCCTCCGCTGGGGTATCCCCTCTCTTAAGGATGTCCGTGACAGCGTACTCCACCTTTTTCTGGATTGGCTCCAGGGGCATCCGTGTGGACTCAGAGATGAGGTGAAGATGCCCTGAAAGGATGAAGGGCCTTTCTGCATCTTTAATCCACCATCTGATTTGTCATGCCCAGGATGAGAATGCAGGCTGGTCTCATCTGAATCCGAGGAATCCGAATACAAGCATTGACCGCCCAGGTCACCCTTGACCCGCCGAGGACAGTCCGGGGTAACAGTGACTGAAAGATGCCAGGAAAGCACAGTGTCTGGCCTATCTTTTTTAGAAGGAGCCCCTCCCACAGGCTGCTTGGGTGGTGGTTCCACCACTATCAGTGGAGAGAACGGTTTAGGCCAAACTGGAGGTTTTGCCAGCTCCGCTGGTGGTGGTACAGACTTGATCGGCTCTGAAGGAGTCGGCTTCAGCCTAGGAAGCGATAGCCATGTAATGGCTGGGGTGGAAGTTGGGGTCGGCTTGTGCCCGGTCAAAATCAGCTGCTGCCACATGAGGTCCTCATAGCACTGGAGTTTACGCCGGAGTCTCCCTCATCCGAGGAGGACGAAGATGACCGATGGTATTGCCTCTTTTCACAGCATTCATGGCTCTTCCTCAGCCTTTCAGTCGAGGGGATCTGGGACTTCAGTCACTTGGAAGACACCGGCAAGACCGGTGATTTCCCGGGGTCAAGGACCACTTCCTTAATGGGAGTCCCAGCAGACTGGTTCTCCTCGTCAGGGAAAGTGAGAACTGGAGTTCGATCGAGAGAATTGTCAACCAGAGTCGGCGATAGTGCATCGATCAGATTGACTGGCCAGACGGTAAAGCCAAGAAGCCAGCAGCTGAAGAAGTAATCTCAACCGAAGTCGAGACTGCATGTTCCTGGGACTGAGATCTCTTCCGCTCCCAAGAGCAACTCTGTCAGGACGAAGATGAACCCAGGTCCTTCTTCCGCTTACAAGATCAAGAGGAGTGCATGTCTGCGGGACCCTCTCCCTTAGTCGGGAGAGACTGGCATAACCCTCAGAAGGAACCCGAGAAAGTGGAGCCCAGGTTGAGCGGAATGAAGAATCTCTGAGAAATTTCTGCAGCCAAGCCACTTCCTATTCGAATGCTTGCATGCTTTCCAATTGCTCGGCGAATCCTGCAGCCACGGAAACTGCCCACCGAGCCTCTGTTTCTCTGGCCTCCCCAACTTCAGGTGTGCAAGACAGTCGTTGAGGACGTTAGGAAGGAAAGAGAGACAAAGATCGCATTTCGAGGTGTCATGGTTGACACCAAGACAGTAAATGCGTGCCGTGTGGGGATCGTTGTGTGACATCCTCTGGCCACAGGAACACTGGCAAAATCCCGGGGAAGACTTGTTTTCCATAATTGAAGGTATAGAATCATGATTGCTACTGCAAACTAGACAGATTTTCGGAATAACCAAAAGTTTTGAAGCCAGGCCCTACAAACTGCGTGGGCACAAGGGAGGCAACCTGAATCTTCCTGTGGAAAGGAAGATCTGGAGTCATGGGGCAGAGCCAAGGGTTATACCACCTGGCTGGTTGGGAGGAGCCAGCTTGAAGACTTCTGGCAAGATTTAAAGTGGAAGGGGACATGCCAATGAGTGTGGATAAACAACAAAACCATGATCCTAGAACAAACAAAACATAAAATTAAACTTTTGCTTTCATTTTCCTCCTTCTAATTACTCTGACCAGGTTATATACCCAGCAACTTATCTGGAATGGATATTATTAACTGCAGGTACTGTGGGACACTTTTCAAAAGGGTAGTTATACAGGATTTAGGACACTGTCCCACATGATGAGCCATTGGAGAGATAAGGGCTCAGCTCCAGGCAGCATGGGCAGAGATTGTGTGCCTCAAATTGCATATTCAGGCAGAAATATATTATAAGAATCGCCTGCCATTTCCCCAACATCCAACAGAAGCACCTCGACCGCAGAGTGTAGTTGGTCCGGGAGGTTGGCAGGTGGTTACGAAGGGAAAAATCAGGTGCCCCATCACTCGGTGCTATCCAACATATCACCTCCACAAACCATATAAAAAACTACAAATGGGTATCTGCCTCTATCTCTGAAATCAAACAAAGGGCCAGAGAACACTGCAGAGCAGGACACTGCAGCACAGGAGCTAGCACAACAAAACTCGCCCCAAAACAGGAACCAAAACAAAAAAGCAAAAAGGAAATACAAAAAACTTCTGATCATAGGAGACTCCGTGATTTGGGGATTTGATACCTATCTCTAGCCAGGGGTAATGGTCAGATGTCTCCTAGGTACATCAGTGTGGAGAGACACTGACCACATTGCTAAAACTGTACAGGAAACAGGAGAAAACATTGATGTCCTGGTACACATAGGGACTAACAATCTTGTCAGCCAGTCAGTTGTGGAGACCAAGGAACACCTGACCAGACTGGATGACAAACTATCATTCATTTCATCCAGAATCTCCTTCTTTGAGATCCTGCCAGTCTGGGAGAGGGGGGGCAGATGGACGGAAGGTCAGAGAAGGGGAGATAGGGGAGCTAAACATGTGGCTCAAGGGCTGGTGCCAGGAAAAAGGACACAAATTTGTAGGGAACTGGCAACAATTTTGGGAGTGAAAGTCCTTTAAATTTGATGGAATGGATCTGACTAAGGAGGGAGTCAGTGCATTGGGGCAGACTTTTGACGACATTGCAGAATGTTTAAACTAGCAAATGGGGAGAGGGGTGCAGCACCCAATACGTCGAATGGGAAGAACACCCCTCCCCCCCTCAGCTAGTGGTCAAACAGGAGTTCAGCATGTTTGTAGTTCATTTGCATCACCAGGTAAGGTAAAAGGTCTGGCTCCCCATACAACCACTGGGGAAATGCCAGACCTCGCCCAACAGCTAACACACTGAAATCTGGCCAATGGAAAACCATGTACACAAATGCTCACAGTCTGGGAAACAAGATCCCAGACCTGCAGACAATAATGACAGAGACTAAACTGGACATAGTATCGATTAGTGAGACATGGTTTACCAGTAATCACACTTGGGAGACTTCAGTACCTGGCTATGTACTGTTCAGAAGACACTGAGGTGCAAAAAAGGGGGGGGTGGAGTGGCCCTTTGTGTCAATGAAAATATAAAAGCTACAGAAATTCAGAATACACATAAGGAGCCAGAAGAACTGTGGGTCACCCTGGAAACAGGAAATGGGACAGCCATATGAACTGGGGTTGTCTACAGCCTTCAGACGAGGGGGAGGACACAGACACATTACTGTTAGATGATATACAAAAAATGACAGCTAAAGGGGAGGTTTTGATAATGGGAGACTTCAACATGCCAGATACAGATTGGCCAATACCAGCAGGAACATCTGCCAGAACTAGACACATAGTAGATTCCTTGCAGGGGGAGGGCCTCAAACAACTGATACAACAACCCACAAGAGACAGGGCTATCCTAGATCTAGTATTGACAACAGGGAAAGGATCACAGATCTCCAGGTAGAGGGTCACCTGCGGGCCAGTGACCATCACATGGTATGTTTCAATTTGGCCACTAGAACTAAATCCTCCCATTCCAAGGCAAAAATATGGGACTTCAGAGGAGCTGACTTTGATAAGATGGCCAACAGATTTATGCCAGCCCTGGAAAAAAGAAGTACAAGTGAGGGGGTACAAGCAAAGTGGTCAAGCATTAAGGATGCAATACTTGAAGCAACATCCCATTGTGTTACAGAGAAAAGGAAATGCAAAAGAAAAAGGAACCACTTTGGTTCTCAAAAACAGTAGCAGAAAAGGTCAGAGCCAAAAGGCTGGCCTTCAGGAAAATAAGGGAACGCAGTAGGATGAAGATAGGGAGGCATACCAAACTTCCCTAAGGGAAGCAGGGAAGGCAGTAAGGCAGGCAAAGGCCCAAACCGAGAAAACACTAGCACGAACAATAAAAGAAGGTGACAAGACTTTCTATAGGTACATCAATGAAAAGGAGAAAGTCCAGAGGGAGTATTGCTAAGATCAAAGGAGATAAGGGGGCGGGTGAGGAGGAGGAGGACCATGTAAAGGTATCTAGCCTAAATATGATACTTCTGCTCAGTATTGACTGATAAGAAGGTAGGGCAGGGCCCACAACTCAGCACCATGAACACAGGGAGAGGAAGGTGTGCACTAGTCCCTTCACAAAAGAAAGGGTCCTACAAGGCTTGATAAGCTCAGGGTGGACAAGGTAATGAGACCTGATGGCACACATCCCAGGGTGCTAAAGGAGCTAAGGGTAGAACTAGCAGAGCCATTATCAGAACTGTTTAGTAAGTCTCTGAGTAAAGGGGAGGTCCCAGAAGACTGGAGAAGGGCTCATGTGATCCTGCTCCACAAGAGTGGCAGCAGAGAGGAGGCAGGGAACTACTGACCAGTCAGTCTTACCTCAATAGTGGGCAAGATTATGGAGGCACTCCTTAAGGAAAGGATAGTGCAACACCTGGAATCTATAGGAGCACAGGATCCTAGACAGAATGGGTTTAGAACAGGAAGGTCCTGTCAAACTATTCTCATAGATTTTTTTGGGTAACCAGAGTGGTGGACCAAGGGAGAGCAGCTTATGTTGCCTACCTTGACTTCAGAAAAGCTTTCGATACTGTTCCACACAGAAGATTGATTAATTAGCTGGGTAGGCTCGGGGTGGGTCAGAAGTTGGTCAACTGGGTGACAAACTGGTTGATGGTCAGAAAACAGAGAGTGGTAGTAAACGGTATATAGTCAGAAGAGATGCAAGTCACAAGTGGGGTACCTCAGGGATCAGTCCTGGAGCCAGTCATTTTCAATATCTTCATCAGTGACATTGCAGATGGACTGGAGGGTAAGGTTTGTCTGTTTGCAGATGGCACCAAGATCTGCAACAGAGTAGATGATCCAGATGGGGTGGGCAGAATAAGAAGAGATCTGGATAAACTGGCAAAATGGTCAGAAGGGTGGCAACTGAGGTTTAATGCAAAGAAGTGCAAGATCATGCACATAGGGAAGAGATACCCTGAAACCACCTATAGGCTGAAAGTGGAGTTGTTGACAGTCACAAGGAAAGAAAGAGACTTGGGAATCATCATCACAAATTACCTGAAATCATCCAAGCAGACCACTAAAGCAGAAGGTAAGGCTCGGGGGATGTTGGGGTGTATTAGTAGGGGTATCACAAGTCGTAAGAGGGAGGTAATAATCCCTCTTTACAAGACACTGGTAAGGCCCCATCTGGAGTACTGCATGCAGTACTGGAGGCCACACCTTCACAAAGACATTAACCAAATTAAGGCAGTCCAGAAGGGCAACCAAAATGGTGTAGGGACTGCATCAGAAAACATGAGGACAGATTAATGGAGCTCAATATGTATACCCTAGAACAAAGGAGGGAGAGAGAGGTGATATGTTTGAAACATTCAAACACCTTAAGGGCATTAAAAGGTGAAAAAGTCTAACATGTTTCAATATAAGAAAAACAGTAGGACAAAAGGACACAGCATGAGATTAGAGGAAGGCTGATTAAAGGGTAATGTGAGGAAGTTGTTTTTCACAGAAAGGGTGGTGGATGCATGGAACAGCCTACCTCAGGAAGTGATGGATGTGAATACAGTGCAGGGCTTCAAACAGGCATGGGATAGGCATAAGGGAGCAATACAGATGAGTATGAATAGATAGGCCATTGACAGAGCAAAGGCTGATGGCACATTTATAAGGTAGAAAAAGAAATGGGCAGATTGGATGGGCCTTGCGGTCCTTATCTGCCATCAATTTCTATGTTTCTATGCTTCAAATAAAATATACGTTATATATTCTTATCTCCATTCTTTACAAACTGTAAGTCACACCATATATATGTTTGCACAAAGCTGGACAGTGTTTTCACACACAGAAAAGAACACTGACTGCACACATGCAGTTTAGCACAGTATATTTGCACTGCTTAGTCCTGCGTTTTGACAAACACTTCACGACAGAAAGTAAACATTACTAAGGCTCCAAAAATTATTTTTGGAAATAGACATTATGACATTATATATGCTCACAAACAGTCACCAGAATTTGTGCATCCCCAAAAGGTTACTGTTCTGTGTCCAGAAATTTCCCCAGTGCTGATGAAGTGAAAAGGGAGCATTACACCAAATGCAAAGTGTCCTATAATTAATGGCACACTCAGTCATGTGCGCCATGCTCACGCACAGTCACCAGAATTTTGGTGCATTCCCAAAAGGCTACTGTCTTGAGTCCAGAAAATTCCCCAGCGCTGGCGAAGTGAAATGGGAGCGTTACACTAAATGCAGTGACCCAGAAATGCAGGTTACTCACCTGTAACAGGAGTTCTAGGAATGGTATATGTTGTTCATCCACACTGTCTGGCAGGTATCCTTGCCGCTTTAAATCTTGCCAGAAGGTCTTCAAGCTGGCTCCTCCCACCCACCCAGGTGGTAAAACTCTCGGCTCCGCCCCATGACGCCAGATCTGGCCCGCTGGAAGCTCAGGTTGTGCGTCGAAGCCGGGGAGGTCGGGTAGGTCGTGTGGATTAACAACATATACCATTCCTAGAACTCCTGTTACAGGTGAGTAACCTATATTTCTAGGGACATGGATATGTTGTTCATCCACACTGTCTGGCAGACTCCTAGCAGTTCTCCAGGAGGAGGGAGGCAAGGCGACACCCTGATACTTACTTGGGAAAGAGAGACTGAGAACCGAGGCCCCAAAACCAGCATCCCGGCGTGACTCAAGGTCGATGTGGTAGTGGGTGATGAAGGTGTGTGCTGACTTCCAGGCAGCAGTCCTGCAGATTTCCTGGATAGGGACGTCCCTGGAAGCAGCCACCGATGCAGCAGTATGGCGGGTAGAATGAACTCTTATCCCTCTGGGAGGCTCCATGCCCATCAACTTATAGCAGAGATCTATGCAGGAGGTGACCCACCTGCTTATCGTCCACTTGGCTGCAGGTCTGCCAGGTGTGGCTTCAGCATAGGTGACAAACAGCTGGTGAACCTCTCCCCGAATTTCAGCCGTGCACTCCTTATAGTAGCGAGCACCCTTCTAGGAGTCCAGAGTATGGAGCCTATGTTCGGCCCTCTGAGGTGTGATTGGGGTAGAACACCGGCAGAGTCAACACCTGGTTAAGGTGAAACCCGACACCACCTTCGGAAGGAATTTTGGTGGGGGGCGAGGACAACCTTGTCCCTGTGGAAGACCAGGTAAGGAGACTCGATGGAAAGCACCTGGAGCTCTCCCATCCTTCTGGCTGACGTGATAGCCACCAAGAAGGCAGTCTTCCACGACAGGCGAGAGAGATCACACCTGTGCATTGGTTCGAATGGCTTGCCCATGAGCTTTGCCAGTACCAGCAGTAGATCCCACGGAGGTGGAGGTTCTCGCAACGGAGGGGATATGTGATCAAGGCCTTTGAAAAAGCGCCAGACCACCTTCTCCTGCACCACCGACTGCTCCCCGGCCCATGCCCAGTAAGCAGAGATGGCTGCCAGGTGCACCTTAAGGGTCGTCGACCTTAGCCCTTGCTGAGAAAGGGACCACAGGTAGTCCAATATGCTCACCAGGGAACAGGAGGAAGGGTCAAGGCCCTTACCCTGACCCAAATGGAAAATCTCTTCAATTTGAAGATGTAGCATTTCCTGGTCGACTCCTTACGGGACACCTCAACTACATTGAGGACCTCGTCGGAAAGACCCAAGGCCTGGAACTCTAGCCACTCAGGAACTAGGCCGTCAGGTGCAGGGATTGAAGGTCCAGATGGAACACCTTCCCCTGATTGACTGAGAGCAGGTCCGGGCGAGCTGGAAGCTGCCTCGGGAGCCTGGAGCTGAGGCTGAGGAGATCTGGGTACCAGTACTGGCGGGGCCAGTCTGGGACTATCAGAATCACCTGCGCCTTGTCCCTCCTTGCTTTGAGCAGCACCTTGTGCATCAAGGGGAATGGGGGAAAGGCATAGAAGAGGCCGGGGTCCACGGCCTCGAGAAGGCATCCCCGCGGTGAACCCTGCTGAGGGGGCGGCATGGAACAGCCTCAGCTCGCATTCTCCTGGAGGCAAACAGGTCCACCTGAGGTGTGCTCCAATGGGAGAATAGATCTTGTACTACCTCCGGCAGGAGAGACCACTCGTGGGGCGCAGCCCCTATCTGGCCTAGGGCATTGGCCAGGGTATTGGAGGCTCCTGCCACGTGAATGGCTAAGAGATCCACCTCCAGGCTGCGCACGAATGACCAGATGTGGAGAGCTTCCTTGCATAGAAGCATGGAGCGCATCCCACCCTGGCGGTTTAGACAGTACATGGCCGTGGTATTGTCCGTCTGGACCTGGACCACTTGACCCCGAAGAAACGGAGCAAAGGTGGTGAGAGCTAGGTGGACCATTCAGAGCTCCAGCAGGTTGATGTGGCATCGGGGACTCCCACGGGGACCAGAGGCCGTGCGCTCGGTGTTCCCCCAGATGGGCACCCCAACCCATCAGAGAGGCATCGGTCGATAGAGAGACCGTTGGCTCGGGGAGGACAAACGGGATGCCCTCCTGCAGATGAACTGGAACGGTCCACCACTGGAGAGCGTTCTACATCCCCTGGGTCACCGTCACTAGCTGGTCCAATGGATCACAGCGTTGGGACCACTGGCTGGCCAACCCCCACTGAAGGGGTCGCATGTTTCAGCGGGCCCAACGGACCATGCTGGTACAGGCCGCCATGAGACCCAGGAGGTGCAGGAAGTCCCGGGCAGGGCGCAACTGCCCAACCAGAAATGATTGGGCAAAGGAGGAAAGAACCTCGGCCCTGTCCGCCGGGAGCCGTGCTCTGGCTCGAAGAGAGTCGAGCTCTGCCCCGATGAAAAGAATCACCTGCTTCGGCTCGAGTTCTGACTTGGCCTCATTGATGAGGAGGCTGAACTGAGAGCAAACCTGGAGGGCCAGATCTCTGGACCGCTCCACCTCCTGTCTGGAGGGGGCTGCTATCAGCCAATCGTCCAGGTAAGGGTAAACCCGGACCCCTCGGTGCCGCAGGAATGCTGTCACCACTGCCATGCATTTGGTGAAGACCCTGGGAGCTGGAGATAAGCCGAAGGGCATGGCTTGGAACTCGAAAAAGGGATCCCTCCACTCGAAAGCGAAGGAACCTCTGATGTGATGGACGGATAGGAACGTGAAAGAATGCGTCCTGCAGGTCCAGAGAGCAGAACCACATGTCATGTTCCAAGGAGGGTATTATCTGAGCCAGAGTGACCATCCTGAAGGCTCGAGACCTTAGGAACTTGTTTAGGTCGTGTAGGTCGAGAATGGGGTGCCAGCCCCCCCGTCTGTTTCAGAACCAGGAAGTACCTGGACACGAACCCCGCACCTGAGGGAGGGTCCGCCACCTCTCGTATCACCTCCTTCTCGAGGAGGAGAGAGATATCAGCTCGGCGAGCTGACAGCAAGGCTTCGGACCCCGAGGCCCCCCGAGGTGAGACGGCTCTGAAGGGTGGGGCCTGCTCGAACTCCAGATGCAGACCCTTTCCCACCATCTCCAACACTCACCGGTCTGTGGTGATAACAGACCAGGCGGAAAGAAAGTGGTGAAGCCACCCCCCCATGAGGGGCACCTGGGGTGAGGCGACGGGGTTGGGGGCGACACCCCTCAACCCGTCACTTGGCAGGCTTGGAGGAAGGATCGGCTGAGGTACCTCCAGGGCCTTTACCTCCCTGTTTCCTGGAGGAGAAAGCCGAGGGCTTGGGTTTGGGATGCCAAGCTCGAGCCTGCTGGCCCTGACATTGCTGGGCCGGACGTGCCACGGGCGCAGAGGGAGACGAAAGGGCTTAGGCTGCGGCCTGCGGCCTTTGTCCTTCTGTGCGGATGAGACCGAGTCCAAGGTAGCATTGGACTTCTCGATCCTCTGCAGGTGACCTTCCACCCCAGGGCCGAGAGGATGGTCCCAAGAGGACATCCTTAACTTGTGCTGGGTATCCGGTGAAGGTGGATATCCTCAGCCATGCCCGACTGACACATTGACTCACGGCTGCTACTGACCTGGCACATGAGTCCCCCAATGTCCAGGAGCAGTCTGAAGCTGCTGTTTGGCCACTGCCCTGCCCTGGTCCCGCACCTGCCTGACCGTGGTCTGCAGGTCCGCCGGAAGATGAGGAACTACCTCGTCCAGGGGCCCAACAGGGCATGAGAGAATGCCATGAGAGCGGCCAACTGGCCTGGCGAAGGCCAGGAGGGACGAGCGTAGACTTTGCACCCGGCATAGTCCAATTTCTTGGACTCCTTGTCAGGAGGTTTGTCCACGTCCCTAGCTTTCCCAGTGCGCCGGAAAACGCTGTCAGTACCTAGCCCCTCGGCTGAGGGGTGTTCCGAAAAACCAGACAAGGAACCGGTAGGGACCTCATACTTCCTGGCCATCCTGGCCGAGGGTGCAGGACAGGAAGCAGGGCACTGCCAGAGCTCCAAGGCTGGGCACACTATGGCCTTGGCCACCAGAAAGGCCTCCGTAGGGGAATCCCCTCGGTCCAGTATCTCTATGAGGGGATACCTGGCCCACTTAGACACAGGTTCGAGCTTCATCCTGGTAGACTCCAAGATGAGCTGAAGCAATCCCAGATAGGACGAAGGGCTATCGTCCATCGACTGACCTCCAGAGGACTCCAAGTCCACTCGCCTGGAGAAAAGGGAGGAATCGCCGTCAGACTCTGAAGAGTCCGAAAAGAGCTGCCTCGGGCCTGAACCACCCTCCACCTGCCGAGGTCGATCGGGAGAGGGGTAACAGACAGCCTATGGGGCAGTCCCTGAGCTGACCGAGGTTCTTGGTCGGAGCCCCAAATAACGGCTGTGGAGGCAGAGGTTCCACCAGAATTGGTGGAGCAGCTGGTTTTGGCCGAACAACCAGCCTGGGAACAGGCTCCCTCGGAAGTCGAGGGGTTTCGCCGCTCCGATGACAACCACTTAATGGCTGGGGAAAGCGGCAGCGTCGGCTTGTTCCTGGTCAGAAGGAGCTGTTGCACATAAGGTCCTCGTACCATCGACAACTTCACTGCGAGCATCCCTGCGTCTGAGGAGGAGGGCGAGGGCGAGTGGCGGTATCACTTACCGCTGTGCCGAGACCGAGACCGCCATGACGGGCGGGATCAGCTGGACCTCGAAGAAGTCCGGAGACCGAGACCCAGAACCTCGCTTTTCAGGGCGCAGCGGGAGGGGACGGGGAACCGCCTCTCCCCTCGGCTCAGAGGGTTCACCCGAGGGCTCCAGGACCGGAGGCACTGGCAAGCCCACGGGATCCCCAACTTCCACCGGAGGAACCGGGGAGAGAGGATTCTCGGCTTCACCTGGCGACAATCCGTCCAACGGGTCGAGAAAAATCTCGACTGCATCGACGGGAGTCTCGGTCAACTGGCCTGAAGGGAACACCGTGAGACCAGTGGCTGAAGCCGAACGATCGACCGAAGTCGATGGCCGACAACTCGGGGAGAGGGACCTTTCCTGCTCCCAAGAACGTCGACGGAGGGACTTACCCTTGTCTTTCTTTTTGGACCAGGAAGAAGGTCCAGCAGACGTTGGTCCCTCTCCCTTAGTGGAGATGGACAGACAAAGCTCCTTAAAGGAAGCTGTGTAAGAGGAACCCAGGGAGAGCGGGATAAATGCCATGGCTGAGGAAGATGCGGCCCGCGCCGCCTCCTCTTCAAGGGCGATCATCCGCTCTAGCTGATCTGCCAAGCCCGCCGCCGTGGAGACCGCCGACTAGGCCTCTTTTGACTTTACTGGAGGAAAACGTTTCTCGGGACGCCCCAGTTGTAAACGGGCAGCACGGTCTTTGAGGACGTAGGCTGAGAAGGAAGAGCACAGGTCGCAAGCCTGCGGGTCATGCTCAAGGCCTAAACAGTAGACACACGTGGAGTGCGGATCTGTCCGAGACATCTTCTGTCCGCAAGGGCATCTCCGAAAACCGGGAGTCGATTTGTCCATCGCAGCCACGAGGGATAGAAGACCGAAGTCTAGAAGTGTAAAAACTTTTAAATTCGCAAAACCGAAGAATTAGGAACCAGTCTTATACGCAGAGCGTTAAGGAGGGAACCTGAGCTTTCAAGCGGTAAGGAAGATCTGGCATCATGGGGCGGAGCCGAGAGTTTTACCACCCGGGTGGGTGGGAGGAGCCAGCTTGAAGACCTTCTGGCAAGATTTAAAGCAGCAAGGATACCTGCCAGACAGTGTGGATGAACAACATATCCATGTCCCTAAATTAATGGCACACTTAGTCATGTGCGCATGCTTATGCACAGTCACCAGAATTTTTGTGCATCCCTAAAATGCAACTGTCTTGTGTCCAGAAAATTCCCCAGTGCTGACGAAGTGAAATGGGAGCATTACATGAAATGCTACTGTTGCAATTACATGTAATGCTTCTGTGTACTGACCTTACTGTGATGATGATGCATGTGTCTTGCCAAACCATATGAAGGAGGGATAACATGAATGACCATTCAGTGTATCATCACAAATGACACTGAGAGAACTGTTTGTTGCCCAAAGTGTGCTGCCATCACCTCAACAGGAACAGTGCCCTTTGTGTATACACCAATAGTAGCCTTGGTGAGTTGATATATAAATATATGTATTTTCTTGGGGGGGGTTGACATATATATACATTTATTCATTGTATTGTTTTCTGTCACAGGTCACATACTGTTGATATGCGCATTCCTGTGCTTGAGAAATTGTGGCACTGGAATTAGAAAAGGAATACTCTCAAGCCAATGAAGGTAAGTTTTTTTTTGGGGGAAGGGGAGGATTATCATATTTGCAAGTAGGTCTCATTAATGGTTTATTGTTTGGTTACTTCTTCACAGATTTCATCTGCATCCTTCTCCAGTCCAGTAACGATGGTCATGGCCATCATCGATTCATACAACTTCCACTTGTTGCAGGTCTGCCAGCCCGTGGGGGGGGGGTGGTATGATGTTGAAGTTCTTTGGATAAGGCAACTATGACAAAACAAAGCATCTGGAAGTTTCCTGAAAAAAGAAATGGACGTATTACAACTTGATTGCAGCAGTAACACATTATGTTTAAGCCATGGCTGTTCCACCGTGGGTATATGGATTAGCACAAATAGCAAGCTGTGAAGCCACAAGAACACCAAATCATCAGATCACAATTAAATTTAGTACCAGGTGGTAAGAAATACACTGTGTCCGTGTCCCTGCGTCTTAACTCAAGTTACATTTTAAAAATACCTCTTGTCAAGTCACATGGCCTGGGTCAAACTTTTTTCAACACTGGCATGGCTGCAGCTGCAAATTTAGAATACAGTGCATGATGTGTTGTGCAAATATTGTGTTACGTACATGTCACCTACTTTATGAATCATCAGTCGGATTTTTTGCACTCTTATGAAAAAAAAAAGGAACAGATTAAATAAAATTGATACACTTACACGTATGGAAATGAATATCCCATAGGTTGCTGTACACAGTAATGCTGTACCATTGATATAGACATTCAGTGAAGGAGAGTCATTTGTTAACCTGTAAAAAAACCAAAAAAGTTGACCATATTTGTTTGACCATTGCAGCTCAGAAAACCAACTGGAAACAAAACACACAGCTAAAGGAAGTTGAATAGCATGAAAAACATTAGTACACATACTCACTTCATAGTATTCACAATAAGAAGCTTTGTGCCTGTTGCTGATAGATGTGGTCTCCTGTTCGACTCCCTCCGCTTTGGCATGGTCAAGACATGTAATGGAAAATATTGTAAGAATGGTGGTGGTGGGTGGTGGTGGTCATACCTCAAGCACATGATGACATTCCCTCTCACATCTTCCTGCATCTGGTGGTGGCTGCAGTGGCTAACTGCAGTCTTATGGTGGTGGTCTGGGGGTTACACAAAGTCATTCCCACTGGTGGCAGTGGCTAACAGCGGTTTCATGGTGGTGGTGGTCTGGGGGGCACACAAAGCCACTCCCCCTGGTGGCAGTGGCTAACAGCAGTTTCATGGTGGTGGTCCGGGGGGCACACTGTGACATTCCCTATAGTGGAAGTGACTAACAGCAGTCTTATGGTGGTGGTCCAGGGGCCAGGATTTATTGCTCTGTGCAACAAATGTGAGTGAGACACGGATTTAACTTTATGAAAAAGGAAACGTGTATCATACAACAAATGTGACAGCCTTTTAACCACTTAAGTTAAAACCTGCCAACATTAACCTCATCATCATCATCCTCATAGAGAAAGCTGCCCTCACAGTCATCTATGTCTGAATTCTGACCACTGGGAAATTCTTTCCCCATTGTGTCATCATCTACATCAGTGGTAGGCCGTTTCATGCTGACAATTCCAGTGCCATCAGAATATTCCATTTCTACATCAGCAAAATCATGAATGGGCCGGGGAACGGGTACGAATACTGAGGTTGCAGTCTGAGCTGGTATGTGCCACTCATTCATTTTTATGAGTGTCATCAAACTGACATTTGCAGGAGAGAGGTTTGTACGATGATCCCTAACTATTGCACCTGCTGAGCAGAACACGTTCTCAACACTTACACTGGAGAGTGGGCACGTCAGGTACTTCAGTGCCACTGCGGTCAGCTCTGGCTATTCACGGACCCTTCCACTCCAGCATAAAAGGGGATCATCTGTTATTGACAGATGCCCATTTTCAGACAAATATGACTCAATCATTCGCTGTGCTGCGTGAAGTCCAGTGGTTGATGCATCATCCTGTTCTCCGGAATCATTTATGTCACAAGTCCCCACCTGGGACAAAGCCTCCCAAAGTGGGTTAATGCCAACCGGTTTTGATGACAGACCACCTGGATCTGCAGTCCCTTTCCCCTTACAGGATATGCTTGATACTACTCCAGGTTCACCTTCAACCTGATTATGCTGCTGAGGCTTACTGACCTTGGCATGTGACTTCTGTGCCCTGTGAACCTAGCGCACCAGTTGCCCACTGACATTTTTTTACATGTTCAGGCCCGCCATCCAGTACTGAGGCAATTCTACTTTTGTATCGTGGGTCCAGCATTGTTGCTACTGCAAAGCTGTCACTACACTGAATGCTCAAGATGTGATGATTCTGATCGAATACTGTCAGCATGTGTTTCAGCAACACACTGCTAGCACAGTCTCTGGCAACATCAGGGCTATGCTGTACATTCACCAATGTCTGCCTCAGCACCCGCAGCAGTGGAATTGGTTGGCTAATGGAGGCAGACTTGCCACTTACTGCCTGTGTGGCATGTTCAAAAGACCTCAAAATTGTTATTACAGAGTCCATGAGGTGTCACTGTTCAGCTGTCATAGACATGGAGGCCCCAGCACTGTCACGGCTAGCGTACATGACAAGGATTTCTGAGATGGCTTTGTATTGTTCATACAACCTCTCTGCCATGTATAAAGTGAAGTTCCACTGGGTGACAACTTCCAGCTTCGAGCTGTGCTCCGGAAGGCAGTTTCGGATCTGTGACTGCTGAAGTTAGTTATGGGCCTTTGCAGAGTATGAAATGTGAGAACAGATATGGTGTGCAACTGTCAGCATTTCCTTTATATCAGGGTGCTGCAGGAACTCCTGCACCACAAGATTTAAACAGTGGGCCATGCATGGAACCTGAACAAAGCCACCCTTCATTATGTATTTGACCCATTGTCACTTACTATGAACCCAGCTCTCAGGGACGGGGGTTAAGCCACTTGTCAATATCAGTCACTACCAAGTCCAGCATGTTTTCATCAATGTGTGAACAGGTCACATTGCGCATAGCAATCGTTGCATGCTGTCGCTATCACTGGAAGATTGCTATCACTGGAAGATTGCTACCACGACACTCCACCTTACTACACTGATTATTCACACTACCAACCACACAAACAACACCTGACACCTGCCCCCAATGTGCAGCTATGCACAAATATCAACTCCAAACTGTTCTGCCACTTGTCCACATAGCCATACCTAAAAGGATGAATGGAGTGGAGGAATGTTGAAGGACATGCCTTACAGAGTCGAACACAGTACAGCACAACTCAAGAGACAGTACAGGTGAAAAAGTATGTCCTGGATGGGACTTTCCATCATGGACAGGCACGTGCTGCAAACTGGCGGAACCCAGAATTCTCCACGAAGGAGAAGGGCAAAAGATCAATTGCTACCGTTTCAGCTACAGCAGCATTAAGTTCACGTGACACTGTATGATCAGGTGGGTACTTCAGCTTATGTGCAAAAACACTCTAACATGGGATGACAAACGTTTTACACGGGGTGTGATGACAAATGGTTCTGCTCTGCAAATGGCAGGGGATGGAATGTGGACATGTGATGAAGACGGTTGCGCAGGTGATGAAAAATCCACAAATGAAGTTATTTTTCCCAGATTTACAAACAGGGGTTGATGTACCACTCGTACTAGACATACTGCATTGACTACCACTACCACTGCTACTCTCAGCACCACTGGACAAGATTTCAAAATCATTATGCTCCTCCATCTCATCATGCCTGCAGGAATCCTCTGCTGTTATTTCATCACTACTGCACACATCTAATTTCCTAGATGATCTTACAGTCATGGAAGGGGATAACATGTTCATTATTGTTGATGACGAGGGTGAAAGCCCCACTGTGGTATTAGCTGCCATCTTGTGCCAGTTCCACAGTGCCATGTGCCTGTTCTTAAGATGTGTACATTGTCGTCCTGTGCCCAGATGGCTCCCTTTTTTACCTCGTCTCACACGTGCATGGCAAACCTGGTAGATTGCAACTGACTTACCATTTGCATTGTGCACAAAAAAATCCCAAACAAGGGATTGTGATGCTCTAGTTTTAACATGTCCCTGATGATGCTTATTGGACTCCGTGTTTTTAAGCCCTGAAGTGGGGGGGGGGGGGTGCTACATGATTTTTCAGGCAGGACACACTTGGACTGCAACTGACCACCACGACTACCCAATTATTACCCAACTAATTATTACTGGGTCATCATCATCCACTGAAACTGGTAAATCACAACTTTTTACGTGTGTGTGGAGGGGTTAATGCAAACAGACCCAGACACAGCCACCCTGAATTTCTTTTCCTCTGGTTCCCAACAGGGGCCACTGACATCATCATATTCATAGTCATCAACATCAACCACATCCACATCTTCTGCTTGGATGGTGGCTTGTGGTCTGCATGTTACAACCACAGCAACATCTGCATCATCAGATTCATCAACACCACCATCACCCGATCTTCACCACACTGCGAATCACTGCATGGAAAATGCATGACCTGAACCGTGGTGGAAGAAATGTGACATTGTGTGTTATCATTGCCATGATGGTCAGAATCCTCATGTTCAGTTACCAGTGGGATGTTACTGGGGAGTATGACATCATCTACACTGTCACTCACTGCTTTACACTCAACTATATTTTGGTCACGGTCAACTAGTAAGAAATGGAACTTGAGGCAGCAATAGTCATACCACCAGCAACTGCACTAACACCACCAGCTGGGACAACATCACTCCTCCAACTATGAGTGAAGCTACCGACTGCACTGTAAAAAACATTGAAGGAGAAATACCTTTCCTCACATCAGCAATGCACTTCTGCGACTGCGTACTACTACTATGCTCAAAGACAATCTTACCATTGGCAGCAGTGCCATGGTGAGAAACAGCTTAACTTTCACATCTCTTCGTGGGCATTTTGGGGAATCAACAAGAATATCCTAAACAAATTTAGATTTTGGAACGTTCACTCTGGGCCACTGGATGTGAAGCCAAAAAAAACAACTGTGGCTTCAACAAGAGATACAGACGAAAAGTCACAACAAGTTCAACAACACCTTAATTAACCAGTGGTGCTCAAGTCACAATCCAATCTGGAAAAGAATATTTTTTGCCGGTGGGTGGGGGGGAGCACTGTAACTGCAGATTACAGTAACAGCGCAAAACTTAGATACCACAAAGTACAAAATCAGGCAGGTGCAGTGGATAGCAGGTTCACACTGCTGCAATTACACTGTGGCACAATAAAAGGTGCATTATTTGATGTCACGCACCGCACACACACACACACACTTACTCTGTCTAAGCAAATTGAAAACTTCAGTACTATACCACATATTTTAAACAACCTGAAATTATGCACTGCTGCACCAGGTCCACAACACGATCAGCAACAAAATGTCAACAATTACTGAAAATGTTACTGTGTGTACATTATCACAGTTATACAAGAAAAGTATAACCAAAGAACTCCCCATTTCTCCAACTTAAATCTATCCACATCACCGACACGCCCCTCCCGCAAAGCACACTTCCACTGTCTGTCAGTACACAGACTGAATGTTGTACAGTAACATTCAAAATTCACACAGAAACAATAAACACTCGATGATATCAGCACAGGAGGGTTTCCTACAATTGATACATCAAAGTCTGAGCAAAAAAAAAATACTCAAAAAGGCTTTTTTAACAGATTTTAGAGGGTTTGAATAGCAAACAGCTCTCAGAGCAAACTGTCTCCTACTACTACTGATCACACTACCCTGAACTGAGGCTGTGCAGAAGAATCTAGAGCCCATGTAACATGCAATCCCATGAATCACTGCAAAATTTGCCTTTTAAGCTCACCAACAAGGTGAAGTGATATGAAGTACACTGATTTCAATGTACTTCACCTTAAAATTAGTGGAGTAGAGGTTTGAGGAAGGCGGAATAACGCAAAGTCATTGCTTTCAATGAACTTTGCATTACTCATTATGACGCAAAGTACTCCACTTCATATTGTGGAGTGCTTTGTGAATTCCGCATTACTTCACAAATCACTTCGTGGAATGAATTGGGGCCACTTCACCCACCACTACACCCCAGCAGTACAGCACCCCCCTAATACTGTACTTGGATGCCAGCATTTTAGGTGCAAGTTCAATCCCGGTGTGGGACGAGAACCCATGTTCTTCTGGTCCAGAGGTGGCTGTGCTACCAACTGAGCCACGCTGACACTAATCCAAGCCACTTTTCCTCCCTCTTCTCAATTATGCTGACATTATCAATAGTTGCTGTACAGCCTCTAACCTGCACAAATTGAATGTTCTTTTTCACCGTGCCATTTGTTTTATAATAAATACTACATGCAAAACTACATCCAAAACACACCATTGCGCCCTTTATTCTGGGGTGGGCTGGTCATATCTTCCTATCAAGAGGATGATCCAAAGTTGCACCTGGGCATATAAAATGCTGCTTAACAAACCCCCAACATACTGTACATCTCTTCTGTATTTCACTCCTCCTATAGCTGTTTTTTTACCCAGGAAAACATTAAAATGAAATACCGGAAATCCAGAAAGGCTACAGAAGAACTTGATAGATTTAAAAATGAGATTTATTCAGAGGGGATACAGTGAAAACACTTTTGGAACAGCAGAGAAAAAGATGGAGACTACCAGAATGGAAGATTTGTTACAAGAAAAAGGTAAAGAGAGTAACCTAGAGAGAATCTGTTTCTCAACATTCTTTTCAGATTTTTCCCCAAAAATCAAAGAGACTATAGTGAAGAACTGGGATACACTGAGATCAACAGACATGGGACAAAGAATTTCTGCAACACCACCATGGATAACAACCAAAAGTCATGCAACATACGCCAGAAGTTAGTTTACACTCAACATTGGAGCCAGGACACACAGGAAACTACATGGCTGAACAGGGGAATAAAAGGATTTTATACTTGTGGACATTGTGTACAGTGTAATAGTAGTATAAAAACAAAATACACCAAGCGTACGTGTTAAGAAAGAACCTTTGAAATAAGAGACTTGATGACTTGTGATCGTGACCATCTGGTTTACTGCATAATTTGCTCATGCTCTCTCTACTATATTGGGGAAACTACAAGAGCACTTAAAAGTCAGCTCACAGCCTCCTCACCCCCATGGACCTAGGGGAACAGCGTGGACCGCAGGCACCAAATAGGTAAAGAAGCAGCCTGTTTACTGGGGGTGTTAGCCCGTTGATGCTACACATCAACTGCCCCACCCTCCCCAACCACTCTCCCACCCAGGGCCGTCTCTCAATTTATGGACCTTCCCTGTCATGTGACTTCCTTTTCTGCCTGAACCTAACACCCTGTTTTCCTCTTTGCAGGTTATACTGAACCACCGCTAGAGATCACTGCTTCTAAACCCTCTTATACCTCTCTGCCCAACCCATTGTTCTACTCCTCTTCTCACTCGCTCCTTTCCACCCTAGTGCTTGCTCTCCGGCTCTTTCTACTTGCTTGGCTCCACTCCTCTCCTCTCCTCCTGCTCTCATCCTCTACCTTGCCTCCTTCCCACCTCACTGCTCACTCCCCTGCAATTACCCCCTGACCTCTAGGAGTCACTAGTGCACACCCAGTTTTCCCTCTGCCCCCCCACTGTACCCCCCTTTTTTTCTGCCATCACACACCATTGTTCCCACTGGCACCTACACCCCCCTACCTGGGATTTGAACCTTGCACCTTTGGCACCATAGTCAGTGGCCCTACCACTGAGCCATCAGTGTAGGCCTACTCCTGACAGTCCTTTTCGCCCCTTTGTAGTGTACCACCCCATTTCTACCTTAGTCCACCATGGTGAGCCTCACCATCACTGGCCACAGTGACCCCAATACCTCTTTCTTGCTTAGTCACTAGCTTTCACCTTTCCCTCACCCTCAGGCTGCTTAGTGTCTTAATGTGTCTCCTGTGCAGCACAATGCTGAAAGCCCTACTGAAGTCTAGATAGGCCATATCCATTGCTCTCCCTTGATCCACCTCTCCAGTAAAACAGTTAAAGAAATCTATGACAGCAGTCTGACATGACCTCCACAAATGAAACCCATGCTGCTGGTGGTGCCTCCATAGAGAAGAAGACCTCCTTCATCTGAAGCCCTCTCATATAGACCTTTCCCTATGGAGATGGTTCAGTACTGCCCTTTAAAGGATTTGACCCCAGAGAATCTTGTGTGGCGGTACTGGATCTAGCCTGTGATGAGAGCTTACGAGGAGTTGGGGGAATTGGTGTCAGCCTATAATAGTGCCATCACCAGCACCCTTGACTCTATCGTACCAGTCTGTGTTCAGTCCTTCACCTTGTGCTGGAGATCCCCATGGTTTGATGGGACTCTTAGTGAGCTAATGGTGAGGAACCAACAGTATGAGTGCTGGTGCATGAGATCCCGGTCTGATGGGGACAAGCTTATTTTGATGTCTCACCAAAGAGAGCATCAAATAACAATTTTCTGTAAGAAGGCAGAGTTCCTGTCCATGGTGATTGCTGCAGCAATTAACAGACCAGCTCAGCTCTTCCGGACTGTCGACAGGCTGCATAATCCAACTTGTCTTGAGCCTGTTAGAGCCTTTTCATAATCTAAGTGTGATGAGTTTGCTCTTTTTTTTGCGGATAAGATATCCTCTATCAGATGTGGGATCCTGTCTGCAGCCTCCACTGGGAGCTGCTGTAGTGAGCCAGTGTTTGTTGTGGGCATTCTGTAGCTCTGGTCTGACTCTGACCCATTGGCAGTCGAGAATATTGTTTGGGTCATCCAACTTCCACCTGCTGTAGTTTGGACCTTGGTCCAATGCGCCTTCTTGTAGGGTGTGTTGAGTCCACTGGCCCAGTCTTTCCTAGGATAGTCTTTTGTTCTTTGGGGGGGTGCTTTCCTGAGCCCCTTAAAGAGGCAGTGGTGAGACCTCTCCTGAAAAAACACTGTCAGACCCAAACTGCTTGGCAAACTACAGACCCATCTCTAACCTATACTTTTTAGAGAAGGTTATTGAAATGGTGGTGGCTTTACAACTGGAGATGCGTTTGTTAACTCACAACATCTATGACCCTCTCCAGTCAGAATTTAGGAAAAGGCAAAGCACTAAGACTGCCCTTGCTCAGGTGTGTTTTGATTTCCTAGTGGCAAGGGATACAGGAGAACATTCTAGTCTTGTTCTCCTTGATCTCTCAGTTGCTTCAGATATCATGGACCATGGGGTGCTTTTGGATCACCTGTGGGTTCGTTCTGGATTCTGTTGGGTGGTCCTCAACTGGTTCCATTCTTTCCTCAGCTGCAGGATATGGAGTGTGGCCTTAGGGGTTCTTTCTTCCTGACCACTGCCCTGCTGTGTGGGATGCCACAGGTTTCCATTTTGGCCCCCATGTTGTTCGAGGTGTACATGCTACCACTAAAGGACATTATAAGACTGTACAAACTGAATTTTCATTGCTATGCTGATAATACTCAGCTGAACCAGTCTTTTGCACCCAAACAACACTATGTGGGCTCAGTTTTCAACCAGTGCCTTACTGAGGTACAAGACTAGAGGAGTGCCAACTGGTTTAGGCTAAATCTGCATAAGATGGAAGTACTGGTGATAGAACCTGGTCACCTGAGGGTTGGTGCGCCGGCTGTTCTGAATCACTGGGCTTAGGTTTGGGGACTCCCAACTTCTCACAGTTTCTAAGGTGAAGATTTTTGGCATTGTACAGGTTAGTGGCCCAACACTTCAATTTCAGGTGTCGGCCATATCCATATAAGGGTAGTATACAGACCTCCTAACATAGGGAGAGGAGTTTGATCAGGCACTAGTAGAAGCCACTGTCATGATGGCAAATAAAGGAGAGGCACTACTAGTTGGAGACTGTATTCTACCAGATGTTGATTGGAGCTTCCCAGCTGCAGCCTCAACAATCATTCAATTTTTTTATTTATAAAAAAGTGGAATTTGCAAGTGATCAAAGCACTTGTATATATGTAATATAAAGGCTTAAAAATGATCATGTCTAAAAGCGTATTAAATTACATATTAGCAAACTAAAACTTATCAAGACTCAGGAAAAGCAAGTTTGAATAAGTGGGTCTTAAGTGCAGATTTAAAACTCTCCATGGTCAGGCACTCTCTTACCCAACGGAGGTAGAGAGTGCCACAGGGTTGGAGCCACAAATGCAAATGCCTGAACATTTGATGCCTTCAAATGAACCCTGGAAACCTCTAGCAAGCCCTTGTTGGTGGTGCAGAGGGGGTTGGAGAAGAGAAGATCTTGCAAATAATGTGGTTCCTGTTCATACAGGGCCTTATAGGCCAGTAAACTAACCTTGAAGGTCATCTGCCACTAAAAAGGCAGCCAATACAGGCCACAGAGCACAGGCATGACAAGGCATGATCTAAGTAAACAAGTCAACAGCCTGGCAGACACATTCTGCACTAGCTGCAAGCGGCAGATGTCAACCCCGGTAGCCTTAGGTATAGAGCACTGTGGTAGTCGAGGCAGGGGGTCATAAAGGCATGGACCAATGTAGGAAGATCATCAGGCATGACAAGGTGTTTATTCTGGGTAATATTTATCAGATGGTAAAACGAGGTCTTGATGACGGAAGACTCCTGAGATTAAAGCATCGCCCCATCGTCAAACATAACACCCAGATTGTGCACCTGGTCAGAGGTCACCAACTAGCTGCCTCCGAGCCAAAGCCTAGAAAGCTGACCAACCGAAAGCCCCTCTACCCGATGACCAAGATCCACCACCAACACCTCAATCTTGTCAGGGTTTAACCTCAGCCAGCTGGCACACATCCAGTCTTGGATCTTGGAGAGACAGTTGTTAAAAGTAGTGACAGTTCCACCCTGTTTGAGCACAAAGGACATGTATAGCTGAGTGTCATCTGCATAACAGTGAACACTCAGCCCATACCACCTTATAATGCCTCCCAACGGCAGTATATACACCATGAACAACATGGGTGACAAAACAGAGCCCTGTGGCACCCCACATGGTGGGGGAATGAAGATGAGGAACAAATTCCTGACACCACTTTCTGAGTCCTGCCTGTAAAAAAAGAATAGAACCACCCTGAGGAAAGGAGGGTGTGGGGGGACATGATAGAAACTTTTAAGTACCTCAATGGAATCAACAAAGTCCAAGAGGGTAGCATATTTCAGAATAACAGATGTGCAAGAACAAGGGGACATAATTTGAAGATAGAGGGGGGAATAGCTCAGGACAACGTGAGGAAGTGTTTTTTCACAGAGAGGGTGGTAGACGCATGGAACCACCTTCTTGAGGAGGTTGTGGGGTCTAAAACTGTGGGAGAGTTCAAGACTGCATGGGACAGATATAAGGCAATTCTTGTGGGGGGTAGGAAGAAATAGGTTGTTGGTTAACTAGGATCTGCAGCTTACCCAGTAGGTAGGGAACTGGATAGACTAGGTTCGTTAAGTGGTCCTTATCTGCTGTCAGTCTATGTTTCTATAGGATTGTTCTGAACAGTTTGCAGATCAACCACAGATGCTCCAGTAACACTCCATGGTCCACAGTGTTAAATGCTGCAGAAAGATCAAGAAGAACCAAGACTGAATTTCTCTTCTGATCTCTTGCTATCAGGAGATCATTAAGTACCTGAACCAGTGCTGTCTCATTACTATGCCTCTTCCTTAATCCAGACTGGAGATGATCATAGACATCATGGATGGCAAGATGATCTTCCAAGTTGCAGTGTGACCACCTTCTCAATAACCATACCCACAAAGGGAAAGTTAGAGACAGGTCTGTAGTTGGAAAGACAGCCAGTATCGAGACAGAATTTCTTAAGGAGTGGTGTCACCATCGCCTCCTTCAGGGTGTCAGAAAACACACCTGTCTCTAATGAACACCAAACTATTTAAGCCAGGACCAGACCAAAAACCTCAACACACCCCATAAGGAGGCGCGTTGGGCCCGGGTCCAAACTACAGTAGGTCGGCCACATTCCTTGGATGATCTTCATAATATTCATATTAACCAACTGGTCAAAGTCAGAACATACAAACTGGGTGCTCACAATCTACCACTGGCCACCACCATGCCCATCAGAATGTGCTGTACAGATCTCATACCTGATGCTGAAGAATCAAGCAAATTCATCACACTTATTCTATGAAAAGGCTCCCAAGGCTGCAGATAGGCTGAACTGTACAGTCTGTTGACAGTTCGTAAGAGCTGAACCAGTCGATTCTGTACAGCGGTGATCTCCCTGGACAGGAACTCTGTCTTCTTATGGGAGATGGACAATTAATAGTCTGAGTAATGGGCTATCAATCTGAGTCTGTCAACTTCAAGGCACGATTTCTGAAAGTGCCGTTACAACCTTCACCCCACTCGCCTCAACTCCCTCAAGGTCCCATCAAACCAAGGAAAGGAAGGGAAAGGGAACTCTGTTTAACCAGGAGTAGCACACTACACTGAAGCTTGTTTCTATATGTAACCTGGGAGCACAACAGAGTTAAGTGACTTGCTCAGGATCACACAGCATTCACTTAGGTGGTTGTGGGATTCAAACCTAGGTCTCTAGATCTGCAGCTCAGAGCCTTGGTCCACTGCACTATACTGTGTTAAGGGGAAGAAGCTGAACTTCCCATGACTCCCATCAGGGGACATTTCTCAGGTAGCTAGTCAGGAAGCCCAAAAGAGATGGGGCAATGCTGAACCTTATTCCTCCTAACAACATTGCAGACATCATAGTGTGCAGTCATTAAGGGACTAGTGATTACCATATAGTGTGGTTCAACATTAAAATGGGTGCTAAAGCAAACCATACAAAAAGGAGGGTTCTTGACTTTAGGAAGGCAGATTGTAAAAGAAAGAAATTAGGTCTGCCTCAGAAGCTGCGTAGTAGAGGAGTTGCCAGGGAGGAGTAGAGGCACAATTGGAAAAATTAGGGAGGGAATAATTAAGGCAAACAGGCTCTGCATGAAGGAGGTAAGCAAAAGCAAAAAAAGGAAAAACATCAAGGTTCTCTAGAGAAGTGGTCATGCTGTTGAAAGAAAAAAGGGTGGCTTTCAGAAGTTTCAAAGAAACACAGCGGGAGGAAGACAGAGGTGTTCGAAGTAAAGCTAAAGGAAGCAGATAAGACAGTGAGGTGATCTGAGGTGATCAAAGGTGCAGGTAGCAGAAAGAATAGCCAAACGGGTTGTTAAAAGAGTGACTGCATCAGAAAACATATGAGGACAGATTAATAGAGCTCAATATGTATACCCTTGAGCAAAGGAGGGAGAGAGGTGATATGATTGAAACATTCAAACACCTTAAGGGCATTAACAAGGTGAAAGAGTCTAACATGTTTCAATATAAGAAAAATAGCAGGACAAGAGGACACAGTATGAGATTAGAGGGAGAACAATTAAGGGGTAATGTGAGGAAGTTCTTTTTCACAGAAAGGGTAGTGGATGCATGGAACAGCCTACCTCAGGAAGTGGTGGATATGAATACAGTGCAGGGCTTCAAACAGGCATGGGATAGGCAAAAGGGAGCAATACAGATGAGTATGAATAGACAGGCCATTGACAGAGCAAAGGTCGATGGCACATTCATAAGGTAGAAAAAGAAATTGGCAGACTGGATGGGCCTTGGGGTCCTTATCTGCCATCAAATTCTATGTTTCTATTTTCCCAAAGTCTGCCCCCTAAAATCCAGGATACATGTTTTTGTGTGATTTGGTTATGCTCCTTCTGTAATGTCAAACAACAGTTGCTGGTGGTCACTGTTCCCCATGTGCTCCCCCACTGTTATCTTCATCACATTGTTCCATGTTTGTGAGCACAAGATCCAGTATTGCCTTCTGACAAGTTGGTTCCATAACCAGTGGCTTGAGGAAGGCACCTTGAAGGCAGTCCAGGATAAATCTGATCCTGGTTGATGCTGATGCTGGGAGGCTCCAATTCTCATCTGGAATATTGATGTTTCCAACCAGCACCACCTCACCCTTGTCTGCCATCATTTGGATGGCTAGCATTAGTTCCCTGCCTGTTTCTTCCTCCTGGGCTGGTGATCTATAGACCACCCCCGTGTGGATGGCTGGTCCCATTTCCCTTTCCAGCTTAACCCACAGTATCCCTGCCCCATTTTGTTCCTCCTGGATCTCTGTGGCCTTTATGCCATCTTTTGCATAAAGTGCCACTCCTCCTCCTTTCCTACCTGTCCCGTCTCTTCTGAGTATGTTGTAGCCAGATATGGCCATCTCCCAGTCATGGTTATCATTACACCACATCTCTGTGATGGCCACAAAGTCCAGGTCTGGCCACACCATGACAGCCTCCAGACATCCATGAGAAGATGGCAGCCATGCTGGGCTAGTCATTCACAAAGCAGCAACACCAGCTAGTTTAATTTGTTTTATTTATTTATTTTATTAATTTTCATTGTTGTTTTATTTATCTTATTTTGTTTAGTAGCATTTTAGTGAGTGAGGGAAAGAAAGTGAGTGAGTTAGTGAAAGTTGGTGGCATGTCGGGATCAGTGAAGGGTTAAGTCATTAAGTTGTTTAAATCGCTGAGCTCCTGAATTCAATAAAATTTGTAAGGCACTTCAATTTTATTTATTTATTAGTTTGTGGGATAGCCAGAGGACTACAGATAATCCTTTGGAATTACTGCCTGATCTTAAAGACTCTTAATTGACGGACCTATCGATCAGAGGAGCGGAGGTGGGAATCCGGAGTGGGCAGTTGCTGTCCAGAACGGAGAATGGAATTATAGTAGTGGAACTCATGGAGAGCCGGAGTGTGTTGGAGAATGGTATTGATCCATCATCATGAAGAAGCCAAAAATCAGAAGTCTTGAGTTTTGGAGTAGTAGACTCATGAGTGGTGATTCCCTCGCCTCACCTGTGGAGAGTGGTCACCTGGTTTGTGTTGAGTCGGGCAGGAGGAGCAGGTGTGTCATCTGCTGGAGGGTGGGCAGAGGCCTGTTTGCTTCCTAAGTGACCCGGGGGGTCGGCTGGTGGGCTGACCCAACCTGGGAGCTGTAGTCACGGGCTCTGCAGGTGAGGAGGAGTGACCACCTCCTGGATGTGTGCTGGGAGTATCTTGTTCTAACTGATTTTATTGATGCTCCAGTGTCTGTCGTTTGACTGGAATTTTCCTTTATTTTGAACTTTGTATTGGAATTGCAGAAGAATCTCCTGAGAGTTATGAAATGGTTTGATGAGAATTGAACACTTCTTTCTTAAACCTGAGAGTTGAAACTGGTAGACTTTTTGGTGAACTATCTGATTTACATCGGCAGTAAAAGTGCCTTTTGAATTTTTCATCACCAAATTTCTGAAGTCTGGGGGTAATGGGACGGTTTGATGAGAACTGAATATTTCTTCTCTCATCCTGAGAGTTGAAACCGATTTCTGGTGATATACATTGGCAGTGTTAGTGTCTTATAATTTTTCTTTACCAAATCTTTGGTTGGCCCATCAAGTTTAAGTGAGAGTTGAACCTGGCGGACCTTTTTCTCAGGTCATGTCTTAAGAGGTGGGAGCTCTTAAGACCTTAAAATCTCCTGAAACTGCGGAACTTATTATGACTGTCTCAGTTTTGGACTTAAAAATTGTTATTTATATTTTTATTTATATTTTTTTTAATTTTAGTTTAATTTTGGGTATAATGTGGATGTTTGTGGTTTGATTTGATTGTTGTGTGCTGTGTAGTTGGGTAAGGGCGCTTGTGTGTTGTATTTCTAATTGGGGATTGTTTGCTTGCTGGCATTTGCTGTAGTGGTAAGATGTGTTGGGAAGGGTGGTCAGGGATTATTCCCCCTCCAGGGTCAGGGACCTTCATCCTTGTTCTTGCACTCCACTTTCACCAGAGGTGTATGGACGAAGTAGGGCTTTGGGGATTGTTAAAAAAAGGAGGACAAGGGCAGGGCCTGTAGAGGGAAAGGAAAGGAGTGTGTGGATAGGAATAGTGGGGACAAGGAGATGCTCTGGGGCAAAATAGGTCCAGGAAAGGGGTCCTCCCTGTCTGGTTCCCATACCCAAGGGCTCTGCTTGTAGCAGGCAGGTAATACGATCTTCCTCGGATGCTCATCCTACTCAGGTGGTGTTATGCAATGCCAGGTCTATTAAGAACAAGAACGCTATAATTGTGGATCTTGTTGGTTCATCTGACCTGGCTTGCATCACCGAGACCTGGCTAGATGAGAATGCTGGTCTAGTTTTGGCATCAGCATTTCTAGCCGAGCACTCGGTGATACACCGCCCGAGGATGGATCATAGGGGTTGGGGTGTTGCCATTTGTTTTAGATTGGAACTTGACCTAGTGGAGCTACCAGTGGGAACCACCATCTCCTTTGAATGTATCATGAGCGAGGGTGTGGGGTGCAGGACACTTCTCATCTGCCCTCCACCAGGAGACGGGAATGTTTTCCTGTGGGAAGTTGTGGACTTCATTGACAACCTGACATTGGGATGCCCCAGATGGTTGGTTCTGGGGGATTTCAATGCCTAGGTCGACAATGAACTCTTGCCATTTGGTCAGGACTTCTTCCAGCTAATGACTTTGCTGGGCTTCACACAGGTTATTTCCTTCCTGACCCATATTGGTGGTCATTCACTGGACTTGGTGTTTCTCCTGGGGATGGAGATATCCAATTTGGTGGTGGAACCAGTCGGGTGTTCTGATCATCACACCATTGGGTTCAGTTTTGAGGCCACCCCTAGTAGGTCAGCCCCTACGGAGATGGTCTATTACTGCTCTTTGAGGGTTGTTTTCCCAGAAGGCCTCATGGCAGTGCTTGACCTATTGGGCTTACCAAGTGACTGCAGAGATCCAGGGGACCTGGTACTTGCCTAAAATAAGGCGGTGGTAGAGGACCCGGATTCCATTGCTCCTGTTCATGTTCATCCCCTCACTCTTTGCCCCAAGTCTTCTTGGTTTGATGAGACTTTGAGGGAGTTGAGGAGAGTGGGACAAAGGCTAGAGAGGTGTTGGTGGAGGTCAGGCATGGAGTGTGACAGACTTAATTTGATGGACCATTATCTGGTCTATCAATCAGTAATCACCCATAAGAAGGTGGCATTCCTGTCCAGGGAGATTGCTGCTGCACAGAATCAACCAGCTCAGCTTTTCTGGACTGTGGACAGATTGTGCAATCCAATCTGTCTTCAGCCTGGAAATGCTTTTTCTTAAGAATGGTGTGAGGAGTTTGCTCGATTCTTTTTAGATAAGGTTGCCACAATCAGGTCCGGTATCCATTTGACCCTCCCTAATGGGAGTTTTGGTGGTCAGCAGGAGATGTTGGACACTGAGTTTGTATGGTGTGACTTCAGCCTCCTCACAATCAATGACATTGTGATGATCATCCAGTCACTGTATCCGACCAACAGTAGTATGGACCTGGGCCCCACACGTCTTTTAGTGGGCTGTGTGGATAAAATTGTCTCGGTCCTTGCCGAGATAATCTGGATGTCTCTGGAGAGGGGGGAACTTTCCTGATCCTCTGAAGGAGGTGGTGGTTTGACCCCTTCTTAAGAAGTCCTCCTTGGACCCAGAATGTCTGGCTAACTACAGGCCTGTCTCTAATCTGCCCTTTGTGGGCAAGGTTATTGAGAAGGTGGTAGCATCACAGCTGGAGGACCATCTGACCAACCACAATGTCTATGATTCTCTCCAGTCCGGATTTAGAAAGAGACACAGTACCAAGATAGCCCTTGTCCAGGTACTAAATGACCTCCTAATAGCGAGGGATTGAAGGACCCATTCCATCCTGGTCCTTCTTGATCTCTCTGCGGCATTTGACACCGTGGACCATGGTGTGCTATTAGAGCACCTGCAGTTCATCTGTGGACTGTCTGGTATGGTCCTCAGATGGTTTTGATCTTTCCTTGAGGGTAGGACTCAGAGAGTGGTGTCTGGGATTTTCTCCCTGGGCATCACTCCCCATCCTGTGGGGTGCCGCAGGGTTCCATTTTGGCACCCATGTTGTTTGCGGTGTATATGCCATTGGGAGTGATTATTAGGTGGTATGGCTTGAGTTTTCACTGCTATGCAGATGATACTCAGCTGCACATGTCCTTTGCGCCTGGCCAGGATGATGCTTTCTCAGTTTTTAACAATTGTATCTCTGAAATCCAGGATTCGATGAATATGAGTTGGCTGCAGTTAAATCTAGATAAAACTGAGGTGCTGGTCATGGACCCAGGTTGTCAGGAGGTGGGTTTGCAGGCAGGATCACCTTCAGGTCTATGGCTTGGGAGCGCCCGGCTAGCTACCTCATATCGGGTGCAGAACGTGGGCGTTATGTTCGATGACTGTCTGACACTTAAATCTCAGGTGTCGGCAGGGCAGTGGTCAAATCTTCTTTTTACCATCTGAGAAATATCGCCCGCATGAAGCACCTGATTCCTTCTGATGATCTTCCAACATTGGTCCATGCCTTCTTTACCTCCTGCCTTGACTACTGCAATACCCTTTACCTAGGGTTGCCAGGGGGTTGATATTCACCGTCTGCAGCTCGTGCACAATGCTGCAGCCAGGCTTTTTGACTGCTTCATCTAGGACCAGTCATATAACAGCTGTGCTCTGCGGACTGCACTGGCTGCCAGTTCACTGGTGGATCACCTTCAAAGTTGGTCTTCTGACCTATAAGGCCATACGTGACCAGGTACCTGTTTACCTGCAAGATCTCCTTCATCCCTACTGTCCCTCCTGCACTCTCCGATCCACTGATGAGGGATTGCAAGAGATTTCCAGGGTTCATTTAAAGACATCTGGGGCCAGGACTTTTAGTTTTATGGCCCCAAACCTGTGGAATTCTTTACCTCGTCAGGTGAGGGATTGCCCGACCGTCCATAGTTTTAAAGAAGCATTGAAAATATTCCTTTTTAGCCTGGCTTATAATGATTTTTAACGCCACTGTTATATGTTTTATTTTGGTTATTATGGTTTTGATAAATTGTTTTTTTTTTATTTATTTTAATGAATTTGTACAGCGCCTTGGTTTTGGAAAGGAGCTTTTATAAATAAAGTTTGATTTGATTTGATTTGATCTTCCATCTTGTTGCTAAGGCTCCTGGCATTGACACACACAGCTTCCAATGATTTGAACTCCCTCGACTGTTTAACTGTTCTGCTCCAGCCCCCTCCCTGGTTGTCCTTTATCCCTGGTTCTCCCTGCTGTCTGCCCTTCTGTTGAATTTTGCCCCCTTTGTGCCTATCCACCTCTTGAGTGCTTATCTCCATCTTCTGCACACTCTGTTGATATATACACTCCTCCTGTTCACTGGTTCCACTGCTGGCTGTGGGGGGTGTGCAATTAGGTACCCTCCTTGCTGGCCTGCCACCCCCCCCGGCTAGTTTAAATGTTTGTCCATGTAGCATTTACACTTATCATTGAGTGCTTTGATTCCCCTTCAGGATGAATGCAGGCCATCAGGCTTGAACAAAGCCTCCATCCCTCCAGGTGGGTCTCCAGTCACCAGTGAATCCAAATCCTTCCTCACAGCATCAGTTCTTCAACCATGAGTTAAAGTTCCTGATGCATGTGCCCCTACACTCTCCCATGTCTCTCACATGTAGTACTTAACATAGAAACATAGAATTTGATGGCAGATAAGGACCGCTTGGCCCACCCAGTCTGCCCATTTCCCTGCCTACTGGATAAGTTGCAGATCCTAGTTAACCAGCAGCCTACTTCTTCCTACCCCCACCCCCTAGAATTGCCTTATGACTGTCTCATGCATGCTTGAATTCAACCACTGTTTTTGACTCCACAACCTCCTCTGGAAGGCTGTTCCATGCATCTACAACCCTCTCTGTGAAAAAAATACTTCAAATTACCTTTGAGCCGTCCCCTCTATCTTCAAATTGTGCCCCCTTGTTCTTGCACACCTCTTTTTTTGAAAGATGCTACCCTCTTGGACTTTGTTGATTCCCTTGAGGTACTTGAAAGTTTCTATCATGTCCCCCCCTCTCCCTCCTTTCCTCGAGGCTATACACATTAAGCTCCTTAAGTCTGTCTTCATATGTCTTCCGGTGCAGACCCTGCACCATTTTAGTTGCCCTCCTCTGGACAGCTTCCATCCTGTCTATGTCTTTGTGAAGACTGGGTCTCCAGAACTGCACGCAGTACTCCAGATGGGGTCTGACCAGCTGTCTGTACAGAGGGATAACAATTTCCTGTTTTCTATTGGTGATGCCTCTCACTATGCATCCCAGTATCCCCCCAGCCCTCCTTGCTGCCCTCTCACATTGCTTGCCCACCTTTAGGTCATCTGGTATGACTACCCCCAGGTCCCTTTCTATTTTTGTTGTTGTTAGTATCTCACCCCCCATTGTGTACTCTTCCCCTTGGTTTTTGTTTCCCAGATGCATTACCTTGCACTTCTTAGCACTGAATCTAAGCTGCCATACATTTGACCATTCCTTTAACCTTGCCAAGTCCCTTTTCATCCTTTCCACCCCACCTTGTGCATCATCTCTGTTGCAAATCTTTGTGTCATCTGCAAAGAGACATACTTTTCCTTCCAGTCCCACTGCAATGTCGCTTATAAAGACACTGAAGAGGACCGGTCCTAATACTGAACCCTGCGGTACCCCACTAGTAACCCTTCTTCAGAGTGGATTCCATTTACTATTACTCTCTGTGTCCTATTCTCCAGCAATTTTACCCAGGCTGTCATCTTGGGACCCACTCCCAGGCTAGCTTAACTGTATATTAATCTTTGTGTGGGACTGTGTCAAATGCCTTATAAAGTCTAGGTAGGCCATGTCCACAGCCCCTCCCTGATCTACTACTTTGGTCACCCAGTCAAAGAAATCTATCAGATTTGTCTGGCATGACCTTCCTACTGTGAATCCATGCTACCCTGGGTCCTGTGCCCTTCTGGCTTCTAGATACTTGACAATTCTTTCCTTCAGAAGTGATTCCATCATTTTCTCTATCACTGAGGTTAAACTAACAGGTCTGTAGTATCCTGCTTCTGCCTTGCTCCCACTTTTGTGAAGGGGAATCACATCTGCCCTCCTCCAGTCCTCGGGTACCACCCCATCCTCCCATGATCTGTTAAACAGGGTAGTCAGTGGTGTCACTAGTTCTACCCTTAGTTCTTTTAGAATTCTGGGATGAATCCATCAGGCCCCATTGCTTTGTCCACCTTCAGTTTTAAGAGTTCTTTCAGAACCCTTTTCTTCTGTAAATGGGCTGGTATCAACTTCTGTATCCAGAGTGTTTCTACTGTTTGTTTTAGGTACCTCCCCTTCCTTTGTAAATACTAAGCAAAATATTTGTTTAGTATCTCTGCCTTTTCACAGTCACCCTCTTCCCACCCTCCCTCCCCTTTATTAAGCCTCACTATCCCTCCCTTGGTCTTTCTTCGCCCCTGATGTACCTATAAAAGGTTTTATCCCCTTCTTAACTGAGTTGGCTATCTTTTCCTCAGTTGGGCCTTTGTGTTCTGACTGCCTTCCCAGCTTCCTTTGCTTTAACTGATACGTTCTCTGTCCTGCTCCTTCATTCTTTGTACTCCTGAAAGCTTTCTTTTTCTTGAACTTTCACTGCCACTTCCTTTGAGAACCATAGTGGTTTTACATCATTTAATTTTGTTTATTTGCTTCACACAGAGGCTTGTTACCTCTGTGATGGCAGTTTTATTATTCCCCATTGTTCTTCCACCTCCTCCTTCCTGCCCATTTGCTAGTGCATTCCTTAGGCACTCATTATATTTTGCAAGTCAGCCTCCTAAAAGTCCAGTACCTTTGCTTTTGTATGGCTTGACTCTATTGCTGTGTTTATTGTGAACCATACTGTTCGATGGTCACTAGTTCCGTGATGGCTACCCACTTCTACATCTGTGATCCTCTCTTCATCTCCATTTGAGAGAACCAGGTCTAAGATTGCTCCTCTCAAGTGGGCTCCATACTAGTTGTCTAAGGCATGCCCCTGTGGGCATCTAGAATAACCCCACTCTTGAAGTGGCTGCTGCAACTGCACTCCAGTTAACATCTGCATATTCAGATCGCCCATCAGCAATATCTCCTTTTCTGCCATACTAAGTATACTTTCTATCATTTCCTTGTCCATTTCCTCCCCTGAGAAAGGGTTCGTATACAGCCCCTCAAAGGATTGTGGTGCACATTGCTGTCTCCAAATTTACCCACAGTGCTTCTTCTCCCTGTTTTCCTTTTGTTCTGTTGCTTTGATTCCTTCCCTCATATAAAGAGCTACCTCCTCCCTCTTTACCCTCTCTGTCCCTCCTGTAGATAGTGTATCCTGGTATGTTTACGTCCCAGCTCATGGTTTTGTGTGAACCATGTTTCTATGACTGCCATGATATCCAGATGTTCCTCCTCCATCAAGGCCACTAATTCAGGATGCTTTGTTACTCAGACTACGGGCATTGGTAGTTCATTGCTTTCCATTTCTTGATGGCTTTACCTTCTGTTGCAGCATCCCCACTGACCTTTCTACCTCGGTCTTTTTCTCATTTAGTACTCTTGTTTTGTAGGGAAAGGTGATTTTCCTGCTGCTTATCAGTGCCTCCCCTGACTAGTTTAAAAGCTTGCCAATGAAGCACTTAAACCGATTGCTCAAAAGACTTGTTCCCTTCCTGGACAGATGCAGACCATCCTGCCAGTATAGGATGGTGTCCTCCAGGTGGAACCCCAGTCCCCAATGAAGCTAAACCCCATGCCCACACCATTTTTTTTCAACCATTCATTAAACTGTATGGAGTAAATTACCTTGCCTTTACTCATGCTATTGACAGGCAGCACCTCTGAGAAGGATACTGTGTGTGCACTTGTCTTAGGCCCTTCCCCAGTTCTACAAAAGTCCTTTTGCACTGCTCTAATCTCATAAGTTGAGCAGGTCATTTGTCCCAGGGTGGACAATGACATCCAGCTCAGACTCCCATGCAGCTGTTCTCGTGATCCTGAGGATGCACTTCCTGTCCCTCCATGCCATGGCATCAGGCAGGCACCTTACTTCAGTTTTCCCTGCTCTCCCCAGTTCTATCCCCCTAATGATTGAGTCACCCACCAGGAGCTGCTTCCTTTCCTTGTGGTGTCCTCTGCCTCCTTCCTGTGGGCCTCCCTTGTGACAGGTGTCCTCAGCCTCCTTAATCTCCTCTGTGGGTGCATCCATAGGAAAGCTGTACTCCCCCAGAATGGTGTATGGATTGTGGAGTGGAACAACTGACTGGGTTTGCCTCTGTTCCACCATCCTCACCCTCCCTGAGCCCACTGTGGTCCTACTGCTGTGCTTTCTTTGCAACCTCTGAGGTAGTGGTGGTGGCTCTGGTGCTCCCTGGATGGGGAGGTTCCCTTCCTACCATCCAGTCTGGCCTGGGGGAATGTTCCCTTACTGCTGTCCAGTGTGGCCTGAAGACGGGCAAATTCCTCCTCAGGGGAGAGAGTTGTCTGCAACTAGGGCAGCATCTCAGCCCCAGAAAGACTCCCCAGAAGACTGCTGCCCCACAGCCATTATATTGCACTACTCCCCACATGATTATGTACTTTTTGTATGTGTGTGTGTGTGTTTTGTGTGTATGATTGGTTTGTTATAGAAATATATATATTATACAATGTGTATGCTTATATTTTCAGTGTCTGTGCTGAGAGAATATGACATGATATGCACCTTGCACCCTTGAGGAAATGATGTCAGAACCCAGGTATAAAGGAAGTATTTCAGGGGTGGTGGGTGAGGGGTGGGAAGGGTTGGGCCTAAACTGTGCCCTCACAAAACCATCAGCTAAGAGTTCTGACTCCATCGCCGAGTGTCAGCAAGATACCATACACAACAATTTGACAGAGAAAACCTCTGCTAATCAAACAGAGAAAATCCAGACATCCAAGTCAGACACAGGTAAACCTCTCCAGCCCCAAAACAGCCTGGTGGTTTGTGCCTCGAAAGCAGTCAGTTCTAAAATAAGTCATTGTTTAAACTCTTCCTGCACTGAAAATCTTACGAATTGTAACAAGACTGTCTTTCCTGATAATTCTAAGTTCTTTATTTCACCTTTCAGTTAGAAGTAGCCTCCACCTGCAGAATATCTGCTACAAACCAAAGACAATTGTAAGGGTCACCTCCCTCTGTTGTGAGCACAACTCGCTTTCTTGCAAATCCTATGTTCAGTATTGCAGCTCCCAGCAAGCTGTAGTTTGGCTTGAAAAATATTAGCTGTTCTGATGAGTTTGCTATAAAACACTTGCTTATAATACTATTGTTCTCAGGTCTGTTACCAAAGCTATTGGCTGATAAGTAGCTGTGATGTAATCACTTCCTGAGAAAGTCTGGAATTTCCTTTTAAGGCACACAAAGATAAACACAAAAAACAGTTTACTGTCTGGGTCAAATACACAACCTGTACTTGCACTTATTTCAGGATTTGTGACAAATGTTTAGCTCAGGGTTTAAACTCTTCCTACACTGAAAATCTTACGAATTGTAACAAGACTGTCTTTTCCTGATAATTCTAAATTCCTTATTTCACCATTCAGTTAGAAGTAGCCTCCACCTGCAGAATATCTGCTACAAACCAAAGACAATTGTAAGGTTCACCTCCCTCTGTTGTGAGCACAACCCGCTTTCTTGCAAATCCTATGTTCAGTATTGCAGCTCCCAGCAAGCTGTAGTTTGACTTGAAAAATATTCTGAGAAGATATGTGAGAGGTAGAGTTTGGGAAATATAATTGTCTTATCTTTTGGGGAGGTGAGAGCTTCCTAAATAGAGATAAATATAGGTCTTGGACTATTTTTCTGTTGCTGCTTTGAAGCTTTTGCATCCTGTTTTAAATAGTTTTGTTTTTATTTTAGGGGTTGGGTTGGTATTTGTTATATGGTTATATATTATTTTTGGTTTGGGTTATTTATTTTTAAGGAAAATGTGTTGGCCTGAGCTGAAGGTTAGGCAGTAGTCCCCTTCCAGGCTGAGGGATCTTTACCCTTTTTGTTGTTCCCCTCTATCCCATGAGGTGTATAGACTGTGTAGGGGATTGGGAATAGCTAGGAGGGTTAGGGCAGGAACTCGGCCTGTTGGGGAATGGGGAGGAGTGAGCGGATTGGGATTGTGGTGTGAAAGAGATGCCCTGGGGTAAAATGGGTCCAGGAAAAGGGTCCTCCCTATCTGGTTCCCATACCCAAGGGTTCTGCTTATTGCAGACAAGAAACTCGGTCTCCCTCGGCTGCTCATTGAACTTGGGCGGTGTTATGCAATGCCAGATCTATTAAGAACAAGATCGCCATAATTGGGGCTCTTGTTAATTTGACTGACCTGGCTTGCATCACCGAGACCTGGTTGGATGGAAATGCAGGCATAATTTTGGCTTCAGTGATTCCACCCAGGTACTCGTGATACATCGATAGTACGGGTGGGGGGTGTGGCCCTATGTTTTAAATCAGAAGTGAACCTGAGGGAAATTCCAGTGGGAGCCACCAACTCCTTTGAATGTATCATGGGTGAGGGTGTGGGGTGCAGGATTCTTCTCATCTACCATCCACCAGGATATGGGAATGTTTTCCTGCGGGAATTTGCGGACTTCATTGCCGACCTAACATTGGGATCCCATAGATGGCTGATCCTTGGGGATTTCAATATGTGGGTCGACGATGAACTCTCGCAGCTTGGACAGGACTTCCTCCAGCTAATGAGCTCATTGGGCCTCACACAGGTTATTTTCTCCTCGACCCACATTGTTGCTCATTCATTGGACTTGGTGTTTCTCCTGGGGATGGAGATATCTGACTTGGTGGTGGAACCAGTTGGATAGTCAGACCATCATAACATCAACTTCAGTTCTGAGGCTCCCCCTAAGAGGCCTGCCCCTATGGTGATGGTCCATAGAAACATAGAAACATAGAAGTTGACGGCAGATAAGGACCGCAAGGCCCATCCAGTCTGCCCATTTCTTTTTCTTCCTTATAAATGTGCCATCGGCCTTTGCTCTGTCAGTGGCCTATCTATTCATAGTCATTTGTATTGCTCCCTTATGCCTATACCATGCCTGCTTGAAGCCCTGCACTGTATTCATAGCCACCACTTCTTGTGGTAAGCCATTCCATGCATCCACCACCCTTTCTATGAAAAAGAATTTCCTCACATTCCCCCTTAATTGGCCTCCCTCTAATCTCATGCTGTGTCCTCTTGTCCTGCTATTTTTCTTATATTTTAAACGTTAGACTCTTTCACCTTGTTTATGCCCTTAAGGTGTTTGAATGCCTCGATCATATCACCTCTCTCCCTCCTTTGCTCAAGGGTATACATATTGAGCTCCATTAATCTGTCCTCATATGTCTTCTGATGCAGTCCCTGCACCATCTTGGTTGTCCTTCTCTGGACTGCCTCAATTTGGTTAATGTCCTTGTGAAGGTGTGGCCTCCAACACTGCACGCAGTACTCCAGATGGGGCCTAACCAATGTCTTGTACAGAGGGATTATTACCTCCCTCTTACGACTTGTGATACCCCTACTAATACACCCTAACACCCCCATAGCCTCACCTACTGCTTTAGAGGTCTGCTTGGATGATTTTAGGTCATCAGTGATGATGATGCCCAAGTCTCTTTCTTCCTTTGTGACTGCTAGCAACCTCCTCCCAGCCTATAGGTGGCTTCAGGGTTTCTCTTCCCTATGTGCATGATTTTGCACTTTGCATTTGATCCCAGTTGCCACTCTTCTGACCATTCTGCTAGTTTATCCAGATCTCTTCTCATTCTGCCCACCCATCTGGATCATCTACTCTGTTGCAGATCTTGGTGTCATCTGCAAACAGACAAGCCTTACCCCTAGTCCATCTCGCAAGGTCACTAATGAAGATGTTGAAGAGGACTGCCCCCAGGACTGATCCCTGAGGTACCCCACTTGTGACTTGCATCTCTTCTGACTGTATACCATTTACCACCACTCTCTGTTTTCTGTCCATCAACCAGTTTGCCATCCAGTTGACCAACTTCTGACCCACCCCGAGCCTACCCAGCTTATTTATCAATCTTCTATGTGGAACAGTGTCAAAAGCTTTGCTGAAGTCAAGGTAGTTGACATCAACTGCTCCCCCTTGGTCCACCACTCTGGTTACCCAGTCAAAGAAATCTATGAGATTAGTTTGACAGGACCTTCCTTTTGTAAACCCATGCTGTCTTGGATCCTGTGCCCCTATGGTCCAGTGCCACTATTTGAGGGGTGTATCCCCAGATGGTCTGATGGCAGTACTGGACCTATTGGGCATGCCGAGTGACTGCATGGATCCAGGGGATCTGGTATTTGCCTATAATAAGGCAGTGACAGAGGCCCTTGATTCCATTGCTTCTGTCCATGTTCATCCACTCTCCCTTTGCCCTAGGTCCCCATGGTTTGATGGGGACCTTAGGGAATTGAGGAGAGTGGGAGGAAGGCTAGACAGGCGATGGCGGAGGTCCGGCCTGGTATGTGACAGGCTTAGTTTGATGGACCATTATTTGGTCTATCAATCAACAATTTCCTGTAAGAAGGCAGAATTCCTGTCCAGGGAAATTGCTGCCACATGGAATCAGCCAGCTCAGCTTTTCCGGACTGTGGACAGACTGTGCAAACCACTCTGTCTTCAGCCTGGAAATGCTTTTTCACAAGAGCGATGTGAGGAGTTTGCTTGATTCTTTGTGGATAAGGTTGCTACGATCAGGTCCGGTATCTGCCTGACCCTTTCTCTAGGGAATAGCATTGGTCAGCAGGAGATGTTGGACTCCCAGTTTGAGTGGTGCTACTTTGCCCAACCTACAATCAATGATATTGTGATGGTTATCCAGACTTTACGTCCTACCAACTGTAGTTTGGATCCGGGCCCCACGCACTTGCTCATTGGCTGCATTGATGTTATCAGCCTGGTCCTAGCTAAGATAGTCTGGTTATCCTTGTAGAGTGGAATTTTTCCAGTTTCCCTTAAGGAGGCCATAGTTTGACCTCTCCTTAAAAAGCCTTCTTTGGATCTCAACTGTCTAGCAAACTACAGGCCGGTCTTTAACCTTCCCTTTTTGGGTAAGGTTATTGAGAAGGTGGTGGCATTGCAGCTGGAAGACCATTTGACCAGCCACAATATATATGATTCTCTCCAGTCCGGTTTCAGGAAGAGACATAGTACTGAGACAGCTCTTGTTCAGGTACTAAATGACCTGATAGCGAGAGATCGAAGGGCCTGTTCCATCTTGGTCCATCTTGATCTTTCTGCAGTATTTGATACTGTGGACCATGGTGTGCTGTTGGATCACCTGCAGTTTATCTGTGGGCTCTCAGGGGTTGTCCTCAGATGGTTTCAATTCTATCTCACGGGTAGGACTCAGAGAGTGGTGTCAAGGGTTTGTACCCTGGCTCCATTCATCCTGCCCTGTGGGGTTCCACAGGGATCCATTTTAGCACACTTGTTGTTTGCAGTGCATATGCTGTTGTTGGGAGCGATTATTAGACAGTATGGCTTGAGTTTTCAGTGCTACACAGATGATACTCAGCTATACATGTCTTTTGTCCCGGAACAAGATGATGCTATCTCGGTGCTCAACAGTTGTCTAACTGAAATTCAGGCCTGGATGAATGTGAGCTGGCTAAGGTTGAACCCTGAAAGAAATGAGGTGTTGGTCATGAACCCAGATCATTGTGAGGCAGGTATGTTGACAGGTTCACCTTCGGGTCTATGGCTCAGAGGTGTTCAGCTGGCTACCTCAGACCGGGTGCGGAACCTGGGCATTATGTTTGTGGACTGCCTGACCCTGAAATCACAGGTGTCAGCAGTTGTTAAAACTTCTTTTTACCATCTAAGAAATATCACCTGGGTGAAACATTTGGTTCCTCCCGATGATCTTCCGACATTGGTTCACATCTTCGTTTCCTCCCGTCTTGACTACTGCAATGCCCTTTACCTAGGGCTGCTGGGGGTTGATATCCATCGCTTGCAGCTGGTGCAGAACATGGCAGTCAGGCTATTGACTGGTGCTTCAAGAACCAGTTATATGATGCCTGTGCTCCGCGGTCTGCACTGGCTGCCTATACAGTGGCGGATCACCTTTAAGGTTGCTTTGCTTACCTATAAGACCCTACACGAACAAGGACTGGGTTACTTGAAAGATCTCCTTTGTCCCTACCATCCTCTCAGATCCTCCTATGAGGGATTGCTAGAGGTTCCCAGGGTATGTCTGCAAACATCTGGAGCAAGGGCATTTAGTTTTGCTGCCCCGTCCCTGTGGAACTCTGCCTCATCCGGTTCGAGACTGCCTAACCATCCAGAGTTTTAAAATAGCTTTGAAAACCTATCTCTTCAGCCTGGAATTTATTGATTGAGGTTTAGTTTGCTTTCCTATGCTGGTATTATATGTTGTCTGTTGAATTATATGTATATTAGAATAATTTATTCTGTTTTATGTATTTTTTGTACAGGCACCTTGGTTTTAGAAAAGTGCCTTTTTATAAATAAAATTGATTTGATTTGATTTGAAGATAATAATAATACTTTATTTGTTATGCACTGTTCAGGCATCAAGGTGCAGTACAATAAGAGAATAAAAGCCAACAGATTCAGCCACATAACAAGTACAATTCAATAAATAGTACATCCATAAGATTTTTCCCAGAGGAAAGATTTCAGGGCCTGTTTAAAACTCCCCATGGTCGTGCACTTCCTAATCTGACGGGGTAGAGAATTACAAAGGGGAAGGGCTGCAAACATAAATGCACGGGCCTCAACAGATTTTAAAGTCACCCTTGAAATCTCCAGTAACCCCTCGTCAGCAGAGCAGAGTGGTCTCACAGGGTGGTAAGGAATCAGGTGTTCTTTCAGGTAATCAGGGCCCAGTTCATGCTGGGCTTTAAAAGTCAGTAAGTTGACTTTGAAGGTGATCCACCACTGAACTGGCAGCTGGTGCAGTTCCCGCAGCAACGGTGCAATATGGGAGGATCTAGGAGTTTCCGCCAACAACCGTGCTGCCGAATTCTGCACCAGCTGCAAGCAGCGGATATCAACCCCCGGAAGCCCAAAGTAAAGTGAGTTGCAGTAGTCAAGGCACGAGGTCACAAAGGCATAGATTAAAGTTGGTAGATCACCGGACGGAACAAGGTGCTTGATCCTGGCGATGTTTCTTAGATGGCAGAAAGATGTCTTAACCACAGCTGACACCTGAGGCTGAAGTGTCAGCCCAGCATCCAATATCATCCCCAGGTCTTGCACCTGTTCAGAGACCTGTAGTTCGAGAACCCCAAGACACAATCCAGATGGGAAGCTGGCCACTGGACCCCCTATCCGGCAATCTGGATCCAAGACCAACACCTCTATCTTCCCTGAATTTAACTTCAACCAACTGGACCTCATTAAATCCTGGATTTCATTGAGGCAGTTATTAAATACCAAAATGGCTCCTTCCTGGTCGGGGGGCCAAAGACAGGTATAGCTGGGTATCATCGGCATAGCAATGAAACCGCAGACCGTACCGTCTCACAATGTCTCCGAGGAGAAGCATATACACCACAAACAACATGGGGGACAAAACAGAGCCCTGAGGAACCCCAAAAGGCAGAGAGGTGGGATCAGAAGAAAAGACCCCCAAAACCACCCTCTGAGTTTTTCCGGTGAGGTATGAGGTGAACCATCTGAGGACCACCCCAGAAAGCCCACAAATATATCATAAGCGCTCAAGAAGGACCCCATGGTCAATGGTGTTAAATGCTGAGGACAGATCTAATAGTACCAAAATGGACCGTTTTCTCTGGTCTCTCACCATCAGGAGATCACTGAGCACCCGAACCAGTGCAGTCTCAGTACTGTGCCTCTTTCGAAAACCTGATTGCAGCAGTTCATAGATGCTATGGATTGTCAAATGGTTCTCCAACTGGTCTGCCACTACTTTCTCAATCACCTTCCCCACAAAGGGGAGATTCGAGATAGGCCTGTAGTTGGCAAGACAGTCTGGGTCCAATGAAGCTTTCTTCAACAAGGGTGTCATCACCGCCTCTTTCAAGGAACAGAGATATTCACCTGAGTCAAGGGAGCACCAGACTATCTGTGCTAGAACTGGGGAAATGGCCTCCCCACAACCCAAAATAAGGGATGTAGGACCCGGATCTAAACTACAGCACATAGGGTGCATCCCTAGGACAATCCACATAACATCTATAATTTCCAGGCGGTCGAAGGTACTCCAGGAAAACTAAGGGGTAGTGACCAAGTTCTGATCACTAACAACTCACATAGAATGTGTCAAGAGGATCTCTGACCTGATGTCCATCACCTTATCAGTGAAGAACTGAGCAAGCTCATCACACTGTAATTGTGAAAACACTCTTCTGAGCTGCAGACAGGTTGGGTTGCACAATCAGTCCATGGTTCTGAAGAACTGAGATGGTCGGTTCTGGGCGGCAGAAATTTCCCTGGACAGGAATTCTGCCTTCTTACAAGACATGTCTGACTGATAGAATTGATAATGTTCTAGCAGTCTAAGATGATTGGCATCCAGGCCAGATTTCCACCAACAACGTTCTAACCTGAGTCCTAGTCGCTGCAACTCCCTCAAGGCCCCGTCAAACCAAAGTGCCCGAGGTTGAAGGGAGAGAGGACGCACACAAACTGGAGCAACAGAATCCAGGGCAGAGGTGATGACATTATTATAAGGCAAAACCAATGCCTCTGGATCATTGCAATGCACAGGAAATTGTGATACGTCAAGGACCGCAGTAAGGCCATCGGAAGTAATATTGCACAAAGGGCAGTACTTGACCATCTCCACAGGGGTCAGCCTACAAAGTGGGATGCCAAAATTGAATCTCACAGTGTAATGGTCGGACCATCCGACTGGTTCCACCCCCACATCAGAAGCCTCAATCCCCAGAAGGAAGACCAGGTCAAGGGAATGGCCAGGTTTATGTGTAGCAGTGGTAACCACCTGTGTTAGGCCCAATGAATCCATCTACTGGAGGAAGTGTTGTCCAAATTGCGAGAGTTCATTGTCGATCCAGGCATTAAAATCACCCAGAACCATCAGTTTGGGAGACTCGAAAGCCAGGGTGATGATGAAGTCCGCAACTTCCTTAAGGAATTGCTTTCCATCTCTGGGTGGATGGTAGATGAGAGCAATTCGATAGCCAACACCTGCTACAATGGCACATTCAAAGGAGATGGTCTCCACAACTGGAACACTAGTGAGTGCCAATTCAGTCTTAAAACAGACTGCAACCCCACCCCTCCCCACGGTCCAACTGCCGGCGATGTATCACCATATACTTGGCTGGAATCTCAGCCTCCAATATTGGGCCTGCATTATCATCCAGCCAGGTCTCAGTGATGCAAGCCAGATCTGCCGAACCAACAAGATCGAAGATCACAGCAGTCTTGTTCCAGACAGATCGAGCATTGCACAACAGCGCCCGGGTTGGACAAAATTCCTGAACTGCCATGGCTACCTGCCCATCACCAATGATGGTGCCTTTGGGTATTGGGACCAAACAAGATGGTCCATGCTCCAAGCTCCACTTTGCCCCAGGGCATCTCCTGGGCTTAACCACTCCTATGGGAACACCCCACTCCTCCAGCCTCCACTGTTCATTCCCCCCACCCCATCCCCCCTCCTATTGGCAATACCTAAAGCACGGCAACATTGATAAATAAAGAAAGCCAAAGGAGGGGGAAGAAAAGGGTTGAGAGAGCGAAGGGTGGAGGCTGAATAGCACACGACTGGGGGGGGCTACAGGCAAACACATATCCCAGGCCAGTAATATCGTACCCCTTAAAATCCACCACACTTGAGGTTCACCTCCCGTCACTCCAAAAATACCTAAAAACCAAATAACAAATAACAACAACTTTACTTCTTATCATACCCTAAATTACCCCACTAAAACAAAAAATAAGAAAACACACCCACATTAACAAACAAAATAAAATGGAAACCAATAAAAATATATGGAGAAAAGTTTTGTAATACACCCCAGGTTAGTCTCTCACACTAAACTAAGCAGAGGGTGAAAGTACAGGTTTTCACTGGGCCCTCTCACTGCCTGAACTAATTTCCAAATATAAAAACTTGAAGACAGGGAAGACACAAGCTGGAGATACATAAAACATGGAAGTATTTGCAATCCATACAGGGACCATTAAATCCAGTCAAACAGAAATATAAATGTTCATGGTGCCAAAACAAGGATTCAATGAAGTCAGAAAATTGAAAACAAAATTGTCAAACTTTGGAAAAGTCAACCAGGATCCTCCAGGGCCCACAGATATCTTCAATTGCAGAATAAAGGGGAAATATCTCGGGAGATCAGTGGCACACCATTACAGGGTTTTAAATAATTGATTAACAGTTTTTTTCTTGGGACAATACTAACTGTATAGAAAGCATTTATATATATTTTCTAGAAGTGTCATGTTTGTTAAACACAGTGAGGCAAGTGATATGCATTTTCACAACGTTTTAGAAATTTTATGAGCAAAACGCTAATCAATTTTGAGAGTTATTTAAAACCCTGCACTACAACTGCGGGCCAGGCCAGCCCTCTGACTGACCACCCCACAAATCTAGGGAAGGGGAGTAGAACACTGGACCACTGACCAGCCCCCATCCCCAACCCTGTGGGAGCCAGAGACCCCCGAAATCCCCAGTAGCCTCTAGTAGCCCACAAGTCAAAGAGTAAACAAGAATAAAGCCAGTACCAAAAAAGGCACCACAAAACAATCCAGGGTTGATAGAAAGTAAAAGGAATATGGAGCAGTCTAATCTGAAGAGCTCCTTTACCAGGACAAGTTTCAGTTAAATATCAGGTAAACAGATCCAACTGGCCATGTCTTCTTTACTTCGGCAACAACCCTTGCTCAACACAACTCCAAAATCCAAGAAAAGCTGCTTCAGAGGCATCCCGATAAATCCACAGTTGGACCCAGGCTGCTGACTCCCACTTCCAGCACAAGTCCCACAAGCAGTCCAATGGTCCGCCGTAACAGTGGCCAACTCACACCACCAATTCTATAATGAGCAGGTCCCTACTAAAGTGATAGTAGACAGAACCCAAAATAGCAGGCAAAAACAGGCAGGTCCTGACTAAAATCCCATCTGAGGAGAAAGCAAGCAGGGCATTAATCGACCGGCGTTTACCGACCGGGAAATGAAAATAACCACAGATAAATCATGCTATGCCATCTGAGGCACTTGGCCCCCGAATTTCAAAAACAGTAGGATTGCGATATACTAAAATAAATAAAATGAATTAAAAGAAATAAAACTGCAGATCTGCAGAGCTACTGAACTACAACGATGCCTGGCCCAGCGTGGCCGCCATTTTGAAGATGGTATCACACAAAATGACAGAAGTAATGACTTGCTTGAGGCCCCACCCCAATTTCCTAAACTCTTCATGAACTTTCTTAGGCTCCCCATTTGCCAGACCATTAGTACCTAGGTGGATAATGACATCCAGCTTACCCTCCCATCTTGCCTTCCCGGTGATCCCCAGGATCCTCCACCCATCCCTCCATGCCGTGGCACCTGGTAAGCACCTCACCTTCCTGTCCTCCCTCTCCTGTGTTCCTAGCTGGACCCCTCTTATGATAAAGTGCCCCACCAGGATTCACTTCCTCTTCCTCTGGGGTCCACTTCTCTCCCCATTGAGGTCACCTCCACATATCCCTCCCTTCCACTTCTCTGGATACCTCTGTTTGGTTGTCACTGTTTGCCAGTGCAGCATATGAGTTCTGGAGTGGAATAGGATCTGGGATGTGCCTCTGCCTGACTGCTCTAACCCTTTCCGAGCCCACCACCATCCAAGTGCACCATGTTCTTGGCATCCCTTGAGGCAACGGCATTGGACTGAGTGGTCTCTAGATAGGGGTGAAGGTACTCCTGACCCAGTTTACTTCCACGCTGAGTGTAGCTACCTCATCCCACAGTCCAGAGAGATGCATACAAATAGGGCAGCACCTCAGCATGCAGAAGGTCTGCCAGAATATGGCTACCCCGCAGCCACTGCATTGCACCACTCCCCACATTATACTGCACTTATACTACTATTCCAGTACCTGTCTGTTACTGAAGCTTTCCTAGTTTCCTTTTTATTATTTTACTGTCCTCAAAATCCTGCCACAAATCCTCAGATACTTTTCTTTAAAGAAGGAAAACAAAACAACAACAAACAAACAAAAAAGACTTGTGCTGAAAGCGGGCTTCATCCCCCTTAAGCCTCTCCTACTCCACAAACCCTGCTATTCCCTGTGCTTAGCTCCCATCGATTAGATTTAACAGGGCATATAATTAAGAGTCAGGGCAAGGAAGGCAGGGTGTGTGAAAATTTGTAGCAGTTAAAGACAGCAAAGGAATGCATCACTACTACAACCACACCAAACTAGGTTTTAAGTTTTCAGTAGCCCCAAAACAAATCTAAGTAAAGCCCACATGAAATAATAGTGCCACTAAAAGCCCACAATCTAAGTTTAAAACAAAAGCAGCAATGAGCAGTTACTGCAAAGCACTGAAATGAATCTGGATCCTTCCCTTTTTGGCTTCTTCTCTTCTGGGTTGGTCATTTGGCAGATAAGGTTTTGGAAACTCTGAGGAGATAAGCCGAAAGAGGTCTTTTTTAGCTAATAAGCAGGTCTAGTACTTCAGTCTACCCAAAAAGTGAAGCCAACAAGCTTGCCTTTACAGTTCACAAGTGTGCAAGAGTCAGTGTGCTCCGGTGACTAGGCTGCTGTCCTTGTTCAATGCTTTTGCAACCCTTTTGATGATTGTATATGTTGCAGCCCCATATATATAGCCAGCCCATAGTCAATTATGGGGATAATCACACTACCTACTGCAGTCTACAGTAGAGAGTTCTGTCGAGGGTGACTCCTAGGTACTTGAAACCATAGACTTTTTCCAGAGAGATGTTTAGGCTATTTAGAAGTGTGAGCTGGTATGCTCTGTGCTTGCTGGGGGGGGGATGGTAAAGGTCATTACTTTGGAATTTTTGTAGTTGATGAGCAGTTTTTGCATCATGAACCATTTCTTAACACTGGTGAAGTTTATTTGCAGTTGTTCCTTCAGTGAAACCGGGTCTGTGTTGCAGGTAAGATCACTGCATCATCTGCATAGAGTAGGACTCTATCCAGGCAGGCTAGGGGTACACGATTGAGAAATATGCTAAACAGCAAAGGACCAAAAATGGATCCTTGCAGGACCCTGGCTTGAACTTCCTGCTTATCCCAGAGTACACCATTGATTTTTACCTACTGCAAACAGTTCATGTGGTAACTTCAGAACCAGTTCACAGTACAACCAGGGAGTCCAGTGATGAACAGTTGGGCCAGTAGCAGTGCATAATTGACAGTGTCAAAGGCTTTGGCCAGGTTAATAAAGGCTGACCCCACTACCTGACCCTAGTCAACAGCCTTGTGGATAAAGCTTGTAAATTCAATAAGAGCGGAGGTGGTGCTGTGTGCTTTACAAAACCTGTGCTGTTGGGGACACTGAATCTGATATTTGTCAAGATATTCTCCAAACTAGTATGTTATATGCGCCAGTGTTTTGGCTGGGGAGGGGGGATTGAGATGGGGTGGTAGTTTGTGTGTATGGTTCTGTTTCCACTTTTATGAATGGGGTAACTACCCATTTTTTTCTTCATTGTAGAAACTGGGTACACCATACTGACAGGATCAAGATATGTGTTGGTGGGGCAATGATGACATCTAGGGTAAGGGTGATACATTTAAGGTCAAGCAAGTCATCACAGGACCTGAATTTCCCTAGGGACTAGTGAAAGATACTTTTTGGCTTCCCTCCTGGAGATGGTTTTAAAGTAAATAGGAGGCCCCAGATGTTGGTTTTCCACTTCATCATTATTATAAGATCTTTCTTTGTCTTTGAAGTAGTCAGAATGGAAGTACACTTGCGGTCAGTGAATGCTGTGTTAAAGACATCAATTATCACTGTAGGGTCTTGGGCAATAGTACCACTGACATCAAGCATGGATGGTGAGACTTTGTCATGTTTCCCCATAAATTCCTTTAAATTGACCCCAGATTTCTTCCTTCACCCCAAGAGCTGGGCAGCTCTCTCTTCTTTGAAATGGTGAATTTTGGCTGAGTGTATGGGTTGCATACAAACATTCCTGGCTTGTTTATATTGCTGGAGGTCTGTCTGCTTACCAGAAGCCTGCACCTTATATTGGAGTTTATCCCTATCAAGAAGAAACACTGGTAGTAACAAAGCCCACTCACCATATATGAAAATACGTTTTTATAATTCATTTTTTGCTCTTTCTTTTTTCCTTTGTTCTCTGTATTATTCACATGCATCTAGGATACTTTGTTTTCAGAACCCAAATGTTTTGGATGTACAGTCCTTCTTCAGTGAGTAAACACTGTGTTCTACAGCAAAAATAATATTTTTTTATAATCAAATAGAGATTCACTTACATACAAATATAATATTTTATAAAACAACATTAAATTCTCAACAATTCTCACCCTTTAAATTATCATCACTTATTTCTTTTCTCTGTGTTTTTACTGAGAGCAGCACATCCTGCAAAAAGATTAAATATACAAAATTGTTTCTCATATATAAAAGAAGACAAATGAAATTCATCCCATTTATGCTTAATACATTTTTCTAACCATATTCACAACAAATAGTATTTTTTGTTAGCACGTACTCTATATTTTCTCTGCCATTATTGAATTAACTACAACAGTATAGAATATATACTATTTTCAAACATGCCTCATTTTAAGACTCTTTCTTCCACTTGTTTAAACAAAATGTTGCATCTCTTTACTGCCACAGTTACACTACTGAGTGAAATAAAACAATCATCTCATTTAGACAATCATTCAGCAAAAGAAATCTTAATCACATTACTATGTACTACTAATTACCATGATGTATCTGCTTTTGTTATCCAAAGTTAAATACTTGCAGAGTCTTGTTTAAATACATGCCTCAACAAAGAGTTCTGTTCAAAACCATAAAAACACAGTTATGTTGATATCTTATTTTTTTAGCTATCATCAAATCACATAAAATTCTCAATTATCTTTCAACATTTTCACTCTGCATGACAGATAATTGAGAATGTTATGTGATTTAGGTGATGCGCTAAAGAATGCATGGTAGCCAATACAGTCTGCAGTGTTTGTTTTATGTTTTTAAACAGAACTCTTCGTTGAGACATGTACTTAAACAAGGCCCTGCAGGTATTTAACTTTGGATAATGTTTCTTCTTGTGTTTAGCCTTTATTGGTACAGACCTACTCTCTCAATTATATATTTTCTCTTTAACAGAGGTTGGCTGTGCTGGATCTGGGGATTTTTCCAGTTTATCCCTATCAGCCAGAAATTTGAGGAGGGGTGGTGTAATCCAAGGATTGCAGACTCCCTTAATCTTACGTTTTTTTAATGGGTGTGTGTATATCAACAGGCCCAGCTGAACACATCAATAAAATGGTCTAGAGCTTTGAACATTATCAGAGGTGTAAATAGGGGGCAATTCCTGTTGCCTAAGGTGAGACTTTAATGGCTCAAGATGACCCTTTTCAGTAACTTGCTAGCTATAATTTTAGTTGGTAGTTCAGTAACTTTGTCAATCCAGTGACATATGGTGGGTGAATGATCATTAAGTTAGTAAGGGAGTACTGTAGTGTTCTATATTCTCTCCAGGTGGTCAATTAACCAATCCAACAAGGTGACTGTGCCAGTTTAATAGCCGATTCTAGTGAATGAGTTAACCATATGAGTTACACTGATGGAGGAGATAGCATCATTATATGTTAAACCAGCTTAGAAAATGGGCTTTTTATTTCCTGGCATCTGATTGGCTAGTACCCTTGCTAGGGGGTACATTAACTTTCAATAAATGCCCAGGAAATAAAAAGTGCCAGCCTACAGTGCCCCTTAACCTACTGTGATATCCAAATGCCCACCTTGCATCCAAATTGGATAAAACCCCTTGTTTCATTTTAAATCACTGCCATTTTTACCCTCATTAGCTTAGAGAGCTAATCTAGAGCCCCCCATTTTTAGCCGGTCAGACACTATACTTAGAACATAAAAATTAAGCACACCAGTACAAAAGAAATATTAAAAATATGTATTTTCTTCTTTCTGTTCCAATCGCTGATGGAGTAACAAAGTGACTGTGTCAGTTCCCTGCCACAATTCCTTCCCTACCATACAACAGTATGCCCACGATGTCCCCGCTTGTTAAACGAAATGAAAAAAAACAACTCATCAAAACACCATCCTAAAAGAGTACCTAATGTATACTGTCCACTACCACAGCTGTTGTTTGCACTGGGTACCGCTACAATCACTTCCCCCAACAGCACTGGCAGCACCATTGTCATTTTTTCCTCTTGTTCTGCCGTACTCGCGCCAACCAACCGAGCAGAACTCCTCTTCATGCTCCCAGTCCTCAGGGTAGGTAGCGAGGACTGGAAAGCAATAAAACAACTGAACTGACTCCCGGTCCTCAGGGTAGATAGCAAGGACTGGGAAACACAGCATACAGATCACAGCATGATTGCTCCACAACTATGCACATCTTCATACTCCCGGTCCTCAGGGCAGGCAGCGAGGACCAGGAAACAGTAAAACAACAACTAGTTTTTTGGTTTTTAAAGAAGAAAACAGTAAAAAGTGACTCTCGATCGTCGGTGTAGGCAGCGAGCACCTGGAAACTTTACAAAAAAACGTTATTATCTCCAGGACATGCAGCATTTAAAAAGTTAAACAAAACGTGGTTAACAGCATTTCAGTTTATTTAAATGTCTCAAAAAGGAACTATTTTCCTTCTTTTACACACTATAAATTACTTATTTAATAAAATAAAAAGAATTTACTTTTCAAACTTACAAATCAGACTCTGCTTATTTTTTTACAACAGGTGCCCATTTTCTAAGCGCAATAATGCCTGCGGTGTCGGGCCTCATTACGCCCCTGGCCAGTCCAGTATTGCCCAATACCGCCCACCCGTCGGGCATTATTGCTTGCATAACATTCTGTGGTGATTTGCATATGCAGCCCATGATGCTTTGGATTGTGTGGGCATGTGTGATTTTGTATTTTCTTGAAACTTGGCTTCCCAGCTAAATGCCCTTTGGGATAACCCTTGCCTCAGTGTTTGCGCACTGAGGTTATTTGTCTTTTAAATAGTTTTTTATTTTAATGGGTTCACCACAACATAACCCAGACAGACTGTCTTAGGGTAGCTGGTTCATTCCACTGGGGTGTCAAACAGATGAAGCATACTGATGAGTTCTGGTAGGATGAAACACGTGTCTATGTCATCTGTTGGCACCCTTTGCAAATTGTGTGAGAGGCCTTTCGGCACCATGCAGTTCTGTTTAAAGTTGAACCAACATAACATTCTGTGGTGAACTGCATATGCAGCCCATGATGCTTTGCATTGTGTGGGCATGTGTGATTTTGTATCATTATATGATGCTGCTTTTGGGGATAGTCAGTTTATATTAAAGTTGCTGGTTATTGTAACTTCAACATTTTGTTATGGTGATAGCTTTGGTAGTCTATGATCCTTTTAAAACCAATAGTCTGATCATAAGGGGGAACATAGACAGACACCACCATGACGGTCTTGTTATGTACCCCTGGTTGGACTTTGACTGCTAGTGTCTGTACATTACTTCCAGTGCTCAGGAATGATGTAGTATGACCTTGGAGGATATATTTCAGATAAACAGCACACTATCCCTCCTCTACTAAGTCTGTCCTGCCTAATCAGGGCATATCCATCTATGGTTATCTCTGAGTCAGCAATCTTTGGCATTAGCCAAGTTTTCACAACAGAGAGAATGTCTGGCCTGTGCTGTATAACCTGTGTTTGGAAAGCATCAGATTTTGAGAGTAGGCTACAAATGTTGATGGAAGCAATTTTGAGTGCACTTTGCTTGGTGGTGCAGTGCAATGATTGATGCATGGTTCCAGTGGTGGGGAGAATTTTACCAGATGGTAATATAAACAAAGAATGATTCTCAGAATTTGAGCCTTAAATGATTTGAGGGATGCTGAGCATTTCCACTGAAAGCCTCTTCTTACCAAAGGAAGCAAAGTCCAAGAGGGTAGCATATTTCAGAAAATGAGATGTACAAGAAAAGGGGGCACAATTTGAAGATGGGGGGATGGCTCAGGGACAATGTGTGGAAGTATTTGTTCACACAGAGGGTAATGGACACGTGGAATGGCCTAACTGAGGAGGTTGTGTGGTCAAAAACAGTGTGGGAATTCAAGAATGCATGGGACAGATATAAGACAAGTCCAGTGGGGGGTATAGGAAGTAGGCTGTTCGTTAACTAGGATCTGCAGCTTATTCAATAGGTAGAGAAATGGGTAGACTGGGTGGGCCAAGCGGGCCTTATCTGCCATCAAAGTCTATGTTTCTAAACAGAGACTTGTATGAAAATGATAAGAGGAGTATAAGGTGGCCTACCAGAGTGCTGCTGCCAAGGAAAATGCAGCAACACCACAGGAGCATCAGAGTGGGGGTGGGGGTAGGGGTAGAACTCACTACACACCCTTTTTCCAGACTCAGGCTATGCACACCTATCAATCTCAGAGAGGTTACCTCAGGGGCAAAAGCAGAAGGGCAACAACTGTGCTGGTCTCAGCACTCAGTCAAGTGCACAAGCAAAGCAGGCCCACTGAGGGGTCTGTCAGGATCATCTCCCCACTTCCAGTAGGGGGCAGGCTGGCTCACTATCTCCAGGCTTGGAAATCCATTACCATAGACAAGTGGGTCTTGGAGGTAGTGAGCCAATGGCTTGTGCTCAGCTTCAAGTATTTACCCAGGCTGAGGACAAGAGTTTACAGACCTGTCACCCTCTCAGAAGCAGCTCTGTCTGAGGAGGAAGTAATCAAACTCTTTCAGGACAAAACAGTGGAGTCTTTTCCCTTGTCCCAAAGGGGAAGGGGTCTCTATTCAAGGTACCTCCTCATCCTAAAGGAAACAGGGGTATGGTGACCCATACTGGATCTCAGTCACCTAAACATTTGGCAAAGCTAATGTTCAAAAATAGCACTATGTCTACTATCCTCCCTATGCTCAAGAAGGGAGATTGGCTTGCATCCATAAATTGAAATGATGCTTACTTCCACATTCCCATCAGGCAATCCTATAGAAAGCACCTCAGGTTGAGATTGTCATCAGGCCATTACCAGTCCAGAGACAATCCTTTCAGCTGAACCTCTGCACCAAACATGTTTACCAAGTGCCTAGCAGTAGTGGTAGCACACCCAAGGAGTCAAGGCGTCACAGTCTTCCTATACCTGGATGACTGGATAGTGGTAGGCTGGGCATCTAGCTAGTCAAAGATGCTCTGATTTCCACTCAGGATACCCTGAAGGCACTGGGATTCCTGGTCAGCCACAAAAAGTCAGTGTTGACACCAGTCCAGCTCCTGGAGTTCATAGGAGCAGAACTGGCACTCTTAAGAGGAAAATCCTTCCTTCCTCAAGGGAGGGTGGACAACCTGGTACAGTTGGCCAGCTCCTTCCATCTGAATACCCCAAGACCAGCAAGGCATTTTCTTCAAATGCTGGGGCACGACTGTATCAACAGCAACTGTACCAGGTTCCAGGATTTAGAAGAGAGACATCCAGTTTCATCTCAGATCTCACTGGTCTCAAAGAAGAGATTAACCTGTCAAAAATGGTACCAGACACAGGATGCCTTATCCAAGCACTAGAGTGGTGGCAGGAAAGAACAACCTCAGAGAAGGTGTGTCTTTTTTCAGCTGCCACCATCAACAGTGCTAACCATGGACGACTCCCTCCTAGGATGGGGTACCCACCTAGGGGAACACACCACACATGGTACATGGCTCCAGCAGGAGTCCCTGCTCCACATATATCTGCTGGAACTCAATGCAGTTTACATTAGCATTCAGTCCTTTGCTTCAGTGCTTCAGACAAAGTGGTTTAAGTCAGAAGAGACAATACAACCACAATATACTACATCAGCAAGGAAGGGAGCACAAGGTCATCCCCTTGTGCACAGAGGCCATGAAAATCTGAAAGCTTGCATACTCTCTGTGAAACTCCCTTTCAGCAGTTCATCATCCAAGGAAGGACAACACCCTTGCAGATGCCCTCAGCAGGATCAACCAGAATCTCCATGAGTGTTTTTGAACAGGCAGCTCCTGCAAGTTGTGTTCTTAATGTGGGGCACCCCAAAGGTGGACCTCTCTGCAGCCCCAGACAATCATCAACTGCCACTGTTCTGTTGCAGGGCTCCTGCACTGGGCACAGTGCTTCTGGATGCACTATTGTTGGACTGAACACAAATGTTTCTGTATGCCTTCCTCCCATTACCCCTGCCTAGAGTACTGATTCTCATAACTCCAGTCTGGACAAGGCAGCCCTAGTAGAGGCATAGAAGTTGTCGGCAGATGGGGACCGTATTATCCATCAAGTCTGCCCTTGGTTTCCAATCCCCCCCACTTAGCTGCCTGCTTGAGTATCCCACAATGTGTGTCTCATGCCTGCTTGAATTCCCCCACCATCTTGGCTCCTACCACTCCCTCCAGCAAGCTATTCCATGGTTCCACAACATGCTCTGTGAAGAAGAATTTCCTCATATTGCTCCTAAACTTTCCTCCCTTAATTCTAGGGTAATGCCCTCTAGGCCTGTTGTAGTCTTTTAACTGAAAGATATTCTGCACATGCACCCTGTTGTTGCCTTTAAGGTATTTAAATGTTTTGATCATGTCTCCACAATTCCTGCATTGCTCTAGTAAGTACAATTTGAGGTCATCTAGTCTTGCTGTGTATGGTTTCTGATGCAAGTCCTGCACCATCTTTGTTGCTCTTCACTGTACCGTCTCCAACCTATGTCCTTCCTGAGGTGTGACCTCCAGGACTGGACACAATACTCCAGGTGAGGCCTGACCAAGAACCGATACAGGGACATGATTACTTCATGCCTCCTGTTTGTGATGTTCCTCTCTATGCATCCCAGGATGCCTCTAGCTTTTAGTGCTATCTTTTCATATTGTTTACTGACCATGAGGTTATCTGATATGATCACTCCCAGGCCTCACTCTTGCCTAGTAGCCACCAGCTGCTCTCCTCCAACTGAGTACAGATTCCCTGGGTTATGTTTTCCCAGGTGCATGACCTTGTATTTTTTGGCATTGAATTTCAATTGCCAAGTCCTGGACCACTCCTCCAGTTTTTGGAGATCAGCTTCCATGATATGCTGTCCCTACCTGCTGCTGATTTTGGTGTCATCTGCAAACAAGCACACCTTTCATTTCAGTCCATCTGCAATGTTGCTCATGAATATGTTGAAGAAGATTGGCCCCAGAACCAAGCCCTACAGGACCCCATTAGTCACCCTCCCTTCTTCTGACAGAGTGCCATTCACTAGTACTCTCCAAGTTCTCCCACATAACTGGTTTCTGACCCAGTTTATTACCTCATGCCTGACTCCCATGTTCTCCAGTTTTTTGAGTAGTCTCCTATGTGGAACAGAGTCAGAAACTTTGCTGACGTCCAGGTAAACCACATCCACTGCCCCACCATGATCAAATGTTTCAGTGACCCAATTGAAAAAATCAACCATGTTTGTCTGGCAGGACCTCCCTGCCATGAAACCATGTCAGTTTTTGTTTAGCTGACCAGTTTGCTCCAAAAAAGTTACAGTTCTCTCCTTCAGCATGGACTTCATCAGTTTTCCCAAGACTGATGTTGGACTAAATGAATGGTAGTTTCCTGACTGTTCCTTGCTTCCACCTTGTGGAGTGGTACTACTGTTGCTCTCTTCTAGTCCTCCAACACCTCCTCGCTCCTCAACGATTTGTGGAAGAGCACTGCTAAGGGGGCTGCCAGTACTCTCCCAAGTTCTTTAAGTATTCTTGGTTGTATCTCATCTGGCTCCATAGCTTTATCTACCTTTAACTTGTCTATTTTCTCTAGGACCCTTTCCTCTGTGAAGGGAACCATGTCTGTCCCTTCAATTGGATACTTCTTTATGCCAATTGTTAGTCCGTTTCTGTCTGCTTCCTGTGTGAAGACTGAGCAGAAGTATTCATTGAGTGCCTCTGCCTTCTCCTCACCTTGCTCTGTGGGCTGTCCTTCCTATTTTGTGCTTCTAACAATGTCCCCTTTGGTCTTCTTTTTTCTCATATGTACCTGTAGAAAGTTTTGTTACCCTTTTTTACTTCCTGAGCTATCCTAACCTCTGTCTGAGCCTCTGCATTTCTTATCACTTTCCCTGTCTGTTTTAGTTTATGTTTGTATTCTATTTTGTCCACTCATTCCCTGACTCCTTGTACTTTCTGAAAGATATGCGTTTCTCTTTCACCATGGCTGCCACCTCCTTGGATAACCATAGTGGATTTTTCCTCCTTTTGTTCTTACTAACCTGATGGGCACACTGTGATGCGACTGTGGTAATTACATCCTTCAACCTTGTCCAACATTCCTTAATGCTCCCTTCTGTTGTGTTACTAAGGTTGTTCCTCAGGCAGGCCTTCATTTTTGTAAAATCTGCCCTCCTGAAGTCAAGGACCTTCAGTTTGGAGTGTGTGGAGTTTTCAGTCCTTGTTACCCTGAACCATACCATGCTATGGTCACTGTTGCCTAGGTGGTTCCTTACTTCGATGCCCAGAACCCTATCACTGTTTGTGAATATCAGATCTTTTTTTTTTTTTTTTTTTTAGTTGTTTAACCAGGAGTAGCACACTAAGCTGAAAGCTTTTTTACAGGAGCAACCTGGGAGCACAGGGAAGTTAAGTGACTTGCTCAGAGTCACACAGTATGCAAGTGGAAGCTGTGGGATTCAAACCCAGGTCTAGTCTGCTGGATGTCACCAGATTTGCATCTCAGAGCCTTAAACCACTATGCTATACTGCCTCCCCTAGATCTAGAATCATGTTACCCCTTGTGGGTGATGTCGCTAGTTGACTTAGGTCTGCTTCCTGTACTGTGACTAGGAATTCCCTGCTTTTCTTGTGATGCTGCTGTGTGGGTACTCCAATCTATATCGAGTAGATTGAAATCCCACACCAGCACCATGTCCCCCTTGCATGACATCTGGAGGATGGTTTCCAGGATTTCTTTACCCCTAGTTTCTTCCTGATTTGGGAGTATAAAGATTATTTCTACTCAAATGGGTTTCTGACTCCCTACCCCAATTGTGATCCATAGATCCTCTGTTTCCTTTGTACCTGCTGCATTTCTGTAGCTACCCCATCCCTTTTCTCCCAGTCCTATATCTCCTAAACAAGTTATACCCCAGGATAGTCACCTCCCAACCATGATTGTTTGTGAACCATGTTTCAGTCACAACAACCCAGTCTCGTCATGCCTCTGCTATTGTGGTAGTGAGGTCAGTCATCTTGTTAGCCAAACTTTGGAGGAGGCAGTATAGCACAGTGATTTAAGGCACTGAGCTGCAAATCTGGAGACCTGGTTTGAATCCCACAGCCCCCACTTGCATACTGTGTGACCCTGAGCAAGTCACTTAACTTCCTTGTGCTCCCATGTAGCACCTGTAAACAAGCTTTTAGCTTTGTGTGCTAATCCTGGTTAAAAAATTGCAATAAAAAAAAAGACTGCATGCATTGAGGCACAATGCTGACCATTCTTTCTGTGTCACTTTGTTTTTCATGACCCCCCCTTGTTCTTATTGTTTTCCCTTTGCCTTGTTTATGTTTTTGTTTCCTTCCTTTCCATTGCTCTGGTCATTTGCAGAGTCAGAAAGGGTTTCATGTTTCCTGCTATCTGCTGTCCTGGAGTGTGTGGATATGGTACTAGCTGGACAGAGACAGCAGGCTCTATGTGTGCTTCTCCTAGAGCTACCATCATCTCCCCTCCTGCTAGTTTAAATGTCCCACACAAACATCAAATTTCTGTCCCAGCGCCCTGACTCCCTCCTTAGTCAGATGGAGGCTGTCAAATTTAAAGAACTCCCTTTCCCAGAAGTTGCCCCAGTTTCTGACAAAGTCATGCCCCTTTGTATGGTACCAGTCCTTAAGCCATGTATTGGGCTCACTTAGATTTCTCTCTGATTTTCTGCCCATTCTTTCCCTTTTCCCAAACAGGCAGAATTTCTGAGAATGCAATGATGAATGAAAATGAAACCAATTTCTCATTGAGCTGCACAATGTGCTCCTTAATCTCACTGACTGACTGGCTAACACTGCTCCTGATCCATTTAGTATCCAGACCAATTTTCCTCCCCAGAAGGCACAACCTACTACCTCCTTGCAGGGCAGACTCCTTTACCATGACCTCCAATCCCTTAGGTTCAAGGTTGTGCTCTTGAGGAATTAGAGTATGCTGACTTACACCTTTCTGAAGGGGTTCTGGAGGGCCTCAGAGTTTCTTGGAAACCATCTGCCAGAAATACTTATGCTTCTAAGTGGAAAAGATTTTGCATCTGGTGCTAGCAGAGAAAGCTAGACAGCCACCAAGGGGGTTTTGTCATTCATTCTGGAGTATCTGCCAAACCTTCATTCTCTTGGCATTAGGCCTTCCACTCTCATGGATTAAGTTTATCAGCGTGGGATGTATCCTGTAGATTTGTAAACACTCCATGATCCAGGAGTGTGGAACGCTGTCAAATGCTTTTTTGTAGTTGATCCATGCCACACTATGGTTTCGGCACTTTTTGCATCTCTCTATTATGGCTTTATTCAACAGCGATGATCCTTTGTACCATATGATTTTCTTTTATTGCCTTTTTGTTCTATTACTTTGAGCTTGTTGCAATCTAAATGATTCTAGACTCTGCCAGCAATACATAAACTATACACTGCAACTGATGCAGGCAAATAGGTTATTGGGCAATAGTTCTTGGGGAGATTAGCAGGCTCAGCTTTGATGAGAAGCATAGTATTCCTTGTTTTTAGCCAGATTGGTGTTAGCTTGGTATGTGCATATAAACAGTTTTTTCAAGTGGCAAAATCATACTAACATATTATTTGCCAGCAGATTATGCATTACGGTCTATCGAGTCTGCTCAAACCTAGATCCTTAGTTGGGTGCCGAGACCCTCCCATCCCTTGTTCTCTAGAAACCCCTATCATCCATCCCCACCCCCCCGGGACAGGCTATCATCTGATACATCCACTTTCTGTGTCTGTCCCACCCTCTCTTGAAGCCCTCCACTGTGGATCTCTGAACCAGCTCACCAGGCAATGCATTCCAAGCGTCCACCACCCTCTCAGTGAAAACCTCCTCCTTTCCCCTCACCCTTCCTCCTTCCAACTTCAAACCATGCCTCTGGTGATACCTCCTGCTTTAGTCTAAAGATCCCCTCCATGTTTACCCTATTTATTCCTTGAGGTACTTGAAGACCTCAATCATGTCCCCCTCTCTTCTCTCCAATGAAAACAGGCAGAGCTCCTCAAGTCTGTTCTCATACATCAAATCCCCAGCCTCGTATCATCTTTGTTGCCCTCCTCTGTACCCTCTCCAGGAGCTGTATGTCCCTCTTCAAGTGTGGTCTCCAGTACTGTACACAGTACTCAAGGTGTGGTCTAACCAGTCCATTGTACAGCGGCAGAATCACTTCCTTGCTCCTAGAGGTGATCCCCCTTATGATGCATACCAACATCCTGTTTGCCTTGCTAGCTGCTCTCCTGCACTGCTCAGAGTTATTCATACATGCATCCACCATGACCCCTAGGTCTTTTTCCCCTATTGAGGCCTCCAGTGCCTCCCCTCCCAGAGTGTACCTGTGTTTAGGGTTTCCCCAACCAAGATGCAACACCTTGCACTTGGTGATATTGAACTTTAATTTCCATATGTGAGCCTAGCTTTCGAGGGTGTCCAGGTCCCCTTGCAGGGCCAACCTCCCCTCTTCTCCCTCAACTACTGCTCCCATCTTGGAGTCATCCACGAAGAGACTCATTTCACACCCTATACCCTCCCTGATGTCCGATATGTATGCATTAAACAGGATCGGATCCAGGGACCCAGTCCTGTGGTACCCCACTACCAACCTCTCTAGGGTTCGAGAGCTCCCCACAGACCACTACCTCTGAGTGCGTCCAGCTAGCCAGTTTTCAATCCATCTGACCATCAAAGGGCCTACTCCTAACCCCATCAGTTTCTCCACCAGACCATTGTGGGGGACAGAGTCAAATGCCTTGCTGAAGTCCAAGAATAATATATCCACAGGCTTACCCCTGTCCATTTCTGATGTTACCCATTCATAGAACTCCACAAGGTTGGTTTGACATGATCTACCTGGCACAAACCCATGTTGCCAACTATCCAGACCTCCTATCTCCCACCTCCTCGAAGTACACCCCCAATCATTCCTTTAGTATACTCTCCATTAATTTTCCCACCATTGAGGTCAGACTGATGGGTCTATAGTTACTTGGTACTTCCCTCGTCCCCCCCTTTATGGATTGGTACCATATGTGCCTCTCACCAATCCCTAGGTACCCTCCCTGTCTCAAGTGACCTGCTGAAAAGCCCCGCCGGGGTGCAGCCAGTATGTCCCCAATTCCCATAGTACTCTCGGATGAATGCCATCCGGCCCAGGAGATTTGTCTTTCTTTAGGGCCTTGAGGGCTAACCACACCCTTTTGGCGGAGATAGCATTATCCGTTCCCTCCACCTTACTGGCCTTTTTATCCTTACCCAGATGTGACACCCCTGGGATACCTCTCCCTCCCTCTTGCTCCATTTCTGTTGCTCCCCTGATCCCACTTACTGATGCTTATATCCCCTTCGTGCCTTGCTTTGTAGATATTCCGTCCCCCTCCCTAGTGAACACAGAGGCAAAGTACTCGTTAAATACCTCTGCCTGGTCCCTTGCCTCTTCCACCCACCCTCCTTCTGACCTCAATCTGCTGAGATGGCCCTTAGTTTTTCTCCACTCCCCAATGCACTGGAAGAACCCCTTTTCCCCCTCCATGTATCCCCTGTGCCAGCCGCTGCTCTTTACTGGACTTTGCTCCCCTCACCATACAGGTGACTTTTCTAGATGCAAGCTGGTACATTTCCTTAACCCTATCCCCTCTTGTTGTTTTATATTTTTTGTAGGCCGCCTTCTTTTCTATGACTGCTACTTGTACCTCACTGGACCACCAGCATGGTTTATGTGACCTTGCTCCCTTACGTTTCAACTTAGCGCAGATCCCAACTGCCTCATGAAGTCCCTGTTTTATGACCTCCCATCTCCTTTCCACACTTGTTGTTGAGGTAATCCCCATCAAGTGATCCTTGAGAATATTTCCCATGCCCATAAAGTCTGCCCCCTGAAGTCCACTGCCAGTGTCCTAGATCTCCCCCCATGCTTATTTGAAACCAGACAGTATTGTGGTCACTCCCAGTCAGGGGGTCCTGTACAACCATGTCCCTTACCAGATCCCCATCTGCCAGAACCACATCCAGGACATGCCCCTCCCTTGTGGGCTCCATCACATGCTGTGTTAAGAACACATCCTGGAAGCCATCCAGCTGCCTCTGCTCCTTGGCCACCTTAGAGGACATGGTTACCCAGTTTGTACCTGGCATATTAAGGTCCCCCATCAACACCACTCCTTCCCCTTTTGGTCCACACTGGGCAATGATGTTGTCCAGCAAACCATCCTCTAGAACATCACTCATCCTGGGGGGCCTATATGCTACACCCACTTGACCTTATCTCCTGCTGGGGATCATAAGGTGACTCATAAGGCCTCCACGTTTCCCTCTGCCTCTTCTACCATAGCAATTTTCTATGTCATCTCTAATGAACATAGCCACTCCACCCTCTGCCCTCCTTTCTATCCTTCCCTAAGCATAGTGTACCCCAGTGCGTTTGGTCCCAGTCATGGTTTTTGTTGGCCCACATCTCTTGACCGCTCACATCAACCCCAACAGCATGGCTCTGAACTCTGGCAACTTGTTTCCCAAGCCCTGGCATTTACTAACACCAACCCCACCCTTTATCCCTGATCCTTTTTTATCGAATCCCACCCAGATTCCTTATACTTCCATCCTCCCCTGCTCCTCCTGGAAACCTCCACCTCCAGTCTGTTTCCCCTCCCCTTGGGCTTGAAGGCTACTCCCTCATCTGGAGAGAGGCTTCTGGTCAGCCCCTCCCTTATCCTTTCCCCCTCACAAGTTTAAACCCACCTTCTTGTATGTAGTCAGCCATCCCTGTTTAAGGACTTCTTCCCTAATGGGGCAAAGATGAAACCTGTCCTTGGCATACAGTCCCTTATCCTCCCAAACTCCATTCCAGTTCCCTAACACCCCCAACCCACTCTCTTCACCCCACTTCCTGAGCCAGTCATTAACCTCTGTGAGCTTCATTTTTTTCTCCACTGAGGCCTTTGGTACTGGCAATATCTCTGAAAAGGAAATGTTGCATCCTTTATCCAGACAGACTCTGGCAAGTTCTTGGAACCTTGCTTGGATTTCCAAAATGCTATTTCCCTCTAGATCATTAGTTCCCAAATGCACCAGGAAATCCGGCTTCCCTCCACAATCTCTAACCATTTCATACAGCATGAACTTTGTTCTGTGCACTGTCAGCCCAGAGATACTCACTACCTTCACCTGGCTATGGCATCCACCCCCCTGTCCCTCCCACTGGATACCCCCAATCATCAGTCTCCCAATAACAGAACCTTAACAGCCATCATCCTTATGGTTACCTCCACTATGCCCTCTCAGCCCCCTCCCCCTTTATTCATGATCTCAATTTCATGGGAGTCTTCCTGCCTTATTAGAGACCCCCTTGTCGCCTCCCTTTCTGCCTCCCTTGCTATTTTGCCCACTTAACTCAAAGCCCCTCTGAATAGGTGTCCCCTTTAACCCTCTCTTATCTGAACCATTTATCCTGGCCCTGATGGCTTCCCCTTCCCCCTCACCGCCATCCTCCCCTCTTGTAATAGTACCCCTGCCTCCAGAGGCTCTCTGTGGGTTCCCTTTAGCCAGGGCCCTATCCTTGATACTGACCCCTCTGCTGAAGGGGGGCTCTTCTCCCACCTCCTTGTCTCCCAGTTTCTCTCCAATCATGGTCTCCTCCCTCATGTCTGGAATATGTTGCATCTCCCCCATTTGCTTAACATACTGTATAACCCCTTATTTTCTCTGTAAATTAATTTACGCTTTATTCGCGGATCAGATACTTCCCGCAGATTTAAGTTTACAGCGGAATAATTGTAAAAGCTAAAAAATACACATTTTGTTTATAGCGAACGGTAGCGGGGATAAGGACAGGATTGTAATCTTTCCTCGAGTGGCTCTACCACCTTCACCTCTGATCGCACTCTTTCATCATTTCAGGCTGGGGAAATGGGGAAGCAACACCAATTATTTTATTTGCTTTTGCCAGTGTTGCACGCCAAATGGTGATGCTGTACGTGACTTGTTAGAAAATGGAATTATTTTGCTTGATTATCATGAGCATACATGGAAGAAAATGGATGCAGTTTTCAGAATCCGTTCATTCGTATTTTTTCTACTGACCACACATATTCATTAATAAAAAAAAATTGAAGAAAATATAGCCTGAAATAGGGGTCATATGGGGGGTGCTGGCAGGTGAGGACTGACCTGAGGCAAGCATCGGGTTTTCACCTCTGATCGCACTCTTTCATCATTTCAGGCTGGGGAAATGGGAAGCAGCACCAATTATTTTATTTACTTTTGTGAGTGTTGCATGCCAAATGGTGCAGAGTTCTGGTGTTGAAGACTATTCAAGCTGCTGCTTCTGCCACATCATATGGGCTTTTAGAGCTGTGCAGCTGTACAGCCTGAAATAGGGGTCAATATTTGGGGGGGGTGCGCTGGCAGGTGAGGACTGACCTGAGGCAAGCATCGTGTTTTCACTCGTAACACAGTTGATCACTTTATTAAAAAAAAAAGAAACTGTGCTTGTTGTTGAGACTTGTGGGCACACTGCAGCAAAGAATACAGGTGTAGTTCATGGATAGCTTACCTCAAGGTTAAGTAATTACCGTGGATACGCTAATATGTGCTGGGGGTTGAACTGCGCAGAATTTAAGCTATGCGGTAATATTGAGTAATACAGTATATGTTTCCCCTTCTCCCTCTGGGACTAAGTCTATCCTTTCCATAGCTGGTCTGTGATGCCCTATGGGTATCCGACTCCCTCCCCCGGCCTCTGTATAAGTTTCCTCATTTCCACCAACCCCTTCCTCCCCCTCTAGGTTGCTTAGTAGCTCAAATTTATTGTGGCACTCTATGTCAGCCTCCATCAAGTAACCTGAGTTTCCCCTGACTGCACCTCTAAACTGCCCCTCTTCTTCCCCCTCTTGCTCTGTTCACCTTAGGAGCTCCCTTCTCACAGTCTGCTGTTTTAGGCTTCCGCACAACAGACCCTCCTGACTCTTCCCCCTCTGGTCTCTTTGTATTCAGAATGTTCACCCCGTACGCTTTCCCCTTAGCATCAACTTCCCTATCTAAGGGTCCTCTGTCCCTAATATCCTCCCTCCTGCTTGCTGTAACATAACGTCCTGTAATTTCAGAGCGTTGCCCCAGCCTCCCCTCAGCCCCACCCTTCTGCTGCCCGTATCCACACTGCTTATCCTTGGACACCCCCCCAGCTCCCTCAGCTTACTCCTTAACCAATATACCTCACTCCTGATACAAGATAGCTGTCTACAGAGTGGGCAGCCTCCCTCTCTCCAGGCCCAATTGGGAATTATTGCCATCCCACAGCCTGTGCGGCCTACAACCGGCCTACAGAAATTCAGAATACACATAAGGAGACAGAAGAACTGTGGGTCACCCTGGAAACAGGAAATGGGACAGCCATAAGAACTGGGGTTGTCTACAGGCCCCCAGACCAGAGGGAGGACATAGACACATTACTGTTAGAAGATATACAAAACATGACAGCTAAAGGAGAGGTTCTGATAATGGGAGACTTCAACATGCCAGATACAGATTGGTCAATACCAGCGGGAACATCTGCCAGAACTAGACTCATAGTGGATTCCCTGCAGGGGGAGGGCCTCAAACAACTGGTACAGCAACCCACAAGAGACCGGGCTATCCTAGATCTAGTACTGACTAACAAAGAAGGGATCACAGATCTCCAGGTAGAAGGTCACCTGGGGGCCAGTGACCATCACATGGTATGGTTCAATTTGGCTACTACATCTAAATCATCCCATTCCAAGGCAAAAATATGGGACTTCAGAGGAGCTGACTTTGATAAGATGGCCAACAGAGTTAAGCTAGCCCTGGCAAAAAGAAACACAGGTGAGGAGGTACAGGCAAAGTGGGCAAGCATTAAGGATACAATACTTGAAGCAACATCCCATTGTGTTAGACAGAAAAGGAAGTGCAAAAGAAGAAGGAAACCAATTTGGTTCTCAAATACAGTAGCAGAAAAGGTCAGAGCCAAAAGGCTGGCCTTCAGAAAATATAAGGAACACAGCGGGATGAAGATAGGAGGCATACCAAACTGCCCTAAGGGAAGCAGGTAAGGCAGTAAGGCAGGCAAAGTCCCAAACTGAGGAAACACTAGCACGAACAGTAAAGAAGGTGACAAGACTTTCTATAGATACATTAGTGAAAGGAGAAAGTCCAGAGGGGTATTGCTAAGCTTAATGGAGAAAAGGAGCATGTGAGGAGGAGGACCCTGTAAAGGCATCTATCCTAAATAGATACTTTTGCTCAGTATTTACTGAAGAGAAGGTAGGCAGGGCCCACAGCTCAGCATCATGGACACAGGGGAGGGAGGTGAGCACTACTCCCTTCACAAAAGAAAGGGTCCTACAAGAGCTTGCTAAGCTCAGGTGTGATAAGGCAATGGGACCTGATGGCATACATCCCAGGGTACTTAAGGAGCTAAAGGAGGAACTAGTAGAGCCATTAGCAGAATTGTTTAGTGAGTCTCTGAGCACAGGAGAGGTCCCAGAAGACTGGAGAGAGGGCTCATGTGATCCCACCCACAAGAGTGGTAGCAGGAGGAGGCGGGAACTACAGACCGGCCGTCTTACCTCAGTAGTGGGCAAGATTATGGAGGCACCTTTAAGGAAAGGATAGTGCAACACCTGGAATCCATAGGGGCACAGGATCCAAGACAGCATGGGTTTACAAAGGAAGGTCCTGTCAAACTAATCTCATAGATTTCTTTGACTGGGTAACCAGAGTGGTGGACCAAGGGGAGCAGTTGATGTCAGCTACCTTGACTTCAGCAAAGCTTTTACACTGTTCCACATAGAAGATTGATAAATAAGCTAGGTAGGCTCAGGGGTGGGTCAGAAGTTGGTCAACTGGGTGGCAAACTGGTTGACTGGCAGAAAACAGAGTGGTGGTAAATGGTATACAGTCAGAAGAGATGCAAGTCATAAGTGGGTACCTCAGGGATCAGTCCTGGGGCCAGTCCTATTCAACATCTTCATTAGTGACCCTCGCAGATGGACTAGAGGGTAAGGCTTGTCTGTTTTCAGATGACACCAAGATCTGCAACAGAGTAGATGATCCAGATGGGGTGGGCAGAATGAGAAGAGATCTGGATAAACTAGCAGAATGGTCAGAAGAGTGGCAACTGGGATTTAATGCAAAGAAGTGCAAAATCATGCACATAGGGAAGAGAAACCCTGAAGCCACTTATAGGCTGGGAGGGGAGTTGCTAGCAGTCACAAAGGAAGAAAGAGACTTGGGCATCATCATCACTGATGACCTAAAATCATCCAAGCAGACCTCTAAAGCAGTAGGTAAGGCTAGGGGTGTTAGGGTGTATTAGTAGGGTATCACAAGTCGTAAGAGGGCGGTAATAATCCCTCTGTACAAGACATTGGTTAGCCCCCATCTGGAGTACTCATGGCAGTATTGGAGGCCACACTTTCACAAGGACATTAACCAAATTTAGGCAGTCCAGAGAAGGGCAACCAAAATGGTGCAGGGACTACATCAGAAGACATATGAGGACAGATTAACGGAGCTCAATATGTATACCCTTGAGCAAAGGAGGAGAGAGGTGATATGATCGAGACATTTAAACACCTTAAGGGCATAAACAAGGTGAAAGAGTCCAATGTTTAAATATAAGAAAAATAGCAGGACAAGAGGACACAGCATGAGATTAGAGGAGGCCATTAAGGGGAATGTGAGGAAATTCTTTTTCACAGAAAGGGTGGTAGATGCATGGAATGGCTTACCACAAGAAGTGGTGGCTATGAATACAGTGCAGGGCTTCAAACAGGCATGGGATAGGCATAAGGGAGCAATACAAATGACTATGAATAGATAGGTCACTGACAGAGCAAAGGCCGATGGCACATTTATAAGGTAGAAAAAGAAATGGGCAGACTGGATGGGCCTTGCGGTCCTTATCTGCCGTCAACTTCTATGTTTCTATGTTTCAACCCTTCTGAAGATGCCTACCATGGTGGAATATGGCCACCCTGTTTATCCCCCTCTGTTTATAATAGCACACCCCCTTTTCTCGTCCCTTTCCCCTAGAATACCGTTTCTCTCTATACTAACTGTAGTTATTTACAAACCCAATTTCAACCCCACCAATAAAGTTCCCAAGTCTCACAAACACATACAGTCCAGTGTGTGTTCAGTCCCACCAACAGTGTGTGTAAGCAGACATCAGGTACCGTATGATGTCACAGGCCCAACAGCTCCTGTTGCTTCGAATTTCAGTCACAAACAGAAATACTCAGCCCTTCAATCCCAATCCACAGTGGCTTTTCAGTATTCAAGAAAGCCTACAAAACAGGATAGGTGGGAGGGCTCTTACCAAACACCAGGCAAACAACACATTTAAATTTCCCTCTAATTAACCCTGCCAAACAACTGTCCCCAAGCCTCCAAAGTTACAATATCACAGCCCAAGTAACAGTTCTAATTCAAGGTAATAATTTTTAACACACAGAACTATTTTCACTTACAAACTATTAAATATTTCAGTTAAAACAGAATATAACCCCAGACCTCTGTCCTACCAGCCTGCTGCTTAAGTTCCCAAGTGAACAATGAAGGCCAAGGTAATTCCTGTTTAAAGACAAGGTAATTGCAGCTAATGTCCCCTTCCCCTAACACCAGGCAAACAACACATTTAAATTTCCTCTAATTAACCCTGCCAAACAACTGTCCCAAGCCTCCAAAGTTACAATATCACAGCCAAGTAACAGTTCTAATTCAAGGTAATAATTTTAACACATAGAACTAATTTCACTTACAAACTATTCAAATATTTCAGTTAAAACAGAATATAACCCCAGACCTCTGTCCTACCAGCCTGCTGCTTAAGTTCCCAAGTAACCAATGAAGGCCAAGGTAATTCCTGTTTAAAACAAGGTAATTGCAGCTAATGTCCCCTCCCTCTAACATCAGGCAAACAGCACATTTAAATTTCCCTCTAATTAACCCTGCCAAACAACTGTCCCCAAGCCTCCAAAGTTACAATATCACAGACCAAGTAACAGTTCTAATTCAAGGTAATAATTTTTAACACACAGAACTAATTTCACTTACAAACTATTCAAATATTTCAGTTAAAACAGAATATAACCCCAGACACCTCATGGTGTAGTAATGTTAGTACCTTTAGCCATAAGTAAGGCATTGCATCTGGACCCTGGGTTTTCCAGTTGGGGGCCTTTTTTAACTCCAGTTTGATTACACCAGGCCACTCCAAATCCCTGGAAATGCTATTTTTAAGCTGTCTTTCATTTTCGGTATTCAGTTTGCATCCCTATTATGTTCACCTGGGTCTTAATAGATCCTTCTCTAGAATTCCTCAGTTTTTTTTTCTAGTGGTATTGTTACTTTGGTGAATTCACTGATTAATTATTGGATTACTCTTTTTGCAAAAATTCATGCCACATTTATTACATTTATTTGGATTTATATGGTCTCTTTCTAGAATGCATTCACTGATGATTTATCAGTATTCTATTTTGGTCAAAACCCTTGTCACATTCAGTATAGGTATATGGTCTATCTCCACCAAAGTGAATTCGCTAATGAATTATCAGTCAATCCTTCCTGCCAAAACATTTATCATATTCATCACATTTCTATGGCCTCTCTCCAGAATGAGTTCACTAATGAATTGTTAGGTCATTTCATCCCAAAATTCTTGTCACATTCATCACATTTATATAGTCTCTCTCAGATTTAGTAGTTCCAGATGTTTAGGATTTCTGATACTGTGACGAGAATGAACATTTTTATGGCCTTCACTGATTAGTGTCTTCAAATGTTTAGGATTTCTGATACCATGACAAGAATGGACCCCATACTTTAGCTAGGGCATATTCAAAACTCAAGAAATTAGTACTGTATTAGTCTTTGATGTTTGCTGAGAGCGCTCTTCTCAGTGCATGCAACATCCCCAAGATGGTTTCCTTTTGAAGTTCACAAGGTCACTGGAAATTCAGAGTGAGTTACGTAATAGTAACAGTACATAATTTCTAGCTTGTCCTCGTAAGTTCACTTAACTGTTTCCAGTCCTCTGGGCTGGCCTGTCAATCTTTTTAAATTTTGTGACTTGCCTATCTCTTCTTCTGCCACTATGGGATCATGTTTACCATGGTCTAACACTGTGGCAGGGATGGTGCTACTTTTCAAGGATATGGCACCTTGTCCAACCTTTTCCCTAGTTCCTAGGCTTGGGTTGTGCACTTTTTTATCCTGGGGTTTGTGTGCCCTGTTTCTAATTCCATTTTTATCACTCTTAATGCTATATAGTTGCTTGCTTTATACAGCAGTCTTGACTTGGTGAGATTATGTAAAAACAAGGTCCCCAACATGAAGGTACTCACCAAGACTTGAATATGAAATAATTGTAGCTTGTCACCAGAGTCACTATTTGCTCCACCAATGATTTGCCACTTCTCACTTCATCACTCTATCCGAGCCTCTCTCATGGGCTTAGTGTCTCCAAATGTTTAGGGATTTCTAATATCGTGGCAAGAATGGACCCCATTCTTTAGCAAGGGCATATTCAAAACTCAAGAAATTAGTACTGTATTAATCTTTGATGTTTGCTGAGAGCGCTCTTCTCAGCACATGCAACATCCCCAAAATGGCTTCCTTTTGAAGTTAATAAGGTGCCACAAGTATTGGTAGCATATTTAAATGTGCCTGAAAGTTATTTTTGATTAGTCCCATTGCTCCAACCACTACTGGAACAATTTGTGTGTCCTTATTCCACATCAGTTTGGTTTCTGACTGCATATCTTGGTATTTCATGATTTTGTGTCTCTCTGTACGCAGCACACTGTAGTCACTAGGGGTGGTTATTTCAATCAGCAATGCTACCTTTGTTCTCTTTTCTTGTATTACAATATCAGGTTTTCTTGCTTCCACTTTCTTGGCTGTTGGTATTGGGTGATCCCATGTGATCATTACTTCTTCATTCTCTGTGATTCTTTGTGGTTCATGTTTCCAGTGTCTCTCAGCTACCTGTACATTATAGTGTTTGCACAGTTTCCAGTGAATCAGTCTTGCTACACTGTTGTGTCTTTCAGTATGCTGGCCTTCTGCCATGAGTACTTCACATCCAGCCACGAGATGCGCAACTGTTTCTAATTCTGTACTACAGAACCTGCATTTGTCTGTTTCTCCTGTTTTTTTCCTATGGATTTTGTGAACTATCTTGTGCGTAGCCCACTATCTTGGGCTGCCATTATCAGTCTTTCATCTCGTGGTCTAAATTCACCTCTTTTTAACCACTCATTGGTCAGGGCATGATCAACCTGTGGTTGCTCCAGTAGCTCCCTGTATTTTCCACTATAATTATGGGCTTTCCAATTGTTTTTTCTTTTCTGTTGGTCTTTATCCTTATACTCCTTTTTCTGATTATTTTCATTTTCTGTTGCTGACAATTCCTTATCTACTTGTGGATTGACATCAATCTCTGCTACCCATCTGAAGGCTTCTCCTAATTTAATGAGTGAAGTCATTTTTAGGCTTATTTTCTTCATGATGCAAGACCTTGACTATATTTGAGTCCAAGGATGTCTGTAAGTATGTATGTTTGTAGCCCCACTATTGTGGATCTATATGTGTAATCAATCTCAATGAGGCCTTTGCCTCCGTCTGCCCTTGGGATGTATAATCTTGGCATGCTCTGATTTTTGTATATTAATTGGTGAGCATGAACCATTTTTCTTGTTTTTATATCTAGCTGGTTCAACACTTTCGGTGGCCAGTCTATCACACCAAAGCTGTATGATATCACTGGAAGGACGAGTTGGTTTACAGCTTACACTTTATTTCGTGTTGTCAAAGCAGTTTTCAGAATTCACGATATCTCTCTCCAGAGTGAGTTCACTGATGAGCCATCAGGGTATCTTTGTATCTAAAACTCTTGCCACATTCTGCACATTTATCTGTCTCTGGCCCAGAGAAGCCTTTTCTCAGCTGAAATGTGAGGAGTTTGCTCAGTTCTTCGCAGATAAGGTTGCCAGCATCAGGTCTGGCATCAGCCCGGCCTCTCCTATGAGGGATTCTGGTGATCGGCGTGAAGTGGCATACACTCAGTCTATCTGCTTAGATTTTCACTGGCCAGAATTCACAGACATTGTGAAGATCATCCAGACATTGCACCCAACCAGCTGTAGTTTGGATCCAGGCCCTAACTCCTCTTAGTAGGATGTGTAGATGTGATCTGCCCGATCCTTGCTGAAATTGTCTGGAGGTCCTTGGAAATGGGGGTCTTTCCAAATCCCCGTAAGGAGGTAGTGATTCAACCACTCCTTAAGAAATCTTCCTTGGGCATAGATTGTCTAGCTAACTACCGGCCTATCTCTAACCTGCCATTTGTTGGTAAGGTTATTGAAAAGGTGGTTTCACTGCAACTGGATGATCACCATACAACTCACAGGGTCTATGATACTCTTCAGTTCAGATTTAGGAATAAGCACAGCATGGAGACTGCACTTGCCTGAATATTGAATGATGTCCTAATGGCAAGAGATTGAAAGGCACATACCATTCTGGTCCTTCTTGATCTCTCTGCAGCACTTGACACTGTAGACCATGGAGTGCTATTGGAGGGCCTGTGGCTTTTTTTATGGGCTGTCTCGTACAGTCCTCAAATGGTTTCACTCATTCCTCACAGACAGGTCTCAGAGAGTTGCCACTGGAATTGATTCCTCTGGCACTTACTCCCTGCCCTGCAGGGTGCCACAGGGCTCCATTTTGGCCCCCATGCAGTTTGAGTGTACATGCTGCCATTGGGAGATATCATCAGGTTATACAGTGTGAGTTTTCACTACTATGTAGATGATACTTAACTGTATATGTCCTTTCTACCCAGACAGAATGATGCACTCTCTGTGCTAAATAACTGCCTGAGATCAAAACCTGGATGAGTATTAGCTGGATGAGACTGAATCCAGATAAGACTGAGGTGTTAGTGTTGGACTCTGGTCATCTGGGGCAGGTATGGGGGTTGGACAGGCATCTGGTCTTTCAGTTGGTGGCATACAGCTCACTACCTCAGACCGAGTACATAACCTTGGTGTTACTTTTGATGATGGTCTGACACTGAAATCTCAGGTGTCGGCTGTTGTCAAATCCTCTTTTTACCATCTGAGGAATATCACCCAGGTGAAACACTTGGTTCCTCCAGATGATCTTCCAACATTGGTCCATGTCTTCATCACTACCCACCTGGATTACTGCAATTCCCTCTACCTAGGGCTTCCAGGGGTTGATATCTGCTGCTTGCAGTTGGTGCAGAATGCAGCAACCAGGCTTCTGACTGGGACTTCTAGGTCTCGTCATATTATGCCTGTGCTCTGCGAACTGCACAGGCTGCCTATTCAGTGGCAGATCACCTTTAAGGTTGGCTTACTAACTTTTAAAGCCTTACATGATCAGGGTCCCAGTAACTTGCAAGACCTCTTGGTACCCTACCACCCCCTCCGTCCTCTTCGATCCACCAATGAGGGATTGCCAGAGATTCCCAGGGTGTGACTAAAAACATCTGGTGCCCATGCATTTTCTTTTTCAGTTCCAACCCTGTGGAATTCTCTACCTCATCGGTTAAGAGAATGCATCACCATCAATAGGTTCAAAATTGAGCTAAAAATGTATTTATTTAAAATGACCTTCCCTAATTATGGTTAATCTGTTTTATTCTCTTGTTCTAAATTGTATTTATATCTGATTTTATGTACAGCACTGTGATCTTAAAAGGTGCTATAAAAATAAAGTTTGATTGATTGAGGACACTGAGGAGTTGCATGCCCTCAGGCAGACAATGCCCCCACCCCCCCAAATAGGTACTGGATACTGAGTGCAGATCCACACCTGAAGTGAACCCATGGACATCAATGGCATACCTCCTTGATTTCTGGTGTACACAAGTTAGGATACTGAGGAGTTGTATGGCCTCAGGCAGCCAATGCCCCCCTGGCCAAAAGCAGATATTGGATTGTGAGTGTAGAGCCACACCTCAAGTGAAATCATGGACATCAATGGTATACCTCCATGGGACTAGATGCAAACATGTTAGGACACTAAGGAGTTGCACAGAGTCAGCCAGGCAATTCCCTCCCAAACCAGGTATCCAGAGTGCAAAGCCACAGACCCAGTAAAGCCATGGACATCAATAGAATACCTCCCTGATACAGGTGCACAGAAGTTAGGACACTGAGGAGTTGCATGGTCTCAGCTAGGCAATGGCTTCAGCCTCCACAGACAAGGTATTGGATCCTGAGTGCAGAGCCACAGCACAACTGAAGTAAAGGAGATCAATGGTATACTTCTCTGATAAAAGCTGCACATAAGTTAGGACACTGAGGAGTTGCACAACCTCAGCCAGACAATGCCCACACACCTCGAGACCAGGTATTAGATGCAGAGTTCACAGCTACAGCTCAACTAAAGCCCCACACCCCAGGTATTGGATCCTGAGTGCAGAGACACACCCCAAGTAAAGCTATGGACATCAATGGTATACCTCTTTCATACCAGCTGCACACAAGTTTGGACAGTGAGGAGTTGCACAACTGAGCCAGGCAATGCCCCCACCACCGTGCCACACCAAGGATTGGATCCTGAATGCACAGCCCCAGTAAAGCAATGCACATCAATGGTATACCTCTCTGATACCAGTTGCACACAAGTTAGGACACTGAGGAGTTGCGTGGTCTCAGCCAGACAATGCCCCCACAGCCCAGGAATTGTGTCCAGAGTAGAGCCACAGCCCAACTAAAGGAGCAAACATTATTATCATACCTCCCTGATACCAGTTACACAGATGTTAGGACAATGAGTAGTTGCATGGTGTCAGCCAGGCAATGCCCCCACAACCGCAGAGGAGATATTGGATCCTGAGTGCAGAAGCACAGCCTAAGTAAAGCCATGGACATCAACAGTATACCTCCCTGATACCAGCTGTACACAAGTTAAGACAATGATGTTGTATGCCCTCAGGCAGGTGATGCCCCCACCCACCCAGAACAGGTATTGGATACTGAGTGCAAACCCACAGCTGAAGTGAACCCATGGACATCAATGGCATACCTCCCTGATAACAGGTGCACACAAGTTAGAAAACTGGGGAGTTGCATGGCTTCAGCCAGCAAATGTCCCCCACCCCCAAAAGCAGGTATTGGATCATGAGTGTAGACCCACAGCTCAATTGAAGTCATGGACATCAATGGTATACCTCCAAGAGACCAGCTGCACATGTTGGGACACTGAGGAGTTGCATGGCATCAGCCAGGCAATGCCCTCGACCTGGTATCCAGAGTGCAGAGCCACAGCCCCAGTAAAGCCATGGCCATTGATGGAATACCTCCCTGATACCAGGTAGACACAAGCTAGGACAATGAGGAGTTCCACGGCCTCAGCCAGGCAATGCCCCCAGAGCAGGTATTGGATCCAGAGTACAGAGCCACAGCCCAACTAAAGGCATATACATAGAAACATAGAATTTAATGGCAGATAGACCACTTGGCCCACTGAGTCTGCCCATTTCTCTACCTAATGGATAAGCTGGAGATCCTAGTTACCAACCGCCTACTTCCTCCTATCCCCAACCCATAGAATTGCCTTATGTCTATCCCATTCATTCTTAAATTCCCCACTGTTTTTGCCTCCACAACCTCTTCAGGAAGGCCATTCCATACATCCACTACCCTCTCTGTGAAAAAACTTTTCCTCACATTATCTCTGAGCCGTCCCACTACTATCTTCAAATTGTGTCCCCTTGTTCTTGCACATTTTTTTTCTGAAAGATGCTGCTCTCTTGGATTTTGTTGATTCCTTGAGGTACTTGAAAGTTTCTATCATGTCTCCCATCCCTTGTTTCTTCAAGGGTATACATATTAAGCTCCTTAAGTCTCTTCACATGTCTTCTGGTGCAGACCCTACACCATTTTAGTTGCCCTCCTCTGGACTGCCTCCATCCTGCCTATGTCCTTGCAGAGATTGGGTCTCCAGGTATTCCTCTGATAACAGGTGCACATAAGTTAGGACACTGAGGAGTTGCACAGCCTCACCCAGGCACTGCTCCCACACCTCAGGTATTGGATCCTGAGCACAGCCACAGCCCCAGTCAGGCCATGGAAATCAATGGTATACCTCCTGATACCAGCTGCACACAAGTTAGGATACTGTGGAGTTGCACGGTCTCAGCCAGGCAATGCCCCACCCCACCACAGCCCAGGAACTGTGTCCAGAGTGCAGAGCCACAGCCCAACTAAAGGCATAAACATTATAATTTTACCTCCCTGATACCAGGTGCACAGAAGTTAGGACAATGAGCAGTTACACGATGTCAGCCAGGCAATACCCTCACCCCTTAAGAGCAGGTATTGGATCCTGAGTGCAGAGCCACAGCCTAAGTAAAGCCATGGACATCAATAACCTCCCTTATACCAGGTGTACACAAGTTAGGACACTGAGGAGTTGTATGGCATCAGTCAGTCAATGTTCCCACCCCCCCAAAAGCAGATATTGGATCCTGAGTGTAGAGCCACAGCTCAAGTGAAGTCATGGCCATCAGTGATATACCTCCATGAGACCAGCTGCACATGTTAGGATACTGAGGAGCTGTACGGTCTCAGTCAATCAATAGCCCCACCCCTGACCAGGTATTGGATCCTGAGTGCAGAGCCACACCCCAAATAAAGCCATGGACATCAACGGTATATCTACCTCATACCAGCTGCACAAAAGTTAGGACAGTGAGGAGTTGTACAGCTGAGTCAGGCAATACCCAGACCCCTGCCACACCAGGGACTTGATCCCGAATGCAGAGCCACAGCCCCAGTAAAGCTATGGACATCAATGGTGTACCTCCCTGATACCAGGTACACACAAGTAAGCACACTGAGGAGTTGCATGGTCTTAGCCAGGCAGTGCCCCCACAGCCCAGGTACTGTATCCTGAGTGCAGAGCCAAAGCCCAAGTAAAGGCATAAACATTATCATTTTACCTCCCTGATACCAGGTGCACAGAAGTTAGAACAGTGAGCAGTTGCACGGTGTCAGCCAGGCAATGGCCCCACCCCCTCAAAGCAGGTATTGGATCCTGAGTGCAGACCCACAGCTGAAGTGAACCCATAGACATCAATGGCTTACCTCCTTGGTATCTAGTGCACACAAATTAGGAAAGTGAGGAGTTGTATGGCCTCAGCCAGCCAACGCCCCCCTGCCCAAAAGCAGGTATTGGATTGTGAGTGTAGAGCCACACCCCAAATAAAGCGATGGACATCAATGGTATATCTCCCTCATACCAGCTACACACAAGTTAGGAAAGTGAGGAGTTGTAAAGCTGAGCCAGGAAATGCCCTGACCCCCACCACACCAGGGATTGGATCCTGAATGCAGAGCCACAGCCCCAGTAAAGCCATGGACATTAATGATATGCCTCCCTGATACCAGGTGCACACAAGTTAGCACACTGAAGAGTTGCACTGTCTTAGCCAGGCAATGCCCCACAGCCCAGGTACTGTATCTGGAGTGCAGAGCCACAGCCCAAGTAAAGGCATAAACATTATCATTCTACTCTCCTGATACCCGGTGCACTGAAGTTAGAACAATGAGCAGTTGCACAGTGTCAGCAAGGCAATGCCCCCACCCCCTCAGAGCAGGTATTGGATCCTAAGTGCAGAGTCACAGCCCAAGTAAAGCCATGGACATCAACAGTATACCTCCCTGATACCAGCTGTACACAAGTTAGGACACTAAGGAGTTGCATGCCCTCAGGCAGGCAATGGCCCCACCCCCCAGAACAGGTTTTGGATACAGAGTGCAGACCCACAGCTGAAGTGAACCCATGGACATCAATGGCATGCCTCCCTGATACCAGTTGCACACAAGTTAGGATACTGAGAAGTTACATAGATACATAGACAGTGTCGGCAGATAAGGGCCTATGGCCCACCCAGTCTGCCCAATTAAGCTTGTAAGTTCAGTTTATGTTTTCCAGGAAGTCTGTTGCCCCTTACCCCTGACCTCCAGAATTCCTTTATGTCTATCCCATGCATTCTTAAATCCCGTGATTGTTTCAGCCCCCACCACTTCCTCTGGCAGGGTGTTCCACTTGTCCACCACCTGTTCTGTGAAGAAATTCTTCCTCACGCTTCCTCTGAATCATCCTCCCTCCAACTTCATCCCATGCCCTCTAGTCCTGGAACATCTTTTTGCTTAAAAATAGTGCATTCCTGCACCCTGTTCCCCTGTAAGATACTTGTATGTCTCTATCATATCCCCTCTCTCCCTCCTCTCCTCCAGGGAGTACATGTTCAGTGCCTTCAACCTGTCCTCATAGGACTTGTAATGCAATCCATGCACCATCTTTGTTACCCTCCTCTGAACCTTCTCTACTCTGTCTATGTCCTCACGTAGGTAAGGTCTCCAGAACTGCACAGTGTACCCAGGTGCGGCCTCACTAGTGTCTTGTATAGTGGAATTATGACCTCCTTTTCCTGCTGGTGATGCCCTGCCATGCATCCCAGCATCCTAGTTGCTTTACCTGCTGCCTTGTCACACTGTTTCCTGCCTTGAGGTCATCAGAGATGATAACTCCAAGATCCCTTTCCTGCTTAGTGCATGCTATATCCTCACCCCCAACTAATATATTGTGCCAGGGTTTTGTGCCCCATATGCATTATCTTGTACTTCCTTGCATTGAATTTCAACTGCCAAACCCCTGACCATTCTTCAGGTTTCTGCAGGTCCCTTCTCATTCTGTCTACACCCTCTGGTGTGTCTACCTGTTACAGAGCTTTGTGTCATCAGCGAACAGTGAAATTCTGCCTTCTAGGTCCTGCACAATGTCACTGATGAAGATATTGAATAGCACCGGTCCCAGCACTGATCCCTGTGGTACCCCACTGGTCACTCTTCCCTCTGTGGAGTGACAGCCATTTACCACCACCCTCTGTGTCCTACTGCCCAGCCAGTTACCTACCCACCACACTACTGTCCTGCCCACACCCATATTCCCCAGTTTGTGCAATAGTCTTCTATGTGGCACAGTGTCAAAGGCCTTGCTGAAGTCCAGATAGGCCATGTCCACTGCCCTCCCCTGATCCACCTCCCTAGTCACCCAGTCAAAAAATTCAATGAGGTTGGTCTGACATGACCTTCACCTGGTGAAACCATGCTGCCTTGGGTCCTGTAGTCCATTGACAACCAGATGTTCCACCAATCTCTCTCTTCAGTAGTGCTTCCATGATCTTCCCACTATCGAGGTGAGGCTGACTGGTCTGTAGTTCCCTGTCCTCTTTGTTCCCACTTTTGTATAAGGGGACTACATCTGCTATCCTCCAGTCTTTGGCACCTCCCTGTTTCTAGTGATCGGCTAAACAGGATAGCAAGAGGTTCAGCCACCACCTCTCTTAGTTCTTTAAGGACCCTAGGTGCACCCCATCTGGCCCCATTGCTTTATCAACTCTATTACTTCCAGTTCCTTCAGGACCCTTTCGTAAAGGACTTCTGTCCATTTCTGCACCATTCTCACCCCTTGTACTCATTCAGACCCATTACCTCCTCTTCTCAGTAAAGACTGAGCAGAAATACCTGTTCAATATGTTAGCTTTACTGTTGTCATCCTCCACACAGCCCCCATCCTCCCCTTCAGTCTCACTATCCTCCTTTGCCTTTCTTTTTCACTTATGTTCCTGTAAAGGTTTTGTCCTCTACCCACTGATTTTGCAATGTGTTCTTCTGTCTGAGCTTTGGCTTCCCTTACTGACCTCCCTGCCTCCCTTTGCTTCTCCTGGTACTTCTCCCTATCCCTTCTGCCTGTGTCTTTTTGTATTGCCTGAATGCAATCTTTTGGCTTTCACTTTTGCTACCTCTTGGAAAACCATAATGATCTCCTCTTCCTTCTTCTCTGCTAACCTGCTTAATACATAATTCTGTTGCTCTTGTAATCCCCATTTTAAATACTTCCCACTGTTCCTCAACCCTGATTCCTGCCCCATTCCCCTTAATGCCTCTTTCAAATATCTCCCATTTTCCCAAAGTTTGCCCCCCTAAAATCCAGGATACGTGTTTTTTTACGGTTTGGTTCTGCTTTTCTGTGATTTCAAACCACAGTGACTGGTGGTCACTGTTCCCCAGGTGCTCCCCCCACTTACCCCATCACATTGTCCCTGTTTGTGAGCACAAGGTCCAGTATTGCCTTCTGCTGAGTTGGTTCCATGACCAGTTGCTTGAGGAAGGCACCTGAAGGAGTCCAGGATAAATCTGCTCCTAGTTGATGCTGCTGCTGGGATGCTCCAGTCCATGTCTGGAATATTGAAGTCTCCAACCAGTACTACTCACCTTGTCTGCCATCCTCTGGATGGCTAGCATCAGCTCCCTATCTGTTTCTTCCTCCTGGGCTGGTGGTCTATAGACCACACCTGTGTGGATGGCTGGCCCCATTTTCCTTTCCAGCTTAACCCATAGTATCTCTCCCCCATTTTGTTCCTCCTGGATCTCTGTGGCTCTTATGTCATTTTTCACATACAGTGCCCCTCCTCCTCCCTTCATGCCTGTCCTGTCTCTTCTGAATATGTTGTAGCCAGGTATGACCAACTCCCAGTCGTGGTTATCATTACACCAGGTTTCAGTGATGGCCACAATGTCCAGGTCTGACTGCACCATGACAGCCTCCAGATCTTCCATCTTGTTGCTAAGGCTCCTGGCATTTGGACACATGACTTTCCATGATTTGACCTCCCTAGACTGTTTCGCTGTTCTACCAGCCCCTTCCTTTGTTGTCCTTTATCCCTGGTTCACCTTGCTGTCTGCCCTTCTGCTGAATTTTGCCCTATTCTGTCTATCCACCTCCTGGGTGCTAATCTCCATCTTTTGCACTTGGCTAACCTCCACATCCTTTCCTTCCATTTCTCTGGGTACCCTATTTGGTTGTCCCTGTTTGGCAGTGTGGCATATGAGTTCTTGAGTGGAATAGGATCTGGGATGTGCCTCTGCCTGACTGGTCTAACCCTCCCTGAGCCCACTGTCATCCAAGTACTCCTCGTTCTGCATCCTTTGAGGCAGCTGCATTGAACTGAGTGGTCTCTGGATAGGGGTGATGGTACTTCTGACCCAGTTTACTTCCACTCTGAGTCTGGCTACCTCATCCCACAGTCCAGAAAGATGCATGCAGATAGGGCAGCACCTCAGTGTCCAGAACATCTGCCTGAATATGGCTGCCCCACAGCCACTGCATTGCACCACTCCCCACATTATGCTGCAGTTATACTGCTATACTTGTCTGCTACTGAAGCTCTCCTAGTTCCCTTTTTATTAATTTACTGTCCTAAAAATCCTGCCACTGTTCCTCTATAATATTTGAAAATACATACACTTCTATCTCACCTCTTTATCCTTACCATCAAAAGGTAACTACAATCACAATAATCTACCTTCTACTAATACAGATTCTATCACAGAATCAGAGCACAATGCAAAAACATCTGCTACTTAGCAACAACAAACAGGTGACAACAAACCAAGTTGATGTAGCTTTTTTTAAAATAGAAAAAAAAATGTAGTCGTTTAAACCAATAGAAATCAGCAGTTCCAAAAGCACCTTGAACTACAAGAAAGAACACAGTACCACACCTCTGCCACAATAACTAAACAGTTCTAAAACATTGAGAAAGAAGAGAAAATCAGAGACTGAGCAAAAGATACAATGTACTATAAAGTATTAGGCAATAGGTATACTCAGCTGTTTAACAAAGAAAATAAAGTACCTACCAAAACAGACAGGATACCTACAAATGACACTTAGGTTCTCAATATCAGACACCACCAAAGGCACATACAGAAAGGGTTTAAACTCTAGCATTAAAATTAACCACATCACAGTAGAAAGATCACACTAAATAAATGTGTTGATCCTTCTGACTTCAACAAATATCTACCGCACAAATTTTATATCTTCTTGGAGCTTACAGGGTTGTCTTTCATAATCACCTAAATTTACATAAAACAAAACAATTTTTAAACTGAAAATTGTATCAAAAAGCACTTAGCTTTGGGAGCTCTTCTCAAACACAGCCAGTGAGTTCAGAGTTCTAGAATCAGAGTTGTATGGCCTCAGCCAGCCAATGTCCCCCCCCAAAAGCAGGTACTGTATCGTAAGTGTAGAGCCACCGCTCAAGTAAAGTCATGGATATCAACATTATACCTCCCTGAGACCAGCTGCACACATGTTAGGACACTAAGGAGTTGCACGGTCACAACCAGGCAATGCCCCCAGACCAGGTATCCAGAGTGTAGAGGACAGCCCACAAAGCTGTGGACATCAATGGAATACCTCTGATACCAGGTGCACACGTTAGGACACTGAGGAGTTCCAAGGCCTCAGCCAGGCAATACCCCCACACTTCCCAGAGCAGGTATTGGATCCTGAGTGCAGAGCCACAGCCCAACTGAAGTAATGGAGAGCAACAGTATATTTTTTATTTTTTTTTTTTTATTTTATTGAAATCTAGGATTACAAATATCTTTGAGCAGGAACTGCTCATTTACAAAGGTTCCACGTCGAAGGAATGGGGGGTATACATACATACAAAAGTCAACATAATAATACATAGTTACACAATAAATAGAAGTAAGAAACTGAGGCTTAGGAAATTCTAGTAATTCAAAATGTGCCAAATGTTAGGTAGCATGACATACCAGCCAAGGGCAATCTTAGAAATAAGCACTGCTGGTGAGAGGTAAGGGGGGCAGGAAGGCCATTGATGGAGGGTAGAGGTAAGGGTAAGAGCTCTAAAGGGAGGAAGGGAGGATAGGAGGGATAAAAGTCAGGAAATGCCCGGGGGAAGGGAGAGGGGCAAGGGGGTAGGCAGGCAGAAGGGGGCAAGTGGGAGAGATAGCTGTCAAGACTGAAGTGGAGGTCAGTGAGCGGTGGGCCCCTGATTAGGCAAGGCAGTCACGATGACTAGTTGAAATGAGATGAAGTTGGAGTTGTCTCTTAAAAGGGCCAAGAGCGGCAGCAGTAAGAGTTTCTTTGTTGAGAGTACTGTACCACTGTAGTGCTCTGTGGGCAAAGGTCCTCTGGCCCATGGTAGCCCGGCATCTGGGGACTAGGAAGGTTAGTTGTTGTGAACTTCTAGTTCACTGGGTGCTGCGGTGGTCAATGAGCAGCTTTTTAATGCCCGGGGGCATGACTCCGAGGAGGACTTTTTTGGCTAAGAGGCAGATTTGATACTGTATCCGGCTGATGAGAGGAAGCCATCCTGCCCAAGTGTACAGGTCACAAGTGTGTGTAAGTCGGTCAGCCCCAGTTAGTAGCCTGCATGCTCTGTTGAGTGCAACTGTAATTCTGTGGAGGGCAGAAGCGGAGGCAGAGTCATAAATTGCTAGCCTGTAATTGATGATGGAGGTGACAGAGCTGTTGATAGCCAACCGGAGAGTGTCAGGAGTCATGCAGTGTTTGTGCCTGTAGAGCAGGCCTATACGGATGTTGGTGGCTTTGGCGACAGAATCTATGTGCTGATGGTAGGAGAGTGAGCTGTCCAATGTGACATCTAGGTATTTAAAATCAGGAACGTGTTCAAGTAAGGTCCCTGTTTGGTTTAGGATGGTGAGGTCACGGGATTTGTACTTGCTCCTAGAGTTGTAGAAGGTCATAACCTTTGTTTTGCTGTAGTTCATGACCAGTTTGTGTGACTTGAACCATCCTTGATGCGCATAATTCAAGCTGTAATTGTTTCTCAAGGAGCTCTGCTTTTGGTGGTTGGTGAACATGACTGCATCGTCGGCGTAGAGCAGTCATTTCTGGTGGCAGACACTGGGAAGGTCATTGAGGAAGAGGCTGAAGAGTAGTGGCCCCAGGATGGACCCCTGAAAGGACTGGCTTTTCTTCCGAGGTGACACCGGCAATCCTAACCTACTGGACCCTCTCCCCAGAGCCCAGTGTTTGATAATTGCTTGAATAGGAGTGGGTGGTTCACAGTATCAAAGGCTTTTGTAAGGTCGATGAACACTGCCCCTACACAGTTTCCTTGATCGAGCGCGGTATGGATGAAGCCTGTGAATTCTAATAGTGCAGTGGTGGTACTGTGCCCTTTTCGGAAACCATGTTGCTCAGGACACTGGATGTCATATTTTTCCAGGTACTTGACTAGTTGGCCTGAGGCGATGCGCTCCAGGGCCTTAAACAATGGAGGTAGGATGGAGATAGGTCTGTAGTTGGAGTGCAGTGATTTGTCTCCACTTTTGTGTACCGGTGTGATGGTCACCTGTTTCCAGTGGGACGGGAGCTGGGACATCCTTAGAGATAGGTTGAGGACCTTTGTCAGGGGTTCAAGGACTTCTTCAAGGACAAGTGCTAACAACTTCAGGTCAAGGGAGTCACGGCTGTAGCCTGCGTTGTGAATGGCCTTCCGAATATAGGTTCTGGCTTCATGCACTGGGATCTCCTTGAAGTAGAACTGTGGTGCAGGGTGTAGGAGAGGAGTAGTTGCAGGAGGGTTACTACCAGAGGGGGCATCAAAGAAATTAGAAGAGAAGACACTATCCAAGTTGGAGAATGCATTGTTAAAGGTGTTGGTGATTGTATACAGGTCAGATGTTGGTATTCCATTTATGTTGAGCATGGTGGGTGGTGACTTAGGGTCCTTGCCTGTAAGGTCTTTCAGGTTACTCCAAAATTTTTTTCCATCACCCCAGGAGTTGGAGAGAGAGCTTCCTTGAAGTACTTGCTTTTGGCGCTCATTTCTGGCTGCTTTATATTTATGAATATCCCCAGGTTTGGATGTTGCATGGGCACAGTGCCAGAGGTGATCCCTATGTTTCAGTCAAGTGATTAAATCAGGGGTTATCCAAGGGTTAGCTCTGCCCCTGATCTTCAGCTTTTTGAGAGGTGCAAAGATATTGCAGGCCGCAGTGAAGTGGCTGATGAAAAGGTCTAAGGCTTGGTTTACATCATTGGCAGAGTCGATTGGTGTCCAGTCCAGGTGGCTTAGGTGTGTCTTTAGTAGCTCAAGGTACCCCTGCTTTAACACTCTGGTGAGGATTATTTTAGGAGGGGACTTAATGAATTTGTTTGTCCAGGTACATGTGACCGGTGAGTGGTCACTGATCCCATCAGGGAGCACTGAGACTTTTGAGATTCATTCAGGGTGATTAGTAAGGATCCAGTCCAGAAGTGTGTGCGACCCTGCCCTATAGTTGCATCTGGTAGGGGTGGTAACAAGCTGGGTGAGGTTCTGTGACATGACAGCATCCTTGTAGTTTCTGGCCTCCAGCGATAGCCAATTAATGTTGAAGTCACCTAGTACTATGAGTTCAGAGTTGTGGTGTAATTCATGTAGGCTTTCTAATATGCTCATAAATCCACTGGACTGATCTTTAGGGGTAGGTACACAGAGGCAATGGTGAGCTACTTGTGCGCCCAGAGTAGAATTTTAATGGCGAACTCATGTAGGGTGGTTTAGGGTTTGAGAATGGGAAGGCTTGACCCAGATAGGAATTCCTCAGGTAGATGGCACAGCCCCCACCTCATTTGGAAACCCTGTCCTGCCTGAATATATAGTATCCAGGGATGGTGACTGCAGTGTCTGGTATCTTGGGGTTAAGCCATGTTTCGACAACAGAGAGTACATTAGGGCTATGTTGCTGGACCCAGGTTTGCAAGATGTCAAGTTTGTTAAGGAGGCTGCAGACACTGATTGAGGCTAATGTGAGGGACCCCTCCCGCCTTTTTGTGGCATGGGATGCTAGGCCGGTAGGCCCTGGGTTAGGATGAACATTTCCAAATATCAGAAGTAGCATAAGTAGTATCCTAAGACGGTACACTTTAATCATTTTGCAGACTAGTTTTGTTGTAGGGCATCTAATCCTCTTGGCCTTGCTGGTCTGCGTTTGCCCCATGATATGGCAGAGCACAATATATAAAGCCATGTTCTCAGAGGTGCCACATGATTGATGAAAAGTAATCAAATCCACAGGAAATGGTGAACTACCGGGGACCAGAAAACTGTTATTGTAGCTCAAAGACCTAGAATGTGATAAATTCCTGAAGGGGTTAAATTCCTGAAGGTGATGAACATTGCCCTGGGGCATATGCAGGATGTAAAAATCCTTTGTTAGTATCTTCCCTTTACTCTCCAAAACGGTTGTGAATAGACCTCAAAGACAAGTACATATCCTTTAAGAACAAGTCAGAAGGACTTCCCTGATACCAGCTGCAGATAAGTTAAGAAACTGAGAAGTTGCACGGCCTCAGCCAGGTAATGCCCCCACACCCTGAGACCTGGTATCGGATGCTGAGTTCAGAGCTACAGCTCAACTGAAGACATACACAAGAACGGTGTAGCTCCCTGATACCAGCTGCACACAAGTTAGGAAACTGAGGAGTTCCATGGTCTCAGCTATGCAATACCTCCACCCCCCAGAGCAGGTACTGGATCTTAAGTACAGAACCACAGCCCAACTAAAGGCACATACACGAATGGTATACCTCCCTGATAACAGCCGCACACTAGTTAGGACACTGAGGAGTTTTACAGCTGAGCCAGGCAATGCCTCCACCCCCACCGACTCCAGATACTGGCTCCTGAGTGTAGAGTCACAGCCCAAGTAAAGCCATGGACATCAGCAGTATACCTCCCTGATACCAAGGGCACACAAGTAATGACACTGAAGAATTGTACTGCCTCAGCCAGGCACTGCCCTCACCCCCACACCCCAGGTATTGGATCCTGAGTGCAAACCCACATCCCAAGTAAAGCCATGGACATCAACAGAATACCTCCATACCAGCTGCACACAAGTTAGTATAGTGAGGAGTTATACATCTGAGCCAGGCAAAGTTCCTCTCCAGCTATACCAGGGATTGGATCCTGAATGCAGAGCTACAGCCCAAGTAAAGAAATTGACATTAACGGAATACCTCTCTGATACCAGGTTCCAACATGTTAGGACACTAAAGAGTTGCACAGTCTCAGCCAGACAATGCCCCCACACACCAGGTATTGGATCCTGAGTACAGAGCCACACCCCAAGCAAAGTCATGGACATCAATGGTATACTCCTCATACAAGCTGCACACAAGTTAAGACACTGAGGAGTTACACAGTCTCAGCCAGGCAATGCACCCACCCCCACAGCCCAGGCACTGTATCCTGAGTGCAGAGCCACAGCCCAACTAAAGGCATAAACATTATAATTTTACCTCCCTGATGCCAGGTGCACAGAAGTTAGGACAATGAGCAGTTGCACGGTGTCTGCCAGGCAATACCTCCACCCCTTTAGAACAGGTACTGGATCCTGATTGCAGAGCCACAGCTGAAGTGAACCCATGGACATCAATGGCTTACCTTCCTGATAACAGGTGCACACAAATTAGGATACTGAGGAGTTGTATGGCCTCAGCCAGCCAATGCCCCCCAAAAAGCAGGTATTGGATCGTTCATGAGTGTAGAGCCACAGCTCAAGTGAAGTCATGGACATCAATAGTATACCTCCATGAGACCAGCTGCACACATGTTAGGACACTAAGGAGTTGCATGGCATCAGCCAGGCAATGCCCCCCCAAACCAGGTATTCAGAGTGCAGAGCCACAGACTCAGTAAAGCCATGGGCATCAATGGAATACCTCCCTGATACCAGGTGCACAGAAGTTGGGACAATGAGGAGTTGCACGGTCTTAGCTAGGCAATGGCTTCAGCCTCCACAGACAAGGTATTGGATCCTGAGTGCAGAGCCGCAGCACAACTGAAGTAATGGAGATCAATGGTATACTTCTCTGATAAAAGCTGCACATAAGTTAGGACACTGAGGAGTTGCACAGCCTCAGCCAGGCAATGCCCCCACACCTTGAGACCAGGTATTAGATGCTGAGTTCACAGCTACAGCTCAACTAAAGCCCCACAGACAAGGTATTGGATCCGAGCGCAGAGCCACACCACAAGTAAAGCAATGGACATCAACAGTATACCTCCCTCATACCAGCTGCACACAAGTTAGGACAGTGAGGAGTTGTACAGTTGAGCGAGGCAATGCCCCCATACTCCAAGATCAGGTATTGGATGCTGAGTTCACAGCTACAGCTCAACTAAAGCCCCACACCCCAGGTATTGGATCCGGCGCAGAGCCACACCACAAGTAAAGCAATGGACATCAACAGTATACCTCCCTCATACCAGCTGCACACAAGTTAGGACAGTGAGGAGTTGTACAGTTGAGCCAGGCAATGCCCCCACCACCCTGCACACCAGGGATTGGATCCTGAAAGCACAGCCCCAGTAAAGCAATGGACATCAATGGTATACCTTCCTGATACCAGATGAACACAAGTTAGGACAATGAGGTGTTGCACGCCCTCAGGCAGGCAATGCCCCCACCCCCCAGAACAGGTATTGGATACTGAGTGCAGACCCATAGCTGAAGTGAACCCATGGACATCAACAGTACACCTCCCTGATAACAGGTGCACACAAGTTAGGATACTGAGGAGTTGTATGTCCTTAGATAGCCAATGTCCCCCCCCCCAAAAGCAGGTTTTAGATCGTGAGTGTAGAGCCACACCTCAAGTGAAGCCATGGACATCAACGGTATACACCTGCCTGATACCAGCTGTGCACAAGTTAGGATACTTTAAGTTGTTTTATTTCTTGTCACAAATACTCATTACTTTTCAATGCTTATAAAAAACACACTTTGCTGTTTTGTTGCAAACATATTTTATGTTAAATAAAGCATTTTTTTGAAAAAATAATATATTTCACAAAATACAATTCTATTTTGAAGAAAAAGGTAGAAAAATATATTGTTATAAAATACATTTTCTAAATAATAAAAAAAATTAAAAAGATTTTTATATATATATAAAAAATGTTTTTATTTTTTTGTAAAGCAAATAAAAACAGGGTGAGGTGTGCTCTCTTGGTTGAGGCGGTGCAGCTCAGGAGCCTGGATCCATGTGGAGGTGCAATGCAAGTGGAGACCACTGCGCCAGGGAAGAGATACCAGATTCTGGTGAAGGGCCTTCGGCTCTGGTCAGGGAGACTGGATGCTGCTGCATGTGGTGAAACGGTGCTGTAGTGGGCGGTGGCATCTGTATTTGTATCAACAGGCTCGAGCAGAAGACTGACCATGCCCTGTTGTGCCTGCAACAGGGACAGCATTATTTGCTGCCCCTGCAGCAGGAGGTCAACCTTCTGCTCGAGTCCGTGTACACAGCTACAGTGCCCACTGCACATTGTTCCTGCTGTTTGAGCCCCTGTAAACAGAAAGTATAATAATACATAACACTGGTAAGTGTACTTTACTGGTATATATTATATAGCATTGTGCATAAAGAACAGAAGTTAGGACAGTGACTATTTGCATAGCCTCAGCACAAGAACAGGTATAGTATCCTGAGTGCAGAGGCACATTCCAAGTAAAGGCATAAACATTGATTTTATATCTCACCGATACCAGCTGAAGAGAAGTTAGGACACTGAGTACTTGAAAGGTCTCTGTCAGGCATTGCCCCCTACTCGCCAAGACCAGGTACAGGCTCATGACTGCGCAACTGCATCCCAAGATAGGAGACTGAGGAGCTGCATGGGATCAGCCAGGCAATGACCAGATCCCCGCTAGACCAGGAACTGCACCCTGAGTGGAGAGGCACATCCCACGTAAAGGCATGAACACTGATGTTATATCCGCCTGATACCAGCTCTACATAAGTTAGCACACAGAGTTGTTGCATGTCCTCAGCCAGACAGTGACTACCCCCCCCCAAGATCAGGTACAGGATCCTGAGTGCAGAGACACATCTCAAGTAAAGGCATAAACATTGATGTTATATACCTCTGATACCAGCTGACTATAAGTTAGGACACCGAGTACTTGCATAGCCTCAGACAGACAGTGCTCCAACATTCAAGATCATGCACAACATACTTAGTGCAGGGCCACATCCCAAGTAAAGGCAGAAAACTGATGTAATAACTGGCAATGGCTTTTTCCCAAGGAGAAGGAAGTTATAATTTTCTGTTATAACCCACGGGTTATAACGTGTGTGAGCATGCACAAAAAGCACTCTTTCAGTCCTCTTCACTACACAGCACGCCGCAGTTCGCTGCCAGTTAGAATCGGTGGTAAGTTAATTTAAATGTATTTTATATAACTTCTGAGGTGAAAAAGTGTTCTCCAGCAATTATATAAAATAAAAGCTGGGGAAGTGTGGGAAACTTGAATGTTAGACACCCTTTGGTGTGGATGCCTGTACAAAACCCTCAAGCTTTGCTTCGGGGTTTATGTGGCATTCCATATCTTGGGGGGTGTCCTAACATTCTCATTATAACCACCTCACCAGCCATTATTGTATATGTAATATCTTCCTGATAACAGGTGAATAGAATTTAGGACACTGAGTACTTGAATGGCCACAGCCAGAAAGTGACACTCAATCCTGAAGATCAGGTACAGGATTATGACTGCAGGAGCACAACACAAGCAAAGGCATAAACACTGATGTTATATCCCCCTGATACCAGCTGCACAGAAGTTAGGACATGGAGGAGTTGCACAGCCTCAGCAAGGCAATGCCACCTGCCTTTACACACCAGGTATTGGATCCTTCGTGCAAAGCCACAGCCCAACTAAAGGCATGTACATCAATAGTAGACCTGCCTGATATCAGCTGGACACAAGTTAGGACACTGAGGAGTTGCATGGATTCAGACAGGCATTGTCACCACCCCTTACAGACCAGATATTGGATCCTGAGTGCAGAGACATAGCCCAGCTAAAGCCATCAACATCAATGGTAGCTTTGCTGATAACAGCTGCACACAAGTTAGGACACTAAGGAGATGCATGGTTGAGCCAGACAATGCCCCCAACCCCCAACAGACCAGGTATTGGATCCTGAGTGCAGAGCCACAGCCCAAGTAAAGCCATAGACATGAGCTCATGTAAAGCCATGGATATCAATGGTATACCTCTCTGATACTAGCTGCACATAAGTCAAGACAGTGAGGAGTTGCACGGACTCAAACAGCCAATGCCACCACCCCTCACAGACCAGGTATTTGATCCTGAGTGCACAGCCACAGCCCAAGTAAAGCCACAGACATGAGCTCATGTAAAGCCATGAATATCAATGGTATACCTCTCTGATACTAGCTGCACATAAGTCAAGACAGTGAGGAGTTGCACGGACTCAAACAGCCAATGCCACCACCCCTCACAGACCAGGTATTTGATCCTGAGTGCACAGCCACAGCCCAAGTAAAGCCACAGACATGAGCGGTATATATCCCTGATAAGGACTGCACACAAGTTAGGACACTGAGGAGTTGTATGGCTGAGCCAGGCAATGCCCCCCCCCGCAAAGTATGTATTGGATCCTGAGTGCAGAGTCACAGCTCAAGTAAAGTCGTGGACATCAACAGCATACCTCCCTGATACCAGCTGCACACTAGTTAGGATGCTGAGGACGTGCACAGTCTCAGCCAGGCAATGCCCTCACCCCCCCAACAGACCAGGTGTGGGATCCTGAGTTCAGAGCCATAGCCCAATGAAAGACATGGACATCAATGGTACACCTTGCTGATAACACCTGCACATGGGTTAGGACACTGAGCAGTTGTATGGGCTCAGGCAGGCAATGCCCCCGTACCAAGTATTGCATCCTGAGTACAAAGCCACAGGCCAAGTATAGCCATAGACATAGAAACACAGAATTTGACGGCAGATAAGGACCACTTGTCCCACCCAGTCTGCCCATTTCCCTACCTACTGGATAAGCTGCAGATCCTAGTTAACCAGCAGCCTACTTCTTCTTACCCCCACCCCCCAGAATTGCCTTATGACTGTCCCATGCATGCTTGAATTCCACCACTGATTTTGACCCCACAACCTCCTCCGGAAGGCTGTTCCATGCCTCCACAACCCTCTCTGTGAAAAAATACTTCCTTAAATTACCTCTGAGCCGCCCCATCTTCAAATTGTGCCCTCTTGTTCTTGCACACCCTTTTTGAAAGATGCCTCTTGGACTTTGTTGATCTCTTTGAGGTACTTGAAGTATCAATCATGTCCCCTCTCCTTCCTTTCCTCGAGGCTATACATATTAAGCTCCTTAAGTCTCTCTTCATATGTCTTCTGGTGCAGACCCTGCACCATTTTAGTTGCCCTCCTCTGGACAGCTTCCTTCCTGTCTATGTCTTTGCAGAGACTGGGTCTCCAGAACTGCACACAGTACTCCAGATGGGGTCTCACCAGCTGTCTCTACAGAGGGATAATAACTTCCTGTTTTCTACTGGTGATGCCTCTCCCTATGCATCCCAGTATCCCCCCAGCCCTCCTTGCTGCCCTCTCACATTGCTTGCCCACCTTTAGGTCATCTGATATGACTACCCCCAGGTCCCTTTCCATATTTGTTGTTGTTAGTATCTCACCCCCCATTGTGTACTCTTCCCCTGGGTTTTTGTTTCCCAAGTGCATTACCTTGCACTTCTTAGCATTGAATCTAAGCTGCCATACATTTGACCATTCCTCTAACCTTGCCAATTCCCTTCTTATCCTTAGCAATGATATAGCTGCCTGATACCAGCTGCAGCTAAGTTAGGACACTAACGAGCTACAGGATGCTGAGTGGAGAGGCACACACAAGTAAAGGCGTAATCATTGATGGAATATTCCCTTGATTCCACCTGACCAGAAGTAAGGACAGTGAGTACTTGATGCCATCAGCCACACAGTGCTACATCCACACAACATTAGGCAGGCAATGTTGAATGCAGAGCCACATCCCAAGTAAAGGCATAAACATTTATGTTATAGATCACTGATACCAGCTTACCACAAGTTAGGACACTGAGTACATGCATGCTGTCAGCCAGTCAGTCCGCACTCCCCAAGATCAAGTACAGGATCCTGAGTGCAGAGCCACAGTACAAGTAAAGGCCTAAACATTAATTTATATCCCCTGATACCAGCTAAACAGAAGTTAGGACACTGAGTGCTTGCATGGCTTGAGTCAGACAGTGCCCCAACCCACAAGATAATGTGCAGGATACTGACTGCAGAGCCACATCCCAAGGAAAGGCAAAAACATTAATACTGTATCCCTCTGTACCACATGAATGGAAGTTAGGACGCTCAGTACTTGCACAGCCTGAGCACCCCCAAGATCAGGTACACGATCCTGAGCGCAGAGCTCGCCAATGCCATAAATATTAACGCTACACCTCCCGATACCAGGTGAACACAAGTTAGGTCATTGAGGAGCTGCACGCCTCAGCCTGGCAATGTCCCCACTCCCCACAGCAGATATCGGATCCTGACCGGAGAGGAATATGCCAAGTACAGACATGAACACTGATGTTATATCCACCTGAAAACAGGTGAAAAGAAGTTAGGATACTGAGTAGTTAGTTGTATGCCCTCAGCCAGAGAGTACCCCCAACCCACAACATTAGGTATAGGATGCTGACTGAAGAGGCACATCACAAGTAAAGGCATAAACATTGATGGAATATCCCCATGATAGCAGCAGATTAGAAGTTAGTACACTGACTACTTGCATGCCTCAGCCAGACAGTACCCCACCCCCCAAGATCACGTACAGGATTCTGAGTGCAGATTGACATCCTAAGTAAAGGCATAAACACTGATGTAATATCCCCCTGATAGCAGGTGAACAGTAGTTTGGACAATGAGTATTGCATGTTGTCAGCCACAGTGCTGCACCCACCAAGATAGTACAGGATAGCAGGTTTGATCTGCAGTCCATAGGCATAGACCAACTACAGCCATAAACATTAACATTATATGTCTGTGATACTGGCTATACACAACTTACAACAGTTAGAGTTGTATGGCATCAGACAGGCGATGCCCTCCTCCCCTCCCCTCCCCCATAGCAGGTTTGATCCACAGTCCATAGGCATAGACCAGCTACAGCCATAAATATTAATATTATTTGTACCTGGCAACAGCTGTACACAACTTACAACAGTTAGAGTTGCATGGTATAAGACAGGCAATTCCCTCCTCCCCTCTCCCATAGCAGGTTTGATCCGCAGTCCACAGGCATAGGCCAACTACAGCCATAAACATTAACATTATACGTCTGTGATACTGGTTGTACACAACTTGCAACAGTTAAGAGTTGTATGGCATCAGACAGGCAATGCCCTCCTCCCCTCCCCCATAGCAGGTTTGATCCACAGTCCATAGACCAGGTACAGCCATAAATATTAATATTATATGTACCTGGCAACAGCTGCACACAAGTTGGGATACTGAGGAGGTGAATGTTCTGAGCAGGTACTTTATACAGCCTCCAACAGCAAATATTGTAAACTGACTCCGCAGCCAGAGTACAATGCAAGATACAATCATTCACATTATAGCTGTATGGTAACAGTTGCAGACAATGCTAGACACTAAACAGCTGAATGACAGCATGTAGGCAATGTTTTATTTTAAACTATTATAACTTCTTGCCACTGCATGACAGATACTTTCTACTAAAATAGTTAGAGCTCAGAAAAAGTTTTGTGCTATTTTTGTGCAGTTATCAGATTTAATAATTTTGTACAAAATGGTAGGTACTTACACAATCAACAAGGTCCTGCAGTGTGGTCTAAGATGGCTGCTATGTCCTTCTCTAAAATTCAGTGCTTCTGATTTGCCGCTTGAGATCACCAGATAAATGTGTTCTACTATTGGCCTTTGTGTCTGTTAATCAAATGCAATACTGTTTCTCATTGGCTTTCCTTTATTTATGGTGTTTTATCAACATGAATATTCAACATTTTCATGTTTTCAACACGACTTTGCGAAAGTACTGTTCGACACTTTCACATATTCCACATTGCTTTTTGAAAGTGCTATTCAACACTTTGATGTATTCAACAGTACTTTGCAAGAATGTTGTCAGTTAAACTGTACTTTTAAAAAAATAAATATTTAAAAAAATGTATTACGTGACTTTCTGATGTCACAATTACAACTTATAGTTTCAGTTGGCATTACTCTTTGCATTCATATTTGTGTTTCTATTGCCATTTCCATTTCGCTGTCATTGTTACAGTTAGCATTTACATTTCTATTATGATTCAATAATTGTTTGCGTTGCTCACACTTTGCTGTTATTTGGTTTTGTGGTTATGCTGCTGTTTGTATCACCATTTCTGTTTGTACTACCATTACCGTTACTAATTGTGTTTATGTCTGACTTTCTATTTGTTACTGTTTCTGCTTATGTAAGCTTTACAGTTACTGTTTGTGTTTCTGCTTGTGTATATATAACTATCTGTTTCCAGTTCTGTTAACATCTTTGTTAGTGTTACTATTACCTTTTCACTTTGTATTTTCGTGAGTCATAATCTTACAGTTACTCTTATTATTTGTGTTTATGTTTCTGCTTGACTTTTTTTGCCATTTATATAACTGTTTGTCTTTGTGTCACTGTTACTGTTACCAATTCTGTGCGCAATTACATTTCTGATTGCATTTGCATAATCATGTGTGTTTGCAGTTTTCTTGGTCTTACTTTTATTGTTACCATTAATGGTTCACTTTTTTTTTTACATGACTCTTACAGTTATTTGTATCATTTGTGTTTACTTAATGCTTGCATGTACATTAATGTTTTGTTACTGTTTCTGTTTATGTTACCGTGGATGTTGCTCTTTCTGTTTGTCTTTGGATAAAATTATTTTATTGTTTCCATTACTATTTTGTTTGCATTTCTGATTGTATTTATATTATCATTCCTGTTTCTGTTTTATGTTTCCATTACTGTGTTTATGCTAACTTTACGATTCTTAGTGGGTTTTGTGTTTGCATTTGTGTTACCTGTAACTGGTTGTGTTTCATATAACTGTTTAAGATGCAACTATGTCTTGGTGGCATAGCATTACATAGTCTTTGAGTTATTATGCTGTTTCAATTTAGAAACATGCTAAAGTATTAAGTTTTCTGTCAAGAGGTTTTCTACTGCTACAGATACTGTGTTGTGGCACTTTTTTCTATATGTTTTATTTATGTTCTATAACAGATACACAGTGTATTACTATGCAATGATTATTACTCGACACTGAGTGCCTCTTTTTTTCTCTGTTTTCTATACAGGTGTCTGAGTCTAACATTATATTTTACAAGACTGCAATCATCGTTTGATAAAAGTTGAGCACTTTATTAATATGTTTGTCATTACTGATCAGACGGACAGACATACACTGTTTGAGACTACAGACTTTTGTGAGATCCATCCACATACTGGACTTATGGGCATTCACTAGCATGCTTACATAGTGGTGTTTGTGACAGCATCTTTCACCACATGTGCATGCTAGCGTACATCATTCTGCTATGTGTAACTTTGTCTATAGGGTGTATAATGTGTGTTGAGTTGTTGCTCAGTACAGTCATCTTAATGAGTTGTTGCAGTTTGGTGACATGCGTGGTGCCATGGCATTTATGGAAGATATACAACATGACAGGACTGTCATTTATACTGTTCTTGATCAGGTATCAAGTGTTATTGGCAATTTATTCTCTCTCTTGAAAATGGACATTCTGAAAGTGTTTGGGAAATCTAAAGCCAAATTTGAGTTGGCAAAGACCAAGAAATTTGACTCTGTATGTGTGTCATGTGATAGGCTGTGTTATGAGAAACAGAGTTAGTCTGGAAACCTTGTCATCGTACAATGACATGTGGCTTAGACTCTTGGCATATCTGCTATTAAAGAGTGACTTTCAGTTGCAGTCAATCATTGTGATGTGGAAACACTGTTTTTGCAAGGTGAAAAATAACAGCCTGCCACCAAGGTCAGTGTTCAACAACATGGAGGCAGATGTTACACCTGCTGAGATTACACAATGACTATGTTTGAACAGATTCTTATTCAGACTATTAAACCATTTCAAACTTTTCAACGCTTGAATACTAGGACACGGAACATTCCACAAAAAAAGCTCTTCAAGTTTCTTAAGGATTCCATTACGTGTCTTCTACTTCCTTTGCAGGAGAATGTGGAGGCAATCTCCAGTGAGAACAGTTTGGTGATTCTTGTGAATGGTGTTCCAATGAAGTCAAAGGTCATCTGGCAGGATGTTGTCAATGTACAGAAGGTGAAGCAGGCTCTCACTTACTTGAAGAGCAGCAATCCCTTCTATGCAGACCTTGACATTGATCGCAAGAGTAGTGTGTCTGCTCAGTACGGTGTGCTGGAGACCAGTAAACCAATGATTGAGAAGGTTAATGTACAAACAACTGCCAATGTGTATGAACAATACATCCACTACATGGCAGAGATCAAGTTGGGGATAACACTGATCTGTATCAGAAAGAACAGGTGGAAGGTGCCCCAATGCACAAACAACTGACAATGTGTATGAACAATACACAGTACATCCGCTACATGGCAGAGATCCAGTTGGGGATAACACTGATCTGTATCAGATGAAACAGGTGGAAGGCAACCTTGTTCACACCAGGGAAGTAACTTTGGAAGTGTGCTGCTTTCCAGACTTATTTCCAAAAGTGTCAGATGGATGTTTAGATGATACAGAAGTACATGTACAAAGTGCTGGATACCGTACCAGTCGAGTGCTCAGTAAGGATGGCAAATTCAGACACAACATACAGTACTTGCTTCACCTACTATAGGAGAGTGAGCTTAGCATACTCTCTGCATCAATTGCACATACTATACGGCTCATGACATCACTTGATGGAATCACTGCTGTATAGTTTTTGCAGAAACTAAAAGAAAAGGATGAAACTGTACAGGCCAATTTGTCATCCATACTGTCAAGTCTACATGGCACCAAGGAATACTGGTATCATAGACACTCTGAGGTGACGACCATGCTGCGTGAGTGTGTTGCAGCAACATGGTCTGTGACACTCAGCTGTGCTGAATGTAAATGGGATGAGTTGACTAAACTCTTGAAGTGGGCAACTTTTGATGCTGAGGGCATTTCATCAATGACTCTCGGAGAGATGTGCTCACTTGACCTAGTGTTTGTGAGCAGGCATTTTCACAAGTGATTCCATGATATTCTGACATTCATTTTGTCTAAGGACAATCCGCCTCTTGGTATTGTTGAACACTGCTTCTGGAGGACGGAGTATCAGGCATGAGGTGCTCCTCATATTCATATGCTACTATGGATCAAGGATGCCCTGCACATAGGAGAACATGAAGCAGCAGAAGTGCTAGTGTTCATAAAGCATTACATTACTTGCCACATACCGGACAAGTATGACAGTCCTACACTGTGGAAGTTGGTTCAAAAGTTTCAGTGACAAATCTGTGCCAAATACTGCCATCGTTCAGTGAAAAATAAATCTGATGGTACAGGAGATGTCACTTTGGATTTCCTAGACGTGTGTGTAAGAATGGTCTCATGAATGAACTCTTTTCAGCAATGCAACATCACTTAAAGGCAAGAGAGTATATGAGTTACCCAGAGAGAAGAAGGAGGTGTACATCAATGATTACAACCTCACACTTCTTCTGATGTGGCAAGCTAACATAGATGTTCAGTTTGTAGCTGACAACTCATTGGCTCTGGTTTGGTACATCACTTCATACATCACTAAACATGAACAGACTAGCTTGCAAGATCTTTGGGAAGATATTGACAATTCAACAAGTCACTGACATCTCAGTTGTGGTCACTTGGTTTTGAAGACCCTGTCACACAGAGAATGTGGTGCATATGAGGCCAGTGATCGACTGATCAGTACACATTTGTACGGCAAATCTAATGCTGTGTGCTTTCTCAGTGCTAACTACAAAGAGAAGTGCAAACGTGTATTAATGCCTCAATACCTGAGATTGATGAACTGGCCCTAAACAGACCTTCCTCTAAGCAGATATTGAAGAATAATCTGATTGACATATACTACCCCAGAAGACACAGTGACATTGAGGTAGCTAAGTGGTACAACTTCAAGTCTGATGTCTCACCTGATTGTACACAAAACATTTACAAGGTCACAGGAGTGTATGGCTGTCTTGTTAAGAGATGTAAGCTTGGCTCAATGACCACTGCAAGTTACATCTAGACACATCAGAGAGCAGACAGCATTATTACTTTGCTCTGCTGTTCTTATTCAAACCCTGGAGACATTCAATACTGAATACTCTGAGACATACATACAGAGACTAGATGCTGAGAAGGAACAAGTTGAAAATGTACAGAAACAACTTGAGGAGGATACTCTAGTTAGTTCACAGGATAACCTTGATCCAGGAGGACAAGGTACACTTGGAGTGCCTCTGCCTCTCAATGCCACAGAAGTACTCATGTTGGAAGTTGAAAGTGCTGTGGAGCATGGCACACACTGCACTGTTGATCCAGTGGAATTGAGAGAGAGACTCAATGAGCAGCAATGTGTGGTTCACTCTGCAGTCACAGATGATGTTCAACATGATATACTACATGAATGAAGAAATGAGGTGTCATGAGCATAAGCCACGACTAACATTTGTTAGTGGCTCAGCAGATACAGGTAAGAGTTCCTTACAGAGGCTATCGTGGCTGAAATATGGACAATGACAGACTCACCAATGTCTGTTGCTGTTACTGCTCCCACTGGGCTGGCTGCATACAACATTGGTGGAGTAATCCCACACCATCTGTTGATGCTACCAGTGGAGCATGGAAAAACAGGAGAGTATCATGAGCTGTCATTTGAGGTTGCATCTCAGCTTTGTTCTATGTTTACTAAAATGAAACTACTGATCATTGATGAGGTCAGCATGGTATCTAATGTGATGCTTGCCTGTATACACCTTCATCTACAGAAGATTTTGGCCACTGACTATGGAGATGCATTTGGTGGTAAAAACATCATTATATTTGAAGACCTTTACAACTTGTACCAGTTAATGCAGTGCAACTCTGTCTGTAAAGCAGGCAAAGAATACACTGGGCTGCATTGGAGGATATAACCTGTGGGAGTTATTCACATATATTGAGTTGTATGAGTACATGGGGCAGAGTGGTGATCTAGCTTACAAGGCACTGCTGGATCAAGCTCGTACAGGTACATTGTCACCAACACATCTTTTCATGCCGGACAGCCAAAGAATCACTACAGATACTACATCCATACATGCAGCATGTGATGTTTTCAGTGATGTCTGCTCCAACAACACACCAATTGTCTGTCTTGTGCCATGACTTAAGAAATGTGCTGAATTCAACACTGTTATGTTGCAGAGAGAGAATCAAGAAATGGTCACACTGCATGCTGTTGATACAATTGACGGTGTTATTTTAAGTTGTAAGCTGGTAGCAAAGATGACTGAGCGCCTGTCTGAAGTTAAGTCAGATGTATCACGTACAGCTGGATTAGAAACTGTTCTTACCATCTGTAACAATGCACATGTCATGCTATGTCAAAATCTGGATGTTAAACTTGGCATGGTAAATGGTGCAATGGGTCACCACATAGACTTTCAGTACAATGTTCAGAAGATGATTGTTGAGGCACTTATTGTTCAGTTTGACAACATGCAACAGTCTGTGGAGATAGATCTGACCTGTGTTAAGTTCCAGGTCTTCAAGGATATATATGTCAACAGTTCCTATATGTGTTGCATATGCTGTTTTCATACACAAGTCACAGAGCTTGAGTTTGGATTCAGCAATGGTGACATAGGCAGTGACATTTTAAGGATGGCATGACCTATGTCACGCTTTCATGTATTCGTAGTCTGTCTGGGTTGCACATTATTAGGAGATTTCAACTGCACTTTTTCTTGTTTAGAAATTAGGACTGTGTGTGTTTAGCCACATTTTGGGGTATCTTGCAGAATGTGTCTGCTTGCTCCTCCAGTCATGTGCTATTTGGCCCCTTTCTCCATGCCTCCACCCATTCTCTTCCCCCCCACTTCCTGCTTTTACATACCAGCGCTGTTGGGCACTGGGAATTGCTCACAGGGTGAAGGAGCGGGGGTGGGTTGGAGGCCGTGGACATTGGAGCTTGAATGAGTGGGTTTCTCCCATGGGGTGGTTAAGACTAGAAGATGCCCTGGGGTGAAATGGAGCCTGGAACGTGGTAATCCATGTCTCATCCCCATACCCAAGGGCACCTTCTATTTGGGTGGGCAAGTAGTCGGGATGGCCGTCAAGCATCGTCCAACCCAGGCATTGTTATGCAATGCCAGATCCATTAAGAACAAGACTGCATTGATTGTGGATTTTGTTGGAACAGCGGATCTGACTAGCATCACTGAGACCTGGTTAGATGGTAATGCTACCCCAATTTGCCCCCCTTCCTCCCCTTCCCCCAACTCTTAATTATATGCCCTGTTAAATCTGATTGACAGGCGCTAAACACAGGGTATAGTAAGGGGTGTGAAGTAGGAGGGGCATAAGGGGGAAGAAGCCCACCCTCAGCACGACAAGTGTTTTGACTCATTTATTTATTTGTTGGTTTCTTTTTCTTTAAAAAATATCTGAGGATAAGTGGCAGGATTTTTACTACAGTAAATTAATAAAAAGGGAACTAGGAGAGCTTCAGTAGCAGACAAGCAGTGGAATTGCAGTATAATGTGGGGAGTGGTGCAATGCAGTGGCTGTGGGGCAGCCATATTCAAGTAGATCTTCTGGACACTGAGGTGCTGCCCTATCTGCATGCATCTCTCTGGACTGCAGTATGAGGTAGCCAGACTCAAAGTGGAAGTAAACTGGGTCAGGAGTACTATCACCCCTATCCAGGGACCACCCAGTCCAATGCAACTGCCTCAAAGGATGCCGAGAATGAGGAGCACTTGGATGACAGTGGGCTCAGGGAGGGTTAGAGCAGTCAGGCAGAGGCACATCCCAGATCCTATTCCACTCAAGAACTCATATGCCACACTGGCAAACAAGGACAACCAAGTAGAGGTACCCAGAGAAGTGGAAGGAAAGGATGTGGAGGTTAGCCAAGGAGGTGACCTCAGCGGGGAAAGCAGTGGACCCCAGAAGAGGAGGAAGCGAATCCTGGTGGAGGACTCCATCATAAGAGGGATCCAGCTAGGTACACAGGAGGGGGAGGACAGGGAGGTGAGGTGCCTACCAGGTGCCACGGCATGGAGGAATGGAAGGAAGATCCTGGGGATCACTGGGAAGGCAAGACGAGAGGGTGAGCTGGATGTCATTATCCACCTAGGTACTAATGACCTGGCAAATGGGGAGCCAAAGGAAGTTCAGGAAGAGTTTAGGAAATGGGAGGGGTCTCAAGCAAGTAGCTACTTCTGTCACTTTCTCAGAAGTACTACCTGTGAGAGGCAAGGGAAAGCATAGGAGTGCATGCACCAGGAACTTTAACTCATGGTTGAAGAACTGGTGCTGTGAGGAAAGGTTTAGATTCATTGGTGACTGGGGACCCACCTGGAGGGATGGAGGTTTCAATCCTGGAGGGGAATCCAGGCACTCAATGATTAGTTTAAATGCTACATTGACAAGCATTAAAACTAGCAAAGGGGGTGGCAGGCCAGTAAGGAGGGTACCTACTTGCTCACCCCACTGCTAGTAGTGGAACCAGTGAACCAGAGGAGTGGCTATCTCTGCAAAGCAGTGTGCAAAGATGGAGATTAGTGCCCAAGAGGGACAAAGCAGTAAAGGGCACAATTCAGCAGAAGGGCAGACAGCAAGGAGAACCAGGGATAAAGGACAACCAAGGAAGGGGCTGGAGTAGAACAGCAAAACAGTCTAGGGAGGTCAAATCATGGAAATCCATGTGTGCAAATGCCAGGAGCCTTAGCAACAAGATGGAAGATCTGGAGGCTGTCATGGTACAGTCAGACCTGGACATTGTGGCCATCACTGAAACCTGGTGTAATGATAACCATGACTGGGAGATGGCCATACCTGGCTACAACATATTCAGAAGAGACATAGCAGGCAGGAAGGAGGAGGAGTGGCACTGTATGTGAAAACGGCATAAGGGCCACAGAGATCCAGGAGGAACAAAATGGGGAGAGATACTGTGGTTAAGCTGGAAAGAAAATGGAGACAGCCATCCGCACAGGTGTGGTCTATAGAACACCAGCCCAGAAGGAAGAAACAGATAGGGAGTTGATGCTAGCCATCCTAAGGATGGCAGACAAGGGAATAGTAGTACTGGTTGGAGACTTCAATATTCCAGGCGTGGACTGGAGCATCCCAGCAGCAGTATCAACTAGGAGCAGATTATCCTGGACTCCTTCAGGTGCCTTCCTCAAGCAACTGGTCATGGAACCAACTCGGCAGAAGGCAATACTGGACCTTGTGCTCACAAACAGGGACAGTGTGATGGGGGTAACAGTGGGGAGCACTTGGGAAACAGTGACCACCAGTCATTGTGGTTTGAAATCACAGGAAGAGCAGAACCAAACCACACAAAAACACGTATCCTGGATTTTAGGGGGCAGACTTTGGGAAAATGGGAGATACCTGAAAGAGGCATTAAGGGGGATGGGACAGGAACCAGGGGTTGAGGAACAGTGGCAGTATTTAAAATGGGGATTACAAGAACAACAGAATTATGCATTAAGCAGGTTAGCAAGAGGAAAAGGAAGAGGAGACTATTATGGTTTTCCAAAGAGGTAGCAAAGAAAGAAAGCCAAAAAGATTACATTCAGGCAATACAAAAGACACAGGCAGAAGGGATAGGGAGAAGTACCAGGAGAAGCAAAGGGAGGCAGGAGGTCAGTAAGGAAGCCAAAGCTCAGACAGAAGAACACATTTCAAAATCAGTGGGTAGAGGGACAAAACCTTTTACAGGTACATAAGTGAAAAAAGAAAGACAAAGGGAGGGATAGTGAGACTGAAGGGGGAGGATGGGGGCGTGGAGGATGACCACAGTAAAGCTGACATATTGAACAGGTATTTCTGCTCAGTCTTTACTGAGGAGGAGGAGGGTAATGGGTCTGAAGGGAGAACAAGGGGTGAGAATGGTGCAGAAATGGACACAAGTCCCTTTACACGAGAAAGGGTCCTGAAGGAACTGAAAGTAATAAGAGCTGATAAAGCAATGGGGCCAGATGGGGTGCACCAGGTCCATTAAGAACTAAGAGAGGTGGTGGCTGAACTGGGCTATCCTGTTTAGCGATCTCTGGAAACAGGGAGGTACCCAAAGACTGGAGAACAGCAGATGTAGTCCCTTATACAAAGTAGGAACAAAGAGGAAGCAGGGAACTACAGACCAGTCAGCCTCACCTCGGTAGTGGGAAGATCATGGAAGCACTACTGAAGGAGAGATTGGTGGAACATCTGGCTGTCAATGGACTACAGGACCCAAGGCAGCATGGTTTCACACAGGGAAGGTCATCAGACCAACCTCATTGAATTTTTGACTGGGTGACTAGGAGGTGGATCAGGAAGGGCAGTGGACATGGCCTATCTGGGACTTCAGCAAGGCCTTTGACACTGTGCCACATAGAAGACTATTACACAAACTGGGGAATATTGGTGTGGGCAGGACAGTAGTGTGGTGGGTAGGTAACTGGCTGGGTGGCAGGACACAGATGGTGGTGGTAAATGGCTGTCACTCCACAGAGGGAAGAGTGACCAGTGGGGTACCACAGGGATCAGTGCTGGGACCGGTCCTATTCAACATCTTCATCAGTGACATTGCGCAGGACCTAGAAGGTAGAATTTCACGGTTTGCTGATGACACAAAGCTCTGTAACAGAGTAGACACACCAGAGGGTGTTGACAGAATGAGAAGCGACCTGCAGAAACTTGAAGAATGATCAGGGGTTTGGCAGTTGAAATTCAATGCAAAGAAGTGCAAGATAATGCATATGGGGCACAAAAACCCTGGCACAATATATCAGTTGGGGGGTGAGGATATAGCATGCACCAAGCAGGAAAGGATCTTGGGATTGTCATCTCTGATGACCTCAAGGTAGGGAAACAGTGTGACAAGGCAGCGGTAAAGCAAATAGGATGCTGGGATGTATAGGCAGGGCATCACCAGCAGGAAAGGGAGGTCATAATTCCGCTATACAAGACACTAGTGAGGCCCCACCTGGAGTACAGTGTACAGTTCTGGAGACCATACCTACGTAAGGACATAGACAGGGTAGAGAAGGTTCAGAGGAGGGCAACAAAGATGGTGCATGGATTGCATCACAAGTCCTATGAAGACAGGTTGAAGGAACTGAACATGTACTCTCTGGAGGAGAGGAGGAGAGAGGGATATGATAGAGACATACAAGTATCTTACAGGGAGGAACAGGGTGCAGGAAAACACTATTTTTAAGCAAAAGATGTTCCAGGACTAGGAGGCATGGGATGAAGTTGAGGAGGACGATTCAGAGGAAACATGAGGAAGAATTACTTCATAGAACGGGTGGTGGACAAGTGGAACACCCTGCCAGAGGAAGTGGTGGGGGCAGAAACAATCACGAGATTTAAGAATGCATGGGATAGACATAAAGGAATTATGGAGGTCAGGGGTAAGGGGCAACAGACTTCTAGGAAAACAAACTGAACTTACAAGCTCAAATGGGCAGACTGGGTGGGCCATAGGCCCTTATCTGCCGACACTGTCTATGTATCTATGTAATTCTGGAGGCAGCTGTTCCTCCCGGGTACTCGGTGATACATCGCCTGAGGTTGGATCGCAGGGACGGGGGGTAGCAGTCTATTTTCAGATGGAATTGGGCCTCACTGGTGTACCAGTTGAGGAGGCTGAATTATTTCAGTGCACTGTGGTAACTGGTGTGGGGTACCGGATAGCTCTCATTTACTGTCCACCAGGGGTTGCGAAGCTGTTCCTGCAGGAAGTAGCGGACTTTGCCGCTGATATGGCATTGGAGTCGCCCAGACTGATGGTTCTGGGTGACTTCAATGCCTGGGTCGATGATGAATCTTTGCATTTTGGACAACACTTTCTCCAGTTGATGACATCACTGGGCTTCACACAGGTTGTTTCCTCAGCTACCCATAACGGTGGTCACTGTCTTGATTTGGTCTTCATCCTGGGATCGAGGCCTCTGATTTGGGGTAGAACCGGTTGGTTGGTCTGATCACTACACTGTGAGGTTCAATTTCTACTCCCGAGTAGGTCTGCCTCTGTGGAGTTGGTCAGTTACTGCCCTTTGTGGGATGTGGTCCCTGAAGACCTGGTGAAGGTGACTGACCGCTCAGTGTTCGGTGAGACCAGCACCATCCAGAGCACTTAATGGTGGCCTACAATAAGGCTATTACTTCAGCTGTTGATCGGATTGCTCCAGTCCGTGTTCATCCCCTTCCTTCGCTTCTTGGACCCTATGGTTTGATGGGTCGCTGAGGAGATGCGGAAGTTGGGACGAGGTTAGAACGTCGCAGACCTAAATCCACCTTGGATACCGACCATCTTATTTTGTTAGAGCATTATCAACTCTATCAATCAGTGATTTCCCATAGGAAGGCAGAATTCCTGTTCAGGTAAATTGCTGTTGCTGGGAACCAACCGGCTCAACTCTTCCCGAACTGTGGACAGGCTGTACAACCCAGCCTGTCTACAGCTCCTTCGAGTTTTATCACAAACTGAGTGTGATGAGATTGCTCGATTCTTCGTGAATAAGGTGGCAGACATCAGGCAGGAGTTTTGTCTGTCTCGTTCTATGGGAGATATGGTTGGTCAGTGCTCGGTCACCATGCCTGGCATTTCCTGGAGTACCTTTGACCTACTGGATTTCTGACATTAGGACTGTCCAGGGATACACCCTCAGACTGTAGTTTAGACCCGGCCCTACTTCCTAATTTTGGGTTGTAGTGATGTTATAGGCCTGGTCTTAGTTCAGATTGTCCGGTGCTCCCTGGAATCGGGTGAGTTTCCTAGCTCCTTGAAGGAGGCGGTGGTGACACCTCTTCTGAAGAAGGCTTATTTGTACCCGGAGTCTCTGGCGAACTACAGGCTTATCTCGAACCTTCCTTTTGTGGGAAAGGTTATCAAGAAAGTGGTGGCAATTCAACTGGAGAACCATCTATCCATCCATAATTTATATGAACCTCTCCAGTCGGGTTTCCATAAGAGGCATAGTACTGAGATGGCTCTGGTTCGGGTGCTCAATGATCTCCTGATGGTGAGAGATCGGAGGAACCGTTCTATCTTGGTACTCCTCCATCTCTCTTCAGCTTTCGACACTGTCGACCATGGGGTTCTGCTTGAGTGTCTGAGGTTCATCTGTGGGCTGATGGGTACAGCCCTCAGATGGTTTTCATCTTTCCTCACAGGTCGAACTCAGAGAGTTGTCTCAGGAATATTTTCTTCTGAGTCTTTCTCTCTGCCTTGTGGGGTACCTCAGGGCTCAGTGCTGTCCCCCATGTTGTTTGCAGTGTATAGGCTGCCCCTGGACATTGTAAGATGGTATGGGCTGAGGTTTCACTGCTATGCTGATACCCAGCTCAACCTGTCTTTCGCTCCCAACCAGGTGTGTGCTCTCAGTATTTAACAGCTGCCTCGAGGAAATCCAAGATTGGATGAGTTCCAGTGGGTTAAAGTTGAATGTGAGAAAGACTGAAGTTTTGGTGGTGGACCCTGGTCACAGGATAGAGGGGTTGGGGTCTGATTTGCCATCTGGTTTATTTCTGGGGAGTGAGCAGATCCTTACCTCTGAACGGGTGCGTGACCTGGGAGTGATACTTGACAATAGTCTAACCCTCCACCATCAAGTGTCTGCAATAGTCAAGTTAGCCTTTTACCATTTTAGGAATATTGCCAGGATCAAGCACCTTGTTCCATCCAGTGACTTGCCTGTCTTGGTCCATGCCTTCGTGACCTCGGGCCTTGACTACTGTAATTCCCTGTACCTAGGGCTTCCTGGGGTTGATATCCGCTGCTTGCAACTAGTGCAGAATGCGGCTGCACGTTTATTGACTGGGGCTTCAAGGAGATCTCATATAACCCCAGTGCTTTGCGATCTGCACTGGGTGCCAGTTCAGTGGTGGATCACCTTAAGGTAAGTTTGTTAACCTACAAGGCACTACACAGACTGGGTCCGGACTACTTGAAAGAACTTCTGATTCCTTACACCACTATGTGTCAACTCCGCCGGCTGATGAGGGTTGCTGGAGATTCCGAGGGTTAGATTGAAGTCATCTGGGGCACGGCTTTATGTTCGCTGCCCCATCCCTCTGGAATCCTCTCACGCCATCAGCTATGGGAGTGCAGGACTGTGGAGAGTTTAAGCCGGCAATGAAGACCTTTCTATGGGAAAAGCATTTTCTGATTTTCTCTGATTTTATGTCTATTTATTGTTTAACTGTGTGTGTTGTATTTGTGAAGTGCTTTGATATTCTGAAAGGCGCTATATGAGATAAAGTTATTATTATCACATTAGCACCACAGAATATACATGCTGACAAGTGTGTATTGGTGAGTACAACAAATTACGTACTCTATACCAGCCACAGATGCATCTCATACCACTACCTATGTACATAGTTGGATCAAATGCCACAGTCAGAGCTTCAGCTGGCAAGAAGAGGAAACAATCAACCACTACTGAATTAACTAGGTCACAATGTCAAATACGGATGCAACATCACCTGCTTGTAAGAAGTCACTTGGTATTGCTGTTGTCCCAATGTTTGATAACACTACTGGAGTTAACTGCTATGCTAATTCAGCTATGCAAGCATTTCTCCACATGCCACACTTTGTGCAGGCTATATCAGCTTGTGAAGAAACTGCCTTATCAAAGGCACTGAAACAAGTTGTGAATGTCACTTCTGAGCAGCTACACAATGCACACTCTTTGACACCTCTCCAGCAGGTATCATGGACAAAGTACATTTGCAGGTAACATGGAACAGGATGCCACTGAGTTTATGATGGCCATTATAAACACTTTGGATGAAGAGGGCATTCCAAAGAGACAGTGTTTTACTGTCTCGTATGTTAGCAGATATGAATGTGTGCCATGTGGCCATTCGCAGAGAGAAACCGCTGAAAACATGCTTTGGATTTCTTTGTATGTTCCTCACCGTCAAAGTGTATAGTTCTGAAAGCTGTTTATGAATGCAGAAAGTGGTCACCTTTGTGTTAGGTGTGGAGGGTCTTGTACTCAGTCTATATGGCTCAGGACTTCATCTCAATACCTTATGCTTGTCCTGCATAGGTTTGACTCTCATGGGCTCAGAGTTGACACACCTATCACAGATTTTATAGCTGGTAGAGTGACATTTAATCAAACAGTGTTTGACACTCTTGCTGTGATCTACCACCAAGGACAGTCTGTACACTCAGGGCATTACATTACTTTGTTGAGGTACAGAACTGGGTGGGTTGAATGCAATGACTCCATGAATAATTTTAAGCAGAGGTTACCATGCTACTTAAAAATGCTTACGTACTGATTTTGAACGACTATGAGAATCTTCATCAGTTAGAAGAGTAGTCACACAACATGTGGCATACATTGCTGTCCTATTTTGTAACACAGTAACCACTCAGAACTACTCCTATTCTTTCTTCTATGCATCTACGTGCAACATTACATTCATTATACATCTCATGGTTTACATGCGATGGTTTTACCAACCTGACATCTAAGGTAGTTATGTGATAAAGTAGATCTAGTTGCAGTAGTCTTCAATTGGCACAGACTGTGTTTACTATCACTAGAGAAACCACACTTAGTTGATTAACAAAGACTTTCTGGTAGCAAAACAGATATGACCATTTGGCTCTCATGTTCTGCCACTGTCTTCTGTTCTGAGTAAATGCCATCTGAACATTACAAGTATTACTTGGCGCACTTACCAACTGTGCATCTGTTATGTGCAATACTCGTGCATGTGCGCAAAACAACTGCGTTGTATGTATTGTTATATATTTCTACAGCATTTTCATATTGCCAAGGATTTTTCTCAGTAAAATATATGCTTTATTTGTGTGTGACACTTTAGTGGATCACATACTTTCACATTTTTTACACTGTTCTACGCTGAACTGCATTTATCAGTGTCACAGTCATATTGCAACGACTATGTCACATGGTAATTGTTATCATTTGTGGCTTTTGCTTCTTGCCCTTTTGCAGTTTCACTTTAAACAATCATATTTAATAGCAACACTGTACTGTTATGTCTCCTTTGTTTTCTAACACTTGTATATATGTAAATATGCTGTATCATTACATTATGATATATGTCTCTAGTATAAACTTTTTAAGAGTTATATTTCTTAATCTTAAAATGTATGTATTAAGCAATGCCAAATATGTACCTGTTTAACAACTGTTTCATTATTTCAAAAAGTTAGTTGTATGCTTTTATTATATTACCTAGATATTTAGTAATATTTTATATTTAACGGTGACTTTAAGATAAGAATAATTGATTATAATACATACTATACTGGTAAAGGTTTGTTTTCAAGAATAGGTACCAGATCTGAGACACAGTGTGTACCATCTAATGGTATGATATAAAAACTGTTAATTATTACGTTATATGTTGCAGAGTTCTTAGTTATATACTGACTTGGTTATTTTAGTACTGCAGTTCATTAGTGTGTTTGTGATATGTATTGTTTTATATAGTAGCTAGCAGCATATAACAGTTAGTGTTATTATTTGTAACAAAGTAGGCTAACTACATTTAAAGCCAGATATTCAGAATTGCGCCAAATCTCAGCACAAGTCTGGCACAGCGTAAATCCAATGTGGCATGGCACAATGAGTGCCATATTCAAGGGGTGCACTTGGCAACATGCGTTGGTGCAAGATGGCTGAATATGGCAAGGAAGCACCAGAGAGCAACCAGACCTCCACCACAGTGCAACCAGAGATGTGTTGGGGAGCAACCAGACCTGCACCACAGAGCAACCAGAGATGAGCCAGGGTGCAAAGGGACAAGCACCAAGGCACACAAGGACCAACCCCAGTCAATGGTGGGAGCACAGCAGCAGTGGGAAAATGTGGGGCAGGCAGAGGAACACAACTGAGGACAGTGCAGGGAGGCACAGTGGCAGGCCACAGATGACCACTAACAGCTGGACACACACAGGCAACCAGCCCCCTGAACAAACTGTGGCACAGGATGTTGAGAACAGGAGGCACCAATGGCCAACAGAGAACTGCCACAGGAACCACCCCTGCAGCATGCTATGCCCCACCATGCAGACCCTGCCAGCCCCACCCTGGGCCATGGTGCCTAACACATGCCACACATCCTGGACTGCTGCCCCATGGCCACCCCAAGGCACAGCCACTGACTAAGGGGCAGGACACCACCATGCATGACCCACACCTTGACACAGACACCCACCATGCCACTGCAGCATGGCTCCACTCACCAGCTGCAAAGCAGACATGGACACAGGCAGGTAAGCAGAAAAACTGTATTCAAAAGGCAAACTATATATAAAGGCATGGGTGGGAAAGGGTAGGAGAGCAAGGGAAGGGGACAGGGAACAGGGACTTTATGGTGGGATGGGGAAGGGATGGCAGGGGTAAAAGGGAAATGGTGGGGATGCTCTATGGGTGGTCATGGCCTACTGAATCCTGACATCTCCGCTGCCTCCTGTCTTGGAGCACCATCCTGTGGGTCTGCTGAGCCACCTCCAGTGTGGTGGAAGTGATAAGGATGATCTGCCTCAATAGGCACCAATATAGGGGCAGCTGCAACCCCCTCCAGATGCCTATGACAAAGGAATGGACAGGTGATCAGTGAAAGGTCCCTAGGAACCATGCCTTCCCACTGTGTGCACTGGGCAATGGGAACACACAGCCCTGGAGTGGTACCCTGGCCACCCACAATGGTAGAGCCAACACCTGCCAGCATGCCACTACAGTGCAGAGCAGTGGACACTGCTGCTTGATGACCACCTGACAGCGCAGCTGCAGCCAGATGGCACAGGGGAAACAGCAGCACCACAGCAACGCTGGAGGCAGCCGGGCGCAAACCCATCCCACGAACAGCTGGTATATGTGTAGAATGACCACCTCACAGTGGCATGCACCATGCAGTGTGCAACATACAGCTGACACAGCACATGGCACAGGTGGCCATGGCCACACCCACTCCCCCGCTGACTACCCAATACTGAGTATAGGAAGACAACAGTGCCTGTCTGCTCACTGCGGTGCTGCTCATGCCTGCCCTTCTGCTGCTTCACCTCCACCTCTTGAACCCACAGCAGCCTGCTGTGGCTCACTGGGCACCCCTGCTGCCCTGGCATGGTGCAGATTTCCAGGCCCTAGGAATGGAACAAAGACAGGTACACATCAGAGAACAACCACCCCCACCCCTGTACACAGCGTGTGCCCCAACCTGATATGTTCCACAAGGCAGTAGCACAGCACAACTGGTGGCCAGCAATGCCACTCTGCAATGCGCATGCTGACAGCACCCCCCTCACAGGGCATATCAGGCAGCCCAGCCAACACCACAGTAGAGCAGTAGGGCACACATGCAGCATGTGGCCACTCACCTGGCCATGGCACGGCCTCCCTGCGGATGCATGCCTACAGTCACCTCAGTCACTCAGGGCCCGGTGCACCATGTCCCCATACCAGTGGCAGCATTGCTAACTGGTCCGAGGCACCCCGGTGTCCCACGCCAGGTCTGCAGCAATGGTCTGACAGACTTCTGTCCTGGCCTGCTGGAGGAGCACCTGGCCAAACAACCTTGGTGACTGTGAGTCCACTAGGGCTACAATGTTGACCAGCTCCAGATCAGACCAGTTGTGAGCATGTCGCGCACCTTGCCATGCCATTATCCCCTCAAAAGGTGTTGGGTCAAAATGGCGGCCAGAGGCGCGGTGCACAACATGCGGATGTGCACCTCATGTTAGCATACACCACATCTACAAATTGAGCATTGTTGTGATGCGAGAATGGGAATGGCCCACCGGCATGTGCTGGCGTAGTCCCAAGGGGCAAAGGGTCATGACAGGGGTCAGGTCACCTGGTACACAGTGCAGTCAGAGTGCAATACAGACCACAGACACACAGTGCGCCATGGCCCCAACTGCACTCTGAGCACACAGTGTGCAACAGGTGGTGGCACTCCACCCGACATATGCGCACTGCCTGCCAACGCACTGCACATGTCTTGGCATTGCGCTGGACATGCACCAGAGCAATTCAATTGAGCAGGGAGAAAGTAAGCAATATTCAGCCACCACATGCTAATGAGATCATCAGCTAATGCATGGCAGACTGGGGACATTAGCATGTCATTACCACTGCGCCATCACTCAATTGCATACGATGCGCTATAAAGGTGCCGCAAAACAGCACAAGCCAGGGACTGGTATTGCAACCATCCAAGGTAAGTTGTGCCTGCCATGGGACCAGCCAGCACAGCAGGGTGGATGGGGTGGGCAACTGCAGTCACTGACACACCTGTCCTAACACAGGTAGCGCCATATCCAAGTGTGAGGAGACTAAGGAACATGGGCCTGCTTGCAAGTGTAGGTCCAACTTTACAAAGGCAGAGGCAGATGCCCTGTTTGAGGCCTACCTCAACAGGGAGTAACTGCCGAGTGGCGCCACAGGCACACCACAAGCCAGAACTGTGGCCAGGCTTGAGGTGGCAGCATGTGTGAACCAGTAGGGCAGCCACCAGCGGTCTGTGCAGGAAGAATGTGGGCACTGAAACACTGCATCAAAGAGAAGGTGGTGGCAAAATGGGTGGCCAAGTCAGGCACTGGAGAGGCCATGCTGACGTGCCCAGCTCACAGCACAGGAGGAGCTGGTGGTGGCCACCATGCACTGCAGCACCATTGAGGGTGTGTCAGGTGGTTGATTCCAGAGAAGAGGAACCCATCACTGCATGGTACATATGCCATGCCCACAGGACAGGCCACAATGCAGCACCAACACATCTGTCCTCTTACAGGACCAGGCACCAGCACACAGTGGAATGGGTGCCAGCAGTGGCCATGGGGGCAGGCCCAGCCCTGGAGGAACAGCCATCTACCTCAACAGGTATCCAGGGGCCTGATTGGCTGCAGCACACCACCACCATCCAGCCATATGTCCTGGACTTGGTGTCAGATGAGGCCCAGGCTATGTTTCAGCAGGATGCCAGCCATGGTGTTCTCTGCATGGAGACACAGATTGGGGTGGGGTCTGAGACTGATGACGACATGACCATCATCCTGGACAGCATGAGTGGGGTTGTGGAGGAGACATCCATAACTACTGCCAGCACTGGCAGTGCATCCAGTGGCCTGTCAGTGGGGGGACAGCTGCCCGCCACCACTGCAGGTGCTGCTATGTGCACAGCCAAGGCAGTGCCATGTGGTGGTGCATCCATTAAGGCACTGGCCAGTGTACAGGGGCCGGAGGGGCAGCAGTGGCAGATGGATGGGGACGCTGGGCAGCCGGACACAGTGTCCACTGCCTGGGTGCCAGACAGGGACCTACCCCATGGGGACCCTGCTGTGCAGTGTCCGCCTGAGTGGGGGGCTGCGCAGTGTGGGTTTATACCTCCGGTGGGTCAGCTGGCTGCCCAGGCTCCCCTTGGCACCAACCCATTGTCAGAGCACTCCTGATTGTTGAGGGCCTCTGTGGAGCAACAGCTGCTGTTTGTAGCTTGAGTGTGTGCACTTCATGCAGAGGTGTGCCAGGCAGCCGAAATGCATGAGAGGGGCACTGCACAGGTCCTGGAGGCTATGCAGCACCTGTAGAGGACACAACTCCATCCTAGGATTGCACTGACTCAGGGTGTGGCCACAAGCCACACACAGCGCAGTGCACTGTCTACTCCATGGGCCCGGCATCGAGCGGCACCCTCCCTGTCAACACTGGGCTCTGCTGTTGGCATCCCAGGCACACCTGGGGTGGGCCTGTTTGGGTGCCTTTACACCCCTGCACGGACCCAGTCACGGTCCTGCAGTACAACCCCTGTGGGGAAGTTGCATATACCCCCTGTGGCCAATGAGCAGCCAGTGGCTGTCAATCAACCCCATCGCAGCCACTCCATGTCTGCGGTGGCCATGGTTCCGCAAGGCAGACCTGAGGTGTGTGCTGCCCTGGCTGCTGTCTGCTGTCACTGCCCTGTGCACACATAGGTGATGTGTGTTGATGCATGCCACAGTTGTGGCAACTGTGTGTCACGTTGCATGCTGCCTGTGTTTACACCCGCCTGGCTACTGGCCCATATGGTGTGGGTGTGATGAGAGCAGAACTGCACTGGTTGCACCTGTGCATCAGTGCCCTGCATCTGATCCATGCCACATCCCAGTGCCTGGGTGTGATTGCGTGTGTGTGTGTTGCTGTACAGTGCTGCATGCTGTTGCTTGTGGCTATGTGGCACTGCCACGCACACCCCTGCACCACACCTATGTGTGTGTGTGTGCATGCCCATTGCCATGCCTGCCCATGCCCGTGAGCCATACCATTGTGTGTGGTCACTGCATAGGTGTTGCTCCACATACCTGCATGCACCATAGTACTCCTGTGCAACTGTGTCTCTGTGCTGGTGCCATCCGATGAGCCAGGGATCCCTCCACCCAGGGGGCTGCCCACTACCCTCATCATACTCACTGTTGTCCCCTCTTTGGCCTCGACAGCTATCCCACAGTCAATGGCCATGTTGTGCAGTATGCAGCAGGCCAGGAATAGCCACAGGCTTTGAGAGGCTATACTATAGGGCACTGCCAGACCTGTCAATGCAATGGAATCATGCTCAGCACCTCAAGCACATGCTCAATGATGTACTGCATGCTGGCATTTGACTCATTGTACCTGTTGTCTGCTGGGGACAATGATGTCAGTAGGGAGAGCAGCCAGAGTGTGAGTGGGTAGCCACTGTCACCTCAGTGGACAATTACATCATTAGCCTAGTGTCCTATGTTGCTGTGCCCTTGCCCATCCCTGGCACCCTCACCAGCATGCCCACCCTGCCCGCCCCATCCCATGCTGTCCCCAGCTCCCATGGCCGTCCCATACTCACCCACTAGGTGGCTCATGGGGATGTTCCCAGCTCGAACCTGTGGCACAATGCAGAGCTGTGCCAGACGAATGTATCATGTGCACCCCAGGCTGTGTGGCTCAGACATTGGTTATGTGCCCCTGGCATCGCACACCACCTGGCAGTTGACACTGAGGTAGCCCTTCCTGTTGTTGTATGCTACCCCCTCTGGGCCAGGTGGCATGCAGATGCCCACATGGGTACAGTCAATGGCCCCAAGTGCACCAGGCATCTGTGCTACCCTGTGGAAGTCCTGCATGGTTGTTGCACACTCTGCCTGTGTGCTGGGGAAATGAATGTATTCTGAGACATGTGGCAGCAGGGCATTGAGGAACTGTGTGAGGAGGTATGATGTGGATGACTGGGTTATGCCTGTGGTAACCCCTGTTGGTCTCTGGAAGGTGCCCATGGCAAGCAGGCACATAGCGACTGCCACCTTCATCTCCATTGACAGGACATGGGTCCGTCTAGTGGGTGCCTGCATCTACTCACTGCACAGCTCACAGAGCTGCCTCAGAATTGCCCAGTTCAGGTGATACCAGCCCACAATCTCCGTATCAGAGCAGTTTCTGAAGGTGGTGCAGGCACGGTACCACCTGTTCCGGGCATACCACCGATGGGCCCTTCCAGCACCACAATGCTCTTTCTTCTGCCTACTCATGCCCCTCATTGTGGCCTCCATCTGGAAGGCTGTGCTGGCCTGAGCCCCTGCTGTCCTGTCTCCTCCTGGGCAGTCAGCTCCTGTGGTCTGCTTGCCACCATGGGGCAGTGTCTTTCTCTCTGCCAGCCTCTCCCTGTTGCTTCCTCTGCCCCTGGCTCACGCTCCAGTGCCGCCTCTGTCCCACACCCCTGTGGCTGCCTGTTCCACTCCCTCAGTAGCTCTCTCTCTCTGTCTCTCCCTTGGACCTTCTGGTTCTTCTCTCCACTGTCCGGTTGCTTGCACTGTCTCTCTCTCTCTCTCACTCTTGGAGCAAGTGCTGTCCCCACGCTTGCACCCTGTATTTATAGGCTCAAGTCTGCTCTGTGCATCTGGACGTTGCTCTGCACTTGTGCCATGGGTCGGGGGTTGAATATTGCACTGTGCTGCATATTCATGGGCTCACCCCTTCCCTTGAGCATGCATTCATTAGGGTTGTGCATTGGCACACTGCGACTTGCGCTGTGCACTGGCTCCCGCTGAATATCGTTCCTTGACGCATTTCCATAGTTGCACTGGTGCATCTCAGTTGCACCATGTGCAACTGCTTTGAATATCCCACCCTTAGAGAATTGTACACTATTGTAAATCAGGCACTTGTACTGATAAGAACAGCTTTTATGTTCCTGCAAATATTTTCCAATTGCCTCAATTGGGGGTTTCAGATGCATCTGTATATCTACATTTGTTGACCTATATCTGTGTGTAGCTATACAAGTGTGTGTGTGTATATATATATATGTACAAAATTTATGTAAATAATAATAATACATTTTGTTGGGATACCAGAATTTGGTATTGGTGTTATTCTTGAAACACTTGGCATCTGTTTTTTTGCCCACCCCAGGAACATTGACACTCTCAGTGACACAGTGACAATACCAGTATTACTGTTACATTCATATTGAACAGTGTGCACATATGTATATCGACAACTGTTTTTATGTGATCCTTACTAGTATGATGGCTTGGTTCCCAACTATGTGTCATACTGTTTAATAAAGATAAGTAACATTCATGCAATACTTTATTTTAGAAATATTGTATTGTGAGATTGATTGTGTCATTCAATTTGGCTTTTAATTCAACCTTTTTCATAAACTGATTCAGTGTTCATCTGTGTATGTGTTGTATTTAGCACAGTACACATGTTGTTCATCTATATGTTAGATACATTACTGCCCAATAGGATTTCTGCATGAGTATGTCTTCCTGTATAAGGTGTAGCACACGAAACATTGACACATACATTCATAAAGAGAAGCACATATTATAATTAAGCTATGTATATCTTGTTAGGAATGTGAGGCCCAATGTGCACCATGCTCCCAACACCACATACTATGCAGTATTTACATTAGACAGTCTCAAAAAGACAGGACAATCATGGCAAAAAACTCTGTTTAATGTTAGGGTTTAGGGTCTTGTACTACGTTTAGATAGTTGCATCTTATTTCTGTTACCTGATGCTGGTTGTCTGTGATTGGTTGTGTTGCCTTGGTCCTCCCCTTCCCTACTTGCACGTGTGTGTGTATGTGTGGTCCTGGGGGAATGCAGAGTTAGGGTTTTAACCCTAACATTGAATTTCCTCACTTTTGTTGCTGTGGAACAACCCTAACTGATGCATTAAACAGTTTTTTGCCTTGAATATAATCTCTCTCACTCTCTCTCTCTCTATATACATATATATATATTCAGTACTTTATTCATTTTTGATGTTTGCTGACAGCACACTTTTCAGAACACACAGTCCTCCAGGATGGTTTCCTTTTGCAGATCATAAGGTGTCACAAGTATTGGTAGCATACTTAGATGTACTTGAAAGTCTTTTTTTTTTTTTTAGTCCTGTTGCTCGAAACACTACTGGGATGATTTGTGTGTCTTTACTCCACATTGATTTGGTTTCTGATAGCATAGCCTGATACTTCATGATTTTGTGACTTGTTTTATTAATTTATTTATTTGAAGAAATCAGAATTTCAACCCTTTGAGTCAGGGACTCTTTTACAAAGGCTCATCATCAAAATGACACATACAAAGTACATAGAATATATAGGGTACCAGTAGGGAATAGTTTACACATATGGATAAAATTAGAGTGAACAGCACCTATACTGGCAGCGGACAGAGAGAATAAAGGGTTCTATGAGAGATCATTTACATATATGTAGACAGTAACAGCAAAAAGCATCCAACATGGTAGTAAACACTATATGCAGGTCCTATATAAAGGGGAAACCACTTTACATCTTTGTACATAATTACAAAGAGTCCAACATGGGCATCGCTCTGTGCAGGTCCTATACAATGTGGCAACTAAAATATCATAGAGCAAACAAAACAAGAAACTACAGTGTCAAAGCTGTAAAACACCTAGCAGAACGATGCTAGGAACAGGTGAACTGAGAGGCCTTAGCGGTGGCTATGTGCAGTTACAGCTGTGGCTGGAGATAAGGTGTTGTCTGAGGGCTGATTTAAAAGGCTCTAGTCTTGGTTGAGTGGTGATAACAGTGGGAAGAGCATTGCTCCAGGCTGGCACCTGATAATGGAAGGATCTTTGCACCAGGGAAGTCCTGACCCTAGGTACATGTAATGTGCACTTGAGGGCATTTCAGGTGTGGACAGCCAGGGTGAGGGGGTGAGAACAGAATTTAGACCTGTAAGGGCAAGGCCTGCAACAGTTTTCTTGGCTAGGAGGCAAGTCTGGTAGCACAACCTCTCCTGGTTGAAAAGGTCAGCAAGGTCATATAAGGTGCATGTGTGGGTGAGTCTGCCAGAGCCTGTAAGTAGATGGCAAGCTTTGTTCAGGGATAGTTTGATGTTATTGAGTGTAGTGTTAACCTCTGCACCACACACCAGAATACGACTTAACTATGGACAGTACAGATGAGGTGATAGCCAGTCTGAGGGCTGTGGGTGGAAGGCAGTTCTTGTGGTGGTACAATAATCCAATATGGGTGTTTATGACTGGTGTGCGGTTGTGAGTGTGGTCATGAAAGAGGAGGAGGAGTCAAAGTGACACCCGGTATTTATATGTTTTTACTTGCTCTAGGGGAAGGAGGGAGCCAGAGAGATGGTGAGTAGGGTGTCCCTGTATTTGTTTTGGGAGTGTGAGAAAAGTATGTGCTTCAACTTTTTTATGTTAATTACAAGTCAGCAATCCAGAAACCAGGATTCTTCCTGATTAAAAGAGTGCTGAAGTGCACTTTGAAGGGCAGAGGGGCCTGGTAGGATGTGAAAAGAATGGCATCATCCACATAGAGCATTTTTTCATTACAGGAGCTGGGGAGCAAATTGAGATACAAACTGAAGAACAGAGGTCCAATAATCAAGCCTTGTGGAACACCTGAGCTAACCTGTTGCATGCTGGAGAGGGTATTGTTGAATTTTACACACTGTGACTGGGTAGTGACGTAGCTGGAGAACCAGGACACAGGACACCCTATGCAAAACCTAGCTGGGAGAGAGTGGATATGAGGAGTGGGTGGCATACAGCACTGAAGGCTTTCGATAAATCTATGTAAACTGCCCCATGAGGTATCTTTTATCCAGGGTAGTGTGTAAGAAATTGGAGAGCTCAATATGGGCGATAGTAGTGCTATGCCCCCTATGGAACCCATGTTGTTCAGCACAGAGGAGCTTGTGCTTATCAATTTATTCAGTGACTTGATCAGCCACAATCTTCTCCAAGGCTTTCGAGGGGCGGAGCCAGTATCAAGATTGGCCCGTAGTTCCCAAGGGTGGTGCTTCCCCCCTTTGTGAATAGGGGTAACCACCATGGTCTTCCAGGAATGGGGAAATTGGCCAAGGCATAGTGAGCAGTTGAGAAGGCTAGTAAGGGGTGTAAAGACAGAGTCAAACACTAAGTGAAGCAGTTTTGGATTCAGTGTGCCGATACTAAACCCAGTGCCACTGGTAGCTTTTAGTACGTATGGTTTGGCCTCCGATGGTGTGAGGGCCCTAAAATGGAAGGGGAGCAGTGGAGGAGGCGGCAGCAGGAACAGGGTCAAAGAAGTTGGTGGGGATGACTAAGCTGAGGTCCAAGAATGCTTCACTGAGTCTACTGGCAATACTCTGTGGGTCTGTGGTGAGCGAACCATTGGCATCTAACTGTGCTGAGGTGGCAACTGGGATTTTCCATTCAGCTCCTTTATATTGTCCAGGAACATCTGGGCAGATCCCAAGGAGAAGGCTAGAAGGGAGCTGTAGTAATCTGATTTTGCCTTGTGGATGGACCAGGTGCATTCATTACATGCTGCACTACAGGCTTGCCTATTGGATGGCTTATCAGATTCAATCACACTGTGCCACAGATCATCTGTGCTCTGCTCTGCAGCTGATTGATTAGCACTGGGGTAATCCATGGGGAGTTATACTCCTTGATAGTAGATTTGGTGAGGGGGGCCAAAATGTCACATGCCGTGTTGAAAGATTGTATGAAATAACTGAAGGCAGAGTCTACCTCTGGGGCTTGGAAAATTGGGGACCAGTCACAGTTGGCAAGGTGCTTTCTAAATTGTGCTAACTGCCATGGTGTATGCACCATTGTAGGACAGATTTTGGTGCAGTTTTTTCCAACTCACAGGACCAGAGAAAGGTGATCAGGAGTGGTCACTGGAGCGATGGGCAGCATGATGGTGCTGTTGATTTTGTGTGGTCTGTTTGAGAGGACAATATCCAGCAGAGTGGCAGTGCCTTTGGTAGGATGGTACCGGGAGACAGCAGATACCAGCTGTGTGAGGTCAAGGGCCATAACAGCATTCTTGACTTGGGAGGCCATGCTGGAGAGCCAGTTGATGTTGAGATCATCCATCATGATTTGTTCCAGCTTACTGGGTAGACTGTCGAGGTGCTCAAGTAGTGACTGAAATGTGGGGCACTGTTGTCGTGGAGGGATATAGGCAGCTGTGAATATTAGTGGGGCTCTGGAGGTGCTAGTTGCGTTTTTTAGGGAGATTGCCTGGGCACCATGCTCCAGCTTTGCTGGTGGCAGGGCAAGTCCTTCCAGTGTGTCTCAAAGTAAATCACACAACCCCTCCACATTTCCTAACTCTTCCTGAAATAGTGTGTAATCCCATATGGCTATAAAGTGATCAGGGTTTTGTCTGAAAGCCATGTTCCACAAGTGCTAGGATGTCTGGTGGTTGTTGGGCAACCCAACCCTACAGTTCTGCAACTTTAAAAGAATACTGCACATATTCAATGAAACCATGTAGGCCTATAGATGAGATGGGGTGGTTTGGGCTGGCTGCAGTGGGGCCTAGGTTGGGGTGGATGTTGCCCAACAGTAGTAGAAGAGAAATGAGCCTGATAATGGCTATGTGTTTTTGCATCAGTTGATGGAATGATGGCTGTGCCTTGGTCTTGGAGGGCTATGGGGAGATGAGGAATCAAAGGTCTGGGATGGCCAGGTAGATGGAGGGCCATGGGGCATCGGGGAGGGGTGGGAAGCAATCAGGTGGGCTGGGGGTGCATAGGGGAGTGCTAGCCACTGAGAATGGGCTGGGGAGTAGTACTGTAGAGAGTGAAAGCGGGTGTATAGGCAAGGGTGTGATGCCCTCCAAGGGGATGGTCATGCTGAGCATCATTAGTATGAGGAGCACCTGTCTGATAGGCACCTACTGCACTGTAGCGTCGGTCATGAACTGAGGTATAAGGGGTCCCTAGTGACAAACTGTGATGTGGCAACCACTTTGGAGCAGTAGCAGTGACATGGACTCCAGTGCAGTGGGTAAGGCTCAGGCCCAAGGTCCGGAAGCTTGGTGGAGCCAGTGAAAGAGCGTGTGCAGCGTGGGAATGTACTTTCAAAGTATGTGGTGAAGAGGATTAGTGTAAGGGTCAGCAGTGACTCCTAGGGGGCTCTTTGGGTACTGCATGCAGGGCACTGGGATATGGGCTTGTAGAATGTGGAGGAGGAGAGTGGAGGAGTGGTAGAGATAGTCAGCTCTACAGTAGGCTAAGGAGGCAGGATGTTGTGTAAGTTGGCTCAGTACTGCCACATGGTGGCTGGAAAGTGTAACCTGCAAATGGGAATATGGGGAGATACAAAATTAAGAGACAGGAAGCCAAGTGAGTAGGGTGGTCCTTAAATTAAGAGCCGGCCTTGGGTGAGAGGGTGGCTGAGGCAGTCAACGCACAGTGCCAATGGGCCAACACCCTTTAGAATCAAGCTGAGCCTGGAGGGGGCCTCTATTTACCTTAAGGCACCCGGTGGTCCTATCCATGTACTATGGGCGCTTGCTGAAACTGAGTGGGGCAAGGGAGAGGTCCCAAGGCATAAAATAGGGGCACAAACACAAAGAAAACCATTAGTATTTGGCAGGAGGGATTGGGGGTCTAGTGCACAGGTGCAGACTGAGAGGGGGATGCTACTCTGCACGTGCGGGTTGCTAGGTACTGGCAGGTGGAAGAAAGACCCTGAACAGAGTGCCAGACTGCAGGAAAATCCAGAAATAATATATGGCCACAAGAAATAAATTACTACTTAAGCAATATTGCCCTGAAAATACACACTAACAGCAGAATAAAGACACTGCAAATCAAGTAATACAGTTAGCTGACTCCTGACAGTGATGAAAGCAGGCTAAGAGGCAGAGATTCCAACAGGGAACTAGTGCAGTCCAGGCAGGAAAACAGGCTCCTCAGACAAATGCACAATAATGCTTGGTGCTTCACATCTGAGTTTGTCTGAGTATATCTGTTACAGTAGGAGGGCAGAAAAAAAAGAACACCCTTAAGGAACAAGCTGAGCCTAGAGGGGGCATCTATTTACCTTAAGGCACCCTAGTCCTATCTGTGTGCTTCAGGCACTTTGTGAAGCTGAGTGGGGTAGGGGAGAGGTCTTGAGGTTTATGGCACCCCACAGTCCTATCCAGGTGCTCTGGGCACTTGTTGAAGCCAAGTGGGGTCTCTGTACACAGGACACTGTAGTCACTATGGGTATTATTTTAATCAGCAATACCATCTTTTTTCTTTCTATTACAATGCCTGGTTTTCTAGCTTGCTGTTGGTACTGGGTGATAGCATGTAAAGTACAGTTATGCAAGAACTTACCGTAACAGTAGATCTTCGAGAACAGCTCTTGCAGCAGGTAACACCATTAGGACTGAAGCCGGCAGGTGTCAGGACCCCACGGAAATCTTCTAGCTAGCAGTCTTCAGCGGGGACCGCCTCCGATGTCGGTCCCACCCCCGACGTCAGATGTAGTACATAAGAAGGCGGTCCCGCCAGATTCCCCAGTTCTCCCGCCGGAGACTCCCGGCCGCAGGATGACATCAGAATGGGAGACAGAGGATCCGCCATTGGAAGAAAAAGGCGTAAGCCCTTGCCCAAGACTTGGTAAGCCATACCGGGGAATGGTGGGTGGGAAGGTACCTGCTGCAAGAGCTGTTCTTGAAGATCTACTGTTACGGTAAGTTCTTACATAACTGTACTATCTTACTTCGAGATACAGCTCTTGCAGTAGGTAACACCATTAGGACCGATTCCCAAGCAATGGTGCCTGTAAGCATTCTGGGAGGAGGAGGAAATTAGGAGAAATCAAGAACAAGTCCTGACTCTAGGACAGAAGACCTTGTAGAACAGCCAGGCCAAAACCGGCTCTCCGCCATGAAGTAATGTCTATGCTATAGTGCCTAATAAATGTGTACACAGAGCTCCAAGTAGCTGCTGCACAGATGGCCGAGGTGGAGACATTACACAGTGCTGCAAAGGAGGTAGCCACCCCCATAGTCGAATGGCCCCGGACTGTGCCCGGGAGGGGCTTCTGCTTGCTATTGTAGAAAATGAAATACACTGGACAAGCCAGCGGGAAGGGTCTGCTTTGAGACTGGTTGGCCCAACATTCTCTCAGCGAAGGAAACGAATAGTTGCTCCCGACTTACAAAGGTTGTTTAGTTTTGTTCAGGTAGTACCTTAATGAGCAGTGAACATCCAGCGTGTGAAGCAACGCCTCTCCTCTATTAGAGTACTTGGGAAAATATACTGGCAGATCGATGTCCTGGTTGAAAGTGAGGGCAGAGACCACCTTAGGCAGGAATTTGGGATTCGTCTTCAGAGACACTCTGTCCTGGTGGAAAATTAAATAAGGCTCCTTGCACATGAGAGCGTGGAGCTCGGAAACTCTCCTTACTGATGTGACAGCAACTAAAAACAATGTTTTCCATGACAGAAAACGAGCTCGCAATCCGCTGGTGGTCTAAAGGAGGAGCGTGAGTTGTTCCAGGACGAAAAGTAAGTCCCAAGGGGGAACTTGATCCCGGATGGGAGGCCTAAGGTGCAACACCCCTCTCAAGAAGTCTCAAGAGGCATCGAGCTGTGCCACTGTGCGCTGACCCACCGGAAGGTGGTAAGCTGAAATTGCGCATAAATGCACCTTAATAGAGGAGTAGGCGAGACCCGAATGGAATAGGGAAAGCAGATATTCCAGCACCACTTTCACCGGGCATCCTAAAGGGGAAAGGCTGCGTACCTGTGACCACAAGCAAAAACGGTGCCATTTCATGGCGTACGTCGTATGCATTGCCAGCTTTCTGGCCGCGGAAAGGACTTCCGCCACCCCTTGCGAGACCCCGTGTTGCATAATGGCTATGTCTCTAGGAGCCATGCATGCAGGTTCAGTGAGCGTAAGTCTGGGTGGACTAGAGAACCCTCCTCCTGAGACAACAGATGGGAGGTGAAAGGCAATGGAACTGGAGGTTCCCAGGACAGCTGCATCAGCATGGGGAACCAGATCTGTCTGGGCCAGAAGGGTGCCACCCGGATCATTGTTGAGTACTCCCTGTGCAATTTGAGAAGAACTCTCTGGATCAACGGGAAGGGAGGGAAACGTAGAGGATCTGTCCACCCAGGAGAGGGACAACGTGTCTCGCCAAAACACCAGGCCCTGGATCTAGCCAGCAGAAACTGGGCAGTTTTGCATTGGATGGGGAAGCAATAAGTCTAGCTCTGAGTGCCCCATTGAAGAAACAGATCCTCTGCTACCTCCTGAAGAAGTTCCCACTCATGGGCTCTGGCCTGAGAATGACTCAGGCCGTCTCTGACTGTGTTGTCCACTCCGGGAACGTGAACTGCAATCAGGCTCGCGCCGTGTTGGATTACCCAATCCCATACTCTCATAGCCTCCCTGCAAAGGGGGTAAGAGTGTGCGCCTCCTTGCTTGTTGAGGTAATACATCACCGCCGTGTTGTCTGTCTGAAGCAGGAGAGTACTCTGAGGGATTTCTGACTGAAAGGCCTGCAGGGCGTAAAGGACCGCCCTCATCTCCAGAATGTTGATGTGGAGGAGAGCTTCCTGTGGGGTCCACGTTCCCTGGGACTTCACCCCATTCAGGTGTGCTCCCCACCCCAGCCCTGAGGCATCTGTGGAAAGGATCACCTCCAGGGACGGCGCTGCAAATGGAACACCCGCAGAGAGTGTCCTTGGATCTAGCCACCATTGCCAGTCCCAAATCACGGCGTTTGTGATTCTGACCGGCTGCTGCATGTGGTCTTGTCTTTGGTCCCACTGCACCTTGAGCATCCACTGAGTCACCTGCATGTGGAGCCTTGCCAAAGGGACGGTTGAAATGGCCACAGCCATGTGTCCGAGCAAGCGGAGGACCAGCCTGGTGGGGACAGTCTTCTTCGCCGAGAGGTCCCTGATGTGGGATCTGACGTGTTCCACTCTGATGTCGGGAAGAAATGCTTTCCCTTGAACAGTGTCCAGAACTGCACCTATGAATTGCAGCTTCTGGGACGGTATGAGGAGACACTTCTCAAAATTGATGAGGATGCCCAGAGACTGGAACAAAACCTGGGTGCTCTGAATAGCCAACAACAGCACCTCTTTGGAGGAGGCCATGAGAAGCTCACATAGGTCCAGAGAAGGGATGTTGATCAGAGAGAGGGATCTTGATTCATCCGAGAAGTCCGATCCTGTGTCCTCCGTCGAAGGCGAACGAAGGCATCTTCTGGGTCTCTTGGGGCTGATTGACCCAGAAGAAGATCTGGATAAAGGTCTCCGTTTTCCTGGTCTGACCCTAGGAGAATCTGTGGGCTCCTGGAGGAAGGTGCTCGGCCCGCAACCCTGGGTGGAGTGGGGGGCGCGGGAGCCAATGGAATCGTGGGTGGAAGAGGAGGTGTTGGAACCACATCCTTCTTTATGGCATCCCACCAGTAAGTAAACAACTCCTTGACCTCGGATATGCTGAGGCCCGACAACGGACTGGGCACCGATGGTCAGTCGTCGGGTTCCGGCGTCAGCTCCCGAGGGGCCTCAGGCTTCGGCGAGGGTTCCCTGTGGGGGACGACAGGACCGGGTTCACCCATCTGGTCCTCGGGCTGGGTCAGCTCCTCTTCCATAATCGTCTCTTGACTGACGCCGGTGGAGGCGCCGGGTCCTCTTCTCGGTGGGTATGGATCGCCGGTCCTCGGCCGCGTCCGAGAAGACGAGGCGTTACCGGTGACGGGCGCTGCGGTTGATGGTTCCTGGGACTGTGTTGTGTAGCCGGCGTCAGGTAAACCGAAGGCCGAGTCCGACGGTCTCTTCAAGGAGGTAAGCTCTTTGGTCTTCCGTTGGGGGGCAAGAGGCAAAGAGACAGACCTGACGTCGAGTTCCAAACGGCAGCAACCAGACTTGTGATGGTGATAGCAGTCCCCAGACCTCAACAAGGCCTTAGAAGCAGAGGATGAGGAAGGCCTGGAGGTCTTGGCCTGAGAGGCAGAAGAGGAACCCGAAGGGGTTTTCACCGCTGTGGGGGGAGGCTGAGAACGTACCCGGGAAGGGGTCAGACCGGGAGCTGGAGCTATGGGAGTCAGAGGCTCTAGGCAGGGACCTGGATCTCACTCTCTCCCTGTGCTTCTTGGAGTGTCTCTGGGCCTTCTCTGAAGATTCCCCCTCAGAGGCTGTGTCCATGGCTTTAATTTTCTCTTCGAGCAGGAACGCCTGAAGGACCTTCTGGCGACGGATCCGGGGTCCAGCTGTTGAACCCCTGACAAAAGGGGCAGGCCCGGGTGTCGTGGTCTGGGCCTAGGCACTGGACAGAGGCTGAATGCGGTCTTTGAACGGGATTTGTTTCCCACAGGAGCACTTCGAAGGATGGCCTTCAATGGAGGTTGGAGAGGACATCAGACAGCAACTGAGCTGAAAAAACAAACTTTTTCCCGAAGGAAGAACTTAATCGGGCATCGCACCCTAGAAACAAGCCGAAGGGTCGAGACATGCAAGTCGACGGTGGGAAAGAACTGGGGAATCTGGCGGGACTGCCTCCTTATGTACTACGTCTGACGTCGGGGGTGGGACCGACGTTGGAGGCGGTCCCCGCAGAAGACTGCTAGCTAGAAGATTTCCGTGGGGTACTGACACCTGCCGGCTTCAGTCCTAATGGTGTTACCTGTTGCAAGAGCTGTATCTCGAAATAAGATCCATTACTTCTTTATTCTCTGTAATTCCAGTGGATAAGTCTTGTTATGTTGTTGTGTCTTTCAGTATTCAGACCTTCTGCTATGAGTACTTCACATCCAGCCACAAGATGCACAACTGTTTGTTATTCTGTACTATGGAACCTGGACTTGTCTGTTCTTTCTATGGATTTTGTGAACCATCTTGTCCACAGTCCACTATCTTGGGTTGCTATTATCAGCAGCTCATTTCATGACTTTAAATTCACCTCTCTTCAACCACTCGTGGGTCAGGTCTTTTATCCACCTGTGGTTGTTCCAGCAGCTTCCTGTATTTTCCACCGTAATTATGGGCTTTCCAGTTGTTCTTTCTTCTTTGTTGGTCTTTGTCCTTGTATTCCTTTTTCTGATTCTTAGCACTTTCTGTTGCTGGCTCTCTCTCGAGGTTAGTGTCTCCAAATGTTTAGGGATTTCTAATACCGTGGCAAGAATGGACCCCATTCTTTAGCCAGGGCATATTCAAAACTCAAGAAATTAGTACTGTATTAATCTTTGATGTTTGCTGAGGCTCTCTCTCTCCAGAATAAATTTGCCAATGTTTTATCAAGTTACATTTGTGACCAAAAACTCTTGTCTCATTCAGCACACTTGTAAGGTCTCTCTCTCTTTAGGGATTTCTAATACTGTGACAAGAATGGATCACTTTCTTATGACGGCATATTAAAAAAATCGGGAAATGTGTACTGTATTAGTCTTTGATGTTTGCTGAAAGCAATCTTTTCAACACATGCAACATCCCCAAAATGGCTTCCTTTTGCAAGTCATAACGTGTTATAAATGTTGATAACATATTTAGATGAGCCTGAAAGTTATTTTTGATTAGTCCCATTGCTCCAAGCACAACTGGAACAATGTGTGTGTCCTTATTCCATATCTGTTTGGTTTCTGATTGCATGTCTTGGTATTTCATGATGTTGTGTTTATTTGTAAGCAGGACATTGTAGTCAATAGGTGTGGCTATTTCAGTCAGCAACCAGAGAGAATTTGGTGATGTTTTATTAGGTTACTCTTACTACCAAAACTTCTGCCACATTCAGTAAATTTATATAGTCTCTCTCCAAAGTGACTTTGCTGATGTGTTATAAGGGTACTCTTCTGGGCAACACCCTTGTCACAATCAGCACATTTATACAGTCTCTCTCGGGGTTAGTGTCTCCAAATGTTTAGGGATTTCTGATACCGTGGCAAGAATGGACCCCATTCTTTAGCCAGGGCATATTCAAAACTCAAGAAATTAGTACCGTATTAATCTTTGATGTTTGCTGAGAACGAGCTTCTCTGCACATGCAACGTCCCCAAAATGGCTTCCTTTTGAAGTTCATAAGGTGTCACAAGTATTGGTAGTATATTTAATTGTGCCTGAAAGTTATTTTTGATTAGTCCCATTGCTCCAAGCACTACTGGAACAATTTGTGTGTCCTTATTCCACATCAGTTTGGTTTCTGACTGCATATCTTGGTATTTCATGATTTTGTGTCTCTCTTTATGCAGGACACTGTAATCACTAGGGATGGCTATTTCAATCAGCAATGCTACTTTTGTTCTCTTTTCTTGTATTACAATATCGGGTTTTCTTGCTTCCACTTTCTTGGCTGTTGGTATTGGGTGATCCCATGTGATTGAGGAGGCAGTATAGTGCAGTGGTCTAAGGCTCTGAGCTGCAAATCTGGTGACATCCAGCAGACCAGACCTGGGTTTTGAATCCCACAGCTTCCACTCGCATACTGTGTGACCCTGAGCAAGTCACTTAACCTCCTTGTGCTCCCAGGTTGCTTCTGTAAAAAAGCTTTCAGCTTAGTGTGCTATACCTGGTTAACTAAATAAAAAAAAATAATTACTTCTTTATTCTCTGTGATTCTTTGTGGTTCATGTTTCCAGTGTCTCTCTGCTACCTGTATGTTATAGTGTTTGCACAGTTTCCAGTGGATCAATCTTGCTACATTGTTGTGTCTTTCAGTATACACGCCTTCTGCCATGAGTACTTCACATCCAGCCACAAGATGCGCAACTGTTTCTAATTCTCTCTACAGACTGAATTTGTTAATGTTTTATCAGGCTACTCTTATCTTCAAAACATTTGTCTCAGTCAACACATTTATATGGTATCTCTCAGTTATATGGTGTTGCTCCAGAGTGAATTCTCTGATGTCTTCTTAGGCTACCCTTATTGCCAAAACTCTTGTCACATTCAGCACATTTATATGGTTTCTCTCCAGAGTGAATTCTCTGATGTAAATGCAGGTTACCTTTCTGGGTAAAACTCTTGCCACATTCAACACATTTGTATGGCTTCTCTCCAGAGTGAATTCGCTGATGTGTTCTTAGGCCACTCTTATTGCAAAAACTCTTGTCACATTCAGCACATTTATATGGTTTCTCTCCAGAGTGAATTCTCTGATGTAATATGAGGTAACTTTTCTGGGTAAAACTCTTGCCACATTCAACACATTTATATGGCCTTTCTCCAGAGTGAATTCGCTGATGTCTTATTAGGTTACTTTTGTAGCCAAAACTCATGGCACAGTCAGTGCATTTATATGGTCTCTCTCCAGAGTGAAATGGTTGATGTGATATCAGGTTACTCTTGACGGCAAAACCCTTACCACATTCAGCACAAGTATATGGTCTCTCTCCATAGTGAATTCGCTGATGTTTTATCAGGTAACTCTTCTGGGCAAACCTCTTGTTGCATTGAGGACATTTATATGATTTCTTGTGAATTTGGTGTGTTACAGTTTTCTGCTGCACAGTAAAATTCTTATCAGTACCTTTAGCAACATTTAGCTTGCTTGAACTCTTCTGATATTTGGTACTTGTAAATTGCCCCTCTCCTTTATAAATTTGTTCTACAGTGATGAGATGTAGGCTACAGAAACTCTTTTTGCATGAAGGATACTGATGAGATTTCTCTGCTCCATTACTCAGCTGGCAATTCTCAATCGATGATTGCTGGCTCCAACTCTCATTGCACTTTGACTTCCAAGTGACTGAAAATAGATATTTAATTAGTATTTGCTTACAATAAGGAAATGCATTGGCTAGTTGTTTTATTTTAATCTTTGGAGAGCTCTATCAACTTTCCTGCGATGTAACCTCAAAAATCTGCTTTTTCAGACATCTCCATTTTATAATAATATACAGTACTTTGGATTAAATTATTATTTTACAGCATTTCAATTTATTGTTTTTATTGATAACATTAAAAAAATAGATCTGACCAATTCTGGCTTCACACTGGTCAGTACTTGGTCACAAGGGAGTATGTTGACAGGTATTAAAACATGGCAGTAGGGTACGCTAATCCAAAACAGTATTGATACAGGACAAAAGATCATTAAGCAGCTCAAGCAGAACCATGTCGGATATTTCCAGTGGCGAAAAAATATTTCCAAAATGCAGACAGAAATCAAAGTCAGAGTAGGACAGAATAAAATATCAGGCTGCAGATGTTCTTTCCCTAAGTTTAACAAAAAAAAAAAAGCAAAATCACATTTTAAAATATGGCCTGTCACATAAGTAAGACATAGCACAATACAACAATAACTAGCCCCTCCCTTAAGTAAAATAAAAAAATCAAAATGTTGTTTTAAAGAGCTAGTGTACTGCTTGGGATGAATCGTAATTTTCAGATGCAGTCAGCTATTAGTTCTTATATTGCAAGTAGTTTTTCTTTTCTGTTTGTTATTTAGAAGGTTTTCCACCTGGCAGGATTGGATGATGTGTGGGTCAGCACTCTGTCTAGAGGGGGGAATGTTCCTCCCACTATATCATTAGAAATTAGACCAAACACATTGAGGCTTCTCAGTCCTCGAAGCCTGAGTGTCGACTCTTAAAAGCTACAAGTAAAAATGCACAAAATTGTGAAATCACTAGGAAACAGGGATAGCCAGTCTCTGCTGCTTCATGTGAAAGTGAAACCTGGCAGTGGGAAATGGTTCTCATTGGTTACTAGTGATGTCATAGCCAATGTGGTCTCTGCGTTGATGTAATGGAAGCAACGGAGTGCTGCCCCACACTACACTCCAATACTGCCAGGTGGAAAATCATCTAATTAGCAAACAGAAAAGGAAAAAAAAATACTTAAGATAAAAGAAGTGATAGCGGACTACGTCTGAAAATTTAAATTCATTGCTGGCAGTTTCCAGGCAGTACACTAACTCTTTCAGGCATGTAGTAATCAAAGCCAGTCAAAACACAAAAAGACTGCAGCTATGCCAATGATAAACAAAAATCTATTTTTTTACAAACACACTATCACCAAAGTCAAAAAAGAGCAGGAAATATCTGCATCTCACCCCATCTGTGGTGGGGTTGTGGGATAACAGATGTACCAGACACAGAACATCAGGTTCAAGACACAATCACTTTGTGATTTTTATTAAAAAAAAGGAAGATAACCATCAGCAATGGCATATCCCTTCTTCAATATATCAGTCTGCAGTGAAAGACTATGCATATCCTTCCTCTGCACTTAGCACCTACTGACCCATTGATCTAATGTTTTAGTGAAGCCATTTCATCACAATCTTCTTCTTCTTCTTTGTTTGGGTGTTGGGGGGCCTGAAAAAAAAAAGCTACAGACAAAGAACCTCAGTGCAAAAGCACTGAAGCAAGGGTTACCTCAATGGGCACTGGTAAGAAAGCCAAGTTTCAAAGATACACAACATCACACATACCCCCCCATAATGCAAAGCATCATGGGATGCATATGCAAATCACCATGACATTTCAGACTGGCTCAGTTTACAGCAGGAATGCATGGTACCAAAAGGACCTATCAAACAATCTGCAATTTACATGCATTTAACAATACAACAAGTTTGTTTTTCTGATATGTCTACCCAGTAACTTAATTTCTATAATACAGTCACCCAGTACTTTTTACCCTTATCAAACACACCTAGTGCCATGGTATTTTCAGCATTTACAGATTTCATACATATACAGTACATCAAGGTATTTTATGACATAGTACCATTGCATACCAAATTTAAAAATGAGGAACACAGCTTGTTGGTTCAGAGGCCACAACAATAACCTCCCTGTACTAGGACCTGGGAGGGAAAAGGAAAATTAAAGAGGGCACTATAGCATCATCATGAAAGGGGATGAGGTACCCATAGGTGTTCAACTTTATGGACTAGAAATTGTAAAGGATAGATTAGGCTAAGAAATAGTAGAACTGCTGCAACAGATTCAAGGTCAGTCCTCAAGAGTGGCAGGATCTCGCTATCACACCCTCCAGAGTAAAAACAGAAAAAAAAAACCTTTTGTAATGCAGTCACCACAGCCAGTCAATTTCCATAATACAGATAGTTACCAGTCACAATGCAAAGCAAATGTATTCTGATTGGCTCCAGTGACTGTACTATAAAAATGTGATTCCCCTAAGTGAAGAACAAAACTATGTTTTTATAATGCAGATAGCTATGACAGTCTCAGTACAATTGAACTGTATTCTGACTGGCTCTGGTAACTGTCTGCAATATACAAATGCAATTCCACCCAAGTGAGAAAAAAAAAGCAAACTCACATTTTTTAAATCTGGACCATTAAAGTCAAACAGAGTAAAAATCAAAATTACATTTGTATTCTTTATGTATTTGAAATGACTCCAAGCTGGACAACCCCATGAGATACAGCAGCTCATTTTCATGGGGGTAGGGGTGGGAGGAGAGCATAGCATCAGTTGGCAGGCTAACATGGTCAGTAGGAATAGTTATTTAAAGGCTAACGTATACAGAGAAAAAACAAACAAGCTGTAAATATAAGTAAATATGAACAGTAATCAAAACAAGCACACACAGTGAGTTCAATGCTTTTTATAATACAGATAACATCACTAGAGCCAGACGGTACAGCAGTAAATATCCCAACAATCATTTATTAATGCAGAAAATACAGTTACATAACAACTTACCGTAACAGTAGATCTTCAAGATGAGCTCGTGCAGCAGGTAATACCATAAGGAGTGAAGCTATCAGGTGTCAGGACCCCACAGAAAACTTGTAGTTAGCAGTCTGAGGCAGAGGACCACCCGTGATGTCGGCTCTGTCTGATGTCAGACGTGGTATAAAGGGGGAGGTCCCCTGGTGCCACCTCAGTTCTCCCGCCATAGACCCAGCTAGAAACAAGTTGGAGAACAGAGTAGGAATTCCCCACCATGGTCTGGGGATATAAATATCCCAAAAGCACTATCCTGGGGGATGGAGAGTGGGAAAGCTATCTGCTGAAAGAGCTCCTCTCGAAGATCTAATGTTACGGTAAGTTGTTACATAACTGTACTATCTGTCTTCGAGGGTGGAGCTCTTGCAGCAGGTAATGCCATTAGGACTGAGTCCCAAGCAGTACCCAAGGACAGACCCAGGTCTGATAGGGTGGTGGGAAAATATGTTGAAGCTGCTAAAAAAAAACAAAAAAACCAAAAAAACAAACCTGCTCTCCTTCTGGATGCTATGTCTAGGCTGAAGTGCCTGATGAAGATGTGGACTGAGGTCCATGTTGCAGTGGCACAAATGTCAGCTGAAGAGACAATCTTGAGGGCCGCAAAGGAAGATGCCACCACTCTGGCAGAATGACCCTTACTAGCACCCAGAAGAGGTCTACCGTGGTGCTGATAACAGAATGAGATACACTGAACTAGCCAACGGGCTAGTGTCTGTTTAGAAACAGGAGCTCCCAGCATTCGCTTAGCGAAAGAGGCAAACAACCAGTCTGACTGTCTGGACTAGCAAGTCCTATGGAGGTAATACCACAAAATACAGTGAACATCCAATGTGTGCAACAGTGCTTCACCTTGGTTGGAGAATTCTGGATAGATACCAGCAGGTTGATGTCCTGGTTAAGGGTCAGTACAGACACCACCTTCAGCATAAACTTAGGGTTCATGTGTAGGTTCACCCTGTCCCTGTTAAAAACAATATATGGTTCTTTACACATCAGAGCCTGGAGCTCAGAATCCCTTCAAGGAGATGTAATAGCCACCAAGAGGAGGGTCTTCCATGAGAGGAAGCGCAGCTCACAAGAAGCTGCTGGCTCAAAGGGAGAAAGGGTCAGTTTCTCCAGTATTTATTTATTTTTTATTAATTTGTTCTCCAGGTAAGGAAACTGGACCAAAGGCACTTTTTCAGGTCCGACAAGGGACATAACAAAAAATACCGAACAAATATAACTACACATAGAAAATATCATATGTTGCAAATACAACATGATTTATCAAGTAAAAAAGATTTAAATACAGTTTTAAAATGTGATTTACAAGTAATCGAGCGAATAGCAACAGGTAAACTACTCCAATAACAGGGAGCTAAATTACTAAAAACACAGAGCCCTGGCTTACATTTACAAACAACGGTATTAAGCAACAATTAATTTGATGAGCTAAGCATTGAATGAACAGAGCGCACAGATAACAAATCAGACAAAGGGAAAGACAATTTGGTTATAACCAACCCAACTGAGAACATAACTCACAGGAATGGGTACGATATGGAACCAACAAAATAAAACAACACATATTGTTATAAGCAACTGCAGGTTTATGCAGTTCCCTTGAGCCTTACCTAAAATAAATTCCAGCAGCATAGTCTAAATGAGGAAGAAGAGTACCAGTGGCAAAAGCGTTCTTTGTGGAAAAACTAAAAAAGGATTTAAATTTAAATCATATACCCAATTGCTAATTAATTTTTCTACTAACATCAGAAACCTGCAAAGAAAAACTCAGTGTGGGGTCCAATAGAACCCCAAGATATTTAAATTGCTGAACTTGATCAACAATAACCCCACCCAAATCAAAAACTTTTAAACATGGACCAGGTTTTAATATTGCATTGGTTCCAAAGACCACAGATTTTTGTCTTTTGAATTAACAATTAGCAAATTATGAGCAAGCAATCATAAATTTTATAAAAATCAAACTGAATCTTGGTTGAAATAACATCAATAGAAGTTACCTGACAAAACAAAATTAAACCATCAGCATAAAGTAGAATTTTACAATCTATAATAAGAAAGGATACCTGATTAATAAAAAGGGAAAATAATAATGGGCACAAAATTGACCCCTGGGGAACATCACATTCCAAATGGGCCCCAATGGATTAATTAGAATCAACATTAACAACCTGCAATCCAATCCTCCCCATGGTTCGCTAAACTTATTAGGCAAAGTATGTAAAAGCTTAAATACCTCAACCCTGTCAACCAATTTAAAACTAAAACTAGGCCTTGTCAAATGAGAAAAATCCACCGTCAAATCAGGATCATAAATATTTAATCCAGAAGAAACCTGCCCCCTATAACTACTTAGATTAGGAAATTTCTCATTCAATAAATTAGTTATATCACTTGGCTCTGTAAATTCCTGATCACCAACCTTCAGTTTTTGAATACAATTCTTAGAGTTTGAATTTAACAAAGAATTTACACTATCACAAAAGGTCTTAGGATCAGACAAATTTGATTCAAGATGATCACAACAGAACTTCTTTTTAGAATTTCTCACATACTTTGTTACCAAATTTCTCCAATAGCGGTAGGTATTCAGGGAAGAGGTAGTCAGACTTTTCTTATACAAATGCCAATCTTGATCTCTATTTTTCACCAATTTCTTAAACTCTGGAGTAAACCATTTGTTTGGCAATCCCCTCATTCTAAGCTTATACAAAGGACAGAAAACATTCTGAATTGATTAGAACATGTCACAAAAAAATTCAACACCTAAATTCACATCCAGTATGCATTCTAAAAAAGACCAATCCAAAGAAAACATTTCAATGAATAAAGCTTCAATATTAACATTCCTAAAACTATGAAACTGAATTATACAAGGGGGAACTCAAACCCTCCTAAAATCAAGAACACAATAAATTGCCACGTGATCACTGACTGATGCAGGAAGAACACCAGCACAGCCTACCATACTTAACCTATTTAACACAACCCAATCAATAATTGAATGATTATCAGAAAAATAATTTAAACAAGTAGATTCCAAGCCTAAATGTTCTTTATGAAGCCAATTTAAATTAATATCCCCCATTATCACAGAATCAGAGTTATTCAAAAAAGGAATAAGACCGATAAAAAATCCCTTAACCCCTCAGTCCCACATGCTGGAGGATTATACAGACATCCAAAAATTTGAGTTTAGTGTCTTCCAAACTGTAAACAAAAAATTAACCACTCCAAGTCAGATATAGTATTAGCACTGGAGAGTAAGGTATTTAATACCAGATGTTCTTTATAATAAACAGCAACACCCCCCTCCTACTTTTTACCCCTTTGATCAGCACACAGAATTTTATAATCAGGCAACAAGCAAACATTTTCAGACAGAGCAGGTTTAAGTCAAATTTCAGATTCTAACAACAAATCAGGGGAATAATTAATGACTATTACCTCTAATTCAGCCAATTTAGGTATCAAACTTCGGGAGTTTAAATGAATACGTTTAAGCCCATGTGAACTCAAATAAGTAGGACAATTTAAATCTGCAGAGTCATGCAATAATGGATCAGGATTTTGTTCAATATCACCAGCTAATAATAAATACTGTAACATAAAAAAAAAACCCTTCAATTTAGACAATACAATCTGAGGAAAATAGTAAACTAACATATGTCCACATACTCTAACCTCAAGCCTTCTAACTGGTAATAAAGAAAATGAAGAAATGTTAATCTTCTGTAGCACAATGTCATTAGACATACCAAACTCATCAGTAACACCATCATATTGACCTTTACAACATATAATCCCTATAGTAACAAAAACCATAGACATATAAATATAAACATAACTCCATTACATATCTAGCCGTACCCATTGCTGTGCATTACACCTTACTTAATTGACAATAATGACCCTTAACCCAGCTACCTGGCCTTCCTTGGACTCCCTCAGACTCCCAGTGCACTTTCTGCACTTCACTGTACTCGCTGCCGCTAAAAACGCTACCCTGTTTAGCACAGTAGCTGACTTAAATCCCTCAACCCCACTGACCAGGCTGCCACCTCCAATCGGAGGGGGGGGTGAAACACAGCAGTTAATGGAGATGGCACAAAAATGCACCATTACCATAGCAACACAGAAGATTCAGGGAATATGGCCCCAGTCAATTAGCACAGTTATTAGTCCCAGTACAGCCACAACTTTTGAAACAACAGCAGTTAATGGAAATGGCACAAAAATGCACTGTTGACACAGCAACACAGAAGATTCAGAAAATATGGCCCCAGTCAATTAGCACAGTTATTAGTCCCAGTACAGCCACAACAGCAGAACACTACTTCAATGCAGTTTGATACTCCTGGTTAAAATAGCAGCACACAGGTACATTTTAGAAGCAGGATACACAGTTAGGCAGATATGCTCCACATATACTCAATCCACATGGCAAACAACACTTTCTAGGCAGCAGGCAATGTCTATACAATCACTCGTGACCTTCTCCAGCATTCAGCTCATAGAGGTAGCCAGATGGAAAACGACTGAGCACTCAGGTGTATTCTGGTGTTATAGTACAGAGTGCAAATAGTATGAAGAGAAGATCCCAAGGAGGAATGATGTCCTGCTTGGGAGGTCTGACATGTAATACCCCTCGAAGGAAGGTTTTGCAGACATTAAGCTGTGCCAGGGGTTTGTCTCCTATCGGGTCATGATATGCGGAGACCGCACACATGTGAACTTTGATAGATGACTAACTCAACCCTAAGTACAGAAGGTGACAGAGGTACTCTAGCATGTGCCTAGCCAGGCAGCCCAAGGGATCTAAGGAGTGGGCCAAAGTCCACAGGCAGAAGCATTTCCATTCCAGAGCATATGTGGCTCTGGTGGAAGGCTTCTTCACTGTAACCAGAATTCCATCCACCATGGTTGACACTCCTAGTCTCTTCTGCTAAGACTGCAGGAGCCATGCATGCAGGTGAAGAGACTGAAGAGCAGGATGGATGAGAGTCCCCTATTCTTGTGAGAGTAAGTGGGTGGAGAGTGGTAACTGGAGGTTCCAGGGCAGTTGTTGGAGCAATGGATATCAGATCTGACGAGACCATAGGGGAGCCACCAGAATCATTCTGGCTCCCTCTGACTTCAAATGGCAATGTGTGCAAGTGTCGGGTTGGTGGTCCAGGCCTAGGCAGAGAAGGCAGGCTGCATGGCTGTCTTTGGCCGGGATATGCTTCCCGCAGGCACACTTAGACTTTTGCCACGGTGGTGAGGGCGATGACATAAACAAAGCGGACTGATTGATGATCTACGGGATAATGAACTGCTAATGCTCAACGGATGTCGACTGCAAAGAGAGGCATCTGTAGAGCCGAACTATGCAGGTTGATGATGGAAAAAAGAACTGGGGTGGTGCCAGGGGACCGCCCCCTTTATACCACATTTGACATTGGATGGAGTAGATGTCAGGGGCAGTCCCCTGCCTCAGACTGCTAGCTACAAGTTTTCCATGGGGTCCTGATGCCTGATGGTTTTAGTCCTAATGGTATTACCTGCTGCAAGAGTTCCACCCTTGAAGACAGATCATGTTTTCTTACATAATGTTACTACTTCCAGTAGCCACTGTCCTGTGGACTTTGGGTTCCACTGAGCTAAGTGGTATAGATTCCCCATATTCAGCAACAGCCATGTGTGCTGTGTGGACAGGAGTACTGTGTGGCAATTGGTGAGCAGACAGCTTAGGGTAAATATTCAGACAATTACTACACTACAACAAAAGCCTGTTGTTTAAATATGGCACAAGGCCCGTACAGTGCTATCTACAGCTTCATAGTACCCACTGTTGACTACGGTTTGGTTATCTATGGCTCAGCTTCCACCATTACCCTCCCCAGAATATCAGTGGCACTCGATAAAGCATGCCAACTTCTTACTGGAGCAACACACCTTACCCACACATGTGAACTGTATGTTCAAACAGGTTGACTTCAGCTAAATGGGAGGATTCACTCTAGAACCTGCTTGCTGACTATAAAGGCACTTCTCAGGCTCCTACCTTCTGGTGTTACAAACTTACTTAACCCATCTTGCAGCTCCCAGCACACACGTAACTCAGTCAACCCACTCTTCTTTGTCCCAAGATGCTGGACTACACAAGGGCAATAATCTTTTGCATACAGAGTACTACTATGGTTTAACGTGCTGCCCAGAGATCTCTCTTCCTTACCAAAAGTGGGACCATTTAAAGGCACCCTTCATCAGCATCTTGCAGCTAACAGATCATGTGACTGCTTTAATTCATATGACACGACCTCATTAGTACTGACACATCCTTGTGTACCTACTGTACTTCTCTACTTTTCTCTGCAAATGACCACTTTCACCCTAGCAGCTCTGCCCTATTTCCTGCCTTGTTCGCCAATTCTTTCTTCATCTAACTTCTGTCACCCTCCACCTTCTTTCCACTGTTTATCTTCACTTACCTGAACTTTTGTTCACCCAGATCTAACTATACCTACTTGATAAAGCACTTTGGGCTATAAAATATCTAAAAGAATAGATGAATGACAATATGATAATATTGAACTAAATTAAAATTAAAGAATTAGTGAAATTAAAATAACCTAATAAAGTGCATTTTATTAGGTTATTTTTGATTTCCTACCAATTCATAGTTTTAATTTTTGCTGCAATATTAATATCATATTGTCATTATAACTACTTTCTGCCAATATTTTATGTAATACCATCAATTATTGGTCTATTACTCTTCCCACTTGATGTGGAACCTTTGTAAAAGAGCTGTTATGTGCTCAAAGGCATTGTAATCTGAGAATGAAGAATTAAATAAAAATAATGACTATGAATTGTGCTAACACAGTCTCAAACAGAATATGGCCCACAGAAGCCTAATGAGGATAACAGCCCAAACAGGATAGCACCAGGGTTCCTGTGATCATATTCAGCCTAATATGCTGGGACCTTTGGGCATGCAAGGGATCTCAGAGCCATTTTCATTCCAATTATGGGCTCATTAGTTTGTATGCATATCCCCCATGAGCACCAATTCTATAGCAGACTTGAACTATAGTGGAAAGGTAGCACAACTATAACCAGGGCAACTACAACCAGGGCAACTTTAACCAGGGCAACTACAACCAGAGCAACTATAACCAGGGCAACTATAACTAGGGCAACTACAACCAGAGCAACTATAACCAGGGCAACTATAACCAGAGCAACTATACCCAGGGCAACTACAACCAGAGCAACTATAACCAGGGCAACTAAAACCAGGGCAACTACAACCAGGGCAACTATAACCAGGGCAACTACAACCAGGGCAACTACAACCAGAGCAGTGTGCTATAACTGAAGACTGAAAATGTTATTTCTTTTTTTTCAACTTGTATGTGAATATATGTATTTTGTATTGTCTACGTGTAATGATTTGCCAGTTGAACAATAAATTACTTTTGAACTTGAACACAACTATAGTTAGAGTTGAGTAGGTTGTTTAATGTTAAACCCCTAGTTCTGCACTTCAATAGCTTTGCCCCTGTTCAATGGAACTTCAAAGTTTGCATACTAAGTCGGGGGCAAGGTCTCTTGAACTGCCAAGTTTCTTTTCAGTCCAATGTGCATACTTTCAAATCCAGATTGTTGAAAAAGAGGAAAGAGTCTGTTTCTAGTATTTTGTCACAACCTACAGCACAGACAATTTGGAATTTTGGTCTAAAATGTTCAAAGTAGAAAGGGCCTATCCCAGAACTGTGTCTTTTACTGGTTTGGTGAAAAACAACATTAATTTTTCCAGAGGAGCAGCTAGGAAGAACTCAAGGTGCTCATAAGGAAAGACAGATGTCAGTATGTGCTGATGCTGTATGTTCCAAGATGGTCAGGAGGAGAGGATGCCGAACTTCAGATTCCCATATCCTGCTAACATCTGCTGTAACTTCATTTTTGTAATTTACCACTGAAAGGGAGGACACAGTTACACCACAGAAAATACCTTAAAGCCTCTCTCAAATGCCTAATACTGCTGTTGCTACTTCTCTTGGGAAATATTCACCCCAACCATGGATCTCCACAATCTGGCATCAGTGAAGTCTGACAGCTCTGCTACTCTATCCTTGGCAAGTATAAATATCTGCAGCCTCCTTCTGAACCTCGATACCATCACTGCCTGGATCTCCCAGTACAACCCGACATACTACCAGTCACTGAGACGTATTATGCTGAAAATCCCTGACTGCTAGTGCCATACCTGGTTACACAGTCTTTAGGCATGACAGGCTGACTAAGAAAGATGGGGACTGTGCCGCTACCTTAAAGACATACTTGTGGGTCAGTGTTATGACCCTAACACTGGAAATGAAATTCAGATTCTAGCTATTAAGGTACTACTAGGTGCACATAATAAGGTATTGACCATTGTGTCAGTATATCTCACCTAAGCTGACTAATCAGCTGCCTCCCTCTCCTCGGACTGCATCAACTCCTGTGGGTGAATCACAGAAGTGATTCTGCTTGTGACTCGATGTCAACTGGCTGAAAGCACCTGTAAGGATGCCTTAGCAGTTGCCAACCTGGTACAATGGCGCTGTGTCACCCACCAGTATAAACTACAGGTTGGGGACCTCCTCTCTCCTGGACTAGGTCTTTACTAATCGACCTGACACATCACTCAGCCTGAAGTACTCCCAGACACCACAAGTGACCATTCTAGTGCATTTCCTCTGGTCTAACAAATTCAACAACCCCCACCAAAATTCATCATTGTCAGTAAAATACTTTACCTGGATGATTAGGTCCATTAAACATGTACCTTCTCCGATCACTTGACTGGTCTCCAATCGATGATGCTCAGGACGGGACTCAGTCCTAGAATACATTATCACTACCTTTAATGCAGCATGTCATGTTCATGCTCTGTACAAGAAATGAAAGATTAGGATCAGTAAACCCATGTTTGACTCATGATCTCCTTGAACAGATGAAATCCTATGACCAACTATAGTACCTGTACAAAGCATCCAAAGCACCCTAGGGATACTCAGGTCTCACAAATCAGCATGGAATGCTTGCACAAGAGCTATCCACCAGGTGAAAGCCTCCTACTATAGGAATGCCCTCAAATCCCTGAATGATGGGAGGAAGTTCTGGGATAACCTATCTGAGGTAAGGGGAGGTAAAAAAAAATGTTTCACCTGCAATGCTCAACATTGATGGAAGTATCACCCTGGATAAAATAACTATTGCTAACGCCTTCAGCTCAACATTTTATAACCTTAGTCATGTGCTCCCACCCAATGTCTTTGATCTACACCAACAGTAACCAATCTCACCATCCCATAGGCAGCCCAGCTGTGCCCTCCATTTTATTTTTAGGCCAGCACTGAAGGTCTAGCAAGGACATACCTATCTCAAAAATATTCAGGAAGTTCTAGCCATAGTGCTGAATCCTTGATTTTAAAACTCATCACCCTCACCTTGATGAAGTTCTGCCACCCTTTATGAAAATTCTCAACCACCTCTCTTATGCTCTCACTACCCCAAGCAAATGGAACCACTGTGGTGACTCCTATCCTGTGAAGTGGTGACAAGACCTCATAAGCAAACCACAGGCCTCATATCCATCCTTCCTCATTCTCAAGGCTTTGAAAGGATAGTTGCTGAACAACTTGTAGACTACTTGGAAAAATATAACCCCCAATGTTCCCAACAATATGGTTTTCATCAAGATAACAGCACCACCACCACTGCACTTTCAGACTTCACCTCCTTCCATCCATCAAACACTAAACCACAACCAACTCTCGCGCCGCCACCTTTATTGATCTGACAAAGGTGTTTGATGCAGTCAACCACTGCTACTAACTGGACAACTCATCACTTCTTGACCTTTGCTGAATGCCACTGCTGGTTCCAGTTACCTTAGTGACCACCTCAGCAGGTCATGAATTGGAGACACCATCTCGGCCCCTTCCCAGTCCATTCAAGTGTACCACAAGGTTCCATCCTTGCCCTCTACTTCAGCATCTTCATGAAAACCTCCTGCCACTTGCCATGACAGAGTTCTCACTCAGCAGATGATGCAGTCTTTTTCTCGGCCACCTGACCCCCATCACCCTAACAACAGCTACAGCATTATCTGTGAAGTTGAAACCTGGTTCAGGTCACGTAAAGTCATCCTAAACTACTCAAAACCAAATCACTGTTGTTTGCTGTATTCACAACAAACACAGACTCCATCAACTGCTAATCTACAATAGTGGTGACACTGTGCTGGAACAGGTAGACCAGTTCAAATACCTGGAGTGACCCTCAACCTCCACTTTTCATATGCCACACATTTTAAATAAATCCTTACAAAGCTGTGATTCACACACAGGCCTGCTATATAGGTAGGCACTGTTCAGGATGATAAAGCATTAAACTGCCATCCAGAGCTCAATCACTATTTAATTGACTATGGCCTCAGCGTTTGCGGATCAGCTATCACGACACTGTCCTCCAGCATAGTCGGGTTTTAACTAAGGCCTGCTGGCTCTTCACTGTGCCTCTAGATTCACACACACGTGATTTCTATGAACAGGCTAACTGGATACAACTTCAAAGCAGAATTACATCAGACCTGCTTTACTTGCGTAAAGAAGACAGCACTAGCCCCTTCCACCAGAGGTTTAGTCTATACTTTCCCTCACTGTGCCACCCATCATACCAGTAGAGTTCTGAACACTACTACAGTTTCCCACTGCTGAGCCACTCAAGGGCAGTGCTCTGTACAAAAATAGGGCCTCTAACTGGTTCTAACACACCTCAGTGGATATCACCAATACACCGAATTCAGCCCTTGCTAACAAACTATGACAGCACTAGTGGCCAGTTCCTACTGTGACTGCTTTGACACTTAAATTCCTTCTCACCCTCTTGGCCTCTGCACTACTTATGCACCTCCTCCCTATTAACTCTTTCCAATATCTCATGTCAGCTATCCAGCCTCTTCCCTGCTCCCAGATTTCACTCTCCCTCTCCCCATTCTCTCACATCCTTGTCTCTTCCTCTTCTATTACCCCTTCACCTCCTAGCCTCATATCTCTTCTTTTCCTCTAGCCTCCTTACTCTTCTCACTTCTCATTATTCTCCTTTCTCCTACTTGCTCATCCTCTTTTCTCCCCATCCATCCTCTTACCCATACTTACATCTCCCATCCCTTTACCCTCCCTCCATCACCACTCTACTCCTCCTTCACCAGCTACCTTATCCTTCCAATCCCACCCCTTGGTTCTTCCCTCATCCTTACTACCTTGTCCTCTCACCATCTACCTCTAACCCTCTCATGCACTCTGTCAGATCATCATTTCAATTGTAACTGCCCCAGGTTTCTTTCTACAATGTCTGGTGATATTGCACCATTGCTTAAATCCAAGTTGATCCTGACAAAGTCTTTGGCAGCTCATGCATTCTATAATGTTGTACCTGTTATTAATTCTATTTTCTTGTCTTATCTGGACAGCCACTCATAGCCTTGGGCGTACTGTAATTGTATTAACTGTTGTAAATGTTTCTGCCTGTTCTTTTGTTCATACTTGCCATGATGTGGAACCTTTGTATAAGAGTGCTGTTTTGCTCAAGGGTGTTATCCAAAATTGTCATAACTAACAAACAACGCCATGGAAGTTAAGTAGTCGTCATATCGTTTTGTTTCAGTAAACGGAGCTTATAGCTCATGTAGGGTAAAAGAAATGTCCTTAATGTGTGGATGTTTGATTCAGCTTTGGGACAGGTTTATTTTGTCATTTAAACATAGTTTGGTTTGAAATACAGCAATAATCATGATAATGTATGTAGGAGCTAAAGAGATTGGCAGATATATGCTTTTCTCCAGGCAGCTTGGTTTAAAAGGAATGTAAGATCTGAACTGACTCAGCATGTCTAAATCAGTTCGGTTGAGCAAAAGAAATCATGGAATCCAGAGGAGAAATGAGAAGTTGAGCTACGTGGTCAAAAATAAGAGGACTACATTTCACTGATTTTCACCTCATTTTCTGAAGGTATACTAGCAAAATTGTACCAACCGTAAGCCCAGTTAGAGTGAAAGAATATGGCTGCACATAGTGTGTTGGGATCACATTTTATATTAGCCCAAGTGGAAAATGGACAAATGGGGATGACTTAAAAGGTGATGTACAATGGCAGGTATTTCTGCCAGCCCTTGCATTGAATGTTACCTACTGGCAATATGTTGCCTTAGACATTCCCGATATAGGACCAGATTACCTTTGATGGTGTACACATTTACTTGAGCATTTAGCATCAATGCAGTTTCAGCTGATTTAGAATTGTAGCCTTCTATATAGCAAAAAGTGGGCTAGCTTACATTTTAAAACAGAAGTATTGAGGATATAGTGTTCTTTTAATGAATTACTTTTTTTAGATATGAACACCGTCAAGCACTGACCTCAGAATAGAACACTTAGAGGAAAGAGTCTCTTGATAGAAGACTCATGAGGGCCCTCATCAGATACAACAATTTGAAAACAGTTGTTGGTCTGAGACTGAAAGTTACAGAAGATCAGGAGAAAAGTAATATTAGGCGTAAACTCAGAGGAGTAGAAGAACTGAAAACCAGTGGTCTAGTTTGAAAGGATTCTAACTAACTGCACCAGGATTCAATGGTTGAAAAGTATACGGCTCAGGGTTTTGGCTTTACTGGATTGGGAGTCACCCAGAAGGAGAAAGGCCTAGGCCTGCATCTTCTCGGGTGGGTGAGATACTGGTGATGCACTTAATGCTTCATTGCAAACATTTAACTAGCCAAGGGGAGTATAGGCAGAGAAATCCAGTCTTCCCACAACAAACACAGTAATTAGCAGTAAACACCAAGGTAGAGAAGTCATTAAGAAGCAGGATGGGGTAATCAAAAAGGCAAATGCAGAAGAGGGATGGGCTAAAGGGTAAGGCCATCAAAAATGGAGGGGTGATTATACGATTCCTATAGTCTGTGTAATAAGCCCTGAACTAGTGGCCTGATGGAGAGGGATGCCTGATATTGTGGTGTCACTGAAACAGGGTACAGAAACTATGACTGGGATGTACCCATACCAGGATGTACAATCTGCTGGAGGACAGAGGTAAAAGGAGGAATAGTAGTTTCATGTAAGGAAAGATTAATGCAACAGAACTAAAAGAGTAAACAGGAAGTAGATGAGTCATTGTGGTCACCCTAGAGACAGGAAATGTCACCACATCCTCATGGGTTGAGTTGAATGGCTACACTTGCACTGGCACAGAAGATGGGCTGGTGCACAACTCAGCAGATGGTTAAACTACTTATGATACACTACAGCAATAAAGTCATTATTTAATCAGCAAAGATATTCTGAAGAGAGAGCAGACAGATATCTTATTCCTCTTAATTTGTGTCCTTATTATTGAACCCCTGGCTATCAAAATTAGGAAAACAAAGAAATCTTGTATAATATTAATTCAAAGAAGAAAAATAGGATTATATGTTGCTGATATTTTACCTACATCACCAACCATATATCATAGTAAATACATTTGGTCAGTTCTCAGATACAGAATAAATCCAAAAACAGTTTGTTAAAACAAAATAAATATTATATATTTCAGATACCAGGACAAATAAAAAGTACAGATGATATTATTAGATATTTGTCAAAATAAGCCTCTACTGAAGACCTTATAAATTAAATTATAAGAACTAGTAACATATATTGACTTGATGTTATGAAAATTAGCTACTGTATCACACTGATTGGCAAGGTTAATCTAATTAAATGCTAATTTTGCTTAAGGCACCTGTTTGTTTGAAGCTGGCAACTTAATCATTGCAAAATTAAACTTTAACTATGAAATTTATATGGAAAATTATAGTCTGGGACAGAATTATCGGATTTTATTTATATTATGTCTCAGCACAATTAGTACAAATTTGGTATTGGTCACAAAGACAAATTGATTTCCTTTCACATCAACAGAATTAAAAGCCCAACTGTATAAGTCACTTATTAATTTGTTTTACTCTGTGTCCCTATTAAGAAACTAAATCAGCAATAACTAAGCCACATATCAATGTAGATCTATGTTCTAAACAGAATGAATAATATAGAGATATCTTCCGCACTCCTCGATTTAAAAAATTATAATTTCATCCCATCAATATCATCATATTTTTAAACTTGAAGAAAGAGGGCTATACAATTAGATATCTTTAATAATGAAATATACATATTAACAAATATAATTTCAATCTTGTTTTTTTATTATAACCAACTTAAATAACGCTTTAATAAAAATAAGATACTATGTTGATCATGATTGCATCAGGAGAAATTGCAGTGAAAAATATATTTACAGATACACAATATGCTCAAAAGACATTGGGCAATAGTATTGATAAAGTCAGAGAATATGGGAAAGGATCTGTATCTATATTTCAGAGTCACTGGCAGTCATTATAAAAACATATCAGAAAATGTATCTTCACTGAAACTGTAACAGATACAAATGAACACTACACAATGAATTTACTGCCCCAAAACTGAACTTGATAACCATATATCGCTAAATGCCCAAGATGCCCATTCAGGCACTTTTACCATTTTGATTGCATCATGCCATGTCTGTCTTAATTTTTATGAGACTGGAGAATTTTCAATGAGTTTTAAGAACAAATGTCTTTTCTTCATGGTAAAGTTATTAGTACTTTACTGAAAATAAAAGACACTGGAACCACTGTAATGTGTTATTATCACTGTTTTGATAGTGGCAAAGAAATGTCTACTCAAAATGGAAGGACCCTAACCTCTGGTGTTCAATCAATGGCTGAATTTAACAGGTATATTTATCCTGGAACATATTTGTATCAACAAATGGCAAGGAACTCAGTTTTTAAATGTGGAGCCAGTTAAGATGAATAAATATGTTGGTAACTTTAAAATAGAAATTATATATAATAAACTATTAACAGGGTTCTCTGTCCTCGAAGATGATAGAATAAAGATAAGGTTCCTATCTGAAGTGAACATCTGATGAGCAGAGGGACCTGGCCCATGGATCTGACAAGAGGGGAAAATATTCTTTCCAGTGACTTGAAATTTAATTTCAACATGCTTCAGAGGGTGTTTTTATACAGGACTGATACAAAACCTGGTTTAGAAGAGGATCTGTTTTGTGAGGAGGTATCATCCTTTCCAGAAAAATACCTTTTTAATGTGGTACAGTATTTGTTTTTCTTAATACCCATAAAAATATGCCCTAGAGAGACACCAACACATGTACCGATAAGCTTTTAAATGAGACCTGCTTAACCTTCTAATTAGTGTTTTGAAAAAGCTCAGTAATGTTTTAAAGCGCAAATTATTATTTGTGAGATGATTTTTCTTTGTATGTCTTTATAGATTTGCTTATTGAAAAGAACAACAGAGTACAGAATACACTATTTTTAAGTGAAAGATGTTCCAGGACTAGAGTATGGGATGAAGTTGAGGAGATGATTCAGAAAAACGTGAGGAAGAATTTTCACAGAATGGTGGTGATAAGTGGAACACCCTGCCAGAGGAAGTGGTGAGGGCTGAAACAATCATGGATTAAGAATGCATGGGATAGGACAAAGGAATTCTAGAGGTCAGGTTAAGGCAACAGACTTAGGAAAATAGTGAACTAAAGATCAACTGGCAGACTGGTGGTTGTAGCCCTATCGCCAACACTGTCTATGTATCTACAGTATGTATCTAGATTTTGGACACTTATAATATCTTCTTTCATATGAAGGAATCTTCATTCATAAGAACATTTCATGATAGAGTCCTTTATGGAAGTTTTTTCATTCTTCTTAGTATAAATGTATCTTCCCTGTGGCACATGGAAATCCTTGAAAGAAAATGCCTTTATATGAAGGAAGAGCATGACTTTAGTTTATTTTTACATCATTCTGTTGTATGAACTATTTTCTTCTGGAGCTCAAGAAATGTAACAAAAGCAGTTCATATGAAAAGAATTTACATTTGATCACATTTCATTTAAAAGCTATAATTCCATGAATAACTGCAGTTACAGGACACACTATATATAAAATAAAAGTAAATTAGTATACAGGACTGACACATTATAACTCCAAACATAACCCATGTAAAAACATACAACAAAAAAAATTCCAGAGGATAAAATTGCAACTTAAAATGTGAATCTTTATCATTATTTGAGTTAATTACACCTATGTATCAAAATAAAATATCTAATGAGTACAGAATTGGCACATAATACCCTAGGATATTCATGGGGTATACATAGCTCTAAATTGCCTCCCAACTTCACCACGGTGTCAAATCGACAACAAAGTTGATCATCATGCAAATGCATAAAGTTCATATTCCATAAGAGTACAACCAAACAAATTAATATCAAGCCAACAAAATGTATTTAGCTGTGTTACAAAATCAAAACAATGTTTTGCTCATACAAGCAACCACCAGAGTTGAGGCACATTAACATCAAGGCTGGACATATTTAAAATTAGGTATTTGTCCATGGACAAGGACTTGTCAAAGTAGTTGTCCTGTGCTGAAATGTAGTACAGGATAAATGCTATATTTGTAATGAAAAGTATAAAATACAGAAAATCTAAACATATTTATTGAAGATCAGTTGGCGCTGAATGGACAATAGAATACTACTTATTTATTTATTTTTGTGGTTAGAGAAGTTGGACTTTAGTCATGTGGCACTAACGCACCATCAGTGAGAACATCATGCAGCAACAGACAGTACAGCATCAGTATCGGAAAGCTTCAGTAGAAGTTGATTTGCTCTAGCTGAGCATCAACCATTGACGCCATCATCCCAACACCAGTGACAACCCTGTGATATCTTCATGAATCAGCATCGCAGCTGAACTAGTATTTAAACTTGCATGACCATGAACTTGATATGCCAGGCCCAGATAGTAGTTGTGGTTGACACCTTGATCCGGATCAAAGCGCCCATGTACCTTCAAATGCTATATGTAGAAGGACTGGAGTGTGTCATCAAATTTTTTATTTTTATAAGATTCTGAATGGCTTACTCTCATATGTAGTTGTGGCTACCCTAGCCAGTAACATCTCCTGACTGGATGGCTGCAAACAGAGCAAATTAATAATTGCAGCAGGACCTTTTCTTCAGAAATCCTGCAATAAGCCATGACCAAGGGTTATGTTAATGGTTGGTTTACACCACATAGCCACGTAATGTGGCATGAGGTGGATCTGAGTGCTTGATGGCACTGAGGGGATCAAGTAGCCATTAACCAACCCCCGTGTGTGCCTTATTGCTATTATAATAACAATGTTTTGGAAACAGTGGAACACATTGTTCAGCATATTACTAGGCCATACATGTATGTTAATGAAAGATTAAGACAGGGATGATCCAATGTTTACAACTAATCAGACAGCTGTATTTCTCAGCCACTTATAATGTTGAATGTGGATTGACTGCATGGTCTTGACTACACATTGATGGAGCTATGTACACTGCAATGTAATGTTACCATTTTCATATGACGGTGAAACATGAAAAGGTTCTTACGTGGTGTCATCCACTTCTCTTCCAAATGGTGCTGTCCAGTGGCCCATGTGCACAGTTTGGAAACAGTGAGTTATCATGTTGGTGAACTCTTTGTATATGGTTGGTGATGGATTCCAGCTTGGCAAGCATCAGTTCACCATTTCCATCTGGTAGTCGATCTTGGAATCCAGTATAACATGTTTTTAATACTGGAGATCCACTCTTGATGCTCTTCACTGCTTTTAGGCAGTGTATGACTCAACTTCTTTGTTATCCCTACAAGGAGGTAACATTTGAAAACAGGGACTTCATTTATTTGGTTATAATTTTACCCTTGTCAAGGAGTGTGGAACAACTTGGCACATTGGGATGAATTAAAAGTTTGTTATATTTAGGGGGTAAGAATGCATATGGAGGATGGGAGTAGTGGGTTAGGAAATTTCGGAACTTATGTGAATGCTGGAGCTTGAAGACTGGATGGGTGTGACTTCTAGGTATGAGGTGGACATGAGGGAAGAAAGTGATGGACAGTATAGTTCAAATATGATGTGCGAATGCAACCAGAGGGTACATTTTGTAGAACAAGAGGTGGTAAATATCTAAATTTTGTGGATTAACGTAATACTGAATATACACCTTTACAAAGTGCCACATCATATCGATGAATAAGTGATGGTTCATTCTCACACAGGTACTTCTGTATCTGGGGATGTCGATCCATGATTAGGTGGACGGATGCAGACCACGCTTGATATCTTGTGGCCCCTTTTTAGGCCCTCTAGCTCCATGTGATACTCACTCTTCACCTCATTGCACTGTGATACAAAAAGATATGGGAAAGTGGTGCAGCCAAAAGTGACTGTTAATGTCTTGTATTTCATCAAAACAGAATGGAAAGTCCGTATTTAAACAGGTGGCCATGGATATTTCACAGTTATTGGTCAGCAATGAACTACTCCATGATGACTACTAACCTGAACAAGGCTGACACGTATGATCTTTGGTGTCCCATCTCCATCAAGGTGTCGTGCCATGTTTGGCTTGAGTGCCCTGGACCATCGCATCTTGCATCACCACACAGAACTTTATTGCGATTCTGTGCTGCGATACTAGAAACAATGTTCTCCTGCTTCTCTTCCACACATCATGGAAGGTTGGTTGCACAACGCGGTTTGGAATGTTCATAGAAAGTTGGGTCTGAGATGCACTGAATCCTTATATGTGGCAGCATCCTCAGTACTTTCTGTGGTGACAGTCCACTGAACCCAATGGTTGCTGACAGCAGTATATTTCCTGCTGGATAGTCACCAATGAGAGGCTGTGACAACCATGTTCTTCCATAGCCACAATTTGAACAGCTCTGCTGTACTACAATGAATGTCCCCTTTATTTTAGTCACAGTTGGACTGTTTGCTGACTGGCACTGCATACAGATGCTAAACAACCGCAGTAAGCATGACTCGAACACTATACACTTTCTTTCCTGCCACTGCCACTCACTTGTTGCTTTAGATGTTTCTGCCTCTGATAACCTAATGAGGGACAGCAGAAATGAGCTGTGTGTTGCAGCAAAACTGTACATGTGAATACATATATTGACTTGTGACCAATAAGTATGTAACTGTCATGTACTTTCACTGAGTGTCACATCGATGGTGCTCTTCTCTTTGACCATCTGACTGCCTTGAGCACACTGCAGGAACTCAGTAGCACAGTCTGCCGTGCATCATTCTTCCTCTGTTTATATAACTTGCTAATAAGTTAACCATTGCATGGGACTGTTTCTACATGTAACTTGTCAATCTGGCGTGTGTGCCATGTATTATTGACACATGATTTCTACAATGCTGTTGTCAACATGGAAATATCAATACAATAGTTTGCTGCTGTTATGGTAGCTGCACAACAAATGTGATTATTATTCATGCAAGGCACAATGGTCCCATTTGCATGTCATCATGGCAACAATTCCATGCGGCATGAAGTGATGCACCGCACTCAGTGCACCACACAACCTGTCACGGGTGAGGTGCCCAGTGGGAGCCCCATCCATTCAACAGCCACCACTCCATCCAGGGGCAACTGCATGCCATCCACACATAGGTGTGCCCCTGGAAGGACAATTTGATGCACAACCTGGAGAGCATGACCTGTTAGGATGACGCTTCCTGTGGCACACAACAAGTAAGCACACACAACCTATCCCCATGCTTGTTACACACCCGGTACATGTGGTAATTCATTGCAGCTCACAGAACAACCAAAACCTTAGCGAGCCATACCCATTGACCAGTAAATCTACAGGAAGCTGGCACCCCCACTTCACCAGAATGCATCACCCACCACACCAGAAGAAGACAATCACTAACCACCACAGTCCCATATGCCTACATATCTCACCCTCAGCAATCAGCACAACCCACCTTCATACCATCACAGTTTACCACCAACAGAGATCTGTGTGCGAGTGTCAGATAATGTACATCCTGCGGCCCATTGCTGACACTTTGAAGTTCACACTACAGGCCCACATGTCAACAGTGTCCACCAATTACAAGCAGGATGTACATTGCCTGTCACTTGCGGTGCTCTGTCGGGAGCTGCCATGTTTCTAGGAGGATGTGTCATGGAATGTGAACAGACTGAAGTAAATCAGACTTAGTTAGAATGTTGTGCATTGCATGACATGCTCATTTCACAGGGTTTGTGCCACATAGTGCATTTGCACACTGATATCTCTCCTCTGATATAATGTACAGCTTTGCATGCAGTATGATAACTGGTGCCCGACTATGCACCCATACATTGGAGAAATGACCACCTTGTGCCTACACATCAGATCACCTGCAATAAATTGAAGCTACAGTTCCCTGTATCTCATGCACTCCAGCATTAAAAGAGTTCTTCATGCTGCACATTATTATGACCTTCACATCCTTCTCCTCACTGACCCATGACCACAAGCTATGTAAGCAGTACTGACGCTTACTGTTCCTGTACAAGAATTACATAACCTGCAGCCACCTTGTGTTGGAAACACAGTAGGCACATTCACGACCAGTACTCAAGTATGATTATGTGACCATGTGTCCTATGCACACCCATCGGGTGTTGTGAACTGCTGCACAGATGTTGGTGTTACCCAGTAACAGAGTGAGCTAGGTACCCACATGATCTGTCATGATTATTCCTTATTCATCTACTGTCACGTGCCACATTTTTAATTCTGTATGTATTGTAATACTTCATTGTTTATTACAATACTTTCAAAACGATATCTTACCTCGCTTCTGCATTACTTATGTCTACCTCTAACTCACTCATCTGAGCTGGCTGGTACATAGCTGATATCTTTAAGCGTCCAGGAAGTGGCTCACTGTCTGACCTGGACTCTGAACTAGGTACAGGTGAAGAGTGAAAAGTTGGTGTACCATGGCATCTGTCTGTACACTTGCATCCTTGTACTTTGGTACTGACTGAATGGCTGACAAAGAGATATCAAGTGCATAATACACATTAATAATTTTGACAGTGGTCACCATGACTGTAATTTTTCAATATGAAATATCACAATATATATTACTTTGACACCATGTGCAACTCTTCTGTCATGTACAAAACACAGTATGAAGACTCAACGTCAGGTTCTTTGTTGAAGAGTAACCATGATGTGCTTGCTGCATGCCTTGTACGTCCGCGAAGTGGGACAGCAATCCTGTACACGTGCCACCTGTAGCATGCATATCTCCATTACATCATGCTGACCATGTACAGCATTGCTGAAACATGAAACTGTGAATTGTTATGCTACCATCGACTGTCATTTGACACCGCTGAATTCCGCAGTCAATGTGTGCAAAACCAGCATGGGCCATGTGATAACAGTAACCAAAAACTATCTGTTATGACTATAATGTAATAATGTGGTACACTTCAGAGCGCATACATTCCAGGTAACTCAGAATAGCACTGATCAGGTAAGACAATGGTGCAATACTGTGCATAGTGATATATGTGGGATTTCAGCATTCTCACTATCCCAAGCACAGTACAGGACCTCTGCTGGGACTGGCTTGCCGAGCAGCTGCTATGTCTCAATGGAATGAGACACAACAGCAGGACCACATGCATTGATTCTGGGAACCTGTTTTAGTCCTGATCCAAGAAAACTGAAATATTTGTTTTATTTGCGCTGCCCCCAAATTGCACATCACACCTGATGGAGACGAGAATGTTTATTGTGGGTGTTTACCACATGCCAGAAATAGAACTGTTCTGTCAGCGTTATTTTCCATGCGTCACAATGTCATGCAACATTATGACCCAATGCCTGGGGTCCATATGGCCTTTGCACAACATAATGCATACAGGGAGCAAAACCACGAGTACTCAAAGTACCCATGGTGTCAGGCTACCTCATCCAACAGTATTATATACACCTCATGTCCACAGAAACTCATCAGCACTGCAGACGTGCCACAGTAGCACAAGCGCCAAGGCAGCCATCATGAAAATGTGGATGGCAAAGTCTTCCATTGTCAAGTACAGGTGGACAGGGTGCCATGCAGCTGCTCTTTTGACAACATGCACTTTAACTCACGTAAAGAAAGGTCACAGCACCACAATGGGCTCACATGGGGAACAGTGACTCAAATGCGTTGAATAACGCTAGCTAAAATAGAATTATATGCTGTCTGTATTTAAAGCTTGGCACAGGTACAGCACATTTTATAGCACAGCAACTGACCAACACATGGCAAATACATACCACTTACTGTACTGATTCCATCAAGTCTATTCATTTAATATTTTTTTACACAACCCATGTGTACCAATCTTAACATGCTGTTTTCTGACAGTTGCACTGATTAATAAGGGCAGGGGAAAGCTAACTTTTTACAACTCATCCTGACAGTACTGTAGTTGAAGTTTGAAAGTATCACATTTGTAACAATGAAATATAATTTCTTGTTTATTGAGGGAGTATAATGGATTGGCTTTACATACTGTGCCCAATACACTACGTGGCTTTATATCCTGATTCTTGTGATGGACAATGAAAACACAGCATTATAATACATGCTAGTTACCTATGTTTTACATGGTGGTCTTTTCAAGGATTTCTGAGTGGACCGTGACACATAAGTAGTTCCTGACACCACTGTGCTCTTGGACTTGATGGTATGTTATATCTGAGGTGATGTCAACTGCTGGATTACAGGTATCAGAAATGTCTGGCGCCACATCAGTATCACTGGATATCGGACCGGTAGTGTCATCCACATCAGCAATGTCCTCGTACTGGTGAATTATCTTGGGAATGAAGGTAAATCAAAGTGAATGAAGTCATGTCATTTTACACTTATGTCTCAAAGTGAACATTACATGTATAAAGACTAAAGAACCCCTGTGTAAACACTGGAGGCAAGTGTTACCCCTAGCGGGTATTTGGCTGGAAGCCAAGTTTCAAGAAAATAGCAGGCCCAGGTCGCAAAGCATCATGGGTTGAGAGCAGAACACAGACAAAGAGGTTGTCCACTTACAGATCACAGGCCAGCCCCCACAGCCTGCGCGGTACAACAGAAGGGTGCTTCGTTAGCACCCTTTGCAAACTGGTGTGTGAGAGTTTCGGCACCATGCAATTTGCTTGCAGTTGGACCAGCATAAATATCTCTGTGGTGATTTGTATATGCAGCCCATGATGCTTTGCATTGTGGGGGCATGTGTGATTTTGTATTACATGTATAAGTAGTAACACATGTGGTTATGCAGTTCACATGATAAATGTTCCACAGAACTGCTGCATGTAGGCACGTAGCTACAGTACACCAGTTACACACAGCTTTACAGCATCAAGAAAATGATATGCACGCCGCTTGCCATGGTAAAGTGTCACAATGTGCCTGCTACTCACAGGCTGTACACATGTGTAGACAGGTGAACAGCACCATACCGCTGCACGACTGTAGTGGTGTAAACCCATCACTGTCAACAGACAGGCAGCCACAATGTACAGTATTAGCAGGCAGCTATTTAAGCAATAAGGAACAATAGGGTGTGGGTTATTGGGGATTTTCCCACGCCTTGTGTGGTATGTCACGTGGTTAAATCACCCAATAACTCATGCTCTGGAGTGCCTTACTGTGATTATACAATGGCCCCATGTGTAAAATAAATGTAAAATATGTTTCATTATGTTGTTTATAAATGACATTCCTCAGCCATGGATTATGCAGGATTTACCCACGGTCATCTGACATGTTTACACCAATGAGGTTACAGGATGTTCACTACACCATTGTATAATATTCCATACTGTATGGTAGGATGTCAGAGAACAGTACAGAAACACAGGTTGCATTATGTCTGTCACCTACTTCAGGACTCGGGGGAGTGATGTGCATACTATTTCATACATTGATAGTCATCTACATCCATACACTGTCAGGTCACACACACACACACACACACACACACACTCAGTCCAAACCAGCAAGATACACACGCACACATACATATACAGAAACTCACACGAAAAACAAGACAGAATCACAGACACAGACACACACACAGGAAGACACACATACAGAATGACACACAAAGAAGTGCAAACACATGCTTACACAGAAGCATGCAGATGTGAGAGTGCATGCAGTGAAACACACACACAGTAGATGCAGCAAGAAGCATGCCATCCCGTGAGCCACTGCCCAGGATTTGAACCTAGTCCGAGCTTACAGCAAGGAGGGCCAAACCGCAATGTTTTATGTCACAGTAAGCATGTCCATGATGCAACATGATGGCACCCACCAGAACTATACCTTCACTTTACTGGCACTGAACAGCCACAACAGGCACACACTCAGAAGCAACACATAGAGTCAGAACCACAGTCAAATACATAGACACACAAATACAGTCACAGAGACACAGTAACAGAAAAACACACACACACACACACGTGCATATCCAAGCACGCATATTCACACAGATAACACACACTGCCACACACACACACACAGAACCAGACATGCATATGCATACACACACCCACACACTCAGAAAGAGACCGCATGATCCATGATAGTAGATACATTTCTTCCCGCAAAGGAACACACTGTCACTTACCACAGGAAAATGGAAAGTAACAAAGACCATGCCAATACTGCCCTCTGCCAACTGTCTTTTACGAAACGCTCCACCTATCTTCTTCCTTTTAATACTTGGTTCTGAATATGATGATCCAGCACTGTTGCCACAGGAACGACATAGCATGTCAGCCGTTGATTCAGCAACCTGCAAAGTAACACTTGGAGTGCGTGGCGGTGAATGAATTATTGGCACAGCCGTAGGCAGCAACTGAAGGCACTTGACAAACTTCATTCTGTACTGAAGCACTATGGCGAGATCATAGCAGTCCTCAGTAAAATGTGCCGAACAAAGCCCACTGAACTCACTAGGCCCAACCCAGTCAGCAAGCTTTGTTTTCACAAAAGTGTTCCACAGTCGAAGGTAATGAGGGTCCTTAGGGGAAGGTAAACAAAGAAAAACCCCATTTTATGGGTGTTTCCACAATTGGCAGCAACCCACTGAGATGGCATTATGTAGAAACAAGATACACTGAGGAGAGTCAAGTGTAATGAATGACTACAGTACCTACAGCTATAAATTTGAATTAAAAGTTTACAATGTGACCACTATAAGCAGAAACATCTGCACAGAACACAGCTATCCAGCAATTGCATAAAGTAATGCTTATTATGTTGTTCTGACGATGCTGTTAACAATTATTGAGGACCACATATGATTTACACTATTCAGAAAATAAATACCAAGAAATGGCAAAGGAAGAAAGGCAGCAGTTATCAATGTAGCACAAAAGTCAGTAACAACTGAGACATAAAAGTGCATGTCTCAATACAGTAAAGTACAGTGGCATGAATACCTCTTGAGAAACACTGCAGTGACTTTTATGGGCGAGACAACACAGTAGCATGACAAACCAGTGACACAGAAACCCCACTGCACATCAAGACTAACAATTATATATCACTACATAATAAGCTTTAGTACAGCGGCATACACTAGTATTAGCAGAGGAACTGTTATGTCTCATATAACTGTCACCTCAGTTACAACCTGTACACAAAGCAGTGTGGGATAAAGTATAACATATGAAAGTAATGCACCTCAGAAATTACAACACAATTACATGTGAGCCACAGAATAATGCACCTTGGACTGAAACGTCACTCACATAGCATAATGACAGACAGATGGCAATACTATGCATGATTAACAATGCAGTGTGTCAGCTAGTAACTACAACCATGTAAATAATAGTTTTACTACAACACACAATCAAAAAAAACAATTAAAAGCCATGACAATAACTCCTATTCTGCCCACACAGATAACAGCTGAGCTGTCAAACCATCACAATGCAGATGACACACTAAATAACAGGGAAACGGTAGCCAGAGCAAACTATGCTCTCTGCAAAGTAAAATAAAGTACTGTTCAGCACTGTGCAAGGTAATTATCTACACACATTTAGCCTCTCCACAAATAATACAGAGAAAAGGTACAATTCTTGTGTGCTTCCTACTATGATCATTCCGCCTGACCGCTAGACCAAAATAAATGCTGTCAGTGGCTACCTCAGGAGAGTGCATCAGTTCGGTCAGAGAGACAAATCACGGCTGCAGCTTGGGGTACAGCATGGTAGTACACATTTACAAATATTTTATTGTGCAAATTGATTACTAATGAAACTGTGATGCATTTTGACATGGCACCACAAGAACTATGGGACAGTGAGTCAAAATACTACTTTGCAAACCTCCAGAGTCCTTCTTAAAGCTATCCAACAGGGTGGATATACAGGAAGGGGCCACAAGCATGATAGCTGACCTCAGGAAATTAGAGTATTTGTCAAAACACTGGCAGTTAAAATTTAATGGTAATGAATGTAAGGTCACGCACCTGGGAAAGTGAAACCCAGGGGTAAAGTACACTCTGGATGGGCACCAATTGGAAGTGGCAAAGATGGAAAGGGACCTGGGTGTATTCATCACCAATGAATTCAAAGTCACAAAACAGTGTAAAAAAGCAGCACAGCTAGCAAGTGGCATCCTCGACCGTGTATGGAGGGGTATTACAATCAGAAAGCAAGAGGTAATTATGTCACTGTACAGATCCTTAGTAAGACCACACCTGGAGTACTGGGTCCAGTTCCGGAGGTCACACTTGAAAAAAAGGACATAGGCAGATTAGAGACAGTGCAGATAAGGGCTACTAAAATGGTGCAAGGGTACACCATGAGACATATGAAACTATGCTCAAGGTACTACAACTGTACTCACTGGAACAGAGAAGAAATAGAGGAGACATGATAACAACATTTAAATCCATCAAGGGAATAAACAAGACTGAGAATCTCTTCCAAGTAAACAAAGGAACTCTGACATGGGGACACAACTTGTGTCTGGTGGGAGACAAGTTCAGGAGCAACTATAGAAAGTACTTTTTCATGGAAAGGGTGATAAACCCATGGGACAAACTGACAGCACATGTGGTGGCAGCTAAGACAATAAGAATTTAAACTAGCATGGGACAGACAGTGTGGACAGCTTGGCTTGAACAATTAAAGCGGAGGAGGTAGTCACCTTGGGCAGACTAGATGGATCAAATGGTCCCCATCTGCTGACACCATTCTTATGTTCCTTCCTAAACCTCCCCTGTGAGCTTCCACTCATGGCCACATGACTGCGAGCTAGTATTCAAGTTAAGCAGTTCCTTGCAGTTCACCCTGTTAATTCCTTTAAGGAATCTGAAGGTCTCCATCATATGTCCCTCCTTTCTAGTCTCCAGTGAGAACATGTTCTGTGCACTCTTCATAGAACTTGCCCTGTTGGCACTGAAACATTTTTGTTGCCCTGCACTGCACCATTTGAAACCTATCCTCTCCTTTCTGGTCTCCAGTGAGAACATGTCCTGTGCACTGAGTATTCTTCATAGAACATGCCCTGCTGGCACTGAAACATTTTTGTTACCCTGCACTGCACCATTTTGCAGCCTGTCCCTCTCCTTCCTGAGGTGAGGGCACCAGCACTGGGTGCAGTACTGTAGGTGAGGCCTCACCATGGATTTATACAAGGGAAAAATTACCTCCCTGTTCTGCTGTCAGTACTCCTCTTGATACATTCTAGCATCCTGTTTGCCTTGCTGTAAGCTTTGCTGCACTTACTTGATTGCTTTAGGGGGTCGTTGATGTTAACCTTGAAGTCTCATTCCTGAGCTGTGATACTGAGTCTCAACCCTTCCATCCAGTACTCCGTCCTGGGGTTCTTGTTCCCCAGGTGCATAACCTTCCTTTTTTTAATTTGGCATTGAACTTCAGCTGCTCAATCCTTGACCACCCTGCTAGGTTTTGCAAGTCTCTGTGCATGTCTTGTATTCCCTAGTCACTATCCACCAGCACAGAGAACTTAGTGTCATCAACAAAAGATGCAACCTGCCTCAGGTGCCCTCATCAGTGTCACTGATGAACATGTTGAAGAGGACCAGTCCCAGGACAGATCTCTGTGGTACCCCTGCTCATGACATTCCACTCTTCTGATTTTAAACCTATTGACCAACACCCTCTTGTTGCCTCCCCTTTAGCCAGTCACCAGCCCAGTTTACTGTGGCCCTAGCCACACGCAGATCCTCCATCTTCTTGAGCAAGTGTCCATGCGGCAGTGAGTCAAAAGCCTTGCTGAAGTCAAAGTTGAGCAGATCTCCACAGTGCGCCTGAATCCCGTTCCCTCATTACCCAGCCAAAGAACACTATCAGGTTAATCTGTCAGTGACACTGGAAGAGTAGGTAGGGGCTCAAAGTAATGATGGGCTCTACTGGACTAATAAGTAGGCTGCTTAGAGGGGACTAAATATTTGTGCCAAGTTATAGAATCTCCAACAATGGCTGTGTGTGTGTGTGGTATGTGGACAGCAGCTATGATGTGGGATTATCCTGTGGGGCGAAATGAAGTAGAAGCTGTTTAAAAATCAACAGCAATCAGCATAATGGCTGTTTATTATCAGTATCCCCAAGTAGTGCTCAGATAATGCTGCATAATGACTGTTTAGTATTGTGACCGGGTGACCCCTGTCATGGAAGGGTGCCCTGAGTCTGTTCTAGATCCCCCCCAAAGACTCATTAAAATGCTTAGGAAGCACAGAAACAAAAAGTAAAAGTGTAGAACAGGAACAGCAGTCCCCCTTGTGTTCTGTTCCCTGTGTTTGCTAGAAACTGCCCTTGGCAAAGGGACAAAATGAAAAGCAAAAGCTGATGGCTGCACTTTACAGCTGTAGGCAAATATCGAACTGTTTTCTACAGCTCTAAATAAGAGCAGTTAATTAAGCAGCTTGTGCACCATGTGTGGTATAGGGTTTTCATCTGCTCTAATGAAAGTTTAAAAAGAGAAGACAAATACCTCAAACAATAATAACATAGTTGCAATGACAGTAGGACTCTGGGGTCCCATTAAGATTATCTGTGGTGTTTAGCTAAACTCCTAGTAAGGTATACATTGCTTTAAGTAGAAGAAAATAAAATACATGTTTGGGCCTTGTTTACCAAAGGAAATTTACAAGATGCTTACCTGAGTTTAGTGCAGGAGGAGTGCCAGTTTGTAAGTCAGAAAACACAAGAAAGCTAGATAAAGCTCTAAGGATAACTTTTATGAAACAGTCATTCTTTACCTGTGGGGAGCCCCTTTACTGTATATGGTGCTGTTATAGGGCTGGCAGCCCACAGACTGTCTGATTTTTGTGGAACTCCCAGTTAGTGAGGTCACTGCCAGAGGTGGAGCTAGGGGAAATTAAGTTCCTCATAGCTATAATATTGTGTAGCCAGGCCAGAATGAATATTATGTTAATGTTGCTAGGACTCCTATTAACCACGGCTTGAAATATCCCTTTTCTTATGTTTAGGCCAGGATATGAGCCTCATAGAGATGTATTTTTAGTTAAAAGACATAATGTGGGTGTTTCCCAAGGAAGTGATGTCACTAGGACACAGAATAAAGATTGCCACTTGAGGCTTTAATTTAGATAAAGTCAGTCTAGAACTGACTGTGAGAGGTGTAAGACCTTAAGTTTAGAAAGTTTGTGTCTACACCTAGACAGCATTGATGTTATTGACTTAATGACAATTTTCTTATTTTCTGTTAGTACCCAGAGAATGACTATTCATGATACCGAGAGAAATCTATGCAAAATTAAAGGACTATGGTGGGAAATGGCTACAACCTTTAGTAAAAACTAAAGAGCAGATGATGGATATGATTGTCATTGAACAGTTTATTCAGGTGTTACCTCATGATGTCCAGCTATGGGTGAAAGAACATCAGCCTGAATCTGCAGAGGATACAGTGAAGCTGGCAGAGGATTATATAGCTGCTCGACCCACTAGACCCAGAGGGCAACAAAATACCCCACCTCAGACATCAGAAATGGTAAGGCCTTTTTATTCTAATGCACGTCAGAATAATTACAGCAGGCGAGACAGAGGGGGAAGAATACCATATTCTGAACTGATTTGCCATGGGTGTCTTGGCAAAGGCCACATAATGAGAAACTGTCCAAATAAGAAAAGAACTGACATGACTCACCTAGCATTGGCTAATATTGGGTATGTTGCAAATGTGGGGATTGGAGACCAACAGACATTGGGTTTATTAGATACAGGGGTAAGCAGACCCTGCTGAGAGCAGATCTGGCCCCGGACAGTAAAGTTACCTCAAATGATACAACAGTAATGTGCACAGGGATATTCATCAGTATTACACTACAGTGGTTGAAATGACTGTCAATAATGAGCACCACTGTATGACTGTTAGCCTGGTACCTCGATTGCCAGTTCCAGTGATTATAGGCCAAGACTTTCCCACTTTAACTCACTGGTGCAAGAACAACAAGACTATGTAAAATCAGTAAATGTGGTAACCGTGCCCAAGCAAAAAACAACAGTCAGAGCCAGTGTTTTCTTTTGAAGAGGATTTCTTTGAAGGAGCTGAAGGTTCAGGGAAACCCAGAAAATCAAAAAATCAGAAGAAAAAAGAGCAGAGAAAGTGGGCAGAACAACAAAAGAACAGTATTGCTGGCATTTTGCCAGAAGTACCCTTGCAAGACATTATTAAGGAACAACAAGCTGATGTTTCCTTAAAACCTTTTTTTTTCACAGGCTCAACAAGTAAAACACCCTGGACAATCTCATTTTATTGTGAAAAATAATATCTTGTATAGAGTCACTGTTGATACTACCATAAATGAACCTGTAGAACAGCTAATGGTACCAAAAATGTATAGAAAAGGTCATGCAGTTAGTGCACAATATTCCAATGGCAGGCCATGAGGAGGGATCGAACCTTGCAAAGATTACTTGCACGGTTTAGCTGGCCAGGTATACATCAGGATGTGGCTGAATATTGTCGTGCCTGTAAAGAATGCCAATGGGTTGCACAAGGGGAAAAAGAGATCAGGTGCCCTTCAGCCAATACCTTATGTCACTACCCCAATTGAGACGAATCACAATGGATGTTGTAGGCCCTCTTACCAAAAGTTCTAAGGTAACGGTTCATAATTAGTGGTATGTGATTATGCCACACGGTACCCTGAAGCTGTTCCTATACGAACAGTTACTGCACCTCGCATAGCTGAAGAGTTAGCCAAAACATTCAGCAGAATGGGAATACCCAGAGATTCTCACAGACAGAGGTAGTAATTTTACTTCTGTTATGTTGAGAGTTATATCACCTCCTGGGGATATCTGCTGAGCGTACTTCACCTTACCACCCCCAAAAAGATGGTCTTGTGGAGAGATTTAACAAAACCTTAAAAAAAATGCTACAGAAGTATGTTCAGGAAGAAGGTAGAGACAAATATCTCCCTTACCTCCTGTTTGCCTACAGAGAGGTACCACAGGCTACAACTGGGTTTTCACCTTTTTCCTTACTTTATGGTAGAAATCCCAGGGGACCCTTAGATGTGGTAAAAGAACAATGGGAGGATGGTAAAAATGTTGGCTATAGTAACATCATAGATTACATGACTGCATTAAGAGAAAGATTGGTCAAATATGTAAATATGGCTCATTTAAATGTGACCCAGAAACAAATGGGACAAAAAGAAGCATATGACGTGGGGTTAAAGTGTAAAAGTTTTATACCTGGAGAAAAAGTGTTGTTATTATTACCCTCAACAGAGAACAAACTGTTGATGCACTGGCAGGGTCCCTTTGATGTAATCAGACAAACAGGAAGTGTCAACTTTGAAATTGAAATGCCTGGTCATCGACCAACTAAGAGGTATACCATACAAATCTTTTGAGGAAATGGATAGAAAAACCCCAGGTCCAAGCACTCTACATTCACCCTGAGCCCCAGCAGACAGAATTGGAGATTGCTTATGAGAGGCTTGACTGGCCCATGAATGATAAAAGTATACAAATAAATCCTAATCTAAGCCCTGAACAAAAGGTGGAGATAGATCAATTGTTACACTATTTTCAGGACACTTTCACATCCACCCCAGGACGAGCTAAGGGAGTAGAACATGACATTAAGGTCAACCAGCAGAAGCCCATACACCAAAAAGCCTATAGATTACCGGAAAAGATTAGGCAAGAGGTAATTGATGAGATAAAAAAATGGAACAGTTGGGGGTGATTGTCCCTTCCAAGAGTGCATGGTCTTCCCCAATGGTGGTAGTGAACAAAAAGGAAGGAGGAATAAGAGTATGTTTAGACTTCCAAATAATAAATTCTATTTCAGATTTTGATGGGTACCCCATGCCCAGAATAGATGATCTGTTAGATAGAATAGGAAATGCCCACTACTTCAGCACGTTAGATTTAACCAAGGGGTACTGGCAAATTCCCTTGGCCCCCACTGCCCAAGCAATAACAGCTTTTCCTACACCAATTGGATTGTACCAATTTACCACTATGCCATTTGGACTCCATGGGGCACCTGCCACATTCCAACGGTACATGGACCACATCCTAAGAGCACATGCCCAGTACAGTTCAGTGTACTTGGATGATGTAGTCATTTTCAGTCATGACTGGCATTCACATTTGGTGCATTTAAGTGCAATTATTCAGACCATTAAGGATGCGGGATTAACAATAAACCCTGCTAAGTGTGCCATAGCAAGGACAGAGACCAGATATTTGGGTTTCATAATTGGGAAGGGATCCTTGAAACCAGAGATTGATAAAGTGGAGGCAGTAGCCAACAGCCCCACCCCCATTACAAAGAAACATGTTCGATCTTTTTTGGGTTTAGCAAATTATTACCATCGATTTATCCCAGATTTTGCTACTCTGGCAACTCCCTTAACAGAGCTGACCAAAAACAAATATCCTAATAAAGTTAAATGGACGCAAGCATGTGAGGAGGCCTTCAGGAACATAAAAGCAGTCCTTTGCTCAGCCCCTGTGCTAACTAGCCCAGATTTTACAAGACCGTTTGAAATTCAAACAGATGCCTCAGAGACAGGTTTGGGGTCTGTGTTAACCCAATATGATGAAAAAGGGGAACATCCAGTATTGTATATTAGCAGGAAACTTCATGAGCGTGAAAGGAAGTACTCTACGATAGAGAAGGAATGTTTGGCACTGAAGTGGGCCATAGAGTCCCTTAAGTATTACTTGTGGGGAAATGATTTTGTAGTGATGACAGATCATAATCCGTTGTGTTGGATAAACCAGATGAAAGATAAAACACACAGATTATGAGATGGTATTTGTCTCTACAACCATATAAGTTTACCGTAAAACAGAGGTCAGGAGCGAAGCATTTAAATGCTGATTTTCTATCTCGATATGGTGCTGCAAGAATACCAAAGTAAAATGAATATTGGTGCTAAGTAAGCACTAGACACCTCAGGAATTGTTTTGTACAGTAGTTCTGATAAGACAGTAAATATTGTTTCTGTACAGAACTAATTATAAGGGTCCCTGAGGTGGAACTTCTGGAGTGGGTGGGCGGAGGTTCCAACCCTTTCAAGGGTGAAGGGTCTCAGCCAACAAATAAAACTTATTATGCTGCCTTCTTGTGGTGGGAGGTGTAACAGGGTCCTGTTATGAAGAGAAATATCAAAATTTACAGATCCCCCCATACTTTTCAATTTTCACTCTATCCTGTCTGCTTCTATATTCGTATCTATCCTAATTTTCTTGTCAGGGTGGCCAACCTGGCAATCTTTAAACCTTTCTTTACTGTCCCTGATTATCTTTAAAACAATCTGGCATCCAAATCTTGATAAGCTGAAAAGCAGTCAGCTGAAATTCTAGCTGTGAGAATTTCATAAAAACAAGCATTATGCAGCACATATAAAGAAAATATGTCAGAGGAGACTACTGTGTAAAAAAGATTTACTAAATTGTTGTCTTAAATAAATGCATGTTTACTTTCTGGCAATTACATTTAAAAGCAAATAGAATCCTGAAGCCTTGCAAGGAAGACAGATAGGGGCGCCCCTCATCTGTTTTCCTACCATGGCTACTGAATTTAATTCAATCTCTAACAAGTGTTTCTTTTCTTTCTGTATTAAAACATTAAAATGAATGTGTACCTGAATGTCTTGCTTCTCCTGCTGAGGTCCTGCTATAGGGATGGCAGCCTACAAATGACTGCTTTTATAGTATTCAGGTAATGTGATGTCACAATAGGGGAGGGGCTCAGTTCAAGACACACCCCTTCTGGAAAGTATATAAACCCTCCACTAGGAGACCTGTGTAGATGGATAGAGAGAGGAGAGTCAGTATTCGACTGACCACAGAGCAAGAAAGTTGTGTGTGTGTGTGTGTTTCCACACAAAGTGCTGTACAGACAAAAGGAAAGAAAAGGCAATTCAGGAGTCTGTGGAAAGAAGTATTTCCTGTTTTTGGGTGTGAAGACTAACACCGATTGTTTTCCTTTCTATGAACTTTAAGTTAAGAATATTTTTTTGTTTTGTTTTGTTTTGTTTTTGGAAATAAATTGACAAACGCATACCGTTGCGTTTTTTATGCATCTTAAACCTTTGGTCTGGACATCTGTTATTTCCCACGCTTCTACATGGACAGTCATAGCCATTGATTCTGATCCCTTGTCCTAAGTGTTCGGGTCCTGCACAAGATTGACCAGGCCATCCACCGCCTGCTGGAGGTGTCCACAGAGTCCCTGAACTTTCTGCGGGAGATGCACTGGAGGGGTGTCCGATGATGGAGGCCCACGAGACAGAGGCAGCCTGCTGCTGTGCAGCCTGGGGCAGTAGCTGCCCCACCCTACCCCTTACCCTTCCCTCACACCCTGCCTTACCTCACCAAGTTCTTTACCCTGCCCTCACCCACCCCTACCTTGTACCCATACCCCCACCCTTTTCTTGTATATATCTCTCTGTACATAGTTTCTTGTTGTGTGTTCATGTTGTTGTTCATTTATAAATCTATTTTGATATGAATACTGTGGTGGTCTCTGATTTGCAGCTGGCTATGGGTGCTCAGTTGCAGTGGTGTGCATGGCATCTGGTGTGGTATTGTCCTGAGATTGTGTGTGTGTGTGCGTGGGGGGGTGTCCCTGGTGTGGTGGTGGCTTTCAGCCGGTCTGGCCGTGTGCTGCCACACACCACTGTGTGCTCCTGGTGGGTCTGGCTTGTATGGTTCTGTGGTACACACAGTTGCATTGTGCCGGGGAGGGCATGGAGATTACTGCAGTGCCAGTCACAGTCACTGCTCATGGGTGGTGTCTTGGGGTTCCAGTGCAGGATGTGCTGTGCATGGGGGGGGCTGTTGTACACTTGGGTTGTCCGGCCCTTTTGTGTGGCAGTCTCTGCTTGCCAGTGGGTGTGCTGGAGGACCATAGCCCAGCTGTGCTTTATGGCTTGTCCCCATGGGCCGTAGATATTCCATCCCTCCCCCAGTGATGCTGTGCTTGGGGTGTGGGGGAGTATTGTTAGTTCTGCAGTGTGTTCCTGTGCCCATCTGTGGCATGGGTGGTGGGCCCCTGCCTACCTCCCTGGTTGTGCAGTTCCATTGCTCTGCTGCTGGGGGGCTCTCTGCTTGTGCTATGGTGCCTCTAGACTGCTCAGCTGGGCTGGCCTTGTTGCGCTATGGCGCATCATATCTGCTCAGCTTCCCCTTCCTGGTTGCACTATGGTGCAGGTTGTGTGATATTCAGACGTTGGCTGGTTGCGATTGACTTGCTCCATGTTTGAATATAGCGTCCGTTAGCGCATGTGCGCAATTGACTTTCTTGCTCCTGCTATTGCGCACATTTTGGGCGCAGTTTGAATATTGGCCCATGAAGTATAGGCATTCAGAAATCCTGCAATAAGCCATGACCAAGGGTTATGTTAATGGTTGGTTTACACCACATAGCCACGTAATGTGGCATGAGGTGGATCTGAGTGCTTGATGGCACTGAGGGTGATCAAGTAGCCATTAACCAACCCCGTGTGTGCCTTATTGCTATTATAATAACAATGTTTTGGAAACAGTGGGACACATTGTTCAGCATATTACTAGGCCATACATGTATGTTAATGAAAGATTAAGACAGGGATGATCCAATGTTTACAACTAATCAGACAGCTGTATTTCTCAGCCACTTGTTATAATGTTGAATGTGGATTGACTGCCACGGTCTTGACTACATTGATGGAGCTATGTACACTGCAATGTAATGTTACCATTTTCATATGGCGGTGAAACATGAAAAAGGTTCTTACGTGGTGTCATCCACTTCCTCTTCCAAATGGTGCTGTCCAGTGGCCCATGTGCACAGTTTGGAAACAGTGAGTTATCATGTTGGTGAACTCTTTGTATATGGTTGGTGATGGATTCCAGCTTGGCAAGCATCAGTTCACCATTTCCATCTGGTGTCGATCTTGGAATCCAGTATAACATGTTTTTAATACTGGAGATCCACTCTTGGATGCTCTTACACTGCTTTTAGGCAGTGTATGACTCCAACTTCTTTGTTATCCCTACAAGGAGGTAACATTTGAAAACAGGGACTTCATTTATTTGGTTATAATTTTACCCTTGTCAAGGAGTGTGGAACAACTTGGCACATTGGGATGAATTAAAAGTTTGTTATATTTAGGGGGGTAAGAATGCATATGGAGGATGGGAGTAGTGGGTTAGGGAAATTTCCGGAACTTATGTGAATGCTGAGCTTGAAGACTGGATGGTGTGACTTCCTAGGTATGAGGTGGACATGAGGGAAGAAAGTGATGGGACAGTATAGTTCAAATATGATGTGCGAATGCAACCGTAGGGTACATTTTGTAGAACAAGAGGTGGTAAATATCTAAATTTTGTGGATTAACGTATTACTGAATATACACCTTTTACAAAGTGCCACATCATATCGATGAATAAGTGATGGTTCATTCTCACACAGGTACTTCTGTATCTGGGGATGTCGATCCATGATTAGGGTGGACGGATGCAGACCACGGTGCTTGATATCTTGTGGCCCCTTTTAGGCCCTCTAGCTCCATGTGATACTCACTCTTCACCTCATTGCACTGTGATACAAAAAGATATGGGAAAGTGGTGCAGCCAAAAGTGACTGTTAATGTCTTGTATTTCATCAAAACAGAATGGAAAGTCCGTATTTAAACAGGTGGCCATGGATATTTCACAGTTATTGGTCAGCAATGAACTACTCCATGATGACTACTAACCTGAACAAGGCTGACACGTATGATCTTTCGGTGTCCCATCTCCATCAAGGTGTACGTGCCATGTTTGGCTGAGTGCCCTGGACCATCGCATCTTGCATCACCACACAGAACTTTATTGCGATTCTGTGCTGCGATACTAGAAACAATGTTCTCCTTGCTTCTCTTCCACACATCATGGAAGGTTGGTTGCACAACGTGTTTGGAATGTTCATAGAAAGTTGGGTCTGAGATGCACTGAATCCTTATATGTGGCAGCATCCTCAGTACTTTCTGTGGTGACAGTCCACTGAACCCAATGGTTGCTGACAGCAGTATATTTCCTGCTGGATAGTCACCAATGAGAGGCTGTGACAACCATGTTCTTCCATAGCCACAATTTGAACAGCTCTGCTGTACTACAATGAATGTCCCCTTTATTTTAGTCACAGTTGGACTGTTTGCTGACTGGCACTGCATACAGATGCTAAACAACCGCAGTAAGCATGACTCGAACACTATACACTTTCTTTCCTGCCACTGCCACTCACTTGTTGCTTTAGATGTTTCTGCCTCTGATAACCTAATGAGGGACAGCAGAAATGAGCTGTGTGTTGCAGCAAAACTGTACATGTGGAATACATATATTGACTTGTGACCAATAAGTATGTAACTGTCATGTACTTTCACTGAGTGTCACACATCGATGGTGCTCTTCTCTTTGACCATCTGACTGCCTTGAGCACACTGCAGGAACTCAGTAGCACAGTCTGCCGTGCATCATTCTTCCTCTGTTTATATAACTTGCTAATAAGTTAACCATTGCATGGGACTGTTTCTACATGTAACTTGTCAATCTGACGTGTGTGCCATGTATTATTGACACATGATTTCTACAATGCGGTTGTCAGTACACATGGAAATATCAATACAATAGTTTGCTGCTGTTATGGTAGCTGCACAACAAATGTGATTATTATTCATGCAAGGCACAATGGTCCCATTTGCATGTCATCATGGCAACAATTCCATGCGGCATGAAGTGATGCACCGCACTCAGTGCACCACACAACCTGTCACGGGTGAGGTGCCCAGTGGGAGCCCCATCCATTCAACAGCCACCCACTCCATCCAGGGGCAACTGCATGCCATCCACACATAGGTGTGCCCCTGGAAGGACAATTTGATGCACAACCTGGAGAGCATGACCTGTTAGGATGACGCTTCCTGTGGCACACAACAAGTAAGCACACACAACCTATCCCCATGCTTGTTACACACCCGGTACATGTGGTAATTCATTGCAGCTCACAGAACAACCAAAACCAGTGCGAGCCATACCCATTGACCAGTAAATCTACAGGAAGCTGGCACCCCCACTTCACCAGAATGCATCACCCACCACACCAGAAGAAGACAATCACTAACCACCACAGTCCCATATGCCTACATATCTCACCCTCAGCAATCAGCACAACCCACCTTCATACCATCACAGTTTACCACCAACAGATCTGTGTGCGACTGTCAGATAATGTACATCCTGCGGCCCATTGCTGACACTTTGAAGTTCACACTACAGGCCCACATGTCAACAGTGTCCACCAATTACAAGCAGGATGTACATTGCCTGTCACTTGCACGGTGCTCTGTCGGGGAGCTGCCATGTTTCTAGGAGGATGTGTCATGGAATGTGAACAGACTGAAGTAAATCAGACTTAGTTAGAATGTTGTGCATTGCATGACATGCTCATTCACAGGGTTTGTGCCACATAGTGCATTTGACACACTGATATCTCTCCTCTGATATAATGTACAGCTTTGCATGCAGTATGATAACTGGTGCCGACTATGCACCCATACATTGGAGAAATGACCACCTTGTGCCTACACATCAGATCACCTGCAATAAATTGAAGGCTACAGTTCCCTGTATCTCATGCACTCCAGCATTAAAAGAGTTCTTCATGCTGCACATTATTATGACCTTCACATCCTTCTCCTCACTGACCCATGACCACAAGCGATGTAAGCAGTACTGACGTTTACTGTTCCTGTACAAAATTACATAACCTGCAGCCACCTTGTGTTGAAACACAGTAGGCACATTCACGACCAGTACTCAAGTATGATTATGTGACCATGTGTCCTATGCACACCATCGGTGTTGTGAACTGCTGCACAGATGTTGGTGTTACCCAGTAACAGAGTGAGCCAGGTACCCACATGATCTGTCATGATTATTCCTTATTCATCTACTGTCACGGTGCCACATTTTAAATTCTGTATGTATTGTAATACTTCATTGTTTATTACAATACTTTCAAAACGATATCTTACCTCGCTTCTGCATTACTTATGTCTACCTCTAACTCACTATCTGAGCTGGCTGGTACATAGCTGACATCTTTAGCGTCAGGAAGTGGCTCACTGTCTGACTCGGACTCTGAACTAGGTACAGGTGAAGATGTGAAAAGTTGGTGTACCATGGCATCTGTCTGTACACTTGCATCCTTGTACTTTGGTACTGACTGAATGGCTGACAAGAGATATCAAGTGCATAATACACATTAATAATTTTGACAGTGGTCACCATGACTGTAATTTTTCAATATGAAATATCACAATATATATTACTTTGACACCATGTGCAACTCTTCTGTCATGTACAAAACACAGTATGAAGACTCAACGTCGGTTCTTTGTTGAAGAGTAACCATGATGTGCTTGCTGCATGCCTTGGCACGTCGCGAAGTGGGACAGCAATCCTGTACACGTGCCACCTGTAGCATGCATATCTCCATTACATCATGCTGACCATGTACAGCATTGCTGAAGCATGAAACTGTGAATTGTTATGCTACCATCGACTGTCATTTGACACCGCTGAATTCCGCAGTCAATGTGTGCAAAACCAGCATGGGCCATGTGATAACAGTAACCAAAAACTATCTGTTATGACTATAATGTAATAATGTGGTACACTTCAGAGCGTACGACATTCCAGGTAACACAGAATAGCACTGATCAGGTAAGACAATGGTGCAATACTGTGCATAGTGATATATGTGGGATTTCAGCATTCTCACTATCCCAAGCACAGTACAGGACCTCTGCTGGGACTGGCTTCTGCCGAGCAGCTGCCATGTCTCAATGGAATGAGACACAGCAGCAGGACCACATGCATTGATTCTGGGAACCTGTTTTAGTCCTGATCCAAGAAAACTGAAATATTTGTTTTATTTGCGCTGCCCCCAAATTGCACATCACACCTGATGGAGACGAGAATGTTTATTGTGGGGTGTTTACCACATGCCAGAAATAGAACTGTTCTGTCAGCGTGATTTTTCACATGCGTCACAATGTCATGCAACATTATGACCCAATGCCTGGGGTCCATATGGCCTTTGCACAACATAATGCATACAGGGAGCAAAAACCACGAGTACTCAAAGTACCCATGGTGTCAGGCTACCTCATCCGAACAGTATTATATACACCTGCCATGTCCACAGAAACTCATCAGCACTGCAGCGTCCACAGTAGCACAAACGCCAAGGCAGCCATCATGAAAATGTGGATGGCAAAGTCTTCCATTGTCAAGTACAGGTGGACCAGGGTGCCATGCAGCTGCTCTTTTGACAACATGCACTTTAACTACGTAAAGAAAGGTCACAGCACCACAATGGGCTCACATGGGGAACAGTGACCAAATGCGTTGAATAACGCTAGCTAAAATAGAATTATATCTGTCTGTATTTAAAGCTTGGCACAGGTACAGCACATTTTATAGCACAGCAACTGACCAACACATGGCAAATACATACCACTTACTGTACTGATTCCATCAAGTCTATTCATTTAATATTTTTTACACAACCCATGTGTACCAATCTTAACATGCTGTTTTCTGACAGTTGCACTGATTAATAAGGGACGAAAGCTAACTTTTACAACTCATCCTGACAGTACTGTAGTTGAAGTTTGAAAGTATCACATTTGTAACAATGAAATATAATTTCTTGTTTATTGAGGAGTATAATGAGATTGGCTTTACACATACTGTGCCCAATACACTACGCAGCTTTATATCCTGATTCTTGTGATGGACAATGAAAACACAGCATTATAATACATACTATTACCTATGCTTTTACATGGTGGTCTTTTCAAGGATTTCTGAGTGGACCGTGACACATAAGTAGTTCCTGACACCTCACTGTGTTCTTGGACTTGATAGTATGTTATATCTGAGGTGATGTCAACTGCTGGATTACAGGTATCAGAAATGTCTGGCGCCACATCAGTATCACTGGATATCGGACCGGTAGTGTCATCCACATCAGCAATGTCCTCGTACTGGTGAATTATCTTGGGAATGAAGGGTAAATCAAAGTGAAATGAAGTCATGTCATTTTACACTAATGTCTAAAGTGAACATTACATGTATAAAAGACAAAGAACCTCTGTGCGTAAACACTGAGGCAAGGGTTACCCCAAAGGGCATTTGGCTGGGAAGCCAAGTTTCAAGAAAATACAAAATCACACATGCCCCCACAATGCAAAGCATCATGGGCTATATATGCAAATCACCACAGAATGTTATGCTGGTCCAACTTTAAGCAGAATTGTATGGTGCCGAAAGGCCTCTGGCACAGTTTGCAAAGGGTGCTAACAGAAGGGCTTCTGTTGCACCTTCCTAAACTCTTCGGCTCACTCTGCAGTGGACTAACTCTCTTAACCATGATGAGTAAAACACATGTGTTATGTATAAATATAATGCACATGTGGTTATGCAGTTCACATGATAAATGTTCCTCAGAACTGCTGCATGTAGGCACCGTAGCTACAGTACACCAGTTACACACAGCTTTACAGCATCAAGAAAATGATATGCACGCCGTTTGCCATGGTAAAAGTGTCACAATGTGCCTGCTACTCACAGGCTGTACACATGTGTAGACAGGTGAACAGCACCATACCGCTGCACGACTGTAGTGGTGTAAACCCATCACTGTCAACAGACAGGCAGCCACAATGTACAGTATTAGCAGGCAGCTATTTAAGCAATAAGGAACAATAGGGTGTGGGTTATTGGGGATTTTCCCACGCCTTGTGTGGTATGTCACGTGGTTAAATCACCCAATAACTCATGCTCTGGAGTGCCTTACTGTGATTATACAATGGCCCCATGTGTAAAATAAATGTAAAATATGTTTCATTATGTTGTTTATAAATGACATTCCTCAGCCATGGATTATGCAGGATTTACCCACGGTCATCTGACATGTTTACACCAATGAGGTTACAGGATGTTCACTACACCATTGTATAATATTCCATACTGTATGGTAGGATGTCAGAGAACAGTACAGAAACACAGGTTGCATTATGTCTGTATCACCTACTTCAGGACTCGGGGGAGTGATGTGCATACTATTTCATACATTGATAGTCATCTACATCCATACACTGTCAGGTCACACACACACACACACACACACACACACACACTCAGTCCAAACCAGCAAGATACACACGCACACATACATATACAGAAACTCACACGAAAAACAAGACAGAATCACAGACACAGACACACACACAGGAAGACACACATACAGAATGACACACAAAGAAGTGCAAACACATGCTTACACAGAAGCATGCAGATGTGAGAGTGCATGCAGTGAAACACACACACAGTAGATGCAGCAGAAGCATGCCATCCGTGAGCCACTGCCCAGGATTTGAACCTAGTCCGAGCTTACAGCAAGGAGGGCCAAACCGCAATGTTTTATGTCACAGTAAGCATGTCCATGATGCAACATGATGGCACCACCAGAACTATACCTTCACTTTACTGGCACTGAACAGCCACAACAGGCACACACTCAGAAGCAACACATAGAGTCAGAACCACAGTCAAATACATAGACACACAAATACAGTCACAGAGACACAGTAACGAAAAACACACACACACACACGTGCATATCCAAGCACGCATATTCACACAGATAACACACACTGCCACACACACACACACAGAACCAGACATGCATATGCATACACACACACACTCAGAAAGAGACGCATGATCCATGATAGTAGATACATTTCTTCCCAAGGAACACACTGTCACTTACCACAGGAAAATGGAAAGTAACAAAGACCATGCCAATACTGCCCTCTGCCAACTGTCTTTTCTGACAACGCTCCACCTATCTTCTTCCTTTTAATACTTGGTTCTGAATATGATGATCCAGCACTGTTGCCACAGGAACGACATAGCATGTCAGCCGTTGATTCAGCAACCTGCAAAGTAACACTTGGAGTGCGTGGCGGTGAATGAATTATTATGGCACAGCCGTGAGCAGCAACTGAAAGCATTGACAAACTTCATTCTGTACTGAAGCACTATGGGCGAGATCATAGCAGTCCTCAGTAAAATGTGCCGAACAAAGCCCACTGAACTCACTAGGCCCAACCCAGTCAGCAAGCTTTGTTTTCACAAAAGTGTTCCACAGTCGAAGGTAATGAGGGTCCTTAGGGAAGGTAAACAAAGAAAACCCCATTTTATGGGTGTTTCCACAATTGGCAGCAACCCACTGAGATGGCATTATGTAGAAACAAGATACACTGAGGAGAGTCAAGTGTAATGAATGACTACAGTACCTACAGCTATAAATTTGAATTAAAAGTTTACAATGTGACCACTATAAGCAGAAACATCTGCACAGAACACAGCTATCCAGCAATTGCATAAAGTAATGCTTATTATGTTGTTCTGACGATGCTGTTAACAATTATTGAGGACCACATATGATTTACACTATTCAGAAAATAAATACCAAGAAATGGCAAAGGAAGAAAGGCAGCAGTTATCAATGTAGCACAAAGTCAGTAACAACTGAGACATAAAAGTGCATGTCTCAATACAGTAAAGTACAGTGGCATGAATACCTCTTGAGAAACACTGCAGTGACTTTTATGGCGAGACAACACAGTAGCATGACAAACCAGTGACACAGAAACCCCACTGCACATCAAGACTAACAATTATATATCACTACATAATAAGCTTTAGTACACAGCGGCATACACTAGTATTAGCAGAGGAACTGTTATGTCTCATATAACTGTCACCTCAGTTACAACCTGTACACAAAGCAGTGTGGGATAAAGTATAACATATGAATAATGCACCTCAGAAATTACAACACAATTACATGTGAGCCACAGAATAATGCACCTTGGACTGAAACGTCACTCACATAGCATAATGACAGACAGATGGCAATACTATGCATGATTAACAATGCAGTGTGTCAGCTAGTAACTACAACCATGTAAATAATAGTTTTACTACAACACACAATCAAAAAAAACAATTAAAAGCCATGACAATAACTCCTATTCTGCCCACACAGATAACAGCTGAGCTGTCAAACCATCACAATGCAGATGACACACTAAATAACAGGGAAACGGTAGCCAGAGCAAACTATGCTCTCTGCAAAGTAAAATAAAGTACTGTTCAGCACTGTGCAAGGTAATTATCTACACACATTTAGCCTCTCCACAAATAATACAGAGAAAAGGTACAATTCTTGTGTGCTTCCTATGATCATTCACGCGCCTGACCGCTAGACCAAAATAAATGCTGTCAGTGGCTACCTCAGGAGAGTGCATCAGTTCCGGTCAGAGAGACAAATCAGGCGGCTGCAGCTTGTGGGTACAGCATGGTAGTACACATTTACAAATATTTTATTGTGCAAATTGATTACTAATGAAACTGTGATGCATTTTGACATGGCACCACAAGAACTATGGGACAGTGAGTCAAAATACTACTTGCAAACCTCCAGAGTCCTTCTTTAAAGCTATCCAACAGGGTGGATATACAGGAAGGGCCACAAGCATGATAGCTGACCTCAGGAAATTAGAGTATTTGTCAAAACACTGGCAGTTAAAATTTAATGGTAATGAATGTAGGTCACGCACCTGGAAAGTGAAACCCAGGGTAAAGTACACTCTGGATGGGCACCAATTGGAAGTGGCAAAGATGGAAAGGGACCTGGGTGTATTCATCACCAATGAATTCAAAGTCACAAAACAGTGTAAAAAGCAGCACAGCTAGCAAGTGGCATCCTCGACCGTGTGGAGGGTATTACAATCAGAAAGCAAGAGGTAATTATGTCACTGTACAGATCCTTAGTAAGACCACACCTGGAGTACTGGGTCCAGTTCCGAGGTCACACTTGAAAAAAAGGACATAGGCAGATTAGAGACAGTGCAGATAAGGGCTACTAAAATGGTGCAAGGGTACACCATGAGACATATGAAACTATGCTCAAGGTACTACAACTGTACTCACTGGAACAGAGAAGAAATAGAGGAGACATGATAACAACATTTAAATCCATCAAGGGAATAAACAAGACTGAGAATCTCTTCCAAGTAAACAAAGGAACTCTGACATGGGGACACAACTTGTGTCTGGTGGAGACAAGTTCAGGAGCAACTATAGAAAGTACTTTTTCATGGAAAGGGTGATAAACCCATGGGACAAACTGACAGCACATGTGGTGGCAGCTAAGACAATAAGAGAATTTAAACTAGCATGGGACAGACAGTGTGGACAGCTTGGCTTGAACAATTAAAGCGGAGGAGGTAGTCACCTTGGGCAGACTAGATGGATCAAATGGTCCCCATCTGCTGACACCATTCTTATGTTCCTTCCTAAACCTCCCCCCTGTGAGCTTCCACTCATGGCCACATGACTGCGAGCTAGTATTCAAGTTAAGCAGTTCCTAGTTCACCCTGTTAATTCCTTTAAGGAATCTGAAGGTCTCCATCATATGTCCCTCTCTTCTAGTCTCCAGTGAGAACATGTTCTGTGCACTCTTCATAGAACTTGCCCTGTTGGCACTGAAACATTTTTGTTGCCCTGCACTGCACCATTTGAAACCTATCCCTCTCCTTTCTGGTCTCCAGTGAGAACATGTCCTGTGCACTGAGGTATTCTTCATAGAACATGCCCTGCTGGCACTGAAACATTTTTGTTACCCTGCACTGCACCATTTTGCAGCCTGTCCCTCTCCTTCCTGAGGTGAGGGGCACCAGCACTAGGTGCAGTACTGTAGTGAGGCCTCACCATGGATTTATACAAGGAAAAATTACCTCCCTGTTCTGCTGTCAGTACTCCTCTTGATACATTCTAGCATCCTGTTTGCCTTGCTGTAAGCTTTGCTGCACTTACTTGATTGCTTTAGGGGGTCGTTGATGTTAACCTTGAAGTCTCATTCCTGAGCTGTGATACTGAGTCTCAACCCTTCCATCCAGTACTCCGTCCTGGGGTTCTTGTTCCCCAGGTGCATAACCTTCCTTTTTTAATTTGGCATTGAACTGGCTGCTCAATCCTTGACCACCCTGCTAGGTTTTGCAAGTCTCTGTGCATGTCTTGTATTCCCTAGTCACTATCCACCCGCACAGAGAACTTAGTGTCATCAACAAAAAGATGCAACCTGCCTCAGGTGCCCTCATCAGTGTCACTGATGAACATGTTGAAGAGGACCAGTCCCAGGACAGATCTCTGTGGTACCCCTGCTCATGACATTCCACTCTTCTGATTTTAAACCTATTGACCAACACCCTCTTGTTGCCTCCCCTTTAGCCAGTCACCAGCCCAGTTTACTGTGGCCCTAGCCACACGCAGATCCTCCATCTTCTTGAGCAAGTGTCCATGCGGCAGTGAGTCAAAAGCCTTGCTGAAGTCAAAGTTGAGCAGATCTCCACAGTGCGCCTGAATCCCGTTCCCTCATTACCCAGCCAAAGAACACTATCAGGTTAATCTGTCAGTGACACTGGAAGAGTAGGTAGGGGCTCAAAGTAATGATGGGCTCTACTGGACTAATAAGTAGGCTGCTTAGAGGGGACTAAATATTTGTGCCAAGTTATAGAATCTCCAACAATGGCTGTGTGTGTGTGTGTGGTATGTGGACAGCAGCTATGATGTGGGATTATCCTGTGGGGCGAAATGAAGTAGAAGCTGTTTAAAAATCAACAGCAATCAGCATAATGGCTGTTTATTATCAGTATCCCCAAGTAGTGCTCAGATAATGCTGCATAATGACTGTTTAGTATTGTGACCGGGTGACCCCTGTCATGGAAGGGTGCCCTGAGTCTGTTCTAGATCCCCCCCAAAGACTCATTAAAATGCTTAGGAAGCACAGAAACAAAAAGTAAAAGTGTAGAACAGGAACAGCAGTCCCCCTTGTGTTCTGTTCCCTGTGTTTCTAGAAACTGCCCTTGGCAAAGGACAAAATGAAAAGCAAAAGCTGATGGCTGCACTTTACAGCTGTAGGCAAATGTCGAACTGTTTTCTACAGCTCTAAATAAAGCAGTTAATTAAGCAGCTTGTGCACCATTGTGTGGTATAGGTTTTCATCTGCTCTAATGAAAGTTTAAAAGAAGACAAATACCTCAAACAATAATAACATAGTTGCAATGACAGTAGGACTCTGGGGTCCCATTAAGATTATCTGTGGTGTTTAGCTAAACTCCTAGTAAGGTATACATTGCTTTAAGTAGAAGAAAATAAAATACATGTTTGGGCCTTGTTTACCAAAGGAAATTTACAAGATGCTTACCTGAGTTTAGTGCAGGAGGGTGCCAGTTTGTAAGTCAGAAAACACAAGAAAGCTAGATAAAGCTCTAAGGATAACTTTTATGAAACAGTCATTCTTTACCTGTGGGGAGCCCCTTTACTGTATATGGTGCTGTTATAGGGCTGGCAGCCCACAGACTGTCTGATTTTTGTGGAACTCCCAGTTAGTGAGGTCACTGCCAGAGGTGGAGCTAGGGGAAATTAAGTTCCTCATAGCTATAATATTGTGTAGCCAGGCCAGAATGAATATTATGTTAATGTTGCTAGGACTCCTATTAACCACGGCTTGGAAATATCCCTTTTTCTTATGTTTAGGCCAGGATATGAGCCTCATAGAGATGTATTTTTAGTTAAAAGACATAATGTGGGTGTTTCCCAAGGAAGTGATGTCACTAGGACACAGAATAAAAGATTGCCGCTAGAGGCTTTAATTTAGATAAGGCATCAGTCTAGAACTGACTGTGAGAGGTGTAAGACCTTAAGTTTAGAAGGCTTGTGTCTACACCCTAGACAGCATTGATATTATTGACTTAATGACAATTTTCTTATTTTCTGTTCTAAATAATAATCATTTTATGCTACAAATAATAAAATGATAAATGCCAGCCTGGCATTTTTTATGCACTGATTTTGATGTCTGCCTGCTAATTGTCTCCTGAACAACAACCCCGCTACAGTTGGTGTCAGAAGTGGGATGTCCTGGCTGAGTGTCTGAAGGATACACGGGAGAGCTCAGTCAGGGGTACTGGAAATAGTACCTCAGGAGAGAGGCAGAAAAGTGCATGGCGCCAGTGGAGATGAGGATATGTGGAGATGGTGACCTGGGCGAGGCACCAAGAAACCAGATGGAAGACCAGAGGAGGCTATTACAATGGATGAATGAATGCTGGATGGAGGCAGAGTGATGATGCCAAGAGCTGGAGATCCAATTGGAGCAGGCCAGGGATTTATCCAGGAGAGATGAGCCTTGGATTATGGACATGGAGACAACCCAGATGGAACATTCAGAATCTGAACTTCCTATCCTTCCTATTTTCCCAGGAATGTATTGGACTGAGGACAATGGAGTGGTAATGCTGGAGAAGTCCCCAGGTAAGACTGTTCTTGTGGACCTAGGGGTGAAGACTACAAGCAACGTAGAAAAGGCTCTAGGAGCTGAAGGGACTTTAAAATGCATTGGACTCTCTAATTCACAATGTAATGACTTGCTTAGAGTAAATTGGGAAAAAGAACAAAAGGAAGATCCTGAAGTATCTAGGTTAGGGGCTCATGTCTTAGTTCAGGATGGAAAACAGGATAATAAAGGGATACAAAGGAATTTGTTGAGGTGGTATGAAATGAAGAATGGGGTGCTCTACCATATGAGGCCTAACCCCCGGACCAAACGGGTGGACGCAAGGGTTGTGGTACCCATGAGTTTAAGAGAGAAGGTATTGAAGACTGTGGGAGACAGCCAGTCGGGGAAAATATGTCATGGAGAGGTACTGGCCTGTATCACTCAATCATATTACTGGCCTGGCATGTATCAGCAGGTGGCCAACTATTTGAATGTTGGTGCCTATCACGGGCAGAGAAAGGTGCCAGAGCTATGGAAGGGTGAAACCACTGCCAGGGTTGAAGGCCAATATACATGGCACCCATGGAAGAGGTGGCAGTTTTGACACAGAGGCAGGTCAGGATGGGAACTATGTAAATTCTTGTCAGAGAAAGGATCTGGTACTAGTAAAGTTGCTGTAGTATAACAGGGACTTCATAGGAAAAGTATACTTGTACATTTATGGAAAATTAATTCATAATGATACTAATGGAACGTACAATCTGCATTGGGTGGTACTGATGTTGACAGAAATATATAATCTGGTACACAGCGGATTCTAGGTGTAACAGTTTAAATTGCCCCAGGGTATGTTGTATTGTATTGTATTGTATTGTATTGTATAATGGTAGTACTGTGCAATCTGATTAAAGGGACTCTGGGGTGGAGCTTCTTGGTGAGGGTGGGCCAGAGCTCCACCATGCCCCTTGTTGGGATGAGTATAGGTATTGGACAACCAGTAGTTGGTTGCCCTCTTAGGTGGGGAGGAATGTGACCGGGTGACCCCAGTCATGGAAGGGTGCCCCGAGTCTGTTCTAGATCCCCCCCCAAAGACTCACTAAAATGCTTAGGAAGCACAGAAACAAAAAGTAAAAGAAAAGTGCAGGACAGGAACAGCAGTCCCCCTTGTGTTCTGTTCCCTGTGTTTGCTAGAAACTGCCCTTGGCAAAGGGACAAAATGAAAGTAAAAGCTGATGGCTGCACTTTACAGCTGTAGGCAAATGTCGAACTGTTTTCTACAGCTCTAAATAAGAGCAGTTAATTAAGCAGCTTGTTGCTGCTTTACTTTAAAAATATGCCATTCTGTGTGGTATAGGGTTTTCATCTGCTCTAATGAAAGTTTAAAAAGAGAAGACAAATACCTCAAACAATAATAACATAGTTGCAATGACAGTAGGACTCTGGGGTCCCATTAAGATTATCTGTGGTGTTTAGCTAAACTCCTAGTAAGGTATACATTGCTTTAAGTAGAAGAAAATAAAATACATGTTTGGGCCTTGTTTACCAAAGGAAATTTACAAGATACTTACCTGAGTTTAGTGCAGGAGGAGTGCCAGTTTGTAAGTCAGAAAACACAAGAAAGCTAGATAAAGCTCTAAGGATAACTTTTATGAAACAGTAATTCTTTACCTGTGGGGAGCCCCTTTACTGTACATGGTGCTGTTATAGGGCTGGCAGCCCACAGACTGATTTTTGTGGAACTCCCAGTTAGTGAGGTCACTGCTAGAGGTGGAGCTAGGGGAAATTAAGTTCCTCATAGCTATAAAATTGTGTAGCCAGGCCAGAATGAATATTATGTTAATGTTACTAGGACTCCTATTAACCACGGCTTGGAAATATCCCTTTTTCTTATGTTTAGGCCGGGATATGAGCCTCATAGAGATGTGTTTTTAGTTAAAAGACATAATGTGGGTGTTTCCCAAGGAAGTGATGTCACTAGGACACAGAATAAAAGATTGCCACTTGAGGCTTTAATTTAGATAAGGCGTCAGTCTAGAACTGACTGTGAGAGGTGTAAGACCTTAAGTTTAGAAAGTTTGTGTCTACACCCTAGACAGCATTGATGTTATTGACTTAATGACAATTTTCTTATTTTCTGTTCTAAGTAATTATCATTTTATGCTACAAATAATAAAATGATAAATGCCAGCCTGGCATTTTTTATGCACTGATTTTGATGTCTGCCTGCTAATTGTCTCCTGAACAACAACCCCGCTACAATTATTAGTAGCCCCCGAGTAGTGCTCAGATAATGCTGCATAATGACTGTTTATTATCAGTATCCTCCGAATAGTGCTCAGATAACGCTGCATAATGATTGTTTATAATCAGTATCCTCCGAGTAGTGCTCAGATAACACTGCATAATGACTGTTTATTATCAGTATCCCCAGAATAGTGCTCAGATAATGCTGCACAGTCAAGGTTAGAATGGGGTGCAGTGGCCAACCTGGAACATCAATAAGGGAGGCCACAGGGCGACACATTCGTATCAGTTTTCCGCTTACACGTAATACATTAGCTCTATGTTTGCACCTTAAATTGACTTGCAGTACTCAAACAACCCCTTTTAATTAGACAATAGATTGCAAATGCAAAATCTGGAAACTGGTCAGGTACCCAAAAAGAGGGGGTCTGCCTGGAAATTTCCTGGAATCTGGGTGGGCCAGTCCTATTCTGTGTACAGCAGAGTCTCTAAAAATGGTAGTTGTGCTGTGTTTGCTAGGGGAGAGAATGAGGACAGTTGCTACTGTGTGGGTTTATATTGTTACAGATGTGGGAAAAAACCCAGGAAAAGGTATCAGAAATGTGTTATTTTGCACCAGAGAACACCACAATTTCAACAGCTTCTGGAGGCCTTGGCTGACCCCAGGACCCCGGCATATTGTTTTGAGGCCCAGGCCCCAAACAGTAGCTCATGCTAGCAATGCCTCTGCCAAATAACAGCTAAACATTACTGGTAAGCAATCTCAGGAGGATGTGTTAGTGAGACGATGAGTTTGACAACCAACCCAGGTACCTGTTATGTTACAATTGGGCAAGCTGTACTGCTGGGCAGAGTCCAAAAGCACAGTAAGTGGATATAAAAAGTGACGGGGTGGGAGAAAAATTACAGTTTAGGAAAAGCAGCCTAGCAAAAAGAGAAAATGGGATAGAAAAATTGTGGTCTAGTTGCAGAGTCTAGGCTGAGTAGAGGAGCCAGTCATAGGGCGGATTGCCCAAAAGCAGCCAACACAGGAGCAATACCCCCCATCACCTCTGGCATTCCACAAGGCTTAGTTCTTGGCCCCATCCTCTTCTCCATCCTCCTAAATGACCTGCCAAACTCCTGCTCCTCTTCCGCCATACACATGTATGCAGACGACACAGTGCTCTTCACCTCCGGCCGGACCCATGAAGAAGTCTCTTCCAAACTTCAAACTGACTTCAACAAAATCCAACTCTGGTTCAATAGCAACCAACTCTCCCTAAATGCTAAGAAAACCAACTCTATGACTTTTGGCACCAAATAACGCCTTTCCAAACTCAACTCCCCTCTGAGATTCCACACCCTAAATAATACCGTCCTCGAAGAAGTACCCTCCTTCAGGTATCTCGGGGTTTGGCTTGACCACCACCTCTCCTTTTCCACTCACGTCAATGCCATCATTTCCAAACTGCGCCCCAAACTTGGTGCCCTCTATAGAAACTGCACTAGTCTCCCTTATCCTGTCAGATGCGAAATTGTTCAAAAAAATTATTCTACCCTCCTTCGACTACTGTGATGTAGTTTACAGTTCCGCTGCACAGACCACCATAGCCAGATTAGACCCCCTCTTCAATGCTTTTTGCTGCTTTGCCCTCGATGTCCCCCCGATCACATCACTGTACGCTTTATCATTCCCTGTCCCTACCTTCGCTGAGCAACCGGCGCCTAATTCATTGTGCTAAATTCATTTCCAACTTCTGGTTCAGCTCCCTCTCTCCCTCCTTATCTCGCACCCACCCTAACCTCCCCACCCACCCCTCACACCCTCAGATCCACTGACCCTAGACTACTATTCGCTCCTCACTGTAAGACCACCACTGGCCAATCTGAATTCTCTATCTCTTCCTAAACTCTGGAATGGCCTGCCCATCCAGGTCCGACATTCTTCATCCAAGCTCTCCCTTTCATATGCCCTCTCTAACTTCTTTGCACTTAACTGCTGCTGCCCCTGACCACCCTCCCATTGACACCTCCCCCGGTGCCTGACCAGTGGCCTGGCCACGCCTAATTGTCTGGCTTATATGCTACCCTGCACACTTATACCCTCTCTATTACCTACCCCGCACTCGCAATTTTCTCCCCTCCCCCTTCCCATCAACCTAAGCTCCCCATCCCCACTCCCTCCTCACTCACCTTGACCTCTCCCCTATACACCTATGTTTCTACACTCTCCATCTCTCCCCCCCATCTTGCCCTCCAAATCCTTCCTCTCTACTTTATGCATCTCCCTGAAGCTCAACCTCCGCTACTGACACTCAAATTCTGCTGCTATTACCTCTGTTCTGTAACTGGCACTTATGTATTTCATGTTTTGCCTCAATGTGTACCCTTGTATTGTATACCTTGCCTTGCGATCATGTTCTGTACTGTTTACCTCGTTGTGTAACCACGATTTGTATAACCTGTACTTGCTGTGCCTGCGCTGTGCTGAACTGCACTACCTACGTAATAAGTTCAAATGTAATCCCTCCCAACTATGTACCTTTTCCATATTATGCTACTACAAGTTCAACTATTGTATGTATACCTGCCTCCTCTGTAACCCCCCCCAGGTCACACCGTGAGACGAGCATCTTTTTGTTCAGTGTGTCTTTCCTGGTGAAACCTTTTCAATAAATAAATAAATAGCGCAGAGGCACCAAAACTCAAAAATGCCAGCACTACTTGGAGGGACTGTACCTGCTTAGATGGGAAATGGAGATACCTGGAGGGTGAGGTGGGTGGCAGTGAGCTGCAGATGCTGCTCCACTGCAGGGAGCGTGCCCAGTCAGTGGGGCTCCGAATCTGTGACGAGAAGAGCAGAATATTAGCTTTAGTAGGCCTAAATTGGGGGGGGCAGGGTTTAGACATTGACTGTAGACAGCAAAGCAGCAGGGAGCCAGAGGCAGCAGGAGTAAAAATAACTCAATCGAGGGCAGAGAATTTCACTAGAAGGAACTGAGAGAAAGAAGCAGGGGGCAGGTCGAGTCAGCTACAGCTCCAAGGGGGGGGGATTAAAGGTAGCGTGAGAACAGAGAGGAGAACTTATTTACTAAAATTACCTAAGCACAAAAAAGATTGGAACATTCTTGCTTTTCAAAACCAGAACACTCTTGCTTTATAGATACAAACAGCAGCAGAGTAAAAAAACGCAGTACAAAGTTATACAGTGGTAGAATATGTATTTATTTATTTTTTGTTGGCCGGGTAAGTGCACTATACAAATTCTGCCCATTTTCAGGCACGACTCAGGGAGGGGGATACAGATGAATGCCAACTGACTTTGAACCAGATAAAGCTGTTGGTGGTATTTTAGTGAATGGGGGAAATTTGGCCAGGGCACCGGGGAAATTACCCTACTGACCTGTAGGGGGAACCTCTGGTCTACAAGATGGCCACTTTCACTGAGTCATCAGCAGAAAAGGATGTGCAAGACATAGGTGGATTTAGAGGGGGGCTAAGGGTGCTATGGCTCCCCCATCACGGAGCTCCTCTATTGGTAACACACTGTGCTGCATTCTTACTCAGCATGCACTAATGCCTCCATGAAAGTTGCCTGAGCCACACGGGTCTCATTTGTCCTCCAGTGTCCTGGTAGTGCAGCAAACAACTATCTCCACATGCATTGCATAGTTGATCCCCCCCCCGGAAAAGCCAGTCTCCAGCATGAATTTCTTACTAATTTTCATCCTACGCTATGTGGTCAGGTCCCAGCACTGTGGCAGCAGCTGGTCTTGCCTTTGTGAGCCTGCACATTCATTCTCTACTTTTGCAGGCTGGGTGCAGCTCCTTTGTTCATGTGCAGGGGGGGATTCATGCGTTGGGGGAGGTACAGCTGCGGCAAAACAGAGTGGACCTTAACAATACAAATCTCAACCAGGTCGCCTGGTGCTCACTGCTCCTGATTTGCTGTTGCATCCAGGGGCACCTTCTTTAAATGTCTGGGCTACCAAAACAAGAGTGAGCTGTAATTCATTCACTCAGAAGATTAATTCTGGAACAAAAGATGAGTGAGTGTACTACTGAGGAGCAGATGGAGAAAGAGCAGAGCCTATAAGTGAAGAGCAGAGCCCAAGGTTTCAGGTGGCAGGAGTCCAGTAATGCAGGATAGATGTGGCCTTGGTAAATCAGCACAAGGAGTTGTAGTGATGTTCAGGTCATCTTCCTGTAGCTGAAGCAAGCTATAGCTGACAGCTCTGCTCATTAGGAGTCATGGGGTTAGTGTGCGCTATCTAGAAAGAAAGAACTCAGCGGCCAGGTGACTGGAGACAGCACTCAACTAGGGGCACATAGACTTCAGCTTGCTGAAAATGGATCAAGTCTTCATTTAATCAGGTACTTTTTGCTTTAAAAAGAAAGACTTTCACAGTCTCAAACTATGGTGGGTGGGAGGTGGCTGCTAGGATGGGACAGGACATTAGTGTTCCATCAGACTGGGTGTGTAATAAATGTAGTACTAGTGTTATTCATTTCCAGTAGAGGGAGCTTAAATTCATGACATTAAAATTGTTTAAGGTCATTGCTAGTTTTGTCCTATATTGCAATTTGATTTTGGTGTGGATTTGCAGGAGAGGGAGTTGGAGATTAGTGCCCTCTTGTACCATGCTAGGAATGGCACAAAACTAATGCTGGGGCAGGTCTGGTCTCAGTGACAATATGAACCAGGAGAGGCAGAAACTGGTACATGAGACCTCTGAACTGAGGTAAAAACTTCAGCATGTACTGTATGTCTAATCTGTGTGGTCTTTTCAGTCATGGTTGTACAGTGTGAATGAGCACAGAGGGAATTAATAGACATAGGATTTAAAGGTGTTCTGCTGTATATTATGGCATGTGCAGGAGTTTCTGCATGCTTGGAGAGCAAAATTGCCAACAGAAGTCATAAGACCTTGTTTGGCACATTGACACAGGCAGTTACAAAACCAGAGAAAAAAGTGATAGAATCAAATATTTAGTTTGTGTAGTTCTATGTGTTGAATGGGGAGGGGGTGCAAGTTGTGATGTACCCAAGCAAGTGCCATTGCTAATAAAAAAAAAATGTATTTTTATATTTGTTTAAAAACTGTGTTCTGCTGTCCGCTTACTGACTTCTTGGGCCTATCATAAAATGAGATACCTCATAACATGGGGTTATCCCAGTAAAGGACATTTTAAAACAATAAAAAATATTTTATTTAAAATTGTATTTTCTGAGGGGCGTGGCCTGGCACCAAGCAAGATGGATGCTTAATTTCAGAGCTCTTCACTAACATCCAGTATCTAGCAACATCCTCTGCAATCTAAGCCAGAGATAACATTCTACTCTAAAGAACAAATGTAAGGAGAGATACATAGATACATAGATACATAGACAGTGTCGGCAGATAAGGGCCTATGGCCCACCCAGTCTGCCCATTTGAGCTTGTAAGTTTAGTTTGTTTTCCTAGAAGTCTGTTGCACCTTACCCCTGACCTCCAGAATTCCTTTATGTCTATCCCATGCATTCTTAAATCCCGTGATTGTTTCAGCCCCCACCACTTCCTCTGGCAGGGTGTTCCATTTGTCCACCACCCGTTCTGTGAGATATTACAGCTGTCCGGACAATTATTTTTCAGAAGATATCCATACAATTTACAATACACAATACTGCTGTGGATCTGAAAGAGAACCTGCAAGGCCTCACAATGACTCACTGTGATAAACAATTAAATACACTCGAAAAGATCGAAGAAATGTTCAACAAACTATCTACAGACATGAGCGACCTAAAAACTGCTACTCAACAAAATACACAAATGATGAAAACCCTTGAGTCCAGACTTGCATTTACAGAAAGTAAAATTCGTCTCAGTGAAGATTCCATACAAGAGTTAAAAACAACTATCAGATCTCAAGATCGAATGATTAAAGAACTACAATTTAAAATCGAAGACTTAGAAAATAGAAATCGAAGAAACAATCTTCATATATTTGGATTTCCTGAAGGTGTGGAAAGCAAGAATACCACAGCATTCTTACAATGGGAGCTACCACAAATACTCGGCCTACCAACTGGCAGTGAATTAATAAAAGAACGTTCTCACCATTCCCTAGGCCCAAAACCTTTGGTGGAGCAAAGACCCAGGCCTATAATTGCTAAATTTTTAAACTATGCAAGTATAGAATTAATCTTACAAAAATCCAGGAAAATTGGGCATCTCAGATGGCAGGATCATGACTATATATATATAGGCATACTGGAGGCATACTGATGAGTCCTGGTAGGACGAAACACTTGTCTATGTCTTCTGTTAGCACCCTTTGCAAACTGTGTGAGAGGCCTTTCGGCACCATGCAATTCTGCTTAAAGTTGGACCAGCATAACATTCTGTGGTGATCTGCATATGCAGCCCATGATGCTTTGCATTGTGGGGGCATGTGTGATTTTGTATTTTCTTGAAACTTGGCTTCCCAGCCAAATGCCCTTTGGGGTAACCCTTGCCTCAGTGTTTACGCACAGAGGTTCTTTGTCTTTAAATAGTTTTTATTTTAATGGGTTCACCACAATATATCCCAGGCACACTGCCTTAGGGGTGCTGGTCCATTCCACTGGGGTGTCAAACAGATGAGGCATACTGATGAGTCCTGGTAGGACCAAACATGTGTCTATGTCTTCTGTTAGCACCCTTTGCAAACTGTGTGAGAGGCCTTTCGGCACCATGCAATTCTGCTTAAAGTTGGACCAGCATAACATTCCGTGGTGATTTGCATTTGCAGCCCATGATGCTTTGAATTGTGGGGGCATGTGTGATTTTGTATTTTATATATATATATATATATATATACACCAAGACTTTTCTAAAGAACTGACAATGAAACGGAGAGCTTACACTACTGCTAGGCTAGTTATGCATCAAATGGGGCTCCACTTCACTCTTAGATACCCTGCAACTATGCAGATCTTCGTGGAGGGCTCTCATAAAGATTTCTATGACCCAGAGGCTCTGATGGCTTTTCTTAACTGTTACTCAACAACTCAACACAATGACTCTGCGGTCCAAAAAGCTCAATTTACAGTCGAATCCCTGATCAAAATCAACACTGATAAAATGTATAACAATGGTACCTTGGGAAAGCTGGTCCTGTTCTGAAATCTCCTGACAAGTCATTGGAAGGTCAGACCCGACCCTGTCGTAACAAGGCAATTCCTGAAACAGCTCAAGTAACAGCGCAGGGTTACAGTTCTGAAATATCAAGTAAAAATACCTCAAATCCGCTGCCATGGAGCTAACTATTCTAATGTTTCTGTGCAAAATAGATATGCCCTACTTCAGGATTTACCTTCCCCCTGTGATGGATTCGCTATAAAATCGGATATGCAATTAAGAGATGAGGAAAGCCATGAGCAGATGGATGCCTCCTGGTCATGTGATGGTGGCAGTTCACCTGTTAAACTTAATGAACCCCTGAAAAAGAAACGCCGTGGTAAGAGCAAACATAAAAGAGACTCCACATCTTTAAAGCACTTGAGATAAGATAGAGGAAATCATTGTTAATAATGCGCTATACTTCAGGTGAATCAGCAGTTTGACTCAAGATATCAGGGAATACACATCTGGGTCACTCTTACCCGCTACCTTTCAGCATAGATTTAATTCTCATCTAAATTTTACTTTTGGAAAGAACTGAACAGCAGCAAACACAGGTGGCTGTGTATAAAGATTGTGATATAATGGCTGTGGTGGGACTAGAACATATGATCTACGGCAATGTGATAATATACTAGCAACCACACTTCATAAATAGACTCCAAGCAAGTCTGGGGCTGACTTTCTTTTTGCCTTGGCTGATAATATTGTTTAATAGGCAAATTACCTGATGGGATAGCGTGTTTATATAATCCGCCTTTAAGATTTAAAAAAAAAAAAAAGCATCCGGTCTCGATATGAGTGGCTAGTCAAGGTCATTATATGGCATAGAATCCCAATTCTTTTGGATTTATACCCAGTACAAGGTCTCTTCACTGTATTAGGATACAAGCTGGGTTCTTAATTGAAGAACATCTTTATATGTCTTGTTCCTGCAAACTTATAAATGATTTCTGGAAAAATAGATGTGCTGGATCTCAGTTAATGAAATAAACTGCTATATCAAAACACACTTTAGTTTATGTAGGACAGATAATGGATCAACAGACTGGTATATACTAAAATTCTGTGATGACATATTCTTAATATCCCTGCAACTCAATTTTTTCCCTTCTTTTTTTTCCCCTCTTTCTTCCCTCTTCCTTTTTTCAATCCTACTTGCTGTTTGACAATATAAAGGTATGGGGAATTCTTTATGATAGATGAAAGAAATACTATATCCATCATAGAATATATGCATCTTCTTTCAATAGCTACTAGATCAAATACATCAACTACATGTTTAGGTACTGCTGAGCAGCCTCTACATATACAGTATATAAAGCAGGGTTAAACATAATATACTATATACTACATGTATATGGTATCTTGCACATGAATGCCATCTAACTCATTATAACTGCATAAATGGATATATGCAAATAAAGGAATTATTTTTTTTTCTCTTTTCCCCTTATATTTCATTTGGTCTCTCCTTACCAGAGGTGATGCTAGACCTGGTAATGTCCTTGGACTATATTGCCTCCAACTATACAAGCATAAGAGAATACAATAAGTGTTATTCTATTTGAGCTTACTTCATATTTCAGTACAAAGATACTGTTTGGAAACTCTGAGTCATTGTTTTAAGGAGACTTGGATAGTACTTCTCTTTTATTTTTCTTGGTGCTATCCTATTTCCTGTTTGATAAGCTGCGTCCTAGAATATAGAGGGGTGGTCTTGGCCTTTGTTTCCTTTCCTTTTTTGGTTTACTGTTTGGGCAAATACACTCAGACCGACCTTATCTCCTCTATATTTCCTAGATACCTATTTTATTTTATTGTTACAAAATTAAAATGTTATATAGTGTTAAGGTTACGTTGGTTAAAGAGAGCTGCACTGTAAGGAAACAGATAGAGGATATGTATCTGTTTGTTATACTAATCCAAGGAAATTCTGCCAACACATTTACTACAAATAACATCTATAATAAGATGTTCTGCACCACAATGTTAAATGTAAATGAACATTATAGTCCCTTGACATCCCATTTATCTCACAACAGATCAATAACTTAATATAGGATGGCTAATTTAACATTATGTTCATGGAATGTCAGGGGACTTAAGGCCCTGAATAAACGTAAACAAGTTCTTAACCATCTTAAGAAACATAAAATACAAATTGCATTATTGCAAGAAACCAAATTATTGGAAGCAGATGGTGCTAGACTAAAATGTGATTGGGTCGGTCAGGTGTTCGTAGCCTCGGCCGCATCAAAAAAAAGAGGTGTAGCTATATTAATACATAAAAAATTGAAATGGACAACCTCTAATATTCAGAAAGATTTAGAGGGCAGATGGCTCATTATAACTTTCGATACCCCTTCAGGACCACTTACCATAATTAATATTTATGCACCAAATTCAGATGACCCACAATTCTTTCAGAAGCTAACTCAAATGTTGATTGAATTAAATCTAGTCAACTCTCCTATATTGATCGGAGGGGACTTTAATTTCACCTTAGATGCATACATGGATAGGAGTAATGGTTCATTAGACTGTCACCCTAAAAGTCTGATTATAGTTTCTTAATTAATGAGGGATTTAGGCCTGTCTGACATATGGAGGACCCTCCACCCCAGAGATAGAGATTATACCTTTTATTCTCCTCGCCACCAGACTTACAGCAGAATAGACTATGTGCTAACCTCTCCTTCATTAATGACTAATACAATTGAAGCCGATATACTACCGTTAATTATATCTGATCATGCCCCAGTCAAACTCTTACTTAATTGGGGTACTCCTCACATAAAATCATCATTGTGGTGATTAGATCCTCTACTGCTCAAAGATCCAGAATTTTTACCCTGGATTAAAATGCAAATTGAAGAATTTGTTGATATTAATGACCCAAAAGATATCTCTACGGGCATTACATGGGAAGCACTTAAAGCCACACTACGTGGAAAAATAATTAGTTATGCTGCTCACAGGAGGAAGCTTAGGGAACAACAAATTAACAATCTTGAAAATGCACTAAAAGTTAAACAAACACTATATTCAAATAATCCACATCCTGACCCTTCTTCTAGATTGCATTATGAAATCTTACAATTACGTATGCAAATCAATGAGCTAATTTCCAGAAAAACAGAAATAGCATTATTAAGAATAAAACAAATTTTGGGAAGGAGGTGAGAAAGGAAGTAAAATACTTGCTTATAGACTAAGAATGCAACAAATGGAGTGCTATATAGCTGCTCTAAAAGATCATGCAGGGAAAACACAAATTAGCAAGTCTGCAATTAATGAAATTATGACATCCTTTTATAAAAAACTATACTCTTCATCTAGTCCGACATCATCTCTTGACATTTCTTCCTTTCTGGATAAACTAGCACTTCCCCGTCTCTCACAGGAGGTGACACATTCTTTAGATACACCTTTCACTATAGAAGAAGTAAAGAAAGTTATTCATTCTCTTAAATCTGGACGATCTCCAGGAGAAGACGGATTTCCTGTTGAATTTTATAAGCTCCTTGTTGAGCAAATATCCCCTTTATTATGTAAGGTTTTTCATAAATCTTTTGGGTCTGGATATCTACCTTTTACTATGACAGAAGCAGTTATTACAATTCTCCCCAAAAAAACACAAGGACACTACTAAGCCGGCTAACTACCAACCAATATCTTTACTGAATACAGACGGCAAGATATTTGCCAAGATTCTGGCAAATCATATAGAACCATATATCCCTAAACTAATTCACAAATCTCAAGTGGACTTCGTTAAAGGCAGGATGGGTTCTGACCATCTATGCTTCTCTAATTAACCTTATTCATAAGGCCAAATCACTTAACTCTCCAGAGTAGCAATTGCAATAGACTTTGAAAGCCTTTGATTCTTTGGACTGGAACTTTCTACATGGTATCATCCCAATTTGGTTTTAGTAAACAATTTTGTTCTTGGATCAAACTTCTTTATACAAAGCCACATACGAGAGTACTCACTAATTCAACATTATCACAGTCCTTTATATTAGCAAGGGGTACTAGGCAAGGATGCCCTCTTTCCCCATCTCTTTTTATTTTAGCTCTTGAAACTCTTGCCACCTTTCTCAGACAGAATAATAACATAAAGGGCATCTCTATTGGGCATACGCAATATACAACATTGTAATATGCTGATGATATGCTTATTTTGTCAGAAAACCTAAAATTATCAGTACAACCACTTAATAATATATTTAAACTTTTTTCAAAGCTCTCTGGGCTCACAGTTAATTATCAAAAATCTGAAATATTACCACTGAATAAACATTATAATCTCCTTATGAATAAACATCTTGGATTTCCTTGGTCTCCACAAGGTATCACCTACCTAGGGATTAAAGTAACAGCTGATTTAGACAGAATTTGGGAAATAAACCTACGTCCCTTACTTGCAACTATCAAAACAGACTTGGATAAATGGAAAAATCTAAATCTATCTTTATTTGGTAAAATATTGGTAATTAAAATAAATATTACACCTAGAATTCTTTATCAGTTTGCCTGTATCCCACTTAAAATTTCTCCTCATCTATTAGACAGTATTGATAAAACTATAGGTAACTTTTTATGGGAAGATCTGACACCAAGGTTTAGCCAGACAAATGGCTTTGCATTGGACCTCGTGGCAGCTTTAGTTACCATGGTATACGGCCTATTTATGGACTTTTAGAGCATCACAAACTATCAAATGGTTTCTTAAACCTAATAATAATATACTACTATGGTATGATATGGAAGCATCTTTGTCTCCAGGATACATACCAAACAGTTTTATTTACTTTACATTAACCCCTAAGTTAAAAAAGCATCCCATAATTAATGTGTCTGTTTACTATTGGTTCAAAATGCATAACTGGCTTAAATCTGACCCCGCACCTTTTACGTTTACTCCAATTTGAGGTAATCCAAAATTACATCTAGAGAATAAACCAATATATTGCAAACAATGGATGTATAAGAACATTTTATTCTTGAACAATATCTTGACTGATAATAGTGATACATTAAATTATTTTAGTAATCTTCAGATAAAATGGAATGTCCCCAAAAAAGAATTTTGGAAGTATTTACAAATACGAACTGTTATACTCCCCTACATCCAACAAACAAATAGATCGGTTTTAAGTCCCTCATATATTAATATGTGGGTCAATAATCCCTCTGGTTTAGTTAGTAAAATATATAAACAGGTTAGAGATATGTTACCGAACCAATCCCTTCTCGCTAGAAATAGATGGAATCGGATATTAAATGAAAACATATTACATGTTCATTGGGATAAATGTTGGAAACTCTGTCATGACTCCTTTAAAGATATGTGTAGTAGATTAATTCAATTTAAAATCTTACATCTATGATATAAAACACCATCTCATTCATATAATATAGGTCTATTACCAAATAATAAGTGCTGACGATGTAGTGCTCCAAATGGTGATCTTTTACATATTTTATGGTCATGCAAACCCATATCTAACTTATGGCAAACCATTCAAAATTTAGTTGCTGAAATTATTGACCGCAACATCTTACTCGAACCTAAGTTGTGCTTATTAGGAATCACAAATAACAACATAAATCTAACTAAACACCAGCACAAGTGGTTACAGATTTTATTTATGCAAGTCAAGAGACCGATTTTAATCCACTGGAAATCCAATATAACACCTACTTTAACAGACAGCTTGAAAAATTTGACCTATATTGCTTCTTTAGAAAGAATTTCGTATTTGGCATCAAACCGACTCAATGAATATTATTTGTGTTGGCAGGAATATTTCAATTTCCTTCAAACCCATAAGTGATAAGTATAGATAAAATTTGTTCCTCTTTTTTCACCTTATTTCTATCAACAGATACACTTTTCTGTATGGATTTAGTAGTATAATTAACATTATAATGCAGCTTCTTAAGTTATATTATAAATTAGATAACTATGTTAGTTTGATATATTTTATTTTTATGTTATTTCTCTTTTCTGTAACATAGTACAGGTCATTGTGTACATACTGTATGAGGCAATACATAAGATCTTTTATCAAGAGGCAATATTCAGTGATTATATGGATAATGGGACACAATGTTTTGTTGAACATATTGTTATCTACAATACTCATTATAACATGAAAGTATGTATCTGCTTAAGGTAACATATGCTGTACTAATTGTTAGGGATAAAACTATAATAAACAAATTAACTGAAATAAATTGTATTTTTTGATTGGAATAAGTTGCTCTATAGAACAAAATCTAGTTTGCAAAAGTAGCAAGCAAACTTGAAATTATATTTTCAGAAACTAGATAGCAAAGTGACTTTGCTCCCATATTTCCATAGTTATTGTATTTTTTTTTTTTTGCAGATGTAAGGTTGGGGGATAGGTTACTGTGTACTGCAGGACAAACTGGGATGATTTGGCTTTATGGTAATATCACAACCTGCTTGAGTGAGTGACATTTATGAACTTGTTTACTTGGATTGTCATTTAATTTGTCTGCAGTTTGTCTTTATCACTAAGTCTCTTTTAACTTGTCTCATTTTGATGTGTTTGGGATGTGCTGCTGCCCAGTTGCAGTCTTTTGGTATTTTGTTTTATTTTTGGGGTGGGAGGATATTTTGGGTAACGTATTGTGATGTGGACGATGGGGACTCTGGGAATGGTGCTAGGGTATAACTCAGAAAGCATGGGGAGGGAGGAAATGGGTAGAAATTGCATTAGAAATACCCTCCAAAATGCACCAAAATGTTAAAAAATTTCTGGGAGCCGAGGCAGCCTACCAGACCCCCGGCCTATTATTTTCCTTTTTCATCTGACTTGAGCTCCCCATCTATAGGACTCCTGGATCCGCCCCTGCGAGAGGTAGTGGAGCTGGTTTCCTCCACTGCCTCACCTGCTTAAGAGACTGAAAATTACTTTGATGCACCAGTTTCTCTAGATGGAGTGTCTGGAATCCAGAAGATACCTGATTTAATGTTCCCCAATGGGGGAAAAAAGAATGAGCTTGATAAAGAGTGAAAGGATGTACAATTGGATTAATTTTTCCAGATGCCAAGTGGAGATGTCTTGCAAGATGCACCTGATAGGTTAGAAGCTCAGTTACTGCAGGAGGAGCGGGAGCTCGCACACTGACAAAAAAAACTGCAGAGTGCGATAGCTCAATGCCGCCGAAATTCACAGTGGACAAGTGCGAGTACAGAGCAGATGCCATCCTATATAGAGCTGTAGGGTCAGCCACACTTGACACAGAAAGCTGGAAATTGTAAAGAGGCTGAAATAACCGAGAAGGCTGCAGCACAGAGCCCAACAGCAGAACCTATGAATATTGTCGGTTCACCGGTGAAGGCAAGCACTAGTACCTCTTTTTTGTTATCTTTTAAAGGGAATCTAGCACATAAGACAGTGGGGGCCATACCCGGAATGGTGAGTACCAAGGCCTCGGCTTGAAGGCAATGTAATGGCACCCCTAAATCGGATTTACAAAGTCCAGATTGGTCTGTGGACACTGTGCTCTGTGCTCCAAGGAGCTGGGTGGGAATTAGACCAGACAGGTGCTGGGTTTTGGACTCTTCATCACTTCGTATGCCCAACCCTAATGACAATATACTGAATGGTACTACAGCGGCTGCAGCAACTTGTGTCACTACAGAATTGCCTATTGTGATTGACATCCCTTTGAGGAGGGCTGAGTCCCCTATGCATTTGTCTGAAGAGTTATAGCTCACCCAGAACCCACATCTGTGCCTTAACAGTACAGACACAACAAAGGTTCCCAATGACGATGCACCTGACTATAACGCTGGCTCTAAGGACAATCATGCTCAGGGGCCTACAGGGCCAGCAGCAACCTGACCTCTTCCTGTAGCTAACACTGAAGGGCCACAAAATGCAGGGGGTAGGAGAACTCATGCCTCCTTTTTCAAAGAACCTGTCTTCCCAGCAAAATGGCATAATGCTGTTCATTTAATTTACAAAGGGGGTTGGTTGTCTTCCCAGACCGCCTCTTTGTAGCCAAAACTCTTTTAAAAATGTCTGAGGCTTATGCAGCTGCAGAAATTTATGCTCTCATACATGTTTTGGGGGCACAATCATTCGAAGTGAGCTTCAGGTTTAGCAGTGGCCTGTAAAAATTCTAGGAACTATAACATACATTGAAAACTACACCTCTGTTATCTCCCTTTGAGGCAATACCCCTGACTAAGCTGTCAAACAGAACCATCACAGTTTTGTTCAGGAACAAAGATGTCAGTGTAATGTATCTAATGTACTGGCTCAAGCAAAGCTGCACGGTGTTGGGAAATCCAGAGGCCATCTTTAATGATGAAAAGATATGGACGGGGGGATAGAGAGTGAGTATTGTGTTACAAACCACCAAGAAATGTTTACAGCACCTGCCTAATAGCTTTATTATTGGTCGTGACAGAGGGGTCCTTTTTTACCAGGGCAGTGAAGGTTCAAGAGAAAAAGAAAGCATTCAGGAAGTACAAGGAATCGCAGCAGGAGCAGGACAGAGAACTGTATCAGTTAAAGCAAAAGGAGGCTGGGAAGGCAGTCAGAACAGCAAAGGCCCAAACTGAGGAAAAGATAGCCAACTCAGTTAAGAAGGGGAATAAAACCTTTTATAGGTACATCAGGAGCAAAGGAAGACCAAGGAGGGATAGTGAGGCTTAATAAAGGGAGGAGGGTGGGCAGAGGGAGAATGTGAAAAGGCAGAGATACTAAACAAATATTTTTGCTCAGTATTTACAAAGGAAGAGGGGAGGTACATAAAACAAACAGTAGTAACACTCTGGATACAGAGTTGATACCAGCCCATTTACAGAAGAAAGGGTTCTGAAAGAACTCTTAAAACTGAAAGGTGGACAAAGCAATGGGGCCTGATGGGATTCATCCCAGAATTCTAAAAGAACTAAGGGTAGAACTAGTGACACCACTGACTACCCTCTTAACAAATCATGGGAGGATGGGGGTGGTACCTGGCACTGGAGGAGGGCAGATGTGATTCCCTCACAAAAGTGGGAGCAAGGCAGAAGCAGGAAACTATAGACCTGTTAGTTTAACCTCAGTGATAGGGAAAATGATGGAATCACTTCTAAAGGAAAGAATTGTCGCGTATCTAGAGGCCAGAAGGCACACAGGACCCCAGGCAGCATGGATTCACAGCGGGAAGGTCATGCCAGATGAATCTGATAGATTTCTTGACTGCGGACCAAAGTAGTAGATCAGGGAGGGCTGTGACATGGCTACCTAGACTTTAGCAAGGCATTTGACACAGTCCCACACAAAAGATTAATATATAAGTTAGCCAGCCTGGGAGTGGGTCCCAAGATGACAGCCTGGGAAGAATTGGCTGAGAATAGGACACAGAGAGTAATAGTAAATGGAGTCCACTCAGAAGAAAGGAGGGTTACCAGCGGGCACCGCAGGGTTCAGATAGGACTAGTCCTCTTCAATGTCTTTATGTTTACATTGCAGAAGGACTGGAAGGAAAAGTATGTCTCTTGCAGATGACACTAAGATCTGCAACAGAGTTGATGCACATGGTGGGTGGAAAGGATGAGAAGGACTTGGCAAGGTTAGAGGAATGGTCAAATGTATGGCAGCTTAGATTCAATGCTAAGAAGTGCAAGGTAATGCACCTGGGAAACAAAACCCAGGGAAGAGTACACAAGGGGGTGGGATACTAACAACAACAAAATGGAAAGGGACCTGGGGGTAGTCATATCAGATGACCCAAAGGTGCAAGCAATGTGAGAGGGCAGCAAGGAAGGTTGGGGGATACTGGGATGCATAGGGAGAGGCATCACCAGTAGAAAACAGGAAGTTATTATCCCTCTGTACAGACAGCTGGTGAGACCCCATCTGGAGTACTGTGTGCAGTTCTGGAGACCCAATCTCCGCAAAGACATAGACAGGATGGAAGCTGTCCAGAGGAGGGTAACTAAAATGGTGCAGGGTCTGCACCGGAAGACATATGAAGAGAGACTTAAGGAGCTTAATATGTATAGCCTCGAGGAAAGGAGGGAGAGGGGGAATGATAGAAACTTTCAAGTACCTCAAGGGAATCAACAAAGTCCAAGAGGGTAGCATCTTTCAAAAAAAGAGGTGTGCAAGAACAAGAGGGCACAATTTGAAGATAGAGGGGGTGGCTCAGAGGTAATTTAAGGAAGTATTTTTCACAGAGAGGGTTGTGGATGCATGGAATGGCCTTCCGGAGGAGGTTGTGGAGTCAAAATCAGTGGTGGAATTCAAGCATGCATGGGATAGTCATAAGGCAATTCTGGGGGGTGGGGGTAGGAAGAAGTAGGCTGCTGGTTAACTAGGATCAGCAGCTTATCCAGTAGGTAGGGAAATGGGCAGACTGGGTGGGCCAAGCGGTCCTTATCTGCCGTCAAATTCTATGTTTCTATGTTTCTATGTAACTGAAGACATGCTACAGATGTGGTAAAACAGGACATGTCAGCAGCTTATGCGACAAGTTAAAATGTGCTTTATGTGGGGATATGGGGCATACTAGTGGTCATTGTCGCAATGAACAGTTATGCAATTTGTGTGATACCAAGTGGCATGCATACTACTCTTGCCCCTGGGCGGCTCATAATCTACCCAGTCAGGCAGACATGGAAGAGCCGATGCTTCAACTGCAATGGCACAAAGGAAAAGAGGGAGATCCATACCTCATCAGGTCCCCCCCCCACAGAGGAGGTTTGCCCTGAGGGATCTGGTGATAACTTCCCCCGTCAGGGCCTCTGCTGAGTTGGAGCAGGAGGTTACCACTCCCCTTAGGGATTTGCCTGAGCCACATCCTATGCAGGCAACACATGAAGCAGAGAGGACACTGCCAGACCTGCTTGAAGCAGATGGTATGCAGGTAGAAATGCCCTCCCCCTCCCCAACCACCACAGGAGATAGGCAAAGTTAAAAAGGCGATGCGCAGATGTCATAATTGGTCACAACCTAGATCCAAGGCTCGGAGAACTACAGGGATACTGGTTGCAAATAGGTTCAGTCCCCTGGTTGACATAATGGAGACTTCGGGGAATGAATCAGATGACTCTTCTATATGATCTTCTCTGCTGGGGGGGCGTCAGATAGAGAGGACCCACTTAACATAGATAACAATACATAAAGCGAAACACAGCCCCACACTTCTGGGACAGGCAAGCCTAAAGTAATGAGCTCTACTAGAAGATCAACAAGAAAACTTCCCTGAGTGAGGATTCACTAACTCCCCTGCATGAGTACTCCTGTAGCCTTTTATTCACTAAACATCAATAGTATTAAGAATCATAGAAACTGGCAGGCAGGGTTTTCATTTCTTACATCACAAGGGCTAGGAGGGAGAGGGGAGACATGATAGAAACTTTCAAGTGCTTCAAGGGAATCAACAAAGTACAAGAGGGTAGCATGTTTTAAAAAAAGAGGTGTGCAAGAACAAGGGGGCACAATTTGAAGATAGAAAGGGGGCTGCTCAGAGGTAATTTAAGGAAGTATTTTTTCACAGAGAGGGTTGTGGATGCATGGAACGGCCTTCCGGAGGAGGTTGTGGAGTCAAAAACAGTGGTGGAATTCAAGCATGCATGGGACAGTCATAAGGCAATTCTAGGGTGTGGGGTAGGAAGAAGTAGGCTGCTGGTTAACTCGGATCTGCAGCTTATCCATTAGGTAGAGAGATGGGCAGACTGGGTGGGCCAAGCGGTCCTTATCTGCCATCAAAATCTATGTTTCTATGTTTCTTTATTCCTTTTGTGGGATACAAGACTCCACAGGCTGCAGGATATCAAAGAGGCATCCAAAGCCTGGTATGCAGGACCATCATATTGGTCTATTGGTAGTGATTCCTGCTCTGGGATGGCGATTTTAATTTCAGAAATTTACTTCCGATTAGTCAAGATTCTTGACTTATCCTCAGGAAGGGCTATCTTGCTGGAACTTAAAATTAAAACTGTGTTGTTTCGAATTATTAACATATATGCAGCTCAAGCAAAGGCAGAAAGAATATAATTATTTCAGCTTATACAACCATGCCTGCACTCTTCCCAGACTGTGGTATGGGGAGGGGATTATAATTGCAGCACCCCATTGGCAGACAGGGGGGCAAATGCTAGAATGAAGAAAATCTTTTGTGACATGGCTTGTCTCAAAAACATCACCCATGCTGCACGGTTGAAAGATACACATCAAGTATCAAGTGGGAGATCTGTACCCACTTTTCATAAGGGAGCATTAGCAATGAGAATAGATTTGTTTTTTATTTCTTCCTCTAAGCGCATCCAGACAGCAGATGTGTTAGTATCAGAATTTTCAGGTCATAAGTTACTGAAAGTAGTAGGAAACACAGGATGTACTGATTGTGGCCATGGGACATGGAAATGTAATTCTACATGGTTAGAATCTTCTTACATCGCACAAGGAATTGATTCATTTATTGAAGCCAGAAAATCTGTATACTGCATGTATGAAGACCCCCCCCCTTGTGGTGGGAGGACACTATATCAGATTTGACAGCATTTCTGAAAATTTACTCTAAACACAGACGGCATACATCAGTACTTACAAAACAGATTGCAGCTTCAAAAATTACTTTCATTGGCATATACAACAGGTCAGAATTTTCAGAAACAAATATACAATTTAAAGAAATTAATCATGGATTTTCATCAAATACAGGCACAGAATCTGCAGAATCAGCAGAGATTTACGAAACAGAGAAAGAAAGACTATACCTGTCCATATGAAACTTGTCATGATAGTGTGAAGCAAAAACAAATGGCAGGTTTAAGAGATGCGCATGATGTCCTGTGTAAGGACATCGAAGACATTAAAAGGATAGTGTTCCAACATACATAGAAGCTGCTTGTGGTTGCTAATTCTAATGGAGTGGATTATTAGACTCTGTTCCAGGATTTGGATGTCCCTGTTTGTTCAGTAGAAAAAGCAAACCTCCTTATCCAGCCAATATAATCAGCAGAGGTGGCTCAGGCCTTCAGCACTTTAGTAGGTAATAAATCTCTGGGAAACGATGGCCTGACTACCAAGGTATACAAATACATTGGGAACAAATTCCTAGAGGAATTAGCACAGGTGTTCACTGCCATCCTACGCACACAAAATCCATCATTGAGAATGACCACAGGGCAGATAGTGTATATTTTCAAAAAAGGTGATAAAAGTAATATTCAGAATTGGAGACCCTAACTTTATTGAATACTGATTATAAGATACTAGCCAAAATCCTGAATACTAGACTACTAGCAATAGCACGCTTGTTAATCTCGCCAGCTCAGATGTGCTCAATGCCAGATAGAAAAATAATGGATCACTTCATTCTCTTAAGAGAATTGTTTGAACACAGTCAAAGAGACCACACAACAGGGTTGGTGCTTTCATTAGACTCAGTTAGTTATACATTCCTATGGGCAGTATTAGAACAATATGGGGTACCCATCATATTGATGGAGTCGATCAAGAGTTTGTATAAAACTGCAATAGTAGTTCCTTTAGTGTAGCGTTGGAAGAGCCCATGTGCATAGCAGGGAAGGGGGGCAGGCAAGGCTGCACTTCGAGTCCTCTCCTCTTTGCCTTTAGCATAGACCCCTTTTTACACTTATTGAATGGCTCTGTAGAATTACTACATGTGCCATCTTGGAAAATACTCTTAGGTTTGTGGCAATAGCATATGCTGTTTATCCTTGTACTGTACAAAGCATTAGATCTGCAGAATAAGTAATCCAGATGTGTGATAGACATAGCACTTATGCGGGGTTTCATTTGAATAAAACGGAATGTGTGGCTAAACAATTGGGGGCTGCTGATCTACTTATTCAGGATATTTAAGGTATATCAGTAGTAAGGCACCCAGTTAATATTTGGGGTATATATTATGGTACAGAACATGATGATTTAGCTAATTGGGAACTCAAATTGGTGCAAGGACAACAATTAGTTGGAATAAGTGGAAGCGTAGTAAGCAGAAGAGAGTATATCTAGTTAATACTTCTTTATTACCAATTTTTTATATATATCAGCTATATTTATCCACTGCCAAAACAGTTAGAAACAACTGTATTAAGTATTTTTTTCAGGCTATCTGGGGGAGCAGGCTGAACTCCATAAAGAGAAATATAACCTACTTAGGGATTAAACAGGGAGGGTTGGGTATGATTAATCCAGTCACCTTTTATTTTACTGTTTTCTTATATAAAAACATTAAACCCCATTAGTATTTTCGGGACAAGAGTGGGTACCCCTCTTATTGGCAACTTGCGTACCTTGGTTTACCCAGTAGGAAAATGGGTGGCTCTGAATATTAAATAATGAGTGGGGTCCCTCAGGGATCAGTTCTTGAGCCCCTTCTGTTCAATGCCTGTGTCGCTGACATATGGAAGGGTATCAGGAGTGAGATGAGTCTCTTTGTGGATGACTCAAAACTGGGGGCGTTGGTGGATGGGGAGGAGGGGAAGGTGGCCCTACAGGGGGACCTGGAGGCTCTGGAAAGGTGATCTAGAAAGTGGAAGCTGAGGTTTAATGCAAGGAAATGCAAGGTACTGCATCTGGGAGCCAGAAACCTGGGCCAAGAGTACACCCGGGGGGGGATGCTACAAGTCTCAATGGCTGAGAGGGACCTGGGGGTGGTGGTGTAAGTCAAGATGAACAACTCTGAGACTTGTAGGAGGGCAGTAGCCAAGGCCAACAGGATGCAGGGATGCATCACTAAGGGGATCACCTCCAGAAGAAAGGGAAATGATAATGCCCCTGTATAACTACTTGGTGAGGCTGCACCTCGAGTACTGCATGCAGTTTTGGAGGCCAAACTTAAAGAGGGACATTGAACTCCTGGAGAGGGTCCAGAGGAGGGCAACCAAATTGATCTGGGGCTTGGGGGACAGGACCTTTGGGGAGAGGCTCGAAGAGCTAAATATGTACACATTGGAAGAGAGACGGGACCAGGGGGACATGATAGAGGTCTTCAAGTACATGAAGGGGTTAAATAGGAAGAAGCAGTCAAGGTGCTCCGAAGGAAGGGGGCAACTAGAGGGCATGGGTGGAAGTTAGAGGCAGTAGGAGAGAAAGGGAGGTGCTACTTCACTGAGAGGGTGGTGGAGCCATGGATTGTGCTGCCCAGGGGTTGATGGAGGCAGAGACAGTGGAGCGGTTCAAGAGGGGTGAGACAGGTACAGGGAAGGGTTCTGGATGCAAAGTTCTTGCAGGGGAATATCCGGGACTGGGAAGGGAGAAGCCAGGAGGACGAGGCAAGGTCAGCTCCCAGGGTGGGGCTGACCAAACGAGCAGACACGAAAGACCGTTAGGCCTATTCTGTTGGCATTTTAGTATGTTAGTAAATCAATAGCTGTACAGGATTACCTTAGAGAAGTGTTTTTGAAAATGAAGCGGTGGCAAATCATCAGTTCACAAGTCATTATAAAACCAAGGAAGGATGTTTATACAGTGATACAAGATAATTTTTTTTAAGAACATGTTATATTCCTGAGATGCCCTCCACAATATGTTCTCCCTTAGAAACTTTAGTTAAAGAGCCTAGAATTCCAGAGAAAATGTTTGACATTCACTGGCTTAGTTGTCATGAAAAAATCAACATCAGGTCCAATCATAAACACAAGCAGATGCAGGAACGGTATTGTAGTAGGCCATTATGTGTCACTACACTAGAAACAATAACGCACTTGTTTTTCACATGTTCTTATATACAGGGGTTTTGGGCACTGCTCTCCACGGAGTGCACCATGGTTTGGTTCCATGACTTATGAGGTTTTAATGTATGAACATTATAGTGGCCCAGCCTTACAGCAGAATAAGAGCACACTGCATGTTGTGTTATTTTTTATTTTTTTATTTTATTAACATTTCGGAATTACAATCCTTTGAGTCGAAGACTCTTTTGCAAAGGCTCCACGTCAACACAAAATGGACACATTACTTAAGACAATTTTGAACATACCTCACTAAGCAGAACAACACATTAAGACAGAATTTTACATAATTACATCATACATTTACAATGCTTGGTTAGTATCTCTAGGGTTGATGATAGACCCCGGGTCGTCAAGGTGGAGTGAAGCTGGATTCTGATTGTGTGGGCTTCCCATGCCTAGCTTGTGGTTAGAGTCCCATTGGGATTGTAGGCCTAGTTATGGGTCATGCGAGCCACAGTTTTTTTTTTCCACATACCAAATTAGGGAGGACTGTTCATAGCAGCTGTATGTCTCCGAGTCAATGAGATGTCTCTTAATGCCATTTTTAAACAGACCAAGACCAGAGGCCAAGGAGATGAAAGAGGGGAGGTTATTAAGCCAGAGGGGAGCCTGATAGTGGAAAGACCTTTGCCCTAGTGCAGTCCTACAGTGGGGGACTAAAAGGGGGGTGCTTGCCTCATGCTTAGGGGTGCTCCTGTGTGGGTTTGGTAGGTTGAGAGGGAGAAGGCCAGTGAGTGCAAGCTTCATGAGGGTCTTTTTGGCTTGAAGGCAAGTGTGGTACTTTAGCCTCCTTCAAAGGTCAGCCAGTCTGCTCGCCTACAGAGATCACACGTATGGATTAGTCTATCACTGCCTGTGACTAGTTGGCAGGCTTTATTGAGGGCTAGATTGATGCGGTTTAAGGGTCGTGAGGTCAGCCGTACCATAAATTATTATCCCATAATCGACCAGTGATAGGACTGAGCTGGTTACTGCCAGCTGTAGGGCCTGGGGAGGGGGGAGCAGTGTCTGTGTCTATACAGAATCCCAAGCCAGGTGTTTACCGAGGAGGAGAGGTGGTTAATGTGTATGTGGTAGGTGAGAGATGTGTCTAGTGTGATGCCTAGATATTTGAAGTATGGGATCTGTTCAATGTGGCTGCCCTGATAATTAGAGATACTTAGCTGGGCACTACTGCAGGAGTTTTAGCGGTGAGCAAAGGTCATAGATTTGGTTTTGGTGTAATTTAGTATTACTCGAAGATCAGTGAACCAGGCCTCTAGTTCACTAAAGCAGCCTTGTAGGGTATGATGAAGGGAATTAGGAGTGGTATCTTTCCAGTACACTATGGTGTTGTCTGCATAGAGCAATAGCTTACCATTGCAGGCCTTTGGGAGGGAGTTCAAAAAGATTCATCAATGACTATATCAAATCAAATGATATCAAATAATCAATGAATGGTTACGAAAATGGTGTCTCAGACAGGATCTTCCATGCTTAACACATTGGGAAGAATTTAATGGTTACCCATCCCTCTTCTGCTGGGATGGTTTGCATCTCAGTAGAAGAGGGAACACACTGCTTGGACGTAAGATCAGCGCCTTTATCCAAAACCATTTAAACTAATACCTACGGGGGAGATTGGATCTAAACCTAAATCTCTTAATACATCTAGTTCCGTCTATAAGAAACAACAACTTAATATTCTGTCTCTTAATGCTCGTTCATTAAATATTTCCAAACTGGCTGAACTTGAAGTCAAAATTCAACTCCATAATCTTAGTGTAATATCTATATCTGAAACATGAGGGAATTCAGATAGATTATGGTCAGTAGAAATTCTAGGATTTAAACTCTATACTAAAAATAGATTAGGTAACAGGAAGGGGGGGTGGGGTATGTCTCTACATAAAGAATGATATTCCATCATTTGAGATAGCCTCTAATGCCCAAAATGAAAGTATATGGGTTACTCTTCAACCGCATGGTCAACCAAAGAAGGTAGTGGGTACTTGCTATAGGCCTCCAACTTCTGATATAGATTATACTTTATCCCTAACTAAAGAATTATCTTCTCTGGCAACAAATGGTACAGTCCTCATTTTAGGGGATTTTAATCTACCAACAATTGATTGGGAAACCCTGACTGGTAGCTCTCAACATGATAAACTTTTTCTATCAACAGTTATAGATCGGGTCTGGTTCAATTAGTTATGGAACCAACTTGAGGGAATAACATCCTAGACTTACTCATCACCAATGATGAAAACAAAATAAATAAGCTCACTGTTACAGACCCTCTGGGTAGTAGCGATCATATGGCTGTACAGTTCTCTATAACTTATGATTCTCACACTCCAAACAATAAACTCATGATCAAACAATATGATAAGGCAAATTTTTCTAAAATTAATGAATATCTTAGCAACATCGATTGGGCAAAAATGCTTTCATCATTAAACGCCGAGGAAGCATGGACATACCTCAAAACAAAAATGTATGATCTTGAACATCAGTATGTTTCAATAAAAAATAAATATAATAAAAAGGGAAAGATACCCTTGTGGTTTAATAACATCATTAAAAAACAAATTAAACTTAAACAATCACTTTTTAAAATTTAAAAAAATTGTGCTATCAATGCTAGAGAGGAAGCATTACACAAATACAGAAAATCAGTTAAGGATTTAAAAAATTCTATAATTACAGCAAAACGAAATCTTGAATTTAGAATAGTACATACAAAGGATTCTTATAAGTCATTGTATTCATACCTTAATGAAAAAAAAGGGAATAATAGATTAGTAGGCCCAATAGTTATTAAAGATTCAACAATTGTTTCTGAACTTGAAACGGCAACAGTATTTAATGACTGTTTTTGTTCTGTTTCTTCCCCAATCAGATAATTGTACTCAATCTTCAAACTTTACTATTAGTCCACATGATTACAGTATTCCCCCGCATAATGTAATGACTAAACAAAACTACCAGTCCTGGCCCTGACAATATCAGTGCCAAATTTTTGTTAGGTACACTTGATACCATTACCTTACCACTTACTATAATATTTAATAAATCCCTACAAGAAGCTAAAATTCCAACAGATTGGCTTTCAGCTATTGTCACCCCTATTTTTAAATGAGGGACGCATTCAAAAATTGAAAATTATACACCTATAAGTCTTACATCCATCCCTTGCAAGGTGATGGAGAAAATTATTAAAACTATCATTGAACATGAAATGGTCTCCTTAAATATTATAGATACAACTCAGCATGGATTTAAACAGGGTCACTCCTGTACTACTAATTTACTCACTTTCTATGAATATGTAAGCAGTATATGGACAATAATATTCCTATGGATGTTATTCTACTGGACTTCAGTGAGGCATTTGATAAGGTATCTCATGCTACTCTGGTAAACAAACTCTCTCACTTGGGTTTTTCTCCAGGTAGTTATCAGTTGGGTCCACAGCTGGCTGACTGGTAGGACACAGAGAGTCAGAGTGGGGATGTTGTCCGCACAGTGGAGAAGTGACCAGTGGCATCCCACAGGGCTCTGTCCTGGGACCACACTGTCAATTTATTCATCAGCTTATATGAATATAAAATCAACAAATATTGTTACCAAATTTGCCGATGACACAAAACTAGGAGGAAGGGTGGATAACCATATAAACCAAGAAATACTCAAGCAAGATTTAACCACCATTGAGCATTGGGCAATAACAAATAAAATGTACTTTAACAAAAATAAATGCTCGGTACTACATATGGGAAATAATAATCCTAGACAGACGTATATGCTCAATAATATAAACATTAAGTCAGTTATTAGTGAAAAAGACTTGGGAATTTTGGTTAATTGCAAACTGTCATCTAAAGATCACTGTAACAAAGTTGCTAATACTGCAAATTCCTTGCTTAGACGAGTAAATCATACTTTCATTTCCAAAACAGAGCAGTGCATTATTCCCATATACAGATCTCATATTCGGCCATACATGGATTATGGGAAACCATTTTGGAGCCCTTATTTAACTACTGATATTAATAGGATTGAACAAATATAATGCAGAGCAACAAAAATGGTTCCTTACTTATCTCACCTACCTTATGAAATGAGATTAAAAAAAACTGGTCTATATTCACTTGAACAAAGAAGGGCAAGAGGTGACCTTCTTCAATTATTTAGGATTATGCAGTCCCCAGCCTTAATGGACTTATATGGCATCTCTTATGCAGAAAGGAAGATAGTACCAAGACTACATAATAAACAGTTAAATATTATAAAGGCAAGAGCAAATAAAAGACAATATTTTTTCTCTACTAGGGCGTCTAAACTGTGGAATAAATTACCTCAACATTTAGTGGAATGCTCAAACATCACCGTCTTTAAAAATCAATTGGATAACTGGTTTTTGGACTAAAAACTATCTTGGGTAACAATATCCCACAATGTGGGGGACAATCTCGATGGGCCTTGGCCTTCTTTTGCCTCTAATACCAAGTAACCAAGTGTGAAAAGTAGAAGGCCTAAAATTGACCCTTGAGGGACACCCCCAAGAACTGGTTGCTTGGCAGATAGAGTGGTGTTGATTTTGACTTCTTGTGTCCAGTCAGTGAGATAGTGCTTGAATGCTTGGACCAGGCAATTGTGTCAGGGGCGAGATTGAGGGAGGGGAGAGAGTGGATTAGTAGAGCATGACTGATGGTGTCAAATGCTTTGGTCAGATTAACAAAAATTGCTCCTGCTATTGACCCCGTTCCAGCGCCTCACGCATGTAAGAGGTAAACTTGAGAATGGCAGTGGTAGTGCTGTGACCTGCTCTGAACCCGTGTTGTTCAGGGCAAAGCAGAGTGTGATTAGCCAGGTACTCGGTGAGCCAGTCTGACACGATTCTTTTGAGAGCTTTAGAGAGGGGGGAGGATAGTGATGGGTCTATAGTTACCAGGGTCAGTTGGATCACCCTTTTTTAGGATTGGCATGATCATTCCCCTTTTCCAGAGCATACGGAATTGGCCTAGATGCAGGAAGCAGTTTAATATTTTGGTGAGGTGAGGGAGAGTCTCATCAAGAGTTAGATGGAGGACTTTAAGGTCTAGGGAATCACTGCTGTACCTCAAGTTGTGCAAGACTTTGGATAGGTAGTGTTTAGACTTATTACAGGAGATAGTTCTCAGCCAGAAAGGAAGGAGGGAGGCTGGTAGTAGGGAGGTGATAGAGGGGTCCTTGGGGATAGGGTCAAAGAAGTTTGTTGGGAGGATGTGACTGAGATTGGAGAAGGAGTTGTTCAGGACATTGGATATGGTGGTAGGGTCCTGGGAGAGGGCTCCATGGTCAAGTATCTGTGAAGGGGTTAGGGAGACAGTTTTCCCACACAGCTCCTTGGCATTGTTCCAGAAGTTGTTCTCAGAGCCCCGTGATTAGGTGAGTGCTTGTTTATAGTAGTTTGTCTTAGCTAGCCAAATATCCCATGTGCACTTGTTTCTTGCCTCTCTATAAAGTTGCCTGTCATGGGGAAGCTGTGAGTTCAGTGCCCTATGCCAGAGGTTGTCTCTGTGGTGCATCTGTTCTAGTACAGTCTGTAAGATCCATGGAGTGTCTCTATTTTTTATAACCTTTTTTGAGAATGGGGCAAACATGTCACAGGCAGCATTACAAATTTTAATAAAGGAGGTTAGAGTGGCATCAACCAACTGGGCAGTGTGAACAGGTGCCCAGTCACAGGAGAAGAGACAGAGTTTAAGGCGAGTTAAGTTATCTTTTTAGAGGTGCCTTTGGATGGAGATTTTAGGATGGCTGGGTGTGATTTTATTCGACCAGTAGCAGGAGAGGGGAGAGTGGTCATTTAGCATGTCCGGGAGCACTTTAATATTGGAGAGGTGCTTGGGAATCTTTGTAAAGACGAGGTCTATAAGGGTGGAAGTCCCTGACCTGGGATCTTGCCTGGTGGGAGACTGGACAAACTGGGACAGGTCATGGGCCTGGACTGCATCTTTGAATGGGGCTGATGCGTGGGATAACCAATTCACATTAGTCACCCATGATAATCAGTTTGCTTCTGGGGGGGAGCTGGCCTATGCTGGCCAGGATAGAGTCAAAGGCTTGTTTCTGGTTAGTTGGGGATATGTAGACTGCCATAATGTATAGTGATTTACCAGGAGTGCCAAGGGTGGCTTTGATTTTAATTGCTTGTGCCCCGTGAGTCGATGAGGGCAAGAGGACCAATAGGGGCTATAGCTTAGATCTGGGGTATATGGCACAACCACCACCCCTCTTTCCTGATCTATCAGTTCTGAAGATGACATAGTCATTTAGGGTGACAGAGGCATCTCTTGGATATTCTGGGAGAGTCAGGTTTCAGGTAAGGCCAGGATGTCAAGGGAGTGTTGGGCGATCCATCCTTGAAGCTGCGTGAGCTTCCTAGGTAGGCTGCGGATGTTATGGGAGGTCTGTGCCCGTGGCCCTTGGGACCACTAGCTGATATAAGTCCAGGATTGGGGTGTATGTTATCAGAGATAAGGAGGAGGAGGGGGAGGAGAGCATGCCAGAGAGCAGCTTTCCGGAACCATTTGGAGACATTTATGCAGAGTGGTAAGTTTGGGGAGCCTGACTGGTATAGGGATGGTTAGGATCAATTGGGCTAATAGGACTTGTGATAGGTGAGGATTGGGGCTATTTAGTGGGTGAATGTTTGTGTGGGGTGTACGTCATGCTAATAAGGACCTGCTTAAGGTGCAGCTAAGGCTCGAGGTATAATTGGTGCCAAGTAGTGCTGGGGAGGGATGAGTTAGGTGATGTGACAGGGTTGTATTTCTGGGGTAGTGAGTGGTGAGGCAGCTGTATGAGTCACTGGAGCGGTATATTTCGACAGGAAGAGAGGGGTGGGAGTGAGAAAAGAGTGTTATAAGTAAGATGGAGTGGGTTAGTGTGCAAAGGCTGCTTGTCATGCTGTCAGCTTTGGGAGTACAACAGTGAAGTACGAGAGATGGAGCCCTCTAGTACTTAGCATGTATAGTCTGCAGATGGCAAAGTGAGCTGATAGGTTTTAGACGATCATGTGGTCGTCCAGGTTGACCAAGGGTAGTGGTGGGGGCGGTGGGGAGCCAGCGCGGAGTGCAGGCGAGGATCAAATTCAGCTGCTTTACATTAAATAAATGGTTCATTTGGAACACAAGATCATTGTTTACCCTACAACAGACGCAAATAGAGCATTTAGAGCTGATGCAAAAGATTCAGAGTGACCTTACTGCTATAGTTTTTAAAGATGTCAAATGCTTCCCCGTAATGTTGTACTGTTGTAAGAGCTAATTGGAGAAACATGCTGTGGATTACTGACTCTGATGCACCAGTGACCTGATAAGGACCAATAGTCAGAAGTCTGTATTCATTGTTGAGGATACATACAACTGTACAGTGTAAAGGTATTCTATGCGAAATAAGGGTCCTAGGCTTATGCTTTCTACTGTAATATGAAGAGACAACATTGTTAGCTGATGGGCTAGGTATTTCTTTCCTTTTCCCTTGACATGTTTAAAATGACTGTGTGGTTTTCCTTTTTGTTGTTTCACCTGTTATTGTTTGTATGATTTTTTTTCCTTAATAAAAATCCCTATTCTTTTCAAGAAGTGCCATGGGATCTTTAACATCCACCTGAACTACCACCAGAACAGGTAGATGGAACATAGAAACATAGAAACATAGAATTTGACGGCAGATAAGGACCGCTTGGCCCACCCAGTCTGCCCATTTCCCTACCTACTGGATAAGCTGCAGATCCTAGTTAACCAGCAGCCTACTTCTTCCTACCCCAACCCCCCAGAATTGCCTTATGACTATCCCATGCATGCTTGAATTCCACCACTGATTTTGACTCCACAACCTCCTCCGGAAGGCCATTCCATGCATCCACAACCCTCTCTGTGAAAAATACTTCCTTAGTTACCTCTGAGCCACCCCCTCTATCTTCAAATTGTGCCCCCTTGTTCTTGCACACCTCTTTTTGAAAGATGCTACCCTCTTGGACTTTGTTGATTCCCTTGAGGTACTGAAAGTTTCTATCATGTCCCCTCTCCCTCCTTTCCTTGAGGCTATACATATTAGGCTCCTTAAGTCTCTCTTCATATGTCCTCGGTGCAGACCCTGCACCATTTTAGTTGCCCTCCTCTGGACAGCTTCCATCCTGTCTATGTCTTTGCGGAGATTGGGTCTCCAGAACTGCACACAGTACTCAGATGGGGTCTCACCAGCTGTCTGTACAGAGGGATAATAACTTCCTGTTTTCTACTGGTGATGCCTCTCCTATGCATCCCAGTATCCCCTAGCCCTCCTTGCTGCCTTCTCACATTGCTTGCCCACCTTTAGGTCATCTGATATGACTACCCCAGGTCCCTTTCCATTTTGTTGTTGTTAGTATCTCACCCCCATTGTGTACTCTTCCCTGGGATTTGTTTCAGGTGCATTACCTTGCACTTTAGCATTGAATCTAAGCTGCCATACATTTGACCATTCCTCTAACCTTGCCAAGTCCCTTCTCATCCTTTCCACCCCACCCTGTGCATCAACTCTGTTGCAGATCTTAGTGTCATCTGCAAAGAGACATACTTTCCTTCCAGTCCTTCTGCAATGTCGCTTATAAAGACATTGAAGAGGACTGGTCCTACTATGAACCCTGCGGTGCACCCGCTAGTAACCCTCCTTTCTTCTGAGTGGACTCATTTACTATTACTCTCTGTGTCCTATTCTCCAGCCAATTCTTTACCTAGGCTGTCATCTTGGGACCCACTCCCAGGCTGGCTAACTTATATATTAATCTTTTGTGTGGGACTGTGTCAAATGCCTTGCTAAAGTCTAGGTAGGCCATGTCCACAGCCCCTCCCTGATCTACTACTTTGGTCACCCAGTCAAAGAAATCTATCAGATTCGTCTGGCATGACCTTCCTGCTGTGAATCCATGCTGCCTAGGGTCCTGTGCCCCTCTGGCCTCTAGATACTCGACAATTCTTTCCTTTAGAAGTGATTCCATCATTTTCCCTATCACTGAGTTTAAACTAACAGGTCTATAGTTTCCTGCTTCTGCCTTGCTCCCACTTTGTGAAGGGAATCACATCTGCCCTCCTCCAGTCCTCGGATACCACCCCATCCTCCATGATTTGTTAAAGAGGGTAGTCAGTGGTGTCACTAGTTCTACCCTTAGTTCTTTTAGAATTCTGGGATGAATCCATCAGGTCCCATTGCTTTGTCCACCTTTCAGTTTTAAGAGTTCTTTCAGAACCCTTTCTTCTGTAAATGGGCTGGTATCAACTTCTGTATCCAGAGTGTTACTACTGTTTGTTTTATGTACCTCCCCCTCTTCCTTTGTAAATACTGAGCAAAAATATTTGTTTAGTATCTCTGCCTTTTCACATTCTCCCTCTGCCCACCCTCCCTCCCCTTTATTAAGCCTCACTATCCCTCCCTTGGTCTTCCTTTGCTCCCTGATGTACCTATAAAAGGTTTTATTCCCCTTCTTAACTGAGTTGGCTATCTTTTCCTCAGTTTGGGCCTTTGCTGTTCTGACTGCCTTCCCAGCCTCCTTTTGCTTTAACTGATACAGTTCTCTGTCCTGCTCCTGCTGCAATTCCTTGTACTTCCTGAATGCTTTCTTTTTCTCTTGAACCTTCACTGCCACTTCCTTTGAGAACCATAGTGGTTTCTTACATCGTCTTGTTTTGTTTATTTGCTTCACACAAAGGCTCATTACCTCTGTGATGGCAGTTTTATTATTCCCCATTGTTCTTCCACCCTCCTTCCCGCCCATTTGCTAGTGCATTCCTTAGGCACTTACCCATTTTGGCAAAGGCAGCCCTCCTAAAGTCCAGTACTTTTGTCTTTGTATGGCTTGACTCTATTGCTGTGTTTATTGTGAACCATACTGTTCGATGGTCGCTAGTTCCCAGATGGCTACCCACTTTACATCTGTGATCCCTCTCCATCTCCATTTGAGAGTATCAAGTTCATATTGCTCCCTCTCGAGTGGGCTCCAGTACTAGTTGTCTAAGGCATGCCCCTGTAGGGCATCTAGAATAACTGCACTCTTTGAAGTGGCAGCTGCAACTGTGCTCCAGTTAACATCTGGCATATTCAGATCACCCATCAGCAATATCTCCCCTTTTTCTGCCATTCTAAGTATACTTTCTATCATTTCCTTGTCCACTTCCTCCCCCTGAAAAGGGGGTCTGTATACAACCCCTGTGCGGATTGTGGTGCCATTGCCTGTCTCCAAATTTACCCACAGTGCTTCTTCTCCTCCCTGTTTACCCTTTTGTTCTGTTGCTTTTATTCCTTCCTTTATGTAAAGAACTACTCCTCCCCCTCTTTTACCCTCCCTGTCCCTCCTGTAGATAGTGTATCCTGGTATGTTTACCTCCCAGTCATGGTTTTGTGTGTACCATGTTTCTGTGACTGCCACGATATTCAGATGTTCCTCCTCCATCAAGGCCACTAATTCAGGAAGCTTGTTACCTAGACTACAGGCATTGGTACTCATTGCTCTCCATTTTTTGATGGCCTTACCTTCTGTTGCAGCATCCCCAGTTTAATGTCTCACCTGAAAGACGGCACTTCAGGAGTGCATAGCTAGAGATTTACATCAGCACATACAGTACATTAGACTAGTTTCTACTTTTAAAAATTACAGTTTAGGAAACACAGCCTGGCAAAAGAGAAAATGGGCAAGAAAATGTGTGGTCTAGCTGCAGAGTCTAGGCTGAGTAGAGGAGTCAATTGCAGGGTTGATTGCTGAACAGCAGCCAGTACGGGAGCAGTAGAGTGGAGGTGCCAAAACTCGAATTGCTGACGTTCCTAGTAGGGACCGTACCTGCTTAGATAGGAAGCAGAGATAGCTGGAGGGTAAGGCGGGCTGTGCCAAGATGGAGATGCAGCATTGCTGAAGGCGAGCACCTGTTCGGCGGAGGGGGGAGCTCTGAATCTGTAGTGATGTGAATGTTTGTTTCTGTTATATCCTCCTTCTCTTTCTTCTGGTTTCTATATTTCTTGGTGTTTCAGCAACCTCATATACCATTCATAAGTTTTTGACCACTACATGATGGGCATCTGAGCATTTAATATCCACATCAATAACCACAGGTTGCCATATGGTGAGACTCAGTAACCTTTTATGGAAAAACCCATATGATGTCAGATTATTTTATATTGTTATAACATCATTTCATGAGCTGTCAACATGAGTGTGAAAGAAAAAGTGATACAAGGTGAGAAGCTAATGCAGCCAGATTTTTCTTTTTTTTTTTTTTTTATTATTTCTTTGCAAAATAAGTTGGCAGGTTAGGGAGAATTGAAAATGACATTCTCCTGTTGCTGTCCCAGGCCTGAGGGCATTCATTCAGCTAGAATGGGCTTTTGTTTGAGAATGTCTGTGTTCTCACAGAGAGGAAGCAGGCTTGGTGTGGACAGCTGAGCTCTTTTATTCTAAAGGACTATGCTCTGGAGATTAACAAAAGATTGAGGTCATTTAATCTAAAGAGGCTATTTCTGTAATGCTCCACATTGCCAATGGGTATTCATCACAACTGGGTATTATGCACCCCTACTAGGCAACATGGCACAGCCCGAAGTCTTAGAATGCTTGGCACACGAGGATTATGGATGGACAGCAGCAACTCCTCAGGAGGATATCAAAGGGGATACATCTCTCAAGCTTCTCTGAAGAAACTTTCAACTTCTGCACCTTGGGGCTGCAATTCTTCATAACAGGTTGGGGCTATCTGGTAACAGGGAGCACCCCTAAATAAAAATTTTGTCTGTTAAGCTGTGGCTTTCAAATTGGTTAACCTGCTCTGCTCATTTCCACTGCCTGTGCTTAAATTGGGGGCCACGTCTGCCATTTAAATTCAGGACGCTCTTCTCTCATAGTGGGTCTCCAATTTCTTTTACACAAAAAGGAGGGTCTCACAGGTAAATACCGGTCTTTCATTCTGGGGGCTTTCAATTTAGGAAGTTCTTGAGGGGTATCCCCATCTCTAATGTCTGCCCCCCGCCACACTTTTTAGGTCCCTTTTTGTCTTTTTATAATTTTCCTTAGCAGCTATTGTGTGCCTTTTGGAGTGAGAGTTCCCCTTACACAGCACGTTGTTTGCACAAGAGCATTTTCCTTTTAATTCTCCTAGTAATTTAAAAAAAGTAGTTGCTGGAGACAAAGCTCCTATTTTCAGGAGAGCAGAGTCATTTTGGCTGATTCACAACATTTTTTGGATACATTGAACTGTGCTATCCCACCATTTTCCTCATGGTTGTTTAAGCTGGGCACATACCCTTGTGACCGCTGGAGGCTGTTTCTCCTCAGTCTGCCATTCGCATGCCTTTGGTGCACACATCTTCCCACGAGCATGCAGATATTATGCACAGCGCTGCCATGCACACGTGAGAGCATTCAGACATTACGCAGTACTTCCGTGCCCGTGTGAGAGCATGCAGACACCACACACAGTGCTGCCGTGCCCATGTGACAGCATGCAGACATCAAGCACAGTGCTGCCGTGCCCATGTGAGAGCATGCAGACATCACACACAGTGCTGCTGTGCCCATGTGACAGCATGCAGACATCATGCACAGTGCTGCCGTGCCCATGTGAGAGCATGCAGACATCACACACAGTGCTGCCGTGCCCATGTGAGAGCATGCAGACATCACGCACAGTGCTGCCTTGCCCATGTGAGAGCATGCAGACATCATGCACATTGCTGCCGTGCCCATGTGAGAGCATGCAGCCATCACGCACAGTGCTACCATGCCCATGTGAGAGCATGCAGACATTACGCAATACTGCTGTGCCCATGTGAGAGCATGCAGACATCAAGCACAGTGCTGCCATGCCCATGTGAGAGCATGCAGACATCACACACAGTGCTGCTGTGCCCATGTGAGAGCATGTAGACATCACGCACAGTGCTGCCGTGCCCATGTGAGAGCATGCAGACATCACGCACAGTACTGCCATGACCATGTGAGAGCATGCAGACATTACGCAATACTGCTGTGCCCATGTGAGAGCATGCAGACATCAAGCACAGTGCTGCCGTGCCCATGTGAGAGCATGCAGACATCACACACAGTGCTGCCGTGCCCATGTGAGAGCATGTAGACATCAAGCACAGTGCTGCCGTGCCCATGTGAGAGCATGCAGTCATCATGCACAGTACTGCCGTGCCCATGTGAGAGCATGCAGACATCATGCACAGTGCTGCCATGCCCATGTGAGAGCATGCAGACATTACGCAATACTGCTGTGCCCATGTGAGAGCTTGCAGGCATCATGCACAGTGCTGCCATGCCCATGTGAGAGCATGAAGACATCATGCATAGTGCTGCCGTGCCCATGTGAGAGCATGTAGGCATCACGCACAGTGCTGCCATGCCCATGTGAGAGCATGCAGACATTACACCATACTGCTGTGCCCATGTGAGAGCATGCAGACATCACGCACATTGCTGCCGTGCCCATGTGAGAACATGCAGACATCACGCACAGTGTTGCCGTGCCCATGTGAGAGCATGCAGACATCACACACAGTGCTGCTGTGCACGTGTGAAAGTATACAGACATCGCACAGTGCTGCCATGCACACATTAGAGTATGCACGTGCGTCTGCACTTTTCAATGTGAAACACAGCAGCGCTCTGTTTTATAGCTCTTCTTATTTCCTTTCTACCATACCATTCCTGGCAGACAGCTGATTGGAAAGGTTCATTTTTTCTTTTCATATTTTTTTCTTCCCCACAACTGGAGGTGGGGATCTCGGCAGTAATCCTTCCATTTGACAATGGCAATAAGATTTAAAGAAGAAGGAAACAAAAAAGGGACACACTGTCTCCTTGTAGCGCAGGTATCTGTAGTGATATTTTACCTGACACCTTGATCCCAGTTTTTAAATGGGGATGCAGGGCTCATGAACAATCCCTGTAGCCCTGCAAAGTTTGCTGCACCTGAATCCACTGTTTTGCCACAACTTGCATCAGATTTTATAACCTTGGACGCAAGTTGTGACAGTTCCCTCATTTTACGGCAGCTTGCACCAACGCTGTGGCACAAGCCCCATAAACCGTCTCCCCTACAGATGCAAAGTTACATCAGAGAGGAGCTGCTGCATCTTTGCTACATCGCTGCAAGGGACTTGTGACAAAAGGGGCTTCGGCAAGCTTCTTTCAAAAATTGCACTTGCAGTACAGGTCACAAGTCAAGTCACCACTTGTGTCAAATTCTGTGTCACAAGTCACTTGCAGTGAATGCAGCTCATTTAAAACCAGGCTCCATGTCTTATTGGAGACTCCTAACACGTGAAAGTTGCAAGTCCAGCAAGAGGGTAATGCGACCCTCTCCAATGCTTTTTATTGGCCTCCTTGTGTTTCTCACACTAATGTGACTCTTATGACCCCCTCCCTCATCGCGCCTCTGAGCTGAGGAGGAACCTCGTGTACTAGTTGGTGGCAGCAAAGCAGAATTGCATAAATCTGTTTTGTTGCTCTTGGGATAGTGTCTGGGCCCAGATATTCTGCAGGATGTCTCAGCAGACACATCCGACCCCCAAACTGGGCCCCTCAGGAAGGGTGTGGGGGGCCATAGAGGACGTCTCAGCAGACACATCTGACCTCCAAACTGGGCCATCAGGAAGGGTGTGGGGGGCCACAGAAGATGTCTCAGCAGACACAGCCAACCCCCAAACTGGGCCCCTCAGAAAGGGTGGGTGGGCCACACAGGATGTCTCAGCAGACACATCTAACCCCAAACTGGGCCCCTCTGGATGGGTGGGTGGTTCACACTGGCATGTCCAGATGCACTGCAACAGAACAAGGCTGTGATTTTTTTTTTATATGTAAGCAGACCCCAACCCTGACCATACAGAGGGTCAGAATGAGGATATCGGGGGTCCTGGGTAAATTCCTGACCAAAAGAAGTTACTGGATCAGAAGGACGATAATCCCTCTGAGGAGCAGCAGGAAGGGAGTGGACTGAGCAAAAGAGGAGGATTCTTATCCTGCCCTACCTGATAACTGAGGTGTGTAGGTCACTACAGTTCAAGGAGGTGCAATCCATGGAGACAGCGATTGTCAATCCTATCCTTTTCGTGTTCTGCGCTCCAAACTTTTTCTCTGAATCTTATTTACTGTGGCCAAATTACTGAACAGGATTGGCCAGGTGAAGGCCTAAGTAAATATCTGCCAAAACCTAAGGCACAGTGTTTGCCTTTTATGGAAGAAAATACTCACAAGTGGGAAACCCCTCAATGATTAGTTAAATAGGTCCATAATTCCATCAGTCACACCACTATTCCCACTGAAGGGTTCCTTGGCCTTTGACAGATTCACACGTGAGTACGTGCTATGTGCAGAAGAGCCTTCACTTCCAATGGCGAAAATCTGCACACTTCCACCTTTATTGTTACTAGAGCCTTAAACCTGAGATCCTTTTCTCATCTGTGCTTCAGATTGCTTTGGGGACCTGAGGACTGCATGTCCTTCCCTCTCTCGTGCTTTAAGCTGAATGAAAACCCAGGCTGATTGCAACTGTTTTCAAGGCTGTTTGCAACTGACTCTAGGCAGTCTACAGAACCAAGGCAGTTTGTTACTGAGACTGGGCAGTCTGCAAAACTAAGGCTGTTTTATATCAGATACCATTATCAATCAATCAATCAATCAATCAAATCTTTATTTATTCAGGCGATCATCATTGAGCAAGGCTCATTTGCAAGATGGACCTGATAAGGTCAAGGTTCGAGTTGATGCACAGCAATTACATCACATACTTATGAGGCAGTTATACATACAGAAAAAGAAAATGTTATTTATAACACAATAAGATACAGAGAATTCACATGTTAAAGCTTGGCAAGAGAAAGTTAAACTAACATCTACAATATGTACAGTACATATATATCACAATGAGGGCCATGACAGTCACTCACATAATGAGTACAAGGACGGTGAAGGAATATTGGGTGCCATATACTGCCGGTGTCTGGCTGGAAGGAATATGCCATATGTGATTGGAATATGGTTTTGTGGGATGACTATTCTATCTCTAGTGGTAGCAACTGCATTCCTCTGTGAAGAAGGCTGTACAGTGCTGATTGAAGGATGTAAATGGAATGATAATGGACAGTTTTAGGGATTTTTGTAGGGTGTTCCATGCTATGGCTAGAGAATAGCCGATTGCTGCCCTCCCTATTTTGGTGTTGACTTTGGGCAATTTGAGCAGGATGATATTGTTGCTTCTTAGGGCATAGGAGCTGGGAGTGGTCAGGTTGAAGCAGTCCAGGATATATCTTGGGAGTTTTTTTGATAAAGCTCTGTAGATCCATAGAGCTGCATTTCTGCTCCTCCTGACATGAAGGGAAACCCATCCAACTGCATCATAGAGAGATCAGTGGTGAGTATTATATGGCAGGTCTGTAATTAACCTTATTGCTCTGTGGTATAAGGTATCCAACTTTTGAAGGTAGGGAGTGGGGCAGTGACTATAGAGGAAGTCTGCATAGTCAATGACTGACAGAAAGATGGCCTGGACTAATCTCATCTTTGAATCTCTATTAAGGAAGGGTTTTAATATGTAGAGGAGGCCAAGCCTTAGGCAAAGCTTTTTCAGCAGTTGTTCTAGATGCTGAGTAAAGTCAAGTCTGTTGTCAATCCACATACCTAGGTATTTGAAATTTTCAACATACTCCAGATTTTCTCCAAGTATAGTGCATATCTGGGGGAGACTGATTGAAGAGGATGTGTTGGTGGAGTTTTGGGTTGTGAACATCATTGCTTTGGTTTTCTTTGCATTTAGCAGATGCTTTTTCTCGAGAAGCTGATGTTGTAACAGGGAGAATTCTGCTTGTAGGATTTCCTGAGCAACTTTAGGTGAAGGGTTGCTGACATACAGTACGGTGTCATCAGCAAAGAGATGTACTGAGGACTTGGTAAGGGTTGAATCAATTTTATTTATATAAATGGCAAAAGGATAGGACCCAGAATAGAGCCTTGGGACTCCCTTGACAGTGGTCTTAATGGGAGAGGTCACCTTCAGCTTTACCTGCTGTGATCTACCGGAGAGGTAGCATCTGAACCACTTAAGGGAGGATGGATCTAGGCCAATGGAGTGTAGGGATGAGAGTAGCAGTTCATGGTCCACAGTGTCGAATGCTTAGCTCAGGTCCAGGAATACTGCACAGACATTGTTCTTTTTATCCAGTTTGGTTTGCCAATCATTGATGACCTTGGCTAATGCAGTGATAGTGCTATGTTTGGCCCTGAATCCAGATTGAGCTGGATTTAATAGATTAGCACTGTCCAGATAATCCCTTAGCTGAATACTCACTAATTTCTCCAGCATCTTGGATAACACAGGTAGGATGGAAATGGGCCTGTAGTTATTAAGATCCATAGGGTCCCCTGATTTTAGAAAGGGGACCACTTGGGCTGTCTTCCACAGTGTGGGAATAGAGCCAGAGTTTAGGGAAAGGTTAAAGAGGTGATTTAGGGGGACTGCAAGCACGTGACACGCAATCTTTAGAAAGAATGGGTCCAGAAGATCTGCTCCTGCACTTTTTTTGGTATCTAGATGCCATAATAGATCCTCAACTTGTTTCAACAGTATAGGTTTGAAGCTAAAGGAGGAGTCAACTCTTTGTTCACCAGTATAGTGGGAGCTTAAATGATCCCTTAATAGGTCAGCTGAGGAGGAGTCAAAGGCAAGACCAGCTGTTGTGAAGTGGTTGTTGAATGCATCCAGGATTTACAATGTGCCAGTAATGGGGCTATAGTTACTGTGTAAATGGGTTGGAAGGGGGTTGTTAACATCCTGGCCCATCGTACCCTTGATGATGCCCCAAAATCTAGCAGTATTATGGTAGGAGGAGTCGAGCTGGGCCAGGTAGTAGGCAGCCTTTGCATCCCTAACTTTCCTAGTACATTTATTCCTGGCTTTCCTAAAGATCATCCAGTCCATGATATTCTTAGTTTTTCTTGCTACTTTCCAAAGTTTATCTCTCTCCAGCAGAGCAGCTTTGAGGTCAGCTGAAAACTAGCTACAGGATTTGTTTTTTATTCGGATACTAGAGACTGGGGCATGGGTCTTAAGGGCATTTAATATAATGCTATTTAGCATCTGCTGAGCTTTTTCTACAGAATGTGCAAGATAGAACTTTTGCCAGTGTGGAGAGTAGGCTAGGTCATGCAGATATCCTTCAATATTGATGTTTTTCTTGGATCTCCTCATGAGGAATTTTGCAGGATCTGTTTTAATGCTGTTGGATCTTACCCCTACGATGGGGCAGTGGTCACTTATGTCGCATAGGAGCACTCCAGCATGTGTGAATAGATGTGGTTTACTCACTAGCATGATGTCAAGTAGAGTACTGTTACTACTATTCCTTGCATTTAGTCTTGTTGGTTCATTAATTAACTGTGTGAGCCCATAGGTGTCACAGAATGATACCAGAGGTGTAGCTGCCTGGGTGAGCCAGTTGAAATTCAGGTCCCCTATGATATTGACTTCTTCAGTACAGGACTTGATCAGGTTTCCCAGGTGGGATAAGAGCTTGTGTTCAGCAGAGGGGGTCTGTAGCATCCAATTAAATGGAAAGCTGCTGTATTGGGGAGAGAGACTTTTAGAGATAGACACGCAAATTCCTTGGGCATAGATGTTGCAGCAGTACAGGATACAACTAAACCAGCTTTTACAAATATGGCTACTCCGCCTCCCCTTGTTTGGCAATCAGCTCTGAATAGCTGATAGTTAGTTAGGTAGGTTAACTTCCCTGTCCATTGTGGTGGTCTTGAGCCATGTCTCAGTTATCACAAGAAAGTCTGGCAAGGTATGGGCAACCCAGGATTGTAGCAATGTAAATTTTTTCAACAGACTGCATACATTAATATGCAGGAAACTGAGGCCTTTAATTGAGGATAGGTCTGATGGAGAGGTGATGCTTTCAAGAGGTCCAGGGTTGATTTCTACATTACCAATACAGAGCAATAGGAAGATCAGTAATTTCATAAGGGCTGCCAGTGATAGGGAAAGGGGCTGTCTTTGGTCCTCCTTTTTATTCCATTGCCACTCTTTTTTTCGGTGCTCCTGTGGTATTTAAGGTAGTGTGTCAGGATACCAATTAGCAGTTTGACGACTAGGCTTAGTGGGGATCTATATACCCAGTAGTGGGGCCTTGGCTGAGACATATATGTGGTGATATGAGTAACTTTATGGTGATTGTACCACTGTAGTCGATGCAGCAATGGCAAGACATATATGAGGGTATGGGTGTCAGCCACGGGGGATGTTCCAGAGAAACTAGGCGGGTTGACTACTTTAGATTGTATAATAGGGTCATCTTCATTGTGGAACCCTATGGCTGTTAGTGACAGGAGTATCAGTAGCAAGCTCCCATTCTGAGGGGATATTGATAGTTGGCAATAGGGAGTAGCGGTTGCTGATTTGTTGGATCAGCAAGCTGGTGTGACTGTCTGTTGGTTTAGAGAAAAGTGCAGTGGGCGGGAAGAGATTTCAGGAAAGATGCCTATAAATTAACACACAGAAAGGGAAGGGTGGTGGGCAAACATTTTGCGCCTTTCCCGACTGCTCCCTCGCTGTTCCTCCCAGCCTTGTGGTTCCCAAGTTCGGCTAGGTGCCACTGACCGCCCGCTGGTGGAGCGAAGCCCCAGCGCTCAGCTGGTTGCTGTGGGCTGAAGGAAGCAGGCAATTGGCTGCACCTTTCCCGACTGCTCCCTCACTGTTCCTCCCGGCCTTGTGGTTCCCAAGTTCGGCTAGGTGCCGCCGACCGCCCGCTGGCAGAGCGAAGCCCTGGCACTCAGCTGGTTGCTGTGGGCTGAAGGAAGCAGGCTGGAGAGAGACAGAGGAGGGTGCAGTAATTAATAAAGGCAGTAGTAAGCCTTTTTCTGAGCGTCACTGACCAAGTCTGCTCTACAAAGGCCTGTGGGGGGGGTCCTGTGGCGCCTTAGAGTCTGGCCCACCCTACATATTCAGACAAGGAGCTGCAATTACTTTAAAGAGCAGTAAAACAGTAGTTTCCCCTTACAATACAGTAGTGGATAACAGCACTTTTTTTGATGATTTACACATATAAAACTAGAGGGAGAGTGGAGCCTCAGCATCTGGCCCACTGCTGCTAACAGAGTCCAGCAGAATTCCACAGAATCAACAGCAGTTTCCCTCTATAGATGTCTCACCAGAGTGGAAGCAGCTCTTCTGGGAAACTTGCAGTAGAACACCAGGGGAAGAGTAAAAGACAAAAAGAAAAACAAATTTTCAAGTCCCACACAGATTTCAGCAATGCAAACTGAGCCAGTGTAAGTCAATGGGGCAGGAGAGCCAATCGGCTGCTGTGCCTGGTGGAGCACTCGCTTACCGATTGGCTGCACCTTTCCTGACTGCTCCCTCGCTGTTCCTCCCGGCCTTGTGGTTCCCAAGTTTGGTTAGGTGCCACCGACCGCCCGCTGGTGGAGCGGAGCCCCGGCACTCAGCTGATTGCTGTGGGCTGAAGGAAGCAGGCGATTGGCTGCGCCTTTCCCGACTGCTCCCTCGCTGTTCCTCCCGGCCTTGTGGTTCCCAAGTTCAGCTAGGTGCCGCCGACCACCCACTGGCGGAGCGAAGCCCTGTGCTCAGCTGATTGCTATGGGCTGAAGGAAGCAGGCGATTGGCTGCGCCTTTCCCGACTGCTCCCTCGCTGTTCCTCCCGGCCTTGTGGTTCCCAAGTTCAGCTAGGTGCCGCCGACCACCCGCTGGCGGAGCGGAGCCCCGGTGCTCAGCTGATTGCTATGGGCTGAAGGAAACAGGCGATTGGCTGCGCCTTTCCCGACTGCTCCCTCGCTGTTCCTCCCGGCCTTGTGGTTTCCAAGTTCAGCTAGGTGCCGCTGACTGCCCGCTGGTGGAGTGAAGCCCCGGCACTCAGCTGGTTGCTGTGGACTGAAGGAAGAAGGCGACTGGCTGTGCCTTTCCCGACTGCTCCCTCACTGTTCCTCCCAGCCTTGTGGTTCCCAAGTTCGACTAGGTGCCGCCGATCGCCCGCTGGCGGAGTGAAGCCCCGGCGCTCAGCTGGTTGCTGTGGGCTGAAGGAAGCAGGTGATTGGCTGTGCCTTTCCCGACTGCTCCCTCGCTGTTCCTCCCGGCCTTGTGGTTCCCAAGTTCGGCTAGGTGCCGCCGACCGCCCGCTGGCGAAGCGAAGCCCCGGTGCTCAGCTGGTTGCAGTATACTAATTCTGTTTTTTATCAGACGCCAAGCCACCATGTAGTTAGTGTGTAACATGTTTTAATATACTATAGGCAGTTAAATGTAATTTATATTGTATGTGCTGCATGACAACAGTGCAGCAAAAATGACTCATATTTTAAATGTGTAAATATTTAACAACAGGTATCTGTTTTATATAGGCAAATGAAACTCTGCTAGCTACCTGTTACATTGTTTGGTCACTTTGAGTCATGCAGGGTGAATTTTATAGGGACTTGAAATGGAAATGTAGAGTAAAGAAGATGGCCATCCTGACATAACTAGGAGAGGACAGTACACATCTGAATAGTTAGAGTACCACTGCAACAGGCCTTAGAAAAAGTAATTAGAATAGAGTCCCTTTAATATATAAGTAGGACAACCAGCCCTACCACACAGGGGTCTGTCCAGGGACCTGTCCTATTCAGTATGATCATCAGTGATATAGGGCTAAGGTATCTGGGTAAGTTGTCTCTCTTTGATGATGACACTAAGCTCTTCAGCAGGGTAGATTGTGAGGAAGGAGTGCAGGAGCTTCCAGATGACCAAGATAAGCAGGAGAGATGGTCTAAGATCTGGCAAATGAGATTCATTGTTAAGAAATGCAAGGTATTGCACCTTCGGAGCTGGAACCCACACACTGAGTACTGTATGAGAGGAGTGCAAGGTAATGCACATAGGGAGCTGGAACCCACATACACTGAGTACTGTACAAGAGGCGTGCAAGGTAATGCACCTAGGGAGATGGAACCCACACACTAAGAACTGTATGAGAGGAGTTCAGCTAGACCATTCAACAGAGGCAAGGGATCTGGGGGTCATCATCAGTGATTCCCTCAAGCAAGTTAGTCACTGCAACAATGCACGTAGCTAGGTGTTAGGGATTCAGGGGTGTAAAAGGAAGGGTTCTGATAATGGAAGAAGTGAAGTGATACTGCCCCTACACAGATCCTTGGTGAGACCTCATCTGGAATACTGTGCTCAATTCTAGAGTTTTTACCTGGAGGAAGGATGTGGACAGTCTGAAGCTGGTGCATAGGAGAGCCACCTAGATTATCCAGGGTCAGCAAGGCAGATCCAACATTAAAGACTGTGAAATGGAACCCAGAGTGTGATGAGGCTTTTTGAGTCGTTAAGGTTGCATTATGTTCAGTACCTGTTTTAAGAAAACCAGACTTTGAGAAACAACTTCTGTTACAGACTGCTGCATCAGAGGCAGGCCTAGTTGTGGTCTTGAGTCAAAATATAGATAGGACAGAACACCTAAATATGCACACACTGCAGGCCAGGCACAAGAGGGGGACATGTAAGTTTCTAAAAATGGGTTCTACAGGGGGAATAGCAAGGACCTGTTTGTGAAGAATAGAGGACCAGTGGTATGCACCTCTCCATCTGTGAACCACCTACAGTGATATACATCGCTGCCAGCAACAGTGTTATATCACTGTAGGGGTTGTGCCTGGGACCCAGCAAAACTTTCCCCTGTCTTGCACACCTTCCCTGAACCAAGTGCAACTTGGAGTTGATATCAAGAGTGACAGGGGGCATAGAGGATTCAGGGGACAAAGAATCAGGCCCTGTTGTGCAGAGCTCCCTGCCTACTGCAAATTGCAGTCAATAGGAAGCCTGGTGCTATGATGCCGGTCAATGAGTTCATTGTCGACTTGGCATCATAGAGCTGAGAACCAGCCACTAGGGGGCATAACTGGAGGATTTGGGGGACAAGTTCAAGAGAGATGTGAAGATGATTCACTTCATGAAAAGTGTGATGAAACCATGGTTGATGTAGTGGGCCAGCTGTCCTAAATTTGTTTAAACATGGCTGGAAAAGGGCATGGGAATTCATAATCTCTACAGGGGCAACACTGGATTGAGGGTTGAGGGAGTGGGGAAAGAGGGAGAAAACCCACCTGTGCAGTAGGCTGGTAGGGTGAGGTTATATGGTATGGCCAGGCTAAATGGTCCCTCGGTCTCCTGCCATGAGATTCTATATTTCTGTGTTCTGGGCTATCATCCATAAATGTACAATTACTTGCAATAACAGGTGGAATGCACTTTTTCTTTGAAGAGTGTTTTGTGACATTTCTCTTGCTCTGATTACAAATAACACTTCTATTGTCTTCTGTTGATCATGCGCAGGCTACAGCATCCCATTGGAGCAATTGTTATCACTGTTTCTGAGGGACGAGGTACTCCCATTTGGTGATTTGAAGGGGGAAGAGATTGTAGAGAAGAAGGATCATCTTGAAGTCTCTCCCACCAGTAAGTGTAGTAGATGACTAGATAATACGCGTAAATGGAAACACAGAAACATTGAATTTGTTGATGGAAGAGAACCCCTTGGCCCACCCAATCTGCCCAGATATATGCAGTATTGGGATTTTTCCAACTGTGGTAGAGAGGGAGCTAGAAGAAAAGAAAATGGTCTAGAGTTGGAAGAGCAAAGGAATTTGGGAATACTACTAGGCAGTGATGGTGTCATAAACCTTGGAAGAAGTAAAGGCTAGGAGTATTTTATAAAGAAACTTTTCAGTATTATATTGGATATGGGAGTGGATTGAGAACTGGTGGACATGAGAGAATTGAAGTCACTTGATTTTAATTCCAGCGGTGGGTAAGCAGGCTCAAATAGCAGGGAAAACATGAACAGTAAACCTACACAGTAGTGAGCCAGTCTATCAGCAGCACCCAGATTCAATGGAGGTAATCTGATGCACAAATAGCAAGGAAAACATGAATGATAAAGCTACACACTAGTGAGCCAGTCTATCAGCAACACCCAGATTCAATGGAGGTAATCTGGTGCAACAGTAGCGTGGAAAACATGAATGATAAAGCTACACACTAGTGAGCCAGTCTATCAGCAGCACCCAGATTCAATGGAGGTAATCTGGTGCACCAATAGCAGGGAAAACATGAACGGTAAAGATACACACTAGTGAGCCAATCTATCAGCAGCACCTGGATGCAATGGAGGTAATTGTGCAAAAATAGCAGGGAAAACATGAATGGTAAAGCTACGCACTAGTGAGTCAATCTATCAGCAGCACCCAGATTCAATGGAGGTAATCTGGTGCAACAGTAGCATGGAAAACATGAACGGTAAAGCTATGCACTAGTGAGCCAGTCTATCAGCAGCACCCAGATTCAATGGAGGTACCCTGGTGCACCAATAGCAGGGAAAACATGAACAGTAAAGCTACACACTAGTGAGACAGTCCATCAGCAGCACCTAGATTCAATGGAGGTAATCTGGTGCACCAATAGCAGGGAAAACATGAACAGTAAAGCTACACACTAGTGAGACAGTCCATCAGCAGCACCCAGATTCAATGGAGGTAATCTGGCGCACCAGTAGCAGGGAAAATGTGAACGGTAAAGCTACCACTAGTGAGTCAATCTATCAGCAGCACCCAGTTTCAATGGAAGAAAGCCCATTCTTCTGAGGTAACACACTTTTTAATAAAGTACGTTGAGTCTTATATCAGTGTAATTGCAAACAGTGAAAAAACATGGCTTAGAACTTCATCAACAGATGCCACTTCATCAGTAAATTATCATTTCACAAAAATGTCTTTGTGGCTCAAGAGCCTAAATCCATGCAGAAAGTTAAGACACCAATAGCTGTTCATCAGGGGTCTTATAACAGGTTGTGTTGTGTCCCAGGAGACAACAGTAACAAACAGATGCCAGCCAGGACACTGGTGCTGCTTCAGACATTAAAGTTTACTTTGGGCTTCTTTGAGCTTTTTGCTTTTGATTTTGCTCTAGGGTAGCTCAGACCTCTTCCAGACATTACTTGACCAGATCTACCTGGGCTCCTTGGATTTATATTTTCCCTTATGTAGTGCAAAGACGCCTTTTCTCCATATTTATTTGTTTATTCATTCTAGGATTACAATACATTTGAGCACATAACAGCCCTTTTACAAAGGTTCCATGCATAGAAACATAGACTTTGACGTCAGATAAGGACCGCTAGGCCCATCTAGTCTGCCCATTTCCCTACCTACAGGATAGGCCGCAGATCCTAGTTAACCAACAGCCTATATCTTCCTGCCCCCCACAAGAATTGCCTTATGTCTGTCCCATGCATTCTTGAATTCTCCCACAGTTTTAGACCCCACAACTTCCTCAGGAAGGCTGTTCCATGCATCCACTACCCTCTCTGTGAAATAATACTTCCTCACATTGCCCCTGAACCGCCCTCCTTCTATCTTTAAATTGTGTCCCCTTGTTCTTGCAAGTCTCTTTTTCTGAAAGATGCTACCCTCTTGGACTTTGTTGATTCCCTTGAGGCACTTGAAAGTTTCTATCATGTCCCCCCTCTCCCTTCTTTCCTCAAGGGTATACATATTAAGCTCCTTTAGTCTCTCCTCATACGGCTTCTCTTGCAGACCCTGCACCATTTTAGTTGCCCTCCTCTGTACTGCCTCTATCCTGTCTATGTCCTTGTGGAGATGGGGTCTCCAGAACTGGACACAGTATTCCAGATGGGGTCTCACCAACTGTCTGTACAGAGGGATAACAACTTCTTGTTTTCTGCTACTGATGCCTCTCCCTATACATCCCAGTATACCCCCGGCCCTCCCTACTGCCTTCTCACATTGCTTGCTAACCTTAAGGTCATCTGATATGATTACCCCTAGGTCCCTTTCCTGTTTTGTTGTTGTTACTACCTCCCACCCATTGTGTATTCTTCCCCTGGGTTCTTGTTTCCAGGTACATTATTTGCACTTTTTGCATTGAATCCTAGCTGCCATACGTCTGACCATTCCTCCAACCTTGCCAAGTCCCTTTTCATCCTTTCCACGCCTCCTTGTGTATCAACCCTGTTGCAGATCTTGTGTCATCTGCAAAGGCATACTTTTCCTTCCAGTCCTCTGCAATGTCACTGATGAAGACATTAAAAGGACTGGACCCAATACTGAACCCCTGCGGTACCCCACTAGTAACCGCCCTTTCTTCAGAGTGGACTCCATTTACAATTACCTTCTGTGTCCTGTTTCCAGCAAATGTTTATTTGCTACCACCCTGGGACCCACTCCCAGGCTGGTTAATTTGACTATCAATCTTTGTGTGAGACTGTGCCAAATGCCTTGCTAAAGTCTAGGTAGGCCATGTCCACAGCCCTCCCTGGTCTACTACTTTGGTCACCCAGTCAAAGAAATCTATTAGATTCGTCTGACATGACCTTCCCACTGTGAGCCCATGCTGCCTTGGATCCTGTGCTCCACTGACCTCTAGGTACTCAACTATTCTTTCCTTCAGAAGTGACTCCATCACTTTCCCTACCACAGAGGTCAGACTGACAGGTCTGTAGTTTCCTGCCTCTGTCTTGGTCCCACTTTTGTGAAGGGGAATCACATCCGCCTTCCTCCAGTCCTCGGGTACCACACCATCCTCCCATGATTTATTAAAAAGAGTAGCCAGTGGTTTCACTAGTTCCTTCCTTAATTTTTTAGAATTCTGGGGTGAATTCCATCAGGACCCATTGCTTTGTCCACCTTCAGTTTTAGGAGTTCTTGCAGAACCCTTTCTTCTGTGAAAGGACTGGGATCGACCCCCCTATCAAGAGTGCTTCTGTTAATTGGATTAGGCACTTCCCCCTCCTCTTTTGTGAATACTGAGCAGAAATATTCCTTCAGTATTCCTGCTTTTTCACTGTCCCCCTCTGCCCACCCACCGTTCATTCTATTCAGCCTCACTATCCCTCCCTTTGTCTTTCTACGCTCGCTGATGTACCTATAAAAGGTTTTATCCCCCTTCTTAACTGAGTTGGCTATCTTTTCCTCAGTTTGGGCCTTTGCTATTCTGACTTCCTTCCCTGCTTCTTTCTGCCTTAACTGGTACAGCTCTCTGTCCTGCTCCTTCTGTGTTTCCTTATACTTCCGGAATGCTATCTTTTTCTTCCTGATTTTCACAGCCACCTCTCTTGAGAACCATAGTGGCTTTTTCTTTCATTTTGATTTGTTTATTTGCTTCACACAAAGGCTTGTTGCCTCTGTGATGGCAGTTTTGATAATTCCCCATTGTTGCTCCACACCTCCTTCTAGCCTGTTTGCTAGTGCTTTTCTGAGGCACTCTCCCATCTTGCCAAAGTCAGCCCTCCTAAAGTCCAGTACCCTCACTTTTGTATGGCTTGACTCTGTAGCTGAGTTTAACGTGAACCACACTGTTTGATGGTCACTTGTCCCCAAATGGCAACCTACTTCTACATCTGAGATCTTCTCACTGACCCCGCTTGAGAGTATGGAGGTCTAGATTGCTCCCTCACGAGTGGGTTCCAAACTAGCTGTCTAATGCCTGCCACCTGTAGGGCATCAAGAATGGCCCTGTTTGGATGTGGCTGCAGCAATGTGCTCCAGTTAACATCTGGCATATTCAGGTCTCCATCAATAGTATCTCCCCTTTCTCTGCCATTCTAAGAATGCCTTCCATCATATCCTTGTCCATTCCTTCCCCCTGACATGGGGGTCTGTACACAACCCCTGTGCGGATTGTGGTGCACTTTCCAGTCTCCAAGGTGACCCACAGTGCCTCCTCTCCTCCCTGTTTACTCTTTTGTTCAGTTGCCTTTATCCCTTCCTTTACATAGAGAGCTACTCCTCCCCCTCTTCTCCCCTGCCTGTCTCTCCTGTAAGTTATGTACCCTGGTATGTTAACATCCCAGTCATGGTTCTCTGTGTACCATGTTTCTGTGACTGCTACGATATCCAGGCATCCCTCTTCCATTAAGGCCACCAGCTCAGGGAGCTTGTTGCCCAGACTACGGGCATTGGTACTCATTACCCTCCATTTCCTGATGGCCTTACCCCCTTTTGCCCCATCCCTGTCCTTCTTGCTTTTGTCACTTTCTCCATTTACCCCTGCCCTTCTCCCTATCGACACCTCCATGTTGGTGTTTGCCACACTTACTACCGTGATTGTTTGGGGGGGCTAGGATTTTCCTGCTCCTTTCAAGTGCCTCCCCTTGGCTAGTTTAAAAGCTACAATGAAGCATTTAAACCTATCACCTAGGATCCTGGTTCCCCTCCCGGACAGATGCAGCCCATCATGCCAGTATAGGCTTGCATCACTCCAGGTGGACCCCCAGTCCCCAATGAAGCCAAATCCCTGAGCTCCACACCAGTTTTTCAACCACTGATTGAATCCCATGGTATGGAACACCCTAGCCTCTCCTATGCCATAGATGGGTAGCACCTCCGAGAAGGTTACCGTGCGTGCTACTTGACTAAGGCCCCTCCCCAATTCCACAAACTCTTCCTGCACTTCTCTAATCCCTTTCTTAGCCAGGTCATTTGTCCCTAGGTGGACAATGACATCCAGCTCCCTCCCCTGTGCAGCTGCTCCAGCAATCCTGAGGATTCGCTCCCTGTCCCTCCAAGCCATGGCGCCAGGCAGGCACCTTACCTCCCTCTCCCCTTCCTTGCCCAGTTCTACCTTCCTAACAATGGAGTCCCCCACCAGGAGTTGTTTCCTTCCCCTGCAGGGTCCCCTGCCACCCTCCTGTGGGTCTCCTTTGTGGAGGTTCCCAGCATCCTCCTTGGTCTCCACTGTAGGTGCCTCCATAGAGGAACCACACTTTGCCAGAATGGCATAGGAATTGTGGAGAGGTACAACTGGAGGGATGTGCCTCTGTTCCACCACCCTCACCCTCCCTGAGCCCACTGTGGTCCAACCGCTCCTCTTTCTTGGCAACCTCTGAGGCAACAGCAGTGGCACTGGTGGTCCCTGGATGGAAGAAGATGCAAGTGGGAAGGGTGACATACATTTTGACAAGAAAGTATTTAAAATGACAACATGACATTAACATTGCAACTAAAATGAAAACTATGTATGAATCAGTAGGAAATCAAAAATAACCTAATATAAAGAGGCAGCCCAAGGTACTTTATAAAATAGGTATAGGTAGATTTGGGTGAACAAAAGTTCTGGTAAGTGAAGATAAACAGTGGAAAGAAGGTGGAGGGTGAGAAGGGTAAGGTGAAAGAAGGATCGGGGAAGGAGGCAGGAAATAGGGCAGAGCGGTTAGGGTGAAAGTGATCATTCGCAGAGAAAGGGGAAGAAGTAGGTACACAAGGATTTGTCAGTACTGCTGAGGTAGTGCCATGTTAGTTGAAACAGTCCCAGGATCCCTCTATACAGACAGTTGGTGAGACCTCATCTGGAGTACTGCGTGCAGTATTGGAGACCTCATCTATGCAAGGACATAGACAGGATGGAAGCAGTCCGGAGGAGGGCAACTAAAATGGTGCAGGGTCTACATCAGAAACCATATGAAGAGAGACTGAGAGAGCTTAATATGTATACCCTGGATGAAAGGAGGGATGGGGGGACATGATAGAAACTTTTAAGCACCTCAAGGGAATCAACAAAGTCCAGGAGGGTAGCATCTTTCAGAAAAGGAGATGTGTAAGAACGAGGGGGCACAATTTAAAGTTGGGGGGGACAGCTCAGTAATGTGAGGAAATTCTTTTTCATGGAGAGAGTGGTGGACACATGAAACCGCCTTCCTGGAGAGGTTGTGGGGGTCTAAAACAGTGGGGGAATTCAAACATGCATGGGACAGACATAAGGTAATTATAGTGGGGGGTTGCAGGAAGTAGGCTGTTGGTTAACTAGATTCTGCAGCTTATCCAGTAGGTAGGGAAATGGGCAGACTGGGTGGGCCAAGTGGTCCTTATCTGCCATCAAAGTCTATGTTTTTATGTTTCTAGGAACTGTTAGCTGTAAGATGTTGATGAAGAGTGCCTTTAAATAGTCCCAATTTTGGTAAGGAAGAGATATCACCGGGCAGTGCATTAAACCATAGAGGTGCTCTATGTGCAAATGTGCAAATGATCATTGCCCTTGTGTAGTCTGGCATCTTGGGACAGGGAAGAATTGGTCGACATAGAAACATAGACTTTGACGGCAGATAAGGTATGCTTGGCCCACCTAGTTTGCCCATTTTCTACCTATTGGATAAGCTGCAGATTCCAGTTACCCAACATCCTACTTCCTCCTACCCCTCACTAAAATTGCCTTATGTCTGTCCCATGCATTCTCGAATTCCCCCACTGTTTTTGACTCTACAACCTCCTAAGGAAGGCGGTTCCATTTCATCCACCACCCTCTCTGTAAAAAAGTACTTCCTCACATTGCCCCTGAGCTGTCCCCCCTGTATATTCAAATTGTGCCCCCTTGTTCTTGTACATCTCTTTTTCTTAAAGATGCTACCATCTTGGACTTTGTTGATTCCCTAAAGGTATTTGAAAGTTTCTAACATGTCCCCCCTCCCTCCTTTCATCAATGGTATACATATTAAGCACTTTTAGTCTCTTTTCATATGGCTTCTGTTGGAGACCCTGCACAATTTTAGTTGCCCTCTTTGGACTGCCTCCATCCTGTCTATGTCCCTACAGAGATGAGGTCTCCAGAACTGTACACAGTACTCCAGATGGGGTCTCACCAACTGTCTGTACAGAGGGATGACAACTTCCTGTTTTCTACTGGTGATGCCTCTCCCTATACAATCTAATATTCCTCCAGACCTCCTTACTGCCTTCTCACATTACTTACCTACCTTAAGGTCATCCAATATGACTACCCCAGCCCCCTTTCCATTTGTGTCATTGTTAGTACCTCCCCCTCCCCTACTGTGTACTCTTCCCCAGGGTTTTTGTTTCCCAGTGCCATACTTTGCACTTTTTTGCATTGAATCTAAGCTGCCATATTTTTGACCATTCCTCCAATCTTGCTAAGTCCCTTCTTATCCTTTGCACCCCTTTTTGTGTATCAACTCTGTTGCATATCTTTGTAGCATCTGCAAAGAGGTATACTTTGCTTTCCAGACCCTCTGCAATGTCACCTATAAAGACATTAAAGAGGACCAGTCCCAGTACTGAACCCTGTGGTACCCCACTAGTAAACCCCCTTCCTTCAGAGTGTACTCCATGTACTTTTACTTTTTGGGTCCTGTCGTCCAGTCAGCTTGTTACCCAGGCTACCACCCTGGGGCCCGCTCCCAGGCTGGTTAACTTGTTTATTAATCTTTTGTGTGGGACCATGTCAAATACCTTGCTAAAGTCTAGGAAGGCCATATCCACAGCCACTCCCTGGTCTATTACTTTGCTACGCGTGTGCTGGGAGCTGCAAGAGGGGTTGAGTAAGTTTGTAACACCAGAAGGCAAGAGTCTGAGGTGCCTTTTTAGTTAGCAATCAGGTTTGATAGTGAATACTCCCATTTAACTGAAGCTGACCTGTTTGCGCATATATTTCACTTGTGTGAGTAAGGCATGCAGTTCCAGTAAGAAGTTGGCATGCTTTGAGTGCCACTAGTATTCTGTGGAGGGTAGGGGTGGAAGCTGAGCCATAGATAGCCAGACCATAGTCAGCAATGGATACTATGGAGCTATAGATAGCTGGTATAAGGGCTTCAGGCATTAGATTATGTTTATGTCTATGAAGTAACCCTGTCTTGGTACTAGCAGACCTGACAACATTCTCAACATGCTGGACATATGATAGTGAGCAATCCACGGTTACCTCTAGGTGCTTTAAATGTTGAATTTGTTCAAGCGGGACACCAGAGGAGTTCCTGATGGTTAGGGCTTTGGATCTGTGTTTGCTGTGAACACTGCTGAACAACATGACTTTCTTTTTTTGTAGTTCAGAATCAGTTTGCATTTTCTGAATCAGTCCTCCACTTCCTCAAGGCTGAGTTGAAGTTAGTGTTCCAGTGGTTCAGGGTCAGTGTTGCTAGTGTATATGACCATGTCATCTTCATAGAGGAGGATCTGCTGGTGACAGAAGTGAGGGAGATTAAGAAAGATGCTGAAGAGAAGTGGACCCAGTCTGGAGCCCTTTGGTACCCCAGAACAGACATGTAGATGGTCAGAGGTACATTAGCTATCTTCACCCATTGGGAGCAGCCTACAAGATGGCTTTTGACCAGGACACAGTATCTGCCGAGAGGCCAACTGAGGACAGTTGCTTGAGAAATAGAACGTGGTTCACTGTATCAAAGGTCTTTGTGAGGTCTATGAAAGCCATACCCACCAATGTACCTTGATTCAGAGATTGGTGAATGAAACCAGTAAATTCTAGCAGTGCTGTAGTAGTGCTATGTCGCTTTCTGAATCCATGCTGCTGGGGGCACTGGATTGAGTATTTTTCCCACATACTCCACTTCTTTCTTTTGACGAACCCCATAGCAAGGTGTGCCCATGCTGTAAAGATGGCGCTGTCATCACCCTTGGTAAATCGGTGTGGTCTGGCAAATTGCAGTTCAGGGATGAGTGCTGGGGACACTCCAATTGACCGAACCAGAAGGGTTTCAGCTACTGGTGGGCTTGATAAGGAAGCCACTAATTTCTCTATCACATGGGGAGTAAATAATCAGCCCAGGTTTAGTGGAATACCACCAGCTTTATTAACAACTCAAGTAACTAATTTCTCTATCACATGGGGAGTTAATAATCCACCCATATTTAATGGAATACCACAGCTTTATTAACAACTGACTACCTACAAGATGAAGGGTTAGTGCAAATGTTGACTTTAAATATGGCCCTTGTAGGTACCCTGCTAGGTAGGCCAGAACAATCCTTCTTACACAGTACCAAGTGTTAAGCAGATTCAAATGGGAGCTCCCTTATCTTAGTCCCTGGGTACCACAGGTGTAGAATCAGTGCAAGTCCGTAGATGTTGCTGCAGGTTGAAAACATAACCCTCTTAGGTGCCCTCCTAGTAGGGCCACACAGCCACATCTGCTCCTTCCCACCTAGTACCAGGTTTCAAACAGATCCAGATGGGAGCTCCCTTAACTCAGTGCCAGGGTACTGCAGGAGTAGAATGACTGGGTACATTTTGCCATAGATTGTAGACATTGGTTCCCTTTAAACAGAGGAACATGTTCAGCTCCCCAAACCCCAGGCCATGCAATTGCTTAAATAGCAGAAAACTCCTAAACATGGGGTAATCCAGCAATTCCTGGACCCAGATGGCTCCTCTTAATGCAGTAGGTCATGGGATCTCTGCTTTCACAAGGTGCCTATGATGCAAGTAGACTTTCTATTGGTGCTCTGTGCTTAATCAGCTACCTTGTGTACTTGCTTCAGGCTCTTCTTACCTCCTTCCAGTCACTCTGGACTGCTGAGGTACTGAACCGACCCTCACACATCCTGGCTTCCAAATCACTAGGTCAAAGACAGCCCAGCACCATAGAAACAGAATTTGACAGCAGATAAGGACCACTTGGCCCACCCTGTATGCCCATTTTCCCTACCTATTGTAATACCATAGACCCTACTTTAGCCCCACTCCCAGGCTACCCAGCTTGTTTACTAGTCTCCTGTGTGGAAAAGTGTTGAAGGCCTTATTGAAATCTAAGTAGGGCCCCATCCAGTGCTCCACCCTGATCTACTTCCCTGGTCACCTAGTCAAAGAAATCTATCAGATTTGTTGACGTGTCCTCCCCCTGGTGAATCCATGCTGCCTTGGATCCCATAAGCTGCTGGTATCTAAATATTCCACAATACTTTCCTTCAGCAGTGATTACATTAATTTCCCCACCACTGAGACCAGGCTGACTGTCCTGTAATTTCCAATTTCCTTCCTGCTACTGATTTTGTGAAAAGGGAATACATCCGCTTTTCTCAGTTGGTCCTCCTGGACTACTCCCATCTCCAGTGAGTGGCTGAACAAGACTGTCAGAAGTGCAGTTAGCTACTTTCTGAGCTCCTTCATTATCCTTCAGTGTATCCCATCTGGCCCCATTGCTTTTCCCACATTCAGATTTGAGAGTTCCTTCAGGATTTTCTCCTCTGTAAACCACCTCCCTTCCTATGATGCTCCTGCCACTTAACTGTGATCCCTCTCCTTCCCCTTTTTCCATGAATGCTGATCAAAAAAATGTGTTCAGGATGGTTGCTTTTTCCCTGGTCCCCTCCACACAATCCTTCCATTCTCTCCTCAGCATTATAATCCATTCCGTCGTTTTTCTTCTTTCATTAATATATCTGAAAAATGTCTTATCCCCTTTCTTTACAGACTGTGCCTTTTTCTTTTGTTTGTGCCTTTACGAACATATGAAAATGTCAGTAGAAACAGGCATCACAGTTTATCGAGTCTGCTTGAGTGCACAGCTAGTACCTTATAATACTGCTGCCCCTCCTTTCTCACATCCTCGTACCCTATCCCAACCCCTCTCGAAGCTACCTATCTTTAACTTTGCTTTCTTGACTGCTTTCCCTGCCTCTCTCTCTGCATCTCGTGATATACCTCCCAGTCCTCCTCCCTCTGTGTCTCCCTATACTTTCTGAATGGTAACTTTTTTAGCAACATAGAAATTGATGGCAGATAAGGAACGCTTGGTCCACCTAGTCTGCCCATTTTCCCTACCTACTGTAATACTAAAGATCCTACCTGATCTCTGACTTTTACCCTCTCTTTCCTATTGCTAAGGTTCTCTTGTGCCTATCCCATGCATTCTTGAATTCCCCTACCATTTCTGCCCCCATAACCTCTGCTAAGAGGCTATTCCATGCCTCCACCACACTTTCTGTGAGGGAACTACTCCCTCACTTTACTGCTGAGATTTCACCCCCCATCCTAGTATCATGACCCCTTGTTCTTGGACATCTTTTTTTTCTGAAAGGTGCTACCCTCTTGTACCTTATTTATGACCTTGAGTTGTTGAAAGGTCTCTATCTTATCATTCCCCCCCCTCTCCAATCTTCCAGGGTATACATATTGAGGTCCTCTAGTCTCTCCTCATGACTTTTGGTCCAGACCCTGTACAATTTCTATAGCCCTTCTCTGAATTGCCTCTAATCTGCCTAAGTTCTTCGGGAGAAGAAGCCTCCAGAACTGGACACAGTACTCCAGATGAGGTCTCAATACTGATTTGTACAGTGGTATCACCGCCTCCTTTTTTCTGTTGGTGATACCTCTCCCTATGCTCCCCAGCATCTGGCTCTCTCAATAGCCTTTTCACAGTACTTGTCATTGTTGGGTCATCAGATAAGAGTGCCCCTAGTTCCTTTTCCTGTTTGGTGGTTGTCAGTACCTCCCAACATCATGTACTCCTCCCCTGGGTTTCTGTGTCGATCTGCATGACTTTATACTTCTTTGTACTGAATCTTTGCTGCCACACTTTTGACCACTCCTCCAGCCCGCTTAGGTCCCTCCTAATTTTTTCTTCCCCTCCTCCCTGGAGTGCAACCCCATTGTAGGTTTTAGTGGTGTCTGCAAAAAGACATACTTTCCCTTCCAGCCCCTGTGCAATGTTGGTTATGAAGACATTAAAGACTACTGGCATTAGAACTGATCCTTGTGGCATTCTGCTTGTTACCATCCTCTTTTCGGAATGAACTTCATTTACTACCACCCTCTGTGTTCTATCCCATAACCAATTTCTGACCATGTTTAACACCTTGGGACTCACTCTGAGGCTGCCCAGTTTGTTCTCAAGCCTTCTATGTCAAACGGTGCTAAAGGTCTTGCTGAAATCCAGGTAGGCTACATCCACCACCCCTCCCTGATTTAATTCCCTGGTTACTCAATCAAAGAAATCTATCAGATTTCTTTGACATGACTTTCTCATTGTAAATTCATATTGCCTAGGATCCTGTGATCCACTGGATGCAAGATATACCACAATCCTTTCTTTAGTAGTGATTCCATTCATTTCCCCACCACTAAGGTCAGGCTGACTGACTTATTATTTGCCAGCCTCCTCCCTGCTCCCACTTTTGTTGAAAGGGACTGCCCTTCTCCAGTCATGTGGAACCACTCCAATTTCCAGTGATTTTGTTGAACAGTGCTGTTAGTGGTGCTGCAAGCAGCACTCTAAGCTCCTTTAATATTCTTAGATGTATCTCATCCGACCCATTTGCCTTGTCCACTGTCAGTTGTGTGAGTTCCTTTAGGACTCTCTCCTCCATAAATGGACTGGTGTCCACATCCCTTCCATTGATGTTCTTGTCACTTAACTGAGGTCCCACACCTTACCCTCCTTCTGTGAATACAGATCAAAAATATTTGTTTAGGATTGCTGCTTTCTCCAGGTTCCCCTGCATTCCCTTACCTTTCCAGCCACCTTTTTTCAGAACTAAGTCTGTACTTTTGAAGTCCAAGACCCTCACCGTAGTGTGGTTTGATTCTGGCTCAGTAGTTATATTGAACCACGCCATAGTGATCACTGAACCCCAGATTGTCACCCACCTCAACTTCTTCAATGTTGTCCCCATTGGAGCGCACCAGGTCAAACACTACTCCCTCATGAGTGGACTCTCTTGCTAGTTACCTGAGGAATGCCCCTTGCAGAGAGTCCAGAATGTCCCTACTTCTAGCTGAAGCTGCAACTGGGATGCTCCAATCCACATCTGGCAGATTGAAGTCTCCTACCAGCTGCACATCCCCCTATGCTCACCATCTTCTGGATGGCTTCCACCAGTACCTGTTTCTCCCACGTGCTGAGACTCTGTAGATTATGATAATGTGGATAGCAGTTTAATTTTCTGTCTCTAGGATAACCTACAGTGCCTCCGCTCCTCCCTGTATTCCCTGTGTCTCTGTAGCTTTTATGCTGTCCCTTACATAAAGAGCCACTCCTCCCCCTTTCTTACTCTCCTTGTACTTCCTGAACAGAGTATAGCCTGGTATGGCTATATCCCAGTCATTTTTCTCATTGCACCATGACTTGGTGATGGTGACAGTGTCCAGGCCAGCATCTGCCATAATGGAAACAAGGTCTGGGATTTTATTTTCCAGACTTCGAGCATTTGTGCGCATGGCCTTCCAGATTCTTCTGTCACCCTTCTTGTCAGCCCCCCTTTTTCCCTTTTGCCTACTCTTCTTATCCCTTCTGCCTCCATTTGCACCCCTCCTCATTTCTACCATTCTGCTTGTCCTGCTGTTAGAAACCCTTGGGGATTTTCCTTCCTTAGGGTTTTCCCTACTGACTATTTCAGCTTGTAGCGGTGGATAGCTCATGTCTCCCAGATTATTTCTGTGCCTCCCCACTAGTTTAAATGTGTGCCAACATAGCATTGAAACCCTCAACTGAGGACTGTGGCTCCCCTCCAGGGTGGATGGAGGCCAGCTCCCCTGTATAGACCTTTATCCCCCCAGGTGGGACCCCAGTCCCCAATGTAGCCAAAACCCTTCTGTCTGCACCTGTCCATCAACCACTGGTTGAAGCTGTTGGTACCAAGTACCCTGTCCTCCCCTCTGTCATAGACAGGCATCCATGCTGTAGTACCTAGGGGAGGACCTAGGCCAGCAGCCCTTGGACTTTTTGTCTATGCTGTATCTCCCGCATTGCCAACATGATGCCCAAGGTTTCCACTCTCTTTCTTTCTGAAACTCTGCAGCTCTGTTCATAGTTTGTCCTTTGTTTTTTGAGGCCTGACATGGCACAGCTTACAACCACTCCCAGCACTGCAGACCTTTCCCACAAAATCTGCACCAGCTCTGCCCTCCTCTGGCACAGTCCTGCCTTTATATGCCCTACTCATAGTGTGTCTTGGTTTCTGCCTGGGGGACTCTCAAACTCAGCTGCCCACAGGACACAGAAAAGGTGCCATAACCTGATGCTCCTCCTTTCCCCACAGACATCCATAAGTCCCTTCCCCTGTGACATTTCAGATCACAAGAACAAGGTTGCCCGAGTGAGTCCATTACATATCTCTCCTTCCACATCCAACTTAGCCTGTTTTGCATTTCTAATGGCCTTCCTTATCCTACTCAGAAACACATCTGTATTTTTTCACCATCATGCATGGACTAGTAGTTTCTGAAGGCCATCCTTTTTTTTACCTCACTGCATCTCCCACCTCAGTTGTATAATACAATGGCCTCTTTATCCTCCATTCTTTGGCTGTTGTCTAAACACAGAGATTTGTAGTTAGGCCCTTTCTGTTGTCTACCTCCACAGGATTCTCTAGCCCCACTAGCTTTTCCTTGTAGTTCATGCTTCTTGGTAAAATCATTCCTCCTGAAGTACAATAGCTTTGTTAGTGACTGCTTGCTTTATACCGCCAGTCTTATTTCAAAAGCATATGATCTGCTAGTCACTGGATCTTAGAGGCTCTTGAAGTGGGACCTCACTAGTGTAACCTTATGAGCCAGGAGACAGGTCTGGTAAGTGACTCTGTCTTTTGGGATGAAGCCAGTTTGTGCATTCATAGAGGTCACAAGTGTGGGTTTGTTTATCAGCACCAGGCAGCAGGATTTATTTAGAACGATTGTTAATCTTTTGGGGTGGTATCGGTAGCACCCCCATAGATGACAAGGCCATAATCTATGGCCGAGAGGATTGAGCTGGTTACTGCCAGTCTCAGATTCTCAGGAGTCAGACAGTTGTGATGTTTATATAGGATCCCAGTCCTAGAATGTAACCCCTTGGCAACTTGACTAACGTGCAGGTTGTAGGAGAGAGCGGAGTCAAGAGTAATGCCAAGAAATTTGAATTCCACTACTTGCTCTAGGGGCTCGTTATGATTGTTCTGGATGGATAAGCTAGTGGATTCATGTCTGTTTTGGGAGTTGGAGAAAAGCATAAACTTTGTTTTCTTTGTAATTAATGAGGAGTTTGTACTGAACAAACCAGGTTTCAACTGAGATTAAATTATATTATAGATTATTGGAAAGGGAAAGAGGATTTGTGTCTGTTGAAAACAGGACCATGTCTTCTGCATATAGAATCATAATGTTATTGCAGGCTTGTGGGAGGTCATTAATGAAGAGGCTGAAAAGTAGGTGGCCCAGAATGGACCCCTTGAGTGACTCCAGATTGAACTGGAAGAATTTTGGAGAGGGTATCACCGATTTTCACTTGTGTTCTCCCCCCAAGGTAGCTGTTGAACTAGCTAGTGACCTCTTGTGAGAGCCTTATGGTGGTGAGAGAGTGTGGGAGCAAAGTGTGGTTAACAGCATCAAGAGCCTTTGTAAGGTCTATATATATGGACCAAACCTGGTGACCTCGATCTAGGGTTTTCTGACCATAGTCTGTGTATTCAAGGAGGGCAGTCATTGTACTATGGGCTTTTCTAAACAACATGTTGATGTGGGCTTTGAATCAATCAATTAATCAATCAAATCTTTATTTATTCAGGTGATCATCATTGAGCAAGGCTCATTTACAAGATGGACCTGATAAGGTCAAGGTTCGAGTTGGTGCACAGCAATTACATCACATACTTATGAGACAGTTATACATACAGAAAAAAGAAAATGTTATTTATAACACAATAATATACAGAGAATTCACATGTTAAAGCTTGGCAAGAGAAAGTTAAACTAACATCTACAATATATACAGTACATATATATCACAATGAGAGCCATGACAGTCACTCACATAATGAGTACAAGGACGGTGAAGGGAATATTGGGTGCCATATACTGGCGGTGTCTGGCTGGAAGGAATATGCCATATGTGATTGGAATATGGTTTTATGGGATGACTAGTCTATCTCTAGTGGTAGCAACTGCATTTCTCTGTGAAGAAGGCTGTACAGTGCTGCTTGTAGGATGTAAATGGAATGATAATGGACAGTTTTAGGGATTTTTGTAGGGTGTTCCATGCTATGGTTAGAGAATAGCTGATTGCTGCCCTCCCTATTTTGGTGTTGACTTTGGGCAATTTGAGCAGGATGATATTGTTGCTTCTCAGGGCATAGGAGCTGGGAGTGGTCAGGTTGAAGCAGTCCAGGATATATCTTGGGAGTTTTTTTGATAAAGCTCTGTAGATCCATAGAGCTGCATTTCTGCTCCTCCTGACATGAAGGGAAACCCATACAACTGCATCATAGAGAGATCAATGGTGAGTATTATATGGCAGGTCTGTAATTAACCTTATTGCTCTATGGTATAAGGTATCCAACTTTTGAAGGTAGGGAGTGGGGCAGTGACTATAGAGGAAGTCTGCGTAGTCAATGACTGATAGAAAGATGGCCTGGACTAATCTCATCTTTGAATCTCTATTAAGGAAGGGTTTTAATCTGTAGAGGAGGCCAAGTCTTAGGCAAACTTTTTCAGCAGTTGTTCTAGATGCTGAGTAAAGTCAAGTCTGTTGTCAATCCACACACCTAGGTATTTGAAATTTTCAACATACTCCAGATTTTCTCCAAGTATAGTGCATATCTGGGGGAGACTGATTGAAGAGGATGTGTTGGTGGAGTTTTGGGTTGTGAACATCATTGCTTTGGTTTTCTTTGCATTTAGCAGATGCTTTTTCTCGAGAAGCTGATGTTGTAACAGGTAGAATTCTGCTTGTAGGATTTCATGAGCAACTTTAGGTGAAGGGTTGCTGACATACAGTACGGTGTCATCAGCAAAGAGATGTACTGAGGACTTGGTAAGGATTGAATCAATTTTATTTATATAAATGGCAAAAAGGATAGGACCCAGAATAGATCCTTGGGGGACTCCTCTTGACAGTGGTCTTAATGGGGAGAGGTCACCTTCAGCTTTTACCTGCTGTGATCTACTGGAGAGGTAGCATCTGAACCACTTAAGGGAGGATGGATCTAGGCCAATGGAGTGTAGGGATGAGAGTAGCAGTTCATGGTCCACAGTGTCGAATGCTTTGCTCAGGTCCAGGAATACTGCACAGACATTGTTCTTTTTATCCAGTTCAGTTTGCCAATCATTGGTGACCTTGGCTAACGCAGTGATAGTGCTATGTTTGGCCCTGAATCCAGATTGAGCTGGATTTAATAGATTAGCATTGTCCAGATTTTCCCTTAACTGATTACTCACTAATTTCTCCAGCATCTTGGATAACACAGGTAGGATGGAAATGGGCCTATAGTTATTAAGATACATAGGGTCCCCTGATTTTAGAAGGGGGACCACTTGGGTTGTCTTCCACAGTGTGGGAATAGAGCCAGAGTTTAGGGAAAGGTTAAAGAGGTGAGTAAGGGGGCCTGCAAGCACATGACACGCAATCTTTAGAAAGAATTGGCCCAGAAGATCTGCTCCTGCACTTTTTTTGGTATCTAGATGCCATAATAGATCCTCAACTTGTTTCAACAGTATAGGTTTGAAGCTAAAGAAGGAGTCAACTCTTTGTTCACCAGTATAGTGGGAGCTTAAATGATCCCTTAATAGGTTAGCTGGGAAGGAGTCAAAGGCAAGGCCAGCTGTTGTGAAGTGGTTGTTGAATGCATCCAGGATTTACAATGTGCCAGTAATGGAGCCATAGTTACTGTGTAAATGGGTTGGAAGGGGGTTGTTAACATCCTGGCCCATCATACCCTTGATGGTGCCCCAAAATCTAGCAGTATTATGGTAGGAGGAGTCGAGCTGGACCAGGTAGTAGGCAGCCTTTGCATCCCTAACTTTCCTAGTACATTTATTCCTGGCTTTCCTAAAGATCATCCAGTCCATGATATTCTTAGTTTTTCTTGCTACTTTCCAAAGTTTATCTCTCTCTCCAGCAGTGCAGCTTTGAGGTCAGCTGAAAACCAGCGACAGGATTTGTTTTTTATTCGGATACTAGAGGTTGGGGCATGGGTGTTAAGGGCATTTAATATAATGCTATTTAGCACCTGCTGAGCTTTTTCTACAGAATGTGCAAGATAGAACTTTTGCCAGTGTGGAGATTAGGCTAGATCATGCAGATATCCTTCAATATTGATGTTTTTCTTGGATCTCCTCATGAGGAATTTTGCAGGATCTGTTTTAATGCTGTTGGATCTTACCCCTGTGATGGGGTAGTGGTCACTTATGTCACATAGGAGCACTCCAGCATGTGTGAATAGATGTGGTTTACTCACTAGCATGATGTCAAGTAGAGTACTGTTACTACTATTCCTTGCATTTAGTCTTGTTGGTTCATTAATTAACTGTGTGAGCCCATAGGTGTCATAGAATGATACCAGAGGTGTAGCTGCCTGGGTGAGCCAGTTGAAATTCAGGTCCCCTATGATAATGACTTCTTCAGTACAGGACTTGACCAGGTTTCCCAGGTGGGATAAGAGCTTGTGTTGAGCAGAGGGGGGTCTGTAGCATCCAATTAAATGGAAAGCTGCTGTATTGGGGAGAGAGACTTTTAGAGATAGACACTCAAATTCCTTGGTGCATAGATGTTGTAGCAGTACAGGATACAACTAAACCAGCTTTTACATATATGGCTACTCCGCCTCCCCTTGTTTGGTGATCAGCTCTGAATAGCTGATAGGTAGGTTAACTTCCCTGTCCATTGTGGTGGTCTTGAGCCATGTCTCAGTTATCACAAGAAAGTCTGGCAAAGTATGGGCAACCCAGGATTGTAACAATGTAAATTTTTACAACAAACTGCATACATTAATATGCAGGAAACTGAGGCCTTTAATTGAGGATAGGTCTGATAGAGAGGTGATGCTTTCAAGAGGTCCAGGGTTGATTTCTACATTACCAATACAGAGCAATAGGAAGATCAGTAATTTCATAAGGGCTGCCAGTGATAGGGAGAGGGGGCTGTCTTTGGTCCTCCTTTTTTTATTCCGTTGCCACTCTTTGTTTTGGTGCTCTCTGTGGATTTAAGGTAGTGTGTCAGGATACCAATTAGCAGTTTGACGACTAGGCTTAGTGGGGATCTATATACCCAGTAGTGGGGCCTTGGCTGAGACATATATGTGGTGATATGTGTAACTTTATGGTGATTGTACCACTGTAGTCGATGCAGCAATGGCAAGACATATATGAGGGTATGGGTGTCAGCCACAGGGGATGTTCAGAGAAACTAGGCGGGTTGACCACTTTAGATTGTATAATAGGTCATCTTCATTGTGGAACCCTATGGCTATTAGTGACAGGAGTATCAGTAACAAGCTCCCATTGTGAGGGGATATTGATAGTTGGCAATAGGGAGTAGCAGTTGCTGATTTGTTGGCTCAACAAGCTGGTGTGACTGTCTGTTGGTTTAGAGAAAAGTGCTGTGGGCGGGAAGAGATTTCGGAGGAAGATGCCTATAAATTAACACACAGGAAGGGGAAGGGTGGGTGGGCAAAATTCTGCGCCTTTCGACTGCTCCTCGCTGTTCCTCCCGGCCTTGTGGTTTCCAGTTCGGCTAGGTGACCGACTGCCTGGCGGAGCCGGCCCGTGCTCAGCTGGTTGCTATGGGCTGAAGGAAGCAGGCTGGAGAGAGACAGAGGAGGGTGCAGCAATTAATAAAGGCAGTAGCAAGCCTTTTCTGGGCGTCACTGACCAAATCTGCACTACAAAGGACTGTGGGGGGTCCTGTAGGCGCCTAGCATCTGGCCCACCTCATATTCAGACAAGGAGCTGCAATTACTTTAAAGAGCAGTAAAATAGTAGTTTCCCCTTACAATACAATAGTGGATAACAGCACTTTTTTTGATGATTTACACATATAAAACTAGAGGGAGAGTGGAGCCTCAGTGTCTGGCCCACTGCTGCTAACAGAGTCCAGCAGAATTCCACAGAATCAACAGCAGTTACCCTCTATCGATGTCTCACCAGAGTGGAAGCAGCTCTTCTGGGAAACTTGCAGTAGAACACCAGGGGAAGAGTAAAAGACAAAAAGAAAAACAAATTTTCAAGTCCCACACAGATTTCAGCAATGCAAACTGAGCCAGTGTAAGTCAATGGGGCAGGAGAGCTAATCGGCTGCTGTGCCTGGTGGAATGCTCGCTTACCGATTGGCTGCGCCTTTCCCGACTTCTCCCTCTCTATTCCTCCCAGCCTTGTGGTTCCCAAGTTCGGCTAGGTGCCGCCGACCGCCTGCTGGTGGAGCGAAGCCCAGGCGCTCAGCTGTTTGCTGTGGGCTGAAGGAAGCAGGCGATTGGCTGTGCCTTTCCTGACTGCTCTCTCGCTGTTCCTCCCGGTCTTGTGGTTCCCAAGTTCGGCTAGGTGCCGCCGACTGCCCGCTGGTGGAGCGAAGCCCCGGTGCTCAGCTGGTTGCTGTGGGCTGAAGGAAGCAGGCTGAATATTGTACTTGTGTAGGTGTTCAATTAATTGGTCAGATACAATTCATTCAAGGGCTTTTGAGAGGATGGGGGAAGGATGAATATAGGTCTGTAGATATGTTGTGCCCTGTCACCACTCTTATGTACGGCAATAACAATGGCTGCTTTCCACTGTTGTGGGAATTGATCCTGGGAAAGTGATAGATTTTGAAATCTAATCAGTGGTTTAACTGTGACATACAGCAGTAACAATGGCTGCGTTCCATTGCTGTGGGAATTGATACTGGGAAAGTGTTACATTCAGGAATCTGGTCAGTGGTTTAACTGTGATATACAGCAGTAACAATGGCTGCTTTCCATTGTTGTGGGAACTGACCCTGGGAAAGTGATAGATTGAGAAGTCTAGTCAGTGGTTTAACTGTGACATTGAGTGTGAGGTTTAGTAGTTTGAGATCCAGTGCGTCACTGCTAAACCTTGCTTTGCCTAGGACTTTTTGGAGGTATCTTTTGAACTCATTAGATCTGACATGCCAGAAATAGAAGGGGAGGATGTTTTGAGGGGGGTCAGTGGAGTGACTTCTTTCTGGCATGTCTGGTTCAGAAAATAAGTCAAGAGAAGGGCCCTACTGAGATTGGTTAATGTGGTGTTAAAGGTGCCTGCAATTTGTTTGTGATCGAGTGTAGTGACGCCATCAACCACTAGCAATGTTGGGAATGTTTTATTGGGCTTGCCTGTCATATTTTTTATCTAATCCCAAAAGTTCCAGCTATTACCCCAAGAGTGAGTTAGTTCACCCAGAAAATGATTGATTTTAGCCTGGGTGTACTTCTCATGTGCAAAGGTTATGTGCAGCTTTATAATTCCACATATTGACATGTTTTTTAGTGGCAGTGGCACAATGCCTCAGGGTGTCCCTGTGTTTCATCATATTGAGCAAGGCTGGGGTGAATCAAAGGGTTGAGTGGGGTCCTTGGTTTTACTTCTGCTGAAGGGAGCAAACAGGTCACATGCCTTGCTGAACTGTGTTATAAAGACGTTTAGGGCATGTACAATGTTATTGGAAGTGTATAGAAGGGACCAGTCAAAATGGGCCAGGTGAGCTGGCAAGTCTATTAGCTTGCCTTTTTTTAGTGCACATTTATTGATGATTTAGTTTTGGGTTTGGACATCTTGTTTGACCAGAGGCACATTACCAGGGAGTGATCACTCAGGGCATCAGGGAGGGTTAGGGTGCTGGTGATTCTGTGTGGGTGAGTGGTAAGGATCAGGTCCAACAGGGAACTGTTATCAGTCCTATTATTAAATCTAGTGGGGGCAGTGAACACTTGGGTTAAGTCCAGGGCTGCAGTGTTGTCTTTGAATTGGTCAGCTTCAGGGGTGAGCCAACTGATATTGGAATCCCCCATGACCACTACCTCTGTCTGTTGGGGGAAGGATTCGATATAATCCAGGACCATGTTAAATCCAGATGCCTTGTCCCGGGGGGAATATAGGCAGATATTATGACAAGTGATTTATTTTAATGGCAAGGGCCTGAGAATTATTGACTGCATTAATTTGAGTGAGGGTTAACCCTTTGAGAGTGTCCTTAACATATATCGCACAGCCCCCATCCCTTTTCCCCAATCCAATCAAGCCTAAAAAGGGTGTAACCAGGAAGAGAGATAGTATTATCAGAGGCCTTGGGTGGGAGCCAGGTTTCATTTAATGAGAGAATATCCAGTTTGCTCTGTGTAACCCGAACTTGAAGATCATCATCAAGCTTTGGCAGAGACTGCGGATGTTGATGGATGCAAGTTTTAGAAATTTATTGTCATTTCTTTGGTTATTGGATGGCTGCTGTGGTCCTGGTTTAGGAGAATATTACCAGGTATGAGGAGAAGGAGAAGCAGGATGATCCAGGGGAAATATCACTTGATCACATTGGTTGTGGTGTGGCACCGAAGGCTGGCAGAGTTTTTTAGTTTAGGGATTTATTGTCATTAATTTGGTGGTTGAGTGGCTGCTGTGAACCTGGTTTAGGAGACTATTACCAGGTATGAGGAGAAGGAGAAGCAGGATGATCCCGGTGAAATAGCACTTGATCATGCTGGTTGTGGTGTGGCGCCCATGGCAGGTGGAGTTTTTTAGTTTAGGGATTTGTGTTATGGTATAGATAGATTGGAGGAAAGGCTACACTAATGCAATGATGTTTGGTGATGGGAAACTAATGAGAGAGAGAAGTGATCTGAAGCACACAAATGCAGGGTATATAGGGATTCTATGCCTTGAGGAGTTATTCAGGAATTAATACATATACGAGAGTTTTAGGTGAGGGGGGGCCATGTAGCAGGTTGGCAAGCTCAGGTAGAGAAATAGAGCAAGTATGGTCATAGTGATCATGGTTAATAACATTGAAGCTGAAAAAGAAGGTAGAATTTGACAGAAGATTGGATGGTAAGCCAATATTATGTTAGTATAAATGTAGTGTGCTCAGCACTGCCTCTAGTGATGAACAAATATAGGGAGCTACTGTAATGGGGAGTTGGACATTTAGTAGCTTATGATAATTACAATCATGTGACCAACAGCTACCTACATATAAAGGGTCCAGACAGGGTAGGTGGGGGGGGTGAGTCAGCCCTCAGTGCCAGTGGGCATACCTGAAGAGCTGTAGTGCAGAGTCCAGGCAGTCATTCCTTACCTGTATGCTTGTGGACAGGTGGGCGGACAGGTGCTGCGGACAAGGTTTGGCCGAGAATCCCGAGCTGCAGAGCTGCGGCTGATCTTCATTGCCCAAGTGGGGACTGGAGTGCCTGCAGGGAAGGGTAAGGGTTATTCAAAACGGAAGTTGAGATAGCAGAAATGGAGGGGAGGGGGGGAGAGAGAGAGCAAAGAAATAAGGAGAAGTAAACTTTATAAGATTACAATTTAAAGCTTGAATTAAGGCTAACTTTGACACTAAAAATCCTGGGCAAACATGTACTCTAAAATAAAATGCTGCAAAATAACACCAGCGGCAGTAGCTGCCAAAAACAGAGTACAGAAGGTCCCGCTGGCTAAGAGAAAAGGGGCCAAATTCAACAGCTGTGGCACAAAGTCCGGGAACTTGCTCTTTACCCGTATGCCTGCAGACGGGTGGGCATGCAGGAGCTGCAGCCAAGGGTCGGCCAAGAATCCCAAGCCGCAAAGCTGTGGCTGATCTTCCTTGCCCAAAAGTGGGCTGAGAATCTGGAGACACAGTGCAGCTAACTCTGATCTACGTCTGCATTGTTTGGGTCTAGCAGCATGTGGAGATATAATGAAGCTAACTCTGATCTACGTCTGCATTGTTTGGGTCTAGCAGCATGTGGAGACACAGTGAAGCTAACTCTGATCTGTGTCTGCATTGTTTGGGTCTAGCAGTGTGTGGAGACACAGTGAAGCTAACTCTGATCCGTGTCTGCACTGTTTGGATCTAGCAGTGTGTGGAGATATAATGAAGCTAACTGTGATCTGTGTATGCATTGTTTGGGTCTAGCAGCATGTGGAGATATAGTGAAGCTAACTGTGATCTGTGTATGCATTGTTTGGGTGTAGCAGCGTGTAGCGATATAATGAAGCTAACTGTGATCTGTGGCTGCATTGTTTGGGTCTAGCAGCATGAGGAGATAAAATGAAGCTAACTGTAATCTGTGTCTGCATTGTTTGGGTCTTGCAGCATGTGGAGATAAAATGAAGCTAACTGTGATCTGTGTATGCATTGTTTGGGGGTAGCAGCATCTGGAGATATAATGAAACTAATTGATATGTGTATGCATTGTTTGGGTCTAGCAACATATGGGGATATAATGAAGCTAACTGTGATCTACGTATGCATTTTTTGGGGTAGCAGCGTGTGGAGACATAATGACACTGTGAGCTGTGCCTGCATTGTTTGGGTCTGGCAGCATGTGGAGATGTAATGAAGCTAACTGTGGTCTGTATCTGTGTTCTTTGGGTCTAGTAGCATGTGGAGATATAATGACACTAACAGTGATCTGTGTATGCATTGCTTGGGTCTAACAGTGTGTGGAGATACAATGTGGCTAACTGTGATCTGTGCATGTATTTTTTGGGTCTAGCAGCGTGTGGAGATATAGTGAAGCTAACTGTGATCTGTGCATGCATTGTTTGGGTCTAGCAGTATGTGGGGATATAATGAAGCTAACTGTGATCTGTGTATGCATTGTGTAGGTCTAGCAGCGTGTGGAGATACAATGACGCTAACTGTGATCTGTGTATGCATTGTTTGGGTCTAGCAGTATGTGGGGATATAATGAAGCTAACTGTGATCTGTGTATGCATTGTTTGGGCCTAGCAGTGTGTGGGGATATAATGAAGCCAACTGTGATCTGTCTAAGCTTTGTTTGGGGGTAGCAGCGTGTGGAGCTATAATGATGCTGTGATCTGTGCCTGCATTGTTTGCATCTGGCAGCATGTGGAGATATAATGAAGCTAACTGTGATCTGTATATGCATTGTTTGGGGATAGCAGCATATGGAGATATAATTTATTTATATATTTAGTTTTTGTTAAAAGGGTAGGTGCACTAGCCATAAAATCACTATTTTCAGGCACGAACTGGGAGAGTACAACAAAAGGGAACAGTGGAACAACAGCAACATGGGTACAGTAATGCAAATAAAGGAACAGTACAGCAGTGATACAAAAATACAATGGATAGAAACAACAAAAAATAATGGCAAGCATTATACAAATAATGGCAGTAGGATATACAATAAATGCAGAAACCATGGACCTGTCCTGTGGAGTGAAAGGCTTAATAAGAGAGTAAGGTTATATAGAGAGAAATGTGAGGAATGTTCAAATATAACAAGGAAGACTGACAGAAGGAAGGTCGGGGGTGGTAGTTGGCAAAACAACAGTGGATGGTCAGCAACAAGGTTAGAGAAGGAAGAGAGCTAGTAGTCAATAAGTTATTTACAAAGAGAAGGAAAAATATGGGAAGGGAAAGAGGAGCCAATCTTGGAGCTGGATTAGAGCAGGGGTGACATTATTGGTAAGTCTCAGGAGCTTCACGTTGGGTCAAAGCATGTACAAGCATCAGCTAAGGATAGATAACGACGATATTCACTTTTAAATCTAAAGTGAGACTGAGACAGCTGGAGACTGAGTGGAAGACCATTCCAGAGCTTGGAAGCAGAGACTTGGAAGGCCCCTGTGCCTTTTGTTGTCCGACATCTTGGAACATAGAGCAAGGATTTGTCAGCTGATCGCAGGCCATGGGAGGATGGTTGAAGGACCAGCAACGCTGCCAGCTTAGATGGGTTTTTTCCCAGGATGACTGAGTCTATTAGTGATCCAAGGTAGTATTGTCTACTGGCAGAGGGTGAGATCCAATTCAGTTCTTTATAAAGAAGGCAGTGATGTTTGAGTCGAGGCAACGAAGAGGCAAATCAGCATATATTGTTATAAGTTACATCCCATTTTAGTAGGGAGGTTTTATGGGCAGAGGTAAGAATAGAGGCACCTTAAGTAAGGGATGGGAGCAGAATACCTTGGGCAATTGCTAATTTCACCGAGGGTGTAAGCATGTAACTCGTTTTGTAAGCTACTCCCAGTTTCGAGTTTGCAGCTTTGCACGAGGACTGAATGTGAAGATTAAAATCTAGGGACTGGTCCAGCAGGATCCCAAGGTACTTGAAGGAAGTAACATTTTCAAGTGGAATTCCTCCTGGGTGAAGAACCTCCAGCAAACTAGAACAGGCCTTAATCTTCGGTGCAGAACCTAGGAGCATGGCTTTCGTTTTCTTTTCATTTAGTACAAGCTTACGGTCTAGTAACCAGTCTAGGACCTTATTGAAGTCTGAGGTAAGTGATGTGTTTATGCAGGCAATACTAGCAGAACTAGTACAGATGATCAGGTGCTCAGTGTAGAGAACAGCCGAGCAGGATTCCAGGACCTCAGCTGCATTGCTGATAAAAATTGAGAACAGAAGGGGCCCAAGGATAGAGCCCCGGGGGACCGCAGGGTTGATAGTAGATGTGCTGGACAGGGAGGAGTTAAATTTGACAGCTTGCAGCCTGTTTGACAGGTACTGTAGCTACAGAACCAGTCCACAACAGGGGTAGAGAAATGGAATTTAAGGAAAGTGGAGAGAAGCAGGGGAAGGTCTACAAGGTCAAAAGCCTTAGTGAGGTCAATGAAGATGGCACCTGTGAGTTTTCCAGAATCCATGTTGGACAGAATATCAGTAATTAGTTGAAGAAGAGCCATGGTGGTGCTGTGTCCTTTTCTGAAACCATGTTGGGTGTCCGAGAGGAGATTGAAGCGTGTAAGGTAGTCAGTGGTCAGTGATGCAACTATTTTCTCTAGGATCTTGCTAAGGAAAGAGAGAATTGCTATAGGTCTGTAATTGGCCATGTCCTTTGGGTCACCTTTTTTAAAGACAGGCATTACTCTTGCAGATTTCCATAGGTCCGGCACGATGCTATGGATAAGGGATAAAGTATAGATTCTGGCAATCGGAGAGGCAATGAGTGGAGCCACCAGCTTATGAAGATGAGGTTCCAATGAGTCAGAACCAGAGCTGGTATTAGCAAATATGGATCTCAGTAATTTCAGAACTTCTGCTCTTGATATAGCCCTGAAATAGAATAGTGGAGCTGGAGGAGCATCATACGATAGGGCAGTATGATTGTCTGATGGTAGCGTAGTAGGTAGATTGGAGTACGATCCACTAGGTTGTAAAGCCAAGGTATAGCATGACAGATCAGAGAAAAGATTGTTAAAACTGTTTGAGATGGTCCTAGGGTCATTACAATGTGTCCCATTTATGATCATTTCATCAGAAGTGATCGACTGCAAGGTACCAAGAAATGTTTTGACATGGGCCCAGAATTTCCTAATGAAACTAGCTGATCTATGTATGCATTGTTTGGGTCTAGCAGCATGTGGCGATATAATCAAGCTAACTGTACACTGTGTATGCATTATTTTTGGGTAGCAGCATGTGGAGATATAATGAAGCTAACTGTGATCTGTGTATGCATTGTTTGGGTCTAGTAGCGTGTGGAGATATAATGAAGCTAACTGATCTATGTATGCATTATTTGTTTCTAGCAGCATGTGGAGATACAATGAAGCTCAGTCTGTTCTGTCTGCGCATTAAATACAAACATATAAAGAAGAGAGCAGAAAGAGGCCATTTGGTCTATTAAGTCTGCTCATTATGCAGGGTCTACAGCATGAGCTACTGTCCTTGCCCTTCTCCACACGCATTCCGTCCTCCCTACCCATGACCCTGACCCTCCCCCATACCTGTCCCAACCTCTCTTAAAGCTGCCCCACAGTCTTCAGTTAGATTACCTCTTCTGGCTGCGCATTCCGATTGCCCACCACCCTCTCTGTGAAGAAGTGCATCCTGAACTCCCTCATAAACCTCCCACCATCCAGTTTAAGACCGTGCCCTCTCATTTTATGGTTGCCACTCAGGTTAAAGATGCTCTCCTTATCAACTTTAATTATCCTTTTCAAGTACGTGAAGGTACCAATCATGTCCCCTTTTTCTCTCCTGTCTTCCAGTGAGCACATGTTCAGTGCCCTCAACCTCTCCTCCTATGCCTTACCCTGCTGGCCAGCTGTCATATTTGTAGCCCTCCTCTGGACCTTCTCCAGCAGATAAATGTCCTTTTTGAGATGTGGACACCAGTACTGAACTCCATACTCTATATGCAGTCTTACCAATGACCTGTACAAGGGCAGTATAACCTCCTTTCTCCTACTACTGATCCCCCTAGATATGCATCCCAGCATCTTGTTTGCCTATGCTGCTGCTTTCTTGCACTGTGCAGAGTGCTTCAGGTCACTGTTGATCATCACTCCCAGGCCCTTCTTCTCCTAATCTCTGATGCAGATACTTGGACCCCACCCAGGTAGTACTATGTCCTAGGATTCTTGACTCCAAAATGCATAGCTTTGCATTTCTCAGCATTGAAGCCAAACTGCCAGATCCTGGACCACCTCCCTAGCTTTTCCAGATCTTCTTGTAGGTCCAGCATCTCTACAGCTATGTCCACTCTCCCACAGAGCTTGGTGTCATCCATGAATAAGCACATTTTGCCCTTAATGCCACCTCTAGTGTCACTGATGAAGACATTAAACAACACCGGCCCCAGCACTGAGCCCTGCGGGACCACACTGGTTACCTGTCTGGTGCCAGATAACTCTCCCCCCCCCCATAACCACCCTCTGGGTTCTGTCCTTCAGCCAGTTTTCCACCCATTTGGCCATCTTTTCCCCAACCCCGAGATCCACCAACTTCCTGATCCTCCTTTTTGGGTACAGAGTCAAAGGCCTTGCTGAAATCAAGATAGAGGATGTCTACTGCTGGGCCCCTGTCTACTGTCTTTGTGACACAGACAAATAAGTCAATCAGATTTGTTTGATGTGATCTCTGCCCCCTCCATTAACTCATGCTGCCTCACATCCTGGAGACCATGTTCCTCTAGATATTTTACCAACCTTTCCTTTAGTATGGTCTTCATGAGCTTTCCCACAATGGAGGTCAGACTGACTGGTCTATAATTCCCTGGGTCATCCTTGGGACCACTTTTGTTGAGCAGCACTACATGTGCTGTTCTCCAGTCCTGTGGTACTATGCCTGTCTCTAGTGAACTATTAAATCAGTATGCCAGAGGCCCTGCCAGCTCCTCAGCCAGTTCCTTTAGTACACTTGGACGTACTCCATATTGGTCTGGTGATTTGTCCTCCTTCAATGCCATCAGCCCCTCCCTCTCTCTGTCCTCATCTATCATTACATCTGTTTTCCCCTACCCATGCTTCTCTTTTCCCTTCTGAAGGCACTGGTCCATCCTTCTCCCTGGTGAAGACAGAACAGAAGTATTCATTTAGTATCTCAGCTTTTCCTCCATTATCCTCCACCCACTCTACCCCTTTTTTAAGCCTAACAGTCCCTTCCTTCTTATCCCTTTTCTCAGTTATATAGCAAAAGAGAACCTTCTCCCCTTCTTAATTCCTTCAGTTTTCTACAACTCCTTCTGTGCCTTTGCTTGCCTGACTTTCTTGCTCGCCTCACTAGCCAACCTTAGGTAATTTTCCCTATCCACCTCTCTCTTGGTCTTCCTGAATTTTCTATAGGTTAACCTCTTTTCTCTTACTGCCTGGGCAAACCCAGAACTGAACCAGCTGGGCACTTTGGCTCTCGTGTTCTTACCCCTGAGCCTAATGCAATCATCTGTGGCAACTAGTATTCCTGCTTAATGATGGACCACCTGTGGTCCATCCCCATATCTGCTCTGATGCCCACCAGATGGCTCTTTAGCACTTCACCCATTTTTCTGAAGTCCTCCCTCCTGAAATCCAAGATTTTGGTCTTAGTTGGGATGCTGTCCCTGCCCTGCCCATATCCAACTGGAATTACACTGTGCAATGGTCACTTTCTCCCAATGGCTCCCTGACCATTATTTCCTGTACATGCTCCCCAATTGTGAGCACCAGATCAAGAATGGCCTCAGCTCTTGTTGGCTCAATAAGGCCTTGAGTCAAGAACCTACTCTGCAGTCCTTTCAGGATCACATGATTCCTAGCACATGTCATGGGCAGGCTGAAGTACCACACAATTACCACCTCTCTTTTCCCTGCAGCTTCCAATATTTGTGAGCTCACTTCCCTGTCCCTCTCCTCATCCTGACCTGGTGGTCTATAAACCACCCCCAACCTCACCTTTCTCTCTCTCTCTCTATTGGATCTTAACTGAAACCATAATGCCTCCAACTCCCCTTCCTCCATCTTCTCCCTTGAACAAATTATTCTCTCCCTGATATAAACTGCCACCTTCCCCCCTTCCTGTCTCTCCTGTATAGTTTATATCCAGGGATCGCAAGGTCCCAGTTATTGTGAGATGTTGCCCAAGTCTCAGTTACTGCAGCTATGTCAACCCTCCTGTCCACTTATAGTGGCTGCAGGTCTTCCATCTTGTTTCCAAGACTCAATGCATTCAGAAATCCCACCCTCCACCTAAAATCTGACCTTCCTTATCTTTCCTCTATTCTTCTATTCACATTTATCCCCCCTGTATGCACCCCTCCACACACCCTTGTTATGTGTTGCTCACCCCCTCCACCCTTTATTTATTTTATTTCTTTTTAGTGTTTGGTAACTGGATAAGGCCCACTAGGCACAAGTGCCTGTTCTCAGGGGTGACCTGGGAGCATTGGGTGGTTTAGTGACTTGCTCAGAGTCGCACAGTATGCAAGTGGAGGTTGTGAGAATCAAACCCAGGCCTGGTCTGATGGATGTACCAAGCTCATTCACAGCTTGTTACTCTAACCTCTAGGCTATACTGCTAACTGTGTTCTTGACCCTTCCACCGCCTCCCTCCAGTCCTCTTCCATATGATAGAGACATACAAGTATCTTACTGGGAGGAACAGGGTGCAGGAAAACACTGTTTTTAAGTGAAAAAGATGTTCCAGGACTAGAGGGCATGGGATGAAGTTGTAGGGAGGACGATTCAGAGGAAACATGAGAAAGAATTTCTTTACAGAACGGGTGGTGGACAAGTGGAAAACCCTGCCAGAGGAAGTGGTGGGGGCTGAAACAATCACGGGATTTAAGAATGCATGGGATAGACATAAAGGAATTCTTGAGGTTAGGGGTAAGAGGCAACAGACTTCTAGGAAAACAAACTGAACTTACAAGCTCAAATGGGCAGACTGGGTGGGCCATAGGCCCTTATCTGCCGACACTGTCTATGTATTTATGTATCTATGTATCTATGCATTACTGTTGAGGGGGGTTCACTGACCTCCTCCTCTCAGAGTCTGTGGGATTGCATGCCCACTGACCCCACCTCAGTAGTTTAAATTAAGTGCAGTGATTATGCAGTCCCCCAGTTTGTCCCCAAGTACCCTCTTTACTGAGGTGCACCCTGTCAAGTGAAAAGAGTGCTTTGTTTGACCAGATCTCCTCCCAGTCCCTAATACAGATAAACATCTCCTCCTGCACCATTTCCTCAGCCAGTCATTGAAATCCTCTATTCTTCTTTTCCTGGCTATGCTGGCCCTTGGTGCTGGTATAACCTCTAAGAAGGCCAGTTGTTGTCAAGGCACAGGTCAAGAAACATAGAGAAAACCCAGGAGCAAGTGTAAAATTCCACAAAACTTTTATTTGTAGTTGTAGTAACATAAAATTAAATAAACCTGTTCAGGATAACTATATACAGAAGCAAAATAAAATCTCTTGTAACAAAAAATCTACCTTGCAGCTTAGCTATTTTATAAAGCTTTTTCCACCCCTCCCCATCCCCTCTCCCTCCTCCCCCTGAATTGCTACCACACCTTCTAAACACCCTCTGTTCTGATGCTGTTCTAAGTCTGGTACGAGATATGAATGTGTAATGCTGTAATTTATAAGCTATGCAACTGTATCACTGTGACCTATTGTTAGTCTTCCCTCCATTTGGAACCAATTACAAACCGTATTGAAACTAACTAGCACAGTTTCAATAAACTTCTACAAATCGCTAAGTTCAGCCAAAATAAAAGACACCTATAACTGTCATTAAGTCTCTTCCTTCCCCATGTGTGCCATGTTTATCCACTGGTAAGGTATAATTGCTTTATCATATTAACTGCTTTCCCTTCCCCTTCTACTCCTGGCTTTATCTATGCTTACGCTCCACTGCTGCTCTATCAAATCACTCCTCCCCCATATCAGTTGTTTGTTCTAGCTGCCAAAATATATGTATTGCACACACCAGTCATCGTGTTTCATTTATCAGTATGCAACCTGTAAGTCGCTTCCCTGTCTCATATTAATGTTTACCACCTGCGGTCACCCTATGTGGTACCCTTGTATGTATATCCAGCCTGTATCATGTAACGTGCATTTCATGTATATACTGTTATTACCTATCTATGTTTGTACTTTAAGTGTTTATGTCACAGGACCTCCTTGTGAATGAGCTTGCTCAATGGAGTTTTCCTGCAATAAACTTGAACTTGAACTTGAACTAGTCTTGTACTTCGTTTGACCTCAGGTTAATCCTGTCTTATCTCTTCTACCCAACATGAAGACTTTGTAAAAGAGCCTGTGCTCAAAGGTATTTTCTGAATTCCAAATAAATAAATAAATAAACCCCCCACCTCAGCAAACATCCTGTCCTTGCAAAATGTTCTGTTCTCGTCAATTTTGGGCAGGATCTGCTAGAACCATGAGAACTTCCTGAGGTCTCCACAACCTTTGCAAAAGGCTCAGGCATTTGCACTCAAATGACCTCTAGTTTTTCACAGTTATCTCAAATTATAAATATATACATTTCAATAGCAACACAATTTTCTAAATAAAAGTGATCCCATTATCAGCTATATTTCCATACACTGATTCTCATACATTTTATATCACCAGATGTAGATTTGCAAGGGAGGAAAAAATGAAAGCAAGAGGAAACAGAGAGACAGTGAGAGGCAAAGGATTGCAAGACTCTTCGGGTTGATCAGGTCCAAAGGTATCACAGGAAAATTTGGTTGCGTAACTAGACAGAGAAGAGAGAAAAGGAAAGAATACATCCTTGCATTCAAACACTATCTCCATAACAAATGGGACAGGGTCCTATTCTACCCTATCACACTAGTGAACTTCCTTCCTCCCTGTAGCGTTTCCCTAGCTCCCTGAACCTACTTTGCACTACCTCCACCTCCTCTCCAGCTAGGTTGTTGGTTCTCAAATGTATAACTAAATTAGGTTTTCCTCCAACCTCCCTTACTATTTTCCTTATTCTTGGGCCCACCTTCCCCGCTGTCATCCCTGGCATACAAACCACCCTCCTGCTTGCAGTTGGGTCCCCTTTCCTTCCCCAGTGAATAACCCTAATTATGAAGTCCCTTATGAATGCCACCCTTCCATCCCCTGTATCCGTGCTCCCCGTCCTTCCTTTCTTACCTTTGGTACTAGCTGCTTCCCCACCTAACTGCTCCCTTTGCACCCTGGTAAACTTACCTCCACATCCACAATTTATCCCCTTAACTGTTTTTCCTTCTCCCAGTCTGCCCCTCCCCTTTTGACTATCTGAATCTGCTTTCCGTTTTCTCTTTCCTCTTCCATTCCTGTTCTCTCCCTCCCCCACTCCATTTTGCCTGCCTCCTCTTCCCTGCCCACCCTGATTAGTTCTCTCCTCCCTCCCCTGTACTCCTACTCTCAACCCTGGCTCAACCTGACCTCCTACCTCACCTTCTGTTGCCCATTCTTTCCAGATGGTGTTTGGGAGGTAGCAGTGTGTGGAGATACGATGAAGCCGTCTGTGATCTGTGTCTGCATTGTTTGAGTCTAGCAGCATGTGGAGATATAATAAAGCTAACTGTGTTCTGTGTAAGCATTGCTTGGGTCTAGCAACACGTGGAGACATAATGACACTAACTGTGATCTATGTATGCATTGTTTGGGTCTAGCAGTGTGTGGAAATATAATGAAACTGACTGTGATCTGTGTCTGCATTGTTTGAGTCTAGCAGCATGTGGAGATAAAGTGAAGCTAAGTGTGTTCTGTGCATGCATTGTTTGGGTCTAGCAGCATGCAGAAATATAATGAAGCTAACCTTGATTTGTATATGGATTGTTTGGGTCTATCAGCATGTGGATATATGATGAAGCTAACTGTGATATGTGTATGCATTGTTTGGGTCTAGCAGCATGTGGAGATATAATGAAGCTGACTGTGATCTATGTATGCATTGTTTGGGTCAAGGTCAAAGGGTAAAAATCTGTATCCTCCATTGGGATGTTGACCAGGCTGAATAGAGATGCAAGCATAAGACATTGGACTGCGCTAGAGAATAAATGGAAAATGCTACTGCAGAGCTCTGCAAGTCACTGAATCTGCCAGCAATGGCAAAAACTGAAACCACCATATAGCTGATGCTATGGTTGAAATCCAGAAGCCTGCCAAGTTGGAGTTTGCCTCATGTTGTCAGAGAGCAACTAGGGCTATAACTGTTAATGTAACACCTAGAACTGCCAGGTGGCAGTACCAATGGTTATGTTTACATGATTGGTATCACTGGGGAAAACCAGAGTTTATTCTCAGACTTGGATCTCCCTAGTTGCAGTGCAGGGGGTTGTGTCTCTATCACAGTGCTAATGCTAGTAGTTGTGCCCTGATCTCCAATTTACCTTTTTTCTCTTAACAGTAGCAGAATTTCCTGTCCCCAAAAACTATGTGACATTGATTGTAAAAAGAAGACGATAACTCAGTATTGGAGTCCATGAGAAAGGATGAAACCTTTCGCCAGCAATCTCCTGAAGAAAGCCCCAGCAACAGTAAGTACAGCAGAAAACCTGGCAAATATTACATGTAGGATAGATGCTGAAAAGCCTGATGATCTCAGAGTGGGAAGGTGAACCTGTTCTCTAACTCGCATCTCCCAGGTGGCAGTGCAGAGGAGTAATATCTGTATCTTTAGTATAATACAAGTGTGGTAAACCTGAAACCATTCTCAGATCCAGAACTCCTAGTTTGGAGTGCTGGGGTTATATCTGTGTCATTTATATAATACCAGGGTTGGAAACCTAAGTCCATTTTCAAACCTGGGACTCCCAGCTGGCCCAGTGGTGTGGAGAGTAGAGGCACCTATGCCTTACCTCCTGCCATGCTGGTAACCCATATTCATGGTGCGAGCGAGTCATCTGGGTTCAGCTGAGGACGAAGCAGATCAAGTGTTTGGAGAACAGATCTCCTCTGTCAGGGGAGAGTATGCGTGGCAACTGGCACTTGTAATATACCCATTAATTGAGTAAAAAAAAAAACAGAGTATCTACGTTAGGGCCATAAAAATATCCCAGTAGCATTTCTTGGGTCCTTACCATGGCATGCAGAAAGAGAAAACAACCTCCTGGGTCACCATGTTGCTTAAGGACATTCACACCAGAACCAAAACCCCTACTCTGCGACAGCTCATACCAGCACCAAAAGGACTGACCAACCCATAGGCGTGTCAAAAAATGTGCATCCTTAGCTGAAAACTGTCTCCCCTGAAGTTTCACTATATCAGGCTTGTATATAGCAAGGTGCTTAAGGATTTGGTTGTGCTTAAATGGAGCAGAACCCCCTGTACTATTCCAAGTTAGGCACTTTAACTGTGTAACAGCCATATAGGGCTAAGCATTAGTGAACTGAAATGTAGCCAGCTTACCCAGATGAGAGAAGGTAAAAAGCCACTCACTCCTTCATTCAGTAACTCTAGCTCTCTGGCAAACCCTCTATGATCCCCAATAGCAAAACACCACCTTGAATATATGTAAATTACAAATAATTTTCTTAAATAAAAAAAATAAAAAAACAGTAACAACAATCTTAAAATACTAACATTAACAAACAAATTGAACAGCATCCCCAATTTACCCCTTCCTGCAAGGGGAGATGGGGGATCGGGGGAACCCAGACAGTGATCCAAACCACCTAATTGTAATAAAGCTGTGATGGTTCAGGACATGGGCATATGCATCAGTTTACACATACCTTACAGAGACAGAAAGCAGCAACTCAAGATCTTGGATCCAAAAGAATAGAGGGAAGACCATAAAGGAAGTGGGGTGGGGGTGGGACGTGAAAGGGAAGTGAGTAAAACAAAGGAATGATCTCACACTGCACCCATCAAAAAGTCACTTCTGTGATCCCCTGTCATTCTATACTGGGTTCTTTCAAGACCTGTAAACCCTCCTATGCTAGGAAAACTGAAATATGTGCCCACAGCTACAGTAAATCCAGTACTCCAGTGAAGGATTCGATCCAAATACTCAAAAAAGTCATCGACATCCAACAGTCTAAATTAGGTCATGTCCATGGACCCCATTAAGCACAGAACTAGCCCGGAAGTACACCAACTTAACAGAAAGTAACTGGACATGAAGAAAGGGGCAAACCACTGAGACATAAAACAATCCAAGGAGTCAGAAGGGAAATGAAATCCACAAATCATGCAGGGCATTTTCCAGTCACTGGCAATCCATATTTCTGTTGGTAAATAATCTGTAATCCAGGAATGGTCCAGTGATGGTTGAACAACCAAACAGAGACATAAGTCCCATAAATGATAGACACCTTCATCACCACAGAATGCAGTATCCATGCACCAAAACTAGCAATCCAGTTAACTAAACAGGGGAAGCTCTCCCAACACTAATAGCAGTCCAAAAGCAAGGCAGGTGTTAAAGAAAAAACATCTGGAATCCACACTACATCCTAACACTCTGAGCACCCACAGAGTTAAGAACTGTCTGCATCTTCCTCCACAAATCAATGGGGAAAGCCCCTCAAGTATTGTTCTCTTGGATAGAGGTTGAGAATAGTTGCCAGTAATGGTTAAGGAGCTCAGACCTCACTTGATCCGCTAAGGAATTCTTCATGGTGCCAGACGTCATTGGAACAAATAAACGTGCAGTGTGCCGCATATAGAATTTGATACCAATGCAATACAGGGCTTGGTTACTATCCCTGTATGCTGACTTCCATTCTCTAACCATGGGGGTAGTATCACTATGAATGAAGAATGACTTGCCCTTCTACATCAAAAACCTGTTGGCCCATGCCATATGTTGAATCCAGATTTTATCCAAGTAATTCAAACAACGTAAAAATAATAGCTTTCTGTTTTCCATCAGGCGAGTGCTGGGGATGCAGTGACTGGTGGGCTCATTTGATGAAGTACTTTTCTCCTGAGTTGGGGGGGGCCCAGCTACTGTATTTTAAGCAATAAAGGTAGATAGAAAGATAGAGCTAGATAGAGAGAGAGAGAGAGATAGCTAGAGAGAGAGAGAGAGAGAACTAGATAAATGAAGAGAGCTAGAGATGGTGAGAGAGATATAGAAACTTTATTTATACAGCACCCCTTCCCTGAGGCTCGGAGCACTTAACAAAAATATAAAACCAATCTCACATCAAATAAACTCTACACAGTACATAACAAACAAACATGCAGCAGAGTGCAATATACACTTCTATCATTTCTGAAAGTAATGCAATATAATAATAGTCAGTTCACTTATAAAAGCCTGGTTGAACAGAAACCTTTTTAAACCTTTTTAAAAGGTGAGGGTGCCTCCCGTAGCTGTCTAACCAGAGAGTTCCACAGGGCTGGTGTGGCCACTGAAAATGCACAGTCTCCAGAATGCAGCAGCTGTGCCCTCAGGACCACAAGGAGACAACCCACAGCAGAATAGAGAGTTCAGGATAGGCAGTGAGAAACAAGATGGTCTTGCAGGTAATCTGGTCCCCCTCATCTTGCAGGGCTTTATAGGTCAGTAATCCAACCCTGAAGGCAATCCCCCATCTTACTGGCAGCCAGTGCCGTTATGTTCTAACCCTCGAAACACCCATCAACAGTCTAGCTGCCAAGTTGCCTCTAGAAGCCCCAGGTACAGGACATTGCAGTAATCCAACCTGGATGTGATGAACTCATGCACCAGGGTGGTCAGATCCTCTGTTGGTATCCAGTCCTGGATCTGAGTAATGTTCCTCAGATGGTAGAAGCCACTTTTGATGACTGCTGACACGTGCGCATCAAGTGTCAAGCTGTCATTGAGGATTACACCCAGATCTTTAATCCAGATGGAGGGGATCAAGGAAACATCCCCAAATACCAGTCCAGGGGATCTCTGAGTTCCCCCCTCCCTCATGACAGTGACAACCAGGATCCACCACCAGTACCTCCATCTTGTCTGGGTTGAGTCATAGCCAATTGTGATTCATTCAGTTCTAGATTTCTTCCAGACAGGTATTTAAAAGAGTCCACCATCTGATTTCCAGGTGTACAGGATAGGTACAGCTGGGTGTCATCAGCATTGCAATGAAAATATATACCATTCCACCTGATAATGTCTCCCAATGGCAGCATGTACACTGTGAACAAGTGTAACAGGACCAACCCATGCTGCACTTCACAGTGCAGAGGCATCAAGTTAGAAGAGGCTAACCCCATCATCGCCCTTTTTTTGCACTCTGCCCATGATGTAGGACTTAAACTAGTTGATGACATTACCGGTTAGGCTGTACCAGTACCACAGTTGGTCCAGCAGCACCTCATGGTCCACAGTGTCAAATGCTGCTGAGAGAGAGCCAGGAGGACTAAGCTAGTACATTCTCTCCTCGCTCTCTCTCTCTCTCTCGCATTAGGAGATCATGCAACACCTTCATCAGGGCAGTCTTTGCTATGCCTGACTCTGAACCCAGGCTGGAAGCACTCATATGTGATAGAGAAGGCAAGACATGTCTCGGACTGGATGGCCACCACTGTCTCTAAAATCTTTCCTAAAAATGGGAGGTTTGATACCAGTCTGTAGTTGTTGAGACACTCCAGGTCCATTTAGGATTTTTCAACAGGGGTCTAACCAAGGCCTTCCTTAGAACCATAGGAATGACCCCACTCCTCAAGGAGCTATGGACAATCTCAGTGACAACAAATCCTACCAGGTCCATATATCCAACCAAAAGTTGGGTTTTACCTGGGTAAAGGTCACAATATGTTGGTCACAGTTTCAAGACTATCTCAGCCACCTCCTCCACTCCAACTGGCTCTAACTCGTACAGTCCATACAAGAAGGGTGCTCAACACACCTCAGGCTTAACTCCACAAGCCCTTTGAATGACACTGGAAGATATCTCTGTCTTGATAGAAGACACTTTGTTGGCAAAGAACGAAGCAAACTCCTCGCACCTTGTGCTTGAACCTGCTTCTCCCATCCGGAGAAAGGATGGATGTAATAACCCGTCTACCATATGGAAGAACTGAACTGGTCTCTTCCTTGCTGCAGCACTCGCCATAGACAAAAAATCGGCCTTCTTTCGGAACATTGCCCCTTATAGTCATTATGATGTGACCTCAGGGCCAATTTGTCCTCTTTGGGCCAAATCATTGCCATCCTCCAGTAGGCACATCCAAAGTCACATTATTCACTTCTCATCTCATTTCACTACTCACACTGTTTTGTACTACTAAACAGGAGTTTAATTAAATGATTTTTTCACATACAGTTACCATAAAGGTTATAAAAGGTTCAGATAAGCATCCAAACCTTTTTTGCATATCAGAACCTTTTAGAACCTCAGCACCTTTAGAGGTTCTCCCATCCCTATTTGAAATCCGACCTCTACTGAAACCAAGGACGCACATTTCTCTTTAGCTTGCTTCAGCTCCTTTCTTTGTGTTTAAACACACCGTACAAGGATCACTGGTACTACCAGCTGTGATGTTTGCAATGATGTTCTTTATGGAGTCTAGGATGGTACAACTCTTGATGAAGTGGAAGCTGCTAAGTTCCATGCCACATCTGGCGATTGAAAACTCCAACTATCAGCAGTGTTTCCTTTGCTGCTATCCTGATGATGGCCTCCCAAGGGAGCTGTCCATCTTCTTGTGTTGGTGGCCTGCAAACTACTCCCATTTGTGGAACCTTTGTAAATGAGCACTTTGGTCAAAGGTAGTTTTCCAAAGAACAAAACAAAATAAAAAATAAAATACATTTGAATAGCTGTCCCACAGCCTGTCTCTGAGTTTACCCGCAGCAACTCTAAGCCCTCCTTACCTTAATGTACTCACACTTCAGTTACCTTTATTCAGTCCATTACATACAGGGCCACCACTTCTCCTTTTGTCACAGCTCAGTCACTAATAAAATGTGAGTAGCCTGTTCTGTTATGGCCTTGTCCCAGTCATGGTGCACGGTGCACCACATCTCTGCAATGATCACTAGATCCAGGTGATCTCTGTCATGATAGCCACCAACTCACAGATCTTGTTTCCATGGCTCTAGCCATTAGCACACATGGCTCCTCCTCCCTCCCACATTGTGCCCTCTGCTTTCCTACCCAGCTTACCCATACTACCACCTACTGTTCCTGCTGACCCCCCCATTTTACTTGCCATGTCCCCTTTACTCTCCTTATGCTTTAATCTTTTTTTGTCTCTGTCAGTGACTCCCTGTGATGCTGCCCTCAGTGTAATATCTCTCTTGGGATTTCCTCCTACAGTCTTTGTCTCTGTCACTGACTGCCTGTGATGCTGCACTCTGTGTAGTATCACCCTTGGGATTTTCTCTCTCAGTCTTCTTACTCTTCACACCGGTGTGCTCTACAGACTTCCAACAGAGGGGTAGAGTCTAGATAAAGTACTAATGAAAACCATTGGCCAAATGCTAGAAAATTGTGAGGTGCTGCTGGTGGGGGACCTCAAATCAGCCTGATGTAGACTGGAGGCTGAGTACTCCATCAAAGTGTAACTTGAAATAAGGCTGGGTAAAGGCAGAAATAAATCTAGAAGTTTTTATTTGCCACAAATTGCAAAATTTACAAAGGAGCCCCCATCGCTCTTGACCAAAGGGACTTTACAAAAAGCAGGCAACTCACAATGAAGATATGTAAACCCATCTCTGCCTTGTTGGAAGACTGCAGACCTTTTACACAAGATGGGCCTAAATGATGTCAGACACCTGGGTACCCAGCTGAACAGCTCTTATGTTGGAGCATAGGGACTCCATCTTGAAGGTCACGTGGCGGACATATTTGTTTAGATTTTTCAGATCCAGAATTGGTTTGAAGACCCCCTGACATTTTGGGGATCGCAAGGTAAATTGAGTAGAACCATTGGCCTTGCTCACGGTTGGGGGACTTATACAGTTGTTCCAATCTGTCTGAGGTGATCCAAGATTTGATATGTGGCCTGCCTCTTCAGTGGGTCTTTAGGCACAGGGGATGGTGACAAATGCCCCTTCATTGGTACTATAGCAAATTCTGTTGTGTAACCTAGCACCAGGATTTCTAGAATCCAGGTGTCTAATGTCCCCAAAAGGGACAAAAAAAACACCTCAAGACTGCCTCTGATGCTGTCTTGATGACCCTTAAGCATCAAACTGGATTTCTGCTGCTGTTGTGATATCGGAAGATGTCACTTCTCATCTTGGATGTCCTTTAAGATGTCATACAAGCCCGAGCCATATGACAGTCTTCCCTCAAAAGCCACGTTAAACAGTTTCTCCTTATACACCTAATCTGCAACCCATTGCTGGAGCCATGTGCCCCACATGACTAACACAATGTAATAAGTGGTGCATGCTGACACTTGTAAATTGTCCACTGTAACAACCCCTGAAAGCATGGATACCAGCTGTAGGATGTTTGCCACCTCAGAGTCCAGAGGAATGACATAACCCAGAGCTGAAATCTAGGAGTTTAGGGATCTAGAAACAATGAAAAATGCATAGAAGTTATGAAGAGTTACTCCACTGGAGGCAAAGGCTCTTCTGCATGCAGCATCCACATGCTTAACACGTGTATCCAAGCCAGAGATCCTTCAATCGGCATAGTTGTGTGCTTTACAGAATTATGACAGCTGGGATAAGGCAGGCATAACAATAAGGGTGGAGAGCAAGGAAACAGACTAAATAATGGGGGATGAGAAGAGGGAGTGGAAACATGGCAGAACAATCGAAGTAAGCCAAAAAACAAGGGGACTGCAGGAACATTGTGGAGGGTGGTGTCACTGAATGCATGCAGTCTTGGAAACAAGATGGCAGAACTGAACACCCTCTTACCAGAGAGAAAAGTGGACATAGAAGCAATTACAGAGACCTGGGCGACAGCACACCACAACTGGGATCTCTCAGTCTCAGGTTATAAACTGTACAGAAGGGACAGAAGGTCAGGAAAGAGGATGGGTAATGGCATACATCAGGGAAGGAAAAGTGTGCATGAGGGAGGAACAGAAAGGAACATTGAAACATTGTGGCTGCGGCTACAGAACACTAGAGGCAGAAAGGTCAGGTTAGGGATTGTATATAGACAGCATAAGCAGGGTAAGGAGATGGACAGAGAACTGTGTTCACAATTGAGGAACACAACAGGGAGGGGGGAGGTAGTTTGTTTTAATTTTTTACCAGCAAACCATTCCAATGTTCCTGCATCAGGGTATATGCAGTTTTGGGATAAAAGGTGAGGGACTGCCTGTACAGGGGAGGGATGCCAAGTTTTGCTTGCAGGAAGTTTAGCAGGCAGTCCCCCCAGCAACTGGATATAATGTGGGTGAACAGAAATCCAAAGCTAAACAATGAGTAACTGTGCCATTTGAAAAGCTTGGGAGGGGTGGAGGGAAAGTATTTTGTTTATTAAACAGATTACAACAAAATTAAAAGAAAAACTTGAATAGTAGTGTGTGTTGAAAGGTAAAAGAAAATAAATGTTTGGGAAACAAAAAGGAGCAGAAATGAAGCTGGTACTAAACCGTTTTGACACACATTTTTTGCTTGAAACACAGACTAATAAATGGAGTGAAATAAGATTAAGAGATACTCGGCTTTAAGTAAGAGTAATGACATTTATACAAGTGGAATTGAGAAATAGTAGCTATAAAATGAAAGGGGTTGGGCAAATATTGCTCTGCATCTCTGGTGGGTGTATAGGGCAAACATAACATAACATATACATTAGTAAAGAAAAATAAATAAAATGCAGCTCACTGCAGAGCTGATTTGCAGTCATATATGATCCAAAACAAGTTAAGTGATCAAGTGCCCTGCCTTACAGAGAGTAGCACTTTCCAACATAATACCACATGAAGCGGGAATGGAAAATTAAGTTACAGCTAGTGGCAAAAAATTCCAATTGGACTTAACACTTGAGCTGCAAAAAAAGAAACAGTAAGACTGCATCCGTAGCAGTTAGATACTATTATAAAATGGCAAGAAAAAAATCTAGAAATCTCATTAGCCAAGAGACATCAGCTGACCATACATTAAATCTCTATAAATGAACAGTCACTCTGGTCCTAAATCACATCACACAATGAGCAAATCAGTCCTCCAACAACTAGAACAATCTCCCATCAGTCCCCCTACAACTAGAGGTGATCTTCCATCACAAACATGGCTGCTATCTTTACACTGTAAAAACCTTCAACTGGGCCCTAAAAATAAAACCACCTTAAATACAACAAATTAATTCAATGTTGTTTTCTTGTCATCACACTCTCCTTACACACATAAGCAAATTAGAAATGTTAAGAATTCTTAATAGTTTGCATTACAACTGTTTCATTGCTGACTGTGAAAAATCCCCCTTCTGTCTTTACCATGCTCACCAGGGAAAGCTCTTCTGCATGCCCTGATGGTGAGATAAGTGAGTCTGTGGCTGCAGAAGAGGTCTTTGTTATGTGTCTGTATGTGTACAGTATGTTAGGAGAGGAACATTCCACTAGTGGAACAGATCATTTTGATCCCTGTGTTCCATGGAGAAAAAAAAACAGGACGAAGAAAATGGGCAACAATACTTTATTATCAAAGAGAAATGGTGATAAAACAGTTATATAGACAGAGGCAGACCCAAACTACTCAGCCACATTCATGACATTTATAAAAGCAAGTACAGTTGAATCATACCAAAAAAAGGCAACCTGGCAGGTTTAAAGTTTTGGACACATTTCTATTAAGAGACAGTACTTGTACTGATTTAAAATGCAAGGTAACATGTTCTTACCAATATTTCACCTCAATCCTATAAATAAGAGAATGTTGCTTTCAAAGAAACTGTATTACAACAGTGTAATGAAAATAAGGTTTTAAACACTGCTTATTTTTATACATTTACAGATGTTGCAGTGCATTCCTATGAGAATTTACATGTTACAGAGAAAATATATATTTTTGACTAACACTACTAACACTTTAAATGCAAATTTCTAATCTATTGCTGAAATACGCTTTTCATGCATTAAAGCAGCAATGCAACAAAATTGGGTTAAAATTTGACCCCACCTTTCTTTCTTCCTAGCTGATGCCAGAGATCTTCCAGTTTATTTTGGTGGTAACATTTTCAGCTTTCATTATCATTAAAGAATTTTATAACGTTTTAAAGTAATTATTTCTCAAGAAAAAAAGTCGGCCACCTTATTTTTGCACATAAATAATATTGAGGATCTGACGAGGGTAAGAGTCCAGACAAAAATGCAAATGTACGGTGTACAGCATAGGAAGCATCCAGAAAACCAAATCAACAGTTTTGCCAATATTTTTTCCTAACCATAGTAGAAAACTAGCTTTTTGGAATAACTTGTTGTTCCACTGCTGCTTTAATAGGGACATCATTTTCATTGTTATAACAGTTTTGAGTTAATGTTTTGTATACTTGTTTGAAAATAGTAAAGAAGTTTTAATCCCTATCAGAGTGGCTCAGACTAAATTTTTTTATGATGACCCATTTTATAAGTGTGATAAGCCACTCCAGGATGTGCATTTCAAGGATTTCAATGCATTGCCCAGTGGTATAAGGACACTCAGTCTTCAGCCTTGTGCCTTAGCACACCCCTGGGGGTGTACATTAAAATCCTTGAAATGCACACCATGTTGTGGCTTATTGCTTACATATAGAACTAGAGCTTCAAGGTCATGGGAGTCACAGTGACCTAATGTTTAACTGTTCAGCTATTACTATAGTTTGTAGCAGTTCCCTTCTGTTACAATATCAACAGAGTGGCAGTTGTTTGGTATACAAAAAAATAATAAAGTAAGGGCACTTTACACACAATCATAACAGAACAACTATTTAATAAAACTAAGTTCTTCATTTTACTGGTCATGCTTCGCCAACCATATACATGGGCAGTCACATGGGTCAAGTGGGGCTAATACGCTCTTATCAGATTATGGTTTTATCAAATTATGTTGCATTTTTTTCATTGCCTGTTTTTTTATTTTATTACTTGCTATATAGAAAATAAAGGATGAGGATGTGTTACAAGATTTTGCACATACCTGAGGCAAGGGATGCAACATAAATCCTGAGGGTGAAGCCCAAAGGGTTTATGAGAAGCATCCCACACTGAGGGTGTATGCAAAATTTGGTTTTACACACTGCCCTGTCTTTTATTTTATATAATTGCGGGTGGACTCTTTTTCACCACAGCAGTTATATTAAATAAAAAGAGATCTTTGGTTTCACTTACCACCATGTGGCGGTTATGGCAGGTTTCCAGCATGAGTGAAGGGAGGGAGCAGCTGGCACGAGTGCGCAGTCGGGGAAACCTGGCACATGTTTACCATAATAACCAGCCTGTTATTACGCCAAATGTCAACCTGGGTTTTCTTAGGGAAAAAGTATCACCAGTTATAATATAGCACCAAACATCAGGTCATGCTATTATTATAAAAACAATCAAATTTATTCCTAACATGGACCTTCAAGCTACAGTGCCTGGTGGATGATCGAGTCAGAGCCATGCTCCCTTTCGTGCATCAGCCACATGAATCTGCTGTGTACTCAACAAGAGATGTAATTCCTTACACCTAAGATGACAAAATATTTTTCCCAGATCAGCAACCTAATTCCATTGCCTCAGTCAGTGGGAGGTCAAGGGGAACAAGTATCCTCTTAATGATAATTTATTTTCTCCTGTGAAAGCACCAGTACAGGTATTACTGTTACTGTCACTAGGGTATTTTTGCACCTGGCTTCAAGTTCCTACACTTCTCATTTCAGATAACCCCTTACAACATTGTCCCATTATTATGTTTACAGTAGTCAACACCATGTAACTTAAACTGCATCAGAAGTGTTGTTACAGTAACAATAGAACACATTTTAGATAACCCCTTACAACATTGTCCCATTATTATGTTTACAGTAGTCACCACCTGTAACTTAAACTGCACCAGCTGTGTTGTTACAGTAACAATAGAACACAGTTCAGATAACCCCTTACAACATTGTCCCATTATTATGTTTACAGTAGTCAACACCATATAACTTAAACTGCATCAGATGTGCTGTTACTGTAACAATAGAACACAGTTCAGATAACCCTTTACAATATTGTCCCATTATTATGTTTATAGTAGTCAACATCATGTAACTTAAACTGCACCAGCTGTGTTGTTACTGTAACAATAGAACACAGTTCAGATAATCCCTTACAACATTGTCCCATTATTATGTTTACAGTAGTCAACACTATGTAATTTAAACTGCATCAGCTGTGTTGTTACTGTAACAATAGAACACAGTTCAGATAATCTCTTGCAACATTGTGCCATTTTGTCTACAATAAACACTATGTAACTTAAACTGCACCAGCTGTGTTGTTACTGTAACAATAGAACACAGTTCAGATAACCCCTTACAACATTGTGCCATTTTGTCTACAATAGTCAACACTATGTAACTTAAACTGCACCAGCTATGTTGTTACTGTAACAATAGAACACAATTTACCATAAAAAGGGCATATTAATAATATATCACTTTACAATATTGTTACAGAAAGCAACACAATATACTGTATACATTTTTAAAGATATAGGACTTACACTAAGTACTGTCACACAATTACATTATCTGGCATTTCTTTGCACTACATTTCAACTGCCAAACCCCTGACCTTCAAGTTTCTGCAGGTCCCTCCTCATTCTGTCTATACCCTCTGGGGTGTCCACACTGTTACAAAGCTTTGTGTCATCAGCAAATAGGAAAATGTTGCATTCCAGGTCCTGCATAATGTCACTGATGAAGACGTTGAATAGGACCAGTCCCAGCACTGATCCCTGTGGTACCACACTGGTCACTCTTCCCTCTGTGGAGTGATAGCCATTTACCACCACCCTCTATGTCCTGCCACCCAGCTAGTTACCTACCCACCACACTACTGTCCTGCCCACTCCCATATTCCCCAATTTAATAGCCTTCTGTATGGCACAGCGTCAAAGGCCTTGCTGAAGTCCAGCTAGGTCATGCCCCCCGCCCTCCCCTGATCCACCTCCCTTGTCACCCAGTGGAAAAATTCAATGACGTTGGTCTGACATGACCTACCCCTGGTGAAACTATGCTGCTGTGGGTCCTGTAGTCTGTTGACAACCAGATGCTCCACCAATCTCTCCTTCAGTAGTGCTTCCATCATCTTCCCCACTACTGAGGTGAAGCTGACTGGTCTGTAGTTTCCCACTTCCTCTTTTTCTTCTCAGTTTTGTATAAGGGGACTACATCTGCTGGCCTCTAGCCTTTGGGTACCTCCCTTGTTTCCAGTGATTGGTTAAAAAGGATTGCCAGAAGTTCAGCCACTACCTCTCTTAGTTCTTTTAGGACCCTGGGGTGCACTCCAGCTGACCCCATTGCTTTATCAATTCTTGTTCCTTCCAGTTCCTTCAGCACCCTTTCTTGTGTAAAGGACTCGTGTCCATTTCTGCGCAGTTCCCACCCCTTGTACTCCTCTCAGGCCCATTTTTACCCTCCTCTTCCTCAGCAAAGATTGAGCAGAAATACCTATTCACTATGACAACTTTACTGTTGTCGTCCTCCATGCAGCCCCCATCCTCCCCCTTCAGTCTCAGTATCCCTTCCTTTGCCTTTGTTTTTTCTCTTATGTACCTGTAAAAGATTCTGTCCACTCTACCCACTAGTTTAGCAATGTGCTCATCTACCTGAGCTTTGGCTTCCCTTACTGACCTCCCTGCCTCCTTTTACTTCTCCTGGTACTTCTCCTTATCCCATTCTGCCTGCGTCTTTTTGCATTGCATGACTGCAATCTTTTTGACTTTCACTTTCTCCACTACCTCCTTGGAAAACCTTAAGGGTCTCCTCTTTCTTTTCACCTTGCTAACCTACTCAATGCATCATTCTGTTGCTCTTATCATCCCTGTTTTAAATCTCGTCTACTGTTCCGCAACCCGATTCCTGCCCCATTCCCGTTAGTGCCTCTTTCAGGCATCGCCCCCATTTTCCCCAAGTCTGCCCCCCTAAAATCCAGGACACACTGTTTTTGTGTGGTTTGGTTCTGCTCTTTCGTGATTTCAAACCAGCGACTGGTGGCCGCTGTTCCCCGGGAGCTCCCCGTGCTACTCCTGCCGTCGCCGTTCCGTTCGGTAACCGGCGAAATTAGTTTTACCTATGGCAGCAAGTGGGAGGAGAACCGAGACCAGCGTCACAGAGGAGGAGGGGCAAGTCATCAGAAAAGCCTCGTGCAGCTCACAGCGCGAGCACGAGTGGCATGAGCGTGAGAGAAAAATGAAAATATTAATTGGAGTCTACTATTTTAAGTTTAGTGTATTTATGAAGAAATGTTCCATAGAATGGTTTGTTGATTGAGAAACTTATCCCTGGTCTAACTTGGCACTTTGGTGAGTGGAAAAGTTTAGCGTAATCTATTTCTCCTGGAGAGGGAAAAACGCTTGAACACCTACCGTTATCTCTGGGTATATGGGGTTATTTTTCTCTTATTTTTAACCTATTAGTATAAGTATTTAAAGTTAGTATTTAGTAGTTTACAAGTTATAAACTTTGTCTACGTTATATAAAAGTGCTGATTTAGCAATAGAGTTTTACTTGTTTATTTTTACACAGAAAAATGTTAATATCAAAGTTTGTAGGCTGTTTGATCCTTTGCTCCCTCCTGAGTGTTGCTGCTTCAAATGACTTTAGTATAACTAATAGTCTAACAAAAGACACACCGTTAATAAATTGGCTGATTCCTCAGTCAATTACAGAAAAATAATGGTCACAAATTGAGGAGAAAATCCTTCCAGGTATACTGGAGGAGGCTAAACTCCGGAGGTTGCTATGGACCTTTAAATCCTAATAGATTTAGTAATCCAATTACAGGTTTTCAAGACCACTGATTTTGGTTTTTTACCGGAAAACCCGGTAAAATTCCAGAATTAGAGTTGCCTGAACACCGGTAAAAACAAAGATTTCATGGAATCTGGCATTTTATATCAGATCAGTAAATCTACAAAACTTGTATTTTTCTTATAATTGCTTCCTGTACTATTTTCAGTTTGCTTTATTTAATGTTCTGTATATTAAGCCTTCTTTTATTCTGATTATTTATGCGCATACTAAAAGAATGACAGCAGAATCCTGGTAAATTCTGGAAATTAGGTAACAATCACTGGTGCAATTCCGGAATCTGATCTCTTGAAAATGGAATTTCATTGTTTTAATCACCGTAAATCAGTGGCCTTGCAGATTTTTCTGGGGATTGTTGTTTGTTACTAATATTGGGGGGAGATACTGAAATAAAGCCAAGGTCTGACCTTCTGAATATGAAGTTTCTACATGATAATGCACAAAACATTGGGGCAAAGATTAGCACCTTGGTAACATTGCTAGCTGAACATACACAGATACACAGAAATGTGACGGCAGAGAAAGGCACCTCGGCCCATTTAGTCTGCCCAACACCTTACCTCACCCCTTCTGTTATGCTTCCACCCTCTTTTCCCAGCCTCTTAAATCTATCCCAAGCCCTCTTGAACCCCTCCACCATTTCAGCTGCCACTACCTCCTCCAGCAGCTTGTTCCAGGCCTCCACCACCCTCTCTGTGACAAACTGCCCCCTGACATTACCTCTGTATTGCCCACCTTACAGTGTTAGGCTATGTACCCTCGTGTTCGCTCCCTTCTTCAATTTGAACAAGCTGTTACCCTCTACCTTATTTATTCCCTTCCGATACTTAAAGGTTTCAATCATGTCCCCCCTCTCCCTCCTAGTCTCCAGAGGGTACAAATTCAGCCCTCTCAATCTTCTCTCATAGGGTACATCCTGCATCCCTCGTACCATTTTGGTTGCTCTTCTCTTCACCTTCTCCATCACCTCAACATCTCTTCATAGGTGAGGCCTCCAGAACTGCACCCCATACTCTAGATGTGGCCTAATCATGGTTCTGTATAATGGCATTAGCACCTTCCTCTTCCTGATATTAAAACCCCTCGCAATACAGGCCAACATTCCATTTGCCTTTCCCACCACCCTGCTACACCAGCTGCCCACCTTGAGGTCACACGATACCACAATGCCCAGGTCCCTTTCTGTTTCCTTCTCCTTAATCACCAACCCCCCAAGGGAGTAAGTTTCCCTCCTATTCTTCCTCCCCAGGTGCATCAGTGAGCACTTTTGTGTATTAAACTTCAATTTCCAGGTGTTGGACCACCTCTCCAGCCTCTCCAGGTCCTGCCTCATGGCTTGCACCCCATTAGGTAAATCCATCCTATTGCAAACCTTTGTATCATCTACGAACAGGCACACCCATCCCTCCAGACCCTCTGCTAGGTCACTAACATAGATGTTAAAATCGATTTGAGTACTAACCCAAGACATTTCTGGAATGTAGTTAAACAACTAACCAAACTGGGAGGGAAATCCCATGAGGAATTAACAAGGTTAAAGAATGGGGATACCTTTATTGATAATCCGAAAGATATTTCTAAAGTACTAAATTATTTTTTTATAGACCTTCCTAACTGTAAGATCTCCTACAAGCAAGAAATTGATCATCACAAAATTATTCCTTTACATGATGGACTGCCCCCTTTAGATTTAAGATTCTCACGATCACTAGTGTTTATAAAGTAAAACAAAATATAAGTACTCACAAGGCCTCTGGTAGTGATGGTCATGAAGGTAGGTTTTTGAAGTTAGCAGCCTATTAACTGTATGTACCTGTATTGTGATGTTTTCACTGTTTGAAAACTGTACCCTCCCGGGTCGTGCTTGAAAATAAGCAGGATTTTTGCCTAATGCACTTTTCCGGTTACCAAAAGCCAATAAATCAAATATAGCACCAGTCATTACTTATTTATTCAACTGGAGCCTTCAAATTGGTAATTTTCCTCCATCTTGGAAAGCAATTAGGGTAAAACCAATTCATAAGGGGAAAGTGTGGTAGAAGTTAATAACTATAGGCCTATTGCCTTATTACCTCTTTTGTCAAAAAGTTTGGAGAAACTTATTTCTGTTCAGGCCACAGATTACTTAAACAAATATAGTCTTCTAACCCCAAACCAATCCAGTTTTAGAAAGGATTATTCCATTACTACAGCCCTTTTAGAATTGAATGACTTGTTAAACAGGTCACTGGGAAATAACATGGAGACAGCAGTGACTTTTGTGGACCTTTCAAAGGCCTTCGACCTGGTGGACCACGCCTTATAGATCAAGATACTGCAAGAGACAGGTATCAGACATGGCCCTCTTGACTGGTTAAAATCCTAAGTAATCACTCTCGGTTGGTGGAGATTCAGGGTTATTCATCTGAGAGCAGGGGGGTCACCAGAGGCATTCTCAGGGATCTATTCTGGGACGTCTTCTGTTTCTTATTTTTATAAATGATCTTCCACTAGTGGCTGAGCATATGGAAATCTGGCTATATGCCGGTGATACGGTAATTGTTGCATCTGGCCACTCTAGTGATGAGTTACAATCAAACCTGCAGTCTGACTTCTTAAAGATCGAGGGGTGGTTCACCAGGTCAAGGCTGATTATGAAAACAAGGAAAACGAAATGTATGATATTCTTACTAAAAAAAATGATACTTCTCCTAAATTACAAATTTACACAACCAGTTTAACTAAACTGGAACAAGTCATGGACTATAGTTATTTTGGAGGGAACTTTGACGAGCGGTTGTCCTTTTCTCAATATATCATGACTTTAGTAACTAAGGTGAATAAAGGGTAGTGGCCCTAAGGAGAACCACAGATTGTTTCACATTAACAGACAAGAAGAAGCTAGCTGAACAGTTAATTATTCCAGTGTTAGGATATGGCGAAATGATATATAGAACAGCCAATAAAACACTCTTGACCAGATTGGACAGAACTTATTTCCGAGTGGCTAGATATATACTTAAGTGGAATTATCTTACTCACCATTGCTTATATTTAAGTAAACTAGTTTGGTTGCCCTTAGTCACAAATTATACCTGCCAATGGTTAACTCTGATTCATAAAATGAAATATACATGCCTTAATCATCCAGTTTCAAAATTGCTGTTTCCAGTGGATCAACATATAAAAAGGGTATTAACTAGGTCAGTACATCTGAATAAGATCACTATGGAAAAATCACGAAATAAAAATTGGGATAGGACCTTAATTCACCAAGTTGCCATTATTTGGAATTCTCTCTTCTCTGATGTGAGGGAAATTGTGAATTATTTAAGCAATATACCATGACAGGGAGTGGGTATATTGGTGGATTTACCACGCCTGGTGTGGTTCGGTCACAAGGTGCAGCCGAGTGACTTAACCACACCAGAAGTGGTAAATCCACCCAAATACCCACTCCCTGTCATGGTATATTGCTATTATACAATGTTCAACTTGCTGTTTTTGTTTTTATAGTATATAAAACTTTTACAGTGGGTATACTGGAGGATTTATCACGGTCATGTGATGTGTTTTGACCAATGAGGTTACAGGATTTTCATACCCCATTGTATAATTTACATTTGCTCATACTATAAAGGATTTGAAGGCCCATATTTGTAACTGTTAATTACTATTTTTAAGAGATGCAAAGTTTAAGTCCTGTATTTTATACAGGTTTGATGATAATACCTTTTTTTACTTTTTTAGTTGCTATATTAGTAACATTTATATTTCATGTTAATGTGTTTATGTACATGTCATATTGGAAGTTTGTATATTTTCATGGCAAATTCTAGCTTGTTGTTATAACTATTGTTTGCACTTTAGACAGGGATTACACAGGTCTGTTTTGTAAACTGGAATATTGTCCAAATGACATGTATTACCTGTATAAAAATAAACTTTTACCTACCTACCTTACTCCATCACGCTGTCCCCATTTGGGAGCACAAGGTCCAGTATTGCCTTCTGCCGATTTGGTTCCATGACCAGTTGCTTGAGGAAGGCACCCTGAAGGGAGTCCGGGATAAATCTGCCCTTAGTTGATGCTGCTGCTGGGAGGCTACAGTCCACGTCTGGAATATTGAGTTCTCTAACCAGCACCACCTCACCCTTGTCTGCTATCCTTTGGATGGTTAGCATCAGCTCCCTGTCTGTTTCTTTCTCCTGGGTTGGTGGTCTACAGACCACCACTGTGAGGATGGCTGGCAGCATTTTTCTTTCCAGCTTAACCCACAATATCTCTCCCCCATTTTGTTCCTCCTGGATTTCTGTGGGCTTTAGTCCATCTTTCACATAAAGTGCCACTCTTCTTCCCTTCCCTTCCTACCTGCCCTGTCTCTTCTGAATATGTTTTAGCCAGGTATGGCCATCTCTCAGTTATGGTTATCATTACACCAGGTCTCTGTGATGGCAACAATGTCCAGGTCTGACTGCACCATGACAGCCTCCAGATCCTCCATCTTGTATCTAATGCTCCTGGCATTGGCACACATGGCTTTCCATGATTTGAACTCCCCAGACTGTTTAGCTGTTCTATTCCAGACCCCTCCCTGGTTGTCCTTTATCCCTGGTTCTCCCTGCTGTCTGCCTTTCTGTTGAATGTTCCCCCTGTCTGCCTATCCAACTCCTGGGTGCTTATCTTCTTCTTTTACACACTGCTTTGTACAGATATCCACTCCTCCTTCTGTTCACTGGTTCTGCTGCTAGCTGTGGGGGCAGGCAATTAAGGTATCCTCCTTGCTGGCCTGTCACCCCCCCCCCCGGCTAGTTTAAATACTTGTCCATGTAGTATTTAAACTTACCACTGAGTGCTTTGATCCCCCTCCAGGATGGAAGCAGGCCCTCAGACTTGAACAAGCCTCCATCCCTCCAGGTGGGTCCCCAGTCACCAGTGAATCCAAGCTCTTCCTCACAGCACCAGTTCCTCAACCATGAGTTAAAGTTCCTGGTGCATGCACACAGCCCCTTTTTCCTCCAAGCATTGCTCAGTCATGCTGTTTCCTTATCCTCAACCTCTCCCTCACCTGACTATAGTTTTGATTATACTCCTAGGAATGCTTCCAGGTCCTCTGATCCCATTCACCTTAAATGGACCTCCTGTCTCAAACCCTGACTCTCTCCCTATACGATACGCTGAAACATTGTTCAACATCCTAACCCCATTCGCAGTCTACCACACACACAGCCCACAACGTCCTTACCCCCCGCTTGCAGCCATACCCGACCTGCTGACCAACATCCTTGTGGTTGCTTCTATTCCCCCCTTGCAAGAGCCATTATGCATAAAAACATCACGTCTCCCTACCAAACTGCTAATCAACCACAAGTGCAAATTCATCACTATACTGCTTCTCCTCCTTCTAGCGGGGACGTTCACCCAAACTCCAGTCCTGCCACCCTTACTGTCCCTCTACCTCCACCCCAACCCTCCCTAAAGGACTGAAAATCATCCACCTCAACATCTGTAACCTTATAAATAAACTCCTCATGCTGCAGATCATGGTTCTCGATTATTATCTCTGAAACCTGGCTGTCCATTCATATTCCAGACCAAGCTATCTCCAGTCCTGGATTCTTCCTAACTAGGATGGACAGAGAAGGCAGGGGTGGAGGCATTTCCATCTATATCTTCACCACTCTTAAATCTACAATAGTCCTCTCTGTCTTGGTCACCTCCTCCCATGAAGCAATCCTACTTAAACTCTCTCTGCCTTACACCTCTCTGATATTCATTGCTGGAGTCTACTGTCATCCTGGTCAGCCACCCTCCCAAGTTACAGACCTCATGAAAAACTCACAGACCTCACCCAAACTGGTGAACTTTACATCCTGGGTGACTTGAATACAAACTGGCCATCCCAAACCCAGGCCAAAATCTACTCACTCATAGAGGCAATGAATTTAACACAGCTAATTCAGGAACACACACGTCTTAATCCGCAAACCAATAACCACTCACTTCTGGACCTTGCTGTGACATCCCACTCACAGAGGACAGTGTCATCAGGTCTACTATTGGATGCCCTAAGTGATCACCACATGATCTATGTGGTTTGCAAGGTTCACAGGCCCAAGATCCCTCATAAAATCCTTCTCACCTACTCATACACCTCGCTTGACCTGCAACTCCTTCTGAATGACCTCAGTTCCTCAGACTGGTCCCCTCTATCTTCAAACCTGTCAATTGTTGCCACCCTTCAAGCCTTTATGGATACATTCCTCCACATGTGGAACCATTCTGCCCCCCAGTGCAAAATGTGGGTCTGTGGTAATCACCTCCCCTGGGTCACCCCTGATCTTTTGGCATGCCAAAGATCCTGCAACTCAGCCCAGCAGAGACAAAAGGTGATTGGCTGCCCGAGTGATCTCCTATGCTATAGGGAGATGTGCAACACATGCACAAAAGCTATTCACCTGTGAAAGCCGAACATTACCACACAAACCTTGCTATCAGCACAAACAAGCCATCAAAATTTTGGAAAGTCATCCAGTCCCTATTTTCTCTGGTAAGTAAGACCCCTTCCCCCATCCTCAAAATGAACCAAGCTACCATATCTGAACCCTTGGTGGTTGCGGAGTGCTTTAGCAATCATTTCATGACCTGCAGCCAGGCTGTCCTGCCAGCCCCTCTGGTACTCACCCCTTCTTCACCCCTTCCCCAAGCTGGCAGCCCTCCCCCTCCTTACCCCTCCCATGACCCCCACCTTCCTCATTCTGTGTTCCACCCCACCCCATTTCCCGCCCCTTCCCACTACCCCCACATAGCTTGGCAGAAGACATCAGGAGAAAGGACTGCTGTGTGACTGAACTTTCTGCTGGGACTAAAGTAGAAGAACTTTTGTACTTGGACCTTTAATTTAGGGTAAAAAAAAACTAACATAAAAAAAAGTGTGTGTTTGGGTTAACTGAACTGAATGGGTATCTGAAGAGTTATCTAGGTGTAAATCTCAGGTGACTGAAAGGACTTAACTGCTGTGAGGTTTAAATTACTTGTAGAAAGATCTAGTAAGTAGGGGGAGTGGCTTAGCTAGAAGGAAGCTACATTTAAAGACTGCCTTAGAAAGATTCTGCTAATAGCTTGGCAGAAGACACCAGGAGAAAGGACTGTGTGTGACTGAACTTCTCTGCTGGGACTATATTGCCCTCCTTCCCTCCCCCCCACCCAAAGCTAGTTTTATTTTTATAGGCACAGGATTTGACTGACAATAGGAACTTCCTGTTTAGGGGCAGGAAGTGAGTGATTGCAGAACCACCAAGGATCCACCATCCTAGAAGGGCAAGAGTAGCTCTCTGGCCCCCTCTAGCTGCTGGAGGTCTGCTTCTGAGCAAGTAAGTAGTCTACTGAGAAATATAGGATATTCTTGTCCCAGAACAGGACAATCAGGAGCTTAAAGGGCACACAGGCAGAAAGTAAGGAGACAGAGAAAAAAACTGAGGAAAGAGTAAGGATTGCAAACAGTTAAGGGGCCAGAAATAAGACATGATTGGAGTGGTGCAGTGCAGTGGCTGTGGAGCAGCAGTCTTCCGGGAGATGTTCTGGAGGATGCGGTGTTGTCCCATCTGCAGGCTCATCTCCAGGCTGAGTTGGCCTGGATTTGTGGGACCTCCTCTTACATCCAGGAACCACCAGTGCCACTGCCATTGCCTCAGAGGTTGCCAAGAAAGAGGAGCGGTTGGACCACAGTGGGCTCAGGGAGGGTGAGGGTGGTGGAACAGAGGTGCATCCCTCCAATTGTACCTCTCCACAATTCCTATGCCATTCTGGCAAAGTGTGGTTCCTCTATGGAGGCACCCACAGTGGAGGCCAAGAAGGATGCTGGGAACCTCCACAAAGGAGACCCACAGGAGGGTGGCAGGGGACCCTGCAGGGGAAGGAAACAACTCCTGGTGGGGGACTCCATTGTTAGGAAGGTAGAACTGGGGGAGGAAGGGGAGAGGGAGGTAAGGTGCCTGCCTGGCACCATGGCTTGGAGGGAAAGGAAGCGAATCCTCAGGATTGCCAGAACAGCTGCACAGGGGAGGGAGCTGGATGTCATTGTCCACCTAGGGACAAATGACCTGGCTAAGAAAGGGATTAGAGAAGTGCAGGAAGAGTTTGTGGAATTGGGAGGGCCTTAGTCAAGTAGCACACACGGTAACCTTCTCGGAGGTGCTACCATCTATGGCATAGGAGAAGCTAGGGTATTCCGCACCATGGGATTCAATCAATGGTTGAAAAACTGGTGTGGAGCTCAGGGATTTGGCTTCATTGGGGACTGGGGGTCCACCTGGAGTGATGCAAGCCTATACTGGCATGATGGGCTGTATCTGTCTGGGAGGGGAACCAGGATCCTAGGTGATAGGTTTAAATGCTTCATTGGCAAGCTTTTAAACTAGCCAAGGGAGGTGGCACTGGAAAGGAGCAGGAAAATCCTAGCCTCCCCAAATAATCATGGTAGTAAGTGTGGCAAACACCAACATAGAGGTGTCGATAGGGAGAAGGGCAGGGGTAAATGGAGAAAGTGACAAAGGCAAGAACGACAGGGATGGGGCAAAAGGGAGTAAGGCCATCAGGAAATGGAGGGTAATGAGTACCATTGCCCATAATCTGGGAAACAAGCTCCCTGAGCTGGTGGCCTTAATGAAAGAGGGATGCCTGGATATCGTAGCAGTCACAGAAACATGGTACACAGAGAACCATGACTGGGATGTTAACATACCAGGGTACATAACCTACAGGACAGACAGGCAGGGGAGAAGGGGGGAGTAGCTCTCTATGTAAAGGAAGGGATAAAAGCAACTGAACAAAAGAGTAAACAGGGAGGAGAGGAGGCACTGTGGGTCACCTTGGAGACTGGAAAGTGTACCACAATCCGCACAGGGGTTGTGTACAGACCCCCATGTCAGGGGGAAGGAATGGACAAGGATATGATAGAAGGCATTCTTAGAATGGCAGAGAAAGGGGAGATACTGTTGATGGGAGACCTGAATATGCCAGATGTTAACTGGAGCACATTTTCTGCAGCCACATCCAAGAGCAGGGCCATTCTTGATGCCCTACAGGTGGTAGGAATTAGACAGCTAGTTTCAGAACCCACTGTGAGGAGCAATCTTAGACCTCATACTCTCAAATGGGGCAGTGAGAGGATCTCAGATCTAGAAGTGGGTTGCCATCTGGGACAAGTGACCATCAAACAGTGTGGTTCATGTTAAACTCAGCTACAGAGTCAAGCCATACAAAGTGAGGGTACTGGACTTTAGGAGGGATGACTTTGGCAAGATGGGAGAGTGCCTCAGAAAAGCACTAGCAAACAGGCTAGAAGGAGGTGTGGAGCAACAATGGGGAATTATCAAAACTGCCATCACAGAGGCAACAAGCCTTTGTGTGAAGCAAATAAACAAATCAAAAGGAAAGAAAAAGCCACTATGATTCTCAAAAGAGGTAGCTGTGAAAGTCAGGAAGAAAAAGATAGCATTCCGGAAGTATAAGGAAACACAGAAGGAGCAGGACAGAGAGCTGTACCAGTTAAGGCAGAAGGAATCAGGGATGGAAGTCAGAATAGCAAAGGCCCAAACTGAGGAAAAGATAGCCAAATCAGTTAAGAAGGGATAAAACCTTTTATAGGTATATCAGCGAGTGTAGAAAGACAAAGGGAGGGATAGTGAGGCTGAATAGAATGAACGGTGGGTGGGCAGAAGGGGACAGTGAAAAAGCAGGAATACTGAACGAATATTTCTGCTCAGTATTCACAAAAGAGGAGGGGGAAGTGCCTAATCCAATTAACAGAAGCACTCTTATAGGGGGGTCAATCCCAATCCTTTCACAGAAGAAAGGGTTCTGCAAGAACTCCTAAAACTGAAGGTGGACAAAGCAATGGGTCCTGTTGGAATTCAACCCAGAATTCTAAAAGAATTAAGGGAGGAACTAGTGAAACCACTGGCTACTCTTTTTAATAAATCATGGGAGGATGGTGTGGTACCTGATGACTGGAGGAAGGCGGATGTGATTCCCCTTCATAAAAGTGGGACCAAGACAGAGGCAGGAAACTACAGACCTGTCAGTCTGACCTCTGTGGTAGGGAAAGTGATAGAGTCACTTCTGAAAGAAAGAATAGTTGAGTACCTAGAGGCCAGTGGAGCACAGGACCCAAGGCAGCATGGGTTCACAGAGGGAAGGTCATGTCAAATGAATCTAATAGATTTCTTTGACTGGGTGACCAAAGTAGTAGACCAGGGAGGGGCTGTGGACATGGCCTACCTAGACTTTAGCAAGGCATTTGACACAGTCCCACACAAAACATTAACAGTTAAATTAATCAGCCTTGGAGTGGGTCCCAGGGTGGTAGCTTGGGTAAAACATTGGCTGGACAACAGGACACAGAAGGTAATTGTAAATGGAGTCCATTCTGAAGAAAGGGGGGTTACTAGGGGCGTACCGCAGGATTCACTATTGGGTCCAGTCCTTTATAATGTCTTCATCAGTGACATTGCAGAGGGACTGGAAGGAAAAGTATGCCTTTTTGCAGATGACACAAAGATCTGCAACAGGGTTGATACACAAGGAGGTGTGGAAAGGATGAAAAGGGACTTGGCAAGGTTGGAGGAATGGTCAGAAGTATGGCAGCTAGGATTCAATGCAAAGAAGTGCAAAATAATGCACCTGGGAAACAAGAACCCAGGGGAAGAATACACAATGGGTGGGAGATAGTAACAACAACAAAAAGGAAAGGGACCTGGGGGTAATCATATCAGATGACCTTAAGGTTAGCAAGCAATGTGAGAAGGCAGTAGGGAGGGCTGGGGGTATACTGGGATGTATAGGGAGAGGCATCAGCAGCAGAAAACAGGAAGTTGTTATCCCTCTGTACAGACAGTTGGTGAGACCCCATTTGGAGTACTGTGTCCAGTTCTGGAGACCCCATCTCCAAAAGGACATAGACAGGATAGAGGTAGTCCAGAGGAGGGCAACTAAAATGGTGCAGGGTCTGCAAGAGAAGCCGTATGAGGAGAGACTAAAGGAGCTTAATATGTATACCCTTGAGGATAGAAGGGGTGGGACATGATAGAAACTTTTAAGTACCTCAGTGGAATCAACAAAGTCCAAGAGGGCAGCATCTTTCAGAAAAAGAGACTTGCAAGAACTAGGGGACACAATTTAAAGATAGATGGAGGGCGGTTCAGGGGCAATGTGAGGAAGTATTATTTCACAGAGAGGGTAGTGGATGCATGGAACAGCCTTCCTGAGGAGGTTGTGGGGTCTAAAACTGTGGGAGAATTCAAGAATGCATGGGACAGACATAAGGCAATTCTTGTGGGGGGGTAGGAAGAAATAGGCTGTTGGTTAACTAGGATCTGCGGCCTATCCTGTAGGTAGGGAAATGGGCAGACTAGATGGGCCTAGCGGTCCTTATCTGCCGTCAAAGTCTATGTTTCTATAGCCCTCTTCTACCAACTCCTTCTCCTCCCCCTCATCTGTATCCCCCCACCCTCTCCTACCTTTTTCTCGTTCATCCCATCACCTCAGCTGCTGCCTTGCAGGCCCTGCTATCTATAAACCACACCAAAGGCTCCTCCCCAATGGTCTGGACCTTAAGTTTCTATTCCTGTCTGCTCCCGCAATTGCCTATCCAATTTCTCTCCTAATAAATCTGTCATTCGCATCTGTGTCTGTTCCTACTGCCTGGAAGCATGCCGTTGTGCTTCCCCTTCCAAAGGGAGATGACACCTCTTCCCAAAGTAATTACTACTCTATCTCTCTCCTTCCCTCCTTATCCAAACTCCACAAACACCTGGTTCTTGAGTAGCTCTCTGCTTTTTTTCACTGTCACTGCTTTCTTCACCCCTTTCCAGTCTAGCTTTAGGAAAAAAACACTCCACTGTCACTTCTCTGCTTATGCTGACCAACTCCATCTTTTCTGGCATGGATCAAGGCCTAATTATCTCAGCCATCTTCAATGACCTCACCAAAGCCTTCGATACTGTCTCCCACGCTTGTCTACTGAGCTGCCTCACTGCAGCTGGGCTCTCCACCTCTGCCACTGACTGGTTCAAAGCCTACTTGTCTGACAGGTCTCAGTCAGTCTGTATCACTGATGCCACCTCTCCCCCCCCACACACAATCAACACTGGAGTCCCCCAAGGATCCATATTCAGCCCACTCCTTTTCTCCATCCATCTAAATGATCTCCCCCCTGATTTGTTCATCGGCTAACATACATATGTATGCGGATGACACAGTCATCTTCATCTCTGGCAAATCAGTCCTGGATGACACTACCAGTCTTTAGTTAGACTTCACTAATGTCCAACACTGGCTTAGGGACTATCAACTCTTCCTCAATGCCAAAAAGACGGTCTCCATGACCTTCTGCACTAGGCAGAGACTGGCAAGGCCCTCAGCCCAGCCCATCTTCCACATCCTGGATGGGACAGTTCTTGAGGATATCTCCTAATTTAGATACCTTGTTGTTTGGCTCGACCAGCACCTCACCTTTTCTGTACACATAGATGCTATCCTGAAGAAACTCTGGCACAAACTTGGTGCCCTCTTCAGAAACAACAGCTGTATCCCATTACCAGCCAGGTGTGAGTTGGTACAGAAAATGATACTCCCAATATTTGACTACTGTGACATAGTCTAGAGTACCACCTCACTGTCCATCCTTATCAGACTGGACCACCTCTTTAATTCCTTCTGTCACTTTGCTCTAGATGTTCCTCCTCTTACTCACCACTGTACCCTCTACCACTGTCTAAACTTTACCACCCTAGCAAATAGATGCCTACTTTATGCAGCTAAATTCATCTCAAAATTCTGGCTTGGTTCCCTCCCACTACATTTCATCCTTCCTGTCCTCCCCCCTCACTATTCCCTGAGGTCAGTGGACACGTGGATCCTGCACCTACCTCACAGAGGCATCACCTCTGGACAGCTGGCTTTCTCACACAGCTTCCCCAAACTTTGGAATCAGCTCCCTCCACAGATTCGGCACTCCTCCTCCGCTGGCTACCTGTTCTTCTCACTTTCGAATTTCCTTGTCCAAAATTGCAATTGCAGATAATTCCTGATGTATGCTTGAGCTTGGTAACTATATAACACCAGATGCAGGCTCGACTAAGTTCTCCCCCCATCTACAGCACTCGACAGCACTTCCTTGCACTTATCTCACCCCGCTCCTCATACCCCTTGTTTTTCTCTTTCCTTCTAAGCCCACCTCCCCTATTACAAGTTTTGTAACAGGTAGTAAGGTAAACACTGAGGTACAGTGCTCAACAGAGGGCAGGACAGGGGTAAGTAGAAAAATAGACAAGGGCAAAAAGAACAGGCATGGGGAAAAAGGATAAAGCCAACTTTAAATGGAGGGCAATGAGTACCAATGCCCATATGGTGGGAAACAAGCTTGCTGAGCTAGTAGCCTTGATGGAAGATGAACACTTGGATATTGTGGCAGTCACAGAAACATGGTACATGGGGAACCATGACTGGGATGTCAACATACCGGGGTACACAGTCTACAGAAGGGACAGGGAGGGGAAAAGAGGAGGTGGAGTAGCTCTATACATAAGGGAAGGGAAGGGATCAAAGCTACAGAACTAAAAAGTAAAGGGGGAGGACATGAGGCACTTGGGTCACCTTGGAGATAGGGAATGGCATCACAATCCGCACAGGGGTTGTATACAGACCCCATCTCAAGGGGAGGAAATGGACAAGAAAATGATAGAGGACATTCTTAAAATGACTGAAAAAGGGGAGATACTGTTAATGGGAGACCTGAATATGCCAGGTGTTGACTGGATGACTTGTACTGCAGTCACATCCAAGAGCAGGGTCATTTTCGATGCCCTGCAGTGGGCAGGCCTTAGACAGCTAGTGTTGGAACCCACTCAGGAGGAAGCAATACTAGACCTGGTACTCTCAAATGGAGAGAGGATCACAAATTTAGAAGTTGGTAGACATCTGGGAACAAGCGACCACTGCACAGTGTGCTTCACAATAATACAACCATGGAGACAAGCCATACAAAAACAAGCATACTGGACCTTAGAAGGGCTGACTTTGGCAAAATGGGTGAATACCTGAGGAATACACTAGCAAATGGGCAAAAAGGAGATGTGGAAGAACAATGGATACAAATCTAAATTGCCATCATAGAGGCAACAAGTCTTTGTGTGAAATAGATAAAGAAAACAAAGCGGAGTAAAAAAAACACTATGGTTCTCAAAAGAGGTGTCAGGGAAGGTTAAGGAGAAAAAGGCTGCATTCAAAAAGTATAAGGCATCACAGAAGGAGCACGACAGGGAACTGTATCAATTAAAGCAGAAAGAAGTGGGGAAGGCAATCAGAATAGCAAAAGCCCAAACCAAGGGAAAAAATAGCCAAGTCAGTTAAGAAGGGGGATAAAATCTTTTATAGGTACATTAGGGAGCATCGAAAGGTTAAGGGAGGAATAGTGAAGATTAATAAGGGAGAGGGGAGGTGGGCAGAGGGAGACAGTGAAAAGGCAGAGATATTGAATGAATACTTTTGCTCAGTATTCACAAAAGAAGATGAGGAGGAGTTACCTAAACCAGACAATAGAAGCACTCTGGGTAGGGGGTTGACACCAGTCCATTTACAGAAGAAAGAGTCCTGAAAGAACTCCTAAAATTCAAGGTGGACAAAGCAATGGGGCCTGATGGGATTCACCCCAGAATCCTAAAAGAACTAAGGGAGGACCTAGTGACACCACTGACAACACTTTTTAACTAATCATGGGAGGATGGGGTGGTACCTGAGAACTGGAGGAGGGCAGATGTGATTCCCCTTCACAAAAGTGGGAGCAAGGCAGAAGCAGGAAACTACAGACCTGTAAGTTTGACCTCAGTGGTAGGGAAAATGATGGAATCACTTCTGAAAGGAAGAATTGTTGAGTACCTAGAGGCCAGTGGGGCACAGGACCCAAAGCAGCATGGATTTACAGCAGGAAGGTCATGTCAGACAAATCTAATAGATTTTCTTGACTGAGTGACCAATGTAATAGACCATGGAGGGGCTGTGAATATGGCCTACCTAGACTTTAGCAAGGCATTTGACACAGTCCCACACAAAAGATTAATAATCAAGTTAGCCGGCTTGGGAGTGGGTCCCAGGGTGGGAGCCTGGGTTGCAAACTGGCTGCACAACAGGACACAGAAGGTAATAGTGAGTGTAACACATTCTGAAGAAAGGGGGGTCACTAGTGGAGTACTTCAGGGCTCAGTACTGAGTCCAGTCCTCTTTAACATCTTTATAGGTGACATTGCAGAGGGTCTGGAGGGAAAGGATACCTTTTTGCAGATGATACAAAGATCTGTAACAGAGTTGTTACACAAGGGGGGGGTAGAAAGGATGACATGGACTTGGCAAGGTTGGAGGAATGGTCAGACATATGGCAACTTAGATTCAATGCAATGAAGTGCAAGTAATGCAACTGGGAAACAAAAACCCAGGAGAAGAGTACACAACAACAGGGAGGTACTAACAACAAGAAAATGGAACGGACTTGGGGGTAGTCATATCGGATGATCTAAAGTGGGTAAGCAATGTGAGAAGTCAGTGAGGAGAGCCAGGGGGATACTGGGATGCATAGGAAGAGGCATCACAAGTAGAAAAAGGGAAGTGGTTATCCCTCTGTACAGACAGTTGGTGAGACCCCATCTGGAGTACTGTGTGCAGTTTTGGAGACCTCATCTATGCAAGGACACAGACAGGATGGAAGCAGTCCAGAGGACGGCAACTAAAATGGTGCAGGGTCTGCATCAGAAATCATATGAAGAGAGATAGAGAGCTTAATATGTATACCCTTGATGAAAGGAGGGCCGGGGGGACATGATAGAAATGTTCAAGTACCTCGAGGGAATCAACAAAGTCCAGGAGGGTAGCATCTTTCAGAAAAAGAGATGTGTAAGAACAAGGGGACACAATTTAAAAATAGAGAGGGGACGGCTCAGGGGTAATGTGAGGAAATCTTTTTTCATGGAGAGAGTGGTGGATGCGTGGAACTGCCTTCCTGGGGAGGTTGTTGGGGCTAAAACAGTGGGGGAATTCAAACATGCATGGGACAGACACAAGGCAATTGTAGTGGGGGGTGGCAGAAAGTAGGCTGTTGGTTAACTAGAATCTGCAGCTTATCCAGTAAGTAGGGAAATTGGCAGACTGGGTGGGCCAAGTGGTCCTTATCTACCATCAAAGTATATGTTTCTATGTTTCTTTGTTTCTATGTTATTGTTGTTCTATGTATTAAGTACCCTGGTTACATTTTCTGTATGGTTATACTCTTGTTCCTCAAAAATCTTGTAAAATGAAAGCATAATTTTATGTATCCCACTACCCTTCCCTCTGTATTGTGATAGACATGGATGTTCTCCATACTTCTAAAACTGTATATATGATGCTGTGTTTATCATACTTGTAAAACTGAGTATTTAATGCTATGTATCCCAGCACCCTTCCCCCAGGATGTACTGTGAGGTGAGCATCCTGTTGCTCAGTGTATATTTCCTGGTGAAACTTTTCAATAATTAAAAAATAAATAAATGTGCCCCTATGCTCTCCCACGCCTCTCACAGGTAGTACTTCAGAGAAGGTGGCAAGAGTAGCTAGTTGCTTGAGACCCCTCCCCAATTTCCTAAATTCTTTAGGTTGTAGTGTCTGGTTAAAGTATGAATGTTTTTTCAAGTAGCTGCCTTACAGATTTCCAACAGAGGGCTATCCCTAGCAGCTGCTATGGAAGCAGTTGTGCCCCTTATAGAGTGGACCATGAGGCCTACATGGGTTTCTTGCCTACTTTTTCATAACAGAACTGCATACAGGTGACAATCCATTGGGCAATTGTTCTTTTTGAGGCAGGTTTTCCTTTTCCCTCCTTTCCATATTTTTGAAAAAAATTGGTCATTTCCTGCCTATAACCTTTAATATGATCCATATAGTAGCTGATAGCTCTCTTGGCATCCAAACTCTGCAACCTGCATTCCCCTGAGCTGGAATGATCAATGAAAAAGACTGGTAATATGAAGGACTGATTTAGGTGGAAATCAGACATCACTTTTCCAAGAAATTTCCTGTTTGTCCTCAGGACTACTTTTTCCCCTATGAAATAAGATATAGTTCTGTTCTATAGACAGAGCCTGAAGCTCACTAATCCTCCTAGCTGAGGTGACAGTGACAAGGAAAACAGTTTTTCATGTCACATACTTCAGGTCTGCTGAAGACATGGATTCAAAGGGTGACTGCATCAGCTGACCAATGCAAATTATAAGGTTACATGCAGGTGTGGGCACCTATGTGGGGGATACAAATGCAGAAGCCCTTTGGAGAATCTCCTAAATACTGGGTTGGAAGTCAGAGAAGAATTCTTACCAGCTGAGAGGTAAGCTGTGACAACTACCAGATGCACCTTAAGGGTGTGCCCCTCAGACCGCTACCTCCATGCCCACCTCAAAGATAATTTCGCCTCCACTTGCACATGTAGCTAACCAAATGCACCACTCCTCTTCTAGTTGGAGCACTAGGGCTGTATTAAGTTGCACTGTATTAGTTGTTTCATTTGTACCTTGATGCACCCTGTTATCTTCCTCTGCACAAGCCATAATATCATCCTAGTGTTAGCTGCATCTAGCACTTACTGTCTGGTTGCAATGTATTTCTGTATTGTGTTCTCCCCTCTCCACCAGAATGCAACTGGAATTGAACAGTACTCTGCTCAGTTTGCCCTCCTGGTAAAACTCTTAAATAAATAAATAAATAAATAGTAGAGGGCTTGAGACAGTGAGAATGGAGGTGCACCAAGAAGTCCAAAACCACTGACAGTCTACCCTGGGTACTGGTTAGTCTCTACTGCTGGCATCAAATGGAAAACCACTTCCATTTGGAAGAATAGGTTTGTCTTGTATAGGGCTTTCTGGAGACCCTAAGTACTTGTAGCACCCCTTCTGAAAGCCTAAGATCAGCATATTCTAGGTCCTCAAGAGCCTTGAGTCTGAGGGACAGAAGACTTTGGTAAAGGATTCTGCCCAGTGAGGACATCAGCAGATTGTGATTCTTGGGCAGGGAGATCGACCTGCTCACAGACAAGGTTAGGAGTAGGGAGTACCATGGCTGCCCGGCTGGCCCAGTCTAGGGCAATGAGAATCATGGTTTCTGGTTGTGTCCTGAGTTTGTTCAGGACTCTGAGAAGTAAGGAAAAATGAAGGAATGCATACAGAAACTTCCCTGATCAGTCCAGAAGCAGTGCATTCACTGATAGCATGCCCACTTCATGGGGGTCTGCAGCAGAACTGTGGCAGTTGATGATTGTCTGGTGCTGCATAGAGGTCCACCTCTGTGGTCTCCCACCTTCGCAACACTGTTTGAAGTACCTGCTTTTCAGTGCCCACTTGTGATGGTTCTGATTGACCCTGCCCAGGGTATCTGTCTGCCAGAACAATGTTATTTCCTGGGAGAGCTACCAGAGTGAGTGAGAGAAAAACAAATAAATAAATAACAAAACAAACAAGGAATATGCCAGTGTCCATATTACCATAGTCATGTTGTCTTTTCTCACCTGGATGACCATGCTTTCTAGCAGTGGGGAAAGGATTGGATTCCCAGATGTACTGCTCTGAATTCTAGCTGGTTTATGTGATGCAGACCCTCCTGTTGGAGATGGGTCCTGTGGGCTGTCTGGTCTCCTAAGTGTGCCCCCAACCCAGAAGAGAGGCATCTGTGGTAAGCACCACTGAGGGTGGCTGCTACAGGATGGGTACACCTTGCCTTGGGTTTCCCTTTTATTGCCACCACTGGAGTGCTTGGAGCAGAGATTTGGTGACTAGCATCAGTTTGGACAAGGGGTCCCTTTTTTGTGACCAGTACAATCCGAGGTGGAACTGGATGTCTCTAATTTGAAACCTGCCCCTGAGACTGTTGCAGGTGTTGCTGCCATGTGGCCTACTAGCTGGAAGAAATGCCTTGCTGGCCTGGAAATGGACAGCTGACAAGAGGTGGCCAGCTGAACCAATGTTTCCACTCTTCCTCAAAGAAGGAAAGCCTTTTCTTTCACAGTGTTTTGCTCTGCCCCTATGTAATCCAAGAGCTGGATTGGGGTCACCACTGACTTTTTCGGATTTAGTATGAAGCCCAGGGACTGCAGAACATCCTGAATCATGTTCAGTGACTTTGACACTTGCTGAGGGGACTGACCCACTACCAGTCATTAAAGTAGTGAAAAACTGTAACTCCTACCTTCTGAGGTGCACCACCACAACCACTGCTGGGCAGTTGGTGAACACCCTTGGAGCTTAAGCAAGGCCGAAGGGCATGGCCCTGAATTGGTAGTGGCCTGATGTCAGCCTGAACCTGAGGTATTCTCAGTGTGATGCTCTGATAGGAAAATGGAAATACGCACCCTTCAGATCTGTTGATGCCAGCCAATCCCCTTGTCCGAGTATGGGCAGGATGGCTGAAAGGGTGACCATCTTGAATTTTGATTTTGTCAGGTACTTTCATTGTCTGAGATCCAGAATGGGTCACCACTCACCTGTTTTCTTTACTGTGATGAAGCATCTTGAATAGAAACCCTTCTCCCTTGGAGGTAGGGGACAGGATCATTTCTTTATAAGTTTTCCTATCTCTTCCTTTAGTAGTTGATGCTTCTGATGGGGGGGGCTAAAGACTCTTGCCCTCAGAATAGGCATGGATTTGAAGCTGAGGGTAAGACACTGACCCACTACCCACTTGTCTGTGGTGATGGACTGCCAGACCTGGAGGAAGATGGCAAGCCTGCCCCCTACCAGAAGAGGGGAGGTGGCCCTGACAGACTCTTCAGAGAGTCTGCTTAGATTGTGTGGTTGGCTAAGGGCTGAGGCCAGCTCAGCCACTACCTCTTCTACCCCTGCTCCTGAAATAACCCCTCTGGGGCTGGTAGGTCTGAAGGGCCTGGGTATGAAAGAAGGGCTTATAGTTGGCCCTTGCTTTTTCACCTCTGCCCTGTTGTTTCTCTGGTAACTGTTCTTTCTATCACAGCAATGCTCCTGTAGATCACTTTGTACTCATCCATTTTTTTTTCATATAGTCCTTAGTCTGCTCACCAAATAGGAATGATGGCTTGCAGGAGAAGTCCAGAGATTTTGTCTGGGTGTCCTGAGAAATATTGGTAGTCCTAAGCCATGCAGATCTCCTTAAGGACACAGAGGTAACCATTAGCCTGGCCACAGTGTCATTGGCATCCACTGCCATTCTAAACTGAAACTTAGATGCCTTGGTGCCCATCTTGGCAGGCTGTACCAGGTTGGATGCCACGGATGCAGGACAGGCTTTTGAGATCTCTGACACTGTACTCCAGGGGCTCTAGCCACATAGGTGGCTTGTCTGATGACCAAAGAAGAACCCAAATATGCCTTCTTGGCCATAGAATCTATCTATCTGGAGTCTTTATCTGGTGGATGGGAAGCCAGGGGTGTATTAGCCTTGTCACAGGTGGCAGCTTGTACCACCCCTTCATGGGTAGGATGCCCAGAAAGATATTCCACATCAGCTTTGGCCTCCCAATACTTCCTATCCAGTTTCTTGTCAAATGGGGGAATAGATGTGGGAGTCTGTAAGATTCTTAAGACATGCTTTCTCGAAGATTTATGGATGGGGAAAAAAAGCCTTTTAGCTGCTGCCACATCCTTCATCTCAACATAGCCTGGATCTTCCTCCTCCTCCTCCTCCTTTGTCTCTTGGGTGGAGAGGTCCAAAGCTTATGCCACCTGCTGTATGAAGGCAAACAGGGTGGAAATAGCCTCTGACCCCTTGTCAGGGGAGTCAGGGCACTGGAGATCAGGGGAGACATCTGACTCAAGGGGTTCCCCTAAATCTTCATCTTCATCATAATCATCATCCTCATCCCCATAGTCCTCAATTTCAAATTCGTGAGGATCATGAACCAAGGTAGAACCTACAGGCAGAACTGAGGGACTCTGAAGACCACAGAACCAAACCAGCAGTGGTCTGAAGAGAGTGAATAATTCTTATGGCATTAGCGATCTCTTCTACAGTCAGAACCGTTGGGTTTATCGGTTGCGGTTCCTTGAACACATGCTTCTCCTTTTTCTTTTTCTTGGTTACAGTCACCGGTTCAGCGGCAGTCTTCATGGTTCATTTCTTGCCCTGTGAACTGGCTACCTTGTCAGATGTTGTTTCACTTGGTTCATCTGTTTCTTTTGAGAAGGATAGATCGCCCGTAGTCGGGTTAGTGTTCTTCTCGGACAACCTTTCCTTAAGTCAATTAATTTGCCCACCCAGTGTCAGCTGAGAAAGGTTTTTTCATTTCTCACAGTCCACCTCCAGTTGGTCAGCTCCAAGACAGAACATGCATACCAAATGGGGATCCGCTTTGGCAAATGGATTCCCACACTCGGTACAGTACTGAAAACCAGTAGGCCCAGTTCTTTTATTAGGAGTTTGAATTTCTGACCTGTTGGGGAAACCAGACAAGAACTGATACACTTACTGATAATTTGCTAATTTAAATTAGTCTACCTGTAAACCAGAGATGGTGGTTTAAAAATGGAAGAAAATACTGTAAACGGTAATGAACCGAGAAAAAATTCAACAATCTTGAGTAAAGATGCAGATGACACTCTGAGGCCTCTGACTAGGCAAGTGGAGTGAAGAATGGGATCGTTGAAAGGTTATTTACCAGAGAAAGTGGTCTGAAAACTGAGCTTGATCCTAGCATTCTATCATTTGCATAGGTTCCTTTAACCATTTCAGCTCCAGGGCAGTACCATGGTGGGATCTTACTGCATCTAGATACCTAGACAGTCAGCAGATAAGTGCCTATGGCCCACCCAGTCTTCCCATTTGAGCTTGTAAGTTCCCTTTATATTTTTCTAGAAGTCTGGTGCCCCTTACCCCTGACTTCCAGAATTCTCATATGTCTATCCCATGCATTCTTAAATTCTATGATTGTTTCTGCCCCCACCACTTCCTCTGGCAGGATGTTCCACTTGTCCACCACCCTTTCTGTGAAGAAATTCTTCCTTGTGTTTTCTCTGAATCACCCTCCATCCAACTTCATCCCACGCGCTCTAGTTCGAAAATATCTTTTGTGCTGGAAAATAGTGTATCCCTGCACCCTGTTCCTCTCTGTAAGGTACTTGTATGTCTATAATATCCCCTCTCTCCCTCCTGTCCTCCAGAGAGTACATATTCAAGGCCTTCAGCCTGTCCTCATAGGACTTGTGATGCAATCCCTGTACCGTCTTTGTTGCCGTCGACTGAACCTTCTCTACCCGGTATATATCAGAATACAGTAAAATATCCTGGAGTTAGAAATGAGCATTCCATGCCTGTACTGAAGGAATCACCACTCCACTTGGGACCTCTGTGCGAGGATGTCATCTCTGACTGCACATTAGAATTTTAGTGAACTTTATTACAGTACCTTAAAAAAAAAAAGCCATGGGATAATGGCAGCATTGTTGGCACACCTGTGTCAATTTCTCTGTCCATCCTCCCCTGACATGTTTCACAACATTCACCAAGAATGCCAGGAGTGGAAATAAAAATAGTATTTACAGCGCAGAATTGTGTCACTTCAAATGCATTAGATTGAAAGGCATAGTTACACGTCTGTCATCTGTACATACTGTATCTTGCAGAATTTTATGCATTTTTAGAATTGATTTCCATGTAGAAATTCACAAAGAAGCTATACTATGACGTTGAAATATATACACAAATTAAATCTGCAATTTTTTTAAGCTTCTGACATTCATGGTGTTTACTGTGAGAGGTGTAGAGAGACAGACAGAGGGAGAGGGTGAAGAAGACAGAGCTACACTGACAGTGCTGCCATTATCATGTGGCTTGAGTGTTTTTTTTTTTCAAGCAACAATAATAAAGTCCACCAGAAGTACAGTATGCAGTCATAGTGATGACACAGTGCACGGAGGTCTCAAGTGGAGCTGCAGCTCACTGATGCTACCTTAGTAAATGTTTTAGTACATACTGTCTTACATGGAATGATCATTTCTCTGGCAGTCTGTTTTCAAGTAATTCATATTTATTCAGCTAGTGAGTCACTGCGTGACTGTTTGTCTGGCATAGCTGGTGGTATTGTAAAATGCATTGCTGGACTGTAATACAGCATTTTATTTTATGCCTCTGAATACGTATGTATTGATATTTATTTTCTACAGTATATCCAGCTGAGGTGTGTAATATTTGAAATGTTATAAACTGTAAAGTCAATTCCAAAGAAATAAAATATGTATTTCTCCTTTTGGGGGTGGGGGATTCACCTATGAAATAATGCCTAGCTTGCTAGATGTGGAAGAAAAAAGAAAGTAAACTAGTTCTGACTGTTCTGTGAACATCTGTTTCTGGGACTAAATGAACATTGGGATGTTTTGTTTTTGTTGTAGACTTTGCTCCCTGTGTAATAGGAGCAAACCACTCAGTTGTCATTATCTTATATAATTTGTACAGCACACTGCACACCTAGGCCCGGATATTCAAACTGCGCCATTCTGAGGCGCAAGCCCTTGCACTGCTCAAAATAGTTGCGGCTGGGGTGTGGCCGGGGTGATATTCAAAGGAGTTGCGCTATTGAGCAACCCTTTGAATATCACCTCCCAGCCACAGCCACTGTGCATGGCGAAAGGGAACTTGGCGCCACCCAAGTTGTCAGAGTTGAGCATTAAACTTGGCGATGGCGCAAGTACCATTGAGCCATGCGCAAATTTCCGATATTCAAAAGGTGACATGCAAATGGGGCCATAATTCATGCAAGGCACAGGGGGGGCCATTTGCATCTATTTATGGCCCCATTTGCATGCCATTAGCATGTAGGTGCGCCGATCCCCGAGGACTTGCGCCTGGCCGCCCTGCCAGGCAGCAGCCGTCGGGGACCGACGCACCCTGCAGCCCGATCAAGGCAGTATGTATGAATCACACTTCTCATTACCTGATGATCGCTGGTAGTATGTATGATATTACTTCGTCTTCGATGCCCGATCGCAGGCAGTATGTGTGAATATGATCCTTTCGTCTGGTTTAGTTCTTCTTGGTGGTTCAGTGATATTGCTGATCGCGGCAGAATGTCGTTGCGGTCCTCTGCGCTTCTCACCATTTAAGTTTTCATCTCGGCCTCTATGTAGCTGGCGGGTGGCGTATCCTTCTGCCTGCTGCTTCGCATTTACTGACTGACTATCCGGCTGCACGCCATTGTGGTGCAGAGCTAGAGCCAATAAGGGCAGAAGCCCAGACAGAGATGATAGTTCAGATTTGTGAATGGGTTCATTCATTAAATTGACTGTCATGTTTGTGAGCTGCACGCCCATTGGCTCTTAGCTGTGCAATTACGGCGGCAGCCCTACCGCGACAGTCAGTCGGTGGGGGTGGGGCGAGAGCGGTGGATGCTGCACCACCCGCCGCCGGAGGGGGAGCGGGTGCAGGGGCTCGTGGGTGGGTGGGGGGGCATTAGACACCAGGGAAATGTTTGGGGGTTGTAATTTGACATTCTGCCCGCGATCGGGCATTGTGGTCCACTGACCACCAGGGAGATATTCGGGTTGGGGTTTTACATTCTGCCCACGATCGGGCACTGGGGGTTGTTTAATGCTCTGCCCACGATCGGCATCGGAGCTGTTTGGGGGGAAGTGTATTCATACATACTGCCCACGATTCGGCATCGGGAGATTGTGGGGGTGTATTCATACATACTGCCCGCGATCGGGCATTGTGAGCTGTTTGGGGGGGTGTCTTGATACATACTGCTCGCGATCGGGCATTGGGAGATGTTTGGGAGAGGGTGTCTGGATACATACTGCCCACGATCGGGCTGGTGGGGGGGGCACAGGGACTGAGTTGGGGGCCAGCCACGGGTGGCAGCTGCTGTGTTGCGCCCTGCAATACAGCAGCTCACCTGTGGGTGGCCCTCAACTTGATCCTTTTTTTTTGGCTCAAAGTTGTGCAGGCGCAGGTTGGTTATGCATCAATTTCTGCACAGCCCGGATCAATATCGGGTTGTGCAGTTTATGCATGGTTCCTCCCCCTCATGTTGAGCATGCATTCATTTGCATTGCGCTGTTGCTCGCCTGTTTTCAGTGGCGCAACTGCCTCCTGCTGAATATCGCAGAATGGCTCAATGTAGGACTTGTGCATGCGCAACCCTTTTGAATATCTGGGCCCTAGGAAATTATCCTGTGAATTGTTTTTTGGGGGGGGGTGCACAGATGATGGTTAAAGGAGTGGCCTGCACTATCCAGGGTGAGTGGAATAATAGCTTAGAACAATAAACTCACAGTAATAAAGTATGTTCAAAACACAGGAAAAATAGGAATCAGGACCTCAGTTCAATATTGCCTTGCAGTTTTGTGACAGTCACATGCCAATACATGCAGGATTTGTGAGAAATTGAGATGCTGACATTAAAATTGATGATTTAAACATTACATAAAGGCAGTACAAGTTATTGCTCTTTACATGGAAGCCTCTTCAACACTCACTTATGTAAATTTTCCTGACCAGACCATGTCACTTTTATTGTTATCCACTCTGCATTGTATTACAGTCTCATTTACAGTACTCTCAAGTCCTCGGGTGAATGACGCCTCAGATTAGCAGCCCTCCTAAATACGTATTGTTCTGCAGTGGTCATTATTGATAGCATTTGAATAAGCATTTGTAGTACAAAATGAACACATTTGTAGTACAAAATGAACAGTATAATGTATTACAATACAATTAGCATAGTTTGAGGCGGAAAATTAACATAATGAGTGTGAAAGAGACTTATATGTAAAGACTTTTAATTTTATGTCTTACTTTGAGAGGGCTCTTGCAGTAGGCGTCTACCAATAGGACTAAGTTGGCAGGCACCAGGACCCCACAGAAAATCTACTAGCTAGCAGTCTCTGGTAGGGACTGCCCCGACATCAGCTGACTGACATCAGCATGTGCATGTATAAAAGGGACCCGCCCTCCAGTTCTTTTCTGCCATCGGCTCCAAACCAGTTATCTCATGGAAGATCACCGTTGCTAGCATCATCTTTTTTGGATGAGTATTCACTCTTTTTTGCATAATTCTATGAATTTCAATATTGTTCTTTGAAAAAATTGTTACCATTACTGGCTGTGCATATTGTCCCCATCACCCTCCGACTCACATAGAAGCAAGTGCAGATCCCAGCTCCCGCATAATGATGGCCATTTTCCCTATGTCTTTTTTGCCTAGGCCCGGACCACCAAATGGAAGAGTGTGACCACTGCCAAATATGCAATTCCTCAACCTGCAAAAGGTGGCAGGAGGCCCTGGAAGCCTGTCTCCTGAAGAAGAAAATGGCCTCCATGGAGAAAGAACCTCCCGAAGGGCATCACAAGAAAAAGCGTGACAAGGAGAAGCACAGGGACTCCTTTTCCACAGCCTCGCCGATTCTGGCTGGAGTCATGGCTCCCCCTCATGTGGACATTAAATCAGTCCTGGCCACTTGGTGGGCTGAGGCTAAATCTTAGCTCACGACAAAGCTAGAGAGACGTCAGTCAATGCCGGTCCCTTTGCCGGATCATGGACACCTGCCAACTGAGCTGCCTCCACCAGTCCCTGATGCCAGACCAGGGCCATCTGCAGGCACTCATCCCAGGGAGTTTTCATGCCACTGAATGCCTCCAAGCCAGTAGAGCTTCCTCACCCTCCTGTGATGTCTTCCAGATCACAGGAGTCCTCTGAATCAGAAGGGGACTATTTCCCCTCGGACTCTGGAGAGGACTTGCATACTCCAGCGACCCCTTAGCTGAAGGATTCTCCCAAGTCCCCTCTGGAGGATCCTTCTTTCCCAAATTTGCTTAAGAAGATCCAGGAGGCGTATGAATGGAAGATGGTTGAGCAAGACATCCAAAGTCAGAGTCTTGCTGAGCACTTGGAATTAGCCGAAGCCTCACCCACGCTCATTCCCCTGTGGTTCAGGCTTCATGAGGACTTGGTGACAATCATTTGGAAACAGACCTCCTCCTTGGCTATTCTGGCACACAAGATGACCAGGCAATACCAGTCACCAGAAGGCAAGGATTTTCTTAGTCTCCAACCTAAGGCGGATTCTGTGGTCATCTCTGTCGCCCATGATAGGACCATGAATCCCAATCATCTTGGTTCTACCCACTGACCGTGAATCCAAATTCCTGGATCAATACAGGAAGAAGCTCTTTTCATCCTCTACTCTGGGCGTCAGGGCCCTGAATTATGTCGCCCATATGTGGGACTATTAGAAATCCCTTTTGGGCCAGGTGTCCTCCAAAGTGGACTCCCTGACTGACTCCATGGTCAAGCAGGAGCTGGGCGAGCTAGTCGCTCTGCCAGGTACATGCCTCAGGCCGCCTATGATGCAGTGGAATAGGTGGGCTGGAGTTCGACGTTCACAGCTGGCTTATGCCACCATGTCTGGCTCAGAATTTCAGGCCTGGCCTCTGAATCAGCCATTCTGGATGCCCCTTTCAGAGGGTCGGTCATCTTTGGAGGTGATGTTAAAGATATCCTGACTGACCTTCAGCACAAGGGACAGGCCCTCTAGTCAGTCTAGTTCATGTATAATCAACCCCAGGAGCAGAAACACTCCTTTGAGCGGCAAAACCATCATCAGCCAAAGCAGACACAGACCCAAGTGTGAGGCTGCACCAGCAGCCAAGGGCCCCCCAGCCGGAGCCTGTAGAGCTGTGGGTGCCACGACTGCTACCCTGCCCACAACCTCTTGACTTCTTGCCTCTCCCCCTCCTGCTGGAATCTAGTCCAGGGGAGCCAGTGCGTGGCAGATTTTCTCTTCACCTACCAGAATGGGAGAAGATAACGTCCGACTCTTGGGTGCTCCAACTTGTGTCCAAGGGGCACTCAATAGAGTTCAGTCAGAAGCCCCCCCCCACAGACCCTCCATCTCGATCGTGTTATCCTCTGAACCACCTTCCTCTGGTTCAGGAGGAAATAGACTCCCTTCCTTCGAAGGCAGCAATAGAACTGGTTCCTCCTCAATTTCAAGGGACAGGTACTGTTCGCATGTTTTTCTGGTGCCCAAGAAAACGGGTGATATGAGACCCATTCTAGATCCCAGCTCCTCAGTCTGTTTATGGAGTACAGGAGGTTCAGAATGCTCTCTCTTCAGAGCCTTCTTTTTCTGCTGAGATCGGGTCTGTGGCTTTGCACCTTGGACATGCAGGATGCTTACTTGCATACTCTAATTCACATGTTTCATTGCCAGTTCCTCCATTTTTGTTTTCAGGGAGAACATTTTCAGTTTAAGGCCCTCCCATTTGGCCTTTCCTCGGCCCCCCCAAGTGTTCACCAAATGTTTAGCAGTGGTAGCAGCTTATCTGCACACTCGAGGGGGGTGCAGGTGTTCCCCTATCTGGATGATTGGCTGCTTGCAGCTCCTTCCAGGGAGGGCCTGCTTCACTTCCTTGCCCTTACCCAGGAAACCTTTTCCAAGCTGGGTATTACCATCAACCATGCCAAGTTGCCTTTGGATCCCTGCCAATGATGGCAGTTTATTGGGGCAGTGTTGGACACCCATCTAGGCAAGGCCTTCCTCTCCCCAGACAGGATGGAGTCCTTACAGCAGCAGACATGACTTCCGATTTCCCAGAAGCATGAACCAGCCTGAAAGATCCTCCACCTTCTAGGCCTTATGGTGGCTGCCATACTGATAGTGCTGCTGGCCAGACTGAGAGACCCTCAAGGTCCAGTGGGACCAGTCCACAGACAAACTGGACCACAAGATCCTCATTTCAAATTCGATGGTCAAAGCTATCCAATGGTGGTCGATCCCGGAGAACCTCTCTTGGGGAACGTTCTTCTGCACTGTCCACCCCTCCCAGACCCTGATAATGGACACCTCAGCAGTTGGATGGGGGACCCACTTCAGACCCCATCAGACTGAGGGGAGTTGGTCCCCAGATGAGTTTCGGCTGCATATAAATGTACCTCAGATGAGGGCGGTTCTTTATGCCCTCCAGGCATTCCAGTCCCTCATCCTTTCCAGTTCTCTGGTACAATTGGACAACATGGCTGTTGTCTGGAACCTCAACAAATGGGGTGCTCATAACTACCCCCTATGCCAGAAGACCATGAGGGTGTGGAACTGGGCTGTGCAGCACAGTTTCCACTTGACAGCGCTCCATGTGCCAGGAGTTCAGAACTCTGGCAGATACCCTCAGTGATTCCTCGGTGAGGTCTCATGAGTGGGAATTAAAACAGGACATGTTAAATGCCAGAGTCACATGGTAGGGCATGCCACAGATAGATCTGTTCATATCCCTAAGCAACGCTAAACTTCCTGCCTTCTGCTTGCTCGCTCCAGAGCGAGATGTTTTTTAACAGGATGTGCTGTCTCTGTCTTGGAGGGACAGATTTGTTTACACCTTCCCTCCAATCCCATAATTCTGAGAGTTCTACACAATCTTTTGGTGGAAGGGGCACAGATGTTTCTCATTGCTCCCTTCTGGCCAAGGCAAGCCTGGTTCTCTCTTCTGTGTCTGTTATCAGAAGAGCCTCCTCTTCCGATTTGCCAAGATCAGCTGACCCAGTATCGGGGGATCTTGGTCCATCCAGGCCTCAGACCCTCCCACCTTCATGCCTGGCTTCTCCAGACATAGCTACTGCTTGCTTTGGCATTTCTCCAGAGATGGCCTATATTCTGGTGGAGCCCAGAAAGTCATCTACCAGATCGACCGGTGCCATGAAGTGTAAGCGATTTTCCATTTGGGCAGACTCCCAACTTCTGGAACAGTTCTCCTGCCCAGTGGCCTGGATCCTGGATTACCTTCAGTACCTCTTTGACTTGGGTCTCAGCTACTCTTCACGCAAATTCCATTTGTCAGTCATCTCAGCCTATCATCTCCCAGTGGGAGATAAATTGGTGGCTCAGTTAGAGGTCTCCAAAACCTTCCTTAAGGGATTCTTCATTTGAAGCCCCCTATTTGCAATCCAACTCTCCCTTGGGACCTTAATTTCATATTGGAAAAGCTTATGCTGCCCCCTTTGAGCTGGCAGCTGAGACGTATTTGCATTTCCTGTCTTGGAAAACTCTGGACAGTCTCAGAACTGAAGGCACTTATGTGTCACGTCCCTTATTGGATTTTTCAGTGACCGGGTGGCCATGAGGACCAATCCCAAATTTCTTCTGAAAGTGGTGGATGAATCCACTCTCAATCCATCAATTGAGCTTTCAGTTTTCTTTCCGGAGTTCACCAACCAAGGGGAGCAACCTCTCCACACTCTGGGGTGCATTGGATCTTATGGTACTATACAAATAGGACCAAAGATTCTAGGAAAATGGATCTGCTTTTCATTTCCTTTGCTCAAAAGAGAGAAGGCTTTGCTGTTTTGAAGCAATGCTTCTCTAAGTGGTTGGCCAACTGTGTTACCTACTGTTACACCAAGTACAACAAACCCTTTCTGGCTCAGGTGAAGGGTCACTTTACCAGGGCTTCTGTCACATGCTTTAGGAATGTCTCAGCCACAGAGATATGTGCTGTGGCCACCTGGACTTCTGTCCATACTTTCACTAAGCTTTACAGCCTGTATGTGGCCTCTTGCCACCAAGCAGGCTTTAGAAACATAGAAACATAGAATTTGATGGCAGATAAGGACCACTTGGCCCACCCAGTCTGCTCATTTCCCTGCCTACTGGATAAGCTGCAGATCCTAGTTTAACCTGCAGCCTACTTCTTCCTACCCCCACCATCTAGAATTGCCTTATGACTGTCCCATGCATGCTTGAATTCCATCACTGTTTTTGACTCCACGACCTCCTCCGGAAGGCCGTTCCATGCATCCACAACCCTCTCTGTGAAAAAATACTTCCTTAAATTACCTCTGAGCCGCCCCCCCATCTTCAAATTGTGCCCCCTTGTTCTTGCACATCTCTTTTTGAAAGATGCTACCCTCTTGACTTTGTTGATTCCCTTGAGGTACTTGAAAGTTTCTATCATGTCCCCCCTTCCTCGAGGCTATACATATTAAGCTCCTTAAGTCTCTCTTCATATGTCTTCTGTGCAGACCCTGCACCATTTTAGTTGCCTCCTCTGGACAGCTTCCATCCTGTCTATGTCTTTCCAAGACTGGGTCTCCAGAACTGCACACAGTACTCCAGATGGGGTCTCACCAGCTGTCTGTACAGAGGGATAATAACTTCTTGTTTTCTACTGGCGATGCCTCTCCCTATGCATCCCAGTATCCCCCAGCCCTCCTTGCTGCCCTCTCACATTGCTTGCCCACCTTTAGGTCATCTGATTTGACTAACCCCAAGTCTCTTTCCATTTTTGTTGTTGTTAGTATCTCACCCCCCCATTGTGTACTCTTCCCCTGGGTTTTTGTTTCCCAGGTGCATTACCTTGCACTTCTTAGCATTGAATCTAAGCTGCCATACATTTGACCATTCCTCTAACCTTGCCAAGTCCCTTCTCATCCTTTCCACCCCACCCTGTGCATCAACTCTATTGCAGATCTTTGTGACATCTGCAAAGAGACATACTTTTCCTTCCAGTCCTTCTGCAATGTCACTTATAAAGACATTGAAGAGGCCCAGTCCTAATACTGGACCCTGTGGTACCCCACTAGTAACCCCCCCTTTCTTCAGAGTGGACTCCATTTACTATTACTCTCTGTGTCCTATTCTCCAGCCATTTTTTTACCCAGGCTGTCATCTTGAGACCCTCTCCCAGGCTAGCTAACTTGTATATTAATCTTTTGTGTGGGACTGTGTCAAATGCCTTGCTAAAGTCTAGGTTGGCCATGTCCACTGCCCCTCCCTGGCTTTGGCCTGGCAGTTTTACAGGGGCTCCTTTCTTGAGTCCCCTCCCTGCCGAGTCTTTAGTGAACCAAGTGTTTCTCCTCCTCCCTGGTTTCTATCTGTTCAGTACTGCTTGGGACTCAGTCCTATTGGTAAATACCTACTGCAAGAGCCCTCTCAAAGTGAGATAGTACAGTTACGTAAGAACTTACCATGACAGTAGATCTTCGAGAGAGGCTCTTGCAGTAGGTATTGCTTTCCCCTCCCTCCCTCCATCCCCTTGAGTTTCTTCCTTTCCCTTGTGATTATGGGACATTTCCTAATCTTCTGTCATGCCCAATGGGTCTCCAATGGGAGAACTGGATGGCGGGTGGGGGGGCTGCCCCTTTTATATTGACACACTATGACGTCGGGGTAGGTGATCCCCACCAGAGACTGCTGGCTAGAATATTTTCTGTGGGGTCCTGGTGCATGCTGACTTAGTCCTTTTGGTAAATACCTACTGCACGTGCCTCTCTCAATGATCTACTGTTACGGTAAGTTCTTACATAACTGTACATTCTGTATCTCTCTCCCTTCCTTTGCTTACCCCTCATGCACTGCTCAACTCTCACCACTATTGGTTGTCATGTGGAATATTTCCCTAGCTCCTCATCTTATCCTATTTTAGGTAACCAACTATTTTTTGGCCTCTGTGTTTGTATTGATATTTGAGTTTCTGCTTTATTTTGATGGTACTGTGCACATTTTATGTCTCTATGATATCACCCAACTGTTCATGTTCTTGAATACTAGCTCCAACTGTTTCTGAATTGTACCTCCAACTGTATCCCCATGCTGTAAATGTGTCACTGTTATTTAGTATAAGAAATGTGGGCATGTGAATGATAGGTGTTCACAAAGGCATCTAGGGAGGTGACAGGGGAAACCAAGGTAGCAATGGAGCTGAAGTTGGCTCAAGATCAGAGAGGGGTGGAAGAGGATCTTTTACATACATAAGGGAGAAGAGGAGCTATACTGATGCCCTTCAGGGGGCATGCCTCAGACAGCTAGTGTTGGAACCCACTCAGGAGGGAGCAATCTTAGACCTGGTACTCTCAAATGGGGAAGGAGAAAGGATCTAAGATTTAGAAGTAGGTAGCCATCTGGGTATAAGTGATCAACAAACAGTATGGTTCATGATAAACACAGCCATAGAGTCAAGCCATACAAAAACAAGAGAATTGGACTATAGGAGGGCTGACTTTGGGAAAATGAGAGAGTGCCTCAGAAAAGCACTAGCAAATGGGCAAGAAGGAGGGGTAGAGGAACAATGGGGAATAATCAAAACAGCCATCACAGAGGCAACAAGCCTTTGTGTGAAGCAAATCAACAAAACAAGACAAAGGAAAAATCCACTATGGTTCTCAAAAGAGGTAGAAGGGAAGGTTAAGGAGAAAAGGATAGCATTCAGAAAATATAAGGAAAAACAAAAAGAGCAGGACAGATAACTTTATCAGTTAAAGCAGAAGGAGGCAGGGAAGGCAGTCAGAATAGGAAAGGCACAAACTGAGGAAAAGATAGCCAACTCAGTTAAGAAGGGGGTAAAACCTTTTATAGGTACATTAAGGAGCGAAGAAAGACAAAGGGAGGGATACAGAGACTTAATAAAGGGGAGGAAATGTTGGCAGAGGGTGACAGTGAAAAAGCAGGGATACTGAATAAATATTTCTGCTCAGTATTCACAACGGAAGAGGAGGGGGAGGTACCTAAACTAAACAAGAGAAACACTCTGAATAGGGGGGTCGATACCTGTCCATTCACAGAAGAAAGGGTTTTGAATGAACTCTTGAAACTGAGGGTGAACAAAACAATGGGGCATGATGGGATTCACCCCAGAATTCTGTAAGAACTAAGGGTAGAACTAGTAATGCCACTGACTACTCTCTTTAACAAATCATGGGAGGAAGGGGTGGTACCTAAGGATGGGAGGAGGGTAGATGTGATTCCTCTTCACAAAAGTGGGAGCAGGACAGAGGCAGAAAACTACAGACCGGTTAGTTTGACTTCAGTGGTAGGGAAAAAGATGGAATCACTTCTGAAAGAAAGAAATGTTGAGTACCTAGAGGCCAGTGGGGCACAGGACCCAAGGCAGCATGGTTTCACAACAGGAACGTCATGTCAGATGAACCTAATAGATTTCTTTGACTGGGTGACCAAACTAGTAGACCAGGGACGGGCTGTGGATATGGCCTACCTAGATTTTAGCAAGGCATTTGACACAGTCTCACACAAAAGATTAATATACAAGTTAGCCAGCCTTGGAGTGGGTCTCAAGGTGGTAGCCTGGATAAAAAAACTGGCTGGACAACTGGACGCAAAGGGTAATAGTAAACTGAGTCCACAGTGAAGAAAGCAGGGTAACTAGCGGGGATACCACAGGGTTCGGTACTGGGACCGGTCCTCTTTAATGTCTTTATAAGTGACATTGGAGAGCACCTGGAAGGAAAAGTATGTCTCTTTGCAGATGACACAAAGATGGGTGGAAAGGATGAAATGAGACTTGGCAAGGTTGGAGGAATGGTCAAATATATGGTAGCTCAGATTCAGTGCAAACAAGTGCAAGATAATGCATCTGGGAAACAAAAACCCAGGAGAAGAGTACACAATGGGGGGGGTGAGATAATAACAACAACAAAAATCAAAAGAGACCTAGGAGTAATTATATCCGATGACCTAAATGTGGGCAAGCAATGTGAGATGCAGTAAGAAGGGCTGGGGGGATACTGGGATGCATAGGGAGAGGCATCAATGGTCGAAAACATAAAGTTGTCATCCCTCTGTATAGACAGTTGGTGAGACCCCATCTGGAGTACTGTGTGCAATTCTGGAGACCCCATCTCCACAAAGACATAGACAGAGTGGAGGCTGTTCAGAGGAGGGCAACCAAAATGGTGCAGGGTCTACACCAGAAGACATACAAGGAGAGACTAAAGCAGTTTAATATGTATAGCCTTGATGAAAGGAGGGCGGGGGGGCATGATAGAAACTTTCAAGTATCTCAAGGGAGTTAAAGTACAAGAGGGTAGCATCTTTCAGAAAAAGAGATGTGCAAGAACAGGGGGGCACAATTTGAAGATAGAGGGGACGGCTCAGAGGCAATGTTAGAAAGTAGTTTTTCACAGAGAGGGTTGTGGATGCATGGAACAGCCTTTCTGAGGAGGGTTGTGGAGTCAGGAACAGTGGGAGAATTCAAGAATGCACGGGACAGACATAAGGCAATTCTAGTATGGGGTAGGAGGAATTGAGCTGTTGATTAAGTAGAATCTGCAGCTTATCAATCAGGTAGGGAAGTGGGCAGACTACGTGGGCCAAGTGGCCCTTATCTGCCATCAAATTCTATGTTTCTATAGAGATGACACTGTTTGATTTGAGGGGGGGATGGGCAGAACAAGGGAAGAAGAGGCAGAGGCACTCAGTTAGTACTTCTGCTCGGTGTTCACGAACAAAAGGGATGGCACAGTACCATAGGGGACGAGGGCAAGGGTGGAGAGGTCAGAGATAACAGATGGGGTCATCCATGAGGATAGAGTTCTGAAGGGCCTTAAAGCCTTGCAGCTGGACAAGGCACCAGGACCAGATGGTGTATACCCAAGGGTCCTGAAGCAACTGGCAGAATTGTTGGCAGGCCCTCTGATGGACCTATTCAACATCTCCTTAGAGCTGGGAAGGTACACAGGGAGTGGAGGATGGCTCGTGTCATACCCCTTTACAAGACTGGACCCAAGTACCAACTGGGCAACTGCAGAGCTTGACTTCCATAGTGATGAAGTTGATGGAGACCATTCTGAATGAGAGGCTGATAACCTGTCTCGATAGTAATGGTCTTGAGGATGGGAGACAGCATGGATTTGTCTCAGGAAGATTGGGCCAAGTTAACCTGATTGACTAGGAACCGGAACTGCTTGCCTTCCTGCGGGGATGTGCCAGGAGGGGCAAGGTGCCACAGCCAGACAGGTGTTACATCCACACACTTTTATCTTCCATATGGGTATCATGGTTGTATGTGTCTGGAACATGGGGGAGGGATCATTCGGTGTTGGCTGTGGTGGTGTTGGGTGGGTGGGTCTGGCTGGGTGGGAGTGCACACACATGGGGGCAGGGGGACTTTGCTACAGGATTGTACTGATATTCCTCTCTCCATGTTTGCACCACAGGGCCAGAAGAGAAGTGTCTGACCAGGGAGATGTGCCACCAGCAGGACGGCAGGGCCAGTGGGAGGGGTGACAGTCCACAGTGCCTGAGGGACCGGCCTGATGATGGTGAGTGCCATACCTCCATGATTACTATTGCATGCTGTGTAACAGGGTGGGCAGCGGGGCACGGCCACCATCCACTGACACCACTGCCATGCACTCAACTTGTTACAGTCAGCACTGTCCAGTGGCACTGCATGTCTGGGAGTGTATCGATGGTGGTCCACGCATGCACCGGGTACATGGCTGTGCCACTGCCTTCGCATCATATAGCCATGTCACTAAACGGCCACGGTGTTGCTGTGCATGATTTGGCTGGTGGGTGTGTGCAGTGGTCCCATGGCTGTATGCACCTGGGTGGGCAGGTCTTGTGAACATGATCACTGTGGGTGGTCACACACCATCACAGAGGCATGTCCCACAGCCGTATGCCATGCACAGTGGGTGGGCTGTATGGGGCTGTGCATTCACACCTATTGGCTGCTCCCTTGTCCTAGGTGTCTGTCAGATGCAGGAGATATGGGAGGCACTGTAGGAGATCCTCAATGTGACCCAGGCATCATTTAAGATCCTGCAAAGGATTGACCGGCTGGGGTCTGGAGAAGACACAGGAGGCAGAGCAGCTGGAGCAGGGAGCAGGGCTCCCATTGATCATCCCTCTGCACCTGATATCCCCTACCCCCCGGACCCACACTCACACCCCTCCTTTCCTGTCCCATTTGTTCACCCCTGCCCCTTACCCACCCCCACCTTGTTTGTGGCCCCCCCACATTTGTACATCATTTTGTAAATAGTTCTTTTTGATATGTTTAAATACACATTTTTTGATATGAATACTGTGGTGGTCTCCGATTTGCAGTGGGCTATAGGTGTTCAGCTGCAGTGGTGTGCATGGCATCAGGAGTAGTGCAATCATGGGTATGTGTGTGTGTCTGTGGGGAGGTGACTATTGTGTGGGAGTAGCTATCAGTCAGCGTCTGTGGTGTGTGTGTTGTGCCATGTGCACTGGATGACTGTGTGCAGTGGTCCATGGTGCATGCTATGTGTCCATGGCACCCCTGTCAGCCCGTCCATGGCCTGTGCAGCTGACACCCTTGCATGTGTGTGACCTGCATGGTCTGCTGGCATGTCAGTGGTGGCTGTTCATGCAGGGCAGCCACTGTACCCGTCATAATGCTGGGTTGCCTCCTGTCACTGGTGTGGTGCATGTCTGCCTTGGGTGAAACTGTGGCCTCCGCAGTTGTCGTACCACCTCCATGCTGTGGCTTGTGTGTGTTGCAGGGGATGTGCACCACTGTCTGTGACTTGTGCTCTGGGCAAATGATGGTGGCATACAGGTCCACAGTGCCTGCCAGGGTGGCTGGCACTCCTGTGCCATGGCGGACTGCAGGCTGTGTGTACATGGTTTCCATGGGCCCACACTGGTGGCTTGGTTGCCCTGCTACTGCATCCCTGTGTTGTGCCCTTGGGTATGGGTGGGTGTTTGTCCATGCACTGTGTTGCATCTGGTGTGGTGAATGCAGCCATGCACCACTGTGGGTGTCTGCACTGGCTGTTGTGGCCAGTGCTGGGTCAGGATGTGTCCTTGGGAGGGTGTGCAGGATGCTGTACCACTGGTGGTGGTGTCCGGGGCATGCCCTGTCACGTGTGGTGTACCTCATGTGCCGACGCATGGTCAGTCTCTCAGCTGTACCTCGGGGGGCTGTGCATGGTGGCACTGTGTATGTCATTGTTGCATCGCTGTGTGCTGCCACCCGCTGATGGATGCTCATGGTGGGGCTGCCTTGCATGGTTCTGTGGTGCACAGGGTTGCAGTGTCACAGTGAGGTTGGTGGCATGCAAGGGGTATCCTGCAGTGGTGGATGCTGCTTCTGGGCAGGGTGTCTAGGGGTCACGGTGCAGGGTGTGCTCGCATTGGGGGGATGGTGTGGCACGGAGTGGTCGGCCCGCCTTGTGTGCCGGTCACAGCTTGCCAGGGGGTATGATGGGGCACCATGGCCCAGCTGTGGGTTGGTTGCTTGTCTCCAAGGGCCAGTGGTTATTCCAGCCCTCCCCCAGTTTTGCAGTGCATGGGGTGTAGGGGGATGATGTCTGTTCTGCTGTGTGTTCCTCTGCCCATCTGTGGCATGGGTGGTTGGTCCCTACATCCCTGGTTGTGCAGTTGCATTGCTGCACTGCTGCTGGGGGGCATCCCTGGTTGCACTATGGTGCCTCTGGACTGCTCAGCTGAACATCCCTTGTTGTGCCATGGTGCATCAGATCTGCTCAGCTTCCCTTCCCTAGTTGTGTTATGGAGCAGGTGGTGTGATATTCAGTCATCAGCTGTAGGCGCATCTTGGCCAGCTCAGTTTTTGAATTTCACACCTCTTGTGCATGGGCGCAATGGACTTGTGCTTGCTCCTGCTATTGCATACTTTTTGGGCGCAGTTTGAATATCTGGGCCTGTGTCTATTGTTTCCTGGGAACTGTAGTGTCAGGCACTCCTTAATTACTCTTTCCTTCTGAGGCCCCAGGTGGCTCTGATAATCATTTGTTCCAAGAGTTTTTAAGTCAGTTTGAAGGCATTACGTATTTTCTTTTATCCTAGTCCTTAATAAAATGCAGGGGCTCCACAACTCGATCATGCCACAGACTTGTTCTGTTGCTTGGTCCAGGTCCCAAACTAGTGTGTCTTGTTCCAACATGATAGATCCATCCCTTATGAATTAAAAAAAGGTGGGGTGGATCTTTAGGAGCTTATGTGAGTGTGTTTTTTTTGGGGGGAGGATATGCCTAGATGCAGTTTCAGGCACTCCTTAATTACTTCCCCAGGCAGCTCTGATAGTCAATTGTTCCAACATGATAGATCCACTTCATGCCCCACCCACATGAATCAAAAAAGGATGGGGGTGGATCTTTAAGAGCTTCTCGGGTGGAGGTGGGGGTGGATCTTACACCCAAAAAAAAACTAATGCTGCCTCCCACTACTCAGGTTCCAGTTCTTGTACCACCCATTTAAGAAAGAAAATAGTACCCTGCAACCATTGACTAACATGAAAGCATATTTATTTGAGGGCAGAAAACAGTTCTTCAAGGCAGGTAAGGCGGAGGAGACTATTTACACCTTCAGTCAGTTCCGTGGACAGAAAACATGACATCACTCCTTTTGTACATGCAAAACATCTGCAGACTCTACCTACTGCAGTCATAAAAAGGGCCTACAGGCAGTAAAACCAAAGAAAGAAGCAGACAGGCAGCATTACATATCAAAGTTGAAAGAAACAGGAAAGGTTATTAGGCTAATCAAAGCCCAAACAGAGGAGAAAATTGTGCAAGGGAGTGGGGGGGGCAAAACACTTTATAGGTACATAAGCAAAGGGCAAAAGAGTAAGGGTAGGACAATCAGGCTAAAATTAGATAAAGGATAGATAGCTGAGAAGGATGAAAATAAGTCTTAAGGGCTGAAAAAATTATTCTGCTCAGTCTTCACCACTGAAGACCAAGGCAGCTGCCCAACTATGGGAAAGGCATTGTGCAACAGTATAACAGCAGATAACTTCCACTTCGCAAGAGAAAGAGTCCTAGAAGGGCTTAGCAAACTAAAAGTCAGAAAAGCAATGGGACGCAATGGAATCCACTGTAGGCTTCTAAAGGAGTTACAGGAACAAACTGCAATATCGCTCACTGACCTTTTTAATAAGTCACTGGAAAGTGACACAATCCTACTACACTGGAAAAAGGCTGTGGTGGTACCACTTCATAAAAGTGGAAGCAAAGAAGAGCCTGGGAACTATCACTCAGTCAGTCTGACTGCAGTGGTAGTCAAACTTAAGGAAACCCAATTGAAAGATAGGGCTCCATTTCTGCAAGGAAGCGCTCTTCTGTGAGTGGGTTTCTGTTCCACTGCAGGAGTAGCTGGGCAAGAAGAGCTGACACTGTGGGCCTTGGTTCTTTTAGTGTTCTTCTTCAGGGTTTGAGGAGGGGTATGTCATGGCATGGCCTGGTGCACTTCGACTTCGTACATGATGACTTCCACCGACCGGAGAGGACCCTCACTCGATCCAGACAGGTAGGGGCTCTGATTGCTGTAGTTCGGTAAAAAGAAAATAAGGCACAATTCGGCAAAGAAGTAAAAAAATAACACGGTAGATGAGAGAGAGCTGGTGTTGAGCTGCTGTCAGGGCAAAGGCACCATATGACTCTGCTCTGGGACACATTTCTGTGATTGCACTTGTACAAGTCTGTTGCACATTGCACAACTCTTCTGAATATCCTGGCCAAAATTTCCAAAAATGAGTTTCCCAGACTTCTAGCATGACATAAGCTTCTATTTTAGCTGTACAGTATATTATACTGGGAGGTATAGACATACTGAAGGCCGAGGCCCATATAAGCATGTCTCCAGCCAAGCTGGTATATACCAAATTTATTATAGTAATAATGCATCGAGTTTATGTTTAAAACTGACATGATCAGCATTTTCAACTAGAGAACTAGGAAGTGAATTCCATAATGGAATTATCCTTTGTGTATAATAAAATCACCTTTTATTTGTTTTAGGATATGTAAGGGTCAATTGATATTTATGAATTCTTAAATTACATTTATGTATGGTATAAGACATGTCTAATTGTGTACGAAGCTCATCATCATTTTGGGTCTTGTGCATGAATAAGACATCCCCTCTTTTTCTTCTTTGTTCCAGGGAATACATTCCCAGCTCTTCCAGTCTTTTCTCATAACTTTTGTTTGAAATGTCACTCACTAATTTTGTTATTCTCCGTTGAACCCCCTCCATTCTATTTATGTCTCTCCTAAGATTGGGGCTTCACAAAGGGGGGAACAATAATCCAGGTGTGGCCTCACATAGGCCCTATACAGTGGCATGATATATCTTCTGTCTCTGGATGCAAAGCTTATCTTTATACATCCTATTAACCTATTTGTCTTAGTTATAATGAATTTGGAAGTTAAGATCAGGATCTATTGTTACGCCTAGATCTTTTTGCTGCGTTACACATCTTAATACATGACCCTTTAATGTATACTGGTAGTGCGGATTCTTTTTTCCAAAATGCATAATAACGCATTTGTCAGTGTTAAGTGACATTTGGTTATTGTCGGCCCGTATTTAAATTTTTTTTAAATCACCAGCAAAATGTTGGTAATCTGTTAGGGTTTCAGCCTGTGCTGTTATTTTTAGTATCATCAGCAAATTTTATAGAAAAGCTTTTTAAATCAAATGTCATGTCTGATATAAATATATCAAATAGGATTGGACCCAGGACTGATCCCTGAGGAGCTCCACTAGTCACTGATCTTACTCCGGATATGTGTCCTCTTATACTTAGACGTTGGGTGCGATCATTTAGCCATTCTTCTACCCAATTTGTAATTTGATTCTTAATTCCCAAAAATCTCATTTTCTCTATTAAGAGTCCATGTGCTACTTTATCAAATGCCTTACAAAGATTGAGGAATACTACGTCTAATGTTTTATTGTTTTCCAAGCTTTTACTTATGTACTCATAAAAAGCTATGTTGCCTGATAAAGAAGACCTATTTTTCCTGAATCTGTGCTGTGATTAATCTTCCAGTCCCCTGTCTTGTAGGTCAGTTTCTAACTTAGTTTTGAGTATTGATTCAAATATTTTACACACTATACTAATTAAACCGATAGGTCTGTAATTTTGTATGCATGATTGATTATCTTTTTTGAAGACTGGTGTCACGATAGCTGTTTTTCAGTCATTTGGAACTTCACCAGTGTTTAATGACATATTGAAAAGTTTATATAACGGATTTACAAGCCAGTCTTTAATTTCTTTCAATAGTCTTGGGTGTAACTTATCTGGTCCAAGTGATTTATTTATATTTAGTTTGTTTGAATTAATCTTAATCTCCTCTTTTGTTATCTCACTTATGAGATCCCTTACAATTGGATTGTTTATTGATTGTTTTACATCTGTTGATTTGTTATTAAAAACTGAACAAAAATATTTATTCAATTCCTCAGAACTTTCTTGAAGTGATATTTCATTGTTATCTATGACTAATGGTCCTACAGTTTTTGTGTTGGATTTTTTATTATTTATATGAGAGAAAAAGCTTTTTCCTCCATCTTTAATATAGACTAAGTTTGTTTCAAATCTTATCTTTTCATTTTTTATTTTGGTTTTACATTTCTTTAGAAATGTCCTGTATTTCCATATGTTGTGCTCACTACCTTCTCTTTTCATGACTCTGAAGTATCTCTGTTTTTGTTTAATTAATTTGAGAATGGATGGAGTTATCCAAGCTGGAATTTTACCTTTTTTGTTATACACTGTTCGATTTGGAATATATTTTTTTCCAATCCTAAAATTTAGTTTTTGATTTTTACCCATAAATCATTACATGTCATTAATTTGTTGTCCCATTTCCAATTAAATAAATTGTGTTTTAATTCAGTAAAATTTGCTCTATTGTAATTTTTAACAATTGTTTTACCTATTATAGATGTTGTTTGCATAGAGTTATTAAAGGTAATTATCATGTGATCACTACATAAAAATGGTTGTTTAACCATAATGTTTTTTATTTTATCTGGAATATCTGTTAATACTAAATCCAGTATATTGTTATTTCGAGTATGTTTATGAATTATTTGGTGCAAACATTTGTTAGACATGTGTCTAGAAATGAGTTTTCATTATTGTTAGTACCTATGCTATCTTTCCCATTTATCCCAGGAAAATTGAAGTCTCCCATTAATATGGTTTCATTATAATTTGACTTGTCATTTATGCTATTTATAATGTCTTGATTTATTGTTTAATTCAAATTTGTCGGCTTGTAACAAAGACCAATAAGAAGCTTAGGTAGTTTATCCCCAATTGTTCAACCCAAATGATTCTGCATGCCGTGCTAACAATCAAATCAATAATTTGTTTTGATTTTATATTCTCTTTTACAGATAAAGCCACTCCTCCCCCCTTTTTTGTCCTTTCTATTTTTATAATATGTTTTGTAGCCTGGTATGGTATTGTACCATTCAGAATCTTGATCCCACAATGTTTCAGTTATTGCTGCTATATCTATTCTTTCCTTATTTAAGATTATTTGGAATTCAGCCATTTTTGCTTTGTGCAAACTTCTTGCATTTGTTAATAGAAAATGTATTCCTGCTTTCTTTATGCATTTACTTCCTGTATTATTATTATTAATCTTTTTTTATTTTAGGGATTTGTTTAAGATCAGGTTTAAGAGTTTTATCGTTATTGGTCAAAAGCTCCCTACTCCCCTTTCTTATTATTTTTTTGGTGTAGTAATCACATCGTGGATAAGGCACCCTAATAATCTTGAACCTTGTTTGTTTAAGTGCAAGCCATCATATCCATACAGTTCATTTCTGTTTTCAACATTTTCCCAAGTCCTTATACAAGGAATATTGTTCATCAGGCACCACCTTCGTAACCAGTTATTAAAAGATTAAATGTTTCTGGTTCTGTGGTAATTTGGCCTTGGTACTGGTAGAACCTCAGATATAATAGGATTTGTATTTAGATCTTGTATACATTTAATATAATTTACCATGTCCTGAATTGTTTCCTCTACCTCCTGTTTCCTGAAATTATTGGTTCCAACCTGTAAAACTACAGTTTTGGGTCCACATACATTTTCTAATACATTAGGGATCAGGTTGGTAATGTCTTTTATTAATGAACCCCTATAACAACAGCTGGTGACATTTTCTTTGTTTCCCCTAGTTGTGTATCTGTCTGTAAACTTCGCTATGGAGTCCCCCAGTATGAATATTTGTTCTAGTAACTCCTGACCCTAGTTTGAATCCATTTCAGGTTCTAGTAGTGGTAAACTTTTTGGTGTGACTGTAATTCCTGTAACTGATGTTGGGATACTGTGTGTGACAACTTCTGTAGGAACCGATAATGTTGGTAGGGGCAAAAGGAGGGCCAGAATAGTATTAATTACATTTTGTACCATCGACGTTTGGGGGAAGTATTGACAAATCTGCATTGTTTCTGTTGGTCATTTCATTATTTGCTAGGTCAGTAAAAGATATATTATCCCCCTTGATTGTTGAAGCCAGTGGGTCAAAACTATTTAGCAGTGGTAATCTAAAAAGTTCAGCTTTTCTGCCTTTCTTTTTTTTGGTTGGTCTTTTAATTTGGACCTTGTACCAATCAGTATCTGGATTGTCTTGTGTGTCCAACTCCCTTGGTCTTTTTTCTAATAATGTATCACTAGAGTTAGTATTAGAAGGTGTAATATACTGAATTGTTTGATGGTTAGATTCCATGTTACTGGTGACTGGATTGGTTCCTCCTTTTGTAGTGACATTATTTGTTTCACTAATTGTTATATCATTAAATTCTTCATTTACCATTTTAGTTATTAATTTCTCTTGACTGATTTCCAGAGCTTTAAGTCTAGTGCTAAACAATGACAATTCCACACTCATTTCACATCTTCTACTAACACATTTTCAATATGTTTTGCAATAGCAGCTTTTCCCAACTTTTCCCATTGTTTGATGTTATATTCATTTGTTGCTTGTTCTAAAAACTGCTTATAAGTCTTCTTTGCTCTGTTTAAGTCTTCAATATTCTTTCTTGTTCTCCTCTGTTTTATTGCTCTAGCCATCTGATTTCATTCTTGTTTATCTTTTTTGAAGGGGTTGCTGAACCACGTTTTCTGACCTGAAATCTGTCTTTCATTTGTCTTGCAAAGAGGCCTTATATAAAGATTTATTTGTTGGCATTCTTATATTGTATTGGTAAGGTTGGTAATTTCTAACAGATACTGTTGCTGCTTTTCCAGGGTACTTTCCATGAATAGTTCCTGGAATATACAAATGGTTTCTCTTTGCCATTTAATCCTTTTAAGATATGGGATTTCCATGTCACCTTCCTTGGTGAAAATGTCTATTTGTTTACCTTTAAGATGTTGCATCTGTATCATAATCAGTATTGATAATGAAAACAATCTACTCAGTCCAAGACCACTAAATTTTGTATTTTACTAAGTTCTTCCACTTTAAACCCAAACTAGATCAGTTGTGGAAGACCCCATGGGTCCTATATATTTATTTATTTATTTAGCTTTTGTTAACCAGGTAAGCACACTAGACAGTCAAGTGCCAATTTTCAAGTGTGACCCCGGAGGTTACAAGGTACAGGCAAAATAATACATGGTCATAGCCGGATACAGAGGTAAAAACAGTCATAACAGCAGACATCAGCTGGACATATATAGTAGAATACTTAGTTTGTGGTTACGTGTCAGTGGGAGAAGCAGTCACAACAAAAGCAAGATATACGAATTAGAACACTCATAGAAAGTTTACACAACAGGGCAGTCATTAGACCATAACAGAGTATAACCTAATTCAAGAGGGTATTGAGCATAAATGTATATCTTCCTTCTGGATCTCCAGGTGATCTTCCATTCATTAATATGATTATTATCTGACAGGAAAGTTATTAAATCCTTTAAGTTTACTAACATAACTTATTTAATGGTTAATTGCTGGGAGACACTGCAAGAGATCTTTATACAAATATCTTGCATATTTTCCATTGGAGACTCTGGCATTAAAGTCTCCTACTATCAAAATTGGTCTGACCTCTTTTCCTCTGTTAAATTTTCCAGTTTCTTTGGTGTTCTGTATACATTCACTGATCTTTTTGTTTTGTTTTTTGGAGGTATATAAACATTAATTTTGATCATTTCATTTTGTCATTTTCCATCTTTAATGAGAGTACATAATTATGGTATGCAGTTAAAATAGTTTTTCCAAAATAGTGACTCAATAACCACACTGCAAGAAAAGCTTACTACAGAATGCTGATGAGGGAGGATAGCAAATGTGATGAACCATTACCCCACCCCATGCCAGGCATTAGAGAAGGTGGACAACTTAAAGAAAATGCAGAAGCTGGTGAAGCTGCTCCCATGACATGGAGGTCTAAAGCAGTAACAGCTTGACCATTGTAGTATGGTAGACCAGGGTTCTGTTCCCAATCTCCCATAATTTTATGAGACAATATTCCACCCTCTGTTACTTTTTTTTTTTTTTTACTTCGAGGTCCGCTCCCTCTCAAACTTGGTTATTTAAGATTTGGGGAGTGCAGGGGGCCTCTGCCACTGCAAAAAAAAAAAAAAAAAGAAACAACTTTATTTATGTCCTGGCACTATCCAGATGTGGCATTGTTTCATGCTGCTTTTCAGCACAGTACTGTTATTGATAGTGCTGTGTCAGTCAGCACTCTTGTAACCTCGTGGCTAAAAATTACTAAGGCATTTCAGTTTAGTTATTCTAAAGTTCAATGAGGTCTTCATGTAAGTAATAAGTCTAGATTTCAAGTGGTGCTGCATTTTTTTTTCCTTTACTGCAGGGACCCCATGCAGAGCAAATCAGCATGTCTCAAAGCGATTGCTCCAGGTATCTTGTAAACAGAGCATCGTAAACTTCCCAAGAAAATCTTTGATTTCCTTGTCAGCCAATTTATATTTTATACTCTCTATGTTCCATGATAATATTTTAGGTCCATGACGTTCTCCCTATCATTGCAGTCCTGTCATTTTGTATTCAATTTCTGAGTCTGTATAAATGTTTTTCTTTCTTTTGGCCATCATTCATTGTTTGTCCCTTAGATATTTCAGATAACAAAATGTTGTTAATAGCTGGCCCAGTGGCCCAGTGGCACTGAGGGCTGAGGAGCTGAATGCCTTATCTCACGCTATGCTGGCAACCTGTGTTCGTGAACGATCACGGGCCACCAGGGGTTAGCAAGGGAGGAGAGGGATTGAGCATCTGAGGGACTGTGCTCCTTCTTTGGGGAGGGGGAACTCCAGTGGCTGGCTTTGCATCTGGCCCCTAGCAGAGGCTGGGGACAGGGCTCCATTGCTGTGTTAAAGGGTGGAGATGGGGCAGGCACTAGAGGAGCATGTGGACACATGCACCTTCCTCCACTGACATCATTGCATGCCTTTCTCAGTATGGGGAGCAAATGAGGAAAAATGGTCCTGCCAATCAAGCAGTGTGAAACAGCCACCCACCACAGGCCCTGACCTGAATGGCTCTCCCTGAACTGGGTTTGATTTCAAGGTGAATCAAGTTTAGGGGGTTCCTTGTCACCATGCCACAGGGTAATCCATGGTGGGATAAAGGGATGCTGCCTGATATCAGGCTGCAGGACTGGGTGGGTGGCTGGAGATGAGAGCTGACAGAAGGGGGCCTGGAGGTAGACTAAGATAACAAGAAAATGTTATTCATGCCTTCATTGTTGTTTTTCACTATTTCCCTTTCCTGTTCTATTTGTGGTTGCTGTAAAGACTTTTGGAGTTGTTATAAGAATACCAAATTTATCCAAAAATGTAGCTTTTTTGAAAATTTTATTCATCAGACAAGCACTTTTGAATATTATAAGTTGCTACTGAAGTTTTGTCATTAATTCTTATATTATTAATTGCATAAGTTGTGATTTCAATGTTAAGATAGTGTATGATAAATGCAGTACTGTAATTTCTTTCTTGATTTCCCCTTAGATCTTTCTGTTAGTGTATTCCATCCAAAAATTGAGGTGTTATTACTATCCCATTCTAAATGTTCTTTCTTTTTATATTTTGCTATATTTTGAATAAGACTTTGAATTTCATTATCTTTCTCTTTTATTCTTCTGTGTGTTATACTTTTTTTCATCTGATGTTCTGTTTGGAATAATAGCTACCCCTTGTGGCTGGCATCCATTAACTCAATTATTTCTCAGTGGCCATTTGGTATCAAGGTTAAGAAATAGAAAACTCAGACTTCAAAAAGTGCTCCAGGTGGTAATAGCTTTTAAAGCCTTTTGCTCTAAATACCTCTGCCTGTGCCTTATATCCTCTCCATCAATATCCAAGACTGAGAGTATATCCTATGCCCATATCCTCTCCATCAGTATCCAAGACTGTGAGTATATCCTGTGCCCTTATCCTCCATCAATATCCAAGACTGAGAGTATATCCTGTGCCCATATCCTCTCCATCAGTATCCAAGACTGAGAGTATATCCTGTGCCCATATCCTCTCCATCAATATCCAAGACTGAGAGTATATCCTGTGCCCATATCCTCTCCATCAGTTTCCAAGACTGAGAGTATATTAAAATACAATCTAGAATTGTAGGTTTGTCAAGTCTCATAATATATATTTCCTTCTCCTAGTGATTTATGTTTAGTAGTTCCCTAATATGTTTATCCAAGTCTTCTGGTGTCACATTTTCTAGTATCTCAATCCCATATGTTGTCACTAGAAATTCTGTTTCATATTCCTCCCTCTCTCTTTAAAAAGACTGTATATTCATGCTTATTCCTCTTAGTATTATCATCACCTGACCCTTTTAACCCTTAGGCTGCTGACAGAATTAGAACATGTAGGGATTTTGGGCTGCTTTATCAGTCTGTGGCACAGCAAGGGTTAATTCTTCAAAATGTCCTCCCGTAGTTACAACATCTGAGGTACTGGCCTTCCTCACAGCCCATTCTCAAGTTACAATTTCATTATTTGCTTCAGCTCTTTCAGTATCAAGATATTTTCCAAGCAAATTCTATCCTTTCCCATTTCAATTTCTCCTGCCTCTTTTGTTTCCTTACTGTCACAATTGCAATTATTTTAACTTTTGTCTTTATCTCTAGTTTGGTTTTTATTATTTTTATTATTCTGATTATTTTTGCTTTTCCTTTCTTTCTTCTTTCCTTTGACTTGGACCCTAGCCTTATACAGGGTGCCATCTGAAAAGTGAGAGGTAGATTGTTCTTTGATAAAAGGTGGGGTAAATTCACCTATATTCCATGATTCATCCCTTGCTGCTGAACTCATTATGTAACTCTTATCTGCATGCTTGAGTTCAGCTCATTGCTTCCCCTAAATTCCCAATTTGTTTCAGCAAAATCTTAATTTTAAATATGTTGATATTCGGGGATCAGACCTCTTCCATAAGGGCTGCAATATTTTCCAGAATTAGTACATTTGTCTAATATGGATTTTTAATCATCTTCAGCTTCTGTCTAGACAAAACAGAGCTGGATGTAAAACCTCCTTTATTCGTGAGTATTTATTATACTGTATTGAATGCATGGTCTGATTTGGATTCAGATCTGATTTTTTTATCTAACATTTTTATGCTAAATTTCCCTCCTATTTTATGGTCCCTAGAATATTGGCAAACTGGTTGATGGACAGAAAACAGAGTGGTGGTAAACAGTATACAGTCAGAAGAGATGCAAGTCATAAGTGGGGTACCTCAGAGATCAGTCCTGGGGTCAGTCCTCTTCAATATTTTCCATCAGTGACATTGCAGATGGACTGGAGGGTAAGGTTTGTCTGTTTGCAGATGATACCAACATCTGCAACAGAGTAGATTATCTAGATGGGGTGGACAGAATGAGAAGAGATCTAGATAAACTAGCAAAATGGTTGAAAGAGTGGCAACTGGGGTTTAACGCAAAAAAGTGCAAGATCATGCATACAGGGAAGAGAAACACTGAAGCCACCTATAGGCTGGGAGGGGAGTTGCTGGCAGTCACATGGGAAGAAAAAGACTTGGGCATAAATATTCACTGATGACCTGAAATCATCTAAGCAGATCAATAAAGCAGTAGGTAAGGCTAGGGGGATGCTGGGGTGCATCAGTAGGAGTATTACAAGTCATAAGATGGAAGTAATAATCCCTCTTTAAAAGACACTGGTTAGGCCCCATCTGGAGTCCTGCATGCAGTACTGGAGGTGGCACCTGCACAAGGACATTAACCAAACTGAAGTAGTCTAGAGAAGGGCACCCAAAATGGTTCAGGGACTGCATCAGAAAACATATGAGGACAGATTAATGGAGCTCAATATGTATGCCCTTGAGCAAAGGAGGGAGAGAGGTGATATGATTGAAACATTCAAACACCTTAAGGGCATTAACAAGGTGAAGGAGTCCAACATGTTTCAATATAAGAAATATAGCAGGACAAGAGGACACAGTATGAGATTAGAGGGAGACCAATTAAGGGGTAATGTGAGGAAGTTCTTTTTCACAGAAAGGGTAGTGGATGCATGGAACAGCCTACCTCAGGAAGTGGTGGATATGAATACAGTGCAGGGCTTCAAACAGGCATGGGATAGGCAAAAGGGAGCAATACAGATGAGTATGAATAGATGGGCCATTGACAGAGCAAAGGTCGATGGCACATTCATAAAATGAAAAAGAAACTGGCAAACTGGATGGGCCTTGGGGTCCTTATCTGCCATCAAATTCTATGTTTCTATTTTCCCAAAGTCTGCCCCCTAAAATCCAGGATACATGTTTTTGTGTGATTTGGTTATGCTCCTTCTGTAATAGAAACATAGAAACATAGACTCTGACGGCAGATAAGGACCGCTAGGCCCATCTAGTCTGCCCATTTCCCTACCTACAGGATAGGCTGCAGATCCTATTTAACCAACAGCCTATATCTTCCTGCCCCCCACAAGAATTGCCTTATGTCTGTCCCATGCATTCTTGAATTCTCCCACAGTTTTAGACTCCACAACGTCCTCAGGAAGGCTGTTCCATGCATCCACTACCCTCTCTGTGAAATAATACTTCCTCACATTGCCCCTGAACTGTTCTCCTTCTATCTTTAAATTGTGCCCTTGTTCTTGCAAGTCTCTTTTCTGAAAGATGCTACCTCTTGGACTTTGTTGATTCCTCTTGAGGTACTTGAAAGTTTCTATCATGTCCCCCCTCTCCCTTCTTTCCTCAAGGGTATACATATTAAGCTCCTTTAGTCTCTCCTCATACGGCTTCTCTTGCAGACCCTGCACCATTTTAGTTGCCCTCCTCTGGACTACCTATATCCTGTTTATGTCCTTGTGGAGATGGGGTCTCCAGAACTGGACACAGTATTCCAGATGGGGTCTCACCAACTGTCTGTACAGAGGGATAACAACTTCCTGTTTTCTGCTGCTGATGCCTCTCCCTATACATCCCAGTATACCCCTGGCCCTCCCTACTGCCTTCTCACATTGCTTGCTAACCTTAAGGTCATCTGATATGATTACCCCCAGGTCTCTTTCCTGTTTTGTTGTTGTTACTACCTCCCCACCCATTGTGTATGCTTCCCCTGGGTTCTTGTTTCCCAGGTGCATTATTTTGCACTTTTTTGCATTGAATCCTAGCTGCCATACATCTGACCATTCCTCCAACCTTGCCAAGTCCCTTTTCATCCTTTCCACGCCTCCTTGTGTATCAACCCTGTTGCAGATCTTTGTGTCATCTGCAAAAGGCATACTTTTCCTTCCAGTCCCTCTGCAATGCCACTGATGAAGACATTAAAAGGACTGGACCCAATACTGAACTCCTGCGGTACCCACTAGTAACCGCCTTTTCTTCAGAGTGGACTCCATTTACAATTACCTTCTGTGTCCTGTTGTCCAGCCAATGTTTTACCCAGGCTACCACCCTGGGACCCACTCCCAGGCTGGTTAATTTGACTAATAATCTTTTGTGTGGGACTGTGTCAAATGCCTTGCTAAAGTCTAGGTAGGCCATGTCCACAGCCCCTCCCTGGTCTATTACTTTGGTCACCCAGTCAAAGAAATCTATTAGATTCATCTTACATGACCTTCCCGCTGTGAACCCATGCTGCCTTGGATCCTGTGCTCCACTGACCTCTAGGTACTCAACTATTCTTTCCTTCAGAAGGGACTCCATCACTTTCCCTACCACAGAGGTCAGACTGACAGGTCTGTAGTTTTTTGCCTCTGTCTTGGTCCCACTTTTGTGAAGGGGAATACATCTGCCTTCCTCCAGTCCTCGGGTACCACCATCCTCCCATGATTTATTAAAAGAGTAGCCAGTGGTTTCACTAGTTCCTTCCTTAATTCTTTTAGAATTCTGGGGTGAATTCCATCAGGACCCATTGCTTTGTCCACCTTCAGTTTTAGGAGTTCTTGCAGAACCCTTTCTTCTGTGAAAGGACTGGGATCGACCCCCTATCAAGAGTGCTTCTGTTAATTGGATTAGGCACTTCCCTCCTCTTTTTGTGAATACTGAGCAGAAATATTCGTTCAGTATTCCTGCTTTTCACTGTCCCCTCTGCCCACCCACGTTTATTCTATTCAGCCTCACTATCCCTCCCTTTGTCTTTCTACACTCGCTGATGTACCTATAAAGGTTTTATCCTTCTTAACTGAGTTGGCTATCTTTCCTCAGTTTGGGCCTTTGCTATTCTGACTTCCCTCCCTGCTTCTTTCTGCCTTAACTGGTACAGCTCTCTGTCCTGCTCCTTCTGTGTTTCCTTATACTTCTGGAATGCTATCTTTTCTTCCTGACTTTCACAGCCACCTCTCTTGAGAACCATAGTGGCTTTTTCTTTCATTTTGATTTGTTTATTTGCTTCACACAAAGGCTTGTTGCCTCTGTGATGGCAGTTTTGATAATTCCCCATTGCTGCTCCACACCTCCTTCTAGCCTGTTTGCTAGTGCTTTTCTGAGGCACTCTCCCATCTTGCCAAAGTCAGCCCTCCTAAGTCCAGTACCCTCACTTTTGTATGGCTTGACTCTGTAGCTGAGTTTAACGTGAACCACACTGTTTGATGGTCACTTGTCCCCAGATGGCAACCCACTTCTAGATCTGAGATCCTCTCACTGCCCCCATTTGAGAGTACAAGGTCTAAGATTGCTCCCTCATGAGTGGGTTCCGAAACTAGCTGTTCAATGCCTGCCACCTGTAGGGCCATGGTCAAACAACAGTGGCTGGTGGTCACTGTTCCCATGTGCTCCCCACTGTTACCTTCATCACATTGTTCCATGTTTGTGAGCACAAGATCCAGTATTGCCTTCTGACAAGTTGGTTCCATAACCAGTTGCTTGAGGAAGGCACCTTGAAGGCAGTCCAGGATAAATCTGATCCTGGTCGATGCTGCTGTTGGGAGGCTCCAATTCACATCTGGAATATTGACGTCTCCAACCAGCACCACCTCACCCTTGTCTGCCATCATTTGGATGGCTAGCATTAGTTCCCTGCCTGTTTCTTCCTCCTGGGCTGATGGTCTATAGACCACCCCTGTGTAGATGGCTGGTCCCATTTTCCTTTCCAGCTTAACTCACAGTATCCCTCTCCCATTTTGTTCCTCCTGGATCTCTGTGGCCTTTATGCCATCTTTTGCATAAAGTGCCACTCCTCCTCCTTTCCTACCTGTCCCATCTCTTCTGAGTATGTTGTAGCCAGATATGGCCATCTCCCAGTCATGGTTATCATTACACCACATCTCTGTGATGGCCACAATGTCCAGGTCTGGCTACACCATGACAGCCTCCAGATATCCATGAGAAGATAGCGGCCATGCTGGACTAGTCATTCACAAAGCAGCAACACCAGCTAGTTTAATTTGTTTTATTTATTTTATTGTCATTGTTGTTTTATTTATCTTATTTTGTTTAGTAGCATTTTAGTGAGTGAGGGAAGTTAGTGAAAGTTGGTGGCATGTCGGGATTAGTGAAGGGTTAAGTTGTTAAGTTGTTTAAATCGCTGAGCTCCTGAATTCAAGAAAATTTGTAAGGCACCTCAATTTTATTTATTTATTAGTTTGTGGATAGCCGGAGGACTACAGATAATCCTTTGGAATTACTGCCAGATCTTGAAGACTCTTAATTGACTGACCTATCGATCAGAGGAGTGGAGGTGGGAATCCGGAGTGGGCAATTGCTGTCCAGAATGGAGAATGTAACTATAGTGGTGGAACTCAAGGAGAGCCAGAGTGTGTTGGAGAATGGTATTGGTCCGTCATCATGAAGGAGCCAAAAATCAGGAAGTCTTGAGTTTTGGAGTAGTAGACTTGTGAGTGGTGATTCCCTTGCCTCTTCTGTGGACAGTGGCCACCTAGTTTGTGTTGAGTCGGGCAGGAGGAGCAGGCATGTCATCTGCTGGAGAAGGGGCAGAGGCCTGTTTGCTTCCTAAGTGACCCAGGGGGTCGGCTGGTGGGCTGACCCAACCTGGGAGCTGTAGTCGCGGGCTCTGCAGGTGAGGAGGGGTGACCACCTCCTGGATGTGTGCTGGGAGGATCTTGTTCTAACTGATTTTATTGATGCTCCAGTGTCTGTCTTTTGACTGGAATTTTCCTTTATTTTGAACTTTATATTGGAATTGCAGAAGAATCTTCTGAGAGTTACGAAATGGTTTGATGAGAATTGAACACTTCTTTCTTAAACCTGAGAGCTGAAACTGGTAGACTTTTTGGTGAACTGTCTGATTTACATCGGCAGTAAAAGTGCCTTTTGAATTTTTCATCACCAAATTTCTGAAGTCTGGGGGTTATGGGATGGTTTGATGAGAACTGAATATTTCTTCTCTCATCCTGAGAGTTGAAACTGATTGATTTCTGGTGATATACATTGGCAGTGAGAGTGTCTTATAATTTTTCTTTACCAAATCTTTGGTTGGCCCATCAGGTTTAAGTGAGAGTTGAACCTGGTGGACCTTTTTCTCTGGTCATGTCTTAAGAGGTGGGAGCTCTTAAGACCTTAAAATCTCCTGAAACTGTGGAACTTATTGTGACTTTCTCAGTTTTGGACTTATAAAATGTTATTTATATTTTTTTATTTTTAGTTTAATTTTGGGTATAATGTGGATGTTTGTGGTTTGATTTGATTGTTGTGTGCTGTGTAGTTGGGTAAGGGCGCTTGTGTGTTGTATTTCTAATTGGGGATTGTTTGCTTGCTGGCATTTGCTGTAGTAGTAAGATGTGTTGGGAAGGGCGGTCGGGGATTATTCCCCCTCCAGGCTCAGGGACCTTCGTCCTTTTTCTTGCACTCCACTTTCACCAGAGGTGTATAGACGGTGTAGAGCTTTGGGGATTGTTAAAAAAAGGAGGACAAGGGCAGGGCCTGTAGAGGGAATGGAAAGGAGTGTGTGGATAGGAATAGTGGGGACAAGGAGATGCCCTGGGGCAAAATGGGTCCAGGAAAGGGGTCCTCCCTGTCTGGTTCCCATATCCAAGGGCTCTGCTTGTAGCAGGCAGGTAATATGATCTTCCTCGATGCTCATCCTACTCAGGTGGTGTTATGCAATGCCAGGTCTATTAAGAACAAGAACGCTATAATTGTGGAACTTGTTGGTTCATCTGACCTGGCTTGCATCACCGAGACCTGGCTAGATGAGAATGCTGGTCTAGTTTTGGCATCAGCATTTCTAGCCGAGCACTCGGTGATACAACGCCCGAGGATGGATCATAGGGGTGGGGGTGTTGCCATTTGTTTTAGATTGGAACTGGGCCTAGTAGAGCTACCAGTGGGAACCACCATCTTCTTTGACTGTATCATGAGCGAGGGTGTGGGGTGCAGGGCACTTCTCATCTGCCATCCACCAGGAGATGGGAATGTTTTCCTGTGGGAAGTTGTGGACTTCATTGACAACCTGACATTGGGATACCCCAGATGGTTGGTTCTGGGGGATTTCAATGCCTGGGTCAACAATGAACTCTCGCCATTTGGTCAAGACTTCTTCCAGCTAATGACTTGCTGGGCTTCACACAGGTTATTTCCTTCCGACCCGTATTGGTGGTCATTCACTGGACTTGTGTTTCTCCTGGGATGGAGATATCCAATTTGGTGGTGGAACCAGTCGGGTGTTCTGATCATCACACCATTGGGTTCATTTTTGAGGCCACCCCAGTAGGCCAGCCCCTACGGAGATGGTCCGGTACTGCTCTTTGAGGGGTGTTTTCCCAGAAGGCCTCATGGCAGTGCTTGACCTATTGGGCTTGCCGAGTGACTGCAGAGATCCAGGGGACCTGGTACTTGCCTATAATAAGGCAGTGGTAGAGGCCCTGGATTCCATTGCTCCTGTTCATGTTCATCCCCTCACTCTTTGTCCCAAGTCTTCTTGGTTTGATGAGACTTTGAGGGAGTTGAGGAGAGTGGGACAAAGGCTAGACAGGTGTTGGTGGAGGTCAGGCATGGAGTGTGACAGACTTAATTTGATGGACCATTATCTGGTCTATCAATCAGTAATCACCCATAAGAAGGCAGCATTCCTGTCCAAGGAGATTGCTGCTGCACAGAATCAACCAGCTCAGCTTTTCTGGACTGTGGGCAATCCAATCTGTCTTCTGCCTGTAAATGCTTTTTCTTAAGAATGGTATGAGGAGTTTGCTCGATTCTTTTTAGATAAGGTTGCCACAATCAGGTCCGGTATCCATTTGACCCTCCCTAATGGGAGTTTTGGTGGTCAGCAGGAGATGTTGGACACTGAGTTTGTATGGTGTGACTTCAACCTCCTCACAATCAATGACATTGTGATGATCATCCAGTCACTGCATCCGACCAACAGTAGTTTGGACCCGGGCCCCACACGTCTTTGAGTGGGCTGTGTGGATAAAATCATCTCGGTCCTTGCCGAGATAATCTGGATGTCTCTGTAGAGGGGGGAACTTTCCTGATCCTCTGAAGGAGGTGGTGGTTTGACCCCTTCTTAAGAAGTCCTCCTTGGACCCAGAATGTCTGGCTAACTACAGGCCTGTCTCTAATCTGCCCTTTGTGGGTAAGGTTATTGAGAAGGTGGTAGCATCACAGCTGAAGGACCATTTGACCAACCACAATGTCTATGATTCTCTCCAGTCCAGATTTAGAAAGAGACACAGTACCAAGATAGTCCTTGTCCAGGTACTAAATGACCTCCTAATAGCGAGGGATCGAAGGACCCATTCCATCCTTGTCCTTCTTGATCTCTCTGCAGCATTTGACACCGTAGACCATGGTGTGCTATTAGAGCACCTGCAGTTCATCTGTGGACTGTCTAGTATGGTCCTCAGATGGTTTTGATCTTTCCTTGAGGGTTGGACTCAGAGGGTGGTATCTGGGATTTTCTCCTTGGCATCACTCCCTATCCTGTGGGGTGCCGCAGGGTTCCATTTTGGCACCCATGTTGTTTGCAGTGTATATGCTGCCATTGGGAGTGATTACTAAGTGGTATGGCTTGAGTTTTCACTGCTATGTAGATGATACTCAGCTGTACATGTCCTTTGTGCCTGGCCAGGATGATACTTTCTCAGTTTTTAACAACTGTCTTTCTGAAATCCAGGATTCGATGAATATGAGTTGGCTGCAGTTCAATCTAGATAAAACTGAGATGCTGGTCGGACCCAGGTTGTCAGGAGGTGGGTTTGCAGGCAGGATCACCTTCAGGTCTATGGCTTGGGAGTGCCCGGCTAGCTACCTCATATTGGGTGTAGAACTTGGGCGTTATGTTTGATGACAGTCTGACACTTAAATCTCAGGTGTCGGCAGGGCAGTGGTCAAATCTTCTTTTTACCATCTGAGAAATATCGCCCGTGTGAAGCACCTGGTTCCTTCTGATGATATTCCAACATTGGTCCATGCCTTCTTTACCTCCCACCTTGACTACTGCAATACCCTTTACCTAGGGTTACCGGGGGGTTGATATCTGCTGCCTGCAGCTTGTGCAGAATGCTGCAGCCAGGCTTTTGACTGCTTCATCTAGGACCAGTCATATAACACTTGTGCTCTGTGAACTGCACTGGCTGCCAGTTCACTGATGGATCACCTTCAAAGTTGGTTTTCTGACCTATAAGGCCATACGTGACCAGGGACCTGCTTACCTGCAAGATCTCCTTCATCCCTATTGTCCCTCCTGCACTCTCCAATCCACTGATGAGGGATTGCTAGAGATTCCCAGGGTTCATTTAAAGACATCTGGGGCCAGGTCTTTTAGTTTTATGGCCCCAAACCTGTGGAATTCTTTATCTCATCAGGTGAGGGATTGCCTGACCGTCCATAGTTTTAAAGTAGCATTGAAAACATTCCTTTTTAGCCTGGCTTATAATGATTTTTAATGCCACTGTTATATGTTTTATTTTGGTTATTATGGTTTAGATAAAAAAAAATTAATTTATTTTAATGAATTTGTACAGCGCCTTGGTTTTGGAAAGGAGCTTTTATAAATAAAGTTTGATTTGATTTGATTTGATCTTCCATCTTGTTGCTAAGGCTCCTGGCATTGACACACACAGCTTCCAATGATTTGAACTCCTGGACTGTTTAACTGTTCTGCTCCAGCCCCCTCCCTGGTTGTCCTTTATCCCTGGTTCTCTCTGCTGTCTGCCCTTCTGTTGAATTTTGCACCCCCCATGTGCCTATCCACCTCTTGAGTGCTTATCTCCATCTTCTGCACACTTTGTTGACATATACACTCCTTCTGTTCACTGGTTCCACTGCTGGCTGTGGGGGGTGTGCAATTAGATACCCTCCTTGCTGGCTTGCCACCCCCCCCAGCTAGTTTAAATGCTTGTCCATGTAGCATTTAAACTTGTCATTGAGTGCTTTGATTTCCCTTCAGGATGAATGCGTCCATCAGGCTTGAACAAGCCTCCATCCCTCCAGGTGGGTCCCCAGTCACCAGTGAATCCAAATCCTTCCTCTCAGCACCAGTTCTTCAACCATGAGTTAAAGTTCCTGATGCATGTGCCCCTACACTCTCCCATGCCTCTCACAGGTAGTACTTCTGAGAAGATAGGTGAGAGGTAGAGTTTGGGAAATATAATTGTCTTATCTTTTGGGGAGGTGAGAGCTCTCTAAATAGAGATAAATATAGGTCTTGGACTATTTTTCTGTTGCTGTTTTGAAGCTTTTGCGTCCTGCTTCAAATAGTTTTGTTTTTATTTTAGGGGTTGGGTTGGTATTTGTCATATGGTTATATATTATTTTTGGTTTGGGTTATTTATTTTTTAGGAAAATGTGTTGGCCTGAGCTGATGGTTAGGCAGTATTCCCCTTCCAGGCTGAGGGATCTTTACCCTTTCTGTTGTTCCCCTCTATTCCATGAGGTGTATAGACTGTGTAGGGGATTGGGAATAGCTAGGAGGGTTAGGGCAGGAACTTGGCCTGTTGGGGGAATGGGGAGGAGTGAGCGGATTGGGATTGTGGGGACAAAGAGATGCCCTGGGGTGAAATGGGTCCAGGAAAAGGATCCTCCCTATCTTGTTCCCATACCCAAGGGTTCTGCTTATTGCAGACAAGAAACTTGGTCTCCTCGCTGCTCATCGAACTCGGGCGGTGTTAAACAATGCCAGATCTATTAAAAACAAGATCGCCATAATTGGGGATCTTGTTAATTTGACTGACCTGGCTTGCATCACCAAGACCTAGTTGGATGGAAATGCAGGCCTAATTTTGGCTTCCGTGATTCACCCGGGTACTCGTGATACATTGATAGTAGGGGCGGGGATGTGGTCCTATGTTTTAAATCAGAACTGATCCTGAGGGAAATTCTAGTGGGAGCCACCAAATCCTTTGAATGTATCATGGTCGAGGGTGTGGGGTGCAGGATTCTTCATCTACCATCTACAAGGAGATGGGAATGTTTTCTCAGTGGAATTTGCAGACTCATCTCGACCTAACATTGGGATCCCATAGATGGCTGATCCTTGGGATTTGAATGTGTGGGTCGATGATGAACTCTCACAGCTTGGACAGGACTTCCTCCAGCTAATGAGCTGATTGGGCCCTCACAGGTTGTTTCCTCCTCGACCCACATTGTTGGTCTTTCATTGGACTTGGTGTTTCTCCTGGAGATGGAGATATCTGACTTGGTGGTGGAACCAGTCGGATGGTCAGACCATCATAACATTAGCTTCAATTTTGAGGCTCCCCTAAGAGGGCTGCCCTCATGAGATGGTCCAGTGCCTACTCTTTGAGGGTGTATCTAGATGGTCTGATGGCAGTACTGGACCTATTGGGCATGCCAGTGAATGCATGGATCCAGGATCTGGTATTTGCCTAAATAAGGCAGTGACAGAGGCCCTTGATTCCATTGCTTCTGTCCATGTTCGTCCACTCTTCCTTTGCCCCAGGTCCCCATGGTTTGATGGGGACCTTAGGGAATTAAGGAGAGTGGGATGAAGGCTAGAGAGGCGATGGCAGAGGTCCGGCCTGGTATGTGACAGGCTTAGTTTGATGGACCATTATTTGGTCTATCAATCAACAATTTCCTGTAAGAAGGTAGAATTTCTGTCCAGGGAAATTGTTGCCATGCAGAATCGGCCAGCTCAGCTTTTCCAGACTGTGCAAACCACTCTGTCTTCAGTCTGGAAATGCTTTTTCACAAGAGCGATGTGAGGAGTTTGCTTGATTCTTTGTGGATAAGGTTGCCATGATCAGGTCCGGTATCTACCTGACCCTTTCTCTAGGGAATAGCAGTAGTCGGCAGGAGATGTCGGACTCTCAGTTTGAGTGGTGCTACTTTGCCCAACCTACAATCAATGATATTGTGATGGTTATCCAGACTTTACGTCCTACCAACTGTAGTTTTGATCCGGGCCCCATGCGCTTGCTCGTTAGCTGCATTGATGTTATCAGCCTGGTCCTTGCTAAGATAGTCTGGTTATCCTTGGAGAGTGGAGTTTTTCCAGTTTCCCTTAAGGAGGCCGTACTTCGACCTCTCCTTAAAAAGCCTTCCTTGGATCTCGACTGTCTAGCAAACTACAGGCCAGTCTTTAACCTTCCCTTTTTGGGTAAGGTTATTAAGAAAGTGGTGGCATTGCAGCTGGAAGACCATTTGACCAGCCACAATATATTTGATTCTCTCCAGTCCGGTTTCAGGAAGAGACATAGTACTGAGACAGCTCTTGTTTGGGTACTAAATGACTTCCTGATAGTGAGAAATCGAAGGGCCTGTTCCATCTTGGTCCATCTTGATCTCTCTGCAGCATTTGATACTGTGGACCATGGTGTGCTGTTGGATCACCTGTGGTTTATCTGTGGACTCTCAGGGGTTGTCCTCAGATGGTTTCAATTCTATCTCACGGGTAGGACTCAAAGAGTGGTGTCAGGGGTTTGTACCTTGGCTCCATTCTCCCTGCCCTGTGGGGCTCCTCTGGGATCTATTTTAGCACCCATGTTGTTTGCAGTGCATATTCTGCTGTTGGGAGCGATTATTAGACAGTATGGCTTGAGTTTTCACTGCTACACAGATGACAGTTATACATGTCTTTTGTCCTGGAACAAGATGATGCTATCTCAGTGCTCAACAGCTGTCTAACTGAAATTCAGGCCTGATGAATGTGAGCTGGCTAAGGTTGAACCCTGAAAAAATGAGGTGTTGGTCAGAACCCAGATCGTGCTGTGAGGCGGGTATGTTGGACAGGTTCACCTTCGGTCTATGGCTCAGAGGTGTTCAGCTGGCTACCTCAGACTGGGTGCGGAACCTGGGTATTATAGTTTGTGGATTGCCTGACCCTGAAAACACAGGTGTCAGCAGTTGTTAAAACTTCTTTTACCATCTAAGAAATATCACCTGGGTGAAACATTTGGTTCCTCCCATGATCTTCTGACATTGGTTCATGCCTTCGCTTTCCTCCCGCCTTGACTACTGCAATGCCCTTTACCTAGGGGCTGCTGGGGTTGATATTCATCACTTGCAGCTGGTGCAGAACACGGCAGCCAGGCTATTGACTGGTGCTTCAAGACTAAGTCATATGATGCCTGTGTCCGCCGTCTGCACTGGCTGCTCATACAGTGGTGGATCACCTTAAGGTTGCTTTGCTTACCTATATGACCCTGCATGAACAGGGATTGGTTATGGAAAGATCTCCTTTGTCCCTACCATCCTCCGCCCTCTCCGATCCTCCATGAGGGGATTGCTAGAGGTTCCCAGGGTACGTCTGAAACATCTGCAGCAAGGGCATTTAGTTTTGCTGCCTCATCCTTGTGGGAACTCTCTACCTCATCCAGTTCGAGACTGTCAACCATCCAGAGTTTTAAAATAGCTTTGAAAACCTATCTCTTCAGCCTCGCATTTATTGATTGAGGTTTAGTTTACTTTCCTATGCTGCTATTATGTTGTCCATTGAATTATATGTTTATTAGAATAATTTATTCTGTTTCATGTATTATTGTACAGGCACCTTTTGGTTTTAGAAAGGTGCCTTTTATAAATAAAATTGATTTGATTTAAGATAATAATAATATAATAATACTTTATTTGTTATGCACTGTTCAGGCATGAAGGTGCAGTACAATGAGAATAAAATCAAGCAGATTCAGCCACATAATAAGTACAATTCAATAAATACAAACATCAATAAGATTTTTCTCCAGAGGAAAGATTTCAGGTTCGTTTAAACTCCCATGGTCGCGTAATTCCTAATCCGACGGGTAGAGAATTCCAAGGAGGGCCCATAAACATAAATGCACGGCCCCAACAGATTTTAAAGTCACCCTTGAAATCTCCAGCAATCCTACGCCAGCAGAGTGGAGGTCTTCACAGGGTAGTAAGGAATCAGGTGTTCTTTAGGTAATTAGGGCTCAGTTCATGCTGGGCTTTAAAAGTCAGTAAGCCAACTTTGATGGTGATCCACCACAGACTGGCAGCCAGTGCAGTTCGTCAGCACCGTGCAATATGGGAGGATCTAGGAGTTCTCGCCAACAACTGTGCTGCTGTAATTCTGCACCAGTTGCAAGCGTGGATATCAACCCTGGAAGCCCAAAGTAAAGTGAGTTGTAGTAGCAAGGCACAAGGTCACAAAGGCATGGATTAAAGTTGGTAGATCACCGATGGAACAAGGTGTTGATCCTGGCAATGTTTCTAGATGGCAGAAAGATGTCTTAACCATAGCTAACACCTGAGGTCAAGTGTCAGCCTCAGCATCCAGTATCACCCCAGGTCTTGCACCTGTTCAGAGACCTGTAGTTCGAGAACTACAAGACACAATCCAGATGGGGAGCCGCCACTGACCCCTATCCGCAAATGTGAATCCAAGACCAACACCTCCATCTTCCCTGAATTCAACGTCAACTAACTGACCTCATTAAATCCTGGATTTCATTGAGGCAGTTATTAAATACCAAACAGCTCCTTCCTGGTCGGGGCAAAAGATAGGTATATCTGGGTATCATCGGCATAGCAATGAAACCGCAGACCATACCCTCTCACAATGTCTCCGAGAGAAGCATATATACCACAAACAACATGGGGACAAACATGAGCCTGAGGAACCTCAAAGGCAGAGAGGTGGGATCAGAAGAAAAGACCCCAAACTACCCTCTGAGTTCTTCCGTGAGGTATGAGGTGAACTATCTAAGGACCACCCCAGAACGCCTACAAATATATCATAAGCGCCAAGAAGGACCCGCTTGTCAATGGTGTTAAATGCTGAGGACAGATCTACTAGTACCAAATGGACCATTTTCTCCTGGTCTCTTGCCATCAGGAGATCACTGAGCACCAACCAGTGCAGTCTCGAAGGTGCCTCTTGAAAACCTGATTGTGTGCGTTCATAGATGCTATGGATGGTCAAATGGTTCTCCAACTGGTCCGCCATCACTTTCTTGATCACCTTCCCTACAAAGGGGGATTTGAGATAGGCCTGAGGCTGGCAAGACAGTCTGGGTCCAGTTGTTTTCTTCAACAAGGGTGTCACCACCACCCTCTTTCAAGGAACAGGGATATTCACCTGAGCCAAGGTGGGATACCAGACCATCTGTGCTGAACTGGGGAAATGGCCTCCCCACAACCCAAAATAAGGTATGTAGGACACTGGATTTAAACTACAACACATAGGGTGCATCCCTAGGACAATCCGCATAACATCTATGATTTCCAGGCGGTCAAGCTGTACTCCAGGAAAACTATGGAGTAGTGACCAAGTCCTGATCACTAACAACCTCGCTATAGAATGTGTCAAGAGGATCTCTGACCTGATGTCCATCACCTTATCAGCGAAGAACTGAGCAAGCTCATCATACTGTAATTGTGAAAATGCTCTTCTGAGCTGCAAACAGGTTGGGCTGTACAATCTGTCCACGGTCTCTGAAGATCTGAGATGGTCGGTTCTTGGTGGCAGAAATTTCCTGACAGGAATTCTGCCTCTTACGTAGACATGTCTGACTGATAGAATTGATAATGTTCTGCAGTAGTCTAAGATGATTGACATCCAGGCCAGATTTCCACCAACAACGTTCTAACCATGCCCTAGTCGCTGTAACTCCTCAAGGCCCCATCAAACCAAAGTGCCTGAGGTTAAAGGGAGAGAGGACACAAGGAACTGGAGCAACAGAATCCAGGGCAGAGTGATGACATTATTATAGGCCAAAACCAATGCCTCTGGATCATTGCATGACAGGAAATTGTGATAGGTCAAAGACCGCAGTAAGGCTATCGGAAGTAATATTCCACAAAGGCAGTACTTGGCCATCTCCATGGGTCAGCCTATAAAGTGGGATGCCAAAATTGAACTCACTGTGTAATGGTCTGACCATCTTGGACTGGTTCCACTCACATCAGAAGCCCTCGATCCCCAGAAGGAAGACCAGGTCATGTTGGAAGGCACAGCTTTTATGTAAGCAGTGGTAACCACCTGTGTTAGGCCAAGTGAATCCATCTACTGGAGGAAGTGTTGTCCAAAATTGTGAGAGTTCATTGTTGATCCAGGCATTAAAATCACCCAGAACTATCAGTTTGGGAGACTCGAAAGCCAGGTCGACGATGAAGTCTCAATCTCCTTAAGGAATTGCTTTCCATCTCTGGGTGGATGGTAGATGAGAGCAATCTGACAGTCAACACCTGCTACAATGGCACATTCAAAGGAGATGGTCTCCACAACTGGAACACTAGTGAGTGCCAATTCAGTCTTAAAACAGACTGCAACCCACCCTCTATCCCCACGTGTCCAACCGGCCGCGATGTATCACTACATACCTGGCATTGAACAGCCTCCAATATTGGGCCTGCATTATCATCCAGCCAGGTCTCAGTGATGTAAGCCAGATCTGCTGAACCAACAAGATCAAAGATCATAGCAGTCTTGTTCCAGACAGATCTAACATTGCACAACAGCCTGGGTTGGACAAAATTCCTGAACTGCCATGGCTACCTGCCCATCACCAATGATGGTGCCCTGGGTATTGGGACCAAATACGGTCCACGCCTCCAAGCTCCATTTCACCCCAGGGCATCTCCTGGCTTAACCACTCCTATGGAGCACTCCACACCTCCAGCCTCCACTGTTCATTCTCCCACCCTATCCCTCCTACTGGCAATACTCAGAGCACTGCAACATTGATAAATAAAGAAAGCCAAAGGAGGGGGAAGAAAGGGTAGAGGGAGTGAAGGACAGAGGCTGAATATACATGACTGGGGGGGCTACAGGAAACACATGTCCCAGGCCAGTATATGTCACTCTAAAATCCACCACACTTGAGGTTCACCTCCGTCACTCCTCAAATACCTAAAACCAAATAACAAATAACAACAACTTAACTTCTTATCATACCCTAAATTCACCCACTAAAACAAAAAATAAGAAAACACAACTCCACATTAACAAACAAAATAAAATGGAACCAATAAAAATATAAGGAGAAAAGTTTTGTAATACACCCTGTGTTAGTCTCTCATACTAAACTAAGTGGAGTGTGAAATTGCAGGTTTTCACTGGCTCCTTACCACCTGTAACTAACAGACACAAGCTGAGATATATAAATATGGAAGTATTTGCAATCCATACAGGGACCATTAAATCCAGTCAAACAGAAATATAAATGTTCATGAAAGCAAAACATGATCTCAATGTAGGTCGAAATTGAAAAACAAAATTCTCAAACTTTGGAAAAGTCAACTACAGGATCCTCCAGGCCTGTTAGATATTCTTCAATTGCAGAATAAAGGAGAAATATTTGGGAGATCAGTATGGCTTCATCTTTACAACTGTGGGGCCAGGCTACCCTCTGACTGACCACCCCACAAATCTAGGGGAAGGGAGTAGAACACTGTACCACTGATCAGCCCCTCCCCAACCCTGTGGGAGCCAGAGAACCCCAAATCCCCAGTAGCCTCTAGTAGCCCACAAGTCAAAGAGTAAACAAGAATGAAAGCCAGTACCAAAAAGGCACCACAAAAACAATCCAGGGTTGATAGAAAGTAAAAGGAATATGGAGCAGTCTAATCTGAAGAGCTGCTTTACCAGGACAAGTTTCAGTTAAATATCAGGTAAGCAGATCCAACTGGCCATGTCTTCTTTACTTGGCAACAACCCTTGCTTGACACTACAACTCCAAAATCCAAGAAAAGCTGCTTCAGAGGCATCCCGATAAATCCACAGTTGGACCCAGGCTGCTGACTCCACTTCCAGCACAGTCCCACAAAGCAGTCCAATGGTCCATCCATCCACAGTGGCCAACTCACACCACCAATTCTATAATGAGCAGGTCCCTACTAGTGATAGTAGACAGACCCAAAATAGCAGGCAAAAACAGGCAGGTCCCGACTAAAATCCCATCTGAGGAGAAAGCAAGCAGGGCATTAAATCAATCGGCGTTTACCGACTGGAAATGAAAATAACCACAGATAAATCATGCTATGCCATCTGATGCACTTGGCCCAATTTCAAAAAACAGTGGGATTATATATACTAAAATAAATAAAATGAATTAAAGAAATAAAATGCAGAGCTGCAGAACTACTGAATGATGCCTGGCTCAGTAGTGGCCGCCATTTGAAGATGGTATCACACAAGATGACAGATGTAACTACTTGCTTGAGGCCCCACCCCATTTCCTAAACTCTTCATGAACTTTCTTAGGCTCCCCATTTGCCAGGTCATTAGTACCTAGGTGGATAATGACATCCAGCTTACCTCCCATCTTGCCTTCTCGGTGATCCCCAGGATCCTCCACCCATCCCTCCATGCCGTGGCACCTGGTAAGCACCTCACCTCCTGTCCTCCTTCTCCTGTGTTCCTAGCTGGACCCCTCTTATGATAAAATGCCCCACCAGGATTCACTTCCTCTTCTTCTTCTGGGGTCCACTTCTCTCCCCATTGAGGTCACCTCCACATATCCCTCCCTTCCACTTCTCTGGATACCTCTGTTTGGTTGTCCCTGTTTGCCAGTGCAGCATATGAGTTCTGGAGTGGAATAGGATCTGGGATGTGCCTCTGCCTGACTGCTCTAACCCTTCCTGAGCCCACCACCATCCAAGTGCACCATGTTCTTGGCATCCCTTGAGGCAATGGCATTGGACTGGGTGGTCTCTAGATAGGAGTAAAGGTACTCCTGACCCAGTTTACTTCCACGCTGAGTGTAGTTACCTCATCCCACAGTTCAGAGAGATGCATACAAATAGGGCAGCACCTCAGCATGCAGAAGGTCTGCCTGAATATGGCTGCCCGCAGCCACTGCACTGCACCACTCCCACATTATACTGCACTTATACTACTATTCCAGTACCTGTCTGTTACTGAAGCTTCTCCTAGTTTCCTTTTTATTAATTTACTGTCCTCAAAATCCTTCCACAAATCCTCAGATACTTTTCTTTAAAGAAGGAAAACAAAACAACAAACAAACAAAAGACTTGTGCTGAAAGCGGGCTTCATCCCCTTAAGCCTCTCCTACTCCACAACCCTGCTATTCCCTGTGCTTAGCTCCATCGATCAGATTTAACAGGGCATATAATTAAGAGTTGGGGCAAGAGAGGCAGGCATGTGAAAATTTGTAGCAGTTAAAGACAGCAAAGGAATGCATCACCACTACAACCACACCAAACTAGTTTTCTATAGCCCCAAAACAAATCTAAGTAAAGCCCACAAGAAATAATAGTGCCACTAAAGCCCACAATCTAAGTTTAAAACAAAAGCAGCAATGAGCAGTTACATGCAAACACTGAAATGAATCTGGATCCTTCCTTTTGGCTTCTTCTTCTGGGTTGGTCATTTGGCAGATAAGGTTTTGGAAACTCTGAGAGATAAGCCGAAGAGGTCTTTTTAGCTAATAAGCAGGTCTAGTACTTCAGTCTACCCAAAAGTGAAGCCAACAAGCTTGCCTTTACAGTTCACAAGTGTGCAGAGTCAGTGTGCTCTGGTGACTAGGCTGCTGTCCTTGTTCAATGCTTTTCAACCTTTTTGATGATTGTATATGTTGCAGCCCCTATATATAGCCATCCCATAGTCAATTATGGGGATAATCACACTACCTACTGCTGTCTACAGTAGAGACTTCTGTCGAGGGTGACTCCTAGGTACCTGAAACCATAGACTTTTTCCAGTGAGGTGTTTAGGTTATTTAGAATCGTGAGCTGGTATGCTCTGTGTTGCTGGGGATGGTAAAGTCATTACTTTGGATTTTATGTTGTTGATGAGCAGTTTTGCATCATGAACCATTTCTTCAACACTGGTGAAGTTTATCTGCAGTTGTTCTTTCAGTGAAACTGGGTCTGTGTTGCAGGTAAGATCACTGCATCATCTGCATAGAGTAGGACTCTGTCCAGGCAGGCTAGGGGTACACGATTGAGAATATGCTAAACAGCAAACAACCAAAATGGATCCTTGCAGGACCCTGGTTTGAACTTCCTGCTTATCCCAGAGTACACTGTTAATTTTACCTGCTGCAAACAGTTTGTGTGGTAACCTCAGAACCAGTTCACAGTACAACCAGAGAGTCCGTGATGAACAGTTGGTCCAGTAGCAGTGCATAATTGACAGTGTCAAAGGCTTTGGTCAGGTTAATAAAGGCTGACCCACTACCTGACCCTAGTCAACAGCCTTGTGGATAAAGCATGTAAACTCAATAAGAGTGGAGGTGGTGCTGTGTGCTTTACAAAAACTTTGCTTGTTGGGACACTGAATCTGATATTTGTCAAGATATCCTCCAAACTAGTATGTTATATGCCCAGTGTTTTGGCTGGGGGAGGACTGAGATGGGGAGGTAGTTTGTGTGTATGGCTCTGTTCCCACTTTTATGAATGGGGTAACTACCAATTTTTTTCTTCATTGTAGAAACTAGGTAACCATACTGACAGGATCAAGATATGGGTCGGTGGGGCAATGATGACATCTAGGGTAAGGGTGATGCGTTTAAGGTCAAGCAAATCATCACAAGACCTGAATTTCCCTAGGGACTAGCGAAAGGTACTTTTTGGCTTCCCTCCTGGAGATGGTTTTAAAGTAAATAGGAGGCCCCAGATGCTGGTTTTCCACTTCATCATTGTTATAAGATCTTTCTTTGTCTTTGAAGTAGTCAGAATGGAAGTACATTGCGGTCAGTGGATGCTGTGTTAAAGACATCAATTATCACCTGTAGGGTCTTGGGCAATAGTACCACTGACATCAAGCATGGATGGTGAGGCTTTGTCATGTTTCCCCATAAATTCCTTTAAATTGACCCCCAGATTTCTTCCTTCACCCCAAGAGCTGGGCAGCTCTCTCTTCTTTGAAATGGTGAATTTTGGCTGAGTGTATGGGTTGCTATACAAACATTCCTGGCTTGTTTATATTGCTGGAGGTCTGTCTGCTTAGCCTGAGGCCTGCATGCTTCATACAGAAGAAACATGGTATAACAAAGCCTCACCATATGAAAAAAGTTTTTATAATTCATTTTTTGCTTTCTTTTTCTTTTGTTCTCTGTATTATTCACATGCATCTAGGATACATTGTTTTCAGAACCCAAATGTTTCGGATGTACAGTCTTTCTTCAGTGAGTAAACACTGTGCTCTATAGCAAAAATAAGAATTTTTTATAATCAAATATAGATACATTTCCATACAAATATAATATATTATAAAACAACATTAAATTCTTCTCAACAATTATCATTTAAATTATCTTCACTTATATCTTTTCTCTGTGTTTTTACTGAGAGCAGCACATCCTGCAAAAGATTAAATATACAAAATTGTTCCTCAAATATACAAGACAAATGAAATTCATCCCATTTATGCTTAATACATTTTTCTAATCATATTCACAACAAATAGTATTTTTTGTTAGTACATACTCTATATTTTCTCTGCCATTACTGAATTAACTACAACAGTATAGAATATATACTATTTTCAAACATGCCTCATTTTAAGACTCTTTCTTCCACTTGTTTAAACCAAATGTTGCATCTCTTTACCGCCAGTTACACTACTGAGTGAAATAAAACAATCATCTTATTTAGACAATCATTCAGCAAAAGAAATCTTAGTCACATTACTGTGTACTACTAATTACCATGATGTATCTGCTTTTGTTATCCAAAAATACCTGCAGAGTGTTGTTTAAATACATGCTCTCAAAGAGTTCTGTTCAAAACCAATAAAACACAGTTTGTTGATTATTATTTTTTTAGTAACATCAAAATCACATAAAATTTCAATTATCTTTCAACATTTTCACTCTGCATGACAGATAATTGAGAATGTTATGTGATTTAGGTGATGAGCTAAAGAAAGTATGGTAGCCAATACAGTCTGTGGTGTTTGTTTTATGTTTTTGAACAGAACTCTTCATTGAGACATGTACTTAAACAAGGCCCTGCAGGTATTTAACTTTGGAAAATGTTTCTTATTGTGTTTAGCCTTTATTGGTACAGAGCTACTCTCTCAATTATATATTTTCTCTTTAACAGAGGTTGGTTTTGCTGGATCTGGGGATTTTTCCCAGTTTATCCCTATCAGCCAGAAATTTGAGGAGGGGTGGTGTAATCCAAGGATTGCAGACTCCCTTAATTTTATGTTTTTAATGGTGTGTGTATATCAACAGGCCCAGCTGAACACATCAATAAAATGGTCTAGAGCTTTGAACATTATCAGAGGTGTAAATAGGGGGCAATTCCTGTTGCCTAAGGTGAGACTTTAATGGCTCAAGATGACCCTTTTCAGTAACTTGCTAGCTATAATTTTAGTTGGTAGTTTAGTAACTTTGTCAGTCCAGTGACATATGGTGGGTGAATGATCACTAAGTTAGTAAGGGAGTACTGTAGTGTTCTATATTCTCTCCAGGTGGTTAATTAACCAATCCAACAAGGTGACTGTGCCAGTTTAATGGCTGATTCGAGTGGATGAGTTAACCATCTGAGTTACACTGATGGAGGAGATTGCATCGTTATATGATGCTGCTTCTGGAAATAGCCAGTTTATATTAAAGTTGCTAGTTATTGTAACTTCAACATTTTGTTATGATGATAGCTTTGGTAGTCTATGATCCTTTTAAAACCAATAGTCTGATCTTTAGGGGGAACATAGACAGACATCACCATGACGCTCTTGTTATGTACCCCTGGCTGGACTTTGACTGCTAGTGTCTGTACATTACTTCCAGTGCTCAGGAATGATGTAGTATGACCTTGGAGGATATATTTCAAATGAACAGCACACCCTCCCTCATCTACTAAGTCTGTCCTGCCTAATCAGGGCATATCCATCTATGGTTATTTCTGAGTCAGCAATCTTTGGCATTAGCCAGGTTTCCACAACAGAGAGAATGTCTGGCCTATGCTGTATTACCTGTGTTTGGAAAGCATCACATTTTGCGAGTAGGCTACAAATGTTAATGGAAGCAATTTTGAGTGCACTTTGCTTGGTGGTGCAGTGCAATGACTGATGCATGGTTCCAGTGGTGGGGAGAATTTTACCAGACGGTAATATAAACAAAGTATGATTCTCAGAATTTGAGCCTTAAATGATTTGAGGGATGCTGAGCATTTCCATTGAAAGTCTCTTCTTACCAAAGGAAGCAAAGTCCAAGAGGGTAGCATATTTCAGAAAATGAGATGTACAAGAAAAGGGGGCACAATTTGAAGATGAGCGGATGGCTCAGGGCCAATGTGTGGAAGTATTTTTTCACAGAGAGGGTAGTGGACACATGGAATGACCTAACTGAGGAGGTTGTGAGGTCAAAAACAGTGTGGGAATTCAAGAATGCATGGGACAGACATAAGGCAAGTCTAGTGGGGGGTATAGGAAGTAGGCTGTTCATTAACTAGGATCTGCAGCTTATTCAATAGGTAGAGAAATGGGTAGACTGGTTGGGCCAAGTGGGCCTTATCTGCCATCAAAGTCTATGTTTCTAAACAGAGACTTACATGAAAAAGATAGGAGTATAAGGTGGCCTACCAGAGTGCTGCTGCCAAGGAAAATGCAGCAACACCACAGAAGCATCAGAGTGGGGGGGTAGGGGTAGAACTCACTACACACCCTTTTTCCAGACTCAGGCTATGCATGCCTATCAATCTCAGAGAGGTTACCTCAGGGGCAAAAGCAGAAGGCAACAACTGTGCTGGTCTCAGCACTCAGTCAAGTACAAGCAAAGCAAACCCACTGAGGGGTCTGTCAGGATCACCTCCCACTTCCAATAGGAGGCAGGCTGACCCACTATCTCCAGGCTTGGAAATCCATTACCATAGACAAGTGGGTCCTGGGAGTAGTGAGCCAATGGCTTGTGCTCTGCTTCAAGTATTTACCCAGGCTGAGGGCAAGTGTTTACAGACCTGTCACCCTCTCAGAAGCAGCTCTGTTTGAGGAGGAAGTAATCAAGCTCTTTCAGGACAAAACAGTGGAGTCTTTTCCCTTGTCCCAAAGGGGAAGGGATCTCTATTCAAGGTACTTCCTCATCCTAAAGGAAACAGGGGCATGGTGAGCCATACTGGATCTCAGTCACCTAAACATTTGGCAAAGCTAATGTTCAAAAATATCACTATGTCTACTATCCTCCCTATGCTCAAGAAGGGAGATTGGCTGGCATCCATAAATTTAAATGATGCTTACTTCCACATTCCCATCAGGCAATCCCATAGAAAGTACCTCGGGTTCAGATTGCCATCAGGCCATTACCAATCCAGAGCCAAGCCTTTCAGCTGAACCTCTGCACCAAACATGTTTACCAAGTGCTTAGCAGTAGTGGTAGCACACCCAAGGAGTCAAGGGGTCACAGTCTTCCTATACCTGGATGACTGGATAGTGGTAGGCCAGGAACCTAGCTAGCCAAGGATACTTTGATTTCTACTCAGGATACCCTGAAGGCACTGATATTCCTGGTCAGCCACAAAAGTCAGTATTGACACCAGTCCATCTCCTGGAGTTCATAGGAGCAGAACTGGCACTCTTAAGAGGAAAATCCTTCCTTCCTCAAGGAGGGTGGACAACCTGGTACAGTTGGCCAGCTCCTTCCATCTGAATGCCCCAAGACCAGCAAGGCATTTTCTTCAAATGCTGGGACATGACTGTATCAACAGCAACTGTACCAGGTTCCAGGATTTAGAGGAGAGACATCCAGTTTCATCTCAGGTCTCACTGGTCTCAAAGAAAAGATTACCTGTCAAAAATGGTACCAGTCACAGGATCCATTCTCCAAGCACTAAAGTGGTGGCAGGAAAGAACAACCTCAAAGAAGGTGTGTCTTTTTTCAGCTGCCACCATCCACAGTGCTAACTATGGATGACTCCCTCCTAGGATGGGGTGCCCACCTAGGGGAGCACACCACACATGGTACATGGCTCCAGCAGGAGTTCCTGCTCCACATATATCTGCTGGAACTCAATGCAGTTTACATTAGCATTCAGTCCTTTGCTTCAGTGCTTCAGACAAAGTGGTTTAAGTCAGAAGAGACAATACAGCCACAGTATACTACATCAGCAAGCAAGGGAGCACAAGTTCATCCCCTTGTGCACAGAGGCCATGAAAATCTGAAAGCTAGCATACTCTCTGTGAAACTTCCTTTCAGCAGTTCATCATACAAGGAAGGACAACACCCTTGCAGATACCCTCAGCAGGATCAACCAGAATCTCCATGAGTGTTTTTAAACAGGTAGCTCCTGCAAGTTGTGTTCTTAATGTGGGGCACCCCAAAGGTGGACCTCTCTGCAGCCCCAGACAATCATCAACTGCCACTGTTCTGTTGCAGGGCTCCTGCACTGGGCACAGTGCATCTGGATGCACTATTGTTGGACTGGACACAAAAGTTTCTGTATGCCTTCTCCCCATTACCCTGCTACAGTACTGATTCTCATAACTCCAGTCTGGACCAGGCAGCCCTCAGAGAAGCATAGAAGTTGTCGGCAGATGGGGACAGTATTGTCCATCAAGTCTGCCTTGGTTTCCAATCCCCCCCAACTTGGCTGCCTGCTTGAGTATCCCACATTGTGTGTCTCATGCCTGCTTGAATTCCCCCACCATCTTGGCTCCCACCACTCCCTCCAGCAAGCTATTCCAAGGTTCCACAACACGCTCTGTGAAGAAGAATTTCCTCATATTGCTCCTGAACTTTCCTCCCTTAATTCTAGGGTAATGTCCTCTAGGCCTGTTGTAGACTTTTAACTGAAAGATATTCTGCACATGCACCCTGTTGTTGCCTTTAAGGTATTTAAATGTTTCGATCCTGTCTCCACAATTCCTGCATTGGTCTAGGAAGTACAATTTGAGGTCATCTAGTCTTGCTGTGTATGGTTTCTGATGCAAGTCCTGCACCATCTTTGTTGCTCTTCACTGTACCATCTCCAACCTATGTCCTTCCTGAGGTGTGACCTCCAGGACTGGACACAGTACTCCGGGTGAGGCCTGACCAGGAACCGATACAGGGACACGATTACTTCATGCCTCCTGTTTGTGATGTCCCTCTCTATGCATCCCAGGGTGCCTCTAGCTTTTAGTGCTATCTTTTCATATTGTTTACCGACCATGAGGTCATCTGATATGATCACTCCCAGGTCTCACTCTTGCCTGGTAGCCACCAGCTGCTCTCCTCCAATTGAGTACAGTTTCCCTGGGTTATGTTTTCCCAGGTGCATGACCTTGCATTTTTTGGCATTGCATTTCAATTACCAAGTCCTGGACTACTCCTCCAGTTTTTGGAGATCAGCTTCCATGATATGCTGTCCCTATGGTGTATCCAACCTGTTGCTGATTTTTGTGTCATCTGCAAACAAGCACACCTTTCATTTCAGTCCATCTGCCATAATGCTCATGAATATGTTGAAGAGGAGTGGCCCTAGAACCAAGCCCTATGGGACCCCATTAGTCACCCTCCCATCTTCTGACAGAGTGCCATTCACTAGTACTCTCTGAGTTCTCCCACATAACTGGTTTCTGACACAGTTTATTACCTCATGCCTGAATCCCATGTTCTTCAGTTTTTTGAGTAGTCTCCTGTTTGGAACAGAGTCAGAAACTTTGCTGACATCCAGGTAAACTACATCCACTGCCCCACCATGATCCAATGTTTCAGTGACCCAACTGAAAATCAACCATCGTCTGTCTGGCAGGACCTCCCTGCCATGAAACCGTGTCAGTTTTGTTGAGCTGACCAGTTTGCTCCAAAAAGCTACAGTTCTCTCCTTCAGCATGGACTTCATCAGTTATCCCAAGACTGATGTTGGACTAACTGGATGGTAGTTTCTTGACTGTTCCTTGCTTCCACTCTTGTGGGAGTGGTACCTACTAGTCCTCCAAAATCTCCTCACTCCTCAATGATTTGTGGAAGAGCACTGCTAAGGGTCTGCCAGTACTCTACCAAGTTCTTTAAATATTCTTGGTTGTATCTCATCTGGCTCCATAGCTTTATCTACCTTTAACTTGTCTATTTTCTCTAGGACCCTTTCCTCTGTGAAGGGAACCATGTCTATGCCTTCAATTGGATACTTCTTTGTGCCAGTTGTTAGTCCATTTCAGTCTGCTTCCTGTGTGAAGACTGAGCAGAAGTATTCATTGAGTGCCTCTGCCTTCTCCTCACCTTGCTCTGTGGGCTGTCTTTCCTATTTTGTGCTTCTAACAATGTCCCCTTTGGTCTTCTTTTTTCTCATATGTACCTGTAGAAAGTTTTGTTATCCTTTTTTACTTCCTGAGCTATCCTAACCTCTGTCTGAGCCTTTGCATTTCTTATCACTTTTCCTGTCTGTTTTAGTTTATGTTTGTATTCTATTTTGTCCACTCATTCCCTGACTCCTTGTACTTTCTGAAAGATATGCTCTTCTCTTTCACCATGGCTGCCACCTCCTTGGATATCCATAGTGGATTTTTCCTCCTTTTGTTCTTACTAACCTGATGGGCACACTGTGATGTGACTGTGGTAATTACATCCTTCAACCTTGTCCAACATTCCTTAATGCTCCTTCTGTTGTGTTACTAAGGTTGTTCCTCAGGCAGGCCTTCATTTTTGTAAAGTCTGCCCTCCTGAAGTCAAGGACCTTCAGTTTGGAGTGGATGGAGTTTTCAGTCCTTTTTACCCTGAACCATACCATGCTATGGTCACTGTTGCCTAGGTGGTTCCTTACTTCGATGCCCAGAACCCTATCGCTGTTTGTGAATATCAGATCTTTTTTTTTTTTTTAGTTGTTTAACCAGGAGTAGCATACTAAGCTGAAAGTATTTTTACAGGAGCGACCTGGGAGCACAAGGAAGTTAAGTGACTTGCTCAGAGTCACACAGTATGCAAGTGGAAGCTGTGGGATTCAAACCCAGGTCTAGTCTGCTGGATGTCACCAGATTTGCAGCTCAGAGCCTTAAACCACTGTGCTGTACTGCCTCCCCTAGATCTAGAATCATGTTACCTCTTGTGGGTGATGTCGCTAGTTGACTGAGGTCTGCTTCCTGTACTGTGACTAGGAATTCCCTGCTTTTTTTGTGATGCTGCTGTGTGGGTACTCCAATCTATATCGAGTAGATTGAAATCCCACACCAGCACCACGTCCCCTTTGCATGACATCTGGAGGATGGTTTCCAGGATTTCTTTACCCCTAGTTTCTTCCTGATTTGGGAGTATAAAGATTATTTTTACTCAAATGGGTTTCTGACTCCCTACCCCAATTGTGATCCATAGATCCTCTGTTTCCTTTTGTACCTGCTGCATTTCTGTAGCTACCCCATCCCTTTTTCCCAGTCCTATATCTCCTAAACAAGTTATACCTCAGGATAGTCACCTCCCAACCATGATTGTTTGTGAACCATGTTTCAATCACGACAACCGAGTCTCATCATGCCTCTGCTATTGTGGTAGTGAGGTCAGTCATCTTGTTAGCCAAACTGTGGAGGAGGCAGTATAGCACAGTGATTTAAGGCACTGAACTGCAAATCTGGAGACCTGGTTTGAATCCCACAGCCCCCACTTGCATACTGTGTGACCCTGAGCAAGTCACTTAACTTCCTTGTGCTCCCAGGTAGCACCTGTAAACAAGCTTTTAGCATTGTGTGCTAATCCTGGTTAAAAAATTGCAATAAAAAAAAGACTGCATGCATTGAGGCACAGTGCTGACCATTCTTTCTGTTTCACTTTGTTTTTCATGACCCCCCCCCCTTGTTCTTATTGTTTTCCCTTTGCCTTGTTTATGTTTTTGTTTCCTCCCTTTCCATTGCTCTGGTCATTTCCAGAGTCAGAAAAGGTTTCATGTTTCCTGCTATCTGCTTTTGCTGTCCTGGAGTGTATGGATATGGTACTAGCTAAACAGAGACAGCAGGCTCTGTGTGTGCTTCTCCTAGAGCTACCATCATCTCCTCCTGCTAGTTTAAATGTCCCACACAAACATCAAATTTCTGTCCCAGCGCCCTGACTCCCTCCTTAGTCAGATGGAGGCTGTCGCATTTAAAGAACTCCCTTTCCCAGAAGTTGCCCCAGTTTCTGACAAAGTCATGCCCTTTGTATGGCACCAGTCCTTAAGCCATGTATTGGGCTCACTTAGATTTCTTCTGATTTTCTGCCCATTCTTTCCTTTTCCCAAACAGGCAGAATTTCTGAGAATGCAATGATGAATGAAAATGAAACCAATTTCTCATTGAGCTGCACAATGTGCTCCTTAATTTCACTGACTGACTGGCTAACAATGCTCCTGATCCATTTAGTATCCAGACCAATTTTCCTCCCCAGAAGGCACAACCTACTACCCTTGCAGGGCAGTCTCTTTACCATGACCTCCAATCCCTTAGGTTCAAGGTCGTGCTCTTGAGGAATTAGAGTATGCTGACTTACACCTTTCTGAAGGGGTTCTGAGGGCCTCAGAGTTTCTTGGAAACCATCTGCCAGAAATACTTATGCTTCTAAGTGGAAAAGATTTTGCATCTGGTGCTAGCAGAGAAAGCTAGACAGCCACCAAGGGGTTTGTCATTCATTCTGGAGTATATGCCAAACCTTCATTCTCTTGGCATTAGGCCTTCCACTCTCATGGATTAAGTTTATCAGCGTGGGATGTATCCTGTAGATTTGTAAACACTCCATGATCCAGGAGTGTGGGATGCTGTCAAATGCTTTTTTGTAGTTGATCCATGCCACACTATGGTTTCAGCACTTTTTGCATCTCTCTATTATGGCTTTATTCAACAGAGATGATCCTTTGTACCATATGATTTTCTTTTATTGCCTTTTTGTTCTATTACCTTGAGCTTGTTGCAATCTAAATGATTCTAGACTCTGCCAGCAACACATAAACTATACACTGCAACTGATGCAGACAAATAGGTTATTGGGCAATAGTTCTTGGGGAGATTAGCAGGCTCAGCTTTGATGAGAAGCATAGTATTCCCTGTTTTTAGCCAGATTGGTGTTAGCTTGGTATGTGCATATGAACAGTTTTTTCAAGTGGCAAAATCATACTAACATACTATTTGCCAGTAGATTAGGCCTTACGGTCTATCGAGTCTGCTCGAACCTTAGATCCTTAGTTGGGTGCCGAGATCCTCCCATCCCTTGTGCTCCAGAAACCCCTATCATCCATCCCCACCCCCCTGGGACAGGCTATCATCTGATACATCCACTTTCTGTGTCTGTCCCACCCTCTCTTGAAGCCCTCCACTGTGGATCTCTGAACCAGCTCACCAGGCAGTGCATTCCAAGGGTCCACCACCCTCTCAGTGAAAACCTCCTCCTCTTTCCCCTCACCCTTCCTCCTTCCAACTTCAAACCATGCCTCTGGTGATACCTCCTGCTTTAGTCTAAAGATCCCCTCCATGTTTACCTCTATTTATTCCTTGGAGGTACTTGAAGACCTCAATCATCTCCCCTCCTCTCCTCCAATGAAAAACAGGCAGAGCTCCTCAAATCTGTCCTCATACGTCCAAATCCCCAGCCTTGTATCATCTTTGTTGCCCTCCTCTGTACCCTCTCCAGGAGCTGTATGTCCCTCTTCAAGTGTGGTCTCCAGTACTGTACACAGTACTCAAGGTGTGGTTTAACCAGTCCATTGTACAGCGGCAGAATCACTTCCTTGCTCCTAGAGGTGATCCCCCTTATGATGCATACCAACATCCTGTTTGCCTTGCTAGCTGCTCTCCTGCACTGCTCAGAGTTATTCATATATGCATCCACCATGACCCCTAGGTCTTTTTCCCCTATTGAGGCCTCCAGCGCCTCCCCTCCCAGGGTGTACCTGTGTTTAGGGTTTCCCTGACCAAGATGCAACACCTTGCACTTGGTGATATTGAAATTTAATTTCCATGTGTGAGCCTAGCTTTCTAGGGTGTCCAGGTCCCCTTGCAGGGCCAACCTCCACCTCATCCTCAACTACTGCTCCCATCTTGAGTCATCCACAAAGAGACCCATTTCACACCCTATACCTCCCTGATGTCCGAGTATGTATGCATTAAACAGGATCGGATCCAGGGACCCAGTCCTGTGGTACCCCACTACCAACCTCTCTAGGGTTCGAGAGCTCCCCACAGACCACTACTCTGAGTGCATCCAGCTAGCCAGTTTTCAATCCATCTGACCATCAAAGGGCCTACTCTAACCCCATCAGTTTCTCCACCATTGTGGGGACAGAGTCAAACGCCTTGCTGAAGTCCAAGAATAATATATCCACAGGCTTACCCTGTCCAGTTCTGATGTTACCCATTCATAGAAATCCACAAGGTTGGTTTGACATGATCTACCTGGCACAAACCCATGTTGCACTATCCAGACCTCCCACCTCCCACCTCCTCAAGTACATCCCCAATCATTTCTTTAGTATACTCTCCATTAATTTTCCCACCATTGAGGTCAGACTGATGGGTCTATAGTTACTTGGTACTTCCCTCCACCCCCTTTATGGATTGGTACCACATGTGCCTCTCGCCAACCTTTGTGTTCTCCTGTCTCATGACCTGCTGAAAAAGCTCCGCCGGGTGCAGCCAGTATGTCCGCCAATTCCTATAGTACTTTCGGATGAATGCCATCCGCCCAGGAGATTTGTCTTTCTTTAGGCCTTGAGGGCTAACCACACCCTTTTGGCGGAGATAGCATTATCCGTCCCTCCACCTTACTGGCCTTTTATCCTTACCCAGATGTGACACCCTGGGTACCTCTCCTCCCTCTTGCTCCATTTCTGTTGCTCCTCTGATCCCACTTACTGATGCTTCTATCCCTTCATGCCTTGCTTTGGTAGATATCCCATCCCCTCCCTAGTGAACACAGAGGCAAAGTACTGTTAAATACCTCTGCCTGGTCCCTCGCCTCTTCCACCCACCCTCCTTCTGACCTCAATCTGCTGAGATGGCCCTTAGTTTTCTCCACTCCCCAATGTACTGGAAGAACCCTTTCCCTCCATGTATCCCCTGTGCCAGCCGCTGCTCTTACTGACTTTGCCTCTCACCATACAGGTGGCTTTTCTAGATGCAAGCTGGTACATTTCCTTATCCCTAACCCCTCTTGTTGTTTTATATTTTTGTAGGCCTTCTTTTCTCTGACTGCTTCCTGTACCTCACTGGACCACCAGCACGGTTTATGTGACCTTGCTTCTTACTGTTCAACTTAGCACAGATCCTGACTGCCTTATGAAGTCCCTGTTTATGACCTCCCATCTCCTTTCCACACTTGTTGTAGGTAATCCCTCAAGTGATCCTTGAGAATATTTCCATGCCCATAAAGTCTGCCCCCTGAAGTCCACTGCCAGTGTCCTAGATCTCCCCCATGCTTATTTGAAACAGACAGTATTGTGGTCGCTCCCAGTCAGGGGTCCTGTACAACCATGTCCCTTACCAGATCCCCATCTGCCAGAACCACATCCAGGACATGCCCCTCCCTTGTGGGCTCCATCACATGCTGTGTTAAGAACACATCCTGGAAGCCATCCAGCAGCCTCTGCTCCTTGGCCACCTTAGGAGGACATGGTTACCCAGTTTGTACCTGGCATATTGCTTCCCCATCAACATCACCCTTCCCTTTGTTCCACACTGGGCAATGATGTTGTCCAGCAAACCATCCTCTAGAACATCACTCATCCTGGGGGGCCTATATGCTACACCCACTTGACCTTATCTCCTGCTGGGGATCGTAAGGTGACCCATAAGGCCTCCACGTTTCCCTCTCCCTCTTCTACCATAGCAATTTCTATGTCATCTCTAATGAACATAGCCATTACACCCCCTCTGCCCTCCTTTCTATCCTTCCCTAGCATAGTGTACCCCAGCGTTTAGGTCCCAGTCATGGTTTTTGTTGGCCCACATCTCTTGACCGCACACATCAACCTCCAACAGCATGGCCTGAACTCTGGCAACTTGTTTCCCAAGCCCTGGCATTTACTAACACCAACCCCACCCCTTATCCCTGATTCTCTTTGTCAAATCCCACCCAGATTCCTTATACTTCCATCCTCCCCCTGCTCCTCCTGAAACCTCCACCTCCAGTCTGTTTCCCCTTCCCCCCCTTGGGCTTGAAGGCTACTCCCCTCATCTGGAGGAGAGGGCTTCTGGTCAGTCCCTCCCTTATCCCTTCCCCTCACAAGTTTAAACCCCACCTTTCTTGTATGTAGTCAGCCATCCCCTGTTTAAGGACTTCCTTCCCTAATGGGGCAAGATGAAACCTGTCCTTGGCATATAGTCCCTTATCCTCCCAAACTCCATTCCAGTTCCCTAACACCCCAACCCACTCTCTTCACCCCACTTCCTGAGCCAGTCATTAACCTCTGTGAGCTTCATTTTTTTCTCCACTGAGGCCTTTGGTACTGGCAATATCTCTGAAAAGGAAATGTTGCATCCTTTATCCAGACAGACTCTGGCAAGTTCTTGGAACCTTGCTTGGATTTCCAAAATGCTATTTCCCTCTAGATCATTAGTTCCCAAATGCACCAGGAAATCCGGCTTTTCTCCACAATCCCGAACCATTTCATACACCATGAACTTTGCTCTGTGCACTGTCAGCCCAGAGATACTCACTATCTTCACCTGGCTATGGCATCCACCCCCCTGTCCCTCCCACTGGATACCCCCAATCATCGAGTCTCCCAATAACAGAACCTTAACACAGCCATCATCCTTATGGTTACCTCCACTATGCCCTCTCAGCCCCCTCCCCTTTATTCATGATCTCAATTTCATGGAGTCTTCCTGCCTTATTAGAGACCCCTTGTCACCCTCCCCTTCTGCCTCCCTTGCTATTTTGCCCACTTAACTCAAACCCCTCTGAATAGGTGTCCCCTTTAACCCTCTCTTATCTGAACCATTTATCCTGGCCCTGATGGCTTCCCCTTCCCCCTCACTGCCATCCTCCCCTCTTGTAATAGTACCCCTGCCTCCAGAGGCTCTCTGTGGGTCCCCTTTAGCTAGGGCCCCATCCTTGGTACTGACCCCTCTGCTGAAGGGGGGCTCTTCTCCCACCTCCTTGTCTCCCAGTTTCTCTCCAATCATGCTCTCCTCCCTCATGTCTGGAATATGTTGCATCCCCCCCATTTGCTTAACATACTGTATAACCCCTTATTTTCTCTGTAAATTAATTTACGTTTTATTCACAGGTCAAATACTTCCCGCAGATTTAAGTTTACAGCAGAATAATTGTAAAAGCTAAAAAATACACATTTTGTTTATAGCAAACGGTAGCGGGGATAAGGACAGGATTGTAGTCTTTCCTTGAGTGGCTCTACCACCTTCACCTCTGATCGCACTCTTTCATCATTTCAGGCTGGGGAAATGGGGAAGCAGCACCAATTATTTTATTTGCTTTTTCCAGTGTCGCACACCAAATGGTGATGCTGTACGTGACTTGTTAGAAAATGGAATTATTTTGCTTGTTTATCATGAGCACACATGGAAGAAAATGGATGCAGTTTTCAGAATCCGTTCATTCGTATTTTTTCTACTGACCACACATATTCATTAATAAGAAAATATAGCCTGAAATAGGGGTCATATTGGGGGGGTGTGTGCTGGCAGGTGAGGACTGACCTGAGGCAAGCATCGGGTTTTCACCTCTGATCGCGCTCTTTCAACATTTCAGGCTGGGGAAATGGGAAGCAGCACCAATTATTTTATTTGCTTTTGTTGGTGTTGCATGCCAAATTGCAGGAGTTCTGGTGTTAAAGACTATTCAAGCTGCTGATTCTGCCACATCATATGGGCTTCTAGAGCTGTGCAGCTGTACAGCCTGAAATAGGGGTCAATATTGGGGGGTGCTTGGCAGGTGAGGACTGACCTGAGGCAAGCATCGGGTTTTCACCGTGAACACAGTTGATCACTTTATTAAAAAAAAAGAAACTGTGCTTGTTGTTGTTGAGACTTGTGTGGCACACTGCAACAAAGAATACAGGTGTAGTTCATGGATAGCTTACCTCAAGGTTAAGTAATTACCATGGATACGCTTATATGTGTGGGGGTTGAACTGCATGAGAATTTAAGCTATGCGGTAATATTGAGTAATACAGTGTATGTTTCCCCCTTCCTCTGGGACTAAGTCTATCCTTTCTCCATAGCCGGTCTGTGATGCCCTATGGGTATCCGACTCCCTCCCCCGGCCTCTGTATAAGTTTCCTCATTTCCACCAACCCCTTCCTCCCCCTCTAGGTTGCTTAGTAGCTCAAATTTATTGTGACACTCTATGTTAGCCTCCAACAAGTAACCCAAGTTTCCCCTGACTGCATCTCTAAACTGCCCCTCTTCTTCCTCTCTTGCTCTGTTCACCTTAGGAGCTCCCTTCTCACAGTCTGCTGTTTTAGGCTTCCGCACAACAGCCCCTCCTGACTCTTCCCCCTCCGGTCTCTTTGTATTCAGAATGTTCACCCCATACGCTTTCCCCTTAGCATCAACTTCCCTATCTAAGGGTCCTCTGTCCCTAATATCCCCCCTCCTGCTTGCTGTAACATAACGTCCTGTAATTTCAGAGCGTTGCCCCAGCCTCCCCTCAGCCCCACCTTTCTGCTGCCCATATCCACACCGCTTATCCTTGAACACCCCCCCAGCTCCCTCAGCTTACTCCTTAACCAATATACCTCACTCCTGATACAAGATAACTGTCTACAGAGTGGGCAGCCTCCCTCTCTCCAGGCCCAATTGAGAATTATTGCCATCCCACAGCCTGTGCGGCCTACAACCCTTCTGAAGATGCCTACCATGGTGGAATATGACCACCCTGTTTATCCCCCTCTGTTTATAATAGCACACCCCTTTTCTCAGTCCCTTTCCCCTGGAATACAGTTTCTCTCTATACTGACTGTAGTTATTTACAAACCCAATTTCAACCCCACCAATAAAGTTCCCAAGTCTCACAAACACATACAGTCCAGTGTGTGTTCGGTCCCACTAACAGTGTGTGTAAGCAGACATCAGGATCCGTATGATGTCACAGGCCCACCGGCTCCTGTTGCTTCAAATTTCAGTCACAAACAGAAATACTCAGCCCTTCAATCCCAACCCCCAGTGGCTTTTCAGTATTTAAGAAAGCCTACAAAACAGGATGGGTGGGAGGGCTCTTACCAAACACCAGGCAAACAACACATTTAAATTTCCCTCTAATTAACCCTGCCAACAACTGTCCCCAAGCCTCCAAAGTTACAATATCACAGCCAAGTAACAGTTCTAATTCAAGGCAATAATTTTAACACATAGAACTAATTTCACTTACAAACTATTCAAATATTTCAGTTAAAACAGAATATAACCCCAGACCTCTGTCCTACCAGCCTGCTGCTTAAGTTCCAAGTGAACAATGAAGGCCAAGGTAATTCCTGTTTAAAGACAAGGTAATTGCAGCTAATGTCCCCTCCCCCTAACACCAGGCAAACAACACATTTAAATTTCCCTCTAATTAACCCTGCCAAACAACTGTCCCCAAGCCTCCAAAGTTACAATATCACAGACCAAGTAACAGTTCTAATTCAAGGTAATAATTTTAAACACAGAACTAATTTCACTTACAAACTATTCAAATATTTCAGTTAAAACAGAATATAACCCCAGACACCTCATGGTGTAGTAATGTTAGTACCTTTAGCCATAAGTAGGGCATTGCATCTGGACCCTGGGTTTTCCAGTTGGGGCCTTTTTAACTCCAGTTTGATTACACCAGGCCACTCCAAATCCCTGGAAATGCTATTTTTAAGCTGTCTTTATTTTCTGTATTCAGTTTGCATCCCTATTATGTTCACTTGGGTCTTAATAGATCATTCTCTAGAATTCCTCAGTTTTTTCTAGTGGTATTGTTACTTTTGAATTCACTGATTAATTATTGGATTACTCTTTTTGCAAAAATTGATGCCACATTTATTACATTTATTTGGATTTATATGGTCTCTTTCTAGAATGCATTCACTGATGATTTATCAGTATTCTCTTTTGGCCAAAACCCTTGTCACATTCAGTATAGGTATATGGTCTATCTCCACCAAAGTGAATTCGCTAATGAATTATCAGTCAATCCTTCCTGCCAAAACATTTATCATATTCATCACATTTCTATGGCCTCTCTCCAGAATGAGTTCACTAATGAATTGTTAGGTCATTTTCATCCCAAAATTCTTGTCACATTCATCACATTTACATAGTCTCTCTCAGATTTAGTAGCTCCAGATGTTTAGGGATTTCTGATACTGTGACGAGAATGAACATTTTTATGGCCTCTCTCACTGATTAGTGTCTTCAAATGTTTAGGGATTTCTGATACCATGACAAGAATGGACCCCATTCTTTAGCTAGGGCATATTCAAAACTCAAGAAATTAGTACTGTATTAGTCTTTGATGTTTGCTGAGAGCGCTCTTCTCAGCGCATGCAACATCCCCAAGATGGCTTCCTTTTGAAGTTCACAAGGTCAATGGAAATTCAGGGTGAGTTACGTAATAGTAACAGTACATAATTTCTAGCTTGTCCTCGTAAGTTCACTTAACTGTTTCCAGTCCTCTGGGCTGGCCTGTCAATCTTTTTAAATTTTGTGACTTGCCTATCTCTTCTTCTGCCACTATGGGATCATGTTTACCATGGTCTAACACTGTGGCAGGGATGGTCTACTTTTTCAAGGATATGGCACCTTGTCCAACCTTTTCCCTAGTTCCTAGGCTTGGGTCGTGCATTTTTTATCCTGGGATTTGTGCGCCTGTTTCTAATTCCATTTTTATCACTTTCAATGCTATATAGTTGCTTGCTTTATACAGCAGTCTTGACTTGGTGAGATTATGTAAAAAACAAGGTCCCCAACATGAAGGTACTCACCAAGACTTGAATATGAAATAATTGTAGCTTGTCACCAGTGTCACTATTTGCTCCACCAATGATTCGCCACTTCTCACTTCATCACTCTATCCGAGCCTCTCTCTCATGGGGTTAGTGTCTCCAAATGTTTAAGGATTTCTAATACCATGGCAAGAATGGACCCCATTCTTTAGCAAGGGCATATTCAAAACTCAAGAAATTAGTACTGTATTAATCTTTGATGTTTGCTGAGAGCGCTCTTCTCAGCACATGCAACCTCCCCAAAATGGCTTCCTTTTGAAGTTAATAAGGTGTCACAAGTATTGGTAGCATATTTAAATGTGCCTGAAAGTTCTTTTTGATCAGTCCCATTGCTCCAAGCACTACTGGAACAATTTGTGTGTCCTTTTTCCACATCAGTTTGGTTTCTGACTGCATATCTTGGTATTTCATGATTTTGTGTCTCTCTGTACGCAGCACACTGTAGTCACTAGGGGTGGTTATTTCAATCAGCAATGCTACCTTTGTTCTCTTTTCTTGTATTACAATATCAGGTTTTCTTGCTTCCACTTTCTTGGCTGTTGGTATTGGGTGATCCCATGTGATCATTACTTCTTCATTCTCTGTGATTCTTTGTGGTTCATGTTTCCAGTGTCTCTCTGCTACCTGTACATTATAGTGTTTGCACAGTTTCCAGTGAATCAGTCTTGCTACACTGTTGTGTCTTTCAGTATGCAGGCCTTCTGCCATGAGTTCTTCACATCCAGCCACGAGATGCACAACTGTTTCTAATTCTGTACTACAGAACCTGCACTTGTCTGTTTCTCCTGTTTTTCCTATGGATTTTGTGAACTATCTTGCATAGCCCACTATCTTGGGCTGCCATTATCAGTCTTTCATCTCGTGGTCTAAATTCACCTCTTTTAACCACTCATTGGTCAGGGCTTGATCAACCTGTGGTTGCTCCAGTAGCTCCTGTATTTTCCACTATAATTATGGGCTTTCCAATTGTTTTTCTTTTCTGTTGGTCTTTATCCTTATACTCCTTTTCTGATTCTTTTCATTTTCTGTTGCTGACAATTCCTTATCTACTTGTGGATTGACATCAATCTCTGCTACCCATCTGAAGGCTTCTCCTAATTTAATGAGTGAAGTCATTTTTAGGCTTATTTTCTTCATGTTGCAAGACCTTGACTATATTTGGGTCCAAGGATGTCTGTAAGTATGTATGTAGCCCCACTATTGTGGATCTATATGTGTAATCAATCTCAATGATGCCCTTGCCTCCTTCTGCCCTTGGGATGTATAATCTTGGCATGCTCTGATTTTTGTATATTAATTGGTGAGCATGAACCATTTTTCTTGTTTTTATATCTAGCTGGTTCAACACTTTCGGTGGCCAGTCTATCACACCAAAGCTGTATGATATCACTGGAAGGACGAGCTGGTTTACAGCTTGCACTTTATTTCGTGTTGTCAAAGCAGTTTTCAGAATTCACGATATCTCTCTCCAGAGTGAGTTCACTGATGAGCCATCAGGGTATCTTTGTATCTAAAACTCTTGCCACATTCTGCACATTTATCTGTCTCTGGCCCAGAGAAGCCTTTTCTCAGCTGAAATGTGAGGAGTTTGCTCAGTTCTTCGCAGATAAGGTTGCCAGCATCAGGTCTGGCATCAGCCCGGCCTCTCCTATGAGGGATTCTGGTGATCGGCGTGAAGTGGCATACACTCAGTCTATCTGCTTAGATTTTCACTGGCCAGAATTCACAGACATTGTGAAGATCATCCAGACATTGCACCCAACCAGCTGTAGTTTGGATCCGGGCCCTACACTCCTCTTAGTAGGATGTGTAGATGTGATCTGCCCGATCCTTGCTGAAATTGTCTGGAGGTCCTTGGAAATGGGGTCTTTCCAAATCCCTTAAGGAGGTAGTCATTCAACCACTCCTAAGAAATCTTCCTTGGGCATAGATTGTCTAGCTAACTACCGCCTATCTCTAACCTGCCATTTGTTGGTAAGGTTATTGAAAAGGTGGTTTCACTGCAACTGGATGATCACCATACAACTCACAGGGTCTATGATACTCTTCAGTTCAGATTTAGGAAGAAGCACAGCATGGAGACTGCACTTGCCTGAATATAGAATGATGTCCTAATGGCAAGAGATTGAAAGGCACATACCATTCTGGTTCTTCTTGATCTTTCTGCAGCACTTGACACTGTAGACCATGGAGTGCTGTTGGAGTGCCTGTGGCTTTTTTTATGGGCTGTCTGGTACAGTCCTCAAATGGTTTCACTCATTCCTCACAGACAGGTCTCAGAGAGTTGCCACTGGAATTGATTCCTCTGGCACTTACTCCCTGCCCTGCAGGGTGCCACAGGGCTCCATTTTGGCCCCCATGAAGTTTGCAGTGTACATGCTGCCATTGGGAGATATCATCAGGTTATACAGTGTGAGTTTTCACTACTATGCAGATGATACTTAACTGTATATGTCCTTTCTACCCAGACAGAATGATGCACTCTCTAGCTAAATAACTGCCTGAGATCGAAACCTGGATGAGTATTAGCTGGATGAGACTGAATCCAGATAAGACTGAGGTGTTAGTGGTGGACCCTGGTCATCTGGGGCAGGTATGGGGTAGGACAGGCATCTGGTCTTTCAGTTGATGGCATACAGCTCACTACCTCAGACCGAGTACATAACCTTGGTGTTACTTTTGATGATGGTCTGACACTGAAATCTCAGGTGTCAGCTGTTGTCAAATCTCTTTTACCATCTGAGGAATATCACCCAGGTGAAACACTTGGTTCCTCCAGATGATCTTCCAACATTGGTCCATGTCTTCATCACTACCCACCTGGATTACTGCAATTCCTCTACCTAGGGCTTCCAGGGGTTGATATCTGCTGCTTGCAGTTGGTGCAGAATGCAGCAACCAGGCTTCTGACTGGGACTTCTAGGTCCAGTCATATTATGCCTGTGCTCTGCGAACTGCACAGGCTGCCTATTCAGTGGTGGATCACCTTTAAGGTTGGCTTACTAACTTTTAAAGCCTTACATGATCAGGGTCCCAGTTACTTGCAAGACCTCTTGGTACCCTACCACTCCCTCCATTCTCTTCGATCCACCAGTGAGGGATTGCCAGAGATTCCCAGGGTGTGACTAAAAACATCTGGTGCCCATGCATTTTCTTTTTCAGCTCCAACCCTGTGGAATTCTCTACCTCGTCGGTTAAGAGAATGCATCACCACCAATAGGTTCAAAATTGAGCTAAAAATGTATTTATTTAAAATGACCTTCCCTAATTATGGTTAATCTGTTTTATTCTCTTGTTCTAAACTGTATTTATATCTGATTTTATGTACAGCACTGTGATCTTAAAAGGTGCTATAAAAATAAAGTTTGATTGATTGAGGACACTGAGGAGTTGCATGCCCTCAGGCAGACAATGCCCCAACCCCCCCCAAACAGGTACTGGATACTGAGTGCAGATCCACACCTGAAGTGAACCCCATGGACATCAATGGCATACCTCCTTGATTTCTGTGCACAAGTTAGGATACTGAGGAGTTGTATGGCCTCAGGCAGCCAATGCCCCCTTGGCCAAAAGCAGATATTGGATCATGAGTGTAGAGCCACACCTCAAGTGAAATCATGGACATCAATGGTATACCTCCATGAGACTAGATGCAAACATGTTAGGACACTAAGGAGTTGCACAGAGTCAGCCAGGCAATGCCCCCCAAACCTGGTATCCAGAGTGCAAAGCCACAGACCCAGTAAAGCCATGGACATCAATAGAATACCTCCCTGATACAGGTGCACAGAAGTTAGGACACTGAGGAGTTGCATGGTCTCAGCTAGGCAATGGCTTCAGCCTCCACAGACAAGGTATTGGATCCTGAGTGCAGAGCCACAACTCAAGTGAAGTAATGGAGATCAACAGTATACTTCTCTGATAAAAGCTGCACATAAGTTAGGACACTGAGGAGTTGCACAGCCTCAGCCAGGCAATGCCCACACACCTTGAGACCAGGTATTAGATGCTGAGTTCACAGCTACAGCTCAACTAAAGCCCCACACCCCAGGTATTGGATCCTGAGTGCAGAGACACACCCCAAGTAAAGCTATGGACATCAATGGTATACCTCTTTCATACCAGCTGCACACAAGTTTGGACAGTGAGGAGTTGCACAACTGAGCCAGGCAATGCCCCACCACGTGCCGCACCAGGAATTGGATCCTGAATGCACAGCCCCAGTAAAGCAATGGACATCAATGGTATACCTCTCTCGATACCGAGTTGCACACAAGTTAGGACACTGAGGAGTTGCATGGTCTCAGCCAGGCAATGCCCCACAGCCCAGGAATTGTGTCCAGAGTGCAGAGCCACAGCCCAACTAAAGGAACAAACATTATCATCATACTCCCCTGATACCAGTTACACAGACGTTAGGACAATGAGTAGTTGCATGGTGTCAGCCAGGCAATGCCCCCACCACCGCAGAGGAGATATTGGATCCTGAGTGCAGAACCACAGCCTAAGTAAAGCCATGGACATCAACAGTATACCTCCCTGATACCAGCTGTACACAAGTTAAGACAATGAGATGTTGTATGCCCTCAGGCAGGTGATGCCCCACCCACCCAGAACAGGTATTGGATACTGAGTGCAAACCCACAGCTGAAGTGAACCCATGGACATCAATGGCATACCTCCTGATAACAGGTGCACACAAGTTAGAAAACTGGGAGTTGCACGGCTTCAGCCAGCAAATGTCCCCACCCCCAAAGCAGGTATTGGATCATGAGCGTAGACCCACAGCTCAATTGAAGTCATGGACATCAATGGTATACCTCCAAGAGGCCAGCTGCACAAATGTTTGGACACTGAGGAGTTGCATGGCGTCAGCCAGGCAATGCCCTCGACCTGGTATCCAGAGTGCAGAGCCACAGCCCCAGTAAAGCCATGGCCATGGATGGAATACCTCCCTGATACCAGGTAGACACAAGCTAGGACAATGAGGAGTTCCACGGCCCCCCCAGAGCAGGTATTGGATCCAGAGTACAGAGCCACAGCCCAACTAAAGGCATAGACATAGAAACATAGAATTTAATGGCAGATAAGGACCACTTGGCCCACTGAGTCTGCCCATTTCCTACCTAATGGATAAGCTGGAGATCCTAGTTACCAACCGCCTACTTCCTCCTATCCCCAACCCATAGAATTGCCTTATGTCTATCCCATTCATTCTTAAATTCCCCACTGTTTTGCCTCCACAACCTCTTCAGGAAGGCCATTCCATACATCCACTACCCTCTTGTGAAAAACTTTTCCTCACATTATCTCTGAGCCATCCCACTACTATCTTCAAATTGTGCCCCCTTGTTCTTGCACATTTTTTTTCTGAAAGATGCTACCCTCTTGGATTTTGTTGATTCCCTTGAGGTACTTGAAAGTTTCTATCATGTCTCCCATCCCTTGTTTCTTCAAGGGTATACATATTAAGCTCCTTAAGTCTCTCTTCATATGTCTTCTGGTGCAGACCCTACACCATTTTAGTTGCCCTCCTCTGGACTGCCTCCATCCTGCCTATGTCCTTGCATTGATTGGGTCTCCAGGTATTCCTCTCTGACAACAGGTGCGCTGAACCACGTTTTCTGACCTGAAATCTGTCTTTCATTTGTCTTGCAAAGAGGCCTTATATAAAGATTTATTTGTTGGCATTCTTATATTGTATTGGTAAGGTTGGTAATTTCTAACAGATACTGTTGCTGCTTTTCCAGGGTACTTTCCATGAATAGTTCCTGGAATATACAAATGGTTTCTCTTTGCCATTTAATCCTTTTAAGATATGGGATTTCCATGTCACCTTCCTTGGTGAAAATGTCTATTTGTTTACCTTTAAGATGTTGCATCTGTATCATAATCAGTATTGGATAATGAAAACAATCTACTCAGTCCAAGACCACTAAATTTTGTATTTTACTAAGTTCTTCCACTTTAAACCCAAACTAGATCAGTTGTGGAAGACCCCATGGGTCCTATATATTTATTTATTTATTTAGCTTTTGTTAACCAGGTAAGCACACTAGACAGTCAAGTGCCAATTTTCAAGTGTGACCTGAGGTTACAAGGTACAGGCAAAATAATACATGGTCATAGCCGGATACAGAGGTAAAACAGTCATAACAGCAGACATCAGCTGGACATATATAGTAGAATACTTAGTTTGTGGTTACGTGTCAGTGGGAGAAGTAGTCACAACAAAAGCAAGATATACAATTAGAACACTCATAGAAAGTTTACACAAGAGGGCAGTCATTAGACCATAACAGAGTATAACCTAATTCAAGAGGGTATTGAGCATAAATGTATATCTTCCTTCTGGATCTCCAGGTGATCTTCCATTCATTAATATGATTATTATCTGACAGGAAAGTTATTAAATCCTTTAAGTTTACTAACATAACTTATTTAATGGTTAATTGCTGGGAGACACTGCAAGAGATCTTTATACAAATATCTTGCATATTTTCCATTGGAGACTCTGGCATTAAAGTCTCCTACTATCAAAATTGGTCTGACCTCTTTTCCTCTGTTAAATTTTCCAGTTTCTTTTGGTGTTCTGTATACATTCACTGATCTTTTTGTTTTGTTTTTGAGGTATATAAACATTAATTTTGATCATTTCATTTTGTCATTTTCCATCTTTAATGAGAGTACATAATTATGGTATGCAGTTAAAATAGTTTTCCAAAATAGTGACTCAATAACCACACTGCAAGAAAAGCTTACTACAGAATGCTGATGAGGGAGGATAGCAAATGTGATGAACCATTACCCCACCCCATGCCAGGCATTAGAGAAGGTGGACAACTTAAAGAAAATGCAGAAGCTGGGTGAAGCTGCTCCCATGACATGGAGGTCTAAAGCAGTAACAGCTTGATCATTGTAGTATGGTAGACCAGGGTTCTGTTCCCAATCTCCCATAATTTTATGAGACAATATTCCACCCTCTGTTACTTTTTTTTTTTTTTTACTTGAGGTCCCTCCTCTCAAACTTGGTTATTTAAGATTTGGGAGTGCAGGGGCCTCTGCAACAAAAAAAAAAAAAAAAGAAACAACTTTATTTATGTCCTGGCACTATCCAGATGTGGCATTGTTTCATGCTGCTTTTCAGCACAGTACTGTTATTGATAGTGCTGTGTCAGTCAGCACTCTTGTAACCTCGTGGCTAAAAATTACTAAGGCATTTCAGTTTAGTTATTCTAAAGTTCAATGAGGTCTTCATGTAAGTAATAAGTCTAGATTTCAAGTGGTGCTGCATTTTTTTTTCCTTTTACTGCAGGGACCCCATGCAGAGCAAATCAAGCATGTCTCAAAGCGATTGCTCCAGGTATCTTGTAAACAGAGCACATCAAACTTCCCAAGAAAATCTTTGATTTCCTTGTCAGCCAATTTATATTTTATACTCTCTATGTTCCATGATAATATTTTTAGGTCCATGACGTTCTCCCTATCATTGCAGTCCTGTCATTTTGTATTCAATTTCTGAGTCTGTATAAATGTTTTTCTTTCTTTTGGCCATCATTCATTGTTTGTCCCTTAGATATTTTAGATATCAAAATGTTGTTAATAGCTGGCCCAGTGGCACTGAGGGCTGAGGAGCTGGATGCCTTTCACGCTATGCTAGCAATCTGTGTTCTAAATGATCACAGGCCACCAGGGTTAGCAAGGGAGGAGAGGGATTGAGCATCTGAGGGACTGTGCTCCTTCTTTGGGGAGGGGGAACTCCAGTGGCTGGCTTTGCATCTGGCCCCTAGCAGAGGCTGGGGACAGGGCTCCATTGCTGTGTTAAAGGTGGAGATGGGGCAGGCACTAGGAGGAGCACGTGTGGACACATGCACGCTTCCTCCACTGACATAATTGCATGCCTTTCTCATGTAAGGGCAGCAAATGAGGAAAAATGGTCCTGCCAATCAAGCAGTGTGAAACAGCCACCCACCACAGGCCCTGACCCTGAATGGCTCTCCCTGAACTGGGTTTGATTTCAAGGTGAATCAAGTTTAGGGGGGTTCCTTGTCACCATGCCACAGGGTAATCCATGGTGGGATAAAGGGATGCTGCCTGATATCAGGCTGCAGGACTGGGTGGGTGGCTGGAGATGAGAGCTGACAGAAGGGGGCCTGGAGGTAGACTAAGATAACAAGAAAATGTTATTCATGCCTTCATTGTTGTTTTTCACTATTTCCCTTTCCTGTTCTATTTGTGGTTGCTGTAAAGACTTTTGGAGTTGTTATAGAATACCAAATTTATCCAAAATGTAGCTTTTTGAAAATTTTATTCATCAGACAAGCACTTTTGAATATTATAAGTTGCTACTGAAGTTTTGTCATTAATTCTTATATTATTAATTGCATAAGTTGTGATTTCAATGTTAAGATAGTGTATGATAAATGCAGTACTGTAATTTCTTTCTTGATTTCCCCTTAGATCTTTCTGTTAGTGTATTCCATCCAAAAATTGAGGTGTTATTACTATCCCATTCTAAATGTTCTTTCTTTTTATATTTTGCTATATTTTGAATAAGACTTTGAATTTCATTATCTTTCTCTTTTATTCTTCTGTGTGTTATACTTTTTTTCATCTGATGTTCTGTTTGGAATAATAGCTACCCCTTGTGGCTGGCATCCATTAACTCAATTATTTCTCAGTGGCCATTTGGTATCAAGGTTAAGAAATAGAAAACTCAGACTTCAAAAAGTGCTCCAGGTGGTAATAGCTTTTAAAGCCTTTTGCTCTAAATACCTCTGCCTGTGCCCATATCCTCTCCATCAATATCCAAGACTGAGAGTATATCCTATGCCCATATCCTCTCCATCAGTATCCAAGACTGTGAGTATATCCTGTGCCCTTATCCTCTCCATCAATATCCAAGACTGAGAGTATATCCTGTGCCCATATCCTCTCCATCAGTATCCAAGACTGAGAGTATATCCTGTGCCCATATCCTCTCCATCAATATCCAAGACTGAGAGTATATCCTGTGCCCATATCCTCTCCATCAGTTTCCAAGACTGAGAGTATATTAAAATACAATCTAGAATTGTAGGTTTGTCAAGTCTCATAATATATATCCTTCTCCTAGTGATTTATGTTTAGTAGTTCCTAATATGTTTATCCAAGTCTTCTGGTGTCACATTTTCTAGTATCTCAATCCCATATGTTGTCACTAGAAATTCTGTTTCATATTCCTCCCTCTCTCTTTAAAAAGACTGTATATTCATGCTTATTCCTCTTAGTATTATCATCACCTGACCCTTTTAACCCTTAGGCTGCTGACAGAATTAGAACATGTAGGGATTTTGGGCTGCTTTATCAGTCTGTGGCACAGCAAGGGTTAATTCTTCAAAATGTCCTCCCGTAGTTACAACATCTGAGGTACTGGCCTTCCTCACAGCCCATTCTCAAGTTACAATTTCATTATTTGCTTCAGCTCTTTCAGTATCAAGATATTTTCCAAGCAAATTCTATCCTTTCCCATTTCAATTTCTCCTGCCTCTTTTGTTTCCTTACTGTCACAATTGCAATTATTTTAACTTTTGTCTTTATCTCTAGTTTGGTTTTTATTATTTTTATTATTCTGATTATTTTTGCTTTTCCTTTCTTTCTTCTTTCCTTTGACTTGGACCCTAGCCTTATACAGGGTGCCATCTGAAAAGTGAGAGGTAGATTGTTCTTTGATAAAAGGTGGGGTAAATTCACCTATATTCCATGATTCATCCCTTGCTGCTGAACTCATTATGTAACTCTTACTCTGCATGCTTGAGTTCAGCTCATTGCTTCTAAATTCCCAATTTGTTTCAAGCAAAATCTTAATTTTAAATATGTTGATATTCGGGATCAGACCTCTTCCATAAGGGCTGCAATATTTTCCAGAATTAGTACATTTGTCTAATATGGATTTTAATCATCTTTCAGTTCTGTCTAGACAAAACAGAGCTGGATGTAAAACTCCTTTATTCGTGAGTATTTATTATACTGTATTGAATGCATGGTCTGATTTGGATTCAGATCTGATTTTTTTTTATCTAATATTTTTATGCTAAATTTCCTCCTGTTTTATGGTTCTTGTATGTTGGCAAACTTGTTGATGGATAGAAATAGAGTGGTGGTAAATAGTATAAGCAGTTAGAAGAGATGTGTCGTGTGGGGTATTTCTTGGGATTAGTTCTGGGGCTTCCTATTTTCAATATTTACATAGTATATGTATACGGAGGGTATGGTTTGTGTGTTTGCAGATGATACCAATATCTTCAACAGAGTAATTATCTAGATGGGGTGGACAGAATGAGAAGAGATCTAGATAAACTAGCAAAATGGTTGAAAGAGTGGCAACTGGGGTTTAACTCAAAAAGTGCAAGATCATGCATACAGGAAGAGAAACACTGAAGCCACCTATAGGCTGGGAGGGAGTTGCTGGCAGTCACATGGGAAGAAAAAGACTTGGGCATAAATATTCATGATGACCTGAAATCATCTAAGCAGATCAATAAAGCAGTAGGTAGGCTAGGGGATGCTGGGGTGCATCAGTAGGAGTATTACAAGTCATAAGATGGAAGTAATAATCCCTCTTTAAAAGACACTGAGTTAGGCCCCATCTGGAGTCCTGCATGCAGTACTGGAGGTGGCACCTGCACAAGGACATTAACCAAACTGAAGTAGTCTAGAGAAGGCACCCAAAATGGTTCAGGGACTGCATCAGAAAACATATGAGGACAGATTAATGGAGCTCAATATGTATGCCCTTGAGCAAAGGAGGGAGAGAGGTGATATGATTGAAACATTCAAACACCTTAAGGGCATTAACAAGGTGAAGGAGTCCAACATGTTTCAATATAAGAAATATAGCAGGACAAGAGGACACAGTATGAGATTAGAGGGAGACCAATTAAGGGGTAATGTGAGGAAGTTCTTTTTCACAGAAAGGGTAGTGGATGCATGGAACAGCCTACCTCAGGAAGTGGTGGATATGAATACAGTGCAGGGCTTCAAACAGGCATGGGATAGGCAAAAGGGGAGCAATACAGATGAGTATGAATAGATGGGCCATTGACAGAGCAAAGGTCGATGGCACATTCATAAGGTAGAAAAAGAAACTGGCAAACTGGATGGGCCTTGGGGTCCTTATCTGCCATCAAATTCTATGTTTCTATTTTCCCAAAGTCTGCCCCCTAAAATCCAGGATACATGTTTTTGTGTGATTTGGTTATGCTCCTTCTGTAATAGAAACATAGAAACATAGACTCTGACGGCAGATAAGGACCGCTAGGCCCATCTAGTCTGCCCATTTCCCTACCTACAGGATAGGCTGCAGATCCTATTTAACCAACAGCCTATATCTTCCTGCCCCCCACAAGAATTGCCTTATGTCTGTCCCATGCATTCTTGAATTCTCCCACAGTTTTAGACTCCACAACGTCCTCAGGAAGGCTGTTCCATGCATCCACTACCCTCTCTGTGAAATAATACTTCCTCACATTGCCCTGAACCGTTCTCCTTCTATCTTTAAATTGTGTCCCCTTGTTCTTGCAAGTCTCTTTTTCTGAAAGATGCTACCCTCTTGGACTTTGTTGATTCCCTTGAGGTACTTGAAAGTTTCTATCATGTCCCCCTCTCCTTCTTTCCTCAAGGGTATACATATTAAGCTCCTTTAGTCTCTCCTCATACGGCTTCTCTTGCAGACCCTGCACCATTTTAGTTGCCCTCCTCTGGACTACCTATATCCTGTTTATGTCCTTGTGGAGATGGGGTCTCCAGAACTGGACACAGTATTCCAGATGGGGTCTCACCAACTGTCTGTACAGAGGGATAACAACTTCCTGTTTTCTGCTGCTGATGCCTCTCCCTATACATCCCAGTATACCCCTGGCCCTCCCTACTGCCTTCTCACATTGCTTGCTAACCTTAAGGTCATCTGATATGATTACCCCCAGGTCTCTTTCCTGTTTTGTTGTTGTTACTACCTCCCCACCCATTGTGTATGCTTCCCCTGGGTTCTTGTTTCCCAGGTGCATTATTTTGCACTTTTTTGCATTGAATCCTAGCTGCCATACATCTGACCATTCCTCCAACCTTGCCAAGTCCCTTTTCATCCTTTCCACGCCTCCTTGTGTATCAACCCTGTTGCAGATCTTTGTGTCATCTGCAAAAAAGGCATACTTTTCCTTCCAGTCCCTCTGCAATGCCACTGATGAAGACATTAAAAAGGACTGGACCCAATACTGAACCCTGCGGTACCCTACTAGTAACCGCCCTTTCTTCAGAGTGGACTCCATTTACAATTACCTTCTGTGTCCTGTTGTCCAGCCAATGTTTTACCCCAGGCTACCACCCTGGGACCCACTCCCAGGCTGGTTAATTTGACTAATAATCTTTTGTGTGGGACTGTGTCAAATGCCTTGCTAAAGTCTAGGTAGGCCATGTCCACAGCCCCTCCCTGGTCTATTACTTTGGTCACCCAGTCAAAGAAATCTATTAGATTCATCTTACATGACCTTCCCGCTGTGAACCCATGCTGCCTTGGATCCTGTGCTCCACTGACCTCTAGGTACTCAACTATTCTTTCCTTCAGAAGGGACTCCATCACTTTCCCTACCACAGAGGTCAGACTGACAGGTCTGTAGTTTTTTGCCTCTGTCTTGGTCCCACTTTTGTGAAGGGGAATACATCTGCCTTCCTCCAGTCCTCGGGTACCACACCATCCTCCCATGATTTATTAAAAAGAGTAGCCAGTGGTTTCACTAGTTCCTTCCTTAATTCTTTTGAATTCTGGGGTGAATTCCATCAGGACCCATTGCTTTGTCCACCTTCAGTTTTAGGAGTTCTTGCAGAACCCTTTCTTCTGTGAAAGGACTGGGATCGACCCCCTATCAAGAGTGCTTCTGTTAATTGGATTAGGCACTTCCCCCTCCTCTTTTGTGAATACTGAGCAGAAATATTCGTTCAGTATTCCTGCTTTTTCACTGTCCCCCTCTGCCCACCCACTGTTTATTCTATTCAGCCTCACTATCCCTCCCTTTGTCTTTCTACACTCGCTGATGTACCTATAAAAGGTTTTATCCCCCTTCTTAACTGAGTTGGCTATCTTTTCCTCAGTTTGGGCCTTTGCTATTCTGACTTCCCTCCCTGCTTCTTTCTGCCTTAACTGGTACAGCTCTCTGTCCTGCTCCTTCTGTGTTTCCTTATACTTCTGGAATGCTATCTTTTTCTTCCTGACTTTCACAGCCACCTCTCTTGAGAACCATAGTGGCTTTTTCTTTCATTTTGATTTGTTTATTTGCTTCACACAAAGGCTTGTTGCCTCTGTGATGGCAGTTTTGATAATTCCCATTGCTGCTCCACACCTCCTTCTAGCCTGTTTGCTAGTGCTTTTCTGAGGCACTCTCCCATCTTGCCAAAGTCAGCCCTCCTAAGTCCAGTACCCTCACTTTTGTATGGCTTGACTCTGTAGCTGAGTTTAACGTGAACCACACTGTTTGATGGTCACTTGTCCCCAGATGGCAACCCACTTCTAGATCTGAGATCCTCTCACTGCCCCCATTTGAGAGTACAAGGTCTAAGATTGCTCCCTCATGAGTGGGTTCCGAAACTAGCTGTCTAATGCCTGCCACCTGTAGGGCGTCAAGGTCAAACAACAGTGGCTGGTGGTCACTGTTCCCCATGTGCTCCCCCACTGTTACCTTCATCACATTGTTCCATGTTTGTGAGCACAAGATCCAGTATTGCCTTCTGACAAGTTGGTTCCATAACCAGTTGCTTGAGGAAGGCACCTTGAAGGCAGTCCAGGATAAATCTGATCCTGGTCGATGCTGCTGTTGGGAGGCTCCAATTCACATCTGGAATATTGACGTCTCCAACCAGCACCACCTCACCCTTGTCTGCCATCATTTGGATGGCTAGCATTAGTTCCCTGCCTGTTTCTTCCTCCTGGGCTGATGGTCTATAGACCACCCCTGTGTAGATGGCTGGTCCCATTTTCCTTTCCAGCTTAACTCACAGTATCCCTCTCCCATTTTGTTCCTCCTGGATCTCTGTGGCCTTTATGCCATCTTTTGCATAAAGTGCCACTCCTCCTCCTTTCCTACCTGTCCCATCTCTTCTGAGTATGTTGTAGCCAGATATGGCCATCTCCAGTCATGGTTATCATTACACCACATCTCTGTGATGGCCACAATGTCCAGGTCTGGCTACACCATGACAGCCTCAGATATCCATGAGAAGATAGCGGCCATGCTGGACTAGTCATTCACAAAGCAGCAACACCAGCTAGTTTAATTTGTTTTATTTATTTTATTGTCATTGTTGTTTTATTTATCTTATTTTGTTTAGTAGCATTTTAGTGAGTGAGGGAAGTTAGTGAAAGTTGGTGGCATGTCGGGATTAGTGAAGGGTTAAGTTGTTAAGTTGTTTAAATCGCTGAGCTCCTGAATTCAAGAAAATTTGTAAGGCACCTCAATTTTATTTATTTATTAGTTTGTGGGATAGCCGGAGGACTACAGATAATCCTTTGGAATTACTGCCAGATCTTGAAGACTCTTAATTGACTGACCTATCGATCAGAGGAGTGGAGGTGGGAATCCGGAGTGGGCAATTGCTGTCCAGAATGGAGAATGTAACTATAGTGGTGGAACTCAAGGAGAGCCAGAGTGTGTTGAGAATGGTATTGGTCCGTCATCATGAAGGAGCCAAAATCAGGAAGTCTTGAGTTTTGGAGTAGTAGACTTGTGAGTGGTGATTCCTTGCCTCTTCTGTGGACAGTGGCCACCTAGTTTGTGTTGAGTCGGGCAGGAGGAGCAGGCATGTCATCTGCTGGAGAAGGGGCAGAGGCCTGTTTGCTTCCTAAGTGACCCAGGGGGTCGGCTGGTGGGCTGACCCAACCTGGGAGCTGTAGTCGAGGGCTCTGCAGGTGAGGAGGGGTGACCACCTCCTGGATGTGTGCTGGGAGGATCTTGTTCTAACTGATTTTATTGATGCTCCAGTGTCTGTCTTTTGACTGGAATTTTCCTTTATTTTGAACTTTATATTGGAATTGCAGAAGAATCTTCTGAGAGTTACGAAATGGTTTGATGAGAATTGAACACTTCTTTCTTAAACCTGAGAGCTGAAACTGGTAGACTTTTTGGTGAACTGTCTGATTTACATCGGCAGTAAAAGTGCCTTTTGAATTTTTCATCACCAAATTTCTGAAGTCTGGGGGTTATGGGATGGTTTGATGAGAACTGAATATTTCTTCTCTCATCCTGAGAGTTGAAACTGATTGATTTCTGGTGATATACATTGGCAGTGAGAGTGTCTTATAATTTTTCTTTACCAAATCTTTGGTTGGCCCATCAGGTTTAAGTGAGAGTTGAACCTGGTGGACCTTTTTCTCTGGTCATGTCTTAAGAGGTGGGAGCTCTTAAGACCTTAAAATCTCCTGAAACTGTGGAACTTATTGTGACTTTCTCAGTTTTGGACTTATAAAATGTTATTTATATTTTTTTATTTTTAGTTTAATTTTGGGTATAATGTGGATGTTTGTGGTTTGATTTGATTGTTGTGTGCTGTGTAGTTGGGTAAGGGCGCTTGTGTGTTGTATTTCTAATTGGGGATTGTTTGCTTGCTGGCATTTGCTGTAGTAGTAAGATGTGTTGGGAAGGGCGGTCGGGGATTATTCCCCCTCCAGGCTCAGGGACCTTCGTCCTTTTTCTTGCACTCCACTTTCACCAGAGGTGTATAGACGGTGTAGAGCTTTGGGGATTGTTAAAAAGGAGGACAAGGGCAGGGCCTGTAGAGGGAATGGAAAGGAGTGTGGATAGGAATAGTGGGGACAAGGAGATGCCCTGGGGCAAATGGGTCCAGGAAAGGGGTCCTCCCTGTCTGGTTCCCATATCCAAGGGCTCTGCTTGTAGCAGGCAGGTAATATGATCTTCCTCGATGCTCATCCTACTCAGGTGGTGTTATGCAATGCCAGGTCTATTAAGAACAAGAACGCTATAATTGTGGAACTTGTTGGTTCTATCTGACCTGGCTTGCATCACGAGACCTGGCTAGATGAGAATGCTGGTCTAGTTTTGGCATCAGCATTTCTAGCCGAGCACTTCGGTGATACACGCCTGAGGATGGATCATAGGGGTGGGGTGTGTGCCATTTGTTTTAGATTGGAACTGGGCCTAGTAGAGCTACCAGTGGGAACCACCATCTTCTTTGACTGTATCATGAGCGAGGGTGTGGGGTGCAGGGCACTTCTCATCTGCCATCCACCAGGAGATGGGAATGTTTTCCTGTGGGAAGTTGTGGACTTCATTGACAACCTGACATTGGGATACCCCAGATGGTTGGTTCTGGGGGATTTCAATGCCTGGGTCAACAATGAACTCTCGCCATTTGGTCAAGACTTCTTCCAGCTAATGACTTTGCTGGGCTTCACACAGGTTATTTCCTTCCCGACCCGTATTGGTGGTCATTCACTGGACTTGGTGTTTCTCCTGGGGATGGAGATATCCAATTTGGTGGTGGAACCAGTCGGGTGTTCTGATCATCACACCATTGGGTTCATTTTTGAGGCCACCCCAGTAGGCCAGCCCCTACGGAGATGGTCCGGTACTGCTCTTTGAGGGGTGTTTTCCCAGAAGGCCTCATGGCAGTGCTTGACCTATTGGGCTTGCCGAGTGACTGCAGAGATCCAGGGGACCTGGTACTTGCCTATAATAAGGCAGTGGTAGAGGCCCTGGATTCCATTGCTCCTGTTCATGTTCATCCCCTCACTCTTTGTCCCAAGTCTTCTTGGTTTGATGAGACTTTGAGGGAGTTGAGGAGAGGGACAAAGGCTAGACAGGTGTTGGTGGAGGTCAGGCATGGAGTGTGACAGACTTAATTTGATGGACCATTATCTGGTCTATCAATCAGTAATCACCCATAAGAAGGCAGCATTCCTGTCCAAGGAGATTGCTGCTGCACAGAATCAACCAGCTCAGCTTTTCTGGACTGTGGGCAATCCAATCTGTCTTCTGCCTGTAAATGCTTTTTCTTAAGAATGGTATGAGGAGTTTGCTCGATTCTTTTTAGATAAGGTTGCCACAATCAGTCCGTATCCATTTGACCCTCCCTAATGGGAGTTTTGGTGGTCAGCAGGAGATGTTGGACACTGAGTTTGTATGGTGTGACTTCAACCTCCTCACAATCAATGACATTGTGATGATCATCCAGTCACTGCATCCGACCAACAGTAGTTTGGACCCGGGCCCCACACGTCTTTGAGTGGGCTGTGTGGATAAAATCATCTCGGTCCTTGCCGAGATAATCTGGATGTCTCTGTAGAGGGGGGAACTTTCCTGATCCTCTGAAGGAGGTGGTGGTTTGACCCCTTCTTAAGAAGTCCTCCTTGGACCCAGAATGTCTGGCTAACTACAGGCCTGTCTCTAATCTGCCCTTTGTGGGTAAGGTTATTGAGAAGGTGGTAGCATCACAGCTGAAGGACCATTTGACCAACCACAATGTCTATGATTCTCTCCAGTCCAGATTTGAAAGAGACACAGTACCAAGATAGTCCTTGTCCAGGTACTAAATGACCTCCTACAGCGAGGGATCAAGGACCCATTCCATCCTTGTCCTTCTTGATCTCTCTGCAGCATTTGACACCAGAGACCATGGTGTGCTATTAGAGCATTTGCAGTTCATCTGTGGACTGTCTAGTATGGTCCTCAGATGGTTTTGATCTTTCCTTGAGGGTTGGACTCAGAGGGTGGTATCTGGGATTTTTCCTTGGCATCACTCCCTATCCTGTGGGTGCCGTGAGGTTCCATTTTGGCACCCATGTTGTTTGCAGTGTATATGCTGCCATTGGGAGTGATTACTAAGTGGTATGGCTTGAGTTTTCACTGCTATGTAGATGATACTCAGCTGTACATGTCCTTTGTGCCTGGCCAGGATGATACTTTCTCAGTTTTTAACAACTGTCTTTCTGAAATCCAGGATTCGATGAATATGAGTTGGCTGCAGTTCAATCTAGATAAAACTGAGATGCTGGTCGTGGACCCAGGTTGTCAGGAGGTGGGTTTGCAGGCAGGATCACCTTCAGGTCTATGGCTTGGGAGTGCCCCGCTAGCTACCTCATATTGGGTGTAGAACTTGGGCGTTATGTTTGATGACAGTCTGACACTTAAATCTCAGGTGTCGGCAGGGCAGTGGTCAAATCTTCTTTTTACCATCTGAGAAATATCGCCCGTGTGAAGCACCTGGTTCCTTCTGATGATATTCCAACATTGGTCCATGCCTTCTTTACCTCCCACCTTGACTACTGCAATACCCTTTACCTAGGGTTACCGGGGGGTTGATATCTGCTGCCTGCAGCTTGTGCAGAATGCTGCAGCCAGGCTTTGACTGCTTCATCTAGGACCAGTCATATAACACTTGTGCTCTGTGAACTGCACTGGCTGCCAGTTCACTGATGGATCACCTTCAAAGTTGGTTTTCTGACCTATAAGGCCATACTGACCAGGGACCTGCTTACCTGCAAGATCTCCTTCATCCCTATTGTCCCTCCTGCACTCTCCAATCCACTGATGAGGGATTGCTAGAGATTCCTAGGGTTCATTTAAAGACATCTGGGGCCAGGTCTTTTAGTTTTATGGCCCCAAACCTGTGGAATTCTTTATCTCATCAGGTGAGGGATTGCCTGACCGTCTATAGTTTTAAAGTAGCATTGAAAACATTCCTTTTAGCCTGGCTTATAATGATTTTAATGCCACTGTTATATGTTTTATTTTGGTTATTATGGTTTAGATAAAAAATTAATTTATTTTAATGAATTTGTACAGTTTTGGTTTTGGAAAGGAGCTTTATAAATAAAGTTTGATTTGATTTGATTTGATCTTCCATCTTGTTGCTAAGGCTCCTGCATTGACACACACAGCTTCCAATGATTTGAACTCCTGGACTGTTTAACTGTTCTGCTCCAGCCCTCTCCTGGTTGTCCTTTATCCCTGGTTTCTCTGCTGTCTGCCCTTCTGTTGAATTTTGCACCCCCATGTGCCTATCCACCTCTTGAGTGCTTATCTCCATCTTCTGCACACTTTGTTGACATATACCTCTTCTGTTCACTGGTTCCACTGCTGGCTGTGGGGTGTGCAATTAGATACCCTCCTTGCTGGCTTGCTGCACCCTCAGCTAGTTTAAATGCTTGTCCATGTAGCATTTAAACTTGTCATTGAGTGCTTTGATTTCCCTTCAGGATGAATGCGTCCATCAGGCTTGAACAAGCCTCCATCCCTCCAGGTGGGTCCCCAGTCACCAGTGAATCCAAATCCTTCCTCTCAGCACCAGTTCTTCAACCATGAGTTAAAGTTCCTGATGCATGTGCCCTACACTTCCCATGCCTCTCACAGGTAGTACTTCTGAGAAGATAGGTGAGAGTAGAGTTTGGGAAATATAATTGTCTTATCTTTTGGGGAGGTGAGAGTCTTAAATAGAGATAAATATAGGTCTTGGACTATTTTTCTGTTGCTGTTTTGAAGCTTTTATGCCCTGCTTCAAATAGTTTTGTTTTATTTTAGGGTTGGTTGGTATTTGTCATATGGTTATATATTATTTTTGGTTTGGGTTATTTATTTTTAGGAAATGTGTTGGCCTGAGCTGATGGTTAGGCAGTATTCCTCCAGGCTGAGGGATCTTTACCCCTTTCTGTTGTTCCCTCATTCCATGAGGTGTATAGACTGTGTAGGGGATTGGGAATAGCTAGGAGGGTTAGGGCAGGAACTTGGCCTGTTGGGGGAATGGGGAGGAGTGAGCGGATTGGGATTGTGGGGACAAAGAGATGCCCTGGGGTGAAATGGGTCCAGGAAAAGGATCCTCCCTATCTTGTTCCCATACCCAAGGGTTCTGCTTATTGCAGACAAGAAACTTGGTCTCCCTCGGCTGCTCATCGAACTCGGGCGGTGTTAAACAATGCCAGATCTATTAAAAACAAGATCGCCATAATTGGGGATCTTGTTAATTTGACTGACCTGGCTTGCATCACCAAGACCTAGTTGGATGGAAATGCAGGCCTAATTTTGGCTTCCGTGATTCACCCGGGTACTCGTGATACATTGATAGTAGGGGCGGGGATGTGGTCCTATGTTTTAAATCAGAACTGATCCTGAGGGAAATTCTAGTGGGAGCCACCAAATCCTTTGAATGTATCATGGGCGAGGGTGTGGGGTGCAGGATTCTTCTCATCTACCATCTACAAGGAGATGGGAATGTTTTCCTGCGGGAATTTGCAGACTTCATCGCCGACCTAACATTGGGATCCCATAGATGGCTGATCCTTGGGGATTTGAATGTGTGGGTCGATGATGAACTCTCACAGCTTGGACAGGACTTCCTCCAGCTAATGAGCTGATTGGGCCTCACACAGGTTGTTTCCTCCTCGACCCACATTGTTGGTCTTTCATTGGACTTGGTGTTTCTCCTGGAGATGGAGATATCTGACTTGGTGGTGGAACCAGTCGGATGGTCAGACCATCATAACATTAGCTTCAATTTTGAGGCTCCCCCTAAGAGGGCTGCCCCTCATGAGATGGTCCAGTGCCACTCTTTGAGGGGTGTATCCCCAGATGGTCTGATGGCAGTACTGGACCTATTGGGCATGCCGAGTGAATGCATGGATCCAGGGGATCTGGTATTTGCCTATAATAAGGCAGTGACAGAGGCCCTTGATTCCATTGCTTCTGTCCATGTTCGTCCACTCTTCCTTTGCCCCAGGTCCCCATGGTTTGATGGGGACCTTAGGGAATTAAGGAGAGTGGGATGAAGGCTAGAGAGGCGATGGCAGAGGTCCGGCCTGGTATGTGACAGGCTTAGTTTGATGGACCATTATTTGGTCTATCAATCAACAATTTCCTGTAAGAAGGTAGAATTTCTGTCCAGGGAAATTGTTGCCATGCAGAATCGGCCAGCTCTAGCTTTTCCAGACTGCAAAACCACTCTGTCTTCAGTCTGGAAATGCTTTTTCAAGAGCGATGGGAGGAGTTTGCTTGATCTTTGTGGATAAGGTTGGTGATCAGGTCCGTATTCACCTGACCCTTTCTCTAGGGAATAGCAGTAGTCGGCAGGAGATGTCGGACTTAGTTTGAGTGGGGCATTTTGCCTAACCTACAATCAATGATATTGTGATGGTTATCCAGACTTTACGTCCTACCAACTGTAGTTTTGATCCGGGCCCATGATGCTTGTTTCGTTAGCTGCATTGATGTTATCAGCCTGGTCCTTGCTAAGATAGTCTGGTTATCCTTGGAGAGTGGAGTTTTTCAGTTTCCCTTAAGGAGGCCGTATCAACTCTCTCCTTAAAAGCCTTCCTTGGATCTCGACTGTCTAGCAAACTACAGGCTAGTCTTTAACCTTCCCTTTTTGGGTAAGGTTATTAAGAAAGTGGTGGCATTGCAGCTGGAAGACCATTTGACCAGCCACAATATATTTGATTCTCTCCAGTCCGGTTTCAGGAAGAGACATAGTACTGAGACAGCTCTTGTTTGGGTACTAAATGACTTCCTGATAGTGAGAAATCGAAGGGCCTGTTCCATCTTGGTCCATCTTGATCTCTCTGCAGCATTTGATACTGTGGACCATGGTGTGCTGTTGGATCACCTGTGGTTTATCTGTGGACTCTCAGGGGTTGTCCTCAGATGGTTTCAATTCTATCTCACGGGTAGGACTCAAAGAGTGGTGTCAGGGGTTTGTACCTTGGCTCCATTCTCCCTGCCCTGTGGGGCTCCTCTGGGATCTATTTTAGCACCCATGTTGTTTGCAGTGCATATTCTGCTGTTGGGAGCGATTATTAGACAGTATGGCTTGAGTTTTCACTGCTACACAGATGACAGTTATACATGTCTTTTGTCCCGGAACAAGATGATGCTATCTCAGTGCTCAACAGCTGTCTAACTGAAATTCAGGCCTGGATGAATGTGAGCTGGCTAAGGTTGAACCCTGAAATAAATGAGGTGTTGGTCATGAACCCAGATCGTCGTGAGGCGGGTATGTTGACAGGTTCACCTTCGGGTCTATGGCTCAGAGGTGTTCAGCTGGCTACCTCAGACTGGGTGCGGAACCTGGGCATTATGTTTGTGGATTGCCTGACCCTGAAAACACAGGTGTCAGCAGTTGTTAAAACTTCTTTTTACCATCTAAGAAATATCACCTGGGTGAAACATTTGGTTCCTCCCGATGATCTTCTGACATTGGTTCATGCCTTCGTTTCCTCCCGTCTTGACTACTGCAATGCCCTTTACCTAGGGCTGCTGGGGGTTGATATCCATCACTTGCAGCTGGTGCAGAACACGGCAGCCAGGCTATTGACTGGTGCTTCAAGAACCAGTCATATGATGCCTGTGCTCCGCGGTCTGCACTGGCTGCCTATACAGTGGTGGATCACCTTTAAGGTTGCTTTGCTTACCTATATGACCCTGCATGAACAGGGATTGGGTTGCGTGAAAGATCTCCTTTGTCCCTACCATCCCCTCCGTCCTCTCCGATCCTCCTATGAGGGATTGCTAGAGGTTCCCAGGGTACGTCTGCAAACATCTGCAGCAAGGGCATTTAGTTTTGCTGCCCCATCCTTGTGGAACACTCTACCTCATCCAGTTCGAGACTGCCTAACCATCCAGAGTTTTAAAATAGCTTTGAAAACCTATCTCTTCAGCCTGGCATTTATTGATTGAGGTTTAGTTTACTTTCCTATGCTGCTATTATATGTTGTCCATTGAATTATATGTTTATTAGAATAATTTATTCTGTTTCATGTATTTATTGTACAGGCACCTTGGTTTTAGAAAGGCGCCTTTTTATAAATAAAATTGATTTGATTTGAAGATAATAATAATATAATAATAATACTTTATTTGTTATGCACTGTTCAGGCATGAAGGTGCAGTACAATAAGAGAATAAAATCAAACAGATTCAGCCACATAATAAGTACAATTCAATAAATACAAACATCAATAAGATTTTTCCCAGAGGAAAGATTTCAGGGTCTGTTTAAAACTCCCCATGGTCGTGCACTTCCTAATCCGACGGGGTAGAGAATTCCAAAGGGGAGGGCCCACAAACATAAATGCACGGGCCCCAACAGATTTTAAAGTCACCCTTGAAATCTCCAGCAATCCCACGTCAGCAGAGTGGAGTGGTCTCACAGGGTAGTAAGGAATCAGGTGTTCTTTTAGGTAATTAGGGCCTAGTTCATGCTGGGCTTTAAAAGTCAGTAAGCCAACTTTGAAGGTGATCCACCACTGAACTGGCAGCCGGTGCAGTTCCCGCAGCACCGGTGCAATATGGGAGGATCTAGGAGTTCCCGCCAACAACTGTGCTGCCGAATTCTGCACCAGCTGCAAGCGGTGGATATCAACCCCTGGAAGCCCAAAGTAAAGTGAGTTGTAGTAGTCAAGGCACAAGGTCACAAAGGCATGGATTAAAGTTGGTAGATCACCGGATGGAACAAGGTGCTTGATCCTGGCAATGTTTCTTAGATGGCAGAAAGATGTCTTAACCACAGCTAACACCTGAGGCCGAAGTGTCAGCCCAGCATCCAGTATCACCCCAGGTCTTGCACCTGTTCAGAGACCTGTAGTTCGAGAACCACAAGACACAATCCAGATGGGGAGCCGGCCACTGGAACCCCTATCCGGCAATGTGAATCCAAGACCAACACCTCCATCTTCCCTGAATTCAACGTCAACCAACTGGACCTCATTAAATCCTGGATTTCATTGAGGCAGTTATTAAATACCAAAACAGCTCCTTCCTGGTCGGGGGCCAAAGACAGGTATATCTGGGTATCATCGGCATAGCAATGAAACCGCAGACCATACCCTCTCACAATGTCTCCGAGGAGAAGCATATACACCACAAACAACATGGGGGACAAAATAGAGCCCTGAGGAACCCCAAAAGGCAGAGAGGTGGGATCAGAAGAAAAGACCCCCGTAACTACCCTCTGAGTTCTTCCGGTGAGGTATGAGGTGAACCATCTAAGGACCACCCCAGAACGCCCACAAATATATCACAAGCGCTCAAGAAGGACCCCATGGTCAATGGTGTTAAATGCTGAGGACAGATCTAATAGTACCAAAATGGACCATTTTCTCCGGTCTCTTGCCATCAGGAGATCACTGAGCACCCGAACCAGTGCAGTCTCGGTGCTGTGCCTCTTCTGAAAACCTGATTGCAGCGGTTCATAGATGCTATGGATGGTCAAATGGTTCTCCAACTGGTCCGCCACTACTTTCTTGATCACCTTCCCCACAAAGGGGGGATTTGAGATAGGCCTGTAGTTGGCAAGACAGTCTGGGTCCAGTTAAGCTTTCTTCAACAAGGGTGTCACCACCACCTCTTTCAAGGAACAGGGATATTCACCTGAGTCAAGGGAGCACCAGACTATCTGTGCTGGAACTGGGGAAATGGCCTCCCCACAACCCAAAATAAGGGATGTAGGACACGGATTTAAACTACAACACATAGGGTGCATCCCTAGGACAATCCGCATAACATCTATGATTTCCAGGCGGTCAAAGGTACTCCAGGAAAACTATGGAGTAGTGACCAAGTCCTGATCACTAACAACTCACATAGAATGTGTCAAGAGGATCTCTGACCTGATGTCCATCACCTTATCAGCGAAGAACTGAGCAAGCTCATCATACTGTAATTGTGAAAATGCTCTTTCTGAGCTGCAAACAGGTTGGGTTGCACAATCTGTCCACGGTTCTGAAGATCTGAGATGGTCGGTTCTGGGTGGCAGAAATTTCCCTGGACAGGAATTCTGCCTTCTTACGAGACATGTCTGACTGATAGAATTGATAATGTTCTAGCAGTCTAAGATGATTGACATCCAGGCCAGATTTCCACCAACAACGTTCTAACCTGCGTCCTAGTCGCTGCAACTCCCTCAAGGCCCCATCAAACCAAAGTGCCTGAGGTTGAAGGGGAGAGAGGACACACAAGGAACTGGAGCAACAGAATCCAGGGCAGAGGTGATGACATTATTATAGGCCAAAACCAATGCCTCTGGATCATTGCAATGCACAGGAAATTGTGATAGGTCAAAGACCGCAGTAAGGCCATCGGAAGTAATATTCCACAAAGGGCAGTACTTGGCCATCTCCACAGGGGTCAGCCTATAAAGTGGGATGCCAAAATTGAATCTCACAGTGTAATGGTCGGACCATCTGACTGGTTCCACCCCCACATCAGAAGCCTCGATCCCCAGAAGGAAGACCAGGTCAAGGGAATGGCCAGCTTTATGTGTAGCAGTGGTAACCACCTGTGTTAGGCCAAGTGAATCCATCTACTGGAGGAAGTGTTGTCCAAATTGTGAGAGTTCATTGTTGATCCAGGCATTAAAATCACCCAGAACTATCAGTTTGGGAGACTCGAAAGCCAGGTCGACGATGAAGTCCGCAACTTCCTTAAGGAATTGCTTTCCATCTCTGGGTGGATGGTAGATGAGAGCAATTCGATAGTCAACACCTGCTACAATGGCACATTCAAAGGAGATGGTCTCCACAACTGGAACACTAGTGAGTGCCAATTCAGTCTTAAAACAGACTGCAACCCCAACCCCCATCCCCACGGTCCAACCGCCGGCGATGTATCACCATATACCTGGCTGGAATTGCAGCCTCCAATATTGGGCCTGCATTATCATCCAGCCAGGTCTCAGTGATGCAAGCCAGATCTGCTGAACCAACAAGATCAAAGATCATAGCAGTCTTGTTCCAGACAGATCTAACATTGCACAACAGCGCCCGGGTTGGACAAAATTCCTGAACTGCCATGGCTACCTGCCCATCACCAATGATGGTGCCCTTGGGTATTGGGACCAAACAAGACGGTCCACGCTCCAAGCTCCATTTCACCCCAGGGCATCTCCTGGGCTTAACCACTCCTATGGGAGCACCCCACTCCTCCAGCCTCCACTGTTCATTCCCCCCACCCTATCCCCCTCCTACTGGCAATACCTAGAGCACTGCAACATTGATAAATAAAGAAAGCCAAAGGAGGGGGAAGAAAAGGGTAGAGGGAGTGAAGGACAGAGGCTGAATAGCACATGACTGGGGGGGGCTACAGGCAAACACATATCCCAGGCCAGTAATATCGTACCCCTAAAAATCCACCACACTTGAGGTTCACCTTCCGTCACTCCTCAAATACCTAAAAACCAAATAACAAATAACAACAACTTAACTTCTTATCATACCCTAAATTACCCCACTAAAACAAAAAATAAGAAAACACACCCACATTAACAAACAAAATAAAATGGAACCAATAAAAATATAAGGAGAAAAGTTTTGTAATACACCCCCAGGTTAGTCTCTCATACTAAACTAAGTGGAGTGTGAAATTGCAGGTTTTCACTGGGCCCTCTCACTACCCGAACTAACAGACACAAGCTGGAGATACATAAAATATGGAAGTATTTGCAATCCATACAGGGACCATTAAATCCAGTCAAACAGAAATATAAATGTTCATGGTGCCAAAACAAGGATTCAATGAAGTCAGAAAATTGAAAACAAAATTCTCAAACTTTGGAAAAGTCAACCAGGATCCTCCAGGGCCCACAGATATCTTCAATTGCAGAATAAAGGAGAAATATCTTGGGAGATCAGTGGCACACCACTACAACTGTGGGCCAGGCCAGCCCTCTGACTGACCACCCCACAAATCTAGGGAAGGGGAGTAGAACACCAGACCACTGATCAGCCCCCCTCCCCAACCCTGTGGGAGCCAGAGAACCCCAAAATCCCCAGTAGCCTCTAGTAGCCCACAAGTCAAAGAGTAAACAAGGATGAAAGCCAGTATCGAAAAAGGCACCACAAAACAATCCAGGGTTGATAGAAAGTAAAAGGAATACAGAGCAGTCTAATCTGAAGAGCTGCTTTACCAGGACAAGTTTCAGTTAAATCTCAGGTAAGCAGATCCAACTGGCCATGTCTTCTTTACTTTGGCAACAACCCTTGCTTGACACAACTCCAAAATCCAAGAAAATTGCTTCAGAGGCATCCCAATAAATCCACAGTTGGACCCAGGCTGCTGATTCCCACTTTCAGCACAAGTCCCACAAGCAGTCTAATGGTCCGCCGTCACAGTGGCCGACTCACACCACCAATTCTATAATGAGCAGGTCCCTACTAAAGTGATAGTAGACAGGACCCAAAATAGCAGGCAAAAACAGGCAGGTCCCGACTAAAATCCCATCTGAGGAGAAAGCAAGCAGGGCATTAACCGACAGACGTTTACCGACTGGGAAATTAAAATAACCACAGATAAATCATGCTATGCCATCTGATGCACTTGGCCCCCGAATTTCAAAAACAGTAGGATTGCTATATACTAAAATAAATAAAATGAATTAAAAGAAATAAAACTGCAGAGCTGCAGAACTACAATGATGCCTGGCCCAGCGTGGACGCCATCTTGAAGATGGTATCACACAAGATGACAGATGTAACTACTTGCTTGAGGCCCCACCCCAATTTCCTAAACTCTTTATGAACTTTCTTAGGCTCCCCATTTGCCAGGTCATTAGTACCTAGGTGGATAATGACATCCAGCTTACCTTCCCATCTTGCCTTCTCGGTGATCCCCAGGATCCTCCACCCATCCCTCCATGCCGTGGCACCTGGTAAGCACCTCACCTCCCTGTCCTCCTTCTCCTGTGTTCCTAGCTGGACCCCTCTTATGATAAAATGCCCCACCAGGATTCACTTCCTCTTCTTCTTCTGGGGTCCACTTCTCTCCCCATTGAGGTCACCTCCACATATCCCTCCCTTCCACTTCTCTGGATACTCTGTTTGGTTGTCCCTGTTTGCCAGTGCAGCATATGAGTTCTGGAGTGGAATAGGATCTGGGATGTGCCTCTGCCTGACTGCTCTAACCCTTCCTGAGCCCACCACCATCCAAGTGCACCATGTTCTTGGCATCCCTTGAGGCAATGGCATTGGACTGGTGGTCTTCTAGATAGGAGTAAAGGTACTCCTGACCCAGTTTACTTCCACGCTGAGTGTAGTTACCTCATCCCACAGTTCAGAGAGATGCATACAAATAGGGCAGCACCTCAGCATGCAGAAGGTCTGCCTGAATATGGCTGCCCCGCAGCCACTGCACTGCACCACTCCCCACATTATACTGCACTTATACTACTATTCCAGTACCTGTCTGTTACTGAAGCTCTCCTAGTTTCCTTTTTATTAATTTACTGTCCTCAAAATCCTTCCACAAATCCTCAGATACTTTTCTTTAAAGAAGGAAAACAAAACAACAAACAAAAAAAAGACTTGTGCTGAAAGCGGGCTTCGTCCCCCTTAAGCCCCTCCTACTCCACAAACCCTGCTATTCCCTGTGCTTAGCTCCTATCGATCAGATTTAACAGGGCATATAATTAAGAGTTGGGGCAAGAGAGGCAGGGCATGTGAAAATTTGTAGCAGTTAAAGACAGCAAAGGAATGCATCACCACTACAACCACACCAAACTAGTTTTCTATAGCCCCAAAACAAATCTAAGTAAAGCCCACAAGAAATAACAGTGCCACTAAAAGCCCACAATATAAGTTTAAAACAAAAGCAGCAATGAGCAGTTACTGCAAAGCACTGAAATGAATCTGGATCCTTCCCTTTTTGGCTTCTTCTCTTCTGGGTTGGTCATTTGGCAGATAAGGTTTTGGAAACTCTGAGGAGATAAGCCGAAAGAGGTCTTTTTTAGCTAATAAGCAGGTCTAGTACTTCAGTCTACCCAAAAGTGAAGCCAACAAGCTTGCCTTTACAGTTCACAAGTGTGCAAGAGTCAGTGTGCTCTGGTGACTAGGCTGCTGTCTTTGTTCAATGCTTTTTCAACCCTTTTGATAGTTGTATATGTTGCAGCCCCATATATAGCCATCCCATAGTCAATTATGGGGATAATCACACTACCTACTGCTGTCTACAGTAGAGACTTCTGTCGAGGGTGACTCCTAGGTACTTGAAACCATAGACTTTTTCCAGTGAGGTGTTTAGGCTATTTAGAATCGTGAGCTGGTATGCTCTGTGTTTGCTGGGGGGGGGGGCAAAAGTCATTACTTTGGAATTTATGTTGTTGATGAGCAGTTTTTGCATCATGAACCATTTCTCAACACTGGTGAAGTTTATCTGCAGTTGTTCTTTCTGTGAAACTGGGTCTGTGTTGCAGGTAAGATCACTGCATCATCTGCATAGAGTAGGACTCTGTCCAGGCAGGCTAGGGGTACACGATTGAGAAATATGCTAAACAGCAAACAACCAAAAATGGATCCTTGCAGGACCCTGGTTTGAACTTCCTGCTTATCCCAGAGTACACTGTTAATTTTTACCTGCTGCAAACAGTTTGTGCGGTAACCTCAGAACCAGTTCACAGTACAACCAGAGAGTCCGGTGATGAACAATCGGTCCAATAGCAGTGCATAATTGACAGTATCAAAGGCTTTGGTCAGGTCAATAAAGGCTGACCCCACTACCTGACCCTAGTCAACAGCCTTGTGGATAAAGCTTGTAAACTCAATAAGAGTGGAGGTGGTGTTGTGTGCTTTACAAAAACTTTGCTGTTGGGGACACTGAATCTGATATTTGTCAAGATATCCTCCAAACTAGTATGTTATATGCTCCAGTGCTTTGGCAGGGGGGAGGACTGAGATGGGGAGGTAGTTTGTGTGTATGGCTCTGTTCCCACTTTTATGAATGGGGTAACTACCAATTTTTTTCTTCATTGTAGAAACTAGGTAACCATACTGACAGGATCAAGATATGGGTCGGTTGGGCAATGATGACATCTAGGGTAAGGGTGATGCGTTTAAGGTCAAGCAAATCATCACAAGACCTGAATTTCCCTAGGGACTAGCGAAAGGTACTTTTTGGCTTCCCTCCTGGAGATGGTTTTAAAGTAAATAGGAGGCCTCAGATGCTGGTTTTCCACTTCATCATTGTTATAAGATCTTTCTTTGTCTTTGAAGTAGTCAGAATGGCAGTACACTTGCGGTCAGTGGATGCTGTGTTAAAGACATCAATTATCACTGTAGGGTCTTGGGCAATAGTACCACTGACATCAAGCACAGATGGTGAGGCTTTGTCATGTTTCCCCATAAATTCCTTTAAATTGACCCCAGATTTCTCCCTTCACCCCAAGAGCTGGGCAGCTCTTCTTTGAAATGGTGAATTTTGGCTGAGCGTATGGGTTACATACAAACATTCCTGGCTTGTTTATACTGCTGGAGGTCTGTCTGCTTACCAGAGGCCTGCACCTTATACTGAAGTTTATCCCTATCAAGAAGAAACCTTGGTAGTAACAAAGCCCACTCACCATATATGAAAAAAAGGTTTTATAATTTATTTTTTGCTTTCTTTTTTCTTTTGTTCTCTGTGTTATTTACATGCATCTAGGATACAGTGTTTTCAGAACCCAAATGTTTCGGATGTACAGTCTTTCTTCAGTGAGTAAACACTGTGCTCTATAGCAAAAATAAGAATTTTTTATAATCAAATATAGATACATTTCCATACAAATATAATATATTATAAAACAACATTAAATTCTTCTCAACAATTATCATTTAAATTATCTTCACTTATATCTTTTCTCTGTGTTTTTACTGAGAGCAGCACATCCTGCAAAAAGATTAAATATACAAAATTGTTCCTCAAATATACAAGACAAATGAAATTCATCCCATTTATGCTTAATACATTTTTCTAATCATATTCACAACAAATAGTATTTTTTTGTTAGTACATACTCTATATTTTCTCTGCCATTACTGAATTAACTACAACAGTATAGAATATATACTATTTTCAAACATGCCTCATTTTAAGACTCTTTCTTCCACTTGTTTAAACCAAATGTTGCATCTCTTTACCCGCCAGTTACACTACTGAGTGAAATAAAACAATCATCTTATTTAGACAATCATTCAGCAAAAGAAATCTTAGTCACATTACTGTGTACTACTAATTACCATGATGTATCTGCTTTTGTTATCCAAAAATACCTGCAGAGTGTTGTTTAAATACATGCCTCAACAAAGAGTTCTGTTCAAAACCATAAAACAAACACCACAGCCTATATTGACTACCATACTTTCTTTAGCAAATCACCAAAATCACATAAAATTCTCAATTATCTTTCAACATTTTCACTCTGCATGACAGATAATTGAGAATGTTATGTGATTTAGGTGATGAGCTAAAGAAAGTATGGTAGCCAATACAGTCTGTGGTGTTTGTTTTATGTTTTTGAACAGAACTCTTCGTTGAGACATGTACTTAAACAAGGCCCTGCAGGTATTTAACTTTGGAAAATGTTTCTTATTGTGTTTAGCCTTTATTGGTACAGAGCTACTCTCTCAATTATATATTTTCTCTTTAACAGAGGTTGGTTTTGCTGGATCTGGGGATTTTTCCCAGTTTATCCCTATCAGCCAGAAATTTGAGGAGGGGTGGTGTAATCCAAGGATTGCAGACTCCCTTAATTTTATGTTTTTTTAATGGGTGTGTGTATATCAACAGGCCCAGCTGAACACATCAATAAAATGGTCTAGAGCTTTGAACATTATCAGAGGTGTAAATAGGGGGCAATTCCTGTTGCCTAAGGTGAGACTTTAATGGCTCAAGATGACCCTTTTCAGTAACTTGCTAGCTATAATTTTAGTTGGTAGTTTAGTAACTTTGTCAGTCCAGTGACATATGGTGGGTGAATGATCACTAAGTTAGTAAGGGAGTACTGTAGTGTTCTATATTCTCTCCAGGTGGTTAATTAACCAATCCAACAAGGTGACTGTGCCAGTTTAATGGCTGATTCGAGTGGATGAGTTAACCATCTGAGTTACACTGATGGAGGAGATTGCATCGTTATATGATGCTGCTTCTGGAAATAGCCAGTTTATATTAAAGTTGCTAGTTATTGTAACTTCAACATTTTGTTATGATGATAGCTTTGGTAGTCTATGATCCTTTTAAAACCAATAGTCTGATCTTTAGGGGAACATAGACAGACATCACCATGACGCTCTTGTTATGTACCCCTGGCTGGACTTTGACTGCTAGTGTCTGTACATTACTTCCAGTGCTCAGGAATGATGTAGTATGACCTTGGAGGATATATTTCAAATGAACAGCACACCCTCCTCATCTACTAAGTCTGTCCTGCCTAATCAGGGCATATCCATCTATGGTTATTTCTGAGTCAGCAATCTTTGGCATTAGCCAGGTTTCCACAACAGAGAGAATGTCTGGCCTATGCTGTATTACCTGTGTTTGGAAAGCATCACATTTTAAGTAGTAGGCTACAAATGTTAATGGAAGCAATTTTGAGTGCACTTTGCTTGGTGGTGCAGTGCAATGACTGATGCATGGTTCCAGTGGTGGGGAGAATTTTACCAGACGGTAATATAAACAAAGTATGATTCTCAGAATTTGAGCCTTAAATGATTTGAGGATGCTGAGCATTTCCATTGAAAGTCTCTTCTACCAAAGGAAGCAAAGTCCAAGAGGGTAGTATATTTCAGAAAATGAGATGTACAAGAAAAGGGGCACAATTTGAAGATGAGCGGATGGCTCAGGGCCAATGTGTGGAAGTATTTTTCACAGAGAGGGTAGTGGACACATGGAATGACCTAACTGAGGAGGTTGTGAGGTCAAAACAGTGTGGAATTCAAGAATGCATGGGACAGACATAAGGCAAGTCTAGTGGGGGTATAGGAAGTAGGCTGTTCATTAACTAGGATCTGCAGCTTATTCAATAGGTAGAGAAATGGGTAGATGGCTGGGCCAAGTGCCTTATCTGCCATCAAAGTCTATGTTTCTAAACAGAGACTTACATGAAAAAGATAGGAGTATAAGGTGGCCTACCAGAGTGCTGCTGCCAAGGAAAATGCAGCAACACCACAGAAGCATCAGAGTGGGGGGGTAGGGGTAGAACTCACTACACACCCTTTTTCCAGACTCAGGCTATGCATGCCTATCAATCTCAGAGAGGTTACCTCAGGGGCAAAAGCAGAAGGCAACAACTGTGCTGGTCTCAGCACTCAGTCAAGTGCACAAGCAAAGCAAACCCACTGAGGGGCTGTCAGGATCACCTCCCCACTTCCAATAGGAGGCAGGCTGACCCACTATCTCCAGGCTTGGAAATCCATTACCATAGACAAGTGGGTCCTGGGAGTAGTGAGCCAATGGCTTGTGCTCTGCTTCAAGTATTTACCCAGGCTGAGGGCAAGTGTTTACAGACCTGTCACCCTCTCAGAAGCAGCTCTGTTTGAGGAGGAAGTAATCAAGCTCTTTCAGGACAAAACAGTGGAGTCTTTTCCCTTGTCCCAAAGGGGAAGGGATCTCTATTCAAGGTACTTCCTCATCCTAAAGGAAACAGGGGCATGGTGAGCCATACTGATCTCAGTCACCTAAACATTTGGCAAAGCTAATGTTCAAAAATATCACTATGTCTACTATCCTCCCTATGCTCAAGAAGGAGATTGGCTGGCATCCATAAATTTAAATGATGCTTACTTCCACATTCCCATCAGGCAATCCCATAGAAAGTACCTCGGTTCAGATTGCCATCAGGCCATTACCAATCCAGAGCCAAGCCTTTCAGCTGAACCTCTGCACCAAACATGTTTACCAAGTGCTTAGCAGTAGTGGTAGCACACCCAAGGAGTCAAGGGGTCACAGTCTTCCTATACCTGGATGACTGGATAGTGGTAGGCCAGGAACCTAGCTAGCCAAGGATACTTTGATTTCTACTCAGGATACCCTGAAGGCACTGATATTCCTGGTCAGCCACAAAAAGTCAGTATTGACACCAGTCCATCTCCTGGAGTTCATAGGAGCAGAACTGGCACTCTTAAGAGGAAAATCCTTCCTTCCTCAAGGGAGGGTGGACAACCTGGTACAGTTGGCCAGCTCCTTCCATCTGAATGCCCCAAGACCAGCAAGGCATTTTCTTCAAATGCTGGGACATGACTGTATCAACAGCAACTGTACCAGGTTCCAGGATTTAGAGGAGAGACATCCAGTTTCATCTCAGGTCTCACTGGTCTCAAAGAAAAGATTACCTGTCAAAAATGGTACCAGTCACAGGATCCATTCTCCAAGCACTAAAGTGGTGGCAGGAAAGAACAACCTCAAAGAAGGTGTGTCTTTTTTCAGCTGCCACCATCCACAGTGCTAACTATGGATGACTCCCTCCTAGGATGGGGTGCCCACCTAGGGGAGCACACCACACATGGTACATGGCTCCAGCAGGAGTTCCTGCTCCACATATATCTGCTGGAACTCAATGCAGTTTACATTAGCATTCAGTCCTTTGCTTCAGTGCTTCAGACAAAGTGGTTTAAGTCAGAAGAGACAATACAGCCACAGTATACTACATCAGCAAGCAAGGGAGCACAAGTTCATCCCCTTGTGCACAGAGGCCATGAAAATCTGAAAGCTAGCATACTCTCTGGAAACTTCCTTTCAGCAGTTCATCATACAAGGAAGGACAACACCCTTGCAGATACCTCAGCAGGATCAACCAGAATTCCATGAGTGTTTTAAACAGGTAGCTCCTGCAAGTTGTGTTCTTAATGTGGGCACCTCAAAGGTGGACCTCTGCAGCCCCAGACAATCATCAACTGCCACTGTTCTGTTGCAGGGCTCCTGCACTGGGCACAGTGCATCTGGATGCACTATTGTTGGACTGGACACAAAAGTTTCTGTATGCCTTCTCCCCATTACCCCTGCTTACAGTACTGATTCTCATAACTCCAGTCTGGACCAGGCAGCCCTCGTAGAAGCATAGAAGTTGTCGGCAGATGGGGACAGTATTGTCCATCAAGTCTGCCCTTGGTTTCCAATCCCCCCCAACTTGGCTGCCTGCTTGAGTATCCCACATTGTGTGTCTCATGCCTGCTTGAATTCCCCCACCATCTTGGCTCCCACCACTCCCTCCAGCAAGCTATTCCAAGGTTCCACAACACGCTCTGTGAAGAAGAATTTCCTCATATTGCTCCTGAACTTTCCTCCCTTAATTCTAGGGTAATGTCCTCTAGGCCTGTTGTAGACTTTTAACTGAAAGATATTCTGCACATGCACCCTGTTGTTGCCTTTAAGGTATTTAAATGTTTCGATCCTGTCTCCACAATTCCTGCATTGGTCTAGGAAGTACAATTTGAGGTCATCTAGTCTTGCTGTGTATGGTTTCTGATGCAAGTCCTGCACCATCTTTGTTGCTCTTCACTGTACCATCTCCAACCTATGTCCTTCCTGAGGTGTGACCTCCAGGACTGGACACAGTACTCCGGGTGAGGCCTGACCAGGAACCGATACAGGGACACGATTACTTCATGCCTCCTGTTTGTGATGTTCCCTCTATGCATCCCAGGATGCCTCTAGCTTTAGTGCTATCTTTTCATATTGTTTACCACCATGAGGTCATCTGATATGATCACTCCAGGTCTCACTCTTGCCTGGTAGCCACCAGCTGCTCTCCTCCAATTGAGTACAGTTTCCTGGGTTATGTTTTCCCAGGTGCATGACCTTGCATTTTTGGCATTGCATTTCAATTACCAAGTCCTGGACTACTCCTCCAGTTTTGGAGATCAGCTTCCATGATATGCTGTCCCTATGGTGTATCCAACCTGTTGCTGATTTTTGTCATCTGCAAACAAGCACACCTTTCATTTCAGTCCATCTGCCATAATGCTCATGAATATGTTGAAGAGGAGTGGCCCTAGAACCAAGCCCTATGGGACCCCATTAGTCACCTCCCATCTTCTGACAGAGTGCCATTCACTAGTACTCTCTGAGTTCTCCCACATAACTGGTTTCTGACACAGTTTATTACCTCATGCCTGAATCCCATGTTCTTCAGTTTTTTGAGTAGTCTCCTGTTTGGAACAGAGTCAGAAACTTTGCTGACATCCAGGTAAACTACATCCACTGCCCCACCATGATCCAATGTTTCAGTGACCCAACTGAAAAAATCAACCACGTCTGTCTGGCAGGACCTCCCTGCCATGAAACCGTGTCAGTTTTTGTTGAGCTGACCAGTTTGCTCCAAAAAAGCTACAGTTCTCTCCTTCAGCATGGACTTCATCAGTTATCCCAAGACTGATGTTGGACTAACTGGATGGTAGTTTCTTGACTGTTCCTTGCTTCCACTCTTGTGGAGTGGTACTACTAGTCCTCCAAAATCTCCTCACTCCTCAATGATTTGTGGAAGAGCACTGCTAAGGGTCTGCCAGTACTCTACCAAGTTCTTTAAATATTCTTGGTTGTATCTCATCTGGCTCCATAGCTTTATCTACCTTTAACTTGTCTATTTTCTCTAGGACCCTTTCCTCTGTGAAGGGAACCATGTCTATGCCTTCAATTGGATACTTCTTTGTGCCAGTTGTTAGTCCATTTCAGTCTGCTTCCTGTGTGAAGACTGAGCAGAAGTATTCATTGAGTGCCTCTGCCTTCTCCTCACCTTGCTCTGTGGGCTGTCTTTCCTATTTTGTGCTTCTAACAATGTCCCCTTTGGTCTTCTTTTTTCTCATATGTACCTGTAGAAAGTTTTGTTATCCTTTTTTACTTCCTGAGCTATCCTAACCTCTGTCTGAGCCTTTGCATTTCTTATCACTTTTCCTGTCTGTTTTAGTTTATGTTTGTATTCTATTTTGTCCACTCATTCCTGACTCCTTGTACTTTCTGAAAGATATGCTTTCTTTCACCATGGCTGCCACCTCCTTGGATATCCATAGTGGATTTTTCCTCCTTTTGTTCTTACTAACCTGATGGGCACACTGTGATGCGACTGTGGTAATTACATCCTTCAACCTTGTCCAACATTCCTTAATGCTCCCTTCTGTTGTGTTACTAAGGTTGTTCCTCAGGCAGGCCTTCATTTTTGTAAAGTCTGCCCTCCTGAAGTCAAGGACCTTCAGTTTGGAGTGGATGGAGTTTTCAGTCCTTTTTACCCTGAACCATACCATGCTATGGTCACTGTTGCCTAGGTGGTTCCTTTATTCGATGCCCAGAACCCTATCGCTGTTTGTGAATATCAGATCTTTTTTTTTTTTAGTTGTTTAACCAGGAGTAGCATACTAAGCTGAAAGTCTTTTTACAGGAGCGACCTGGGAGCACAAGGAAGTTAAGTGACTTGCTCAGAGTCACACAGTATGCAAGTGGAAGCTGTGGGATTCAAACCCAGGTCTAGTCTGCTGGATGTCACCAGATTTGCAGCTCAGAGCCTTAAACCACTGTGCTGTACTGCCTCCCCTAGATCTAGAATCATGTTACCTCTTGTGGGTGATGTCGCTAGTTGACTGAGGTCTGCTTCCTGTACTGTGACTAGGAATTCCCTGCTTTTTTTGTGATGCTGCTGTGTGGGTACTCCAATCTATATCGAGTAGATTGAAATCCCACACCAGCACCACGTCCCCTTGCATGACATCTGGAGGATGGTTTCAGGATTTCTTTACCCTAGTTTCTTCCTGATTTGGGAGTATAAAGATTATTTTTACTCAAATGGGTTTCTGACTCCCTACCCCAATTGTGATCCATAGATCCTCTGTTTCCTTTTGTACCTGCTGCATTTCTGTAGCTACCCCATCCCTTTTTCCCAGTCCTATATCTCCTAAACAAGTTATACCTCAGGATAGTCACCTCCCAACCATGATTGTTTGTGAACCATGTTTCAATCACGACAACCGAGTCTCATCATGCCTCTGCTATTGTGGTAGTGAGGTCAGTCATCTTGTTAGCCAAACTGTGGAGGAGGCAGTATAGCACAGTGATTTAAGGCACTGAACTGCAAATCTGGAGACCTGGTTTGATCCCACAGCCCCACTTGCATACTGTGTGACCCTGAGCAAGTCACTTAACTTCCTTGTGCTCCCAGGTAGCACCTGTAAACAAGCTTTAGCATTGTGTGCTAATCCTGGTTAAAAATTGCAATAAAAAAGACTGCATGCATTGAGGCACAGTGCTGACCATTCTTTCTGTTTCACTTTGTTTTCATGACCCCCCTTGTTCTTATTGTTTTCCTTTGCCTTGTTTATGTTTTTTTTTCTCCTTTCCATTGCTCTGGTCATTTGCAGAGTCAGAAAAGGTTTCATGTTTCCTGCTATCTGCTTTTGCTGTCCTGGAGTGTATGGATATGGTACTAGCTAAACAGAGACAGCAGGCTCTGTGTGTGCTTCTCCTAGAGCTACCATCATCTCCCCTCCTGCTAGTTTAAATGTCCCACACAAACATCAAATTTCTGTCCCAGCGCCCTGACTCCCTCCTTAGTCAGATGGAGGCTGTCGCATTTAAAGAACTCCCTTTCCCAGAAGTTGCCCCAGTTTCTGACAAAGTCATGCCCCTTTGTATGGCACCAGTCCTTAAGCCATGTATTGGGCTCACTTAGATTTCTCTCTGATTTTCTGCCCGTTCTTTCCCCTTTTCCCAAACAGGCAGAATTTCTGAGAATGCAATGATGAATGAAAATGAAACCAATTTCTCATTGAGCTGCACAATGTGCTCCTTAATTTCACTGACTGACTGGCTAACAATGCTCCTGATCCATTTAGTATCCAGACCAATTTTCCTCCCCAGAAGGCACAACCTACTACCTCCCTTGCAGGGCAGTCTCCTTTACCATGACCTCCAATCCCTTAGGTTCAAGGTCGTGCTCTTGAGGAATTAGAGTATGCTGACTTACACCTTTCTGAAGGGGTTCTGGAGGGCCTTAGAGTTTCTTGGAAACCATCTGCCAGAAATACTTATGCTTCTAAGTGGAAAAGATTTTGCATCTGGTGCTAGCAGAGAAAGCTAGACAGCCACCAAGGGGGTTTTGTCATTCATTCTGGAGTATATGCCAAACCTTCATTCTCTTGGCATTAGGCCTTCCACTCTCATGGATTAAGTTTATCAGCGTGGGATGTATCCTGTAGATTTGTAAACACTCCATGATCCAGGAGTGTGGGATTGTCAAATGCTTTTTTGTAGTTGATCCATGCCACACTATGGTTTCAGCACTTTTTGCATCTCTCTATTATGGCTTTATTCAACAGAGATGATCCTTTGTACCATATGATTTTCTTTTATTGCCTTTTGTTCTATTACCTTGAGCTTGTTGCAATCTAAATGATTCTAGACTCTGCCAGCAATACATAAACTATACACTGCAACTGATGCAGACAAATAGGTTATTGGGCAATAGTTCTTGGGAGATTAGCAGGCTCAGCTTTGATGAGAAGCATAGTATTCTGTTTTTAGCCAGATTGGTGTTAGCTGTATGTGCATATGAACAGTTTTTTCAAGTGGCAAAATCATACTAACATACTATTTGCCAGTAGATTAGGCTACGGTCTATCGAGTCTGCTCGAACCTAGATCCTTAGTTGGGTGGAGACCCTCCCATCCCTTGTTCTCTAGAAACCCTATCATCCATCCCCACCCCCGGACAGGCTATCATCTGATACATCCACTTTCTGTGTCTGTCCCACCCTCTCTGAAGCCCTCCACTGTGGATCTCTGAACCAGCTCACCAGGCAGTGCATTCCAAGGGTCCACCACCCTCTCAGTGAAAACCTCCTCCTCTTTCCCCCTCACCCTTCCTCCTTCCAACTTCAAACCATGCCCTCTGGTGATACCTCCCTGCTTTAGTCTAAAGATCCCCTCCATGTTTACCCTATTTATTCCCTTGAGGTACTTGAAGACCTCAATCATCTCCCCCTCCTCTCCTCCAATGAAAACAGGCAGAGCTCCCAAATCTGTCCTCATACGTCAAATCCCCTAGCCCTTGTATCATCTTTGTTGCCCTCCTCTGTACCCTCTCCAGGAGCTGTATGTCCTCTTCAAGTGTGGTCTCCAGTACTGTACACAGTACTCAAGGTGTGGTTTAACCAGTCCATTGTACAGCGGCAGAATCACTTCTTGCTCCTAGAGGTGATCCCCTTATGATGCATACCAACATCCTGTTTGCCTTGCTAGCTGCTCTCCTGCACTGCTCAGAGTTATTCATATATGCATCCACCATGACCCCAGGTCTCTTTTCCCTATTGAGGCCTCCAGCGCCTCCCTCCCAGAGTGTACCTGTGTTTAGGGTACTTCAACCAAGATGCAACACCTTGCACTTGGTGATATTGAACTTTAATTTCCATATGTGAGCCTAGCTTTCCAGGGTGTCCAGGTCCCCTTGCAGGGCCAACCTCCCTCTTCTCCTCAACTACTGCTCCCATCTTGGAGTCATCCACAAAGAGACCCATTTCACACCCTATACCTCCCTGATGTCCGAGTATGTATGCATTAAACAGGATCGGATCCAGGGACCCAGTCCTGTGGTACCCCACTACCAACCTCTCTAGGGTTCGAGAGCTCCCCACAGACCACTATCTCTGAGTGCATCCAGCTAGCCAGTTTTCAATCCATCTGACCATCAAAGGGCCTACTCCTAACCCCATCAGTTTCTCCACCATTGTGGGGGACAGAGTCAAACGCCTTGCTGAAGTCCAAGAATAATATATCCACAGGCTTACCCCTGTCCAGTTCTGATGTTACCCATTCATAGAAATCCACAAGGTTGGTTTGACATGATCTACCTGGCACAAACCCATGTTGCCGACTATCCAGACCTCCCACCTCCCACCTCCTCGAAGTACATCCCCAATCATTCCTTTAGTATACTCTCCATTAATTTTCCCACCACCAAGGTCAAACTGATGGGTCTATAGTTACTTGGTACTTCCCTCGACCCCCCCTTTATGGATTGGTACCACATGTGCCTCTCGCCAACCTTTGTGTTCTCCTGTCTCATGACCTGCTGAAAAAGCTCCGCCGGGTGCAGCCAGTATGTCCGCCAATTCCTATAGTACTTTCGGATGAATGCCATCCGGCCCTGAGATTTGTCTTTCTTTAGGCCTTGAGGGCTAACCACACCCTTTGGCGGAGATAGCATTATCCGTCCCTCCACCTTACTGGCCTTTTATCCTCACCAGATGTGACACCTGGGGTACCTCTCTCCTCCTCTTGCTCCATTTCTGTTGCTCCCTGATCCCACTTACTGATGCTTCTATCCCTTCATGCCTTGCTTTGTAGATATCCATCCCTCCCTAGTGAACACAGAGGCAAAGTACTCAAAATACCTCTGCCTGGTCCCTCGCCTCTTCCACCCACCCTCCTTCTGACCTCAATCTGCTGAGATGGCCCTTAGTTTTTTTCCACTCCCCAATGTACTGGAAGAACCCCTTTCCCTCCATGTATCCCTGTGCCAGCCGCTGCTCTTACTGACTTTGCTCCCTCACCATACGGGTGGTTTTCTAGATGCAAGCTGGTACATTTCTTATCCCTAACCCCTCTTGTTGTTTTATATTTTTGTAGGCCTTCTTTTCTCTGACTGCTACTTGTACCTCACTGGACCACCAGCATGGTTTATGTGACCTTGCTCCTTACGCTTCAACTAGCGCAGATCCCAACTGCCTCATGAAGTCCCTGTTTATGACCTCCCATCTCCTTTCCACACTTGTTGTTGAGGTAATCCCCATCAAGTGATCCTTGAGAATATTTCCTATGCCCATAAAGTCTGCCCCCCCTGAAGTCCACTGCCAGTGTCCTAGATGTCACTCCCCCATGCTTATTTGAAACCAGACAGTATTGTGGTCCTCCCAGTCAGGGGTCCTGTACAACCATGTCCCTTACCAGATCCCCATCTGCCAGAACCACATCCAGGACATGCCCCTCCCTTGTGGGCTCCATCGCTGTGTTAAGAACACATCCTGGAAGCCATCCAGCAGCCTCTGCTCCTTGGCCACCTTAGGAGGACATGGTTACCAGTTTGTACCTGGCATATTAGCTCCCCATCAACATCACTCCTTCCCCTTTGTTCCACACTGGGCAATGATGTTGTCCAGCAAACCATCCTCTAGAACATCACTCATCCTGGGGGCCTATATGCTACACCCACTTGACCTTATCTCCTGCTGGGGATCATGTGACTCCATAAGGCCTCCACGCTTCCTCTCCTTCTACCATAGCAATTTTCTATGTCATCTCTAATGAACATAGCCACTCCACCCCTCTGCCCTCCTTTCTATCCTTCCCAAGCATAGTGTACCCCAGTGCGTTTAGGTCCCAGTCATGGTTTTTGTTGGCCCACATCTTTGACCGCACACATCAACCTCCAACAGCATGGCCTGAACTCTGGCAACTTGTTTCCCAAGCCCTGGCATTTACTAACACCAACCCCCACCCTTATCCCTGATTCTCTTGTCAAATCCCACCCAGATTCCTTATACTTCATCCTCCCTGCTCCTCCTGAAACCTCCACCTCCAGTCTGTTTCCTCCCCTTGGGCTTGAAGGCTACTCCCTCATCTGGAGGAGAGGGCTTCTGGTCAGTCCCTCCCTATCCCTTCCCCTCCAGTTTAAACCCCACCTTTCTTGTATGTAGTCAGCCATCCCTGTTTAAGGACTTCTTCCCTAATGGGGCAAGATGAAACCTGTCCTTGGCATATAGTCCCTTATCCTCCCAAACTCCATTCCAGTTCCCTAACACCCCCAACCCATTCTCTTCACCCCACTTCCTGAGCCAGTCATTAACCTCTGTGAGCTTCATTTTTTTCTCCACTGAGGCCTTTGGTACTGGCAATATCTCTGAAAAGGAAATGTTGCATCCTTTATCCAGACAGACTCTGGCAAGTTCTTGGAACCTTGCTTGGATTTCCAAAATGCTATTTCCCTCTAGATCATTAGTTCCCAAATGCACCAGGAAATCCGGCTTTTCTCCACAATCCCGAACCATTTCATACACCATGAACTTTGCTCTGTGCACTGTCAGCCCAGAGATACTCACTATCTTCACCTGGCTATGGCATCCACCCCCCTGTCCCTCCCACTGGATACCCCCAATCATCAGGTCTCCCAATAACAGAACCTTACAGCCATCATCCTTATGGTTACCTCACTATGCCCTCTCAGCCCCCTCCCCTTTATTCATGATCTCAATTTCATGGGAGTCTTCCTGCCTTATTAGAGACCCCTTGTCACCCTCCCCTTCTGCCTCCCTTGCTATTTTGCCCACTTAACTCAAACCCCTCTGAATAGGTGTCCCTTAACCTCTCTTATCTGAACCATTTATCCTGGCCCTGATGGCTTCCCCTTCCCCCACACTGCCATCCTCCCCTCTTGTAATAGTACCCCTGCCTCCAGAGGCTCTCTGTGGGTCCCCTTTAGCTAGGGCCCCATCCTTGGTACTGACCCCTGCTGAAGGGGGGCTCTTCTCCCACCTCCTTGTCTCCCAGTTTCTCTCCAATCATGGTCTCCTCCCTCATGTCTGGAATATGTTGCATCTCCCCATTTGCTGTAACATACTGTATAACCCTTATTTTCTCTGTAAATTAATTTACGCTTTATTCATAGGTCAAGATACTTCCCATAGATTTAAGTTTACAGCAGAATAATTGTAAAAGCTAAAAATACACATTTTGTTTATAGTAAACGGTGCAGGGGATAAGGACAGGATTGTAGTCTTTCCTTGAGTGGCTCTACCACCTTCACCTCTGATCGCACTCTTTCATCATTTCAGGCTGGGGAAATGGGAAGCAGCACCAATTATTTTATTTGCTTTTTCCAGTGTCGCACACCAAATGGTGATGCTGTACGTGACTTGTTAGAAAATGGAATTATTTTGCTTGTTATCATGAGCACACATGGAAGAAAATGGATGCAGTTTTCAGAATCCGTTCATTCGTATTTTTCTACTGACCACATATTCATTAATAAGAAAATATAGCCTGAAATAGGGGTCATATTGGGGGGGTGTGTGCTGGCTGGTGAGGACTGACCTGAGGCAAGCATCGGGTTTTCACCTCTGATCGCGCTCTTTCAACATTTCAGGCTGGGGAAATGGGAAGCAGCACCAATTATTTTATTTGCTTTTGTGGGTGTTGCATGCCAAATGGTGCAGAGTTCTGGTGTTAAAGACTATTCAAGCTGCTGATTCTGCCACATCATATGGGCTTCTAGAGCTGTGCAGCTGTACAGCCTGAAATAGGGGTCAATATTGTGGGGGTGCGCTGGCAGGTGAGGACTGACCTGAGGCAAGCATCGGGTTTTCACTCGTAACACAGTTGATCACTTTATTAAAAAAAAAAGAAACTGTGCTTGTTGTTGAGACTTGTGGGCACACTGCAACAAAGAATACAGGTGTAGTTCATGGATAGCTTACCTCAAGGTTAAGTAATTACCATGGATACGCTAATATGTGCTGGGGGTTGAACCGCGCAGAATTTAAGCTACGCGGTAATATTGCGTTATACAGTATATGTTTCCCCTTCTCCCTCTGGGACTAAGTCTATCCTTTCCATAGCTGGTCTGTGATGCCCTATGGGTATCCGACTCCTCCCGGCCTCTGTATAAGTTTCTCATTTCCACCAACCCCTTCCTCCCCTCTAGGTTGCTTAGTAGCTCAAATTTATTGTGACACTCTATGTTAGCCTCCAACAAGTAACCCAAGTTTCCTGACTGCATCTCTAAACTGCCCTCTTCTTCCTCTCTTGCTCTGTTCACCTTAGGAGCTCCTTCTCACAGTCTGCTGTTTTAGGCTTCCGACAACAGCCCTCCTGACTCTTCCCTCCGGTCTCTTTGTATTCAGAATGTTCACCCCATCGCTTTTCCCTTAGCATCAACTTCCCTATCTAAGGGTCCTCTGTCCCTAATATCCCCTCCTGCTTGCTGTAACATAACGTCCTGTAATTTTCAGAGCGTTGCCCCAGCCTCCCTCAGCCCCACCTTTCTGCTGCCCATATCCACACCGCTTATCCTTGAACACCCCCCAGCTCCTCAGCTTACTCCTTAACCAATATACCTCACTCTGATACAAGATAACTGTCTACAGTGGGCAGCCCTCTCCAGGCCCAATTGAGAATTATTGCCATCCCACAGCCTGTGCGGCCTACAACCCTTCTGAAGATGCCTACCATGGTGGAATATGACCACCCTGTTTATCCCTCTGTTTATACAGCACACCCTTTCTCAGTCCTTTCCCTGGAATACAGTTTCTCTCTATACTGACTGTAGTTATTTACAAACCCAATTTCAACCCCACCAATAAAGTTCCCAAGTCTCACAAACACATACAGTCCAGGTGTGTGTTCGGTCCCACTAACAGTGTGTGTAAGCAGACATCAGGATCCGTATGGATGTCACAGGCCCACTCAGCCCTGTTGTTTCAAATTTCAGTCACAAACAGAAATACCAGCCCTTCAATCCCAACCCCAGTGGCTTTTCAGTATTTAAGAAAGCCTACAAACAGGATGGGTGGGAGGCTCTACCAAACACCAGGCAAACAACACATTTAAATTTCCTCTAATTAACCCTGCCAAACAACTGTCCCCAAGCCTCCAAAGTTACAATATCACAGCCCAAGTAACAGTTCTAATTCAAGGCAATAATTTTAACACATAGAACTAATTTCACTTACAAACTATTCAAATATTTCAGTTAAAACAGAATATAACCCCAGACCTCTGTCCTACCAGCCTGCTGCTTAAGTTCCCAAGTAACAATGAAGGCCAAGGTAATTCCTGTTTAAAGACAAGGTAATTGCAGCTAATGTCCCCTCCCCCTAACACCAGGCAAACAACACATTTAAATTTCCCTCTAATTAACCCTGCCAAACAACTGTCCCCAAGCCTCCAAAGTTACAATATCACAGCCCAAGTAACAGTTCTAATTCAAGGTAATAATTTTTAACACACAGAACTAATTTCACTTACAAACTATTCAAATATTTCAGTTAAAACAGAATATAACCCCAGACACCTCATGGTGTAGTAATGTTAGTACCTTTAGCCATAAGTAGGGCATTGCATCTGGACCCTGGGTTTTCCAGTTGGGGGCCTTCTTTAACTCCAGTTTGATTACACCAGGCCACTCCAAATCCCTGGAAATGCTATTTTTAAGCTGTCTTTTATTTTCTGTATTCAGTTTGCATCCCTATTATGTTCACTTGGGTCTTAATAGATCATTCTCTAGAATTCCTCAGTTTTTTTTCTAGTGGTATTGTTACTTTGGTGAATTCACTGATTAATTATTGGATTACTCTTTTTGCAAAAATTGATGCCACATTTATTACATTTATTTGGATTTATATGGTCTCTTTCTAGAATGCATTCACTGATGATTTATCAGTATTCTCTTTTGGCCAAAACCCTTGTCACATTCAGTATAGGTATATGGTCTATCTCCACCAAAGTGAATTCAGCTAATGAATTATCAGTCAATCCTTCCTGACAAAACATTTATCATATTCATCACATTTCTATGGCCTCTCCAGAATGAGTTCACTAATGAATTGTTAGGTCATTTTCATCCCAAAATTCTTGTCACATTCATCACATTTACATAGTCTCTCTCAGATTTAGTAGCTCCAGATGTTTAGGGATTTCTGATACTGTGACGAGAATGAACATTTTTATGGCCTCTCTCACTGATTAGTGTCTTCAAATGTTTAGGGATTTCTGATACCATGACAAGAATGGACCCCATTCTTTAGCTAGGGCATATTCAAAACTCAAGAAATTAGTACTGTATTAGTCTTTGATGTTTGCTGAGAGCGCTCTTCTCAGCGCATGCAACATCCCCAAGATGGTTTCCTTTTGAAGTTCACAAGGTCAATGGAAATTCAGGTGAGTTACGTAATAGTAACAGTACATAATTTCTAGCTTGTCCTCGTAAGTTCACTTAACTGTTTCAGTCCTCTGGGCTGGCCTGTCAATCTTTTTAAATTTTGTGACTTGCCTATCTCTTCTTCTGCCACTATGGGATCATGTTTACCATGGTCTAACACTGTGGCAGGGATGGTACTACTTTTCAAGGATATGGCACCTTGTCCAACCTTTTCCCTAGTTCCTAGGCTTGGGTCGTGCACTTTTTTATCCTGGGATTTGTGCGCCCTGTTTCTAATTCCATTTTTATCACTTTCAATGCTATATAGTTGCTTGCTTTATACAGCAGTCTTGACTTGGTGAGATTATGTAAAAAACAAGGTCCCCAACATGAAGGTACTCACCAAGACTTGAATATGAAATAATTGTAGCTTGTCACCAGTGTCACTATTTGCTCCACCAATGATTCGCCACTTCTCACTTCATCACTCTATCCGAGCCTCTCTCTCATGGGCTTAGTGTCTCCAAATGTTTAGGGATTTCTAATATCGTGGCAAGAATGGACCCCATTCTTTAGCAAGGGCATATTCAAAACTCAAGAAATTAGTACTGTATTAATCTTTGATGTTTGCTGAGAGCGCTCTTCTCAGCACATGCAACATCCCCAAAATGGCTTCCTTTTGAAGTTAATAAGGTGCCACAAGTATTGGTAGCATATTTAAATGTGCCTGAAAGTTCTTTTTGATCAGTCCCATTGCTCCAAGCACTACTGGAACAATTTGTGTGTCCTTTTTCCACATCAGTTTGGTTTCTGACTGCATATCTTGGTATTTCATGATTTTGTGTCTCTGTACGCAGCACACTGTAGTCACTAGGGGTGGTTATTTCAATCAGCAATGCTACCTTTGTTCTCTTTTCTTGTATTACAATATCAGGTTTTCTTGCTTCCACTTTCTTGGCTGTTGGTATTGGGTGATCCCATGTGATCATTACTTCTTCATTCTCTGTGATTCTTTATGGTTCATGTTTCCAGTGTCTCTCTGCTACCTGTACATTATAGTGTTTGCACAGTTTCCAGTGAATCAGTCTTGCTACACTGTTGTGTCTTTCAGTATGCAGGCCTTCTGCCATGAGTTCTTCACATCCAGCCACGAGATGCACAACTGTTTCTAATTCTGTACTACAGAACCTGCACTTGTCTGTTTCTCCTGTTTTTTTCCTATGGATTTTGTGAACTATCTTGTGCATAGCCCACTATCTTGGGCTGCCATTATCAGTCTTTCATCTCGTGGTCTAAATTCACCTCTTTTTAACCACTCATTGGTCAGGGCTTGATCAACCTGTGGTTGCTCCAGTAGCTTCCTGTATTTTCCACTATAATTATGGGCTTTCCAATTGTTTTTTCTTTTCTGTTGGTCTTTATCCTTATACTCCTTTTTCTGATTCTTTTCATTTTCTGTTGCTGACAATTCCTTATCTACTTGTGGATTGACATCAATCTCTGCTACCCATCTGAAGGCTTCTCCTAATTTAATGAGTGAAGTCATTTTTAGGCTTATTTTCTTCATGTTGCAAGACCTTGACTATATTTGGGTCCAAGGATGTCTGTAAGTATGTATGTAGCCCCACTATTGTGGATCTATATGTAATCAATCTCAATGAGGCCTTGCCTCCTCTGCCCTTGGGATGTATAATCTTGGCATGCTCTGATTTTTGTATATTAATTGGTGAGCATGAACCATTTTTCTTGTTTTTATATCTAGCTGGTTCAACACTTTGCCAGTCTATCACACCAAAGCTGTATGATATCACTGGAAGGACGAGCTGGTTTACAGCTTGCACTTTATTTCGTGTTGTCAAAGCAGTTTTCAGAATTCACTTATATCTCTCCAGAGGAGTTCACTGATGAGCCATCAGGGTATCTTTGTATCTAAAACTCTTGCCACATTCTGCACATTTATCTGTCTCTGGCCCAGAGAAGCCTTTTCTCAGCTGAAATGTGAGGAGTTTGCTCAGTTCTTCGCAGATAAGGTTGCCAGCATCAGGTCTGGCATCGGCCCGGCCTCTCCTATGAGGGATTGTGGTGATCGGCGTGAAGTGGCATACACTCAGTCTATCTGCTTAGATTTTCACTGGCCAGAATTCGCAGACATTGTGAAGATCATCCAGACATTGCACCCAACCAGCTGTAGTTTGATCCGGCCCTACACCTCTTAGTAGGATGTGTAGATGTGATCTGCCCGACCTTGCTGAAATTGTCTGGAGGTCCTTGGAAATGGGGGTCTTTCCAATCCTCTTAAGGAGGTAGTCATTCAACCACCTTAAGAAATCTTCCTTGGGCATAGATTGTCTAGCTAACTACCGCCTATCTCTAACCTGCCATTTGTTGGTAAGGTTATTGAAAAGGTGGTTTCACTGCAACTGGATGATCACCATACAACTCACAGGGTCTATGATACTCTTCAGTTCAGATTTAGGAAGAAGCACAGCATGGAGACTGCACTTGCCTGAATATAGAATGATGTCCTAATGGCAAGAGATTGAAAGGCACATACCATTCTGGTTCTTCTTGATCTTTCTGCAGCACTTGACACTGTAGACCATGGAGTGCTGTTGGAGTGCCTGTGGCTTTTTTTATGGGCTGTCTGGTACAGTCCTCAAATGGTTTCACTCATTCCTCACAGACAGGTCTCAGAGAGTTGCCACTGGAATTGATTCCTCTGGCACTTACTCCCTGCCCTGCAGGGTGCCACAGGGCTCCATTTTGGCCCCCATGAAAGTTTGCAGTGTACATGCTGCCATTGGGAGATATCATCAGGTTATACAGTGTGAGTTTTCACTACTATGCAGATGATACTTAACTGTATATGTCCTTTCTACCCAGACAGAATGATGCACTCTCTGTGCTAAATAACTGCCTGAGATCGAAACCTGGATGAGTATTAGCTGGATGAGACTGAATCCAGATAAGACTGAGGTGTTAGTGGTGGACCCTGGTCATCTGGGGCAGGTATGGGGGTAGGACAGGCATCTGGTCTTTCAGTTGATGGCATACAGCTCACTACCTCAGACCGAGTACATAACCTTGGTGTTACTTTTGATGATGGTCTGACACTGAAATCTCAGGTGTCAGCTGTTGTCAAATCCTCTTTTTACCATCTGAGGAATATCACCCAGGTGAAACACTTGGTTCCTCCAGATGATCTTCCAACATTGGTCCATGCCTTCATCACTACCCACCTGGATTACTGCAATTCCCTCTACCTAGGGCTTCCAGGGGTTGATATCTGCTGCTTGCAGTTGGTGCAGAATGCAGCAACCAGGCTTCTGACTGGGACTTCTAGGTCCAGTCATATTATGCCTGTGCTCTGCGAACTGCACAGGCTGCCTATTCAGTGGTGGATCACCTTTAAGGTTGGCTTACTAACTTTTAAAGCCTTACATGATCAGGGTCCCAGTTACTTGCAAGACCTCTTGGTACCCTACCACTCCTCCATTCTCTTCAGTCCTGAGTGAGGATTGCCAGAGATTCCCAGGTGTGACTAAAACATCTGGTGCCCATGCATTTTCTTTTTCAGCTCCAACCTGTGGAATTCTCTACCTCATCGGTTAAGAGAATGCATCACCACCAATAGGTTCAAAATTGAGCTAAAAATGTATTTATTTAAAATGACCTTCCTAATTATGGTTAATCTGTTTTATTCTCTTGTTCTAAATTGTATTTATATCTGATTTTATGTACAGCACTGTGATCTTAAAAGGTGCTATAAAAATAAAGTTTGATTGATTGAGGACACTGAGGAGTTGCATGCCCTCAGGCAGACAATGCCCCCACCCCCCCCAAACAGGTACTGGATACTGAGTGCAGATCCACACCTGAAGTGAACCCATGGACATCAATGGCATACCTCTTTGATTTCTGGTGTACACAAGTTAGGATACTGAGGAGTTGTATGGCCTCAGGCAGCCAATGCCCCCTTGGCCAAAAGCAGATATTGGATCATGAGTGTAGAGCCACACCTCAAGTGAAATCATGGACATCAATGGTATACCTCCATGAGACTAGATGCAAACATGTTAGGACACTAAGGAGTTGCACAGAGTCAGCCAGGCAATGCCCCCCAAACCTGGTATCCAGAGTGCAAAGCCACAGACCCAGTAAAGCCATGGACATCAATAGAATACCTCCTGATACAGGTGCACAGAAGTTAGGACACTGAGGAGTTGCATGGTCTCAGCTAGGCAATGGCTTCAGCCTCCACAGACAAGGTATTGGATCCTGAGTGCAGAGCCACAACTCAAGTGAAGTAATGGAGATCAACAGTATACTTCTGATAAAAGCTGCACATAAGTTAGGACACTGAGGAGTTGCACAGCCTCAGCCAGGCAATGCCCACACACCTTGAGACCAGGTATTAGATGCTGAGTTCACAGCTACAGCTCAACTAAAGCCCCACACCCCAGGTATTGGATCCTGAGTGCAGAGACACACCCCAAGTAAAGCTATGGACATCAATGGTATACCTCATTCATACCAGCTGCACACAAGTTAGGACAGTGAGGAGTTGCACAACTGAGCCAGGCAATGCCCCCACGACCCTGCCGCACCAGGAATTGGATCCTGAATGCACAGCCCCAGTAAAGCAATGGACATCAATGGTATACCTCTCCGATACGAGTTGCACACAAGTTAGGACACTGAGGAGTTGCATGGTCTCAGCCAGGCAATGCCCCCACAGCCCAGGAATTGTGTCCAGAGTGCAGAGCCACAGCCCAACTAAAGGAACAAACATTATCATCATACTCCCCTGATACCAGTTACACAGACGTTAGGACAATGAGTAGTTGCATGGTGTCAGCCAGGCAATGCCCCCACCACCGCAGAGGAGATATTGGATCCTGAGTGCAGAACCACAGCCTAAGTAAAGCCATGGACATCAACAGTATACCTCCCTGATACCAGCTGTACACAAGTTAAGACAATGAGATGTTGTATGCCCTCAGGCAGGTGATGCCCCCACCCACCCAGAACAGGTATTGGATACTGAGTGCAAACCCACAGCTGAAGTGAACCCATAGACATCAACGGCATACCTCCCTGATAACAGGTGCACACAAGTTAGAAAACTGGGGAGTTGCACGGCTTCAGCCAGCAAATTTCCCCCACCCCCAAAAGCAGGTATTGGATCATGAGCGTAGACCCACAGCTCAATTGAAGTCATGGACATCAATGGTATACCTCCAAGAGGCCAGCTGCACAAATGTTTGGACACTGAGGAGTTGCATGGCGTCAGCCAGGCAATGCCCTCACCTGGTATCCAGAGTGCAGAGCCACAGCCCCAGTAAAGCCATGGCCATGGATGGAATACCTCCCTGATACCAGGTAGACACAAGCTAGGACAATGAGGAGTTCCACGGCCCCCCCAGAGCAGGTATTGGATCCAGAGTACAGAGCCACAGCCCAACTAAAGGCATAGACATAGAAACATAGAATTTAATGGCAGATAAGGACCACTTGGCCCACTGAGTCTGCCCATTTCTCTACCTAATGGATAAGCTGCAGATCCTAGTTACCAACCGCCTACTTCCTCCTATCCCCAACCCCTAGAATTGCCTTATGTCTATCCCATTCATTCTTAAATTCCCCACTGTTTTTGACTCCACAACCTCTTCAGGAAGGCCATTCCATACATCCATTACCCTCTCTGTGAAAAAACTTTTCCTCACATTATCTCTGAGCCATCCCACTACTATCTTCAAATTGTGCCCCCTTGTTCTTGCACATTTTTTTTCTGAAAGATGCTACCCTCTTGGATTTTGTTGATTCCCTTGAGGTACTTGAAAGTTTCTATCATGTCTCCCATCCCTTGTTTCTTCAAGGGTATACATATTAAGCTCCTTAAGTCTCTCTTCATATGTCTTCTGGTGCAGACCCTACACCATTTTAGTTGCCCTCCTCTGGACTGCCTCCATCCTGCCTATGTCCTTGCATTGATTGGGTCTCCAGGTATTCCTCTCTGACAACAGGTGCACACAAGTTAGGACACTGAGGAGTTGTACAGCCTCAGCCAGGCACTGCCCCCACACCATAGATATTGGATCCTGAGTGCACAGCCACAGCCCCAGTCAGGCCATAGAGATCAATGGTATACTTCCCTGATACCAGCTGCACACAAGTTAGGACACTGAGGAGTTGCATAGTCTCAGCCAGGCAATGCCCCTACCCCCCCCACAGCCCAGGTACTGTACCCAGAGTGCAGAACCACAGCCTAACTAAAGGCATAAACATTATAATTTTACCTCCCTGATACCAGGTGCACAGAAGTTAGGACAATGAGCAGTTACACGATGTCAGCCAGGCAATACCCTCACCCCTTAAGAGCAGGTATTGGATCCTGAGTGCAGAGCCACAGCCTAAGTAAAGCCATGGACATCAATAACCTCCCTTATACCAGGTGTACACATGTTAGGACACTGAGGAGTTGTACGGTCTCAGTCAATCAATAGCCCCACCCCTGACCAGGTATTGGATCCTGAGTGCAGAGCCACACCCCAAATAAAGCCATGGACATCAACGGTATATCTACCTCATACCAGCTGCACAAAAGTTAGGACAGTGAGGAGTTGTACAGCTGAGTCAGGCAATCCCCAGACCCCTGCCACACCAGGACTGATCCCGAATGCAGAGCCACAGCCCCAGTAATGCTATGGACATTAATGGTGTACCTCCCTGATACCAGGTACACACAAGTAAGCACACTGAGGAGTTACATGGTCTTAGCCAGGCAGTGCCCCACAGCCCAGGTACTGTATCCTGAGTGCAGAGCCAACAGCCCAAGTAAAGGCATAAACATTATCATTCTACCTCCCTGATACCAGGTGCACAGAAGTTAGAACAGTGAGCAGTTGCACGGTGTCAGCCAGGCAATGCCCCCAACCCCTCAAAGCAGGTATTGGATCCTGAGTGCAGACCCACAGCTGAAGTGAACCCATAGACATCAATGGAATACCTCCCTGGTATCTGGTGCACACAAATTAGGAAAGTGAGGAGTTGTATGGCCTCAGCCAGCCAATGCCCCCCTGCCCAAAAGCAGGTATTGGATCGTGAATGTAGAGCCACACCCCAAATAAAGCTATGGACATCAACAGTATATCTCCCTCATACCAGCTACACACAAGTTAGGACAGTGAGGAGTTGTAAAGCTGAGCCAGGAAATGCCCCGACCCCCACCACACCAGGGATTGGATCCTGAATGCAGAGCCACAGCCCCAGTAAAGCCATGGACATTAATGGTATACCTCCCTGATACCAGGTGCACACAAGTTAGCACACTGAAGAGTTGCACGGTCTTAGCCAGGCAATGCCCCCACAGCCCAGGTACTGTATCTGGAGTGCATGATAATGTTTAAGCCTTTACTTGGGCTGCCCAAGTAAAGGCATAAACATTATCATTCTACCTCCCTGATACCGGGTGCACTGAAGTTAGAACAATGAGCAGTTGCACGGTGTAAGCAAGGCAATGCCCCCACCCCCTCAGAGCAGGTATTGGATCCTAAGTGCAGAGTCACAGCCCAAGTAAAGCCATGGACATCAACAGTATACCTCCCTGATACCAGCTGTACACAAGTTATGACACTAAGGAGTTGCATGCCCTCAGGCAGGCAATGGCCCCACCCCCCAGAACAGGTTTTGGATACAGAGTGCAGACCCACAGCTGAAGTGAACCCATGGACATCAATGGCATGCCTCCCTGATACCAGTTGCACACAAGTCAGGATACTGAGAAGTTACATAGATACATAGACAGTGTAGGCAGATAAGGGCCTCTGGCCCACCCAGTCTGCCCATTTAAGTTTGTAAGTTCAGTTTATGTTTTCCAGGAAGTCTGTTGCCCCTTACCCCTGACCTCCATAATTCCTTTATGTCTATCCCATGAATTCTTAAATCCCATGATTGTTTCAGCCCCCACCACTTCCTCTGGCAGGGTGTTCCACTTGTCCATCACCTGTTCTGTGAAGAAATTCTTCCTCACGTTTCCTCTGAATCATGCTCCCTCCAACTTCATCCCATGCCCTCTAGTCCTGGAACATCTTTTTCACTTAAAAATAGTGCATTCCTGCACCCTGTTCCTCCCTGTAAGATACTTGTATGTCTCTATCATATCCCCTCTCTCCCTCCTCTCCTCCAGGGAGTACATGTTCAGTTCCTTCAACCTGTCCTCATAGGACTTGTAATGCAATCCATGCACCATCTTTGTTGCCCTCCTCTGAACCTTCTCTACTCTGTCTATGTCCTTACGTAGGTAAGGTCTCCAGAACTGCACAGTGTACTCCAGGTGCGGCCTCACTAGTGTCTTGTATAGTGGAATTATGACCTCCTTTTCCTGCTGGTGATGCCCTGCCTACGCATCCCAGCATCCTATTTGCTTTACCTGCTGCCTTGTCACACTGTTTCCCTGCCTTGAGGTCATCAGAGATGATAACTCCAAGATCCCTTTCCTGCTTGGTGCATGCTATCCTCACCCCCAACTGAATATATTGTGCAAGGGTTTTGTGCCCCATATGCATTATCTTGTACTTCCTTGCATTGAATTTCAACTGCCAAACCCTGACCATTCTTCAAGTTTCTGCAGGTCCTTTCATTCTGTCTACACCCTCTGGTGTGTCTCACTCTATTACAGAGCTTTGTGTCATCAGCAACAGTGAAATTCTGCCTTCTAGGTCCTGCACAATGTCACTGATGAAGATATTGAATAGCACCGTCCCAGCACTGATCCCTGTGGTACCCCACTGGTCACTCTTCCCTCTGTGGAGTGACAGCCATTTACCACCACCCACTGTGTCCTACTGCCCAGCCAGTTACCTACCCACCACACTACTGTCCTGCCCACACCCATATTCCCCAGTTTGTGCAATAGTCTTCTATGTGGCACAGTGTCAAAGGCCTTGCTGAAGTCCAGATAGGCCATGTCCACTGCCCTCCCCTGATCCACCTCCCTAGTCACCCAGTCAAAAATTCAATGAGGTTGGTCTGACATGACTTCCCTGGTGAAACCATGCTGCCTTGGGTCCTGTAGTCCATTGACAACCAGATGTTCCACCAATCTCTCCTTCAGTAGTGCTTCCATGATCTTCCCCACTATCGGGTGAGGCTGACTGGTCTGTAGTTCCCTGCTTCCTCTTTGTTCCCACTTTTGTATAAGGGACTACATCTGCTATCCTCCAGTCTTTGGGTACCTCTGTTTCTAGTGATCGGCTAAACAGGATAGCAAGAGGTTCAGCCACCACCTCTCTTAGTTCTTTAAGGACCCTAGGGTGCACCCATCTAGCCCCATTGCTTTATCAACTCTTATTACTTCCAGTTCCTTCAGGACCCTTTCTCGTAAAGGGACTTGTGTCCATTTCTGCACCATTCTCACCCTTGTACTCCATTCAGACCATTTACCTCCTCTTCATCAGTAAAGACTGAGCAGAAATACCTGTTCAATATGTCAGCTTTACTGTTGTCATCCTCCACACAGCCCCCATCCTCCCCTTCAGTCTCACTATCCTCCTTTGCCTTTCTTTTTTCACTTATGTTCCTGTAAAAGGTTTTGTCCTCTACCCACTGATTTTGCAATGTGTTCTTCTGTCTGAGCTTTGGCTTCCTTACTGACCTCCTGCCTCCCTTTGCTTCTCCTGGTACTTCTCCCTATCCCCTTCTGCCTGTGTCTTTTGTATTGCCTGAATGCAATCTTTTGGCTTTCACTTTCTTTGCTACCTCTTTGGAAAACCATAATGGTCTCCTCTTCCTTTCCTCTTGCTAACCTGCTTAATACATAATTCTGTTGCTCTTGTAATCCCCATTTTAAATACTTCCCACTGTTCCTCAACCCTGAATCCTGCCCCATTCCCTTAATGCCTCTTTCAAGTATCTCCCCATTTTCTCAAAGTTTGCCCCCCTAAAATCCAGGATACTTGTTTTTGTATGGTTTGGTTCTGCTTTTTCTGTGATTTCAAACCACAGTGACTGGTGGTCACTGTTCCCCAGGAGCTCCCCCACTCTTACCCCCATCACACTGTCCCTGTTTGTGAGCACAAGGTCCAGTATTGCCTTCTGCTGAGTTGGTTCCATGACCAGTTGCTTAAGGAAGGCACCCTGAAGGGAGTCCAGGATAAATCTGCTCCTAGTTGATGCTGCTGCTGGGATGCTCCAGTCCACATCTGGAATACTGGTCTCCAACCAGTACTACTTCACCCTTGTCTGCCATCCTCTGGATGGCTAGCATCATCTCCCTTCTGTTTCTTCCTCCTGGGCTGGTGGTCTATAGACCACACCTGTGTGGATGGCTGGCCCCATTTTCCTTTCCAGCTTAACCCATAGTATCTCTCCCCATTTTGTTCCTCCTGGATCTCTGTGGCTCTTATGTCATTTTTCACATACAGTGCCCCTCCTCCCTCCCTTCCTGCCTGCCCTGTCTCTTCTGAATATGTTGTAGCCAGGTATGGCCAACTCCCAGTCGTGGTTATCATTACACCAGGTTTCAGTGATGGCCACAATGTCCAGGTCTGACTGCACCATGACAGCCTCCAGATCTTCCATCTTGTTGCTAAGGCTCCTGACATTTGCACACATGACTTTCCATGATTTAACCTCCTAGACTGTTTCGCTGTTCTACCAGCCCCTTCCTTGGTTGTCCTTTATCCCTAGTTCACCTTGCTGTCTGCCCTTCTGCTGAATTTTGCCCTATTCTGTCTATCCACCTCCTGGGTGCTAATCTCCATCTTTTGCACTTGGCTAACCTCCACATCCTTTCCTTCCATTTCTCTGGGTACCTCTATTTGGTTGTCCCTGTTTGGCAGTGTGGCATATGAGTTCTTGAGTGGAATAGGATCTGGGATGTGCTCTGGCTGACTGGTCTAACCTCCCTGAGCCCACTGTCATCCAAGTACTCGCTCTTCTGCATCCTTTGAGGCAGCTGCATTGACTGAGTGGTCTCTGGATAGGGGTGATGGTACTTCTGACCCAGTTTACTTCCACTCTGAGTCTGGCTACCTCATCCCACAGTCCAGAAAGATGCATGCAAATAGGGCAGCACCTCAGTGTCCAGAAGATCTGCCTGAATATGGCCCACAGCCACTGCATTGCACCACTCCCCACATTATGCTGCAGTTATACTGCTATACTTGTCTGCTACTGAAGCTCTCCTAGTTCCTTTTATTAATTTACTGTCCTAAAATCCTGCGACTGTTCCTCTATAATATTTGAAAATACATACACTTCTATCTCACCTCTTTATCCTTACCATCAAAAGGTAACTACAATCACAATAATCTACCTTCTACTAATACAGATTCTATCACAGAATCAGAGCACAATACAAAAACATCTGCTACTTAGCAACAACAAACAGGTGACAACAAACCAAGTTGATGTAGCTTTTTTAAAATAGAAAAAAATGTAGTCTTTAAACCAATAGAAATCAGCAGTTCCAAAAGCACCTTGAACTACAAGAAAGAACACAGTACCACACCTCTGCCACAATAACTAAACAGTTCTAAAACATTGGAGAAAGAAGAGAAAATCAGAGACTGAGCAAAAGATACAATGTACTATAAAGTATTAGGCAATAGGTATACTCAGCTGTTTAACAAAGAAAATAAAGTACCTACCAAAACAGACAGGATACCCACAAATGACACTTAGGTTCTCAATATCAGACACCACCAAAGGCACATACAGAAAGGGTTTAAACTATAGCATTAAAATTAACCACATCAGAGTAGAAAGATCACACTAAATAAATGTGTTGATCCTTCTGACTTCCAACAAATATCTACTACACAAATTTTATATCTTCCTGGAGCTTACAGGGTTGTCTTTCACAATCACCTAAATTTACATAAAACAAAACAATTTTTAAACTGAAAATTATATCAAAAAGCACTTAGCTTTGGGAGCTCTTCTCAAACACAGCCAGTCAGTTCAGAGTTCTAGAATCAGAGTTGTATGGCCTCAGCCAGCCAATGCCCCCCCCCAAAAGCAGGTACTGTATCGTAAGTGTAGAGCCACCGCTCAAGTAAAGTCATGGATATCAACAACATACCTCCCTGAGACCAGCTGCACACATGTTAGGACACTAAGGAGTTGCACGGCCAGAACCAGGCAATGCCCCCCCCAGACCAGGTATCCAGAGTGTAGAGGGACAGCCCCAATAAAGCTGTGGACATCAATGGAATACCTTTCTGATACCAGGTGCACACAAGTTAGGACACTGAGGAGTTCCAAGGCCTCAGCCAGGCAATACCCCCACACTTCCCCAGAGCAGGTATTGGATCCTGAGTGCAGAGCCACAGCCCAACTGAAGTAATGGAGAGCAACAGTATATTTTTTATTTTTATTTTTTTATTTTATTGAAATCTAGGATTACAAATATCTTTGAGCAGGAACTGCTCATTTACAAAGGTTCCACGTCGAAGGAATGGGGGGTATACATACATACAAAAGTCAACATAATAATACATAGTTACACAATAAAAAGAAGTAAGAAACTGAGGCTTAGGAAATTCTAGTAATTCAAAATGTGCCAAATGTTAGATAGCATGACATACCAGCCAAGGGCAATCTTAGAAATAAGCACTGCAGGTGAGAGGGAAGGGGTTATGCAGGCAGGAAGACCATTGATGGAGGGTAGAGGGTGAGGGTAAGAGCTCTAAAGGGGAGAGAGGGGAAGGATAAAGTCAGGAAATGCCCAGGGGGGAAGGGAGAGGGGGCAAGGGGGTAGGCAGGTAGAAGGGGGCAAGGTGGGGAGAGATAGCTGTCAAGACTGAAGTGGAGGGCAGTGAACGGTGGGCCCCTGATTAGGCAAGGCAGTCACGATGACTAGTTGAAATGAGATGAAGTCGGAGTTGTCTCTTAAAAGGGCCAAGAGCAGCAGCAGTAAGAGTTTCTTTGTTGAGAGTATTGTACCACTGTAGTGCTCTGTGGGCAAAGGCCCTCTGGCCCATGGTAGTCCAGCATCTGGGGACAAGGAAGGTTAGTTGTTGTGAACTTCTAGTTCACTGGGTGCCCGGTGGTCAATGAGCAGCTTTTAATGCCCGGGGCATGACCCGAGGAGGACTTTTTGGCTAAGAGGCAGATTTGATACTGTATCCGGCTGATGAGAGGAAGCCATCCTGCCAAGTGTACAGGTCACAAGTGTGTGTAAGTCGGTCAGCCCCAGTTAGTAGCCTGCATGCTCTGTTGAGTGCAACTGTAATTCTGTGGAGGGCAGAAGGAGGCAGAGTCATAAATTGCTAGCCTGTAATCGATGATGGAGGTGACAGAGCTGTTGATAGCCAACCGGAGAGTGTCAGGAGTCATGCAGTGTTTGTGCCTGTAGAGCAGGCCTATACAGATGTTGGTGGCTTTGGCGACAGAATCTATGTGCCGATGGTAGGAGAGTGAGCTGTCCAATGTGACATCTAGGTATTTAAAATCAGGAACATGTTCAAGTAAGGTCCCTGTTTGGTTTAGGATGGTGAGGTCATGGGATTTGTACTTCCTCCTAGAGTTGTAGAAGGTCATAACCTTTGTTTTGCTGTAGTTCATGACCAGTTTGTGTGACTTGAACCATCCTTCGATGTGCATGAATTCAAGCTGTAATTGTTTCTCAAGGAGCTCTGCTTTTTGGTGGTTGGTGAACATGACTGCATCATTGGCGTAGAGCAGCAATTTCTGGTGGCAGACACTGGGAAGGTCATTGAGGAAGAGGCTGAAGAGTAGTGGCCCCAGGATGGACCCCTGAAAGGACTGGCCTTTCTTCCGAGGTGACACTTGCAATCCTAACCCGCTGGACCCTCTCCCCAGAGCCCAATATTTGATAATTGCTTGAATAGGAGTGGGTGGTTCACAGTATCAAAGGCTTTTGTAAGATCGATGAACACTGCCCCTACACAGTTTCCTTGATCGAGCGCGGTATGGATGAAGCCTGTGAATTCTAATAGTGTAGTGGTGGTACTGTGCCCTTTTCGGAAACCATGTTGCTCAGGACACTGGATGTCATATTTTTCCAGGTACTTGACTAGTTGGTCTGAGGCGATGCACTCCAGGGCCTTAAACAATGGAGGTAGGATGGAGATACGTCTGTAGTTGGAATGCAGTGATTTGTCTCCACTTTTGTGTACCGGTGTGATGGTCGCCTGTTTCCAGCGGGATGGGAACTGGGACATCCTTAGAGATAGGTTGAGGACCTTTGTCAGGGGTTCAAGGACTTCTTCAAAGACAAGTGCTAACAACTTCAGGTCAAGGGAGTCACGGCTGTAGCCTGCATTGTGAATGGCCTCCAAATATAGGTTCTGGCTTCATGCACTGGGATCTCCTTGAAGTAGAACTGTGGTGCAGGGTGTAGGAGAGGAGTAGTTGAAGGAGGGTTACTACCAGAGGGGGCATCAAAGAAATTAGAAGAGAAGACACTATCCAAGTTGGAGAATGCATTGTTAAAGGTGTTGGAGTTCCATTTATGTTGAGCATGGTGGGTGGTGACTTAGGGTCCTTGCCTGTAAGGTCTTTAAGGTTACTCCAAATTTTTTTTCCATCACCCCAGGAGTTGGAGAGAGAGTTTCCTTGAAGTACTTGCTTTTGGCGCTCATTTCTGGCTGCTTTATATTTATGAATATCCCCAGGTTTGGATGTTGCATGGGCACAGTGCCAGAGATGATCCCTATGTTTCAGTAAAGTGATTAAATCAGGGGTTATCCAAGAGTTAGCTCTACCCCTGACCTTCAGCTTTTTGAGAGGTGCAAAGATATTGCAGGCCGCAGTGAAGTGGCTGATGAAAAGGTCTAAGGCTTGGTCGATTGGTGTCCAGTCCAGGTGGCTTAGGTGTGTCTTTAGTAGCTCAAGGTACCCCTGCTTTAACACTCTGGTGAGGATTATTTTAGGAGGGGACTTAAAGAATTTGTTTTTCCAGGTACATGTGACCAGTGAGTGGTCACTGATCCCATCAGGGAGCACTGAGACTTTTGAGATTCATTCAGGGTGATTAGTAAGGATCCAGTCCAGAGGTGTGTGCGACCCTGCTCTATAGTTGCTTCTGGAAGGGGTGGTCACAAGCTGGGTGAGGTTCTGTGAAGTGACAGCATCCTTGTAGTTTCTGGCCTCCAGCGATAGCCAATTTATGTTGAAGTCGCCTAGTACTATGAGTTCAGAGTTGTGGTGTAATTCATGTAGGCTTTCTAATATGCTCATAAATCCATTGAACTGATCTTTAGGGGGTAGGTACACAGAGGCAATGGTGAGCTACTTGTTGTGCGCCCCGAGTAGAATTTTAATAGCGAGAACCTGTGAGGGTGGTTTAGGGTTTGAGAACTGGAAGGCTTGACCCAGATAGGAATTCCTCAGGTAGATGGCACAGCCCCCACCTCATTTGGAAACCCTGTCCTGCCTGAATATATAGTATCCAGGGATGGTGACTGCAGTGTCTGGTATCTTGGGGTTAAGGCATGTTTCGACAACAGAGAGTACATTAGGGCTATGTTGCTGGACCCAGGTTTGCAAGATGTCAAGTTTGTTAAGGAGGCTGCAGACACTGATTGAGGCTAATGTGAGGGACCCCTTCCGCCTTTTTGTGGCATGGGGTGCTAGGCCGGTAGGCCCTGGGTTAGGATGAACATTTCCAAATATCAGAAGTAGCATAAGTAGTATCCTAAGAAGGTACACTTTAATCATTTTTCAGACTAGTTTTGTTGTAGGGCATCTAATCCTCTTGGCCTTGCTGGTCTGCATTTGCCCCATGATATTGCAGAGCACAATATATAAAGCCATGTTCTCAGAGGTGCCATGTGATTAATGAAAAGTAATCAAATCCGCAGGAAATGGTGAACTACCGGGGACCAGAAAACTGTTATTGTAGCTCAAAGACCTAGAATGTGATAAATTCCTGAAGGGGTTAAATTCCTGAAGGTGATGAACATTACCCTGGGGCATATGCAGGATGTAAAAATCCTTTGTTAGTATCTTCCCTTTACTCACCAAACGGTTGTGAATAGACCTCAAAGACAAGTACATATCCTTTAAGAACAAGTCAGAAGGACTTCCCTGATACCAGCTGCACATAAGTTAAGAAACTGTGAAGTTGCACGGCCTCAGCCAGGTAATGCCCCCACACCCTGAGACCTGGTATTGGATGCCGAGTTCAGAGCTACAGTTCAACTGAAGACACACACAAGAATGGTGTAGCTCCCTGATACCAGCTGCACACAAGTTAGGAAACTGAGGAGTTCCACGGCCTCAGCTATGCAATACCTCCACCCCCCCAGAGCAGGTACCGGATCTTAAGTACAGAACCACAGCCCAACTAAAGGCACATACATGAATGGTATACCTCCCTGATAACAGCCGCACACAAGTTAGGACACTGAGGAGTTTTACAGCTGAGCCAGGCAATGCCCCCACCCCCACCGACTACAGATACTGGCTCCTGAGTGTAGAGTCACAGCCCAAGTAAAGCCATGGACATCAGCTGTATACCTCCCTGATACCAAGTGCACACAAGTAATGACACTGAAGAATTGTACAGCCTCAGCCAGGCACTGCCCTCACCCCCACACCCCAGGTATTGGATCCTGAGTGCAGACCCACATCCCAAGTAAAGCCATGGACACCAACAGAATACCTCCATCATACCAGCTAAACACAAGTTAGGATAGTGAGGAGTTATACATCTGAGCCAGGCAAAGTCCCCTCTCCAGCTATACCAGGGATTGGATCCTGAATGCAGAGCCACAGCCCAAGTAAAGAAATTGACATTAACGGAATACCACCCTGATACCAGGTTCCAACATGTTAGGACACTAAAGAGTTGCACAGTCTCAGCCAGACAATGCCCCCACACACCAGGTATTGGATCCTGAGTACAGAGCCACACCCCAAGCAAAGCCATGGACATCAATGGTATACCTCCCTCATACAAGCTGCACACAAGTTAAGACACTGAGGAGTTACACAATCTAAGCCAGGCAATGCACCCACCCCCCACAGCCCAGGCACTGTATCCTGAGTGCAGAGCCACAGCCCAACTAAAGGCATAAACATTATAATTTTACCTCCCTGATGCCAGGTGCACAGAAGTTAGGACAATGAGCAGTTGCACGGTGTCAGCCAGGCAATGTCTCCACCCCTTTAGAACAGGTACTGGATCCTCAGTGCAGAGCCACAGCTGAAGTGAACCCATGGACATTAATGGCATACCTTCCTGATAACAGGTGCACACAAATTAGGATACTGAGGAGATGTATGGCCTCAGCCAGCCAATGCCCCTCCAAAAAGTAGGTATTGGATCATTTATGAGTGTAGAGCCACAGCTCAAGTGAAGTCATGGACATCAAAGGTATACCTCCATGAGACCAGCTGCACACATGTTAGGACACTAAGGAGTTGCACGGCATCAGCCAGGCAATGCCCCCCAAACCAGGTATTCAGAGTGTAGAGCCACAGACTCAGTAAAGTCATGGGCATCAATGGAATACCTCCCTGATACCAGGTGCACAGAAGTTGGGACACTGAGGAGTTGCACGGTCTTAGCTAGGCAATGGCTCCAGCCCCCACAGACAAGTTATTGGATCCTGAGTGCAGAGCCACAGCTCAACTGAAGTAATGGAGATCAATGGTATACTTCTCTGATAAAAGCTGCACATAAGTTATGACACTGAGGAGTTGCACAGCCTCAGCCAGGCAATGCCCCCACACTCTAAGATCAGGTATTGGATGCTGAGTTCACAGCTGCAGTTTAACTAAAGTCCCCCACCCCAGGTATTGGATCCTAAGTGCAGAGCCACACCCCAAGTAAAGCCACGGACATCAATGGTATACCTCCCTCATACCAGCTGCACACAAGTTAGGACAGTGAGGAGTTGCACAACTGAGCCAGGCAATGCCCCCACCCAGCACACCTACGGATTGGATCCTGAATGCACAGCCCCAGTAAAGCAATGGACATCAATGGTATACCTCTCTCATACCAGCTGCACACAAGTTAGGACAGTGAGGAGTTGTACAGCTGAGCCAGGCAAAGCCCCCACCCACCCGCCACACCAGGGATTGGATCCTGAATGCACAGCCCCAGCCCCAGTAAAGCAATGGACATCAACGGTATACTTCCTAATACCAGCTGTACACAAGTTAGGACACTGAGGAGTTACACGATCTCAGCCAGGCAGTGCCCCCACCCCCTCAGAGCAGGTATTGGATCCTGAGTGCAGAGCCACAGCCTAAGTAAAGCCATGGACATCAACAGTATACCTCCCTGACACCAGCTGTACACAAGTTAGGACACTGAGGTTTTGCATGCCCTCAGACAGACAATGCCCCCACCCACCAAAACAGGTACTGGATACTGAGTGCAGACCCACAGCTGAAGTGAACTCATGGACATGAATGGCATACCTCCCTGGTATCTGGTGCACACAAATTAGGAAAGTGAAGAGTTGTATGGCCTCAGCCAGCCAATGCCCCCCTGCCCAAAAGCAGGTATTGGATCGTGAATGTAGAGCCACAGCTCAAGTGAAGTTATGGACATCAATGGAATACCTCCGAGAGACCAGCAGCACTCATTAGGACACTAAGGAGTTGCATGGCGTCAGCCAGGCAATGCCCCCCCAAACCAGGTATTCAAAGTGCAGAGCCTCAGACCCAGTAAAGCTGTGATCAGTAATGGAATAGCTCCCAGATACCAGGTGCACACAAGTTAGGAAACTGAGGAGTTGCATGGTCTCAGCTAGGCAATGGCTTCAGCCTCCACAGACAAGGTATTGGATCCTGAGTGCAGAGCCACAACTCAACTGAAGTAATGGAGATCAACAGTATACTTCTCTGATAAAAGCTGCACATAAGTTACGACACTGAGGAGCTGCACAGCCTCAGCCAGGCAATACCCCCACACCCTGAGACCAGGTATTGGATGCTGAGTTCACAGCTACAGCTCAACTAAAGCCTCACACCCCAGGTATTGGATCCGAGCACAGAGCCACACCCCAAGTAAAGCAATGGACATCAACAGTATACCTCCCTCATACCAGCTGCACACAAGTTAGGACAGTGAGGAGTTGTACAGCTGAGCCAGGCAATGCCCCCACCACCCCGCACACCAGGGATTGGATCCTGAAAGCACAGCCCCAGTAAAGCAATGGACATCAATGGTATACCTTCCTGATACCAGATGAACACAAGTTAGGACACTGAGGAGTTGCACGGTCTCAGCCAGGCAATGCCCCCACCCCACCCCACCACAGCCCAGGCACTGTATCCGGAGTGCAGAGCCACAGTGCAACTAAAGGAAAAAATATTATTATCATACCTCCCTGATACCAGGTACACAGAAGTTAGGACAATGAGCAGTTGCACAATGTCAGCCAGGCAATGTCTCCACCTCCTCAGAGGAGGTACTGGATCCTGAGTGCAGAGCCACAGTCTAAGTAAAGCCATGGACATCAACAGTATACCTCCCTGATATCAGCTGTACACAGTTAGACAATGAGGTGTTGCACGCCTCAGGCAGGCAATGCCCCACCCCCAGAACAGGTATTGGATACTGAGTGTAGACCCATAGCTGAAGTGAACCCATGGACATCAACGGTACACCTCCCTGATAACAGGTGCACACAAGTTAGGATACTGAGGAGTTGTATGGCCTCAGATAGCCAATGTCCCCCCCCAAAAGCAGGTATTAGATCGTGAGTGTAGAGCCACACCTCAAGTGAAGCCATGGACATCAACGGTATACCTGCCTGATACCAGCTGTGCACAAGTTAGGATACTTTAAGTTGTTTTATTTCTTGTCACAAATACTCATTACTTTTCAATGCTTATAATAAACACACTTTGCTGTTTTGTTGCAAACATATTTTATGTTAAATAAAACATTTTTTTGGAAAAATATGTTTCACAAAATACAATTCTGTTTTTAAGAAAAAGGTAGAAAAATATATTGTTATAAAATACAAAATTTTCTAAATAATAAAAAAACATAAAAAAGATTTTTATATATATAAAAAATGTTGTTTTTTTATAAAGCGAATAAAAACAGGGTGAGGTGTGCCCTCTTGGTTGAGGCGGTGCAGCTCAGGAGCCTGGATCCATGTGGAGGTGCAACGCAAGTGGAGACCGCTGCGCCAGGGAAGAGATACCGGATTCTGGCGAAGGGCCTTCGGCTCTGGCCAGGGAGACTGGATGCTGCTGCATGTGGTGAAACGGTGCTGCGGTGGGCGGTGGCATCTGTATTTGTATCAACAGGCTCGAGCAGAAGACTGACCATGCCCTGCTGTGCCTGCAACAGGGACAGCGTTATTTGCTGCCCCTGCAGCAGGAGGTCAACCTTCTGTTCAAGTTTGTATACACAGCTACAGTGCCCACTGCACATTGTTTCTGCTGTTTGAGCCCCTGTAAACAGAAAGTATAATAATACATAACATTGGTAAGTGTACTTTACTGGTATATATTATATAGCGTTGTGCATAAAGAACCGAAGTTAGGACAGTGACTATTTGCATAACCTCAGCACAAGAACAGGTATAGTATCCTGAGTGCAGAGGCACATCCCAAGTAAAGGCATAAACATTGATTTTATATCTCACCGATACCAGCTGAAGAGAAGTTAGGACACTGAGTACTTGAAAGGTCTCTGTCAGGCATTGCCCCCTACTCGCCAAGACCAGGTACAGGCTCATGACTGCACAACTACATCCCAAGATAGGAGACTGAGGAGCTGCATGGGCTCAGCCAGGCAATGACCAGAGCCCCGCTAGACCAGGAACTGCACCCTGAGTGGAGAGGCACATCCCACGTAAAGGCATGAACACTGATGTTATATCCGCCTGATACCAGCTCTACATAAGTTAGCACACTGAGTTGTTGAATGTCCTCAGCCAGAGAGTGACTACCCTCCCCCCCATGATCAGGTACAGGATCCTGAGTGCAGAGACACATCTCAAGTAAAGGCATAAACATTGATGTTATATATCTCTGATATCAGCTGACTATAAGTTAGGACACCAAGTACTTGCATAGCCTCAGACAGACAGTGCTCCAACATTCAAGATCATGCACAACATACTTAGTGCAGGGTCACACCCCAAGTAAAGGCAGAAAACTGATGTAATAACTGGCGACGGCTTTTTCCCATGGGGAAGGGAGTTATAATTTTCTGTTATAACCCACGGGTTATAACGTGTGTGACCATGCACAAAAAGCACTCTTCCAGTCCTCTTCACTACACAGCACGCCACAGTTCGCTGCCAGTTAGAATCAGTGGTAAGTTAATTTAAATGTATTTTATATAACTTCTGAGATGAAAAAGTGTTCTCCAGCAATTATATAAAATAAAAGCTGGAGAGGTGTGGGAAACTTGAATGTTAGACACCCCCTTGGTGTGGGATGCCTGTACAAATCCCTCAAGCTTTGCTCTCAGGGTTTATGTGGCATTCCATACCTTGGGGGGTGTCCTAACATTCTCATTATAACCACCTCACCAGCCATTATTGTATATGTAATATCTTCCTGATAACAGGTGAATAGAATTTAGGACACTGAGTACTTGAATGGCCGCAGCCAGAAAGTGACACTCAATCCTGAAGATCAGGTACAGGATTCTGACTGCAGGGGCACAACACAAGCAAAGGCATAAACACTGATGTTATATCCCCCCTGATACCAGCTGCACAGAAGTTAGGACATGGAGGAGTTGCACAGCCTCAGCAAGGCAATGCCACCTGCCTTTACACACCAGGTATTGTATCCTTCATGTAAAGCCACAGCCCAACTAAAGGCATGTACATCAATAGTAGACCTGCCTGATATCAGCTGGACACAAGTTAGGACACTGAGGAGTTGCATGGATTCAGACAGGCATTGTCACCACCCCCCCTACAGACCAGATATTGGATCCTGAGTGCAGAGCCATAGCCCAACTAAAGCCATTGACATCAATGGTAGCTTTTGCTGATAACAGCTGCACACAAGTTAGGACACTGAGGAGATGCATGGTTGAGCCAGACAATGCCCCCACCCCCCAACAGACCAGGTATTGGATCCTGAGTGCAGAGCCACAGCCCAAGTAAAGCCATGGATATCAGTGGTATACCTCTCGGATACTAGCTGCACACAAGTCAAGACAGTGAGGAGTTGCACGGACTCAGACAGCCAATCCACCACCCCTCACAGACCAGGTATTGGATCCTGAGTGCAGAGCCACAGCCCAAGTAAAGCCACAGACATGAGCTCATGTAAAGCCATGGATATCAATGGTATACCTCTCTGATACTAGCTGCACATAAGTCAAGACAGTGAGGAGTTGCATGGACTCAGACAGCCAATGCAACCACCCCTCACAGACCAGGTATTGGATACTGAGTGCAGAGCCACAGCCCAAGTAAAGCCATAGACATGAGCGGTATATATCCCTGATAAGGACTGCACACAAGTTAGGACACTGAGGAGTTGTACGGCTGAGCCAGGCAATGCCCCCGCAAAGTATGTATTGGATCCTGAGTGCAGAGTCACAGCTCAAGTAAAGTCATGGACATCAACAGCATACCTCCCTGATACCAGCTGCACACTAGTTATGATGCTGAGGACGTGCACAGTCTCAGCCAGGCAATGCCCTCGCCACCCCAACAGACCAGGTGTGGGATCCTGAGTTCAGAGCCATAGCCCAATGAAAGACATGGACATCAATGGTACACCTTGCTGATAACACCTGCACACAGGTTAGGACACTGAGCAGTTGCATGGGCTCAGGCAGGCAATGCCCCCCGTACCAAGTATTGCATCCTGAGTACAGAGCCACAGGCCAAGTATAGCCATAGACATAGAAACATAGAATTTGATGGCAGATGAGGACTGCTTGTCCCACCCAGTCTGCCCATTTCCCTACCTACTGGATAAGATGCAGATCCTAGTTAACCAGCAGCCTACTTCTTCTTACCCCCAACCCCCAGAATTGCCTTATGACTGTCCCATGCATGCTTGAATTCCACCACTGATTTTGACCCCACAACCTCCTCTGGAAGGCTGTTCCCTGCATCCACAACCCTCTCTGTGAAAATACTTCTTAAATTACCTCTGAGCCGCCCCCCCATCTTCAAATTGTGCCCTCTTGTTCTTGCACACCTCTTTTGAAAGATGCTTCCTCTTGGACTTTGTTGATTCCCTTGAGGTACTTGAAAGTATCAATCATGTCCCCCCTCTCCTTCCTTTCCTCGAGGCTATACATATTAAGCTCCTAAGTCTCTTCATATGTCTTCTGGCAGACCCTGCACCATTTTAGTTGCCCTCTGGACAGCTTCCATCCTGTCTATGTCTTTGCAGAGACTGGGTCTCCAGAACTGCACACAGTACTCCAGATGGGGTCTCACCAGCTGTCTCTACAGAGGGATAATACTTCCTGTTTTCTACTGGTGATGCCTCTCCCATGCATCCCAGTATCCCCCAGCCCTCCTTGCTGCCCCTCACATTGCTTGCCCACCTTTAGGTCATCTGATATGACTACCCCCAGGTCCCTTTCCATTTTTGTTGTTGTTAGTATCTCACCCCCCATTGTGTACTCTTCCCCTGGGTTTTTGTTTCCCAAGTGCATTACCTTGCACTTCTTAGCATTGAATCTAAGCTGCCATACATTTGACCATTCCTCTAACCTTGTCAAGTCCCTTCTTATCCTTATCAATGATATAGCTGCCTGATACCAGCTGCAGCTAAGTTAGGACACTAACGAGCTACAGGATGCTGAGTGGAGAGGCACACACACAAGTAAAGGCGTAATCATTGATGGAATATTCCCTTGATTCCACCTGACCAGAAGTAAGGACAGTGAGTACTTGATGCCATCAGCCACACAGTGCTACATCCACACAACATTAGGCAGGCAATGTTGAATGCAGAGCCACATCCCAAGTAAAGGCATAAACATTTATGTTATAGATCACTGATACCAGCTTACCACAAGTTAGGACACTGAGTACATGCATACCGTCAGCCAGTCAGTCCGCACCCCCCCAAGATCAAGTACAGGATCCTGAGTGCAGAGCCACAGTACAAGTAAAGGCCTAAACATTAGTTTATATCCCCTGATACCAGCTAAACAGAAGTTAGGACACTGAGTGCTTGCATGGCTTGAGTCAGACAGTGCCCCAACCCACAAGATAATGTGCAAGATACTGACTGCAGAGCCACATCCCAAGGAAAGGCAAAAACATTAATAATGTATCCCCTCTGTACCACATGAATTGAAGTTAGGACACTCAGTACTTGCACAGCCTGAACACCCCCCCAAGATCAGGTACATGATCCTGAGCGCAGAGCTTCGTCAATGCCATAAATATTAACCTTACACCTCCCCGATACCAGGTGAACACAAGTTAGGTCATTGAGGAGCTGCACGGCCTCAGCCTGGCAATGTCCCCACTCCCCCTACAGCAGATATCGGATCCTGACCGGAGAGGAATATGCCAAGTACAGACATGAACACTGATGTTATATCCACCTGAAAACAGGTGAAAAGAAGTTAGGATACTGAGTACGTTAGTTGAATGCCCTCAGCCAGAGAGCGCCCCACCCCACAACATTAGGTATAGGATGCTGACTGAAGAGGCACATCACAAGTAAAGGCATAAACATTGATGGAATATCCCCATGATAGCAGCAGATTAGAAGTTAGTACACTGACTACTTGCATGCCTCAGCCAGACAGTACCCCACCCCAAGATCACGTACAGGATTCTGAGTGCAGATCGACATCCTAAGTAAAGGCATAAACACTGATGTAATATCCCCCTGATAGCAGGTGAACAGTAGTTTGGACACTGAGTACTTGCATGTTGTCAGCCACAGTGCTGCACCCACCAAGATAGTACAGGATAGTAGGTTTGATCTGCAGTCCATAGGCAAAGACCAACTACAGCCATAAACATTAACATTATATGTCTGTGATACCAGTTGTACACAACTAACAACAGTTAGAGTTGCATGGCTTCAGACAGGCAATGCCTTCCTCCCCTCCCCTCCCCCCAAAGCAGGTTTGATCCACAGTCCATAGGCATAGACCAACTACAGCCATAAACATTAACATTATAGGTCTGTGATACTGGCTATACACAACTTACAACAGTTAGAGTTGTAAGGCATCAGACAGGCGATGCCCACCTCCCCTCCCCCATAGCAGGTTTGATCCACAGTCCATAGACATAGACCAGCTACAGCCATAAATATTAATATTATTTGTACCTGGCAACAGTTGTACACAACTTACAACAGTTAGAGTTGCATGGCATAAGACAGGCAATTCCCTCCTCCCTCTCCCATAGCAGGTTTGATCCGCAGTCCACAGGCATAGGCCAACTACAGCCATAAACATTAACATTATACGTCTGTGATACTGGTTGTACACAACTTGCAACAGTTAAGAGTTGTATGGCATCAGACAGGCAATGCCCTCCTCCCCTTCCCCATAGCAGGTTTGATCCACAGTCCATAGACCAGGTACAGCCATAAATATTAATATTATATGTACCCGGCAACAGCTGCACACAAGTTGGGATACTGAGGAGGTGAATGTTCTGAGCAGATACTTTATACAGCCTCCAACAGCAAATATTGTAAACTGACTCCATAGCCAGAGTACAATGCAAGATACAATCATTCACATTATAGCTGTATGGTAACAGTTGCAGACAATGCTAGACACTAAACAGCTGAATGACAGCATGTAGGCAATGTTTTATTTTAAACTGTTATAACTTCTTGCCACAGCATGACATATACTTTCTACTACAATAGTTAGAGCTCAGAAAAAGTTTTGTGCTATTTTTGTGCAGTTATCAGATTTAATAATTTTGTACAAAATGGTAGGTACTTACACAATCAACAAGGTCCTGCAGTGTGGTCTAAGATGGCTGCTATGTCCTTCTCCAAAATTCAGTGCTTCTGATTCGCCGCTTGAGATCACCAGATAAATGTGTTCTACTATTGGCCTTTGTGTCTGTTAATCAAATGCAATACTGTTTCTCATTGGCCTTCCTTTATTTATGGTGTTTTATCAACATGCATATTAAACACTTTCATGTTTTCGACAGTACTATTCGACACTTTCACATATTCCACATTGCTTTTTGAAAGTGCTATTCAACACTTTGGTGTATTCAACAGTACTTTGCAAGAATGTTGTCAGTTAAACTGTACTTTTAAAAAGATAAATGTTTATTTATTACATGACTTTCTGATGTCACAATTACAACTTATAGTTTCAGTTGGCATTACTCTTTGCATTCATATTTGTGTTTCTATTGCCATTTCCATTTCGCTGTCATTGTTACAGTTAGCATTTACATTTCTGTTATGATTCAATAATTGTTTGCGTTGCTCACACTTTGCTGTTATTTGGTTTTGTGGTTATGCTACCGTTTGTATCACCGTTTCTGTTTGTACTACCATTACTGTTACTAATTGTGTTTATGTCTGACTTTCTATTTGTTACTGTTTCTGCTTATGTAAGCTTTACTGTTACTGTTTGTGTTTCTACTTGTGTATATATAACTATCTGTTTCCAGTTCTGTTAACATCTTTGTTAGTGTTACTATTACCTTTTCACTTTGTATTTTCGTGATTCATAATCTTACAGTTACTCTTATTATTTGTGTTTCTGTTTCTGTTTGACTTTTACCATTTATATAACTGTTTGTCATTGTGTCACTGTTACTGTTATCAATTCTGTGCGCGATTACATTTCTGATTGCATTTGCATAATCATGTGTGTTTGCAGTTTTTTTGGTCTTACTTTTATTGTTACCATTAATGGTTCACTTTTATTTTACATGACTCTTACAGTTATTTGTATCATTTGTGTTTACTTAACGCTTGCATTTACATTAATGTTTTGTTACTGTTTCTGTTTATGTTACTGTGGATGTTGCTCTTTCTGTTTGTCTTTGGATAAAAATTATCTTTATTGTTTCCATTACTGTTTTTGTTTGCATTTCTGATTGTATTTATATTATCATTCCTGTTTCTGTTTTTATGTTTCCATTACTGTGTTTATGCTAACTTTACGATTCTTAGTGGGATTTGTGTTTGCATTTGTGTCACCTGTAACTGGTTGTGTTTCATATAACTATTTAAGATGCAACTGTGTCTTGGTGGCATAGCATTACATAGTCTTTGTAGTTATGCTGTTTCAATTGTGAAACATGCTAAAGTATTAAGTTTTCTGTCAAGAGCTTTTCTACTGCTACAGATACTGTGTTGTGGCTCTTTTTTCTATATGTTTTATTTATGTTCTATAACAGATACACAGTGTATTACTATGCAATGATAATTATTACTCGACACTGAGTGCCTCTTTTTTCTATACAGGTGTCTGAGTCTAACATTATATTTTACAAGACTGCAATCATCGTTTGATAAAAGTTGAGCACTTTATTAATATGTTTGTCATTACTGATCAGAAGGACAGACATACACTGTTTGAGACTACAGACTTTTGTGAGATCCATCCACATACTGGACTTATGGGCCATTCACTAGCATGCTTAGATAGTGGTGTTTGTGACAGCATCTTTCACCACATGTGCATGCTAGCGGTACATCATTCTGCTATGTGTAACTTTGTCTATAGGGTGTATAATGTGTGTTTAGTTGTTGCTCAGTACAGTCATCTTAATGAGTTGTTGCAGTTTGGTGACATGCATGGTGCCATGGCATTTATGGAAGATATACAACATGACAGGACTGCCACTTATACTGTTCTTGATCAGGTATCAAGTGCTATTGGCAATTCATTCTCTCTCTTGAAAATGGACATTCTGAAAGTGTTTGGGAAATCCAAAGCCAAATTTGAGTTGGCAAAGACCAAGAAATTTGACTCTGTATGTGTGTCGTGTGATAGGCTGTGTTATGAGAAACAGAGTTAGTCTGGAAACCTTGTCATCGTGACAATGACATGTGGCTTAGACTCTTGGCATATCTGCTATTAAAGAGTGACTTTCAGTTGCAGTCAATCATTGTGATGTGGAAACACTGTTTTGCAAGGTGAAAATAACAGCCTGCCACCAAGGTCAGTGTTCAACAACATGGAGGCAGATGTTACACCTGCTGAGATTACACAATGACTATGTTTGAACAGATTCTTATTCAGACTATTAAACCATTTCAAACTATTCAACGCTTGAATACTAGGACACGGAACATTCCACAAAAAAAGCTCAAGTTTCTTAAGGGTTCCATTATGTATCTTCCACTTCCTTTGCAGGAGAATGTGGAGGCAATCTCCAGTGAGAACAGTTTGGTGATTCTTGTGAATGGTGTTCCAATGAAGTCAAAGGTTATCTGGCAGGATGTTGTCAATGTACAGAAGGTGAAGCAGGCTCTCACTTACTGGAAGAGCAGCAATCCCTTCTATGCAGACCTTGACACTGATCGCATGAGTAGAGTATCTGCTCAGTACGGTGTGCTGGAGACCAGTAAACCAATGATTGAGAAGGTTAATGTACAAACAACTGACAATGGGTATGAACAATACATCCACTACATGGCACAGATCCAGTTGGGGATAACACTGATCTGTATCAGATGGAACAGGTGGAAGGTGCCCCAATGCACAAACAACTGACAATGTGTATGAACAATACACAATACATCCACTACATGGCAGAGATCCAGTTGAGGATAACACTGATCTGTATCAGATGAAACAGGTGGAAGACAACCTTGTTCACACCAGGGAAGTAACTTTGGGAGTGTGCTGCTTTCCAGATTTATTTCCAAAAGGGTCAGATGGATGTTTAGATGATACAAAAGTACATGTACAATTGCTGGATACCGTACCAGTCGAGTGCTCAGTAAGGATGGCAAATTCAGACACAACATACAGTACTTGCTTCACCTACTATGGGAGAGTGAGCTTAGCATACTCTCTGCATCAATTGCACATACTATACGGCTCATGACATCACTTGATGGAATCACTGCTGTACAGTTTTTGCAGAAACTAAAAGAAAAGGATGAAACTGTACAGGCCAATTTGTCATCCATACTGTCAAGTCTACGTGGCACCAAGGAATACTGGTATCGCAGACACTCTGAGGTGATGACCATGCTGCGCGAGTGTGGTGCAGCAACATGGTTTGTGACACTCAGCTGTGCTGAATGTAAATGGGATGAGTTGACTAAACTCTTGAAGTGGGCAACTTTTGATGCTGAGGGCATTTCATCAATGACTCTCAGAGAGATGTGCTCACTTTACCTAGTGTTTGTGTTAGGCATTTTCACAAGTGATTCCATGATATTCTGATGTTCATTTTGTCTAAGGACAACGCTTCTTGGTATTGTTGAACACTGCTTTCTGGAGAACGGAGCATCAGGCATGAGGTGCTCCTCATATTCATATGCTACTATGGATCAAGGATGCCCTGCACATAGGAGAACATGAAGCAGCAGAAGTGCTAGCATTCATAAAGCATTACATTACTTGCCACATACCGGACAAGTATGACAGTCCTACACTGTGGAAGTTGGTTCAAAAGTTCCAGTGACATATATGTGCCAAATACTGCTGTCGTTCAGTGAAAAATAAATCTGATTGGTACACGAGATGTCACTTTGGATTTCCTAGACGTGTGTGTAAGAATGGTTGCATAAATGAACTCTTTTCAGCAATACAACATCACTTAAAGGCAAGAGGGTATATGAGTTACCCAGAGAGAAGAAGGAGGTGTACATCAATGATTACAACCTCACACTTCTTCTGATGTGGCAAGCTAACACAGATGTTCAGTTTGTAGCTGACAACTCATTGGCTCTGGTTTGGTACATCACTTCATACATCACTAAACATGAACAGACTAGCTTGCAAGATCTTTGGGAAGATATTGCCAATCCAAGCAAGTCACTGACATCTCAGTTGTGGTCACTTGGTTTTGAAGACCCTGTCACAGGAATGTGGTGCATATGAGGCCAGTGATCGACTGATCGGCTACATTTGTACGGCAAATCTAATGCTGTGTGCTTTCTCAGTGCTAACTACAAAGAGAAGTGCAAACGTGTATTAATGCCTCAATACCTGAGATTGATGAACTGGCCCTAAACAGACCTTCCTCTAAGCAGATACTGAAGAATAATCTGATTGACACATACTACCCCAGAAGACACAGTGACATTGAGGTAGCTAAGTGGTACAACTTCAAGTCTGATGTCTCACCTGATTGTACACAACACATTCACAAGGTCACAGGAGTGTATGGCTGTCTTGTTAAGAGATGTAAGCCTTGGCTCAATGACCACTGCAAGTCACATCTAGACACATCGGAGAGCAGAGAGCATTATTACTTTGCTCTGCTGTTCTTATTCAAACCCTGGAGACAATCAAAACTGAATACTCTGAGACATACATACAGAGACTAGATGCTGAGAAGGAACAAGTTGAAAATGTACAGAAACAACTTGAGGAGGATACTCTAGTTAGTTCACAGGATAACCTTGATCCAGGAGGACAAGGTACACTTGGAGTGCCTCTGCCTCTCAATGCCACAGAAGTACTCATGTTGGAAGTGGAAAGTGCTGTGGAGCATGGCACACCTGCACTGTTGATCCAGTGGAATTGAGAGAGAGACTCAATGAGCAGCAATGTGTGGTTCACTCTGCAGTCACAGATGATGTTCAACATGATATACTACATGAATGAAGAAATGTAAGTGTCATGAGCATAAGCCACGACTAACATTTATTAGCGGCTCAGCAGATACAGGTAAGAGTTTCCTTACAGAGGCTATATTGGCTGAAATATGGACAATGACAGACTCACCAATGTCTGTTGCTGTTACTGCTCCCACTGGGCTGGCTGCATACAACATTGGTGGAGTAACCTACACCATCTGTTCATGCTGCCAGTGTGGAGTAACCCTACACCATCTGTTCATGCTGCCAGTGTGGAGTAACCCTACACCATCTGTTCATGCTGCCAGTGGAGTATCGTGAGCTGTCATTTGAGGTTGCAGCTCAGCTTTGTTCTACGTTTACTAAAATGAAACTACTGATCATTGATGAGGTCAGCATGGTATCTAATGTGATGCTTGCCTGTATACACCTTCATCTACAGAAGATTTTGGCCACTGACTATGGAGATGCATTTGGTGGTAAAAACATCATGATATTTGAAGACCTTTTACAACTTGTACCAGTTAATGCAGAGCAACTCTGTCTGTAAAGCAGGCAAAGAATACACTGGGCTGCATTGGAGGTTATAACCTGTGGGAGTTATTCACATATATTGAGTTGTATGAGTACATGGGGCAGAGTGGTGATCTAGCTTACAAGGCACTGCTGGATCAAGCTCGTACAGGTACATTGTCACCAACACATCTTTTGATGCCGAACAGCCAAAGAATCACTACAGATACTATATCCATACATGCAGCATGTGATGTTTTCAGTGATGTCTGCTCCAACAACACACCAATTGTCTGTCTTGTGCCATGACTTAAGAAATGTGCTGAATTCAACACTGTTATGTTGCAGAGAGAGAATCAAGAAATGGTCACACTGCATGCTGTTGATACAATTGACGAATTGATGATGTTATTTTAAGTTGTAAGCTGGTAGCAAAGTTGACTGAGCGCCTGACTGAAGTTAAGTCAGATGTATCACGTACAGCTGGACTAGAAGCTGTTCTTACCATCTGTAACAATGCACGTGTCATGCTATGTCAAAATCTGGATGTTAAACTTGGCATGGTAAATGGGTCACCTCATACACTTTCAGTACAATGTTCAGAAGATGATTGTTGAGGCACTTATTGTTCAGTTTGACAACATGCAACAGTCTGTGGAGATAGATCTGACCTGTGTTAAGTTCCATGTCTTCAAGGATATATATGTCAACAGTTCCCTATATGTGTTGCATATGCTGTTTTCATACACAAGTGACAGGGCTTGAGTTTGGATTCAGCAATGGTGGACATAGGCAGTGACATTTTTAAGGATGGCATGACCTATGTCATGCTTTCATGTATTCGTAGTCTGTCTGGGTTGCACATTATTAGGAGATTTCAACTGCACTTTTTCTTGTTTAGGAAATTGGACTGCGTGTGGTATTTAGCCACATTTTGGGGGTATCTTGCAGAATGTGTCTGCTTGCTCCTCCAGTCCTGCACTATTTGGCCTCCTTTCTCCATGCCCTCCACCCATTCTCTTCCCCCCGCTTCCTGCTTTTACATACCAGCACTGTCGGGCACTGGCAATTGCTCACAGGGTGAAGGAGCGGGGGTGGGTTGGAGGGCCTGGACATTGGAGATAGAATGAGTGGGTTTCTCCCACGGGGTGGTTAAGACCAGAAGATGCCCTGGGGTGAAATGGAGCCTGGAACGTGGTAATCCATGTCTCATCCCCATACCCAAGGGCACCTTCTATTTGGGCGGGCAAGTAGTCGGGATGGCCCTCGAGCATCGTCCAACCCGGGCATTGTTATGCAATGCCAGATCCATTAAGAACAAGACTGCACTGACTGTGGATTTTGTTGGAAAAGCGGATCTGACTAGCATCACTGAGACCTGGTTAGATGGTAATGCTACCCACCTGCCCCTCCTCCCTGTCCCCAACTCTTAATTATATGCCCTGTTAAATCTGATTGACAGGAGTTAAACAGAGGGTATAGTAAGGGGTGTGAAGTAGGAGGGGCATAAGGGGGAAGAAACCCACCCTCAGCACGACAAGTGTTTTGACTCATTTATTTATTTATTGGTTTCTTTTTCTTTAAAAAAAATATCTGAGGATCAGTGGCAGGATTTTTATCACAGTAAATTAATAAAAAGGGAACTAGGAGAGCTTCAGTAGCAGACAAGTAGTGGAATTGCAGTATAATGTGGGGAGTGGTGCAATGCAGTGGCTGTGGGGCAGCCATATTCAGGTAGACCTTCTGGACACTGAGGTGCTGCCCTATCTGCATGCATCTCTCTGGACTGCAGTATGAGGTAGCCAGACTCAAAGCAGAAGTAAACTGGGTCAGGAGTACCATCACCTCTACCCAGGGACCACCCAGTCCAATGCAACTGCCTCAAAGGATGCCGAGAATGAGGAGCACTTGGATGACAGTGAGCTCAGGGAGGGTTAGAGCAGTCAGGCCGAGGCACATCCCAGATCCTATTCCACTCAAGAACTCATATGCCACACTGGAAAATGAGGACAACCAGAGGTACCCAGAGAAGTGGAAGGAAAGGATGTGGAGGTTAGCCAAGGAGGTGACCTCAGCGGGGAAAGCAGTGGACCCCAGAGGAGGAGGAAGCAATCCTGGTGGAGGACTCCATCATAAGAGGAATCCAGCTAGGAACACAGGAGGGAGAGGACAGGGAGGTGAGGTGCTACCAGGTGCCACGGCATGGAGGAATGGAAGGAAGATCCTGGGATCACTGGGAAGGCAAGACGAGAGGTAGTGATGTCATTATCCACCTAGGTACTAATGACCTGGCAAATGGGGAGTCAAAGGAAGTTCAGGAAGAGTTTAGAAACTGGGAGGGTCTCAAGCAAGTAGCTACTTCTGTCACTTTCTCAGAAGTACTACCTGTGAGAGGCAAGGAGAGCATAGGAGGCATGCACCAGAACTTTAACTCATGGTTGAAGAACTGGTGCTGTGAGGAAGGGTTTAGATTCATTGGTGACTGGGGACCACCTGGAGGATGGAGGTTTCAATCCTGGAGAATCCAGGCACTCAATGATTAGTTTAAATGCTACATTGACAAGCATTAAAACTAGCAAAGGGGGTGGCAGGCCAGTAAGGAGGGTACCTACTTGCTCATCCCCCACTGCTAGTAGTGGAACCAGTGAACCAGAGGAGTGGCTATCTCTGCAAAGCAGTGTGCAAAAGATGGAGATTAGTGCCCAAGAGGTGGATAAGCAGAAAGGGCAAAATTCAGCAGAAGGGCAGACAGCAAGGAGAACCAGGATAAATGACAACCAAGGAAGGGGCTGGAGTAGAACAGTGAAACAGTCTAGGAGGTCAAATGATGGAAAGCATGTGTGCAAATGCCAGGTGCCTTAGCAACAAGATGGAAGATCTGGAGGCTGTCATGGTACAGTCAGACCTGGACATTATGGCCATCACTGAAACCTGGTGTAATGATAACCACGACTGGGAGATGGCCATACCTGGCTACAACATATTCAGAAGAGACAGAGCAGGCAGGAAGGGAGGAGGAGGCACTGTATGTGAAAAATGACATAAGGGCCACAGAGATCCAGGAGGAATAAAATGGGGGATAGATACTGTGGGTTAAGCTGGAAAGGAAAATGGAGACAGCCATCCGCACAGGTGTGGTCTATAGACCACCAACCCAGGAGGAAGAAACAGATAGGGAGCTGATGCTAGCCATCCAAAGAATGGCAGACAAGGGTGAGGTAGTACTGGTTGGAGACTTCAATATTCCAGACATGGACTGGAGCATCAACTAGGAGCAGATTTATCCTGGACTCCCTTCAGGGTGCCTTCCTCAAGCAACTGGTCATGGAACCAACTAGGCAGAAGGCAATACTGGACCTTGTGCTCACAAACAGGGACAGTGTGATGGGGGTAAGAGTGGGGGAGCACCTGGGAAACAGTGACCACCAGTCATTGTGGTTTGAAATCACAGGAAGAGCAGAACCAAACCACACAAAAACACGTATCCTGGATTTTAGGGGGGCAGACTTTGGGAAAATGGGGAGATACTTGAAAGAGGCATTAAGGGGGATGGGACAGGAACCTGGGGTTGAGGAACAGTGGGCAGTATTTAAAATGGGGATTACATGAACAACAGAATTATGCATTAAGCAGGTTAGCAAGAGGAAAAGGAAGAGGAGACCATTATGGTTTTCCAAAGAGGTAGCAAAGAAAGTGAAAGCCAAAAAGATTGCATTCAGGCAATACAAAAAGACACAGGCAGAAGGGGATAGGGAGAAGTACCAGGAGAAGCAAAGGGAGGCAAGCAAAAGCTCAGACAGAAAAACACATTGCAAAATCAGTGGGTAGAGGGTACAAAACCTTTTACAGGTACATAAGTGAAAAAAGAAAGACAAAGGGAGGGATAGTGAGACTGAAGGGGGAGGATGGGGCCACGTGGAGGATGATCACAGTAAAGCTGACATATTGAACAGGTATTTCTGCTCAGTCTTTACTGAGGAAGAGGAGGGTAATGGGTCTGAAGGGAGAACAAGGGGTGAGAATGGTGCAGAAATGGACACAAGTCCCTTTACACGAGAAAGGGTCCTGAAGGAACTGGAAGTAATAAGAGTTGATAAAGCAATGAGGCCAGATGGGGTGCACCCCAGGGTCCATTAAGAACTAAGAGAGGTGGTGGCTGAACCTCTGGCTATCCTGTTTAGCCGATCACTGGAAACAGGGGAGGTACCCAAAGAGTGGAGAACAGCAGATATAGTCCCCTTATACAAAAGTGGGAACAAAGAGGAAGCAGGGAACTACAGACCAGTCAGCCTCACCTCAGTAGAGGGGAAGATCATGGAAGCACTACTGAAGGAGAGATTGGTGGAACATCTGGCTGTCAATGGATTACAGGACCCAAAGCAGCATGGTTTCACCAGGGGGAGGTCATGTCAACCAACCTCATTGAATCTTTTGACTGGGTGACTAGGGAGGTGGATCAGGGAGGGCAGTGGACATGGCCTATCTGGACTTCAGCAAGGCCTTTGACACTGTGCCACATAGAAGACTATTACACAAACTGGGGAATATTGGTGTGGGCAGGACAGTAGTGTGGTGGGTGAGGTAACTGGCTGGGTGGCAGGACACAGATGGTGGTGGTAAATGGCTGTCACTCCACAGAGGAAGAGTGACCAGTGGGGTACCAGGGATCAGTGCTGGGACCGGTTCTATTCAACATCTTCATCAGTGACATGATGCAGGACCTAGAAGGTAGAATTTCACTGTTCGCTGATGACACAAAGCTCTGTAACAGAGTAGACACACCAGAGGGTGTTGACAGAATGAGAAGTGACCTGCAGAAACTTGAAGAATGGTCAGGGGTTTGGCAGTTGAAATTCAATGCAAAGAAGTGCAAGATAATGCATATGGGGCACAAAAACCCTGGCACAATATATCAGTTGGGGGGTGAGGATATAGCATGCACCAAGCAGGAAAGGGATCTTGGGGTTGTTATCTCTGATGACCCCGGTAGGGAAACAGTGTGACAAGGCAGCAGGTAAAGCAAATAGGATGCTGGGATGTATAGGCAGGCATCACCAGCAGGAAAAGGGAGGTCATAATTCCGCATACAAGACAGTAGTGAGGCCCCTCCTGGAGTACAGTGTACAGTTCTGGAGACCATACCTACGTAAGGACATAGACAAGGTAGAGAAGGTTCAGAGGAGGGCAACAAAGATGGTGCATGGATTGCATCACAAGTCCTATGAAGACAGGTTGAAGGAACTGAACATGTACTCCTGGAGGAGAGGGAGTGAGGGATATGATAGAGACATACAAGTATCTTACAGGGAGGAACAGGGTGCAGGAAAACACTATTTTTAAGCGAAAAAGATGTTCCAGGACAAGAGGGCATGGGATGAAGTTGGAGGGAGGACGATTCAGAGGAAACATGAGAAAGAGTTTCTTCACAGAACAGGTGGTGGACAAGTGGAACACCCTGCCAGAGGAAGTGGTGGGGGCTGAAACAATCTCGGGATTTAAGAATGCATGGGATAGACATGAAGGAATTCTGGAGGTCAGGGGTAAGGGGCAACAGACTTCTAGGAAAACAAACTGAACTTACAAGCTCAAATGGGCAGACTAGGTGGGCCATAGGCCCTTATCTGCCAACACTGTCTATGTATCTATGTATCTATGTAATTCTGGAGGCAGCTGTTCCTCCCGGGTACTCGGTGATACATCGCCTGAGGTTGGATCGCAGGGACGGGGGGTAGCAGTCTATTTTAAGATGGAATTGGGCCTCACTGGTGTACCAGTTGAGGAGGCTGAATCATTTCAGTGCAGTGTGGTAACTGGTGTGGGGTACCGGATAGCTCTTATTTACTGTCCACCAGGGGATGAGAAGCTGTTCCTGCAGGAAGCAGCAGACTTTGCCACTGACATGGCATTGGAGTCGCCCAGACTGATGGTTCTGGGTGACTTCAATGCCTGGGTCGATGATGAATCTTCGCATTTTGGACAACACTTCCTCCAGTTGATGACATCACTGGGCTTCACACAGGTTGTTTCCTCAGCTACCCATAACAGTGGTCACTGTCTTGATTTGTCTTCCTCCAGGGGATCGAGGCCTCTGATTTGGGGGTAGAACCAGTTGGTTGGTCTGATCACTACACTGTGAGGTTCAATTTCTCTACTCCCCCGAGTAGGTCTGCCCCTGTGGAGTTGGCCAGTTACTGCCCTTTGTGGGATGTGGTCCCTGAAGACCTGGTGAAGGTGACTGACCGCTCAGTGTTCGGTGAGACCAGCACCATCCAGAGCACTTAATGGTGGCCTACAATAAGGCTATTACTTCAGCTGTTGATCGTATTGCTCCAGTCCGTGTTCGTCCCCTTCTGCTTCGCCCTTGGACCCCATGGTTTGATGGGTCGCTGAGGGAGATGCGGAAGTTGGGACGTAGGTTAGAACATCGCAGACCTAAATCCACCTTGGATACCGACCATCTTATTTTGTTAGAGCATTATCAACTCTATCAATCAGTGATCTCCCATAGGAAGGCAGAATTCCTGTTCAGGGAAATTGCTGTTGCTGGGAACCGACCGGCTCAACTCTTCCTGAACTGAGGACAGGCTATACAACCCAGCCTGTCTGCAGCTCCTTCAAGTTTTATCACAAACTGAGTGTGATGAGATTGCTCGATTCTTCGTGAATAAGGTGGCAGACATCAGACAGGAGTTTTGTCCATCTCGTTCTATGGGAGATATGGTTGGTCGGTGCTCGGTCACCATGCCTGGCATTTCCTGGAGTACCTTTGACCTACCGGATTTCGTTGACATGAGGACTGTCCAGGGGATACAGCCCTCGTACTGTAGTTTAGACCCGGGCCCTACTTCCCTAATTTTGGGTTGTAGTGATGTTATAGGCCCAGTCTTAGTTCAGATTGTCCGGTGCTCCCTGGAATTGGGTGAGTTTCCTAGCTCCTTGAAGGAGGCGGTGGTGACACCTCTTCTGAAGAAGGCTTATTTGTACCCGGAGTCTCTGGCGAACTACAGGCTTATCTCGAACCTTCCTTTTGTGGGAAAGGTTATCAAGAAAGTGGTGGCAATTCAACTGGAGAACCATCTATCCATCCATAATTTATATGAACCTCTCCAGTCGGGTTTCCATAAGAGGCATAGTACTGAGACGGCTCTGGTTCGGGTGCTCAATGATCTCCTGATGGCAGAGATCGGAGGAACCGCTCTATCTTGGTAACCTCCATCTCTTCAGCTTTTGACACTGTCGACCATGGGGTTCTGCTTGAGCATTGAGGTTCATCTGTGGGCTGATGGGTACAGCCCTCAGATGGTTTTCATCTTTCCTCACCAGTCGAACTCAGAGAGTTGTCTCAGGAATATTTTCTTCTGAGTCTTTCTCTCTGCCTTGTGGGGTACCTCAGGGCTCAGTGCAGTCCCCCATGTTGTTTGCAGTGTATAGGCTGCCCCTCGGAGACATTGTAAGATGGTATGGGCTGAGGTTTCACTGCTATGCTGATACCCAGCTCTAGCTGTCTTTCGCTCCTGACCAGGTGTGTGCTCTCTCAGTATTTAACAGCTGCCTCGTGGAAATCCAAGACTGGATGAGTTCCAGTGGGTTAAAGTTGAACGTGAGAAAGACTGAAGTTTTGGAGGTGGACCCTGGTCACAGGATAGAGGGGTTGGGGTCTGATTTGCCATCTGGTTTATTTCTGGGGGGCGAGCAGATCCTTACCTCTGAATGGGTGCGTGACCTGGGAGTGATGCTTGACAATAGTCTAACCCTCCACCATCAAGTGTCTGCAATAGTCAAGTTAGCCTTTTACCATTTTAGGAATATTGCCAGGATCAAGCACCTTGTTCCATCCAGTGACTTGCCTGTCTTGGTCCATGCCTTCATGACCTCGCGCCTTGACTACTGTAATTCCCTGTACCTAGGGCTTCCTGGGGTTGATATCCACCGCTTGCAGCTAGTGCAGAATGCAGCTGCACATTTATTGACTGGGGCTTCAAGGAGATCTCATATAACCCCAGTGCTGTGCGATCTGCCCTGGGTGCCAGTTCAGTGGTGGATCACCTTTAAGGTAAGTTTGTTAACCTACAAGGCACTACACAGACTGGGTCCGGACTACTTGAAAGAACTTCTGATTCCTTACACCACTATGTGTCAACTCCGCTCGGCTGATGAGGGGTTGCTGGAGATTCCGAGGATTAGACTGAAGTCATCTGGGGCACGGGCTTTTATGTTCGCTGCCCCATCCCTCTGGAATTCTCTACGTCGTCAGCTATGGGAGTGCAGGACTGTGGAGAGTTTTAAGCGGGCAATGAAAACCTTTCTATGGGAAAAAGCATTTCCTGATTTTCTCTGATTTTATGCCTATTTATTGTTTAACTGTGTGTGTTGAATTTGTGAAGTGCTTTGATATTCTGAAAGGCGCTATATGAGATAAAATTATTATCACATTAGCACCACAGAATATACATGCTGACAAGTGGTGTATTGTGAGTACAACAAATTACGTACTCTATACCAGCCACAGATGCATCTCATACCACTACCTATGTACATAGTTGGATCAAATGCCACAGTCAGAGCTTCAGCTGGCAAGAGAGAAACAATCAACCACTACTGAATTAACTAGGTCACAATGTCAATACGGATGCAACATCACCTGCTTGTAAGAAGTCACTTGGTATTGCTGTTGTCCCAATGTTTGATAACACTACTGGAGTTAACTGCTATGCTAATTCAGCTATGCAAGCATTTCTCCACATGCCACACTTTGTACAGGCTATATCGGCTAGAAGAAACTGCCTTATCAAAGGCATTGAAACAAGTTGTGAATGTCACTTGCTGGCAGCTACACAATGCACACTTTTGACACCTCTCCGGCAGGTATCGTGGACAAAATACATTTGCAGGTAACATGCAACAGGATGCCACTGAGTTTATGATGGCCATTATAAACACTTTGGATGAAGAGGGCATTCCAATGAGACAGTGTTTTACTATCTCATATGTTAGCAGATATGAATGTGTGCCATGTGGCCATTCACAGAGAGAAACCACTGAAAACATGCTTTGGATTTCTTTGTATGTTCCTCTCCCTCAAAGTGTATAGTTCTGAAAGCTGTTTATGAATGCAGAAAGTGGTCACCTTTGTGTTAGGTGTGGAGGGTCTTGTACTCAATCTATATGGCTCAGGACTTCATCTCAATACCGTATGCTTGTTCTGCATAGGTTTGACTCTCATGGGGTCAGAGTTGACACACCTATCACAGATTTTATAGCTGGTAGAGTGACATTTAATCAAACAGTGTTTGACACTCTTGTTGTGATCTACCACCAAGGACAGTCTGTACACTCAGGACATTACATTACTTTGTTGAGGTACAGAACTGGTGGGTTGAATGCAATGACTCCATGAATAATTTTAAACAGAGGCTACCGTGCTACTTAAAAAATGCTTACGTACTGATTTTGAACGACTATGAGAATCTTCATCAGTTAGAAGAGTAGTCACACAACATGTGGCATACATTGCTGTCCTATTTTGTAACACAGTAACCACTCAGAAACTACTCCTATTCTTTCTTCTATGCATCTATGTGCAACATTACATTCATTATACATCTCATGGTTTACATGCATATGGTTTTACCAACCTGACATCTAAGGTAGTTATGTGATAAAGTAGATCTAGTTGCAGTAGTCTTCAATTGGCACAGACTGTGTTTACTATCACTAGAGAAACCACACTTAGTTGATTAACAAAGACTTTCTGGTAGCAAAACAGATATGACCATTTGGCTCTCATGTTCTGCCATTGTCTTCTGTTCTGAGTAAATGCCATCTGAACATTACAAGTATTACTTGGGCGCACTTACCAACTGTGCATCTGTTATGTGCAATACTCGTGCATGTGCGCAAAACAACTGCGTTGCATGTATTATTATATATTTCTACAGCATTTTCATATTGCCAAGGATTTTTCCTAGTAAAATATATCTTTATTTGTGTGTGACACTTCAGTGGATCACATACTTTCACATTTTTTACACTGTTCTACGCTGAACTGCATTTATCGGTGTCACACAGTCATATTGCAATGACTATGTCACATGGTAATTGTTATCATTTGTGGCTTTTGCTTCTTGCCCTTTTGCAGTTTCACTTTAAACAATCATATTTAATAGCAACACTGTACTGTTATGTCTCCTTTGTTTTCTAACACTTGTATATATGTAAATATGCTGTATCATTACATTATTATATATGTCTCTAGTATGAACTTTTTAAGAGTTGTAGTTCTTAATCTTAAAATGTATATATTAAGCAATGCCAAATATGTACCTGTTTAACAACTGTTTCATTATTTCAAAAAGGTAGTTGTATGCTTTTATTATATTACCTAGATATTTAGTAATATTTTTATATTTAATGGTGACTTTAAGATAAGAATAATTGATTATAATACATACTGTACTGGTAAAGGTTTGTTTTCAAGAATAGGTACCAGATCTGCAATACTAGGACACAGTGTGTACCATCTAATGGTATGATATAAAAACTGTTAATTATTACGTTATATGTTGCAGAGTTCTTAGTTATATACTGACTTGGTTATTTTAGTACTGCAGTTCATTTGTGTGTTTGTGATATGTATTGTTTTATATAGTAGCTAGCAGCATTAATGTTATTATTTGTAACAAAGTAGGCTAAATACATTTAAAGCCAGATATTCAGAAATGCGCCAAATGTCAGTGCAAGTCTGGCACAGTGCAAATCCAATGTGGCATGGCACACTGAGTGCCATATTTAAGGGGCGCACTTGGCAAGATGCGTTGGTGCAAGATGGCTATATATGGCACGGAAGCACCAGAGAGCAACCAGACCTCCACCAGAGTGCAACCAGAGATGTGTTGGGGAGCAACCAGACCTGCACCACAGAGCAACCAGAGATGAGCCAGGGTGCAAAGGGACAAGCACCAAGGCACACAAGGACCAATCCCAGTCAATGGTGGGAGCACAGCAGCAGTGGGAAAATGTGGGGCAGGCAGAGGAACACAACTGAGGACAGTGCTAGGGAGGCACAGTGGCAGGTCACAGATGACCACTAACAGCTGGACACACACAGGCAACCAGCCCCCCTGAACAAACTGTGGCACAGGACATTGAGAACAGGAGGCACCAATGGCCAACAGAGAACTGCCACAGGAACCACCCTGCAGCATGCTGTGCCCCCACCATGCAGACCCCGGCCAGCCCCACCCTGGGCCATGGTGCCTAACACATGCCAGACATCCTGGACTGCTCCCCATGGCCACCCCAAGGCACAGCCACTGACTAAGGGGCAGGACACCACCATGCATGACCCGCACCTTGACACAGACACCCACCATGCCACTGCAGCATGGCTCCACTCACCAGCTGCAAAGCAGACATGGACACAGGCAGGTAAGCAGAAAAACTGTATTCAAAAGGCAAACTATATATAAAGGCATGGAGTGGGAAAGGGTAGGAGAGCAAGGGAAGGGGACAGGGAACAGGGACTTTACAGTGGGATGGGAAGAGATGGCAGGGTAAAAGGGAAATGGCGGGATGCTCTATGGGTGGTCATGGCCTACTGAATCCTGACATCTCCGCTGCCTCCTGTCTTGAGCACCATCCTGTGGGTCTGCTGAGCCACCTCCAGTGTGGTGGAAGTGATAAGGATGATCTGCCTCAATAGGCACCAATATAGGGGCAGCTGCAACCCCCTCCAGATGCCTATGACAAAGGAATGGACAGGTGATCAGTGAAAGGTCCCTAGGAACCATGCCTTCCCACTGTGTGCACTGGGCAATGGGAACACACAGCCCTGGAGTGGTACCCTGGCCACCCACAGTGTTAGAGCCAACACCTGCCAGCATGCCACTACAGTGCAGAGCAGTGGACACTGCTGCTTGATGACCACCTGACAGCGCAGCTGCAGCCAGATGGCACAGGGAAACAGCAGCACCACAGCAGCACATGAGGCAGCCAGGTGCAAACCCATCTCACCAACAGCTGGTATATGTGTGCAATGGCCACCTCACAGTGGCATGCACCATGCAGCGTGCAACACACAGCTGACACGGCACATGGCACAGGTGGCCATGGCCACACCCACTACCCCGCTGACTACCCAATACTGAGTATAGGAAGACAACAGTGCCTGCCTGCTCACTGCGGTGCTGCTCATGCCTGCCCTGCTGCTGCTTCACCTCCACCTCCTGAACCCACAGCAACCTGCTGTGGCCCATTGGGCACCCCTGCTGCCCTGGCATGGTGCAGATTTCGGCCCTAGAATGGAACAAAGACAGGTACACATCAGAGAACAACCACAGCATATGCCCACCACCCCACCCCTGTACACAGCATGTGCCCCAGCCTGATATGTCCCACAAGGCAGTAGCACAGCACAACTGGTGGCCAGTAATGCCACTCTGCAATGCGCATGCTGACAGCACCCCCCTCACAGGGCATATCAGGCAGCCCAGCCAACACCACAGTACAGCAGTAGGGCACACATGCAGCATGTGACCACTCACCTGGCCATGGCATGGCCTCCCTGCGGATGCATGCCTACAGCCACCTCAGTCACTCAGGGCCCGGTGCACCATGTCCCCATACCAGTGGCAGCATTGCTAACTGGTCCGAGGCACCCCAGTGTCCCATGCCAGGTCTGCAGCAATGGTCTGACAGACTTCTGTCCTGGCCTGCTGGAGGAGCACCTGGCCAAACAACCTTGGTGATTGTGACTCCACTAGGGCTACAATGTTGACCAGCTCCAGATCAGACCAGTTGTGAGCATGTCGCGCACCTTGCCATGCCATTATCCCTCAAAGGTGTGTGGGGTCAAAATGGCGGCTGAAGTAGCGTCTTTCTTTATCGCGATAAGGATATTTACCTGTGTATACACCACATCTACAAATTGAGCATTGTTGTGGATGCGCAGAATGGGGAATGGCCCACCTGGCATGTGCTGGCATAGTCCCAAGGGGCAACGGGTCACCTGGTACACAGTGCAGTCAGAGTGCAATAGAGACCACAGCACACAGTGTGCCATGGCCCCAACTGCACTCTGAGCACACAGTGTGCAACAGGTGGTGGCACTCCACCCGACACATGCGCACTGCCTGCCAACCCACTGCACATGTCTTGGCATTGCGCTGGGACATGCACCAGAGCAATTCAATTGAGCAGGGAGAAAGTAAGCAATATTCAGCCACCACATGCTAATGAGATCATCAGCTAATGCATGGCAGACTGGGGACATTAGCATGTCATTACCACTGCGCCATCACTCGGCTGCATATGATGCGCTATAAAGGTGCCGCAAAACAGCACAAGCCAGGACTGGTATTGCAACCATCCAAGGTAAGTTGTGCCTGCCATGGGACCAGCCAGCACAGCAGGGTGGATGGGTGGGCAACTGCAGTCACTGACACACCTGTCCTAACACAGGTAGTGTCATATCCAAGTGTGAGGAGACTAAGGAACATGGGCCTGCTTGCAAGTGCAGGTCCAACTTTACAAAGGCAGAGGCAGATGCCCTGTTTGAGGCCTACCTCAACAGGGAGCAACTGCCGAGTGGTGCCATAGGCACACCACAAGCCAGAACTGTGGCCTGGCTTGAGGTGGCAGCATGTGTGAACCAGTAGGGCAGCCACCAGTGGTCTGTGCAGGAAGAATGTGGGCACTGAAACACTGCATCAAAGAGAAGGTGGTGGCAAAATGGGTGGCCAGGTCAGCCACTGGAGAGGGCCATGCTGACGTGCCCCAGCTCACAGCACAGGAGGAGCTGGTGGTGGCCACCATGCACTGCAGCACCATTGAGGGTGTGTCAGGTGGTTGATTCCAGAGAAGAGGGAACCCATCACTGCATGGTACATATGCCATGCCCACAGGACAGGCCACAATGCAGCACCAACACATCTGTCCTCTCTACAGGACCAGCGCACCAGCACACAGTGGAATGGTGCCAGCAGTGGCCATGGGGCAGGCCCAGCCCTGGAGGAACAGCCATCTACCTCAACAGGTATCCAGGGGCCTGATTGGCTGCAGCACACCACCACCATCCAGCCATATGTCCTGGACTTGGTGTCAGATGAGGCCCAGGCTGTGTTTCAACAGGATGCCAGCCATGGTGTACTCTGCATGGAGACACAGATTGGGGCGGGGTCTGAGACTGATGACGACATGACCATCATCCTGGACATCATGAGTGGGGTTGTGGAGGAGACACCCATAACTACTGCCAGCACTGGCAGTGCATCCAGTGGCCTGTCAGTGGGGGGACAGCTGCCCGCCACCACTGCAGGTGCTGCTATGTGCACAGCAAAGGCAGTGCCATGTGGTGGTGGTGGTGCATCCATTAAGGCACTGGCCAGTGTACAGGGGCCGGAGGGGTGGCAGTGGCAGATGGATGGGGACGCTGGGCAGCCGGACGCAATGTCCACTGCCGGGGTGCCAGACAGGGATCTACCCCATGGGAACCCTGCTGTGCAGTGTCCACCTGAGTGGGGGGCTGCACAGTGTGGGTTTACACCTCCGGTGGGTCAGCAGGCTGCCCAGGCTCCCCTTGGCACCAACCCATTGTCAGAGCACTCCTGATTGTTGAGGGCCTCCGTGGAGCAACAGCTGCTGTTTGTAGCTTGAGTGTGTGCACTTCGTGCAGAGGTGTGCCAGGCAGCCGAAATGCATGAGAGGGGCACTGCACACGTCCTGGAGGCTATGCAGCACCTGTAGGAGGACACAACTCCATCCTAGGATTGCACTGCCACAGGGTGTGGCCACAGGCCACATACACAGCGTAGTGCACTGTCTACTCCATGGGCCCGGCATCGAGCAGCACCCTCCCTGTCAACACTGGGCTCTGCTGTTGGCATCCCTGGCACACCTGGGGTGGGCCTGTTTGGGTGCCTTTACACCCCTGCGCGGACCCAGTCACGGTCCTGCAGTACAACCCGGGGGGGAAGTTGCATATACCCCCTGTGGCCAATGAGTAGCCAGTGGCTGTCAATCAACCCCAGCGCAGCCGCCCCATGTCTGCGGTGGCCATGGTTCCACAAGGCAGACCTGAGGTGTGTGCTGCCCTGGCTGCTGTCTGCTGTCACTGTCCTGTGCGCACATAGGTGATGTGTGTTGATGCATGCCACAGTTGTGGCAACTGTGTGTCATGCTGCCTGTGTTTACACCCACCTGGCTGCTGGCCCATGTGGTGTGGATGTGATGAGAGCAGAACTGCACTGGTTGCACCTGTGCATCAGTGCCCTGCATCTGATCTACGCCACTTCCCAGTGCCTGGGTGTGTGATTGCGTGTGTGTGTGTGTTGCTGTACAATGCTGCATGCTGTTGCTTGTGGCTGTGTGGCACTGCCACCCACACCCCTGCACCACACCTGTGTGTGTGTGCATGCCCATTGCCATGCCTGCCCATGCCCGTGTGCCATACCATTGTGTGTGGTCACTGCATGGGTGTTGCTCCACATACCTGCATGCACCATAGTGCTCCTGTGCAATTGTGTCTCGGTGCTGGTGTGCCATCCGCATGAGCCGGGGATCCCTCCACCCAGGGGGGCTGCCCACTACCCTCATCATACCCACTGTTGTCCCCCTCTTTGGCCTCAATAGCTATCCCACAGTCAATGGCCATGTTGTGCAGTATGCAGCAGGCCAGGAATAGGCCACAGGCTTTCGAGGGGCTGTACTATAGGGCACCGCCAGACCTGTCAATGCAATGGAATCATGCCTTCAGCACCTCAAACACATGCTCAATGATGTTCTGCATGCTGGCATTTGACTCATTGTACCAACTGTCTGCTAGGGATGACGGGTGTCGGTAGGGGGTGAGCAGCCAGAGCCTGAGTGGGTAGCCACTGTCACCTCAGTGGACAATTACATCATTAGCCTAGTGTCCTATGTTGCTGTGCCCCTTGCCTATCCCTGGCACCCTCACCAGCATGCCCACCCTGCCCGCCCCATCCCATGCTGTTCCCAGCTCCCCATGGTCGTCCCATACTCACCCACTAGGTGGCTCATGGGGATGTTCCCATGCTCGAACCTGTGGCACAACGCAGAGCTGTGCCAGATGAATGTATCATGTGCACTCCCAGGCTGTGTGGCTCAGACACTGGTTATGTACCCCCGGCATCACACACCACCTGGCAGTTGACACTGGGGTAGCCCTTCCTGTTGATGTATGCTACCCCCTCGGGGCCACGTGGCATGCGGATGCCCACATGGGTGCAGTCAATGGCCCCAAGCACACCAGGCATCTGTGCTACCCTGTGGAAGTCCCGCATGGTTGTTGCACACTCTGCCTGTGTGCTGGGGAAATGAATCTATTCTGAGGCAAGTGGCAGCAGGACATTGAGGAATTGTTTGAGGAGGTGTGACGTGGATGACTGGGTTATGCCTGTGGTATCCCCTGTTGGTCTCTGGGAGGTGCCCATGGCAAGCAGGCACATGGCGGCTGCCACCTTCATCTCCATTGACAGGACATGGCTCTGTCTAGTGGGTGCCTGCATCTACTCACTGCACAGCTCACAGAGCTGCCTCAGAATTGCCCAGTTCATGTGATACCAGCCCACAATCTCCGTATCAGAGCAGTTCTTGAAGGTGGTGCAGGCACGGTACTACCTGTTCTGGGCATACCACCGATGGGCCCTTCCAGCATCACGATGCTCTTCCTTCTGCCTACTCACGCCCCTCATTATGGCCTCCATCTGGAAGGCTGTGCTGGCTTGAGCCCCTGCTGTCCTGTCTCCCCCTGGGCAGTCAGCTCCTGTGGTCTGCTTGCCACCATGGGGCAGAGCCTTTCTCTCTGCCAGCCTCTTCCTGTTGCTTCCTCTGCCCCTGGCTCGCATTTCAGTGCCACCTCTGTCCCACACCCCTGTGGCTGCCTGTTCCACTCCCTCAGTAGCTCTCTCTCTCTCTCTCTCTCTCCCTTGGACCTTCTGGTTCCTCTCTCCACTGTCTGGTTGCTTGCACTGTCTCTCTCTCTCACTCTTGGAGCAAGTGCTGTCCCTACGCTTGCACCCTGTATTTATAGGCTCAAGTCTGCTCTGTGCATCTGGATGTTGCTCTGCACTTGTGCCATGGGTCGGGGGTTGAATATTGCACTGTGCTGCATATTCATGGGCTCACCTCTTCCCTTGAGCATGCATTCATTAGGGTTGTGTATTGGCACACTGCGACTTGAGCTGCGCACTGGCTCCCGCTGAATATCGCTCCTTGGCGCATTTCCGTAGTTGCACTGGTGCATCTCAGTTGCGCCATGTGCAACTGCTTTGAATATCCCACCCTTAGAGAATTGTACATTATTGTAAATCAGACACATGCACAGATAAAAACCACTTTTTATGTTCCTGCAAATATTTTCCAATTGCCTCAATTGGGGGTTGGGGATTTTCCACGTGCATCTGTATATCTACATTTGTTGACCTATATCTATGTGCAGCTATATAAGTGTATATATATATATATATATATATATATATATACACACACACACACACACACACACACACATAAAATGTATGTAAATAATAATAAGTTTTGTTGGGATACCAGAATTTGGTATTGGTGTTATTCTTGAAACACTTGGCATCTGTTTTTTTGCCCACCCCAGGAACATTGACACTCTCAGCGACACAATGACAATACCAGTATTACTGTTACATTCATAATGAACAGTGTGCACATATGTATGTCGACAACTGTTTTTATGTGATCCTTACTAGTATGATAACTTGGTTCCCAACTATGTGTCATACTGTTTAATAAAGATAAGTAACATTCATGCAATACTTTATTTTAGAAATATTGTATTGTGAGATTGATTGTGTCATTCAATTTGGCTTTTAATTCAACCTTTTTCATAAACTGATTCAGTGTTCATCTGTGTATGTGTTGTACTTAGCACCGTACACATGTTGTTCATCTATATGTTAGATATATTACTGCCCTATAGGATTTCTGCATGAATATGTCTTTCTGTATAAGGTGTAGCACACGAAACATTGACACATTCATAAAGAGAAGCACATATTATAATTAAGCTATGTATATCTTGTTAGGAATGTGAGGCCCAAAGGGCACCATGCTCCCAACACCACATACTATGCAGTATTTACAGTAGACAGTCTCAAAAAGACAGGAAAATCATGGCAAAAAACTCTGTTTAATGTTAGGGTTTAGGGTCTTGTAGTACGTTTAGATAGTTGCATGTTATTTCTGTTACCTGATGCTGGTTGTCTGTGATTGGTTGTGTTGCCTTGGTCCTCCCCTTCCCTACTTGCACATGTGTGTGTGTGTGTGTGTGTGGTCCTGGGGGAATGCAGAGTTAGGGTTTTAACCCTAACATTGCATTTCCTCACTTTTGTTGCTGTGGAACAACCCTAACTGATGCATTAAACAGTTTTTTGCCTTGAATATAATCTCTCTCTCTATATATATATATATATATATATATATATATATATATATATATATATATTCAGTACTGTATTCATTTTTGATGTTTGCTGACAGCACACTTTTCAGAACACACAGTCCTCCAGGATGGTTTCCTTTTGCACATCATAAGGTGTCACAAGTATTGGTAGCATATTTAGATGTACTTGAAAGTCTTTTTTTTTTTTTTTTTAGTCCTGTTGCTCGAACACTACTGGGATGATTTGTGTGTCTTTACTCCAAATCGATTTGGTTTCTGATAGCATAGCCTGATACTTCATGATTTTGTGAATTGTTTTATTTATTTATTTATTTGAAGAAATCATAATTTCAACCCTTTGAGTCACGGACTCTTTTACAAAGGCTCATCATCAAAATGACACATACAAAGTACATAGAATATATAGGGTACCAGTAGGGAATAGTTTACACATATGGATAAAATTAGAGTGAGGAGTACCTATACTGGCAGCGGACAGAGAGAATAAAGGGTTCTATGAGAGATCATTTACATATATGTAGACAGTAACAGTGAAAAGCATCCAACATGGGAGCAAACACTATATGCAGGTCCTATATAAAGGGGAAACCACTTTACATTTTTGTACATAATTACAAAGAAAAGTCCAACATGGGCATCACTTTGTGCAGGCCCTATACAATGTGATAACTAAAATATCATAGAGCAAACAAAACAAGAAACTACAGTGTCAAGGCTGCAAATGACCTAGCAGAAAGATGCTAGGAACAGGTGAACTGAGGGGCCTTAGCAGCGACTATGTGCAGTTACAGCTGTGGCTGGAGATAAGGTGTTGTCTGAGGACTGATTTAAAAGGCCCTAGTCTTGGTTGAGTGGTGATAACAGTGGAGAGAGCATTGCTCCAGGCTGGCACCTGATAATGGAAGGATCTTTGCACCAGGGAAGTCCTGACCCTAGGTACATGTAATGTGCACTTGAGGGCATTTCAGGTGTGGACAGCCAGGGTGAGGGGGTGAGAACAGAATTTAGACCTATAAGGGCAAGGCCTGCAACAATTTTCTTGGCTGGGAGGCAAGTCTGGTAGCACATCCTCTCCTCATGGTGGAAAAGGTCAGCAAGGTCATATAAGGTGCATGTGTGGGTGAGTCTGCCAGAGCCTGTAAGTAGATGGCAAGCTTTGTTCAGGGATAGTTTGATTTTGTTGAGTGTGGTGTTAACCTCTGCACCACACACCAGAATACCGTACTTAACTATGGACAGTACAGATGAGGTGATAGCCAGTCTGAGGGCTGTGGGTGGAAGGCAGTTCTTGTGGTGGTGCAATAAGCCAATATGGGTATTTATGACTGTGGTGCGGTTGTGAGTGTGGTCATGAAAAGAGGAGGAGGAGTCAAAAGTTACACCCGGGTATTTGTATGTTTTTACTTGCTCTAGGGGAAGGAGGGAGCCAGAGAGGATGGTGAGTAGGGTGTCCCTGTATTTGTTTCGGGAGTGTGAGAAAAGTATGTGCTTCACCTTTTTTATGTTAATTACAAGTCAGCAATCCAGAAACCAGGATTCTTCCTGATTAAAAGAGTGCTGAAGTGCACTTTGAAGGACAGAGGGGCCTGGTGGATGTGAAAAGAATGGCATCATCCACATAGAGCATTTTTCATTACAGGAGCTGAGGAGCAAATTGAGATACAAACTGAAGAACAGAGGTCCAATAATCAAGCCTTGTGGAATACCCGAGCTAACCTGTCGCATGCTGGAGAGGGTATTGTTGAATTTTACACACTGTGACTGGGTAGTGACGTAGTTGGAGAACCAGGACACAGGACACCCTATGCAAAACCTAGCTGGGAGAGAGTGGATATGAGGAGTGGGTGGCATATGGCACTGAAGGCTTTCGATAAATCTATGTAAACTGCCCCATGAGGTATCTTTTATCCAGGGCAGTGTGTAAGAAATTGGAGAGCTCAATATGGGTGATAGTAGTGCTATGCCCCCTATGGAACCCATGTTGTTCAGCACAGAGGAGCTTGTGCTTATCAATGTATTCAGTGACTTGATCAGCCACAATCTTCTCCAAGGCTTTTGAGGGGTGGAGCCAGTATCAAGATTGGCCTGTAGTTCCCAAGGGTGGTGCGTCCCCCCTTTGTGAATAGGGGTAACCACCGTGGTCTTCTAGGAATGGGGAAATTGGCCAAGGCATAGTGAGCAGATGAGAAGGCTAGTAAGGGGTGTAAAGACATAGTCAAACACTAAGTGAAGCAGTTTTGGATTCAGTGTGCCGTTACTAAACCCAGTGCCACTGGTAGCTTTTAGTAGGTATGGTTTGGCCTCCGATGGTGTGAGGGCCCTGAAATGGAAGGGGAGCAGTGGAGGAGGCGGCAGCAGGAACAGGGTCAAAGAAGTTGGTGGGGATGACTGAGCTGAGGTCCAAGAATGCTTCCCTGAGTCTACTGGCAATACTCTGTGGGTCTGTGGTGAGCGAACCATTGACATCTAACTGTGCTGGGGTGGCAACTGGGATTTTCCATTCAGCTCCTTTATACTGTCCAGGAACATCTGGGCAGATCCCAAGGAGAAGGCTAGAAGGGATCTGTAGTAATCTTATCTTGCCTTGCGGATGGACCAGGTGCATTCATTACATGCTGCACTATAGGCTTGCCTATCGGATGGCTTATCAGATTCAATCACATTGTGCCAGAGATTATCTCTGCTCTGCTCTGCAGCTGATTGATTAGCACTGGGGTAATCCATGGGGAGTTATACTCCTTGATAGTAGATTTGGTGAGGGGGACAAAAATGTCACATGCCGTGTTGAAAGATTGTATGAAATAACTGAAGGCAGAGTCTACCGCTGGGGCTTGGAAAATTGGGGACCAGTCACAGTTGGCAAGGTGCTTTCTAAATTGTGCCAACTTGCCATGGTGTATGCACCATTGTAGGACAGATTTTTGGTGCAGTTTTTTTCCAACTCACAGGACCAGAGAAAGGTGATCAGGGAGTGGTCACTGAGCGCATTGGGCAGCATGATGGTGCTGTTGATTTTGTGTGGTCTGTTTGAGAGGACAATATCCAGCAGAGTGGCAGTGCCTTTGGTAGGATGGTACCAGGAGAGAGCAGATACCAGCTGTGTGAGGTCAAGGGCAGTAATAGCATCCTTGGCTTGGGAGGCCATGCTGGAGAGCCAGTTGATGTTGAGATCACCCATCATGATTTGTTCCAGCTTACTGGGTAGACTGTCGAGGTGCTCAAGTAGTGACTGAAATGTGGGGCACTGTTTTTGTGGAGGGATATAGGCAGCTGTGAATATTAGTGGGGCTCTGGAGGTGCTAGTTGTGTTTTTTAGGGAGATTGCCTGGGCACCATGCTCCAGCTTTGCTGGTGGCAGGGCAAGTCCTTCCAGTGTGTCTCAAAGGTAAATCACACAACCCCCTCCACATTTCCTAACTCTCTTCCTGAAATAGTGTGTAATCCCATATGGCTATAAAGTGATCAGGGGTTTTGTCTGAAAGCCATGTCTCCACAATTGCTAGGGTGTCTGGTGGTTGTTGGGCAACCCAACCCTACAGTTCTGCAATTTTAAAAAGAATACTGCACATATTCAATGAAACCATGTGTAGGCCTATAGATGAGATGGGGTGGTTTGGGCTGGCTGCAGTGGGGCCTAGGTTGGGGTGGATGTTGCCCAACAGTAGTAGAAGAGAAATGAGCCTGATAATGGCTATGTGTTTTTTGCATCAGTTGGATGGAATGATGGCTGTGCCTTGGTCTTGGAGGGCTATGGGGGAGATGAGGAATCAAAGGTCTGGGATGGCCAGGTAGATGGAGGGCCATGGGGCATCGGGAGGGTGGGAAGCAATCAGGTGGGCTGGGGTGCATGAGAGTGCTAGCCACTGAGAATGGGCTGGGGGGGAGTAGTACTGTAGAGAGTGAAAGCAGGTGTATAGGCAAGGGTGTGATGCCCTCCAAGGGGGTGGTCACGCTGAGCGTCATTAGTATGAGGAGCACCTGTCTGATAGGCACCTACTGCACTGTAGCGTCAGTCATGAACTGAGGTATAAGGGGTCCCTAGTGACAAACTGTGATGTGGCAACCACTTTGGAGCAGTAGCAGTGACATGGACTCCAGTGCAGTGGGTGCAAGGTCCAGGCCCAAGGTCCGGAAGCTTGGTGGGAGCCAGTGAAAGAGCATGTGCAGCGGGGAATGTACTTTCAAAGTATGTGGTGAAGAGGGTTAGTGTAAGGGTCAGCAGTGACTCCTAAGGGGCTCTTTGGGTACTGCATGCAGGGCACTGGGATATGGGCTTGTAGAATGTGGAGGAGGAGAGTGGAAGAGTGGTAGAGATAGTCAGCTCTACAGTAAGCTAAGGAGGCAGGATGTTGTGTAAGTTGGCTCAGTACTGCCACATGGTGGCTGGAAAGTGTAACCTGCAAATGGGAATATGGGGAGATACAAAATTAAGAGACAGGAAGCCAAGTGAGTAGGGTGGTCCTTAAATTAAGAGCCAGCCTTGTGTGAGAGGGTGGCTGAGGCAGTCGACGCACAGTGCCAATGGGCCAACACCCTTTAGAATCAAGCTGAGCCTGGAGGGGGCCTCTATTTACCTTAAGGCACCCGGTGGTCCTATCCATGTACTATGGGCGCTTGCTGAAACTGAGTGGGGCAAGGGAGAGGTCCCAAGGCATAAAATAGGGGAACAAACACAAAGAAAACCATTAGTATTCGGCAGGAGGGATTGGGGGTCTAGTGCACAGGTGCAGACTGGGGGGGATGCTACTGTGCACGCGTTGATTGCTAGGTACTGGCAGGTGGAAGAAAGACCCTGAACAGAGTGCCAGACTGCAGGAAAATCCAGAAATAATATATGGCCACAAGAAATAAATTACACTTCTAAGCAATATTGCCCTGAAAATACACACTAACAGCAGAATAAAGACACTGCAAATCAAGTAATACAGTTAGCACTCCTGACAGTGATGAAAGCAGGCTAAGAGGCAGAGATTCCAACAGGGAACTAGTGCAGTCCAGGCAGGAAAACAGGCCCTCAGACAAATGCACAATAATGCTGGTGCTGGTGTCCACATCTGAGTTTGTCTGAGTATATCTGTTACAGTAGGAGGGCAGAAAAAAAAGAACACCCTTAAGGAACAAGCTGAGCCTAGAGGGGGCATCTATTTGCCTTAAGGCACCCTATTCCTATCTGTGTGCTTCAGGCACTTTGTGAAGCTGAGTGGGGTAGGGGAGAGGTCTTGAGGCCGTATGGCACCCCACAGTCCTATCCGTGTGCTCTGGGCACTTGTTGAAGCCAAGTGGGGTCTCTGTACACAGGACACTGTAGTCACTATGGGTGGCTATTTTAATCAGCAATGCCATCTTTTTTGTCTTTCTATTACAATGCCTGGTTTTCTAGCTTGCTGTTGGTACTGGGTGATAGCATGTAAAGTACAGTTATGCAAGAACTTACCGTAACAGTAGATCTTTGAGAACAGCTCTTGCAGCAGGTAACACCATTAGGACTGAAGCCGGCAGGTGTCAGGACCCCACGGAAATCTTCTAGCTAGCAGTCTTCAGCGGGAACCGCCTCCAACGTCGGTCCCACCCCCGACGTCAGATGTAGTACATAAGGAGGCGGTCCCACTAGATTCCCCAGTTCTCCCGCCGGAGACTCCCGGCCGCAGGATGACATCAGAATGGGAGAGCGAGGATCCGCCATTGGAAGAAAAAGGTGTAAGCCCTTGCCCAAGACTTGGTAAGCCATACCTCCTCCAAGGGGGAATGGTGGGTGGGAAGGTACCTGCTGCAAGAGCTGTTCTCGAAGATCTACTGTTACGGTAAGTTCTTACGTAACTGTACTATCTTACTTCGAGATACAGCTCTTGCAGTAGGTAACACCATGAGGACTGATTCCCAAGCAATGGTGCCTGTAAGCATTCTGGGAGGAGGAAATTAGGAGAAATCAAGAACAAGTCCTGACTCTAGGACAGGAGACCTTGTAGAACAGCCAGGCCAAAACCGGCTCTCCACCATGAAGTAATGTCTACGCTATAGCGCCTAATAAATGTGTACACAGAGCTCCAAGTAGCTGCGGCACAGATGGCCGAGGTGGAGACATTACGCAGTGCTGCAAAGGAGGTAGCCACCCCCCTAGTCAAATGGCCCCGGACTGTGCCCGGGAGGGGCTTCTGCTTGCTATCGTAGAAAAATGAAATACACTGGACAAGCCAGCGGGAAAGGGTCTGCTTTGAGACTGGTTGGCCCAACATTCTCTCAGCGAAGGAAACGAATAGTTGCTCCGACTTACAAAGCTGTTTAGTTTTGTTCAGGTAGTACCTTAATGAGCAGTGAACATCCAGCGTGTGAAGCAACGCCTCTCCTCTATTAGAGTACTTGGGAAAATATACTGGCAGATCGATGTCCTGATTGAGAGTGAGGGCAGAGACCACCTTAGGCAGGAATTTGGGATTCGTCCTCAGAGACACTCTGTCCTGGTGTAAAATTAAATAAGGCTCCTTGCACATGAGAGCGTGGAGCTCGGAAACTCTCCTTACTGACGTAACAGCAACTAAAAACAATGTTTTCCATGACAGAAAACGCAGATCGCAATCTGCGGTGGGTTCAAAGGGAGGAAGCGTGAGTTGTTCCAGGATGAAAAGTAAGTCCCAAGGGGGAACTTGATCCCTGATGGGAGGCCTAAGGTGCAACACCCCTCTCAAGAAGTCTCGAGAGGCATCGAGCTGTGCCACTGTGCGCTGACCCACCGGAAGGTGGTAAGCTGAAATTGAGCATAAATGCACCTTAATAGAGGAGTAGGCGAGACCTGAATGGAATAGGGAAAGCAGATATTCCAGCACCACTTTCACTGGGCATCCTAAAGGGGAAAGGCCACGTACCTGCGACCAGAAGCAAAAACGGCGCCATTTCATGGCATACGTCGTATGCATTGCCAGCTTTCTGGCCGAGGAAAGGACTTCCGCCACCTCTTGCGAGAACCCGTGTCGCATAATGGGTATGTCTCTAGGAGCCATGCATGCAGGTTCAGTGAGCATAAGTCTGGGTGGACTAGAGAACCCTCCTCCTGAGACAACAGATGGGAGCTGAAAGGCAATGGAACTGGAGGTTTCCAGGACAGCTGCGTCAGCATGGGGAACCAGATCTGTCTGGGCCAGAAGGGTGCCACCCGGATCATTGTTGCATACTCCCTGTGCAATTTGAGAAGAACTCTCTGGATCAACAGGAAGGGAGGGAAAGCGTAGAGGAATCTGTCCACCCAGGAGAGGGACAATGCATCTCGCCAAAACCCCAGGCCCTGGATCTAGCCAGCAGAAACTGGGCAGTTTTGCGTTGGATGGGGAAGCGAATAAGTCCAGCTCTGGAGTGCCCCATTGAAGAAACAGATCCTCTGCTACCTCCTGAAGAAGTTCCCACTCATGGACTCTGGCCTGGGAATGACTCAGGCCGTCTGCGACTGTGTTGTCCACTCCGGGAACGTGAACTGCAATCAGGCTCGCGCCGTGTTGGATTACCCAATCCCACACTCTCATAGCCTCCCTGCAAAGGGGGTAAGAGTGTGCGCCTCCTTGTTTGTTGAGGTAATACATCATCACTGTGTTGTCTGTTTGCAGCAGGAGAGTACTCAGCAGGATGTCTGACTGAAAGGCCTGCAGGGCATAAAGGACAGCCTTCATCTCCAGAATGTTGATGTGGAGGAGAGCTTCCTGTGGGGTCCACGTTCCCTGGGACTTCACCCCGTTCAGGTGTGCTCCCCACCCCAGCCCTGAGGCATCTGTGGAAAGGATCACCTCCAGGGATGGCACTGCAAACGGAACACCCGCAGAGAGTGTCCTTGGATCTAGCCACCATTGCCAGTCCCGAATCACGGCATTTGTGATTCTGACCGGCTGCTGCATGTGGTCTTGTCTTTGGTCCCACTGCACCTTGAGCATCCACTGAGTCACCTGCATGTGGAGCCTTGCCAAAGGGACGGTTGAAATGGCCACAGCCATGTGTCCGAGCAAGTGAAGGACCAGCCTGGTGGGGACAGTCTTCTTCGCTGAGAGGTCCCTGATGAGGGATCTGATGTGTTCCACTCTGTCATCGGGAAGAAATGCTTTCCCTTGAACGGTGTCCAGAACTGCGCCTATGAATTGCAGCTTCTGGGACGGTATGAGGAGACACTTCTCATAGTTGATGAGGATGCCCAGAGACTGGAACAAAACCTGGGTGCTCTGAATAGCCAACAACAGCACCTCTTCGGAGGCGGCCATGAGAAACCAGTCGTCCAGGTACGGGAACACATAGTGGCCCTGTCTCCTTAAAGATGCTGCCATGACTGCCATGCACTTGGTAAAGACCCTGGGGGCCGATGACCGTCCGAACGGAAGAGCCCGGAACTGAAAGTGGTGGCTGAGAAACTTGAAGCGCAGGAACCTCCTGTGCGCTTGAACTACTGGGATGTGCAGGTAGGTGTCCTGCATGTCCAGGGATGCTAAGAAGGCATCCTTCTTTAGCATGGGGATGAGACCTTGAAGGGTCACCATGCAAAACCGTTTGTAGGCGACTGACATATTGAGGTTGCTGAGGTCCAAGATTGGACGGAGGTCCCCTGTTTTCTTCAGAACCAGAAAGAAGTGGGGAATAGTATCCAGATCCTATCTGGCTCTCTGGAACGTACTCCACCGCCCCTTTTTGTAGGAGCGTGAGTATTTCTTGCCTGATGAGCAATCTGTGCTGACCCGAGTAACGGGAAAGCAAAGGAGTCCTTGTGGGTGGCTTTTCCGCGAACTCTATAAAGTGGCCTCTTTCGACCAACTGAAGGACCCACCTGTCGGTGGTTATGGACTGCCACCCTAGCAGGTAGTCTGCAATGCGGCCCCCGAACTTGGTGTCCCATTGATCCTGAGGGCCGGGGGCCAGGAAGGAGTCATGCTGTGGCAGCGGAGGGACCAGTGGGCTGAGCTGACTTAGCTGGTCATTGGCTTTGGCCCGAGGACGACTTTCCCTGGGCTCTACGAGAGAAAGAACCCCTCTGTTGCGGACCAGCACGAGACTGCTGTCTCTGCTTCTGGCCTCGAAAACGGCTCTGGTTCCTACGAAAGGAACTAAGCCTGGGTCGGTACATTGCCTGGACTGACCTCACCGCCTTCCCGGTCTCTTGAAGTTTGGTGAGAACCTTCTCAGAGGATTCACCAAAAAACACTTCTCCGTTGAAAGAGGCATCCAGGATGTTCTTCTGGACATCAGTGGTGAATCCGGAGACACGAAAGCCATGAGTGCCTCTGGAGACATACGCCTGAAGCTGCCTTTCTGGCCAAGGAGTCCGCGGAATCATACGTGGCTCGCAGCACCTGGGTTCCCACATCTGAATCTGTACAAAAGAGTTGCAACATCTCCTTCTGCTCACCTTCTGGCATCTTGTCCACCAGATCCAGTCCCTGCTCCCACAAGGCATTTTAGAACTGTACCATGTGGGTCAAGTAGTTGAGGGATCTGATGGCGCAAGTAGCAGAAGCATAGGTGTGCCTGCCCATAGCATCCAGCTGTTTGGACTCCGGGACAGGTGGCAGGGTGCTCAGATGTTGCGGTCTCTGGGACCAGTCATGCGAGGCTGTAATGACCAGAGAATCGGCCAGAGAATGTGAAGTTAAGTACTGGTCCTCCTTAGGAGCCTTGTACAGGCGGTCAGCTTTCTTCAGCATCGCCGGGAGTGAGTGCGGACGTTTCCACGCTGCCTTGGTGATGTCCACGACAGTGTCTACCAAGGGTGGCACCACCACAGGCTTAGAGTCTTTCTGCCGAAGATACCTTGCGAGGCGTAACCTCTCGGGGTCAAGTTCCTCACCGTCCCAGCCCATGTTCTCTTGGATATGCCTCATGATCTCAGAGAACAATGGGTCATCCGGAGGAGACCCTGGAAGCTCACGTAGGTCCGCAGAAGGGACGTTGATCGGAGAGAGGGATCTTGATTCATCCGAGAAGTCCGATCCTGTGTCCTCCGTCGAAGGCGAATGACGGCATCTTCTGGGTCTCTTGGGGCTGAGTGACCCAGAAGAAGATCTGGATAGAGGTCTCCGTTTTCCTGGTCTGCCCTAGGAGAATCTGTGGGCTCCTGGAGGAAGGTGCTCGGCCCGCAACCCTGGGTGGAGTGAGGGGCGCGGGAGCCAATGGAATCGTGGGTGGAAGAGGAGGTGTTGGAACCACATCCTTCTTTATGGCATCCCACCAGTAAGTAAACAACTCCTTGACCTCAGATATGCTGAGGCCCGACGACGGACCGGGCACCGATGGTCGGTCATCGGGTTCCGGCGTCAGCTCCCCAGCGGCCTCAGGCTCCGGCGAGGGTTCCCTGTGGGGGACGACAGGACCGGGTTCACCCATCTGGTCCTCGGGCTGGGTCAGCTCCTCTTCCATAATCGTCTCCTGACCGACATCGGTGGGAGGCGTCGGGGTCCTCTTCTCGGTGGGTATGGGCGTCCGAGAAGATGAAGGCCTAACCGGTGATGGGCGTCTGGTGGTTGATGGTTCCTGGGACTGGTGTTGTGTAGCTGGCGTCGAGCGAACCGGCGTCGAGTCTGACGGTCTCTTCAAGGAGGTAAGCTCTTTGGTCTTCCACTGGGGAGCAGGAGGTAAAGAGACGGACCTGAGTTCCAAATGGCAGGAACCAGACTTGTGATGGTGATAGCAGTCCCCAGACCTCGACAGGGCCTTAGAAGCAGAGGACGAGGAAGGCCTGGAGGTCTTGGCCTGAGAGGCAGAAGAGGAACCCGAAGGGGTCTTCACCGCTGTGGGAGGAGGCTGAGAACATGCCCGGGAAGGGAAGCGGTTGGACCAGGAGCTGGAGCTATGGGAGTCAGAGGCTCTAGACAGGGACCTGGATCTCACTCTCTCCCTGTGCTTCTTGGAGTGTCTCTGGGCCTTCTCTGAAGATTCCCCCTCGGAGGCTGCGTCCATGGCTTTAATTTTCTCTTCGAACAGGAAAGCCTGAAGGGCCTTCAGGTGACGGATCCGGGTCCGGCTGTTGAACCCCTGACAAAAGGGGCAGGCCCGGGTGTCGTGGTCTGGGCCTAGGCACTGGACAGAGGCCGAATGCGGGTCTTTGAACGGGATTTGTTTCCCACAGGTGCACTTCGAAGGACGGCCTTCAACGGAGGTTGGAGAGGACATCAGACAGCAACTGAGCCGAAAAAAACAAACTTTTTCCCGAAGGAAGAACTTAATCGGGCATCGCGCACTAGAAACAAGCCGAAGGGTCGAGACATGCAAGTCAATGGTGGGAAAGAACTGGGGAATCTGGCGGGACCGCCTCCTTATGTACTACGTCTGACGTCGGGGGCAGGACTGAAGTCGGAGGCGGTCCCCGCAGAAGACTGCTAGCTAGAAGATTTCCGTGGGGTACTGACGCCTGCCGGCTTCAGTCCTAATGGTGTTACCTGTTGCAAGAGCTGTATCTCGAAGTAAGATCCATTACTTCTTCATTCTCTGTAATTCCAGTGGATAAGTCTTGTTATGTTGTTATGTTGTTGTGTCTTTTTTAATATTCAGACCTTCTGCTACGAGTACTTCACATCCAGCCACAAGATGCACAACTGTTTGTTATTCTGTACTATGGAACCTGGACTTGTCTGTTCTTTCTATGGATTTTGTGAACCATCTTGTCCACAGTCCACTATCTTGGGTTGCTATTATCAGTAGCTCATTTCATGACTTTAAATTCACCTCTCTTCAACCACTCGTGGGTCAGGTCTTTATCATCCTGTGGTTGTTTCAGCAGCTTCCTGTATTTTCCACCATAATTATGGGATTTCCAGTTGTTCTTTCTTCTTTGTTGGTCTTTGTCCTTGTATTCCTTTTTCTGATTCTTAGCACTTTCTGTTGCTGGCTCTCTCTCTCCAGAATAAATTTGCCAATGTTTTATCAAGTTACATTTGTGACCAAAAACTCTTGTCTCATTCAGCACACTTGTAAGGTCTCTCTCTCTTTAAGGATTTCTAATATTGTGACAAGAATGGATCACTTTCTTATGACGGCATATTAAAAAAAAAAAAAAGAAAATCGGGAAATGTGTACTGTATTAGTCTTTGATGTTTGCTGAAAGCAATCTTTTCAACACATGCAACATCCCCCAAATGGCTTCCTTTTGCAGGTCATAATGTGTTACAAATGTTGATAACATATTTAGATGAGCCTGAAAGTTATTTTTGATTAGTCCCATTGCTCCAAGCACAACTGGAACAATGTGTGTGTCCTTATTCCATATCTGTTTGGTTTCTGATTGCATGTCTTGGTATTTCATGATGTTGTGTTTCTTTGTAAGCAGGACATTGTAGTCAATAGGTGTGGCTATTTCAGTCAGCAACCAGAGAGAATTTGGTGATGTTTTATTAGGTTACTCTTACTACCAAAACTTCTGCCACATTCAGTACATTTATATAGTCTCTCTCGGGGTTAGTGTCTCCAAATGTTTAGGGATTTCTGATGCTGTGGCAAGAATGGACCCCATTCTTTAGCCAGGGCATATTCAAAACTCAAGAAATTAGTACCGTATTAATCTTTGATGTTTGCTGAGAACGCTCTTCTCAGCACATGCAACGTCCCCAAAATAGCTTCCTTTTGAAGTTCATAAGGTGTCACAAGTATTGGTAGCATATTTAAATGTGCCTGAAAGTTCTTTTTGATTAGTCCTGTTGCTCCAAGCACTACTGGAACAATCTGTGTGTCCTTATTCCACATCAGTTTAGTTTCTGACTGCATATCTTGATATTTCATGATTTTGTGTCTCTCTGTATGCAGGACACTGTAATCACTAGGGGTGGCTATTTCAATCAGCAATGCTACCTTTGTTCTCTTTTCTTGTATTACAATATCAGGTTTTCTTGCTTCCACTTTCTTGGCTGTTGGTATTGGGTGATCCCATGTGATCATTACTTTTTATTCTCTGTGATTCTTTGAGGTTCATGTTTCCAGTGTCTCTGCTACCTGTATGTTATAGTGTTTGCACAGTTTCCAGTGGATCAATCTTGCTACACTGTTGTGTCTTTCAGTATACACCTTCTGCCATGAGTACTACATCCAGCCACTGAGATGCTAACTGTTTCTAATTCTCTCTACAGACTGAATTTGTTAATGTTTTATCAGGCTACTCTTATCTCCAAAACATTTGTCTCAGTCAACACATCTATATGGTATCTCTCAGTTATATGGTGCCGCTCCAGAGTGAATTCTCTGATGTCTACTTAGGCTACCCTTATTGCTAAAACTCTTGTCACATTCAGCACATTTATATGGTTTCTCTCCAGAGTGAATTCTCTGATGTAATAGCAGGTTACCTTTCTGGGTAAAACTCTTGCCACATTCAACACATTTGTATGGCCTCTCTCCAGAGTGAATTCGCTGATGTGTTCTTAGGCCACTCTTATTGCAAAAACTCTTGTCACATTCAGCACATTTATATGATTTCTCTCCAGAGTGAATTCTCTGATGTAATACGAGGTAACTTTTCTGGGTAAAACTCTTGCCATATTCAACACATTTATATGGCCTTTCTCGGGGTTAGTGTCTCCAAATGTTTAGGGATTTTTAATACCGTGGCAAGAATGGACCCCATTCTTTAGCCAGAGCATATTCAAAATTCAAGAAATTAGTACTGTATTAATCTTTAATGTTTGCTGAGAGCGCTTTTTCAGCACACGCAACGTCCCCAAAATAGCTTCCTTTTGAAGTTCATAAGGTGTCACAAGTATTGGTAGCATATTTAAATGTGCCTGAAAGTTCTTTTTGATTAGTCCCATTGCTCCAAGCACTACTGGAACAATCTGTGTGTCCTTATTCCACATCAGTTTAGTTTCTGACTGCATATCTTGGTATTTCATTATTTTGTGTCTCTCTGTATGCAGGACACTGTAATCACTAGGGGTGGCTATTTCAATCAGCAATGCTACCTTTGTTCTCTTTTCTTGTATTACAATATCGGGTTTTCTTGCTTCCACTTTCTTGGCTGTTGGTATTGGGTGATCCCATGTGATCATTACTTCTTTATTCTCTGTGATTCTTTGTGGTTTATGTTTCCAGTGTCTCTCTGCTACCTGTATGTTATAGTGTTTGCACAGTTTCCAGTGGATCAATCTTGCTACACTGTTGTGTCTTTCAGTATACATGCCTTCTGCCATGAGTACTTCACATCCAGCCACGAGATGCGTAACTGTTTCTAATTCTCTCTACAGACTGAATTTGTTAATGTTTTATCAGGCTACTCTTATCTCCAAAACATTTGTCTCAGTCAACACATCTATATGGTATCTCTCAGTTATATGGTGCCGCTCCAGAGTGAATTCTCTGATGTCTACTTAGGCTACCCTTATTGCTAAAACTCTTGTCACATTCAGCACATTTATATGGTTTCTCTCCAGAGTGAATTCTCTGATGTAATAGCAGGTTACCTTTCTGGGTAAAACTCTTGCCACATTCAACACATTTGTATGGCCTCTCTCCAGAGTGAATTCGCTGATGTATTCTTAGGTTACCCTTATTGCGAAAACTCTTGTCACATTCAGCACATTTATATGGTTTCTCTCCAGAGTGCATTCTCTGATGTAATAGCAGGTTACCTTTCTGGGTAAAACTCTTGCCACATTCAACACATTTATATGGCCTCTCTCCAGAGTGAATTCGCTGATGTCTTATTAGGTTACTTTTGTAGCCAAAACTCCTGGCACAGTCAGTGCATTTATATGGTCTCTCTCCAGAGTGAAATGGTTGATGTGATATCAGGTTACTCTTGACGACAAAACCCTTACCACATTCAGCACAAGTATATGGTCTCTCTCCATAGTGAATTCGCTGATGTTTTATCAGGTAACTCTTCTGGGCAAACCTCTTGTTGCATTGAGGACATTTATATGATTTCTTGTGAATTTGGTGTGTTACAGTTTTCTGCTGCACAGTAAAATTCTTATCAGTACCTTTAGCAACATTTAGCTTGCTTGAACTCTTCTGATATTTGGTACTTGGAAATTGCCCCTCTCCTTTACAAATCTGTTCTACAGTGATGAGATGTAGGCTACAGAAACTCTTTTTGCATGAAGGATACTGATGAGATTTCTCTCCTCCATTACTCAGCTGGCAATTCTCAATCAATGATTGCTGGCTCCAACTCTCATTGCACTTTGACTTCCAAGTGACTGAAAATAGATATTTAATTAGTATTTGCTTACAATAAGGAAATGCATTGGTTAGTTGTTTTATTTTAATCTTTTGGAGAGCTCTATCAACTTTCCTGCGATGTAACCTCAAAAATCTGCTTTTTCAGACATCTCCATTTTATAATAATATACAGTACTTTGGATTAAATTATTATTTTACAGCATTTCAATTTATTGTTTTTATTGATAACATTAAAAAAATAGATCTGACCAATTCTGGCTTCTCACTGGTCAGTACTTGGTCACAAGGGAGTATGTTGACAGGTATTAAAACATGGCTAATCCAAAACAATATTGATATAGGACAAAAGATCATTAAGCAGCTCAAGCAGAACCATGTGGGATATTTCCTGTGGGGAAAAGATATTTCCAAAATGCAGACAGAGATCAGTCAGAGTGGGACAGAGTAAAATATCAGGCTGCAGATGTCACCAGATCCTTTCCCTGAGTTTAACACAAAAAAAAGCAAAATCACATTTTAAAATATGGCCTGTCACATAAGAAAGACATAGCACAATACAACAATAACTAGCCCCTCCCTTGAGTAAAATACAAAAATCAAAATGTTGTTTTAAAGAGCTAGTGTACTGCTTGGGATGAATCGTAATTTTCAGATGCAGTCAGCTATTAGTTCTTATATCGCAAGTATTTTTTCTTTTCTGTTTGTTATTTAGAAGGTTTTCCACCTGGCAGGATTGGATGATGTGTGGGTCAGCACTCTGTCTAGAGGGGGAATGTTCCTCCCACTATATCATTAGAAATTAGACCAAACACATTGAGGCTTCTCAGTCCTCAAGCCTGAGCGGCGACTCTTACAAGCTACAAGTAAAAATGCACAAAATTGTGAAATCACTAGGAAACAGGGAGAGCCAGTCTCTGCTGCTTCATGTGAAAGTGAAACCTGGCAGTGGGAATGGTTCTCTTTGGTTACTAGTGATGTCATAGCCAATGTGGTCTCTGCGTTGATGTAATGGAAGCAATGGAGTGCTGCCCCACACCACACTCCAATACTGCCAGGTGGAACTCATCTAATTAGCAAACAGAAAAGGAAAAAAAAATACTTAAGATAAAAGAAGTGATAGCGGACTACATCTGAAAATTTAAATTCATTGCTGGCAGTTTCCAGGCAGTACACTAACTCTTTCAGGCATGTAGTAATCGAAGCCAGTCAAAATACAAAAAGACTGCAGCTATGCCAATGATAAACAAAAATCTATTTTTTTACAGACTGTCACCAAAGTCAAAAAAGAACAGGAAATATCTGCATCTCACCCCATCTGTGGTGGGGTTGTGGGATAACAGATGTACCAGACACAGCACGTCAGGTTCAAGACACAATTACTTTGTGATTTTTATTAAAAAAAGGAAGATAACCATCAGCAATGGCATATCCCTTCTTCAATATATCAGTCTGCAGTGAAAGACTATGCATATCCTTCCTCTGCACTTAGCACCTACTGACCCATTGATCTAATGTTTTAGTGAAACCATTTCATCACAATCTTCTTCTTCTTTGTTTGGGTGTTGGGGGGGCCTCAAAAAAAAAAGCTATAGACAAAGAACCTCAGTGCAGAAGCACTGAAGCAAGGGTTACCTCAATGGGCACTGGTAAAAAAGCCAAGTTTCAAAGATACACAACATCACACATACCCCATAATGCAAAGCATCATGGGATGCATATGCAAATCACCATGACATTTCAGACTGGCTCAGTTTACAGTAGGAATGCATGGTACCAAAAGGACCTATCAAACAATCTGCAATTTACATGCATTTAACAATACAACAAGTTTGTTTTTCTGATATGTCTACCCAGTAACTTAATTTCTATAATACAGTCACCCAGTACTTTTTACCCTTATCAAACACACCTAGTGCCATGGTATTTTCAGCATTTACAGATTTCATACATATACAGTACATCAAGGTATTTTATGACATAGTACCATTGCATACCAAATTTAAAAATGAGGAACACAGCCTGTTTTACATTGGTTCAGAGGCCACAACAATAACCTCCCTGTACTAGGACCTGGGAGAGAAAATATTAAAGAGGGCACTATAGCATAGTCATGAAAGGGAATGAGGTACCCATAGGTGTTCAACTTTATGGACTAGAAATTGTAAAGGATAGACTAGGCTAAGAAATAGTAGAACTGCTGCAACAGATTCAAGGTCAGTCCTCAAGGGTGGCAGGACCTTGCTATCACATCCTCCGGAGTGAAAACAGAAAAAAAAACACTTTTTTTGTAATGCAGTCACCACAGCCAGTCAATTTCCATAATACAGATTGTTAGCAGTCACAATGCAAAGCAAATGTATTCTGGTTGGCTCCAGTGACTGTACTATAAAAATGTGATTCCCCCTAAGTGAAGAACAAAACTATGTTTTTATAATGCAGATAGCTATGATAGTCTCAGTACAAATGAACTGTATTCTGACTGGCTCTGGTAACTGTCTGTAATATACAAATGCAATTCCACCCAAGTAAAAAAAAAAAAAAAAGCAAACTCACATTTTTAAAATCTGGACCATTAAAGTCAAACAGAGTAAAAATCAAAATCACATTTGTATTCTTTATGTATTTGAAATTACTCCAAGCTGGACAACCCCATGAGATACAGCAGCTCATTTTCATGGGGGTGGGGGTGGGAGGAGAGCATAGCATCAGTTGGCAGGCTAACATAGTCCAGTAGGAATAGTTATTTAAAGGCTAACGTATACAGAGAAAAAACAAACAAGCTGTAAATATACGTATATGAACAGTAATCAAAACAAGCACACACAGTGAGTTCAATGCTTTTTTATAATACAGATAACGTCACTAGAGCCAGACGGTACAGCAGTAAATATCCCAACAATCATTTATTAATGCAGAAAGTACAGTTACATAACTTACCGTAACAGTAGATCTTCAAGATGAGCTCCTGCAGCAGGTAATACCATAAGGAGTGAAGCTATCAGGTGTCAGGACCCCACAGAAAACTTGTAGTTAGCAGTCTGAGGCAGAGGACCACCTGTGATGTCGGATCTGTCTGATGTCAGACGTGGTATAAAGGGGGAGGTCCCCTGGTGCCACCTCAGTTCTCCCGCCATAGACCCAGCTAGAAACAAGTTGGAGAACAGAGTAGGAATTCCCCACCATGGTCTGGTAATATAAATATCCCAAAAGCACTATCCTGGGGGATGGAGGGTGGGAAAGCTATCTGCTGAAAGAGCTCCTCTTGAAGATCTAATGTTACGGTAAGTTGTTACATAACTGTACTATCTGTCTTTGAGGGTGGAGCTCTTGCAGCAGGTAATGCCATTAGGACTGAGTCCCAAGCAGTACCCAAGGATAGACCCAGGTCTGATAGGGTGGTGGGAAAATATGTTGAAGCAGCTAAAAAAAAAAAAAAAAACCTGCTCTCCTTCTGGATGCTATGTCTAGGCTGAAGTGCCTGATGAAGATGTGGACTGAGGTCCATGTTGCAGTGGCACAAATGTCGGCTGAAGAGACAATCTTGAGGGCCACAAAGGAAGATGCCACCACTCTGGCAGAATGACCCTTACTAGCACCCAGAAGAGGTCTACCGTGGTGCTGATAACAGAATGAAATACACTGAACTAGCCAACAGGCTAGTGTCAGTTTAGAAACAGGAGCTCCCAGCATTCACTTAGCGAAAGAGGTGAACGACCAGTCTGACTGTCTGGACTAGCTAGTCCTATGGAGGTAACACCACAAAATACAGTGAACATCCAATGTGTGCAACAGTGCTTCACCTTGGTTAGAGAATTCCGGATAGATACCAGCAGGTTGATGTCCTGGTTAAGGGTCAGTACAGACACCTCCTTCTGCATAAACTTAGGGTTCATGTGTAGGTTCACCCTGTCCCTGTTAAAGACAATGTATGGTTCTTTACACATCAGAGCCTGGAGCTCAGAATCCCTTCAAGGAGATGTAATAGCCACCAAGAGGAGGGTCTTCCATGAGAGGAAGCGCAGCTCACAAGAAGCTGCTGGCTCAAAGGGAGAAAGAGTGAGTTTTTCCACTATTTATTTATTTTTCATTAATTTGTTCACCAAATAAGGAAACTGGACCAAAGGCACTTTTTCAGGTCCGACAAGGGACATAACAAAAAATACAGAACAAATATAACTACACATAGAAAATATCATATGTTGCAAATACAACAAGTTTATGCAGTTCCCTTGAGCCTTACCTAAAATAAATTCCAGCAACATAGTCTAAATGAGGAAGAAGAGTACCAATGGCAAAAGCGTTCTTTGTGGAAAAACTAAAAAAGGATTTAAATTTAAATCATATACCCAATTGCTAATTAATTTTTCTACTAACATCAGAAACCTGCAAAGAAAAACTCAGTGTGGGGTCCAACAGAACCCCAAGATATTTAAATTGCTGAACTTGATCAACAATAACCCCACCCAAATCAAAATCTTTTAAACATGGACCAGGTTTTAATATTGCATTGGTTCCAAAGACCACAGATTTTTGTCTTTTTTGAATTAACAATTAGCAAATTATGAGCAAGCAATCACAAATTTTATAAAAATCAAACTGAATCTTGGTTGAAATAACATCAATAGAAGTTACCTGACAAAACAAAATTAAACCATCAGCATAAAGTAGAATTTTACAATCTATAATAAGAAAGGATACCTGATTAATAAAAAGGGAAAATAATAATGGGCACAAAATTGACCCCTGGGGAACATCACATTCCAAATGGGCCCCAATGGATTAATTAGAATCAACATTAACAACCTGCAATCCAATCCTCCCCATGGTTCGCTAAACTTATTAGGCAAAGTATGTAAAAGCTTAAATACCTCAACCCTGTCAACCAATTTAAAACTAAAACTAGGCCTTGTCAAATGAGAAAAATCCACCGTCAAATCAGGATCATAAATATTTAATCCAGAAGAAACCTGCCCCCTATAACTACTTAGATTAGGAAATTTCTCATTCAATAAATTAGTTATATCACTTGGCTCTGTAAATTCCTGATCACCAACCTTCAGTTTTTGAATACAATTTTTGAGTTTGAATTTAACAAAGAATTTACACTATCACAAAAGGTCTTAGGATCAGACAAATTTGATTCAAGATGATCACAACAGAACTTCCTTTTAGAATTTCTCACATACTTTGTTACCAAATTTCTCCAATAGCGGTAGGTATTCAGGGAAGAGGTAGTCAGACTTTCCTTATACAAATGCCAATCTTGATCTCTATTTTTCACCAATTTCTTAAACTCTGGAGTAAACCATTTGTTTGGCAATCCCCTCATTCTAAGCTTATACAAAGGACAGAAAACATTCTGAATTGATTAGAACATGTCACAAAAAAAATTCAACAGCTAAATTAACATCCAGTATGCATTCTAAAATAGACCAATCCAAAGAAAACATTTCAATGAATAAAGCTTCAATATTAACATTCCTAAAACTATGAAACTGAATTATACAAGGGGGAACTCAAACCCTCCTAAAATCAAGAACACAATAAATTGCCACGTGATCACTGACTGATGCAGGAAGAACACCAGCACAGCCTACCATACTTAACCTATTTAACACAACCCAATCAATAATTGAATGATTATCAGAAAAATAATTTAAACAAGTAGATTCCAAGCCTAAATGTTCTTTATGAAGCCAATTTAAATTAATATCCCCCATTATCACAGAATCAGAGTCATTCAAAAAAGGAACAAGACCGATAAAAAATCCCTTAACCCCTCAGTCCCACATGCTGGAGGATTATACAGACATCCAAAAATTTGAGTTTAGTGTCTTCCAAACTGTAAACAAAAAATTAACCACTCCAAGTCAGATATAGTATTAGCACTGGAGAGTAAGGTATTTAATACCAGATGTTCTTTATAATAAACAGCAACACCCCGCTCCCACTTTTTACCCCTTTGATCAGCACACAGAATTTTATAATCAGGCAACAAGCAAACATTATCAGACAGAGAAGGTTTAAGTCAAATTTCAGATTCTAACAACAAATCAGGGGAATAATTAATGACTATTACCTCTAATTCAGCCAATTTAGGTATCAAACTTCGGGAGTTTAAATGAATACGTTTAAGCCCATGTGAACTCAAATAAGTAGGACAATTTAAATCTGCAGAGTCATGCAATAATGGATCAGGATTTTGTTCAATATCACCAGCTAATAATAAACACTGTAACATAAAAAAAAAACTTCAAATCAGACAATACAATCTGAGGAAAATAGTAAACTAACATATGCCCACATACTCTAACCTCAAGCCTTCTAACAGATAATAAAGAAAACGAAGAAATGTTAATCTTCTGTAGCACAATGTGATTAGACATAGCAAACTCATCAGTAACACCATCATATTGACCTTTACAACATATAATCCCTATAGTAACAAAAACCATAAATAGACATATAAATATAAACTTAACTCCATTACATATCTAGCCGTACCCATTGCTCTGCATTACACCTTACTTAATTGACAATAATGACCCTTAACCCAGCTACCTGGCCTTCCTTGGACTCCCTCAGACTCCCAGTGCACTTTCTGCACTTCGCTGTACTCGCTGCCGCTAAAAATGCTACCCTGTTTAGCACAGTAGCTGACTTAAATCCCTCAACCCCACTGACCAGGCTGGCACCTCCAATCGGAGGGAGGGGGTGAAACACATCAGTTAATGGAAATGGCACAAAAATGCACCATTACCATAGCAACACAGAAGATTCAGGGAACATGGCCCCAGTCAATTAGCACAGTTATTAGTCCCAGTACAGCCACAACTCTTGAAACAACAGCAGTTAATGGAAATGGCACAAAAATGCACCATTGCCAAAGCAACACAGAAGATTCAGAAAATATGGCCCCAGTCAATTAGCACAGTTATTAGTCCCAGTACAGCCACAACAGCAGAACACTACTTCAATGCAGTTTGATACTCCTGGTTAAAATAGCAGCACACAGGTACAGTTTAGAAGCAGAATACACAGTTAGGCAGATACGCTCCACATATACTCAATCCACATGGCAAACAACACTTTCTAGGCAGCAGGCAATGTCTATACAATCACTCGTGACCTTCTCCAGCATTCAGCTCATAGAGGTAGCCAGATGGAAAATGACTGAGCACTCAGGTATATTCTGCTGTTATAGTACAGAGTGCAAATAGTATGAAGAGAAGTTCCCACGGAGGAATGATGTCCTGCTTGGGAGGTCTGACATGTAATACCCCTCGAAGGAAGGTTTTGCAGACATTAAGCTGTGCCAGGGGTTTGTCTCCTATCGGGTCATGATATGAGGAGACTGCACACATGTGAACTTTGATAGATGAGTTAACTCAACCCTAAGTTCAGAAGGTGACAGAGGTACTCTAGCATGTGCCTAGCCAGGCAGCCCAAGGGATCTAAGGAGTGGGCCAAAGTCCACAGGCTGAAGCGTTTGCATTCCAGAGCATATGTGGTTCTGGTGGAAGGCTTCTTCACTGTAACCAGAATTCCATCCACCATGCTTGACACTCCTAGTCACTTCTGCTAAGACTGCAGGAGCCATGCATGCAGGTGAAGAGATTGAAGAGCAGGATGGATGAGAGTCCCCAATTCTTGTGAGAGTAAGTGGGTGGAGAGTGGTAACTGGAGGTTCCAGGGACAGTTGTTGGAGCAATGGATATCAGATCTGACGAGGCCATAGGGGAGCCACCAGAATCATTCTGGCTCCCTCTGACTGCAAATGGCAATGTGTGCAAGTGTCGGGTTGGTGGTCCAGGCCTAGGCAGAGGAGGCAGGCTGCATGGTTGTCTTTGGCCGGGATATGCTTCCCGCAAGCACACTTAGACTTTTGCCACGGTGGTGAGGGTGTTGACATAAACAAGGCGGACTGATTGACGATCTATGGGATAATGAACTGCTAATGCTCAACGGTTGTAGACGGCAAAGAGAGGCATCCGTAGAGCCGAACTACGCAGGTTGATGGTGGAAAAAAGAACTGGGGTGGTGCCAGGGGACTGCCCCCTTTATACCACATTTGACGTTGGATGGAGTAGATGTCAGGGGCAGTCCCTTGCCTCAGACTGCTAGCTACAAGTTTTCCGTGGGGGGTCCTGATGCCTGATGGCTTTAGTCCTAATGGTATTACCTGCTGCAAGAGTTCCACCCTTGAAGACAGATCATGTTTTCTTACATAATGTTACTACTTCCAGTAGCCACTGTCCTGTGGACTTTGGGTTCCACTGAGCTAAGTGGTATAGATTCCCCATATTCAGCAACAGCCATGTGTGCTGTGTGGACAGGAGTACTGTGTGGCAATTGGTGAGCAGACAGCTTGGGGTAAATATTCAGACAATTACTACACTACAACAAAAGCCTGTTGTTCAAATATGGAGCAAGGCCCGTACAGTCCTATCTACAGCTTCATAGTACCCACTGTTGACTACGGTTTGGTTATCTATGGCTCAGCTTCCACCATTACCCTCCCCAGAATATCAGTGGCACTCGATAAAGCATGCCAACTTCTTACTGGAGCAACACACCTTACCCACACATGTGAACTGTATGTTCAAACAGGTTGACTTCAGCTAAATGGGAGGATTCACTATAGAACCTGCTTGCTGACTATAAAGGCACTTCTCAGGCTCCTACCTTTTGGTGTTACAAACTTACTCAACCCATCTTGCAGCTCCCAGCACACACGTAACTCAGTCAACCCACTCTTCTTTGTCCCAAGATGCTGGACTACACAAGGGCACTAATCTTTTTGCATACAGAGCACCACTATGGTTTAACGTGCTGCCCAGAGATCTCTCTTCCTTACCAAAATTGGGACCATTTAAAGGCACCCTTCATCAGCATCTTGCAGCTAACAGTTCCTGTGACTGCTTTAATTCATATGACACTACCTCATTAGTACTGACACATCCTTGTGTACCTACTGTACTTCTCTACTTTTCTCTGCAAATGACCACTTTCACCCTAGCAGCTCTGCCCTATTTCCTGCCTTGTTCGCCAATTCTTTCTTCATCTAACTTCTGTCACCCTCCACCTTTTTTTCTCTGTTTAACTTCACTTACCTGAACTTTTGTTCACCCAGATCTAACTATACCTACTTGATAAAGCACCTTGGGCTATAAAATATCGAAAAGAAAGTATTTAAAATGACAATATGACATTAACATTGCAACTAAAATTAAAACTATGAATTGGTAGGAAATCAAAAATAACCTAATAAAGTGCACTTTATTAGGTTATTTTTGATTTCCTACCAATTCATAGTTTTAATTTTTGTTGCAATATTAATATCATATTGTCATTATAACTACTTTCTTGCCAATATTTTATGTAATACCATCAATTATTGGTCTATTACTCCTCCCACTGATGTGGAACCTTTGAAAAAGAGTTGTTATGTGCTCAAAGGCATTGTAATCAGAGAATAAAGAAATAAATAAAAATAATGACTATGCATTGTGCTAACACAGTCTCAAACAGAATATGGCCCACAGAAGCCTAATGAGGATAGCACAGCCCAAACAGGATAGCACCAGGGTTCCTGTGGATCATATTCAGCCTAATATGCTGGGACCTTTGGGCATGCAAGGATCTAAGAGCCATTTTCATTCCAATTATGGGCTCATTAGCTTGTATGCATATCCCCCATGAGCACCAATTCTATAGTAGTCTTGAACTATAGTGGCAAGGTAGCACAACTATAACCAGGGCAACTACAACCAGGGCAACTTTAACCAGGGCAACTACAACCAGAGCAACTATAACCAGGGCAACTATACCCAGGGCAACTACAACCAGGGCAACTACAACCAGGGCAACTATAACTAGGGCAACTACAACCAGGGCAACTATAACTAGGGCAACTATACCCAGGGCAACTACAACCAGAGCAACTATAACCAGAGTAACTATAACTAGGGCAACTACAACCAGGGCAACTATAACTAGGGCAACTATAACCAGGGCAACTACAACCAGGGCAACTATAACCAGGGCAACTATAACCAAAGCAACTACAACCAGGGCAACTATAACCAGAGCAACTACAACCAGGGCAGCGTGCAATAACTGAAGACTGAAAATGTTATTTCTTTTTTTTTCAACTTGTATGTGAATATATGTATTTTGTATTGTCTATTTGTAATGACTTGCCAGTTGAACAATAAATTACTTTTGAACTTGAACACAACTATAGTTAGGGTTGAGTAGGTTGTTTAATGTTAAACCCCTAGTTCTGCACTTCAATAGCTTTGCCCCTGTTCAATGGAACTTCAAAGATTGCATGCTAAGTCGGGGGCAAGGTCTCTTGAACTGCCAAGTTTCTTTTCAGTCCAATGTGCATACTTTCAAATCCAGATTGTTGAAAAAGAGGAAAGAGTCTGTTTCTAGTATTTTGTCACAACCTACAGCACAGACAATTTGGAATTTTGGTCTAAAATGTTCAAAGTAGAAAGGGCCTATCCCAGAACTGTGTCTTTTACTGGTTTGATGAAAAACATTAATTTTTCCAGAGGAGCAGCTAGGAAGAACTCAAGGTGCTCATAAGGAAAGACAGATGTCAGTATGTGCTGATGCTGTATGTTCCAAGATGGTCAGGAGGAGAGGATGCCGAACTTCAGATTCCCATATCCTGCTAACATCTACTGTAACCTCATTTTTTGTAATTTACCACTGAAAGGGAGGACACAGTTACACCACTGAAAATACCTTAAAGCCTCTCTCAAATGCCTAATACTGCTGTTGCTACTTCTCTTGGGAAATATTCACCCCAACCATGGATCTCCACAATCTGGCATCAGTGAAGTCTCACAGCTCTGCTACTCTATCCTTGGCAAGTATAAATATCTGCAGCCTCCTTTTGAACCTCGATACCATCACTGCCTGGATCTCCCAATACAACCCGGACATACTACCAGTCACTGAGACGTGGCTATGCTGAAAATCCCTGACTCCGCTAGTGCCATACCTGGTTACACAGTCTTTAGGCATGACAGGCTGACTAAGAAAGATGGAGACTGTGCCCGCTACCTTAAAGACACACTTGTGGGTCATGTTATGACCCTAACACTGGAAATGAGATTCAGATTCTAACCATTAAGGTACTACTAGGTGCACATAGTAAGGTATTTACCATTGTGTCAGTATATATCCCACCTAAGCTGACTAATCAGGGTCTTCCCTCCCTCAGACTGCATCAACTCCTGTAGGTGAATCACAGAAGTGATTCTGCTTGGTGACTTCAATGTCAACTGGCTGAAAGCACCTGTAAGGATGCCTTAGCAGTTGCCAACCTGGTACAAATGGTACAGTCACCCACCAGTATAAACTACAGGTTGGGGACCTCCTCTCTCCTGGACTAGGTCCTTACTAATCGACCTGAACACATCACTAAGCCTGAAGTACTCCCAGACACCACAAGTGACCATACTCTAGTCATTTCCCTCTGGTCTAACAAATTCAACAACCCCCCACCAAAATTCATTGTCAGTAGAATACTTCTACCTGGATGATTAGGTCCATTAAACATGTACCTTCCGATCACTTGACTGGTCTCCAATCGATGATGCTCAGAACGTGGACTCAGTCCTAGAATACGTTATCACTACCTTTAATGCAGCATGTCATGTTCATGCTCTGAACAAGAAATGAAAGATTAGGGGGATCAGTAAACCCATGGGTGACTCATGATCTCCTTGAACAGATGAAATCCCATGACCAACTATGGTACCATGCTAAAGCATCCAGCACCCTAGGGAATACTCAGGCCTACAAATCAGCATGGAATGCTTGCACAAGAGCTATCCACCAGGTGAAAGCCTCCTACTATAGGAATGCCCTTGCAAATCCCTGGAATGATGGGAGGAAGTTCTGGGATAACCTATCTGAGGTAAGTGGGGAGGAAAAAAAAAAACAGTTTCACCTGCAATGCTCAACATTGATGGAAGTATCACCCTGGATAAAATAACCATTGCTAACGCCTTCAGCTCAACATTTTGTAACCTTAGTCATGTGCTCCCACCTAATGTCTTTGATCTTACACCAACAGTAACCAATCTCACCATCCCATAGGCAGCCCAGCTGTGTCCTCCATTTTATTTTAAGGCCAGCACTGAAGGTCTAGCAAGGACATACCTACTCAAAGTATTCAGGAAGTCTAGCCATAGTGCTGAATCCCTTGATTTTAAAACTCATCACCCTCACCTTTGATGAAGTTCTGCCACCCTTTATGAAAATTCTCAACCACTCTCTTATGCTCTCACAATTCCCAAGCAAATGGAAGCCCATTGTGGTGACTCCATCCTCAGAAGTGGTGACAAGACTCTCATAAGCAACCACAGGCCTATATCCATCCTTCCCCATTCTCCAAGGCTTTGGAAAGGATAGTTGCTGAACAACTTGTAGACTACCTGGAAAAATATAACCCCCAATGTTCCCAACAATATGGTTTTCATCAAGATAACAGCACCACCACTGCACTACTAGACTTCACCTCCTTCATCCACCAAACACTAAACCACAACCAATTCACCGGCACCACCTTTATTGATCTGACAAAGGTGTTTGATACAGTCAACCACTCTCTATTAACTGGACAACTATCACATCTTGACCTTTCGCCGGATGCCACTCGCTGGTTCCAAAGCTACCTTAGTGACCACTCTCAGCAGGTCAGAATTGGAGAAACCATCTTGAGCCCCCTCCCAGTCCATTCAGGTGTACCACAAGGTTCCATCCTTGGCTCCCTACTCTTCAGCATCTTCATGAAAAACCTCCCTGCCACTTGCCATGACCGAGTTCTACTCTGTGCAGATGATGCAGTCATTTTCTCGAGCCACTCTGACCCCATCACCTCCAACAATAGCTACAGCATAGTTTCTCAGAAGTTGAAACCTGGTTCAGGTCACATAAAGTCATCCTGAACTACTCAAAAACCAAATCAATGCTGTTTCATGGTATTCACAACAAACACAAACTCCATCAACTGCTAATCTACAATAGTGGTGACACTGTGCTGGAACAGGTAGACCAGTTCAAATACCTGGGAGTAACCCTCAACTCCACTCTTTCATATGCCACACATTTAAATAAACTTGCTAAAGCTGTGAACACACACACAGGCCTGCTATATAGGTATAGGCACTGTCTGGCAGATAAAGCATTAAAACTTGCCATCCAGAGCTCAATCACTTATTTAATTGACTATGGCCTCATAGTTTATGGATCGGCTACTGACACTGTCCTCCAGCGTATAGCCGTAGCCTAAAACAAGGCCTGCTGGCTCTTCACCACAGCCTCTAGACTCACACACACGTGATTTCTATGAACAGGCTAACTGGATACAACTTCAAAGCAGAATTAAGCATCAGACCTGCTTACTTGCAAAGAAGACAGCACTAGGCCTCCTTCCACCAGGGGTTTAGTCTATACTTTCCCTCACTGTGCCACCAGCTGTACCAGGAGTTCTTGAACACTACTTTTCACAGTTTCCCACTGCTGGACCACTCAAGGGCAGCGCTCCTACAAAATTAGGGCCTCTAACTGGTTCAACACACTCCCAGTGGATATCACCAATGCACTGAATCTCAGCTTCTTTAAGCACAAACTATGACAACACTTAGTGGCCAGTTCCTATTGTGACTACTACACTTAAATTCCCTGCTCACCCTCCTGGCCTCTGCACTACTTATGCACTCTCCCTCCCTATTAACTCTTTCCAATATCTCATGTCAGCTACCTCAGCCTCCTCCCTTGCCCCAGATTTCACTCCTCCCTCTCCCCATTCCCTCTCACATCCTTGTCTCTTCCCTCTTCTATTACCCCTTCACCTCCTAGCTCTCATATTCTCTCTTCTTTCTCCTCTAGCCCTCCTTAACTCCCTTCTACTTCTCATTACTCTCTCCTTTCTCCTACTTGCTCATCCTCTTTTCTCCTCCCCATCCATCCTCTTACCCATACTTACATCTCCCATCCCTTTTACCCTCCCCTCCATCACCACCTACTCCTCTCCTTCACCAGCTACCTTATCCCTCCAATCCCCCACCCCCTTGGTTCTTCCCTATCCCTTACTACCTTGTCCTCTCACCATCTACCTCTAACCCTCTCATGCACTTGTCAGATCACTATTTCAATTGTAACTGCCCCAGGCTCTCTTTCTACAATGTCTGGTGATATTGCACCATTGCTTAAATCCAAGTTGATCCTGACAAAGTCTTTGGCAGCTCATGCATTCTGTAATGTTGTACCTGTTATTAATTCTATTTTCTTGTCTTATCTGGACAAAGCCACTGGCAGCTCATGTACTGTAATTGTATTAACTGTTATGTACCTGCCTGTTCTTGTCTATACTTGCCATGATGTGGAACCTTTGTATAAGAGTACTGTTTTGCTCAAAGGTGTTATCCAAAATTGTCATAACTAAATAAACAAACAAACACCATGGAAGCGTGCGAGTCGTCATACTATTTGTTTCAGTAAACAGAGCTTATAGCCCATGTAGGGTAAAAGAAATGTCCTTAATGTGTGGATGTTTGATTCAGCTCTGGGACAGGTTTTATTTTGTCATTTAAATATAGTTCGGTTTGAAATACAGCAATAATCATGATACGTATGTAGGAGCTAAAGAGATTTCGGGGCAGATATATGCTTTTCTCCAGGCAGCTGGTTTAAAAGGAATGTAAGATCTGAATCAATTCAGCATGTCTAAATCAGTTCAGCGAGCAAAAGAAATCATGGAATCCAGAGGAGAAATGAAAAGTTGAGCTACGCGGTCAAAAATAAGAGGACTGCTAATTTCACCTGATTTTCACTCATTTTCTGAAGGTATACCAGCAAAATTGTACCAACTGGTAAGTCCAGTTAGAGAAAAAAAGAATATGGCTACACATAGTGTGTTGGGATCACATTTTATATTAGCCCAAGTGGAAAATGGACAAATGTGGGGATGACTTAAGGGTGATGTACAAATGGCAGGTATTTCTGCCAGCCCTTTGCATGGAATGCTACCTATACTGGCACAATATGCTGCTCAGACATGCCCCATATAGACTCAGATTACTTTTGATGGTGTACAACATTTACTTGAGCATTCTAGCATCAATGCAGCTTCAGCTGACTTACAATCATAAGGCCTTCAAGGCATATAGCAAAAAAGTGGGGCTAGCTTACATTTTAAAACAGAAGTATTGGAGGATATAAAAGGTTCTTTGCAATGAGTTACCATTTCTCTTTTAGATATGAACACCAAATGTCAAGCACTGACCTCTAGAATGGAACACTTAGAGGAAAGAGTTTCCCAGATAGAAGACTCCACATGAGGGGCTCCTCAGCAGATACAGCAATTTGAAAAACAGTTGCTGGCCTTGAGACTGAAAGCTACAGAACAAGATCGGGGGAGAAGAGTGAATATTAGGCTATGTAAACTCTCAGAGGGAGTAGAAGGAACTGAAAATCCAGTGGTCTAGTTTGAAAAGATTCTAACTAACTGCACCATGGGATTCAATGGTTGAAAAAGTATTATGAAGCTCAGGGTTTTGGCTTCATTGGGGACTGGGGAGCCACATGGAAGGAGAAAGGCCTATACTGGCACGATGGTCTGCATCTGTCTGGGAGGGGGAGCCAGGATCCTGGTTGATGCACTTAAATGCTTCATTGGCAAGCATTTAAACTAGCCAAGGGGGAGGCACTGAAAAGAAGCACAGAAATCCCAGCCTTCCCACAACAAAACACAGTAATTAGCAAAGTAAACACCAAGGTAGAGAAGTCATTAAGAAGCAGGACAGGGGTAAATCAAAAAAAGGCAAATGCAGTAAGAACAGGGATGGGGCTAAAAGGGGTAAGGCCATCAAAAAATGGAGGGTGATGAGTATCAATTCCTATAGTCTGTGTAACAAGCTCCCTGAACTAGTGGCCCTGATGGAAGAGGGATGCCTGGATATTGTGGTAGTCACTGAAACAGGGTACACAGAAAACCATGACTGGGATGTACCCATACCAGGATGCACAATCTACAGGAGGGACAGGGAGGGTAAAAGAGGAGGAATAGTAGCTCTCTATGTAAGGGAAAGGATTAATGCAACAGAACTAAAAGAGTAAACAGGAAGTAGATGAATCATTATGGGTCACCCTAGAGACAGGAAATAACACCACAATCCTCATGGGGGTTGAGTTGAATGGCCTTACATCTTTGCAGTGGCACAGGAGATGGGCCTGGTTGCACAACTCAGCAGATGGTTAAACTTAATTTATGATACACTTACAGCAATAAAGTCAATACTTTAACTTCAGCAAAGATACCTCTGAAGAGAGGAGCTAGACAAGGATATCCTTTATCCCTCTTAATTTGTGTCCTTATTATTGAACCCCTGGCTATCAAAATTAGAAAAAACAAAGAAATCTCTGGTATAATACTTAATTCAAAGAAAGAAAAAATAGGATTATATGCTGATGATATTTTACTCTACATCACCAAACCAGAGATATCAATTATGCATATAATTAAGCAACAAATACATTTGGTCAGTTCTCAGGATATAGAATAAATTGGGCCAAAACAGCCTTGTTAAAATAAAATAAATATTATATATTTTAGGGGATACCAGGAGCACAAATGAAAAGTGCAGATGATAATATTAGATATTTGGGAGTCAAAATAAGCCCTCTAATTAAAGACCTTTATAAATTAAATTATGAAGAACTATTAACACATATTGACTTGGATGTTATAAAAATTAAACTCACTGTATCAAGCACTGATTGGCAAGGTTAATCTAATTAATATGCTAATTTTGCCTAAGGCACTCTGTTTGTTTGAAGCTCTGGCAATCTCAATCATTTTTTTTGCAAAACTTAAAACTTTAATTATGAAATTTATATGGAAAAATCATAGTCTGGGGACAGGAATTACCGGAATTTTATTTATATTATATCTCAGCACAATTAGTACAAATTGGTATTGGCTTCACAAAGACAAATTGGACTTTCCTCACACCAACAGAATTAAAAGCCCAACTGTATAAGTCACTTATTAATTTGTTTTACTCTGGTGTCCCTATTAAGAAACTAAAATCAATAACAACTAAGACCACATATCAATGTTAGATCTATGCTCGAAACAGAATGAATAATATAGGAGATATCTCCAAGTATACCCCGATTTATAAAAAATTATAATTTCATCCCATCAATATCATCACATATTTTTAAAACTTGGGAAGAAAGAGGGGCTATACAATTAGGGGATATCTCTTTTAATAATGAAATATATACATATTAACAAATATAATTTCAATCTTGCCCATTTTTTTATTATAACCAACTTAAATAATGTCTTAATAAAAATAAGATGCATACTAAGTTGATCATGATTAAAAATCTTCAGGAGAATAAATCTGGCAGGAAAAAAATATATTTCACAGATACACAATATGCTTCAAGAGACATTGGGCAATAGCATTGATAAAGTCAGGTGAATATGGGAAAAGGATCTGGATATCCATATTTCAGAGTCACTGTGGCAGGTCTTTATAAAAACATATCTAGAAAATGTATCTTCACTGAAACTGTAACAGATACAAATGAACACTACACAATGAATTTACTTCACCCCTAAAAAACTGAACTTGATAGATCCACATATATCGGCTAAATGCCCAAGATGCCCCAATACTACAGGCACTCTAATTCATTTGATTGCATCATGCTCATGTCTGTCTTAATTTTTGGCATGAGACTGAGAAATTTTCTCAATGAGTTTTTAAGAAACAAATGTATTTTTCTTCAATGGTAAGTTATTAGCAATTTTACTGGAAAAATAAAAGACACTGGAACCACTGCAATGTAAATTATTATCACTGTTTCTGATAGTGGCAAAGAAATGTATACTTCAAAATGGAAGGACCCTAACCTCCGAGTGTTCAATCAATGGCTGAATTTAGTCACAGGTATATTTATCCTGGAACATATTTGGTATCTAACAAATGGTACAAGAACTCAGTTTTTGAAATGTGGAGCCAGTTCAAGATCAATTAAATAAGGGAAAGTTAATAACTTTAAAATAGCAATTTATATACATAATAAACTATTAACAGGGTCTCCCCTCTGTCCCTCCAAAGATGATAAGAGAATAAAGATAAGGTTCCTATCTGAAGCAAACAACTGATGAGCAGAGTGGACTCTGGCCCATGGATCTGACAAGAGGGGAAAAATATTCTTTCCAAAGTTATGACTTGAAATTTAATTTCACAACATGCTCAGGAGGGTGTTTTAGATACAGGACTGATACAAAAAAATTGGTCATTTAGAAGAGGATTCTGTCTTGTGAGGGTAATCATCCTTTCTGAGAAAAAAAATACCTTTTTTAATGTGGTAGCCAGCTATTATGTTTTTCTTAATACCCATAAAAAATATGCCCTACAGAGACACCAACACATGTACTGTATGTTTCTAAATGAGACCTGCTTAAATCCCTTCTGCAACTAGTGTTTTTGAAAAACAGCCTAGTAATGTGTTTTTAAAGCTTATACAAATTATTATTCTGTGAGATGATTTTCTTCTTTTGTATGGCCTCAAAGGATTAGTGCCATTCAAAAGAACAACAGAGTGCAGGAATACACTATTTTTAAGTGAAAAAGATGTTCCAGGACTAGAGGGCATGGGATGAAGTTGGAGAGAGGACGATTCAGAAAAAACGTGAGGAAGAATTTCTTCACAAAATGGGTGGTGGACAAGTGGAACACCCTGCCAGAGGAAGTGGTGAGGGCTGAAACAATCATGGGATTTAAGAATGCATGGGATAGACATAAAGGAATTCTGGAGGTCAGGGTTAAGGGGCAACAGACTTCTAGGAAAACATAAAGTGAACTTACAAGATCAAATGGGCAGACTGGGTGGGCTGTAGGCCCTTATCTGCCAACACTGTCTATTTATCTACAGTATGTATCTAGGATTTTGGACATCATTTTCTTACAATACATTCTTTCATATGAAGGAATCTTCTTCATAAGAACATTTCATAAAAGAAGCCTTCATATGGAAGTTTTTTTCACATTCTTCTCTAGTATAAATGTATCTTCCTCTGTGAGCACATGGAAATCTCACAAAAGAAAATGCCTCCATATGAAAGAAGAGCATGACTTTAGTTTATTTTTACGTCATTCTGTTGTATGAACTAATTCTCTTTCTGTGAGCTCAAGAAAATGTAACAAAAAAGCAGTTCATATGAAAAAAAGAATTTACATTTGATCACATTTCAACATTTAAAAGCCATAATTCCATGAATAACTGCAGTTACAGGACACACTATATATAAAATAAAAAGTGTAAATTAGTACTACAGGACTGACACATTATACACCTCCAAAACATACAACCCATGTAAAAAACATACAAATAAAAAAAAATTCCCAGAGGATAAAATTGCAACTTTAAAAGGCGTAACTCTTATCACTATTTGGAGTTAAGTGACAATCTATGTATCAAAATAAAAGATCTTAATGAGTACAGAATTGGCACATAATACCCCAGGATATTCATGGGGTATACACAGCTCCCCCAAATTACCTCCCAACTTCACCACGGTGTCAAATCCACAAATAAAGTCTGATCATCATACAAAATGCACAACGTTCATATTTCCCATTAGAGTACAACCAAAACAAGTTTAATATCAAGCCAACAAAAATGTACCTAGTTGTGGCTACAAAAATCAAAAGCAAATGTTTTGCTCATATACAAGCAACCACCAGGAGTTGAGGCACATTTAACATCAAGGCTAGACACATTTTAAAAATTAGGTACTTGTCCATGGATAAGTGGCTTGTCAAAAAGTAGTTGTCCTGGTACTTGAAATAGTAGTACAGGGACAAAATGCTATATTTGTAATGAACAGTATAGAAAATGTAAACATATTTATTGAAGTATCAGTTAGCGTTGTAATGGACAATAAGGAGAATACTACTATTTATTTATTTTTGTCAGGTTAGAGAAGGTTGTGACTGAAATAGCATGTGGCACCAACGGCACCATCAGTGAGAACATCATGCAGCAACAGACAGTACAGCATCAGTATCGGGAAAAGCTTCAGTAGGAAGCCTGAGCTTGCTCCAGCTGGAGCATCAAATTCATTGTCATCATCATCGTCAACATCAGTGACAGCCTCAGGGATATCTTCATGTGAATCAGCATCAGCAGCTGAACTAGTATTTAAACTAGCATGACCATGAACTTGGCATGTGCCAGGACCAGATAGTAGCCAGTGGTTGACACCTTGATCCAGATCAAAGCTGTCTAATGCAGTACCTTCAATTGCTATATGTAGAAGTGACTGGAATGTGTCATCAGCCAAATTTGTTATTTTTATAAGATTCTGAATGGCAAATACTCTCTCATATGTAGCTGTATACATACATACTCCTAGCCAGTAACATCTCCTGGACTGGATGGCTACAAACAGAGCAAATAAAATAATTGCAGCAGGGACCTTTTCGGATTCTATTAGTGATCACCTGCCTATGTTCTGTATCTGCAATGGCTAGGGCCTTAACCCCCAAAGAATCATTCAATTTCAGGATTTTGCCAAACTAAACCGAATTGCACTTCTCGAGGATAGTAATAATATAGACTGGTCTCCCATCTATCACACTGATGATGCAAACACAGCACTTGATTACCTGATGTCTCAGCTTCTGGCCCTTCAGGATCTGCACATCCTACTGAAAAAAAGGTGTCTCAGGGGCTCCCCTAATAAATGGCTAAAAATAGACCTCCTTCAAGCCATGATAAAAAGAGACAAGGCCTGGACCTTGGCAAAGAAGTCCCAACAATCAGAAGACTGGGTTAACTATAGACAACTGAGAAATGCCTGCAAAAAAGATATTTGGAAGGCTAAAAGGAGCTACTGCCTTAAGCTTCTCTAATCTTCAGTGGCTGATACCAGGGATTTTTAGAACCACATCAAAAATTTAATTGGGCAAAGGTCCAAGACTGCCATTACCGACATGACACTGAATGACGCAAACGGTAACAAGTTACCTACTATTGCTAATGCTGTTAATGCACAATTCTCGGATCTCTCCGAATACACTGAGAAATTCAACCAACCTCTTTCACCTCCTCCTGAGGTGCAACTTTCTCATGAAACCCCTTTTCGTCTCACATTAGTCTCCTCCACCGAAGTGCTGCATCTCCTCAAATCAGTATCCACCTATGGATCTGCTGGCCCGGATGGGCTACTGCCAAGCTTCTTGAAGCAGGCAGCCCCTGCCCTTGCTGTTCCTATTGCAAGAATCTTTAATCTTTCCATAATAACCCAAATGGTACCAACATTGTGGAAAACTGCTCACGTTGTCCCTGTTCACAAAAAAGGGGATACCAAAAATATGTCAAACTATAGGCCGGTTGAACAGTAGGCTTCCTCCATCACAGTCCATTGTGATTGCGACAGTAAGCCAGAGCCACAGGATTAGTAGGGAGAGATGCTTCCTTCATCTCTTGTGGGATATATGCTCTTCCCCCTAATGGTTGACTTGAGCAAGGTATCAACCCACATGGGAAGCAGGCATGTTGGGTGGATGCATAAAGATAGGTAGTGAGCAATCTGCTCACTGACACCTGGACACCTTTGTTTCTTTCTTCTAGTAGTGACTTTTAAGGGGACCACTTATTCTGGGTATCTGCTTTCTTTGGCTCCCAACTCCCCTTGGATGTATTTGTAACTTTTCCCTCACTTGGGCTGTGGTGAGAGACAGGCCCCCTCCCCCTCAGCTCCCAGCAAAAGGGGTTTCCAGTTCTTGATTTGTTTAGTATTGTAGCTACCCAGTTTTTCTATTTACTTTGTTCTGTTGCCAATCTCCCCTCCAGGCCCCCAGCTCCTATCTCTCAGTCCCAAGACCAGGCTGGGCCTATACTATTAGAGGTGTTGGAGGGGATCGATAGAGTGAGGAACCCATGGTTTTTTGAACATTTCAGTCCATGACCATCTATTCATATATAACATTTTTCTGTTATCCTGATGATATACTGTCAATAAGATCCCCTTTTAAAATCATGATTCCCCAAAACAATTCGATAACTGTTGGGTGTATATTATGCCCCCTGCAGTCCTAGTTGTAACTGATACCTTCTGTTTTTACCAAGGTTGATGGTCTGTAGAGTTCAGGTTGAGGAATCCCTTCTGAATTTTTGCAGCAGTTCCTTTACATCTTGTAGGGTAGAGATGCTCTGTTGGCGCCAAGTTCGCCATCCTGCGACTTGCTCCCAAGTGTTGCTTCGGAGAGTTGATTCAGCTGTGTACAGAGAGGGCCTTCCTGGTAGTGAAATGGAGATTCCCTTTGCATTGAGTAGCTTTATTGCTCCTTCAGGGTTTTCAAAATGTTGTGGACCTTCTTGGAAAATGATCATGAGACACGCAGGGTATGGCATGTTGAATCTGAGCTATGGCTATTTCAGCTTTCAGAGGACTGGTGCATACTCTCTTCATCTAGCTACAACTGCTGGAGAATAGTCGTCATCGAGATACATGTGCTTCCCATTGTACTTTACTTCACACTAAGATTGTTCTGGAGCTAGGGAACTATGAGGCCCATGACTGCTCCTGTAATTAGTAAGAACAAATTTTAATGCCAAGAACATGAATTTTTCCAATCTGGACTTAAATATAGATTTAGAGCTACTGGTAATTACCTCCAGTGGTAATGCATTTCATGGATCAACAGTCCGTAAGGTATAAAAATATTTACGTGGCATTATATTAAATGTTCTGCCTTGTAACTGTAGAGGATGACCTCTAATGGTGAAGATATTATTTTTAAACTCAAAACCCAATGAAGTCAGCAAGAAAGGATCTTGCATTATATCACACATGAGAAGGAGGTCACCTCTCAGACGTCAATGTGATAGGGGGTATCATGCAGACCATAAACTAGGTTGGTGAACTGCCTTTGAACTTTTTTGAGCTGTATGATATCGTATTCTTTAAATGGGCACCATAATTGGGAGGAAAAGTCCAGATGGGGGCAACATAAGCTCTGTACAAGGGCATTAATACTTTTCTATCCAGTGATTTAATGTTTCTCTTGATGGACCAAATGACCCTATTTGTTTAAGAATGATTCTATTTATCTGTGAATGGGGAAGGAAATCATTTGATATTTGAACCCCTAAATCTTTTTCTGTGCAAGTATTAGTCAACACCCTGTCATCTAATATGTATATGTGGTTTGTATTATTGGTTCCCAAGTACATAACCCTGCATTTGTTGTAATTCAATTTCATCCCCCATTTCCCAACCCAGTGTGAGATATGATCTAAATCATTCTGAATAGATGCAATCTGTTCAGGATTGGAGCACTGACCATCACTTTTTGTCATCTGCATATTTAATGGTGTTAGAACAGCAACTATATGTTAAATCAGCTATGAAGACCTGGAACAAACATGGGCCCAAAACAGAGCCCCGTGAAACCCTGCTAGTGACAGAACTGATGTTTGAAAGCTGTTTATCAACACTCGCTGTGTTCTGTCAGCCAGTTTGCTATCTGACTCACAATGCTGTGGTTAATGTTTAATGAACATAACTTTTGTAACAAAGCCCAATGTGGAATAGAATCAAAAGCCTTATTGAAATCTGTGTAAATAACATTGTAAGGAGGTCTGTAGTCAAGTTGTAGGCTTACATCTTCACAGAAACACAAGTTGGTTAGCCAACTATGGCTCTTTTTAAAGCCATGTTGCTCCTTATCCAGAATAGCCAGAGTAGACCCCTGTGATATGGCTAACATATTCAATACTAACTTTTGGGATATATTTCAAACCAGTCAGAAAGCAAATACGGTTTCAGATTCCTCGAGTAATCATATTACTCTCTATGAAGAAGAGATCCATGTCAAATTAACAACACTTAAAGGTAAAACCAGTACATCTCCAGATAATATATCTGGTCATCTTCTGTATCTGTTAGCAGATAGCTTGTCAGTACCCATAATATTACTATATGAACAATGTATCAATGGTAATTTTGTCTCTGAAGTTTGGAAAACCGCATATGTAGTCCCCATTTTCAAGAAAGGACCATGGAACAAATGGAAAAACTACAGACCAATCAGCTTAAACTCGCCAATGCGTAAAGTCCTGGAAAGGATAATTAAAGATCTAGCTGATTGGTCTGTAATTTTCCCCAGTTGTTCCATGGTCCTTTCTTAAAAATGGGGACTACTAAGACAGTTTTCCAAAGTTCAGAGACAAAATTACCATTGATACATTGTTCATATAGTAATTTTAGGGGTACTGACTCGCTATCTGCTAACAGATACAGAAAATGACCAGATATCTCACTAAGGTTAAAGTCTCCTGTCAATATGTCCCCTAATGTACTTGCTGCTTATATTTCTTTGATGAGTGTATCAAAATATTCTGAAGATGCACTAGGGAAGACAGTAACAGACACTTAAAATAATATGTTTATTCTTATTTAAGATTACTTTGATCCAAACAGATTCAGAGGAATTTTTAGAAGTTTTGATTTTATTGGAAATGTCAGCTGTTTGTAGTGTATCTTTAAGAAAAATGGCAACACACCCGCCCTTATTAGATTTGTTAAGGCTGTATCAGATATAACCTGGTAATAAATGATCTGAACTGGATATTTCTCATCTCCCCATGTTTCAGTGACCAATGCAGCACCTATTCTTTCAGTTGCTATTATGACCTTTAGCTCATCAATTTTGTTCTGAAGGCTCCTAGCATTGAAATATAAACATTTCAAATTTTTCAGTTGACGTGTATGCACTGAAACTGTTACATTCTTGGTGGGGGGGAGTTGTCTCTCCCCCAAGTCATAAAATATACTTGAGTACGTGTTCACCCAATAAGCAATTCCCCTTGCGAGTCAAGGCCATCTTTGCAAAAGAGTTCCAACCTACCAAAAGATTCCTCCCAATGTGCAAGACATACTTGATTTTGCTTAAGACATCTTCATGCACCACGCTCTGGTTAGTATTTGTTGCTTTATAGAGTAGTTCAAGAATTTTAAGACTATAGGTCATGGGCACTGGTCTTGTTGTTGAGGTTTGGGAAATAATGCACGGTGCACCCGTCCAATGTCTAAAAGATACTGTTGGGTCTAGCTGTAGAACCTCATGTAACAATCTATCCATGAAGGCACACTGATCTCTCCCTTCCTCACCCTCTGGCACTCCATGAATTCACAGATTACGTCTCAACTTGTTTTCTAGGTCCTCACATTTCTCTGCTAGGCCTTTCTGTTTGTTTAATATATGCACGACCAGGTGCTCAAATCTGTCAGTTTAGCTGTCTACCTCAGTTTGATGTGCTTCAAGCTCCATGACTTTCTGCCCCATTTTTACTATCTCTGCATTGAGCTCAGTCCCAAAGTTACTGACCTCTCCCCTGAAAGCTCTTATTTCAGTTAGGATGGTTGCATTACTGGGTCATAGAGTCTGAGGCTGTGGATCCACCATTATAAGACCATTGGCAGCGCTGTGTGTAGTAATCGCTGACAATCTCGCTGAATCCACCTGTTTTCCTTTTTTTGCCTTCCAATGTCTACCCATCTAGTTGTGGGTGCTCCTTGTGGTAATTTGTTTTGATTTTTTAGCTTTTGCTTAAGTTATGTAGTAATTTTAGGTGTCAGAGAACCGAAGCCATCTCCTTAGTGCTGCATTACCGATGGTGATGTTAGCAGAAGTTATGCCAGATGCCTTTGAGTAATATCTCCTCCATGTGACTTGATCTATCTTCTCCACTTGACTTGATTTACATCACATCCTCCCAATCTCACACTTGATTTCCTGCTCCCTTGGTCCCGATGCCTTTACTTTTAATTTTTATAGCAAATTCCAAAACCGGTATTAGTAGTATATTACAGATTCAATCTGTAGATGTGTGATGGCCCCAAAACACATCCAAAATTTGAGTCGAGGCACCGCCACCAAATGCTGTTGCAAGAGCAAGGACGATGGATCAAAATGTACCAGCTCTCTCCTCTAGCTGTGTCAGTAGCAAAATGGCACCTCTTCAAATGCACGCAGAGCTACTTGACACTGCCAGTTCCACCTCCAAGTGCAATGGCCAGGACTGATGGGCAGTCTTCCCTCACCAATATGCTGCCTACCCTGGCAGTCTGGCGGCGTTGGACCAGTAGCAATCATGTTTTCAACAGAGGTCCCACCCCTTGCTGTCTCCTCATGCTCATCCCCAGTCTGAGTGCTTGAATAATGCACTGTCTGCTCCTTGCTGTTACAGCCAGGGCTGTGGGTGTGCATTCCACCAAGTGGTAGGACAGTCTCAGATGACTATAACTAAGACCATCAGGTGACTGCCCTGGCAATGCAAATGTTGGGGATATCTAGCAGCTGGCGATGGAACCTACAGGAAAGAAAAACAGGTACATACACACACACAAAAAAAACTGGAACTTTTTGGTAGTCTGTGGGACAAGCATTAAATACCTGACTGATTTTCCTCACTTAAAAAACTGGTTGTCCCAAAAGTTGGGTTGTGGTGATTTGTCAAGCCCTGCATAATATATTTTTTCTTTGAAGCATGCCCCACAAAAAATACAACAAATTAATAAACTGCCTTCCTCAATTCTTAAACGATGGGCTCTTGCTTTCAAACCCACATGGATGTGTGCATCTGTCTATGTAGGCATGCAATCACAGGGCCTACAGTGACCTGCATTTCTGCAGTAATATGGATGTGTTCATGAAGGTCCAAATGAAGATATGATTCTGCTTTCTTAAAAGGTAAGGCAATTCTTTGCAACAAACTTTGTTAATACACCAGCTAGGATTCAGATTAAAGCAAGAGAAATAGGGAATTGTGGTAGGGTTTCCAACCCTAACTCCTTCCCCACTAGACAACAAGCAACAAAAAAAAAAGAAATGACAGTTTCAGCTGCCCCGAATGTTGATGAATCAAGGGTGGGCACTTTCTTGGGGATCTCAGCCCTCACCTAATTTTGATATTCTCTACAAAGGTACAGAACTGTGTCTACCCACATGCAGCCAACAGACTGTTAGAAACATAGAATCTGACAACAGATAAGGACTTCTTGACCCACCCAGTCTGCCCATTTCCCTACCTGATGGATAAGCTGCAGATCCTAGTTAACCAGCAGCTTACTTCTTCCTACCCCCACCCCCTAGAATTGCCTTATGACTGTCCCATGCATGCTTGAATTCCACCATTGTTTTTGACTCCACAACCTCCTCTGGAAGGCTGTTCCATACATCCACAACCCTCTGTGAAAAATGCTTCCTTAAATACCTCTGAGCCGCCCCTTCTATCTTCAAATTGTGCCCCTTGTTCTTGCACACTCTTTTTTTGAAAGATGCTACCTCTTGGACTTTGTTGATTCCCTTGAGGTACTTCGAAAGCTTCTATCATGTCCCCCCTCCCTCCTTTCCTCAAGGCTATGCATTAAGCTCATTAAGTCTCTCTTCATATGTCTTCCGGTGCAGAATCTGCACCATTTAGTTCTACCCTCCTCTGGTACAGCTTCCATCCTGTCTATGTCTTTAAGTGAAGATTGGGTCCCAGAACTGCAGCAGTACTCCAGATGTGGTCTCACCAGCTGTCTGTACAGAGGGATAATAACTTCTTGTTTTCTACTGGTGATGCCTCTCCCTATGCATCCCAGTATCCCCCCAGACCTCCTTGCTGCCCCCTCACATTGCTTGCCCACCTTTAGGTCATCTGATATGACTACCCCCAGGTCCCTTTCCATTTTTGTTGTTGTTAGTATCTCACCACCCATTGAGTACTCTTCCCCTGGGTTTTTGTTTCCCAGGTGCATTACCTTGCACTTCTTAGCATTGAATCTAAGCTGCCATACATTTGACCATTCCTCTAACCTTGCCAAGTCCCTTCTCATCCTTTCCACCCCACCTTGTGCATCAACTCTGTTGCAGATCTTTGTGTCATCTGCAAAGAGACATACTTTCTTTCCAGTCCCACTGCAATGCAAACATAAAGGGTAGAGGACCAGTCCTAATACTGAACCCTGTGGTGCCCCACTGTTAACCCTCCTTTTTCAGGTGGACTCCATTTACTATTACTGTCCGTGTCCTATTCTCCAGCCAATTCTTTACCCAGGCTGTCATCTTGGGACCACTCCCAGGCTGGCTAACTGATATTAATCTTTTGTGTGGGACTGTGTCAAATGCCTTGCTAAAGTCTAGGTAAGCCATGTCCCAGCCCTCCTGATCTACTACTTTGTCACCAGTCAAAGAAATCTATCAGATTTGTCTGGCATGACCTTCCACTGTGAATCCATGCCTTGGGTCCCTGTGCCCCTCTGGCCTCTAGATGCACAACAATTCTTTCCATCTGAAGTGATTCCAGCTCATTTCCCTACCACTGAGGTTAAACTAACGGGTCTGTAGTTTCCTGTGCCTTGCTCCCACTTTTGAGAGGATCACATCTGCCCTCCTCCAGTCCTCAGGTACCACCCCATCCTCCATGATTTGTTAAAGGGTGATCAGTGGTGTCATAGTTCTATCCTTAGTTCTTTTAGAATTCTGGGATGAATCCCATCAGCCCATTGCTTTGTTCACCTTCAGTTTAAGAGCTCTTTCATAACTCTTTCTTCTGTAAATGGAGCTGGTATCAACTTCTGTATCAGAGTGTTTCTACTGTTTGTTTAGGTACCTCCCCTCTTCCTTTGTAAATACTGAGCAAAAATATTTGTTTAGTATCTCTGCCTTTTCACAGTCACCCTCTGCCCACCCTCTCCCCCCTTTATTAAGCCTCACTATCCCTCCCTTGGTCTTCCTTTGTTCCCTGATGTACCTATAAAAGGTTGTATCCCCTTCTTAACTGAGTTGGCTATCGTTTCCTCGGTTTGGGCCTTCACTGTTCTGACTGCCTTTCCAGCTTCCTTTTGCTTTAACTGATACAGTTCTCTGTCCTGTTCCTTCTGTGATTCCTTGTACTTCCTGAATGCTTTCTTTTTCTCTTGAACCTTCATCCACTTCCTTTGAGAACCATAGTGGTTTCTTACCTCATTCATTTTGTTTATTACTTTACACAAAAGGCTTGTTACCTCTGTGATGGCAGTTTTATTATTCCCCATTGTTCCACCCCTCCTTCCTGCCCATTTACTAGTGCATTCCTTAGGCACTCACCACATTTGTAAAGTCAGCCCTCTAAAATCCATTACCTTTGTCTTCGTGTGGCTTGACTCTATTGCTGTGTTTATTGTAGCAGACCATACTGTTCGATAATTCGCTAGTTCCAAATGGCTACCCACTTCTACATCTGTGATCCTCTCTTCATCTCCATTTGAGAGAACCAGGTCTAAGATTGCTCCCTCTCGAGTGGGCTCCAATACTAGTTGTCTAAGGCATGCCCCCTGTAGGGCATCTAGAATAACCCCACTCCTAGAAGTGGCTGTTGGCCCTATTTGAAAAAAAAAACAAATTACATCTGATGTTGTTTGATCATGCAATGGGGTGAGGGTTAGGGCTGACAGCCCCACATTAGATATGACCCTTGATTCACCAAGATTTAGGGCTGTCATAAATTTTCTTTCTTTTGTTGCTTGGTGGTGGGGGTGGGGCATTAAAGTTGAACACATTTCCCTACTTTGTCACTTTACACTGAATCCTAACTGATGCATTAACATGTTTGTTTTTTTTTTAGCAAAGAACATTGAATATAAGTAACAGCAGGTGTCTGCAGATTGGCCACAGCCTGCAAGAGGCTCTGCTGGGGAGACACAAGAACAGGTAGAATAAAACACAGTACTGTGTACACTTCTGCTATATGGATAGGCCCTGGAAGGATTGGGGTGATGGGTAGGATACACACTCCTCAGCCTGTGTCAACACAAAATTCCTTCACCATAGTGGTGAGACAGGACAGCTCAGAGGAGGCACACAAGGTAGTGCCTAGGGAGGCAAGGCAAATGTTATTTTTTAGGCACCAATTCCAGGAGGCTCTGGGTGTCGTGCAAATACAAAATGAACAGAACAGCAGCAAAGATAAGACAAAAAGTAAAACAAGGCTAAATATAAAACAGCAGGCTAATAATTATAGTTGAAATACAGCAAAAAGCCTTAACAGCAGCAGCTAATAAAGGCTAACATTAATGCCTGGAGGAGTAAGTCCAGGAAGGCTTGACTGAACAGGTGGATCTTGAGATGGACTTTGCATACCTCAACTGAAGAGGTCTTCCCTGACAGCTGTAGGAAGCAAATTCCACAAGATGGGGCCGGTGACATTAAATGCTCTGTTGCCAATAGTTTTTAACCTTGTCCTGGGAATCACTAAGAAGCCACTAGAGGAGGAGTAAAGGGAGGGATTTTTGAGGCAGGTGTAAGAAAGTCCAATAAATAGCCAGAGCCAAAACTGTGTAGGGCCTTAAAGGTGAGCAAGCCCACCTTGAAGAGAAACCTCCTCATGACCATCAGCCAATGCAGTTAATTCAAATCAGGGTGATATCACTATACTTAGGCTGTCCAGTCAACAGCCTAGCGCTCACATTCTGCACTTACTGAAGCTGATGGAGGGTCCCCCAAGACCCCGAAGAGGAGGGCATTAGGATGATGTGGGGGTCCTCTAAAGAGGAAGACCCAAAGTGGGATAAAGATGCACTCAGCCCAAGAGGATGCAGCTGCTGGAAGGGCACCCTATTGTTAGTGAGACAGACTTGGGAGGGAGAGCTGGAGAGTAAAGAGAGGTAAAGTGCCTCCTGGCACTGTAACCCAGGCTAGTGAGATGACCAGTGGATTGCTCAGCCAACAGGTCACAGTGGCAGCTAGATGTCATTGTCCACCGGCAGACAAATAACATGGCAAGAATGGAGGTGGGGTAGCGTAGGGGAATTTGTTGCAGCAGAGTAGGGGTCTTCAGCAGGTAGTGTGTACAATGGCACTGATCAAGGTATTACCTATGTATGGCTGTAAAGAGAATAGGGCACTTTAATTTATTTAGTTTTTGTTAACCAGGTAGGTGCACTAGCCATGAAATGACTATTTTTAGGCACGACCTGGGAGAGTACAACAATCAAAGACAGGTACATAGCATGAGTACAATGAAATTACAATAGCATAGGTTAAAACAGTTAGTAGTAATGAATACATGCAACCAGAAGAATAACGATAAATACAATTCACATAACATTTTAGGCAGAGAAAATGTACACAGTCTAGGAATGGATACCACAACATAGCAGCAAGAAATATTGTTAAAATTAGTTACAACAGTGAAGATTCAAATAGGCAATGAAACAAGGCAAGGGAAAATTCCTGACTGGGCAGGATACATTATCACGGCCTCTGAAACAAGGCTCAGGTGTGTGTGTGTGTGGGGGGAGTTGGGGTAGATTAGCTGTCAAGGAGATAGTAAGGGTAAGAAGTGCTATGAGGCAGCACTTTTAACAATTGGTTGATGGAATGGTGCAGGGAAGAAAGATTCAGATACATTGGAGAATGGGGGCCAGCCAAGGTGGTTCTGGAACTCTACAAGGGTGAAAGTCTGCATCACAGAAACATTAACATTGTTGGCAGAAAAGGACAAGTAGGACCAACTAGTCTCCATTTTTTATTTTGTTCTGAGACCACTGACTATATGTAGTCACTGGTGTCCTGTCCTCACCCCATTCCTTTATCTAATATGTCCCTGTGCCAATCCCATGCATGCTTGAAGTGCCCCTCAGTCTTCCACCAATACCTCCTCTGGCAAGCAGTTATAGTTGTCCATCACCCTTTCTTGGAAGGAGCAATTTTCTTATATCTCTCCAAAATTACCTCCATAGCTTCACTGCATGCCCCCATGTTCTGGTGCCTTTTATTCTCTGAAAACAGATCATCCACCAGCACCTTGTTCACACCTGTGCAGTACTTGTAGGTTTCAGTCATGTTCCTCCTCACTCTCCTCAAGGAAGTACATGTTGTGTTCATGCAGCCTTTCCACATATGGGTTCTCATACAACCTTCACACCTTTTTTTGTTGCCCTCTCTGTATCACCTTCACCTTGTTAATGTCATTGCAGAGTTGTGGCCTCTAGAAGGACACTACTCCAGGTGGGGCCTCACTAGTGAGCCATGCAATGGCAGCACCACCTACCTCCTCCTATTATATGTCCCCTTCCAATGCAACCCATCCCTGTTTTGCCAGTTGCAGTCTCCTTCTCACTGGAAGCTAATTGCTTTCATCCACAGCTCTTCCAGAGGATTAGGTGAGGGTTTTTTTTGGAGAGCTGGCAAACTGTCAGTAACTTCCAACAGAAAGAAGGGTTAAAAGGTCAGGTTAGTTGATATCTTGGAGGTGGAAGACTAGGTTTGCTGGCCAAGGCAACTAGCTTCACCTGAGCTCTTTCCTTCTAGGTTGCTTGAAAGGACAGATCAAAGAACCTTACCAGAGCAAGGGAAAGGATTAAGACTTCTTTTGGCTAGGCAGATTTACTGTGTGTTGTTATTTTTATTTTGTACTCACAGAGATTGTTACTGTTTGTTGCTAACATTTTATTGCTTTATTTTTCTCTGATTCAAATTGTTGTTGCTGGGTATACCTTCTGCAGCATTATTGCAAGGTGTGCCTACAGGTGTGTGCTAACAGATTACTGCTGTAATCTTCTGATTCAACTTGTCTTTTGCAAGGTATATCTTCTGTTACTGCTTTATTTTTCTCTGTAGCAAAGTGTTAATTACAGGGATCTGGAGCAGTGGCATGTCTGGTGCAGACAATGTAGAGGGCAGGTATGGTTTAAACCAAGGATCAAGGACCCTAATTTTCTCTTTTTACTGATAATACCGGTAAAAATCACGGAATCCTACTTGGCTTGCGGTTTTAATTCTTGTTCCAGTGCCTCATGGAAATTGCATTCCTGCAGAATCCCTAAAATGTCAGCTTCTTTTACATTTTTTATTTTTCTCTTTCTGTGCCCCTTCTCACAGCATCAGTCTCCACTTTTCACAGATCCTTGGCTGGTATCCCTAGCTTCACCCCAGGTACTGCTCGGGAGCTACTCTGGGCCTAACTCCATCCTGCCTGGGTTGTATCCCCCAGGTGGGAAGGAGGGACCCCAGAGTCACCCCTACAGTCCCTTGGTGTGTGTTGGCAGGCCAGTGGGTCCCTCATGGAGCCTGGTTGAAGTCTGGGGCAGCTGGGTCCCTTCTACCAGTGGCGATGTGGGGTGATTGTAATTGGTTATCTGATCTCTCTGTCCATGAGGCACCAGCACTCAAGGGATCAAGAGGTAGGGCATATAGAGACCTGCCACTGCTCCAGATCCCAGCTAGTGTCCTCTCCTCCCAATCGCTCTGCAGCCCATTGCACCACCACCTGTGGTCACCCAGGTTGCAGTAAAGCAGTGGGACCTGTAGCCCACCTTTCCCACAAAAGAACAACAGCCCCCCGATGTCAGATCCTACTCCTCTGGCCAGACCTCTAGCAATCAGAGTTTGCTTCTGACCCAAAGTCGCTGACATTGCAAGTAGTAGCATTACCTCAGGCTATTTACAGTGCTCTGTCAACTGTTCACCCACTTTGGAGTAAGAAAAAATAAGCAGATGGAGTGGCAAATAATTCAGTTTTAGTAAAATGTTGTAAAGTGTTTAATGTTCACAATATGCAAAGTAAGTACTGTGCACTATTATTGAAATCATATATTAAAACATCATATAGGGGTGTTGTTATGGCTGGCAGTATAGCCTAGTGGTTAGAGTAACAAACAATGATTGAACTAGGTATATCCAGCAGACTTGGGTTTGATTCCCACAACCTCCAGTTGCACACTGTGTGATTCCGAGCAAGTAACAACCTCCCCAGTGCCCCGGGTCACCACTGAAAACATGCACTTTTGCCTAGTGGGCCTTACCTGGTTTACAAAGAATATATAAAAAAATACCAGTATTTGCTTACTACATCATACAGTAGTCGGATATCCTGCAATTTACCTGAGTTTTACTCAGGCTGCAATGATTTTGTGTAGGTAAAAGATAAATGTTCAGATACATTGTATGCATTTTATAAACATTGTTTGAACTTTAGTCAGGTTTTTTATTATTATCGCTGCATGTGAATATCTAGGTTGTAACACTTAAGCTACGATCACTGTTACCAACTAGCTTATTGGCATAACCATTGCTTCAGTGCTTGCACACAGAATTCCTTGTCTTTTAAATTGTTTTTTTTTAATTGGGTTCACTACAAATAACCTAGATAGACCATCTTAGGAGTAGCTGGTTTCATTCCACTGGGGTGTCAAACAGACGAAGACATACTGATGAGTCCTGGTAGGATGAAACATGTGTCTATGTATTCTGTTGGCACCCTTTGCAAACTGTGTGAGAGGCCTTTTGGCACCATGCATTACTGCTTAAAGCTGAACCAACATAATATTCTGTGGTGATTTGCATATGCAGCCCATGATGCTTTGCATTGTGGGAGCATGTGAGCTTTTATATTTCTATGTTAAATACTTGTCTTTTTTATGTGTTATCTATTTTTTTGATGTGTTTTTGTGTTTTGTGACTTGTCGCTGGTGAAAACAGCAGTTTATGCTCATCCTGCACAAGTATAAAAAATAAAATAAAATAAAATTTGCCCATAGACTCTTGCGTACACCATGTGGGCTATGGGTCCAAAACATAGGACACAGAAAGAGCTTGGGCCAAGGAACATGCCAGCATTGGTTTAGTGAAAAAATATTAATCTATTCAAAAGTGATAAAACTTGTAATTTCCCATTATATCCTATGAGGAAATGTATATGTATATTTTGCAAAATAAGAATATCAATCTGGCCATCTGAGCTTTTCCTTACAGCTGAAGATTTTGCATGCTCACAGCTAAAGATTTTCTCGCAGCTGAAGAGTTTGCTATCTCACTGGGGAGTAAACACCTTAGGATTGCATATCTCCTTAACGGTTTGGTCTTTTTACTTGAAATTTACAGGCTTTTTAGGGGATGCCCTACAGATGTGAATTATGAAGTTTAGGTGTTGAGGAATTAGTTTAGGGGTGTGGTCACATCCCTATACTGTATTTAGGATTGAGTAGGTGCTTTAATGTTAAACCTCACATTTTGTGCATTAATAACTTTGCAACTGTTGAACAGATTTACATGAAGTTTGGAATGCACAGTCTGGTATGGTCAATCTCATGAGCTCCTAAGTAGAATTTCAGGTGGACATATGGTTTTTGCAAAGAGAAACGCCACAAAATGCACTTTTAGGCACTTTAATGTTAAACCTCAGATTTTGCGCATTAATAACTTTGCAACTGTCCAATGGATTTGCATGGAATTTGGAATGCATGGTCTGGTGTGGTGGATCTCTTGATTTACCAAGTTGCATTTCAGATGGCCATATGGTTTATGCGCATCTAAGTGCAAAAAAATGCTATGTTTGTGCATTTTTTGTCTGAGTCACTGTGTGGACACCATGTGGTCTACTGGTCCAAAACTTACCGTATAGAAAAAGCTTGAGCCAATGAACATGCCAGCATTTGTTTGGTGAAAAATATTACTCTGTTCAAAAGTTACTACAATCTGAAATTCCCATTATATCCTATGGGAAAATGTATATGTGTTTTTTGCAATGTTAATGAGAAGTCAGATGGCCCAAGCTGGTGGGAGCACTGGGTTCTCTCCCACCAGTACATGCTTTTAATGGGACCGTGCCCCTAGATTTAGGATTGAGTAGGTACTTTAATGTTAAACCTCAAATTTTGCACGTTAATAACTTTGCAACTGTTCAATGTAGTTACATAAAATTTGGAATGTGTGGTCTGGTATGGTAGATCTCCTGGTTTACCAAGTTGTGTTTCAGCCAGATGTACAGTTTTTGTGCAGTGAATCACCAAAAAATGCACTTTGCACCACTTTTGTGTGTTTTTTGCCCGTGGCACTGCGTAGACACCATATGGGCTACTGGTCCAAAACATAGGACACAGAAAGAGCTTGGTCCAAGGAACATGCCAGCATTAGTTTAGTGAAAAAATATTAATCCATTCAAAAGTTATAAAATGTTTAATTTTCCATTATATCCTATGGGAAAATGTATATGTATATTTTACGAAAGAAGAATGGCAGTCTGGCCATCTGGTCTTTTCTCACATCTGAAGATTTTGCATGCTCACAGCTAAAGATTTTCTCGGAGCTCAAGATTTTGCTATCTCACTGCTGAGAAATTTTCAAAGGTATTTTTAAAGGTGTAAAAACTTTAGGATTGCACATCTCATTAGTGGTTTGGTCTGTTTATTTGAAATTTACAGGCTGTTGAGGGGATGCTCTGCAGATGTGATTTACACTGTTTAGGTGTTGGGGAATTAGTATAGGGGTGCGGTCACACCCCTATATTAAGAGTTGAGTAGGTGCTTTAATGTTAAACCTCAAATTTTGCGCATTAATATCTTTCCAAGTGGTTAACGGATATGCATGAAATTTGGTATGCACGGTCTGGTATTGTCAATCTCTTGATCTGCCTAGTTTCATTTCAGGCGGATATATGGTTTTTACAAAGAGAAGGGCCCAAAAATGCAGTTTTAGGCACTTTAATGTTAAATCTCAGATTTTGTGCACCAATAACTTTGCAACTGTTCAATGGATTTGCACGGAATTTGGAATGCTTGGTTTGGTATGGAGGATCTCAATTTGCCAAGTTGCATTTCTGTTGAACATACGGTGTTTGTGCAGCAAAGTGCCAAAAAAATGCTCTTTTTGCTATGTTTGTGCATTTTCTGTCTGTGGCGCTGTGTGGATACTGTGTGGTCTATTGGTCCACAACTTAGAATGTAGAAAAACCTTGAGCCAAGGAACATGCCAGCATCTGTTTTGTGAAAACATATTAATCCTTTCAAAAGTTACTATAATTTGAAATTCCATGATATCCTATGGAAAAATTGATTTGTATTTTGCAGTGTTAATGAGAAGACCAGATGGCCAAACTGACGACCATACCTCAGTCTGATTTGGTCTTTTTACTGACATTTGCATAGTGTTTGGATGTCCTAGAGATCTGAATTATACTGTTTAGGTGTTGGGAACTAATTGGTTGCAGAGATATTCAATGGCGTAATTGACATCTTTCCCACAGGATTACATTGCAGTCTGTGTCATGACTTTCAACAACGTTATTTCAGAAACAAAGTGAGATACAGATTTTTACGCTACAGGGGCTTAGATCACCTTCAAGTAAACTATGCTGCTGGAAAAAGATTTTAAATTGTAGAGTAAACATACGGTGAAATTTTTTGGATGTTGCACGGTTCATGAAATACTGTGAAATTACTGTCACAAGGGTTCAAAAGTGCCTGTCCAGTGCTTTTTGGTGCCCATATCTCGGAAATGATGTGAGATACAGGTGCAATCATTTGGTGCTTCATCAAGTAGTCACTGTCGATTACAATGATGCTAAATTTTTTTCTACCTCTTACGGTTTGCAAGATATGCACAAATTATTGTTAAAGAGTTTGGTGCCCTATAATTACTGTTGCATGGCTCCGTAGCTTTGTGTAAGTGAGGAGTTGGGCGAGATGCATATTGTTAGCAAAAATTGACAATTTGGTGGGAGCTGGGCTCTGCGCTCCCACAAATACATGTTTTTTACTACTTATATTACACTTTTTAAAAGTCAGGACATTCTATGCAAAAAACTGCATTAATGCATCATTTAGGGTTAAACCAAACAAAGTCAGGAAATAAGACATTAGGGTTGAACTCCTAACCCCCCCACACACCCCAACCTGATCCTTCACAGACTGACAGACGCCGGGGTGGGTCACTGGGGTTGTGAGGCCAAAATCTCACCCTGTGAGTGAGGGCTGACGACCCCAATGTGCACCCTGATGCCGCTTAGGGGGAGGGCTGTGGGGCTCCAAGGGGGACTTTTAACCCTAACACCGAATTTCCTCACTTTTGTCACTGTGGAACAACCATAACTGGTGCATTAAATGGAATTTTTGCATATATATATATATATATATATATATATATATATATATACAGTATATATATATATAACACACATACATACACACACACACACACAAATATATATATAAAACAAAAGAACCTCAGTATGCAAGCACTAAGATAAGGGTTACCCAAAAGCACTGGCTGGGAAGCCAGGTTTCAAAGACACAAAATCACACATATCCCCATAATGCAAAGCATCATGGCCTGCATACACAAATCTCCACACAACATTTTACTGGTTAAACTTTAAACAGAACTGCAAGGTGTTGAAAGGTCTTTCACACAGTATGCATTTTGTATTTCTTTGAAACTTGGCTTCCTAGCCAATGCCCTTTGGGGTCACCCTTGCATTAGTGCTTGTGTACTGAGGTTCTTTGTGTTTTAGCTTTTTTTATGGGCTCACCACAACTTAACCCAGATATACCAACTTAGGGTAGCTGGTTCATTCCACTGGGTGTCATACTGGTGAGGCATACTGATGAGTCCTGGCAGGGCAGAAACACGTGTCTGTGTCCTCTGTTGGAACCCTTTGCATATTGTGTGAGAAGCCTTTCAGTACCATGCAGGTCTGCTTAAAGCTGAATCAGCATAATATTTTGTGAGGATTTACATATACAGCCATGATGCATAAACAGCTGGGAAACTTGATGTTAAGGTTACCAACCTGCCACCCCACTCTTCATACCAGATTGTTCTACACATCAACGAGCAGGGTGTGCCTTGGGTCATCAACCCTAACCCTCACCCCATTCTTTCTGTAAACAAGATGAAATGGTACATCAGGAGAATGGGGTGAGAGGTAATGACTCAGGCACACTAACTCTGTTGGTGTGTGAAAGTGGAAATGGGATGTAGGGTTGGTAACCCTAATGTCAAATTTCCTAGCCTTTATATTTTCATAAAAAGCATAACTGATGGATTAACATAGTTTTTTGCAATTAATTTCCCTTCCTTTTGAGAAAGGGTAAAGTAACTAGCATGTGGTTGTGGGAGTGTGGGTCCTCTGGGCCCTGCATTCTCCTCATGCTACTACCTATTGTTGCATAATGATATACATAAGTAGGAGTGCAATGCCCCTACTTACAAAAAAGTATGGACATACCACAACCCTATAGTAATGAAAAGTAACACTAATCTGGCACTATCTCAGTAACCATAGCAACTATGGAAAAACATTCCACTGCAGTTGTAATCACGAGTTCGAAACCTCGAAAGGTGCTTGGGCCACATAAAGATGCAGGTAGCAAAAAATCCATATCTCAAATCATTTTCAAGCAGGCACTACAATTAGTGGTGGGCGAAGTGGCCGAAATTTGCTCAGCGAAGTGATTCGCAGAGTAACGCGGAATCTGAGAAGTGCTCCACAACACAAAGTGGACTACCTCGCGTTATAGTGGAGAAGGTGAAGTCCATTGGAAACAATGACTTTACATTATTCTGCCTTCCCCAAACCACTTCTCCAACAATTTTAAGGTAAAGTACATTGAAATCAATGTATTTTGCCTCACTCCGCCTTGTTCTTGAGCTCCAAAAGCAAATTTTGCAGTGCTTTATGGGATTGCAGTCACATGGGCTCTAGACTGTTCTGCACAGCCTGAGTTCTGTGTAGTGTGTGTGTGAGGGAAGATGAGACAGTTTCTCTCAGAACTCTGCAATTCAAATCCTCTAAAAGCTGTTAAAAAAGTCTTTTTTGAGCCATTTTTTTTGCTCACAATTTACTACATTGAGTAAAGGAAACCCTCCTGTGCTCATATTATCAAGCGTTTATTGTTTGTGCGTGGATTTTGAATGTTAATTTAGAACAGACAGTCTGTGTACTGTGAAGTGTGCTTTGGGGAGGGGTGTATCTGTGGTGTAGGTAGATTAACTGGGAGAAAAAGGCAGTCTTTCTGTTTTGGTTATATTTTTCTTGTATAACTGTGTTAATGTACGTACAGTAATATTTTTGGTAATTCTTGAAATTTTTTTCGGATTGTTTTGGTGCAGCAGTGTATAATTTCAGTTTGTTTAAAACATTTGGTTATATTACTAAAGGTTTTCAATTTGCCACACATTACTTGTAGTGTTGACGAAGTGAAATGAGAGCGTAACAATAAATGCAAAGTCTCCCAGAATTAATGTTGTACTACAAATGCACAGACAGAGGAAGTGTAATGCAATGTATATTAGACACCTTTATTGTTCCACACAGTAACTGCAGCAGTGTGAACCTGCTATCCACTGCACCTGCATGAATTTTTTATACTGGTTTATGGTATCTTTACTGGTAGTGGACTGTTACTGCTGTGCACTACCCCACCAACCGGCAAAACGCATCCTTTTCCAGATTTGGATTTGTGACTTACGAGCACTGGTTAGGTGTTGTTGTGCCTTTGCGTCTGCATCCCTTGAGTGTGCAGCACACTGTCTCTCTGTCTGTGCATTTGTAGTACAACATTAATTCTGGGAGACTTTGCATGTATTGTTACGCTCTCATTTCACTTCGTCAGCATTGGGTAATTTTCTGGACACAAGACAGTAGCATTTTTGGGATGCACATTAATTCTGGCAACTGTGTGTGACCACTGCACACATGACAGAGTGCACCATTAATTCTGGGAGACCTTGCATTTTTTGTTACCCTCTCATTTCACTTCATCAGCACTGGGTAATTTTCTGGACACAAGACACAAGCATTTTGGGGATGCAAACTAATTCTGGTGACTGTATGTGACCACTGCGTGCATGACAAAGTGCACCATTAATTCTGGGAGACTTTGCATTTCTTGTTTCACTCTCATTTCACTTCGTGAGCACTGGGGAATTTTCTGGACAAAATACAGTGCCATTTTTGGGATGCACATTAATTCTGGTGACTGTGTGAGACTACTGCATGCATGACGTCTGAGTGCACTATTAATTTTGGGAGACTGTATTTCTTGTGCTCTCATTGCACTTTGTCAGCACTGGGGAGTTTTCTGAACACAAGACATGAGCATTTGAGAATGTACATTAATTTTGGTGACTGCGTGTGTGTGAAGGGCTGCTAAATATTGTTGTCACTTTGCTTTACTTCGCGTTAAGGTAGAATGACATTGCGAAGTAATAATTTATAGGCAAAGTGAGCCTTTTGCATTGGCTACTCTGCATAGCGGAGTGACAATGTTAAGTGCCCACTTCGCTGGCGGAGTTCAAATTCGCTGCATCTCTAACTACAATAACATGGACGCACATAACTCAGGCATTTTCAGGATTTTTTCACCCAATTTTCAACACGGTATTCTGGTGACCCTACCTCATGAACAGTGTCACTCTCATTTCAATAATCTGTCCCAAAAGTTGAGTTTGCACAGTAAACGTGCCATTCTGCTCCACCGTTGCGAAATCATGTTTTGGGCAGGATGTGAAAAATGCCAGCTGTACATGGTTCATGTGGAGTTGTGGAAAAGGGTAATGCTGACAATCAGGAAGGAAAACATGAAAATTAGCAAAAGTTATGGCGGCGTGAAACTACTGCGCATCAGTCATAGCGATGACAATTTGGGAATTTTTAACCAAATTTTCAACATGGAGTTTTGGGAAATCCTCATGAACACTGACACTGTGATTTTGTTAATCTATCCGAAATTAATTTCACACAGCAACTGTGCCATTCTGCACCAGAGATGCAAAAACAAATTGTTGGCAGGATGTGAGAAATTACAGTGATACTGTTCATGAGGAGGTGTGAAAAATGGCAATGTGAAAAGCTGGAATGAAAATACTAAAACTGGTGAAGTTACAAATGTGCATAGAAACTGCACAATGCACGCTTGTAACACAGCTGTTTTTCAGGATTTTTTGCACCAGATTTTCAACATGGGCTTTTTGAGACCTCCCTTCATTATTCTGTTCTAAAAGGTGATTCTGTGCTGTGACCTTGAAATCACCATTTGGGACCAACTAATGAAATAACAGTGACAGTGATCATAAGGTAGGGCCCCAAAATGCCTATGCTGAAAATTTGGTGGGAAAATACCAAAAAATGGCTGAGATATCCACATTTAAATTCATTGTATCAGAGTCATACAAAGTAGGCTCTTAGTTTGTATGACGAGATACAAACTAAGATCCACTTTTTTATGACTCACAAATAATAATAAAAAAATATTCTTTATTTCTATGGCACCTTTCAAAAACCATGGCGCCTAACAAATGTAAAACAACATATTGAACATATCAACATCTTAAAATATAAAACAACTGATACAATTGAAAGAAACCATCAGTCACCGAATGTCTGGTACCACAAATATGTCTTTAGTGTCTGTTTGAATCCCTCCATGGTCATGCACTCCTGTAACTGATAGGGTAGAGAATTCTAAAGGGTTGGAGCTGCATGCATGAATGCTCGGGCCCCAGAAGATTTCGGAAACACCCTAGGAATCTCTAGCAACCCCTCGTCAGCTGAGTGGAGTGATCGTCCAGGGCAGTAAGGAACCAGGATCTCTTTCAAGTAGCCCACAAAGTAGGATCCTAGCTCATATCAGATGACCTAAAGGTGGGTAAGCAATGTGAGAAGTCAGTAAGGGAGCCAGAGGATACTGGGTTGCATAGGGAGGGGCATCACTAGTAGAAAAGGGAAGTGGTTATCCCTCTATACAGACAGTTGGTGAGACCCCATCTGGACTACTGCATGCAGTTTTGGAGACCTCATCTACGCAAGGACATAGACAGGATGGAAGCAGTCCAGAGGAGGGTGACTAAAATGGTGCAGGGTCTACATCAGAAACCATATGAAGAGAGAGACTGAGAGAGCTTAATATGTATACCCTTGATCAAAGGAGGGACGGGGGGACATGATAGAAACTTTTAAGTACCTCAAGGGAATCAACAAAGTCCAGGAGGGTAGCATCTTTCAGAAAAAGAGATGTGTAAGAACGAGGGGGCACAATTTAAAGTTAGAGGGGGAACGGCTCAGGGGTAATGTGAGGAAATTATTTTTCACGGAGAGAGTGGTGGACACATGGAACTGCCTTCCTGGAGAGGTTGTGGGGTCTAAAACAGTGGGGGGAATTCAAACATGCATGGGACAGACATAAGGCAATTATAGTGGGGGGTTGCAGGAAGTAGGCTGCTGGTTAACTAGAATCTGCAGCTTATCCAAAAGACAGGGAAATGGGCAGACTGGGTGGGCCAAGTGGTCCTTGTCTGCTGTCAAAGTCTATGTTTCTATGTTTCTATCTTATCATACAAACTAAGATCCTATGTCATATGACGCTGATATGAACAAAGAATTGAAAAGTGAAATAAAACACATTCTAAGGGCATTTTCTGAGCAGTAAAGTGCGGAATGCACCTAGGAGGTCTCAATAAGCAAGATACATGGTTGTTCCATTCCAGAATATCATTTTGGCAGGTTTCCAATTCTGAATTTTTCAGGAAAAACTGAAAACAAGATGGCAGCCCTAAGAAAACATTTTTTTTTCATACAATGCAGAATTCCAGTTTTATATCATAACTATACTGAAGTGCCCACTGAGCATGCTCAGAAATTTTTTCTTCAGATTTTTAAATTGCAATAACTTCAAAATGGCTTATTGCCTTTTCAGCAAACTAGCAAAATGCACATCTGTGGGGTAGTCCCTTTCTGTCCTGAAAATTTCATATAAAACAAACTCTCTGGGCTGTAAGCAAGTTCAAAGAAAAATTCCAGCAAAGTCAAAGGGTAAAACATGTTTTTTCACCTCTCCATAACTTGGGGGCTGCACATCTGACCAGAATAAAACAAAGAAGATTAAGAGATCGACCCGACAGGAAGTTGCATACCAAATTTCGCGCAAATTACTTCAACAGTTGCAAAGTTGTTAAAGTGTAAATTCTTGAGTTTAACTTTCAAGTGCCTACTCAATCCTAACTATTGGGGTGCGGCCGCACATATGGTGGGCAGGATCTAACTGGTCAAAACTGAAAAACAATCTGTTTCACTGATGTCTTTAATGTGGCTTACATCCCTCCTCTCTCACTGACCAAATCTATATAATGCAGACAACTGCCTGCTCATTCACACCTGGAATCAGTCCATTCCCCCCTCTGTACACTTCTCATGCCCCTGCTCTCTCAATGATGAAATGTTCATAATGCAGACATTTGCCTGGAATCAATCTGTTCCTCCTCTGTGCACTTCTCATGTCCCTCCTCTCTGAATGGCCAAATGTTTTTTCCCCTTTTGTTTAGATACCCGCTGCTACATGTCCCCAACGTGACGTGTACGTGTGGAGGCACGCATATGCACATCTTGGGGGATGCCTCCCACCCTACCTGTTGCACCGATACTGCCCATGCCTGTCACTGGACCTCCATCTGGTGACAGCAGGACTATGGGCAGGTGACCCTCCCTTTCCAGGAGAGGACAGCCACTGCTCAATCCCACTCCCACCTCCCCCCTGTTGACACCTCGGTGGCCCAAGGTTACTCCCAAACCCGGGTCACTGGCGCAGCATGAGGTAAGGTTTCCAGCACCTCAGCCCTCGGTGCCAATGGACTGACCATCATCAAATGTTTAGAATGCCTAAAACTGCCTGCTCATGCTTCCACCAACCTGCTTAGACAATTCTGTTTTGACATCCTCTGCAGCAACAGTAAAATTATCGACAGTCTGTATTTCACCTGTTAGGATAACACTGTTTTTTGGGGCTGTGCTCATGTGGGAGCTATGCCCCACCACCCCAATCTTTAGATAATCAACTCTGAGACAGAGTTGATTTGAAACCAACAAAACACCACTGAAACTGCAGCTTGTACAGCAAGACCTTTACAACAACATTCTTGAATCTGCTTGAAATTACCACTGTAATGGTCTTTTGTTGTAAGGGTTTCACTACAATATTGTGATACCCCTGTTCACCCATGCTTAGAATCAGTGCATTCTCTCCTCTGTCCACTTCTCATATCCCTTCTCTCTGAATGACCAAATTTTTATAATGGAGACACCCGCCTATTCAAATATGCCTGGAATCAGTCCATTCCCTCCTTTGTGCACGTCTTATGTCCCTCCTCTCTGAATGACTAAATCTTTACACAACAGACACTTACCTACTCACCCACATCTGTAATTAGTCTATTCCCTCTTTTGTGCACTTCTCATGTCCCACTTCTCTGAATTACAGAATGTTTATAATGCAGATACTTGCCTGCTCACCCACATCTGGAATCGAGACCAAAGGCTCAATTTTCAAAGGGTGATGCAGGGCTTGCATTACGCCCTGTGTGACACCTGTTGTTTGGTGCAGTTGCACGGGTCTAAATGAAAAAAACCCAACAAAGGCCATACTTTTCTCACTTTCTGCCATAGGTCAAAACCTTCCCTATATAGCTTAACTCTGTAGATTCTACGCTTCTGGGAGAACCTACTGAATATGTGACACATTTTAATATCTGGGGCTTTGGCTAGACCACAAGCTTACATGCTCTGGCTATACTGAGGAACTTCCAAAGAAGCTAAGGCAGGGACTGGGCCTTTTCTTCTGGATCAAGCATCTCCTACCCTATAGCCAAAAAGGACTGGTCCAAACCACCTTTCTATCCTTATTGGACTCATCGACTTCCTCTATGGCCAAGGCTCTGCCTCCACTCTCTAAACTTGACTCGCTCTATCACCGAGCTTTGAGATTTATCTCTGCTCTACCATACCTCACCCACCACTGCTCTCTGTATACTGCAGCAGGCTGGACATCCCTCAAGTTCAGAAGGCAAAGAAATGCCACCTTTTGGACTTTTAAAGCTATCACACATAGCTTCCCCAGTATATCTCTGACTGCTTGCCCCTATGTGCTGTAGGCAATTACTCCTTGCACAGCCTCTCATTTATCTCCTTATACATTCCTAAAGTTAGGTCTCATTTTAATAAAGCATCTATAAGCTATGTACTCCCTCACCTATGGAACGATTTGCAAAAAAACGCTCAAGCTGGATGCCCTGACAACCTTTTCCTCCTCCTTCAAAAAGCTTTTCTCTCATTCCTTTATAGTATTCTGTAACTGTCTCCCCTGGAGTTCAGTGAAATAAGTGTCAGACATCCATCCCCAGGCCTTGTAATTCTGTTTATTACTCCTTCTCCCTTCTTCTCCCTATCACCCCCTCCTACCCCTTTACCTGAACTGTTCATGTACATACTGTATAGTAATGTATATTTACAATTTTTTTTCTTCACTTCTGGCATATTTGCCTGTATAGACCTTGCTTAATACTATACTATGTTATATGTCCTCTTCCGCATTGTATTTCTTGACTGTACACCCATCTTTTCCTTTGCATATTGTTTACTTTTATGTGCATGTGTCCAGGTCCACCTTGCAAATGAGCTTGCTCAATGGTACCTTGCCTGGTAAAATAAAGACTATTAAACTCCTTTGGCACAAGTGAACCTGATTTTAGTACAACGGGTGCAGTTGTGACAGTTTCTCATTTTGTGGCAGCTCACACAAAGATTTGTCTCAAGCCCCATAAAAGAGTATCTGAAAATGGTGCAAGTTAGACCAGGGAAAAGCTGGCCTAACTTATGGTATTTGGTGCTCAGGATTGAAAATCCAGATTGCTGGCTGGGACAATCCACAAGCTGCGAGCGCCACATGCTCGGCACACCAGGGGCTTGCAACATTCTCGGGGCTTTGAATATCGAGCCCCATGTGACTCCAATCTCAGTATATTCTCATATCAGTTATAACAGTAATATGTTTCTTTCTAAAATACTCACTGGCTTTACTCCTGTCAAGCTTTCTATCCAACTGTTTTTTCCTTTTCTTCCCAACTTCTTTGCAATCGTAGCTGAAAGAAATTCCATATAAACACATTATCTAGCCATTTATGATACTCACCAGTGGGAATGACTTCACAGTGATCCTTCTGCTCTGCAGTCTTTTTCACCTTCACACCAATAAATGGGAGATGGCCGTTGCTGTTTTCCTCCTTCACATCAACAAATGGGAGATGGCCGTCGCTGTTTTCCTCCTTCACATCAACAAATAGGAGATGGCCGTTGCTGTTTTCCTCCTCCACATCAACAAAAGGCAGTTTCTCATTCCTCTCTTTCTCTTTCACATCAATACCTGGGAGTTCTGCCTCCCTCTCAAACAGTGATAACAATTGCTCATTTTGGACACTGTAGCCTGTACATTATAATTGCAATCCAATACAAATGTTATTTATAATTGGAGCTACATACAGGTAAAAGACTTCCAAGAATATATGTATTGTACCAATGGCTGCTTGTAGTTGAAAACTGACTGGCGATAGTTCATAACCACAACACTTTTTGTGGCAACAGCCGTCTCTAAAGCTAGATTATATATTTCTATACTTATATATTCCTGCACACCCTATCCTCTCCATACTTACATATCCCTGCACTCCTATTCGCTACATACACATATATTCCTGAACCCCTTTTCTCTCCATACTAATATATGCCTAACACCCCATTCAATTCATTCTTACATATTTCTATACCTCCTGTTCTCTCCATGTTTACATATTCCTGTACACACTGTTCTCTGCACATCTTCATATCCATGCACTTCAGTTCTCTCCATACTTACATATTCCTGCACCCTGTCCTCTCCATACTTAAATATTCCTTTACACACTGTTCTCTCCATAGTTACATATTTCTGCTCCTCTTTTCTCTCCATACTTACATATTCCTGCATCCTCGTTCTTGTCATACTTACACATTTCTGCACCACCTGTTCTCTCTATATGTACATATTCCTGCACCCTGCTGTCTCCATACTTACATATTCCTGCACCCACTGTTCTCTCCATACTTATGTATTCCTGCACCTTCTGTTCTAGCCACTTACATATTCTAACACTCCTTGTTCTCTCCATACTTACATATTCCTGCACCCTATGATCTCTCCATACTTACATATTTCTGCACCCCTGCTCTCTATACATACATATTCCTGCACCCCAGTTCTCTCCATACTTACATATTCCTGTATCCTGGTTCTTGTCATACTTACACATTTCTGCATCACCTGTTCTCTCTATACGTACATATTCCTGCACGCTGCTGTCTCCATACTTACATATTCCTGCACCCACTGTTCTTTCCATACTTATATATTCCTGCACCTTCTGTTCTAGCCACTTACATATTCTAACACTCCTCATTCTCTCCATACTTATGTATTCCTGCACCTATGATCTCTCCATACTTACATATTCCTTCACCCCTGTTCTCTCTCTATACATACATATTCCTGCACCCCAGTTCTCTCCATACTTACATACTGCTGCACCTCCTGTTCTATCCCTACCTACATATTCCTACATTCCCTGTTCTCTCCATACTTACATATTCTTGCACCCTATGTTCTCTCCATACTTACATATTCCTACATCCTCTGTTCTCTCCATACTTACACATTCCAGTACCACTATTATCTTCCTACTTACACATTCCTGCACTCCATGTTCTCACCATACTTACATATTCCTGTCCCCATGTTCTCACCATACATACAGTCCATATTCTTGCACCCTGTTTCTCTTCATACTTACATATTCCTGCACCTCTGATCTCTTAATTCTTACACTTGTTCTCACCATACTTACATATTCTTCCAGCCCTGTTCACTCCATACTTGCATATTCCTGCACCCCATGTTATCTCCATTCTTACATATTCACGTATATACACTGTTCTCACGAAACTTACATATTTCTGCAGTACTTGTTCTCTCCATACTTATATATTCCTGTACCCCTTGTTCTCTTCAAACTTACATTCCTGCACCCTATGTTCTCTCCATACTCAAATATTCCTGCACCCTCTATTCCGCCTTTACTTTTTCCCGTTTATAGGATGGCAAGGTTGGAGTGAACTCTGCTTTACAACTACATCAAAACATAACAGATAAAACACAGCAATACAAAACAGTACAAACAAAGTACAGATAATTGCATCAGGTCCTATAATTATAAATTGAAGCAAATTTCATCCAAAATAATTACAACAATTAAAATACATTTTGGTTAAGTATTGTTTACAATGTGCCATAGATAATATAACATTTAATTTACACTGTTTTTTGAATAAATCCCAGACTCAGGGAATGGACACAGCCAAAATAAAATTCCCATATTTGATTATATGTCTGCACCAGAAGACATACGAAGAGAGATTAAAGAAGCTTAATATGTATACACTCAAGGAGAGGAGGGAGAGAGGGGACATGGTAGAAACATTCAGGTACATCAAGGGAATCAACAGAGTCCAAGATGGTAACATCTTTCAGAAAAAGAGATGTGCAAGAACAAGAGGGCACAATTTGAAGACAGAGAGAGGATGGCTCAAAGGTAATGTGAGGAAGTATTTTTCATGGAGAGGGTTATGGATACATGGAACAGCCTTCCTGAGGAGGTAGTGGACTCAAACACAGTGGGGGAATTCAAGAATGCATGGGACAGACATAAGGCAATTCTAGTGGGGATAGGAGGAAATAGGCTGTTGGTTAACTAGGATCTGCAGCCTATGCATTAGGTAGGGAAATGAGCAGACTAGGTGGGCCAAGCAGTCCTCATCTGCCATCAAATTCTATGTTTCTGTGTCTGGGAATGTTAATATTACTGAGCCTGAGTGATCTCAACAAAAGAACAGATTGTTTTCTTAGATGAGGAATATCTAGAAGAAAACCAGGTAATGCCCTAGTTATAAAATTATAAACATAAAGATACCAATGAATGGCCCTCCATGTGCCCAGTGAATTCCATCCTACAGAGGTGTACGAATAGCAATGATGTATACTCCATGGGAGTCCAGTTATGAACCTTAGTGCACTGTGATACAATGGATCCAGGGTACTTAAAATTTCACTGGCGGTATTTTCATAAATGCAATCACCATGATCAAGGACAGTCAAAAATAAAGAGTTTAGCTACAGATTTCCTAATAAGACAAGAAAAAGTGTAATCTACTCCAGTAAAAAACCTCAGGATTCCTAACTTTTAGATAATAAAAAACATGCTGAGTAAAATGAAGATCTCCATCAGGGTTAAACCCAAGTATTTATAATTTTTACTCTCTGAAGAACCTCACCCTTATTACATTTCAATATTTATTTTATTTATTTATTTAGTTTTGTTGACCAGGTAAGTGCCTTGACAAATCCTGCCTATTTTCAGGCACGATCAAGGGAGGGTATATAGATGAATGCCAACTGACCTTGAACCAGATTAAGCTGTTGGTGGTATTTCTAGTGAATGAGGAAATTTGGCCAGGACACCAGGGAAATTCCCCTACTCTGGAGGGCGCTGTCGGATGGCATTTTGACCAGAAGGCTTGCAGACACTGACGGAACAGGATGTGTGGAGAGCTGAGGAGCTGCTCTCCTCCTCTGCTTTTGCCTTTGCATTAATGAAAGAATGATGGAACCTACCTCAGGCGGAGGTGCTGTGAGGGCAGCGGTTTTGTTATTGCACACAGAAGAAGAGTCCGTTTCCAGGATCAATGTTCCTAATGAAGAGGCAGATCTTTGTATTCAGCTGGCGGATATGGAGCGACAGTATATTGCTGTGGAACAACCTGATAAAGGCGTTGGAACAACGGCGGTCTGGTTTTCGGATGCACTACAGGAACTGGAAGTGGCGCGGGAAAGTCCTGATGGAATCGAAGCGGGGTTATGGATACCGGAGCCATGGAGTATGATAAATCTGCTGAGGAACTGCTCGATTCTGTTGCTACACCTGGGGCTTCACAGGGTGAGTACTCTTTGGCTACTGGCAGGATATTCCTGAAGTGCTGACTGCAGCCGTTGCTGCGGATCCTATGTTCCCCATTGAAAGACTATCCAGCACTACTGAGTTACAGACCTTGTACTCTCAGTCTCCAGCAGAAGGTTTAAATGACATGACTGTTACTACTAGTATTACTAGCATAGAGTCACCTATATTACTTGATCCTGACCCCCCCTTCCCTCTTCTCCAAATCTGAGCTCTTTTAAAGTGGGGTCTTTTGAGACTCCTGAATCTCCTCCGTGGGTGGCCACAGCTTTGGAAGCTGCAGGGTGCGTCAGATCTCCAGATGGGAAATCCTGGGATGCAAATTTCAAGCCTCTTGAGGCTTCTTTATCCTCTTCTGTTACTTTGACTCCCAGTAATCCCAGCTTTCCTTTAGGTCAACTAACGGCTCTTACATTGGATCCTTTATCTAAAACTCCTAGTCCTGATATGTTGGAGCACATTAGAGTTCTGGAAGAGGGTGATATAAGTCAGTCTCCTGAGCCCCCCCCATTGTGGTTGCTCAGGCTGGTGTTGTCTCCCCTACTCCAGTGAATACGACTGAGGTTGGTCAGGATAGAGGTTCTTCTGTGTGGCAAGGTAATATTGATGAATGCCTTTTTCCAGCCACATTTGGTCTAGGTAGTGAACCTGCTGCATGACGCAATGCTGTTCGTTTGAAGTTTAGAGGGTCACAGGAGGAGATCCCAATAGACTTTTATTGGACGTGAACTATTAAAAAACAGTATGAGGTTTTACACCTATGAGATTTACGCCTGATCCATATGCCGGGGATACAGTTTTGATGTCAGTTTAAAACACCGGCAGGTTTGAACAGGTTTTGGAAGCAGTACCTAGTTTTGAAACATACATCTTTATGGAAACCTTACTTGGCAATACCCTTAACTAAACCAGTTTCAAAGAAAATCACTATTCTTTTTGGAATGAAGGATGAATGTAGCTGACATTACATATTGGTTGAAACAGCACTGTTCTGTTTAAAGTCCCCAGAGCCCATTCTTGATGAGGAGCATCTATGGACAGGGGTTGGAGATATCAAATTGACTTACATATTGAGAATGGCCTGACTAAACATTTGCTGAATTGTTTTTTTTTAGGTCGGGATAGAGTACTTTTTTACTCAGGACAGCCCAGAGCCTGTTATAAATGTGGGGCTTTGGGTCATTTCAGTAATATATGTGACCAGCAAAAATGTGGATTATGTGGGGAACTGGGGCATATAGGTGCACACTGTAGAAACTCCATAAAATGTAATTTATGTGAAGAAAAGGGACACACGTTCCGTACATGTTCTTGGGCATCGCATAACCAAGCTGATGCTGCCTGTAGGGCTGAACAAGATGTTTTTGTTGCAAATGCACAAAGAGAATGTCAAAGGTTGCAAGATTTGCTAGTCCATAATGCAGCTCAGACTGTAGCTCAGGACGCAGTGCTACTTTTGACTGACAGTGAGGTTTCTAACATTCCAGTCCCTGATGGAATGGATGCCAGTGCCCATGATCCTCCATCTTCAACTGAAATGGGGCAGATTGAACTTCTGCTTACTAACCCTTTGCCCTGGATGAAGACCAGTGAGCAGCAGGGTAAGGGGTTGACAGACTCTGCTTCCCATCCAATTGTGGAAACTTGTATTACTCAGGAACCCTTGTGTATGCCTCTCCCTGGAGCATCATCAGATATTCCCTTTCAACATGTCACTAGATCAAAAGCATCTAGAATGAGCTCAGGGGCCCCTCCCTTTTGTCCAGAAATGGTAGGTTCCGCCATTGTGAACCCATTTGCTCCTTTACAAGAACCAGACGGAGATGAGGAGGAGGCGGATTCAGATTTTTCATCTATCGCCTCCTCACTCCCTGAACATGTCCAGGAGTTTGAGGTTAAGGATAAGCCTAAACCAAAAAAGCGGAAAAAACGGAAGTGATTTTCACCTTTTAGAATTCTTTGGTTATTCCTAACATCTAATCTTCCTGGCAATGCATATTTCTTTTCTTACTGTTAATGTTAACAGTATAAAGTCTCCTTTGGAGAGCGAACCACTTTGCCAGCCTCAGTACTCATCCTGGTTCTATTATTTTTTTACAAGACACCAGGTTAAACTCCCTGGACTGTGTAAAAGCTGCTAGTCAGGACTGGCGCTGGGGTGTTTCCTTTTGATCACTAGGGGAAGCTGTTTGTGATGGCTTAGGGATTCTGTTTTCTTCAAATTTAGCCATTAAAGTGTTACAATTATTAGATATAGTTCCTGGTAGAGCAATGCTCATGGATATAGTTGTTTCACAGTGCATTTACCGACTTTTAAATATCTATGCCCCCCAGTCCAAAGCTGATAGAGCAGCTTTATTTAAATGAATTTCCCCATATTTACATACCTCGAAGTTGGTGATATGGGGTGACTTAAACTGTGGTTTAACAGATAAAGATTGGGGACGTACGACAAAAAAATTATTCTGTGATACAAATGCTTTGCTGTCTGTTTTAAGAGCAAACAATTTGGTGGACTCCTATGGTCTACTTCACCAAACGCCAGTACACCTTTTATAAGGTTCATCTCTACCAGAATAGATTTTTGGTTTGTATCTCAGAGGATTATGTGTAGCTCTATCTTGAGCGTTGCCTTTGGAAACTTCTGATCATTTAATTGTTAAATTTACTCTTGGTAATTATCAAAAACTTGTTCTAGGCTGGGGTTTTTGGAAGTTAAATACGTCTCTCCTACAGGATGTTACACTTGCTGCTCAGTTAAACTTCTTTTTTTCCTTAAGGTCCGATATCTCCTTTTTATATGATAGCCCTCTGGATTGGAGGGAGGACACGAAAAAGGATTTAAAATATCTTTTTTTGCACTTTTCTAGATATAGGGCAAGAGACACCGATCTCACATATTTGAGGTATAGAGCCAGATATATGGCCTTATTGTCACAGGTAGTTTTCTCACAGGGTGTACAGAGGCAACAATTTTTAGCTCTCAAGGAAAAAATGATAGCCTTTATCTAGAATAGGGAAAAACAATTTTAGTTACAACAGAAATATCTAACTACAGGTACTAGAGAGCAAGTGAATCCTCTTGATTTAGCCAGTAAAAATGTGCCACCATTATGTATGACCTCTTTAAAATTGCCTGATGGCACCTTAGTTGAAAATACTCATCAGATTAGGAACACGGTGCAAGACCATGTTGAACAAAACTTTTCTTCCCTAGGTTTAGCACCTCCTGTTTCCTTTTTACATACCTTGGACATACCGTTACTTACGGATCAGAAAATTGATGCCCTTCAGGCTCCTTTTTCCTTAGTTGAAATTACACAAGCAATTGGTCATTTGTCCACTACTTCTAAGCCTGGTGGGGATGGTTTGCCAAACTTGTTTTATAAAACATATGCAGATACACTTGCACCATGGCTGTTGCTTGTTTATCCGGCTATTTGGCAAGAACAAAGACTTACTCTTAGTATGGGAATAGGGCCCTCTTTTTTGTTTATAAAAAGAGAGATCCTATGGAATTACAGAATTGGAGGCCTTTAAGTCTCCTGACCACGGATTACAAAATTTTGGCTAGTATTCTTAATAACCGACTATTATCTGTTTCAAAAAAATTGTTGGTTACTACCCAAACCTGCGCTGTCTTAGGAAGGAATATTTCTCAAAATTTAATATTTATTAAAGAATTATTAGAGTTCAGTACAAAGAAACAGCTAACTGGTTATCTACTAGCGTTAGATTTAGAAAAAGCGTTTGATTCTTTAAGACATGACTATCTTTGGGATGTTTTAACTTTCTATGGTATACCGTCTATTTTTTGAATCTGCTTAAAACTCTATATAGCACAGCTATAGTAGTAACTTTAGTTAATGGGTTTTGGGGTTCGATCCCTTATCGGATAGGAGTTAGACAGGGCTGCCCTTTGAGTCCTCTTTTATTTGTATTTAGTTTGGACCCTTTATTACGATATATTGACAGGGATACGCAGGTGCAGGCTATTGTGTCTACAGAGAGTTTCTGTTTCTCAAAGATTTTAGCTTATGCCGATGATTGTATCTGCCCTATTGCAGATATAGAATCAGTGAGACATATCTTGACCTTCTTAAGTTCTGTACAATTGAGCATTGGTATCAAAATTCACACATCTAAATGTTTTTTGTTACCTTTAGGTTCTGCTCCTAGTGTGAATTTGTTTGGCATACCAGTAATCACTACTAAAGTGAAATTTCTTGGGGTTTTTTTTTGGTTCTCAAGAATCAGTAAATAGTAATTGGGATGGAATTTATGATACGGTTCTTTCTAAAGTCAAAAAATGGCAAGCATGGAAAATGACGCAAAAGAAACATGTTTTCCTGTTGAAATCTTACATAGCCCTCTTTTCTTTATTTGTCTCATATTTTCCTTTGCCTTTTGTGCTGCATACTAAAATTATGGGTCTTTTTTTAGTTACTATGGGGTAGTCGCTTGAATCCTGTGAAGAGCACACACCTACAGACCATGGAAAGAGGGTGGCTTAGGTATGTTACATCCAATTCTGCATTTTGAGGGGATTTTTTATACCTCTATTCGACCTCTTTTGTTGGAAAGCACTGCTGTTGGTACTTTGTGTATGGCTCTGTGGGAGACCCTTTTTAGCAGCCTGGGGCCGAGGAAAATGGCACCCAGTGGAAAGGCAGCTTCCTATCTATGTGCAATACACACATAAATATATTCATTTATGGAAGATTGAATTAAGTTGGTTTGTGTCACACGAAGAAGATCTTTTATAATCATATTGTTTCTATTTGTTATTTTGAGGAACCCCTTTTAGTTTCTACAGACATAGATACATCCATTTTGCTTGCCAGTATGATAGAGCCCAGAATACCGGAGAAAATGCGGGATGTGGTTTGGTTGTGCGCACATCAGAAACTAAATGTGAAAGCTAACCAGATGCACAAACAAATAAGTGATAGGGCTTGTCCAGAAGTTTCCTGTCAGGGACAGTTGGAGACAATACGACATTTATATTCTGAGTGCACACACATTGCCTCCTTTTGGTCAGCACTGGCACTTTGGTGGGGTGAACCATTGTTTGAATCTATAACATATAATACCTTGATATTGGGCCAATTCCCACGAGAATGGCATAAATAACATAAACGTACGGTATATGTTCTTCTGGAATGCCTTAAATGGCATATTTGGCAAGCACGATGTTTGAGAATTTTACAAAATAAGACCTACACTATACGAGAAATATTTTTTCATATACAGAATGACCTGGATACATTATATGCTTATTAAATTAACACATTAGGGATTTCTGTTGGTGGGATTCTTTGGAAAAATGTATTTTGGGTAGGTTGAAGATTTTTTTCTTTTGATTTCTAGTAATTTATATAAGACAGTTATTTATCTAAAGTATTGCAGGTTTTTCTTTTTAGATAAAACCTTGGATCTTTTCTTTTTCCTTCAATGTTCTCTTATTAAGGGTGGTGTACCTGAAACTATTTTGTATGTTTTTTTTCTTAATGGTTGGGTAGTAATGATTGTTTTTCCTTTTTCTTTGACCTTATGTGTTTATTCTTTGTCTTGTAAAATTGCTGTGAGCATATAGCTTCATTATTCTTGATTACAGTTTTCTTTATTTGTGCGAGATAACACTGTTTGCAATGCTTTGTTTTGAAATAAAATTTCCCTGCTATTTCGATAAGTGCCATGGTATCTTTAACATCCACTTGAACTACCACCAATCCAGGTAGATGGGAGCTCGGTTTAACGTCTCATCCGAAGACGGCACCTCAGAGTGCAGAACCCCTCTCATGCTGCACTACAGTGTCAGTACTGGGATATTAACCCAAGTGCCAGATGTGGGAACTGAACCCACAGCCCTCTGATCTCCCGGCCTCAGAGGTGAGTGTACTACCTACTGAGCTACTGACACTGCTGCTATTAGATGACTGTTTTTTTTTAAAACAAGATACATTGGGTTTTCTTTACATTCAACATCAATCTTAAGTTGAAAAGGGCATTCTGCACTTCATTAAAATCTTGCTGCAGACTGGCAGCTGCTTGCTGTGCACTACTGTGGGTAGCATCCACGATGTTATCGTCAGCATATAAAAACATGCTAGTGGAGGGAAAGCATGAGCTGGGTAGATAATTAATATATTGTAAAAATAGTAGGGAACCAACAGTGGAGCCCTGGGGCACACCTCTGGTGACAATTGGCAGATTAGAACTTCAGAACGAACACTACCCACTTTAACTCACTGTAAGCACTGGAATAAGTAAGCATTAAACCACAATAGTGCACAACAGCCCGGTCCAAGTGAATTTAACTTGTTATACATGATGTTATGATCAACAGTTTGAACGCCCTAGCTATGTCCAGAAAACTGCAGGAAGACATGAACCTTTATCAAAAGCTGTGCAAATATCCTAGTGACCTTAGAAATAACATTTAAGGTGTTCTGATCTTTTTTGTGGTTAATAAGTTTTATTGATTTGACTTATTGAGACGATACAAACATTAAAACAGTCGGATACATTGCATAGATCTTACAGACTGTTATATATGTCTGTAGAAGCAGAGAACAGAATATGTTGGCCAAATAGTAATGAACTGAATATACTAGCCAGGTAAGCAGTAGCATAATACTCTGTGCCTGGATGTACAACACCTATCCAGCTGGAGATTAACTTTGAAAGTATTAGCAGTTGGATTGCATTATGGCTAACTCATACAAACATATCCTACCTGGCCCCATCCTGCTAGTTTCTGCAGTATTTAACAAAGCATTAGAAATTATGAGAGGTACAGGGCCACTGTCCTCTATTTTAAGCCTACAAAATACAAGAGATCACACACACAAAGCAAACAGGTCTTCATTGTCAACAAAGACACTATCCTTTACTGATATTATATCATGTCATCCATAGAGTCGGGTTCTCTATAACTCAGTTACAAACTCTCCAGCACCCCCTAAATGCACCATAAGAGGAGACCATTGTAGTAGCATGGTTATGCCTATTCAGCGATTCCTCCCTAGGTTTCAAAAACAGAAGGAAGTGAGTCCAGAGGGTAGTATATTTAAAGAGGGTATTGGTCATAGCATGTGATATTCTGGCCCAGTTGGCAACTTTAGCCTTGGAGGTAAGTACTTCCCCCAGGGAAGGGATTATCTGGGACCGCCATTTATACAGCAGGAGTTTTTTAACCTGCATACTGAGTGTCAGAAGTAGTTTCAACTCAGAGAGATGAAGGTGAGGGGCTGGAGTCCGGAGTCCTAATAATAGCAACTCAGGGAACTGAGGCACAGGCTTCCTAAGTATTTTGGACCCCATCTCACAGGTAGACTGCCATAGGGGTTGGATCAGCCTGCAGAACCAAAGTATATGGAACAGGTCACCAGGGAGTTCCAGACACCTCCAACACAGGTCAGACTGAGTCAGCTTTGCCTTGGCGAGGACTACAGGAGTCCTGTACCAGGAGTGAATTATCTTTTTCTGTATTAATTGACTACTGGTGTCAGGATATGCCCTGTGAGCTAGTTTTAGACAAGACTTCCACTCCAGGTTCGTAACAGGGGCATGCAGTGTTTTCTCCCATTTATGCTTGGATTCCTCTGCTTGGGATGGGATGATGCTCTGAATGGCCGCATATACCCGGCTTGACTGTCCTCTTTCTATGGCCAGCCATGACTCTACCTGGGAGATTTGTTGCTCTTGGTGCTGCTTATGCCTGTAGATAAGGATGGCGCTTCTTATTTGAAGGAATCACCAGAAGTCTTTGGGAGAGATCCCATTAGAGCTCTGCAGGCCCTCAAAAGAATTAAGGGTATCTGTACCAGGAATGAGCATATCTCGAGCAATGAGATACCACACGTTCCCATGAGGGCCATGCAATAGGTTGTTTATTTGATGGTTATCTCATTATTGCCCCATAGTGGGTAAGTCTTAGGGGAGATGGGGAGGTGCCCAACTTCTTATGCACCTTGGTCCAATATTCAAAGGGAGACCTATAGTAGGATGAGAGCGAGTGCCCTTAAGGGATGGTTAAATAACAATAGTACCAAGTGAGTACATTGACATACCTCTCTCTCTCCATATCCAGCCACTGGGGAGCATTGTGTTCAGGGAAAAGGAACCATTTTAACATCTGAGCCAGCTGAAAGACCCATTTATACCCCTCTAACCACAGAAGACCTCAGCCCCCTACTGACCAATGAGCTCTGAGCTTATTTCTACTGTACCTAGGTTTCTTACCCTCCCACAAAAAGGATCCCAGCAGGGAGTCTAACTTAGTAAACCAATAACGAGGTACTTTCAAAGGAATGTGGGAGAGAAGATATATAATTTTTGGTGCTGTGACCATTTTAATTGCAGACATTTTACCTACAAGCGACAGTCGAAGAGATATCCATCTGTCCAGTTCTGTATGAATGGACACAAAAAGTGGTTTCATATTCAGGTCCCAGATTTTATGCAAATTATGAGAGACAGTAATGCCCAAGAGGTAATCCCCTCCGTGGCCTATCGGAGCCCATGGTGAGTAACCATTTGAGAGGTACACTTAGAGTTAAAAGGTAGGACCTCCGTCTTGGCCTGGTTAATCTTGAGCCCAAAATCTGACAAGGTGGACAGTAGGGGAGGGAGGGAGGGGTGACAATATTGGCTATAGGGAGCAACAGGTCATCTGCATACATAAGAGTAGGGTATGCCTTGTTCCCACCTGGACCTCAGAAATTAGAGGATTTTGCCTAATAGCGACACGCAAGTTCTACTGCCAATGAGGTAGGTTGCTCAGCAGCTTGGCTGGTTGCCACATAGCCTGGGCCAATGCAAAGCATCATGGGCTGCATATGCAAATCACCACAGAATGTTACGCTGGTCCAACTTTAGCAGAACTGCATGGTGCCAAAAGGCCTCTCACACAGTTTGCAAAGGGTGCTACCAGATGCATATGCAGCCCATGATGCTTTGCATTGTGGGGGTGTGTGATTTTGTATTTTCTTGAAACTTGGCTTCCCAGCCAAATGCCCTTTGGGTAATCCTTGCCTCAGTGTTTGCACAGAGGTTCTTTGTCTTTAGATAGTTTTTATTTTAATGGGTTCACCACAATATATCCTAGGCACACTGCCTTAAGGGTAGCTGGTCTATTCCACTGGGGTGTCAAGCAGACGAGGCATACTGATGAGTCCTGTAGACTAAACATGTGTCTATGTCTTCTGGCAGCACCCTTTGCAACTGTGTGAGAGGCCTTCGGCACCATGCAATCTCTGCTTAACGTTGGACCAGCGAACATTCTGTGGTGATTTGCATATGCAGCCCATGATGCTTTGCATTGTGGGGGCATGTGTGATTTTGTATTTCTATCAATAAATAAAATGTGTTACTACTACTACTCCATCAATAAATAAAATGTACTACTACTACTCCATCAATAAATAAAATGTGTTACTACTACTAGTACTCATCAATAAATAAAATTTGTTTACTACTACTCCATCAATAAATAAAATGTGTTACTACTACTAGTACTCCATCAATAAATAAAATGTGTTACTACTAGTACTCCATCAGTAAATAAAATGTGTTACTACTACTAGTACTCCATCAATAAATAAAATGTGTTACTACTAGTACTCCATCAATAAATAAAATGTTACTACTACTAGTACTCCATCAATAAATAAAATTTGTTACTACTACTACTCCATCAATAAATAAAATGTATTACTACTAGTACTCCATCAATAAATAAAATGTGTTACTACTACTAGTACTCCCATCAATAAATAAAGGCAAAAAGTCCTGTACCAAGTAATTGTTCCTTTTATATTGGTGCAAAACATCAAAAGCTTTGTTTTGCTTGCAACTCACCCTCCGATCATTGAACTGCCATCAATGCATCACGTACTAGGGTGAAGTGGAGAGCAGATTCATCCTTAGTGAATGGGTGACTGATTCATCCTGATGCTTAAGGCTGGAAATTTTAACATTCTGTTTTCCCTTCTTGTTGAAAGTTGTGGCTTTCTTAACGGCGCTGTGAAATCAAGATCAGTTAAACTTTCCTTGTCCTTTCAGATACCAGAAACCTTTGAAGAGATTGCTGTTGCTTTTTCTGAAGAGGAGGAAGATGTTAAGCAAACAGGAGAAGAAGCTTCACAGGATGTGATGATGCAGAATTATGAAACCATGGTTTCAGTAGGTAAGAACAGATGCAATTCTGAGCTGCGATCTTTATGAGTGGGGAACGGTCTGACTTCAGGTCTTATAAGATGTTGACAATAGGGAGATGGGATGAATGGGAGGGTTTAGGGTTCTGCCATAATATTTTGCAACTTTTGAAAACTGTAGCAGTATGTAAAGTTTTTCAACTTATCCTCCACCTCCATTTTGTGATACACTTAATTGTTCGAGAAGAAGAATACTTACAGGAAATGGAAACAACAAAACTGTCAGCAGAAGGCTGATTGCTCTATCCAGTCTGCCCTTTTGCTGCGTAACCTATACTATTGAGCCCCTAAGGATTACTTTTCCTCTTCCTGTTCTTTTATCCCCAACCCTTGGTGCTTCAACTGAACCCTTGTATCTACTCCCAGCTATGCTTGAACCCTACCACAGATTCTGCACAGACCACCTCATTGAGCAAGCAATTCCACCTGTCCTCCACCAACTCCATAAAAGGGGTTTCTAACTTCTTCTTAAATGTGTCCTGTACCAACATCTTTGCATTACCTCCAGTGTTTGTCTTTACAATGAGGTGAGCAATTCACTGCTATCCACTTTGGTTATGTAATCTGGGCGCCATGTACCAGTTTCTTCATGTTACCTCCAGTGGTTGTCTGTTAGCAAACACTGGCTTCCGATGGTTTTTCCGTCTGCTTCACCTTTGCTGGTAAATTTCTGCACTTTTCAAATAAAATGGTTTTTAGTAATCATACCATTTTGGTGTTGTCTCTATATGTGGGTGCTCTAAAATGTTTTGCTGCGTTTGATGTTGCTGTTTGGAGCACCGCAGTGTTTTTCCACCTTTCCTGGTGCTCTTTACTTTTTGCTTTCGTTTAGTGGTTGTGTTTACACTGAAGGTGAGCAGTACACTGCTGTCCAATTTGGCTAGGTAACCCAGGTACCATGTACCAGCTTCTTCACATTTGTAGCAGAGCTGCTCCCCTTTGAGTGGGTATAGTATAGGTACTCTAAGGCAGTCTTCTTCTCATTACCCATTTCCAAGTCTGCTGCAGCAGCCTAGATTCCAACTCTCTGTTAGGTCTATTTCTTTTATTGTTTCACCTTTCCACCACGTTAGAGTGGCCTCCTACTGTAGTTTCTCTTCTATCCCTTTCCCCTTGTTTTTCTCATTTTGCCTCGGGTATCTAGATTTATATAGGTTACTAGGTGAAATGTAAAGAAAATGCTTAAGAAATACCACCCCTTTCAACCACTCTCTTGAGTGTCTGTTGCCCAAAATGTTGATATGGCAACAGTGAACCTAAACCCGCTGCCTAAGGTTCTTTGCTTTATTTAGTATCCTCTTTTGGATTTGTAGTAAGTGACCGGGAGTTCTTTAGCTGGGAACAGAAATGGGATATGCATATAGCACTTAGTTGAACACAAAAGTATTTTTTTTCTTTTATTAGCTGCTGTTTTGTGTACTGTGGGGTGCTATGAGCTCTGCAGATGGTAAACTGCACACCCTAGCTACTGGCACAAACAGAGCAGTGACATGTGTTTCCTGTAGCAGTAAAACAGTAATGTACAGGTGAAATAATAAAAAGTTATGCCCTAGTATGTTTATGGCAACCACGCCTTAAAGACTGGCTGTCAGGAGCGGAAGAGGCTCTGGTTCTGGCGCTGTATGCAACTAGACCAAAGCAAGGAAAAAAGCTCAGGTAGTTGTAGGTAACACTACACTACATAGTTTAGTGTATTTAATGTGCACCAGGAGACGCACGTTCTATACCACTCAGGCAAACCAAAAGGACTGAGAAAGTCAGTTACCACCCATTTGGAATCTGTACCTGTCGGCTGCAAATTTCAGCTGACAGTACAGTGTATTGAAGGTACAGGGAATAGAGGGATGTTGGGGTGTATCAGTAGGGGTATCACAAGTCAGAAGAGGGAGGCAATAATCCCTCTTTACAAGACACTGGTTAGGCCCCATCTGGAGTACCATGGCAGTACTGGAGACCACACCTCACAGGGACATTAACCAAATTGAGGCAGTCCGGAGAAGGGCAACCAAAATGGTGCAGGACTGCATCAGAAAATATATGAGGACAGATTAACTGAGCTCAATATGTATACCCTAGAGCAAAGGAGGGAGAGAGGTGATATGAATGAAATATTCAAACACCTAAAGGGAATTAATAAGGTGAAAGAGTCTAACATGCTTCAATATAAGAAAAATAGCAGGACAAGAGGACACAGCATGAGATTAGAGGAGGCCGATTAAGGGGTAATGTGAGGAAGTTCTTTTCACAGAAAGGGTGGTGGATGCATGGAACGGCTCACCTCAGGAAGTGGTGGATATGAATACAGTGCAGGGCTTCAAACAGGCATGGGATAGGCATAAGGGAGCAATACAGATGAGTATGAATAGATAGGCCATTGACAGAGCAAAGGCCGATGGCACATTTATAAGGTAGAAAAGAAATGGGCAGACTGGATGGGCCTTGCTGTCCTTATCTGCCATCAACTTCTATCTTTCTATGTACAGTCCCTTCAGAATTAGGTTATCTCCTCCCTCAGTAGTCTTTTGTGCTCCAGACAAAAGCACAGACATTGAGGACTAGAGGAATTTTGTTTCAATTTATTTTTGTTTCATTTTACATTCTTGCTGTGGTTCAGTTGCTAGGCTGTGGGAGGAGCCTCATTATAATGAGTGATTTGCCATGCAATCCCTATTTCAGCCTCAATATATAATTTTAAGGAATAAAATACATTGCCTGGCTTGGAAAGAATATTATCCTAAATGTTTGTTTTCTGCTTCATCCCCCAATTCCATGTATTAGCTCAGGAAATTTACATTGAAGGTGAGAAATGCACTTCTATCCACTTTGGTTATGTAACCCAGGCACGTGTACCAGCTTCTTCACATTACCCAGTGTTTGTATTTACACTAAAGGTGAGCAATGCCCTGCTATCCACTTTGGTTATGTAACCCAGGCACCATATACCAGCTTCTTCACATTACCTGCAGTGTTTGTGTTTACACTGAAGGTGAGCAATGCACTGCTATCCACTTTGGTTATGTAACCCGTCAGCATGTACCAGCTTCTTCACATTACCTGCAGTGTTTGTGTTTACACTGAAGGTGAGCAATGCACTGCTATCCACTTTGATTATGTTACTCCGGCACCACTAAAGAAGCTTTCACATTACCTCCAGTGTTTGTGTTTACACTGAAGGTAAGCAACGACTGCTATCCACTTTGGTTATGTAACCCAGGCACCATGTAGCAGCTTCTTCACATTACCTCCAGTGTTTGTGTTTACACTGAAGGTGAGCAATGCACTGCTATCCACTTAGGTTATGTAACCCGTCACCATGTAGCAGCTTCTTCACATTACCTCCAGTGTTTGTGTTTACATGAAAGTGAGCAATGCACTGCTATCCACTTTGGTTATGTAACCTAGGCACCATGTACCAGCTTCTTCACATTACCTCCAGTGTTTGTGTTTACACTGAAGGTGAACAATGCACTGCTATCCACTTTGGGTATGTAACCCGGGCACCATGTACCAGCGTCTTCACAGTACCTCCAGTGTTTGTGTTTACACTGAAGGTGAGCAATGCCCTGCTATCCACTTTAGTGATGTAACCTGGGCACCATGTGCCAGCTTCTTCACATTACCTGCAGTGTTTGTGTTTACACTGAAGGTGAGCAGTGCAATGCTATCCACTTTGGTTATGTAACCCGGGCACCATGTACCAGCTTCTTCGTGTGTTGTCTTCAGTGGTTGTGTTTACACTGAAGCTGACCAATGCACTGGTATCCAATTTGGTTATGTAACCCGGCGCCATGTACCAGCTTCTTCACATTACCTCCAGTGTTTGTGTTTACACTAAAGATGAGTAATGCACTACTATCCACTTTGGTTATACCTTGTAGTTGTTTTTACTTATTGAAATGTTTTCACCAGGAAAGGCATACTGAACAACAGGTTGCTCAACTCATGCTGCATCCTGGGGAAAGGGAATCAGAGAACATACATACAGTCAAACATTAATGCAAGTTATACATTGTAATATAACAGGGTAAACAAATGTGAGAGCAAGCCAGAAGCAGAGAACTACAGACCTGTTAGGTTGACCTCAGTGGTAGGGAAAATGATGGAATCACTTTGAAGGAAAGAACTGTTGATTACCTAGAGGCCAGTGGGGCACAGGACCCAAGGCAGCATGGAATCACAGTGGAAGATCATGTCAGATGAATCTAATAGATTTCTTTTGCTGTGTGACCAAAGTAGTACACCAAGGAGGGGCTGTAGATATGGCCTACCTAGACTTTAGCAAGGCATTTGACACAGTCCCCACAAAAACATTAATAAACAAGTTAGCCACCCTGGGAATGGGTTCCAGGGTGATAGCCTGGTAACAAATTGGCTGGAGAACAGGACACAGAGGGTAATAGTAATGGTGCACACTGTAGAGATAGGGGTACTGCAGAGTTTAGTACTGGAACCGTACTCTTAATGTCTTTATAATTAACATTGTGGAGGAGATGGAAGGAAAGTATGCCTCTTTGCAGATGACACAAAGATCTGCAACAGGGTTGATACACAGGAAGGGTGGAAAGGATGAGAAGTGACTTGGCAAGGTTGGAGGAATGGTCAAGAGTATGGCAGCTTAGTTACAATGCAAAGAAATGCAAAGTAATGCACCTGAGAAATAAAGACCCAGGGAATAGTACACAATGGGGAGGAAGTACTAACAGCAACAAAATGGAAAGGGACCTGAGGGTACTCAGATCAGGCAAGAAATGTGAGAAGGCAATAAGTAGGGCTGGGGAGGATACTGGAATGCATAGGAGAGGCATTACCTGTAGAAAACAGGAAGTTGTTATCTCTGTACATACACTTGGTGAGACCCAGTCTGAAGTACTGCATGCAGTGCTGGAGACCCATCTCTGCAAGGACAAAGACAGGATGGAGGCAGTCCAGTGAGGGCACCAAATTGGTGCAGGGGCTGCACCAGAAGCCATATGATGAGAGACTGAAAAATTAATATGTATAACCTTGAGGAAAGGAGGAGGGAGTGACATGATAGAAATGTTCAAGTACCTAAAGGAATCAACAAAGTCCAAGATGGTAGCATCTTTCAGAAAAATAAATGCACAAGAACAAGGGGCAATGTTTGAAGATAGAGGAGGGATGGCTGGGGCAGCGTGGAGGAAGTAATTTTAACAGGAGGGCCTCGGCACCCAACTAGGGATCTGAGGTTCGAGCAGACTCGATAGACCGTAGAAGGCCTAATCTGCTGGCAAATAGTATGTTAGTATGTTAGTGGATGCATGGAATGGCCTTCGTGAGGAGGTTGTGGGGTCAATGGGGAATTCAAGAAAGCATGGGACTGACATAAGGCAATTATGATGGGGGTAGGAGGAAGTAGGTTGATGGTTAACTAGAATATGCAGTTTATCTAATAGGTAGGAAAGGAAGACTAGGTGGGCCAAGCGTCAGATCTGCTGTCAAAGTCTGTATTTCAATGTTTCTGTGTTAGTGCAGAAGATGCAAGTAATAACAAAATAAGTGCTCTTATGAACAATATTTACAATAAAAATTTAAGGGACCAGATCAAGTGTAACTTCTAGAGATTAAGCATTTACCTAGATGATAATCAGTAACAGAGAAACAGCTAGAAGGGTGAGCAGGAAAGAGAAAGGAACCAAGGTAGCAGTGGGGGAGGGATAAAGTAAATATGTGTCTAGAGAGAGTGGGTCAGGATCAATTATAGGTATTATAATGGTTAAAAGAGTAAGAAGAGATGAGGGAGAGATGGGGTGAGGGATTAGGACAGGTACAATTTACTGAGAGGAAGTTATGTACAGCAGAAGAGAAGGAGGTGGAGGAAGAGTGACAAATTGGTGAGGATGTGCATTCCAGAGTTTAGGAAAACACGCGAGAAGGCCATATGGCCTGCAGTGGTTGACCAATGAGGACTACCAATAAATGAGTCATATGATCTAAAAGAATGGGCAGAAGAAGGTAGGATGGATAGCGAGATGTTAGGTTGGGGGAGTCTACCAAACCAAAATTTAGATACAAATTTAGCGTAATTAGGTGAGGTCAATTTTCTAGAGAGGAAAAGCCAGTGAGTAGTAGAGGTTGCAGTGATGGGTTGGGGAGGAATACAGAGTGAAGCAACAGAAGGAGTTAAAAGGGTGCCCAGTCTGGTTAAGGAAGATTTGGGAACCACACTGTAGACTACATCACAGTAATCAGAAATAGTATCGTCTTCTGAACAAGTTCATGCCTAGCCTATAGCAGGAAGCAGCTACTATTCTGTATAGTGTGCCGAGCCTGGGACACAACTTTTCAGGATGGCATCCATATGACCATAGAAGCTGAGGTTTTGTTTAAGCCAAATCCCCAGGTACCTAAGGATGCAGACCGTGGTCCGCAAGAACTATCCTATCAAGGGTATGGAATGAGGGAGGGAGCCTAGAGAGTCTCTGCCTAGTGACAAAGATCATTGAGACTGTTTTCTTGGCATTAAGGGAGAGCTGATGGAAGTGAAGCCAGTGCTGAACTTTATTGAAGTCCTGCTGAAGTCTGGTTGCTCATCATCAGGGGACTGGCCTGAGGTGAAGAGGACCATGTCATCAGCATACATGTGGATTGAGGCAAATGAGCAGACTAATGGCAGATCATTTACAAATACAGTAGTAGCCAAGACATTGCCAGCTATTTCCAGATATTTTGTGAAATTTCTGAAGAGTTTCTCTCTGCTGCCCTACTGTGGAAATGCAGAAAGCAGGAGATATTTCTGGAAATACCACAGAAATTTGGGAAATATCTGGCAGTGTCTGTGGCTGCTACTGTATGGAAGATATAATATAAGGGCCCATGACAGATCTCTTTGAGGGATGCCAGTGTTATTAAGGAGAGGATGAGAAGTGGAGTCAGCTATTTTGAAAGGACTTTACCTACCAGTTAGGCTCTGAACCAGTTGATGGCAGAGTCAGTTAAACCTGCCGATGGAGAGTATTTGGTAGTAGGGTGTGGAGACCATGCCAAAGGCCTTTGCTAGGTTGACAAAATAGTGGAGGTGATTTGACTACTGTCCATCCCTGAGAGGATGGAACCAGTGAGCCTAACCAGGAGGTGGTAGTAGAGGTTTGGAACGGAGTAAAAAGCTAGTGTCGGAGAGATAGAAGAAAGTTGTGATAGAACCAAGTGTTCTTGAAGCTTAGCAAGAGTAGGTAAGAGGAAATGGGATGATAATTTGTAGGAGTGGTAGGATCATTGTCCTTGGGCAGGGGTAGAACAATGGTGTGCTTCCAAACAGATGGGATAGTAGCTGTAGCAAAAGAAAGGTTGAGAAGGTCAGACAGGGAGCAGAGCTAGCAGGAGCTGATAGGTAAAGCACCTTATGGTCCAAACCATCAGACAAATTGCCTTTAGAGGGGTTAAGAGCATACAATGCATCCAGGATGTCAGAGGGACCCATTTTCTGAAGGAGAAGGAGTTAGACAGAGAGGGTAGCTTAGGAGAGGAGAAGGAGTCAGCAGGCATGGGTAGGGAAGGAGGATAGGAGAGCGGTGGCATATGAGTTGAGGTAAGAATTGAATTCTGTAGCAACACTGAGGGGTCAGTAATGGAGTGTATTATATTAAGGAGAGGGGTGAGGAGGAGAGTGGGAGAAAAGGTGAGTATAACATTTCATAATTTAGAGGGTTTGTTTATGTTAGACTGAAAGGTTGAGCGGAAGTGCTCAGCCTTAACCAAGCAAGTAGCTTTGTTTGTTTTGCTTATTTATTTGCTTATTTATTGTATTGTAATTACAAACCTTGAGTCAGAGACTCCTTTCCAAAGGCTTCTCATCTCACAGACAAACAGGACAAGGGTACATAGTACAGACAACGATTAAAACTAAATACAGTACAAGTACATACAGTAGTTGAATACATACAGAGATTAAAAATATATAGTTTTGGGAAGAAAACCCATCCCAGAGGCCAACAGCCAGTGAGTAGTAGCAGTGAGAGTTAATTCTTATGAACAAGGATATTTACATTGTTGATTGATCAGAGAATGGGAGACCCATACAAAGATGTAGCTAAACAAACTGCAAGCCTCACAGGTAGTGAGAGAGGCAATATAATGGAGGGTGGCAGAGGTCAATGTGGTGGGACAGTCCCAGCAAGGTAGGCTTATTTAGGTGCAGTTACAGTTGTGGAAAGCAACAAGATGATATTGAGGGCCGTTTTAAATGGACCAACTTTGTTCAGATATGATGTTAGGAGGAAGGAGGTTAAACCATGAGGGACTCTGTAACAGAAGGACCTCTGTGCCAGGGACGTCCTGACTCAGGGCACAAGAAGTGCACATGTTGCGTGAGAGCGGTATGTGTCATAATCTTTAGGGAACTTAGAGGCTTTATGAACTTTCCAAGCTTGATCCTATGTTCTTAGAGAGGCCAAGAGTTCAGGGAAGATCCATGAGAGGTGATTACCTGACTCTGCGTGCTGAGGGGCATGTTTGTTCTAAATCTCCAGAAATATATAATTCAAGTAGTCTGAAGCAGCGTCAATTGAGTCAGATGAGGCTACAGGTTCCCAATTTGTATGAGCCAGGTCTTGGAGGAGGGACCAAGGTTCAGAGATTTATACAGTAGGAACAAATTTGTAGGGTTTTTGGGAGGCCATAATTTGTGAATTTTTGTGCCATGAACGCCAAATGGAGTTCACTCAGGGCACCAGATAATATGCCAAATTTCATCACCCTATGGAGATGGGAAGTGAGAGTCCAGGGTTGAGTCAAGCAGGGAATGGTTACCAGTTTTATGGTTCATATGGGTTGTCTCCAGAATAAGTTGTGATAGATTAAGGGCATTGATTCATTGCATGTTTTAATGGAGAGGATAACTAGTTTAAATTGAAATCACCCATTGTATAAACTTCGCCTGAAGGGTATGGAAAGCTATTATACTGATTAGGTCTGTGGTAACAGAGGAGGAGAGACCTGGATGACATGAGGCACCAGCAACATAAACAGGTACAGAAAAAGAAGGGTAGTTTTAAGATAAGTAACTTGTAGGCTTCAGGACTGATATGGAACAGATGGTGGTAAATTGTATGACTGATGATACATAAGCTACTCCTCCTCCCTCCTGGTACAGTCTTGTTGGAATATAGAGTAACCAGGGATGCAGAGTGAGGGGTCACCTATTTTATTATTAAGCCACTGGGTGGTGGTGGATGTCAAAATCAACTCTCAGACTTGTATGAGGACAGCAGCTAAAGCCAATAGGATGCTGGGATGCATCACAAGGGGATTACCTTCAGAAGGAGTGAAGTGATACTCCCTCTGTACAACTGCTTGGTTAGGCCACATCGAGTACTGTGTGCAGTTTTGGAGGCCACACTTAAAAGGACATTGCACTCCTGAAAAGGGTTCAGAGGAGGGCAACCAAAATGATCTGGGGCTTGGGGAAGAACCTATGGGGAGAGGCTTGAGGAGCTCAACATGTACCCAATGGAGGAGAGGAGGACAGAGAGACATGAATGAGGTCTTCAAGTATATGAAGGGTATAAATAGAGGAGGCTCAGTCAGTGTGCTCCAAAGGAAAGGGGTCAACTAGAGGGCACATGTGGAAGCTAGAAGGGGAGACTTGGGAGAAAGAAAGAGTGCTACTTCACAGAGAGGTGGTGGAACCATGGAATGCATTGCCCAGGGGACTAGTGGAGGCAGAGACTGTGGAGGCTTCAAGGAGGGTCAGATATGGGGTAGGGTTGTGCTTGCAAAGTCCGATACAAGGAGAATATCTTGGACTGAGAGTGGAGAAGCCTGAGGGGTGGGTGGGACAGCAAGTCAGCTCCCAGGTTGGGGCTGACCAAATGAGCAGACATGAAAGACTGTTAGGCCTACTCTGCTGGCATTTTAGTATGTTAGTATGTTTCAGAAAGGATGATAATGTCTGGGGCAAGTGAGACAGCTAGAGGCTGAAGATAGTCTATTTTGGGGAAGACTCTTATGTTTAGGTGAAGCATTTTTAAGCCATGGGGAAGGGCAAGGGTAGAGTAGGATGTGCTAGCAGAGGTCGATATGAATGCTGGGGTGACCAGGCACGGCCCAAGGTTAGGATTAATGTCACGAAGATAACGGCAGGAGTGCGATGGATAAAGAAGTGATTCTTACACGATGTACCAGGGCGATGATCTAGTTTTACTTGTAACGGGGTGGGTGTGGGGAGGAGATTGTAATTTTATAAATGTAGTAGGGTGAAGTAGGTTGATATAGATAAGAGTGAAACACCAGGATGAAAGGGTAGTGCTTCCAAATAATGAGGCAGGAGAGTGGGTCACAGGAGTTTGAACTCAGATGGAAAAGAGCATGGTAAGGCAGCTGTGGGCTGGCAGATTAGTAGAGAGAACCAGAGTAAGGGTGAAAGGGGCAGAGGCTAGGGACTGGGAAAGAATAGTCTGAGTGGGGTTACAGACATATCGAAGGTGCAAGCAGCAGGGAGGTGAAGACTTAATAAAGGGTGAAAATAGTGATACCAGTGGAAGGAAATGGATTCAACTTCTAGTAGATACCAAATGACAGGGGTTGTTAGGGCTGGGCCTCGGCTCGGCCCTGAATGTTTTTTCTGGGGCCTTGAACCTTGTCCTGCCCAACCCTGCTTTTTTTTTTGTTTGTTTGTTTTTGCTTTAAAATGTCTCCTTGATCCCAGCTGTTCTGCATTCCTGAACCTGGTTCTTAAGCACTGCATAATTAAAAGGATTCCTCTCTAATAAGTGCTGCTTCAAGTTTTTTCAGATATTTCTGATTATTTATTTATTTTTTAATTTATATTTCTCCTCCTTCCCCAGCCTGCCATCCCGACCCATCAGGAGATCCTAGGCAGACATCCCTCTGCCTTCGCTCTACCCAAACGACCTCGGATCCCCATGGAGCCGCAGCTTACCACCCAGGTGGGGATGAGACAAGGCCCAGAATGCCCTGTTACTTACATTTCATCAGTCCAGAGCCATCGGGCGGGCGAGGGCACGCTCCAGAAGTCCATTTCCCCGGCGATGGCAGGCTATTTTCCTCCATTTCTCCCAATATGTGGTGAAAACCCTGACATCAGGACGCTATGCGCCATCCACCACATGTTGTGACCTGCCCTCCTGCAACTGCAGGACTTGTACCCTGAGCCTTCACTTGGGGTTAGGCAAGCTGCAGCTTTGATCCTCTCCTCCCCCAGAGAAGGCGAGCAGTCGGGACACCCAGCCTCCTCCCCAGCTAGCCCTCCAGTGACCTGAGTTCGCTCCCGAATATTTCTGATTATTTTAGAATGTGTCTTGTCATTCATCTATTTGTAAATTAGATGTCCAGTCTGAGTTTGTGCATCCTGCCCCCAGCAGGTAAAGCTGCCTTATTCCCTCACTATTAGGACAATATGTAATGGCTAAGGGTGTGTTTCCATTTTGGGGCTACACAATCTCGCCAAAGATACAAGATCCAGAGGGGTGTGAATGTAATAAAGGAAATGAAACTCCATGCCCTAATGAAGTGATTTTGGAAATTAAGAATGCATGCATTGGACCTGCTGAACTTGAGCCTGAAACACCACAACCAACCAGACACAAAAGGTGTCAGTCAGCACTTGCAGATAAAATCCCAGAGTCAGCTTTAACTAAAGTGGTCCACATACTTTTATTTCAGTTAACTTTGTACAAAATGGTGCTTGGGGACAGGGGCATCAAAGCCCTTGCAGCTATGCAATGGCATTTCACCTCCATCTTCCGTTGGAAACACGGTTGGGTGACTGGACAGATTTGAGGCCCAGTATCCCCAATCATTGTTTTGCACAAGTACATAGATACATAGATACATAGACAGTGTCGGCAGATAAGGGCCTATGTACCACCCAACCGGGCCCATTTAAGTTTGTAAGTTCAGTTTATGTTTTCCAGGAAGTCTGTTGCCCTCACCCCTGACCCCTAAGTGATAATTGAAATAAAATATACATGCAGAACTTTAACTGAAGTAGGCTCTGGGATGGTGTGTGTGTGTGTGTGTGTGTGTGCTGGAGCAGTGGTTAAATTGGAAATGTTTAGGTGGGAAACTCTCCTGACTAGATTTCTAGGTGTGAAACTGTCATTTCTGGGTGGTGAACTCTCCTATATTACTCAATGGTGAAAAATGACAGATGAGGTGGAACTCAGTTTTTGTGAGCTCCTGCCCAGTTTTAACGCTGGTGCTGAGTGACACTTATTGCTTCTTGATGAACTTTGGGATGAAAATTGCAGAGTATCCATCCTGCTCATCCCCAACAAGATGCCCCAAATAAATGAATCATTCCTCTCCAATCCGGTGCTGGTGACTCACAGAACCACTGCATGGGTGAGAGACCTAGGATTAAGTCTCAATTCACCTCCCCAGACCTGTGAGCTCCAGTATGAGATAAATTGAGTCCAATGGTGGGGATTGATATGCCATTGAACTAGGATGCCACGGTGCACAGGCAATGTCAGTTAACTCCACCCATAGGACAGTGTTGCCTGGTGACTGTGCATGGCATACTTTATCTATCCTTAATTTTGCATTACAGATTGTCCTCTCCCTCCTAAATTAGGCATTTTTGCCACTGTAAAGCATAGAATTGCATCAGAAAACATAGCACCAGGCTATAGCTTTACTATCTAGTTCTCCAACCAAACATGTTTTCATCAGTAAACCACTTGTAACTGCTGTATGTGCTGATAGAAAGAAAAAATGATGGCGAAAAGAGCGGTCCATCCAGTCTGCTCAAGTTCCTAAGTAACCCTGGGGCCTCATTTTTATTTTAGTCTATGGTAACTGGATAAGGCCCACTAGGCATAGGTGCCTGGTTTTAGGGGCGACCTGAAAGCACTTGGGGAGTGATTTGCTCAGTATCACACAGTATACAAAAGAGACTGTGGGAATCAAACCTGGGTCTGCTGGCGTACCATGCTCAACCACAGCTTGTTACTCTAATCTCTAGACTATACTGCAAGCCCTAATGTTCTCCCAGGATTTTAGCGCTGTCCCCTCCCCATCCCTTGATGCTGATGTCCTGAGCAACCACTGTACCTTCATTCTGTTCCAGCAGTGCTTAAAAGCATTAACAGGTTTCACACCGCCACCTCAGCTGGGAGATTGTTTCATGGCTCCACAACCCAGATTGTTTCATGGCTCCACAACCCTTTCTGTAAATAGTACTTTGTTTCTCATCTCCTTGCCTGTCTGGGAGATAGGGACAAGAGGCAGAAGATCGCAGAGAAAGACATAACCGAGCTTAATAATTGGCTAAAGATCTAGTGCAAGGAAAAAGGACATCACTATAGGAGACTGACACACCTTCTGGGAGGGAAGTTTTGTGCCTTCGATGGCCCACACCTCACAAGGCAGGGACTCAAATGCTTGGGCAAAGGTTTGATGCCCATATCTCTTAGTTAAACTAGCGGAGGGGAGGAAGCGATGGTGACGAATTGCATCAAAGAAGGTGCCATATACCCCTCCCTTTTTCAGCTAAAATGGCATCTCAGCATCATAAGGAAAGTGAAACCTTCAATCAGAATGAAAAAGGGTAATCCACCAAGGAGAAGCAGTAGGGTTATGAAACACAAACAATGCAAACCAAAACTGCATATCCAGACTCGGCAAAGGCAATTCTAAGGATGGCAGGCAATGTGCATCAACTTCGTAGCCTACCAAGCAAACTCCCAGAGTTCACAGCCATGTTGGCAGAGACATTGGGCTAGGTTGCAGTCATGGAAATATGGTTCACCATGAACCACACCCTGGGATGTGGCTAGAGATTCAGTGAAGTTAAATTCGCCTGCTTGAAGTGGACGAAGTGGCCCACTTCATGTTGCCATTCCAAATCCAAAGTGCCCATTTAAAATGTTACTTCACCGCTCTGCATTGTAATTATGACTTTGTTTTGCTCACTGTGCCTTACTCACTTTGATTTTCACTGATTTTCGGTTTTCACCAGTGTGGGTACAGGTCACACTGTGCATTGCACGCATTGCATGCTGTCGAATTCGTGGAAGGTTGCTACCATGACAGTCTGCCTTACTACACTGATTAGTACACTGATAGTACCACCTGGAACCTGCACCCAATGTGTAGTAAAACACATATATGAACTTCCGCTGCTCTGCCACTTGTCCACATAACCATACCTAAATGGATGAATGGAGAGGAGGAATGTTGAATGGCATGTCTTACAGAGTCAGCAACAGTCCAGTATAACTTGAGACAGCACAGGTGGAAAAGTATGTCCTGGATGGGACTTTCCATTTCAGACAGGGCGTGCTGCAAACCATCAGAATCCTGAATTCTCCATGAAGGAGAAGGACAAAAGATCAACTGCCAACATTTGAGCTACAGCAGCATTAAGTTCACGTGACACTGCATGATTGGATGGGTACTTGGTTATGGCAAAAACACTCTGTAACATGGGCTGACTTGTTACACGTTTTGCATGGGTGTGCAAATGGCTTTGCTCTGTGAATGGCCGGGCTTGTGGGGTGCAGCCATGTGGATGAAGAGGAGTGCACAGGTGACAAAGCCACAAATGAAGTTATTTTCCTGCTTTAAGCCCAGGAGTTAATGTACCCCTTGCATTAGACGTATTGCACTGACCACCACCATCGCTGCTACTCTGACCACCACTGGACAAGATTTCTAAATCATAATCTTCCCCTCATTGTGCCTGTAGTAATCCTCTGGTGTTATTTCAATGCTACTACAAATATTGCTACTTGGTTTTGCACTCATGGAAGGGATAACATGCTGAATAAGGTTGATGATGAGGATGAACACCCCACTGTGGCATTAGCTGCCCTCTAGTGCCATGAACACAGTGCCATGTGCCTGTTCTTAAGATGTGTTTGCTGGCACCCTGTGTCCAGAAGACTCCCTTTTACCTCGACTTGCACATGTATGGCAAAGCTGACAGATTGCAGCTGACTCATCATTTGCATCTTGGGCAAAAATCCTAAACAAGGGATTGCGATCCTACTTTTAACATGCCCAGATGCTGCTTATTGGTTTCCAGTTTTTAACCTCTGAAATGGGGTGTACTACATGATTTTTTCTGGACACACTTGACCTAACTGACCACCATGGCTACCTATGATTATTACTGGGTCATCATGATCATCATCAACAGGAACCGCTAAATCACAACGTTTTGAAGAGGGGATTTAACGCCAACAGACCCAGACACAGCCACCTTGACTTTTTTCTCTGGTTCTCAGCAGGGGTCACTGACATCATCAGCTTCAATGCTGTCCTGTGGAAAACATGTTCCAACCACAGCATCATTATCATCACCCAATCATTTTGCACCACAGTTTGAATCATTGGATGGCAAAGGCATGACCTCAACAGCTGGAAGAAATGTGACCATGTGAGTTATTGTGATCAGGATCAGAATCACGTTCAACTACTAAAGGGATGTTGGAGAATATGACATCACCTACACTGCCAGTCATAGCTCTAGACTCTACTATATTTTCTTTTTTATTTGCATTATCTTTACCTCCTCCCTATGTGCGCCACCTCAGCCTCTCCTTCAGGCTCACCAATGCTTGCTCTGGCCCATCTGCCCTCCAATCCTCCAGTCCCACATAGCAACCAGCCCCAGGGTAACCCGGAGTAACCCTTCTCTGGATGGGTCCCCTCCTCTGAGGGGATGCACCAGCCAGGGCAAGCCAGCACCACACTTGGCCCTGGGGTGCTGCTGGGATGGAGGACTCAGCAGGGACATGAATGGCACCAGAGAGCCAGGCGACCGCCATCCGGCTTGAAGCGCGTATTTCTGTTTTCTGCTTGTGTCCCCAACATGCATTTGTTGTTCTCCGGTCTCCACCAGGGGTCACCACAGCATGATGTCAACTCATTACTGACCCCAGGAGAGGAGAGGAGAGCAGTCCTACAGACGCTCAATCTCTCCTTCCCTGCCAGTCTCTGGTGTCCCGAGTCCATTCCTAAACCTGGATCACCGGCATGGGTCGAGGTAGGCGCCAGCACCTCAGCCCTCTATGCCATCGGGCTGGCACTATATTTTCTAAAACAGTTAATAGGTCAGAAGTGGAACTTGGGGCAGCAGTACTGTGCCAGCAGCAACTGCACTAACACCATCAGTGGGGACAACATCATGTCCTCCAACTATCAGTGAAGCAACAGATTGCACCGTAAAAACATTAATGGAGAAATCTCTTTACTGACATCAGCTATGCTCTTCTGTGTACTACCATGTCCACAGCCAATATTGCCACTGGCAGCAGTCCCGTGGCTAAAAACAACTTTGCTTGCATGTCTCTTTGCAGGCATTTTTGGGATCATTAAGAAAATTCTAAACAAATTTAGATTTCTGAACCTTTAGTCTGGGCCAGTGGATGGGAAGCCAAAAAGACAACAACTGTGGCTTGCAGATGGTGATTGGGCACTAAATAGATGCAAACACACAGACAGATTAAGATTGCACTGCTGACTCAAGAGATGTAGACGCAAAGGCACAACAACACCTTAACCAGTGCTCACAAGTCACAATACAAATCTGAAAAGATTACCTTTTCCAGTTTGGGGCAGCAACAGTCCACTACCAAGATACCACAAAGCAGTACAGAATAATGCAGGTGGATAGCAGATTCATAGTGCTGTAATTACTGTGTGACACAAAAAATATGCCTGATTTTTATTTTTTATTTTAGTTTTTGTTGACCGGGTAAGTGCACTAGACAAATCCTGCCTATTTTCAGGCACGACCGGGAGGGGATACAGATGAGTGCCAACTGACTTTGAACCAGATTAAGCTGTTGGTGGCATTTTCAGTGAATGAGGGAATTTAGCCAGGACACAGGGAAATTCCCCACTCTGTGCCAGTAGGGGACCCTGTCATTGTGAGTTGCAGGCGGTCAGTCTGTTCCTCGCTATGGAGGAGGAAGGAGGTCTGAATGGGGCTGTGTTGGCCCAGAGTGTGTTGCAGTTTGCAGAGCCAATTACTATGGAACCGCTGAGCCGTGGCTGGGATGCACCTGTGGGTGGCTAGCATACACGTGCGAGTGGGTCTTTGGATATTTCAGAAAGCACTTGCCTTAGTTTGGTGAAGAAGCAGTGCTGCCTAGAAGAGAAATTTTCAGAGTCAGTAACCTGTTGCAGAAGGAACGCCAGAATATTGTTTTGGAGGACGACCGAAACAGAAGAGATCGGCTGATTTTCCGAGTGCTTCGAGTCTGTGGGGCCCAGTAAGCTTCTTTCAGCCACGGAGAGGCCTGCAGGGAACTAAACACACCTTCTAAGGACTGGGGAGCCTTGGTGGAAGAGTCCTGGTCGCGGAGAGCACTGCGGGGCAGACTGGATCCAGATTTCTGGCAATACGTGGAAACCAGAGAAAGAAATGCTGGCTCCCGATGTGGATGTTCAGATAAGTTCTGTGGACAAGACTGTCTCTTTGGGTGTTGACTTAAGGGCTGAAACAAATATTTTCCCTACTCCCAGTTTAGCACTAATGTTGATTTGTCTTTGGGTCCTCGGGAGAGGTGGGGGCAGGGGATGTGACTACTCCCCTGTCATTCAGGAGCCTGCTCTGAGGCTGTAATAAAACCTTCCTATGCTAGTCACTTTAGGTAGCCTCTGAGTTGGCCAAACAGCGAAATGCCATTCGATTGCGCTATGTGGGTCCTAGGAATAATCTCCTAACAGGATTTTTGTTGGGAAGACATTGTTAAAGCACAGCATGGGTTTTTTCCTTCAGAAGTTTACGCATTAATTCATGTTCCAGGGAGTTTACGTTTTGACGTCAGTTTTCGAACCCTGCTTTGATGGAGCTGTTTTGGAGTCGTTATCTGAACTTAAAACGAACCCTTATGGTCTGACTTCATTGTGTTGCCTTTGTCACAGCAGGCCTATAGAATTATCACGGTATTGTTTAGGAATGAAGGAGTGAATATTGTTGATATTGTAAACTGGTTATCTAAATCTTGTGACATTCAGGGAATCAGTCCCTATCCTGGATGCTGAGGGTTTTGGAATGGGCGTTGGAAATTTAGGGTAAAACTCCATTCTACAGATTCTGAGTTGGTACATCTGCCCAATTGCTTTTTCTGGGGAGGGATATGGGGTTTATTTTTTACCCTGGGCAGCCTAGAGTTTGCTTTAAATGTGGGTCTCGAACCCACATTAGCACCTCCTGTACTGTGCTTAAATGCTCTTACTGTGGGGAGACTGGTCATCCGAGTGCCCATTGTTTTCAGACCTCAAAATGTAATCTCTGTGATGAGGTGGGTCACAAATTTGAAACCTGTCCCGTAGCTGCTAAAATACTGCTGAAGCTAATTATGGGGGTACAGGATCATTATATCTGTGAGGCGGTTAGACTTGGTCTTCCTACTAGGGGTGGGAAGGGACCTGATACTGTTGGGGATGTTCCCCTTGGATAAACCAGGTTTGTCGGAAAAGCTGATTTACTGTTGGGTAGCACGGCTACGCCTGGAATAGGGGTTACAGTGGTCTCTAGGGTAGATCAGGGGAAGTTGAGGCCTTGCTCCCTTATTACCTGATTTGGAACCCCGGATGATGGGTTTGTGATGGTTAATGGGAGGAAAGGGAAATCTGCCAAAGGAAGGGGAATTGGGGAAGAAACCAGCTGCACCTGCTCCTGTCATTTCTATTGTTGACCCTAATATATTCTGAGTTTTGGAGAGTCCGTGGATGTCCCAAGTGGGGTGGGCCTCTCACCCTTGTCAGGGTTGGAGTCTACTGCACCTGCAGCTGATCAGGTAGGCCCTAGACCACCTGACGGTAAATGGTAGGATTATGAGGGCGTTGAGTAAGGTGAAGTGACTTAGCTCCACTATGCTTCCTGTTCCCTTTCACTTTCGGTGGCAACCTTGAATGCAAATAGTATTAAATCTCCATAAAGCGTCGGAAAACTTATTCACATTTTTGTATGAAAATCTGGATTAGCGTTTTCTGCAGGATGTCCAATTGCATTCTTTTGAGGAAGTAGAAGCTGCCACTACTGGTTGGATATGGGGGATTGTTTTTGGTCCTTGGGTGCTGACTTGTGCAGTGGGGTTGGGATGTGTTTTTCATTTTCATGTTACTGTGATACACCAGATAGAAATTCTGGCTGGTAGGGCCTTGGTTCTGGACATTAAATGGGGTTCCTTATTCTTGAGATTGATTAATGTGTATGCCCTCAATCTAAGTTTGACCGGTGTCCCTCTTTAACTCATTATATCTCTTTTATGCACCACTTATTACATTATTCTTGGGGAGACTTTAATTGTTCCTTGCCTTTCAAAGTGGCTTCTGGGACAGGAAAAAGGTGTATAGTGATGGGGCTTGTTTATCGAAACTTATCACAGACACTGGTTTAGTAGATGCTTTGGGCCCTCTACTGGAGGATTTGGGGATACTTATTTATGTGACCAAGGGCTTCCAGAATCTATTATTTTTTCTCACACCTGAGGTTGTTGCTCAATCTAAATCCCTGCAGGAAGTTGCTTCGGATCACAGAATTACTGACACTGGCCTTAAGCGATGTTCCTGCAGCTCGAGAGGGCTAAGTATTTGGAAATTGAACTCTGCCTTATTAAATATCCCTGTGTGATGGGTGGGTTACGCCTCTTTTTGGCAAGGAAGTCGGTCTCATTTTATATGATAGTTTGAATCTTTGGTGGGAGGATACTAAAGGAAGTTCAAGTTTATTTTAAGGTTGTGGGCCATTTAAATGGGCAGTTATCGCATGCTGGGTTACGGCATCTTAGGGAAAGGCTCCATTTTTTGTCCACTCATAGACAGTTCTTGGATCCGACTGTTTAAAACAAATTGCTGGCTTGAAACTGGAATTGGCTAAGGCACAGTCTCAGGTTCTGCATGATGTTGAAATGAAGCACAAATTTATGATTTGTGGCAGGAAGAAAGACACTTTGCCTTTTGAGTATTTGAAATCTATTAGGCATTCAAGGGGTATGATGTTTTAAACACTCCAGGGGCCGGTGGGTTACTGCCAATGATGATATATTGGACACAATTCATGAATATGTTTCTTCCTCATTTCAGAGCAGGGCGCTCTGCTGATGCTATTTGTGATTTGTTTGCTGGTAGGTCAGTCTTGTCTTTGGCTGACCGATTGATTTGGAACGACCCATTACAGTGCAGGAACTGAAGTCTGTGGTCTTGTCTTTAAGATCGGGCATTACTCCTGGATCTGATGGGCTGCCTCATGAGGTTTATAAGATCTTATGGGAGATTTTGGGTGTTGATCTATGCCAGGTTTTGAATGATGGGCTGCAGTCTGGGATTCTTCCTCACAGTATGTTGCAGGGTGTGCTGCTTCTTTTGTATAAAGACAAAGGAGATCGTGGGATTTAGGTAATTGGAGACCTTTGTCGCATTAAATTCGGATTACAAAATCCTGATGAAGATATTAAGTCTGAGGTTAAGGGAGTTATGGGCTCCTCTTACATCCAACACAGTTTAGTGGTGTACCTCTTAGAAGAGTTCAGGATGCACTGATCCTACTTAGGAATTGGTCTCTAAGGGAAAGGCTGGGGAACTGTTTGGGCACCTGGTTTGCCTAGACCAGTCCAAGGCATTTGATCAGGTTGAATATGTTTATCTTTGGGAGTGTCTGAAATGGTACGGATTTCTTCACAATTCATAGGATGGCTGCAAATATGCTATAGGGCATTACTCTGATTCCCAGTGTGAATGGTTGGATAGGTAGGAGATTGGGGTACATAGGAGTGTGGCAAGGGTGTCCATTAAGTCTCCTACTCTATGTGCTTTCTTTAGATCCCCTTTTACATGCCTTAAATGGTTCAGATGACATTGTTGGGTTATCAGTTGGGTGTAGGGACCTTCAGATAGTGACTTTGGCGATGCTGATGATCTAATTTTGGTTCTATCAGATAAGGATTCTGCTATTGGCAAGGGAGTTATTACATGCATTTTCTGGTATGACTGGGTCCTCTATCAACTGGCTCAAGAGTGGGATACTGCCCTTTGGGATATGAAGTGGCTGATGTGTCCTTTATTTGGGGTTTGCCTATAGTATATGAATATAGGAAGATACTGAATTTACTTTGGGGGTCTAGATGACCATCGGTATAATTAGGAACAGCAATTATCGGAAGCTCGCAACAGGGTTCAGCTTTGGAATAAGGGACGATGTCTAAAGCAAAACTAATTTATTTGATTAAAACTTTTCTGCTACCATATTTTTCATTTATTGCTGCAGTTTTTCCCTCCCATCTCTGGAGACATCTCTTTATGGTATTTTTTTCTTTGTTTATGGGGTAGCAGGTTAAATCTTTGAAGAGGGTGTTACATATCTACCTCTCAGTGAAGGCGGTTTAGGGATGGTGAATTGGTGGTGTTTTCACGTACTATTTTATTTTTATAACTTAGTACCCTTACTGAATGGGATGGATAAGATTTGGTCCCCGTGGGTGGCAGATGGTGTTGAGCCTATTCTGACGCAGTGGGGCCTGGACTCCTTTTGGCTTGCCAGATTCAGATGTATGTCTTGGCTAGTCATTTTGTACAATGTTTCAGAAACTGAAGGCGGGCGTGTTGTTAATAAATCAGTTCTTACTCAGACGTGTCAACAATTCTATTATGCCATATTGCATGATTTCTTTTTATTGAACCCTGGTTCCATGATAGGCCTTCTTCTGAACAGCATGCTAAACTACATTTATTGATGAGTAAGAGGTGCCTAGACATATGTGGGACTTTTATGGCTCTGCTTATAAAAAATTAGGGGTGAAAGGTAGTAGGAGGCATAAAGAAATGTCAGAACGATTTTGCCCTAGGGAAGAGACTTGTTTTGGAATAGTTGAATCGATGGAACATTTTTGTGGAGTGTTCTTTACTGTTTCATTTTGGTCTCATTTTCATGGTGCATGGCCTTTAAATCCCTTTAGGGTTCTCACAACTGCAATTTGGGTGGATGGGGTTCTACGGGCTCCTGGATTGTTTATGATGCGATCACACTGCGTCTTTGATGGGTCATATTGGTTTTCAGTTATGGCAGGCTAGATGCACTCTCACACTTAGACAGCAATTACTCTGAATCTCAGATTGTTCACAATATTCACAGACATGTTTAGTTGGAGGTTGCAGGAGCAGGGAAGGTACAATCTGAACTGTTCAGATTGTGGTGGAGGAAGATGACCTGGCTTGATACAGGGTAGGGTCTTTGTGTTTGCCTTGGTCCTAAATTGGGGTATGAAGGGTTCTCTTGTAGAGTGGGTCAGATCTCCTTTATGTATACTGATATGCATTATTACTACTTTCATGTATACGATGTTCTACGTTTACTATACAATGTCAATATTGGAGTTGGTCAATTCCTGTATGTTTATTGCTTTTTTTAATATAGATTAATGGGGGTTGTGTTATGTTTTTCTTTAAGAGGGTACAGTGTATGAGGGTTGTTGTGTTTCTTTGTTTTTTTCCTTACTTGTTTATTTATGTACTGTATCTATTTGGTTATGGTTTCTTCTTCGATAGGCCTTGCTAGTGATTTTGTGTTTTCCTTTTGTTTGGATGATTAGCTTTCGATCATACCAACCGATGTGTATTCTATTTCTGTATTAGACAGACTGTTTTGAATATGTATGACTCTAATACTTATTTGCTTTTATTATGATTTGTACTTTTCTCTTGTGTGAGGAAACACTGTTTTGTATTGTTTTGCTTTTGTTATTCTAATAAAAAATCCCTATCTGATGTTGCTGCGCTGTAGCTTAGTAGGGGCCTTTGGCCATCACGATGACCGCGGGCGAGTTGTTGGAACAACAGGATGCTGCAAGTTAGGAGAGCAAGCCTCCTCTCCTAATCTCATCAGGCAAGAGGCTTTTTGGCGAACAACAGGAGTTTGACTTAGAAGGAAGAGAATTATATTTTCTGTCTACGGCTGGCTTTATGCTGAAGAGAAAATCAGACAAAGCTTCCTTTTTGACTTTTGATTTACCAGCTAATAGCAAAGCAAATGGTTTGAAAGTTGCAGAGGAATTTTCTACACAACCTACAAGTGGTGAGACTGCTTTTTGAATATGGAGCGACCGAGATTCTTGTGGCCTTGATGGAAACACAGTGAAACCGGCAGGTTGTTCTGAACCTGGTGAGTTGGCTACTGAACCTTTTCATGATTTGCAACATGTTTCAAAGGCTGGTAGTTCTAGCACAGCTAGTGTGTGCCAACAGCCTAGTTTTTCTTTTCTTGATAAGCACCCTCGGTCTCATATACGGGCTGGCAGTTCTAGCACTGAGGCAGGTGTGTATTTGCAACATGTTTCAAAGGCTGGCAGTTCTAGCACAGCTAGTGTGTGCCAACAGCCTAGTTTTTCTTTTTCTTGATAAGCACCCTCGGTCTCATATCACGGGCTGGCAGTTCTAGCACTGAGGCAGGTGTGTGCCGAAAGCCCAACAACTTGACTTTGCTTACTACGACTAGTGAAATTACACCTGAGGGCACTGACTGCATTCCAAAAGGCTTTGCCATTCCCCGAGGGTGGCGTAGTCCGGTGATTTCTTTGGATTCCACTGTTATGACAGATTCAGGTTTTGTGTTTCGATTCCTGCTAAACTCTCGGACAAAGATTCACAACAGGAAAACAAATGTGACATTGTATATCAGACTAGCTCAGAAGTACAGATGGGGGCTACTACCATTTCTTTTCTAACACTAAAGGATAAACTCTCTTCAGCTTAACTCTCCTATGGAACAGTCTATCAAGCCCCTTGACCTGCAATCTGAAGTTCATCTACCTTTACCTGCTCAACCGACTGACCCTTTATTATTGCCTAAAGCAGACATAAACTGGACTCCCCAAAAAGCCTTGCAAGGCGGGATGGCTTCAAACTGAAAAGGGAACTAGCTTCCAGACCCTAGCTGGATTCCTCCTTAAATTTACAATCATCTCCTGAGTGGAAGCCTTCAGATGTTAAGGGTATAATCTTACCTCAGGTTCACAGAAACATGATATACGGAATAAGGACGATGATAATTCTGGTTTACTTGCCTCTAAAGCCCAGAAAGGTCCTGAAGTGTTGGAGGTTTCAAGGAAAAACACCTATAGAAGAAAATACTATTAGAGACCAGACTACGGAACCTCAAGACTTGGTTTCAGATCGGACACCATTATTATTGGATTTGTTTTCTAAAATTAAAAGAGGCTCCACCTAGGTGGAATGCTGTTCGTATCCGCTTATAAGGGGGCTTAGAAACAGACCAGACCGAACCTTTGTTGGTCAAACTTTATTGAAAGAGTCCTTATCTTTTCTCCTAGAGATGTTTTCGCCTAATTAATATATCTGGGGAAGATAACTATGATATCAGTTTTCAACAGCACATGCTTTAGATTTTTTGGGAACATTATGCACAAGTTAAATTTTCACCTATTTGGACCCCTTTTTAGTTATTCCCTTAACCAAGCCTTTAATTAAATTTGTTTACAGTCATGTTTAGAAATGAGGTGTCCATGTTGTGGATATTACTTTTTAGTTGCTCATGAAATGTAAGATTTAAGTAAACCAAGCCTTATTAGATTCAGAATCCTTTTGGATGGGGGTGGAAATATAGTTAAATTACGTGCCACTGACACAGATATGGAGCATATCCCTAACTCCTTTTTGTTGGGAGGATATGGGAGAATGTTTTATGCAGGACAGCCTAGGGCATGGTATAAATGTGGTGCAAAACTCATTTATCCAGTGCCTTTGATAAGGCTCATCAGATAATTGTGGGGAAATGGGCACATAGCAATGCAGTGTACCAGTCCAACAAAGTGTGAGTTATGTGAAGATAATGGCCATGTTTTAGTGAGTGTCCTTGTGCTGCTAGGAATAAAGCTTTTTGTACTAATCCATACACTATTCTGGGGAGCATAGCTCCCCATGGATGCACCTGCAAAGGAGACTAAGGAGGCTGGAGGACAACTGTCACAAGGGAGGCCCACAGGAAGGAGGCAGAGGACACCACAGGAAAGGAAGCAGCCCTGTGGGGACCCAATTATTAGAGGGATAGAACTGGGGAGCAGGAAACCGAAGTAAAATGCCTGCCTGGTGCCATGGCTTGAGGGACAGGAAGTGCATCCTCAGGATCATGAGAACAGCTGCAGGGAGTCTGAGCTAGATGTCATTGTCCACCTAGGGACAAATGACTTGGCTCATCATGAGATTAGAGCAGTGCAGAAGGACTTTGTAGAGTTGGGAGGGCCTAGACAAGTAACACACACAGTATCCTTCTGGAGGTGCTGCCTGTCAGTGGCATGGGGGAAGCGGTACTTTGCACCATGCAGTTTAATGAATGGTTAAAAAAATGGTGTGGAGCACTGGGGTTTGGCTTCATTGGGGACTGGGGTTCCACCTGGAGGGACACCAGCCTATACTGGCAGGATCGCCTGCATCTGTCCAGGAAGGAACAAGTCTTTTGAGCAATTGATTTAAATGCTTAATTGGAAAGCTTTTAAACTAGTCAAAGGAGGCACTAATAAGCAGCAGGAAAATCCAGCATCTCCCTACAAAACAGGGTACTAATTGAGAAAAAGACCGGAGTAGAAAGGTCAGTGGGGGATTCTGCAACAGAAGGTAAAGCATCAAAAATGGAGAGCAATGAGTACCAATGCCCGTAGTCTGAGTAACAAGCTTCCTGAATTAGTGGCCTAGATGGAGGAGGAACATCTGGATATTCAGCGATCACAGAAACATGGTACACAAAACCATGACTGGGATGTAAACATACCAGGATACACTATCTTCAGGAGGGACAGGAGGGTAAAAGAGGAGGAGGAGTAGCTTTACATAAGGGAGGAATCAAGCAACCTGAACAAAAGGGTAAACAGGGAGGAGAAGAAGCACTGTGGGTAAATTTGGAGACAGGAAATGGCACCACAACCTGCACAGGGTTGTATACAGACCCTCTCAGGGGGAGGAAATGGACAAGGAAATGATAGAAAATATACTTAGAATGGCAGAAAAGGGAGATATTGCTGATGGGTGATCTGAATATGCCAGATGTTAACTGAGGCAGTTGCAGCAGTCACTTCAAGAGTGGGGTTATTCAGATGCCCTACAGGGGTATGCCATAGACAACTAGTATTGGAGCCCACCGAGAGGGAGAAATCTAGACCTGGTTCTCTCAAATGGAGATGGAGAGGATCACTGATGTAAGTGGGTAGCCATCTGGGAACTAGCGACCATCGAACAGTATGGTTCACAATAAACACAGCAATAGAGTAGCTTGCCATACAAAGGCAAAAGTACTGGACTTTAGGAGGGCTGACTTGCTAAAATGGGTGAGTGCCTAAGGAATGCACTAGGAAAATGGGCAGGAAGGAGGGTGGAAGAACAATGGGGAATAATAAAACTGCCATCACAGAGGCAATGAGCCTTTGTGTGAAGCAATAAACAAAACAAAACGATGTAAGAAACCACTATGGTTCTCAAAGAAAGTGGCAGTGAAGGTTCAAGAGAAAAGAAAGCATTCTAGGAAGTACAAGGACTCACAGAAGGAGCAGGACAGAGACGTATCAGTTAAAGCAAAAGGAAGCTGGAAGGCAGTCAGAACAGCAAAGGCTCAAACCGAGGAAAAGATAGCCAAGTCAGTTAAGAAGGGGAAAACATTTTATAGGTACATCAGGAGTGAAGGAAGACCAAGGGAAGGATAGTGAGGTTTAATAAAGAGAAGGGAGGGTGGGCAGAGGAGACTGTGAAAAGGCAGAATACTAAACAAATATTTTGCTCAGTATTTACAAATGAAGAGGGGAGGTACCTAAAACAAACAGTAGAAACACTCTGGATACAGAAGTTGATACCAGCCCATTTACAGAAGAAAGGGTTCTGAAAGAACTCTAAAACTGAAGGTGGACAAAGCAATGGGGCCTGATGGGATTCAGCCCAGAATTCTAAAAGAACTAGGGTAGAACTAGTGACACCACTGACTACCCTCTTTAACAAATCATGGAGGATGGGGTGGTACCCAGGACTGGAGGAGGGCAGATGTGATTCCTTCACAAAAGTGGGAGCAAGGCAGAAGCAGGAAACTACAGACCTGTTAGTTTAACCTCAGTGATAGGGAAAATGATGGAATCACTTCAAGGAAAGAATTGTTGAGTATCTAGAGGCCAGAGGGGCACAGGACCCAAGGCACGGATTCACCCATGGAAGGACATGCCAGACTAATCTGATAGATTTCTTGACTGGGTGACCAAAGTAGTAGATCAGGAGGGGCTGTGGACATGGTCTACCTAGACTTTAGCAAGGCATTTGACACAGTCCCACACAAAATATTAATATACAAGTTAGCCAGCCTGGGAGTGGGTCCCAAGATGACAGCCTGGGTAAAGAATGGCTAGAGAATAGGACACAGAGAGTAATAGTAAATGGAGTCCACTTGAAGAAAGGGGGTTACTGTGGGGTACCGAGGGTTCAGTAGTAGACCGTCCTCTTTAATGTCTTTATGCGACATTGCAGAGGGACTGGAAGGAAAAGTATGTCTCTTTGCAGATGACACAAAGATCTGCAACAGAGTTGATGCACAAGGTGGGGTGGAAAGGATGAGAAGGGACTTGGCAAGGTTAGAGGAATGGTCCAATGTATCGGCAGCATAGATTCAATGCTAAGAAGTGCAAGGCAATGCACCTGGGAAACAAAACCCATGGAAAGAGTACACAATGGGGGTGGATCTAACAACAACCAAAATGGAAAGGGACCTGTGGGTAGTCATATCAGAGGACCTAAAGGAGCAATATGAGAGGGCAGCAAGGAGGGCTGGGGGATACTGGGATGCATAGGAAGAGGCATCACCAGTAGAAAACAGGAAGTTATTATCCCTCTGTATAGACAGCTGGTCAGACCAGATCTGAGTACTGTGCGCAGTTCTGGAGACCTAATCTCCGAAAGACATAGACAGGATGGAAGCTGTCCAGAGGAGGGTAACTAAAATGGTGCAGGGTCTGCACTGAAGACATATGAAAAGAGACTAAAGGAGCTTAATATGTATAGCCTCAAGGAAAGAAGGAGAGGAGGGACATGATAAAAACTTTCAAGTACCTCAAGGAATCATCAAAGTCCAAGAGGTAGCATCGTTCAAAAAGAGGTGTGCAAGAACAAGGGGCAATTTGAAGATAGAGGTGGGTGGCTCAGAGGTAATTTAAGAAGTATTTTTCACAGAGAGGGTTGTGGATGCATGGAACGGCCTTCCGGAGGAGGTTGTGGAGTCAAAAACAGTGGTGGAATTCAAGCAGTGCATGGGACAGTCATAAGGTCATTCTAGGGGTGGGGGTAGGAAGAAGTAGGCTGCTAGTTAACTAGGATCTGCAGCTATCCAGTAGGTAGGGAAATGGGCAGACTGGGTGCAGTGGTCCTTATCTGCCGTCAAATTCTGTTTCTATGTTTCGATGTTTCTAGTCCTGAACTTTGATTCAGCAAGCTCAGGATTCTAATTCTGTCAAGGAAACCTACCTGTAGATTCGATTCGAAGTCAGCTCCTTTTCAGGATAAGGCCTTGGTTCAGAACCCCCTTCCTGTTAAAAAGAGAACCTATTTGTACCACCCTTTTAACACCGGTTTGTTATAAGGATCCAGCTATCCTGGGTGTGATTTGGCTAACAGCAAGGCTTTTCAGCCTGTGGCAGAAAGTTACTCTAGGAACTATAAACCTCAGGTTAAATTGATTACTCCAGTAATAAATGAAAAGGATAATACGAATGCTGCCTTGTTCCTGCCAGATGAAGTTCTGATATGGAACAAGGGACGTGGATTCCCGATCAGTAGAAAGTAGTCAGCCTTCTATTGGGCCAGATCAAGGGATTATAAAACTAAAAAAAGAAAAAATTAAAAGAGAGTAAATGACCCTGGTTTGGTTTTAATTATCTAACATTTCATGGGTTCTTTTCCATTGGATCTTTAAACATTCACAGTATATTGAATACAGTTAAACGTCAGGCTATTCATGATTCTGGTTATGATCTTTTTTTTTTAGAAACATGGATGTGTTCTAGAGAACAGTTATTGTCATTTAAAAGGGACTGGATTTGGGGCCATCTTATTGGTCTTTTGGTCCTGAGTGTGCAGATTGGGTGGGCATTCTTTTTGGTTCATATGATTTTCTTTAGTGAAATTAGTACATTTAATTCCAGGTCGTTTATTGATGTTAGATGGGAAATGGCAACAGTCTGCTTTTTGTTTTATTAATGTTTATGGGCCTCAAACTAAGGCTGATAGAGTTGGCCTGTTGAAAATGGTTCAACCTTACCAAGTTTCATATATGACTATTTTAGGAGGAGATTTTAACTGTGATATTGTAAGGGATCATGTAGGAGGAGGAAAAGAAAGAAAGTCTATTGCAATTCTAACATGTTATCATCTATAATTCACAGGCAGGGTTAATAAATTGTATATATATATAACAGAGGTTCAAGATTCACACGTTAGGGGCATTTTTAAAACAACTATTGATAATTTTTTCTTTCCCGGAATATTCCTAAGGGCCAGTTTTTATTATCCCTAGTGAATTCTCTGATCATTTATTATTGAGGTTTACTATTACTGGGTTGAGTTATACACCCAAATTAAAAATAGATGGAAATTAAATCCTTCTTTGTTAGCATCTTCTAAAGTTCAAAAGATATTATAGCATTATTATCTGCTAGATTATCTGTATTTTGTTTATATAATGATACTGAGAATGGTGGGTAGACACCAAAAGGATTTATAGTGTTTCTTTAGTAACTATAGCAAGAGTTTAGGAAACAAAACTTTTGAAATATCTTTCCTCCAAGCCAGTCACAACATTTATATACCATATCATATGTTATCAAATATGATTATTCATAACAAATCAATAAATTAAAAAGGATATGTTAATTTATCAGTACAATAGAGCTCTATAATAACGGCAATGCTTTCTAGTGGAACCAGAAATCACCTATAGGAGACCCATATGAGGCCTGCAAAAATCCATTCGGATATGACTCTTGAATCTTTACAGGATACAGGGGTAATAAGATAGATTCAGTTTTAGAGATGGAAAATTTAATTAGATTGCATTACCACTCTATGGAACCTGTGGTAGCCTCTTCTGATGAGAATATTGCAGATTATTTAAAAATATTGAGATTCCATTATGTCCAAATGAAGCATTATTGTTGCTTAAACAGATTACTGTGGCAGATGTTACAGAGGCAATCAAAAATCTTAGCACAGGCACTTCACCAGGTCTGGATGGTCTACCAAATCAATTTTATAAAGTCTTTATATCAGAGCTTTTCATCATTTTATGACTGTATATTTATTCTTTTTCAACATAAGAAGATCCCGATAACTTTATCTGAAGGTTTATTAGTCCATCTATTTAAATCTGGAAACAGAGCAGATATTTCAAATTGGAGACCAATTATTTTGTTGAATTCTGATTATAAAATCTTAACCCATATTCTTAATTCCAAACTTAAGACTCATGCTTCCTCTGTACTTTCAAAACAACAATTTTGTGGACTTCCTGGGAAGAAAATCCAAGATGCACTTGTTATCATTAGAGATTTTATTGAAACATTGCTCATGATGGGTAATAAAGGGTGTATACTATCATTGGATCAAGAGAAAGCTTTTGACCAGATTGATAGATGTTTTCTATTTTCCACATTAGCTAAATATGGGTTCCTGATCCTTTCTTGAGAATATACAATTGTTATATTCTCAGGTTTTTGTCAAAGTGTTATTAAGAGGACACATAATGGATGGACTCATTATTTCTACAGGAGTTAGGCAAGGATGTCCTCTTAGCCCTTTGTTATACTTATTCTCTATTGACCCCTTACTGCAATTTTGACTAAGTTAAATTTGAATAGACTGTCAGGGTGGGGAGCATTTTCTAACCTCTCAGTGTTGCCCTATGCAGATGACATCTATGTTTTTTCCATTATGATCTAATTCCTTTGTTTTACAGGAATTAGGAAGATATGCAATAGTTTCTAACTCAAAACTTAATTTTACTAAAAGTAAAGGGTTAATGATAGGCCTTGGGATATTAGTTTGTGTCGGTATCAGGATTACTCTTTCCAAACAGCCTATAGTCATTTTGGGTATTAAGTTTGGAACAACAAATTTTCCTTAGATAATTGGGAGTTAGTGTTATCAAAATCCCAGATTAAGGTTAAGAGATGGCAATTCTGAAACTATCTAAAATTAAAAGAATTCAAATTCTGAAACAGTTTATAGTTCCTCAATTACAATACATAGCATATATCTCTTCCTCCCTTCTTCTCTGGAGACCTCTATGTATGGGATATTTTTCCAATTGTTTTGGGAATAAGCTTAACCCAGTTAAGCATTGTTATACATATTTAAGTAAGGCAAAAGGGGGACTAGGTATGATTGAACCTTTACTTTTTTTTATTCTTTATTTATTTATCATACTGTTTTGTACAGTATTTTCTCCACTTCAGATGGAGTTAGAGGTATAGTAAAGCAGCAGGTATTGAAGCATTATTTAACTGTGGCATGATATAGCACCAAACTTCATTCAAGACTACATTTTCCTGACTATTTTCATCCCATGGCTCAGAAATTATGTAAATGGAAAATTTCTCAAACTGATATTTTGCATAATACCAGGAAAAATTTTATCATCATTTACTGACTCATTTATATCCTTCAGAATCTAGTTTTAAAGATTGTCCCCTGCCCTTAATGGGCATGTTCTAAAACAACTTACTAACCAAAGGGTGCCTGCTACAATGTGGGAAATATTGTGGCTCACTGTTTATGGTAGATTAATATTAGAGGTAATGCTAAGCATAAAATCTGGCAGAAAGGAATTGTCCGTGATTTAACATGTATTAATTTAGAAGAAACCATGTCTCATTTTTTATTGACTTGTTCATATTCAAAACCTCTTTGGTACTTTCTAAAAGATAAATGGCACATGGATTGGTTACTTAATTTAGATTATGATACTTTAGTGCTGGTCTCTTGCCTGCTGAGAATGTTGATTTTCATTTAGAAACATACTTAATTTTTCTAAGTTGTTTAAGGTTCTATTTGTGGCAAGCCCAATGCCAGTGGGTACTTTCCCAGAAAATAATGCCATATTCAGTTTATAGTTTCTTAGTTGCACAGGCAATGAATTCAGTCTATCATTGATTTATTACATTATTCAAGTGATAAAGTATATCGGTGGTGGAGAGGCTTTCAAATTTTTACTAAATATAAGTGTTTTTTTTCCTTTATGGTTTTTACTTATGTTATATTCCTTGATTTATGTTAATATTCCTTGATTTATGTTGAGTATGCTTTTATGTGAATTTCAATAAAACCCTATTCTTTTCGATATGCCATGGGATCTTTAACATCCACCTGAACTACCACCAATCCAGGCAGATGGGACCTCGGTTTAACGTCTCATCTGAAAGATGGCACTCTAGAAGTGCAGCACTCCTCTCATGCTGCACTACACTGTCAGTACTGGATATTAACCCAAGTTCCAGATGTGGGAATTGAACATACAGCCCTCTGATCTCCGGCTCACAGGCAAGTGTGCTATCTACTGAGCCACACATCACGTAGCGCATACATACACACTCTACTGGTAATGTACAGCAAATTGAAAACTTGAGTAATATAATCAAATCTTTTAAACAAACTAAAATTATGCACTGCACCACAACAATCAACAAAAATGTCAAAACTACTGAAAATATTACTGTGTGTACATTAACACAGTTAAGTAACTAAAACAGAAAGACTGCCTTTCTCCCAGTTTATATTGCCTCCACAGCAGATATGCCCCTCCCCAAGCACACTTCAAGTGTCTGTCACTATACAGATGAATATTGTAAATTATCATTCAAAATCCAGACACAAACAATTAACACTTGATGATATGAGTACAGGAGAGTTTCCTATAATTGGTGTACTAAATTTTGATTTAAAAATGGCTCAAAAAGACTTTTTGAACAATTTTTAGAGTGTGTGAATCTCATAGCTCTTAGAGCAAACTGTCTCCAGTTACCACTACACACACACATACACTGCACAGAACTGAGGCTGTGCAGAACAATCTGAAGCCCATGTGACCTGCAGTCCCATGAATCACTGCATAATTCACCTTGGAGCTCACCAACAAGGTGAAGTGATGTGAAATACATTGATTTCAATGTACATCACATTAAAATTGGTGTAGAAGTGGTTGTGGGAAGGTAGAGTAATGTGAGTAATTGTTTCCAATGGACTTCACAATCCTCATTATGACAGTACTCCGTTTCGTGTTGTGGATTACTTTGCGGATTCTGACGATTCACAAATTGCTTCACATAGCAGATTTTGGTGACTTTGCCGACTACTAGATGTGGCCATACCAGGTTACATGCTCTTCAGAAGAGACTGTGAGGGAAAAGTGTGGAGGGTAGCTCTGTATGTAAGGGAGGGATCTGGAACTGAGATTCAGGGAAACACAGTAATGAAGATGTCCTGTGGGTCACCCAGGGAGCTGGGGATAAGGCCCTATCCTAGTGGGGTTATATACACAGACCCCATCCCAGGAAGCAGATGTTGACAAAGAACTCCTAGAAGCCATCTCAATGATGGTTGACAAGGGTGAGCTACTACTAGTTGGAGACTTCAGTCTGCCCAATGTAGATTGGACCTCATACACAGCATCCACTGAAGGAAGTAAAGAGTTCCTGATCACACTGAAAGGTGCAGGGCTCAACCAACTAGTGAACTCACCCACTAGAGACAACGCAACCCTAGACGTGCGTGCTCACAAACACCTCAAGGGTTTCAATGTACAGGTGGAATCAATCTGGGGACCAGCGACACAGGTCAGTTTGATTAACAATCAACAAAGCAGAGGAATATGTCACACAAAAATCAAGATCCTTGATTTCTGTAAAGCAGACTTTCCAGAGATGAGATCAAGAATCAAATCAATGCTATCCAAGGGTAGCTCAGGAATGTGGAAGAAGTCTGGCAGCATTTTAAGGAGGCCAGAACTACAGTTACTGAACAGTGTACATGCAGTAAATTAAAAGAAGGAAGAATGCTCTCTGGTTCACCAGGGACATAGCAGCAAAAATAAGTGAAAAGAATAGGCATTTAAGCAATAACAAAAGTCACAGAATTAAGCTAATATGGACAATTACAGGAACGAACTCAGGGAGGCTGGAAGAGCCATTCAAAGGGCCAAAGCACAAACAGGAAAGGATAGCACAGGAGTCAATAAAGGAAATAAAATGTTCTACAGGTACATGAGGGAAAAGAGAAAGAGTAAGGGAAGGGAATAGTTGGATTAGCAGGTGTTGAACAAATTAATCTGCTCTGTATTCACAATAGAAGATGGTGGTAAGTGACCTCCACTAAAGCAGACAGAACACAATAACATGGAGGCTGACACTAACCCCTTCACAAGGAAAGGGTCCTAGAAGAACCAAACAAACTTGTGGTTGATAAGGTAATGGGACCAGATGGTATTCACCGAAGGTGTTGAAGGAGTTACAGGAAGAAACTGCAGCACGCTTAGCACAACTGTTCAGTGAATCTCTCAAGAGTAGCACAGTACCTCAGGACTGGAAACAGCAACAGTAGTGCCTTTGCACAAGGGGGAACAGAGAGAGACCGAAACTATCGCCCGTCAGCCTAACCTCTGTAGTGAGAAACATTAAGGAGGCACTACTGAATGAGAGAATAGTGGAATTGCTGGGAAGATGAAAACTAGACCCCAAACAACATAGCTTCATGGCAGGTCGAGCATGTCAAACAAACTTGATTCATATCTTTGACTGGGTTACCAAAACAATAGACTGGGGCAGTGCAGCAGACATGGTGTACCTAGACTTCAGCAAAGCTTTTGGCACTGTCTCCCACAGGAGACTGGGAAACAAACTAGAGCATGCAGGGTTAGGTACAAGATAATTAACTTGGTTAGGAATTGGCTGCAGAATAGGAATCAGACAGTCTTGGTTAATGGGGCTTTGTCACAGAAAGAGGAAGTGACCAGCAGTGTGCCACAGGGGTCAGTGCTGCGACCAGTCCTCTTCGGTATCTTCACCAGTGGCATCACAGAAGAATTGGCAGGAGGGTGTGCCTGTTTGCAGATGATTTAAAGAGGGACTCTGGTAAACATACCTTACTTTTGTCAGCAGACTTCTTGTTCCCTAAGCAACAGAATCGCAAGTGAAATACTTAAAAAAAATGCAGTGTTCGTTTTAATTTTAATAATTATTAGTCACAAAACCAGAAGTGCAAACACTGTGCGTGAATCACGTTGGTCTGAACTGAGCGGTGCTGGACGCCTTCTCCTGAGCCGCCTTTCGGACTGCAGTAATGGCTAGCACTGAAGAAAGTTACAGCTCATCAGATGAAAGGAGATTTATCCCTCTGATGTTGCCACCAAAGATTCATATTGTTTGGACCCACTGTACAGTGACGAGGAGTCAGTCCGTCCTCCGTCCCAGCAGTTGTGAATCAGAGAGCCCGTCTTGACCCTACCTCATGGTGGGTGTATGTTCCTTTACTTTACTGTTCTGTCAGTGTCTTTGTGTAAAAGCAGACAGTTGTGACCTAATGTGTCCCCTGAAACATGGGCTTTCTTGTGCTGTTACGGGTTATCTAATAATGTACACTACAGTTGCGACCATCCAACAATTGTCAGATGAGACTATGTACAGTTTGTGTTGTGGCAGGAGGGGATGACAACTGTCCCCACATTTGTCACACATAACTTCTGATTATAATTTCAGCAAAGTTTACATGTGTAACAAACAAAGCAATTTGTAAAATAAGCGGTGCATTCCTTGTTGGTCAGTCAGGAAGCTGAACTGCATGAAACAGCACCATTGCAAATGCACTAAGTGTGGTATGGTTCAGCTCCAAGCAGTTAGTGAACCCCAGAATGCCATTGTGCCCCAATAATATTCTGGTTTCCTACGGCAGATACATAGATGATCCAAGCTCCTTGGTCATGTCTGGCCAGTGATAGTCGGACAATAAATGACCCCACAGGCAGAACTTTCAGCAATTTAGTCAAACTGATCTGTCAATTTAATTTTATCCTGAAAGAGATCGCATTTAGTATAACTTATGCAGCTTGATGAGCAGTGGTGCTCTGTGTCTCTGTAATTGGTCTGCTGAGACTAGTGAGTGTTAGGGCAAGAGGATCACCCGCTGTGGGTCTGTCCACCACCTGGTCATTGGTCGGTCTGGCCACACTTTAAAAACTCTGAGTCCTGCCAAGTCATTTACACAGCACACTGTACCCTGGACCTACAGTCACCCCAGCACACCACAAGTTACAGAAGCACATGGGGAGCTGTGGTCCCAGTCCTGCACTGATGACTTCTGTGTGTCACCACTAAATAAAATTATTAATTGGCACAAATGCACTTGTGGCTCAGAGCATGCTGGAACAAGAAGATAGACAACAACAGTGACTTATCCAGTGATTGTTCTCCTGAACTGACAGTCTGACTGTCACGCATGGCAAGACGGTCAAGTGTCACAGGGTAAAGGCTGCAGCACTCTCTGCTGCTTCCGGGTCAAGCAGTCAATGTGCCGCCCATCTCCGCGGTGTCACAGTATGTTTTGACAACCAGATTCAAGTAAGTGGACATGGTTACCTTTGGGGACCGATGGACACCCACTAGCTGGCACTCACGGCAACTGAGCAGAGACACAAAATGTGTTATTTTAGCGGCAAAAATGGTACAGTTTGAGAGTCTGCAGTTGCACTGTGGCTGTGATTAGGTCCAACCTCCCCACACACATAGACTGAGTAGTGTGTCTAGTGGAATGTTATGGCATGCAGTGTCCATTTGCAATTGTCTCTACCCAGACACAAGCAGCCTAGATTCAGGAATCACACCACTAGCCATCATACTGTTTTGTACAGTGGACACTAACTGAGGTAATGCGGTGGCACTGTGGCTGTGACTCAGGTCCTCCCCAACAGACACATACACACAGACACTGAGTAGTGTGTCTAAGCAATGTCATGGTCTGCAGTAGCAATCTTTGTACAGTGGATGGCACGTTACATGTGTACATGCCAGCACGTAACAAATGAAGTAATGTACAGTGGTAATATCTCTGTTACTCATGTCCTCCCCCAGGCACATACACACAGACACTGAGTAGTGTGTGCCAAGCAATGTGATGGTATGCAGTGGCCATTGTTTTACAGTGGAGAGTACATGAGGCATGTACTGTGGCAGCACGTAACAAATGAGTAATGTACAGTGTGACTGTCACTCATGCCCCCCACAGACACATACACGCAGTGGTTTGTATATGGGGGATGTAGCGTTGTAAATAATTGATTAGCATTTTTTCTTGGGACCATAGTAACTGTACAGAAAGTATTTATATAGATATTCTACAAGTACTGTCAGTTAAACTCAGTGAGGCAAGATCTACTCATTTTCACAAAGATTTTGCAGTTTTATGAGCAAAACACTAATCAATTGTTAGAGTTCAATAAATCCCTGGATGTACCTGCCAGCAGCTACCAATGAATAACAAGGTGGCACCGTGTTTGTGACTGCCCCCCGACACTTACACACAGTGGTCACTACATGTGGATGTACCTGACAGCACATTACAAATAAGTAATGTACGGTGGCACTGTGGCTGTGACTGCTCCCCACAGACACATACACAGAGAGACTGAGAGTAGCCCCATGCAATGTGATAGTATGCAGTCAGCATTTGAAAAGGTCTGTACCATGACACAACCAGCCTAGATGCAGGATTTACACCAACACACATCATACAGATTTTGCAGTGCACAGTACACGAGGTATGTACGTGACAGCACGTTACTCAAGCAATAAGGCACAACAGGGTGTGGGTTATGGTGATTTACCCACGCCTTTGTGTGGTGTGTCATGAGGTACAACCAAATGATTTAACTACCTAAGAAGTGTTTAAACTGCCCAATAACTCACACCCTGGAGTGCATTATTGCGATTCTACAACGGACTCAGGTATGAAATAAAATTAAAATGTGTTTAATTCTGTTTTTATAAACACCATTCTTCAACCGTGGGTTATGCAGCATTTACCAATGGGCATGTGACATGTTTCAACCACTGAGGTTGCAGGACTTTCACAAACTATTGTATAACAATAATTATACAATGGAAAGAAAATTTCTTGGTCTCTCATTGCTCAGTCTTGGATAGACCCTGCTGTTATTCCAGCCCAACATCACGGGTCTACTCTCAGCCTCACTGTGAACCTGTAGCTGATCTATATGATGACCTAGAGGAACTCTTTTTGCATCTCCTTAAGAAACAAAAATATTTTTCCACACTGAAAAACATTCTTTAAAATTATTTTATTTTATATATAACAACGAGCCATTGTAATATCAATAATACCCTCCAGGGTTTGTATCATTTGGGATAACATTACACCTCAGTTGTTGGACGACTCGCCTGCAGCCTCATGCCCAACCACCTGAGGCACGATGTTGTCCCAGCACGACACATACCCTGAGAGCATTATTGCTTAACTAATGTACAGTCTAACTGTGGCTGTGACTCAGGTCCTCCCCTCACAGACACATACACACTTGTGGGATGTACCTACCAGCACATTACACATAATTATACAGTGGGTATGAAACTCCTGTAACATCTTTGCTCAAAACAGATCACATGAGTGTGGTATATCCTGTAATAACCCACATCCTGTCATGCTGTATGTAGCTTAATAATACCACAGCACAGGGTGGCGTGATGTGTGCTATACCAGAGACCGCCCAGGCGTAATGAGACCCGACACCACAGGTGGAGGGCCTTATAGCCCTGAAGGTCAGGTATAGTCCAATACTGCCCACCCTGGAGGGTATTATTGCGCTTAGAAAATGGGCACTGTGGAAAAAAGTGACATAAAATTGTTAATAAAAAATTATTTATAGTAAGTTTTGTGATTAAATAGTTCCTCCACTTGTATATGAATGAAGGACTTTTGTCCTTATGGAGACTCCATGCTTATAAAGCCAGTGGAATGCTATTGTTGTCACCAGGGCAGATTGTTTCTTCAGTTAGACTCCCCATCATGGAACAGTTTTGCCTCCCACACCATGTTATACTAATTTCGTTTTTGTTTCAGAGTAGCTTTTAAATCTTTCCTTAATTCAGATGCCAAGAGCTGTTCGTGATGGGATTAGGGATGAAAGTCGGAGAGTTACCATTACAGCCAGGTTTGATCGCGGTAAGTTTTAAACCACGCAAGTATCTTTTGTAAGAAGGGTTTTCGGAGGCTGGAGGCAGTCGAGAGCGACTTGGTAGAGATTATTTTATTTATTTGTCAGAAGTATGGCAGGCAGCAGGAGACAAGCAGTATTAAGCAGATTTTGGGACAGGCACACGTTGTCCTGAAAAGCCGTGCTGCTGAGAATGCCACTGATTTGAAGCCAAAGGGATTGATGGCTTCTTTTTTTTTCAGTCTTTCTTGTATCTCTCAGGACCACAAAACTAAATGCTGGAGGTGTTTCTTTTTTATTGTTAAATAAAACAGCATTTGTTGGGGAACGAGTGAGCCGCCAACTGAAGGAGGGAGAGAGCGTGGTCCGCTTCTTTGAGAGTCAGATGTGGATATTCATGGATCAGGAGAGAAGACAAAACTAAGTCTTCTTTTATTTTCTGTCTTTTTTTAAATGTGCCCCTACTACTGTTTGCCGAAATAAGATGATGATGGGATGGGGTTTTCTCAGCCACCAACTCGACCGCTAAGCAGGAGAAGAAAATGGTGGTAGTTTGAAAGCTGAACATTCTAACTGGCCCAATAAGCTCAGTGATCAGGTCAGTTGCCACTGGCACTTATTGTATCCCGGGTCTGTTCTCAGATAGACCAGAGGGCTGGGTAGGTAACTAGCCAATCAGGAGACAGAGTTTTACTTGCCCATTTTCTAATGCTTAAATAATGTATGGGGTGACTGTGTCTGTGAGTCAGGCTCCCCAAGACACATACACACAGACACTGAGTAGTGTGCCCCAGGCAATGCGATGGTATGCGGTACCTGGAGACATGGAGTGAGTCAGCATCCAATGTGTTTTCTACTGTTCTTGGAAGTTGCCTGTAGTCTGTGGGTGCGTGACTGTAGGTAACAAGTTTTGGACGTCACTTCGAATGGCAATGCCCATGATGGTCTTAGCAACTAAGTGTTATGTGGACAGGGAATGGACATCCATGCAATGGCACCGTCACATGTCAACGGCAAAAATAATAAAGAATGTCAATTGTCATTACATGTTTCTTGTTTTTCTTAAGGTGCACTTGTGGGAACTGTGTAGTGATGCCCACTGAGCTTGAATGTCACTGCTGCCAAGAGATCAATCGAGTACTTGAAAGATGACTGATCTCCCCAGTGTTGTACCTGACTCTGATGTACCTTCCTGCATCACTGAGCACCCTGGATTTGCTGAAGTCTGCTTAAGTATATGGGTTCTGGAGACAGTTCACGCTGCTACAGGCGGTACCACAACAATGACGGCCTGCCTGTGAATGAGTATGAAATCTGTTAATATTTTTTTTCTACATAAACTCAGTCATGTACCCTTTGCCAGTACGTGTAAATAGTGGGGATACTTGTAAGTCAACTTTATTTGGGCCAGCACAAATTCATTCCTCTTAATTGTGTCATTTGTTCACTTTTTTATATCAGTGATAGACACATTTTGTAAATTTCAGATTTTTATTGAGCAGTGCTGCACAGTGTTGGCCCACTGTTGCAGCTGGGTTATGCTGCATGGCTTATCTCACAGTACTGCATCACCATTGCTTTCATAATGACATGGGATGGGAGTCACTGGCAGTCAAAAGGGAAGAAGGAGACTTGGGCATCATCATCATCATCGATGATCTGAAATCATCCAAGCAGACCACTAAAGCAGTAGGCAAGGCTAGGGGATGTTGGGTTGTATTAGTAGAGGAAACAGAAGTTGGAAGAGGGTGGTAATAATACTGCTTGACAAGACACTGCTTAGGCACCATGTGAAGTACTGTGTGTAGTACTAGAGGCCACACCTTCAGAAGGACATTAACCAAATTGAGGCAGTCCAGAGAATGGAAAACAAAATGGTGCAGGGACTGCATCACAAAACATATGAGGACAGATTAACAGAGCTCAATATGTATTCCCCAGAGCAAAGCAGGGAGATAGGTGATATGATCAAACATTCAAACACCTTAAGTGCATGAACAAGGAGAAAGTGTCTAACATGTTTCAATATAAGAGAAGTAGCAGGACAAAAGGACACAGCATCACATTAGAGGAGGCCGATTAAGGGGTAAAGTCAGGAAGTTCTTTTTCACAGAAAGGGTGGTGGATGCATGCAATGGCCTACCTCAGGAAGTGGTGGATATGATACAGTTCAGGGATTCAAATATGCATCGTATAGGCATAAGGGAGCAATACAGAGGGTTATGAATAGATAGGCCATTGACAGAGCAAAGTCCAATGGCACATTTATGAGGTACCACACGAAATTGGCATACTGGTTGGGCCTTCGTCCTTATCTACTGTCTACTTCTGTGTTTCTATGTGTCTGTGTTTCTCATGTTCTGTGAACAAAGAAAACACTATAACACAGTAATGAAAATGTTTTTTAAAATGATAACTTTTATTCTTGAAAACAACAAACGTTGAATAATAGGAATAATGCATGACACTGTGGGTGTTATGGTGTTGTAAAATCCCTTCTCTGATGTTTGATGCCCTGGGCCTGTGGAGTGGGGCACAACCAGCACAGGCGGGATTGTTTGTCAGCATAACACCAATCATGTCAGTCATTATTCCTTTATTTAACGCTCACAAGACATCATTGCAACACTATTTCATCCTGTCAGTAGATATTAACAGTGTGCTGTTATCAGCTTGCAGTCATGGCTACAGTACCAATCTTGTCATACAATTGCGTATGTAGACATGCAGTTGCTGTGTGACATATAGTTTGGTTCACAAAGTTCATTAGCAGAGTGCAATAAAACAAGCAATATTCATTGTGAAACAGCATGTTTCTAAACAACATTAAAACATATAGTGAAATTGATTGACTTTGCAGAGAATCATGAAAAATCCATGACATGCAATTGTTAGATGCAAACTGAAGTGAAACGATTAAAATTTGTTTTGTTTTTTTATCTGTTTTTACCATTAACGCCCACTGTTCCCCTCTCCTTTGGGCTTCACAGTGCTCCATGACACAGTGGACATCCTCTTCATGGGCCACCTCAATCCCTTATATCGCAGCCGGCTCGAAGAGTATACTGGTGTATCCGTCACTGGGCGGGTCCCTCTCCTCAAGGAGGAAGGCACCAGGAGGCTTACCAGCCACTCTTAATTAGGCCCCTGGAAGTGCTGCTAAGGAAGATGTTGTCCGTGGAGGTTGTGGCGTTGTTGCACAGCCGGGGAGCCGTCATCCGTTGAACACAGTGAGCCATTTTGGGTTATCTAGTGTTCCCCTTATTGCACCGCTCTGAACAGTGCCCCAGTCTCCACTGGGAGCTGCTGTTGAGCAAGGTCACCACTTCCCCACCCCAAAGAGGAGAGCAGTCCTCTGGATGCTCAATCCTTCTTCTCGCCTGTCGAACCCCGCGTCCCAAATCCATTTCTGAACCAGGGTCAGCGGCGTGGTTCGAGGTGTGATGTCAGGCACCTCAACCCTCAGTGCCACCAGGCCGGCTGACAGCCACATATCTGACAGTATAAATTGGTCCTTTTATTTGCTTGATTCTGATAGCTTGTACCCTCCACCCCAACGTTGGTACACATTATGGTGGGAGAGTGCATGGCCCAGGACATTGTAAGTCTGTTGATGCTAATTTATAATACAGTTTACTGTGATTGTAAAGCATCTTAAGAGACAGTGACAGCAGTCACTTGACTACTATGGTCCGTACTAGTTAACTGACTGCTGTTATTTTCCCTAATATGCTTGCAATGGGGAAAAAAACGACCTTGAGAAATAGCACCTACACGCACTCTGCGCCTCCCTGGTCAGACGTTACAATGTCACAGAGCATGTGTGCGGAGTAGGGCTTGGGGGTCAGCAATCAGCTGTAAGGGATCTTCTATCTGATGATTCTATGCCACTTATGATCCATTCAAAAGAAGAAGTAAACTGTTTTGTAGTACATGTTTGGTTACTGCCAGCTGCAGACAATGTAACGGATTGTGCTATGAAGTGCAATACCTTACTTTGTACATTTCATTTAACAATGATCTGTGTTATATGTCATTATTACAGTTCAATTACTGAACAATGTTTATATTTGTTTTTTCAGCCAGCACAGATTCCTGTCCTACCGCAGCTTTGTCCGCTGGTGTTGGGGCTGGTTGGGAAGGAAAGTTAGAGTGGTGTTGCCAGCCTGTGTTGTGAACTGGATAAGGGCATACTCTCAACCTTTTATCACCCAAATGTGTGACAAGATGTGTGACAACTGGACAAAATGTGTGACAGATCCTCAAACATGACATTGCAAGCTCAGAATACTGTGGAAATAAGAGCACCAATGTTTATAATGTTTGCTGATAACCTAGCATCTTATATTATTACATTTCTGCTTAAAAGTCTCAGTGATCAGTGTGGAATGTCACCTTCTCAATGTGGAACAGAGGGTTTCTGAAGGATGAAATGAGTGTCGTACCTTGTAATGTGTGACAGTTGAGAGGTATGGATAAGGGAGTGGCCATCAGAACAGTATGTGGGTTTCTGCATGCTGACTGACCCGAGAGCCGTACTATGGAATTGTCAGTTTCTTTTCCAGCATTCAATGGCCATCTGTTTGTCCACTGGTGGAAATTTTAAGTTAACGGAGGTGGACTTCCTTGTTATACCACTCTTGTTTTGGTTTGCCCGCTATACAGCACTTCTAGGGTTGTTAGCATGTCCTCCACAAATGCTGAAATTGAAAAACAGTCATGAGTAACAGTTATACAGCACATTTTGTATTCACTTACTGTTTTGTACTTCATATGGCAATGTGTTGTTGATCTGTCATCTCAAATATTGAGATACCATCATGAACTAAGTGTATAATACTAATGCAAACAGTATGCAGAGTATATTGAAAAGGACGGTTGCTTTAAAGATACCTTGTCTCCTCCCCACCCTGCTTACCACAAATAAACACAGGTTGTTGTTTTGTAATGTTACAGTGATGATGCAAACAAATGCTATCACGCACTGGTCTTCATAGCCCACTACCTTTTAGCTGCATGAGCCAACATAAGCAAAATAGTTACTGAACTGTGATAGCAGTTTCGTCAAGCGGATTGTAACTGGCACTGAAGCATCTGCCAGCCTATCCCTTACAGCTTCCTCGAGCTGTGGTGGGATCCTCAAAACTGCAACCCACTGTCGACCCTCTTCAGAAACGGACTCGGTGCTGATGAGTAGGCAGGGTGGGAGTTTGACCCAAGGGTAAGTGGAAGAAAAACCAAATAAAATTCAACCACGTGCTATCTGATATGGTGACATGTGGCCATGGCAAGTGCGTGGGACAGAGAGCACAATCCAACTTAATAGTGGCTATTTTGAAGCATGTTCTTAGCCATTTTAAACAGTCTGAGTGGAAAAGTAAAGCAGTCACTTAATATGGACAACATACAGTTGTTTGGTGCTTGCTCACCCCAGCGCTTTCTGTGGTTACACGTCACAATGTAATTGAGTGACTGGTACCGGTTGTGCAGCGCGGGTACCGTAAGATGTAAGTATTTGATGACCGATGCTGTGGTGCCACTTACGATCCGTCCAGCAACAAATATAATATATGGTATCATTCACAGTTTAGTTGGACATGTGTCCATTGATATTTCTGCCGCGATATTATTCATGACTTTACGGAACATTGTTGGTTGCTGAACAAGACCTATTCAGTACCAGGTCATTTACCTGTAATTCATTGTTCTGAAATGACTGATTTTGGTAAATAAAATGTAAAGCTTACCATAAGATGTGTTCACTGTTTTGGGTCTGACCACTCCTGCACCACCTTTGTACTTTGGTATGTCAACAGTGAAGCACGCTCTCTTTCAGCAGACACTGCCTGTTCTCTGCCCGAGTTGCTGTTGTAGTGAATGGCTGCTAGTAGCATTCTGTGAGTACATGAAACATAGGTGTAAACAATTTGACTTAGTAATAGCAAAAGTTTGCTATACGCTTAATTTATTTCTATAATACTGACAGTCACACATGTAAAAGTCTCACTTTTCATTACATGGTTAACAAATAATAAAGTATAGCAGTCACACATCTTTGTTATGCACTGTTTAGAATTTTAAAAGTTGTTAACCACACTTCCAAATTGCAAACAATGGCATAACAAAAGAATGCACCAGAGTTCCATACCTGTCACACATAGAATGCAAACAGTGTTTTTTGACCATACACTATAATAGATAATGGTTGGGGATTGGGTGACAACTACGATAAAATCCTCTGTGGTTGGTCAGGGGCAGTTAGAACTCCTTTAGCTGTGCTCAAGGTTTACCATGTTGCCCTAGAAACCACTGAGGTGATTACAGCGTGGTAATCACCCAAGCCTCAGACATTATACTCTATACTCTATATTATATACTATTAAGACATCAGATTATGCCCTATTGTTTATCAAGCGCTGTATGGTCACTGCCTTCAGTAGTGACCAATTGTAGCATCCTCTACATCCCTACAAGGTCCTCCATTTCTCTTTGTTGCTCAGCAATGCAGCCTTACTGCGTAAGTGTCCCTGCATTTCTTGAACCATTTCCAAGTACTACCATACATCAGCTTTCCATGCAGCAGATTCCATGGTTCCGAGTAGCTCGTGGGGCTGCTTCATTCTTTCCCCAAAACACTCCCATTGACTGTATTTCATTTGTACAGTTTCAAGCACAGTACTTTTTACACACACTGAAGATGGTAAATGACATGTCAGTTATATTAAAGAAACATTAATGATTACCTTGTGTACATCCCTTTGTAGCTGTACGCTAAACTTTTCGTGTGTACTGGATCACAAGGCTGTGAAAGCTCTCCAATGATGAGGTTTGATGGTTTGGGGATAGCTTTTGACATCTCGTTTCACCATGGCTGTGCCAAGGACATTTCAACTTTCTCATATGCCTTCTCATCTGATTGAGACAATTGCAATCAATTTATTTCTGCACTACATGTGCTCATTGAAACCTAATTGTAAAGTTTTCATGTAACACTGTAGGTCTCTAGCAGCAGAGGACCTGTGTTGTGTGATTTACACATGACTTCCATTGTTTTGTGGACTGACAACAACAGAAGACGTGTGTTAATCAAAGTGCTACAAATGCCATGAACTTCATAACAGCTATTATAAATGAACCAGTTGTTTAACATGTGCAGGATATGAATGAGTTAACTGTTCAGGACTTACACATAGGGTGGGATATTCAAAAGGGTTGTGCTATGTGCAAAGGGTTGCGCCAGCGCAAGTCCGAATGCGCCATTCTGAGATATTCAGCGGAGGCAGTTGCGCCACTGAAAACATGCTGAGCAACAGCGCAATGCAAATGAAGGTATGCGCAACTGAAGGGGATGGATCCATGCATAAAGTGCGCACGCGAGCATTCAATGGTTTATGTGAATGCGCAACAGTGGATCAATGGAAGTTGCCACTTATGGTGGAAATGAGCCAAAATAAAAGGCTCAAGGGAGAGGCACAAGAATGCGACAGGGAATGGTCATGAGGCAGCAACAGGAGCAGGCCACAGCAGCAACCAGTGCAGGCCAGGGAGTAGGCAGGACAGAATAGTGGCAGCTGAAGGTGTGGGGCCACAGAGTTCGGAGGGCCAGTAGATGTACCCGTGCAGTGGAGGTAGCAGTCAGGACAGTGGGGGAACAGAACAACAACAGGGGGGGACACAAGCCAGGGAGATGGACAGTGCCAGCTTCCACATGGAAGCTGTAGTGAGGGGTGAGAAGGCATGCTGCAGGGATACATGGCTGTGGAAGGGCCCGTTGGTGGTATGCCCCCAACAGGCAGTACCATGCCTGCATCAGCTTTGAGCTGTATTCGGAAATCAAGATTGTGGGCCAGTATCACCTGAACAGGGCAATACTGAGGCGGCTCTGTGAGCTGTGTAGTGATGTGATGCAGGCACCCTCATGATGGAGTCACGCTCTGTCATTGGAGACAAAGGTAGCAGCCTGCATGTGCTTGCTCACCACAGGTACCTTCCAGAGGCCAACAGGGGACACCACAGGCATAACACAGTCGGCCACATCACGCATCCTCTTCAATTCCTCAGTGCACTGCTGCCACATGCTGTGGAGTACATCCATTTCCCCAGTACCGCTGCAGAGCGTACAGCAAACATACAGGAGTTCCACAGGGTAGCACGACGCCTGGCATGCTAGGGTGATAGACTGCACCATGTGGGTTATTCACACACCACCTGGCCCTGATTGGGCCGTATATCACAACTGGAAGGGGTTCTAGTGTCAACTGCCAGGTGGTGTGTGATGCCAGTGGGTGCATCATCAATGTCTGTGCCACGCACCTGGTGGAGCAATGATTCATTCATATGGTACCAGTCTGCACTGTGCCATCGATTCAAGAGTGGGACATCCCCACAGGACATCTATGGGTGAGTATGCATGTAGGAGTGGCAAAGTTGGGGCAGGGTGGGCATGCCACAGGTGCCATGGGGTGGCACACAGGGCTAGGGCAATAGGGTCCTGAACATGACACTAGTCTCCACTATCTCCACACAGGTGACAGTGCGGATACACTCCGTCCTGGCTGCTCACACCCTACTGGCGCCCCACGCACCCATCGCAGCAACGCTCAATGAGGTTACATGCCGCCACACGCAACATCATTGAGTGGGTGTTTGGGATGCTGAAGGCACGCTTCTGATGCCTAGACACCTCCGGCAGTGCCCTACAGTACCAGCCCCTCAAGGCCTGTGGGATATTTCTGGCCTGTTGTATCCTGCACAACATGGCCAAAGACTGTGGGATAGCTGTACAGGTCGAGGAGGGGACAGTTATGGGATGCTGGTGGCGCTGGTGATGATGGGGATGAGGAGCCCCTGGACGGCGTGACCCACGACTGATCCGGCTGGTCCAGCTGCACGGGGACACCATCACAGAGGAGCACTTTGCACAACACAGGTAAGTCATGGGGCCATGTGCAACCAGCACTGTCCAGGGCGCAACCCACATACACACAGGGTAACACACCAGGGGATGGATGGCGAGGCAGTGGAAGGCACATGCACAAACACACAACCAGGGAGGGTGAATAGTCACAGCCACATGGACAGACAGACACACACACACACACACACACACACACACCAGGCACAAAGTGCATAGGGCAGGTGCACTGCAGAGAGCAGGAACAGACATGTCAAACACACACATCCACAGGCCACCTCCACCACCTGTACTGTCCATGTACATGTGTCAGATGCTGGGCATCCTTGCACCTTGGTGTACAGTGCAATGCAGGCATCATCATGCACACGACCCATGGACAGCAGTCGGGTGGATGTGCAGGTGGTCCGTGGTCGGCTGTGGGCAGGGCACCCACTGGTGCACTGCCCACTATGACACATTGCACACAGGGCTGCACCAGACAGGGCCCGCACTGAGAGACAGGTCAGTCATGGCACTGTGCCATGGCCACCTCAGATGCGTGGGTGGCCCTGCTGAGATCCAGTAGCACTGGCAGGCTGAGCATGGGCCACTGGGTGGCCGCGATGGACCACCAGGGGTCCCTGCAGCAAGCATGACAGCTTGTCCGCACAGGGTTGCAGCATGCGAACATACCTGCACCAGGAGTGCTTAGGATGCCTCAGCAGAAACCCGGCATCAGAGGCTGGGTGTCATGATGCCAGGAACAGGAGTGGATAGTGTACTGCGTGGCGTGCGGGCACAGGGCACCTGACTGTGTGCCAATCGCGGCCACGAGCAGCCACCAATGCTTGGGTCTGCCTGTCGTGGTGGCGGTCACATCCATCCGCGTTGGACAATCCTTGCAGAGATCATCGCATTGTCCCACTGTGCCCTCCACAGCCACACACAGTGCCCTCCACGGATGTTGCAACCCGCATCTGCTGCTGTACTGATGCCGCGGCAGGTGGGTGTGCTCATCAAACGGGTTGTCTGCCACATCGGCAACCTGTCCCTCAGGGTGTGGAAGGGTCTGATGCTCAACACCCCTTGAGGGTGGGCACTGTTCACCAGGACCAGGTATGGGCAAGTCAACAGGCGGTGTACATGCCTACCGCTGAACCCTGTACCCCAGACCTGGTGGGTGACTGCTGCGTGCCCCTCTGCCTGCTGTGCCCAAGGGACCAGTCATTCCACTGCTGTGTCTGCAGCAGTGTCAGTGACCTGCACAGCCACCGGTGCTGCCCCACTGGTGCTGACAGGCACAGCCTGGGACTGTGCTGACGTGCTGGCACACACGTTGGAACCAGCTAGGTCCGGGCGTGAAGCTGTCCTGCTGTGTGTCCATTATGTGACACACATGTTACTGCCCATAGCGGTCATTGCATCATCAATGGTGCAGGTTCATGCCGATAGCTACAGCGTGCTGGCATGCTTGCATACTGTGACCACTGAGACACTGGAAGGGCACCCCACACCTGTCTCACCCGACATCAGAGATGGCAGCCAGGTGTGCACACTGAGTACAATGCATGCCAGCTACCAGCAGAGGTGGATGGACCCTCCTCCAACTCCAGCTGGATGTCCACAATGGACAGGCCCTCCACCACTGTCCCTGCAGGCGCTGGGATCTGTAACAGAAAGTGAGAACATGTTAGTGCATGGGATCCACCTCCCCCCAGCGACCATAAGTCATACCGTGCAGTGATAGGCTACCACGGTCTGGAAGCCACCTCCCAGGGCACGCTGGATGTGCTTTTCACGCCATGGATGCAGCAAAAGACGTCCTTTGCTGGGGTCCGCTGCACCTCCAGTTGGCCTCTGCCTGTGGCAGCGCATGCCGCCTGAGGACTGCCACCTTCTCCTCACCCTCCTCCTGTTGGTTTCCCATCTTCTTTCATTCCTTACACGGAGCACTGGTGGCTTCCCGGTGCAGGTTTACAGCGATGAGCTACCCTCCCATGCAGCAGCACGGAGCCTGAGGGGTGCCCGCCGTCCACTGAGTAGTAGCTCTCTTCCTCCAGGTAGGCCTCGAAGAGTGCCTCTGTTTCAAGCTTTTGTGAGTTGGGCCTCTTCTTGCTTCATCATCCTCCCTCACCCATTCTGGCTCGACCATGTCACAGTCTGTATGGGTGGTAGTGGACACTGTCTGCAGTATACTGCACTATCCTAAGACCATAGTCCAGAACATCCACAGTATGCAACCCATCCTATCACCTGCAGTAACCGAATATGGCCACTGCAGATCAATGTCACTTACATTTATAGCATAATGCATGCAAATTAGGAGTGGAGCAACTTTAATGAGATGCAAATGGGTGCTGCTGCATGCATTAGATATGGCTGATCAGATGATTTGCATATGATGGCTGAATGTTGGCGCTGTTGCACTTTGTGCTATCACGGGCTGAGCACGGGCTGAGCCAATGGCGCAGTTCTGGACCGCGTAGTACACCACTCGCGCATGCCCAGGTAGCTTACATGGCATCTGCTGCGCTGATCACGTGCTGTACACAATCAGCAATACAGGATGTATTACGGTTGTGCCAGTGGCGCTGGCGCTGATTTTTTCACCACCAGCGCTGTGGCACAGCCTCGCAATAGTCACGCTAGCTTTAGGCACACAGGCAACCATCGCTGGACATGTAGATGTTCGATGGTGCTGTGCATGGCCTTGTGCCAGAGACCCATGACCTTATGCTCGACCTTTTCCCTTGGCTGCCTGTAAGTATGGCATGCTCTGCAGCTCTATCATGCTGTTGTTCATTAACGGTCGCTAGGGAACCGACGCTGTGGTGAACAGTGCGATAGGGACTGATGGGTTGCATATTGCACAACATTTCCACATCAGGTTTGCCGCACTGTGGAGTGCTATATTACCTACTATCAACCTGCAGACATGGAATGCAGGAGAGCTCCAGTGAGAGGGTGCATTGAGGTGACCAACCTGGTGGCTGTGGTGGAGCCTCACCATGGGCCACTGTTTGGGGAGAACCCTGAACATGGCCCCCACCCATGTGTGGTAGCAGGTGGCCAGTGATCTGAGCAGGCCACTGGGCACCGTGAGAACACCGAGCAGTGCAGACACGGTACAGTGACCTGCACAGAAGGGAGTGGGCGCTGCTGTTGTGCCTCAGGTCATGTGCCAAGAAGGAGTGTTGTGCCTAGGCCAGGTGGGTGGGCTGTCTATGCACCTGTATTGTCCGCATGGGTAACAATGTGTATTGTGACCAGAGCATGGGGGAGGGTTGGTCCATGGTTGGCTGTGACAGTGTTTGCAGGTGTGTGATGGCGGTCTGACTGTGTGGTAGGCACACTCATTGGGCAGGGGCTGTCTGCTTTGGGATCTCACTAATGTGTTTCTCAATGTTTGTTTCCTACAAGTGTGGAGGAGCAGAGGAGGGCCCAGGATGAGGCACAGAGGGGTGCTGCGGTGGCTGGCTGGTGGTGGCAGCAGTGTAGGCCCACAGCAGCAGCAGCAGCTTGATGTAGGTGAGTGTCATTACATCATGGATGCTATTGCATGCTATGGGGGAGGACATGGCCACCATCCATGGACAACACTGCCATGCACGCTGGCGTGTGACAGTCAGCACTGTCTGGTGGCACTGCATGTCTGTGAGTGCGTCACTGGTGGTCCATGCATGCACTGGGCACATGGCTGTGGTACTAACTTCCCACCACATAGCCATGTCACTGGACAGCCTTGGTTGCGCTGTGCTGGGCATGGGGTGTGTGTGCAGGCACACATGGCTGTTGCTGCCTGGTTGGGCTTGGTTTGTGCACGGTCACCGTGAGTGGGTGCAGTCCATCACAGGGGGGGCACTGGCTGTATGCCATGCATATTGTGGGCTTGTGGTTGTGGACTGTAACAGGGTCCTGTTATGAAGAGAAATATCAAAATTTACAAGATGCCCCCCTCATACTTTTCAATTTTCACTTATCCTGTCTGCTTCTATATTCAGTATTATCCTAATTTTCTTGTCAGGGTGGCTAACCTGGCAATCTTTTAAACCTTTCTTTACTGTCCCTGATTATCTTTAAAACAATCTAGCATCCAAATCTTGATAAGCTGAAAAGCAGTCAGCTGAAATTCTAGCTGTGAGGAATTTCATAAAAACAAGCATTATGCAGCACATATAAAGAAAATATGTTGAGGAGACTACTGTGTAAAAAAAGATTTACTAGAATTGTTGTCTTAAATAAATGCATGTTTACTTTCTGGCAATTATTTTAAAGCAAATAGAATCCTGAAGCCTTGCAAGGAAGACAGATAGGAGCTGGCTCATCTGTTTTTCCTTGCCATGATTTGCAGATTTTAATTCAGTCTTTAACAAAGTGTTTCTTTTCTTTCTGTATTAAAACATTAAAATGATTGTGTACCTGAATGTTTGCTTCTCCTGCTGAGGTCCTCTAGGATGGCAGCCTACAAAATAGCTGCTTTTATAGTATTCAGGTAATGTGATGTCACGAATAGGGGAGGGGCCCAGTTCAAGACGCACCCCTTCTGAAAGTATATAAACCCTCCACTAGGAGACCTGTGTAGATGGATAGAGAGAGGAGAGTCAGTATTCGACTGACCACAGAGCAAGAAGGTTGTGTGTGTGTTTCACACAAAGTGCTGTACAGATAAAAGGAAAGGAAAAGGCACCAGAGTCTGTGGAAGAAGTATTTCTGTTTTTGGGGTGAAGACTAACACTGATTGTTTCCTTTCTATGAACTTTAAGTTAAGAATATTTTTTTGTTTTGTTTTGTTTTGTTTTTGAAATAAATTGATAAATCATACCGTATGCTTTTTATGCATCTTAAACCTTTGGTCTGGACATCTGTTATTTCCCACGCTTCTACACTGGTGTCAGAAGTGGGATATAACTGGTACGTCGAGACTGCCTGGGGAGTATGCTGCCAGGGGTACTGGGTTAGGCACCCTAACAGATGGAGGAAGAGGACCTGACAAAGAAAGATGTATATCATGTACTAGAGCAGTGACTGAAAAACTGGTATTCAGTTATTGCCTGGCCTAGAACCTGGAGCAAGGCCTAAAATGAGAAGAACAGAGGAGGAGAATATGGATCACGAACCCCTGAAGCAGGAGGCAGCCCAGGTGACCCAGTACCAGATGACCCCTGGAGAATTATTAAAGTGGCTGTGTATTCACCAGATCAAAATGGATCGCCAGAGGGAAGAGGATCGTCACTAGAGAGATGAGGATCATCGCCAGAGGGAAGAGAGAACAGGCGTGTTCAGGCTTGAGGAACGCGCAGCGACAGGATGAGAAATGGACGGATACCCTGAAGGCTATTCAGGCACTTGCACAAGGTCAGTCTGATCGAACTATGCCAGAGACATTAAATTAACAAAGCTGTCAGAGAGTGATGATATAGAGGCATACCTCACCACTTTGCGGATTGCCCAAACTTGCGCTTTGGCCCCAAGATCAATGGGTCATAAGATTGGTCCCATATATTTAACTGGTAGAACTCAAATGGTGTATAGCCAGTTAAGTGGGTGGACTCAAATAATTATGATCGAGTAAAAGAAGAATATTATGACGCTATGATATTAGTGTGGAAACCCTATAGACAGCGGTTTCAGTACTCGAGAATGACTCATTGGCATGACACACCGAGAGAAATCTATGCAAAATTAAAGGACTATGGTGGAAATGGCTACAACCTTTAGTAAAAACTAAAGAGCAGATGATGGATATGATTGTCATTGAACAGTTTATTCAGGTGTTACCTCATGATGTCCAGCTATGGGTGAAAGAACATCAGCCTGAATCTGCAGAGGATACAGTGAAGCTGGCAGAGGATTATATAGCTGCTCGACCCACTAGACCCAGAGGGCAACAAATACCCCACCTCAGACATCAGAAATGGTAAGGCCTTTTATTCTAATGCACGTCAGAATAATTACAGCAGGCGAGACAGAGGGGAAGAATACCATATTCTGAACTGATTTGCCATGGGTGTCTTGGCAAAGGCCACATAATGAGAAACTGTCCAAATAAGAAAAGAACTGACATGACTCACCTAGCATTGGCTAATATTGGGTATGTTGCAAATGTGGGGATTGAGACCAACAGACATTGGGTTTATTAGATACAGGGAGTAAGCAGACCTGCTGAGAGCAGATCTGGCCCGGACAGTAAAGTTACCTCAAATGATACAACAGTAATGCATACACGGGATATTCATCAGTATTACACTACAGTGGTTGAAATGACTGTCAATAATGAGCACCACTGTATGACTGTTGGCCTGGTACCTCGATTGCCAGTTCCAGTGATTATAGGCCAAGACTTTCCCACTTTAACTCACTGGTGCAAGAACAACAAGACTATGTAAAATCAGTAAATGTGGTAACCGTGCCCAAGCAAAAAACAACAGTCAGAGCCAGTGTTTTCTTTTGAAGAGATTTCTTTGAAGGAGCTGAAGGTTCAGGAAACCCAGAAAATCAAAAATCAGAAGAAAAAAAAGAGAGAAAGTGGCAGAACAACAAAGAACAGTATTGCTGGCATTTTGCCAGAAGTACCTTTTTAAAACATTATTAAGGAACAAAGCTGATGTTTCTTAAAACCTTTTTTCACAGGCTCAACAAGTAAAACACCCTGGACAATCTCATTTTATTGTAAAATAATATCTTGTATAGAGTCACTGTTGATACTACCATAAGTGAACCTGTAGAACAGCTAATGGTACCAAAAATGTATAGAGAAAGGTCATGCAGTTAGTGCACAATATTCCAATGGCAGGCCATGGAGGGAGGGATCGAACCTTGCAAAGATTACTTGCACGGTTTAGCTGGCCAGGTATACATCAGGATGTGGCTGAATATTGTCGTGGCTGTAAAGAATGCCAATGGGTTGCACAAGGGGAAAAAGAGATCAGGTGCCCTTCAGCCAATACCTTATGTCACTACCCCAATTGAGCGAATCACAATGGATGTTGTAGGCCCTCTTACCAAAAGTTCTAAGGTAACCGGTTCATATTAGTGGTATGTGATTATGCCACACGGTACCCTGAAGCTGTTCCTATGCGAACAGTTACTGCACCTCGCATAGCTGAAGAGTTAGCCAAAACATTCAGCAGAATGGGAATACCCCAGGAGATTCTCACAGACAGAGTAGTAATTTTACTTCTGTTATGTTGAGGAGTTATATCACCTCCTGGGGATATCTGCTGTGCGTACTTCACCTTACCACCCCAAAAGATGGTCTTGTGGAGGATTTAACAAAACCTTAAAAAAATGCTGCAAGTATGTTCAGGAAGAAGGTAGAGACAAATATCTCCCTTACCTCCTGTTTGCCTACAGAGAGGATACCACAGGCTACAACTGGTTTTCACCTTTTCCTTACTTTATGGTAGAAATCCCAGGGGACCCTTAGATGTGGTAAAAGAACAATGGGAGGATGGTAAAAATGTTGGCTATAGTAACATCATAGATTACATGACTGCATTAAGAGAAAGATTGGTCAAATATGTAAATATGGCTCATTTAAATGTGACCCAGAAACAAATGGGACAAAAAAAGCATATGACGTGGGGTTAAAGTGTAAAAGTTTATACCTGGAGAAAAGTGTTGTTATTATTACCTCAACAGAGAACAAACTGTTGATGCACTGGCAGGGTCCCTTTGATGTAATCAGACAAACAGGAAGTGTCAACTTTGAAATTGAAATGCCTGGTCATCGACCAACTAAGAGGGTATACCATGCAAATCTTTGAGGAAATGGATAGAAAAACCCCAGGTCCAAGCACTCTACATTCACCCTGAGCCCCAGCAGACAGAATTGGAGATTGCTTATGAGAGGCTTGACTGGCCCATGAATGATAAAAGTATACAAATAAATCCTAATCTAAGCCCTGAACAAAAGGTGGAGATAGATCAATTGTTACACTATTTTCAGGACACTTTCACATCCACCCCAGGACGAGCTAAGGGAGTAGAACATGACATTAAGGTCAACCAGCAGAAGCCCATACACCAAAAAGCCTATAGATTACCGGAAAAGATTAGGCAAGAGGTAATTGATGAGATAAAAAATGGAACAGTTGGGGTGATTGTCCTTCCAAGAGTGCATGGTCTTCCCAATGGTGGTAGTGAACAAAAGGAAGGAGGAATAAGAGTATGTTTAGACTTCCAAATAATAAATTTATTTCAGATTTTGATGGGTACCCCATGCCCAGAATAGATGATCTGTTAGATAGAATAGGAAATGCCCACTACTTCAGCACGTTAGATTTAACCAAGGGTACTGGCAAATTCCTTGGCCCCACTGCCAAGCAATAACAGCTTTTCCTACACCAATTGGATTGTACCAATTTACCACTATGCCATTTGGACTCATGGGGCACCTGCCACATTCCAACGGTACATGGACCACATCCTAAGAGCACATGCCCAGTACAGTTCAGTGTACTTGGATGATGTAGTCATTTTCAGTCATGACTGGCATTCACATTTGGTGCATTTAAGTGCAATTATTCAGACCATTAAGGATGCGGGATTAACAATAAACCCTGCTAAGTGTGCCATAGCAAGGACAGAGACCAGATATTTGGGTTTCATAATTGGGAAGGGATCCTTGAAACCAGAGATTGATAAAGTGGAGGCAGTAGCCAACAGCCCCACCCCATTACAAAGAAACATGTTCGATCTTTTGGGTTTAGCAAATTATTACCATCGATTTATCCCAGATTTTGCTACTCTGGCAACTCCCTTAACAGAGCTGACCAAAACAAATATCCTAATAAAGTTAAATGGACGCAAGCATGTGAGGAGGCCTTCAGGAACATAAAAGCAGTCCTTTGCTCAGCCCCTGTGCTAACTCAGCCCAGATTTTACAAGACCGTTTGAAATTCAAACAGATGCCTCAGAGACAGGTTTGGGGTCTGTGTTAACCCAATATGATGAAAAAGGGAACATCCAGTATTGTATATTAGCAGGAAACTTCATGACGTGAAAGGAAGTACTACGATAGAGAAGGAATGTTTGGCACTGAAGTGGGCCATAGAGTCCCTTAAGTATTACTTGTGGGAAATGATTTTGTAGTGATGACAGATCATAATCCGTTGTGTTGGATAAACCAGATGAAAGATAAAACACACAGATTATGAGATGGTATTTGTCTCTACAACCATATAAGTTTACCGTAAAACAGAGGTCAGGAACGAAGCATTTAAATGCTGATTTTCTATCTCGATATGGTGCTGCAAGAATACCAAAGTAAAATGAATATTGGTGCTAAGTAAGCACTAGACACCTCAGGAATTGTTTTGTACAGTAGTTCTGATAAGACAGTAAATATTGTTTCTGTACAGAACTAATTATAAGGGTCCCTGAGGTGGAACTTCTGAGAGGGTGGCGGAGGTTCCAACCCTTTCAAGGGTGAAGGGTCTCAGCCAACAAATAAAAACTTATTATGCTGCCTTCTTGTGGTGGGAGTGTGTAACAGGGTCCTGTTATGAAGAGAAATATCAAGAATTTACAAGATCCCCCCATACTTTTCAATTTTCACTCTATCCTGTCTGCTTCTATATTCGTATCTATCCTAATTTTCTTGTCAGGGTGGCCAACCTGGCAATCTTTAAACCTTTCTTTACTGTCCCTGATTATCTTTAAAACAATCTGGCATCCAAATCTTGATAAGCTGAAAAGCAGTCAGCTGAAATTCTAGCTGTGAGGAATTTCATAAAAACAAGCATTATGCAGCACATATAAAGAAAATATGTCAGAGGAGACTACTGTGTAAAAAAGATTTACTAGAATTGTTGTCTTAAATAAATGCATGTTTACTTTCTGGCAATTACATTTAAAAGAATAGAATCCTGAAGCCTTGGAGGAAGACAGATAGGAGCGCCCCTCATCTGTTTTTCCTTGCCAAGGCTGCAGATTTTAATTCAATCTCTAACAAGTGTTTCTTTTCTTTCTGTATTAAAACATTAAAATGAATGTGTACCTGAATGTCTTGCTTCTCCTGCTGAGGTCCTGCTATAGGGATGGCAGCCTACAAAATGACTGCTTTTATAGTATTCAGGTAATGTGATGTCACAATAGGGAGGGCTCAGTTCAAGACACACCCTTCTGGAAAGTATATAAACCCTCCACTAGGAGACCTGTGTAGATGGATAGAGAGGAGAGTCAGTATTCGACTGACCACAGAGCAAGAAAGTTGTGTGTGTGTGTGTTTCCACAAAGTGCTGTACAGACAAAAGGAAAGAAAAGGCAATTCAGGAGTCTGTGGAAAGAAGTATTTCCTGTTTTGGGTGTGAAGACTAACACCGATTGTTTTCCTTTCTATGAACTTTAAGTTAAGAATATTTTTTGTTTTGTTTTGTTTTGTTTTGAAATAAATTGACAAACGCATACCGTTACGCTTTTTATGCATCTTAAACCTTGGTCTGGACATCTGTTATTTCCACGCTTCTACATGGACAGTCATAGCCATTGATTCTGATCCCTTGTCCTAAGTGTTCGGTCCTGCACAAGATTGACCAGGCCATCCACCGCCTGCTGGAGGTGTCCACAGAGTCCCTGAACTTTCTGAGGAGATGCACTGGAGGGGTGTCCGATGATGGAGGAGCCCACGGAACAGAGGCAGCCTGCTGCTGTGCAGCCTGGGGGCAGTAGCTGCCCCACACCTACCCTTTACCCTTCCCTCACACCCTGCCTTACCTCACCAAGTTCTTTACCCTGCCCTCACCCACCCCTACCTTGTACCCATACCCCACCCTTTTCTTGTATATATCTCTCTGTACATAGTTTCTTGTTGTGTGTTCATGTTGTTGTTCATTTATAAATCTATTTTGATATGAATACTGTGGTGGTCTCTGATTTGCAGCTGGCTATGGGTGCTCAGTTGCAGTGGTGTGCATGGCATCTGGTGTGGTATTGTCCTGAGATTGTGTGTGTGTGCGTGGGGGGTGTCCCTGGTGTGGTGGTGGCTTTCAGCCGGTCTGGCGTGTGCTGCCACACACCACTGTGTGCTCCTGGTGGGTCTGGCTTGTATGGTTCTGTGGTACACAGTTGCATTGTGCCGGGAGGGCATGGAGATTACTGCAGTGCCAGTCACAGTCACTGCTCATGGGTGGTGTCTTGGGGTTCCAGTGCAGGATGTGCTGTGCATGGGGGCTGTTGTACACTTGGGTTGTCCGGCCTTTTGTGTGGCAGTCTCTGCTTGCCAGTGGGTGTGCTGGAGGACCATAGCCCAGCTGTGCTTTATGGCTTGTCCCCATGGGCCGTAGATATTCCATCCCTCCGCCAGTGATGCTGTGCTTCGGTGTGGGGAGTATTGTTAGTTCTGCAGTGTGTTCCTGTGCCCATCTGTGGCATGGGTGGTGGGCCTCTGCCTACCTCCTGGTTGTGCAGTTCCATTGCTCTGCTGCTGGGGGCTCTCTGCTTGTGCTATGGTGCCTCTAGACTGCTCAGCTGGCTGGCCTTGTTGCGCTATGGCGCATCATATGTGCTCAGCTTCCCTTCCTGGTTGCACTATGGTGCAGGTTGTGTGATATTCAGGCGTTGGCTGGTTGCGAATTGACTTGCTCCATGTTTGAATATCGCGTCCGTTGCGCATGTGCGCAATTGACTTTGCTTGCTCCTGCTATTGCGCACATTTTGGGCGAGTTTGAATATGTGGCCCATGAAGTATAGGCATTCAGAAATCCTGCAATAAGCCATGACCAAGGGTTATGTTAATGGTTGGTTTACACCACACACGTAATGTGGCATGAGGTGGATCTGAGTGCTTGATGGCACTGAGGGTGATCAAGTAGCCATTAACCAACCCCTGTGTGTGCCTTATTGCTATTATAATAACAATGTTTTGGAAACAGTGGGACACATTGTTCAGCATATTACTAGGCCATACATGTATGTTAATGAAAGATTAAGACAGGGATGATCCAATGTTTACAACTAATCAGACAGCTGTATTTCTCAGCCACTTGTTATAATGTTGAATGTGGATTGACTGCCACGGTCTTGACTACACATTGATGGAGCTATGTACACTGCAATGTAATGTTACCATTTTCATATGACGGTGAAACATGAAAAAGGTTCTTACGTGGTGTCATCCACTTCCTCTTCCAAATGGTGCTGTCCAGTGGCCCATGTGCACAGTTTGGAAACAGTGAGTTATCATGTTGGTGAACTCTTTGTATATGGTTGGTGATGGATTCCAGCTTGAGCATCAGTTCACCATTTCCATCTGGTGTCGATCTTGGAATCCAGTATAACATGTTTTTAATACTGGAGATCCACTCTTGGATGCTCTTACACTGCTTTTAGGCAGTGTATGACTCAACTTCTTTGTTATCCCTACAAGGAGGTAACATTTGAAAACAGGGACTTCATTTATTTGGTTATAATTTTACCCTTGTCAAGGAGTGGAACAACTTGGCACATTGGGATGAATTAAAAGTTTGTTATATTTAGGGGGTAAGAATGCATATGGAGGATGGGAGTAGTGGGTTAGGAAATTTCGGAACTTATGTGAATGCTGAGCTTGAAGACTGGATGGGTGTGACTTCCTAGGTATGAGGTGGACATGAGGGAAGAAAGTGATGGGACAGTATAGTTCAAATATGATGTGCGAATGCAACCGTAGGGTACATTTTTGTAGAACAAGAGGTGGTAAATATCTAAATTTTGTGGATTAACGTAATACTGAATATACACCTTTACAAAGTGCCACATCATATCGATGAATAAGTGATGGTTCATTTCTCACACAGGTACTTCTGTATCTGGGGATGTCGATCCATGATTAGGGTGGACGGATGCAGACCACGGTGCTTGATATCTTGTGGCCCCTTTTAGGCCCTCTAGCTCCATGTGATACTCACTCTTCACCTCATTGCACTGTGATACAAAAGATATGGGAAAGTGGTGCAGCCAAAAGTGACTGTTAATGTCTTGTATTTCATCAAAACAGAATGGAAAGTCCGTATTTAAACAGGTGGCCATGGATATTTCACAGTTATTGGTCAGCAATGAACTACTCCATGATGACTACTAACCTGAACAAGGCTGACACGTATGATCTTTCGGTGTCCCATCTCCATCAAGGTGTACGTGCATGTTTGGCTGAGTGCCCTGGACCATCGCATCTTGCATCACCACACAGAACTTTATTGCATTCTGTGCTGCGATACTAGAAACAATGTTCTCCTTGCTTCTCTTCCACACATCATGGAAGGTTGGTTGCACAACGTGTTTGGAATGTTCATAGAAAGTTGGGTCTGAGATGCACTGAATCCTTATATGTGGCAGCATCCTCAGTACTTTCTGTGGTGACAGTCCACTGAACCAATGGTTGCTGACAGCAGTATATTTCCTGCTGGATAGTCACCAATGAGAGGCTGTGACAACCATGTTCTTCCATAGCCACAATTTGAACAGCTCTGCTGTACTACAATGAATGTCCCTTTATTTTAGTCACAGTTGGACTGTTTGCTGACTGGCACTGCATACAGATGCTAAACAACCGCAGTAAGCATGACTCAACACTATACACTTTCTTTCCTGCCACTGCCACTCACTTGTTGCTTTAGATGTTTCTGCCTCTGATAACCTAATGAGGGACAGCAGAAATGAGCTGTGTGTTGCAGCAAACTGTACATGTGGAATACATATATTGACTTGTGACCAATAAGTATGTAACTGTCATGTACTTTCACTGAGTGTCACACATCGATGGTGCTCTTCTCTTTGACCATCTGACTGCCTTGAGCACACTGCAGGAACTCAGTAGCACAGTCTGCCGTGCATCATTCTTCCTCTGTTTATATAACTTGCTAATAAGTTAACCATTGCATGGGACTGTTTCTACATGTAACTTGTCAATCTGACGGTGTGCCATGTATTATTGACACGATTTCTACAATGCGTTGTCAGTACACATGGAAATATCAATACAATAGTTTGCTGCTGTTATGGTAGCTGCACAACAAATGTGATTATTATTCATGCAAGGCACAATGGTCCCATTTGCATGTCATCATGGCAACAATTCCATGCGGCATGAAGTGATGCACCGCACTCAGTGCACCACACAACCTGTCACGGGTGAGGTGCCCAGTGGGAGCCCCATCCATTCAACAGCCACCACTCCATCCAGGGGCAACTGCATGCCATCCACACATAGGTGTGCCCTGGAAGGACAATTTGATGCACAACCTGGAGAGCATGACCTGTTAGGATGACGCCTGTGGCACACAACAAGTAAGCACACAACCTATCCCCATGCTTGTTACACACCCGTACATGTGGTAATTCATTGCAGCTCACAGAACAACCAAAACCTGTAGCGAGCCATACCCATTGACCAGTAAATCTACAGGAAGCTGGCACCCCACTTCACCAGAATGCATCACCCACCACACCAGAAGAAGACAATCACTAACCACCACAGTCCCATATGCCTACATATCTCACCCTCAGCAATCAGCACAACCCACCTTCATACCATCACAGTTTACCACCAACAGATCTGTGTGCGACTGTCAGATAATGTACATCCTGCGGCCCATTGCTGACACTTTGAAGTTCACACTACAGGCCCACATGTCAACAGTGTCCACCAATTACAAGCAGGATGTACATTGCCTGTCACTTGCACGGTGCTCTGTCGGGGAGCTGCCATGTTTCTAGGAGGATGTGTCATGGAATGTGAACAGACTGAAGTAAATCAGACTTAGTTAGAATGTTGTGCATTGCATGACATGCTCATTTCACAGGGTTTGTGCCACATAGTGCATTTGACACACTGATATCTCTCCTCTGATATAATGTACAGCTTTGCATGCAGTATGATAACTGGTGCCGACTATGCACCCATACATTGGAGAAATGACCACCTTGTGCCTACACATCAGATCACCTGCAATAAATTGAAGGCTACAGTTCCCTGTATCTCATGCACTCCAGCATTAAAAGAGTTCTTCATGCTGCACATTATTATGACCTTCACATCCTTCTCCTCACTGACCCATGACCACAAGCGATGTAAGCAGTACTGACGTTTACTGTTCCTGTACAAGAATTACATAACCTGCAGCCACCTTGTGTTGAAACACAGTAGGCACATTCACGACCAGTACTCAAGTATGATTATGTGACCATGTGTCCTATGCACCCCATCGGTGTTGTGAACTGCTGCACAGATGTTGGTGTTACCCAGTAACAGAGTGAGCCAGGTACCCACATGATCTGTCATGATTATTCCTTATTCATCTACTGTCACGGTGCCACATTTTAAATTCTGTATGTATTGTAATACTTCATTGTTTATTACAATACTTTCAAAACGATATCTTACCTCGCTTCTGCATTACTTATGTCTACCTCTAACTCACTATCTGAGCTGGCTGGTACATAGCTGACATCTTTAGCGTCCAGGAAGTGGCTCACTGTCTGACTCGGACTCTGAACTAGGTACAGGTGAAGATGTGAAAAGTTGGTGTACCATGGCATCTGTCTGTACACTTGCATCCTTGTACTTTGGTACTGACTGAATGGCTGACAAGAGATATCAAGTGCATAATACACATTAATAATTTTGACAGTGGTCACCATGACTGTAATTTTTCAATATGAAATATCACAATATATATTACTTTGACACCATGTGCAACTCTTCTGTCATGTACAAAACACAGTATGAAGACTCAAGTCGGTTCTTTGTTGAAAGTAACCATGATGTGCTTGCTGCATGCCTTGGCACGTCGCGAAGTGGGACAGCAATCCTGTACCGTGCCACCTGTAGCATGCATATCTCCATTACATCATGCTGACCATGTACAGCATTGCTGAAGCATGAAACTGTGAATTGTTATGCTACCATCGACTGTCATTTGACACCGCTGAATTCCGCAGTCAATGTGTGCAAAACCAGCATGGGCCATGTGATAACAGTAACCAAAAACTATCTGTTATGACTATAATGTAATAATGTGGTACACTTCAGAGCGCATTACATTCCAGGTAACACAGAATAGCACTGATCAGGTAAGACAATGGTGCAATACTGTGCATAGTGATATATGTGGGATTTCAGCATTCTCACTATCCCAAGCACAGTACAGGACCTCTGCTGGGACTGGCTTTGCCGAGCAGCTGCCATGTCTCAATGGAATGAGACACAGCAGCAGGACCACATGCATTGATTCTGGGAACCTGTTTTAGTCCTGATCCAAGAAAACTGAAATATTTGTTTTATTTGCGCTGCCCCAAATTGCACATCACACCTGATGGAGACGAGAATGTTTATTGTGGGGTGTTTACCACATGCCAGAAATAGAACTGTTCTGTCAGCGTGATTTTTCACATGCGTCACAATGTCATGCAACATTATGACCCAATGCCTGGGGTCCATATGGCCTTTGCACAACATAATGCATACAGGAGCAAAAACCACGAGTACTCAAAGTACCCATGGTGTCAGGCTACCTCATCCGAACAGTATTATATACACCTGCCATGTCCACAGAAACTCATCAGCACTGCAGACGTGCCACAGTAGCACAAGCGCCAAGGCAGCCATCATGAAAATGTGGATGGCAAAGTCTTCCATTGTCAAGTACAGGTGGACCAGGGTGCCATGCAGCTGCTCTTTTGACAACATGCACTTTAACTACGTAAAGAAAGGTCACAGCACCACAATGGGCTCACATGGGGAGACAGTGACCCAAATGCGTTGAATAACGCTAGCTAAAATAGAATTATATGCTGTCTGTATTTAAAGCTTGGCACAGGTACAGCACATTTTATAGCACAGCAACTGACCAACACATGGCAAATACATACCACTTACTGTACTGATTCCATCAAGTCTATTCATTTAATATTTTTACACAACCCATGTGTACCAATCTTAACATGCTGTTTTCTGACAGTTGCACTGATTAATAAGGGCAGGGAAAGCTAACTTTTACAACTCATCCTGACAGTACTGTAGTTGAAGTTTGAAAGTATCACATTTGTAACAATGAAATATAATTTCTTGTTTATTGAGGGAGTATAATGAGATTGGCTTTACACATACTGTGCCCAATACACTACGTAGCTTTATATCCTGATTCTTGTGATGGACAATGAAAACACAGCATTATAATACATGCTAGTTACCTATGCTTTTACATGGTGGTCTTTTCAAGGATTTCTGAGTGGACCGTGACACATAAGTAGTTCCTGACACCTCACTGTGTTCTTGGACTTGATAGTATGTTATATCTGAGGTGATGTCAACTGCTGGATTACAGGTATCAGAAATGTCTGGCGCCACATCAGTATCACTGGATATCGGACGGTAGTGTCATCCACATCAGCAATGTCCTCGTACTGGTGAATTATCTTGGGAATGAAGGGTAAATCAAAGTGAAATGAAGTCATGTCATTTTACACTAATGTCTAAAGTGAACATTACATGTATAAAGACAAAGAACCTCTGTGCGTAAACACTGGAGGCAAGGTTACCCAAAGGGCATTTGGCTGGGAAGCCAAGTTTCAAGAAAATACAAAATCACATGCCCCACAATGCAAAGCATATATATATGATAACACAGATATATCGATGCTGGTCCATCTTTAAGCAGAATGTAGTAGCCGAAAGGCCTCTCGCACAGTTTGCAAAGGAGTGCAACAGAAGGGTGCTTCTGTTAGCACCCTTTGCAAACTGTGTGAGAGGCTTTCGCACCATGCAATTCTGCTTAAAGTTGGACCAGCATAACATTCTGTGGTGATTTGCATATGCAGCCCATGATGCTTTGCATTGTGGGGGCATGTGTGATTTTGTATTACATGTATAAGTAGTAACACATGTGGTTATGCAGTTCACATGATAAATGTTCCACAGAACTGCTGCATGTAGGCACCGTAGCTACAGTACACCAGTTACACACAGCTTTACAGCATCAAGAAAATGATATGCACGCTGCTTGCCATGGTAAAGTGTCACAATGTGCCTGCTACTCACAGGCTGTACACATGTGTAGACAGGTGAACAGCACCATACCGCTGCACGACTGTAGTGGTGTAAACCCATCACTGTCAACAGACAGGCAGCCACAATGTACAGTATTAGCAGGCAGCTATTTAAGCAATAAGGAACAATAGGGTGGGTTATTGGGGATTTTCCCACGCCTTTGTGTGGTATGTCACGTGGTTAAATCACCCAATAACTCATGCTCTGGAGTGCCTTACTGTGATTATACAATGGCCCCATGTGTAAAATAAATGTAAAATATGTTTCATTATGTTGTTTATAAATGACATTCTCAGCCATGGATTATGCAGGATTTACCCACGGTCATCTGACATGTTTACACCAATGAGGTTACAGGATGTTCACTACACCATTGTATAATATTCCATACTGTATGGTAGGATGTCAGAGAACAGTACAGAAACACAGGTTGCATTATGTCTGTATCACCTACTTCAGGACTCGGGGAGTGATGTGCATACTATTTCATACATTGATAGTCATCTACATCCATACACTGTCAGGTCACACACACACACACACACACACACACACACTCAGTCCAAACCAGCAAGATACACACGCACACATACATATACAGAAACTCACACGAAAACAAGACAGAATCACAGACACAGACACACACACAGGAAGACACATACAGAATGACACACAAAGAAGTGCAAACACATGCTTACACAGAAGCATGCAGATGTGAGAGTGCATGCAGAACACACACACAGTAGATGCAGCAAGAAGCATGCCATCCTGAGCCACTGCCCAGGATTTGAACCTAGTCCGAGCTTACAGCAAGGAGGCCAAACCGCAATGTTTTATGTCACAGTAAGCATGTCCATGATGCAACATGATGGCACCCACCAGAACTATACCTTCACTTTACTGGCACTGAACAGCCACAACAGGCACACACTCAGAAGCAACACATAGAGTCAGAACCACAGTCAAATACATAGACACACAAATACAGTCACAGAGACACAGTAACAGAAAAACACACACACACACGTGCATATCCAAGCACGCATATTCACACAGATAACACACACTGCCACACACACACACACAGAACCAGACATGCATATGCATACACACCCACACACTCAGAAAGAGACCGCATGATCCATGATAGTAGATACATTTCTTCCTCAAAGGAACACACTGTCACTTACCACAGGAAAATGGAAAGTAACAAAGACCATGCCAATACTGCCTCTGCCAACTGTCTTTTACGAAACGCCCACCTATCTTCTTCCTTTTAATACTTGGTTCTGAATATGATGATCCAGCACTGTTGCCACAGGAACGACATAGCATGTCAGCCGTTGATTCAGCAACCTGCAAAGTAACACTTGGAGTGCGTGGCGGTGAATGAATTATTGGCACAGCCGTAGGCAGCAACTGAAGGCACTTGACAAACTTCATTCTGTACTGAAGCACTATGGCGAGATCATAGCAGTCCTCAGTAAATGTGCCGAACAAAGCCCACTGAACTCACTAGGCCCAACCCAGTCAGCAAGCTTTGTTTTCACAAAAGTGTTCCACAGTCGAAGGTAATGAGGGTCCTTAGGAAGGTAAACAAAGAAACCCACATTTTATGGGTGTTTCCACAATTGGCAGCAACCCACTGAGATGGCATTATGTAGAAACAAGATACACTGAGGAGAGTCAAGTGTAATGAATGACTACAGTACCTACAGCTATAAATTTGAATTAAAAGTTTACAATGTGACCACTATAAGCAGAAACATCTGCACAGAACACAGCTATCCAGCAATTGCATAAAGTAATGCTTATTATGTTGTTCTGACGATGCTGTTAACAATTATTGAGGACCACATATGATTTACACTATTCAGAAAATAAATACCAAGAAATGGCAAAGGAAGAAAGGCAGCAGTTATCAATGTAGCACAAAAGTCAGTAACAACTGAGACATAAAAGTGCATGTCTCAATACAGTAAAGTACAGTGGCATGAATACCTCTTGAGAAACACTGCAGTGACTTTTATGGGCGAGACAACACAGTAGCATGACAAACCAGTGACACAGAAACCCCACTGCACATCAAGACTAACAATTATATATCACTACATAATAAGCTTTAGTACACAGCGGCATACACTAGTATTAGCAGAGGAACTGTTATGTCTCATATAACTGTCACCTCAGTTACAACCTGTACACAAAGCAGTGTGGGATAAAGTATAACATATGAAGTAATGCACCTCAGAAATTACAACACAATTACATGTGAGCCACAGAATAATGCACCTTGGACTGAAACGTCACTCACATAGCATAATGACAGACAGATGGCAATACTATGCATGATTAACAATGCAGTGTGTCAGCTAGTAACTACAACCATGTAAATAATAGTTTACTACAACACACAATCAAAAAACAATTAAAAGCCATGACAATAACTCCTATTCTGCCCACACAGATAACAGCTGAGCTGTCAAACCATCACAATGCAGATGACACACTAAATAACAGGAAACGGTAGCCAGAGCAAACTATGCTCTCTGCAAAGTAAAATAAAGTACTGTTCAGCACTGTGCAAGGTAATTATCTACACACATTTAGCCTCTCCACAAATAATACAGAGAAAAGGTACAATTCTTGTGTGCTTCCATGATCATTCCAGCCTACACCGCTAGACCAAAATAAATGCTGTCAGTGGCTACCTCAGGAGAGTGCATCAGTTCCGGTCAGAGAGACAAATCAGGCGGCTGCAGCTTGTGGGTACAGCATGGTAGTACACATTTACAAATATTTTATTGTGCAAATTGATTACTAATGAAACTGTGATGCATTTTGACATGGCACCACAAGAACTATGGGACAGTGAGTCAAAATACTACTTTGCAAACCTCCAGAGTCCTTCTTTAAAGCTATCCAACAGGGTGGATATACAGGAAGGGCCACAAGCATGATAGCTGACCTCAGGAAATTAGAGTATTTGTCAAAACACTGGCAGTTAAAATTTAATGGTAATGAATGTAAGGTCACGCACCTGGGAAAGTGAAACCCAGGGTAAAGTACACTCTGGATGGGCACCAATTGGAAGTGGCAAAGATGGAAAGGGACCTGGGTGTATTCATCACCAATGAATTCAAAGTCACAAAACAGTGTAAAAAGCAGCACAGCTAGCAAGTGGCATCCTCGACGTGTATGGAGGGGTATTACAATCAGAAAGCAAGAGGTAATTATGTCACTGTACAGATCCTTAGTAAGACCACACCTGGAGTACTGGGTCCAGTTCCGGAGGTCACACTTGAAAAAAGGACATAGGCAGATTAGAGACAGTGCAGATAAGGGCTACTAAAATGGTGCAAGGGTACACCATGAGACATATGAAACTATGCTCAAGGTACTACAACTGTACTCACTGGAACAGAGAAGAAATAGAGGAGACATGATAACAACATTTAAATCCATCAAGGAATAAACAAGACTGAGAATCTCTTCCAAGTAAACAAAGGAACTCTGACATGGGGACACAACTTGTGTCTGGTGGGAGACAAGTTCAGGAGCAACTATAGAAAGTACTTTTTCATGGAAAGGGTGATAAACCCATGGGACAAACTGACAGCACATGTGGTGGCAGCTAAGACAATAAGAGAATTTAAACTAGCATGGGACAGACAGTGTGGACAGCTTGGCTTGAACAATTAAAGCGGAGGAGGTAGTCACCTTGGGCAGACTAGATGGATCAAATGGTCCCCATCTGCTGACACCATTCTTATGTTCCTTCCTAAACCTCCCCTGTGAGCTTCCACTCATGGCCACATGACTGCGAGCTAGTATTCAAGTTAAGCAGTTCCTCGCAGTTCACCCTGTTAATTCCTTTAAGGAATCTGAAGGTCTCCATCATATGTCCCTCCTTTCTAGTCTCCAGTGAGAACATGTTCTGTGCACTCTTCATAGAACTTGCCCTGTTGGCACTGAAACATTTTTGTTGCCCTGCACTGCACCATTTGAAACCTATCCTCTCCTTTCTGGTCTCCAGTGAGAACATGTCCTGTGCACTGAGGTATTCTTCATAGAACATGCCCTGCTGGCACTGAAACATTTTTGTTACCCTGCACTGCACCATTTTGCAGCCTGTCCCTCTCCTTCCTGAGGTGAGGGCACCAGCACTGGGTGCAGTACTGTAGGTGAGGCTCACCATGGATTTATACAAGGGAAAAATTACCTCCTGTTCTGCTGTCAGTACTCCTCTTGATACATTCTAGCATCCTGTTTGCCTTGCTGTAAGCTTTGCTGCACTTACTTGATTGCTTTAGGGGTCGTTGATGTTAACCTTGAAGTCTCATTCCTGAGCTGTGATACTGAGTCTCAACCCTTCCATCCAGTACTCCGTCCTGGGGTTCTTGTTCCCCAGGTGCATAACCTTCCTTTTAATTTGGCATTGAACTTCAGCTGCTCAATCCTTGACCACCCTGCTAGGTTTTGCAAGTCTCTGTGCATGTCTTGTATTCCCTAGTCACTATCCACCCGCACAGAGAACTTAGTGTCATCAACAAAAGATGCAACCTGCCTCAGGTGCCCTCATCAGTGTCACTGATGAACATGTTGAAGAGGACCAGTCCCAGGACAGATCTCTGTGGTACCCCTGCTCATGACATTCCACTCTTCTGATTTTAAACCTATTGACCAACACCCTCTTGTTGCCTCCTTTAGCCAGTCACCAGCCCAGTTTATCAGGCCCTAGCCACACGCAGATCCTCCATCTTCTTGAGCAAGTGTCCATGCGGCAGTGAGTCAAAAGCCTTGCTGAAGTCAAAGTTGAGCAGATCTCCACAGTGCGCCTGAATCCGTTCCTCATTACCCAGCCAAAGAACACTATCAGGTTAATCTGTCAGTGACACTGGAAGAGTAGGTAGGGCTCAAAGTAATGATGGGCCTCTACTGGACTAATAAGTAGGCTGCTTAGAGGACTAAATATTTGTGCCAAGTTATAGAATCTCCAACAATGGCTGTGTGTGTGTGTGTGTATGTGGACAGCAGCTATGATGTGGGATTATCCTGTGGGCGAAATGAAGTAGAAGCTGTTTAAAATCAACAGCAATCAGCATAATGGCTGTTTATTATCAGTATCCCCAAGTAGTGCTCAGATAATGCTGCATAATGACTGTTTAGTATTGTGACCGGGTGACCCCTGTCATGGAAGGGTGCCCTGAGTCTGTTCTAGATCCCCCAAAGACTCATTAAAATGCTTAGGAAGCACAGAAACAAAAGTAAAAGTGTAGAACAGGAACAGCAGTCCCCTTGTGTTCTGTTCCCTGTGTTTGCTAGAAACTGCCCTTGGCAAAGGGACAAAATGAAAAGCAAAAGCTGATGGCTGCACTTTACAGCTGTAGGCAAATGTCGAACTGTTTTCTACAGCTCTAAATAAGAGCAGTTAATTAACAGCTTGTGCACCATGTGTGGTATAGGGTTTTCATCTGCTCTAATGAAAGTTTAAAAGAGAAGACAAATACCTCAAACAATAATAACATAGTTGCAATGACAGTAGGACTCTGGGGTCCCATTAAGATTATCTGTGGTGTTTAGCTAAACTCCTAGTAAGGTATACATTGCTTTAAGTAGAAGAAAATAAAATACATGTTTGGGCCTTGTTTACCAAAGGAAATTTACAAGATGCTTACCTGAGTTTAGTGCAGGAGGAGTGCCAGTTTGTAAGTCAGAAAACACAAGAAAGCTAGATAAAGCTCTAAGGATAACTTTTATGAAACAGTCATTCTTACCTGTGGGGAGCCCCTTTACTGTATATGGTGCTGTTATAGGGCTGGCAGCCCACAGACTGTCTGATTTTGTGGAACTCCCAGTTAGTGAGGTCACTGCCAGAGGTGGAGCTAGGGAAATTAAGTTCCTCATAGCTATAATATTGTGTAGCCAGGCCAGAATGAATATTATGTTAATGTTGCTAGGACTCCTATTAACCACGGCTTGAAATATCCCTTTTCTTATGTTTAGGCCAGGATATGAGCCTCATAGAGATGTATTTTTAGTTAAAAGACATAATGTGGGTGTTTCCTAGGAAGTGATGTCACTAGGACACAGAATAAAGATTGCCACTTGAGGCTTTAATTTAGATAAGGCGTCAGTCTAGAACTGACTGTGAGAGGTGTAAGACCTTAAGTTTAGAAAGTTTGTGTCTACACCCTAGACAGCATTGATGTTATTGACTTAATGACAATTTTCTTATTTTCTGTTCGTACCCAGAGAATGACTATTCATGATACACCGAGAGAAATCTATGCAAAATTAAAGGACTATGGTGGGAATGGCTACAACCTTTAGTAAAACTAAAGAGCAGATGATGGATATGATTGTCATTGAACAGTTTATTCAGGTGTTACCTCATGATGTCCAGCTATGGGTGAAAGAACATCAGCCTGAATCTGCAGAGGATACAGTGAAGCTGGCAGAGGATTATAGCTGCTCGACCCACTAGACCCAGAGGGCAACAAAATACCCCACCTCAGACATCAGAAATGGTAAGGCCTTTTTATTCTAATGCACGTCAGAATAATTACAGCAGGCGAGACAGAGGGGAAGAATACCATATTCTGAACTGATTTGCCATGGGTGTCTTGGCAAAGGCCACATAATGAGAAACTGTCCAAATAAGAAAAGAACTGACATGACTCACCTAGCATTGGCTAATATTGGGTATGTTGCAAATGTGGGGATTGGAGACCAACAGACATTGGGTTTATTAGATACAGGGAGTAAGCAGACCCTGCTGAGAGCAGATCTGGCCCCGGACAGTAAAGTTACCTCAAATGATACAACAGTAATGTGCATACAGGGATATTCATCAGTATTACACTACAGTGGTTGAAATGACTGTCAATAATGAGCACCACTGTATGACTGTTGGCCTGGTACCTGATTGCCAGTTCCAGTGATTATAGGCCAAGACTTTCCCACTTTAACTCACTGGTGCAAGAACAACAAGACTATGTAAAATCAGTAAATGTGGTAACCGTGCCCAAGCAAAAAACAACAGTCAGAGCCAGTGTTTTCTTTTGAAGAGGATTTCTTTGAAGGAGCTGAAGGTTCAGGGAAACCCAGAAAATCAAAAATCAGAAGAAAAAGAGCAGAGAAAGTGGGCAGAACAACAAAAGAACAGTATTGCTGGCATTTTGCCAGAAGTACCCTTACAAAACATTATTAAGGAACAACAAGCTGATGTTTCCTTAAAACCTTTTTTCACAGGCTCAACAAGTAAAACACCCTGGACAATCTCATTTTATTGTGAAAATAATATCTTGTATAGAGTCACTGTTGATACTACCATAAGTGAACCTGTAGAACAGCTAATGGTACCAAAAATGTATAGAGAAAAGTCATGCAGTTAGTGCACAATATTCCAATGGCAGGCCATGAGGGAGGGATCGAACCTTGCAAAGATTACTTGCACGGTTTAGCTGGCCAGGTATACATCAGGATGTGGCTGAATATTGTCGTGCCTGTAAAGAATGCCAATGGGTTGCACAAGGGGAAAAAGAGATCAGGTGCCCTTCAGCCAATACCTTATGTCACTACCCCAATTGAACGAATCACAATGGATGTTGTAGGCCCTCTACCAAAAGTTCTAAGGGTAACCGTTCATATTAGTGGTATGTGATTATGCCACACGTGCACTGAAGCTGTTCCTATGCAACAGTTACTGCACCTCGCATAGCTGAAGAGTTAGCCAAAACATTCAGCAGAATGGGAATACCCCAGAGATTCTCACAGACAGAGGTAGTAATTTTACTCTGTTATGTTGAGGGAGTTATATCACCTCCTGGGGATATCTGCGTATGTTTTACCTTACCACCCCAAAAGATGGTCTTGTGGAGAGATTTAACAAAACCTTAAAAAAATGCTACAGAAGTATGTTCAGGAAGAAGGTAGAGACAAATATCTCCTTACCTCCTGTTTGCCTACAGAGAGGTACACAGGCTACAACTGGGTTTTCACCTTTTTCCTTACTTTATGGTAGAAATCCCAGGGACCCTTAGATGTGGTAAAAGAACAATGGGAGGATGGTAAAATGTTGGCTATAGTAACATCATAGATTACATGACTGCATTAAGAGAAAGATTGTCAAATATGTAAATATGGCTCATTTAAATGTGACCCAGAAACAAATGGGACAAAAAGAAGCATATGACGTGGGGTTAAAGTGTAAAAGTTTTATACCTGGAGAAAAAGTGTTGTTATTATTACCCTCAACAGAGAACAAACTGTTGATGCACTGGCAGGGTCCCTTTGATGTAATCAGACAAACAGGAAGTGTCAACTTTGAAATTGAAATGCCTGGTCATCGACCAACTAAGAGGGTATACCATGCAAATCTTTTGAGGAAATGGATAGAAAAACCCCAGGTCCAAGCACTCTACATTCACCCTGAGCCCCAGCAGACAGAATTGGAGATTGCTTATGAGAGGCTTGACTGGCCCATGAATGATAAAAGTATACAAATAAATCCTAATCTAAGCCCTGAACAAAAGGTGGAGATAGATCAATTGTTACACTATTTTCAGGACACTTTCACATCCACCCCAGGACGAGCTAAGGGAGTAGAACATGACATTAAGGTCAACCAGCAGAAGCCCATACACCAAAAAGCCTATAGATTACCGGAAAAGATTAGGCAAGAGGTAATTGATGAGATAAAAAATGGAACAGTTGGGTGATTGTCCCTTCCAAGAGTGCATGGTCTTCCCAATGGTGGTAGTGAACAAAAGGAAGGAGGAATAAGAGTATGTTTAGACTTCCAAATAATAAATTTATTTCAGATTTTGATGGGTACCCCATGCCCAGAATAGATGATCTGTTAGATAGAATAGGAAATGCCCACTACTTCAGCACGTTAGATTTAACCAAGGGTACTGGCAAATTCCTTGGCCCCACTGCCCAACAATAACAGCTTTCCTACACCAATTGGATTGTACCAATTTACCACTATGCCATTTGGACTCCATGGGGCACCTGCCACATTCCAACGGTACATGGACCACATCCTAAGAGCACATGCCCAGTACAGTTCAGTGTACTTGGATGATGTAGTCATTTTCAGTCATGACTGGCATTCACATTTGGTGCATTTAAGTGCAATTATTCAGACCATTAAGGATGCGGGATTAACAATAAACCCTGCTAAGTGTGCCATAGCAAGGACAGAGACCAGATATTTGGGTTTATAATTGGGAAGGGATCCTTGAAACCAGAGATTGATAAAGTGGAGGCAGTAGCCAACAGCCCCACCCCATTACAAAGAAACATGTTCGATCTTTTTGGGTTTAGCAAATTATTACCATCGATTTATCCCAGATTTTGCTACTCTGGCAACTCCCTTTAACAGAGCTGACCAAAAACAAATATCCTAATAAAGTTAAATGGACGCAAGCATGTGAGGAGGCCTTCAGGAACATAAAAGCAGTCCTTTGCTCAGCCCCTGTGCTAACTAGCCCAGATTTTACAAGACCGTTTGAAATTCAAACAGATGCCTCAGAGACAGGTTTGGGGTCTGTGTTAACCCAATATGATGAAAAAGGGAACATCCAGTATTGTATATTAGCAGGAAACTTCATGAGCGTGAAAGGAAGTACTCTACGATAGAGAAGGAATGTTTGGCACTGAAGTGGGCCATAGAGTCCCTTAAGTATTACTTGTGGGAAATGATTTTGTAGTGATGACAGATCATAATCCGTTGTGTTGGATAAACCAGATGAAAGATAAAACACACAGATTATGAGATGGTATTTGTCTCTACAACCATATAAGTTTACCGTGAAACAGAGGTCAGGAACGAAGCATTTAAATGCTGATTTTCTATCTCGATATGGTGCTGCAAGAATACCAAAGTAAAATGAATATTGGTGCTAAGTAAGCACTAGACACCTCAGGAATTGTTTTGTACAGTAGTTCTGATAAGACAGTAAATATTGTTTCTGTACAGAACTAATTATAAGGGTCCCTGAGGTGGAACTTCTGAGAGTGGGTGGGCGGAGGTTCCAACCCTTTCAAGGGTGAAGGGTCTCAGCCAACAAATAAAACTTATTATGCTGCCTTCTTGTGGTGGAGGTGTAACAGGGTCCTGTTATGAAGAGAAATATCAAGAATTTACAAGATCCCCCATACTTTTCAATTTTCACTCTATCCTGTCTGCTTCTATATTCGTATCTATCCTAATTTTCTTGTCAGGGTGGCCAACCTGGCAATCTTTAAACCTTTCTTTACTGTCCCTGATTATCTTTAAAACAATCTGGCATCCAAATCTTGATAAGCTGAAAAGCAGTCAGCTGAAATTCTAGCTGTGAGGAATTTCATAAAAACAAGCATTATGCAGCACATATAAAGAAAATATGTCAGAGGAGACTACTGTGTAAAAAGATTTACTAGAATTGTTGTCTTAAATAAATGCATGTTTACTTTCTGGCAATTACATTTAAAAGCAAATAGATCCTGAAGCCTTGCGTAGGAAGACAGATAGGGAGCGCCCCTCATCTGTTTTTCCTTGCTAAGGCTGCAGATTTTAATTCAATCTCTAACAAGTGTTCTTTTCTTTCTGTATTAAAACATTAAATGAATGTGTACCTGAATGTCTTGCTTCTCCTGCTGAGGTCCTGCTATAGGGATGGCAGCCTACAAAATGACTGCTTTTATAGTATTCAGGTAATGTGATGTCACAATAGGGAGGGCTCAGTTCAAGACACACCCTTCTGGAAAGTATATAAACCTCCACTAGGAGACCTGTGTAGATGGATAGAGAGGAGAGTCAGTATTCGACTGACCACAGAGCAAGAAAGTTGTGTGTGTGTGTGTTTCCACACAAAGTGCTGTACAGACAAAAGGAAAGAAAAGGCAATTCAGGAGTCTGTGGAAAGAAGTATTTCCTGTTTTGGGTGTGAAGACTAACACCGATTGTTTTCCTTTCTATGAACTTTAAGTTAAGAATATTTTTTGTTTTGTTTTGTTTTGTTTTTGAAATAAATTGACAAACGATACCGCTATGCTTTTTATGCATCTTAAACCTTTGTCTGGACATCTGTTATTTCCCACGCTTCTACATGGACAGTCATAGCCATTGATTCTGATCCTTGTCCTAAGTGTTCGGGTCCTGCACAAGATTGACCAGGCCATCCACCGCCTGCTGGAGGTGTCCACAGAGTCCCTGAACTTTCAGTGGAGATGCACTGGAGGGGTGTCCGATGATGGAGGAGCCCACGGGAACAGAGAGCAGCCTGCTGCTGTGCAGCCTGGGGCAGTAGCTGCCCCACACCTACCCCTTTACCCTTCCCTCACACCCTGCCTTACCTCACCAAGTTCTTTACCCTGCCCTCACCCACCCCTACCTTGTACCCATACCCCACCCTTTCTTTGTATATATCTCTGTACATAGTTTCTTGTTGTGTGTTCATGTTGTTGTTCATTTATAAATCTATTTTGATATGAATACTGTGGTGGTCTCTGATTTGCAGCTGGCTATGGGTGCTCAGTTGCAGTGGTGTGCATGGCATCTGGTGTGGTATTGTCCTGAGATTGTGTGTGTGTGCGTGGGGGGTGTCCTGGTGTGGTGGTGGCTTTCAGCGGTCTGGCCGGTGCTGCCACACACCACTGTGTGCTCCTGGTGGGTCTGGCTTGTATGGTTCTGTGTACACACAGTTGCATTGTGCCGGGAGGGCATGGAGATTACTGCAGTGCCAGTCACAGTCACTGCTCATGGGTGGTGTCTTGGGGTTCCAGTGCAGGATGTGCTGTGCATGGGGGGCTGTTGTACACTTGGGTTGTCCGGCCCTTTTGTGTGGCAGTCTCTGCTTGCCAGTGGGTGTGCTGGAGGACCATAGCCCAGCTGTGCTTTATGGCTTGTCCCCATGGGCCCGTAGATATTCCATCCCTCCGCCAGTGATGCTGTGCTTCGGGTGGGGGAGTATTGTTAGTTCTGCAGTGTGTTCCTGTGCCCATCTGTGGCATGGGTGGTGGGCCTCTGCCTACCTCCCTGGTTGTGCAGTTCCATTGCTCTGCTGCTGGGGGCTCTCTGCTTGTGCTATGGTGCCTCTAGACTGCTCAGCTGGGCTGGCCTTGTTGCGCTATGGCGCATCATATGTGCTCAGCTTCCTTCCTGGTTGCACTATGGTGCAGGTTGTGTGATATTCAGGCGTTGGCTGGTTGCGCAATTTGACTTGCTCCATGTTTGAATATCGGCGTCCGTTGCGCATGTGCGCAATTGACTTTGCTTGCTCCTGCTATTGCACATTTTGGGCGCAGTTTGAATATGTGGCCCATGAAGTATAGGCATTCAGAAATCCTGCAATAAGCCATGACCAAGGGTTATGTTAATGGTTGGTTTACACCACATAGCCACGTAATGTGGCATGAGGTGGATCTGAGTGCTTGATGGCACTTGAGGGTGATCAAGTAGCCATTAACCAACCCCGTGTGTGCCTTATTGCTATTATAATAACAATGTTTTGGAAACAGTGGGACACATTGTTCAGCATATTACTAGGCCATACATGTATGTTAATGAAAGATTAAGACAGGGATGATCCAATGTTTACAACTAATCAGACAGCTGTATTTCTCAGCCACTTGTTATAATGTTGAATGTGGATTGACTGCCACGGTCTTGACTACACATTGATGGAGCTATGTACACTGCAATGTAATGTTACCATTTTCATATGACGGTGAAACATGAAAAGGTTCTTACGTGGTGTCATCCACTTCTCTTCCAAATGGTGCTGTCCAGTGGCCCATGTGCACAGTTTGGAAACAGTGAGTTATCATGTTGGTGAACTCTTTGTATATGGTTGGTGATGGATTCCAGCTTGGCAAGCATCAGTTCACCATTTCCATCTGGTGTCGATCTTGGAATCCAGTATAACATGTTTTTAATACTGAGATCCACTCTTGATGCTCTTACACTGCTTTTAGGCAGTGTATGACTCCAACTTTTTGTTATCCCTACAAGGAGGTAACATTTGAAAACAGGGACTTCATTTATTTGGTTATAATTTTACCCTTGTCAAGGAGTGTGGAACAACTTGGCACATTGGGATGAATTAAAAGTTTGTTATATTTAGGGGGTAAGAATGCATATGGAGGATGGGAGTAGTGGGTTAGGAAATTTCCGGAACTTATGTGAATGCTGAGCTTGAAGACTGGATGGGTGTGACTTCCTAGGTATGAGGTGGACATGAGGGAAGAAAGTGATGGGACAGTATAGTTCAAATATGATGTGCTAATGCAACCGTAGGGTACATTTTGTAGAACAAGAGGTGGTAAATATCTAAATTTTGTGGATTAACGTAATACTGAATATACACCTTTTACAAAGTGCACACATCATATCGATGAATAAGTGATGGTTCATTCTCACACAGGTACTTCTGTATCTGGGGATGTCGATCCATGATTAGGGTGGACGGATGCAGACCACGGTGCTTGATATCTTGTGGCCCCTTTTAGGCCCTCTAGCTCCATGTGATACTCACTCTTCACCTCATTGCACTGTGATACAAAAAGATATGGGAAAGTGGTGCAGCCAAAAGTGACTGTTAATGTCTTGTATTTCATCAAAACAGAATGGAAAGTCCGTATTTAAACAGGTGGCATGGATATTTCACAGTTATTGGTCAGCAATGAACTACTCCATGATGACTACTAACCTGAACAAGGCTGACACGTATGATCTTCGGTGTCCCATCTCCATCAAGGTGTACGTGCCATGTTTGGCTGAGTGCCCTGGACCATCGCGATCTTGCATCACCACACAGAACTTTATTGCGATTCTGTGCTGCGATACTAGAAACAATGTTCTCCTTGCTTCTTCCACACATCATGGAAGGTTGGTTGCACAACGTGTTTGGAATGTTCATAGAAAGTTGGGTCTGAGATGCACTGAATCCTTATATGTGGCAGCATCTCAGTACTTTCTGTGGTGACAGTCCACTGAACCCAATGGTTGCTGACAGCAGTATATTTCCTGCTGGATAGTCACCAATGAGAGGCTGTGACAACCATGTTCTTCCATAGCCACAATTTGAACAGCTCTGCTGTACTACAATGAATGTCCCTTTATTTTAGTCACAGTTGGACTGTTTGCTGACTGGCACTGCATACAGATGCTAAACAACCGCAGTAAGCATGACTCAACACTATACACTTTCTTCCTGCCACTGCCACTCACTTGTTGCTTTAGATGTTTCTGCCTGATAACCTAATGAGGGACAGCAGAAATGAGCTGTGTGTTGCAGCAAAACTGTACATGTGGAATACATATATTGACTTGTGACCAATAAGTATGTAACTGTCATGTACTTTCACTGAGTGTCACACATCGATGGTGCTCTTTCTTTGACCATCTGACTGCCTTGAGCACACTGCAGGAACTCAGTAGCACAGTCTGCCGTGCATCATTCTTCCTCTGTTTATATAACTTGCTAATAAGTTAACCATTGCATGGGACTGTTTCTACATGTAACTTGTCAATCTGACGTGTGTGCCATGTATTATTGACACATGATTTCTACAATGCGTTGTCAGTACACATGGAAATATCAATACAATAGTTTGCTGCTGTTATGGTAGCTGCACAACAAATGTGATTATTATTCATGCAAGGCACAATGGTCCCATTTGCATGTCATCATGGCAACAATTCCATGCGGCATGAAGTGATGCACCGCACTCAGTGCACCACACAACCTGTCACGGGTGAGGTGCCCAGTGGAGCCCCATCCATTCAACAGCCACCACTCCATCCAGGGGCAACTGCATGCCATCCACACATAGGTGTGCCCTGGAAGGACAATTTGATGCACAACCTGAGAGCATGACCTGTTGGATGACGCTTCCTGTGGCACACAACAAGTAAGCACACACAACCTATCCCATGCTTGTTACACACCCGGTACATGTGGTAATTCATTGCAGCTCACAGAACAACCAAACCCAGCGAGCCATACCCATTGACCAGTAAATCTACAGGAAGCTGGCACCCCACTTCACCAGAATGCATCACCCACCACACCAGAAGAAGACAATCACTAACCACCACAGTCCCATATGCCTACATATCTCACCCTCAGCAATCAGCACAACCCACCTTCATACCATCACAGTTTACCACCAACAGATCTGTGTGCGACTGTCAGATAATGTACATCCTCGCGCCCATTGCTGACACTTTGAAGTTCACACTACAGGCCCACATGTCAACAGTGTCCACCAATTACAAGCAGGATGTACATTGCCTGTCACTTGCACGGTGCTCTGTCGGGAGCTGCCATGTTTCTAGGAGGATGTGTCATGGAATGTGAACAGACTGAAGTAAATCAGACTAGTTAGAATGTTGTGCATTGCATGACATGCTCATTTCACAGGGTTTGTGCCACATAGTGCATTTGACACACTGATATCTCTCCTCTGATATAATGTACAGCTTTGCATGCAGTATGATAACTGGTGCCCGACTATGCACCCATACATTGGAGAAATGACCACCTTGTGCCTACACATCAGATCACCTGCAATAAATTGAAGGCTACAGTTCCCTGTATCTCATGCACTCCAGCATTAAAAGAGTTCTTCATGCTGCACATTATTATGACCTTCACATCCTTCTCCTCACTGACCCATGACCACAAGCGATGTAAGCAGTACTGACGCTTACTGTTCCTGTACAAGAATTACATAACCTGCAGCCACCTTGTGTTGAAACACAGTAGGCACATTCACGACCAGTACTCAAGTATGATTATGTGACCATGTGTCCTATGCACACCCATCGGTGTTGTGAACTGCTGCACAGATGTTGGTGTTACCCAGTAACAGAGTGAGCCAGTACCACATGATCTGTCATGATTATTCCTTATTCATCTACTGTCACGGTGCCACATTTTAAATTCTGTATGTATTGTAATACTTCATTGTTTATTACAATACTTTCAAAACGATATCTTACCTCGCTCTGCATTACTTATGTCTACCTCTAACTCACTATCTGAGCTGGCTGGTACATAGCTGACATCTTTAGCGTCAGGAAGTGGCTCACTGTCTGACTCGGACTCTGAACTAGGTACAGGTGAAGATGTAAAGTTGGTGTACCATGGCATCTGTCTGTACACTTGCATCCTTGTACTTTGGTACTGACTGAATGGCTGACAAGAGATATCAAGTGCATAATACACATTAATAATTTTGACAGTGGTCACCATGACTGTAATTTTTCAATATGAAATATCACAATATATATTACTTTGACACCATGTGCAACTCTTCTGTCATGTACAAAACACAGTATGAAGACTCAACGTCGGTTCTTTGTTGAAGAGTAACCATGATGTGCTTGCTGCATGCCTTGGCACGCCGGCGGTGGGACAGCAATCCTGTACACGTGCCACCTGTAGCATGCATATCTCCATTACATCATGCTGACCATGTACAGCATTGCTGAAGCATGAAACTGTGAATTGTTATGCTACCATCGACTGTCATTTGACACCGCTGAATTCCGCAGTCAATGTGTGCAAAACCAGCATGGGCCATGTGATAACAGTAACCAAAAACTATCTGTTATGACTATAATGTAATAATGTGGTACACTTCAGAGCCGACGACATTCCAGGTAACACAGAATAGCACTGATCAGGTAAGACAATGGTGCAATACTGTGCATAGTGATATATGTGGGATTTCAGCATTCTCACTATCCCAAGCACAGTACAGGACCTCTGCTGGACTGGCTTCTGTGAGCAGCTGCCATGTCTCAATGGAATGAGACACAGCAGCAGGACCACATGCATTGATTCTGGGAACCTGTTTTAGTCCTGATCCAAGAAAACTGAAATATTTGTTTTATTTGCGCTGCCCCAAATTGCACATCACACCTGATGGAGACGAGAATGTTTATTGTGGGTGTTTACCACATGCCAGAAATAGAACTGTTCTGTCAGCGTGATTTTCACATCGCACAATGTCATGCAACATTATGACCCAATGCCTGGGGTCCATATGGCCTTTGCACAACATAATGCATACAGGGAGCAAAACCACGAGTACTCAAAGTACCCATGGTGTCAGGCTACCTCATCCGAACAGTATTATATACACCTGCCATGTCCACAGAAACTCATCAGCACTGCAGACGTGCCACAGTAGCACAAACGCCAAGGCAGCCATCATGAAAATGTGGATGGCAAAGTCTTCCATTGTCAAGTACAGGTGGACCAGGGTGCCATGCAGCTGCTCTTTTGACAACATGCACTTTAACTACGTAAAGAAAGGTCACAGCACCACAATGGGCTCACATGGGGAACAGTGACCCAAATGCGTTGAATAACGCTAGCTAAAATAGAATTATATGCTGTCTGTATTTAAAGCTTGGCACAGGTACAGCACATTTTATAGCACAGCAACTGACCAACACATGGCAAATACATACCACTTACTAGTCTGATTCCATCAAGTCTATTCATTTAATATTTTTTACACAACCCATGTGTACCAATCTTAACATGTTGTTTTCTGACAGTTGCACTGATTAATAAGGGCAGGGAAAGCTAACTTTTACAACTCATCCTGACAGTACTGTAGTTGAAGTTTGAAAGTATCACATTTGTAACAATGAAATATAATTTCTTGTTTATTGAGGGAGTTATAATGAGATTGGCTTTACACATACTGTGCCCAATACACTACGTAGCTTTATATCCTGATTCTTGTGATGGACAATGAAAACACAGCATTATAATACATGCTAGTTACCTATGCTTTTACATGGTGGTCTTTTCAAGGATTTCTGAGTGGACCGTGACACATAAGTAGTTCCTGACACCTCACTGTGTTCTTGGACTTGATAGTATGTTATATCTGAGGTGATGTCAACTGCTGGATTACAGGTATCAGAAATGTCTGGCGCCACATCAGTATCACTGGATATCGGACCGGTAGTGTCATCCACATCAGCAATGTCCTCGTACTGGTGAATTATCTTGGGAATGAAGGGTAAATCAAAGTGAATGAAGTCATGTCATTTACACTAATGTCTAAAGTGAACATTACATGTATAAAGACAAAGAACCCCAGCGTAAACACTGAGGCAAGGTTACCCCTAAAGGGCATTTGGCCAGGATAAGCTAGGTAATAGACAATACAAATTACGTTCATTATCGTAAAAGTATCATATATATATGCACACAGAGGTTGGTTCATGGCAGAGGCCCTCGCACAGTTTCAGCAATAGAAGGGTGCCTGCTAGCACCCTTTGCAAACTGTGTGAGAGGCCTTCGCACCATGCAATTCTGCTTAAAGTTGGACCAGCATAACATTCTGTGGTGATTTGCATATGCAGCCCATGATGCTTTGCATTGTGGGGGCATGTGTGATTTTGTATTACATGTATAAGTAGTAACACATGTGGTTATGCAGTTCACATGATAAATGTTCCACAGAACTGCTGCATGTAGGCACCGTGCTACAGTACACCAGTTACACACAGCTTTACAGCATCAAGAAAATGATATGCACGCCGCTTGCCATGGTAAAAGTGTCACAATGTGCCTGCTACTCACAGGCTGTACACATGTGTAGACAGGTGAACAGCACCATACCGCTGCACGACTGTAGTGGTGTAAACCCATCACTGTCAACAGACAGGCAGCCACAATACAGTATTAGCAGGCAGCTATTTAAGCAATAAGGAACAATAGGGTGGGTTATTGGGGATTTTCCCACGCCTTGTGTGGTATGTCACGTGGTTAAATCACCCAATAACTCATGCTCTGGAGTGCCTTACTGTGATTATACAATGGCCCCATGTAAAATAAATGTAAAATATGTTTCATTATGTTGTTTATAAATGACATTCCTCAGCCATGGATTATGCAGGATTTACCCACGGTCATCTGACATGTTTACACCAATGAGGTTACAGGATGTTCACTACACCATTGTATAATATTCCATACTGTATGGTAGGATGTCAGAGAACAGTACAGAAACACAGGTTGCATTATGTCTGTATCACCTACTTCAGGACTCGGGGAGTGATGTGCATACTATTTCATACATTGATAGTCATCTACATCCATACACTGTCAGGTCACACACACACACACACACACACACACACACTCAGTCCAAACCAGCAAGATACACACGCACACATACATATACAGAAACTCACACGAAAAACAAGACAGAATCACAGACACAGACACACACACAGGAAGACACACATACAGAATGACACACAAAGAGTGCAAACACATGCTTACACAGAAGCATGCAGATGTGAGTGCATGCAGTGAAACACACACACAGTAGATGCAGCAGAAGCATGCCATCCCGTGAGCCACTGCCCAGGATTTGAACCTAGTCCGAGCTTACAGCAAGGAGGGCCAAACCGCAATGTTTTATGTCACAGTAAGCATGTCCATGATGCAACATGATGGCACCCACCAGAACTATACCTTCACTTTACTGGCACTGAACAGCCACAACAGGCACACACTCAGAAGCAACACATAGAGTCAGAACCACAGTCAAATACATAGACACACAAATACAGTCACAGACACAGTAACAGAAAAACACACACACACACACACGTGCATATCCAAGCACGATATCTCACAGATAACACACACTGCCACACACACACAGAACCAGACATGCATATGCATACACACACCCACACACTCAGAAAGAGACCGCGATGATCCATGATAGTAGATACATTTCTTCCTCAAAGGAACACACTGTCACTTACCACAGGAAAATGGAAGTAACAAAGACCATGCCAATACTGCCCTCTGCCAACTGTCTTTACGAAACGCCCACCTATCTTCTTCCTTTTAATACTTGGTTCTGAATATGATGATCCAGCACTGTTGCCACAGGGACGACATAGCATGTCAGCCGTTGATTCAGCAACCTGCAAAGTAACACTTGAGTGCGTGGCGGTGAATGAATTATTGGCACAGCCGTAGGCAGCAACTGAAGGCACTTGACAAACTTCATTCTGTACTGAAGCACTATGGCGAGATCATAGCAGTCCTCAGTAAAATGTGCCGAACAAAGCCCACTGAACTCACTAGGCCCAACCCAGTCAGCAAGCTTTGTTTTCACAAAAGTGTTCCACAGTCGAAGGTAATGAGGGTCCTTAGGAAGGTAAACAAAGAAACCCCATTTTATGGGTGTTTCCACAATTGGCAGCAACCCACTGAGATGGCATTATGTAGAAACAAGATACACTGAGGAGAGTCAAGTGTAATGAATGACTACAGTACCTACAGCTATAAATTTGAATTAAAAGTTTACAATGTGACCACTATAAGCAGAAACATCTGCACAGAACACAGCTATCCAGCAATTGCATAAAGTAATGCTTATTATGTTGTTCTGACGATGCTGTTAACAATTATTGAGGACCACATATGATTTACACTATTCAGAAAATAAATACCAAGAAATGGCAAAGGAAGAAAGGCAGCAGTTATCAATGTAGCACAAAAAGTCAGTAACAACTGAGACATAAAAGTGCATGTCTCAATACAGTAAAGTACATGCATGAATACCTCTTGAGAAACACTGCAGTGACTTTTATGGGCGAGACAACACAGTAGCATGACAAACCAGTGACACAGAAACCCCACTGCACATCAAGACTAACAATTATATATCACTACATAATAAGCTTTAGTACACAGCGGCATAACTAGTATTAGCAGAGGAACTGTTATGTCTCATATAACTGTCACCTCAGTTACAACCTGTACACAAAGCAGTGTGGGATAAAGTATAACATATGAAAGTAATGCACCTCAGAAATTACAACACAATTACATGTGAGCCACAGAATAATGCACCTTGGACTGAAACGTCACTCACATAGCATAATGACAGACAGATGGCAATACTATGCATGATTAACAATGCAGTGTGTCAGCTAGTAACTACAACCATGTAAATAATAGTTTTACTACAACACACAATCAAAAAAACAATTAAAAAGCCATGACAATAACTCCTATTCTGCCCACACAGATAACAGCTGAGCTGTCAAACCATCACAATGCAGATGACACACTAAATAACAGGAACGGTAGCCAGAGCAAACTATGCTCTCTGCAAAGTAAAATAAAGTACTGTTCAGCACTGTGCAAGGTAATTATCTACACACATTTAGCCTCTCCACAAATAATACAGAGAAAAGGTACAATTCTTGTGTGCTTCCTATGATCATTCCCGCCTGACCGCTAGACCAAAATAAATGCTGTCAGTGGCTACCTCAGGAGAGTGCATCAGTTCCGGTCAGAGAGACAAATCAGGCGGCTGCAGCTTGGGTACAGCATGGTAGTACACATTTACAAATATTTTATTGTGCAAATTGATTACTAATGAAACTGTGATGCATTTTGACATGGCACCACAAGAACTATGGGACAGTGAGTCAAAATACTACTTTGCAAACCTCCAGAGTCCTTCTTTAAAGCTATCCAACAGGGTGGATATACAGGAAGGGGCCACAAGCATGATAGCTGACCTCAGGAAATTAGAGTATTTGTCAAAACACTGGCAGTTAAAATTTAATGGTAATGAATGTAAGGTCACGCACCTGGGAAAGTGAAACCCAGGGTAAAGTACACTCTGGATGGGCACCAATTGGAAGTGGCAAAGATGGAAAGGGACCTGGGTGTATTCATCACCAATGAATTCAAAGTCACAAAACAGTGTAAAAAGCAGCACAGCTAGCAAGTGGCATCCTCGACCGTGTATGGAGGGGGTATTACAATCAGAAAGCAAGAGGTAATTATGTCACTGTACAGATCCTTAGTAAGACCACACCTGAGTACTGGGTCCAGTTCCGAGGTCACACTTGAAAAAAAAAGGACATAGGCAGATTAGAGACAGTGCAGATAAGGGCTACTAAAATGGTGCAAGGGTACACCATGAGACATATGAAACTATGCTCAAGGTACTACAACTGTACTCACTGGAACAGAGAAGAAATAGAGGAGACATGATAACAACATTTAAATCCATCAAGGAATAAACAAGACTGAGAATCTCTTCCAAGTAAACAAAGGAACTCTGACATGGGGACACAACTTGTGTCTGGTGGAGACAAGTTCAGGAGCAACTATAGAAAGTACTTTTCATGGAAAGGGTGATAAACCCATGGGACAAACTGACAGCACATGTGGTGGCAGCTAAGACAATAAGAGAATTTAAACTAGCATGGGACAGACAGTGTGGACAGCTTGGCTTGAACAATTAAAGCGGAGGAGGTAGTCACCTTGGGCAGACTAGATGGATCAAATGGTCCCCATCTGCTGACACCATTCTTATGTTCCTTCCTAAACCTCCCCCTGTGAGCTTCCACTCATGGCCACATGACTGCGAGCTAGTATTCAAGTTAAGCAGTTCCTCGCAGTTCACCCTGTTAATTCCTTTAAGGAATCTGAAGGTCTCCATCATATGTCCCTCCTTTCTAGTCTCCAGTGAGAACATGTTCTGTGCACTCTTCATAGAACTTGCCCTGTTGGCACTGAAACATTTTTGTTGCCCTGCACTGCACCATTTGAAACCTATCCTCTCCTTTCTGGTCTCCAGTGAGAACATGTCCTGTGCACTGAGGTATTCTTCATAGAACATGCCCTGCTGGCACTGAAACATTTTTGTTACCCTGCACTGCACCATTTTGCAGCCTGTCCCTCTCCTTCCTGAGGTGAGGGCACCAGCACTGGTGCAGTACTGCAGGTGAGGCCTCACCATGGATTTATACAAGGGAAAATTACCTCCTGTTCTGCTGTCAGTACTCCTCTTGATACATTCTAGCATCCTGTTTGCCTTGCTGTAAGCTTTGCTGCACTTACTTGATTGCTTTAGGGGTCGTTGATGTTAACCTTGAAGTCTCATTCCTGAGCTGTGATACTGAGTCTCAACCCTTCCATCCAGTACTCCGTCCTGGGTTCTTGTTCCCCAGGTGCATAACCTTCCTTTTAATTTGGCATTGAACTTCAGCTGCTCAATCCTTGACCACCCTGCTAGGTTTTGCAAGTCTCTGTGCATGTCTTGTATTCCCTAGTCACTATCCACCCGCACAGAGAACTTAGTGTCATCAACAAAAGATGCAACCTGCCTCAGGTGCCCTCATCAGTGTCACTGATGAACATGTTGAAGAGGACCAGTCCCAGGACAGATCTCTGTGGTACCCCTGCTCATGACATTCCACTCTTCTGATTTTAAACCTATTGACCAACACCCTCTTGTTGCCTCCCTTTAGCCAGTCACCAGCCCAGTTTACTGTGGCCCTAGCCACACGCAGATCCTCCATCTTCTTGAGCAAGTGTCCATGCGGCAGTGAGTCAAAAGCCTTGCTGAAGTCAAAGTTGAGCAGATCTCCACAGTGCGCCTGAACTCGTTCCCTCATTACCCAGCCAAAGAACACTATCAGGTTAATCTGTCAGTGACACTGGAAGAGTAGGTAGGGCTCAAAGTAATGATGGGCTCTACTGGACTAATAAGTAGGCTGCTTAGAGGACTAAATATTTGTGCCAAGTTATAGAATCTCCAACAATGGCTGTGTGTGTGTGTGGTATGTGGACAGCAGCTATGATGTGGATTATCCTGTGGGCGAAATGAAGTAGAAGCTGTTTAAAATCAACAGCAATCAGCATAATGGCTGTTTATTATCAGTATCCCCAAGTAGTGCTCAGATAATGCTGCATAATGACTGTTTAGTATTGTGACCGGGTGACCCCTGTCATGGAAGGGTGCCCTGAGTCTGTTCTAGATCCCCAAAGACTCATTAAAATGCTTAGGAAGCACAGAAACAAAAGTAAAAGTGTAGAACAGGAACAGCAGTCCCCTTGTGTTCTGTTCCCTGTGTTTGCTAGAAACTGCCCTTGGCAAAGGACAAAATGAAAAGCAAAAGCTGATGGCTGCACTTTACAGCTGTAGGCAAATATCGAACTGTTTTCTACAGCTCTAAATAAGAGCAGTTAATTAAGCAGCTTGTGCACCATGTGTGGTATAGGGTTTTCATCTGCTCTAATGAAAGTTTAAAAGAGAAGACAAATACCTCAAACAATAATAACATAGTTGCAATGACAGTAGGACTCTGAGTCCCATTAAGATTATCTGTGGTGTTTAGCTAAACTCCTAGTAAGGTATACATTGCTTTAAGTGAAGAAAATAAAATACATGTTTGGGCCTTGTTTACCAAAGGAAATTTACAAGATGCTTACCTGAGTTTAGTGCAGGAGGAGTGCCAGTTTGTAAGTCAGAAAACACAAGAAAGCTAGATAAAGCTCTAAGGATAACTTTATGAAACAGTCATTCTTTACCTGTGGGAGCCCCTTTACTGTATATGGTGCTGTTATAGGGCTGGCAGCCCTGAACTGTCTGATTTTGTGGAACTCCCAGTTAGTGAGGTCACTGCCAGAGGTGGAGCTAGGGAAATTAAGTTCTCATAGCTATAATATTGTGTAGCCAGGCCAGAATGAATATTATGTTAATGTTGCTAGGACTCCTATTAACCACGGCTTGAAATATCCCTTTTCTTATGTTTAGGCCAGGATATGAGCCTCATAGAGATGTATTTTTAGTTAAAAGACATAATGTGGGTGTTTCCCAAGAAGTGATGTCACTAGGACACAGAATAAAAGATTGCCACTTGAGGCTTTAATTTAGATAAGGCGTCAGTCTAGAACTGACTGTGAGAGGTGTAAGACCTTAAGTTTAGAAAGTTTGTGTCTACACCTAGACAGCATTGATGTTATTGACTTAATGACAATTTTCTTATTTTCTGTTCGTACCCAGAGAATGACTATTCATGATACACCGAGAGAAATCTATGCAAAATTAAAGGACTATGGTGGGAATGGCTACAACCTTTAGTAAAACTAAAGAGCAGATGATGGATATGATTGTCATTGAACAGTTTATTCAGGTGTTACCTCATGATGTCCAGCTATGGGTGAAAGAACATCAGCCTGAATCTGCAGAGGATACAGTGAAGCTGGCAGAGGATTATATAGCTGCTCGACCCACTAGACCCAGAGGGCAACAAAATACCCCACCTCAGACATCAGAAATGGTAAGGCCTTTTATTCTAATGCACGCCAGAATAATTACAGCAGGCGACAGAGGGGAAGAATACCATATTCTGAACTGATTTGCCATGGGTGTCTTGGCAAAGGCCACATAATGAGAAACTGTCCAAATAAGAAAAGAACTGACATGACTCACCTAGCATTGGCTAATATTGGGTATGTTGCAAATGTGGGGATTGGAGACCAACAGACATTGGGTTTATTAGATACAGGGAGTAAGCAGACCCTGCTGAGAGCAGATCTGGCCCCGGACAGTAAAGTTACCTCAAATGATACAACAGTAATGTGCATACACGGGATATTCATCAGTATTACACTACAGTGGTTGAAATGACTGTCAATAATGAGCACCACTGTATGACTGTTGGCCTGGTACCTCGATTGCCAGTTCCAGTGATTATAGGCCAAGACTTTCCCCACTTTAACTCACTGGTGCAAGAACAACAAGACTATGTAAAATCAGTAAATGTGGTAACCTGTGCCCAAGCAAAAAACAACAGTCAGAGCCAGTGTTTTCTTTTGAAGAGGATTTCTTTGAAGGAGCTGAAGGTTCAGGGAAACCCAGAAAATCAAAAATCAGAAGAAAAAGAGCAGAGAAAGTGGGCAGAACAACAAAAGAACAGTATTGCTGGCATTTTGCCAGAAGTACCCTCAAAACATTATTATGAACAACAAGCTGATGTTTCTTAAAACCTTTTTTTTCACAGGCTCAACAAGTAAAACACCCTGGACAATCTCATTTTATTGTGAAAATAATATCTTGTATAGAGTCACTGTTGATACTACCATAAGTGAACCTGTAGAACAGCTAATGGTACCAAAATGTATAGAGAAAAGGTCATGCAGTTAGTGCACAATATTCCAATGGCAGGCCATGAGGGAGGGATCGAACCTTGCAAAGATTACTTGCACGGTTTAGCTGGCCAGGTATACATCAGGATGTGGCTGAATATTGTCGTGCCTGTAAAGAATGCCAATGGGTTGCACAAGGGGAAAAAGAGATCAGGTGCCCTTCAGCCAATACCTTATGTCACTACCCCAATTGAGCGAATCACAATGGATGTTGTAGGCCCTCTTACCAAAAGTTCTAAGGGTAACCGGTTCATATTAGTGGTATGTGATTATGCCACACGGTACCCTGAAGCTGTTCCTATGCGAACAGTTACTGCACCTCAGATAGCTGAAGAGTTAGCCAAAACATTCAGCAGAATGGGAATACCCAGAGATTCTCACAGACAGAGGTAGTAATTTTACTTCTGTTATGTTGAGGGAGTTATATCACCTCCTGGGGATATCTGCTGCTGCTTCACCTTACCACCCCAAAAGATGGTCTTGTGGAGATTTAACAAAACCTTAAAAAATGCTACAGAAGTATGTTCAGGAAGAAGGTAGAGACAAATATCTCCTTTACCTCCTGTTTGCCTACAGAGAGGTACAGGCTACAACTGGGTTTCACCTTTTCCTTACTTTATGGTAGAAATCCTAGGGACCCTTAGATGTGGTAAAAGAACAATGGGAGGATGGTAAAATGTTGGCTATAGTAACATCATAGATTACATGACTGCATTAAGAGAAAGATTGGTCAAATATGTAAATATGGCTCATTTAAATGTGACCCAGAAACAAATGGGACAAAAAGAAGCATATGACTGGGGTTAAAGTGTAAAAGTTTTATACCTGGAGAAAAAGTGTTGTTATTATTACCCTCAACAGAGAACAAACTGTTGATGCACTGGCAGGGTCCCTTTGATGTAATCAGACAAACAGGAAGTGTCAACTTTGAAATTGAAATGCCTGGTCATCGACCAACTAAGAGGGTATACCATGCAAATCTTTGAGGAAATGGATAGAAAACCCCAGGTCCAAGCACTCTACATTCACCCTGAGCCCCAGCAGACAGAATTGAGATTGCTTATGAGAGGCTTGACTGGCCCATGAATGATAAAAGTATACAAATAAATCCTAATCTAAGCCCTGAACAAAAGGTGGAGATAGATCAATTGTTACACTATTTTCAGGACACTTTCACATCCACCCCAGGACGAGCTAAGGGAGTAGAACATGACATTAAGGTCAACCAGCAGAAGCCCATACACCAAAAAGCCTATAGATTACCGGAAAAGATTAGGCAAGAGGTAATTGATGAGATAAAAAAATGGAACAGTTAGGGTGATTGTCCCTTCCAAGAGTGCATGGTCTTCCCAATGGTGGTAGTGAACAAAAGGAAGGAGGAATAAGAGTATGTTTAGACTTCCAAATAATAAATTCTATTTCAGATTTTGATGGGTACCCCATGCCCAGAATAGATGATCTGTTAGATAGAATAGGAAATGCCCACTACTTCAGCACGTTAGATTTAACCAAGGGTACTGGCAAATTCCTTGGCCCCTCACTGCCCAAGCAATAACAGCTTTTCCTACACCAATTGGATTGTACCAATTTACCACTATGCCATTTGGACTCCATGGGGCACCTGCCACATTCCAACGGTACATGGACCACATCCTAAGAGCACATGCCCAGTACAGTTCAGTGTACTTGGATGATGTAGTCATTTTCAGTCATGACTGGCATTCACATTTGGTGCATTTAAGTGCAATTATTCAGACCATTAAGGATGCGGGATTAACAATAAACCCTGCTAAGTGTGCCATAGCAAGGACAGAGACCAGATATTTGGGTTTATAATTGGGAAGGGATCCTTGAAACCAGAGATTGATAAAGTGGAGGCAGTAGCCAACAGCCCCACCCCATTACAAAGAAACATGTTCGATCTTTTTGGGTTTAGCAAATTATTACCATCGATTTATCCCAGATTTTGCTACTCTGGCAACTCCCTTAACAGAGCTGACCAAAACAAATATCCTAATAAAGTTAAATGGACGCAAGCATGTGAGGAGGCCTTCAGGAACATAAAAGCAGTCCTTGTTCAGCCCCTGTGCTAACTAGCCCAGATTTTACAAGACCGTTTGAAATTCAAACAGATGCCTCAGAGACAGGTTTGGGGTCTGTGTTAACCCAATATGATGAAAAAGGGGAACATCCAGTATTGTATATTAGCAGGAAACTTCATGAGCGTGAAAGGAAGTACTCTACGATAGAGAAGGAATGTTTGGCACTGAAGTGGGCCATAGAGTCCCTTAAGTATTACTTGTGGGAAATGATTTTGTAGTGATGACAGATCATAATCCGTTGTGTTGGATAAACCAGATGAAAGATAAAACACACAGATTATGAGATGGTATTTGTCTCTACAACCATATAAGTTTACCAGAAACAGAGGTCAGGAACGAGCATTTAAATGCTGATTTTCTATCTCGATATGGTGCTGCAAGAATACCAAAGTAAATGAATATTGGTGCTAAGTAAGCACTAGACACCTCAGGGAATTGTTTTGTACAGTAGTTCTGATAAGACAGTAAATATTGTTTCTGTACAGAACTAATTATAAGGGTCCCTGAGGTGGAACTTCTGAGGGTGGGCGGAGGTTCCAACCCTTTCAAGGGTGAAGGGTCTCAGCCAACAAATAAAAACTTATTATGCTGCCTTCTTGTGGTGGGAGGTGTGTAACAGGGTCCTGTTATGAAGAGAAATATCAAGAATTTACAAGATCCCCCCATACTTTTCAATTTTCACTCTATCCTGTCTGCTTCTAATTCGTATCTATCCTAATTTTCTTGTCAGGGTGGCCAACCTGGCAATCTTTAAACCTCTCTTTACTGTCCCTGATTATCTTTAAAACAATCTGGCATCCAAATCTTGATAAGCTGAAAAGCAGTCAGCTGAAATTTAGCTGTGAGGAATTTCATAAAAACAAGCATTATGCAGCACATATAAAGAAAATATGTCAGAGGAGACTACTGTGTAAAAAGATTTACTAAATTGTTGTCTTAAATAAATGCATGTTTACTTTCTGGCAATTACATTTAAAGCAAATAGAATCCTGAAGCCTTGCAAGGAAGACAGATAGGAGCGCCCCTCATCTGTTTTCCTTACTAGGCTGCAGATTTTAATTCAATCTCTAACAAGTGTTTCTTTTCTTTCTGTATTAAAACATTAAAATGAATGTGTACCTGAATGTCTTGCTTCTCCTGCTGAGGTCCTGCTATAGGGATGGCAGCCTACAAATGACTGCTTTATAGTATTCAGGTAATGTGATGTCACAATAGGGGAGGGGCTCAGTTCAAGACACACACCTTCTGGAAAGTATATAAACCTCCACTAGGAGACCTGTGTAGATGGATAGAGAGAGGAGAGTCAGTATTCGACTGACCACAGAGCAAGAAAGTTGTGTGTGTGTGTGTGTTTCACACAAAGTGCTGTACAGACAAAAGGAAAGAAAAGGCAATTCAGGAGTCTGTGGAAAGAAGTATTTCCTGTTTTTGGGTGTGAAGACTAACACCGATTGTTTTCCTTTCTATGAACTTTAAGTTAAGAATATTTTTTGTTTTGTTTTGTTTTGTTTTTGAAATAAATTGACAAACGATACCGTTAGCTTTTTATGCATCTTAAACCTTTGGTCTGGACATCTGTTATTTCCACGCTTCTACATGGACAGTCATAGCCATTGATTCTGATCCCTTGTCCTAAGTGTTCGGGTCCTGCACAAGATTGACCAGGCCATCCACCGCCTGCTGGAGGTGTCCACAGAGTCCCTGAACTTTCTAGGGAGATGCACTGGAGGGTGTCCGATGATGGAGGAGCCCACGGGAACAGAGGCAGCCTGCTGCTGTGCAGCCTGGGGCAGTAGCTGCCCCACACCTACCCCTTACCCTTCCCTCACACCCTGCCTTACCTCACCAAGTTCTTTACCCTGCCCTCACCCACCCCTACCTTGTACCCATACCCCACCCTTTTCTTGTATATATCTCTGTACATAGTTTCTTGTTGTGTGTTCATGTTGTTGTTCATTTATAAATCTATTTTGATATGAATACTGTGGTGGTCTCTGATTTGCAGCTGGCTATGGGTGCTCAGTTGCAGTGGTGTGCATGGCATCTGGTGTGGTATTGTCCTGAGATTGTGTGTGTGTGTGCGTGGGGGGTGTCCCTGGTGTGGTGGTGGCTTTCAGCCGGTCTGGCTGCGCTGCCACACACCACTGTGTGCTCCTGGTGGGTCTGGCTTGTATGGTTCTGTGGTACACACAGTTGCATTGTGCCGGGAGGGCATGGAGATTACTGCAGTGCCAGTCACAGTCACTGCTCATGGGTGGTGTCTTGGGGTTCCAGTGCAGGATGTGCTGTGCATGGGGGGCTGTTGTACACTTGGGTTGTCCGGCCCTTTGTGTGGCAGTCTCTGCTTGCCAGTGGGTGTGCTGGAGGACCATAGCCCAGCTGTGCTTTTATGGCTTGTCCCCATGGGCCCGTAGATATTCCATCCCTCCGCCAGTGATGCTGTGCTTCGGGTGTGGGAGTATTATTAGTTCTGCAGTGTGTTCCTGTGCCCATCTGTGGCATGGGTGGTGGGCCTCTGCCTACCTCCCTGGTTGTGCAGTTCCATTGCTCTGCTGCTGGGGGGCTCTCTGCTTGTGCTATGGTGCCTCTAGACTGCTCAGCTGGGCTGGCCTTGTTGCGCTATGGCGCATCATATGTGCTCAGCTTCCCTTCCTGGTTGCACTATGGTGCAGGTTGTGTGATATTCAGGCGTTGGCTGGTTGCGCAATTGACTTGCTCCATGTTTGAATATCGCGTCCTAAGCATGTGCGCAATTGACTTTGCTTGCTCCTGCTATTGCGCACATTTTGGGCGAGTTTGAATATGTGGCCCATGAAGTATAGGCATTCAGAAATCCTGCAATAAGCCATGACCAAGGGTTATGTTAATGGTTGGTTTACACCACATAGCCACGTAATGTGGCATGAGGTGGATCTGAGTGCTTGATGGCACTTGAGGGTGATCAAGTAGCCATTAACCAACCCCGTGTGTGCCTTATTGCTATTATAATAACAATGTTTTGGAAACAGTGGGACACATTGTTCAGCATATTACTAGGCCATACATGTATGTTAATGAAAGATTAAGACAGGGATGATCCAATGTTTACAACTAATCAGACAGCTGTATTTCTCAGCCACTTGTTATAATGTTGAATGTGGATTGACTGCCACGGTCTTGACTACACATTGATGGAGCTATGTACACTGCAATGTAATGTTACCATTTTCATATGACGGTGAAACATGAAAAGGTTCTTACGTGGTGTCATCCACTTCCTCTTCCAAATGGTGCTGTCCAGTGGCCCATGTGCACAGTTTGGAAACAGTGAGTTATCATGTTGGTGAACTCTTTGTATATGGTTGGTGATGGATTCCAGCTTGGCAAGCATCAGTTCACCATTTCCATCTGGTGTCGATCTTGGAATCCAGTATAACATGTTTTTAATACTGAGATCCACTCTTGATGCTCTTACACTGCTTTGCAAACTGTGTGAGAGGCCTTTGGCACCATGCAGTTCTGCTTAAAGTTGACCAGCGAACATTCTGTGGTGATTTGCATATGCAGCCCATGATGCTTTGCATTGTGGGGCATGTGTGTTTGTATTTTCTTGAAACTTGGCTTCCCAGCCAAATGCCCTTTTGGGGTAACCTTTGCCTCAGTGTTTGCGCAAGACAGAGGTTCTTTTTTGTCTTTAAATAGTTTTTATTTTAATGGGTTCACCACAATATATCCTAGGCACACTGCCTTAAGGGTAGCTGGTCTATTCCACTGGGGTGTCAAGCAGACGAGGCATACTGATGAGTCCTGGTAGGATGAAACACGTGTTCATGTCTTCTGGTAGCACCCTTTGCAAACTGTGTGAGAGGGCCTTTCGGCACCATGCACCTGCTTAAAGTTGGACCAGCGTAACATTCTGTGGTGATTTGCATATGAAGCCCATGATGCTTTGCATTGTGGGGGCATGTGTGATTTTGTATTTTCTTGAAACTTGGCTTCCCAGCCAAATGCCCTTTGGGGTAACCCTTGCCTCAGTGTTTGCGCACAGAGGTTCTTTGTCTTATTTATTGATGGAGTACTAGTAGTAACACATTTTATTTATTGATGGAGTACTAGTAGTAATACATTTTATTTACTGATGGAGTACTAGTAGTAGTAACACATTTTATTTATTGATGGAGTAGTAGTAGTACATTTTATTTATTGGTGGAGTACTACTAGTAGTAACAAATTTTATTTAGCAACATGAATGAGGCAATTCTCACTGAAGAACAGCTCATTTACAAGGGATACCCATTTGGCTTATTGCTGATTACAGAGAAAAGAAAAACAGTGTGCAATATATACGTATGAAACTAAAATAACACAGAAACACTCATGTAACATTTAAATTCAACACTATATAAAATGTGCACATAATAAGGTTATGTGGTAGATCCACACCTTCTAAAAAGAGGCAGTAGAAATGTAGTTTGTTGGGAAGCATATAAGATTAACCATTTGCAGTGATCAGACAACAATTTGTGGTAATATGGCTTATAAACCAGTTTTTAATTTTTTCTAAGATAACTTGCTATTATATAGCCTTAGATTTTTAGGAATCATGTTTCAAGTTTGGACACCTACATAATAACAAGCATTTGTAAATGCTGAATGTTGTCTTGCTGGCATTGACATTGGTAGTGCAGGAGCTGGAGAGATGCATAACAGGAATGGCAGTGAAGTATGGAACTGACGTCGACCCCACCCCACCCTGCAGAGACTGACAGGCATTGAGGTATGACTTTGGGTCATTGGCCATAACTCTCATGCCATTTCACCTAATGCTACCCTGCAGAATCTGGCAAGTGTAATGTTGCTCCCTGGGGTCGTTTGGCCTAATGCACACCCCATTCCATAAGGAAATACATTGAGATGGGTGCAGTATAGGAGAATGGGGTGAAGTTTGGGGCAGAAGAGTCTAAGACACACTTTGATACCGGTCATTAGCTGTAGGGTGGGGTGGGGTGGTGGTGGCATAAGCATTATAGCTGGCAGTACAAAGACACACCCCTGACACCTGTCAGTCTCTTGAGGGTGGGACATTATAGTTAGAAACCCTTATGCCCCGGACGTTTGTTGGTATTTGCAGTCCAAATTTTCAACATGGCCTTTTTGTGACCGTACCTCATGAAAGCATTTGGGATCCCTGCTCGTGAACAGTAGCACTGTGATTTTGTTAATCTGTCCTGAACATTGATTTTACACAGCCATTCTGTGCCAGATGTGTGAAAACACATTTCGGGCAGGATGTGAAAAATGACAGCTGTACTGTTCATAATGAGGTATGAAGTAATGGCAATGTTGAAAATCTGGAGTGAAAATATGAAAAATTCTTGAAGTTACAAGCATGCATGAAAACCGAGCAACGCACACTCGTGACAGTCTTTTTGTACAATTCTTTCTCCAAATTTTCAACACAAGTATTTGGGATCTCTGCTCATTAACAATGTTACTATAATTTTCTTAATCTGTCCCAATCATTGATTTCCCACAGCGACTGCACCATTGTGTGTCACATGTGCGAAAACACATTTCAGGCAGAATGTGAAAAATGACAGGTGTACTGTTCATAAGGAGGTGTGAATAAATGGAAATGCTGAAAATATGGAGCGAAAATATTAAACAATTCTTGCACTTACAAGTGTGTATGGAAACTGTGCAATGCACACTCATAACAGAGTAATTTTTTGGAATGTTTTCACCAAATGTGCCACATAGACTTTTTGTGAGCCCACCTCATGAACAGTGACACTGTCATTTTATTATATGGTCCTGAAAGGTGATTCCATGCAGTGACTGTGAAATTACCTTTTGGGACAAAATAACAACATGACAGTGAAGGAGTTCATGAGGTGGGGTCCCAAGAACCCCATGTTGAAACTGGGGGGCCAAAAGTCATAAAAATGGCTGAGATATCCATCTAAGTTGAAAATCCTCCATTGATGCCATTTTACAGCTTACTGTGATATTTTTCAGTTTACGGTTGGCTTTGAAGAGTACAGATGTGTTCCTGCTCCAACGAAGACTGTCGTGCCAGGCTCCGGAGGTAAATTCGTAATCTGACTATGGATGAACTCCACTAAACACTGGAATTCTTCAGCAAAAAAATGCTTTATTTGCCAGTAACATCCACACATCCAGAGGTAAGTATGAGGTGAGGGGTGCGGGGAGGGTGGGTGCAAATTGGGAGGGACGTCGTGACCACGAGGGACCATTTTTTTCCTTTACTGATAAAAAAAAAAAAGAAATTGCAGGAAGTTTTTTTTTCAGGTTTGTTTTGGGCACACTGGGGTGGGCTGCCAGTGTGCTACCTGTGTTTTTTGGGGAGGGGGACTGAAGCTGACAGGGATTGGACACCCCATCAGCAAAGAAAGAGTGTTTGTTTGAGGGGGCATGATGCAGAGGTGGACTGGGCATATCCCTCAGCACACAAATGAACAAGGGGGGGCATTAAACCAACCAGGATTGGGCTCCCCATCACAAATGAACTGGGGAGGGGTCATGTTGACAATGGTATTGGGCACCCCTTGATCAGCTTTCAGGCAGGACTGTGAGAGGTGGATGGCGACAACCACTGCCATGTTTACTGAAATGTTACATCAGGCAAGGCACGCCCTGCATTGACAGGGAGCTCCCTCATTATAGTGGTAAAATTGTTGCAAGTTGGTGGCACGCTACTGCAGTGCTGTCATAGACAGCATATTCATTCATTGGTGCCACAGAGGCCAGCCTGAAAAAGCAATGGCGCCACTGCACACAACATGACTGCACTGCCAAAACCTGCTACTCCACTCTAATCTGCCACAATATGTTGTTTGCACTGTGCACCTAAGACAACATAAAAAGGACAATCATCCCATATTAGATTTCCTTTGGGGAACTTCAAATTGAATACAGTTTGCAAATCTCAGCCTGGGCCTCAAAATACTGATGGGAACACTATTACGCATATAATCAAGGACTTTCTTTTTAAGATACCAGCCCAATAATATGAATTTGTCTTCTGAAGTCTAAATGCAGCCAGTTTAACTTTCAGTACAAGAGGCAGTGGTGAGTATGTCATCAGACACCAAGAACAAACCTGGCAAAGTAGTTATACATGACATACAACTTATTTATGTAACAAACCCCTCCTAATAGTAGGGGGAGGAGGTTGTTACCATATGTGGCCAGCAGGGGAATGTTACCTTAATATCATCCTCTGTGGGTGAAACTGATGTGGGAGATGCTGCAAGGAGTATATAGATAGGGTGCCCTCAATGTGCCAGCATGCTTGAGGCTGTGTTTTTGGGCACAGCAGTTGTTCCTCTTGTAGGGGTAAAGAAGTGGCTAGGTGCCAGAGTGCTGGTAAAGAGTGGACACTCCAAGTGTCCTCTGTGGATGCCTACCCTGAGGTGCAGGCAAGGGATCAGCTGGGACATTCAAGGAATGGGTACTAGCTGAAAGGGGTAACCAGGCATTGCCATCAAGGTGCTGAAGAGACAGGGATACTCCTGTATGCCAGACTGAGGTAGGCACACAGCATGCCTACCAACAGAGAGGCTGAAGTACTCAGGCATGGGACACAGGAGGCCCTCAATGTATATTATCTGGAAGTCTGATCCTGAGAGTGGCAGGAGGCCCTGGGCACCTCTCCATGGTAATGGCATAGGTGTAACATTGAGTGAGACCTGGAGGCTGACAGGGAGGGACCTCAGGTACCCAGGATGTGTCCCATATCACTGTAACTAACGGGTGAAGATCTGGAATTTGCCACTTGTTGGGAGTTTAAAGGGACCACTGAGAGGGTGCAGGAATCCTAATTTCAGATTTTTATTTATTTCATTTTATTATATTTCCATTAACAATTTATTTGTCTAATGTATGTTCTGAATTTATGTATATGTCTTTTTATGGTGTGAAATTTGTATTTATTCTAAAAACTGTTTCTTTAGGACCTCAATGTAAATGAGCCTAGGCTCAACTGAGTATATCCTAGTTCATATGTTTATATGAATAAAACTTTTAATCAATCAATCAATCAGTCAATCCTAAGGGCTGTCTCCTCAAGGCACATCTCCCAGGGGGTTTCAGGCTTGAGACGGATTCCCCTGGAGTTCATTGTGGCCATCGTAATGGACAGGGGAGCACCAAGACCTGTGCCCTGATACAATTGAGAACCCTAGTAACAGGTGAAGTAGGTAGTACATACAGAAAGCAAAAGCCAGGTAAAAGACTCTTCTCCATAACTTATGTGTTGAGGGAAAACTCCCCAAACAATGGAAGGGGATCCTAAGACCTGTGTCACCAGAATGCCACCTTCGTAGAGTGGGTCACACTGTTACCTTTGTATGCAACATGAGAGGGATGCGGTTGATGCCCAGTAGATCTAGAGATCTGGTGAAAGAAGTGCCGATAAAAGTCCTTAGGCTGAGAATCTACCCTGATAATGCTGGGTGCCTTGCCAGAGTGCCACGTTCTGTGACATGTATTGAGCCACGTGTGCAGGTGGCACGAGCAGAAGGAAGAGCAGGGAAGCCACGTATTAGCACTGAAGGGGAGGAGGGGAATCCCGGGCACCATGTTACTCAAGAAGTACAGAGAGGCTGCACAAAGGCACCTTGAATATTGAACCAAAGATAGAGAGCAGGCTGCTGCTAGGCAGTTAGAATAGGATATAATAATAACAATAATATAATAATCTTGCCCTATAATAATAATCAATGTAGTCAGACACTGGGTGAAATGGCTACCCAGGAAAACTGAATTACCAGAAGGAATTGTGTAGGAGCTGAAGAACCAGAGTTTACTGGCCCTTGACTACTTATTGTGCAAATTAAGTGTAGCCTGAAGCCCTCCAGTAAAGTTAAGTTCTTGAAATCCGATGGTCCAGAGTATTTTGCTCACCTATCTAAGGTGTAGGAATTGCAAGATGAAGATTCGGTTGTTATTCAACTCCTGGGTAATTTCAAAATTTCACTTTATCCTTCACCATAAGTATCAAAGTTTCATGGCTGGTTTCTTACAGTGGAGAATTAGCTGGTCCCAGGAGAGTGGAATATTTTTCATTATAAGTAAACGCGATGGCAGTAAATAAGCAAAAGTGGATGCCTGGGAGGTCAGGAAAGCTGATTAGCCTCATAAATTATATCTTCCCTTAGACCCTCTGCAATATTGCTAATGAAGACATTGAAGACCACTGATCCCAGAACTGATCCCTGTGGCATCCTGCTGGTTACCTTTCCTTCCTCTGAATACACCCAGTTTACCACCATCCTCAGTCTTCTGTTACTCAGCCAATTTTGTACCTGTTTTACTGCCTTGAGCCTGCCCAGCTTGCAACTTACCAGTCTTCTGTGTGGAACTGTGTCAAAGGTCTGACTGAAATCTAGGTAGGCCAGATCCACCACCCCTCCCTGATCTTCTTTCCTGTTCACCCAGTTGAAGAAATCAATTAGGTTTGCCTGCCAATTCCATACCTTTGCCCACCACCAATGTCAGGCTTACAGGTCAATAGTTTCCTGCCTCCTCCACTCCTTATTCCCACTTTTGTGAAGCAGGACCACATCTGCCCTCCGCCAGTAACCCCGTACCACCCCCTAATGAGTGACAGGTTGAACAGGGCTGTAAGAGGTGCAGTGAGCTCTTTCCTAAGTTCCTTTAGTATCCTGGGGTGCACCCCATTCAACAACATTGCCTTATCCACCTTTAATTTCTTTAGCTCCTTCAGGAAAGCTTTCTAGCCTTGTAAGTTAAAATTTAGAAAGATTTTCCAAGAGACCTGTACTGGGTAAAAGCTGAGAGACCACCAATCCTGAGGAAGTGACACAGCCATGAAACATTGATACTTCTGGTGCAGGATAAAATAAAAAGAAGCTTTGGAATTACCCAGGAGTTGAACCTTCTTATTGTATTTTGAGGACTAATAACTGCTTGGAGGAGTTCCTCCAATCCTACTTGTGTCCTTTTTAGGCTAATCTAAGCCCTGGACATCCTGGTCGATACCATTAGGTTGCCACTGTCTAAGGTGCCCACATCCACCAGCTCCAGCAGACAGTCAAGCAACCCATACTGCTGAGTGTAAGAGGCTCCCAGCAAGCAATTCCACCATATAACTCTAGAATCAGGTGTTCACTGGGCCTTGTCCATCCTCATCCAGGGCAGTGATGCAGGGTGGTCATGATGCTGCCTGAAGGGGGGGGGGTGCATTTACATTCTTCACAAAATTTTAAACAAGACAGAGTGATGTTAAACATCAAATCTAAGGTAAATACATCAGCCTGTCTGTTCAGCGGGAGTGCTACCACTCACAACACCAGTGTCTGAGGATAGGGAACAGACAATCTTAAACATTAGAAACTAGAGTAAATATGTCATCCTATCAGTGCAGCGGGAGTGCTACTGCTCACAATGACAACATCCTGGGATAGGGAACATACACTGTTAAACATCAAAACTAGAGTAGGCCAGCCCGGTGGCGCAGAGGGCTGAGGCACTGGCATCTTACCTCTAACCACGCCGGCAACCCAGGTTCAGGAACAGACTCGGGATGTTGGGGGCTGGCAAGGGAAGGAGAGGATTGAGCATCTGTGGGACTACTCTCCTCTCCTGGGGTGGGTGGCAGGATGGTGGAGCTCTGCAGCGGCTTCTGGTGGAGACTGGGAGCACTACAGAGGCGGTGCAAGGGGGAACAACACAGAAAACTGGAAACCGCTCCACAATCGACCGGATGGTGGCTGCCAGTCCACCGATGCCACTAATGCCCTGAAGGAGCCATTCCACCTCAGCAGCACCCTGGGGCCAAGTAGTTGTGGTGGTCTCTCCACCTGGTGGCTTCCCCCTTGGAGAAGGGGGACCCACCCGGCGAAGGGTTACGTTCAGGTTATGCTGGGGGTGGCTGCTAAGTGAGGTTGCAGGCTCAGAAAAGGAAAGGTGGATCAGAAGGAACCTTGGTAGCTAGAAGGAGTGGTGGGTTGTGGAGCATGAAGGAGGGGGAAGAAAAACCTAGAGTAAATCTACCAGCCTGTCAGTGCAGCGAGAGTGCTACCACTCACAACATCAGAGTCCCAGGACAGTGCACGTGCCTTGGTAGGCAGGGACTGGCATATGGAGGAGGATCACACATCACAGAGGATGCTCTCAGGGTAGCTACCTCTGTTGGTATACTGCCATCTCTGGGTGTTATTGTACACACTGCCAGTGTCCTGCGATGCGGAATATGCCTTGGTTGGCAGAAGCTGGCATGGAGAGGAGGCTCACATATCATAGATGATGCTCTCAGGGTAACTACCTCCATTGGTATACTGCCACCTCTTGGTGGTACTGCACACACTGCCAATGTTGAGGGATAAGGATCATGCCTTGGTAGGCAGGGACTGGCATGGGAAGGAGGATTACACATCACAAAGGATGCTCTCAGGGCAACTACCTCCACTGGTATACTATCACCCCCTGAGTGTTACTGTACACACAGCCAGTGACCTGGGTTAAGGCACATGCCTCTGTAGGCAGGAAATGGCTAGGGGAGGATCACACATCACAGAGGATGCTCTAAGGGCAGCTACCTCCGCAGGTATACCATCACCTCTGGGTGTTACTGCACCCACTGCCAGTGACCTGATTTAGGAAAAATGCATTGGTTGGTTGGCACTGGCACAGGGAGGAGGATCACACATCACAGAGGATGCTATCAGGGCAGCTACCTCTGCTGGTATACTATCACCTCTGGGTGACCATAGCTGGAAGTGAATCTGGAGCAGTTTGGGAGAGGGGGGACTTTGGTTACTGCCAGGCTACACACGTTTGCATTCGAAAGGAAAGGAATGAAGCCAAGTGAAAACCTTCATCTAGTAGCAGGATGATGACCCAGCCTCCCACAGGCCCCGCACCAGTGACATGGACTTTCTCTGAGCTGGATCCCGAGCTGTGGTGGGAGTTGGGGAGCTCCACTACCTCAGTCAGTAGAAGGATGATGTGGCCCAGCCTCCCACAGGCCCAACACCAGTGACATGGACCTTCTCCAAGCTGGATCCTGAATTGTGGTGGGAGTTGGGGAGCTCCACTACTCCCAACCAGTGAAAGGATAATGGCCCTTCCTTAGGGGCCCCCTAAGGAAGGCCACGAGCCGAAGCGCAGGAGCTGGCACGTTTCTGTCCAATATCCTTTGGTGATTTTGTATACATTTTGGTTTTGTGAAAAGCGTGTGATGCATTAACATGAGCAATAAGCACAGATACTGAGTACGCTGGATTCTTTTGTGAAGGTGGAGTAGCGTTTGTTTCTGGAATTTGTTTAAGATGTGATGGGGCTGGCAGCCTGATTATCGAAACACACCCCGTCTATTCCAGTGTTCAACAAGAATCCTACGTTTTGAACTCATTTGTAATGGTAGTCCATGGTCAATAGATGACCGTATTTGGAAATACATTAAAATTACTAAATTCAGTAATCGCACATTGTTCAACTTGTCTCTCAGAACTCTATCCTGTCCCTCCCCTTCTCACCTCCTCCACCTAACCTTAAATGAAAATGGGGTAGTGTACCTTTTTTATTTGATTGAAGGTGCTGGGAGGGGAGGCAGACTCCACAAAGGTGGACTAAAATTGGGCAACTGCACCCCCCACCCAGTGACCACTACTACTCCAAGGGCAGTTTAAAGCACACACACACATGCAGACACACACACACAAACACAGAGTTATTAAATATGTACTGGTTGAGCTCTATGCTGCGAGTTGGAGAGTGTACATGCAGGCTTCAGTGTCCATATTTACCACAGCCAGCCTGTTGTGTATCAGTGTACATACTGTACCACAGCCTGCCTGTGGTGTATCAGTGTACATACTGTACCACAGCTTGCCTGTTGTGCATCAGTGTACATACTGTACCACAGCCTGCCTATGGTGCATCAGTGTACATACTGTACCACAGCCTGCCTGTGGTGCATCAGTGTACATACTGTACCACCTGCCTGCCTGTTGTGCATCAGTATCCATACTGTACCACAGCCTGCCTGTTGTACATCAGTGTACATATTGTACCACAGCCTGCCTGTTGTGCATCAGTGTACACACTGTACCACAGCCTGCCTGTTGTGCATCAGTGTACATACTGTACCACAGCCTGCCTGTTGTGCATCAGTGTACATACTGTACCAAAGTCTGCCTGTTGTGCATCAGTGTGCATACTGTACCACAGCCTGCCTGTTGTGCATAAGTGTACATACTGTACCACAGCCTGCCTGTTGTGCATCAGTGTCCATACTGTACCACAGCCTGCCTGTGGTGCATCAGTGTACATACTGTACCACAGCTTGCCTGTTGTGCATCAGTGTACATACTGTACCACAGCCTGCCTATGGTGCATCAGTGTACATACTGTACCACAGCCTGCCTGTGGTGCATCAGTGTACATACTGTACCACCTGCCTGCCTGTTGTGCATCAGTATCCATACAGTACCACAGCCTGCCTGTTGTACATCAGTGTACATATTGTACCACAGCCTGCCTGTTGTGCATCAGTGTACACACTGTACCACAGCCTGCCTGTTGTGCATCAGTGTACATACTGTACCACAGCCTGCCTGTTGTGCATCAGTGTACATACTGTACCAAAGTCTGCCTGTTGTGCATCAGTGTGCATACTGTACCACAGCCTGCCTGTTGTGCATAAGTGTACATACTGTACCACAGCCTGCCTGTTGTGCATCAGTGTCCATACTGTACCACAGCCTGCCTGTTGTGCATAAGTGTACATACTGTACCACAGCCTGCCTGTTGTGCATCAGTGTACATACTGTACCACAGCCTGCCTGTGGTGCATCAGTGTACATACTGTACCACAGCCTGCCTGTTGTGCATCAGTGTACATACTGTACCACAGCCTGCCTGTGGTGCATCAGTGTACATACTGTACCACAGCCTGCCTGTGGTGCATCAGTGTACATACTGTACCACCTGCCTGCCTGTTGTGCATCAGTATCCATACTGTACCACCTGCCTGCCTGTTGTGCATCAGTATCCATACTGTACCACAGCCTTCCTGTTGTGCATAAGTGTACATACTGTACCACAGCTTGCCTGTTGTGCATCAGTGTACATACTGTACCACAGCCTGCCTGTTGTGCATCAGTGTACATACTGTACCACAGCCTGCCTGTTGTGCATCAGTGTACATACTGTACCACAGCCTGCCTGTTGTGCATAAGTGTACATACTGTACCACAGCCTGCCTGTTGTGCATCAGTGTACATACTGTACCACAGCCTGCCTGTGGTGCATCAGTGTACATACTGTACCACAGCCTGCCTGTTGTGCATCAGTGTACATACTGTACCACAGCCTGCCTGTTGTGCATCAGTGTACATACTGTACCACAGCCTGCCTGTTGTGCATCAGTGTACATACTGTACCACAGCCTGCCTGTTGTGCATCAGTGTACATACTGTACCACAGCCTGCCTGTGGTGCATCAGTGTACATACTGTACCACCTGCCTGCCTGTTGTGCATCAGTATCCATACTGTACCACAGCCTGCCTGTTGTGCATCAGTGTACATACTGTACCACAGCCTTCCTGTTGTGCATAAGTGTACATACTGTACCACAGCTTGCCTGTTGTGCATCAGTGTACATACTGTACCACAGCCTGCCTGTTGTGCATCAGTGTACATACTGTACCACAGCCTTCCTGTTGTGCATAAGTGTACATACTGTACCACAGCTTGCCTGTTGTGCATCAGTGTACATACTGTACCACAGCCTGCCTGTTGTGCATCAGTGTACATACTGTACCACAGCCTGCCTGCTGTGCTTCAGTGTCCGTGCTGTGCCGTAGCCTGCCTGTTGTGCTTCAGTGTCCATGCTGTGCCACAGCCTGCCTGCTGTGCTTCAGTGTCCCTGCTGTGCCACAGCCTGCCTGCTGCGCTTCGGTGTCCATGCTGTGCCACAGCCTGCCTGCTGCGCTTCAGTGTCCATACTGTACCACAGCCTGCCTGCTGCGCTTCAGGGGCCATACTGTACCACAGCCTGCCTGTTGTGCTTCAGTGTATACACATTTGAAAGGCATTCAGTTTGTGTTAGAGAGAGCAGGTAGCAGACGTGCAGTAGGGCAGCCAGGCAAGATCCATCACCTGAGCCCATCCCAGGATTTTCTGTTTATCCACCTGCTCATGGGACCCCTGCCGGCCACTCCTTCAGAGCACCAAGGCCCACCACACCTCCACCTCAGCCCTGCACCCCCCCCAGAGGGAAGTGTCCAATAGATGCTTGTGAAACCCCTCCCCTGCTGGTCTCCATTCCTGGTTCCCAGGCTCGGGGCATGAACCTGGGTCACCAGCATGCCAAGCAGACCCCTTCGCTAGGTGCCATGGTGCTGGTTCTGAGCTCTGTTCTGATTATAACTGGGGATTCTTTCCAAGACTGCAATTAAGCAATGAGGAATGATAGGGTGTGTGTTATTGTGTAATAACGTCACTCCTGGGGTGGGTCGAAGCACGAGGTGAAGCTGAGTGCTTCCACCACCCCAGTAGTGACGTTATTACACAATAACACACATCCCTGGAGTGCCTTATTGCTATTATACAATGGCTCATTTATTTAAAAAGAAAAAGATATTAAAAAAAATGTTTTAAATATTTTTTTCTCTTAATTTTCTGATGTGGAAGTATATCTTTTGGGGAAAAAATCCTGTTTCTTATTCCTCCACTAGGTGGTGCTGCTGCTGCGTACCGCCTGATTTCTCACCCTGGGCTTGTGTCAGTGTGTGCTGTGTGTGTGTTTGGAAAGTGTTACGTTGCCCCCCCCAAATCTGTACTTTTTAGAAGACAGTACCCCACGTCTTTATGGAGAGGTGACCTGTTGAATTTAAAAGAGCTTGGCCGTTTTTAACAGAAAGGCTGCGCTGAACTGTAGTCATGCTTAGAGGATCACCGGAATACGGGTACTGTTTTGGTTCTGCTATGGAAATGGGTCCGTGGTTCTCAGGTGAGAGTGGCAATCACAGTGGAAGGCTGTTGTTAGAGTTGACAAGGTACTGGCACACTGTGTATTTTTCAACTCAGGACACCAAGCAGTATGGTCGTAACAGCCGCTGACCTGATCAACAAGTGGAGGCTGTGGTGCACATGCGCTGGGTTTATCATGGTGGCGAGTGGTGAGGAAGCCGTTTTCTCGTACGTTTTTATTTAGTGCAAATGTGCTTGGAAATTGTTTAGGGGGAAGATAGGACACTGATGGATGTTATCTTACTGGATTCTGAGTGTGGAGTTTTAAATTAGTTGAAACCAACTGTGCTTCGCGACAGCTTGTGTGGGGAGGGAGGGTTTCTGTTGCTGTTGTGCGGTCACCTGTGTGCCTGGCCTTTTTCCAGTGATGTTGTTGTTCAATAACATCACTGTCCCAGGCACACAGTGAACAATCAGGAAACGAGAAATTCTTCTGCCATTGTATAATAAGTAATAGCAGGGTGCCTGCACCCAGAGTAGGTATAGTGGTCCCAATATTTGAAGGGTACAACCCCCTTGGGATTCTATACCTACCCACCTCCCCTTCCAATCACTCCACACATGGATTACTTAAGCAATAAGCCATGAGGGGATGTGGGTTATCAGGGGATTTACCACAGCTGGAGTGGTTTGCCCACGAGGTGCAGCCGAGTGGGTAAATCCTCGCCAGCCGTGGTAAATCCCCCGATAACCCACATACTCAGAGCGGCTATTGCGATTATACCATGGTTCATTTCTTTCACTATGATAAAAATACAACTTTTAAAGAGGTTGCTTTGTTTTTTTTATTTTTAGTGAATTTATTCCTATGCTGCAGATAATTAGGATTAGATACTCATCAACAGCCGTTGGTTATCAGAGGATTTACACCGGTGGTAAACTGCCAGTCTGACAATTTCATTGACTGTTCACTTATGTCCATGGTACAATACCTTATTTTACTACTCATACAGTTATTGACTGTGGCTAGTAATATGCTCACAGACAGTTTTAGCCAATAACAATGAAACATTTATTAACGAGGAGAGGGGAATGGGAATGCAGAAATAGATGGTAGTTGACAAATTTGGTAGACCACTGAAATCAGAAAATTGAACATTAACAGTGCCCCGCCAAAGCAACAGCACATTCCACTTAGCCCACCTCCCCACTGGTACCAGTGCCCATTACAGTCTCTATCTGTGTACCCAGGTCAACAGTACCCCTAGTACACAGGCACATGCCCGTGGCTCCTTGTTCCCTGATTCACCTCATTTGATAAGGGCTAGCTGGCCCCTTACTTGACTCTGAAGCACCTGAAGAGGACGCAGTCTCTCTGGCTTCCCTGAATGCAATCACAAGCACTGGCACAGGTGAATCTGGTCTCCTTCAGGTTAAGGAGCAAACAACCACTAGCGTGGTGGCCCAGCTTCCAGGCTTTTGAGGTTTCTTGGCTCCCAAAGGCAACAGAGGATCAACAGGTTTCTCCTACTCAGCGGCAGGTCACAGGCCACTATTTCCATCTCTGGCAAATACAGTCCAGTCCTTTTTGCAAGCTGAGGGCTTTGCTCCTCCAGCACACTTTGGCTCTCCATATTAAGACAGGCTTCCACAAGTCTCACTACCTTTTGCATTGGAAGCCACGGTCTGACTTAAAAATTGTCTCTTACTCAAACATGGTTCCCCTCTGCACTTGGACAGCTTCCACCACCAACTGCCCTAAGCTGCAACTGTCCATGGGGTTTCAGGGGGAAATGCCAGCATCTGATCAGTTACCACAACTGTCAGTCCATTAAATTAATACATGTTAGGTCCTTTCGAGCTTCGAGGTCCAATTGGCTGGTTGTTTGGGTGCCAAGACAATGTCCTTACTCCCTTCTCAGGAACCGTAGCTGCATAGAAACATAGAATTTGATGGCAGATAAGGACTGCTTGGCCCACCTAGTCTGCCATTCCCCTACCTAATGAATAAGCTGCAGATCCTAGTTAATCAACAGCCTACTTCCTCCTACCCCCCACTAGAATTGGCTTATGTCTGTCCCATGCATTCTTGAATTCCCCCACTGTTTTTTGACTCCACGACCTCCTCAGGAAGGCTGTTCCATACATCCACAATCCTCTCAGTGAAAAAATACTTCCTCACATTACCTCTGAGCCGTCCCCTCTCTATCTTCAAATTGTGCCCCCTTGTTCTTGCACATCTCTTCTTCTAAAAGATGCTACCCTCTTGGACTTTGTTGATTCCCTTGAGGTACTTGAAAGTTTCTATCATGTCCCCCCTCTCCCTTCTTTCCTCGAGAGTATACAAATTAAGCTCCTTTAGTCTCTCTTCGTATGCCTTCCGGTGCAGCCCCTGCACCATTTTAGTTGCCCTCCTCTGGACAGCCTCCACCCTGTTTATGTCTTTGTGGAGATGGGGTCTCCAGAAAGGCCCTTAGGCTTCTTGATTACCAACTGGCTGGTTTGGGGTTCAGAGGCAACACAGATGACCGCATTTAAAACACTGTATATATGTATATATATATATATATATATATATATATATATAATATATATAAATATATATATATAGTCCCAATTTTAAGTTCCTTTTCCAGCCCAACAAAATAGTTTTAACCACAGTCTGTTAGCTGCCACTCTGCCCTAACATCCAGTGGCAGAGTTTGGGGCATGATTTTCTTCCACTGCCTGTTGTGGCTGCCAAAAAATACTGTCCACAGGCTGCAGGCAGTGCTGTTCATTCATACGGCAACCTCGGCTGCTTTAAAAGAGCAGACACCCATTTATTTTCTAAAAATGTTCATCCCCCAGTTTATCTACCCCTCCCACATGTCTCTGGACCCCGATTAGCCTCCCTGGTGTCTAAGCACATAGAGGGGAGCAGTCTGCAAAGCTGCCAAAATGGCTCTAATTTCTGAGTGCTGTAGTGCTTGAAGACATTCAAGCTGGTCACAGGCTTCTCGCATATCTGAGAAGGTATCCAGCTCAACAGCTGCACACAGTGCTGTGTGACATTTACAAAACTGCATGCCGTGCAGCTTACTTCCACGTGCTCCTCCAGTCCCCTACAGAGGGCTTGAGCTCACAGGGCTAGCAGGAGCAAACAAAGGAAGAAATGGGACTCTGGATGGGTGGGACTAGAGGGAAAGTGGAGCAGCACACACACAGGGAGACAGCCAGGCAGAGGAGTGCCCGAGGTGATTCAGGTAAGTGCCACCTAGGTTACAATGGGGTTATGAGGATAGACTAAAAGTGAGCATGGTCAGTGCAAAAGGGCATTAACAGAGCGAGCCAAAAAAAACTAGGATAAATACTTATGTCAGCTGTCCATAGGCTACATTTGTATTTCCCCAGGATGCATCTGTAGTCGAGCAGTACTCTGCTCAGTATGCCTTCCTGATAAAACACTTAAATAAATACCTGTAAATAAAGGGTTGGTAAAATGATAGACCCTCAGAAATACTTTGTTTAGATGCTGTTTAAGAGCCTAAATCAGCAGCACACACACCGACTTTGTATCGCCTGTAGGGATAGTCTAGACCAGCCAAGTCTATAAGTAAGCCCCCAGCCGCTAGCAAGGGGGGAATTACACTCACTGGGCACCTCCCTCCCCTAAACCCCCCTCCCTGTACCCCCATCTCAGTGCATAATATTCCTGTCCTGCTGAACCTCGACCCTCCCTACCCCCACCTCCCTGTCTCCCTACCCCTCCTACCCCTACCCCAGTCACCACCCTCCCTAGACCCCCTCCCTGTACCTCCATCTCAGTGCATAATATTCCTGTCCCTCTGGACCTACCACCCTCTTCTGCAATGTCATCTACAGCCCCATGTTTTCACTTTTCCTTTTCCTTCTGCCCCCAGTGAAGACTTGTCTCGCTCTATGTATATCATCTACGTGTACGTTAGTGCCGTTAGTTTTTTGTATGTAATGTATCAGTTATTTGCAACAATCCAAGTTGTACCATATCATTGCCATTGCTGTTTACTCATGCTATTCAAATCTGTTTTGTATGAGATCATGTACATCATTGTATTGTTTGAAATCTCCAGGACCTCCTTGTGAATGAGCTTGCTCAATGGAGTAATTCCTGTAATAATAAAACTTTAACTTGAACTCACATTTATTATCTCGAAATGTCCTGGTTTAACAAGTATTTACTGGCAAACTCTGACAGCCTATTGTACATTTTGGCATGTAATTATGCTTATTTATCCTTCCGTACTAGAGTGAATGCTTTATATATGCAGATGGGTCGCTCCTCAAAAAGGAACCCTGATTCTAGTCCTACACATTTGACAAGAAACAAACAAATCTGTCACTGTGTTTCATTTTTAGTTTTATGTATCATACACAATTAGTGTACTTGCCATATTGGTCCTTGTAAGAACAGATTCAGAAGCAAATGGTTTGATACATCCAGGTAACAAAAAGAAAACTGTGCTTAAGCTTTTGGGCCAAACAAATCCTTATGCATAACCAACCAATTGAGTGCTTATGGCATAAGCTTCAGAGGAAGGACTTGGTTGGTCCAAAAGCTTAAAAAGCTTCCCCCGCTCTTTGTGGGGGGCCTATATCCAAGGAAGAGTATGATATGGCAGCCAGGAAGGTCACCAGGGTGGTGAGATCAGCTAAGGTGGGGGCAGAGCTGAGATTGGCACGGGGATTAGAAGGGGGGAAGGGATCTTCAGGTATATTAGGGAAAGAAGAAAGGGGAAGGGGTAGATCAGTCAGCTCAGGATGGGGGATGAGTGGAAGAGGCAGGCGAGAAGGCGAAGGTACTAAATTACTTTCTTGCCTTGGTCTTTACCAAGGAAGAGGGGAGGACAGCACCAGTAGGACAGGAGGCAGGGGTTACACAGGATGAAGAGTGGGAAACGGATGATGAAATTCCCAGAGGTAGGGTGTGGGATGCACTCAAGGACCTAAGAGGGGACAAGGCACTGGGCCCAGATGGGATCCATCTCAGGGTGCCCAGGGAGCTGGCGAATACCCTGGCCACCCCTAGCAGACCTTTTTAATTCCTCCCTATAGTCTGGGTGGGTACCTCAGGACTGAAGGATGGCCCATATTGTGCCTATCCACAAGGGTGGTTCACTAGAGTAGCTGTGTAACTATAGACCGGTGAGCTGGACATCAGTAGTGGGCAAAGTGATGGATGGCATCCTGAAGGAGAGGATGGAGGGGGTTCTGAGGGCATGGGGTCATACAGACGTTCTCCAGCATGGCTTTGTTAATGGCAGATCATGCCAGATGAATCTGGTGGAGTTCTATGAAGGAGTGACGATGGCGCTGGATCAGGACAAGCCAGTGGATGTCCTCTTTCTGGACTTCTACAGGGCATTTGACTCTGTACCACATCATGGGCTACTGGGGAAAATGGAGAGTATGGAGGTGGGGGGGGAGATGGGCAGGTGGAAAGGAAACTGGCTGGTGGGGTGGATACAGAGGGTGAGAGTGGGGAGGGTCTCATCCACAAGGTTAGTCACAAGCAGGGTTCCACAGGTGTCGATGCAGAGCCCACTCCTATTTAATGTCTATGTCGCTGACATCAGAAGTGGTATCAGGAGTGGGATGAGCCTCTTTGCGGATGACTCTAAGCTGTGGGCAGTGGTGGGTGGGGAGGAGGGAAAGATGGATCTCCAGGAGGACCTGAAAACTCTAGGGAGGTGGTCATGAGTCTGGAAACTAAAGTTTAACATTGCAAAATGCAGGGTTCCACACCTGGGAGTCAAAAACCTGACTCATGAATACAATTTGAGGGGGAGACGCTGCATGTTTCGAGGGAGGGAGAAAGACCTCGGGGTGGTGATGGATGTCAAAATGAACAACTCAGAGCAGTGTAGAAGGGTGCGGCATAATCAAATAAAAGGCTGGGGTGCATAGCCAGGGGGTTAACCTCCAGGAATAGTGAGGCACGCCTTCCACTGTACAGTAGCCTGGTTAGACCACACCTTGAACACTATGTGCAGTTTTGGCATCCCTACTTAAATAGGCACATTACATTACTGGAGAGGATGCAGAGGAGAGTGACCAGGATGGTACTGGAGCTAGGGAAAGGCCCTATGAAAAGCAACTGGGGGAGCTCAACCTGTACTCGGAAGAGAGAAGAGATGGGGGGATATGATAGAGGTCTTCAAGTACGTCAAGAGGATTAATGGGGTAAGGCTTGATGGGGTCCTTCAGCTGAGGGAACCAGGGGCCACCAGGGGCCACCCTATAAAGCTGGATGGGGGGAGGCTGAGGGGGGGAACAAGGAGGCGCTACTTCACTGAGAGAGTGGTGGAGCACTGGAATGCACTTCCCAGGGAACTGGTAGCTTCTACTACTGTGGAGGAGTTCAAGAAGAGCTGGGATAAGTGTAGGGGGAGTGTACATCAAGGAGCCCCGCTGGGAAATAAGGGTCCTTGTTGGGAGGGAGGGGGGACTAAAATCGGTGCCCTGTGTGGGCACTGACCATCGAGCAGACTTGATAGACCATAGGGCCTATTCTGCGGGCTTCATAGTATGTTAGTATGTTAGTGTACTGCCTGGAAACTTCCTGCAATTAATTGTAACTTTCAGATGTAGTCAACTATCACTTCTTATATTGAGTAGTTTTTCTTTTCTGTTTGCTAATTACAGGATTTTCCACCTGGCAGTGCTGGGATGATGTGTGGAGCAGCACTCTTTCTCGGGGGGAGCAGTTCTGTTCCTCCCACTACATCAACACTGAGACCACACTGACTATGACATCACTAGTAATCAATGAGAACCATTTCTCACTGCCGGGTTTCACTTTCATATGAAGCAGCAGTGACTGGCTCTCTCTGGTTACTAGTGATGTCATAATTTCCTACATTTTGATTGGTGGGTTGTGAGCATCACTGCTCAGCCTGCAAGGATTGTGGAGCTTCAAGGGCTCAGGTGTGATTTGTTCCCAGGGTGCAGTTCTCGGGGTAGCACTGCTCCCGAGGCGGCACTATTTAGCTCTTCCTCCTCCAGCTTACTCCTATTTCTGGATTTTGCCCACTGGCAGCACTACCCTCGAGGCAGATCCCTATGATTCCACCTCCCACCTATCCCTATTGGTGGATTTTGTCCCCTGCCCCTGGGGCAGCAACTTGTAGCTGTTGCTTCCCACAAACTGGATTGTTATAAGTCTGAGGAATTGAGAGTTTTAAGTGTACATGAGAATGTTATGGAAATGCCCCCCTCCCCCCAGCAATGTGCACTGCTTGTCTTCGAATTTTAGTGGCTCAACGTGTATGTCCGTCTGCATCTAACAGAATCAGACTTCAAGGGTTCAAATCTTAACCAGGGACACATTTTTGTGCTTTGTGTCAAACTCAGCTGTGAGCATTTAATCATAAAATTGTCACAAATCATTACTTTTTTTTATATTGCTAAATTAAGACAGATGTGAGAGAGAAGATATTTTATTCATAAATTGTAATAAATGGGGCAGTGCCATGATGACTGGTTACTGGCGCTGCCCTGGGGCAGTGCCATGATGACTGGTTACTGGTGCTGCCCTGGGGCAATGCCATGATGGTTGCTCTGTTGGCTGCCCCGGGGCAGTATCCCTGCTGTCCCTGGGGCAGCATCTGTGTAATTAGTTACTGTGAGCTTCCTCTGGGGTAGAGTCATCGCTGCCCCTGAGGCAATGACCTTGCTGCCCCTCGGGCAGTGCCTGTCTAATTGGTTCCCATGAGCTGCCCCTGAGGCAGTGTCTGTGTAATTGGTTACCGAGGGCTGCCCCAGGGCAGCAGCTGTGTAGTTGGTTCCTGCTGGCTGCCCCTGGGTCAGTCTATGGGTATTTGTTCCTGTGCATTGCCCCAGTGACAAGCAGCAGGCACCAACTACACAGGCTCTGCTCCAAGGGCACCCCCATGGGAACCATTTACATAGGCACTGCCCCTGGGGCAGCCCATGGGAATCAAATTACACAGGCGCTGTCCCAAGGGCACCCCATGGGAACCATTTACACAGGCACTGCCCCTGGGGTAGACCACAGGAAACAAATTACACAGGCGCTGTCCCAAGGGCACCCCATGGGAACCATTTACACAGGCACTGCCCCTGGGGCAGCCCACGGGAAACAAATTACACAGGCGCTGTCCCAAGGGCAGCAAGAGCACTGCCCCAGGGCAGCCAACAGAAACCAACCATCATGGCACTACCCCGGCCAGCGCCAGTTACCAATCATGCTGGTATTGCCCCATTTATTACAATTTATAGATACATTCTCTTGTTTATGTTTGTCTTAATTTAGCAATATTAAAAAAAAGGTAAGGGTTTGTGTCACTTGTAGGATTATATGCTCACAACTGCGTTTGACACAAAGCACAAAAAATTCCCTGGTTAAGACTGAACCTTTAAAGTTTGGCCGTTTTGGATGCAGACACAAACACCTTGAGCCACCACAATTCAAAGACAAGCAGTGCACATTGCTGGGGGCAGGATTTCCACAACATTAATGTTCTCATCTATACTTAGAACCCTCAGTTCCTCAGACTTTCAACAATCAGATTTGTGGGAAGTGACAGCTACAGGTTGCTGCTCCAGGGGCAATCCACCAAAAGGGAAAGGTGGGAGGCAGAACACAAGGGTTAATCTGCCCCGGGTGCAGCACTGCCAGTGGACGAAATTCACCAACAGGAGTAAGCTGGAGGAGGAGCTAAAGGGTGCTGCCCCGAGAACCATACTCTGAGAACAAATCACACTCAAGCGCTTCAAGGTGTTTGGTCTCATTTCTGATGTTGCAGTGGGAGTAACAGAACTGATTCTTTTTTACTCTAGAGTGCTGCTCCACACATCTCCCCAGTACTTCCAGGTGGAAAATCTTCTAATTAACAAACAAAAAAATAAATACTTGAGATCTAAGATGTGATTGCTGAATACATCTGAAAATTATTAATAATCCCAAGCAGCACACTAGCTCTTTAAGCACGGTTTTCTTTTTGTTACATCAATGTTGGTCCAATAAAAGGTATTAAACCATTTGCTTCTGGATCTAGTTTTAAGTGTAAAACTTTCCTATAACTGATTTTCTGCATGCATTTATAAATACATTTGATTATAAAGGTTTCCTCCTGAATGTTAATAAAACTCACCTCACTGGTAACATGAACACAGCCAGACTTTATTCTCTGACCTTGACTCCACAGTATATTAGCCCTCCCCTGACTTCCTGGTACAACCCGATCTCTTCTCTTGACAACAGCAGACAGAGGTGGACTATTATGTCAGTCTTCCAAAGCAGCTAAAGACACGGCACATATTACACATTACATGCAGTTCCTATATGAGATTCACCAGCATTTCAAACTGACTCCATTTTAGTCTTGTTTGAGTTTTCCTTAGGTTTGTTTAAACAGCTGCTTACCTCCAACTTCATAGCCTCTTTCAGTCTTTAGCACCACAAACTGCACTGTTCAGTAATATAAGCAATTACTGTTCTTCAGAGTTTGGATTTAAAAGAACAAAGAATTATCTATCCGCAGAAAACCAAGTCCCTCTGTAGCTCCCTTACACTCAGCATTGTGTTCTTGTACCTAGTAGCTTTCAAAGGTTAAATTGCACTTCTTGTCTCTCTTTCTCTGTAATGTGTCCTGCTACATCATCATTCTAAACAACTCATTAATATTCATAGGGTGCAGCAGCATGGGAGGAGCAAGAGGAAGGACTTGCCTAACCTTTAAAGGCGCACTGTCAGCCTTAAACTGGCAAGATGGTATTTTTTTTCTTAATTCATCACAGTTCATAATATGCGTGTCAGTAACATGGAAACATAGATTTTGTCAGCAGATAAGGACCACTTGGCCCACACAGTTTGCCCATTTCCCTACCTATTGGACAAGCTGTAGATTCAAGTTTACCAACAGCCTACTTCCCCCTGCCCCCCACAAGAACTGATTTATGTCTGTCTCATGCATTCTTGAATTCCCCCACTGTTTTTGACCCCACAGCCTCATCAGGAAGGCTGTTCCATGCATCCACTACTCTCTTTGTGAAAAAATACTTCCTGCCGGCCCGGTGGTGCTGAGGGTTGAGGCGCTGGTCGCCACACCTCACGCCACGCCGGCCATGTTCAGGAATGGGCATGGGTTGCCATGGGTGGCGGGGAGAGATGGATTAGTGTCAGGGACTGCTCTCCATCTCCGGGGAGGGGGATTTGGGCGGCAGGGCACCTGACCCCTAGCAGAGGCTGGGGTGGGCAACATGTAGCTGCAAGCTTGGGGGGGTCATGGCAGATGCTTGATTGGGGCACTCATGGGAGCATGCGTGCACCCAGTCACTGGCGTCATTGCACGCCATGACCCCCCGGGAGGAAAACAGCAAAAAAGCGAGCCTGGCAGCACGAGGTTGTTCCCCATGGTGCCATTTCTGGAGGCACTCCTGTATGGATCATTGGGGTTGGGTTGGTGCTCCCACCTGCCACGAGAAGGTAAATCTTGGGGTGCACAAGGGAGGGTCTGATGTCCGAGGGATGGCACTGGGGGGAACAACAGAGGGGCGGGGGTCGTGGCAGACTCTGGAGGGAGAAAATAATACCCACAAAAATACTTCCTTACATTGCCCCTGAGCTGTCCCCCTCTATCTTCAGATTGTGCCCCTTGTTCTTACACATCTCTTCTTCCGAATGATGCTACCCTCTTGGACTTTATTGATTCCCTTGAGGTACTTAAATGTTTCTATCATGCCCCACTTTCCTCGAGGGTATACATATTAAGTTCCTTTAGTCTTACTTCTTATGACTTCTGGTGCAGATCCTGCACCATTTTAGTTGCCCTCTTCTGGACTGCCTCCATCCTGTCTATGTCTGTGTGGAGTTGAGGTCTCCAGAACTGCACTCAGTACTCCAGATGTGGTCTCACCAACTGTTTGTACAGAGGGATAACAACTTCCTGTTTTCTACTATTGATGCCTCTCCCTATGCATCCCAGTATCCCCCCAGTCTTCCTTACTGCCTTCTCACATTGCTTGCCCACCTTTAGTTCATCTGATATGACTACCCCCAGGTCCCTTTCCATTTTTGCTGTTGTTAGTAAATGTGTATACATACTTTTCTCCTATTATTGCTGCTTGGTTTGCACCTCCTCTGTTTGCTACAATTAATCCTTTTGGGTCTGCTCTGAGTGACCAGTGTTTTCACACAACCCCACATCCTGCTCTTACTTCATTCTTTCCAACCTTCTACACTTATCTTCCCTTGTTTCACTGTCCCCCCTTGTTTCCTAGCCTCCTCCCCATCCCTTCCCATACCCCCTCCTTCCTGCTCTCATTCTTCATTTCAGTTTATTCTGAATTCGCCTCCACCTCTCAACCTTTTCACTACCCCCTCCTCACCCCCTCCTCTCTCTTTCCCACCACCTCAATCTCTCTGCCCTACTTCCTCTCCCTCCCCACCTTGACAATGCCTCCAGTCCATTTGTTTCCCCATATGTACAGTTAGATAGTGAATTATTTCAACTGTAAATCCTTACTTTTATATGAACATACAAACTTGCCAGCAGAAATAGGCTACCTGGTCTATCAAGTTTGCTCGAGTGTGCACCTCAGCACCTCCTTGCAGCTTCCTCCCCTCTCCTTCCCGATTGTCCCTCCACACCTTGTCCCTTTCCTTTTAAAACTACCCACTGTCTTACAGGCTACCACCTCCTCCTGTAGAGCATTGCATTCTGCCATGTCCCTCTCTGTTAAAAGTGTCTCCTCCTTTCTTTTCTAAATCTTCCCCCTCCAATCTAAAGCCGTATCCTCTCATGTCCCTCCTCCCTCCTCAGCTTGAGTATCCCCTCAGTGCCTGCATTGTTTATCCCCTTTACGTACTTAAAGGTCTCAATCATATCTCCCTGGTCCCTTCTCTCCTCTAAGGAGTACATGTTCAACTCTCAGCCTCTCCTCGTATCGTCCATCTTCCAATCCTTGGATCATCCTCCTTGCCCTGTGTTGTACCCCTTCCAGTAATTTCACATCCTTCTTCAGATATGGGCACCAGAATTGCACACAGTACTCCAGGTGTAGCCTGACCAGTGTCCTGTAGAGAGGCAGGATCACATCCTGCTCCTGGAGGGGATCCCTTTCATGATACAACCCAGCATCCTGTTGGCTTTTACTGTCACCCTCCAACAGTACAAGTCACATTAAACTGTTCCTCTAGCTCACTGCTCTGGCATTGTTTTTTTTGTGCTGCTACTGCAGTGACAATTGTAAATGCTTAAAACCCAAACTGTTTTTCCACTAGTCATCAGCTCACATGCAATGCACTTCCAGCCACAGTGAATGCACTTTTCCTCCCTTTCCAATGGTCGTGTAATGCATTTTGCAGTTCATAATGTGGCCCTTTTAATTCCAGCTCTATCCACCACCTTGCCTCTTACCCATTTCTACAGTACTGTACTGTACAGACAGTAGACACGTGATTTTTTACAGATAAACTCAATGCCACATGATGTAAATAATGTATTTCATTTTTGATTTTTTAAGCTAATATTCATTCTGCAGCTGTCAACCGTAATGGTCCACCGCATGACCCTTGTCCAATTCCTTCATGACCCAGCTGTGATACTCAACTCAGTTCATTTGGCAGGATTTTCTGTAAACAAACCCATGGTAGTAACTGTCCTGGAGCCCATTATCTTCCATAAAGGTCACCAGCCTTTCCTTAAGCATTGTCTCCATCAGCTTTCCCACAATGGAGGTTAAGCTTACTGGCCTATAATAACCCAGCTCATACTTTGGTCCACTTTTATGGATGGGTACCATGCAGGCCATCCTCCAGTCATGCAGCATGCACACTGTATCCAGGGAGGTATTAAACAGTTCCACTAGTAGTCCAACCAGGATCTCTACCATTTCTTTTAACACTGTGAGGTTTAAGCCATCCAGTCCTGGTGCCTTATCCACCCTCAGAACCCTTAACCCCTCCAATACCATTCCCCCAGAGATACCTTGTGTGACAGGGTGGAATGGGACCCATCCCATTTGTTATGGAGAAAGGGTTTAAATGCAAGGATCTATTCTTTCTTTTTCTGTCTCTTCTCCATCTGGTTGCACAACCAAATTTTCCTGTGAGACCTTGGATTTTATCAACCCAAACAGTCTCATAATTCTTTGCCTCTCACTGTCTAGTAGTCCTGTCTTGCTGTCTATTTTTCTCCCTTGCATATCTAGAGCTTCTAGTATGTAAAAATATGTGCACATCACTGTATGGAAATGTAACTGATATTGGGATCCCTTGTGTTTGGAAAATATATAGCATTACTGTTGAAATGTATATAATTGTATTTTGACATAGCTGAAAAAAGGTATTGGGAACCTTAGCGGTTACCAGAGTTAAAACTTTGGGTTTTTTTTTAAATGCTGTTGAAATAAGGCCTGTCAGCTCAGACACAATGTGTTTTAGCAGCTTCTGCCTGATATTTACAAGAACAAGACACTTTGCAAGAAACAGGATGCTTAAATTAAGAATGGGGGTTGAAATGACTTATAAGAGAGCTGAGCTGCAATTTCTGGGAGATTAAAAGAAAAAGGGACACAGAGACTAAAAGAAAAAAGCTATTTTATTTCTCCTTTGTGCATAGTTGTATTGAACAAGTTCATTTTTTTATGTTACTGCTACTGTAAATAAATATTTTTGGTTACTTCTACAATTGCTCCTCGTCTTGCCTATGCTTCCTGACCTGTGCCTCAACAACAGATTATATTAGAGTGGGATTTAAGCCATGCATACCCTAAAACAGGAGTTTGGTGTGTGGGTACTGGACCTAGTACCAAGGAAGCACAGATAAAGGTATGGATTCTGCTGAAGCAAGTCCAGGAGTGGTTACGAGGAGAATGGCAGCCATACTAGCAGAGACAGAAGTTTAAAATGAGATTGTACAGCCAGCACAAGTTACGGAAAAAGAACAGGCAGTGACAGAACCTGAAAGTCTGGTGGACTTTTTCAAATGGTGGGCTACACAACAAAAAGAGACTGAGAAGCAAAGGGAAAAAAGATTCAGCATTCAGAAGTGCAGAGGAGAGAAGAGATGCAGCAACAGAAGCAGCAGATGAGAGAAGAGATGCAGCAACAGGAGCAGCTATGGCTGGATGCCTTGGAAGCTATTAAAGGCAGAGTATCTGGCACAGATCCAGATGAGAAACAAAATGCAAGTGACTTAAAAGTAACTAAACTTACTAAGGTGTGTCCCTCAGATGATATTGAGGCATACCTGACAACTTTTGAAAGAGGTGCCACAGCCTGCCAGTGGCCAAAGTAGCAATGGACAATTAGACTGGTATCCTACCTGACAGGGAAAGCCCAACTTGCCTACAGCAGTATGGACACTGCACAGTCAGAAAACTATGACCTGGTGAAAAGCGAAATCTTGAAAAGGTATGCAATCTCCAGAGAGATATACAGACAGAGAATTTGATCTCTGAGTTACAACTCTGTCAACAATCCTTGAGAAGCCTACACCCGACTCAGAGAACTCCTGATAAAATGGATCCAACCAGAGAGCAAAACAGTTCTACAGATCATCGACACATTAGCCAGGGAGCAATTCATCAGCATCTTGCCTACGGATGTGCAGCTGTGGGTAAAAGAAAACACTGACCAGAGGTGGGGAAAAGGCTGTTTCTTTAGCCAAGGACTACCAAATGGCCAGACAGATGTCACAGCAGTGAGGTAACATCCAAGCACCAGTATGACACTCTTTTACCTATTTAAACTCTAAGCCTGATAAGAACTCTGGTGGGGGTAACAAATCTGTGCCCATAGGCACTATCTGCTATAACTGTAATAAGCCAGGCCATTTTGCAAGAAACTGCCATAATAAAGAGAGTGGCACTGGAGCAGATGTGTCCTTGGCAATTTGGGACAAGTATTTAACAGATGTTAAAAAATGGGCTTTCTATTTCGTGGGCTGTAATTGGCTGGTACCCCTGCCAGGGGGGTACATTAACTTTCAATGGATGCCCAGGAAATAATAAGTGCCAGCCCAAGTCCCCCTTCACCCACTGAAGTATTTGTGTGCCCACCACCCTGCTTGTTGATTGGCCAAAACACCATGTCACCATTTGAAATAACCACCATTTTTTTTCTCCTTGCTTAGCGAGGAATCGAACTCCCCCATCCAGCACAACTGTCTTGTTTTTGAAACATTCACTGCGGCTCGTCACCTTTTCCCCATTTTCCCAGTCTCTATATTTATTTAAAAATTCCCACATATAGATTAATAAGCAGCATCTCTAATATTAAGCACACACTAAAGCATAATTTTACGCCATGCCGGAAGCAGTTTCCCCGCTTGTCCCAGCCGAGGTAACTCTCCACTTTACAAACAGCTCAGCACTGCATCCAACATCGCTACCGCCTCTATGCAGAAGTTCACAGAAAACACACACATCAAAACGCAGAAAGAAGTGCTAGTCGCAAAATCTTTTTTTTTCCCAGTCAGCAGTCTGTCGGCAACCAGGTGAACAGTCTGCTGCTCGCAACACACGCCGCAACACACAAAGTTCGACCATCCCTCCCAAACCCAAACTGTACCTCTGCCATGCCTCCTGAGTGCCATACCTTCGTATTTTGCCAGTTTCTTTCTTTTTTCTTTCCAGTCAACAAACAAAGTTTCCCTTTGCTTTATACTAGCCTGCTCATTACAGTATACTTCCGGGTTTGAAACTCGCGCCACATCGCAAAACCAATTTAAAAAAAAAACAAAGGGTACCTTTCTTCATATACATCTCACCACACTATGTTTTCAATTCCAAGTCGCCCATCAAAAAATAAAAGAACTGCACTATGGTGCCTCAGTATGTGTGTGTGTGGGGGACAAAATAGCAAACTGAAAAAAATGCTGATAGCAAAGGGGGAAAAACAGCAGTGCCCACCTGTGGCAATTGTAGCAATGCAGGGACTATTTAACCAGACAACTTAATTTCAGTTGATTTTTATATATATTTCACATATATTTTTTTATTTTCATATTTGTTTTCAAAAATTTAACACAGTTGCCTATTTTCTAAGCGCAATAATACCCTCCAGGGTGGGCGGTATGGGCAATACCAGACCTTCCAGGGGCTATAAGGCCCTCCACCTGCGGCATCGGGCCTCATTACGCCCCTGGGTGGTCCGGTATTGCCCAATACCACTCACCCTGTTGGGTATTATTGCTTGCTTAAGGTGGGGGATAAGACTGTGAAGGGACTCATTGGTTTGGGAAGCAGACATACTCTAGTGCATGTTAAAGTGTGGCAAAACACTATGCAAAGGGACCAGGTACTGGTGCCATCTGCATCCACGGGGACACTCAGTACTATCCCACCACCCAAGTGACTCTTACCTTTAAGGATGTGTCGCATCAAATGAAAGTGGTGGTAGTATCTAAGTTACCTGTACCTGTGATTATTGAAAATGACTTTCCAGGATTTACTGAGTTGATCAAAAAAGGGGTAAATCCTGATGTTTCAGCAGCTGTGGTGACAAGAGCTCAGGCAAAGAAAATTTCAGATGGTGGAGACACTTTTCCTTTCAAAAGTTTGGTTCAGATTTGTTTGAGCACAGCTCCAAGATCCAGAAATCCAGGAAAGAAAGATGAAGCCTGAAGAAACTGTGGCAACAAGTGACTGATGGACATGAAGGGTTAAAATATGAAAATGCTGAAACCATATTGATAACTGATTGTGATTTTCTTTCAGAACAAGCTAACAATGTTTCTCTCCAGGGTTATTTTAAACAGCTGGGGTAAACCAAAACAGGGTGGACCAATGTTTAAAAATATAATGGGTAACTGTACAGAGTTTGGGTTAAACCTCAAACACAAGAACAAACAGAACCATTGGTTATACCACAGAGGTATAGAACAGAATGGTTACAGATAGCACATGATAGTCCTATAGCTGGTCACTCAGATTACTGTACAGATTTTACTGGCCTAGAATTCATGAAGATGTTGTTAGAAACATATAATTTGATGGCAGATAAGGACCACTTGGCCCACCTAGTCTGCCCATTTCCCTGCCTAATGGATAAGCTGCAGAGCCTAGTTAACCAACAGCCTACTTTCTCCTACTCCCCCCAACTAGAACTGCCTTATGTCTGTCCCATGCATTCTTGAACTCCCCCACTGTTTTTGACTCCACAAAGTCCTCAAGAAGGCTGTTCCATGCATCCACAATTCTCTCTGTGAAAAAATACTTCCTCATATTACCTCTGAGCCATCCCTCCTCTATCTTCAAATTGTGCCCCTTGTTCTTGCACATCTCTTTTTCTGAAATATGCTACCCTCTTGGACTTTGCTGATTCCCTTGAGGTACTTGAAAATTTCTATCATGTCCCCCCTCTCCCTCCTTTCCTCGAGGGTATACATCTTAAGCTCCTTTAGTCTCTCTCTACGTATGTCTTCTGGTGCAAACCCTGCACCATTTTGGTTGCCCTCCTCTGGATAGTCTCCACTCTGTCTATGTCTTTGTGGAGATGGAGTCTCCAGAACTGTATGCAGTACTCCAGATGGGGTCTTGCCAACTGTCTGTACAGAGGGATAATAACTTCTTGTTTTCTACTGGTGATGCCTCTTCCTGTGTATCCCAGTATCCCCCAGCCCTCCTTATTGCCTTCTCACATTGCTTGCCCACCTTTAGGTCTTCTGATATAACTACCCCCAGGTCTCATTCCATTTTTGTTGTTGTCAGTATCTCACCCCATTGTGTACTCTTCCCCTAGGTTTTTGCTTCCCAGGTTCATTACTTTGCACTTCATTGTGCACCCCCCAACCGGCTCCCCTTGTTTAACTCGTAGGGCTTTTCCTCTCCCCAAAACATCTAGGGGTAAAGAGAAGGGTGGGTTTACATTTGCAAAGAAGTTTAAAAAAAACACCAAAGCCACCATATACAAGGTGGACTAGACTGTTATACAAAACAGACAACCAAGTGTGGCAACTGCCTGGCACACACCTGGTAGGGACCAATTGTCATGGCCAACAACCCGGGTCCCTGGGAGAAAACATTTGCTCTGGGCTATGCTAGGTTTGCACTTCTGGACAGGGGCACCCAAGTAACTCCAGACACAAGGAAGCAATAACATTACTGTCAAAGACAGGTTGGGATTCTAGAGTGTGACTTTTATTCACATAACAAAGTAGGAATAATCACAAAGCGAAGATGGACCCTCATAGGGCTACACACACTGATAATGCAGATTACTGAGGTACAGACATTCCTGAATTCCCATTTAGCACAGGATGAAGAAAACACACATTGGTGAACACAGTGGTTCCTACTGGAAATTGGCACATCTGGACAGGTACTGGTACAGTTCCCATTTCTCACAGGAATAAAGGTGATACACATGACCACCTGAGCACATACAGGCTGAAGACTTTCAGAACCCACTATACTGGGGTAAACTGAACTAAAACAACCCACATACTGGGGTAAATACTTTTCTCAGGCATTGGCCAATTGCACTGAACGAAAAGAAATAGGTGCCCATCAGAACCTGTAGAGGTAAACTGGTTACTCCAGATGGGGGGAGTCTCCCACCTTTTGTTTCCAAGTTTATACATAGCCATTCATCTGGTTAATAACACCCCACAACTGTAGAAACACTGTAGATGTTGTCTCAAATGTATTTCACACTTAACATACTACAAACACCTACTTAAGAAGTGTCAGAATTTAACGGTTCTGTACATGGACAGTCACATGCTGGCCTCCAAATGTAGGCAGACACTTTTACAGAGAAAACCTCAGGTGACAGGGTCCCTTTGTCAGAGAAATCACCATACAGGAATTGCAGATACTCCTGGGTTTACACAGAAAAACAAGGTAATCACAAAGCAGTTGTCACAAAGCAGCTTCAAAAGTCCAGAAAGGACCAGGGAATTGCCCCTGAGTACTGGAGTTCCCCACATGTGATGGGGCACAGGGAAAACCTATAGCCCAGGCCTCCACCACTTCCAAAAACTAGAACAGTTCAATTGTGCTTATGCAACTGGATGATATGATGCTTGTGTGACTTGACTTACATTGGGGATTTGTTTTACATTGTAGCTTTCCACCTCTTTATCCGTGGGATATACCACCCTATTAGGGTTATATTGCAAGGAACCCTAGAGGAGGGTCCCTCCCCATAGGTGCCACGGGAATGATTTTGTCAGCTAAAGGTAGCTTAGGAAGAAGCCCAAAAAGAATATCCAATTGGGTGTCAAGCATCGAAGAGGCAAGGATGATGAATGAATGAAATCTGAGAAGATGATTAAGGCAGACTTCCTAAGGAGATAGGGGAAAGCCAGGGCCACCATCCACCTCTATCCAACAGTGGAACCTAACTAATTAGCCTAAGACAGCACATTAACCTAAGGAAGCATGAACTCTAACTAATATTATGACCATTGGCATGGAGGAGGGGAAAAAAACCATTTAAGGAGAAAACCTCTGGGGATCCAAGGCCTAGGTCGCCTTCCCTCCAGGCTGATGACATTTGATTTAAGGACATATGTCATTAAAGAGAAGAATCCATTAAAGAGAAGGATATGAATAGGGACTATGATGACAGAATAGGGGAAACCCCAAAAGAAAGCACAGATCGAAGAAGGAACATGAGTCTGCAGGGACCTGAGAGGGTATACATGAGTAGTCAATGGGAAGAAGTAGATCCAGGAAGAAGTCAGAGGAGCAAAGGGCATCCAGAAGCACTCATGAGAAGTCTGTGGATGAAGAGGACTGATGATGATCACCACACAAGTGCAGCAGTCCAACTTGAGAAGACTGTGGTTGAGGGTGAGGAAGACAGAAGATGATGGGTGCTCAGGCTGAAGAGGTAGCAGAAGACCCTATGAGAGGGATGCTTGAGTGATCAATTGAGTGTGAGGAATAGGAGATAGGAAATGAACTGGAAAAGGAACCTTGGACGATGGTGGAGAGAAGCCAGCAAGCCCATAGCAAAGGGCAACGGACAGGAAGGCATGGACTACAGTGGAGACGAAATTGAATTGAGGTAGCAGGGAAGCAATGGATGATGAACAAAGAGGAGCGATGCCTTGAGTGGATTGAATCCTGATGGCCGGCACAAGAAAGGCAGCTTGCAAGAGATAAGGTGTCAGGAACTGGAGACATGCGGCAGGATGGCCATGGGTCACTGAGAAAATGGATGATGGACAATGAGGAGTGACACCATGAGTGGATTGAATCCCAATGGCTGAGCAGGGATGGTATGGATGAAGGAATATCAAACAAAGTCATGAACCTGAATACATGCGGCATGAGTGCCACGGTTCGATGAGGTGGCATAGGAGCCATGATAGGTACTGTATGATAGGAGTGGATCCTGGACAGCTGATGAAAGATTGAAGCCATGATTGTAGGCTTGATGAGATAAGAAATGGTTAATGATGACCAGAGTCAGGAACCTGATACCTGTGGCAGGAGGGCTGCAGATCAATGAGAGGGCATAAGATGAATAATAAATATGCCCAAAAGAAAGAGAGAGGGAAGGCCAGGTGGAGACAGCTGAGATAGACACAGCAAGTGATGGAAATAGAGGAGCAGGATGAGGCAGATCGAGGATGGTTAGTAGTCGATGAGAGGAAGGAGTAGTGGTAGAGCAGGAACCTCCAAAAGAAAACACAAAATGCAAGCTGGCCGAGGCCAGCGAACCAGGGGTGTAGTTCATTGTAAGGGTTTTTTCTTTGGTACAAATTGAAGCAGTAGAAAGTAATATAGAAACATGCTGAAGGAGGGAGCTATCCAAAATGATCACCATAACTCCAGAGGCCAAACTCAGGCACATGGGTTGACCCCGGAGAAGCACATGCACAAAGTCAGTGAAAACAGAACAGTTTAAATATTTTTATGCTTTTTTTTATATGTAGTAGTATTACCTGTATAGCAGTAACGCACCCACTAGTTGACATCTGATGATAAACCAGGGAATAGAGCTGAATGCCACTGAGATGTAGACGAAAGAGCAGCACTGCAAAAACTTGAAATGGGAGGCAGAAGAAGTGCCAGAGCACAGAGCACAGCCCAGAAAAAAGCAGGGGTGGGCAGCCATACAAAGGACTCCGGAACTCAGAGGCACAATGACAAGCACCATCAAATGAAGACAAGTCAGGGAAATTTGCACGTCCACACAGCCTCTGTTCATTCGTGCAATAGGAAATATCGAAAGTCAGACTCTGGTAGACATATCGGATGAGCAAGTGGGCGACAACAGCTGGGCATCCATTCTGAAACTGGGAGTGGGGACGCACGGGTGCAGAGGTAGTGTCGGAAGGACCAAAGTGGCTCCGGCAACCAAACAATGCACCCCTAGGGTAGTATGGAGGCAGTGTAATTGTAGGAGAATGAGGGCAGGAGAAGTAGCTGAAAGTCCTGAGGTGGCCAATGGACACCAAATCAAGATGGCGCCGGGGGGAAGCACCAGTGCGCCTGAACCAGGAGAAAGCAGACAGGTGAAGAGGGCCGCCGGAGGCCATGGACAGGAAAGGAGCAGGGGGAGATGGGAAATGGAAATCTGCAGCATGCAGCAATGAAAGCGTATGAAGTGGAGCAGTCAGAGAAGGCAGGTGACGGAGGAGGGGGCTCTGAAGCCAAGCATTCATCTGGTAAGGAAAGGTAACAGAACGTCACCGGTAGGAAGGTAAGAGGCATAACTGGGAAAGGATTACCCAAATGGTACAAGCGGACTTGAGGAGCTGCAGAAAGGAATGAATAATAAACAGCTCAGGTCCAGAACTGCAGTCGGGTCTGACAAGACCAAAATACCTCAAAAGGGTAGAATCGAATAGGAGGTGGACCGCTCAACAAGCAAAGATGGGAGGGTCCCAGGAGAGAAAAGGTAAGAGAAACAAGCCTTTGATGTTAACGGGAGCAGCAGGAGGCCAAACCAGCAGTGAATAGAGCAGGAGAACGTACAGCCAATTGGCAACCAACAAGGTCTCCAGCTGCAAAGAGAAATGCATCCTGGGAAGGCCCAGGGTGAGCTACCCTTTAAAGCCTGTTGGGGGAGTGACGTAATTGCTACACCCAATCAAACCTCAGGCTTACAGACTTTCCATTGTTATCCACTAGGGTGAGAACCAAAAAAAACAGGTAGCTCTCTGACAGAGCAGTCTGAGAAGCTGCCTAACATTGTATCCTCCTCCTAGAACTCCAACTGCAGACCCCCACAAACATTCTAACTAACCTCCTAGCAGCTGTTGGCCAGTGTAGCTTATGCTGCTGCAACAGTCCTAAATGACATCATTCCTCCAGAGTTTCAGCTGAGACAGAGAACACAGTGACAGATTGAAACCCATATAACTGGCATTTCACTAGCTGCCTTCCCTGCCTACCACTGATTCTAACTGGGATTCTAGTAACCCCTGGGAACAAGGGGGTTACACCTACCCCTTAGCCAGGAAAATGACTGTTCCCAGTCATTACCGTAGCCAGCACTAGACCACCCTACCCTATGTGTTGCCTACGGGGAGGTAGCACTACCTTCTCCCCTACCATGTGCCAGGCACAGGCAGACAATACTAAGAGCACAGAGGCCATTGGCTGATACATCAGCCCCTACACTGCGATCTTACTATGGAGAACCAGTGGTTCTGGAAAAACTGCCCAGAGCATGCCCTAATAGACCAGAACTGTGGACCCTCCAGTCAGTCAGGACCACAGCCTGTCTATCCCCCTAGCCCTCTAGGGAAAATCTATCTATTTAAACCTACCCACAGGGGGACCTCCCCTCAACCCAGGGCACCTGCAAACCAAAAGCACAACAGGGAATTAACACTATACAAAGCATTACACTCTCACACTCCCCCACAAATACACTTGTGGAAGAAAAGGTTAATACATGTTAACAACTCCAAGATATTCTAAAAATACTTTAAAGCACAGAGAAACTAACATACCAGATGCCAGCAGAGTAGGCCTATTGGTCTATCAAGTCTGCTCATGCTTCAGCACCCTGATTGGGTACCATAGCCCTCTGTCTGTCTCCTTCCACTGTTACTCCATCCTCCAGTCCTGCTCCCCCCAGGCAAACCAGCCTCTATTTCACCCCTTGCCTATACCTGTCCCACCCTCTCTTGAATCCCTCCACTGTAGCTGTCTGTACCAGCTCCCCAGGCAGCGCATTCCATGGTTCCACCACTCTCTTGGTGAAGTACCTCCTCCTCCTCCTTTTCCCCCCTAATTCTAACCACCCTCAATCTTCCAACTGTGTCCTCTGGTGATTCAACCCTCCTTCAGTTGAAAGATCCTATCTTGGCTTACCTTATTTACTCCCCTGGGGTACTTGAAGACTTCAATCATGTCTCTCAGGCCCTCCTCTCCTTCAGCAAGAACAGGTTGAGCTCCCCTAGTCATTCCTCATATGTCATATCCCCCATGCCCTGGATCATTCTGGTTGCTCTCCTCTGAACCCTCTCCAGGGGTTGGATGTCCCTCCTTAGGTGCGGCCTCCAGAACTGCACACAGTACTCAAGATGTGGTCTAACCAGGCTGTTGTACAGTGGTAAAATCACCTCCCTGTTCCTTGAGGTAATCCCCCTAGCGATGCATCCCAGCATCCTATTTGCCCTGACCGCAGCCCTCCTACACTGCTCTGAATTATTCATGTTAACATCCACCAAGACTCCTTGGTCTCTTTCCCCTGCCATGGCCTGCAACTCATCCACCCAGGGAGTACACATAGTTGGGGTTTTCCCACCTTAGGTGTAGCACCCTGCACTTGGAGGAGTTCAATTTCAATTTCCAGGTGCAGGACCATCTATCCAGAGTATCCAAATCCTCTTGCAGGGCCAATCTCCCCTCTTCCCCCTCCACCACCACCCCCAGCTTAGAGTCATCAGCAAAGAGACTCATTTGACACCCGCTACCTTTCCTGATATCAGAGATGTAGGCGTTAAACAGGAGTGGCCCCAGAACTGATCCCTGTGGGACCCCACTTATGACCTCCCTAGGAGATTAGACCTCCCCTCCGACCACTATCCACTGAGTGCGACCTGAAAGCTAATTTACAATCCACCCAACCGTCAATGGGCCTACCCCCATCCCCCCAGCTTCTCCCTTAGGCCAATGTGAGAGACCAAATCAAATGCCTTGCTGAAGTCCAGGAACAGTATATCCACTGGTCTCCCCCTGTCAAGTGCTGATGTCACCCACTCATAGAACTCTATAAGGTTTGTTTTGACACAATCTATCTGGCACAAACCCATGCTGCTGGATATCTAGGTAACCCATCTCCTCCAAGAAAACTACCAGCCTTTCCTTAAGTATGCTCTCCATTACCTTCCCCGCCACTGATGTCAAACAGATGGGTCTATAGTTTCCTGGTTCTTCTCTCAATTCCCCTTTATGGATGGGCACAACATGCGCTTGCTTCCAATCTCTTGGCACCCTCCCTGTGTGGAGCGACAAGTTAAAGAGATCCACCAATAGCTCAGCCAAAACATACGCCAACTCCATCAGCACTCTGGGATGAATAGGATCAGGCCCCGGAGATTTATCCTCTTTTACGGACTGGAGGGCTTCCCACAGCCAACCGATAGGAATATCAGCATCTGCCCCCTCCCAATTCAGCAGAACTAGCCTGATATTTCACCCCTGGCCTACCTTCCCCAGCAGCTTGTTCTTTAGCAGGTACCCCAATAGTCAGGTCTGCTGTGCCTTCTGTGTCCTTCAACCCCTTTTTGGAAGTTCCCCAGTCTCCTCCCTAGTGAACACCAAGGCAAAGTACTCATTCAGTACCTCTGCCTGCTCTCCAGCCCCTTCTACCCATCCCTCCAGCTGTCCTCAACCCACTGAGCTGGCCCTTGTCCTTCCTCCACTCACCAGTATACCTAAAGAACCCTTTTTCCCCACCGCGTATCCCCTGCACCAGCCTCTGCTCTTTCCAGGCCTTTGCCCCTTCACCACTCTGGTGACCTTCCTGGTTGCAAGCAATAGTTCTCTCTATCCCTCTGTCCTCTCATTTTTGTGTACCTACTGTAGGTAGCCTTCTTCTCCCTTACTGCCTCCTGGACCTCCTTGGTCCACCAGCATGGTTTACGAGATCTACCGCCCTTGTGCTTCACTCTTGCACAGGTCCTGGTGGCCTCCTGTAGCCCCTGCTTTATGCTCTCCCACCTACCTTCCAGCTCCAAATCTAGTTTTATATCCCATAAATGCCCCTTGAGAATTTTCCCCATGTTCTGAAAGTCCACCCTACTAAAATCAACTATTATTGTCCTTGAATGATCCCCCTTCCCCAGTTTAACCATCTGTGTACAACCAGCCCATGCATCTGCTTTCATCTGCCATAGACCACTTTCTTCCCCCTACCCTCTCTCTTCAGTATATAACCTACCTCTTGGATGCCACTTCCCTGCCTCTCTAAACAACCTTCTCACATGTCTTCTTCTCTCATCCTTCTCCTGTTTTCCCATCCACCCCTCCACTCACTCTTCTTCTCCCTCTCTCATTTCATCCACAGATTTTTGGCACTTATTGTATTTTGCTTTGTGTAAAACCTTTTTTTGCAATGCCTGTTTCACATTCTGTTTTGACTCTAGTAGTGACCTGACCTAAATGTTATTCCTGGTTTGCTTCATACTGTAATTTTGTCTCAACCGTTCAAGTATTCTTTGAGTCAATTGTTTTATTTTGATAGTTGAATATTGATTTTTACATCCTCACTGTGTTACCTATCTCATGTGCTGTGTCACATGTGTGCTCATTTGTATTTCAAACTGTCTCTCTCCCAGGTCATGCCTGAAAATAGGCATTTCTATGCCTAGTGCACTCACCCGGTTATCAAAAGCAAATAAATAATTAAATAAGCCGAAACCAGACTGTGTTGTGGTCGCTTCCAGCCAGGGGTTCTTCCACAACCAGATCACGTACATGGTCCCCATCCACTAAAACCACATCCAGGATATGACCCTCCCTCATTGGGCCCATCACCTGCTGATTGAGGAACCTGTCCAGGAAGCCATCCAGCAGCTTCTGCTCCCTGGTTACAGTGGATGTCATAGTACCCCAGTCAGTAGCTGGCATATTAAGGTCCCCCATCAACACAACTCCTTCCCCTTCCAGTCCACACTGCCCCTTAATGTTAGCCAACAGGCAATCCTCCAGGTCCTCCGTTAGACCTGGGGGCCTATATACCACCCCAACTTGATCCCTGCATAGATCTTTGACTCTGTCTCTGCCTCCTTATGATCTTAGGTCACTCTCTGGTCTTAATCTCCATTTATTGCCATCCCCATGCCTACCATCGCCACTCCCTTGTCCTCACCGTATCGATCCCCTTAATAGTTTATATCCCATATCCTCTTATATGTGACTTCTCAATCTCTTTTTTGTCTTTTTTTCTGTCATTCCTCCTTCCTCCCCCCTTCCCTGCTTTGAACTTATCTCACTACTATGTACCTCACGGTGAGCCAAACCAATCATCCTCACTTGCACCTACTCTGTAACTACTGTCTGCTTGTATGTATCTGCAATTCTGGCTGTGCTGTACACACTGTTTGTTTGTAAAATAATGTTGTATTTTAATCTGCACTTTTTTAATTGCATTTATTTTGTCCATGTCCAATTGCTGTACACGAAACCTGTACTTGTATTGTTGTTCTTTACCAAAATTGTATCCATCTATTTGTGTGTCCCAGGTCCACCTCAAAAATTAGCTTGCTCAACGGTGTCTGCCTGGCTAAATAAAGATTTTGATTGATTGACTGATCTTCCCTCCCATGGGGGTTCGCAAGGTGACCCATAGGGCCTCCATGTTTCTTCCTCCACTCTCATAATCTCAGTGTTATCCCTGATGAGCATTGCTACTCCTCCCCCTCTGCCCACCTTTCTGTCCTTCTTTAGCATGAGGTACTCACTCAGATTAAAGTCCCAGTCATGGCCAGGGGTGGCCCAAGTTTCAGTGACCACTGCTACATCCACCTCACCTTCAAACAGCGTGACCTGGAACTCAGGCATTTTATTCCCCAGGCTCCTGGCATTTATTAAAGCCACCCTCCAACCCTTGTCCCTACCCCTCGTTACCATATCCTCCCCAGATCTTTCATACGTCCGTCCACACTTCTCCCCTAGGGTACTGTCTGTCCCCCCTCTATGGGGTTGCAGGCCAGTCCTTCCGGCGGTATGGATGGCCGGAACAGCATGGCAGTGCCCCCTACGCCCTTCACAATTTAAACCCCATCTAGCCTGAATGAAATCCGTCATCAGCCGTTTGAGTACTTCCTTCACTACCAGCGTTAGGTGAAGCCTATCCCAGGCATACAGTCCCTTCTCTTCCAAAACTCCCCCCCAGTTTCCCAACACCCCAATCCCCTGTGTTTCACCCCACTGCCTGAGTCAGTCATTAGTCTCCCTGATCTTCTGTTTGTTCTCCACAGTGGCCCTTGGCACTGGCAGGATTTCCAAGAAGGAGACTGTGCATCCATTGTCATGACAGACCCTGGCTAGTTCTCGTAACCTTGCCTGAATTTCTAGCACGCTATTCCCCTCAATATCATTTGCTCTCGGATGCATCTGGAAGTCCGGTGATTCTCCACAGTCCCTTGCCAGCTCACACACCATGAACTTCACCCTATGCACAGTCAGACTGGAAATACCCATTACCTTAACTGGACTGCCCCACCCAATAAATACCCCTGATCATGGATTCCCCCAGCAGGAGAACCTTAGTGTCCCCCTTGATCTTTTGTGTACCTCCTTTTTGGACTCCCCCACCAGCCCCATCACCTCCACCTCCTCAAGACCACTTCCCCTTGGCTTTTCTCTGGACCCTCTACAAGAGAACCCCTAGCCACCCTACCCCTCTTGTCATGCCTTTTATAACCAAGTTCCCCCGCTCCCCCCAGTTTAGCCTCCACCCTACTCCCTACCCCAGGGGGTCAAATGTGAACCTTATACTAGTGCACGCGGTTAACTGCCTCAGATAGGCACCCTCTTCGGGAATAAAGTACAATCATTTGCCCAGTGGCACCCAGCCAGGTTTCCAAGATGTACCCTTACGACTCAATATGAGACTTAGATATATTCTTATCTTTTTGCCAGTAATACATTCAAGCCCTTAACAGCTTTCAGACTTAAACACTGATTCAGCATTCACATGCAAAAAGAAACTAAGAAAAAGCACAGGCAGTATTTCAAAGAAAATATTGTTTACTAAAAATTGTAAAATAGGTAAAATATCAAACACAGAACAAATATATCAACAACTTACAGTCACATAAAATCAATGGAAAGTTAAAGAACACAAATGCCTACCCCCCAAAAAATGCTTAAGTTCCAGTTGAATTATTTTATCTAAAAGTGCCTAGTTATCAGTCCACAGACTACGTGTGTCTTTGTTTCTCAGGGAGTCCTTCTGCACAAACTTGTCAGAATGCAGGCCAATTCAAGTCAGTTTTTCCATGTCCTGGTGATGCCACCCATGAGGCCACTGCTAGATCTGTGATAAATCTGTAATCTAAGTACGGATACTCACTAGTATGTATGTTATTACAGTGAAAAATCAGCAACGAGCAAGTTCCCAAAATAGGGGTCTCTTTGATCAAACATTTCTCTTTGAGGTTTTATAACCCCATAATCTGTCACTAGTTCTCTGCTAGGTGAGAAAACCATAACGAGTCAGCCAAATAAGGGGCAGATGAGCAGGATTAGGATAGGGCAGGGATGGGCAGAGGAAGCCGGGGAGCAGGCTGAGGTACTAAACGAGTACTTTGCCTCAGTTTTTACCAGGGAGGATGGGGGGCAGTACCATATGGGGGGAGAGGTGGTGGAGTTGCAGAAGTGGCATGACCCTTAGGAACAGGGATCCCTGCTGAGTGTAGGGGAGATGGTGGACCGGCACCATCAGAAGGGGGGCAGGCAGCTGGCCTGTTGGTGTAGTGGCGAGCCGGGTTCAGGAATGGACCCAGGGCATCACAGGGCCATCCGGAGGAGAAAGAGAAGGATAGAGTGCCCTGAGGACTGCTGTCCTTCTCCTGGGGGGAGGGTGGGGAGTGTGTCCAGCACTTGACAAACCCCTGGTGGAGGCCAGGGGTACTGCAGTGGCTGGCACCTGAATGTTCTGGGGGGTGGATCAGATGCTGGACATCATTGCACATCCCCACTCCCAGGAAAAAACAGAAAACATTCTCATTGGCCGACGAGAATTATGGCTGCCCCAGTGCCTGACCTCAATTGCTCCCTGCCTCTTCTTGACCTAATACAGCTCAACAGATGGTATCAACAGGACCTGAACCCTGCCCTGGGGAGAGAGCCAGAGAGGCAATGTCGGCAGTAGCTAACACCTTCTCCATCATAGACGGGCCTGGTAAGGTGCCATGAACCCGCCCTGGGGAGCAAGCCAGGGGGTATCCTGGAGGTAAGGCACAAGGGAAACGAGGTGGGTACTAGGAGATGGCACTGAAGGAATGGCGACCAAAGGGGCAAAAAGTATACTAATAAAAAAAAGAAGGGACAGACAGAACAGGAGGGGATGGAGGGGGTCAGGGAAGTTGAAATCCCAGTTGATAGAGTGAGGGAGTGGCTATGAATACAGTGCAGGGCTTCAAACAGGCATGGGATAGGCATAAGGGAGCAATACAAATGACTATGAATAGATAGGCCACTGACAGAGCAAAGGCCGATGGCACATTTATAAGGTAGAAAAAGAAATGGGCAGACTGGATGGGCCTTGCGGTCCTTATCTGCTGTCAACTTCTATGTTTCTATATGTTAGGGAAGCTCTTAGGTCCCTAAGAACAGAGAAAGCTCTGGGATTGGATGAAATACTTCCCAGGGTGATGAGGGAAATGGCTAATGTGCTGAAGGCCTCTCTGGTGGAGCTTTTCAACATCTCTCTGCAGATATGATGGGTGCCCCATGACTGGAGGGTGGCCTATAATGTTCCTATCCACAAGGGTGGCTCAAGAGAGGAGCCAGGGAACTACAGGCCTGTTAGCCTGATGTTGGTGATGGGTAAAGTGAAGCAGAGTATTATCAAGGAAAGGCTGGAGGTGGTACTGGAGGAACTGGGTTACCTGAACGAAAGGCAGCATGGTTTCACCCCAGGAAGATTGTATCAGACAAACCTTGTAGAGTTCTATGATTGGATGACGAGCGCCCTGGACCAAGGAAGGCCAGTGGATGTCCTCTTTCTAGACTTCAGTAAGGTGTTTGATTCCGTACTTCACAGTGGCCTGCTGACTAAGCTTGGGGAAATGCGGATGGGGATGAGGAAGCAGATGATCAGATGGATAGGAAATTGACTATCGGAGCGTGCTCAGAGGGTGGTGGTTGGGGGGTAGTCTCACTTCCTAAGAGGGTGATCAGTGGGGTCCACCAGGGGTCAGTCCTGGGGCCATTCCTGTTTAACGCCTATGTATCTGACATAAGGAAAGGTATCAGGAGTGAAATGAGTCTCTTTGCAGATGACTCAAAGCTGGAAGTGGTGGTGGATGGGGAGAAGAGTAGGGTAGCCCTGCAGGAGGACCTGGAGGCTCAGGAGAAGTGGTCGCATAAGTGGAAACTGAAATTCAATGCATGGAAATGCAGGGTTCTTTACCTGGGGGACAGAAATCCAGGCCAAGTTTATACCCTGGCGGGAGACACACTACAAGTCTCAAAGGGGGAGAGGGACCTGAGGATGGTGGTGGATGTCAAAATAAACAACTGAAAATTGTAGGAGAGCAGTGGCCAAGGCCAATAGGATGCTGGGATGCTTTGCTAGGGAGATAACCTTCAGAAGGAGGGACGTGATTCTCCCTATGTATAACTACCTGGTTAGGCTGCACCTTGAATACTGTGTGCAATTCTGTAGGCCGTACATAAAAAAAGCACATTGCACTCCTGGAGAGGGTTCAGAGAAGGACAATCAAGATGATTTGGGGTATGGAGAAGAAGCTTGAGGAGCTCAACATGTACCCTGTAGAGGAGAGGAGGGACAGGGGGGAACATGATAGAGGTATTCAAGTACATAAAAAGGATAAATAAGGTAGGCTGAGATGGGACATTCCGAAAGAAAGAGGGGGGCCACCACAGGTGGAAGCTACAGGGGGAAACTTAGGGGAGAGAGGAGAAGGAGTCACTTCACTGAGAGGGTGGTGAAACCATGGAATGCACTGCCCAAGGGACTGTTGGAGGTAGATACTGTGGAGGGTTTCAAGAGGGGATGGGTCAGATATAGGGGTGGGTGAAGCTGAGTAAGTTCAATACAGGAGGAATATCTTGGACAGGGGGTAATGAAATCCAAGAGGGTGGGGGGGGGGCCAGCAGAATCAGCACCCATTATGGATGCTGACTGTCAAGCAGCCATGAAAGACCATAAGGCATACTCTTCTGGTGTTTTACTATGTTAGTATGTCCTTCCTGCCCACCTCCACACCAGTTTGCCAGCTGAACTGATTTCTGCAAAAGCATTCCGACTTGCCACTTCAAACTAAGGTTGCCTTCCCGGGTGGATGCAGGCCCTCATCCTTTTTCAAGATTGTATGCACCATGGTTTGGCAGCAGTCTCCCAGGAAGGCAAACTCCTAATTTTAACTCCATTCCTTCAACCAGAAGTTTAATGTCTTAATTCGGACTGACCTTGCCTCCCCTTCACTGTAGACAGGTAATATCTCTGAGAAAAGAAGCAGTGTGCTATCACCTTTAGGCCATGCCCCTAAGTACCTGAAATCCTCATGGATTACAGCTGTATCAGCCTTGTCACCCACCAGGTCATTTGTCCCCAGGTGGACAATGACATCCAGTTCCTAACTCCTTAGTATCAGCCTTGTGCTCACATGTATCTGCTTCCCATCCCTCAGTGCAGTCCTTCCTTCAAGGCACTTCACTTACCTCTCCCCCTGCTAGATACCCCTATCAATGCTCTCTGGATAATTAAGTCCCCCAACAGGGGTACCTTCCTCCTCCTGTGTGGCTGTGTACCACCCTTCCCAAAGGCTTCATCACAGAGGACCCACCCATCCTCCTTGGTGTCAGCTGTTGGTGCCTTTTATTGGTCTTTCCAACTCCTCCAGGATAGCGTATGATTTACCTGGTAGGAACTTTTAGTGATGTTATTCAGGCCCCCCCTTCTGCATTGATGATGACACCACCATGGCCCATCCAGTCATCCTCCTTGGCATCCTATGAGGTTGTAGACACCATGGCCTCTGGGAGTGGGTGACTGTCCCCCAAGTCGTGGGCAATGTGTTTCAATTCTCTGCACCATGCCTGATCAAAGAATGCCATCTGCGAAGGACAGTCCCAAGGTACAAGAACCACTGAAATTCACACAGTGGTAACTACAGAGATTTTATTTATTTATTTATTTTATTTAGTTTTTGTTGACCGGGTAAGTGCTCTAGACAAATGCTCCCTATTTTCAGGCACGACCGGCGGAAGGAGATACAGATGCATGCCAACTAACTTTGAACTAGATTAAGATGGTCACACTTGGCTGACTTGACCAGCTGCATGACACAGTTTGGTAACATACCATACCTAATTGGTACACTCCTTTTTATGTTGGTGCGCTTGCGTAGCCAACATCTTGCGGCAGTGGGGCTTTGGAGGTGCGGTTGCTGTTGGGCGAATGCAGGGTACGCACCAGTAGGTGTGTCCCTCATTCCCTAATCAGCCTGCATGCCGATGCCACACCATGCATACTAAGCTGGCGAGCACATCTAAGGAAAGGTCCACTGCAATCCGAGCAAAGCTTGTGACACATAGCGGACACTTCCTACATGTTCGCCAGCTAGTAGCATGGCGGTGCAGTGGCCGCTACACTGCTGACAGTGCTGACTTCAGGGTGCCCAATCCCCCAGTCAGCTTGCCCTGCCCCGTGAAGTATGTGTCCCCCACCTCGTTGTTTGCTGACGGGGGTGCCCAATCCCCATTGGCATCTGCTCCCTCTTCCTGCTGTAATGTGCTGATGGGGGAGCCCAATCCCCATTGGCATCTGCTCCCCCTTCCTGCTGTAATGTGCTGACGGGAGAGCCCACTCCCCGTCGGCATGATGTCCCCCCCTTCTTCTGTGCTGACAGGGGTGCCCAATCCCCATCAGCTACTGTACCTCCGAAACAAAAAACCATCTGTAAAAAGAAAACCATCCGTGATGGTTTTTTTTTTTTCGGTTCCTGTAAATTGAAAACGGTCCCTCATAGTCTCCCTACCCACCACCCACACCCACCCACTGCGCACCCTACCTCCCCACACCCCCACACCCCATACTTAGAGTCTGGTGTGATGATCTTCGGTGGACTGGGAACACGTCTGCGCTCTTCAAAGCCGACCGTGAACTGAGGAAATGCCGGTAAGCTGTATAATTGAATACATAGAGTTTTTTCAACTTTGCTCCATATCTTGGGCATTTTTTGGAATTTTTGCACCAAATTTTCAACATGGGTTTTTGGGACCCCTCCTCATGAATTCTATCACAGTTTTGATGTTGATCAGTCCCGAAAGGTGATTTCGCAGTCACTGCACGGAATCACCTTTTGGGACCGATTAACGTAAGGACAGTGGCAGTGTTCATGAGGTGGGCTCTCAAAAAGCCTATGTTGCAAATTTGGTGGAAAAAATTCAAAAAATGGCTGTTTTACGAGCGTGCGTTGTGCAGTTGCTGCGCAAGCTCATAACTTTGCGAATTCACAATATTTTCATGCCAGATTTTCAACATTGTTATTTTTCTACATCTCCTTGTGAACAGTACAGCTGTCATTTTTCACATCCTGGCCGAGATGTGTTTCCGTACTTCTGGTGCACAATACCGCCGTCACTGTGAGAAATCAGTGTTCAGGCCAGATTACAAAAATGACATTGACACTATTCATGAGCAAAGGTCCTACAATGCCTATGTTGAAAATTTGGTGATGATAATCCATAAAATGACTGTGTTACGAGCATACGTTGCACAGTTTGCACGCACGCTCATAGAGTTATGCATTTGTAATATTTTCACTCTGGATTTTCACCATTGGCATTTTCCCACACCTCTTGATGAACAGTACAGCTGTCATTTTACATATCCTGCCCAAAATCTGTTTTCACACATCCGGTGTAGAATAGCGTGGTCGCTGTGCGAAATCACTTTTGAGACAGCTTGAGGAAATGACAGTGACACTGTACATGAGCAGAGGTGTTAAAATGCCTATGTTGAAAATTTGGTGCCAAAACTCCATAAAATGCCTGTGTTACAAGAGTGTGTTGCGCATTTCCCACACACCCTTGTAACTCCGTATATTTGCAATACATACATGCCACATTCTTACCACTGCCATTTTTTATACCTCCTTATGAACAGTACAGCTGTCATTTTTCACATCCTGCCAAAAATGTGTTTCCACACTGCACTACCAAAGCCAATGCCAGCGCGACAACATTCGGCATTGGAAAATGCTTGTTCCATGTTGCTGCAATACTATATAGGATGGCAAACAGTCTATTCAAACTGCCATGATAACCACATGGAGCCAGAAGGGAGCTACCTGTACATCACTCCTTTGGCACTGCAGAGAAGAGTATTTCTACACACCATGCATTGTACTTCAGCACCCAGTGGTGGACAGGAAGTCGTATGAAATCCATAATGCCAACATACAGCATGATGCAGCGGTAGCACAATGTAATCTGCAGCATGTCATACTGGACAACCGCAGGGTAATATACTTGCATAAAGAGGAATTAAGATATTTGGGAATAATGTTGTGCACTGACCAGTACATTGCCACAGATCACTGGGTGGTACTCAATATAAACAAGAGAAAATTTGTCAACATGGAAAACATACTGCGACCAATGCATTCTGCACATAGCAATGATGAGAGACAGTACAATACACTGCCTGAAGTGTACATTACAAGACACCTATTCATGCAATGTGTTGATCACTGGTTATCATATCAGTGCAGATGGAGCAGGCATAGTGCTTTTGTGAACCACACCCACTGCCGAATAGCTGAGAATACCAGTGCCAACAGTGTTTACAGTGATGATGTTAGACCCGGGAAGAAAGCACAGACTGAACCTATTACACAAACTAGCAACACTTGTTGGGATGTTGTGGTGGTAGACTGTGGGAAACACAGTAGCCTTAGCGAGGCCCTGCCAGTGCAGCACAGGACTATCTAATTCCAAGTGTATGTATGACTGACCAAAACTGCATGCCACCACAGCAATACACAGAATCCATCAAGCATGCAGTAGGACACTACATAAGGGCTTTACTGCTTTCCTTCTTAGAATGGGGTGAGGTTTGTCAGCAAAACAACACATATGGTCATTACCTTTATAGAAGTAGTCTGCTCTGGTATAGTGTTCAGAGCAAATTACATTACATTTTTTGGGCTAAAAGTTGTCAATTCAAGCTTTGGACATTGCAGTGACAGCAGCCACTTCCTTTTCAGGTGTGGATCGCATGGCACTCGATGAAAGCTGATTGGGTGGCCACACTTCATTATACCAGAGGTGTTGGCACACCCAGGAGCCATACATGTAGGCATTTCAACAGTTGTTACAACTTTCACTAACTCCAAAACTACTGAACGAACACATAACAGAAATGAAACAAAATAAGTCACAAGAAAACAATTCAGAATGGTTTAAACTGTACACAGAATGCCGAACGCGTCACAATTTTTGTTTTACACTGCCACACACATACAGGTGGGAAAAATGACAGAAAGGTCCATGAGTGCACACCCATACGATAGAGCAGGTGCAGAAAGAGCAACGTGCGTAAACTCAATCAATGAGCATGAACAGGAAATCCATTAGTGCGTGCACTCCAAACCCTGTTCCGGTGGGTGGATACAACGACATGGTGATTAACAGATCAAGACTGCATCGGAGGACGCGACTAAAAAAAAAAGAAAAATAATAATAAAGGTTAGTGGAGAAAAAATAAATAAATACACAGTAGTGCTAAGTTGCCATCACAGATACACTAGTGCTCAAATTGAGCCGAATGGATAGCTTTCCTTTAAGTAAATTAAAATGAAATTGAAATGTTTTTAAACATACAGGGGTGTTATAAAAATATAACATAAACTAAACACATGCTTAATGAAGGCTGTGTGAAGATTCACATTCTTTCAATGTGGAGCATAGAAAGATAGTGCAGATGGAAAGCTCACAGACGGGTTTTCTGTGTGCACTTACGGCACTTAATTTCCTGCCATTGTTGCACCTCATAACCCTTTAGCTCATTGTAGAGGGTGGGTGAGCAGACCTACTGACTTTCTTTTTTTTTTTTCAGACTTAAAACAAATTGCCACATGCCTGCCCCTATGGACTATTCTAAGATAGTGTATCACAGAGAAGCCAGCAGGACCCGCTGCTTCCAAAAACTAAGCCAGCTTTTTCATATAGAAAGGCATTGGTGATGTAGGCCAGGTCAACTGTCAAAACAAGATCAGCTATAATAGAAGGGGATGGAGAGAATGTGTAGGGATATAGGGAAACTTGAAGAGTGTTCAAGACATGGCAACTGGGATTCAATGCCAAAAAGTGCAAAAGCCTGCACCTAGGGCATAGGGACCCTGCTGCTAAGCATAGAAATGGGGGCATTCTGAAAAACACTATACAGGAAGGGGATCTTCGAGTTATTTTATCATATGGCCTCAGTATGGTAACGCAGTATGAGAAGGCTGGAGGAAGGTCCTGTGGGATGCTAGAGTGCACAGAAAGGGTACCTAAAGCAGGAAGAAGGAGGTGGTAGTGTCACTGTACACTCCCTGGTACACCTCCACCTGAAGTACTATGTCCAGTTTTGGAGGCCACAACTCAGAAATGATACAGGATGGAGGCAACCAGAGGAGGACAAATAAAATGGTGTAGAGTTTATAGGGGAAACTTTATGAGAAATGACTGAGGGATCTCAAAGTGTACACTGCTGAAGAAAGGAGAGAGAGAGAGAGGTGACATGCTCAAAACCTACAAGTACCTCAAAGAGGTGGAAATAGTGTGGAAAGGTAGCTTCTTCCATAAGAGTACGAGCACTGTGACCAGGTGGCATGCAATGACGCTAGAGGGGAAAAGTTCAGGAAATATCTGAGGAAATATTTCTTCATTGAAAGGGTAGTAAATACCTGGAACAGGAAGATGCCACTGTCCATCTGGGTTGAGCTAGGAGAAAAGAGTCAGAATCATGCTGAGGGCTGTTACAGGGAATCAAACAGCTCCCTAGAGCATGATGCCAAGTCTGCCAGGAAAAGTGTGGTGGCAGCCACAAGCAACCAGAGTGTGGCATGAGCTGTGGAAGTGGGGCAGACTGCTACACAGATGTGACCATGCTTGATAAATGTGGCCAATATCCGATAAAGAACTGCACAGAGTTCAGAGGTACCAGTTCCTCTCATCTACTGTTTTGTCAGACTATCCCGACAAAACTTGAACCTTAGCTCTTTTACCTGTTCTGCCAATAGTCCTGTTGTCATGTGGTGGCAGCAATCAGCAACTGGAGAATGGCATCATTATGAAGGATGTGTGAACCACTAAAAAGGAGTGGATGTGCTACTGCCATTCCGAAGAGTGGCACTTGACATGACTGGCTCCCAAGAGAGTGGTGGAGTCTACAGCTGAAGGCTGGGGGGGGGCTACTTTAAATAGTCCTCTCAATATTTTAATTGTTGCTTTTATTGCTGTGAAACCACCTGGTGAAGGTAAAAAGCAAGGAAAAACGTCTGGTTCCCTTTGTTTAGTCATTTACTGTTTTGTAATGGACATTTATTATTACTTGTTTATGTATTATCAGAGACAAAAAGGTTTTCTACAATAAATCCCCTGATGTAATATCAGGATACCCCTTCAAGCAAAACTCTTGTCACATTAAAGAGGACAGGAAATAATACAGAATGGCCCAGATATTCAAACTGCTCCCAAAAAGTGCACAACAGCAGAAGCAAGCGCAAGTCCATTGCGCCCATGCGCAAGAAGCGTGATATTCAAAAACTGTGCAGCCAAGATGCACCTACGGCCGACGACTGCATATCGCACCACCTGCGCCATAGCACAACTAGGGAGGTGAAGCTGAGCATATCTGATGCGCCATAGTGCAGCAAAGGATGTTCAGCTGAGCAGTCCAGATGCGCTATAGCACAACCAGGGATGCCCCCCAGCAGCAGGACAGCAATGCAACAGCACAACCAGGATTCAGGGGCCCACCACCCATGCCACAGATTGGCAGAGGAACACACAGCAGAACAGACATTGTCCCCCCACACTCCATGCACTGCACAACTGGGGGAGGGCTGGAATAACCACTGGCCCATGGAGACCAGCAACTAACCCACAGCCGGGCCATGGTGCCCCATCACACCCCCTGGCAAGCTGTGACCGGCACACAAGGATGGCAGACCACCCTGTACCACACCATCCCACAAATGCAGAGCACACCCTGCACCATGATCCCCATACACCCTGCCCAGGAGTAGCACCTAACAGTACAGGACACCCCATGCATGCCACCACCCCCACTGTGACAATGCAATGCTGTGCACCATGGAGCCATGCAAGGCAGCCCCACCATGGACACCTGCAGTGGCCAGCAGCAGACAGTGAGGCAACAGATGCATACACAGTGCCACCCTGCACGTTCCCCTGAGGTACAGCTTAGAGACTGACCATGTGTCAGCACACGAGATACCCACATGCAACAGGGCATGTCCCGGACCCCACCTTCAGCAGTACAGCACCCTGCACACCCTCCCAAGGACACATCTCGTCCCAGCACTGGTCACAGCAGCCACCACTGACACGCCAGCAGACCGTGCATATCACAGACATGCAAGGGTGTCAGCTGCACAGGCCATGGATAGTCTAACAGGGGTGCCATGCACACAGTGCAGGCCCCATGGACCACTGCACACAGGCATCCAGTGCACAGAGTACAACACACAAACCACAGACAGTGACTGATCCCTCTGTCCACGCCATAGGTGGTTCAGCGCTGCACACACACACACACACACGCCCATGCGTGCACCACCCCTGACACCATGCACACCACTGCAGCTGAGCACCTGTAGCCTGCTGCAAATCAGAGACCACCACAGTTGTTATAACAAAATGTATGTATTAAAATATAACAACTATGTAACATATTTACAAATATATACAAGGGGGGGAAGGGCCACAAACCAGGTGGGGGCGGGCATGGAGCAGGGGTGTAGAAATGGGAGAGGGAAGAAGGGGTGTGAGGGTGGGTCCAGGGGGTATGGTTGTCAGGGGGTCATGGAGGGACTGTTCCCTGCCCTGCTCCACACTCCTGTGGTGCCTCCGGGTTCTCCTCCTCCAGACCCCATGTCTCTCCAACCTCTCCAAGGCTGCAGGGGACGCCCGTGCCAGCTGCAGGATTTCTTGTATTGCCCGTTCCAGAGCCATCCAGCGTTGTCCACCTAGGACAAGGGAGCAGAGTCAATACGTGTGACTGTCCAGTCCCCTGCAGCAAACCCATTGTGCATGGCATACAGCCATGTGCCATTCCCCTGTGATGGTGTGCGACCACCCACAGTGACCATGTCCACAAGACCTGCCTACCCAGGCAGCCACAGTCATGTGGACCACTGCACACACCCACTGCCCATGTCCTGCACAGCACCACTATGGCCGTACAGTGACTTGGCTATGTGGTGTGAAGGTAGTGGCACTGTCATGTGCATGGTGGATGCATGGACCACCATTGATGCACTCCCAGACATGCAGTGCCACTGGACAGTGCTGACTGTAACAAGTTGCGTGCATGGCAGTGGTGTCAATCGATGGTGGCCATGCCCCGCTGCCCACCCTGTTACACAGCATGCAATAGTAATCATGGATGTAAGGCACTCACCATCTTCAGGCTGGTCCCTGCGCCTCTGCGGACCTTCGCCCCTCCCGGCCTGATGGTTCTCCTGGTGGCACCTCCTCTCCCTCACCAGCCTGCGCTCGTCTGGGCCTAAGGTGCAAACATGGAGAGAGGAACTTCAGTACAATCCTGTAGCAAAGTCCCTCCGCCCCCATGTGTGTGCAATCCCGCACAGCCAGACCCACACACCCCACACCCTGATACCACCACCACAGCCAACACCAGACAGCCCCCCCATGTGCCAGACACATGCAACCATGATACCCGTATGGAAGATAAAAGTGTATGGATGTTGCAGCTACCTGGCCATGGCACCATGCTCCTCTTGGCATGTGCCCGCAGGCTGCAGGCAAGCAGGTCCGGGTCCTTCCGCCTCAGCTCCTCATATCTGTGGTGGCACTGCTCCGCTGTCCACCTCATACTGGTGGCCTCCTCCAGGGCGTCGGCCACCTCCTGCCACACCTGACTCCTGGCCCTGTCCAAGGGTGCCTCACCAAATAGTGGGCCAACATGTGGCTCCACAATGGCAACCAGGTTTGCCAGCTCCACCTGGCTCCACTGTACAGCTCTCCTCTGCACCATCTCTACTGCTCAGTTAAGTCAAAATGACGCTCTGCAGCATGGTTCTGCCACATGCAGATGCTGCGCGAGTACAGCGCTGCCATTCCCTATCGTGCTGTCACCGAACAGCGCGATAGTGGTGCACCCATGCCTGATGCATGGCATGCACCTAGGGGGCAAAGGTCGGGCATGGAGTCAAGGGTCTCTGGTGCACGGACAGCCACAGCGCGATTGGAACCCAATGAGTCTAGCATGATTGGGTGCCTGTGTGCCACCTCCTGTAGCAGCCTACCGTGCTGTTGCCCCAGTGCGCCTACGATGCCCCAGTGCCACAGCACCATATATGTGAACAGTGCTGTAACGCCACTGGCACAATGGTGGCCGTGCCCTGCATTGCCTCCTATGTACAGCACATCAGCAGCATGGCAGGCACCTGTGTCATCAACCCGGGCATGCGCAGTTAGGTGTGTACTACGCATGTCACAGAACTGCGCCCTTGGCTCAGCATGTTCAACACAATTGCGCAAAGCACAATGGTGCGATATTCAACTGTCATATGCAAATCAGCTAATCAGCCATTCAATGGTGCAGTCACTGCATTTGCATCCACTTAAAGATGCGCCTCACCTCATTTGCATGGGTTGCGCTATAAAAGTATGACATTAGGCTGTACTGGCCATAGTCGGTTACTGCAGTCTATTGATGAGCTGCATGCTGTTTGGGAGTGTGGACTGTGGATTTTGGGACATGCATTATGGACTGCACAGTCACAGGTAACAACTATCATTTTCACAGGCTGAATCATGACCGAGCGAGTTGTGGAGGAAGAGGAACAGAGTCGTGGGAGGAGGAGGAGGCCAAATTTCACAAAGACTGAGACGGATGCCCTGTTCGAGGACTTCCTAGACCAGGAGCTGCTTCTCAGCAGACGCCAGGGAACATCACAGGCCCATGCTGCTGCATGGGAGGAGGTGGCGCGTGCTGTAAACCTGCATGACAGCCACCAGCGCTCCGTGAAGGAGTGCAAGAAGAAGATGGGCACAGACAGGAGGAGGATTAAGGAGAAGGTGTCTGCCATCAGGGCAGCACGGTCTGCAACAGGTGGGGTACAGCCAGAGGTGCTACGTCTGACCCCACAGGAGGAGAGGGTTGCTGGTAGCATGCAGTGTTGCGTCATTGAGGGTGTTCCGGGTGGTGGATTCCAGATGGGTGGTAGCCCGTCACTGAAATGGTAGGTCATGGTCTGTCTATGGGGGGGGACAGGGTAGGTCACATGCAGTAACGTGACTTTGTTTTCCCTTACAGCTCCTCAGCATCTGCATGGGTCAGCAGAGGTGGGCTTCTCCACTGAGGCCGGTCAGATGGAGATGGAGGAGGGCCCGTCCACCTCCACAGCAATATGCGGCTCAGTGTGACAGTGGGCCTGCCTGGATGTCCAGACTGATGTTGTTGGAGCAGGTGCGAAGGTGGCCCCGCCCGTGTCCCAGCATGCCAGCATCCACGGATGCCGGCATGCTGGGACTCGGGCTGGTGCCGGGTCCATCACCGATGATGATGTCGCTAACGTCATGGGCAGTGACGTATGTGTGCCACAGGATGGCCACACAGCAGGTAACATTGCGTACCATGGCTGTGGGTGGTGCCGCCATGGAGGCCTGCATGTCGTCACAGTCCCAACCTGTGCCTGTCAGCACCAGTGGGGCAGCACTGGTGTGTATACAGGACAGTGGGACTGTTGTGGTGACTGCGGCATCACCATTGAGCCCTGGGCTACGGCAGCCAGAGGGGCAGCATCAGCAGTCGGCCAATGGGCTTGGGGGTACAGTGTCAGGGGGCGGCGTCAGTGCACCACCTGTGGACATGCCTACCCTCAAGGGGTGATGAGCATCAGGGCTGTGAACACCCTGAGGGACAGCATGCCAATCAGGCAGATGACCTCTTGGATGAGCACACCCGCATACTGCAAGCATCAGTCAATCAGCAGATGCGGCTTGTGATGGCGGTGGATGCACTGAGTGCGGCTCTGCACCAGGCAGAGGAGCGTTGCAGCAGAGAAACCACTCTGCTCCTGGCAGGGATGGACCAGATGCGGGAGGATGTGACCGCTGCCATTGACAGGCTGACACAGACAATCGCAGCTACCATGGCCACAGGGGGCACACAGTTAGTTGCCCATGCATCGCAGACACCACACAGTGCAATGTCCACCCCCCTGTTCCCGGCGTCATGTGACACCATCCTTTTTGACACCGGGTTCAGCTGTGGGCATCCTGAGCACACCTGGCGCAGACGTGCTTGGTGTGCTGCAGAACCCTGCGCAAGCACGGTCATGTTCACACAGTGGAACCCCTGGGGGACCATTGGTGCCACCCTATTAGGCCAGTGGTCAGTCTGTCACTGCTGGCGGGTCTTGGTGGGGCCACCCATGCATCTGTGGTGGCTGGGGCACTGTGGCACATGACTGACCTGTCTCCCAGTGTGGCTACTGTCTGATGCTGCCCTGTGTGCATTGTGTCATTCAGCGGGCAATGCACGGGTAGGTACCCAGCCTTGCAAGATCACACACAGTCCATCTGCACTCCCTCCTGGCTGCTGTCCGCAGTTGCATGTGCATGATGATGCCTGCGTTGAGCTGTACACCAATGTGCAATAATGCCCAGCGTCTGACACACACACAATGATAGGCAGTGGGCGTGGTGGTCTGTGGACATGTGTGTGGCTAGGGGTGGCGTTCTGGGTCGGCGTGCCTCCTACCCTTTGTGCATGTCTGGTGAGTTGTGTGTGTGTGTGTGTGTGTGTGTGTGTGCGTGTGTTTGTCCACGTGCCATGTTAGACCTCACCCATCCCTGGTTGTGTGTGTGGTTCCATGACTGGCCACTTCCCTTGATGGCATGCACCCCTGGTGTGTGTCCTTGCATGGTTGTGGGTTGTGCCTTAGCCACTGGTGGTTGCACATGGCCCCATGACTTAGCTGGGTTGGCTGAAGTGCTCCTCCATGATGGTGTCCCGGTGCAGCTGTGCCAGCCAGAGCAGTCGGGGGTCCCATCAACCAAGGGGGGCTGCCCATCACCATTGTCACCGGCATCCTCATCATCCCCATCACTGTCCCCCACTTCAACCTGTATGGCTATCCCACATTTGTTGGCCATGTTGTGCAGGATGCAACAGGCCAGGAAGAGCCCACAGGCCTTTGAGGGACTGTACTGCAGGGCACCGCCAGAGGTGTCCAGGCAATGGAAACGTGCCTTCAGCACCCTGAACACCCACTCAATGACATTACGTGTGGTGGCATGTGCATCATTGTAGCATTGCTGTGATGTGGTCGCGGGCCACCGATATGGTGTGAGCAGCCAGGGATGGAGTGGGTATCCACTGTCACCTGTGTGTAGAGGGTGGAGGTTAGTTTGGTGATCAGCATTGCCCTGCCCCGGGCCATGTAGGCCACTACCCATGTCACCTCTGATCATGCCCCTCCCAAGCCCTAAGTTTGTCCATGTGGTTTGCATATTCACCCACTAAGTGGCCAGCGGGGATGTCCTCACTTTCGAATCTGTGGCACAGTGCTGACTGGTGCCAGATGAAGGCATCATGTGCTCCCCCAGGGTGTGTGGCACAGACATTGATTATGCGCCCCCTGGCATCGCACACCACCTGGCAGTTGATGCTAGCATAGCCCTTGCAATTAATGTATGCTCCCCCTCAGGGCCAGGTGGTGTGCGGATGGCCACATGGGTGCAGTCTATTGCTCCTAGCATGCCAGGCATACGTGCTACCCTATGGAACTCCTGTATGATTGCTGTGCGCTCCGCCGGTGTGCTGGGGAAATGGATGTACTCCACAGCATGTGGTATCAGTGCGCTGAGGAATTGGGTGAGGTGGCATGATGCCGCCGACTGGGTTATGCCTGTGGTGTCCCCTTTTGGTTTCTGGAAGGTACCTGTGGCGAGCAAGCACATGCAAGCTGTCACTTTAGTCTCCACTGACAGAGCATGGCTCCGCCGTGTGGGTGCCTACATCACATCACTGCACAGCTCACAGAGCCACCTCAGAATTGCCTGATTCAGGCAGTACCAGCCCACGATCTCAGTATCACTGTACAGCTTGAAGCTGGTCTGAGCTCGGTACTACCTGTTGGGGGCATACCGCCAACGGGCCCTTCCATGGCCACGCCCCCTGCTGCCCGCCTTCTCACCCCCTCATTCCTGCCTCCATCTGGATGGTGGCACTGGCCATGTCCCTGGCTTGTGTTCACCCCCCGGCAGCTGTTTCTGTGTTCCCCCTGCGGTCCTGGCTGCTACTTCCCCTCACCAGGAACACCTAACTGTGCTGGCCTCAGTGCTGTGTGGCACTTCCCCCTTCTGCACTGTGGCTGTGGCTCCCCACACCTTCCCTGAGCCTGTGGGTTCCAGGTTCCCTTTCTCTGTCCTGCCCTATGTGTGTGTTGCCTGTATGGCTGGCTATAGTTCAGCAACATGTGCCTTCTCTGTAGCGTTCTTGCACTTCTCCCTTGTTCCTTTTTATTTTGGCACATTTCTGCTATCGCGCAACTTCCGCTTGCTCCCCATTGCGCAAGGAGCACATTGTTGAATATCGTACTGCGCCATTTATGCATGGTTCCTCCCTCTTCAGTTGTACATACATTCATTATCATTGTGCTATTGCTCAGTGTGATTTTGGGGGGTGCAACTGCCTCCCGCTGAATATCGCAGAATGGCACATTTTCGGACTTGCGCTGGCACAACCCTAGTGCGCATGGCACAACCCTTTGAATATCTGGACCACTGAGTACATTGGTCAGTCAGTATACCTACATATTGTATTTGGCATTATGAGTTTGCTTTCTAGTTAGCCATATATCAGAAATATCAGTGTTTGTTTTTGGTTTTTAAACGTGTGAAGACAAAAATGGTTGCTCATGTGTCCCACCTGTTTCAATTTTTTTTAGTCTTTTATTTGAGCCAGACTTTTTGAGAGTGACACTTTGTTCTGTGACATGATTGGTTGTAAATAGAGATGCAATAAAAAAAAAATTCCTCCGTCGAAAATGCCGCAAAATCGACAATTTCACCAGATGAAATATTTTGCATAATTGTGGCAAAATTGTGAAATTTTCCTACAATTTCGCCCATTGCCGCTGGCCACAAGTCCATAATTGAACCCCCCTCACACACACACACACACACACACACACGTTGCCCTGCACCCCCTCCCATTTGTTTTATTAAAAAATATGGGCCCGGATATTCAAACTGTGCCATTCTGAGGCGCAAGCCCTTGTGCTGCTCAAAATAGTTGCGCAAGGGTATGGCGGAAGCGATATTCAAAGGAGTTGCGCTATTGAGCAACTCGGCAGAATATCACACCGCGCAACCACATGCGTATGCGCAGTGGAACTGCGCCACCGCAAGTTGTCAGAGTTGAGCATTAAACTTGCGGTGGTGCAAGTACCATTGCGCCATGCGCAAATTTCTGATATTCAAAAGGTGATATGCAAATGGGGCCATAATTCATGCAAGGCGCAGGGGGGGCCATTTGCATCTGATTATGGCCCCATTTGCATGCCATTAGCATGTAGGTGCGCCGATCCCCGAGGACTTGCGCCTAGACGCCCTGCCAGGCAGCAGCCGTCGGGGACCGACGCAGCCTGCAGCCCGATTGCGGGCAGAACGTGAAAACAACCCCCCCAAACATCTCCCAATACCCGATCGCGGGTAGTATGTATAATGACAACCCCAAACATCTCCCAATGCCCGATCACGGGCAGTATGTATAATGACAACCCCCGCCCAAAGATCTTCCGATGCCCGATCGTGGGCAGTATGTATAATGACAACCCCCACCCAAAGATCTCCCAATGCCTGATCGTGGGCAGTATGTATAATGACAACCCCCCTAAACATCTCCCAATGCCCGATCGCGGGCAGAACGTATCTGACACCCCCCCAAACATCTCCCAATGCCTGATCGCGGGCAGAACATAAAACAACCCCAGTGCCCGATCATGGGCAAAATGTAAAGACCCCCAACCCGAATATCTCCTGGTGGTCCAGTGGACGTAATGCCCGATCGCGGGCAGAATGTACAGTGACAACCCCCAAACATCTCCATGGTGTCTAGTGTCCCCACCCCACCACCACGAAGCCCCACCACCTGCTCCCCGGCAGCTGGCGGGCGGCAGCATCCTGCCTGCCGCCCCGCTGCCTGCTGACTGACTGTCCGGTAGGGCTGCACGCCGGGGGTGGGGCTTCGTGGGTGGTTGGGGTGGGGGACACTAGACACCAGGGAGTTGTTTGGGGGGTTGTCACTGACGATCTGCCCGCGATCGGGTATTGTCCACTGGACCACCAGGGAGTTATTCGGTTAGGGGGTCTTTTACATTCTGCCCATGATCGGCATTACGGTCCACTGACCACCAGGGAGTTATTCGGTTGGGGGTTGTTTTAATGCTCTGCCCGCGATCGGCATTAGGAGATGTTTGGGGGTTCTTATATACATACTGCCCGCGATCGGGCATTGGGAGATGTTTGGGGGTTGTCATTATACATACTGCCCGCGATCGGGCATTGGGAGATGTTTACGGGGTTGTCATTATACATACTGCCCGCGATCGGGCATTGGGAGATGTTTGGGCGAGGGGGTTCTTTTCACATTCTGCCCACAATCGGGCTGGTGGGGGGGCACAGGGACTGAGTTGGGGGCCAGCCACGGGTGGCAGCTGCTGTGTTGTGCCCTGCAATACAGCAGCTCACCTGTGGGTGGCCCTCAACTTGATCCTTTTTTTTTTGGCTCAAAGTTGTGCAGGCGCAGGTTGGGGGTTGCGCCTGCACAACTCTGCACAACCCGACTGAATATCGGGTTGTGCAGTTTATGCATGGTTCCTCCCCCTCCTGTTGAGCATGCATTCATTTGCATTGCGTTGTTGCTCAACCTGTTTTCAGTGGCGCAACTGCCTCCTGCTGAATATCGCAGAATGGCGCAATGTAAGACTTGCGCATGCGCAACCCTGTTGCGCATGGCGCAACCCTTTTGAATATCTGGGCCATGGTGTCTAGTGGTCCCCCCCGACCATCACTGGCCATAAACATAAAAGAAATAAGCACTTCCCCCCACCAAAGTTACCCTAGCTGCCGCCTCCATTTGTAAAAAAAAAAAAATCCACCTTCATCTCCATGGTGTCTAGTGGACCCCCCCATCCCTCAACCCTGTCAGGTAATGCCCCCACCCAGCTCCACCCGGTATCCTGATCAGGCCACTGGCACAGCCCTCCACTCACCTCCACAGCCAGCAGTCCAACTGAGTTTTTCAATGAATGATAGCATGCTTGCACAAGCATTAGCTCATTCATTGACACACACATTCAGCCACCAGCAGGGAATGTGACTAGCACTACCAGGGGCTGAAGAGGAGGGGGAGTTGCCCCAGTCACCAGAGGGAGGGCAGGATGGAAAAATGCTGTTGTGGACCCCTGGAGAGGTCCACAACACCATTTCCCCCATCCCAGCTCCCCCGCCGCTGACCGGAGCAGCTTCCACTTCTCCTCTAGCCCCTGGTAGTGCTAGTCACTGGTGGCTGAATCTGTCAAAGCACGTGCTCATTCATTGAAAACTTAGTTGGGCTGCTGGCCATGGAGGTGCGTGGAGGACTGTGCCAGTGGCCTGTTCGGGGTCGTTGGGGGGGGGGAGTACCTGACTGGGTGGAGGGGTGGGGTTCCACTAGACACCAGGGAGATGAGGGAGGATTTTTTTAAATTAAAGAAATGGAGGTGGCAGAGTAACTTGGGGGGCTGCTTATTTTATGCAATTTTGTCTGGTAATCAGCCAGGGGGACCACTGGATACCAGGGAGAACTTTGGCCAGTGGCCACTGGCCAAGGAGCTAGACAGGATTTCGTTGTGGGATTCAAAATAACTCCTGCAAGCAGATATTTTGCCACGGGGTGGTGAAATTTCACCCATGAGCAGAATGTTGCTGGCTTGGGGGTGAAATTCCACACCCAGTCACGGGTGTAATTTCGCATTTCGCCCAGCAAAATATTTTGCAAAATGCACTAACTATGCGAAATATTCCACTGGGCATAATTTTCCAGTTTTGCACATCTCTAGTTTTAAAGTAATGTCATTAGAAGAATGAACACTTACAACATCACACACCTGCTGATCATTGCTGCCAGTCAGACACATATTTCTTTTGGTATAAGTGTTGTGGTTCAGATTAGTTTAGAAATAATTTTTTAATTAATCTGATGGGTTTTAATTTATTCAGGATGGCGTATGTATTCTGTTTCTTGTTGAGTTTTCTAAACACCTTAGCAATGAACTCCGACCACACTCATGTCAAATTACGTTACATGTTTTAATGCTTCTAAGAGTAAACTGCCCAGAGAATTCTAGTCTGCGTGTAAAAACTGAAGGTAGAAACCTATTGTTTTTGTATTCTGCTTTCCTCCTGAAATTCTATTCATTTTACTTTTGTTGAAATCGTCTGTGTCTGTGATGTCAAACAATGGCATGAGAAACTGGCATAGAGAGCCCTAAAGGTAAAAGACGAGCTATGTGAAGTATGTGTACCGGAACCAAGTGTGCAGTATTTGTGTAGGGCAAGTACTACAACTGACTAATAAAGTTTATATAACCTTGATCTGAAATTCTTACAACATTTATAGCATGATGTTTTAAGAAATAAAAATGACTGGTTTGTCAGATGGAGTATGAGTGTTTTGGCACCTCCGATAGTTTGTGTGATGGGTAAGACAGTGAATAATTGCATGACAAACAGAAGAAAAAAAATCTAATAAAGTTAACCACAAGTAATAGACTGAATATAATGAAGGTGCTTTGGACACTAATAGAAAAGAAAGTGACGCAAGGCAACAAGCTATGACTTAAATAGAGGCTGAGTTAACACCTGGACTGGTTCATTGATTTGTGTGTCTCTAGACTATTATCTGATTTACGGCAGTCATGGACCTCGTTCTATAAGGAGATGATGTAAAGGACCAAAACATTCACAGATGATCTATGTATTCTACCTAGTGAAAGTGTCGCATCTTGCTTTGCAGTACTACTACCTAGGCTACCGGGGACAGTAGCATAACATTATGACATCAAGAAAGCAGGGAGGATGTTTGCTTGGTGTGCTGTTTGTGTCCTACTCATGCATTACCCTGTATCACAAGCACAGTTATGCCTACAGTCTGTAGATTTTTAAAACTGTAACCATGTCCATTACTCCATGATCACAACATTCTATTCATGAATGCACTTACATTGTAACAACACTTGTCATCACTGATGATTTAGGGGTAAAACCATGCCTACCACAACCTCATTGAGTTAATTCATTGAGTCTCTATGGGTGACTTGTGCTGTCAGTGTGTAAGTGGTTGGGCAACTATCAGAGCTTGTGGTGCACCAGAGAGAGACAAGTATCAGACACAGGAACCATGACCATAGCATAAGAAAGCAATAAGACACAACGTGGTATGTGTGGAACATAGAAAGCAGGGCTACCCAGCATAGTGAATAAAAAATTTTCATTCATGAATGAAGTGAAAAAGCAGTTTAACAGATAAAAACCAGCTACAATGGCTCCTCAAATACAAACTCAGTCAGCACCCCCCATGCCACATAGACGTACATTTCACATCATTACTGACGCTTTTTCAATGCATGCTATCTCATATAACATACTCCTTAAATAATTCCCACCTTAAAGAGACAGTAACAAATAAAGTGCTTGGAACATATGTCTGTTTACATGCACAGTAAATAACTATGAAATATATCTAATTTATAACAGTTAATGAATTAGTACTGCAACTTTATATAATTCATACATACATTTTAAATCTTTCATCTATTATCTTTTGGCTTTTAAAAATGGGACTATACTAAACATGACATTGAGACCCTTCTCTCTGTGGGCTCCTAAAAGACATTGCCATTTACTTTCAGCCTGGAGTAATTTATTGTCTCTGTCTCCCCCTCTCCCGAGGATTGGTGTATATTTTCTGCAGACCCCGAAATTTGAAAGTGTGTCCCTTTCCTTTATCTGATGTTTGTGTTGCTAAAGCATTGTTCACATCTCTATTAATAATGCTTCTCAAATGCTCAGATATACGTACTTTAAAGTTCCTTTTTGTTTTACCAACATAAAAGTATTTGCAATTGCACTCTGCCACATAAATAACATATGAGGAGACACGGTTAATAAAATCACAGTTCACAAATTCCCTTCCAGTCACTGGATGTAAAAAAATGGCACCTGTTTGCAAGTGTGTGCAAAAATTACAAGTTCCGCATGGAAAGGTCCCACCTGGTAAGTTTCATAGGCAGGATTCACGACTGGATTGAAAGCAATTGTTTGTTACAAGGTCTGCAAGGTTTTCCTCTCTTGTACACCATCTGGGGGGCTTTCACATGATCCAAAGCAAGTTTTGGCTCCAACTTAAGTATGTCCCACTGTTTTCTCAGAATATTATTAATCATACAGCTGTGTGGTGTGTATTCTGCAATAAAATTAGGAGGAGAAACATGATCAGCAGTATTTACCTTATATGTTCTCATTAATAAACTAGCTCTCTCCATTTACCTACTTGCTTTTTTGTGCCCTGTAAGTTCATTTTATTATAACCTCTATTTATAAATTTATCAATAAGAAGTTCTACATCTTGTTCATATTGAGTGGAGGAAGAAGTATTTCTCTTCAATCTCATCATCTGTCCCTTCAGAATATTTTTGGGGATATGTCTAGGACGGCAACTATCGTATTTTAACAAGAAATTTTTTGCCATCTTTTTCATAAACAATTTGGTCTCCAAACCTCCCTCCCCAATTTTAAATATACACAAATCCAAAAATTCAATCTGTCATTTTTCTACTTGTTTAGTGAAACGCAAATGGGGATTGGAGTATTCCAAATAGTCTGCAAATTTGTCAAAAGACAACAATAAGCCCCTCCAAACAATCAAGATAGCATCAATAAAATTAATATAGAACATTAATTCAGAACAAAATAGATTCATATTAGAAAAAAACTAGTCTCTTCTCCCACTGCATCAAATAAATACTAGCGTAACTGGGGGCAAAAGAATCCCCCATCGCTGTACCCCTAATCTGTTGGAAAAAATAGTTGGCAAACATGAAAACATTATTAGTGAGAACCAGTTCAGTCAAAGTTACTAAACATTCTATAAAAGAATCAGAAAAATCATTATTTTGGCAAAGAGCTTCTCTCATGGCGTCCAGTCTGTCCACATGAGGGATATTTGTATATAATGCATTTATATCCAAAGTTGCTAGCAAATCCCCATCTTCTATTTTTAAAGTCTGGATACACTGAATACACTGAATTACCTCTGTAGTATCTTTAACATGTGTATGCCATAAAGGGACAATATGCTTAATATGTTGATCAACATATTGTGCCAACGGCTCAGTAACCGACCCAATAGATGCTACAAACGGTCTGAGCAGAGGCTTCCATAAATTCTGTGTTTTTTAGGAAGCCCATAAAATGTTGGACGTACTGGAAATTCTACTACAAGATAATCATAAGTCTGCCTGGAAAACATACCATTCAATAGAGCCTCGTACAAATAAATATCGATGTCTTTTTACACTCTAATGTAATGTCTCTAGACAATTTCACATAAAATTCAGTGGCACTGAGTTGATTTGATAATTCCTGTTGATTCTTAACTTTATCTAAGATGACAATTGCTCCTCCCTTGTCATCACTTTTGATAACGATGGCACATTATTTTGTAATCCCTTAATGGCTTCTTTTTCCTGTGTACTGCAGTTTTGAAATCTTAAGGGATGTTCTTCCTTCAGTAATCATGTCAGCATATCTAGAAGTTAAAAGAGTGCCCCGAGGTTTAAGATTTTACAAACAGTCAGCTTTTGGCCAGGACTGCATCCCATTTTTAACTAATTGGCAGACCCACTGCCTTGATTATAGCACAGGATTAATTAAAATAATACTTGCGGATGGTGATGAACAAGAAAAAGAAATTAAGACATTAATTATAGACAGAGTCTCAGGTGCAACTATTTAAGGAAGATCCAGAATACACACACTATAGAGCATGACTTACAACAGTGATACAGAAACATGATGCAAGGATTAAGGGGGTGAAAGAGACCACATTTGAAAGGGATCAAAAAGATTAGCTAGAAGGCCATATTTTTGACTAGAGCAAAAAGAAAGATAACCATCGAGTTAAATCCATTTTGAAAAAAACAGAATTAACAAGAAATGTGGATACATACATCAGTGGCTCAGGATTAGATTCAGAATCAGAGCAACAGAATACTGGTAATAATGAGGTACTACAGAATGTTTATACTTCTAATAATAATTTTTTAGGGGTAGGCAAAGTGGAAATACATATGCCAACCTTGAATCAGCAAGACCCCAGTGTCATGATGGCCCTGACCCCCTCCCCCATGGCCCAACCTGATACAGGTTATGAACCAAATGGAGAAAGAACCAACACACAGAAACCATTATCCAAACTTACCTGAGGTCCCAGAGGTTCACAGCACATTACGGAGAAGTCCACGAATTGTCCAATTTCAAAATGAAGGAGAGAGGAACAAGGGGCAAGGGCAGGGGAAGTATATATCAAGGCAGATGGAATCAGAGATGTCAGCAAGGATTTTGGAACAGGAGGGCCAGAGAGTGGTATTAGGGGCACATGCTGACTCACTTGTGGTTAACAACTCCAGCCCATGATGCTTTGCATTGTGGGGGCATGTGTGATTTTGTATTTTCTTGAAACTTGGCTTCCCAGCCAAATGCCCTTTGGGGTAACCCTTGCCTCAGTGTTTGAGCACAGAGGTTCTTTGTCTTTTAAATAGTTTTTTTATTTTAATGGGTTCACCACAATATATCCAAGGCACACTGCCTCTAGGGTAGCTGGTCCATTCCACTGGGGTGTCAAACAGACGAGGCATACTGATGAGTCCTGGTAGGATGAAACACGTGTCTATGTCTTCTGTTAGCACCCTTTGCAAACTGTGTGAGAGGCCTTTCGGCACCATGCAATTCTGCTTAAAGTTGGACCAGCATAACATTCTGTGGTGATTTGCATATGCAGCCCATGATGGTTTGCATTGTGGGGGCATGTGTGATTTTGTATTTTCTTGAAACTTGGCTTCCCAGCCAAATGCCCTTTGGGGTAACCCTTGCCTCAGTGTTTGCGCACAGAGGTTCTTTGTCTTTTAAATAGTTGTTTATTTTAATGGGTTCACCACAATATATCCAAGACACACTGCCTCTAGGGTAGCTGGTCCATTCCACTGGGGTGTCAAACAGACGAGGCATACTGATGAGTCCTGGTAGGATGAAACACGTGTCTATGTCTTCTGTTAGCACCCTTTGCAAACTGTGTGAGAGGCCTTTCGGCACCATGCAATTCTGCTTAAAGTTGGACCAGCATAACATTCTGTGGTGATTTGCATATGCAGCCCATGATGGTTTACATTGTGGGGCATGTGTGATTTTGTATTTTCTTGAAACTTGGCTTCCCAGCCAAATGCCCTTTAGGGTAACCCTTGCCTCAGTGTTTGCACAGAGGTTCTTTGTCTTTTAAATAGTTTTTTATTTTAATGGGTTCACCACAATATATCCAAGGCACACTGCCTCTAGGGTAGCTGGTCCATTCCACTGTGGTGTCAAACAGACGAGGCATACTGATGAGTCCTGGTAGACGAAACACGTGTCTATGTCTTCTGTTAGCACCCTTTGCAAACTGTGTGAGAGGCCTTTCGGCACCATGCACTTCTGCTTAAAGTTGGACCAGCATAACATTCTGTGGTGATTTCCATATGCAGCCCATGATGCTTTGCATTGTGGGGGCATGTGTGATTTTGTATTTTCTTGAAACTTGGCTTCCCAGCCAAATGCCCTTTGAGGTAACCCTTGCCTCAGTGTTTGCGCACAGAGGTTCTTTGTCTTTTAAACAACTCCAGTTATGTTTTATCTAAAACAGAAGAAAATGTATTACAGAAAGGCCTAAGTTTTGTCTCTACAACTCACCTGAAAGAATTTGATGTGATGTTGGACCTGCATAAATTTACTAGAAAATTGGATTTGCGTGCAATGTTTCAACAGAATCAACAACAGCATTGTACAAGCACACACTCAGTCATTGACAGATTCAGCCACCAGTGACTAGCACTACCAGGGGCTAGAGGAGAAGTGGGAGCTGCTCCAGTCACTGGCAGGGGAGCTGGGATGGGGGAAATGGTGTTGTGGACCTCTCCGTTTTCCCATCCTACCCTCCCTCTGGTGACTGAAGCAACTCCCCCTCCTCTTCAGCCCCTGGTAGTGCTAGTCACACTTGCTGCTGGTGGCTGTATCTGAGTGCCAGTGAATGAATGCATGCTTGTACAAGCATGCTCTCATTCATTGAAAAACTCAGTCGGGCTGCTGGCTGTGGAGGTGAGTGGCGGGCTGTGCCAGTGGCCTGATCAGGATACTGGGGGGGAGCTGGGTTGGGGCACTACCTGACAGGGTTGAGGGATGGGGGTCCACTAGACACCAGGGATATGAAGGTGGATTTTTTTTTTACAAATGGAGGTGTCAGCTAGGGTAACTTTGGTGGGGGGAATGCTTATTTCTTATGTTTACAGCCAGTGATGGCTGGGGTGGACCACTAGACACCATGTTTTTTAATAAAACAAATGGGGGTTGCAGGGAAAAGTGTGTGTGTGTGAGGGGGGTTCAATTTTTTATTCACTATGCTGGGTAGCCCTGCTTTCTATGTTTCTTTGCAGTTTTTTAATAAAACAAATGGGGGGTTCAGGGCCATGTGTGTGTTTGTGTGAGGGGGTTTAATTTTTTTATTCACTATGCTGGGTAGCTCTGCTTTCTATGTTTCTTTGCACTTTGGTTTGTAGAGGCACCAGCAGTTCTTACAGGTGGCCACCTTAACATTTCATATTAGATATGTGTGGCACATATATTACTGCACAGCTAGGATGTAGTAAATCACAAGGCCGCAGGTTGAGTGACTTCAGCCCCAGCTGTGCGGTAATATATGCTCCATGCATGCCCTGGAGTTTCTTACTGTGCCTATAAAATGGAACTATTACATTTAAATTAAAAAAAGAAAGAGTCAGGAAATACAGAATAAATACTAAAATAGTGTTTTATTTTAACAGTATCCCTGCTCAGGAAAATAAATCATCCCTTTCAAATCAGTGGTGATGTATTTCAGATAAATGAGACAGTAGGCCTGAAATGTATTGCCAAACAATTAAGCAGCAAAAGTTTCACTTTTTTAGCTAAATCTCAGGTTTTTAAATTATGAATTAGAGAACAGGTAAAGAGAAACAAATGTATTTTTATATTTAAAGATGAACTTCTGACTGCAAAGGTAGTCTTAGAATCACTTATGTATCTTAACCAACATCGTGTTAAGCATTTAAAAACAAAGCAGTTTCACAACTTGAGACTGTGTAAGGGCAAGTATAATAAATTAAGTCATTTCCCCATGTTTATGAAATTAACAGCCCCATTAAAATTCACAGCAGCATTAAAATTGAAGGGACCATGTGGAAAAGTTATCAGTTGTTGATTCAACATCGAAGGAAATGCATCAGAACAGGGACCCCATGGAAAAGGTAGTTTGCTGACAGGAAGGTGATGCACATGATTGAGAATTGTTTGTTTTTGGCAACAATACCTTTGCTGGCTTCTTAAACGGAGGCTCCAGGTTTTCTTCGTGTTGCCCCAAAATGCTGTTCCACTTGCGCCGGTCTGCGCTATTTGCTGACCAGTATGCTCAGAGGCTGACTTCGGTGTTGTGCCCAGTCACTGAAATAATTTCATGGTCTTCACTGCCAACCTCCTATAACAGTTGGACCATGGTAACGTGAACTGAGTGGTTGGTGTAAATTTGGGAGAGCTGTGCCTCCCTACTCAGCCATGCCATCATCGTGGCAAGGTAGTTTAAGCCCATAGACTCACGACTGTACAGTGTGATCTGTGTATTGAGGAAATCTTGCAGCAGCTTCTGTGGGTGACAGTACAAGGATTTGGCATCAGATGGAAGTTTTGCAACATAGTTTTTTAAACTATTCACAAGACAGAATGAGGATCCTGGCATTACATAAATAAATCCACAGTGAGATTCTTTGTTTGGCTCCCTGGGATCACCGTGATTTTTGGTATGTTCGTTGAAACAGAGGGTGGTAAACTTGTGGCCATTTTTATCTGTATCGAATGCAAAGCTGTCAAGATGTAAAAGTTGCAAGCCTTCATGACTGTGCCTGGCCACATAAAGCTGGATGTCCAACCAAACTTTACAGACACGGCCAGGCACGGTATCTGGGGATAAAACAGATGAATTTATTAACTTAGTTAAGTCATTTTACTTAGAGCATGATGGTGCTTAGAACAGTCCTTTTGTTCCTTGTGGTATTTTTTCATTACCACAACAAAAACGTTACTGGATGTAAATGTTTGGTCAGAGATAATATTTATTTTTCTGCCGATTGCATTGCAGTTCAGATGTCAGTTGAGGGCAGTCCGTAGGCTACAAAAACTGCTAAGGGCATACTTTTTACCGTCAACATTGTGGACTTCCGCATAAAATTTTCTGAAAGTGTCACTCAGGTATTTAGGAGATGTAGTTTTGAAATTTATGTCTATTTGTTTTGTGGCAGCCCAGTCATTGAACACTTTCACACCCCATGTTGTTGAACGTTTTGTGTTTTGCTTGTTTCTCAAGTCTGCAAGTTTATTCAGTTAATTTTCTGTCACTGTTCGGTACTTGCTGGTCACTGGCACAGTACTTGACACTGACATTTCTTGCTCGGTACTTACTGTAACAGGTGGAACATCTTCACTGCTGTTGTCAACATCATTTTCAGGGTTGTTAAATATGTGTTCTAGTTCTTCCTCAGTTAGACTAAGGTTGAAATTCACAGATGAATTGGTGGGCATGACAGACTTAGTTTTTCTTCACTCACAGGTTCAAAAACAAGATGGCTAACTCTACATTTGACAACATGCTATGCTGGACACTGGAAGTTCTATTAAGGGCATGTATTCATCACTCTGGGCTAATTGCCAGTGCTTGTTTTTTACTGGGTGTTGAACATATTTGACACTTCTTATTTAGCCAGTTGGAAGCCATGGTTTTACTTATCCACTTATAAGAATAAAATAGTGGACTGGCAATCTGAGCCTGAATTATTTTGAAATAATTTAGTTTTTGCTGATCAGATATTGTGGGCTAGATGATACAGTCTAATTTTGGTGCTGGGTTGTGCTTATGGGGGTTGGGAAGAGGTAGTTGGGAAATGGTGAGAGGAAAACCAGTCAATTATCATAAATCCAATGGTAGTGGGTTTGTTTGTATGTGTGAATGGTGTTAGTTTTGTAGCTGTGTCATGAGCTTAAAATACAATGATCATTGAGGTGCTGGTGACTTCAGTTTTTTCCTACATTCTCTGCTCATATGTCAGACCTTTGTTATTCCAAGCACATAGTATGTCAGCATCAAAGTAGAATCCACACAAGATGAATGCTGCAGAACAATGCTATCTAATCTGTGTTTTGTTTTTGTAGTCTGACCATCTGGTTTGATAATCGGGAGGTTGTTAAGGGTCTCAATATATTTACTAGTGCTGTGATGTATTCATCAGCAGTGGTCACCCTGACCACATTACCATAACTGCAGAACAAATACAGTCAAACCCTGTTTATCCGACCCCTGAAATACCAAACCTCCCTATCTAGCGAACCCGACCTGTGTCCCCCAATATTACAGCTTCCCTGTCATGTTTTGCCTGTCAGTTCAACTTTGCTTCTGAATTCTATGGACGTCAAACTGTCAGCAGCTGTCAAATTACTGTGAGACTGCAGTAATTAATGGAAACTCCCTGAGCAAGCTGACCTCCCTGACTTGCTGAACACAGATGTCTCCTCAGCAGAAATTAAAATCCTTGCTGCTGACGTCCCTGATCCTCCCTCTGCAGAAGATGTGCAGCAGTGGTTGCTGTGTGATGCCAATGACCCGATCACAATCAGAACCAGACGAGGAACCCAATGATAATGAATTGGAGACAGAAGAGTCTCAGATTCTGCCAACTCACACTGAGGAAGTGCAGCACCTGGAAAAATTAATTCTGTACCAGAAAGCGTAGCCAGACTGTGACGCTATCATGCTACTCCGGAGTCTAAAGCAGCGCGCAGCTATGAAGCAGAATGATGCTCTGAAAAAAAAGTCGATTAATGGCTACAGTACTTTGAAAGCTGATTCCGTTCCTTTGAAAAATATTTTTTTAAATCATTATTTATTTATTTTATTTAGCTTTTGTTTACCGGGTAAGTACACTAGACAAGTATTATGCCTATTTTCAGGAATGACCCGGGAGAATGCAACATGGGGAAAACAGTCAAGGTACAAAGAAATTAGAGTACATTATGTCAATGTAAACAAACATATGGGAAAGAAATACATCATTTTACGATAAGAGGAAACATATAGTAGTGGAGCACTATCCAAGGAATGGATTGGTCATAATATAACTTATAACATTACAGTTGATGCTCTCTAAACTAGCTGGTTCACTTGACAGATATTTACAGGTTATCATGCACCTTGTACTAGTCTAATAAAGTGTGGTACTGTATTTAGCACATTTGCTCATTTAATAAAGGATTACAATTTACACGACTGTTCAAGTGTCTTCCTGAGTGTGTGGATGGTTTATAACAATCTGTCTGTATCGGAATTCCATTTATCCAACTCCCCAATTATCTGACCATATCAGATGTCTCCCAAGCAGGTCAGATAAACGAGGTTGAACTGTATGTTGTTAAATATTACTTTTATTGTTTTCCATCACCAAGAGTTGTCTGCTCAATTTGAAAAAGTTGAAAAGATCATGAAATCCCCAATGTGGAAGTTATAATGTGGAATGGTACAGCTCTCAATGGCAACTTTTGGTTAAATATTATTAGCAGCAAGGCATGAAAAGTTACAGAGTTTAATTTTTTATTCCCTCCCTACTTATTATGTTGATGCATTCCATGATTGTTACAGTAAAGTTTCTTGAATTATCTAATTTTTTAGTAGAAATACATAAAAGGTTTTTTTCATTAAATTTTATGCTGGCCCTTATGACCGAGGCGTATTGTATTAGTACTGCAATGTAAAGGTCAAACTTACCTTGCTGTGCAACGTGTTTATTTATTTATCAAACCAGAAAGTCCTTTGAGCCAGGGCTCTTTTACAGAGGTTCCACGTCAAGTAACAAGAATAACAAATTACAATTGTTTCAATAAGTAGTACGACATGAGGAAAGTAATAACATAAACAAAATAATAATATGGCAAGATAAATTTTGTGTCAAGTGCAACCAGTGGATTTACTCATTTTCTATAGCTTTAACTAATTACATTTTTTCAATATTTACTTCAAACCCTTAAAACAGATGGTCATTCTTTTGTGAGATTTTACCCAGAGCTCACCACAGTGGACACAAGCTTAATTATTTTTGTGTGTACTTATTTTTCTGTTAATGAGGGAAGTGGTGGCATGAATCATAAAAGCAGAACATGGTAATGCAACATGCAATTGCATATCCCCTCTTAGAAACATAGAATTTGACAGCAGATAAGGACCGCTTGGTCCACCCAGTCTGCCCATTTCCCTACCTAATGGATAAGCTGCAGATCCTAGTTAACCAGCAGCCTACTTCTTCCTACCCCCACCCTTAGAATTGCCTTATGACTGTCCCATGCATGCTTGAACTCCACCACTGTTTTTGACTCCACGACCTCCTCCGGAAGGCCGTTCCATGCATCCACAACTCTCTCTGTGAAAAATAATTCCTTAAATTACCTCTGAGCCACCCCCCTCTATCTTCAAATTGTGTCCCCTTGTTCTTGCACACCTCTTGTTTTGAAAGATGCTACCCTCTTGGACTTTGATTCCCTTGAGGTACTTGAAAGTTTCTATCATGTTCCCCCTCTCCCTCCTTTCCTCAAGGCTATACATATTAAGCTCCTTAAGTCTCTCTTCATATGTCTTCCATTGCAGACCCTGCACCATTTTAGTTGCCCTCATCTGGACAGCTTCCATCCTGTCTATGCCTTTGCGGAGATTGGGTCTCCAGAACTGCATGCAGTACTCCAGATGTGGTCTCACCAGCTGTCTGTCTTGGCCCTTTCTGCTTTGCATATCATTTTTTTGCATTTATGATCACATTCCAGCAAACAAAAAAGAAACTTTACTTATCGAACCCACACCAGTATCTAAGCATTGCTAATACTAGGCACCTTAAATCATATTTTAAGGCCAAAAATCCATTCTATTCCATATAAACATGTAAAGATGCAACACATGATTATTTCTATAAATATACCCCACAGTGCAAACCTCCTGATGGCATTTTGCACCCTTGGGTGCTTTTTCAAAGCAGTGGTGAATGGATTTGAGCACCGCTGAAACCTACAGCAATTAGCCTATGAGTATAAGGTTAAGGTGGCCAAGGAGCAGAGGCTGCTGGATGGCTTCCAGGATGTGTTCTTAACACATCACATGATGGAGTCCACAAGGGAGGGACATATCCTAGATGTGGTTCTGGTGGATAGGGATCTGGTAAGGGACCTGGCTGTAGAGGGTCCCCTGACTGGGAGTGACCACAATACTGTCTGGTTTCAAATAAGCATGGGGAGGGGGGAGAAATCTAGGACACTGGCAGTGGACTTCAGGGGGTGGACTTTGTGGGCATGGGAAATATTCTCAAGGATCACTTGAAGGGGATTACAACAATGACAAATGTGGAAAAGAGATGGGAAGTCATAAAACGGGGACTTCATGAGGCAGTCAGGACCTGCGCTAAGGTGAAGTGTAAGGGAGCAAGGTCACATAAACCATGCTGGTGGTCCAATGAGGTTCAGGTAGTGCTCAGGGAAAAGAAGACTGCTTACAAAAAATGTAAAACAATGAGAGGGGATAGGGAAAAGGAAATGTACCATCTTGCATCTAGAAAAGTCACCTGGATGGTGCAGGGGGCAAAGTCCAGTAAAGAGCAGTGGCTGGCACTGGGGATACAGGGAGGGGAAAAGGGATTATTCTGGTACATTGGGGAGTGGAGAAAAACTAAGGGCCATCTTGGCAGATTAAGATCAGAAGGGTGGGTGGAAGAGGTGAGGGACCAAGCAGAGGTATTAAACAAGTACTTCAGCTCTGTGTTCACTAGGGAGGGGGATGGGATATCTACAAAGCAAGGCACAATGGGGATAGAAGCAGTAGTGAGTGGGATCAGGGGAGCAACAGAAATGGAGCAAGAGGGAAGGAGAGGTACCCCAGAGGTGTCACATCAGGATAAGTATAAAAAGGCCAGGAAGGTGGAGGGGATGGATGATGCTATCTCCACTGAAAGTGTGTGGTTAGCCCTTAAGGCCCTAAAGAAAGATAAATCTCCTGGGCCAGATGGCATTCATCTGCGAGTACTATGAGAATTGGTAGACATACTGGCTGCATCCCTGGCGGAGCTCTTCAACAGGTCACTTGAGACAGGGAGGGTACCTAGGGATTGGCGAGAGGCACATGTGGTGCCAATCCATAAAGGGGGTCAAGGGAAGTACCAGGTAACTATAGACACATCAGTTTGACTTCAGTGGTGGGAAAATTAATGGAGAGTATACTAAAGGAATGATTGGGGGTGTACTTGAATGAGGTGGGAGGTCTGGATAGTTGGCAACATGGGTTTGTGGCAGGTAGATCATGTCAAACCAATCTTGTGGAGTTCTATGAATGGGTAACATTAGAACTGGACAGGGGAAAGCCTGTGGCTGTATTATTCTTGGACTTCAGCAAGGCATTTGACTCTGTCCCCCACAATGGTCTGGTGGAGAAACTGAAGGGGTTGGGAGTAGGCCCTTTGATGGTCAGATGGATTGAAAACTGGCTAGCTGGATGAACTCAGAGAGTAGTGGTCGGTGGGGAGCTCTCGAACCCTAGAGAGGTCGGTAGTGGGGTACTGCAGGGCTTGGTCCTGGGTCTGATCCTGTTTAATGCATACATATCAGGCATCAGGAAGGGCATGAGGTGTGAAATGAGTCTCTTCACTGACAACTCCAAGATGGGAGCAGTTGTTGAGGGGGAAGAGGGGAGGTTGGCCCTGCAAGGGAACCTGGACACCCTGGATAGGTGGGCTCACACATGAAATTAAATTTCAATATCACTAAGTGCAAGGTGTTACATCTTGGGTGGGGAAACCCTAAACACAGGTACACCATAGGAGGGGAGGTGCTAGAGGCCTCAACAGGGAAAAAAGACCAAGGGGTCATGGTGGATGCATGTATGAATAACTCTGAGCAGTGCAGAGAGTGGCTAGCAAAACAAACAGGATGTTGGGATGCATCATAAGGGGGACCACCTCTAGGAGCAGGGAAGTGATTCTGCCACTGTACAATGGACTGGTTAGACCACACCTTGATTACTGTGTACAGTACTGGAGACCACACTTGAAGAGGGACATACAGCTCCACGAGAGGGTACAGAGAAGGGCAACTAAGATGATACAAGGACTAGGGGATTTGATGTATGAGGACAGACTTGAGGAGCTCTGCCTGGTTCCATTGGAGGAGAGGAGAGACAGGGGGGACATAATTGAGGTCTTCAAGTACCTCAAGGGAATAAATAGAGTAAACATGGAGGGAATCTTTAGACTAAAGCAGGGAGGTATCACCAGAGAGCATGGTTTGAAGTTGGAAGGTGGAAGGGTGAGGGGGGAAAGAGGAGGAGGTTTTTCACTGAGAGGGTGGTGGATCCTTGGAACACACTGCCTGGTGAGCTGGTTCAGAGATCCACAGTGGAGGGCTTTAAGAGAGGGTGGGACAGACATAGAAAGTGGATGTATCAGATGATGGCCTGACCCAGGAGGGTTGGGGTGGATGATAGGGGTTTCTGGAACACAAGAAGGTTCCCAACTAGGGATCTGAGGTTCGAGCAAACTTGATAGAATGTAAGGCCTAATCTGCTGGCAATTAGTATGTTAGTATAAGTTGCACTGTACACATACTAGTTGAGGTGCGAGTGTAGGGGTTGGGGGATTAGCATGAAAGCAAACTGATGGACTAGGAGCTGCGTTGAACCCCACTATTTGTGCTAGAACACAGCTTTTCATTTGCATCCTAAGCCAATCATGACATGATACACATGATTTAGCTGATAGTATAAGATTTTTTTAAAGTCAGGTAGGAAATGATTTGGTGACATTGTAGTGGGTCTTGAAGGATGAAGGGTGAAATGCAAATATGTGTAAGGGATGAAAGTGAATAGTGGATTATGAAAATAAGGATATATTTGTTGGCGTCTGATATGTCAGTGCAACTTGTTATTTTCATGATAGAGAACAAGGGCCACAACTCATGTAGCAATTAATAAATGTTATGCTTGAGTGACAATCAGCAAGATGAAAAAATGGGAACATGGTGATTACTACAGCACATGAGATCATGTTAGCTAGAAAAAGAAAACTCCACTAACTAACTTGGAGAGGGTGTGGGATGAGGGGCAGAGGGTGTAAAAAGGGTAAGCTGCTAGTTTGCAAAATTAGTGGAAAATGAACTACTTGCACAATACAGCTGTCATGTCAACCTGTGTTATACACATGATAAAAAACCTCTGTCCAGTGCATCCACAGTGATTTAAGCATCCACTCAGCAGCATCATGGACAACAGTGCAGCTCTACCAACATCAACATAAACACATAACTTGGATAGGCTACTCAGGGTAATGAAGACTGGAAATATGTTATGACTTCCTTGTACTAAAATAAAAAAAACCAAAAAGGTCTGGAACTCATGATTAGTAATCATGTGTTGCAAACAACTGTGACTCGTGTGTGTTAATGAGAGTGAGTACTGGTGGCATGCATTTACTGAGCTTTATGACCACATCTGTGCATGTAACACAACTCATTACTACAAAAGTAAGAAAACAGGAAGTTTGTTTGCAGATGTGCGTACACATAATTATCGGAGGTTTTCAATTTCCCAGGAATAAATTGGGAAACAATTAAAGGAGCCAGTCTAATTGAAAAAAAAAAAAACTCTTTATTGATATTATGACACTCCATAATCCAGATCAATTAATAACTCAACACACAAAGGGAAACAATATACTAGATTCAATATTTACTTAGAACACTGAACTGATTGATAATATTCAAATACTACCACCATTATTTGACAGTGATCATAATATGATCTCTTTTGAATACAAAATCAGTTTCAATATAACTAAAGGAAAAACTAAAATAAAGGACTATAACAAAGCTAACTATGACAGTATGAGAAATTATTTAAATAAATAGAACTGATTAGAGGAATTAAAGGGACAGAACCTGGACAGCACCTGGAAATTAATCCACCATCATATAGTATATTGTATTGACAAATGGATAAGAAATAAGTACAGTAATTCAAAGAGAGTTCTACCATGGTGGACATATAAAATAGTCAAACATATAAAAAAGAAAAAATATACATTATCAACCATATAAGAAGAATCCGTCTAACAAAAATTGGGAAAAGATTTAAATTAACTGCAAAATAACTAAATAATTGGTAAGAAAGGCTAAGAAAAGAGTAGAAATTAAGTTAGTAACATGTGTAAAAGATGATAAAAAACAATTTTGTAACTATATAGGATAATTAAGAGGTAAACAAACAATCATTGGACCACTGAAAACAAAAGAAGGCATTGTTACCAATGAGGCAGAACCTGCAATGGAACTTAACAACTATTTCCTAAATTTATATAACCCAAAAGCTAAATATATCAACCCACAATCCTTAGAGACAAGTGACTGCCCAGTATTTACCACCAAGGAGATCAAAAAACATTATTAATAATTTAAAAAAACTTATAGCTCAGCACGACCTGATGGTGTAACACTGGGTTTCCTAAAAAAACCACTACCCTACCCTGGGGGGGGAAATGCTACAAGTCTCGATGGCTGAGAGGGACCTGGGAGTGGTGGTGGATGTCAAAATGAACAACTTGGAGACTCCCTGGGTGGGGAATGCTACAAGTCTCGATGGCTGAGAGGGACCTGGGGTGGTGTTGGATGTCAAAATGAACAACTCAGAGACTTGTAGGAGGGCAGCAGCCAAGGCCAACAGGTTGCTGGGATGCATCGCTAGGGGGATCACCTCCAGGAGGAGGAAGTGATGCTCCTCTGTATAACTGCTTGGTGAGGCCACACCTGAGTACTGCATGCAGTTTTGGAGGCCACACTTAAAGAGGGACATTAAACTCTGGAGAGGGTCCAGAGGAGGGCAACAAAATGATTTGGGGCTTGGGGACAGGACTTATGAGGAGAGGCTACGAGCTAAATATATACACATTGGAAGAGAGAAGGGACCGGGGGACATGATAGAGGTCTTCAAGTACATGAAGAGGGTAAATAGGAGAGGAACAGTCAAGGTGCGCTGAAGGAAGGAGGAGGGGCCACTAGAGGGCATGGGTGGAAGCTGGAGGGAAGATTCAGGGAGAAAGGAGGTGCTACTTCACTGAGAGGTGGGTGGAGCCATGGAATGCGCTGCCTAGGTGGCTGGTGGGCAGAGACGGTGGAGGGGGTGGGACAGGTACAGGGGAAGGGTTCTGGAAGCAAAATCCAATGCAGCAAGAATATCCAGAACTGGGAAGGGAGAAGCCAGAGAAGGCGAGGGGGGCAGCAAGGTCAGCACCCAGGGTGGGGGCTGACTAATCGAGCAGACTCGAGAGACCGTTAGGTCTATTCTGCTGGCATTTTAGTATGTTAGTATGTTAGTACTACAGTAAATTAATTGACAGGTCCACTTACAGTACTATTTAATATCTCAATTCAGGAAGGCAGTACAAGAAGAGAACAGAGAAAAAACTTGGTGACTCTAATTTACAAAAAGTGAGATAGGGCAGAGGTGAACAATTATAGACCCATTAGCCTAACCTCTGTGGTTGGTAAAATAATGGAGAGATTATTGCAGAAACATATACTGAAACACTTACAGATAACAGGAACAATTGATGTAACCCAACATGGTCTTACAGCAGGGAGATTTTGTCTAACTAATGTAATCAATTTCTTTGAACCTGTCAGTGAAGCACTTGATAAAAAATATTCCTCTAGGTACTTCTTGACTACTCCAAAGCCTTTGACAAGGTATCACATGCCATACTGCTGGATCAACTCTCCAAAATCAAACTCCACATAAATATTATTAAATGGATAGAAACATGGTTAGATAATAGAACACAAAGGATGGCCATAAAAGGATATTTTCTCTGACTGGGGCTCAGTTACAAGCAGAGTCCCACAGGTATTAGTATTAGGGCCAGCTCTGTTTAACATCATGGTCTCTACCCCCATCAGGGAATGTATGGATCTGCAAATACAAAGAAAATTGTAAACTGGGGGGATTGGTACACTCAGTAAATGATGCAAACATTATTCAGAACAATTTGCATAACCTTGCCACTTAGGCTGATAACAAAATGAAATTCAATTTAGAAAACTGTAAGACAATGCAGATGGGCAAAAACAACCCCATGTTTGAATATAATATAAATAATACTATACTACAAAGTATGAAAGAGGAAAAGTACTTGGGAGTTCTCATCACAGACATTTTTGTTATTTGATAGTCATACAGTACATAGGAAACTATTAAGAAGTGTCAGAAAAGAATAGGCTGCATAGTAAGTAATATAAAAAGCAAAGATAGCCAGGTTATCATCCCCCTATATGCTGCCCTGGTGAGACCTCACTTGGAATACTGTACGTTGTTTTGCATGCCACAGAACATAAGGAATCAACAACTTGTGGAAAGTGTGCAAAGGAGAATAACTAAACAAATACAAGGAATTAAACATCTGGGATATACACACAGGTTAAACAATTTAAATTTATAATCAACACAATACAGAAGAAGACACAGAGGGGACCTTTGTCTCATTTACAAATACATAAATGATCCTTACATGACGGAAACCCTTGCTCTAAATAAACATGCAGGCAAATAATCCACTAGGTCACATACACAAAAACTGCTTGGGGCAAATAACCTAACAGTTAAAAGGAGTAAATTCTTTACACAAAGGGTGATAACCAGCTGGAACTCATTAACAAAACAAATAGTGGAGAGTAAGAACACAAAAATATTTAAACAAAATGTGGACAACTATATGGAAAATAAAAATAAATGCATTCCACCCATGATTAGGGTGGTGAGTTCATTAAAGGGTCTCAGCTCACTGAACTTGTATAAAACCTATAAACAATGGACAGACAACTTCATTATCTGATGACTAACTGTATCCAGGGGACGGAATGGAGGTGGGTTTCACTGGGCCACTGTTGGACTTTTTTTCCTTGTGGTATTGTTTAAATATTAACTGAAGCACAATAAACAATATTCAATGAGTGGTTAGCATCCAACACATTTGGATTTGGCTGTTCAGAAAAGTTGTTAAAATGTTAATTCTGTATTATAAACTATTGACCATAAAGTAAGTATGCGTGTGTGTATGTGTGTAAGTTGGGCCAGGGGGCATGAGGGATCTACCCTCATTAGATTTAGTCCCATGTATATAACCATTACCAACACACACACACACACACACACACACACACACACACACACACACACACACAGGATTAATACATTATTCTCTCTATTTCCATAGCTAAGCTGACAACAAGCAATAGTGGCATAAATTGCATTTAAAAAAATAATGGTAAACCTTTATGATAAAAATCCCCAGACAGACGTGTGACCATCATCAATGTTTCTATCCTTATTATTTATGGAGCATGATTATGATCTGTCACTTAAGTTACCATGTAGCACGCTGGCACTAACTGAGCAGGTGACACTGTAATCCTCAAAAATGTTATAAATTTCGAATTTTACATTCCATCAAAAGTGAAACCCATTCACTCTAGATGCTAAATCAGTTTCTGATCTATAGCGTGGTCAGCATTTGAAAAATCAAAATAAGTGGAAAGCATGCTGCACCAAGCATCTGCCAAGTGTTGCAATAATGATTGTTTAAATCACATCAACTCAGAATTACTACCTATTAAATACATATTAGGCATGAGGGTGCGTAGGAATAATTTCTGAGCATTTGTCATAAATCAAATAAAGTCTGATCTCTGACCATATGCCTTATTCGTTTTAAAATACTTGATTGTGTGTCACAAGTTAAAATGCTTTTGGAAAGAAAAAACTGAATTTCCTAGACAACAGACTACATCTCTTGTTTAAAATAAAAAGATCAGCACATTCAAAACAGTATCACCACCTTTCATTCTCAGAAAATGCTTCAAAGAATCAAATTATTCAAATACTTTCACACTGACAGTGTTGACAACTCATGTACTAGATGGTCTCACAAGTAGTTGCAGAACAAAATGACATCTTTGCTGATTTAGTGACTCAAGACACTACATAACATTGTGATATGGGAAAGACACAAAGACAGGTATAGCACTGAAATATGAATACAATGGGAAAGAGAAACATAGAAAAAAATTATCCAGACCCAATCACTTAAAGTACACAGCTATTTATATACCTTAAAAGCATGTACAACTGGTTCCTGTCCTCTTTAAGTACATTTGTATGATCTCCCTGAGGGTTAGTGTGTCCAAATATTCAGGGATTTACAGTCTCATGATAAGAATGGACCCAATTCTTAAGCTAGGGCATATAAAAAAAAATCAAGAAATCAGTACTGTATTAGTCTTTGATATTTGCTGAGAGTATTCTTCTCCGTACACACAGCATCCCCAGGATAGCTTCTTTTTGCAGTTCATAAGGCGTCACAGATATTGGGAGCATAATTAGATGTGCCTGAAATTTCAGTTTCAGTTTTTATTGAACAACTTCGCTGTCATTCACAGTTAAAGTTATTACAACTTTAAAACTGACCAAATACAAAATGCCTTAACCAGTTATATATGCAAGCACATACAGCATATACAAGTTATACATAATGGAAATATAGGCCATTTGAAGAGTAACATACTACTGCACATTATTTACACTGTCATGTCTTTAATTTACAGACTATTCATTCCAGCACACAGTGCAAATCCTACGTTTATCTACCACTTAGTATTCAATTCTTTGATTAGGGCTATTTTAATTCCAAAGATCAACATAGGAGAAGATGTAACAGGGCACAAGCTCTACTCATCAATTAACATGGAGAAAGATCAAACACATGAGGGGACTTGTTTTTCTGAGCTGTATAATATTTTTTCTTAATTTTAACAACTGAGGAGATGACTTTGGCTATCATAGAGCTTCAATCTGGTTCCTAGGGTGCAGTAGTACGAATGCCTTATCATACTGTAGTTACTATTTGCATATATTTTTAAGAAATTCAATAAGAAATTATTTCTGGGTTTAGTGTAGAGTGGACATAAATTGATAATATGTGTAAGTGTTTCTTGAGGTCCTTTATTGCATCTGCATTGTTGGCTTGTTTCATTTAAATTAACATTCTGTTCATCGATATTGTTATAATATACATATTTAGATGTTATTAATTTGAATTTTGTCCAAGTGATAAATTTCCTCTCACATTGTGTAATTGGAACTGTTAGATAATCCTCCAAAGAGTGACTTGTTTTATTAAGTCTAAACTATTCAGAACACTTCTGATCTTGTATGTTGCATGTCTAATATACTTGCATTTTCAAACCATGTTCCCTCATTATACTCCTATATTTGAATGAAATATCAATACTTCTATTATAATCTTTTAATAGCTGGGTCATGTTCACTTTCTTAAGATACTTATCCAAAGCTGTTAACCATTGTGAATTATGGCCCTCTCCTAACCATGCAATTTTTTTCTTTTAAACATATCTGAGGGAATTTATTGAATTTGTTATTTATTATCCTTAACCATTTATAGGTTCAATAGGGATCCTTCCCAGCTCAGCTCTAACTATAACATTTGCTGTAGAGCTGGGGATACCCAGCAAAGCTTTATAATAATAATAATAATAATAATAATAATAATAATAATAGGAGATGACTTTTTCATACCCTTTTATTATCTGTTGTCCCCAAACTTCAGTTCCATATGTTAAAATTGAGTTTAGTTTAACTCCTCCAGCCTTCAAAGCTTGGATAATAGAATTGCCCCATATTTGAAATTGAATTTCAACAATGCTCTGGCAATAGTTGTTGCCTTCAAACTTTGATCCCTTTGGTGGGAGACCAGTTAGATGAGTTTGTAAATTGTACCCCTAAATAAAGTTAACTTTCAACTCTTCAGTCTTACTTTCCCCAAGAAGGAAATTAGTTTGTGCATGATGGCTCCTCCAAGTGCTAAATGTCATAATTTCAGTTTTATTCAGGTTTATGGATATGCCAAATGCTCACATTTCCTTCAAAAAATATTAATTTTGATTTGCGTTCCAATTTTTGACAAGGCAAACAAAACTATATTATCATCATATGCTAATGAATGAAGGGCGTTATTATTGATTTTTTGGGGGATTTAATTTAGTCTCTTTATCAAAATACAGAAGATCATCGCTCCGTGGTCTCCCAGTCCATTTTTGCTTGTGACCGGAGACCTGAAACGTTAGGTTTTATGTGGGGATAGAGAGGGATTTTAGAGTTAGGCATGGTCAAATCAGAAAGTTAATAGTAGGAGACAGTTTTTTTTAATTTTTGAGGAGAATACCCATTTTTAATCCCTATTGATATGTGGTGCTGGAAATAAGCTATGACTTGTTCTTGGTGTGACTCCTGGTGGATTTTTTTTGGCAGCAGGGGCTCTTGTGGAAGGTTTGCAGTGTAGGAGACCACAACGCTTGGATGCTGTGGTCTAATTCTAAACTGGCACAACTGGTTTTATTGGCGATGCTTCGTCTACATGAGGGCTGACTGACCAGACTGAGTGGAGCCATTTATTGTTGGACTCTGACCAGGAAGCATGGATGTAGAGGTGTATTTTAGTGTATTTTTCCTGGGGCCTTGTTTAAATCTGTGGCAGTCCTTGATTGTGTGTAACTGGACATTTTATCTTACCAACCACATTGTTGGCTGAAGGATTAACCTGCTGTATGGACTTTTTATCTCCTCCTCCTGCTGGATTATCATTTTGTGTGGTTGCACTGGATGGTGATTGCCAAACTGGGATTCATTTCATTTGGTTAATGTACTGTATTGCCTAGTCCCCCCCAGCTGGTGAGATTAACATGGGGGGTGACTGTTAGCTTGGCCCCCCCTTGATTAGTGAGAGTAGCTAAAAGGGGGTATTTTTGAATCAACATGCTTTTGTTCCAGCACTACTACCTTTAAATTTCATTGACATCAGTGACATCATTCTGTCTGGTGGTGGAGGACAGTGAGAGGGCCTACTACCATTATCTTGGGCAGTGAAGAAGTTCATATTTTTTTCATCTACTGACAATAACTCCGATAACAACACTGTTCTGTGTTGTCTATTTTTTTATTGAGTGGGGATCTGTGGGTATTGTTCCTCTAATTTGAAGCAGCTGCCTTATGCTACTACACACTTTTAGAGAGTGGGAAGGGATTGGCTTGGGGTAGAGGGGTTGTTATTTTATATTGGAGTGAGTAGTGTGTGTTTGTGTGTGAGATTGAGTAGGGCCAGTATTGTTAGTGGTTGGCTGTTTGTATGATTGGAGTTGGTTTGTGCTGTATAGTGGGCTTCCTGGTAGAATAGTATATGTCTGGGGAGGTATATGGGTCAGTGGCATGCCAGGAGTGTGTACAGGGGCATCCAACTCCTCAATCTGTGGCCTTCTACTGACCTCCCAGTTTCCATCACTACAGCTCATCACTGTCGGGAGGTCGGGATTGAGAGGCCTCATTTTGGTCGGGTATGGCTACGTAGCTAGTGCAGCCAACAGCTATGATAACGTAACTAGTGCAGCATAACAATGCTGTTGGGAGTATGGATTTCCATGCTCAACAGCGTTCTACCATACACTATTATTAAATGCTGAATATTACATCACTGATGTGACTGTTGGGCAACAGATAGTTTTAGGTTTCATGGATTTTCTAAGCAAACTCTGATTCACACAGAATTAATAAATCCAACGCAACCCAGGTGTCCTGAAATAAATGGTGCCTGTGTACATGAGGATACACGTAAGTATCCAGCAGTAGAAGCTGAGTTGGACATTCAAGGACATAGCACATAGGTGACTGCTGAACTGGTAGCAAATCTGCCAGTTCCTGTTGTGATTGGCCATGATTTCCCCCAGTTTTCATCTTTATTGATAGGGTTGGACTCTGTGACAGCTGTAACTACCAGAGCCCAGGCGAAACAGGAGAAAACATTGGGGGACACTTTCCGTTCTGAAGGGGATGTGACAGACTTGTCTGGTAAAGACAGAAAATCAACAAGTAACAACAAAGAAAGAACAAAAACTATGGAGACAGACTACGTATGGACAACCAGACCAGAAGATACAGTCCATCCTTGCCATCTGCGATACGGCAAAGGAACAAAAAGAAAATGAGATATTAACACCTTTCTTTTTACATGTGGACAAGAAAGCAAGTGATGGAACTCCTGTCTATAAAATTAAACGTGGGATTTTGTATCGTACGTGTACACATTTTGAGACAGGTGATGTTGTGGAACAATTCTTGGCATCCATAAAATATAGAGGCACAATTTTACTCCTAGGGCATGATCTCCCTTGGGCAGGACATGCGGGTAGAGATCGTACCCTGAAGAGAATAATTCAGAGGTTTTACTGGCTGGGGATCCATGACCAGGTGACTAAGTACTGCCAAACCTGCGGGGAGTGTCAGAAGGTGGCCCTAATCAGTAAAAAGGAGAATATACCCCTGGTGCCTCTGCCTTTAGTAACCTACCCTTTTGAGTGGATAGGGACAGATGTGGTTGGACCCCTAATCAAAAGTTCCAAGGGAAATCAGTTCATTCTTGTGATTTGTGACTATGCCTTTCAGTATCCAGAAGCAATCCCAATGAGAACAGTTACCACCCCCAGGATAGCAGAAGAACTGGTTAAAGTCTTTAGCCACTTAGGGATACCAAAATATATCCTTACATGTAGAGGGAGTAACTTTAACACTGCCTTATTGAAAGACCTGCATTAATTATTGGGCATTGTTGAAGTTAGAACATCTCCTTATCACCCACAGACAGATGGACTTACAGAAAGGTTTAACCAGACACTTAAACACAGGCTAAGAAAATTTATTCATGATGAGTGGAGGGCCTAGGATAAATACCTACCCCTGCTTTTATTCGCATACAGGGAGGTGCCCTAGGCCTTGACTGGTTACTCACCTTTTTCCATATTGTATAGAAACATAGAAGTTGATGGCAGATAAGGACCACAAGGCCCATCCAGTCTGCCCGTTTCTTTTTCTACCTTATGAATGTGCCATCTGCCTTTGCTCTGTCAATGGCCTATCTATTCATAGTCATCTGTATTGCTCCCTTATGCCTATCCCATGCCTGTTTGAAGCCCTGCACTGTATTCATATCCACCACTTCCTGAGGAAGGCCATATGGGAAAAATCCCCGTGGATCCCTAGATGTAGTAAAGGAGTTCTGGGAGGCAGGCACTAATATCACACATGTCAGCATGGCTGAGTATATGGGACAGCTCAGAAAAAGGTTAGTCACATACACTACACATGCTCACCAGAACAGTCTAGGAGCCCAAATGACTCAGAAAACCTACTATGACCAGACAGTAGGTACAAAAACTTCTAATGTGGGGGATCAAGTTATGTTATTGCTACCATCTTCAAATAACACATTTTTGATGAAGTGGCAAAGGCTCTATAGTATCCTGAGACAAACCAGTCCAGTAAATTATGAATTAGAACCCCCGACAAGCATCTAGGGAAAACGATTTATCATGTAAATCTACTCAAAAGATGGTTTGAGAAACCTAAACCTGGATTAAGGATGGTAGTGTTACCAGAGAGAGAGAAGAGAATCTGAGATGGTGTGGCATACAATAGGTTAGAAAACCCTACAGGGGGATGGATGTACCAGTTAACCCTACATTAACACAGCACAAAAGACTGTAATAGGGGCCTTACTGAGTAAATTTGACACTACATTTACTAGTGTTCCAGGGAGAGCCATAGGGGTTGAGCACCCCATAAGAAAAAAATTACTCACCTTAGTAATCTTGTTACTTCTAAAGGACTCTTACTGTATTCTGACTTACGGAGTATGGTCTCACTGTAGGACTGCCCTGGAGCCTAAATAGTTAATAGAACCTTTGCAAATGATGGAATGCTAGGCTCGAGCTCAGTTTTCAAATCACTGTCACTGGTGAACAGCTTCTAAACCCTCAGATTCTTACAAAGCTTGCTCTAAGCAGTTTTCTACTGCTATAACAATAATAATACTACTAATAGAAACAGTGAACCCCAGAGCTCCATTCCTAAATAAAAAGTGGGGAAAGAACAACAATACAGGGTATACCCTCCTCTTCAGAAAAATTCTTCCCAAATAACATCACTAAGACTCAAGTCACAGATGCCCAAAAAATAAGAACTGTAGATACCCCTCAGGTTTGCAACAACTCTACCACAGCAGTAATGCAGTGACCTTAGGTTTTAGTAGGAGAGATAGGGAGGGAGCTCAGAATACAGTAAGATTCCATTAGAAGAAACAAGATTACTAAGGCGAGCCATTTTTTCTTCAAACCCCAGGGAATCTTACTGTATTCTGAATTATGCAGATTACCAAGCAGTGCCTTTGGAGGTGGTTCTACACCCTACTTAGGAAACAGACTTTCTGCAGGACTGCTGTGCCAAACCTGGCGTCACCTCTGGCATGGACATCCAAACAGTAGTGTTTGGTGAATGTGTGGACTGTTTTCCAAGGTGCAGCTTTGCAGATGTCCACTAGGGGGATCTCTCTAGCAGCTGCTAGAGAGGCAGCACTACTCCTGGTCGAGTGGGCCCCGAGACCCACAGGTGGTTGCTTTCCCACCTTACCATAGCAGAACTGAATACAAGCTGCGATCCACCTGGCAATGTATCATTTGGTGGCAGGTCTACCTTTTCCCACCTCTCCATAAGTGAGGAAGAGCTGGGTCTGATCCTGCCTGTGACCTTTTGTATGGTCCAGATAGTAGCTGACTGCCCTTTTAACATCCAGGTGGTGCAACCTACACTCACCTGAAGTGGAGTGGTCAGTAAAGAACACTGGCAAGGTAATAGACTGATTAAGGTGAAAATCTGATACCACCTTGGGCAGGAATTTTCTGTTATTTCTGAGAACTATTTTGTCCCAATGGACAGCAAAATAACCTTGCTCTGTAGACAATGCCTGGAGCTAACTGATCCTTCTGGCAGAGGTAATAGCTACCAGGAACACTGCCTTCCAAGTCACATATTTGAGATCTGCTGTAGACATGGGCTTGAAAGGGGGCTGCATAAGCTGAGCAATGCAAATATTCAGATCCCACGTGGAAGTAGGTTCCCTATGTGGTGGATGCAAGTGTAACAACCCTTAAAAATGTTTTAAACACTGGCTTCAAAGCTAGTGAAGAAGGCTTACCTGCTGATAAGTAAGCTGAAACAGCTGCCAGGTGTACCCTTAATGTGGCAATAGTTAAACCTGTAGAGTGCAAATAGACCATATAGTCCAAGACCATAGAGAGACCAGCCTGGACATGGTCCAGACCTTTACCCTGGCACCAGAAAGAAAACCTCTTCCATTCAGAAGCATAAGTTTTCTTGGTAGAAGGTTTCCTGGAAACTATCAAAATGTCCATAACCCATTCTGAGAGATGTAAACCTGCATACTCTAAGTCTTCAAGAGCCATGCCTTGAGTCTAAGGGATAGAAGGTTGGGATAATAATCCTGCCCTGAGATCAAGATAGCAGGTTGTCCCACCTGGGAAGGCTGATTTGTTTGGCTACTGACAATGACAGGAGCATGGAGTACCAAGGCTGCCTGGCCCAATCTGGGGCAATGAGAATCATTGATGCTGACTGAAGCCTGAGTTTGTTTATACTTTCAGTATTAGAGGAAAAGGAGGGAATGCATACAGGAACCTCCCTGTTCAATCCAACAGAAGTGCATCCAGGGGAATCGTGCCCTTTATAGGAGGCCTATGACAGAATTGTGGGAACTGGTGATTGTCTGGGGTTGCAAATAGGTCCACCTCTGGGTGCCCCATCTCCTGAATACAGTCTGTAAGACCTGCTTGTTTAGTGACCACTCATGTGGCTCTGATTTATTCTGCTGAGGGCATCCTCCAGCACATTGTCCTTGCCTGGAAGGTGGACAGCTGTGAGGGAAACATTCAGAGAGTAGGTCAATGCCCAAAATTTCATTGTACATAGAGGAGTTGACCTTGTTCCTCCTTGTTTTTTTTATGTAATACATTGTGGTTGTATTTTCTGTTCTGATGTGAACCACCTTCCCTTTGACTTGAATGGAGAAAACCCGAAGAGACATTAGAACTGCTCTGAGCTCTAGAAGATTTATGTGCAGGACAGATTCCTGCTTTTCCCATATACAGTGAGTAGTGAGGTCTCCCAGATGTGCACCCCACCCCAGGAGGGATGCATCTGTGGTAAGTATCGGGGGGGCTGCTGCAGGAAGGGAACCCCCTGCCTGAGATTGCTTCTTTCCTGCCACCACTGCAGAGCTTGAAGGAAGGTGACTATGACTGGGACCAACTTTGAAATGAAATCCTTTCTTTGGGACCAGTGTTCTCTCAAGTGAAATTGAATGTCTCTCATCTGAAACCTGCCTCCTGGCACAGTTGCTGTAGAAGCTGCCATGTGGCCGAGCAACTGAAGGAAGTGCCTTGCTGGCCTTGAAACATGAAGTTTGAAAGATTCGGCTACCTGGATAAGGCTGTCCACTCTGTTCTGAGGCAGGTAAGCCATCCCTTTCCTTGTGTCCAGTTCTGCCCCTATAAATTTGAGATGAACTGGTTCTAGAACAGACTTTCTGTGGTACACCAGGAACCCCAGAAAGGATAGAATGTCTTGTGTTAGTGACAATGCCTCCCCGACTTGCTGGGAGGACTGGCCTACTTTGAGCCAGTCATCCAGGTAGGGAAAAACTGACACCCCTTTTCACCTTAGGTGGGCCACAACCACTGCCAGATACTTTGTAAACACTCTTGGGGTGGATGTGAGCCCAAAAGGCATTGCCTAGAACTGGTAGTGACCTGATGGTAACCTGAACCAGGGATACTTTCTGTGTGACTTTCTGAATGAGATATTGAAGTATGCATCCTTGAGATCCAAGGATGCTAGCCAGTCTTCCTGTCTTAGACAAGGTAGTATTGTAGCCAGAGTGACCATCATGAATTTTGATTTTGCCAGATGCTTGTTTAAGTACCTGTGATCCAGAATGGGTCACCACTCCCCTGTTTTTTTCATTGTAAGGAAGTACCTTGAATGCAGCCCCTTCCCCAGCTGACTGGGAGGTACTAATTCTACTGCATTGAGCACAAGGAGGTTTAAATTCTCTAAATTCCAGCAAGGCTGTTTCTGATGGGAAAGATTGTTTGAAAGCTCTTGACCTGAGCCTTGGCATGGCCTTGAAGCTGATGACAAGTCCCTGGCCCACTACTTCCAGGACCCACTTGTCTGTGGTGATGATTTTCCATTCCTAGAAGTAGTGGGCCAACCTGCCCTCTACTGGGAATGAGGAGGTGACCCAGACAATCCCCTCAGGGTGTCTGCTTTGACTGTGCTACTGGCTGGACAGTAGGGCTCATGCAACCACTGCCCCTTCTGCCCCTGCCCCTGAAGTATCCCCTGGGCTGATACTGGGGAAAAACTTGAGGCTGGAAAAAGGGGCTACAGGGAGTTCTACCCCTGCCAGCCCTAGGATGGTGTTTCTGAGGGTTGGCAGCTCTCTCCTTGACTGCTGCACTTCTGTAAGCAGCCTTATAGTCATCCTTTTTTTGATATATGCCTCTGTTTGCTCTCTAAACAGAGACACAGCATCATAAGGAAAATCCATAGCTTTGTTTTGGCTGTCTTGTCTGAGGTTGGTGCTTCTGAACTTTGCAAACCTCCTTAAAGACACAGCTGAAGCCATCTGTCTGGATGCAGTGTCATTATCATCCCCTTCCATCCTGAACTGTGTTTTTGAGGCTTCAATGCCCTTATTAGCAGCTTCCTCCAGATCAGCTGCCATGGGAGGGGGAACTGCTTTTGCTATCTCCAGAACCGTGGACCACATATTCTTGTGGTACCTGGCTATGTAGGCCATATAGGAAGCCTGCCTAATAGCCATGGAAGATCCAAGATAAACTTTCTTGGCAATAGAGTTCATCCTCCTAGAGTCCTTTTCTGGAGGATGGGAGGTCAGAGGGATGCAAGCTTTGTCACAAGCTGCAGCCTGCACCATACCTTCATGGCTGGGGTGTCCAAATAGGAACTCAGCCCTAGGCGTAGTCACCTAGTACTTTCTGTACACCTTTTTGTCTGTAGGAAGAACAGAAGTGGGAGTCTGCAGGACCTTCATGTTCTGCTTCCTAGGGACTTGTGTAGTGGAAGGAGCAAACCTTTAGATGGATGGATGTCCATCATTTCCATATGGTCCTCTTCCTCTGCTGATTCTTGGGATGGGAGGTCGAGAGACTGAGCAACCTGCTTCATAAAAGCAAAGTATGAAGTATAATCCTCATTTTCCTTATCAGGGGAATCTAATCTATGAGGATCAGGAGAGATGTCTGGTTCTATGGGATCACCATAGTCTTCATCCTCATCCTCATCATCTGTTTCATCACCATAACCAGTGTCAAAAGGATCCCCACCTTGGTCTATTAAACCAGGGTCTGTGAACCGGGAGTTTTTGGAACCAGTTGTGGATCAACCAGAACCAGAGACTGTAAGGACTGAATAATCCTAATTGGGTTAGTGATTTCCTCAGCAGAAGGAACCACGGTTGATTTCAGTTGTGGTTCCTGGTGCTTTTCTTTTTAACCTTGATAGCCTGTTCAGCAGACTTATCCATGGTTCTTTTCTTAGTGGAGCTATCTCCCCTGTCACAGGGCAGCCCCTCTGGTTCAACTGGTTGCTCACTGGCTGGATTAGCAGCCTTCTCAGCCATTTTTTCCATTAGTCCTTTCTACCTTCTTTCAATGGTAGACTAAGGGAAATTGGCACAGATTTCATAGTTTGTCTGAAGGTGGTCAACCCCCAGACAGAATAAACCAATAATGCATGGATCTGCTTTAGCAAAATGTTCCCTGCACTTGGTACAGTGCTGGAAACCTGTGGGTCCTGTTAGTTTTTTAGTCTTCTGTGACATAACCCAGATATCACACACTAAACTAATTTATTTTTTTAACAGATGTTAGACTGAAAAGGAAAAAAACAGGAATTACCTTGGAGTTTTTAAATATAAACAAATCCAGAGGTTAGCCCAGTTAAAGGATCCAAACAAAGAACCAGGAGTTACCCTGGTTAAACTAAGCTAAACTAACCGACTATACCGGGTTGGAAATAAAATAAACTCACTAAAGAAAAAGAATAGGAAAAAATACGAAGTAGATCATCAGTTTCTTCCCGGTTAGGAAACTGGGAAGAAAAATGACTACTTACCCTAAATATATAAAATCTAAACAAGTACTACCTGAGAACCAAGAACAGTGAAAAGCATACCAATAAAATAACTTTACTAGTGAAAAAAATGAGAAAAATAAAGTTTCTTCAAGTGATGAAGGAGAGCTATACGGAGACGTCTTACTGAGGCAAGCGGAATAAAGAATCTGACAGTTTAGAAGCTGTTTACCAGGGACAGTGATTTGAAAACCAAGCTCGAGCCTAGCATTCCATCATTTGCATAGGTTCTATTAATCATTTCTGCTCCGGGGCAGTCCTATGGTGAGACCAAACTGCGTAAGTCAGAAGACAGTAAGATTTACTGGGGTTTGAAAAACAGATTCTCCACCTATAAGGCAGAAACCCTATCGCTTGCCAGAGAAGATTAGAGCAGAGATAAAGGAAGAAATCAATGAATGAAGACAATTTATTTTTATTTATTTATTGAAAATGTTTCACCAGGAGAGGCACACTGAGCAAAACGATGCTCGTCTCATGGTGCAACCTGGGTATTATTGAGCCTTCACAAAGTGCCTGGGGTCTTCAATAGTAGTGGTACCCAAAAATGAAGTGAGGATATGGTTGTGCCATGATTTTAGAAAACCGAATCAAGTATTCCAATTTGATGCCTACTCTATGCCCCGCATAGATGACATTATTGATCGGACAGAGAATGCCCGCAACATTTCCACATTAGATTTAACCAAGGATTACTGGCAGATACCCCTTGAAATGTCAGCAAGGGAGAAAACAGCCTTTTGTACATCCCAAGGTCTATTTGAATTTGTCACAATGCCCTTTGGCTTACATGGTGCCCCTATGACTTTTCAAAGGTTCATGGACAATGTATTAACACCACACTCTAACTACTGTTCAGCGTACTTAGATGATGTGATTGTCTTTAGTCCAGATTGGCAAACTCACATGGAAAACTTGTCAGCAGTAGTGCAATCCATAAAAAGGGTAGGGCTTACAATCAACCCCCAGAAATGTGCCCTTGCATTGACTGAAACCAAATATTTGGGTTTCTTGTTAAGAAATGGGCAAATGAATCCAGAAATTGATAAACTTGAGGCCGTAGCCAATTGCCCTGTACCTACCACCAAGAAACACGTATGGTCATTTTGGGGTTTAGCAGGGTATTACCGTCGCCTTATACCCAATTGTGCTACAGCAGCCACTCCTCTATCTGACTTAACTAAAAATAAATTTGGTAATCAAGTGAAGTGAACATCAGAGTGCAAGGAAGCCTTTTTAGTTATAAAGGCTGCATGCTGCTCATCCCCTGTGCTAAAAAGTCCTAACTTTGAGCTTCCTTTCAAGGTTCACAAGGATGCCTCAGACTCGCATTGGGGCCATTTTGAATCAAAATTTGGAAGGTGAGGAGCATTCTGTGATTTATATATCTCAAAAGCTGCATGACAGAGAACAGCGATTCTCTACAATAGAGAAGGAAACATTAGCTGTTAAATGGGCCATTGAGTCCTTGCATTTCTACCTTTGGGGTGAAACATTTGTTTTGGTCACTGATCACAACCCACTATGTTGGTTGCACCAAATGAAGGATAAAAATGCAAAGATAATGAGGTGGTACCTGGCCCTGCAGCCATATAGTTTTAGGCCAGGATATTCAAAGGGAATGTGCATGGCACAACAGTGTTGCACCATGCACAACCCACTGATGCACCCTGGTGAGATATTCAAAAGGGGAATTTGTACCATGCAAATCCCGATGCACCAGGGTGCACCAGTAATGTATGCAGCGCATGTGCATGGGGCATGCCCATGCATATTCAGCACATCCTGATATTCAGCTAGGGATGTGCGGCACATATGCAGGCACACACCAACCTTGCACCACACAGGGGGGTGCAAAGATCCACCCAAAAAAATAGGAGCAAGGATTGGCCACCCACAGTTGAGTTGCCGTATAGCAGGGCACAACATGGCATCTGCCTGCTGTGGGTGGCTACCCGACCTCCCAAGACACAGGCTGGGCATCACCCCCCCATGCCCGATCATGGGCTATGTAAATGTAAAATATCCCTGGTGGTCCAGTGGACCCTACCCCCTCGCCCAATTGAGGGCATATGTCAATAGATTCAGTCCCTGGTGGTCCAGTGGACTGAATCCAGCCTGATCGTGGGCTTATGAAAATAAAATGTCTCCCTGATGGTCCAGTGCACCTGCTCCCCAGCCCAATCGTGTGTGTAGTTAAAATAAGAGTATCCCTAGCGGTCCAGTGGACCGAATCCAGCTTGAGCATGGGCTCTGTAAAGTAACATGTATCCCTGGTGGTTCAGTGGACCCGCTGCAAAGCTTGATTGCAGGCATTGTAGAAGGGAAAACCCCAGTGGTCCAGCAGTAGCCCCCCCACCTGCCCACTCAGACCCGCCACCCCACCCCCCCCTCCAATCAGAAGTGGGTGACAGCTCCCCACCCGCAAGTCACTCAGACGCCCACCGACTGACAGTGTACAGTACGGCTGTATGCACATTGGTCCACAGCGTGAGCCAATGGGCATGCAGACCACATTGTACTACACAGTCCTGTTATGTGAATGAAATCCATTCACTGATCAGGACTGTGTAGTACAGTATGGTCTGCACGCCCTTTGGCTACGCTGTGGACTAATGGGCGTACAGCCGTACTGTACATTGTCAGTTGGCAGGCGGGCAACTTGAGAGTGGGAGCTGCCGCACGCTGCTGACTTGGGGGAGCGGGTGGAGGGTCTGGTGGGTGGGTGGGAGGGTACTGCTGGACCACCAAGGGTTTTCTCTTCTACATTGCCCATGATTGGGCTTGGCAGCAGGTCCACTGGACCACCAGGGATGCATGTTACTTTACATAGCCTGCAATTGGGCTGGGAGCGGTCCACTGGACCACCAGGGATACAGTTATTTACCATACGCCTGCGATCGGCTGGGGAGCAGGTCCACTGGACCACCAGGGAATCACATTATTTCATTATGCCCATGATCAGGTGAGGGGGGTGGGGTCCACTGGACCACCAGGAGTTTACATCTTTACAATGCCCGCGATCGGTCATTGGGGCATGTTGCTGCCAAGGGGCAAGGGGTGTCGGCCCCCAGCTGCTGCTGCCTGGCAGGGCGCCAGGCGCAAGTCGCTGGGGATCGGCGCACCTCCATGCAAATGGGGCCATAATGACATGCAAATGGCCCCATTTACACCTTGCATGCATTTGGCCCCATTTGCATATCCAGCGCTGAATATCACAGTTCATGCACATAGCGCACCTGCACTTGCGCTGGCGCATCCCCCTGCTCCTCAACCGCCACTGCGCCTGGTACAGTGTGGGCACCCCCAGTGCCATATTCAATGGTACTGAGCCATGGCATGGCACCTTTCAATATCACCCAAACCACACCCTGGCACATCCCAGTTGCACTGCGTCCAGGCTTGTGCTCCAGCCTGAGTCTGAATATTCCAGCCCTAATGTGCAACATCAGAATGCCAACTTCTTTTCAAGACATGGTGCCATGAAAGCTTGCATTGTAAATATGTGTTGAAAAGTATGATTCTTGTGATGTAGATGTTACCAGAGAGGTGTCATCGTATATTAAGCCCAAGGGCAAAGATGTATGTATAATGTATACAGATATCGATACATCTTGTTGTTATTATGTACTTAAGGGACCCTGGGGTTGAGCTTCCAAGGGACAGTGGGCAGAAGTTCCAGCCACACCCCACCTACCTAGTGAGGGTAAACAAAGGGGGTTGTGGATTTGAAAACCAGAAGTTTTCTTAAAAGCTGGTTTCCTCTTAAGGAGAGAGAAGTGTGGTGGACTTGTGCTCCACCTTAGTTAAAAAGGTAGGGACCCAGGAAATCTTTCTCTGTTCTCCTATATGTTCCTCCTTAAAACCTACTGTGCAGTAGTATCTCTTTATCTTTAGCTATTTTTGTTTGAGTTTATGGTGGGTTGGCCACCTACTGTAACCCTGTCCTAGAATCTGCTATACTTATTCCTACTCTGCTTTTATCATCTTTCTCATCTCCTGTTTCCTTCCTTCCTGGGGACCCTAGAGAGAATGTGCCCAAACAAAGGAATAAGGCACCAGAGATATGCCAAAATAAATAAAAAATGCATATGTACAAGGAGTGCATGCAGAAATGTATATAAGAATTAATGGTGCCTAAACTGATTAGGCTATAGCCATGGTTATTTGAAAAATAAAACATTGAAGGTCTGTGCTGTTTGAAAATGAAAGAGGGATGTGATGCCTTATAATGATGTGCAGAATAAGAAACTGCATAACTGTGCAGCGTGGGTTTTAAAATAATAATGACCCAATATTAATAGATTGTTCTGGGATATTCTCCTTGCTAAAAAGGAAAACAGGATAATTCCCAAAGTATTTCCCAGTATAACAAACCAGCTGAGAATGAAATATGCAGCATATAACTTTCTTTTTGGTTGTTTCCTAAATAAATAAACTGCTCCCAATAAATGAAGGAAAGATATTTCCGTTTTTCAAGGTGATCCAGTGAAACTACCAAACACACACACTCGTTGTTATTTTGAGTGATTTTCAGTAAAAAAAGAAAAATAAGGAACTAGCATACTGTAAGTGTTCCTTGCTCCTGCTAAATGTGTCTATTACGTTAAAATAACGAGTGGCAGACAGGCTTCTCTTTTACAATGTTAGCACCTGCTGGTTTTGTTTAATTATTACATTATCAGACAGAGTACAGGCTAAGCTGTAACATTACCATATGTACCACAAACACACACAGACTACCAAACTATGCATTTAAACTGGTATTTAAACTTTTCTTCTCTGCAGCAAGCATGTTAGTCAAACATCCATTATTCCTTGCTCTACCAAAAGCCTTAGGCCAGACTTGCCTACATCTAAAGGTGCTTTTACATACAGGTTTTTAAAACGGAATCAGCATTACCTGTGCGGCGCTGTTGTACTCTGTTGCGTTCAGGTTCCTTTCTACACACTGCGAGTATTCCGGTAACCCTGTCTCCATTTGTTTCAGCTCCCCCAGAGTTTGCTGCTCTACAAATGTTGTTTTCTGCCTTTGTACCGGAATGACTATTTTACACAGCATGACAACGCGGAACACAACGGTGCAAACTGCAAAAAGCAGAGATTGCGGTTTGGACGAACGTTCACCTAGGGACCGAAACAGATACAATTTACACACAAGGCATGTAACGGAATACTGTTTCCGTAACAGTTATTCCATTACATTAACCTGTGTGTAAAAGCACCTTAGGAGAGCTGAGCACCCTTCAGTACAGGCAAAACAGTGCCCTAACCTGGGTGTTTCTATATTATGTAGAACTGTCACTCCATGAGAAAGGGGAAGGGCCTAAAGCTCATTATGGTGTAATTAAACATGCACAGCACAAAATAGGCTTCCTGTATAAAATCTGCATGTTAAAGTTAGCTTATATGTTTCTTCTGATTACATTATACTAATACCAGGGTCAGCCTGCCTGATTGTTAAACCACAGAGTTAGATATTTGTATGCTTAGCTTAAGGACCAGGTCAGGTGACCCTAGTGTTCACTATAAATATTCCTCCTTGAGGAGACTGCTTCAGTGAAGCCTTGGTAATTGCAACAGAAAGAGTTATCCAAGGGACATAGTCGGATATAAACACAAAGGTAATACACCTGTATTGACAGGTAAGAACTATGAAAACTACTGGATGTAGTGAATTTTTGCCTTTTGCTTTGATTTATGTTTTGTTTGCCTATCTTTAAGTTTGAATAAATATCACACCGAGGTGTGTTTTAAATCTTAAAACAGTTGTGTCTGTGTTATCTATCCCACACCCATCTACAGGCCGACAACAAAACTTCTAGGCTAGGTCATCACCTCCTCCTCCAGGTAATGTCATCCCTGGGCCTGTCGCGCGGGAATTTTCTCTGTCACCCACCAAGGTAGCCACATGCTGGACTTGGTCTTCTCACTGCGGCTTGAGTTTATGAACCTAAAGACTGATTGGGTCATTTGGTCTGATCACTGCATGGTGGAGTTCTTGTTTGCCCCCTCCCCCGAGAGCTCCCCCCCCGCAATGATTGCTAGCTACTGCCCTTTGAGGAGTATGACTCCGGAGGGATTTATGGCAGTTGCTGATCTATCTAGTGTGAGTAGTGCTTGTGTAAGGGGTACGGGTGAAGCTGTCACTGCCTATAATAAGGTGATGTCAGCAGCACTCTACTCTCTTGCAACAATCCATGTATGACCCAAGTCTTCTCACTTGAGGTCCCCTTGGTTTGATGGGGAGATTAAAGTAATGAAGATTTTAAGTCAGAGGTTACAGTGCTGCCTGGTGGAGGTCTGGATCAGAGGATGACAGACTGGCCCTGTGCTTCCATTATGGTGAGTATCAGGGGGGGGCAATCACTCATAAGAAGGCAGTGTTCCATTCCAAGGAGATTGCTGCTAGGAGGAAATGACCAACAGTGCTTTTTCGGACTATGGACAGGCTTTTAAATCCTGCAGGTCTACAGCCCAAGAAAGCTTCTTCTTATGTGTTGTGTGGAGAGTTTGCTCACTTCTTCTCACACAGGGTGTCCACCATCTGATCTGGCCTGCCACCAGTGATTCATAATATGGCTGACAGCGGTCACCTTGCCATCCGGAGAGCACTCCACTTAGCTGGTGGTGGTGTTTAAACCAGTGGAGGCAACAGAGGTAACTCTAATTGCTCTCAGGCTGAGATACACATACTGTGAACTGGACCCAGTGCCAATGCATTTCTTAATGAGATGTGTTGACACCGTTGGCCTAGTGTTCACCTTGATTATCCGGTGCACGCTGTCAGAGGAGGTCTTCCCAGATGCCTTGAAGGAGGCACTGGTTAGGCTTCTTCTGAAGAAACCATCTTTGGACCCTGATGTCAAGGTGAATATCTAGTCTCCAACCTCCCATTTTTTCAGGAAGGTTGTCAAGAAGGCTGCGGCACTTCAGCTTGAGGCACTCCTTGTGGCCTTTGATTTGTATGAGTCCTTCAAGTCAGGGTTTTGGGCGAGGCATAGCATGGAAACCACATTAGTTTGGGTGCATAATGACCTCCTCAGGGCAAGAGTTTGAGGGGAGGGAACATTTATCATTCTCCTTGACCTCTCTTCAGCTTTTGACACAGCAGACCATTGTGTGTTGCTTGAATGGCTGAAGGAATTATGTGGACTCACTGTTACCATCGTCTGCTGGTTTGAGTCCTTTCTCATAAATAGGAGGCAATGGGCAGTGTTGGGGAATTCCCCCTCTTCCCCTAGCCTCCTGTCGTGTGGACTTCCCAGGGTTTGTTCATGTCACCAATGTTGTTTGCTGTGTATATGCTGCCCTGGGTGAGCTCATTGAGAAGTACAATTTGAGTTTTCAGTTTTATGCAGATGATACCCAGCAGTACTCTTCTTTTTCCCCTGGAACATTGAATGCAGTGGAAGTGCTAAATGTATGTCTTGCCGAGATCAATGACTGGATGGCCTCTAGCTGGTTGTGACAGAACCCCAATAAGATGGAGGTACTGGTGGTAGAGTTGAATGAAGTGCATGATAGGAAGGCTTCAGGTGCAGAGACTGGATTGCTCCTGGGATCTGTGCCTTTGAAGACCTCCTCTAGAGTGCAAGATCTTGGTGTGACCTTTGACAGCAGATTGACATTTGAAGCTCAGGTGTTGTCTGTTGTCTGGACCAGCTTTTACCATCTTAGGAATATTGCCAAGATCAAGGTCCTAGTTCTGCCCTTGGTCCTCCCCACCTTGGTGCATGCCTTCATGATGTCAAGGCTTGATTACTGTAATTTGCTCTACCTCGGGGTCTCGGGAGGTATCCTTTGCAGGTTGCAGCTAGTGCAGAATGGGCAGTCTAAATACTGCAATGTCACCCTAGTGCTGCCTGAACTGTACTAGTTTCCAGTCAGGTGGAGGATCCTCTTTAAGGTGGGTTTACTTACCTATAAGGCCCTACATGGATTGGACCCTGGCTACCTGTCTGATCTTCTATCACCTGCTGTCATGGTCTGCTCCCTCATCTTCTCCTCTTGGGGCCTCCTCACGGTTCCTAGGACAAGGTTGAAAACTGCTGGTAACTGGGTGTTTAGTGTCACTGGCCCTGTCCTGTGGAATTCACTGCCACCATCTATTCAGGAGGACCCTTCTTTGGAGGTGTTTAAGGCCTGCCTCAAAACCCACCTATTTAATTTAGCCTTCCCAGACACTGTATATTCATTTTAGATCTGGATGGCCCATGCTAGTACTGTTTAAATCAAATAGATCTGATTTATTTAACTGCTGTGATCTGTTTTTCTAATGATAATTTTAACACTTAATAGATGTATTGTTGTGTATGGCACCTAGAACCTCCAGGCTTGGGTGCCTGTAAAAATAAAATTTGCCTTGCCATTAATAGAAAGATTAAACAGCAAAGGGACCAGTAAGCATCCCTGCTTGATGCCTCTATGTGTCTTAAAATATTCAATTATACTTCCTTTGTTGTCAAATCTTATAGAAGATCTGGTTCCACAATGAAGGAGACAAATCATAATCAACAAAAATGTGTCAGTTTTCAACTCTAGGAGTATTGTCCATAGAATCGAAGGCAGAGGAGAAGTCTACAACCAATGTTTATAATTTCATTTTCCTCCAGTGAATGTATTTCTCCAATACATTGGCAAAGACAAATACATTATCTATCATGGAAAACCCTTGTCTAAACCCAAACTGTGTTGCTGAAAGAATGCTGTTTTTCTCCACCCAATCTCTCAAGCATAAGCCCTGAGAATATTTTAGAAACTATATTCAATAGGCTAATTGGGCGATAGTTAGATGGGTCATAAACTGACCCCTTTTTATGCAGGGGAATTATGATGTATTTTGCCCATGCTGCCAGTATATATTTATATTTAATACACAGGTTAAAATAATGGGTTAGAAAAGGTGACCAGAAGTCCAAATGTTCTTCATAAATTTCTGAAGGAATTCCATCTTTTCTGCTGCTTTATTATTTTAAGTGTTAAGATTACTCTATTCACTTCTGTTTCAGAAAATGTAGCATTTTTATTTATAGTTAACCTTAAATTGTTAATTAAGGACTCATCAGCACCTTCCATTCTGGTAGATATATATTTTAAATGTTTTATCCAAAGACCTTGCAGAATGTATATGAACATTGAAGGCTTATATTCTTTTATACCTTTAGGCACTATATTCCAAAAAGAATGCAAGTCTCTATTTTGAATAACATTATACATTTTCTGCCAAAGTTTTTGTTGATACTGGCTTTCTTGAAATTTAGTCATTTGTTGTAATGCTTCCTAGTTTTGTTTACATTCTGAAAATTTGCTTTAGATGGAAATAATTTAGTCCATTGTATAAGTTTATGTATTTTATTTCTTCTCTGCTTTATATTCCTCATCAAACCAGCTCTGGGGCAAATAATTATTATTTATATTATTTCCACATATAATTTTATTAATATCCATATTTAGTTGATGCAGAAGACCTTCCAGTTGTTCAGGCTGTCCTAAACCATTCTCAGATCGCACCATCTTATTACTGAATTCCTAGATAATTCCATAGACTTCCCCACTCTTAATTTTACCACTTTTCAATCTGTTTTGTTTCCTTGAGAGCTTAAACCAACAAAGGGCCCTAACGCATCCTCTGATGTTATTTCCTCTTCAAACTGTATTCTTACACTGACTGCTACATGATTACTTTCTGATCTCATCTGGTAAGCTAAATCTGTGGTAAATTTCATCATCTGCATATTACAGAGAACATAATCTATTGTGCTCTGCCCTATGGATGAAAAGTATGTGGTTCTTCCCTCCATATCACCCTTTAGTCCGCCATTCAATGTCTATTACTCATTCTCCTCAATTACTCCAATCAGGTTTTCCCCTGCTCATTGATAATTAAGTCTTGACTCTTCCTTGGTCCCATTATATCTGTATCTACCACATCCAATAGGAGATCCCTTAAATCATGTTGGGCCACTCTTGCATTAAAGTCCCCAGCTACCAGAAAGTTATAACCTGGGTATTTGTTAAAAATTACATCTAAGACTTTCTGCAATCTAGCCCATAAAATTGTGTTATTCTGTTTCTTTGTTCTAGCTGGAATATATATATTAATTAGAATAATATGAATCATGGTTCACAGAATGTTTTATATAATGTAGTTGTGTTCAATCTTTACTGTATCTTTTATTACTTCTTGTTTCACTTTAATATAAATTGCCAGCCCTGCCTTATGTATACAATAATTTGTTTCTTTCAGTGCTGGAGAATGAAAAAGAAGATAACCATTTATGTCGATTGGGGTTCCTGCCCATGTCTCTTGTAAAAAAATAACATCCTTACTATTAAAGAAATTAGTCCACTCAGGATCTTTGATCTTTCCCCTTAATCCAGCAATATTAGAGGTTATGACATGTTTTTTCTATCATGTCCAATATGACAATTTTCAAGGCCCCACATTCCCCTTCTGGCAAATCCCTCTTCAGTCATTCATTTACTGGAACCAGAACATCATATCTATTTGAACTAGAGACACTGAAACAATTTTGGAGAGCTTCTGCAGAGGCCAAAGTGGTTGGGGTCATTGGGGTACCTACTATATTGTCGCTGGATTTTTCTATGGCCTCTGGATTCAAATGCACAAAATAGATGCCCATAGCATCTAGAAATTTCAAATTTTATATGATCTTTTTATAAAGACAGTCATATTTTATCACTAATTTTACTTGATCACAGTCTGAATTACTACTTAGACAGTACATGTGTATGGCTTCAGGATCTTCTATGTAGATATGTAACAGCTGTTCTAGTAAATTAATTACTGTTTAATTTTTAATTGTGTCTCATTTTTTTTAGCTGATCAAAGCCAAACAAACATAAAGTCTTATGACTCTTCATTTCACCTTCAGGTGTAGATTTTTTAGATTTCTACCTAACTGAGGAATCTAATATTTCACTGTCCATTATATGGACCCCAACCAAATCCAACAGTAGTGCTTTTGCAAGACTCTCCTTTACAATGGGATCCTCTCACAAAATAACATCTATCTGCCCAGACTTGTTGTCTGATTTCCATCTGTATATGCCTTTTATTTTATCCCTTAGGCTGCCATCAAAATTAGAACATATAGAAATTCTGGACTGATACATCAGTCTGTAGCCATTCATAGGTTAATATCTATGGCTGGAATATTAAGTACATGAGTGCAAAGATTTAAACAAGCATTCAATTTCTGTTCATTCTCACAGGGTATTGCAATCAGTCCAAACATTCTTAGACTCCTTCACCAATCATTTATTTTAACATTTAAATGATCTTAAGTTACAAAATTGACAGGACATCCTATATTCTTTAAAAGCCTACCACTTAGCCAAATTTAGTTGGCAATTCTAACAGCAGAACAAAAAATAAACACACACACTCAGTTTCCTCTAGATCCCTATCCTTCTAGAGTTGTACAATATATGCTTTACTCAAATTAGCTCCTGTAGTTGTCTTTATTAAGTGCAAAATATCTTCTTTATTTCTCTCTTCCAAATCACCAGTGTGCCATTTAAAGCCATACAAGGCTAAAATTGCACAACCTGAGATGTTAACAAAACCACTCTGTTTAGGGGCAACCTGTGCCTCAAGAAGTCCCAATTCTGGGGCCAAATGTACACTTTGTTGTCCACAATTTGCAATTTGGCTATTAGAGGACCAATCCTTCAAGTCATTTTGAAGTGTCTTAAGTTCTAGATCAAACCCTTTTAGCATTACAACATTTATACATAAATAAAGGAAGGTGAAGTAGGTGAGTTCTTTTTGATTAGCCCCATTGCTCTGAGCACTATTGGAACAATTTATGTATTCTTATTCCACATCAGTTTAGTTTCTGTTTGCATCTAAACACATTTATAACATGGGTGTTCTGAACTTGTAACTTGATTTGTTTACAGTGCTCATGTGTGGGTACATTAGTGCAGCTTAAATACACAATTAAGGTGAGCTGGCTGATAAAGAAATCACTATTCATCACCAACTGTAAGTCATTAAGAAAGTCAAAACCAATTTTTTCTATCTACATCTCTCCAGGTGCACACAGAGCTCGATGTTCCAGTGTCTATGAGAGAGAGAGAGAGAGAGAGAGACAGAGCATGGGCCCTCCTGCCCCAGTGATCTCAGTGTCTCCCTTAAGGAAAGTGTTCTCTCCATTTTCTCACATAAACTTGCCATTTTCTCTGGCTGTGTCTATAACAGAGAGAGACAGAGAGAGAGAGAGAAGTAATGTTCCACCCACCTACCCCAGCAATCTCAGTGCATTTCATCATCATCAAGTTTATTGTGTGGCTAATAAGCCATACAATGTCAAAGACAGAACAAACACGAATCTATAAAACTTAGAATGATCACATCTGTTAAATTTAAACATCATAAAAAGCTGGATTTTAGCTTGTAATAAGTTGGGGTTATCTTGCTTAGTAATTTCAAACATCATAAAAACCAGAGTACTCAATTCAGGCAATATTCGAGTTCTTCCTAATTTTATCTATTGCTATAAACTATTTGGAAACTTGTTTCAGTGACCAAATGTCACTTGTATGTAACAGAATGTTAGTTAAAAGCTTTTTATCTACTACATACATCTCATTTAAAAAAAGGACCCAACCAATACGTCCTTTGCAATTGGTACCATGTACATTCCCATAATACATGTATAAGATTTTCTTCACCTCTCTTGGTGCAATCACAGTCCCCAGAAATGAAACCTTCTACCTTATAGTGATAAAGAGAAGCATTGCTTTTTGCTTGTTCAAACTTACATTTGGAAAAAATTGCTCTTATTCTAGTATCTGTCAAAAATTCCAAGTAAGGTTTAAACCCAAAATAATTATTATTTTCCGAAAACCTTTTTGAATAATGTGAAGATTTAATTGGTTGTAAATCCTTAAAAATCCAGTTGTTAATAATTTTCTTTGTGATATATGATTTATATTTTAAACTTAGAAAGATACCTTTTCTGTTATCCATTTGATATTGTTTAATTCATTATCCTTCATTATTTTCATTAAATATGTATACCATAATTATTGTTTAATGCACACATTATACCATTTTTCTTTTTCCATAACTGCTATAGATGCCAAAGCAAAGGGTCTTTTCTACTCGGACTAAGCCAGCAATTGACTTTTCTGAATTCCTTCAAGGCTTCAAGGTTATTTAATCACAGTTCTGATCTCAAGTAAGCAGCTGGACATGAATGCCTCAACTTTAGTAAAGAACGTAAATATTTATAAAATGGGACAAGTATTTTATTTAATTTAGTTATGTCCCATGTTTCTGAACCGTAGAGTAATTGCATGTCAAACTTAGCTTTTATAACTTGTATCAGGGGTTTTAAAGTCATCCCTCCATACTTTAAGTTAAAATGGACCAAACCCACTACTGTAGTTTTAAGCTTATCTGACAGAAGTTGGGAATGATGTGACCAGTTTGTATTTTCTTGAAAATGTACGCCTAAGTACTGGTAATCTTTGACCCTTTCCAATTGCTCCTTCCCCAGTGTCCAAAATATAGAGCTTCTTTTTTTTGCCCCTTAAAAAAATCAGAACCTTTGTTTTATTCAAATTTATTTTTAACTTTAGGATAGAAGATTTGAAGCATATATTATCAATATTCTTTTGTAATCCTGCTTTAGACATTGAAGATATGACTATATTATCAGCGAATGCTAATAGCGGACATTTACATGAATTAATGTTTGATATATCAATAAATTCCATGGCACTATCTCTCAACATCTGATCTATATATATAACAAACAATAGGGGCGCTAGAACACAACCTTGTCTTACACCCCTATTTATTTTAAATGAGGAAGAAATAACTCCCTTCCTACCCAGCCTGATCTTGGCCCAATTTGCTTATATTAGTGGGAGATAACTGAAACCAAGTTATATAATCTATCCCTTTATTTAACAGTATATATCAAAGCAATTCTCTTGAAATGAGATTGAATGTTGAGGAATAGTCCACAAAAAGGGTGTACAGTATTTGTCCCCTTATTTTTACATACTGTTCTATTAAGTGATGTGAAATAAATATATTGGGTGGGATATTCAAAGTGGTTGCACCTGCGCAAGTCCGAAATTGTGCCATTCTGCGATATTCAGCAGGAGGTAGTTGCGCCACTGAAAACATGCTGAGCAACAGTGCAATGCTAATGAAGGCATGCGCAACCGAAGGGGGTGGAACCATGCATAAAGTGAGCAATGCGATATTCAGTGGCTGTGCAGAGTTGTGCAGGCGCAACCCTGAACCTGCACCGCACAACTTTGAGCCCAAAAAAAAAGGAGTAAGTCGAGGGCCACCCACAGGTGAACTGCCGCATTGCAGGGCGCAACACAGCAGCTGCCACCTGTGGCTGGCCCTCAACCTACTCCCTGTGCCCCCTCTGCAGCCCGATCATTGGCAAAAGCAGAAAAGTCCCCTCTCCCCCAACTGGCCCGATGGTGGGCATAAGCTTAAATCACCCCCCCACCAGCCCGATCGCGGGCAGCAAAGTGTTCCCCAGAACGTATCCTGGTGGTCCAGTGGACCGATAGCCTGATTGTGGGCTGCATTATATGCATACCCCCACCCCACATTCATATTCCTGGTGATCTAGTGTTCCCCACTTCACCTTCTCACCCACCAGGTTCACCACTCTTCGCTTCGGGCGGCGCGTAGCATCCCACTCGCTTGCTGACCGCCGCTGGCCACACTGATTTTCTCGTCGCCGGTGCATACGCCAGATTGGTGTAGAAGGTCAATGGGCATGCAGCCTACGGTCAGCATAAGGCAGGAAGTCCAAATCAGAATGAAATTCATTCACATATCTGACTGTTCGAGTGAGGGCTGCATGCCCATTGGCTCTTGCTCTGCACTCAATGGGCATGCAGCCCTACCAGGCAGTCAGTCAGCAGGCGGCGGGTGGCAGGTGGTGATGCTGCCACCCGCAGGCTGCCGGGGAGCGTGGTGGGGCTTCATGGGTGGGTGGGTGGGGACACTAGATCACCAGGGATATGGTCTTGGGTGGGGCAGGGTGTCACAACATAATGCAGACCACGATCGGGCTTATCGGTCCACTGGACCACCAGGGATACATTCTGGGGGTTTCAACCTCATCAGCCTGCGATCAGGCTTATCGTCCACTGGACCACCAGGGATATGTTGGGGACACTTTGCTGGCCACGATCGGGCTGGTGGGGGTGATTTCAGCTTATGCCTGTGATCGGGCCAGTTGAGGGAGGGGGGATTGCATACACATTTGCCCATGATCGGGCTTCAGGGGGCATCGGTCCCCGATGGCTGCTGCCTGGCAGGGCGCCAGGCACAAGTCCTCGGGGATCGGCGCACCTGCATGCTAATGGCATGCAAATGGGGCCATAAACAGATGCAAATGGCCCCCCTGTGCCTTGCATGAATTATGGCCCCATTTGCATGTCACCTTTTGAATATCGGAGATTTGCACATGGCGCAATTGTACTTGCACCACCGCAAGTTGAATCCTCCACTCTGACCACTTGTGGTGGTGCAAGTTCCACTGCGCCATGCACAGTGGCTGTGGCCAGGGGGTGATATTCAAAGGAGTTGCTCAATAGCGCAACTCCTTTGAATATCGCTCCAGCCACACCCCTGCGCAACTATTTTGTGCAGCGCAAAATAGCGCAGTTTGAATATCCGGCCCTCTGTCCAAACTGGAAAAGCTAGACCTGAAACCTGCCTGATAGGCTGCTAAACCTCCAGTTCTCTCCACTTCTATTTTTAGTCTTTCTAGAATAACTCTTGGAAATATTTTTAAGTTGATATCTAAGAGACTAATTGGTCTATACATAGAAAGGTCCCTTGTACTACCCTTTATGTTTATTGGAATAATTGTAGCACCTCGCCAAGAAACAGGTAGATTGTTTGAATAAATACATTTGTTATAATATGCTGTAAGAAATCTACACCAAAGGGAGGGAGAAGAAAGAACAACTTCCGCAGGAATACCGCCTGGTCCAGGGGCTTTATGCCATTTCAATAGTGCCAAAGCGTAATAAACTTCATCTAGTGTTATCTTAAAAAAACTCTGATTAACCAAAAATGCCTCTCCATCCTGATGTTCTAAATGTAAAAAGATGGAAGAAAAGTGAAGGATCCACCTGTCTTCTGATATATAAGTATCTATTTTTGTTTTATATAAGTTATTTCCCTTTGCAACCAATGTCCAAAAACTTTTGGTGTCGTTCTGCTGAACTACTTTTAACATATTCCCCCAAATCTTATTATGATAATCTTTCTTTTTATTTTTAATTAACAGTTTATATTTTTTTCTTCTCTAGACTGAGTTTCTTTAAGTTTTGCTTATTACAAATTAATATATAATCTTTAAGTAACCCTTTTATCTGCAATTTCCTTTGTTTACATTCTCTATCAAACCAGTTGTGCTCTTTATGTCATTTCACTTGACATTCTAATGCAGTCCTGATATTTAAGAATATATTATTTAGACGGTCAGTTAAATTAATCAATTCACTAATTAGTATTAACTTGTAATCCAACAAAAGGAATGATTCTTGAAGTATTTTATCAATTTTAATCTGCAAACTTTCCTGCCATATAATTATTTTATTCATTCTAATTTCTGATATTGACATAGAAGGCAGAGCCACACTTTCAGTTAAGTTTTTATTCAATTCTAAAACTAAAGGCAGATGGTCACTTTCTGATCTTAAGCCTATGTTTAGTCCTTTCCATTAATTTAATGGACCAGACCAAAGTATATAACCAACTATAGATGTACCCCTAGATGAGACACAAGTGAAGGGTCCTTCTTGATCCCCATTCAATCTACCATTTAGTGGGTACAGAAAAAACCCAACATAGAATCAATCAACTTGTTACCATTAGTATTTAATTTTCTATCTTTAGAATTTCTCTTTAGCGCACCATCATTAGTTTGAAAAGTGATCAAGTTATCAACTAGGCCATCAGACATGCCAATACATGCATTAAAATCTCCTAAAACACACAGTTCATCCCTCAGATACTCATGTATCAACCTCATAGTATCCTGTGTAAACTTAGACCATATGTCTTCAGAATAATATTCTGAATTTTTCAGAGTGACAATTAAAAATTAAAAAGGATTTTCCCCCAATGATTAGTTCAAGAACAATGTAATTATGGTATTGAAATATTTCTGTAACTTTATCAAAGGATCCTATTTTGATAAAAGTAACCAAGCCCCAGATGGTCTCCCAAATATTTTTACTTTTGAACCCTGTATGGAATAGCACTGTTAACCATTTAGACTAACTTGATCATTTGCACTATGCCTTGTTTCTTGCAAATAGATCAAGTCATGCTGTTCCAGAAAACCTATACAATCTGGATCAGTAATATTTGAGATCCATCCGGCTATGTTCCAAGTGATAATAGTGGAACCTTTCATAGAATCATTGTTCCCAGATTCTACACTAAACAAACTATCCTGAAGTTAATTTGTTTCATAACCAGCTATGGCTAAATACCTGTTAGTTGTTGGTATGGACTTTTTAGCATTTGGTCCAATATCACCTCTCCCTTGTAAACCATCTAGAAATTCATCAGCTTCTACCAGATTCAGATCTAAACCATCTAATTTGATTGAGTTATTCATAATCATTTGTGCCAGGTGATTAGAGGAGATCCAAATATTGATCTGACTTTCCCTATGTGGTCTTATAGCAGATATATAGACATATTTGTCTATTGGAATCCTCATAAAGTTAACAAAAAGGTCCCTCAGTGCCTTAGTCAGAGATTCTGAGTTTTCATTCTGGAGATGAGACATGCCAAAAAGGCATAAAGTGTTTCCCTCTGTACTATTTTTTGGTTCTTTGTTAAAAGAAGATCTATTTGGGAATGTAAGTATTACATCCACATCCTGCATCAAACTTCCATTTATCCATAAATAGTTTTCAACTCTAGGGGTCAAAATCATTATTTCTATGAGCACTGCTCCCATCAAAGGGATACTCTTAACATCTATTATATATTCCTCTCTCAGTTCCACATCAAACTTATTACTAAAGTAGTGTAATATTTCCTTTTCATTGACCAAAGGTTCATTGACCAAAGGTTCAAAGGATCCCCATTTAGATGGTCCATAAAACCTAATCAGGGGATTTTCCATTGCTCTTGTAAATTGCCTGATATTTTTGTAGAAAGGAATGATGCACTATTATTTTTTTTTTCTTTTTTGTTGGATGTCTTACATTCTTCAATACAGTGTTCCTTGTATCCCTTGTTTAGATAATTTCAATGATTTGCACTTGTTTGATACTTATAGGGTGGTCCATTTGAGTAGTTAACTTTGAAACTTCTTTTCCCAATAAGTCTAGTGCTGCAAATATGTTTAATTGATTACTTTCTATATCAAAATGTTCAGTGTTATAACATTTTGTTGGGGAAGAATGATATTTTTCCTGTTGATCAAATTTATTACCTAAATCTCATTTAAATAGGACAGGAAATCATTTTTAACTGGTAGCTGTTTATAAAGTTCTTATTCTCAGAAATGATATGTATTCACCTAAATTATCCATATTTAACACCTGAATAAAAAGTGATATAAAAAGTTGTATTTTGCATTGTCTTGTTTTTATGGGTAGCATTCTGTTACAGTTCTCTTCATAGAACCAGTAATTTGGAGTTTTAACTACATCGTGCTTTGTGCACAGAACTCTAAACAGGGTTCTGATATGTCAGCAGCTCATAATTAGCATTCTGCATACAAATAGTGACATAGTAAAAACTCTACATAAGTAATTCCATGATGCGAACTGTAACAGAATTTTGCCCATAAAAACACAACAATGTAAACTACAGTTTTACCTATCACTTTTTATTCAGGTACAGTTAAATATGGATACTTTAGGATAATGCAAATTGTTTCTGAGAATAATAACTTTATAAACAGCTGCCAATTAGAACAAATTTCCTGTCCCCTTTAAAGTCTTGCACATTAATAAGTTTTTGTTTTAACAGTGTATGAACTTTATCTTGTTGATAACTTTTATTACATAAGTCCCCCTTTGAATCTTGGACATTCACTAAATACCCCAGTGTGGATGTCTGTTTGTGCTTTATATTTGACTGTTTTTGTCTAATTTTTGTTTTTTCCCCATTTTTATTTTGACAAGTTTTCAACCTGTGTTGTTTTCCTCTAGTATTATCTGGAGTAGCTGAAAATGAGACTGTACTAAACTCAGGTCTATTCCCAGGCTCTGTGCTTGTTTTAATCAGACATTTTTCAGTCTCAGTTTCATGAGTTAGTAAGGTATCTCTCTCATCTAGTCTAAAAAAAGCAGGCAATTTATCTATCTTACATCCATTTACAGCTACTTCTGTCTTTAAGGCTTCCATTATATTCCTATTAATAACCATCTGCTCCATTATAATTAAGTGGGCATCATAGGGATTTTTTAACAACTCAATCAGGTCACCAGCTAGACAAGTAGGTTTGAATGTTCTCTGCATTTCTTGGTACTGAGTATGGAATAGTCCATGACTATCTTCTGGGTAATCTCAGTGCATTTCTGAAAAGCAAGACCATCCAAGTATTATTTTAGTCCATCTGTTTTTACACTGAAAAAGAACAGAAGCAGTACAATAAAGACACAGGGTTTTAAAAAAATCACTGCTGTCACTGAACTTCCCCAATTATCTTCTTTCCAACTCACCCGCCCAAATGATCTCATTTCTGCTCACTGTGTTCAGTTACTCTGTCTGTTACTTTTGAGGTCTCAATTATACAGGCAGTCTGATGTAGTTCAATGTTTCACTGCACAAATGTGTTGCAGAGAGATCATTTAGTTCAAAAAAGTACTGCTTAATGTTATGGTAAAAATGAGCATTTAACTCATAGTTTAGCTGTAACTAATGTCTTAGATATGGAACAGTTTGTAGAAGTAATGTTTCTATACATTCCATAACAAGAGTAGCACATGGATCCACTTCCAAATGTGTCCATGTAATTTTGCCATGTTCCAGTAATTAAACTTTTTGTGCTCTGTTTTACAATTTATGTACAGTTGAACAGTTATGTGAATAGTATTACTAAACTGATTAGTTGTTCCTGAATGTGTTACGTCTGACCATGATACTGCACATTATACTAATCATGCAATATTTAACACATTTACCTGAATTGTGTAGCCAGAATTTCAGGAAGGTATGAGTAAAAATATTAACATTACTTGCATTCTGAGAAATGTGCAGCAGTCATTATTGCAGTGATATATGAACAGAGAGCATAAGTGTGCAACAATAGAGAAACAAACAGGCTACTTTTAAGTGAGACTTTACTTTATTGGGCATCAGGATGCATTCATTCAAAACAACATTTCAAACACTGTATATGACATACACCAATATTTGTCACTGTTGAATTCCCAGATGCTATAAGTGCAATAACCCACTCCAGGGTGTGTGGTTACTTAACCTTGTGCCTCACAATGCACCAAGGGTGTTGATTAATCCCCAGTAACCACACTTCCTATTGTGGGTTATTGCTTACTTATATGGTTGCTCTTGGTTATACAGTTTTTCAAGACTGCATTTGTTGAAGCCTTCTTAGATTATTCTCCCAGGCAAAACTCTTGTTACATTCAGCACATTTATATGGTCTCTCTCAAGCATGCATTTGCTGTTGTAATATCAGGTCACCCTCCCAGACAAAAGTCTTGTTACATTCAACACATTTATATGATATCTTTCAGGGTTAGTGTCTCCAAATGTTTACGGATTTCTAATACCGTGACAAGAATGAACCCCATTCTTAAGCCAGAGCATATTCAAAACTCAAGGAATCAGTACTGTATTAGTCCTCGATGTTATCTGACAGTGCTCTTCTCAGCACATGCAACATCCCCAAAATGGCTTCCTTTTGAAGTTCATAAGGTGCCACAAATATTGGTAGCATATTTAAATGTACCTGAAAGTTCTTTTTGATTAGTCCCATTGTTCCAAGCACTACTGGAACAATTAGTGTGTCCCTATTCAACATTAGTTTGGATTCTGATTGCATATCTTTTGTCTCTCTCTGTATGCAGGACACTGTTGTCACTAAGAGTGGCTATTTCGATCAGCAATGCTAGCTTTGTTCTCTTTTCTTCTATTACAATATCTAGTTTTCTCGCTTTCACTTTCTTGGCCATTGGTATTGGGTGATCCCATGTGATCATTACTTTTATTCTCTGTGATTCTTTGTAAATTATCTGATGTATTATCAGGTGACCCATCCAGTCAAAACTTTAATTGCATTTAATACAGTTATATGGTCTTCTAGGGGTTAGTGTCTCCAAATATTTCAGGGTTTCTGATACTGTGAAGAGAATAAACCCCATTCTTAAGCCAGGGCATATTCAAAACTTAAGAAATCAGTACTGTATTAGTCTCTGATGTTAGCTGAGATCACTCTTCTGAGCATGTGCAATGTCCCCAAAAGTGTTTCCTTTTGAAGTTCATAAGGTGTCACAAGTATTGGTAGCATATTTAGATGTGCCTGAAAGTTCTTTTTGATTAGTCCAGTTGCTCCAAGCACTACTGGAACAATTAGTGTGTCCCTATTCAACATTAGTTTGGATTCTGATTGCATATCTTTTGTCTCTCTCTGTATGCAGGACACTGTTGTCACTAAGAGTGGCTATTTCGATCAGCAATGCTAGCTTTGTTCTCTTTTCTTCTATTACAATATCTAGTTTTCTCGCTTTCACTTTCTTGGCCATTGGTATTGGGTGATCCCATGTGATCATTACTTCTTTATTCTCTGTGATTCTTTGTAAATTATCTGATGTATTATCAGGTGACCCATCCAGTCAAAACTTTAATTGCATTTAATACAGTTATATGGTCTTTCTAGGGGTTAGTGTCTCCAAATATTTCAGGATTTCTGATACTGTGAAGAGAATAAACCCCATTCTTAAGCCAGGGCATATTCAAAACTTAAGAAATCAGTACTGTATTAGTCTCTGATGTTAGCTGAGATCACTCTTCTGAGCATGTGCAATGTCCCCAAAAGTGTTTCCTTTTGAAGTTCATAAGGTGTCACAAGTATTGGTAGCATATTTAGATGTGCCTGAAAGTTCTTTTTGATTAGTCCAGTTGCTCCAGGCACTATTGGAACAAATTGTGTGTCCTTATTCCACATCAGTTTGGTTTCTGATTGCATATCTTGGTATTTCATTATTTTTTGTCTCTCTGTATGCAGGACACTGTAATTGCTAGGGTGGCTATTTCAATTAGCGATGTTACCTTTGTTTTTTTTCTTGTATTACAATATCTGTTTTTCTAGCTTCCACTTTCTTAGCAATTGGTACTGGGTGATCCTGTGTGGTCATTACTTCTTCATTCTCTGCGATTCTTTGTGGTTCATTTATCCAGTGTTTCTCTGCTACCTGTATGTTATAGTGTCTGCATAGTTTCCAGTGAATCAGTCTTGCTACATTGTTGTGCCTTTCAGTATACAGGTCTTCTGCCATGAGTACCTCACATCCAGCCACGAGATCTGCAACTGTTTCTAATTCTCTCTCTCAGGGTTAGTGTCTCCAAATGTTTAGGGATTTCTGATATCATGATGAGAATGGACCCAATTCTTAAGCCAGGGTATGTTAAAGACTCAAGAAATCAGTACTGTATTAATCTTTGATGTTTGTTGACAGCAATCTTCTCAGCACACGCAACATCCCCAAAATGGCTTCTTTTTGAAATTCATAAGGTGTCACAAATATTGGTAGCATATTTAAATGTGCCTGAAAGTTCTTTTTGATTAGTCCAGTTGCTCCTAGCACTATTGGAACAATCTGTGTGTCCTTATTCCACATTCTGACTGCATATCTTGGTATTTCATGATTTTGTGTCTCTCTGTACACAGGACACTATAGTCACTAGGGGTGGCTATTTCAATCAGCAATACTAAATTTGTTCTTTTTTCTTGTATTACAATATTGGGTTTTCTCGTTTTCACTTTCTTGGCTGTTGGTATTGAGTAATCCCATGTAATCATTACTTCTTCATTCTCTGTGATTTTTTGTGGTTTACGCTTTCAGTGTTTCTCTGCTACCTGTATGTTATAGTGTTTGCACAGTTTCCAGTGGCTCAGTCTTGCTACAATGTTGTGTCTTTTGGTATACAGGCCTTCTGCCATGAGTACTTTGCATCCAGCCAGGAGATATGCAACTGTTTCTAATTCTGTACTGCAGAACCTGCATTTGTTTCTCCTGATTTTTCTATGTATTTTGTGAACCATCTTGTGCATAGTCCACTATCTTGGGCTGCCATTATCAGTCTCTCATTTTGTGACCTAAATTCAACTCTTTTTAACTACTCATGGATCAGGGCTTGATTGATCTGTAGTTGTTCCAGTAGCTCCCTGTATTGTCCTCTATAATTATGGGCTTTCCAGTTATTTTTTCTTTTCTGTTGGTCTCTGTCCTTATACTCCTTGTTCTGATTCTTTGCACATTCTGTTGCTGGCCATTCCTTATCTACTAGTGGATTAACATCTATCTCTGCTACCCTCCTGAAGGCTTCTCCTAATTTGATGAGTGAAGTCATCATATGCTTATTTTCTTCAGGATTCATGACCTTGACTATATTTGGGTCCAAGGATATCAGTAGGTATGTACGTAGCCCCACTACTGTGGACCTGTGTGTGTAATCAATCTCAAGGAGGCCCATGCCTCTCTCTGCCCTTGGGATGTATAACCTTGGCATGCACTGTTTATTGTATATTAACTAGTGAGCATGAAACCATTTTCTTGTTTTTACATCTAGCTGGTTCAATTCTTTCTGTATCACACCAAAGCTATATATCACATCACTGGAAGGGTGAGTTGGTGTATAGCTTGAACTTTATTTTGTGTTGTCAAAGCAGTTTTCAGTATGAGCTTTAACCTCCCAAAATATCCCTTGCTTATTTTTACTCTCATTTGTTCATGTTGTGTTATTGCTCTTTCCTATATTTCCAAGTATTTATACACTCTCTCTTGCTCAAGTTCTTTTATGTCATAGTCCTCTGCCAGATTCATGTTTTCTTTATGAGGTAAATTTCCTGCTATAAATGTTGCTTTGGCACATTTTCCTAGGTCAAATGTCATCTGTATATCATCAGAGAAGATCTTAATGATTTGTAGCTGTGCTTTCAGGTGTTTGTCAGATTAGGTCGTCTACAAAGAGGAGATGAGATGTTAGCTGTTGATTATTTGTTTTTGGTGTTCAAGCTGTATCCATAGTCTAGGTTGTTAATTAGACAACTTAATGGATTGAGGGCAAGGCAAAACATAAGTGGTGACAAGGAGTCACCTTGAAATATCCCTTGTTAGATGCATATATTTGGGATGGTGATTTGACCTTTCTCAGGCTTCATTGCAGGGTGGTTTGCCACTTTCTCATAGTGGTTGTAATGATGTTTATCAGTGTGGGATGTATCCTGTAGATATGCAAACACTCCATGATCCAGGAGTGTGGGATGCTGTCAAATGTTTTTTTTTTTTTGTGGTCAATCCATGCTATACTAAGTTTTCGGCATTTTTTGCAGCTCTCGGTTATGGCTTTGTTCAGTAGGAAACAGAAACATGGAAACATAGAATTTGATGGCAGATAAGGACCACTTGGCCCACCTAGTCTGCCCATTTCCCTACCTAATGGATAAGCTGCAGATCCTAGTTAACCAACAGCCTAGTTCCTCCTACCCCACACTAGAATTGCCTTATGTCTGTCCCATGCATTCTTTAATTCCCTCACTGTTTTTGACTCCACAACCTCCTCAGGAAGGCTGTTCCATACATCCACAACCCTCTCCATGAAAACATTTTTCCTCATATTACTGCTGAGCTGTCACCCCCTCTATCTTCAAATTGTGCCCCCTTGTTCTTGCACATCTCTTTTTCTGAAAGATGCTACCCTCTTGGACTTTGTTGATTCCCTTGAGGGACTTGAAAATTTCTATCATGTTCCCCCTCCCTCCTTTCCTCAATGGTATACATACTAAGCTCTTTTACTCCTCTTTGTATGTCTTCTGATGCAAACCCTGCACCATTTTGGTTGCCCTCCTCTGGACAGCCACCACACTGTCTATATCTTTGTGGAGATGGGGTCTCCAGAACTGCACACAGTACTCCAGATGGGGTCTCACCAACTGTCAGTACAAGGGATAATAACTTTCTCTTTTCTACTGGCGATGCCTCTCCTTGTGCATCCCAGTATCCCCCAGCCCTCCTTTCTGCCTTCTCACATTGCTTGCCCACCTTTAAGTCTTCTGATATAACTACCCCCGGGTCCCTTTCCATTTTTGTTGTTGTCAGTATCTCCCCCATTGTGTACTCTTCCTCTGGGTTTTTGTTTCCCAAGTGCATTACTTTGCACTTCTTTGCATTGAATCTAAGCTGCCATACATTTGACCATTCCTCCAGCCTTGCCAAGTCCCTTCTCATCCTTTCCACCCCACCTTGTGTATCAGCCCTGTTACAGATCTTTGTGTCATCTGCAAAGAGACATAGTTTTCCTTCCAATCCCTCTGCAATGTCACTTATAAAAACATTAAAAAGGATCCGGGCCCAGTACTGAACCATGTGGTACCCCACTATTAACCCCACTTTCTTCACTGTGGACTCCCTTTACTATTGCCCTCTGCATCCTGCTGTCCAGCCAATGTTTTACCCAGGCTACTACACTGGGACCCACTCCCAGGCTGCCTAATTTATTTATTAATCTTTTGTGTGGGACTGTGTCAAATGCCTTACTGAACTCTAGGTAGGTCATGTCCACAGTCCCTCTGTGGTCTACTACTTTTGTCACCCAGTCAAATAAATCAATTAGATTTATCTGACATGACCTTATCACTGTGAATCCATGCTGCATTGGGTCCTGTGCCCCACTGGTCTCTAGATATTCAACAAGTCTTTCCTTCAGAAGTGATTCCATCATTTTCCCTACTACTGAGGTCAAACTGACAAGTCTGTAGTTTCCTGCCTCTGTCTTGGTCCCACTTTTGTGAAGGGGAATCACATCCACTCTCCTCCAGTCCTCAGGTACTACACCATCCTACCATGATTTGTTAAAAAGGATAGTGAATGGTGTTACGTGTTCTCCCCTTAGTTCTTTTAGAATTCTGGGGTGAATTCCATCAGGCCCCATTGCTTTGTCCACCTTCAGTTTTAGGAGTTCTTTCAGAACCCTTTCTTCTGGGAAAGGACTGATATCAAACCCCCATCCATAGTGCTTCAATTGACTGGATTAGGTACCTCTTTCTCCTCTTCCTTTGTGAATACTGAGCAGAAGTATTCATTCAGTATCCATGCTTTTTCATTGTCCCTCTCTGCCCACCCACCCTCCTCTTTATTCACCCTCAGTATCCCTCTCTTTGTCTTTCTTCACTCCCTAATGTACCTATAAGAGGTTTTATCCCCTTTCTTAACTGAGTTGGCTATCTTTTCCTCAGTTTGGGCCTTTGCTATTCTGACTGCCTTCCCCAGTTCCTTCTGCTTTAACTGGTACAGTTCTCTTCCCTGCTCCTTCTGTGTTTCCTTATACTTCCTGAATGCTATCTTTTTCTCCCTGACCTTCCCCGCCACTTCTTTTGACAACCATAGTGTTTTTTTCTTTCATTTTGATTTGTTTATTTGCTTCACACAAAGGCTTGTTGCATCTGTGATGGCAGTTTTGATGTTTCCCCATTGTTGCTCCACCCTCCTTCTTGCCTGTGTTGCTAGTGCTTTTCTGAGGCACTCTGCCATTTTGACAAAATCATAGTTTTTTTTTCTTTTGTTTCAATTTGTTTAGTTGCTTCACACAAAGGTTTGTTGTCTCTGTGATGGCAGTTTTGATGTTTCCCCATTTTTGCTCCACCCCTCCTTCTTGCCTGCTTGCTAGTGCTTTTCTGAGGCACTCTGACATTTTGACAAAATCAGCCCTCCTAAAGTCCAGTACCCTCACTTTTGTATGGCTTGACTCTACAGCTGAGTTTATCATGAACCACTCTGTTTGGTGGTTACTTGCTCCCAGATGGCTACCCACTTCTAGATCTGAGATCCTCTCTCCATCCCCATTTGAGTGTACCTGGTCTAAGACTGCTCCCTTCTGGGTTGGTTCCAACACTAGCTGTGTGAGGCATGCCCCCTGTAGGGCATCAAGGATGACCCTGCTCTTGGATGTGGCTGCAGCAAGGGCCCTACAGTTAACATCTGGCATATTCAGGTCCACCATCAACAATATCTCCCCTTTCTCTGCCATCCTAAGGATGCCTTCTATAATTTCCTTGTCCATTTCTTCTCCCTGAGACAGGGGTATGTTTACAACCCCTTTGCAGATTGTGGTGCCGTTTCCAGTCTCCAGGGTGACCCACAATGCCTCCTGTCCTCCCTGTTTACCCTTTAGTTCCATTGCTTTGACCCCTTCCCTTACATTGAGAGCTCCTCCTCCTCCTCCTCCTCTTGTACCCTCCCTGTCTCTCCTATAGATTGTGTACATTGGTATGTTGACATCCCAGTCATGGTTCTCTGTGTACCATGTTTCTGTACCTGCCATGATATCTAGGCATCCATCTTCCATCAAGGCCACCAGTTCATGGATCTTGTTACCCAGACTTCAGGCATTGATACTCATTAACATGTGGTTCCTGGCCCAGCTAACCTCGGTAAAAGAAAATAAAGTACTTTGAGGAAGTAGCTCTCTACCAATGCAGGCAATCAATCCTAATAGACAAATTGGTAGAAACTGAGCCACTCACCAAATGCATAATAATCAAGGCCACTGTTTCTCTGTGATCACGGATGGAATCACGGAATTCTATTGGCTGTTCGGAATTTAAAATGTCCCGTGGTAACTCACATATCTCATGCTGCTAGTATGAGTGTTTAGGACTTCAGCAGTAGAAGAGGAGGCATGCAAGCAGCCTTCATCCCCTGTTTGCCCAGAAGATGGAAGAAAGAGGAAGGATGAGTCAACACCATGCTATGGAGGAGAGACCATGCTAGAGAGGATGCTGTAGGAAGTCATGCTACTCTGCTGCCCAGTAAAGACACCACCAGAGATGTTGCCTGAAAGTTGCATTTTCTACTAATTCCATAAATGCCAAAATCATTTTTAAAATACAGTACTGACCGGCACTAACCCTATTGCTGTTGTGAAAGCATTCCACAACAAACACCGATGGATGCCCAGAGCTGCATCATGACCTTTCCATTCCCTACATTTCAGGCGCATTTCAGGTACTGTGAAAAAACAGATTTGCTTTCAATGCAGTATTGAATTGCTATGTTTTTGGGATTGAACTTCTGGGGTTACACTCTGGGGCCCAGATATTCAAACTGCACCAGGCTGTGGTGCAAGCTTGGGCACAGCTCAACTTGGCTGTGCAGGGGGTGTGGACTGGGCAATATTCAACGGAGCTGCACCATGGCTCAGCAGCATTGAATATCACACCCTGGCCACCCGCAGTGTGCATGGTGCAGTGGCACTGCGCTAGTGCAATTGGCCAGAGTGAAGCATGGGGATGCGCTAGCACAAGTGCCATTGCACCATGCACAGCACCTGCGATATTCAAAACTTGACATGCAAATGGGGCCATAATTTATGCAAGGCACAAATGGGGCCATTTGCATGTCATTATGGCCCAATTTTTATGCAGGTGTGCTGAGCCCTGATGACTTGCATCTGATGCCCTGCCAGGCAGCAGCCATCGGGGACCAATACCCTCTGCAGCCACCAATGTGTCCACAGCCCAATCGCAGGCATTTTTAAAAAAAGAAGAACTAAGTGCAATATCCCTGGTGTTCCAGTGGACCGCTGACTGCCCGATTGTGGGCATTTGTAATAAAACAAACAATAATACCAATATCCCTGGTGGTCCAGTGGACCACTGTCTGCCCGATCGCGGGCATTTGTACATAAATGAATAAATATGTCCAATATTCCTGGTGGTTCAGTGGACCGCTGCCTGGACCACCAGGGAGTTTGGTGATATTTCTTTTTTTCAACAAATGCCCGCTATCGGGCAGTCAGCAGTCCACTGTAACCCTGCACCCAACACCTGCCCTCCACGCCTCTGAAACCAATGTACAGTAGGTGCAGTGGTTATTCCATCCCATTGTATGCAGGAACATGCCATCCCCACTGGGGAAATGTGGAAATACCTTCACTTCTCACTGCAACAATACTTTGCAATACCTGCTCACAGTATCTCCTTTTGAGAGGACCAGATAATCCGAGCATGAACCCCTGTTTTCAGACTGCAGAAAATCATGTAAAAGTGTAGTGTATAGAAAGTTCTGCACTTTTACATGATTTTCTACATTGCTTCTGGAGAATGGTTGCTATAGGCTGCCCCCTCCCCCCTACTGCCATCACACCTGGAGGACGGGAGTCATAGATTGCTGCTACTGCCTTCACACCTGGAGGATGGGAGTCATTGACTGCTGCTGCCATCTCACCTACAGAACAGTGGTCATAGGCTGCTGCTGCCATCATACCTGGATGGTGGGAGTTGTAGAATGCTGCTGCTGTGGTACCTGGATGGTGGTAGTCATAGAATGTTGCTGCTGCCTTTACGCCCAGAGAATGGGAGTCATAGATTGCTGCTGTCATTATACCTGGGGGATGGGAGTTGTAAATGACTGATGCCATCTCACCTAGTGAATGATGGTTGCTGGCTGCTACTGCTGTCCCAGGAGAATGGGAGTCGTAGGCTGCTGCTGTCATCATACCTGGAGGATGGGAGTTGTAGGCTGCTCCTGTCATTGTACCTGGTGGATGGTAGTTATTGACTGCTGCTGCCTTCACACCTGGATGATGGGAGTCATAGGCTACTGCTGCTGCTGTCATACCTGGAGGATGGGATTTATAGACTGCTGCTGCCTTCACACCTGGAGGATGGGAGTCATAGGCTGCTGCTGTCATACCAGGAGGATGGGAGTTGTAGACTGCTGCTGCCTTCACACCTGGAGGATGGGAGTTGCAGGCAGTGGCTGCTGTCATACACTGTAGGATGGGGGCTGTAGACAATGGCTGCTGCTGTACCTGGAGAATGGGGTCTACAGGCAGTGACTACTGCCATCATAACCAGAAGATAAAAGTCATGGACTGTCCTATCTAGGGGATCTGAGTCTCCCCTGTTTTGTTACTTGAATTATCTCATCAAGCAGATTGGTGGAACACTCTACTAATATTTCTTTCAGCTGTGATTTCAGTGTTCATACTTTCTGCCTGCATGACATCTTTTGCACCACTGAATAAGAAAGCCAAGGTCTGCTACACCTCAGCTAAGGAGTGAGCCATTCAGTTGAAATCTGAAGGCCTCTATGAGGATAGAGGAAAACTTTTCTGTCCATACTGCAACTATGTCCTGGGCTATACCAGAAATGATACGGTAAAAGATCATCTGATCAGCAAGAAACATGATAGGAATCAGGAACGAGCTGCTAGTGAAGGAAGACAAGCAAGGCAGATGAACCTGACCAGCAGTTTCAGAGCTGCAACAGAATCATCCATAGCAAGAAATGAGACGGTCATGGACATGGTTAAAGCATGAGGTGTTGCAAATATCCCGTTGGAGAAGATGGATCATCTACAGCTGAGGGAATGGATGTGCAAGTATGTGAAGGGGAGTGGAGCACTGCCAAAAGCAGACACCCTGAGGCAGCTCTATCTACCCAAGTTAAGAGAGCAAATTAATGCAGACCTTAAAGTAGCCCTGATTGGGAAATAATTGTCTGTGATATGTGATGAGAGTACAGATGCACAGTCACGGTCCATTCTTAATGTCATCTTTGTGTTGGAAGGGGGAAGACATACCTTGGAAACAGCACAGAACTAGACTCTGTCAACCATTCCACAGTGGCTCAAGCTGTTTTGAAGACTCTCCAGAGTTGTGACATTGACTTTAAGAATGTAGTTTAATTTGTACGTGACAGTGCTCGTTACATGATTAAATGTTTTAATGAAGCATTTCATGGGGTTCTCGGGGACCATGATGTGTATATGTCTTTTCCCTTGTTCAGGATACATAACTGCACCATTTCAAAAAAGTTAATGAACTGGTTTCATTGGTAAAATATGCCTTTCAGCAATCATCAAAATGTAAAAGAGAATGCATCACATTTTTGGAGGATCTGGAAGCTCTGGGGGAAATGATGGCTTTGCCGCCGGTTCCTGTTTTGACTAGATGCAACACATGGTTTGTAGCTGTGGTATACCATTCAACACAGCTGCAATACCTGACGGACTTTTTCAGGGCGGATTCATGTGGCGCCACCTCAATAAGCAATCTACGGGCATTACTGGATGAATGGTATGATGAGCTACAAGCACAACTGGCATTCATTACAGATAATTCAGGTGACATTATTGCTGCGATAAGACTTTTGCAGTCAAAGGAGAAACCCCTTGCGACATCCATATATGACATGCTAATGTCCATTAAGAGCCGCTTTGAGGCTGGCACAACTGAAAAAGAGGGATTTGGTGAGAAGTCACAGCTGTACCTCTCTAAACTGAGGAATAAAGTAAGGGACGAGAACCTCAAACTGTTCAAAAATTCTTGCAAGGTCAGTTTGGAGAAACTGACAAAACACCTGCAGTCAAACCCATCTGTACAGTTTCTCATGACCTGTCGAATTCTCAACCACTCAGCCTACCCAAAACTCAATAAGGACTTCCAACTATACTTGCCCTCTATCCCAGTTTTCACATTATACAATAAGAATGCACTGTTAAAGAACTGGGAGATCTACATACAGCAGGATGTGCAGGAACTACCAGACACTGGATCATTTGATCTTCACCAGTACTGGATCTCTATGTCCTCACAGGTACCAACTCTGGCCAAAGCAGCCCTTTAAGCCATATGGGCTCCTGTTTCTAGTGCAGATGTGGAGCAGTCATTTTCTGCACATGGACAAATCCTGACTGACCAATGGAGAAGCCTGAGTATAGACAATTTAAAATTATTTTCAATGCTGCTATTCAATAAGTGGATCTGAATCTCCCACACTCATTTGTGTAATTTCAATACTGATGCACTACTGCAGAAACTGCTGCTCCTCTTTGCAATAAACTTGTAGACATGCAGGTCTAGTGCAATACTGTAGAAAACGAAAATGGTGCTCTGCTCTGCAATGAAGAAGACATGCACTTCTGGTGCAATATTGAAGAGAAAAAATGATGCTTCACTGTGCAATAAAGTGTAGACATGCAATACGTAGTATCTCTGCATTATGTAGCTATGGGTTAGATTCTACTGTCCTTCACACAGTATGCTTTAGTTTATGTAGTCTGTGTAGCGTATTTATCTGTGTAGCATATTTATCTGGGTAGTGTATTTGTCGAACCATGTTCAGTAGCCAATATTTGAATCAATTTGTGTTTCTTTGCATATGTTTATCTTTGTAAATCAAATTAAAACAAAACACGGGAATTGCATTTTTGTTTGGAAACATTTGTATTATACAGGTCACAGAACACATTGTCAGCATTAAAACAAAGACTGTATTTTGTCTATTTAGTATCAAACAGACATCAGAATTGGTTCCTCCTTATGAGAAAAATGTTACTGTTACATTAGACCATTTAACTTCACCTGCTTCCTTGTTCTGAGAAGGGAATATTTTAATAATTATGCCAGTTTGGCCAGTGGAGTTCCGCAGTCACTAGCCTTGATAGCTAGGGGATGCAAAACACGGGTAGTTATATAACATGCAATATGAAATTAGGGGCCAGATATTCAAAGTTTTGCACCAGGTAAAAAAACGATTGCATGAGTTTAGCATGGGATTAGCGCAGGTCTGCTATATTCAAAAGGCCAAATAGCACACACAAACCACATTAGCACCGGGCAAACCATAATTATATGCAAGGGGCAAAGTGAACATGAATACAGGTGCAATAAGATATTCAGCGACTAGCACCATGCTAAGGGGTTTAGCATGACCCATAGCGCAGTACAAATTACTGCCCAGGAAATTCTGGTCTTAGCCCTGGGAAAACAGCCTTGTGTGACATTGTTGCTGTGCACGATGATAGCATGGCATTAGTGTGGCTTGCACGACCCTAACATATGAGCATGACACTTAGAAACTGCCAGACATGGAGAACACATGCTGCTCACTGATGGCACCACCATGATGCCAACAGCTGCCACAGATCCCAGCCATGCACAGGCAGTAAGGGGTGATCAGACCCACAGGGGGCATCATGGTAGTGTGGCCACACAGCACACATCTGTAGACCATGTCTGTGGTGCCCAACAGATGCCAGCACTCACAGGCAGCACTGTGGGCATGGTGACCATTGAGGAGAGGGTGTACAGGTGGCCAGACCACACCACAGCCCAGCTGTGGCCACAAGACTGGGACACAGCAAGCAGTGCACATGGGCCAGTAGTGGGAATAACCCACCGCTTGTGTGCCTGTCGGATCCTACATGCCTCCCAGGCACATACTGCACAACTGTACAGATGCCGCAGCACACACAGCCGGCCATGTATATGTCACTGTGTGCATCCCATGCCACAGGTGCAGCATCTGTGGAGCACACAACAATGTAACAGTAATGTCCACTGTCAGTAAACACCTGCAACCTGGGCCTGTTACTGTGCAGTGCAGTCAGCATCACTGTCTTACACACCATAGGCAGAGCTTGTGTCCCTCACACTACTGCCCCCCTTGCTACTGTAGTGTCTGCTGTGCACTGTAGCATGCCCTACAGTGCGACAGTTGCATGCAGCACCACCACCACCTGTGCCTACGCTGTGTTGTCCCCTGGGGTACAATATGTTATGCTATGCTGTACTGTTTACATGTAACCTGCAGCTGTTAACATGCACTGCCAGACAGACCTACAGGTGGAGCTGCAATTGGACCTGTCCAGACCCTGTACTTCCAGACTGACCTACAGGTGGCTCTGTGGGACCCTGCAGTAACGCTGGGCAAACAGCATGCAAATCAGGGCATAATGAAATGCTAATCAGGCTGTTTGCCCAGAGACTGCCTAAGTAGGCTCATCTGCATGTCACTTTTGAATGTGGCAAATCTTAGTGCCAGGCAAACGGCTTAGCTCAGTGCTAAAGCTGCACTAACGTGTTAGCGGGGTGCTAATAGTTCGGGGAATATTATACCATTTTGATCACTGTTCTTTCACATCTCCTGCTGCCTGAAGCTATACTGGGTCCACATATTTGCTGGCGTACATATTGACCACATAGTTCACCTCTAGCTGCCTTCACGTTGCTGTGCACTGTGTTGCTGTTGTGGTTTGCACTTCCTGGTTGCTATATTCAGAGCTGTCTTATTCCAGGGCAACGTTTGCCCTGCACTCCCAGCACAGTTTGCCCATCCTCATTACCATATTGTACTCAGAAGCTGTTTGCCCCGGGCTATTCCTTTTGAATATAGCTTGCTTTGTGCTCCAGGCTAAGTTTGCCCGCCAGGCACTGCTAATTTAGCCCCCAGGCAAAGCTTTGAATATCTGGCCCTAAATGTTCTTTTTTCTGCTGATGTGGCTTAAATCTGCACATAAACATGATAAAACGCTGTGATAGACAAATGTATTACTTAAAATGAGTGAATAATATTAAGCTTTGGATTACCGGAAAAATCCCAGAAATTGGATTCCCAAACACTGGTAAAATCACAGAATCCAGGATGGTCAGAACGGAATTTATTTTTTCCAAGCACTGAAAAACAGTGCCCTTGATAATAATATTTTTTTAATCCTTATTATAGTTATTCATATTTTTTCTTAGCTCACTGCTTCTGAATACAGTGTCAATACCCCTTAAATGTTTCAGACAAGTGTCCCTCATCAGTAAGATTGTACTGTATCTGAAAAACCAATCTCAACAAAAAAAATGTTGATAAACAACTCTGTTTTACATCTTTTGATTCATCTTAATATGAGTCTAGTTTTCTCACCATCTAGCTGTTCCATAAAAATTCATCCTTAAATTTCAAGAGGTTAATAATGTATCTTAGTACCTAGAAAAAAATTCCCCAAAAATCCCGGGAAAAGTCATAATTCAGACAGTTCACATTCATCAGCAGCAGCATCATCTAGGAGCAGATTTATCCTGGACTCCCTTCAGGGTGCCTTCCTCAAGCAACTGGTCATGGAACCAACTCGGCAGTAGGCAATACTGGACCTTGTGCTCACAAACAGGGACAGTGTGATGGGGGTAACAGTGGGGGAGCACCTCGGAAACAGTGACCACCAGTCATTGTGGTTTGAAATCACAGAAAGAGCAGAACCAAACCACACAAAAACACGTATCCTGGATTTTAGAGGGGCAGACTTTGGGAAAATGGGGAGATACTTGAAAGAGGAATTAATGGGAATGGGACAGGAACCAGGGGTTGAGGAACAGTGGGCAGTATTTAAAATGGGGATTACAAGAACAACAGAATTATGTATTAAGCAGGTTAGCAAAGGAAAAGGAAGAGGAGACCATTATGGTTTTCCAAAGAGGTAGAAAGAAAGTGAAAGCCAAAAAGATTGCATTCAGGCAATACAAAAGACACAGGCAGAAGGGGATAGGAAAGTACCAGGAGAAGCAAAGGGAGGCAGGCAGTAAGGGAAGCCAAAGCTCAGACAGAAGAGCACATTGCAAAATCAGTGGGTAGAGGGACAAACCTTTTACAGGTACATAAGTGAAAAAGAAAGGCAAAGGGGGGGATAGTGAGACTGAAGGGGGAGGATGGGAGCCGCATGGAGGATGACAACAGTAAAGCTGACATATTGAACAGGTATTTCTGCTCAGTCTTTACTGAGGAAGAGAAGGGTAATGGGTCTGAAGGGAGTACAAGGGGTTGGAATGGTGCAGAAATGGACACAAGTCCCTTTACACGAGAAAGGGTCCTGAAGGAACTGGATGTAATAAGAGTTGATAAAGCAATAGGGCCAGATGGATTGCACCCCAGGGTCCTTAAAGAACTAAGAGAGGTGATGGCTGAACTTCTGGCTATCCTGTTTAGCCGATCACCTGACACAGGGGAGGTACAGAAAGACTGGAGGACAGCAGATGAAGTCCCCTTATAAAAAAGTGGCAACAAAGAGGAAGCGGGTAACTACAGACCAGTCAGCCTCACCTCAGTAGTGGGGAAGATTATGGGAAGCACTACTGAAGGAGAGATTGGTGGAACATCTGGTTGTCAATGGAATACAGGACCCAAGGCAGCATGGCTTCACCAGGGGGAGGTCATGTCAGAGCAACCGCATTAAATTTTTTGACTGGGTGACTAGGGAGATGGATCAGGAGAGGGCAGTGGACATGGTCTATCTGGACTTCAGCAAGGCCTTTGACACTGTGCCACATGGAAGAACAACTTGGGAATATGGCTGTGGGCAGGACAGTAGTGTGGTGGATAGGTAAGTGGCTGGGTGGCAGGACACAGAGGGTGGTGGTAAATGACTGTCACTCCACAGAGGGAAGAATGACCAGTGGGGTACCACAGGGATCTGTGCTGTGACCGGTTCTATTCAACATCTTCATCAGTGACATTGCGCAGCACCTAGAAGGCAGAATTTACCTGCTCACTGATGACACAAAGCTCTGTAACAGAGTAGACACACCAGAGGGTGTAGACAGAATGAGAAGGGGCCTGCAGAAACTTGAAGAATGGTCAGGGGTTTGGCAGTTGAAATTCAATGCAAAGAAGTGCAAGATAATGCATATGGGGCACAAAAACCCTGGCACAATATATCATTTGGGGGGTGAGGATATAGCATGAACCAAGCAGGAAAGGCATCTTGGGGTTATCATCTCTGATGACCTCAAGGTAGGGAAACAGTGTGACAAGGCAGCAGGTAAAGCAAATAGGATGCTGGGATGCATAGGCAGTGGCATCACCAGCAGGAAAAGGGAGGTTGTAATTCCACTATAAAAGACACTAGTGATGCCCCATCTGGAGTATAGTGTACAGTTCTGGAGACCTTACCTCTGTAAGGACATAGACAGGGTAGAGAAAGTTCAGAAGAGGGCAACAAAGATGGTACATGGATTGCATCACAAGTCCTTTGAGGATAGGTTGAAGGAATTGAATATGTATTCCCTGGAGGAGAGGAGGGAGACAGATTACATGATAGAGACATACAAGTATCTTACAGGGAGGAACAGGGTGCAGGAATACACTATTTTTAAGCAAAGAAGATGTTCCGGGACTAGAGGCCATGGGATGAAGTTGGAGGGAGGATGATTCAGAGGAAACGTGAGGAAGAATTTCGTCACAGAATGGGTGGTGGACAAGTGGAACACCCTGCCAGAGGAAGTGGTAGGGGCTGAAACAATCACAGGATTTAAGAATGCATGGGATAGACATAAAGGAATTCTGGAGGTCAGGGGTAAGGGGTAACAGACTTCTAGGAAAACATAAACTGAACTTGCAAGCTCAAATGGGCAGACTGTGTGGGCCACAGGCCCTTATCTGCTGACACTGTCTGTGTATCTATGTAGTTACAGTAAGTGCAGCTTTGTACTTGTAAACTATACATTTTTTACTACAATAAATCCATTATTCTGTTCCTCAAAGCATAAATTATAAGTGACAAACTGATAAGATACAGTCCTTATTTAAACTGTTGTAGCTTGTTTACCAGTCAATGATTAGTAAATATTAAAGTGCTTATGCCTTTAAGCACTATTCTCCTCAACTATAGTCTGTGTTCTACTGAAATCTTTCCAGTCGTTTAAATCAGCCACTGATTGAATACACAATAAAGTGCATGCTCAGGTATTCGCTAGTCTCCTATTCCAAACAGTCTAGTCTATTCCAGTAGTGTTCTAAGCAGTAACTTAGTGAGTTAGCAGGTAGACCCCTTGCCCCTATTGTGAATATCACCAAAATATATCCGATGGCAATACCTAAGGTTCATCAATTAGAAAGCTCCAGAGCACTGTAGATACAAAACATTAAAGGGCCTTGTCACATAACATATTCTCCTAATACTGAATTGTTTAATTCACTCGATACAGGATAAAACATTTTATTACTGCACATCTCATTGTTATTTTAGACGCACACAAATAGCTGGATAAATACCTGCTCACTTATTTTATGTCGGTAGTAATTAGACTCTGAAAGAACAGAAGTTTTTTTGTTTTAGGTACCAAAGTGTTTTGACTGCAATAGCTTGCAAATAAATCAAACTTAGCAAACTGAACCATTTTTACTAATAAGTAGGGATTTGCACTTACTTTTTTTGAAAGTGTCTCTTGTAAAAAATTTCCTCATTTTGTTTCACCGGATGCACTCCCTCCAGCCTTGTAGCAAGCAATGGAGGTCTGTTTAGTGTCTTATGCTGTGTAAAATGACTACTTACTTCTGGAGAATCAGGTGCAGGGGCAGGAGGGTCAGATCACATGACCTAATCTCTCTAGCCCTGTGTGCCCAACCTGCTAATAGCAGCATCTAGGTAAAAGCAAACAAGTTGCAAACTCAGGCATCTCCACCAATTTCTAACATGTCTGTTATTTCAAAAGGATACTGTTTATGTTTATTCAAACTTGTCCTTATTTCTATGAGTATGTAGTAGATCTTCAAACTTGTACTTTATTTGAACAGTGTATTTCCATAGTTTGTATTCCTACTGATTCCTATATAGTTTTACCACTTGGGCCATTCATTATTCCTACCACCTCACAGTGGCCACCTCTCCTGAGGGAGGTCACCAAGGTGAGGCGATTCTACCACTAGGTGTATACAGGGTATAATGGATTTAGTATATGCATCTAAGAGACTCTTATCCAGTATTTTAAGGATAATCTCCTTTTCTGAATATTTCTTTCTAAATAATAGGCTGCCAATCTATTGAGTCATTTAACCCAAATCTGGGGTTAGCCGACTCAAATCTAGTAATGTAATATTCTTTTCTAGTAAATATGTAAGATATTTAATCCCCAGGGTATGGCTCTACTTTTTCTAATACAAAAAATCTTAAATTACTTAACTGATGCTGTAAATCAATAAAATGTCTAGCCACTGGTGAAGACAAGTCAGATCTTCTAATATAGTATATGACTTGTGTTCATCAATTCTGCTCTTCAGAACTCTTTCTGTTTTTCCTATGTAAATTTTGTGACAAGGGCATTTAAGGCAACATAGCACTCCTTCAGTTGAACAATTTATAAAATTCTTAATCTCAGTATCTTTGTCCATAAATGTATTCCTAATTTTCTTTATTCTGTATGTATTATTACAATGGATGCAGTGCCCACATTGGTAAATCCCTTTAATGTCTACAGAAGACATAAAATGGGATGGTCTCAACTCTGGTACATTATGTACAGTGTTTGCTAAAATGTTAGCAAGTGTATGATTTATTTTAGCTACTATCATTGGTGTAGAAAAAAATGTTTGTTCCCCTAATGGGTCTGCCTGAAGTATATCCCAATGTTTTAAAATAGCCTGCTTAATCTGTTCAAAGCTCTCATTGAATATAGTAGCAAAAATTGTTTTCTTTCCTATTTGCCCTGGACCCAAGCCTGGTTCACGTGGTTGTCTCTGTTTATTTAATAACGTTTCCCTGCTCTTGTCCTGAATTTTAATGATTGCGCTGTCAAGAATGCTGCTCTCATACCCCCTGGCCCTAAATCTATTTTACATATCTGTCTGTGTTTGCTCATATACTACAGTGTTACTACAGTTGCGTTTTGGTCTCATTAGCTGTCCATAGGGTATGGACCGAATCAAATGCTTCAGATGGAAACTGTCTTCTCTTAAAAATGAATTTCTATCCATTGGTTTTCTATAAATTCCAGTCTCCAATTTGTCATCTCCTGTATATATAAGTAAATTAAGATATGGCACCGCTATCCTATCACTTGTCATGGTAAACATTAAATTCTTGTTTTTGTATTCAGATACACATTGAATTTATACAATTCAGTTTCACTGCCAGTCCAGATGCTAAAAATATCATCTATAAAACAATGACAAATTCTGATGTATTGAAGATATGTATTCTCTGAATTGAACACATATTTATTCTCAAAATCATTCATATATAAATAGGCATATGATGGGGCCATGCTTGACCCCATCGCTGTACCCCTGACTTGTTAAAAAAAAATTTCAAACTTAAAAAAATTCTGGTTAAGTACAAATTCTGGCAGCTTCATTAACAGTGAATCTGGTGGTACTTCATCAGATCTGCATGTATTTAAAGTTTCTGCCAGTACCTTACACCCCTCCAGGTGTGGAATGGAGGTGTATAAATAGTTTAGCTCCCATGTCACTAAAATGTACTGTTCTATCTGTAGATCTCAGTCATTCTCATTCTCAGTTAGCCTAATAATATCTGTTGAATCCTTCATGTAAGTTCTGGTCTGTTCCACTAAGGGTCCAATGTAGTAGTCAATATAAATTGAAAATGGTTCTATTAGTGAATTTAAGCCAGAAATGATAAGCCTAATGATGGGGGGTTAAGGGGTCCTTATGGATTTTGAGAAGTATGTAAAAAATAGGAGGGCGAAGGTGTATTTCTAAAAAGGGCATTCTTCTCCTATTCTGTTATCCAGTTGTTTTCAAAGGCTACTGTTAAGAAACACTGTATAAATCTTTTATTTATTGTGTAGGATCCTGCTGTAAATGTAAATAATTATTCTGGTGCTTAAGTAACTTCAAACAAATATCCCTATATTGCCAATAATCCATAACTACCACTCCCTCTCCCTTGTCAGTACTCTTAATAATAATATCAGTGTCATTTTCTAGGTGTTTTAGTGCACCAAATTGGTCTGCAGACAAATTAAAATGAGTTCTTCTATCCATGTTTATATCCTGGGCCACTGTTCTCTCCATATCCATATTCAATGAGATATAAGTCTCCGTATTATATGATCCACCTTGAGGACTAAACACAGATTTCAAGTTCAGTCTTCTACTAAGCTCCATTTTCTGTGCCTATAATGCTGAATCTCTGTTAGTTTGTTCTATCTGTGTATCAAAGTGGTATCTTAATTTAATCTTCCTAAAGAATCTCTGAAGATCTAGTTTAAGTTCAAACTGATTGAGAGGGCTATGAGGGCAAAACAACATACCCTTAGACAAAGTCTCACATTCTAAATCAGTAAGATTCCTTTTAGATATATTATACACTAACTGGGTTTGTGAGTTTGTGACCTGAGTGTTTTCTTCTCTGTTGGTCCTGGTGGTTGTCTTCTGTCTCGTCTTTTGTCTTCTGCATCTGTATGCATGCCTATTTCTGTGTCTCTTGATCTGCCCGTACCACCTCATCTTTCCTGTGTGGTTCTCTTGTAGTGTGGGTATATTGGTAACTTCTGTTGTTCCTACCAAAGTATTATCTCCTTCCTCTGTCCTTGTATCCCCTCCCCCCCAAAAAACACCCTCTAGCTCCACCTCCCCTGGGCCTGTTACCACTCATCTCTGTGTCACTACCAGATGTCTGTCCTGATGATTCTGAATCCAAATCATATCTCTGATCCTGTTCCTGAATATTACATTTTTTATAAGAGTACACTTTATTTTCTTTATAGTCATTAAGATCACATTTAAATTTCATAAGTTTAGTTGCCCTTAATTCCTCCTCTAACTCATTCAAATGAGCATTTACTTTCTCAAAATATAATTTAAATTCATCCATATTGTACTTTTTCTTAACTTCTGTTTCATTCAAGTGCATATCAGGCTCCATCCAGCTCAGTTCCGTGGTAATTGATTCCACTATGAGCAACATGATGTCCCTTGAAAACCGGTTCCTGATCCCATCCCATTTTTTTCTAATTTGGGGTCAATATATCCTAGATTAGATTCAATAAAAATTGTTAAGCCTCTGGGAATTCTTTTTTGTTTTAAATATTGTGACATTGTAAGTGCATGCCACTCTAACTTAATTTGTTTTTGCTTCATGTAGTCATACTGGTTCGTTACCAACCTGACAAGTCTGGAGCCCCCAAATTCCCTGTTGGTCTTAAAACTTTATAAGATCTGTTGTTCTTCTGCCTCTGTAACTGATAATGGCTGTGACCTATTATCTGTTTTTTGTCCAGTTCATCAAAGTTAATCATCTTGTAGTTGATACAATGCCCAGGTAGTTATGCAGAAAAAAGTGTGAAGCTGTGTCCCATGAGGTGTAAATGTCCAATATACACAAGAAGTCTCCAAGTCAGGAAGGCAGTATAGCACAGTGGTTTAAGGATCTGAGCTGCAAATCTGGAGACCTGGGTTTGAATCCCACAGCCCCCACTTGCATACTGTGTGACCCTGAGCAAGTCACTTAACTTCCCTGTGCTCCCAGGTTGAATCTGTAAACAAGCTTTCAGCTTAGTGTGCCACTCCTGGTTAAACAATTGAAAAAAAAGATGAAATTCACTAATGTAGAACAGTAATGATCCCATAACTGAGTCCCAAAGCTTCTATTAAATGGTGTAACATCTGATCTGGTGGCCCCCTTGGCGTAGCATCCACCAAATGCCAAACAAACACAAACGAATGGTTCCCACTCCAGCCAATCTCTGTAAAAAGAAAATAAAGTACATTGAGGGAGTAGCTATCTACCAATACAGGCAATCAATCCTAATAGACAAATTGTCTGTGCTTGCCCATATATCACAGTGTTACTACAGTTGCATTTTGCTCTCACTAGCTGTCCATAGGGTATGGACTGAATCAAATGCTTCAGATGAAAGCTATCTGCTCTTAATAATGAATTTATATCCATCAGTTTTCTACAAATTCTAGTCTTCAATTTGTCATCTCCTTTATATATAAGTAAATCAAGATATGGCATCTCTGTCCTATCACTTGTCATGGTAAAGATTAAATTATGCATTCTCGTATTCAGATACTCATTGAATTTACACAATTCAGTTTCACTGCAGTCCAGGTGCAAAAAATATCATCTATAAAATGATGAAAAATTCTGATGTATTGAAGATGTGTATTCTCTGCACTGAACACATATTTACTCTCAAAATCATTCATATATAAATTGGCATATGATGGGGTCATGCTCGACCCCATCTCTGTGCCCCTGACTTGTAAAAAAATAATTTTTCAAACTTTGGGATTTTTTCAGGGTACTAAAATGCATTATTAACCTCTTGAAATTTAAAGATGAGTTTTTATGGAACAGTTTGATGGTGAAAAAATTAGTCTCATATTAAGATAAATCAAAAGATAAGTAATACAATGTTGTTTGTTCATCAATTTTTTTTTTGTTGAGACTGTTGGTATTATTTCAGATACAGTACAATCTTACTGAAGGAAACGTGTCTGAAACATTTAAGGGGTAATGATACTGTATTCAGAAGCACTGAGCAAACAAAAAACATAAATGACTATAATAAGGATTAAAAAGATGTTCATATACATTTGGTGAGTGGTTCAGTTTCTATTAGAATTGGTACTCATTACCCTCCATTTTTTGATGGCTCTACCCCCTTTTTGCCCCATCTCTGTCCTTACTGCCTTTGCCTTTTTCTTCATTTATCCCTGCCCTTCTCCCTATCGACTTCTCTATCTTGGTGTTTACCTCACTTGACTACTCTGATTTTTTTGGGGGGAGGCTAGGATTTCCCTTCTCCATTTCAGTACCTCCTCCCTTGGATAGTTTAAATGCTTGCCAATGAAGCATTTAAATCATTTAAATCTATCACCTAGGATCCTGGTTCCCCTCCTGGACAGATCAAGACCATCATGCGAGTATAGGCCTGCATCCCTCCAGGTGGACCCCTAGTCCCCAATGAAGCCAAAACCCTGAGCTCTGCACTAGTTTTTCAACTACTGATTGAATCCCATGGTGTGGAACACCCTAGCCTCACCCATACCATAGACAGGCAGCACCTCTGAGAAGGTTACCATGCGTACTACTTGTCAAAGGCCCCTCCCCAACTCCATAATCTCCTTCTGTGCTGCTCTGATTCTTTTCCCAGCCAGGTCATTTGTCCCTTGGTGGACAGTGACATCAAGCTCCCTCCCTCATGTAGCTGCTCATGTAAAACTGAGGATTCACTCCCTGTCCCTTCAAGCCATGGCGCCAGGCAGGCACCTTATTTCCCTGTCCCCTCCCTCACCCAGTTCTACCCACCTAACAATGGAGTCCCCCACCAGGAGTTGTTTCTTTCCCCTATGGGGTCCCATGCCACCCTCCTGTGAATCTCCTTGTTGATTGTTTTGGAAGCAGTTGAACAAGACCTATTTTTTTTAATTTTGTTAGCTATGAGAGAAAGGCATAGCGAGTGAAAAAAAAAATGTTCCCCCTGCGTAACTGGACATCAGCAGGAGCTGTAAGTTACAGGTCATTTTTATTTTGGTAAAAGTGCTTTTTCTGAAAAGGGAAAAGTTTTTGAGTTTTGAGAAGCTGGTGAGGGTTTAAAATGCCATTTCCACTGTTTGAGTTTTTTTTTTTAAATGGCCGAGTGCGTGGGCAACGTGGTTTCATATTTGCAGGCAGCTAGAGGGAAGTCAAAGATGGAGAGCTGCCTTTTTTTTATGTTGTTGCTTTCATTTCACTGAATGAAGGAGTGAGGCAGTGATGCAGAAAACGTGTGTTTGATGTTTGGGGGGGCGAGCTGGTCTAAGCTGTGACGGCTTGAGGGACTGTTGGCTTGCCAGGGGCTTGCGTGGGCAGGAAGGGATTTTTCACTGTTGTCTGGTCAGTTGTGTGCCTGGACTCAATACAGTGATGTTATAGCTTAATATCATCACTGTCCGAGGCACACACTGACCAATCGGAAAAGAGATGTTTTTCTTGCCATTGTATAATATCTGATTTTCTCACTTCCACTTTCTTGGTTATTGCTATTGGCTGATCCCATGGGTTCATTACTTCGTCATTCTCTGTGATTCTTTGTGGTTCATGTTTCCAGTGTTTCTCTGCTACCTGCATGTTATAGTGTCTGCACAGTTTCCAGTGGATCAATCTTGCTACATTGCTGTGTCTTTCAGTATACGGCCTTCTGCCACAAGTACTTCGCATCCAGCCTCGAGATGTGCAACTGTTTCTAATTCTGTACTACATAACCTACACTTGTTTGTTTCTCCTGTTTTTTCTATGGATTTTGTGAACTATCTTGTACATAATCCACTGTCTTGGGCTGGCACCATCAGTCTCTCATTGCATGACCTAAATTCACCTCTTTTTAACTACTCATGGGTCAGGCCTTGATCGATATGTGGTTGTTTCAGTAGCTCCTGTATTTTCCACTATAATTATGGGCTTTCCAGTTGTTTTTTCTTCTCTGTTGGTCTTTCTCCTTATGCTCATTTTTCTGATTCTTTGCACTTTTTGCTGCTGGCTGTTCCTTATCTACTAGTGGATTAACATCCATCTCTGCTACCCTCCTGAAGGCTAATCCTAATTTGATCAGTGAAGTCATTTTAGGCTTATTTTCTTCATGATTCAGAGCTTTGACTATGTTTGGGTCCAAGGATGTCAGTGGGTATGTATGTAGCCCCACTATTGTGGATCTGTATGTGTAATCAATTTCAAGGAGGCCCATATAATCTTAGCATGTACTGGTTTTTGTATATTAATTGGTGAGCATGAAGCAGCTTTCTTGTTTTTATATCTAGTTGGTTCAATACTTTCTGTGGCCTGTCTATCACACCAAAGCTGTATGATCTCACTGGAAGGGCGAGTTGGTTTACAGCTTCCACTTTATTTCGTGTTGTCAAAGCAGTTTTCAGTATGAGCTTTAACCTAAAATATTCCTTGCTTATTTTTGCTCTCATTTGTACATGTTGTGTTGTTGCTTCCTCTTCTATTCCCAGGTATTTATACACTCCTTCTTGCTTAAGTTCAATTTTGTCACAGCACTCTGCCAGGTTAATGTTTTCTTTATGAGTTAACTTTCCTGTTATAAATGTTGCTTTGGCATATTTGTCTAGACCAAATGTCATCCGTATATATTATCAGAGAAGGTCTTAACGATTTGTAGTTATGCTTTCAGGTGTTTGTCAGATGAACTATAAAGCTTTAGGGCCATCAACAAAGAGAAGATGAGATGTTAGCTGTTGATTATTTGTGTTTCTGGGGTTAAAACTGTATCCATAGCCTAGGTTGTTGATTAGGCTACTTAATGGATTAAGGGCAAAGCAAAACAGAAGTGATGACAAGGAGTCACCTTGAAATATCCCTCACTGGATGCTTATAGTTGGGAGGATGATTTTACCTTTTTTGTGGTTTAATTGCAGGGTGTATTGCCGTGCCACCAAAGTGAATTCCCCCTTTGGGGTTAGTGTCTCCTGATGGTTAGGGATTTTTGAAACTGTGACGAGATTCCACGGTACCAGACAGGGCTGTCTTCTTTCCCACCTTCTTTTTAACCTCTATTTGAAGCCTTTAATTCGAAGATTACTATCTTCCCATGACAGCCAGGGTATCTCAATAGGTAACAAATGACAGCTTATTTCAGCTTATGCTGATGACTTATTGCTACATATTGAGAATCCTGCTGCCAGTATCCAAGCTTTACTATAAGAAATTGAGCAATTTTCAAGGGTATCCTATTACAAACTTAATATCTCTAAAACTAAACTTTTTCCTCTAAATGGGAGATGACTGTTGAGTGATACAGGGGATCATGGCTTGAATTGGGAACCTAAGTCCCTGACATATCTGGGCATTAAGATCTCGAGGGATATGGCAATAATGGTAAGGGAAAACCTTACCAAATTATTAAGCACTATAAAAGTTGATTTGGAGAGATGGAGGACGTTACCTATATCTCTTTGGGCCAGAATTCACACTATCAAAATGAACGTGCTACCTCAGATCCTTTATCCTCCTGAGTATGCTAGGGTTTTATTTGTCTAAATTTTGGTTCTCTAAGTTACAAACATTATTAAATTAATTTGTATGGAAGGGGAAGGGAGTTAGAAGAGCTTACTCCAAACTCACAGTCTCAAAAATACATGGAGGTCTTTCCCTCCTTGCCTTTTTCAAATATTATGCGGCTGTTCATATTAGTAAATTGGCATATTGGGTCTGTTCATCAAACACAACAGATCCTATTTTATTCTCGCCCCTCTGGATAGCAATTGAGGAAGTCCTAGTAGCCAAATGTACCTGTGCTCATCCAGCTCTAGTTTATACTTCTCCAAAATCAATTCCTAGGATATTGAGAAACACTGGTCTCTCAAAGCTTTACATTAAATTCAGAATTCTCTGAATATAGATTGGCATAAATTTTTGAAACAGCCTCTGGTGCATAATCCACATTTTCAAATTCAAAATGCTCCTATTTCTTCCACATTCTGGGCCCCATTAGTAGGGCTTAGATTAGAAGATATAGCCCCACAAGGTAGAGTCTTAGCCTATCCACATTTTTTTCATAATATCCCCACGGCCTGTGGGAATGCCTTTAAATATTGGCAAATTAGACAAGCTGTGATTGGCTTTTTGCAAAAACCAGTGGATGTAGATCCTGCCAAGATGGAATTATCCTTTCTTTTACACACAGCTGACCAACCACAGTCCGTGTCTAGGGTATATCAAGAATTACAAGTGTTGGACCCAGGATTGCCTCAGGGAATCTGTTATTATTGGGTTCGGAAATTGTCTCTCAAAGATGATCAGACTTTCTGGCAACAAATTTGGTGTATACGTATAAGTTTATAAAACAGGATAGACTCACACTGCAGCAATACAATATCATGCACAATCTTTATTTTCTTCTGGTTAAACTTAATAGGATTGGTAAGCTTCCCTCTTCACAGTGTCATCGATGCAAAGATGATTATGGGGATCTTTGTCACATGATATGGGAATGTCCAAAGGTCCAGATATTCTGGAAAGCCATACAAACTTCATTAGACCCCCATTTGGGATTGGACCCTTTTTTTATCCCTGAAGTTTATTTAATTAATCACTTCCCTTTAGAGATGATTAGACAATGGAAGACCTATATGGCTGTCATATCGGCTGTAGCCAAGTTGATAATCATGAGACACTGGATAGATGATTCTATTTCCTCGATTCTTGAGTGGCAAAGAGAAATCCTGCTGGCCTTGCAACTTGAGCGACACATAGCTAAGATGAATAATAGGCTGCAATCTCATTTTATCAAATGGGGTTCCCTGGATGCTATGCTTGCAATATGGAAACCTTAGAGAAAATCACAGTACCGGTTACTTGTGAATGGTTCTTGCCTTTACCGTGTTTTCTACTTTTTACTACTATTACTTCTTCAGTTCTCTCTGCTTGGTTCTAGAGGGTGGGGTATGGGGAATGGGTTTTGAATTGTGTATAAAACTTTAAAAAAATGTTTTGTGATACCTGATACTGTGGATACTGTAGCCTCAAGGTTAAATATTTATCTTGGTTTTGTAATAGGAGGCTCATCTGTCACTTTTAACACCTTTGTATTGTGGTATTATGAATAAAGCATATTGAATAAAAAAAAACTGTGACAAGAATGGACCCCATTCTTAAGCCAGGGCACATTCAAAACTCAAGAAATCAGTACTGTATTAGTCTATGATGTTAGCTGAGAGCACTCTTCTCAGCACATGCAACGTCCCCAAAATGGCTTCCTTTTGAAGTTCATAAGGTGTCACAAATATTGGTAGCATCTCTCTCCAGAGTGAATCTGCTGATGCATTTTCAGGCCAATCTTATGGCTAAAACTCTTGCTGCATTCAGCACATATTTATATGGTTTCTCTCGAGGTTAGGGTCTCCAAATGTTTAGGGACTTCTAATACTGTGGCTAGAATGGACCTCAAGTGAATTCGCTGATGTAATATCAGGTTTCCATTCTGGCAAAAACTCTTGTCACAGTCATCACATTTATATGGTCTCTCTCTCTAGGGGTTAGTGTCTCCAAATGTTTAGGGATTTCTAATACCGTGGCAAGAATGGACCCCATTCTTTAGCCAGGGCATGTTCAAAATTCAAGGAATTATTACTGTATTAGTCTTTGATGTTTGCTGAGAGCGCTCTCTCTCCAGAGTGACTTCGTTGATGTGCTATCAGACTACCCTTCTGAGCAAAACACTTGCTGCATTTAGCACATGTATATGGTCTTGCTCCAGAATGAATTTGCTGATGTCTTATCAGGGCACCCTTTGTGGTAAAACTCTTGCTGCATTCAGCACATTTATATGGTTTCTCTCCAGAGTGAATTCGCTGATGTAATATTAGGTTACCCTTCTGGCAAAAACTCTTGTCACATTCTGCACATTTATATGGTTTATCTCCAGAGTGAATTTGCTGATGTTTTATCAGGGTACCCTTTGTGGTAAAACTCTTGCTGCATTCAGCACATTTATATGGTTTCTCTCCAGAGTGAATTCGCTGATGTAATATTAGGTTACTCTTCTGGCAAAAACTCCTGTCACATTCTGCACATTTATATGGTTTATCTCCAGAGTGAATTTGCTGATGTTTTATCAGGCCACCCTTTGCGACAAAGCTCTTGCCGCATTCAGCACATTTATATGGTTTATCTCCAGAGTGAATTCGCTGATGTACTATTAGGCTACCCTTCTGGCAAAAACTCTTGTCACATTCAGCACAGTTATATGGTTTATCTCCAGAGTGAATCTGCTGATGTTTTATCAGCACACTCTTTGTAACAAAGCTCTTGCCGCATTCAGCACATTTATATGGTGTATCTCCAGAGTGAATTTGCTGATGTAATATCAAGTAATCCTTCCCAGCAAACCTCTTGTCACATTCAGCACATTTATATGGTTTATCTCCAGAGTGAATCTGCTGATGTTTCATCAGGGCACCCTTCTGGACAAAACTCTTGCCGCATTCAGCACATTTATATGGTTTATCTCCAGAATGAATTCGCTGATGTGCTATCAGACTACCCTTCTGACCAAAACACTTGCTGCATTCAGCACATTTATATGGTGTATCTCCAGAGTGAATTTGCTGATGTAATATCAAGTAATCCTTCCCAGCAAAACTCTTGTTGCATTCAGCACATTTATATGGTCTCTCTCCAGAATGAATTTGCTGATGTCTTATCAGGATACCCTTTGTGATAAAACTCTTGCTGCATTCAGCACATTTATATGGTTTATCTCCAGAGTGAATTCGCTGATGTACTATTAGGCTACCCTTCTGGCAAAAACTCTTGTCACATTCAGCACATTTATATGGTCTCTCTACAGAATGACTCTGCTGATGTTTTATTAGGATACCCTTTGAAACAAAGCTTTTGCCACATTCAGCACATTTATATGGTCTCTTTCTAGAATGTACTTGTTGATGGCTTGCCAGGTTACCCTTCCAGGCAAAACTCTTATTACATTCAGCACATTTATATGGTTTATCTCCAGAATGAATCTGATGATGTTTCATCAGGGCAGCCTTCTGGACAAAACTCTTGCCGCACTCAGCTCCAGAGTGAATTCGCTGATGTGCTATCAGACTACCCTTCTGACCAAAACACTTGCTGCATTCACCACACTTATATGATCTCTCTCCAGAGTGACTTTGCTGATGTAATATCAGGTTATCCTTCCAAGCAAACCTCTTGTTGCATTCAGCACATTTATATGGTCTCTTTACAGAGTGTACTTGTTGATGGCTTGTCAGGTTAGCCTTCCAGGCAAAACTCTTGTCACATTCAGCACATTTATATGGATTCTCATGAATTTGGTGTGCTATAGTGTTATGCTGCCAAGTAGAACTCTTGTCAGTATATTTAGCTCCATGTAGCTTGCTTAAACTCCTTTGATATTTGATAGACTTAAATTGCCTCTCTCCTTCATGTATCTGTTGTTGTACAGTGATGAGATTAAGGTCATGGAAACTCATCTTGCACTGAGGGTACTGATGAGGTTTCTCAGCTGTGTCACTCAGCAGGCAATTCTGAAATGATAATTGTTGTCTCCAACTCACATTGCACTCAGACTTCCTGCTGACTAAAAACAGATATTTAATTACTATTTTCTTACAATGAAAAAATAAATGTGTCCTTTTTTATGTAAATCTTTTTAACAGCTTCATAAACTTTCCTGAGATTTAACTTCAGAAATGTGTTTTTCAGGCATTCCAATTTAAAAATATTGTACTTTTTTCTGCAACATTACAAGTTATTGTTTTATTAAAAATATTCATTTTTTGGAATGTTCAGATACAACTTTGAACATAGCTAATTTACAAAGATTACATGTCTGAGGTGATAACAGTACTAACAGTTACAGGTGACAACAAATACATAGATTATACAGTGTTGACAATTATTCTTCATTGCTACATTCAGTTACAAACACATTGCTTTTGAAATCAAAGCCAGCTTGCTTTAGATGAGATCATAGGTGTCATAGGTAATTTCAAGCTAACAGACTTACGTACGTGTTTGCTTGCCATATACCAACATTTTTAAATTGAGTAATTATCTTACCAACGTGTCAGTCAAAGTTGGCTTTAAAGCTATTCATACTAGGACTCTCCACAACCACTGATGAAAGTTCATTCCAGGGTACCACCACCCTTTGACCGAACCAGCTCTTACATTGGTTACGGTTCCATTTGAAATGAAAAAGTTGACTATCATGCCTCCTACTACACCAACTGGTCTTGGGCTGGATACCAATCTCTGCCCAAAGATTTTCATCTCCCATAATTCTGTATAACAAACACAGGTCTCCCCTAAACCTCCTATAATGAAGGGAATACAGGTTAAGGGATGATAATCTTGCTTCATATAGTATGCTCTTTAATCCCTTTATTGCTCTAGTAAATCTTCTCTGAACTCCCCTCCAATCTATTAATATCTTCTCTATTCTGTGGGGACCACACCTGGCCGCAGTATACTCCAGATGGGGACTCACTAAAGCTGCATATAGTGGTATAAATACCTTTTCATCCCTGCTAGATATATGTCTAAGGATGTATTTTAAATTCTGGTTTATTTTTTTCACCTGTGCCCTACAGTGGAACCCAAACTTAAGATCAGCAGTGACCAAAATCCTCAAGCCTCTTTCCTCATCAGTGACTGTGAGCGTATTGTTAGCAAGTTTATAACAGCCCCAACCATTATATTTGTCAAAATGCATAACCTTACATTTGGCAGTATTTAGGACTAGTTTATTTAATACTGTCCACTCTGAGATCACATCAATATCATTCTGTAGAGATGCAATATCTGCTTGATTGTTCTCCACTGTCCCAAGCCTGCAGTCATCTGCAAATTTATAGAGCCAGATTTTAGGGTTATTTAGTCTAAGGGAAGATATATAAATATTAAAAAGACTATGTGCCAGAACTGAGCCCTGGAGAACCCCGCTAGTGATTGGTGCCCAGTCAGAAAGCACCCTATTTATGGTAACCCTTTGTGTGCACCCCTGTAGCCATGCCAAGATCCAATTACAAATACTGCTGTTTAGATTAATATCCTCCAACATATTTAAAAGTTCCATGTGGGGTAACTTATCAAAAGCTTTAGTGAAGTCCATATAAACCACATCTACTGAGTTCCCAAGGTCCAGCTCAATGCTGACATTCTCATAGAAAGCCAAAAGATTTGTTTGGCAGGATCTAGATTTTGTAAACCTGTGTTGTACCGGGTCGATCAGTCCATTATTTATTTATTTATCAAGTCTAGGATTACAAATACCTTTGAGCCATGGCTCTTTTACAAAGGTTCCACATCAGAGAAATACAAATTATGGGGAACATCAAGACAGGCATTACAACAATGTGGACACTGCAAACAGAGTACAGATTAATACAGTTAAATACAGTTCAAGGGCAGCATTGTAACAAGGCAGTCAGCGGCATTTGTCAGAGAAAACAGACAACAGATAAGTGCCAGAGTCATAGGGAGAGGGAAGAAGGTGGGGGGAAAAGGAATGTAGGAAGGGTGGCAAGAGGGTGAAAAGTGCAGCATTGGGTATACCAAGATGTGAGGGTAGAATCCAGTGGGGGGGGACAACTAGAGCAGAAAGGGAAGTGGAGAAACAAGGTTAAGTTGGGCAGTCACAGGAGCTGTTGGTAGTCGATAGTCCCAGAGACTAGTTTAAACATACCAATAGTTGGGGCAGAGGAGATGGTTGGGCTGAGGCCATTGAACCAGAGTGGTGCTCGATAAGCAAAAGACCGTTGTCCCTGTGAAGTGTGACAGTGGGGGACTTTCAGTAGCTGTAGCGTGGATCTCCTAAGGCACCGTTTGTTAATTCGGTGTTGTAACAGTTGAGACCCCAGAAGGTGCAAGGCCAAGGTAGATTTTTTGACCATGGAGCAGGTGAGAAACTTTATGCAGTTTGATAGTTGGAGCCAGCTGGTCTCAGTGTACAGGTCACATGTGCGGGTGAGACGGTGAGCACCAGTGATGAGCCGATATGCTTTATTTAAGGCAGTTGAGAGGCGTCTAAGGGTTGTGGTTGTGGCCGAGCCATAAATGATGAGACCATAGTCTATTACAGAGATCACAGAGCTCAGGACTGCAACCTTCAAAGCTTCTGGCATGAAGTGTGGTCTGTGTTTGTAGAGGAGATCAAGCCGTGTATTAGCAGCTCTAGCTACATTATCTACATGAAGTCCATAGAAGAGATAAGGGTCAAGCTGAATCCTTAAGTATTTGAAGGACATCACCTGATTTAGAGTGTTGCCCTGGGTGGTGGAGATAGCCAAGTGGTGTAGCTTGTGTGGGTTATGAGAGCTGCAGAAGAGCATAGATCTGGTTTTCTTGCCATTGAGGACCAGTTTATGATTAAGAAACCATGACTCTATGAACTGAAACCAAGTTGAAGGTTGTGTTGAAGAGTTGCAGGATCTTTGTGAGTGGAGAATACAACAGCATCATCGGCATATAGTATGAATCTGCTCCAGAGCAGTGTGGGGGAGGGAGTTTGAAAGCGGCTAAAGGAGGGTCCCAGTATGGATCTCTGTGGGACACCAGTGAACAGGCAGGGTGTTAGAAAGAACGTCCATAATATTTACTCTCTGTGACGGTTTTTCAGTAGCTTTTAAACCAGAGAGAAAGAGTCAGGTGATAGCCCGGCATTCAGTAGTTGGTGTATTAGTAGTCCATGGTGTACTGTATGAAGGCCTTGGAGAGTGCGATGAAAACGGCCCCTGTGAGAAGGCCGTTGTCAAGGGATTTGTGCAAGCTCCAGTGAACTCAAGAAGGGCTGTGGTGGTGCTGGACCTTTCCGGAAGCCGTGTTGTTGTGGACAAGGTATATTGTATTTATCCAAGTGGTCAGTAAGTTGATCAGCCATGATGCGCTCAAGTGCCTTAGAGAGTGGGGGCAGTATGGAGATAGGGCAATAATTTGAGTGAAGTGTCTTGTCCCCACTTTTATGGACAGGTGTCACGGTGGCTGTTTTCCATAGGTCCGGGAATTTTCCACAGCTGAGAGAGAGGTTTAGGATTTTTGTTAATGGATGAATTACCTCATTGAGGGTGAGCAACAGAAGCTTAAGGGTCCAGGGTGTTGCTACTAGATCTAGATTTAGAGAGAGCTGCAGTAATATAGTGGTGAGCTTCATTCAGCCTTACCTTCCTGAAGTAGAAGAAGGGATAGTTAGACTGAGGGGCTGAGGTATTTGGGGAGTAGGCCCTATTATCAAAAAAGTCATGGGGTAGGACAGCACTAAGGTCTGAAAAAGCCGTGTTAAAGATGTTTGCGATCACCTTGGGGTCAAGGGTTGAGGATCCATCAACCATTAACATGGCCAGAGAGGTTTTGGCTGCTTCCTGTGACATCCTTGATATTGTCCCAGAAAGCACGACCATTTCCCCATGTATTGGTGAGAGCATCTTTGTAATAGGTGGATTTCTTTAGCCGTATGGCTTTTGTGCAGGCATTTCATGCTTGTTTGTAATTTTGGATGTCCAGTTGTTTGCCAGTGGCCCTGGCAACTGCCCAGAGGTGATCCCTTAGTTTCAGCTGTGAGAGAAGAGCCACGGTGACCCAAGGGTTAGAGAGAGATTTTGATTTGCGCCTTTTAGCAGGGGCAAAGAGGTCGCAGGCTTTATTGAAAATTGAGATGAAGTGATCAAGAGCCAAGTTAACATCTGTTGCTTCATAGATTGGTAGCCAGTCTTGTAGAAGGAGGTGTTGTTTGAGATGTGGAAGTTTTCCATGAAGAAGGACTCTGCTAGCGATAATTTTGGGAGGGGGCTTAAGGAATTTGTTAGACTGTGCACACATGACTGGGGAGTGGTCACTGAGTGAGTCTGGGAGAATGGTCTACGAGAAATCCTTGTGGGGTGAGTGGTGAGGACCCAATCCAAGAGGGTACTGGTGCCAGTCTTGTAGTTAATCCTAGTAGGGGAATTTACCATTTGCGTGAGGTTAGCAGCTGAGATGGAGTCTTTAGGCACTGGCTTTCGATGCTAACCAGTTTATGTTGAAATCCTAGTAGAATAAGTTCAACTGGAAGGATGAGAGTTGATAAAGTTTAGGACATCATTGAATCCATGTTTAGGGTCCCTGGGTGGGATGTATATGGAGACAATAGTCAGGGCTTTATGGTTGGGACCTAGGATGATTTTTATTGGCAGAATCTGGGCTGAGGCAGAAAGTGATGGAGTTGCTACAGGGTGCCAAGACAGGGAGTCTTTGATATAGATTGCGCAACCACGGCCTTTTTTGGATATCCAGTCCAGCCTGTGGACATTGTAGCCCTGTATTGTTACTGCTGAGTCAGGAACTTTAGGTGTCAGCCAAGTTTCCACCACTGCAAGGATGTCAGGGTTGTATTGGCACATGAAGGCTTGGAGTGCATCCAGCTTGGTAGTAGGGCTGCAGATATTAATAGTTGCAAGGATAAGGGCATCTGGAGTTTGTGTGTGGCCTGAGCTTCTAGGGCCAGGACTGGGATGGACGCTGCCTGAGATGAGAAGGAGGAGGAGTAGGAGTTTTAAGGAGCAGAGTCGCAGCTCTTTGAGAGATAGTTTTGGTTGTTGTTTCCTGGAGTAGAGGTTGCAAGGTTCCAGGCGGTGTCCCATATGAACCGCAAGGTGGTACAGTGTAGAGAGGTGGCCACACTTATTGAGAGTAGTGGTCGGGTTAAGTAACCAGGAATATCCAATCGGTTCGCCAAGCACAACACTCGAGTGGAAGTGGAAGTTCTCTTGGAGTAGCAGTGGAAACCAGAGTAGAGGGTGGCGGGGGTGGGGTGGCGGTGGCTAGGACCAGGGGAGAGAGAGAGGGGCCTGGGAAAGGAGGAGGAGGAGAGGTGAGAGAAAGGCAGAGAGAGCCCACATGGCTTACGTACTAGATAAAGAGATAGAGATATAGCCCTCTAGTGGTGAGAGGATATAATCTGCTAATGGAAAAGTCAACAAGCTCTAAATTCACTTCTAATATCAACTCAAAAAGTTAAAATGACTGTAAGGAATAAACAAATTATTAAACACTAGCACATAAATTCAACTAGAGACACAGAGGGAGATACAGTAGTTAGTCTTTAGGAAGTCTGAAATTAAGTCTTTGACCACACCCTCCATAATCTTTCCTAACAGAGATGATATACGTACTGGCCTAAAGTTGTCAGGTTTGATCTTGGGCCTTTATAAAATGGAAATTATTATAGCAGTTTTCCAATCCAGAGGTACTGAGCCTGTGTCTAAGGAAGCCTGGAAGATGCAAGTAATTGGCAGTGCCAGAACATCAGCTAATTTGTGTAGGACTTTAGGGTGTTATTCCTCGGGAAAGGTGATTTATTGATATCAATCTTTGTAAGCCGATCAAGTACATCTTTGGGGTTAATAATAATTTTCCCAGGAATGGATAGTTCCTTACCAACGTGTGATACTGAATTACTATTGTTGTAAACTGACACAAAAATATCTATTCTGAATATCAGCCATTTCTAAGGTGGTAGCTGTCTGCCCTGAGTCATTCAAACATGGGCCTATCACACTATGGCCTTCTTTCATACTGTTAATGTAGGAAAATGATTATTTTTGTTATCATTCACCCTGTTTGCTAAATCCACCTCAAACTGTGCTTTTGCTTTTCACATGTTTGCCATGATATTCCTAACACATTCTCTGGAGGCCTGATGAGCCCCAATTGACCTGCTGAGTTTTAGTTTTTATACATTCTGTTTTTCCTGTTTATCATTCTTTTGATGGCTGCATTCAGCCATGCAGGGTTTTTTTTTTTGATACTAGTGTCATACTTTGGCACACTTGGTATATAGGTTTTAAAAAGACTTGTTATTCTAGTCAACAGCCATTTCCACATGTCCTGTACAGATAACCCCTTGAATTCATTTTTCCAGTCCCATAACAACCGTTGGGTTCTAATGCTTAAGAAGCCTGCTCTCTGAAAATTTAACTTAGTTGTGGTACCTGAATTCTTGGTAAATGCAGATTCCCTGATGCTAAAGTGGACAGAACAGTGGTCACTGTTACCCAAAGGGCTATTAACCTGGATTTTATTAACTGTATTACCCATATTGGTAAGCACTAGATCTAGGATTCTAGTTCCTCTAGTACTACCTAGGACTAGTTGTTCAAGTCCCATCTGATCGCAGATATCCAAATACTTCTTGTCCATGTTGCTACCTCCTTGCCCCTTCATTCAATCTATACTAGGTAGGTTAAAGTCCCCCACCAGCAGTATTCTGTCTGCTGGGTTCAAATCACCTATTATCTTTAGTAGTGCCTCATCATCATCAGATGACATAGAAGGAGAAGTATACAGCAGTCCTAAAATGATCCTGGTACCTTTATGAGGAAGTAGCTTTACCCATAATAGTTCTAGAGCACCCATATCCCACTGTAGCTCCTCACAATGTATGGATTCATGCACATACATGGCTATTCCTCCCCTCTTCCTGTGGACTCTAGATTTAGAAAACAAATTATATCCTGGCACTTTTTTTCCCACAAGTCATTATCATCCCACCAGGTTTCCGTAACTAGTGCCAAATGGATATTCTAAGAGTGTAACAACAGTTTAAATTCATCATATTTGTTAATCAGACTCCTAGCTTTAAATAAGAACTGCCTTCCATTCAGGGGTTTCTTTTGGAGTTGCAGTAGTGTTAATACCACTGCTTAAGTTATTTTCCAAGCTCCCTCTTTTTCAGTTTAAATGAAATTTTATCACTTTATGATGGGTATAAGTAGTGGCCCTATACATGATGCATAGGTGCTTGTGGCAGTTAAAGCATTAGAAATACCTGAGAAAAGGGCCTGGGTTTAATATGACAAGAACCAGTGTACTAGGCACGTTTAGTAACAGTAAGCAGGGACCCTAAGGTCAATTGTTAGTAGGAGAAACAGAGCAGCAGCCACGAGACTACCTTGTTGAAAGACGTTGGGTAGTTAGGATAAGGGAGTGCTAGGTGGGGAACCGATAAGCATTGAGCTGAGTAATGTGCTGTTTAAGGGCAAGCTTGAACTGGTTCAACTCAGGCAGCCCAGGGATTGCAAGGGGTAGTTCGCTAAACCAGATTAGGGCCCCATGGGTGAAGTTCCTCATGGTCTGTGTGGTTCTGTAATGTAGAATGTGCAGAGAGTTTATTGCTACACTCCTAGTGGCGTGGTGGGTTTTGGGGGGTGTAGTAGGGATTGGATGTATGGGGGAGTGTGAAGGCCTTCTTCCCAAGAAGGCAGGTTTGGTACCTGATCCTATGTTTTAGGGTTAGCCACTGCTTCCATAAAACTCGCAGGTGTGTGTGTCGGGCTGCTGCTAGGACCAGGTAGCATGCCTTGTTTAGGATGATCTTGATTCTTGAGAGGGTGGTATCCACTGTAGCTCCATAGATTACTTGGCCATAGTCCAGTGTGGATAGAACTGAGGAGGCCATGGCATGATTCCTTGTTTCAGGTGTCATGTAGTGCTTGTGGCAGTACAGGGCCCTAACATTTTACTAGCTATGCTCACCACATGGTCCATATGTTTCACGAACATTAGAGGGATGTCTACATAAATGTCCAGATACTTAAAATTGTTGACCTCTTCTAAAGTTTTACCAAGTTGATTGTGGCTGGGGTAGTAGTTTATTTATTCTTAGGTGACTAGTAAATTGCACAGATTTTTTTTTATGGTTTAAAAGAAGTTTATTTTGCAGGAACCAGTGCTCAAGTGATGTGACGTTTTTCTGCAGCACCAGGCTGTGCAATGGAGAAAGAGTAATGTGTGCTCTAGGACAGCTCAGATTCCAGTTGTTTGTTGGTGCACCTGGTTAGTGTGATCAGAATGGTATTCTAGGCAGCCTGGGTTCAAGTCCCAGCTGAAGCACTTACTTCTTTCTCCCCTCTGTTTGTATGTGTTTCATAAATATGCACACTGCACCCACTTGATTGAAAATGTAGTAATTATTCGTGCAGCAACAGGTTGTGCATTGGAGAAAGAGTAACATGTGCTCTGGGACAGCCCACATTCCAGTTGCCTTCATGGTGCAGCTGGTTAGCCTAACTGGAATGGTATTTCAGGTGGTCTGGGTTCAAGTCCCAGCTAAGGCGCTTACTTATTTTTCCCCCTCTGTTTGCATGTGTTCCATAAATATGCACACCACACTCACTTAATTAAAATGTAATAATTATTTGTGCATCACCACAGTGTGCATTGGTAAACGAGTAATGTGTGCTCCTGAACAGCCCAGGTTCCAGCTGCCTTGGTGGTGTAGCTGGTTAATGCAAGCAGAATAGCATTCCAGGTGTCCTTGGTTGAAGTCCTAGCTGAAGCATTTACTTCTTTCTGTCCTCTGTTTGTATGCATTCCATAAATATGCACACCACACTCACTTGATTGAAACTGTAGTAATTATTTGTGCAGCAACAGATTGTGCATTGGATAAAGAGTAACGTGTGCTCTGGGACAGCTCAGGTTTCAGTTGCCTTGGTGGTGCAGCTGGTTAGCATGGCTGGAATTATATTATGGGTGACCTGGGTTCAATTTACAGTGTCAGTGGCTCAGTAGGTAGTACACTCGCCTCTGAGGCTGGGAGATCAGAGGGCTGTGGGTTCAGTTCCCACATCAGGCACTTGGGTTAATATCCCAGTACTGACACTGTAGTGCAGCATGAGAGGGGTGCTGCACTTCTGGGTGCCGTCTTTCAGATGAGACGTTAAACGAGGTCCCATCTGCCTGGATTGGTGGTAGTTCAGGTGGATGTTAAAGATCCCACGGCACTTCTCGAAAAGAGTAGGGGAATTTCCCCGGTGTCCTGGCCAAATTTCCCTCATTCACTAAAAATACCACCAACAGCTTAATCTGGTTCAAGGTCAGTTGGCATTCATCTGTATCCCTCTCCCCCGGGTCGTGCCTGAAAATAGGCAGGATTTGTCTAGTGCACTTACCCGGTAAACAAAAACTAAATAAATAAATAAAATTCCCAGCTGAGGCAGTTACTTCTTTCTCCCCTCCATTTGTATGTGTTCCATAAATATGCTCACCCCACCCACTTGATTGAAATTAAGGTGGCAAATCCATTTTATGAAGGGTAAGGGAGAGAGGAAGGTAGGCAGATATAAAAAGGAAGCTGTAGAGTAATGGAGAAGAGCAGCTAATGAGAATACTGGTAGAAGGGAAATAGGAAACACCCTAGTTAGGTTACGGTAATAAATACATTTTAGATACTCTAAGGAAGGGCATGTAGTTAATTAAGCATAGACAGAAGACAGAAGCAGACAAGGCAGCTTCAATAGAAAAAATGGTTAAGCAGGCAATGAGATGGGAGTGGTGCAAAACATGTGGCGCCACAGTCTTTGGGGACAACCTCTCGAGACTGTGGTGCTGCACCATTTGCACTCACCTGTCTGCGTTGAAGGCAGAGGTTGCTGGACTCCAAGACAAGCTGGCAAGGATGCAGAGACTCCTTTGCCCACCCGGGGCCACCAAGTATGCCACCACTACCTCAGGGATACCTAGACAAAGGCATAATGGCTGGACCACTGAGGGCTCTAGAAGGGTGGTGGTGACAGTTTGAGTACACATTCCCCAGCCTGTGCCAGTACAAAATTCCTTCAGCATATTGGTGGGGCATGACAGCTGAGAGAAAGTACTTAAAGAAATGGCTAGGCAGGATGTGGGGTGGCCCTCAGAAGGGAAGGCCCCAAGGTGGGAGGAAGAGGCTCCCAGATGAGGAGGAAGCAGATGCTGGTAAGGGACTCTATCATTAGGGAGATAGACTTAGGGGAGAGAGCTGGAGAGTAGGGAGAGGTAAAGTGTCTCCTGGAATGTTGGCTTGATTGGATAGTGTGCTGATCCAGTGGACTGATCAGCCAGCAGGTCACAAATAGCAACTAGATGCCATTTGGAAAGCAGTATAAAAGACAGGAACCCCAGAGCAAATGCCCTGAGGCAAGGATTACCTAAAAGGGCATTGACGATACAGCCACATTTTAAAGAGAAACACTACTGCACATAGCCCAACATTGTAAGGCATCATGGGAAGCATATGCATATGTCTTTTGCATAGCTCTTCTACTATGACTTCCCAGGACCCAAACAAATAAGACTGTCCTAAGTCTGGCTGGCTCACTCTCTCTGGGCTGAGACACCGATATTCTACCTTCTAGGTCCTGTGCAATGCCACTGATGAAGATGTTGAATAGGACCGGTCCCAGCACTGATCCCTGTGGTACCCCACTTGTTACTCTTCCCTCTGTGGAGTGATAGCCATTTACCACCACCCTCTTTGTCCTGTCACCCAGCCAGTTACCTACCCACTGCACTACTATCCTTCTCACTCCCATATTCCCTAGTTTGCTTAATAGCCTTCCATGTGGCACAATGTTGAAGGCCTTGCTCCTGTTGAAGTGGAGGAGGTGGCTGAGACAGTCCTGAGGCTGTAACATATTGTGACCTTGACCCAGGTCCAACTTGATTTTTGGTTGAATGTATGGACCTGGTAGGGCTTGTTGTTCTGAGATTGTCCATAGCTCTTGGGGAGTGGGGTCTTTCCTATGGTACTGAAGGTGCCCTTGGTTAGACCTCTATTAAAACATCTTCAATGGACCTGGAGTGTCTCAGCAACTATAGACTGGTATCAAACCTCCCATTTTTAGGGAAGGTATTAGAGAAAGTGGTGGCCATCCAGACTGAGAAATGTCTTGCCTCCTCCATCACTTATGAACGCTTCCAGTCTGGGTTCAGAATCAGGCATAGCACAGCAAAAAACCTGGTGAAGGTGCTGAATGATGTCCTAATGTGAGAGAGAGGTGAGAATATACTATCTTGGTCCTCCTGGATCTCTTAGCAGCATTTGACACTGTGAACCATGAGGTGCTGCTGGACCACCGGCGATACTGGTGCAGCCTAACTGATAATGTCATCAATTAGTTTAGGTCCTACATCATGGGCAGAGTGCAAGAAAAGGGTGATGATGGACTTAGCCTCTTCTAACCCGATGCCTCTGCACTGTGAAGTGCAGCATGGGTCGGTCCTGTTACCCTTGTTGTTCACAGTGTACATGCTGCCATTGAGAGACATTATCAGGTGATACAATCTATATTTTCATTGCAATGCTGATGATACCCAGCTGTACTTATCCTGTGCACCTGGAAGCTAGATGGTGGACTCTTTTTAACACCTGTCTGGAAGAAATCCTGAACTGAATGGCTCACAGTTAGCTATGACTCAACACAAACAAGACTGAGGTACTGGTGGTGGATCCAGGTTGATGCTGTGATTGGTGAGGTGGGGACTCAGAAATCCCACTGAACTGGTATTGGGGATATTTCCTAGATCCTCTCCATTTGGATTAAGGATCTGGGCGTGATTCACAATGATGACCTGACACTTGATGTGCAGGTGTCAGCAATCATCAAAAGTGGCTTTTATCATCCAAGGAACATTACTCAGATCCAGGACCTGATACCAGAAGAGGACCTGACCACCCTGGTGAATGAGTTTGTCATGTCCAGACTGGATTACTGCAGTGCCTTGTACCTTGGACTTTCTGGAGGCAACCTCCACAGACTGCAGCTGGTGCAGATCTTGGCAGCTAGATCGCTGATGGGCATTTTGAGGTTAGAACATATTACACCTGTCCTTTGTGAAATGCACTGGCTGCCATTAATGTGGAGGACTGCCTTCAAGGTTGGATTACTGACCTATAAAGCCCTGCAAAAAGGAGGGAACCAGATTACCTGCAAGACCTTCTTGTTCTTTACTGCCCATCCTGAACTCTCTATTCCACTGTGGGTTGCCTCACTGTGGTCTTGAGGGCAAGGCTGCGGCATTCTGGAGACTACATTTTTAGTGGCCACACCAACCCTGTGGAACTGTCTGCTTAGACATCTATGGGAGGCACCCTTAGTCGAAACCTTTTAAAAAAGGTTTAAAAATGTTTCTGTTCAACCAGGCTTTTAATATATATGTGAACAGACTATTATTATATTGCACTATTTTAAGGAATGATAGATAGAAGTGCATATTGCACTGTGCTGCATGTTTACTTGTTATGTACTGCATAGAGTTTATTTGATGTAAGGCTGGTTTTATATTTTTGTTAAGCACTCTGAGCCCCAGGGAAGGGGCCCTATATAAATAAAGTTAGTTTCTTTCTTTCTTTCTTTCTTTCTTTCTTTCTTTCTTTCTTTCTTTCTTTCTTTCTTTCTTTCTTTCTTTCTTTCCTTCCTTCCTTCCTCTTCTTTCTATTGCTCTCTCTATATATTCTCTAGTTCTCTCTCAATCTTTATCTTTCTCTAGCTATCTAGATGTGTCTCTCTCTCTCTCTGTCTCTCTCTATCTCTCTCTCTCTCTCTCTCTCTCTCTCTCTATATATATATATATATATATATCTCTAGCTATCCGTAGCTATCCAGCTCTCTATCTACCCCTTTCTCACTCTCTGTCTCTCTATCTTTTTTGCTTCAAATAGCTGGACCCCCCCACCTCAGGAGAAAAATACTGCATCAAATGAGCCCACCGATCACTGCATCCCCAGTCCCCGCCTGATGGAAAACAGAGGGCTATTATTTTTGCATTGTTTGAATTACTTGCATAAAATATGGATTCAATGTATGGCATGGGCCAACAGATTTTTGATGCAGAAGGGCAAGTCATTCTTCATTTATAGTGACACTAGCCCCATGGTTAGGGAATGGCAGTCAGCCCTGTATTAAGCTAGTATCAAATTTTATATGAGGTACCCTGCATGTTTATTTGTGCCAGTGGTGTCCAGCACCATGAAGTACTCAGCAGATCAAGCCAGGTCTGTGCTACTTAACCATTACTGGCAGTTGTTCTCGACCTCTGTCCAGGAGAACAATACTTCAGGGACTTTCCCCATCAATTTGTGGAGGAAGATGCAGACAGTTCTTAACTCTGTAGGTCTTCAGGGTGTTAGGATGTAGCGTGGATTCCAGATGTTTTTTCTTTAATACCTGCCTTGCTTTTGGACTGCTACTAGTTTTGGGAGAGCGTCACCTGTTTAGTTAGCTGGATTGTTAGTTTTGGTTTATGAATACTGCATTCAGTGGAGACAAAGATGCCTATCATTTATGGAACTTGCCATGTCTCTGTTTGGTTGTTCAACCATCACTGGATCAATCCTGGATTAAGGATTATTTACCAACAGAAAAATGGATTGCCGGTGACTAGAAAATGCCCTGTATGATCTGTGGACTTAATTTCCCTTTTGGCTCCTTGGATTGTTTTAAGTCTCAGTGGTTAGACCCTTTCTTCATGCCCAGTGATGTTCTGCTAAGTTTCTGTACTTCTGGGCTAGTTATGTGTGTGATGGAGGTCCATGAACATGAACTAATTTAGACTGTTGGATGTTGATGACTTTTTTGAGTATTTGGATCGAATCCTTCATTGGAGTGCTGGATTTAGCAGTGGACCCATATTTCAGTTTTCCTAGCACAGGATGGATTGCAGGTCTTGAAAGAACCTAGTACAGAATGACAGGGGATCACAGAAGCAACTTTCTGATGGGTGCAAAGTGAGATCATTCCTTTATTTTACTCACTTCCCTTCCCTTCCTCTTCCCACCCCCCCCAATTCCCTTATTGTCTTCCCTCTATTCCTTCATATCCGAGCTCTTGAGTTGCTGCTTTCTGTCCCTGTAAGGTATACGTAAATTGGCTGGGGCATGGTAACTGGAGCACATGCCCATGTCCTGAACCGCCACAGCTTTTATTACAATTAGATGGCCTTGGATCATGGTCCGGGGTTTTCCACTGGTCCCCGCCCCCTCTTGCAGAAAGGGGATTGGGGATGCTGTTCAAATTGTTTGTTAGTGTTAGTATTTTAAGATTGCTGTTACTGTTTTTTTTTTATTTAAGCCAATGATTTGTAATTTACATATTCAAGGTGGTGTTTTGCTATTGGGGATCATAGAGGGTTTGCCAGAGAGCTAGAGTTACTGAATGAAGGAGTGAGTGGCTTTTTACCTTCTCTCATCTGGATAAGCTGGGTACATTTTAGTTCACTAGTGCTTGGCCCTTTATGGCTGTTACACAGTTAAAGTGCCTGGCTTGGAATATTAAAGGGGATTCTGCTCCATTTAAGTGCACCCAAATCCTTAAGCATCTTGCTATATATAAACCTTGTATAGCGATACTTCAGGAGACACCGTTTTCAGCTAAGGATACACATTTTTTCAGACACCTATGGGTTGGTCAGTCCTTTTTGTGCTGGTATAAGCTGTCATAGAGTGGAGGTTTTGATTTTGGTGTGAAAGCATCTGCCTTTTCAAGTCCTTAAGGAACATGGAGACCCAGGAGGTTGCTTTCTCTTTCTGCATGCATTGAAACATAGACTTTGATGGCAGATAAGGACCACCTGCCCCCCTCCAGTCTGCTGGGTTTCCCTATCTATTTGATAAGCTGCAGATCCTAGCTAACCAACAGCCTACTTCTTCCTACCCCCCATCAGAATTGCCTTATGTCTGTCCCTCACATTCTTTAATTTCCCTAATGTTTTTGACCCCACAACATCCTCAGGAAGACCGTTCCATGTGTCCACCATCCTCTCTGTGTAAAATACTTCCTCACATTACCCCTGAGCCATCCCCCTCTATCTTCAAATTGTGTCTTTCTTCTTGCACATCTTGTTTCCTGAAAGATGCTAGCCTCTTGGACTTTGTTGATTCCCTTGAGATACTTGAACGTTTCTATCATGTCACACTCTCTACAGCACTCCCACTACTTGAGGAGGCCCACTGCCATACATGTGATATTGTCTCTGATCGCTCCGTATTCCCTCTTGCTTATGGGTTAACTGTTGTACACAACATGGCACAATCTCCAACTGTGCTACAGCACTCTGTTACTTGGGGAGGTTCTTTGCTATAATAACCCCCTCTTGCAGGTAGAGCTTACTAGGTTAGTCTCCTGGTGTCTGGTTCTGCCAGCCCTGGATCCATGGTGCCCTGAGATGTTCTTGCCAGGCTGGTGAGCCTGTTTGGTCTGAGGTGCAGAGGACCTATTTTAATAATTGATGCTCTGCCATCTAGTGGCACAGCACAGTTCACACTAGACAAGCCGCACAGCTCCCTCTATTTCTGCCTCTGTTGACTACAGGGCACGCTTTTAGTGTGTTCAGACTCCTGGAATCTTGAAGCACATGTAGGGGCTTGGACACCTACTGGGAATCAAAGAGAAGTGGGCTATCTAAATGAATGCATAACTGTAAATGACGTGCATCGTTGCTTTAAATGTTCAAGACTGCTCTGTGCATGATTTCTGTCTGCTGCAGTGGGAACTTAGTGCTACAGCACTAGCAATAGGCAAACCAGGACTCACTCAGTGCCCATTCCACAACTGGATAACAGCCATGGCTCCTGGGTAGGGTGTGTGAACGTTGTTCTTGGTGCCTTTAGTGTTAATCAATGGGGTAACAAGGAATCCTAATGCCTATTAAGTTCTGTGATGGATAGCTGAATTGTTCAGTGTGGAGTGGGGTTTCCCCAAGGTGGTTAGGGAGAAAGCTGCTCATGGGAGTTTGAGGCACAGGCTCACTGAGGAAAGAGGAGAGCTGAGAGTGAGCAAAAGAGACATTTGGGAAGTTGGCCCATGGCTTCCACTGTGACAGCAGTGAAACTTGCTGAAGTCTTCCACTACTGGGAAAGACAGAATTCTAGTTTCCAGTTGCAAAAAAATGATTTGGCACTCTGAGAATAGCCCTTAGTCAGTGGTGGTGGTGGGGGGGCTGGGACTGAGTATCTAGAGCTTGAACTGTATTCCAGTAACCAATACCAGCATTGTGAGCTGCCCACTGAGATGCTGTTGCCGAGTGAGCCAGAAAGTTTGCTACCAAAAAGTATGAAATTTTGCATAGACTATTTGCACTGTCTGCTAGTGAATGCTCCCAATGCAATGGGAGAGACCCAGGAAATGTTACTGGGATGTATTTACAGTCCAAACTTATACACCCTGGCTTTGTTTACTCAATTAATGGATATTATTACAAGTGCTGGTTGCCACACATACTCTCCCTGACAGAGGAGATCTGTTCTCTGCCTGCTCGATCTGCTCCCTCCCCAGCTGACTCCCAATGACTCACTCGCACCATGAACATGGGTTACCAGTATGGCAGGAGGTAAGGCATACATGCCTCAGCTCTCCATGCCACTGAGACAGCTTGGAGTCCCAGATTTGAAACTGGACTCAGGTTTACCACCCTGGTATTATACAACTGACACAGACATAACCCAAGTACTCCCATGTAGGAGTCCTGGATCTGAGTATGAATTCATGTTTACCACACTTGTATTATACTAAAGATACAGACATTACCCCTCTGCACTGCCACAGGGGAGATGCAAGTCAGATAACAGGTTTAGCTTCCCACTCTGAGATCATCAGGGCTTGTCAGCATCTGTCCTACAAGTAACATTTGCCAGGCTACCTACTGTACTTACTGTTGCTGGGGCTTTCTTCAGGAGACTGCTTGTGTAAGGTCTCATCCTTGCTCACTGACTCCAATATTGAGTCATTGTCGTCTTCTTTCACAATCAATGTCTAGTAGTTTTCTGGAACTGGAAATTCTGCTACTATTAGGAGAACAAAGGTAAATCAGAGATAAGGGCAACCACCGGCATTCGCCCAGTGACAGAGACACAGTCTCCTGCACTGCAACTAGGGAGATCTGAGTTTGAGAATATACTCTGGTTTCTCCCAGTGATTCCAATCTTGTAAACATAACCCTCAGTATTTCCACCTGGCAGATCCAGGTGTTACATTAACAATTATTATCCTCGTTGCTCTCTGACAACAAGAGGAAAACTCTGACTGAGCAGGCTTCAGGATTTGAACCATAGCATCAGTTATATGGTGGTTTCAGTTCTGTCACTGCTGACAGAATCAGTGACTTGCAAAGCCCTGCTGTAGCTTTTTCCAATTATTCTGGGGTGCAGTCCAAAGCCTTATGCCTGCGCCTCTATTCAGCCTGGTCAACATGCCAGAGGAGGATACAGATTTTTACCCTTTGAGCTAGACTCAGGCAATGCATACACAGATCAAAGTTAGCTTCACTATATCTCTACATGCTGCTAGACCCAAACAATTCATACATAGATCACAGTTCACTTCATTATATCTCCACACATGCTGCTAGAATAAAAAAACAATGCATACACAGATCACAGTTAGCTTCAATATATCTCCACACACTGCTAGACCCAAACAATGCATACACAGATCACAGTTAGCTTCATTATATCTCCACATGCTGCTAGACCCAAAAAATGCAGACACAGATCACAGTTAGCTTCATTATATCTCCACACACTACTAGACCAGGACAATGCAGCCACAGAGCAGAGCTAGCTTCATTAAATCATCACATGCTGCTAGACCCAAACAATGCATACACAGATCACAGTTAGCTTAATTATATCTCCACACACTGCTAGACCCAAACAATGCATACACAGATCACAGTCAGTTTCATTATATCTCCACATGCTGCTAAACACAAACAATGCATACACAGATCACAGTAAGCTTCATTATATCTCCACACACTGCTAGACCCAAACAATGCATACACAGATCACAGTCATTTTCAGTTATATCTCCACGTGCTGTTAGACCCAAACAATGCATACACAGATCACAGTTAGCTAAATTATATCTCCACACACTGCTAGACCCAAACAATGCATACAAAGATCACATTTAGCTGCATTATATTTCCACATGCTGCTAGACCTAAACAATGCATACACAGATCACAGTTAGCTTCATTATATCCCCACACAATACCAGACCCAAACAATGAATACACAGATCAAAGTTAGCTTCGTTTTATCTCCATACGCTGCTAGACCCAAACAAAGAATACACAGATCACAGTTAGCTTCATTATACAGTATCTCCACATGCTGTTAGAGCCAAACAAAGCATACACAGATCACAGTCAGTTTCATTAAATCTCCACGTGCTGTTAGACCCAAACAATGCATACACAGATCACAGTCAGTTTCAATATATCTTTATGTGCTGCTAGAGCCAAACAATGCATACACAGATCACAGTCAGTTTCATTATATCTCCACATGCTGCTAGGTCCAAACAATGCATACACTGATCACAGTCAGTTTCATTATATCTCCACCTGCTGCTAGGCCCAAACAATGCAGACACATATCACAGTTAGCTTCATTATACAGTATCTCCACACGTTGCTAGACCCAAACAATGCATACATAGATCACAGTCAGCACATTACATCTCCACAAGTTGCCAGACTCAAACAATGTAGCCACAGATCACAGTTAGCTTCATTATATCTCCACATGCTGCTAGACCAAAACAATGCATACACAGATCACAGTTAGCTTAATTATATCTTGACACACTGCTAGACCCAAACAATACATACACAGATCACAGTTAGCCACACTATATCTCCGCATGCTGCTAGACCCAAACAATGCATACACAGATCACAGTTAGCTTCATTATATCTCCACACACTGCTAGACGCAAACAATGCATACACAGATAATAGTTAGCTTCATTATATATCCACATGCTGCTAGACCCAAACAATGCATACACAGATCACAGTTAGCATCATTATATCTCCACATGCTACTAGACCCAAACAATGCATACACAAATCACAGTTAGCTTCATTATATCTCCACACGTTGCCAGACCCAAACAATGCAGACACAGATCACAGTTAGCTTCATTATATCTCCACACACTTCTAGACCCAAACAATGCACACACAGATCACAATTAGCTTCATTATATCTCCACACACTGTTTGACCCAAACAATGTATACACAGACCACAGTTAGCTTCATTATATCTCCACACGCTGCTTGACCCAAACAATGCATACACAGATCACAGTTGGATTCATTATATCTCCTCACACTGCTAGACCCGAGCAATGCAGCCACAGATCAGAGTTAGCTTCATTATATCTCCACATGCTGCTAGACACAAACAATTCATACACAGATCACAGTTAGCTTCATTATATCTCCACAAACCACCAGACCCAAACAATGCATACACAGATAACAGTCAGTGTCATTACATCTCCACATGCTGCTACACCCAAACAATGCATACACAGATCACAGCTAGCTTCATTATACAGTATCTCCACATCCTGCTAGACTTACACAGATCACAGTTAGCCACATTATATCTCCACATGCTGCCAGAACCAAACAATGCAGCTACAGATCACAGTTAGCTTCATTATATCTCCACACCTCCTCTACACCCAAACAATGCATACACAGATCACAGTTAGCTTAATTAAATACTCCACACACTGCTAGACCCAAACAATGCATACACAGATCACGGTTAGCTTCATTATATCTCCACACACTACAAAACCCAAACAATACATACACAAATCACAGTCAGTTTCATTATATCTCCACATGCTGCTAGATCCAAACAATGCATACACAGATCAAAGTTAGCTTCATTATATCTCCACATGCTGCTAGACCTAAAAAATGCAGACACAGACCACAGTTAGCTTCATTATATCTCCACACACTACTAGACCCAGACAATGCAGCCACAGAGCAGAGTTAGCTTCATTATATCATCACATGCTACTAGACCCAAACAAAGCATACACAGAACACAGTTAGCTTAATTATATCTCCACACACTACTAGACCCAAACAATGCATAAACAGATCACAGTTAGCTGCATTATATCTCCACGTGCTGCTAGACCTAAACAATGCATACACAGATCACAGTTAGCTTCATTATATCCCCACACACTACTAGACCCAAACAATGTATACACAGATCAAAGTTAGCTTCATTATATCTCCACATGCTGCTAGACCCAAACAATGCATAAACAGATCACAGTTAGCTTCATAATATCTCCACATGCTGCTAGACCCAAACAATGCAGCCACAGATCACAGTTAGCTTCATTATATCTCCACATGCTGCTAGACCCAAACAATGCAAAAACAGATCACATTTAGCTTCATTATATCTCCACATGCTGCTAGACCCAAACAATGCATAAAGAGATCACAGTTAGCTTCATTATATCTCCACATGCTGCCAGACCCAAACAATGCATACACAGATCACAGCTAGCTTCATTATACAGTATCTCCACATCCTGCTAGACTTACACAGATCACAGTTAGCCACATTATATCTCCACATGCTGCCAGAACCAAACAATGCAGCCACAGATCACAGTTAGCTTCATTATATCTCCACACTCCTCTACACCCAAACAATGCATACACAGATCACGGTTAGCTTCATTATATCTCCACACACTACAAAACCCAAACAATACATACACAAATCACAGTCAGTTTCATTATATCTCCACACGCTGCTAGATCCAAACAATGCATACACAGATCAAAGTTAGCTTCATTATATCTCCACATGCTGCTAGACCTAAAAAATGCAGACACAGACCACAGTTAGCTTCATTATATCTCCACACACTACTAGACCCAGACAATGCAGCCACAGAGCAGAGTTAGCTTCATTATATCATCACATGCTACTAGACCCAAACAATGCATACACAGATCACAGTTAGCTGCATTATATCTCCACGTGCTGCTAGACCTAAACAATGCATACACAGATCACAGTTAGCTTCAATATATCCCCACACACTACTAGACCCAAACAATGTATACACAGATCAAAGTTAGCTTCATTTTATCTCCACATGCTGCTAGACCCAAACAATGTATACACAGATAACAGTTAGCTTCATTATATCTCCACATGCTGTTAGACCCAAACAATGCATACACAGATCACAGTTAGCTTCATTATATCTCCACATGCTGCTAGACCCAAACAATGCAAAAACAGATCACATTTAGCTTCATTATATCTCCACATGCTGCTAGACCCAAACAATGCATAAACAGATCACAGTTAGCTTCATAATATCTCCACATGCTGCCAGACCCAAACAATGCAGCCACAGATCACAGTTAGCTTCATTATATCTCCACATGCTGCTAGACCCAAACAATGCATAAACAGATCACAATTTAGCTTCATTATATCTCCACATGCTGCTAGACCCAAACAATGCATAAAGAGATCACAGTTAGCTTCATTATATCTCCACATGCTGCCAGACCCAAACAATGCATACACAGATCACAGTTAGCATCATTATATCTCCACATACTGCTAGACCCAAACAATGCATACACAGAACACAGTGAGTTTCATTATATCGCCACACACTGCTAGACCCAAACAATGCATACACAGATCATAGTCAGTTTGATTATATCTCCACATGCTACTAGACCCAAGCAATGCATACACAGATCACAGTTAGCTTCATTATATCTCCACATGCTGCCAGAACCAAACGATGCATACACAGAACACATTGAGTTTGATTATATCTTCACGTGCTGCTAGACCCAAACAATGCATACACAGATCACAATTAGCTTCATTATATCATCACATGCTGCTAGACCCAAACAATGCATACACAGATCAGTTAGCTTCATTATATCTCCACACACTTCTACACCCAAACAATGCATACACAGATCACAGTTAGTTGCACTATATCTCCACATGCTGCTAGACCCAAAAAATGCATTCAGAGATCACAGTTAGCCGCATTATATATCCACATGCTGCTAGACCCAAACAATGCATACAGAGACCACAGTTAGCTTCATTATATCTCCACATGCTGCTACACCCAAACAATACATACACAGATCACAGTCTGTTTCATTATATCTCCAAATGCTGCTAAACGCAAACAATGCATACACAGATCACAGTAAGCTTCATTATATCTCCACACACTGCTAGACCCAAACAATGCATACACAGATCACAGTCAGTTTCATTATATCTCCACGTGCTGTTAGACCCAAACAATGCATACACAGATCACAGTCACTTTCAATATATCTCTACGTGCTGCTAGAGCCAAACAATGCATACACAGATCACAGTCAGTTTCATTATATCTCCACATGCTGCTACACCCAAACAATACATACACAGATCACAGTCAGTTTAATTATATCTCCACATGCTGCTAGACCCAAACAATGCAGACACAGATCACAGTTAGCTTCATTATATCTCCACACACCTCTACATCCAAACAATGCATACACAGATCACAGTTAGCTTAATTATATACTCCACACACTGCTAGACCCAAACAATGCATACACAGATCACGGTTAGCTTCATTATATCTCCACACACTACAAAACCCAAACAATACATACACAAATCACAGTCAGTTTCGTTATATCTCCACACGCTGCTAGACCAAAACAATGCATACACAGATCAAAGTTAGCTTCAATATATCTCCACACACTGGCAGACCCAAACACTGCATACACAGATCACAGTTAGCTTCATTATATCTCCACATGCTGCTAGACCCAAAAAATGCAGACACAGATCACAGTTAGCTTCATTATATCTCCACACACTACTAGACCAGGACAATGCAGCCACAGAGCAGAGTTAGCTTCATTATATCAGCACATGCTGCTAGACCCAAACAATGCATACAAAGATCACAGTTAGCTTAATTATATCTCCACACACTGCTAGACCCAAACAATGCATACACAGATCACAGTCAGTTTCATTATATCTCCACATGCTGCTAAATGCAAACAATGCATACACAGATCACAGTAAGCTTCATTATATCTCCACACACTGCTAGACCCAAACAATGCATACACAGATCAGTCAGTTTCATTATATCTCCACGTGCTGTTAGAACCAAACAATGCAAACACAGATCACAGTTAGCTTAATTATATCTCCATACACTGCTAGACCCAAACAATGCATACACAGATCACATTTAGCTGCATTATATTTACACATGCTGCTAGACCTAAACAATGCATACACAGATCACAATTAGCTTCATTATATCCCCACACACTAGACCCAAACAATGTACACAGATCAAAGTTAGCTTCGTTTTATCCCCATACGCTGCTAGACCCAAACAATGTATACACAGATCACAGTTAGCTTCATTATACAGTATCTCCACATGCTGTTAGACCCAAACAAAGCAAACAGAGATAACAGTCAGTTTCATTATATCTCCACGTGCTGTTAGACCCAAACAATGCATACACAGATCACAGTCAGTTTCATTATATCTCCACATGCTGCTAGGCCCAAACAATGCATACACAGATCACAGTCAGTTTCATTATATCTCCACATGCTGCTAGGCCCAAACAATGCAGACACATATCAGTTAGCTTCATTATACAGTATCTCCACACGTTGCAAGACCCAAACAATGCATACATAGATCACAGTCAGAAACATTATATATCCACAAGCTGCCAGACTCAAACAATGTGGCCACAGATGACAGTTAGCTTCATTATATCTCCACATGCTGCTAGACCCAAACAATGCATACACAGATCACAGTTAGCTTAATTATATCTTGACACACTGCTAGACCCAAACAATGCATACACAGATCACAGTTAGCCACACTATATCTCCGCATGCTGCTAGACCCAAACAATGCATACACAGATCACAGTTAGCTTCATTATATCTCCACACGCTGCTAGACCCAAACAAAGCATACACAGATCACAGTTAGCTTCATTATATATCCACATGCTGCTACACCCAAACAATGCATACACAGATCACAGTTAGCATCAATATATCTCCACATGCTACTGGACCCAAACAATGCATACACAAATCACAGTTAGCTTCATTATATCTCCACACGCTGCCAGACCCAAACAATGCAGACAGAGATCACAGTTAGCTTCATTATATCTCCACACACTTCTAGACCCAAACAATGCACACACAGATCACAATTAGCTTCATTATATCTCCACACACTGACCCAAACAATGTATACACAGACCACAGTTAGCTTCATTATATCTCCACACGCTGCTTGACCCAAACAATGCATACACAGATCACAGTTGGATTCATTATATCTCCTCACACTGCTAGACCCGAGCAATGCAGCCACAGATCAGAGTTAGCTTCATCATATCTCCACATGCTGCTAGACACAAACAATTCATACACAGATCACAGTTAGCTTCATTATATCTCCACAAACCACCAGACCCAAACAATGCATATACAGATAACAGTCAGTGTCATTACATCTCCACATGCTGCTACACCCAAACAATGCATACACAGATCACAGCTAGCTTCATTATACAGTATCTCCACATGCTGCTAGACTTACACAGATCACAGTTAGCCACATTATATCTCCACATGCTGCCAGAACCAAACAATGCAGCCACAGATCACAGTTAGCTTCATTATATCTCCACACTCCTCTACACCCAAACAATGCATACACAGATCACAGTTAGCTTAATTATATACTCCACACACTGCTAGACCCAAAAAATGCATACACAGTTCACGGTTAGCTTCATTAAGTCTCCACACACTACAAAACCCAAGCAATACATACACAAATCACAGTCAGTTTCATTATATCTCCAGACGCTGCTAGACCCAAACAATGCATACACAGATCAAAGTTAGCTTCAATATATCTCCACACGCTGCTAGACCCAAACAATGCATACACAGATCACAGTTAGCTTCATTATATCTCCACACACTACTAGACCCGGACAATGCAGCCACAGAGCAGAGTTAGCTTCATTATATCATCACATGCTGCTAGACCCAAACAATGCATACACAGATCACAGTTAGCTGCATTATATCCCCACACACTACTAGACCCAAACAATGTATACACAGATCAAAGTTAGCTTTGTTTTATCTCCACATGCTGCTAGACCCAAACAATGCATACACAGATCACAGTTAGCTTCATTATACAATATCTCCACATGCTGTTAGACCCATACAATGCAGCCACAGATCACAGTTAGCTTCATTATATCTCCACATGCTGCTAGACCCAAACAATGCATAAGGAGATCACAGTTAGCTTCATTATATCTCCACATGCTGCCAGACCCAAACAATGCATACACAGATCACAGTTAGCGTCATTATATCTCCACATACTGCTAGACCCAAACAATGCATGCACAGAACACAGTGAGTTTCATTATATCGCCACACGCAGCTAGACCCAAACAATGCATTCACAGATCATAGTCAGTTTGATTATATCTCCACATGCTGCTAGACCCAAACAATGCATACACAGATCACAGTTAGCTTCATTATATCTCCACATGCTGGCAGAACCAAACAATGCATACACAGAACACATTGAGCTTGATTATATCTTCACGTTCTGCTAGACCCAAACAATGCATACACAGATCACAATTAGCTTCATTATATCATCACATGCTGCTAGACCCAAACAATGCATACACAGATCAGTTAGCTTCATTATATCTCCACACACTTCTACACCCAAACAATGCATACACAGATCACAGTTAGCCGCACTATATCTCCACATGCTGCTAGACCCAAACAATGCATTCAGAGATCACAGTTAGCCGCATTTTATATCCACATGCTGCTAGACCCAAACAATGCATAGAGAGACCACAGTTAGCTTCATTATATCTCCACATGCTGCTACACCCAAACAATACATACACAAATCACAGTCAGTTTCATTATATCTCCACACACTGCTAGACCCAAACAATGCATACACAGATCAAAGTTAGCTTCAATATATCTCCACACACTGGTAGACCCAAACACTGCATACACAGATCACAGTTAGCTTCATTATATCTCCACATGCAGCTAGACCCAAAAAATGCAGACACAGATCACAGTTAGCTTCATTATATATCCACACACTACTAGACCAGGACAATGCAGCCACAGAGCAGAGTTAGCTTCATTATATCAGCACATGCTGCTAGACCCAAACAATGCATACAAAGATCACAGTTAGCTTAATTATATCTCCACACACTGCTAGACCCAAACAATGCATACACAGATCACAGTCAGTTTCATTATATCTCCACATGCTGCTAAACGCAAACAATGCATACACAGATCACAGTAAGCTTCATTATATCTCCACACACTGCTAGACCCAAACAATGCATACACAGATCACAGTCAGTTTCATTATATCTCCACGTGCTGTTAGAACCAAACAATGCAAACACAGATCACAGTTAGCTTAATTATATCTCCATACACTGCTAGACCCAAACAATGCATACACAGATCACATTTAGCTGTATTATATTTACACATGCTGCTTGACCTAAACAATGCATACACAGTTCACAATTAGCTTCATTATATCCCCACACACTACTAGACCCAAACAATGTACACAGATCAAAGTTAGCTTCGTTTTATCCCCATATGCTGCTAGACCCAAACAATGTATACACAGATCACAGTTAGCTTCATTATACAGTATCTCCACATGCTGTTAGACCCAAACAAAGCAAACAGAGATAACAGTCAGTTTCATTATATCTCCACGTGCTGTTAGACCCAAACAATGCATACAAAGATCACAGTCAGTTTCAATATATCTTTACCTGGGGATCTGGACACCCTGGAAAGCTGGGCTCACACATGGAAATTAAATTTCAATATCACCAAGTGCAAGGTGTTGCATCTTGGTCGGGGAAACCCTAAACACAGGTACACCCTGGGAGGGGAGGTGCTGGAAGCCTCAACAGGGGAAAAAGACCTAGGGGTCATGGTGGATACATGTATGAATAACACTGAGCAGTGCAGGAGAGCAGCTAGCAAGGCAAACAGGATGTTGGGATGCATGCAAGGGGATCACCTCTAGGAGCAAGGAAGTGATTCTGCCACTGTAAATGGACTGGTTAGACCACACCTTGAGTACTGTGTACAGTACTGGAGACCACACTTGAAGAGGGACATACAGCTCCTGGAGAGGGTACAGAGGAGGGCAAAAAAGATGATACGAGGGCTAGGGGATTTGACTTACGAGGACAGACTTGAGGAGCTCTGCCTGTTTTCATTGGAGGAGAGGAGAGACAGGGGACATGATTGAGGTCTTCAAGTACCTCAAGGGAATAAATAGGTAAACATGGAGGGATCTTTAGACTAAAGCAGGAGGCATCACCAGAGGGCATGGTTTGAAGCTGGAAGGTGGAAGGGTGAGGGGAAAAGAAGAGAGGTTTTTCACTGAGAGGTGGTGGACCCTTGGAATGCTCTGCCTGGTGAGCTGGTTCAGAGATCCACAGTAGAAGCTTTAGAGAGGGTGGGACAGACACAGAAAGTGGATGTATCAGATGATGGCCTATCCCGGGGGGGTGGGGATGGATGATAGGGGTTTCTGGAGCACAAGGGATGGGAGGGTCTCGGCACCCAACTAAGGATCTAGGTTCGAGCAGACTTGATAGACCATAAGGCCTAATCTGCTGGCAAATAGTATGTTAGTATGTTAGTATGTTAGTATGTTTACGTGCTGCTAGAGCCAAACAATGCATACACAGATCACAGTCAGTTTCATTATATCTCCACATGCTGCTAGGCCCAAACAATGCATACACAGATCACAGTCAGTTTCATTATATCTCCACATGCTGCTAGGCCCAAACAATGCAGACACATATCAGTTAGCTTCATTATACAGTATCTCCACATGTTGCAAGACCCAAACAATGCATACATAGATCACAGTCAGAAACATTATATATCCACAAGCTGCCAGACTCAAACAATGTGGCCACAGATCACAGTTACCTTCATTATATCTCCACATGCTGCTAGACCCAAACAATGCATACACAGATCACAGTTAGCTTAATTATATCTTGAGACACTGCTAGACCCAAACAATGCATACACAGATCACAGTTAGCCACACTATATCTCCGCATGCTGCTAGACCCAAACAATGAATACACAGATCACAGTTAGCTTCATTATATCTCCACACGCTGCTAGACCCAAACAATGCAGACACAGATCACAGTTAGCTTCATTATATCTCCACACACTTCTAGACCCAAACAATGCACACACAGATCACAATTAGTTTCATTATATCTCCACACACTGTTTGACAAAACAATGTATACACAGACCACAGTTAGCTTCATTATATCTCCACACGCTGCTTGACCCAAACAATGCATACAAAGATCACAGTTGGATTCATTATATCTCCTCACACTGCTAGACCCAAGCAATGCAGCCACAGATCAGAGTTAGCTTCATCATATCTCCACATGCTGCTAGACACAAACAATTCATACACAGATCACAGTTAGCTTCATTATATCTCAACAAACCACCAGAAGCAAACAATGCATATACAGATAACAGTCAGTGTCATTACATCTCCACATGCTGCTACACCCAAACAATGCATACACAGATCACAGCCAGCTTCATTATACAGTATCTCCACATGCTGCTAGACTTACACAGATCACAGTTAGCCACATTATATCTCCACATGCTGCCAGAACCAAACAATGCAGCCACAGATCACAGTTAGCTTCATTATATCTCCACACTCCTCTACACCCAAACATTGCACACACAGATCACAGTTAGCTTAATTATATACTCCCACACACTGCTAGACCCAAACAATGCATACACAGATCACGGTTAGCTTCATTATGTCTCCACACACTACAAAACCCAAACAATACATACACAAATCACAGTCAGTTTCATTATATCTCCAGACGCTGCTAGACCCAAACAATGCATACACAGATCAAAGTTAGCTTCAATATATCTCCACAAGCTGCTAGACCCAAACAATGCATACACAGATCACAGTTAGCTTCATTATATCTCCACACACTACTAGACCCGGACAATGCAGCCACAGAGCAGAGTTAGCTTCATTATATCATCACATGCTGCTAGACCCAAACAATGCATACACAGATCACAGTTAGCTGCATTATATCCCCACACACTACTAGACCCAAACAATGTATACACAGATCAAAGTTAGCTTCGTTTTATCTCCACATGCTGCTAGACCCAAACAATGCATACACAGATCACAGTTAGCTTCATTGTACAATATCTCCTCATGCTGTTAGACCCAAACAATGCAGCCACAGATCACAGTTAGCTTCATTATATCTCCACATGCTGCTAGACCCAAACAATGCATAAGGAGATCACAGTTGGCTTCATTATATCTCCACATGCTGCCAGACCCAAACAATGCATACACAGATCACAGTTAGCGTCATTATATCTCCACATACTGCTAGAACCAAACAATACATACACAGAACACAGTGAGTATCATTATATCGCCACACGCAGCTAGACCCAAACAATGCATTCACAGATCATAGTCAGTTTGATTATATCTCCACATGCTGCTAGACCCAAACAATGCATACACAGATCACAGTTAGCTTCATTACATCTCCACATGCTGCCAGAACCAAACAATGCATACACAGAACACATTGAGTTTGATTATATCTTCACGTGCTGCTAGACCCAAACAATGCATACACAGATCACAATTAGCTTCATTATATCATCACATGCTGCTAGACCCAAACAATGCATACACAGATCAGTTAGCTTCATTATATCTCCACACACTTCTACACCCAAACAATGCATACACAGATCACAGTTAGACGCACTATATCTCCACATGCTGCTAGACCCAAACAATGAATTCAGAGATCACAGTTAGCCGCATTATATATCCACATGCTGCTAGACCCAAACAATGCATAGAGAGACCACAGTTAGCTTCATTATATCTCCACATGCTGCTACACCCAAACAATACATACACAGATCACAGTCAGTTTCACTATATCTCCACATGCTGCTAAACGCAAACAATGCATACACAGATCACAGTAAGCTTCATTATATCTCCACACACTGCTAGACCCAAACAATGCATACACAGATCACAGTCAGTTTCATTATATCTCCACATTCTGTTAGACCCAAACAATGCATACACAGATCACAGTCACTTTCAATATATCTCTACGTGCTGCTAGAGCCAAACAATGCATACACAGATGACAGTCAGTTTCATTATATCTCCACATGCTGCTACACCCAAACAATACATACACAGATCACAGTCAGTTTCATTATATCTCCACATGCTGCTAGACCCAAACAATGCAGACACAGATCACAGTTAGTTTCATTATATCTCCACACACCACTACATCCAAACAATGCATACACAGATCACAGTTAGCTTAATTATATACTCCACACACTGCTGGACCCAAACAATGCATACACAGATCACGGTTAGCTTCATTATATCTCCACACACTACAAAACCCAAACAATACATACACAAATCACAGTCAGTTTCATTATATCTCCACACGCTGCTAGACCCAAACAATGCATACACAGATCAAAGTTAGCTTCAATATATCTCCACACACTGCTAGACCCAAACACTGCATACACAGATCACAGTTAGCTTCATTATATCTCCACATGCTGCTAGACCCAAAAAATACAGACACAGATCACAGTTAGCTACATTATATCTCCACACACTACTAGACCAGGACAATGCAGCCACAGAGCAGAGTTAGCTTCATTATATCAGCACATGCTGCTAGACCCAAACAATGCATACAAAGATCACAGTCAGTTTCATTATATCTCCACATTCTGTTAGACCCAAACAATGCATACACAGATCACAGTCACTTTCAATATATCTCTACGTGCTGCTAGAGCCAAACAATGCATACACAGATGACAGTCAGTTTCATTATATCTCCACATGCTGCTACACCCAAACAATACATACACAGATCACAGTCAGTTTCATTATATCTCCACATGCTGCTAGACCCAAACAATGCAGACACAGATCACAGTTAGTTTCATTATATCTCCACACACCACTACATCCAAACAATGCATACACAGATCACAGTTAGCTTAATTATATACTCCACACACTGCTTGACCCAAACAATGCATACACAGATCACGGTTAGCTTCATTATATCTCCACACACTACAAAACCCAAACAATACATACACAAATCACAGTCAGTTTCATTATATCTCCACACGCTGCTAGACCCAAACAATGCATACACAGATCAAAGTTAGCTTCAATATATCTCCACACACTGCTAGACCCAAACACTGCATACACAGATCACAGTTAGCTTCATTATATCTCCACATGCTGCTACACCCAAAAAATACAGACACAGATCACAGTTAGCTACATTATATCTCCACACACTACTAGACCAGGACAATGCAGCCACAGAGCAGAGTTAGCTTCATTATATCAGCACATGCTGCTAGACCCAAACAATGCATACAAAGATCACAGTTAGCTTCATTATATCTCCACACACTGCTAGACCGAAACAATGCATACACAGATCACAGTCAGTTTCATTATATCTCCAGATGCTGCTAAACGCAAACAATGCATACACAGATCACAGTAAGCTTCATTATATCTCCACACACTGCTAGACCCAAACAATGCATACACAGATCACAGTCAGTTTCATTATATCTCCACGTGCTGTTAGAACCAAACAATGCATACACAGATCACAGTTAGCTTAATTATATCTCCATACACTGCTAGACCCAAACAATGCATACACGGATCACATTTAGCTGCATTATATTTACACATGTGGCTAGACCTAAACAATGCATACACAGATCACAATTAGCTTCATTATATCCCCACACACTACTAGACCCAAACAATGTATACACAGATCAAAGTTAGCTTCGTTTTATCCCCATACGCTGCTAGACCCAAACAATGTATACACAGATCACAGTTAGCTTCATTATACAGTATCTCCACATGCTGTTAGACCCAAACAAAGCATACAGTGATAACAGTCAGTTTCATTATATCTCCACGTGCTGTTAGACTCAAACAATGCATACACAGATCACAGTCAGTTTCAATATATCTTTACGTGCTGCTAGAGCCAAACAATGCATACAATGATCACAGTCAGTTTCATTATATCTCCTCATGCTGCTAGGCCCAAGCAATGCATACATAGATCACAGTCAGTTTCATTATATCTCCACATGCTGCTAGGCCCAAACAATGCAGACACATATCACAGTTAGCTTCATTATACAGTATCTCCACACGTTGCAAGACCCAAACAATGCATACATAGATCACAGTCAGCCACATTATATCTCCACAAGCTGCCAGACTCAAACAAAGTAGCCACAGATAACAGTAAGCTTCATTATATCTCCACATGCTGCTAGACCCAAACAATGCATACACAGATCACAGTTAGCTTAATTATATCTTGACACACTGCTAGACCCAAACAATGCATACACAGATCACAGTTAGCCACAGTATATCTCCGCATGCTGCTAGACCCAAACAATGCATACACAGATCACAGTTAGCTTCGATTATATCTCCACACGCTGCTAGACCCAAACAATGCATACACAGATCACAGTTAGCTTCATTATATATCCACATGCTGCTAGACCCAAACAATGCATACACAGATCACAGTTAGCATCATTATATCTCCACATGCTACTGGACCCAAACAATGCATACACAAATCACAGTTAGCTTCATTATATCTCCACACGCTGCCAGACCCAAACAATGCAGACACAGATCACAGTTAGCTTCATTATATCTCCACACACTTCTACACCCAAACAATGCACACACAGATCACAATTAGCTTCATTATATCTCCACACACTGTTTGACCCAAACAATGTATACACAGACCACAGTTAGCTTCATTATATCTTCACACGCTGCTTGACCCAAACAATGCATACACAGATCACAGTTGGATTCATTATATCTCCTCACACTGCTAGACCCAAGCAATGCAGCCACAGATCAGAGTTAGCTTCATCATATCTCCACATGCTGCTAGACAGAAACAATTCATACACAGATCACAATTAGCTTCATTATATCTCCACAAACCACCAGACCCAAACAATGCATATACAGATAACAGTCAGTGTCATTATATCTCCACATGCTGCTACACCCAAACAATGCATACACAGATCACAGCAAGCTTCATTATGCAGTATCTCCACATGCTGCTAGACTTACACAGATCACAGTTAGCCACATTATATCTCCACATGCTGCCAGAACCAAACAATGCAGCCACAGATCACAGTTAGCTTCATTATATCTCCACACTCCTCTACACCCAAACAATGCATACACAGATCACAGTTAGCTTAATTATATACTCCACACACTGCTAGAGCCACACAATGCATACACAGATCACGGTTAGCTTCATTATGTCTCCACACACTACAAAACCCAAACAATACATACACAAATCACAGTCAGATTCATTATATCTCCACACGCTGCTAGACCCAAACAATGCATACAGAGATCAAAGTTAGCTTCAATATATCTCCACACGCTGCTAGACCCAAACAATGCATACACAGATCACAGCTAGCTTCATTATATCTCCACACACTACTAGACCCGGACAATGCAGCCACAGAGCAGTGTTAGCTTCATTATATCATCACATGCTGCTAGACCCAAACAATGCATACACAGATCACAGTTAGCTGCATTATATCCCACACACTACAGACCAAACATGTATACACAGATCAAAGTTAGCTTTGTTTTATCTCCACATGCTGCTAGACCCAAACAATGCATACATAGATCACAGTTAGCTTCATTATATAGTATCTCCACATGCTCTTAGACCCAAACAATGCAGCCACAGATCACAGTTAGCTTCATTATATCTCCACATGCTGCTAGACCCAAACAATGCATAAACAGATCACAGTTAGCTTCATTATATCTCCACATGCTGCCAGACCCAAACAATGCATACACAAATCACAGTTAGCTTCATTATATATCCACATACTGCTAGACCCAAACAATGCATACACAGATCACAGTGAGTTCTATTATATCGCCACACACTGCTAGACCCAAACAATGCATACACAGATCACAGTCAGTTTGATTATATCTCCACATGCTGCTAGACCCAAACAATGCATACACAGATCAGTTAGCTTCATTATATCTCCACACACTTCTACACCCAAACAATGCATACACAGATCACAGTCAGTTTCATTATATCTCCATGTGCTGCTAGACCCAAACAATGCATACAAAGATCACAGTTAGCTTCATTATATCTCCACACACTTCTACACCCAAACAATGCATACACAGATCACAGATAGCCGCACTAAATCTCCACATGCTGCTAGACCCAAACAATGCTTACAGAGATCACAGTTAGCCGCATTATATATCACGTGCTGCTAGACCCAAGCAATGCTTACAGAGACCACAGTTAGCTTCATTATATCTCAACACACTGCTAGACCCAAACAATGCATCCACAGAACACAGTTAGATTCATTAAATTCCATACACAGCTAGACCCAAACACTGCATACACAGATCACAGTTAGCTTCATTATATCTCCACACACTGCTAGACCCAAACAATGCTTACACAGATCACAGTTAGCCGCATCATATCTCCCCATGTTGCTAGACCCAAACAATACATACACAGATCACAGTTAGCTTCATTATATCCCCACACACTACTAGAGCCAAACAATGTATACACAGACCAAAGTTAGCTTTGTTTTATCTCCACACGCTGCTAGACCCAAACAATGCATACACAGATTACAGTTAGCTTCATTATACAGTATCTCCACACGCTGTTACACCCAAACAAAGCATACACAGATCACAGTAAGCGCATTATATCTCCACATGCTGCCAGACCAAAACAATGCAGCCACAGATCACAGTTAGCTCCATTATATATCCACATGGTGCTAGACCCAAAACAATGAACACCCAGATCACAGTTAGCTTCATTATAGCTGCACATGCTGCTAGACCCAAGCAATGCAAAAACAGATCACAGTTAGCTTCATTATATCTCCACATGCTGCTAGACCCAAACAATGCATACACAGATCACAGTTAGCTTCATTATATCTCCACATGCTGCTAGACCTAAACAATGCATACACAGATCACAGTTAGCTTCATTATATCCCCACACACTACTAGACTCAAACAATGTATACACAAATCAAAGTTAGCTTCGTTGTATCACCATCCGCTGCTAGACCCAAACAATGAATACACAGATCACAGTTAGCTTCATTATACAGTATCTCCACATGCTGTTAGACCAAAACAAAGCATACAGAGATAACAGTCAGTTTCATTATATCTCCACGTGCTGTTAGACCCAAACAATGCATACACAGATCACAGTCAGTTTCAATATATCTTTACGTGCTGCTAGAGCCAAACAATGCATACACTGATCACAGTCAGTTTCATTATATCACCACATGCTGCTAGGCCCAAACAATGCATACACAGATCACAGTCAGTTTCATTATATCTCCACATGCTGCTAGGCCCAAACAATGCAGACACATATCACAGTTAGCTTCATTGTACAGTATCTCCACACGTTGCAAGACCCAAACCATGCATACATAGATCACAGTCAGCCACATTATATCTCCACAAGCTGCCAGACTCAAACAATGTAGCCACAGATAACAGTAAGCTTCATTATATCTCCACATGCTGCTAGACCCAAACAATGCATACACAGATCACAGCTAGCTTCATTATATCTCCACACACTACTAGACCCGGACAATGCAGCCACAGAGCAGAGTTAGCTTCATTATATCATCACATGCTGCTAGACCCAAACAATGCATACACAGATCACAGTTAGCTGCATTATATCCCCACACACTACCAGACCCAAACAATGTATACACAGATCAAAGTTAGCTTTGTTTTATCTCCACATGCTGCTAGACCCAAACAATGCATACACAGATCACAGTTAGCTTCATTATACAGTATCTCCACATGCTGTTAGACCCAAACAATGCAGCCACAGATCACAGTTAGCTTCATTATATCTCCACATGCTGCTAGACCCAAACAATGCATAAACAGATCACAGTTAGCTTCATTATATCTCCACATGCTGCCAGACCCAAACAATGCATACACAAATCACAGTTAGCTTCATTATATATCCACATACTGCTAGACCCAAACAATGCATACACAGATCACAGTGAGTTCTATTATATCGCCACACATGCTAGACCCAAACAATGCATATACAGATCACAGTCAGTTTCATTATATCTCCATGTGCTGCTAGACCCAAACAATGCATACAAAGATCACAGTTAGCTTCATTATATCTCCACACACTTCTACACCCAAACAATGCATACACAGATCACAGATAGCCGCACTAAATCTCCACATGCTGCTAGACCCAAACAATGCATTCAGAGATCACAGTTAGCCGCATTATATATCCACATGCTGCTAGACCCAAGCAATGCTTACAGAGACCACAGTTAGCTTCATTATGTCTCCACACACTGCTAGACCCAAACAATGCATCCACAGAACAAAGATGGATTCATTAAATTCCATACACAGCTAGACCCAAACACTGCATACACAGATCACAGTTAGCTTCATTAAATCTCCACACACTGCTAGACCCAAACAATGCTTACACAGATCACAGTTAGCCACATCATATCTCCCCATGTTGCTAGACCCAAACAATACATACACAGATCACAGTTAGCTTCATTATATCCCCACACACTACTAGAGCCAAACAATGTATACACAGACCAAAGTTAGCTTTGTTTTATCTCCACACGCTGCTAGACCCAAACAATGCATACACAGATTACAGTTAGCTTCATTATACAGTATCTCCACACGCTGTTACACCCAAACAAAGCATACACAGATCACAGTTAGCCGCATTATATCTCCACATGCTGCCAGACCCAAACAATGCAGCCACAGATCACAGTTAGCTCCATTATATATCCACATGGTGCTAGACCCAAAACAATGAACACCCAGATCACAGTTAGCTTCATTATAGCTGCACATGTTGCTAGACCCAAACAATGCAAAAACAGATCACAGTTAGCTCCATTATATCTCCACATGCTGCTAGACCCAAACAATGCATACACAGATCACAGTTAGCTTCATTATATCTCCACATGCTGCTAGACCTAAACAATGCATACACAGATCACAGTTAGCTTCATTATATCCCCACACACTACTAGACCCAAACAATGTATACACAAATCAAAGTTAGCTTCGTTGTATCACCATACGCTGCTAGACCCAAACAATGAATACACAGATCACAGTTAGCTTCATTATACAGTATCTCCACATGCTGTTAGACCAAAACAAAGCATACAGAGATAACAGTCAGTTTCATTATATCTCCACGTGCTGTTAGACCCAAACAATGCATACACAGATCACAGTCAGTTTCAATATATCTTTACGTGCTGCTAGAGCCAAACAATGCATACACTGATCACAGTCAGTTTCATTATATCTCCACATGCTGCTAGGCCCAAACAATGCATACACAGATCACAGTCAGTTTCATTATATCTCCACATGCTGCTAGGCCCAAACAATGCAGACACATATCACAGTTAGCTTCATTATACAGTATCTCCACAGGTTGCAAGACCCAAACCATGCATACATAGATCACAGTCAGCCACATTATATCTCCACAAGCTGCCAGACTCAAACAATGTAGCCACAGATAACAGTAAGCTTCATTATATCTCCACATGCTGCTAGACCCAAACAATGCATACACAGATCACAGTTAGCTTAATTATATCTTGACACACTGCTTGACCCAAACAATGCATGCACAGATCACAGTTAGCCACACTATAACTCCGCATGCTGCTAGACCCAAACAATGCATACACAGATCACAGATAGCTTCATTATATCTCCACATGCTGCTAGACCCAAACAATGCATACACAGATCAGAGTTAGCTTCATTATATATCCACAAGCTGCTAGACCCAAACAATGCATACACAGATCACAGTTAGCATCATTATATCTCCACATGCTACTGGACCCAAACAATGCATACACAAATCACAGTTAGCTTCATTATATCTCCACACGCTGCCAGACCCAAACAATGCAGACACAGATCATAGTTAGCTTCATTATATCTCCACACACTGTTTGACCCAAATAATGTATACACAGACCACAGTTAGCTTCATTATATCTCCACACGCTGCTTGACCCAAACAATGCATACACAGATCACAGTTGGATTAATTATATCTCCTCACACTGAGAGACCCGAGCAATGCAGCCACAGATCAAAGTTAGCTTCATCATATCTCCACATGCTGCTAGACACAAACAATTCATACACAGATCACAGTTAGCTTCATTATATCTCCACAAACCACCAGACCCAAACAATGCATATACAGATAATAGTCAGTGTCAATACATCTCCACATGCTGCTACACCCAAACAATGCAAACACAGATCACAGCTAGCTTCATTATACAGTATCTCCACATGCTGCTAGTCTTACACAGATCACAGTTAGCCACATTATATCTCCACATGCTGCCAGAACCAAACAATGCAGCCACAGATCACAGTTAGCTTCATTATATCTCCACACTCCTCTACACCCAAACAAAGCATACACAGATCACAGTTAGCTTAATTATATACTCCACAGACTGCTAGACCCAAAAAATGCATACACAGATCACAGTCAGTTTCATTATATCTCCACATGCTGCTAGGCCCAAACAATGCAGACACATATCACAGTTAGCTTCATTATACAGTATCTCCACATGCTGTTAGACCCAAACAAAGCATACAGAGATAACAGTCAGTTTCATTATATCTCCACGTGCTGTTAGACCCAAACAATGCATACACAGATCACAGTCAGTTTCAATATATCTTTACGTGCTGCTACAGCCAAACAATGCATACACAGATCACAGTCAGTTTCATTATATCTCCACATGCTGCTGGGCCCAAACAATGCATACACAGATCACAGTCAGTTTCATTATATCTCCACATGCTGCTAGGCCCAGACAATGCAGACACATATCACAGTTAGCTTCATTATACAGTATCTCCACACGTTGCAAGACCCAACAATGCATACATAGATCACAGTCAGCCACATTATATCTCCACGCTGCCAGACTCAAACAATGTAGCCACAGATAACAGTTAGCTTAGTATATCTCACATACTGCTAGACCCAAACAATGCATACTCAGATCACAGTTAGCTTAATTATATCTTGACACACTGCTTGACCCAAACAATGCATACACAGATCACAGTTAACCACTATAACTCCGCATGCTGCTAGACCCAACAATGCATGCACTGAATCACTAGTTAACTTCATTATATCTCCACATGCTGCTAGACCCAAACAAGCATACACAGATCAGTTAGCTTCATTATATATCCACATGCTGCTAGACCCAAACAATGCATACACAGATCACAGTTAGCATCATTATATCTCCACATGCTACTGGACCCAAACAATGCAGACACAAATCACAGTTAGCTTCATTATATCTTCACACGCCGCCAGACCCAAACAATGCACACACAGATCACAGTTAGCTTCATTATATCTCCACACACTGTTTGACCCAAATAATGTAAACACAGACCACAGTTAGTTTCATTAAATCTCCACACGCTGCTTGACCCAAACAATGCATACACAGACCACAGTTGGATTCATTATATCTCCTCACACTGAGAGACCCGAGGAATGCAGCCACAGATCAGAGTTAGCTTCATCATATCTCCACATGCTGCTAGACACAAACAATTCATACACACAGATCACAGTTAGCTTCATTATATCTCCACAAACCAACAGACCCAAACAATGCATATACAGATAACAGTCAGTGTCAATACATCTCCACATGCTACTACCCAAACAATGCATACACAGATCACAGCTAGCTTCATTATACAGTATCTCCATGCTGCTAGACTTACACAGATCACAGTTACCACATTATATCTCCACATGCTGCAGAACCAAACAATGCAGACACAGATCACAGTTAAGCTTCATTATATCTCCACACTCCTCTACACCCAAACAAGCATACACAGATCACAGTTAAGCAATTATATACTCCACACACTGCTAGACCCAAACAATGCATACACAGATCACGGTTAGCTTCATTATATCTCACACTACAAATCAAACAATACATACACAGATCACAGTCAGTTTCATTATGTCGCCACACACTGCTAGACCCAAACAATGCATACACAGATCAAAGTTAGCTTCAGTATATCTCCACACACTGCTAGACCCAAACAATGCATACACAGATCACAGTTAGCTTCATTATATCTCCACATGCTGCTAGACCTAAAAAAGGGAGACACAGATCACAGTTAGCTTCATTATATCTCCACACACTACTAGACCCGGACAATGCAGCCACAGAGCAGAGTTAGCTTCATTATATCGTCATATGCTGCCAGACCCAAACAATGCAAGAACAGATCACAGTTAGCTTCATTTTATCTCCACATGCTGCTAGACCCAAACAATGCATAAACAGATCACAGTTAGCTTCATTATATCTCCACATGCTGCCAGACCCAAACAATGCATACACAGATCACAGATAGCCGCACTATATCTCCACATGCTGCTAGACCCAAACAATGCATTCAAAGATCACAGTTAGCCGCATTATATATCCACATGCTGCTAGACCCAAACAATGCTTACAGAGACCACAGATAGCTTCATTATATCTCCACACACTGCTAGACCCAAACAATGCATCCACAGAACACAGTTAGATTCATTAAATTCCATGCACAGCTAGACCCAAACACTGCATACACAGATCACAGTTAGCTTAATTATATCTCCACACACTGCTAGACCCAAACAATGCATACACAGATCACAGTTAGATTAATTATATCCCCACACACAACTAGACCCAAACAATGTATACACAGTTCAAAGTTAGCTTCGTTTTATCTCCATACGCTGCTAGACCCAAACAATGTATACACAGATCACAGTTAGCTTCATTATACAGTATCTCCACATGCTGAGAGACCCAAACAAAGCATATAGAGATAACAGTCAGTTTCATTATATCGGAAAGTGCTGTTAGACCCAAACAATGCATACACAGGTCACAGTCAGTTTCAATATATCTTTACATGCTTCTAGAGCCAAACAATGCATACACTGATCACAGTCAGTTTCATTATATCTCCACAAGCTGCTAGGCCGAAACAATGCATACACAGATCACAGTCAGTTTCATTAAATCTCCACATGCTGCTAGGCCCAAACAATGCAGACACTTATCACAGTTAGCTTCATTAAACAGCATCTCCACACGTTGCAAGACCCAAACAATGCATACATAGATCACAGTCAGCCACATTATATCTCCACAAGCTGCCAGACTCAAACAATGTAGCCACAGATCACAGTTAGCTTCATTATATATCCACATGCTGCTAGACCCAAACAATGCATACACAGATCACAGTTAACTAATTATATCTTGACACTGCTAGACCCAAACAATGCATACACAGATCACAGTTAGCCACACTATATCTCCGCATGCTGCTAGACCCAAACAATGAATACACAGATCACAGTTAGCTTCATTATATCTCCACATGCTGCTAGACCCAAACAATGCATACACAGATCACAGTTAGCTTCATTATGTATCCACATGCTGCTAGACCCAAACAATGCATACACAGATCACAGTCATTTTTATTATATCTCCATGTGCTGTTAGACCCAAACAATGCATACACAGTTCAAAGTTAGCTTAATTATATCTCCACACACTGCTAGACCCAAACAATGCATACACAGATCACATTTAGCTGCATTATATTTCCACATGCTGCTAGGCCTAAACAATGCATACACAGATCACAGTTAGCTTCATTATATCCCCACACACAACTAGACCCAAACAATGTATACACAGATCAAAGTTAGCTTTGTTTTATCTCCATACGCTGCTAGACCCAAACAATGTATACACAGATCACAGTTAGCTTCATTATACAGTATCTCCACATGCTGTGAGACCCAAACAAAGCATACAGAGATAACAGTCAGTTTCATTATATCGGAAAGTGCTGTTAGACCCAAACAATGCATACACAGATCACAGTCAGTTTCAATATATCTTTACGTGCTTCTAGAGCCAAACAATGCATACACTGATCACAGTCAGTTTCATTATATCTCCACAAGCTGCTAGGCCGAAACAATGCATACACAGATCACAGTCAGTTTCATTAAATCTCCACATGCTGCTAGGCCCAAACAATGCAGACACTTATCACAGTTAGCTTCATTATACAGCATCTCCACACGTTGCAAGACCCAAACAATGCATACATAGATCACAGTCAGCCACATTATATCTCCACAAGCTGCCAGACTCAAACAATGTAGCCACAGATCACAGTTAGCTTCATTATATATCCACATGCTGCTAGACCCAAACAATGCTTACACAGATCACAGTTAGCTTAATTATATCTTGACACACTGCTAGACCCAAACAATGCATACACAGATCACAGTTAGCCACACTATATCTCCGCATGCTGCTAGACCCAAACAATGAATACACAGATCACAGTTAGCTTCATTATATCTCCACATGCTGCTAGACCCAAACAATGCATACACAGATCATAGTTGGCTTCATTATGTATCCACATGCTGCTAGACCCAAACAATGCATACACATATCACAGTTAGCATCATTATATCCCCACATGCGACTGGACCCAAACAATGCATACACAAATCACAGTTAGCTTCATTATATCTATACACGCTGCCAGACCCAAACAATGCAGACACAGATCACAGATAGCTTCATTATATTCCACACATTCTAGACCCAAGCAATGCACACAGATCACAATTAGCTTCATTATATCTCCACACACTGTTTGACCCAAACAATGTAAACACAGACCACAGTTAGATTCATTATATGTCCACACGCTGCTTTACCCAAACAATGCATACACAGATCACAGTTGGATTCATTATATCTCCTCACACTGCAAGACCCAAGCAATGCAGCCACAGATCAGAGTTAGCTTCATCATATCTCCAAATGCTGCTAGACACAAACAATTCATACACAGATCACAGTTATCTTCATTATATCTCCACAAACCACCAGACGAAACAAGCATATACAGATAACAGTCAGTGTCATTACATCTCCACATGCTGCTACACCCAAACAATGCATACACAGATCACAGCTAGCTTCGTTATACAGTATCTCCACATGCTGCTAGACTTACACAGATCACAGTTAGCCACATTACATCTCCACATGCTGCCAGAACCAAACAATGCAGCCACAGATCACAGATTAGCTTCATTATCTCACACTCCTCACACCCAAACAATGCTACACAGATAACAGTTAGCTTAATTATATACTCCACACACTGCTGGACCCAAACAATGCATACACAGATCACGGTTAGCTTCATTATATCTCCACACACTACAAAACCCAAACAATACATCGACAAATCTCAGTCCGCTTTCTATTATTATACTCCACACGCTTGCTAGACCCAAACAATGCATACATACACAGATCAAAGTTAGCTTCAATATATCTCCACACGCTGCTAGCCCCAAACAATGCATACACAGATCACAGTTAGCTTCATTATATCTCCACATGCTGCTAGACCTAAAAAACGCAGACACAGATCACAGATAGCTTCATTATATCCCCACACACTACTAGACCCAAACAATGTAAACACAGATCACAGTTAGCTTCATTATACAGTATCTCCACATGCTGTTATTCAAAAACAATGCATACTCAGATTACAGTTAGCTTCATTATATATCCACACACTGCTAGACCCAAACAATGCATACACAGAACACAGTGAGTTTCATTATATCTCCACATGCTGCTACACCCAAACAATGCATACACAGTTAACAGTTAGCTTCATTATATCTCCACATGCTGCCAGAACCAAACAATGCATACGCAGAACACATTGAGTTTGATTATATCTTCACGTGCTGATAGACCCAAACAATGCATACACAGATCACAGTTAGCTTCATTATATTATCACATGCTGCTAGACCCAAACAATGCATACACAGATCAGTTAGCTTCATTATATCTCCACACACTTCTACACCCAAACAATGCATACACAGATCACAGTCAGTTTCATAATATCTCCATGTGCTGCTGACCCAAACAATGCATACAAAGATCACAGTTAGCTTCATTATATCTCCACACACTTCTACACCAAAACAATGCATACACAGATCACAGACAGCTGCACTATATCTCCACATGCTGCTAGACCCAAACAATGCATTCAGAGATCACAGTTAGCCGCATTATATATCCACATGCTGCAAGACCCAAACAATGCTTACAGAGACCACAGTTAGCTTCATTATATCTCCACACACAGCTAGACCCAAACAATGCATCCACAGAACACAGTTAGATTCATTAAATTCCATACACAGCTTGACCCAATCACTGCATACACAGATCACAGTTAGCTTAATTATATCCCACACACTGCTAGACCCAAACAATGCATACACAGATCACAGTTAGCCACATCATATCTCCCCATGTTGCTAGACCCAAACAATGCATACACAGATCACAGTTAGCTTCATTATATCCCCACACACTACTAGAGCCAAACAATGTATACACAGACCAAAGTTAGCTTCATTTTATCTCCACATGCTGCTAGACCCAAACAATGATACACAGATTACAGTTAGCTTCATTATACAGTATCTCCACACGCTGTTAGACCCAAACAAAGCATACACAGATCACAGTTAGTCGCATTATATCTCCACATGCTGCCAGACGCAAACAATGCAGCCACAGATCACAGTTAGCTTCATTATATCTCCACATGCTGCTAGACCCAAACAATGCATACACAGATCACAGTTAGCTTCATTATATCTCCACATGCTGCCAGACCCAAACAATGCATACACAGATCACAGTTAGCTTCATTGTATCTCCACACACTGCTAGACACAAACAATGCATACACATATCACAGTCAATTTGATTATATCTCCACATGATGCTAAACCCAAACAATGCATACACTGATCACAGATATCTTCATTATATCTCCACATGCTGCCAGACCCAAACAATGCATACGCAGAACACAGTGAGTTTGATTATATCACCACGTGCTGCTAGACCCAAACAATGCATACACAGATCACAGTTACCTTTATTGTATCATCACATACTGCTAGACACAAACAATGCATGCAGAGATCAGTTAGCTTCATTATATCTCCACACACTTCTACACCCAAACAATGCATACACAGAACACAGTTAGCTTCATTGTATCTCCACACGCTGCTAGACCCAAACAGTGCATACACAGATCACAGTTAGCTTCATTATATCTCCACACACTGTTAGACCCAAACAATGCACACAAAACTCACAGTAGCTTCATTATATCTCCACATGCTGCTAGACCCAAACAATGCATACACAGAACACAGTTAGCTTCATCATATCTCCACACACTGCTAGACCCGAGCAATGCAGCCAAAGATCAGAGTTAGCTTCATCATATCTCCAAATGCTGCTAGACCCAAACAATGCATACACAGATCACAGTTAGCTTCAATATATCTCCACACACTACTAGACCCAAACAATGCATACACAGATAACAGTCAGTGTTGTTTTATCTACACATGCTTCTAGACCCAAACATGCATACACAGATCACAGTTAGCTTCATTATACAGTATCTCCACATGCTGCTAGACCCAATCACTGCATACACAGATCACAGTTAGCTGCAATATATCTCCACATGCTGCCAGAACCAAACAATGCAGCCACAGATCACAGTTAGCTTCATTATATATCCACACACTGCTAGACTCAAACAATGCATACACAGATCACAGCCAGTTTCATTATATCTCCACATGCTGCTAGACCAAACAATGCATACACACATCACAGTCAGTTTCATCATATCTCAAGATACTGCTAGACCCAAACAATGCATACACACATCACAGTCAGTTTCATTATATCTCCACATGCAGCTAGACCCAAACAATGCATACACAGATCACAGTGAGCTTCATTATAACTCCACACACTACAAGACCCAAACAACACATACACAGATCACAGTTAGTTTCATTATATCTCAGTGATTTATTTAACTCTAAAAATTGATTAGCGTTTTGCACATAAAAGTGCTAAATATTTGTGAAAATGCATAGCTCCTGCCTCACTGTGTTTAACAAACATAGCACTTCTAGAAAATCTATATAAATGCTTTCTGTACAGTTAGTATTGTCCCAGGAAAAAAACTGCTAATCAATTATTTAAAACCCGGTATCTCCACATGCTGCTAAACCCAAACAATGCATACACAGATCACAGTTAGCTTCATTATATCTCCGCACACTTCTACACCCAAACCATGCATACACAGATCACAGTTAGCTTAATTATATCTCCACGTGCTGCTAGACACAAACAATGCTTACACATATCACAGTTAGCTTCTTTGCATCTCCACACACTACTAGACCCAAACAATGCATACACAGATCACAGTCAGTTTCATTATATCTCCACATGCTGCTAGACCCAAACAATGTATACACAGATCACAGTTAGCTTCACTATATATCCACATGCTGCTAGACCCAAACAATACAAAAACAGATCACAGTTAGCTACGTTATATCTCCACATGCTGCTAGACCCAAACAATGCATACACAGATCACAGTTAGCTTCATAATATCTCCACACACTGCTAGACCCAAACAATGCATACACAGAACACAGTGAGTTTCATTATATCGCCACATGCTGCTAGACCCAAACAATGCATACACAGATCACAGTCAGTTTGATTATATCTCCACATGCTGCTAGACCCAAACAATGCATACAGAGATCACAGTTAGCTTCATTATATCTCCACATGCTGCCAGAACCAAACAATGCATACGCAGAACACATTGTGTTTGATAATATCTTCACATGCTGCTAGACCCAAACAATGCATACACAGATCACAGTTAGCTTCATTATATCATCACATGCTGCTAGACCCAAACAATGCATACACAGATCAGTTAGCTTCATTATATCTCCACACACTTCTACACTAAAACAATGCTTACACAGATCACAGTCAGTTTCATTATATCTCCATGTGATGCTAGACCCAAACAATGCATACAAAGATCACAGTTAGCTTCATTATATCTCCACACACTTCTACACCCAAACAATGCATACACATATCAGTTAGCCGCACTATATCTCCACATGCTGCTAGACCTAAACAATGCATTCAGAGATCACAGTTAGCCGCATTATATATCCACATGCTGCTAGACTTAAACAATGCATACAGAGACCACAGTTAGCTTCATTATATCTCCACGTGCTGCTACACCCAAACAGTACATACACAGATCACAGTCAGTTTCATTATATCTCCACATGCTGCTAAACGCAAACAATGCATACACAGATCACAGTAAGCTTCATTATATCTCCACACACTGCTAGACCCAAACAATGCATACACAGACCACAGTCAGTTTCATTATATCTCCACGTGCTGTTAGACCCAAACAATGCATACACAGATCACAGTCACTTTCAATATATCTCTACGTACTGCTAGAGTCAAACATTGCATACACAGATCACAGTCAGTTTCATTATATCTCCACATGCTGCTACACCCAAACAATACATACACAGATCACAGTCAGTTTCATTATATCTCCACATGCTGCTAGACCCAAACAATGCAGACACAGATCACAGTTAACTTCATTATATCTCCACACAGTTCTACATCCAAACAATGCATACACAGATCACAGTTAGCTTAATTATATACTCCACACACTGCTAGACACAAACAATTCATACACTGATCACAGCTAGCTTCATTATACAGTATCTCCACATGCTACTAGACTTACACAGATCACAGTTGGCCACATTATATCTTCACATACTGCCAGAACCAAACAATGCTACCACAGATCACAGTTAGCTTCATTATATCTCCACACTCCTCTACACCCAAACATTGCACACACAGATCACAGTTAGCTTAATTATATACTCCACACACTGCTAGACCCAAACAATGCATACACAGATCACGGTAAGCTTCATTATATCTCCACACACTACAAAACCCAAACAATACATACACAAATCACAGTCAGTTTCATTATATCTCCACACACTGCTAGACCCAAACAATGCATACACAGATCAAAGTTAGCTTCAATATATCTCCACACGCTGCTAGACCCAAACAATGCATACACAGATCACAGTTAGCTACATTATATCTCCACACACTACTAGACCCGGACAATGCAGCCACAGAGCAGAGTTAGCTTCATTATATCATCACATGCTGCTAGACCCAAACAATGCATACACAGCTCACAGTTAGCTTCATTATATCTCCACATGCTGCCAGAACTAAACAATGCATACGCAGAACACATTGTGTTTGATAATATCTTCACATGCTGCTAGACCCAAACAATGCATACACAGATCACAGTTAGCTTCATTATATCATCACATGCTGCTAGACCCAAACAATGCATAGACACAGATCAGTTAGCTTCATTATATCTCCACACACTTCTACACCCAAACAATGCATACAAAGATCACAGTTAGCTTCATTATATCTCTACGCACTTCTACACCCAAACAATGCATACACATATCAGTTAGACGCACTATATCTCCACATGCTACTAGACCTAAACAATGCATTCAGAGATCACAGTTAGACGCATTATATATCCACATGCTGCTAGACCTAAACAATGCATACAGAGACCACAGTTAGCTTCATTATATCTCCACGTGCTGCTACACCCAAACAATACATACACAGATCACAGTCAGTTTCATTATATCTCCACATGCTGCTAAACGCAAACAATGCATACACAGATCACAGTAAGCTTCATTATATCTCCACACACTGCTAGACCCAAACAATGCATACACAGATCACAGTCAGTTTCATTATATCTCCACGTGCTGTTAGACCCAAACAATGCATACACAGATCACAGTCACTTTCAATATATCTCTATGTACTGCTAGAGTCAAACAATGCGTACACAGATCACAGTCAGTTTCATTACATCTCCATATGCTGCTACACACAAACAATACATAAACAGATCACAGTCAGTTTCATTATATCTCCACATGCCGCTAGACCCAAACAATGCATACACACATCACAGTTAGCTTCATTATATCTCCACATGCTGCCAGAACCAAACAATGCATACGCAGAACACATTGTGTTTGATAATATCTTCACATGCTGCTAGACCCAAACAATGCATACACAGATCACAGTTAGCTTCATTATATCATCACATGCTGCTAGACCCAAACAATGCATACACAGATCAGTTAGATTCATTATATCTCCACACACTTCTACACCCAAACAATGCATACATAGATCACAGTCAGTTTCATTATATCTCCATGTGCTGCTAGACCCAAACAATGCATACACAAGATCACAATTAGCTTTATTATATCTCCACACACTTCTAAACCCAAACAATGCATCACATATCAGTTAGCCGCACTATATCTCCACATGCTGCTAGACCTAAATAATGCATTCAGAGATCACTGTTAGCGCATTATATATCCACATGCTGCTACCACTAAACAATGCATCAGAGACCACAGTTAGCTTCATTATATCTCCACGTGCTGCACCCAAACAATACATACACAGATCACAATCAGTTTCATTATATCTCCACATGCTGCTAAACGCAAACAATGCATACACAGATCACAGTAAGCTTCATTATATCTCTACACACTGCTAGACCCAAACAATGCATACACAGATCACAGTCAGTTTTATTATATCTCCACGTCCTGTTAGACCCAAACAATGCATACACAGATCACAGTCACTTTCAATATCTCTCTACGTACTGCTAGAGTCAAACAATGCATACACAGATCACAGTCAGTTTCATTATATCTCCACATGCTGCTACACCCAAACAATACATACACAGATCACAGTCAGTTTCAGTATATCTCCACATGCTGCTAGACCCAAACAATGCAGACACAGATCACAGTTAACTTCATTATATCTCCACACAGCTCTACATCCAAACAACGCATACACAGATCACAGTTAGCTTAATTATATACTCCACTGCTTGGCCCAAACAATGCATACACAGATCACGGTTAGCTTCATTATATCTCCACACACTACGAAACCCAAACAATACATACACAAATCACAGTCAGTTTCATTATATCTCCACACGCTGCTAGACCCAAACAATGCATACACAGATCAAAGTTAGCTTCCATATATCTCCACACACTGCTAGACCCAAACAATGCATACACAGATCACAGTTAGCTTCATTATATCTCCACATGCTGCTAGACCCAAAAAATGCAGACACAGATCACAGTTAGCTTCATTATATCTGCACACACTACTAGACTAGGATAATGCAGCCACAGAGCAGCGTTAGCTTCATTATATCATCACATGCTGCTAGACCCAAGCAATGCATACACAGATCACAGTTAGCTTAATTATATCTCCACACACTGCTAGACCCAAACAATGCATACACAGATCACAGTCAGTTTCATTATATCTCCACATGCTGCTAAACACAAACAATGCATACACAGTTCACAGTAAGCTTCATTATATCTCCACACACTGCTAGACCCAAACAATGCATACACAGATCACAGTCAGTTTCATTATATCTCCGCGTGCTGTTAGACCCAAACAATGCATACACAGATCACAGTTAGCTTAATTATATCTCCACACACTGCTAGACCCAAACAATGCATACACAGATCACATTTAGCTGCATTATATTTCCACATGCTGCTAGACCTAAACAATGCATACACAGATCACAGTTAGCTTCATTATATCCCCACACACTACAAGACCCAAACAATGTATACACAGATCAAAGTTAGCTTCGTTTTATCTCCATACGCTGCTAGACCCAAACAATGTATACACAGATCACAGTTAGCTTCTTTATACAGTATCTCCACATGCTGTTAGACCCAAACAAAGCATACACAGATAACAGTCAGTTTCATTATATCTCCACATGCTGCTGGGCCCAAACAATGCATACACAGATCACAGTCAGTTTCATTATATCTCCACATGCTGCTAGGCCCAAACAATGCAGACACATATCACAGATAGCTTCATTATACAGTATCTCCACACGTTGCAAGACCCAAACAATGCATACATATATCACAGTCAGCCACATTATATCTCCACAAGCTGCCAGACTCAAACAATGTAGCCACAGATCACAGTTAGCTTCATTATATCTCCACATGCTGCAAGACCCAAACAATGCATACACAGATCACAGTTAGCTTAATTATATCTTGACACACTGCTAGACCCAAACAATGCATACACAGATCACAGTTAGCCACACTATATCTCCGCATGCTGCTAGACCCAAACAATGCATACACAGATCACAGATAGCTTCATTATATCTCCACACGCTGCTAGACCCAAACAATGCATACACAGATCATAGTTAGCTTCATTATATATCCACATGCTGCTAGACCCAAACAATGCATACACAGATCACAGTTGGCATCATCATATCTCCACATGCTACTGGACCCAAACAATGCATACACAAATCACAGTTAGCTTCTTTATATCTCCACACACTGCCAGACCCAAACAATGCAGACACAGATCACAGTTAGCTTCATTATAGCTCCACACACTTCTAGACCCAAACAATGCACACACAGATCACAATTAGCTTCATTATATCTCCACACACTGACCCAAACAATGTATACACAGACCACAGTTAGCTTCATTATATCTCCACACGCTGTATGACCCAAACAATGCATACACAGATCACAGTTGGATTCATTGTATCTCCTCACACTGCTAGACCCGAGCAATGCAGCCACAGATCAGAGTTAGCTTCATCATATCTCCACATGCTGCTAGACACAAACAATTCATACACAGATCACAGTTAGCTTCATTATATCTCAACAAACCACAAGAAGCAAACAATGCATATACAGATAACAGTCAGTGTCATTACATCTCCACATGCTGCTACACCCAAACAATGCATACACTGATCACAGCTAGCTTCATTATACAGTATCTCCACATGCTACTAGACTTACACAGATCACAGTTGGCCACATTATATCTTCACATACTGCCAGAACCAAACAATGCTGCCACAGATCACAGTTAGCTTCATTATATCTCCACACCTCTACACCAAGCATTCACACAGATCAACAGTTAGTTTAATTATATACTCCACAACTGCACAGACCCAAACAATGCATACACAGATCACGGTAAGCTTCATTATATCTCCACACACTACAAAACCCAAACAATACATACACAAATCACAGTCAGTTTCATTTATCTCCACACCTGCTAGACCCAAACAATGCATACACAGATCAAAGTTATTTAATATATCTCCACACGCTAGACCCAAACAATGCATACACAGATCACAGTTAGCAATACATTATATCTCCACACTACTAGACCGGACAATGCAGCCACAGAGCAGAGTTAGCTTCATTATATCATCACATGCTGCTAGACCCAAACAATGCATACACAGCTCACAGTTAGCTTCATTATATCTCCACATGCTGCCAGAACTAAACAATGCATACGCAGAACACATTGTGTTTGATAATATCTTCACATGCTGCTAGACCCAAACAATGCATACACAGATCACAGTTAGCTTCATTATATCATCACATGCTGCTAGACCCAAACAATGCATACACAGATCAGTTAGCTTCATTATATCTCCACACACTTCTACACCCAAACAATGCATACATAGATCACAGTCAGTTTCATTATATCTCCATGTGCTGCTAGACCCAAACAATGCATACAAAGATCACAGTTAGCTTCATTATATCTCCACGCACTTCTACACCCAAACAATGCATACACATATCAGTTAGCCGCACTATATCTCCACATGCTGCTAGACCTAAACAATGCATTCAGAGATCACAGTTAGCCGCATTATATATCCACATGCTGCTAGACCTAAACAATGCATACAGAGACCACAGTTAGCTTCATTATATCTCCACGTGCTGCTACACCCAAACAATACATACACAGATCACAGTCAGTTTCATTATATCTCCACATGCTGCTAACCCAAACAATGCATACACAGATCACAGTAAGCTTCATTATATCTCCACACACTGCTAGACCCAAACAATGCATACACAGATCACAGTCAGTTTCATTATATCTCCACGTGCTGTTGGACCCAAACAATGCGACACACAGATCACAGTCACTTTCAATATATTCTCTATGTACTGCTAAAGTCAAACAATGCGTACATCAGATCACAGTCAGTTTCATTACATCTCCATATGCTGCTACACACAAACAATACATAAACGGATCACAGTCAGTTTCATTATATCTCCACATGCCGCTAGACCCAAACAATGCATACACACATCACAGTTAGCTTCATTATATCTCCACATGCTGCCAGAACCAAACAATGCATACGCAGAACACATTGTGTTTGATAATATCTTCACATGCTGCTAGACCCAAACAATGCATACACAGATCACAGTTAGCTTCATTATATCATCACATGCTGCTAGACCCAAACAATGCATACACAGATCAGTTAGATTCATTATATCTCCACACACTTCTACACCCAAACAATGCATACATAGATCACAGTCAGTTTCATTATATCTCCATGTGCTGCTAGACCCAAACAATGCATACAAAGATCACAGTTAGCTTCATTATATCTCCACACACTTCTAAACCCAAACAATGCATACACATATCAGTTAGCCGCATTATATCTCCACATGCTGCTAGACCTAAATAATGCATTCAGAGATCACTGTTAGCCGCATTATATATCCACATGCTGCTACACCTAAACAATGCATACAGAGACCACAGTTAGCTTCATTATATCTCCACGTGCTGCTACACCCAAACAATACATACACAGATCACAATCAGTTTCATTATATCTCCACATGCTGCTAAACGCAAACAATGCATACACAGATCACAGTAAGCTTCATTATATCTCTACACACTGCTAGACCCAAACAATGCATACACAGATCACAGTCGAGTTTATTATATCTCCACGTGCTGTTAACCCAAACAATGCATACAAGATCACAAGTCACTTTCAATATCTCTCTACGTACTGCTAGAGTCAAACAATGCATACACAGATCACAGTCAGTTTCATTATATCTCCACATGCTGCTACACCCAAACAATACATACACAGATCACAGTCAGTTTCAGTATATCTCCACATGCTGCTAGACCCAAACAATGCAGACACAGATCACAGTTAACTTCATTATATCTCCACACAGCTCTACATCCAAACAACGCATACACAGATCACAGTTAGCTTAATTATATACTCCACACACTGCTTGACCCAAACAATGCATACACAGATCACGGTTAGCTTCATTATATCTCCACACACTACGAAACCCAAACAATACATACACAAATCACAGTCAGTTTCATTATATCTCCACACGCTGCTAGACCCAAACAATGCATACACAGATCAAAGTTAGCTTCCATATATCTCCACACACTGCTAGACCCAAACAATGCATACACAGATCACAGTTAGCTTCATTATATCTCCACATGCTGCTAGACCCAAAAAATGCAGACACAGATTACAGTTAGCTTCATTATACAGTATCTCCACACGCTGTTAGACCCAAACAAAGCATACACAGATCACAGTTAGTCACATTATATCTCCACATGCTGCCAGACGCAAACAATGCAGCCACAGATCACAGTTAGCTTCATTATATCTCCACATGCTGCTAGACCCAAACAATGCATACACAGATCACAGTTAGCTTCATTATATCTCCACATGCTGCCAGACCCAAACAATGCATACACAGATCACAGTTAGCTTCATTGTATCTCCACACACTGCTAGACACAAACAATGCATACACATATCACAGTCAATTTGATTATATTCTCCACATGATGCTAAACCCAAACAATGCATACACTGATCACAGATATCTTCATTATATCTCCACATGCTGCCAGACTCAAACAATGCATACGCAGATCACAGTGAGTTTGATTATATCACCACGTGCTGCTAGACCCAAACAATGCATACACAGATCACAGTTACCTTCATTGTATCATCACATACTGCTAGACACAAACAATGCATACAGAGATCAGTTAGCTTCATTATATCTCCACACACTTCTACACCCAAACAATGCATACACAGAACACAGTTAGCTTCATTGTATCTCCACACGCTGCTAGACCCAAACAGTGCATACACAGATCACAGTTAGCTTCATTATATCTCCACACACTGTTAGACCCAAACAATGCACACAAAACTCACAATTAGCTTCATTATATCTCCACATGCTGCTAGACCCAAACAATGCATACACAGAACACAGTTAGCTTCATCATATCTCCACACACTGCTAGACCCGAGCAATGCAGCCAAAGATCAGAGTTAGCTTCATCATATCTCCAAATGCTGCTAGACCCAAACAATGCATACACAGATCACAGTTAGCTTCAATATATCTCCACACACTACTAGACCCAAACAATGCATACACAGATAACAGTCAGTGTTGTTTTATCTCCACATGCTTCTAGACCCAAACATGCATACACAGATCACAGTTAGCTTCATTATACAGTATCTCCACATGCTGCTAGACCCAATCACTGCATACACAGATCACAGTTAGCTGCAATATATCTCCACATGCTGCCAGAACCAAACAATGCAGCCACAGATCACAGTTAGCTTCATTATATATCCACACACTGCTAGACTCAAACAATGCATACACAGATCACAGCCAGTTTCATTATATCTCCACATGCTGCTAGACCAAACAATGCATACACACATCACAGTCAGTTTCATCATATCTCAAGATACTCTTAGACCAAACAATGCATACACACATCACAGTCAGTTTCATTATATCTCCACATGCAGCTAGACCCAAACAATGCATACACAGATCACAGTGAGCTTCATTATAACTCCACACACTACAAGACCCAAACAACACATACACAGATCACAGTTAGTTTCATTATATCTCAGTGATTTATTTAACTCTAAAAATTGATTAGCGTTTTGCACAAAAGTGCTAAATATTTGTGAAAATGCACTAGCTCCTGCCTCACTGTGTTTAACAAACATAGCACTTCTAGAAAATCTATATAAATGCTTTCTGTACAGTTAGTATTGTCCCAGGAAAAAACTGCTAATCAATTATTTAAAACCAGTATCTCCACATGCTGCTAAGCCCAAACAATGCATACACAGATCACAGTTAGCTTCATTATATCCTTTTGACACTTCTACACCCAAACCATGCATACACAGATCACAGTTAGCTTAATTATATACAGATCACAGTTAGCTTTATTATTCTCCACATGCTGCTAGACCCAAACAATGTACACAGATCAGAATTATTTACTTCTCACATGCTACTAGACCAACAACGCATACACAGATCACAGATAGCTTCATGATTCCACATGCTGCTAGGCAACAAGGCACCAGATCGCATTAACCACACATCTCCACACGGCTAAGACCCAAACAATGAATACACAGATCACAGATAACTTCATTATGTCTCCACACGCTGCTTACCCAAACAATGCATACACAGATCAAAGTTAGATTCATTACATCTCCAGACACTGCTAACCCGAGCAATACAGCACAGTCAGAGTTTCACATATCTCCAAAATGCTGAACCCAAACAATGCATACACAGATCACAGTTACCTTCAATATATCTCCACACACTACTAGACCCAAAAAGTGCATGCACAATAAAGTCAGTCTGCTATATCTCCACAGCTGCTAGACACAAACAATATACACAGATCCAGTTACCTTCATTGTACAGATTCCATGCTGCGACCCAAACACTGCATACACGATCAGAGTTAGCCGCACTGTCTCCACATGCCAGAACCAAACAATAAGCCACAGATCACCGATGTTCATTGTATCCATACACTGCTACACTCAAACAATGCATACACAGATCATAGCGTCAGATCTAATATATTCCCACATGTTGCAAGACCTGTTAATGGCACACATCACAGCTGTTTCATATTCCATATTACGTTAGGATCAAACAAGCATACACAGATCACAGTTAGCTTCAATATATCTACACACTGCTAGACCCAAACAATGCATACACATATCATATTGCTTATTATTCTCCAGTTGCTGAACCCAAAAAATTCATACACAGATCACAGTTAGCTTTATTATTTACACACACTTTACAACCAAACAATGCATACACAGATCACAGTTAACAATTATATACTCCACACGCTAGACCCAAACAATGCATAAACGGATCACAGTTAGCTTCATTATATCTCCACACACTACAAGACCCAAACAATACATACACGGATCACAGTCAGTTTCATTATATCGCCATATGCTGCTATACCCAAACAATGCAAACATAGATCAAAGTTATCTTCACTATATCTGCACACGCTGCTAGACCCAAGCAATGCATACATACATCAAAGTTATCTTCATTATATCTACACACGCTGCTAGACCCAAGCAATGCATACACAGATCACAGTAAGCTTCATATTATATCTCCACACCACTTACACCAACAATGCATACACAAAACACAATTACCTTTAATTATATCCACCACACACTGCTCGACCAAACAACGACACAGATCACAGTTAGCTTTTTATATCTCCACAGTAACATAGACCCAAACAATGCACACATATCACAGTTAGCTTCTTTGTATTTCCACACTACTAAGACCAAGCAATGCATACACACATCACAGTTAGCTTAATTATATCCACCACACTGCAAGACCCAAACAACACAGATCACAGTTAGCTTTATTTATCTCCACATGCTAGACCCAAAACAATAGCTTACACATATCACAGTTAGCTTCTTTGAATCTCACACACACTACCAGAAGCAATCCAACGATACACAGATCACAGTCAGTTTCTCATTATATCTCCACATGCTGTAGACCCAAACAATGTATACACAGATCACAGTTAGCTTCATTATATAAACACTTGCTGCTAGACGCAAACAATACATAAACAGATCACAGTTAGCTAATTTATATCTCCACATGCTGCAAGACCTAAACAATACAGCCACAGATCACAGTTAGCATCGTTATATATCCACATGCTGCTAGACCCAAACAATGCAGCCATGCATCACAGTTAGCTTCACTATATCTCCACATGCAGCTAGACCCAAACAATACATACACAGATCACAGTTAGCTTCGTTATATCTTCACATGCTGCTAGACCCAAACAATGCATACACAGATCACAGTTAGCTTCATTATTTCTCCACATGCTACTAGACCCAAGCAACGCATACACAGATCACAGAGAGCTTCGTGATCTCCACATGCTGATAGACCCAAACAATGCATACACAGATCATAGTTAGCTTCATTACATCTCCACATGCTGCTAGACCCAAACAATGAATACACAGATCACAGATAGCTTCATTATGTCTCCACACGCTGCTTGACCCAAACAATGCATACACAGATCAAAGTTAGATTCATTATATCTCTATACACTGCTAGACCCGAGCAATGCAGCCACAGATCAAAGTTAGCTTCATCATATCTCCAAATGCTGCTAGACCCAAACAATGCATACTCAGATCACAGTTAGCTTCAATATATCTCCACACACTACTAGACCCAAACAATGCATACACAGATAACAGTCAGTCTCGCTATATCTCCACATGCTGCTAGACACAAACAATGCATACACAGATCACAGTTAGCTTCATTATACAGTGTCTCCACATGCTGCTAGACCCAAACACTGCATACACAGATCAGAGTTAGCCCCAATACATCTCCACATGCTGCCAGAACCAAACAATGCAGCCACAGTTCACCGTTATGTTCATTATATATCCACACACTGCTAGACTCAAACAATGCATACACAGATCACAGTCAGATTCATTATATCTCCACATGCTGCAAGACCCAAACAATGCATACACAGATCACAGTTAGCTTCATTATATCTCCACACACTGCTAGACCCAAACAATGCATACACATATCACAGTCAGTTTCATTATTATATCTCCATGTGCTGCTAGACCCAAACAATGCATACACAGATCACAGTTAGCTTTATTTCTCCACACACTTCTACACCCAAACAATGCATACACAGATCACAGTTAGCTTAATTATATACTCTACACACTGCTAGACCCAAACAATGCATGCACAGATCACAGTTAGCTTCATTATATCTCCACACACTACAAGACCCAAACAATACATACACGGATCACAGTCAGTTTCATTATATCTCCATATGCTGCTAGACCCAAACAATGCATACATAGATCAAAGTTATCTTCACTATATCTGCACACGTTGCTAGACCCAAGCAATGCATACACAGATCACAGTAAGCTTCATTATATCTCCACACACTCTATACCCAAACAATGCATACAAATCATGAATTAGTTTAATTATATCCTCCACACTGCTAGACCCAAACAATGCATACACAGATCACAGTTAGCTTCATTATATCTCCACGTACTGCTAGACCCAAGCAATGCTTACACATATCACAGTTAGCTTCTTTGTATCTCCACACACTAGTAGACCCATACAATGCATACACAGATCACAGTTAGCTTCATTATATCTCCTCATGCTGCTTGACCCAAACAATGCATACACAGATCAGAGTTAGATTCATTATATCTCCACACACTGCTAGACCTGAGCAATGCAGCCACAGATCAGAGTTAGCTTCATCATATCTCCAAATGCTGCTAGACCCAAACAATGCATACACAGATCAGTTAGCTTCAATATATCTCCACACACTACTAGACCCAAACAATGCATACACAGATAACAGTCAGTCTCGTTATATCTCCACATGCTGCTAGACACAAACAATGCATACACAGATCCGAGTTAGCCACAATACATCTCCACCTGCTGCCAGAACCAAACAATGCAGCCACAGATCACCGTTACGTTCATTATATATCCATACACTGCTAGACTCAAACAATGCATACACAGATCACAGTCAGATTCATTATATCTCCACATGCTGCAAGACCCAAACAATGCATACACATATCACAGCCAGTTTCATTATATCTCCACATGCTGCTAGACCCAAACAATGCATACACAGATCACAGTTAGCTTCATTATATCTCCACACACTGCTAGACCCAAACAATGCATACACAGATCACAGTCAGTTTCATTATTATATCTCCATGTGCTGCTAGACCCAAACAATGCATACACAGATCACAGTTAGCTTTATTATTTCTCCACACACTTCTACACCCAAACAATGCATACACAGATCACAGTTAGCTTAATTATATCCTCCACACACTGCTTGAACCAAACAATGCATATACAGATCACAGTTAGCTTATTTATATCTCCACACACTACAAGACCCAAACAATACATACACAGATCACAGTCAGTTTCACTATATCTCCACATGCTGCTAGACCCGAAAAATGCATAGCTAGATCAAAGTTATCTTCACTTTATCTGCACACTCTGCTAGACCGAAACAATGTTTACACATATCACAGTTAGCTTCTTTGTATCTCCACACATTACTAGACCCAAACAATGCATACACAGAACAGTGTTAGCTTAATTATATCCTCCACACACTGCTAGACCCAAACAATGCATACACAGATCACAGTTAGCTTCATTATATCTCCAAGTGCTGCTAGACCCAAACAATGCTTACACATATCACAGTTAGCTTCTTTGTATCTCCACACACTACTAGACCCAATCAATGCATACACAGATCATAGTCAGTTTCATTATATCTCCACATGCTGCTAGACCCAAACAATGTATACACAGATCACAGTTTGCTTCATTATATATCCACTTGCTGCTAGACCCAAACAATACATAAACAGATCACAGTTTGCTACTTTGTATCTCCACATGCTGCTAGACCCAAACAATGCATACAAAGACCACAGTTACCTTCATTATTTCTCCACACACTACTGGACCCAAACAATGCATACACAGAACACAGTTAGCTTCATTAAATTCCAAACACAGCTAGACCCAAACAATGCATACACAGACCACAGTAAGCTTCATTATTTCTGCACACACTGCTAGACCCAAACAATGCATACACAGATCACAGTCAGTTTCATTATTATATCTCCATATGCTGCTAGACTCAAACAATGCATACACAGATCACAGTTAGCTTTATTAATTCTCCACACACTTCTACACCCAAACAATGCATACACAGATCACAGTTAGCTAAATTATATCTCTACAGACTGCTAGACCCAAACAATGCATACACAGATCAAAGTTAACTTAATTATATCTCTACACACTGCCAGACCCAAACAATGCATACACAGATCACAGTTAGCTGCATTATATCTCCACATGCTGCTAGACCGAAACAATGCATACACAGATCACAGTAAGTCACATTATATATCCACATGCTGCTAGACCCAAACAATGCATACACAGACCACAGTTAGCTTCATTAAATTCCATACACAGCTAGACCCAAACAAATGCATACACGGATCTCAGTTAGCCGCATGATATCTTCACATGTGGCTAGACCCAAACAATGCATACACAGAACACAGTTAGCTTCATTAAATTCCATACACAGCTAGAACCAAACAATGCACACACATATCACAGTTAGCTGCATTATATCTCCACATGCTGCTAGACGCAAACAATGTATACACAGATCAAAGTTAGGTTCGTTTTATCTCCACACGCTGCCAGACCCAACCAATGTATACACAGATCACAGTTAGCTTCATTATACAGTATCTCCACACACTGTTAGACCCAAACAAACCATGCACAGCTCACAGTTAGCTGCATTATATCTCCTCATGCTGCCAGACATAAACAATGCAGCCACAGATCACAGTTAGCTTCATTTTATATCCACATGCTGCTCGACCCAAACAATGCACACCCAGATCACAGTTAGCCACTTTACATCTCCACATGCTGCCAGAACCAAACAATGCAGCCACAGATCACCGTTACCTTCATTATATATCCATACACTGCTACACTCAAACAATGCCTAAAAAGATCACAGTCAGTTTCATTATATCTCCACATGCTGCTAGACCCAAACAATGCATACACAGATCACAGTTAGCTTCATTATATCTCCACACACTGCTAGACCCAAATAATGCATACACACATCACAGTCAGTTTCATTATATCTCCACAAACTGCTATACCCAAACAATGCATACACAGATCACAGTTAGCTTCATTATATCTCCACACACTGCTAGACCCAAACAATGCATACACAGATCACAGTCAGTTTCATTATTATATTTCCATGTGCTGCTAGACCCAAACAATGCATACACAGATCACAGTTAGCTTTATTATTTCTCCACACTCAACTACACCCAAACAATGCATACACAGATCACAGTTAGCTTAATTATATCCTCCACACACTGCTAGACCCAAACAATGCATACACAGATCACAGTTAGCTTCATTATTTATCCACTTGCTGCTAGACCCAAACAATACATAAACAGATCACAATTATCTACTTTATATCTCCACATGCTGCTAGACCCAAACAATGCAGCCACAGATCACAGTTAGCTTCATTATATATCCAAATGCTGCTAGACCCAAACAATGCAGCCACAGATCACACTTAGCTTCATTATATCTCCACATGGTTCTAGACCCAAACAATACATAAACAGATCACAGTTAGCTTTGTTATACCTCCACATGCTGCTAGACCCAAACAATGCATACACAGATCACAATTAGCTTCATTATTTCTCCACATGCTTCTTGACCCAAGCAATGCATACACAGATCACAGTTTGCTTAGTGATCTCCACATGCTGCTAGACCCAAACAATGCATACACAGATCACAGTTAGCTTAATTATATCTCTACACACTGCTAGACCCAAACAATGCATACACAGATCACAGTTAGCTTAATTATATCTCTATACACTGCTAGACCCAAACAATGTATACACAGATCACAGTTAGCCCCATTATATCTCGACATGCTGCTAGACCCAAACAATGCATACACAGATCACAGTTAGCCGAATTTTATATCCACATGCTGCTAGACCAAAACAATGCATTCACAGACCACAGTTAGCTTCATTATTTCTCCACAAATTGCTAGACCCAAACAATGCATACACAGAACACAGATAGCTTCATCAAATTCCATACACAGCTAGACCCAAACAATGCATAAACAGATCACAGTTAGCCGCATGATATCTCCACATGCTGCTAGACCAAAACAATGCATACAAAGACCACAGTTACCTTCATTATTTCTCCACACACTACTGGACCCAAACAATGCATACACAGAACACAGTTAGCTTCATTAAATTCCAAACACAGCTAGACCCAAACAATGCATACACAGACCACAGTAAGCTTCATTATTTCTCCACACACTGCTAGACCCAAACAATGCATACACAGATCACAATCAGTTTCATTATATCTCCATATGCTGCTAGACCCAAACAATGCATACATAGATCAAAGTTATCTTCATTATATCTGCAGACGCTGCTAGACCCAAGCAATGCATACACAAAACACAATTAGCTTAATTATATCCTCCACACACTGCTAGACCAAACAATGCATACACAGATCACAGTTAGCTTCATTATATCTCCACGTGCTGCTAGACCCAAACAATGCTTACACATATCACAGTTAGCTTCTTTGTATCTCCACACACTACTAGACCCAAACAATGCATACACAGATCACAGTTAGCTTAATTATATCCACCACACACTGCAAGACCCAAACAACACATACACAGATCACAGTTAGCTTCATTTTATCTCCACGTGCTCCTACACCCAAACAATGCTTACACATATCACAGTTAGCTTCTTTGAATCTCCACACACTACCAGACGCAATCAATGCATACACAGATCACAGTCAGTTTCATTATATCTCCACATGCTGCTAGACCCAAACAATGTATACACAGATCACAGTTAGCTTCATTATATAAACACTTGCTGCTAGACCCAAACAATACATAAACAGATCACAGTTAGCTAATTTATATCTCCACATGCTGCAGGACCTAAACAATACAGCCACAGATCACAGTTAGCTTCGTTATATATCCACATGCTGCTAGACCCAAACAATGCAGTCATAGATCACAGTTAGCTACACTATATCTCCACATGCAGCTAGACCCAAACAATACATACACAGATCACAGTTAGCTTCGTTATGTCTCCACATGCTGCTAGACCGAAACAATGCATACACAGATCACAATTAGCTTTATTATTTCTCCACATGCTACTAGACCCAAGCAACGCATACACAGATCATAGAGCTTCGTGATCTCCACATGCTGCTAGACTCAAACAATGCATACACAGATCACAGTTAGCTTCATTACATCTCCACACGCTGCTAGACCCAAACAATGAATACACAGATCACAGTTAGCTTCATTATATCTCCACACGCTGCTAGACCCAAACAATGCATACACAGATGAAAGTTAGATTCATTATATCTCCATACACTGCTAGACCCGAGCAATGCAGCCACAGATCAGAGTTAGCTTCATCATATCTCCAAATGCTACTAGACCCAAACAATGCATACACAGATCACAGTTAGCTTCAATATATCTCCACACACTACTAGACCCAAACAATGCATACACAGATAACAGTCAGTCTCGTTATATCTCCACATGCTGCTAGACACAAACAATGCATACACAGATCACAGTTAGCTTCATTATACAGTATCTCCACATGCTGCTAGACCCAAACACTGCATACACAGATCAGAGTTAGCCGCAATACATCTCCACATGCTGCCAGAACCAAACAATGCAGCCACAGATCACCGTTACGTTCATTATATATCCATACACTGCTAGACTCAAACAATGCATACACAGATCACAGTCAGATTCATTATATCTCCACATGCTGCAAGACCCAAACAATGCATACACATATCACAGCCAGTTTCATTATATCTACACATGCTGCTAGACCCAAACAATGCATACACAGATCACAGTTAGCTTCATTATATCTCCACACACTGCTAGACCCAAACAATGCATACACAGATCACAGTCAGTTTCATTATTATATCTCCATGTGCTGCTAGACCCAAACAATGCATACACAGATCACAGTTAGCTTTATTATTTCTCCACACACTTCTACACCCAAACAATGAATACACAGATCACAGATAGCTTAATTATATCCTCCACACATTGCTAGAACCAAACAATGCATATACAGATCACAGTAAGCTTCTTTATATCTCCACACACTACAAGACCCAAACAATACATACACAGATCACAGTCAGTTTCACTATATCTCCACATGCTGCTAGACCCAAACAATGCATAGAGAGATCAAAGTTATCTTCACTTTATCTGCACATGCTGCTAGACCCAAGCAATGCATACACGGATCACAGTAATCTTCATTATATCTCCACACACTTCTACGCCCAAACAATGCATTCACAAATCACAATTAGCTTAATTATATCCTCCACACACTGCTAGACCGAAACAATGCATACACAGATCACAGTTAGCTTCATTATATCTCCACGTGCTGCTAGACCCAAACAATGCTTACACATATCACAGTTAGCTTCTTTGTATCTCCAAACATTACTAGTCCCAAACAATGCATACTTAGATCACAGTTAGTTTAATTATATCCTCCACACACTGCTAGACCCAAACAATGCATACACAGATCACAGTTAGCTTCATTATATCTCCACGTGCTGTTAGACCCAAACAATGCTTACACATATCACAGTTAGCTTCTTTGTATCTCCACACAGTACTAGACCCAATCAATGCATACACAGATCACAGTCAGTTTCATTATATCTCCACATGCTGCTAGACCCAAACAATGTATACACAGATCACAGTTAGGTTCATTATATATCCACTTGCTGCTAGACCCAAACAATACATAAACAGATCACAGTTAGCTACTTTGTATCTCCACATGCTGCTAGACCCAAACAATGCAGCCACAGATCACAGTTAGCTTCATTATATCTCCACATGCTGCTAGACCCAAACAATACATACACAGATCACATTTAGCTTCGTTATATCTCCACTTGCTGCTAGACCCAAACAATGCATACACAGATCACAATTAGCTTCATTATTTCTCCACATGCTACTAGACCCAAGAAACGCATACAAAGATCACAGTTTGCTTCGCGATCTCCACATGCTGCTAGACCCAAACAATGCATACACAGATCACAGTCAGTTTCATTATTATATCTCCATATGCTGCTAGACCCAAACAATGCATACACAGATCACAGTTAGCTTTATTATTTCTCCACACACTTCTACACCCAAACAATGCATACACAGATCACAGTTAGCTAAATTATATCTCTACACACTGCTAGACCCAAACAATGCATACACAGATCACAGTTAGCTTAATTATATCTCTACACACTGCCAGACCCAAACAATGCATACACAGATCACAGTTAGCCGCATTATATCTCCACATGCTGCTAGACCCAAACAATGCATACACAGATCACAGTAAGTCGCATTATATATCCACATGCTGCTAGACCCAAACAATGCATACACAGACCACAGTTAGCTTCATTATTTCTCCACACACTGCTAGACCCAAAAAATGCATACACAGAACACAGTTAGCTTCATTAAATTACATACACTGCTAGACCCAAACAAATGCATACACAGATCACAGTTAGCCGCATGATATCTCCACATGTGGCTAGACCCAAACAATGCATACACAGAACACAGTTAGCTTCATTAAATTCCATACACAGCTAGAACCAAACAATGCACACACATATCACAGTTAGCCGCATGATATCTCCACATGCTGCTAGACCCAAACAATGTATACACAGATCAAAGTTAGGTTTGTTTTATCTCCACACGGTGCCAGACTGAACCAATGTATACACAGATCACAGTTAGCTTCATTATACAGTATCTCCACACACTGTTAGACCCAAACAAACCATGCACAGCTCACAGTTAGCTGCATTTTATCTCCTCATGCTGCCAGACATAAACAATGCAGCCACAAATCACAGTTAGCTTCATTTTATATCCACATGCTGCTCGACCCAAACAATGCACACCCAGATCACAGTTAGCTGCTTTACATCTCCACATGCTGCCAGAACCAAACAATGCAGCCACAGATCACTGTTACCTTCATTATATATCCATACACTGCTACACTCAAACAATGCCTAAAAAGATCACAGTCAGTTTCATTATATCTCCACATGCTGCTAGACCGAAACAATGCATACACACATCACAGTCAGTTTCATTATATCTCCACATGCTGCTAGACCCAAACAATTCATACACAGATCACAGTTAGCTTCATTATATCTCCACACACTGCTAGACCCAAACAATGCATACACACATCACAGTCAGTTTCATTATATCTCCACAAACTGCTAGACCCAAACAATGCATACACAGATCACAGTTAGCTTCATTATATCTCCACACACTGCTAGACCCAAACAATGCATACACAGATCACAGTCAGTTTCATTATTATATCTCCATGTGCTGCTAGACCCAAACAATGCATACACAGATCACAGTTAGCTTTATTATTTCTCCACACACTTCTACACCCAAACAATGCATACACAGATCACAGTTAGCTTAATTATATCCTCCACACACTGCTAGACCCAAACAATGCATACACAGATCACAGTCAGTTTCATTATATCTCCACATGCGGCTAGACCCAAAGAATGCATACATAGATCAAAGTTATCTTCACTATATCTGCACACGCTGCTAGACCCAAGCAATGCATACACAGATCACAGTAAGCTTCATTATATCTCCACACACTTCTACACCCAAACAATGCATACACAAATCACAATTAGCTTAATTATATCCTCCACACACTGCTAGACCAAACAACACGTACACAGATTACAGTTAGCTTCATTATATCTCCACGTGCTGCTAGACCCAAACAATGCTTACACATATCACAGTTAGCTTCTTTGTATCTCCACACACTACTAGACCCAAACAATGCATACACAGATCACAGTTAGCTTAGTTATATCCACCACACACTGCTAGACCCAAACAATGCATACACAGATCACAGTTAGTTTCATTATTTCTCCATGTGCTGCTAGACCCAAACAATGCTTACACATATCACAGTTAGCTTCCTTGTATCTCCACACACTACTAGACCAAAACAATGCATACACAGATCACAGTTAGTTTAATTATATCCTCCACACACTGCTAGACCCAAACAATGCATACACAGATCACAGTTAGCTTCATTATATATCCACTTGCTGCTAGACCCAAACAATACATAAATAGATCCCAATTAGCTACTTTATATCTCCACATGCTGCTAGACCCAAACAATGCAGCCACAGATCACAGTTAGCTTCATTATATATCCACATGCTGCTAGACTCAAACAATGCATACACAGATCACAGTCAGTTTCATTATATCTCCACAAGCTGCTAGACCCAAACAATGCATACACAGATCACAGTTAGCTTCATTATATCTCCACACACTGCTAGACCCAAACAATGCATACACAGATCACAGTTAGCTTCATTATATCTCCACACACTGCTAGACCCAAACAATGCATACACAGATCACAGTTAGCTTCATTATATCTCCACACACTACAAGACCCAAACAATACATACACAGATCACTGTCAGTTTCATTATATCTCCACATGCTGCTAGACCCAAACAATGCAAACATGGATCAAAGTTATCTTCACTATATCTGCACACACTGCTAGACCCAAGCAATGCATACACAGATCACAGTAAGCTTCATTATATCGCCACACACTTCTACACCCAAACAATGCATACACAAATCACAATTAGCTTAATTATATCCTAACCACACTGCTAGACCCAAACAATGCATACACAGATCACAGTTAGCTTCATTATATCTCCACGTGCTGCTAGACCCAAACAATGCCTACACATATCACAGTTAGCTTCTTTGTATCTCCACACATTACTAGACCCAAACAATGCATACACAGATCACAGTTAGCTTAATTATATCCTCCACTCACTACTAGACCCAATCAATGCATACACAGATCACAGTCAGTTTCATTATATCTCCACATGCTGCTAGACCCAAACAATGAATATACAGTTCACAGTTAGCTTTATTATGTATCCACATGCTGCAAGACCCAAACAATACATAAACAGATCAGTTAGCTTCTTTATATCCCCACATGCTGCTAGACCCAAACAATGCAACCAGAGATCACAGTTAGCTTCATTATATATCCACATGCTGCTAGACCCAAACAATGCAGCCACAGATCACAGTTATTTTCATCATATCTCCACATGCTGCAAGACCCAAACAATACATGCACAGATCACAGTTAGCTTTGTTATATCTCCACATGCTGCCAGATCCAAACAATGCATACACAGATCACAATTAGCTTCAATATTTCTCCACATGCTACTAGACCCAAGCAACACATACACAGATCACAGTTAGCTTTGTGATATCTCCACATGCTGTTAGACCCAAACAATGCATACACAGATCACAGTTATCTTAATTATATTTCTACACACTGCTAGACCCAAACAATGCATACACAGATCACAGTTAGCGTAATTATATCTCTACACACTGCTAGACCCAAACAATGCATACACAGATTACAGTTAGCCGCATTATATCTCCACACACTGCTAGACCCAAACAATGCATACACAGATCACTGTTAGCCGCATTATATATCCACATGCTGCTAGACCCAAACAATGCATACATAGACCACAGTTAGCCGCATTATATATCCACATGCTGCTAGACCCAAACAATGCATACACAGACCACAGTTAGCTTCATTATATCTCCACACACTGCTAGACCCAAACATTGCGTACACAGAACACAGTTAGCTTCATTAAATTCCATACACAGCTAGACCCAAACAATGCATACACAGATCACAGTTAGCCGCATGATATCTCCACATGCTGCTAGACCCAAACAATGCATACACAGATCCCAGTTAGCTTAATTATATCTCCACACACTGCTAGACCCAAATAATGCATACACAGATCACAGTTAGCCGCATGATGTCTCCACATGCTGCTAGACCCAAACAATGCATACACAGATCACAGTAAGCTTCATTATATCCCCACACACTACTAGACCCAAACAATGTACACACTGATCAAAGTTAGCTTCGTTTTATCTCCACACGCTGCTAGACCCAAACAATGTATACACAGATCACATTTAGGTTCATTATACAGTATCTCCACACGCTGTTAGACCCAATCAATGCATACACAGATTACAGTTAGCCGCATTATATCTCCACATGCTTCCCTACCCAAACAATGCACAGACATATCACAATTAGCTTCATTATATCTCCACATGTTGCTAGACCCAAACAATGCACACCCAGATCTCAGTTAGCTTCATTATATCTGCACATGCTGCTAGACCCAAACAATGCAAAAACAGATCACAGTTAACTTCATTATATCTCCACATGCTGCTAGACCAAAACAATGCATATACAGATCACAGTTAGCTTCATTATATCTCCACATGCTACCAGACCCATACAATGCATACACAGATCACAGTTAGTTTCATTATATCATCGGTGCTGGGCAAGGTGATGGAGGGCATTGTCAAGGAGAGGCTTGGGGGGGACCTGGATAAGTCAGGGTGCCTGTACGATAGACAGCATGGATTCATCCCGGGGAAATCATGTCAGACAAACCTGGTGGAGTTCTATGACTGGGTGACAAGTGCCTTGGACCTGGGTAGACCAGTGGATGTCCTCTTTCTAGACTTCAGCAAGGCATTTGACTCTGCTCCTCATGTGGGCCTGTTGGATAAGCTGAGAGAAATGGGGGTGGGAAACCAGATGATCAGATGGATAGGCAATTGGCTCCAGGACCGGACCCAGAGGGTCGTAGTTGGTGGGATAGTCTCATCCCCAAGGAGGGTCATTAGTGGGGTCCCACAGGGATCAGTCATTGGGCCCCTTCTGTTCAACACCTACATAGCTGTCATATGGACAGGAATCAAGAGTGAGATGAGTCTCTTTGCAGATGACTCGAAACTGGGGGAGGTGGTGGATGGGGAGGAGGGGAGGGTGGCCCTGCAGGTGGACCTGGAGGCTCTGAAAAGATGGTCTAGAAAGTGGAGCTGAGGTTCAATGCAGAGTCAAGGTACTCCACCTGGGGCTAGAAACCCAGGCCAAGTGTACACCCTGGGAGGGGAAATGCTACAAGTCTCAATGGCTGAGAGGGACCTGGGGTGGTGGTGGATGTCAAGATGAACAACTCTGAGACTTGTAGGAGGGCAGCAGCCAAGGCCAACAGGATGCTGGGATGCATCGCTGGGGATCACCTCCAGAAGGAGAGTGATACTCCCTCTGTATAACTAGCTTGTGAGGCTGCACCTGGAGTACTGCGTGCAGTTTTAGAGGCTGCACTTAAAGAGGGACATTAACCTCCTGGAGAGGGTCCAGAGGAAGGCAACCAAAATGATTTGGGGCTTGGGGGACAGGACCTATGAGGAGATGCTCGAAGAGCTAAATATCTACTTATTGGAAGAGAGAAGGGACCGGGGGGACATGATAGAGGTCTTCAGGTACATGAAGAGGGTAAATAGGGGAGGAACAGTCAAGGTGCTTTGAAGGAAGGAGGAAGGGGCCACTAGAGGGCATGGGTGGAAGCTGGAGGGGGAAGATTCAGGGGAGAAAGGAGGAGGTGCTACTTCACTGAGAGGGTGGTGGAGCCATGGAATGCACTACCTGGGGGCTGGTGGAGGCAGAGACAGTGGAAGGGTTCAAGAGGGGGTGGGACAGGTACAGGGGAAGGGTTCTGGAAGCAAAATCCAATGCAGCAAGAATATCCGGAACTTGGAAGGGAGAAGCCAGAGAAAGCGAGGAGGACAGCAAGGTCAGCACCCAGGGTGGGGGCTGACCAAACGAGCAGACACGAAAGACCGTTAGGCCTATTCTGCTGGCATTTTAGTATGTTAGTACCTGCATCATGCACTTAAATGCAAGAAATGTGTTTTCCAAAATGCATGGCTTGGCAACCTTCTGTGCTCTATATAAGCCCCATATATTAGCAGTTCCAGAATACTGGTTCTCACCCCCACATAAATTACTCTGAAATCTCCCTTCCAAACTTTAACATCTTCTACAAGAACAGATGCCCTGCAACCAGAATGGCATTGGCTGGCCCAGTGGTGCTGAGGGTTGAGGTGCTGGATGCCCAAATCCTCACAATTGCAGAAGCAGCATCACAGGAGAGAGAACTAGATATCATTGTCCACCTTGGGACAAATTACCTAGCTAGGCATGGGATCAGTGCAGTGCAGAATGAATTTGTGGAGTTGGGTAGGGGCCTCAGATGGGTAGCAAGCACAGTAACCTTCTCAGAGGTGCTACCAGTCCATGGCAGGAGTGAGGCTAGGGTACTGCACACCATACACTTTAATGAATGGTTGCAAAACTGGTGCAGAGCACAGGGCTTTGGTTTTATTGGGGACTGGGGGTCCACCTGGAGAGATAAAGGTCTATACTGGTATGACGGTCTGCATTTGTCCACAAAGGGGACCAAGCTCCTAGGTGATGAGTTTAAATGCTTCCTTGGCAAGCTTTTAGACTAGATAAGGGGGGATGTACTGATAAAAGGCAGGAAAAGCCAAGCCTCCCCCCACAAAACATGGCAGGTAGTAGGGTAAACACTGAAGTACAGAGCTCAACACAAGGCAGGACGGGGGTAAATGGTAAAATAGATAAGAGCAATAAGGGTAGGGATGGGGAAAAAAGGATAAAGCCAACATTAAATGGAGGGCAGTGACTACCGATGCCCGTAGTCTGAGAAATGAGCTTTCTGAGTTAGTAGCTTTGATGGAAGATGAACAATTGGATATTGTGGCAGTCACAGAAACATGGTACACAGAGAACTATGACTGGGATGTCAACATACCAGGGTACACAATCTACAGAAGGGGCAGGGAAGGTAAAAGAGGAGGTGGAGTAGCTCTATACATAAGGGAAGGGATCAACGCAACAGAAATAAAAAGTAAAGGGGAGGACAAGAGGCACTCTAGGTCACCTTGGAGATGGGGAATGGCATCACGCAATCCGCATAGGGTTGTATCGACCCCATCTCAAGGAGAAAATGGACAAGAAAATGATAGAGGCATTCTCAAAATGGCTGAAAAGGGAGATACCGTTGATGGGGGACCTGAATATGCCAGATGTTAACTGGAGGACATGTACTGCAGCCACATCCAAGAGCAGGGTCATTCTTGATGCCCTGCAGGGGGCAGGCCTTAGACAGCTAGTGATGGAACAGACTCTGGAGGGAGCAATACTAGACCTGGTACTCTCAAATGGAGAGAGAATCACAAATTTAGAAGTCAGTAGACATCTGGGAACAAGCAACCACTGCACAGTGTGCTTCACAATGAGCACAACCATGGAGATAAGCTATACAAAAACAAGGATACTGGACTTTAGAAGGGCTGACTTTGGCAAAATGGGTAAATACCTGAAGAATGCACTAGCAAATGGCCAAATAGGAGGGGTGGAAGAACAATGGAGAAAAATCAAAACTGCCATCATAGAGACAACAAGTCTTTTGTGTAAAACAAATAAAGAAAACAAAGCGGAGTAAAAAAAAACACTGTGGCTCTCAAAAGAGGTGGCAGGGAAGGTTAAGGAGAAAAAGGATGTATTCAAAAAGTATAAGGAATCACAGAAGGAGCATGACAGGAAACTGTGTCAATTAAAGCAGAAAGTAGTAGGAAAGGCAATTAGAATAGCAAAGGCACAAACCGAGGAAAAAATAGCCAACTCGGTTAAAAAGGGGGATAAAACCTTTTATAGGTACATTAGGGAGCATAGAAAGGTTAAGGAAGGGATAATGAAGATTAATAAAGGAGAGGGGAGGTGGGCAGAGGGAGACAGTGAAAAGGCAGAGATACTGAATGAATACTTTTGCTCAGAATTCACAAAAGAAGATGAGGAGCAGTTACCTAAACCAGACAATAGAAGCACTCTGGGTAGGGAAGGGTGGGAAAGATGGTCTAGAAAGTGGAAGCTGAGGTTCAATGCAGGGAAATGTAAGGTACTCCACCTGGGGGCCAGAAACCCAGGCCAAGTGTACACCCTGGGGGGGGAATGCTACAAGTCTCGATGGCTGAGAGGGACCTGGGGTGGTGGTGGATGTCAAGATGAACAACTTTGAAACTTGTAGGAGGGCAGCAGCCAAGGCCAACAGGATGCTGGGATGCATCGCTAGGGGGATCACCTCCAGAAGGAGGGAAGTGATACTCCCTCTGTATAACTGCTTGGTGAGGCCACCTTGAGTACTGCGTGCAGTTTTGGAGCCACACTTAAAGAGGACATTAACCTCCTGGAGAGGGTCAAGGAGGGCAACCAAATGATTTGGGGCTTGGGGACAGGACCTATGAGGAGAGGCTCGAAGAGCTAAATATGTACACATTGGAAGAGAGAGGGACTGGGGGGACATGATAGAGGTCTTCTGGTACATGAAGAGGGTAAATAGGGGAGGAACAGTCAGGGTGCTTTGAAGGAAGGAGGAGGGGGCCACTAGAGGACATGGGTGGAAGCTGGAGGGGGGAAGATTCAGGGGAGAAAGGAGGAGGTGCTACTTCACTGAGAGGGTGGTGGAGCCATGGAATGCACTACCTAGGGGGCTGGTGGAGGCAGAGACAGTGGAGGGGTTCAAGAGGGGGTGGGACAGATATAGGGGAAAGGTTCTGGAAGCAAAATCCAATGCAGCAAGAATATCCAGAACTAGGAAGGGAGAAGCCAGAGAAGGCGAGGGGGACAGCAAGGTCAGCACCCATGGTGGGGTCTGACCAAACAAGCAGACACGAAAGACCGTTAGGCCTATTCTGCTGGCATTTTAGTATGTTAGTATGTTAGGGGGGTTGACACCAGTCCATTCACAGAAGAGAGTCCTGAAAGAACTCCTAAAACTCAAGGTGGACAAAGCAATGGGGCCTGACAGGATTCACCCCAAAATCCTAAAAGAATTAAGCGGGGGACCTAGTGACACCACTGACCACATTTTTTTTTAACAAATCATGGCAGGATGGGGTGGAACCTGAGGACTGGAGGAAGGCAGATGTGATTCCCCTTTACAAAAATGGGAGCAAGGCAGAGGCAGGAAACTACAGACCTGTAAGTTTGACCTCAGTGGTAGGGAAAATGAAGGAATCACTTCTGAAAGAAAGAATTGTTGAGTACCTAGAGGCCAGCTGGGCACAGGACCCAAAGCAGCATGGATTTACAGCAGGAAGGTCATGTCAGACTAATCTAATTGATTTCTCTGACTGGGTGACCAAAGTAATAGACCATGGAGGGGCTGTGGATATGGCCTACCTAGACTTTTTAGCAAGGCATTTGACACAGTCCCACACAAAAGATTAATATTCAAGTTAGCCAGCCTGGGTAGTGAACTAGCTGCACAACAGGACACAGAAGGTAATAGTGAATGGAACACATTCTGAAGAAAGGGGGGTTACTAGTGGAGTACCTCAGGGCTCAGTACTGGGTCCAATCCTCTTTAACACCTTTATAAGACACATTGCAGAGGGTCTGGAGGGAAAGGTATGCCTCTTTGCAGATGACACAAAGATCTGTAACAGAATTGATACACGGGGGGGATAGAAAGGATGAGAAGGGACTTGGCAAGGTTGGAGGAATGGTCAGACATATGGCAACTTAGATTCAATGCAAAGAAGTGCAAAGTAATGCACCTGGGGAAACAAAAACCCAGGAGAAGAGTACACAATAGCAGGGGAGGTACTAACAACAAAATGGAAAGGGACCTGGGGTAGTCATATCAGATGACCTAAAGGTGGGTAAGCAATGTGAAAAGTCGGTAAGGAGAGCCAGGGGATACTGGGATACATAGGAAGGGGCATCACAAGTAGAAAAGGGGAAGTGGTTATCTCTCTATACAGACAGTTGGTGAGACTTCATCTGGAGTACTGTGTGCAGTTTTGGAGGCCTCATCTATGCAAGGACATAGACAGGATGGAAGCAGTCCAGAGGACGGCAACTAAAATGGTGCAGGGTCTACATCAGAAACCATATAAAGAGAGATTGAGAGAGCTTAATATGTAAACCCTAGATGAAAGGAGAGACGGGGGGCATGATAGAAACATTCAAGTACCTCAAGGGAATCGACAAAGTTCAGGAGGGTAGCATCTTTCAGAAAAAGAGATGTGTAAGAACAAGGGGGCACAGTTTAAAGATGGGGGGACGGCTCAGGGGTAATGTGAGGAAATTCTTTTTCACAGAGAGAGTGGTGGATACATGGAACAGCCTTCCTGTGGAGGTCGTTGGGTCTAAAACAGTGGGAGAATTCAAACATGCATGGGACAGACACAAGGCAATTATAGTGGGGGGTTGCAGGAAGCAGGCAGTCGGTTAACTAGAATCTGCAGCTTATCCAGAAGGCAGGGAAATGAGCAGACTGGGTGGGCCAAGCGGTCCTTATCTGCCATCAAAGTCTATGTTTCTATATCACCACACACTGCTACACCCAAACAAAGCATACACAGAACACAGTGAGTTTCATTATATCTCTACACACTGCTAGACCCAAACAATGCATGCACAGATCACAGTCAGTTTGATTATATCTCCACATGCTGCTAAACCCAAACAATGCATACACAGAACACAGTTAGCTTCATTGTATCTCCACACGCTGCTAGACCCAAACAGTGCATACACAGATCACAGTTAGCTTCATTATATCTCCTCACACTGCTAGACCCGAACAATGCATACACAGATCACAGTTAGCTTCATTATATCTCCACACACTTCTAAACCCAAACAATGCATACACAGAACACAGTTAGCTTCATTATATCTCCACATGCTGCTAGAACCAAACAATACATACACAGATCACAGTTAGCTTCATTATGTCATCACATGCTGCTAGACCCAAACAATGCATACACAGATCAAAGTTAGCTTCACTATATCTCCAAACACTTCCAGACCCAAACAATGCATACACAGAACACAGTGAGTTTCATTATACAGTATCTCCACACGATGCTAGACCCAAACAATGCATACACAGATCACAGTTAGCTTCATTATATCTCCACACACTTCTAAACCCAAACAATGCATACACAGAACAGTTAGCTTCATTATATCTCCACGTGCTGCTAGAACCAAACAATGCATACACAGATCACAGTTAGCTTCATTATATCATCACATGCTGCTAGACCCAAACAATGCATACACTGAACACAGTTAGCTTCATTATACAGTATCTCCACATGATGCTAGACCCAAACAATGCAGCCACAGATCACAATTAGCTTCATTATAAAGTATCTCCACACGATGCTAGACCCAAACAATGCATACACAGATCACAGTTAGCTTCATTATATCTCCACATGCTGCTAGACCCAAACAATGCATACACAGATAACAGTTAGCTGCATTATACATGCACATGCTGCTAGACCCAAACAATGCATACACAGATCACAGTTAGCTTCATTATATCTCCACACACTTCTACACCCAAACAATGCATGCACAGATCACAGTTAGCTTAATCATATCCTCCACACACTGCTAGACCCAAACAATGCATACACAGATCACAGTTAGCTTCATTATATCTCCACACACTTCTAAACCCAAACAATGCATACACAGATCACAGTTAGCTTCATTATATCTCCACATGCTGCTAGACCCAAACAATGCATACACAGATAACAGTTAGCTGCATTATACATGCACATGCTGCTAGACCCAAACAATGCATACACAGATCACAGTTAGCTTCATTATATCTCCACACACTTCTACACCCAAACAATGCATGCACAGATCACAGTTAGCTTAATCATATCCTCCACACACTGCTAGACCCAAACAATGCATACACAGATCACAGTTAGCTTCATTATATCTCCACACACTTCTAAACCCAAACAATGCATACACAGATCACAGTTAGCTTAATTATATCCTCCACACACTGCTAGACCCAAACAATGCATACACAGATCACAGTTAGCTTCATTATATCTCCACATCCTGCTAGACCCAAACAATGCATACACAGATAACAGCTTCATTATATATCCACACACTACTAGACCCAAACAATGCATACACAGATCACAGTTAGCTTCATTATATCTCCACACGCTGCTAGACCCAAACAATGCATACACAGATCACAGTTAGCTTCATCACATCTCCACACGCTGCTAGTCCCAAACAATGCATACACAGATCACAATTAGCATCATTATATGTCCACACGCTGCTAGACCCAAACAATACATACACAGATCACAGTTAGCTTCATTATATCTCCACATGCTGCTAGACCCAAACAATACATACCGAGATCACAATTAGCTTGATTTTATCTCCACATGCTGCAAGACCCAAACAATGTATACACAGATCACAGTTAGCTTCATTATATCATCACATGCTGCTAGACCCAAACAATGCATACACAGATCAAAGTTAGCTTCACTATATCTCCAAACACTGCCAGACCCAAACAATGCATACACAGAACACAGTGAGTTTAATTATACAGTATCTCCACACGATGCTAGACCCAAACAATGCATACACAGATCACAGTTAGCTTCATTATATCTCCACACACTTCTAAACCCAAACAATGCATACACAGAACACAGTTAGCTTCATTATATCTCCACGTGCTGCTAGAACCAAACAATGCATACACAGATCACAGTTAGCTTCATTATATCATCACATGCTGCTAGACCCAAACAATGCATACACTGAACACAGTTAGCTTCATTATACAGTATCTCCACACAATGCTAGACCCAAACAATGCATACACAGATCACAGTTAGCCGCATTATATCTCCACATGCTGCCATACCCAAACAATGCAGCCACAGATCACAGTTAGCTTCATTATAAAGTATCTCCACATGCTGCTCGACCCAAACAATGCAGTCATAGATCATAGTTAGCTTCATTAAATATCCACATGCTGCTAGACCCAAACAATGCATACACAGAACACAGTTAGCTTCATTATATCTCCACACGCTGCTAGACCCAAACAATGAATACACAGATCACAGTTAGCTTCATTATATCTCCACACGCTGCTTGACCCAAACAATGCATACACAGATCACAGTTAGCTTAATTATATCCTCCACACACTGCTAGACCCAAACAATGCAGACACAGATCACAGTTAGCTGCATTATATATGCACATGCTGCTAGACCCAAACAATGCATACACAGATCACAGTTAGCTTCATTATATCTACACACACTTCTACACCCAAACAATGCATGCACAGATCACAGTTAGCTTCATCATATCTCCACGTGCTGCTAGACCCAAACAATGCATACACAGATCACAGTTAGCTTCATTATATATCCACACACTACTAGACCCAAACAATGCATACACAGATCACAGTTAGCTTCATTATATCTCCACATGCTGCTAGACCCAAACAATGCATACACAGATCACAGTTAGCTTCATCACATCTCCACATGCTGCTAGTCCCAAACAATGCATACACAGATCACAATTAGCATCATTATATGTCCACACGCTGCTAGACCCAAACAATACATACACAGATCACAGTTAGCTTCATTATATCTCCACATGCTGCTAGACCCAAACAATGCATACAGAGATCACAATTAGCTTGATTTTATCTCCACATGCTGCAAGACCCAAACAATGTATACACAGATCAGAGTTAGCTTCATTATATATCCACATGCTGCTAGACCCAAACAATACATACACAGATCAAAGTTAGCTTCTTTATATCTCCACATGCTGCTAGACCCAAACAATGCAGCCACAGATCACAGTTAGCTTCATTATATATCCACATGCTGCTAGACCCAAACAATACATACACAGATCACAGTTAGCTTCACTGTATCGCCACATGCTGGAAGACCCAAAGAATGCATACACAGTTCACAGTTTCATTTTGTCTCCACATGCTCCTAGACCCAAACAATCCATATATTGATCAGAGTTAGCTTCACTGTATCTCCACATTATCAGCCCTCATTTGGGCAAGAAAGATCAGCCCCAGCTCTGTGGCTTGGGATTCTTGGCCGAAGCTTGGCCGCAGCTCCTGCCTGCCCACCCATCCACAAGCATACAGGCACTCCTGCCCTCGTTCGGGCAAGGAAGATCAGACTCAGGTTTGTTGTTTGCGATTCTTGGCCAATCCTTGGCTGCATCTCCTGCCCACTCACCCATCCATAAGCAGATAGGTACAGAGTGAATGGCTGAACTCTGCACTACAGCTGTTGAATTTGGTCCCTTTTCTCTTAGCCAGCGGGACCTTCTGTACTCTGTTCTTGGGCAGCTACTGCTGCTCGTGTTATTTTGCAGCATTTTATTTTAGTGTACTTGTTTGCAAAGGATTTTTAAAGTCTATGTTATCCTTAATTCAAACTTTAAATTGTCATTTTATAAAAGTTTACTTCTCCTTGTTTCTCTGCTTTCTCCCTCTACCTCCTCCCCTCCATTTCTGCTATCCTAATATCCACTTTGAATAACAAAGGTAAAGGATTTTTAATCCCCTTACCCTTCCTCGAGGCACTCCAGTCCCCACTTGGGCAATGATTTATCAAGGCAGCTTTGTAGCTCGATTCTCGGCCAAACTCTTGGCACAGTTATAGTGCTCACCCTGTTTTGCCAGTGGACCTAAATGGTCCCTTTTTGTATATGCTGTGAGAACAGGAGGAGTATGAGCACAGTGTTGCTCTGCCCAAGTCGTAATGTTTAGGTAGCATCTCAGTTAGTTGGGGCATTTCAGGCTGAGGAGGGTTTGACTAGTGCAGAGACAGGTGGCAGCCATTTGAGAAAACCCCAGAGGGCTTTAAAGCTCTGGTGTGAGGAGAGGGCGAGTGCTAGTTGGAAGAGTTCCAAACCCTGGGCGCATGCATAGCGAGAAGGCTTGGTCACCCATTTGTGTGCGGGTTTTAGGTACCAGGAGGGCATGGGAGCTGCTGGGTCACAGGTTGTAGGAGGGTGTAGCAAGAACAAGCATCTCAGCAAGGTTTTGAGGGGTGGCAGTTCTGACAAAATTGTCAATGAAGTTGCCCATGACATAAGAGTGGTGAGTTTCCAATGAGAGCCACTCAAGCCGGGTGTAAAGCTCACAGCGGTGAGTGAGACGGGGGCTGAGAGCGCAGAATGACATATGTTGTTGTATGCTGAGTCCCACTTTATTAGACTAGTTTTTGCAACGTGGGCAAAGGTGATTAGTCCATAGCAAAGCATGTGTAGGAGGACTCCCCTGGTTAGAGCAAGTTGGGCAGCTGGAGTAAGACAGTTTTTGCTCTTTAAGCCTGACCCAGCTTGCAGTTTGAGGCCTTGCATCTATTTCTCATGTGCAGGTTCATATCCAGCTGTGGGCCAAGGGTTATCCCCAGGTACTTGACCGAGCCTGCGACAGTCACTGGTGACCCATCAGCCCCGGAGATCTGTAGAGAATTTGACACTGTGCTTAAGCTTATATGGTAATACCAAATTGGGAAAAGGTAAGAGTAATCTGAGGTCTTTATTAGAGTTTTTAAGGGTTTATTTTGTACACCTGGTTAGATGCCCATAGGTGAAAGATATCTGGTCACCTGAAGAGCAGAATTATCTGAACCTGTAGATTGGGTATGCTGGCAAGAGGTTCGCAGTTTGAATCATTCCAAGACTTGAGACCAAAGGTTGATTCAAACCCACAAAACAGATAGAAGGGTTACCCTGTTTCTGTTAACTGCTCACAAGACTGCACTCGGAGGTTGGCACTGTGGGAGCAGAGGGCCTGACCTGCTGAATGGGTTTGTGACAGATTGGTTAGCAGCAATGTGAAAAGTTTGGTGTTATAAGCTTTATTGTTCAGTGTGTCAGCTTGAGACTGTTCGGCTCACTTGGAAAAAACTAAGGCAGTGTTTTATTTTAAAAAGGAAACAGAACTATATCCCTTGGCTTACAGTCAAGTTCCTACCCATAAAATTTTTTTTTCTAAAGTGCCAGTCAGAGTAGCAGTAGTTAGGAAAGATGACTTCCAACTACAGCAGGCATACTGTAGACTACTTAAAGCAGTTGTGCAGGGACAGAGGAGTCCCATTCCAGGTGAAAGCCAGCAAACAGAACCTCATGGATGCCCTGATGGTAGCAGATACCCAGAGCAGTGAGTTACAGACCATGACTGAAAAGGACCAAACCTCAAGTGTAGCAGGGCTAGCGGCCAGTGCAATGTCCAGATCCGATGAGGAGGGCAACATGGCCACTGTCAGTAAAGGGCCACAGCAGCAGTGGAAGGTCCCCAGTACCATGGATTCAGAAGTACTCAGGCTGCAAATTGAGTTGCATAGAATGGAGCTAGGGTTCCAGAGGGAGAGGGAGAGGGACTGTGAACAATGGGAGGCAGACTGTGAGGAGCGTGAGTGCCAGCAAGCTGCAGAGGAGAAGAGGGAGTGAGAACACCAAGACACAGACCATGAAGAGCAGGAGCACCAGAGGCAACATGAACTGGAGAAGCTACGACTCCAACCAGCAGCACCAGAGCAGGTAAGTGGCTTGGGTTTAACTGGGGCTGCAGGACTGGATTACAAATTGAATTCCAAATTAATAGCCAAATTCAAAGAGGGGGAGGACGTGGATGCCTTTTTAAATTATTTAAAAAGTTTGTATTCAGGCTAAAATTTCTAGAGAATCCTAGAGCTTCCAGCTATCCCCACTACTTACCAGGAAAGGTCAGGATGCATTGGGTCAAATGGACAATGAGAACAGTGATGATTACAGCAAACTTAAAGCTGCACTGTTAAAGAAATTTGAATTAACTGCTGAATCATACAGAGCCAAATTCTGTAAACTCAGGAGAAGCCCTGACATGAGCTATGAGGAGCTAGCCATGAAACAACGCCAGGTTTTGAAATATTGGTGTGAAGGAATTGAGGCAAACTCTGTTGATAAATTTAAAATGTGATTTTGTTAGAACAGTTTTATTGGGCATGCCCAGCAGAGCTAAAAACCTGACTGGAGGACCGAGATCCCCAACATAGTACAAGGGGCTGCTGAACTCTTGAACCGATATGCAAGAGCAGACCTGCTCTGAGAGCGAATGGGGTGGTCATAGCAGTGAAGAAAGGGAAAAGCACGCCTTCAGGGCAGCTAAAACCCTCACTGCCTCAACCAAAACCAGATAGCCCCAGGTTTCAAAGAAATTATTTCTCTGAAAAGAGAAGTGAATGTTGGTTATGTAAAGAAACTGGGCATATTGCCAGTCAGTGACCCAAAAGAATGAACAATAACACACAGAATGGTACTAGAAAAGAAGTGGGTTGTTTGTGTGTCCCTGGAAGCATGCCTATGAACATAAGGGAACACATTCACCCAGTCATGGTGAATGGTGTACAGACACAAGCATTAAGGGCAAGGCCCCTACTTTTCTGTGGCACAGTGGGACCAAGTTCTGCGGCAAGACTACCATTTGCCGCAGAACTTCTGCGGTGGTGGTTTGCTATTTCTGCAGAAGTTCTGCGGCACTAATAAACTACCATATCACAGTGTCAACTTGTCATCCTGACTTTACTTTCATGGTAGTGGTTATAGCAGTCAGGATGGGGGAAAGCACAGTAACACTAGTTCAAAAAATAACAGACTTATAGAAATAATTTTATGTCTAAAAAGGCAAAACAGCCAGCCCATTGGCGTATTGGTTGGATTTCCAGTTGCGATGCCAGTGACCTGGGTTCAGGAATGGACTCAAATTGCCGGACAGTCGTCCGGGAGAAGACGGCTTGAGCATCCTGCGACTGCTCACCTTCTCTGGGGGGAGGGAGGGAATGTGACTCGCTGTCTGCTACCTCCTGGTGGAAGCTGGGAGAGCAACAGCTCAAGTGAGCCCCACTGCACACAGGGGCTAGACGTCTGTGGCACTCCATGTCCATGGGGAGAAAAGTGGAAACTCAGCCTCCTGGTCAGCTGGATGATGGCTGCCAGCTCCTGCTGACTTGAGTGCCCTGACTCCCTGGAATCCACCTCAGCAGTGCCTGGGGACTGATTGAGTAGTGCGCTGCTTTCCCCTCCTGGCACTTTCCCCCTCAGAGGAGAGGGACCCATCCAGTGAAGGGATACACCAGCCTGGGATGGCTGCAATCTGAGGTGAGTGGAAGGGGGTCAGGGTGAGGGGGTCGGGGGGTCTTTGAGCAGCCGGAAGGAGTGGCAGGCCTGGGAGCAAGTAAAGAACAAAAAAAAACACAAATCAAATAGGTCAGCCTATTGCATAAATGAAATATGCAGAGGGGACCTTATGTGATAAATAAGGTATTTCTATATGCATGGTATCTATACCACTAATGAGGTCTTCACTGTGTTTAACTTATATATTTAGATGCTTTCTACACCACTCATGAGGTCCCCACTGTGTATCACTTATATTTTTATACGCAATCTGTAACATACATAAAAATATTGTGTGTGTGTGTGTGTGTGTGTAGTGAGATATATATACTGTTTGTGTGTGTGTGTGTGTGTGTGTGTGTGTGTGTGTGTGTGTATATATATATATATATATATATATTTATGTATGTACTTTTTTAAATTTCCATGAAATTGCATCCTTATTCATACAAGTCCCATTGGAAATGGAATAAACATAATAGAGGAGTTATTGCAAAACTAATTTTTCATGCCAACCTGCTTCCCCCGAAACATTACATACCACCATCAGGCCATGACATGCAAGTGAACCGATTGTGAGATAGAGATCTCCATGTGTCCACCGTATGACAGAACACTGCACCATACCTTCCCAGGCTCAGAGCAGTGATGTGTTCCCCCAATCCTTGTGCTGCCCAGCCAGCTCCCAGAGCTCATCTCTGAACCTGAGCTGCCGGTATGAAAACACAACATGCTACCCTCTGGCCCAACAGCTGGCCCTGAACACATTTCTCCATAACTTTTGGGTGACTCTATCAACCAGTGGCAATATGTAATCAATAACTCTGGCAAAAAATGTGTACAGTGCAATTATTTATTTAACAGGTCTGTTCTTTTAGCAGGTCTACACATTATTATAGTCCACTTTTCTGGGCATGATTACTTTATTTCTCTGAAAAATGACAGACAAATTCATTTTACCAGTTATTCATTTCTGATGGCATCTCTATACCTTAAAGGCACAAATAAGATTGAGCAAAGTGAGGTATGGACTTAACAGGTCTATGCTATTGTCAAGGTTTTGTTTAAGTTGGTTGTAATGCAATAACATAAGACTGAAAATTCTATTAGGCTGTAATGCAGGTTGAGCAAATATCGCCATGCCTGATGTGCTGGGCCACCGCCTCTGGCAGTGGGAGCTGTGGTAGATAAGTGACTGTTCATTTCTATTGCAGAATGCAGTTATTTTATTTGCTAATTTATGATGTTATAGCAATGACAACATCACATTCTGAGCATAGAGGGATTTTGGATTTAAAAGAGGGGAAGGCAACCATATTCTATGGATAAACAGAAATATTAATAAAAAAGCACCAAGAACAGTGAATTCTGCGGCATTGCAGAAGTTCTGCAGTAGACTGCAAGTTCTGCGCAAAATTCTGCAGCCATAGAATTCTTGGTGCCTTGGTTAAGGGACACAGGGGTATCCTTGACCTTGGTAAAGGGGGGATCTAGTAGACCCTGGTCAGCTTATACCCAATAAATACATCACTGTACAGGACTTTACTGGTGAGGCAAAACAATTGCCCCTCGCTAGTGTTCTCCTAGACTGATGTGAAACAGGGGGAACTGTGCAACAGGTGGCTGTAGCCAAAATGTTAGCAGTGGATGTGATCCTGGGCAACAATCTCAAACAGGGGATGGTATGTGCAGTTACCCGTAGCCAAGCGGCAAGGGAAAATTGTAGCTCCCTGAACCCCACAGAAACCATTGTTGAGCCTGTGTCTCCAGATGGGGAGACTAATGAAAAGGGGATAGAAATTTTCCCAGTAGCAAGTAACCACACAGCTACAGAGGGTTACTCCAAAGAGGAAGGGGTGACCCATTGTCAAAGGGTTGGGATTGACAGTGATCCTGAGTGCCCTGATGCTAGTGCTAGGGACCCTAGTTTAGCAACTGAAGGGGACCTGTCCCATACCTTGGGAATGTGTGAGGGGTTTGCAGCTGCTCAGAGAAGTGATCCTAGTCTAGAGAAGCTGAGGACTTGGGCAGCCTTGGACGGCACACAGGGAGGTGATGGCAGACATAAAGTTTATTGAAAAAATGGACTTATGTATACTCAGGCTGTGCAAACTGAGGGAGGGATGCTAGACTGGCAGCTTATCATTCCCCAGGAGTACCATGAGCAGTTGCTCAAGATTGCACATCATATTCCCTTGTCTGGTCATCTGGGAATCATGCGTACAATGCAGAGTTTGGCCCAGAATATCTATTGGCCTAACTTCACCAAGCAGGTGAAGGAGTATTACAGGTCATGTCACCGGTGCCAAGAAATAGGGAAGGTGGGCAAGAAAACCTAAGCTGCCCTGATTCCATTGCCCATAGTGGAGGAGCCATTCCAGAAGGTGGGAATGGATATTGTGGGGGCTTTAAATACCTCCAGCTCCTCAGGGAAGAGATTCATCCTGACTGTGGTGCATTATGCCACCCAGTACCCAGAGGCAGTCACCCTAGCCTCACTGAGGACAGAAAAAGTGGCAGATGCCTTACTTGGGATTTTCTTTCATGTTGGGTTCCCACAGGAGGTTATCACCGATCAAGGGGGTTCCTTCATGTTGGACCTGATGAAATGTTTATGGGAAAAGTGTGGGGTGGTACAGAGATGCATGACACCATACCACCCACAAGCCAATTGACTTGTGGAAAGATTCAATGGTACCCTGAAGTCAGTGCTCCAGGCATTTGCTAAACAGCATGGGAGGGACTGGGAGAAATACCTTCCCCACCTGTTGTTTGCATACAGGGAGGTGCCCCAAGAGTCAAAAGGATTTTCCCCCCTTCAAACTCTTATATGGACACCTGGTATGTGGGCCCCTAGACTTGATCCAGGAGGAATGCGAGGGCAAGCATGCCACCCAGGGAACTCCCATAGTGGATTATGTCCTTAGGTTTAGGGAAAGGCTGAAGGAGCTCATGGGGACAGCCCAGAGCAACCTGGCAGCTGCCCAACAGAAACAAAAAGTGTGGTATGACTGCAGAGCTAGAGCTCGCTCATACATGGTGGGTCAGGAAGTCATGGCCCTTATTCTGGTCCGGAAAGACAAGCTGCAGGTGGAGTGGGTAGAACCGTACAAAGTGGTTAGGAAGGTAAATTACGTAAACTACATTATAGAGTTACCTGACAGAAGACAGACAGAAAGGATGTACCATGTCAACATGATGAAGCCATATGCAAATAGGGCTGACATGGTGTTTGCAGTGTGTAGTCATGGGGAGGGGACGGATGAAGTAAACCCCCTTCTGGACTTGCTGGAGGAAAGCAAGTGGGAGTCCTCTGTGGAGGCTGTAAAACTGTCTCCCCAGCTAGCCCCAGACCAGATCCAGGAAGTAAGGGAGGTTTTAGCAGACGTTCCCCCATTGTTTAGTGCCAAGCCTGGACTAACCCCCATAGCAATGCATGATGTGGAGACAGGAACACAGACGCTCATACAGCGGACAGCATATCAGATGTCAGAGGCTGTCCCAAAGGACATTAGGAGGGAAGTGGAGGAGATGCTGGAATTAGGGGTAATCCAGAGATCCCACAGCTCCTGGGCCTCACCCATAGTCCTTGTACCTAAGCCAGGTGGCTCAACTCATTTCTGTGTGGACTATCATGGACTGAATGCAGTCATGAAGTCAGACACCCACCTGATGACCCAGACAGATGAACTCCTGGACAAGTTGGGAGGGGCAACCTACCTTATGACTATTGACCTGACCAAGGGGTATTAGCAGGTAGAGTTGACAGACAGAACTAGGGAGAGGTTGGCCTTCATCACTCTGATAGGCTTATTTGAGTTTAAAGTAATGCCTTTTGGAATGGAGAATGCCTGGCCACTTTCTAAAGGTTGGTGAACCAGGTGTTAAATGGTGCTGAGGAGTATGTCATGGTATACCTGGATGACACTGCCATCTTTAGTGCCAACTGGGAGAAACACCTATCCCATTTTGAGGAAGTGCTGGGCAGAATACAGAGGGTCGGGCTCACTGTCAAAGCCGAGAAGTGCCAGGAGACCATGGGAGAGGTGACATACCTCGTTCATGTGGTAGGCTGAGGACAGCTCCATCCTAACCAAATAAAGACAGAGGTAATCCAGGCATGGCCCAGACCAGAAATGTACAAGTAGGTCAGGAGTTTCCTCAGGACAGCAGGGTACTATAGAAAATTTGTACCCAATTACAGTGCCCTGGCTGCTCCCGTATCTGACCTGAGAAAGAAAAGGATGCCAAAGAAAATTACCTGGGGACCAGCCTGTGAAGAAGCTTTTACCAGATTGAAGGAGGCACTGTACAGTGCTCCTGTTTTGACAAGTCCTGACTATAGCAGGCCCTTTATAGTTCAGACTGATGCCTCAGACGTGGGTATTGGGGCAATACTGAGTCAGACAAGGGAAAGACCACCCTGTAGCATTTCTGAGTAAGAATTTACTTCCCAGGGTGCAGGCATACTCTACTGTGGAAAAAGAGTGTCTTGCCATAGTGTGGGCCCTAAAGAAATTAGTGCCATACTTATATGGGCAGCATTTTGTGGTACGGACTGACCACAACCCCCTGGTTTGGCTGACACAGATGGGAAAAACAATTGTAGACTGCTAAGATGGTGTCTTGCTTTGCAAGGGTATGACATGACCATTCTACATAGGGCTGGAGTGACTAATCAGAACTCAGATAGGCTGTCTCGTGTCTATGAGGAGTGAACTGATTTGGGAAGCTCATCCCATGCAGGGGATAGAACCCCCAAATTCAGTCTAGGTGGGGAGGAATTGTGACACTCAGACAGCTGGTTCTGATTAATCTGTATTTTTTGCAATATGAAATATGTAGTGGGATTGTCTGTCAGGAGAAAATACTGTCTTGCTGAAATGACACATGCCCCCCCCCCAGGTATCAGTTAAAAGACTGGCTATATGTTAAACCAGCAGATCTCTGAATGCAATTAACTTGTCAGTTTGCTTTGAAGCCAGGAACTAATATATCCATTTTATAAAATCCTCAGGAAAGTCATTTAATTGCACCTGGTGTCATAAGTAAGTGGAATATCCATTTTATGATGTCCTCAGGAAAGTCAGTTGCTTGCATCTGGTGTCATAAAAAGTCCTTTGATGTGTTTGAGAAACAGAACTGCTCATGGATCAAAGGGACTGAGAAATTACAGTCTTAATTAAGAGTGTCATCATTTGGACAATGGGTCTTGCTGGAGTCGCAGAATCCAATACCTTGATGGGACTTCCTGTTTCGTATGAATGTATGTAGTGTGTGTGTATATATATATATATATATATATGTGTGTATATACATATATATATATATATATATATATATATATATATATTATATATCCTAAAAGGAAGGAGCTAGATGATGACATCATGAAGAGGATGAAACACAGCATTTTTAAACTGAAGTCTGCTTTCCACTGATACACATTCATATACTCGGACTGAGAGAAAGAACATCTAAGAGCACTGAAAGATTATAAGAAATACATTAGGGCCCAGATATTCAAAAGGGTTGCGCATGCTCAAGTCCTACATTGCGCCATTCTGCGATATTCAGCAGGAGGCAGTTGCGCCACTGAAAACAGGTTGAGCAACAGCACAATGCAAATGAATGCATGCTCAACAGGAGGGGGAACCATGCATAAACTGCACAGCCCGATATTCAGTCGGGTTGTGCAGGGTTATCAGGCGCAACCCAACCTGTGCCTGCGACTTTGAGCCAAAAAGGATCACGTTGAGGGCCACCCACAGGTGAGCTGCTGTATTGCAGGGCACAACACAGCAGCTGCCACCCGTGGCTGGCCCCAACTCAGTCCCTGGTGCCCCCACCAGCCCGATTGCGGGCATCAATGTAGCCCCCTCCCGTTCCACATCCTGGTGGTCCAGTGGACGTAATGCTTGATCGCCGGGCAGAATGTACAGTAACAACCCCCCCATGCCCGGTCGCGGGCAGAACATGAAAGAACCCCACACAAACATCTCTAATGCCCGATCGCGGGCAGAATATATAATGACAACCCCCCAGTGCCCGATCGCGGCAGAATGTAAAAGAACCCCCAACCGAATATCTCCCTGGTGGTCCAGTGGACGTAATGCCCGATCGTGGGCAGAATGTGAATGACAACCCCCAAACATCTCCCTGGTGTCTAGTGTCCCCACCACCACGGCCCACCACCGCTCCCCGGCGGCGGCGGGCGGCAGCCTCCCACCCGCCTGCTGCCCCACCGCCCACCGACGCTGTCGGTGGGGCTGCACACCCATTGGTGCAGAGCTAGAGCCAATGGGCATGCAGCCCATGCCATACCTTGACAGTCAGATTTGTAACTGGACTGTCATGTATGCGGTGTGGAGCACCTTGGCTCTGGCTCACCAGCATGGCGATGCTGCACTGGACAGTCGATCAGCGAGTGGCGGGCGGCAGGCGGGTGGGATGCTGCTGCACCAGCTGCCGGGGAGTGGGGTGGTGGGGTCTCGTGGGTGGGTGGGGTGGGGGACACTAGACACCAGGGAGATGTTTGGGGGTTGTCACTGTACATTCTGCCGCGTTGGCATTACGGTCCACTGGACCACCAGGGAGATATTCGGGTTGGGGGTTCTTTTTACATTCTGCCCATGATCGGGCACTGGGGAGTGTGTTATACATTCTGCCATGATCGGGCACTGGGGGTTGTCATTATATATTCTGCCCGCGATCAGGCACTGGGGGTTGTCGTATACATTCTGCCCGATCGGGCATTGGGAGATGTTTGGGGTTGTTTTCCGTTCTGCCAGCGATCGGGCTGCAGGTGCGTGGTCCCGGCGACTGCTGCCTGGCAGGCGGCCAGTGCAAGTCCTCAGGGATCGGTGCACCTACATACTAATGGCATGCAAATGGGGCCATAATCAGATGCAAATGGCCCCCCCTGCACCTTGCATGAATTATGGCCCCATTTGCATGTCACCTTTTGAATATCGGAAATTTTCACATGGCACAATGGTACTTGCGCCACCACAAGTTGAATGCTCCACTCTGACAACTTGCGGTGGCGCAAGTTCCACTGCGCCATGCACAGTGGCTGTGGCTGGGGGGTGATATTCAAAGGAGTTGCTCAATAGCACAACTCCTTTGAATATCGCCTCGGCCACACCCCTGCGCAACTATTTTGAGCAGCGCAAGGGCTTGCGCCTTAGAATGACGCAGTTTGAATATCCGGGCCTAGATAAATAAGTCTAATGGTTTGTAGGAATTTTGCACTTTTAAACCTGTTTTGTTTTTAAGATTGTATGTGGGGGACATTTTGTTCTGTATTTACTGTTTACCTATTATTATCCATCTTAAAGTAAAGATACATATTTTAAAAGAGAAACTGCCTAGTGTGCCTTGAAACTTCTTTTTTTTAAGAGAAGCTTAGATGGTTAAAGTTGACACTGTGCTTAAGCTTATATGGTAATACCAAATTGGGAAAAGGTAAGAGTAATCTGAGGTCTTTATTAGAGTTTTTAAGGGTTCATTTTGTACACCTGGTTAGGTGCCCATACTGTAGGTGAAAGATATCTGGTCACCCGAAGAGCAGAATTATCTGAGCCTGTACATTGGGTATGCTAGCAAGAGGTTCACAGTTTGAATCCCTCCAAGATTTGAGATCAAAGGTTTATTCAAACCCACAAAACAGACAGGAGGGTTACCCTGTTTCTGTTCACAAGACTGGGCTCGGAGGTTGGCACTGTGGGAGCAGAGGGCCCGACCTGCTGAGTGGGTTTGTGACAACTACCATATGAAGTCAAAGCTATGAGCTATAAAGTGAACTAAAGTTAATTAAAAGTGAACTAAAAGACTAAAGGTTGAGATAGGGATATCCAGCAATTGAGCAATGTAATTATTTTTTTTATAGTCTCTGGGGATGCTGAATATGTACAAACAATGCCTAGAAATCTTAAGATTGACTTCTTAATTACTATCTCCATTGTCTTATCATAATCATATAGTGATATTGCCACAGGTATTTTTAAAGTATATTTAAATGCACTGTTGTTTGTACAAATACTAGATTTAATATTATTAAAACTGAATTTATTGTGATTTTGACTATTTTTGTTATTCTATACAATGTGTTGGCTATTCTGCACAGTAAATAATAATAATAATAATTTTATTTATATAGCGCCTTTCACTATATCAAAGCGCTGAACAAATCAACATCATAAATTCAAATTTCAATACAAAACATAAAAACGTATAAAGATACATCATAAAATACATCATAAAAACATAATAAATTACAATAAAATTCCAATCATATTACAACTAACTTAACTCTCCAAGAAGGCCAATTTCCATAAATAAGTTTTTAGTTCTTTCTTAAATATCTCCATGGAGGTGCACTCCCGTAACCGCCTGGTAGAGAATTCCACAGAGTCAGCGCAGCATGAGAAAATGCTCTGCTGCCTGAAGATTTCAAACTCACTCTTGGAATCTCTAACAACCCCATGTCGGCCGAGCGGAGTGATCGGCCAGGGCAGTAAGAAACCAGTAGGTCTTTCAGATAGGATGGACTCTGATCGCGAAGGGCTTTAAAAGTCAATAAAATTACTTTAAAGGTGATCCACCACCATATAGGAAGCCAGTGCAGTTCGTGCAGCACCGGGGTAATATGACAGGACCTACTTGTCCCAGTCAGAACCCAGGCTGCAGTGTTCTGCACTAGCTGTAGGCAGCAGATTTCAACCCCAGAAAGCCCAAAGTAAAGGGCATTGCAGTAGTCTAGGTGTGAGGACACAAAGGCATGGACCAACATTGGCAAGGAGTCAGATGGAACAAGGTGCCTAACCCTGGCAATATTCCTAAGATGGTAAAAGGAAGTCCTGACAACGGCTGACACCTGAGATTGAAAAGTCAGCCTATCGTCAAGGATCACCCCAAGGTTACACACCCGTTCAGAGGTCAGTAGTGACACGCCACCAAGAAAAATCCCAGAAGGTGCGCCAGTACACGCCCTCTCAATCTGACCACCCGGGTCCACTACCAAAACCTCAGTCTTCTCCGAGTTCAACTTTAACCGACTAGAATCCATCCAGTCTTGGATTTCCCCCAGAAAGTTGTTAAACACAGAGAGAGCTCCATCCTGGTCGGGTGCAAAAGAAAGGTATAGCTGGGTATCATCTGCATAGCAGTGAAACCTCAGCCCATACCGTCTTATAATGTTTCCAAGGGGCAGCATATACACTGCAAATAACATGGGTGACAGCACAGAACCCTGAGGCACTCCACACAACAAAGAGACTGGGCCAGAGGGAAAAAATCCCAGACACAACTCTTTGTGATCTCCCAGTAAGGAATGAAGTGAACCATTGCAAAACGATTCCCGACATTCCGCAGATTTGCCTCAGGCGTGCTAACACCACCACGTAATCCACAGTGTTGAAAGCAGAAGAGAGGTCAAGCAGAACCAAGATGGAATGTCTCTTTTGATCCCTCGCCCTCAGAAGATCATTAAGCACCCGAACCAGCACAGTCTTGGTGATATGTCTTTTACAGAAACCAGACTGGAATGATTCGTAGATACTATGGATGGTTAAATGGTCATCCAATTGAGCAGCTACCACCTCTTCAATAACCTTCCCAATAAAGGGAAGGTTAGAAATAGGTCTGTAACTAGAAAAACAGTCTGGGTCTAAGGAAGCTTTCTTCAAGAGAGGTGTCACCACCGCCTCTTTCAGGGAGCTGGGAAACTCACCTGAGTCCAAGGAGCACCAGACTATTTGTGCCAAAACTGGACCAATGATATCAACACAACCCAAAATTAGGGTAGTCGGTCCAAGGCCCAAGCTACAGCTTGAGGGGAGCACACTATGGATAAACCTCATAATATCCACAAACTCAGGTCGATAAAAGGAACTCCAGAAGAATAGAGGCGCTGTGTTCTCACACACCCCTACGACATCACCCTTAGAGGTTGTTGGACACAGGTCCACCCTGATGTCAGCCACCTTAGTTGCAAAGTATCGAGCGAGCTCATCGTACTCTATTTGCAAAAAAGCTTTACGAACTTGCAGACAGACTGGGTTGCACAGTCTATCTACGTTCAAAACAGCTGAGCCGGTCAATTCTGAGCAACTGCAATCTTCCTGGACAGGAACTCTGCCTTCTTATGGGTGATTGCAGATTGATAGCTAGCATAATGTTCTATCAATCTAAGGGGGTTGGCTTCAAGGGCAGACCTATGCCAACAACGCTCTAACCGTCGCCCTTGTCTCCGCATCTCCCTCAGACTCCCATTGAACCAAGGAGCCCTGGGGTGAAGGGAAAGAGGGCGTTCACAAACAGGAGCAATAGAGTCCAGGGCAACCGTGATGGCCTTGCTATAGGCCACCACCAGTGCCTCCGGGTTACTGCTCACCAACACAAGGGATGATAGGTCAAGGACCACCGCTAGGCCTTGTGAGGTAACATTCAGTAATGGGCGGTACCTGACCATCTCCACAGGGGATGGCCTTCTAAGGGGTGTGTAAAAATTGAACCTCACAGTGTAGTGGTCAGACCAAATGACTGGTTCCACCCCCATGCCAGATGCATCAATCTCTAGAAGGAAGACTAAGTCCAGAGAGTATCCAGATTTATACGTAGCAGTGGAAACTACCTGTGTGAGGCCCAAAGAAGACATTAATTGGAGGAAGTGGTTACCAAATTGTGAGAGTACGTTTTCGACCCAGGCATTGAAGTCGCCCAGCACCATCAATCTGGGTGACTCAAACGACATGTCGACGAGAAAGTCTGCCACTTCCTGTAAGAAGTGTTTTCCATCTCTGGGTGGACGGTAGATGAGAACAATTTGAACGCCTACACCTGCTACAACTGTACACTCAAAGGACTCAGCCTCCCCTACTACTACACTCGTGAGGCCCAATTCAGTCTTAAAACAGACTGCAACCCCCACCCGCGGTCCAATCTCGGGCAGTGTATCACCGAGTACCCGGACAGAATCATGGCCTCTACTGTAGGGCCAGAATTTTCATCCAGCCAGGTCTCGGTGATGCAAGCCAGGTCGGCAGAGCCAAGATCAGCAATAATGGCAGTCTTGTTACTAACAGACCTGGCATTGCATAACACCTCCCGAGCTGGACAAACCTCAGAGGTTGTCAGGCCTATCTGCCTACTGAAATCAGTAGTGCCCTGCGGGTATGGGCACCAGACAAGGCAAACCCCAATCTGGATTCCATTTTGCCCCAGGGCGCCTTCTGGCCTTAATAACTCCAATACGATGGCCCCGCTCATTCATCCTCCCCTGTTCGCGAACCCCAACCCCCCTCATTCTCCCACGAGCAATCCCTAATGCTCTACACCACTGGTAGATGTCAAAATGTAAGGGAGGAGTATAAAAGGGGTGGAGGGTGCAAAGAAAGGAGGATGAATAGCACAGCACCATGGGAGATAAATGCCAGCACATGTCACTACTTAACTAAAATAATAAACACTAAAATACAAAAACACTATCTTATAACAATACACATTTAAACAAAAATAAATAATAAATTCCTATACAATCCCCTCTTACCAGTCCTCTCACCACTGGGAAAAGAGGATACAATGGCACTCTCACTGCCAAACCAGCATAAAACATACAATTTCAAACAAAAAAGAAAAATGAACTAATAGTGATGGATGAATAGTATCTAAGTGAGGAATAAGTGAGATAAAAAAAGAGCAGAATGAATACCAGAAGTGGAAAGTCTACTGAACCCCAGATAAGGACAATAAAAACAAAAGTTGTTAAAAATAATAAGGGGTGTGTTTATACAGGAAAACTGTAAATCTCACAGTCTTCAATATCTGCCAATTCCACACCCACTGGGGTGAATAAAAGGGGAAAAATAACACCACAAGGGGAAAGAGATGCAAATCTTAAAGGGAAGTCTCAAAAGAAAGTTGATTGGAGTTCATTCACGTTTTATTACGAATAGTAGGTTGTCGGGGGATCTAGAAGGAAGAACCACATATTTTTCACACAATGGGCAAAGCACAATCAATTTTATTTTATGTGATCTGGGTAGTTATGGGATTTTTAGAATTCTGGTTATTAAAATGAGATTAGAAAGTGATCATTCCGTGACTGAAATTAAAATTGAATTTGAAAATGAAGTGATAAATGGATCCATTCACATATCTGGACTGTGTAGTACAGTACGGGCTGCACGCCCATTGGCTCACGCTGTGGACCAATGGGCGTATAGCCCTACCATACACTGTCAGTCGGCGGGCGGTGGGGCAGCAGGTGGGTGGGGTGCTGCCACCTGCCGCTGACCAGGGGAGGCGATGGGGCTCCAGTGGGTGGGTGGGAGGGGTACCATGGAGCTCTCCTTATTATCACACATGCCTGTGATCGGGCTGTGAGCGGTCCACTGGACCACCAGGGATATTGGACATATATTTTGACACTGAAGCCTGTGATCAGGCTGCAAGTGGTCCACTGGACCACCAGGGATATTGGATGATTAATTGAATCTACATATGCCTGCGATCGGGCAGAGAGGCACATTGCCGCACTGTGCAGGGGGCGTCGGTTCCCGATGGCTGCTGTCTGGCAGGGCGCCAGGTGCAAGTCACCGGGGATCGGCGTACCTGCATGCAAATAGCACCATAATGACATGCAAATGGCCTCATTTGTGCCTTGCATACATTATGGCCCCATTTGCATGTGCACTTTTTAATATCGCAGCTGTTGCACACAGCGCAATGGAACTTGCACTAGCGCATTCCCCTGTTCCACTCTGGCCACTTGCACAGCTCCATTGAATATCACCCAGTCAACGCCCCTGTGCAGCCAAGTTGCGCTGCGCCCAGGCTTGCGCCACAGCCTGGCACAGTCTGAATATCTGGGTCTCTGATGTTAAACTCTAATGTATACTTGACCTCTGAAAATACTAACTGTTCTGAATTTGAACAAATAATTTCAAATATTCACCAGGAAACAATAGAAAATATCTATATTAATAAAACCAAGCAGGGGGAACAAAGTCCTGGTTTAACCATGAATGCAAAAAGGCAAAAAGAGCTTTAAACAGATTTGTAAGCTAGAAAGAAAAATCTGACAAAGAATAATTTTATACACTTACAATTCCTCCATGCTAAGAAACTGGAGGCACAAAAAAAATTCTGGAAGGAAATGCATAAAATAATTCCATCTAATGACAATAATGCTTTTTGGAAACTTGCAGCTAAGGGGATAAATACCTACCAGCCTTCATTATTTACATATTTCCCCAAAGAGCAATGGATTAGTTATTTGAAAACTATTTTCACAGATGACACAATCCAAATTCACCATTATTCACATTTAAATATTTTAGATAGAGAATTTTCTCCTTTAATAATGGATGAAATAGACATCAAAAATGTAAAACATAATAAGGTAGCAGGGCGAGATCCAAAACCCCCGGAAGTTTATAAGCAATACCCCAGTTTTGGATCCCTTTGGTGACAAATTTATTTAATGTGCCTGAGAAATAAATATATTCCCCAGGCATGGACAAAGATTACTATTGTACCTATTCATAAAAAAGGATCAGCGTATGATCAAGCCAATTTTGGACCAATTAGCTTATTGACTATATCATCAAAGATGTTTGGTAGAATATTGTTAAATAGACTATTAGAATGGACTGATAATAATGAAATAATTTCAACTCTACTGGCGGGGTTTAGGGACGCACACTCAGCAGTAGATAATGTGTAGGTATTTGCACATTTAATTGAAAAATACATTCACATTGGAACAATGACAATGTTTGTTCTATTTGTAGATTTCTCTTCTGCTTTTGATTCAGTAACAGGTTAAAATTATGGGCAATCCTATTAAAAAATATACCAAACTCTTTGCTGTGTCCCATTTAGCTACTGTATACCAATACAGAGACTGCATTAATATACAGTAACCAAAATGTGACTGAATATTTTGATTCAGATCAAGGGGTTAAGCAGGAATGCCTGCTGGCTCCCATTTTATTTAATATTTACATTAATTCATTACTAGAATACAGTAATATGGTTCAATTGGATACCCCTTCAATTAATAAAACTAAATTACACTCCTTGGCATATGCAGACAACATTGCATTATTTTCATTCTCTCAAGTAGGCCTTCAAAGACAGATCAACATCTTTTTAGAGAAATGTAAGTGCTTAGAACTTGAAATAAATCTAAAGAAGACCAAAGGGATCGTAATCGGGGCTGCCATAAATACGCAAAAATATTTCATTTCAATAGACTGAAAAAGAATTGAATGGGTAAAGGAAAACACTTATTTAGGGGTACAAATTTCAGCTAATGCAAAATGGAATAAACACCTTAAAGTACAACTTAAAGTAAAAGCAATAGCAAAAGACTTACTGAGATTTCATATTTCATATGGGAAAATACGGTTTTGCCTGCTATTCAAGCTGGAGAAGCCAATATTAATACCATAATTATATAGGGGACAGAAGTTTGGGGAACAGTTAACTATAATCAGTTAGAAAATCCTTTGAATTATTATTATAAAGCCCTTCTTAAAGTTCCAAAGTCAGTTCTGAACGTTATGGTAAGGGTTGAGTTGAATAGAGTTGAAATCAACTGTATGAAAGAGCCAATTAATAAATTATTGGATTAAAATAATAAATAATTCTTTAAATAAACTCCCTAAGTTATGTCTGGAGGAAATAATGACCAGAATAAAAGTCTTCCATTTATAGACAGACTATGGTAGAGAAATTAAAATAGCTGATCAATATGAAGATCTAATACAAAACTGATTGTAAATGCAAAATGTAAATATATGAAAAGCATACAAGACTTAAAATGTGCTGACTGGTTCAAAAAGAAAAGATGGGGTACCATTTACCTTACAATCCCTATTAACTCGGAATAGAGACAAAATATAACTTGGGCAAGGTTTGAGTTAATTTCCTTTAAAAATATTTATTTTAATTGGGCTATAAGACATAGTGAAAGAACAAAGAAATAATAACTTGCGCATGTAATAAAGGACACATTGATTCATTAAATCACTTCATTATGAGTTGTCCATTATACACAACACCATGTAAGGACCCTATATTAAATATATTAACTAAGCATGGAGCAGCACTTTATGATCCTATTTTAATTCTTCTTCACCTAAGAACTATCAACGAAGCAATAAAGATTGCACATGTTTTTTTTCGGCATTTCCCAACCTATTTTATTTTTGAAATTCTACTTCTTTATTGATTTTAAATTATGTAAATCATTATAGACATATCAGGAATGGTACAGAGATGTAGGACCAGGTATTCAAACAATTGCAACCAGCGCAAAACCATAGCACTGGAATAGCGCTGGATTTGTGTGAGGCTGCAATATTCAAAAGCCCTATTAGCGCCAGTGCTGAGTGACAGTGCCAATGCTAATAGGTAATAGTATGCAGGGTGGGGTTAGCAGAGTGCCCATGAATGCCAGCAGCATGGCATATTCAAAGGTCTAGCACCACGCTACAGGCATTAGCATGACCTGTAGCATGGCGCTAAATGCCACAGAGAAAAGGTTGGTGGTAATGCAGCTGCACCTTCCCCCCATGATTCCCGATCCCTGGTAGACCCCTATATCAAAGAATGACCTGGTGGTCTAGTGATCCCCCCATCCCCCTGCAAGAATCCTGATCCATAAAATGTACAGACCGCATTGTCCCTGGTAGTCTAGTGTTCCCCAACCCCCTGCATGACTCCTGACCCATAAATGTACATAAAGGATTGTCCCTGGTAGTCTACTGGCCCCCCCGTGTGACTCCTGACCCATAAAATGTACATAACACATTTTTTTCTGGTAGTCTAGTGGCCCCCAACCCCCAGTAACAATCTCTACCTGTGAAACCTATATAAATTATTTTTCCCTGCTAGTCTAGTCGTCCCCCTACCCGGCATGCCCCACTCAGCAATAGAATCCACCACGAATGGGCGGCGACTAGCTCAGCCTCTCAACACACGCTGGTCGGCCATCTGAGGCAATGAACTCATTCATACCTCAGTTGGCGGCCGCCTGGTGGTGAGAGGAGGCTGAGCTGGTCGCCGGCTCTATTCGTGGGGGATTGTATTGCTGAGCGGGGACGTCACTGCCAGGTGGGGGGACCACTAGACTACCAAGGAAAAATGATTTATGTAGGTTTCATGGGTCGAGACTGGTGCAGGAGGTGTGGGGGGGCCACTAGACTACCAGGGAAAAATTATTTATGTAAGTTTCATGGGTTGGGATTGGCACAGTGGAGTGGGGGAGCCACTAGACTACCAGGGAAAATGCTTTATGTATATTCTATGGGTCGGGAGTCATGCAGGGAGGTGTGGGGTCCACTAGACTACCAGGGACAAATGATTTCTAAATGTTTTACTGATTGGGATTCACACAGGGGGGTGGGGGAACTACTAGACTACCAGAGAATATTATGTTGCATTATATGGAACGGAGGTTGGGATTCATGGGGGGATCCATACCTCCAACTGTCCCTGATGTTCAGGGATGTCCCAGAATTTGCCTCACATATGTCCTCTGCCCCTCGTGTAATGTGTGTTGTTATGACTGAACAATGGAGATTGTCAGCATAACATAATGTCACACATTAACGTTACAGACGGTATAGTCTTCAGACAATACATCTTACACTGATCCCCTTATTCTATCATCTTTCTGGGTGAATAGTACCACTTTGTGAGATGTGTCTCTGATGTGGGGTCTTTGTCCCTGTTCTTGTAAGCCCTGTCCCTGATTAAGGAGGCATGGGGCTGGGAGGTCGGTATGCACCAACTGTGTTTCTGCTGCTTCCAGACTATCCTTCCATTCTGACCAACAGGAGATGCTGTGGGCATGCCTTGGCCTGCAGCGTCCAGCCTGTGCTTCCATTCTGACCAAAAGGTGGAGTTGTGTGCACCATGCAGTAGCACTGGGCAAACTGCATGGTACTGTATGCTAAGCAGCACATAATGAGATGCAAATGTGCCTGTTTGCCCACAGATTACCTAAGTAGGCTCATTTGCATGGAAGCTTTGAATATAGCTCCCGTTTGCCCCAGGCTAACCAGTTTGCACTGGGTTAATGTGTTAGCATTGTGCAATCAGGTTAGCCCTAGGGAAACCTCATTTCATCATAACACAGTTCAGCAGTGTGTGGCTTACATTGCTGTTTGCAGTCATACCTCTCAACTGTCCCTGATTTTCGGGGACGTCCCTGATGTTACCTCAAAGGTTTACTCTGTCCCTCCAAGAAATTGTGTTTCCATGACCAAACAGTGGGGGTTGTAAGCATAATATAATGTCAAACATTACTGTTACAGATGTGTTCTTCTTAGAAAATGCATGTTACACTAAACTACTTATTCTATCAGCTTCTTGAGTGGCTATCATCAATTTTTAAGATGTGTCCCTGATTTTAAACCTTTGTCCCGGATTGTTTTAAGCCTTGTCCCTGATTTATGAGGCAGAGGGTTGAGAGGTGTGTTTGCAGTAGATGTGAGACATCTCTATGCAATCACACACAATGTTTTCCACCTGCAACACTGGCTTGCTTCAAAGTCTAATGAGCTGCAGTTGCAGTTTACACTTCCCTGTTGCTATATTCAGTGCTGTCTTATTCCCGGGCTATTTTTGCCCTGCACTCCCAGACCAGTTTGCCTGGCTTCCTTAGACTGCTATATTCAGCAGGATTAGCACTGACCTATTTCCTTTTCAATAAAGCTTGCTTTGTGCTCCGGGCTAAGTTTGCCCACCGGGCAGTGCTAATTTAGCCCTGGGGCAAAGTTTTGAATATCTGGCCCGTAGTCTTCCAATTAAAGTATACAGTGGAGTGCTAATAAAGATTAAAAAAAAAAAACACAAAACCAGCAAAACTAAACAAAGGCAAACAAAAGAAAAACTCTCTCCTTACCCCCAATCCTCCCTCCCTCCCAACACTCCCCAAGGTGTGCCCATGCCTATATTACAATTCCTGAAAGAAATATTTGGTATAGAAGAACATCTGGAGACAATCCTGGAACTATTAACTGTTAGTAGTTTCAAAGTACAGTAGGTATAAAGCATACAATTTGTCCCATTTTTTATTAAATGATGCCCAGTTATTATGGGAACCAGAGATTAAGCGCTCTGTCCTGAAGTAGACTGAGAGGTCATTTAGCCACTCATTATAGGATATAGGTAATTGGTCTAGCCAGTGTTTAAGCACTAGATTTTTTACCACCATTGAAATCAGTGCCATGTGATATTTCTGTTCCTTAATTTGGATAGTAGAATAGTTCCCTGGGATACAGATCTCCACCATGAACAGGTCCCCTAGGCCAAGTATTGGATCCAAATTAGACTGGATCAATCTCCATAAGGGGGCATTTTGGTACAGTCTCAAAATATGTGTACTAAGTTCCCTTCGTGCATACCACATCTGGAACAATTAGTGCTGGGAAGGTGACCAATTTTGGCCAATTTAACTGGTGTGTAGTATAGATTATGTAGGATGTGGTATTGGGTAAGTCGCAGTCTATTTTGAGAAATATAAGTATATTGATCTTGCCAGATTCTTGGCTATTCAATGGTTATTATTCCTGGTAATAGAGATGACCAGATTTTGGAACCAGGTATTGGTTCGGTGTATCCAATGGAGAGTATAAAATTGCACATGTTTTGGCTTCAGTCATTAAACTAAAGAAGAGAATGTCATATTCGCATAGGAAAGAAGCTGTGTAGATCAACCTGACTTCCCTCTTTATATTTATTCTGATTATAAGAACAGTGCACAAATGTAATACCATCCAAGGGTGCCAGAATTTTAATCATGCCTTTATATTTATAAGAATGTGTATATGTACTGGTATAAATGTTGTAATGATCATGATATGTATGTACTGTATGTATTATGATTGAACAATAACATTTTGATGATGATGAACTCAATACAAGAATATTGGTATTACAATTATACTGGTCAAACACCTATACTTAAGCTATGGGATGCATTTAAAGCTTACTTAAGAGTGATAATTATTTTTATTAAAATACATGTATCTTGGTGTAGAAAGAAATTATACAACAAAGTGGATAGAAAACTTCAAAAAATAGACACGTTCATCATAATGAATTTTGATAAATATAAAAAGAACTAGTTCACCTACAAAACAAAAATATTAGAATTGAGTTACCAAGCAAATAAAAAGATGTGCTTCACCTTAAAGAAAAGGAGGTATTATAACATCACCAAACTGGGTAAATTATTGGCCAATTTGCTTAGAAATGAAAAAGAGAAAACACTATAACATCTATGACAGATTTGGCATTACTTAACATTCAAATGAAGAAATTGAAAAAATTATAGGAGATTATTACAATTCAATTTATCAAAGTAATTTTACCTTGACTCTAAATTGTTTTCATTTTTTTTTCAGTAAAGCTAAATTACATATCTTAGACATCCCTTATGCACAAATTTCACTATTAAATATTATTCAGGCTATGAAAACCCTGCCTAAAAAGAAATCTCCTGGGTTTGATGGGCTGACAAACAAATATTGTCAAGCTTTTGCAGAAGAATTAGCCCTTTGCATATACAGGATGCTTTGGGAATTATTAGACTATAACTGTATTAACAACCTTCTGGAATCAATGAATGAGGCTAAAGTAATACTAATTCATAAACAAAGGAGGCCTCCTGATTTATCAGAGAGTTATGGGCCTTTAGTAATTTTGAACTCCGATTTTAAGTTAATCGCCAAACTCATAAATAATATAATACAACCCAATTTGCCCACCTTAATTCTTAAAAATCAATATGGTTTCCTAAAAGGAAGGACTATCTCACAAGCAAATAAAAAGAGTCAAGCTGTTATCTAATTATACAAGAGGCATCTTTTCTCAGCCAATCACAATTAAGACCTGCTGCTAGTTATTCCTCCACAAACTACATTGCAGATCCACCACAGTCGTTTATTCATGTAAACCCCTCCCACAGTTGTTTAATCACACTATAGCCACACCACAGTTGGTTATTCAGTCAAAAGCAAAGCAATGAAATGGTCTCATAAAGACTGTTCACTTTGGCAGCTTTGCAATAATAAAACAACACATTTCACATCCTCGGGTACAAAACAAATACTCTTCTCGAGGTAGAAAATATCCTTGTTTATGAATGGTCACCCTGTCCTTTATTTTTTATACTGCATCATCCCTACTTTTGTCCCTAAAAAGCAGCAGTAAAAGGAGTGCTCATGAGAACTGTCTCAACCAGTACGATGCTGTTGAATGCTGTACGAGTCACACACCCCCATTGCCAGATAACAGAGTGGAAATTTCTAGATTGAGTACAGATGCCCACATGTGGAACTGAGAGCCAAAGAGTTGGTCATCAGAGACTGCCTATTTAACAGACACAGGTACCTACTTTTACCTTTGTGGGAGTTATTTCTGTTGGTCCAGTAATCCAGTGACAAGGCATACAGCGCTTCACTTTCCTCCTGCTTCTGCGGGTCGTTGCACATAGACCGGGCAGTCAGTAAACACTCTCCACATTATCAAAAGGCACTGTAGTTTTAACTGCACTTCTGGTCAAAAGTTTTAGAACACCCCAATTTTTTCAGTTTTTATTGAAATTTACGCAGGTTAATGTCTCAATGTACTCTGAAATTAAAGCATAGAACAAATAAACAATTGGAGATAAAAAAGAAATCATAGAATCATTTTGTTTAACAAAATTTAATCTAAATTTTTGACTCATCAAAGTAGTCACCTTTTGCAGATATACTGTAACCGCCGAACACACTTGTGGCATTCTTCCTACAATGGACATCAAATATTGTTCGGGAAGTTCTTCCCAACACTGTTGCAGAAGTTCCCACAAATGTGTTGCACTTGCAGGTTGCTTTGCTTTCACCCTTCTGTCCAGTTCATCCCAAACCAGCTCAATGGGGTTTAAGTCTGGAGACTGTGCTGGCCATTCCATGATTTCAAGCCTACCGTCTTGTTCTTTTCCTCGAAGGTAGTTCTGACATAGCCTGGAGGTATGTTTTGGGTCATTATCTTGTGGTAGGATGAACCCCTGACCAACTAGGCATAGACCAGAGGGTATTGCATGGTGCTGCAAAATGCTGTGGTAGCCCATTTGGTTCAGGGTGCCAGTCACTCTGTGCTATTGTCCTGTGAGCCACCTATCACGCAAGCTGTTGACTCTCAGAAACTTGTCTTCTGATTCTGTTGTGGCTTTGGGTCTGCCAGACCTCTTCCTGTCAGAGTTTCCTCCAGTTTCCAAGTGCCTTTTGATGGTGTAGGAAACTGTACTCACTAACACCTTGGCTTTCTTTGCAATTTCTCTAAAGCAGTTTTTGCTAATCTAAACTTTTTTTTTTAACTTCTAGCAGTTTACCGCTTACCTTTGTACCATTTCAGGTTATTCACTAGACTTGAATTGCTTAAATTTCAATAAAAACTGGAAAAATGAGGGTGTTCTAAAACTTTTGACCGGTAGTGTATATTATTAAAAAAAAGTAATTCCTTTGGTCTGTCAGTGCTACTATGATGGACGTCTGCACCGGTAAAGATTAACATCAGGGAGCATCGGGGCAGAGTCACAGTTAACAAGCAAAAAGCCGTTACGCATGGCCCACGTGCTTAAGTACTTTTTTCTCAGGAAGTGCTATAGTCCATTCTTTAAAAAAAAAAAAGAATACAAATTTGCAAACTGAGACCTACTCCTACCTAACCTGCCAAGACAATGCACCCAATTTCACATGTCAGATACTATCTTACTTCCTGACTTGCCCGCTACATTTTCAACTTGTCTCTATATTTTGAATATAATGGCATTAACAATCTAATGTTATTTGGAGGGTGGGTACCTGGGTGGAGGGAAGGGGGAGGTGCAGTAAGATTCATGTGACTACACATTATCAACTTGTAATCCTGTCGCACTTATGCACGCATTTTGATGATGTAACGTTTGTACACATTTATAAGATTAATAAAGACTATTTTTGGAAAACAAGTGTGCTGTTTGACTATGGAGCCATGTCAGCACAGTGCAGTATAACTATAGATTGTGTTGACAGGCTCAGACTGAATACGTCTCATAGGGACCCGTGGGGACAGTACAGTGGAAACAGGACAGTGCTGCATCTCTTGTGAACTATATTCAGCACTAACATGCTAATAAGACCATTGGGCATGTAAAAGCCATCTGTATACCCATTATAGCCTCATCAGCATGCATGTACAGCCCACCATGAACGCCAATAAGAACAGAAGAATTTGCCGTCAGATGGGGATCACTTGCTCCATCTAGTCTGCCCAGAATTATGTAGGTATCTTGAATACTGATTATAAGTAGGGCTGTTTTTATTTCACAGTAAAATTTGGCAAATTTCACAGCATTTCATGGGGGGGAACATTAATTTCATGGCACTACATGGTCCAAACATACAATATGGTACCCTCCTCCCCCACACCCCAATCCTGATCATTTTTCAGTAACGCTACTGAGTCCAAGTAACAGATCTCATATCATTTTTAAACATGCGGCTGTCTTGCAGTTACAGTATTGTACCTGGATCCCTAAATTCTGTTTTGCACTTACCTGGGAGTCTGAAGAATCCCAATTAGCAGGCAGTGAGGCATCAGATAGTGAAGAGATACCAATAAGCTTTTGGGCTTCTGTGTGAATCCTGATAGTCCGGTAGTGAGGAGTCGGTCAGTGAGGAGATGCTTGTAATCTTTTGGGCTTGCATGCAAGTCAGGGACTAGGAGGAGGGAGTGAGCAGAGAGCAGACAGAGGGATGGTTCAGTTCTGTGACCTGCTACACAGTAGTCCGAGAATACCGAAAGTTGGGCAGCAAGGGAGATAATGAGCAGAAGGAGAGTTCAGATCTTTGTAATAGCACGTTTTTGGGCTTGTGTGTGATTTGGAAATGCATATTGTTATTTGTTATTTAATGAGGAGATTTTCACAGGGAGCTACCAATTTCACAGCACTGAGACCATTGCCAAATTTCACAGTAATTGTGAAATTCATGTCGCCTGTGAAATAATTACAGCCCTAATTACAAGGCATCAGCATGTGTATGTAGATTGGCCACCATCCTAAAGAGGCTCTGCTGGAGAGCCACAAGGCCAGGTAGGATAAAACACATACTGTGTCCCCTTGTCCTATAAGGAGTAGTGTAAATTAAAGGCATTGGGTTAAACACAAAGGGACAAAACAACAAGCCATAAGTATAGGTAGCTACAGACAGAGAAAGCAGGAGACACCCTATTTAGGTTGAGAAAATACATTCACTTTATGGAGGGTGAGGAAAAGAAGATGGTAACAGTCATAAAAAGGAAGCAGTAGAGTACTAGGGAAGTGCAGCTGACAATAAAACTGGTACCAGGGAAAATAAGAAACCACCATCTAAGGTAAGTATAAGGAAGGGCAAGTAGGTTAATAAGCATAGATAAAAGGCAAAAGGGGACATGGTAGCTTCAATAGAACAAAGGGTTAAGCAGGGAAAGAGACAGGAGTGGTGCAGAGTAGCATGTAGAGTCACAGTCTTTCAGGACACCTTCTGGAGACTGTGGTTCTGCCCCATTTGCTCTCACCTCTCTGAGGTGAGGACACAGATCACTAGACTCTGAGACAAGTTGGCAAGGATGCAGAGGACCCTTTTCCCCACCAAGGGGCCACCAAGGATTCCCCCACTACATCAGAGGGTGCCTAGATAGAGGTAAACAGCTGGACCTCTGTGAGCCCTGACAGGGTGGGGGTTGTGGGTAGGTTACACACTCCTCAGCCTGTTCCACTACAAAGTTCCTTCACTACACTGGTGGGGTGGGACAGCTGGGAGGAGAAACCTGAGGTAGTGACTATGGAGGATGTGTAGGTCCGCAGAAGAGGAGACCCCCAAGATGGGAGGAAGAGGTCCACAGTCAAGGAGGAAGCAGCTGCTAATGCGGGATTCTATCAATAGAGAGAGACCTAGGAGAGGGAGATGAAGAGCTGAGAGGTAACATGCTTCCTGGCACTTCAGTTCAGTGGGATGGTGACTGAATCTAGTGCACTGCTAGATTGGCAAGTAACGAGAGAGAGCTAGGTGTCACTGTTCACCTGGGGACAAATGACATGTCATGGGATGGGGTAGTGTAAGAGTTATGATGGGTAATTTCAGGGAGATGGAAAGGGTCCATAAACAGGTAGTGTGTACAGTAGCATTGGCTGAGGTGTTACCTGTGTGCGGATGATAGGAGAATAGGACACTTTGCTGCAGGACATTTGCAAAAACAATGAGTGAATGGTGCAAGGGGGTTGTATATTGAAGACTGGGGACCTGTGTGGACATAAGCCTCTACAAGGGTGAAGGCCTGCACTGTAGAAACATAGACTTTGTCAGCAGAAAAGGACAGGTGAGCCCATATAGTTTACCTCTTTTCCCTGTCTAGTCTGACAGCACTGACCTTATCTGGTCACTAGTGTCCCTCTCTTCCTCCCTGTTCCTTATCTAATATGCCCCTATGAAACATAGAAACATAGACTTTGACAGCAGATAAGGACCGCTTGGCCTACCTAGTCTGCCCTTTTCCTTACCCAGAGGATAAGCTGCAGATCCTATTTAACCAACAGCCTATTTCTTCCTACCCCCCCACAAAAACTGCCTTATGTCTGTCCCATGCATTCCTGAATTCCCCCACAGTTTTAGACCCCACAACCTCCTCAGGAAGGCTGTTCCATGCATCCACTACCCTCTCTGTGAAAAAATACTTCCTCACATTGCCCCTGAGCCATCCCCCCTCTATGTTCAAATTGTGTCCCCTTGTTCTTGCACATCCCTTTTTCTGAAAGATGCTACCCTCTTGGACTTTGTTGATTCCACTGAGATACATAAATGTTTTTATCATGTCCCCCTTCTCCCTCCTTTCTTCAAGAGTATACATATTAAGCTCCTTTAGTCTCTTCTCATATGGCTTCTCTTGCAGACCATGCACCATTTTAGTTGCTCTCCTCTGAACTGCCTCCATCCTGTCTATGTCCTTGTGGAGATGGGGTATCCACAACTGGATGCAGTACTTCAGATGGGGTCTCACCAACTGTCTGTGCAGGAGTATAACAACTTCCTGTTTTCTGCTGGTGATGCCTCTCCCTATACATCCCAGTATCCCCCCAGCCCTCCACACCACCTTCTCACACTGCTTGCCAACCTTAAGGTCATCTGATATGATTACCCCCAGGTGCCTTTCCATTTTTGTTGTTGTTACTACCTCCCCTCTCAATTGTGTAATCTTCCCCTGGGTTTTTGTTTCCCAGGTGCATTATTTTGCACTTCTTTGCATTGAATCCAATCTGCCATACTTCTGACCATTCCTCCAACTTTTCCAAGTCCCTTCTCTGCAGATCACTGTGTCATCTGCAAAGAGGCATACTTTTACTTCCAGTCCCTCTGCAATGTCACTTATAAAGACATTAAAAAGGACTGGACCCAGTACTGAACCCTGCAGTACCCCACTAGTAACCCCTCTTTCTTTAGAGTGGACTCCATTTACAATTACTTCTGTGTTCTGTTATCTAGCCAATGTTTTACCCAGGCTACCACCCTGGGACCCACTCCTGGGCTGGTTAATTTGACTGTTAATGTTTTATGTGGGACTGTGCCAAATGCCTTGCTAAAGTCTAGGTAGACCAAGTCCACAGCCCCTCCCTGGTCGACTACTTTGGTCACCCAGTCAAAGAAATCAATTAGATTCATCTGACATGACCTTCCCATTGTGAACCCATGCTGTCTTGGGTCCTGTGCCCCACTGGCATCTAGGTACATAACAATTCTTTCCTTCAGAAGTGATTCCATCACTTTCCGTATCACAAAGGTCAAACTGACAGGTCTGTAGTTTCCTGCCTCTGTCTTGCTCCCACTTCTGTGAAGGCGAATCACATCTGCCTTCCTCCAGTCCTCAGGTACCACACCATCCTCCCAAGATTTTTTAAAAAGGGCAATCAGTGATGTCACTAGTTCTCTGCTTAATTCTTTCAGAATTCTGGGGTGAATTCCATCTGGCCCCATTGCTTTGTCCACCTTCAGTTTTAGGAGTTCTTTCAGAACCCTTTCTTCTGTGAAAGGACTAGGATCGACCCCCCTATCCAGAGTGCTTCTGTTAATTGGATTAGGCACCTCCCCCACCTCCTCTTTTGTGAATACTGAACAGAAGTATTCTTTCAGTAACCCTGCTTTTTCACTGTCCCCCTCTGCCCACCCACCATCTATTCTATTCAGCCTCACTATCCCTCCCTTTGTCTTTCTATGCTCCCTGATATACCTATAAAAGGTTTTATCCCCCTTCTTAACTGAGTCGGCTATCTTTTCCTCAGTTTGGGCCTTTGCTATTCTGACTACCCTCCCTGCTTCCTTCTGCCTTAACTGGTACAGTTCTCTGTCCTGCTCCTTCTGTGTTTCCTTATACTTCCTAAATGCTATCTTTTTCTCCCTAACCTTCACTGTCACCTCTTTTGAGAACTAAAGTGGCTTTTTATTTCATTTTGATTTGTTTATGCCTATCACACCCATGCTTGAAGCTCCCCACAGTCTCTGCACCCACTATCTCCATCAGCAAGCTATTCTAGTCATCCACCACCCTTTCTATGAAGAAGTATTTCCTCACATTCCTCCTAAACATCACCCCTCAGCTTCACTGAATGTCCCCATTGTTCTAGTGCTCTGTTTTTTTTTAAATAGACCCTCCATCAGCACCTTCTTCACACCTTTGAGGTACTTGTAGGTCTTAGTCATGTCCTTTCTCACTCTCCTCTATTTCATAGAGTATTTGTTAAGTTCTTGCAGCCTTTTCTCATAAAGCTTCTCATTCAACGCCTGCAGAATGCTGGCACCCCTTTGCTGTACCATCTTCACCCTGTCTATATCCTTGAGGAAATGTGGCCTTCAGAACAGAATACAGTACTCCAAGTGGAGATTCACTAGTTAGCAGTACAATCGCAGCACCATCGCTCCGCTCATTCTGATGCACCCCTGGATCCAACTTACCTTTCCATTGTTTTGTCACACTGACCAGCCAACCAGAGGTCATCAGACATTATGCCCCTGTGACCTCTTTCTTGCTTGGTAACTAAGTTCCTCTTTCCCCATCAATACCTAACTCCTGGGCTTAGCTACCCAAGGTGCAAAATGTTGCAATTTTTAACACTGAAATCAGGCAGCCACCAGATAAATCACTCAGATAATTCCCCCAGATCCTCTTCATGAGTTTTCTGTACGCTGCAGGTTTTTTGTATCATCCACAAATAGGCACACCTTCCCCTTCAGCTCATCTACAAAATCACTTATGAAGAACTTCAAGAAAACAGTTCAAGCACTATTCCATGTGGCAGGTCAGTCACCCCAGTGTCTACCATTTACCACCACCCTTTGCATCCAACCCTTTAACCACTTTGATACCCAGCTTGTCACTTTCTTTCTCCCCTCCAGGCTGCTTAGTTCCTTAACTAGCCTTCTGTGCAGCACAGTGCTGAAGGCCTTACTGAAGTCCAGACAGGCCACATCCACTGCTCTCCCTTGATCCACATCTCTAGTAACTCAGGCAAATAAATCTATGAGAATAGTTTGACATCAGCTTCACACGTGAAACCCATGCTGCTGTAGAGGAGAAAACCCCAGACCTCAGTGGGAGATTTAAATGTTTCTTGAATAACCATTTAAACTAGCCGGGGGTGACTGTATTAACAAGGATGGCAAGAGCTGCTCTTCCTCCACATGAAGAAGAACTAGGGAGAAAGGGCCTAAGGAGAGGGATCTCCCCTAAGGCAGGGGCACAAAAAGAAAAGGGTGCAGACAAGGTAGAGATCAAGAAGCATATAAACCAAGGATGCAAAAAGAGAGAAACAAATGAGACACAAATCAGTGAAGAGATTGATCAGTGGGAGAGTCAGGGAATAGCAAAGGCAGAAGGGAGGAGGGAAAGAGGGGTTGTAGGCAGGGAGCGAGTAAGGTATGGAAAGCCAGGTGCAGGCAACACAGGGAGTGTAGGAAGTAAAATTCTAGACCTGGAGGTTATCGTGGTGGAGGCTGTCCTGGATTTGGTGGCTATAACTGAGTCATGCTGCACTCACGATCATGACTGGGATACGACCATCCAGACTACACTGTTCTGAAGGGATAGGAGGGGGGATAAAGTGTGTTTCTATATTGGAAGGTGGGAATCGAGGCTAAATAAATACAGGGGAACCAGGAGGAAAAGGAAAGGCTGGAGGTGCTGTGGGTCATCCTGGAGGCAGAAGCTTGGACCACTATCTGTATGCAGGTAGTGTACAGACCTTTCAACAAAGGGAGAGGAGTTGGATAAGGCACTATTGGAAGCTATCATCATGATGGCAGATAAGCAGTGCCAGCTGTAGACTTCAATCTACAAGATGCAGATTGGAGATTTCCAGCTGCAGCCCCAGCAAGAAGTATCTGTCCTTGACTCCCATTAGGAGACATTTCCCGGGCAGCAAGTCAGTGAGCCCAGTAGGGACGGGGCAGTGCAGGACCTCATTCTTCTTAACAAAACTGCAGACATCATAGCGGTCAGTTGTCCAGGGCCTAGTGATCACCATACAGTGTGGTTCAATGTTAAGATGGGCACCAAGGCAAACCACACAGGGATAAGGGTCCTTGACTTTAGGAGTGTGGCTTTTAAAATAAATTAATGGGGACCTGCCTCAGAAGCTGACTAGTATGGGAGTTGCCTGGAAGGTGTAGAGGAACCATTGGAAAAATTAGGGAGGGCACACTTGAGACAAACAGCCTCTGCATGAAGGAGGTGAGCAAAAGCAAAAACAAGAAAAGACCAATATGGTACTTTAGAGAAGTGGCCATGGTGGTGAAAGAAAAAGAGTGGCATTTAGGATGTATAAGGAAACAGAGAGAGGGGAAGACAAAGAGATGTAACAAGTAAAGCAAAGGGAAGTAGGTAAGTCAGTGAGGAGATCAGAGTACAGACAGAAGAAAGGATAGCCAAAGGATTGTTAAAGAGGATACGCTTCTCATCAGGTACATAAGACAAAAGAGGGAAACAAAAACAGGGATAGAAAGGATACGTGGGATGACTGAGAGAGATGGTGCAGAAAAGGATCACAAAAAGTGAGCCTTCTAAACAGGTACTTTTGTTCATTTTTCACAGTAGGAGGGAGTGAATAACCAGGGAGTAGTAGGAAAAATGGGGATGGTGGTGGCATGTGCATGAATTCATTTTTAATGGAAAGAGTCCTGAAAGGGTTGCAGATCTGAAAGTGGACACAGCTACAGAACAGGACACCAATGAGTATTAAAGGAATGCAAGGAGGTTTCTGCTGTACCGCTAATGACATTATTCCACAAGTCACTGGTAACATGTTTTGTTCCACGGGACTGGAGGAGAGCAGATGCTGTCCTGCTCAATAAGAGTAGCAGCAGGGAGGAGGCAAACAATTATAGGCCAGTCAGTCTCATATCAGTTTGTGTGGAAAGCCTGCTAAAGGAGAGGTTAGTACAGTAACCTGGGAACAGAAGTAGGAGGTTGTTTAGGAAAGACGTTTGGTTTATATTCTGTTTTAACTGAAATATTTGAATAGTTTTGTACTTGAAATTAGTTCTGTATGTTAAAAATTACTACTCTGAGCTAGAACTGTTACTTGGGCTGTGATATTGTAACTATTGGGGCTTGTGGGAACACTTGTCTGGCAGTGATAATCAGAGTGAAATTTAATGTGATATTTGCCTGGTGTTAGGGGAAGGGGTAATTACAAGAATCATCTCGTCTTTCATTGTCCACCTGGAAACAGAAGTAGGAGGTTGTTTAGGAAACAGGTTTGGTTTATATTCTGTTTTAACTGAAATATTTGAATAGTTTTGTACTTGAAATTAGTTCTGTGTGTAAAAAATTACTACTTTGAGTTAGAACTGTTACATGGGCTGTGATATTGTAACTATTGGGGCTTGTGGCAACACTTATTTGGCAGTGATAATTAGAGTGAAATTTAAATGTGATATTTGCCTTGTGGTGGTAGAGCCCTCCCATCCACCCTGTTTTGTAGGCTTTCTTAAATACTGAAAAGGCACTGGGGGTTGGGATTGAAGGGCTGTGCATTTCTCTTTGTGACTGAAATTTGAAGCAACAGGAGCTGGTGGGCCTGTGGCATCATATAGTGCCTGATGTCTGTATACACACACTGTTAGCAGGACTGGACACTCACTGGACTGTATGTGTTTGTGAGACTTAGGAACATTATTGGGGAGGTTGAAATAGGGTTCATAAACAACTGCAGTCAGTATATATATAGAGAGAGAGATGGTATTCCAGGGGGAAGGAACTGAGAAAAGGGGTGTGTGCCATTATGAACAGAGAGGGACAAACAGGGTGGCCACATTCCACCATGGCAGGCATCTTCGGAAGGGTTGTAGGCTGCACAGGCTGTGGGGTGGCAATAATTCTCAATTGGGCCTGGAGAGAGGGAGGCTGCCCACTCTGTAGACAGCTATCTCATATCAGGAGTGAAGTATATGGGTTAAAGGGTAAGCTGGGGGAGCCGGGGTTTGTCCAAGGATAAGGGGTATGGATATGGGCAGCAGAAGGGTGGGACTTAGGGGAGGCTGGGGCAATGCTCTGAAATTACAGGACGTTATGTTACACCAAGCAGGAGGGGGGATTTTAGGGACAGAGGACCCTTAGATAGGGATGTTGATGCTAAGGGGAAAACTTATGGGGTAAACATTCTAAATATAAAGAGAGTGGAGGGGGAAGAGTCAGGAGGGCCTGTTGTGGGGAAGCCTAGAAGAGCAGACATTGAGAAGGAAGGGGCTGTTGTGGGGAAGCCAAAAAGAGAAGACTGTGGGAAGGGAGCTCCTAAGGAGAACAGGGCAAGAGAGGAGGAAGAGGGACAGTTTAGAGGGTCAGTCAGGGGAAACTCAGGTTACTTGATGGAGGCTGGCATAGAGAGTTACAATAAATTTGAGCTACTAAGCAACCTAGAGGGGGAAAAAGGTGTTGGTGGAAATGAAGAAACTGATACAGAGGCTGGGGGGAGGGAGTATGACACCCATAGGGCATCACAGACTGGCAACGGAAAGGATAGAAATAGTCCCAGAGGGAGAAGGAGAAACGTAAATGTTAAGCAGATGGGGCAGATGCAACATATTGCAGACATGAGGGAGGAGAGCACAACTGGAGAGAAACTGAGAGACAAGGAGGCAGGGGAAGGGCCCCCCCTTCAGGAAGGGGGTCTGTACCAAGGATGGGGTCCTAGGTAAAGGAGACCCACAGAGGGTCTCTGGAGGCAGGGGTACTATTATAAGGGAGGAGGATGGTGGTGTGGGGGAAGGGGAAACTATCAGGGCCAAGATAAATGGTTCTGATAAGAGAGGATTAAAGGGGACACCTATTCGGGGGGGGTCTGAGTTAAGTGGGCAAAATAACAAGGGAGGCAGAAAGGGGAGGGTGACAAAAGGGGTCTCTAATAAGGTGGGAAAACTCCCATGGAATTGAGATCACGAAAAAAAGGGGGATGGGAGTGTTGACAGCGCATAGTGGAGGTAACCAGAAGGATGATGGTGGTGTTAAGGTTCTGTTATTGGGAGACTCGATGATTAGGGGTATGCATTGAGAGGGATAGGGGGATGGATACCATAGCCAGGTGAAGGTAGTGAGTATCTCTAGGCTGATGGTGCACAAAGCAAAGTTCATGGTGTACGAACTGGTTAGGGATTGTGGAAGGAAACTGGATTTCCTGGTTTATTTGGGAACTAACGATCTAGAGGGAAATAGTGTTTTGGAAATCTAAGCAAGGTTCTGAGAACTTGCCAGAGTCTGTCGGGATAATGGATGCAACATTTCCTTTTTGGAGATATTGTGAGTACCAAAGGCCTCAGTGGAGAAAAAATGAAGATCACAGAGGTTAATGACTGGCTCAGGAAGTGGGGTGAAGAGAGTGGGTTGGGGGTGTTAGGGAACTGGAAAGGAGTTTGGGAGGATAGGGGACTGTATGCCAAGGAAAGGCTTTGTCTTGCCCCGTTAGGGAAGGAGGTCCTTAAACAGGGGGTGGCTGACTACATTCAAGAAAAGTGGGGTTTAAACTTGTGAGGGGAGGGATACGGAGGAGGGGCTGACCAGAAGCCTCTCCTCCAGATGAGGGAGTAGCCTTCAAACCCAAGGGGGAGGGGGAAACAGGCTGGGAGGAGGTTTCAGGAGGAGCAGAGGGTGGATGGAAGTATCAGGAACCTGAGTGGGGTTTGACAAAGGGGATCAGGGATAAGCGGTGGGGGGTGGTGTTAGTAAATTCCAGAAGCTTGAGAAACAAGTTGCCAGTGTTCCAGGCCATGCTGTTCGGAGGGGGGGGGGATGTGGTGGCGGTCACGGAAACATGGGCCAACAAAAACCATGACTGGGACCTAAATGTGCGGGGATACACTATGCTTAGGAAGGATAGAAAAGAGGGCAGAGGGGGTGGAGTGGCTATGTTCATTAGAGATGACATAGAAGTTGCTAGGGTAGAAGAGGCAGAGAGAAATGTGGAGGCCTTATGGATCACCTTCCGAACCCCAGCAGGAGATAAGGTCAAGCTGGGTGTAGTATATAGGCCCCTCGGGATGGGTGATGTCCTGGAGGATGGTTTGCTGGACAACATCATTGCCCAGTGTGAACCAAAAAGGAAGGGAGTGGTGTTGATAGGGGACCTTAATATGCCAGGTACAAACTGGGGAACCATGTCCTCTAAGGTGGCCAGGGCAGAGGCTGCTGGATGGCTTCCAGGATGTGTTCTTAACACAGCACATGATGGAGCCCATAAGGGAGGGGCATATCCTGGACATGGTTCTGGCGGATGGGGCTCTGGTAAGGGACCAGGTTGTAGAGGATCCCCTGACTGGGAGCGACCACAATACTGCCTGGTTTCAAATAACCATGGGGAAGGGGGGGAGATCTAGGACACTGGCAGTGGACTTCAAGGGGGGCAGACTTTGTGGGCAATGGAAATATTCTCAAGGATCACTTGAAGGGGATTACAACAATGACAACTGTGGAAAAGAGATGGGAGGTCATAAATTGGGGACTTCATGAGGCAGTTAAGCTAAGGTGAAGCGTAATAGAGCAAGGTCACATAAACCATGCTGGTGGTCCAGTGAGGTTCAGGTAGCGGTCAGAGAAAAGAAGGCTGCCTACAAAAAATATAAAACAATGAGAGAGGATAGGGGAAAGTAAATGTACCATCTTGCATCTAGAAAAGTCACCCGGATGGTGCGGGGAGCAAAGTCCAGTAAAGAGCAACAGCTGGTACAGGGGATACGGGGAGGAGAAAAGGGGTTCTTCCAGTACATTGGGGAGCAGAGGAAAACCTTACATTCCATCTCAGCAGGTTGAGATTAGAAGGAGGGTGGGCGGAAGAGGCGAGGGACCAGGCAGATGTATTAAACGAGTACTTTGCCTCTGTGTTCACTAGGAAGGGGGATGGAATATCTACAAAGCGAGGCATAATGGGGATAGAAGCGGTAGTGAGTAGGATCAGGGGAGCAGTAGAAATGGAGCAAGAGGTACCCCAGGGGTGTCACATCAGTATAAGGATAAAAAGGTCAGTAAGGTGGAGGGGACAGATGATGCTATCTCCACCAAAAAGATGTGGTTAGCCCTTAAGGGCCTAAAGAAAGATACATTTCCTGGGCTGGATGGCATTCATCCAAGAGTACTATGGGAACTGGCGGGCATACTGGCTGCACCCCTGGTGGAGCTCTTCAACAGGTCACTTGAGACAGGGAGGGCATCTAGGGATTGGCAAGAGGCACATGTGCTGCCAATCCATAAAGAGGGGGTTAAGGGAAGTGCCAGGTAACTATAGATCCATCAGTATGACCTTGGTGGTGGGAAAATTAATGGAGAGTATACTAAAGGAACGATTGGGGGTGTACTTGGAGGAGGTGGGAGGTCTGGATAGTCGGCAACATGGGTTTGTGCCAAGTAGATCATGTCAAACGAATCCTGTGGAATTCAACGAATGGGTAACATCAGAACTGGACAGGGTAAAGCCTGTGGATGTATTATTCTTGGACTTCAGCAAGGCGTTCGACTCTGTCCCCCACAATGGTCTGGTGGAGAAACTGACAGGGTTGGGAGCAGGCCCTTTGATGGTCAGATGGATTGAAAACTGGCTAGCAGGACGCACTCAGAGATTAGTGGTCGGTGGGGAGCTCTTGAACCCTAGAGAAGTTGGTAGTGGGGTATAGCAGGGCTCGGTCCTGGGTCCAATCCTGTTTAATGCATACATTTCAGACATCAGGGAGGGTATAGGGTGTGAAATGAGTCTCTTTGCTGATGACTCCAAGATGGGAGCAGTAGTTGAGAGGGAAGAGGGGAGGTTGGCCCTGCAATGGGACCTGGACACCATGGACAGGTGGGCTCACACATGGAAATTAAATTTCAATATCACCAAGTGCAAAGTGTTACATCTTGGGCAGGGAAACCTAAAACAGGTACACCCTGGGAGGGGAGGCACTGGATGCCTCAACAGGGGAAAAAGACCTAGGGGTCATGATGGATGCATGTATGAATAACTCCAAGCAGTGCAGGAAAGCGGCTAGCAAAGCAAACAGGATGTTGGGATGCATCGTAAGGGGATCACCTCTAGGAGCAGGGAAGTGATTCTGCCACTGTACAATGGATTGGTTAGACCACGCCTTGAGTACTGTGTACAGTACTGTAGACCACACCTGAAGAGGGACATACAGCTCCTGGAGAGGGTACAGAGGAGGGCAACCAAGATGATACGAGGACTAGGGGATTTGATATATGAGGAAAGACTTGAGGAGCTCTGCCTGTTTTCATTGGAGGAGAAGAGAGACAGGGGGGACATGATTGAGGTCTTCAAGTGCCTTAAAGGAATAAATAGGGTAAACATGGAGGGGATCTTTAGACTAAGGCAGGGAGGTATCACCAGAAGGCATGGATTGAAGTTGGAAGGTGGAAGGGTGAGGGGGGGAAAAGAGGAGGAGGTTTTTCACTGAAAGGGTGATGGATCCTTGGAACATGCTGCCTGGCAAGCTGGTTCAGAGATCCACAGTGGAGGGCTTCAAGAGAGGGTGGGACAGACACAGAAAGCAGATGTATCAGATGATGGCCTGGCCCAGGGGGGTGGGGATGGATGATAGGGGTTTCTGGAACACAAAGGGGGGGGACCTCAGTGCCCAACTAGGGATCTGAAGTTTGAGCAGACTTGATAGACAGTAAGGCCTAATCTGCTGGCAATTAACATGTTTGTATCTTGAATCTAATGGGCTACAAGAACAAAGGCAGCATGTAATCATGGTGGTGGGGGAGGTAATGCCAGATGAAGCTGATTGATTTATTTGACTATATGATTAATGAATTGGATCAGGGAAGGGCAGTGGATGTTGCATTTTCAACTTAATCAAGGCTTTCGAGACTGTGCCACACAGGAGACTGATATGGAAATTGAACAGCCTAGGGGTGGGATCCAAAGTGGTACATTGGGTAACTAACTGGTTAACTGATAAGTGACGGAAGTTGGTGACTAATGGAATTCACTCTAAGGAGGGGACAGAGATGTTCAGGGTTCCACAGGACTCAGTGCTGCTGGTCCAGGCAACATCAAATTCTTTATACGTGACACTGCAGAAGGACTGGAAGGGAAGATATGCCTTTTTGCAGATGACACCAAAATCTATAATAGGGTGGTTACTCAGGATGGGTGCAAAGATTGTGTAGGGACCTTGGGGAACTTGAGGAGTGGTCAAGGGTATGATAACTGGGATTCATTCTCAAGAAGTGAACAATCGTGCAACCAGGGCATAGAAACTCAGGAGCTGAGTGTAGGATTGGAGGGAGGTACTAACAGTCATTAAGCAGGAAAAGGACCTTAGGGTAATCGTATCTGATTACCTCAAAGTAGCAGGGCTGACAAAGCAGTAGGTAGGGTCAATGGGATACACAGGGAGAGGTCCAGTATCTCTAGCAGGAGGAAAGTGATGCTACTACTGTATCAGTCACTGGTGAGACCCCACTAGAAGTATTGTGTTGAGTACTAGAGGCCGCACCTCAGGACTGATATCGACAAAGTACAAGCAGTCCTGAGGAGAACAAGAAAAATGGTGCATGGGTTGCATCAAAATACCTACTGTACGTGGAGAGTCTGAGGGATCTCAACATGTACACCCTAAAAAAGAAGAGTGCAAGTGAAGACATAAGAGATCTACAAGTACCTCATGCGGCAAACAAAGTAAGAAGAGGAGTCTCTTCCAAATAAAAAAGAGAACCAGCACCAGAGGACATGTGATGAAGCTGGGTGGGGGTTGGGGGATCAGGAGTGCTGTGATGAACTGTTTCTTCACTGAATGAGTGGCATACACTTGGAACAGACTGATAGCAGAAGTGGAGGAAGTGCAAACAGTGATGGGGGTTGTAAGTAAATAGGTAGGGAAGAGGGAGGGATGGTGTGGATCACTTAGATCTGTGGAAACAGACTAGGCAGGGACCTCCTGAACAGACTGGCTGGGCAAAGATGTCCCTCTCTGCCAACAAATTCTGTTTCCATTCCTTGTGGTCCAGGGCCCACCCCCACCCGATCACCCATCTGTAACTATCTTGAATATTCCTGGGGTCTAGTGGTCCTCCTCCCCTGAATGCCAATCCTGTAGCTGTCTTGAATATTCCAGTGATCTAGTATTTCATAGTTTGTTTACAAGTTCAATAGGTTTTCACATTATAGGAACTTGTCACCTTTCGAACCTCAAAGTGTTCCTCGCCATAGGGACATCTAACCTCTTATTAAGGACCTTTGCCCTCATAACCACTCTGCCCTGATCACCCAAGCTAAATTACAGCAATAGCGACAGTGACCAGCATAGCATTTCCATTCACCACATCAACCAGCCAACTATCTGACTGTTGTCAGTGAATTAACTTGTGTCCTGTAGACAAGCCATCTGACTGACAGTGCATGATTGTGAGTACTGTAGAAACAGCTGCATACAAACATAAGAATGTACCAGCAGAAAAAGACGTCCTGGTCTATCAATGTCTGCTTGAGTGTGCAGCTAACTCCACTAAGTTGGAGCTGCCCCACCCCCTTTCCTTTTTGTTTGCCCTCAGACGTTCTCAACCTCATCCACCCGTACTCTCCCATTTTCTTTCCCATGCCCTTTTAAAGCTACCCCCAGTTTTGTATTATACCACCCTCTCTGGTAGGGTGTTCCACTTCGACACCATTATGTCTGTGAAGTAATGCCTCCTCATCTCCCTCCCAAATCTTCCCCCTCTCTATTCTTAGCCCATGACCTCTACTGTCCCTTCCCTTCCTCAGTTTAAAAGCCCCGTTGGCTCCATTCTTGTTGATTCCCCTCAGATACGTATAAGTTCTGATCATGTACCCCCTGTCCATTCTTCTCCCCAGGGTGTACATATTCAGTTCCCCCAGTCTGTTCTTGTAGTCTCTACCCTCCATTCCCTGTATCATCCTCATTGCCATCCACTGTACTCCCTCCAGTAGCTTGATATGCTGCCTTAGGTACGGCCTCCAGAACTGCACACAGTACTCCAAGTGTGGCCTGACCAGTGGGAAAGATCACCTTGCTCTGCCTGGATGAGAACCCATTGCTATACACACCAGCATCTTATTCACCTTCACTGCCACTTTCCTTCATTGGGCAGAATTCTTCATGCTCCCTGTTACCATCACCCCTAGGTTCTCCTCCTTCTCAGTGATCCCAAGCTTCACCCTCCCCCACCAGTATTCTCTCTTTGGGTTCTTTCCCCTGAAGTGCACAACTTTACATTTATTTGCATTGAATCCCAGCTGCCACCTCTCAGACCACTCCTCTAGTTTGGTTAGGTCCTCCTGCAGTTGCTTACATCCCTTCTCCTCATCCACTACGGCACGCATTTTGGTATTGTCTGTGACCAGATTCACCCTGCTCACCACTCTATGGATAATGTCAGTGATTAAGAGCCTAAATAGCACTGGGCCCAGCACCAAGCCCTGCGGCACCCTGCTAATCACTGGTCTAGGTGTTGAGAATCCCTCTCCCCACCACCACTGGTTGTAGCTACTCATGCAGCCAGTTTGTAATCCAATTTGTCATCTTTGCATTGACTCCTATGCCAGTTAGCTTCCCACCAAGCCACCCATGAGGTACTGACTTGAAGACTTTGCTGAAATCCAAGTAGAGGACATCCATTGCAAGGTGCCTATCCAGCTGTCCTGTTACCCAGTTGTAATATTGTATTAGGTTAATTTGACAGGACTTATCCGACACAAACCCATGCTGCCTCACATTCTGGTGGTAAATTGTCCTCTAGAAATGACACCAGCCTCTCCTTCAGTATTGTCTCCATAAGCTTGCCCACTACAAAACTGAATCTGACCAGCCAATAATTGCCCAGTTCTTCCCTTGGGCCGCTCTTGTGTATTGACACCACAGGGGCATCCACCAGTCCTGAGGCACACACATCCTCTATGCAGAGAGGTGCTATACAGATCTGCCAGAGGTACTGCCAGCACCCCCTCCCTCCCCTCACTGTATAATCAGCATAGTTTCCTTGCTCTGCTCCTCGTACTCTGTAAATTGGCGCAAGCTTCCATTGCCTCTGTAATCCCCTGTTTAATAATGTCCCATTTCTGCTCCGCTTCCACCCCTGGCCCTACGCCCTCAAGTTTCCCTTTCAGTATCTCCCACATCCTCCCGAAGTCTGCCCTGCTAAAGTCCACCACCTTTGTTAGTGAGTACCCTGACTACCTGCTCATTGTGATAGTAAACCACACCATTTGGTGATCACTATCAGCTAATGGGACTTCCACCCTTAATCCCCTCACTGCCTCACTATTCAACAGCACCAGATATAGCATGTTACTTAGTCTAGAGGTTGTAGGATATTTTTTGTTATGTTTTTAATGTGTTGATGGCTTCTAGGTCAAGCAATAAAAATGAATGATGAACGCCGGCCGAGTGATGCTGAGGGTTGAGGTGCTGGATGCCACACCTCGCACCACGCCGGTGACCCGGGTTCGGGAATGGACTCAGGTCACTGGGGGTCAGAGGGGGAAAGGAGGACTGAGTGTCCCAAAGGATGCTTTCCATCTCCAGGGGTGGGATCTTGGGGTGTCTTGCACACTCAACACACCTGTGCTGGTGGAAGCATGGGCATTGGTGCACAGGTGGCTCTTTGAGAGTCAGGGAGGACGTTGTGGGCATTTGTCAGCAGCGTGCGCCAGCATGCCGTATGACTGGAAGTCAGTCCTATGTGCCGATGTCCTCGGGGGAAGGAGGGACTAAGGGGAGAAAAATGGAACCCCCCTTGGGCCAAGATGACAACCAATCCACCTCGAATCGCCTACCCACAGGACAGACCCCGTTGTGCAGGCACGCCAAGGAGCAGGAGTAAAGTAGGAGGATAAAGGAGTAAGCCTGGCACTCTAGGGGCAGATCCTGTGGGAGAGACCTGCAGGGATGATCAGAGGTTTGAAGGAGTGGAACGAGGGGGCAGTAAGGTGGGATAAAAAGAAAAGTAAAACAAAAAAAGAATGATGCTGATGACTTGTCACACATACATTCTGGAAGTGCCCCAAATTAAAACACTACTGACTTTCGATGCATGCCATCTGTTCAGAGGTGGTCAAAGTAATTCTCCCCTTCTCACTATCTCTGTTTATCCTGAGTATTATACCAGTTATCATTACCCTGAGTAAGAACAAAAAACCTGGGCTACTTGCAGCATATTGGGGTGCTGGGCCACTCTTGGCAAACTGGGAAACAGGCATAATTTCTCCTATTGAATAGTGGTACAAATACTGAATATGGGAGCAACAGCTAATAACCAAAGAATTTGCCTTATAAAATGGCATGAGAAAATCTAGAAATCTAATTGGCCAAGGGACACCAGCTGACCATGCATTAAATAGAGAATAATGGATGGGAAAGGGGTTGATATGAGAATTTAATGCACTCCCGAGTTGTGGAATGCTACATAACCCTGAGGGCGAAGCCCAAGGGGTTTATCAAAGCATCCCACAACGAGGGTGTGCATTAAATTCTCATATGAAGCACCCTCCCCATCTTTTATTTTTTATAATAACAGGCCAGCAATTTTTCTCCAGCAGTTTGTGAGACTGTTTGGCCCCACCCATATACAGAATGTTGGCCAATGAGGCAGCAGCATAGTTTGACTGGCATGGCTCATGAATGTCATAACAACCAGTCAGTTGTTATGGAAAATATCAACCAGGTCAGTACATTCAGAGAAATTGCTGACCAGTTATTATATCTCTATGTGTGCACAGTCATCTTGGTCCTAAACCACATCACACAATAATCAAATCAGTCCTCCTACAACAAGAACTATCTTCCATTAGTTCCATTAAGCCAGAATTAATCTTCCATCACAAACATGGCTGCTACTTTTACACTGTAAAAACCTTCAACTGGGCCCTAAAAATAAAACTATCTTAACTAAAAAATAAAATTATTTTTTTTCTTGAGTATCACACTCTCCTTACATACATAAACAAAGTAGAAACAATAAATATTTATAGTTTTCATTACGACTTTTTCTTTGCTGACAGTGAAAAATCCCCCTTGTATCTTTACCATGCTCATCAGGAAAATCTGTTCTGCTTTCCCTGATAGTGAGATATTTGAGTCTGTGGCTTTAGAAAAGGCCTGTGGGTGTCTATATATACAATATGTTAGGAGAGGAACATTCTGCCAGTGGAACTGAGGAGAATTTTGAATCCCTGTATTCCATGGTAAACATTCCATGATAAACATTCCATTTTTTGAATGTGGGGAAACACAGAAGAAAACACAGAATGAAGAAAGTAAGCAATACAGCTATATAAACAAAGAGAAAAGATGATAAATGACTCACCCTGCTGTTTAGCTTTTAGGACAGAGTGAGCAGTTCATAATGCTGTCAGTGAGTGTGGCAGTTCTGAACCACACTCATGCTTGCAGCACCAGGGAACTGAGAAGCCTCTGTTATGGCTTCCTTTTAGTTTTGTCTACAAAGTGAGGAGAATGAAATAAAGTAAGGGGGCTATATGCCATACTTAGAATGAGGAAAACAGCATTTGTGAATTGTTGTGGCTGGCAGGGGAATATGAAGCTTAAGTGGGCAGGGAGGCACACACTGTATAACACTACTTTAATCTACTGGCAATAGGCAGAAGGACTATTTTACATTAAAAGCATAGTTTCACTTACATTTTTACTTATTTAAAACTGTGTTTCAAAATAAAAAAAAACTGCTTCTAAAAATAAAGAGCCACTTTATAGGCACAATAAGACACTCTGGGGTTGGGCACTACAGTGTAATAACCGCACACCTAAGGACGACTGGCACTCAGCCTTCGGCCGTGTGCCTAACTACACCCCTAGGAGTGTGGTTATCATACCATAATGCACACCCCATTGTGTCTTATTGCTTACACATGCTTCTTGATAAGTTAGATGTATTTGAACACGTATAGGCCCCCTTTTCAAACTCGGGTAATACATAGGTAGCTGACTGTGTGTAAATAGTGACACCTATTTCAACTATATTGATATTATATAATTGTATGCATTCTACTTATTAACTTTAGAAAGCTAATCCTTTAAAATTACATTCTCTGTATAGACTCTAGCCATTCTTAATACTATTGTTTCCTTGTTCATTATATCACTGAATGGAATTTAATTGACAAGTAAATGTAATTTTCCTTTTTTTTTTTTCCTTATTAAAAAATCAGTAAACTTTTTACTCCAAAAAAAAAAAAAAAACCTCCCTTCCAAGAGAGGGACAACACGCGTTGACAGAAAATTCCAGGTCCTGGAAGGAGTGAGCAGAAAAGCAGCAGTTTTGCATTGTGTGGGGACACAAAAAGGGCCAACTCTGGATGACCCCACCTATTGAACAAGTCTTCTGCAAAAGTGATCAGCATCTCCCACTCATGCATCCTGAAATCTGACCTGCTTGGCCTCTCTGCCAGGACTTTGTGGGCTCCTAGAATATGTAATGTGGGAAGTTCTAGACCATGGTCTAGAGACCAGTACCAAACTCTCATTTCCTCCCTGCACAGGAAATGAGTTCCACCCTGCCTGTCGATGTCCTGTGTCACACTTTTGTTGTCTGTTTGTATTAATGGAGGACCTGGGATAGATGGGTCTGGAAGGCTTGCAGGCTGTACAGAACAGCTGTCACTACTAAGTCATTTATATGGAGGGCACTCTCTGCTTTGGGTCATGTCCCTATGTGTGATGGGAGCCCCAGATGTGCCCCCGTCCATTCCTGAGGCATCTGTAGTGAGAATCTGGTGATGAGAGGGAATTAGGCAAGGAACCCTCTTTAGTAAATGGCTGGGTTCCATCCACCATTGAAGCACCTTTTGGGCAGGGGAGGTTACATAGAAACATAGAAATTGTCAGCAGATAAGGGCCTTCAGCCCACCTTGTCTGCCTTATTACTACTACTAACAACTGCACTCTATCATGCACTGCTGGCATTAGGTTGTCCTCCGCTGACTACCAGCAAACCTCTAAGCCTATCCCAAGCATGTTTAAAACATTTGATTGTTTCTGCCCCACCACCTCCACTGACAGGCTGTTCCACTTGTCCACCACCCTCTGTGTGAAGAAGTACTTCCTCACGTTCCCTCTGAATCTCCCTCTCTCCAGTTTCATCTTGTGCTCCCTCATCCTTGAGCACCTTTTCTTTGGAATACAGTATTCTCCTACACTTTATCCTTCCCTGTGAGGAACTTAAATGTCTCAATCATCCCCCCATCTCCCTCCTCTCCTCCAGGGAGTGCATATTTAATTCCCTCAGCCTATCCTTGTAGGGCTTGCTATGTAAGATCCATTTTGGTTACCTTCCTCTGAACTGCCTCCATCTTATCTATGTCCTTACATAGATGAGGCTTCCAGAACTGGACACAATATTTGAGGTGCTGAGGTTACTAGAACCTTCACTTCCAGGTTGTCTGCACATTGGTCTCATTGTACTATTAATGTCCATTGCAGGATTCTCATATGCAGGCTGGCCAGTGACACTTTGACAATGGCTATTGCCATCTCACTAGGAGTCTCAGGAATGTCCTGGCTGTGGCATACTTCTTGATGTAGACAATATGGGCTTGTGCAATCAGATGCTCAGCTCTATCTTGGGGTAGGAAGGCTAAGCCTTGGGGTATATCCAGGGCTGCCCCTATGTACTGTAAATGCTGGCGGGGGGTTAACCCAGACTTTGGCAAACTGACAATAATCCCTACAGTATTAAACAGGTGTCTGGTGCACATTAGGGTGTGAGAAAGCTGCTCCTTGCAGTGAGCTTCAAGATGCCAGTCATTCAAGTAAGGGAAGACGTACAAGTCTTCCCTGCAGAGGGATGCTGCCACCACTGCTAAACATTTGGTAAAAACCTATGGTGCAGATAATAAGCCAAAGGGGAATACCCTGAACTGATAAGATTCCCCCCTAAACAGAAAGGTTGGTGGAATTCCTGGAAGTAAGTGGCCTTCAAGATGGCAAGCAACAGCGATCTTGTCAAACAAATCTGGTAGAGTTCTATGATTGGGTGACAAAAGTTCTGGATAAGGGACAGCCAGTCAACGTCCTTTACCGGACTTTAGCAAGGCTTTTGATTCTGTGTCACATGGAAGCCAAGGAACTTGGGGGTGCGAGTTAAGATGGCTATGTGGATTGGGAACGGGTTGGCCAACAGGCAGCAGAGGGTGGTGGTGGGGGAGCTTTCAACTCCTGGGGGGGTCACTAGTTGAATCCCTTAAGGGTCTGTTCTGGGATTGGTACTGTTTAATGCTTTCATAGTGGACATTGCTTAGGGAGTCACAACTAAAATTAGCCTGTTTGCTGATGACTCCAAACTGGGAGCAATAGTGGTTAGTGAAGAGGTGAGAAGGGTACTCCAGGAAGATCTTGGGTGATTGGAGCAGTGATCAAAAATACAGCAGCTGAATTTCAATGCCAGAAATTGTAGTGTACTGCACACTGGAGCCAGGAATCCAGGTTACAGCTATCATCTGGGGGGAATAGTTGTCCACCTTGGAGGAAGAGATAGATCTGGGAGTGGTGATTACAGGTAATATGAACCACTCTGAGCAATGTAGGAAGGCAGCAGCAGCAACAGCAAACAGTACTGACTTGTATTGCAAGGGGGATTACTTCAAGGAGGGAGGAGGTTATCTTGCCATTGTACAAATACTTGGCCAGGCCTCACCTGGAGTATTGTGCGCAGTTCTGGTGCCAGTACCTTTTATTTATTTATTTTTTTACCAAGAGAGACACACTAAGCTGAAAGCTTGTTTACATGTGCAGCCTGGCAGCACAAGGAATTTAAGTGACTTGCTTAGGGTCACACAGTATGCATGTGGGGACTGTGGGATTCAAACCCAGGTCTCCAGGTTAGCAGCTCAGAGCCTTAAACCACTGTGCTACACTACTTAAGGAGGGATTTCATGTTACTGGTAAGAGTCCAGAGGAGGGCGATTAAATTGATTCATGGGATGGGGGATGAGATCTATGGAAAGAGACCGAGGGGTCTCAACCTGTAATCCCTGGAAGACAGAAGGGACTGAGGGGATATGACTGAGACCTTCAAGTACTTGAGGGGGATCAAAAGAGTTAAAACCAAGGAGATGTTTAGTTTGAAAGGGGAGGGAATCACAAGGGGGCACATTACGAAGCTTGTAGAGGGGAAGGGTTTAGAAGAGAACTGAGGAGGCATGATTTTAAAGAAAGGGTGGTGGTGCTGAGGAATGCGCCGCTGGAGGAGGTGATCTCAGTGGATTCATTGGGCAGCTTAAAGAGGGGTTGGGACAGGTACATGCCTAAGGTTTGGATGCAGGGAGGGAGGGACAGTACAGGAACTCATGAAGGTGACCTTAGCAGGGAGGGGTGCACTAGGGAGGCAGCAGTAACATCTCAGCAGTGAGCTGAGCTACAGCAGAGATGATAGACCTTGTGGCCTAATTCTGCTGGCATAGTTGAATGTGCGTATCTCCGGATGCTCCATAGCCCAGACATAATGTATGCACTATGCAAGGTGCACCAGAACATGCTCCAAGCACCCACACACACCTGTCATGCCAGGATGGATGTTCCGAGAGCCATGGGTGTCGTGTCACCACTGGCACCATCCAGGAAGCAACCTGCCATTTGAGGCAAGGGTGCCCATGTAGCCTGGTGGACAAGTGGCAGCCTGGTACAGGCCAAGGACTGACCTGTGGCGTACACCTTAGGTGCCCACAAATGGGACCCACCCACTCGGTGCCTGGTCACCCTCCGTACACTGCCATGCCTTGCAGTCATCACCATGTTCCTCTCATTTGGGGGCACTGCAGACCACTGTATGCTGTGAATGGGACTGGTATATCACATGCTTGCGGTATACTGATTAGACTGCAGCACCCTATGCCCTCCCCTGTTGCATGTCAAGGTGGGCCCCATGGCCACAATTCAGGTGGACCCCCTGTACCCCAGTCTGATCCTGTACATGGTTATGGGTAATAGCACTGTACCCAGGCCAATGCAGTCCACCCACCCACACGTAAACATTCCATCACACTTGCCTGCTAGGCTGCAGTACCTCCTGTTCACCTTTGTGGAGTGGTGGAGCAGCCCTGCAAGGCTGGAACTGAGCATACCTGGAGTATGCAAATGTCATGGATACATTCCAGTAATGAAATTCAAATGTAGGAGATGGGCTTGGAATGTATAATGAGGTCATTTGCATATCCTGGCTGAATATTACAATTTTGTGCACTGCGCAAGTGGCTTAGCATCGTGCATTTCCCCATGCTCCTCATAGGGCTCAGGTCACCTGCTGTGCCATGCATCTTCCACTGCGTGATCACATTTTTGGGATACTCAGTGGGACCTGCGCAAGTGCATGTCATGGCGCATCTTCTGAATATCTCATTATTTTGGGCCAGCAGATTTCAGATGTGCAGCACAGGCACTTGCATGATTTTATGGGGGGACTTTTGAAAATGTGGGCAGGGGAGTCTAGTCTAGCAAGTGAGGGGGCAGGTGCAGTGCAGCAGACTAGGTCAGTACAGTCAAAAATGGGCATTATCATTTTAGTCAGTACAATGCAACATACAGGGAGGGTAGAGAGTCCTGGATGTGGTAAAGAGTGCTGAGCTTAGGGCGCAGTTTTGAGGATATGGCATTGGTGTGTTTATAGAGAAATTTAGCTGTGGTTCTAGTCGGATGCCTCGATATTTGTAGGATGAGACCTCACTAAGAGGAGTACCATCTAGAGAAGTGACAGGGGGGTGGTAGTCATGGAAAGCATTTAGGGGGGTACCAAAGGTCATATATACCATTTTTGATGTATTCAACACATAAATATTAATGTGGAAAGAACATATGATAAACAAGAGAGTTGGTTCAATCCTTACAGAATTGCTTGGTGCCATGCAATTCTGCTTAAAGTTGGACCAGCATAACATTCTGTGGTGATTTGCATATGTAGCCCATGATGCTTTGCATTGTGGGGGCATGTGTGATTTTGAATTTTCTTGAAACTTGGCTTCCCAGCCAAATGCCCTTTGGGATAACCCTTGCCTCAGTGTTTGCGCACAGAGGTTCTTTGTATTTTTGATGTGTTTATTTTGAGTTTGTCTGCCTGGAACCAAGTCTGCACAGAGTGGGAGTCTTGTTGTAGGGTGGATTTGATCACAGGTAGGTCCAGGCCAGAGGTGAACAGGATGGTATCGTCTGCAAACTTGGAAGAGGGAGTTGAAGCAGGCAGAGTGGAGGTTGTTTATAAAAAGGGAAAAGAGGACTGGAGTAAGAATTGAACCTTGGGGAATGTCTACTCGAACAGGGTGGGAAGGGAATGAGGAATTTGTGATCTTAAGTGATTGACACTTGTTTACTAGTTATGAATGAAACCACTGAACGGTGGAGGGGGGTGAGCCCTACACTCACAAGCTTATCTACTAGCAGTGGGTGGGATACAGAGTCAAAGGCCTTGGCCAGGTCAATGAAAACTGTGGCTGTCAGGTGGCCATGATCAGCAGCAGATTGGATGTGACCTGTGATATGGAGAAGGAAGGATATGGTGGAGTGGTGTTTTCAGAAACTGGATTGGTGGAAAGGGAGAGGAAATTGGTGGTGGTGAGGAAATCAGTCAGCCTGGAATGCACTGATTGTTCCTGCATTTTGGACAGGAGGAGGGAGACAGGTCAGTACTTGCTGGGTGTTGAGGTGTCACTGCCCTTGTGGAGAGGGATGACACAGGCTGATTTCCAAGCACTGGGGGCAGTGCCTGAGGAGAACAATAGTTCAGTAAGAAGGTGAGAGGGAGAGTGTTGTCTGGTGCATAGAGGTGCAACAGAATAGGATGGATGCCATCCAGGCTAGATTTTGATGGGATGAGTGAAAGGAGTGCATCCAGTACTTCTTCGGGAAAGACGTGAGCAATCTGGAAGGTGTTTTGGGGCTTGGTTTGCTTTGAAGGTTTGGCCACCGGTGGTGTGAGTGAGGACTGGTTAGGGAGGGCACAAGTGGTAAAAACTTGTTGAGGGCATCAGCTACTAGGACGGGGTTGGTTATGGTGATGTCCTTGTGCTTAAGTGTGGGGGTAAGGGTGGGGATACTGATTTGAGGTGCTGGGTCAACTATGATGTGGACAGTCTTCCAGAAGGAAGAGGGGTGTGCAGTGCTGAGGTGTTTTTTAAAGTAAGTAGCTTTGGCACGCCTTATTTCCTTAGTGCATGTGTTTCTGGAGGCATTGTAAGCTTGTCTGGAGTGAGGGGTTGGGGAGGCCTTGAAGGCATACCAGGCTTTGTCATGGGTTTTGCAGAGGGCCAATACCGGAGTAGAGATCCAGGGATGATTATGTTTTTTAACCCTGGCTTTTTAAGCAGGGTGTGGGAGTCCCAGACCCTAGTGAAAATACTCAGGAATTGTCTAAGGTGGTGTCAACATTAGCAGTAGAGTAAACTAGATCCCAGTTAGTGTGGTGTAAGTTGAAGAGGACAGAATTTGTATCGAGTGATTTGAAGAGGCAAATTTGGATGTATTTTGGTGCAAACTTAGGCAGTCAGGTTTTCCTTATGCAGTATGTTATGCAATGATCACAAGGGGCAGGGTACAGGACTCCGGCAACCAATTTTCTGTGGGGATAGGAAGAGAGAACCCAGTCAATTAAGGGAGTGATTTGAGGAGTGGGTATTGTATCGGGTGGGTTGATATATGAGGAAAGATTGAAACTCGTTACATCGACAGTTGAAAGCCCTACTCTAGAAGTCTGAAACCGAAAATCCCGACAGTAAGATTTTGATTTTTTTTTCATGTTTCAGGGGTCTTCGCCCCCTGCACCCCCTTCATTTTTATAACAAACTCCATGTGGGGGCGGGCAAAATCCTACTGTTGGGATTTTCGGTGTCGGGCTTCTGGCATTTGGCTTTTAACTGTCGGTCTAAAGAGTTTCAGTCTTCTAAAATGATACCCTCTCAAACAGAGTTGGAAAAATTGCAATATTACATACAGCTGAGCAGACTGGGTGGACCAAGGTGTCCTTTGCTGCCGACAAATGCTATGTTTCTGTGTCTCCAAATAAGCATATTTTCTAGCCATCTATGGTACTTACCGATGGGAGTGACTTCAAGATGATCCTTTTGCTGTGCAGTCTCTTCCACCTTCACATCAACAAATGGGAATTCCTCATCCCTCGGAAACAGCAGTAACAATAATAATTGCTCCAATGGGATGTTGTAGCCTGTACATCCAAAACAGAAGACAATACACATGTTATTTATAATCAGAGCTAGGTAAATATTACAGCTCTTGCAAGAAAAAAATGCATTGTACTTATTGTTGTGTAACCCCCCTGCAATGGGGGTTCCCAAAAGTCCTCCAGGAGCTTGACTGAATGCTCCAAGCCTGGGTGGTGTTCAGCGTCTGAGCTGCTTAACTGTGATTGCAAGCGAGTGCTATTTGAGCCTCCACGTACTGTCTCTTTAAGAGCTGTCTGCTTGCAGACTTAATTAGTTTGTATGGGGGGACTGTGTATTTAATGCTCGAATCCCGCCCGAGCTGTGGAGTAATCGCTCCATTTTGCAGTAGCTGAAGGTGCAAAGGGAGCCCATCTGAAAGCTGTAACTGTTTGCCTGTAATCATTTAAAGCATTAGCACAATTGTAGTTTGTCTAACCTGCCTTTATTGCAGCTGGGACTCTATGTGTGTTACCTCTCCATTTTGGACCTAAACTGCTGTGCTGGGCCAATTGGGTTAAGGGAGCCCTAAAATGGAGCCTATGGAGGAATCAGAATGTGGACTCTTAATTTGAGCCAGCCACAAGGGGATTGTATGGGAAGTGACTCTGGGAAATGTAGTTTTGACCTTGGCGTCTTTTTCTACCAACAGAGGGAGTCTTATTGTGAGTGACAGCTGAACCAGTCGACAGAATAGTGTGGAGCTAAAGGAAATGCCCTGCTCTGTGACTGGAAAGATCAGATCAGTTGTGGCAGTGAAAAGAGAAGGAGCTGTATGCTTCTGCGGTGTATAGTTTCACACAGGAAGCGCTTGTGAGGCCCTGATTTTCGGTCTGCAGCCTTTGTGAGTGCCAGTTTGGACAGAATCTGAGTTGTGAGGAGAAAGAAGCACTAGAAGTGTGGAAACCAAGCTCACCCTGTAGAAGACTGGAGAAATTGCTGAATCGCGCTCGGTCTGTCAGGAACTGAATCTGCTGTGTGTGCTCCCAGGTATTTTGCAGTAATTGCTATTGGGATCGAGGAGCAGCCTGCTTGGTATAGAACTTTCCTTTTAAATATAAATGTGCGTAGTGCTTGTGGGAAATCACTGTTTCAAATCCCCTGTACAGTGAATTGTGTGCTGGGACTGGAAATAAACCCCAGCTTAATTCAGGCTACATCCGTTTGCTATCAACTGCAGTGGGGTCCAGTCACAAGGACCTTGTCCTCAGGCCCTGCTCTTCTGGCAATCCAGAGGGACATTCTCCATCTGATCCTCAGCTTGGGTATTGTGAGTACAAATCAGGGTATTCCCCTGCAGTCTGTTTTCAATCACAAGTATGTCATCTAATTCTCGTTATTTCCCTGCTTCGTGGACTGAGCCATCTGGCTCTGGATTACAATTGGGTCTTGTGCATATATTTTATTCTACAGAGCCCCATCCATCTGCACCTGCCCGCCAACCCCGAGCAATGGACCTGGCTAGCCCTCCCCAACCTGGGTACCCAGAGCGTGACTTTTCAGACCCTGTATGTGTGCACAGTACTGTGATTTAATGCCACCAATTAACCTGATTTCCCCCTCCCTTGTTACTGCCCCCTAAATAAATCAGATTTGCTGTTGTTATACTATATACTGTCTGTGGTGTTGGTACTTATGGAAACAGTATTGTGTTTTGCTGTGTATGTTGTTTAACCTTATTTTACAGGGGGTCCTCAGAGACATGCTGCAGAATCAGTCTCGAGGGTAAGTGGTATCTATATGAGTGAACAGTGTGTGTACGTGGGGTATTGGGGCTGTAATTCCAGGGTACTGTGTGAGTCACTAGAGGGGATAAAAGGGGGTCTCAGTGTCCCAGAGGGCTGTGACCAAGCTAGTCTAACCACTACAAACCCTGTCCTCTGGATGGAGGCACCCGCCAAAGGACCTAGGCCCCTCAACCTGTCTGTAGTCAAACAGGCAGGGGTAGTAGCCCTTGGGATAGTGCCACCTAGGGGTTACAGTTGCTAGTAAATGAAAATTCATTAATGATCTATCACACAGAAACACAGAATCTGGAGACCAAGGATCCATCAAGTCTGCCCATACTACAGTACCTCACCCTGTTAAACTACTGCCTCTGGTGGGTTGTCCCTCTCTTCCTCTGTTCCCTTAACCCTCAATCCAGTGTTGCCCCCTAGGGACAATGAGTCCCCATGCTTGGTTCCAACCATGTTTAAATACATTTAAAGTAGCTTCTCCCTACCTTTACCATGGTTTTACCACCCTTTGAAGCAAAATTTCTTCACATCTCTCTTGAACTTGGCCCCCGCATCCTCCAGTCATGCCCCCTAGTGACTAGTTCTCTATTCTTTACAAACTGGGGCTTGCTGTTCTCCCTGCGTATACCCCTCTGAAACTTAGTTGTTTCTACCATGTCCCCCTCTCATGCCTGGCCTCCACTGGGTACATGTTTAGGGCCACTAGCCATTCCTAACAGTATCTGCCTTGCTGGCCCTGGAACATATTGGTGACATTCCTATGCGCCAACTCCAGACTGTCAACATCCTTCCTCAGGTGAAGACTCTGGAACTGTGCACAGTATTCCAGATGAGGCCTCACCACATGTCTGTGCGGGGCCAGTACTACCTCACTTCCTCTATTATCAAAATTCTTCCCTATACATCCTAGCATTTTTGACACCTTGATATGCTTTATTACAGTGACCAACTTGAGAGAGTCACCAATGATGACCTCCAGATCCTTCTGCTCTGTTTAATGGTCCAGCCAAACTCTTCTCATCCAGTATTTAGTGTAAGTGCATTACCTTGCACTTCTTGAGATTGAATCTTAAGTGTCAGATCTTATACCATCTCTCCAGTTTCTCTAGGTAATCTGGGCTCATGTACCCCTTCTCCATGATCTACCCTGCCCCCAGAGCTCAGTGTCATCAGCAGAGAGACAACTTGCCCAGATTCTCCCTCTTAGGTCATTGATGACCATGTTGAACAGAACACGTCCCAGGACTGACCCCTGCAACACCTAGCTTGTGACCTCCCTATACAGGGACTTGGCCTCATTCACTACTACCCCTGATTACCTCTCCCCAAACCAGTTTCCTTCCCTCCTGACTAAACCCTGCTACACTCAATAAGCCCTCCAACCTTTTCAGCAGCCTCCTGTGTGCTGTCAAATCAGAGATCTTGCAGACGTCAAAGTACAGCAAACCTACCACTTGTCCTTTGTCTATTACCTTAGTGACCAGTGGAAAATCAGGTTGGTGTGGCATGACCTCCCTGACACAGACCCATGTTGCTTGTTGTCCTGCAGTCTATTATCCTCTAGGTAGGCAACCTATCTTTCTTTGACTATGGACTCCATCAGCTTATTTACAATGATGGCAAGACTGACAGGCATGCAGTTACCCAGTTCCTTCCTGTCCCCCCTCCTGTAGGTATGCACTATGTGGGCAGCCCTCCAATCTGCTGGAACCATGCCTCACTTCAAGGAGTTATTAAATAGACTAATGGCACCCAGGGGCGTAGCCAGGGATTTCAGATCTGCACACCAAGTGGACTTACTGCTACCCTCCCCCCCTTAGGGTGTGCTACCCCCGGTGTAGCCAGACAATATACAAATGTACAACAGGACCGTGTTTGTTGCCTCATTTGGCACAATAAATACAACTTTTGTATCTCATGACAATGGTTGTTGCCATGCATGGGTAAATACAAATGCCATGCATTGCTCCCTAAGACACCCACATACCAGCCCTGAGCCTGTAAAGCTGTATTGTCCTTAGGATGCAAAGACAGTATTAGTGACCAGTCTATCTAGTTTCAACTCATATGAATAAAATTACAGAAAGGTTCAACATTTTCTTTGTTAGTTTTCATGGAAAAAGGAAGCAGTTCAGAGTCTATTTGCTACCCCCTTAAATAAAATTGCACACCATGGAGTACTTGGAGTATGCCTGGCTACACAATGATGGCACCACCAGTTTGGTGGGCAGTCCCTCAGTACCCATGAGATGCAGGCCATCTGGGCCCAGTGACTTATCTACCTTGAGGACTTCCAGTCCCTTCCTCCGCCACCCTATCATTATCTCTATCCTGACCATTTCCAAAACTCCCCGTGTGGCAGCCTTGATACCATGCTGCCTGGTAGAGGTCCACATCCTGTATTGTGAATACTGAGCAGAAGCAGTTGTTCAGTACATTTATCTCTGCCTGTCATCTTCAAAAGACCTCCCACTCTGCTAACCTGACAATTCTCCCTTGTTTTGCTTTTCCCCCTAGTTTATCTAAACATTTATTTTTCCCCACGTTTCGCACCCACGGGAATCTGCAGCTCTGTGTCCGTCTTCACCCTCCTAACTGCCACCCTTGCCTTTTTGCCTACCACCACAACAGTATTCTGTTACAAAGCTGTGGCTAAAGATTAGCCACTTGTGAAGCCAGATTACTAATTTCTGTACTTACATATTCCTGCACCCTCATCCTCTCTATACCTACATATTCCTGCACACCTGCCAGATAACCTCTGTGAGTTTGCCTGGTGTTCTTTCAGATACCAGATGTCCTCTTCCATGTCTACCCAGCCACAGAGCTTGGTGCCATCTGCAGAAATACAGATTTTGCCCTAATGCTGTCCCCAATGTTGTTTATGAACACACTGAACAGCACTGGCCAGAATACAACCCGTGATAGTGACTTCCATTAACCCTAACAGCTCCCAACCCCCACCACTCTTTTGGTCCTCCCCAGTTAGTTTGCCACCCATTTTCTAATTTTTTCCCTGTGTCAATGTCTTAAACTTTTCCGTCAACCCCATATGACAGACTGAGTCAAAGGCCTTACTGAAGTCCAGGTACAGTATGTGTATACTGCCTGACTTCTGTCAACTGCCTGAGCCAAAGGCCTTACTTAAGTCCAGGTACAGTATGTGTATACTGCCTGACTTCTGTCCACTGCCTGAGTCAAAGGCCTTGCTGAATTCCAGGTATAGCATGTGTGTACTGCCTGACTTCTGTCCACTGCCCAAGTCAAAGGCCTTACTGAATTCCAGGTATAGCATGTGTATACTGCCTGACCCATGTCCACTGCCCGAGTCAAAGGCCTTACCAAAATTCAGGTACAGCATGTGTATACAGCATATCTCTAACCACCATCTTTGTAAACCAGTCAAATAAGCCGATTAAATTTATACTGTGATTTATACTGTGGTTCCAGAGATGGAATTAGACAACCTGTCGATACATGTCCATCTCTCAATTCATATTACAAATTATTTGTTTTCCTTCCTGTAGCCAGTTGTCAATACTCCCTTTTAATATATCAATGTTTTCATAGGTTATCAAATCATACGATAGGTTGTTTCATAGATTTACCACCCTTTGAGTGAAAACATGCTTCCTTGCGTTGGTTTTACAAGTGATTCTTTCAATTGTTTATTGTAATACCTCAGGGAATATCTTTCTTGCCCTCCAACCAGATTCAGTGCATCTCTTGTGTCTCAGGTTGGCTTGCATCATAGTATACATAGCTTTGTTGAGACATAGGGGTGACTTTACTATAAATGCATATATGCTTATATAACAGCCCTTCCTTGCCTTGGTCATGATGGGTTAATATATACCCACACCATGTGTCTCATGTTCTTTATAATGCTGTAGTGCAACACAATCAGGGATACGGTGACTGGTTATACATTAATTTACATCCCACTCTTTGATTTACAAGTCAGGGATCAATTGTGCAATATCTGTCTTCGCTTAACAGCCTGAAATGTTGTGCTGCAATAATTGAGATTTCCAGAAAGGATTTTTATTGTCCATTTTGATTTATCTTTGCCATATGTGCAGAAAGTGGTGTCACAAACTTACTCCTGGGGGTCAGGCCCACTGAGCTTACAGTGCCCACCCTCAGAAGCAATCCATGACTAGGGGGGAGATATCCTCCTCATTCTTTTAGAGTGCTCGCCGAGGTCACGACTGCAACTCTACCATGAGGATCCATGGGGTCCCTCTAACTCTGGATAAGGAGTCTTGAGTCTTATGGCCAAATATGAATCCTTCCTTGGCTATTACACTAAGAAAGAAGACCCTGGCATCACATTCTGTTAGGGGGTACAAGTGTAAAATCTGATTTAGCCTTCTACCTACAGGACGTGCAACAGCCTGGTTCAAAATCTATACAGAGTCTGGTATTCTTCTTATCCTTCCAGTTGTCCCTTACAGACCCTTTTCTCAATTTGGTTGCCTATGGTGGCTCCTCTAAGCAATTAACGGTTGTCACAGATTATTAATACTAGAGATGCACAGATATCTGGCCTGGTATCTGGATCCAGCAGATATGTTTCTGAAATACTGGATCGGATAGTATTAACTGGTGACGTGATTTATTTACTCCTAATAGCGCTATTGCAGGCATTCCTAATAGCACTGTTCTATGCACTTAGATACAGCACTTGTGAGATGTGTACTGATGTGGCAGCCTGCAGACTTTAAAGCATGTGTGTTTAATTAGTGTAACTGACTACTGCTTTTGAGTCATGGGCTGCCAATCACAGTAATTACACACCTGTATTGTCACAGAGGAGCTGCAAAGTTTGTTTTCTGCCTTCTCTATCATTTTTTTATTTTAATTTTCTGCCGTTTTTCCAGAGCTGTGAGTCAGGAGCCAGTTCAAGTTCAAGTTACTTTTATTACAAATGCATAAATCCATAGTTTGTTACATTTAATCACAATATCATCCTAAATAAATAAGCTCATAAAAAGATCAATGAGTAAACATAAACATTTTTTGTACAAACACCACCTTTGGGCAGAGACATAATATGAAAAAAGACATTTCATGAAATCCTTCATAAAAGACATTCTACCAACATAAACCTAATAAAAGCAGAATTTTGTAATTCCATAAATCAACTTTACAGAATCAAATTTTAAAACATATTTTTCTATTCTAATCTATGTGGGGGGAAGCACATTGGTAGCAAAGGTAGAATGTACTTTTCACATTGCTGCACCCAAAGTTTACATTCAAACAGTATGTACAACATATCAATCTCTAATTTATTAGTACATTCATAACTGCTTCTAAATTTTGGACAATACCAGTTATTCAAATTATGGTAAGAGTTGCTGAAACATGCCAGCCCTAGTCTACATAGGATGTTCCTATGTAACCCATTCTCACAAAGAGACAGAAATAGTTCTAAGTCCCAATTAATCTTAACACTTGAATAGAGGCCATTTGAGTCTAAATCATGTATTTTTGCAAAGTCTTGCTGAACAGCTATATCCTTTATCCTCTGGGCTGCTTCATTCACATAGCATTCTGGATTGGCTAGAACATGGCTGCTCCATAGATCAGGACACCCAAATTATTTTAAGGTAATATTTAGCTTATGAAACCAGGACTTAAATTGTCCATCTGACCCCAATTTCCCCAACACTTCAGCCCAACACATCAGAGGCAAACTGTTGTCATTTAATGTCATCAACCTTCCCCAATACTTTATTACTCTTATCAATATCCTTGTTTTCACCTGTAACAATCCAGATTCCAAGCTTAAAAAACACAAAGGACAGTCACGAGGGAGGTTTAGAGTAGATCTTAAAAACTGGTTCTGAATACATTCAAGATTAGCATTATCCAAATAAAGATCCGACACTTCACTGCCATATAATAACTGACTTAGTTTAGCTTCAAAAGTTTTTTCAAAGAAACAAAGGAGTTATTAGCAAATTTAGCAGCAAAATTGCCCCCATAGTTTTAACAGAATTATGTTTTACATCTGTCAAGTGGATAAACCAGAACATGTTCTTATCAGTAACTACACCTAAGTATTTAAACTCCTTAACCACCTCAAAATTATGTCCATCAATTACCTAAGTAACACACCTGTATTGTTATAGAGGAGCTGCAAAGTTTGTTTTCTGCCTTCTCTATCATTTTTCATTTTCATTTTCTGCCGTTTTTCCAGAGCTGTGAGTCGGGAGCAAGTTGGGAGCAGTATCATTCTCTGCATTCTGTATTTATTTTAATTTTCTGCCATTAGCCCAGAGCTGCGAGTCAGAAGCAGTATCATAATTTTCTGCATCAGGGTGAAAGCAGCAGCCGAATCAGTTGGAAGCCCCCTGCTAGAAAGCTGGTGAGAGAGAATGCTGCCCAGAAATTATACACCTGTGTTGCCATAGAGAAGCTCATTTTCTGCCTTCTTTGTCTTTTTTATTTTAATTTTCTGCCATTTGCCCAGAGTTGCAAGTGAGCTGGTGAGAGAGAATGCTGCCCAGCAAAACGCTGTGTGGTAACCATTTCAAAATGATAAATGTGCTCATTTGCTCACTGAATACTGCTCAAGCTGGTCTAATGTGAGCTCAATCACCCTGCGCTTTAAAAAGCTGCATGCTAACAAAACTTCTACTGTGGAAAAAAAACTTGTATAGTGTTCACTGTGACACTGTTGTATAAAGGACACAAGATATTCGTGTGAGCTGCGCCATGCAACAGGGCTGCACACATGCACGTCCCACATTGCGCCCATTCTGCGATATTCAGCAGGAGGCAGTTGCGCCACTGAAAACAGGCTGAGCAACAGCGCAATGCAAATGAATGCATGCTCAACAGGAGGGGGAGGAACCATGCATAAACTGCACAGCCCGATATTCAGCCGGGCTGTGCAGAGTTGTGCAGGCGCAACCCCCAACCTGAGCCTGCAGGACCTTGAGCCAAAAAAAAAAAAAGGCTTAAGTCGAGGGCCACTCACAAGTGAGCTGCTGTATTGCAGGGCGCAACACAGCAGCTGCCACCTGTGGCTGGCTCCCAACTCAGTCCCTGTGCCCCCCAGCCCAAACGCGGGCATAGTGTACTCCCCCTCCACCAGCCCGATCGCGGGCATCAATGTGGCCCCCCCGTTCACATCCCTGGTGGTCCAGTGGACGAAATGCTCATCGTGGGCAGAAAGTAAGTGAACCCCGACATGTCCCTAGTGCCCGATCGCGGAGCAGTAAGCAAAGTGCCCCCCACCCGAACATCTCCTGGTGGTCAGAATGTAAATTGACCCCCCAAACATCTCCTGGTGGCTAGTGTCCCCCACCCCACCCACCCAAGGCCCTCCACCCTCCCCCTCCGGCAGCGGGCGGGCGGCATCCCACCCACCTGCCACCCGCTGCTCATGACTGACTGCCGGTAGCTGCACGCCCATGGTGCAGAGCAAGCCACGGGCTGCAGCTCATACCATTACGACAGTCCAGATTTGTGAATGAATCATTCACAAATCTGGCCTGTCATGTAAGGTATAGCTGCACGCCATTGGCTCTGCTCTGCACCACTGGCGGCAGCTCACCGGCAGTCAGCTCGGCGGGAGGGGCGGGGCGGCAGGCGGGTGATGCTGCCGCCTGCCGGGGAGCGGGGTGGTGGGGCTTCGTGGTGGTGGGTGGGGACACTAGCCACCAGGGAGATGTTTGGGGATCAATTTACATTCTGCCCACGATCGGGCATTACGGTCCACTGGACCACCAGGAGATGTTCGGGTGGGGGCACTTTACTTACTGCCCGCGATCGGGCACTAGGGACATGTTCGGGGTTCCATTTACATTCTGCCCGCGATCGGGCATTTTGGTCCACTGACCACCGGGAGATGTACAGGAGGAGGTGGGGAGCTACATTGCTGCCCGCGATCGGGCTGCAGAGCGCGCCGGTCCCCGACGGCCGCTGCCTGGCAGGACACCAGCGCTAAGTCCTCAGGATCAGCATCTTCACATGCTAATGGTATGCAAATGGGGCCTATAATCAGATGCAATGGCCACCCCGCACCTGCATGAATTATGGCCCCATTTGCATGTCACCTTTTGAATATCGTGATTTTGCGCGATGGCGCAATGGTACTTGCTCACCCTCAAATTGAATGCTCCACTCTGACAACTGCGGTGGTGCAAGTTCCACTCGCCATGCACAGTGGTTGTGGTTGGGTGATATTCAAAGGTTGCTCAATAGTGCAACTCCTTTGAATATCGCCCCAGCCACACCCCTATGCAACTATTTTGCGCAGCGTAAGGGCTTGCGCCTCAGAATGGCGCAGTTTGAATATCCAGCCCATTGTGTTTTAAAATGCTGCATTAAAGGAACATTTGGTTTTCTTCTTGGGTTTTCTGTGCCCCCCCCAACTATCTGACCCGTTAGTATCCAACCCGATCCAGTTGTCAGCCATACTTATCTGAACTGTGGCAACCTGTAAAAATGTAGTATCTGTGCATCTCAAATTAATACTGTTTTCACAAGTCACACACAAATATATATATTATATATAAACCTCACTCGGGCAAAATATTTTTAGAAAAACAAAACTTTTCACTAAAATACTTAAATACAGTTACAACTAAAAAGAAATTACACTAATTAGAGTTTCAGTATGCAGAAACAAAATGGGACAAATATATACAGTACATGTAAATGCTCTAACACTGTTAGCTAACAGTCTACCTTGAAACTGCAGTGCATTGAAGACCAGAAAAGTGGATGAAAGTTTCCGGGTCCTTTAGTCCTTGTAGCCACATTGGCTTTCAGCAGTTTGGCTTCTGTCTGTCAGGTAGAGTAAAGATGAGAAAGAGTGTCTGTCTTCAAATGCCCTGATCTGGGGCGATTTATAGGGATGGTCATCCCAGTCTGTGAAGATAGGCTAGCCCTTCCATTTTAGACCACCGGGTGTCACTCTTGCACTTCCCCAACACAATGTTCTGCCACATGGTGATGTTACCCAGCCTACATTTATGACACCTGACATTACAATCTCATACAGGTCTGTTAGAAGGATGTTTCCTGTTTTTTTTTTTTCTTTCATCTCATCAAAGGCTATACCTTGGAACACAGCATCCTGCTTTTTGAAGTTAAAAGGAATATCTCCTGAACACTTTATTCACTTCTGTTTCCCTTAGTCAGTTAACTACTGGAAATACCCTTTTGATTAGTTATCCCCAAAGCCTTTAACAATAATGTGTCAGATTTCTGGCAAGCAAGTCTGCCTTCAAGGTCAAAGGATGGTCAAAACCTTCTTTTAAAAATCCAAGTTTATCTCTGTGTGCCTTTGTAACACTGGCATTTTGTGGCATGTGCATATACATAGAATTACATAAAAAAAACATATATACACAATAGAATTGTGTCTACAAATAAGGACTAGCAGTGGGGTAACTCACCACAAGTGGTACAGTAGAAGTAATTTATTCAGGAAGCAGACGATGTTCACTGGCTTCTGTGACTGTATGGGACACCTCAGCCCACCTACTGTTGCCATTAATGGGCCGTTAAGCAGGAATGAATATCATGAATAGTACTGTCAACTCCGTGCTGCTCTCGACCCCCCCATCTCACACACACACACACACACACACACACACACACACACACACACCTTTACTCATAATTAAAGCTGTCTGGCTGTTTGCTGATTTCTCCCTCATCTAGCATGATGAAACTGCTCCCATTTCTCTTTAGTGCTCCTAATTATTTATACCTTCATCTGATCACCAGCTGTCTACACTCTCTCTTTCTTCTGACTCTCTCCATTCACTCATAGCAAGAGTAATGTTCGTGCTTATGCTCCTTCATCCCCAAATCTCCTGACAAAGCAACAACAGCTCTTTCTCTCACGTAACAGGCTGAACACCACAGCTCTTATTCTTCCAGCACAGCAAAACTGTATGACAGGCACACCACGACAGATTTGTTAACTTTTGCAGGCTGTTAAAAAGGACTTCATTAACTGCAGAGTAAAGTAAACTTTTGCAGGTCGACATGATATAGAGAGCAAGCTGGAGCAATCAATGGTGGTAAGGAGAGTTTGAGTGAGTGTATGAGTGCAACTTGCTGTTCATATTGCAAAAATGGTACTTCTGTTAATTGGGATAGTCACTTAATCAGGACAATAAGCCTGCCACCAAGCTGCCCAAATTAAGCAGCTTCTACTGTATGCTATTTGTTATTAAAGTGGAGACGTCAAGCTACTTACGGCTATCATATTTAAAAGGGCCTGGGAGATGTCATGTGATGGCTGCCTAGAACAGACATGCTTCTCTACCCTCTACCAGTCATTTGCTTTGTTTTATTTTTTGCACGTCAAAGTGTGTTTGTAGCCCTCTTGTGGGACTGCCTCTTCCACATCTACAGCAATTTACAGTGGATTACTTTGAAAAATGGAAGTAAAAATAAAGGTTGCATTACCGTTACACACTTTACCGAATACCCCAGACAAGACTTCCAAGTGGACAAAATCCCAGGCTGCTAGTTCTCAGAAAGCCTCCGCACCACAAATGGCTATTACTGAAGAAAACTTTCCAGAGGAGTTGGGACCCCTGAAAATGGCACTGCAGACACTTACTGATGCTGTTCACCAAATGTGCACTGTGGTTGATACCCTGGCCCACCAGGTGGGTGATAATGAGGTGCACACCGCATCACTGGAGGATTGGAGAAATAAGATCAATCTAGAGCTGACTTCCCTTAATCACAAATATCAGAAACTGGAGGAACGCCTGAAGGACTTAGAAGCAAAGAGCAGGAGGAACAACATAGTGATATTGGGACTGCCTGAAAAGGCTGAGGGCTCTAACTCAGTGGCTTTTGTTCAGATGTTTTGTGAGAAGGTGGCAGGGCCCTCACCTAATGAGCCTGCCTATGTGATTGAAAGGGTGCACTGCTCCACCTCGACCTTTAATTTTTAAGTGCCTTAACTTCCTTGACAAACAGTTCATTCTGAATCAGGTGATGGAATTAAAGGAAGTTTGCTGGGAAAGTCGTCGCATCAAGATAGTGCAGGATTTGCTGTATTGTGTTTATCAGTGGAGGAACGAGTTTTACCTAGTCGTATCAAGATTGATTGCAGCTGGGATTATGTTTCCAGTCCAATACCCAGCCATGCAGCAAGTGCTTCACAAGGGTGAGTGGCATAACTTTGAGTCAACGGGACAAGCTCTGGAAGAACTCATGTTTGCTCCCGGACTTGTTCAGTCTGACCTGATCTGATGACATTGAGGTGCACATACGAAAGTGACTGCTTTCCCTAAGAGGATGGTGAATGTGAACCCTAGCACACTTATACGTTTTGGACAGTTATATCAGTTTCTTGTTCTTCTTTTATAGTAGTGGGACTATTTCGTTGTTGGGGCTTTTCTGTACATGACAGCTGCTCATTTTGGATAATGAGGTTGCCATGTGAGAGCTGAGGTTTCCACCAATGGACACTAAATAATTTAACTTAGAGATGTTTTGGGATATTTTGGGTACTTCCATCTAAATCTGAATGTGGAGAGTTTTGAGTGGCACTCTGCCTGATGGATTGCTTGCTGGCACGAATGATCAGGCACCCTAGTGACTCCTCCAGACAGTATTAGTCAAGATCAGCTCTGTTACTATCATGCATAATGTGACCCATCTTTTTCTTTTAATTATCTTCTGAGTGCTACTTACATGCTGGAAGGGTGCCCAAAGGTCATCAGTGGCTGGAGGTGTTTTAGCGGGGCATTTGGATGAGTGTAATAGATTGTACGGAAGGGTTCCTCAGTCTATGAGATGCTTTCCCCCTTCATTCTGGATGTTACTGTTGTACTCTGTGTTTTGGATTATTGGGGATTATGAGGAAAGCACTAAACTTTTTATAGAAGCATTAGGGATGCATGTTTACTATCTGAGCACTTCTGGTAAAAGGGGTAGTTCAACTTCAGATCAATCCTGTTTTTCTAATTTTTTCTTTGGGAACTTTTACGTGGAGTCCTTGTAATTATTGTTGGTTTCAGGGGTTTGTTTCATTCTAGTTTGTGCAAATGTTTAAATCGGATTAGAATGTAGTATGGTGCCCCAAATATACTCCTCCATATCTTTAAGGGATACATTCTGGAGCAGATTTAAAGGGGGTTTCTTGTGGGTAACTGTTTTTCATAATAGGGATATTTTGTGTGGGGTATGGTAACCTTGGGTGCATTTTGTGGGTTGTATGGTTTTCTTTTTCAATTATGGTTGTCCAAGGGGAAGGGAGGGCGGATTGGGCAGCCTGTATTACATCACAGGCATGACAATTTGAGAAGTGCAATCATTCGGACTGGGGAAGAAGGTTTTTTTTTCAGGATTTAATGGGGGAGTGTGGTTGGGGTGGGGGAATGAGGAGGTTGTTGTATTGGGATTTGGGAAATTTCTCTTGAGGGGTGAGTGGGGTGGGGTGAGCCCTCTCAGAACATGGGGGTTATGGATTGTTTTTCATTTGTGTACTGGATTCTGGTGGTGGGAATTATAGGGTTGCTCAAATATTTTAGTATAGTGAAATGGCAACTCCAGTAACCTATACATTTGTACCCTGGAATATACATGTGGTTCAGAGCAAACAAAACACCATATAGTTTTGAAACATTTGCACTGACTTCAGGTATGCGTAGTAATGAACAACACGCTTTAGAACATAACACCAAAAGCAGCAGCACTCAACCCAACAGTTGAAGCACATATTATAACATTACAAAAAGGGAAAACAGTCTTACCATTTCTACAACTTTATTAAAGTGCTCATATAACTTTGCTAAATGGTCTAGTATCCAAAATGCATCAGGTGTTCCTAGTTTTTTGGTCTATAATAAAATAAATTTTTGGTAGCTTTGGTGTTCATCTATATTTGGGGAGTGTGTGTCGCAGTTTTTGCAGTTACTGCTCATATAACTTTCACACCATAGCAAGTAAAGTGATAAGCGAACGGACTACTGGCCGGTTAAAATAAAGAAACTGTAGACACCACCATGGTGTTGCCATAGCACATAGACCAGGCAGTCAGATAGACAGCCTACATACGCGGTGATGCACAGGATCAGCTGATGTTTTGGCACATGCCTTCCTTAGAGCTGATTGGTCTAATAGCCACCCTCTAGTAATATAATGCAAATAAAGCATAATTCATTAGATAGGCATGGACTAGTACGAAACATGGCTGCCACTTTAAGACTCACACACAGTCACACATGCATATAAAAAATATATATCTCAAAAAAGCATAAAGATTCATACAGCCAAATCATCTAATAAGTAATAGCAGACTCATAAATAACATTTCAAAGGAAGATCATCATTTAGACCATTTGGTATTAAAGTACCCAATTTAAAAATTCAAAGGCACTATCTTTTGTCTAGTTTATCTGTTAGACTCCCACCTCGTGGCCCAGTCCCCACTCTTTCAATGCCTGTAAACTTAAGATTAGCTGAAGAACCATGTCCAGCTGCTGCAAAGCGTCATGCCATATCATTTGTCTACAAGTTATTTCTAATTGCAGACTTGCATTCACTTATTCTCTCTTTTAATTATGTTTTTGTCTATACCATGGATCTCATACCGCAGGCCACGTCAACATGTAAATAACACCTGTTGTGCAGCAACTGATGAAATCATTATTCAGAAACTTGTGGCATATGTGGATGTGTGTTGTGGTACTGGGCACAGTTCCCACATTGATAGTTGTGTTTGGGTAGAGATGGAATCCACATTTTCCGTGGTTCTTGTGGGAGATGACAGCTGTGCACCAGTAAGTCTATGATGTTTTTTCTGCATCTGTACGTTACGAAGGGGTTCTGGTATAATTCCTTCCTTCCTAAATACAGGATCCCCCCGGGGTACATGCCAACGTTTGTAAATAATGCTTTGCACTTCAGTTGCCTGGTTGCAAATATCAGTCACAAATGTCATTGGATTCTGAGCATTTTCATGATTTTGTTTCTTTGGATTTTAGCAGGTCTAGCCTGTCTGCTTTCATAACTCTCTTGGCACCTTTTAAGACACAGCCTTTGAAGTAACCTATAAATTTGTATCCTGGAATATACATGGGGCTCAGCGCAAACAAAAATGTTGTATAGTTTTGAAACATTTGCACCAACTTCAGGTATCCGTATTAATGATACAGGAATCCCATCTAAAGAGAGAGAGGATATTTCTTGTCTTAGGAAGAGTTAGGTAGGATGGGTATATGGAGCTGACTCCAGTTTGAAGAGGGGTAGGGTAGTCATTTTAATTGCACAAGGGGATACCATTCCAGTTTGTCAGCAAGAGGAGGTGAAATAAGTCATTCGCCAACTCCCAGTACACAAAGCTCCTGTCCTGGATGGGTTTGGCAATGAGTTTTACAAAACTTTTATAGATGACCCCCCCCCCACTAGACTTTAATTTTTTTACTTTCAGAAGGGCTAGATGATTATTTCTTTATTGCAGACTGGATATCTCTAAATTACAAGGATGGTAAGAACACATTTTTGTCATTCCAGTTACCGCCCAGTGTCTCTCCTTAACTCTGATGCCAAGGTGTTGACTAAGGTTTTAGCAAATATGCTCAAGCTAGATTAGGATGGGTTGTTCTCTCTCCAGTCCAAGTAGGTTTCATGTCAGGTTGTCTTTATAGTGACCACTTCTGTAAACGTCTGCACTTGGTCTCTGTGTCCGGGGACACCAGGGTCCCAGCAGCCCTGGTCTCCCTGGATGTGGAAAAAACCTTTTGACAGAGTGTCATGGTCATATTTGTTGGCAGTGCTAAAGAAACGTGGCCTGCCAGTTAACTTTTGTAAATGGGTCCAAGTATTATATACAAATCCCTCAGCTCAGATCAGATGTAATGGTCTCTCCTCTTCATCCTTTCTGTTACAGAGGGGCACCTGGCAAGTTTGTCCTCTCTCCCCTCTTTTATTTAATTTGTACCTTAAGCCCCTTCTTATAAATTTACATAACAGCCCATCTGTGAAAGGCATTTTGTTGGGGGGGCGGTAAGGTATGCAGTTTCAGCATCTGCAGACGACCTGCTTCTGCATGTAGAGGATCTAGCATCTTTCATTGTAGCTACATTGGTCAAAATCCAAAGATTCTTAGAGACAGCGGGCTACAAGTTAAATGATGAGAAGACTAAAATTATGCCTCTACGTGCCTTGGTATCGGAGTTAGAGATTCAACAATTGGGATTAACTTGGGAATCAAAGGAGTTACGATATTTCCTTTCCTGGTTAAACAATTTCCCCCTAGTTAGGAATTCAGGTTCCCTACTTTATTTTGGATCTGTGTAGGGTGAACCTTCCCCCTCTCCTGCAGGCTATTAAAACTGACCCTCAATGATGGGCGGCTTTGCCCTTATCCCTCTAGGAACGAGCGGGTATTGTAAAAATGAATATGTTACAGAGGATGCTATATTCCCTGGGACTAATATGACCTTTTTTACTGAAGTCATGGGTCTTGCAATTACAAAGATTGTTAAATCATTTGTTGTAGAAGGGATAAGTGGTTCATTGTGCTTATTATAAATTAACACAGCCAAGGGAGAAGGGAGGGCTTTGCCGGCCAGATATTTTCTATATTATTTGGCCCTGCATGGCTCGAAGTGGCTGCAATGGAGTTAGAGGAATACTGACTTTCCTATGAGTGGCTACCAGCCCCTCTGGCTCTAATTAGAGGCTAATTTATGTAAGAAAGTAGAGATGTCTCTTAATAGCTTAGTATACCTTAAGCCATCTACTTTACCACCCTCACTCAGTCGTCCCCCTTTACTTTGGTTCTTGAAGACTTGTGCTCAACTTAAGAACCTCCTTCAACTGGATTGGAGTAAAGCTCTATCCCAACCAGTTTTTTTTCAAATTGTTTAACCAAGTGGAACACACTGAGCTGAAAGCTTGTTTACAGGTGCAACCTGGGAGCACAGGGAAGTTAAGTGACTTGCTCGTGGTCACACAGAATGCAAGTGGTGGCTGTGGTATTCAAACCCAGGTATCCAGTTTTTGGTAATCCTCATTTTCAGATTGTGGGTTGTCTCATACTGAGAGCATTTTGTTACCCATTAGATGAGGCCATGGTAGACTCCTTGACCAGAGTGGGCCAACTGATGTCTATTGGGGATTTGCAATCTGCATAAGCACTCCCTTTCTTGCATGGTTTTAAATACTTGCAGTTAGCTCAGTCTACAGGATTTCCTAGGGATGGGCCCCTGGCAGAATTCAGAGAGTGAGGTTTTGGATAGTTGGTACACTAAAGCTTTCCGGCTTCACCCTATTTCTGGTTTATACACATTCCTCCAGTCTGTATACCCCAGCCCCTTATCTGGCACTGGCTATTATTGGCAGCAAAAATTGAATCTGAATTATACTTCTCAAAAATGGCAAACTATATGGCGCAATTTATATACGCTGGTGAAACATGACCGCTATAGATGGACCTAACTATGTATTCCATTGAATTTGTACTTCACCCCTGCCAAATTGTATAATGTGTGTAGGTCCAGGACCCCTACCTGCTCCTGGTATGGTCTTTCAGAAGGTGATTTAAGGCATATGGTATGGGACTGTGTAAAAATACAGCTTTTTTTGGAGGGTGATTAGATCATCTTTAGACCCTTTATTAGGTCTAGAGGACACTTTTACTCCTGAGATCTCTTTGCTGGGTGATTTTCCCACCTCACTGACCTTACAATGTTGGGCACATGTCATTTATTTCCCTTGAGGCAAAAACAGTTATCCTCAGACACTGACTAGAAGACAGTACCCCACCCATTGGAGAGTGGTATAAGGAGGTCTTGCAGTCCAAGGTAGTTGAAAAGCAAATTGCGAGAATGTATTTTGGGGGGAATACATTCTGGAAGTGGTGGGACACTCTCTATACCCTTTTATCAGTCTCAGGAGAGTCTTGAATGGTAGCGGGTGCAGGACATGGATTCTATTCATATCTAGAACTTAATTGTGAGGACTTGAAGGGGAGCATTTTTTTTTTTAAGTAAGACAGAGGTACACCAGCTGGGGGTGGTGCCCAGCCCCTGGGTGGTCACAAGCCACCATCTGAGACTTTATCCTTTTTTGTCTCTGAGGGAGATAAGTTTACTATTGATTGTTCTGGTTTGTATGTGAATGCTCTGAGAAGGTGGGGAGGGAGTAGTAGGGGGGATGGAGGGGAGGGTGGTTCTGCTGTTTTTGTTTGAGAGGTGGTGGGGGTGTTTTTATGTAATTTTCCTGTTTATATTACACTGTGTGTTACCTTTAAGTACTTGGGGGTGGGGTTGGGATTAATTTCTCTTACTGTATCATTTCTTCTGATTGTGGTTGTTTATTGTATTATATGTTGAAAAATGGAATAACGTTTATTTAATTAAAAAATATTTGAGGGCTTGTTTGCCTGTTGAGCATGCCATTTGATGAAAACCAGCCCCCATGTCAAAACACCTGGGTTTTTTATCCTCATCTTTTGTGTCTTTGCTCTCTGCTATGCTTTAATTAATAAACTCTTTTTTTGCAGTATATTTCATGTGAGAGCATATTATTTTGAATGTAGACCCAGAGTGCAGGCTTGTAATGTCTGTTATTACTGTACTGGGGTTAGCTGACCTTGTCTTCACTGATTGATGATCCCAGGATGTGCTGCAGGTGGACATTAATTTGTTCCATAGATTTACCACCCTTTGAGTGAAACCCTGTTTTCTTGTGTTGGTTTTAAATTTTGATGTTTTCAGTTGTTTATCGTGATGCTTCAGTAAATGTTTCTTGCCCTGCAACCAGATTCAGTGCATCAGTCAGTTTCTTATCGTGATATGTGTGAAACAAAATAATAATTCCCCCCATGTTGGATATTGTTCCAGTGAGTGTAACTTTAACGTGTCAACCTTCTTTCATATGGTAAATTTTCCAGTCCCCTTATTTTCATTGCCATATGCTGAATTTGTTCTATGTTAATATTCTCCCCTATGTTCAGTCCCCCCAGAATTGTGATCTGTAGTCTATTAAAGGCCTAATGTACGATCTTTAAAGTGGAAGTAGAACCTGTTCTTACCTATGTGTACAGTGCATTTTAATCATGTTCAGGGGCAGCCAACTGGTACATCTGCAATACTGTCTGTTAGTAAATAACAGGCCCAGTACTGCCTTGTCCCTAGTGAGTTTGCTGACTAGATCCCTGAGATGCATGCAAGGAGTCAAGAATGGCCCTGCTCCTAGCTGAAACTGTAGCTGGAAGGCTCCAATCCACATTTGACACATTAAAGTTCCCAACTAGCAGCAGCTCTCCCACATTTGCCATCCTGCTGGTAACTCCCCCAAGTGCCTTATCCAACTCCTCCCCCTATGCTGGACATCTGTATATCATGCTAGTGAAAATAGTGGCCTTAGCTCCTGTCTCTAGGGAGACTCAGAGCACCTCAGTCTTTCCTTTACCTTTGGGTTTCCCTTACAGGACGCAAGGCCCTGGTTAGGCCCCATCTGGAGTATTACGTGCAGTACTGGAGGCCACACACCTTCACAAGGACATTAACCAAATTGAGGCAGTCCAGAGAAGGGCAACCAAAATGGTGCAGGGACTGCATCAGAAAACATATGAGGACAGACTAATTGAGCTCAATATGTATACCCTAGAGAGCAAAGGAGGGAGAGAGGTGAGATGATCGAAACATTCAAACACCTTAAGGGCATTAACAAGGTGAAAGAGTCTAACATGTTTCAATATAAGAAAAATAGCAGGACAAGAGGACACAGCATGACATTAGAGGGAGGCTGATTAAGGGGTAATGTAAGGAAGTTCTTTTTCACAGAAAGGGTAGTGGATGCATGGAATGGCCTATCTCAGGAAGTGGTGGATATGAATACAGTGCAGGGCTTCAGACAGGCATGGGACAGACATAAGGGAGCAACACAGATATGTATGAATAGATAGGCCATTGACAGAGCAAAGGCCGATGGCACATTTATAAGGTAGAAAAAGAAATAGGCACACTGGATGGGCCTTGCGGTCCTTATTTGCCATCAACTTCTATGTTTCTAAGGCAGCAGAGATTCACAGCGGGAAGATCATGTCACATGAATCTAGTAGATTTCTTTGACTGTGTGACCAAAGTATTAGACCAGGGAGGGGCTGTGGACATGGCCTACCTAGACTTTGACAAGGCATTTGACACAGTCCCACACAAAAGATTAATAAACAAATTAGCCAGCATGGGAGTGAGTCCCAGGGTGGCAGCCTGGGTAAAACATTGGCTGGTCACAGGACACAGAGAGTAACAGTAAACAGAGTCCACTCCGAAGAAAGGGGGGTTACTAGTGGGGCACCACAGGGTTCAGTACTGGGTCCAGTCCTTTTTAATGTCTTTGTAAGTGACATTGCAGAAGGATTGGAAGGAAAAGTATGTCTCTTTGCAGACGACACAAAGATCTGCAACAGGGTTGATACACAAGGGGGGTGGAAAGGATGAGAAGTGACTTGGCAAGATTGGAGGAATGATCAAAAGTATGGCAGCTGAGATTCAACGTAAAGAACTGCAAAGATATTGCAGAGGGACTGGAAGGAAAAGTATGGCTCTTTGCAGATGACACAAAGATCTGCAACAGAGTTGATGCACAAGGTGGGGTGGAAAGGATGAGAAGGGACTTGGCAAGGTTAGAGGAATGGTTAAATGTATGGCAGCTTAGATTCAATGCTAAGAAGTGCAAGGTAATGCACCTGGGAAACAAAAACCCAGGGGAAGAGTACACAATGGGGGCTGAGATACTAACAGCAACAAAAATATAAAGGGACCTGGGGGTAGTCGTATCAGATGATCTAAAGGTGGGCAAGCAATGTGAGAGGGCAGCAAGGATGGCTGGGGGGATACTGGGATGCATAGGGAGAGGCATCACCAGCAGAAAACAGGAAGTTATTATGCCTCTGTACAGACAGTTGGTGAGACCCCATCTGGAGTACTGTGTGCAGTTCTGGAGACACAATCTCTGCAAGGACATAGACAGGATGGAGGCTGTCCAGAGGAGGGCAACTAAAATGGTGCAGGGTCTGCACCGGAAGACATATGAAGAGAGACTTAAGGAGCTGAATATGTATAGCCTCGAGGAAAGGAGAGAGAGAGAGAGGGGGACATGATAGAAACTTTCAAGTATCTCAAGGGAATCAACAAAGTCCAAGAGGGTAGCATCTTTCAAAAAAAGAGGTGTGCAAGAACAAGGGGCACAATTTGAAGATAGAAGGGGGGGCGCTCAAAGGTAATTTAAGGAAGTATTTTTTCACAGAGAGGGTTGTGTATGCATGGAATGGCCTTCCAGAGGAGGTTGTGGAGTCAAAAACAGTGGTGGAATTCAAGCATGCATGGGGCAGTCATAAAGCAATTCTAGGGGGTGGGGGTAGGAAGAAGTAGGCTGCTGGTTAACTAAGATCTGCAGCTTATCCAATAGGTAGGGAAATGGGCAGACTGGGTGGGCCAAGCTGTCCTTATCTGCCAAAATCTATGTTTCTATGTAATGCACTGGAAACAAAACCCAGGGAAGAGTACACAATGGGGGAAGGAACTAATAAAAAAATGGAAAGGGACCAGAGGACAGTCATATCAGATGTCCTAAAGGTAAGCAAGTAATGTGAGAAGGCAGTAGGGATGGCTGGGTGGATACTGGGATGTATAGGAAGAGGCATCACCAGTAGGCAAAGCAAGGCAATTTTATTTATAAGGCACCCAATCCTGGATGCTCTGGGTGCCAAACATAATTAAGGACATACAGCAGTAAATTAAAACATAGTAAACCTCATTAAAATCATAACAAAATTAATATTCAGCAAAATAAGGGTTTCCTGTAGTCAGTCATCAGGGGACTTGCTAAAACTAAAGATGGCATCAGTTGAAAACAGGAAGTTGTTATCCCTCTGCACAGACAATTGGCGAGACCCTATCTGGAGTACTGTGCATAGTTCTGGAGAACCCATCTCCACAAGTATATAGACTGGATGGAGGCAGACAAAAATGGTGCAGGGTCTGCACCAGGAGCCATACGATGAGAGACTAAAGGAGCTTAACATGTATACCCTCGAGGAAATGAAAGTGGGGGGACATGACAGAAACTTTCAAGTACCTCAAGGGAATCAACAAAATCCAGGAGGGAAACATCTTTCAGAAAAAGGGATGTGCAAGAGCAAGGGGACACATTTGAAGATGGGAGGGCAGCTTAAGGGCAACGTGAAGAAGTACTTTTTCACAGAGAGGGTGGTGGACACATGGAACGGCTGTTCTGAGGAGGTCATTGGGTCACAAACAGTGGGGGAATGCAAGAATGCAAGGGACAGACATAAGGCAATTCTGGTGAGGGGTAGGAAGAAGTAGGCTGTTGCTAACTAGGCTCTGTAGCTTATTTTTTTTTTTCAATTCAAAGTTTATTAAGGTTTTTCATACAGAGAAAGGTTCCATAACATACATACATTTGAAATAAATCTCCAGTAATTTAACAGTAATGGTACCTCTCTTGATCTGTAGCTTATTCAATAGGTAGGGAAATAGGCAGACTGGGTGGGCCAAGCGGTCCTTATCTGCTGTCAAAGTCAATGTCTATATGCACTTCTGTAGCCCAGTTACATTCCCTCACATACCTGTTACATTCTCTCACATACCTGATACATTCTCTCACATACCTGATACATTCCCTCACATACCTGATACATTCCCTCACATACCTGATACATTCCCTCACATACCTGATACATTCCCTCACGTACCTGATACATTCCCTCACATACCTGTTACATTCCCTCATGTACCTGATACATTCCCTCACATACCTGATACATTCTCTCACATACCTGATACATTCTCTCACATACTTGATACCTGATACATTCCCTCACATACCTGATACATTCCCTCACATACCTGATACATTCCCTCACATGCCTGTTACATTCCCTCACATACCTGTTACAATCCCTCACATACCAGTTACATTCCCTCACATACCTGATACATTCCCTCACATACCTGATACATTCCCTCACGTACCTGTTACATTCCCTCACATGCCTGTTACATTCCCTCACATACCTGATACATTCCCTCACATACCTGTTACATCCCCTCACATACCCGTTACATTCCCTCACATACCTGATACATTCCCTCACGTACCTGTTACATTCCCTCACATGCCTGTTACATTCCCTCACATACCTGATACATTCCCTCACGTACCTATTACATCCCCTCACATACCCGTTACATTCCCTCATATACCTGATACATTCCCTCACATACCTGATACATTCCCTCACGTACCTGTTACATCCCATCTCCTACCCGATACATTCCCTCACATACCAGATACATTCCCTCATGTACCCGATACATTCCTTCACATACCCGATATATTCCCTCACACACCTGATACATTCCCTCACGTACCCGTTACATTCCCTCACATACCTGATACATTCCCTCACGTACCTGTTACATTCCCTCATGTACCTGTTACATTCCCTCACATAGCTGATACATTCTCTCACATACCCGTTACATTCCCTCACATACCCGTTACATTCCCTCACATACCTGATACATTCCCTCACATACCTGATACATTCCCTCACGTGCCTGTCAGATTCCCTCACATACCTGATACATTCCCTCACATACCCGATATATTCCCTCACACACCTGATACTTTCCCTCATATACCCGTTACATTCCCTCACATACCTGATACATTCCTTCACATACCTGTTACATTCCTTCACATACCCGATATATTCCCTCACATACCTGATACATTCCTTCACATACCTGTTACATTCCCTCACATACCTGATACATTCCCTCACGTATCTGTTACATTCCCTCACATACCCGTTACATTCCCTCACATACCTGATGCATTCCCTCTCATATCTGTTACATTCCTCACATACCTGACACATTCCCTCACATAGCCGATACATTCCTTCACATACCCGATATATTCCCTCACGTGCCTGTTAGATTCCCTCACATACCTGATACATTCCCTCACATACCTGTTACATTCCCTCACATACCTGATACATTCCCTCTCATATCTGTTACATTCCCTCACATACCTGATACATTCCCTCTCATAGCTGATACATTCCTTCACATACCCGATACATTCCCTCACATACCTGATACATTCCTTCACATACCTGTTACATTCCCTCACATACCTGATACATTCCCTCACGTGCCTGTTACATTCCCTCACGTACCTGTTACATCCCCTCACATACCCGTTACATTCCCTCACATACCTGATACATTCCCTCACATACCTGATACATTCCCTCACATACCTGTTACATCCCCTCTCATACCCGATACATTCCCTCACATACCAGATACATTCCCTCATGTACCCGATACATTCCTTCACATACCCGATATATTCCCTCACACACCTGATACTTTCCCTCATATACCCGTTACATTCCCTCACATACCTGATACATTCCCTCACGTACCTGTTACATTCCCTCACGTACCTGTTACATCCCCTCACATACCCGTTACATTCCCTCACATACCTGATACATTCCCTCACATACCTGTTACATCCCCTCTCATACCCGATACATTCCCTCACATACCAGATACATTCCCTCACATACCAGATACATTCCCTCATGTACCCGATACATTCCTTCACATACCCGATATATTCCCTCACACACCTGATACTTTCCCTCATATACCCGTTACATTCCCTCACATACCTGATACATTCCCTCACGTACCTGTTACATTCCCTCATGTACCTGTTACATTCCCTCTCATACCTGTTACATTCCCTCATGTACCTGTTACATTCCCTCACATACCTGATACATTCCCTCACATGCCTGTTGGATTCCCTCACATACCTGATACATTCCCTCACATACCCGTTACATTCCCTCACATACCTGATACATTCCCTCACATACCCGTTACATTCCCTCACATACCTGATACATTCCCTCACATACCCGTTACATACCCTCACATACCTGATACATTCCCTCACATACCTGATACATTCCCTCACGTGCCTGTTAGAGTCCCTCACATACCTGTTACATTCCCTCACATAGCTGATACATTCCCTCACATACCCATTACATTCCCTCACATACCCGTTACCTTCCCTCACATACTTGATACATTCTCTCACATACCTGTTACATTCCCTCACATAGCTGATACATTCCCTCACATAGCTGTTACATTCCCTCACATAGCTGTTACATTCCCTCACATACCCGTTACATTCCATCACATACCTGATACATTCCCTCACATACCTGATACATTCCCTCACGTGCCTGTCAGATTCCCTCACATACCTGATACATTCCCTCACATACCCGATATATTCCCTCACACACCTGATACTTTCCCTCATATACCCGTTACATTCCCTCACATACCTGATACATTCCTTCACATACCTGTTACATTCCTTCACATACCCGATATATTCCCTCACATACCTGATTCATTCCTTCACATACCTGTTACATTCCCTCACATACCTGATACATTCCCTCACGTACCTGTTACATTCCCTCACATACCTGTTACATTCCCTCACATACCTGATACATTCCCTCTCATATCTGTTACATTCCCTCACATACCTGACACATTCCCTCACATAGCCGATACATTCCTTCACATACCCGATATATTCCCTCACGTGCCTGTTAGATTCCCTCACATACCTGATACATTCCCTCACATACCTGTTACATTCCCTCACATACCTGATACATTCCCTCTCATATCTGTTACATTCCCTCACATACCTGATACATTCCCTCTCATAGCTGATACATTCCTTCACATACCCGATACATTCCCTCACATACCTGATACATTCCTTCACATACCTGTTACATTCCCTCACATACCTGATACATTCCCTCACGTGCCTGTTACATTCCCTCACGTACCTGTTACATCCCCTCACATACCCGTTACATTCCCTCACATACCTGATACATTCCCTCACATACCTGATACATTCCCTCACATACCTGTTACATCCCCTCTCATACCCGATACATTCCCTCACATACCAGATACATTCCCTCATGTACCCGATACATTCCTTCACATACCCGATATATTCCCTCACACACCTGATACTTTCCCTCATATACCCGTTACATTCCCTCACATACCTGATACATTCCCTCACGTACCTGTTACATTCCCTCACGTACCTGTTACATCCCCTCACATACCCGTTACATTCCCTCACATACCTGATACATTCCCTCACATACCTGTTACATCCCCTCTCATACCCGATACATTCCCTCACATACCAGATACATTCCCTCACATACCAGATACATTCCCTCATGTACCCTATACATTCCTTCACATACCCGATATATTCCCTCACACACCTGATACTTTCCCTCATATACCCGTTACATTCCCTCACATACCTGATACATTCCCTCACGTACCTGTTACATTCCCTCATGTACCTGTTACATTCCCTCTCATACCTGTTACATTCCCTCATGTACCTGTTACATTCCCTCACATACCTGATACATTCCCTCACATGCCTGTTGGATTCCCTCACATACCTGATACATTCCCTCACATACCCGTTACATTCCCTCACATACCTGATATATCCTCACATACCCATATCTCTCACACATACCTGATACATTCCCTCACATACCTGTTACATACCCTCACATACCTGATACATTCCCTCACATACCTGATACATTCCCTCACATACCTGATACATTCCCTCACGTGCCTGTTAGAGTCCCTCACATACCTGTTACATTCCCTCACATAGCTGATACATTCCCTCACATACCCATTACATTCCCTCACATACCAGTTACCTTCCCTCACATACCTGATACATTCTCTCACATACCTGTTACATTCCCTCACATAGCTGATACATTCCCTCACATAGCTGTTACATTCCCTCACATAGCTGTTACATTCCCTCACATACCCGTTACATTCCATCACATACCTGATACATTCCCTCACATACCTGATACATTCCCTCTCATATCTGTTACATTCCCTCACATAGCTGATACATTCCTTCACACACCCGATATATTCCCTCACGTGCCTGTTAGATTCCCTCACATACCTGTTACATTCCCTCACATACCTGATACATTCCCTCACATACCTGATACATTCCCTCTCAAATCTGTTACATTCCCTCACATACCTGTTACATTCCCTCACATACCTGATACATTCCCTCACGTGCCTGTTAGATTCCCTCACATACCTGATACATTCCTTCACATACCCGATATATTCCCTCACACACCTGATACATTCCTTCACATACCTGTTACATTCCCTCACATACCTGATACATTCCCTCACGTGCCTGTTACATTCCCTAACACACCTGATATATTCCCTCACATACCTGTTACATTCCCTCTCATACCTGATACATTCCCTCACATACCTGATACATTCCCTCACGTGCCTGTTAGATTCCCTCACATACCTGATACATTCCTTCACATACCTGTTACATTCCCTCGCACACCTGATATATTCCCTCACATACCTGTTACATTCCCTCACATACCTGATACATTCCCTCATGTACCTGTTACATTCCCTCACATACCTGATACATTCTTTCACATACCTGTTACATTCCCTCACTCACCTGATATATTCCCTCACATACCTGATACATTCCTTCACATACCTGTTACATTCCCTCACTCACCTGATATATTCCCTCACATACCTGATGCATTCCCTCACATACCTGTTACATTCCCTCACACAGCTGATACATTCCCTCACATACCTGTTACATTCCCTCACATACCTGTTACATTCCCTCACATACCTGATACATTCCCTCATGTACCTGTTACATTCCCTCACATACCTGATACATTCTTTCACATACCTGTTACATTCCCTCACTCACCTGATATATTTCCTCACATACCTGATACATTCCTTCACATACCTGTTACATTCCCTCACTCACCTGATATATTCCCTCACATACCTGATGCATTCTCTCACACAGCTGATACATTCCCTCACATAACTGATACATTCCCTCACATACCTGTTACATTCCTTCACATACCTGTTACATTCCCTCACTCACCTGATATATTCCCTCACATACCTGATACATTCCCTCACATACCTGATACATTCCCTCACATAACTGATACATTCCCTCACATACCTGTTACATTCCCTCACATACCAAGGAACCTTGATTTTGCTAGTCATGTGGATACTATCCATAAAAAGCTTCTTCCCCAACTAGGTGCTCTGTACAGACACTGTGGCTGCATCTTCCTGTCCAGAGATGGTCCAGAAGATGATCCTCCCTATCTTTGACTCCAGGGACATAATCTATAGTGTTGCCTCTAGGACCATCCTTACCAGACTGAACACTTTTCAACTCCTTCTGTCAGTTTGCCCTTACTTGTCCCCCTCATATACATCACTGTGACCTTTACACTGCTCTCTCCTTCCCCCCTCTTGGGCTAAATGTGTTGCCCACTGTGCCTCATTAGTGGGTAAATACTGGTTTGAATCCCTTCCTCCTTACCGCCACACCCTCCTCTCTACCCCTACTATCCCCCCACTTCCTCTGCACCTCCCCCTATAGAACTCTTGCCCTTCCTGCACAATCCTCCAATTCAGGGAGAGCTGCCTTTCCCTATCACTTTCCAAGCACATGGAGCTCTTTCTCCTTGGGTATGTGCTCTGCACCATCCAGTCACACTTTGGCCAGTCTTCTGCATGGTCACATTTCTCCATCTTGCAATTGCTCCGATACACCTTCTTCATCACCTCGTCTTTCCCCATCTACTGTTCTATTTTCCACTTTCTCCTCCTTCTCCCATTCTTTGGCATTGCCATTGACCTATAGTACTAGCTTGGTTTACATTGAGCAGTTCTGATTTTGTTGCTCCTGTGGGACATGGCATGCCTCTCATCCTCCCCCCTTGGGCTCCTTACCCTACTCACCTTTCTACCTCTCCTTCTCTCTCTACTATTCTATTTACAATCCCTCCAGCCCTTTCCCTTTCTGTTGTCTGCTCTTACCTCTAGCACTGGCTGGGTTTAAATCTGTTCCGGAGGGTATTAGCTTGCCTACCTGTCCTTCACCCTTCCCCTCTCACTCAGTCTCTCTATCCCTACTGGCTCTTGACCTTGCTTACCTTTTATAGCACTCTTTTCCTACACAACTATTCTGTTTTTTTTCCACTTCCTCCGCTCTTTCTGTCCCTCCTTGGACAGCTGTTACTTACTGCACTAGCTGACTTTACACTGAGCAATGCTGAATTTGCTCTGTAGGGTACAACCATGCCTACTTTTTCAATGTAATTGTGTTGTTATATTTACTATTTACGTTTATGCTTATGGGGCTAGATATTTAAACTGGTTACACCTGACGAGACTGAGTTGCACCAGCACAACCCCAGAACTGCGCCCTAGGGCAATATTCAAAAGTGGGAATTGTGCAGTGCAATTCCCAGTGTACTGAGGCACAAAGATAATGTACGTGGCACATCTCCAGGGGGCATGTTTATACATATGTGGCACATCCCGATATTCATCCTGGGATGTGTGACGCAACTGCTGGCACAACCCAGAGATGTGTGATGCATCTGCTGGCACAACCCAGAGATGTGCTGCATACCTGGCCTAAAAGTTGAGCCCATGAAAATGGCTCAAGTGCCCACCACCCACAGGCGTGTTGCTGTATTGCAGTGCACAACACAGCAGCCACCAGCTGTGGCTGGCAACCCCCCCAACACCATGCACAATCACCTACATATGTCCCTGGTGGTCCAATGGAACCCCAACCCCTCCAGTAGCAGCAATCGCTGTGTAAGAATTATTGCCCATGTCCCTGGTAGTCAAGTGGTACCCCCTCACCCCTTTTGTAGAGGCAATCATCATGTAGGAAGTAATGTCCATGTCCCTGGTAGTCTAGTGGTACCTTCCTCCCCATCTGCATCCTCCAATCAGCAGTACCATAATGTAATGTGTCTCCCTGGTGGTCCAGTGGTTGCCCCCTCCCTGGATGAATTCTGATCGCCATCGAAAAAATAAACTACACTTCCCCGGTGGTCCAGTGGTACTCCCCCACCCACACAGGCCCCCCTGGCCCACCTAGCTCCCCCCGATCGTCGGCGAGCAGCAGACCCACCTGCATACCACCGTGGCTGCCGCTTGAATGACAGTTTACAATAGTAGCTGCAAGCTCATTGGTCCACACTGTAGACCAATGGACTTGCAGTGCATACTATAATACTTCACAACATTGTGAATGAAGCCAGCAGACCTCAAGCCAACAGACTACTCCTGGGGACAGAGACAGGACTGCGGGACCCCATAAAGGCTGCGGGACCCCATTCCCAAGCACACAAGCTGACAGACCACTCTTGGGACAGAGACAGGACTGCAGAACCCCTTAAAGGCTACAGGACCCCATCTCCAAGCACATAAGCTGATAGACCACTCCTGGGGACAGAGACAGGACCGTGGGACTCCATCCCCAAGCATACAAGCTAACGGACCACTCCTGGGGACAAAGACAGGACCACAGGACTCCTTAAGGGGTGCGGGATCCCATCCCCAAGCACACAAGCTGACAGACTACTCCTGGGGACAGAGACTGGACCGCAGCATCCCTTAAAGGCTGTGGGACCCCATCCCCAAGCACAAAAGTCCACGGACCACTCCTGGGGACAGAGACAGGAGCGAGGGACCACTTGAAGAGTGCGGGACCCCATCCTCAAGCACACAAGCTGACCGACCACTCCTGGGGACAGAGACAGGACTGCAGGACCCCTTAAAGGTAACAGCCTCCCCCTTAAAGGAGCATCTTGTGAAGAGGTGTTAGCCTGTCAATGCTTCACGTCGACTGCCTGCATGCCCCATCCGCTCTCCCACCCACGGGCATCCCTTAATTTAAGGACCTCCCCTAGTCACATACTTCCTGCCTCACAATTTTTTAAGTCTCTGTTTTCCCCTTAGCATGGTATATGCTCCCGCCATTCGGTGCCAGCATAGTGCCTCAGCTCACTGTCTCTTCCTTGCTTCTCTATTCCTCAAGCCCCTCTTTGCTTTCTTCCCTCACCATCCCCTCTAGTATCCCTACTGAGCACTGCTATCAGTGGCCACTAGGAGTTGCTACTGTACCATCCTCCCTTCTTCTCCACCACCATTTAAGGGCTATTTCACCATGTTCCCTGGCCCTCTGCTGGTCCTTTTCTGCTGCCCTCAATCTCACTCAACTAGTCACCTCAGCCACACGCTACCACACAACCAATGGCACCGCCACCCTTCTTCATGTTGTACTCTCGAACAGGCCTCACAAATCATTCCCCGATCCTCTTCTTATGGTCCTGCAAGATGACTAAGCCCAAGTTCAAACTTATATACAAGCGACGCTTACACCCCTGCAATGTGAACCAGCTCTGGAAGCATCTTGTCCACTGAGACTGAACCCCTATCAAACTTGACTCTACTATTGAGTCTGCCCTAAATTAGTTTGTCTACTCCTTTAATTCAGCCTGTGACACCTACGCACCTTTCTCCATACTGGTTGCAAAGAAGCATGACTCCCCCTGGATCACCTCCTCCCTCCTCACACAGATGAGACACAGGGATAACCTCTGGCACAGGGCCCTTGAGTCTGGGTCTCCAGCTGACAGGCAAGCTTACAGGGCTGCACGCAACAAGGGCACCTGGGTTATCTATAACATAGAAGTTGACGGCAGATAAGGACCGCAAGGCCCATCCAGTCTGCCCATTTCTTTTTCTACTTTATAAATGTGCCATCGGCCTTTGCTCTGTCAGTGACCTATCTATTCATAGTCATTTGTATTGCTCCCTTATGCCTATCCCATGCCTGTTTGAAGCCCTGCACTGTATTCATAGCCACCACTTCTTGTGGTAAGCCATTCCATGCATCCACCACCCTTTCTGTGAAAAAGAATTTCCTCACATTCCCCTTAATCGGCCTCCCTCTAATCTCATGCTGTGTCCTCTTGTCCTGCTATTTTTCTTATATTTAAACATGTTAGACTCTTTCACCTTGTTTATGCCCTTAAGGTGTTTGAATGCCTCGATCATATCACCTCTCCCTCCTTTGCTCAAGGGTATACATATTGAGCTCCGTTAATCTGTCCTCATATGTCTTCTGATGCAGTCCCTGCACCATTTTGGTTGCCCTTCTCTGGACTGCCTCAATTTGGTTAATGTCCTTGTGAAGGTGTGGCCTCCAATACTGCATGCAGTACTCCAGATGGGGCCTAACCAATGTCTTGTACAGAGGGACTATTACCTCCCTCTTACAACTTGTGATACCCCTACTAATACACCCTAACACCCCCCTAGCCTTACCTACTGCTTTAGAGGTCTGCCTGGAAGATTTTAGGTCATCAGTGATGATGATGCCCAAGTCTCTTTCTTCCTTTGTGACTGCTAGCAACTCCCCTCCCAGCCTATAAGTGGCTTCAGGGTTTCTCTTCCTATGTGCATGATTTAGCACTTCTTTGCATTAAATCCCAGTTGCCACTCTTCTGACCATTCTGCTAGTTTATCCAGATCTCTTCTCATTCTGCCCACCCCATCTGGCTCATCTACTCTGTTGCAGATCTTGGTGTCATCTGCAAACAGACAAGCCTTCCCTCTAGTCCATCTGCAAGGTCACTAATGAAGATGTTGAATAGGACTGGCCCCAGGACTGATCCCTGAGGTACCCTACTTGTGACTTGCATCTCTTCTGACTGTATACCATTTACCACCACTCTCTGTTTTCTGCCAGTCAACCAGTTTGCCACCCAGTTGACCAACTTCTGACCCAATCCGAGCCTACCCAGCTTATTTATCAATCTTCTATGTGGAACAGTGTCAAAAGCTTTGCTGAAGTCAAGGTAGGCAACATCAACTGCTCCCCCTTGGTCCACCACTCTGGTTACCCAGTCAAAGAAATCTATGAGATTAGTTTGACAGGACCTTCCTTTTGTAAACCCATGCTGTCTTGGATCCTGTGCCCCTATGGATTCCAGGTGTTGCACTATCCTTTCCTTAAGGAGTGCCTCCATAATCTTGCCCACTACTGAGGTAAGACTGACCGGTCTGTAGTTCCCGCCTCCCTGTTACCACTCTTGTGGAGTGGGATCACATGAGCCCTTCTCCAGTCTTCTGGGACCTCTCCTGTGCTCAGAGACTCACTAAACAATTCTGCTAATGGCTCTGCTAGTTCCTCCTTTAGCTCCTTAAGTACCCTGGGATGTATGCCATCAGGTCCCATTGCCTTATCCACTCTGAGCTTAGCAAGCTCTTGTAGGACCCTTTCTTTTGTGAAGGGAGTAGTGCTCACCTCCCTCCCCCCTGTGTCCATGATGCTGAGCTGTGGGCCCTGCCCTACCTTCTCTTCAGTAAATACTGAGCAAAAGTATCTATTTAGGATAGATGCTTTTACAGGGTCCTCCTCCTCCTCCTCACATGCCTCACATGCTCCCTTTCCTCCATTAAGCTTAGCAATACCCCCTCTGGACTTTCTCCTTTCACTAATGTATCTATAGAAAGTCTTGTCACCTTCTTTTACTGTTCGTGCTAGTGTTTCCTCAGTTTGGGACTTTGCCTGCCTTACTGCCTTACCTGCTTCCCTTAGGGCAGTTTGGTATGCCTCCCTATCTTCATCCCGCTGTGTTCCCTTATATTTCCTGAAGGCCAGCCTTTTGGCTCTGACCTTTTCTGCTATAAAGCAAAGGCTGACTATTACAGGAACACCCTTGCCTTCCCCTGGGGTTCTGCCCGCAGATTTTGGGACAGCCTAAAGGAATTTAATGGCAAATCCACATCTCTACCTCCTTTCCAACTTACTACTGATAGCTCCATCACCATGGACCCTCAATGTATCGCCAACAGTCTAAACAAAGCTTTCTCAGACCTCAGTGGTATTCTCCCTCCTAACTTTTTAGACCCTGTCCCTGCCCCTCCAACCACCCACTCACACCCCCCTTCCTCTTCCGGGCACTCTGTCCCTTGGAGGCAAAACCTTTCCTACTCAAGGCCCTAAATGGTGCTGCTCACAGCACTGACTCTCTTGATCACAAACGTCTTCGTCTGGTACTGGATGTTGTCCTCACCCCCCTCACAGACCTTCTCAACCACTTCCTCTGCCTTGGACAGTTCCACCATGCCTGTAAATCTGCAGTCATTATCCCAATTCACAAAGGTGGTGACTGCACCTCCACTGGGAACTTCAGATCCATATCTATCCTCCCCCTCTGTCCAAAGCCTTGGAAAAGATGGTTGCTGATCAAATAACTGACTATGTATCCACCCACAACCTCCTCTGCATGGAACAACATGGCTTCAGCAAGGGATATTGCACCACCACTGCCCTCCTTGAGTTCTCCTCCTTCATTCACCCTACTCTTAATGAAAGGTACCTTGCTGGAATTGTTTCTATAGACCTATCGAAGGCCTCCGACACTGTGTGTCACCCACTCCTCTTAACCGCCCTATCAAAGGTGGGCTTTGCTCAGGATCCCATCTCCTGGCTCAACAACTACCTCACATCCTGAACTCAATGTATGAAAATCAATGACATCCTCACTAGTCATCTTCAGGTCTGCTTGGGAGTCTCTCAGGGCTAAATCCTTGGACCGCTACTGTTAAGTCTGTACCTAAACACACTTCCTAAATCATGTTCCGAAAAAATCCTCCGCTATGCAGACAATTCAGTCCTCTTCACATCCAACCCTGACACCACCCACCTTCAACATGCACTACAGAACTCCTTTACCCAGGCAGAGCACTGGTTCTTGGACCACAGACTCATATTCAATCTGAAAAAAACGAAGACCCTGCTTTTCACCCACAATCAAAACAAATGCAAAAACTCTGCTCTTACAGTCCTGTCCAGCTCCCTCCACCCCCTAGAGCAAGTTAATACTTACAAATTCCTAGGTATAGCCACTGATTCTACCCTCTCCTCCCACGATCATATAGGCACCCTTTGCTCTGCAGTCAACTCACGTATCGGCCTACTATACCATCACAGGACCTGTCTCCCCCCCTGAAGCTTTGAGGCTAGCCATCAACTCCTCAGTCCTCTCACTCATTGACTACAGACTTCTAGTATACAGAGCCTCTGACAACACTGCTCTCAACAAAGTCAAACTCTCCCTGAACAAGGCCTGTCGATTACTCACCGGGACTGGCAGGCTCACCCACACCTGCACTCTCTACTCCCTAGCTAATATACTCTCCTTTCATGAGAGACTGCGTTACCAAACCTGCCTCTTTTCCCAGAAAATTGTCACTGGTCTAACCCCTCCTGACCTTTCCACCACTCAGCCCTGCCATCTCAACTGCCTCCACCCATAGTTCCTCCAAGACTTCACTTCTTGTGCCCAGAGTCAGAACATCCCTGGCCTAGAGGCCCTTCTGTTACAGAGGCCCCCCCTTTGGCTTAGTACCCTCTGCTCTTGCATCACATCTGAAAAGCGGATTGGGCCTTTCAAGACTGCCCTCTGTCAGCATCTCTTTGCCTTTCGCATATATAACTGTGCTTAGTCAACTATACTCCCACTGGTGTTTATGTACAGTAACTGCTTAGCTACTCCATTGTAAAGGCTCTCCCTCAATGGTTACACCACCTGTATATATTACTATTTATGTAACTACTCAGTGTCTACTTTGATTGTATATATCAATATTTATGTAATTGCTTAGCTACTTCACTGTATAGGGGCTCCCTTGCTGTTTATTCCACAAGGTTCGTATCACTACTTTGTAGACAGTTTTTTTATTCTTAAAAATGTGTATTACCCTGTATGTAAATTACTCACTGTACTGATTCACTGCATTGTTTTATGATGAGGAGCCTTTGGAAATCAGCCCCTGGCTCAAAGGTTTGTAATTCTGATACAACAATAAATAAAATAAATAAATAAAAATGCAGTCTGCTTCCCCTCTGTTAGAACACAGAAATGCTCAAACAAAAGCCCATTCTAGCTGAATGCCCTCAAGCATGGGACAGCAAAAGGAAAATGCAGTTTTCAATTTGCCCAAACCTGCCAACTTATTTTACAGAGAAATATAAAAAGAAAAATCCAACTGCACTGGCATCTCACCTTGTATCACTTATTCTTTCACACTCGTGTTGACATCTAAAATAGTGATGTTATAAGGATATAAAATAATCTGATGTTTTATGGATTTTTTCCATAAAAAGGATTAAGTCTCACCACATAACTTAAGAACACCTATGGCAACCTATGTTTTTTGATATGGGTATTACATGCTTACATGACCATCATATACTGGTCAAAAACTTATGAATATGATATGGGGTAGCTAAAACACCAGGGAACGTTTTCAAGATGTACTCGCTAGAAACCAGGAGAGAGAGGGGGGATAAAAGAAACATTCCAGTTTCTACAAGGCATAAGGGAAAAGGAACATTGTTTAACCAGGAGTAGCACACTAAGCCGAAGTTCGTTTCCAGTTGTGACCTGGGAGCACAAAGAAGTTAAGTGACTTGCTTAGGATCACACAGTATATGCACCTAGGTGGCTGTGGGATTCTAACCCATGTCTCCAAATCTGCAACTCAGATCCTTAACCCACTGCACTATACTGCATAACCAAAGCGGTTAGTAATGAACTGCTCACTTTCATGTAAACACAAACACAGGAGATAACACAAAGAAGCTGGTATGGGATGTGTTTACAAAGGAAGTCAGAAAATACTTTTTATGGAAAAGATGCTGGACAGGTGGAATAGATTTCCAAATGAGGAGGTCTGTGCAAAATCAATAGAAGGGTTCAATCATAGGTGGGATAGACAGATGGGTTTTGTGAAGGGCACCAGGGGTTGTGGATAAAAGAGGAGTGAGAAGAGCAGTGACTCCAGAGGACTCAGTGTCATAGTCTAAGCAGTGATAAGGGCAGACTGGATAGACCAATTGGTTTTCTGCTGTCAATTTTGATGTTTCTGTTTCCTGTGAAGTCCTCTTCTTCTGTAACAATTAAGAGTATCACAAAATGGAGGTGGATGGGTAAGCTGAACAAATTTAAAACACTGCTACAGTTTTCGAAAAATTATGAGAATGTTATAGCGAAACCCCTAAGCCAGTCCATTCATCCTATCCCCCTAAAATTGACATGCTGTAAGACCTGAAAAAGATATAATTCAGACCAGTCCCCTCTCATAAAGATACCTGCTCAGAGCTTGTGTCTGTTCTTACCTACTGAAACCATGGTTTCATAATTTTGCACCATCACTTCCCGGTGAAGCTTCTTCTCCTGTTCATTTAATATCTTCCACTCTTCTTTAGAAAAAGCAACAGCAACATCTTCAAAGGTTTCTGGAACCTGAAAGGACAGAGACACATTTTCTTTATTTCACAGCACACATTGAGAAATCTACAACTTTCCAAAAGGAAGGAGATTGCCCTGGTTACCATTTGCAGTCTGAAAAATGAAGGCCTTGTTGGCACTCCCTCAACAAGTGACAACTAGTGGAGCAGAAACAATAATGGTGGGCAGACAAGGGGGGGAAGCACATCTGGGATAGGGACTAGAGGTAGGAGAAAGTGGAGTCAGTCAAGTCAGAGATGGCAGCCCTAGCTAGTGAAAGGCTGTGTGTTCGAATGCCAGGAGTTTGGGGAACAAAATGGGGGACATCCAGGCAAAAGTAAGGGAGGCCCAAGTGGGCACAGTTATCATAATGAAAGCATGGGAAACACAAAATATGTGACTGGGACCTCACTATCCTGATATATGCCTCTTTAGTAGGGACACAGAAAGGGGCAGAGGAGAAGAGGTTGCACTACACTGAAACTACATGAAAGCAACAGAAAATAAGAAGCTGGGGGAGTGGGAGTGGAAAAATGTATGTTCAGCTGGTAGATAAAGGAGGGGAGAACCTCAAAGTGCTGGTTGCCTACTGACTACCAAACCAGTCTCAGGACTGAGAGAGGGCACTAGATGTTCAAAACAAAGTGGCAACAATGAGTAGTGTGATTCTGATGTTAAAGTGCCAAACCTACAAGGTGTACAGTGCCAGGAGTCAAGCTCTTGTAGACTCAATGCAGGGTTCTGCAGATTGGGAAACACTGGGATCTAGGGGTGCCAGGAGTCAAGCTCCTGTGGATTCAATGCAGGATTCTGCAGAGTGGGAAACACTGATTCTGCAGATTTGGAAACACTGGGGGCTAGGAGTGCCAGGAGTCAAGCCCTAGTAGATGCAATGCAGGATTCTGAGGATTGGGAAACACTGGGAGTTAGGCGTACTAGCAGTCAAGCTTGTGTAGATTCAATGCAGGATTCTGCAGACTGTGAAACACTGGGAGTTAGGAGTACCAGGAGTCACTGCAGGATTACTTCTTGCTAAATGGGTGAAGGAACCAACCAAAGATGGAGCCATCCTTGATTTGGTACTGTCAAATCAGAACATTGTAGGGGGAGCTCCTGGGGATGAGTGATCACAACTCAGTGTGCTTTAGTATTGCCCTGGGGATGAGTGATCACTCAGTGTGCTTTAGTACTGTATTACCCTAGCTGCCCAGCACCCACTTCAGGCACAATGGTCTTGGATTTTAGGAAAGTGGATCTCATAAAAATGGGATAAATCCTCCACCACAAACAGAGGAGGTGGACAAAAATGGGAAGTCTAAGAGGGAGCCTGATAGAGGTCACCAACACTTGACTGAACTAGTTAGGGGGAAAAGGTATTCCAGGTGGCATGGGTTGAAATCCCAGCAGACGCACCTATTTTCTCTCTCTATCTTTTGCTTGTTTGGGTTCCATACACGTGCACATTTCACCCTCGTAAATGAAAATGTAGTTATCTGTAGAGCACCAGGTTATGCATCAGAAACAGAGAAAGGTGCTTCTGGGAGTCCCAGGTTTTCATTTTCCTTGGTGGCACAGCAGAACTGTATTTCAGGTGGCCTTGGTTCGAATCCTTACTGAAGCATCTATTTTCTTCCTCTCTTCTGTTTGTTTTGGGAAATCTGAGGTGCAGGTCAGTAAGGCTGGTACCCCCCAATATAAAGGTCTGGCTACAGTGTCCGGTGTGGTGGTAGTGGTGGGGGGGGGTCCAGGATCACTTGGCCCCCAGAGCATGAGGGGAAGACCAGCTTGGTGCATGTTCTAATCAGCGGCGGGGATTCTGGATATTGTGGGATTTTCAGGTGGGCCATTTCTGCCCTGTACCGTATATCAAGTGAGCAGGTTTACAGCAGTATCAGGCCTGGTGTATGTACTAATCAGTGGGGATTCTGTGGGATTTTCAGATGGACCATTTCTGTCCTACAATGTATATCAAGTGAGCAGCTCACCCCAGAACCATGTCTGACATATCGATACTGTAGATAGAGATAGATAGATAGATAGATAGATAGATAGATAGATAGATAGATAGATAGATAGAAGCACCCATCTCCAAAGACTCTGGGTGCTGTACAATATAAAACATATAACATACAAAATATTTTAAAAATACAGTAAAACAAATTTAAAACAGCAACAACAATATACAGGATACAACTAGGAGCAACAGCTTAGCTAACCATTATAGAATATACTATTATTTTAAAACATTTTCAGTTAAAAGCTTGAGTGAATAAATATGATTTGAGGCCCTTCTTAAAGGCTTCCACCGAGGAGGCCTCCCTAAGATAACCAGGCAAGGAGTTCCACAGGGTAGGTGCAGCTGCCAGAAAAACTCTATCACCCAAATGCCACAACTTAACCCGGGAAACTCCAAGGAGGCCACTCCCGGCAGAGCAGGAGCCCGGGTCAGGCGGTACAGCACAAGGAACTCTTGCAGATAGACTGGACCCCTCTTGTGCAGGGTCTTATAGGTCAACAGACCTATCTTGAAGACAACCCTCCACCGGACTGGCTGGCAATGCAGTTCTTAGAGGTCAGGTGATATGTTCACCTCTTTTCACCCCAACAATAATCTCACTCCGTGTTCTGCACCAGCTGCAGTCTGTGGTGGTTGCCTCCAGATATCCCTAGATACAGGGCATTACAATAGCCCAACCTGGAAGTGACAAAAGCATGCACCAGTGCGGGCAGGTCATCGGGCGGGATCAGGGCTCATATTCAGGCAATATTCCTGAGATATTAAAACCCTTTTCTCATTACAGCCAACACCTGTGCATCAAGTGTCAGACCACCATCCAGGATTACTCCTAAATTCTTCACCTGCCTAGAGGGGGCTAAAGGCACACCCCCCAGCACAAGGTCAGGGGGTAATGTCATGCTCTCCCTCCGCCCTGACGACCCGGATCCACCACCAGTACCTCAGTCTTGTCTGGGTTAAGTTTAAGCCAATTGTGGGTCATCCATGACTGGACTTCCTCAAGGCAGCTGTTAAATACAGAGTTTGACACCTCACTATTGGGAGCACAGAACAGGTACAGCTGGGTATCATCTGCATAGCAGTGAAAACCCAGTCCGTACTGCCTGATAATGTCCCCCAGTGGCAGCATATACACCGTGAACAACAGAGGTGACAAGAACGACCCCTGCGGAACACCACAACACAGAGGCTTTGGATTTGATAAGAAAATTCCCATGGTCACCTCTGCACCCTGTCTGTCAGGTATGACCTGAACCAGTTGATGACATTTCTGGACAGGCCACACCAAAACCACAGTCAGTCAAGTAACACCTCATGGTCCACAGTGTCAAATGCCACAGAGAGGTCTAGAAGGACCAAGATGGTACGGTTCCTTCTATCCCTCGCCATCAGGAGGTCATTAAGTACCCTCACCAGGGCTATCTCTGAGCTATGCACCACTCGGAACCCAGACTGGAAAGGCTCATAGGAAAAGGAAGCAGCAAGATGTCTCTCCAGCTGAACAGCCACCATCTTTTCTACAACCTTCCCTAAAATTGGGAGGTTCGAAACAGGTCTATAATTGCTGAGGCAGTCTGGGTCCAGAGATGTTTTTTTCAAAAGAGGTCTAACAAAAGCGTCTTTCAAGGCTAAAGGAAAGATCCCACTCCTTGACGAACTCCAGACTACCCCTGCAATTACAGGTCTGATCGGGTCCCAACATTCCACCACAAGGCACATTGAGCCTGTGTCTTCATCACAATGGGTTGGCCGCAGCTTAGAGATTATCTCTACCACCTCCCCAATCCCAATCTGCTCAAACTCATCACATACAGGAGGAGTGCTCCAACTCAATTTAGGCTGGACCCTGCAGCCCTTTCGAGAGACATTCAACAAGACCTCAGCCCTGATGGAGGACACCTTTTCAGCAAAAAACAGAGCCAGCTCCTTGTACCTTGTGCTCGAACCTACCCCTCCAACACTCAGACAGGCAGGATGTAAAAGCCTGTCCACAGTGCAGAAGAGCTGAGCTGGTCTGTTTCTCACTGTAGCAATTTCCCTAGACAGAAATTCCCCCTTTTTGTGGGAAATTGCCCCCGATAGTCCATGTAATGTGTCCTCAGTGCCAATTTGTCTTCCACCAGACCAGATCTCCTCCAACGCCTCTCCAACATCTGGCCCCTAGTCTTTAAACCTTGGAGATTCTCATCATAGTAGTATGTACTAATCAGTGGGGATTCTGGGTTTTGTGGTACTTTCAGGCAGTCCATTTCTGCCCTATACTGTATATCAAGTGAGCAGGCTCACACCAGAACCATGCCTGGTGTATGTGCTAATCAGTGGGGATTCTGGATATTGTGGGACTTCAGGTGGTCCATTTCTGCCCTGTACTGTATATCAAGTGAGCAGGCTCACCCCAGAACCATGCCTGATGTATGTACTAATCAGTGGGGATTCTGCATATTGTGGGACTTTCAGGTGGACCATTTCTGCCCTGTACTGTATATCAAGTGAGTAGGCTCACACCAGAACCATGCCTGGTGTATGTACTAATCAGTAGGGATTCTGGATATTGTGGGACTTTCAGGTGATCTATTTCTGCGCTGTACTGTGTATTTATTTATTTAGCATTTGTTGATCAGGTAAGTACACTAGACAAAACATATGCCTATTTTCTGGTACGACCCAGGAGAGTACAGTAGTTACAATACATACAGAGTACATTTTGACACAAGCAAGGTAGGTACATTGACCGTAGCAGGAGCATGACAGTCACAGTAAGATAATTTAGTATAACATGATGGCAAAGTCAATATAGAGTAAATACAGACCCAGTAAGGCAATAATTTAAGTATTATGTACAAGTATCTTGTCAGACAGATATCAACAGCACAGGACCCCCGGCTCAAGTGAGCAGGCTCACCCCAGAACCATGCCTGGTGTATGTACTAATCAGTGGGGATTCTGGATATTGTGGACTTTCAGGTTCTTTAGTAGATTATGAGTCTATAGGTCAGATGACCTATAATGACTTGCCACTAGCTAGTGATTATGCCTACATTTTACAACTTCCATATGTTGATCCAAAATGTGCTTGAAAGATGTCATGGTACTACATGACACAACTTCCTCCAGCAATGCATTTTTCCAAGCATGAACTACTCACTGACTGAGTCATTTGCCTATCATTCTAGTCCTAAATAAACCCCCTTTTAACGGTGGACAATGATCTCATAGTTATGAAGTTAGGACTTTTTTGCAGTCCTATTGATTCCCAAATAATTTATTCTTACTGGCATTATATACATGACAGAGATCTCCCCTTAGTCTTTTGTACTCAACAAAACATAGATTCAACTCAGTCAGTCTGACATGGTATGATATATTAGCCAGGTTATGTATTCTTTTAGTCATGTTACGCTGCACTTTCTCCATTGATTTATTGTCCTTAATTGTTTGAGGGACCCGGAAGGGGGAACAATATTCCAGATATGGTCTAACCAGTCATGAGTATAATGGAATGAGTACCTGTTTATCTCTACTCTTGGTATTTCTGAAAATACAGTCAAGAATGCTATGACATTTCTGTACCCTATTCTTTGAGTGTGTTCTTAGAGATAACTTATTCATCATGATCAGCCCAAAATCCTTTTCACTACTGATGCCAGGAGTGGGGTGTTGCCTAGTTGGTATCTAATTTGTGGGTTCTTATGTCCAAAGTGCATAACCCAGCATTTTTTAACATTAAATCTCAGGTTATTTTTTTGTGCCTGGTTGTAAATTAAATCCAAGTCTTTTTTGTAATGAATTCTCATCGTTCTGATTATTGACAATGGTGCCTATTTTAGTATCATCTGCATATTTGGCCATCCTTGACTTATTGGATGTCTGCATTCCTGAGATAAAGACATTGAACAGTGTTGGGTCAAGCACCGATCTGTGTGGAACTCTGTTCGTCACAATACCCTATTCTGAGCAATAACCTCTTATTTTCACCATTTGTCTCCTGTCTTTTAACCATGAGTCCACCCAAGATGTGAGATTATAATTCAACTGAAGTTCAACTAATTTTTCAATTAATTCTTTATGTGGAACAGTGTCGAACATACTGGAAAAGACCAAATAAATAACATCAACAGAAAGGCCTGAATCAAGTGCAGCATTTACTGGTTCAAAAAATGTCAGCATATTCGAAAGGCAGGATTTCCCTGAACTGAACCCATGTTGTGTAATGTCGTTATTTCCAGAGTTTGTGATATGCGCGTAAATTTTGTCTTGTATGATACCTTCCATTAATTTTCCTGTAATAGATGTAAGACTAATTGGTCTGTAGTTTGTCACCATATATTTCCCCCCTTTCTTGTAAATCGGGATAACTACCACATCTCTCCACTCTTTAATAGTTCTCCCCCTCCTGGAGAGATTTATTAAACTTTATAGTTAATGGTCCAGTAAGTTTGTCTGCTAATGTTTTATGGGTGTATCCCATCATGTCCAACAGATTTGTCTGGCTTGGGTTTTTTAATTTTGTTAAACACTTCTTGTTCTGTAATTTGGATTTCACTATGTGGTCGAAGTTGATTATAAATAGGTGTGGAGACCCTCTCTTTCCTTTGAAATACAGTTAAAAAATAGTTATTAAATTCTCTTGCCATCTCAGGTTCTTCTGTAATTGACATGCCATCCTTAACTAGTGATCATATAGTAGTTTGGTTTCCCCATAATGTTCCTATTTAACTATAACAATTTTTAATGTTATTCTTTACCGTAGCAGCTAAGTTCCATATTTTTTCCCCTTTATTACTGACTTTTACAAATCTTTGTGTTGTTTTTATAGTCCGCCCAAGTGGCATTAGTTTGCTCTTTCCTGTGCTTCTTAAATGCTTTCTTGTTTTGGTTTATAAGCTTTTTTTGTGATCTTTTTGTTAAACAATGGGGGTACCATATCAGAACTACTATATTTACCCACCTCTGGCATGAAGTTACTTATACAGAAGTTGATTTTCTCATTATTTTTCCCCCCAAGTTAATTATAACTCTGTATTTCTTTTATCTGTTTCCCAATTCCAGAAAGAGAGATATATATTCGTACCTTTAAAATGAAGAGATGTCTATTTCTGCCATATAATGTATATAGAGTGAGTAGGCTCTGACCAGAGCCATGTGTAATAGTCGTGTATTAAGGGGATATATGGGGGACCCTTTACTGGTTAATGAGCTGGGGTTCAAATACAGGAATGGGAGAGTTCCCAAATGTGTACAGGGATCAGGGAACTTCACAGAAACCACTCTTGCTAACCTCAGTATAGACATAATGAAGGATATGTGACATGATGAAATGCTAGAGCTTCTGAGCTCTATATTTTAAACACAGAATGCCCCTGATGAAAAGCCATTAATCATACAGGGTCAGTGGCCACATACAATGTATAGGGCCTCCGGGCAGACTGGATGGGCCTAGCGGTCCTTATCTGCCAACAATTTCTATGTTTCTATGTATGATGTGTTGGCAGAGAAGGACCACTAGGCCCATCTAGTCTGCTCAAACTTAATACATTAAAGTCAACATCAGAGTCAGCCTCCTTGGATGTTTTCTAATTATACCCTCAGTGTCTGTCCCATGCAGTTTTAAATCCCCCCACTTCCTTTGTCCCCACCACTCCTCTGGGAGTCTGTTTCACCTGTACACTATCCTCTCCATGAACTCAAATGTCCTCATGTTTCCCATGAACACCCCTTCCCCCACAACTGCAACTCATGACCCCTAGTTTTTGAGTGTCTCTTCTGCTGGAAAATTTCACCAACCAGTACACTGTTTATGTCCCTGAGGTATTTGAAGGTTTCAATCATGTCCCCTCTCTCCCTTCTTTGCTCCAGCAAGTCCCTTAGTCTGTCCTCATATAACAACTGACTAAGACCCCCCCCCACCATTTTTGTTGCCCTTCTCTGGACCCTCTCCACCCTCTCTACATCCTCCCTAAGATTTGGTCTCCAGAACTGAACTCCATACTCCAGATGTTGTCTCATCAATTGCTTTTACAGAGGTATTAGGACCTACCTCTTCCTGCTAGTGAATCCTCTGCGGCTGCCTATAAATCCCAGTATTCTGCTGGACCTTACCACTGCCCTCTCCCACTACTTTGCCACCTTGCAGTCCCATGAAATGATTATGCCCAAGTCCCATTCTATTTCAATTGCCTTGAGGACTTGACCCGCATCCTGTACTCTACCTTTCTGTTTTTTTTACCACATGCATGATCTTACACTTTTTTGCATTGAATGACAACTGCCACTCTCCTGACCACTGCTCCAGAATATACAGGTCCATATGCATTTTTTCAACCCCATCCTCCATATCCAGTCTATTGCAGATCTTTGTATCATCTGCAAATAGACATACCTTCCCCTCTAGTCCCTCTGCTACTTCCCTATAAAGATGTTAAACAGGAACAGCCCTGGCACTGACCCCTGAAATACCACACCAGTGACCGAGCCCTCAATTGAGGGCACATCATTCACTACTAGCCTTTGCCTTCTGTTTCCTAAGCTAGTTACCCACCCTCCTTACTACTACCAGATCCAGCCCAAAGCATCTCATTTTGTGCAGCAGCCTCCTGTGTGGAACAGAGTTAAACACTTTGCTAAAGTCAAGGTATGTAATGTCCATTGTTCCCCCCCTGATCCGCTACCCTGGTGACCCAATCAAAAAACTCAAGTCAAGTTTGTTTGACATGACCTGCCCTCTGTGAACCCATGTTGCAGATGATCTTACAGTTCACTGGTTTCAAGGTAGCTAGTAATACTTTTCTTTAGCAGTTTTTATATAAGCTTCTCCTCCACTAATGTCACGCTCACCTGTCTGTAATTGCTTACTTCCTCCTTTTCCTTGCCCTTGTGGAGAGGGACCACATCATCCCTCCTCCAGTCAACAGGAACCTCCTCCATTTCCAGAGACCAATTAAATAGGCTAGCCAGGGGCTCTGTCATTACTTTCATTTGTTCCTTTAATACCATGGGTGCACCCTGTCAGGGCCCATGGCCTTGTCTACCTTCAGCCCCTTCAGTTCCCTCAGGACTTCATGTTCCTGTAATGGACTAGTGTCCATCGCTCCTGTTGCCACCCCCCAATCCCTGATCCAACTGCCCTCCTCCTCTCCCTCTACCATGAATACAGAACAGAAACAGCTGTTTAATATTGCTGCCTTCTCCTGGTCATCCTCTACCAAATATCTACCCTTGTCCTTTAGCCTAACTAAATATCCCTCCACTATGACTTCTCTCACCACATACCAATAGAAAGTTTTATTCCCTTCCATCATATTTTGTGTGATGACTTTGTACCTATCCAAATCAGTTAACAGAGGGGATAAAACCTTCTACTGGTATTTGTGCAAAAGGAGGAAGTCAAAGGGTTGAATAGCTCGACTGAGGGATTAGGGTGAGGATATGGTGGAGGGGATCAGGGGAAGACATATATCCAAAATAGCTACTTTTGTTCCGTGATCACGGGGGGAGGGAGAGGGGGAAGGAGGACATATCAGGGAAAGGGGAAAAGCTGGGGTGGGGGGGCACCAGCCTATTCAAAATGGAGGGGTCTAAAGGTACTAGCAGGATTAAAGATTGACAAAGACATGGGTCCTAATGGGATTCACCCCAGAATACTGAGGGAACTGAGGAAGGAGGTAGCAGAACCATTAACTGGCCTATTCAGTAGATCATTAGAGACAAGGGTGGTTCCAGATCGCTGGAAGGGGCAGACATATACCCCCTCCATAAGGGAGGAAGCAAGGAAGAAGCATGTTACTACAGGCCAGTCAGCCTGATATCAGCAGTAGGGAAGTTGATGGAGATATTACTGAAAGAAAGAATCATAAAGTACCTTGATTCAAATGACCTGAAGGCGACAAACAACATGGTTTCACAGAAAAGAGGTAATGTCAAATGAACTTAATTGAATCTTTGACTGGGTGACCAGAGTGATAGATCGGGTGGGGCAGTGGATGTGGTGTATCTAGACTTCAGTAAAGCATTTCACACTGTGCCACGCAGAAGGCTTCTGCACAAAATGAGAGCCATGGGGGTGGGACCAGAGGTGAAGTGATGAGTGAAAAATTGTCTGGAGGGCAGAAGGCAAAGGGAGATTGTTAATGGAGTTCCATCAGGGGAGGGAACAGTGATTAGTGGGGTACCACAGGGATCTGATCCTGTTCAATATTTTCATAGAGGACATTGCCGAAGGGTTCGAGGAGAAAGTCTGTCTATTCGTGGACAATACAAAGATCTGCAAAAAAGTGGACATTGCCGATGGGGTAGAAAACATGAGAAGGGGTCTGCACAAACTAGAAAAGTGGTCAAAAGTGTGGCAGTTGAGATTTATTGCTAAAAAGTGTAAAATTATGCACTTAGGGAGTAAAAATCCAAAAGCAGAGTACAGATGGGTGGTCAAATATTGGAAGTGATACAGCAGGAGAGGGACCTCCGTATAATCATACCTAACAATCTCAAGGTGACTAAGCAACACAAGAGGGCAGTAGCGAGGGCCAGTAGAATGCTGGGATACACGTGCAGGAATATTAAAAGCAGCAGAAGGGAGGTGGTGATGCCCTAGTACAAACAGCTGATGAGGCCACACCTTAAATATGGTGTCCAGTTCTTGAAACTATACCTCAGGAGGGAGGTAGATAAAGTGGAGCGGGTCCAGAGTAGGACAACGAAAATGGTAAGAGGACTCAGACATTACGCTTACAAGGACAGGCTGAAAGACCTCAACATGTATACCCTGGAGCAAAGGAGGGAAAAGGGGGACATGATAGAGACCTTCAAATACCAAAAGGGTATAAACAAGGTCCTATATAACAGTATATTCCAGAATGAAAGTCTCTCAAGGACAAGAGGTCATGAAATGACGCTGGAAAAGGGAAGATTCAAGGGAAACATTAAGAAACACTTCTTAACAGAAAGGGTAGTGAATGGGTATAATTTACAACCTGATGAAGTGGTGGGAGCCAAAACAGTGACAGGATTCAAGATTGCTTGTGATGGGTACAATTGGAATTCTGGAGAGAGTGGGGGGGAGGGGAATTATTCAGATCACCTAGCATCCTTGGGTAATACGGACGTAAAACAGTTTGGCAGACTCAGTGGTCCTGGAGGTTCGTATCTGCCAACAATTTATATGTTTCTATTGTTCTATATGAACTGCTATGGACAAATCACCCAAGTAAAAGACCACATATGAACTGCCACTCCGAGTGTTATGTAATCATTTATGTCTGTGATCCCCAATCTCTGTTTCAGTGGGAGCGTAAAGTTAATAGTACCTATGCAGCCTGTACTGCAACTGTTCAAAGAGGGCTCCAGGTGAGCTGTAACAACAATATACCCCTAGAGGTCCCACAGGTGTTTTTCACATCACCAGGTTCTCATGTACTTCCACTAAAGTGGTATATTGTATTCTTTGCAGGAAGTGTGCAGCTATCTACCCTGGAGAAAATGGCAGATGCCAGGCTGACTAATTCATGGAACATTACAAGGCAGTCAGGAGTGGAGACACTAAACAAACCCATTCAGGGTTTTATTAACTCTAGAAATTGATTAGCGTTTTGCTCATAAAAGTGATACAACATTGTGAAAATGCATAGCACCTGCTTCACTGTGTTTAACAAACATAACCCTTCTAGAAAACCTATACAAATACTTTCTGTACAGTTAGTATTGTCCCAAGAAAAAAAACTGCTAATCAATTATTTAAAACCCTGCCATTGTTTCCCACTTTACCTCTAGGGACCACAGTGTCAATAATATTTCTGTCTGTGTCCTTAAGCAGGGTTTCCGGGATGCTAACCAAAGAAAAAACATGGAAACCAAACTGATCACCTGCCAAGGGCCCCAGCAGCTCTCCAGTTTTAATGACAAGCTTATTTTACGCACACACAGACAAACACAGAAATGTGATGGTGGAGAAAAGGCCCCACGGCCCATCTACTCTGCCCAGCACCATACCTGCCCCCTTCTGTTATGCTTCCACCCTCTTTTCCCAACCCCTTAAATCTATCCCAAGCCCTCTTGAACCCCTCCACCATTTCAGCTGCCACTACCTCCTCCGGCAGCTTGTTCCAGGCCTCCACCACCCTCTCTGTGAAAACCTGCCCCCTGACATTACCTCTGTATTGCCCACCTTCCAGTTTGAGGCTATGTCCCCTCGTATTCGCTCCCTTCTTCAATTTGAACAAGCTATCTCCTTCCACCTTATTTATTCCCTTCAGATACTTAAAGGTCTCAATCATGTTCCCCCCAGTCTCCAGAGGGTACAAATTCAGCCCTCTCAATCTTCTCTCATAGGGTACATCCTGCATCCCTCATACCATTTTGGTTGCCTTTCTCTGCACCCTCTCCATCAACTCAACATCTCTTCGTAGGTGAGGCCTCCAGAACTGCACCCCATACTCCAGATATGGCCGGACCATGGTTCTGTATAATAGCATTAGCACCTCCCTCTTCCTGCTATTAAAACCCCTTGCAATGCAGGCCAGCATTCCATTTGACTTTTCCACTACCCTGCTACACTGGCTGCCCACATTGAGGTCACACGATACCATAATCTCCAGGTCCCTTTCTGTTTCCTTCTCATTAATCACCCCCCAAGAGAGTAAGTTTCCCTCCTATTCCTCCTCCCCAGGTGCATCAGCAAGCACTTTTGTGCATTAAACTTCAACTTCCAGGTGTCAGACCACCGCTCTAGCTTTTCCAGGTCCTGTCTCATGGCTTGCACCCCACTAGGTGAATCCACCCTACTGCAGACCTTGTATCATCTGAGAACAGGAACACCCGTCCCTCCAGACCCTCTGCTAGGTCACTAACATAGATGTTAAAGAGTAATGGTCCTAGCACTGGCCCCTGTGACACCCCACTGGTCACTGCCTGTTCCCTAAATATGTGTCCCATTTACCACCACCATCTGGCTCCTTCCCTTCAACCAGTTTTCCACCCACGTGGTGATCCTGTGGTTCACCCCTAGTCTGTCCAGCTTATGCACCATTCCACCGTGCGGAACGGTGTCAAAGGCCTTATTGAGTTCCAGATAGGCCAGATCCACCGCTCCTCCCTGGTCCTCTATCTGTGTCACCCCATCGAAAAACTCTATCAGGTTAGTCTGACAGGACCTTCCCTTGGTGAAGCCATGCTGCCTGTCATCCTGCATGCTATTCATCTCCAAGTATTCTATCAACCTGACCTTAAGTAGTGCTTCCATTACCTTCCCCGCCACCAAGGTAAGAATAATAGGACTATAGTTTTTGACCTCGTCCTTCCACCCCACTTGTGTAGTGCGACCACCTCTGCCCTCTTTCAGTCCATTGGCAGCACCACCCCTGTGACCAAGGACAAGCTAAACAGCCTTGCTAGATGCAGCGCCAGTTCATCTTTCACCTCCTTGAGAATCCTTTGGTATATTCCATCAGGCCCCATTGCCTTGTCCACCCTAAGTCTACCTAGCTCTTTCCTTACTCCTTCAGCTGTGAATTCTGCCACATCCACCTGCCTGTGGCCATCACCCTCCTTACCTCTTCCTGGTCTCCTACCCTCTCTTTCCTCCATGAAAACTGAGGTGAAATAGCTATTTATTGCCCTGCTTTTTCAAAGTCCCCTTCTAGTATTGTTCCACTTCCCCCCCTTATCCTTCCAATCCCATGCTGTGCCCTCCTCCTTTCTCCAACGTACCTAAAGAAGATTTTGTTCCCCCTCTTTGCCTGCTTCACTATCCTCTCCTCAGTGGCCTCCTTAGCCCTCCTTATCTTTTGCTCAGCCTCCTTTCTTTTTTCCCTGTAGATTTCCCTGTCCTCATTCTTGTGTGTCCTCCTGTACCTCTTGAATGCTCTAGTCTTCTCCTTGACCCCTAACACCACCTCTCTAGTGAACCATAGAGGTCTTTTCTGTCTTCTAATCTTTCTTACCCTTCTTATACATGAAACCATGGCTTTAAATACACCTCTCTTGATGGCTGCCCATAATTTATCCACCCCTGCACATCCCCTAACCTCAATATTTCTTCCCTAACTACCTTCTTCATTCTGTGAAAGTCAGCCTTTCTGAAGTCGATTACCTTGGTTCTCATCCTAACCCTCTCTCTGTCCACTCTTACCCTGAAACTGACAGCCCTGTAGTCACTGGTGCCAAGTTCTTCCCCCACCTCCACTTCCTCCACACTGTCCCCATTTGTGAGGACCACATTCAACAGGTTTACACCCCTAGTGGGCTCACTGACCCTTTGCTGCAGGAATGTGCCCTGAAGAGCTTCTACGATGCCCCTGCTCCTTGCGGAGATTGCTGTCTGGGCCTCCCAACTGATGTCCAGAAGGTTTAAGTTCCCAGCTAGCACAATTTCCCCTTTCTGTGCCATCTTCGCTACTGATTCTACAAAGTGTCTATCCCCTTCCTCCCCCTGCATAGGAGGCCTATAGACTACCCCAATGTGCAGGTTTTCCCCCTGTCTAGGGTGACCCACATTATCTCAGTTCCCCCCTCCTCATACTGCCCTTCCATGGCCCCAATCCCTTCCCTGACATATAATGCCACCCTTCCCCCTATCTTCCCCTCCTGATCTTTTCTAAACAGAAGATACCCTGGGATTACTGTCTCCCAGGCGTGGTGCTTGTTCCATCATATCTCACTCACTGCTACAATGTCTAAGTTCTCCTCCATCATGATGGCCTCCAGTTCACCCATTTGGTCCCCAGGCTCCTGGCATTTGCAACCAAAGCCCTTCAATATGTAGCCCCATCCTTTCCTTCCCTGCTGCTAAGTGTTCCCTTGATGAGTGTTGTGACTTGGGGGGAGGCTGATAGCCTTTCTGCTCTGCCTCACGTAAGAATGGCCCTGTCCTTAGTCACCTCCCCATTTAGTTTAAATTGAACTTCCTTGCCATGAAGTCCCACACTTTACTCTTTAACGCAGCTGCCCCTGAAGAGCTCAGGTGCAGCCCGTCTTGGCCATACAGCCCCTCTTCCTCCTCCCATATAGAGCCCCAGTCACCTATCCAGCTGAACCTCATTTGACTGCACCAACCTCGTAGCCAATTTGTGGATATCCTTATTGTCTCCTTTCTGGGTGTGCTCACTCTTGGTACTGGCAACACCTCAGAGAAGGAAATGGAAGGAAAAACAGTGTTGCTTCTACAGAACCTAGTGAGTTCCTCAAACTTTGCCTGTACCTCCATCAGACTGTTCCCCTCCAAGTCCTTTATGTCCAGGTGAAACACCAAATGTGTCCTTTCATCATGCTGCTTGCCCCAGGAAGGAATATGATGCCTCATCTCCAGCACCATTATCCCTGGCATGCACTGTACCCATACTGCATTGTTTTTCGCTCCCTTCCTTCCCCATTTTAGCCCCTTAATTCTTGAGTACCCCAAGAGTGCCACCCAACTGCCCCCTGCTTCCTGGGTGTCCTTTTGACCTCTATCTTTCTGTTGTAGGGTTTGGCTCCCTTGGACTCCTCCTCATGTTCCATCCTAGCTTGGTTTCTGCCCCTGCTCATCTTTTGTTCCCCATCACCTAACCTATCCTGATTTTTACCCACACCCAGCATCTGTCCCTCTTCACTGTCTCCCTTTAGCCTTTTCTCAGACTCCCCCCTTCTTTACCTCTTCATCCCTTGTACTTCTGCCTGGCTTCCTTCATCCCTGCAAACCCCTCCTGCATCACTGCTTGAGCATGAGACAACTTCACCTGACCCACCTATCTGCTCCTGACCTTCCCCCATCTCTGCATCACTGTGCAAGATTGTGCCAACTGTGCTTGATCTCCCTCTAAAATCTTTTAACCACCTTATGGTTTTTCACCATAATCTGTCTTTTTTACCCCCAGCTCTGTGATATTTTTGCTTGCACATGTGCATGGTATGTTTGCATGTGTGGGGATACCTGGACACACTTCCATCTTGTGTATATGTATGTGTGTGTGTGGGTGGTGGCATCCACACATGTGCATGGTATGTTTGCATGTGTGGGAATGCCTGCACACACTTCTATTGTGTGTGTGTGTGTGTGTGTATATATATATATATATGTATATGTATATGTATATGTATATGTATATGTATATGTGTGTATATATATGTGTGTGTGTGTGTATGAGGCTGGCATCCTCACATGTACATGGTATTATGTTTCCATATGTGGGGATGCCTGCACACACTTCCATCCTGTCTGTGTGTATGGGGGGCATCCTCTCATGGGCATTCCAGCTATGCATGCATATGTATTTTTATTTTCCACAGATGTCTCCATCTCTGTCTCCTTCCCCCACATTTGTTGCCTTTCAGCCCTTTTACTGGGCACTGTTAATTAGTTCCCACTCGAGGACTCCTGAGCTCATTCACTCCTACAATGCCTTTCATACCCACCATCACTTCTTGTTTTCCAATTTATTTTTACCTTGCCTATTATCACTTTTTCTCCTAGTCTCCCCATTTTTTTCTTTCCCCACCTATATAGCCCTTATTTCATCTTACCTCTCCACTGACTTTGCTTTTTTCTCTTTTAGATTATTCCTGAAGAAGACCTAAGGTTGAAACGCTTTGACTCTATTTCCTATTTTCAGCATGCATTTAATGTTACCATTTTGTTTTGTTTTCAGACCGTACGCTGACCCAGCACCTTGTTTCTTGTTCTTACCCTAGGTCATGCCCACCCCCATCAGGGCATATATGCAGAACTGGCTGGCAAGCTGAGTGGAGAGGGCAGAGATACCAATAGCAGATATGTCACAGACTAGTTCTCCCAGAACACTGCACTGTGCTACCAACATTAAAGACACTTGAATAGTCACCTCGACATGTTCCACCACCCAGTCAATCATTTGTTGATACCCAAAACATGGAGAGCCCAACATTCAGGAAATAGGGCAAGCACAGCACAGCAACTTTGCATTGTGCTTGCTGCTGAACTTCCCCCCAGCACCTGTGATATTCAGACAGTTTGCGAGAGGCACTATCTGACTGAATATCAGTTTATGTTGTTTGTTTGTTTAATTTGCTTAATGGGTAAGCCATACTGGAATAAGTTTATTTTACAAATGTGACACGCAAATATTACAGATGAAGATATATCACGTAATAACATTTACATCTAAGACAAGCTGTCAATTTTTTAGAAAAGGATTAATTAAAACATACACATTCAGATAAAGTGCCAAAGTACTCAAAAGCAGCCGTTGAGAAAACCCTACCAGAGGCTGCTATTCTAAATAGCAAAATTAATCTTCTTCCAGTTATTAGGGGCACAATACCCAAAAACCTGTTGTCTGGTTGCTGTTCTCTTTAGAAGCGTTTTTAAAAACTTATCAACCCTACATATAGTAAACAAGGAAGTATCAGAAAATTGCAAGTTTCGAACCAGTCCTAGAAGAATACTTGATTTAAAAACTCTAAACGTAAAATTAGCCAGCACATGTTTAAAATTCTGCTGTATGCTCATTCATCCGATCCTTCTTAAAACTTTGCAGTGATGTGTGGATTTAGAGGCAGAGAGTGCAAATTTACCAATTAATTGTAATAAAGAAGATTTTTTTGTGATAACGCTAGCAGAAGTGTTATCTGTAATCACAGTGGCATAATTAGCAACTGGAACGAAGCATTGCTTAGCTATAATCATCCTGGAATCATTAGTTAAGAAAGAACATATGCTATATAACAATGCCACCCTGGAGTGATCTTATTAGTTACTTTAATGAAATGTAATTCATAATTTAATGTGGACTCCAACAATACTCCCAGATACTGGAAACGATTCACATTTTCAAAGTAAGTTACATCAATATAATAATAATAATGATAATAATATAATAATAACTTTTATTTATGTAGCACATTTCCGATATCAAAGTGCTGCACATAAAATCATACTACAAATCATTTAAATGCCTTACATAGATTCAGCTTCAATTTAAAACTTTCACCATTCATAAACTCATATACTTAAGAACAGGGTACTCACTGCTACTGCAGAACATCTACAGAAATAGGAAACTATTGCTACAGAAGTTCTGCAGAAACAGGGATTCTCACTGCTACTACAGAACATCTATAGAAATAGGAAACTAACGCCACAGAAGTTCTGCAGTAACACGGTACTCACAGCTACTGCAGGACATCTACATAAATAGGAAACTAATGCCACAGAAGGTCTGCAATAACAGGGTACTCACTGCTACTGCAGAACATCTACAGAAATAGAAAATTATTGCTACACAAGTTCTGCAGAAACAGGGATTCTCACTGCTACTACAGAACATCTATAGAAATAGGAAACTAATGCCACAGAAGTTCTGCAGTAACAGGGTACTCACTGCTACGGCAGAAAATCTACAGAAATAGGAAACTAATGCCACAGAAGTTCTGCAGTAACAGGGTACTCACTGCTACTGCAGAACATCTACAGAAATAGGAAACTAATGCCACAGAAGTTCTGCAGTAACAGGGTACTCACAGCTACTGCAGGACATCTACAGAAATAGGAAACTAATGCCACAGAAGTTCTGCAGTAACAGGGTACTCAGAGCTACAGCAGGACATCTATAGAAATAGGAAACTAATGCCACAGTAGTTCTGCAGCAACAGGAGTACTCACTGCTAGTGCAGAACATCTACAGAAATAGGAAACTAATGCCACAGAAGGTCTGCAATAACAGGGTACTCACTGCTACTGCAGAACATCTACAGAAAAAGGAAACTAATGCCACAGAAGTTCTGCAGCAACAGGGTATTCACTGCTACTGCAGAACATCTACAGAAACAGGAAACTAATGCCACAGAAGTTCTGCAGCAACAGGGTAATCACTGCTACCGCAGAACATCTACAGAAATAGGAAACTAATGCCACAGAAGGTCTGCAATAACAGGGTACTCACTGCTACTGTAGAACATCTATAGAAATAGGAAACTAATGCCACAGATGTTCTTCAGCAACAGGGGTACTTGCTGCTACCGCAGAACATCTACAGAAATAGGAAACTAATGCCACAGAAGTTCTGCAGCAGCAGAGTACTCACTGTGATCGCAGAACATCTACAGAAATAGGAAACTAATGCCACAGAAGTTCTGCAGTAACAGGGTACTCACTGCTACCACAGAACATCTACAGAAAGAGGAAACTAATGCCACAGAAGGTCTGCAATAACAGGGTACTCACTGCTACTGTAGAACATCTATAGAAATAGGAAACTAATGCCACAGATGTTCTTCAGCAACAGGGGTACTTGCTGCTACAGCAGAACATCTACAGAAATAGGAAACTAATGCCACAGAAGTTCTGCAGCAACAGGAGTACTCACTGCTAGTGCAGAACATCTACAGAAATAGGAAACTAATGCCACAGAAGTTCTGCAGCAACAGGGGTACTCACTGCTACCGCAGAACATCTACAGAAATAGGAAACTAATGCCACAGAAGTTCTACAGCAACAGGGTACTCACTGCTACCACAGAACAACTACAGTAACAGGAAACTAATGCCACAGAAGTTCTGCAGCAACAAGGGCAGTCACTGCTACTGCAGAACATCTACAGAAATAGGAAACTAATGCCACAGAAATTCTACAGTAACAGGGTACTCACTGCTACCACAGAACATCTACAGAAATAGGAAACTAATGCCATAGATGTTCTGCAGCAGCAGAGTACTCACTGTGATCGCAGAACATCTACAGAAATAGCAAACTAATGCCACAGAAGTTTTGGAGTAACAGGGATACTTACTACTTCTGCAGAACGTCGACAGAAATAGGAAACTAATGCCACAGAAGTTCTGAAACAACAGGGGTACAAGCTGCTACCGCAGAACATCTGCAGAAATAGGAAACTAATGCCACAGAGGTTCTGCAGCAACAGGGGTACTCACTGCTACCGCAGAACATCTACAGAAATAGGAAACTAATCCACAGAAGTTCTGTAGCAACCATGGTACTCACTGCTACCGCAGAACATCTACAGAAAAAGGAAGCGAATGCCACAGAAGTTCTGCAGCAACAGAGGTACTCACTGCTTCCACAGAACAACTACAGAAATAGGAAACTAATGCCACAGACGTTCTGCAGAAACAGAGTACTCACTGCTACTGCAGAACATCTACAAAAATAGGAAACTAATACAACAGAAGTTCTACAGCAACAGGGGTACTCTCTGCAACCACTGAACATCTACAGAAATAGGAAACTTTTACCACAGAAGTTGTGCAGTAACAGGGGTACTCACTGCAACCACAGAACATCTACAAAAATAGGAAACTAATGCCACAGAAGTTCTACAGTAACAGGAGTACTCCCTGCAACCACAGAACATCTACAGAAATAGGAAACTTATATCACAGAAGTTGTGCATTAACAGGGGTACTCACTGCAAACACAGAACATCTACAGAAATAGGAAACTAATGCAACAGAAGTTATGCAGCAACAGGCATACTTACTGCTACCACAGAATGTCTACAGAAATAGGAAACTAATGCCACAGAAGTTCTGCAGCAACAGGGGTACTCACTGCAAGTGCAGAACATCCACAGATATAGGAAACTAATGCCACAGAAGTTCTGCAGCAACAGGGGTACTCACTGCTACCGCAGAACATCTACAGAAATAGGAAACTAATGGCACAGAAGTTTTACAGCAACAGGGTACTCACTGCTAATGCAGAACATCTACAGAAATCGGAAACTAATGCCACAGAAGTTCTGCAGTAAAAGGGTACTCACTGGTACCACAGAACATCTATGGAAAAAGGAAACTAATGCCACATAAGTTCTGCAGCAACAGGGGTACTCACTGCTAGTGCAGAACATCTATAGAAATAGGAAACTAATGCCACATAAGTTCTGCAGCAACAGAGGTACTCACTGCTACCGCAGAACATCTACAGAAATAGGAAACTAATGCCACAGAAGTTCTACAGCTACAGGGTACTCACTGCTACCACAGAACAACTACAGAAACAGGAAACTAATGCCGCAGAAGTTCTGCAGCAACAGGGGAAGTCACTGCTACTGCAGAACATCTACAGAAATAGAAAACTAATGCCACAGACATTCTACAGTAACAGGGTACTCACTGCTACCACAGAACATCTACAGAAATAGGAAACTAATGCCATAGATGTTCTTGCAGCAGCAAGTACTCACTGTGATAGCAGAACATCTACAGAAATAGAAAACTAATGCCACAGAAGTTCTGGAGTAACAGGGATACTTACTGCTTCTGCAGAACGTCTACAGAAATAGGAAACTAATGCCACAGAAGTTCTGCAGCAACAGGGGTACTCACTGCTACCGCAGAACATCTACAGAAATAGGAAACTAATGGCACAGAAGTTCTACAGCAACAGGGTACTCACTGCTAATGCAGAACATCTACAGAAATCGGAAACTAATGCCACAGAAGTTCTGCAGTAAAAGGGTACTCACTGGGACCACAGAACATCTATAGAAAAAGGAAACTAATGCCACATAAGTTCTGCAGCAACAGGGGTACTCACTGCTAGTGCAGAACATCTATAGAAATAGGAAACTAATGCCACATAAGTTCTGCAGCAACAGAGGTACTCACTGCTACCACAGAACATCTACAGAAATAGGAAACTAATGCCACAGAAGTTCTACAGCAACAGGGTACTCACTGCTACCACAGAACAACTACAGAAACAGGAAACTAATGCCGCAGAAGTTCTGCAGCAACAGGGGAAGTCACTGCTACTGCAGAACATCTACAGAAATAGAAAACTAATGCCACAGACATTCTACAGTAACAGGGTACTCACTGCTACCACAGAACATCTACAGAAATAGGAAACTAATGCCATAGATGTTCTGCAGCAGCAGAGTACTCACTGTGATTGCAGAACATCTACAGAAATAGAAAACTAATGCCACAGAAGTTCTGGAGTAACAGGGATACTTACTGCTTCTGCAGAACGTCTACAGAAATAGGAAACTAATGCCACAGAAGTTCTGCAGCAACAGGGGTACTCACTGCTACCGCAGAACATCTACAGAAATAGGAAACTAATGGCACAGAAGTTCTACAGCAACAGGGTACTCACTGCTAATGCAGAACATCTACAGAAATCGAAACTAATGCCACAGAGTTCTGCAGTAAAGGTACTCACTGGTACCACAGAACATCTATAGAAAAAGGAAACTAATGCCACATAAGTTCTGCAGCAACAGGGGTACTCACTGCTAGTGCAGAACATCTATAGAAATAGGAAACTAATGCCACATAAGTTCTGCAGCAACAGAGGTACTCTCGCTACACAGAACATCTACAGAAATAGGAAACTAATGCCACAGAAGTTCTACAGCAACAGGGTACTCACTGCTACCACAGAACAACTACAGAAACAGAGAACTAATGCATGAAGTTCTGCAGCAACAGGGGAAGTCACTGCTACTGCAGAACATCTACAGAAATAGAAAACTAATGCCACAGACATTCTACAGTAACAGGGTACTCACTGCTACCACAGAACATCTACAGAAATAGGAAACTAATGCCATAGATGTTCTGCAGCAGCAGAGTACTCACTGTGATTGCAGAACATCTACAGAAATAGAAAACTAATGCCACAGAAGTTCTGGAGTAACAGGGATACTTACTGCTTCTGCAGAACGTCTACAGAAATAGGAAACTAATGCCACAGAAGTTCTGCAACAACAGGGGTACTCACTCCTACAGCAGAACATCTATACAAATAGAAAACTAATGCCATAGAAGTTCTGAAACAACAGGGGTACTCACTGCTACTGTAGAACATCTACAGAAATAGGAAACTAATGCCACAGAAGTTCTGCAGCAACCAGGGTACTCATTGCTGCCATAGAATGTCTACAGAAATAGGAAACTAATGCCACAGAAGTTCTGCAGCAACAGGGATACTTACTGCTACCGCAGAACATCTACAGAAATAGGAAACTAATGCCACAGAAGTTCTGCAACAACAGGGGTACTCACTGCTACTGTAGAACATCTATAGAAATTGGAAACTAATGTTACAGAAGTTCTGAAACAACAGGGGTACTCGCTGCTACCACTGAACATCTACAGAAATAGGAAACTAATGCCACAGAAGTTCTGCAGCAACCAGGGTACTCACTGCTACCGCAGAACATCTACAGAAATAGGAAACAAATGCCACAGAAGTTCTGCAGCAACCGGGGTACTCACTGCTACAACAGAACATCTGCAGAAATAGGAAACTAATGCTAAAGAAGTTCTGCAGTAACAGGGGAACTCCTGCTACTGCAGAACATCTACTGAAAATAAGGAAACTAATGCCACAGATGTTCTGCAGTAACAGGGTACTCTCTGCTAGAAGAACATTTACAGAAATAGGAAACTAATGCCACAGAAGTTCTGCAGCAACAGGGTATTCACTGCTACCGCAGAACATCTACAGAAACAGGAAACTAATGCCACAGTAGTTCTGCAGCAACAGGGGTACTCACTGCTACCGCAGAACATCTACAGAAATAGGAAAGCTATACCACAGAAGTTGTGCAGTAACAGGGGTACTCACTGCTACCACAGAACATCTACAGAAATAGGAAACTAATGCCACAGAAGTTCTACAGCAACAGGGTACTCACTGCTAGTGCAGAATATATACAGAAATAGGAAACTAATGCCACAGAAGTTCTGCAGCAACAGGGGTACTCACTGCTACCGCAGAACATCTACAGAAATAGGAAGCAAATACCACAGAAGTTCTGCAGTAACAGGGTACTCACTGCTAGAACAGAACATCTAAAGAAAGAGGAAACTATTGCCACAGAAGGTCTGCAATAACAGGGTACTCACTGCTACTGCAGAACATCTTTAGAAATAGGAAACTAATGCCACAGATGTTCTTCAGCAACAGGGGTACTCACTGCTACCGCAGAACATCTACAGAAATAGGAAACTAATGCCACAGAAGTTCTGCAGCAACAGGGGTACTCACTGTTAGTGCAGAACATCTACAGAAATAGGAAACTAATGCCACAGAAGTTCTGCAACAACAGGGGTACTCACTCCTACTGCAGAACATCTATAGAAATAGGAAACTAACACCACAGAAGTTCTGAAACAACAGGGGTACTAGCTGCTACCGCAGGACATCTGCAGAAATAGGAAACTAATGCCACAGAGGATCTGCAGCAACAGGGGTACTCACTGCTACCACAGAACATCTACAGAAATAGGAAACTAATGCCACAGAAGTTCTGCAGCAACAGGGATACTTACTGCTACCGCAGAACATCTACAGAAATAGGAAACTAATGCCACAGAAGTTCTGCAACAACAGGGGCACTCACTGCTACTGTAGAACATCTATAGAAATTGGAAACTAATGTTACAGAAGTTCTGAAACAACAGGGGTACTCGCTGCTACCACTGAACATCTACCGAAATAGGAAACTAATGCCACAGAAGTTCTGCAGCAACCAGGGTACTCACTGCTACCGCAGAACATCTGCAGAAATAGGAAACAAATGCCACAGAAGTTCTGCAGCAACCGGGGTACTCACTGCTACAACAGAACATCTACAGAAATAGGAAACTAATGCTACAGAAGTTCTGCAGTAACAGGGGAACTCACTGCTACTGCAGAACATCTACAGAAATAGGAAACTAATGCCACAGATGTTCTGCAGTAACAGGGGTACTCTCTGCTACTGCAGAACATTTACAGAAATAGGAAACTAATGCCACAGAAGTTCTGCAGCAACAGGGTATTCACTGCTACCGCAGAACATCTACAGAAACAGGAAACTAATGCCACAGTAGTTCTGCAGCAACAGGGGTACTCACTGCTACCGCAGAACATCTACAGAAATAGGAAAGCTATACCACAGAAGGTGTGCAGTAACAGGGGTACTCACTGCTACCACAGAACATCTACAGAAATAGGAAACTAATGCCACAGAAGTTCTACAGCAACAGGGTACTCACTGCTAGTGCAAAACATCTACAGAAATAGGAAACTAATGCCACAGAAGTTCTGCAGCAACAGGGGTACTCACTGCTACCGCAGAACATCTACAGAAATAGGAAGCAAATGCCACAGAAGTTCTGCAGTAACAGGGTACTCACTGCTACCACAGAACATCTAAAGAAAGAGAAACTAATGCCACAGAAGGTCTGCAATAACAGGGTACTCACTGCTACTGCAGAACATCTTTAGAAATAGGAAACTAATGCCACAGATGTTCTTCAGCAACAGGGGTACTCGCTGCTACCGCAGAACATCTACAGAAATAGGAAACTAATGCCACAGAAGTTCTGCAGCAACAGGGGTACTCACTGTTAGTGCAGAACATCTACAGAAATAGGAAACTAATGCCACAGAAGTTCTGCAACAACAGGGGTACTCACTCCTACTGCAGAACATCTATAGAAATAGGAAACTAACACCACAGAAGTTCTGAAACAACAGGGGTACTAGCTGCTACCGCAGAACATCTGCAGAAATAGGAAACTAATGCCACAGTAGTTCTGCAGCAACAGGGGTACTCACTGCTACCGCAGAACATCTACAGAAATAGGAAAGCTATACCACAGAAGTTGTGCAGTAACAGGGGAACTCACTGCTACCACAGAACATCTACAGAAAAAGGAAACTAATGCCACAGAAGTTCTACAGCAACAGGGTACTCACTGCTAGTGCAGAATATATACAGAAATAGGAAACTAATGCCACAAGTTCTGCAGCAACAGAGGTACTCACTGCTACATAGAACATCTACAGAAATAGGAAGCAAATGCCACAGAAGTTCTGCAGTAACAGGGTACTCACTGCTTGAACAGAACATCTAAAGAAAGAGGAAACTATTGCCACAGAAGGTCTGCAATAACAGGGTACTCACTGCTACTGCAGAACATCTTTAGAAATAGGAAACTAATGCCACAGATGTTCTTCAGCAACAGGGGTACTCGCTGCTACCGCAGAACATCTACAGAAATAGGAAACTAATGCCACAGAAGTTCTGCAGCAACAGGGGTACTCACTGTTAGTGCAGAACATCTACAGAAATAGGAAACTAATGCCACAGAAGTTCTGCAACAACAGGGGTACTCACTCCTACTGCAGAACATCTATAGAAATAGGAAACTAACACCACAGAAGTTCTGAAACAACAGGGGTACTTGCTGCTACCTCAGGACATCTGCAGAAATAGGAAACTAATGCCACAGAGGATCTGCAGCAACAGGGGTACTCACTGCTACCACAGAACATCTACAGAAATAGGAAACTAATCCACAGAAGTTCTGTAGCAACCATGGTACTCACTGCTACCGCAGAACATCTACAGAAATAGGAAACTAATGCCACAGAAGTTCTGCAACAACAGAGGTACTCACACTGCTACTGTAGAACATCTATAAATTGGAAACTAATGTTCAGAAGTTCCTGAAACAACAGAGTACTGCTGCTACCACTGAACATCTACAGAAATAGGAAACTAATGCCACAGAAGTTCTGCAGCAACCAGGGTACTCACTGCTACACAGAACATCTACAGAAATAGGAAACAAATGCCACAGAAGTTCTGCAGCAACCGGGGTACTCACTGCTACCACAGAACATCTACAGAAATAGGAAACTAATGCTACAGAAGTTCTGCAGTAACAGGGGAACTCACTGCTACTGCAGAACATCTACAGAAATAGGAAACTAATGCCACAGATGTTCTGCAGTAACAGGGGTACTCACTGCAACCACAGAACATCTACAAAAATAGGAAACTAATGCCACAGAAGTTCTACAGTAACAGGAGTACTCTCTGGAACCACAGAACATCTACAGAAATAGGAAACTTATATCACAGAAGTTGTGCAGTAACAGGGGTACTCACTGCAACCACAGAACATCTAAAGGAATAGGAAACTAATGCAGCAGAAGTTATGCAGCAACAGGCATACTTACTGCTACCACAGAATGTCTACAGAAAAAGGAAACTAATGCCATAGAAGTTCTGCAGCAACAGGGGTACTCACTGCAAGTGCAGAACATCTACAGAAATAGGAAACTAATGCCACAGAAGTTCTGCAGCAACAGGGGTACTCACTGCTACCGCAGAACATCTACAGAAATAGGAAACTAATGGCACAGAAGTTCTACAGCAACAGGGTACTCACTGCTAATGCAGAACAACTACAGAAATAGGAAACTAATGCCACAGAAGTTCTGCAGCAACAGGGGCACTCACTGCTACCGCAGAACATCTACAGAAATCGGAAACTAATGCCACAGAAGTTCTGCAGTAAAAGGGTACACACTGGTACCACAGAACATCTAAAGAAAGAGGAAACTAATGCCACAGAAGGTCTGCAATAACAGGGTACTCGTTGCTACTGCAAAACATCTATAGGAATAGGAAACTAATGCCACAGATGTTCTTCAGCAACAGGGGTACTCACTGCTACCACAGAACATCTATAGAAATAGGAAACTAATGCCACAGAAGTTCTGCAGCAACAGGGGTACTCACTGCTAGTGCAGAACATCTACAGAAATAGGAAACGAATGCCACAGAAGTTCTGCAGCAACAGGGGTACTCACTGGTACCACAGAACATCTACAGAAATAGGAAACTAATGCCACAAAAGTTCTACAGCAACAGGGTACTCACTGCTACCACAGAACAACTACAGACACAGGAAACTATATGCAGAGAAGTTCTGCAGCAACAGGGGAAGTCACTGCTACTGCAGAACATCTACAGAAATAGAAAACTAATGCCACAGACATTCTACAGTAACAGGGTACTCACTGCTACCACAGAACATCTACAGAAATAGGAAACTAAAGCCATAGATGTTCTGCAGCAGCAGAGTACTCACTGTGATTGTAGAACATGAACAGAAATAGAAAACTAAAGCCACAGAAGCTCTGGAGTGACAGGGATACTTACTGCTTCTGCAGAACGTCTGCAGAAATAGGAAACTAATGCCACAGAAGTTCTGCAACAACAGGGGTACTCACTCCTACTGCAGAACATCTATACAAATAGAAAACTACTGCCACAGAAGTTCTGAAACAACAGGGGTACTCACTGCTACTGTAGAACATCTACAGAAATAGGAAACTAATGCCACAGAAGTTCTGCAGCAACAGGGGTACTCACTGCTACCACAGAACATCTATAGAAATAGGAAACTAATGCCACAGAAGTTCTGCAGCAACAGGGGTACTCACCGCTAGTGCAGAACATCTACAGAAATAGGAAACTAATGCCACAGAAGTTCTGCAGCAACAGGGGTACTCACTGGTACCACAGAACATCTACAGAAATAGGAAACTAATGCCACAGAACTTCTACAGCAACAGGGTACTCACTGCTACCACAGAACAACTACAGACACAGGAAACTAATGCCGCAGAAGTTCTGCAGCAACAGGGGAAGTCACTGCTACTGCAGAACATCTACAGAAATAGAAAACTAATGCCACAGACATTAACAGTAACAGAGGTACTCACTGCTACCACAGAACATCTACAGAAATAGGAAACTAATGCCATAGATGTTCTGCAGCAGCAAATACTCACTGTGATTCCAGAACATCAACAGAAATAGAAAACTAATGCCACAGAAGCTCTGGAGTGACAGGGATACTTACTGCTTCTGCAGAACGTCTGCAGAAATAGGAAACTAATGCCACAGAAGTTCTGCAACAACAGGGGTACTCACTCCTACTGCAGAACATCTATACAAATAGAAAACTAATGCCACAGAAGTTCTGCAGCAACCAGGGTACTCACTGCTACCACAGAATATCTACAGAAATAGGAAAATAATGCCACAGAAGTTCTGCAGCAACAGGGATACTTACAGCTACTGCAGAACATCTACAGAAATAGGAAACGAATGCCACAGAAGTTCTGCAACAACAGGTACTCACTGCTACTGTAGAACATCTATAGAAATTGAAACTAATGTTACAGAGTTCTGAAACAACAGAATCTAGCTGCTACCACTGAACATCTACAGAAATAGGAAACTAATGCCACAGAAGTTCTGCAGCAACCAGGGTGCCACTGCTGCATAGAACATCTACGAAACCAGGAAACTAATGCCACAGAAGTTCTGCAGCAGCAGGGGTACTCACTGCTACATAGAACAGCTACAGAAGGAAACTAATGCTACAAGTTCTGCAGTAACAGGGTTACTCCTGCTACTGCAGAACATCTACAGAAATAGGGAAACTAATGCCACAGATGTTCTGCAGTAACAGGGTACTCCTCTGCTACTACGAAACATCTACAGAAACTCAAGAGAAACTAATACACAAGTTCTGCAGCAACAGGGTATTCACTGCTACCAGAACATCTACAGAAACAAAACTAATGCCACAAGTTCTGCAGCAACAGAGGTAATCACTGCTACGAGAACATCTACATAAATAGGAAACCTATACCACAGAAGTTGTGCAGTAACAGGGTACTCACTGCTACACAGAACATCTAGAAATAGAAACTAATGCCACAAGTTCTACAGCAACAGGGTACTCACTGCTAGTGCTCAACATCTACAGAAATAGGAAACTAATGCCACAGAAGTTCTGAAGCAACAGGGGTACTCACTGCTACCGCAGAACATCTACAGAAATAGGAAGCAAATGCCACAGAAGTCCTGCAGTAACAGGGTACTCACTGCTACCACAGAATATCTAAAGAAAGAGGAAACTAATGCCACAGAAGGTCTGCAATAACAGGGTACTCAATGCTACTGCAGAACATCTTTAGAAATAGGAAACTAATGTCACAGATGTTCTTCAGCAACAAATTTTCGCTGCTACAGCAGAACATCTACAGAAATAGGAAACTAATGCCACAAGTTCTGCAGCAACAGGGGTACTCACTGTAGTGCAGAACATCTTCAGAAATAGGAAACTAATACCAAGTTCTGCAGTAAAAGGGTACTCACTGGTACCACAGAACATCTAAAGAAAGGAGGAAACTAATGCCTAGAAGGTCTGCAATAACAGGGTACTCGCTGCTACACATGAACATCTATTGAAATAAAAACTAATACCACAGATATTCTTCAGCAACAGAGTTACTCACTGCTACCATAGAACATCTATAGAAATAGAAAATAATGCACAAGTTCTGCAGCAACAGAGACTCTCCTGCTAGTGCAGGACATCTATAGAAAAACAAACTAATGCCACAGAAGTTCTGCAGCAACAGGGGACTCACTGCTACCACAGAACATCTACAGAAATAGGAAAAGTAATGCCACAGAAGTTCTACAGCAACAGGGTACTCACTGCTACCACAGAACAACCACAGAAACAGGAACCTAATGCCGCAGAAGTTCTGCAGCAACAGAAATTCACTGCTACTGCAGAACATCTACAAAACAAAAACTAATGCCATAGATGTTCTCATGACAGCAAGTACTCACTGTGATCAGAACATCTACAGAAATAGGAAACTAATGCCACAAGTTCTGGAGTAACAAGGGATGACTGCTTCTGCAGAGCGTCTACAGAAATAGAAACAAATGCCAGAAAGTTCTGCAACAACGGGGTACTCACTCCTGCCAGAACATCTATAGAAATAGGAAACTAGCATACAGAAGTTCTGAAACAACAAGAATGCTGCTGCTGCAGAACATCTGCAAAGAGGAAACTAATGCCACAAGTTCTGCAGCAACAGGGATACTCACACTACCGCAGAACATCTACAGAAATAGGAAACTAATCCACAGAAGTTCTGCAGCAACCAGGGTACTCACTGCTACCGCAGAACATCTACAGAAAGAGGAAGCTAATGCCACAGAAGTTCTGCAGCAACAGGGGTACTCACTGCTTCCACAGAACATCTACAGAAATAGGAAACTAATCCACAGAAGTTCTGCAACAACAGGGGTACTCTGCTAGTGCAGAACATCTACAGAAATAGGAAACTAATGCCATAGATGTTCTGCAGCAGCAGAGTACGTACTCACTGTGATCGCAGAACATCTACAGAAACAGGAAGCTAATGCCACAGAAGTTCTGCAGCAACAGAGGTACTCACTGCTTCCACAGAACATCTACAGAAATAGGAAACTAATACCACAGACGTTCTGCAGAAACAGAGTACTCACTGCTACAGCAGAACATCTACAAAAATAGGAAACTAATACAACAGAAGTTCTACAGCTACAGGGGTACTCTCTGCAACCTCAGAACATCTACAGAAATAGGAAACTTATACCACAGAAGTTGTGCAGTGACAGAGGTACTCACTGCAACAACAGAACATCTACAAAAATAGGACACTAATGCCACAGAAGTTCTACAGTAACAGGAGTACTCTCTGCAACCACAGATCATCTACAGAAATAGGAAACTTATATCACAGAAGTTGGCAGTAACAGGGGTACTCACTGCTACTGCAGAACATCTACAGAAATAGGAAACTAATGCCACAGATGTTCTGCAGTAACAGGGGTAGTCTCTCACTGCAGAACATCTACAGAAATAGGAAACTAATGCCACAGAAGTTCTGCAGCAAAAGGGTATTCACTGCTACCGCAGAACATCTATAGAAACAGGAAACTAATGCCACAGAAGTTCTGCAGCAACAGGGGTACTCACTGCTACCGCAGAATATCTACAGAAATAGAAAACCTATACCACAGAAGTTGTGCAGTAACAGGGCACTCACTGCTACCACAGAACATCTACAGAAATAGGAAACTAATGCCACAGAAGTTCTACAGCAACAGGGTACTCACTGATAGTGCAGAACATCTACAGAAATAGGAAACTAATGCCGCAGAAGTTCTGCAGCAACAGGGGAAGTCACTGCTACTGCAGAACATCTACAGAAATAGAAAACTAATGCCACAGACATTCTACAGTAACAGGGTACTCACTGCTACCACAGAACATCTACAGAAATAGGAAACTAATGCCATAGATGTTCTGCAGCAGCAGAGTACTCACTGTGATTGCAGAACATCTACAGAAATAGAAAACTAATTCCACAGAAGTTCTGGAGTAACAGGGATACTTACTGCTTCTGCAGAACGTCTACAGAAATAGGAAACTAATGCGCAAGTTCTGCAACAACAGGAGTACTCACTCCTGCACTGCGAACATCTATACAAATAGAAAACTAATGCCATAGAAGTTCTGAAAAAACAGGGGTACTCACTGCTACTGTAGAACATCTACAGAAATAGGAAACTAATGCCACAGAAGTTCTGCAGCAACCAGGGTACTCACTGCTACCACAGAATGTCTACAGAAATAGGAAACTAAAGCCACAGAAGTTCTGCAGCAACTGGGATACTTACTGCTACCGCAGAATATCTACAGAAATTGGAAACTAATGCCACAGAAGTTCTGCAACAACAGGGGTACTCACTGCTACTGTAGAACATCTATAGAAATTGGAAACTAATGTTACAGAAGTTCTGAAATAACAGGGGTACTCGCTGCTACCACTGAACATCTACAGAAATAGGAAACTAATGCCACAGAAGTTCTGCAGCAACCAGGGTACTCACTGCTACCGCAGAACATCTACAGAAATGGGAAACAAATGCCACAGAAGTTCTGCAGCAACCGGGGTACTCACTGCTACCACAGAACATCTACAGAAACAGGAAGCTAATGCCACAGAAGTTCTGCAGCAACAGGGGTACTCACTGCTTCCACAGAACATCTACAGAAATAGGAAACTAATGCTACAGAAGTTCTGCAGTAACAGGGGAACTCACTGCTACTGCAGAACATCTACTGAAATAGGAAACTAATGCCACAGATGTTCTGCAGTAACAGGGGTACTCTCTGCTACTGCAGAATATTTACAAAAATAGGAAACTAATGCCACAGAAGTTCTGCAGCAACAGGGTATTCACTGCTATCGCAGAACATCTACAGAAACAGGAAACTAATGCCACAGTAGTTCTGAAGCAACAGGGGTACTCACTGCTACCGCAGAACATCTACAGAAATAGGAAAGCTATACCACAGAAGTTGTGCAGTAACAGGGGTACTCACTGCTACCACAGAACATCTACAGAAATAGGAAACTAATGCCACAGAAGTTCTACAGCAACAGGGTACTCACTGCTAGTGCAGAACATCTACAGAAATAGGACACTAATGCCACAGAAGTTCTACAGCAACCCAGGGTACTCACTGCTACCGCACAGAACATCTACAGAAATAGGAAGCAAATGCCACAGAGTTCTGCAGTAACAGGGGTACTCACTGCTACAGAACATCTAAAGAAAGAGAAACTAATACTACAGAAGGTCTGCAATAACGGTACTCACTGCTACTGCAGAACATCTTTAGAAATGAGAAACTAATGCCACAGATGTTCTTCAGCAACAGGGGAATTTCGCTACCATAGAACATCTACAGAAAATAGAAACTAATGCCACAGAAGTTCTGCAGCAACAGGGGTACTCACTGCTAGTGCAGAACATCTACAGAAATAGGAAACTAATGCCACAGAAGTTCTGCAACAACAGGGGTACTCACTCCTACTGCAGAACATCTATAGAAATAGGAAACTAACACCACAGAAGTTGTGCAGTAACAGGGGTACTCACTGCAACCACAGAACATCTACAAAAATAGGAAACTAATGCCACAGAAGTTCTACAGTACCAGGTGTACTCTCTGCAACCACAGAACATCTACAGAAATAGGAAACTTATATCACAGAAGTTGTGCAGTAACAGGGGTACTCACTGCAACCACAGAACATCTACAGGAATAGGAAACTAATGCAACAGAAGTTATGCAGCAACAGGCATACTTACTGCTACCACAGAATGTCTACAGAAATAGGAAACTAATGCCACAGAAGTTCTGCAGCAACAGGGGTACTCACTGCAAGTGCAGAACATCTACAGAAATAGGAAACTAATGCCACAGAAGTTCTGCAGCAACAGGGGTACTCACTGCTACCGCAGAACATCTACAGAAATAGGAAACAAATACCACAGAGTTCTACAGCAACAGGGTACTCACTGCTAATGCAGAACATCTACGAAATAGAAACTAATACCACAGAAGTTCTGCAGCAACAGGGGTACTCACTGCTACCTCAGAACATCTACAGAAATCGGAAACTAATGCCACAGAAGTTCTGCAGTAAAAGGGTACTCACTGGTACCACAGAACATCTAAAGAAAGAGGAAACTAATGCCACAGAAGGTCTGCAATAACAGGGTACTCACTGCTACTGCAGAACATCTATAGGAATAGGAAACTAATGCCACAGATGTTCTTCAGCAACAGGGGTACTCACTGCTACCACAGAACATCTATAGAAATAGGAAACTAATGCCACAGAAGTTCTGCAGCAACAGGGGTACTCACTGCTAGTGCAGAACATCTATAGAAATAGGAAACTAATGCCACAGAAGTTCTGCGGCAACAGGGGTACTCACTGGTACCACAGAACATCTACATCAATAGGAAACTAATGCCACAGAAGTTCTACAGCAACAGGGTACTCACTGCTACCACAGAACAACTTCATGACACAGAAACTAATGCATGAGTTCTGCAGCAACAGGGAAGTCACTGCTACTGCAGAACATCTACAGAAATAGAAAACTAATACCACAGACATTCTACAGTAACAGGGTACTCACTGCACCACAGAACATCTACAAATAGAAACTAATGCCATAGATGTTCTGCAGCAGCAGAAGTACTCCACTGTGATTGCAGAACATCTACAGAAATAGAAAACTAATGCCACAGAAGCTCTGGAGTAGCAGGGATACTTACTGCTGCAGAACGTCTGCGAAATAGGAAACTAATACCACAAGTTCTGCAACAACAGGGGTACTCACTCCTACAGAACATCTATACAAATAAACTAATGCCACAAGTTCTGAAACAACAGGAATTTCACACTGCTACTGTAGAACATCTACAGAAATAGGAAACTAATGCCACAGAAGTTCTGCAGCAACCAGGGTACTCACCTACCACAGAATGTCTACAGAAATAGAAAATAATGCCACAGAAGTTCTGCAGCAACAGGATACTTACTGCTACTGCAGAACATCTAGAAATAGGAAACTAATGCCACAAGTTCTGCAACAAGAGGGTACTCACTGCTACTGTAGAACATCTATAGAAGTGGAAACTAATGTTACAAGTTCTGAAACAACAGGGTACTCGCTACTACCACTGAACATCTACGAAATGGAAACTAATGCCACAAGTTCTGCAGCAACAGAGTACCCACTGCTACACTTAGAACATCTACAGAAATAAGGAAACTAATGCACAAGTTCTGCAGCAACTTGGGGTACTCACTGCTACCATACAGAACAGCTACAGAAATAGAAACTAATGCTACAGAAGTTCTGCAGTAACAGGGTTACTCACTGCTACTGCAGAACATCTACAGAAATAGAAACTAATGCCACAGATGTTCTGCAGTAACAGGGTACTCTCTGCTACTGCAGAACATCTACAAATAGAAACTAATGCCACAAGTTCTGCAGCAACAGGGTATTCACTGCTACCGCAGAACATCTACAGAAACAGGAACTAATGTGCCACACAAGTTCTGCAGCAACAGGGGTAATCATCGCTACTGCAGAACATCTATAAAACAGGAACCCATAACTACAGAAGTTGTGCAGTAACAGGGGTACTCACTGCTACCACAGCACATCTACAGAAATAGGAAACTAATGCCACAGAAGTTCTACTGCAACAGGGTACTCACTGCTAGTGCTGAACATCTGAAATAGGAAACTAATGCCAGAAGTTCTGCAGCAACAGGTACTCACTGCTACCAGCAGAACATCTACAAAAATAGGAAGCAAATGCCACAGAAGTTCTGCAGTAGACAGGGTACTCACTGCTACCACAGAACATCTAAAGAAAGTTGAAACTAATGCCACAGAAGGTCTGGAATAACAGGGGTACTCAATGCTACTGCAGAACATCTTTTAGAAATAGGAAACTAATGCCACAGATGTTCTTCCAGGAACAGGAATTTTCGCTGCTTACCAGCCGAACATCTACAGAAATAGAAACTAATGTCTGAAGTTCTGCAGCAACAGGGTACTCACTGCTAGTGCAGAACATCTTCAGAAATAGGAAACTAATGCCACAGAAGTTCTGCAGTAAGCGAATACTCACTGGTACCACAGAACATCTAAAGAAAGAGGAAAGTAATGCCACAGAAGGTCTGCAATAACAGGGTACTCGCTGCTACTGCAGAATATCTATTGAAATAGGAAACTAATGCCACAGATATTCTTCAGCAACAGGGGTACTCACTGCTACCACAGAACATCTATAGAAATAGGAAACTAATGTCACAGAAGTTCTGCAGCAACAGGGGAATTCACTGCTACTGCAGAACATCTACAGAAATAGAAAACTAATGCCACAGACTTTCTACAGTAACAGGGTACTCTCTGCTACCACAGAACATCTACAGAAATAGGAAACTAATGCCATAGATGTTCTGCAGCAGCAGAGTACTCACTGTGATTACAGAACATCTACAGAAATAGAAAACTAATGCCTCAAAGTTCTGGAGTAACAGGGATACTTACTGCTTCTGCAGAACGTCTACAGAAAATAGGAAACTAATCACAGAAGTTCCTGCAACCACAGGGGTACTCACTCTACTGCAGAACATCTAAACAAATAGAAAACTAATGCCACAGAAGTTCTGCAACAACAGGGGTACTCTCTGCTCTATAGAACATGTATAGAAATTGAAACTTATGTTACAGAAGTTCTGAAACAACAAGAGTACTGCTACCACTGAACATCTACAGAAGTAGGAAACTAATACCACAAGTTCTGCAGCAACAAGGTACCGCTCCTGCACAGAACATCTACAGAAATAGGAAACTAATGCCACAGAAGTTCTGCAGCAACTCAGGTACTCATTGCTACCGCAGAACATCTACAGAAATAGGAAATAATGCTGATAGTAGTTCTGCAGTAACGGGGTACCTACTGCTACTGCAGAACATCTACTAGAAATAGGAAACTAATGCCACAGATGTTCTGCAGTAACAAGGGTACTCTCTGCTACTGCAGAACATCTGACAAAAGGAAAACTAGTGCCACTGAAGTTCTGCAGCAACAGGGTATTCACTGCTACCACCAGAACATCTACAGAAACAGGAAACTAATGCAAGTTCTGCAGCAACAGGGGTACTCACTGCTGCAGAACATCTGAAATGAAACCTATACCACAGAGTTGTGCAGTAACAGAGTACTCACTGCTACCACAGAACATCTACAGAAATAGGAAACTAATGCCACAGAAGTTCTACAGCAACAGAGTACTCACTGCTAGTGCAGAACATCTACGAAATAGAAACTAATGCCACAGAAGTTCTGCAACCAATAGGTACTCACTGCTCACATAGAACATCTACAGAAATAGGAAGCAAATGTCACAGTTCTGCAGTAACAGGGTACTCACTGCTACAGAACATCTAAAGAAAGAGAAACTAACTGACACAGAGGTCTGCAATAACAGGGTACTACACTGCTACTGCAGAGACATCATGAGAAATAGGAAACTAATGCCACAGATGTTCTTCAGCAACAGAGGTACTCGCTGCTACAGAAGAACATCTACAGAAACAGGAAACTAATGAGACAGAAGTTCTGCAGCAACAGGGGTACTCACTGCAGTGCAGAACATCTACAGAAATAGGAAACTAATGCCACAGTTCTGCAGCAACAGGGGAACTCACTGCTACTGCAGAACATCTACAAAAATAGGAAACTAATGCCACAGGTTCTACAGCAACAGGGTACTCACTGCTACCACAGAACAACTACAGAAACAGAAACTAATGCCACAGAAGTTCTGCAGCAACAGGGGCAGTCACTGCTACTGCAGAACATCTACAGAAATAGGAAACTAATGCCACAGACATTCTACAGCAACAGGGTACTCACTGCTACCACAGAACATCTACAGAAATAGGAAACTAATACCATAGATGTTCTGCAGCAACAGAGTACTCACTGTGATCATAAGAACATATACAGAAATAGAAAACTAATTCCACAGAAGTTCCGGAGTCACAGGGGATACTTACTGCTTCTGCAGAAGTCTGCAAATAGGAAACTAATGCCAGAGAAGTTCTGCAACAACAGAGGTACTCCTCCGACTGCAGAACATCTATACAAATAGGAAACTAACCACAAATTTCTGAAACAACAGAATTACTCACTGCTACTGTAGAACATCTATAGAAATAGGAAACTAATGCAAAAGTTATGCAACAACATGGATACTTACCTGCTACCACAGAATGTCTACAGAAATAGAAACTAATGCCACAAGTTCTGCAGCAACAGGGATACTTACTGCTACCATAGAACATCTACAGAAACTGGGAAACTATGCCACAGAAGTTCTGCAACAACAGAATTACTCACTGCTGTGGGGCATCTATGAAATCGAACTGTTTCACAGAAGTTCTGAAACAACTTAGGGGTGCTAAGCTGCTACCACTGAACATCTAGAAATAGAAACTAATGCACAAGAAGTTCCCCAAGTAACAGGGGTACTCACTGCTACTGGAACATCTACAGAAATAGGAAACTAATGCCAAAGATATTCTGCAGTAACAGGGTACCTCTACACAGCAGAACATCTACAGAAATAGGAAACTAATGCCACAGAAGTTCTGCAGCAACAGGTTATTCACTGCTACCACACAAATCTGCAAACAGAAACTAATGCCACAGATGTTCTGCAGCAACAGGGGTACTCACTACCCCGCCAGAACATCTACAGAAATAGGCTACAGAGTTTGTGCAGTAACAGGGGTACTCACTGCTACCACAAACATCTGAAATAAAACTAATGCCACAGTTCTGCAACACAGAGTCTCACTCTACCCAGAACATATACAAATAGAAAACAACAAGTTCCAAAACAACAAAAGGTACTCACTGCTATAGAACATCCACAGAAATAGAAACTAATGCCACAGTTCTACGCAACAAAATTGCTCACTGCTACCACAGAATGTCTGAAATAGGAAAATAATGCCACAAGTTCTGCAGCAACAAGGATACCACTACAGAACATCTACAGAAATAGGAAACTAATGCCACAAGTTCTGCAACAAGAGAATACTCCTGCTACTGTAGAACATCTAGAGAAATTAAACTAATGTTACAAGTTCTGAAACAACAGAAGTACTAGCTGCTACCACTGAACATCTAGAAATAAATAATGCCACAAGTTCTGCAGCAACCAGGTACCCTACACACATAGAACATCTAGAAATAGGAAACTACTGCACAAGTTCTGCAGCAACGGGTACTCACTGCTACCGCAGAACAGCTGAAATAAAACTAATGCCACAAGTTCTGCAGTAACAGGTTACTCCTGCTACAGAACATCTGAAAAGGAAACTAATACCACAGATGTTCTGCAGTAACGAGGTACTCTCTGCTACTACAGAACATCTGAAATAGGAAACTAATGCCACAAGTTCTGCAGCAACAGGGTATTCCTGTTCCGCCAGAACATCTACGAAAACAAAACTAATGCCACAGAAGTTCTGCAACAACAGGGGTAATCACTGCCACCGCAGAACATCTACAGAAATGAAACCTATACCACAAGTTGTGCAGTAACAGGGGTACTCACTACCACAGAACATCTACGAAATGGAAACTAATGCCACAGAAGTTCTACAGCAACAGGTACTCACTGCTAGTGCTGACATCTGAAATAGGAAATAATCCACAAGTTCTGCAGCAACAGGCTACTCACTGCTACAGAGAACATCTACAGAAATAAAGCAAATGCCACAGAAGTTCTGCAGTAACAGGGTACTCACTACTACCACAGAACATCTAAGAAAGAGAAACTAATGCCACGAAGGTCTGCAATACAGGTACTCAATGCTACAGACATCTTTAGAAATAGGAACAATACCACAGATAATTTCAGCAACAGGGGCATAGCTACTACACGAGCATCTACAGAAATAGAAACTAATGCCACAAGTTCACCGACAACAGGGGTACTCACTGCTAGTGCATAACATCTTCAGAAATAGAAATAATGCCACAGAAGTTCTGCAGTAGCGAACCACTGGTACAGAACATCTAAAGAAAGAAACTAATGCACAGAAGGGTCTGCAATAATTTTCGCTGCTACTGCAGAACATCTATTGAAATAGGAAACGTCTTGCAGATATTCTTCAACAACAGGGGTACCTGCTACACAGAACATCTATAGAAATAGGAAACTAATGTCACAGAAGTTCTGCAACAACGAGTACTCACTGCTAGTGCAGGACATCTGAAAAAGGAAACTAATGCCACAAGTTCTGCAACAACAGGGGTACTCACTGCTACACAGAACATCTCAAATAGGAAACTAATGCCACAGGATACAGCAACAGGGTACTCCTGCTACCAGAACAACAGAAACAGAAACTAATGCCATGAAGTTCTGCAGCAACAGAAATTCACTACTGCAGAACATCTACAGAAATGAAAACTAATGCCACAGACTTTCTGCAGTAACAGGGCTCTCTGCTACCACAGAACATCTACAGAAATAGAAACAATGCCATAGATGTTCTGCAGCAGCAGGTACTCCTGTGATCCAGAACATCTACGAAATAGAAAACTAATGCCACAGAAGTTCTGGGTAACAGGGATACTGCTTCTGAAACGAGCGACAGAAAAGCAAACTAATGCCACAGAGTTCTGCAACAACAGGTACTCACTCCTACTCGAACATCTAAACAAATAAATAATGCCACAGAGTTCTGCAACAACAGGGTACTCTCTGCTGTGGGAACATCTATAAGTGGAAACTAATGTTACAGAAGTTCTGAAACAACGGTACTCGCTACCACTGAACATCTACAAAGTAGGAAACTAATTCCACAAGTTCTGCAGCAACCAGGGTACTCACTGCTACATAGAACATCTACAGAAATAGAAACTAATGCCGGTTCTGCAGCACGCGGGTACTCCTGCTACAGAACATCTACAGAAATAGAAACTAATGCTACAGAAGTTCTGCAGCAACAAGGTACTCCTGCTACTACAGAACATCTAAAATAGAAACTAATGCCACAAAGTTCTGCAGCAACAGGGTATTCACTGCTGCACAGACATCTACAAAACAGGAAACCAATACCACAAGTTCTGCAGCAACAGACTCACTGCTCCAGCGAACATCTACGAAATAGAAACCTATACCACAGAGTTGTGCAGTAACGATTGCCACCACCACAGAACATCTACAGAAATAGGAAACAATGCCACAAGTTCTACAGCAACAGGGTACTCACTGCTAGTGAAACATCTACAAATAGGAAACTAATATACAAGTTCTGCAACAATGATGCTCACTGCTACATAGAACATCTGAGAAATAGGGCTAAATGTCACAGAAGTTCTGCAGTAACAGGGCTCACTACACCACAGAACATCTAAGAAAGAAACTAATGCCACAGAAGGTCTGCAATAACAGGGTACTCACTGCTGCAGAACATCATAGAAATAGGAAACTAATGCCACAGATGTTATTCAGCAACGGTGCTCCTGCTACACAAGAACATCACAGAAATAGAAACTAATGCCACAGAAGTTCTGCAGCAACAGGTACTCACTGCTAGTGCAGAACATCTTCAGAAGCGACTAATGCCGAGTTCTGCAGCAACAGGGGTACTCCTTACTGCAGAACGTCTGAAATAAAGGCTTCATGCTGGGGTTCTACAGCAACAGGGTACTCACTGTACCACAGAACAACTACAGAAACAGAGCTAAAGCCACGAAGTTCTGCAGCAACAGGGGCAGTCACTGCTACAGAACAACTACAGAAATAGGAAACTAATGCCACAGACATTCTACAGTAACAAATACTCCTGCTACGAACTCTAAAGAAACGAAACTAATGCCATAGATGTTCTGCAGCAGCAGAAATACTCACTATGATAAGAAGATATACAAATGAAACTAATGCCACAGAGTTCTGGAGTCACAGGATACTCACGCTGCAAACGTCTACAGAAATAGGAAACTAATGCCAGAGTTCTGCAACAACAGAGTCTCACTCGACTGCAACATATATACAAAATAGGAAACTAACATAAATTTCTGAAACAACAGAGCTCACTGCCATGTAGAACATCTATAGAAACAGGAAACTAATGCAACGAAGTTATACAACAACATGAATGACTGCTACCACAGAATGTCTACAGAAATGGAAACTAATAACACACAAGTTCTGCAGCAACAGGGATGCCTACATAGAACATCTACAGAAATAAAACTAATACCACAGAAGTTCTGCAACAACAGAATTACTCCACTTTCTTTACTATAGAACATCTATAGAAATGAGTAATGCTACAGAAGTTCTGAAACAACAGGGGTATAAAAGCTGCTACCACTGAACATATACAAAATAGAAACTAATGCCACAAGTGCACAGTAACAGAATACACTCACTGCAGAACATCTGAAAATAGAAACTAATGCCACAGATATTCTGCAGTAACAGTGGTACTCTCTACTACCAAACATCTGAAATAGAAACTAATAACACAAAGTTCTGCAGCAACAGGTTATTCCTGCTACCACAGAACATCTACAGAAACAAAACCAATACCACAGATGTTCTGCAGCAACAGGGGTACTCACTGCAGGAACATCTACAGAAAGAAGAAACCTATACCACAGAAGTTGTGCAGTAACGGGGTACTCACTGCTACCACAGAACATCTAAGACAGAAACTAATGCCACAGAACACACAGCAACAGAATTATCACTGCTTCATGAACATCTGCAGAAATAAAACCTATACCACAGATTGTGCAGTAACAGGGTACTCACTGCTACATGGAACATCTACAGAAATAAACTAATGCCACAGATGTTCTTCAACAGAAAGGTACTAGCTGCTACACAGAGACATCTACGAAATGGAACTAATGCCACAAGTTCTGCAACAGGGTACTCACTGCTAGTGCAGAACATCTTCAGAAATAGGAAACTAATGCCACAGAGTTCTGCAGTAGCGATTTCACTGGTACACAGAACATCTAAAGAAGAAACTAATGCAAGTTCTGCAGCAACAGAGTACTGCTACTGGAACATCTACAAATAAGAAACTAATACCACAGACTTTCTGCGTAACAGGGTGCTCTGCTACCACAGAACATCTACAGAAATAGGAAATAATGCCACAGATGAGCTGCAGCAACAAGTACTCACTATGATTCCAGAACATCTAGAAATAAACTAATGCCACAAGTTCTGGAGTAACGGGATACTTTTGTACAAACGTCTGAAAATAAACTAATGCAAGTTCTGCAACAACAGGGGTACTCTCTACTGCGAACATCTAACCAAATAGAAACTAATGCCACAGAGTTCTACAGAAAGGGCTCTCTACTATAGAACATCTATAGTAATTGAAACTAATGTTGCAGTTCTGAAACAACAGAAATTTTCGCTGCCACTGAACATCTACAAGTGAAACTAATTCCACAGTTCTGCAACAACAAATTGCTCACTGCACATAGAACATCTAAGTAGGAAACTAATGCCACAGGTTCTGCAGCAACCAGATACTCACTACTGCATAGAACTTACAGAGAAAGAGGAAATAATACTACAGAAGTTCTGCAGTAACAGAAGTACTCACTGCTACTACAGCATCTACTGAAATGAAAAATGCACTCAAGTTCTGCAACAACAGGTATTCACTGCAGACATCTACAAAAACAAAACTATGACACAAGTTCAGCAGCAACAGAGTCTCACTGCTACCGCAGAACATCTGAAATAGGAAGCAAATGTCACGAAGTTCTGCAGTAACAGGTACTCACTGCTACCACAGACATCTAAGAAAGAAAATAATGCCACAAGGTCTGCAATAACAGGGTACTCACTGCTGCAGAACATCATAGAAATAGAAACTAATGCCACAGATATTTATTCAGCAACAGAATTTTCCGCTGCTACCGCAGAACATCTACAGAAATAGGAAACTAATGCCACAGAAGTTCTGCAACGGCGGGTACTGCTCTGGTGCAAAACATCTACAGAAATAGGAAACTAATGCCACAAGTTCTGCAACAACAGGGGTACTCCTGCAGAACATCTAAAAATAAAACTAATGCCACAAGTTCTACAGCAACAGGTACTCCTGCTACAACAACTACAGAAACGAAACTAATGCCACAAGTTCTGCAGCAACAGGGGCAGTCACTGCTACTGCAGAACATCTACAGAAATAAAACTAATGCCACAGCATTCTACAGTAACAGGGTACTCACTGCTACCACAGACATCTACAGAAATAGGAAACTAATGCCATAGTGTTCTGGCAGAAGTACTCACTGTGACATGAAGATATCAGAAATGAAAACCAATGCCACAAGTTCTGAGTCACGGATACTTACTGCTTCTGAATGTCTACAAAAGGAAACTAATGCAGAGGTTCTGCAACAACAGGGTACTCACTCCGACTGAACATCTATACAAATAGAAACAACGCCACAAATTTCTGAAACAACAGAGTACTCACTGCTACTGTAGAACATCTATGAAATAGAAACTAATGCAACAGGCGTTATGCAGCAACATAGATGCTGCACCACAGAATGTCTCTGCAGAAATGAAACTAATGCCACAGAGTTCTGCAGAATACTGCTACATAGAACATCTACAGAAATAGGAGGCAATGCCAGAAGTTCTGCAACAACAGATACTCACTGCTACATAGAACATCTATAGAAATCGGAAACTAATGCTACAGAAGTTCACAAAACAACGAGTACCTGCTACCACTGAACATCTACAGAAATAGGAAACTAATACCACAAGTTCTGCAGTAACAGGTACTCACTGCTGCAGCGCATCTAAATAGGAAACTAATGCCACAGATGGCTGCAGTAACAGTGGTATCTCTGCTACAGGACATCTACAGAAATAAAACTAATGCCACAGAGTTCTGCAGCAACAGATTATTCACTGCTACCACAGAACATATACAGAAACAGGAAACTAATACCACAGATGTTCTGCAACAACAAGAATTCTCACTTGCCATAGAACATCTACAGAAATAAACATATACCACAGAAGTTGTGCAGTAACAGGGGTACTCTGCTACCACAGAATCTACAAACAGGAAACTAATGCCACAAAGTTCTGCAGCAACAAGGTACTCACTGCTTCCATGAACATCTGCGAAATAAAACCTATACCACAGAGTTGTGCAGTAACAGATACTCCTGCACCCAAGAACATCTACAGGAAAAGAAACTAATGCCACAGAAGTTCTGCAGCAACAGAGTACTCTCTGCTTGCAGAACATCTAAATAGGAAACAAATGCCACAAGTTCTGCAGTAACAGGGTACCTGCTACCGCAGAACATCTGCAAGAAATAGGAAACTTATGCCACAGAAGTTCTGCAATATAAGGGGTACTCTCTGCTGCAGAACATTTATAGAAATAGGAAACTAATACCACAAGTTCTGCAGCAACTGGGATACTACTACACATAGAATATCTAAAGAGGTGGAAACTAATGCCACAAGTTCTGCAACAACAGGGGTACTCTACTACTGTGAACATCTATAGAAATTGGAAATAATGTTACAGAAGTTCTGAAATAACAGGGTACTCGCTACTACCACTGAACATCTACAGAAATAGGAAAATAATACCACAGAGTTCTGCAGCAACCAGGGTACTCACTGCTACACAGAACATCTGAAATGAAACAAATGCACAAGTTCTGCAGCAACGGGTACTCACTGCTAGCACAGAACATCTAGAAACAGAGCTAATGCCAAAAGTTCTGCAACAACAGGGTACTCAGTGCTTCCACAGAACATCTACAGAAATAGGAAACTAATGCTACAAGTTCTGCAGTAACAGGGAACTCACGCCTGCAGAACATCTACTGAAATAGGAAAACTAATTACCACAGATGCTGCAACAACAAGAGTACTCTGCAGAATATTTAAAATAAAAACTAATGCCACAGAAGTTCTGCAACATAGAGTGTTCACTGCTACGCAGAACATCTACAAACAGGAAACTAATGCCACAGTAGTTCTGAAGCAACAGGGTACTCACTGCAGTGAACATCTACAGAAATAGGAAAGCTATACCACAAGTTGTGCAGTAACAGAACTCCTGCTACCACAAACATCTACGTGAAATAATGCCACAGAAGTTCTACAGCAACAGGGTACTCATAAGTGCAGAACATCTACGAAATAGGACACTAATGCCACAGAAGTTCTACAGCAACAGGGGTACTCACTGCTACCGCAGAACATCTACGAAATAGGAACCAAATGCCACAGAAGTTCTGCAGTAACAGGGTACTCCTGCTACCACAGAACATCTAAAAAAGAAAACTAATGCCACAGGGGCGGCAGGCGGGTGGATGCTGTCGCCACCGCCGCGGGGAGCGGGTGGAGGGGCTTCGGGTGGGGGGACACTAGACACCAGGAGATGCGGGGGGAGTTGTGCTGTGACATTCTGCCCGCTGATCGGGCTTTACGTCCACTGGACCACCAGGGAGGTATTCGGGTTGGGGAGGGTTATATCTGCCCGTGATCGGGCACTGGGGGTTCACAGGTTCTGCCCGCGATTGGGCACTGGGGGTTCATACAGGTTCCGCCCACGATCGGGCACTGGGGGTTCATATAGGTTCTGCCCGTGATCGGGCTGTGGGAGATGTGTGAGGGGGACATGTATGTGTTCTGCCCGCGATCGGGCTGTGGGAGATGTGTGGGGGGGGTTCATGTACCTGTACTGCCCGCGATCGGGCTGGTGGGGGGGCACAGAGACCGAGTTGGGGGCCAGCCAGGGATGGCAGCTGCTGTGTTGCGCCCTGCAATGCAGAAGCTCACCTGTGGGTGGCCCTCAACTTAAGCCTTTTTTTTTTGGCTCAAGCTTGTGCGGGCGCAGGTTGGGGGTTGCGCATGCACAACTCGCGCCAGCCATTTGAATATCGGGGTTGCGCAGGTTATGCATGGATCCTCCCCCTCCTGTTGAGCATGCATTCATTTGCATTGCTCTCTTGCGCAACCTGTTGCCAGTGGCATAACTGCCTCCTGCTGAATATCGCAGAATGGCGCATTTTGGACTTGAGCATGCGCAACCCTGTTGCGCATGGCGCAACCCTTTTGAATATCTGGGCCAATGTGTTCTAATTGAAAATGAATAATGTAACTGCTTTGTGGGTATGGGAACAAATGTGAAAGGGGCAAAGTGTTTAAATAAAATAAATGCTTTGATCCTGGCTGCACCAGTAAAATGTTGGGACTCAGAGAGATGATCTGCCTACTGCAAGGCATCCTTAAACACTGTCAGCAGCGACAGGCACGAGGACTGAGAAATTTACTTTTTCTGGGCAGCAACAGCAAGAACACACTAGTGGATACTGAACTGTTGGGGCATTTGAGTAAATATTTTTGTTTATTCTGGCTGCACCAGGACTTTATTTGGGACTGTATCAGATCTGCTTAAGGGACTGTGTGTTAAACAGCCATTTTCAAGCAGTAACAGCCAATTGGAAAGCTAGAATGTTTAATCCAGGACTTGTGGGACATTAGCCAAAGCTCATGAGAAACTACCAAGTGCTCATGGGGAACTGCAGGGATCTAATTTCGGGTGCCAAAACAGATAACCAACCGTGCATCAAGTGAGGTTCATGCATAATTCATTTTCTTGACTGACAAGCCCTCCAGCCAATCAGAGGCCAAGAACCCAATAGCTTCAGCCGTTTATGAGCCTCAGGAGAGCCCCATAAAAGACTGTGTTTTCAGCATTTTTCCAGACTCAGACGGAAGCCCCCCACAGGGGTGGAGGCTGAGGCCCCCAGCCATGCAACTGGACCAGATGATCCAGTTAAACCCCTCCACCTAGGGGGTGGTTAGTGATTTATTAGCAGTAACAGTTTAAAGTAATTTAGTTTATGCAGAACCTACTACCCTGGGGGTTGCCAGAATGTCCTCCAGGTGCTAGCCCTTCCTTCCACATCAGGGAAAGATGTGGACCTGCAACATCAAGCCAGTAGCGAGAGAGCAGATTTCACCTCAGTTGTGAGAGAAAACTGAAGACATCAGGAGCCTTGGTTGTGGAGATCCTACTATGAGGAGCCTGAGTGAGTACTGATGTACCCCCAGTGCAAGAATGAAAGAAAGTGCTTATCTGGTGCTGCCAATGCCCTCAATGATTGTACTGGTTTGTACTGCACATATGGTCTGCACCCTGCTGCACCTAACCTTACCCCAGCATGGGTGGACCCCTTATGGATCTTGTGCTGTTTTGAGACAGACAAATTGGTCTGCACCTTGCATCTGCTGCACCTGTCTTACCCACTGCAGATGGACCTGACTATTTTGGGGGACCTAGATGAGCCCAGCATATCATATAAATGTGCTAATATGCGTTGTCTGCTATGGAGTCTACAGGACTGGAAGGGGAGCACTCAGTACCGGGGCTCAACCTGACTTTGCCTGGGAGGTCCAGTATTTTCTGAATTGTCAGGTCAGGATGTCCAGTAGAGCTGTAGTTTATAGCATTTTCCACAAATAGGACTGAGACCCCAAGTCTATTGAAGTTGACTTCAGTAATCTGGAAATGACTCTTCTTATGCAAACAGACCAGGACGACCAACCCGGCCCCTGGTTAAAGATGCTATCCCTTCATTGATTGTACCAGATGTGTCTGAAATATAAATGTGCAGAATGTACCAAAATATATAAATGTGATGGATTTTCAGAAAGAAACCACTGATTTCCAAACCCAGTGTACCCGGCTGGCTACACCTACCGAGTGTGTCCAACTGCAACATGCAGGGCAATCCCTGCATGTGGTCTTGGATTTCAATGACTGTAAATAGTTTTATCTGCCTAATTGTTTTCAAGTTCAAGCACCGATTCTTTCTTGAATCAAGCTGGCCAACAAACAGATGCACTGTCCACCAGGTTTGCAACCATCAAGGGGAGGAAAGGGAAAATTGTTTAACCAGGAAAGGCACACCAAGCTGGAACCTGTCTCCAGGTGTGACCTGGGAGCACAGGGAAGTTAAGTGACTTGCTCAGGGCACACAGTATGCAAGTGGGAGCTGATGGGATTCAAACCCAGGTATCCGGGTTTGCAGCTCAGTGCTCTTAACCACTATGCTGTACTGCTTCCAAGGGACTGTCTTGGTAATTGGGTACCCACATTTAAATGTCTGGAATTATAGGGTCCCATGCTAAGTTTGGGGAACTGGTACCAAACTGTGGGTAAAATGATACTGTGGTTCCATCTGATTAAATGCAGTTAGTTAGATAGCCAGGAATCTGATCATCTAGGTTGGCATAATGTGATTTCTGGTTTGTCTAACAGGTATCCACCCAGCTGGAGGGTCTTCACCAGCACAAACCCAAAGACTCTAAATCCTCTGTACATACTGTAAATAATAATGATACTGATTGCACAGCCTCTACTCTTTCAGTTTCTCCATTCCTAAGCCCTAATCCCCTGTAAATAAATTGCTATTGTTTCAAATGATGGTGTTGTGGGCATATTATTAGAGAGAGTCATTACATGTAAAATGTCTGAAACATAGGGGAATGTCTATCGGGTCATGTCTTGAGGTGGCTAATGGTTACAGTGGGGGGTATGACATCCCAAGGGGTATACCAGGTAACAGCTAATACATTTCAAAGCTAAACAAAGGGTGGAGGCACTGCGCAAAGGTAATATTATGGAAAAGAACCCGTTTTAAAATAAATCTGGGAACCCAGGCCCCTCACCCTTGTATGGGCCCATGATGCAGGGGCAGTAACTTTAGGAGTAGCACCACCTAGGGGATTACGTATGCAATGCCATGCAGCATTTTATTATCTCCATCTGTTTCTGCTAGTACAGCTATCAAGCACACTGTGGCACAGTGAGGAGCGCACCAGCTGGAAACATGTTGCTGTGTCTTACTGGCATGAGAGGTCCATCACCTACACCCCCCGTTGCTCACAATGGAGTCAGCCATGTGTGTCTTTACTACCCCAACCCCTCCCAATTCTGCTACCCAGTGGTAATGTCACAGCAGAAGCTGCCAGTGCCAGACAGTGTGTCTATGTACCACACACATCCCGTCGGACAGAGGCACTCCAGCTGTCAGTGTCCTGGCAGCACCACAGGGATACCCACCCTCTCCACAGATCACCGACATTTCACTGCATGGGTACAGAAATGTGAGCATGCCGCCTTGTCCATAAATCCCCAAATGTTGCCCACAGTCCTATCGTACCACTCGCATGTGACCTGGTCAGAGCAGGAACCATGGACTTCAGTGACTGTGTGAGGCTGTGCTCAGCATGCAACCAGAGTTCATGGCTTCCCCCTTCTGACATCAAAGCAGTGACAGACAGAAGCCATGCCACCAGTGTCCTGAGAGAGAGAGAGAGAGAGAGAGAGGGGAGACACACACACAGTGGGGCACCCTGCAGCTACCTCCTGTAAAGGCCACCCCACGTAGACCAAGAACCACGAGGTGTGCAAATACAGCCGCAGGTTATGGGAATCCATGTGCGCCCCTTATGCCGTGTCTCTCTCTCTCTGCATCGCTCCCTGGTGCACAGTCTGTGTCTGTTGCTGCTGACTAGAGCAGACAGTAATTCAGGGAGAACACTGCTGAATTTCTGTATACTGCAGAAAGCGAGAGAGAGAGAGACACACATAGACAGTCACACAGGATATGGCAGCAGCTGTGGAACTATGAATGTCTGTGTCTCCCCAATCTAGTGTCACTCTTGCTCTGTTTCTCTCTCTCTCTTTCTGTCTTGCCTGACAGATGGCTCAGTACAAGAGCCAGTTCCCAGATACAGCAGCGTGCAGCAGCTGCGCTTCACAGTGACTCTCTGTGAAGCCATAATGAATTGTTCCTCTGATACATTACTTGTTTTTTTTATATGTGTGGTGTGCAAAACATCATGATGAGTTGCTTATGTTGATTCGGCAGTGTCAGCAGTGTATACGTAGCAGCAATTCAGTACTGTCGGCACTAAAGCATTTGTGGTGATGGCAGAACACATAAAAAAGTCCCTATGTTTTCATCACTTAATCATGCTTTCCTTGTATTTTTTTCACCTCTGGTTACACCCCATGTTATAAATACAATACCCCACTCCAGGGTATGTGGTTATTGGGGATTGATCAACACCACGGGCACTGTGAGGACACTCAGCCTATAGCCTCATGCCACACCACACACTCAGGGTGTTGATTAATCCCCAGTAAATGCACTCCAGGGCATGTGGTTAGTGGGGATTAATCAACACCCGGACACTGTGAGGACACTTGGCCTGTGGTCTCGTGCCACACAATGCACTCAGGATGTTGAGTAATCCACCAATAAACGCACGCCCTATCATGGGTTATTGCTTACTTGCACTGGTTCTGAACCTATTATGTTTTTTTATTATTGCTTTCAGCACTGACCACATCATGCACAGTTAAAAACTTAATTCCTGAAGTCATGGCACACCCCACATATTTTTCTACAAGAAAAAGTCTCAAGCAAGTGGTTCTTTTTCCAAAACGGTTTTCAGGTTTTATTTTCTCACCACAGGAGTGTAGCTTTTTCAGGCTCAGGTACGAGAATATAGCATCAACGCTTCTAATGTTTCACTAAACTCTTGCCTTTTACAAAGATTTCCATTAAATCCAACAGTTTGGTGAAACATTTGAAGCTTTGCAGCTATATTCCTGTAATCTGAACCTGAATAGGCTACACTACTGTGGTGAGAAAATAAAACCTGAAATATGTTTTGGAAAAAGAACCACTTGCTTGAGACTTTTTCTTGTGGAAAAATATGTAGTGTGTGCCATGAGTCTGACTTCTGGTACTGAGCTGTAACTTGCTATGTCATTGTGCACCCACACCAGGCTGTGAGCGCTGATTTACTTGGTCACAGTTAATAATAATAATACGTGGGGTGTGCCATGACTTCTGGTACTGAGCTGTGACTTGCTTTGTCATTGTGCACCCACACCAGGGTGTGAGCGCTGCTTTACTTGGTCACAGTTAATAATAATAATACGTTGGGTGTGCCATGACTTTTGGTATTGAGCTGTAACTTGCTTTGTCATTGTGCACCCACACCAGGCTGTGAGCTCTGCTTTACTTGGTCACAGTTAATAATAATAATAATACATGGGGTGTGCCATGACTTCTGGTACTGAGCTGTGACTTGCTTTGTCATTGTGCACCCACACCAGGCTGTGGGCTCTGCTTTACTTGGTCACAGTTAATAATAATAATAATATGTGGGGTGTCTTGAGCTGTAACTTTCTTTGTCATTGTGCACCCCCACCAGGTTGTGAGCTCTGCTTTACTTGGTCACAGTTAATAATAATAATACGTGAGGTGTGCTATGACTTCTGGTACTGAGCTGTAACTTGCTTTGTCATTGTGCACCCACACCAGGCTGTGAGCTCTGCTTTACTTGGTCACAGTTAATAATAATAATAATAATAATATGTGGGGTGTGCCATGACTTCTGGTACTGAGCTGTAACTTGCTTTGTCATTGTGCCTCCCCACACCAGGCTGTGAGCGCTGCTTTACTTGGTCACAGTTAATAATAATAATACGTGGGGTGTACCATGACTTCTGGTACTGAGCTGTAACTTGCTTTGTCATTGTGCACCCACTCCAGGCAGTGAGCTCTGCTTTACTTGGTCACAGTTAATAATAATAATAGTACGTGGGATGTGCCATGACTTCTGGTACTGAGCTGTAACTTGCTTTGTCGTTGTGCACCCACACCAGGCTGTGAGCGCTGCTTTACTTGGTCACAGTTAATAATAATAATATGTGGGGTGTGCCATGACTTCTGGTACGGAGCTGTGACTTGCTTTGTCATAGTGCACCCACACCAGGCTGTGAGCGCTGCTTTACTTGGTCACAGTTAATAATCATAATAATACGTGGGGTGTGCCATGACTTCTGGTACTGAGCTGTAACTTGCTTTGTCATTGTGCACCCACACCAGGCTGTGAGCGCTGCTTTACTTGGTCACAGTTAATATAAATATATACATGGGGTGTGCCATGACTTCTGGTACTGAGCTGTAACTTGCTTTGTCATTGTGCACCCACACCAGGGTGTGAGCGCTGCTTTACTTGGTCACAGATAATAATAATAATAATAATAATAATCATACGTGGGGTGTGCCATGACGTCTGGTACTGAGCTATAACTTGCTTTGTAATTGTGCACCCACACCAGGTTGTGAACTCTGCTTTACTTGGTCACACTTAAAAACTCTTGCACTACTACTGAACCTTTTCAGTAATGGGATAGCAAAGTTTTTAGTATTTTGTTTTGTTCATTAGTTAGTTGAAGTGCACAGATGGAGCGTTAGGCATGGAAATTCAATGAGGCAGTATAGGAAAGATAGTTTTATTTTCAAGTGAGGATGGTCAGTTCTGTGTGCTGTATGAATATCCCTCACCAAGTTACATCTGAAGAGATAGATTATATTAGCTGGACTAATCTTAAATGAAATTATAACTCTCAACTCTCAGGCCAAGGAAGAGGTTTTTGAGGATCAGAACATGGCAGGCACTTCCCTTTAAGCCCAGTCATCTGCCGAGGACTTTCCATCATTTTTGGACATACCGGGGGATCTGGTTGTTTATGGTGATCCTGGTCAAAGAAGGGTTGTATATGCCGGTGCGACAGAAGAGACTGCTCCATGTCGACTGCAAGTTGCAGTTAGCATGGAGTCGCACTGTTTGAGACTATTTTCTACATTAAGGGGCTTCGCACCACCCAAACTAAAGGATTCCAACTCCAGGTTGGAGTTAGTTCAGGGAGGGTGTGCAAGTTGAGGGAAGTAGTTGCCCTCTTCCAGCGGCACTTCTACGGTGGCATGGCGCTGCAGTCGATATGATGCATGTCACCACAGAAATGTCGCTGTTAGGGTGGCATACTGTCCAAGAAGTCTGGTGGAGGTGCTTGGAAGGGCAGAGTTGAGGTGAGTGGTGGGGGTAACCAGGGCAATGTGGAGGTGGGAGCTCCCCTGTCCAAACCTCATTTGCCACCTCTTCTGCCTGGACTAGGACCGACTGCTGGTAGGATAGGAGTGGCCCTCCTTTGGCCTGATTCTCCCTCTTTGGCTCTGTGTGGATCAAAGGTTTGGCGGCTGTACTTGTGGAGCTGCCTTTCATCTGGTGCGAGCTTGATGACTGGGAGATTAGTTCCTGCCCTCAGACTGTGTGGCTGGTGGCCTTGAAAGCATTGGCCCCAGTGTTGTATGGTCGGATCCTATCTCTGACTCTGGAGCGCTGGATTATGGAATTATCACTGGTGAGCACTGAACTTTTTTCTTCTGTTTGGAACTGCATTTGGTCCGGAGTGGGGGAGAGTTGTAACATGAACAGTCTGTGTAGAAGCTGATTCTTTCACATGTGAGAGGAGTGTGATTCTTACCTTTATTCTTTGGTCCCAGCAGTAGAGAAGTTTCATCTGGGTTATGGTGATGTGAAGGCTATTTCCCTCTCCTTCAGTTCTTTGGAACTGATATTTTATACCAGGACTGAACTGAGTGAACTGCCTGCTGGTTCCCTTTGGTTTGACATCACTTTACTTTATAATTTGTTTTTTAAACTCCCTTAGCAGTTTGGGGGTACTGTCACAGCACAGCGCTCATTATTTGATCTCTTCCCTTTATATATTTTATTGCTGTGCATTGGTGTCAGGGGTGGATTGTTTTTTGGGTGGGGAAGCTTGTGGTCTGTGGGGGGTTACTGTTTGGAGTTAGGTTATAGAGGGTGTATGTATGTGTGTGTGAGTCGTACATTTTGTTAGGTAGGTTTTTTTTATTAGTTTGATTGTATGCCTGTGTGTGTGTGTGTGTGTGTGGTATATTTAGTTAGGCAGTTTTGTTTTTGTATTAGTTCAGTTGTATGTGATTGTGCTTGTGATTGGTTTTTAACTAAGTGCGAGTAAGAAAGTATTGGTTGTGGTGCTGGTCCCATGGGCTGTACCAGGTCCTTGGATCCTTGTGGACTGCTTATAATGCTTCCCAGCCATGTGACCTCTGCCCTTTTTGCCAACCTTCCTGTGTCAGCTATGACAGCGAGGTACTGTCGGGAGGTCAGCATCACCAGGGAGTGTGGAGATTGTCAGTTGCAGGAAGCTGTGGGACCAGCAGAGGAGATAAACTGGGGTGGAGAGATGCAGAAAATGCCCTGGGTTTAGACAGAGCCTAGGGAGAGGCCAGATGTGCTTGGTCTCTGTCCCCAGGGTTCCCACCAGACTGAGTGGGGATAGCCAAAAGGGCTGCAGTGCCTACCAGTCCCCTGCAGACAATGCTATGCAATACCAGATTGTTGAGGAACAAGAACCCAATTATGGTGGACTTGATTTCCTCAGTCAATCTGGCTTGCATCACAGAGACCTGGTTTTGTGATGATGCCAGGCAGACTTTAGAGGCATTGGCCCCTACTGGGTACTCCGTGGTGCACTGTCCATGGTGGGAATGCAGGGGTGACTGAGTGGCCATCTGTTTAAAATCTGACCTAGGACTCACTGTGCACCTTGTGAGGACAACCAGGTCTTTAGAGTATGTGGTAGTAAGTGGGGGACTGGGCGCAGGATTCTCCTTACTGTATGTACTGCCCTCCTGGGGAAGGGGGAGAATTCTTGAAGGAGGTGGTGGACTTCAACACTGATGATGTTGGAGTTCCCCAGATGTTTACTACTGGGTGACTTCATTGCCTGGACTGACGATGAAGCCTTGCATTTTGGTTCCACCTCCTCTAGTTGATGTCATCACTGGGCCTGTCACAAGCAGTTACTTCCAGAACCCATCACTGCAGCCACACACTTGACCTGGTGTTCACACTGGGGTTAAAGGTAACTAACCTTAAGACTGATCAGGTTGTATGGTCTGAACACTGCACATTTAAGTCCCTGGTCGGGGCCCCCCTGAGAGTCCTTCCCCTGTGGATATGGTCAGTTATCGCCCATTAAGCTTATTGTCCCCAGAGGGAATATTGATGGTAGCCAATCTAGCTAGTGTAGATGCTGCATGTGTGAGAGGAACTAGTGAGACAGCAGCTGCATATAACAGGGCAGTCTCCAGGGTGCCAGATACCCTCACACCACCCTGTGTATGACCTAGATCCTCTCACTTGAGATCTCCATGGTTTGATGGGGATCTCAAAGTGATGAAGTTCAGGGGTCAGAAGTTGGAGTACTGTTGGTGGAGGACCCAGTTGAATGTGGACAAACTGGGCCTACGTACTCACTATTCTAATTACCAGGGGGTAACTAACCATAACAAGGCAGAGCTCCTGCCTAGGGATATTGCTGCAGGGAAGAACTGATCTGCTCAGCTTTTTAGGGCTGTTGACAGATTTTTTCATCCTGTCTGTCTAAAGCCAAGAAAAGCCTTTTCAATCACCTTATTTGATGTGTTTGCTCGGTTCTCATTGGCAAAAGTGTCCTCTGTCTGATGGGATCCCATTAACATGACGCATTGCAACTTGCAGTGATCATTTTGGAAGGAACAGGGACACTCCACTTGTCTAGGATCAGTTCAAACCAGTGGAGGTGGCTGAAGTCTCAGAAGTCATTTTGAAACTGAAGCACACGTACGGTGAACTGGCCCTGGCTACAGCTCATTTCTTGATAAGATGCATCGGTTCCGTTGGCCTGGTGTTTGCCAGGATTGTCTGGTGTTTGTTGTCAGAGGTAGTCTTTCCAGAAGCCTTGAAAGATGCTCTGGTGAGACCCCTTCTGAGGAAGCCATCTCTCGACTCTGACACCATGGTAAACTACCATCCTATCTCCAACCTCCCCTTTTTGGGTAAGGTTGTTGAGAAAATCGTGGCACAGCAGCTTGAGGAGCACCTCGTATCCTTTGATATCTATCTATATGCTGCTCTAATCAGGTTTCAGAGCTAAGCACAGCACTAGAATGGTGTTAGGGTGCATAATGACCTCCTCGGATCGAGAGATAGAGGAGGCAAGTTAATTCTTGTGTTCCTCAAGCTCTCCTCAGCCTTTGACACTATAGATCACATTGTGCTTCTTGATTGCCTCAGAGAGGAATGTGCACTCATCAGCACTGTCATCAGCTGGTTTAAATCCTTTCTCTCTTGCAGGAAGCAGCAGGTGGTGATGGGGAATGTCTCCTCCTCCCCCAAGTTCCTGCCATGGGGAGTACCTCGGGGTCGATCTTGTCACTGATGTTGTTTGCAGTGTATATGCTGCCCTATTTGAGCTCATTAGGTGGCACAGTGTGGGATTTTACTGTTATGCAGATCATACCCAACTGCATCTGTCCTTTGCACCAGGAACATTGGATGCTGTGGAAGTGCTTAATATCTGCCTGTCTGAGATCAATGATTGGATGTTCTCCAGAAGGTTGTGACTTAACCTGGAAAAGATGGAGGTACTAGTGATTGGGCCAGGACAAGAGCATGCTGGGAGTGCCTCCAGCAAGGTTACTGGATTATCCCTGGGACTCACACTGTTTACAGCCTCCCCTTGGGTGCGACATTTTGGCATGATCTTTGATGATAGACTGACACTTGAAGCTCAGGTGTCAGCTGTCCTCAAGTGTTTTTTTTTTTTTACCACTTAAGGAACATTGCCAAGATCAAACCTCTAGTTCTGCCCAAGCACCTGCCCTTGCTGGTGCATGCCTTTGTGACACCCAGACTTGACTAATTTATTGCTCTTTACTTTGGGGACCAGGGTCTCTGGAGGCACCGTTTGCCAGCTGCAGTTGGTGTAAACTGCAGTTGCCAGGTTGCTGACTGGCCTTCCTAGGTCTAGCCATGTAACCCCAGTGCTGCAATTTCTGCATTGGCTGCCGGTCAGGTGGAGGGTTATCTTCAAGGTAAGTTTACTCACCTCTAAGGCCCTACACGGTCTCAGCCCTGACTACCCAGATGATCTTCTGACACCTTCCACCTCAGTTCACTCCTTCTGTTCCTTGACCAGGGGCCTCCTAGAAGATCCTAGGACCAGGTTAAGAGCTTCTGGCGACTGGACTTTCAGTGTTGCCGGACAGATCCTATGGAATTCATTGCCAACTGATATCAAGGAGGCCCCTTTGAGAGGGGCTCAAGAGGTACCTAAAATCCCATCTTTTTTCCTCTGGCCTTCCTGGAGTTGAGAGCTGATCTGCCAAAAAATTCTGAAGAACATCAGCTGCTTATGATACGACTGTTTTAATATTTTGATATTATTGCTGTTTTATTGTTTATTTTATAGATGACATTTTGTCCGATACCCTGCTTATTGTTTGTTTTATCTGATACCCTACTTATTGTTTGTTTTATGTACGGCACCCAGAGCCTCCGGGTCTGGTCACCTTAGAAATAAACTTTCCCATGCCTTGCCTCAGTGAATACCTTAGGGATGTTGTTAGGGGGTAAGTGGAGACCCAGTGGAAAAATACTGAAGAGGGAACAGCTAAGGCAACAGCATGATGTTTGAAGGAATTAGGCAAGGGAAGAAGGAGGAGGACAAGACTGCTTTGGTTCTCAGAGGAGGTGGCTGAGGTGGTGAATAAGAATAAAAACTTCATTTAAGAAGTACAAGGTTACCCATATGGATGTGGACAGGAAGATGTATCTGGAAAAGCAAAGAGTGGCAGGAAGGAGGGTGAGGGCAACTAAGGCACAAACATAGGAGAGGATCACCAAGAAGGTCAAAAAAGGGGGTAAGCCTTTCCTTAGATACACGAGTGAAAAGAGGAAAGAAAGGGATGGGACAATAAAAATCAGGAGGGTGGGGGTGCTCTTCACAGAAGGGGAGATGGACCAACATGTATCAGCAAGCAATGGAGGGAGTGGATACAAGTTCATTTTTGGAGGAAAGAGCTCAGAATGGACAAGAAGACCTAATGGAGAACAATGAGACAGGACTGGACTGGACTGGATTCACCAAATGTTCTAAAAGAACTGAACATGGTGAAAGCCACCCCTTTGGCAACACTGTTCAGCACCCCCACTGAAGATGGAGGTAGCTCCAGAGGACTGGAGGAGGGCTGATGTGGTCCCTCTGCACAAGAGAGTCAGGAAGGAGTAGGCTAGCAGCTACAGGCCAGTAAGTCTTACATCACTGATGGGCAAATTAATTCAGACCCTCCTGAAGGAGAAACTAAAGGAGTACCTAGGGGCATGCAGGCTGCAGGACCACCACCAACACGGTTCCACAGGGGGAGGTCATCCCAAACAAATCTCATCGATTTTTTGACTAGGTGACTAAGGAGATGGATCAGGGAGGGCAATGGATGTGGCCTACCTGGACTTCAGTAAGGCCTTCGACACAGTGCTGCACAGGAGGCTAGTAAAGGCACTAAGCAGCCTGGGGATTGGGGAGAAAGTGGTAAGTAGAGTATTAAATTGGCTGAAGGCTAGGAGGCAGAGGGTGGCAGCAAATGGCAGACACTTGGGGATGAGAGACCAACTAGTGAAGTACTACAAGGATCGGTGCTGGGACAGATCCTCTTCAATGTCATCATAAGTGACATTGCTGAGGAATTGGGGTGGAAGGTGTGTCTCTTTGTGTTGGCACAAAAATCTACAATAGGCTGGAGATTCAGGATGCAGTGGAGAGAACACAAAGGGATCTGGGTACCCAAGAGAATGATCTATGGAGTGGCAGTGAGGTTTCAATGCCAGAACGTGCAAAGTCAGGCACAGGGGCAGGGAAACCCAGGAACTGTGTATAAGGTGGGGGCAGGTACTGACAGTTATCACACAAGAAAGAGACCTCAGGGTACTCACCTGTGATGATCCCAAGGTGGCAGGGCAGGGTGACAAGGCAGTAGGCAAGGCTAGTGGGATGCTAGGTTGCAGAGGGAAGGAGATTCCCAGCAGGAGAAGGGGGATGGTGTTGCCACTGCATCACTCACTAGAGAGAGACCCAACCTAGAGTACTGTACTGTATCCACATCTGGAGGCTGCATCTCTAAAGGACACGGACAGGGTGGAAGCAGTCAAGAGGAAGGCTACAAAAACAGATGGGGTTGCACAAAAAGCTATATGAGAAGAGGTTGCAGGATCTCAACACGTACTCCCTGGCAGAGGGGAGAGTGTGAGGGGACATGACTGACATATGTACTTCACAGGGGGTGAAGAATGTGCAGATGGGGAGTCTCTTTCAGGGGAGAAAAAGTACAAGAACGGGGGCATGCAATGAAGCTGGGGGGGTTAAGAGGGATGTGAAGAAACATTTCTTCACAGAAGGGGTGGTGTACACCTGGAACAGCCTGTAAACAGATGTGGTGGGGAGAGAACAGTAGGGCATGACAAGCATCCGTGGGATAGGTACAGTGGCATAATATGTAGAGAAAATGGAGGAGAGATGGGCACCGGTGACCAAGTAGAGTCTGAGGTGTCAGAATAGGCAGTAAAAAATAGGGTAGACTGGAAGGGCCTGCCAGTCCTTTTCTGACAACATATTCTATAAGGTACAGTAAAAAAAAGGGGAGGGGAGATTACAAAGTCAGGACAGGATTAATTTAGCTTTACAAGGCAGAGTGCAAGAACAACAAAGGAACTATATTGTGTGTGTGTGTATGTCACGCTGTATCCAGGTCAATAAAAGTAGTGTAAAACAGGAGGCTACTGCTGCTACGGGTTGGGGGAGGAGTAATGCCCAGGACAAAATGGTTACATTCTTCAGGTGGAGTCTATTGAGGGTCTTACCAAATGAAGGCAGAACACTCAGGTTAAATAAGGTAAAAAGAAGAGAAAAAAACAAAACACAATCTGTAGGTGCTAATGAACCTACCCTGGTAAGAAATAAATCTGTCACAATGATTCATTTGTAGTTTCAGTCTGACCCCTTTCTTTAATTAATTTTCTGCACACATTTATAAATACTACCAGACCCCTTTTGTCTTTTTAAAGTTTTCCTTTGGTTGGTTTACACAGCAGCTCAGTGTTCCTTCATGATCCTCTGTTTCAGGCTCCAACACCACAAACTGTCCTGTTCAGAAACACAAGCAGCTGCTGCCCTTCAGAGTTTGGGACTAGAAGAACAAAGGATATCTATCCACAGAAAACCAGTTCCCCCTGCAGCTCCCCGTGTGCTCAGCATTCCTTACCTCCAACTTCATGATCCTCTGTTTCAGTCTCCAACACCACAAACTGCACTGTTCAGAAACATAAGCAGCTGCTGCTCTTCAGAGTTTGGGACTAGAAGAACAAAGAATGTTGATCCACAAAAAAAACAGTTACCTCTGTGCTCCTTCCTCCAGCAGTTTTCAGAGCCTAACATTTACTTCCTGTCTGCCTCTGTTATAAGTCCCTCCTCACACACACTCCACTCAAAACAACTCATTAATATTCATAGCATGCAGCAGCAAGGGGAGGGAGAGGAGGGAGTTGCTAAATATTTACCGATGCATGCTAGCAGATCCTGTTTTGACTTGTCACTGTTAGGAGAAAGTACTTTTATTTTTATTTAGAATTTGGTGACTGCAAGGTACATTGCGGCAAACAAAGCTTATTTCCAGGGGTGTCCTGGAGCTTTAAACTAGGAGAAGCAAATTAACAGTGTCAGTTCTTTCAAAACAGCTGATGACTTAAACAAACCTTAGAAGATACAATCTTTACATTCATTTCAGATCATATCACATTTTCTCATAGTTTACTGTTTATCAGTATTTCCCGGTCTGGTGTTGCATGGTGTAGGACACATTTCAGAGTTGGGCAGGAAATGGCGTCAGACTGAGAGCAGCTACAGACAGGCAGCTGCAGGGACTGTGTATATCCCTTGTTCTCCTAGTCGAAAAGCTTCCAAGTGCTGCAGAACTGAAGCTACTCTCACTTCTGTGTGGTTGTGAAACAGTATCAGGAGGTGGTGTGTTGGAGCCTGAAACACAGGATCATGAAGTTGGAGGTAAGGGAAGGAATAAAAGCAACAGAACAAAAGGGTAAACAGGGAGGAGAAGAAGCACTGTGGGTAAATTTGGAGACAGGCAATGGCACCACAATCCGCACAGGGGTTGTATACAGACCCCCTTCTCAGGGGGAGGAAATGGACAAGGAAATGATAGAAAGTATACTTAGAATGGCAGAAAAAGGGGAGATATTGCTGATGGGTGATCTGAATATGCCAGATGTTAACTGGAGCGCAGTTGCAGCTGCCACTCAAGAGTGCAGTTATTCTAGATGCCCTACAGGGGCATGCCTTAGACAACTAGTACTGGAGCCCACTCGAGAGGGAGCAATATTAGACTTGATACCTCAAATGGAGATGGAGAGAGATCACAGATGTAGAAGTGGGTAGCCATCTGGGAACTAGCGACCACCGAACAGTATGGTTCACAATAAACACAGCAATAGAGTCAAGCCATACAAAGACAAAAGTACTGACTTTAGGAGGACTGACTTTGCAAAATGGGTGAGTGCCAAAGGAATGCACTAGCAAATGGGTGGGAAGGAGGTGGAAGAACAATGGGAATAATAAAACTGCCATCACAGAGGTAACGAGCCTTGTGTGAAGCAAATAAACAAAACAAGACGATGTAAGAAACCACTATGGTTCTCAAAGGAAGTGGCAGTGAAGGTTCAAGAGAAAAGAAAGCATTCAGGAAGTACAAGGAATCGCAGCAGGAGCAGGACAGAGAACTGTATCAGTTAAAGCAAAGAGGCTGGGAAGGCAGTCAGAACAGCAAAGGCCCAAACTGAGGAAAAGATAGCCAACCAGGTTAAGAAGGGAATAAAACCTTTATAGGTACATCAGGGAGCAAAGGAAGACCAAGGAGGGATAGTGAGGCTTAATAAAGGGAGGGAGGGTGGGCAGAGGGAGAATGTGAAAAGGCAGAGATACTAAACAAATATTTTTGCCCTGTATTTACAAAGGAAGGGGAGGTACATAAACAAAACAGTAGTAACACACTCTGGATACAGAAGTTGGTACCAGCCCATTTACAGAAGAAAGGGTTCTGAAAGAACTCTTAAAACTGAAGGTGGACAAAGCAATGGGGCCTGATGGGATCATCCCAGAATTCTAAAGAACTAAGGGTAGAACTAGTGACACCACTGACTACCCTCTTTAACAAATCATGGGAGGATGGGGTGGTACCCAAGAACTGGAGGAGGGCAGATGTGATTCCCTTCACAAAGTGGGAGCAAGGCAGAAGCAGGAAACTATAGACCTGTTAGTTTAACCTCAGTGATAGGGAAAATGATGGAATCACTTCTAAAGGAAAGAATTGTTCGAGTATCTAGAGGCCAGAGGGCACAAGACCCTAGGCAGCATGGATTCACAGCGGAAGGTCATGCCAGACGAATCTGATAGATTTTGACTGGTGACCAAAGTAGTAGATCAGGAGGGCTGTGACATGGCCTACCTAGACTTTAGCAAGGCATTTGACACAGTCCCACACAAAAGATTAATATATAAGTTAGCCAGCCTGGGAGTGGGTCCCAAGATGACAGCCTGGGTAAAGAATTGGCTGGAGAATAGGACACAGAGAGTAATAGTAAATGGAGTCCACTCAGAAGAAAGGAGGGTTACCAGCGGGCACCGAGGGTCAAGAGTAGACCAGTCCTCTCAATGTCTTTATGCGTCATTGCAGAAGGACTGAAGGAAAGTGATGCTCTTTGCAGATGACACTAAGATCTGCAACAGAGTTGATGCACAGGGTGGGGTGGAAAGGATGAGAAGGACTTGGCAAGGTTAGAGGAATGGTCAAATGTATGGCAGCTTAGATTCAATACTAAGAAGTGCAGTAATGCACCTGGGAAACAAAACCCAGGGAAGAGTACACAATGGGGGTGAGATACTAACAACAACAAAATGGAAAGGGACCTGGGGGTAGTCATCATCAGACGACCTAAAGGTGGGCAAGCAATGTGAGAAGGCAGCAAGGAGGGTTGGGGGATACTGGGATGCATAGGAGAGGCATCACCAGTAGAAAACAGGAAGTTATTATCCCTCTGTACAGACAGCTGGTGAGACCCCATCCGGAGTACTGTGTGCAGTTCTGGACCCAATCTCCCATAAAGACATAGACAGGATGGAGCTGTCCAGAGGAGGGCAACTAAAATGGTGCAGGGTCTGCACCGGAGGACATCTGAAGAGAGACTTAAGGAGCTTAATATGTATAGCCTCTCGAGGAAAGGAGGGAGAGGGGACATGAGTGAAACTTTCAAGTACCTCAAGGAATCAACAAAGTCAAGAGGGTAGCATCTTTCAAAAAAGAGGTGAAGAACAGAGGCACAATTTGAAGAGATAGGGGCTGCTCAGAGGTAATTTATGAAGTATTTTTCAGAGAGGGTTGTGGATGCATGGAATGGCCTTCGGAGGAGGTTGTGGAGTCAAAATCAGTGGTGGAATTCAAGCATGCATGGGATAGTCATAAGGCAATTCTGGGGGGTGGGGGTAGAAAGAAGTAGGCTGCTGGTTAACTAGGATCTGCAGCTTATCCAGTAGGTAGGGAAATGGGCAGACTGGGTGGGCCAAGCGGTCCTTATCTGCCGACAAATTCTATGTTTCTATGTTTCTATGTTTAGGTAATTACTGATTGCAAGGACTACTCTGTGTGTTTAAAGGATACCTAAACAACATTTTGACAACAAACTATTCAAAAATCTGACCTCAAATCGGACTAAAGGAAATGCTGCTGAATTCATTAATACTAAAACTACATTGATATAAATTACCTAAATGTGGTTCCGAAGCATTTGAAAAATGTAAAATCAGCCTTCCAATTTCAAAAAAGCTGCCTTACCTGCTTCTTAAAATGTCTGCTAAATGTGTTGAGTGTTGACATCATCAGAACCAAAGCCAGAGAGCTATATGGCTCTCTATTGTACTAACTAGTTCTTAGAAACATAGAAACATAGACTTTGATGGCAGATAAGGACCACCCAGTCTGCCCATTTCCCTACCTACTGGATAAGCTGCAGATTGTAGTTAACCAACAGCCTACTTCCTGCCACCCCCCACTGTAAATGCCTTTTATGTCTGTCCCATACATGTTTGAATTCTCCCATTGTTTTAGACCCAACAACCTCCCCAGGAAGGCAGTTCCATGCATCTACCACTCTCTCCGTGAAAAAACATTTCCTCACATTACCCCTGAGCCGTCCCCCCTCTGTCTTTAAATTGTGCCCCCTTGTTCTTATACATCTCTTTTTCTGAAAGATGCTACCCTCCTGGACTTTGTTGATTCCCTTCAGGTACTTGAACATTTCTATTGTGTCCCTCCGTCCCTCCTTTCATCAAGGGTATACATATTAAGCTCTCTATCAGTTTCTCTTCATATGGTTTCTGATGCAGACCCTGCACCATTTTAGTTGCCTTCCTCTGGACTGCTTCCATCCTGTCTATGTCCTTGCGTAGATGAGGTGTCCAAAACTGCACGCAGTACTCCAGATGGGGTCTCACTAACTGTCTGTACAGAGGGATAACCACTTGCCTTTTTCTACTTGGGATGCCCTTTCCTATGCATCCCAGTATCCCCCTGGCTCATCTTACCGACTTTTCACATTGCTTACTAGGGTTGTCTGAACTAGTTCGGGAAACATTCGAACCTGTCTCGAACCCTGGAGTTCGAGTTCTAATCCAGAACTCGAACACTAGAGGGTTCGCAAAAGGGTTTGAATCAGTGTGAAACAAATTATTCGCAACCTGCCCGATTTGAAACCAGCAGTCCCCAAGTGAAAAAATCTGACTTTCCTGTAGGCATGCTGCAAAGGCAAACTGTCAGCTCCAAGTCCCGCTTTAGCTCCGCCTCCATCCAGTATGATTCTTATCTTGTCATGCTGTCCCATTATTGGTGTTGTTGGTATTGAGACCGCTAGGGAAAACCGGGACAGCAAAAAGACGCAACATTGAGAAACGGACAGCTGCGACAGGGAGCGAGAGGTTGGAGTAGTCCATGGGAAAGCGGAGAGGTAGTGGTGTATGCGATTAAGGGTTGTCGCCAGGCTAATTTTTCTTATTGGGGCCAACCGGAGTTCAGTGAAGAGCGAGCTAGCGGATTGCCGTCTAATGATGAAGCCAAACCAGACGCGGACATATGATGGGGAGGGTTACAAGAAGCGGGTGGCGTGTCTGTGTTTTAGGAACAAACGAGAGGATGAGGTGCCTTTGGTAAGCAGTAGTCATTATCCAGATCAATGGATTGTACCAGGGGGAGGAATGGAGCCTGAAGAAGAGCCTGGGGGTGCAGCAGCTAGAGAGGTTTATGAAGAGGCCGGAGTAAAGGGCAAGTTGGGGAGGCTGCTGGGAGTATTCGAGCAGAACCAAGACAGGAAACACAGGACCTATGTTTACATTCTCACAGTGACTGAAGTACTTGAACACTGGGAAGACTCAATATAGGTAGAAAAGAGAATGGTTTAAAGTTGAAGATGCCATTAAGGTTCTCCAGTGTCACAAACCCTGTACATGCTGAATATATGTTTCTATGTTGTTGGTGTGGGGATGGATGGTGTGGACTGCCATTCAGTGAGGTCGCACCCACGCCTTTGTATTTGTTGATCCCTCCCAGTCCCAGTTACCACCTGACCATATGCTCTGCGGTCAGGTGGTGGTGAAATACGTTGGCAAACCACGTGGCTGCAGCTCCATTCATTTAGTCCCATAAAGGAGTTGCAGGCGCAGCTTATGCTACTATGCTCTGGGGCCACTGGCTCTGCTAGTCTCTGCTAATTGCTGTTTGCATCTTTTGCGACGAGTGAAATCGTCGTGTCAGATTTTCACAATAGTTGATTTATTAGGAAAAGTACAAAATAAATAAAAAAGCTAAAGGGTGGATGGGGTGAAGAGGTAGGGGAGGGACAGAGGAAAGCTAGCTGGAAGGAATAGTTGGTGATGGCCTCAGGACGGGCAGAGGGAAATTATGAGCTAGTTGCTGAATATCTGTGAGAAACTGAGAATTTTATTTCATTTTCAACTCAAATTCAATCAACAGTTCATCTCTCGTCTGGCGTGACTCATGACACACTTGGAAGGGAGCGATCACTCTGGCTGGGGAGGGTGAAGAAAATAAAACATTCAAATTTACTTGAGAGGGAAATAAAGTTTAACTTTAAATTAATGTGTGAAGTTGAACGAAACATTTGAATTTGATGGCTTATTTACTACTTTAAAGTCAATAAACAGGAGAAAAGAATTAAACCCTACCCACAAAACAAAGTAAAAAATTGTCAGGAGGACAGGATTCTGTCTAAGGACTGTACTGTGCTGAATGTTTCTTCTTCCACCCAAAAAATCCTGTTTTTGGTTTTTGACAGTATTCCCTACTTGTGTGTTGTGCATGTGACTCCACTCTAGCCTATAAATAAAGTTTAGTGTTGAGAGGAGAGCAGAAAATCTCTTTCCTTGGGTGTGTGTGTGTGTGTGTGTGTGTGTGTGTGTGTGTGTGTGACTCCATCTTCTGTGGTCAGCCAATCACCCTGGTCAGTTTTGTGGTGGCATTATCCTTAAATACATGACAGAAGCCTTGAAATATATTTGCCTGTTGGGAAGAGAGAGAAAAATCTCTTTCCTTGGGTTGTATATGTGTGAGTGTGACCTGCCTCTGTGGTCAGCCCATCTGCTGTGTGCCTTTTGACTGCACTGTACCCTACCCAGTGTGTGTTACAAAGCGAGGCCCAGTGGCCAGTTGTCGTGTGGTGGCATTATCCTTAAATGCATGACAGAAGCCCAGAAATATATTTCTCTGTTGGGAGGAGAGACAGAAAAATCTCTTTCCTCGGTTTGTGTGTGTAACTCCATCTCTTGTGGTCAGTCCATCACCCTACTGCTGTGCGCCCCTTCACTGCTATGCATATGCCTATGCCCAGTAGCCCAATCATTCTGTAAGCCTTGAACCTGGGATCCTTTAGTTGCAAACCGTCATATTCTTCAATTACTTTCAGTTCACTGCATCACAGTGTCACCTAGCCAAAATAAAATTTTGAGTTGTAGCCAGTGATCATAGATCACTGCTTTCTTACATAGGAATTGTGTGGTGTATTCTCTGCAGTATACTGGTTCTGTTTCTGTTATGGCTGACCTAACATAGATGAAGCATCTAGTGCTGGTGTTGGAGCAGGTGTTGGTGGTAGTGGTAATCCTGGTGCTAGCAGAAATAAGCAAAATATTTCACGTGATAAAATTCAACAAACAGCAAAAAGAGCAACAGTGAAGTGTGGTAAAGGGGATCTTTTAAGAAAACCTGTACAGCTGCTGAGGTCACACTGAGAGGCACCATAAGGTATGCCATTCATGCTGTTAAGATCCCTGTGACTAGCAGCAATACTGCAAGTGACAGTGAGTCCCTCTCTGACTCAGACAGTAGCTCTTTGTCTCAGTCCAACACTGTTGTGTCTCATGACTAATCATTACTTCCTCTACAAAGTGAAATGAGCAAGTCTGCTGACAATGAATCAGGTAGTGCACTTGCAAATACATCCAGCACTGTTGGCAATGAAAAGGACATATCCATTGAATCCACCACTTCTGCATGCCAGCAATGAAAATCCATCAGAGTCTTCTGCCCACTCTTCTAGCACCAAGGAGCATGTCCTAGATTCTGTTAGACAGGTGAAAAGACACAAACAGTCTTTAGCTATCTTCCTAGCACTCAAACAAAATCTGTCACATCTGAGTGTGGAATTATTTCTCTGTCAGTAAAACTGATCCATGCAGAGCAATTTGTTCCCTGTAAACAGAGGTAAGCCGTGGTAAAGTTGTGTCATGCCTTGCACTACAGCTCTTAAATGCCATCTGAAAAGCATTCAGTTTTGCTTGATCATCCAAAACTCATGTCCTCCATCTTCCAGACCACACGTGAGAAGGGTCAGGAATCTGAAATGGATACTGAATTGTCTGAACTTATGCGGCAGAACCACTGCCAGCCCTAGGATCACTGTTACCACCAATGCCAGCACCATATTAGTACTAGTTGCACATCCAGTGATGGCACTGAATGAGAAGTCCTAGTCCACCATCTCCTCGCCCATCTGCCCATCGAAGCACGTGTATAATAAACCAGCAGGGACATGTTGTAAACAGCTAACACTGTCTCAGGCATTTGAAAGGAAGAATACCTTTACTAGAAATCATCCAAAGACCCTTCATCTTAATCACCGAATTGGTGAACTGTTAGCTGGAGCCCTTCTCCCATACTCTTTGGTAGATCATGAGGATTTTAGGGAGCTCATGACATTAGCAGAGCCTTGTTACAATGTTCCTCATCGAAGGTACTTTTCCTATGTTGAAATACCAAACATTTATCGGGCTTTAAAAGCAACAGTGATGCTTGCACTTAAAACTGCGGAGGGTGGGGTTATTCATGTCACAACAGATATGTGGACCAGCACTCAAAACATAGATTACATGTCCCTTACCGCTCATTGGGTCACGTTTCCTTGTGCTTCTTCAAAAACAAAGACACCCCAAAAGATGGCGCTGCTGCATATAAAGAAGTTTGGGCAAAGTCATATTGCTGCAAACATCTTGAGGAACTAAATGACCTGCTTGACGTATCGGGTTTATTCTCACGTTCTAAAATGTGGCTTCATAGTAAATGACAATGGAGCCAACATCTTAAAAGCAGTACAGGATGGAGGATTTCGCACGCTTTTGCTTTGCACATTGCTTACACTTAATTGTCACAGGATTTCAGCAACGAAAACACAAGTGGATGGTATGATTGCTGTTTGCAAAAATTGTGACTCACTTTTCATATTCAACCAAGGCTATACAGACATTGTCTGAACTGCAAAAAAAACACAAGCTGCCCCAGCCAAAGCTGATTCAAAATGTTTCCACTGCTGGAGCTCAACGCTTTATATGCTGCAGTGCCTCTTGGAACAAAAGCAAGCTGTACATGAGTACTGCTCCAGTTACATTATTGGAGATGGCATTATGCTGTCTGTGCTGCAGTGAAATTAATGGAGACAGTGTGCTGTATCCTAGCTCCTTTGAGACAGCTACAAGGGACATGTCTTCTGATGGTATCTATGAGTCAGGTTATCCCACTCATAATGCTCATTTCACATCATCTTAGTGTTCTAAATCTCAAATAGAAAGCATAGATCTGAAGCGTAGACAACATGTCGCCTGTATCATGGGAATCTAGAAGAGAATGAGCTAGTGCTTCCAAAACCACTGACAAATTAGTTGCAATGACAAATCAAGACACTACATCCTTGCAACTCTCTTAGATCCCAGGTTCAAGGCTATACATCTTCCAAAAACAGATGATATAGAGCAGCACAAATGTATGTTGCTAGATGAGCTGCAGCACTCACAGGAGTCAAACACAGACACGCATTAGTACCCTCAGGTTGTCATCACCACAACATGCAGGTTCATCTTCACAAAGGGATACAGAACTGGAAAAGTCACCAAACATTAACAGTAGTTGTTGCACAACTGCCACTTCTTCAACCCTTAGTAGCAAGCTAAATCTGTGGCAAAACTTTTCCCAAATTGCTGCCATACCAGCTTATTCTGATTCCTCTTCTGAGCAGTCTCTGTCCATCATGGTAGACAGTTACCTGCAAGAACTGCTCATTCCTATTGATGCATGCTCTTTGAATACTGGAGATCAAAAGTCAATTTGACAGAGCTGTATGATGAAGCCTGTAAATATCTTGGTTGTCCTGCAATAAGTGTCTCTTCAGAACGATGTTTAGTACAGCTGGCAATATTGTGACAGACACCAGAAATAGGTTGCTGCCAGAAAATGTACACACGTTAACTTTATTAAAGTTAATAAATCAAGATTTTCGTATCCTCAAGAGTATACAAACTGATCCTGAAGTGATTGATGTTGTGGATGTTGATGGTGATGACAAGTCAGATGGTGGTGGCTGGTAAATACTGTGTGGGACAGAGTCTCTGCACCAAAAGGAAACTTTACAGACTGTGATGACTTTGGTTGTCGCCTCTCCTTTCTCGATCTACTACCTTGGACTATATACCCCAAAACTTTCACTATTTCATGGCAAACTGCTTTGTAGCTAGGGTCTAAACTAAAGTCAACAAGTTTTATATACAGGGCAATTTTTAATATCAGTGGGAACAGACCCAAATTTGGCATAAAGGGACACTGTCACGTCAATCCTTTCTGTATCATATTATTTATAGTTAAAGTGAAACGATATTTTGGATTTACCTTCTGTGACTTTGTGGTGCATCAGTATGGGCTGGGACAGGAGACTGTCTATTTTTCAATTTTAAAGAGGACAAAACAATGAGTTCTAATTGGTAGCTGTTTATTATTTTTCAATTACAGAAATGTTAGCCATAAACAAAATGGATGCTAGTACATGGGTGAGGGTTGTGGGTTGGTTTTAACATGGGTGTAAGGTGCATGGGTGCTACTGCACAGATGAGGGTGGTGGAAGAAAAGTGGAATGGGTGATGGGGTGAAAGGTGGTGTTGTTTAGTTCTTCGCTTACAGATTCGTGATCAGCTGGGAATGGTGAGGAAAAAATGATGACAGACCTAACTCTACTGTACACATAATATATATTCTTATTAAATACATTGCAAACTGCTGCCACTCTAGCACAATTGTCCTGTCCCCTTTAAAAAAGAATAAAGGAATCAGAAATAAAAGAAAATCTGCATCAGCAGTTTTCACAGAATGTGACGATCATAAAGTGTTTTTGCTTTACAAGTAGTGATAATTTGATACATAATGGGGTTGACAGACGCCGTCCTTAAACATCACATACCAACTGCTGCAGCTACATTAAATGTTCCTTAGTATGTGGTGAGGAAACCACTTTTATTTATGTGACTGAAATACAGATTTTATTGAAGTATCAGCTGCAAAATGCATCGTGTTAGAAAGTTGTAAGTATTTCAATTTGCCAACAAAATATTGGTATATGTATGCATTACCTTAGAAAATTGTATGCATTTTGCCAGCAACAATGACTGGCATATTTTTTTATTCAAATGTCTTGACTGACTACGTTATGACATAATATGTTTTGGAACAGTTCCACATGCTGCTGTTGTAGTGCATTTGGTTTGACTTTGTTATAAAAGCTATCTTTTAAACATAGCAACTTTTGATTTACTCATTTAAAACAGAAAGCAGCAAATAGCTGAAATTAGGTAATATCAGTTATTTTTTCTCATAATTCATGACGATGAATATATATAGCTGAGTACATAAATGGCTAATGTGCCTCTTTTTTCACTAAGGAACTATCGATGCAGCTGCAGCAGGAAAACTTTAACATATGGGTGGGTGGTGGGCCTGTTACATATTAAGTTGCTAGCTTTAGCAAACAGAAGAAACCATAGATAAACCTAGTTGTATTCCTATCAATGCCACACATGATAATTCTCTCCCTTATATTGAACAGTTTTTCCTTTACATGTATTTTATTACTATCTTCGTTACTGGCAGCACAATAAAAAAACAGGGTTCGAGTTCTAAAAAGTTCTAAAAAAGATTAGAACCCTAGAACTTTTTCAAAAGTTCTAGACTAGAACTAGAACCCAGAACTTCAGAGGGTTCTGACAACTCTATTGCTTACCCACCTTTAGGTCATCTGATATGACTACCCCCAGGTCCCTTTCCATTTTTGTTGTTGTTAGTACCTCCCCTGCTATTGTGTACACTTCTCTTTGTATAGGATTCTGTCACCAAAATGGTCAAAACCATGTGCATTATTTAAATCAATACTCATGTTAGGCTGTGGTTCTATTTATTTCATTTACTTTAACATGCTGAAATTGTGTTTTAATCCAGCTGACTTTCTCTTTGGCAAATCACAGTGCAGTACAAATCTTGAATATCCTGGTGGTTTAGTGGTTATGGCAGATCGGGGGGGGGTGCTGGGTGTGTGTGCATACTTGTTATGCACTTTATTAACATTTTTATGAAACCTATATATTTTCTGCTATTATGCTTTTCTAGTATGTTTTTGACTGAAACTACAAATATAATCCATATTTTGGAGTGAAAAAATTTGCACAATCAATAAATCAGACTTCTTCAACAAAGTGAAATGCAGCAGCAGCAAGTGAGTACTTTACAATGGCGGGGGGGGGTTATAGCTGCACCCTTCACCACTCTATAGATCCACCACTTGTTTGTAGCAGAATTCTTCTGTAGGCCAATGCCAGAGTTCATACTTTCTTAGAAATCAAAAATATGCCTGTCTTGTCTTCTCTTCTATTTCCATGGGAAATAATAAGAGGAATCAGTATTTATATAGTGCTTTTCATACACATTGTATCCCAAAGTGCTTTACAAGCAATACTAGACTGGTAGTGAAGTGATTGAATGTGTAGTGGCAGCCATTTCACACATTAATATCCACACACAGCCTTGGACAATAGTGCAAACTGTTTTTTTATGGGAAAGAGAATGTTGGCCAGGACAAAAGAGTCAGGTAGTGATCATGGTGCTGGCAGCCCCACATCCTATTTCTCACAGTGATCTGCTCAATTTTCCCTTCTGTCTTCCTTTCCCTGAATATAACAGTACCTGAAGGAGTGTTTTCAGTCCCCCGGTATTCATTCTTCACTCTTTCATTATCACAAACTGGTGAGCTCCATCACCCTTGCATCATGAATGCAGGTACAGTCCCTTGTTTTTTGACATATCAAAAATAAACACATCTTTCCAGTAAGTTAGTTGATAGCAGCAGGAAAGGGAAAATGGGCTCTTTCCTTAAAAGATCTAGAGTTATTTTTGATTAGGGCACTATTAAATGATGGGTGTGCACACTCATAGCACGCCATTTAATAGTGCCTAATCATAGGTGGATTAGATCTTATATGAGTAGGAATGCCTATGTTTCCCCCTGTGCCCTGCTGCTATCAGCTTAGCTTACCAGAAGACCATGTTTATTATTAATATGTAAAAATGACAGGGCCACTGGGTAGTGAGCTCACCAGTTTTTGGTGTGGGGAGAGGAATGAATGCCAGAGAGGGACTGAAGAGACTATTCCAACAGGGTACAGCTATATTCAGGTTGGGGAAGACAGGAAGGGGGATGTTTAGCAGATCATTGTGAGATCTGAAATGTAGCTGCCAAAGCACCACTGATCACCACCTGACTGTGAATGAGAGCAGCCAGTGATGACAACACTAGAGTGGTGCAGGGCTGCACCTACAGTGTTATTGGAATGCAGGGAGAGTACCCTCAGCTGGGGTGTTGACATTTGCTAGGACAGTAATTAGGGAGCTGTGTGTAGATCATTCAAGATTTAGAAGGGTGGTAGTCAGCAAGCTCACATTGTGGAGTAGGGCACTAAAACGTACTGGAGAAGAATTGCAGGGAACTGTCCTGCGGGGTTCTGCAGATCACAGGTAAAGGAGTAGGCTGACACTGGAGGTCTGGTGGATTCGCTCAAGGCATTAGTATGCATCTCCTGCTAATAATATTGTTATCCATAGTAAGTGCAGCCCTTATGAGGTCATGAACAGCAGTTTTTCTGGTGAGTCCTGAGATTTATTACTTGGCCGTCCATGAAGACCCAATTGTTGGTTAATGAGGCGGGACAAAAACACATCAGGGGATCTGTACCTACTGCCTTCACTGTGCAGGAGGGTGGTGATCCACTTAATCTTCACTGTGGGAGCAGAAGTCAAACACTGAAAAAGTGGACTTAAGTGTGATTTGGGGGTGGGATTTATTAACAGTGCCAGCTGATGATCTGTATTGGTGTAGGTATGCACAACTCTCTGAGGTATACGATTACAGTCTGAGGTGTGATAATTCTCTTCATGAGACCACAAATTCGTATGTAGCCCCAGGCAGTGCTAAGGATATGGTATGGATGGTGGGATGTTCAACAGAAGGAAGGCTAGGTACAGGGGGTTCACTTGGAAAAAGAATACAAGAGAAGCTCTTTTTGTGGATTAGCTAGAATGCATGAGCTTTGGAATTAGGCCAGACCAGTACTTTGCTGTGTGACCCTGAGCATGTCACTTAACTTCCTAGTGCTACCAGGCCACATCTGTAAACAAGGGTTCAGCATAGTGTGTCTCTCCTGGTTAACATGAACAAAATTCAGGGCATCACATAACCATTAGATCATCAGGAATTTGAAGTGCTGTACTGTTCTTCAGTTTGCCAAAGAGAAAGTCAGCTAGATTGCAAAACATTTTCAGCAAGTTAAAATAAATAAAATGAAAAAAATCATAGCTTAACGTGTGCTGATCAAAATAATCAACAGGTTAACATATGGTGTTGATCATTCGAGTAAAACAATTCAAAACAAAGAGGAAAAGAAGAGCTAGTTAGCCTATAAGAATCTATATTGGTCTCTGGCTCTGGCTCAGATGATGTCATCATGACTGAGCACTTTACACAGTTGGCAGACATCTTGGGGAGAAGGCAAGTCTGTTTTCTGTAAGTGAAAGGCTGATGTTTACATTTTTTAAAAGCTATGAAACTGCATTATGTTATTTACATACATGCAGTTTTAACATAAATGTAACCAGTACCTGTGACAGAAATGGGCAGGAAAGAGTTAGTGGCTTAGATTTTGTAGGTGTCTTATTTTTTAGCAGTTTGGTAAAAATACAGTCAGGCTGAAATCCTCTGTCCAGCAGCATCCAGCTTGTGGAATTCCTAGCTGCTAGATAAGAGCTGGGTCATAAATCTCGAGTGGACATCTCCAGACACACACAGACCTGCGGACATGGACACAGGGCAGTTTGAATGATTTGATCATTCAAATATAAACTTATGTAGAAAAGGGAATGTAATTGGTCACTGATAGGTGTTCATCTGATTGTGACAATTAAATACATACATGTTAGTTGGTTTGGTGATTTAAAGGGAGAATAGGAATGACCTATTCTCCACAGAGTAGATAACCTTCTGAAAGGCAGAGAAGTGTCTCTGGTGCTCTGGAAGCTGGGAGGGGAAACATAAGTTTGGGGCCTACCTTTTAGCTATGTCCATGGGAGCTGGCAGCTAGAACATGGTCCAGTGTCTCTTGTAAGGACAGGGATGGGTAAGTTTAGTGAGAGCATATTTCAGTAATAGCCTTCTTCTTTTGCCATCTGTTATTCAAAAACATTTGTTTACTTTTCTAGTATGAGTGTTATTCTCTTGTGTTGAAAATATATATCCTGTAAATGCTCAGTGCACTTTCTGTTAAGTAAAAGCTATTTATTTGCTCAACAGTTGTGACTGTGATGTCATTTTTCTAAGGAAATATTTGGTTTCCACTGGCTGAGGTAAACTCTGTGTAGCATCCACCACCTGAGAGAGACACACTACCAGACTTTAACTTGTGCAATTGCACGTTTAATTATTCAAGTTTGTACACTTGAAAGAGGTGCCGGAAGAAAGTTGGGCTGGTGGCAGTGAATACCCGAGGACAGACACCTTTCTAAAAGCTGTTTCAGCCCAGAGGAAGAGGTGGGTTGTCACATATTGGTTGGCAGTGGTGAGGTGATGATAGCGGACTGCATAGCACACTGATACAGAGTTTGCCAGTGGAACAGTTACCTTAGCATTGCAAAACAGGATATACAAGGGGATACATTTGTACAACAGTTTTATTTGTTTCTAGTTAGCACAGTAAAGTGTAGCAGTAGAGAATGAGCTCCACGGAGTATGACTCGCTTACTGTACCACAGCTTTTTGAAAGGTGCCAGGAGAAGGGGATTAAGCTTGAAGGTCTAAAGCAGAAGAAAAAGGCAGACCTCATAGCTACTCTCTTGGCACATGATCTGAAGCAGACAGTCACTGGGGGTGAGTCAGGAACTGAGACAGCAGACCCCCAAACCAGCTTGAGGCACTGCGACTGCAGCTGGTGCTGCAAGACAAGGCATTGGAGGCAAAAAGACTGGATGCTGAAGCAGAAGCAAGAAGGTTGGATGCAGAAACAAGAAGACAGGAAGAAGAGAAAGAACTTGAAGAAAAGAGACCGGCAGACAGAGATAAAGAATGCCAAGACAAAGAGAAGGAACCCAAAGACAGAAAGAAAGAACAACAGCATGAACTCCAGAGACAACAGCACGAGAAGGAGATGATGACCCTCTGCAGTCAGCAAACCATGAGTAATGGTGGAGTGAGTTTACCTCATGAAGCCAAAATGAATTCTAAATTGTTCCCTCAGTTTAAAGAGGGAGATGACCTTGATTTATTTTTAAGGTCATTTGAGAGAGTATAACACCAATTAAAATTGACTAAGGCTTCCTGGTCAACTTATCTCACACCCTTGCTGACAGGGCGAGCGTTGAATGCATTTGCTAAAATGAGTAATGAAGACTATGCTGATTGTGATAAAGTGAAAACAGTGTTGTTGAAACATTTTGAATTTACTCCTGAGGCTTATAGAAAGAAATTTAGGGAGTTAAAGAAAAGCCTAGAAGACAGTTATGCAGAACTGCAGGTTAAACTGTATACTTACCTTGACAGGTGATGGAGGGCTAAAGCAACTACTGTGGAACTGATTAAAGATGTATTGGTGAGAGAACTATTCTTTAAAATTAAATTGAGGACGCAGTCATGTATGGCTCATAGACAGGTATGCACCTTCCACAAAGGTGGCAGGAAGCACTGATCAGTATCTCGTCTAGCCGCCATACACACAGCGTAAGTCTTATGTGGGGGCAGCATGTTTATAAGGGATCCCATGGGGGCAGTCAAAGGAAGCCAGCCTGCACCTGAGCCCAAAGTAGACCCTCTGGTTCTAAGGACTCAAGAAATAGGTCCCAAGAAATGTCATATTTGCAATCAAGTGTGACACTTGAGATATAACTGCCTTTAGAAACTGGTTAAGGGGCTGAGATATGGGGGCAGGGGTGATCAAAAGAGCATTGGTGTGTTTGTAGGGTGTGTCCAGTCTGAAGAACCACTCTCCTCTGATGAGAATCTGCGTCCCATTACAGTTAATGGAATAGTAACACAGGGACCGTGGGACACAGGCACTAACATCTCCTGAGTAAGGCAGGATCTCATTTGCGCAGAGCAGATGGTGCCTGGGAAATACCCAAGGTCCGGCATTCACAGGCCACTCAGTCCCATTACCAATGGCTAGAGTCTTCCTGAGCTGGGAAGGGGGGGCCATGGAGGAAAGGAGGTGAGAGAGCTGTAGAGGACCTACCTGTAAGTATGATTGTGGGAAGAATTTGGACCCCAGTAAAAAAATGGTGTGTGTTGTAACTCATAGTCAGGCACAAGGCGCTTTGAGGGTGAAGACGGGTTGACTATGGGTGGTACAGCCACACCCTCAGCAGCTGAAGAAGTGTCCAGCACAGGGAGGGGCTGGCTAGGAAGCAGCAGTCCAGAACCCCAGTCACAAATAAAGGAGCCCACAGGGCTTCCTTCAGAAGGGGCACTGGGAAGGGTCAGACGAGGGCAGCTGAGTGCTGCACAGTGAACTGACCCTACCCTGGAAAAACTGAGAGAAATAGCTCATAGGGCTGAGCATTCTCAGAGGGGTAGAGAGTCCATTTACTGGGACAATGGGCTGTTGTACAGAGAATGTACAATGATGAAGGGCTAGATGGTGAGGTACTACAGCAGCTGGTAGTCCCTAAGGTTCACTGTCAGCAGCTTTTGGCCCTTGCCCATGATATCCCTTTTTCAGGGCACTTGGGGGTGAGACGCACAAAAAAGTGTCTAACCAACAATTTCTTCTGGCCTAGTATTGGCAAGGATGTGGCAAATTACTGTAGGACTTGTCCACAGTGCCAGTGGGTGGGGAAAATTGGGGACAAGGCCAAGGCAGCTTTGATGCCCCTGCCCATTATTGATGAACCCTTCAACAGGGTAGCAGTGGACATAGTAGGGCCATTGAGCACCCCAAGTTGCACTGGCAAGTGGTATATCCTGGTAGTTGTAGACTATGCCACCAGATACCCAGAGGCAGTGGCCCTAACATCCTCTGAGGCAGAACCAGTGGCAGATGCACTGTTGGGAATGTTTAGCCGGGTGGGCTTTCCCCAGGGGATGCCGTCAGACTGGGGTGCCAATTTTATGTCAGGGTTAATGAGTAGTTTGTGGGAGAAGTGTGGGGTGAAGCAGCTCAAAACATCCCCATACCATCCCCAAGCTAATGGTCTAGTGGAGCGATTTAATTCAACCCTTAAGACCATGCTAAGGACTTTTGCTGATCAGCATAAGAGGGCCTGGGACAAATATTTGCCTCTTCTCCTATTTGCATACAGGGAAGTCCCACAAGAGTCCACAGGGTTCTCACCTTTCAAGCTTCTGTTTGGTCATAGGGTGCGGGGGCCCCTAGATTTGATTTGGGATGCATTGGAGGGTGACTATGCCTCCCAAGAGGAGTCTGTTGTGGAGTATGTCCTGAACTTCAGGACCCACCTTAGGGAGCTCATGGGGTTTGCTCAGGAGCACCTGGCCACTGCACAACAGCGTCAGAAGGTCTGGTATGACCATAGGGCCCGAGCCAGAGAATATGAGGTGGGACAGTGGGTGATGGCACTCATCCCTGTCCGAAAGAATAAATTACAGGCAGATGGGAGGGGCCATTCTCCATTGTCCAAAAGGTTAGTGATGTCAATTACATGATAGAGCTACCAGACAGGAGATGCAAACGAAAGGTGTATCATGTCAACATGCTAAAGCCCTACCATGACAGGGAGGAAATGGTCCTTGCTGTATGCAGTGCCCCAGAGGAGGAAACTGAGGTAGATCCACTGGTGGACCTACTTGGGGAGGCCAGGGTTGCATCCTCTATGGACAACCTTACTGTCTCAGAACAGCTTACACCAGCCCAGGTGCAAGAAATTAGGGGTGTGCTGAGAGAATTTGAGGACATGTTCACAGGGAAACCGTGGTACACCACGATGGCAGGGCACCATGTGGATACAGGGACCCAGGTTCCCCTGAAACAGTCCCCCTACAGGGTACCTGAGCATGTTAAACAGACTGTGAAAGAGGAACTCAAAGAGATGCTAGAACTGGGAGTAATCCAGGAATCTAGTAGCCCCTGGGCATCACCCGTGGTACTGATCCCCAAAAGGGATGCCACCACACGATTCTGCATAGACTACTGGAAGCTTGATGGCTGCACGGAGTCTGACACCTATCCCATGCCCAGAACAGATGAGACCCTGGAGCGACTGGGGGGAGCCAAGTATTTGACCACAATAGACCTAATAAAGGGCTATTGGAGGTACCTCTGACCCCTGCGGCCAGGGAAAGATCAGCTTTTGTTACTCCATTTGGTTTATACAAATTTAAGGTAATGCCATTTGGAATGAAGAATGCACCTGCAACCTTTCAACAGCCTGTAGATCTTATTCTGTCTGGGGTAGGTGAGTTTACATTGGCCTATATGGATGATATAGCCATATACAGCCAGACCTGGGATGAGCACATCAAGAATGTGCGGGATGTGTTCCACAGGTTAAAGAAGGTAGGTCTGATAGTCAAGGCAGAGAAGTGCCAGGTAGATATGGCAGAAGTATCCTACCTTGGGCACCAGGTGGGTAGTGGACACATCCGTCCGGAGCCTGCCAAGGTTGATGCCATCCTGGCCTGGCCTACTCCTACAACTAAGAAATGAGTCAGGGCATTTCTAGGGACAGCAGGGTACTACCAAAGGTTTGTTCCCCACTATAGTGATCTGGCTAAGCCCCTGACAGACCTAACCAAGAAGGGAAAGCCAGATACAGTGAAGTGGTCAGAAGGTTGTGAGGTTGCTTTTCAGGGGCTAAAAAAGGCCTTAAGAAGCTCCGCTGTATTGGCTAGTCCTAATTATAGTTTAAAGTTTATGGTCCATGTGGATGCCTCAGATCATGGGCTGGGGACCGTGCTGAGCCAAGTTACCCAGCAGGGGGAGGAGCATCATGGTTGTGTACCTCAGCCGGAGGCTTTTGCCTAGAGAGGAGGCATACGCCACAATCGAGAAGGAATGCTTGGGAATAGTGTGGGCCCTTCAGAAGCTGAAGCCTTACCTATATGGGAGAGAATTTACTGTGGTCACAGATCATAATCCCCTGATTTAGCTTTATAAGTCCAGTGGGCAAAATGGTAAACTACTACATTGGAGTTTGGTACTGCAGGCATGCAACATGACCATCCAGCATCGCAGTGGCTAACAAAATGCAAATGCAGATGGGCTAGCTAGGCAGGGCTAATGACATGGCTGGATACTTTTGGGCACTTCCCAGTAATTGCATGAATGGCTGTGTCACTTGGGGTGGCCCAAGGGACACGCCTTCATTATCTGGTGGGGGGGAGATGTGACAGAAATGGGCAGGAAAGAGTTAATGGCTTGGATTCTGTAGGTGCCTTATTTTTTTTTTGGCAGTTTGGAAAAAATACAGTCAGGCCGAAATCCTCTGTCCTACAGCATCCAGCTTGTGGAATTCCTAGCTGCTAGATAAGAGCTGGGTCATAAATCTCGAGTGGACATCTCCAGACACAAACAGACCTGCAGACACGCACACAAGGCAGTTTGAATGGATTGGATCATTCAAATATAAACTTAAGGTGAAAAGGGAATATAATTGGTCACTGATAGGTGTTCACTCTGATTGGGACAATTAAATACATACATGTTAGTTGGTGCATTTAAAGGGAGAATGGGAATGACCTATTCTCCACAGAGTATATAACCTTCTGAAAGGCAGAGAAGTGTCTCTGGTGCTTTGGAAGCTGGGAGGGGAAACATAAGTTTGCAGCCTACCTTGTAGTTATGTCTGTGGGAGCTGGCAGTTAGAACAGGGTCCAGTGTCTCTTGTAAGGACAGGGAAGGGTAAGTTTAGTAATAGCATATTTCAGTAATAGCCTCCTTCGTCATCTGCTATTTAAAAACATTGGTTTACTTTTCCTGTACGAGTGTTATTCTCTTGTGTTGTAAATATATATCCTGTAAATGCTCAGTGCACGTTCTGTTAAGTAAAAGCTATTTATTTGCTCAACAGTTGTGACTGTGATGTCATTTTTCTAAGGAAATATTTGGTTTCCGCTGGCTGAGGTAAACTCTTGCGTAGCATCCACCACCCGAGAGAGACACACTACCAGACTTTAGCTTGTGCAATTGCACGTTTAATTATTCAAGTTTGTACACTTGAAAGAGGTGCCAGAAGGAACGTCCGGCTGGTGGCAGCGAATACCCGAGGACAAACACCTCTCTAAAAGCTGTTTCAGCCCAGAGGGAGAGGTGGGTTGTCACAGTACCCTTTACTTTACCTCGCAATGATGCCGGATTTTGGAGTTTGCAGTTTTAAAAACTGCTTGTTTAGGTACCCTTTAAAAAGGCAAGACAGAAACTGGGCAACATGGGATCAGTTTGCAATGCTTTTCAAATCACAATAATTGCGTTTGTGCAGAAATAGAGAGTGTTATTGCAAGGCTTGATGACAAACTGCTTTCTTAATTTTGTTTTCACCTTCTCTGCTTGGTGTATTCTGGCTGCATTTGTCATTACCCTCACTCTTGCCACCAGTGACAACCTATAGACAGCAAACAGGAGAGCTGCAGAGGGACCTTGTTTTCTGTGAACATGGTACCCATTGTTCTCCTGAATCCAAAGGATCCCTAATGATTCTGAACAGTGCAGTTTTAAATTGTCAGGCGGTGGTGTTAGAGACTGACTGAGGATCATGAAGTTGGAGATGAGAAAAAAAATCTATTTACTTGTGCTGAAAACATAGGCAATTGGCAGAAACTGTGCAAAGTAGGTTTAGTTTAATGCGTAAAATACTTTAATTCGTACACACAAGCAGTCAGTGGTATTTTTTTTGTTCTTTGCCAAACATTATTTATGTTTTCTACATTCTTTGGCCTGAGAATTCTAGTTGCATTTGCTAACCCCGCTAGCATCCACTTGCAAGACATAACCTTACTTTTGCCATGGGCATTACCCCCACAGCACACTTAGCCTCCTTCTGGTGGACACTGCATTTGCCGACCTGGATACAGACCCCATTCCTTCACTATATACCACACATTCCTTTATTGTCCCTACACTCTACCATTTAGAACTGAATCTATCTGGTCTTACACAATCTTTTTGTACCTGCTTTTGTTATATGCATTTTCCTGTAATGTCCATTCCATCCTGGTAGCAGTAAGCTTAGAGAAAACAGACCCTGCTGTGGGCAACAGAGGCACATGCTATCCAGATGAACAAGCAAGGGTCTCTCCTGTGGCATGAAAGCCCTACTGCTCCCACCAAAACACCAGTTGTTGCTACCTCCTGAAGACATAGCCATAGCCCATTTTGAGGCTTCCCAAAAAGTGGTGGATGTTTTGGTGGCTGCTAGAAAACCATCCACCAGAACTTCTTACTCCATTAAGTGGAAGCGGCTTGCTTTATGGGCTGTTTCTCACCACCTGGGTCCATTCATCTGCCAGTTAATCAGGTTCTGGAATCCCTGCTGTCCTTACCAGATTCAGGCCTGCAGTATTACTCAATCAAAGTGCACGTAGTTGCTAGATCAGCTTTACATGTACCTATAGATGGCCGTACAGTGGCTCTGCTTGAGGTAGCCTGTATGTTTGTGGGGTATTCTACATCCAAAACCTCCTATTTGCAATCTAGCCCTGGCTTGGGACCTCAATTTTATTTTGTACAAGCTCACTCTGGTTTCTTGTCAGTCAACCACAATTTATGGCTTATGCCATAAGGTTAGGGTTCTCTGCACCATGAGATTCTATGAATTGTTGAAAAACTAGTTTAGAGCTCAGGATTTTGGCTTCTTGAGGACTGGGGGTCCTCATGGAGGGATACAGGCCTGTACTGCTGCAATGGTCTTCTGCATCTGTCCATGAGGGGAACCAGGATCCCAGGAAACAGTCTTAAATGCTTCATTATCAAGCATTTAAACTAGTCAAGGGGAGGCGCTGAAAAGGAGCATAGAAATACCAGTCTCCCCCACACAAAACAGGATAACTAGCAAGCTAAACACCAAGGTAGAGAAGTCAATAGGGATCAGGACAGGGGTAAATGGAGAAAAAGTAAAAGGCAGTAAGGACAGGGATGAGGCTAAAAGGAGTAAGGCCATCAAGAAATAGAGAGCGATGAGTACCAAATGTCCATAGTCTGGGTAACAAATTCCTGGAACTAGTGGCCTGGATGGAAGAGGGACACCTGGATATCGTGGCAGCCACAGAAACATGGTACACAGAGAACCATGACTTGAATGTCAACATACCAGGGTACACAATCTACAGGAGGGACAAGGAAGGTAAAAGAGGAAGAGGAGTAGATCTCACATAAGGGAAGTGATCAAAGCAACAGAACTAAAGGGTAAACAGGGAGGAGAGAAAGCACTGTGGGTCACCCTGAAAACAGAAAATGTCACTACAATCCGCACAGGGGTTCTATACAGACCCCCATCTAAGATGAAGGAAATGGACAAGGAAATAACAGAAGGTATCCTTAGAATAGCAGAAAAATGAGAGATATTGTTGATGGGGGACCTGAATATGCCACATGTTAACTGGAGCACCTTTGCTGCAGCCACTTCCAAGAGCAAGATCATTCTCGATGCCCTACAGGGGGAATGCCTCAGACAGCTAGTGTTGGAACCCACTTGGAAGGGAGCAATCTTAGACCTGGTATTCACAAACGGGGATGGACAGGATCTCAGATTTAGAAGTGGGTGGCCATCTAGGAATAAGCAACCACCAGTGTGGTTCACAATAAACACAACTGGAGAGTGAAGCCATACAAAAGCGAGGGTATTGGAGTTTAGGAGGGCTGACTTTGGAAAAATAGGCGAGTGTCTCAGAAAAGCACTAGCAAAAGGGCAAGAAGGAAGGGTGGAGGAACAATGGGGAGAAATCACAGCTGCCATTACAGGTGCAACAAGCCTTTGTGTAAAGGAAAAAAAAAACAAAGGAAAAAAACACTAGTTCTCAAAAGAGGTGGCAGGGAAGGTTAGGGAGAAAAAGATAACATTCAGGCAGTAAAAGGAAACACAGAAGTTCAGCTCAGTTTATTGGCAGAAAAGACTCCATTGAACAGGCTCATTTTCAAGGAGGTCCTGATACAATCAATCATGTTACAGTATGGACACACAGAATCAACGAAAATCAGCAAGGTATATACAGTTATTTACATGTTATAGACCAGTCCTAGAGTACAAATGAAAGAGGTACAGTGTATATACAGGTATTTACATATAATACAGCAGTCATAGACTACAAAAGAAAGCTTACAGTGTATATACAGGTATTTACATATAATACAGCAGTCATAGACTACAAATGAAAGCGGTACAGTGTATATACAGGTGTTTACATATAATACAGCAGTCATAGACTACAAAAGAAAGAGGTACAGTGTATATACAGGTGTTTACATATAACCAAACATTTATAGGCAGCACTGGGCAGGAATGCATAAGTTAGCAGATCTCAATTTAATATCATCATCATGCAGCCTGTACTGTGGGTAATGAGAGGAGCGTAAGTGACTTGCAGATGGAGAGTGCCACATTGGGATGGTAGTTAAGTAAAACGTCAGAGGGTGGAGTTCCCTTGGGTGGTTTGATGGGGTGGTAGTTAAATAAAAGACCAGAGTGTAGAGTTCCCAGGGGTGGTTTGATGGAGTGGTAGTTAAATAAATGGTTGAAGTGTGGAGTTCCCAGGGGTGGTTTGATGGGGTGGTAGTTAAATAAAAGGTCAGAGTGTGGAGTTTTCAGGGGTGGTTTGATGGGGTAGTAGTTAAATAAAAGGTCAGAGGGTGGAGTTTCCAGGGGTGGTTTGATGGAGTGGTAGTTAAATAAAAGGTCAGAGTGTGGAGTTCCCAGGGGTGGTTTGATGGGGTGGTAGTTAAATAAAAGGTTGGAGTGTGGTGTTCCCAGGGGTGGTTTGATGGGGTAGTAGTTAAATAAAAGGTCAGAGGTGGAGTTCCTAGGGTGGTTTGATGGGGTAGGAGTTAAATAAAAGGTCAGAGGGTGGAGTTCCTAGGGTGGTTTGATGGAGTGGTAGTTAAATAAATGGTTGGAGTGTGGAGTTCCTGGGTGGTAGTGAACAAAGGTCAGAGTGTGGCATTCCAGGGGTGGTAGTGAATAAAAGGTCAGGAGGTGGCATTCCAGGGTGGTTTGATGGGATGGTAGTTAAATAAAAGGTCGGAGGGTGGAGTTCCCCGGTGTGGTTTGATGGAGTGGTAGTTAAATAAAAGGTTGGAGTGTGGAGTCCCCAGGGATGGTTTGATGGGATGGTAGTTAAATGAAAGGTCAGAGTGTGGAGTTCCCAGGGGTGGTTTGATGGGGTGGTAGTCAAATAAAAGGTCAGAGTGTGGTGTTCCCAGGGGTGCTTTGATGGGGTGGTAGTTAAATAAAAGGTCAAAGGGTGGAGTTCCCAGGGGTGGTTTGATGGGGTAGTAGTTAAATAAAAGGTCGGAGTGTGGAGTTCCCAGGGGTGGTTTGATGGGGTGGTAGTTAAATAAAAGGTCAGAGTATAGAGTTCCCAGGGGTGGTTTGATGGGGTAGTAGATAAATAAAAGGTCGAAGGGTGGAGTTCCCAAGGGTGGTTTGATGGGGTAGTAGTTAAATAAAAGGTCAGAGTGTGGCGTTCTCAGGTGGTTTGATGGGGTAGTAGTAAATAAAAAGGTCGAAGGGTGGAGTTCCCAGGGGTGGTTTGATGGGGTAGTAGTTAAATAAAAGGTCGAAGGGTGGAGTTCCCTGGGGTTGTTTGATGGGGTAGTAGTTAAATAAAATGTCGGAGTGTGGCATTCCCGGGGTGGTTTGATGGGGTGGTAGTTAAATAAAAGGTTGGAGGGTGGAGTTCCCGGGGTGGTTTGATGGGGTGGTAGTTAAATAAAAGGTCAGAGGGGTGGAGTTCCCAGGGGTGGTTTGATGGGGTGGTAGTTAAATAAAAGGTCGAAGGGTGGAGTTCCCAGGGGTGATTTGATGGGGTAGTAGTTAAATAAAAGGTCAGAGTGTGGCGTTCCCAGGGGTGGTTTGATGGGGTAGTAGTTAAATAAAAGGTCGAAGGGTGGAGTTCCCAGGGGTGGTTTGATGGGGTGGTAGTTAAATAAAAGGTCGAGGGTGGAGTTCCTAGGGTGGTTTGATGGGGTAGTAGTTAAATAAAAGGTCGGAGTGTGATGCCCGGGTGGTTTGATGGGGTGGTAGTTAAATAAAAGGTTGGAGGGTGGAGTTCCTAGGGGTGGTTTGATGGGGTAGTAGTTAAATAAAAGGTCAGAGGGGTGGAGTTCCCAGGGGTGGTTTAATGGGGTAGGAGTTAAATAAAAGGTCAGAGGGTGGAGTTCCCAAGGGTGGTTTGATGGAGTGGTAGTGAAATAAAAGGTCAGAGTGGAATTCTAGGTGGTTTGATGGGTGGTAGTTAAATAAAAGGTCGGAGGGTGGAGTTCCAGGTGTGGTTTGATGGAGTGGTAGTTAAATAAAGGTTGGAGTGTGGGAGTCCCAGGGGTGGTTTGATGGGATGGTAGTTAAATGAAAGGTCAGAGTGGAGTTCCCAGGGGTGGTTTGTTGGGGTAGGAGTTAAATAAAAGGTCAGAAGGTGGAGTTCCAGGGGTGGTTTGATGGGGTGATAGTTAAATAAAAGGTCAGAGGATGGAGTTCCCAGGGGTGGTTTGATGGGGTGGTAGTCAAATAAAAGGTCAGAGTGTGGTGTTCCCAGGGTGCTTTGATGGGGTGGTAGTTAAATAAAAGGTCAAGTGTGGAGTTCTAGGGTGGTTTGATGGGTGGTAGTTAAATAAAAGGTCAGAGTGTAGGTGGAGTTCCAGGGGTGGTTTGATGGGGTAGTAGTTAAATAAAAGGTCGAAGGGTGGAGTTCCCAGGGGTGGTTTGATGGGGTAATAGTTAATTAAAAGGTCAGAGTGTGGAGTTCCCAGCGGTGGTTTGATGGGGTAGTAGTTAAATAAAAGGTCGAAGGGTGGAGTTCCCAGGGGTGGTTTGATGGGGTAGTAGTTAAATAAAAGGTCGAAGGGTGGAGTTCCCTGGGGTGGTTTGATGGGGTAGTAGTTAAATAAAAGGTCGAAGGGTGGAGTTCCCAGGGGTGGTTTGATGGGGTGGTAGTTAAATCAAAGGTCAGAGTGTGGAGTTCCTAGGGGTGGTTTGATGGGGTAGTAGTAATAAAGGTCGAAGGGTGGAGTTCCCAGGGGTGGTTTGATGGGGTAGTAGTTAAATAAAGGTCAAGGGTGGAGTTCCCAGGGTGGTTTGATGGGGTGGTAGTTAAATAAAAAGCAGAGTGTAGAGTTCCCAGGGTGGTTTGATGGAGTGGTAGTTAAATAATGGTTGAAGTGTGGAGTTCCAGGGTGGTTTGATGGGTGGTAGTTAAATAAAGGTCAGAGTGTGGAGTTTTCAGGGTGGTTTGATGGGGTAGTAGTTAAATAAAAGGTCAGAGGGTGGAGTTTCCAGGGGTGGTTTGATGGAGTGGTAGTTAAATAAAAGGTCAGAGTGTGGAGTTCCCAGGGGTGGTTTGATGGGGTGGTAGTTAAATAAAAGGTTGGAGTGTGGTGTTCCCAGGGGTGGTTTGATGGGGTAGTAGTTAAATAAAAGGTCAGAGGGTGGAGTTCCCAGGGGTGGTTTGATGGGGTAGGAGTTAAATAAAAGGTCAGAGGGTGGAGTTCCCAGGGGTGGTTTGATGGAGTGGTAGTTAAATAAATGGTTGGAGTGTGGAGTTCCTGGGGTGGTAGTGAAATAAAAGGTCAGAGTGTGGCATTCCCAAGGGTGGTAGTGAAATAAAAGGTCAGAGTGTGGCATTCCCAGGGGTGGTTTGATGGGATGGTAGTTAAATAAAAGGTCGGAGGGTGGAGTTCCCCGGTGTGGTTTGATGGAGTGGTAGTTAAATAAAAGGTTGGAGTGTGGAGTCCCCAGGGATGGTTTGATGGGATGGTAGTTAAATGAAAGGTCAGAGTGTGGAGTTCCCAGGGGTGGTTTGATGGGGTGGTAGTCAAATAAAAGGTCAGAGTGTGGTGTTCCCAGGGGTGCTTTGATGGGGTGGTAGTTAAATAAAGGTCAAGGGTGGAGTTCCAGGGTGGTTTGATGGGGTGGTAGTTAAATAAAAGGTCGGAGTGTGGAGTTCCCAGGGGTGGTTTGATGGGGTGGTAGTTAAATAAAAGGTCAGAGTGTGGAGTTCCCAGGGGTGGTTTGATGGGGTGGTAGTTAAATAAAAGGTCAGAGTGTGGAGTTCCCAGGGGTGGTTTGATGGGGTAGTAGTTAAATAAAAGGTCAGAGTGTGGAGTTCCCAGGGGTGGTTTGATGGGGTAGTAGTTAAATAAAAGGTCGAAGGGTGGAGTTCCCAGGGGTGGTTTGATGGGGTAGTAGTTAAATAAAAGGTCAAGGGTGGAGTTCCCGGGGTTGTTTGATGGGTAGTAGTTAAATAAAAGGTCGGAGTGTGGCATTCCGGGTGGTTTGATGGGGTGGTAGTTAAACAAAAGGTTGGAGGGTGGAGTTCCCGGGGTGGTTTGATGGGGTAGTAGTTAAATAAAAGGTCAGAGGGTGGAGTTCCCAGGGGTGGTTTGATGGGGTGGTAGTTAAATAAAAGGTCAGAGTGTAGAGTTCCCAGGGGTGGTTTGATGGGGTAGTAGATAAATAAAAGGTCGAAGGGTGGAGTTCCCAGGGGTGATTTGATGGGGTAGTAGTTAAATAAAAGGTCAGAGTGTGGCGTCCCCAGGGGTGGTTTGATGGGGTAGTAGTTAAATAAAAGGTCGAAGGGTGGAGTTCCCAGGGGTGGTTTGATGGGGTAGTAGTTAAATAAAAGGTCGAAGGGTGGAGTTCCCTGGGGTTGTTTGATGGGGTAGTAGTTAAATAAAAGGTCGGAGTGTGGCGTTCCCGGGGTGGTTTGATGGGGTGGTAGTTAAATAAAAGGTTGGAGGGTGGAGTTCCTAGGGGTGGTTTGATGGGGTAGTAGTTAAATAAAAGGTCAGAGGGGTGGAGTTCCCAGGGGTGGTTTAATGGGGTAGGAGTTAAATAAAAGGTCAGAGGGTGGAGTTCCCAGGGGTGGTTTGATGGAGTGGTAGTGAAATAAAAGGTCAGAGTGTGGAATTCCCAGGGGTGGTTTGATGGGGTGGTAGTTAAATAAAAGGTCGGAGGGTGGAGTTCCCAGGTGTGGTTTGATGGAGTGGTAGTTAAATAAAAGGTTGGAGTGTGGAGTCCCCAAGGGTGGTTTGATGGGATGGTAGTTAAATGAAAGGTCAGAGTGTGGAGTTCCCAGGGGTGGTTTGTTGGGGTAGGAGTTAAATAAAAGGTCAGAAGGTGGAGTTCCAGGGGTGGTTTGATGGGGTGATAGTTAAATAAAAGGTCAGAGGATGGAGTTCCCAGGGGTGGTTTGATGGGGTGGTAGTCAAATAAAAGGTCAGAGTGTGGTGTTCTAGGGTGCTTTGATGGGTGGTAGTTAAATGAAAGGTCAAGGGTGGAGTTCCAGGGGTGGTTTGATGGGGTAGTATTAAATAAAAGGTCAGAGTGTGGAGTTCCAGGGGTGGTTTGATGGGGTGGTAGTTAATTAAAGGTCAGAGTGTAGAGTTCCAGGGGTGGTTTGATGGGGTAGTAGTTAAATAAAAGGTCAAGGGTGGAGTTCCCAAGGGTGGTTTGATGGGGTAATAGTTAATTAAAAGGTCAGAGTGTGGAGTCCCCAGCGGTGGTTTGATGGGGTAGTAGTTAAATAAAAGGTCGAAGGGTGGAGTTCCCAGGGGTGGTTTGATGGGGTAGTAGTTAAATAAAAGGTCGAAGGGTGGAGTTCCCTGGGGTGGTTTGATGGGGTAGTAGTTAAATAAAGAGGTCGAAGGGTGGAGTTCCCAGGGGTGGTTTGATGGGGTAGTAGTTAAATAAAAGGTCAGAGTGTGGAGTTCCCAGGGGTGGTTTGATGGGGTAGTAGTAATAAAAGGTCGAAGGGTGGAGTTCCCAGGGGTGGTTTGATGGGGTAGTAGTTAAATAAAAGGTCAAAGGGTGGAGTTCCCAGGGGTGGTTTGATGGGGTGGTAGTTAAATAAAAGACCAGAGTGTAGAGTTCCCAGGGGTGGTTTGATGGAGTGGTAGTTAAATGAATGGTTGAAGTGTGGAGTTCCCAGGGGTGGTTTGATGGGGTGGTAGTTAAATAAAAGGTCAGAGTGTGGAGTTTTCAGGGGTGGTTTGATGGGGTAGTAGTTAAATAAAAGGTCAGAGGGTGGAGTTTCCAGGGGTGGTTTGATGGAGTGGTAGTTAAATAAAAGGTCAGAGTGTGGAGTTCCCAGGGGTGGTTTGATGGGGTGGTAGTTAAATAAAAGGTTGGAGTGTGGTGTTCCCAGGGGTGGTTTGATGGGGTAGTAGTTAAATAAAAGGTCAGAGGGTGGAGTTCCCAGGGGTGGTTTGATGGGGTAGGAGTTAAATAAAAGGTCAGAGGGTGGAGTTCCCAAGGGTGGTTTGATGGAGTGGTAGTTAAATAAATGGTTGGAGTGTGGAGTTCCTGGGGTGGTAGTGAAATAAAAGGTCAGAGTGTGGCATTCCCAGAGGTGGTAGTGAAATTAAAGGTCAGAGTGTGGCATTCCCAGGGGTGGTTTGATGGGATGGTAGTTAAATAAAAGGTCGGAGGGTGGAGTTCCCCGGTGTGGTTTGATGGAGTGGTAGTTAAATAAAAGGTTGGAGTGTGGAGTCCCCAGGGATGGTTTGATGGGATGGTAGTTAAATGAAAGGTCAGAGTGTGGAGTTCCCAGGGGTGGTTTGATGGGGTGGTAGTCAAATAAAAGGTCAGAGTGTGGTGTTCCCAGGGGTGCTTTGATGGGGTTGTAGTTAAATAAAAGGTCAAAGGGTGGAGTTCCCAGGGTGGTTTGATGGGGTAGTAGTTAAATAAAGGTCGGAGTGGAGTTCCCAGGGTGGTTTGATAGGGTGGTAGTTAAACAAAGGTCAGAGTATAGAGTTCCCAGGGGTGGTTTGATGGGGTAGTAGATAAATAAAAGGTCAAGGGTGGAGTTCCTAGGGTGGTTTGATGGGGTAGTAGTAAATAAAAGGTCAGAGTGTGGTGTCTCTAGGGTGGTTTGATGTGGGTAGTTAAATAAAAGGTCAAGGGTGGAGTTCCTAGGGGTGGTTTGATGGGTAGTAGTTAAATAAAAGGTCGAAGGGTGGAGTTCCCTGGGGTTGTTTGATGGGGTAGTAGTTAAATAAAAGGTCGGAGTGTGGCATTCCCGGGGTGGTTTGATGGGGTGGTAGTTAAATAAAAGGTTGGAGGGTGGAGTTCCCGGGGTGGTTTGATGGGGTAGTAGTTAAATAAAAGGTCAGAGGGGTGGAGTTCCCAGGGGTGGTTTGATGGGGTGGTAGTTAAATAAAAGGTCAGAGTGTAGAGTTCCCAGGGGTGGTTTGATGGGGTAGTAGATAAATAAAAGGTCGAAGGGTGGAGTTCCCAGGGGTGATTTGATGGGGTAGTAGTTAAATAAAAGGTCAGAGTGTGGCGTCCCCAGGGTGGTTTGATGGGGTAGTAGTTAAAAAAAGGTCAAGGGTGGAGTTCCAGGGTGGTTTGATGGGGTAGTAGTTAAATCAAAAGGTCAAGGTGGAGTTCCTGTGGTGTTTTGATGGGGTAGTAGTTAAATAAAAGGTCGGAGTGTGGCTTCCCGGGTGGTTTGATGGGGTGGTAGTTAAATAAAAGGTTGGAGGTGGAGTTCCTAGGGGTGGTTTGATGGGGTAGTAGTTAAATAAAAGGTCAGAGGGTGGAGTTCCCAGGGTGGTTTAATGGGGAGGAGTTAAAAAAGGTCAGAGGTGGAGTTCCAGGGTGGTTTGATGGAGTGGTAGTGAAATAAAAGGTCAGAGTGTGGAATTCCAGGGATGGTTTGATGGGGTGGTAGTTAAATAAAAGGTCAGGGTGGAGTTCCCAGGTGTGGTTTGATGGAGTGGTAGTTAAATAAAGGTTGGAGTGTGGAGTCCCAGGGTGGTTTGATGGGATGGTAGTTAAATGAAAGGTCAGAGTGTGGAGTTCCCAAGGGTGGTTTGTTGGGGTAGGAGTTAAATAAAAGGTCAGAAGGTGGAGTTCCAGGGGTGGTTTGATGGGGTGATAGTTAAATAAAAGGTCAGAGGATGGAGTTCCCAGGGGTGGTTTGATGGGGTGGTAGTCAAATAAAAGGTCAGAGTGTGGTGTTCCCAGGGGTGCTTTGATGGGGTGGTAGTTAAATGAAAGGTCAAAGGGTGGAGTTCCCAGGGGTGGTTTGATGGGGTAGTAGTTAAATAAAAGGTCAGAGTGTGGAGTTCCCAGGGGTGGTTTGATGGGGTGGTAGTTAATTAAAAGGTCAGAGTGTAGAGTTCCCAGGGGTGGTTTGATGGGGTAGTAGTTAAATAAAAGGTCGAAGGGTGGAGTTCCCAAGGGTGGTTTGATGGGGTAATAGTTAATTAAAAGGTCAGAGTGTGGAGTCCCCAGCGGTGGTTTGATGGGTAGTAGTTAAATAAAAGGTCGAAGGGTGGAGTTCCCAGGGGTGGTTTGATGGGGTAGTAGTTAAATAAAAGGTCAAGGTTGGAGTTCCTGGGTGGTTTGATGGGGTAGTAGTTAAATAAAAGGTCGAGGTGGAGTTCCAGGGGTGGTTTGATGGGGTAGTAGTTAAACAAAAGGTCAGAGTGTGGAGTTCCCAGGGTGGTTTGATGGGGTAGTAGTAATAAAAGGTCGAAGGGTGGAGTTCCCAGGGGTGGTTTGATGGGGTAGTAGTTAAATAAAAGGTCAAAGGGTGGAGTTCCCAGGGGTGGTTTGATGGGGTAGTAGTTAAATAAAAGGTCGGAGTGTGGAGTTCCCAGGGGTGGTTTGATGGGGTGGTAGTTAAATAAAAGGTCAGAGTGTGGAGTTCCCAGGGGTGGTTTGATGGGGTGGTAGTTAAATAAAAGGTCGAAGGGTGGAGTTCCCAGGGGTGGTTTGATGGGGTAGTAGTTAAATAAAAGGTCAGAGTGTGGAGTTCCCAGGGGTGGTTTGATGGGGTGGTAGTTAAATAAAAGGTCAGAGTGTGGAGTTCTCAGGGGTGGTTTGATGGGGTGGTAGTTAAATAAAGGTTGGAGTGTGGAGTTCCCGGGGTGGTTTGATGGGGTGGTAGTTAAAAAAATGGTTGAAGTTGTGGAGGCAGATTTTGATAAATAAGGTGGTGTATGGAAAGGATGGATGGTAAAGGTAGAGGACCACTGGGAGCAGGAGTAGGGAGGGCAGAGACAGATGGATGATCTGAGTAACAGGTAGGGGAGAGCCGAGATGGGGGTGTAAGTTGGGGAAAGAGTGGGGGTTGGAGTAAAATGGGGAGCCTTGCAGAGGTCATTAGTGGCCTGTGATACTCATGGTTCATGAGAGAATGACTCTTAATGGCAGGCGCAGAATTTGTTAAACTTATTGATGACCAACATTTTGCAGTTGCTTAGGGGGTTAAATTTTGCATTTTAAGGCAACACCGAGCTTTAGTTAAGCAGTTGGGAAAGCATGGCTTATGGCTATATCACTGAAACAGGACTGGACACTTAGAACATCCAACAAATTGTATGAGTTTCTACGCAAGGGGTATTGGATGGCAGATTGTTGAAAGTGATTTGATATGTAAAGGGGGGAGTTTTGACAGAAGTGCTTTATAGAGCCAAATAAGGGAGTGGGTGAGACCTCTAGTGTACAATGAGGTCCATCCCAAGGAACTATAAAGGTCACAATGGTGAGTCTGATGGTGGGCGTTAGAAATTAATCATAGTGCTCTATGGTAGAGCGTGTCAAGTTGATGTAGCAGGGCATCTGAGCAGTGGCTATATAAAATGTCCACATAATTGAGGAGTGGGATGAAAGTTGTCTGAATGAGATGGAGTCTGGTATTGGTGGAAAAAAGATATTTGTTTCTGTAGAAGAAGCCAATTCTTTGTCTCAGTTTCTTTGCTAGTGATGTGATATGGGCAGAGAAGTTTAGGTGTTTGTCTAAGAGGTGTCTTAGGTATTTAACATTTTTGACTACCTCAAGGTTGTCATCTAGGAGTGTTTTGACAGAAGGAACAGGACAGAGAACTGTACCTTTTAAAACAAAAGGAAGCAGGGAAGGCAGTCAGAAAAGCAAAGGCCCAAACCGAGGAAAAGAAGATAGCTAACTCAGTTAAGAAGGGGGATAAAACTTTTTAAAGGTACATTAGGGAATGAAGAAAGACCAAGAGAAGGATAGTGAGGATTTACAAAGGGAGGGTGGGCAAAGGGAGACCATGAAAAAGCAGGGACATTGAACAAATAGTTCTTAGTATTCACAAAAGAAGAGGAGGGGGTACCTAACCCAAACAATAGAAGCACTCTGGATTTGGGGGTCAATACAAGTTCATTCACAGAAGAAAGGGTCCTGAAAGAACTCTTAAAACTGAAGGTGTACAAAGTAATGGGGCCTGATGGGATTCACCCCCAGAATTCTAAAAGAACTAAGGGGAGAACAAGTGACACCACTTACTACCCTTTTTAGCAAGTCATGGGAGGATGGTATGATACTTGAGGACTAGAGGAGGGCAGATGTGTTTCCCCTTCACAAAAGTGGGACCAAGGCAGAGGCAGGAAACTGTAGACCTGTTATTTTGATCTCAGTGGTAAGGAAAATGATGAAATCATTTCTGAAAGAAAGAATTGTTGAGTACCTAAAGGCCAATGGGGCACAGGAGTAAAGGCAGCATGGATTCATAGTGAGAAGGTCATGTCAGATGAATCTAATAGTTTCTTTGACTTGGTGACTAAAGTAGTAAACCAGGGAGGGGTGGTGGAAATAGCCTACAAAGACTTTAGCAAGACATTTGACACAGTCCCCCACAAAAGATTAACAAACAAGTTAGCCAACTTGGGATAGGGTCCCAGGGTGGTAACCTGGGTAAAAGATTGGTTGGACAACAGGACACAGAGGATAATAATAAAATGGAGTATCTGAAGAAAAGTGGGTAACTAGTGAGGTACCGTAGATTTCAGTACTGGGACTAGTCTTCTTTAATGTCTTTATGGATGACATTGCGGAAGGACTGGAAGGAAAAGTATGCGTCTTTGCAGATGACACAAAGATCTGCAACAGGGTTGATACACAAGGGGGTGTGGAAAGGATGAGAAGGGACTTGGAAAGGTTGGAGGAATGGTCAAAAGTATGGCAGCTGCAATTCAGTGCAAAGAAGTGCAAAGTAATGCACCTGGGAAACAAGAACCCAAGGGAAGAGTACACAGTGGGAGGGTGGTACTATCAACCATAAAAATTGAAAGGGACCTGGGATAGTCATATTAGATGACCTAAAGGTAAGCAAGCAATGTGAGAAGGCAGTAAGGAGGGCTGGGAGGATACTGGGATGCATAGGGAGAGGCATCACCAGTAGAAAACAAGAAGTTGTTATCCCTCTGTACAGATAGTAGGTGAGATCTCACCTGGAGTACTGCATGCAGTTCTGGTGACCCCATCTCTGCAAGGACATAGGCAGGATGGAGGCAGTCCAAAGGACAACAACAACTGTGTACTTATTGTTGTGAGACTATGTCATGATTGTATTATTTTATGAGACATTATTGTAATGTTGTGTGTTATAACACATTGTACAGGACTGTCTTGTAAACAGAGCTAACGCCCTTATGAATGAAATGTCAAGATGTATTTTACATTTTGTACTTCTTGTACAAAAATTTATTTTTTTCACAAACTAGAATGTTGCAGGGTCTGTACCAGAAACCATACAAAGAGAGACTAAAAGAGCTTAATATGTACACCCTCGAGGAAAGGGGGGAGGGACATGATAGAAACTTTCAAGTACCTCAAGGAAATCAGCAAAGTCCAAGAGGGTAGCATCTTTCAGAAAAAGAGATGTGCAAGAACAAGGGGGCACAATTTGAAGATGGAGGAGGGACAGCTCAGGGGCAACGTGAGGAAGTATTTTTTTCGCAAAGAGGATGGTGGATGCATGGAACAGCCTTCTTGAGGAGGTCTTGGGGTCACAAGCAGTGGGGGAATTCAAGAGTGCAGGGGACAGACATAAGGCAATTCTTGTGGGGGTCAGGAGGGTGTCAGCTGTTGGTTAACTAGGATCTGCAGCTTGTCCAATAGGTAGGGAAGTGGGCAGACTGGGTGGGCCAAGCGGTCCTTATATGCCATCAGTCTATGTTTCCATGTTGTTTTTTCTCTTAAAAAGTATTTTGTTTTTATTGCCATCACTCACATCTGCTCAGAGGATTTCAGCGTTACAGGCTCTAATGTGTGAGCCTCCTTATCTGATTCTCTACAAAGACATGGCTTTAGGGAAGTGAGGGCCATTTCTGTTGGTGTCCGTAGTTAGCTGTTTTTATTGGCTGTGAGTTTTTGTTCAGGTTGGTAGTGGAGGCTGTTGCCCTGCTGCAGTCCATGTGGGACACAGCCAGGGTCTCTCCAGGCCTGCAAGCAGGGACATTGTGTTTCCATATAATGCTGATTCATGTAAGTCATCTCTGCTTTTTCATTTTGGCCTGCCACAGGGCAGAGGTCTGGTCAGGTACGGCCTGCCACAGGGCAGAGCTTTGGCCATGCATACCTGCCACAGGGCAGAGGTTTGATCATGCATGTCCTGCCACAGGGCAGAGGTCTGGTCATGCATGTCCTGCCACAGGGCAGAGGTCTGGTCATGCATGTCTGCCACAGGACAGAGGTCTGGTCATGTACAGCCTGCCACAGGGCAGAGGTCTGGTCATGCATGGCCTGCCACAGGGCAGAGGTCTGGTCATGTACAGCCTTCCACAGGACAGAGGTCTGGTCATGCATGGCCTACCACAGGGCAGAGGTCTGGTCATGCATGGCCTGCCACAGGGCAGAGGTCTGGTCATGCATGTCCTGCCACAGGGCAGAGGTTTGGTCATGCATGTCCTGCCACAGGGCAGAGGTCTGGTCATGCATGTCTGCCACAGGGCAGAGGTCTGGTCATGTACGGCCTGCCACAGGGCAGAGGTCTGGCCATGCATGTCCTGCCACAGGGCAGAGGTCTGGTCATGAATGTCTGCCACAGGGCAGAGGTTTGGTCATGCATGGCCTGCCACAGGGCAGAGGTCTGGCCATGCATGGCCTGCCACAGGGCAGAGGTATGGCCATGTACAGCCTGCCACAGGGCAGAGGTATGGTCATTCATGGCCTGCCACAGGGAAGAGGTCTGGCCATGTACTGCCTGCCACAGGGCAGAGGTCTGGCCATGCATGGCCTACCACAGGGCAGAGGTCTGGCCATGTACAGCCTGCCACAGGGCAGAGGTATGGTCATGCATGGCCTGCCACAGGGCAGAGGTCTGGCCATGTACTGCCTGCCACAGGGCAGAGGTCTGGTCATGCATGTCCACCACAGGGCAGATATCTGGTCATGTACGGCCTGCCACAGGGAAGAGGTCTGGCCATGTATAGCCTGCCACAGGGCAGAAGTCTGGCCATGTATGTCCTGCCACAGGACAGAGGTCTGGCCATGCAGTCCTGCCACAGGGCAGAAGTCTGGCCATGTATGGCCTGCCATAGGACAGAGGTCTGGCCATGCATGGCCTGCCACAGGGCACAGGTCTGGTCATGCATGTCCGCCACAGGGCAGATATCTGATCATGTACGGCCTGCCACAGGGCAGAGGTCTGGCCATGCATATCCTGCCACAGGGCAGAGATCAGGTTATGTACAGCCTGCCACAGGGCAGAGATCTGGTCATGTACAGCCTGCCACAGGGCAGAGGTCTGATCATGCATGTCCTGCCACAGGGCAGAGGTCTGGTCATGCATGTCTGCCACAGGACAGAGGTCTGGCCATGTACAGCCTGCCACAGGGCAGAGGACTGATCATGCATGTCCTGCCACAGGGCAGAGGTCTGGCCATGCCTGGCCTTGTTGGAAAGTATCTTCTCCAGTGGCAGTTGTTTAGGCCCACCCTAAGGATGGTAGCCAGGGATGTAGCAGGAGGCACCACGCCTCATGGTCACAAGGGCCCTGTTTGTGAACTATGACTGTGCAGCTGAGATGGTGATTTCAAGTGCTGGTTCTTTTTGTCACTGATAATTAGAGGCATTTAGCAATAATTGTAGCATAACATGTTACAGTGAGGAAGAGGGAGTTTGCCTTTCACTAATTTATCAATCAGGCATTCTTTCTATTCAAGCAAAGGAAGCCACCCATACTGGCTCAAATTCCCCAGGGGGTGGAGGAAAGGGCAGACATGATGGGTAAAAGGTGCGCTCTCCTCTGTAAAAAAAAAAAAAAAATCCTGCTCCTCTCAGAGGGACCATGGCACAGAATGGCTCAGGGATCTTACAAGCTTGCAAACTATATGAAGAGGACACTTCACTGGGAGGGAGCTCTGATTCCTTGCTGGCAGGTCCCTCCTGTGTCTGAAGAAACTCAGTGATAATCATTATGTTTCCTAGTCTTTCTTGAGGTTACTGACAGCATCATTGGAGATGGAGTGTTGAAATATCTTCCCTCCTCTCCCTAAGTCTTTCAACTGAAAGCTCAGAGGACAAGGTCCTAGCCTGGAAAAGGTTTCTCAGAACTGATGACCTTCAAAGTTTAGTCAAACCCATGTGTGTGGTCCTTGATTTGAAATCTTGACCCCTCACAGGTGGTGCACTAACAGGGCTATCAGTCCCATTTGGTCCCTCCTCTTGCAAGCGATTAAGGTCCATGAAAATCTTGCCCATAAGTTCAGGTTGGATATGAACCACATGGGCTGTACCTCCACAGTACTGGGTCTCTTTCTCAGCTGTGCTGGTTAGACAAGGATGACATGGGGCATATTTTTATATTTGTGTGCTACTATACTAGGTGTTAAGACAGAAGGAGGCTAAAGCCCATCTAGTCTGTTTCCCACCTTATTGGAGCCACTTTGTGTTATCCTTACACAACATATAGCAATCCTGTCTATGTTTGAATATGTCAAAGGAATCCCTCCCAGATCCAGTCCTTGGTACTCTAGTTCAGAAAACATTCCTGTCATTGCAGGCACACTTGGTGCTAAAATATCCCTCTGAAAAGAGATTGGACACCATATGTAACTCTCACAGCTTGGCAGCCATGTCCTTGTGTGTGGCTGTGTATTGCACCTACATGGCTTGCTCCAGCAAGAAGTGGCTTTTGTAGCACTACCCAGCACTAGCCAAGGCTCAAAAAGAAATTCATAGCTACCTTCAAACTCCAGAAGAATCTGGACAGGGCAGTGGTTTTTTCTCTCTGATGTGTCCTTAGACTCAACCACTCTGGCATGTCACCAGGTTTCTGCATATGTTCTGGCCTACAGGACCACTGAGCCAGTATTACTGTGCAAGTGGGCACATAACTAAATCCACTTGTCCTTCAGTTGTTCAGACCTTTGAAGAGCCCTCTAAGACAGGCCACTAATGAATTGTCTGATATCAATCTCTTGTCTTTTCTACCCCTTCTGTGGTCACAAGGGAGACCAGCAGTCCTTTCAAGGCAAAGCTCAGCATAGTCCTTCTGTGGCTAGGAGAATATCAAGCACAGTGCTTTGGCCACAAAGGTAAGCACTGCTCTCCACCTCTGAAATCAGCATTTTCTAAGACTGAGCTATCACAAAGTCCTCCTGTTGAGGATTTGCAGGCTCAGTCAGATGACAGATTACTGGGGACATCTTCACTGGTTTGCAGCAGAATGGGCTGGCACCACATCAGACCAGTGGGTCTTTCCGAGAGTCACTTCAGGTTGTTCTGTTAATTTTTTGATCACTCAATCTAAAGGATTTTATTCTCTAGAACCCACAATGTCCACAACTCCTCCCAAGAGGTCATTGGTACGGAAGCCACTGGCAACCTCCTGGAAATGGAAGCCATGGTCCCAGTTCCCCTACAGGAGAGATTTACAAGGTGTAGTCCCTCTTTTTGGGGTTTCCAAGAGAACAGGGATTTAGGCTGATTCTGGACTAGTTCAGAGTACTGAAGTCTGTCTGAAGTAAAGTTCAAGGTGGAAACTACATTGGAGCCCATGCAGTGTCACATCTCCTGCATGACAAAAGGGATTAGCTCCTACTGAAATAGCATGGGGTCATAATGTCACAAGACATTATGCCACAGCAATATACTGCGCTGCCAATATCGGTCAATATATTGCAACTGGCAAATGCCTTTCTTTTTCCAGGGGACTCTCCCCCCCACACCCCCATTGCAGGGGGCTGCATGCCCCCAAAACCCCACCAACAGAAATAACTAACTTGGAGGGGGGTTAACACTTATCCTTGTGTCTGGGACCAGAAATCAAAATCTGGTCTCAAATGCACTGCCTCCCTCCCTTGCTGCCTGTGGCTCATCCCATTGAGCCACAGCAGCTGCTCACTGGCCCCACCTCCCAGAACAGGTCTCATCCCCTACCTGGGAAGAGTGAGAGGGTGCACTAGCATGTATACATCCTTTTGCTGTCTTGCACCCTTTCTCACTGCCCTACCACACTGTTCCTGTTGTGCGATTTTAATGTACGCTATTAAGCATACAATCTGATCTGGTAGGTAATGAAATAGCCTTGTTTCTCTGCAGTAACTGCCACAGAATTCTGCAAAATTAGGTTGTACTGTGAGGGGCTTCACTTTATGTACAAGCTCCAATTTCTTTGTGGTAATTTTTATCTACATTTTGCAGTGAGTATCCCTGTTGCTGCAGAACTTGGGTGGCATTAGTTTCCTATTTCTGTAGATGTTCTGCGGCAGCAGCGAGAACCCCATTGCTGCAGAACTTCTGTGGCATTAGTTTCCTATTTCTGTAGATGTTCTGAGGTAGCAGTGAGTACCCCAGTTGCAGCAGAAATTCTGGGGCATTAGTTCCCTATTTCTGTAGATGTTCTGTGGTAGTAGTGAGTACCCCTGTTGTTTCATAACTTCTGTGGCATTAGTTTCCTATTTCTATAGATGTTCTGCAGTAGCAGTGAGTACCTCTGTTGCTCCAGAACTTCTATGGCATTAGTTTCCTATTTCTGTAGACGTTCTGCGGTAGCAGTAAGTATCCCTGTTGCTGCAAAACATCTGTGGCATTAGTTTCCTATTTCTATAAATGTTCTGCAGTAGCAGAGAGTACCCTTGTTATTGCAGAACTTCTGTGGCATAAGTTTCCTATTTCTGTAGATGTTCTGCGGTAGCAGTGGGTACCCCTGTTACTGCAGAACTTCTGTGGCATTTGTTTCCTATTTCTGTAGATGTTCTGCAGAAGCAGAGAGTACCCCTGTTACTGCAGAACTTCTGTGGCATTAGTTTCCTATTTCTGTAGATGTTCTGCGGTAGCAGTGAGTACCCCTGTTACTGCACAACTTCTGTGGTATTGGTTTCCTATTTCTGCAGATGTTCTGCGGTAGCAGTGAGTACCCCTGTTGCTGCAGAACTTCTGTGGCATTAGTTTCCTGTTTCTGTAGATGTTCTGTGGTAGCAGTGAGTACCCCTGTTACTGCACAACTTCTGTGGTATAGGTTTCCTATTTCTGTAGATGTTCTGCGGTAGCAGTGAGTACCCCTGTTGCTGCAGAACATCTGTGGCATTAGTTTCCTGTTTCTGTAGATGTTCTGTGGTAGCAGTGAATAACCTGTTGCTGCAGAACTTCTGTGGCATTAGTTTCCTATTTCTGTAGATGTTCTGCAGTAGCAGAGAGTACCCCTGTTACTGCAGAACATCTGTGGCATTAGTTTCCTATTTCTGTAGATGTTCTGCAGTAGCAGTGAGTACCCCTGTTACTGCAGAACTTCTGTGGCATTAGTTTCCTATTTCTGTAGATGTTCAGTGGTAGCAGCGAGTACCCCTGTTGTTTCAGAACTTCTGTAGCATTAGTTTCCGATTTCTATAGATGTTCTATAGTAGCAGTGAGTACCCCTGTTGTTGCAGAACTTCTGTGGCATTAGTTTCCTATTTCTGTAGATGTTCTGTGGTAGCAGTAAGTATCCCTGTTGCTGCAGAACTTCTGTGGCATTAGTTTCCTATTTCTGTAGACATTCTGTGGTAGCAGTAAGTATCCATGCTGCTGCATAACTTCTGTTGCATTAGTTTCCTATTTCTATAGATGTTCTACAGTAGCAGTGAGTACCTCTGTTGTTTCAGAAATTCTGTGGCGTTAGTTTCCTATTTGTATAGATGTTCTGCAGTCGGAGTGAGTACCCCTGTTGTTGCAGAACTTCTCTGGCATTAGTTTCCTATTTCTGTAGACGTTCTGCAGAAGCAGTAAGTATCCCTGTGACTCCAGAACTTCTGTGGCATTAGTTTTCTATTTCTGTATATGTTCTGCGATCACAGTGAGTACTCTGCTGCTACAGAACATCTATGGCATTAGTTTCCTATTTCTGTAGATGTTCTGTGGTAGCAATGAGTACCCTGTTACTGTAGAATGTCTGTGGCATTAGTTTCCTATTTCTGTAGATGTTCTGCAGTAGCAGTGACTGCCCTGTTGCTGCAGAACTTCTGTGGCATTAGTTTCCTGTTTCTGTAGTTGTTCTGTGGTAGCAGTGAGTACCCTGTTGCTGTAGAACTTCTGTGGCATTAGTTTCCTATTTTCAGATGTTCTGCAGTAGCAGTGAGTACCCTGTTGCTGCAGAACTCTGTGGCATTAGTTTCCTATTTCTGTAGATGTTCTGCACTAGCAGTGAGTACCCCTGTTGCTGCAGAACTTCTGTGGCATTAGTTTCCTATTTCTGTAGATGTTCTGCGGTAGCAGCGAGTACCCCTGTTGCTGAAGAACATCTGTGGCATTAGTTTCCTATTTCTAAGGATGTTCTGCAGTAGCAGTGAGTACCCTGTTATTGCAGACCTTCTGTGGCATTAGTTTCCTCTTTCTTTAGATGTTCTGTGGTAGCAGTGAGTACCCTGTTACTGCAGAACTTCTGTGACATTTGCTTCCTATTTCTGTAGATGTTCTGCGGTAGCAGTGAGTACCCCTGTTGCTGCAGAACTTCTGTGGCATTAGTTTCCTATTTCTGTAGATGTTCTGCACTAGCAGTGAGTACCCTGTTGCTGTAGAACTTCTGTGGCATTAGTTTCCTATTTCTGTAGATGTTCTGTGGTAGCAGTGAGTACCCCTGTTACTGCACAACTTCTGTGGTATAGGTTTCCTATTTCTGTAGATGTTCCGCGGTAGCAGTGAGTACCCCTGTTGCTGCAGAACTTCTGTGGCATTAGTTTCCTGTTTCTGTAGATGTTCTGCAGTAGCAGTGAATACCCTGTTGCTGCAGAACTTCAGTGGCATTAGTTTCCTATTTCAGTAGATGTTCTGCAGTAGCAGTGAGTACCCCTGTTACTGCAGAACTTCTGTAGCATTAGTTTCCTATTTCTGTAGATGTTCTGCGGTAGCAGTGAGTACCCCGGTTGCTGCAGAACTTCTGTGGCATTAGTTTCCTATTTCTGTAGATGTTCTGCGGTAGCAGTGAGTACCCTGGTTGCTGCAGAACTTCTGTGGAATTAGTTTCCTACTTCTGTAGATGTTCAGTGGTAGCAGCGAGTACCCCTGTTGTTTCAGAACTTCTGTAACATTAGTTTCCAATTTCTATAGATGTTCTACAGTAGCAGAGAGTACCCCTGTTGTTGCAGAACTTCTGTGGCATTAGTTTTCTATTTGTTTAGATGTTCTGCAGTAGGAGTGAGTACCCCTGTTGTTGCAGAACTTCTGTGGCATTAGTTTCCTATTTCTGTAGACGTTCTGCAGAAGCAGTAAGTATCCCTGTTACTCCAGAACTTCTGTGGCATTAGTTTTCTATTTCTGTAGATGTTCTGCAATCACAGTGAGTACTCTGCTGCTGCAGAACATCTATGGCATTAGTTTCCTATTTCTGTAGATGTTCTGTGGTAGCAGAGAGTACCCTGTTACTGCAGAAAGTCTGTGGCATTAGTTTTCTATTTCTGTAGATGTTCTGCAGTAGCAGTGAATTCCCCTGTTGCTGCAGAACTTCTGCGGCATTAGTTTCCTGTTTCTGTAGTTGTTCTGTGGTAGCAGTGAGTACCCTGTTGCTGTAGAACTTCTGTGGCATTAGTTTCCTATTTCTGTAGATGTTCTGCGGTAGCAGTGAGTACCCCTGTTGCTGCAGAACTTCTGTGGCATTAGTTTCCTTTTTCTATAGATGTCCTGCACTAGCAGTGAGTACCCCTGTTGCTGCAGAACTTCTGTGACATTAGTTTCCTATTTCTATAGATGTTCTGCGGTAGCAGTAAGTACCCCTGTTGCTGAAGAATATCTGTGGCATTAGTTTCCTATTTCAATAGATGTTCTGCAGTAGCAGCGAGTACCCTGTTATTGCAGACCTTCTGTGGCATTAGTTTCCTCTTTCTTTAGATGTTCTGTGGTACCAGTGAGTACCCGTTTACTGCAGAACTTCTGTGGCATTAGTTTCCTATTTCTGAAGATGTTCTGCACTAGCAGTGAGTACCCCTGTTGCTGCAGAACTTCTGTGGCATTAGTTTCCTATTTCTGTAGATGTTCTGCGGTAGCAGCGAGTACCCCTGTTGCTGAAGAACATCTGTGGCATTAGTTTCCTATTTCTAAAGATGTTCTGCAGTAGCATTGAGTACCCTGTTATTGCAGACCTTCTGTGGCATAAGTTTCCTCTTTCTTTAGATGTTCTGTGGTAGCAGTGAGTACCCTGTTACTGCAGAACTTCTGCGGCATTTGCTTCCTATTTCTGTAGATGTTCTACGGTAGCAGTGAGTACCCCTGTTGCTGCAGAACTTCTGTGGCATTAGTTTCCTATTTCTGTAGATGTTCAGCACTAGCAGTGAGTACCCTGTTGCTGTAGAACTTCTGTGGCATTAGTTTCCTATTTCTGTAGATGTTCTGTGGTAGCAGTGAGTACCCCTGTTACTGCTCAACTTCTGTGGTATAGGTTTCCTATTTCTATAGATGTTCTGCGGTAGCAGTGATTACCCCTGTTGCTGCAGAACTTCTGTGGCATTAGTTTCCTGTTTCTGTAGATGTTCTGCGGTAACAGTGAATACCCTGTTGCTGCAGAACTTCTGTGGCATTAGTTTCCTATTTCTGTAGATGTTCTGCAGTAGCAGAGAGTACCCCTGTTACTGCAGAACATCTGTGGCATTAGTTTCCTATTTCTGTAGATGTTCTGCAGTAGCAGTGAGTAACCCTGTTACTGCAGAACTTCTGTAGCATTAGTTTCCTATTTCTGTAGCTGTTCTGCGGTAGCAGTGAGTACCCCGGTTGCTGCAGAACTTCTGTGGCATTAGTTTCCTATTTCTGTAGATGTTCTGTGGTAGCAGTGGGTACCCTGGTTGCTGCAGAACTTCTGTGGCATTAGTTTCCTATTTCTGTAGATGTTCAGTGGTAGCAGCGAGTACCCCTGTTGTTTCAGAACTTCTGTAACATTAGTTTCCAATTTCTATAGATGTTCTACAGTAGCAGTGAGTACCCCTCTTGTTGCAGAACTTCTGTGGCATTAGTTTCCTATTTCTGTAGATGTTCTACAGTAGCAGTAAGTATCCCTGTTGCTGCAGAACTTCTGTGGCATTATTTTCCTATTTCTGTAGACATTCTGTGGTAGCAGTGAGTACCCTGGTTGCTGCAGAACTTCTGTGGCATTAGTTTCCTATTTCTGTAGATGTTCTACAGTAGCAGTGAGTACCCCTGTTGTTTCAGAACTTCTGTGGCATTAGTTTTCTATTTGTATAGATGTTCTGCAGTAGGAGTGAGTACCCCTGTTGTTGCAGAACTTCTGTGGCATTAGTTTCCTTTTTCTGTAGATGTTCTGTGGTAGCAGTGAGTACCCCTGTTACTGCACAACCTCTGTGGTATAGGTTTCCTATTTCTGTAGATGTTCTGCGGTAGCAGTGAGTACCCCTGTTGCTGCAGAACATCTGTGGCATTAGTTTCCTGTTTCTGTAGATGTTCTGTGGTAGCAGTGAATAACCTGTTGCTGCAGAACTTCTGTGGCATTAGTTTCCTATTTCTGTAGATGTTCTGCAGTAGCAGAGAGTACCCCTGTTACTGCAGAACATCTGTGGCATTAGTTTCCTATTTCTGTAGATGTTCTGCAGTAGCAGTGAGTACCCTGTTACTGCAGAACTTCTGGCATTAGTTTCCTATTTCTGTAGATGTTCAGTGGTAGCAGAGAGTACCCCTGTTGTTTCAGAACTTCTGTAGCATTAGTTTCCGATTTCTATAGATGTTCTACAGTAGCAGTGAGTACCCCTGTTGTTGCAGAACTTCTGTGGCATTAGTTTCCTATTTCTGTAGATGTTCTGAGGTAGCAGTAAGTATCCCTGTTGCTGCAGAACTTCTGTGGCATTAGTTTCCTATTTCTGTAGACATTCTGTGGTAGCAGTAAGTATCCATGTTGCTGCATAACTTCTGTTGCATTAGTTTCCTATTTCTATAGATGTTCTACAGTCGCAGTGAGTACCCCTGTTGTTTCAGAAATTCTGTGGCGTTAGTTTCCTATTTGTATAGATGTTCTGCAGTCGGAGTGAGTACCCCTGTTGTTGCAAAACTTCTCTGGCATTAGTTTCCTATTTCTGTAGACGTTCTGCAGAAGCAGTAAGTATCCCTGTGACTCCAGAACTTCTGTGGCATTAGTTTTCTATTTCTGTATATGTTCTGCGATCACAGTGAGTACTCTGCTGCTGCAGAACATCTATGGCATTAGTTTCCTATTTCTGTAGATGTTCTGTGGTAGCAGTGAGTACCCTGTTACTGTAGAATGTCTGTGGCATTAGTTTCCTATTTCTGTAGATGTTCTGCAGTAGCAGTGACTGCCCCTGTTGCTGCAGAACTTCTGTGGCATTAGTTTCCTGTTTCTGTAGTTGTTCTGTGGTAGCAGTGAGTACCCTGTTGCTGTAGAACTTCTGTGGCATTAGTTTCCTATTTCTGTAGATGTTCTGCAGTAGCAGTGAGTACCCCTGTTGCTGCAGAACTTCTGTGGCATTAGTTTCCTATTTCTGTAGATGTTCTGCACTAGCAGTGAGTACCCCTGTTGCTGCAGAACTTCTGTGGCATTAGTTTCCTGTTTCTGTAGATGTTCTGCGGTAGCAGCGAGTACCCCTGTTGCTGAAGAACATCTGTGGCATTAGTTTCCTATTTCTAAGGATGTTCTGCAGTAGCAGTGAGTACCCTGTTATTGCAGACCTTCTGTGGCATTAGTTTCCTCTTTCTTTAGATGTTCTGTGGTAGCAGTGAGTACCCTGTTACTGCAGAACTTCTGTGACATTTGCTTCCTATTTCTGTAGATGTTCTGCGGTAGCAGTGAGTACCCCTGTTGCTGCAGAACTTCTGTGGCATTAGTTTCCTATTTCTGTAGATGTTCTCCACTAGCAGTGAGTACCCTGTTGCTGTAGAACTTCTGTGGCATTAGTTTCCTATTTCTGTAGATGTTCTGTGGTAGCAGTGAGTACCCCTGTTACTGCACAACTTCTGTGGTATAGGTTTCCTATTTCTGTAGATGTTCTGCGGTAGCAGTGAGTACCCCTGTTGCTGCAGAACTTCTGTGGCATTAGTTTCCTGTTTCTGTAGATGTTCTGCGGTAGCAGTGAATACCCTGTTGCTGCAGAACTTCAGTGGCACTAGTTTCCTATTTCTGTAGATGTTCTGCAGTAGCAGAGAGTACCCCTGTTACTGCAGAACATCTGTGGCATTAGTTTCTATTTCAGTAGATGTTCTGCAGTAGCAGTGAGTACCCCCGTTACTGCAGAACTTCTGTAGCATTAGTTTCCTATTTCTGTAGATGTTCTGCGGTAGCAGTGAGTACCCCGGTTGCTGCAGAACTTCTGTGGCATTAGTTTCCTATTTCTGTAGATGTTCTGCGGTAGCAGTGAGTACCCTGGTTGCTGCAGAACTTCTGTGGCATTAGTTTCCTACTTCTGTATGTTCAGTGGTAGCAGCGAGTACCCCTGTTGTTTCAGAACTTCTGTAACATTAGTTTCAATTCTATACATGTTCTACAGTAGCAGAGAGTACCCTGTTGTTGCAGAACTTCTGTGACATTAGTTTTCTATTTGTTTAGATGTTCTGCAGTAGGAGTGAGTACCCTGTTGTTGCAGAACTTCTGTGGCATTAGTTTCCTATTTCTGTAGACGTTCTGCAGAAGCAGTAAGTATCCCTGTTACTCCAGAACTTCTGAGGCATTAGTTTTCTATTTCTGTAGATGTTCTGCAATCACAGTGAGTACTCTGCTGCTGCAGAACATCTATGGCATTAGTTTCCTATTTCTGTAGATGTTCTGTGGTAGCAGAGAGTACCCTGTTACTGTAGAAAGTCTGTGGCATTAGTTTTCTATTTCTGTAGATGTTCTGCAGTAGCAGTGAATTCCCCTGTTGCTGCAGAACTTCTGTGACATTAGTTTCCTATTTCTATATATGTTTTGTGGTAGCGAGTGATTACCCTGTTGCTGAAGAATATCTGGCATTAGTTTCCTATTTCAATAGATGTTCTGCAGTAGCAGCGAGTACCCTGTTATTGCAGACCTTCTGTGGCATTAGTTTCCTCTTTCTTTAGATGTTCTGTGGTACCAGTGAGTACCCGTTTACTGCAGAACTTCTGTGGCATTAGTTTCCTATTTCTGAAGATGTTCTGCACTAGCAGTGAGTACCCCTGTTGCTGCAGAACTTCTGTGGCATTAGTTTCCTATTTCTGTAGATGTTCTGCGGTAGCAGCGAGTACCCCTGTTGCTGAAGAACATCTGTGGCATTAGTTTCCTATTTCTAAAGATGTTCTGCAGTAGCATTGAGTACCCTGCTATTCCAGACCTTCTTGGTTAGTTTCCTCTTTCTTTAGATGTTCTGTGGTAGCAGTGAGTACCCTGTTACTGCAGAACTTCTGTGTTGTTGCTTCCTATTTCTGTAGATGTTCTCTGCGGTGGCAGTAGGTACCCTGTTGCTGCAGAACTTCTGTGGCATTAGTTTCCTATTTCTGTAGATGTTCAGCACTAGCAGTGAGTACCCTGTTGCTGTAGAACTTCTGTGGCATTAGTTTCCTATTTCTGTAGATGTTCTGTGGTAGCAGTGAGTACCCCTGTTACTGCACAACTTCTGTGGTATAGGTTTCCTATTTCTATAGATGTTCTGCGGTAGCAGTGATTACCCCTGTTGCTGCAGAACTTCTGTGGCATTAGTTTCCTGTTTCTGTAGATGTTCTGCGGTAGCAGTGAATACCCTGTTGCTGCAGAACTTCTGTAGCATTAGTTTCCTATTTCTGTAGATGTTCTGCGGTAGCAGAGGTACCCTGTTGCTGCAGAACATCTGTGGCATTAGTTTCCTATTTCTGTAGATGTTCTGCGGTAGCAGTGAGTAACCCTGTTACTGCAGAACTTCCTGATTAGTTTCCTATTTCTGTAGCTGTTCTGCGGTAGCAGTGAGTACCCAGTTGCTGCATAACTTCTGTGGCATTAGTTTCCTATTTCTGTAGATGTTCTCTGCGGTAGCAGTGGGTACCCTAGTTGCTGCAGAACTTCTGTAACAATAGTTTCCTATTTCTGTAGATGTTCAGTGGTAGCAGAGTACCCCTGTTGTTTCAGAACTCTGTAACATTAGTTTCAATTTCTATAGATGTTCTACAGTAGCAGTGAGTACCCTGTTGTTGCAGAACTTCTGTGGCATTAGTTCCTATTTCTGTAGATGTTCTGCAGTAGCAGTAAGTATCCCTGTTGCTGCAGAACTTCATAACATTATTTTCCTATTTCTGTAGACATTCTGTGGTAGCAGTGAGTACCCTGGTTGCTGCAGAACTTCTGTGGCATTAGTTTCCTATTTCTGTAGATGTTCTACAGTAGCAGTGAGTACCCCTGTTGTTTCAGAACTTCTGTGGCATTAGTTTTCTATTTGTATAGATGTTCTGCAGTAGGAGTGAGTACCCCTGTTGTTGCAGAACTTCTGTGGCATTAGTTTCCTATTTCTGCAGACGTTCTGCAGAAGCAGTAATATCCCTGTTACTCCAGAGCTTCTGTGGCATTAGTTTTCTATTTCTGTAGATGTTCTGCAATTACAGTAGTATCTGCTGCTGCAGAACATCTATGGCATTAGTTTCCTATTTCTGTAGATGTTCTATGGGTAGCAGTGAGTACCCTGTTACTGTAGAATGTCTGTGGCATTATTTTCTATTTCTGTAGATCTTGAGTAGCAGTGACTTCCCCTGTTGCTGCAGAACTTCTAGGCATTAGTTTCCTGTGTCCTGTAGTTGTTCTGTGGTAGCAGTGAGTACCCTGTTGCTGTAAGAACTTCTGTGGCATTGGTTTCCTATTTCTGTAGATGTTCTGTGGTACCAGTGAGTACCCCTGTTGCCGCAGAACTTCTGTGGCATTAGTTTCCTATTTCTATAGATGTTCTGCACTAGCAGTGAGTACCCCTGTTGCTGCAGAACTTCTGTGGCATTAGTTTCCTATTTCTATAGATGTTCTGTGGTAGCAGTGAGTACCCCTGTTGCTGAAGAACATCTGTGGCATTAGTTTCCTATTCCTATAGATGTTCTGCAGTAGCAGCGAGTACCCTGTTATTGCAGACCTTCTGTGGCATTAGTTTCCTCTTTCTTTAGATGTTCTGTGGTACCAGTGAGTACCCTTTTACTGCAGAACTTCTGTGGCATTAGTTTCCGATTTCTGTAGATGTTCTGCGGTAGCAGTGAGTACCCCTGTTGCTGCAGAACTTCTGTGGCATTAGTTTCCTATTTCTGTAGATGTTCTGCATTAGCAGTGAGTACCCTGTTGCTGTAGAACTTCTGTGGCATTTGTTTCCTATTTCTGTAGATGTTCTGCGGTAGCAGTGAGTACCCCTGTTGCTGCAGAACTTCTGTGGCATTAGTTTCCTATTTCTGTAGATGTTCTGCACTTGCAGTGAGTACCCCTGTTGCTGCAGAACTTCTGTGGCATTAGTTTCCTATTTCTGTAGACATTCTGTGGTAGCAGTAAGTATGCCTGTTGCTGCATAACTTCTGTTGCATTAGTTTCCTATTCCTGTAGATGTTCTGTGGTTGCAGTGAGTACCCTGTTACTGCACAACTTCTCGATATAAGTTTCCTATTTCTGTAGATGTTCTGTGGTTGCAGAGAGTACACCTGGTACTGTAGAACTTCTGTGGCAGTTAGTTTCCTATTTTGTAGATGTTCTGTGGTTTGCAGTGGTACCCTGTTACTGCACAACTACTGTGGTGTTAGATTTCCTATTTCTATAGATGTTCTGCAGTAGGGTGAGTACCCTGTTGTTGCAGAACTTCTGTGATGATTCCTATTTCTGTAGATGTTCTGCACTAGCAGTGAGTAACCCTATTTGCTGCAGAACTTCTGTGGCATTAGTTTCCTATTTCTGTAGATGTTCTGCAGTGGCAGTAGTACCCCTGTTGCTGAAGAACATCTGTGGCATGGTTTCCTATTTCTTAAGATGTTCTGCAGTAGCAGTGAGTACCCTGTTATTGCAGACCTTCTGTAGCATTAGTTTTCTCTTTCTTTAGATGTTCTGTGGTAGCAGTGAGTACCCTGTTACTGCAGAACTTCTGTAACATTGCTCCTATTTCTGTAGATGTTCTGAGGTGAGCAGTGGAGTACCTATTTGCTGTAGAACTTCTGTGGCATTAGTGTCCCTATTTCTGTAGATGTTCTGCACTAGCAGTGAGTACCCTGTTGCTGTAGAACTTCGTGGCATTAATTTCCTATTTCTGTAGATGTTCTGTGGTAGCAGTGAGTACCCCTGTTAACTGCACAACTTCTGTGGCATAGCTTTCCTATTTCTGTAGATGTTCTCACGGTAGCAGTAGTACCCTGTTGCTTCAGAACTACTGTGGCATTAGTTTCCTGTTTCTGTAGATGTTCTGCGGTGGCAGTGGAATACTCTGTTGCTGCAGAACTTCTGTGGCATTAGTTTCCTATTTCTGTAAATATTCTGCAGTAGCAGAGAGTACCCTATTACTGCAGAACATCTGGCGGCATTAGTTTCCTATTTCAGTAGATGTTCTGCAGTAGCAGTGAGTTCTATGTTACTGCAGAACTACTAACATTAGTTTCCTATTTCTGTAGATGTTCTGTGGAAGCACTGAGTACCCCTGTTGCTGCAGAACTTCTGGCATTAGCTTCCTGTTTCTGTAGATGTTCTGTGCTAGCAGTGAGTACCGGTTGCTGCAGAACTACTGGCATTTGTTTCCCATTTCTGTAGATGTTCTCGGTAGCAATAAGGTACCCTGGTTGCTGCAGAACTTCGTGGCACATTAGTTTCCTATTTCTGTAGATGTTCAGATGGTAGCAGCAGTACCCTGTTATTTCAGAACCACTGCAACATTAGTTTCCAATTTCTATAGATGTTCTACAGTAGTAGTGAGTACCCCTGTTGTTGCAGAACTTCTGTGGCATTAGTTTCCAATTTCTTTAGATATTCTGCGGTAGCAGTAAGTATCCCAGTTGCTGCAGAACTTCTGTGGCATTAGTTTCCTATTTCTATAAATGTTCTGCAGTAGCAGAGAGTACCCTTGTTATTGCAGAACTTCTGTGGCATAAGTTTCCTATTTCTGTAGATGTTCTGCGGTATGCAGTGGGTACCTATTTGCTGCAGAACTTCTGTGACTGTTGTTTCTATTTCTGTAGATGTTCTGCGAAGCAGAGTACCCTGTTGCTGCAGAACTTCTGTGGCATTAGTTTCTATTTCTGTAGATGTTCTGCGGTAGCAGTGGTACCCCTATTGCTGCACAACTTCTGTGGTATGGGTTCCTATTTCTGCAGATGTTCTGCTGGCAAGCAGTGAGTACCCCTGTTGCTGCAGAACTTCTGTCAGCATTAGTTCCTGCTTCTGTAGATGTTCTGTGGTAGCAGTAGGTACCCTGTTGCACTGCACTTCTGTGGTATAGGTTTCCTATTTCTGTAGATGTTCTTGGCAGCAGTAGGTACCTATTGCTCAGAACATCTGTGGCATTGGTTTCCTGTTTCTGTATATGTTCTGTGGTAGCAGTGAATAAACGTGCTGCAGAACTGCTGTAGCGATAGTTTCACTATTTCATAGATGTTCTGCAGTAGCAGAGAGTACCACTGTTACTGCAGAACATCTGTGACATTAGTTTCCTATTTCTGTAGATGTTCTGCAGTAGCAGTGAGTACCCCTGTTACTGCAGAACTTCTGTGGTATTAGTTTCCTATTTCTGTAGATGTTCAGTGGTAGCAAGTACCCTGTTGTTTCCAGAACTTCTGTAGCATTGGTTTCGATTTCTATAGATGTTCTATAGTAGCAGTGAGTACCCTTGTTGTTGCAGAACTTCTGTGGCATTAGTTTCCCTATTTCTGTAGATGTTCTGCGGTGGCAGTAAAAGTATCCCTGTTGCTGCAGAACTACATGGCATTAGTTTCCTATTTCTGTGACATTCTGTGGTAGCAGTAAGTATCCATGTTGCTGCATAGCGTCTGTTGCATTAGTTTCCTATTTCTATAGATGTTCTACAGTAGCAGTGAGTACCTCTGTTGTTTCGAAAATTCTGTGGCGTTAGTTTCCTATTTGTATAGATGTTCTGAAGTCGGATGAGTACCCTGTTGTTGCAGAACTTCTCTGGCATTAGTTTCCGATTTCTGTAGACATTCTGCAGAAGCAGTAAGTATCCCTGTGACTCCAGAACTTCTGTGGCATTAGTTTTCTATTTCTGTATATCTTCTGCGTTCACAGTGAGTACTCTGCTGCTGCAGAACATCTATGGCATTAGTTTCCTATTTCTGTAGATGTTCTGTGGTAGCAGTGAGTACCCTGTTACTGTAGAATGTCTGTGGCATTAGTTTCCTATTTCTGTAGATGTTCTGCAGTAGCAGTGACTGCCCTGTTGCTGCCAGAACTTCTGTGGCATTAGTTTCCTGTTTCTGTAGTTGTTCTGTGGTAGCAGTGAGTACCCTATTTGCTGTAGAACTTCTGTGGCATTAGTTTTCCTATTTCTGTAGATGTTCTGCAGTAGCAGTGAGTACCCTGTTGCTGCAGAACTGTGGCATGATAGTTTCCTATTTCTGTAGATGTTCTGCACTAGCAGTGGTACCCCTGTTGCTCCAGAACTTCTGTGCACGATGGTTCCTATTTCTGTAGATGTTCTCGGTAGCAATGAGTACCCTGTTGCTAAGATAACATCTGTGGCATTAGTTTCCTATTTCTAAGGATGTTCTGCAGTAGCAGTGAGTACCCTGTTATTGCAGACCTTCTAGTGGTTAGTTTCCTCTTTCTTTAGATGTTCTGTGGTAGCAGTGAGTACCCTGTTACTGCAGAACTTCTGTGACATTAACTTCCTATTTCTGTAGATGTTCTCGCGGTAGCAATGGTACCCATTGCTGCAGAACTTCTGTGGCATTAGTTTCCTGTTTCTGTAGATGTTCTGCAGTAGCAGTGAATACCCTGTTGCTGCAGAACTTCAGTGGCATTAGTTTCCTATTTCAGTAGATGTTCTGCAGTAGCAGTGAGTACCTGTTACTGCAGAACTTCTGTAACGATAGTTCCTATTTCTGTAGATGTTCTGCGGTGGCAACGTGGTACCCAGTTGCTGCAGAACTTCTGTGGCATTAGTTTCCTATTTCTGTAGATGTTCTGCGGTAGCAGTAGGTACCCTGGTTGCTGCAGAACTTCTGGAATTAGTTTCCTACTTCTGTAGATGTTCAGTGGTAGCAGCGAGTACCCTGTTGTTTCAGAACTTCTGTAACATTGGTTCAATTACTATGATGTTCTACAGTAGCAGAGTACCCCTGTTGTTGCAGAACTTCTGTGGCATTAGTTTTCTATTTGGTTAGATGTTCTGCAGTAGGGTGAGTACCCCTGGTTGTGGCAGAACTTGTAGTAATAGTTTTCCTATTTCTGTAGACGTTCTGCAGAAGCAGTAAGTATCCCTGTTACTCCAGAACTTCTGTGGCATTAGTTTTATTTCTGTAGATGTTCTGCAATCACAGGATAATTATGCTGCTGCAGAACATCTTAGTATTCCCTATTTCTGTAGATGTTCTGTGGTAGCAGAGGTACCCTGTTACTGCAGAAAGTCTGTGGCATTAGTTTTCTATTTCTGTAGATGTTCTGCAGTAGCAGTGAATTCCCCTGTTGCTGCAGAACTTCTGCGGCATTAGTTTCCTCTTTCTTTAGATGTTCTGTGGTACCAGTGAGTACCCGTTTACTGCAGAACTTCTGTGGCATTAGTTTCCTATTTCTGAAGATGTTCTGCACTAGCAGTGAGTACCCCTGTTGCTGCAGAACTTCTGTGGCATTAGTTTCCTATTTCTGTAGATGTTCTGCGGTAGCAGCGAGTACCCCTGTTGCTGAAGAACATCTTGGCATTAGTTTCCTATTTCTGTAGATGTTCCTGCGGTGTGGAGTAACTCCTGTTACTGCACAACTTCTGTGGTATAGGTTTCCTATTTCTGCAGATGTTCTGCGGAAGCAGTGAGTACCCCTGTTGCTGCAGAACTTCTGTGGCATTAGTTTCCTGTTTCTGTAGATGTTCTGTGGTAGCAGTGAGTACCCCTGTTACTGCACAACTTCTGTGGTATAGGTTTCCTATTTCTGTAGATGTTCTGCGGTAGCAGTGGGTACCTGTTGCTGCAGAACATCTGTGGCACATTGGTTCCTGTTTCTGTAGATGTTCTGTAGTAGCAGTGAATAACCTGTTGCTGCAGAACTTCTGTGATAGTTCCTATTTCTGTAGATGTTCTGCAGTAGCAGAGAGTACCACTATTACTGCAGAACATCTGTGGCATCAGTTCCTATTTCTGTAGATGTTCTGCAGTGGCGGTGGAGTACCCCTGTTACTACAGAACTATAACGATAGTTTCCTACATTTCTGTAGATGTTCAGTGGTGCATGAGTACCCTGTTGTTTCAGAACTTCTGTAGCATTAGTTTCCGATTTCTATAGATGTTCTATAGTAGCAGTAGTACCCTATGTTGTTGCAAACTTCTGTGGCATTAATTTCCTATTTCTGTAGATGTTCTGCGGTAGCAATAAGTATCCCTGTTGCTGCAGAACTTCTGTGGCATTAGTTTCCTATTTCTGTAGACATTCTGTGGTAGCAGTAAGTATCCATGTTGCTGCATAACTTCTGTTGCATTAGTTTCCTATTTCTATAGATGTTCTACAGTAGCAGTGAGTACCTCTGTTGTTTCAGAAATTCTGTGGCGTTAGTTTCTATTTGTATAGATGTTCTGCGGTGGGTAGAGTACCCTGTTGTTTGCAGAACTTCTCTGGCATGAATTCCCTATTTCTGTAGGCGTTCTGCAGAAGCAGTAAGTATCCTGTGACTCCAGAACTTCTATGGCATTAGTTTCTCTTTCTGTATATCTGCGATCAGGTAGTATCTGCTGCTGAGAACATCTATGTGGTTCCTATTTCTGTGATGTTCTGTAGCAGTAATACCTATTACTGTAGAATGTCATGGCATTAGTTTCCTACTTACGGTAATGTTCTGCAGTAGCAGTGACTGCCCACTGCTGCAGAACTTCAGCGATTTCTGTTTCTGTAGTTATGGTAGCAGTGAGTACCCTATTGCTGTAGAACTTCTGTGGCATTAGTTTCCTATTTCTGTAGATGTGCAGTAGCAGTGAGTACCTATTTGCAGAACACAGCAACATTAATTTCCTATTTCAGAATGCTGCACTAGCAGTAGGTACCCCTATTTAACAGAACTTCTGTGGCGATGATTTCCTATTTCTAGCAGATGTTCTGCGGTGACAGCAGGTACCTGTTGCTGAATAACATCACCTTGGCATTAGTTTCCTATTTCCAAGGATGTTCTGCAGTAGTGAGTACCCTATTATTACAGACCTTCTGTAACATAGTTTCCTCTTTCTTTAGATGTTCTGTGGTAGGTGGTGCCTGTTACTGGAACTTCTGTATTCTTCCCCTATTTCTGTAGATGTTCTCGGTAGCAGTAATTACCGCTATTGCTGCAGAACACCATGATTTTCCTATTTCTGTAGATGTTCTACTGCAGTAGTACCCTGTTGCTGTAGAACTTCTGGCATTAGTTTCTACTTCTTAGATGTTCTGTGGTGCAGTGATACCTATTACTGCACAACTTCTGTGGTATAGGTTTCTACACCTGTAGATGTTAAGATGGCAGTGAGTACCCTGTTTGGAACTTCTGTGGCATGATTTCCTATTTCTGTAGATGTTCTGCAGTAGCAGTGAATACCTGTTTACAGAACTTCAGTGGCATTAGTTTCCATTTAGATGTTCTTAAGTAGCAGTGGTACCCCTGTTACTGCAGAACTGCCATAACATTAGTTTCCTATTTCTTAGATACCTGCGGTGCGATAATACCAGTTTACTGCAGAACTTCTGTGGCATTAGTTTCCTATTTCTGTAGATGTTCTCGTGGCATAAGGTACCTGTTGCTGCAGAACTTCTATGATTAATTTCCTACTTCTGTAGATGTTCAGTAGTAGCAGTACCCTATTGTTCAGAACTATAACATTAGTTTCCATTTCTATGAATGTTCTACAGTGCCAAAGTACATTGTTGCAGAACTTCATGGCATTAGTTTCTATTTGTTTAGATGTTCTGCAGTGGGTAGGACACTGTTGTTCCAGAACTTCTGTGATAGATTTCCTATTTCTTAGGCGTTCTGCAAAGCATAAGTATCCTGTTACTCCAGAACTGTGGCATTAGTTTCTATTTCTGTAGATGTTCTGCAATCACAGTAGTACTCTGCTGCAGACATCTATAACAGTTTCCTATTTCTGTAGATGTTCTGTGGTAGAGTACCTATTACAGAAGTCTGTAGCAATAGTTTTCTATTTCTGTAGATGTTCTGCAGTAGCGGGTCCCCATTTGCTGCAGAACTTCTACACGGAAATTTCCTGTTTCTGTGGTTGTTCTGTGGTAGCAGTGAGTACCCTGTTGCTGTGAACTTGGCATCAGTTTCTATTTCTGTAGATGTTCTGCGGTAGCAGTAACCTGTTGCTGCAGACTTCCATAACATTAGTTCCTTTTTATAGATGTCCTGCACTAGCAGTGGTACCCTATTGTACAGAACTTCTGTGACATAGTTTCCTATTTCTATAGATGTTCTCGGTAGCAATAGTACCTGTTGCTGAAGAAGAAGAATATCTGGCATTGGTTTCCTATTTAATATAGATGTTCTGCGGTAACTAGCCAGTACTGTTGTTGACCTTCTGGCGTGGTTCTCTTTCTTTGGATGTTCTGTGGTACAGTGATACCCGTTACTGCAGAACTTCGCTGGTCAGTTCCTATACAAGAGATCTTATCGCAGATGGTACCCTATTGCTGCAGAACTTCTGGCATAATTACCTATTTGCAGATGTTCTACTGAGGCATAATTACCCTATTTGAAAGAACATCTGTATTTAATTCCTATTTAAAGATGTTCCTACATGATAGCATTGAGTACCTATTGTGCAGACCTTCTGTAGCAGCATTGTTTTCTCTTTCAAGATCATTCTGTGGTGTGATGAGTACCCTGTTACTGCGAGAACTTCTGTAACATTGCTTCTATTTGTAGATGTTCTGCGGTAGCAGTGGTACCCTGTTGCCAGAACTTCTGTGGGATAGTTCCTATTTCTAGATGTTCAGCATAATGAGTACCCTGTTGCTATAGAACTACTGTGGTTTCTATTTCTGTAGATGTTCTGTGGTAGCAGTGAGTACCCTGTTTCACTGCACAACTTCTGTGGTATAGGTTTCCTATTTCTATAGATGTTCTGCGGTAGCAATGATTACCCTGTTGCTACAGAACTTCTGTAATTAGTTCTGTTCTGTAGATATTTCTCGATAACAGTGAATACCCTGTTGCTGCAGAACTTCTGGCATTAGTTCCTATTCTATAGATGTTCTGCAGTAGCAGTACCTGCACCAGAACATCTGTAGTAATTTCTATTTCTGTAGATGTTCTGCAGTAGCAATCAATATTACTGCAGAACTTCTGTAGCATTAGTTTCCCTATTTCTGTGTGTTCTCAGTAGCAATGATAATTATACAGAACTTCTGTATGATAGTTTTCCTATTTCTGTAGATGTTCTCACGGTAGCAGTCGTTTCTAGTTGCTGCAGGAACTTCTGTGGCAGTAGTTCTATTTCTGTAGATTTCAGTGGTAACAGCAAGTACCCTTGTTTCAGAACTTCTGTAACATTGTTCCAATTTCTATAGATGTTCTGACAGTAGTACCCTCTTGTTGCAGAACTACCAGCATTAGTTTCCTGTTCTGTAGATGTTCTGCAGTAGCAGTAAGTATCCCTGTTGCTGCAGAACTGCAACGATATTTTCCTATTTCTGACATTCTGAGCAGCAGTGAGTATAGTTGCTGCAGAACTTCTGTGGCGTAGTTTCCTATTTCTTAGATGTTCTCATAGCAGTGAATACCCTATTGTTCAGAACTATGGCATTAGTTTTCTATTTATAGATATTCTACAGTAGATGAGCCCTGTTGTTGCAGAACTTTATGACATTAGTTTCCTATTTCTGTAGATGTTCTGTAGTAGCAGTAGGTACCTGTTACACACAACTTCTGTGGTATGATTTCCTATTTCTGTAGATGATCTGCGGTAGCGTGGTACTGTTGCTGCAGAACATCTGTGGCAATAATTCCTGTTCTGTAGATTTCTGTGGTAGCAGTAGAACCTGTGCTGCAGAACTGTGGCATTAGTTCCTATTTCTGTAGATGTTCTGCAGTGAAGTACCCTATTACACCAGAACATCTGAACAATAGTTTCTATTTCTGTAGATGTTCTGAAGTAGCAGTGAGTACCCTATTACTTCAGAACTTCTGTCAGTTCCTATTTCTGTAGATGTTCAGTGGTAGTACCCTGTTGTTTCGAACTTCTGTAGCATTAGTTCCGATTTCTATAGATGTTCTACAGTAGCAGTAAGTACCCTATTGTTGCAGAACTTCTGTGGCATTAGTTTCCTATTTCTGTAGATGTTCTCAGTGGCAATAGTATCCTATTGCAGAACTTCAACGGCATTAGTTTCCTATTTCTGTAGACACATTCTGTGGTAGCAGTAGTATCCATGTTGCTGCATAACTTCTTTGCATTAGTTTCCTATTTCTATAGATGTTCTACAGTAGAGAGTACCCTGTTGTTTCAGAATTCTGTAATGGTTTCCTATTTGTAGATTTCTGCAGTGAATTAGTACCCTGTTGTTGCAGAACTCTGGCATTAATTTCCTATTTCTGTAGGCGTTCTGCAGAAGCAGTAAGTATCCCTGTGTCGGAACTTCTGTGGAATTAGTTTTCTTCTGTATATGTTCTGCGTCACAGTAGTACTCTGCTGCTACCCAAGGCATCTATTAGTTCCTATTTCTGTAGATGTTCTGTGGTAGCAATAGTACCCTATTAATAGACATATGTCACCAATTTAATTTCTATTTCTGTAGATGTTCTGCAGTAGCGGTGACTGCCCTGTTGCTGCAGAACTTCGCAGATAGTTCCTGTTTCTGGTTGTTCTGTGGTAGCAGTGTACCCTGTTGCTGTAGAACTTCATGGCATTAGTTTCCTACTACATAGATGTTCTGCAGTAGCAGTGATTCCCTGTTGCTGAACTTCTGTAACGTGGTTCCTATTTCTGTAGATGTTCTGCACTAGCAGTGGTACCACTGCTGCCACAGAACTTCTATCTCATAGTTCCTGTTTCTGTAGATGTTCTCGGTGTAGTACCTATTGCTGAAGAACATCCTGGCATTGTTTCCTATTTCCAGGATGTTCTGCAGTAGCAGTGGTACCTATTATTGCAGACCTTCTGTAGCAATAGTTCCTCTTTCTTTAGATGTTCTGTGGTAGCAGTGGTACCCTGTTACTGCAGACTTCTGTGTTATTCTTCCTATTTCTGTAGATGTTCTGCGGTAGCAATGGTACCTATGCTGCAGAACTGTAGCATTAGTTTCCATTTCTGTAGATGTTCTGCACTAGCAGTGGTACTCTGTTGCTGTGAACTTCTGTGGCAGTAGTTTCCTATTTCTGTAGATGTTCTGTGGTAGCAGTGGTGCCCCTGTTGCGCACAACTGCAGCCAGTATGGGTTTCTATTTCTGTGGTCAATTTCTATAAGTGGCAGTGGTGCCTGTTGCTGCGAACTTCTGTGGCATTGGTTTCCTGTTTCTGTAGATGTTCTGCAGTGGTGAATACCCTGTTGCTGCAGAACTTCAGTGGCACTAGTTTCCTATTTCTGTAGATGTTCTGCAGTAGCAGAGAGTACCCCTACTGCAGGACATCTGTAACATAATTTCCTAGCTCATAGATGTTCTGCAGTAGCAGTGGTACCCCGTTACAGAACTACAGCATTAGTTTCCTATTTCATAGATGTTCTGCGGTAGAAGTGGTACCAGTTGCTGGAACTACCAGCATTAGTTTCCTATTTCTTAGATGTTCTCGCGGCAGTGGTACCCTAGTTGCTGGAACTTCACCAGCATAGTTTCCTACTTCTGAATGTTCAGTGGTAGCAGGTACCCCTGTTGTTTAGAACTTCAACATAAGTTTCCAATTTATATACATGTTCTACAGTAGCAGAAAGTACCTGTTGTTGCAGAACTTCTGGCAGTAGTTTTCTATTTGTTTAGATGTTCTGAAGTGGGTGAGTACCTGTGGTTGCAGAACCTAAGGAATCAGTTCCTATTTCTGCAGACATTCTGCAGAAGCAGTAAACCCTATTACTCAGAACTTCTGAGGCATTGAACCTATTTCTGTAGATGTTCTCAATCACAGTAGTACTCTGCTGCAGCAACATCTATATTAGTTTCTACACTGTAGATGTTCTGTAGTAGCAGAGAGTACCTATTATAAAAGAAGTCTGTGGCATTGGTTTTCTATTTCTGTAGATGTTCTGCAGTGGCGTGAATTCTATGTAACACCAGAACTTCTGTGATATTTCACTATTTCTATAGATGTTCTGTGGTAGCAGTGAGTATTTGCTGAAGAATATCTATGGCATTGGTTCCTATTTCAATGATATTCTGCGGTAGCAAGCAGTACCCTATTATTGCAGACCTACATAGCATTAGTTTCCTCTTTCTTTAGATGTTCTGTGGTAGTGGTACCGTTACTACAGAACTTCTGTGGCATCAGTTCCTATTTCTGAAGATGTTCTGCTAGCAGTGGTACCCCTATTGCTGCCAGAACTTCTGTGACGTGTTCCTATTTCTGTAGATGTTCTGCGGTGGAGTACTGTTCTGAGAACATCTGTGGTAGTTTCCTATTTCAGATGTTCTGCAGTAGCATTGAGTCCCTATTGTTCAGACCTTCTGTGGCATTAGTTTCAACTTTCTTTAGATGTTCTGGTAGTGGTACTATTACCAGAACTTCCATGGCATTCTTCTATTTTGTAGATGCTCGGTGGCAGTAAGGTACCTATTTGCTGGAACTTCTGTGGCATAGTTTCTATTTCTGTAGATGTTCCACTGGCAGTGGTACCTGTTGCTGTAGAACTGCAGCGTTAGTTCCCTATTTCTGTAGATATGCTGTGGTAGCAGTAGTCCCCTGTTCTGCACAACTTCTGTGGTATGGTTTCTTCTATAGATGTTCGTAGCAGTGATTACCTATTTATGCAGAACTTCTGTGATTTCCTGTTTCTGTAGATGTTGCGGTGGCAATGGATACCCTATTGCTGCAGAACTTCTGTTAGTTTCCTATTTCTGTAGATGTTCTACCGTAGAGAAGTACCCTGTTACTGCAGAACATCTGTAACATGATTTCCTATTTCTGTAGATGTTCTGCAATGAGTGATAACCCTGTTACTACAGAACTTATGTATAGTTCCTATTTCTGTAGCTGTTCTGCGGTGGCAGTACCCAGTTGCCAGAACTTCTGTAGCGTGGTTCCTATTTGTAGATGTTCTCACGGTGGCAGTCGGTACCCTAGTTGCTACAGAACTTCTGTAACATTAGTTTCTATTTCTGTAGATATTCAGTGGTAGCAGTACCCTATTGTTCAGAACTTCTGTAACATTAGTTCCAATTTCTAGATGTTCTACAGTAGCAGTGAGTACCCTCTTGTTGCAGAACTTCATGGCATTAGTTTCCTATTTCTGTAGATGTTCTGCAGTAGCAGTAAGTATCCTGTTGCTGCAGAACTGTGCATTATTTTCCTATTTCTGTAGACATTCTGTAGTAACAGTAGTACCCTGGTTGCTGCAGAACTTCTGGCAATAGTTTCCTATTTCCTTAGATGTTCTAGTAGCAGTAGTACCCTATTGACTCGAACTTCTGTAGCATTAGTTTTTATTGTATAGATGTTCTGCAGTAGAAAAGTACCCTGTTGTTGCAGAACTTCTGTGGCATTACATTCCTACTATACAGACGTTCTGAAACGTAATATCCTGCCTCCAGAGCTTCTGTGGCATTAGTTTTCTGTTCTGTAGATGTTCTGCAATCACAGCGAGTACTCTGCTGCTGCAGAGACATCATGGCATTAATTTCTATTTCTTAGATGTTCTGTGGTAGCAGTGGTACCTGTTACCGTAGAATATCTGGCATTGGTTTCTATTTCTGTAGATGTTCTAGTGGCGTGACTTCCCTGTTGCTGCAGAACTATAAGGCATTAGTTCTGTCTGTAGTTGTTCTGTAGTAGCAGTAGTACCCTGTTGCTGTAGAACTACCAGCAGCATTAGTTTCCTATTGATGTAGATGTTCTGTGGTACCAGTAAGGTACCTGTTGCATAGAGACTTCTAATAACATTAGTTTTCTATTTCTATAGATGTTCTGCTGCAGCACCCTGTGCTGCAGAACTTCACCAGCAATAGTTCTATTTCTATAGATGTTCTGTGGTAGCAGTGAGTCCCCTGTTGCTAGAGAACATCTGGCATCATTCCTATTCCTGGAGATTTCTGCAGTAGCAGTGAGTACCCTGTTATTGCAGACCTTCTGTGGCATTAGTTTCCTCTTTAGATGTTCTGTGGTACAGTGAGTACCCTTTTACTGCAGAACTGTGGCATCAGTTCAGTTGCAGCCACGGGCGTAGTAGGGCATGCGAGATGACAGTCCAGATTTGTGAATAAATCTGACTGTCATGTGTCGGTAAGGGCTGCACGCCCATTGGCTGTAGCTCTGCACCAATGGGCATGCAGCCCCACCGACAGTCAGTCGGCGGGCGGCGGGCGGCAGGCGGTGGATGCTGTCGCCCGGGCTGCGGGGAGCGGGTGGAGGGGCTTCGTGGTGGGGGGACATAGACACCAGGGAGATGCGGGGGGAGTTGTGCTGTGACATTCTGCCCGCGATCAGGCTTTACGGTCCACTGGACCACCAGGGAGTTATTCGGGTTGGGGGAGGGTTACATTCTGCCCGCGATCGGGCACTGGGGGTTCTACAGGTTCTGCCCGCAATCGGGCTGTGGAGATGTGGGGGGACATGTACGCGGTTCTGCCCGCGATTGGGCTGTGGGAGATGTGGGGGTGTCATGTAACTGTGATGCCGCGCGATCGGGCTGCATTAGGCATCGGTCCTCGACGGCTGCTGCCTGGCAGGGTGGCCAGGAGCAAGTCCTCGGATCGGGCGCACTTACATGCAAATGGAATGCAAATGGGGCTATAAATAGATGCAAATGGCCCCCCGCGCCTTTGCATAAATTATGGCCCCATTTGCATGTCACCTTTGAATATCGGAAATTTGAGCATGGCGCAAGGTACTTGCGCCACCGCAGTTTAATGCTCAACTCTGGCAACTTGCGTAGCGCAAGTTCCACTGCGCTACGCGCTAAGCATGGGAGCTGGGTGATATTCAAAGGAGTTGTTCAACAGCGCAACCCTTTGAATATCACCCCGGCCACACCCCTGCGCAACTATTTTGAGCAGCGCAAGGGCTTGCGCCTCAGACTGGCGCAGTTTGAATATCTGGGCCATTTTCTTTTCTTTTCAGCAGTAGTCGAAACACAGTTTTCCCTAGGGTACAAGTGTCCTTATGAATATTTATTAGATCGGGGCTCTGAGCTCATTAATATTCATAAGCTCCAGTCTGGACACCTCATTGATCTTTTTACTTAATTTAATACACAGGCTCTCAGGGTCCTCCTCATAGTCACCAGGTCTTACTTAGCAGGTGGGGACACCGGGACTGCCGAATCTCTCTACCAATCAACAGCAAGTTGAGTGGTCAGAAGATCAAAGACACAACCTGACCTGTGCCTGTGCAATCCCCACTGCACCAGAATACACATGCAGAGTGGGAGATCATGGTCTGGATTTTAGAGCCTTGCAGGGCTTGGAATTACCCCGGGGCTGCTTTCTGATGCACAGGGGCACAAATAAGAACTTGGGCCAGAGCAGAAACCAGTAAAAAAAAAATAGCATGCATTTCTGGAAATGCCAGATAGGACAGCAAAACAGGAACTATGAGCCACAGGTATGCTCCCACATTGGTAGGGGGTTACACATATTATAAAATGGCCAGGAATAATGAAGGGCATGGTCGTAGTTTCTTTTTGGTGCCCTGAGGTCCATGGGGCGGTTGAGTTGGGAGACACCCATTGCCTAGGGGTAATACTGATTTCTGGTGGTGGACGCATTGTGAGGGGTACTGCTAACTTCTCCTGCTGCACACTTTCATGTACTGTGAGCTTACTATACACGGAAACGGTCACCTCTACTCTGTGTAGCTCAGGACATATCTCTCGGTTGGCAGCAGAATTAATGGTTGCCTTTGAAAGTGTGTTTTAGGCACAATAACAAGATCTGGTCCACTCACTGATCACTCACTGTGGTTATATCATGGATTAATTAGTGGTCACCTGATGGCTCTGTACCCATCAGGGACCTGTCTTTGTCTGCCTTATGTTATAAGAGATTTTTACTGTACATGATGTAGTCAGTACTGAAACCAGTAATGAATCACCATAATAAGGTTCAGTAGTAGTGCAAGAGTTTTTAACTGTGCAAAGGCTAACAGGATGCTGGGTTGTACTGACCGAGGCATATCCTCCAGGAGGCTGGAGGTGATCCTCCTGCTGTATAGGTCACTGATTAGACCACACCTGGAGTACTGTGTGCTGTACTGGCAGCCATACCCGAAGAAGGCCATAAGGTTACTGGAGGCAGAGCAGTGCAGGGCAACAAAAATGATCCAGAGGCTAAGGGACTTGCCCTCAGAGAACAGGCTGAGGGAGCTGAACATGTACTCCCTGGAGGAGGGGCGGGAAAGGGGGGACATGATTGAAACCTGCAAGTACATGAAGGGAATAAATAAGACAGACATGGAGGGGCTTTTGTAGTTAAAGGAAAACTACACCCAAAACTTGAAAAAATATATGCTGTGCAGAGTGTTTTAATTTGTATGTGAAGGTCTAGTGTTTCCTTCCCTCTGACTGGTATTAGGAGTTTTCCCTAAATTAGCCTGCTAGCTTTAGGGTAGTTTTACGACCCCTGGAGAGCTCCATATCAAATAGTTTTATTGCATTTCTTTGTCCTACAATGCAGCTTGTTTCATGTGATGGTGATGTAGCAGAGCCCATAAATCCAGCAGAAAGCATTGCATTACAATCAGTTCACAACAATAGAGATGGCTATATTTTAAAAGCTGTAGAATTCAGCTTGGTGACCACCCTCATCCTAAAGGCTTTACTGTCCTGGAAAACTTTGCTGCTGGTAATTTTTGTGCAGCTTGTAAAGCTTCCAAGATATTTAGTTTGTTTTGCATGTGTGTGCTGAATGTTGGGTCTCTCTTACATCACAGTCACATGAGACAAGATGCACTGTGGGATCAAGAAATACAATTACGCTATCAGGTATGAAGATCCCCAGGGGTTGTAAAACTAGCATAAAGCTAACAGGCTAATTTAGGAAAAACTCCTAATACCAGTCAGAGGGAAGGAAACACTAGAAATTCACATACAAATTAAAACACTCTGCACAACATATATTTTTTCAAGTTTTAGGTGTAGTTTTCCTTTAAGAACAGGGAGGGACGCCTGAGGGCACAAGCTGAGATTGGCGGGGGGGGGGAGTTCAGGAGGGAAATGAAGAGACGCATTTTACGGAGAGGGTGGTGTCAGGGAGGAACACATTACCAGAGTAAGTAGTAGCCTGTGATACAATGGGCTGCTTCAAAAGGCAATGGGAAGGGGTAAGGGGAGGGTCACTGGAAGGGGGAGGGGAAGGAGGGAGGAGCTGCTGCAGTATATGGGCTGCTAGCTGTGCAATCAAGCAGATTCGATAGACCGAAAGGCCTGTATCTGTTTGCAAGTTTGTTTGTTCATATGACATTTTAGTACTAAAACAATAATGAAACACCATAATAAGGTTCAGTAACAGTGCAAGAGTTTTTAACTGGGCATTGCATGGTCAGTACTGAAAGAGGAATAAACTCATTCTATGTTTATAGAAACATAGAATTTGACGGCAGATAAGGACCGCTTGGCCCACCCAGTCTGCCCATTTCCCTGCCTACTGGATAAGCTGCAGATCCTAGTTAACCAGCAACCTACTTCTTCCTACCCCCAACCCCTAGAATTGCCTTATGACTGTCCCATACATGCTTGAATTCCACCACTGTTTTTGACTTCACAACCTCCTTCGAAGGCTGTTCCATGCATCCACAACCCTCTCTGTGAAAAATTACTCCTTAAATTACCTCTGAGTCGCCCCCACCCATCTTCAAATTGTGCCCCCTTGTTCTTGCGCACCTCTTTTTTTGAAAGATGCTACCTTCTTGGACTTTGTTGATTCCCTTAAGGTACTTGAAAGTTTCTATCATGTCCCCCCTCTCCCTCCTTTCCTTGAGGCTATACATATTAAGCTCCTCAAGTCTCTCTTTATATGTCTTCCGGTGCAGACCCGGCACCATTTTAGTTGCCCTCCTCTGGACAGCTTCCATAATGTCTATGTCTTTGCGAAGACTGGGTCTCCAGAACTGCACACAGTACTCCAGATGGGGTCTGACTAGCTGTCTGTACAGAGGGATAATAACTTCCTGTTTTCTACTGGTGATGCCTCTCCCTATGCATCCCAGTATCCCCCCATCCCTCCTTGCTGTCCTCTCACATTGCTTGCCCACCTTTAGGTCATCTGATACAACTACCCCCAGGTCCCTTTCTATTTTTGTTGTTGTTAGTATCTCACCACCCATTGTGTACTCTTCCCCTGGGTTTTTGTTTCCCAGGTGCATTACCTTGCACTTCTTAGCATTGAATCTAAGCTGCCATACACTTGACTATTCCTCTAACCTTGCCAAGTCCCTTTTCATCCTTTCCACCCTACCTTGAGCATCAACTCTGTTGCGGATCTTTGTGTCATCTGCAAAGAGACATACTTTTCCTTCCAGTCCTTCTGCAATGTCGCTTACAAAGACGCTGAAGATAACCAGTCCTAATACTGAACCCTCGGGTACCCCACTAGTAACCCCTCTTTCTTCAGAGTGGACTCCATTTACTATTACTCTCTGTGTCCTATTCTCCAGACAATTTTTTACCCAGGCTGTCATCTTGGCACCCACTCCCAGGCTAGCTAACTTGTATATTAATCTTTTGTGAGGACTGTGTCAAATGCCTTGCTAAAGAATCTAGGTAAGCCATGTCCACAGCCCCTCCCTGATCTACTACTTTGGTCACCCAGTCAAAGAAATCTATCAGATTTGTCTGGCATGACCTTCCTGCTGTGAATCCATGCTGCCTTGGGTCCTGTGCCCTCTGGCCTCTAGATACTCAACAATTCTTTCCTTCAGAAGTGATTCCATCATTTTCCCTACCACTGAGGTTAAACTAACAGGTCTGTAGTTTCCTGCTTCTGCCTTGCTCCCACTTTTGTGAAGTGGAATCACATCTGCCCTCCTCCTCCAGTCCTCCGGTACCACCCCATCCTTCCATGATTTGTTAAACAGGGTAGCCAGTGGTGTCACTAATTCTACCCTTAGTTCTTTTAGAATTCTGGGATGAATCCCATCAGGCCCCATTGCTTTGTCCACTTTCAGTTTTAAGAGTTCTGTCAGAACCCTTTCTTCTGTAAATGGGCTGGTATCAACTTCTGTATCCAGAGTGTTTCTACTGTTTGTTTTAGGTACCTCCCCCTCTTCTTTTGTAAATACTGAGCAAAAATATTTGTTTAGTATCTCTGCCTTTTCACAGTCACCCTCTGCCCACCTCTCCCCTTTATTAAGCCTCACTATCCCTCCCTTGGTCTTCCTTCGCTCCCTGATGTACCTATAAAAGGTTTTATCTCCCTTCTTAACTGAGTTGGCTATCTTTTCCTTGGTTTGGGCCTTTGCTGTTCTGACTGCCTTCCCAGCTTCCTTTTGCTTTAACTGATACAGTTCTCTGTCCTGCTTCTTCTGTTATTCCTTGTACTTCCTGAAAGCTTTCTTTTTCTCTTGAACCTTCACGGCCACTTCCTTTGAGAACCATAGAGGTTTCTTACATTGTTTAGTTTTGTTTATTTTCTTTACATAGAGGCTTGTTACCTCTGTGATGGCAGTTTTTATTATTCCCCATTGTTCTTCCACCCCTTCTTCCTGCCCATTTGCTAGTGCATTCCTTAGGCACTCACCCATTTTGGCAAATTCAGCCCTCCTAAAGTCCAGTACCTTTGCCTTTGTATGGCTTGACTCTATTGCTGTGTTTATTGTGAACCATACTGTTCGATGGTCGCTAGTTCCCAGATGGCTACCCACTTCTACATCTGTGATCCTCTTCATCTCCATTTGAGAGAACCAGGTCTAAGATTGCTCCCTCTCGAGTGGGCTCCAATACTAGTTACCTAAGGCATGCTCCCTGTAGGGCATCTAGAATAACCCCACTCTTTGAAGTGGCTGCTGCAACTGCACTCCAGTTAACATCTGGCATATTCAGATCACCCATCAGCAATATCTCCCCTTTTTCTGCCATACTAAGTATACTTTCTATCGTTTCCTTGTCCATTTCCTCCCCCTGAGAAGGGGGTCTGTATACAACCCCTGTGCAGATTGTGGTGCCATTGCCGGTCTCCAAATTTATCCACAGTGCTTCTTCTCCTCCTCCCTGTGTTCCCGTTTGTTCTGTTGCTTTGATTCCTTCCCTTTTGTAAAGAGCTACTCCTCCTCCTCCTCTTTTACCCTCTCTGTCCCTCCTGTAGATAGTGTATCCTGGTATGTTTACGTCCCAGTCATGGTTTTGTGTGAACCACATTTCTATGACTGCCACAATATCCAGATGTTCCTCCTCCATCAAGGCCACTAATTCAGGAAGCTTGGTACTCAGACTACAGGCATTGGTACTCATTGCTTTCCATTTCTTGATGGCTTTACCTTCTGTTGCAGCATCTCCCACTGACCTTTCTACCTCAGTCTTTTTTCTCATTTAGTACCCTGTTTTGTAGGGAGAGGCTGGGATTTTCCTGTTGCTTATTAGTGCCTTCCCCCTTGACTAGTTTAAAAGCTTGCCAATGAAGCATTTAAACTGATTGCTCAAAAGACTTGTTCCCTTCCTGGACAGAATGCAAACCATCCTGCCAGTATAGGCTGGTGTCCCTCCAGGTGGAACCCCAGTCCCAAATGAAGCCAAACCCCTGTGCTCCACACCATTTTTTCAACCATTCATTAAACTGCATGGTGCAAAGTACCCTTGCCTCACTCATGCCATTGACAGGCAGCATCTCTGAGAAGGATATATGTGTCTGTGTTCCAGGAAACAGAAGGGAAGATGACATCTTTAACAGACAGCAGTTAACATGGCAGGAACAAAAGAGCAAGAACTGCTGAAAAATTAAGTGATGTGTCCCATCTATGTGGATTATTTTAATGATCCTGTCATAATAGTTTGTGGGCACAACTTTTGAAGAGCTTGTATCACAAAGTGCTGGGAGTTTGTAGATGGAAATGTCTCCTGTGGTGAATGCTATGATGTGTTAGAGCAGAAGGTGCTCTGAGCAAACAGGAAACTTGCAGTGATAGTGGAGATTGTAAAACGTCTTAATGGAAATGAAGAGGAGCCTGAAAACAGCAACACCTATGACCAGCAGCAACAGCCACTGGGAAGAGTTTGTGAGGAATCAGATGAACATAAACCTCTCCGTGCAGCCTGTGAACAGTCTCCTGTGCATGAGTGCCACAGTACTGTTGCCAAGCTGGAGGCACTAAAGGTAGGTAGAGGAAGAAAATTATTAACTTTTTGAATCAAGTGCTTTCTGACTAGTTTATGAAATGTATTAATCTTAACTCTAGCAGCACATATTCAAGTAATAATGCTGCTTGCTGGGGTATACAGAAATACCCAAGTGATGAGGGTGGTTTCAGACTGAAAGGCTAAGGCATGTAACTCCCCTTGTAAAACAAGTAGGGAAAATGCTGCAAGCTGATTGGCCAAAATCATGCATGGTACGACCACTACCAACAGTAAAAAAACAACTGCTGCCCACAATAGTACTACAAGAGTTGGTTTATCAGCAGTGCCATCAGTAGCAGGCCATATCTAATTGTACTAATAAAAGGTTTACTTTGGCTTTAAATTATCTGACTACTTAAATGTTGCAGTGAGCACTGTGATTCAGGCCTCCTCTAGAAGTGTGTTGTATGGAATGTTAGGGCTGTTTGTCTGCCTCTTGGTGATGTACAGTTTGTTGTTTTTAAACTGGTTCACATGGGTGTGTGCTGTAGTGCAGCCCAACAAGTCATTCTATCTGCCTGTTCGGAAATGCTGAATGACTACTGTTCAGATGGTACCTATGTGCACATTGTACACCGATGTTGAAGGTACACATTGAAGTCCTGGCATGGTCACTGTTGTTCTGGTTGCAAGTGGGGGGGAGTGGAAAGACATCTACATATGTCACATCCTGTCATGGTGTAAACAGGAAGTGGGTGAATTAAACTTTAATCACTGTTATATCATGGTGCTTGCCACACGTTTGTTCAATGTCTGTTAGGCCTGGAATGGTACCCCAAATCCTCCGGTACCCCAATCAGTGGTGTGTCATTCATCTTTTTTAGATTGTTTACCACAAGAATCACAGAATACGAAGAATTCATTCTTGTGAACACCTGATTTCCTTCTGCAACAAACAAACCCTCTGCCGCAGCCTCAAACCATCGTAGCAGCTAATGACTAACATTGCAATCAGCTGATCCTCGCTGAGTCATCGCTAAGAGCCCATTTATATACTGTATATATTAATTTCAGTGTTGTTAGTGCCATCTGGGGATGTGCATTCTACCAACAGCATGCACCTGGGTGCCCCTCATATGCACAGTATCGGGCCACAGTGAAGAAGCAGAGCAGCATTTGTGTGCCCTTAAATAGGGATGTACTGTATGTACGGCCTGTGTGTTCTGATGTGAGCTGTCAACATCACTGTACCATTATTTATTGGGTATCTCCCATTTCACTTTAGCAGGGATCAGCTGTAATATATGCTGTCCCTCAGGATGGCTAGCTACTCTGTCATGTGCCAGGTACATATTCAGGATGTATGGCCCGTGTGTTCTGATGTGAGCTGTCAGCATCTCTGTACCATTATTTATTGGGTGTCTCCCATTTCACTTTGGCAGGGATCGGGTGTAATATATGCTTTTCCTCAGGATGGCTAGCTACTCTGTCATGTGCCAGGTACATATTCAGGGTGTACGGCCCGTGTGTTCTGATGTGAGCTGTCAGCATCACTGTACCATTATTTATTGGGTATCTCCCATTTCACTTTAGCAGAGATTGGCTGTAATATATGCTTTCCCTCAGGATGGCTAGCTACTCTGTCATGTGCCAGGTACATATTCAGGATGTACCGCCCGTGTGTTCTGATGTGTGCTGTCAGTATCACCGTGTAACCCCCAGGGGGTGCTACCCTTAGGGCTACTACCCCTGCCTGCCTCCACTGAAACAGGGTGGGGGCCCAGATCCATTGACGGGTGCCTCCACCCAGAGGTCGGGGTTAATACAGTTGAGACTGCCTTGGTTACAGCCCTCTGGGCTACTGCAACCCCCCTTTCGTCCCACTAGTGGCTCACACTGGGTACCAACAATTCTTCTCACCAGTACATTTACCCCCAGATAGTGTCTTTTGGCTCACTCCGGGGAACCCCTGTAAAGCAAGGTACAGTTATATCACAGTCTCTATGCAGCGGTTCATCAGGGATGCACAAACCAGCCAGGGTATAGTTGCAACACAACAATCTGATTTATTAAAGGGGGCAGATAACAAGGAAAGGAGGGAAATCAAGTTAATTTGCTTATACTATAATTATATACCTAGGGCTCTTTGCACAGGCCTAACCCTAAGATTTGCTGTCCCTGGGTACCCAAGCCCTAACGGCTAGTCCAAACGTGGCAGCTGGTTGGGGCCCTTAACACAGATAACCATTACAATCCTGAGCAAGTCAGCATGGAACGAAAGTTTAATTAGGCAGTCAGCAGTATAGCAATACAATTGGAAAACTCTGTGTGCACACTTAGCCAGGAGTTACCCTGATTCAGTACTCACAAAACTCCAGCAAATACTGATTCCTTCAACACTAGCAGGGCTGAGCCTGAACTCCACCAGCCTCCTCACACATTTATGTGGCAAACAACAACAGAAGGGTACCACACCAGGCAGCTGCTTCCAAGGCTCCCACAAACTCACAGTCACTGAGATACTGCAACGGCAATTCTGCTTTTCCCTTGAGCCAAGCGCGATTCAGCAGATTCTCCAGTCCTCCAACAGGTCGAGCCTGGTGGGTAGCCGTGCTGAACACAGCCTCCTCTGACCGCCCGCCAACGGATTTAGTCCAACTTGCTCGAAAGGGGAAAATGGCCGACTCAGGCCTTCACGCGCTTCCCATGCGAGCACTCACACAGCGCAGAAGCACGGAACTCCTCTCTTCTCTTCAGTCACAACACATCTAACCCCAGCAGCAAGGGGCTCTTCCTTCAGTTCGGGTGCTCCCAGCTTCTATTGGCTGGCGGCACATGCCAGTCACTTTCTCCGGCTTTCAGTGGTGTGAAAAAAGTGCCATAGCCCATGATACCTTTCTCAAAGGATGAGCAGGTTCCCCACTGGTCAGCCAACTCAGTAGGATCCCAAAGTACCGACTGGTCCAATTCAACAGTTCTGGACCAAAATGGAGGAAGCAAGCGAAACAATCTTTACTGCAAAGAAAGGCAGGTTAGAACAACTACATTATCATTGTTTTTATATGTTATTTCTCACAACAATCACATCCCCTTGTAGAGCTCCCTTTGCACCATTAGCGTGGCAGAAAAAGAGCTATTTTCCAGTGGCCCAGGCGGGATTCGGGCATACAACCACACAACCCCCCTCCATGTCAGTTAATTGTGGCTGCAAAGGCAGCCCTTAAAGGAACAGATACAGAGGCTTCAAAAGCGCTCACTGGTAACATATTTAAGCGGCTTTAACACTGAAACCAATCAGGCACGGAGCATTCATCCAAGCTCCGAGGAGGCTTTTAGGAACCCCCATTTGTAGGGGGGGTTACACCTGTACCATTATTTATTGGGTATCTCCCATTTAACTTTAGCGGGGATCAGCTGTAATATATGCTGTCCCTCAGGATGGCTAGCTACTCTGTCATGTGCCAGGTACATATTCAGGATGTACGGCCCATGTGTTTTGATGCGAGCTGTCAGCATCACTGTACCATTATTTATTGGGTATCTCCCATTTCACTTTAGCAGAGATTGGCTGTAATATATGCTGTCCCTCAGGATGGCTAGCTGCTCTGTCATGTGACAGGTACATATTTAGGGGGCCGGATATTCAAACTGTGCCCAAAAAGTGCGCAACAGCAGGAGCAAGCACAAATCAATTGCGCACATGTGCAATAGACGCGATATTCAAACATGGAGCAAGACAAATTGCGCAACCAGCCAACGTCAGAATATCGCACAACCTGTGCTATAGCGCAACCAGGAAGGGGAAGCTGAGCAGATACAATGCACCATAGTGCAACAAAGGCAGCCCAGCTGAGCAGTCCAGAGGCGCCATAGCGCAAGCAGAGAGACCCCCAGCAGCAGAGCAGTGGAACTGCACAACCAGGGAGGTAGGCAGGGGCCCACCACCTATGCCACAGATGGGCACAGGGACACACTGCAGAACTAACAATGTACCTCCACACCCCAAGCACAGCATAACTGGGGGAGGGACGGCATATCCACCGGCCCATGATGACAAGCAAATAAGCACATCCCGGCCGTGTTACCCCAGCACACCCACTGGAAAGCTGAGACTGCCACACAAAGGGGGGGGACCACCCCAGTGTACATCAGCCCCCCCTTGTGCACAGCACACCCTACACTGTGACCCCAAGACACCACCCATGAGCAGTGATCATCACTGCAGGAATCCCCACGCATCTCCCTGTCACACTGCAACCTCGTGTACCACAGAACCATACAAGCCAGACCCACCATGGGCACCCAGCAGTGGGTGGCAGCACACAGCAATACTGACTGAAAGCCACACCCACACCAGAGACACCACCCCACACACACGCACACACATACCCATGACCATACCACCCCAGATGCCATGCACACCACTGCAACTGAGCACCTATAGCCAGCTGCAAATCAGAGACCACCACAGTATTCATATCAAAATATATAATTGTAATAAACAAGAATAAGAAGAACAACAAATAGAACTATGTTCATATATATACAAAGCAGGGGTGGGGGTAGGGGTGGGTAAGGGGCAGGGGTGAACAACTGGGAGAGGGAAGGTGGGATGAGACGATGGGCAGCTACTGCCTGCCAGCCTGCCCTCCTGTCACCTGGTGCTGGGCCTAGGGCCTCCTCCTGCGCCTCACTCCATGACGCTGAAGGTCCAACAGGATGGTGAGTGTATCAATGGCCACCTGTGTCAGCCACTGCAGTGACCGCTCCATGCAGCGCAGGATCTGGATACCTAGAACAAGGGATCAGAGTCAATGGCTGTGACTGTCCATATCCCTGAATCCCACCCATCATGCATGGCATACAGCCAAGTGCCCCGCTCCTGTGATGGACTACACCCACCCACCCACAGTGACCGTGCACAAGACATGCCCAACCAGGCAGCAACAGCCATGTGTACCACTGCACACACACACACACGCCCATGTCCATCACAGCACAACCAAGGCTGTCCAGTGATGTGGCTACGTGGTGGGATGCTAGTGCCACAGCCATGTGCCCAGTGCATGCATGGTCCACCAGTGACGCACTCACAGACATGCAGTGCCACTGGACAGTGATGACTCTCACTTGTTGCGTGCATGGTAGTGTTGTCCATGGATGGTGGCCGTGCCCCCCCACAGCATGCAGTAGCATCCATGATGTAATGACACTCACCCTCATCAAGCCGCTGCTGCTGCTGTGGCTGCGGCTGCTGCTGTGGCCCAACACCTCTGCACCGCCATACCTTGCCTCAGCCCGGGCCCGCCTCCGCTCCTCCACGCCTGTGGGAGACAAATGATGAGAAACATATCAGCGAGATCCCAAAGCAGACAGCCCCCTGCCCCGTTGAGTGTGCCTGCCCACACAACCAGACCCATACAACACACACCTGCAAACACCGTCACAGCAAACCATAGCCCAACCCACCCCCATGCACAGGTCACATTACACAGTGTCACCCATGTGGACAATACAGGTGCATAGACAGCACATCCACCTGGCCTAGGCACAATGCCCCTCCTGGCACGTGACCTGAGGTGCTCCAGCAGTTCCTGCTCCCTCCTGCGGAGGTCACCATACCGGTGCCTGCACTGCTCTGGAGTCCTCCACCGCCCAGTGGCCTGCTCCAGATCGGTGGCCACCTGCCGTCACACATGGCTGCGGGCCATGTGCAGGGTTCTCCCCCAAAACAGTGACCTATGGTGAGGCTCCACCACAGCCACCAGGTTGGCCACCTCGAACGCACTCCACTGTGGAGCTCTCCTGCGTGCCATCCCTGCAGTTGTATAGTAGGCAATATGGTGCTCTGCAGCGTGGAAACCTCACGTGGAAATGTTGTGCAATACAACTCCATCACTCCCTATCACGCTGTTCATATAGCGCCATCGGTTCACATCATGCTATTACCGAACAGCGAGATAGAGCCGTAGACATGCCAGACGTACAGCGCCAGGGGGCAAAGGTCGTGCACAAGGTCATGGGTCTGTGGCGCAAGGCCACGCACAGCGCCATCGGACGTCTACACATCCAGTGTGATCGGTCACCTGCGTGCCAGTGCCACAGTGGACTATTGCGCAGTTGTGCCACAGCGCTATGTGGTGACCAGTGCTGTAGCACCACTGGCACAATGGTGGCCGTGTCATGAATTGCTGATCACGCACAGCACGTCATCAGCACTGCAGATGCCTGCGTAAGCTACATGGGCATGCACAATGCGGTGTACTACACAGTCACAGAAATGCGCCATTGGCTCAGCCAGCTCAACCGTATTGCACAAAGCACAACAGTGCGATATTCAACCGACATATGCAAATCATCTGATCAGCCATTCAAAGGCACAGTGGCGCAATTTGCATCTCATTAAAGTTGCTCCACTCCTAATTTGCATGCATTGCGCTATAAATGTGCGACAGTGATCTGCGGTGGCCAGAGTCGGTTACTGCAGGTGAGAGGTGAGTTACATGCTATGTGATGTTCTGGGCAATGGTCATGGGATAATGCTGTATACTGCACAGTGATAGGCGTTCACTTCCACCCATGCAGACCAACATGGCCGAGCAAGGACTGGGTGAGGAGGATGATGGTGGGCAAAGGAGGCCCAACTTCACGAAGTCTGAGACAGAGGCACTCTTCCAGGCCTACCTGGATGAGAGCCACTACCGTGGATGGCAGGGCACCCTCAGGCCTGTGCTGCTGCATGGGAGTGGGTAGCTCATGCCCGTAAACCTGCATGGAAGCCACCAGCGCTCCATGCAGGAATGTAAGAAAAAGATTGGGACCGACAGGAGATGGGTGAAAGAGAAAGTGGCAGCCCTCAGGGTGGCACGTGCTGCCACAGGCGGGGGCCAGCCAGAGGTGGTGCAGCTGACCCCGGTAGAGGACCGTCTGGCTGCATCCATGCAGCGCAGTGCAATCGAGGGCATTCCAGGAGGTGGCTTCCAGACAGGTGGAGGCCCATCACTGCACGGTATGACATGGTGGTGGTGGGGGGGAGGTTGATCCCATGCACTAACATGTTCTCACTCTCTGTTACAGATCCTGTGTGCCTGCAGGGGACAGTGGTGGTGGGACCATGCAGGGTGGACATCCAGACAGAGTTGGAGGAGGGTCCAGCCACCTCTGCTGCCAGCCGGCGTGCATTGCACCAGTGTGCACACCTGGCTGCCATCTCCGATGTCGGTGAGTCAGGTGTGGGGGGTGCTCATCCTGTGTCACAGCAGTCTGGCATGCGAGCATGCCAGCACGCTGTGACTGCGGCTGTTGCAGGAACCTGCACCATTCATGATGCAAGGACCGCAATGGGCAGTGACACGTGTGTGTCTCATAACGGACACACAGCAGTACAGCACATGCCCCTTGACCTAGCTGGTTCCAACGTGTGTGCCAGCACGTCAGCACAGTCCCAGGCTGTGCCTGTCGGCACCGATGGGGCAGCGCCAGTGGCTGTGCAGGTCTCTGGCACTGTTGCAGACACAGCAGTAGAACGACTGGTCCCTGGGGCACAGCAGTTGGAGGGGCAGCAGCAGCAGTCACCCACCAGGTCTGGGGGTACAGGGTTCAGCGGTGGCACATGCACACCGCCTGTTGACTTGCCCATACCTGGTCCTGGTGAACAGCGCCCACCCTCAAGGGGCGTTGAGCATCAGGACCTTCCATACCCTGGAGGACAGATTGCTGATCTGGCAGACGACCCATTTGATGAGCACACCTGCCTGCTGTGGGCATCAGTACAGGAGCAGATGCGGGTTGCAACATCCATGGAGGCATTGTGCGTGGCTGTGGAATGGCACAGCAGGGACAATGCACTGATCCTTGCAGAGATGGTCCAAATGCGGATGGATGTGACTGCCGCCATTGACAGGCTGACCCAGGCATTGGTCGCTGTCGTGGCCGCAGTGGGCACACAGTCAGGTACCGCACACCCCACACAGTACGTTCTCCACTTCCCATTCCCGGCATCGTGCGACACCCAGCCTGTCGATGCCAGGTTCTGCTGTGGGCATCCCAAGCACACCTGGTGCAGGTATATTCGGCATGCTGCAGACCCCTGTGCAGACAAGGTCGCGCTCGCACAGTGGGACCCCTGGTGGTACATCAGTGCCACCCCATGTGGCCCTTGCTCAGCCTGCCAGTGCTGCTGGGTCATGGCGGGGCTGCCCACGCATCCGAGGTGGCCGTGGCACAGTGCCACCTGACTGACCTGTCTCCCAGTGCAGGCCCTGTGTGGTGCTGCCCTGTGTGCAATGTGTGTCATGGTGAGCAGTGCACTGGTGGGTGCCCTGCCCAACACGCCGACACACGGACCACCTGCACACCCACCCAACTGCTGTCCACAGGTGCATGTGCATGATGATGCCTGCATTGTACTGTACACCAAGGTGCAAGGGTGCCCAGCATCTGACACACGTACTTGGATAGTACAGGTGGTGGGGGTGGTCCGTGGATCTGTGTGTTTCACATGTCTGTTTCTGCTCTGCTGTGCACCTGCCCATGTATGCTTTGTGCCTGGTGTGTGTGTGTGTCCATATAGCATGTAACTATTCACCCCTCCCTGATGGTGTGTTTGTGCGCCTGGACCCTTCCACTCCCCTTGCTGTCATGCACCCCTGGTGTGTTACCCTGTGTGCTTGTGGGTTGCGCCTAGACAGTGTTGGTTGCACATGGCCCCATGACTTACCTGTGTCATGCAAAATGCTCCTCCGTGATGATGTCCCGGTGCAGCTGGGCCTGCCGGATCAGTCGGGGGTCCCGCCTTCCAAGGGGGGGCTGCTCATCCCCATCATCACTGGCGTCACTGACGTCCCCATCGCTGTCCCCCTCCTAGACCTGTACAGCTATCCCACAGTCTTTGGCCATGTTGTGCAGGATACAACAGGCCAGCAATGTCCCACAGGCCTTTGAGGGGCTGTACTGTAGGGCATCGCTGGAGGTGTCTAGGTATCGGAAGCGCGCCTTAAGCATCCCATACACCCGTTCGATGATGTTGCGTGTGGCGGCATGTGCCTCATTATAGCGTTGCTGCAATGGGGTTGTGGGGCACCGGTAGGGTGTGAGCAGCCAGGGACGGAGTGGGTATCTGTTGTCACCTGTGTGGAGATAGTGGAGATAAGTATCATATTCAGGTCCATATTGCCCATAGCCCTGTGTGCCACTACCATGGCACCTGTGGCTTTCCCACCCTTGCCCCAACTTTGCCACTCCTACATGCATACTCACCCACTAGATGTCCTGTGGGGATGTCCCCACTCTCGAATCAATGACACAGTGCAGATTAGTACCAAATGAAGGCATCATGTGCTCCACCAGGGTGTGTGGCACAGACATTGATGATGCGCCCACTGGCATCACACACCACCTGGCAGTTGATACTGGTGAAAGCCTTCCGGTTTCAGTATGCGAATAGCCACATGGGTGCAGTCTATCACCCCTAGCACGCCAGGCACACGTGCTGCCCTGTGGAACTCCTGCATGTTTGCTGTATGCTCTGCCGCATTGCTGGGGAAATGGATGTACTCCGCAGCATGTGGCAGCAGTGCGCTGAGGAATTGGGTGAGGATCGTGGCGGGCTGACTGTGTTATGCCTGTGGTGTCCTCTGTTGGCCTCTGGAAGGTACCCGTGGCAAGCAGGCACATGCAGGCTGTTACCTTTGTCTCCACTAACAGAGCGTGACTCCGTCGTGAGGGTGCCTGAATCACATCACTGCACAGCTCACAGAGCCACCTCAGTATTGCCCTATTCAGGCGGTACCGCCCACAATCTCAACATCCGGGTACAACTCAAAGTTGATGCGGCACGGTACTGCCTGTTGGGGCTACTCGCTGATGGGGCCCTTCCACGGCCACGTCCCCCTGCAGCATGCATTCTTACCCCCCTTATTACAGCTTCCATGTGGAAGCTGGCACTGTCCATGTCCCTGGCTTGTGTTCTCCCCCCGGCTGTTGTTGCTCTGTTACCTCCGCTGTCCTGACTGCTACCTCCACTGCACTGGGTACACCTACTGGCCTCTGCAGTCTGTGGCCCCACTTGTCCCTCTTGCCTTGTCTCTTTCCCTGCCTTATGTGGCTTCCCTGTAGCATTCTTGCGCCTCTTTCTTGAGCCTTTTTATTGTGGCTCATTTCCGCCGTGGCGCACCTTCCGGCTGATCCGCTGTTGCGCATTTCGCAAGCCTTTAAATATCGCATTGCACTCTTTATGCATGGTTCCACCCCCTTCGGTTGCGCATGCCTTCATTTGCATTGCGCTGTTGCTCAGCATGTTTTCGGTGGCACAAATGCCTCCCGCTGAAAATCACAGAATGGCGCATTTTTGGACTTGCGCTAGCGCAACCCTTTTGAATACCCGGCCCAGGATGTACGGCCTGTGTGTTTTGACGCTAGCTGTCAGCATCACTGTACCATTATTTATTGGGTACCTCCCATTTCACTTTAGCAGCTATCAGTTGTAATATATGCCTTCCCTCAGGATGGCTAGCTACTCTGTCATGTGCCAGGTACATGTTCTGGATGTACGGTCCGTGTGTTCTGATGCGAGCAGTCAGTATCACTGTACCATTATTTATTGGGTATCTCCCATTTCACTTTAGCAGGGATCAGCTGTAATATATGCTTTCCCTCAAGATGGCTAACTACTCTGTCATGTGCCGGGTACGTTTTCAGGATGTATGGCCCGTGTGTTCTGATGTGAGCTGACAGCATCACTGTACCATTATTTATTGGGTATCTCCCATTTCACTTTAGCAGTGATCAGCTGTAATATATGCCTTCCCTCAGGATGGCTAGCTACTCTATCAAGTGCGAGGTACATATTCAGGGTGTATGGCCCGTGTGTTCTGATGTGAGCTGTCAGTATCACTGTACCATTATTTATTGGGTATCTCCCATTTCACTTTAGCAGGGATCAGCTGTAATATGTGCTGTCCCTCAGGATGGCTAGCTACTCTGTCATGTGCCAGGTATATATTCAGGATGTATGGCCCGTGTGTTCTGATGTGAGCTGTCAGTATCACTGTACCGTTATTTATTGGGTATCTCCCATTTCACTTTAGTAGGGATCAGCTGTAATATATGCTTTCCCTCAGGATGGCTAGATACTCTTGTCATGTGCCAGGTACATATTCAGGATGTATGGCCCGTGTGTTCTGATGTGAGCTGTCAGCATCACTGTACCATTATTTATTGGGTATCTCCCATTTCACTTTAGCAGTGATCAGCTGTAATATATGCTTTCCCTCAGGATGGCTAGCTACTCTATCATGTGCCAGGTACATATTCAGCATGTACAGCCCATGTGTTCTGATGTGAGCTGTCAGCATCACTGTACCATTATTTATTGGGTATCTCCCATTTCACTTTAGCAGTGATCAGCTGTAATATATGCTTTCCCTCAGGATGGCTAGCTACTCTATCATGTGCCAGGTACATATTCAGCATGTATGGCCCATGTGTTCTGATGTGAGCTGTCAGCATCACTGTACTATTATTACATAGAAACATAGAATTTGACGGCAGATAAGGATCGCTTGGCCCACCCAATCTGCCCATTTCCCTACCTACTGAATAAGCTGCAGATCCTAGTTAACCAGCAGCCTACTTCTTCCTACCCCCACCCCCTAGAATTGCCTTATGACTGTCCCATGCATGCTTGAATTCCACCACTGATTTTTGACTCCACAACCCCCTCCGGAAGGCCATTCCATGCATCCACAACCCTCTCTGTGAAAAAATACTTCCTTAAATTACCTCTGAGCCGCCCCTCTATCTTCAAATTGTGCCCTCTTGTTCTGCACACCTCTTTTTGAAAGATGCTATCCTCTTGGACTTTGTTGATTCCCTTGAGGTACTTGAACGTTTCTATCATGTCCCCCCTCTCCCTCCTTTCCTCGAGGCTATACATATTAAGCTCCTTTCGTCTCTCTTCATATGTCTTCTGGTGCAGACCCTGCACCATTTTAGTTGCCTTTCTCTGGACAGCTTCCATCCTGTCCATGTCTTTGTGGAGATTGGGTCTCCAGAACTGCACGCAGTACTCCAGATGGGGTCTCACCAGCTGTCTGTACAGAGGGATACTGACTTCCTGTTTTCTACTGGTGATGCCTCTCCCTATGCATCCCAGTATCCCCCCAGCCCTCCTTGCTGCCCTCTCACATTGCTTGCCCACCTTAGGTCATCTGATATGACTACCCCAGGTCTCTTTCCATTTTGTTGTTGTTAGTATCTCACCCCCCATTGTGTACTCTTCCCCTGGGTTTTGTTTCCCAGGTGCATTACCTTGCACTTCTTAGCATTGAATCTAAGCTGCCATACATTTGACCATTCCTCTAACCTTGCCAAGTCCCTTCTCATCCTTTCCACCCCACCCTGTGCATCAACTCTGTTGCAGATCTTTGTGTCATCTGCAAAGAGACATACCTTTCCTTCCAGTCCTTCTGCAATGTCGCTTATAAAGACATTGAGGAGGACCGGTCCTAATACTGAACCGGTACCCACTAGTAACCCTCCTTTCTTCTGAGTGGACTCCATTTACTATTACTCTGTGTCCTATTCTCCAGCCAATTCTTTACCCAGGCTGTCATCTTGGGACCCACTCCCAGGCTGGCTAACTTGTATATTAATCTTTGTGTGAGACTGTGTCAAATGCCTTGCTTAAAGTCTAGGTAGGCCATGTCCACAGCCCCTTCCTGATCTACTACTTTGGTTACCCAGTCAAAGAAATCTATCAGATTCATCTGGCATGACCTTCCTGCTGTAAATCCATGCTGCCTGGGTCCTGTGCCCTCTGGCCTCTAGATACTCAACAGTTCTTTCCTTCAGAAGTGATTCCATCATTTCCCTATCATTGAGGTTAAACTAACAGGTCTGTAGTTTCCTGCTTCTGCCTTGCTCCCACTTTTGTGAGAGAATCACATCTGCCCTTCTCCAGTCCTCGGTACCACCCCATCCTCCATGATTTGTTAAAAGGGTAGTCAGTGGTGTCACTAGTTCTACCCTTAGTTCTTTTAGAATTCTGGGATGAATCCCATCAGGCCCCATTGCTTTGTCCACCTTCAGTTTTAAGAGTTCTTTCAGAACCCTTTCTTCTGTAAATGGGCTGGTATCAACTTATTTATCCAGAGTGTTTCTACTGTTTGTTTTAGGTACCTCCCCCTCTTCCTTTGTAAATACTGAGCAAAAATATTTGTTTAGTATCTCTGCCTTTTCACAGTCTCCCTCTGCCCACCCCCCCCCCGTTATTAAGCCTCACTATACCTCCCTTGGTCTTCCTTCGCTCCCTGATGTACCTAGAAAAGGTTTTATCCCCCTTCTTAACTGAGTTGGCTATCTTTTCCTTGGTTTGGGCCTTTGCTATTCTGACTGCCTTCCCAGTCTCCTTTTGCTTTAACTGATACAGTTCTCTGTCCTGCTCCTTCTACAATTCCTTGTACTTCCTGAATGCTTTCTTTTTCTCTTGAACCTTCACTGCCACTTCCTTTGAGAATCATAGTGGTTTCTTACATCATTTTGTTTTGTTTATTTGCTTCACACAAAAGCTCGTTACCTCTGTGATGGTAGTTTTTATTATTCCCCATTGTTCTTCCACCCCTCCTTCCTGTCCATTTGCTAGTGCATTCCTTAGGCACTCACCCATTTTGGCAAAGTCAGTCCTCCTAAAGTCCAGTACTTTTGTCTTTGTATGGCTTGACTCTATTGCTGTGTTTATTGTGAACCATACTGATCGATGGTCGCTAGTTCCCAGATAGGAACCCACTTCTACATCTGTGATTCTCTCTCCATCTCCATTTGAGAGAATCAAGTCCAATATTGCTCCCTCTTGAGTGGGCTCCAATACTAGTTGTCTAAGGCATGCCCCCTGTAGGACATCTAGGATAATTCCACTCTTTGAAGTGGCAGCTGCAACTGCACTCCAGTTAACATCTGGCATATTCAGATCACCCATCAGCAATATCTCCCCTTTTTCTGCCATTCTAAGTATACTTTCTATCATTTCCTTGTCCATTTTCTCCCCCTGAGAAGGGAGTCTGTATACAACCCCTGTGCGGATTGTGGTGCCATTGTCTGTCTCCAAATTTACCCACAGTGCTTCTTCTCCTCCCTGTTTACCCTTTTGTTCTGTTGCTTTTATTCCTTCCCTTATGTAAAGAACTACTCCTCCTCCTCGCTTACTCTCCCTGTCTCTCCTGTAGATAGTGTATCCTGGTATGTTTACGTCCCAGTCATGGTTTTGTGTGTACCATGTTTCTGTGACTGCCATGATATCCAGATGTTCGTCCTCCATCAAGGCCACTAATTCAGGAAACTTGTTACCCAGACTACGGGCATTGGTACTCATTGCTCTCCATTTCTTGATGGCTTTACCTTCTGTTGCAGCATCCCCCGCTGACAGTTCTACCTCGGTCTTTTTCTCATTTAGTACCCTGTTTTGTAGGGAGAGGCTGGGATTTTCCTGCTGCTTGTCGGTGCCTCCCCCTTTGACTAGTTTAAAAGCTTGCCAATGAAGCATTTTAACCGATTGCTCAAAAGACTTGTTCCCTTCCTGGACAGAATGCAGACCATCCTGCCAGTATAGGCTGGTGTCCCTCCAGGTGGAACCTCAGCCCCCAATGAAGCCAAACCCCTGTGCCCCGCACCATTTTTTCAACCATTCATTTAACTGCATGGTGCTAATTACCCTCACCTCCCCCATGCCTTTGATAGGCAGCACCTCTGAGAAGTGTACTGTGTGTGCTACTTGTCTTAGGCCCCTCCCCAATTCTGCAATGTCCTCCTGCACTGCTCTGATCTCATGATGAGCCAAGTCATTTGTCCCTAGGTGGACAATTACATCCAGCTCAGACTCCCTTGCAGCTGTTCTCATGATCCTGAAGATGTGCTTCCTGTCCCTCCAAGCCATGGCATCAGGCAGGCACCTTACTTCAGTTTTCCCAGCTCCCCCCAGTTCTATACCCCTAATAATTGAGTCCCCAACCAGGAGCTGCTTCCTTTCCCTGGGGTGTCCTCTGCCTCCTTCCTGTGGGCCTCCCTTGTGACAGTTGTCATCAGTCTTCTCTGCGGGTGCATCTATAGGGGAGCTATGCTCCCCCAGAATGGTGTATGGATTGTGGAGTGGAACAATTGACTGGGTGTGCCTCTGTTCCACCATCCTCACCCTCCCTGTGCCCACTTTGGTCCAACTGCTGTGCTTTCTTCACAAACTCTGAGGTAGTGGTGGTGGCGCTAGTGCTCCCTGGATGGGGTAGGTTCCCTTCCTACTGTCCAGTGTGGCCTGGGGGAAGGTTTCCTTACTACTGTCCAGTGCGGCCTGAAGACAGGCAACTTCCTCCCTCAGGGGAGATAGTTGTCTGCAAATAGGACAGCATCTCAGCCTCCAGAAAGACTACCGGAAGACTGCTGCCCCACAGCCATTACAGTGCACTACTCCCCACATGTTTATCTGCTGTTTTTTTTTTATTTGTTTGTAGTTGTGTGTGAGTGTGTGCGTGTGTGTGATTGGTTATATAGAAATATATATATTATACAATGTGTATGCTTATATTGTCAGTGCAGTGTGCTAGAGAGGATATGACAGTGATATGCACCTTGCACTCTTGAGGAAATGATGTCAGAACCCCAGGTATAAAGAAACTATTTCCAGGGGTGGGTGGGGTGAGGTGTGGGAAGGGGTTGGGCCTAAACTATGCCCTCACAAAACAATCAGCTAAAAGCTCTCACCTACTGCTGCGATGAGTGCCTTCCTGTCAGCAAGATACCCTACACAACAATTTGACAGAGAAAGTACTTTACTAATCAAACAGAGAAAAATCCAGACATCCAAGTCAGACACAGGTAAACCTTTCCAGCCCCAAAACAGCCTGGTGGTTTGTTAGCCACAAAGGAAAATCAAATATGCAGTTATTTCAGCCCTTCTGAAGATGCTGACAAGATAAGCATAAAAAGCTAAAATAATTAAACACAAATCAATACCACTGTGAAAGTGAGGAAAACTTCTCTCAGATGTAAGCAGGAGAGAGAGAGAGAGAGAGAGAGAATAGTTACAGATAGCTAGTCCAATATAGTATATCCCACGCAGCTTCTCAGTTGTTTCAAAGCACACCCAGTACACAACTTGGAAGAAGATGGACTTCATTTTTTATTGGGTATCTCCCATTTCACTTTCGCAGTGATCAACTGTAATATATGCTGTCCCTCAGGATGGCTAGCTACTCTGTCATGTGCCAGGTACACATTCAGGATGTACGGCCCGTGTGTTCTGATGTGAGCTGTCCACATCACTGTACCATTATTTATTGGGTATCTCCCATTTCACTTTAGCAGGGATCAGCTGTAATATATGCTGTCCCTCAGGATGGCTAGCTACTCTGTCATGTGACAGGTACATATTCAGGATGTACGGCCCGTGTGTTCTGATGTGAGCTGTCAGTATCACTGTACCATTATTTATTTTGTATCTCCCATTTCACTTTAGCAGGGATCGTCTGTAATATATGCTTTCCCTCAGGTAGCTAGCTACTCTGCCATGTGCCAGGTACGTATTCAGGAATATAGGGCCCGTGTGTTCTGATGTGTGCTGTCAGTATCACTGTACCATTATTTATTGGGCATCTCCCATTTCACTTTAGCAGGGATCAGCTGTAATATATGCTGTCCCTCAGGATGGCTAGCTACTCTGTCATGTGCCAGGTACATATTCAGGATACATGGCCCGTGTGTTCTGATGTGAGCTGTCAGCATCACTGTATCATTATTTATTGGGTATCTCCCATTTCACTTTTGCTGGGATCAGCTGTAATATATGCTTTCCCGCAGGATAGCTAGCTACTCTGTCATGTGTCAGGTACATATTCAGGATGTATGGCCCGTGTGTTCTGATGTGAGCTGTCAGTATCACTGTATCATTATTTATTGGGTATCTGCCATTTCACTTTTGCTGGGATCAGCTGTAATATATGCTGTCCCTCAGGATGGCTAGCTACTCTATCATGTGACAGGTACATATTCAATGTATACAGCCTGTGTGTTCTGATGTGAGCTGGCAGTATCACTGTACCATCATTTATTGGGTATCTCCCATTTCTCTTCTGTAGTGATTGGCTGTAATATATGCTTTTCCCCCAGATCGCTAGCTACTCTGTCATGTGCCAGGTACATATTCAGGATGCCTTTTGGCTGTTCAGTGTTCTCCTTAAAGTTGCATGCCTTACATGTAAAACTATATACAGATGCATGACTTGGCAGGTCATGAGAGGGTTGGTGTAGTGTGTACATCTAGAATTCAATCCAGCAAGTGCAATTGTGTCATCCTGGACCACAGCCATTTTTACTTCCATGTGTGGCTAGCTTGTCTCACTGCATAATCTTGGGTATTCTAACATTGCTGCCAACTCCCCTTCCCAGATGGAGGTGGAATACTGTGGTACTGCAAGTGTGGGCATTCCATATTCATAATTTCTTGCTGGTACTGCACTCCCCAAAAACACAGTATGGACTAAACAATGCACAATTTGTATGCCCTTGGATGCTCATGGTGACCTGCCCATATGATGCCACTTTTGTTAGTTAGCTGCTGTGGCAGTATACCAGGTCACTAGTCCAAGTCTTATTAAAATAAGGCACATGAGCAATGCTAGGTAGGGACCTAGTGGCTCACCTGGCAGACTGATTACCATCAACTCCAGGCCTTTTGTTTTACACACCAGTGCAGATTGGGCTTTCTTGTCTAGCCGGTTGCTCAATATATATGTGTGTAGAAGAGGATGTGAATAGGGGAGCATAGTGCTGAAGAAGCAGGGCTTGTCTATGGTCTCCAAACAGGTTTGAAGTCCAGAATCTACTGTGGGCAGATGGTGGTCTGACACTTGGCGAGCCTTTACCTGTGATTTTTCTAGCCATTGTTTCTTAATGTTTTAATCGAGTCACAGTGGTGGAGGGTATTGCCAGTATTGTAACTCTGTGGCAAAGGACTCAACTCCATGCCTAATGCATATGTTACATATCTAAGCAGATGTTAAACAATTGCACAGTGCCATTTCTGGGTTTTATCTTGCAAGAAGAGCACCCAAAGAATAAACATCCAGAGACTGCAGAGTGGTATCTTGGGATGAGGGAGAGCCAAATTCTAATACCAAACATACGAGCAAACAAAAAGTAACAGCAGATTCAGTGCATATGGTCTATCTAGTCTGCTCGAGTGTGCAGCTATGAGACAGTACTCTGTGGCTGCCCTCTCCCCCCCTTATTGTAGTGATCCTCTCCCAGACTGTGTCCCATCAGTGCCATTCTAGGAACCCACACTGCTACCACACCAACAGTGGTGATGGATACTTCGTGTGAAACAGTTGAGCAATTGAAGATGAACATGATGATGACAAGTTGAGGGCTTAATCAGACGCTGAAGAAAACCAAAATCCAGCAAGCCCTGATCCGGGTGACGGTCACTCCACAGCATCATTCACCATGGATGTTGAGTAAATGTACTGGCACCCCAGAGCCAAGCTACTCAGCTCACACTTGGCATGTGCCGTGATCACAAACATCATGCTGATTCTGTTGTTTCATGAATGTCAGAACACTTTAAGTCTATGGCCCAGTCCAATGCACAATATTTTGACATGGAGAGGCTGCGGATGCAGTTTATCATGGAAATGGAGCAGCGACACATCAAGCACAGTGAGTGCATGGAACATTTTTAGCATGGATCATGAGTGCACGGTGCTGTAGCTCCTGACCAAATGGGACTGACAACCACTACTACAAGCACCACCAATGTATCCCTATGCATCAACTCCCTGTGTTGGTGTATTTCATCTATCCCAACCATGCAATCCTGACGTCAACCTCACTGGACCCAGTGACAGTGATTCTGGATTTCCCCAGCAGACGTTCTTTTCTCTCTCTTAGCAATTGCCTAAACACATGGTAAATGTAAATTGGGATTGCACATAGCGCTGGTGTGCTTATGTGCCAGCTTCCACCACCCCTGTCTGTTTAGCAGCATGTTTGCTTAATGTATCAGGGTGGTGGGGACACGTATAGAAATGATGAGTGAAGTTACTGTGTTGCTTTTGGTGGTGGGACACGCCAGCACAGGGGCTGTATTAAAACTGAATGATGGACTGGGATCAAAGGTGTTTTACAGGGTACTGCTATACTGTGGAATTGTGTGCACTATATTTGTCCTAAGTGTGCAGTGTATATTGCTTTTCTTCTTGTACTGTGTTTGTCTTTGAGTTTCCACATTAAATACATTACTGTATTCAATCTCAGCCATGCAGTCCATGTCTTCAGTTCGTTGCAGTTCCTGATTTCAAACTCCATTTCTTGGCTGAAAAAGATTCTGTCAGATACTATGACTTTATTCATGTACTGTGGTTTTTTTTTTTTTTTTGGATGTTCACTACACCACGTTGTGCATATGATCAGTTCTGTGCACCCTTCCATGCAATACAGCTTGCTATGCCTCAATGCACCAGTGTCCTGATGGGATCCAAGCTCACATCAAGAATGGCAAATCCAAGCCTGTGCAGAGGCAAGAGCTCCAGTAATGGCTGGTTGCAGGAACCAAAACTGTTAATGAGCAGTATTCATGTCAACACAAATCGTATGGTGGCACATTGAAAGGTGGTCACTCATGATACTAGCATGCTGGTGTCAGTGGCATGAGTACGTCAACGTGTGCATTCTGTGAGACAATAATGGCATGCATAGCAACAAACATTGCACGTCCATCCACCAACACCAGGACGACAACACTGTGTGCATTCTGTGAGACAATAATGGCATGCATGGCATGCATAGCAACAAACATTGCATGTCCATCCACGAACACCAGGATGTCAACACTGTGTGCATTCTGTGAGACAATAATGGCATGCATAGCAATGAACATTGCACATCCATCTGCCAACACTAGGATGTCAACACTGGGTGTATTCTGTGAGACAGTAATGGCATGCATGGTACACATAGCAATGAACATCACATCCATCCACCAACACCAGGATGGCAACACTGGGTGCATTCTGTGAGACAATAATGGCATGCATAGCACGCATAGCAACAAACATTGCACATCCATCTGCCAACACCAGGATGTCAACACTGAGTGCATTATGTGAGACAATAATGGTATGCATGGCACACATAGCAACGAACATTGCACATCCATCCACCAACACCAGGATGTCAACACTGGGTGCATTCTGTGAGACTATAATGGCATGCATGGTACGCATAACAACAAACATTGCACATCCATCCACCAACACCAGGATGTCAACACTGGGTGCATTCTGTGAGACAATAATGGCAGGCATGGCACACATAGCAATGAACATTGCACATCCATCCACCAACACCAGGATGGCAACACTGTGTGCATTCTGTGAGACAATAACGGCATGCATGGCACGCATAGCAACAAACATTACACATCCATCCACCAACACCAGGATGTCAACACTGAGTGCATTCTGTGAGACAGTAATGGCATGCATGGCACGCATAGCAATGAACATTGCACATCCATCCGCCAACACCAGGATGTCAACACTGGGTGCATTCTGTGAGACAATAATGGCATGCATGGCACACATAGCAATGAACATTGCACATCCATCCACCAACACCAGGATGGCAACACTGTGTGCATTCTGTGAGACAATAATGGCATGCATGGCACGCATAGCAACAAACATTACACATCCATCCACCAACACCAGGATGTCAACACTGAGTGCATTCTGTGAGACAGTAATGGCATGCATGGCACGCATAGCAATGAACATTGCACGTCCATCCACCAACACCAGGACATCAACACTGGGCACATTCTGTGAGACAATAATGGCATGCATGGCACTCATAGCAATGAACATTGCACATCTATCCACACAACTTTCATGGTATATGTGTTATGTGTAACCACCTCTGTGAGGTTTGCGGACATGCAAGAACCATGTGATGCACTGGATGACTGTATGTAGCCCACTTGTCTGGTGACTCTGTACTCGCTGGTCAGGCCACACATGTGATCAGTTTTAGATTCATAGCAAGATCAATGCAGTAATCAAACATGCGTAACAACCGGTATGATGCACCTTCACAATTCTCTGTATTGCCCAGTGTTTGTACATGCCACAGAGTACCTTAGCCATTGTACTGTCTACTGAGATGTTGTGCAATAGCATTTCTGATTTGTCTTGCCTGACCTCCTGCTCTGCCACTTTGCATGTTTTGCATTTCACCGCCTGACAGCTTTTGCAAGTCCTCACCATCAGCCTTCCTAATCCATTCCAAATTAAAAACATCACCTTTTCCTCACAAATGTTATGTACAATGTAGCACATGAGCACCACGAATGGAACAAAGGACATTTGCATATCAGACCTTTTCAGCAGGCATTACCATCTTCCCTTTAGTTGACCAAAGGCATTCTCCACTACCATACCACCACTTGACAGACAGTGGTTAAAGTGTTTCTGCTGAATTGTGAGGTTTCTGATGTCAGGAACTGGCTTCATCATCCATGACATCAATGGGTAGGCTGGGTCCCCAAGTAAATGAATGGGCATCTGTACCCCACATATTTCATGTGTCACATTGAGAAAAAGAAGCCCATCCATAGACTTCGCATACAGTCCACTGTTTGCAAGAATGCAGGCATCATGAACTTTACCAGACCATACAGTCTTAACATCCTGAAAGCAGTACTGGTGGTCCGGCACTGCCTGCATCGCTACAGTGTGCCAGCCTTTACAGCTGAAGAAATCTGTCACATCTTCTGCTGGTGCCTGAACTGGTATGTGTGTTCCATCTATTGCACCAACAGTCTGTGGTTAACCAAATCTTTCCTCAAAGCCATCCAAGATGTCTTGTATGCATGTGCCCATAGAGGTTGTTATCATGTGCATGAAGGTGTCAATGATAGTGTCGCAAGCCTGACACACAACAGAGCAGACCACTGCCCTAGACATGCCAGATAAGTGTCCAGTGGTCTGATACTCATTTTTTGTGGCCAGTTTCCAAATCGCAGTAGCCAGACTTATTTCAGATGTAATAGCTTGACACATGTTGGTGTTCTGTCTTCCTTATTGCAGTATGTGTTGTAGTTTGCTCAGTATAAAGTTAAAGGGTTCACAACTCACACAAAAGCTTTCAGTCCATTCATATTGATTAAACATTGTTGTCACTAAATTCCAAAACACTGAGGAACATTCATATGTCTACTGTGTTCTCTTCTGGCTGTTGAGTGCCACAGTCATTACCAGCATCAGACAGACCATAACTTCTCATCCACATTGCAAATGTGTATATAAACAGTTGCAGAAGGGCCTCATCTATGTCTGCTAGTGGTGACAGGGCTTCAATCTCTCTTGCATGTCCAATGTACTGCCACATTTGAAAGTCCCTGTTGATGCCCTACAGAAAAATAGGAAAATGGAACATTAGAGCTTTGTGTGACAGACGCATAGTCTCACAGTATGCTTGCAGTCATGAGTAAAATTTGTTTATAAGTAGTGTGGCCATTGTGGCACTTAACTCAGGCAGCGCCATCCAGGCAAACAAGTTACAAGCGTCTTCAGAGAAGACATGTGACACATAGCACGCATGTCAAGTTCACTTTTGTAAAAAAAAAAAAAATGGCTCATGTTCACATACAGTAAAAGAAATGGTTCAAGTATGAACAAGGGACAGTGTCACATCTTACTGAGTGGCAGACATCACATTAAGTGAAAGGACATTGACATTGTGTGTTGCCAGCACTGTAAAGCATGCATGGTGTTGTGCACCAAGACAGTACTCATGAAAAGAATACAGCACAGTACTGAACTGACCCACAATCAATGTGTATTGAAAGAACAGGTACAGTATGATCAGTAACATGGGAACATCGTTAGTTCTCTCCTAACTCTCCTTCTCCTCCTCCTCCTCCTTCCTTGAATTTTCTCCTTTCTCACTCTCTTCCAGTCTGTTTTTTGCAAATCCCACTCCATTTCCATCTCCCTCCTCAGGCTGACTGATGTCAACCTGACTGGTATGGACCAGGGCCTGCTCACCTCTGCCATCTTTGTTGACCTGACCAATATCTTTGACGCAGTTTATCATCTCCTCCTCATAGATCAGCTTTCTATGGCTAGTCTCTCACCACATGCCACAGATTGGTTCCATTCTTACCTCCAGGACAGAACTCAAACTATAAAAATTGGTGATTGCATATCCCCATTACCTATCTGTAGAGGGGTTGTGGGATAACAGATGGGCCAGACACCAAACATCAAGTTCAACACACAATCACTTTGTTATGTTTATTCAAAATACAGAAACTTCCTTCAGCAATGGCATATTCCTTCTTCAGTACATCAGTTTGCAGCAACAGACTATGAATGTCTTTTCTCTGCACTTAGCCAGCACTTACTGACACCAATCTCTGATCTAATCATGTTTAGTGAAAACCCTTCATCCCTATGTGAACCTTGTTTGCTTGGGTAGTAGGGTCTCAAAAAGAAAAAAAAAACAAGCTATAGACAACCTCAATGCAGAATCACTTACAAAAGGTTACCCCAAAGGGCACTGGCAACAAATCAAGTTTCAAAGAAATAGAACATCATACATGCTTCCATAATGCAAGGCATCATGGGATATATGCAAATCACCATGACATTTCAGACTTGTTCAGTTTATAGCAATTAACATGCATTTTAAATAGCACCACTAACTTAATTTCCATAATAGTCACCTAGTACTTTTTGCCATTATCAAAAACACCTAGTGCCATGGTATTTTCAACATTTACAGGTTTCATAAACATAAGGTATATACATCAAGGTACTTTGTGACATACTAAATCCAGCAATAAACACAACCTGTTTTACATTCACTTGGAGGTCACCACAATAACCTTCCTGTACGAGAACCTGAGAGGGAAAAAGAAATCAAAGAGGACACTATAGCATAGTCAAGAAAGGGAAGGGAGTGATCACAGGTGGCCAACCTTATGGACTAGAAATTGTAAAGGAAAGAGGAAAGATTAGGCTGAGAAATAGAAGAACTGTTGCAACATATGTAAGGAAAAGTTGGTCCTCAAGAGTGGCAGGAGCTCTCTGTCGCACTATCCACATTGGCATCCCCCAAGGTTCAGTGCTTGGACCCATCCTCTTTCCATTTTTCTAAATAGCCTCCCCTCTGCATGTTCATCTGCACCCATACTATGTATCCTGATGAAACTGTAATATTTGCCTCCGGCTCCTCCCTTGCTTACCTGACACATCAACTCTAGCTCGACTTCAACAACATCCAACACTGGTTCCACTATAATCAGCTTTCTTAAATGCAAAGAAGATGGTGTCTATAACTTTTGGGACCAGGCAAAAACTGTGGTGCAGCTGGAGGACCATTTAACAACTCATGATGTCTACGATCCTCTCCAATCTGGTTTTAGGAAGAGGCATAGTACTGAGACTGCCCTTGTTCGGATACTTATTAATCTCCTGATAGCGAGGGATTGGAGAAGTAATTCTATTTTGGTTCTTCTTGCTCTCTTTGCAGTATTTGATACTGTAGACCATGGGGTGCTGTTGGAGCACCTGTGGACTCTCTGTGGATTGTCTGGTATAGTCCTCAGGTGGTTTTGATCATACCATACTGGAAGGACTAGGAGATTGGTGTCAGAGATTTATTCCACAGCTTTTCTCCCCGTGTAATGTGGGGTTCCACAGGGCTCTGTACTGTCTCCCAAGTTGTTTACAGTGTACATGATGCCATTGGGAAACATAAAGCAGTATGGGCTGCATTTTCCCTGCTATGCAGATGGTTCTCAGCTCTACATGTCCTTTGTTCCTGGGGGGGGGACTGTCTCATTTTATAACAGCTGCCTCTCCAAGATCCAGGGCTGGATGAGTGCCAGTTGGCTGAGGCTCAACTCTGACAAAATCGTGGTGTTGGTGGTGGAACCAAGTTGCCAAGATATGGGGTTATCAGCAGGTCAACTGTCACAGCTTTTTTGGCTCTGGAAAGACTAACTGCCTACCTCTGATCGAGCGTGAAATCTGGATGCTGTGTTCGATAGCAGCCTGATATTAAAATCTCAGGTGTCTGCTGTAGTTAAGACCTCTTTTTACCATCTGAGGAACATTGCCTGTATTAAGAGCTTGGTCCTGCCTGCTGATCTTCCAAAGTTGGTTTACACCTTTGTAGCCTCATGCTTTGATTACTGCAAGGCCCTATACCTATGGCTACTGGGGTTGATATTTGCCAGTTGTAGCTAAAGTAGAATGCAGTGGCCAGGTTGTTGACTGGCTTACTGAGATTTTACCACACATTGCTCCTGGGCTCTGTGGCCTGCACTGGCAGCCTGTACATTGGCAAATCACCTTCAAGATCGGGTTGCTGACCTATAAAGCCCTATATGTACAGGGACCTGGCTACTTGCAAGATCTTCTCTGTCCCTACTGCCCCATCCGCTCACTCTATTCCTCCGATGAGGGATTGCTAGAGGTTCCCAGGGTTTGAGTGAAGACTTCTGGGGCCCGCTGTTTTGCCTTTGTGGCCCCTACCTTGTGGAATTCTCTACCTCATCGGATTGGAGAGTGCCTGACTGTTGAGAACTTTAAAACCGCTCTAAAATGCATTTATTTTGCCTAGCTTTTCCAGATGAGCTTTAGTGTACCGTCTTCAGCCATATTTATGAATTTGTTTTAAATCTTGAATTTTAAGTCTTATTCATCATGATTTTATGAATTTTTGTGTTTTGATGTACAGTGCTCTGATCAATTTTGGAATTGCGCTAACAAATAAAGATGATGATGATGATGATGTCTAGCCTTTCAGCCCTGCCTACCTTCCACACTCTGGACAGTACCCACCTTGAAGATGTCACTTCCTTCAAGTATCTTGGGTTATGACTAGATCATCACCTAGACTTCTCTGTGCATATAGATTCCATGCACAAAAAGCTGCACCCTAAACTTGGTGTTTTGTATAGGAACTATAGTTGTATTCCTTTGTTGGCATGCAGAGCCATTGTTCAGAGAATGATTCTTCCCCTCTTTAACTACGGTGACACTATCTACGGCAGTGCTCCTAAGTCTGCCCTGGCCAGACTGGACACCTTCTTCACTCCTTCTGCAGGTTTTCTGGATTGCCAACCTCCTGGACCCACCACTGCCACCTTTACACCTCTCTCTTTCTCTCTCTCTCCCTTCTCTGGAATCCAGATGGCTGGCTCATGGCTCTGCCCTTATTGTTAAACACTGACTGAGCTCCCTCCCATCTCACCTATCTTCTCTTCTATCCACTGATGGCTGGCTCATGGCTCTGCCCTTATTGCTAAACACTGGCTGAGCTCCCTCCCATCTTACTTCTTTTCTCTTCTCTCCACTGATGGCTGGCTCATGGCTCTGTCCTTATTGTTAAACACTGACTGAGCTCCCTCCCATCTCATCTATCTTCTCTTCTCTCCACTGATGGCTGGCTCATGGCTCTGCCCTTATTGCTAAACACTGGCTGAGCTCCCTCCCATCTTACTTCTTTTCTCTTCTCTCCACTGCTTCTAGCGCTACCTATTCCCTCAGTTGCTGTAGTCAGTACATTAGCTCTCACCTCTACAAGGTCCTTAGCTGATTAAGCTGCTTTCTCCTACCATCTTGCCAAGCTCTGGAATTCTCTCTCACGCCCCATCTGCTCTGCCACCTCTTTTCCCCTTTCACTAGGCTTCTTCATGCTCACACTGCCCATCCTGCACCTGCCCCGACCTCTTCCCTTTTCTCCTCCTCCCCTCCCCATTTTCTGATCTTACAACCCCCTTAACCTCCTCCCCCACCTGCCCTCTGCTTCTTCCTCCCCACTCCTCCTGCCTCTCCCCCTTTACCTCCTCCTTCCTCCTCCCCTCTGATTATTCTCCGCCATGGTGGGTTAGTCCTTCTGGCTGCCATGCTCTCCTCTACCCCATTCTTGAAGGCTTCTGCATGTCTGATTATACATCAGCCTGTATGTAACACTTTGTAATTGCCCTGTACCTTTCAAAGCACACCTTGATGTTCATCTTTGGTGTAATGCATTTGTGTTTTATGCTACCCTGTATAATTTTTGCACTGTTAATGCACATGTAAAACTTTTGTACTAATTTGCACATGTCAATTTTCCCTCCAACCCTCTCCCCAGGACACATTTGGAAACAAGCTCTTCTCAATTCAATATGTCTCTTCTTGTGAATGCTTTGAAAAAAATTAATTAAATTATTGGTCTCCTTTAGCTTTCCTGGGTATACCTCCTATTGCCCTCAGGTCGATCCTCCTTGCACATTTTCCATGCTACCCTTTTTACTCTTACTGCTTCTCTAACTTCTCTTGTATACCAAATTGGATTTATTTATTTTGGCCCAGATATTCAAAAGGGTTGCGCCATGTGCAATAGGGTTGCGCCTGCGCAAGTCCAAAAGTGTGCCATTCTGCGATATTCAGCAGGAGGCAGTTGCGTCACCGAAAACATGCTGAGCAACAGCGCAATGCAAATGATGGCATGCGCAACTGAAGGGGGTGGATCCATGCATAAAGAGTGCAATGCGATATCCAAAGACTTGCATAATGCGCAACAGCGGAACAGCCAGAAGTTGCACACCAGCAGAAATGAGCCAAAATAAAAAGGCTCAAGGAACAGGTGCAAGAACACCACAGGGATGCCAAGTGGGGAAGAGAGAGAGAGAAAGACAGTCAGTGACAGGCCAGGGCAGGCAAGGGAAGCAGTGGGGGCCATAGGTTACAGAGGCCAGCAGGGGGGTGCCCGGTGCAGTGGAAGTAGCAGTCAGGACAGTGGGGGTAACAGAGCAACATCTGCCAGGGGGTCACAAGCCAGGGAGATGGACAGTGGCAGCTTCCACATGGAAGCTGTAATGAGGGGTGAGAATGCAAGGTGCAGGGGCGTGGCGCAGGATGGGCCTGTCGTTATGCCCCCAACAGACAGTACCATGCCCGCATCAGCTTTGAGCTGTACACAGATGTAGAGATCGTGGGCCGGTACTGCCTGAACAGGGCAATACTGAGGCGGCTCTGTGAGCTGTGCAGTGATGTGATGCAGGCACCCTCACAACGGAGTCATGCTCTGTCAGTGGAGACTAAGGTGACAGCCTGCACGTGCTTGCTCGCCACTGGCACCTTCCAGAGGCCAACAGGGGACACCACAGGCATCACACAGTCAGCCACGTCACACATCCTCACCCAATTCCTCAGCGTACTGCTGCCACATGCTGCGGAGCACATCCATTTCCCCAGCACCGCGGCAGAGCGTACAGCAAACATGCAGGTGTTCCACAGGGTAGCACGTATGCCTGGTGTGCTAGAGGCCATAGACTGCACCCATGTGGCCATTCGCACACCACCTGGCCCCAATGGGGCTGCATATAGGAGTAGAAAGGGCTTCCCCAGTGTCAACTGCCAGGTGGTGTGTGATGCCACTGGGCGTATAATCAATGTCTGTGCCACACACCCCGGCAGAGCATATGATGCCTTCATATGGCATCAGTCCACACTGTGCCATCGATTCAAGAGTGGGGACATCCCCACAGGCCATCTAGTGGGTGAGTACGCATGTAGGAAATGCAAACTCGGGGCAAGGGTGGGAATGCCACAGGTGCCATGGTAGTGGCACACAGGGATATGGGCAATATGGACCTGAGCATGAGACTGATCTCCACTATCTCCACACAGGTGATGGCAGATACCCACTCCGTCCCTGGCTGCTCACACCGTACCGGCACCCCATCACCTCGTCGCAGCAACGCTATAATGAGGCACATGCTGCAACACGCAACATCATCGAGCGGGTGTTTGGGATGCTCAAGGCATGCTTCCGATGCCTAGACACCTCCGGCAGTGCCCTACAGTACAGCCCCTCAAAAGCTTGTGGGATATTCCTGGCCTGTTGTATCCTGCACAACATGGCCAATGACTGTCAGGATAGCCATACAGGTTGAAGAGGGGACAGCGTAGGGGCGCTCCAGCGCGCCGGTCTTGATGGTGATGAGCAGCTTCCTTGAGCGGACGGGACCCCCGACTGATCCAGCAGGCCCAGCTGCACCGGGACATCATCACGGAGGAGCATTTTGCACAACACAGGTAAGTCAAGGGGCCATGTGCAGACAACACTGTCCTGGCGCAACCCACAGGCACACAGAGTAACACACCAGGGGTGCCTGACGGCAAGGGGGGGGTTGAAGGGACCAGGCACACCAACACACCATCAGGGAGGGGCGAACAGTCAAATGGAGACACTTACACACACAAACACACCAGGCACAAAGCGTACATGGGCAGGTGCACAGCAGAGCAGGAACAGACATGGCAAACACACAGATCCACAGACCACACCCACCACCTGTACTTGTCAAGCACGTGTATCAGATGCTGGGCACCCTTGCACCTTGGTGTACAGTACAATGCAGGCATCATCATGCACATGCATCTGTGGACTGCAGTCGGGATGGTGTGCAGGTGGTCCATATGTTGGCGTGATGGGCAGGGCACCTGCCAGTGCACTGCCCACCATGACGCACAGTGCACACAGGGCAGCACCAGACAGGGCCCACACTGGGAGACAGGTCAGTCATGTTGCACCATTCCACAGCCACCGCGGATGCGTGGGCAGCCCCGCCATGACCCAACAGCACTGGCAGGCTGAGCAGGGGCCACATGGGGTGGCACCGATGGACCACCAGGGGTCCCACTGCGCGATCATGACCTTGTCTGCAGTGGGGTCTGTAGGAAGCCAAACATACCTGCACCAGGGGTGCTTGGGATGCCCACAGCAGAACTCGGCATCGACAGGCTTGGCATCGCACGATGCCAGGAACGGGGAGTGGAGAGCGTACTGTGTGGGTGCATGGTACAGGAGCACCTGCATGTGTGCCCAATGCAGCCACGACAGCGACCAATGCCTGGGTCTGCCTGTCAATGGTGGTGGTCACATCCATCCGCATGTGGACCATCTCTGCACGGTCCAGAGCACATTCCCTGCTGTGCCACTCCACAGCCGCACACAGTGCCTCCACAGACGTTGCAATCCACCTTTGCTGCTGTATTGATTCCCGCAGCAGGTGGGTGTGCTCTTCAAGTGGGTATTCTGCCACAACAGCATCCTGTCCCCCAGGGTGTGGAAGGTCCTGATGCTCAACACCCCTTGAGGGTGGGCACTGTTCACCAGGACCAGGAATGGGCGTATCAAAGGGCGGTGGGCATGTGCCACCACTGGACACTGTACCCCCAGACCTGGTGGGTGACTGATGCTGCTGCCCCTCCAACCGCTGTGCCCCAGGGACCACTTGTTCCACTGCTGTGGCGCAACAGTGCCAGACACCTGCACAGCCACGGTGCTGCCCCACGGTGGTGACAGGCACAGCCTGGGACTGTGCTGACATGCTGGCACACATGATGGAACCAGCTAGGCCCAGGGGCACGTGCTGGCCTGCTGTGTGTCCTTGATGGGACACACACATGTCACTGCCCATTGCAGTCCTTGCATCATCAATGGTGCAGGTACGTGCTACAGCCACAGTCATAGCGTGCTTGCATGCCAGACTGCTGAGACACAGGCTGTGCACCCCCCACACCCGACTCACCGACACCAGAGTTGGCAGCCCAGTGTGCATGCTGGTGCAGTGCATGCTGGCTGGCAACAGAGGTGGATGGACCCTCCTCCATGTCCAGCAGGTCATCCTCACTGCCTGGACCCACCACCACCATCCCCTGAAGATGAACAGGATCTGTAACAGAAAGAGAGGACATGTGAGTGCATGTGAACAACCTTCCCCCCCACCACCACCATGTCATACCGTGCAGTGATGGGCTTCCACCTGTCTGGAATCCACCTCCTGGTATGCCCTCAATAGCACTGTGCTGCATTGATGCAGCCAGTCGGTCCTCAGCCGGGGTCAGCTCCACCACCTCTGGCTGGCCCCCGCCAGTGCCAGCACATGCCACCCTGAGGGATGCCACCTTCTCCTTCACCCTCCTGCGGTCTGTCCCAATCTTCTTTTTGCATTCCTGCATAGAGCGCTGGTGGCTTCCGTGCAGGTTCACTGTCTGAGCTACCCCCTCCCATGCACCCGTACGGCCCTGAGGGGTGCCCCGCCGTCCACTCAGTAGTGACTCCTCCTCCAGGTAGGCCTGGAAGAGGGCCTCTGTCTCTGCCGTGGTGAAGTTGGGGCTCCTCCTCCTTCACCCACCATCCTCACTCTCACCTTGGCTCTGCTCGGTCATGGCAATCTGTATGGGTGGAAGTGGACACCTGTCACTGTGCAGTCTACAGCGCTATTCCATGCCCATTGTCCAGAACATCCCACAGCATGCAACCCACCTCTCACCTGCAGTAACCGAATCTGGCCAGCGCAGCCCAATATCGCACATTTATAGCACAATGCATGCAAATTAGGAGTGGAGCAACTGTAATGAGATGCAAATCACGCCACTGCGCCTTTGAATGGCTGATCAGATGATTTGCATGTGTTGGCTGAATATCGCGCTATTGCACTTTTTGCAATACGGTTGAGCCGGCTGAGCCAATGGTGCAGATCTGTGATTGTGTGGTACACAGCATTGCGCACACCCATGTAGCTTATGCAGGCATCTGCCGGGCTGATGATGTGCTGTGTGCGATCGGCAATTCAGGCCATGGCCACCATTGTGCCAGTGGCGCTACAGCTATGGGCACCATATGGCGCTGTGGCACTACTGCGCAATAGTCTACTGTGGCATTGGCACGCAGGTGGTCAGTCGCGCGGGATGCATAGATGTCATATGGTGCTCGTGCCTGCATCATAGACCCTGACCTGGTGCCAACCTTTGCCCCCTAGCGCGGTTAGGCTGCCATGTTCGCCCTATTGCACTGTTTGGTGACAGCGCTATGTGAACCGATGGCGCTGTACGAACAGCGCGATTGGAACCTATGGTGGTCTATTGCGCAACATTTCCACGTGGGGTTGCCGCACTGCGGGGTGCCATATTGCCTGCTGTAAAGATACAACAATGGCATGCAGGAGGGTGCTCCAATGGAGCCCGGTGGAGGTGGCCAACCTGGTGGCCCTGGTTGAGCCCCACTGTGGGGCACTGTATGGGGAGGAGCCCCTCACCATGGCTCGAACACAGGTCTGGCTGCAGGTGGCCAATGACCTGGTGGGGGTCACAGGGCGGCACCGGTCTGCCGAGCAGTGCCGGCACAGGTACAGTGACTTCCGCAGGAGGGAGCCAGATTTGCTTCACCGATTACAGTCACGTGCCAGGAGGGGCGTTGTGCCTAGGCCAGGTGGGTGTACCATCTATGCATCTGTATTCTCCATAGGGGTGTGAGTTTGTTTTGGTGGCTGTGCATGGGTGATGGCTCTGCCATGGTTGGCTGTGTCAGTGTGTGCAGGTGTGAGATGCATGGGTCTGGCTGTGTGGGCAGGCACACTCACTGGGGCAGGGGGCAGTCTGCTTTGGAGTCACACTGATGTTTTTCTCAACATTTGTCTCCCGCAGGCCGGGCAGAGAGGATGCAGGCACGGGCTGAGGAGGGCTGTGGCAGGGCCCAGGTGGCGGACGGTGGTGCTGCGAGGGGTGGGCCACAGCAGCAGCAGCCAACAGCTGCTTGCTGAGTGTGAGTATCATTACATCATGGATGCTATTGCATGCTGGAGGGGGTGGGCATGACCACCAGCCATGGACAACACAACCATGCACAACACAGGTGACATTCATCACTGTCCAGTGTCACTGCACGTCTGTGTGTGCGTCACTGGTGGTCCATGCATGCACTGGGCACGTGGCTGTGGAACTGGCATCCCACCACATTGCCACGTCACTTGACAGCCTTGTTTGTGCTGTAATGGACATGGGCAGTGTGTGTGTGTGTGTGCAGTGGTGCACATAGCTGGTGCCGCCTGGTTGGGCTTGTCATGTGCATGGTCACTGTGGGTGGGTGCATACCATCACAGGTGTGGGACATTGGGCTATATGCCTTGCAGGTTGGGTGGTGTTCAGGGTTGTGGTCAGTCACAGCCATTGACTGTGTTCCCTTTTCCTAGGCCTCATCGTGCTCCGCAAGATTGAGCGGGCACTGCACCAGCTGACCTGGGTGTCCCTGGAGAACCGGAACATCCTCCATGATATCCAGCGCCATGTGCTCCGGAGGAGGCACAGCCAAGCGAGACAGCACCAGGCAGTGGAGGACCAGCCTGCTAGGCCTTGGGCGATTCCCCTTCCCCTTCACTCATCCCTCCCACCTGCCTTCCCTCTCCAAGTTGTTCATCCCCTACCCTTGCCCACCCCTACCTTGTACCCCTCCCCTCTTGTAAATAGTTTTGTTGTTGTTCTTGTTGTACTTTCCATTATATATATATATATATATATATATATATATTATATATATATATATGTTTTTATTATGAATACTGTGGTGGTCTCTGATTTGCAGCTGGCTATGGTTGTTCAGTTGCATGCACCATCTGGGGTGGTATGGTCCTGGGTATGTGTGTGTGTGTGTGTGTGTGTGTGTGCATGGGGAGGTGTCTCCAGTGAGCAATGACTTTCTGTTGGTCTTGTCATCTGCCACCCACTGCTGGGTGCACAGGGTGGGTCTGGCTTGTATGGTTCTCTGCTACCACGAGGTTGACGTGTGCTGGGGGATGCATGGTGTTTCCTGCAGTGCCAGTCACTGCACATGGGTGGTGTCTTGGGGTCATGGTGCAGGGTGTGCTGTGCATGCGGGGGCTGATGTGCACTGTGGTTGTCAACCCCCTGTGTGTGGCAGTCTCAGCCTGCCAGTGGTTGTGCTGGGGCATCATGGCCCTGCTGTGCTTTGTTGGCTTGTCCCCATGGGCCAGTGGATCATCCATCCCACCCCCAGTGATGCTGTGCTTGGGGTGTGCAGGTGTCTTGTTGGTTCTGCAGTGTGTTCCTGTGCCCATGTGTGGCATGGCTGGCGGTGGGCCCCAGCCTGCCTCCCTGGTTGTGCAGTTCCATTGCTCTGCTGGGGGTGGGAGGCTCTGCTTGCACTATGGCACCTCTGGACTACTCAGCTGGGCTAGCCTTGTTGCGCTATGGTGCAACCTTTGTGCTCAGCTTCCCCTTCCTGGTTGCGCTATGGTGCAGTTTGTGCGATATTCAGACGTTGGCTGCTTGTGCAATTTGTTTTGCTCCATGTCTGAATATTGCATCTGTTGCGCATATGCGCAATTGACTTGTGCTTGCTCCTGCTGTTGCGCACATTTTGGGCGCAGTTTGAATATCTGGGCCTTTGTGTTTTTCTCCTCCTGCTTCAGACAAGCTTTGGTGTCCTCTGCCAGACTCTCTCTTTCTCCTTTCCACTCCCTCAGTTCGTCATGGAGAATCTCCCCCTTGTCTTCAAAACTGCTGCCCTGGACTCCAAAACCATTGTCTTTGACTTGGGGTGCTTAGTTTCTAGGGCTATTACTGTACCACACCGAGTTATGATCACTCATCCCCTGGGGCTGTTTAACTCTAGCCTCTCACACTTTGTCCTGATTTGACAGTACCAAGTCGAGGATGGCTCCATCTCTGGTTAGTTCTGTTACCCATTGTACAAGGAATCCATCCTACATTGAATCTACAAGAGTTTGGACCCTGGCAGTCCTAACCCCCACCACCCAACTTATCCCCTTCATCATGACTATGCTTCCATTTTGGTTGCCCTTCTGATGTGGTCCTCGAGTGCCCTGCAGCCCATCCTCAAACTGATCTGGTGATCTTTAGGCCACCACCACCACACTCTAAGGTTTTTTCCTATTTTATCAGCTGAACCCATATTCATTCTACCCCCACTCTCCCAAGATTCTTATCCTCTATTGCTTTATACAGTCTCAGTGTATACTGCAACACCTTCTCCTGCCCTTTTTTATTTATTTTTTTATTAGATTTTTTCTTACTTTTATATCAGAAGACATTTTACAATCAGTATATTTTCTGTGCTTACTTCAGATTTGTTGTAATACAGGTAAACAGTGCATAAATATCTCTTACATTGGTTACAGATTAAGACCAAAAACTGATCTACCCTTTTCTTGTAATAGAGTAAGACAAATCTATGCCCCTGCCCATTTCTCTTATCATCTCCTCTCCAAAACCCATTCACTATGAGCAGAAATCAGGATCAACCCTTGCCTGATAGACTGACCACCATCTCTTCCATAGAGTGGCAAATCCATCTGTTTGATTGTTTAATTTCACTGTGATATTTTCCATCTGGTATATAGAGTTCACAATTTGCCTCCAGTCTTGTATACTTGATACTGCTTTAGTCATTCATTTCCTTGTCAAGGATTTTTTTGCTGACAACAGCAGAATGGGAAGCAGGGTTTTAGTCCAAGGTGGAGAGCGATCCAGGTAGACAGCCACGAGCACCATTTCGGACCTGAGATTGACATATTCACCTAGGCCCTCACTGATTTAATTTTGTGTGCTTAGCCAAAAAGGCATTAAGCTTGGGCATTGCCACATTATATGTGCTAAATTAGCTAATTCTGCTCCACACTTCCTCCAACAAACACCATATTCCATTGGAAGATATTTAGTCAGACTTGCCAGGGACCTGAAAAATCTAGATCTACATTTCCAGGAGTATTACCTCCAAACATAGATCTGGTGATTTTGACCACTCGGAGAGATGAGGAGGACCATTCTTCATTGGCTACCATGAGGTCTAAGTCCTTATTCCAACTTACTAGGATTGAGTTTGTCGATTCTTTTGATTTGTCTTGCATCATTTTGTATAAGTTACCAATCAAATGGTTCCAATGTTGTCCCCGAGAGTGGTCAATGAATAATTTTTAAGGGGGGGAAGGGAGGCTTCAGTTTAACCTGGATAATTCTATTACGTAGAAGATGGTTTCTAATTTGGAAATATCTGAATTGGTCAACATTTGGGAGATTGAATTTAGATTTTAGTTCTTCGAATGACAGGATTCCATTTGGGACCAGAAACTGGAAAACCTGCTCCAGTCCCAATCTGCACCAACGGGCGAAAGTTAAGTCATTATGGGACGGGATGAAGAGATCATCTTCTGAAATTAACTTACAATATTCATTAATTAATTGAAGTGGTGCTTTTTTACGCATTTTAAGCCACATTTTTAAGACCTGTGAGGTAATGACTGTAAAATCTTTTAAAGGAGCCGTTCTCCCGTTCTCCCTGGAGAGGAAAATATTATTTTTTGATGTCATACATATCATTCAAATGGAGTTCCAGCTTCTTCCATTGGGAATCAAATTGGTCAGAGAGCCATAATAGAAGGATTTTTTAAAAAAGCGGCCTCGGCATAATTTTTTAGGTCCGGGAGATTAGTTCCACCCCGAGCCGATGATAGTTTTAATATAGAAAGACAAATTTGTGGTTTCTGCTTGTTCCAAATGAATTTGGATATCATGTTGTCCCAAGACTTGAAATAATATTGAGATGGGAAGTCAGGAATGTTTTGAAATAAGTACAACAGGCAGGGTAGGACGTTCATCCTGATGGTTTCTATGTGTTGAAATAAGGATAATGGAAGATGGGTCCATTTATCCAAATTTTTATTAATCTCTACTGAAATGGGTTCATAATTGATTAATTCAATTAAGTGAAGGTTATGAGGGATGTGTATGCCTAAGTATTTTATTTTGGTCGAGTGCCATGTAATTGTAAAACTTTGTTTTAAAGTATTTGGGGGAGTATAGTTATATAAGAGGGCCTTTGTTTTTGTAATGTTTAATTTAAAGCCGACGAACTCTTCAAATCTGGTCAGCACTCTCCATGTCTCTGTAATCGATTCTGTAGGGGATGAAAGGGAAAGAAGTATGCCATCTGCAAAAAGACTGAGCTTGTTTTCAGATTGCTGCATTGGTATGCCCTCTATGTTTCTCGATATTCTAATTGACCTAGCTAGTGGTTCAAGATACAATACAAACAATAGAGGGGAGTTTGTTACTGATTTCTTTTATTATTATTATAAGTTTCAGCTATTCAGTTTTTCTTTTTTGTTTATTTTTCAGGTCATCCAGGACCGACTTCTCCCGGATCACTCCCCTCCCGACTGTGTGAGAAGATTTACTGATCATGATCAGTTTTACCTGCAGATATCCATTAGCTCTCCCCAACATAAGATTCTGAAGTTTCTGTAATAAAGCAAAACTTTTAAATATTGTATCCTGTCTCCTGCATCTCCTTCCAGTTTCATTACATGAACTAAAGTTAAGTATAATATTAACTGTAACTGTGTAGAAAACTGTAAATAAAAAATCTAACCGGTTTACAGTTAACATTCTAAAACAACCTAACAAAACATTATTTGTCAATACTTCCATTGTTAGGGTGGGAATAAAGTTCCACCCTTCCATAATCTCAAGCTGATTCCCTGAGGGAGTCAGCGTTGATCGAGGATCTCCTTAATAAGAGATTCCTCTGTCAAAGGGTCTCTAACTCAGCTGTAGTGTTGTTATGGCAGCCAGAAATAACCCTTCCTTATTGTGTCTTGTCTGTGTCATTTTGTGTTGTTTGTCTGCATAGACTGGACACCTATGCTATTTTTATTTTAAGTATTGTCATTTGTTTCCCTTCCCTTTTATTCTGGCTACTACGAGACATTGCTGGTGTATGCATTGCCTAAGGCTGAAAGTATAAGACGCCTGGCCCTTTAAATGTTCATTTTGAGAGTGCCCAAGTAAACCTTACTAAAAGCTGCCTATTTCAGCTTCAAAAACATTTTTTGTATGCAGGATAAATATATTCTGGCGTTTTGGTACCTTAAGAAGTACCTCTGAATGTATTTTCGGCTACGCGACGTCTCCTCCCCCCCTTCGCCTTCATGACGTCTCCTCCCCCCTTAAGATAACAGAAGCTACTGAATTTTCAGGGGATTCTGTTTATAATATTATACACAGATCTCTTTATCAAAAGAGATGGAGCCAAAGCTCGCCCTACTCCTCAGGCTCCACCTCGGGGTTCCACTTTGCAACAAACTTGCTTACAAAATATAATTCAGTTCAATTAGGCTACCAAAAGTAGTCTTTCAGTATATATGTTTTTTTTTTTTCTTCACTTTACTTTACCCCGAGGTCTGTTGTATTTTGATCGTGTCCATATCTCGATAAGAAGTCTGCGTTTTTATGTTCGCTACCCTTTCTATGTTTTATTTTAAAACGATATGGTTGTAGCGTTAGGTACCATCTCATGATACGGGGATTGCGGTCTTTCATGACGTTGAGCCAACAAAGGGGATTATGGTCTGTCCATAATTCAAATTCGGTCCCCCACAGATAATATCTTAATGCTTCTATGGCCCAGCTGCTGCCAAGCATTCTTTTTCAATAGTAGAGTATTTGGTTTCTCTATCGTGTAGCTTCCTACTAATATAAATTATAGGATGTTCTTCCCCTTCTATAATTTGTGACAAAACAGCTCCTATGCCTAAGTTTGAGGCATCTGTTTGAACTATGAAAGGAAGTGTGAAATCAGGTGTACATAGAATCAGGTATGAGCATAGTGTTGCTTTAATTGTAATAAATGCGTCTTCACACTCTGAAGTCCACTTTACCTTTTCAGGTTGACATTTTTTTGTTAGTTCCGTGAGCGGACTAGCTATCATAGAGAAGTTTGGCATAAAGCGTCTATAATAACTTGCAAGTCCTAAAAAAGATCTTACATCTTTCTTGGTGTTTGGTCGTGGACTGTTTGCTACAGCCTCAATTTTAGATTTCATAGGTTTTATTAGGCCTCCGCCTATTTGAAAACCTAAATATTCTGTCTCTTTCATAGCCAGGAAACATTTTTTTGGATTAATTGTTAAACCTGCGGATGTAATGACTCCCAGAATGGTTGCTAAATGGTATAAATGGTCAGCCCATGTGTTACTAAAAATGACCACATCATCCATATATGCTGCACTGTATGAAGAATGTGGCAACAGGAGTTTATCCTTTAATCTTTGAAATGTTGCTGGGGCTCCATGCAGTCCAAATGGCATGACTGTGAACTGGTAGAGGCCCAATGGTGTGCTGAAGGCTGTTTTTTCCTTGTCATCAGGATTTAAGGGAATTTGCCAGTACCCCTTGGTAAGGTCAAGGGTCGATATGTACTGTGCTCCTCCCAGATGATCAAGAATGTCATCAATGTGTGGCATTGGATAACTGTCAAATTTAGATATTTTGTTCAGTTTTCTAAAATCTAAACAGATTCGGACCCCACCTTCTTTTTTCCTTACAACTACCATGGGGAAATTCCATTCACTGCTGGAGGGTTTGATGACACCTATTTCTTGCGTCTTAATTATTTCATTTTCTATCTCAGACCGTAATTTCTCGGGAATTCTATAGGGTCGTACCCGTATAGGTTCTTTTTGAATGATACTAATTCTATGATTTGTATTTGCTACTTTACCAGGTGTCCCAGTGAAGTAACTAGCATAAGGCTGTAACATGGTATAGAGTTCAGCTTTTTGTTGGCTAGTCAACCCATTGTTAATGTTAAGGTCACTAATACCACCTTCTGTTTCTAAGCGTTGGTATACAAGGTCCAATTCACTCGTGGGGCTTTCTGGACAAATGTAACATACAGGGGATTCTTGCCTTTCTACCCATTTCTTTAAAAGGTTCGCATGAAATATGTTATATTTTTTTTTTTTTTTATCTGATAGTTCTATCTGATAGGTTACAGGGCCTGTTCATTTGACCACTGTATAGGGACCTTGCCATTTCATGTATAATTTGTTATCTGACGATGGGAGTAGTAATAACACCTTTTCCCCTTCTTGGAATTCTTTGACCTTTGTACCCTTGTCATAATGATATCTTTGTTTTTCTTGTTGTTTAGAGTTAGTTTGATGGGCCCGTTCTATGTATTTAGTTAGTTTCTGTCTAAGCTGACAGATGTAATCACTGGGGTCTTGGTCTGGAGATGTCTGCCTGTTTTCCCATTTTTCTTTTATCACATCAAGGGGACCACGAGGGTTTCGTCCATATAGCAGCTCAAATGGGGAAAACCCTGTGGATGCTTGGGGCACCTCCCTATATGCAAACATCAGGTAAGGTAATAGTATATCCCATTTTCGGCCCTCTTCTTGGCAGAATTTCTGCAGCATTTTCTTTAGTGTCTGATTGAAACGTTCAACCAGGCCATCTGTCTGGGGATGATATGGAGTGGTATAAATGGCAGTGACACCTAAGGTATTATATAATCTTTTTAGTAGGAGGGAGCAAAAGTTACTGCCCCTGTCAGTCAAAATTTCTTTCGGTATGCCCGTCCTACTAAAAAGTTTTCCCAGCTCTTCTGCTATTTTTGGCGCAGTGATATTACGTAAGGGAATGGCTTCAGGGTACTTAGTAGCATAGTCACACACTACTAATATGTATTGATTTCCTTTTGAACTTTTGGGTAGTGGCCCAACTATATCCATTGCTATTCGTTCAAAAGGAGTGGTTATCAATGGCAAGGGCATCAGGGGTACTTTATTGCTTTTGTCTAACTTAGCAACCTTTTGACATTCTACACAACTTCTACAGTAGTCTGCTACTTGTTCGTGCATACCAGGCCAAAAAAATCTATATAGTAGACGACTTAATGTGCGATCTCTACCCATATGTCCGGCTAAAGGTATATTATGGGCTACATCCAATAGTTGTTTTCTATAGGCTTGGGGTACCATCAGCTGATCTACTATTTCCCCATTTTTTGGGTTTACACACCTACGGTATAACAAACCATTATACATTTTATATCTGTCAGCACTTGAATCATCCCCACCCCTCAGACATTTGGGAAAAACAACTTTTTAAACTAGGATCTTGTTGTTGTGCAGTTCTAAAGTCAATACTTGATGTCAGTGAATCAAATTCCTTCTTGTGTTCCTGGTTCCACTTCGTCTTATCCTTTCTCTTTTGTGCTTTGGACTTTTTTGCTTTTCTTGTCTCCTCAAACAAATCAGTATCAAATGGGAAGACTTTCCCAGGACTTTCTTTAGTCTGGGATCTGGTTACCAGGGCCTCTATATGGTTAGAAATTAGGGACTGGAAGTCAGGGTAGTCATGTCCAATCAACACAGGGACTGGTAAGTTGGGGACAGCCCCTACCGGATGTTATAAGTATGTCCTTGTATTGTTAGATCCAAGTCATATAGTGGGTATTGATGGGTGTCTCCATGTATGCAGGTCACAGAGTAGTCTGAAGCTTGGTATTAATGGATGAGTCTAACAAATTGCTTTGGATAAGGGTCTGTCTGCTTCCTGAGTCCAGGAGACCATATACGGTATTCTGTCCAATCTGGACTGGGATGATATAATGTCCCCAGTTTGCTAACGCCAAATGTGTGGGTTCTGATTTCTTTTTGGGACAGAACCGTGCCACATGTCCCTTACTACCACATTCATGACAGATGATGTCTGGATTATAGCCTTTTTGCACCCTTGGGTAGGTTCTGGCTACTGTGGGCGGAGTCTTTAGAGGGACAGGTTGCTTAGCAACAGGAGAAACAGCTTGTTTAGCAACATTAGGCAGATGGACATGTGGTGAAGTCCCTTTTGGTCGTGTAGGCCTAGCAGTAATAAAATCGTCTGCAAGCCGGATTGCTGAATCCGAAGTCTCAGGTCTGTGCTCTTTCACCCACAGTTGCACATCTTGTGGAAGGATCTTAATAAACTGTTCTAGAATAATGGCCTCTAGGATCTGATCAAGTGTCCTAATGGTTGGTTGTAACCACTTGAAACACAAGTCCTTCAAACGTATATAGGCATCTTGAGGGTTATCTGCGTTCTGATATTTAAAAGTTCGAAATCGCTGCCATATGTTTCAATATTTATGTCATAACGTTTGAGTATTGCAGCTTTCACTTGATCATAATTATTAGCATGTGCTACCTCTCTACATGACTGTATGCAAGCTGGGCTTTACCAGTTAGGTAAGGGCTGAGGCGAATCACCCACTGATCCCTGGGCCATGCACAGGCTGTGACAACCCTCTCAAAAGTCATTATGTAAGCTTCTATGTCGTCAGTTTCTGAAAGTTTCACTAGTTTAATGTCTTTATATCCCCCGGCTGGTGGATCTGGTGGCTGACTTACACCCAGAGCTTGTATTGCCCTCAGGGTATCTGTCCATTTAGCCTCATATTCTTTTCTATCTCTTCTCTCTGTCTCTCCATTTCATTCTATCTCTTTCTCTGTCTCTCCATTTCCATTTGGTGCATGCATAACCACCTTACCAACTCGTGGGTTTCAAAGGGTATTTCTGATATCTCCTCCTCAACAGCTCCTCCACTCGCCTGCTCTTCTGGTTCTCCTTCTACATTGGCAGGGTTTTCCTTCCTTCTTCCTCACAACAGGATCCATCCTGGTAACAATGGTATATGGAAGGCCGCAAATACTGAACCAGTAACAATTCCAGGAAGGTAACAATGTCCGCTTGCTTCACCACCTGCATGCAGAGTCTACTAGAGTTCAGAGAGCTCCCCAGTCATTCCTGGCATCCCAGACCAATCCAGGTATCCCAGAACAATCCAGGCATCCCACTTCAATTTTATAGAGTTTATGCAGATACACCACACTATAGAAACTGTACAGTGCCATACTACAGAGATTAAACAACATTAAAATGACATTCAGATTCATAATCACTGTAACTTTCAGTACAAGATTGGGGAATTCCATGTAGCAATATACATAGCGATATGCTATCTAGTATTGCAATTTCTATATATCATATGGCCGTTTACTATCAATGCCTATAATACAGCAATAAACACTTAATGTGTTCATGAAGAAATCATTGACTGGCAATGTTGCCTTAATTTATAGTTATTCTTTTATTTCTTAAGCTCCAATATTATCTCCCAATAGGCTCCCTCAGCCCACATAAACAGAAAAAGAAACATAGAAAAAATAAAAAAAAAAATATGGGAGAAGGAGATTCTATAGAATTGTCTGGATGTTTCCCAAAAACTTTACATTTAATTGTGTCCTTTCAATCCAGGCTTCCTACAAATGAGCCTCCACTGGACGTATCATTATATTCAAATTAAATATATAAAGTCAAATATCCAGGACAGCTGTCTGCTTAATCAGCTCATTTTAACAAAGATTTAGGCCTGGCAAGGAAAATGTGCTTCAGAGACAGTCCAATGAATGGTTTTAGTTCAGAAAGGAGAAAATTACAGTCTCACTCAGCCAAACCCTTTTCAAGTATCTTCCACTTAGAATCCAATGATGGGTCCCTCTCTGGACTGCCCTTTCAAGTTCTAGCTCCGGCTAGTTTCATGGCCTTCTTAGGCCCTGTATATATATGTATGTGTGTATATATATATATATATATATATATATATATGCCTTCCTTCCCACTGTAACGTGGAGTCGGACAGCATCAACAAATTGTTGGGGACCTCAAGCCCATAACCGCTTTCTCACCCTGTTGAATGCCTTCCTCTTCATTACAGGTGGAGTAGGAGAGATCTGGAAAAAGAGTATCTTTGTACCTTCAACTTCAGTGTTGCGGTGCTGCCAGATTGCCTATAGGATGCAGTCTTGTACAAGTAGCAGAGGAGGTAAGCAGCATTATGGTTTGGTGCTTTATGGGCATCGATCGGAACGTTGACCCTGTAGGCTTGTACAACTTGACCATGTAGGCCCAGACCAAGAGTGTCCAACAACCAGCTGCTTAAGTATGAAGGCAAGACTTCACCTTCTGTGCCCTCCGTAATCCAAGAGTTCGGATACTGGCAGCACGCTGAATTTTCCAGATGCTCTAATCAAGATCAGAGCAAAGCCTGCTCCTTCACACAGGTAGTAGCTGTAGCTTTAGACCACTCAGAGGATTTTTCAGCATCATGCACGGTATCCACTAAGCCATCCAGCTTCTGTTTTACTGTGAGTAAGTGGGTATTATACCCATCCATTTTTCATCCATCCTCTGGACTGTTTTAGTTAGGTTCATCACCGCTGACTGCAACAATTCCAGAATTGTCGGACCAGGCTCCCACCATAGCTTCCATTGGTGGAAAATTTGTAGGAGAGGGTGGAGGTCTGGCAGCCCACCACGTGGTGCAAAGAAATTAGGCTTTGAGTCCATATTTTTCTGAAAGTTATGCAAAATAAACTATTTTTTGTGTGCTGAAAAGGGAGCTCTCTGGAAGCACATCCATTCAGCTGGATAGTTGGCCAATCTCTGTTCCCGAAGTAGGGTGTGTGTGTGCTTTGCCTCCCTCCTCCTGAAGAACTGCTAGGAGTCTGCCAGAGTGTGGATGAACAACTTATCCACGCTCCTAGAAAAACAGGTTATTCACCTGTAACAGTAGTTCTAGGAGTGGTATATGTTATTCATCCACACGGACCCACCCGACCTCCCCAGCTGTGGACGCACAACACCTGGCTTCCAGTGGGCTGAGGTCTGGCGTCATGGGGCAGAGCCAAGGATTATACCACTGGTGGGTGGGAGGAGCCAGCTTGAAGACTTCCGGTGATCCTTAAAGGGGAAAGGGACATGCCAAAGAGTGTGGATGAACAAGATATACCACTCCTAGAATTACTGTTACAGGTGAGTCACCTGATTATTCTCCTCTTCCTCCCTATTTTCGCCACTAAAATATGATTCATTATAGCTCTTGATTGAACATGTTTCCCTTTCCATCTTCCCTCTGAAACATAGAAACATAGAATTTGGACGCAGATAAGGACCGCTTGGCTCACCCAGTCTGCCCATTTCCCTACCTACTGGATAAGCTGCAGATCCCAGTTAACCAGCAGCCTACTTCTTCCTACCCCCACCCCAGAATGGCCTTATGACTGTCCCATGCATGCTTGAATTCCACCACTGTTTTTGACTCCACAACCTCCTCTGGAAGGCCGCTCCATGCATCCACAACCTCTCTGTGAAAAAATACTTTTAAATTACTTCTGAGCCATTTATCTTCAAATTGTGCCCCCTTGTTCTTGCACACCTCTGTTTCATCTATTCATCTATCTATTCATTTTAATCCTTGTGTAATTTGGTAAATATGATTCCTTACCTTGCTAATGTTTTGTGGGAATTCCCTTTTTTGAGCTATAGATTCTGTTTCTTTTCTTTTCTTTCCTTGACTATGTCCTTGTGTTTTTGTGACACTAGACTAGTCTCATTTCCCTTTTCTTGCTTGTTTTTACCCTTGTTACATCTCTCTCTCTCCTCCTCTCAGATTCTGCCTTTTTATCTTTATTTAATTCCATTTTAGGAGTAGATGTTTAAAACATAATCTCATTGTTTTGCTCTGTCAGCTCCTCATATATTTCCTGTACCCCATTTTTTTGTTTTGAAAATGAAGGTAGCGTTCTTTGGTTGTTGTCGACTATCCTCACTCATTAATCTCCCTCTGTTTTCCCCTTTCTTGTTTTTGGTCTGTTTAGTTCTTTTGTCTTTATTTTGAGGTTTCTGTTGTGATTTTCGTTCCTTGTATTCTCCTTGTACTATGTTACCTACCAGATCTCTTTGGTCTTTTATATTCCTCATCATCATTTTTTGTTTGTTTTTCGGGGCTAAATGGCTTCTTGCCTTCACTGACATTCTGTCTATACTATTGTAGTGCTATGCTGGTGCTTCTTTTGATAATACTAAAAAGACTTATTGAAACTTACTAAGAACTTCTTTCTTAGTGTATAAATATAAAATACATTTATCTAGTTGTTACAAGATTGCAAGGTTACAAGACTACAGTAAAACTATCTATCACAAAATATAGGCAGCAAACCTTCTAAAGGCTAACCAGTGTGAGCTTAAATCAGACAGTCAGATTAGTTCTCCTTCTCTCGGCCCACTTCTATTGAACCTCAAAGTGGGCCCCCACTTACTCACTGTATCACACACTTTTAAAATAAGGGCAGATAATCTCAAAATGCCTTTCTGACTTGTTGGATTTCTGAATATCCTGTCCCCCAGTAAGTCTGCAGGTCTGAAAAAACTAAGACTTGGAATACCACTCTGTCCTTTTCTGTTAATTTCCAACCCTTTATTCCTTTTATTCTTCTCTCCAGATCACAGTTACCTTCCACGTCAATTATTATTGTGATGTTAGCTTCTAAATTATGATCCTTTGGCTCCAACAAGCATCCCAAATGCCTTGTGTGCTCTTTAAATTCTGGGTGCACCCTATGAGTACTGGTACAGGCCCTACAGTGTTTTCGACCTTCGAATAACAGACACATCTCTGGTACCTTTAATTAAAGGACAGAGTAAGTAACAAAAAGAACAAGCATTTGTCAATGCCGAATCGTTCGCTTGCAGGTATTTGCAGTGGTGTTTGGCATGTATGGTGCTTCACCCTAATGCCCTGTGCGATTGCTGATATTTGCACAATAAATTGTCAGCATGACTTTGTTACCACCATTGTGCGCGACATAGGTGGGAAACACGTTTTGGGCAGGATGTGAAAATGACAGCTGTACTGCTCATAAGAAAGTGTGGTAAAATGGCAATGTTGAAAATCTGGAGTGAAATATTGAAAATTCGCAAACCTAGGAGCATGCGTGGGAACTGTGCAATGCACGCTCGTAAAACAGTCATTGTTAGGAATTTTTTCACCAAATTGTCAACACTGGCATTTTAAAACCTCTGCTAATGAACAATGTCACTGTGATTGTCTTACTGTGTGCCATACATTGATTTTGCACACCGACTGCGCCATTGTGCACTACATGGGCGGAAACACGTTTTGGGCAGGATGTGAAAATGACAGCTGCACTGCTCTATAAGGAGGTGTGGTAAAATGGCAATGTTGAAAATCTGGAGTGAAAATATTGAAAATTGCAAACTTACAGGCATGCATAGGAACTGCTAGCACGCTCGTAAAGGATTATTTTTAGGAATTTGTTCACCAGATTTTCAACATAGCCATTTTAAGATCTCTGCTCATGAACAGTGACACTGTGATTTTCTTAATGTGCCTTACATTGATTTTGCACACACGACTGTGCCATTGTGCACTACATGGATGGAAACATGTTTTGGGCGTGATATGAAAATGATAGCTGCAGTGCTCATATGAGGTGTGGTAAAATTGCAATGTTGAAAATGTGGAGGAAATATTGAAAATTAAGAACTTACGAGCGCATGAGGAACTGCACAACGCATACCGTAGAAACAGTTATTTGTGTAGGAATTTGTTCACCAAAATTCAAACATAGTGATTTTAAGATCTTTGCTCATGAACAGTGACACTGTGATTTTCTTAATGTGTCCCATACATTGAGTTCGCATTGTGACTGCCATTGTGTGCTACATGGGCAGAAACACGTTTTGGCAGGATGTGAAAATGACAGCTGTACTGCTCATGAGGAGGTGTGGTAAAATGGCAATGTTGAAAATCTGACTGCAAATATTGAAAATTCACAAAGTATGAGCGTGCATAGGAACTCGCTCAATGCATGCTCAGAAACAACAGTAATTTTTAGGAATTTTTCACCAAATTTCAACATAGCCATTTTAAGACCTCTGCTCATGAAAGTGTCACTGTGATTTTCTTAATGTGTCCCATACATTGATTTCGCACACTGATGCCTTTGTGTGCTACATGGGTGGAAACACATTTTGGGTGAGATGTGAAAATGACAGCTGTAGTACTCATAAGAAGGTGTGATAAAATGGTAATGTTGAAAATCTGGAGTAGAAATATTGAAAATTCACAGAACCTCACGGCAAGTACGCGAGGAACTGGCGCACGCACGCCGAGAACAGTCATTATTTTTGCCTAATTAATACATGTTTTGGGACCTTCTCATGATGATGTCACTATCATGGCACTATTCAGGTCTGAAGGGTGATTTCATGCAGTGACTGTGAAATCACCCTTCAGGCCCGAATAACGCTCATGACAGTGACATCATTCATGAGAAGGGTCCCAAAACCCCATGTTGAAAATTTGGTGCAAAATTCAAAAAATGCCTGAGATATGCAATAAAGTTGGAAACTCCCATCTAGTCTATTATACAGCTTACCAGCATTTCCTTTAAGTTCGGTGTCCTTTGAAGAGTGCAGACATGTTCCCAGTCCACCAAGATCATCGCACCGGAGTTCAGAGGTAAGTGTGGGTGGGGTGTGTGGGGAGGCTGGTGCGCAGTGGGTGGGTGGGTGGGTTGTGGGAGGGGGCTGGGAGACACGCCAAGGGACCATTTTTATTTTTTACAGGCTTACAGATGACGCGGGATGCTTTTGCCACACTGGGGTGGGTTCCCAGCATGGCAGAAGATGGCTGGGGTGACTGAGGAGCCAGGGAGATTGGGCACCCCCATTGGCAAAGAAACCAAATGTTTGCCACACTGGGGTGGGTTCCCAGCATGGCACCACATGCTTTGGGGTGGCGGACGCCGGGCCGGGGAGTGCATGATGCGAGGGGATCTGCATGATGCGTGATCCGGGTATGGCAGCGTGTTTTGCTTAGATAAACCAGTGGCCTCAGGGAGTGGTGGAGGCCAGAGGGTATGGGTTGATGGGGAATTGGGGGAGACCTGGGAGGATAAGGAGCTGTATGCTAGAGATAGACTCCATCTCAATTTGGAGGGGAGGGGAATCCTTAAGTTGAAAATAAAGAGGTTCATTGGTGAAAAGTGGGGTCTAAACTTGTGAAGGGGGGAGGGATGGGAGAAAAGGCTGTCAAGGGGGTGCTGATAAAGGAGGGACTCTGTCTCCACCCCCCTGGGGAGCTGGAGGATTGCGGGAAAAGGCTGACTGGTAAAAGTGCAGACCAGGGAAAACAGAATCCCCATGGGAACACGAGCAGGGAAATGGAAGTATAGGGAAAGGGTGGAAGGTAGTCCTGCTAAATGCAGGAGCTTGGAATAAAATGCCTGAGCTCCAGGCGATGCTAACTGAGGAGCAGTAGATGTGGCAGCAGTCACTGAGACCTGGGCCACTGCAGGACACGACTGGGACCTGAACCTGGAGGGTTACACTATGTTCAGCAAGGACAGGGGGGAGGGAAGGGGAGGAGGGGTAGCAATGATAGTCAAAAACTGCATTGGCATAGGGGGAGTAGAGGAGGCGGAGGGAACCGTGGAAGCAATTTGGATCACCTTGATAACAAGGGGGGCCAAGAGAGTAAAAATAGGAGTGGTGTATAGACCCCCTGCCCTGGTGGAGGAGCTGGAGGAGAGTCTGGTGGCAGATGTTGGGAGACACTGCAGACTGGGCAGAGGAATGGTGGTGGTGTTGGGGACTTAAACATGCCAGGAACAGACTGGGAGACTATGACATCTTCTGTGACCAGGGAACAGAGGTTGTTTGATGTCTTTCAAGATGCTGCCCTAACTCCAGCAGGTGGGGGAACGACCAGGAGGCACGGGTACTGGATGTGGTCCTGGCAGACAGTGACCAGATTAGGGGCCTGGAAGTAAGGGACCCGTTGGCGGGGAGTGACCATGCCACGGTCTGGTTCTGCCTGGACCTAGGAGGGCTAGAAAGCTGCACAAAGACGGAGGTAACTGACTTCAGGGGAACGGATTTTAAGGAAATGGAAGGATCCTTAAGGAGCATTTGGATGGGATTGGGCAGACATGGACGCTGATAGTAGGTGGAAATCATCAGGAGAGGGGTAAGATGCTACCAGCACCTGTGCAAGAGTAAAGCGAAAATGCTGTAGGGCCCAAAAACCCTGCTGGGGACCAGGGAGGTCCAGGAGGGGTGCAGGAAAGAAGGTAGCCTATAGGCAATTCAAGTGCTCAAGGAGTGAAAGGGATCGAGGGGAGTATGAGCTGATTGATATAAGGGCCACTAGGGTGGTGAGGGTGGCTAAGGCAAGGAAGGAGAGCAGAACCTGGCCGGGGAAATCAGGAGAGGGAACAAGGGGTTCTTTAGATACATTGTGGAAAAACGAAGGGTGAAGGGGCAGATTAGCAGGATTAAATCAGGGGAGAGATGGGCACAAGACCCGGGGGAGCAGGCTGAGGTACTAAATGAGTACTTCACCTCAGTTTTCACCAAGGAAAATGGGGGTGCTGCATCATACATGGGAGGAGACAGAGATACTGAGGAGGAGGGGACCCTTACCGATCGGCAGGTCTGGGGAGAGAGGGAGGCATCACTGGCAGGAGGGGGGAGGGCTAAGCAGGGAGAAGAGGTACCGGAAGTGGAAATCACAGCAGAGAGAGTGGGAAGCCCCAGCTCCCTTAAGACGGAGAGAAAGCACCTGGGCGGATAAATTACATCCCAGAGTGTTGAAGGAACTTGCGGATCTCCTGGCGAAACCCCTGGCGGAGCTTTTCACCATCTCTCTGAGGACAGGGTGGGTGCCCCAGGACTGGAAGGTGGCGCATATAGTGCCTATCCACAAGGGGAGATCAAGGGAGGTGGCAGAGAACTACAGGCCTGTCAGCCTGACATTGGTGGTGGGCAAGGTGATGGAGGCATTGTCAAGGAGAGGCTAAGGGGGACCTGGAAAAGTCAGGGTGCCTGGACGATAGACAGCATGGATTCATCTCGGGGAAATCATGTCAGTCAAACCTTGTGGAGTTCTATGACTGGGTGACGAGTGCCTTGGACCTTGGTAGACCAGTGGACATCCTCTTTCTAGACTTCAGCAAGGCATTTGACTCTGTTCCTCACATGGGCCTGTTGGATAAGCTGTGAGAAATGGGGGTGGGGAACCAGATGATCAGATGGATAGGCAATTGGCTCCATGACCGGACCCAGAGGGTCGTAGCTGGCGGGATAGTCTCATCCCCAAAGAGGGTCACTAGTGGGGTCCCACAGGGATCAGTCCCTGGTCCTCTCCTGTTCAACGCCTACATCTCTGACATAAGGACAGAAATCAGGAGGAGATGAGTCTCTTTGCAGATGACTCAAAACTGGGGGCAGTGGTGGAGGAGGGGGTGGCCTAGGGGACCTGGAGGCTCTGGAAAGATGGTCTAGAAAGTGAGCTGAGGTTCAATGCAGGAAATGCAAGGTACTCCACCTGGGAGCCAGAAACCCGGCCAAGTGCACCCTGGGAAATGCTACAAGTCTTGATGGCTGAGAGGGACCTGGGGATGGTGGTGGATGTCAAATGAACAACTCGGGAGACTTGTAGGAGGGCAGCAGCCAAGGCTAACAGGATGCTGGGATGCATCGCAGGGATCACCTCAGAAGGAGGGAAGTGATGCTCCTCTGTATAACTGCTTGGTGAGGCCACACCTTGAGTATCTGCAGCAGTTTTGGAGGCCACTTAAAGAGGGACATTAAACTCCTGGAGAGGGTCCAGAGGAGGGCAACCAAAATGATTTGGGGCTTGGGGGACAGGACCTATGAGGAGAGGCTCAAAGAGCTAAATATGTACACATTGGAAGAGAGAAGGGACTGGGGGGACATGATAGAGGTCTTTAAGTACATGAAGAGGGTAAATAGAGGAGGAACAGTCAGGGTGCTTTGAAGGAAGGAGGAGGGGCCACTAGAGGGCATGGGTGGAAGCTGGAGGGGGGAAGATTCAGGGGAGAAAGGAGGAGGTGCTACTTCACTGAGAGGGTGGTGGAGCCATGGAATGCACTACCTAGGGGGCTGGTGGAGGCAGAGACAGTGGAGGGGTTCAAGAGGGGCTGGGACAGGTACAGGGGAAGGGTTCTGGAAGCAAAATCCAATGCAGCAAGAATATCCGGAACTGGGAAGGGAGAAGCCAGAGAAGGCGAGGGTGGCAGCAAGGTCAGCACCCAGGGTGGGGCTGACCAATCGAGCAGACTTGAAAGACCGTTAGGCCTATTCTGCTGGCATTTTAGTATGTTAGTATACAGAGCTCCTGCACCCATTGGTGCAGGACACACGCCTGCTCAAGGAGCAGTGATTGATGGGAGAGGCACACCCAAAGTGTGCTACTTCTCCCAAAACATTCCCTTGCGATGCTGCACAAAAGTAAAACAGACTCGAGTTTCTATTTCTATGTTTTCTATGTGTTGACTTGGTATTCTTGTATACTAATGTATAAGTGTACAATATACCCCTGGTATATTGATATATTGATGCCTCTTTAAGTGCCTCTTTTTTATTTTTTTCAAGTATTCTTGTTATAGCACAAAACAGTGGTGAACAAGGCTAACAAGTTTAAAAACAAAGCATCCACTAATGAATAATGAATAATAAAAAGCAAAAAATGCAAATAAAACCTCTTAGCATTAAAAAGAAAAACCTTACCTCGAGATCTTTAAAACCAACATGTAAGTATTATCTCTTTGCACTGGAAAACTCACACTGGACATACAGCACTCCTGCTCACTGAAGTGCTGAAATTGCAGCCCACTTTACTCCGCACAACTCAGCCCAGCTCAGCATACACAGTGCACCATGATCAGATCCATGATTAGAACAATAAATCTGATCCCTGCCGTACCAAGCATGTGCTTTATGCACACACTCCACGTGAACTGGTGACCCAACAGGTGCTGAGTACTCAGTATGTGGTGCAAAACTTAAAATGAATAAAGAAACCCCTAAAATATATAAAAAATATAACAATATAAATAACTTGATTTAACTCCTATTTTTGGTTATTCAAATACTATTGTATTGTTGCTATCAGATTAATGAAAAGAAAATGTTACTGAATGCCTCAGCGTAAATGTTGTACACACTCTCCTTGTATGTTTCTAACATTTAATCTCCCAATGTTTGAATAATTTATGCTCTGTACTCAAATCTCTAATAAACACAGTAAAACACGAGTATAAAAAAATACTGATGTGAAATCAGGCTGTCTGAAAGTTGCATATACTGTGTGACCCTGAGCAAGTCACTTAACTTCCTTGTGTCCCCCCAGGTCACACCTGTAAACAAGCTTTCAGCTTAGTGTGCCTCTCCGTTAAACAATTGAATAAAAAAAAAAGTTGAAAATTTAAAAAGCAGCTCACCAAATGCTTGGCTTCCAGAAGCTTTCCAGTAACTTCTAGTGGCTTCCACAACAGATGCTAAAATGGTTCTCTCCAGCCTTCTACAGCCTGCAGCAACCCTTCATTCCTCTTTCCTCAGTGGGCAGCTCAGGTTGGGATCTTTCCGAAGGGTCCCTCTTCTCTTCCACCATCTGGCTCCCACCATAGGCTTTCCTCCTGTGAAAAATAGAGAACACCTGAGACTACACACTGACCAGGGCACAGCACAAGTTTTCTGGTAAGATCTGCTATTCAGAACAATGGTGGCATATCTTTAATAAATAAAAATATAGCATATAGCAGATCCTGATCTCTGAGCTCACTCCTCAATTCAGCAGCGTACAGCTTCACATCTGGAACCAGGTCTCGCATTCCTTTGTTCAACTCCATACTCTTGAGCGTGCCTTTATTGAGTGTGTGTGTGTGTGTGTGTGTGTGTGTGTGTGTGTGCTGTAGGATGAGCAAAGACCTGTGAAACCTGAGGAGTGATCAAACATATGGCAGCTGAGTTTCAATGAAAAAAGTGCAAAATAATACATTTGGAGCACATATATCCAGGAGCAGAGTACAAAATGTGTGGAGTGGTACTGACGACAACCAAGCTGGAAAGATACCTGGGAGTAATCATATTGGATGATGTAAATGTGGCTAGGAAGTGCAATAAGGCAATTGGAGAGCTAGTGGGATGCTGGGTTGCATAGGAAGGGTATCACCAGCAAAAGGGGGATGTCGTTGCCTGGTATAGACCATTGGTAGATCCCCACTTTGAGTAGCAGTAGTAGCTTTAGTAGTAGCTTTTATTTATATGGCTGCCTTCCCAGAAAGGCTCAGGGCACCTAAAATAAATGAATAAAACATCAAATAAATACTATCCTAAAATGTATGTCTAGTAGCAACAGGATAATGCAAGACAATAACACTATGTCTTCATTCTCAAAAGGCCTGGGTAAACTTGAAAGTGTTTAATCCCTATTTAAGGATTAAAGGCCTCCACAGAGGGAGTATCCCTCAGTCTCCTAGGTGACAAATTATACACCAGAGGGCAGGTTGCTTCAAAAGTATGGTCTCCAGAGGATATCAGCTGGCCCTTGGGACCAAAAAGAGGCCCTCCTTGGTGGAGCAGAGGGGGCGAGAGGTCTGGACAGGATTCAGGAGCTCTAACATATGGTCAGGATCCAACCTGTGTAGGGCTTTATAGGTTAGAAGACCAACCTTAAAGGTACCTCACTACTTCACCAGCTGCCAGTGCAGATCATGCAACACTGGGGTCACATGGTTAAACCTCACAAGGCCAGTCATCAACCTGGAAGCTGCATTCTGCATTAGTTGCAGGCATCATAGGGTACCTTCACTGACCACAAGCTGTGGTAGGTAGATAGGTAGTTATGCTCCAGCAGATGGTAGATATTCCAGACTCTGAGGGGAGCAGTGAGGAGGGTTACGTGGACCAAAATTGCCACTGCCACATGTACCTATGTGTACAGAATCAGGAGAGGAAGAAGATTGAGAATAGGTGCAGAAATTGCAGTCAGTAGATGGGAGGCACTAATTTGTTGGAGAAAGCTCAGGCAAAGGTAGGAGTGTCGAACAGGTTCTCAATGTTGGCTACAGTAGATGGCAAGGAGGGAGAGAAGCTTGAAGAGGGGCTGGGAGGAATTTGGGGAACTAGCAACAAGGACAGTAGTAGTACTGCAGCCGAAGGGGGCAGGGAATTGGCAGAAAATGGTAAAGGGGAAGAAGGATAAAGGGGCAAGCAGGAGGACTGAAATTAAAGAGAGAGAGAGAGAGAGAGAGGGAGAGGGAAAGCAAGTGAGTAATAGGAAAACATAGAAACATAGTTTTGATGGCAGATAAGGACCGCTTGGCCCACCCAGTCCGTCCATTTCCCTATGTATTGGATAAGCTGAAGATTCAAGTTTACCAACAGCCTACTTCCTCCTACCCCCCCACTATAATTGCCTTATGTCTGATCCTTGCATTCTTGAATTCCCCACAGTTGATAACCCCGCAAACTCCTCCAGAAAGTGGTTCCATGCATCCACCATTCTGTCTGTGAAAAGATATTTCCCCACGTTGCCCCGGAGCCATCCCCCCATCTTTGAATTGTGCCCCCTTGTTCTTGAACATCTCTTTTTCTGAAAGATGCTACTTTCCTGGACTTCGTTGATTCCCTTGAGGTACTTGAAAATTTCTATCATGTTCCCACTGTCCCTCCTTTCCGCAAGGGTATTCATATTAAGCTCTCTTAGTCACTCTTCATATGATTTCTGATGCAGACCCTGCACCCTTTTAGTTGCCCTCCTCTGGACTGCCTCCATTCTGTCTATGTCCTTGCACAGATGAGGTCTCCAAAACTGCATGCAGCACTCCAGATGGGGTCTCACCAACTGTCTGTACAGAGGGATAACCACTTCCTATTTTCTACTTGTGCTGCCTCTCCCTATACATCCAAGTATCCCCCCAGCTCTTCTTACTGCCTTCCTCACATTGCTTGCCTACCTAAGGTCATCTGACATTATTACCCATGGGTCTTTTCCATTTTTGTTGTTCTTATTAGCCCCATTGTGTACTCTTCACCTGGGTTTTGTTTCCCAGGTGCATTAGTTGTACTTCTTTGCACTGAATCTAAGTTGCCATGCATCTGACCATTCCTCCAACCACCTAGAAGATTGATTAATAAGTTGGGTAGGCTCGGGGTGGGTCAGAAGTTGGTCAACTGGGTGGCAAACTGGTTGACGGGCAGAAAACAGAGAGTGGTGGTAAAAGCATACTGTCAGAAGAGATGCAAGTCACAAGTGGGGTACATCAGGGATCAGTCCTGGGGCCAGTCCTCTTCAATATCTTCATCAGTGACATTGCAGATGGACTGGAGGGTAAGGTTTGTCAGTTTGCAGATGACACCAAGATCTGCAACAGAGTAGATGATCCAGATGGGGTGGTCAGAATGAGAAGAGATCTGGATAAACTAGCAAAATGGTCGGAAGAGTGACAACTGGGGTTTAATGCAAAGAAGTGCAAGATCATGCACATAGGGAAGAAAACTCTGAAGCCACCTATAGGCTGGGAGGGGAGTTGCTGTCAGTCACAAGGGAAGAAAGAGACTTGGGCATCATCATCACCGATGACCTGAAATCATCCAAGCAGACCACTAAAGCTGTAGGTAGGGCTAGGGGATGTTAGGGTGTATTAGTAGGGGTATCACAAGTCAGAAGTGGGAGGTAATAAACCCTCTTTACAAGACACTGGTTAGGCCCCATCTGGAGTACTGCACGCAGTACTGGAGGCCACACCTTCACAAGGACATTAACTAAATTGAGGCAGTCCAGAGAAAGGCAACCAAAATGATGCAGGGATTGCATCAGAAAACATATGAGGACAGATTAACAGAGCTCAACATGTATACCCTAGAGCAAAGGAGGGAGAGAGGTGATACGATTGAAACATTCAAACACCTTAAGGGCATTAACAAGGTGAAAGAGTCTAACATGTTTCAGTATAAGAAAAATAGCAGGACAAGAGGACACAGCATGAGATTAGAGGGAGGCCAATTAAGGGGTAATGTGAGGAAGTTGTTTTTCACAGAAAGGGTGGTGGAAGCATGGAACAACCTGCCTCAGAAAGTGGTGGATATGAATACAGTGCAGGGCTTCAAACAGGCATGGGATAGGCATAAAGGAGCAATACAGATGAGTATGAATAGATAGGCCATTGACAGAGCAAAGGCCGATGGCACATTAATAAGGTAGAAAAAGAAATGGGCAGACTGGATGGGCCTTGCGGTCCTTATCTGCCATCAACTTCTATGTTTCTGTGTTTCAACCTTGCCAAGTCCCTTTTCATCCTTTCCACCCCTTCCCCCCGTGTATCAACTTTGTTGAAGATTTTTGCGTCATCTGCAAAGAGGCATACTTTTCCTTGTATACCCTCTGCAGTGTTTCCTATACAGACATTAAAGAGGACCGGACCCAGTACTGAACCCTGAGGTACCCCACTAGTAACACCCCTTTCTTCAGAGTGAGTTCCATTTACTGTTACCCTCTGTGTCCTGTTGTGCACTCAATTTGTTACCCATGCTACCACCCTGGGACCTTCTCCCAGGCTGGCTAACTTGATTATTAATCTTTTCTGTGGAGCTATGTCAAATGCCTTGCTAAAGTCTAGGGAGGCCATATCCACAGCCCCAGGGAGGAGAGAGAGATTGATGTTTTGGGTGGTGCAGTAGTGAGAGATGATGATGGGCCAGTTATAGGACAAAGAGGGGTAGGGACAGGATAGGAGTGTTGGTAGGGATGGATGCTGGTGGGCAGGGGCATCAGGAATAAGCAAGATGGGGTCAAGGTATAAAACTGGGGCCCAGAAATAGGAAGCAACTGGGGGCAGGTAGGAAACAGGAGGCGGGTCTTAGTTCTAGGTGACTGATTCTGAAAGGGTGAGATGGGGAAGTAAAGGGGAGTGGCATAGTCACATCTGGGTGGAGTGTATGCCAGGAATGACAGGCAGGGTGGGCCAGTCTGTTCTTAAGTATGGAAGAAGGGGAAGAGAGAGAAACCTCTCATAATGGTTCATCTGGGCTACAGAACGGATTTGTGGAACTGGAGAAGCTCTTGTGAGAATGCAGGAGTTCAGTGACTTTCTCAGAAGTTCTCCAGTACCGAGAGCAACTACTGCAAGGAAACTTGAGAATTTAAAAATGTAACACACTGCTAAAGGCTTGCTGTCAATCTAAAGAGTAAGGCTGGTGTGGTGAAGGATGCAACCTGGGACAGCAGCACTCTATTTGCCCAGGACAGGTTATATTTGAGTAGGGAGGGTTCAAGAGTTTTACAGCAGGAGCTGGGGAATGCATAGCAACCAGAGTTGATTTAAACCAAGGTGGGGGGCAAAGAGTGGAAATTAAACATCTCTGGATAGGGGAGCCCCAATAGGCTTACCCCCATATCAGAAGGAAAGAATCAGGAAAGTATTTACAGGGTGTAGACAATGAAATAACTCAAAAGGGGAAGGAAGAGAGGGACACCCACTTGTAAGTAGTATTCTTGAATGTGAGAAGCCTGGGGAACAAGTCAGCTGAGCTATAGCCTGTGATGGCAGATGGGGAGGTGGACATAGCTGCCATCACTGAAACTTGGGCCACTCAATACCAAGACTGGGACTTAGTGATCTCAGGGTACAGGCTATACTGCAGAGATAGGGAGAAACTGAAAGGGGTGGGGTGACTATGTATGTGAGGGAGAGGATAAGGTGCTTCAGAGAGAAGGGGGGGAGGCAGGAAAGACAGAGTCATTTTGGATACAAATACAGGATTCAAAGGGCAGGAGAGTTAGGATGGGGGTGGTACCTAGACCACCATCTCAAGCAGAGGACTTGGACAGAGAACTAGTAGAGCAGATAAGGAAAAGTAGCGGGAAGGGTAACACTGTGATTGTGGGGGCCTTCAATCTGCAAGAGGTAGATTGGAGCATCCCTGTCACCTCAAGCATTGGGGAACAAGTCCTCTTGGAGGTTTTTCAGGACAGTATCTTGGTATAACCAGGTTAGGTAACTTTTTGGACCTCATGCTGACAAATGGGGAGTTTGTCAGGGACTAGGAGGTGGAGGATCTGCGGGCAGGGAGGGACAACCACACAGTGTGGTTTTCACTTAACATGGACAAAGAGACTGCAGGAACAGGAACCAGAGTGTGCACTTCAGGTAAGCTGACTTTGGCAGGATGAGTGACATAGTTGCAGAACACCTAGCCAGCATCCGCCCACACATGGATGTGAATCAGAAGTGGAAAATGATATCAGTAAGCTATCCTGGAGAGCTTTCCTCAAGAAGAGATTGATTTCCATGAAAAAAGTAGTTTTCTTTTTTCATCTGCTGTCTTTAAAGATTAGTTTATTTAAGTTTAGTGCTAGTTTAGTTTAGTTTTTGCCTTAGTTTGCAATTTCTCCTTGGTTCTCAAGAACTGACGGGGAACCGGGTTTTTTTAACCCCTATTTCTCTTATTTACTAAAGAAAACTTTTTCTTAGGTTCTGTTTATTTTAGTATTTGTGATTTATTACGATTTATTTTGCTTTTGGAAACCAACCATTTATCAGTTAATAGTTGTTTAGAAACCGATACTGGATTATATTTTTTATACTTTTGCGGCTGGAACAGAGTTATAACTCTATTGGGGTGTTTTCTTAGCTATGTCAGAGAGACCTAAAAAGAAAACAGGACACTCTGGTTTCAAAAGTTGTTTAAAGTGCAGTGAAGTATTTGCTAAAGCGGACAAGCATGATTTATGTTTATTCTGTTTGGGTGAATCACACTTCACTGCAGATTGTTAGATTTGTCAAAATGTTTCCTGAAAAAAAAAAAAAAAAAGAGTAGAAAGGTACAAGAATATGATGACATCTCCATCAGTTCCAGAGGGGTCTGAACAGCCCAGTGCTTTGACTAGTTCTAAAAAAGATAAAACTGTGGATGCTGAACCAATCACAAACAAAGGAGAGCTTTCTAACAGAAAAGAACTGGAGAAACAGTTGCTGAACCAGCCCCCAGCTAAAAAGAAACATTAAACAAATCCTACTGAACATCCTGCTGATAAAGGAAAGGAGCCTCCACTGTCAAACCATATAATGCCTACTGCTGAAGTGGTAACACAGGCCCTGCATGTTCTGCGGGCACTTCAGGCTGCAGCCTCTCATGGTTTAACACCAGTTCTGATTTTGCCAGCTCTGGTTCCAAGTATGGTCTCACAGACAGTACCATCATCAGTTCATTATTCAGTTCTTTTATCTCAAGATACAAACTATGAGCAGTATGAGGAAGAGGATGAAGGAGAGCCTGTTGAACCAGATGTTTTCTCAGATCCAGATTGATTCTTCTACAAGACAGACTGAGGATTACTCCTCACATTATACATTTGTCAGGCAGATGGTGGATGCTTTAGATCTTGCTACTGTACCAATGAGATGGTAGAGGATGAAGAGGAGGCAAAGTTTTTAGAGATGATGGGCCTGGCACCAACAAAAAGGCTGCTGTTGACAATTAATATATAATTGATGGAGCAAGTGCTAAAAGTGCTTGACGCTCCAAACTCTGTCCCACCAATTGACAAAAAGGCTAATAAAAAGTATCAGCTAGACAGGGCAGGGGCTGAATTCCTGTTTTCACACCCTGATTGCGAAGGGATAGTACAGGCTGCAGCATGTGACACAGCCAGGGTGCCTCTGGCTTCACATCCCCAGAGAAGGATTCCAGGAAACTAGGTAGCATGGGAAAAAAAGGCTATCTAGCAGCATCACTGGCCATAAGACAAACCAACTATATGGCTTATTCAGCTCAATACCAGAAAACTTTGTGGGAGTCAGTCATGTCCATAGTGGACAAGGCATCACCAGGACTAACAGCTGACATGGTGGAGACAGCAAAATGTGGATCAGAGGTTAGCAAATAACAGTTCCACATGGCAATAGATGCGAACAATACAGCTGCTCAGTGGATGGCACTTACTATAGAAGAGTGACGAAATTCAAGATGGCATGGAACAGGCATAAGGGGCTGTGTGGGAATGGGAAAGGGGCTGCAGGAAAGGGACAGAATAATTAAAAGGGTGGGAAGGGCAGACTAAATGGGCCTGAGGGTCTTTTTCTGTCAACAAGATACTATGATTCACTAAGGAGGCTTGCATGGTTGAGGGCCACAAACATATCTCAGGACATTCAGACTAAGGCCATGGACTTCCCATGCGAGAATAATTTGCTATTTTGAGACAAAACAGAGGCATACATGATGAAGGAAGATGAATACGAATCCATCTACAAACGTAATTCAGCTAATGAGAAGCCTTCTACCTCTGAGGGGAAGGGGAGATAGGGGAGAGCGACTTATGTCAGACCTTTCTTTCAGGCTAAAGCCGTTCCCCAGTACAAGCAGCAACAGCAAGCTGAATACTTTAGTGGCAGAGGCAGAAGGGGATCCAGGTGTGGGGCTCAAGCTAGCCTGGCTCAACCAGAGCAGAAACAAACCCCTGACGCGGTTGCCACCCAACTTCTAGTAGGGGTCAGGCTGATGCACTACCACCAGGCTTGGGAAAACATCAACACAGACAAGTGGGTCCTGGAGGCAGTGAGTCAGAGCCTGGTCTTCAACTTCAAATCATTCCCAAAGATAAGATCTGCGGTTTTCAGACCAGCTACAACATCAGAAAGATAATATCTGGAGGCAGAAGTAACAAACCTTCTGTGAGCAAATGCAGCAGAACCAGTTCCACTAACACAAATAGGGAAAGGTTTTATTCCATGTACTTCCTAACTTTGAAGACAGATGGGGAGTGGTGACCATTTTAGATCTAAGATCTCTGAACAAGCACCCCACAAAGCCAAAGTTCTGGATGGTAACTATGGCAATGATCCTCCCAACTCTGCAAAAGGGAGATTGGCTGGCTTCCCTGGATCTAAAAGGTTATTTCTACATCCCCATAAGGGAGTCCCACAGAAATTACTTCAGGTTCAGACTACCACCAGGGCACTACCAATTATCAGCTCTGCCTTTTGGCCTCACCTCAGCACCCAGGGCATTCACAAAGTGCTCAGTAGTCATGGTGGCATACGTCAGAAGGCAGGGCATCACAGTATTCCCCTACCTAGATGACTGGTTAGTCATAGAAAGTCACTAGGTGAGGGTTGCCTTACAGACAACCCAGGAGCTGTTAGACTCACTGGGGTTCTTGGTGAACATCAGCAAGTCTGTCTTGGAGCCAGTTCAAGTACTGAACTTCATAGGTATGGAGGTAGATGCCTCAAAGGGAAAAGCCTCCCCCCCAGGAAAGGGTCGACAACATAATACAACTTGCTGGGACTTTTAGATTAAACACACAAGGCCAGCAAGACAGTTTCTGCAACTCCTAGGCCACACTGCTGTGGCAACAGGTACAGTGATGGGGTCCAGGTTCTAGATGAGGGACATCCAAACAGAAATCAAACAGAATGCTGGGGTGCATGGGAAGGGGTATAACCAGTAGGAGGAGGAACTGGTGATGCCACTGTATAGATCACTGGTGAGGTCTCATCTGGAATATTGTGTCCAGTTCTGGAGACTGCATCTCAGGAAGGACATAGACAGAATGGAACTAGTCCAGAGAAGAGCAACAAAAAGATACATGGACTGCACCACAAGCCTTATGAGGAAAGACTCAAGGAACTTAACATCTATTCACTGGAAGAGAGAGGGAGAGAGGGGATATGATAGAGACTTTCAAATACCTTAGAGGAATAAGCAGGGTACAGGAAGAGAAGAATATTTCAGAGAAGAAAGTGCACAAGGACAAGGGATCATGACATGAGGCTGGAGGGAAGGAGGCTTGGGGAATGCTAGGAAGAATTTTGTCACAGAGAGGGTGGTGGATCCGTGGAACAGCCTTCCAGCAGAGGTGGTGAAGTGAAAAGAGTACAAGGATTCAAAAGGGCATGGAATAAGCATAAAGGCACCCTCATGTACAGCAGAGCAGGGGAAAGGCAGTCCAGATAAGAGTAGGGCTTGCCAAACCAAGTAGGGAAATGGGCAGACTAGGCGGAGCTGTATGGTCCTCATCTGCTAACAGATTCTATGTTTGTATGTTTCCACCTCAGGGCACATTGGTGCCAGAGGAGGGACCCTCTCACAAAGCTGGTATCAGTAAATTGAACATTACTGCAAGCCTTGCAGTGGTGGCAAGACAAGCACCACCCAAGAGAAGGGGGTATTTTCCAACAGGAATCTCCTTCCCTGGTTCTCACAACAGATGCTTCCCTGCTAGGTTGGGATGCACATTTGCAGTAACACCCAGTGCATGGCACTTGGTCTGCTGCAGAGTCACTCCTACATATTAACTTGCTGGAGCTCAGAGTAGTACTGCCAGCTCTGCAGTCTTTTGCATCCCTGATACAGGGAAGAGTGGCGCAAGTCAAAACAGACAATACCATCACCATGTATTACATTCAATTCAATTCAATTCAATTCAATTCATCTTAATTTTTAAAAGGCGCTTTTCTTAAAACCAAAGCGCCTGTACAAATTCACAAAACAATAAATACAATAAAATTAAAACTAATATAAATCCTTAAAAGCTATGCTAAAAAGGTGGGTCTTCAAAGCTCCTTTAAAACTAAGGACAGTTGGGCAATTTCACACCTGACGAAGTAGAGAATTCCACAGGGTCGGTGCCATAAAACTAAACCGTCTAGCACCTGATGTTTTTCAAACGAACCCTGGGAATCTCTAGCAATCCTCGTCAGTGGATCGGAGGGAGCAGGAGGGACAGTAGGGCAAAGGAGCTCTTTTCAGGTAGGTAGGCCCCAGATCATGGGTTTTATAGGTCAGTAACCTGACCCTTGAAGGTGATCTTCGAAACACTGGCAGCCAGTGCAGCCGTGAAGCACAGGCATTATAAGGACTGGATCTAGAAGATCCAGTCAACAACCTGGCTGCTGCATTCTGCACTAGCTGCAGACAGCGAGTTCAACCCCGATAGCCCTAGGTATAGGGAATTACAGTAGTCAAGACGGGAGGTAACGGTACGTGGATCAATGTTGGGAGGTCCTCTGGAGGAACCAGGTGCTTCACCCTGGCAATATTCCTCAGATGGAAAAAGGAAGTTTTGACCACCACTGATACCTGAGATTTAAGTGTCAGATGGTCGTCAATTATTACGCCAAGATTCCACACCTGGTCTGAGGTCGCCAGCTGAACACCTCCAAGCCATAAGCCTGAGGGTGATCCCTCCAGCAGACCAGCCTCACAGCGGCCTTTGTCCATAAGTAGCACCTCAGTTTTCTCTGGGGTTTAACCTCAGCCAACTCCCATTCATCCAGTCTTGGATTTCTGCCAAGCAGTTATTAAATACCGACAAGGCAGCCTGCTGTGAGCACGAAGACATATACAGCTGGGTATCATCTGCATAGCAATGAAACCCAAACCGTATCATCTAATAATCACTCCTAACGGCATATACACCGCAAACAACACAGGCGCTTAAGATAGAACCCTGCAGTACCCCGCAGGGTAGGGAGAGTGATGCTGAGGAAAAAATTCCTAACACCACTCTCTGAGTCCTACCCTCGAGGTAAGATCGAAACCATCTGAGGACCGTACCAGACAGTCCACAGACAAACCGCAAATGCTCTAACAGCACACCGTGGTCAACGGTGTCAAACGCTGCAGAGACACTGTGCCACATAGAAGACTATTACACAAACTGGGGAATATGGGTGTGGGTTGGTAACTGGCTGGGTGGCAGGACACAGAGGGTGGTGGTAAATGGCTGTCACTCCACAGAGGGAAGAGTGACCAGTGGGGTACCACAGGGATCAGTGCTGGGACCGGTCCTATTCAACATCTTCATCAGTGACATTGCGCAGGATCTAGAAGGCAGAATTTCACTGTTCGCTGATGACACAAAGCTCTGTAACAGAGTAGACACACCAGAGGGTGTAGACAGAATGAGAAGCGACCTGCAGAAACTTGAAGAATGGTCAGGGGTTTGGCAGTTGAAATTCAATGCAAAGAAGTGCAAGATAATGCATATGGGGCACAAAAACCCTACCACAATATATCAGTTGGGGGGTGAGGATATAGCATGCACCAAGCAGGAAAGGGATCTTGGGGTTGTCATCTCTGATGACCTCAAGGTAGGGAAACAGTGTGACAAGGCAGCAGGTAAAGCAAATAGAATGTTGGGATGTATAGGCAGGGGCATCACCAGCTGGAAAAGGGAGGTCGTAATTCCACTATACAAGACACTAGTGAGGCCCCACCTGGAGTACAGTGTACAGTTCTGGAGACCATACCTACGTAAGGACATAGACAGGGTAGAGAAGGTTCAGAGGAGGGCAACAAAGATGGTGCATGGATTGCATCACAAGTCCTATGAAGACAGGTTGAAGGAACTGAACATGTACTCCTGGAGGAGAGGAGGAGAGAGGGATATGATAGAGACATACAAGTATCTTACAGGGAGGAACAGGTGCAGGAAAACACTATTTTTAAGTGAAAAGATGTTCCAGGACTAGAGGGCATGGGATGAAGTTGGAGGGAGGACATTCAGAGGAAACATGAGAAAGAATTCTTCACAGAACGGTGGTGGACAAGTGGAACACCCTGCCAGAGGAAGTGGTGGGGGCTGAAACAATCACTGGATTTAAGAATGCATGGGATAGACACAAAGGAATTCTAGAGGTCAGGGAAAGGGGAAGGGGAAACAGACTTCTAGGAAAACAAACTGAACTTACAAGCTCAAATGGGCAGACTGGGTGGGCCATAGGCCCTTATCTGCCGACACTGTCTATGTATCTATGTATCTATGAGATCAAGTAGTACCAAGATGGATCGGGTCCTACGATCTCTCGCTATTAGGAGGTCATTTAGTACCCGTAGAAGCGCTGTCTCGGTACTATGCCTTTTCCTAAATCCAGACTGGAGAGAATCATAGATATTGTTGTTGGTCAGATGATCCTCCAACTGCACTGCGACCACTTTCTCAATAACTTTACCCACAAAGGGTAAGTTAGAGACTGGTCTGTAATTTGCTAGACAATCTGGATCTAAGGAGGATTTCTTTAATAGAGGCTTAACTATAGCCTCTTTAAGGGGATCTGGAAAGATCCCCCTCTCCAAAGACTTCCAGACTATCAAAGCCAGGACTAGGCCGATTTTATCCACACAACCCACTAAGAGGCGTGTGGGGCCAGGGTCCAAATCACAGCTAGTCGGTCGCAGCGCTCGAATGATCATCACAACATCATCGATTGTGGGAAGGCTGAAGTCAGACCACCTAAACTGGGTGTTCAGCATCTCCTGCCGACCACCGTCGCTCCCGTTGGGGAGGGAAGAGCGAATATCCGATCTGATTTTGACAACCTTATCTGAAAAGAAGAAAGCAAGTTCATCACACCATTTTTGAGAAAAAGCTCTTCTGGGCTGAAGACAGACTGGATTGCACAGTCTGTCCACAGTCCCGAAAGAGCTGAGCTGGTCTATTCCATGCAGCCGCTATCTCTCTGGACAGGAACTCTGCCTTCTTATGAGAGATTGCAGATTGATAGGCCAGATAATGGTCCATCAAACTAAGCCTGTCATCATCAAGACCGGACCTCCGCCAACGCCTCTCCAGCCTTCGTCCAACCCTCCTCAGCTCCCTCATGGTCCCATCAAATTAAGGAGACCTGGGGCGAGGAGTAAGAGGACGAACACAAACTGGTGCAATAGAATCCAGGGCCCCTGTCACTGCCTCATTATAAGCATGTACCAGGTCACCTGGATCTAAGCAATCTATCGGTAGGCTTGATAGGTCCAATACTGCCATCAGGTCATCTGGGATACACCCCTCAAAGGGCGGTATCGGACCATCTCCAAAGGCAGACCTAACAGGTGTGGCCTCAAACTGAACCTAATGGGGTGATGATCAGACCATCCGACCGGTTCCACCACCAAGTCAGATATCCCCATCCCCAGAAGGAACACCAGGTCCAATGAGTGTCCACCAATATGGGTCGAGGAGGAAACCACCTGTGTGAAGCCCAATGATATCATCAACTACATCAACAAGCAAGGGGGAAAAGGTCCAGACCCCTGTGCCCAGAAGCAATGAAACTTTGGAGTCTAGCTTACGGAAGCTTATGGGCTTCCTTGGTGGCCATTCATTTGCCAAGAAAGGACAATAATACACTGGCAGATGCCCTCAGCAGAATCAACTAAAACCACCATGAGTGGTCTCGAAACAGGCAGGTGTTAGAGGTGGTGTTTCATGGGTGGTACACCCCAGAGATAGATCTCTGCCTCACAGAATAACCACCATTTGCCAAAGTTCTGCTGCAGGCATTCAGCAAAGCGGATAGTACCTCTGGATGCCCTAGTGCTGGACTGGTCAGGGAGGAAGCTCTATGCATTTCCCCCATTCCCCTTTCTACTCGGTCCTGATCAAGCTCAGGTCCCAACCAGCTTCAATTATCCTAATAGCTCCAGACTGGGCCAGACAGCCATGGTACTCCCTACTGCTATCACTGTTAGTGGCCCTCCTCATACACCTCCCTCAGAGACACAATCTCTTGACCTTTCCAAGGGAGGATCCTGTACCTCAACCTCAGGTCACTCATGCTGAGGCCTGGCTCTTGAAGGCCTAGAATATGCTGGTGTGCATTTTCTGAGAGTGTCTACAGTGTCTTGAGGGGATCTAGAAAACCTTCCACCAGGAAAACGTATGCCTCCAAGTGGAAGAGATTTTCTGTGTGGTGTGATAATCACAGCACAGTGCATGCCCAGGCAGAATTTCCAGCTTTGCTGCATTATCTCACATTTACATTCATTTGGGCCTTCAGCCCACTCACTTAAAGTTAACTTAGCTTCAGTTTCAGCCTATATTTCAACTGGCAAGGTGTCTCTATGGCATCAAATTTGTCAGAAGTATGGCAGCTAAGGATTCAATGCAAAGAAGTGCAAAATTATGCACCTGGGAAACAAGAACCCAGGGTAGAATACACAATGGGTGGGAGGTAGTAACAACAACAAAAAGGAAAGGACCTGGGGTAATCATTTCAGATGACCTTAAGGTTAGCAAGTAATGTGAGAAGGCAGAAGGAGGGCTGGGGTATACTGGGATGTATAGGAGAGGCATCAGCAGCAGAAAACAGGAAGTTGTTATCCCTCTGCACAGACAGTTGGTGAGACCCCATCTGGAGTACTGCATCCAGTTCTGGAGACCCCATCTCTGCAAAGACATAGACAGGATAGAGGCAGTCCAGAGGAGGGCACTAAAATGGTGCAGGGTCTGCAAGAGAAGCCGTATGAGGAGAGACTAAAGGAGCTTAATATGTATACCCTTGAGAAAAGAAGGAGAGGGGACATGATAGAAAATTTAAGTACCTCAGTGGAATCAACAAAGTCCAAGAGGGTAGCATCTTTCAGAGAAACGGACGTGCAAGAACAAGGGGACACAATTTAAAGATAGAAGGGGGGCGGTTCAGGGGCAATGTGAGAAAGTATTATTTCACAGAGAGGGTAGTGGATGCATGGAACAGCCTTCCTCAGGAGATTGTGGGGTCTAAAACTGTGGGAGAATTCAAGAATGCATGGGACAGACATAAGGCAATTCTTGTGGGGGTTAGGAAGAAATAGGCTGTTGGTTAATTAGGATCTGCGGCCTATCCTGTAGGTAGGGAAATGGGCAGACTAGATGAGCCAAGCGGTTCTTATCTGCCATCAAAGTCTATGTTTCTAAATACCACTTTTAAGAAATTATTTGAGGGGTTGGCACACCTGCACCCTCCACACAGGGAACTCGTACCAGCATGGGATCTTAATGTCTGCATTGCCAAGTTCATGGAACCTCTATTCGAACCTATGGCTACAGCAGATCTGAAATTTGTGACTTGAAAAATATTTTTTTCTGGTCGCCATGACTTCAGCCAGATGCATTAATAAGCTCAAGGCATTATTTACAGAGCTAAACTACATCTCATTCCATTGGGATAAGGTGGTGCTAAGGAAAATAAGAAGTTTTTCCCAAAGGTGGTGTTTGACTTCCATTTGAACCAGTCAGTCACTTTGCCAGTGTTCTTCACTGAACATTCTAGTTCAGAGTAGCGCAGGCTGCATAGCCTGGATGTCAAAAGAGCATTAAAGGAAAACTGCATCCTTATATCTTCTAAATGTTGTTTCCATGTCAACAGACAACTGTTCATGTAGCTGTTAAAGATGTATGCAACTGCTTCAGTTAGTTTTCACATTTCATACTAGGCCCTGTCACTGTCCTGGGAGGGTCCATTTCATGGTTGTTGAAATCTTATTGTCCCTGAGAACTGCATTAGCATATGAGAATGTGATGTCAGATCAACTATTTATATCATGTATTTCTATGCTAAAATAACAAATATCCTGCAAAAACTCTCTGGAAACTTATTAACCGAATGGAGTTTAAAGGGGAAAAAAACTTCATAACAACTCAGATAGCTTATAAAACTCACTGAAGGTCAATGTGCTATTTCACGACTTCTTGCAGCTTGATTCTTTTAAAACTACGTAAGCAGACAGGCATACTGGGGAGTTTAAAGGTTGATTATGCATCATATTCTCATTTGTAAATGCAGCTCTCAGGGACAATGAGATTTCAACAACCATGAAATGGACCTTCCCAGGAGAGTGACAAGGCCTAGTATAACGTGTGAAAACTAACTGAAGCAGTTACATACGTCTTTAACAGCATCAAGAAAAGAGTTGTCTGTTGACATGGAAGCAAATGACATTTAGAAGATAGGAAGGTGCAGTTTTCCTTTAAGCTATTACATTGTTCATACCGAGCCCCATGGGCAGGGCAGACACTTATGGGGAGGTGGGAAAAGGAAAGCCAGCAACTAAAGGGCTATTTGCACTGGATAGTATGGCCCAGCCCCATCGGCACACAACGTGTCCTTATTTGCAGAGGGTGCATGATGCCGAGGGGGATTAGAGGCACCCCCTCAGCAGTCAAATTCAAGCGGGGCACATTATGCTGACAGAGATTGGGCTCACCATCCAGCAAACTGGAGAGAGGGCATGCTGGCCAGGGATTTGGTACCCCGATGTTGGCTTTCAGGTGGCACTGGCAATGTCGCCATGTTTGTTGAAATGTTACACCAGGCAGCACACCCTGCAATGACAGGTCACTCCTCATTGCACGTGCTAAATTTTTTAAGTTGGTGGCATGCTTTTCAACTGCTGTCATAGACAGCGTGGTATTTAATTCATGCCACAGAGCCCAGCCCGAAAAAGCAGTGGTACCACTGGCCACAACATGACCGCACCTCCAGAATTGTTATTGAGCTACCCCAATATGTTGATTGCACATTGACAAGACAACACAAAAGAAAGAAAGAATTAACATTTACAGCTCCCAGCAGGTATCCAGAAAGTATATAAATCATCAGTCTTAGCTTGCAGAAATATGACCTGGGAAGTCATTTACTTCAAATAACTCATTGTCATATCCGATCTCTGGTCTTGCTATATATCTTCGCAAATTGGAAGCAAGGGACCCCAAACCAGGTTATTGCTGATATTAAGCTAAGCAAAGTGAGGAGGTAGTTATTGAGGTAAACAGCAACGTAGGTATGAAGCAGATCCTCTGAGAATAACAGGTGGTCCACTCACAGATTTATCTAAAGTTTTGCCATCCTGGTGAAAACATAAAGCTATATAAAAATCTAGTGCAGTGCTACCATTCACTCTGATCGTATAACATCCATCCATCCTTTAACTGTTTGTTTTTAAAGTACAAAAGTATATAATCAAGAAAATGGGAAGGCATTAGTTACCGGACCATGTATGGGCATTATAATAAGTCCTGAACTGATGTCAGTGATACCAGCTTTCAGCAGGTGGATACAAAAATATCTGGAACACTTGCCATTAAAGGGACACTGTCGACCTGGGTTTGTGTAAATCCGGACCGTTCTGCTTTTAATGAAGAATATGTCATGGTTTAGCATCCTAAAGACTTCATGCGGTGGTTACTTTGAGGAACGATATGTAGTTTTTATTTTCTGTGTTCAAGAAACTACTTTGATTGCATACAGGGGTTGCCACACACAGCTCCGTGGCTGCTGTTTACGTTTTGTAGTTGGTGAACTGCATGCATACTGCGTGCTCGTTCTCTCGGCGCTGCCATTCTTGTTGTTTGCGCCTGCCAGTATCTCGAGCACAAGCTGCAAAACATCGATTCATGGGAAATACTGAGGTAAATGTACATAGCTGTAAGTGGGGAAGAAGCCTTTCCTGGGTACTGCAAACCTTTTGTTTTTATGTAATCGTTTGCTGGCAAGGTCCTTTATTCATCACCTATTTTTGCAAATAGTATTTGCTTAGCTGAGGACAGTGCTGTCTGTCAGTTTGTGTGTGTATCACAACAGTTGTTAGTGCTCATGTGGGTATCTTATTTTTTACAGTCGCTGTTACTTGTGAGAGAACACAATTTTGAATTATATTTGTATACTCTTGCCAGTTTGGTGTTGCTGTTCCCAGTCTCCAACTCCCATTGTGCTTGTCAAATGACTAGGTGAAGTGATCGTCCTGTCATCTCCCATGCTATGCAGACGTTGAAGGGATGTTGTCGGTGTATTGACAGCTACTTTACCACTACAGATCATAACGTGTGCTGCTATTGAAATGTCAAGTCATGAGGTACATTGTGTACATCTGGGATGTCCTGTGTACAACGTACATATTTGAATGTGTTACTGATAATATTGTGGTGTGAACCATCATTGTGGTTGAAGATGTTTCTTTATGTGTGGTAGTTGGAAAGTGTACCCATGTCAGAAATGTGAATGTCAGAAAAGTAAGATCAGAAAAGCACACAGATAGATATTGTGATGGATATTTGATATCAGTTGGAAAGACAAGGGAATGCTTGTTTTTAGTAGTTTATGTATGTTATGTCTGTGAAACGTTTTGATTTTATTTTCTGAATGAGATGTGAGTAAAGTTTAAGAGTATAGTTACTTCCATTTGCAATGCAACAGGCTGTAGTGTTACATCATTGGTAGGTGCAAGTTCTCCCTTGGACATCCTGGGACATAGAAATACAGTAAGGCGCAATGACGAGACGAGCCAGAGTGAATGGAACCATCAATATGGGATTATTGTGATTGTTGGAGGAGAGTAGAGGATGGGCTGCAAGTTTTTTTTCTTTGCTGTGTTAAAAGGGCAGTGTCTGCTCAGGTCAATGTGCAGGGGTTTTGTTTCCCACCTCACTGTAATGTGAACGATTTGATTTGACCTTTGTATTCCTTAACCTTGTACCCCCACTCACCTCACCCACCAGCAGACCACTAAAAAACCCAATTAAAAAAGTAATGGAAAGTGGTGAAGGTTTTTTGGGGGAGGAGTAACAGGTGTGAGTATATGTATGTGTATGTGTACATATTTTTTTTTGGTATGGGGAATACTAAACAAAATATATACATATATATATATTTTTTTTGTTTAGGTAATTGGGAAAAATCTTCTCCACAAGGAAGAAAGCTAAGGGGGCTACGAGTCCCCCCGCCAGGATAGCACTACATGGCTGGGCAAGAGGGTGATGGGTGCAAGGGGAAACAAAGTGGAGACGGTGAAAAGGGTTGTCAGCGAATGCGGTGGACCTGGAGACCATTATGAGGAGAATAGATTAGATTTAGTCGCAATAGAAGTGAGACTGGTGGACAGAGCATCACACCACAAACAACATTCAGGTTATAGAATGTTCAGAAGGGACGGAAGGCAAGAAGGAGTAGGTTGCCTTATATGTCAGGGAAGGCACCAGTGTTGCTGAAAGGCGCAGGAGGAGGAAGGGAGAATGACCTGCTGTAATAACACTAGGTAGGAAGATGGGTGAATCCATGTGGCTGGGGTGGTATACATGCCACCTGTGCAAGGAGATGAAGGCGTTAGATAGCTAACAGAGTAATCACAAGGCTGGCACAGAAAGGTGAACAGCTACTGACCAGGTGATCTGAACCTCCAGATGTTGACTGGGAAATCCCAGATGTAGCATCAACAAGGAGCAGGAGGTATTAGCCCGAGCTGCAGGGGTATTCCTTCAACAGCTGGTCAGGGAACCAACTAGGGGAAGTAACTTATTGGACATGGTCCTGACTAATGGGAAGAGTGTGGGGAAGGTGCGGGTGGGAGAAGCCTTGGGCACCAGTGAGCACAGTTCAGGGTCAGAGCAGGGAGGGAGACAAGTAAGACTAATATGACAGTCATGGACTTTAGACACACAGACTTTAATAAGATGAGAAAGACAGGGAAAAATTGGAGGGTACAGAGAAGACGGGCAGTGGAGGAACTCTGAGAAGCTATCGGGGAGGCATTCAGAAAGCAGCAGAAATGTGCATAAAAAAGGTTAGGAAGAGCAAAAGGGGAAGCAGACCACTCTGGTTCACTAGGGAGGTGGCAGGGACAGTCAGGGAATGGAGGAGCTTTCAGAAAATGTAAGATAACACTTAGAGGAGGATAGGGAGGTCTGGCAGGAAGGGAGAACAGAAGGGTAAAAGCAGCCACTGAGGAGAAAATAGCCAAAAGGGCCAGGAGGGAAAAACGTGTTTGATATGTGAGGAGAGGAAAAAAGAGCAGGGCAGGGATTGCTAGACTGAGGGGAAGGAGGGATAGACCTGGAGCAGGACTGTGAAAAGGCAGAGCACTAATGAGTATTTAGCTCGGTGTTCATGGAAGAGGTGGAAGGCAGGAGTCAGATGCTAGTGCCTAGAGGAGGAGGACAAATGGGTGGATCAGAGCCCATTCACTGTGGATAGGTACATGGCTGAACTGGATAGATTAAGGGAGGACAAGGCAATGGGACCTGATGGTTGCACCCAAAGTGATCAAGGAATTGAGGAGGAGTTTTCCGCACCCTTGAGAAGGCTCTTAACGCTGTCCCTGGATATGGGAGTGTGTCAGAGGACAGGAGGGCTGACATGGTGCCCTTGCACAAGGAGGTAGCAGGAGCAGAAGGAGGATCTGCCCAGTCAGCCTCACCGTCTGTGGTGGGGAAGTAATGGAGCATTAATCAAGAAGTGGGTGGTGAATTACCTGGAGGAATGTGGCTTGGGACAGCAGACAGCATGGCTTAACCAAGAAATCATGCCAGACCAATCTAATTGAGTTATTTGATTGGGTGACTCAGGTAATAGACCTAGGAGGGGCAGTGAGCGTGGCCTATCTGGACTCAGCAAGGCCTTGACACCATCCCTCATAGGAGGTTGGTGAGCAAGATGGAAAGCATGGGATTGGGATGGAAAATAGCAGGCTGGGTGGAGGCCTGGCTAGTAGGGAGAACTCAGAGGTTTGCTTAACAGGGTACACTCCAAGATGGCAAGGGTGAGGTGGAATGCCTCAGGGGTCAGTTCTGGGTCCTCTCCTCTTCAGCATCTACATCAGTGATAGTGCAGAGGTTTGAGAGGGAGGGTGTGCCTATTTGCTGATGATACAAACATCACAAACAGGGTGGACACCCCAGAGGGTGGAGGACATGAGGAGGGATCTCAAGACACTCGAGAGTAGGCCAGGAAATGGCAGCTGAGTTTAACGCCAAGATGTGCACTGTGATGCACTAGGGAGGAAAAACATGAAAGCAGGGGTACAGCTGGGGAGAATCTAGAATCAGAACAGGAAAGGGATCTGGGGATCATAGACTCCTCAAACCTGAGGTAAGTTTCCAACTATAGTAGGGTGACAGGAAGTGCCAATGGAATGCTGGAATGCATAGGCAGGGCCATTACTAGCAGAAGAAGGAGGTTATAATGCCCTCTACAAAGCCATGGTGAGGCGCAGTTAGAGTATGAGGTTCAGTTCAGGAGACCACACCCCACAAAGACATAGATGCATTGGAGCGGGTTCAGAAGGAACAAAGATGGTACAGGGTGTGCAAGGGAAGACATATGAGCAGAGGTGTAAGGAGGGGAATCTGTACACGATGGAAAAAAGGAGGGAATATGGGGCCATGGTTGTACCTAACCCCAGATGGCGCTATCCCAGGGGCTACTACCCTGCCTGATTTACCACTAACAGGTTGAGGGCCTGGATCCAATGGCAGGTGCCTCCAAATAAGATAGGGTCCTTCAATGTCAGCAGGGCTCACTTGGGTACACAAACCTCTTCACATCCATATAAAAGAAAACACTATACCAGGCAGGCTGCATCTGTATCGATCACAATTACTGCACAAACCGGAGAACACACAGCAGATTCAGTTCCTGACAGACCCGAGTGCAATTTTCAGCAATTCCTCCAGTCTTCTACAGGGTGACCCTGGTTTCTACTCTTCAGAGATCCTTTGATTCTTTTCACAGAACTGATTCAGTCCTAACAAGCTACACAAGCTGCCAGACGGAACTCTGGGCCTTACACGTTTTTTGACTAAAACTGCACACTGAAAAAGCACAGGGCTCCTTCCTTCTTCACTGCCAAAGCTCAACTGAAACTCCAACCCGACAAAACCGGGCACTTCCTTTGAGTTCCTCCCAGTTCTTGACTGGATTGGCTGTCACTCACAATAGACTGCTGCTGTTGGTCCAAAAGGCACTGAAGTCTAAACTACATCTCCAAGTCACTGCCATACAATCCTCTGTGGCTGGCTCAGATTATGATCAAGTTCTGATTCGTCCAAGGCACCATTTGGAGCTAACTTACCCCACACTGATTGGTCCAGTTCAGCAGTTCAAAACTAGAATAGGGAACTAGCAGACACAGTTCTGACTGCAAAAGCAGGTTAGACAAACTGTAATTTCATTATTACTCTAAATAATTTCTGGCAAACAGTTACATCTTTCAGATAGGTTCCTTTGCACTCCTAGTGACTGCAAAAATGAAGTGAATTAGCAGCAGCTCGAGTGGTACTCAATCAAAAGAAACACAGTCCCCCATCAAACTAATTATGTCTTCAAGCAGACAGCTCTTAAAGAGACAGTACCAGAGGGTTCTAAAAACACTCACTGATAAATGGCTAAATGCCAAACACCATTCAGGCTTGGAGCATTCAAGCAAGCTCCTGGAAGTCTTTTGGGAACCCCCATTTGCAGGGGTTACACCCTTCCTGGCCTGGGAAAACTTGCGTCCGCATCAAGCAAGTACCCCATAAGTTTCAACTGCAACCATATACATTTGCATTAGGCTCACTCATGTAATCATCAGTCAATATATCATTTTACCAAGAACACATTTCTGAAACATTTGCAGTATGTCACTCTTTACACAGTATTACATACACATTGTACCATAACTCAAGTTATTACCTCTTGCACATGAAACCTGAGAGGAGCCCTTCCTATCAGTTACCTTGGGGCTGGATGGGGCAAGGGCACCATATGAGAGGGCAACACAAGTAACTTGGAGTTAGCACCGATGCTCTGTTTGGGCAATGAGCTGGGGACACATACACTCCTTTATGGACAACATTGAAGAGCAAGTCCACAGGCCTCCCAAGTGAATCATAACTGAGGTGCACCACAGGCTTTACAGCTCGACCAGTCTTTCTAGGGGAACTGTTATAGTCTCTGCCTCTGAGCCTCATTTTCAGCATTGTCCTCCACTTGTCAGGGGAGTCTCCATGGGGTGAGAGGCTAGAACTTGGGGCACTTTCAGCTCCAGGAGTTACAGTTTCTGAGTCCACAACATTTGGCTCGCATGGAGAGCTTTGCGGACACTGCAGTGGACTGTCAGGGCACTCAAATACTCTTCTTGTTGGTTGTATCACAGTCTGCCCCAATCTATCATTTTCCTCCTGAAAGCTCAAACAGTTCAACCATGCACAATGATTCCATTTCATCTGATCTGATGCTTTGCACTTCACTTTCTGGAGCATTGGCTCCAGGGATGAAGCTGAGGCTTAGACAGTCCAGAAGGCCCAGCTTCATCTCCAGTATTGACTAGGGGATTGCCCCGAAACAATTGACTCAGTTCGTAAGAAGGATAGTATTCAAAGTCACTCTCACTTTCTTCCGATATGGACTGACAGTCATGCTCAACTGGGACTTGTGGAGGAACACTTTAACTTTGCTTCTGTAGGTGCAGACTTTCTTGATCTTTTCTTAGCAGCAGCTCTAGTCACTGGTCCAGAAGGGGCATCTTCTAGGGGCTCAGACTCAATTAAGATTTATCCAATGGGCAGTAAATGATTTCTATGCATTGTTTTACATCTTTTGAATTATTCTCAGGCCTTACTTTGTACACTGGCAGATCATCTAGTTTGCTCACTACAATGTGAGGGAGATGGTGCCATCTGTCAGCAATCTTGTGCTTGCCATGCAGTCCCAGATTTCTTAGCAATACCCGATCTCCTCCTGGAGTTCCTGTGCTTTCACCTTTTATCATACCTTTCTTTGTTGGCCAGATTTCTTTTGGCAGCCATGGTTTGAGCCAGTTAGTACGCATGAGTTAGCTGGGCCTTTAACTTTTGCACATACTGTAAATAGTTGTCAGCTTGAACCCCATCAGGAGAGACCCCAAAACACACATCTACTGGTAGTCAAGCTTCTCTTCCAAACATCAGGCGGTGAGGAGAATCCAGTGGCATCACTTTTGGTGCAGTTATAAGCATGTACCAGGGTGCTAATTTGTTGGCTCCATCTAGGCTTGTCCTTTGGTGCAGGGTGCCTAGCATATCTAGCAAAGTGCGGTTGAAAGCGTTCAGGCTGTGGGTCCCCTGGGGGCGTAAGGAGTGGTTCTGGACTTTGCCTCCCACAGAGAAAGCATCTCTTTGATCAGGCGACTCTCAAAGTCTCTCCTTGATCAGAATGGATTCTTTGTGGAGCCCCATAGTGAACAAAAAGTTTTCTACAAGTACTTTGGCCACAGTGGATGCTTTCTGATCTTTGGTGGGAAAGCTTGGGCATATCTCGTGAAATGGTCAGTGACCACCAGCACATTACTGATATTTCTTTGATCTGACTCCAAACTCAGAAAATCAATACAGACCAGCTCCATGGGTGCACTGGTGGTGATGTTAACAAGGGGCAGCCCTCTGGGAGCAAAGCTTTCCTCTGTAAGCAGCGACTACAGAGTTCGAATGTGTTGCTCCACATCAGCCCCCATCTTAGGCCAATAGAATCTGGATCTCACCAAGTCAAGTGTTCTGTCTATACCAAGGTGCCCCATGTGGTTGTGCAAGGACCTCAATACTGAGTCTCGAAGGCAGTGGGCAGCACTAGTTGTTGTTTGTCTACTTGTCCCCTCTGTCTACTGTTTCTCTGTATAACAGTTTATTGATCAGTTTCAACTTAGGACCTTCTTTGTATAACAGTGCAGTTCTCAAATCAGTGGGCGTAATTTGGACACATCTTTTCCTGCATAGAGGCTTCTAAAGCTGCTTTGATCATGGGATCACGGGATTGAGCCCTCGAATACTGTCATTGTCCAGCTGAGGCAGTGCACCAATGTCTATTGCAGAAAAGTGGCAATAAGCAGCAGGTATGCAATTCTCAGAGGCTCCCAAGCAATCCACCATGCAGTCCACTGCGTCCGTGGACATTGTTCCTCCCTGTCAAACTTCGGCAGAGTGCCCGAATGTCAGGTTCTGCTAATCGGACCCAATCATTCTGGGGAACAGGCCTCCGGAAGAGCATCAGCATCTATGTGGTTCAGACCTGCTCGGTATTCGAGGCATAGTCATATGTAGATAATGCAGAAAGCCACCTATGGCCAGTGGCATCAACAGCTGAGGTCTGCACATAGGTCAAAGGATTATTGTCAGTTTTACTAGTATTTTAGCCCCATACAAGTACTCATGGAATTGGTCAACAATAGCCCACTTCAAAGCTAGGAACTCTAACTTATGTACAGGATAGTTCTTTTCGGATGGGGTCAGGCTTCTACTGGCAAAGGCCACTGGTCTCAGGCCATTCTCGTGCTCTTGGTACAACACAGCCCCAACCCTTGCAAGCTAGCATCAGTGTGCAGGACATAAGGTTTTCTTGGATCGGCATAGGCCAGCACTGGAGCATGGGTAAGTTGATATATGATCTCATGAAAAGCAGTCTCACAATCAGAGGTCCAGCGGGCCCCAAATACTTCACTCGGATGAAAATACACTCTTCAGTCTTGAGGAGCTGACTTTTGGTATTTTTGTGGGTTGGGGATACCCTTGAGTAAGGTTAAGTAAAGGCGGATCACTCTTGAATAGTCCTTGATGAGCGCCGATAATAACCACGGAATCCCAGGAATCTTTGCAGTTCTTTTAGATTTTGGGCTGTGGCCAGGTGGTCAAGGCCTCAACTTTACTTGGGTCGGCCTCTATTCCTCGGTGGATACTATGTGTCCCACATACTTTACTGATGTTTGAAGAATTGACACTTATCAATGGACAGTTTAAGGCCAAAGTCCTCCAGTCGGTCCAATACCTTAAATAATCTGCTCTCATGTTCCTCCAGTGAGCTGCCAAACACAATAACATCATCTAGGTATACCAGGCACTCTAGTAAGTTCATGTCCCCACTGCGCTCCATCAATCGTTGAAAAGTGGCTGGGGCACCTGAAATCCCTTGAGGCATCCTCATGAATTCATAGAAGCCAAGCGGACAGATAAAGGCCGTCTTCTCACGGTCCTCTGGGGCCATCGGGATCTGGTAGTACCCACTGCGGAGATCCAGCACAGAGAACCACTTGCTCCCGTTTAGGCAGTCAAAGCATCCTGAATGCGGGGCATTGTGTACTGATCAGGATTATCCGCCGGTTTAGGTGCGATAATCCACACACATCCTACTGTTCCATTCTTTTCCTCACTACCACAATGGGGGAAGCATAAGGGCTTCTGGATTCTTGTATTACACAGCAGCTAACATCTCTTGCAGATGCCGTCTCCATCATCTATGTCAGCAGGTGCAGGCGTCGAGACCTCTCACGAAATGGTCTTTCGTCATGCAGCGGATATTGTGCTCAGCTCCTTGCACGCATCCACATCCCATTCCTTTAAAGAAAACACCTGGTCTCTCTGGGCAAGCTTCTCACTGATCCTCACTTTCCATTCAGCTGGCAGCGAGAGTCGCCGAAATCAAACAAGTCAGGCGTTACTCTGTCATTCTTCCTTGAACTCTTGCTGCTGGGTAGCACTGCAGTGTCTGCACAATGCACATTAGCCAGGATGCAACCTCTATTTACTCGAATGTCTCTTTCAGACACATTATGAACTTGGACCATTACCCTTCTGGCATAAGCATGGGCTCTAGCGGGCAAAATACTAGGCTTGACCAGCAGTCCCTCTGGCAATTTTCCATCGCCTGGTGCATCCAACATTAATATTTTATTCTTAACATCCTTTCTGATACGGACCTCTCCTGTAAGGTACACTGGGCATTTGGCGCCAGGATCAGAGACTCAGGATCCTTCTTCCATACAATTCCGACCGGTTCCTCTGGTTCTGTTTTTTCAGCATCTCTCTGTGCCTCATAGGCCTTCTTAATTAAAGCCGGAACTCTTAAAGCTCTACTAGTCTTTGACCCCTGTTTTTCATAACACAACTGTGCCAGCCTTCCGAACATATGAGCATTTGTTCCAATCAACAAAGGGACACCATCATACAGTCCAGTGGAGGGACACACTAAGGCTAGGGTCTCTACTTGTTTGGCCACTCCAGCCACGGAGGTGGGGAAAGACAGCCAAATTTGGATATACCCGGAATAGGGGTAGGCCTTCTCACTTAACCCCCATACATGCAGTCCTTCTAATGGTTGTAAGGGTACATCTGACAAATGCTTCTGATACCAATCCTGGAACATAATTGTCACTTGGGAGCCACTGTCTAATACAGCTCTTGTAGACACTCCATTCACCTTTACAGTGGTCTCCATGGAGGGACCCACTATTCTGGACCAGTCTGGAGGCGGTAGTGGGGGCCTGGGCAACTGACCTTGCCACAAGGGCGTGAATTAGCATTTTGGTGCCCTCACTGGGATCATGTCGTGCACCTCTTAACCACTGATTTCTTCTCAAGCTCTCCTTGTAGCCTATATGCAACTTTGTCAGTGTCTTTTGGGGACTGGCATTCCCTTTCATGTGCCCATCCTTCCCACAATTATAGCAAAACATACTTTCTGGAGTTTGAGCTGGCCGAGGCGTCACACTGGGAGCCAGGGCGGGGTATTACTAACTGGAAACCTGGGTGCCATCTCTGTCTGCGACGTGATAAGCATTTGGAGACATCTCGTCAGTTTCTCCACTTCCATGGTCAAGGAATTGAGTTTGGAGCTGTTATCAGCAGGGATACATGGGTGGGTACCCCACCCCCATGAAGATGCAGTCGGATTTAGGTCAGGGCCCGTACTTGCAGGTGTGGCCTTCATAAAGGGACTGTTTTGAATTCGGATCTCTCTCAACAGTTCGCCCCATTGTGGCATATCTTTTCCTTGTCAGAGCACTCATTGACTGTCAACCTCTGCCCTAGATTTCACTTGATGGGTCACCCTCAGTCACTCGGGTCGTAGCCACAGCTGTTGGTGCAGGTACCTCCCGAGGTCGCCTTTCTCAACTCCTCGAATTTCTCTCATTAACTCATCATAGGAGGTGGGGATTCCTGTCGATTTGCCAGGCGTAACTGAAGCAACAGCAGTTCTGAGAAGGGGCAGACTTAAGGATTCTGTCCAGTCTGGTTGGTCCAGTTCAATCGCTGGCAAACTACCCTTTCTGAGGCATTCTTGCAACAATTTTTCCAGCCGAGACATACACAGACAACAACTCCTTGGTACTGTTGTGCATTTCTTACTCTCCACCATAGGTCCTCATCAGAATCTGGGCTCCCATACACATTCTCCAAGGCCTCAAGATAGGCCTGTGCAGTCGCTTCAGGGTTACTGGCCCGTTTGCACGGATGGTAGCCAGAGCAGGACCTCGGAGGCTCTCACTAACCCTCTTTCACTTTTCACCTTCCGAGCATTGCCATTCTAGCACTTGGGGGCAACATAGTCTATCCAGGTCTCCCAGTCATCCTCCCTTGGGGGTGGGAGGGTGAGAGAAGATCCTCAACCTTGGTGAGTCGTGACTAATGGCAGGTGCAGAAATAGGAGTCTGCATTGGTTCAGCCACCATTACGGGCACTGGAGCAGGAGAGGGTGTTGGGGAGGAACACCCCAGGTGGCAAGAATAGTTTCTTCAAGTCCTCCACAGTTTTCCCTCTCCCAGCAACCATTCAGCAAATTTCTCCTCAAAGTTTCAGATAGTGGTGGGGGCTGATTCCCCCCTGGGTCTTACTGTCCTTAGTTATCACTCTCCAAGCAGTGAGGGCTCCCTCTGGGGTAATGGTCTGTGGCACTTTGGAGCTATCTATGGGATCCTTAAACTCTACTAGGGCCAGGAAAGTGTGGGTGAGCAGATTAGCATGCCGACCCACCACCACAGGGTTTGTAAACCTTCCACCTTGGAAAGTACTCCCTGCACAGTGTCCGTATTGATACCCAGGGGATGTCCAGGATAAGCATAGCATTTTGGGGGTCGATCTCCTCCCAGTACACCACTCCACCAGCGGTGCACAGCCACTTCTGTCAGGTACCCATTTTTTCTTAACAGTGGTTACGTAAATATGGCCACTAGAGGACACACAATCCCAGCGGTGAGCCTCCAAGATGTAACCCCTAGATGGCGCTATCCCAGGGCTACTACCCTGCCTGATTTGCCACTAACAGGTTGAGGGCCTGGATCCAATGGCGGTGCCTCCAAATAAGATAGGGTCCTTCAATGTCAGCAGGGCTCACTTGAGGTACACAAACCTCTTCACACATCCATATAAAAGAAAACACTATACCAGGCAGGCTGCATCTGTATCCCGATCGCAATTACTGCACAATACCGGGAGAACACACAGCAGATTCAGTTCCTGACAGACCGAGTGCAATTTTCAGCAATTCCTCCAGTCTTCTACAGGGTGAGCCTGGTTTCTACTCTTCAGAGATCCTTTGATTCTTTTCACAGGACAGTTCAGTCTAACAAGCTGTTACACAAGCTGCAGACCGGAACTCTGGGCCTTACACGTTTTTTGACTAAAACTGCACTGAAAAGCACAGGGCTCCTTCCTTCTTCACTGCAAAGCTCAACTGAAACTCCAACCGACAAAACCGGGCACTTCCTTTGAGTTCCTCCCAGTTCTTGACTGGATTGGCTGTCACTCACAATAGACTGCTGCTGTTGGTCCAAAAGGCACTGAAGTCTAAACTACATCTCCAAGAGTCACTGCCCATACAATCCTCTTGTGGCTGGCTCAGATTATGAGTCAAGTTCTGATTCGTCAAGGCACCATTTTAGAGCTAGCTTACCCCACACTGATTGGTCCAGTTCAGCAGTTCAAAACTAGAATGGGGAACTAGCAGACACAGTTCTGACTGCAAAGAAAGCAGGTTAGACAAACTGTAATTTCATTATTACTCTAAATAATTTCTGGCAAACAGTTACATCTTTCAGATAGGTTCCCTTTGCACTCTAGTGACTGCAAAAATGAAGTGAATTGGCAGCAGCTTGAGTGGTACTCAATCAAAGAAACACACAGTCCCCATACAAACTAATTATGTCTGCAAGCAGACAGCTCTTAAAGAACAGTACCAGAGGTTCTAAAACACTCACTGATAAATGGCTTAAATGCCAAACACCATTCAGGCTTGGAGCATTCAAGCAAGCTCCTGGAAATCTTTTAGGAACCCCCATTTGCAGGGGGGTTACAGTTGAAACCTTTAAATATGTAAAAGGGCTCAATACAGTAGATGGAGGGAGTCAGCTGAGGAGGAAGGAGGGAGCCAGAACTAGAGGACACAGACTCAGATTGCAAGGAAATAGGTTCAGGGGCAATGTGAGGGGGTGCTTCATCACAGAGAAGGTGGTGGAGCCCTGGAACAGACTGCTGGATGGAGTGGTGGGAGCTGAGATGATGGAGGAATTTAAGAGGGCATGGGACAGGCATATGGGATGGAGTATGGGGGAGGGTGGGAGTGGGGAGGGTTGGGCAGACTAGATAGGCCTGAAGGGCCCTTTTCTGCCATCAAATTTCCATGATTCTATGAACATGGCACCGTTTACTGCAGCTGAAAAGCATGGCTTAACTCAGTATAAGGGCACACACCCTGTCCGAAAAGGAAGGGCAGCTGTACTGTAGCCTCCTGCTCCTGTGTTTTGTGGACCTCCCTGATTGCCTGTTCTATGTTTATTTAGTAGCTCCCTAATAACCTAGTGAACCCCTTCCCCAATTGCCACGTCTATCTAGGTGGGTGCAGTATCTCCTGTGGGCCATATGCAGCTTTGAACAGTGTCGGCACAGAATGTATCACCATCCTCCACATTTCCTCAATGGTTCCCCACTTGAGGTTGTGTCATCCTTCAAGCACGTCCATGTGTGGTTAGAGAGCAGAGTCAACATCTCGGTTCACATCAATACCACCCATGCCAAGCTCTGCCCTAGGCTCTATGTCCTGTACCACCACAAGCAATGTCTCTCTCCACTGGTCCACCAGGAATTAGTCACCAGATTGGTTCTCCCAGTCTTTGACTGTGTGGATGTGGTCTATGGCACTGCCCCGTAAACTTCCCTGAGTAGACTGGACATCCTCTGCAATGCCTTCTGCTACTTTACTACAGACTCGCCTTCTCACACCCACCACTGCTCCCTTTGCTCCTCCCTATCCATCCCCCTCACTCCCCACATGTAACCAGTTCCACGGTGCTTTCCTCATCCCTAAATACCGGATTGGATCACACCTCTCCTACCTATTCAATTTCATTTCCCCATCCCCTATTCCTCCTTCTTCTCCTTGAACTCCAGAGATCAGTACACTTTCTCCTTCCTTCACCCTCACTCAACAGCTAGGAAATCTGCTTTCTCATACTGCCTCCCCTCCTCTCCCCTCTGGAATCAGTTTCCCTCCACCACCTGTCTCCCTCCCTCCCTCAGACACCTCTCCACTCATTGTTCCTGCCAACACTCTTTCTGAGCCGTTCCTTACCTCACCCTTCCCAACCTCTCAGCACTGGTTTCAGAGCCCATTATCTGGGTTCCCTGCACTTTCTGATTTTTACCTTATTTAGCACCTTTGCTTTTGATTTTTGTACATTGTTTATTTGGTACCCAGTTGCTGTAAATTACTGTCTGTACTGTACTTGTCATGTCGTTTATCTTGTAACTTGCGAACATAGCAAATTGCCAGCAGATGCAGGCCATTCAGTCTATCTGGTCTTCCTCGAGTGTGTAGCACTTAGTCCATAGACTGCAGCTGCCCCCACCTCCCTCATATGCCCTCCCCTATCTCCCACTCCCTCCTGATTTGTACCTCTCCTTTGAATCTGTCCCACCCCCTCTTGAAGCCCCCAACACTCTGCAATGATATAACTTCCTCTGGCAGAGCGTTCCACCCTACCACCACCCTTTCTGTGAAATAGTGCCTCCGCAGTTCCCTCTTGAACCTGCCCCCTTCCAGCTTCATAGAGTGTCCCCTGGTTTCCCTTCCACCTTTCAGATTGAACATACATCTGGTGTCTACTTTGTTCAAACCCTTCAGGAACCTGAAGGCCTCAATCATATCCCCTCTCTCCCTTCTTTCCTCCAGGAAATACATATTGAGCTCTCTCAGTCTCTCCTCTATGGTCTGTCCCCCAGCCCCAGGATCATTTTTGTTGCTCTGTGCTGTACCCCCTTCAGTAGTTTGATGTCCCTTTTCAAGTGGGGCACAAGAATTGCACACAGTAGTCTAGGTGTGGTCTCACCAGGGACCTGTACTGGGGCAAGATGACTTCCCCAGTCCTAGAAGTAATCCCCCTTGCAATGCACCCTAGCGTCCTGTTTGCCTTTGCTGCTGCCTTCCTGCACTGATCAGAGTGGTTCATCTCCCCAGTTACCAGCACTCCCAGATCCTTCTCCTCCTTGGATTTTGTTAAATGGACACCCACCAGCCAGTAATTGTGTCCTGTTTTCTTGCTTCCTAAATGCATCACTTTGCACTTCTTGGCATTGAAACCAAGCTGACAAGTGTGAGAACATTCCTCCAGTTTCATCAAATCCTCCTGAAGTAGTTTTGCTCCCTCTTCCCTATCTACTTCGGCACAAATCTTTGTATTATCTGCAAGAAGACTAATCTTACTCTTAATCCCCACTGCAATGTCTACTATAAAAATGTTAAACAGAACTGGTCCCAGCACTGAGCCCTGTGATACACCACTTGTTACTGCCCTGGGTTCAGATGCCTCTCCTCCCACTACTACCTTCTGCTGTCTATCCTGCAGCCAGTTCTTGACACATCTTACCAGTTTCCTCCCTGCTCCCAGACTCCTCAACTTGCAGGTCAGCCTACCTTGTGGGTCCGAGTCAGAGGTCTTGCTGAAATCCAGGTACAAGACATCCACCGCATGTCCCCTGTCCAGTGCCCTTGTAACCCAGTTGTAAAAATCAACCAAGTTCATCTGGCAGGATCTGCCTGAGGCAAACCCATGCTGCCTGCTGTGCTGGAGATTGTTATACTCAAGAAATTGCACCAGTCTTTCCTTGAGGATTGTCTCCATCAGTTTTCCCACAGTTGCAGTAAGGCTTACCGGTCTGTAATTCCCTGGTTCATCCTTGGCCCACTCTTATGGAGAGGTACCACATGCACTTCCCTCCAGTCCCTGGCATTGCACCCCAAGTTCAGAGAGAAAGGGTCCTGAAGGAACTGGAAGTAATAAGAGTTGATAAAGCAATTAGGCCAGATGGGGTGCACCCCAGGGTCCTTAAAGAACTAAGAGAGGTGGTGGCTGAACCTCTGGCTATCCTGTTTAGCCGATCACTGGAAACAGGGAAGGTACCCAAAGACTAGAGGACAGCAGATGTAGTCCCCTTATACAAAAGTGGGAACAAAGAGGAAACAGGGAACTACAGACCAGTCAGCCTCACCTCGGTAGTGGGGAAGATCATGGAAGCACTACTGAAGGAGAGATTGGTGGAACATCTGGTTGTCAATGGACTACAGGACCCAAGGCAGCATGGTTTCACCAGGGGAGTCATGTCAGACCAACCTCGATGGATTTTTGACTGGGTGACTGAGGAGGTGGATCAGGGAGGGCAGTGGACATGGCCTATCTGGACTTCAGCAAGGCCTTTGACACTGTGCCACATGAAGACTATTACACAACCGGGGAATATGGGTGTAGGCAGGACAGTGGTGTGGTGGGTAGGTAACTGGCTGGGTGGCAGGACACAGAGGGTGGTGGTAAATGGCTGTCACTCCACAGAGGGAAGAGTGACCAGTGGGGTACCACAGGGATTAGTGCTGGGACCGGTCCTAACATACTAACATACTATTTGCCAGCAGATTAGGCCTTATGGTCTATCGAGTCTGCTCGAACCTCAGATCCCTAGTTGGGTGCCAAGGCCCTCCCACCTCCTTGTGTTCCAGAAACCCCTATCATCCATCCCCACCCCCCTGGGACAGGCCATCATCTGATACATCCACTTTCTGTGTCTGTCCCACCCTCTCTTGAAGCCCTCCACTGTGGATCTCTGAACCAGCTCGCCAGGCAGTGCATTCCAAGGGTCCACCACCCTCTCAGTGAAAAACCTCCTCCTCTTTCCCCTCACCCTTCCACCTTCCAACTTCAAACCATGCCCTCTGGTGATACCTCCCGCTTTAGTCTAAAGATCCCCTCCATGTTTACCCTATTTATTCCCTTGAGGTACTTGAAGACCTCAATCATGTCCCCCTGTCTCCTCTCCACCAATGAAAACAGGCAGAGCTCCTCAAGTCTGTCCTCATACATCAAATCCCTAGCCTCGTATCATCTTAGTTGCCCTCCTCTGTACCCTCTCCAGGAGCTGTATGTCCTCTTCAGTGTGGTCTCAGTACTGTACACAGTACTCAAGGTGTGGTCTAACCAGTCCATTGTACAGCGGCAGAATCACTTCCTTGCTCCTAGAGGTGATCCCCTCAGATGCATCCCAACATCCTGTTTGCCTTGCTAGCCGCTCTCCTGCACTGCTCAGAGTTATTCATACATGCATCCACCATGACCCCTGGGTCTTTTTCCCCTATTGAGGCCTCCAGTGCCTCCCCTCCCAGGGTGTACCTGTGTTTAGGGTTTCTCCGCCCAAGGTGTAGCACCTTGCACTTGGTGATATTGAAATTTAATTTCCATGTGTGAGCCCAGCTTTCCAGGGTGTCCAGGTCCCCTTGCAGGACCAACCTCCTTCTTCTCCCTCAACTACTGCTCCCATCTTGGAGTCATCAGTGAAGAGACTCATTTCACACCCTATACCCTCCCTGATGTCCGATATGTATGCATTAAACAGGATTGGACCCAGGACCGAGCCCTGCGGTACCCCACTACCAACCTCTCTAGGGTTGAGAGCTCCCCACAGACCACTACTCTCTGGATCGTCCAGCTAGCCAGTTTTCAATCCATCTGACCATCAAGGCCTACTACTAACCCCATCAGTTTCTGCACCAGACCATTGTGGGGGACAGAGTCAAACGCCTTGCTGAAGTCCAAGAATAATACATCCACAGGCTTTCCCAGTCCAGTTCTGATGTTACCCATTCGTAGAACTCCAAAAGATTGGTTTGACATGATCTACCTAGCACAGACCCATGTTGCCGACTATCCAGACCTCCCACCTCCTTCAAGTACACCCCCAATCGTTCCTTTAATATACTCTCCATTAATTTTCCCACCACCAAGGTCAAACTGATGGGTCTATAGTTACCTGGTACTTCCCTCGACACCCCTTTATGGATTGGCACCACATGTGCCTCTCGCCAATCCCTAGGTACCCTCTCTGTCTCAAGTGACCTGTTGAAGAGCTTCATCAGGGTGCAGCCAATATAGTCTGCCAATTCCCATAGTACTCGGATGAATGCCATCCGCCCAGGAGATTTGTCTTCTTTAGGCCTTGAGGACTAACCACACACTTTGGCGGAGATAGCATCATCCGTCCTCCACCTTACTGGCCTTTTTATCCTTATCCAGATGTGACACCCCTGGGGTTCCTCTCCCTCCCTCTTGCTCCATTTCTGTTGCTTCCCTGATCCCACTCACTGCTGCTTCTATCCCATCGTGCCTTGCTTTGTAGATATCCCATCCCCCTCCCTAGTGAACACAGAGGCAAAGTACTCATTAAATACCTCTGCCTGGTCCCTCGCCTCTTCCACCCACCCTCCTTCTGATCTCAATCTGCTGAGATGGCCCTTAGTTTTTCTCCTCTCCCTAATGTACCAGAAGAACCCCTTTTCCCCTCCATGTATCCCCGTGCCAGCCGCTGCACTTTACTGGACTTTGCTCCCCTCACCATCCGGGTGACGTTTCTAGATGCAAGATGGTACATCTCCTTATCTCTATCCTCACTTGTTGTTTTATATTTTTTGTAGGCCGTCTTCTTTTCTCTGACCACTACCTGTACCTCACTGGACCACCAGCATGGTTTATGTGACCTTGCTCCCTTACGTTTCAACTCAGCGCAAATCCTGACTGCCTCAAGAAGTCCCGTTTTATGACCTCCATCTCTTTTCCACACTTGTCATTGATGTAATCCTTCAAGTGATACTTGAGAATATTTCCCATGCCCACAAAGTCTGCCCCTGAAGTCCACTGCCAGTGTCCTAGATCTCAGCCCCTTTCCCCATGCTTATTTGAAACCAGACAGTATTGTGGTGGCTCCCCAGTCAGGGGTCCTCTACAACCAGGTCCTTTACCAGATCTGCCAGAACCACGTCCAGGACATGCCTCCCTGTGGGCTCCATCACATGCTATGTTAAGAACACATCCTGGAAACCGTCCAGCAGCCTCTACTCCTTGGCCACCTTAGAGGACATGGTTCCCCAGTTGTACCTGGCATTGAGTCCCCATCAACACCACTCCTTCCCTTTTGGTCCACACTGGGCAATGATGTTGTCCAGCAAACCAACCTCTAGAACATCATCACCTATTCAACATCTTCATCAGTAACATTGCACAGGACCTAGAAGGCAGAATTTCACTGTTCGCTGATGACACAAAGCTCTGTAACAGAGTAGATACACCAGAGGGTGTAGACAGAATGAGAAGGGACCTGCAGAAACTTGAAGAATGGTCAGGGGTTTGGCAGTTGAAATTCAATGCAAAGAAGTGCAAGATAATGCATATGGGGCACAAAAACCCTGGCACAATATATCAGTTGGGGGATGAGGATATAGCATGCACCAAGCAGGAAAGGGATCTTGGGGTTATCATCTCTGATTACCTCAAGGTAGGGAAACAGTGTGACAAGGCAGCAGGTAAAGCAAATAGGATGCTGGGATGCATAGGCAGGGGCATCACCAGCAGGAAAAGGAGGTCATAATTCCACTATACAAGACACTAGTGAGGCCCCACCTGGAGTACAGTGTACAGTTCTGGAGACCATACCACGTAGGACATAGACAGGGTAGAGAAGGTTCAGAGGAGGGCAACAAAGATGGTGCATGGATTGCATCACAAGTCCTATGAAGACAGGTTGAAGGAACTGAACATGTACTCCCTGGAGGAGAGGAGGGAGAGGGATATGATAGAGACATACAAGTATCTTACAGGGAGGAACAGGGTGCAGGAATACACTATTTTTAAGCGAAAAAGATGTTCTAGGACTAGAGGACATGGGATGAAGTTGGAGGGAGGACGATACAGAGGAAACGTGAGGAAGAATTTCTTCACAGAATGGGTGGTGGACAAGTGGAACACCCTGCCGGAGGAAGTGGTGGGGGCTGAAACAATCATGGATTTAAGAATGCATGGGATAGACATAAAGGATTTCTGGAGGTCAGGGGTAAGGGGCAACAGACTTCTAGGAAAACATAAACTGAACTTACAAGCTCAAATGGGCAGACTGGGTGGGCCATAGGCCCTTATCTGCCGACACTGTCTATGTATCTATGTATCTAGAGGTATTGAACAGGTTCACCAATTGCCTTGCCAGGACCTCTGCCAACTCTCTCAGCACCCTGCGGTGGACTCTGTCTGGGCCAGGTGCCTTGTCCACCTTCAGGGACTTTAGGCCCTCCCTCACCCTTTCTACCATAATTTCCCCATCCAGGGTTGCTTCTCCTTCACCCTCTCCCACCTCGCCTTCTTCTCAGGCACGGCCCATCCTCTCCTTGGTGAAGACTGAACAGAAGTATTCATTAAGTACTTCTGCCTGCTCAGCCCCCTCTTCTACCCATCCACTTCCCCTCCTAATCCTAACAATATGATCCTTGCTCTTCTTCTTCTCTGTAATATATCTGAAGAAATCCTTTTCTCCTTCTTTGATCCCCTGTGCTAACCTCCGTTCCCTAGCCGCCTTTTCTGCCCTTACCACTCTGCTCACTTCTCTGGATTTCTTCACATATTCTTCTCTGTCTTCTGCCCTGTTGGATCTCTTGTAGATCCTAAATGCATTTCTCTTCTCCCCCACCTTCTCCACTACCTCGCTACCCATCCAGCTTGGTTTCTTGGTCCTGGCTTTCTTGCTCTGGCTCTTGACACAAGTTTTAGTGGCTTCAGTCAGTCCTGCCTTGATGACTGCCCTTTTTTGTTCCGAGTCCATTTCTGGGTGGATGCCTGCCATATGACTTTCCAGTATTTGTCCCATCCTGCCAAAGTCTGCCCTTTTGAAGTCCAGTTTTTGTAGTGGCTACTTCCCTATCCAGATTGATTGAGAACTACACTGTGCAGTGGTCACTGCTTACCAGAGGTTCCTCCACCCATACATCCCTAACCTGTTCACCATCCTCCAGTACCAGGTCTAGTATAGTCCCCTCCCTCATTGGCTCCACTACCCTCTGGTTAAGGAAGCCATCCTGGAACGCTTCCAGGAGGATCAGTTTCCTGGTGCAAGTGGTTGCTGGAATGCTAAATCCACCCCGGTAGATTAAAATCTCTCACCACCACTATGCTCCCTTGCCACTATGTCTCCTTATCTGCTCACCCAGTTCTCTGTCAATGTCCTCCTTCTGGGCCAGAGGTCTATAAACAACCCCAGACAGATCTTGGTCCTTTCTGGTTTTGTAGTTGCAGTCAGATTACTTGACCTGCCTCCTCCCTTTCCTCCTGATTACATCTGATCCCTTCCTTAACATAAATGCCAATCCCCAGCCTTCCTTTATCTCTGTTCCTCCAGAATAGTTTGTACCCTGAGATGGTTGGGTCCCAGCCATGGTGCCTGGTGGCTTCTCATCTCAGCAATAGCAGCTATGTCCACCTCACCCTCTGCCATTAATGCCTGCAACTCTGCCAACTTATTCCCCAGGCTCCTAACATTTAGTGAAACCATTCTCCATGCTGCTCTTAGCCTTTCTGCTTCTTTACCCTTCACTTCAACCCCTATTTCACCTAAGCTCGTATCTATCCCAGTGGTGGGGGGAGCTCCATTTGACCCCCTCTCCTGGTGATTCCCAGCTCCAATGCCTCCTCCCACCTAGTTTAAATGATATCTCTTATTGATGAAATCTCCCAGCTTCTGCTTCCCCACCTGGGACCCTGCCCTGCTGAGGTGTAACCTATCCCCTGCATAAAGATCTGTGTTACCCATGTGCTACCCCAGTCCCCCATGAATCCATACCCCTTGGACACACACCACTTCCCACAGCCACTTGTTGAAGTCACTGTTTCTTCTCTTCCTGTCTGTACTAGCCCTTGGCACTGGCAGAACTTCTGAGAATGCTACCGTTGTTCCCTCTTTGCTGCATAGTTTCCCCACTTCCCTGAAGCTGTCTTGTACCTTCTCTATCCTTCTCCCTTCCAGATCATTTGTTCCCAGGTGCACCACAATATGCGGCTTCCCCTCCACCATCCCCACAAATCTGGCCATATGCTGCCCCAGTCTACTTGTTGTCATGCCTGGCATGCATTCTACCCAGATGTTACTTTTTCTGGCACCCTCCCCATCTTATACCCTTAAGTATAGAATCCCCTAGAATTAGGACTCGCTGGCGCTTATCCTGCTCATCCTCTTGTTGACCATCACTCCCCTGCCCCCTAACTTGTGAGACTCTCTCATCCCCCTGTCATGCCTCACCTTTGCCTCCTCTAACCTTTGCCCTATCTTCTCCCCCCCTCACAAATATGACCGAGGTTCTGATCTCCACCTGTGAACTATTTTCCTTCTGTGGAACCTCCCCTTCACATTCATTTGTTGCTCCATCCACCATGCTATGACCTCCTCTGCTATTACTTCCCAACGTCTTCCCTGAAATGTGGCTCTCCCCCACTCTGACTCCCCTCCTCTCCCTATTCTTAGTCTTCCCTGGGCTGCCTGCTGCTTCCCTTGTCCTCTTGTCTCCTTGTTCCTTACTTCCTTCCAGAGACACTGCATCTCCTCGCTGAGCTCCCATGCCACTGTGTCTTCTTGGTGTACTGCCTACTGCCTCTGTGCTATGTAACCTTTCCTCTGTAGTGTCCTCTCACTGCTCCTTCACTGTAACTTCCCTCCTCTCTGCTTCCTGGCCTTCTGGACTGGCCAACCCTGAGAATCTGTTTGCCGTGCCAATCTCCTTTCCACTAATGAGTCCAGTCCCCCTTCCCCCAGGCCAGTATCTTTGCTCCGACCCAGTCTTAGTCATGCCCCTGTTCCGGACCCACCTTCAGTCATCACTTCCTTCCCTAGGCTGCACCCACTTGTGCGGTCCTCCTGCTGTCCCACCCAGTTCCCCTTAACTGTGCCTGTTCGAGCTCTTTTGAATGCCTCATTAGTTTCCTCCTGGTTGTGTTCCTCCTAGTCTGCTCCTCTATGCATCCAGTTCCTCATCAACCACCCTATTTCCTGCCTGAGCTGGCCCATCTGCCAACACACCCTGCAGCCTCCTACCCTCCAAGCCACTCCCAGGAATATGGCTGCTCCACATTCTTGGCAACATGCAACCCTTCCCATTGCCCACCCTAACTGACTGCCCCTGCACATCCTCTCCTCCCTTAACCTGGTCCTACCCCACTCCATGGACCCCTTCCCCCACCTTGAACTCCCCATGTCTGTAATGGATATATGTGGCCCTCTCAGTTAGGCTCTTCTCTGTCTACCAGCGTGTCCTGCTGCCTGGTGTCCTCCCTGCTGACGCCCTGCAGATGCTACTCAAGATACTACACTCCTGCTTTGTGGCACTCACACTTTAGATCGCTACAGCTTCAGGGTCCCTTGGTCCCCTTGAAATATAAGTGGATCCCAGCCCCACTATTGGCTGGTCTGAGTCACATGACCACCCCTCCCCACCTGTGTATTTACAACCTCTCTCCCTCAGTTAAATGCGGCCCCCCCCAGCCAAGAGAAAATCATTTGTTCGGAACTTGTACTGTTGAAATCACACAGCACACATTCCCATCTCATGAAATGCTAGCTCAATCCTAAAGGAAAACAAACAGCACAGAGAAAGTACTTCATATCAGCCTGGTTTGTATTTCTTTGCAACTGCACTCTCCAATCCCATATCCCCAGGTCACAGCTGGAAACGAGTCTTGGCTCAGTATGAGTCCCCAGCCAATGTACTGGTAATTGGTGGAGATCCAGCTAATGGAGACACCCACATGTCTCTAAACAATGAAAAAATTCAAGATTAGCAGCTCACCCCAAGCACTTTCATAAACTCCAGACTGCTTGTCTCATTGGGGTGCTACCAGTTATGGCATACATAGGATAAAACAAAACTTACTGCATAGAACGTAGAAATTATCAGCAGATAAGGACTGCTAGGTCTATCAGTCTGCCGTGAGCCCTATACATTGTATGTGACCACTGACTCTATGTGATCAATGGCTTGTCATTACTTCCTCCCCTCTCAGGCTTCCCTTGTGCCTGTCCCAAGCATGCTTAAACCCCTCCACTGTGCTTGCCACCACTACCTCCTGTGACAGACCATTCCATATGTCGACCATCCTTTCTGTGTAGAAAAACTTCCTCACATTACCTCTTAATCTACCCCCCTCCAATTTCATATTGTGCCCCCTTGTTCTAGTACTTTTTCTACACTGGAAAAGCTCCCCTGCCTGCACCTTGTTTATGCCCTTAAGACACTTGAAAGTTTCAATCATGTCTCCCCATTGTCTTCTCTCCTCCAGTGAGTACACATTGAGGTCCCTTAGTCTTTCCTCATATGTTTTGTGGTGTAAGCCCTGCACCATCTTTGTTGCCCTTCTCTGGATAGTCTCCACCTTATCTATGTCCTCGCACAGGTGTGGTCTCCAGAACTGCATGCAGAACTCCAGGTGAGGCCTTACCAATGTTTTATACAAAGGCATTTCCACCTCCCAACTCCTGCTAGTGATACCTCTGCCTATGCACCCCAGCATACCACTGGCCCTCCTTGCTGCCTTTGTACACTGCTTTGATACCTTAAGGTCATCAGAGATGATAATCCTTAGGTCCCTTTCCTCCTTGGTGACAGTCAGCTCCTCCTCCAACCTGTAGTTCTCTCCAGGGTTCCCTCTACCCAGTTGCATTATTTTGCATTTCTTTGCACTGAACCTCATTTGCCACATCTCTGACCATCTTTCAAGTTTCACCAGGTCCCTCTTCATTTTCTGCACCCCTTCTGGAGTATCCACCCTGTTGCAAATCTTGGTGTCATCTGCAAACAGGCAGACCTTTCTTTCTAGCCCCTCTGCAATGTCACTAACAAAGACATTGAACAGAACTGGTCCTAGTACTGATCCCGTGGTACCCCACTGGTCGCCCCCCTCTCCCAGAGTGTACTCCATTTACACACCCTCTTCTCAGTCTGTTAACCAGTTCCTAACCCAGTTTACCACCTTGTCTCCCATGTCCAGATTACCCATCTTGTTAATCAGCCTTTTATGTGGGCGTGTTGAAAGGTTTGCTGAAATCGAGGTAGGCGACATTCATTGCCTCCTGATTAATATCCCTTGTCACCCAATAAAAAAAACTATTAGATTTGTTTGATGTGACCTTCATGCTGTGAATCCATGTTGCCTGAGATCCTGTGCACCACTGGATTCCAAATGTGTCACTATCCTTTCTTTCAGCAGTGTCTCCATGATCTTTCCCACCACTGAGGTGAGGCTGACTGGCCTGTAGTTCCTCGCCTCATCCCTACTGCCACTCTTGTGCAGTGGGACTACATGTGCCCTCCTCCAGTCCTCTGGAATGACACCCGTGTTAAGTGACTCTGTGAACAGGGCTGCTAGAGGCGCTGCTAGTTCCCTTCGCAGCTCCTTTAATATCCTCAGGTGAATGCCGTCTGGCCCCATCGCCTTATCCACCTTCAGCTTTGTGAGTTCTTCCAGAAATCTCTCCACTGTGAATGGACTGGTGTTCACTTCTCCCCCATTGTCTCTGTATCCAACTGTGGTCCGTGATCCACCCTCCTTAGTGAATAACAAGCGGAAGTATTTGTTCAGTATTTAGGCCTTGTACAGATCCCCCTCCTTACACTCTCCCTTCTCCCCTTTGAGTCTCACAATCCCTCCCCTGTTTTTTCTTCTTTCACTAATGTACCTGTAAAATGCCTTATCCCCTTTGTTTACAGACTCTACTAAGCTCTCTTTTGTCTACGCCTTTGCTCTTCTAACAGCCTTCCCTGCTTCTCTTAGACATGTACACTTAGGGCTGTCACTCCAGACACAGGACAGCCCACAGGACACAGAAAAGATACCAAAGCCTGATGCCCCTCCTTTCCCTAGAAGCCTTCCAGAGTCCCTTCCCCTGCTAGGTTTCTGAGTATGGAGATGGCCCCACTTGAGTGGGTCCAATACAGTACTCTGTCAGCCTTTCCATTAATCGTGTTTCCATTAATTTCCCCACCACTGAGGCGAGGCTCATCAGCCTATAGTTGCTAGCCTCTTCCCTGCTACTACTCTTATGTAGGGTGTCACATTTGCTCTCCTAAAGTCCTTTGTAACCATGCTTGATTCCAGTGAGCTGTTAAATAAGGTCATCAGAGGGCAGCCAGCATCCTCCTGAGTTCTGTTAGTACCCTTTGATGTACTTCTAACAATCACACAGGAGTGTGGTGTGCGTATTTTATGGAACACATACAAACAGAGGTGAGAAAGAATAAGTGCCTCAACTGGGACTTGAACCCAAGCCACCTGGAATACCATTCTGATTGCGCTAACCATCTGCACTACTGAGACAACTGGAACCTGGGCTGTCACCGAGCATATCACTCTTTCTCAAATGCACAACCCAACTGCAACACAAATATTTACTTCTAACAATCATACAGGAGTGGCTTGGGTTCAAGTCCCAGCTGAGGCACCTATTCTTTCTCACCTCTGTTTGTATGTGTTCCATAAAATATGACACACCTGTCGGACACTGGATGGAACATATATAATCTCTCAATATGCAACAGCTAGAATTCATTATGTATTGGAAAATCTGCAGCCAGTTTTGAGGGTGGCAAGGAGATTTCTTTGGTGGGACAGATAACAGGATTTATTTGTGCTTCCCTGTGATGGGTAGGCATGTTTACTGGAGATCAGGTAAAATATATACCTCATCCCCCTACAGGGCCAAAACCGAGGAGCTGAGGGTTTGAAAAAAAAGGCAGGGAGGGAAGAAATGGATTCTTATTTATTTAGTTGTTTTTAACCAGGTATAGCACACTAAGCTGAAAGCTTTTTACAGGAGCGACCTGGTAGCACAAGGAGGTTAAGTGACTTGCTCAGGGTCACACAGTATGCAAGTGGAAGCTGTGGGATTCAAACCCAGGTCTGGTCTGCTGGATGTTACCACATTTGCTGCTCAGAGCCTTAGATCACTGTGCTATACTGCCTACTGGATTCTTGACCCTGTCAAGGGTGGAGGTGAAGCAGCAGGAAGCATGTATATTCTTCGCAGATGGTGGAGGTGGAAAGGCCCCTCCAGAGTCAGTGGGCCCCCTAGTTTATTTATTTATTTAGTTTTGTTGACTGGGAAAGAAGGAATAGACATTTCTGCCTATTTTCAGCCTTGTCCCAGGGGAAGAGGATACAGATGGATGCCACCTGACATTGAACCAGATAAAGCTGTTATGGGCCTCTTTTAGTGATCTTTTAATTTTTATTTTGGATTTTTGCTTACCCAGTAGGGTACACTAGGCATATAAAGGCCCAATTGCAGGTATGAACTGAAAGGTTACAGTAGACAAAAACAAGCCAATACATGAAACAAATATTAGCAAAGGCAAGCAATGTAACAGGGTCATGTTCATATCAGTATACAGAGCAAAACTAGAAGTGAAACCACAGGGTTTAAAACAGTTATATACATCAAAGAAGAAAAAGCTCCAGCAGTACAATAGTATTACATATGTAATGCCACCCTCAGATTAGGGGCTTGCCTTGTAGCCCGTTCTCCACTCCTGGTGTGGAGTGCCGCCTGATTGCCTGCAAGGTTTCCCCTACTTGTCCTGCTTCATCACCATGGTGAGAGGTCCACTTGTGCCCAGGTTCCCTTGTGTTGCTTCCATTTTCAGGATGTCCCCCAGAGATGCCTAAAGCCCCCGTCTGGGCCCTACATACTTGTCAGTTGTGGCAGGAGTCGAGAGGAGTCAAATGGTGAGCCGTCAGCATTGAGGCCAGCTGGTGTGCCCGTGCGCGTGCTGAGGGGCACGCTCCCTCTCTGACTGCACTTGCAGTCAACCTGTGGCTCCTCCGGTGGTCCTGGTCCCCAATAATTGCAGTGCAGGGTCCATTGACTTGATTGGCCCAGAGGGAACCACTAGTTTAAATAAATACCAAGTGCTGTGTGTGCTGGAGCAAGGGGTGGCCCAGCTAATTAATATTCATGAGCGGGTCGGCTCCTCAAAGGACTGCTCATTTGGTGGCTGCTGCAGAGAAAAGATAATATTGTAAATAAACATAATAATAGCAGCAGCTAACATGGACAATAAGCAGGAAATAAAAAAGGGGAAGTTAAAATAATCGTATTTTATCCTGCTGCACCAGTGACATGGGACTCAGATAATTTGCCTATAAGCTTTCTGGGGCACTTGAGTTTAGCAGCAGTGATGGGCTCTGGACTATAGCAAAATGTTTAATCTGGGCATTGATCTTCAGGGCACCCAAAGGCTACTGAACTGTGGGCAAACAACTAAATAAAGTAAATATTCTGGCTGCACTAGGATCTTATGTTTGAGACTCTGTAAATCTGCCTTGGGACAGTGTATCAGCAGACATTCTAGCGCAGCAACCACCAATTGGAAAGCCAAGATTTCAAGCCAGGACTTATGGGACTTTTGCCAAGTGCTTATGAGAAATGGCAAGGAATTAATTTCAGGTGCCAAAACTGGGAGCCAATTGTGCATCAAGTTAATAAATATACATTTTCTGGACTGTCAGGCAGGATCAGCCAGTCGTATGGGAACAGCAAATAGCTTCAGCCAATGGGGAGCCACAAAAGAGCCCCATAAAAGCCAGAGTTTTCTGGTTGTGTGAGCAGTTTGAGTGGGACCACCCCACAGCGATGGGGTCCCAGCCCCTTTGCCAAAAGATGGGCCTAGTGATCCAGTACAAGCCCCTCCATGGGGAAGGGGGCTTTCCTTCTGCCAAGAGACAAGTGGCTGCCAGCAGTGACAGTCGCTAGCCTGGGGATTGACAGAAAATGTCCTCCAGGGCTAGCCAGAGCCTTTCCATGTTGATGGAAAATGTGGGCCAGTAATCAGATGAAAGCCAGTTGTGAGAGAGCTGAACCTGCCTCAGTGGTGAGAGCGTTAATGAAAGCCTGAAACCTCAGAGAAAAGAAAGCCATTTCTGCAAACAATCTGAGTGAGTTAGTGTTTCTACTACAAGGTACAAGTTTTGAGAAGGTCTACAAGGGGCAGCAAAGCCCAAAGCATACTAATAGGGACTGTCTGCACCCTAAGCTTTAACTGAGGTGCAGAAAGGGTGGACATTTGCTTAATGACCAGGAAGGGTCAGTTCTTATATGAATGCATCTGATGTGCCAAGTAAGAATGTAAGGAACCTTTGGAAAAGTAGCAAACCTAGAGCATACTGATGAGCTTGTTTGTCTGCACCTAAGTTTTAAATAAAATGCCAAAGGGTTGGACATTGCCTTGTGACCAGAGAAGGTCCTGCAATGTATATAAATGTGTCTGATTTGTTAACAGCCTACAGGAAGAGGAATACCCAGAGCATGTGGCTCTTTCTGACTTTGCCTGGGCGGTCCAGTTTTTTGTCCGCGGGAGCTGTAAGTGCCAGTGAGGGCCACAAGGGACTGCATGTTGTATTGCTGAGCCTGAGAAAGCCACAGTAAACAAGTTTATTGCCAAGCGCAAGTGTTTGCGTCGAAAAATTCTATTGCGTCACTTTACTAACAAGCAAAGTCTGTGAAAGGGTAATGAGCAGAGCCTCAAGCTGAGTCCAGTGTGGTAATGACCATTGCGCTTTACGCTTCAGCTAACAAGGAAGATGAGAGTTTGCCTAAAAGATTGTGTCCAGTAGTCCATGTAGGAGCTATAACCTGGGCTCTGGTTGCACACACCATGAAGAAGTGTGGGTGTTGGGGACATGATAGAGGGGACATGATAGAAACTTTCAAGTACCTCAAGGGAATTAACAAAATCCAAGAGGGTAGCATCTTTCAAAAAAGAGGTGTGCAAGAACAAGGGGGCACAATTTGAAGATAGCGGGGGGACAGCTCAGAGGTAATGTGAGGAAGTATTTTTTCACTGAGAGGGTTGTGGATGCATGGAATAGCCTCCCTGAGGAGGTTGTGGAGTCAAGAACAGTGGGGGACTTCAAGAATGCATGGGACAGGCATTAGGCAGTCCTAGTGGGGGGTAGGAGGAAGTAAGCTGTTGGTTAACTAAGACCTGTAGCTTATCTGTTAGGTAGGAAAATGGGCAGACTAGGTGGGCCAAGCGGTCTTTATCTGCCGTCAAATTCTATGTTTCTGTTTCTATGGTGTTCATCCCTAAAATGCCTGGGAGTGCACCATGGTTATAAAGTTCAAGCTGACTGGAAAAAGGGTTATGTCTGCCATGGCCAAATGGGGCATATGGAAAGAAAGTGACTAAACTATAACTGTGATGATTGCGTAAATGTGCTGAATGTAGACTTCAGGAATCTATATGCTGAATGTAAAAGACCGAGTTACCAGACTGGCTGGTCTGCCTTAAGGAGTGATTTCAGCCCAAGTAGGGCACTGCAACCAGAAGTTAAAACTGAGTTTTTCCTTTTTGTAAAGCTGTAAGATTCCCGCAGCCAGTTTCTGGTTCCTGGCTGTAAGTTTGCATATATCTTAACCTTTGGAGTGAGAGTCCACCTTCTGAAACTGCTCAGACTTGCTTGTACAGCCCTATGAAGACAACTAACCATGAGTACACATGCCTCTGCCCTATACAAGCCAAAGGGACAGTAAATAGTTACAAGAGTTATAGTTCTGCTGCTAAACTAACATTCCCAGCTACCACAGCCAGAACAGGGAAAGTGTTTGCCAATGGTTAAACAATAAAGAAAGCATGTAACCTAATGCCAACCCCTAGGTGGCGCTACCCAAGACTTACTACCCTTGCCTGCTTGGCTAGTTGCAGGTTAATGGGCATGGGTACTGACAGGTGCCTCCACCCAGAAGTCAGGGTTGGTAGTGGTCAAGCTAACCTGGGTACAGCCCTCCAGGACACTGTAATGTCCCTCTTTCCCTTCTAGTGGCATGAACAATATACAGCAATCACTTTTGCAATGACTCTTATTCACCATGCAGTTACCCACACTGTTGGCACTTACCACTAGGGCTAGTTCCACCAGTTTGACCATGAAGACTCCCTGTAAAACAAAGTTAGGTACAGCAAACAACAACAGTACAGTGCTTTCGATACAAACTGGAGCCACAGTCAGGTTAAATGCAAAAAGCATTAGGTCTGATTTATTTAGGGGCTTGAACCGTGAAGGGACATAATCAGGTTGATCGTCTTGAAGGCTAAATCAATCTGACAGTCATGCATTCACTTCAGAGTCCCTACACAGTCACACTCTGGGTAGCCAGGTAGGAAGATGTTGGGCTAGCCAGGAACATTGCCAAGGGTAGGCCGGCGTCGCAGCTGGTTGGGGCCCTGTGATGCAAGAAAGCAACATGCACAACACACACTATTTGTAATCCGGAGCCAGAGGGCTCAGTTCGTGAAAGAAAAGACAACAAAGCAATCAGATGACAACACTTTAGATTTAGCTGTTGTTGCAGGGAGCTACTCCGATGTCTGCTCACGATACCCAATACAGGACACAGGCAGGATGAAATCGAGACTGCAGGTTGTTAAGCTGGAGTGCCAGGAGAAGCAGGGCCCACATGAATCACCGAGGCATCATTCCTGTTCAAGGCATTGAGTAGGGGACTGATCCCCAGGCAGGTCTCTCGTCGATGGCTTTCTTTGAGTAGCGGGTAATCTAGCTGGGCCAATATGACAAGGCCCAGGCCAAGTGGAGATGAATGCAAATTCAGTCCAGTGAGGCTGGGTGCAGCCTCCAGAGGAAGAACACAGTTCAGCACACAGTGGGAACCAACTGCAACCACTAGCAGAACACAGCACATTTATAGTGAGGAAATACCACTGTACCAGACGGATGGCAGTCCGGTGCATTAGTCTCTCCCACCAAAACTGGGAGTTCAGAATTGGCTGGAGGTCCTGACAGGCCGAATGTGTTCAGCAAATCTTTGGTCTTCTTTAGCTTTAGAGCCTGGTCACAGTTCAGTGGCTTTAATCGCTCTAACAATTCGGATGCAGTTCAATAACGTTGCAAGTTCCTCACAGGGACAGCAGGCACCCAAACAGGCCAAACTCAGTCCTTCCACAGTTATCCCACACGAACCTATGCAGGACTGCTGTTGACTATCTTGAGCTGTTCACTCTTTCACTTTCCAACTCAGACTGACTGTAGCTGCAGACAGTCTGGGACTTCCCAAGATCCAAAATGTTCGGTTGACTGATCTATCTGTCAGTCAGTTCAAGGCTCCTCCTCCAGGTCCATTTGGGTGCCAAAGTCCCAGAACTACAATCCCTACAGAGTTTTGCTCCCACAAGACCCCTGGGGACATGCTCCATTTTAGAGTCCCCAAAGGTACTGATTGGCCCATTCTAACATACTAACATACTAAAATGCCAGCAGAATAGGCCTAACGGTCTTTTGAGTCTGCTCGATTGGTCAGTCCCCACCCTGGGTGCTGACCTTGCTGCCCCCCTCGTCTTCTCTGGCTTCTCTCTTCCCAGTTCCAGATATTCTTGCTGCATTGGATTTTGCTTCCAGAACCCTTCCTCTGTACCTGTCCCAGCCCCTCTTGAACCCCTCCACCGTCTCTGCCTCCACCAGCCCTCTAGGCAGTGCATTCCATGGCTCCACCACCCTCTCAGTGAATTAGCACCTCCTCCTTTCTCCCCTGAATCTTCCCCCTCCAGCTTCCACCCATGCCCTCTAGTGGCCTCCCCCTTCCTTCGCAGCACCCTGACTGTTCCTCCCTATTTACTCTCTTCATGTACTGAAGACTCTATCATGTCCCCGGTCCCTTCTCTCTTCCAATGTGTACATATTTAGCTCTTTGAGCCTCTCCTCATACATCCTGTCCCCAAGCCCCAAATCATTTTGGTTGCCCTCCTCTGGACCCTCTCAGGAGTTTAATGTCCCTCTTTAAGTGTGGCCTCCAAAACTGCATGCAGTACTCAAGGTGTGGCTACCAAGCAGTTATAGAGAGGGAGTATCACTTCCCTTCTTCTGGAGGTGATCCCCCTAGCGATGCATCCCAGCATCTTGTTGGCCTTGGCTGCCACCCTCCTACAAGTCTCCAAGTTGTTCATCTTGACATCCACCACCACCCCCAGGTCCCTCTCAGCCATCGAGACTTGTAGCATCCCCCAGGGTGTACACTTGGCCCGGGTTTCTGGCCCCAGGTGGAGTACCTTGCATTTCCCTGCATTGAACCTCAGCTTCACTTTCTAGACCATCTTTCCAGAGCCTCCAAGTCCCCTGTGAGGCCACCCTCCCTCCTCCCCATCTACCACCGCCCCCAGTTTTGAGTCATCCGCAGAGAGACTCATCTCACTCCTGATTCCTGTCCTTATGTCAGAGACGTAGGCGTTGAACAGGAGGGGCCCAAGGACTGATCTCTGTGGGACCCCACTAATGACTCTTTGGGGATGAGACTATCCCGCCAACTACGACCCTCTGAGTCTGGTCCTGGAGCCAATTGCCTATCCATCTGATCATCTGGTTCCCCACCCCCATTTCTCCCAGCTTATCCAACAGGCCCACGTGAGGAACAGAGTCAAATGCCTTGCTGAAGTCTAGAAAGAGGACTTCCACTGGTCTACCAGGTCCAAGGCACTCATCATCCAGTCATAGAACTCCACAAGGTTTGTCTGACATGATTTCCCCAGGATGAATCCATGCTGTCTATCATCCAGGCACCCTGACTTTTCTAGGTCCCCCCCAGCCTCTCCTTGACAATGCCCTCCATCACCTTGCCCACCACCGATGTCAGGCTGAGATGCCTGTAGTTCCCTGCCACCTCCCTTGATTCTGGCAGTCAAGGACCAAGATGATGGTGATAACCAAAACTGTCCATGCTGCAAAGGATGCAGGTTAGACAAACTACAATATTGTTACTATTCTAACAGAAGATCAGCAAATAGTACAGCTTCTCACAGAGCTCACTCAGTGCAAGTAGCGATGGCAAAACAGGCGATTATCTGGCAGCTCAGGTGGGACTCGAGCATAGAAAAACTCAGCCCTCCCAGACTAACTGTAACTGCAGTATAGGCAGCTCTTAAAGAGACAATACACAGAGCTATATAGGCACTCTCTGGCAATAATGTTTTAAACTGTTAAAATGCAGGAGACCAGCCTGGCAGTGAGCATTTAGGCAAGCCCAAGGAAGACTTTTCAGGAACCCCCATTTGTAGGGGGGTTACACCAGTTTTTCCTGAAGGGTCCCAACCAACTTGCCAACATACACCTGCATCGACCAAAAGGCCTGCAACGTGTTAAAACTTTAAAGTACTGGGTACCCAGGTTAAGGTGTGAGATTGCAGGATCTCATACCATACTGGGAACTGGTATATGTGTGTAGACAAGCCTTGTAAATCTATTGATAATCCTGCAGCTAGCTAGATAGATAGTCAGGGACCTAACTGCATCAGAGATTGGTGGGTGGCCACTGGGGCTATATGTGAGCAGAATGCAAAATATTGATTCAAACCAAATCAAACAGATGAAATTGCTGTAAATAGCATAACCTATACTCCAATGTACCCATCCTAATCCTCCTCCCGTAAATAAATGTTGTTTTTTTCCGCATAATCCTGTCTCATGAGCATATTATTAGCGCATGTCATTAAATGCTAAAGTATTGAAATGTGGGGTTTAAAACATAGGGTCATGCTTGGGTTTGCATTGAGGTAATGTGGATAGATGTAGCTGCCCACAGGGCTGCATTAGCTAAAGTTTAGACCCACTTAAAGGTAAACTCTGGGTGGAGGTACTGCACAATGTACTAACTTGGGAAAGAATCTGTTTAATGTTTAATATAGGAACCCAGGCCACTCCAACCTTGTTTTGGCCAGCAAGGTGGGGGTAGTAGCATTGGTATAACAGCACCAGACTTATGCATAGATAAGATTACCAACATGGGGTGGGAAGTTAAAGAGGCTAAACAAAGGTGTGCAAAGCTGCAGAATACAAACTATAGAATACAAGCACATGTTTTGAGGCGGATTGGTTCAGCAGTGCTTCTGCCTCCGAGTTTCTTCTGCCATTGAGTTGGATTTCCAATTAAGTACTGTAAAAAAGGCAGCTATGAAAATAATCTGCTGTGTATCTAGATTTAGTAGTTGCCGTATTGGTCCTTGCAAAAATAGATCCAGAAGCAAATGATTTGATACCTTTTAATGGACCAACATAGATGTAACAACAAGAACAAAGTGCTCTAGCTTTCGGACCAACCAGTCCTTTTTCAGAAGCTCATGGCAGTTGTTTAGAAAATACAATAATTACAACAGCTAGATAATGCAAACAAAAAAACAGAAAAAAATCCCCATTGGTTTAAAATACTCATTTAACCACTGGTTATGGAAAGAGACAGTTATATCCAGGACACTACACACTTCTTGCATGTACTTTCTGGTTATAAGGATTTACCACTTGATACCATTTTAGTGACAATGGATGTAACATCCCTCTACAATAATATTCCACACACAGATGGCATTGCAGCATGCCTTAAATACATACAGAAGAAAGGACAGGAACAAAATATCAACCCTGAAGTGGTGGGGGAGCTTATGGAATTCATTTTGGCACAACAACTTCAACTTCAATGGTAAACATTATGTTCAAACTATGAGAACAGCAATGGGCACAAAATGGCTCCTCAGTATGCTAACCTCTTTATGGCTGACTTGGAGGAAGATTTTTTTAAGGCAGTATCCCCACAAACCACTAGCTTATTTCTGTTACATTGATGATTTGTTTATCATCTGGATGGAGGGCACAGATTCACTCAAAGATTTTCATCACAAACTTAATAATCTCCACCCTACCATAAAGCTTACCCTGGAGTACTCTACCACCAAGGTTAACTTTCTGGACACCACAGTCATCATTAAGGATCGAACCTTACATACATGTGTTTACAGAAAGCTGACAGACAGACAGAGATACCTGCACAAGAAAAGTAATCACCTAAACCATACAAATAAATCTGTTGTATACAGTCAAGCACTCTGATGTCACCGTATTTGTTCAAATGAGGACGACAGAGATACACATTTGGCTATGTTGAAAAACACCTTTATTGAGCAGGGACACTCTTCCAGGAAAATTGACAGGATAACAGAATGGGTAGCACAAGTACCAAGACAACAATTACTTCAATATAAAGAAAAGACAGCTACAGAGAGAATACCCTTGGTAGCCACATATCATCCAGACCTTGAACGTCAGCGTAAGATTATTAAAGACCTCCACCCAATATTTAGTGAGGATGAAACCCTTAATTGTATTTTTGAGGAACTCCCACTACTATGTTTTAAACAACCACCAAATTTATCCAGCCTAATTACTAGCAGCAAACTTTCACCAGAACAGAATACCATGTCACACAATGGCACGACCTACAATCAACACTCCTGTAAGACTTGTGGGCTAATTTCTACCTTGGACTGTGTGGTTACATCACAAAACAGACAATTCCAGGTGCATGGGATTTATACATGCACGTCCATGACATGTTTATTTCATTCAGTGCAAAGATGTCCACAAACAGTTTACATTGGAGAGACCGCCAACAACTCCGAACTAGGATGAACTCGCACAGACATACTATTACAGCAAAGAAGACTGAAAAACCAGTGGGCACCACTTCTCCCAGCCTGACCACTCAATCTCAGATATGTCAGTGATGGTCTTAAAGGAAATCTCAAAAACACACAACAGAGACGAGCTTTTGAGATTAAACTTATTTTACATCTCAATATGGTAGCAGATGGGATGAACGTTGATCTTGGTTTTATGGGACACTACAGAAACTAATATCCACAGACTTCTTCTTCTTCAGACTGACATATTATAGGACTTCAGTATGTGTGGGATGTGGGTGCATGTATGTATGTATGTGTGTGGGTATGTGATATAACAGAAGTGGGGCTTGCTGTCACATTGAGGTAGGTCTCTATTTAAATAAATGGAGTTAGAATGTGTTACTATTCTTACTTCACACACATAATGAATATTAATTCCTCCTTACTTTTTATCTCTGCCCGGGGGTGGGATTGATTCCATTGCACCAAATTCAGATTACCTAGCCTGCTACTGTACATACAGGAGTGTTATCATATACTGTCACATATATTTTTTTAACTCTCTATATAGTGGGGTGCATGATATCATTTGCATGGGGGTTCTGGACAGATCTTTTACATTTGGCTAATATTGTAGTAATTTGTGGATATGTAGGTATGTTAGACCTCTGGTCTTACACATACTTATATTTACTTCTAGTTATCTTATCCTGGGGAGGGTGGCAGGTTTATTTCATGGTAGTTCTATCCAGAATCCTTGGAAATGTTACTATGCAGAGAGTAGTATGGTTAAATAGTGTCACATTTTTGCTCTGTCGGTATTAGGAGATTAAGCTCTTGTACTTAGGATTTCACAAGTTGAATTCCCTTGGGGAACAATTGCAGTGACGGAAGTGAATAAAGGTTCACTAGGAGAGTGTGAGAGTGTGTTTGTCTGTGGGAGAGAGAGAGAGAGAGAGAGAGAAAAGGGTGGGAGAGAGGAAAGACAACATCTCCTTAAAGCTATGTATCTCCCCCACCCACATTATGGTAATGTGGGGTAGGTTAGGGTGTATTGTTTGTATGAAGAGGAGGAGAGAAATTACATTTTTAGCTCTTTTTCAGATTCCTTAGACACTTGTGGTACTTCAAGTTGTTACATTCTCAGTGTATATTGACATCAGTACATATCGCGCTACATGGTCTTAATTCCTTGAGGTTCCTCGACTAGAGTTTTTTATTTGGCACTAATATTGTCAATTTATATTTAAATTATCATTTATATAGTCCTGAGGTTTTGAAATTTCTTGGGCCTTGTATCTAGCTTGAGAGTACAGCTGGGTGACAGGTCCAGCTAGGTTTACACATCACACAGTGTACACTGATTTAAGACAACTTTACTGGTAAATTCTTGTCTATAATGCAGACATTGAAGCTTCATGAGCCCTATAACAATCTTAGTTTGTCTTTAATCTGGGTGGGGGTTGCCTTTCAATGATCACATCCTTTTACAAACTGTGACACTCATAGTTTGATTTTAGGAGTCATCTGCTTCAGCAGTGTTATCTTATGTCAATTAAATATATATGCAGTATGATTCTTTGTATGTGTGTTCCTCCAAGCACCTTTGACCCAGGGTTCCTCCTGGCTGAAGGTAGTATGGTACTGTTGAAGATTTCTGACATCATCTTCTGTTTTTTTTTAAATGAGTATTTTAAACCAATGGGGATTTTTTTCTGTTTGTTTCTGCATTATTTAGCTGTTATAAGTATTGCATTTTCTAAACAACTACCATGAGCTTCTGAAGAAGGACTGGTTGGTCCGAAAGCTAGAGCACTTTGTTCTTGTTGCCACAAAGCTTCTGAAGTAGGACCTGGTTGGTTCGAAAGCTAAAGCACTTTGTTCTTTTCTGTAACATCCATGTTGGTCCAATAAAAGGTATCAATTCATTTGTTTCTGGATCCATGACCAAAGAAACACAATCACATTTCTCTAAACACTACAGTGCGGTCCTGCCACTTTAAGGGATTACCATGTTTCGGAACCCTTTCCTGGCCCCTCCTGCTGCAGTACATAATGAATATTAATGAGATTGTATGAATAGTAGGGGAACATTCCAGAGGTGGACAGGAAGTGTGGTTTAGTTTCCGAGAGCAGCTGGATACAGGAGTATAAAGAGAGCTGCAGAGAGAACTTGTTTTCTGTGAATAGTAATTATTTTCCAAGTCCAAAGGCTTCCAAAAGCTAAAGCTTTACATCGGCTCACACTTCTGAACAGTGTGGTTTCATATTGTGAGAAGGTGGTGTTGGAAACTGAAACAGAGGATCATGAAGCTGGAGGTAAGAAGTTACTGTATACGATTGTGCTTAAAAATAGCATGAACTGGGCGCATGGGGTTAGTTTATCATTATTTCATATCAAACCCAATTATAGAGACAGTGGCATTTCATGGGTGTTTGTTCTTTTTCAAATGTTTAACCATGTTTTTATTTTTGTGTCCTGACTTGCGTGACCTTGTATCTTTTTCTGTCTGTATCTTTTCATGTTTCTGGGCATTCTGTGCCAAAGCATATGCAGTGGTAATACAACAGGATAAATAAACATAATTTCATTATTAAAAGTACCTTAGATTGTCAAAGTCAGTCAATAAATACTTGTTAAACAGGTACACTTTTAGATAATAATTAACTCCTTCCTTGCACGCAGTTGGTGGTTTAATAATAAACTGTCTGGTCCAAATTATCCATCAGAGCACTAAGAAGTTTATGTGCATGACTCTAGTCTAAGCCCGTAAAAGACACCTAAACAGAGAATATGCATATGTGTGTGTGTGTGTGTGTGTGTGTGTTGGGGGGTCCTGTGTTTTACAAACCCTCCCATATAATTGTAGCCTGTGGACAGTTGTAAGAGTTGATTTTAGTAGTTACCTTAGGTTTTTTGGTTGCTGTGTGAGTGCCCCCTTGCAGTCACCATGTTCCCTTCTAGTCCACCCTCCCCAGCTCTGTCACCCAGCTTCTTACAGGCTCACCAGTATTGCGTCTCTCAGTGCTTGCCCCTGTGACTGGGGTGGCAGAGCTCCCCAACATCAGGTGAAATTTGGGATCTATCTTGGAGGAGAGCCACTTTGGTGCAGTAAGACCTGCGGGTGGCCAGATCCTCACCCTGCTACTGGCCAGGATTTTCCACTTTTCTTCCTCTCTTTCCCCTAGGACACAAGAGTGCTTAGCCTGGCTATTGTTCCCCAACCCCCTAAGCTGCTCCAGATTTACTGCCACCTGTGATCACCTAGAGGTGGTAGTATAGCAGTGGAGGTAGCTGCCCTGAGAGTACCCGTGGGGATGTTTGATCCCCCTCCCTGTTGCTGGCCCCTGACTGTCCATCCATGCTCCTTAACCTGGGTCACTGGCATTACAGGCAGAAGCACTCCTGCTGCACTGACAGGTCAGCATTTTTACCCTAGGTTTGATGTTTAACATTATTCTATCCCATTTGAAACTATTTAAAACCTTGTGAAGAATATAAATGCAGCCCCCTGCAGGCAGCTGGGACCAACCTGCATCACTGCCCTGGAGCATGGTCAGGAACTCCGGTGTTTAGGGATAGATGGTGGGGCTGCAACTGTGAACCTCTTGCACTCGTTAGCATGGGTGGTACAGTATCCAACCTGCATCACTGCCCTGGAGCATGGCCCAGGAACTCCCGTGTCTAGGGATAGATGGTGGGGCTGCAACTGTGAACCTCTCGCACTCAGCAGTAAGGGTGGTACAGTATCCAACCTGCATCACTGCCCTGGATGGGGGCAGGCATCACCCAGGGAACTCCTGTGTCTGGGGATATATGGCGGGGCTGCTCACTGTGAACCTCTTGCAATCAGCAGTATGGGTGGTACTGTAACCAACCTGCATCCCTGCCCTGGAGCATGGCCCAGGAACTCCCGTGTTTAGGGATAGATGGTGGGGCTGCAACTGTGAACCTCTTGCACTCGTTAGCATGGGTGGTACAGTATCCAACTTGCATCACTGCCTTGGAGCATGGCCCAGGAACTCCCATGTCTAGGGACAGATGGCGGGGCTGCAACTGTGAACCTCTTGCATTCAGCAGTAAGAGTGGTACAGTATCCAACCTGCATCACTGCCCTGGATGGGGCAGGCATCACCAGGGAACTCCTGTGTCTGGGGATATATGGCAGGGCTGCTCACTGTGAATCTCTTGCAATCAGCAGTATGGGTGGTACTGTAACCAACCTGCATCCCTGCCCTGGACGGGGGTGCACATGACCCAGGAACTCCTGTGTCTGGGGATATATGGTGGGGCTGTAACTGTGAACCTCTCACACTCAGCAGTAAGGGTGGTACAGTATCCAACCTGCATCCCTGCCCTGGATGGGAGTGGGCATGGCCCAGGGAACTCCTTTGTCTATGGATATATGGGGGGACTGCTCACTGCAAACTTCTCACACTCGTTAGCATGGTGCCCAACTCATCCAATTCTCCACTGGAACTGGTGCATGTGGGCACCTCAGTGAGACAAAATAACACTGAACCCATGGATGTCTAGAACTTGACTTTATCAGAGGGCTTCAGGCCAAAGTTCATTTGCACAATAAGTAGTCATGGGCCCAAGACCTTACCTCCTACACCATATGTTATAGTAACTCTGTTTTCGGAGTAGTCATTTTAACCATTGCCTGACTACTGCATTAGGCTTTGCTAGTGGATTAGCAGCCACCCGCTGTGGGGCATACTATCCATTACTTGACCCCAGCATTTCACCCTTAGAACATGGTCTCTGACTATCATTTTTGGTTCAATTTGCAAGGCTCCTTTGTACTGCCTTTTCACACTTCTTAAGTAACAAAGTTCTTGGATAGTTCCTGCCCCCCTTCTGTGCTAAAACCTGTCTTCTCTGCTCTTTCTTCTAGTGGCGCTACCTGTACACATGACCCATTACTTGTTACAGAACACAGAACGTTGGCAAGCCACCCAATATCAAGGCAAACTCTCTTTTTGTAGTTAGTTATTACTCACCCCAGTACTCTCTGGGATGGCCAAACACTCCCAAACTCATTATCTGGCTTTCCACCAGTATGGACACGCATCCTGTAGAGTGGTTCGGTGCTCAATGTGTGCAGGGTCTCTGAATGTCTGGGATGGCCAACTGAAGCGGGAACAACCACCGCTTCATTGTTTTTCTCCACTTACAGGAACAGGCATGCAGTACTGCCTAAGATGGCCCTGCACATGCTTCTGTGGGCAGGACATCAGCAGCCATCATTACCTTGACACCTGTGTAATGGTCTGTGGCTGCCTTCCCTATAGTCATTACTGGGGCCAGGCTTAAACTGAGCACCGCCCCCCCACAGAACAGGAGGGCTGTCCCCTGGATGCTCAGTCCTCCCCTCCCTGGCCAACCCCCAACAACTGAACCAGGGTTTCCAGTGTGGCACCCAGTGCCTCAACCCTCTTAGCCTCAGAAACATATCAGGCTAGCACTTCCCATATCGGTCTGTAGACCTAATGGCATCAGCCACACCACATTTTCAGTGTATACACAGGGAACCCTATTATCCCCTCTACAAAGATGACATTCCTGTGACACAGGCCATAGGATACCCTTATGTTGTTAGGTAACTTTGACCTCCCCACATAAGTTATGGAGATGAGTCTTATGCCTGGTTACTGCTGTCTGTGTGCAGTACCTAATTTATCTGTTTCTTGGGTTCTCGCTGATATCAGGACACAGATCTTATTCTCCCACTAGGATGGCCTCCGAGAACTTCAGGGGAAGCTGCCTCAGGCCTGAAAGCCCTCTGGAGATGTCCCTTGAAAAGACACCCTGTGGGATTCCTGCTCCCACTTGGTAGTCCATTGAAACTCCCAAACTGTGGTCAAAGTACCAGATCCTCACTAAATTGTCTCAGTGACATGGGACATGTCCCGGGTACATGAGTTCCCCCCAGGGTTCCATTCATTGCTACACTGATATCATTACTCTGGTGATATGACCAGGACCTCCTGACACTCTCAGGATCAAACTTGCAGATGTAGCATACGTTGAGGGTCTCCTGTGCCCTTTACCCAAGTCCGTCATCCTTGGTGGGCTTGGTGTGTACCCCTCTCAGTCAGACACATAGGAGTATTCCTGACTACCCAACACCTTGAAAGCAGTGCCTGGTTACCCCTTCTACCCAGAACCCATATCTTGAATGTCCCAGCTGATCCCTCACCTGCACCTTTGGAGAACATGCCCAGTGAGGACATTTAGAGTGTCTGCTTTTTACCTGCACATTGGCACCTAGCTGGTTCTTCACACACACTCTCCAAGAAAACTAACTCCTAGCCCCAAGAATACAGAACCTCAAGAATGCTGGCACCTGGTGGGAACACTGTCTATGTACTCACTGTAGCTCCTCCCATATCAGCTTCACCCACAGAGGGTGATGCCAGGGCACCATTCCCCTTCTTCTTGCCACAGGTAGTAACAAGCAAGCGAGCAAATCTTTATTTTTTTAAAGCGGTTTTCAAAAAATCAAGGCACCGTACATAAAATAAACACCATATAAAACAGACAATATTACAATTATTTAAGATAAATCCATACTTAGTCAGGGAAGGCCAAAGAAATATGTTTTCAGCATTGATTTAAAACTGCTGATGGTCAGGCATTCTCTTAACCAACAAGAGCAGAGAATTCCACAGGGTCGGTGCTGCTAATGAAAAGCATGAGCTCCAGATGTTTTAAGATGCACCCTGGGAATCTCTAGCAATCCCTCGTTGGCAGATCAGAGAGGGCAACTGGGGAGTAGGGAGTCAGGAGATCTTTAAGGTGGTCGGGTCCTGTTCATGTAGGGCTTTAAAGGTAAGCAAACCTACCTTATAGGTGATCCGCCACTGAAATGGCAGCCAGTGCAGATTGCGCAGCACAGGCGTAATATGACGGGTCCTAGAGGTACCAGTTAGCCTGGCCGCAGCGTTCTGCACTAGCTGCAGGCGGCAGATATCAACCCCAGACAGCCCTAGGTAGAGGGCATTGCAGTAGTCAAGACGGGTCATAATGAAGGCATGGACCAAAGTTAGAAGGTCGCCAAGGAATCAGTTGTTTCACCTGGGCAATATTCCTCAGATGGCAATGAGGATTTGATCATGGCTGACACCTGAGACTTCAGGGTCAGACCATAATCAAATATAATGCCCAGGTTACGCACCCAATCTGAGGAAATGAGCTGGATGCCATCAAGCCATCGGCCCGACCCATGCCCAGCACCAAACCCTCCCCCTGGGTGACCCAGATCCACCACCAACACCTCAGTCTTATCCGGATTCAGTCTCAACCAGCTTGAGCTCATCCAGTCTTTACTCTCAGAGAGGCAACTATTTAGGACAGAGATCGCATCAACCTGTCCGGGCACAAAGGACATATACAGCTGAGTAGCATCTGCATAGCAGTGAAAATTCAAGCTGTATCACCTGATGATATCTCCCAGTGGCAACATATACACTGCGAACAATATCAGTGCCAATATGGAGCCTTACAGCACCCCGCAGGACAGGGGGAGGGCATCAGAGGAGTAAATTCCAGTGACCACCCTCTGAGACCTGCCTACAAGGAAAGATCAAAACCATTTGAGGACTGTACCTGACAGTCCACAAAGAAACCGCAGGGTCTCCAAAAGCACCTCATGGTCCACAGTGTGAAAAGCTGTGGAGAGATCGAGAAGAACCAAGATGGTATGAGTCTTTCGATCTCTTACCATTAGGAGGTCATTTAATACCCGAACAAGGATGGTCTCCATGCTATACCTCTTCCTGAAACCAGACTGGAGAGCTTCATAAACATTGTGAGTTATCAAATGATTGTCCAGTTGCAACGCAACCAGCTTCTCAATAACCTTCCCACAGGGGAAGGTTAGAACAGGTCAGTAGTTAGCTGGATTGACGGGATCAAGGAGGGTTTTTTAAGGAGGCAAATGACTGCCTCCTTTAAGGGTCGAGAAAGATTCCTTCTCAAGTATCTTCATACAATTTCAGCTAGGATCGGGCAGATAACATCAACACATCCCACCAAAAAAGGAGTAGGGCCCAGATCCAAACTACAACAGGTTGGGATCAAAGTCTGGACAATCTTCACAATGTCCATAATTCCGGTTGGCTGAAATCTGTCCAGACAGACTGGGTGCTCATCATTCCCATCAACCTCCACAGCCCCTCATGGAGAGAGCTGGGCCGATTCTGGACCTGATGCTGGCAACCTTATCGGCGAAAAACCGAGCTAGCTCATCACACTTAATTTGTGAAAAAGCTCTCCCGGACTGGAGACAGATTGAATTGCACAATCTGTTGACAGTTCGAAAATAACTTGGCAGAAGACATGAGGAGAAAGGACTGCTGTGTGACTGACCTTCTCTGCTGGGACTAAAGTAGAAGAACTTTTGTATTTGATCTTTAATTTAGGGTAAAAACTAACACAAAAAAAAAAAAGTGTGTTTGGGTTAACATGAACTGAATGGGTGTCTGAAGAGTTATCTAGGTGTAAATCTCAGGTGGCTGAAAGGACTTAACTGCTGTGATGTTTAAATTACTTGTAGAAAGATCTGGTAAGTAAGGGAGTAGTAGCTAGAAGGAAGCTACATTTAAAGACTGTCTTAGAAAGTTTCTGCTAATAGCTGGCCGAAGACACCAGGAGAAAGGACTGCTGTGTGACTGAACTTCTCTGCTGGGACTATATTGCCTCCTTCCCTCCCTCCCCCCCCACCCAAAGCTAGTTCTATTTTATAGGCACAGAATTTGACTGACAACAGGAACTTCCTGTTTAGGGCAGGAAGTGACTGATCACAGAACCACCAAGGACCCACCATCCTAGAAGGGCAAGAGTAGCTCGGACCCCTCTAGCTGCTGGAGGTCTGCTCTGAGCAAGTGCCATGAGCTTCTGAAGAGGACTGGTTGGTCCGAAGCTAGAGCACTTTGTTCTTGTTGTTACATCTATGTTGGTCCATTAAAAGGCATCAAATAATTTGCTTCTGGATCCAGGACTGGAGGAAGGCGATGTGATTCCCTTCACAAAAGTGGGTCAAAGACAGAGGCAGGAAACTACAGACCTGTCAGTCTGACCTCTGTGGCAGGGAAAGTGATGGAGTCACTTCTGAAGGAAAGAATAGTCAGTATCTAGAGGCCAGTGGAGCACAGGACCCAAGGCAGCATGGGTTCTAGCGGGAAGGTCATGTCAGGCAGATCTAATAGATTTCTTTGACTGGGTGACCAAAGTAATAGACCAGGGAGGGGCTGTGGACATGGCCTACCTCAGACTTTAGCAAGGCATTTGACACAGTCCCACACAAAGATTAATAGTCAAATTAACCAGCCTGGAAGTGGGACCCAGGGTGGTAGCCTGGTAAAACATTGGCTGGACAACAGGACACAGAAGGTAATTGTAAATGGGAGTTCATTCTGAAGAAGGTTACTAATGGGGTACAACAGGGTTCAGTATTGGGTCCAGTCCTTTTAATGTCTTCATCAGTGACATTGCAGAGGGACTGGAAGGAAAAGTATGCCTTTTGCAGATGACACAAAATCTGCAACAGGGTTGATACACAAGGAGGCGTGGAAAGGATGAAAAGGGACTTGGCAAGGTTGGAGGAATGGTCAGAAGTATGGCAGCTAGGATTCAATGCAAAGAAGTGCAAAATAATGCACCTGGAAACAAGAACCAGGAAGAATACACAATGGGTGGGCGGTAGTAACAACAACAAAAGGAAAGGACCTGGGGATAATCATATCAGATGACCTTAAGGTTAGCAAGCAATGTGAGAAGGCAGTAGGGAGGGCTGGAGGTATACTGGGATGTTTGGGAGAGGCATCAGCAGCAGAAAACAGGAAGTTGTTATCCTCTGTACAGACAGTTGGTGAGACCCTATCTGAGTACTGTGTCCAGTTCTGAGACCCCATCTCCACAAGGACATAGACAGGATAGAGGCAGTCCAGAGGAGGGCACTAAAATGGTGCAGAGTCTGCAGAGAAGCCGTATGAGGAGAGACTAAAGGAGCTTAATATGTATACCCTTGAAGAAGAAGAGAGGGGGGGACATGATAGAAACTTTAAGTACCTCAGTGGAATCAACAAAGTCCAAGAGGGTAGCATTTTTCAGAAAAAGAGACTTGCAAGAACAAGGGACACAATTTAAAAGATAGAAGGAGGGCGGTTCAGGTGCAATGTGAGGAAGTATTATTTCACAGAGAGGGTAGTGGATGCATGGAACAGCCTCCTGAGGAGGTTGTGGGGTCTAAAACTATGAGCTGAATTCAAGAATGCATGGGACAGACATAAGGCAGTTCTTGTGGGAGGTAGGAAGAAATAGGCTGTTGGTTAGCTAGGATCTCGGCCTATCCTGTAGGTAGGAAATGGGCAGACTAGATGGGCCTAGCGGTCCTTATCTGCCGTTAAAGTCTATGAGTTGAGCCGGTCCATTCTACGTAGCAGAAATCTCCCTGGACTGGAACTCTGCCTTTTTACAGGTGATTTCTGATAGATAACCTTGATAATGTTCCATCAGTCTAAGCCTGTCAAGATCCAGACCGAATTTCCGCCATGCTCTCTCCAGCCTTTGACCAATCTGCCTCAGCTCCTTCAAGGACCCGTCATACCAAGGGGACCTTGGGTGAAGAGTGAGTGGTTGAACACGAACAGGAGCAATCAAACGGCACTTCCTGCTCCCTTCTGGACTGGATCATGTCGAATCGTCCCGAGAGGATCTCCTCAGTAGAGACCCTACCCGACGCCATCTCTGACCACTCTCCTGTTCTTTGTATATGGAATATCCCTTCCCCTAAGGTCCCCCACAAAATCATCCAGGTTCGAAACTTTGCCAGATTTAACACAGACCTGTTCATGGAGGAACTAAGGCTCACCGGACTAGACAGAAGTCCACAGAGCACTGGACCCCTCCTCTGCTGTTGCCGCATTCCACAGCATCTTTGTGGATCTACAAGATAGTCATGCCCCTATCACTAGGCTTAGGGTCCGTGGGACAGCCACTCAGTGGCTGCATGGGGGTCTCCTCTCCCTTATGCGAGCAAGAGACAAGTGCTGGGCTTGGTTCAAACGTTCACACGATACTGCCCTGTTTCAGCAATACAGAAAACTCAGAAATGAGTGCAAGAAAACGATCAGGGGGGCAAAAAGCGACTTCTGTAAGGCCACCCTTCTCAGCTCTGCAAAAGACCCCAGACGGTTCTGGAGAACCATCCAAACACTGGTCAGTGGTCACTCCAACTCCGGGATCACTGACATGCTCATCGGAGGTGCTCCTGCAACAATCCTCACATGATTGCCAATGCCTAAATTCCCATTTCACAGACCTCCTTCCATCCTCCCACTCGGGTCTGCAGCCCGGAATTCAAACTGCTCTGCCTCCACAACCCAGCGGAGTCTGGTCTGCCCCACCTCCATTCCACCTAAGGGTGGTATCGGTGAGCGTAGGTGCAGTCTCTTCTAAGGCCTCTCCCAGAATGCAAGCCCTGGCCTTGATAACCTGAAGCTCAAGCTCCTCAAACTAGGCGCCCCCCTTATAGCCTCCCCGGTGGCCCACATCTTCAACCTATCCCTTACCCAGGGTCAGATCCCTGATATCTGGAAGGTTGCCAAGGTCATCCCTGTCCCTAAGCAGGGTGACCCCAAAATCCTGGATAACTACCATCCCATAGCCATCCTCTCGGCTGTCAGCAAGCTCCTGGAAAAGGTGGTAGCCCAACAACTTCCAGATATCCACTCCCATGGACTGCTGTCCCCTGCCAACACGGCTTTCGAAGGGCACAGCACTACCATGGCTTTCATCTCTGTCTCTTCCAGCATCAGAGCTGCAATGGATCTGGGACAACTCTCAAGTGCTGTGTCAATTGACTTATCCAAGGCCTCGACCTCATTGACCACGACCTGCTTGCCTCGCAGATGAGGTCCCTTGGTTTGTCCCCTTTGCTCTAAACTGGCTCTCTGACTATCTGAATGGCAGAAAACAACTAACTAAATTCAACAAAGTCCTCTCTGCCCCTGCCTGTAACCTCTGGTGTCCCACAGGCTCTGTGCTGGGTCCCTACTCTTTTCCTGTTTATTAACAATCTCCGCTGTGGTCACCAGTTGCTAGTTACCATGTATGCGGATGACCTGGTTTTCCTGGCCCACCTCTGTGATTCAGCCACTCTAAACCGTCACTTATCAGAGGACCTCCGAACATCCAGGCATGGCTCTCCAACCATAAACTGGTCCTTAACCAAAAAACCCAGGCCATGCTATTCGGCTCCTCTGCCAAAATTCGGGCCTCTTCAACTCCCCTGCATATCAACTATGAAGATGGCACCCCTCTTCCTACTGTGACCTCCCTTAAATATCTTGGAGTGACGCTTGATCCCCAACTGGACTTGGTAAGTCACATCCATAATGCCTGCAGTGGGGTAAACCATAAGCTGGGGCTGGCCTACAGGGCTCAGTACAACCTCACCCCCATGGCTCGTCTAGCTCTTGCCAAGGGAGTATTACTTCCCTCCCTCAGCTATGGCTCCCTCATATTTGCTCATACTTCCAAGGCCCTCCTAAACAAATGGAGCATGACGTACAACAATATCTGTCGGTTTGCCCTGGCCACTCCCCACCTTACCCATCACTGTGAACTCTATGAGAAGCTTGGTTGGCTATCCCCGGTCAATCACCTTAACTTTAGTACTGGGTGCCTCACGAGCAAAGTAATCAGCTCCGGCACCCCTCCGGAACTGGCCCGGATTCTCGCCCCTGCTGACCTCTCCCCCTACCTACTGAGATCCCAGGGCCCCGGCCTACTAAATGTACCTACCACCCGCACCATCATGGGGGACCAGAGCTTTGCTGTTCATGCTCCCAGGCTTTGGAACTTCCTTCCTGAAAGTGTCCGCACTGCCCATCCTCACAAGCTTTTCCGGACCTCCCTGTGGGAATATCTTAAGCTGGTCTCTCGCTGCGAATGCCTAAAGCCTCCTTAGCACATAGCTCCCGGTGCCCACTGGAATGCTGGCTTCACCACTCTCACGCTGCTACCTTATCCCTCTCCCTACCTTACTGACTGACTCTATGGTGCTCCTACGCTCATGATTCTTTACATGCCCTGCTGGTCATTGTGTTTATTTCTAATTTGTATCTTGCCCCCAGCATTAGAAACTGGGTGTACTTTCCATTCAAATGTAAAACTGTAAAACTGTCTTTCTCTCCTGCTGTTGTATTTAATGTACTCGTTATACTCTATTGCTGTATTGTTGTACCTGTTATACCCTATTATACTCTCCTGGTCATTCCTGAACATAGGCATAAAACTTGTCTAGTGTACCTACCCGTTAACAAAAACTAAATAAATAAATAAAAAGTCCAGGGCATCTCCCACTGCCTTATTATAGGCTAGTACAAGGTCCCCAGTACTTCAGCTTTCCCAGCAATCTCGATTGGTCCAGCACCGCCGATAGACCAACTGGGGTAACTCCCTCAAGAGGTGGTACGGACCATCTCAGAAGGGGTAGGTCCATTTCAGGGGGCCCCAAAACTGAACCCTGTGGTGTGATGGAACAACCTCCTCCCCTACTATTAAGAACTTTTTTCCTCCTTCTGTTCCGTAATCCTTCTCCCCTACTCCTTTTGAGGAGCTTCTTCTGTAACTAACCCCTGTTTCTCAGCCCTTCCCCATACATTGCTTGTGCAGTGCAACTTCCATGACTATATATAATATGAACTACAGTGCATCTGTTTTCACTGTATTTTTTTCTTGTTTTTGGATCCATGCTTATTTTTTGTATCTATCAGTTTTGATAATAACTGCTTCTGTTCTTTTTATGTACTCCTTGCACCATGTTAGTCTCCATAAATATCAATGTCTGTATAATTTCTGCTTACGTTTGTATTGTTTACTCTGCCCAGGACCATCTTGGAAATGAACTTGCTCAACGATGACATTGCCTGACTAAATACAGTTTTTGATTGATTGATTTGATTGATTGAGGAGTGGTTTGTTACATAACTAATGTTAAACAGTCCTGTACTGCCAAGCTATTTGTTCTCTATTAGTGCTACTAAAACAAGCATTTGTCAATGCTGAAAGTTTGCTTGCTGGCATTGGAAGTGGTAGTGTAGGAGCTGGTCCATTCCACTGGAATGGGGTGTCAAACAGACGAGGCATACTGATGAGTCCTGGTAGGACGAAACACGTGTCTAAGGCCATCTGTTAGCACCCTTTGCAAACTGTGTGTGAGAGGCCTTTAGGCACCATGCAATTCTGCTTAAAATTGAACCAGCATAACATTCTGTGGTGATTTGTATATGCAGCCCATGATGCTTTGCATTGTGTGGGCATGTGCGATTTTGTATTTTTTTAGGAGTTACAGAGCTGCATACCAAGAACGGCAGTGAAGTATTGAACTGAAGCCAAGCCGTTCCACCCTGCAGATACTGACAGCAATTGGGGTGTGCCTTTGGTGTGCGTCAGGCATAACGTGTTAGTGCCATTTCACCACACCCTACCCTGCAGACACTAACAAGTGTCACGGTGTGCCTTGGGGTCTTTGGTCTTATGCACCCCATTCCATCAGGAAATATGGTGAGATGGGTGTGGTATAGGAGAATGGGGTGAACTTTGGGGTCAAGAGTCCAAGGCACACTTCATGCCTCTCACTGGCTGCAGGTGCGGTGGAGGAATGGTATGAGCATTGTAGGCAACAATCCCAAGTCACAGCCCTGATGCCTGCTATTCTGTACAGGGTGGGGGCGTTATGGCTGGAAACTCTAAGCGCCTCAGGCATTCGTTGGTATTTTCACTCCAAATTTTCAACATGTTTTTTGTGACCCCACCTCACATAACAGTGGCAATATCAGTTTGTTAGCTGAAAGCTGCTTTTGCACAGTGACTCTGGCATTTGGCACCACAGGTGCAAAAACATTCGAACAGGATGTGAAAAGTGACAGCGGTACTGTTCATGGGAGGTGTAAAATGGCAATATTGAAAATCTGCTGTGAAAATATTAAAAACAATGGTAAAGTCACAAGCGCAGATAGAAACTGTGCAACGCACACATGTAATGTAACTAGTTTGGGGATTTTTTACAGCAGATTGTTAACACAGGCATTTTGGGACCTCTGATCATGAAGAGTGTCACTGTGATTTTTTTTATCTATCCCGAACAATGATTCCAACAGTGACCACGCATTTCTGTGCTGAAAGTGTGAACACACATTTCGGCCATGTTGTATAAAATGACAGCTGTACTGTTCATAAGGAAGTGTGGAAAAATGCCACTGGTGAAAATCTGGACTGAAAATATTACAAATTCATGAACTTTCGAGGGTGCGTGGAAACTGCGCAATGCTCACTCATAACACAGTCATTTTATGGAGTTTTGTCACCAAATTTTCAAAGTAGCCATTTTAAGACCTCTGCTCATGACCAGTGTCACTGTGATTTTCTTAGTCTGTCCCAAACATTGATTGTGCACACCGACTGCGCCATTGTGCGCTACATGCATGGAAACACATTTTGGGCGACGTGAAAAATTACAGCTGTACTTCTCATAAGGAGGTGTGGTAAAATGACAATGTAGAAAATCAGGAGTGCAAATATAAAAAATTTGTGAACTCACGAACGGGCGTTGGAAGTGCGCAATGCACACTCGTAAAACAGTCATTTTTAGGAATTTTTTTCACCAAATTTTTAGCATAGCCATTTTAAGACATCTGCTCATGAACGCTTTTACTGTGATTATCTTAATGTGTTCCATACATTGATTTCGCACACCGACTGCACCGTTGTGCGTTACATGCGCGGAAACACATTTTGAGTGAGATGTGAAAAATGACAGATGTACTGCTCATAAGGAGATGTGTTAAAATGGTAATGTTGAAAATCTGTAGTGTGAACATTAAAAATTTGCGAACTTACGCGCATGCATAGGAACTGTGCAACTAATGCTCATCAAACAATAATTTTAGAATTTTATACAAATTTTCAACATAGGCTTTGAGAGCCAACCTCATGAACACTGGCACTGTCATTCTGTTAATCAGTCCCAAAAGGTGATTCTGCACAGTGACCATGAAATCACCCTTTGGGCCCAATTAACACCATGACAGTGACAGAATTCATGAGGAGGGTCCCAAAACCCCATGTTGAAAATTCAGTAAAATTCCAAAATGCTTGAGATATGCATCAAAGTTGAAAACCCTATCTATTACATTATACAGCTTACCATTATTTCCTCAGTTCTGAGGTCGGCTTTGAAGTGTGCAGGCGTGTTCCTAGTCCACTGAAGATTGTGGTGCTGGAGTCTGGAGGTAAATACGGGGTGAGGGGGGCTGTGGGAGGCAGGGCGCGGGTGGGGGAGGGGCCAACAAGGCTGCGAGGGACCCTTTTTTCTTTCAGGGACTTTTTTTTTTAAAGGAGGATGACGTGGGATGTTTGCCATGCTGGGAGCCCCCGTTGGCCATAACAGTTTCTGTCACGCTGGGTTGAGCTCCCAGCATGGCACCTGGAAACATTTTGGGGGTGGCCTGGGGATGTGGAGCAGATGGGGGATTTGGCACCCTGGCGGCCATTACATTGTTTGCCACACTGGGGTGGGCTCCCAGCGTGGCACCGGGAAGCTTGTTTTTTTGGGGGGGCCTGAAGCTGATGGGATTGGGCACCTCGTTGACCATACAGCTTGTGCATCAGGGAGTGCACATCAGCATGCAATGTGCAGTGCTTGCATGCCTGCATGTGGGGGAGAGCTCTGCTCACTGAAGCAGAGCTCTCTTTCAACTGTATGCCACTGCATCCAGAATCTCAGATGATGGCACTATGTTTCTTTGCCATGCATGCAAGCAAACATAAAAAGGAGCCTAGCTTGCCTGCTAGCTCACCCTCTGACCATTGAACTCTTACTCAATCCATCACCCGCATGTGTAAAGGGAGAATTGATTTATCCCTGGTGAATAGTTGACCAATTTGTGATTCTCCTTTGGGTTACAAATTGTAGCCTTGCTTGATCCCTTCTTGTTGGAAAGTTGCAGATTTCTCAATATGTGTAGTGAAGTGATGGCTGATTAAACATGTCTTATGTCTTTTCAGGTGCCAGAAACCTTTGAAGATGTTGCAGTCACCTTTTCAGATGAGGAGGAAGATGTTAAGCAAACAAGAGAAGGAGCTCATAAGGAAGTGATGGTGCAGAATTATGAAACCATGGTTTCAGTAGGTAAGATAGTCACCGCCTGGGAAGAAGGACCTTTATTCTGAGAGGGTGGTCTTACTTTTAACATACCAAGCCTAAAAAAATAGAAACAGAATTTGTTAGCAGAAAAGGATTGCTTGGCCCACGCAGTCTATCCACATGGTCCCTGCCTAGTTTGTTTCTGCAGACTCTAACTAGTCTCCAGCGACCCTGTCACCTCCCTTCCTCTTTACTAACATACCTCCATGTTTATCACATGCATACTTGAAGGCACATACTGTTTTGTCCTCTGCCTTGTCCGCTGGCATCTGTTCCAGATGTCCATCATTATTTCAGTGAAGTAATACTTCCTTGCATTGCTCTGAAACTTCTCCCCCTCCAGCTACATCACATTTCCTCTGGTCTTGGTGCTCTTTTTCATGTGAAAGAGACTCCCTTCATGTACCCTTTTCACTACTCTGAGGTACTTGTAGGTCTCTATCATGTACCTTTCGTTCTCCTGTCTTCCAGGGTGTAAATGTTGTGGTCCCTCAGTCTCATTTCATAAGGCTTATGATGCAGCTCCTGCATCATATTAGTTGCTTTCTCTGGACTACTTCCACTCTGTTGATGTCTTTTCTGAGGTTCAGCCTCCTGAACTGCACACAGTACTCCAGGTGGGTTTTATAAGAGAGCGATGCAGTGGCAACACCACCTCCCTCCTCCAGTTGGAGAGACATCTCTGTATGCATCTTAGTATCCCACTGGCCCTACCCACTACTTTATCACACTGCACTGCCTCTTCCAGGTAATTAGATATGATAACCCAAGGTCCAGAGGGATGGGAAGAAGATCCTGTGGATTGCTAGGACAGGACAGAAAGCTAGATATCATTGTCCACCTGGGGACTAATGACCTCAATGGGGACAGAGCTGGATTGTAGGGGAGTTTGGGGAGCTGGGAGGGACGTTGATAGGTAGCTCACTCAGTGGCTTTCTCTGAGGTGCTTCATGTCTGTGACAGGATACAGGAGAGGATCTGCACACAGGAGCTTCAACTCATGGCTGAAGGATGATACAATGTGGAAGGGTTCCACTACATTGTGGACTGGAATCCCATCTGGGAGGATAAGGCCTATACAGGGGTGATGTACTGCATCCATCCAGAAGGAGACACACAATCCTCAGTGGATGGCTTAAATATTACTTTGATGAACATTATTTAAACTAGCAAAGGGAGGTGGTGGAAGGAATCGGAATCAGAAACTGCCTCCCCCACACACACACACACTGAAGTGGAGTGTAAGGAGAGCCCGAGGGAGAGGACCGCCCAGGTGCAAATCAACAAAAGAAGCAGGTGGTAGAGATAAGAGGAAAGGAATGGGAACATTAAAAGAGAGGTGGAGGAGAGAGAGCAAAAGAAAAGGGGGACAATGAGTGTAGTGGAAACAGCATCTGGAAGGCCATGTGTGTGAATGCTAGAAGTCTAGGGAATAAGATTCTCGACCTACAGGCCATCATGGCAGAGGCCAACTGTGATCATTATTAAGTCACAGTGCACTGAAAACCATGACTGGAACATGGTCATACTGGGCTATACTCTGTTCAGGAAGGACCAGGTGGGAAGGAAGGGGTGTACTTTGTGTGAGAGAAAGCATAAAAGGCATGGAGACACAGGGATTACAGGGGGAGGCTGAGATACTGTGGGTCACCCTGAAGATGGGGAATGGGCTACTTTTCACACTGGAGTGATCTATGGACTAGCAGCACGGAGAGAGGAATTAGATAAGGTGCTGTTGGAAGCCACTGGCACAGGGAATACAGGGGGATGCTGAGGTACTGTGTGTCACCCTAAAGATGGGGAATAGAGCTAATATTTGGACTGGAGTGATCTACAGACCAGCAGCACAGAGAGAGGAATTAGAGAAGATACTTGTGAAAGCCATTGGCAAGATGGCAGAAAAGGGGTAGGTCCTGCTGGTGGGGGACTTCAACCTGCCAAATGTGGATTGGAGCCTCACAGCAGCAGCTTCAGCTAGAAGCAGAGACATTATAGACTCTTTGCAGGTGGCATTCTTCAGGCAAATAGACAGGGAACCCACTTGTTTTTTAACACAACTGCTGTTTCTATGACTCCCCCTGACAGCCCCCCCCAGCTCCATCCCCTGGAATTACTGGGGTTTACCTTATGCCTGGCCTGAAAGCGGTGCCTACGGGGAGTTGGGCGTCATCCTGCCATAGGGGATTTTTCTCCTTTTTTCACCCCTTTGCACCTCCGCACCCTGTAATGGGTGCAGCAACTGTCTCCACCTCCGTGGGGGCAACCAAGCACCTGGGCGCAGGTGAGCTCCCCCCCAGCTATGCATTTCACAGCACAGACCCCCCCATACTGGAGTAAGGAGAGCTGTGACGCCAATCCTGCCTCCCCTTCCGCCTCCGAGTGACTGAAGTCCGCCTCAACCTGGGTCGCCAGCGCACAAGGTGTGTGGTGTCCAGCACCAACCTCAGCGCCACCAGGCTGGTGACAGGGAACCCACTCTGAAGGGGCAGTACTGGACCTGGTACTCACTAACAAGGACAGTGTTGCAGACATCATGGTGGGAAGCCACTTACAGACTAGTGATCACTGTACAGTGTGATTCAATACAAGAACAGCTGTCAAATCGAACCACACACAGGCATGGGTCCTGGACTTCAGGAAGACAGTTTTTAAAAAGGTGGGTGAAAGCCTCAGGGATGACTTAGTGGGAGAGTGACCTAGGTGGGGTGGAGGAACAGTGGATCAAGGTAAAAGAGAGAATAGTAAAAGCAACAGACCTCTGCATCACACAAGTGAGCAAATGCAAGAGGTAAAGGGACTGCTATTGTTCTTAAAAGAGATGGCTGAAAAGGTAGAAGCTAAAAGGGTAGTATTCAGATGGTATAAGGAGATGCAGACGGAGGAAGACAGGGAAGTGTATCGGGGAAACAGAGGGATGCAGGGAAAGCAGTAAGGAGTGCAAAGATACAAAGGCATAAACTGAAAGAGGATAGCTCAGGAGGTAACAAAAGGATGCAGGTTGATTTTAGGTATGTAAGGGAAAAAAGGAAGACCTGGGGTGGGATTGTAAGGTTATAAATGGAAGGGGGGACTGTGCAGAGGGGGCCAGAAAAAGGCAGCTATCCTGAACAAATACTTTTGTTTAGTGTTCACAGAGGAAGGAGAAGGGGTGGGGCCACAAATAAGTAACAAAACTTTGGAAGGAGGGAGGTGGACACTTGTCTTTTTTTCTTGGTAAGAGTCTGGAAGAGACTTGCTAATCTGAAGGTGGATAAATCAATGGGACCAGATGGATGCATCCAAGGGTATTAAGGAAGCTCAGAGAAATACTGGCTTCCTCTCTGACAGTTCTGTTTAACAGCTGACTGGATACTGGAGTGGTTCCTGAGGATTGGAGGAGGTGGATGTAACCCACTACACAAAAGTGGAAGCAGGGAGGAGGCTGGTAATTAAAGGTCAGTCAGCCTGACATCGGTGGTGGGAAAGTTAATGGAATCATCACTGAAGGAAAGATTGTGGAATATCTTGAATTCCATGGGTTACAACATCTGAGACAGCATGGTTTCACAGGAGAAGGTCTTGTCGAAAGAATCTGATAGATTTCTTTGACTGGATGACCAAGGAACTAGATCAGGGTAAAGCAATGGATGTGGCCTACCTAGATTTCAGTGAGGCAGTCAAAGCTGTTCCACATATGAGACTAGTAAGCAAGATGGGTAGCTTAGGAATGGGTCCAAAGGTGGTAAACTGGATAAGAAATTGGTTAGGGGATAGGCAACAGAGAGTGGAGTAAATGGAGTTCACTCCAAAGAAGGCAGGGTGCCTCATGGATCAGTGCTGGGACCAGTCCTCTTTAATGTCTTTATAAGTGGCATTTCAGAGGAACTGGGAGGGAGGACTACCTCTTTATGGATGATACCAAAATCTACAGTAGGGTGGAAAGGATGAGCAGAGACCTGAGAAACCTAGAGGAGCAGTTAAGGGCATGGCAGCTGGCTTTCAATGCAAAAAAGTGCAAATAATGCACTTAGGGCACAGTAGCCTGGGGCAGAGTACAAAATGGGTGAAACATAGAAACTTAGTATTTGAAGGTAAATGAATACTACTTGGTCCATCCAATCTACCCATTTTTCCCTACCTAAACTGTTACCACAAACCGTTCCCAGTCTACAGCTCCTTCTCCTTCCCTCCTTCCTTTCTCCTATAATTCCCAGGGCTAATCCCATGCATTCTTGACACCACCACTGTTTCTGCCCCCACCACCATCACTGGATGGCTGTTGTTGAGTGATGGATTCCTAAGACAGCCTTCCAGCAGAAGTGAGATGAAAAACAGTGGTGCAGTTTAGGAATGTATAGGATAAGCATAAAGGAATCACATTGGAAAGTACGAGGGGGAGGGAAGGAGCTGAAGATTGTGCATGGTCTGTGGTGCTAGTGTGGTAGGAGACATGGGCAGATGATGGGCCAAGCAGTCTTTATCTGCATTCAAACTCTATCTTTCTGGCTCCGACCACGAGGGCATGAGAGCCCAAGCATTATCGAATGACCTAAAGGTGGCCAGGCAATGTGAGAAGGCAGTAGGGAGGGTGAGTAGCATGATGGGGTGCATAGGGAGGGATATCACCAGCAGAAAGAGGGAGGTGGTATTGCCTGTGTAGAGATCACTGGTGAGATCCCACGTAGACTCTTGTGTCCAGTTCTGGTGACCACATGTTTGGAAGAACATAGAAAGAGTGTATACAGTCCAGAAGAGTGCAACTAAAATAGTGTAATGTCTGTATCAAAAGCCCTACGAGGAGAGTCTGGCTGGGCCGGTGTGGCAAGGCCCAGGCCAAATGGAGACAAATTCGGATACAGTCTGTTTTGGGCTAGATACAGTTTCCAGCAAGCAGAACACAGTTCACATAGTGGGGAACCAAATCACGACCCACTAACAACTCACAGCACATTTACATGTAAGGAAGTTCTACTGTACCAGGCAAAACGCTCTCCGGTCATGATCGCAAAGTCTCTGCACAAAGCAGGGATTCATAAGCAGCTGGAAATCCTGACAGGCCAATAGCATTCAGCAATATCTTTAGTCTTCAGGTATGAGCCTGGTAAAAAATCAGTGGCTTACTTCGTTCTCCCAAACTTGGATTTAGTCCGAAATAATTCTCTTCTCTCCCTTTCAGGGGCAGTAGGCAGACATGAAGGCCAAAACTCAGGCCTTTCCACAGAGACTGTCTCGAGCTGTTGCTTCTTCAACTCCCAACTTAGATCAGACTCAGCTGCCAGCAAGCCTGGGCCTTTTCCCAGAATCCAAAAGGCTTGGTTGGCTGATCTGTCTGTCTGTCTGTCTGTCTGTCAGTCACAAGAAAGGCTCCCCCTTCAGGTGCAAAAAGGCGCCAAAAGCCCAAAACTACAATTCCTACCAATTTTGACTCCAGACAGCTCCTGTAGTCCGGCTCCATTTTAGGTCCCACCAGTACTGATTGGTCCAGTTTGGCAGTCCAGGACCAAGATAATGGAGATAAACGAAACAGTCCTTGCTGCAAAGAAGGCAGGTTAGACAAACTACATCATCATTACCACTCTAAATGATTTTCAGCAAATAGTTACATCGTTCGACAGAGCTCCCTCTCAGATTACTTATGACTGCAATCCAGGTAACTCTTAAAGAGACATTACACAGAGGCTATACAGACAGTCTCTGGCAATCACATTTAAACTGCTAAACGCGGGACACCAGCCTGGCAGTGAGCAGTTAACTGACGCTCAAGGAAGACTTTTCGGAACCCCCCATTTGTAGGGGGTTACACCTGGAACACCTTCCAATGGACACGAGGGCAAAAAGTGGTGGGGTTCAAGAATGCATGGATAAGCACAAGGAATCTTAGTTGAAAGAAAGGGAGGGAGGGAGGGAGGAGAGAAAGCTGTAAATCAGGCACGGTCTGCAGTAATGGTGTAGGTAAGGAGAGGGCAGACTGGATTGATCAAGCAGTCATTATCCACTATCAAATTCTCTGTTTCTTGTATGATTTTTGAAAACTGAAGCAGTATGTAAGTACATTGAGCTTAACCCTCTTATGACACTGTGTCGTTGTTGACGAAGCAGTAAGACTTTGCAGGAGATAAGCTGTTAAAGCTCATCTGTGTTTGTAAAACTGTACACAAATAGTGGTTAATTTAATTGAAGAGAAATTAAATGTGCCGGTCCCTCACATTCTGAAGTCAATGAAGAGATCTTCCATAAGAGGTAATGAGCTTACCTTTTGATAAGTCCACAGGTATTAGTATGTGAACTATCTATAAATTAAATCAAGGCTGCAGCATTTTCATGGAATCTTGAGACAGAAATGGGTGTCATTGAGGGGAACGCTTGCATAACATATAGCTTGCCCATCCCATCCAGGACGTCAGTTTCGTACTCAAGAGTTCATGAACTGGTTATGGTATAAAAAATCTACACTACCTTACAAGATCATGTCATGTGACCCTGGTGCTGTGTGACCTGCACTGGCTGTCAATGAAATTGAGAATCTCCTTCAAGGTTTTCTCACCTATAAAGCCCTATACAGTCTGGGTCCTAGCTATTTGAGCAATCTCCTGACTTCCTACTACTATCCTCACCCTCACCGATCCTCTGAGAAAGGACACCTAGCAATTCCCAGGGTGCAGCTAAAAACATCTGGGGCAGAAAAAAAATCAGAAAGCACAGCGCAAAGGTTTATGCCATGTTTTGCGATTGTACATGTGTAAAATCTTTTTTTAATTTAATCAACTTTATTATTTTAGAAAAAACACAAACCAAGCACAGAACAATAATAGAGAAGCACTGAACAAGGAGTACAAACATTCCCCCTGACCCTCCCCACACACCTTTACCCCCACCCCAATGGAGTGTGTATAGCCACCTGACAAAATTAGCTCAGAACTATTACATGTAACAAGAAACCCATATTACAGGAACCTGTGTGGGAAACCAGAGGTAGCTCAAAGGAAATCAAGTCAAATAAAGATCATGAAGTTTGCCCTATTTCTTATAAAAAAAAGAGCAAACGATGGTGGAGACTGGCAATCAGACGCTCAGTCCGGAGAGAAAGGAAAGCTAATGTAGCCATTTGCAATATGAAATGTGCGATTGGTCCAGCCAGTGTCTGAGGACCAGTTTTTTGACTGCCAAAGAAATGAGAGCCTTATGGTATTTCCTTTCTTTGACCGGGATCTGGAAGAAATCACCAACAATGCATACTTTGGGGGAAAAGAGGCTTGCCAACCCCAGGAGGGGGCCAAGCTGCTCCTCAGTCTGCACCCACGGGGAAGATACTTTCTTACAGGACCAAAAACATACAGCAGGGTTCCATCCGCTTTGCCACATCTGGTACAGGTGGGAGAGGGAAGGCGACCCATCTTAGCCAGTCTAACAGCAGTGTAATACATATTATTTAGAATATGGTAGTGGGTAAATCCTAACCAATCTTGTGTTAAGTAGATATAGAGATCTTTCCAAAGACGTGACCAGTTAAAGCTGAAGTCTGGCATCAAAGATTCTCATACATTGGAACCAATTGGGGAAGAGGAATGGAAGTAGTAAGCAACCACAAGTATCAACCAGAGGTGCTGTGGGGTTTGAGTGTGAAATCTTGAATCTGGGTAAGGAGGTCACTAAGTTCAGAAGGTTTCAGGACAGGGCCAAATTGTTGTAGTATCAGATGCCACAACTGGTAAATTTTGAAAATGCTCATTGGGCCCAAGCGGAATTTCTCTAGTAACTCCAGAGAAGTAAGAAGGGAAGTCTGGGAGTAGATGTCCGACACTGTAATTTCCTGAAGATTAGAAAGCCGTCCTGGAGTTAATGGGTGATCCCCAACCTTAATGTTTGAGTTAGAAAGGATAGGTTGTGCGAAGTCTTTAGAGGGAAACATCTTCAGAGAGGTACAAATTTGTGAGAAGACCTTAACTGAGACACCGGTAGGGGAAGAGGCCAATGATCCAGGAGAAATTTCTTTTTTTTTTTTGTAGTACTTTTACCTGTGTGGCCTAATCAGTCTGCAAGTTTTCCACGTCCCAGCATCCATCAATCTCCGGCCCCACGTCCTGCTCCCGACCCCAGTGAATCCCCACCGCCATTTACTTCTGTGGCTTACCTCTCGCAGTGGGGGCAGCAGGGAGTCCCTCATTCCCCACCGACACAGGACCCAGCATTAGGCAGTGGTGCCTCCAAGGCCAGGTAGTCCCTCAGACGGCCATCAAGCAGCTGTGATCGAGTGCCATGTTTTTCCCTTTTCAGCTTGCATGGGCTGGGACATGCAATGACGCCAATGGAGGGAATGCACACACATCAACTTATGCGCCCCGCACCATGCCCCAAGCTCACCCCTACCCTGCAGTGCCAGTGCATCATCCCCAGCCTCCGCTAGAGGTCGCTAGTGTGTCGGAAGCTGGGAACCTCCTCCTCGGAGAACAGTCCACGGATGCTAATCCCTCTGCCCCCTGCCAACCCCTGGAGACCTGAGTCTGTTCCCGAACCTGAGTTGCCAGCATGGAGTGAGGTGTGGTGTCCGGTGCCTCAACCCTCAGCACCACTGGGCTGGCAGACTGGGAGAGATTTCTAAGGGTAGAAAAAAATTGCAGCAGGCGAGAGACTGTGAGCCGAGAACAAATGGGATTCTATCTGTAGCCAGATACGAGTATAGGCAGGTTCAGGTACAGCTTGAGGCGTGGAAAGCCATTTACCACACTTATAAAGATGGCTGGCCCAATAGTAGGATAAGAAGTTAGGTAGTCGGAATCCACCGGATTCTTTAGGGCGCCCCAGTTTAAGGTAAGATCACCTGGGAGATTTATCTAACCAAATAAAAGAGGTGATAAGTTAAATTAGGAGAGAGGGAGCAAGATATTAAGTATGTTTAAGGGATAGAAAAGTCTAGGAAAAATATTCATTTTAATAACGTTGATTCTACCCCATAGTGAGATTGGAGGTCCTTACATCATGATAAATCATGCTGTATCACCACCAGTAGATCCTCTAGATTCAGTTTCATCATTAGAGAGGTATCGGTAGTTAGGAAGATTTCAAGATATTTTATGGCTCAAGAAGACTATTGCATACCAAAAAAAGTGAATTCCTGGCTACAGACAAGATGGTTAAGGGGATACATTTTGGTTTTATTGAGATTTAGTCTGTAGTTAGAATAGAAACATAGAATTTGATGGCAGATACGGACTACTTGGCCCACCCAGTCTGCCCATTTCCCTACCTAACGGATAAGCTGCAGATCCTAGTTAACCAGCAGCCTACTTTTTCCTACCCCCCCCCTAGAATTGCCTTATGTCTGTCCCATGCATTCTTGAATTCCTTCACTGTTTTTGACTCCACAACCTCCTCCAGAAGGCTGTTCCTTGCATTCACAACCCTTTTGTGAAAAAATACTTTCTCACATTATCTCTGAGCCATCCCCCCCCATTGTCAAACTGTGCCCCCTTGTTCTTGCACACCTCTTTTTCTGAAAGATGCCACCCTCTTGGACTTTGTTGATTCTCTTGAGGTACTTGAAAGTTTCTGTCATGTCCCCCCTCTCCCCCCCTTTCCTCAAGGGTATGTATATTAAGCTCCTTAAGTCTCTCTTCATATGTCTTCCGATGCAGACCCTGCACCATTTTAGTTGCCCTCCTCTGGACAGCATCCATCCTGCCTATGTCCTTGGGGAGATGAGGTCTCCAGAACTGCACACAGTACTCCAGATGGGGTCTCACCAACTGTCTGTACAGAGGGATAACAACTTCCTGTTTTCTACTGGTGATGCTTCTCCTATGCATCCCAGTATCCCCAACCCTCCTTACTGTCTTCTCACATTGCTTGCCCTGCTTTAGTTCTTCTGCTATGACTACCCCCAGGTCCCTTTCCATTTTGTTGTTGTTAATATCTCACACCCCATTGTGTGCTTTTCCTGGTTTTTGTTTCCAGGTACATTACTTTCACTCTCTTAGCACGAATCTAAGCTGCCATACATTTCACAATTCCTCCTGCCTTGCCAAGTCCCTTCTTATTTTTTCCACCCCAGCTTGTGTATCAACCCTGTTGCAGATCTTTGTGTCATCTGCAAAGAGACATGATTTTCCTTCCAGTCCCTTTGCAATGTCACTTATAAAGATATTGAAGAGGACTGGTCCTAGTATTGAACCCTGCGGTACCCCACTAGTAACCCCCCTTTCTTCAGAGTGGACTCCTTTTAATATTACCCTCTGTGTCCTGTTGACCAGCCGATTTTTTAACCCAAGCTACCATCTTGGGACCCACTCCAAGGCTGGCTAACCTGTATATTAATCTTTTGTGTGGGGCTGTGTCAATAACAACTAAATTGGTCAATCACTTTCAATGCCTCAGTAAGAGAAGCCGGGTCAGAAAGGTGCAGTAAAATGTCATCTGCATACACCGAGAGAGATGGTGTCAAGTTGTCAGTGGGGATGCCTTGAATGTTAGGAGAAGATTTGAGATGCCAAATGAAAGGTTTGAGGTATAGATTAAAAAGAAAGGGGGAAGAGGGCAGCTGAGTGTGTGCCAGTATGCAGGGAGAATGAGGAGGAAAAATACCACTGCAGTAAATTAATGTGGAAGGAGAGGAATAGATCACTTTAAGCCACTGTAGAAATGAGGAGGGAAGTCCATCTTCTGTAGGGTAAGCCATAGAAAGACCAGTCAACTCTATCAGAAGCCTTTTTGGCGTTGAGAGAGAGATTAGGACCTTCTGTAAAGGAAGCTTGGGCTACTTGAAACAAGTGACAAATCTTACAAAAGTGATATGCAGAAGATCTGCCGGGAACAAAACCAACTTGTTCTGGACTGAGTAGCCCCAACCACACCTTCCTGATTCTAGTAGCTAGGATTTGGGCTAAGATTTTAATGTCATAGTTTAACAAGGAGATAGGCCAGTAGCTTGCAGGGTTAGAAGGAGGTTCATCTGGTTTAAGAAGGAGAACAATGGTGGCTTCCAGAAGTGAGGGTCAAGAGATTCAGCTGAGGTCATGAATTGATAAAGACAAAGTAAGAAGGGGACAAGACTTTAGGAAAAGCTTGTGAAGTTTGAAGGAAACCCGTCTTGTCTGGGAGCTTTATCTAGAGTTAAACTGGTAATGGCAGCTTCCACCTCTGTCAGGGAGATAGGAGTAGAAGGAAGGCTCGATGGTGATCCAAGAGATGGGATAGTGGAGTGGATTCTAGGTAGGATGATATTTCTTCGTGGTCGATGGGGATGGGCACCGCCAAATAAGGTAGAACAGAAATTCTCAAAACCATCTTAATGTCCCTGGGAAGCATCTTTATGGAGCCATCTGGGGCAGAGATAGAAAACATAACCCTTGAGGCCTCCAACTTCCATAGACTGAGAGCAAGCAGTCACCCTGCCTTCTCTCCCTGTTCGATATATTTGGATTGGGTCTTTAGAATGGAGTATTCAGCTTTCTCTTGTAGGAGAATAGAATAGAATATTTATCCCAAATGGACAATTGGGCCTGTGGAAAGTCCGAGGAAGAAATGGAGGAAGGAGATTGCTCCAGGGCACGTATATCGGTGAGTATTGTTAAGGCTTCAACTTCTCTATGATGTTTCCAAGTGGAGGCTAAACTGATAAATTCACCCCGCAAAAAACATTTTAAGGCACACCATTCATAATCTCACCTCGTTACAGTATTCTGATTAGAGGTGATGAAGAAATGAGATTTGATATCTTGGAAACAACATGGTCATCCGTAAGAAGTTGAGTATTAAGTTTCCACCAAGTATCACATGTGTGAAATCTTGCTATTCACAGTCGGATACGGTGGTGAATATTACCAGGGTGGGGTAGTGCTACTCTTGTAAATCCACTGCCAACCCCACTAGCACTGCCTCGACATCCAGTCAGTAGAATGGCCCTGCAAAGAATAGCGTAGGTTTGCTAATTCCTACTCACTAAAGCATCCATGTAAATGAGCCCATTGGACATGCAAGGCGTTATGTGGCCATTTGCATGCCCATTATGGGTCCATTTACATAGGCTGTGGCAAGAGTTTAGTGTCCTCCCATCACTGATTCTTATGAAAGAGACAGTGACCAGTGATGTGGCATCACTATCACCAGGGAAATGTAAACATTTTTACTGGGCCCACGACGGGGGAGGGGGTTGACAACTGCAATACCTCCACCAACCACTAGGGTTGCACAGACTTACTGTAAGGTCTGGCTAAGCTGTATTTTCTCCACATAAGGGAACTCCACAAAGGGCCCTTACCTGGAGAGAATGGTTCATGAAGGGGACTGTGCTGATATGCATGTTCCTTCCCCCTCATTTGTATTGTGGCTCCCTCCACACTTTGCCCTGGTGCAAACCAAGTTTGTGCCTGCAAACAAGGCTTTTGTTGAGTCCCACTTAGTGCAAAACTTGGTTTGCCCTGTGTAAACCTGGTTTGGGCCAGGCAGCGTTTTGTGAATCTGCCCCTTGGTGATCGTGCATTTGTGGCAGCTGTGCCAGTCCTGTGGTATTTGCTTCCAATGTCCTTGAACGAAGCCCCCTCGCTGGAGGGACTAAATGCACATCTCTTCTGGGAAGTCTTTAGGATCTAATTCATATTGGTTTTACAAGTTTTAACTGCTGCTATTTTGATTCAATGTTGCCCTTAACTTGGTTATTACAGTAAGTTTCTTTGCAATATGTAATTAATCCACTGTTCACTGTCAGTATATTATAAAGTGCCTTAGGCCTCAGGGATAGAGTGCTCTATAAATGCAAAATTACTTACCCATGAATTAAATGGTGTATTATTATAAATCACTAACATGATTTCAGCCAATCAGCACGTACAACCACTGTACCTCTTATCCTACGTACACTGTGCTTTTGTGCAGTACCATTGGGGAAATAAAAGTGGTCCACCTTAGTGCTGGGGAGGAAGGCATAATACATTTTAATAAGTCTCCAATTTTGTTATAAATTACGAGCTAAATACCAGTAATTTTATAATGAGAAAATATTGCCTCTGAGGGCTCTTCTTGGCAGAGTTTATGCTGACAGAACCACTCAGTTTCGTCTTGTTTTTTTTTGCCCAAACCTCAGGCTCAGAGTCTGATACCATAAGAGACAGCCCTCAGATGCCCTATTAACTTGTACCTCCTGGCATCTACAAATAAGCCCCATTCCTAATTTGAATGTTTTTTTTTTCATGAGCTATTAGTATATAACTCACTAGTACATTATGACCACTGTGTTTGTTTGCTTATAGTTCACTATTGGTATATAACTCAATGGTGTATTATGACCACTGAGCTTGTTTGGCTAAAGTTCGTTATTGGTACCTATTGCTAAGAGGGATGCCAGTAGGACACTGGGGATATTTGGTGAAAGTGCCAAATGTGATTGTCCTCGTGAGCACCAGTGACTTCAACAGCTATGAGGCCGTGGAGGTAAAAGCTAATTTCTGGATGTTAGTAAGTAATCTGGGGATTGTAGTGATGTTGGTAGCCTTTTTAGAGATTCTGCTGGTGTGGCATATGGGGAGTGAGAGGCTTCTGAAGTTAGACAAGTTCAACTTATGGCTGAGGGAGTGGTGCAGAGAGGAAGGGTTCAGATATGTGAGGGGCAACAGACATGTCTGTCAAGCCAGCCGGTGGTGCTGAGGGTTAAGGCACTAGATGTCTCACCTCACGCCACACCATGACCAAATAGGGAATGAGCTTGGGCTGCCAGGGGTCCAGCAGGTGCAGGGAGGGATTGAGTGTCCAGTGGACAGCTCTCCCTTCCCGGGGAGGGTGAAGGCCAGCCACCACTCCTGAGCAACCTCTGGCAGTAGTCAGGGTGGCCAGGAATAGCAACGCCACCGCATGGCACTGAGGGCGGAGCTCAGCCTGCGCGCCATCACTGCATGTCCGAGCTGTACTGGATTGGGGCCAGAAAAGTAGAAAACAAAAGAATGGCACCTGATAGGCAAAGACAAAACCAGTGGAAAGGCCCCACGCCCAATGTCGTGGGCCTCCCAGCTCCATCCCACGTCCTCCAGCCCCACACTAATTAGACTGTAGATAGAGCGCCAGAGGAGTCCGCGGTCCCGCTCGGGGGTGCTCAGAGCCAGTGGGTCAGATGGCCAGGTGGTGCAGTGGGGAGATGGGCCCATGCCTGGGAGAAGAGTCTGGGGCTTCAGGTGGGCAGGAACAGACCGCACCGTGAGTCCTAGCTGGAGTGAGGTCAGGTAAGTCAGTGATAAGGGGGCATAAAGAAAGTTAAAAAAAAGAAAGACATGTCTGTGATAGAAGGCTCTTCAGAAGGAATGACATTCATCCTGTTGAGGGAGGGGCAGAGGCAGTGGGGCAGATTGTTTGATGCCTTGATTACTAGAGATGTCTGAGGGAACGCTGCTATGAATTGACACCAGTACTGAAAATAATATATAATAAATCACTGAATGAAGGCATGGTCCCACTGGATTGGCACCAGTCCTGACAATAATATACAATAAATCACTGAATGAAGGCATGGTCCCACTGGATTGGCACCAGTCCTGGCAATAATATACAATAAATCACTGAATGAAGGCATGCTCCCACTGGACTGGCACCAGTCCTGACAATAATATACAATACATCACTGAATGAAGGCATAGTCCCACTGGATTAGCACCAGTCCTGACAATAATATACAATATATCACTGAATGGAGGCATGGTCCCACTGGACTGGCATGTCCTGGCAATAATATGCAATAAATCACTGAATGAAGGCATGGTCCCACTGGACTGGCACCAGTCCTGACAGTAATATACAATAAATCACTGAATGAAGGCATGGTCCCACTGGACTGGCACCAGTCCTGACAGTAATATACAATAAATGTCGTTGAATAAGAGGCACAGTCCCACTGGATTGGCACCAGTCCTGACAATATCGATAAATCGTTGCATAAAGGCATGGTCCCACTGGACTGGCACCAGTCCTGACAGTAATATATAATAAATCGTTGAAGGAATTTCCCACTGGACTGGCACCACTCCTGTCAATAATATACAATAAATCACTGAAGGCATGAAGGCAAGCCTGTTGCTAGCCTTTTTTTGGCTTAGGCACTATAAAAGCAGGTGACTCAAATTACAACTGCCTGTTGCTAGCCTTGCTTGTAGAGTAGAAAGCAGCTAACTAAAAAAGCTACATTTTCTTATTAATTTAAAACTTATATCTCAGCAAGAGTCAGTGTCTTTTGAGATTAAGTAGACAGATACTTTATTAGAAGTAGAAGGGGTCTTATTTAGGGTTAAAAAAAGAAAGAAAAGAAAGTCAGTGTGTGTTCTGTGCTGGGAAGGGTATTGTATCAGCTGACTTTGCTAAACCAGTAGAAGGAGAGAGAGCTTAATTGGGGTGTGGCTTGGACACTATAAAAGCAAGTGACTCAAATTACAACTTCTTGTTGCTAGCCTTTTCTTACTAATTGCCCTCCACCCCACCCACCCAAAGCCAGTTCTACTTTTATAGCTACTGGATCTGACTGTCAACAGGAACTTCCTGTTTGGCAGTAGGAAGGGAAGGATCATAGAGAAACATTGGTTTTGTCAACCCTAAAGGAAAAAAAGTAGCTCACTCTCCCCTAGCTGGTGGTGGTCTGACATTAAGCAAGGAAGAAGGAGCTACTAAAAGATAGGAAGTTGCTGTCCCAGAACAGGAAGGGTGAGAGTTGTAAGGAGAAGAGAGAGTAAGCATACAGAGAAACTGGAGGGGACACAAAATAAGACATGAAAAGAGTGGTGCAGTGCAATGGCTGTGGGCGACAGTGTTCCGGGAGACATTCTAGAGGCTGCGATGCTGCCCTATTTGCAGAGCATCTCTGGTCTGAGAGAGGAGGTTGCCCATTTCAGGCTGACCTGGCTAGGATTAGTGAAACCTCCTCCCCCACCCAGGGACCACCAGGGCCAATGCCACTACCTCAGAGGTTGCCAAGAAAGAGGAGAGGCTGGACCAGGGTGGTCTCAGGAGGAGAGGGTGGTGGAACAGAGTTGCATCCTCCACCTGTACCTCCCACAACTCATTAGCTCTTCTGGTGGATAGTGGTTCCTCTATGGAGGCACCTGCAGTGGAGACCAAGGAGGATGCTGGGAACCTTCACAAAGGAGACCCACAGAAGGGTGGCATGGGACCCCAGGGAAGAAAACAACTCCTGGTGGGGACTCAATCATTAGGGGGTAGAAATGGGGAGGAAGGGGAGAGGAGGTGAGTGCCTTCCTGGCTCCATGGCTTGGAGGGACAGGAAGCAAATCCTCAGGATCGTGGGAGAGCTGCACTGCAGGAGGGAGCTGGATGTCATTGTCCACATGGGGACAAATGACTTGGCTAGGAATAGGATCAGAGCAGTGCAAGAGGAGTTTGTAGAGTTGGGGAGGGGCCTTAGACAAGTAGCGCATACGGTAACCTTCTCGGAGGTGCTGTCTGTCTATGGCAAGGGTGATGCTAGGGCACTCCTCACCAGGGAATTCAATGAGTGGTTGAAAAACTGGTGTGGAGCTCAGGGTTTGGCTTCATTGGGGAATGGGGAGCCACCTGGAGGGATGCAAACCTATATTGGTGTGATGGTCTGCATCTGTCCGGGGGGGAACCAGGATCCTAGGTGAGAGGTTTAGATGCTTCATTGGCAAGCATTTAACCTAGCCAAGGGGGGCACTGAAAAGGAGCAGGGAAATCCCAGCCTCCCCCCACAAAACATGGTAATTAGTAAGGTAAACACCAAGGTAGAGAAGTTATTAGGGAGCAGGACAGAGGTTAATGTAAAAAAAAGTCAAAGGCAGTAAGGACAGGAATGGGGCAAAAGGAGTAAAGCTATCAAAAAGTGGAGGGTGATGAGTACCAATGCCTGTAGTCTGTGTAACAAGCTCCCTGAACTAGTGGCCTTGATGGAAGAGGGTTGCCTGGATATTGTGGCAGTCACAGAAACATGGTACACAGAGAACCATGACTGGGATGTCAACATACCAGGATACACAATCTACAGGGAGAGTAAAAGAGGAGGAGGAGTAGCTCTCTATGTAAAGGAAGGGATCAAAGCAACAGAACTAAAGAGTAAACAGGGAGCAGATGAGGCACTCTGGGTCACCCTGGAGACAGGAAATGACACCACAATCCGCATGGGGGTTGTATACAGACCCCCCATCTCAAGGGGAGGGAATGGACAAGGAAATGATAGAAGGCTTCCTTAGAATGGCAGAAAAAGGGGAGATATCGTTGATGGGGGACCTGAATATGCAGATGTTAACTGGAGCACCTTTGTTGCAGGCACATCCAAGAGCAGGGTCATTCTTGATGCCTACAGGGGCATGCCTCAGACAGCTAGTATTGGAACCCATTCAGGAGGGAGCAATCTTAGACCTGGTACAATCAAATGGGGACAGAGAAAGAATCTCAGATTTAGAGGTGGGTTTCCATCTGGGAACAAGTGACACCAAACAGTGTGGTTCACGATAAGCACAGCCATACAATCAAGCCATACAAAAGCAAGAGTATTGGACTTTAGGAAGACTGACTTTGGGAAATTGAGAGAGTGCCTCAGAAAAGCACTAGCAAACAGGCAAGAAGGAGGGTGGAGGAACAATGGGAGTAATCAAAACAGCCATCACAGAGGCAACAAGCCTTTGTGTAAAGCAAATCAATAAAACACAACAAAGGAAAAAAGCTGTGTTCTCAAAAGAGGTGGCAGGGAAGGTTAAGGAGAAAAGGATAGCATTCAGGAAATATAAGGAAACACAGAAGGAGCAGGAGAGAGAACTTTATCAGTTAAAGCAGAAAAAGAGGCTGGGAAGGCAGTCCGAATGGTAAAGGCCCAAACGGAGGAAAGGATAGCCAATTCTGTTAAGAAGGGATAAGACCTTTTATAGGTACATTAGGAGCTGAAGAAAAACCAAAGGAGGGATACTGAAGCTTAATAAAGGGAGGAGGGTGGTAGAAGGTGACTGTGAAAAGCAGGGATACTGAAGGAACATTTCTGCTCAGTATTCACAAAAGGAAGAGGAGGGGAGGTACCTAAACCAAACAAGAGAAGCACACTGAAGATGGGGTCGATACCAGTCCATTTACAGAAGAAAGGGTTCTGAAAGAACTATTAAAACTGAAGGAGGACAAAGCAATGGGGCTTAATGGGATTCACCCAAGAATTCTAAAAGAACTAAAGGTAGAACTAGTGACACCGCTTGACCACTCTCTTTAACAAATCATGGGAGGATGGGGTGGTACCTGAGGACTGGAGGAGGGCAGATGTGATTCCTCTTTACAAAAGTGGGAGCAGGACAGAGGCAGGAAACTACAGACCAGTTAGTTGGACCTCAGTGGTAGGGAAAATGATGGAATCACTTCTGAAGGAAAGAATTGTTCAGTACCTAGAGGCCAGTGGGGCACAGGATCCAAGGCAGCATGAATTCATGATGGGAAGGTCGTGTCAGACGAATCTAATAGATTTCTTTGACTGGGTGACCAAAGTAGTAGACCATGGAGAGGCTGTGGACATGGCCTACCTAGATTTTAGCAAGGCATTTGATATAGTATCACCCAAAAGATTAATACACAAGTTAGCCAGCCTTGGAGTGGGCCCCAAGGTGGTAGCCTGAATAAAAAATTGGCTAGACAACAGGACTCAAACGGTAGTAGTAAATGGAGTCCACAGTGAAGAAAGGAGGGTTACTAGCGGGGTACCCTCAGTACTGGGACCGGTCCTTTTTAATGTCTTTATAAGTGACATTGCAGAGGAACTGGAAGGGAAAGTATGTCTCTTTGCAGACGACACAAAGATCTGCAACAGGGTTGATATACAAGATTGAGTGGAAAGGATGAGAAGGCACTCGGCAAGGTTGGAGGAATGGTCAAATGTATGGCAGCTCAGATTCAATGCAAAGAAGTGCAAGGTAATGCACATGGGAAACAAAAACCCAGGGGAAGAGTACACAATAGGGGGTGAGATACTGACAACAGTAAAAATGGTAAGGGACCTGGGGGTAATTATATCAGATGACCTAAAGGTGGGCAAGCAAAGTGAGAAGGCAGTAAGTAAGGCTGGGGGGATACTGGGATGCACAGGAAGAAGCTTCAATAGTAGAAAACAGGAAGCTGTCATCCCTCTGTACAGACAGTTGGTGAGACCCCATGGGAGTAGCTGTGTGCAGTTCTGGAGCCCCATCTCAGAAAGACATAGACAGAGTGGAGGCTGTCCAGAGGAGGGCAACCAAAATGGTGCAGGGTCTGCACCAGAAGACATATGAAGAAAGACCAAAGAAGCTTAATATGCATACCCTTGAGGAAAGGAGGGAGAGAGGGGACATGATAGAAACTTTCAAGTACCTCATGGGAATCAACAAAGTCCAAGAGGGTAGCATCTTTCAGAAAAAGAGATGTGCAAGAACAAGAGGGCACAATTTGAAGACAGAGGGAGGATGGCTCAGAGGTAATGTGAGGAAGTATTTTTTCACAGAGAGGGTTGTGGATGCATGGAACAGCCTCCCTGAGGAGGTCGTGGAGTCAAGAACGTGGGGGAATTCAAGAATTCATGGGACAGACATAAGGCAGTCCTAGTGGGGGGTAGGAGGAAGTAAGCTGTTGGTTAACTAGGATCTGCAGCTTATCTGTTAGGTAGGAAAATGGGCAGACTAGGTGGGCCAAGCGGTCCTTATCTGCCATCAAATTCTATGTTTCTATGACCCACTGAACTGGCACCAGTCCTGACAATATACAATAAATCACTGAATGAAGGCATGTCCCACTGGATTGGCACCAGTCCTGACAATAATATACGATAAATCATTGCATAAAGGCATGGTCCCACTGGACTGGCACCAGTCCTGACAGTAATACACAATAAATTGTTGAATGAAGGCATTGTCCCACTGGACTGGCACCACTCCTGTCAATAATATACAACAAATCACTGAATGAAGGCATGACCCACTGGATTGGCACCAGTCCAGACAATAATATACAATAAATCACTGAATGAAGGCATGGTCCCATGGGATTGGCACCAGTCCTGACAATAATATACAATAAATCACTGAATGAAGGCATGGTCCCACTGGACTGACACCAGCCCTGACAATAATATACAGTCAGTCACTGAATGAAGGCATGGGCCCACTGGATTGGCACCAGTCCTGACAATAATATACAATAAATCATTGAATGAAGGCATGGTCCCACTGGACTGGCACCATTCCTGACAATAATATACAATCAATCACTGAATGCAGGCAAGGTTCCACTGGATTGGCACCTGTCCTGACAATAATATAAACTAAATCACTGAATGAAGGCATGGTCACACTGTACTGGCACCAGTCCTGACAATAATATACAACAAATCATTGAATGAAGGCATGGTCTCACTGGACCGGCACCAGTCCTGACAATAATATACAAGAAATCACTGAATTAAGGCATGGCCCACTGGATAGGCAGCAGTCCGGAGAATAATATACAATAAATCACTGAATGAAGGCACAGTCCCACTGGTCTGGCACCAGTCCTGACAATAATATACAATAAATCACTGAATGAAGGCATGGTCCCACTGGATTGGCACTAGTCCTGACACTAATATACAATAAATCATTGAATAAAGGCATGGTCCCACTGGACTGGCACCAGTCCTGACAGTAATATACAATAAATCACTGAATGAAGGCACGGTCCCACTGGATTGGCACTAGTCCTGACACTAATATACAATAAATCATTGAATAAAGGCATGGTCCCACTGGACTGGCACCAGTCCTGACAGTAATATACAATAAATCACTGAATGAAGGCACGGTCCCACTGGATTGACACCAGTCCTGACAATAATATACAGTAAATAGCTAAATGAAGGCACAGTCCCACTGGATTAGCACCAGTCCTGACTATAATATACAATATATCACTGAATGAAGACACGGTCCTACTGGACTGGTACCAATCCTGATAATAATATACAATAAATTACTAAATGAAGGCATGGTCCCACTGGATTGGAACCAGTCCTGATAGTAATGTACAGTAAATTGCTAAATGAAGACATGGACCAACTGGACTGGTGCCAGTTCTGACAACACTATACAATAAATTACTGAATGAAGACACGGTCCGACTGGACTGGCACCAGTCCTGACAATAATATATAGTAAATCACTGAATGAAGGCATGGTCCCACTGGACTGGTGCCAGTCCTGACAATAATATTTAGAAAATTACTGAATGAAGGCATGGTCCCACTGGACTGGCGGCATTTGTGACAATAATATACAATAAATCGCTGAATGAAGGCATGGTCCCAGTGGATTGGCACCAGTCCTGACAATAATGTACAGTAAATCACTGAATGAAGTCATGGTCCCACTGGTCTGGCACCAAGCAATGGTAACACTGGTTTCTAAAAAAAAAGGTAACAAAACTCAACCTGGTAACTATAGGCCCATCAGCTTAACATGTGTTGCTAGTACGATTATGGAGGGAGTTTATAAAAGACAGGATCGATCAATGAGAGCATGTTAAAAATTGGTCATCATGATCATACCCAGCAAGGCTTTGTAAAAGGGAGGTCATGATCATACCCAACATGGTTTTGATCAAAGGAAGTCATGATCATGCCCAGCATGGTTTTTGCAAAAGGAGGCCATGATCATACCCAGCATGGGTTTGCAAAAGGGAGATCATGATCATGCCCAGCATGGCTTTGTAAAAGGGAGATCATGATCATGCCCAGCAAGGCTTTGTAAAAGGGAGGCCATGATCATGCCCAGCATGGCTTTGTAAAAGGGAGATCATGATCATACCCAGCAAGGCTTTGTAAAAGGGAGGCCATGATCATACCCAGCATGGCTTTGTAAAAGGGAGGTCATGATCATACCCAGCAAGGCTTTTGTAAAAGGGAGGTCATGGATCATACCCTAGCATGGCTTCAGAAAAGGGAGGCCATGATCATACCCAGCAAGGCTTTGTAAAAGGAGGTCATGATCATACCCAGCATGGCTTTGTTAAAAAAGAAGTCATGATCATACCCAGCATGGCTTTGTAAAAGGGAGGTCATGATCATACCCAGCATGGCTTTGTAAAAGGGAGGCCATGATCATACCCAGCATGGCTTTGTAAAAGGGAGGTCATGATCATACCCAGCATGGCTTTGTAAAAGGGAGGCCATGATCATACCCAGCAGGCTTTGTAAAAGGGAGGCCATGATCATACCCAGCATGGCTTTGTAAAAGGGAGGCCATGATCATACCCAGCATGGCTTTGTAAAAGGGAGGCCATGATCATACCCAGCATGGCTTTGTAAAAGGGAGGCCATGATCATACCCAGCAAGGCTTTGTAAAAGGGAAGTCATGATCATACCCAGCATGGCTTTGTAAAAGGGAGGTCATGATCATACCCAGCAAGGCTTTGTAAAAGGGAGGTCATGATCATACCCAACATGGCTTTGTTAAAAGGAAGTCATGATCATACCCAGCATGGCTTTGTAAAAGGGAGGCCATGACCATACCCAGCAAGGCTTTGTAAAAGGGAGGCCATGATCATACCCAGCATGGCTTTGTAAAAGGGAGGCCATGATCATACCCAGCATGGTTTTGTAAAAGGGAGGTCATGATCATACCCAGCATGGCTTTGTAAAAGGGAGATCATGCAATACCAACCTTGTTGTCTTTTATGAAACAATCAGCAGAAACATAGACACTAATAACACCGTGAATGTTATTTACTTGGACTTCAGAAAGGCATTTGATACTGTTTCTCATGAACTAGTAATGATAAAAATGGTAACCTCGGATATTAACAAACAACTTGTAACGTGGGTGCAAGCATGGCTGACAGATTAAAGGCAGTCTGTTCGAATAAAAGGATCTGTTTCTGATGAGGGTAGATTGCCCAGTGGCATCCCCAAAGGGTTGGTTCTAAGGCCTCTTTTATTTAACATCTACATCCATGATTTGAAAATTAACAGCGGAAATTGCCCCATGAAATTAGCAGACGATACTAAGTTAGGCGGAACAGTAGCATACTACCAGGATGGATAAAAGATGCATTCCGACCTTTTGACACTAGTGCAGTGGGCAAAAAAAAATAACCAACTGCAGTTCAGCATTCAGAAATTAGCAGTAATGCACTTTGGTCATTCCAATATCTCACATGAATATTATATTAATGGTATTAAAACAGGATAGTAGCTCTAATAATCATGTTTAGTGACACTGTGAAACCAAGCGATCAGTGTAAACAAACTACTAGTAAATGCAATTACTTAAGTGTGTAAGGAGAGCTTTCATTAACAGATCAGAAGCTGTACTGCTGCCATTCTAGAGGGTCTATATACACCCCACCTGCACTATGGTTCCCAGATTTGGAACCCTTTCTTAAAAGACATACATCTTGTTGAAAAAACACAGGAGATTCTGAAGTATTCAGAGTTGTAGAAATAAACCCTAGGAAGATAGGCTAAGGGTTTGGGTTATTTACACTAAGCAATAGGAGAATAAAGAGATCTCTTACTACTATTTAATAGTCTAGAAGACTAGCAGCTCTTTAGGATTTGGGCTCAGAATTTAGAAGTAAAACATGACTTAGAGACATAAATTGCAGTTGATAGAAAGAACACCTGTTAGAGACATCAGGAAACAAGTCTTGATTCCAAGGACAATTAAAATATGGAATACACTTCCACATGATTTAGTGTACTCTAATAGTTTCACAATTAAAAAAAACATTCTGGATACTTTTGTAAGGAACAGCAGCTTGTACAACCTAAAACATTCAGTAGTTGGTGGCAATTCTTTATGGGCTTATGCCTTCTGTTGCCCTTAAACCCTAGTATAAGACCCAAGTACAGTATATCTAAACTAGGAGCAGGCATGGCTGAAGTTTAAAGGCCCAGGGCACAGTGGCAAGTGTAGGGGACCTAGTTAGCACTCCAACAGCTAATGGAGTGATGCAGAGTGGGAATAATGGTAAAGAGCAAACAAAGGAGTAGGAAGAGTTAATTAATGGGATGGAGGGGGAAGTGGAGAGGTTGAGGCAGACAGTGGGTGTGAAGCATGGGCGTAAGAGGCAAAAAAGCGGCTCCAGGAGCAAAAGAGGACCTGCAGGCATTGGCAATGTAGGGCCAAGTTAGTAGCTGCAGTGGAAATGTAGGGTATACCTAATCATGACAATCACCTCAATCTCAGGCTGTGGTCTCTTTGAAAAGATCAAAAATTGGGGAGGAAAGTGTGTTGCATATTGAGGATGTAGAAGGACTCCATTTTGGGCAAGGGCATGTAGAGATCCCTTTGGGTATGAGCTGTTGGTGGAGAGGAAGAACATGGGTTTGGGTTGCCTACAGCCCCAAACCAGTAGAAGCGTGAAGACAGGTTGTTGGAAAGGTAAATTAAGAAGGCTGTTGAGATGGGGAATATTGTCCTGATGAGAGACTTACAGCTGCCTGACATGAACTGCAATATACTCAGAGCAAGACATGCATTGCTGCAGTCATTAGTGTGTGCCTTTCAGGACCGGTTCGTTGTACAGCATGTAATGCAACACAGTAAAGATGGGGCCACCATAGACCTGGTACCCTTAAACCATGATTTTATTGAGGAAGTAAAAGTCAACCCCCCCCCGCAGGTCAAGTGATCACAGTACCACATTGTTCAATGCAACCCTTGCAGCCCAGTGTATCAGGACCAAGTCGCTGGTGCCAGACTTTAGGAAGTAGGTTTTGGGAGGATCGAGTGATTACAGCAGATTATGGTTGAAAGGGGTAGGAAAATTGGATTGGGTAGAAGCAAAAGGGGATGCCATTATGAATGCAGTCTTGAATGTTTCCAAATGTTCCATGAAAAGTTGGGGAAAGGCAAGAGGCACTTGAAACCTATTTGATTCTCTAGTGAGGCAAGGTGAGGTAAGCTCTATGTGACTAAGAGGGCAGGTTTCAAATTTACCAAGTGGATCAGACTGATGAAAGTAGGGAAGTTTGCCAGAACAATGCAAGGGGGAGCAGAAGAAAAATTAGGTCAGAGATGAGGTAGAGCTCAATACAGTGGAGGAGGTAAAGGAGAATAAGTCCTTTTCTAGATATGTTAGGCAGAAGAGAAAGACCGGAAATGAGGACTATGTGGGGGCAAGGATGAGAGGAGGGGTGAAACTAGTGAATGACTACTTCAGGTCAGTATTCGCTGTGGAGGAAAGGGATCCTCTTCCAGAGAGCTCAACAAAGTCAGAGGAGAACAGGCAGAAGTTGGAAAAGAGACAAATTACAGGTATTAAGGTACTCAAAAGGCTGAGAAGGTTGACAGTAAACAAGGCACCAGGGGCCAGATGAGCTTTACCCATAGGGCACTAAGAGAAATGTTGGGGGAAGCACTGGCAGGGGCATTGGCAAATCTTTTTAACTGGTCTTTGGTGATATGTGCTCTTAGAAGACTGGAGAGTGGCAGATGTAGTCGTCCTTTATAGGTGAGGAAAAAAGGGGGACTCATGGAATTATAGGTCAGTTAGACTGATCTCTATTGTGGTGAAGTTGCTTGTGCCTCTCACCAAGGAACAGAGTGATATTTCTTGAAGTGAATGACCTACATAATAAAGGCAGCATGGCTGTGTTAGGAGAGATTGTGCTACACAACCTTATCGACTATGTTAACTCACTGTTGCAGGCAGGCGAGAGGACAGACGTGGATGTCCTCTACTTGGACATCAGCAATGTCTTCAACGTGCTGCTGCACAGGGATTTGTGAAAAAGCTGAGGGATGGGGTTGGGAAAGGCTATCAGATTGGATACTCAATGGAATGTGGGAGAGAATGCAGCGGGTGGTGGTAAATGGAACTTATTCAGGGTTTAGGAAGGAGGCCAGTGGGAAGCCACAGAGTTCAATACTTTGACCAGTATTTTTCAGTATATTCACCTGTCACACTGGGAGGGGCATACGCATAAAGATCAACATATTCAGAAATTTAAAAAAATTATGCAGCAGGGTGGACTTGAAGGAGAGAACTGGTGCAATGAGAAGGAACCTACAAAGGCTAGAAAATGTTCCCAAATTCAGTGCGAATACTGCAAGGTTATTTATATTTGCAAAAAGACCTCCAAAATAGAGAATTGCACAGAAGGTGTCAGAGTGTGCCAGACAAGGGAGGAAATGAACCCTTTTGGTAATCACTAGCAAATATCCTCAAGACATTAGCCAATTGCAACAAGGGATATGCTAATGGCAGCAGAATGCATTCTCGGGGGATTTACCAGTAGGAGGGTGGCACATGATCATACCTCTCTACAGATCCCTGGTAAGGCCACATCTTGAGTACTTTGCATAGGTTTGGGGACCTCATCTTTAGAGATGAACACATCATTTGGAAACCATGCATAGGATGACCACCAAACTGATACATGGTATGCAGAGAAGGTCTTATGAGGAAAGGCTGAGGTGGCTCACTGAAATACTTACTTGAGGCCAGAAGGGAAAGAACTGAAATGATACAGAGATAACCTGGAAACAGTGCAGAGAAAGGAACCAAAATGATATAAGCATGCAGAGAAAGCCTTGTGAGCAAAGGTTGAGGCAGCTGAAATATTCACTTGCAACCAAAAAGCAAAAGGGGTGAAATGACAGAGTCTGTCTGCAAAAAGCATAAGAAGGCCACCAAAATGATACATGGTATGCAAGGAAGACCTTATGAGAAAAGACTGAAGAGGCTGAAGTACTCACTTGAGGCTAGAATTGAAAGGGAAGAAATGATAGAAATACTGAATTACCTCAAAGGCATTAGTGTGATGGATCAACAATTGATCAAACTTGATGAAGGTAAGGAGACTTACTGGTAATTACCAATTGGCTGTGGTTAAGCTCAGGGGAGGTGTGAGGATACACCTCTTTATGGAGAGGGTGGTAGACAGCTGGCATAGCTTGTGAAGGGAAGAGTTGTAGCAGAGATAATGCAGGGATTCTGGGCAAGGTGAAACAGGTATAAGATGCTGTCAGAGTGGGTAAAGCTACAACATAGTCTGATCTGCTAATAGAGGACTTGGATTAAGCCCATCCAGTGACAGGCTGGGGAGTGAAAGCAGGCTGGACCAGGTCAGAGTGGATGGACCTTTGGCCTTTTTCTCGCCGCTGCAGTCGTTTCTATGTTTCTGATTCTGTGATGATCAGGGGTGCAGTAACATGCAAGTAACGGGAGAACAGATGCAAAAATATGTAACTATGGAGAGAACATGGTGTGTAGGAATATGTAAGCCTGGAGAGAACAGGGTGTGTGTGAGAATGTGTAAATATGGAGACAACAGGGTGAGTAGGAATATGTAAGTAAGGAGAACATGTGGTACAAGAATATGCAAGTATGGAAAGTAGTAATTTGACTTCAGAGGTGCCCAGTCTTTATCCCTAATTTGTGATGGAATGGCCAGCCTGCTGGTGCAAATGGTAGTGCTGCCACTTGTGGTGCCAAAGACCCATGAGGCCAGAGCCTTGAAGAGCTGGCCATGGGGAGGAAGCCGAGTAAGAACACTGTTAGTCTCCTCAGGAGTCAGAGGATCAGGGTGATCAGCAGTAACCTGACTCAGCAGCAACCAGGAGTAGGTGTGCCTGATGCACTGTGCTCATGTGAGTTTGGATCCACTGGCAAACACACTCATGGGAGACTGCTCGGCATGCATCTGATGCAATTGCATGATTGGGTTTTGGGGAAGCTTCAAAGGAGAACCCTTCTCACTGGGCTGCACCTTGATGTTGACAACCCTGTACCTCCTGCACACTGAAATGACCTGAAGGCATAACTCTAAGCCGGGGCTCATAGGGTGATACGGTCTCACCCTGCAGGGAGCGCCTCTGTGAGAAGCAAATCATGGTCCTCTTGGACAGGGCAGCTGGGAGGGAAGTGCTGGGGTGGAGGGTGGTTCCAAAGCTCTGGGTTTAATATGGGGTACGTGTTGGGTACATGTCTGCCCTGAAACAGAAAAAAAAGGAAGAAAAAACTGTGATGGTATACTGGTGGAATTATGAGTCCTAATCTGTCAGTGTTCTTGTAGGAGCAACTACAGGCACAGTTCAGACATTCCTTAGAGGGTCTTCTTTCACGTTCATCTGCCTCTAATTATAAATAACATCTGTCTTATTAGGTTTCTTCTCTTTTTTTATATGCAGGATACAAAATCCCAAAGAAGAAACTGTTATCATTACTTAAAGGGAATAAAGAATGCCCACCGAGTGATGTGGAGAGTAAAAAGACTGCAGAGCAGAAGGATCATATTGAAGACATAGCCAGCAGTAAGTGGATGGCTAGATGAGTTTATATGGGATTTTTCCATCTGTAGTTGATAGGGGTTTAGAAGAAATAGGGGGAAAGTGTAGAACTGGCGGATCAAGGAGTATGAAATTATGAGGAGGTAGTAATGATGTCACAAAGACTCAAATGAGTAAAGCGAAGAAGTATTTTTAAAAGAAACCGGTTACATTTTATTGTGGCTGTGTAACTGAACTGAGAGTTAGTGGACATGACAAAGGATTGACTTCATAGGGTCTGTATTTCAGGAGTGGGTGAGCGGGCATCTGCATTATAAACGTTTTGTTCCTGATAAAGGACGGACTTGGAAAGCTCAGAGAGGAGTGAACTACTGGAGTACAGAATAAAAGAGATGAAGGCAAGAAAAAAGGTTTCTGCAGAAGAGGGGACTTGGAAGTGACAATAGAAGTGGGATTGCAAAGCTGTTAGCCAATCAGTCAAGGATTTGTTTATGGTGATTTTCCATTATAATGCTAAAGGCACTGTATGGTGCATTAAAATAGAATAAAGTATGGGTTGGTGTCTGTGAGAAGTTTACACACCCCCAGGGTTTATGAATAGCATCTAACCCAGGGTGTGTGTAAACTTCAAGCTTACACACAGTGACCCATATTTTATTTATATAATTGCTGGGTTTCATTTTTGCCACAGCAATTATATAAAGTAAAGTGAAGATGTATCTGTGCAACTACCAACCAAGTTTCAGCAAGGTGGTCGGATACGGCTGCTGGAAGGAAAGGATGTCTTTTTTGGGGGGGGGGGTTAGGCAGTTTTAAAATTGTTTAATGCGGTCATTTTTTGTTTGTTTTTAAAGTTTTACTTACCAACAAATCAGTACAGCAGTCTGGTCTGTTGTCCTTTTTCACTAGCGGCGATATGCGGAAGAGTGTCTGCTAGTGCTAATGCATGCACAGCAGAAAGGAAACCCTGCACGCATTTGCTGTAACAAACAATCATTTATTACGGCAAATTACGCCATAGGTTTCCTAAGGAAAAAAAAACAGAACCCATTAATTATAATGCAATAAAAGTCTGACAGATGCATCACATCACAATACGTACATATTCGGGTGGCACTGCATAACATCAATATATAGTTCTTAATGATGTACAAAATACATCATACACTGAATCAACAACAGCAATTTTAAATAACATTATCTTCCCTAAATCAGTCTTCTCTATTGATTCCACTTATTGGTGTGGGTGGGAGGCATTGGGACCTTAATGGAGGAAATCTTTAGCCAGGCAGCCAACAAAAGCTACTGGGCACAGTGACACTTAAGCCAATAACCATTACCATCTCGCTCACCAACCTCAGTTCAATTTTTTATACTGTTGAGTGCATACTGTGGGTGCATCACCTCAGTTTGCCGCATCACAGCCACTATTTTTTGCTGCATCACCATCTCCTTTTCTGGTATGGTGTCATCCTCGTTCTGATTCTTTTCTGTTCACAATGCCAAAGTGAAGTCGGAAGACACCATGGGAGCGAAAGTTCTTTAAATTTGATGGACTGCATCTGACTAAAGAGGGAGTCAGTGCATTGGGGCAGAAGTTTGACGTCTTTGCAGAATATTTAAACTAGCGAATGGGAGAGGGTTGCAGCACCCATCGTCAGAATGGGAAGAACACCCCTCCCCCTCAGCTAGTGGTCAAACAGAAATTCAGCGTGTTTGCCGTTCATTTGCATCACCAGGTAAGAAAAAGGTTTGTCTCCCCATTACGATGCACAGGGTAATGCCAAACTTCACCCAACAACTAACACACCAAAAATCTGGCCAATGGAAAATCATGTACACAAATGCTCACAGCCTGGGAAATAAGATCTTGGAGACCTGCAGGCAATAATGTCAGAGGCTAAACTGGACATAGTAGCAATTAGTGGAGCGTGGTTTACCAGTAACCACACTTGGGAGACTTCAGTACCTGGCTATGTATTGTTCAGAAGAGACGAGGTGAAAGGAGGGAGGAGGTGGTCTCTATGTTAATGAAAATATCAAAGCTACAGAAATTCAGAATACACAAAGGAGCCAGAAGAACTGTGGGTCACACTGGAAACAGGAATGGGACAGCAGTAAGAACTGGGGTTGTCTACAGGCCCCAGACCAGAGGGAGAACATAGACACATTACTGTTGAAGATATACAAAACATGACAGCTAAAGGGAGGTTCTGATAATGGGAGACTTCAACATGCCAGATACAGATTGGTCAATACCAGCAGGAACATCTGCCAGAACTAGACTCATAGTGGATTCCCTGCAGGGAGGGCCTCAAACAACTGGTACAGCAACCCACAAGAGACAGGGCTATCCTAGATCTAGTACTGACTAACAAAGAAGGATCACAGATCTCCAGGTAGAAGGTCACCTGGGGGCAGTGACCATCACATGATATGGTTCAATTTGGCTACTACATCTAAATCATCCCATTCCAAGGCAAAAATATGGGACTTCAGAGGAGCTGACTTTGATAAGATGGCCAACAGAGTTAAGCTAGCCCTGGCAAAAGAAACACAGGTGAGGGGTACAGGCAAAGTGGGCAAGCATTAGGATGCAATACTTGAAGCAACATCCCATTGTGTTAGACAGAAAGGAAGTGCAAAAGAAGGAAACCACTTTGGTTCTCAAATACAGTAGCAGAAAGGTCAGAGCCAAAGGCTGGCCTTCAGGAAATATAAGGGAACACAGCTGGGATGAAGATAGGGAGGCATAAACTGCCCTGAGGGAAGCAGGTAAGGCAGTAAGGCAGGCAAAGTCCCAAACTGAAGAAAACACTAGCACGAACAGTAAAAGAAGGTGACAAGACTTTCTATAGATACATTAGTGAAAGGGGAAAGTCCAGAGGGGTGTTCTAAGCTTAATGGAGAAAGGGAGCATGTGGAGGAGGACCTGTAAAGGCATCTATCCTAATAGATACTTTGCTCAGTATTTACTGAAGAGAAGGTAGGGCAGGGCCACAGCTCAGCATCATGGACACAGGGGAGGGAGGTGAGCACTACTCCTTCACAAAAGAAAGGGTCCTACAAGAGCTTGCTAAGCTCAGGGTGGATAAGGCAATGGGACCTGATGGCATACATCCCAGGGTACTAAGGAGCTAAAGGAGGAACTAGCAGAGCCATTAGCAGAATTGTTTAGTGAGTCTCTGAGCACAGGAGAGGTCCCAGAAGACTGGAGAAGGGCTCATGTGATCCGCTCCACAAGAGTGGTAGCAGGGAGGAGGCGGGAACTACAGACTGGTCAGTCTTCCTCAGTAGTGGGCAAGATTATGGAGGCACTCCTTAAGGAAAGGATAGTGCAACACCTGGAATCCATAGGGGCACAGGATCCAAGACAGCATGGGTTTACAAAGGAAGGTCCTGTCAAACTAATCTCATAGATTTCTTTGACTGGGTAACCAGAGTGGTGGACCAAGGGGAGCAGTTGATGTAGCCTACCTCGACTTCAGCAAAGCTTTGACACTGTTCCACATAGAAGATTGATAAATAAGCTGGGTAGGCTCGGGTGGGTCAGAAGTTGGTCAACTGGGTGGCAAACTGGTTGTCGGGCAGAAAACAGAGAGTGGTGGTAAATGGTATACAGTCAGAAGAGATGCAAGTCACAAGTGGGGTACCTCAGGGATCAGTCCTAGGGGCCAGTCCTATTAAACATCTTCATTAGTGACCTTGCAAGATGGACTAGAGGTGAGGCTTGTCTGTTTGCAGATGACACCAAGATCTGCAACAGAGTAGATGATCCAGATGGGGTGGGCAGAATGAGAAGAGATCTGGATAAACTAGCAGAATGGTCAGAAGAGTGGCAACTGGGATTTAATGCAAAGAAGTGCAAAATCATGCACATAGGGAAGAGAAACCCTGAAGCCACTTATAGGCTGGGAGGGGAGTGGCTAGCAGTCACAAAGAAAGAAAGAAAGAGACTTGGGCATCATCATCACTGATGACCTAAAATCATCCAAGCAGACCTCTAAAGCAGTAGGTAAGGCTAGGGGGGTGTTAGGGTGTATTAGTAGGGTATCACAAGTCGTGAGGGAGGGTAATAATCCCTCTGTACAAGACATTGTTAGGCCCCATCTGGAGTACTGCGTGCAGTATTGGAGGCCACACCTTCACAAGGACATTAATCAAATTGAGGCAGTCCAGAGAAGGGCAACTAAAATGGTGCAGGGACAGCATCAGAAGACATATGAGGACAGATTAACGGAGCTCAATATGTATACCCTTGAGCAAAGGAGGGAGGGAGAGAGTGATATGATCAAGGCATTCAAACACCTTAAGAGGCATAAACAAGGTGAAAGAGTCTAACATGTTTAAATATAAGAAAAATAGCAGGACAAGAGGACACAGCATGAGATTAGAGGAGGCCGATTAAGGGAAATGTGAGGAAATTATTTTTCACAGAAAAGTGGTAGATGCATGGAATGCTTACCACAAGAAGTGGTGGCTATGAATACAGTGCAGGGCTTCAAACAGGCATGGGATAGGCATAAGGAGCAATACAAATGACTGAATAGATAGGCCACTGACAGAGCAAAGGCCGATGGTACATTTATAAGGTAGAAAAAGAAATGGGCAGACTGGATGGGCCTTGCGGTCCTTATCTGCCATCAACTTCTATGTTTCTATGTTTCTATGGCCAAAAAGAGGGAAAGAAAGATACCATTATGCATCCGTGCCCCTGTGGGAACACGATGGCTTCGGACCAGCATCAACTCTGCATGGCCTGCTATGGAACCAAGCAACAACATAGTCTCCTGTGATCCCTGCTTCTCTGTGGACTGCCTTGCCCTTGAAGACCATGTGTTGAAGTGGGGTCACCCAGTTCTCACCTTTGGTGGCAGGCAATCCATACAAGCTTCAAATGTAAGTTCATTAGGCCCTTCCTGTGAGCTTCTTCCTGGAACCTCTGGTAACAAGAATGTACAAGAGCCTCCTTGACCTCACCACAACGATGTGTTGTAGACTCTGGTAGTTGGAGCCAGTGGACAGTCAGCTCCTTCTGGGTAGCTAGCTGAGAACCCTTTACAGTCTGATTACTTGAGCAGCAAATGTTCCCAGTGGTGGCCATGGCTATACACACTGGTGGACAAGTGGATGCAGTCCCTTAGTGATACTTACTCTGTTGTCAAGATTCACAGTGATGACGTGGTGGATGATACCGGGGATGGCGCCAGGCCCCTTGGCACTGTCCCTGGTGCTAGGAGAGGGCCTTGCAGTAAGGATGATGCTGATGTTGGAGCCAGCTTGGAGTCTTTTCCTGATATGGTGTCGTTAGCAACACTGAGGGAGGAGATGATTCCAAGCCTGGAGACAGCATCAGCAGCAGCCAGGGTGTTTAGACCTAGGTTCAGTTCTGAGCATGGTGCCTACAGTGATATTGGCTTGGTGTTTGTCCCGTGTCAAGGTTGGTGACAGTGGGCCATACGTCATTGTTGACATTGAGCGAGGTCAAAGATGATACTGACCACAATGAGAGAGGTTCCTATCTCTGAAAACATCATTTGACCCACATTCCATGCCAGTGATGGTGCCAGTTTGGACTTGGGTGATGAACCAGGGCCAGGTTTCTCCCCAGAGCTGTTTGTTGACATCATTACCAGTGAGGACCAGGTCAGATAGTGGCACTCATGTGGCTCTAGTTTCCTGTGTTTTTTTCTCATACACAATAATCAGGTCACTTTTCCGATATAGATGGACACCCTTGGGTGGTACTAGTAGGCCTTTTCCTCAGGTGAAGCCCCCTCTGGAATTCCACAGCCCAGTTCAAGGCCCTTGAGAACAGGAGTCTCAAGCCCCTCTTGAAGGGCCTCACTGTTTCTTCAAGATAATGCGTTTGTTACAAGGCCCCTCTGGGCTACTAACATGGGATCAACACTAGGCATTGGTTGGAGCCACAGAGAATTGGCATAGGAACTCAGACGGTATCACATCAGCAGAGCAACGGAAACATAGCGAAGACCATCGCAGTCACATTTTCAACAGTTTGCTGTCACGGTCCACTGGGTTCCTGACACTGCTGCCACCGTGTGTTTGCCCTCTCACCGAACCAACTCCAACTCAAAGTTGGTAATCTGAAATACGGGGTGTGTGGAGGCAGAGCGATGGCACAGCACTAGTTGGCAGTGTTGTGCCATTGCTGTACTGACGTTCACTGCAGTATGTGTTGCTACGATATGGTGAAACCGAGTCAGACAGGGCCCCTTTCAGGCTAGTCTCCTTGAAAAATGACCCAAGCCAGAGGTGGCACCTCAGCTCCAGAAATATCTTTCTCAGAGTACAATGAGTTATTGGTTATCCTTGTCTCTTGTTGAGTACACCGTGTACCAGTGATTTTTGATACAGATGCTTCAGGCACTGGACCTTCAGGCCTTTACCAGCTCTAATAACATCCCTCCTACGGGCCAGTGAGAACTTGTCCAGAAGATGATCCTCCCCATTTTTAACTACCATGATGTAGTCTGTGGTGCCACTCCCATATCTTCCCTTACCAGATTGGACTCTCTTTTCAACTTCTTCTGGCGATTCATTCTTGACACCCCATTTTGAACCCATTATTGTGACCTTTACTGTGCCCTGTCCTTGCCCTTGCTTGCTAACAAACGCCTGTCTCACTGTACTAAGCTAACTTCCAAACTTTGGCTTGGTGTACTTCCTTCCTACCTCTCATGCTCCCCCCCCCCACCTTCCTTCTGCTCCCTCAGATCCTCCGACACTCGTACCCTACTAGTCCCCCATCATACCACCCTCATCGGCCAATCAGGCTTCTCCCATCACTTCCCCAAAATTTAGAACTCCTCCCACATCGAATACAACACTCCTCCTCTTCCCACCCTTATGTACTTTTCTGTCTGCTAGCTGCTCCTGCTACAATCCTCCTTAACTTGTTCCCCTATGAGCCAGTTTCAGCTTCACTCCCATGTCTTTCCTGAAAAACTCTTCCCCTACATCCCCCCAGCCCCTTCCTTGCCACCTTACTCCCACCTCCTGTTCTCTCCACTGTACACCCAGCTACCCTCATTACCCACTCGCCGTTGCTTGGCCTAGGCCACTGGCAAGATTCTCTGCATCTTGGAGGGTCCAGAACCTAAGCAGACACCTTCCTTGCCTCCTACTTCCACCCATTCTTTCCTGAAAGGGATGGGTCTTAGCCCTCTTCTCCCACCTCCCTTTTTCTTGATCCTTCTGCAGCCTACTTCTCATTGCTGCCTACTTCCCTCCTGTCATGTGCTACCTCTGCTGTCTACAACCTGCTTCCCTCCTGTCGTGCTCTACCTCTACCTTGTGCAGGCAGGGTCTACAGCATAATGGAGGGGGCAGGACCTGGCAGACCCTTCTCTTCCCCCTCTTTTCCTTTCTTCCTGACATGCTCGAACTCCCACTGCCTATAACCTGCTTCCCTCCTGTTCATGCTTGACCGTCGCCTGGTGCAGGGTCCCCAGCATTCTGGAGGGGTCAGGTCCTGGCAGAACCTTCTCCTCCACCCCTTACCTTCCTCTCCTCCAAATACCCCTCTTTCTACCCCCCCTGCTCTCTGCCTATATCCCCCACCCACCCACCTTCCCCCTTCCTAGCCATAGATCTTACTTGAGATACAGCTCTTGCAGCAGGTTACACCATTAGGACTGAAGCCGGCAGGCGTCAGGGCCCCATGGAAATTTTCTAGCTATCAGTCTTCAGCGGGGTCACTTCCGGCGCCGGTCCGCCCCCAACGTCAGGCATAGTACATAAGGAGGCAGTCCCCCACAATCCTCAGTTCTTTTCCCGCCATCGACTCATGAAGTATCGGCCTCTGGTCCTTTTTCTAGCGATGTGACAACCTTTAGATCTGACGATTTCATCTTCCTTACAACTCTGGATTCAACTGATGTCCTCTCCAAATACTTCTTTGGAGGTCACCAATCAAGTGTGCCTCGGCAAACAGATCCCCATCGAGGATCCACATTTGGCCTGCATGCGCTGCCTAGGCCCAGAACACGACACCAAGGCCTTCTGCCAGGGCTTCAACAGTTGCACCAGGTTCTGCTGCCAGAAGGCCCTTCAAGCGTTTCTCTTTGAGGAGAACCTGAAAACCATGGACAAGGAACCTTCCTCCAGGGGGGAGTTGTCGGGTAAAACCCACAAGCACCAGGAAAAACACCGGGAAAAGGAAAGGCCCAGGTTCCCTGTGAGGGTCTCGGACTCCCGAAGTTCCGGATCACGATCGGACCGCTCTCCTTCCAGGGCTCAATCGCAGCCTCCCCCGGTTCAGGTCAGATCCTCTTGCGCCTCCCCTACTCTGCAGCCCTGAAGACTTCCAGGCCATCTGCATCTTCCACTCCATCTAAGGCCTTGTTGAAGTCTGGGGAATGCCACAAATCATCTTCCTGCCAGCGGGACTCTGACGCCAGGTCAGTTTCCCAGTCTCTGCGTGGGTCGGATCCGGTTCCTTGCAAGACCAAGGACCTGACGTCCCTCAAACGGACGTCAGACCCGAATTTGGCCCACCCGATGTCAGCCAAGCATCACCCACACTCCCAGGAGCCGGCGACACCGAAACATCCGTCGCCGGCCAGGCATTCGCCTTCAAGGGCATTGGCCAGGGGACCGATGTCAGCTACCCCAGAGAGGAGGACCGCACCACCGTCGCCGGCTGACGCCGGTCTGAAGGACTCGTTGGAGGAGGATACCACACAGCCCGGGACCAGGCGGCGACACGGAGATGCTGGGCTCCCACGGGAACCTTTCGGTGGGGACCCCAGGGACCCGACGCCTGACCCGGCGACAGGCCACGGAGCGGGCCGTGCGTCGGGCATGAACTGGCAGAGGTAAAGCTCTTTACCTTCTGGTGGGACACCATCAGAAAAGATGTGGTCACCACACGTCCTCCTCCTCCTACTCCAACTCTGCTTCCTCCTACTTCTTCACCGCCTACGCCCCCTCCTCCGCCCAAGGGGCCTGTAGGATGGTTGCCAACCCCCAAGGAGCAAACATCACCTCCACGGGGCAGATCCTCAGACAGGATAAGACCTCCCTCCAGATCCACCCCAGGGTCACCCAGTCCTAAGAGACCCAGATGACGCCTGTACACCCCGTCTGGGGAGGATTCTAGATCTGACTCCCATCAGCATTCCCTCTCCGGACCCACATGACCTACCTAGGTCCCCTCCGGATGATCCCTCTTTCGCGGAGATCATGAGGCACATCCAGGAGAATATGTGGTTGGAATGCTGAAGAGCTCGACTCCGAGAGGCAACGCCTTGCTTGCTACCTTCGGCAGAAAGATCCAAAGCCTGTGGTAGTGCCACCCTTGGTGAATACCTTTGTGGACGTCACCAAGGCTGCCTGGAAATGTCTGCATTCCACTCCAGCAGTGCCGAAGAAGGCTGATCGCCTATACAAGGCCCCTAGGGAGGACCAATATCTGACGAACCCTCCTCTGGCTGACTCCCTGGTCATCACTGCTTCACATGACCGGTCGCAAAGACCTCAGCATTTGAGCACACAGCCACCGGACCAGGAATGCAAGCAATTGGATGTCCTGGGTAGGCGCACGTACGCGGCTGCGACTTGCGCCATCAGGTCACTGAATTACCTCACTCACATGATTCAGTTCCAGAACACACTGTGGGAACAGGGACAGGACCTGGTCGAGAAGATGCCCAATGGCGACCAAAGGAGGGAGCTCTTGAACCTCCCTTCGCATGGGTTCGATGTGGGGACCAGGTGATCAGAGCCGATATGATTCTGTGGACCCTTCAGCCAGAGCTGCAGCCTCAGGCGTGTGTCTCCGGAGACACTCTTGGCTCCGTGTCTCTGATTTTACCCCGGATGTGCAGAAGAACATCTTAGACGCCCCTTACAACGGCGAGGTCCTATTTGGTGAAGCCTCCAAGAAGGTGATCACCAAACTTCAGGATGGGGAAGGCAGTCAGATCTGTACAGGCCATGTACAGGTCTTGGCCCAGTTCCTTTCATAGGAACCAGAGCAGCTTTCATGGCCAGCTAAAGGCAACAGCCATATTCAGCCAATAGCAGAGGGCACTTTCATCCACAAATGAGCCAAGTCATCCCCAGGCAGAGGCCAACGATTTGCAAAGTCGGTGGATCGAATGCTGCCACAGCATGACTCCTTCCCGGCCCCCCCCAGGATCAACGGGAACATAAGGTCGGGGGCGCATCACACGCCACTTGCCAGGGTGGCAGTCAATCACCACTGACAGGTGGGTTCTGCAATTGGTCAAATAAAGCCACTACATAGAATTTGTAGGCAGTCCACCCACAAGACCTCCCCTGCTTTCCTGATATTCGGGTCAGCATGCCCTGCTCATACAGCAGGAGGTGCTTGTGCTTCTGGAAAAAGAAGTCTTAGAGCATGTTCCGGAGAACCAGAGAGGACTAGGGTACTATTCTCACTTCTTCCGGGTTCCAAAGAAAACAGGGTACCTCCATCCAATACTGGACCTCAGCGACCTCAACCTGTCTGTCGTTTACAAACACTTCCGCATGGTGACCCTTCCGGGCCTAATTCCCATGCTGAAGCAAGACACTTTTCTGGTGTCTTTGGACATGCAGGACGCGTACCTGCACATTCCCATTGCTCAAGCGCACCGGAGGTTCCTGCGCTTCGAGTTTCAGAGCCGCCATTATCAGTTCCGAACTCTTCCCTTCGGGCTGTCATTGGCACCTCGCGTTTTTATGAAGTGCATGGCGGTCATAGCGGCGTCTCTGAGGAGACAAGGCCACTATGTGTTCCCATACCTGGAAGACTGGCTTCTCATGGCACCCTCCAGGAAGGTACTGATGATGGCCATTCACTGCACCCAGTCCCTTTTTCAATCACCGGGTATTCTCATCAACTACAAGAAGTCACTCCTGGTGCCATCCCAGAAACTGCAGTTTATAGGAGCAGTTCTGAACACCATTAGAGGGAAAGCTTTTCTTCCCTCGGACAGAGTGGAACACATCAGATCCCTCATCAGAGACCTGTCAGTGAAGACCGTCCCGGCCAGATCGGTCCTTTGCCTGCTCAGACACATGACTGCGGCCATTTCAACAGTCCTGCTGGCATGTCTCCACATGCGCATAACCCAGTGGATGCTAAGGGTGCAGTGGGACCAAAGGCAGGACCATCTGCAGCAGCCAATTCAAATCATGAATGCCGTGATTCGGGATTGGCAATGGTGGCTAAATCCAGGGAACCTCTCTGCGGGGTTTCCCTTAACAGCGCCGTCTCAGACTGTGAACCTCTCCACAGATGCCTCAGGGCTCAGGTGGGGAGCACACCTGGACGGTGTTCGGTCTCAGAGCCTTTGGACAGCCGAGGAGTCTCATCTCCACATCAACATTTTGGAAATGAGTGCAGTCCTTTACACTCTGCAAGCCTTCCAGTTGGAGATCCCACCGGGTACACTCCTGTTACAAACAGACAATACCGTGGTGATGTATTACCTCAACAAACAAGGAGGCACTCACTCCTACCCGCTTTGCAGGGAGGCCATGAGAGTGTGGGAGTGGATATTGCAACACGGCACAAACCTAATTGCAGTACACGTCCCGGGAGTGGACAACACCATCGCAGACAGTCTGAGTCGCTCTCAGGCCAGAGTCCACGAGTGGGAATTTCTACAGGAGGTGGCAGAGGATCTGTTTCACAGATGGGGCACTCTAGAGTTAGACCTTTTCGCGTCCCCATCCAATGTAAAACTGCCCAATTTTTGCTAGCTAGATCCAGGGCCTGGTGCTTTCTGGTGAGACACGTTGTCCCTCTCCTGGGAAGGCAGATTCCTCTATGCCTTCTCTCCTTTCCCATTGATCCAGAGAGTTCTCTTAAAACTTGCAGGGAGCAAGCGACGCTCATTTTGTTTGCGCCTTTCTGGCCCAAACAAATTTGATTCCCTCTTCTGCACCAGCTAGCCCAGAAACCTCCAGTTCCTTTGCCAATCAGCTCCCATCTATTGTCTCAGGAGGCGGGTTCATTGATCCACCCAGACTTACGTTTATTGAACCTGCACGCTTGGCTCCTAGAGACATAGCCATGCTGCGATACGGGGTCTCGCAAGAAGTGGCAGATGTACTCTCTGCCACCAGAAAACTGGCAACCCACACAATGTACGCCATGAAATGGCGTAGATTCTGTTTGTGGGCTCAAGCGCGTGGTTTTTCACCATTAGACTATCCCGAAAAGCTGGTTCTGGACTACCTGCTTTCCCTTTTCCATTCCGGACTGGCTTACTCCTCGATAAAGTGCACCTTTGTGCAATTTCTGCTTACCATGCCCCAGTAGGCCATCGGACGGTGGCCCAGCTGGACACTACTCATGCCTTTTTAAGGGGAGTCCTCCACCTTAGGCCGCCCATCAAGGATCCAGTTCCTCCTTGGGACTTACCCTTCGTCCTGGAGCAGCTTACGCTGTCACCTTTTGAACCAGCCGTGGATTGCGAGCTATGTTTTCTCTCTTGGAAAACTTTATTTTTAGTTGCTGTTACTTCGTCGAGAAGGATCTCGGAATTGCATGCTCTTATGTGCAAAGAGCCGTATTTGGTTTTCCATCAGGACAGGGTATCCCTAAGGACAAACCCAAAGTTTTTGCCTAAGATGGTTTCAGTCCTCACCCTTAACCAGGATACTGATTTACCAGTGTATTTCCGGAGGTACACTAATCGAGGAGAAGCCCTTCTGCACACCCTCAACGTGCATCGGTGCCTCAGATACTATCTTACCAGAACCAAACAGTTTTGTGAGGGGGATCAACTTTTTTGTCTCCTTTGCTCACAGGATGAAAGGAGCTCCTGTCTCCAAACAGTCACTCTCGAGGTGGCTCATCCAGTGCATCACTTTCTGTTATGACAAGCGTAATAAACCCTTACCGGGCGTGGTCAAGGGTCATTCCATAAGAGGGGTGGCTACTTCTTTTGCGGCGTTAAAGAACATCTCCACCTCAGCTATTTGCGCTGCAGCTTTTTGTTGCTCTGTGTATACCTTTATCAGGCATTACAGTCTGCACATTGCATCGAGGCGAAGAGCAGGGTTCGGTCTAGCTGTCCTTCAGGGACTTCTGTCCTAGGCTTGAGTAATATCGTGATCTCTGTCTTTCCTCCTCCCAGTGGCGCATGATTGCCACTATTGCTTGGAAATCAGTCCTAATGGTGTAACCTGCTGTAAGAGCTGTATCTCGAAGTAAGATAGTACAGTTACGTAAGAACTTACCGTAACAGTAGATCTTCAAGAACAGCTCTTGCAGCAGGTACCTTCCCGCCCACCATCCCCCTTTTGGAGGTAGGTTGTAGTCAAGCACCCATCTTAGGGGATGGGTCATTCTTAGTTACTAGTCTTTGCCATCTGGTGGTGGATCCTTGGTCTCCTCTTCTGATGTCATCCAGCGGCCGGGAGTCTCCAGCAGAAGAACTGAGGATTGTTGGAGGGACCGCTTCCTTATGTACTACGCCTGACGGGGGCGGGACTGACGTCAGAGGCAGTCCCCGCTGAAGGCTGCTAGCTAGAAAATTTCCGTGGGGTCCTGACACCTGCCGGCTTCAGTCCTAATGGTGTAACCTGCTGCAAGAGCTGTTCTCGAAGATCTACTGTTACGGTAAGTTCTTACATAACTGTACTTTATTGGCTAACCCCTACTCTCTAATGCACTTATAATCAACCTTGCAAATTTTGTTCTATCTGTGTCTCTCCTCGCAATCTTGCTCTAGCTCAACGTCATTGTATTCTATCCAGCCATCATCTAACTACAAAGATATGTCCCACCAAGTGTTTGCCAAAGATATGTGTGCTATTGTATCTGTCCCAGTTCAAGACTGTTCGTATTGTATCCATCTAGTTCATACCTGTTAGCATTCCTCCTTTTTAGTACTTTTGCATAGTCTGCTCACTTTATTGAATGTAATCAAATGGTATATCTATACTGTGTACCAAATCTCTGTATACTATCCTCATGTTCCCCTACCCCCCAGGTTGCGCTGGGAGACAAGCAACTTGTTGCTCAGCGTGCCTTCCTGTTAAAACATTTCAATAAATGAAAAATAAATAATTTGACAGCCCTGCTGCTACTAGAATTCCTTGGAGTTCCCAGTATTGACATAGTTGTCATTTCTCCATGACCCAGAGATATGGAGAAGGCATCAAGGGCCTTGTGAAGGCATGCCTCTGCACTTTGCCATTCTCAGGGACCTGCTCATGTAATATCGTGCAACCTTAGGGTCTGTAGTTGACCCTATCAGGGCCATGGAACCTCTGCCATTATCGACCTCCAGATGTGGACACACTTGGAAAGAAGGTTTATACCTCAGCACATGACCTTAAGTACATGTCTACTCACCAGGACCATATGATGGTCTGTGATTGTTATCTATGGTTGCGGCTGCACAATCTGCTGGTTGTGCTGTCTCAAAGCAAGGAAGTCAGGCAAGTCACCAACCTTTCCACACAAAGTATGGAGGTTGCATGGCACCAAGCAAAGAAACATAGACTTTGACGTCAGATAAGGGCTGCTTGGCCCACCTAGTCTGCCCATTTCCCTACCTACAGGATAAGCTGCAGATCCTAGTTAACCAACAGCCTATTTCTTCCTCCCCCACTCAAGAATTGCCTTATGTCTGTCCTATGCATTCTTGAATTCTCCCACAGTTTTATACCTCACAACCTCCGCAGGAAGGCTGTTCCATGCATCCACCATCCTCTCTGTGAAAAAATACTTCCTCACATTGCCCCTGAGCCATCCCCCCTCTATCTTCAAATTGAGTCCCCTTGTTCTTGCACATCTCTTTGATGCCAGACGTGACCTCCACACCAGTAGAAACAGCAGTCTGTGTGTGGGTTTGCCTATCCCAAGTGGCAACTTTCGCCCAACTCACTTTTTCTCTCCTTGAGTCAGGCAGAAACCCTCTTTCTCTTACTCCAGTGTAGCCCCAGCCAGGCCATGACTAGTTCCAGTTCTTGTCAGATTTGTAAGGCGCTCTTACCCTCAGGTGTTCTTCCCTATGCAGAGGGCTAAGATTATATGAATACCCTGAAGGTGAGCCAGATCCTCCCTCAGGAAGGGAAAGCTAGGTACTTTATTTTATTTATTAACAGCATTTGACAGCAGGTAGGGACCAAGAGGTCTATCCAGTTTTCCCTTTTTACCTACCTACTAAAAATGCCACAGATCTTATTTTATCTCCTGCTTTACCTCTTCTTTTGAATTGCTAGGTTCCCCCTATGTCTACCCATGCAGTTTTGAATTTCCTCACCAACTTTGCCCCACCACCTCTGCTGGGTGGCTGTTGCATGCCTCCACCACCCTTTTCATGAAGAAGTACTTTCTTATGTTGCCCCTTAGTCTAACCACTTCCAGCCTCATGTCATGCCCTCTTGTTCTAGAGCATCTTCTTTTCTGAAAGATGCTGCCCTCCTGTACCTTATTTATTCTGTTTAGTTACTTGAAAGGTTTCTATCATGTCTTCCCTTTCTCTCATCTCCTACAGGGTATAAATATTGAGCTCCTCCACTGTCTCCTCATATGTCTTTTGTGCAGGCCATGCACTGTTTTTGTTGCCCTTCTTGAACTGCCTCTACCAAGTATATGTTCTTTTGGAGATGCAGCCTCAGAACTGGATACAGTACCCCAAATGAAGTCTCACCATTGATTTGTACTGTGGCATTAGCACATCTTTTCTCCTGCTGGTGATACCTCTCCCTATGCACCTTAGCATCCCTCTGGCTCCCCCCCCCGCCTTACATAGAAACATAGACGTTGACGGCAGATAAGGACCGCAAGGCCCATCCAGTCTGCCCATTTCTTTTTCTACCTTATAAATGTGCCATTGGCCTTTGCTCTGTCAGTGACCTATCTATTCATAGTCATTTGTATTGCTCCCTTATGCCTATCCCATGCCTGTTTGAAGCCCTGCACTGTATTCATAGCCACCACTTCTTGTGGTAAGCCATTCCATGCATCCACCACCCTTTCTGTGAAAAAAGAATTTCTCCACATTCCCCTTAATCGGCCTCCTCTAATCTCATGCTGTGTCCTCTTGTCCTGCTATTTTTCTTATATTTAAACATGTTAGACTCTTTCACCTTGTTTATGCCCTTAAGGTGTTTGAATGCCTCGATCATATCACCTCTCTCCCTCCTTTGCTCAAGGGTATACATATATGAGCTCCGTTAATCTGTCCTCATATGTCTTCTGATGCAGTCCCTGCACCATTTTAGTTGCCCTTCTCTGGACTGCCTCAATTTAGTTAATGTCCTTGTGAAGGTGTGGCCTCCAATACTGCACGAGTACTCCAGATGGGGCCTAACCAGTGTCTTGTACAGAGGATTATTACCTCCCTCTTCGACTTGTGATACCCCTACTAATGCACCACACACCCCTAGCCTTACCTACTGCTTTGAGGTCTGCTTGGATGATTTTAGGTCATCAGTGATGATGATGCCCAAGTCTCTTTCTTCCTTTGTGACTGTAGCAACTCCCTCCCAGCCTATAGGTAGCTTCAGGGTTTCTCTTCCCTATGTGCATGATTTTGCACTTCTTTGCATTAAATCCCAGTTGCCACTCTTCTGACCATTCTGCTAGTTTATCCAGATCTCTTCTCATTCTGCTCACCCCATCTGGATCATCTACTCTGTTGCAGATCTTGGTGTCATCTGCAAACAGACAAGCCTACCCTCTAGTCCATCTGCAAGGTCACTAATGAAGATGTTGAAGAGGACTGGCCCAGGACTGATCCTGAGGTATCCCACTTGTGACTTGCATCTCTTCTGACTGTATACCATTTACCACCACTCTCTGTTTCTGCCCGTCCAACCAGTTTGCCGCAGTTGACCAACTTCTGAGCCACCGAGCCTACCCAGCTTATTTATCAATCTTCTATGTGGAACAGTGTCAGCTTTGCTGAAGTCAAGGTGGCGACATCAACTGCTCCCCTTGGTCCACCACTCTGGTTACCCAGTCAAAGAAATCTATGAGATTAGTTTGACAGGCCTTCCTTTGTAAACCCATGCTGTCTTGGATCCTGTGCCCTATGGATTCCAGGTGTTGCACTATCCTTTCCTTAAGGAGTGCCTCCATAATCTTGCCCACTACTGAGGTAAGACTGACCGGTCTGTAGTTCCCTGCCTCCTCCCTGCTACCACTCTTGTGGAGCAGGATCACATGAGCCCTTCTCAGTCTTCTGGGACCTCTCCTGTGCTCAGAGACTCACTAAACAATTCTGCTAATGGCTCTGCTAGTTCCTCCTTTAGCTCATAGTACCCTGGGATGTATGCCATCAGGTCCCATTGCCTTATCCACCTGAGCTTAGCAGCTCTTGTAGGACCCTTTCTTTTGTGAAGGAGTAGTGCTCACCTCCCTCCCCTGTGTCCATGATGCTGAGCTGTGGGCCTGCCCTACCTTCTCTTCAGTAAATACTGAGCAAAAGTATCTATTTAGGATAGATGCCTTTACAGGGTCCTCCTCCTCACATGCTCCCTTTTCTCCATTAAGTTTAGCAATACCCCTCTGGACTTTCTCCTTTCACTAATGTATCTATAGAAAGTCTTGTCACCTTCTTTTACTGTTTGTGCTAGTGTTTCCTCAGTTTGGGACTTTGCCTGCCTTACTGCCTTACCTGCTTCCCTTAGGGCAGTTTGGTATGCCTCCCTATCTTCATCCGCTGTGTTCCTTATATTTCCTGAAGGCCAGCCTTTTGGCTCTGACCTTTTCTGCTACTGTATTTGAGAACCAAAGTGGTTTCCTTCTTCTTTTGCACTTCTTTTCTGTCTAACACAATGGGATGTTGCTTCAAGATTGCATCCTTAATGCTTGCCCATCTGCCTGTACCCCTCACCTGTGTTTCTTTTGCCAGGGCTAGCTTAACTCTTTTGGCCATCTTATCAAAGTCAGCTCCTCTGAAGTCCCATATGTTTGCCTTGGGATGGGATGATTTAGATGTAATGCCAAATTGAACCATACCATGTGATGGTCACTGGCCCCCAGGTGACCTTCTACCTGGAGATCTGTGATCCCTTCTTTGTTAGTCAGTACTAGATCTAGGATAGCCCTATCTCTTGTGGGTTGCTGTACCAGTTGTTTGAGGCCCTCCCTGCAGGGAATCCACTATGAGTCTAGTTCTGGCAGATGTTCCTACTGGTATTGACCAATCTGTATCTGGCATGTTGAAGTCTCCCATTATCAGAACCTCCCTTTAGCTGTCATGTTTGTATATCTTCTAACAGTAATGTGTCTATGTCCTCCCTCTGGTCTGGGGCCTGTAGACAACCCCAGTTCTTATGGCTGTCCCATTTCCTGTTTCCAGTGTGACCCACAGTTCTTCTGGCTCCTTATGTGTATTCTGAATTTCTGTAGCTTTGATATTTTCATTAACATACAGAGGCCACCTCCCCTTTTGCACCTCAGTCTCTTCTGAACAATACATAGCCAGGTACTGAAGTCTCCAAGTGTGGTTACTGGTAAACCACGTCTCACTAATTGCTACTATGTCCAGTTTAGCCTCTGACATTATTGCCTGCAGGTCTGGGATCTTGATTCCCAGACTGTGAGCATTTGCGTACATGATTTTCCATTGGCCAGATTTTTGGTGTGTTAGTTGTTGGGTGAAGTTTGGCATTATCCCTGTGCATCGTATGGGGAGACAAACCTTTTTTCTTACCTGGTGATGCAAATGAACGGCAAACACTCTGAATTCCTGTTTGACCACTAGCTGAGGGGGAAGGGGTGTTCTTCCCATTCGACGTATGGGGTGCTGCACCCCTCTCCCCATTTGCTAGTTTAAATATTCTGCAAAGACGTCAAACTTCTGCCCCAATGCACTGACTCTCTTTAGTCAGATGCAGTCCATCAAATTTAAAGAACTTTCGCTCCCAGAACTGTTGCCAGTTCCTACAAATCTGTGTCCTTTTTCTGGCACCAGTCCTTGAGCCACTGTAGCTCCCTATCTCCCTTCTTCTGACCTTCCGTCCCATCTGCCTCTCTCCCAGACTGGCAGGATCTCAGAGAAGGAGATGCTGGACGAAATAGATGATAGTTTGTCACCCAGCCTAGTCAGGTGTTCCTTGGTCTCCACAACTGACCCGGCTGGCGAGATCATTAGTCCCTATGTGAACTAGGACATCAATGTTTTCTCCTGCTTTGTGAACAATTTTAGCTAATGCGGTCAGTGTCTCTCCATGCTGATGTACCTGGGAGACATCTGACCATCACCCTGGCTGGAGATGGGTATCAACTCCCCAATCATGGAGTCTCCTATGATCAGAAGTTTTTGGATTTCCTTTGTGCTTGTTTAGTTTTGGTTCCTGATTTGGGTGAGTTTTGTTGTGCTAGCTCTGTGCTGCAGTGTCCTGCTCTGCAGTGTCTTCTGCCTCTTTATTTGATTTCAGAGATAGAGGCAGATACCTGTTTGTAGTGTTTATATGGTTTTTGAGTAATGTGTTGGAGAGCAGGGTGATGGGGCACCTGATTTGCTCCTCCTAACCACCTGCCAACCTCCTGGACCAACTACCCTCTCTGATCAGGGTTTTTCTGTTGGATGCTGGGGAAATGGCGGGTGGTTCTTATAATGTATTTCCTCTTCAATATGAAATTTGAGGTGTGCAATCTCTGCCCATGCTGCCCGAGCTGAGCCCTAAGATCTCCAAAGGCCCAGCATGTAGGACAGTGTCCTAAATCCTATAAGACTGTCCTTCTGAAATTGTTCCACAGTACCTGCAGTTAATGAAATCCATTCCAAATAAGTTGCTGGGTTTGTAACCTGTAGGTCATCAGGTATGATCACCCCAGATCTTGTTCCTGTTTGGTGAGGTCGTAATAACTCCCGACCCATCATCTAATACTCCCCGGTTCCTGCACCCCAAGTGTTTAATGTTGCACTTCTTTGCATTGAAGGGCAGACAGCAAGGAGAACCAGGGATAAATGACAACTAAGGAAGGGGCTGGAGTAGAACAGTGAAGCAGTCTAGGGAGGTCAAATCATGGAAAGCCATGTGTGCAAATGCCAGGAGCCTTAGCAACAAGATGGAAGATCTGGAGGCTGTCATGGTACAGTCAGACCTGGACATTGTGGCCATCACTGAAACCTGGTGTAATGGTAACCATGACTGGGAGATGGCCATACCTGGCTACAACATATTCAGAAGAGACAGAGCAGGCAGGAAGGGAGGAGGAGTGGCACTGTATGTGAAAAATGACATAAGGGCCACAGAGATCCAGGAGAAACAAAATGGGGGAGAGATACTGTGGTTACGCTGGAAAGGAAAATAGGGACAGCCATCCGCACAGGTGTGGTCTATAGACCACCAGCCCAGCAGGAAACAGATAGGGAGCTGAGGCTAGCCATCCAAGTATGGCAGACCAAGGGTGAGGTAGTACTGGTTGGAGACTTCAATATTCAGGCGTGGACTGGAGCATCCCAGCAGCAGCATCAACTAGGAGCAGTTTATCCTGGACTCCTTCAGGGTGCCTTCCTCAAGCAACTGGTCATGGAACCAACTCGGCAGAAGGCAATACTGGACCTTGTGCTCACAAACAGGGACAGTGTGATGGGGGTAACAGTGGGGAGCACCTGGGAAACAGTGACCACCAGTCATTGTGGTTTGAAATCACAGAAAGAGCAGAACCAAACCACAAAACACGTATCCTGGATTTTAGGGAGAGACTTTGGGAAATGGGGAGATACTTGAAAGAGGCATTAAGGAATGGGACAGGAATCAGGGGTTGAGGAACAGTGGGCAGTATTTAAAATGGGGATTACAAGAACAACAGAATTATGCATTAAGCAGGTTAGCAAGAGGAAAAGGAAGGAGACCATTATGGTTTTCCAAAGAGGTATCAAAGAAAGTGAAAGCCAAAAGATTGCATTCAGGCAATACAAAAAGACACAGACAGAAGGGATAGGGAGAAGTACCAGGAGAAGCAAAGGGAGGCAGGAGGTCAGTAAGGAAGCCAAAGCTCAGACAGAAGAACACATTGCAAAATCAGTGGGTAGAGGAGACAGAACCTTTTACAGGTACATAAGTGAAAAAGAAAGACAAAGGGAGGGATAGTGAGACTGAAGGGGAAGGATGGGAGCGTGGAGGATGACAACAGTAAAGCTGACATATTGAACAGGGTATTTCTGCTCAGTCTTTACTGAGGAAGAGGAGGGTAATGGGTCTGAAGGGGTACAAGGGGTGAGAATGGTGCAGAAATGGACACCAAGTCCCTTTACGAGAAAGGGTCCTGAAGGAACTGGAAGTAATAAGAGTTGATAAAACAATGAGGGCCAGACGGGTGCACCCAGGGTCCTTAAAGAACTAAGAGAGGTGGTGGTTGAACCTCTGGCTATCCTGTTTAGCCGATCACTGGAAACAGGAGGTACCCAAAGACTGGAGGACAGCAGATGTAGTCCCTTATACAAAAGTGGGAACAAAGAGGAAGCAGGGAACTACAGACCAGTCAGCCTCACCTCGGTAGTGGGGAAGATCATGGAAGCACTACTGAAGGAGAGATTGGTGGAACATCTGGTTATCAATGGACTACAGGACCCAAGGCAGCATGGTTTCACCAGGGAGGTCATGTCAGACCAACCTCGTTGAATCTTTGACTGGGTGACTAGGAAGGTGGATCAGGAGGGCAGTGGACATGGCCTATCTGGACTTCAGCAAGGCCTTTGACACTGTGCCACATAGAAGACTATTACACAAACTGGGAATATGGGTGTGGGCAGGACAGTAGTGTGGTGGGTAGGTAACTGGCTGGGTGGCAGGACACAGAGGTGGTGGTAAATGGCTGTCACTCCACAGAGGAAGAGTGACCAGTGGGGTACCACAGGGATCAGTGCTGGGACCCGGTCCTATTCAACATCTTCATCAGTGACATTGCGCAGGATCTAGAAGGCAGAATTTTACTGTTCACTGATGACAGAAAGCTCTGTAACAGAGTAGACACACCACAGGTGTAGACAGAATGAGAAGCGACCTGCAGAAACTTGAAGAATGGTCAGGGTTTGGCAGTTGAATTCAATGCAAAGAAGTGGAAGATAATGCATATGGGGCACAAAAACCCTGGCACAATATATCAGTTGGGGGTGAGGATATAGCATGCACCAAGCAGGAAAGGATCTTGGGGTTGTCATCTCTGATGACCTCAAGGTAGGGAAACAGTGAGACAAGGCAGCAGGTAAAGCAAATAGGATGCTGGGATGTATAGGCAGGGGCATCACCAGCAGGAAAAGGGAGGTCATAATTCCGCTATACAAGACACTAGTGAGGCCCCACCTGGAGTACAGTGTACAGTTCTGGAGACCATATCTACGTAAGGACATAGACAGGGTAGAGAAGGTTCAGAGGAGGGCAACAAAGATGGTGCATGGATTGCATCACAAGTCCTATGAAGACAGGTTGAAGGAACTGAACATGTACTCCCTGGAGGAGAGGAGGGAGAGAGGGGATATGATAGAGACATACAAGTAGCTTACAGGGAGGAACAGGGTGCAGATGAAATCTATTTGTAAGCGAAAAAGATGTTCCAGAACTAGAGGGCATGGGATGAAGTTGGAGGGAGGACGATTCAGAGGAAACATGAGAAAGAATTTCTTCACAGAACCGGTGGTGGACAAGTGGAACACCCTGTCAGAGGAAGTGGTGGGGGCTGAAACAATCACGGGATTTAAGAATGCATGGGATAGACATAAAGGAATTCTAGAGGTCGAGTAAGGGGCAACAGACTTCTAGGAAAACAAACTGAACTTACAAGCTCAAATGGGCAGACTGGGTGGGCCATAGGCCCTTATCTGCTGACACTGTCTATGTATCTATGTAATCCTGGCTGCCAAACTCTGGACCATTAATCCTGTTTAGCTAGGTCCCTCTTCATTTTTTCTCCCCTCTTGGAGTGTCTACCCTGTTGCAGATGGCAATGTTATCTGCAAAGAGGCATACCTTCTCCTTCTGCCCCTCTGCAGTGTCACCAATGAAGATATTAAACTGTACTGGCCGAAACACTGATCCCTGTGGCATCCCGCTGGTCACCCTCCCTTCATCAGATTTAGCTTCATTTACCATAACCCTCTGTGTTCTATTCCTCAAACAGTTCCCAGTCCAGTTCACCACCTTCTGACCCAATCTCAGCCTGCCCAGTTTTTTCACAAGTCTTCTGTGTGGAACAGTGTTGAATGCTTTGCTAAAGTCCAGGTAGGTCACATCCACCACTCCTCTCTACTCTACTCTACTTCCCTGGTGACCCAGTCAAAGAAATGTATGAGATTTGTTTCACATTACTTTCCGGCATGAACCTGTGCTACCTTGGCTCTTGTGCTTCACTGGATTCAAAGGTACTCCACTATTCTTTCTTTCAGCAGTGATTCCATACTTTTCCCACTATTGAGGTCAGGCTGACAGGTCTGTAGTTACCAGACTCCTCCCTGCTTCCACCTTTGTGGAGGGACTACATCTGTCCTTCTCTAGTTCTCTGAAACCACTCCCATATCCAGTGACTTGTTGAACAGGGCTGCCAGTGATGATGCCAGCACCTCCCTTAACTCATTTTATATTCTTGGGTAGAGCTCATCTCGTCCCATTGCCTTGTCTGTCTTCAGTTTTGTGAGTTCCTTTAGGACTCTATCCTCTGTAAACAGACTGGTGTTCACCTCCCTTTCAGTTCTGTTTCTTATCCAGGGTCCCTTCCCATTCCCCTTCCTCTGTGAATACTAAACCAAAATATTTATGCAAGATTATTGCTTTTTCCTGGTCCTATTGCATGTCTGCTTCTTCCTCCCTTTTTAGCTTTACAATCCCTGCACCCCAGTCCATCTCCTTTTGCTAACATATCTATAGAAAGTCTTGTCCCCTTTTTAAGTTCTTTTGCTGTTTTTCCCTCTGTATTTGTTATTGTGCTACTGGCCGCTTTTCCTGCCTCCCTTTGCTTCTCTAGATACACTACCCCGTCCTTTTTCTGTGTTTCCTTGTATTTCCTAAAAGGCAGCTTTTTTGCCCATACTTTCCTGGCCACTTCCTTTGAGAACCATAGTAGTTTCTTTTTCTCTTGCTTTTGTTTATTTGCCATACACAAAGGTTTGTCACCTCCACTGTGGCACCCTTTTGTGTCCCTGTAGGTTAGAACCAGATCCAGAATCTCTATCTCTCTCTCTCTCTCTCTCTCTCCCCCTCTCCCTCGGGTTGGATCAAGCACTAGCTGCTTGAGGCATTCCCCTTGTAGGGAGTCCAGGATGTCTCTGCCTCTGGCTGTGTCAGCTGCTGGGATGAGCCAATCAACATCTGGCAGATTGAAGTCACCAACCAGGAGCACCTCCTCTTTAACTGCCACCATATGGATGGCTTCCAGTAGATCTCTGTCCATTTCCTCCTCTTGTGCTGGGCATCTGTAAATAGTGGCTGTGCCATTACTCATCTCCAGGGTGGCCGACAGTGCCTCTGCCTCCTCTTCATTCCTTGTGCTCTCCTTTATGTAAAGAGTCACCCTCCTCCTTTTATCCTCCCTGTCTCTCCTGAACAAGGTATAACCTGGTATAGCTATGTCCCAGTCACATGGTTCCCATTATACCATGTCTCTGTATCTGCTACAATGTCCTGGTCAGTCTCTGCTATCAAAGCTGCCAGATCTGGAATTTTATTCCATGGACTACGGGCATTCTGACACATGTTCCCTTTATTTATTTAACATTGGTAACTGGGAAAGGCACACTGAGCCAGGACTCATTTCCAGGTGTGTCCCAGTGGGAGGGGGATAGAGAAACAAAGATATAAAGTACAATACAAGCGGTGCATAGCATACAAACTAAGACGCAAACAAATGCAGAGCAACATGGCAAAAGTGCAGATTGTAAAAGTGTGTGACGGACACAAAATCTCACCAACTAGAGCCTCCCAGACACCCATTTAATAAGGAATACCAAGAAGTTATGAATGTAGACGAGAAAGTCAATCTGAGCCTTTCTGGCATGGGCTAAATAAGAAATGAAAATGGGATCAGACTCACTGGCACTATTTGCAGTTTTTTAAGGAACTTTTACAGATATTAGAAAGAAAGGAGCTGTGTCTGTTCAAAGAAAGGTTTGCAATAGCCAAATTAATATTATAGTGAAAATAGAGATATGGCAGATCTAATTCTATAAAGAGTAAATATTTCAGATATGCTGGGACTGTACCTGGTTGAATCTGAGCTACTAGTAAGTTAAAATAGATCAAAGAAATCCCATGAGCTGGAAGATAGTGAACTATTATCCACAAATAGGTGCTATATTTTGACAGGATATAGCAAAAGACTGCCAAACTACAATGGTGATGACACTGTTTTGAGTGAAACTAATTTTGAAAGTTATTCCTTAAATAGTTTTTTCGGAAGATGGCTTGACTCTGTTGTCTTGAGCATGCTATTTTGGATTTGTTTGAGTTTCAGGAGTCTGTGGTGCTCCTTTTTAGCATGTTCCCTTTGAACACCTGTGTAAAATCCTTGATGGGACCACAGAGTATAAAAGGAGCAAATTAGATACATTAGCCATTGAGACATTGGAAAGTTAGGGACTAAATCAAGGGTCCCACCTTGACATTGGTGATTTAGCTTATTCACACTGGAATTCCAGTCTGAAACCAAGAGGACCCACTCCTCACATGGAGCTAAAAGTAAATATAGCCAATTTTGGCAATGGAAAGTTTAAATATGTTATGCTGTGTATGTGTGTGTGTGTGTGTGTGTGTGTGGGTGGGTGGGGGGTGCTCTGGTACTTTTAGATCGGTCGTGTCTTGGAACGTAGTGGGTCTATTGAACAAATTCTGGGATAGGGAATGGATGAATGTGGTCACTAAATCTGATGTGCTGTGTTTTCAGACAACATGGCACTGAAGTGAAGATTGTAATAGTGTAAATGGTTTTGACACCTTTGATACTGCTGGAGTGAAAACACACAAGTTAGGAAGGAGCTCCAGAGGGTTTCTACTTTTATTAAAATAGGAAGTTACAAATAAGTGGACTGTGTTGTAAAGTCATCCAACTTTGTGATTATAGCATGTTATTAAATAATGGAAGTCGAAGTTGTATTCTTATCAATGGCTACATCCCCCTTCCCCGCAGAAAAATCACACTTTTTTAACCCAGAAATTTTGACTCTTTTTCAGTTCTATAATAGAGGATTTACTGTACAAAAATTTAGATACAGGATTATTAACAGTGGGTGATTTTAATGCCATAATTGGCAATTATGAAGGTTTAACCAATAGTTCCATCTTTACTCGCACTAATAAACAATCTATGATGCCAAAAAGAATGACTAAAGACAAAACAACAAATAATTCAGATACAGCATTGCTTAGCATTATATCTCAATATAATATATATCCTCTAAGTGGGAGATTAGTGGGAGACAAGACTGGTGAATACTGGTACATTGTGTTAAGGGGGTCTTCAACATTTGATTTTGTGGACAGGCTCTGTTAATTTCTTCTCCAGATGGGAGGGTCCTGATATGGGCGCTTTCCCAAGGACCAGTGGTGTGGCACAGCTTTTAAACCAAGAACTGCCATCCACTTCTGTTCTTCAAGCCCAGGTATAGTCAGTCCAGAAGCCGCTGCCCGCCTCCCAATCCAGTTATCAGTCAAGGTTGAGGCCTGGATATGGTGTTGCCCAAGGACTGGTGGTGTGGTGCGACTTTTAAACCAAGAGTTGCCACCCGCCTCTGCTCTTCAAGCCCTGGTGTGGCTTCAATCTAGGATCTGCTGCACCGCCTCTGCCAACCTGAAGACCTCTTCCCACTCTCTTCCACCCACCCACCTTATCTGAACAATTTCTTTTATAGCATCTTGTGATCACCTTACCCCTGGAAAGTAATGAAGTGTCGACTTTCCTTACAGCAAGTTATAATAATGTGCCACTAGATGGTACTGTAGTATTTCTCTCAGGGCTGCAGCCTCCAACCCTCCCTTGTGGCTAATCTTCATAGTGTCTAGCCAAATACAATCATGTCATGGAACTTCCATATTTGCTCCCTCGCCTTTTTCTCATCCTTTCAGCCCTCATGTATGCAGGCCTCGTAAGCACCTGCTATCCTTTCCAGCCACTATACCCCACTCTCAGCAATGGCTACGGCATCTATGACACCATAATCTCTGCCTATATAGCAGCTCATACCAGTTCTCCCTGCCAGCAATCACCATGCTATGGGAGTCAAGATCCTTTGCAATGTCCCTTGCACCTTTATGCTGCTTGCTCACACCCCCCTTCAACATCAGAAAAAAGAACTGGGGCTCAGCACTGAAGCAGAAGAACGCAGCCACGCACAAGCAGCTAGGACTTTACCTGCTCAGAGTCATCCTAATGCTACTTTTAATATCGGGTAACATTCACCCTAACCTGGGACCCAGCCCTTGATGAATGCCCACTGCCGAAAAATGACTTGGAATGCTCACACTTGCTTCCCTCAACATCTGTAGCCTTCTCCCCAAACTTGATGCCTTGCAAGCCTTCATTGTACAGCACAAACCTAATGCCCTCACTTGCTGAAATCTGGCTAACACCAAAAGTTCAGACACAAACATTGCCCTGACTGGCTATACTATCTACAAAAGGGATAGGGTCTCCAAAAGGGGGGGGGTGGGGTGGTGGCTGTGCAGTCTACTTCAAAGACACCCTCAAGGGCTCCGCTCTACATTTTACCACTGCGGGGACCAACACCCAAATACTCATCATCAAAATTCTCCTTAGGGCACACAATAAAGCTCTAACAGTGGCAACAGTATACATCCCTCCTAAGGAGCATTTTATGGGTTCATTTCTGTCACAGACTTCATCCAGAACCAGCCACCCTGCTCAGAGACACTGCTAACATAGAAACATAGAAACATAGACTTTGGACGGCAGATAAGGACCGCTGGCTCACCTAGTCTGCCCATTTCCTACCTACAGGATAAGTCACAGATCCTAGTTAACCAACAGCCTAATTCTTCCTACCCCCCCACAAGAATTGCCTTATGTCTGTCCCATGCATTCTTGAATTTTCCCACAGTTTTAGACCCCATAACCTCCTCAGGAAGGCTGTTCCATGCATCCATTACCCTCTCTGTGAAAAAATACTTCCTCACATTGCCCCTGAACCGCCTCTACCTTTAAATTGTGTCCCTTGTTCACGCATCATCTCTTTTTCTGAAAGATGCTGCCCTCTTGAACTTTGTTGATTCCACTGAGGTACTTAAACGTTTCTATCATGTTCTCCCTCTCCCTCCTTTCCTCTAGGGTATACATATTAAGCTCCTTTAGTCTTTCCTCGTATGGCTTCTCTTGCAGACCCTGCACCATTTAGTTGCCCTCCTCTGGACTGCCGCTATCCTATCTATGTCCTTACGGAGATGGGGTCTCAAGAACTGGACGCAGTACTCCAGATGGGGTCTAACCAACTGTCTGTATAGAGGGATAGCAACTTCCTGTTTTCTGCTGGTGATGCCTCTCCCTATGCATACCAGTATACCCCCAGCCCTCCCTACTGCCTTCTCACATTGCTTGCTAACCTTAAGGTCATCTGATATGATTACCCTCAGGTCCCTTTCCTTTTTTGTTGTTGTTACTACCCCCCATTGTGTAATCTTCCCCTGAGTTTTTGTTTTCCTGGTGCATTATTTTGCACTTTTTTGCATTGAATCCTAGCTGCCATTCTTCTGACCATTCCTCCAACCTTGCCAAGTCCCTTCTCATCCATTCCATGCCTCCTTGTATATCAACCCTGTTGCAGATCTTTGTGTCATCTGCAAAGAGGAATATTTTTCCTTCCAGTCCCTCTGTGATGTCACTTGTAAAGACATTAAAAAGGACTGGACCCAGTATTGAACCCTGCAGTACCCCACTAGTAACCCCTCTTTCTTCAGAGTGGACTCCATTCACAATTACCTTCTGTGTCCTGTTGTCCAGCCAAATGTTTTACCAGGCTACCACCCTGGGACTCACTCCCAGGCTGGTTAATTTGACTATTAATCTTTGTGTGGACTGTGTCAAATGCCTTGCTAAAGTCTAGGTAGGCCATGTCCACAGCCCCTCCCTGGTCTACTACTTTGTCACCCAGTCAAATAAATCAATTAGATTCATCTGACATGACCTACCTGCTGTGTGAACCCATGATGCCTTGGGTCCTGTGCCCCACTGGCCTCTAGTGACTCAACAATTCTTCCTTGTGGGTGACTTCCTAATAGGTGACTTCAGTATTAATTGGCTCCCCCTAAAATGTTCACTTTAAGGATGCCATCTCTGCAGTTAATCTTACACAGATGGTTGACTCCCCAAACAGGATTAGCTATAGAACTGGAACCAGCACCCTGCTGGACTGGGTTCTAACTGGCCATCCTGACCACATTTCAAACACTAGCACTCTTGCCGACTCACTCCGTGATCATTTCCCCATAATATGCAACTGGACCAATAAATTCTGCAAACCAATACCCAAAACAATCACCAGTAGGGTTCTCACCTGCGGTCACCTGGAGCCACTAATATCCCTATTCCAAGCACAAGACTGGTCTCCTTTCGACACAGCTAAAGATATAGACACAGTGCTTGAGTACTTCATTAACTTCTTCAGTACTGCTTGTGACATCCACATACCTCTAAAGAAAAGGAAAATAAATGGCTGTCATATCCCTTGGCTCTCTGCAGAACTAGTGGCTCACATGAAACTCAGAGACAACCTTTGGCATCGTGCACATGCCACTAGAAGACAAGCAGATGTGCAAGACTATAAAACAGCATTCCTATTCACCTCAAGAAAATAGTTACTATAAAGAAATGCTTACCAACTCTTAGGGCAGTGGCAAATTGTTCTGGGACAACATTAAAGAGAGGAGACAGATAGAGGGCTATGGTACTCAATCAGGGTGTTGAAGCATGAGCAGACTCGATAGATCAATAGGCCTACTCTGCTGGCGTCTAGTATGTTAGGGTGACCCCTGTCATAGTGGACACCCCAGGATAAGTTGAAACCATTCCCCAAGTAGTTTATATGTTTTATATAATGTCCAACATGATGCTTGACTGACTGAAACAAAACTGTTTTGATATAGGAATAGCAAAAGCTTGTATCTGTGTTTTTAAGAAGTTTCTCTGCTGCCCTATATTATTATGCATAAAACTGCTTGGATGTCTTTTATGGCAGACAGAATGTCCCTGCAGGAGAGTACAGAATGTTCTAACCTCAGGTCTGACCTTTCCCAATGCTGTAAATAAGCCTCCAGCTTCCATTTGAACTGTACTCTACGGAGAAAAAGTGGCCCCTAGTAACTAATTTTGTTATCTGATGAATGGAATTTTCCTAATTCCCAGAGAGACTGTAAAAAGCTGAAAGGGGTTAGTTTTTCTTTTAGACTAAGATTGAGGAAGGTGAAAGACCCCCGGTAGTGTGTGCTATCAGACTGTTAGGCTGAAGAAAGAGCCTTGGACATTATTGAAGCAAAGCAGTTGTCATCTGATTTATTTTGTCTTAACCAATTTTTCTTCTTTTCTGTAATTTTTACTTGATGAAAATAAAATGATAAACGCAACCATGTGTTTTTTATGCACCTGACTTGTGGTCTGCCTGAAAGTGTGTATCCTGAAGGCACGCCCAGTGACAGGAGTTAACTGGAAAAAAAAAACTTGCACCTGCAATACTAGACATAGATGGAACCTCTACCCTGGACCCCGTAACCATCACCAACACTTTCAAAGACACTTTCACGGATCTCAGTAGCGTCCTCCCCCCCTGACTTCTTCAACTCCACTGCAACCCCATACAACTCTGGGCCTGCTCAATCGCCTCCTGGTCATCCACCTTTCTATTTCAAGAGGTCTCTCTGGTGGAGGCCAAAAATACATTCTCAGGGCAACTGGCAAATCTAGGCATAGCAGAGACACTCTCAATCTCAAGTTGCTGGCCTTACACTAGAAGAAGTAATTACTCCCTAAGCAGGATCTTTAATCTCTCACTAAGACTCGCACAGTTCCCTCCGAAATGGAAATCTGCCACTGTAACCCTAATAAACAAAAATGGTGATATGACCCAACACATAAATTACAGGCCTATCTCTATACCCCCCCTCAAGGCACTAGAATGCATTGTTGCTGACCAATTGGTTGAGCATCTGGAGAAATACAACATTCAATGTGTCCAACAACATGGTTTTCAGAAAGGGCACAGCACAATCTCCGCCCTTATAGAATTCACCAGTTCTGTCCACAATTCTCTGGACCAAGGTCAGCTTGTGGGAGCTGTCTTCATTGATTTAACAAAAACATTCAACACAGTGCCTCACCCCGTACTCCTTGACCAACTGACCAATGTGGGACTCTTTAAAGACTCGGCTGCATGGTTTAAAAGTTACCTGGGAAATCGCACACAGCGAGTGAAAATCTCAGATGGCCCTATCTTTTTTTTTTTTTTTTTCTATTTTGCTTTTCTTTCCTCCCTAGCTGCCGGTCATCCAGGGTATCAGCCCAGTCACGGGCCGATGGCTTCCACCCCCCAGAACGGCCTCGAGCCCTCCGATACCCGTGACTTACCCCCCACGGTGGGGAGCTGTAAGTGCGAGGCCAACACCCAGCAGCCTGTGATAGAGTCGGAGGCCGGCCTGGGGCAGTTAATCTAGCCGCGAGGTTTCACAGAGGGCGGCCAGCAGCCGTCCATTTTCCACTTTTTCTGGGAGGCGGACGTGCAATGGCGCATGACGCCCTGTCCCGCCTCCAAGTGTCTTCGTGTGCGGTAGCTGTCGACTCCCAGCCTCCACGGGGTCACTCCTGCTCCGGGCACCAGCTCACCTCCCCTGAGAAGGAGAGCACCCATAGGACGCTCTATCCTCTTCTCCCCGGCCGCCCTTCCAGCGACCCGAGTCCGCCTCGAACCCAGGTCGCCGCGCCGCAAGCTGGAAATCCCACCGCCTGCCGACGAGCGGCATTCAGATGGCCCTATCTGACTCAAGCCCATCTGCTCTGGTGTCCCTCAAGGGTCCATTCTGGATCCACTCCTATTCAGCCTCTTCTTGAACAATCTCCCAAGATCCAGCCATGAATCAATGCTGGCTGCATTATGCCAACAATGCAGTGATTTACACTAGTTTATAGAGTTTATGCAGATACACCACACTATAGAAACTGTACAGTGCCATACTACAGAGATTAAACAACATTAAAATGACATTCAGATTCATAATCACTGTAACTTTCAGTACAAGATTGGGGAATTCCATGTAGCAATATACATAGCGATATGCTATCTAGTATTGCAATTTCTATATATCATATGGCCGTTTACTATCAATGCCTATAATACAGCAATAAACACTTAATGTGTTCATGAAGAAATCATTGACTGGCAATGTTGCCTTAATTTATAGTTATTCTTTTATTTCTTAAGCTCCAATATTATCTCCCAATAGGCTCCCTCAGCCCACATAAACAGAAAAAGAAACATAGAAAAAAAAAAAAATATGGGAGAAGGAGATTCTATAGAATTGTCTGGATGTTTCCCAAAAACTTTACATTTAATTGTGTCCTTTCAATCCAGGCTTCCTACAAATGAGCCTCCACTGGACGTATCATTATATTCAAATTAAATATATAAAGTCAAATATCCAGGACAGCTGTCTGCTTAATCAGCTCATTTTAACAAAGATTTAGGCCTGGCAAGGAAAATGTGCTTCAGAGACAGTCCAATGAATGGTTTTAGTTCAGAAAGGAGAAAATTACAGTCTCACTCAGCCAAACCCTTTTCAAGTATCTTCCACTTAGAATCCAATGATGGGTCCCTCTCTGGACTGCCCTTTCAAGTTCTAGCTCCGGCTAGTTTCATGGCCTTCTTAGGCCCTGTATATATATGTATGTGTGTATATATATATATATATATATATATATATATGCCTTCCTTCCCACTGTAACGTGGAGTCGGACAGCATCAACAAATTGTTGGGGACCTCAAGCCCATAACCGCTTTCTCACCCTGTTGAATGCCTTCCTCTTCATTACAGGTGGAGTAGGAGAGATCTGGAAAAAGAGTATCTTTGTACCTTCAACTTCAGTGTTGCGGTGCTGCCAGATTGCCTATAGGATGCAGTCTTGTACAAGTAGCAGAGGAGGTAAGCAGCATTATGGTTTGGTGCTTTATGGGCATCGATCGGAACGTTGACCCTGTAGGCTTGTACAACTTGACCATGTAGGCCCAGACCAAGAGTGTCCAACAACCAGCTGCTTAAGTATGAAGGCAAGACTTCACCTTCTGTGCCCTCCGGTAATCCAAGAGTTCGTATACTGGCAGCACGCGTTAAATTTTCCAGATGCTCTAATCAAGATCAGAGCAAAGCCTGCTCCTTCACACAGGTAGTAGCTGTAGCTTTAGACCACTCAGAGGATTTTTCAGCATCATGCACGGTATCCACTAAGCCATCCAGCTTCTGTTTTACTGTGAGTAAGTGGGTATTATACCCATCCATTTTTCATCCATCCTCTGGACTGTTTTAGTTAGGTTCATCACCGCTGACTGCAACAATTCCAGAATTGTCGGACCAGGCTCCCACCATAGCTTCCATTGGTGGAAAATTTGTAGGAGAGGGTGGAGGTCTGGCAGCCCACCACGTGGTGCAAAGAAATTAGGCTTTGAGTCCATATTTTCTGAAAGTTATGCAAAATAAACTATTTTTTGTGTGCTGAAAAGGGAGCTCTCTGGAAGCACATCCATTCAGCTGGATAGTTGGCCAATCTCTGTTGCCAGTAGGTGTGTGTGTGCTTTGCCTCTCCTCCTGAAGAACTGCTAGGAGTCTGCCAGAGTGTGGATGAACAACTTATCCACGCTCCTAGAAAAACAGGTTATTCACCTGTAACAGTAGTTCTAGGAGTGGTATATGTTATTCATCCACACGGACCCACCCGACCTCCCCAGCTGTGGACGCACAACACCTGGCTTCCAGTGGGCTGAGGTCTGGCGCCATGGGGCAGAGCCAAGGATTATACCACTGGTGGGTGGGAGGAGCCAGCTTGAAGACTTCCGGTGATCCTTAAAGGGGAAAGGGACATGCCAAAGAGTGTGGATGAACAAGATATACCACTCCTAGAATTACTGTTACAGGTGAGTCACCTGATTATTCTCCTCTTCCTCCCTATTTTCGCCACTAAAATATGATTCATTATAGCTCTTGATTGAACATGTTTCCCTTTCCATCTTCCCTCTGAAACATAGAAACATAGAATTTGACGGCAGATAAGGACCGCTTGGCTCACCCAGTCTGCCCATTTCCCTACCTACTGGATAAGCTGCAGATCCCAGTTAACCAGCAGCCTACTTCTTCCTACCCCCACCCCAGAATGGCCTTATGACTGTCCCATGCATGCTTGAATTCCACCACTGTTTTTGACTCCACAACCTCCTCTGGAAGGCCGCTCCATGCATCCACAACCTCTCTGTGAAAAAATACTTTTAAATTACCTCTGAGCCACCCCCCTCTATCTTCAAATTGTGCCCCCTTGTTCTTGCACACCTCTGTTTCATCTATTCATCTATCTATTCATTTTAATCCTTGTGTAATTTGGTAAATATGATTCCTTACCTTGCTAATGTTTTGTGGGAATTCCCTTTTTTGAGCTATAGATTCTGTTTCTTTTCTTTTCTTTTCTTTCCTTGACTATGTCCTTGTGTTTTTGTGACACTAGACTAGTCTCATTTCCCTTTTCTTGCTTGTTTTTACCCTTGTTACATCTCTCTCTCTCCTCCTCTCAGATTCTGCCTTTTTATCTTTATTTAATTCCATTTTAGGAGTAGATGTTTAAAACATAATCTCATTGTTTTGCTCTGTCAGCTCCTCATATATTTCCTGTACCCCATTTTTTTGTTTTGAAAATGAAGGTAGCTTCTTTGGTTGTTGCTACTATCCTCACTCATTAATCTCCTCTGTTTTCCTTTCTTGTTTTTGGTCTGTTTAGTTCTTTTGTCTTTATTTTGAGGTTTCTGTTGTGATTTTCGTTCCTTGTATTCTCCTTGTACTATGTTACCTACCAGATCTCTTTGGTCTTTTATATTCCTCATCATCATTTTTTGTTTGTTTTTCGGGGCTAAATGGCTTCTTGCCTTCACTGACATTCTGTCTATACTATTGTAGTGCTATGCTGGTGCTTCTTTTGATAATACTAAAAAGACTTATTGAAACTTACTAAGAACTTCTTTCTTAGTGTATAAATATAAAATACATTTATCTAGTTGTTACAAGATTGCAAGGTTACAAGACTACAGTAAAACTATCTATCACAAAATATAGGCAGCAAACCTTCTAAAGGCTAACCAGTGTGAGCTTAAATCAGACAGTCAGATTAGTTCTCCTTCTCTCGGCCCACTTCTATTGAACCTCAAAGTGGGCCCCCACTTACTCACTGTATCACACACTTTGAAAATAAGGGCAGATAATCTCAAAATGCCTTTCTGACTTGTTGGATTTCTGAATATCCTGTCCCCCAGTAAGTCTGCAGGTCTGAAAAAACTAAGACTTGGAATACCACTCTGTCCTTTTCTGTTAATTTCCAACCCTTTATTCCTTTTATTCTTCTCTCCAGATCACAGTTACCTTCCACGTCAATTATTATTGTGATGTTAGCTTCTAAATTATGATCCTTTGGCTCCAACAAGCATCCCAAATGCCTTGTGTGCTCTTTAAATTCTGGGTGCACCCTATGAGTACTGGTACAGGCCCTACAGTGTTTTCGACCTTCGAATAACAGACACATCTCTGGTACCTTTAATTAAAGGACAGAGTAAGTAACAAAAAGAACAAGCATTTGTCAATGCCGAATCGTTCGCTTGCAGGTATTTGCAGTGGTGTTTGGCATGTATGGTGCTTCACCCTAATGCCCTGTGCGATTGCTGATATTTGCACAATAAATTGTCAGCATGACTTTGTTACCACCATTGTGCGCGACATAGGTGGGAAACACGTTTTGGGCAGGATGTGAAAAATGACAGCTGTACTGCTCATAAGAAAGTGTGGTAAAATGGCAATGTTGAAAATCTGGAGTGAAATATTGAAAATTCGCAAACCTAGGAGCATGCGTGGTAACTGTGTAATGCACACTCGTAAAACAGTCATTGTTAGGAATTTTTTCACCAAATTGTCAACACTGGCATTTTAAAACCTCTGCTAATGAACAATGTCACTGTGATTGTCTTACTGTGTGCCATACATTGATTTTGCACACCGACTGCGCCATTGTGCACTACATGGGCGGAAACACGTTTTGGGCAGGATGTGAAAATGACAGCTGCACTGCTCTATAAGGAGGTGTGGTAAAATGGCAATGTTGAAAATCTGGAGTGAAAATATTGAAAATTGCAAACTTACAGGCATGCATAGGAACTGCTAGCACGCTCGTAAAGGATTATTTTTAGGAATTTGTTCACCAGATTTTCAACATAGCCATTTTAAGATCTCTGCTCATGAACAGTGACACTGTGATTTTCTTAATGTGCCTTACATTGATTTTGCACACACGACTGTGCCATTGTGCACTACATGGATGGAAACATGTTTTGGGCGTGATATGAAAATGATAGCTGCAGTGCTCATATGAGGTGTGGTAAAATTGCAATGTTGAAAATGTGGAGGAAATATTGAAAATTAAGAACTTACGAGCGCATGAGGAACTGCACAACGCATACCGTAGAAACAGTTATTTGTGTAGGAATTTGTTCACCAAAATTCAAACATAGTGATTTTAAGATCTTTGCTCATGAACAGTGACACTGTGATTTTCTTAATGTGTCCCATACATTGAGTTCGCATTGTGACTGCCATTGTGTGCTACATGGGCAGAAACACGTTTTGGCAGGATGTGAAAATGACAGCTGTACTGCTCATGAGGAGGTGTGGTAAAATGGCAATGTTGAAAATCTGACTGCAAATATTGAAAATTCACAAAGTATGAGCGTGCATAGGAACTCGCTCAATGCATGCTCAGAAACAACAGTAATTTTTAGGAATTTTTCACCAAATTTCAACATAGCCATTTTAAGACCTCTGCTCATGAAAGTGTCACTGTGATTTTCTTAATGTGTCCCATACATTGATTTCGCACACTGATGCCTTTGTGTGCTACATGGGTGGAAACACATTTTGGGTGAGATGTGAAAATGACAGCTGTAGTACTCATAAGAAGGTGTGATAAAATGGTAATGTTGAAAATCTGGAGTAGAAATATTGAAAATTCACAGAACCTCACGGCAAGTACGCGAGGAACTGGCGCACGCACGCCGAGAACAGTCATTATTTTTGCCTAATTAATACATGTTTTGGGACCTTCTCATGATGATGTCACTATCATGGCACTATTCAGGTCTGAAGGGTGATTTCATGCAGTGACTGTGAAATCACCCTTCAGGCCCGAATAACGCTCATGACAGTGACATCATTCATGAGAAGGGTCCCAAAACCCCATGTTGAAAATTTGGTGCAAAATTCAAAAAATGCCTGAGATATGCAATAAAGTTGGAAACTCCCATCTAGTCTATTATACAGCTTACCAGCATTTCCTTTAAGTTCGGTGTCCTTTGAAGAGTGCAGACATGTTCCCAGTCCACCAAGATCATCGCACCGGAGTTCAGAGGTAAGTGTGGGTGGGGTGTGTGGGGAGGCTGGTGCGCAGTGGGTGGGTGGGTGGGTTGTGGGAGGGGGCTGGGAGACACGCCAAGGGACCATTTTTATTTTTTACAGGCTTACAGATGACGCGGGATGCTTTTGCCACACTGGGGTGGGTTCCCAGCATGGCAGAAGATGGCTGGGGTGACTGAGGAGCCAGGGAGATTGGGCACCCCCATTGGCAAAGAAACCAAATGTTTGCCACACTGGGGTGGGTTCCCAGCATGGCACCACATGCTTTGGGGTGGCGGACGCCGGGCCGGGGAGTGCATGATGCGAGGGGATCTGCATGATGCGTGATCCGGGTATGGCAGCGTGTTTTGCTTAGATAAACCAGTGGCCTCAGGGAGTGGTGGAGGCCAGAGGGTATGGGTTGATGGGGAATTGGGGGAGACCTGGGAGGATAAGGAGCTGTATGCTAGAGATAGACTCCATCTCAATTTGGAGGGGAGGAATCTTAAGTTGAAAATAAAGAGGTTCATTGGTGAAAAGTGGGGTCTAAACTTGTGAAGGGGAGGGATGGGAGAAAAGGCTGTCAAGGGGTGCTGATAAAGGAGGGACTCTGTCTCCACCCCTGGGGAGCTGGAGGATTAGTGGAAAAGGCTGACTGGTAAAAGTGCAGACCAGGGAAAACAGAATCCCCATGGGAACACGAGCAGGGAAATGGAAGTATAGGGAAAGGGTGGAAGGTAGTCCTGCTAAATGCAGGAGCTTGGAATAAAATGCCTGAGCTCCAGGCGATGCTAACTGAGGAGCAGTAGATGTGGCAGCAGTCACTGAGACCTGGGCCACTGCAGGACACGACTGGGACCTGAACCTGGAGGGTTACACTATGTTCAGCAAGGACAGGGGGGAGGGAAGGGGAGGAGGGGTAGCAATGATAGTCAAAAACTGCATTGGCATAGGGGGAGTAGAGGAGGCGGAGGGAACCGTGGAAGCAATTTGGATCACCTTGATAACAAGGGGGGCCAAGAGAGTAAAAATAGGAGTGGTGTATAGACCCCCTGCCCTGGTGGAGGAGCTGGAGGAGAGTCTGGTGGCAGATGTTGGGAGACACTGCAGACTGGGCAGAGGAATGGTGGTGGTGTTGGGGGACTTAAACATGCCAGGAACAGACTGGGAGACTATGACATCTTCTGTGACCAGGGAACAGAGGTTGTTTGATGTCTTTCAAGATGCTGCCCTAACTCCAGCAGGTGGGGGAACGACCAGGAGGCACGGGTACTGGATGTGGTCCTGGCAGACAGTGACCAGATTAGGGGCCTGGAAGTAAGGGACCCGTTGGCGGGGAGTGACCATGCCACGGTCTGGTTCTGCCTGGACCTAGGAGGGCTAGAAAGCTGCACAAAGACGGAGGTAACTGACTTCAGGGGAACGGATTTTAAGGAAATGGAAGGATCCTTAAGGAGCATTTGGATGGGATTGGGTCAGACATGGACGCTGATAGTAGGTGGAAATCATCAGGAGAGGGGTAAGATGCTACCAGCACCTGTGCAAGAGTAAAGCGAAAATGCTGTAGGGCCCAAAAACCCTGCTGGGGACCAGGGAGGTCCAGGAGGGGTGCAGGAAAGAAGGTAGCCTATAGGCAATTCAAGTGCTCAAGGAGTGAAAGGGATCGAGGGAGTATGAGCTGATTGATATAAGGGCCACTAGGGTGGTGAGGGTGGCTAAGGCAAGGAAGGAGAGCAGAACCTGGCCAGGGAAATCAGGAGAGGGAACAAGGGGTTCTTTAGATACATTGGGGAAAAACGAAGGGTGAAGGGGCAGATTAGCAGGATTAAATCAGGGGAGAGATGGGCACAAGACCCGGGGGAGCAGGCTGAGGTACTAAATGAGTACTTCACCTCAGTTTTCACCAAGGAAAATGGGGGTGCTGCATCATACATGGGAGGAGACAGAGATACTGAGGAGGAGGGGACCCTTACCGATCGGCAGGTCTGGGGAGAGAGGGAGGCATCATTGGCAGGAGGGGAGGGCTAAGCAGGAGAAGAGGTACTGGAAGTGGAAATCACAGCAGAGAGAGTGGGAAGCCCCAGCTCCCTTAAGACGGAGAGAAAGCACCTGGGCGGATAAATTACATCCCAGAGTGTTGAAGGAACTTGCGGATCTCCTGGCGAAACCCCTAGCGGAGCTTTTCACCATCTCTCTGAGGACAGGGTGGGTGCCCCAGGACTGGAAGGTGGCGCATATAGTGCCTATCCACAAGGGGAGATCAAGGGAGGTGGCAGAGAACTACAGGCCTGTCAGCCTGACATCGGTGGTGGGCAAGGTGATGGAGGGCATTGTCAAGGAGAGGCTAGGGGGGACCTGGAAAAGTCAGGGTGCCTGGACGATAGACAGCATGGATTCATCTCGGGGAAATCATGTCAGTCAAACCTTGTGGAGTTCTATGACTGGGTGACGAGTGCCTTGGACCTTGGTAGACCAGTGGACATCCTCTTTCTAGACTTCAGCAAGGCATTTGACTCTGTTCCTCACATGGGCCTGTTGGATAAGCTGTGAGAAATGGGGGTGGGGAACCAGATGATCAGATGGATAGGCAATTGGCTCCATGACCGGACCCAGAGGGTCGTAGTTGGCGGGATAGTCTCATCCCCAAAGAGGGTCACTAGTGGGTCCCACAGGGATCAGTCCCTGGTCCTCTCCTGTTCAACGCCTACATCTCTGACATAAGGACAGAAATCAGGAGGAGATGAGTCTCTTTGCAGATGACTCAAAACTGGGGGCAGTGGTGGAGGAGGGGGTGGCCTAGGGGACCTGGAGGCTCTGGAAAGATGGTCTAGAAAGTGAGCTGAGGTTCAATGCAGGAAATGCAAGGTACTCCACCTGGGAGCCAGAAACCCGGCCAAGTGCACCCTGGGAAATGCTACAAGTCTTGATGGCTGAGAGGGACCTGGGGATGGTGGTGGATGTCAAATGAACAACTCGGGAGACTTGTAGGAGGGCAGCAGCCAAGGCTAACAGGATGCTGGGATGCATCGCAGGGATCACCTCAGAAGGAGGGAAGTGATGCTCCTCTGTATAACTGCTTGGTGAGGCCACACCTTGAGTATCTGCAGCAGTTTTGGAGGCCACTTAAAGAGGGACATTAAACTCCTGGAGAGGGTCCAGAGGAGGGCAACCAAAATGATTTGGGGCTTGGGGGACAGGACCTATGAGGAGAGGCTCAAAGAGCTAAATATGTACACATTGGAAGAGAGAAGGGACTGGGGGGACATGATAGAGGTCTTTAAGTACATGAAGAGGGTAAATAGAGGAGGAACAGTCAGGGTGCTTCGAAGGAAGGAGGAGGGGGCCACTAGAGGGCATGGGTGGAAGCTGGAGGGGGGAAGATTCAGGGGAGAAAGGAGGAGGTGCTACTTCACTGAGAGGGTGGTGGAGCCATGGAATGCACTACCTAGGGGGCTGGTGGAGGCAGAGACAGTGGAGGGGTTCAAGAGGGGGTGGGACAGGTACAGGGAAGGGTTCTGGAAGCAAAATCCAATGCAGCAAGAATATCCGGAACTGGGAAGGGAGAAGCCAGAGAAGGCGAGGGTAGCAAGGTCAGCACCCAGGGTGGGGCTGACCAATCGAGCAGACTTGAAAGACCGTTAGGCCTATTCTGCTGGCATTTTAGTATGTTAGTATACAGAGCTCCTGCACCCATTGGTGCAGGACACACGCCTGCTCAAGGAGCAGTGATTGATGGGAGAGGCACACCCAAAGTGTGCTACTTCTCCCAAAACATTCCCTTGCGATGCTGCACAAAAGTAAAACAGACTCGAGTTTCTATTTCTATGTTTTCTATGTGTTGACTTGGTATTCTTGTATACTAATGTATAAGTGTACAATATACCCCTGGTATATTGATATATTGATGCCTCTTTAAGTGCCTCTTTTTTATTTTTTTCAAGTATTCTTGTTATAGCACAAAACAGTGGTGAACAAGGCTAACAAGTTTAAAAACAAAGCATCCACTAATGAATAATGAATAATAAAAAGCAAAAAATGCAAATAAAACCTCTTAGCATTAAAAAGAAAAACCTTACCTCGAGATCTTTAAAACCAACATGTAAGTATTATCTCTTTGCACTGGAAAACTCACACTGGACATACAGCACTCCTGCTCACTGAAGTGCTGAAATTGCAGCCCACTTTACTCCGCACAACTCAGCCCAGCTCAGCATACACAGTGCACCATGATCAGATCCATGATTAGAACAATAAATCTGATCCCTGCCGTACCAAGCATGTGCTTTATGCACACACTCCACATGAGACTGGTGACCCAACAGGTGCTGAGTACTCAGTATGTGGTGCAAAACTTAAAATGAATAAAGAAACCCCTAAAATATATAAAAAATATAACAATATAAATAACTTGATTTAACTCCTATTTTTGGTTATTCAAATACTATTGTATTGTTGCTATCAGATTAATGAAAAGAAAATGTTACTGAATGCCTCAGCGTAAATGTTGTACACACTCTCCTTGTATGTTTCTAACATTTAATCTCCCAATGTTTGAATAATTTATGCTCTGTACTCAAATCTCTAATAAACACAGTAAAACACGAGTATAAAAAATACTGATGTGAAATCAGGCTGTCTGAAAGTTGCATATACTGTGTGACCCTGAGCAAGTCACTTAACTTCCTTGTGTCCCCCAGGTCACACCTGTAAACAAGCTTTCAGCTTAGTGTGCCTCTCCGTTAAACAATTGAATAAAAAAAAGTTGAAAATTTAAAAAGCAGCTCACCAAATGCTTGGCTTCCAGAAGCTTTCCAGTAACTTCTAGTGGCTTCCACAACAGATGCTAAAATGGTTCTCTCCAGCCTTCTACAGCCTGCAGCAACCCTTCATTCCTCTTTCCTCAGTGGGCAGCTCAGGTTGGGTCTTTCCGAAGGGTCCCTCTTCTCTTCCACCATCTGGCTCCCACCATAGGCTTTCCTCCTGTGAAAAATAGAGAACACCTGAGACTACACACTGACCAGGGCACAGCACAAGTTTTCTGGTAAGATCTGCTATTCAGAACAATGGTGGCATATCTTTAATAAATAAAAATATAGCATATAGCAGATCCTGATCTCTGAGCTCACTCTCAATTCAGCAGCGTACAGCTTCACATCTGGAACCAGGTCTCGCATTCCTTTGTTCAACTCCATACTCTTGAGCGTGCCTTTATTGAGTGTGTGTGTGTGTGTGTGTGTGTGTGTGTGTGTGTGCTGTAGGATGAGCAAAGACCTGTGAAACCTGAGGAGTGATCAAACATATGGCAGCTGAGTTTCAATGAAAAAAGTGCAAAATAATGCATTTGGAGCACATATATCCAGGGGAAGAGTACAAAATGTGTGGAGTGGTACTGATGACAACCAAGCAGGAAAGATACCTGGAAGTAATCATATTGGATGATGTAAATGTGGCTAGGAAGTGCAATAAGGCAATTGGAGAGCTAGTGGGATGCTGGGTTGCATAGGAAGGGTATCACCAGCAAAAGGGGGATGTCGTTGCCTGGTATAGACCATTGGTAGATCCCCACTTTGAGTAGCAGTAGTAGCTTTAGTAGTAGCTTTTATTTATATGGCTGCCTTCCCAGAAAGGCTCAGGGCACCTAAAATAAATGAATAAAACATCAAATAAATACTATCCTAAAATGTATGTCTAGTAGCAACAGGATAATGCAAGACAATAACACTATGTCTTCATTCTCAAAAGGCCTGGGTAAACTTGAAAGTGTTTAATCCCTATTTAAGGATTAAAGGCCTCCACAGAGGGAGTATCCCTCAGTCTCCTAGGTGACAAATTATACACCAGAGGGCAGGTTGCTTCAAAAGTATGGTCTCCAGAGGATATCAGCTGGCCCTTGGGACCAAAAAGAGGCCCTCCTTGGTGGAGCAGAGGGGGCGAGAGGTCTGGACAGGATTCAGGAGCTCTAACATATGGTCAGGATCCAACCTGTGTAGGGCTTTATAGGTTAGAAGACCAACCTTAAAGGTACCTCACTACTTCACCAGCTGCCAGTGCAGATCATGCAACACTGGGGTCACATGGTTAAACCTCACAAGGCCAGTCATCAACCTGGAAGCTGCATTCTGCATTAGTTGCAGGCATCATAGGGTACCTTCACTGACCACAAGCTGTGGTAGGTAGATAGGTAGTTATGCTCCAGCAGATGGTAGATATTCCAGACTCTGAGGGGAGCAGTGAGGAGGGTTACGTGGACCAAAATTGCCACTGCCACATGTACCTATGTGTACAGAATCAGGGGTGGAAGAGGATTGAGAATAGGTGCAGAAATTGCAGTCAGTAGATGGGAGGCACTAATTTGTTGGAGAAAGCTCAGGCAAAGGTAGGAGTGTCGAACAGGTTCTCAATGTTGGCTACAGTAGATGGCAAGGAGGGAGAGAAGCTTGAAGAGGGGCTAGGAGGAATTTGGGGAACTAGCAACAAGGACAGTAGTAGTACTGCAGCCGAAGGGGGCAGGGAATTGGCAGAAAATGGTAAAGGGGAAGAAGGATAAAGGGGCAAGCAGGAGGACTGAAATTAAAGAGAGAGAGAGGGAAAGCAAGTGGTAATAGGAAAACATAGAAACATAGATTTGATGGCAGATAAGGACCGCTGGCCCACCCAGTCCGTCCATTTCCCTATGTATTGGATAAGCTGAAGATTCAAGTTTACCAACAGCCTACTTCCTCCTACCCCCACTATAATTGCCTTATGTCTGATCCTTGCATTCTTGAATTCCGCCACAGTTGATAACCCCACAAACTCCTCCAGAAAGTGGTTCCATGCATCCACCATTCTGTCTGTGAAAAGATATTTCCCCACGTTGCCCCGGAGCCATCCCCCCATCTTTGAATTGTGCCCCCTTGTTCTTGAACATCTCTTTTTCTGAAAGATGCTACTTTCCTGGACTTTGTTGATTCCCTTAAGGTACTTGAAAGTTTCTATCATGTTCCCACTGTCCCTCCTTTCCTCAAGGGTATTCATATTAAGCTCTCTTAGTCACTCTTCATATGATTTCTGATGCAGATCCTGCACCCTTTTAGTTGCCCTCCTCTGGACTGCCTCCATTCTGTCTATGTCCTTGCACAGATGAGGTCTCCAAAACTGCATGCAGCACTCCAGATGGGGTCTCACCAACTGTCTGTACAGAGGGATAACCACTTCCTATTTTCTACTTGTGCTGCCTCTCCCTATACATCCAAGTATCCCCCCAGCTCTTCTTACTGCCTTCTCACATTGCTTGCCTACCTTAAGGTCATCTGACATTATTACCCATGGGTCTTTTTCCATTTTTGTTGTTCTTATTAGCCCCATTGTGTACTCTTCACCTGGGTTTTTGTTTCCCAGGAGCATTAGTTTGTACTTCTTTGCACTGAATCTAAGTTGCCATGCATCTGACCATTCCTCCAACCACCTAGAAGATTGATTAATAAGTTGGGTAGGCTCGGGGCGGGTCAGAAGTTGGTCAACTGGGTGGCAAACTGGTTGACGGGCAGAAAACAGAGAGTGGTGGTAAATCAGCATACTGTCAGAAGAGATGCAAGTCACAAGTGGGGTACATCAGGGATCAGTCCTGGGGCCAGTCCTCTTCAATATCTTCATCAGTGACATTGCAGATGGACTGGAGGGTAAGGTTTGTCAGTTTGCAGATGACACCAAGATCTGCAACAGAGTAGATGATCCAGATGGGGTGGTCAGAATGAGAAGAGATCTGGATAAACTAGCAAAATGGTCGGAAGAGTGACAACTGGGGTTTAATGCAAAGAAGTGCAAGATCATGCACATAGGGAAGAAAACTCTGAAGCCACCTATAGGCTGGGAGGGGAGTTGCTGTCAGTCACAAGGGAAGAAAGAGACTTGGGCATCATCATCACTGATGACCTGAAATCATCCAAGCAGACCACTAAAGCTGTAGGTAAGGCTAGGGGGATGTTAGGGTGTACTAGTAGGGGTATCACAAGTCAGAAGTGGGAGGTAATAAACCCTCTTTACAAGACACTGGTTAGGCCCCATCTGGAGTACTGCACGCAGTACTGGAGGCCACACCTTCACAAGGACATTAACTAAATTGAGGCAGTCCAGAGAAAGGCAACCAAAATGATGCAGGGATTGCATCAGAAAACATATGAGGACAGATTAACGAGCTCAACATGTATACCCTAGAGCAAAGGAGGGAGAGAGGTGATACGATTGAAACATTCAAACACCTTAAGGGCATTAACAAGGTGAAAGAGTCTAACATGTTTCAGTATAAGAAAAATAGCAGGACAAGAGGACACAGCATGAGATTAGAGGGAGGCCAATTAAGGGGTAATGTGAGGAAGTTCTTTTTCACAGAAAGGGTGGTGGAAGCATGGAACAACCTGCCTCAGAAAGTGGTGGATATGAATACAGTGCAGGGCTTCAAACAGGCATGGGATAGGCATAAGGGAGCAATACAGATGAGTATGAATAGATAGGTCATTGACAGAGCAAAGGCCGATGGCACATTTATAAGGTAGAAAAAGAAATGGGCAGACTGGATGGGCCTTGCGGTCCTTATCTGCCATCAACTTCTATGTTTCTGTGTTTCAACCTTGCCAAGTCCCTTTTCATCCTTTCCACCCCTTCCCCCCGTGTATCAACTTTGTTGAAGATTTTTACGTCATCTGCAAAGAGGCATACTTTTCTCTTGTATACCCTCTGCAGTGTTTCCTATACAGACATTAAAGAGGACCGGACCCAGTACTGAACCCTGAGGTACCCCACTAGTAACACCCCTTTCTTCAGAGTGAGTTCCATTTACTGTTACCCTCTGTGTCCTGTTGTGCAACCAATTTGTTACCCATGCTACCACCCTGGAACCTACTCCCAGGCTGGCTAACTTGATTATTAATCTTTTCTGTGGAGCTATGTCAAATGCCTTGCTAAAGTCTAGGGAGGCCATATCCACAGCCCCAGGGAGGAGAGAGAGATTGATGTTTTGGGTGGTGCAGTAGTGAGAGATGATGATGGGCCAGTTATAGGACAAAGAGGGGTAGGGGACAGGATAGGAGTGTTGGTAGGGATGGATGCTGGTGGGCAGGGGGCATCAGGAATAAGCAAGATGGGGTCAAGGTATAAAACTGGGGCCCAGAAAATGGGAAGCAACTGGGGGTCAGGTAGGAAACAGGAGGCGGGGTCTTAGTTCTAGGTGACTCGATTCTGAAAGGGGTGAGATGGGGAAGTAAAGGGGAGTGGCATAGTCACATCTGGGTGGAGTGTATGCCAGGAATGACAGGCAGGGTGGGCCAGTCTGTTCTTAAGTATGGAAGAAGAGGAAGAGAGAGAAACCTCTCATAATGGTTCATCTGGGCTTACAGAACGGATTTGTGGAACTGGAGAAGCCTTGTGAGAATGCAGGTAGTTCAGTGTTCTCAGAAGTTCTCCCAGTACCGAGAGCAACTACTGCAAGGAAACTGAGAATTTAATAATTTAACATACTGATAAAGGCTTGATGTCAGTCTAAAGGGTACAGGCTGGTGTTGGGTAGGATACAACCTAGGACAGCAGCACTCTATTTGCCCGGGACAGGTTGTATTTGAGTAGGGAGGGCTCAAGAGTTTTACAGCAGGAGCTGGGGGAATGCATAGCAACCAGAGTGGATTTAAACTAAGTGTGGGGGCGCAAAAGAGTGGAAATTAAACATCTCTGGATAGGGGACCCCAATTGGCTTAACCCCCATATCAGAAGGAAAGGATCAGGAAAGTATTTACAGGGTGTAGATAATGAAATAACTCAAAGGGGGAAGGAAGAGAGGGGCACCCACTTGAGAGTAGTATCCTTGAATGTGAGAAGCCTGGGGAAGAAGTCAGCTGAGCTACAGGCTGTGATGGCAGATGGGGAGGTGGACATAGCTGCCATCACTGAAACTTCAGCCACTCAATACCAAGACTGGGACTTAGTGATCTCAGGGTACAGGCTATACTGCAGAGACAGGGAGAAACCGAAAGGGCTGGGGTGACTATGTATGTGAGGGAGGGGATAAGGGGCTTCAGAGAGAAGGGAGAGGAAAGAAAGATGGTAATTTTGGATACAAATACAAGATTCAAAGGGCAGGAGAGTTAGAATGGGGGTGGCATCTAGGCCACCATCTCAAGCAGAGGACTTGGACAGAGAACTAGTAGAGCAGATAAGGAAAAGTAGCGAGAAGGGTAACACTGTTATTGTGGGGGGCCTTCAATCTGCCAGAGGTAGATTGGAGCATCCCTGTCACCTCAAGCATTGGGGAACAAGTCCTCTTGGAGGTTTTTCAGGACAGCATCTTGGTATAACCAGGTTAGGTAACTTTTGGACCTCATGCTGACAAATGGGGAGTTTGTCAGAGACCTGGAGGTGGAGGATCTGCTGGCAGGGAGTGACCACCACACAGTGTGGTTTTCACTCAACGTGGACAAGGAGACTGCAGGAACAGGAACCAGAGTGTGCATCTCAGGCAAGCTGACTTTGTCAGGATGAGTGACATAGTTGCAGAACACCTAGCCAGCATCCGTCCACACATGGATGTGAATCAGAAGTGGAAAATTATATCAGTAAGCTGTCCTGGAGAGCTTTCCTCTAGAAGAAACTCTTTTCATCTGCTGTCTTTAAAGACTACTTTATTTAAGTTTAGCACCAGCTTAGTTTAGTTTTTGCCTTAGTTTGCAACTTCTCCTTGGTTCTCAATAACTAACTGGGAACCAGGCTTTTTTTTAGCCCTATTTCTCTTATTTATTAAAGAAAACTCTTTCTTGAGTTCTGTTTATTTTAGTATTTGTGATTTATTACGATTTATTTTGCTTTTGGAAACCAACCATTTATCAGTTAATAGTTGTTTAGAAACCGATACTGGATTATATTTTTTATACTTTTGCGGCTGGAACAGAGTTATAACCCTATTGGGGTGTTTTCTTAACTATGTCAGAGAGACCTAAAAAGAAAACAGGGCACTCTGGTTTCAAAAGTTGTTTAAAGTGCGGTGAAGTATTTGCTAAAGTGGATAAGCACGATTTATGTTTATTCTGCTTGGGTGAATCACACTTCACTGCAGATTGTTAGATTTGTTGAAATGTTTCCTGAAAAAAACTAAAGAAAAAAAGAGTAGAAAGGTTCAAGAATATGGTGGCATCTCCATCCAGTCCAGAGGGGTCTGAACAACCCAATACTCTGACTAGTTCTAAAAAAGATAAAACTGTGGATGCTGAACCAATCACAAACAAAGGAGAGCCTTCTAACAGAAAAGAACTGGAGAAACAGTTGCTGAACCAGCCCCAGCTAAAAAGAAACATTAAACAAATCCTACTGAACCTCCTGCTGATAAAGGAAAGGAGTCTCACTGTCAAACCATATAATGCCTACTGCTGAAGTGGATAACACAGGCCCTGCAAGTTCTATGGGCACTTCAGGCTGCAGCTCTCATGGTTTAACACCAGTTCTATTTTCCAGCTCTGGTCCAAGTATGGTCCCACAGATGGTACCGTCATCCATTCATTATTCAGTTCTTTTATCCTCAAGATACAAACTATGAGCAGTATGAGGAAGAGGATGAAGGACAGCCTGTCGAACCAGATGTTTTCTCAGATCCAGACTGATTCTCTTACAAGACAGACTGAGGATTACTCCTCACGTTATACATTTGTCAGGCAGATGGTGGATGCTTTAGATCTTGCTACTGTACCGATGAGATGGTAGAGGATGAAGAGGAGGCAAAGTTTTTAGAGATGATGGGCCTGGCACCAACAAAAAGGCTGCTGTTGCCAATCAATATATAATTGATGGAGCAAGTGCTAAAAGTGCTTGACGCTCCAAACTCTGTCCCACCAATTGACAAAAAGGCTGATAAAAAGTATCAGCTAGACAGGGCAGAGGTTGAATTCCTGTTTTCACACCCTGACTGCGAAGGGGTTGTATAGGCTGCAGCATGTGACAAAGCCAAGGTGCCCCTGGCTTCACATCCCCAGAGAAGGATTCCAGGAAACTAGATAGCATGGGAAAAAGGGCTATCGCGCAGCGTCACTGGCCATAAGACAAGCCAGCTATATGGCTTATTCAGCCCAATACCAGAAAACTTTGTGGCAGTCAGTCATGTCCATCGTGGACAAGGCACCTCCAGGACTAGCAGCTGATGTGGCAGAGACAGCAAAATGTGCATCAGAGGCTACCAAATACCAGTTCCACATGACAATAGATACCAACAATACAGCTGCTCAGTGGATGGCACTTACTATAGAAGAGTGACGAAATTCAAGATGGCATGGAACAGGCATAAGGGGCTGTGTGGGAATGGGAAAGGGGCTGCAGGAAAGGGACAGAATAATTAAAAGGGTGGGAAGGGCAGACTAAATGGGCCTGAGGGTCTTTTTCTGTCAACAAGATACTATGATTCACTAAGGAGGCTTGCATGGTTGAGGGCCACAAACATATCTCAGGACATGATTAAGGTTGATGATTAAGGGTATCCATTGGGAGGGACAGGGGGATGGATGCCATAGCCAGGTGAAGGTAGTGAGTATCTCTGGGCTGACAGTGCACAGAGCAAAGTTCATGGTGTAAGTGAAATGGTTGAATGTGGAGGAAACCGGATTTCTGGTCATTTGGGAACCAATGATCTAGAAGGAAATAGCATTATGGAAATCCAAGCAAGGTTCCAAGAACCTGCAGAGTCTGTCGGGATAATGGATGCAACATTTCCTTTTTGGAGATATTGCCAGTACCAAAGGCCTCAGTGGAGAAAAATGAAGCCACAGAGGTTAATAAATGGCTCAGGAAGTGGTGAAGAGAGTGGGTTGGGGGTGTTAGGGAACTGGAATGGAGTTTGGGAGGATAAGGGACTATATGCCAAGGACAGGCTTCATCTTGCCCCATTAGGGAAGGAAGTCCTTAACCAGGGGATGGCTGACTACATTCAAGAAAGGTGGGGTTTAAACTTGTAAGGGGGGAAGGGATAATGGAGGGGTTGACTAGCCTCCTCCAGATGAGGGAGTAGCCTTCAAGCCCAAGGGGAGGGGGAAACAGACTGGAGGTGGAGGTTTCAGGAGGAGCAGGGGAGGATGGAAGTATAAGGAATCTGGGGGGTTCGGACAAAAGGATCAGGATAAGGGTGGGGTTAGTGTTAGTAAATGCCAGGAGCTTGGGAAACAAGCTGCCAGAGTTCCAGGCCATGCTGTTCGGGTGGATGTGGCGGCAGTCACGGAAACGTACTAACAAAACCATGACTGGGACCTAAATGTACGGGGTACACTATGCTTAGGAAGGATAGAAAGGAGGGCAGAGGGGTGGAGTGGCTATGTTCATTAGAGATGACATAGAAATTGCTATGGTAGAAGAGGCAGAGGGAAACGTGGAGGCCTTATGGGTCACCTTACGATCCCCAGCAGGAGATAAGGTCAAGCTGGGAGTACATAGGCCCCCGGGATGAGTGATGTTCTAGAGGATGGTTTGCTGGACAACATCATGCCCAGTGTGGTCCAAAGGGAAGGAGTGGTGTTGATGGGGACCTAATATGCAGGTACTAACTGGGAACCATGTCCTCTAAGGTGGCCAAGGAGCAGAGGCTGCTGGATGGCTTCCAGGATGTGTTCTAACACAGCATGTATGGAGCCCACAAGGGAGGGCATGTCCTGGATGTGGTCTGCCAGATGGGATCTGGTAAGGGACATGGTTGTACAGGACCCCCTGACTGAGTGACCACAATACTGTCTGTTTCAAATAAGCATTGGGGAGTGGGTGAGATCTAGGACACTGGCAGTGGACTTCAGGGGGCAGACTTTATGGGCATGGGAAATATTGTCAAGGATCACTTGAAGGATTACCTCAACAACAAGTGTGGAAAGGAGATGGAGGTCATAAACGGGACTTCTATGAGGCAGTCAGGATCTGCGCTATGTTGAAACGCAGGGAGCAAGGTCACATAAACCATGCTGGTGGTCCAGTGAGGTCCAGGTAGCAGTCAGAGAAAAGAAGGCGGCTTACAAAAATATAAAACAACAAGAGGGGATAGGGATAAGGAAATGTACCAGCTTGCATCTAGAAAAGTCACCCGTATGGTGAGGGGAGCAAAGTCCAGCAAAGAGCAACGGCTGGCACAGGGGATAAATGGAGGGGAAAAGGGGTTCTTCCGCACATTGGGAGTCGGAGAAAAACTAAGGGCCATCTCAGCAGATTGAGATCAGAAGGAGGGTGGTGGAAGAGGCGAGGGACCAGGCAGAGGTATTTAACGAGTACTTGCCTCTGTGTTCACTAGGGGGGGATGGGATATCTACAAAGCAAGGCACAAAGGGATAGAAGCTGCAGGGAGCGGGATCAGGGAGCAGCAGAAATGAGCAAAAGGAGGGGAAAGGTACCCTAGGGTGTCACATCTGATAAGGATAAAAGACCAGTAGGTAGGAGGACGGATGATGCCATCCCCCACCCGAGGGTGTGGTTTGCCCTCAAGGCCCCAAAGAAAGACAATCTCCTGGGCTGATGGCATTCATCTCGAGAGTACTATGGGAATTGGCGATACTGGCTGCACTTGGCGGAGCTTTTTCAACAGGTCACTTGAGACAGGGAGGGTACCTAGGGATTGGCGAGAGGCACATGTGGTACCAATCCATAAGGGGGTCAAGGAAGTACCAGAAACTATAGACCCATCAGTTTAACCTCGTGGTGGGAAAATTATGAGAGTATACTAAAGGAACGATTGGGGGTTTACTTGAGGAGGTGGAGGTCTGATGGTCGGCAGCATGGGTTTGTGCCAGGTAGATCATGTCAAACCAACCTTGTGGAGTTCTATGAATGGGTAACATCAGAACTGGACAGGGTAAGCCAGTGGATGTATTATTCTTGGACTTCAGCAAGGCGTTGACTCTTGTCCCCCACAATGGTCTGGTGGAGAAACTGATGGGTAGAGTAGGCCCTTTGATAGTCAGATGGATTGAAAAACTGGATAGCTGGACGCACTCAGAGAGTAGTGGTCTGTGGGAGCTCTCAACCCACAGAGGTTGGTAGTGGGTACCACAGGGCTCGGTCCTGGGTCCAATCCTGTTTAATGCATACATATCAGACATCAGGGATGGTATAGGGTGTGAAATGAGTCTCTTCAGGATGACTCCAAGATGGGAGCAGAAGTGAGGGAGAAGAGGGAGGTTGGCCCTGCAAGGGACCTGGACACCCTGGAAAGCTGGGCTCACACGGAAATTAATTTCAATATCACCAAGTGCAAGGTGTTGCATCTTGGTCGGGAAACCCTAAACACATGTGACACCCTGGGAGGGAGGTGCTGGAAGCTCAACAGGGGAAAAAGACCTAGGGGTCATGGTGGATACATGTATGAATAACACTGAGCAGTGCAGGAGAACAGCTAGCAAGGCAAACAGGATGTTGGGATGCATCGCAAGGGGGATCACCTCTAGAGCAAGGAAGTGATTCTGCCACTGTACAATGGACTGGTTAGACCACACCTGAGTACTGTGTACAGTACTGAGACCAGACTTGAAGAGGGACATACAGCTCCTGGAGAGGGTAGCAGAGGAGGGCAACAAAGATGATATGAGGGCTAGGGATTTGACTTACGAGGACAGACTTGAGGAGCTCTGCCTGTTTTCATTGGAGGAGAGAGACAGGGGATAATGATTGAGGTCTTCAAGGTACCTCAAGGAATAAATAGGGTAAACATGGAGGGATCTTTAGACTAAAGCAGGGAGGCATCACCAGAGGGCATGGTTTGAAGTTGGAGTGAAGGGTGAGGGGGGAAAAGAGGAGGAGGTTTTCAGTGAGAGGGTGTGGACCCTTGCAATGCTCTGCCTGGTGAGCTGGTTCAGAGATCCACAGTGGAGAGCTTTAAGAGAGGGTGGGACAGACACAGAAAGTGGATGTATCAGATGATGGGCTGTCCCGGGGGTGGGGATGGATGATAGGGGTTTCTGGAGCACAAGGGATGGGAGGTCTCGCACCCAACTAAGGATCTAGGTTCGAGCAGACTTGATAGACCATAAGGCCTAATCTGCTGGCAAATAGAATGTTAGTATGTTAGTATGACATTCAGACTAAGGCCATGGACTTCCCCTGCGAGAATAATTTGCTATTTTGAGACAAAACAGAGGCATACATGAAGAAGGAAGATGAATACGAATCCATCTACAAACGTAATTCAGCTAATGAGAAGCCTTCTACCTCTTAAAGGGGAAGGGGAGATGGGGGAGAGCGACTTATGTCAGACCTTTCTTTCAGGATAAAGTCGTTCCCCAGTACAAGCAGCAACAGCAAGCTGAATACTTTAGTGGCAGGGGCAGAAGGGGATCCAGGTGTGGGGCTCAAGCTAGCCTGGCTCAACCAGAGCAGAGACAAACCCCTGATGCATTTGCCAAGGTTGCCACCCAACTTCCAGTAGGGTTAAGCTGATGCACTACCACCAGGCTTGGGAAAACATGACCACAGACAAATGGGTCCTGGAGGCAGTGAGTCAGAGCCTGGTCTTCAACTTCAAATCATTCCCAAAGATAAGATCTGAGGATTTCAGACCAGCTACAACATCAGAAAGATAATATCTGGAGGCAGAAGTAACAAACCTTCTGTGAGCAAATGCAGCAGAACCAGTTCCACCAACACAAATAGGGAAAGGGTTTTATTCCATGTACTTCCTAACTTTGAAGACAAATGGGGAGTGGTGACCCATTTTAGATCTAAGATCTCTGAACAAGCACCCCACAAAGCCAAAGTTCTGGATGGTAACTATGGCAATGATCCTCCCAACTCTGCAAAAGGGAGATTGGCTGGCTTCCCTGGATCTAAAAGGTTATTTCTACATCCCCATAAGGGAGTCCCACAGAAATTACTTCAGGTTCAGACTACCACCAGGGCACTCACAATTATCAGCTCTGCCTTTTGGCCTCACCTCAGCACCCAGGGCATTCACAAAGTGCTCAGTAGTCATGGTGGCATACGTCAGAGAGCAGGGCATCACAGTATTCCCTACCTAGATGACTGGTTAGTCATAAGAAAGTCACTAGGTGAGGTTGCCTACAGACAACCCAGGAGCTGTTAGACTCACTGGGGTTCTTGGTGAACATCAGCAGGTCTGTCTTGGAGCCAGTTCAAGTACTGAACTTCATAGGTATGGAGGTAGATGCCTCAAAGGGAAAAGCCTCCCCCCCAGGAAAGGGTCGACAACATAATACAACTTGCTGGGACTTTTAGATTAAACGCATCAAGGCCAGCAAGACAGTTTCTGCAACTCCTAGGCCACACTGCTGTGGCAACAGGTACAGTGATGGGGTCCAGGTTCTAGATGAGGGACATCCAAACAGAAATCAAACAGAATGCTGGGGTGCATGGGAAGGGGTATAACTAGTAGGAGGAGTGAACTGGTGATGCCACTGTATAGATCACTGGTGAGGTCTCATCTGGAATATTGTGTCCAGTTCTGGAGACTGCATCTCAGGAAGGACATAGACAGAATGGAACTAGTCCAGAGAAGAGCAACAAAAAGATACATGGACTGCACCACAAGCCTTATGAGGAAAGACTCAAGGAACTTAACATCTATTCACTGGAAGAGAGAGGGAGAGAGGGGATATGATAGAGACTTTCAAATACCTTAGAGGAATAAGCAGGGTACAGGAAGAGAAGAATATTTCAGAGAAGAAAGTGCACAAGGACAAGGGATCATGACATGAGGCTGGAGGGAAGGAGGCTTGGGGAATGCTAGGAAGAATTTTGTCACAGAGAGGGTAGTGGATCCGTGGAACAGCCTTCCAGCAGAGGTGGTGAAGTGAAAGAGTACAAGGATTCAAAAGGGCATGGAATAAGCATAAAGGCACCCTCATGTACAGCAGAGCAGGGAAAGGCAGTCCAGATAAGAGTAGGGCTTGCCAAACCAAGTAGGAAATGGGCAGACTAGGCGGAGCTGTATGGTCCTCATCTGCTAACAGATTCTATGTTTGTATGTTTCCACCTCAGGGCACATTGGTGCCAGAGGAGGAACCCTCTCACAAAGCTGGTATCAGTAAATTGAACATTACTGCAAGCCTTGCAGTGGTGGCAAGACAAGCACCACCCAAGAGAAGGGGGTATTTTCCAACAGGAATCTCCTTCCCTGGTTCTCACAACAGATGCTTCCCTGCTAGGTTGGGATGCACATTTGCAGTAACACCCAGTGCATGGCACTTGGTCTGCTGCAGAGTCACTCCTACATATTAACTTGCTGGAGCTCAGAGTAGTACTGCCAGCTCTGCAGTCTTTTGCATCCCTGATACAGGGAAAAGTGGTGCAAGTCAAAACAGACAATACCATCACCATGTATTACATTCAATTCAATTCAATTCATCTTTATTTTTAAAAGGCGCTTTTCTTAAAACCAAAGCGCCTGTACAAATTCACAAAACAATAAATACAATAAAATTAAAACTAATATAAATCCTTAAAAGCTATGCTAAAAAGGTGGGTCTTCAAAGCTCCTTTAAAACTAAGGACAGTTGGGCAATTTCACACACCTGGCAGGAAGTAGAAATTCCACAGAGGTCGGTGCCATAAAACTAAACCGTCTAGCACACAATGTTTTTCAAACGAACCCTGGGAATCTCTAGCAATCCCTCGTCAGTGGATCGGAGGGAGCAGGAGGGACAGTAGGGCAAAGGAGCTCTTTTCAGGTAGGTAGGTCCCAGATCATGGGTTTTATAGGTCAGTAAACTGACCTTGAAGGTGATTCGCCAAAACACTGGCAGCCAGTGCAGTCCGCGAAGCACAGGCACTATATGACTGGATCTAGAAGATTCAGTCAACAACCTGGCTGCTGCATTCTGCACTAGCTGCAGACAGCGAAGTTCAACCCCCGATAGCCCTAGGTATAGGGAATTACAGTAGTCAAGACGGGAGGTAACGAAGGCGTGGATCAATGTTGGGAGGTCCTCTGGAGGAACCAGGTGCTTCACCCTGGCAATATTCCTCAGATGGAAAAGGAAGTTTTGACCACCGCTGATACCTGAGATTTAAGTGTCAGATGGTCGCCAATTATTACGCCAAGATTCCACCTGGTCTGAGGTCGCCAGCTGAACACCTCCAGCCATAAGCCTGAGGGTGATCCTCCGCAGACCACCCTCACAGCGCCTTTGTCCATAGTAGCACCTCAGTTTTCTCTGGGTTTAACCTCAGCCAACTCCCATTCATCCAGTCTTGGATTTCTGCCAAGCAGTTATTAAATACCGACAAGGCAGCCCTGCTGAGCACGAAGACATATACAGCTGGGTATCATCTGCATAGCAATGAAAACCCAAACCGTATCGTTTAATAATCACTCCTAACGGCAGCATATACACCGCAAACAACACAGGCGCTAAGATAGAACCCTGCGGTACCCCACAGGGTAGGGAGAGTGATGCTGAGGAAAAAATTCCTAACACCACTCTCTGAGTCCTACCCTCGAGGTAAGATCGAAACCATCTGAGGACTATACCAGACAGTCCACAGACAAACCACAAATGCTCTAACAGCACACCATGGTCAACGGTGTCAAACGCTGCAGAGACACTGTGCCACATAGAAGACTATTACACAAACTGGGGAATATGGGTGTGGGCAGGACAGTAGTGTGGTGGGTAGGTAACTGGCTGGGCGGCAGGACACAGAGGGTGGTGGTAAATGGCTGTCACTCCACAGAGGGAAGAATGACCAGTGGGGTACCACAGGGATCAGTGCTGGGACCGGTCCTATTCAACATCTTCATCAGTGACATTGCACAGGATCTAGAAGGCAGAATTTCACTGTTCGCTGATGACACAAAGCTCTGTAACAGAGTAGACACACCAGAGGGTGTAGACAGAATGAGAAGCGACCTGCAGAAACTTGAAGAATGGTCAGGGTTTGGCAGTTGAAATTCAATGCAAAGAAGTGCAAGATAATGCATATGGGGCACAAAAACCCTACCACAATATATCAGTTGGGGGTGAGGATATAGCATGCACCAAGCAGGAAAGGGATCTTGGGGTTGTCATCTCTGATGACCTCAGAGGGAAACAGTGTGACAAGGCAGCAGGTAAAGCAAATAGAATGTTGGGATGTATAGGCAGGGGCATCACCAGCTGGAAAAGGGAGGTCGTAATTCCACTATACAAGACACTAGTGAGGCCCCACCTGGAGTACAGTGTACAGTTCTGGAGACCATACCTACGTAAGGACATAGACAGGGTAGAGAAGGTTCAGAGGAGGGCAACAAAGATGGTGCATGGATTGCATCACAAGTCCTATGAAGACAGGTTGAAGGAACTGAACATGTACTCCTGGAGGAGAGGAGGAGAGAGGGATATGATAGAGACATACAAGTATCTTACAGGGAGGAACAGGGTGCAGGAAAACACTATTTTAAGTGAAAAGATGTTCCAGGACTAGAGGGCATGGGATGAAGTTGGAGGAGGACAATTCAGAGGAAACATGAGAAAGAATTCTTCACAGAACGGTGGTGGACAAGTGGAACACCCTGCCAGAGGAAGTGGTGGGGGCTGAAACAATCACGGGATTTAAGAATGCATGGGATAGACACAAAGGAATTCTAGAGGTCAGGGGAAGGGGAAACAGACTTCTAGGAAAACAAACTGAACTTACAAGCTCAAATGGGCAGACTGGGTGGGCCATGGGCCCTTATCTGCCGACACTGTCTATGTATTTATGTATCTATGAGATCAAGTAGTACCAAGATGGATCAGGTCCTACGATCTCTCGCTATTAGGAGGTCATTTAGTACCCATAGAAGCGCTGTCTCGGTACTTGCCTTTCCTAAATCCGACTGGAGAGAATCATAGATATTGTTGTTGGTCAGATGATCCTCCAACTGCACTGCACCACTTTCTCAATAACTTTACCCACAAGGGTAAGTAGAGACTGGTCTGTAATTTGCTAGACAATCTGGATCTAAGGAGGATTTCTTTAATAGAGGCTTAACTATAGCCTCTTTAAGGGGATCTGAAAGATCCCCCTCTCCAAAGACTTCCAGGTGATCAAAGCCAGGACTAGGCGATTTTATCCACACAACCCACTAAGAGGCGTGTGGGCCAGGGTCCAAATCACAGCTAGTCGGTCATGAGCACTCGAATGATCATCACAGCATCATCGATTGTGGGAAGGCTGAAGTCAGACCACCTAAACTGGGTGTTCAACATCTCCTGCCGACCACCGTCACTCCCGTTGGGGAGGGAAGAGCGAATATCCGATCTGATTTTGACAACCTTATCTGCAAAGAAGAGAGCAAGTTCATCACACCATTTTTGAGAAAAGGCTCTTCTGGGCTGAAGACAGACTGGATTGCACAGTCTGTCCACAGTCGAAAAGAGCTGAGCTGGTCTATTCCATGCAGCCGCTATCTCTCTGACAGGAACTCTGCCTTCTTATGAGAGATTGCAGATTGATAGGCCAGATAATGGTCCATCAAACTAAGCCTGTCATCATCAAGACCGGACCTCCGCCAACGCCTCTCCAGCCTTCGTCCAACCCTCCTCAGCTCCCTCATGGTCCCATCAAATTAAGGAGACCTGGGGCGAGGAGTAAGAGGACGAACACAAACTGGTGCAATAGAATCCAGGGCCCCTGTCACTGCCTCATTATAAGCATGTACCAGGTCACCTGGATCTAAGCAATCTATCGGTAGGCTTGATAGGTCCAATACTGCCATCAGGTCATCTGGGGATACACCCCTCAAAGGGCGGTATCGGACCATCTCCAAAGGGGCAGACCTAACAGGTGTGGCCTCAAAACTGAACCTAATGGGGTGATGATCAGACCATCCGACCGGTTCCACCACCAAGTCAGATATCCCCATCCCCAGAAGGAACACCAGGTCCAATGAGTGTCCACCAATATGGGTCGAGGAGGAAACCACCTGTGTGAAGCCCAATGATATCATCAACTACATCAACAAGCAAGGGGGAAAAGGTCCAGGCCCCTGTGCCCAGAAGCAATGAAACTTTGGAGTCTAGCTTACGGAAGCTTATGGGCTTCCTTGGTGGCCATTCATTTGCCAAGAAAGGACAATAATACACTGGCAGATGCCCCTCAGCAGAATCAACTAAAACCACCATGAGTGGTCTCGAAACAGGCAGGTGTTAGAGGTGGTGTTTCATGGGTGGTACACCCAGAGATAGATCTCTGCCTCACAGAATAACCACCATTTGCCAAAGTTCTGCTGCAGGCATTCAGCAAAGGGATAGTACCTCTGGATGCCCTAGTGCTGGACTGGTCAGGAGGAAGCTCTATGCATTCCCCATTCCCTTCTACTCGGTCCTGATCAAGCTCAGGTCCCAACCAGCTTCAATTATCCTAATAGCTCCAGACTGGGCCAGACAGCCATGGTACTCCCTACTGCTATCACTGTTAGTGGCCCTCTCATACACCTCCCTCAGAGACACAATCTCTTGACCTTTTCCAAGGGAAGGATCCTGTACCTCAACCTCAGGTCACTCATGCTGAAGGCCTGGCTCTTGAAGGCCTAGAATATGCTGGTGTGCATTTTCTGAGAGTGTCTACAGTGTCTTGAGGGGATCTAGAAAACCTTCCACCAGGAAAACGTATGCCTCCAAGTGGAAGAGATTTTCTGTGTGGTGTGATAATCACAGCACAGTGCCTGCCCAGGCAGAATTTCCAGCTTTGCTGCATTATCTCACATTTACATTCATTTGGGCCTTCAGCCCACTCACTTAAAGTTAACTTAGCTTCAGTTTCAGCCTATATTTCAACTGGCAAGGGTGTCTCTATGGCATCAAATTTGTCAGAAGTATGGCAGCTAGGATTCAATGCAAAGAAGTGCAAAATTATGCACCTGGGAAACAAGAACCCAGGGGTAGAATACACAATGGGTGGGGAGGTAGTAACAACAACAAAAAAGGAAAGGGACCTGGGGGTAATCATTTCAGATGACCTTAAGGTTAGCAAGTAATGTGAGAAGGCAGAAGGGAGGGCTGGGGGTATACTGGGATGTATAGGGAGAGGCATCAGCAGCAGAAAACAGGAAGTTGTTATCCCTCTGCACAGACAGTTGGTGAGACCCCATCTGGAGTACTGCATCCAGTTCTGGAGACCCCATCTCTGCAAAGACATAGACAGGATAGAGGCAGTCCAGAGGAGGGCAACTAAAATGGTGCAGGGTCTGCAAGAGAAGCCGTATGAGGAGAGACTAAAGGAGCTTAATATGTATACCCTTGAGAAAAGAAGGGAGAGGGGGGACATGATAGAAAATCTTAAGTACCTCAGTGGAATCAACAAAGTCCAAGAGGGTAGCATCTTTCAGAGAAACAGACGTGCAAGAACAAGGGGACACAATTTAAAGATAGAAGGGGGGCGGTTCAGGGGCAATGTGAGAAAGTATTATTTCACAGAGAGGGTAGTGGATGCATGGAACAGCCTTCCTCAGGAGATTGTGGTCTAAAACTGTGGGAGAATTCAAGAATGCATGGGACAGACATAAGGCAATTCTTGTAGGGGTTAGGAAGAAATAGGCTGTTGGTTAATTAGGATCTACGGCCTATCCTGTAGGTGAAATGGGCAGACTAGATGAGCCAGTCTTATCTGCCATCAAAGTCTATGTTTCTATGTTTCTAAATACCACTTTTAAGAAATTATTTGAGGGGTTGGCACACCTGCACCCTCCACACAGGGAACTCGTACAGCATGGGATCTTAATGTCTGCATTGCCAAGTTCATGGAACCTCTATTCGAACCTATGCTACAGCAGATCTGAAATTTGTGACTTGAAAATATTTTTTCTGGTCGCCATGACTTCAGCCAGATGCATTAATAAGCTCAAGGCATTATTTACAGAGCTAAACTACATCTCATTCCATTGGGATAAGGTGGTGCTAAGGAAAATAAGAAGTTTTTCCAAAGGTGGTGTTTGACTTCCATTTGAACCAGTCAGTCACTTTGCCAGTGTTCTTCACTGAACATTCTAGTTCAGAGTAGCACAGGCTGCATAGCCTGGATGTTCAAAAGAGCATTAAAGGAAAACTGCATCCTTATATCTTCTAAATGTTGTTTCCATGTCAACAGACAACTGTTCATGTAGCTGTTAAAGATGTATGCAACTGCTTCAGTTAGTTTTCACATTTCATACTAGGCCCTGTCACTGTCCTGGGAGGGTCCATTTCATGGTTGTTGAAATCTTATTGTCCCTGAGAACTGCATTAGCATATGATAATGTGATGTCAGATCAACCATTTATATCATGTATTTCTATGCTAAAATAACAAATATCCTGCAAAAACTCTCTGGAAACTTATTAACCGAATGGAGTTTAAAGGGGAAAAAAACTTCATAACAACTCAGATAGCTTGTAAAACTCACTGAAGGTCAATGTGCTATTTCACGACTTCTTGCAGCTTGATTCTTTAAAAACTACGTAAGCAGACAGGCATACTGGGGAGTTTAAAGGTTGATTATGCATCATATTCTCATTTGTAAATGCAGCTCTCAGGGACAATGAGATTTCAACAACCATGAAATGGACCTCCCAGGAGAGTGACAAGGCCTAGTATAACGTATGAAAACTAACTGAAGCAGTTACATACGTCTTTAACAGCATCAAGAAAAGAGTTGTCTGTTGACATGGAAGCAAATGACATTTAGAAGATAGGAAGGTGCAGTTTTCCTTTAAGCTATTACATTGTTCATACCGAGCCCCATGGGCAGGGCAGACACTTATGGGGAGGTGGGAAAAGGAAAGCCAGCAACTAAAAGGGCTATTTTGCACTGGATAGTATGACTGACCCCCATCGGCACACAAAACGTGTCCATATTTGGGGGGGGTGCATGATGCCGAGGGGGATTAGGCACCCCCTCAGCAGTCAAATTCAAACGGGGCACATTATGCTGACAGAGATTGGGCTCCACCATCAGCAAACTGGAGAGAGGGCATGCTGACAGGGATTGGGCACCCCCGATGTTGGCTTTCAGGTGGCACTGCAATGTCGCCATGTTTGTTGAAATGTTACACCAGGCAAGCACACCCTGCAATGACAGGTCACTCCCTCATTGCAGCGGCTAAATTGTTTCAAGTTGGTGGCATGCTTTTCAACTGCTGTCATAGACAGCGTGGTATTTAATTCATGCCACAGAGCCCAGCCCGAAAAAGCAGTGGTACCACTGGCCACAACATGACCGCACCTCCAGAATTGTTATTGCAAGCTACCCCAATATGTTGATTGCACATTGACAAGACAACACAAAAAGAAAGAAAGAATTAACATTTACAGCTCCCAGCAGGTATCCAGAAAGTATATAAATCATCAGTCTTAGCTTGCAGAAATATGACCTGGGAAGTCATTTACTTCAAATAACTCATTGTCATAACCGATCTCTGGTCTTGCTATATATCTTCGCAAATTGGAAGCAAGGGACCCCAAACCAGGTTATTGCTGATATTAAGCTAAGCAAAGTGAGGAGGTAGTTATTGAGGTAAACAGCAACGTAGATATGAAGCAGATCCTCTAAGAATAACAGGTGATCCACTCACAGATTTATCTAAAGTTTTGCCATCCTGGTGAAAACATAAAGCTATATAAAAAAAATCTAGTGCAGTGCTACCATTCACTCTGATCGTATAACATCCATCCATCCTTTAACTGTTTGTTTTTAAAGTACAAAAGTATATAATCAAGAAAATGGGAAGGCATTAGTTACCGGACCATGTATGGGCATTACAATAAGTCCTGAACTGATGTCAGTGATACCAGCTTTCAGCAGGTGGATACAAAAATATCTGGAACACTTGCCATTAAAGGGACACTGTCAACCTGGGTTTGTGTAAATCCGGACCGTTCTGCTTTTAATGAAGAATATGTCATGGTTTAGCATCCTAAAGACTTGCGTGTGGTTACTTTGAGGGTACGATATGTAGTTTTTATTTTCTGTGTTCAAGAAACTACTTTGGTTCGCTTGCAGGGTTGCCACACAGCTCCGTGGCTGCTGTTTACGTTTTGTAGTTGGTGAACTACACGTGCATGCTGCGTGCTCGTTCTCGGCAGCGCTTGCTATCTTGTTGTTTGCGCCTGCCAGTATCTTGAGCACAAGCTGCAAAACATCGAGTTGCGGAAATACTGAGGTAAATGTACATGCTGTAAGTGGGGGAAAGAAGCCTTTCCTGGGTACTGCAAACCTTTTGTTTTTTATGTAATCGTTTTGCTGGCAAGGTCCTTTATTCATCACCTATTTTTGCAAATAGTATTTGCTAGCTGAGGACAGTGCTGTCTGTCAGTTTGTGTGTGCATCACAACAGTTGTTAGTGCTCATGTGGGTATCTTATTTTTTTACAGTCGCTGTTACTTGTGAGAGAACACAATTTTTGAATTATATTTGTAATACTCTTGCCAGTTTGGTGTTGCTGTTCCCAGTCTCCAACTCCCATTGTGCTTGTCAAATGACTAGGTGAAGTGATCGTCCTGTCATCTCCCATGCTATGCAGACGTTGAAGGGATGTTGTCGGTGTATTGACAGCTACTTTACCACTACAGATCATAACGTGTGCTGCTACTGAAATGTCAAGTCATGAGGTACATTGTGTACATCTGGGATGTCCTGTGTACAACGTACATATTTGAATGTGTTACTGATAATATTGTGGTGTGAACCATCATTGTGGTTGAAGATGTTTCTTTATGTGTGGTAGTTGGAAAGTGTACCCATGTCAGAAATGTGAATGTCAGAAAAGTAAGATCAGAAAAGCACACAGATAGATACTGTGATGGATATTTGATATCAGTTGGAAAGACAAGGGAATGCTTGTTTTTAGTAGTTTATGTATGTTATGTCTGTGAAACATTTTGATTTTATTTTCTGAATGAGATGTGAGTAAAGTTTAAGAGTATAGTTACTTCCATTTGCAATGCAACAGGCTGTAGTGTTACATCATTGGTAGGTGCAAGTTCTCCCTTGGACATCCTGGGACATAGAAATACAGTAAGGCGCAATGACGAGACGAGCCAGAGTGAATGGAACCATCAATATGGGATTATTGTGATTGTTGGAGGAGAGTAGAGGATGGGCTGCAAGTTTTTTTTCTTTGCTGTGTTAAAAGGGCAGTGTCTGCTCAGGTCAATGTGCAGGGGTTTTGTTTCCCACCTCACTGTAATGTGAACGATTTGATTTGACCTTTGTATTCCTTAACCTTGTACCCCCACTCACCTCACCCACCAGCAGACCACTAAAAAACCCAATTAAAAAAGTAATGGAAAGTGGTGAAGGTTTTTTGGGGGAGGAGTAACAGGTGTGAGTATATGTATGTGTATGTGTACATATTTTTTTTGGTATGGAATACCTAAAAAAAATATATACATATATATTTTTTTTTATTTAGGTAATTGGGAAAAATCTTCTCCACAAGGAAGAAAGACTAGGGAGACTCGGTCCCCCCAGGATAGCACTACATGGCTGGGCAAGAGGGTGATGGGTGCAAGGGGAAACAAAGTGGGAGACCGGTGAAAGGGATTGTCAGCGAATGCCGGTGGACCTGGAGACCATTATGAGGGAGAATAGATTAGATTTAGTCGCAATAAGTGAGACCTGGTGGACAGAGCATCACACCTGGGAAACAACCATTCCAGGTTATAGAATGTTCAGAAGGGACAGGGAAGGCAAGAAGGGGGTAGGTTGCCTTATATGTCAGGGAAGGCACCAGTGTTGCTGAAGGGCAGGAGGAGGAGGAAGGGGAGAATGACCTGCTGTAGTAACGCTAGGTAGGAAGATGGGTGAATCCCTGTGGCTGGGGGTGGTATACATGCCACCTGTGCAAGGAGATGAAGACGTTAGATGGCTAACCCAGGTAATCACAAGGCTGGCACAGAAAGGTGAACAGCTACTGACGGGTGATCTGAACCTCCCAGATGTTGACTGGGAAATCCCAGATGTAGCATCAGCAAGGAGCAGGGAGGTATTAGCCGAGCTGCAGGGGGTATTCCTTCAACAGCTGGTCAGGGAACCAACTAGGGGAAGTAACTTATTGGACATGGTCCTGACTAATGGGAAGAGTGTGGGGAAGGTGCGGGTGGGAGAAGCCTTGGGCACCAGTGAGCACAGTTCAGGGTCAGAGCAGGGAGGGAGACAAGTAAGACTAATATGACAGTCATGGACTTTAGACACACAGACTTTAATAAGATGAGAAAGACAGGGAAAAATTGGAGGGTACAGAGAAGACGGGCAGTGGAGGAACTCTGAGAAGCTATCGGGGAGGCATTCAGAAAGCAGCAGAAATGTGCATAAAAAAGGTTAGGAAGAGCAAAAGGGGAAGCAGACCACTCTGGTTCACTAGGGAGGTGGCAGGGACAGTCAGGGAATGGAGGAGGGCTTTCAGAAAATATAAGATAACACTTAGAGAGGAGGATAGGGAGGAGTCTGGCAGGAAGGGAGAACAGAAGGGTAAAAGCAGCCACTGAGGAGAAAATAGCCAAAAGGGCCAGGAGGGGGGAAAAACGTGTTTTGATATGTGAGGGAGAGGAAAAGAGCAGGGCAGGGGATTGCTAGACTGAGGGGGGAAGGAGGGATAAACCTGGAGCAGGACTATGAAAAGGCAGAAGCACTAAATGAGTATTTTAGCTCGGTGTTCATGGAAGAGGTGGAAGGCAGGAGTCCGATGCTAGTGCCTAGAGGGAAGGAGGACAAATGGGTGGATCAGAGCCCATTCACTGTGGATAGGTACATGGCTGAACTGGATAGATTAAGGGAGGACAAGGCAATGGGACCTGATGGTTGCACCCAGAGTGATCAAGGAATTGAGGGAGGAGTTTTCCGCACCCTTGAGAAGGCTCTTCAACCTGTCCCTGGATATGGGGAGTGTGTCAGAGGACAGGAGGAGGGCTGACATAGTGCCCTTGCACAAGGGAGGTAGCAGGGAGCCGAAGGAGATCTACTGCCCAGTCAGCCTCACGTCTGTGGTGGGGAAAGTAATGGAGGCATTAATCAAGGAGTGGGTGGTGAATTACCTGGAGGAATGTGGCTTGCAGGACAGCAGACAGCATGGCTTCACCAAGGGGAAATCATGCCAGACCAATCTAATTGAGTTATTTGATTGGGTGACTCAGGTAATCGACCTAGGAGGGGCAGTGAACGTGGCCTATCTGGACTTCAGCAAGGCCTTCGACACCATCCCTCATAGGAGGTTGGTGAGCAAGATGGAAAGCATGGGATTGGGATGGAAAATAGCAGGCTGGGTGGAGGCCTGGCTAGTAGGGAGAACTCAGAGGGTTTTGCTTAACAGGGTACACTCCAAGATGGCAAGGGTGAGGAGTGGAATGCCTCAGGGGTCAGTTCTGGGTCCTCTCCTCTTCAGCATCTACATCAGTGATAGTGCAGAGGGTTTGAGAGGGAGGGTGTGCCTATTTGCTGATGATACAAACATCTGCAATAGGGTGGACACCCCAGAGGGGGTGGAGGACATGAGGAGGGATCTCAAGACACTCGAGGAGTGGGCCAGGAAATGGCAGCTGAGGTTTAACGCCAAGATGTGCACTGTGATGCACCTAGGGAGGAAAAACATGAAAGCGGGGTACACGCTGGGGAAGGAATCTAAGAATCAGAACAGGAAAGGGATCTGGGGATCATAGTCTCCTCAAACCTGAAGGTAAGTTTCCAATGTAGTAGGGTGGCAGGAAGTGCCAATGGAATGCTGGAATGCATAGGCAGGGCCATTACTAGCAGAAGAAGGGAGGTTATAATGCCCCTCTACAAAGCCATGGTGAGGCTGCAGTTAGAGTATGGGGTTCAGTTCTGGAGACCACACCCCCACAAAGACACAGATGCATTGGAGCGGGTTCAGAGAAGGGCAACAAAGATGGTACAGGGTGTGCAAGGGAAGACATATGAGCAGAGGTGTAAGGAGCTGAATCTGTACACGATGGAAAAAAGGAGGGAATATGGGGCCATGGTTGAAACCTTTAAATATGTAAAAGGGCTCAATACAGTAGATGGAGGGAGTCAGCTGAGGAGGAAGGAGGGAGCCAGAACTAGAGGACACAGACTCAGATTGCAAGGAAATAGGTTCAGAGGGCAATGTGAGGGGTGCTTCATCACAGAGAAGGTGGTGGAGCCCTGGAACAGACTGCTGGATGGAGTGGTGGGAGCTGAGATGATGGAGGAATTTAAGAGGGCATGGGACAGGCATATGGGATGGAGTATGGGGGAGGTGGGAGTGGGAGGGTTGGCAGACTAGATAGGCCTGAAGGGCCCTTTCTGCCATCAAATTTCCATGATTCTATGAACATGGCACTGCTTACTGCTGCTGAAAAGCATGGCTTAACTCAGTATAAGGGCACACACCCTGTCCGAAAAGGAAGGGCAGCTGTACTGTAGCCTCCTGCTCCTGTGTTTTGTGGACCTCCCTGATTGCCTGTTCTATGTTTATTTAGTAGCTCCCTAATAACCTAGTGAACCCTTCCCAATTGCCACGTCTATCTAGATGGGTGCAGTATCTCCTGTGGGCCATATGCAGCTTTGAACAGTGTCGGCACAGAATGTATCACCATCCTCCACATTTCCTCAATGGTTCCCCACTTGAGGTTGTGTCATCCTTCAAGCACGTCCATGTGTGGTTAGAGAGCAGAGTCAACATCTCGGTTCACATCAATACCACCCATGCCAAGCTCTGCCCTAGGCTTTATGTCCTGTACCACCACAAGTAATGTCTCTCTCCACTGGTCCACCAGGAATTAGTCACCAGATTGGTTCTCCCAGTCTTTGACTGTGTGGATGTGGTCTATGGCACTGCCCCGTAAACTTCCCTGAGTAGACTGGACATCCTCTGCAATGCCTCCTTGCCTTTTACTACAGACCCTCCTCTCACACCCACCACTGCTCCCTTTGCTCCTCCCTATCCATCCCCTCACTCCCCACATGTAACCAGTTCCACGGTGCTTTCCTCATCCCTAAATACCGGATTGGATCACACCCTCCTACCTATTCAATTTCATTTCCCATCCCTATTCCTCCTTCTTCCTTTGAACTCCAGAGATCAGTACACTTTCTCCTTCCTTCACCCTCACTCAACAGCTAGGAAATCTGCTTTCTCATACTGCCTCCCTCCTCTCCCTCTGGAATCAGTTTCCTCCACCACCTGTCTCCTCCCTCCTCAGACACCTCTCCACTCATTGTTCCTGCCAACACTCTTTCTGAGCCGTTCCTTACCTCACCCTTCCCAACCTCTCAGCACTGGTTTCAGAGCCCATTATCTGGGTTCCCTGCACTTTCTGATTTTTACCTTATTTAGCACCTTTGCTTTTGATTTTTGTACATTGTTTATTTGGTACCCAGTTGCTGTAAATTACTGTCTGTACTGTACTTGTCATAATGCGCTTTATCTTGTAACTTGCGAACATATGAAATTGCCAGCAGATGCAGGCCATTCAGTCTATCTGGTCTGCTCGAGTGTGTAGCACTTTAGTCCATTAGACTGCAGCTGCCCCCACCTCCCTCATATGCCCTCCCCCTATCTCCCACTCCCTCCTGATTTGTACCCTCCCTTGAATCTGTCCCACCCTCTTGAAGCCCCCAACACTCTGCAATGATATAACTTCCTCTGGCAGAGCTGCTCCACCCTACCACCACCCTTTCTGTGAAATAGTGCCTCGCAGTTCTCTTGAACCTGCCCCTTCCAGCTTCATAGAGTGTCCCCTGGTTTCCTTCCACCTTTCAGATTGAACATACATCTGGTGTCTACTTTGTTCAAACCCTTCAGGAACCTGAAGGCCTCAATCATATCCCCTCTCTCCTTCTTTCCTCCAGGAAATACATATTGAGCTCTCAGTCTCTCCTCTTATGGTCTGTCCCCAGCCCCAGGATCATTTTGTTGCTCTGTGCTGTACCCCTTCAGTAGTTTGATGTCCTTTTCAGTGGGGCACAAGAATTGCACACAGTAGTCTATAGTGTGGTCTCACTAGGACCTGTACTGGGGCAAAGATGACTTCCCAGTCCTAGAAGTAATCCCCCTTGCAATGCACCCTAGCGTCCTGTTTGCCTTTGCTGCTGCCTTCCTGCACTGATCAGAGTGGTTCATCTCCCAGTTACCAGCACTCCCAGATCCTTCTCCTCCTTGGATTTTGTTAAATGGACACCCACCAGCCAGTAATTGTGTCCTGTTTTCTTGCTTCCTAAATGCATCACTTGCACTTCTTGGCATTGAAACCAAGCTGACAAGTGTGAGAACATTCCTCCAGTTTCATCAAATCCTCCTGAAGTAGTTTTGCCTCTTCCCTATCTACTTCGGCACAAATCTTTGTATTATCTGCAAGAAGACTAATCTTACTCTTAATCCCCACTGCAATGTCTACTATAAAATGTTAAACAGAACTGGTCCCAGCACTGAGCCCTGTGATACACCACTTGTTACTGCCCTGGGTTCAGATGCCTCCTCCCACTACTACCTTCTGCTGTCTATCCTGCAGCCAGTTCTTGACACATCTTACCAGTTTCTCCCTGCTCCCAGACCTCAACTTGCAGGTCAGCCTACCTTGTGGGTCCGAGTCAGAGGTCTTGCTGAAATCCAGGTACAAGACATCCACCCATGTCCCCTGTCCAGTGCCCTTGTAACCCAGTTGTAAAATCAACAGTCAGTCTGGCAGGATCTGCCTGAGGCAAACCCATGCTGCCTGCTGTGCTGGAGATTGTTATACTCAAGAAATTGCACCAGTCTTTCCTTGAGGATTGTCTCCATCAGTTTTCCCACAGTTGCAGTAAGGCTTACCGGTCTGTAATTCCCTGGTTCATCCTTGGCCCACTCTTATGGAGAGGTACCACATGCACTTCCCTCCAGTCCCTGGCATTGCACCCCAAGTTCAGAGAGAAAGGGTCCTGAAGGAACTGGAAGTAATAAGAGTTGATAAAGCAATTAGGCCAGATGGGGTGCACCCCAGGGTCCTTAAAGAACTAAGAGAGGTGGTGGCTGAACCTCTGGCTATCCTGTTTAGCCGATCACTGGAAACAGGGAAGGTACCCAAAGACTAGAGGACAGCAGATGTAGTCCCTTACAAAAGTGGAACAAAGAGGAAACAGGGAACTACAGACCAGTCAGCCTCACCTCGGTAGTGGGAAGATCATGGAAGCACTACTGAAGGAGAGATTGGTGGAACATCTGGTTGTCAATGGACTACAGGACCCAAGGCAGCATGGTTTCACCAGGGGAGGCATGTCAGACCAACCTCATTGAATTTTTGACTGGGTACTAGGGAGGTGGATCAGGGGAGGGCAGTGGACATGGCCTATCTGGACTTCAGCAAGGCCTTTGACACTGTGCCACATAGAAGACTATTACACAAACTGGGGAATATGGGTGTAGGCAGGACAGTGGTGTGGTGGGTAGGTAACTGGCTGGGTGGCAGGACACAGAGGGTGGTGGTAAATGGCTGTCACTCCACAGAGGGAAGAGTGACCAGTGGGGTACCACAGGGATTAGTGCTGGGACCGGTCCTAACATACTAACATACTATTTGCCAGCAGATTAGGCCTTATGGTTCATCGAGTCTGCTCGAACCTCAGATCCCTAGTTGGGTGCCAGGCCTCCCACCTCCTTGTGTTCCAGAAACCCTATCATCCATCCCCACCCCTGGACAGGCCATCATCTGATACATCCACTTTCTGTGTCTGTCCCACCTCTCTTGAAGCCCTCCACTGTGGATCTCTGAACCAGCTCGCCAGGCAGTGCATTCCAAGGGTCCACCACCCTCTCAGTGAAAACCTCCTCCTTTTCCCCTCACCCTTCCACCTTCCAACTTCAAACCATGCCCTCTGGTGATACCTCCCTGCTTTAGTCTAAAGATCCCTCCATGTTTATCCTATTTATTCCCTTGAGGTACTTGAAGACCTCAATCATGTCCCCCTGTCTCCTCTCCACCAATGAAAACAGGCAGAGCTCCTCAAGTCTGTCCTCATACATCAAATCCCTAGCCTCGTATCATCTTAGTTGCCCTCCTCTGTACCCTCTCCAGGAGCTGTATGTCCTCTTCAGTGTGGTCTCAGACTGTACACAGTACTCAAGGTGTGGTCTAACCAGTCCATTGTACAGTGGCAGAATCACTTCCTTGCTCCTAGAGGTGATCCCCCTTATGATGCATCCCAACATCCTGTTTGCCTTGCTAGCCGCTCTCCTGCACTGCTCAGAGTTATTCATACATGCATCCACCATGACCCCTAGGTCTTTTTCCCCTATTGAGGCCTCCAGCGCCTCCCCTCCCAGGGTGTACCTGTGTTTAGGGTTTCCCCGCACCAAGATGTAACACCTTGCACTTGGTGATATTGAAATTTAATTTCCATGTGTGAGCCCAGCTTCCAGGGTGTCCAGGTCCCCTGCAGGACCAACCTCCTTCTTCTCCCTCAACTACTGCTCCCATCTTGGAGTCATCAGTGAAGAGACTCATTTCACACCCTATACCCTCCTGATGTCCGATATGTATGCATTAAACAGGATTGGACCCAGGACCGAGCCTCTGCGGTACCCCACTACCAACCTCTCTAGGGTTGAGAGCTCCCCACAGACCACTACTCTCTGGATCGTCCAGCTAGCCAGTTTTCAATCCATCTGACCATCAAAGGCTACTCCTTCTCCATCAGTTTCTGCACCAGACCATTGTGGGGACAGAGTCAAGCACTTGCTGAAGTCCAAGAATAATACATCCACAGGCTTTCCCAGTCCAGTTCTGATGTTACCATTAGAACTCCAAAAGATTGGTTTGACATGATCTACCTAGCACAGACCCATGTTGCCGATCATCCAGACCTCCCACCTCCTTCAAGTACACCCCCAATCGTTCCTTTAATATACTCTCCATTAATTTTCCCACCACCAAGGTCAAACTGATGGGTCTATAGTTACCTGGTACTTCCCTCGACACCCCTTTATGGATTGGCACCACATGTGCCTCTCGCCAATCCCTAGGTACCCTCTCTGTCTCAAGTGACCTGTTGAAGAGCTTCATCAGGGGTGCAGCCAATATGTCCGCCAATTCCCATAGTACTCTCGGATGAATGCCATCCGGCCCAGGAGATTTGTCTTTCTTTAGGGCCTTGAGGACTAACCACACACTTTTGGCGGAGATAGCATCATCCGTCCCTCCACCTTACTGGCCTTTTTATCCTTATCCAGATGTGACACCCCTGGGGTTCCTCTCCTTCCCTCTTGCTCCATTTCTGTTGCTTCCCTGATCCCACTCACTGCTGCTTCTATCCCCATCGTGCCTTGCTTTGTAGATATCCCATCCTCCCTAGTGAACACAGAGGCAAAGTACTCATTAAATACCTCTGCCTGGTCCCTCGCCTCTTCCACCCACCCTCCTTCTGATCTCAATCTGCTGAGATGGCCCTTAGTTTTCTCCTCTCCCTAATGTACCAGAAGAACCCTTTTCCCTCCATGTATCCCGTGCCAGCCGCTGCCTTTACTGGACTTTGCTCCCTCACCATCCGGTGACGTTTCTAGATGCAAGATGGTACATCTCCTTATCTCTATCCTCACTTGTTGTTTTATATTTTTTGTAGGCCGTCTTCTTTTCTCTGACCACTACCTGTACCTCACTGGACCACCAGCATGGTTTATGTGACCTTGCTCCCTTACGTTTCAACTCAGCGCAAATCCTGACTGCCTCAAGAAGTCTCCGTTTTATGACCTCCCATCTCTTTTCCACACTTGTCATTGATGTAATCCCCTTCAAGTGATACTTGAGAATATTTCCCATGCCCACAAAGTCTGCCCCCCTGAAGTCCACTGCCAGTGTCCTAGATCTCAGCCCCCTTTCCCCCATGCTTATTTGAAACCAGACAGTATTGTGGTCGCTCCCAGTCAGGGGGGTCCTCTACAACCAGGTCCTTTACCAGATCTGCCAGAACCACGTCCAGGACATGCCCCTCCCTTGTGGGCTCCATCACATGCTATGTTAAGAACACATCCTGGAAACCGTCCAGCAGCCTCTACTCCTTGGCCACCTTAGAGGACATGGTTCCCCAGTTTGTACCTGGCATATTAAGGTCCCCCATCAACACCACTCCTTCCCCTTTTGGTCCACACTGGGCAATGATGTTGTCCAGCAAACCAACCTCTAGAACATCATCACCTATTCAACATCTTCATCAGTAACATTGCACAGGACCTAGAAGGCAGAATTTCACTGTTCGCTGATGACACAAAGCTCTGTAACAGAGTAGATACACCAGAGGGTGTAGACAGAATGAGAAGGGACCTGCAGAAACTTGAAGAATGGTCAGGGGTTTGGCAGTTGAAATTCAATGCAAAGACGTGCAAGATAATGCATATGGGGCACAAAAACCCTGGCACAATATATCAGTTGGGGGATGAGGATATAGCATGCACCAAGCAGGAAAGGGATCTTGGGGTTATCATCTCTGATTACCTCAAGGTAGGGAAACAGTGTGACAAGGCAGCAGGTAAAGCAAATAGGATGCTGGGATGCATAGGCAGGGGCATCACCAGCAGGAAAAGGAGGTCAATTCCACTATACAAGACACTTAGGAGGCCCACCTGGAGTACAGTGTACAGTTCTGAGACCATACCACGTAGGACATAGACAGGGTAGAGAAGGTTCAGAGGAGGGCAACAAAGATGGTGCATGGATTGCATCACAAGTCCTATGAAGACAGGTTGAAGGAACTGAACATGTACTCCTGGAGGAGAGGAGGGAGAGGGATGATAGAGACATACAAGTATCTTACAGGGAGGAACAGGGTGCAGGAATACACTATTTTTAAGCGAAAAAGATGTTCTAGGACTAGAGGACATGGGATGAAGTTGGAGGGGCGATACAGAGGAAGCGTGAGGAAGAATTTCTTCACAGAATGGGTGGTGGACAAGTGGAACACCCTGCCGAGGAAGTGGTGGGGCTGAAACAATCATGGATTTAAGAATGCATGGGATAGACATAAAGGATTTCTGGAGGTCAGGGGTAAGGGGCAACAGACTTCTAGGAAAACATAAACTGAACTTACAAGCTCAAATGAGCAGACTGGGTGGGCCATAGGCCCTTATCTGCCGACACTGTCTATGTATCTATGTATCTAGAGGTATTGAACAGGTTCACCAATTGCCTTGCCAGGACCTCTGCCAACTCTCTCAGCACCCTGGGGTGGACTCTGTCTGGGCCAGGTGCCTTGTCCACCTTCAGGGACTTTAGGCCCTCCCTCACCCTTTCTACCATAATTTCCCCATCCAGGGTTGCTTCTCCTTCACCCTCTCCCACCTCGCCCTTCTTCTCAGGTACGGGCCCATCCCTCTCCTTGGTGAAGACTGAACAGAAGTATTCATTAAGTACTTCTGCCTGCTCAGCCCCCTCTTCTACCCATCCACTTCCCCTCCTAATCCTAACAATATGATCCTTGCTCTTCTTCTTCTCTGTAATATATCTGAAGAAATCCTTTTCTCCTTCTTTGATCCCCTGTGCTAACCTCCGTTCCTAGCCGCCTTTTCTGCCCTTACCACTCTGCTCACTTCTCTGGATTTCTTACATATTCTTCTCTGTCTTCTGCCCTGTTGGATCTCTTGTAGATCCTAAATGCATTCTCTTCTCCCCACCTTCTCCACTACCTCCTACCCATCCAGCTTGGTTTCTTGGTCCTGGCTTCTTGCTCTGGCTCTGACACAAGTTTTAGTGGCTTCAGTCAGTCCTGCCTTGATGACTGCCCTTTTTGTTCGAGTCCATTTCTGGGTGGATGCCTGCCATATGACTTTCCAGTATTTGTCCCATCCTGCCAAAGTCTGCCCTTTGAGTCCAGTTTTGTAGTGGCTACTTCCCTATCCAGATTGATTGAGAACTACACTGTGCAGTGGTCACTGCTTACCAGAGGTTCCTCCACCCATACATCCCTAACCTGTTCACCATCCTCCAGTACCAGGTCTAGTATAGTCCCCTCCCTCATTGGCTCCACTACCCTCTGGGTAAGGAAGCCATCCTGGAACGCTTCCAGGAGGATCAGTTTCCTGGTGCAAGTGGTTGCTGGAATGCTCAAATCCACCCCCGGTAGATTAAAATCTCTCACCACCACTATGCTCCCTTTGCCACTATGTCTCCTTATCTGCTCACCCAGTTCTCTGTCAATGTCCTCCTTCTGGGCCAGAGGTCTATAAACAACCCCCAGACAGATCTTGGTCCCTTTCTGGTTGTGTAGTTGCAGTCAGATTACTTCTGACCTGCCCTCCTCCCTTTCCTCCTGATTACATCTGATCCCTTCCTTAACATAAATGCCAATCCCCCCAGCCTTCCCTTTATCTCTGTTCCTCCAGAATAGTTTGTACCCTGAGATGGTTAGGTCCCAGCCATGGTGCCTGGTGGCCCACATCTCAGTAATGGCAGCTATGTCCACCTCACCCTCTGCCATTAATGCCTGCAACTCTGCCAACTTATTCCCCAGGCTCCTAACATTTAGTGAAACCATTCTCCATGCTGCTCTTAGCCTTTCTGCTTCTTTACCCTTCACTTCAACCCTATTCACCTAAGCTCTAGACTATCCCAGTGGTGGGAGCTCCATTTGACCCCTCTCCTGGTGATTCCCAGCTCCAATGCCTCCTCCCACCTAGTTTAAATGATATCTCTTATTGATGAAATCTCCCAGCTTCTGCTTCCCCACCTGGGACCCTGCCCTGCTGAGGTGTAACCTATCCCCTGCATAAAGATCTGTGTTACCCATGTGCTACCCCAGTCCCCCATGAATCCATACCCCTTGGACACACACCACTTCCCACAGCCACTTGTTGAAGTCACTGTTTCTTCTCTTCCTGTCTGTACTAGCCCTTGGCACTGGCAGAACTTCTGAGAATGCTACCGTTGTTCCCTCTTTGCTGCATAGTTTCCCCACTTCCCTGAAGCTGTCTTGTACCTTCTCTATCCTTCTCCCTTCCAGATCATTTGTTCCCAGGTGCACCACAATATGCGGCTTCCCCTCCACCATCCCCACAAATCTGGCCATATGCTGCCCCAGTCTACTTGTTGTCATGCCTGGCATGCATTCTACCCAGATGTTACTTTTCTGGCACCCTCCCCATCTTATACCCTTAAGTATAGAATCCCCTAGAATTAGGACTCGCTGGCGCTTATCCTGCTCATCCTCTTGTTGACCATCACTCCCCTGCCCCCTAACTTGTGAGACTCTCTCATCCCCCTGTCATGCCTCACCTTTGCCTCCTCTAACCTTTGCCCTATCCTCTCCCCCCCTCACAAATATGACCGAGGTTCTGATCTCCACCTGTGAACTATTTTCCTTCTGTGGAACCTCCCCTTCACATTCATTTGTTGCTCCATCCACCATGCTATGACCTCCTCTGCTATTACTTCCCAACGTCTTCCCTGAAATGTGGCTCTCCCCCACTCTGACTCCCCTCCTCTCCCTATTCTTAGTCTTCCCTGGGCTGCCTGCTGCTTCCCTTGTCCTCTTGTCTCCTTGTTCCTTACTTCCTTCCAGAGACACTGCATCTCCTCGCTGAGCTCACATGCCACTGTGTCTTCTTGGTGTACTGCCTACTGCCTCTGTGCTATGTAACGTTTCCTCTGTAGTGTCCTCTCCTGCTCCTTCACTGTAACTTCCTCCTCTCTGCTTCCTGGCCTTCTGACTGGCCAACCCTGAGAATCTGTTTGCCGTACCAATCTCCTTTCCACTAATGAGTCCAGTTCTCCATCCCCCAGGCCGATATCTTTGCTCCAACCCAGTCTTAGTCATGCCCCTGTTCCGGACCCACCTTCAGTCATCACTTCCTTCCCTAGGCTGTACCCACTTGTGCGGTCCTCCTGCTGTCCCACCTAGTTCCCCCTTAACTGTGCCTGTTACGAGCTCTTTTGAATGCCTCATTAGTTTCCCCTCCTGGTTGTGTTCCTCCCTAGTCTGACTCCTCTATGCATCCAGTTCCCTCATCAACCACCCTATTTCCTGCCTGAGCTGGCCCATCTGCCAACACACCCTGCAGCCTCCTACCCTCCAAGCCACTCCCAGGAATATGGCTGCTCCACATTCTTGGCAACATGCAACCCTTCCCATTGCCCACCCTAACTGGCTGCCCCTGCACATCATCTCCTCCCTTAACCTGGTCCTACCCCACTCCATGGACCCCTTCCCCACCTTGAACTCCCCATGTCTGTAATGGATATATGTGGCCCTCTCAGTTAGGCTCTTCTCTGTCTACCAGGCGTGTCCTGCTGCCTGGTGTCCTCCTGCTGACGCCTGCAGATGCTACTCAAGATACTACACTCCTGCTTTGTGGCACTCACTTTTAGGTCTCTACAGCTTCAGGGTCCCTTGGTCCCCTTGAAATATAAGTGGATCCCAGCCCACCATTGGCTGGTCTGAGTCACATGACCACCCTCCTCACCTGTGTATTTACAACCCCTCCCTCAGTTAAATGTCACTTCAGCCAAGAGAAAATCATTTGTTCGAACTTGTACTGTTGAAATCACACAGCACACATTCCCATCTCATGAAATGCTAGCTCAATCCTAAAGGAAAACAAACAGCACAGAGAAAGTACTCATATCAGCCTGGTTTGTATTTCTTTGCAACTGCACTCTCCAATCCCATATCCCCAGGTCACAGCTGGAAACGAGTCTTGGCTCAGTATGAGTCCCCAGCCAATGTACTGGTAATTGGTGGAGATCCAGCTAATGGAGACACCCACATGTCTCTAAACAATGAAAAAATTCAAGATTAGCAGCTCACCCCAAGCACTTTCATAAACTCCAGACTGCTTGTCTCATTGGGGTGCTACCAGTTATGGCATACATAGGATAAAACAAAAACTTACTGCATAGAAACGTAGAAATTATCAGCAGATAAGGACTGCTAGGTCTATCCAGTCTGCCCGTAGGCCCTATACATTGTATGTGACCACTGACTCTATGTGATCAATGGCTTGTCATTACTTCCTCCCCTCTCAGGCTTCCCTTGTGCCTGTCCCAAGCATGCTTAAACCCCTCCACTGTGCTTGCCACCACTACCTCCTGTGACAGACTATTCCATGTGTCAACCACCCTTTCTGTGTAGAAAAACTTCCTCACATTACCTCTTAATCTACCCTCCAATTTCATTGTGCCCCTTTGTTCTAGTACTTTTCTACACTGGAAAAGCTCCCCTGCCTGCACCTTGTTTATGCCCTTAAGACACTTGAAAGTTTCAATCATGTCTCCCCATTGTCTTCTCTCCTCCAGTGAGTACACATTGAGGTCCCTTAGTCTTTCCTCATATGTTTTGTGGTGTAAGCCCTGCACCATCTTTGTTGCCCTTCTCTGGATAGTCTCCACCTTATCTATGTCCTCGCACAGGTGTGGTCTCCAGAACTGCATGCAGAACTCCAGGTGAGGCCTTACCAATGTTTTATACAAGGCATTTCCACCTCCCAACTCCTGCTAGTGATACCTCTGCCTATGCACCCCAGCATACCACTGGCCCTCCTTGCTGCCTTTGTACACTGCTTTGATACCTTAAGGTCATCAGAGACGATAATCCTTAGGTCCCTTTCCTCCTTGGTGACAGTCAGCTCCTCCTCCAACCTGTAGTTCTCTCCAGGGTTCCCTCTACCCAGGTGCATTATTTTGCACTTCTTTACATTGAACCTCATTTGCCACATCTCTGACCATCTTTCAAGCTTCACCAGGTCCCTCTTCATTTTCTGCACCCCTTCTGGAGTATCCACCCTGTTGCAAATCTTGGTGTCATCTGCAAACAGGCAGACCTTTCTTTCTAGCCCCTCTGCAATGTCACTAACAAAGACATTGAACAGAACTGGTCCTAGTACTGATCCCTGTGGTACCCCACTGGTCGCCCCCCTCTCCCCAGATTGTACTCCATTTACCACAACCCTCTTCTCCAGTCTGTTAACCAGTTCCTAACCCAGTTTACCACCTTGTCTCCCATGTCCAGATTACCCATCTTGTTAATCAGCCTTTTATGTGAGACGTGTTGAAAGGTTTGCTGAAATCGAGGTAGGCGACATTCATTGCCCTTCCCTGATTAATATCCCTTGTCACCCAATAAAAAAAAACTATTAGATTTGTTTGATGTGACCTTCATGCTGTGAATCCATGTTGCCTGAGATCCTGTGCACCACTGGATTCCAAATGTGTCACTATCCTTTCTTTCAGCAGTGTCTCCATGATCTTTCCCACCACTGAGGTGAGGCTGACTGGCCTGTAGTTCCTCGCCTCATCCCTACTGCCACTCTTGTGCAGTGGGACTACATGTGCCCTCCTCCAGTCCTCTGGAATGACACCCGTGTTAAGTGACTCTGTGAACAGGGCTGCTAGAGGCGCTGCTAGTTCCCTTCGCAGCTCCTTTAATATCCTCAGGTGAATGCCGTCTGGCCCCATCGCCTTATCCACCTTCAGCTTTGTGAGTTCTTCCAGAAATCTCTCCACTGTGAATGGACTGGTGTTCACTTCTCCCCCCCCCATTGTCTCTGTATCCCAACTGTGGTCCGTGATCCACCCCCTCCTTAGTGAATAACAAGCGGAAGTATTTGTTCAGTATTTAGGCCTTGTACAGATCCCCCTCCTTACACTCTCCCTTCTCCCCTTTGAGTCTCACAATCCCTCCCCTGTTTTTTCTTCTTTCACTAATGTACCTGTAAAATGCCTTATCCCCTTTGTTTACAGACTCTACTAAGCTCTCTTTGTCTCGCCTTTGCTCTTCTAACAGCCTTCCCTGCTTCTCTAGACATGTACACTTAGGCTGTCACCCAGACACAGGACAGCCACAGGACACAGAAAAGATACCAAAGCCTGATGCCCCTCCTTTCCCTAGAAGCCTTCCAGAGTCCCTTCCCCTGCTAGGTTTCTGAGTATGGAGATGGCCCCACTTGAGTGGGTCCAATACAGTACTCTGTCAGCCTTTCCATTAATCGTGTTTCCATTAATTTCCCCACCACTGAGGCGAGGCTCATCAGCCTATAGTTGCTAGCCTCTTCCCTGCTACTACTCTTATGTAGGGTGTCACATTTGCTCTCCTAAAGTCCTTTGTAACCATGCTTGATTCCAGTGAGCTGTTAAATAAGGTCATCAGAGGGCAGCCAGCATCCTCCTGAGTTCTGTTAGTACCCTTTGATGTACTTCTAACAATCACACAGGAGTGTGGTGATTTTATGGAACACATACAAACAGAGGTGAGAAAGAATAAGTGCCTCAACTGGGACTTGAACCCAAGCCACCTGGAATACCATTCTGATTAGCTAACCATCTGCACTACTGAGACAACTGGAACCTGGGCTGTCACCGAGCATATCACTCTTTCTCAAATGCACAACCCAACTGCAACACAAATATTTACTTCTAACAATCATACAGGAGTGGCTTGGGTTCAAGTCCCAGCTGAGGCACCTATTCTTTCTCACCTCTGTTTGTATGTGTTCCATAAAATATGCACACCTGTCGGACACTGGATGGAACATATATAATCTCTCAATATGCAACAGCTAGAATTCATTATGTATTGGAAAATCTGCAGCCAGTTTTGAGGGTGGCAAGGAGATTTCTTTGGTGGGACAGATAACAGGATTTATTTGTGCTTCCCTGTGATGGGTAGGCATGTTTACTGGAGATCAGGTAAAAATATATACCTCATCCCCCTACAGGGCCAAAACCGAGGAGCTGAGGGTTTGAAAAAAAAGGCAGGGAGGGAAGAAATGGATTCTTATTTATTTAGTTGTTTTTTAACCAGGTATAGCACACTAAGCTGAAAGCTTTTTTACAGGAGCGACCTGGTAGCACAAGGAGGTTAAGTGACTTGCTCAGGGTCACACAGTATGCAAGTGGAAGCTGTGGGATTCAAACCCAGGTCTGGTCTGCTGGATGTTACCACATTTGCTGCTCAGAGCCTTAGATCACTGTGCTATACTGCCTACTGGATTCTTGACCCTGTCAAGGGTGGGGGGGTGAAGCAGCAGGAAGCATGTATATTCTTCGCAGATGGTGGAGGTGGAAAGGCCCCTCCAGAGTCAGTGGGCCCCCCTAGTTTATTTATTTATTTAGTTTTGTTGACTGGGAAAGAAGGAATAGACATTTCTGCCTATTTTCAGCCTTGTCCCAGGGGAAGAGGATACAGATGGATGCCACCTGACATTGAACCAGATAAAGCTGTTATGGGCCTCTTTTAGTGATCTTTTAATTTTTATTTTGGATTTTTGCTTACCCAGTAGGGTACACTAGGCATATAAAGGCCCAATTGCAGGTATGAACTGAAAGGTTACAGTAGACAAAAACAAGCCAATACATGAAACAAATATTAGCAAAAGGCAAGCAATGTAACAGGGTCATGTTCATATCAGTATACAGAGCAAAACTAGAGCGAAACCACAGGGTTTAAAACAGTTATATACATCAAAAGAAGAAAAAGCTCCCAACGGAGTACAATAGTATTACATATGTAATGCCACCCTCAGATTGGGGCTTGCCTTATGGCCCGTTCTCCCACTCCTGGTGTGGAGTGCCGCCTGATTGCCTGCAAGGTTTCCCCCTACTTGTCCCTGCTTCATCACCATGGTGAGAGGTCCACTTGTGCCCAGGTTCCCTTGTGTTGCTTCCATTTTCAGGATGTCCCCCAGAGATGCCTAAAGCCCCCGTCTGGGCCCTACATACTTGTCAGTTGTGGCAGGAGTCGAGAGAGTCAAATGGTGAGCCGTCAGCATTGAGGCCAGCTGGTGCCGTGCACGCGTTGAGGGGCACGCCCTCTGACTGCACTTGCAGTCAACCTGTGGCTCCTCCGTGGTCCTGGTCCCAATAATTGCAGTGCAGGTCCATTGACTTGATTGGCCCAGAGGAACCACTAGTTTAAATAAATACCAAGTGCTGTGTGTGTTGGAGCAAGGGGTGGCCCAGCTAATTAATATTCATGAGCGGGTCGGCTCCTCAAAGGACTGCTCATTTGGTGGCTGCTGCAGAGAAAAGATAATATTGTAAATAAACATAATAATAGCAGCAGCTAACATGGACAATAAGCAGGAAATAAAAAAGGGGAAGTTAAAATAATCGTATTTTATCCTGGCTGCACCAGTGACATGGGACTCAGATAATTTGCCTGTAAGCTTTCTGGGGGCACTTGAGTTTAGCAGCAGTGATGGGCTCTGGACTATAGCAAAATGTTTAATCTGGGCATTGATCTTCAGGGCACCCAAAGGCTACTGAACTGTGGGGCAAACAACTAAATAAAGTAAATATTCTGGCTGCACTAGGATCTTATGTTTGAGACTCTGTAAATCTGCCTTGGGACAGTGTGTATCAGCAGACATTCTAGCGCAGCAACCACCAATTGGAAAGCCAAGATTTCAAGCCAGGACTTATGGGACTTTTGCCAAGTGCTTATGAGGAAATGGCAAGGAATTAATTTCAGGTGCCAAAACTGGGAGCCAATTGTGCATCAAGTTAATAAATATACATTTTCTGGACTGTCAGGCAGGATCAGCCAGTCGTATGGGAACAGCAAATAGCTTCAGCCAATGGGGAGCCACAAAAGAGCCCCATAAAAGCCAGAGTTTTCTGGTTGTGTGAGCAGTTTGAGTGGGACCACCCACAGCGATGGGGTCCCAGCCCTTTGCCAAAAGATGGGCCTAGTGATCCAGTACAAGCCCCTCCATGGGGAAGGGCTTTCTTCTGCCAAGAGACAAGTGGCTGCCAGTAGTGACAGTCGCTAGCCTGGGGATTGACAGAAAATGTCCTCCAGGGCTAGCCAGAGCCTTTCCATGTTGATGGAAAATGTGGGCCAGTAATCAGATGAAAGCCAGTTGTGAGAGAGCTGAACCTGCCCTCAGTGGTGAGAGCGCTAATGAAAGCCTGAAACCTCAGAGAAAAGAAAGCCATTTCTGCAAACAATCTGAGTGAGTTAGTGTTTCTACTACAAGGTACAAGTTTTGAGAAGGTCTACAAGGGGCAGCAAAGCCCAAAGCATACTAATAGGGACTGTCTGCACCCTAAGCTTTAACTGAGGTGCAGAAAGGGTGGACATTTGCTTAATGACCAGGAAGGGGTCAGTTCTTGTATATGAATGCATCTGATGTGCCAAGTAAGAATGTAAGGAACCTTTGGAAAAGTAGCAAACCTAGAGCATACTGATAGCGCTTGTTTGTCTGCACCCTAAGTTTTAAATAAAATGCCAAAGGGTTGGACATTGCCTTGTGACCAGAGAAGGGTCCTGCAATGTATATAAATGTGTCTGATTTGTTAACAGCCTACAGGAAGAGGAATACCCAGAGCATGTGGCTCTTTCTGACTTTGCCTGGGCGGTCCAGTTTTTTGTCCAGGGGCTGTAAGTGCCAGTGAGGGCCACAAGGGACTGCATGTTGTATTGCTGAGCCTGAGAAGCCACAGTAAACAAGTTTATTGCCAGCCAAGTGTTTGGCGTTTAAAAATTTATTAGGCCACTTTACTAACAAGCAAAGTCTGTGAAAGGGTAATGAGCAGAGCCTCAAGCTGAGTCCAGTGTGGTAATGACCATTGCGCTTACGCTTCAGCTAACAAGGAAGATGAGAGTTTGCCTAAAGATTGTGTCCAGTAGTCCATGTAGGGCTATAACCTGGGCTCTGGTTGCACACACACATGAAGAAGTGTGGGTGTTGGGGACATGATAGAGGGGACATGATAGAAACTTTCAAGTACCTCAAGGGAATTAACAAAATCCAAGAGGGTAGCATCTTTCAAAAAAGAGGTGTGCAAGAACAAGGGGGCACAATTTGAAGATAGCGGGGGGACAGCTCAGAGGTAATGTGAGGAAGTATTTTTTCACTGAGAGGGTTGTGGATGCATGGAATAGCCTCCCTGAGGAGGTTGTGGAGTCAAGAACAGTGGGGGACTTCAAGAATGCATGGGACAGGCATTAGGCAGTCCTAGTGGGGGGTAGTAGGAAGTAAGCTGTTGGTTAACTAAGACCTGTAGCTTATCTGTTAGGTAGGAAAATGGGCAGACTAGGTGGGCCAAGCGGTCTTTATCTGCGTCAAATTCTATTTTCTGTTTCTATGGTGTTCATCCCTAAAATGCCTGGGAGTGCACCATGGTTATAAAGTTCAAGCTGACTGGAAAAAAGGGTTATGTCTGCCATGGCCAAATGGGGCATATGGAAAAGGAAAGTGACTAAACTATAACTGTGATGATTGCGTAAATGTGCTGAATGTAGACTTCAGGAATCTATATGTGCTGAATGTAAAAGACCGAGTTACCCAGACTGGCTGGTCTGCCTTAAGGAGTGATTTCAGCCCAGAAATAGGGCACTGCAACCAGAAGTTAAAACTGAGTTTTTCCTTTTTGTAAAGCTGTAAGATTCCCGCAGCCAGTTTCTGGTTCCTGGCTGTAAGTTTGCATATATCTTAACCTTTGGAGTGAGAGTCCACCTTCTGAAACTGCTCAGACTTGCTTGTACAGCCCTATGAAGACAACTAACCATGAGTACACATGCCTCTGCCCTATACAAGCCAAAGGGACAGTAAATAGTTACAAGAGTTATAGTTCTGCTGCTAAACTAACATTCCCAGCTACCACAGCCAGAACAGGGAAAAGTGTTTGCTTAATGGTTAAAGCAATAAAGAAAGCATGTAACCTAATGTAACCCCTAGGTGGCGCTACCCCAAGGGCTACTACCCTTGCCTGCTTGGCTAGTTGCAGGTTAATGGGCATGGGTACTGACAGGTGCCTCCACCCAGAAGTCAGGGTTGGTAGTGGTCAAGCTAACCTGGGTACAGCCCTCCAGGACACTGTAATGTCCCTCTTTCCCTTCTAGTGGCATGAACAATATACAGCAATCACTTTTGCAATGACTCTTATTCACCATGCAGTTACCCACACTGTTGGCACTTACCACTAGGGCTAGTTCCACCAGTTTGACCATGAAGACTCCCTGTAAAACAAAGTTAGGTACAGCAAACAACAACAGTACAGTGCTTTTGATACAAACTGGAGCCACAGTCAGGTTAAATGCAAAAAGCATTAGGTCTGATTTATTTAGGGGCTTGAACCGTGAAGGGACATAATCAGGTTGATCGTCTTGAAGGCTAAATCAATCTGACAGTCATGCATTCACTTCAGAGTCCCTACACAGTCACACACTCTGGGTAGCCAGGTAGGAAAAAGGTGGGCTAGCCAGGAACATTGCCAAGGGTAGGCCGGCATCGCAGCTGGTTGGGGCCCTGTGATGCAAGAAAGCAACATGCACAACACACACTATTTGTAATCTGGAGCCAGAGGGCTCAGTTCGTGAAAGAAAAGACAACAAGGCAATCAGATGACAACACTTCAGATTTAGCTGTTGTTGCAGGGAGCTACTCCGATGTCTGCTCACGATACCCAATACAGGACACAGGCAGGATGAAATCGAGACTGCAGGTTGTTAAGCTGGAGTGCCAGGAGAAGCAGGGCCCACATGAATCACCGAGGCATCATTCCTGTTCAAGGCATTGAGTAGGGGACTGATCCCCAGGCAGGTCTCTCGTCGATGGCTTTCTTTGAGTAGCGGGTAATCTAGCTGGGCCAATATGACAAGGCCCAGGCCAAGTGGAGATGAATGCAAATTCAGTCCAGTGAGGCTGGGTGCAGCCTCCAGCAGGAAGAACACAGTTCAGCACACAGTGGGGAACCAACTCGCAACCCACTAGCAGAACACAGCACATTTATAGTAGGGAAATACCACTGTACCAGACGGATGGCAGTCCGGTCGCAATTAGTCTCTCCACCAAAACTGGGAGTTCAGAATTGGCTGGAGGTCCTGACAGGCCGATCGTGTTCAGCAAATCTTTGGTCTTCTTTAGCTTTAGAGCCTGGTCACAGTTCAGTGGCTTTAATCGTTCTAACAATTCGGATGCAGTTCAATAACATTGCAAGTTCCCTCACAGGGACAGCAGGCACCCAAGCAGGCCAAAACTCAGTCCTTCCACAGTTATCCCACACGAACCTATGCAGGACTGCTGCTTGACTATCTTGAGCTGTTCACTCTTTCACTTTCCAACTCAGACTGACTGTAGCTGCAGACAGTCTGGGACTTTCCCCAAGATCCAAAATGTTCGGTTGACTGATCTATCTGTCAGTCAGTTCAAGGGCTCCTCCTCCAGGTCCATTTGGGTGCCAAAGTCCCAGAACTACAATCCCTACAGAGTTTTGCTCCCACAAGACCCCTGGGGACATGCTCCATTTAGAGTCCCCAAAGGTACTGATTGGCCCATTCTAACATACTAACATACTAAAATGCCAGCAGAATAGGCCTAACGGTCTTTGAGTCTGCTTGATTGGTCAGTCCCCACCTGGGTGCTGACCTTGCTGCCCCTGCCTTCTCTGGCTTCTCTCTTCCCAGTTCCAGATATTCTTGCTGCATTGGATTTTGCTTCCAGAACCCTTCCTCTGTACCTGTCCCAGCCCTCTTGAACCCCTCCACCGTCTCTGCCTCCACCAGCCCTCTAGGCAGTGCATTCCATGGCTCCACCACCCTCTCAGTGAATTAGCACCTCCTCCTTTCTCCCCTGAATCTTCCCCCTCCAGCTTCCACCCATGCCCTCTAGTGGCCTCCCCCTTCCTTCGCAGCACCCTGACTGTTCCTCCCCTATTTACTCTCTTCATGTACTTGAAGACCTCTATCATGTCCCCCCGGTCCCTTCTCTCTTCCAATGTGTACATATTTAGCTCTTTGAGCCTCTCCTCATACATCCTGTCCCCAAGCCCCAAATCATTTTGGTTGCCCTCCTCTGGACCCTCTCCAGGAGTTTAATGTCCCTCTTTAAGTGTGGCCTCCAAAACTGCATGCAGTACTCAAGGTGTGGCCTTACCAAGCAGTTATAGAGAGGGAGTATCACTTCCCTTCTTCTGGAGGTGATCCCCCTAGCGATGCATCCCAGCATCTTGTTGGCCTTGGCTGCCACCCTCCTACAAGTCTCCAAGTTGTTCATCTTGACATCCACCACCACCCCCAGGTCCCTCTCAGCCATCGAGACTTGTAGCATCCTCCCCAGGGTGTACACTTGGCCCGGGTTTCTGGCCCCCAGGTGGAGTACCTTGCATTTCCCTGCATTGAACCTCAGCTTCCACTTTCTAGACCATCTTTCCAGAGCCTCCAAGTCCCCTGAGGCCACCTCCCTCCTCCCCATCTACCACGCCCCCAGTTTTGAGTCATCCATGAAGAGACTCATCTCCTCCTGATTCCTGTCCTTATGTCAGAGGCATGGCGTTGAACAGGGAGAGGGGCCCAGAGACTGATCTCTGTGGGACCCCACTAATGACTCTTTGGGGATGAGACTATCCCGCCAACTACGACCCTCTGAGTCTGGTCCTGGAGCCAATTGCCTATCCATCTGATCATCTGGTTCCCCACCCCCATTTCTCCCAGCTTATCCAACAGGCCCACGTGAGGAACAGAGTCAAATGCCTTGCTGAAGTCTAGAAAGAGGACTTCCACTGGTCTACCCAGGTCCAAGGCACTCATCATCCAGTCATAGAACTCCACAAGGTTTGTCTGACATGATTTCCCCAGGATGAATCCATGCTGTCTATCATCCAGGCACCCTGACTTTTCTAGGTCCCCCCCAGCCTCTCCTTGACAATGCCCTCCATCACCTTGCCCACCACCGATGTCAGGCTGAGAGGCCTGTAGTTCCCTGCCACCTCCCTTGATTCTGGCAGTCAAGGACCAAGATGATGGTGATAACCAAAACTGTCCATGCTGCAAAGGATGCAGGTTAGACAAACTACAATATTGTTACTATTCTAACAGAAGATCAGCAAATAGTACAGCTTCTCACAGAGCTCACTCAGTGCAAGTAGCGATGGCAAAACAGAGCGATTATCTGGCAGCTCAGGTGGGACTCGAGCATAGAAAAACTCAGCCCCCTCCCAGACTAACTGTAACTGCAGTATAGGCAGCTCTTAAAGAGACAATACACAGAGGCTATATAGGCACTCTCTGGCAATAATGTTTTAAACTGTTAAAATGCAGGAGACCAGCCTGGCAGTGAGCATTTAGGCAAGCCCAAGGAAGACTTTTCAGGAACCCCCATTTGTAGGGGGGTTACACCAGTTTTTCCTGAAGGGTCCCAACCAACTTGCCAACATACACCTGCATCGACCAAAAGGCCTGCAACGTGTTAAAACTTTAAAGTACTGGGTACCCAGGTTAAGGTGTGAGATTGCAGGATCTCATACCATACTGGGAACTGGTATATGTGTAGACAAGCCTTGTAAATCTATTGATAATCCTGCAGCTAGCTAGATAGATAGTCAGGGACCTAACTGCATCAGAGATTGGTGGGTGGCCACTGGGGCTATATGTGAGCAGAATGCAAAATATTGATTCAAACCAAATCAAACAGATGAAATTGCTGTAAATAGCATAACCTATACTCCAATGTACCCATCCTAATCCTCCTCCCGTAAATAAATGTTGTTTTTTTTCATAATCCTGTCTCATGAGCATATTATTAGCGCATGTCATTAAATGCTAAAGTATTGAAATGTGGGGTTTAAAACATAGGGTCATGCTTGGGTTTGCATTGAGGTAATGTGGATAGATGTAGCTGCCCACAGGGCTGCATTAGCTAAAGTTTAGACCCACTTAAAGGTAAACTCTGGGTGGAGGTACTGCACAATGTACTAACTTGGGAAAGAATCTGTTTAATGTTTAATATAGGAACCCAGGCCACTCAACCTTGTTTTGGCCAGCAAGGTGGGGGTAGTAGCATTTGGTATAACAGCACCAGACTTATGCATAGATAAGATTACCAACATGGGGTGGGAAGTTAAAGAGGCTAAACAAAGGTGTGCAAAGCTGCAGAATACAAACTATAGAATACAAGCACATGTTTTGAGGGCGGATTGGTTCAGCAGTGCTTCTGCCTCCGAGTTTCTTCTGCCATTGAGTTGGATTTCCAATTAAGTACTGTAAAAAAGGCAGCTATGAAAATAATCTGCTGTGTATCTAGATTTAGTAGTTGCCGTATTGGTCCTTGCAAAAATAGATCCAGAAGCAAATGATTTGATACCTTTAATGGACCAACATAGATGTAACAACAAGAACAAAGTGCTCTAGCTCGGACCAACCAGTCCTTTTCAGAAGCTCATGGCAGTTGTTTAGAAAATACAATAATTACAACAGCTAGATAATGCAAACAAAAAACAGAAAAATCCCCATTGGTTTAAAATACTCATTTAACCACTGGTTATGGAAAGAGACAGTTATATCCAGGACACTACACACTTCTTGCATGTACTTTCTGGTTATAAGGATTTACCACTTGATACCATTTTAGTGACAATGGATGTAACATCCCTCTACAATAATATTCCACACACAGATGGCATTGCAGCATGCCTTAAATACATACAGAAGAAAGGACAGGAACAAAATATCAACCCTGAAGTGGTGGGGGAGCTTATGGAATTCATTTTGGCACAACAACTTCAACTTCAATGGTAAACATTATGTTCAAACTATGGGAACAGCAATGGGCACCAAAATGGCTCCTCAGTATGCTAACCTCTTTATGGCTGACTTGGAGGAAGATTTTTTTAAGGCAGTATCCCCACAAACCACTAGCTTATTTCTGTTACATTGATGATTTGTTTATCATCTGGATGGAGGGCACAGATTCACTCAAAGATTTTCATCACAAACTTAATAATCTCCACCCTACCATAAAGCTTACCCTGGAGTACTCTACCACCAAGGTTAACTTTCTGGACACCACAGTCATCATTAAGGATCGAACCTTACATACATGTGTTTACAGAAAGCTGACAGACAGACAGAGATACCTGCACAAGAAAAGTAATCACCTAAACCATACAAATAAATCTGTTGTATACAGTCAAGCACTCTGATGTCACCGTATTTGTTCAAATGAGGACGAAGAGATACACATTTGGCTATGTTGAAAAACACCTTTATTGAGCAGGGACACTCTTCCAGGAAAATTGACAGGATAACAGAATGGGTAGCACAAGTACCAAGACAACAATTACTTCAATATAAAGAAAGACAGCTACAGAGAATACCCTGGTAGCCACATATCATCCAGACCTTGAACGTCAGCGTAAGATTATTAAAGACCTCCACCCAATATTTAGTGAGGATGAAACCCTTAATTGTATTTTTGAGGAACTCCCACTACTATGTTTTAAACAACCACCAAATTTATCCAGCCTAATTACTAGCAGCAAACTTTCACCAGAACAGAATACCATGTCACACAATGGCACACGACCCAGCAATCAACACTCCTGTAAGACTTGTGGGCTAATTTCTACCTTGGACTGTGTGGTTACATCACAAAACAGACAATTCCAGGTGCATGGGATTTATACATGCACGTCATGACATGTTTATTTCATTCAGTGCAAGAGATGTCCACAAACAGTTTACATTGGAGAGACACGCCAACAACTCCGAACTAGGATGAACTCGCACAGACATACTATTACAGCAAAGAAGACTGAAAAACCAGTGGGGCACCACTTCTCCCAGCCTGACCACTCAATCTCAGATATGTCAGTGATGGTCTTAAAAGGAAATCTCAAAAACACACAACAGAGACGAGCTTTTGAGATTAAACTTATTTTACATCTCAATATGGTAGCAGATGGGATGAACGTTGATCTTGGTTTTATGGGACACTACAGAAACTAACATCCACAGACCTCTTCTTCTTCAGACTGACATATTATAGGACTTCAGTATGTGTGGGATGTGGGTGTATGTATGTATGTATGTGTGTGGTATGTGATATAACAGAAGTGGGCTTGCTCACATTGAGGTAGGTCTCTATTTAAATAAATGGAGTTAGAATGTGTTACTATTCTTACTTCACACATAATGAATATTAATTCCTCCTTACTTTTTATCTCTGCCGGGGTGGGATTGATTCCATTGCACCAAATTCAGATTACCTAGCCTGCTACTGTACATACAGGAGTGTTATCATATACTGTCACATATATTTTTTTAACTCTCTATATAGTGGGGTGCATGATATCATTTGCATGGGGGTTCTGGACAGATCTTTTTACATTTGGCTAATATTGTAGTAATTTGTGGATATGTAGGTATGTTAGACCTCTGGTCTTACACACATACTTTATATTTACTTCTAGTTATCTTATCCTGGGGAGGGTGGCAGGTTTATTTCATGGTAGTTCTATCCAGAATCCTTGGAAATGTTACTATGCAGAGAGTAGTATGGTTAAATAGTGTCACATTTTTGCTCTGTCGGTATTAGGAGATTAAGCTCTTGTACTTAGGATTTCACAAGTTGAATTCCCTTGGGAACAATTGCAGTGACGGAAGTGAATAAAGGTTCACTAGAGAGTGAGGAGTGTGTTTGTCTGTGGGAGAGAGAGAGAGAGAGAGAGAAAGGGTGAGAGAGGAAGACAACATCTCCTTAAAGCTATGTATCTCCCACCCACATTATGGTAATGTGGGTAGGTTAGGGTGTATTGTTTGTATGAAGAGGAGGAGAGAAATTACATTTTTAGCTCTTTTTCAGATTCCTTAGACACTTGTGGTACTTCAAGTTGTTACATTCTCAGTGTATATTGACATCAGTACATATCGCGCTACATGGTCTTAATTCCTTGAGGTTCCTCGACTAGAGTTTTTTATTTGGCACTAATATTGTCAATTTATATTTAAATTATCATTTATATAGTCCTGAGGTTTTTGAAATTTCTTGGGCCTTGTATCTAGCTTGAGAGTACAGCTGGGTGACAGGTCCAGCTAGGTTTTACACATCACACAGTGTACACTGATTTAAGACAACTTTACTGGTAAATTCTTGTCTATAATGCAGACATTGAAGCTTCATGAGCCCTATAACAATCTTAGTTTGTCTTTAATCTGGGTGGGGTTGCTTTCAATGATCACATCCTTTACAAACTGTGACACTCATAGTTTGATTTTAGGAGTCATCTGCTTCAGCAGTGTTATCTTATGTCAATTAAATATATATGCAGTATGATTCTTTGTATGTGTGTTCCTCCAGCACCTTTGACCCAGGGTTCCTCCTGGCTGAAGGTAGTATGGTACTGTTGAAGATTTCTGACATCATCTTCTGTTTTTTAAATGAGTATTTTAAACCAATGGGATTTTTTCTGTTTGTTTCTGCATTATTTAGCTGTTATAAGTATTGCATTTTCTAAACAACTACCATGAGCTTCTGAAGAAGGACTGATTGGTCCAAAGCTAGAGCACTTTGTTCTTGTTGCCACAAAGCTTCTGAAGTAGGACCTGGTTGGTTCGAAAGCTAAAGCACTTTGTTCTTTTCTGTAACATCCATGTTGGTCCAATAAAAGGTATCAATTCATTTGTTTCTGGATCCATGACCAAAGAAACACAATCACATTTCTCTAAACACTACAGTGCGGTCCTGCCACTTTAAGGGATTACCATGTTTCGGAACCCCTTTCCTGGCCCCTCCCCTGCTGCAGTACATAATGAATATTAATGAGATTGTATGAATAGTAGGGGAACATTCCAGAGGTGGACAGGAAGTGTGGTTTAGTTTCCGAGAGCAGCTGGATACAGGAGTATAAAGAGAGCTGCAGAGAGAACTTGTTTTCTGTGAATAGTAATTATTTTCCAAGTCCAAAGGCTTCCAAAAGCTAAAGCTTTACATCGGCTCACACTTCTGAACAGTGTGGTTTCATATTGTGAGAAGGTGGTGTTGGAAACTGAAACAGAGGATCATGAAGCTGGAGGTAAGAAGTTACTGTATACGATTGTGCTTAAAAATAGCATGAACTGGGCGCATGGGGTTAGTTTATCATTATTTCATATCAAACCCAATTATAGAGACAGTGGCATTTCATGGGTGTTTGTTCTTTTCAAATGTTTAACCATGTTTTATTTTGTGTCCTGACTTGCGTGACCTTGTATCTTTTCTGTCTGTATCTTTCATGTTTCTGGGCATTCTGTGCCAAAGCATATGCAGTGGTAATACAACAGGATAAATAAACATAATTTCATTATTAAAAGTACCTTAGATTGTCAAAGTCAGTCAATAAATACTTGTTAAACAGGTACACTTTAGATAATAATTAACTCCTTCCTTGCACGCAGTTGGTGGTTTAATAATAAACTGTCTGGTCCAAATTATCCATCAGAGCACTAAGAAGTTTATGTGCATGACTCTAGTCTAAGCCCGTAAAAGACACCTAAACAGAGATATGATGCATATTGTGTGTGTGTGTGTGTGTGTGTGGGGGGTCCTGTGTTTACAAACCCTCCCATATAATTGTAGCCTGTGGACAGTTGTAAGAGTTGATTTTAGTAGTTACCTTAGGTTTTTTGGTTGCTGTGTGAGTGCCCCCTTGCAGTCACCATGTTCCCTTCTAGTCCACCCTCCCCAGCTCTGTCACCCAGCTTCTTACAGGCTCACCAGTATTGCGTCTCTCAGTGCTTGCCCCTGTGACTGGGGTGGCAGAGCTCCCCAACATCAGGTGAAATTTGGGATCTATCTTGGAGGAGAGCCACTTTGGTGCAGTAAGACCTGCGGGTGGCCAGATCCTCACCCTGCTACTGGCCAGGATTTTCCACTTTTCTTCCTCTCTTTCCCTAGGACACAAGAGTGCTTAGCCTGGCTATTGTTCCCCACCCCTAAGCTGCTCCAGATTTACTGCACCTGTGATCACCTAGGGTGGTAGTATAGCAGTGGAGGTAGCTGCCTGAGAGTACCGTGGGGATGTTTGATCCCTCCCTGTTGCTGGCCCCTGACTGTCCATCCATGCTCCTTAACCTGGGTCACTGGCATTACAGGCAGAAGCACTCCTGCTGCACTGACAGGTCAGCATTTTTACCCTAGGTTTGATGTTTAACATTATTCTATCCCATTTGAAACTATTTAAAACCTTGTGAAGAATATAAATGCAGCCCCCCTGCAGGCAGCGCTGGGACCAACCTGCATCACTGCCCTGGAGCATGGTCAGGAACTCCGGTGTTTAGGGATAGATGGTGGGGCTGCAACTGTGAACCTCTTGCACTCGTTAGCATGGGTGGTACAGTATCCAACCTGCATCACTGCCCTGGAGCATGGCCCAGGAACTCCCGTGTCTAGGGATAGATGGTGGGGCTGCAACTGTGAACCTCTCGCACTCAGCAGTAAGGGTGGTACAGTATCCAACCTGCATCACTGCCCTGGATGGGGGCAGGCATCACCCAGGGAACTCCTGTGTCTGGGGATATATGGCGGGGCTGCTCACTGTGAACCTCTTGCAATCAGCAGTATGGGTGGTACTGTAACCAACCTGCATCCCTGCCCTGGAGCATGGCCCAGGAACTCCCGTGTTTAGGGATAGATGGTGGGGCTGCAACTGTGAACCTCTTGCACTCGTTAGCATGGGTGGTACAGTATCCAACTTGCATCACTGCCTTGGAGCATGGCCCAGGAACTCCCATGTCTAGGGATAGATGGCGGGGCTGCAACTGTGAACCTCTTGCATTCAGCAGTAAGAGTGGTACAGTATCCAACCTGCATCACTGCCCTGGATGGGGGCAGGCATCACCCAGGGAACTCCTGTGTCTGGGGATATATGGCAGGGCTGCTCACTGTGAATCTCTTGCAATCAGCAGTATGGGTGGTACTGTAACCAACCTGCATCCCTGCCCTGGACGGGGGTGCACATGACCCAGGAACTCCTGTGTCTGGGGATATGGTGGGCTGTAACTGTGAACCTCTCACACTCAGCAGTAAGGGTGGTACAGTATCCAACCTGCATCCCTGCCCTGGATGGGAGTGGGCATGGCCCAGGGAACTCCTTTGTCTATGGATATATGGGGGGACTGCTCACTGCAAACTTCTCACACTCGTTAGCATGGGTCGCCCAACTCATCCAATTCTCCACTGGAACTGGTGCATGTGGGCACCTCAGTGGGGCAAAATAACACTGAACCCATGGATGTCTAGAACTTGACTTTATCAGAGGGCTTCAGGCCAAAGTTCATTTGCACAATAAGTAGTCATGGGCCCAAGACCTTCACCTCCTACACCATATGTTATAGTAACTCTGTTTTACGGAGTAGTCATTTTAACCATTGCCTGACTACTGCATTAGGCTTGCTAGTGGATTAGCAGCCACCCGCTGTGGGGCATACTATCCATTACTTGACCCCAGCATTTCACCCTTAGAACATGGTCTCTGACTATCATTTTTGGTTCAATTTGCAAGGCTCCTTTGTACTGCCTTTTCACACTTCTTAAGTAACAAAGTTCTTGGATAGTTCCTGCCCCTTCTGTGCTAAAACCTGTCTTCTCTGCTCTTTCTTCTAGTGGCGCTACCTGTACACATGACCCATTACTTGTTACAGAACACAGAACGTTGGCAAGCCACCCAATATCAAGGCAAACTCTCTTTTTGTAGTTAGTTATTACTCACCCCAGTACTCTCTGGGATGGCCAAACACTCCCAAACTCATTATCCTGGCTTTCCACCAGAAATTATGGACACGCATCCTGTAGAGTGGTTCGGGTGCTCAATGTGTGCAGGGTCTCTGAATGTCTGGGATGGCCAACTGAAGCAGGAACAACCACCGCTTCATTGTTTTTCTCCACTTACAGGAACAGGCATGCAGTACTGCCTAAGATGGCCCTGCACATGCTTCTGTGGGCAGGACATCAGCAGCCATCATTACCTTGACACCTGTGTAATGGTCTGTGGCTGCCTCCCCATAGTCACTGGGGCCAGGCTTAACTGAGCACCGCCCACAGAACAGGAGGGCTGTCCCTGGATGCTCAGTCCTCCCTCCCTGGCCAACCCCAACAACTGAACCAGGGTTTCGTGTGGCACCCAGTGCCTCAACCTCTTAGCCTCAGAAACATATCAGGCTAGCACTTCCATATCGGTTCTGTAGACCTAATGGCATCAGCCACACCACATTTTCAGTGTATACACAGGGAACCCTATTATCCCTCTACAAAGATGACATTCCTGTGACACAGGCCATAGGATACCCTTATGTTGTTAGGTAACTTTGACCTCCCACATAAGTTATGGAGATGAGTCTTATGCCTGGTTACTGCTGTCTGTGTGCAGTACCTAATTTATCTGTTTCTTGGTTCTCGCTGATATCAGGACACAGATCTTATTCTCCCACTAGGATGGCCTCTGAGAACTTCAGGGAAGCTGCCTCAGGCCTGAAAGCCCTCTGAGATGTCCCTTGAAAAGACACCCTGTGGGATTCCTGCTCCACTTGGTAGTCCATTGAAACTCCCAAACTGTGGTCAAAGTACCAGATCCTCACTAAATTGTCTCAGTGACATGGGACATGTCCTGGTACATGAGTTCCCCAGGGTTCCATTCATTGCTACACTGATATCATTACTCTGGTGATATGACCAGGACCTCCTGACACTCTCAGGATCAAACTTGCAGATGTAGCATACGTTGAGGGTCTCCCTGTGCCCCTTTACCCAAGTCCGCCATCCTTGTGGGCTTGGTGTACCTCTCAGTCAGACACATAGGAGTATTCCTGACTACCCAACACCTTGAAAGCAGTGCCTGGTTACCCCTTCTACCCAGAACCCATATCTTGAATGTCCCAGCTGATCCCTCACCTGCACCTTTGGAGAACATGCCCAGTGAGGACATTTAGAGTGTCTGCTTTTTACCTGCACATTGGCACCTAGCTGGTTCTTCACACACACTCTCCAAGAAAACTAACTCCTAGCCCCAAGAATACAGAACCTCAAGAATGCTGGCACCTGGAACACTGTCTATGTACTCACTGTAGCTCCTCCCATATCAGCTTCACCCACAGAGGGTGATGCCAGAGCACCATTCCCTCTTCTTGCCACAGGTAGTAACAAGCAAGCGAGCAAATCTTTATTTTTTTAAAGCGGCTTTCAAAAATCAAGGCACTGTACATAAAATAAACACCATATAAAAACAGACAATATTACAATTATTTAAGATAAATCCATACTTAGTCAGGGAAGGCCAAAGAAATATGTTTTCAGCATTGATTTAAAACTGCTGATGGTCAGGCATTCTCTTAACCAACAAGGCAGAGAATTCCACAGGGTCGGTGCTGCTAATGAAAAAGCATGAGCTCCAGATGTTTTAAGATGCACCCTGGGAATCTCTAGCAATCCCTCGTTGGCAGATCAGAGAGGGCAACTGGGGGAGTAGGGAGTCAGGAGATCTTTAAGGTGGTCGGGTCCCTGTTCATGTAGGGCTTTAAAGGTAAGCAAACCTACCTTATAGGTGATCCGCCACTGAAATGGCAGCCAGTGCAGATTGCGCAGCACAGGCGTAATATGACGGGTCCTAGAGGTACCAGTTAGCCTGGCCGCAGCGTTCTGCACTAGCTGCAGGCGGCAGATATCAACCCCAGACAGCCCTAGGTAGAGGGCATTGCAGTAGTCAAGACGGGTCATAATGAAGGCATGGACCAAAGTTAGAAGGTCGCCCGGCGGAATCAGTTGTTTCACCTGGGCAATATTCCTCAGATGGCAAAATGAGGATTTGATCATGGCTGACACCTGAGACTTCAGGGTCAGACCATAATCAAATATAATGCCCAGGTTACGCACCCAATCTGAGGAAATGAGCTGGATGCCATCAAGCCATCGGCCCGACCCATGCCCAGCACCAAACCCTCCCCCTGGGTGACCCAGATCCACCACCAACACCTCAGTCTTATCCGGATTCAGTCTCAACCAGCTTGAGCTCATCCAGTCTTTACTCTCAGAGAGGCAACTATTTAGGACAGAGATCGCATCAACCTGTCCGGGCACAAAGGACATATACAGCTGAGTAGCATCTGCATAGCAGTGAAAATTCAAGCTGTATCACCTGATGATATCTCCCAGTGGCAACATATACACTGCGAACAATATCAGTGCCAATATGGAGCCTTACAGCACCCCGCAGGACAGGGGGAGGGCATCAGAGGAGTAAATTCCAGTGACCACCCTCTGAGACCTGCCTACAAGGAAAGATCAAAACCATTTGAGGACTGTACCTGACAGTCCACAAAGAAACCGCAGGGTCTCCAAAAGCACCTCATGGTCCACAGTGTGAAAAGCTGTGGAGAGATCGAGAAGAACCAAGATGGTATGAGTCTTTCGATCTCTTACCATTAGGAGGTCATTTAATACCCGAACAAGGATGGTCTCCATGCTATACCTCTTCCTGAAACCAGACTGGAGAGCTTCATAAACATTGTGAGTTATCAAATGATTGTCCAGTTGCAACGCAACCAGCTTCTCAATAACCTTCCCCACAGAGGGAAGGTTAGAGACAGGTCAGTAGTTAGCTGGATTGACGGGATCCAAGGAGGGTTTTTTAAGGAGTGGGCAAATGACTGCCTCCTTTAAGGGGTCGAGAAAGATTCCCTTCTCCAAGTATCTTCATACAATTTCAGCTAGGATCGGGCAGATAACATCAACACATCCCACCAAAAGGGAGGTAGGGCCCAGATCCAAACTACAACAGGTTGGGCGCAAAGTCTGGACAATCTTCACAATGTCCATGAATTCCGGTTGGCTGAAATCTGTCCAGACAGACTGGGTGCTCATCATTTCCCATCAACCTCCACAGCCCCTCATGGAGAGAGCTGGGCCGATTCTGGACCTGATGCTGGCAACCTTATCGGCGAAAAACCGAGCTAGCTCATCACACTTAATTTGTGAAAAAGCTCTCCCGGACTGGAGACAGATTGAATTGCACAATCTGTTGACAGTTCGAAAATAACTTGGCAGAAGACATGAGGAGAAAGGACTGCTGTGTGACTGACCTTCTCTGCTGGGACTAAAGTAGAAGAACTTTTGTATTTGACCTTTAATTTAGGGTAAAAAAACTAACATACAAAAAAAAAAAGTGTGTGTTTGGGTTAACTGAACTGAATGGGTGTCTGAAGAGTTATCTAGGTGTAAATCTCAGGTGGCTGAAAGGACTTAACTGCTGTGATGTTTAAATTACTTGTAGAAAGATCTGGTAAGTAAGGGGAGTAGCTTAGCTAGAAGGAAGCTACATTTAAAGACTGTCTTAGAAAGTTTCTGCTAATAGCTTGGCGAAGACACCAGGAGAAAGGACTGCTGTGTGACTGAACTTCTCTGCTGGGACTATATTGCCTCCTTCCTCCCTCCACCCCCCACCCAAAGCTAGTTCTATTTTTATAGGCACAGAATTTGACTGACAACAGGAACTTCCTGTTTAGGGGCAGGAAGTGACTGATCACAGAACCACCAAGGACCCACCATCCTAGAAGGGCAAGAGTAGCTCTCCGGACCCCTCTAGCTGCTGGAGGTCTGCCTCTGAGCAAGTGCCATGAGCTTCTGAAGAAGGACTGGTTGGTCCGAAAGCTAGAGCACTTTGTTCTTGTTGTTACATCTATGTTGGTCCATTAAAAGGCATCAAATAATTTGCTTCTGGATCCAAGGACTGGAGGAAGGCGGATGTGATTCCCCTTCACAAAAGTGGGTCAAAGACAGAGGCAGGAAACTACAGACCTGTCAGTCTGACCTCTGTGGCAGGGAAAGTGATGGAGTCACTTCTGAAGGAAAGAATAGTCGAGTATCTAGAGACCAGTGGAGCACAGGACCCAAGGCAGCATGGGTTCACAGCGGGAAGGTCATGTCAGACTAATCTAATAGATTTCTTTGACTGGTGACCAAAGTAATAGACCAGGGAGGGCTGTGGACATGGCCTACCTAGACTTTAGCAAGGCATTTGACACAGTCCCACACAAAGATTAATAGTCAAATTAACCAGCCTGGAAGTGGGACCCAGGGTGGTAGCCTGGGTAAAACATTGGCTGGACAACAGGACACAGAAGGTAATTGTAAATGGAGTTCATTCTGAAGAAAGGGGGGTTACTAGTGGGGTACAACAGGGTTCAGTATTGGGTCCAGTCCTTTTTAATGTCTTCATCAGTGACATTGCAGAGGGACTGGAAGGAAAAGTATGCCTTTTTGCAGATGACACAAAAATCTGCAACAGGGTTGATACACAAGGAGGCGTGGAAAGGATGAAAAGGGACTTGGCAAGGTTGGAGGAATGGTCAGAAGTATGGCAGCTAGGATTCAATGCAAAGAAGTGCAAAATAATGCACCTGGGAAACAAGAACCCAGGGGAAGAATACACAATGGGTGGGCGGTAGTAACAACAACAAAAAAGGAAAAGGACCTGGGGATAATCATATCAGATGACCTTAAGGTTAGCAAGCAATGTGAGAAGGCAGTAGGGAGGGCTGGAGGTATACTGGGATGTTTAGGAGAGGCATCAGCAGCAGAAAACAGGAAGTTGTTATCCTCTGTACAGACAGTTGGTGAGACCTCATCTGAGTACTGTGTCCAGTTCTGAGACCCCATCTCCACAAGGACATAGACAGGATAGAGGCAGTCCAGAGGAGGGCACTAAAATGGTGCAGAGTCTGCAAGAGAAGCCGTATGAGGAGAGACTAAAGGAGCTTAATATGTATACCCTTGAAGAAAGAAGGAGAGGGGGACATGATAGAAACTTTTAAGTACCTCAGTGGAATCAACAAAGTCCAAGAGGTAGCATTTTTCAGAAAAAGAGACTTGCAAGAACAAGGGGACACAATTTAAAGATAGAAGAGGGCGTTCAGGTGCAATGTGAGGAAGTATTATTTCACAGAGAGGGTAGTGGATGCATGGAACAGCCTCCCTGAGGAGGTTGGGGTCTAAAACTATGGCTGAATTCAAGAATGCATGGGACAGACATAAGGCAGTTCTTGTGGGAGGTAGGAAGAAATAGGCTGTTGGTTAGCTAGGATCTGCGGCCTATCCTGTAGGTAGGGAAATGGGCAGACTAGATGGGCCTAGCGGTCCTTATCTGCCGTTAAAGTCTATGAGTTGAGCCGGTCCATTCTACGCAGCAGAAATCTCCCTGGACTGGAACTCTGCCTTTTTACAGGTGATTTCTGATAGATAACCTTGATAATGTTCCATCAGTCTAAGCCTGTCAAGATCCAGACCGAATTTCCACCATGCTCTCTCCAGCCTTTGACCAATCTGCCTCAGCTCCTTCAAGGACCCGTCATACCAAGGGGACCTTGGGTGAAAGTGAGTGGTTGAACCACGAACAGGAGCAATCAAGGCACTTCCTGCCCCTTCTGGACTGGATCATGTCGAATCGTCCAGAGGATCTCCTCAGTAGAGACCCTACCCGACGCCATCTCTGACCACTCTCCTGTTCTTTGTATATGGAATATCCCTTCCCCTAAGGTCCCCCACAAAATCATCCAGGTTCGAAACTTTGCCAGATTTAACACAGACCTGTTCATGGAGGAACTAAGGCTCACGGACTAGACAGAAGTCCACAGAGCACTGGACCCCTCCTCTGCTGTTGCCGCATTCCACAGCATCTTTGTGGATCTACAAGACAGTCATGCCCCTATCACTAGGCTTAGGGTCCGTGGGACAGCCACTCAGTGGCTGCATGGGGGTCTCCTCTCCCTTATGCGAGCAAGAGACAAGTGCTGGGCTTGGTTCAAACGTTCACACGATACTGCCCTGTTTCAGCAATACAGAAAACTCAGAAATGAGTGCAAGAAAACGATCAGGGGGGCAAAAAGCGACTTCTGTAAGGCCACCCTTCTCAGCTCTGCAAAAGACCCCAGACGGTTCTGGAGAACCATCCAAACACTGGTCAGTGGTCACTCCAACTCCGGGATCACTGACATGCTCATCGGAGGTGCTCCTGCAACAATCCTCACATGATTGCCAATGCACTAAATTCCCATTTCACAGACCTCCCTTCCATCCTCCCACTCGGGTCTGCAGCCCGGAATTCAAACTGCTCTGCCTCCACAACCCAGCGAGAGTCTGGTCTGCCCCACCTCCATTCCACCTAAGGGTGGTATCGGTAATCGAGGTGCAGTCTCTTCTTCAAGGCCTCTCCCAGAATGCAAGCCCTGGCCTTGATAACCTGAAGCTCAAGCTCCTCAAACTAGGCGCCCCCCTTATAGCCTCCCCGGTGGCCCACATCTTCAACCTATCCCTTACCCAGGGTCAGATCCCTGATATCTGGAAGGTTGCCAAGGTCATCCCTGTCCCTAAGCAGGGTGACCCAAAATCTGGATAACTACCATCCCATAGCCATCCTCTCGGCTGTCAGCAAGCTCCTGGAAAAGGTGGTAGCCCAACAACTTTCGGAGTATATCCACTCCCATGGACTGCTGTCCCCTGCCCAACACGGCTTTCGTAAAGGGCACAGCACTACCATGGCTTTCATCTCTGTCTCTTCCAGCATCAGAGCTGCAATGGATCTGGGACAACTCTCAAGTGCTGTGTCAATTGACTTATCCAAGGCCTTCGACCTCATTGACCACGACCTGCTTGCCTCGCAGATGAGGTCCCTTGGTTTGTCCCCCTTTGCTCTAAACTGGCTCTCTGACTATCTGAATGGCAGAAAACAACTAACTAAATTCAACAAAGTCCTCTCTGCCCCCCTGCCTGTAACCTCTGGTGTCCCACAGGGCTCTGTGCTGGGTCCCCTACTCTTTTCCCTGTTTATTAACAATCTCCCCGCTGTGGTCACCAGTTGCCGAGTTACCATGTATGCGGATGACCTGGTTTTCCTGGCCCACTCCTGTGATTCAGCCACTCTAAACTGTCACTTATCAGAGGACCTCCGGAACATCCAGGCATGGCTCTCCAACCATAAACTGGTCCTTAACCAAAAAAAACCCAGGCCATGCTATTCGGCTCCTCTGCCAAAATTCGGGCCTCTTCAACTCCCCTGCATATCAACTATGAAGATGGCACCCTCTTCCTACTGTGACCTCCTTAAATATCTTGGAGGACGCTGATCCCCAACTGGACTTGGTAAGTCACATCCATAATGCCTGCAGGGTAAACCATAAGCTGGGGCTGGCCTACAGGCTCAGTACAACCTCACCCCCATGGCTCGTCTAGCTCTTGCCAAGGAGTATTACTTCCCCTCCTCAGCTATGGCTCCCTCATATTTGCTCATACTTCCAAGGCCCTCCTAAACAAATGGAGCATGACGTACAACAATATCTGTCGGTTTGCCCTGGCCACTCCCCACCTTACCCATCACTGTGAACTCTATGAGAAGCTTGGTTGGCTATCCCGGTCAATCACCTTAACTTTAGTACTGGATTTCGCAGTATCAAAGTAATCAGCTCGGCACCCTCCGGGACTGGCGGTTCTCGCCCCTGCTGACCTCTTCCCTACCACTGAGATCCCAGGGCCCCGGCCTACTAAATGTACCTACCACTCAAGCACCATCATGGGGGACCAGAGCTTTGCTGTTCATGCTCCCAGGCTTTGGAACTTCCTTCCTGAAAGTGTCCGCACTGCCCATCCTCACAAGCTTTTCCGGACCTCCCTGTGGGAATATCTTAAGCTGGTCTCTCGCTGCGAATGCCTAAAGCCTCCTTAGCACATAGCTCCCGGTGCCCACTGGAATGCTGGCTTCACCACTCTCACGCTGCTACCTTATCCCTCTCCCTACCTTACTGACTGACTCTATGGTGCTCCTACGCTCATGATTCTTTACATGCCCTGCTGGTCATTGTGTTTATTTCTAATTTGTATCTTGCCCCCAGCATTAGAAACTGGGTGTACTTTCCATTCAAATGTAAAACTGTAAAACTGTCTTTCTCTCCTGCTGTTGTATTTAATGTACTCGTTATACTCTATTGCTGTATTGTTGTACCTGTTATACCCTATTATACTCTCCCTGGTCATTCCTGAACATAGGCATAAAACTTGTCTAGTGTACCTACCCGGTTAACAAAAACTAAATAAATAAATAAAAAAGTCCAGGGCATCTCCCACTGCCTTATTATAGGCTAGTACAAGGTCCCCAGTACTTCAGCTTTCCCAGCAATCTCGATTGGTCCAGCACCGCCGATAGACCAACTGGGGTAACTCCCCTCAAGAGGTGGTACCGGACCATCTCAGAAGGGGTAGGTCCATTTCAGGGGGGCCCCCAAAACTGAACCCTGTGGTGTGATGGAACAACCTCCTCCCCCTACTATTAAGAACTTTTTTTTCCTCCTTCTGTTCCGTAATCCTTCTCCCCTACTCCTTTTGAGGAGCTTCTTCTGTAGCTAGCCCCTGTTTCTCAGCCCTTCCCCATACATTGCTTGTGAACACGTGCAACTTCCATGACTATATATAATATGAACTACAGTGCATCTGTTTTCACTGTATTTTTTTTTCTTGTTTTTGGATCCATGCTTATTTTTTGTATCTATCAGTTTTGATAATAACTGCTTCTGTTCTTTTTATGTACTCCTTGCACCATGTTAGTCTCCATAAATATCAATGTCTGTATAATTTCTGCTTACGTTTGTATTGTTTACTCTGCCCAGGACCATCTTGGAAATGAACTTGCTCAACGATGACATTGCCTGACTAAATACAGTTTTTGATTGATTGATTTGATTGATTGAGGAGTGGTTTGTTACATAACTAATGTTAAACAGTCCTGTACTGCCAAGCTATTTGTTCTCTATTAGTGCTACTAAAACAAGCATTTGTCAATGCTGAAAGTTTGCTTGCTGGCATTGGAAGTGGTAGTGTAGGAGCTGGTCCATTCCACTGGAATGGGGGTGTCAAACAGACGAGGCATACTGATGAGTCCTGGTAGGACGAAACACGTGTCTATGTCATCTGTTAGCACCCTTTGCAAACTGTGTGAGAGGCCTTTAGGCACCATGCAATTCTGCTTAAAATTGAACCAGCATAACATTCTGTGGTGATTTGTATATGCAGCCCATGATGCTTTGCATTGTGTGGGCATGTGCGATTTTGTATTTTTTTAGGAGTTACAGAGCTGCATACTAGGAACGGCAGTGAAGTATTGAACTGAAGCCAAGCCGGTTTCCACCCTGCAGATACTGACAGCAATTGGGGTGTGCCTTTGGGTCGTCAGGCATAACGGCCATGCCATTTCACCACACCCTACCCTGCAGACACTAACAAGTGTCACGGTGTGCCTTGGGGTCTTTGGCCCTTATGCGCACCCCATTCCATCAGGAAATATGGTGAGATGGGTGTGGTATAGGAGAATGGGGTGAACTTTGGGGCCGAAGAGTCCAAGGCACACTTCGATGCCTCTCACTGGCTGCAGGGTGCGGTTGGGAGTGGAATGGTATGAGCATTGTAGGCAACAATCCCAAGTCACAGCCCTGATGCCTGCTATTCTGTACAGGGTGGGGCGTTATGGCTGGAAACTCTAAACGCCTCAGGCATTCGTTGGTATTTTCACTCCAAATTTTCAACATGTTTTTTTTTGTGACCCCCACCTCACGAACAGTGGCAATATCAGTTTGTTAGCTGAAAGCTGCTTTTGCACAGTGACTACGGCATTTGGCACCACAGGTGCAAAAACACATTCCGAACAGGATGTGAAAAGTGACAGCGGTACTGTTCATGGGGAGGTGTAAAAACTGGCAATATTGAAAATCTGCTGTGAAAATATTAAAAAAACTGGTAAAGTCACAAGCGTGCATAGAAACTGTGCAACGCACACATGTAATGTAACTAGTTTGGGGATTTTTTTTACAGCAGATTGTTAACACAGGCATTTTGGGACCTCTGATCATGAAGAGTGTCACTGTGATTTTTTTTATCTATCCCGAACAATGATTCCAACAGTGACCACGCATTTCTGTGCTGAAAGTGTGAACACACATTTCGGCCATGTTGTATAAAATGACAGCTGTACTGTTCATAAGGAAGTGTGGAAAAATGCCACTGGTGAAAATCTGGACTGAAAATATTACAAATTCATGAACTTTCGAGGGTGCGTGGAAACTGCGCAATGCTCACTCATAACACAGTCATTTTATGGAGTTTTGTCACCAAATTTTCAAAGTAGCCATTTTAAGACCTCTGCTCATGACCAGTGTCACTGTGATTTTCTTAGTCTGTCCCAAACATTGATTGTGCACACCGACTGCGCCATTGTGCGCTACATGCATGGAAACACATTTTGGGCGACGTGAAAAATTACAGCTGTACTTCTCATAAGGAGGTGTGGTAAAATGACAATGTAGAAAATCAGGAGTGCAAATATAAAAAATTTGTGAACTCACGAGCGGGCGTTGGAAGTGCGCAATGCACACTTGTAAAACAGTCATTTTTAGGAATTTTTTTCACCAAATTTTTAGCATAGCCATTTTAAGACATCTGCTCATGAACGCTTTTACTGTGATTATCTTAATGTGTTCCATACATTGATTTCGCACACCGACTGCACCGTTGTGCGTTACATGCGCGGAAACACATTTTGAGTGAGATGTGAAAAATGACAGATGTACTGCTCATAAGGAGATGTGTTAAAATGGTAATGTTGAAAATCTGTAGTGTGAACATTAAAAATTTGCGAACTTACGCGCATGCATAGGAACTGTGCAACTAATGCTCGTAAAACAATAATTTTAAGGAATTTTTATACCAAATTTTCAACATAGGCTTTCTGAGAGCCAACCTCATGAACACTGGCACTGTCATTCTGTTAATCAGTCCCAAAAGGTGATTCTGCACAGTGACCATGAAATCACCCTTTGGGCCCAATTAACACCATGACAGTGACAGAATTCATGAGGAGGGGTCCCAAAAACCCCATGTTGAAAATTTGGTGCAAAAATTCCAAAAAATGCTTGAGATATGCATCAAAGTTGAAAAACCCTATCTATTACATTATACAGCTTACCATTATTTCCTCAGTTCGCGGTCGGCTTTGAAGTGTGCAGACGTGTTCCTAGTCCACTGAAGATTGTGGTGCTGGAGTCTGGAGGTAACACGGGTGAGGGGGCTGTGGGAGGCAGGGCGCGGTGGGGAGGGGCCAACAAGGCTGCGAGGACCCTTTTTTCTTTCAGGGACTTTTTTTTAAAGGAGGATGACGGGATGTTTGCCATGCTGGGAGCCCCCGTTGGCCATAACAGTTTCTGTCACGCTGGGTTGAGCTCCCAGCATGGCACCTGGAAACATTTTGGGGGTGGCCTGGGGATGTGGAGCAGATGGGGGATTTGGCACCCTGGCGGCCATTACATTGTTTGCCACACTGGGGTGGGCTCCCAGCGTGGCACCGGGAAGCTTGTTTTTTTGGGGGGGCCTGAAGCTGATGGGATTGGGCACCTCGTTGACCATACAGCTTGTGCATCAGGGGGAGTGCACATCAGCATGCAAAATGCAGTGCTTGCATGCCTGCATGCATGGGGGGGAGAGCTCTGCTCACTGAAGCAGAGCTCTCCCTTTCAACTGTATGCCACTGCATCCAGAATCTCAGATGATGGCACTATGTTTCTTGCACATGCATGCAAGCAAACATAAAAAGGAGCTTCTAGCTTGCCTGCTAGCTCACCCCTCTGACCATTGAACTCTTACTCAATCCATCACCCGCATGTGTAAAGGGAGAATTGATTTATCCCTGGTGAATAGTTGACCAATTTGTGATTCTCCTTTGGGTTACAAATTGTAGCCTTGCTTGATCCCTTCTTGTTGGAAAGTTGCAGATTTCTCAATATGTGTAGTGAAGTGATGGCTGATTAAACATGTCTTATGTCTTTTCAGGTGCCAGAAACCTTTGAAGATGTTGCAGTCACCTTTTCAGATGAGGAGTGGAAGATGTTAAGCAAACAAGAGAAGGAGCTTCATAAGGAAGTGATGGTGCAGAATTATGAAACCATGGTTTCAGTAGGTAAGGATAGTCACCGTCTGGGAAGAAGGACCTTTATTCTGAGAGGGGTGGTCTTACTTTTAACATACCAAGCCTAAAAAAATAGAAACAGAATTTGTTAGCAGAAAAGGATTGCTTGGCCCACGCAGTCTATCCACATGGTCCCTGCCTAGTTTGTTTCTGCAGACTCTAACTAGTCTCCAGCGACCCTGTCACCTCCCTTCCTCTTTACTAACATACCTCCATGTTTATCACATGCATACTTGAAGGCACATACTGTTTTGTCCTCTGCCTTGTCCGCTGGCATCTGTTCCAGATGTCCATCATTATTTCAGTGAAGTAATACTTCCTTGCATTGCTCTGAAACTTCTCCCCCTCCAGCTACATCACATTTCCTCTGGTCTTGGTGCTCTTTTTCATGTGAAAGAGACTCCCTTCATGTACCCTTTTCACTACTCTGAGGTACTTGTAGGTCTCTATCATGTACCTTTCGTTCTCCTGTCTTCCAGGGTGTAAATGTTGTGGTCCCTCAGTCTCATTTCATAAGGCTTATGATGCAGCTCCTGCATCATATTAGTTGTTTTCTCTGGACTACTTCCACTCTGTTGATGTCTTTCTGAGGTTCAGCCTCCTGAACTGCACACAGTACTCCAGGTGGGTTTTATAAGAGAGCGATGCAGTGGCAACACCACCTCCCTCCTCCAGTTGGAGAGACATCTCTGTATGCATCTTAGTATCCCACTGGCCCTACCCACTACTTTATCACACTGCACTGCCTCTTCCAGGTAATTAGATATGATAACCCAAGGTCCAGAGGGATGGGAAGAAGATCCTGTGGATTGCTAGGACAGGACAGAAAGCTAGATATCATTGTCCACCTGGGGACTAATGACCTCAATGGGGACAGAGCTGGGATATTGTAGGGGGAGTTTGGGGAGCTGGGAAGGGGACGTTGATAGGTAGCTCACTCAGTGGCTTTCTCTGAGGTGCTTCATGTCTGTGACAGGATACAGGAGAGGGATCTGCACACCAGGAGCTTCAACTCATGGCTGAAGGGATGATACAATGTGGAAGGGTTCCACTACATTGTGGACTGGAATCCCATCTGGGAGGATAAGGGCCTATACAGGGGTGATGTACTGCATCCATCCAGAAGGAGACACACAATCCTCAGTGGATGGCTTAAATATTACTTTGATGAACATTATTTAAACTAGCAAAGGGAGGTGGTGGAAGGAATCGGGGAATCAGAAACTGCCCTCCCCCACACACACACACACTGAAGTGGAGTGTAAGGAGAGCCCGAGGGGAGAGGACTCGCCCAGGGTGCAAATCAACAAAAGAAGCAGGGTGGTAGAGATAAGGAGGGAAAGGAATGGGAACATTAAAAAGAGAGGTGGGAGGAGAGAGAGCAAAAAGAAAAAGGGGGGACAATGAGTGTAGTGGAAACAGCATCTGGAAGGCCATGTGTGTGAATGCTAGAAGTCTAGGGAATAAGATTCTCGACCTACAGGCCATCATGGCAGAGGCCAACTGTGATCATTATTAAGTCACAGTGCACTGAAAACCATGACTGGAACATGGTCATACTGGGCTATACTCTGTTCAGGAAGGACCAGGTGGGAAGGAAGGGGTGTACTTTGTGTGAGAGAAAGCATAAAAGGCATGGAGACACAGGGATTACAGGGGGAGGCTGAGATACTGTGGGTCACCCTGAAGATGGGGAATGGGCTACTTTTCACACTGGAGTGATCTATGGACTAGCAGCACGGAGAGAGGAATTAGATAAGGTGCTGTTGGAAGCCACTGGCACAGGGAATACAGGGGGATGCTGAGGTACTGTGTGTCACCCTAAAGATGGGGAATAGAGCTAATATTTGGACTGGAGTGATCTACAGACCAGCAGCACAGAGAGAGGAATTAGAGAAGATACTTGTGAAAGCCATTGGCAAGATGGCAGAAAAGGGGTAGGTCCTGCTGGTGGGGGACTTCAACCTGCCAAATGTGGATTGGAGCCTCACAGCAGCAGCTTCAGCTAGAAGCAGAGACATTATAGACTCTTTGCAGGTGGCATTCTTCAGGCAAATAGACAGGGAACCCACTTGTTTTTAACACAACTGCTGTTTCTATGACTCCCCCTGACAGCCCCCCCCAGCTCCATCCCCTGGAATTACTGGGGCTTACCTTATGCCTGGCCTGAAAGCGGTGCCTGCGGGGAGTTGGGCGTCATCCTGCCATAGGGGATTTTTCTCCTTTTTTCACCCCTTTGCACCTCCGCACCCTGTAATGGGTGCAGCAACTGTCTCCACCTCCGTGGGGGCAACCAAGCACCTGGGCGCAGGTGAGCGCCCCCCCAGCTATGCATTTCACAGCACAGACCCCCCCATACTGAGTAAGGAGAGCTGTGACGCTCAATCCTTGCCTCCCCTTCCGGCCTCCGAGTGACTGAAGTCCGTTCCCGAACCTGGGTCGCCAGCGTGGCACAAGGTGTGGTGTCCAGCACCTCAACCCTCAGCGCCACCAGGCTGGTGACAGGGAACCCACTTGTGAAGGGGCAGTACTGGACCTGGTACTCACTAACAAGGACAGTGTTGCAGACATCATGGTGGGAAGCCACTTACAGACTAGTGATCACTGTACAGTGTGATTCAATATAAGAACAGCTGTCAAATCGAACCACACACAGGCATGGGTCCTGGACTTCAGGAAGACAGTTTTTAAAAAGGTGGGTGAAAGCCTCAGGGGTGACTTAGTGGGAGAGTGACCTAGTGGGGTGGAGGAACAGTGGATCAAGGTAAAAGGAGAATAGTAAAGCAACAGACCTCTGCATCACACAAGTGAGCAAATGCAAGAGGTAAAGGGACTGCTATTGTTCTTAAAAGAGATGGCTGAAAAGGTAGAAGCTAAAAGGGTAGTATTCAGATGGTATAAGGAGATGCAGACGGAGGAAGACAGGGAAGTGTATCGGGGAAACAGAGGGATGCAGGGAAAGCAGTAAGGAGTGCAAAGATACAAAGGCATAAACTGAAAGAGGATAGCTCAGGAGGTAACAAAAGGATGCAGGTTGATTTTAGGTATGTAAGGAAAAAGGAAGACCTGGGTGGGATTGTAAGGTTATAAATGGAAGGGGGACTGTGCAGAGGGGGCAGAAAAGGCAGCTATCCTGAACAAATACTTTTGTTTAGTGTTCACAGAGGAAGGAGAAGGGGTGGGGCCACAAATAAGTAACAAAACTTTGGAAGGAGGGAGGTGGACACTTGTCTTTTTTTCTTGGTAAGAGTCTGGAAGAGACTTGCTAATCTGAAGGTGGATAAATCAATGGGACCAGATGGGATGCATCCAAGGGTATTAAGGAAGCTCAGAGAAATACTGGCTCTCCTCTCTGACAGTTCTGTTTAACAGCTGACTGGATACTGGAGTGGTTCCTGAGGATTGGAGGAGGGTGGATGTAACCCCACTACACAAAAGTGGAAGCAGGGAGGAGGCTGGTAATTAAAGGTCAGTCAGCCTGACATCGGTGGTGGGAAAGTTAATGGAATCATCACTGAAGGAAAGATTGTGGAATATCTTGAATTCCATGGGTTACAACATCTGAGACAGCATGGTTTCACAGGAGAAGGTCTTGTCGAAAGAATCTGATAGATTTCTTTGACTGGATGACCAAGGAACTAGATCAGGGTAAAGCAATGGATGTGGCCTACCTAGATTTCAGTGAGGCAGTCAAAGCTGTTCCACATATGAGACTAGTAAGCAAGATGGGTAGCTTAGGAATGGGTCCAAAGGTGGTAAACTGGATAAGAAATTGGTTAGGGATAGGGACAGAGAGTGGAGTAAATGGAGTTCACTCCAAAGAAGGCAGGTGCCTCATGGATCAGTGTTGGGACCAGTCCTCTTTAATGTCTTTATAAGTGGCATTTCAGAGGAACTGGGGGAGGACTACCTCTTTATGGATGATACCAAAATCTACAGTAGGGTGGAAAGGATGAGCAGAGACCTGAGAAACCTAGAGGAGCAGTTAAGGGCATGGCAGCTGGCTTTAATGCAAAAAGTGCAAATAAGCACTTAGGGACAGTAGCCTGGGGCAGAGTACAAAATGGGTGAAACATAGAAACTTAGTATTTGAAGGTAATGAATACTACTTGGTCCATCAATCTACATTTCTCCTACCTACACTGTTACCACAAACCGTGCCCAATCTATAGTTCCTTCTCCTCCCTCCTCCTTCCTTCTCCTATGATTCCCAGGGCTAATCCCATGCATTCTTGACACCACCACTGTTTCTGCCCCCACCACCATCACTGGATGGCTGTTGTTGAGTGATGGATTCCTAAGACAGCCTTCCAGCAGAAGTGAGATGAAAAACAGTGGTGCAGTTTAGGAATGTATAGGATAAGCATAAAGGAATCACATTGGAAAGTACGAGGGGGAGGGAGAAGGAGCTGAAGATTGTGCATGGTCTGTGGTGCTAGTGTAGGTAGGGAGACATGGGCAGAATGCATGGGCCAAGCAGTCTTTATCTGCATTCAAACTCTATCTTTCTGGCATTGACGACCACGAGGCAGCAAAAAGAGCCCTGGGGTTATCATATCGAATGACCTAAAGGTGGCCAGGCAATGTGAGAAGGCAGTAGGGAGGGTGAGTAGCATGATGGGGTGCATAGGGAGGGATATCACCAGCAGAAAGAGGGAGGTGGTATTGCCTGTGTAGAGATCACTGGTGAGATCCCACGTAGACTCTTGTGTCCAGTTCTGGTGACCACATGTTTGGAAGAACATAGAAAGAGTGTATACAGTCCAGAAGAGTGCAACTAAAATAGTGTAATGTCTGTATCAAAAGCCCTACGAGGAGAGTCTGGCTGGGCCGGTGTGGCAAGGCCCAGGCCAAATGGAGACAAATTCGGATACAGTCTGTTTTGGGCTAGATACAGTTTCCAGCAAGCAGAACACAGTTCACATAGTGGGGAACCAAATCACGACCCACTAACAACTCACAGCACATTTACATGTAAGGAAGTTCTACTGTACCAGGCAAAACGCTCTCCGGTCATGATCGCAAAGTCTCTGCACAAAGCAGGGATTCATAAGCAGCTGGAAATCCTGACAGGCCAATAGCATTCAGCAATATCTTTAGTCTTCAGGTATGAGCCTGGTAAAAATCAGTGGCTTACTTGCTCTCCCAAACTTGGATTTAGTCCGAAATAATTCTCTTCTCTCCCTTTCAGGGGCAGTAGGCAGACATGAAGGCCAAAACTCAGGCCTTTCCACAGAGACTGTCTCGAGCTGTTGCTTCTTCAACTCCCAACTTAGATCAGACTCAGCTGCCAGCAAGCCTGGGCCTTTTCCCAGAATCCAAAAGGCTTGGTTGGCTGATCTGTCTGTCTGTCTGTCTGTCTGTCAGTCACAAGAAAGGCTCCCCCTTCAGGTGCAAAAAGGCGCCAAAAGCCCAAAACTACAATTCCTACCAATTTTGACTCCAGACAGCTCCTGTAGTCCGGCTCCATTTTAGGTCCCACCAGTACTGATTGGTCCAGTTTGGCAGTCCAGGACCAAGATAATGGAGATAAACGAAACAGTCCTTGCTGCAAAGAAGGCAGGTTAGACAAACTACATCATCATTACCACTCTAAATGATTTTCAGCAAATAGTTACATCGTTCGACAGAGCTCCCTCTCAGATTACTTATGACTGCAATCCAGGTAACTCTTAAAGAGACATTACACAGAGGCTATACAGACAGTCTCTGGCAATCACATTTAAACTGCTAAAACGCAGGACACCAGCCTGGCAGTGAGCAGTTAGGCACGCTCAAGGAAGACTTTTCGGGAACCCCCATTTGTAGGGGGGGTTACACCTGGAACAGCCTTCCAATGGACACGAGGGCAAAAAGTGGTGGGGTTCAAGAATGCATGGATAAGCACAAGGAATCTTAGTTGAAAGAAAGGAGGGAGGGAGGGAGGGAGAGAAAGCTGTAAATCAGGCACGGTCTGCAGTAATGGTGTAGGTAAGGAGAAATGGGCAGACTGGATTGATCAAGCAGTCATTATCCACTATCAAATTCTCTGTTTCTTGTATGATTTTTGAAAACTGAAGCAGTATGTAAAGTACATTGAGCTTACCCCTCTTATGACACTGTGTCGTTGTTGACGAGCAGTAAGACTTTGCAGGAGATGGAAGCTGTTAAAGCTCATCTGTGTTTGTAAAACTGTACACAAATAGTGGTTAATTTAATTGAAAGAGAAATTAAATGTGCCGGGTCCCTCACATTCTGAAGTCAATGAAGAGATCTTCCATAAGAGGTAATGAGCTTACCTTTTGATAAGTCCACAGGTATTAGTATGTGAACTATCTATAAATTAAATCAAGGCTGCAGCATTTTCATGGAATCTTGAGACAGAAATGGGTGTCATTGAGGGGAACGCTTGCATAACATATAGCTTGCCCATCCCATCCAGGACGTCAGTTTTGACTCAAGAGTTCATGAACTGGTTATGGTATAAAAAATCTACACTACCTTACAAGATCATGTCATGTGACCCTGGTGCTGTGTGACCTGCACTGGCTGTCAATGAAATTGAGAATCTCCTTCAAGGTTTTCTCACCTATAAAGCCCTATACAGTCTGGGTCCTAGCTATTTGAGCAATCTCCTGACTTCCTACTACTATCCTCACCCTCACCGATCCTCTGAGAAAGGACACCTAGCAATTCCCAGGGTGCAGCTAAAAACATCTGGGGGCAGAAAAAAAAAATCAGAAAGCACAGCGCAAAGGTTTATGCCATGTTTTGCGATTGTACATGTGTAAAATCTTTTTTTAATTTAATCAACTTTATTATTTTAGAAAAAACACAAACCAAGCACAGAACAATAATAGAGAAGCACTGAACAAGGAGTACAAACATTCCCCCTGACCCTCCCCACACACCTTACCCCACCCCAATGGAGTGTGGTATAGCCACCTGACAAAATTAGCTCAGAACTATTACATGTAACAAGAAACCCATATTACAGGAACCTGTGTGGAAACCAGAGGTAGCTCAAAGGAAATCAAGTCAAATAAAGAACATGAAGTTTGCCCTATTTCTTATAAAAAAAGAGCAAACGATGGTGGAGACTGGCAATCAGACGCCAGTCCGGAGAGAAAGGGAAAGCTAATGTAGCCATTTGCAATATGAATGTGCGATTGGTCCAGCCAGTGTCTGAGGACCAGTTTTTGACTGCCAAAGAAATGAGAGCCTTATGGTATTTCCTTTCTTTGACCGGGATCTGGAAGAAATCACCAACAATGCATACTTTGGGGAAAAGAGGTTTGCCAACCCCAGGAGGGGCCAAGCTGCTCCTCAGTCTGCACCCACGGGAAGATATCTTACAGGACCAAAACATACAGCAGGGTTCCATCCGCTTGCCACATCTGGTACAGGTGGGAGAGAGGCGCACCCATCTTAGCCAGTCTAACAGCAGTGTAATACATATTATTTAGAATATGGTAGTGGGTAAATCCTAACCAATCTTGTGTTAAGTAGATATAGAGATCTTTCCAAAGACGTGACCAGTTAAAGCTGAAGTCTGGCATCAAAGATTCTCATACATTGAACCAATTGGGGAAGAGGAATGGAAGTAGTAAGCAACCACAAGTATCAACCAGAGGTGCTGTGGGGTTTGAGGTGAAATCTTGAATCTGGTAAGGAGGTCACTAAGTTCAGAAGGTTTCAGGACAGGGCCAAATTGTTGTAGTATCAGATGCCACAACTGGTAAATTTGAAAATGCTCATTGGGCCCAAGCGGAATTTCTCTAGTAACTCCAGAGAAGTAAGAAGGAAGTCTGGGAGTAGATGTCCACACTGTAATTTCCTGAAGATTAGAAAGCCGTCCCTGGAGTTAATGGGTGATCCCAACCTTAATGTTTGAGTTAGAAAGGATAGGTTGTGCTAAGTCTTTAGAGGGAAACATCTTCAGAGAGGTACAAATTTGTGAGAAGACCTTAACTGAGACACCGGTAGGGGAAGAGGCCAATGATCCAGGAGAAATTTTTTTTTTTTGTAGTACTTTTTACCTGTGTGGCCTAATCAGTCTGCAAGTTTTCCACGTCCCAGCATCCATCAATCTCCGGCCACCGTCCAGTCCTGCCCCGACCCCAGTGAATCCCCCACCGCCATTTACTTCTGTGGCTTACCCCCCGCAGTGGGGCAGCAGGGAGTCCCCCTCATTCCCCACCGACACAGGACCCAGCATTAGGCAGTGGTGCCTCCAAGGCCAGGTAGTCCCTCAGACGGCCATCAAGCAGCTGTGATCGAGTGCCATGTTTTTCCCTTTTCAGCTTGCATGGGCTGGGACATGCAATGACGCCAATGGAGGGAATGCACACACATCAACTTGTGCGCCCCCCCGGCACCATGCCCCAAGCTCACCCCTACCCTGCAGTGCCAGTGCACCATCCCCAGCCTCCGCTAGAGGTCGCTAGTGTGCCGAAAGCTGGGAACCTCCTTCCCCCGGAGAACAGTCCACGGATGCGCAATCCCTCTCTGCCCCTGCCAACCCCTGGAGACCTGAGTCTGTTCCCGAACCTGAGTTGCCAGCATGGAGTGAGGTGTGGTGTCCGGTGCCTCAACCCTCAGCACCACTGGGCTGGCAGACTGGGAGAGATTTCTAAGGGTAGAAAAAAATTGCAGCAGGCGAGAGACTGTGAGCCGAGAACAAATGGGATTCTATCTGTAGCCAGATACGAGTATAGGCAGGTTCAGGTACAGCTTGAGGCGTGGAAAGCCATTTACCACACTTATAAAGATGGCTGGCCCAATAGTAGGATAAGAAGTTAGGTAGTCGGAATCCACCGGATTCTTTAGGGCGCTCCAGTTTAAGGTAAGATCACCTGGGAGATTTATCTAACCAAATAAAAGAGGTGATAAGTTAAATTAGGAGAGAGGGAGCAAGATATTAAGTATGTTTAAGGGATAGAAAAGTCTAGGAAAAATATTCATTTTAATAACGTTGATTCTACCCCATAGTGAGATTGGGAGGTCCTTACATCATGATAAATCATGCTGTATCACCACCAGTAGATCCTCTAGATTCAGTTTCATCATTAGAGAGGTATCGGTAGTTAGGAAGATTTCAAGATATTTTATGGCTCAAGAAGACTATTGCATACCAAAAAAAGTGAATTCCTGGCTACAGACAAGATGGTTAAGGGGATACATTTTGGTTTTATTGAGATTTAGTCTGTAGTTAGAATAGAAACATAGAATTTGATGGCAGATACGGACCACTTGGCCCACCCAGTCTGCCCATTTCCCTACCTAACGGATAAGCTGCAGATCCTAGTTAACCAGCAGCCTACTTTTTCCTACCCCAACCCCCTAGAATTGCCTTATGTCTGTCCCATGCATTCTTGAATTCCTTCACTGTTTTTGACTCCACAACCTCCTCCAGAAGGCTGTTCCTTGCATTCACAACCCTTTGTGAAAAATACTTTCACATTATCTCTGAGCCATCCCCCATTGTCAAACTGTGCCCCTTGTTCTTGCACACCTCTTTTCTGAAAGATGCCACCCTCTTGGACTTTGTTGATTCTCTTGAGGTACTTGAAAGTTTCTGTCATGTCCCCCCTCTCCCCCTTTCCTCAAGGGTATGTATATTAAGCTCCTTAAGTCTCTCTTCATATGTCTTCCGATGCAGACCCTGCACCATTTTAGTTGCCCTCCTCTGGACAGCCTCCATCCTGCCTATGTCCTTGGGGAGATGAGGTCTCCAGAACTGCACACAGTACTCCAGATGGGGTCTCACTAGCTGTCTGTACAGAGGGATAACAAATTCCTGTTTTCTACTGGTGATGCTTCTCCCTATGCATCCCAGTATCCCCCAGCCCTCCTTACTGTCTTCTCACATTGCTTGCCCTGCTTTAGTTCTTCTGCTATGACTACCCCCAGGTCCCTTTCCATTTTTGTTGTTGTTAATATCTCACACCCCATTGTGTGCTTTTCCCCTGGGTTTTTGTTTCCCAGGTACATTACTTTGCACTTCTTAGCACCGAATCTAAGCTGCCATACATTTCACAATTCCTCCTGCCTTGCCAAGTCCCTTCTTATTTTTTCCACCCCAGCTTGTGTATCAACCCTGTTGCAGATCTTTGTGTCATCTGCAAAGAGACATGATTTTCCTTCCAGTCCCTTTGCAATGTCACTTATAAAGATATTGAAGAGGACTGGTCTAGTATTGAACCCTGCGGTACCCCACTAGTAACCCCTTTCTTCAGAGTGGACTCCTTTTAATATTACCCTCTGTGTCCTGTTGACCAGCCGATTTTTTTACCCAAGCTACCATCTTGGGACCCACTCCAAGGCTGGCTAACCTGTATATTAATCTTTTGTGTGGGGCTGTGTCAATAACAACTAAATTGGTCAATCACTTTCAATGCCTCAGTAAGAGAGGAAGCCGGGTCAGAAAGGTGCAGTAAAATGTCATCTGCATACACCGAGAGAGATGGTGTCAAGTTGTCAGTGGGGATGCCTTGAATGTTAGGAGAAGATTTGAGATGCCAAATGAAAGGTTTGAGGTATAGATTAAAAAGAAAGGGGGAAGAGGGCAGCCGTGGTGTGTGCCAGTATGCAGGGAGAATGAGGAGGAAAAAATACCACTGCAGTAAATTAATGTGGAAGGAGAGGAATAGATCACTTTAAGCCACTGTAGAAATGAGGAGGGGAAGTCCATCTTCTGTAGGGTAAGCCATAGGAAAGACCAGTCAACTCTATCAGAAGCCTTTTCGGCGTTGAGAGAGAGATTAGGACCTTCGGTAAAGGGGAAGCTTGGGCTACTTGAAACAAGTGACAAATCTTACAAAAGTGATATGCAGAAGATCTGCCGGGAACAAAACCAACTTGTTCTGGACTGAGTAGCCCCAACCACACCTTCCTGATTCTAGTAGCTAGGATTTGGGCTAAGATTTTAATGTCATAGTTTAACAAGGAGATAGGCCAGTAGCTTGCAGGGTTAGAAGGAGGTTCATCTGGTTTAAGAAGGAGAACAATGGTGGCTTCCAGAAGTGAGGGGTCAAGAGATTCAGCTGAGGTCATGAATTGATAAAGACAAAGTAAGAAGGGGGACAAGACTTTAAGGAAAAGCTTGTAGAAGTTTGAAGGAAACCCGTCTTGTCTGGGAGCTTTATCTAGAGTTAAACTGGTAATGGCAGCTTCCACCTCTGTCAGGGAGATAGGAGTAGAAAGGAAGGCTCGATGGTGATCCAAGAGATGGGATAGTGGAGTGGATTCTAGGTAGGATGATATTTCTTCGGTGGTCGATGGGGATGGGCACCGTCCAAATAAGGTAGAACAGAAATTCTCAAAAACCATCTTAATGTCCCTGGGAAGCATCTTTATGGAGCCATCTGGGGCAGAGATAGAAAACATAACCCTTGAGGCCTCCAACTTCCATAGACTGAGAGCAAGCAGTCACCCTGCCTTCTCTCCCTGTTCGATATATTTGGATTGGGTCTTTAGAATGGAGTATTCAGCTTTCTCTTGTAGGAGAATAGAATAGAATATTTATCCCAAATGGACAATTGGGCCTGTGGAAAGTCCGAGGAAGAAATGGAGGAAGGAGATTGCTCCAGGGCACGTATTTCGGTGAGTATTGTTAAGGCTTCAACTTCTCTATGATGTTTCCAAGTGGAGGCTAAACTGATAAATTCACCCCGCAAAAAACATTTTAAGGCACACCATTCATAATCTCACCTCGTTACAGTATTCTGATTAGAGGTGATGAAGAAATGAGATTTGATATCTTGGAAACAACATGGTCATCCGTAAGAAGTTGAGTATTAAGTTTCCACCAAGTATCACATGTGTGAAATCTTGCTATTCACAGTCGGATACGGTGGTGAATATTACCAGGGTGGGGTAGTGCTACTCTTGTAAATCCACTGCCAACCCCACTAGCACTGCCCCGACATCCAGTCAGTAGAATGGCCCTGCAAAGAATAGCGTAGGTTTGCTAATTCCTACTCACTAAAGCATCCATGTAAATGAGCCCATTGGACATGCAAGCCGTTATGTGGCCATTTGCATGCCCATTATGGGTCCATTTACATAGGCTGTGGCAAGAGTTTAGTGTCCTCCCATCACTGATTCTTATGAAAGAGACAGTGACCAGTGATGTGGCATCACTATCACCAGGGAAATGTAAACATTTTTACTGGGCCCACGACGGGGAAGGGGGTTGACAACTGCAATACCTCCACCAACCACTAGGGTTGCACAGACTTACTGTAAGGTCTGGCTAAGCTGTATTTTCTCCACATAAGGGAACTCCACAAAGGGCCCTTACCTGGAGAGAATGGTTCATGAAGGGGACTGTGCTGATATGCATGTTCCCTCCCCCTCATTTGTATTGTGGCTCCCTCCACACTTTGCCCTGGTGCAAACCAAGTTTGTGCCTGCAAACAAGGCTTTTGTTGAGTCCCACTTAGTGCAAAACTTGGTTTGCCCTGTGTAAACCTGGTTTGGGCCAGGCAGCGTTTTGTGAATCTGCCCCTTGGTGATCGTGCATTTGTGGCAGCTGTGCCAGTCCTGTGGTATTTGCTTCCAATGTCCTTGAACGAAGCCCCCTCGCTGGAGGGACTAAATGCACATCTCTTCTGGGAAGTCTTTAGGATCTAATTCATATTGGTTTTACAAGTTTTAACTGCTGCTATTTTGATTCAATGTTGCCCTTAACTTGGTTATTACAGTAAGTTTCTTTGCAATATGTAATTAATCCACTGTTCACTGTCAGTATATTATAAAGTGCCTTAGGCCTCAGGGATAGAGTGCTCTATAAATGCAAAATTACTTACCCATGAATTAAATGGTGTATTATTATAAATCACTAACATGATTTCAGCCAATCAGCACGTACAACCACTGTACCTCTTATCCTACGTACACTGTGCTTTTGTGCAGTACCATTGGGGAAATAAAAGTGGTCCACCTTAGTGCTGGGGAGGAAGGCATAATACATTTTAATAAGTCTCCAATTTTGTTATAAATTACGCGAGCTAAATACCAGTAATTTTATAATGAGAAAATATTGCCTCTGAGGGGCTCTTCTTGTGAGGTTTATACTGACAGAACCACTCAGTTTTACGTCTTGTTTTTTTTTTGCCCAAACCTCAGGCTCAGAGTCTGATACCATAAGAGACAGCCCTCAGATGCCCTATTAACTTGTACCTCCTGGCATCTACAAATAAGCCCCATTCCTAATTTGAATGTTTTTTTTTTCATGGGCTATTAGTATATAACTCACTAGTACATTATGACCACTGTGTTTGTTTGCTTATAGTTCACTATTGGTATATAACTCAATGGTGTATTATGACCACTGAGCTTGTTTGGCTAAAGTTCGTTATTGGTACCTATTGCTAAGAGGGATGCCAGTAGGACACTGGGGATATTTGGTGAGAGTGCCAAATGTGATTGTCCTCGTGAGCACCAGTGACTTCAACAGCTATGAGGCCGTGGAGGTAAAAGCTAATTTCTGGATGTTAGTAAGTAATCTGGGGATTGTAGTGATGTTGGTAGCCTTTTTAGAGATTCTGCTGGTGTGGCATATGGGGAGTGAGAGGCTTCTGAAGTTAGACAAGTTCAACTTATGGCTGAGGGAGTGGTGCAGAGAGGAAGGGTTCAGATATGTAGGGGGCAACAGACATGTCTGTCAAGCCAGCCCGGTGGTGCTGAGGGTTAAGGCACTAGATGTCTCACCTCACGCCACACCATCGACCCAAGTTCGGGAATGAGCTTGGGCTGCCAGGGGTCAGCAGGTGCAGGGAGGGATTGAGTGTCCAGTGGACAGCTCTCCCTTCCCGGGGAGGGTGTAGGGCACAGCGCCACTCCTGAGCAACCTCTGGCAGTAGTCAGGGGTGGCCAGGAATAGGCAACGCCACCGCATGGCACTGAGGGCGGAGCTCAGCCTGCGCTGGCCATCACTGCATGTCCGAGCTGCACGGATTGGGGGCCAGAAAAGTAGAAAAACAAAAGAATGGCACCTGATAGGCAAAGACAAAACCAGTGGAAAGGCCCCACGCCCAATGTCGGGCCTCCCAGCTCCATCCCAGGTACTCCCTCCAGCCCCTGGCCACTCAATTAGACTGTAGATAGAGCGCCAGAGGAGTCCGCGGTCCCGCTCGGGGGTGCTCAGAGCCAGTGGGTCAGATGGCCAGGTGGTGCAGTGGGGAGATGGGCCCATGCCTGGGAGAAGAGTCTGGGGCTTCAGGTGGGCAGGAACAGACCGCACCGTGAGTCCTAGCTGGAGTGAGGTCAGGTAAGTCAGTGATAAGGGGGCATAAAGAAAGTTAAAAAAGAAAGACATGTCTGTGATAGAAGGTCTTCAGAAGGAATGACATTCATCCTGTTGAGGGGAGGGCAGAGTGGGGGCAGATTGTTTGATGCCTTGATTACTAGAGATGTCTGAGGAACGCTGCATGAATTGACACCAGTACTGAAAATAATATATAATAAATCACTGAATGAAGGCATGGTCCCACTGGATTGGCACCAGTCCTGACAATAATATACAATAAATCACTGAATGAAGGCATGGTCCCACTGGATTGGCACCAGTCCTGGCAATAATATACAATAAATCACTGAATGAAGGCATGCTCCCACTGGACTGGCACCAGTCCTGACAATAATATACAATACATCACTGAATGAAGGCATAGTCCCACTGGATTAGCACCAGTCCTGACAATAATATACAATATATCACTGAATGGAGGCATGGTCCCACTGGACTGGCATGTCCTGGCAATAATATGCAATAAATCACTGAATGAAGGCATGGTCCCACTGGACTGGCACCAGTCCTGACAGTAATATACAATAAATCACTGAATGAAGGCATGGTCCCACTGGACTGGCACCAGTCCTGACAGTAATATACAATAAATCGTTGAATGAAGGCACAGTCCCACTGGATTGGCACCAGTCCTGACAATAATATACGATAAATCGTTGCATAAAGGCATGGTCCCACTGGACTGGCACCAGTCCTGACAGTAATATATAATAAATCGTTGAAGGAATTTCCCCCTGGACTGGCACCACTCCTGTCAATAATATACAATAAATCACTGAAGGCATGAAGGCAAGCCTGTTGCTAGCCTTTTTTTGGCTTAGGCACTATAAAAGCAGGTGACTCAAATTACAACTGCCTGTTGCTAGCCTTGCTTGTAGAGTAGAAAGCAGCTAACTAAAAAAGCTACATTTTCTTATTAATTTAAAACTTATATCTCAGCAAGAGTCAGTGTCTTTTGAGATTAAGTAGACAGATACTTTATTAGAAGTAGAAGGGGTCTTATTTAGGGTTAAAAAAAGAAAGAAAAGAAAGTCAGTGTGTGTTCTGTGCTGGGAAGGGTATTGTATCAGCTGACTTTGCTAAACCAGTAGAAGGAGAGAGAGCTTAATTGGGGGTGTGGCTTGGACACTATAAAAGCAAGTGACTCAAATTACAACTTCTTGTTGCTAGCCTTTTTTCTTACTAATTGCCCTCCACCCCACCCACCCAAAGCCAGTTCTACTTTTATAGCTACTGGATCTGACTGTCAACAGGAACTTCCTGTTTGGCAGTAGGAAGGGAAGGATCATAGAGAAACATTGGTTTTGTCAACCCTAAAGGAAAAAAAGTAGCTCACTCTCCCCCCTAGCTGGTGGTGGTCTGACATTAAGCAAGGAAGAAGGAGGCTACTAAAAAAGATAGGAAGTTGCTGTCCCAGAACAGGAAGGGTGAGAGTTGTAAGGAGAAGAGAGAGTAAGCATACAGAGAAACTGGAGAGGGGACACAAAATAAGACATGAAAGGAGTGGTGCAGTGCAATGGCTGTGGGGCGGCAGTGTTCCGGGAGACATTCTAGAGGCTGCGATGCTGCCCTATTTGCAGGCATCTCTCTGGTCTGAGAGAGGAGGTTGCCCATTTCCAGGCTGACCTGGCTAGGATTCGTGAAACCTCCTCCCCCACCCAGGGACCACCAGGGCCAATGCCACTACCTCAGAGGTTGCCAAGAAAGAGGAGAGGCTGGACCAGGGTGGTCTCAGGAAGGGAGAGGGTGGTGGAACAGAGTTGCATCCCTCCACCTGTACCTCTCCACAATTCATTCGCTCTTCTGGTGGATAGTGGTTCCTCTATGGAGGCACCTGCAGTGGAGACCAAGGAGGATGCTGGGAACCTTCACAAAGGAGACCCACAGAAGGGTGGCATGGGACCCCACAGGGAAGAAAACAACTCCTGGTGGGGACTCAATCATTAGGGGTAGAAATGGGGAGGAAGGGGAGAGGAGGTGGGTGCCTTCCTGGCTCCATGGCTTGGAGGGACAGGAAGCAAATCCTCAGGATCGTGGGAGGAGCTGCACGAGGAGGGAGCTGGATGTCATTGTCCACATGGGGACAAATGACTTGGCTAGGAATGGATCAGAGCAGTGCAAGAGGAGTTTGTAGAGTTGGGAGGGCCTTAGACAAGAAGCGCATACGGTAACCTTCTCGGAGGTGCTGTCTGTCTATGGCAAGGGTGATGCTAGGGCACTCCTCACCAGGGAATTCAATGAGTGGTTGAAAAACTGGTGTGGAGCTCAGGGTTTGGCTTCATTGGGGAATGGGGAGCCACCTGGAGGGATGCAAACCTATATTGGTGTGATGGTCTGCATCTGTCCGGGTGGGGGGAACCAGGATCCTAGGTGAGAGGTTTAGATGCTTCATTGGCAAGCATTTAACCTAGCCAAGGGGGGGGGCACTGAAAAGGAGCAGGGAAATCCCAGCCTCCCCCCACAAAACATGGTAATTAGTAAGGTAAACACCAAGGTAGAGAAGTTATTAGGGAGCAGGACAGAGGTTAATGTAAAAAAAAGTCAAAGGCAGTAAGGACAGGAATGGGGCAAAAAGGAGTAAAGCTATCAAAAAGTGGAGGGTGATGAGTACCAATGCCTGTAGTCTGTGTAACAAGCTCCCTGAACTAGTGGCCTTGATGGAAGAGGGTTGCCTGGATATTGTGGCAGTCACAGAAACATGGTACACAGAGAACCATGACTGGGATGTCAACATACCAGGATACACAATCTACAGGGAGAGTAAAAGAGGAGGAGGAGTAGCTCTCTATGTAAAGGAAGGGATCAAAGCAACAGAACTAAAGAGTAAACAGGGAGCAGATGAGGCACTCTGGGTCACCCTGGAGACAGGAAATGACACCACAATCCGCATGGGGGTTGTATACAGAGCCCCCATCTCAAGGGGAGGGAATGGACAAGGAAATGATAGAAGGCTTCCTTAGAATGGCAGAAAAAGGGGAGATATCGTTGATGGGGGACCTGAATATGCAGATGTTAACTGGAGCACCTTTGTTGCAGGCACATCCAAGAGCAGGGTCATTCTTGATGCCCTACAGGGGGCATGCCTCAGACAGCTAGTATTGGAACCCATTCAGGAGGGAGCAATCTTAGACCTGGTACAATCAAATGGGGACAGAGAAAGAATCTCAGATTTAGAGGTGGGTTTCCATCTGGGAACAAGTGACACCAAACAGTGTGGTTCACGATAAGCACAGCCATACAATCAAGCCATACAAAAGCAAGAGTATTGGACTTTAGGAAGACTGACTTTGGGAAATTGAGAGAGTGCCTCAGAAAAGCACTAGCAAACAGGCAAGAAGGAGGGGTGGAGGAACAATGGGGAGTAATCAAAACAGCCATCACAGAGGCAACAAGCCTTTGTGTAAAGCAAATCAATAAAACACAACAAAGGTAAAAAACGCTGTGTTCTCAAAAGAGGTGGCAGGGAAGGTTAAGGAGAAAAGGATAGCATTCAGGAAATATAAGGAAACACAGAAGGAGCAGGAGAGAGAGAACTTTATCAGTTAAAGCAGAAAGAGGCTGGGAAGGCAGTCCGAATGGTAAAGGCCCAAACGGAGGAAAGGATAGCCAATTCTGTTAAGAAGGGGGATAAGACCTTTTATAGGTACATTAGGGAGCGAAGAAAAACCAAAGGAGGGATACTGAAGCTTAATAAAGGGAAGGGAATGTGGGTAGAAGGTGACTGTGAAAAAGCAGGGATACTGAAGGAACATTTCTGCTCAGTATTCACAAAGGAAGAGGAGGGGGAGGTACCTAAACCAAACAAGAGAAGCACACTGAAGATGGGGGTCGATACCAGTCCATTTACAGAAGAAAGGGTTCTGAAAGAACTATTAAAACTGAAGGAGGACAAAGCAATGGGGCCTAATGGGATTCACCCAAGAATTCTAAAAGAACTAAAGGTAGAACTAGTGACACCGCTGACCACTCTCTTTAACAAATCATGGGAGGATGGGGTGGTACCTGAGGACTGGAGGAGGGCAGATGTGATTCCTCTTTACAAAAGTGGGAGCAGGACAGAGGCAGGAAACTACAGACCAGTTAGTTGGACCTCAGTGGTAGGGAAAATGATGGAATCACTTCTGAAGGAAAGAATTGTTGAGTACCTAGAGGCCAGTGGGGCACAGGATCCAAGGCAGCATGAATTCATGATGGGAAGGTCGTGTCAGACGAATCTAATAGATTTCTTTGACTGGGTGACCAAAGTAGTAGACCATGGAGGGCTGTGGACATGGCCTACCTAGATTTTAGCAAGGCATTTGATATAGTATCACACAAAAGATTAATACACAAGTTAGCCAGCCTTGGAGTGGGCCCAAGGTGGTAGCCTGAATAAAAATGGCTAGACAACAGGGCTATGTGGTAGTAGTAAATGGAGTCCACAGTGAAGAAAGGAGGGTTACTAGCGGGGTACCCTCAGTACTGGGACCGGTCCTTTTTAATGTCTTTATAAGTGACATTGCAGAGGAACTGGAAGGGAAAGTATGTCTCTTTGCAGACGACACAAAGATCTGCAACAGGGTTGATATACAAGATTGAGTGGAAAGGATGAGAAGGCACTCGGCAAGGTTGGAGGAATGGTCAAATGTATGGCAGCTCAGATTCAATGCAAAGAAGTGCAAGGTAATGCACATGGGAAACAAAAACCCAGGGGAAGAGTACACAATAGGGGGTGAGATACTGACAACAGTAAAAATGGTAAGGGACCTGGGGGTAATTATATCAGATGACCTAAAGGTGGGCAAGCAAAGTGAGAAGGCAGTAAGTAAGGCTGAGGGGATACTGGGATGCACAGGAAGAAGCTTCAATAGTAGAAAACAGGAAGCTGATATCCCTCTGTACAGACAGTTGGTGAGACCCCATGTGGAGTACTGTGTGCAGTTCTGGAGCCCCATCTCCATAAAGACATAGACAGAGTGGAGGCTGTCCAGAGGAGGGCAACCAAAATGGTGCAGGGTCTGCACCAGAAGACATATGAAAGACTAAAGAAGCTTAATATGTATACCCTTGAGGAAAGGAGGGAGAGAGGGACATGATAGAAACTTTCAAGTACCTCATGGGAATCAACAAAGTCCAGAGGGTAGCATCTTTCAGAAAAAGAGATGTGCAAGAACAAGAGGCACAATTTGAAGACAGAGGAGGATGGCTCAGAGGTAATGTGAGAAGTATTTTTTCCACAGAGAGGTTGTGGATGCATGGAACAGCCTCCCTGAGGAGGTCGTGGAGTCAAGAACGTGGGAAATCTAAGAATTCATGGGACAGACATAAGGCAGTCCTAGTGGGGGTAGGAGGAAGTAAGCTGTTGGTTAACTAGGATCTGCAGCTTATCTGTTAGGTAGGGAAAATGGGCAGACTAGGGTGGGGCCAAGCGGTCCTTATCTGCCATCAAATTCCTATGTTTCTATGACCCACTGAACTGGCACCAGTCCTGACAATATACAATAAATCACTGAATGAAGGCATGTCCCACTGGTTGGCACCAGTCCTGACAATAATATCACGATAAATCATTGCATAAAGGCATGGTCCCACTGGACTGGCACCAGTCCTGACAGTAATACACAATAAATTGTTGAATGAAGGCATTGTCCCACTGGACTGGCACCACTCCTGTCAATAATATACAACAAATCACTGAATGAAGGCATGACCCACTGGATTGGCACCAGTCCAGACAATAATATACAATAAATCACTGAATGAAGGCATGGTCCCATGGGATTGGCACCAGTCCTGACAATAATATACAATAAATCACTGAATGAAGGCATGGTCCCACTGGACTGACACAGCCCTGACAATAATATACAGTCAGTCACTGGAATGAAGGCATGGGCCCACTGGATTGGCACCAGTCCTGACAATAATATACAATAAATCATTGAATGAAGGCATGGTCCCACTGGACTGGCACCATTCCTGACAATAATATACAATCAATCACTGAATGCAGGCAAGGTTCCACTGGATTGGCACCTGTCCTGACAATAATATAAACTAAATCACTGAATGAAGGCATGGTCACACTGTACTGGCACCAGTCCTGACAATAATATACAACAAATCATTGAATGAAGGCATGGTCTCACTGGACCGGCACCAGTCCTGACAATAATATACAAGAAATCACTGAATTAAGGCATGGCCCACTGGATAGGCAGCAGTCCGGAGAATAATATACAATAAATCACTGAATGAAGGCACAGTCCCACTGGTCTGGCACCAGTCCTGACAATAATATACAATAAATCACTGAATGAAGGCATGGTCCCACTGGATTGGCACTAGTCCTGACACTAATATACAATAAATCATTGAATAAAGGCATGGTCCCACTGGACTGGCACCAGTCCTGACAGTAATATACAATAAATCACTGAATGAAGGCACGGTCCCACTGGATTGGCACTAGTCCTGACACTAATATACAATAAATCATTGAATAAAGGCATGGTCCCACTGGACTGGCACCAGTCCTGACAGTAATATACAATAAATCACTGAATGAAGGCACGGTCCCACTGGATTGACACCAGTCCTGACAATAATATACAGTAAATAGCTAAATGAAGGCACAGTCCCACTGGATTAGCACCAGTCCTGACTATAATATACAATATATCACTGAATGAACACGGTCCTACTGGACTGGTACCAATCCTGATAATAATATACAATAAATTACTAAATGAAGGCATGGTCCCACTGGTTGGAACCAGTCCTGATAGTAATGTACAGTAAATTGCTAAATGAAGACATGGACCAACTGGACTGGTGCCAGTTCTGACAACACTATACAATAAATTACTGAATGAAGACACGGTCCGACTGGACTGGCACCAGTCCTGACAAATATATAGTAAATCACTGAATGAAGGCATGGTCCCACTGGACTGGTGCCAGTCCTGACAATAATATTTAGAAAATTACTGAATGAAGGCATGGTCCCACTGGACTGGCGGCATTTGTGACAATAATATACAATAAATCGCTGAATGAAGGCATGGTCCCAGTGGATTGGCACCAGTCCTGACAATAATGTACAGTAAATCACTGAATGAAGTCATGGTCCCACTGGTCTGGCACCAAGCAATGGTAACACTGGTTTCTAAAAAAAAAGGTAACAAAACTCAACCTGGTAACTATAGGCCCATCAGCTTAACATGTGTTGCTAGTACGATTATGGAGGGAGTTTATAAAAGACAGGATCGATCAATGAGAGCATGTTAAAAATTGGTCATCATGATCATACCCAGCAAGGCTTTGTAAAAGGGAGGTCATGATCATACCCAACATGGTTTTGTTAAAAGGAAGTCATGATCATGCCCAGCATGGCTTTGTAAAAGGGAGGCCATGATCATACCCAGCATGGGTTTGTAAAAGGGAGATCATGATCATGCCCAGCATGGCTTTGTAAAAGGGAGATCATGATCATGCCCAGCAAGGCTTTGTAAAAGGGAGGCCATGATCATGCCCAGCATGGCTTTGTAAAAGGGAGATCATGATCATACCCAGCAAGGCTTTGTAAAAGGGAGGCCATGATCATACCCAGCATGGCTTTGTTAAAAAGGGAGTCATGATCATACCCAGCAAGGCTTTGTAAAAGGGAGGTCATGGATCATACCCTAGCATGGCTTCAGAAAAGGGAGGCCATGATCATACCCAGCAAGGCTTTGTAAAAGGAGGTCATGATCATACCCAGCATGGCTTTGTTAAAAAGAAGTCATGATCATACCCAGTAATACTTTGTAAAAGGGAGGTCATGATCATACCCAGCATGGCTTTTGTAAAGGGAGGCCATGATCATACCCAGCATGGCTTTGTAAAGGGAGGTCATGATCATACCCAGCATGGCTTTGTAAAAGGAGGCCATGATCATACCCAGCAGGCTTTGTAAAGGGAGGCCATGATCATACCCAGCATGGCTTTATAAAGGGAGGCCATGATCATACCCAGCATGGCTTTGTAAAGGGAGGCCATGATCATACCCAGCATGGCTTTGTAAAAGGGAGGCCATGATCATACCCAGCAAGGCTTTGTAAAGGAAGTCATGATCTACCCAGCATGGCTTTGTAAAAGGGAGGTCATGATCATACCCAGCAAGGCTTTGTATAAAGGGGAGGTCATGATCATACCCAACATGGCTTTGTTAAAAGGGAAGTCATGATCATACCCAGCATGGCTTTGTAAAAGGGAGGCCATGACCATACCCAGCAAGGCTTTGTAAAAGGGAGGCCATGATCATACCCAGCATGGCTTTGTAAAAGGGAGGCCATGATCATACCCAGCATGGTTTTGTAAAGGAGGTCATGATCATTCAGCATGGCTTTGTAAAAGGGAGATCATGCAATACCAACCTTGTTGTCTTTGCGAAACAATCAGCAGAAACATAGACACTAATAACACCGTGAATGTTATTTCTTGGACTTCAGAAAGGCATTTGATACTGTTTCTCATGAACTAGTAATGATAAAAATGGTAACCTCGGATATTAACAAACAACATTGATGGGTGCAAGCATGGCTGACAGATTAAAGGCAGTCTGTTCGAATAAAGGATCTGTTTCTGATGAGGGTAGTTGCCCAGTGGCATCCCCAAGGGTTGGTTCTAAGGCCTCTTTTATTTAACATCTACATCCATGATTTGAAAATTAACAGGGAAATTGCCCCATGAAATTAGAGACGATACTAAGTTAGGCGGAACAGTAGCATACTACCAGGATGGATAAAAGATGCATTCGACCTTTTGACACTAGTGCAGTGGGCAAAAAAATAACCAACTGCAGTTCAGCATTCAGAAATTAGCAGTAATGCACTTTGGTCATTCAATATCTCACATGAATATTATATTAATGGTATTAAAACAGGATAGTAGCTCAATAATCATGTTTAGTGACACTGTGAAACCAAGCGATCAGTGTAAACAAACTACTAGTAAATGCAATTACTTAAGTGTGTAAGGAGAGCTTTCATTAACAGATCAGAAGCTGTACTGCTGCCATTCTAGAGGGTCTATATACACCCCACCTGCACTATGGTTCCCAGATTTGGAACCCTTTCTTAAAAAAGACATACATCTTGTTGAAAAAACACAGGAGATTTTCGAAACGTATTCAGAGTTGTAGAAATAAACCCTAGGAAGATAGGCTAAGGGTTTGGGGTTATTTACACTAAGCAATAGGAGAATAAGAGATCTCTTACTACTATTTAATAGTCTAGAAGACTAGCAGCTCTTTAAGGATTTGGGCTCAGAATTTAAGAAGTAAAAACATGACTTAAGAGAACATAAATTGCAGTTGATAGAAAGAACACCTGTTAGAGACATCAGGAAACAAGTCTTGATTCCAAGGACAATTAAAATATGGAATACACTTCCACATGATTTAGTGTACTCTAATAGTTTCACAATTAAAAAAAACATTCTGGATACTTTTGTAAGGCACAGCAGCTTGTACAACCTAAAACATTCAGTAGTTGGTGGCAATTCTTTATGGGCTTATGCCTTCTGTTGCCCTTTAAACCCTAGTATAAGACCCAAGTACAGTATATCTAAACTAGGAGCAGGCATGGCTGAAGTTTAAAGGCCCAGGGCACAGTGGCAAGTGTAGGGGACCTAGTTAGCACTCCAACAGCTAATGGAGTGATGCAGAGTGGGAATAATGGTAAAGAGCAAACAAAGGAGTAGGAAGAGTTAATTAATGGGATGGAGGGGGAAGTGGAGAGGTTGAGGCAGACAGTGGGTGTGAAGCATGGAGCGTAAGGGGCAAAAATGCCAGCGGCTCCAGGAGCAAAATGGTGGACCTGCAGGCATTGGCAATGTAGGGCCAAGTTAGTAGCTGCAGTGGAAATGTAGGGTATACCTAATCATGACAATCACCTCAATCTCAGGCTGTGGTCTCTTTTGAAAAGATCAAAAATTGGGGAGGAAAGTGTGTTGCATATTGAGGATGTAGAAGGACTCCATTTTGGGCAAGGGCATGTAGAATCCCTTTGGGTATAGCTGTTGGTGGAGAGGGGAAGAACATGAGTTTGGAGTTGCCTACAGCCCCCCGAAACCAGTATGAGCGTGAAGACAGGTTGTTGGAAAAGTAAATTAAGAAGGCTGTTGAGATGGGGAATATTGTCCTGATGAGAGACTTACAGCTGCCTGACATGAACTGCAATATACTCAGAGCAAGACATGCATTGCTGCAGTCATTAGTGTGTGCATTTCAGGACTGGTTCATTGTACAGCATGTCGGCGCAACACAGTAAAGATGGGGCCACCATAGACTTATTTAAACCATGGGATTTTACTGAAGAAGTAAAGGTGCCCCCCAAGGTCAAGTGATCACAGTACCACATTGTTCAATGCAACCTTGCAGCCCAGTGTATCAGGACCAAGTCAGCTGGTGCCAGACTTTAGGAAGTAGGTTTTGGGAGGATCAGTGATTACAGCAGATTTAGGTTGAAAGGGTAGGAAAATTGGATTGGTAGAAGCAAAAGGGATGCCATTATGAATGCAGTCTTGAATGTTTCAAATGTTCCATGAAAAGTTGGGGAAAGGCAAGAGGCACTTGAAACCTATTTGATTCTCTAGTGAGGCAAGGTGAGGTAAGCTCTATGTGACTAAGAGGGCAGGTTTCAAATTTACCAAGTGGATCAGACTGATGAAAGTAGGGAAGTTTGCCAGAACAATGCAAGGGGGAGCAGAAGAAAAATTAGGTCAGAGATGAGGTGAGAGCTCAATACAGTGGAGGAGGTAAAGGAGAATAAGTCCTTTTCTAGATATGTTAGGCAGAAGAGAAAGACCGGAAATGAGGACTATGTGGGGGCAAGGATGAGAGGAGGGTGAAACTAGTGAATGACTACTTCAGGTCAGTATTCGCTGTGGAGGAAAGGGATCCTCTTCCAGAGAGCTCAACAAAGTCAGAGGAGAACAGGCAGAAGTTGGAAAAGAGACAAATTACAGGTATTAAGGTACTCAAAAGGCTGAGAAGGTTGACAGTAAACAAGGCACCAGGGGCCAGATGAGCTTTACCCATAGGGCACTAAGAGAGATGTTGGGGAAGCACTGGCAGGGCATTGGCAAATCTTTTAACTGGTCTTTGGTGATATGTGCTCTTAGAAGACTGGAGAGTGGCAGATGTAGTCGTCCTTTATAGGTGAGGAAAAAAGGGGGACTCATGGAATTATAGGTCAGTTAGACTGATCTCTATTGTGGTGAAGTTGCTTGTGCCTCTCACCAAGGAACAGAGTGATATTTCTTGAAGTGAATGACCTACATAATAAAGGCAGCATGGCTGTGTTAAGGAGAGATTGTGCTACACAAACCTTATCGACTATGTTAACTCACTGTTGCAGGCAGACGAGAGGGGACAGGCCGTGGATGTCCTCTACTTGGACATCAGCAATGTCTTCAACTTGGTGCTGCACAAGGGATTTGTGAAAAAGCTGAGGGATGGGGTTGGGGGAAAGGCTATCAGATTGGATACTCAATGGAATGTGGGAGAGAATGCAGCGGGTGGTGGTAAATGGAACTTATTCAGGGTTTAGGAAGGAGGCCAGTGGGAAGCCACAGAGTTCAATACTTTGACCAGTATTTTTCAGTATATTCACCTGTCACACTGGGAGGGGACATGCATAAAGATCAACATATTCAGAAATTTAAAAAATTATGCAGCAGGGTGGACTTGAAGGAGAGAACTGGTGCAATGAGAAGGAACCTACAAAGGCTAGAAAATGTTCCCAAATTCAGTGCGAATACTGCAAGGTTATTTATATTTGCAAAGACCTCCAAAATAGAGAATTGCACAGAAGGTGTCAAGTGTGCCAGACAAGGGAGAAATGAACCCTTTTGGTAATCACTAGCAAATATCCTCAAGACATTAGCCAATTGCAACAAGGGATATGCTAATGGCAGCAGAATGCATTCTCAGGGATTTACCAGTAGGAGGTGGCACATGATCATACCTCTCTACAGATCCCTGGTAAGGCCACATCTTGAGTACTTTGCATAGGTTTGGGGACCTCATCTTTAGAGATGAACACATCATTTGGAAACCATGCATAGGATGACCACCAAACTGATACATGGTATGCAGAGAAGGTCTTATGAGGAAAGGCTGAGGTGCTCACTAAAATACTTACTTGAGGCCAGAAGTGAAATAACTGAAATGATACAGAGATAACCTGGAAACAATGCAGAGTAAGGAACCAAAATGATATAAGCATGCAGAGAAAGCCTTGTGAGCAAAGGTTGAGGCAGCTGAAATATTCACTTGCAACCAAAAAGCAAAAGGGGTGAAATGACAGAGTCTGTCTGCAAAAAGCATAAGAAGGCCACCAAAATGATACATGGTATGCAAGGAAGACCTTATGAGAAAAGACTGAAGAGGCTGAAGTACTCACTTGAGGCTAGAATTGAAAGGGAAGAAATGATAGAAATATTGAATTACCTCAAAGGCATTAGTGTGATGGATCAACAATTGATCAAACTTGATGAAGGTAAGGAGACTTACTGGTAATTACCAATTGGCTGTGGTTAAGCTCAGGGAGGTGTGAGGATACACTCTTTATGGAAGAAGTGGTAGACAGCTGGCATAGCTTGTGAAGGAAGAGTTGTAGCAGAGATAATGCAGGGATTCTGGGCAAGGTGAAACAGGTATAAGATGCTGTCAGAGTGGGTAAAGCTACAACATAGTCTGATCTGCTAATAGAGGACTTGGATTAAGCCCATCCAGTGACAGGCTGGGGAGTGAAAGCAGGCTGGACCAGGTCAGAGTGGATGGACCTTTGGCCTTTTCTCGCTGCAGTCGTTTCTATGTTTCTGATTCTGTGATGATCAGGGTGCAGTAACATGCAATAGCGGAGAACAGATGCAAAATATGTAACTATGGAGAGAACATGGTGTGTAGGAATATGTAAGCCTGGAGAGAACAGGGTGTGTGAGAATGTGTAAATATGGAACAACAGGGTGAGTAGGAATATGTAAGTAAGGAGAACATGTGTACAAGAATATGCAAGTATGGAAAGTAGTAATTTGACTTCAGAGGTGCCCAGTCTTTATCTAATTTGTGATGGAATGGCCAGCCTGCTGGTGCAAATGGTAGTGCTGCCACTTGTGGTGCCAAAGACCCATGAGGCCAGAGCCTTGAAGAGCTGGCCGCGGGGAGGAAGCGAGTAAGAACACTGTTAGTCTCCTCAGGAGTCAGAGGATCAGGTGATCAGCAGTAACCTGACTCAGCAGCAACCAGGAGTAGGTGTGCCTGATGCACTGTGCTCATGTGAGTTTGGATCCACTGGCAAACACACTCATGGGAGACTGCTTCGGCATGCATCTGATGCAATTGCATGATTGGGTTTGGGGAAGCTTCAAGGAGAACCCTTCTCACTGGGCTGCACCTTGATGTTGACAACCCTGTACCTCCTGCACACTGAAATGACCTGAAGGCATAACTCTAAGCCGGGGCTCATAGGGTGATACGGTCTCACCCTGCAGGGAGCGCCTCTGTGAGAAGCAAATCATGGTCCTCTTGGACAGGGCAGCTGGGAGGGAAGTGCTGGGGTGGAGGGTGGTTCCAAAGCTCTGGGTTTAATATGGGGTACGTGTTGGGTACATGTCTGCCCTGAAACAGAAAAAAAAGGAAGAAAAAACTGTGATGGTATACTGGTGGAATTATGAGTCCTAATCTGTCAGTGTTCTTGTAGGAGCAACTACAGGCACAGTTCAGACATTCCTTAGAGGGTCTTCTTTCACGTTCATCTGCCTCTAATTATAAATAACATCTGTCTTATTAGGTTTCTTCTCTTTTTTTATATGCAGGATACAAAATCCCAAAGAAGAAACTGTTATCATTACTTAAAGGGAATAAAGAATGCCCACCGAGTGATGTGGAGGTAAAAGACTCAGAGCAGAAGGATCATATTGAAGACATAGCCAGCAGTAAGTGGATGGCTAGATGAGTTTATATGGATTTTTCCATCTGTAGTTGATAGGGGTTTAGAAGAAATAGGGGGAAAGTGTAGAACTGGCGGATCAAGGAGTATGAAATTATGAGGAGGTAGTAATGATGTCACAAAGACTCAAATGAGTAAAGCGAAGAAGTATTTTTAAAAGAAACCGGTTACATTTTATTGTGGCTGTGTAACTGAACTGAGAGTTAGTGGACATGACAAAGGATTGACTTCATAGGGTCTGTATTTCAGGAGTGGGTGAGCGGGCATCTGCATTATAAACGTTTTGTTCCTGATAAAGGACGGACTTGGAAAGCTCAGAGAGGAGTGAACTACTGGAGTACAGAATAAAAGAGATGAAGGCAAGAAAAAAGGTTTCTGCAGAAGAGGGGACTTGGAAGTGACAATAGAAGTGGGATTGCAAAGCTGTTAGCCAATCAGTCAAGGATTTGTTTATGGTGATTTTCCATTATAATGCTAAAGGCACTGTATGGTGCATTAAAAATAGAATAAAGTATGGGTTGGTGTCTGTAACGAGAAGTTTACACACACCCCAGGGGTTTATGAATAGCATCTAACCCCAAGGGTGTGTGTAAACTTCAAGCTTACACACAGTGACCCATATTTTATTTTATATAATTGCTGGGTTTCATTTTTTTGCCACAGCAATTATATAAAGTAAAGTGAAGATGTATCTGTGCAACTACCAACCAAGTTTCAGCAAGGTGGTGGGATCGGCTGCTGGAAGAAAGGATGTCTTTTTGGGGGGGTTAGGCAGTTTTAAAATTGTTTAATACGGTCATTTTTGTTTGTTTTTAAAGTTTTACTTACCAACAAATCAGTACAGCAGTCTGGTCTGTTGTCCTTTTCACTTAACGTGATATGCGGAAGAGTGTCTGCTAGTGCTAATGCATGCACAGCAGAAAGAAACCCTGCTACGCATTTGCTGTAACAAACAATCATTTATTACGGCAAATTCATAGGGTTTCCTAAGGAAAAAAACAGAACCCATTAATTATAATGCAATAAAAGTCTGACAGATGCATCACATCACAATACGTACATATTCGGGTGGCACTGCATAACATCAATATATAGTTCTTAATGATGTACAAAATACATCACACTGAATCAACAACAGCAATTTTAAATAACATTATCTTCCCTAAATCAGTCTTCTCTATTGATTCCACTTATTGGTGTGGGTGGGAGGCATTGGGACCTTAATGGAGGAAATCTTTAGCCAGGCAGCCAACAAAAGCTACTGGGCACAGTGACACTTAAGCCAATAACCATTACCATCTCGCTCACCAACCTCAGTTCAATTTTTATACTGTTGAGTGCATACTGTGGGTGCATCACCTCAGTTTGCCGCATCACAAGCCACTATTTTTGCTGCATCACCATCTCCTTTTCTGGTATGGTGTCATCCTCGTTCTGATTCTTTCTGTTCACAATGCCAAAGTGAAGTCGGAAGACACCATGGGAGCGAAAGTTCTTTAAATTTGATGGACTGCATCTGACTAAAGAGGGAGTCAGTGCATTGGAGCAGAAGTTTGACGTCTTTGCAGAATATTTAAACTAGCGAATGGGGAGAGGTGTGCAGCACCCCATACGTCGAATGGGAAGAACACCCCTCCCCCTCAGCTAGTGGTCAAACAGAAATTCAGCGTGTTTGCGTTCATTTGCATCACCAGGTAAGAAAAAGGTTTGTCTCCCCATACGATGCACAGGGTAATGCCAAACTTCACCCAACAACTAACACACCAAAATCTGGCCAATGGAAAATCATGTACACAAATGCTCACAGCCTGGGAAATAAGATCGCAGACCTGCAGGCAATAATGTCAGAGGCTAAACTGGACATAGTAGCAATTAGTGAGGCGTGGTTTACCAGTAACCACACTTGGGAGACTTCAGTACCTGGCTATGTATTGTTCAGAAGAGACCGAGTGTGTGAAAAGGGGAGGAGTGGCTCTGTGTTAATGAAAATATCAAAGCTACAGAAATTCAGAATACACATAAGGAGCCAGAAGAACTGTGGGTCACACTGGAAACAGGAAATGGGACAGCAGTAAGAACTGGGGTTGTCTACAGGCCCCCAGACCAGAGGGAGAACATAGACACATTACTGTTGAAGATATACAAAACATGACAGCTAAAGGGGAGGTTCTGATAATGGGAGACTTCAACATGCCAGATACAGATTGGTCAATACCAGCAGGAACATCTGCCAGAACTAGACTCATAGTGGATTCCCTGCAGGGGGAGGGCCTCAAACAACTGGTACAGCAACCCACAAGAGACAGGGCTATCCTAGATCTAGTACTGACTAACAAAGAAGGGATCACAGATCTCCAGGTAGAAGGTCACCTGGGGGCCAGTGACCATCACATGATATGGTTCAATTTGGCTACTACATCTAAATCATCCCATTCCAAGGCAAAATATGGGACTTCAGAGGAGCTGACTTTGATAAGATGGCCAACAGAGTTAAGCTAGCCCTGGCAAAAGAAACACAGGTGAGGGGTACAGGCAAAGTGGGCAAGCATAAGGATGCAATACTTGAAGCAACATCCCATTGTGTTAGACAGAAAAGGAAGTGCAAAGAAGGAAACCACTTTGGTTCTCAAATACAGTAGCAGAAAGGGTCAGAGCCAAAGGCTGGCCTTCAGGAAATATAAGGGAACACAGCTGGGATGAAGATAGGGAGGCATCAAACTGCCTGAGGGAAGCAGGTAAGGCAGTAAGGCAGGCAAAGTCCCAAACTGAGAAAACACTAACACGAACAGTAAAAGAAGGTGACAAGACTTTCTATAGATACATTAGTGAAAGGGAAAGTCCAGAGGGTGTGCTAAGCTTAATGGAGAAAGGGAGCATGTGAGAGGAGGACCTGTAAGGCATCTATCCTAAATAGATATTTTGCTCAGTATTTACTGAAGAGAAGTGAGGCAGGGCCACAGCTCAGCATCATGGACACAGGGGAGGGAGGTGAGCACTACTCCTTCACAAAAGAAAGGGTCCTACAAGAGCTTGCTAAGCTCAGGGTGGATAAGGCAATGGGACCTGATGGCATACATCCCAGGGTACTAAGGAGCTAAAGGAGGAACTAGCAGAGCCATTAGCAGAATTGTTTAGTGAGTCTCTGAGCACAGGAGAGGTCCCAGAAGACTGGAGAAGGGCTCATGTGATCCGCTCCACAAGAGTGGTAGCAGGGAGGAGGCGGGAACTACAGACTGGTCAGTCTTACCTCAGTAGTGGGCAAGATTATGGAGGCACTCCTTAAGGAAAGGATAGTGCAACACCTGGAATCCATAGGGGCACAGGATCCAAGACAGCATGGGTTTACAAAAGGAAGGTCCTGTCAAACTAATCTCATAGATTTCTTTGACTGGGTAACCAGAGTGGTGGACCAAGGGGGAGCAGTTGATGTCGCCTACCTCGACTTCAGCAAAGCTTTTGACACTGTTCCACATAGAAGATTGATAAATAAGCTGGGTAGGCTGGGGTGGGTCAGAAGTTGGTCAACTGGGTGGCAAACTGGTTGTGGGCAGAAAAAACAGAGAGTGGTGGTAAATGGTATACAGTCAGAAGAGATGCAAGTCACAAAGTGGGGTACCTCAGGGATCAGTCCTAGGGCCAGTCCTATTAAACATCTTCATTAGTGACCTTGCAGATGGACTAGAGGTAAGGCTTGTCTGTTTGCAGATGACACCAAGATCTGCAACAGAGTAGATGATCCAGATGGGGTGGGCAGAATGAGAAGAGATCTGGATAAACTAGCAGAATGGTCAGAAGAGTGGCAACTGGGATTTAATGCAAAGATGCAAAATCATGCACATAGGGAAGAGAAACCCTGAAGCCACTTATAGGCTGGGAGGGGTGGCTAGCAGTCACAAAGAAGAAAGAAAGAGACTTGGGCATCATCATCACTGATGACCTAAAATCATCAAAGCAGACCTCTAAAGCAGTAGGTAAGGCTAGGGGGTGTTAGGGTGTATTAGTAGGGTATCACAAGTCATGAAGAGGAGATAATAATCCCTCTGTACAAGACATTGTTAGGCCCCATCTGGAGTACTGCGTGCAGTATTGGAGGCCACACCTTCACAAGGACATTAATCAAATTGAGGCAGTCCAGAGAAGGGCAACTAAAATGGTGCAGGACTGCATCAGAAGACATATGAGGACAGATTAACAGAGCTCAATATGTATACCCTTGAGCAAAGGAGGGAGGGAGAGGTGATATGATCAAGGCATTCAAACACCTTAAGAGGCATAAACAAGGTGAAAGAGTCTAACATGTTTAAATATAAGAAAAATAGCAGGACAAGAGGACACAGCATGAGATTAGAGGAGGCCGATTAAGGGAAATGTGAGAAATTATTTTCACAGAAAGGGTGGTAGATGCATGGAATGGCTTACCACAAGAAGTGGTGGCTATGAATACAGTGCAGGGCTTCAAACAGGCATGGGATAGGCATAAGGAGCAATACAAATGACTGAATAGATAGGCCACTGACAGAGCAAAGGCCGATGGTACATTTATAAGGTAGAAAAAGAAATGGGCAGACTGGATGGGCCTTGCGGTCCTTATCTGCCATCAACTTCTATGTTTCTATGTTTCTATGGCCAAAAAGAGGGAAAGAAAGATACCATTATGCATCCGTGCCCCTGTGGGAACACGATGGCTCGGACCAGCATCAACTCTGCATGGCCTCAAGTGGAACCAAGCAACAACATAGTCTCCTGTGATCCCTGTTCTCTGTGGACTGCCTTGCCCTTGAAGACCATGTGTTGAAGTGGGGTCACCCAGTTCTCACCTTTGGTGGCAGGCAATCCATACAAGCTTCAAATGTAAGTTCATTAGGCCCTTCCTGTGAGCTTCTTCCTGGAACCTCTGGTAACAAGAATGTACAAGAGCCTCCTTGACCTCACCACAACGATGTGTTGTAGACTCTGGTAGTTGGAGCCAGTGGACAGTCAGCTCCTTCTGGGTAGCTAGCTGAGAACCCTTTACAGTCTGATTACTTGAGCAGCAAATGTTCCCAGTGGTGGCCATGGCTATACACACTGGTGGACAAGTGGATGCAGTCCCTTAGTGATACTTACTCTGTTGTCAAGATTCACAGTGATGACGTGGTGGATGATACCGGGGATGGCGCCAGGCCCCTTGGCACTGTCCCTGGTGCTAGGAAGAGCCTTGCAGTAAGGATGATGCTGATGTTGGAGCCAGCTTGAGTCTTTTCCTGATGTGGTGTCGTTAGCAACACTGAGGGAGAGATGATTCCAAGCCTGGAGACAGCATCAGCAGCAGCCAAGGTGTTAGACCTAGGTTCAGTTCTGAGCATGGTGCCTACAGTGATATTGGCTTGGTGTTTGTCCCGTGTCAAGGTTGGTGACAGTGGGCCATACGTCATTGTTGACATTGAGCGAGGTCAAAGATGATACTGACCACAATGAGAGAGGTTCCTATCTCTGAAAACATCATTTGACCCACATTCCATGCCAGTGATGGTGCCAGTTTGGACTTGGGTGATGAACCAGGGCCAGGTTTCTCCCCAGAGCTGTTTGTTGACATCATTACCAGTGAGGACCAGGTCAGATAGTGGCACTCATGTGGCTCTAGTTTCCTGTGCTGTTTTTTTTCTCATACACAATAATCAGGTCACTTTTCCGATATAGATGGACACCCTTGGGGTGGTACTAGTAGGCCTTTTCCTCAGGTGAAGCCCCCTCTGGAATTCCACAGCCCAGTTCAAGGCCCTTGAGAACAGGAGTCTCAAGCCCCTCTTGAAGGGCCTCACTGTTTCTTCAAGATAATGCGTTTTTTACAAGGCCCCTCTGGGCTACTAACATGGGATCAACACTAGGCATTGGTTGGAGCCACAGAGAATTGGCATAGGAGTCAGGCGGTATCACATCGGCACAACAATGGAAACATAGCGAAGACCATAACACAGACATTTTCAGCAGTTCATTGTCATGGTCCGCTGGGTTCCTGGCGCTGCTGCCACCGAGTGTTCACTCTCTCCCCAAACCAGCTCCAACTCAAAGTTGGTAATCTGAAATCTAAGGGTGTGTGGAGGCAGAGCGATGGCACAGCACTAGTTAGCAGTGTTGTGCCATTGCTGTACTGGCGTTCACTGCAGTATGTGTTGCTACGATATGGTGAAACCGAGTCAGACAGGGCCCCTTTCAGGCTAGTCTCCTTGAAAAATGACCCAAGCCAGAGGTGGCACCTCAGCTCCAGAAATATCTTTCTCAGAGTACAATGAGTTATTGGTTATCCTTGTCTCTTGTTGAGTACACCGTGTACCAGTGATTTTTGATACAGATGCTTCAGGCACTGGACCTTCAGGCCTTTACCAGCTCTAATAACATCCCTCCTACGGGCCAGTGAGAACTTGTCCAGAAGATGATCCTCCCCATTTTTAACTACCATGATGTAGTCTGTGGTGCCACTCCCATATCTTCCCTTACCAGATTGGACTCTCTTTTCAACTTCTTCTGGCGATTCATTCTTGACACCCCATTTTGAACCCATTATTGTGACCTTTACTGTGCCCTGTCCTTGCCCTTGCTTGCTAACAAACGCCTGTCTCACTGTACTAAGCTAACTTCCAAACTTTGGCTTGGTGTACTTCCTTCCTACCTCTCATGCTCCCCCCCCCACCTTCCTTCTGCTCCCTCAGATCCTCCGACACTCGTACCCTACTAGTCCCCCATCATACCACCCTCATCGGCCAATCAGGCTTCTCCCATCACTTCCCCAAAATTTAGAACTCCCTCCCACATCGAATACAACACTCCTCCTCTTCCCACTCCCTTATGTACTTTTCTGTCTGCTAGCTGCTCCTGCTACAATCCTCCTTAACTTGTTCCCCTATGAGCCAGTTTCAGCTTCACTCCCATGTCTTTCCTGAAAAACTCTTCCCCCTACATCCTCCCCCAGCACCCCTTCCTTGCCACCTTACTCCCACCTCCTGTTCTCTCCACTGTACACCAGCTTACCCTCATTACCCACTCGCCGTTGCTTGGCCTAGGCCACTGGCAAGATTCTCTGCATCTTGGAGGGGTCCAGAACCTAAGCAGACACCTTCCTTGCCTCCTACTTCCACCCCATTCTTTCCTGAAAGGGATGGGTCTTGGCCCCTCTTCTCTCCCACCTCCCTTTTTCTTGATCCTTCTGAAGCCTACTTCTCATTGCTGCCTACTTCCCTCCTGTCATGTGCTACCTCTGCTGTCTACAACCTGCTTCCCTCCTGTCGTGCTCTACCTCTACCTTGTGCAGGCAGGGTCTACAGCATAATGGAGGGGGCAGGACCTGGCAGACCCTTCTCTCCCCCTCTTTTCCTTTCTTCCTGACATGCTCCGAACTCCCTGCCTATAACCTGCTTCCTCCTGTTCATGCTTGACCTAGTGCGCCTGGTGCAGGGTCCCAGCATTCTGGAGGGTCAGGTCCTGAGAACCTTCTCCTCCACCCTTACCTTCCTCTCCTCCAAATACCCCTCTTTCTACCCCCTGCTCTCTGCCTATATGCCCCCACCCACCCACCTTCCCCCTTCCTAGCCATAGATCTTACTTGAGATACAGCTCTTGCAGCAGGTTACACCATTAGGACTGAAGCCGGCGGCGTCAGGGCCCCATGGAAATTTTCTAGCTATCAGTCTTCAGCGGGGTCACTTCCGGCCTCGGTCCGCCCCCAACGTCAGGCATAGTACATAAGGAGGCAGTCCCCCCCCCACAATCCTCAGTTCTTTTCCCCCCATCGACATCGCAAGTATCGGCCTCTCGGTCCTTTTTCTAGCGTGTGACAACCTTTAGATACGACGATTTCATCTTCCTTCACAACTCTGGATTCAACTGATGTCCTCTCCAAATACTTCTTTGGAGGGTCACCAATCGAAGTGTGCCTGCGGCAAACAGATCCCCATCGAGGATCCACATTTGGCCTGCATGCGCTGCCTAGGCCCAGAACACGACACCAAGGCCTTCTGCCAGGGCTTCAACAGTTGCACCAGGTTCTGCTGCCAGAAGGCCCTTCAAGCGTTTCTCTTTGAGGAGAACCTGAAAACCATGGACAAGGAACCTTCCTCCAGGGGGGAGTTGTCGGGTAAAACCCACAAGCACCAGGAAAAACACGGGGAAAAGGAAAGGCCCAGGTTCCCTGTGAGGGCCTCGGACTCCCGAAGTTCCGGATCACGATCGGACCGCTCTCCCTCCAGGGCTCAATCGCAGCCTCCCCCGGTTCAGGTCAGATCCTCTTGCGCCTCCCCTACTCTGCAGCCCCTGAAGACTTCCAGGCCATCTGCATCTTCCACTCCATCTAAGGCCTTGTTGAAGTCTGGGGAATGCCACAAATCATCTTCCTGCCAGCGGGACTCTGACGCCAGGTCAGTTTCCCAGTCTCTGCGTGGGTCGGATCCGGTTCCTTGCAAGACCAAGGACCTGACGTCCCTCAAACGGACGTCAGACCCGAATTTGGCCCACCCGATGTCAGCCAAGCATCACCCACACTCCCAGGGCGGCGACAAACATCCGTCGCCGGCCAGGCATTCGCCTTCAAGGGCATTGGCCAGGGGACCGATGTCAGCTACCCCAGAGAGGAGGACCGCACCACCGTCGCCGGCTGACGCCGGTCTGAAGGACTCGTTGGAGGAGGATACCACACAGCCCGAGGACCAGGCGGAGGCGACACGGAGATGCTGGGCTCCCACGGGGACCTTTCGGTGGGAGACCCCAGGGACCCGACGCCTGACCCCGGCGACAGGCCACCGGAGCCGGGCCCGTCGTCGGGCATGAACTTGGCAGAGGTAAAGAAGCTCTTTACCTTCTGGTGGGACACCATCAGAAAAGATGTGGTCACCACACGTCCTCCTCCTCCTACTCCAACTCTGCTTCCTCCTACTTCTTCACCGCCTACGCCCCCTCCTCCGCCCAAGGGGCCTGTAGGATGGTTGCCAACCCCCAAGGAGCAAACATCACCTCCACGGGGCAGATCCTCAGACAGGATAAGACCTCCCTCCAGATCCACCCCAGGGTCACCCAGTCCTAAGAGACCCAGATGGCGCCTGTACCCCCGTCTGGGGAGGATTCTAGATCTGACTCCCATCAGCATTCCCTCTCCGGACCCCACGGCCTACCTAGGGTCCCCTCCGGATGATCCCTCTTTCGCGGAGATCATGAGGCACATCCAGGAGAATATGTGGTTGGAATGCTGAAGAGCTCGACTCCGAGAGGCAACGCCTTGCTTGCTACCTTCGGCAGAAAGATCCAAAGCCTGTGGTAGTGCCACCCTTGGTGAATACCTTTGTGGACGTCACCAAGGCTGCCTGGAAATGTCTGCATTCCACTCCAGCAGTGCCGAAGAAGGCTGATCGCCTATACAAGGCCCCTAGGGAGGACCAATATCTGGCGAACCCTCCTCTGGCTGACTCCTGGTCATCACTGCTTCACATGACAGTCGCAAAGACCTCAGCATTTGAGCACACAGCAACCGGACCAGGAATGCAAGCAATTGGATGTCCTGGGTAGGCGCACGTACACGGCTGCGACTTGCGCCATCAGGTCACTGAATTACCTCACTCACATGATTCAGTTCCAGAACACACTGTGGGAACAGGGACAGGACCTGGTCGAGAAGATGCCCAATGGCGACCAAAAGGAGGAGCTCTTGAACCTCCTTCGCATGGGTTCGAATGTGGGGACCCAGGTGATCAGAGCCGCATATGATTCTGTGGACCCTTCAGCCAGAGCTGCAGCCTCAGGCGTGTGTCTCCGGAGACACTCTTGGCTCCGTGTCTCTGATTTTACCCCGGATGTGCAGAAGAACATCTTAGACGCCCCTTCCAACGGCGAGGTCCTATTTGGTGAAGCCTCCAAGAAGGTGATCACCAAACTTCAGGATGCAGGGAAGGCAGTCAGATCTGTACAGGCCATGTACAGGTCTTGGCCCAGTTCCTTTCATAGGAACCAGAGCAGCTTTCATGGCCAGCTACAAAGGCAACAGCCATATTCCAGCCAATAGCAGAGGGGCACTTTCATCCACAAAGCCCAGGCCAAGTCATCCCCAGGCAGAGGCCAACGATTTGCAAAGTCGGTGGATGAATGCTGCACAGCATGACTCCTTCCGGTCCCCAGGATCAGCAGGGAACATAAGGTCGGGAGCATCACGCCACTTGCCAGGGTGGCAGTCAATCACCACTGACAGGTGGGTTCTGCAATTGGTCAAATAAAGCCACTACATAGAATTTGTAGGCAGTCCACCCACAAGACCTCCCCTGCTTTCCTGATATTCGGGTCAGCATGCCCTGCTCATACAGCAGGAGGTGCTTGTGCTTCTGGAAAAAGAAGTCTTAGAGCATGTTCCGGAGAACCAGAGAGGACTAGGGTACTATTCTCACTTCTTCCGGGTTCCAAAGAAAACAGGGTACCTCCATCCAATACTGGACCTCAGCGACCTCAACCTGTCTGTCGTTTACAAACACTTCCGCATGGTGACCCTTCCGGGCCTAATTCCCATGCTGAAGCAAGACACTTTTCTGGTGTCTTTGGACATGCAGGACGCCTACCTGCACATTCCCATTGCTCAAGCGCACCGGAGGTTCCTGCACTTCGAGTTTCAGAGCCGCCATTATCAGTTCCGAACTCTTCCCTTCGGGCTGTCATTGGCACCTCGCGTTTTTATGAAGTGCATGGCGGTCATAGCGGCGTCTCTGAGGAGACAAGGCCACTATGTGTTCCCATACCTGGAAGACTGGCTTCTCATGGCACCCTCCAGGGAGGTACTGATGATGGCCATTCACTGCACCCAGTCCTTTTTCAATCACGGGTATTCTCATCAACTACAAGAAGTCACTCCTGGTGCCATCCCAGAAACTCAGTTTATAGGAGCAGTTCTGAACACCAGAGAGGGAAGCTTTTCTTCCCTCGGACAGAGTGGAACATCAGATCCCTCATCAGAGACCTGTCAGTGAAGACCGTCCCGGCCAGATCGGTCCTTTGCCTGCTCAGACACATGACTGCGGCCATTTCAACAGTCCTGCTGGCATGTCTCCACATGCGCATAACCCAGTGGATGCTAAGGGTGCAGTGGGACCAAAGGCAGGACCATCTGCAGCAGCCAATTCAAATCATGAATGCCGTGATTCGGGATTGGCAATGGTGGCTAAATCCAGGGAACCTCTCTGCGGGGTTTCCCTTAACAGCGCCGTCTCAGACTGTGAACCTCTCCACAGATGCCTCAGGGCTCAGGTGGGAGAGCACACCTGGACGGTGTTCGATCTCAGAGCCTTTGGACAGCCGAGGTCTCATCTCCACATCAACATTTTGGAAATGAGTGCAGTCCTTTACACTCCTAAGCCTTCCAGTTGGAGATCCCACGGGTACACTCCTGTTACAAACAGACAATACCGTGGTGATGTATTACCTCAACAAACAAGGAGGCACTCACTCCTACCCGCTTTGCAGGAGGCCATGAGAGTGTGGGGTGGATGTTGCAACACGGCACAAACCTAATTGCAGTACCGTCCGGGGTGGACAACACCGTCGCAGACAGTCTGAGTCGCTCTCAGGCCAGAGTCCACGAGTGGGAATTTCTACAGGAGGTGGCAGAGGATCTGTTTCACAGATGGGGCACTCTAGAGTTAGACCTTTTCGCGTCCCCATCCAATGCAAAACTGCCCAATTTTTGCTAGCTAGATCCAGGGCCTGGTGCTTTCTGGTGAGACACGTTGTCCTCTCCTGGGAAGGCAGATTCCTCTATGCCTTCTCTCCTTTCCCATTGATCCAGAGTTCTCTTAAAACTTGCAGGGAGCAACGGCGCTCATTTGTTTGCGCCTTTCTGGCCCAAACAAATTTGATTCCCTCTTCTGCACCACTAGCCCAGAAACCTCCAGTTCCTTTGCCAATCAGCTCCCATCTATTGTCTCAGGAGGCGGGTTCATTGATCCCACCAGACTTACGTTTGTGAACCTGCACGTTGGCTCCTAGAGACATAGCCATGCTGCGATCACGGGTCTAGCAAGAAGTGGCAGATGTACTCTCTGCCACCAGAAAACTGGCAACCCACACAATGTACGCCATGAAATGGCGTAGATTCTGTTTATGGGCTCAAGCGCGTGGTTTTTCACCATTAGACTATCCCGAAAAGCTGGTTCTGGACTACCTGCTTTCCCTTTTCCATTCCGGACTGGCTTACTCCTCGATTAAAGTGCACCTTTGTGCAATTTCTGCTTACCATGCCCCAGTAGGCCATCGGACGGTGGCCCAGCTGGACACTACTCATGCCTTTTTAAGGGGAGTCCTCCACCTTAGGCCGCCCATCAAGGATCAGTTCCTCCTTGGGACTTACCCTTCGTCCTGGAGCAGCTTACGCTGCCACCTTTTGAACCAGCCGTGGATTGCGAGCTATGTTTTCTCTCTTGGAAAACTTTATTTTTAGTTGCTGTTACTTGGTAGAAGGATCTCGAATTGCATGCTCTTATGTGCAAGAGCCGTGTTGGTTTCCATCAGGACAGGGTATCCTAGGACAAACCCAAAGTTTTGCCTAAGATGGTTTCAGTCCTCACCCTTAACCAGGATACTGATTTACCAGTGTATTTCGGAGGTACACTAATGGAGAAGCCCTTCTGCACACCCTCAACGTGCATCGAGTGCCTCAGATACTATCTTACCAGAACCAAACAGTTTTGTGAGGGATCAACTTTTGTCTCCTTTGCTCACAGGATGAAAGAGCTCCTGTCTCAAACAGTCACTCTCGGGTGGCTCATCCAGTGCATCACTTTCTGTTATGACAAGCGTAATAAACCCTTACCGGGCGTGGTCAAGGGTCATTCCATAAGAGGGGTGGCTACTTCTTTTGCGGCGTTAAAGAACATCTCCACCTCAGCTATTTGCGCTGCAGCTTTTTGTTGCTCTGTGTATACCTTTATCAGGCATTACAGTCTGCACATTGCATCGAGGCGAAGAGCAGGGTTCGGTCTAGCTGTCCTTCAGGGACTTCTGTCCTAGGCTTGAGTAATATCGTGATCTCTGTCTTTCCTCCTCCCAGTGGCGCATGATTGCCACTATTGCTTGGAAATCAGTCCTAATGGTGTAACCTGCTGTAAGAGCTGTATCTCGAAGTAAGATAGTACAGTTACGTAAGAACTTACCGTAACAGTAGATCTTCAAGAACAGCTCTTGCAGCAGGTACCATCCCGCCCACCATCCCCCTTTTGGAGGTAGGTTGTAGTCAAGCACCCATCTTAGGGGATGGGTCATTCTTAGTTACTAGTCTTTGCCATCTGGTGGTGGATCCTTGGTCTCCTCTTCTGATGTCATCCAGCGGCGGAGTCTCCAGCAGAAGAACTGAGGATTGTTGGAGGGACGCTTCCTTATGTACTCGCCTGTGAGGGCGGGACTGACGTCAGAGGCAGTCCCCGCTGAAGGCTGCTAGCTAGAAAATTTCCATGGGGTCCTGACACCTGCGGCTTCAGTCTAATGGTGTAACCTGCCAGAGCTGTTCTCGAAGATCTGCGCAATACGGTAAGTTCAACATAACTGTACTTTATTGGCTAACCCTACTCTCTAATGCACTTATAATTTGTAACCCCTGCAAATGGGGTTCCCAAAAAGACTTCAGGAGCTTGCTTGAATGCTCCAAGCCTGAATGGTGTTGGCATTTAAGCCATTTATCAGTGAGTGTTTTAGAACCTCTGGTACTGTCTCTTTAAGGCTGTCTGCTTGCAGACATAATTAATTGTATGGGGACTGTGTGTTTCTTTGATTGAGTACCACTCAACTGCTGCAATTCACTTCATTTTTGCAGTCACTAGGAGTGCAAAGGAACCTATCTGAAAGATGTAACTGTTTGCCAGAAATTATTTAGGTAATAAGCAGAAATTACAGTTTGTCTAACCTGCTTTCTTTGCAGTCAGAACTGTGTCTGCTAGTTCCCCATTCTAGTTTTTGAACTGCTGAACTGGACCAATCAGTGTAGGAGTAAGCTAGCTCTAAAATGATGCCTTGGGCGAATCAGAACTTGGACTCATAATCTGGAGCCAGCCACAAGAGGATTGTATGGGCAGTGACTCTAGGAGATGTAGTTTAGACTTCAGTGCCTTTTGAGACCAACAGCAGCAGTCTATTGGAGTGACAGCCAATCCAGTCAGAACTGGGAGGAACTCAAAGAAGTGCCCGGTTTTTGTCGGTTGGAGTTTCAGTTGAGCTTTGGCAGGTGAAGAAGGAAGGAGCCTGTGCTTTTCAGTGTGCAGTTTTAGTCAAAAAAGCGTGTAAAGCCCAGAGTTCCGGTCTGCAACTTGTTAGGACTGAATCCGTCCTGTGAAAAGAATCAAAGGATCTCTGAAGGTAGAAACCAGGCTCACCCTAGAAGACTGGAGGAATTGCTAGAAAATTACACTCGGTCTGTCAGAAACTGAATCTGCTATGTGTTCTCGGGTATTGTGCAGTAATTGCGATGGGATACAGATGCAGCCTGCCTGGTATAGTGCTTTCTTTTATATGGATGTGTGAAGAGGTTTGTACCTCAAGTGAGCCCTGCTGACATTGAAGGACCCTATCTTATTTGGAGTCGTGAGTACTAATTCAGGGTCGCTCCTGTTGAAGTGCCACATTAAATCCAAATGGAATTACTGTACTGCTGACTGTTTAATTCTCCTTTTCTCTGTGTAGAAGGGCCCCTACCAGCTACTACCCGGTTTGGACTAGCCACTGGGGCTTGGGAGCAGGGACAGTAACTGATAAGGATAGGCCTGTGCACAGAGCCATAAAATGAATTATTAAAGTGATAAGCTAATTAACCTGATTTCCCCCTGTCCTTGTTATATCCCTAAATAAATCAGAGCTGCTTGTTTCAGCAAAGTTATACTACCTGAGGTATTTGTCTATCTTAAAGTACTGTACTGTGATTGTTGCACTGTATCTCATTTCAGAGAGGTCCCAGTGCGGAACCAGACCTGGGGTAAGTGTATACTGTGAAGGTAATTCTGATATATTAGTGTGGGCCACTAGTGGGAAGAAAGGGGTGTTGCAGTGTCCCAGAGGGCTGTGACCAAGTTAGTTTAACTATTGCAAACCCTGACCTCTGGGTGGAGGCACCCGCCATTGGATCCAGGCCCCTCAACCTGTTAGTGGCAAATCAGGCAGGGGTAGTAGCCCCTGGGATAGCGCCAGCTAGGGGTTACATAATCAACCTTGCAAATTTTGTTCTATCTGTGTCTCTCCTCGCAATCTTGCTCTAGCTCAACGTCATTGTATTCTATCCAGCCATCATCTAACTACAAAGATATGTCCCACCAAGTGTTTGCCAAAGATATGTGTGCTATTGTATCTGTCCAGTTCAAGACTGTTCGTATTGTATCCATCTAGTTCTACCTGTTAGCATTCCTCCTTTTTAGTACTTTTGCTTAGTCTGCTCACTTTATTGAATGTAATCAAATGGTATATCTATACTGTGTACCAAATCTCTGTATACTATCCTCATGTTCCCCTACCCCCAGGTTGCGCTTGGGAGACAAGCAACTTGTTGCTCAGCGTGCCTTCCTGTTAAAACATTTCAATAAATGAAAATAAATAATTTGACAGCCCTGCGCTACTAGAATTCCTTGGAGTTCCCAGTATTGACATAGTTGTCATTTCTCCATGACCAGAGATATGGAGAAGGCATCAAGGGCCTTGTGAAGGCATGCCTCTGCACTTTGCCATTCTCAGGGACCTGCTCATGTAATATCGTGCAACCTTAGGGTCTGTAGTTGACCCTATCAGGGCCATGGAACCTCTGCCATTATCGACCTCCAGATGTGGACACACTTGGAAAGAAGGTTTATACCTCAGCACATGACCTTAAGTACATGTCTACTCACCAGGACCATATGATGGTCTGTGATTTATTATCTATGGTTGCGGCTGCACAATCTGCTGGTTGTGCTGTCTCAAAAGCAAGGAAGTCAGGCAAGTCACCAACCTTTCCACACAAAGTATGGAGGTTGCACCCAAGCAAAGAAACATAGACTTTGACGTCAGATAAGGGCTGTAGCCCACCTAGTCTGCCCATTTCTACCTACAGGATAAGCTGCAGATCCTAGTTAACCAACAGCCTATTTCTTCCTCCCCACTCAAGAATTGCCTTATGTCTGTCCTATGCATTCTTGAATTCTCCCACAGTTTTATACCTCACAACCTCCTCAGGAAGGCTGTTCCATGCATCCACCATCCTCTCTGTGAAAAAATACTTCCTCACATTGCCCCTGAGCCATCCCCCCTCTATCTTCAAATTGAGTCCCCTTGTTCTTGCACATCTCTTTGATGCCAGACGTGACCTCCACACCAGTAGAAACAGCAGTCTGTGTGTGGGTTTGCCTATCCCAAGTGGCAACTTTCGCCCAACTCACTTTTCTCTCCTTGAGTCAGGCAGAAACCCTCTTCTTTACTCCAGTGTAGCCCCAGCCAGACCATGACTAGTTCCAGTTCTTGTCAGATTTGTAAGGCGCTCTTACCCTCAGGTGTTCTTCCCTATGCAGAGGGCTAAGATTATATGAATACCTGAAGGTGAGCCAGATCCTCCCTCAGGAAGGGAAAGCTAGGTACTTTATTTTATTTATTAACAGCATTTGACAGCAGGTAGGGACCAAGAGGGTCTATCCAGTTTTCCTTTTACCCTACTACTAAAATGCCACAGATCTTATTTTATCTCCTGCTTTACCTCTTCTTTTGAATTGCTAGGTTCCCCTATGTCTACCCATGCAGTTTTGATTTCCTCACCAACTTTGCCCCACCACCTCTGCTGGGTGGCTGTTGCATGCCTCCACCACCCTTTTCATGAAAGTACTCTTATGTTGCCCTTAGTCTAACCACTTCCAGCCTCATGTCATGCCCTCTTGTTCTAGAGCATCTTCTTTTCTGAAAGATGCTGCCCTCCTGTACCTTATTTATTCTGTTTAGTTACTTGAAGGTTTCTATCATGTCTCCTTTCTCTCATCTCCTACAGGGTATAAATATTGAGCTCCTCCACTGTCTCCTCATATGTCTTTTGGTGCAGGCCATGCACTGTTTTTGTTGCCCTTCTTTGAACTGCCTCTACCAAGTATATGTTCTTTTGGAGATGCAGCCTCAGAACTGGATACAGTACCCCAAATGAAGTCTCACCATTGATTTGTACTGTGGCATTAGCACATCTTTTCTCCTGCTGGTGATACCTCTCCCTATGCACCTTAGCATCCCTCTGGCTCCCCGCCTTACATAGAAACATAGAGCGTTGACGGCAGATAAGGACCGCAAGGCCCATCCAGTCTGCCCATTTCTTTTCTACCTTATAAATGTGCCATTGGCCTTTGCTCTGTCAGTGACCCATCTATTCATAGTCATTTGTATTGCTCCTTATGCCCTATCCCATGCCTGTTTGAAGCCCTGCACTGTATTCATAGCCACCACTTCTTGTGGTAAGCCATTCCATGCATCCACCACCCTTTCTGTGAAAAAATTTTCCTCATTTCCCCTTAATCGGCCTCCTCTAATCTCATGCTGTGTCCTCTTGTCCTGCTATTTTTCTTATATTTAAACATGTTAGACTCTTTCACCTTGTTTATGCCCTTAAGGTGTTTGAATGCCTCGATCATATCACCTCTCTCCCTCCTTTGCTCAAGGGTATACATATTGAGCTCCGTTAATCTGTCCTCATATGTCTTCTGATGCAGTCCCTGCACCATTTTAGTTGCCCTTCTCTGGACTGCCTCAATTTAGTTAATGTCCTTGTGAAGGTGTGGCCTCCAATACTGCACGCAGTACTCCAGATGGGGCCTAACCAGTGTCTTGTACAGAGGTTATTACCTCCCTCTTCGACTTGTGATACCCCTACTAATGCACTAACACCCCCTAGCCTTACTCTGCTTTAGAGGTCTGCTTGGATGATTTTAGGTCATCAGTGATGATGATGCCCAAGTCTCTTTCTTCCTTTGTGACTGTGTAACTCCCCCCAGCCTATAGGTAGCTTCAGGGTTTCTCTTCCCTATGTGCATGATTTTGCACTTCTTTGCATTAAATCCCAGTTGCCACTCTTCTGACCATTCTGCTAGTTTATCCAGATCTCTTCTCATTCTGCTCACCCCATCTGGATCATCTACTCTGTTGCAGATCTTGGTGTCATCTGCAAACAGACAAGCCTACCCTCTAGTCCATCTGCAGGGTCACTAATGAAGATGTTGAAGAGGACTGGCCCAGGACTGATCCTGGGGTATCCCACTTGTGACTTGCATCTCTTCTGACTGTATACCATTTACCACCACTCTCTGTTTTCTGCCCGTCCAACCAGTTTGCCGCAGTTGACCAACTTCTGAGCCACCGAGCCTACCCAGCTTATTTATCAATTCTTCTATGTGGAACAGTAAAAGCTTTGCTGAAGTCAAGGTGGCGACATCAACTGCTCCCCTTGGTCACCACTCTGGTTACCCAGTCAAAGAAATCTATGAGATTAGTTTGACAGGACCTTCCTTTGTAAACCCATGCTGTCTTGGATCCTGTGCCCTATGGATTCCAGGTGTTGCACTATCCTTTCTTAAGAGTGCCTCCATAATCTTGCCCACTACTGAGGTAAGACTGGCCGGTCTGTAGTTCCCGCCTCCTCCCTGCTACCACTCTTGTGGAGCAGGATCACATGAGCCCTTCTCCAGTCTTCTGGGACCTCTCCTGTGCTCAGAGACTCACTAAACAATTCTGCTAATGGCTCTGCTAGTTCCTCCTTTAGCTCCTAGTACCCTGGGATGTATGCCATCAGGTCCCATTGCCTTATCCACCTGAGCTTAGAGCTCTTGTAGGACCCTTTCTTTTGTGAAGGAGTAGTGCCACCTCCCTCCCCTGTGTCCATGATGCTGAGCTGTGGGCCTGCCCTACCTTCTCTTCAGTAAATACTGAGCAAAAGTATCTATTTAGGATAGATGCCTTTACAGGGTCCTCCTCCTCACATGCTCCCTTTTCTCCATTAAGTTTAGCAATACCCCTCTGGACTTTCTCCTTTCACTAATGTATCTATAGAAAGTCTTGTCACCTTCTTTTACTGTTTGTGCTAGTGTTTCCTCAGTTTGGGACTTTGCCTGCCTTACTGCCTTACCTGCTTCCCTTGGGCAGTTTGGTATGCCTCCCTATCTTCATCCGCTGTGTTCCCTTATATTTCCTGAAGGCCAGCCTTTTGGCTCTGACCTTTTCTGCTACTGTATTTGAGAACCAAAGTGGTTTCCTTCTTCTTTTGCACTTCCTTTTCTGTCTAACTACATGGGATGTTGCTTCAAATGTGCATCCTTAATGCTTACCCACTGCCTGTACCCCCTCACCTGTGTTTCTTTTGCCAGGGCTAGCTTAACTCTTTTGGCCATCTTATCAAAGTCAGCTCCTCTGAAGTCCCATATGTTTGCCTTGGAATGGGATGATTTAGATGATAATGGCAAATTGAACCATACCATGTGATGGTCACTGGCCCCCAGGTGACCTTCTACCTGGAGATCTGTGATCCCTTCTTTGTTAGTCAGTACTAGATCTAGGATAGCCCTATCTCTTGTGGGTTGCTGTACCAGTTGTTTGAGGCCCTCCTGCAGGGAATCCACTATGAGTCTAGTTCTGGCAGATGTTCCTACTGGTGTTGACAATCTGTATCTGGCATGTTGAAGTCTCCCATTATCAGAACCTCCCTTTAGCTGTCATGTTTGTATATCTTCTAACAGTAATGTGTCTATGTCCTCCCTCTGGTCTGGGGGCCTGTAGACAACCCCAGTTCTTATGGCTGTCCCATTTCCTGTTTCCAGTGTGACCCACAGTTCTTCTGGCTCCTTATGTGTATTCTGAATTTCTGTAGCTTTGATATTTTCATTAACATACAGGGCCACTCCTCCCCCTTTGCACCTCAGTCTCTTCTGAACAATACATAGCCAGGTACTGAAGTCTCCCAAGTGTGGTTACTGGTAAACCACGTCTCACTAATTGCTACTATGTCCAGTTTAGCCTCTGACATTTATTGCCTGCAGGTCTGGGATCTTATTCCCAGGCTGTGAGCATTCGTACATGATTTTCCATTGGCCAGATTTTTGGTGTGTTAGTTGTTGGGTGAAGTTTGGCATTATCCCTGTGCATCGTATGGGGAGACAAACCTTTTTTCTTACCTGGTGATGCAAATGAACGGCAAACACTCTGAATTCCTGTTTGACCACTAGCTGAGGGGGAAGGGGTGTTCTTCCCATTCGACGTATGGGGTGCTGCACCCCTCTCCCCATTTGCTAGTTTAAATATTCTGCAAAGACGTCAAACTTCTGCCCCAATGCACTGACTCCCTCTTTAGTCAGATGCAGTCCATCAAATTTAAAGAACTTTCGCTCCCAGAACTGTTGCCAGTTCCTACAAATCTGTGTCCTTTTTCTGGCACCAGTCCTTGAGCCACGTGTTTAGCTCCCTATCTCCCTTCTCTGACCTTCCGTCCATCTCCCCTCTCCCAGACTGGCAGGATCTCAGAGAAGGAGATGCCGACGAAATAGATGATAGTTTGTCACCCAGCCTAGTCAGGTGTTCCTTGGTCTCCACAACTGACCGGCTGGCGAGATCGTTAGTCCCTATGTGAACTAGGACATCAATGTTTTCTCCTGCTTTGTGAACAATTTTACTAATGCGGTCAGTGTCTCTCCATGCTGATGTACCTGGGAGACATCTGACCATCACCCTGGCTGGAGATGGGTATCAACTCCCCAATCATGGAGTCTCCTATGATCAGAAGTTTTGGATTTCCTTTGTGCTTGTTTAGTTTTGGTTCCTGATTTGGGTGAGTTTTGTTGTGCTAGCTCCTGTGCTGCAGTGTCCTGCTCTGCAGTGTCTTCTGCCTCTTTATTTGATTTCAGAGATAGAGGCAGATACCTGTTTGTAGTGTTTATATGGTTTTGGAGGTAATGTGTTGGAGAGCAGGGTGATGGGGCACCTGATTTGCTCCTCCTAACCACCTGCCAACCTCCTGGACCAACTACCCTCTCTTGATCCGAGGGTTTTCTGTTGGATGCTGGGGGAAATGGCGGGTGGTTCTTATAATGTATTTCCTCTTCAATATGAAATTTGAGGTGTGCAATCTCTGCCCATGCTGCCCGGAGCTGAGCCCTAAGATCTCCAAAGGCCCAGCATGTAGGACAGTGTCCTAAATCCTATAAGACTGTCCTTCTGAAAATTGTTCCACAGTACCTGCAGTTAATGAAATCCATTCCAAATAAGTTGCTGGGTTTGTAACCTGTAGGTCATCAGGTATGATCACCCCCAGATCTTGTTCCTGTTTGGTGGGCGTTAATAACTCCCGACCCATCATCTAATACTCCCCTGGGTTCCTGCACCCCAAGTGTTTAATGTTGCACTTCTTTGCATTGAAGGGCAGACAGCAAGGAGAACCAGGGATAAATGACAACTAAGGAAGGGGCTGGAGTAGAACAGTGAAGCAGTCTAGGGAGGTCAAATCATGGAAAGCCATGTGTGCAAATGCCAGGAGCCTTAGCAACAAGATGGAAGATCTGGAGGCTGTCATGGTACAGTCAGACCTGGACATTGTGGCCATCACTGAAACCTGGTGTAATGGTAACCATGACTGGGAGATGGCCATACCTGGCTACAACATATTCAGAAGAGACAGAGCAGGCAGGAAGGGAGGAGGAGTGGCACTGTATGTGAAAAATGACATAAGGGCCACAGAGATCCAGGAGAAACAAAATGGGGGAGAGATACTGTGGGTTACGCTGGAAAGGAAAATAGGGACAGCCATCCGCACAGGTGTGGTCTATAGACCACCAGCCCAGCAGGAAGAAACAGATAGGGAGCTGAGGCTAGCCATCCAAAGTATGGCAGACAAGGGTGAGGTAGTACTGGTTGGAGACTTCAATATTCCAGGCGTGGACTGGAGCATCCCAGCAGCAGCATCAACTAGAGAGATTATCCTGGACTCCTTCAGGGTGCCTTCCTCAAGCAACTGGTCATGGAACCAACTCGGCAGAAGGCAATACTGGACCTTGTGCTCACAAACAGGGACAGTGTGATGGGGGTAACAGTGGGGAGCACCTGGGAAACAGTGACCACCAGTCATTGTGGTTTGAAATCACAGAAAGAGCAGAACCAAACCACACAAAACACGTATCCTGGATTTTGGGAGAGACTTTGGGAAATGGGGAGATACTTGAAAGAGGCATTAAGAATGGGACAGGAATCAGGGGTTGAGGAACAGTGGGCAGTATTTAAAATGGGATTACAAGAACAACAGAATTATGCATTAAGCAGGTTAGCAAGAGGAAAAGGAAGAGAGACCATTATGGTTTTCCAAAGAGGTATCAAAGAAAGTGAAAGCCAAAAGATTGCATTCAGGCAATACAAAAAGACACAGACAGAAGGGATAGGGAGAAGTACCAGGAGAAGCAAAGGGAGGCAGGAGGTCAGTAAGGAAGCCAAAGCTCAGACAGAAGAACACATTGCAAAATCAGTGGGTAGAGGAGACAGAACCTTTACAGGTACATAAGTGAAAAAGAAAGACAAAGGGAGGGATAGTGAGACTGAAGGGGAAGGATGGGAGCAGCGTGGGATGACAACAGTAAAGCTGACATATTGAACAGGTATTTCTGCTCAGTCTTTACTGAGGAAGAGGAGGGTAATGGGTCTGAAGAGGTACAAGGGGTGAGAATGGTGCAGAAATGGACACAAGTCCCTTTACCAGAAAGGGTCCTGAAGGAACTGGAAGTAATAAGAGTTGATAAAGCAATGAGGGCCAGACGGGTGCACCCAGGGTCCTTAAAAGAACTAAGAGAGGTGGTGGTCTGAACCTCTGGCTATCCTGTTTAGCCGATCACTGGAAACAGGAGGTACCCAAAGACTGAGGACAGCAGATGTAGTCCCTTATACAAAAGTGGGAACAAAGAGGAAGCAGGGAACTACAGACCAGTCAGCCTCACCTCGGTAGTGGGGAAGATCATGGAAGCACTACTGAAGGAGAGATTGGTGGAACATCTGGTTATCAATGGACTACAGGACCCAAGGCAGCATGGTTTCACCAGGGGAGGTCATGTCAGACCAACCTCGTTGAATCTTTGACTGGGTGACTAGGAAGGTGGATCAGGAGGGCAGTGGACATGGCCTATCTGGACTTCAGCAAGGCCTTTGACACTGTGCCACATAGAAGACTATTACACAAACTGGGAATATGGGTGTGGGCAGGACAGTAGTGTGGTGGGTAGGTAACTGGCTGGGTGGCAGGACACAGAGGTGGTGGTAAATGGCTGTCACTCCACAGAGGAAGAGTGACCAGTGGGGTACCACAGGGATCAGTGCTGGGACCGGTCCTATTCAACATCTTCATCAGTGACATTGCTTGAGGATCTAGAAGGCAGAATTTTACTGTTCACTGATGACAGAAAGCTCTGTAACAGAGTAGACACACCACAGGGTGTAGACAGAATGAGAAGCGACCTGCAGAAACTTGAAGAATGGTCAGGGGTTTGGCAGTTGAATTCAATGCAAAGAAGTGGAAGATAATGCATATGGGGCACAAAAACCCTGGCACAATATATCAGTTGGGGGGTGAGGATATAGCATGCACCAAGCAGGAAAGGGATCTTGGGGTTGTCATCTCTGATGACCTCAAGGTAGGGAAACAGTGAGACAAGGCAGCAGGTAAAGCAAATAGGATGCTGGGATGTATAGAGCAGGGGCATCACCAGCAGGAAAGGGGAGGTCATAATTCAGCTATACAAGACACTAGTGAGGCCCCACCTGGAGTACAGTGTACAGTTCTGGAGACCATATCTACGTAAGGACATAGACAGGGTAGAGAAGGTTCAGAGGAGGGCAACAAAGATGGTGCATGGATTGCATCACAAGTCCTATGAAGACAGGTTGAAGGAACTGAACATGTACTCCCTGGAGGAGAGGAGGAGAGGGATATGATAGAGACATAAAGTAGCTTACAGGGAGGAACAGGGTGCAGATGAAATCTATTTGTAGCGTAAAAAGATGTTCCAGAACTAGAGGGCATGGGATGAAGTTGGAGGGAGGACGATTCAGAGGAAACATGAGAAAGAATTTCTTCACAGAACCGGTGGTGGACAAGTGGAACACCCTGTCAGAGGAAGTGGTGGGGGCTGAAACAATCACGGGATTTAAGAATGCATGGGATAGACATAAAGGAATTCTAGAGGTCAGGGGTAAGGGGCAACAGACTTCTAGGAAAACAAACTGAACTTACAAGCTCAAATGGGCAGACTGGGTGGGCCATAGGCCCTTATCTGCTGACACTGTCTATGTATCTATGTAATCCTGGCTGCCAAACTCTGGACCATTAATCCTGTTTAGCTAGGTCCCTCTTCATTTTTTCTCCCCTCTTGGAGTGTCTACCCTGTTGCAGATGGCAATGTTATCTGCAAAGAGGCATACCTTCTCCTTCTGCCCCTCTGCAGTGTCACCAATGAAGATATTAAACTGTACTGGCCGAAACACTGATCCCTGTGGCATCCCGCTGGTCACCCTCCCTTCATCAGATTTAGCTTCATTTACCATAACCCTCTGTGTTCTATTCCTCAAACAGTTCCCAGTCCAGTTCACCACCTTCTGACCCAATCTCAGCCTGCCCAGTTTTTTCACAAGTCTTCTGTGTGGAACAGTGTTGAATGCTTTGCTAAAGTCCAGGTAGGTCACATCCACCACTCCTCTCTACTCTACTCTACTTCCCTGGTGACCCAGTCAAAGAAATGTATGAGATTTGTTTCACATTACTTTCCCGGCATGAACCTGTGCTACCTTGGCTCTTGTGCTTCACTGGATTCAAGGTACTCCACTATTCTTTCTTTCAGCAGTGATTCCATACTTTTCCCCACTATTGAGGTCAGGCTGACAGGTCTGTAGTTACCAGACTCCTCCCTGCTTCCACCTTTGTGGAGGGACTACATCTGTCCTTCTCTAGTTCTCTGAAACCACTCCCATATCCAGTGACTTGTTGAACAGGGCTGCCAGTGATGATGCCAGCACCTCCCTTAACTCATTTTATATTCTTGGGTAGAGCCCATCTCGTCCCATTGCCTTGTCTGTCTTCAGTTTTGTGAGTTCCTTTAGGACTCTATCCTCTGTAAACAGACTGGTGTTCACCTCCCTTTCAGTTCTGTTTCTTATCCAGGGTCCCTTCCCATTCCCCTTCCTCTGTGAATACTAAACCAAAATATTTATGCAAGATTATTGCTTTTTCCTGGTCCTATTGCATGTCTGCTTCTTCCTCCCTTTTTAGCTTTACAATCCCTGCACCCCAGTCCATCTCCTTTTGCTAACATATCTATAGAAAGTCTTGTCCCCTTTTTAAGTTCTTTTGCTGTTTTTCCCTCTGTATTTGTTATTGTGCTACTGGCCGCTTTTCCTGCCTCCCTTTGCTTCTCTAGATACACTACCCGTCCTTTTCTGTGTTTCCTTGTATTTCCTAAAGGCAGCTTTTGCCTACTTTCCTGGCCACTTCCTTTGAGAACCATAGTAGTTTCTTTTCTCTTGCTTTTGTTTATTTGCCATACACAAAGGTTTGTCACCTCCACTGTGGCACCCTTTTGTGTCCCTGTAGGTTAGAACCAGATCCAGAATCTCTATCTCTCTCTCTCTCTCTCTCTCTCCCCTCTCCTCGGGTTGGATCAAGCACTAGCTGCTTGAGGCATTCCCTTGTAGGAGTCCAGGATGTCTCTGCCTCTGGCTGTGTCAGCTGCTGGGATGAGCCAATCAACATCTGGCAGATTGAAGTCACCAACCAGGAGCACCTCCTCTTTAACTGCCACCATATGGATGGCTTCCAGTAGATCTCTGTCCATTTCCTCCTCTTGTGCTGGGCATCTGTAAATAGTGGCTGTGCCATTACTCATCTCCAGGGTGGCCGACAGTGCCTCTGCCTCCCTCTTCATTCCTTGTGCCTCTCCTTTATGTAAAGAGTCACCCTCCTCCCTTTTTATCCTCCCTGTCTCTCCTGAACAAGGTATAACCTGGTATAGCTATGTCCCAGTCACATGGTTCCCATTATACCATGTCTCTGTATCTGCTACAATGTCCTGGTCAGTCTCTGCTATCAAAGCTGCCAGATCTGGAATTTTATTCCATGGACTACGGGCATTCTGACACATGTTCCCTTTATTTATTTAACATTGGTAACTGGGAAAGGCACACTGAGCCAGGACTCATTTCCAGGTGTGTCCCAGTGGGGGGGATAGAGAAACAAAGATATAAAGTACAATACAAGCGTGCATAGCATACAAACTAAGACGCAAACAATGCAGAGCAACATGGCAAAAGTGCAGATTGTAAAAGTGTATGACGGACACAAAATCTCACCAACTAGAGCCTCCCAGACACCCATTTAATAAGGAATACCAAGAAGTTATGAATGTAGACGAGAAAGTCAATCTGAGCCTTTCTGGCATGGGCTAAATAAGAAATGAAAATGGGATCAGACTCACTGGCACTATTTGCAGTTTTTTAAGGAACTTTTTACAGATATTAGGAAAGAAAGGAGCTGTGTCTGTTCAAAGAAAGGTTTGCAATAGCCAAATTAATATTATAGTGAAAAATAGAGATATGGCAGATCTAATTCTATAAAGAGTAAATATTTCAGATATGCTGGGACTGTACCTGGTTGAATCTGAGCTACTAGTAAGTTAAAATAGATCAAAGAAATCCCATGAGCTGGAAGATAGTGAACTATTATCCACAAATAGGTGCTATATTTTGACAGGATATAGCAAAAGACTGCCAAACTACAATGGTGATGACACTGTTTTGAGTGAAACTAATTTTGAAAGTTATTCCTTAAATAGTTTTTCAAGATGGCTTGACTCTGTTGTCTTGAGCATGCTATTTGGATTTGTTTGAGTTTCAGGAGTCTGTGGTGCTCCTTTTTAGCATGTTCCCTTTGAACACCTGTGTAAAATCCTTGATGGGACCACAGAGTATAAAAGGAGCAAATTAGATACATTAGCCATTGAGACATTGGAAAGTTAGGGACTAAATCAAGGGTCCCACCTTGACATTGGTGATTTAGCTTATTCACACTGGAATTCCAGTCTGAAACCAAGAGGACCCACTCCTCACATGGAGCTAAAAGTAAATATAGCCAATTTTGGCAATGGAAAGTTTAAATATGTTATGCTGTGTATGTGTGTGTGTGTGTGTGTGTGTGTGTGGGTGGGTGGGGTGCTCTGGTACTTTTAGATCAGTCGTGTCTTGGAGCGTAGTGGGTCTATTGAACAAATTCTGGGATAGGGAATGGATGAATGTGGTCACTAAATCTGATGTGCTGTGTTTTCAGACAACATGGCACTGAAGTGAAGATTGTAATAGTGTAAATGGTTTTGACACCTTTGATACTGCTGGAGTGAAAACACACAAGTTAGGAAGGAGCTCCAGAGGGTTTCTACTTTTATTAAAATAGGAAGTTACAAATAAGTGGACTGTGTTGTAAAGTCATCCAACTTTGTGATTATAGCATGTTATTAAATAATGGAAGTCGGTTGTATTCTTATCAATGGCTACATCCCCTTCCCATAGAAAAATCACACTTTTTAACCCAGAAATTTTGACTCTTTTCAGTTCTATAATAGAGGATTTACTGTACAAAATTTAGATACAGGATTATTAACAGTGGGTGATTTTAATGCCATAATTGGCAATTATGAAGGTTTAACCAATAGTTCCATCTTTACTCGCACTAATAAACAATCTATGATGCCAAAAAGAATGACTAAAGACAAAACAACAAATAATTCAGATACAGCATTGCTTAGCATTATATCTCAATATAATATATATCCTCTAAGTGGGAGATTAGTGGGAGACAAGACTGGTGAATACTGGTACATTGTGTTAAGGGGGTCTTCAACATTTGATTTTGTGGACAGGCTCTGTTAATTTCTTCTCCAGATGGGAGGGTCCTGATATGGGCGCTTTCCCAAGGACCAGTGGTGTGGCACAGCTTTTAAACCAAGAACTGCCATCCACTTCTGTTCTTCAAGCCCAGGTATAGCTTCAGTCTAGAAGCCGCTGCCCGCCTCCCAATCCAAAGATCAGTCGTTAAGGTTGGAGGCTCCTGATATGGGTGCTGCCCCAAGGACTGGTGGTGTGGTGCGACTTTTAAACCAAGAGTTGCCACCCGCCTCTGCTCTTCAAGCCCTGGTGTGGCTTCAATCTAGGATCTGCTGCACCGCCTCTGCCAACCTGAAGACCTCTTCCCACTCTCTTCCACCCACCCACCTTATCTGAACAATTTCTTTTATAGCATCTTGTGATCACCTTACCCCTGGAAAGTAATGAAGTGTCGACTTTCCTTACAGCAAGTTATAATAATGTGCCACTAGATGGTACTGTAGTATTTCTCTCAGGGCTGCAGCCTCCAACCCTCCCTTGTGGCTAATCTTCATAGTGTCTAGCCAAATACAATCATGTCATGGAACTTCCATATTTGCTCCCTCGCCTTTTTCTCATCCTTTCAGCCCTCATGTATGCAGGCCTCGTAAGCACCTGCTATCCTTTCCAGCCACTATACCCACTCTCAGCAATGGCTACGCATCTATGACACCATAATCTCTGCTATATAGCAGCTCATACCAGTTCTCCCTGCCAGCAATCACCATGCTATGGGAGTCAAGATCCTTTGCAATGTCCCTTGCACCTTTATGCTGCTTGCTCCCCTTCAACATCAGAAAAAGAACTGGGGCTCAGCACTGAAGCAGAAGAACGCAGCCACGCACAAGCAGCTAGGACTTTACCTGCTCAGAGTCATCCTAATGCTACTTTTAATATCGGGTAACATTCACCCTAACCTGGGACCCAGCCCTTGATGAATGCCCACTGCCGAAAAATGACTTGGAATGCTCACACTTGCTTCCCTCAACATCTGTAGCCTTCTCCCCAAACTTGATGCCTTGCAAGCCTTCATTGTACAGCACAAACCTAATGCCCTCACTTGCTGAAATCTGGCTAACACCAAAAGTTCCAGACACAAACATTGCCCTGACTGGCTATACTATCTACAAAAGGGATAGGGTCTCCAAAAGGGGGGGGGTGGGGTGGTGGCTGTGCAGTCTACTTCAAAGACACCCTCAAGGGCTCCGCCCTACATTTTACCCCTGCGGGGACCAACACCCAAATACTCATCATCAAAATTCTCCTTAGGGCACACAATAAAGCTCTAACAGTGGAAACAGTATACATCCCTCCTAAGGAGCATTTTATGGGTTCATTTCTGTCACAGACTTCATCCAGAACCAGCCACCCTGCTCAGAGACACTGCTAACATAGAAACATAGAAACATAGACTTTGACGGCAGATAAGGACCGCTTGGCTCACCTAGTCTGCCCATTTCCCTACCTACAGGATAAGTCACAGATCCTAGTTAACCAACAGCCTAATTCTTCCTACCCCCCCACAAGAATTGCCTTATGTCTGTCCCATGCATTCTTGAATTTTCCCACAGTTTTAGACCCCATAACCTCCTCAGGAAGGCTGTTCCATGCATCCATTACCCTCTCTGTGAAAAAATACTTCCTCACATTGCCCCTGAACAGCCCCCCCTCTACCTTTAAATTGTGTCCCCTTGTTCACGCACATCTCTTTTTCTGAAAGATGCTGCCCTCTTGAACTTTGTTGATTCCACTGAGGTACTAAACGTTTCTATCATGTTCTCCTCTCCTCCTTTCCTCTAGGGTATACATATTAAGCTCCTTTAGTCTTTCCTCGTATGGCTTCTCTTGCAGACCCTGCACCATTTAGTTGCCCTCCTCTGGACTGCCGCTATCCTATCTATGTCCTTAGGAGATGGGGTCTCAAGAACTGGACGAGTACTCCAGATGGGGTCTAACCAACTGTCTGTATAGAGGATAGCAACTTCCTGTTTTCTGCTGGTGATGCCTCTCCCTATGCATACCAGTATACCCCAGCCCTCCCTACTGCCTTCTCACATTGCTTGCTAACCTTAAGGTCATCTGATATGATTACCTCAGGTCCCTTTCCTTTTGTTGTTGTTACTACCCCCATTGTGTAATCTTCCCTGAGTTTTTGTTTTCCTGGTGCATTATTTTGCACTTTTTTGCATTGAATCCTAGCTGCCATTCTTCTGACCATTCCTCCAACCTTGCCAAGTCCCTTCTCATCCATTCCATGCCTCCTTGTATATCAACCCTGTTGCAGATCTTTGTGTCATCTGCAAAGAGGAATATTTTTCCTTCCAGTCCCTCTGTGATGTCACTTGTAAAGACATTAAAAAGGACTGGACCCAGTATTGAACCCTGCAGTACCCCACTAGTAACCCCTCTTTCTTCAGAGTGGACTCCATTCACAATTACCTTCTGTGTCCTGTTGTCCAGCCAAATGTTTTACCCAGGCTACCACCCTGGGACTCACTCCCAGGCTGGTTAATTTGACTATTAATCTTTGTGTGGGACTGTGTCAAATGCCTTGCTAAAGTCTAGGTAGGCCATGTCCACAGCCCCTCCCTGGTCTACTACTTTGGTCACCCAGTCAAATAAATCAATTAGATTCATCTGACATGACCTACCTGCTGTGTGAACCCATGATGCCTTGGGTCCTGTGCCCCACTGGCCTCTAGTGACTCAACAATTCTTCCTTGTGGGTGACTTCCTAATAGGTGACTTCAGTATTAATTGGCTCCCCCTAAAATGTTCACTTTAAGGATGCCATCTCTGCAGTTAATCTTACACAGATGGCTGACTCCCCAAACAGGATTAGCTATAGAACTGGAACCAGCACCCTGCTGGACTGGGTTCTAACTGGCCATCCTGACCACATTTCAAACACTAGCACTCTTGCCGACTCACTCCGTGATCATTTCCCCATAATATGCAACTGGACCAATAAATTCTGCAAACCAATACCCAAAACAATCACCAGTAGGGTTCTCACCTGCGGTCACCTGGAGCCACTAATATCCCTATTCCAAGCACAAGACTGGTCTCCTATCGACACAGCTAAAGATATAGACACAGTGCTTGAGTACTTCATTAACTTCTTCAGTACTGCTTGTGACATCCACATACCTCTAAAGAAAAGGAAAATAAATGGCTGTCATATCCCTTGGCTCTCTGCAGAACTAGTGGCTCACATGAAACTCAGAGACAACCTTTGGCATCGTGCACATGCCACTAGAAGACAAGCAGATGTGCAAGACTATAAAACAGCATTCCTATTCACCTCAAGAAAAATAGTTACTATAAAGAAATGCTTACCAACTCTTAGGGCAGTGGCAAATTGTTCTGGGACAACATTAAAGAGAGGAGACAGATAGAGGGCTATGGTACTCAATCAGGGTGTTGAAGCATGAGCAGACTCGATAGATCAATAGGCCTACTCTGCTGGCGTCTAGTATGTTAGGGTGACCCCTGTCATAGTGGACACCCCAGGATAAGTTGAAACCATTCCCCAAGTAGTTTATATGTTTTATATAATGTCCAACATGATGCTTGACTGACTGAAACAAAACTGTTTTGATATAGGAATAGCAAAAGCTTGTATCTGTGTTTTTAAGAAGTTTCTCTGCTGCCCTATATTATTATGCATAAAACTGCTTGGATGTCTTTATGGCAGACAGAATGTCCCTGCAGGAGAGTACAGAATGTTCTAACCTCAGGTCTGACCTTTCCCAATGCTGTAAATAAGCCTCCAGCTTCCATTTGAACTGTACTCTACGGAGAAAAAGTGGCCCCTAGTAACTAATTTTGTTATCTGATGAATGGAATTTTCCTAATTCCCAGAGAGACTGTAAAAAGCTGAAAGGGGTTAGTTTTTCTTTTAGACTAAGATTGAGGAAGGTGAAAGACCCCCGGTAGTGTGTGCTATCAGACTGTTAGGCTGAAGAAAGAGCCTTGGACATTATTGAAGCAAAGCAGTTGTCATCTGATTTATTTTGTCTTAACCAATTTTTCTTCTTTTCTGTAATTTTTACTTGATGAAAATAAAATGATAAACTCAACCATGTGTTTTTATGCACCTGACTTGTGGTCTGCCTGAAAGTGTATCCTGAAGGCACGCCCAGTGACAGGAGTTAACTGGAAAAAAAAAACTTGCACCTGCAATACTAGACATAGATGGAACCTCTACCCTGGACCCCGTAACCATCACCAACACTTTCAAAGACACTTTCACGGATCTCAGTAGCGTCCTCCCCCCCTGACTTCTTCAACTCCACTGCAACCCCATACAACTCTGGGCCTGCTTAACCGCCTCCTGGTCATCCACCTTTCTATTTCAAAGAGGTCTCTCTGGTGGAGGCCAAAAAATACATTCTCAGGGCAACTGGCAAATCTAGGCATAGCAGAGACACTCTCAATCTCAAGTTGCTGGCCCTTACACTAGAAGAAGTAATTACTCCCCTAAGCAGGATCTTTAATCTCTCACTAAGACTCACACAGTTCCCTCCGAAATGGAAATCTGCCACTGTAACCCTAATAAACAAAAATGGTGATATGACCCAACACATAAATTACAGGCCTATCTCTATACCCCCCCTCAAGGCACTAGAATGCATTGTTGCTGACCAATTGGTTGAGCATCTGGAGAAATACAACATTCAATGTGTCCAACAACATGGTTTTCAGAAAAGGGCACAGCACAATCTCCGCCCTTATAGAATTCACCAGTTCTGTCCACAATTCTCTGGACCAAGGTCAGCTTGTGGGAGCTGTCTTCATTGATTTAACAAAACATTCAACACAGTGCCTCACCCGCACTCCTTGACCAACTGACCAATGTGGGACTCTTTAAAGACTCGGCTGCATGGTTTAAAAGTTACCTGGAAATCGCACATAGCGGTGAAAATCTCAGATGGCCCTATCTTTTTTTTTTTTTCTATTTTGCTTTTCTTTCCTCCTAGCTGCGGTCATCCAGGGTATCAGCCCAGTCACGGGCGATGGCTTCCACCCCAGAACTGGCCTCGGGCCCTCCGATACCCGTAACTTACCCCCCACGGTGGGGAGCTGTAAGTGCGGGCCAACACCCAGGAGCCTGTGATAGGTCGGAGGGCGGCCTGGGGAGCTAATTGAAGCGGCGGGCTTCACAGAGGCGGCCAGCAGCCGTCCATTTTCCACTTTTTCTGGGAGGCGGGACGTGCAATGACGCATGACGTCCTGTCCCGCCTCCAAAGTGTCTTCGTGTGCCGGTAGCTGTGCGACTCCCAGCCTCCACCGGGGGTCACTCGTGCTCCGGGCACCAACTCACCCTCCCCCCTGGAGAAGGAGAGCAGCCCATAGGACGCTCTATCCTTCTCCCCCCGGCCGGCCCTTCCAGCGACCCGAGTCCGTTCCCGAACCCAGGTCGCCGGCGTCGCAAGCGGAAATCCCACCGCTGCGCCGACGAGCCGGCATTCAGATGGCCCTATCTGACCCGAAGCCCATCTGCTCTGGTGTCCCTCAAGGGTCCATTCTGGATCCACTCCTATTCAGCCTCTTCTTGAACAATCTCCCAAGATCCAGCCATGAATCAATGCTGGCTGCATTATGCCAACAATGCAGTGATTTACACTAGTAGCAAGGACCCCAGGCTCCTTGAACACCAACTGCAGCTTATGGCTTTACCTGTGTTGAGAAGTGGTTTAGTGACCTCAAGTTGATACTCAACTATAAAAAAAAAAAATAAAGTAATGCTCTTCAACAGCTCCCATAATAAATATAAACTCCACCCGTTGATCGTCAGCAACTGTCAAGGAATTGCACTTGAACAAGTACCTCACTTCAAATACCTTGGGGTAACCATTGACTGCACTTTATCTTACAGATTGCACATTGACAACAAATGTCAAAGTGATGAATACACATATTGGTCTACTCTACAGACACAAGAACTGCCTAACTCCAGAAGCCTTACGATTGGTTGTGCAAAGTTCAGTGATGTCTATCATAGACAATGGCCTTCCCATTTATGGCTCTGTCACAAACACGGCTTTCCATGAATCTCTACTGCACTTGATAAAGCCTGTAGGCTCGTATCTGGTGCACCAAGACTTAGCCACACATACAAATTCTATGCCCAAACTGGTTGGTTAGTTGCCACTAAATGGGAGAAATCAATATTAATCGTGTCTTCTGGCCAAGCAAATAACCCTAGATCTATTACCACCAGGGGTACAAGAACTGCTAAGCTCTTTCAGTAATCCACAGTGCACTCGTGGCTCAAAACTCCCAACTACTACAGGTGCCATGCTGTTGAACTTCCAAGGGACAAAGATCCTTTGCCTGTAGAGCTCTACTATAGGTCAGTGCTCTTCCAAGTGACATCTCTTCAGAACCTAAGGCCAGCCTTTTTAAAACAAAACTTCAGCAACACCTCACAGCTGAAAGGACCTGCGACTGCTTCCACTAAGCCTTCCACTAGCTGTGTCCCATAGCACTTGCAAAAACTTCTGCTTCCTGCACTTTCGCTGTCCTCCTCCTCCCCTGTACTTCCCCCCACCGCTCCCTTATCACTCCCACCCCTTCCCCTATTTCCACTTCTTCTTCATTCTCCTTTTCCTCTTCTCTACTCCTTCCCCCCACCCTTTCCTATCTTCACACCTATGCCCTACCTGTTATGACAAGGTTACCCAGCTGCAACCCACTATTTGTAAGTTCTGGCCTCACTTCAAGATGTTTACTGAGGTTTTGTGATGTGTACTTAGTACTTGACGATTAAATGTATTCATGTGCTTGTTTGACCTATTTTATGATGAACTGTGTCCATGTTGTTCTCCTGTTTGTTTTTCGTTAATTACTCTGATATCCCATATACCAATGTTATCTATCTGTTTAACTCACTGACGTGGAACCTTTGTAATTGAGCTTTTAACTCAAAGGCATTTGCAATCCAAGACCATATTAAATAAATAAAAATAAATAAATACAGTTTCTGGGATAGGTTAATAATATTGCCCCAGTCTCAAATTGATAATTTTCTGCTGATACTAAAAAGTAACTCCATAAACACAAATGTACAGAGTTTGCAGTCAGAGGCCTGTATTCAAAAGTCCCTTGGAAAATGGTGCAAGTGCCTGAGATGCACATCTGAGATGTGCTGGCACAAAAACTTGGTATATTCAGAGATTGATTTATTTATTTATTAGCTTTTCTTGAGCGGATAAGTGTGCTAGGCAAGAAACCTGCCTATTTTCAGGCACAACCTGGGAAAGTACAGTTACAGCAAATGCGGTAAAGACAACAATGACAACAGCGAGGTACAGAGGGTGAGATAACAGTCAAAATTGGCTATACAGACAGGATAAAAAGACACAAAGTATAAAACTTAATAGCAAAAATACTGACATGCAAAGCAGTCATACAATAGTGGAACCTAGGTATAGTCACAGTAGTCAGGGGCATTTAGGTGGGAACAAAGTGCATGCTTAAATGTATAGTGAGATGATGAGTTCTTCGCATGGGGGGGAGAGAGTTCCAGAAACGCGGGGCAAAATAAGAGAAGGCCTGCTCACCCATTTTAGTAGAGCAGTGCTGAACAGCAGGCAAGGAGAAGACAGAGGACCTAAGGGCACAAGAGTGAGAGACAGGGGTAAGCATAGCACCCAGGACTTCAGGACAAGGTGTTCTGGTTAAAGAGTCAATAAAGCAACCAAGAGCATATGATCTAAGGGAATTGGGAGGCAGACAATTTAAGACAGAGTAAAGTCGGCAGTGGTGGGTCAGATGAGGGGCAGATAGTGCGAATCTGCAGATGTTATATGCAACATCCCTTCTATGGAGAACCACAGCATTGGCATAAGAAAGGACAGGGAGAGCATAAAGCAGTTGTAGTAACACACCTCTCATGAGAGCTAACCTAGCAGCCTTCTATCCCTCTTCACCAGCGAAGTAAAAATCAATGTGGATAAAGGCTTACTCATGGGAGCTGCGTTCATTGATCTCTCCAAAGCTTTTGACATGGTACATCACCCCCTCCTACTAGTTAAGCTGCAATCACTCGAAATCTCTGAACCCTCCCTATCCTGGTCCCTATACAGGATGAACTTGCAAAGTGAGGAAGAGTTGGAGATGTTGTTAATAAAAAGAGAAAAGAGCAGAGGCCCAAGCAGCCAGAGTAAAAGAATGGCACGCTCTGTAGGCTGCACCAGTCTTAGAGTTAACTGAGCGACAGACCTCATTGACATGAGTGGCAAAATCAAGTACCGGGTCAAGCATTACCCCAAGGTATTTGAAAGATGATGTGTTTGATACTGAAAACCCATCACTGCCATGGACATTAAGCTCAGGGGCGAGATTTGGTACCTGTCTTCAGGAACCAAATAACATGGCCTGGGTTTTAGATAGGTTTAAGATTTGGCAACTGGAAGAGAACTAGGATTGAAGGCACTGAAATGCAGGTGATAATTGTTGATTTAGGTCAGTAATGGACTTGGAGGCAGAGTAAAGCACCAGATCATCCGCATACAGGATGAACTTGCAAAGTGAGAAAGAGTTGGAGATGTCGGTAATAAAAAGAGAAAAGAGCAGGGACCCAAGAATTGAACCCTGTGGAACGCCTAAGGTGATAGGGGCAGGGGCAGAGAGTGCTTTACCGAAGAAGACAGCCTGGAAGCAATTTTCAAGATAGCTGGCAAACCAGGATAGGGAGGGTTCAGAGATTCTGAGTGATTGCAGTTTAACTAGTAGGAGGGGGTGATGTACCATGTCAAAAGCTTTAGAGAGATCAATGAACACAACTTCCGTGAGTAAGCCTTTATCCATATTGCTTTTTACTTCACTGGTGAAGAGGGTTAGAGCGGTGGTTGTGCTGTGTCCAGCCCTAAAGCAGTGTTGTATAGGGGATTGTAGGTTGGAGTGAAGTAGGTACTGTGAGACCTGCCAGTGCATGACTTTGTCCAGCAGCTTACTGAGTGTAGGCAGGAGAGAAATGGGACGATAGTTTGACAGGATTTTGGGGTCTCCTTTCTTAAAAATCGGTATAGTCCTGGTAATTTTCTATGCTGAGGGGACAGTGGCTGAGCTGATTGAGAGATTGAAAAGCCTAGGAACAGGCTCGGTAAGACACAAGGTGAACTGTTAGAGGATCCTTGGCTCAATATCGTCAGGACCAGCGCTGCTGTGGACAGGAGTAGTCTTAAGTAACTTAACAACTTCTTGCCTCATGACAGGGGCAAGTACTAGTGAGGAGGGGGCAGATACAGGTGAAGAGGGGGAAGCCAAGGGAAGAATGGGGGTAGGGGGTAGGAATGGGGGTGGAAAGAGTGGAAAAGAGGGCTTTGAAGGCACTGGCGATAGTCAGAGGATTACTGCAATGGATGAATTTTACGAGCATATCACTTGGAGTTGGAGTCTTGTTATTCTCCAGAATTTCCTTAATTTGGGACCAGTATCGCTTAGGGGTAGAGGCAGAGGCAGTGAGCAGATTCCAGTAGTACAAACTCTTGGCATGGCCAATCTCCTTTTCACAAGAGTTTCGCAGTGATATGTAGGCATCAAAGTCTGCTTGAAGGGATGAGGACTTCCAAACCGACCAGAGTTTATCTCGTCATTTCAGTATCTGAAGAAGAGGGCGCTTGAACCATTTAGTGACCTGCCCTTTTACCCTGCGCTTGGTGACTGGTATGTGCAGGTTCTGAAGAGAGAGAAGGGTAGCATTGAAATACTCAGTCGCACAGTTGATGTCATTGGTTATGTAAAGAGGGAACCAGTCAACCAGGTTTAAATCGTGCAGGAAAGCAGCAGGGTTGAGGTTTGAGAAGTTGGAAAAAGATAGTAATTTGAGGGGGAAGGAAGGAGGAGAGGAGTCCCAAACACAGAAGATTTGGCAGTAATCGCTGATAGAGTCTGGAAGAACACCGGTACTGTGGAAGTTCTCCTTCCTATTTGTCAGGACCCAGTCCAGGTGGGTGTTGGAGGAGCCCTGATGAGAGATTCCTGTGAGAGCTTGGATTAATTGAGCAAGGTTGACCTTGCTGGTAATGGATGAAAAGAGAGAGGACCGAGGCCCGACCCAGTCCTGATTAAAATCACCAAAGCAAATTACCTAATTTTTCCCAGACTCATTCGGAACCAACTCAATAAATTATTTGAGACCTAGCCTGGAATGCTTGGGAGGTATATAAACACAGAAAATGTGCAGAATTTTGACACCCCCAGCAACAGGCGGGAGTGAAGGACCTCACAGTTAGGCAGGGAGGGACCCTGTATGATGGAACTGTTAAGGTGGGATCTGTAATAAAGGGCCAAGCCCCATCATCTTTTAGAGCTTGGATGATTGGCCTGGAGCATATTGTAGCCCAGAATGGAGTAGAGGGAGTCAGCCATAGTTGGCTTTAGCCAAGTCTTGGAGAGGGCAAGGATGTCAGGGTTGTTTGCGCATACCCAGGCCTCAAGTTCGGGGAGGTTGGCAGTAAGGCTCCTTATGTTGAGGTGGTCAAAGGTGAGACAGGAGGATTGGGGCAGATAAACTGGGTGAGACTGGATTGAATTAGTAAAAATGGTAGGGCCAGGGTTGGTTTTAATATCACCAGCAAGAGTAAGGGACAAGGTGAATCTCCATAGCATTGTAGTCAGCATCGCCTGAGAGACACAGGCAGTGGAGATAGAGAACCTCCTCAAAATATATCTAAGTAGAACTCCTAAATATCTAATGCTAACCACTGGCAATGGTGCAGGATGAGGGTCAGTCTGCACCAGCAGATTAGAATAGCAGAAGTTGACATGAGAATAAGAATGGCAGTTAGAGGGAGGCACAGGTGGAGCTGCAGAGAATTCAAGGAGATATAGCAAAGAGAGTATCAGCAGGAGGGGGCATGACGCCATGACGTACATGGTTGCAAGGTGTGTAGGAGGTGAGTGGTAAGGAGGCGAGAGAAGAGGAGAGGCTGGCTGACAGAGGAAAAGATGAATTTAGGAGTGGAAAATCAGTATACATAAAACAGAAGTGACAGCAAGTGGTGAGACCCCATGAAAAGTATAGCAGAAATCAGAAGACACAGTTAGTTTTGGGGAATCAGTAGCAAGGCAGAAAGTGGAGTACATGGCATGGGAGGACACGGGGTAAGATGTGCCACCAGATGAGGACGGTAGGAGCAGATGAGCTAGGGCACAAAAGTAAAAGCCTTAAATTAGCCGAGGATGTCAGCGGCCCTCTAGTGGGGAAGAAATATAAGGAGCTAATGAGAAACTTGGGAGATATGAGAAATGTGATCTTTTGAGAGTTTAATCGCCCTATAACTGTAACACTAGCTAAGGGTGGAGAGGCAATGGGGTGGGTGGGAAGCAGTCGCATAGTGGGGTGTCAGCCTTGTAGCTCGCCCAACAATAGAGCTGAGTGCCCAAGAGCTACGAGCAGCCTGCTTCATGGAACGAAACACTCCACCTGCCTGCACTGAAAAACTGCTGTGTAGCTGCTGCAGCCTGTAGAAAATTAGACAGATTTGCTTAATTCAATGCTAAGGCTGACACGGCAGGGTCCAGGGAAATGCAGACAATGGAATTCAGATTGTGTTTCTACCAAGATGCCACAAGGAGCAGGTTTGTTGTTGTGATAAAAAGGCACCAGGTTTGAAAAAGTTGCAGAAAGGAACTCCGAAGCAAGGTCTCTGTCGTACCTGGGCAGTGTTGGTTGGGTGGGCGGAAGCAACTCTTCGGGCAGTTCGGCCCCAGGGAAGGGCTGAAAGAAAGAAAGGAGGTTGATTAAATAAGTATGCAGCACAGGGGAAGGGCAAGGCAGATACGAAGATCCAGCATGGAGAGGGGAGGAGCCAGGGGAGAGAGAAAGAGACAGAGAGAGAGGAGAAGGGAGAGCAAAGACAGAGTAATTATAGTAGAACAGAAGTTTCAGAGTTAGCAAAGGGACACAAGGGACATAATCAACAGTTTGGGGAAACAGTCTAATTTTCTAAAGCACAAGCTCTGGGATTAACGGTGCCTAGTTTAGATACAAGACCAGGCTCGTGAAGGATGACTCAATATACCAGAACATTTTTTTTTTAAGTCTGTTGCAACAGCTGTTGCTTTTTTTTTCTTCTCTTATTCCTGCTGTTTTCATTAAACATATATAAATAGGCCACCTATATAATGTTCCTTTCTTTCCCTGCATTTCTTCATTCTTAAATATTTCCTGGTATATGAGTTTCCCTCCTTCACTTATGTTTTCTGTAACCCTCCTCCCAAGCAGCAAGTTAAATTTGTCTGTAATTTATAAACGCATGTGTCAACATGTTAATAAACAAAATAAAATGCATATGTGTTTTAGTTCAAGCTAGAAAGGAGGGGGTGGGATACTAAATGAAAAATTTCCAAGATGTCCTTTCTTTCAGAGCTTGCATGATATTAAAAGCTAAAAGGAAAACAACTGATAAAAACGTATGTTTAGCACTAGAGAGTGTAACAGTCTACTGGTTTAATTATATTCCCTTTCCCCTAAACAAATGGAGTAGTTTTGTTTTTCGGAGCAAACTCCCTTGACAGACTCCTGCGAGCAAATAAAAGAATAGTTCTAAGACCGGTTTCATTTGTACAGGACGTGGAGCTGTAAAATATGCTCCCATTCAAGTAATTCGAGACGACTCATTGGAGCTCAAATGCTGCACTTCCTGGTTTGTGCTAAGTCTGTCTGGCTCTCGAAGGAAATATTTCCTTCAAACACCCCTTTCAGCTCATGAATGAAAGAACTTTGAGGTGAAAAAGGAGGAAAGCGAGTACAATATCAAACATCCTTAGCGGCGCCTGAGTAGCGCTAGTGTGCAGAACACGTTCTTTTTTTCTTTAGGCTTTAATAGCAGCAGCACAACCGAGTATTAGGTCTACATCACGTTTTTCCCTGGAATAGCCCTCCAGAACTGTCGCAAGGGTGTATTATGTGGTTCAGAGGTGCGAGTGGCTAAGTATAAAGTGTGTTCCCATTTAAAACAGTGAGACCTCTTTCTTGTAAAATGCTCGCACAACTAAACACCGCTTATGCTTTTGTTCTGTCATTCTGCTTAATACTTATGTGCTCTAAAGAAATAAAATATTAAATCTAAGCACCGTTAAGAAGCAGAAGTAGAGTAATAAACACCACAAGTGAAGCGTTGCGTAGGGTAACGCCTTATATGTCCAATTTACTTCGGCTTAACCTTTGTAAGCCAGGCTTGTTATTTGTTTCATTGTTTAGTTATAAAAGACTTGTAAATAACCTTAGGGGTTTACTTTCAGTCATTTATGTGTACCCAGACTGTACGTTTTGTGCTGTTCTGTTTTAAGCTGCAGCATAGTTCCTGTCTCTGTGTGTTGTCACTATAGAGCTGGCCGGCCCTTCCTTACTTATCTTTATGGGAAGTGACACAGAGGGGGCGGAGCTATCTCTGTAGATGTCTTCTCAAATTCTGTATTTGAGTATTATTATTATATCAAGGCATTATATAATGAACCTTAACACTGTTAAAAAGGATTTTTATTGTCGTAGACAAGAAAAAGCATTATGTAATGTGAATTTAGGTTTCAATTATAATAATGGGAGGAGCCATGAATACCACATGATGTTATAGGTATATAAAGTAAGCTCACTCTCATTCAGATAGATAGCTTGGTGAGGAGCAGATGTATTCTGACTTCAGAAAAATGGCACACTAGCGCCTTCTAGTGTCCAGTGTCTTATTCGTTCTTTTTATACTCTGTTTCGTTTTGTTTGCTTTGCCATGCAAGTCTGTATTTAATTTATGTTGCTGCAATAAAAATTTGCTTTTGGATTGCTTCAGCTTCTGGTTTGACTCCTCCTTCAACTACACACACCTCACAAGGCTGCAAACATACTCAGATACTAAACAGGATAATTCCACACTTGGATAAAAATGATTACTTTAAATAAATTGCATTAGAGTAAAATAAATATATTCTACACAATGTTTTATAATGTTTTCACATCAGTCTTGTAGCTTACCCAACAATAGAGCTGAGTGCCTGAGAGCTACGAGCAGCCTGCTTCACGGAACGAAACACTCCATCCGCCCGCTGTGTAGCTGTGGCAGCCTGTAGAAAATTACACAAATTTGCTTACAATAAAAGCTGTTGACAGGTTAAACAGTACAATTCAACGCCAAGGCTGGCGCGGCAGGGTTGGAGGGATCGGAATGCAGGTGGCTCACAAGTGGTAGCAGTGATTAAGTCTGCACACCATTTAAAAGTTAATCTAGAAATTGCAGTGCATTTAAAAGGTCCCAGAAAGTTATTGCTAGGGTCCGGGGAAATGCAGACAACGGAATTCAGATTGGGTTTCTACCAAGATGCTACAGGGAGCAAGTTTGTTGTCACGATAAAAAGGCACCAGAATTGAAAAAGTTACAGAAAGGAACTCCGAAGCAAGGTCTCTGTCGTACCTAGGCAGTGTCAGTTGGGCAGGCAGGAGCAGCTCCTCGGGGAGTCTGGCCCCAGGGGAGGTCTGGGTAGTGTCGGTTGGGTGGGTGGGAGCAGCTACTCAGGCATCCCGGCCCCACGGGAGATGTGCCATTGGATGCAATTGTGCACATCCAGCTGAATACCCCAGAGATGCACTGGCACATCTCAGATGGGGGGGCATGCATCACAGGCAGAGACATGGGAAAATGCTCCAGAACAAGTGAGATAGGCATGGTGCAACTTTGCAGTATTCAGCTAGGATATCCAAATGGACCCAATGCACGTTCTGAACCCAAACTCCATTTGCCTGAGCTCATTACTGGAATGCATGCAGGCCATTTGCATGCCCTGGCATGCTCGGTTCCAGCCTTATAGGGCTGTCCCACCACCCCACCGAGGTGAACAGGAGGAACTGCAACCAAGCAGGCAAGTGTGCAGGGATGTTTTTGTGGGTGGGTGGACTGCAATGTTCTGCATACAGTGCAACACCTCATAACCATGTACAGGGTCAGACAGGGGTATGAGGGCCCACTGAGACAGTGCCCATAGGGGCCATCTGGACATGCAACATGGGGACACAGGGTGACAGGGGCTGCTTGGGATACCACATGCATGTGATACAGTGCTCCATATGCAGCGTTTACCACCTGCAGTGCCCCACATCCCCCCCGTATGGGTGTACCAGGTGAGACCAGCAAGAGATGGCAATGTGCAGTCCATGACCAGGCACCCTGGTGCATGACCCCTACCCATGTGCACCTATGGTGTACCATGATGGGTGTATGCCACAGGTCAGTCGCTGGCCTGTATCATATGAGCACTAGTACCACCAGGCTACCTGGGCACAGTTACAATGGACATTACTCTAGGTGCATGCCTCCACTGGGAGACACCATGCAGGCTGCTTGGGCACTGTTCAGGGCCACTGCTGCGTATGCTGCAGTGTGACTGTCCACCCTGCTGGTTTGCTTCGGGGGCAGCAGACTTCACTTGCATGATACTGCAGGGTGTCTGCATCCAGGGTGCATGGGAGGGGGTGCTCCCTGGATGGTGCCGGTAGTGACACAGCACCTATGACTCATGGTTCATCCATCCTGCTATAATGGGATGACAGCTGTGTGTGGGTGCAAGGAGCATTTCCTAGTTCACCTCCACAAGCTGTCTTTGTCTGGCCTGTCTGCAGTGCTGTGGCCTGCCTGTGGGTGGCTGACTATTTAGGCATGCTTTTTCCATGCCTAACTTTGGGTGGTTCATCCCTGAGATGCATGGCAATGGCGCTGCCTAGTTTGAGTTTGGCGGAATATAGAGATGCGTGGCACATTCATGTGAACGCCTCCTCAAGATGCGCCACATGCATTATAGATGTGCTTGGGTGGTTCGGAGATGCATGATGCATCTCTATCCTTTGAATATCATGCTTGGGGGCGTTTGTTGAGATGCAGATGCACCAGTGCATCTTTTTGGAAAATGTGGGCCCAGATGTCTACCTATTTTCAGAAATTATATCCGTGAAGAAGGTTGTCTGGAAACATGATTCAGAAGTAACTGTTGGTGACATCTTTGCTACTCCTTTTTTAAACCTGGATGTTACAGTGCTGAAAGGTTATACTTTGGATTCCCTTCTGGCCAGTTTGAATGATTTATTCGAACAAATAAAAAGTAAATTAGAAATTTCAGTTACAATTAACAGGAAAAAAAATTAATAGCTGGTTTGATGGAGACTGCAACCAGTTTAAAGCTACATTAAGGAAGTTGTACGAAGGATATAAAGCAATCAATAGTAAAAGCTTTCTTAAGAGATAAGGTGTAAAAGGAAAGCATATAAAATGCTCTTAAATGAGAAAATTATAAGAAGCAATGGGATCAGATGTTATATGAGGTTGAATCCGAGGATAGTGAAGAATTGTAGTTGCCTGTGGGCAAGGGGACTAATACCTAGGGACAGGGAGGGTAAAAGAGGAGGAGGAGGAGGAGCTCTCTATGTAAGGGAAGGGATCAAAGCAATGGAACTAAAGAGTAAACGAGGAGTACAGGAGGCACTGCGGGTCACCCTGGAGACAGAAAATGGCACCACAATCTGCACGGGGGTTGTATACACACCTCCCATCTCAGGGGGAGGCAATGGGCAAGAAAATGATAGAAGACATCCTTTGAATGGCAGAAAAAGGGGCGACATTGTTGATGGGGGACCTGAATATGCCAGATGTTAACTGGAGCATCTTTGCTGCAGCCACATCCAAGAGCAGGGTCATTCATGATGCTCTAGAGGGGCATGCCTCAGATAGCTAGTGCTGGAACCCACTCTGGAGGGAGCAGTCTTAGACCTGGTACTCTCAAATGGGGACAGAGAAAGGATCTTGGATTTGGAAGTGGGTAGCCACCTGGGAACAAGCGACCACCAAACAGTGTGGTTCACAATAACCACAGATATAGAGTCAAGCCATACAAAAGCAAGATTACTGGACTTTAGGAGGGCTGACTTAGGGAAAATGGGAGAGTGCCTCAGAAAAGCACTAGCAAATGGGCAAGAAGGAGGGGCAGATGAACAATGGGGAAAAATCAAAACAGCCATCACAGAGGCAATGAGTCTTTGTGTGAAGCAAATCAATAAAAAAATGAAGGAAAAAAATGCTGTGGTTCTCAAAAGAGGAGGCAGGGAAGGTTAAGGAGAAAACGGTAGCATTTGGGAAGTATAAGGAAACAAAGAAGGAGGAGAACAGAGACCTATACCAGTTAAAACAGAAGGAAGCAGGGAAGGCAGTCAGAATACAAAAGACCCAAACTGAGGAAAAGATAGCCAACTCAGTTCAGAATGGGGAAAAAAACCTTTTATAGCTACATTGGGGAGCGAAGAAAGACCAAGGGAGGGATAATGAGGCATAATAAAGGGACGAGAGGGTGGGCAGAGGGTGACAGTGAAAAAGCAGGGATACTGAATGAATACTTCTGCTCAGTATTTACAAAAGAGGAGTAGGGGGAGATACCTAAACCAAAGAATAGAAGCACTCTGGATAGGAGTGGTCAATACCAGTCCATTCTCAGAAGAAAGGGTCCTGAAAGAACTCCTAAAACTGAAAGTGAATAAAGCAATGGGGCCTGATGGGATTCACCCCATAATTTTAAAAGAACTAAGAGGAGAACTAGTGGCACTACTGACTACCCTTTTTAACACATTGTGGGAGGATGGCATGTTACCTGAGGACTGGAGGAGGGCAGATGTAATTCCCCTTCACAAACATGGGAGCAACACAGAGGCAGGTGACTACAGACCTGTTGTTTTGACCTCAGTGGTAGGGAAAATGATGGAATCACTTCTGAAAGAAAGAATTGTTGAGTTCCTAGAGGCCAGTGGGGCACAGGACCCAAGCCAGCATGGATTCACAGCGAGAAGGTCATATCAGATGAATCTAATTGATTTCTTTGACTGGGTGACCAAAGTAGTAGACCAGGGAGGGACTGTGGACATGGTCTACCTAGACTTTAGCAAGGCATTTGACACAGTCCCACACAGAAGATTAATAAACAAGCTAGCCAGCTTTGGAGTGGGTCCTACAATTGTAGCCTGGGTAAAACATTGGTTGGACAACAGGATGCAGAAGGAAATAGTAAATGGAGTCCACTCCGAAGAAAGGAGGGTTGCTAGTGGGGTACCACAGGGTTCTCTACTGGGACCTGTCCTCTTTTATGTCTTTATAGGTGACATTGCAGTGGGACTGGAAGGAAAAGTATGCCTCTTTACAGATGACACAAAGATCTGCAACAGGGTTTAAACACAAGAGCGGGTGGAATAGGATGAGAAGGGACTTGGAAAGGTTGGAGGAATGGTCAAAAGTATGGCAGCTTAGATTCAGTGCAAAGAAGTGCAAAGTAATGCACCTGGGCGAACAAAAACCCAGGAGAAAGAGTACACAATGTGGGGGGAGGTACTAACAATAAAAATGGAAAGGGTCCTGGGGTTAGTCATAGCAGATGACTTAAAGGTAGGCAAGCAATGTGAAAAGGCAGTAAGGAGGGTTGGTGGGATACTGGGATGCATAGGGAGAGGCATCATCAGTAGAAAACAGGAAGTTGTTATCTCTCTTTACAGAGAGTTGGTGAGACCCCACCTGGAATACTGTGTGCAGTTCTGGAGACCTCATCTCCACAAGGACATAGACAGGATGGAGGCAGTCCAAAGAAGGGCAACTAAAATGGTGCAGGGTCTGCATCAGAAGTCATACGAAGAGAGGCTAAAGGAGGCTAATATATATACCCTTGAGGAAAGGAGGGAGAGGGGGGACATGATAGAAGCATTTAAGTACCTCAAGGGAATCAACAATGTTCAAGAGGGTAGCATCTTTCAGAAAAAGAAATGTGCTAGAACAAGGGGGTGCAGTTTGAAGATAGAGGGGGGGACGGCTCAGTGGCAATGTAAATAATTTTTGTTTCACATAGTGGGTAGTGGATGCATGGAATAGCCTTCCTGAGGAGGTTGTGGGGTCCAAAACAATGGGGGAGTTAAAGAATGCATGGGACAGACATAAAGCAGTTCTTGTGGGGGGCAGGAGGAAGCAGGCTGTTGGTTAACAAGGATCTGCAGCTTATCGAATAGGTGGGGAAATGGGCAGAATGGGTGGGCCAAGTGATCGTTATCTGCCATCAAAGTCTGTAACTATAGTCACTCAGTTGATTCCTATATATCTGATTCTACTTGGCTAAAACACTTTTGTCAGATATTTTATAAACCCGTAGCAGACACATCTTTTCTATTAGATAACAATGTTCATATAATTCCTTCCCCCCACCACCACCTTTATATGAGGTAGTGTATAGAGCAATTAACACTTTAAAACCTCGTAAGGCACCGGGGCCAGACTGTATTCTGTCAGAAATATATAATTGCCAAACTGGTCAATGGTGCAAAATTGTAACAGTTATATATAATAAATGTATAAAAGAATATAGTTTGTTGACATCATGGAAAGGGGCAAACATTATTCTCTTTCATGAAAAGGGGAGGCAACGCAAATCCAGCAATGTACTGTCCAATCAGTTTGTTGGATGTAAATCTAAAATATTTTCAAACATTATATTACATTCACAAATTAAACTAAAAGGAGGAATAGCTCCCCTCCAAGCACTTTTCAGATCAGAGTATTCCATACTTGACAATGTATTTCTTCTAGATCATTTAATTGAAAAGTATGTAATGATTAGAAAACAAAAACTTTGCATAACATTTATCGACTTCTCTGTGGCATTTGATACCATTTCAAGAAAGACTTCCTGGATACAGATGTTAGAAAAAGGTATTGATAGATCCTTTGTGTATACTATATATAACTTCTACAATGACAACAGGGCCAAAGTAAAATTAGGAGTAATTGGTCTATTATCTTCCTCCTTCTGTATAAACAAAGGGGTAAGGCAGGGATACATACTTGCCTTTGTGCTCTTTGCAATACATATTGACAATATGCTAAGAAACTTTGATACTATTAGCACTGCTTCCCCAAAAATGAAAGGACAGGGCTGCACAACTCTCGCATATGCAGACAATCTAGTTCTTTTTTCAATATCCAAAAAGGGCCTTCAAAAGAAACTAGATTATTTAAATGAATGATCTATAGGTCTCCAGCTAAATATAAATTTGTCAGAAACCAAGATTGTCATATTTGGACAAAACAAATTTAATAAAGTGAAGCATAAAGGAACCTGGACCTTGGGTACCCAGAGGATCGAGGTAGTACCAGCATATACTTATCTAGCAGTGGCTTTCAGTGCAAATACTTTATGGAATAATCAGTATAGTAAGATTCTAGAGACCCTGAAAAAATAGCCCTGGGTCTAGCAAAATTTAGTCATAAATATGGTGAGTCTAGTGTAAGACCCTGGTGAAATCAGTCAAAGCAAACTTTAGGGCCCTGTCACTATATGGGACAGAGATTTGGGATATTAGTAATAGGAAGGGCTTAATTGCTCCACTAAACAAAATGCTAAGGAAAACAATGGGATTGGGACCACCATGTCCAGCATCATACATCAGAGCTGAACTAGGATAAGGAAATATAAATGCTAGAACAGAAATAAGAAAAACCTTTGTTTGGCTGAGGTTAAGAAGGTTAATGAGTGACAGAATATCTAGACTGTGTCTACAAGAGAAACAGGAGTAGTATAGGCATGGCTATTGTTATAATTCCTAGTATAATCCCACAATCTTGAAATTATTAAATAAACATAAATTACAATCTCTAAAAGCATATGCGGATAAAGGAATTACAATAAGTATCAAGTACAAAAAATATATTGCAAAAAACATTACCAAATTCTGGAGCAGTGAAGATCTAGCGCACATAGGCAACTCAGCATACTTAAAGGGACCGTAAACAGGATGCTTGGTACAGCACAACAAAACCCACAGCATGGTAGCTTAGAAGCTTACCATTATGAAGGTCCCTTTGCCCCTGATATGTGTTTAATTCCACTATTGTAGCACTGTAAAAGTTCCAAGTAATGTAAACAAATCTACGTCATTATTCAAAGTTAGCGCTGAGGAGAGGCTGACAGGTGGCTGCTCATTCCTCTCTTGGGTTTCCCCTGCACATCAACTGCAAGACCTTTTCCCAAAACCCTACTTACATGGTCAAAAAATATAAAAGATTTGTCTGACATGATCTCCCTGGGGCGAAGCCATGCTGGGATGCATCTATTTGACCAGTTGTTTTGATATATTTATCAAGGCGGTCCTCCATAATTTTGTTTATAATGCTGATTAAGCTAATAATAATAATACATTTTATTTTGCATAAGCGCCTTTCAGGCCATCAAGGCACTTTACAAAAAGATAAAATGATCATATGAACAGTAGACATAATAATAAATAAGTAGGATACAGATATAATAAATAATAATGGGCCTATAGTTTTCGGGACTGGATTTATTACCTTAGTATAGAGAAAGCAAAGAGACCTCAGCTCTGATGAGGCAAGTAAAATGTGATGCTTGTTACCTGACCGATGGAGGCGGTCACTTTGCCGAAGTGGTCAGGCTTAAATCATGGTACAGCTGGATGAAGAGAACCAAGAGCCCCTCCGAAAAATATGAAAAGTAAGAATATTTGAGTACATTTGAAAAAAGTGCAGGCGTTAATGCAGCAAAAAAAATAAAGGTGGGGGGTAAGGCCCTGGAACTTTAATCATATGTTTCTGTTTGGTCACACACCAGGAGCCACCCACTAAATTTATTAAATTGTATTGTAAACACAGGGGTTGAGCTTGCAAACCTTTTGTACTGGTTACCACTAGACGACCAGGGAATTTATTTAAATGTCATTTTATGGAGCTCGCAGTTACGGGCGGGTGGGGGTTACCACTAGACTACCCAGGAATATTTACAATGTTCTTTTATGCAGATTGGAGCATCGAGAGGGGCGGGGGGACCACTAAACTACCAGGGATTATTTACAATGTTCTTTTACGGGGATCGGATCATTGGAAGGGGTGGAGGTTACCACTAGACTACCAGGGAATAGTTACAATGTTATTTTACGTGGATTGGAGCATCAGGTGGGGTGGGGGACCACTAGACTACCAAGGAATTTCAAATCTGTTATTTATACAGGGATTGGAGCATCGGGAGGGGTGGGGGTACCACTGGACTACCAGGGATATATAAATACTTTGCTTATGGCGATCGGGGCTACAGGGAGGGAGGGGTACCACTAGACTGCCAGAGCTGTTGAAATATTTTATTTATGGTGCTCAGACCACAGGGAGGGGAGGGAAGAGGGTACCACTAGACTCCCAGGGTATATTATTGTTCTATTTATGGTGATCGGGCTACGGGGAGGGGCTACCACTAGATTCCCCTCTGGCAGCACCACATGCTGTGCAGGGTGCCATGTGCATTTCACTGGCCAGCTTTGCACAACTCATTCAAATGGGGTCATAATGACATGTAAATGGCCCCATTTATGCCTTGCATACATTATGGCTCCATTTGCATACTGTTGGATGAATTTCAGGAATTTGCACACAACATAACTCTTTTGCACTGGTGCAGTTCCCATTCCTGGTATTCAGCCTTGTCTGGGGGATGCGCCAGCAAATCGTGTTTGCGCAGTGCACATTACCTGATATATTCAAAGGAGATGCACCATTGCTTATCTGTATTGAATGTATCCCTGTTGTGCTGCAAAACCACTTGCGCCATTGCCTGGTGCAATTCTAAATATCGGGGCCAGTGTGTTCATCTGAGGTAAGACTCCCATTTACAGAAAATGGACCTATTCCAATTGTACCTTTCCTTTGATTATTTATACAATTGAAAACTGTATTTCAATTATCCGCTGTCATGGTTGCTATGTATGTTTCTTCATTTTGTTTTACCTTTTCTCATGGTTTGTTTACATTTTTTTGCCAATTTGTGTCAGATGGCTTTTTTAAACCTAGTGTATGCCCTCTTTTTCTTTTTAATGTTCTTTTTAATTTTATTGGTTAACCATGATGGTAGTTTGCCTCAGTTGTTATATTTTATTTTTTCAGGGATAAATTGTTTGGCGCAATATTCCATTTTGTTTTTAATTTCAGATCATACTTCCTGTACACTTAGATCTCTTCGTTTTCCTAGTTCCATCCTCTCATATAACTCCTCATTGAAGCATAATCAGCTTTGCTCCAGCACTTGATTTTGGTCACCGCTTTATAAGTAGGAATAATTCTCACAATCTTGAATTCAACCATATTATGGTCACTCAGACCTGGGGGCTGTCTGACTATACAATCAGTTATTTCACTTTTCATATTGCTGAGGATCAAATCCAATATATTTTGTCCCCTGGTGCCATCAGTCACATATTGTTCTAAGTCATTATAGATAACTCAGTAAGCAAACTCTTTCTCTAGTTCTGTATTCCCTATCGGCTGCTTCCAGTTAATGTTGGGAAAGTTAAAGTCACCCATAATAAATACTTTACCATTTAAATCTATACTGGTATAAATATCTTGTTGTCCTCTGCACATAGACCAGACGCCTATAACGTACCCCAAATTGTAATTGTTTTACTATGGGGTTGCATGATATTAAGCCACAGTTGTTCAGTTTTCTCATTATTTTCTAGTTTGAGCTTTGTTTCATGTACTAACATACTAAAATGCCAGCAGAATAGGCCTAACGGTCTTTCGTGTCTGCTCATTTGATCAGCCCCCACCCTGGTTGCAGACCTTGCTGCCCCCCTCGCCTTCTCTGGCTTCTCCCTTCCCAGTTCCAGATATTCTTGCTGCATTGGATTTTGCTTCCAGAACCCTTCCCCTGTACCTGTCCCACCCCCTCTTGAACCCCTCCACTGTCTCTGCCCCCACCAGCCCCCTAGGCAGCGCATTCCATGGCTCCACCACCCTCTCAGTGAAGTAGCACCTCCTCCTTTCTCACCTGAATCTTCCCCCCTTCAGCTTCCACCCATATCCTCTAGTGGCCCCCTCCTCCTTCCTTTGAAGCACTCTGACTGTTTCTCCCCTATTTACCCTCTTCATGTACCTGAAGACCTCTATCATGTCCCCCCGTCCCTTCTCTTCCAATGTGTACATATTTAGCTCTTGAGCCTCTCCTCATGGTTTGTCCCCCAAGCCCCAAATCATTTTGGTTGCCCTGCTCTGGACCCTTCCAGGAGGTTAATGTCCCTTTAAGTGTGGCCTCCAAAACTGCATGCAGTACTCAAGGTGCGGCCTCACCAAGCAGTTATACAGAGGGAGTATCACTCTCCTTCTGAGGTGATCCCCTAACGATGCATCCCAGCATCCTGTTGGCCTTGGCTGCTGCCCTCCTACAAGTCTCAGAGTTGTTCATCTTGACATCCACCACCACCCCCAGGTCCCTCTCAGCCATCGAGACTTATAGTATTTACCCCCTCAGGGTGTACACTTGGCCCGGGTTTCTAGCCCCCAGGTGGAGTACCTTGCATTTCCCTGCATTGAACCTCAGCTTCCACTTTCTAGACCATCTTTCCAGAGCCTCCATGTCCCTCTGTAGGGCCACCCTCCCCATCCACCACCGCCTCCAGTTTTGAGTCATCCGCAAAGAGATTCATCTCACTCCTGATTCCTGTCCTTATGTCAGAGACGTAGACATTGAACAGAAGTGGCCCAAGGACTGATCCCTGTGGGACCCCACTAATGACCCTCCTTGGAGATGAGACTATCCCACCAACTACGACCCTCTGGGTCCGATCCTGGAGCCAATTGCCTATCCATCTGATCATCTGGTTCCCCACCCCCATTTCTCCCAGCTTATCCAACAGGCCCACGTGAGGAACAGAGTCAAATGCCTTGCTGAAGTCTAGAAAGAGGACGTCCACTGGTCTACCCAGGTCCAAGCAAACCACATATGTACTATATCTTTAACATATATTGCAACACCACCTCCTGTTTTTCCTATATGATTGTTGCTAAACAGTATATAGCCTGAGATGTGTTGACACCAGTCATCATCCTGCCCACCAGGTTTTGGTAATTGCACACAAATCTATATTTTCTTTCTGTAAGAGGAGTTCTAATTCATCCTTTTTATTAACAAGACTTCTGCATTAATTAGGATTCCCTTTATTGACTGAGGGTGATTCAAGTTAGCAATCCTGTTCATCTCATTATTGGGGTTTTGTGAAACATGAATATCTTGTACAGTATTAGATGTTATCCCATCCCCTCCTCCTCTTTATTCAGTTTAAAGATTCACTTGAAATACAGTATGTTCATTCATAAGCATCTGCTGCCCTTTTTGTTTAAATGCAAACCTTCATATGCAGATAGATCAAAGTACCCATCAGACAATTCCCAGGTTTTTATACATTGTACATTTTCATGTAGGCACCATTGCCATAACTTATTATTGATATGTTTGAGTTTTCTGGTCTATCTTTGACTTGCTTTAGGTAGTGGTAATATTTCAGAAATAATTTAGTTAGCCTGCCTGTCATCAACAGGTTTTTTAAATGCTTTGTATTCCTCTAGGACTTCTTCTGAATGCCTCTTAGTATTATTTGTTCCAGCAAGTAATACAATGAGGCGCTTTTTATTTAGTTGTTTAACCAGGAATAGCACACTAAGCTGAAAGCTTTTTTTACAGGAATGACCTGGGAACACAGGGAAGTTAAGTGACTTGCTCAGGGTCACACAGTATGCACGTTTAAGCTGTGGGATTCAAACCCAGGTCTGGTCTGCTGGATGTCACCAGATTTGCAGCTCAGAGCCTTACACCATTGCGCTATACTTCCCCCTGCTAGTTTTAATTTATTTGGTAATATGTGCACAATGTCTCTGATTTTCAGTGTCATGGGCTCATGATCGTCCTGAGCCTGAAGAACATCAAACCTGTTTCGAAGTGTGATATCAGAGTCCTCTCCTCTCCCGGCTAACCTTTTTCTTTTACAGTTGTCCAATCATCATTTAGCTCTTCCCAACCACTATCACACTCTGTGTTGTCACTGTATTTCCTTGATCTTACTTCAAGATACAGCTCTTGCAGCAGGTTACACCATTAGGACTGAAGCCAGCAGGCGCCAGGACCCCACGGAAAAATTCTAGCTAGCTATCTTGAGCGGGGACCGCCCCAGCGCCAGTCCACCTCCGGCGTCAGGCGTGGTACATAAGAGGCGGTCCGCCATTCCCAGTTCTTTCCGCCGTCGACTTGCATGCCTCGACCCTCCGGTCTTAGTCTAGCGTGCGGCAGCGTGGTTGCAAACTTTCCTACGGGAATTTCCTCTTTCTTCGACGATATTATCGCTGATGTCCTCTCCGACCTCCGGTCATCCATCGAAGTGTGCTTGCGGGAAGCAGATCCCCTTCAAGGACCCCCACACGGCCTGCGTCAGGTGCCTGGGCCCAGACCACGATACCCGGGCCTGCTCCCTTTGCCAGGGGTTCAATAGCCGAACAAGGATCCGGCGTCAGAAGGCTCTTCAGGCGTTCTTGCTAGAAGAAAAGTTAAGAGCCATGTCCTCTAAAGGGGAATCTTCAAAATCCCACAAGCATGCAGAAAAGAAGAGAAGGAAGGAGGCCCCTTCCAGGTCCCCGACTAGAGCCTCCGAGTCCCGCAGCTCCGGATCAAAGTCCGACCGCTCTCCATCCAGGGCCTCTTCTCTCCCCCCGACTGCGGTCCCTGCTTCTCACTCTTCTCAGGCCCTTCCCACAAGGCCATCATTGTCCTCCACCTCCAAGGCCTCGGCGAAGTCCGGGGAGCGCCACCACCACCACCATAGGTCAGGTTCCGGCCCTTCGGAACCCAACTTCCGGTCGTCTTCCATTCCACCCCGCAAGACATTGGAACTTACTCCTCTGAAGAGGCCGGTAGACCCGACGCCGGCTCGACCTGTGTCGGCCGTCCGTCACTACTCCTCGGAGCCATCGTCGGCTGGGAGACCGTCATCGGCTAAGCCTTCCCACTGGACATCGGTTGGGGGACCGACGTCCGTCCCGCCTGAGAAGAGGTCTCCTGCGCCTCCGACCGCCGTCGGGCAGGAGTCGCTGACGGAGGAAGATCTGATGCAGCCCGAGGACCAGACGGGCGACCCCGGCCTCATGCAGTCTCCCAGAGCTCCCTCGCCGCCACCCGAGGTCCCTGTGGAGCCGTCGCCGGGACCCGACGACCGCCCTCCGGCGCCTGGGCCGTCATCGGGACTGTCTTAGCAGAAGTGAAGGACCTCTTCACGTATTGGTGGGACACCATCAAGAGGGATGTGGTGCCCACTACTCTTCCTCCTCCTCCTCCTCCTCCTCCGGCTCCGGCCCCCCCTTCACCTTCGGGGTCGGCTGGCTGCTAAACTCCCCCCAGGGAGCCCAGATCCTCTCCCAGGGGTCGATCAGAAAAGAGGAGACCTCCATCAAGATCTTCTTCTGGATCACCCAGCCCCAAGAGGTCCAGGGGACACCGACGTTCGCCTTCGACGGAGGACACGGGAGCAGTTTACACCTCCTCTAGATCCCCATCTCCATTCTCCATCCCTTCTCCGGACCCACATGAGACGCCAAGGTCTCCTCCAGATGACCCTCGTTCATGGATATCATCGTCATATCCAGGAGAACATGGGGTGGGATGCAGAAAATTAGACCCGAAGGTTCACGCCTTGCCAAGTATCTTCAGCAAAAGGACTCCAAGCCTGTGGTGGTGCCACCCTTGGTGGACACTTTCGTGGACGTCACCAAGGCCGCGTGGAAGCATCCACATTCGCTCCCGGCAGTGCCGAAGAAAGCTGACCGTCTATACAAGGCTCCTAAGGAGGACCAGTATCTGACGCAACAACCTCAGGCCGACTCTCTGGTCATTACAGCCTCACATGACAGGTCACAGAGGCCGCAGCATTTGAGCACCCTGCCACCGGACCCAGAATCCAAGCAGTTGGACTCTCTGGGCAGGTGCACGTATGCTTCCGCTACCTGCGCCATCAGATCCTTAAATTACTTGACCCACATGGTTCAGTTTCAGAACGCTCTGTGGGAGCAGGGTCTGGAGGTAGCTGAGAAACTACCCGAAGGTGAGCAGAAGGAGGAGATGCTCCAGCTCCTCTGCACGGGTTCAGACGTGGGGACCCAAGTGCTTCGAGCCGCGTACGATTCCGCGGACTCATCGGCCCGAGCAGCAGCTTCCGGCGTTTGCCTCCGGAGACACTCCTGGCTTCATGTCTCCGGCTTCACCCAGGATGTCCAGAAGAACATTATGGATGCCCCTTTCAAGGGAGATGTTTTATTTGGTAATCCTTCGGAGAAGATTATTACCAAACTTCAAGAGGCCGGGAAGGCGGTGAGGTCGGTCCAGGCCATGTACCGACCTAGGCTTGGTTCCTTTCATAGGAACCAAAGCCATTTTCATGGGTGGACACAGAGGCAACAGCCCCGCTCCGCTACACACCAGAGGAGCTCTGGTTTCTGTAGAACCTAGGGTAAACAGCCCGCTAGCCGAGGCCAGCGCCCTCCTAGGCCGACCCAGCCAACGGGCCCATCTGCCGCCACAGCCTGACTCCTTTCCGGCCCCCGCCCCTCAGGATCAATGGGAAATTATGGTCGGGGTCGCATTGCGAACTTCCTGCCGGGATGGCAGGCTATCACCACTGACAGGTGGGTTCTGCAGTTGGTCAGTCTTGGCCACTTTATAGAGTTCGCAGAAAAGCCACCCTCGAGGCCTCCTCTGCTCTCCCGGTATCCGGGTCAGCACAGAAACTTAATTTGGCAAGAGGTACTCGCACTCCTGAAAAAGGAGGCGATAGAGTATGTCCCGGGGAACCAGAGAGGACAGGGATATTATTCTCACTTCTTCCTGGTTCCCAAGAAATCAGGGGACCTCCATCCAATTCTGGACCTCAGCGACCTCAACATGTCGGTCGCCTACAAAAGATTCCACATGGTGACTCTTCCGGGCCTTATTCCCATGCTGAAACAAGACGCCTTTCTAGCGTCCCTAGACATGCAGGACGCGTACCTGCATATCCCCATAGCTCAGGCGCATCAGAGGTTCCTGTGCTTTGAGTTCCTCGGCCACCATTTTCAGTTCCGGGCTCTTCCGTTCGGACTGTCATCTGCACCAAGGGTCTTTACCAAGTTCATGGCAGTCATGGCAGCATCTCTAAGGAGACAGGGCCACTATGTGTTCCTGTACCTAGACGACTGGCTTCTCATGGCCGCCTCCAGAGAGGCGTTGTTGCTTGCGGTCCAGAGCACTCAAGACTTGTTCTGGTCTCTAGGCATTCTCATAAATTCCGAGAAGTCTCTCTTGGTACCGTCGCAGAAACTGCAATTTATAGGCGCAGTTCTGGACATGGTCCAGGGAAAAGCTTTTCTTCAGGGCGACAGGGCGGAACACATCAGGTCCCTCATAAGGGATTTGTCATCGAACAAGATTGTACCTGCCAAGTCGGTCCTTCGCCTGCTCGGACACATGGCTGCAGCCATTCCTACGGTCCCTCTCGCATGGCTCCACATGCGGATAACCCAGTGGATGCTCAAGGTGCAATGGGACCAAAGGCAAGACCACTTGCAGCATCCGGTCAGGATCACGAAATCCGTGATCCGCGACTGGCAATGGTGGCTAGCCCCCGGGTCGCTTTCCAAGGGCGTCCCGTTTACAGCGCCGTCTCTGGAGGTAACCCTCACCGCGGACACTTCAGGTCTCGGGTGGGGAGCACACCTGGACAGGGTGAAGTCTCAGGGTTCATGGACCCTGTCGGAGGCTCATCTCCATATCAATGTCCTAGAGATGAGGGCGGTCTTCTACGCACTGCAGGCTTTTTTCAGTCGATAATCCCACCGTGCACTCTCCTGCTTCAGACAGACAACACGGCGGTGATGTATTACCTCAACAAACAAGGAGGCGCACACTCTTAACCCCTTTGCAGGGAGGCCATGAAGGTGTGGGATTGGGTAATCGGTCACGGCGCAAATCTGATCACTGTGCACGTTCCCGGGGTGGACAACACGATTGCAGATGGCCTGAGTCGCTCCCAGGCCAGAGTCCACGAGTGGGAACTTCTTCAGGAGGTGGCAGAGGATCTGCTTCTTCGATGGGGAATTCCAGAGCTAGACTTGTTCGCATCCCCATCCAACACAAAACTGCCCAATTTTTGCTCGCTAGATCCAGGGCCTGGTGTTTTCTGGCGAGACGCGTTATCCCTCTCCTGGGCGAACAGATTCCTCTATGCTTTCCCTCCCTTCCCGTTGATCCAAAGAGTTCTTCTCAAGCTGCGCAGGGAGCATGCAAAAATGATTCTGGTGGCCCCATTTTGGCCCAGACAGATCTGGTTCCCCTTGCTGGCACAGCTATCTCAGGAACCCCCGCTCCCGTTGCCGCTCAGCTCCCAACTACTGTCTCAGGAGAAAGGTTTGTTGCTCCATCCAGATTTGCGTTCTCTGAACCTGCATGCTTGGCTCCTAGAGACATAGCCATCTTGCACCACGGGGTCTCGCAAGAGGTTGCAGAGGTTCTTTCTGCAGCCAGAAAGCCGGCAACGCATGCGACCTATGCCATGAAGTGGCGCCGTTTTTGTTTATGGTCACGGGCTCGTGATCTTTCCCCTTTAGGTTGTCCTGTGGGAGTAATTTTGGATGATCTCCTCTCTCTTTTTCATTCAGGCCTAGCCTACTCCTCTATTAAGGTGCACCTTTGCGTTATCTCTGCCTACCACCTTCCGGTGGGACATCGTACTGTTGCGCAATTAGACGCCTCTCGGGAATTTCTTAGAGGGGTGTTACACCTTAGGCCTCCCATTAGGGACCCAGTGCCTCCATGGGATCTGCTCTTTGTCCTGGAACAGCTCACACTCCCTCCCTTTGAACCTGCCACGGATTGTGAGCTACGTTTTCTGTCATGGAAGACGTTATTTCTAGTTGCTGTTACTTCAGCTAGAAGGATTTCTGAGCTTCACGCTCTCATGTGCAAAGAGCCTTATTTAGTTTTCCACCGGGACAGAGTATCCCTGAGGACGAACCCTAAGTTTTTGCCTAAGGTGGTTTCGACACTCACTCTAAATCAGGATATTGACCTTCCGGTCTATTTCCCGAGTTATTCTAATAGAGGAGAGGCTTTGCACCACACCCTGGATGTTCACCGCAGTCTGAGGTATTACCTCAACAGAACTAAACCCTCTCGTGGTTCTGACCAGTTTTTTGTTTCCTTCTCTCAGAGAATGGTGGGCCAATCAGTATCCAAACAGAGCTTGTCTCGCTGGCTTGTCCAGTGTATTTCGTACTGTTATGAGATTAAGCAAAAGCCCCTCCCGGGTTCTATCTGGGGTCACTCTACCAGGGGTATGGCTACTTCCTTTGCAGTACTTAAAAACGTCTCCATCTCTGCTATTTGTGCTGCAGCCACTTGGGTTCTGTGCATACCTTTATCAGGCATTATAGTCTGGATATCGCCTCTCGGCGAAGAGCCGGTTTTGGCCTAGCGGTGCTGCAGGGTCTCCTGTCCTAGGTCAAGGCCTGGAATGTTTTTTCTTACATTTTACCTCCTCCCGGATCTTCTGGCAGCGTTACTGCTTGGGAATCAGTCCTAATGGTGTAACCTGCTGCAACAGCTGTATCTCGAAGTAAGATAGTACAGTTACGTAGCAACTTACCATAACAGTAGATCTTCGAGAACAGCTCTTGCAGCAGGTACCTTCCCGCCCACCTTCCCCCTTGGAGGAGGCAGGGCTCTGCTCCTTCTTTTATTGGGATTTCCTCCCTTATTGTCTTCTGACGGTGGATCCTCGGTCTCCCCTTCTGATGTCATCCTGTGGCCGGGAGTCTCCGGCGGGAGAACTGGGGAATCTGGAGGGACCGCCCCCTTATGTACCACGCCTGGCGCGGAGGTGGGACCTCGTCGGTGGCGTCCCATGAAAGAAAGCTAGCTAGAGATTTTCCGTGGGGTCCTGGCGCCTGCGCTTAGTCAAATGGTGTAACCTGCTGCAAGAGCAGTTCTCGAAGATCTACTGTTACGGTAAGTTCTTACGTAACTGTACTTTTCACCTGCCTCAGCTACAGTACGTCATGAACCGGTGGTTTGGGGATGGATACATTCCTCTTTTGGTCCTCCGCTATTGTGGTACATGTGCAGTCTATGAATTATTCCAGGGCTTCTATCTCAGCTCTAGTATTCAACCTCTTAGTTAACCTGGCTATTTCCTCTGTTGGTATACCTATTAAAATATTAGTTAATGTTATAAAGTTATTAGTTAATGGGAGGGGGCAGCTGCAGTCTTATGGGCTGAGGTGCTGCACACTCGAGCAGACTAGATAGACCATATAGCCTGTATCTGCTGGCAATTTCATATGTTCATATGTACAGTTAGTACAGATGCACTCATCTACAGCATCACCCTCAGTGAACATAGCACATTTGATACTTGTTGTCATTTGGGAACATGTAATAGTTTCCATCATGTATGTATTTCAGTGTGTTTCAAACCCAGGTATCTATGAACGGGGTACTATAAACACTCTAATTATGTTGTCCTAAAAAACATACAGTAGTAACATAAAACAAACAGTAGTAACACTCTGGATACAGAAGTCGATACCAGCCCATTTACAGAAGAAAGGGTTCTGAAGAAACTCTTAAAACTGAAGGTGGACAAAGCAATGAGGCCTGATGGGATTCATCCCAGAATTCTAAAAGAACTAAGGGTAGAACTAGTGACACCACTGACTACCCTTTTAACAAATCATGGGAGGATGGGGTGGTACCCGAGGACTGGAGGAGGGCAGATGTGATTCCCCTTCACAAAAGTGGGAGCAAGGCAGAAGCGGAAACTATAGACCTGTTAGTTTAACCTCAGTGATAGGGAAAATGATGGAATCACTTCTAAAGGAAAGAATTGTCGAGTATCTAGAGGCCAGAGGGGCACAGGACCCTAGGCAGCATGGATTCACAGTGGGAAGTTCATGCCAGATGAATCTGATAGATTTCTTTGACTGGGTGACCAAAGTAGTAGATCAGGGAGGGGCTGTGGACATGGCCTACCTAGACTTTAGCAAGGCATTTGACACAGTCCCACACAAAAGATTAATATACAAGTTAGCCAGCCTGGGAGTGGGTCCCAAGATGACAGCCAGGGTAAAGAATTGGCTGGAGAATAGGACACAGAGAGTAATAGTAAATGGAGTCCACTCAGAAGAAAGGAGGGTTACTAGCGGGGTACCGCAGGGTTCAGTATTAGGACCAGTCCTCTTCAATGTCTTTATAAGTGACATTGCAAAAGGACTGGAAGGAAAAGTATGTCTCTTTGCAGATGACACTAAGATCTGCAACAGAGTTGATGCACAGGGTGGGGTGGAAAGGATGAGAAGGACTTGGCAAGGTTAGAGGAATGGTCAAATGTATGGCAGCTTAGATTCAATGCTAGAAGTGCAAGGTAATGCACCTGGAAACGAAAACCAGGAGAAGAGTACACAATGGGGGTGAGATACTAACAACAACAAAATGGAAAGGGACCTGGGGGTAGTCATATCAGATGACCTAAAGGTGGGCAAGCAATGTGAGAAGGCAACAAGGAGGCTGGGGGATACTGGGATGCATAGGGAGAGGCATCACCAGTAGAAAACAGGAAGTTATTATCCTCTGTACAGACAGCTGGTGAGACCCCATCTAGAGTAATGTGTGCAGTTCTGGAGACCCAATCTCCGCAGAAGACATAGACAGGATGGAAGCTGTCCAGAGGAGGGTAATCTAAAATGGTGCAGGGTCTGCACCGGAGGACATATGAAGAGAGACTTAAGGAGCTTAATATGTATAGCCTCGAGGAAAGGAGGGAGAGGGGACATGATAGAAACATTCAAGTACCTCAAGGAATCAACAAAGTCCAAGAGGGTAGCATCTTTCAAAAAGTGTGCAAGAACAAGAGGCACAATTTGAAGATAGAGGCGGCTCAGAGGTAATTTAAGGAAGTATTTTTTCACACAGAGGTTTTGGATGCATGGAACGGCCTTCCGGAGGAGGTTGTGGAGTCAAAATCAGTGGTGAAATTCAAGCATGCATGGGATAGTCATAAGGCAATTCTGGGGGTTGGGGGTAGGAAGAAGTAGGCTGCTGGTTAACTAGGATCTGCAGCTTATCTAGTAGGTAGGGAAATGGGCAGACTGGGTGGGCCAAGCAGTCCTTATCTGCCATCAAATTCTATGTTTCTATGTTTCTATGTCCTGCCTTGGTGTTCAAACTCCTACAGCAACTTACAGGACACTTGACAGCATGGTAGCCACCTCACTTGCCTCCCTCAGTAGACGCAGGCAGACACAGCTTGCCTTTGCCTGCATCATGTCCACCCTGCACTCACCTTTGCTCACTGAGGCTCTGTATTTAAGCCCTGCAGACTGGAAGTGACATCAGGCAACTTCTGGTTTAGTGTATCACACTAAATGCCACTCTACACATTTGAAATAATGCACCAGCTGTAGACTGCCTTTAAAAAAGGCACTGCTGGATATGTGTACTCTAGGGAGAGGCATGGCCTCACTGAGGGGAAGCTGGGGGGGGTAGCCCCTAGTGTGTGGGGAGGATAGGGACAGACAGAGATGTACGGGGATGTGGTTTAGTAATCGCCCAGTCTGGCTCTGGAGGATAAAAACCTTTATGGAAAAGAAAAAAGAAACAGTCGAGTCTTGCTTCTGTTTAGGACTGCTTGACACCTTTCAGTACCATTGGTACTTTGACTAGTCCTGTACTAATTTAAGCTTCAGAGCCCCCGCTTCTCCCAACATTTCAACACCCATGTGAGAAGTCATCAGAGAAAAAGAAAGAAATGAAGGGAAAAAAGATGATCAAAAGCAGCAAGAGGACGAAGAAAGGGAAGGAGGATAAGCCACAGGACAACAGGACCGAGAAGGTGCTGGAAGAGGAGCAGAGGTCAAAGGAGAAGGCAATGATGGAGCAGCCGAAGGACCAAGCTGGTGAGCATTTACGTAATAATGATGGAGACTCTTATTGAAAAGTTACAAGGCCACTGATTTACCGTGATTAAAGGGAATCTGTACATTTCCTTATGAAATTATTGTAAAGGTTACTATGAGGACCCAGTATGTAAATTGCTGGGTTATATTTAGAAAATGTTTTCAGCAAGACAGAAAAATGCTTTTTAAATAGGGATGTAGAGGCATCCATTTTGTGGACAGGAAGGGTGTTGTGATGATGTCACTAATTCACCAGTGTTAGTGTGCAGTACAGCAGGTGAGAACAGTTTGACTGTGCTGTCAGGGATTCTATTATATTCTGAGGAACACCCAGGATTTTATGTTTGGCAGAGTGCAAGAAAATAATCCAGTGCTACTCTTCTTGAAAGAACATGATCCCTGTCTGTAGGAGCGGTTTGTTTTAACCTTCTTAATTGCATACTGTAAGACCTGGTGATGTAGTGACATCATCACGGCACCCTTCCTGTCCACAAAATGGATGCCTCCACATCACAATTTTAAATGTATTTTTCTGTCTTAACTGAAAACATTTTCTAAATATAACCTAGTCGTTTACATACTGGATCCTCATAGTAACCTTCACAATAATTTCATAAGGAAACGTATGGATTCTCTTTAAACTAATGAAATTCCATTTTCAACACTTAAAATTACAGGAATTGCACCAATGATTGTTAAATTAATTTCCAGATTTTTACCAGCATTCTACTATCATTCTTTTAGTATTTCATTTTTATTGTTTATACTGGAAGGCATGGAAAGTCTTGCGTAGGTTTCAGTGGTCTTAAAGTAGCATCACTTTTTGTTCATATGTCCCCTACCTCCCTGACCCTGGGGCATTCACCTTACCTACTGCCTCTCCTCACTCCCCTTATCTGGATCCTGTCCTTACCAATGGTCCTGGTATCAATATTTGCTGCTATGACCATTACAAGTTCCCCTGCCTACCCTTACCCCTCCCTCTTTAACCTTCACAACTCCCTTCCTTTTTCTTATCAGCTTCCTAACTTCCCTTGTTGCCCCCTCTCACTCGTGTTTTTTCTTCTGCCTTCACTACACCATAATGTCCAATCTTGACTATAACCTGTATTTATCTGCTCATGTGTGTATACAGTACTCATGCACTACTACTGTCATTACCCTGTGTATTATATTACGCTCTGACTGTGTTAATTAGTTATTTCTGTATTGTGTGATTTTATTGTGTTCAATGTGCTGTGTAATGTTCTTGTATCTTGTCCTGGCCCATCTAGCAAATAAGCTTTACTCAATGATGTTCACCTGGTTAAATAATGATTTTGATTGATTGAATATTGCCCATTTTCACAAGCGTCCAGTGACATAAAATATTAAACAATACAAAGTCAAGAATAAAAGTGTGAATATCAACAATACACAGTCAGAAATAAGTGTGCATACAGTGGGGAGAGAACATTTTGAAGCAAAAGGTATACCTGGAGGGAAGTACAGGGATAATGACTGGCATCCTAGTATTGTACAAATAAGACTTGAGGCATGTGACAATTTTATATAGAAAAACAGAGCATACTTAATTAATATGGGTACAACTGTGGATAGATAAAACTGAAATTAGAGTGGACCAATAGGTGTTAGAGGAGGAGAGAGGATAGCCAAGGACAGTGAAGAGAAAGTAGGTTGGGGCAACTGCATTGGAGTTTATCTAGGAGGTAGGATTTTAAGCCTTTTCTAAATGATGTCAATGAGTTGCCTTGTATCAAGGGATGTGGGAGGCTGTTAAATAGTTTGGTACCTTTATAGGAGATAGAGTGTTGTCCCTTGTGTGGTGTGACAGCGAGTGTTATTGGGTTTGTAAATGTAGAGATCACTGAAATAAGAGTTGAAGAGATTGGCAGTCTCGCTGGGTTCACTTATGAGGCTTCCCCATTGTTGAAGAAGATTTGATAGTCACTATGGCCTCTCCCAAACAGGTTATTGAGAGTTTTCCAGGTAAGTTTTGAGTTGCCCCTAACACCCTCTCCCAAGCAAGTTATTGAGAGTTTTCCAGGTAAGTTTTGAGTTGGTCCTAACACCCTCTCCTGAGCAGGTTATTGAGAGTTTTCCAGGTAAGTTTTGAGTTGCCCCTAGCTCCCTCTCCCGAGCAGGTTATTGAGAGTTTTCCTGGTAAGCATTGAGTTGCCCTTAGCACCAAATTGTTTGTCACTGAGGAAGTTGGTTTTGGCAGCTCAGACAGCAGATTTGCGCTTATTGCATTGGGCTCTGTATTCCTATAAGAGGTTAGGTAGTTTAGACTTCCTATATTTGATTCAGGCTTTGTCTCTTTTTGGCATTAGCTTTAGTAGGTCAGAAGAGACCCATGCTTTAGTGTGGCCTTTCAGCCTAAGTATTTGGAGTGGAAGTAAGGAGTCATATATGGAAAGGAAGATTCTGCTAAATGTTTCCAGTTCTACATCAATGTCTACAATGTGGTTGGTGAAGGACCAGTTTGCAGCCAGAATGGCTTTTGTAAAGTCATTGATGTTGAGTTTTTTAAGTTGTCTGCAGTGAATATACCTAGGCTCCCTCTTTAGGCCTTTGGCTGCTCAGTTACAGAAGCTGGCACAGTGGTCACTGAGGGAGTCTGGTAGAGTTCTGGCATCAACCAGTCATGTGAGGTTTGCGACTATGATCCAGTCCCAAGTGGATTCATAGCCTGGTTTGTAGTTTGTTTGGATGGATGGTTGAGACAGGGAGGATACCTAGGGATTGGCGAGAGGCACATGTGCCAATCCATAAAGGGGGGTCGAGGGAAGTACCAGGTAACTATAGACCCATCAGTTTGACCTCGGTGGTGGGAAAATTAATGGAGAGTATACTAAAGGAACGATTGAGGGTGTACTTGGAGGAGGTGGGAGGTCTGGATAGTCGGCAACATGGGTTTGTGCCAGGTAGATCATGTCAAACCAACCTTGTGGAGTTCTATGAATGGGTAACATCAGAACTGGACAGGGGTAAGCCTGTGGATGTATTATTCTTGGACTTCAGCAAGGCATTTGACTCTGTCCACCACAATGGTCTGGTGGAGAAACTGATGGGGTTAGGAGGGCCCTTTGATGGTCAGATGGATTGAAAACTGGCTAGCTGGATGCACCCAGACAGTAGTGGTCTGTGGGGAGCTCTCGAACCCTAGAGAGGTTGGTAGTGGGGTACCGCAGGGCTCGGTCCTGGGTCCGATTCTGTTTAATGCATACATATCGGACATCAGGGAGGGTATAGGGTGTGAAATGAGTCTGTTCATGGATGACTCCAAGATGGGAGCAGTAGTTGAGGGAGAAGAGGGGAGGTTGGCCCTGCAAGGGGACCTGGACACCCTGGAAAGCTGGGCTCACACATGGAAATTAAATTTCAATATCACCAAGTGCAAGGTGCTGCATCTTGGTCGGGAAACCCTAAACACAGGTACACCCTAGGAGGGAGGCACTGGAGGCCTCAATAGGGAAAAGACCTGGGGTCATGGTGGATGCATGTATGAATAACTCTGAGCAGTGCAGGAGGCGGCTAGTAAGGCAAACAGGATGTTGGGATGCATCGTTAGGGGATCACCTAGGGGCAAGGAAGGAAGTGATTCTCATGGCTGTACAATGGACTGGTTAGACCACACCTTAAGTACTGTGTACAGTACTGGAGACCACTTGAAGAGGGACATACAGCTCCTGAAGAGGGTACAGAGGAGGGCAACAAAGATGATACGAGGGCTAGGGATTTGACGTATGAGGACAGACTTGAGGAGCTCTGCCTGTTTTCATTGGAGGAGAGGAGAGACAGGGGACATGATTGAGGTCTTCAAGTACCTCAAGGGAATAAATAGGGTAAACATGGAAGGGATCTTTAGACTAAAGCAGGGAGGTATCACCAGAGGGCATGGTTTGAAGTTGGAAGGTGGAAGGGTGAGGGGGGGAAAGAGGAGGAGGTTTTTCACTGAGAGGGTGGTGGACCCTTGGAATTCACTGTCTGGTGAGCTGGTTCAGAGATCCACAGTGGAGGGCTTTAAGAGAGGGTGGGACAGACACAGAAAGTGGATGTATCAGATGATGGCCTGTGCCAGGGGGGTGGCGATGGATGATAGGGGTTTCTGGAGCACAAGGGATGGAAGGGTCTCGGCACCCAACTAAGGATCTAAGGTTCGAGCAGACTCGATAGACTGTAAGGCCTAATCTGCTGGCAAATAGTATGTTAGTATCCCTGATGATCTGATGCATTCCAAGTGTAAACCGCCCTTCCTCCACCGTTCCCGAGGAAGATGGCTACAATATGAACTTCTCTCCCAGAGCATTCTCTTAGATTTCATTAAAGACAATAAAATCAGCTTACCAGGCAGATGTAGGCCCTGAGTCTTGCACCGCTGGAGGACTTCCCAAGTTCATTTCTGTAGCTGGGATCTCATCTTTCCTCGATTCCCATGAACCAGGAATGGTGATTTGGAATATTTCTTTTAAAATACCTTTGGAAAACTCGGGATAATTCTAAACTAAGGAATAATTTCATTAGTCAACATAAATTAATCACAAGAGACTAACTCTAAAACTAATCGAGTTTATTCTCCTGGGATCCCAAATGATTGCACAAGATCCAGGGATCCCATTACTTTTAAAGCACACAATCTCTGCACACAGTCTTTACAGCTGCATGAGGCTAACTCTTTACAAGAAAGTACAGAAGAAACTTTAGGCGGTGAGATGGACTTACAGCTCTACCACAGTGGCCAGATTGACTCATCTTAGTCCAGAAAAGGAAAAAATCCTGGCTCCAGAAGCGTGAAGCTCCTCAAGCCCACCGGACTGATGAGTACCCAAAACTTGATCCACACCATCTTCTTCTCCAGGGGTCCCCAACTCCTACGACTCCTGGAGTGCTCCTTTCATGATGCCCAGAGCCATTCCCCCACTCTGAGAAGTGAGCAGCTTCTCCAAACCTGTGCGTCCTACCTGGTTACTTCATAAGGGGCACAGAGGGTGCAACCTGCCAGTACCCAGCTGCCACCCTATACCATGAGCCAAACCACGACCCCCAGGCCTCTGGCCTGGCATGCCTTATCACTGAGGCTCAATGTCCAACATCCTCCCTAGGCTCTACTCCTTGGGCCTTCCCCATGCTTGCTCTCTTATGAGGTGGATCAGTCTCCTACCCCTCAGCAGCTTCCCCATCTAGCTCCTCATCCTGGGCCTAATCTGAGTTAACTGGCACGAGGGAAAAAACAAACCTGTATGGCACTCTGCGGTCCACCTGGCGCATCCAGCAGTCCCAGAGCCTGTCCTTCCAAACAGGCCCCCCAAATATGTAGAGGCTCCTCCTGCCCAATCACTAACCCTTCTTGACTGCCTTGACACACCGGGAAAGAGAGAGAGTGCTGCCACCCGTCTCTTCCTGTAGGGGGCCCTCCCACAGCCCTGACAGCCCAGACCTCCTTACTCCTTCCCTGAGCCCCTACACATCCCCTGGGGGCCTAGCCCAGTATCATCACACCTTCTAGGTACTAGGTCCTCTCACAGCCCAGCCCCTAGGAGACCCAGGGCCCACTGACCACATGGTGAGGCTGTCTACCACTACCCATGGAAAGCCCTGTCCCAGACCCATCACTTCACTGCTGCTGGTGCTGTTCTGCCTAAAAAGGGGGGGGGTTACCCCTCTTATACTGCCTTAACAGTGCCGGACAGTCTCCTCACTGCCTCACCTCTCTCCTAGCAGAAGGCCCCCTTTGACTTCTTGTTACGCCTACTTTTTTAATCCAGAAACTCTGCTACCACCTAGTGGTGGCCAGCAGGACAGTTCACCCCAGGCACTCACTGCTACCTAAACTTTTCTTTATGTTTAAAACATAAAGAAAAGTTTATGTTCCTAAAATGAATACTAAACTGATAAGCTATCGGAAGCGTTGCCTATCTTCCAAAATTTAAAAACATCTGCCCCATACAATGCTAAATAGATTCTATAAAGTGAGCCACAGCAAATCAATATTAAATAAATCCAGAAGAAATATGTTTTTTGTTTGATTCTGGCTGTAGAATAATGAAGCCTAATCAACAGCTGTTTACAGTGCTCTGCCAGCTATTCACCCACTTTAGTACAAGAAAAAATAAGCAGATAGAGTGGTGAATAATTGAGTTTTAATAAAATGTTGTTAAAGTGCTTAGTGGTCATAATTTGTACTGTAGGTACTGTGCACTAGTTTTGAAATCACATATTTAAACATTAACTCTGGTGGTTATTGGGCTAGCAGTATAATCTAGAGGTTAGAGCAACAAACTGTGAATGAGTTGAGGACATCTAGCAAACCTGAGTTTGATTCCCACAACCTCCACTTGCATACTGTGTGACTCTAAGCAAGTTACTTAACCTCCTCAGTGCTCCTGGATTGCCCTTGAAGACAGACACTTGTGCCTAGTGGGCCTTACGTGGTTACCAAAAAATGTAAAAAAAAAAAAATAGCAATATATTTTTACTGCATCATACAGTAGTCAGGGTACCCTGTAATTTACCTTTGTTTTACTCTGGCTGTAATGATTTTGTTTAGTTAAAGGGGCACTGTCAGCTTTTCCCCTCAGTTATCGTTTATTTTATAGTAGTGGCTCTATAGGCACATACCCATGTAAATGCTTTTGTAGAATGCCCCCTGCATTAAAGAAAACACAATCCGTGTACCTGTTTTTTATAAATTAGCATCCTTTCCATTACATTCGTCCTGCAGTTAAATTCCCTGCCCACACGAAGCAGATTGGTGGCAAGAATTCGCAGAGAATGCGCATCTACTGGGAGCGCTGTGCCGACATGCACATTTTAACACCCCCATCCCAATAACCACGTAATCCAGTGCATCAAGTTATTTGAAGATGCTCCTGGTATTTGTAACAAAAAAAGAGCACACGTTCAACCACAAAATAGTATTGGAATCTGGTGCTGAAATTCCACACATGCGCAATAGCAGTACATTCTCACGCATGCACAGGATCTGTCCTCTGGGCACTATTGCGCATGCATGGGATTTAGGCACCAGATTCCAGTACTATTTTGCGGGTGAACTAGCACTCTTTTTTTGTTACAGAGCAGGGCTATGCAGATGTAGGGCATTTTCCCAGTAGTAAGCAGTGGGGCTCTCTTATTCCAGGCCTGCGTACATATTTCCTGCGAGATATGGGCAATAGGTCTTTGCTGGCCCGAGAGGGAGGATAGTGCTCCTTAACCTTCCTAGTTGCTTATATCGCAGCCCTGCTGCACCCTACTCCTCTGGATAGCTAGTGTCTGCTCTCCATAGTAGCCACTCTTTCCCTCCTTTGGTACTGTCCCCCTCCATTACCCTACACTTTGCCCCCTGAACTGACACTAGACAACCACTCTGTTTTCCCCAACCCCCTTGGTCCCTCCTGCCCCTCCCACCTTTTCTGACATGCCTAGGGCCAACCTCACCCTATGTGGCTTTCAGCATGCCACCCCTGCTATTCCTCCTGAGTACCTCCCTTCATCATAACTCCATCCCCCCACCACTTCCCTCCCCATTTCCCCTGTATGAACCTATAGTCAAGCACTTTTCCCCTCTGGTACCACCTCCCCTTCCCCCCTCCTCCCTGGCACCCCCACCTGTCCCACTCTCCTATTTTTGACCAAAGCCCCACCATGAGGCTGCTTACCCTAAGTCTTCTGTCAGCACGAAAGGGGGTTGACCCCTGCTTTCCCCACTGCTTTTATATATCCTTTACTGATGCTGTACTAATTTCATGGTACTAATGATACCACTGTAATATTGTAATCTATGTATGTTCTGTACCTGCTTGATGTAATATGTCTATTGTCTGTCAACCTGACATGGAACCTTTGTAAAAGAGCTTTTGTTCAGACGTCTTCTCCAGTCCTTAAATTAATAAATAAATAATGCTCCAGTGGAGCTATGCCATGGGGGATTACCCTGGAATTTCAGTAGGCAGCGTTTAAACTGGGCACATTGCAAAAAGAATGGGGTGGTAGGTAAAACTTCTCTCTGCCCCTCCTTCCCCTTCTACTCATTGTCTGTCTCCCAGCCCCCACCTACCATTCTAGCCCTCTCACCTCCCACCTACCATTCCACCCCATCCCACTCCTTTCCTCCTGTCTCCCCCTCCCTATCACCCTATCTCTTGTTGCTCCACCCCAAGACTACCTTGCACTTATCTTTCTGTTCTTGCACTTACGACAATGTCAAATCCTTGACTGCCTACCCCCTTCCCCACCCATCCCCTCTTATCCCCCCACTTCACTTATGTCACACCTAGGATGGTTTTCATTTGTATCTGTATCTTGGTATATATACACATCTGTATTGTTAATTGTGCATTGTTATGTGCCACGGACTGTTTGCTACTGTGCTAATCTATACACATTTACTGTCTTTTGCTACTAAGTTAACCTCCTGACCTGTATTGTATCTTACCTCAGCTTACTTCTATGTTAACCTTCTGACCTTGTATTGTAGCTTACCACTGTTTTGCTGGCACCCATTGCTGACGTGGAACCTTTGTAAAAGAACCCTTGGTTCAAAGGTATTTGTAATCCTAGTAATAAATAAATAAAAATAAATAAATAATGTAAGTCTAAAGTCAGTAAATAAAAGAATAGTATTGTCCTTAACCAAATCACTAATGAAGTCTAGACTAAGACCCTTCCAACTAGTTAGCATATATTGCCTGATAATAAATTCTGATTATGGAAGAACAAGGGGGCCATACTAGATCTGGTGCTGTTGGATGGGAAGCATGTCCAGGAAGTTGAAGTGAGATATCCCCTTGCAGACAGTGACCACCACACAGTGTGGTTTTACATTAACATAGGGAAGGATGCAGCCAAGACAAAAACGAGAGTGGTGGATTTCAGGAAGGCAGACTTCGCTAGAATGAATAACATGCTGAAGGGCACCTGGCAAGCTCGGAGCTGCAGGCGTACAGTATGCAAACCTTGAGATGGGTAAACATTAAGAAGGAGTTAATAGAGGCCACCGACACCTGCATGAAGATTCGTAAAAACAACTCTAGGTGTCGTAGACCCAGCTGGTATAGCAGGAAAGTGGCTGAGAAGGTGAAAGCAAAGCGTGCAGCCTTCCTGAAGTACAAGCGTACCTCAAAGGAGGAGGACAGAGAGGCTTACACAAAGAAATCTCGTGAGGCAGGGAGAGAGATCTGGGCAGCCAAAATGGATAAAGAGCTAAGACTAGTGCAGGGGATTAAGGAAGGGGAGAAGGATTTCTTCTGCTACATTAGGGAGAAAAGAAGTAGAAGGGATAGGATTGTAAGGATAAAGAGGGAAGGGATGGACAAAAAGGGGACGATCAAGCTGAGGGCAGAAGGGATAGGATTGTAAGGATAAAGAGGGAAGGGGATGGACAGAAAAGGGGACGATCAAGCTGAGGCTTTAAATTAGCACTTTTGCTCTGTCTTCACTAAGGAAGCAGAAGGGCTTTTACCACAGGGGAGGAATGGGAGGAGCCTGGGAACTGGATTATGAAAGGGAGATTGGGGTAGACAGGATCTCAAGGGGGCTATGTGAACTGCAGATGGACAGAGCACCGGTACCAGATGGTTTACACCCAAGGGTCCTGAGGGAGTTGGCAGGGGTACTAGCAGCCCCACTTATGCACCTGTTTAACACCTCACTGGAGGAGACATGTGTTTCGCAGGACTGGAGAACAGCTCTCGTGGTTCCACTCCATAAGCACGGTCCCAGGAATAAGCTGCATAACTACAGGTCGGCTAGCCTGACCTCCATAGTGGGTAATATAATGCAGACCATTCTAAAGGAAAGACTGGTGTCCTTCCTTGAGGAAAATGGTCTCCAGAATGACAGGCAACATGGGTTTGTCAAGGGGAAATCTTATCAAACTAACATGATTGACTTCTTCGACTGGGTTACAAGGTTGTTGGAAAAGGACAGGTGGGAGACATGCTGTACCTACAGTAGACTTCAGCAAGGCATTTGATTCAGTGCCACATGGCAAGCTGATCAGCAAGCTGAGGGACTAGGGAATAGGGGACAAACTGCTGGGGTAGATCAAGAACTGGCTGCAGGATAGGAATCAGAGAGTGGTGGTGGGGGGGAACTATCCAAATCTCGGCCTGTAGCCAGCAATGTACCACAGGGCTCAGTACTTGTACCTGTGCTGTTCAACATCTTTGTTGTTGACCTAGCAGAGGGGATCAAAATTAAGATCTGCCTCTGTGCGGTTGATACCAAGCTCTGTTTGAGGGTGGACACAGTGGAGGGAATACAGGCATTAAGGGAGGATCTGTCAAGTCTGGTTAATGGATCGGGCATCTGGCAGTTGGGTTTCAATACCAAGAAATGCAAGGTCATGCACCTTGGTGCCAGGAACTGGATGGGGGGAATACAGGTGGCAGTGTAAGAGGAGGAAAGGGACCTTGGAGTGACGGTAAGAGGAGACATGAAACACTCGGCACAGTGCCTCAAGACAGCTGCCAATGAAAAAAAAAATGCTAGGCTGCATTGCCAAGGGAATAACCTCAAGGCGTGAGGAAGTCATCTTGCCACTGTACAGGTCACTAGTGAAGCCACACCTGGAATACTGTGTGCAGTTCTGGTGCCTGTATCTGAAGAAGGATATCAAGCTACTGGAGGAGGGCAACCAAGATGATGCAGGGTATGGGGCACAAAACATCAGAGGAGAGGCTGAGTGATCTAAACATGTACTCCCTGGAGTACAGGAGAGAGAGAGAGAGTGGGGGACATGATGGAGACCTTTAAGTACCCAAACTGTCAAGGATCAGTACTGTATAGTATCCATTCCAGAGACATGGCCTGTTGAAAGAGATATCGTTGAAGATGATAGAACAGTTAATTCAAACTCCAGAAATCTCCTAGCAGGATTAGACCTATGCAGTTGGCTTAAAATCTCTGACTGCCCTGGAGCTAGTGTTGTAGTGTGAAATGTATGCAAATCATAGAAGTAGAATGCTACATTCAAACTGCCTCCTCTAGGTGGACTGTGTTCCATCTAACAGATTATTTTTCATTTTTATTTATTTATTCATATATCGGATTACAATATCTTTGAGTCAATGGCTCTTTTATAGAGGTTCCATGCCAGAATGAAGACTAACACAACAGGGAATTAAATACAAGACAAGTGGAATACATGAGACATGGAGTTGGGTTACAATACAAAATAAAAGTTGCAGTCAGGTAAAAAGTATTAGCATTCAGATTCCAGCAAAAAATTTCAATCAGGTTAAATTTTATATTCAGGTTACAGTAAGAAGTGCAGTAGGTTTCGGGGATTAAGGAGGTGCCATGGGAGGAAGCGCATGGAGAGATGCTGTCAAGAAAATTGACATTGTCAGGGAGTGTAGTGGAAGATGAGAGGGAAGACTGAGGGGGGAGAGAGAGAGGGAGTGTAGTGGGAGATGAGAGGGAAGACTGAGGGGGGAGAGAGAGAGGGAGTGTAGTGGGAGAATGTGTGAGGGAAGATTGAGGGCTGAGAGGGAAGACAGTGTGGAGATGGGGGAAGGGGCTGGCTGGGGTCGGTGGGCAGTGTTAGGAGTGGAAGAGTGAGGAGAGTGAGGAAAAGGAAAGAGAAAGGAGTTTCAGGGAGGGAAAGGGAAGGGGGGTGAGACACAGAACAGGATGAAATGAAGATGGGGAGACTGCAGGCTGAAGGCAGCGTGTGAGGTTGGAATCAGGCCTACATGTGGCAATCGCAACTGCTAATAGCAGCGTGGTGTTGCCTGAGTTTCTGTTTGAAAGGGCCCAGTTTAGGATCTGCTAGAGTGTCTATAGGAAGTTTATTTAACCAACTAGGAGCACAGAATGTGAAAGAACATTGGGCTTGTGTGGTCAGACAGAGGGTCAGCTATGCATGCCTAGAGACACTCCGGGTGCTGCACCGATTGGGAATGTGAGTGAGAAACTACAGGGAGGTTGGGGGGGAGGTCAGCCTCAGGGAGACTTTCTTCGCAAGTAGGGAGGTGTGATAAATAATCCTACCACTGAGGTTCAGTCAGTTGGTAAGGGTGTAGAGATTGCAAGTATGCATGTGTCTGGTGCACCTGAGACTAGACATGAATTGTTAAGGACTGTGCATATGCTTTTAAGGGATGATTAAGTAGCTGAGCCATAGATGACTAGGCAGTAATGTATTGTGGAGAGTACAGAGCTAGTGATAGCGATTCGAAAGGTATGTACAGTCGTGCTGTGCCTGTGCCTATAGAGTATCCCTAACCTAGAGTTGACCACCTTGGAGACATTGCTAATATGTTCGCAAAAGGAAAAGGTACTGTCATGAGTAATACCAAGATACTTAAAGGTAAAAACCTGCTCAATGGGGACATTTTGGTTGTGGCGATAGTGGAGATTATCGGACCACCACTTCGCAAGTAGCATAAATCTTTCATGAATACAGCATGTGCTTGTGCTTACTGTTAATGTTGGTTGTGTCAGTTTGTTTGAGTTGGGGGACTTTGCCCCAACCCCTCCTTTTTTTTACAGGGGTGTTGAGGGTGAAGACCACCAACTAAAATAAACCACTAAAAAATAGCCCAAAGACTGATATGAGAAAGTAGCGTAACTTGACCTCATGCTAATAGCATTGGTCTGTCGGTCTGATAATCTCCACTATCTCCTTGGTTGTTACGTATGATTGGGGTGGATTTTGTTTATTATGAAGGCTGGCAAAAAGCATTGATTTTGTTTTTTGTAGTTCATTACCAGCTTGTGCTGGGAGAACCAGGCTTCCACTGCTATGAAGTCGTGCTGTAGACTAACAGCTAATGGGAGTAGATCTAAATGGCTGGTATATACTACAGCGTCGTCATCTGCATATAGGTGGAGATTATTGGTGCAGACAAGAGGGAGGGAGTTTAGAAAGTGGCTGAAAAGCAATAGCCCCAGTATGGAGCCTTGGGGAACACCGGACAGGACTGGCCTGCTGTTGGAGAGGGTGACACAAATTTTGACCTGCTAGGACCTGCCTGCCAGATAACTTTTAAATCAGGCTGCTGCATCTGTCAATATAACAGTGTCAAGAAGGGACTTGAGTATGAGGGGGTGATTAACAGTATTAAAGGCTTTGGTGAGCTCAGTGTAAATTGACCCCCACTAAGTGCCCTCGATCAATTGCCTGGTGTATGAAATCTACGTACTGAAGGAGGGCGGATGTGATACTGTGGAGGAAGTAGTATTGAGGAGGAAGTAAGCTGTTGGTTAACTAGAATCCGCAGCTTATCCTATATGTAGGAAATTTGCAGACTAGGTGGGCTAAGTGGTCCTTCTCTGCCATCAATGTCTATGTTTCCATGGTCCCTCCTGAAGCCATGCTGTTCAGGGCATTGGATGTTGTACTTGGTAACGTAGTCAGTGAGCTGGTCTATGACTATACATTCTAGGACTTTGGAGAGTGGGGGGAGAATGGAAATTGGGTGATAATTTGATGGAACTGCCTTGTCCCCAGACTTATGAATTGGGGTCACTAATTCAGTTTTCCATAACATGGGAAACTGACTAAGGCACAGTGATAGGTTTAGAATTTTGTGAGAGGCAGAAGCACAGCATCTGTTGTCAGGTGTAGGAGCTTTAGGTCCAGGGAGTCACTACTAAAGCAGTCCTTGCCAAGTACCATAAGGAGGTATTTTTTGGACTTTGTAGGTGTGATTTTCTTGAAGTAGAAGGGTGGGGTAAGTGATAATGGATTAGAGTTCTTGGGGTCATACAGGTTAGAATGAGTCTCAAAATAGTCGGGGGAGAACACCACTTAGGTCGGTGAACACAGACTTGAAGGTGTCTGCTATGTGTTTTGGGTCGAGAATGGTTGCACCATCTAAGTTAAGCATGGAGGGGGGATTTGCTGGTCTTCTCTGACAGTTCTCTGAGATTGCCCCAGAATTTTCTGCTGTCTCCCCAGGAATTTGTTAGGGCGTCCTTGTAGTATGTGGCTTTGGCTAGGCAGGTGGCTCGGGTACAGGTGTTTCTGGCTGCGTTGTACAGCTGCCAGTCAGCTAGTTTTCCAGTGGCCTGGGCTTTGTACCACCGATAATCTTTATTAGACATTTGTTTTAACAGTGTAGAGGTGATCCAGGGGTTGTTAGCATTTTTTATATTCAGCCGTTTGTAGGGGGCATAGATGTCACAAGCAGTGCTGAATTAGGAAATAAGGTATTCAAGGGCCCAATCAACACTAGATGCAGCATCCAAGGGTGACCAGTCAAAGTTTTGAAGGTGTGCTTGGAGTTAAGTGTCCCTGTTTGAGGATGCGTTTGTGAGATCAATTGCAGTGTTAATTGGGTGTCCTGCTGGACCAGTAGCAGATGACAGGGGAGTGGTCACTGAGGGAGTCCGGAAAGACTTCTGTATGCATTATCTGCTCAATGCAGTTTGTAAAAACCTAGTCAAGTAGGGTGCAATTACCGGTCCTGTAGTTGAATCTGGTTGGGGGAGTCACAACTTGCGTGAAGCGCCGGCAGCATTTTTGTAAGGGTTAGCATCTGTTGAAAGCCAATTGATATTGAAGTCACCAAGGAGTATTACTTCATTAGGGTGGGGTAATTTTGATATGTAGTAGAGGATGGAGTTAAATCCATTGGATTGGTCATGTGGGAGGATATAGGCTGTGAGGAGTGTGAGTGCCTTACCTTGTTGACCCAGGAGTAATTTTAAGACAAGCATCTAGGTGCTACTCCTGTTGAAAATTTTGAGGAGGACGTGCCTTTGATGGAATGTCCTAATGAAAACTGCACAGCCTCCACCTCTTTTTCCTACCCTATCTTCCCTGAATAAGGTATAGCCTTCGAGGAAGACCGTATGATTCAGAATTTTGGGGGAGAGCAAGGTTTCGAAAACCGTGAGCACATCAGGGTTGTGCTTGGTCACTCACATTTGAAGAAGAGCTATCATTTAGAGGAGACTATGGATGTTTACTGAGGCAAGTTTAAGGGCTCCTCTACCACCGCTTTGTGGGGGGGGGGTGCGGCATAGGGCCTAGGTTAGGGTGAACATTCCCTGATAAAAGTAGTAGTATTGCATTACGGATGAGAAGGTGCTCGAGCATTTTCAAGTGGAGTGTGGGCCTGAGGTGCCTAGGTTTAGAGTCCTTGGGGAATATTGGTGGGATGGAGAGGTGGGGCATGAGGAGGAAGAAGAGAGAAATAAAAGGTGGTTGGAAGGGAATGCTTGCCTTGGACAGACATGCAGGATGGGTTTTGGGGGCAATTATGGTCTCGGAGGCAATAAGGATGACTCTCTGCGTGGATATTGGGGGGTAGGCATGTGCTCATAAGTGGGTGTGTGGTGGCAGAAATAGATAGTGAGCATGAGGACAAGATAAATTAAACAGTTTGGAAAACACATGGTTAGATTTGCAAGTAAGTGGGAGGAGTATGGTGGATAATATGGTTGTAAGGGACCGGGTTAGTTACTGTCGTGTGAAATCTGAGGAGAGTGACAGCAGGGAATTGGATTCAGGTGAAAGACAATGAGGATGCTAACTGGACTGATAGAAAAGAGACCCTGCAAATGATGAAGTGGATAGAGTGTTTGCCTCAGGGATATAAGGTACGGGGTTCAAATCCCAGTGAGGGAAAGAAGGGAGCGAGCGGGTCGAAACAGTAGATTTGGGTAGGGTAGGAGGTGGTAGAGTGTAGGGAAGAGAGTAGAGCTGAGGAGGAAGAAGGAGGGGAGACGAGGAGCAGATGGTGAGCTGGGAGGGCTCTGTAGCGACTCCTAGTGGTTGCTAAGTATAACCTGCAAATGGGGAAAAAGTGGTGATCAATTATCATTGGCCAAAGGTCATGTGAGAACGATGACCTATAAATTAGAGGATGGCCTAGGTGGGCGGGGCAGTTGACGCGAATCATTGACGGGCTTACACAGGTCAGCAAGTACCTGTATAACTTCAAGAGGGAGCAGCTCTACCTCTAAGAGCACTCTTCCACTGCTGGGCTCCACAGGGAAGTGGCTGAGCCCTGGGGAGATAAAGAAAATTCAGGTTAGTGGCTTATGTGGACATGGGAGGGTAGAAAGGGTAGAACAAAAGAAAGACTCTGTGGGGCAGGAAGGGTTGGAGAAACTGGGGGATGGATGGCCCAAACTGCACATGTGCAGCCAGCTTGGAGCAGGAGCCATGGACAGAACAAAGACAGAGTGAGGGCAGGTAACTAACACAAATTCTGATTAAATAAACTGCCTGCAAAACAGTTACTATAAAGTCAGAAGCCACAAGTAAATCTAGACTGTAAGCAGTTACACATTACACAGTGAGCACTAGGATAACGCTCTAGACCCAGCAAACGGTACCCTTAAAGTGCAAGGCAGAAATGCCATGGGACCTCACTCAAATGTACAATGTTAAACAGTAAAAAAACAATTCAGTGTATTTAGCCGTGAGAAATTACCGAAATTACTGCAGACAGCTGGAAAGGTAAAGTGATTATTCTTTTTGTTCAGCAAGTACCTGTGTAACTTCAGGAAGGAACTGTTCTACCTCTAAGAGCACTCCACTGCTGGGCTCCTCGGGGGTTAATTTTCTCCAAGCAGACAACTAGACACCCAGAAGAGCTTCTGTCAGCAACTTTGTTGCAAGCTTGTTTATTTCTGTCAACAAAAGTGATATTTTCACTATTTTGCTAATCGCTCTGCCTCTAGTAGTTTTTTATTAATGTTTTCACTGTTTTGGGTTATTTTCTTGGTTTTCAGCAGTTACGTTGCAGTTCCCAGGAACCGAGACGTTCACAGTTAGACATCATATTTAGCAGTTTCAACTGTTATTTTATTTGGCTAATTTCCTTTTAAAACTCTTATTTTTGCTTATTTTGGTGTGATTTATATTTATTTCCATTCGGTTCCCTTTTTTCTGTCAGGAACTGATGGCGTTTGCTAAAACATATAGTAATCTCTATTAAATTGCGGTTCCTTTTCTTGTTTGGGAACTGACTTTAAATTGTGCATTTTTCCCTTTTTGGGAGGTTTAGAAACATAGACAAAAACATAGAAACATAGAAGCTGACGGCAGAAAAGGACCGCAAGGTCCATTCAGTCTGCCCATTTCTTCTTCTACCTTATGAATGTGCCATAGGCCTTTGCTCTGTCAATGGTCTATCTATTCATACTCATCTGTATTGCTCCCTTCTGCCTATCCCATGCCTGTTTGAAGCCCTGTACTGTATTCATATCCACCACTTCCTGAGATCTCTTCTCATTCTGCCCACCCCATCTGGATCATCTACTCTGTTGCAGATCTTGGTGTCATCAACCTTACCCTCCAGTCCATCTGCAGTGTGACTGATGAAGATATTGAAGAGGACTGGCCCCAGGACTGATCCCTAAGGTACCCCACTTGTGACTTGCATCTCTTCTGACTGTATACCGTTTACCACCACTCTCTGTTTTCTTCCCGTCAACTAGCTTGCCACCCAGTCTGACCTACCCCGAGCCTACCCAGCTTATTAATCAATCTTCTATGTGGAACAGTATCGAAAGCTTTGCTGAAGTCAAGGTAGGCAACATAAACTGCTCCCCCTTGGTCCACCACTCTGGTTACCCAGTCAAAGAAATCTATGAAATTAGTTTGACAGGACCTTCCTTTTGTAAACCCATGCTGTCTTGGATCTTGTGCTCCCATGGATTCCAGGTGTTGCACTATCCATTCCTTAAGGAGTGTCTCCATAATCTTGCCCACTACTGAGGTAAGACTGACTGGTCTGTAGTTCCCTGCCTCCTCCCTGCCAGCACTCTTGTGGAGTGGGATCACATGAGCCCTTCTCCATTCTTCTGAGATCTCTCCTGTGCTCAGAGACTCACTAAACAGTTCTGATAATGGCTCTGCTAGTTCCACCCTTAGCTCCATTAGTACCCTGGGATGTATGCCATCAGGTCCCATTGCCTTGTCCACCCTGAGTTTATTGAGCTCTTGTAGGACCCTTTCTTTTGTGAAGGGACTAGTGCACACCTCCCTCCCTCCTGTGTCCATGATGCTGAGCTGTGGGCCCTGCCCTACCTTCTCTTCAGTAAATACTGAGCAGAAGTATCTATTTAGAATACATGCTTTTACATGATCCTCCTCCTCGCATGCCCCCTTATCCCGTTTGATTTTAGCAATACCCCCTCTGGACTTTCTCCTTTCACTAATGTATCTATAGAAAGTCGTCACCTTCTTTTACTGTTCATGCTAGTGTTTCCTCAGTTTGGGCATTTGCCTGCCTTACTGCCTTCCCTGCTTCCCTTAGGGAAGTTTGGTATACCTCCCTATCTTCATCCTGCTGCATTCCCTTATATCTCCTGAAGGCCAGCCTTTTGGCTCTGACCTTTTCTGCTACTGTGTTTGAGAACCAAAGTGGTTTCCTTCTTCTTTTGCACATCCTTTTCTTACTAACACAATGGGATGTTGCTTCAAGTATTGCATCTTTAATGCTTGCCCACTTTGCCTGTACCCCCTCACCTGTATTTCTTTTTGCCAGGGCTAGCTTAACTCTGTTGGCCATCTTATCAAAGTCAGCTCCTCTGAAGTCCCATATTTTTGCCTTGGAATGGGATGACTTTGTTCTAGAGGCCAAATTGAGCCATACCATGTGATGGTCACTAGTTCTCAGGAGACCTTCTACCTGGAGATCTATGGTCCTTTCCCTGTTAGTCAGTACTAGATCTAGGTTAGCCCTGTCTCTTGTGGGTTGTTGTACCCATTGTTTGAGGCCCTCCCCCTGCAGGGAATCCACCATGTGTCTAGTTCTGGCAGATGTCCCTGCTGGTATTGACCAGTCTGTATCTGGCATGCTGAAGTCTCCCATTATCAGAACCTCCCCTTTAACCCAGAGTTAAGCTAGCCCTGGCAAAAAGAAATACAGGTGAGGGGGTACAGGCAAAGTGGGCAAGCATTAAAGATGCAATACTTGAACAAGCTAATATTCTTCAGGTGAAGCAACCTCTGGCTGGAAGCTGCAATACTGAACTTAGGATCTACAAGAAAGTGAGTTGTGCTCACAACAGAGGGAGGTGAACCTTACAATTTACAATTGTCTTTGGTTTGTAGCAGTTCATCAGAAAAGCTAATATTCTTCAGGTAAAGGCTACTTCTAACTGAAAGGTGAAATAAGGAACTTAGAATTATCAGGAAAGACAGTCTTTCAATCAACAGAGGGAGGTGGACCTTGCTTTACTTTTGTTACAATTGTTAATATTTTCAGTGCAGGAAGAGTTTAAACCCAGAGGGACTGAATACTTTTATTGTGTATGTCCTTGTGCACAGCTGACTTGATTGGAATTATTGATTGTTTGCATTGCAATATTTGTAATACTGTGAGTTATTTACTGAGCTAAGAATTTGTCATAAGTCCTGAAATGAGTGCAGGTTACAGGCTGTGTATTTGACCCAAACAGTGCCCCAGGGGGTGGAAACAGTTTTTTGTGTTTATCTCTGTGTGCCTTAAAAGGCAGTTTGGGGGCTGACTGCTTTCAGAGCACAAATCACCAGGCTGTTTTGGGGCTGGGGAGGTTTACCTGTGTCTGACTTGGATGTTTGGATTTTTCTCTGTTTGATTAGCAGGGTATTTTCTCTGTCAAATTGCCATGTAGGGCATCTTGCTGACAGGAAGGCACTCATCGCAGTGGTGGGTCAGAGCTTTTAGCTGATTGTTTCGTGAGGGCACAGTTTAGGCCCAAACCCTACCCACCCCTCACCACCCACCCTGGAAATAGTTCCTTTATACCTGGGGTTCTGACATCATTTTCTCAAGAGGGCAAGGTGCATATCACTGTCATATCCTTTCTAGCACACTGCACTGACAATATAAGCATACACGTTGTATACTATATATATTTCTATATAACAAACCAATCTCGCACACACACACAAAAATTATAAACAGGATAAACATGAAGGTAGACAGACATGTGGGGAGTAGTGCAATGTAATGGCTGTGGGGCAGCAGTCTTCCGGGAGTCTTTCTGGAGGCTGAGATGCTGCCCTATTTGCAGACAACTCTCTGCCCTGAGGGAGGAAGTTGCCAGTCTTCAGGTCACACTGGACAGTAGTAAGGGAACCTTCCTCCAGGCCACACTGGACGGTAGGAAGGGAACCTCCTCCATCCAGGGAGCATCAGAGCTACCACCACTACCTCAGAGGTTGTGAAGAAAGCACAGCAGTTGGACCACAGTGGGCTCAGGGATGGTGAGGGTGGTGGAACAGAGGCACACCCAGTCAGTTGTTCCACTCCGTAATCCATACACCATTCTGGGGGACCATAGTTCCTCTATGGATGCACCAGCAGAGGAGACTAAGGAGATTGCAGACAGCTGTCACAAGGGAGGCCTACAGGAAGGAGGCAGAGGACACCACAGGGAAAGGAAGCAGCTCCTGGTGGGGGACTCAATTATTAAGGGGATAGAACTGGGGGGAGCAGGGAAAACTGAAGTAAGGTGCCTGCCTGGTGCCATGGCTTGGAGGGACAGGAAGCGCATCCTCAGGATCACGAGAACAGCTGCACAGGAGTCTGAGCTGGATGTCATTGTCCACCTAGTGACAAATGACTTGGCTCATCATGAGATTAGAGCAGTGCAGGAGGACTTTGTAGAGTTGACAAGGGGCCTAAGACAAGTAGCACACTCATTGTCCTTCTCAGAGGTGCTGCCTGTCTATGGCATGGGTGAAGTGAGGGTACTTTGCACCATGCAATTTAAAGAATGGTTGAAGAAATGGTGTGGAGCACAGGGATTTGGCTTAATTGGGGACTGGGGTTCCACCTGGAGGGACACCAGCATATACTGGCAGGATGGTCTGCATCTGTCCAGGAAGGGAACAAGTATTTTGGGCAGTCGGTTTAAATGCTTCATTGACAAGCTTTTAAACTAGTCAAGGGGGGAGGCACTGATAAACAGCAGGAAATTCCCAGCCTCCCCCTACAAAAGAGGGTACTAAATGAGAAAAAGACCAAGGTAGAAAGGACAGTGGGGGATGCTGCTACAAAAGGTAAAGCCATCAAAAAATGCAGCAATGAGTACCAATGCCCATAGTCTAGGTATCAAGCTTCCTGAATTAGTGGTCTTGATGGAGGAGGAACATTTGGATATTGTGGCAGTCACAGAAACATGGTACACACAGAACCATGACTGGGACATAAACATACCAGGGTACACTATCTACAGGAGGGACAGGGAGGGTAAAAGAGGAAGAGGAATGGCTCTCTACATAAGGGAAGGAATTAAAGCAACAGAACAAAAGGGTAAACAGGGAGGAGAAGAAGCACTGTGGGTCAACTTGGAGACAGGCAATGGCACCACAATCCGCTCAGGGGTTGTATACAGACCCCCCTCAGGGGGAGGAAATGGACAAGGAAATGATAGAAAGTATACTTAGAATGGAAGAAAAAGGGGAGATATTGCTGACGGGTGATATGAATATGCCAGATGTTAACTGCAGTGCAGTTGCAGCAGCCACTTCTAAAAGTGGGGTTATTCTAGATGACCTACTGGGGGGCATCCCTTAGACAACTAGTAGTGGAACCCACTCGAGAGGGAGCAGTCTTAGACCTGGTTCTCTCAAATGAAGATGGAGAGAGGATCACAGATGTAGAAGTGAGTAACCATCTGGGAACTAGCGACCATCAAACAGTATGGTTCACAATAAACACAGCTGTAGAGTCAAGCCATACAAAGGCAAAGGTACTGGACTTTAGGAGGGCTGACTTTGCCAAAATGGGTGAATGCCTAAGGAATACACTAGCAAATGGGCAGGAAGGAGGGGTGGAAGAACAATGGGGAACAATAGAAACTGCCATCACAGAGGTAACAAGCCTTTGTGTGAAGCAAATAAACAAAACAAAACGATGTAAGAAACCACTATGGTTCTCAAAGGAGGTGGCAGTGAAGGTTCAAGAGAAAAAGAAAGCATTCAGGAGGTACAAGGAATCACAGAAGGAGCAGGACAGAGAATGGTATCAGTTAAAGCAAAAGGAAGCTGGGAAGGCAGTCAGAACAGCAAAGGCCCAAACCGAGGAAAGGATAGCCAACTCAGTTAAGAAGGGGGATAAAACCTTTTATAGGTACATCAGGGAGCGTAGGAAGACCAAGGGAGGGATAGTGAGGCTTAATAAAGGGAAGGGGGTGGGCAGAGGGCGACGGTGAAAAGGCAGAGATACTAAACAAATATTTTTGCTCAGTATTTACAAATGAAGAGGAGGAGGTGCCTAAACCAAAAAATAGAAACACTCTGGATACAGAAGTTATACCAGCCCATTTATAGAAGAAAGGGTTCTGAAAGAACTCTTAAAACTGAAAGTGAACAAAGCAATGGGGCCAGATGGGATTCATCCCAGAATTCTAAAACAACTAAGGGTAGAACTAGTGACACCACTGACTGCCCTCTTTAACAAATCATGGGAGGATGGGGTGGTACCTGAGGACTGGAGGAGGGCAGATGTGATTCCACTTCACAACAGTGGGAGCAGGGCAGAAGTGGGAAACTACAGACCTGTTAGTTTAACCTCAGTGGTAGGGAAATGATGGAATCACTTCTGAAGGAAAGAACTGTCAAGTACCTAGAGGAGAGAGGGGCACAGAACCCAAGGCAGCATGGATTCACAGCGGGAAGGTCATGCCAGATAAATCTAATAGATTTCTTTGACTGGGTGGCCAAAGTAGTAGGTCAGGGAAGGGCTGTGGACATGGCCTACCTAGACTTTAGCAAGGCATTTGACACAACACAAAAGATTAATATACAAGTTAGCCATCCTGGGAGTGGGTCCCAAGATGATAGCCTGGGTAAAGAACTGGCTGGAGAATAGGACACAGAGTGTAATAGTAAATGGAGTCCACTCTGAAGAAAGGGGGGTTACTAATGGGGTACCGCAGGTTTCAGTATTAGGACCGGTCCTTTTCAATGTCATTATAAGCGACATTGCAGAGGGACTGGAAGGAAAAGTATGTCTCTTTGCAGATGACACAAAGATCTGCAACAGAGTTGATGCCAAGGTGGGGTGGAAAGGATGAGAAGGGACTTGCAAGGTTAGAGGAATGGTTAAATGTATGGCAGCTTAGACTCAGTGCTAAGAAGTGCAAGGTAATGCACCTGGGAAACAAAAACCCAAGGGAAGAGTACACAATGAGGGGTGAGATACTAACAACAGCAAAGGGGGGGGGTGGCTCAGAGGTAATGTAAGGAAGTATTTTTTTCACTGAGAGGGTTCTGGATGAATGGATCGGCCTTCCGGAGGAGACTGTGGAGTCAAAAACAGTGGTGGAATTCAAGCATGCATGGGACAGTCATAAGGCAATTCTAGGGGTTGGGGGTAGAAAAAAGTAGGCTGCTGGTTAACTAGGATCTGTATCTTATCCATTAGGTAGGGAAATGGGCAGACTGGGTGGGCCAAGTGGTCCTTATCTGCTGTCAAATTATATGTTTCTATGTTTTGTATATCTTCTAACAGTAACGTGTCTATGTCCTCCCCCTGGTCGGGAGGCCTGTACACAACCCCAGTTCGTATGGCTGTCCCATTTCCTGTTTCCAGGGTGACCCACAGTTCTTCTGGCACCTTACGTGTATTCTGAATTTCTGTAGCTTTGATATTTTCATTGACATAAAGGGCCACTCCACCCCCCTTTGCACTTGGTCTCTTCTGAACAGTACATAGCCAGGCACTGAAGTCTCCGAAGTGTGGTTACTGATAAACCATGTCTCGCTAATGGCTACTATGTCCTGTTTAGCCTCTGTCATTATTGCCTGCAGGTCTGGAATCTTGTTTCCCAGACTGCAACTTGTTAGAAGTAGAGGTAGAGCAGTTCCTTCCTGAAGTTACACAGGGCTCAGCTATTTCTTTTTGTCTACTGACATTTGGTTAAGACATACCTAAAATTGGGACTGGACCTCCAGGTTTTAAAAACTATATTAAATGTTTTCAAATATTTGCTAAGGCCGATCAACAATAGTTATGTTTGGAGTGCCTGGGTCCTAGTCATATTTTTTCTAACCGTAAAGTGTACAGTACTTTTGTTCTGAAACCATTAAAAAAGGGCCAAAAGGGTAGAGAAAATGGCTTCTGCTCCCACATCATTGTCACCTAAGCACCCTGAAGAGGCCTTTTCCTTTTCTCACTCTCAATCTAAGGACAGAACCTCAAAAGACTCTTCAGATCCCAAATTTCTGAGAATGGGTCAAACACAGTAAACGTAAAAGACCTACTGAACAGGCTTCAGAGTCTGTGCCTGTTAAAAAGAAACATATACAAAAATGTGGCACTGTGCTTCCTTCCGAAGAAGCAAGGGAGCTCCCAACAGACAAAAATAAAATGGCTTTTGCTGAGGACATTGCTAATGCCCTGCAGGCCATTCAGGTCTTACAGACTGCAGGTTCTATTCTTGGTTCACATCTCACAATTTGTTCCCGTAGACCAAGGCCAAGAAATTTTCCTTGAGGAGGAAGAAGAGAATCCAGATTTGGGGAAGCTGGGTGTCCCCAGAACATGCGTTTGGTACCCGTCCTCATGGCCATGATGATTTTTCATCCAATTTTTCATTTGTTAGACAGATGGCTGACACCTTGGGCCTCCCCTCACAGGAGTCTATAGAAGCTGAGGAGGAGAGTGAGCTTTAGGATATGATGGGTTTGATTTCCATTAAAAGGGTGTCCTTTCCTATCTATAATTCTCTTAAAAGAGCCACTCTGAAAATTGTAGACACCTTCAATTGTAGAAACATAGAAACATAGACTTTGACGGCAGATAAGGACCGCTAGGCCCATCTAGTCTGCCCATTTCTCTACCTACAGGATAGGCCGCAGATCCTAGTTAACCAACAGCCTATATCTTCCTGCCCCCCACAAGAATTGCCTTATGTCTGTCCCATGCATTCTTGACTTCTCCCACAGTTTTAGACCCCACAACTTCCTCAGAAAGGCTGTTCCATGCATCCACTACCCTCTCTGTGAAATAATACTTCTCACATTGTCCCTAGACACCCTCCTTCTATCTTTAAATTGTGTCTCCTTGTTCTTGCAAGTCTCTTTTTCTGAAAGATGCTACCCCTCTTGGACTTTGTTGATTCCCTTGAGGTACTTGAAAGTTTCTATCATGCCCCCTCCCCTTCTTTCCTCAAGGGTATACATATTAAGCTCCTTTAGTCTCTCCTCATCGGCTTCTCTTGCAGACCCTGCACCATTTAGTTGCCCTCCTCTGGACTGCCTCTATCCTGTCTATGTCATTGTGGAGATGGGGTCTCCAGAACTGGACACAGTATTCCAAATGGGGTCTCACCAACTGTCTGTACAGAGGATAACAACTTCCTGTTTTCTGCTGCTGATGCCTCTCCTATACATCCCAGTATACCCCAGCCCTCCCTACTGCCTTCTCACATTGCTTGCTAACCTTAAGGTCATCTGATATGATTACCCCAGGTCCCTTTCCTGTTTTGTTGTTGTTACTACCTCCCCACCCATTGTGTATTCTTCCCTGGGTTCTTGTTTCCCAGGTGCATTATTTTGCACTTTTGCGTTGAATCCTAGCTGCCATCGTCTGACCATTCCTCCAACCTTGCCAAGTCCCATTTCATCCTTTCCACGCCTCCTTGTGTATCAACCCTGTTGCAGATCTTTGTGTCATCTGCAAAAGGCATATTTCCTTCCAGTCCCTCTGCAATGCCACTGATAAAGACATTAAAAAGGACTGGACCCAATACTGAACCTAAATTTACCCCACTAGTAACCACCCTTTCTTCAAGTGGACTCCATTTACATTACTTCTGTGTCCTGTCGTCCAGCCAATGTTTTGCAGGCTGCCACCCTGGGACCCACTCCCAGGCTGGTTAATTTGACTAATAATCTTTTGTGCAGGACTGTGTCAAATGCCTTGCTAAAGTCTAGGTAGGCCATGTCACAGCCCCTCCTGGTCTACTACTTTGGTCACCCAGTCAAAGAAATCTATTAGATTAGGTCTGCACATGACCTTCCCGCTGTGAACCCATGCTGCCTTGGATCCTGTGCTCCACTGACCTCTGGGTACTCAACTATTCTTTCCTTCAAGTGACTCCATCACTTTCCCTACCACAGAGGTCAGACTGACAGGTCTGTAGTTTCCTGCCTCTGTCTTGGTCCCACTTTGTGAAGGGAATCACATCCGCCTTCCTCCAGTCCTCGGTACCACACCATCCTCCCATGATTTATTAAAAGAGTAGCCAGTGGTTTCACTAGTTCCTTCCTTAATTCTTTTAGAATTCTGGGGTGAATTCTAGGGACCCATTGCTTTGTCCACCTTCAGTTTTAGGAGTTCTTGCAGAACCCTTTCTTCTGTGAAAGGACTGTGATCGACCCCCTATCAAGAGTGCTTCTGTTATTGGATTAGGCACTTCCCTCCTCTTTTGTGAATACTGAGCAGAAATATTCATTCAGTATCCCTGCTTTTCACTGTCCCCTCTGCCCACCCACGTTCATTCTATTCAGCCTCACTATCCCTCCTTTGTCTTTCTCGCTCGCTGATGTACCTATAAAGGTTTTATCCCCCTTCTTAACTGGTTGGCTATCTTTTCCTCAGTTTGGGCCTTTGCTATTCTGACTTCCCTCCCTGCTTCTTTCTGCCTTAACTGGTACAGCTCTCTGTCCTGCTCCTTCTGTGTTTCCTTATACTTCCGGAATGCTATATTTTTCTTCCTGACTTTCACAGCCACCTCTCTTGAGAACCATAGTGACTTTTCTTTCGTTTTGATTTATTTGCTTCACACAAAGGCTTGTTGCCTCTGTGATGGCAGTTTGATAATTCCCATTGTTGCTCCACACCTCCTTCTAGCCTGTTTGCTGGTGCTTTTCTGAGGCACTCTCCCATCTTGCCAAGTCAGCCCTCCTAAAGTCCAGTACCCTCACTTTTGTATGGCTTGACTCTGTAGCTGAGTTTAACGTAGACCACACTGTTTGATGGTCACTTGTCCCCAGATGGCAACCCACTTCTAGATCTGAGATCTCTCACTGCCCCCATTTGAGTACGAGGTCTAAGATTGCTCCCTCACAGTGGGTTCCGAAACTAGCTGTCTAATGCCTGCCACCTGTAGGGACGTCAAGAATGGCCCTGCTCTTGGATGTGGCTGCAGCAAATGTGCTCCAGTTAACATCTGGCATACTCAGGTCTCCCATCAACAGTATCTCCCCTTTCTCTGCCATTCTAGAATGCCTTCCATCATATCCTTGTCCATTCCTTCCCCTGACATGGGGGTCTGTACACAACCCTGTGCGGATTGTGGTGCCTTTCCAGTCTCCAAGGTGACCCACAGTACCTCCTCTCTCCCTGTTTACTCTTTTGTTCAGTTGCTTTTATCCTTCCTTTACATAGAGAGCTACTCCTCCCCTCTTCTCCCTGACTGTCTCTCCTGTAGGTTATGTACCCTGGTATGTTAACATCCCAGTCATGGTTCTCTGTGTACCATGTTTCTGTGACTGCTCGATATCCAGGCATCCCCTCTTCCATTAAGGCCACCAGCTCAGGGAGCTTGTTGCCCAGACTTCGGGCATTGGTACTCATTACCCTCCATTTCCTGATGGCCTTACCCCCTTTTGCCCCATCCCTGTCCTTCTTGCCTTTGTCACTTTCTCCATTTACCCCTGTCTTTCTCCCTATCGACACCTCCATGTTGGTATTTGCCACACTTACTACCGTGATTGTTTGGGGGGGCTAGGATTTTCCTGCTCCTTTCCAGTGCCTCCACCCTTGGCTAGTTTAAAAGCTTGCCAATGAAGCATTTAAACCTATCGCCTGGATCCTGGTTCCCCTCCCGGACAGATGCAGCCCATCATGCCAGTATAGGCTTGCATCACTCCAGGTGGACCCCAGTCCCCAATGAAGCCAAATCCTGAGCTCCACACCAGTTTTCAACCACTGGTTGAGATCCATGGTACAGAACACCCTAGCCTCTCCTATGTCATAGATGGGTAGCACCTCCGAGAAGGTTACCGTGCATGCTACTTGACTAAGGCCCCTCCCCAATTCCACAAACTCTTCCTGCACTTCTCTAATCCCTTTCTTAGCCAGGTCATTTGTCCCTAAGTGGACAATGACATCCAGCTCCCTCCCCTGTAGAGATACCTTCCTCTGTCCCTGAAGTGGACAAGAAGGTGGAGAAAAAAAATATCGGGTGGCTAGGTCTGCTGCTGATTATTTGTACTCACATCCAGACCACGAGGCTGTGGTACAGGCGGTTGCCTGTGATAAGGCTAAAGTCCCTCTAGCATCTCATCCTCCAGATAAAGACTCGAAGAAAACTGACCCAATGGAGAAGAAGGGTTATTTAGTCTCTTGCCTTCTCCTCAGACAGGCAACTTATATGGCATATGCTACACAATATCAAAGGCCCTTTGGAACACTACTGGCATTATCTGACAGAGTTCAAGGTGTTGTGGCACAAAATACCAATTTCACATGGTTATGGATGCATACGACACTGTGTCCAGGATGTTGGCCCCTATTAGTGTCTCTGAGAAGGTTTGCGTGGCTCAGAGCTACGAAACTTACCCCAGACACTCAGTTAAAGACCATGGATTTTCCTTGCAAAAACAATTTCCTTTTTGGGTGACAAGATTGAGGCATACATGAAAAAGGTGCAAGAGTACAAAACTACCTATAGGAGTAACTCCACAAGAGGAAAAGCCTCCACTTCCTTTAGATCCACAGGAATGGGAGGTAGATGCAGGAAATATGGTATAATTTTATAAAACTGCATCCTGAGTGTTGGTACTCCGGGTTTCAGAGATCAATAGCCCGACTGCATAGTGTTACTGACGTCGGGATGCCCGACAATGCATCCCAACAGTGTATTCTGCATTCCCCAGTGTTAGTTCCCATCCCCAAGTCATGTCTGCCTCTGAGGATGTACCTTTAAGTTATGGGGTGCAGGGGTGGGGCCCCCCCCCCGGCATAAACACTCCTTTTCTTATCTGCAATGGGTTTTGGTCCTTCTGTGTGGGTATTGTTTGGTTGTTGGGATCCAGGTGTCGGGTCTTTTGGTATTGAGACTGTCGATACATCAGGTTCAATCTATTGGATGTCAGGGAACTCCTTATCATAGAAACATAGAACCTGTCAGCAGATAAGGACCATATGGCCCACTTAGTCTGCCCATTTTCCTACTCACTTCTGTATCCCCAGATCCTATTTGATCTGCATCTCTCCTGCTCTGAACATCTCCAGGGTACCTTTATGTCTAGTCCATGCACACTTAAACCCTTGTATTGTTTTCACCCCCACCACTACTGCTAGAAGGCTGGTCCATGGTTCTACCACTCTTTCAGTGAAAAAGCACTTCTTAACATTACCCCTAAACCTTACACCATTCAGACTCATATCATGCCCCCTTGTTCTTGTGCAGGTCTTGTCATTGTTGGTCTTCTGGGATATAGACAGGGATATTGTCCTATAGCTTATGCCTTAGTTTCCATGCATGTAGAGTATATTCCAGTCAGAGGTCACTACAGGTGAAGGGGCAGGAGGCCTTCTGTGATATATCCGGGGATATTACCATAGTACTTATGCCCCAGTTTCCATGCATGTAGAGTATATTCAGGTCAGAGGTTACTACAGGTGCAGGAGGCCTTCTGTGATATATCTGGGGATATTACTCTACCGCTTATGCCCCAGTTTCCGTGCATGTACAGTATACTCTGGGTCAGAGGTTACTACAGGTGCAGGGGAAGAAGGCCTTCTAGGCTGGCAGGTTCAACTCCAGCTCCTAGACCTCAGCCCGGACCGAATTCCTGACTGCACAAAACAGGCTGCCTCCCCTCTTCCAGTAGGGGGCAGACTGGCTCACTGTTTCCAGGACTGGGAAAACATCACCACAGACAAGTGACTCTGGAGGTAATGATTCAGGGTCTCTGTCTACAGTTCAGTTTCTGATCCAGGGCAACAGAGTTTCTGGCCTTCAGCCCCTGCTGAGACAGTTCTGCTAGAATTGGAGGTAAAAAAGCTTCTGCAAGTCAGAGCAATAAAGCCAGTCTCTCTTACCCAAAGGAGGCAAGGCATGCATTCCAGATACATTTTTGACCAAAAAAGAAGAATGGGGATTGGTGGCTAATTCTGGACCTCAGATTTCTGAACAGGCACTCAGTGAAGTCCAAGTTCAAAATGGTAACACTTGCCATAGTTATTCCTTACCTAAAGAAAGAAAATTGGATGGCATCTATGGATCTGAAAGATGCCTACTTTCACATCCCAATCAGACCTTGCCACAGAAAGTATTTAAGGTTCACTCTGCCCTCAGGGCACTACTAGTTATCTGCACTTCCCTTTGGGCTCACTTCTGGCCCAAGGGTATTCTCAAAGTGTCTTATCAGTGGTGGTAGCTTACCTCAGAAAACAGGGAATCATTGTATTCCCTTACCTGTGTGACTGGTTAGTTGTAGGGGACTCATAGCAACAGGTAAAGGACTCCATCAGGGTAACCCAAGGTATCCTGGAGTCCATGGGCTTCCTCACAGTGCTCACAAATCTCAGACTGAACCAGTTCAGTCACAGTCATGGGAATTCTTTGGAGCAGAACTGGATACTGTCCAAAGTAAGGTGTTTCTCCCCCAGGGGAGATTGACAAATTTACAAACCCTAGCATACTCCTTTGTCCTAGGGCAGCCACCAGGACTGCAAGACAATTTCTAGCATTACTAGGACACATGGCCTCAACTACCACAGTAGTATCAGGCTCCAGGTTTTAGATGAGAGATATTCCGTATTACCTGAGATCCCATTAGTCCCCAAAAAGGGATCCTATTTCAAAGCATGTGCCAGTTACAAGGACTCTGCTACCGGCTCTGTAGTGGTGTAAAGAAAGGTATCCTTTTTCAGCAACAGCACCATACTCTGGTTCTGACAACAGATGCCTCCCTCCTAGGGTGTGGTGGGGAGCCCTCGCAGGCAATCTCACAAGCAGTAAGACATGGTGCCCTCAGGAATCCAAGTTGCATATCATCCTGTTAGACTGAAGAGTGGTCTTTTTTTTTTAATCATCTTTTCCTTCTGGTTGCTGGTCCTGAGGTATCCTTCAGGCATCACCAGCTTGTTCTGCCCTGCCTGAGATCCCCCTTGCTCCAGGTCCACCCAGAACCCTGACCCGACACCACATACCACCATATATGCTCTGGTTTGGGCCACCCTCCACTTACCTTGAGTGCTTCTTTCCAATCTAGCTCTGTGGTCTGATGCGGGCCAGAGGATATCTGGACTAGAGAAGTTGGTGTCCAACAATGGGCGTGGGGCTGGTGTGCCGTTGTCTCTATCAGGAGCTGAGGTGTTTCCTTTTTCATGTGTGATGGTTCCTAGAGGCACGGACTTGCAATGACGTTCAGCGCAAGCTGAGTACACTCCCACACCCCTCTCATGGATGTCTGCTGATGCATCCACCCCTGTGTGCATGACCCCATGGCTGGTGTACTCCCTGTATCCACTGAGAGTCACTGGTGCTGGGAGTCAAAAGTCCACCTTCCCCAGTATAGGAGAACTGTCCTCCAGACACTTGATCCTTTCCTCCCCGGCTGACCCCCAGTTACCCGACCTCGCTCCCGAGCCCGGGTCACCGGCATGGTATGAGGTGTGGTGCCTGGTACCTCAACCCTTAGCCCCACTGGGCCAGCTAAGAGTGGTCTTTCTTGCCCTAAAGGCCTTTGCTCCTCATATGAGGTGTCAGTCAGTCAGTCCACATCAGGACTGACAATACAACCACCATGTGGTACATCAACAAGAAAGGGGCTACATGATCTTCAAGGTTGTTAACAGAGGCCATGAGAATTTGGCCCTGAGCATAATCTCAGGAAGTGCATCTGTCAGCCATTCACCTCCCAGGGAAGGACAATACACTGGCAGATTCACTCAGCACAATCAGTCAGGATCATCACGAGTGGGTTTTAAACAAGCAAATGTTAGATATAGTTTTCAGACATTGGGGCGTTCCAGAAGTAGATATGTTTGCCTCAAAAGAAAACCATCAGCTACCTCTTTATTGCTGCAGGCCACCCTCCTTTGGCACAATACCCATGGAAGCATTAGCTCTGGACTGGACTGGGAAATTTCTATATGCATTTCCTCCATTTCCACTGCTGTTGAGAGTCCTTCTCAAACTCAGGAGTCTGTCTGTAACAATGATCCTGGTTGCTCCAAACTGGACCAGGTAGCCATGGTATCCTCTATTACTCACCCTGTCTGCCAAGCAACCCATTCGTCTTCCCCAGAGATACAATCAGTGTCTTACAGTGTCAGTGGCTCAGTAGGTAGCACACTCACCTCTGAGGCTGGGAAATCAGAGGGCTGTGGGTTCAGTTCCCACATCTGGCACTTGGGTTAATATCCCAATACTGACACTGTAGTGCAGCATAAGAGGGGTGCTGCACTTCTGAGGTGCCCTCTTTCAGATGAGACGTTAAACTGAGGTCCCATCTGCCTGGATTGTAGTAGTTCAGGTGAATGTTAAAGATCCCATGGCACTTATCAAAATGAGAAGGGGAAGGTTTTTATTAATAAACAGAAAAATAAATCAGAAAAACAGTAATACAACTCATGGAAAATAAGAAAAAAACATAAAAAGAATATCAGTAATATTCAATTCTCCAATAGTATAATGATTCAACCTATTTTATCTTTCAAAAAAAGAACCTCTCTCCACCTCATAAGCCATACAGTTTTGGACAGACATTTGCGTTCAGAATCATATTGTAACAACAAATCATGTTCAGCATGTTGAAGAACTTCAAGTGGCAAGTGGTATAACTGTCGTAGAGTAAGGTGACATCTGGCTTGCCATAAATGAAACTTGAACATAGCAAACAGCAGCCGTAATACACCTGCATCCCACAAAGTAGAATGTAGCAAAAAAATAAACACAACTTCCAGATATGTAATGGCCTGCCAGAAAGGCTGGCTCCAACGAGCAGAAAGGATCGACCAGAATTCTTGCACAAAGGGGCAGAAAACAAAAAAATGGGACATTGTTTCCTCCTGATTAATGTAAGTATTCCTTGGACAAGTTCGTTCAGTAACCATTTTATGCTTTAAAGTTCCCTTAACACTGAGTCGTCCATGACAACTAAGCCATAAAACATCCCATAATCTAGGTGGAATCCGTTTATCTACCAGACTTTTAAGGAGGTTATCAACATGACCATCCGGTACATCCTTAAAAACAGGGACTATGGAATGTGCTTGAGATTGCAGGACACCATAAATATATTTGCGTGACTTGCAATACACATGAGCAGGAAGTAACTTCCATCTATAAAGTTTCGATATCACAGGTCTGACATAAATCGGGTAACTAGATTTGTGTATATTTTTCTGGCTCAAACCTGGCCACTCTGAGGACAATCTAGGTAACCAACCATACGCATAAATCACCCATAACACAGTTTGTGGATGACTAAGGTCTAGTAAATTCCAATGAAAAAAAATACTATAGTAAAAAGTAATTGGATTCACACAATTCAAACCACCCTGTGCAATAGGAAGATACAACACATCTCTTTTAATGGGATTTAGGTGACTTCCCCAAATAATTTGAAACAAAAGACCCAATAAAGTGGCTTCCAAACCAGAAGGAATGGGGGGTATACTGCACTAAGGTATAAAAAATTAGGAAGAAGTAAAGTTTTGGTAATGATAACCTTTTTCTTTTTAGTTTATTGCCACGACTTCCATAATCTAATTCTGGACTGAACTGCTTCAATTTTAGCTGACCAATTAAGTAACGCATTATCACCTCTACCAAAATCAACACCTAAAATTCGGACTGGGCCCAGTATAACAGGAATGCCTTGCAACTCCATAACCTCAGGAATGGCAGTGTGCAGAGGATAGAAAAAAATCTTAGATTTATTAAGGGAGGAACTCGCAACATCCAAAAAATTAGAAAAATTACATAACACCTTATCTCTAGAGGTCAAATCAGCAACAAAGACACAGACATCATCAGTGTAAGCAGAAATTTTGGCCTCAAGGGTACTATGCGGGGAAGCAATACCAAGAATCCGCACATCTTGGGCAATTGTACGTAAAAGTGAGTCCAAACTAAAAACATAAATTAAAGGACTTAGAGGGCAGCCTTGTCTCACCGCCCCCCAACAAATAGGGATATAGGAACCCAAATAACCATTTACCAAGAGCATAGCATAAGCATGATTATAAAGCAAAGCAATCCAGGTTATAAAGTGGTCAGGAACTCCATAGGTTAGTAAAACCTGAAACAAATAACTATGCAGGACCTGATCAAAGGCCCTTTCTTGATCCATGGACATAAGAAAACCCTTTATAACATCAACTTTACCATGCTCTATTAGTTCCCGAAGCAAAAGGAGATTATTATAGATAGATCTTCCCGGTACTGAACAGGATTGGTGTAGGGAAATCAAATGTGGAGCTATGGACAACAATCTGGTATTCAATATTTTCATTAAAATTTTAAAATCCATATTAAAGGAGACTTAAAGGCCTCCAATTGGAAAGTAAACTTCCATCACCTTTCTTGTCTAACAAAATCTGAATCGAAGTACAAAAATGGAAATCAAGAGTGTGTTGTTGCTAAACCCAATTAAACACTACTGTGAGCACATCACAAACCAAAGGACTACAGGCTTTGTAAAATTCTGTGGGCAAGCCATCAATGCTAGGCACCGTGTTATTCTGTAAATGGGAAATTTATCTTTTAACCTCATCAACACTAATTAGAGCAATTAAAGCCTGTAATAGTATATTAGAACAAGGGGCAATATGGAGAGAGGAAAGGAATTGTTCTACACCAGCGCTATCCACTGGAGATGCAGCATATAAATCTGAAAAATGTGAGAAGACTGCTCTCAAGATATCCTGAAATGCAGTGCAACTATTACCAGCAGTATCCACAACTTCAGTCAGAAGGCGATCCGCAGAACGCCTATGACTACAATCCAATACATCCCCAAAGTAGATTTATTAGCAGAACAAACCCTGTGTTCATGTAACAGGGAAGTAGCTCTAGTATGTTGTAGTGCAGCCATTTATTTTTTTACATTCTCTACCTGTGCTGTCAAAGATAAGCCTTGTGAGTGTATAGCTGAATATAAAGTTTCCAACTGCATACGTAAAGACAAATATCTCTTATGTTTAGTCACTGCAGCATATTTAGATGTTCTCCTAGCCAGAGTAGAGATTTCAGAGTTAGTGAGAAGCCACCAATCTAGCAAATCTTCGGAAAGTCCAGATAGTGACATACGAGCTTTCAACAAATCATGAACTTGGGCCAAAAACCTGTCATCAAGTAACAGTAAAGATTTCAGTTTCCAATATCCCTGCCCCAGTTTAGCACGAGGGCCTACCCCTAACGTGGCAGTTACGACCTTATGGTCTGAAATCTCCACTGGAATGGTTTGAGCCTTAATCACCCTTAATGCTGTAGTGACAAAAAGAAAATCTATCCTAGTGGATAAGGAGCCCTTAAAAAAAGTATGTCCACCAGTAGGATGACAAACCTATAAATATCCTGTAAATGACCATGAACAATAATGTGATTGAGACAATGTGTATCACAGAAATCCTTATCAGTCCATGCCCCTGATCTGATTTATGCACTACACAATTAAAGTCACCACCCCATATGAGAAAGTGTGACGTGAACAAAAAAGGCTGCACTTCACGAAAGAGATCCACTTGACCTTTCTCTGTAACTGGCGCATAAATCACAATTAATCTCCAAGTGGAATATAAATAAGTAAAATCCAGTATTAAGGCCCGTCCCATAAGCAATCCAACCAACTTGGTAACATGAAATCCATCACCCCTAAACAGCACCCCAACACCACTACATGTATCTAATCCTAAAGAAAAAAAAGAAGGACCCCATCGCCAAAGCTTTTTGGCCATATTAACCAAAGAAAGTGTATTGAGACAGGTATCCTGAATAAGGCAAATATCACATGCCAAATCACTCAAAAATTGAAAAATAATCAGGCGATGAGCATTTTACATTCTGTTCACATTGAGGGGCTACAGTGAGATGAAATGCCATAGCCATGAAGAGGATCAGATAAAGGTGAAAAAAGTAAATTAACATCAAGTAACCCTTCCTTTCTAGTACTCCTCCGGGGTCTCACCCCCAACTGCGAGGGTCGAGTATCCATAGGCTACTCCTTTGATTTATCACTCTCAGAATCAAAGGATACCATAGGTTGGAGGAGGTGTCAGAATCAGCTTCCATATCAGAAGACTGAGTGTGATGGGACAGGACCTCAAATTTATTACTTAAGGAAACAGAGCCACCAGGAGAAGACCACTTTAGCCAATTTGGCCCTACCCTGTAATCTGTTTCTGAGCCCATTTCTTTGCCTGAACACTAGGCTCAGGAGGGGCATAATAATATCCAGAGGTTTGTCAGGGACAAGCACAGGTTCAGCAGGAACCGGAGTAACAACAGAAAGGGGGTGGGGCGTAGAGGAAGGGTCCTGTACAACCGGTCGAGGAACTTCCTGTAAAGGAGGCTCAGAGGAAGCTTCAGATACTGAAACCACTGACTGGGGAGCAGACGCCACAACATCAGGGCATAAAGAGGGACCAGTGACTACAGTAACATGTGAAGAAAGGGATTTTGCCATAGCAATATCCTTTTTCTGTGCAGTAAGAAGGATCACATCCTAATCCGGGCTATCTTCTCTGTTATGGGAAGCCAGAGGACAGGATCTAAAACCATGACCTAGTTCCTCACATAGATTACACTTTAGTTCAGAATTACAATCTGCACTAGCATGGCCAAAAGATAAACAAAGGGAACATCATAGTCTATCACCAGCTGCACTGAGATGGGAAGGGGAGCCACATTTGAAACAGGTACGAGGCTGCCCCACATAGAAGCAATGCCCCTGTTCCCTACCTAAAAACAAACTATTAGGCAAGTGTATGGGACCCACATTCGTATTTCTAAGTCTCATTCTATAACGCCAACCACCAGTCCACAAGTGTTAAGAGTCAAATATAGGCTGTGGCAACCTCAAGACATCACAACGTTTAACTAACCAATGTGTAATATCACTAGCCGCAACATTCTCATTTCTAAACGACATGGTGACATTTTTAATAGAAGGTCTAGTAAGTGGGATAGCCCGAAATGGTAGCCACAACTCAGTGCATTTAAGAGCATCATACTTTGTCCAGAATCGATCTAATCCTCTAGGGCTTTGAAAACTAACGTCATATAAGAAAGAACCTGATACATGAATACGTCATATAAGAAAGAACCTGATACATGAATCAATGCAAATATTTTGTTTGTAAAAAAAAAACAAAGATCCTTTCAAAAGAGGAGATTTTGCTCTGCTCTCCTGCAGGTACACCAGCAGAATGACTGGTCCTGTGGACGAATCCATGGTCCAACAGCGCCCCCACACAAAGTAGGGGAATTTCCCCGGTGTCCTGGCCAAATTTTCCTCATTCACTAAAAATACCACAAACAGCTTAATATGGTTCAGTTTCAGTTGTTTACCATCTGTATCCGCCCCTTCCCCCTGGTCACCCCTGAAAAAGAGACTTCTAGGCCCAGTGGGTTTACAGAGTCAACAAAATTCAACAAAACAAAACAAACAATCTCCTGACAGCTGTTCAGGGTCAGATAGTGTTTCCAAACCTCAAGACCCTTCACATGAAGACCTGGTTCTTGAGGAGTTAGAATTTTCTGAATTTTAATTATCAGAAGAGGTTCATAAGGTTTTGAAAGTTTCCAGGAAAAGTTCTTCCAGAAAGACTTGTGCTTCACAGTGGAAATGATTTACTATCTGGTGCAAATCTAAGAAAGCCAGTCTCCTTAAGGCAAGCTTACCTACACTGCTTGACTATCTGGTGTGCCTGCAGGCTTTAGGCCTGAGGCCTGCAACCCCCAGGGTTCACTTTGCAGCAGTATCTGTTTATTTGTCTGCAGGTGCTCAGAGAACAATAGCTTTAACACCTTATTTTTAAGAAATTTTTCAAAGACCTAGCACACCTGTTTTCTTCTAGTTAGGGAACCAGTCCCTCCTTGGGACATGAATTTGTGCATAGGCAGACTCACGGAACCTCCTTTTGATCCAATGAGTGCATCTGATTTTAAATATGTCACATGGAAAACTGTTTTCCTGATTGCAGTTACTTCTACAAGAAGAGTGTGTGAGATCCAAGCTCTCTGCACTGATCCTAATTACATCATCTTCCTTAAGGATAAGGTGGTCCTTAGGGCTAACAGGAAATTTCTTCCCGAGGTAGTGTTTGAGTTTCATTTGAACCAGTTCAGCACCTTCCCTGTATTTTTCACAGTCAAATCCAGTTCAGGGGAATGAAGCTTCATAGTTTGAATATAAAGAGGTCTCTCAGCTTCTGCATCCAGTGGGCTCCAGTGGTTATCAATCAGGTTTATCACCTATGATGAAGTTAGAAAAGGCAGGTCTGCCTGAAAGTAGTCAGTTGCACACTGGATAGTCTCCTGCATCCAATTCAGTTACATCAAGGCTGAGAAGCAGCCTCCACAGGGCCTCAGGGCACATTCCACTCATGGAACTGCTGCTTCTGTGGCAGCTGCAAGGGACATTCCTTTGCTGGAAATGAGCTTGGAGTACAGTCCACAACTTCACAAAGCATTATTGGCTGGACGTCCAGTCCAAGAGTGATGCAAGTATTGCAGAGCATCTTTCCTAAATTGGTTCTGTACCCACCTCCCAAGGCACTGCTTGGTAGTCTGCATATGTCTAATCCCACTGGGAGATTATTGGGGTTTGAAGAAAAAATTACTTACCCTGGAAATAATATTTATTTATTTATTTATTTATCAAGTCTAGGATTACAAATACCTTTGAGCCATGACTCTTTTACAAAGGTTACATGTCAGAGAAATACAAATTATGGGGAACATCAAGACAGGCATAACAATAATGTGGAAATTGCAAACAGAGTACAGATTAATACAGTTCAAGGGTAGCATTGTAACAAGGCAGCCAGCGGCATTTGTCAGAGAAAATAGACAACAGATAAGAAGTGCCAGAGTCATAGGGAAAGGGAATGTAGAAAGGGTGGCAAGAGGGTGAAAAGTGCAGCATTGGGTATACCAAGATGTGAGGGTAGAATCCAGTGAGGAGGGGAGGAGGGGGGATAACTAGAGCAGAAGGGAAGTGGAGAAACAAGGTTAAGTTGGGCAGTCACAGGAGCTGTTGGTAGTGAGATAGTCCCAGAGCCTAGTTTTAAACATACCAATAGTTGGGGCAGAGGAGATGGTTGGGCTGAGGCCATTGAACCAGAGTGGTGCTTGATAAGCAAAAGAGCGTTGTCCCTGTGAAGTGTGACAGTGGAGGACTTTCAGTAGCTGCAGCGTCGATCCCCTAAGGCACCATTTGTTAATTCGGTGTTGTAACAGAGTTGAGACCCCAGAAGGTGCAAGGCCAAGGTAGATTTTTTTGACCATGGAGCAGGTGAGAAACTTTATGTGGTTTGATAGTTGGAGCCAGCCGGTCTGAGTGTACAGGTCACATGTATGGGTGAGACGGTGAGCACCAGTGATGAGCCAACATGCTTTATTTAAGGCAGTTGAGAGGTGTCTAAGGGTTGTGGTTGTGACCGAGCCATAAATGATGAGACCATAGTCTATTACAGAGATCACAGAGATCAGGACTGCAACCTTCAAAGCTTCTGGTGAATAATACTACTAATAATACTACTATAGTATATCTCAGTAGGATTAGACCTCCCATTCCTACCTCCTCTTGCATAACCTAAATCAGGTTCAGAGACACTTTCATATAGGTTCTGAATTTTGCCATTAATTATTGGCTTAACTGAATGTTTTGGATGCACACATGTATGACTAGGGGGCCTAGCTGTCTTCTTTTGTGGGTATTCTTGGTATTGTTGTTTTAGGTTACATTTACTTAATTCGGATAGTCTAGTGTAGGGGCCCCCACTCACCCTCAACAGTGCACAGACACCCCCCTGCCCCCCAGGCCATCCCATTGCGATAACTGGCTCTGTAATGGGATTGTACCACTCTGTCATTGGGAGGCAGAGCACTCACAGTAGGATGCTGGACTGTGTTATATGTAGGCATGAGCTGTGTGTGGGTGATAATACCTAATGGCCATACTCCTCAGGCACTGGCATGCAGATCCATCATCCCAGTGCCATTGCACTGGTCTGTATGGGTGATGGACGATGTTGTACCCACTCACACAGGTCCCAGCGTGGCTCAGTTGGTAGCACATCCGCCTCTGGACCAGAAGGTCATGGGTTCTCGTCCCACACCAGGATTGGACTTGCACCTAAAAATTGCTGGCATCTGAGTGCAGTATTGGGGGGTGCTGTACTGCTGGGGTGTGCCGTCCTTCGGATGAGACGTTAAACCGAGGTCCCTTCTGCCCATCCTGGTGTTGTCCTGGTGGGTGTCCAGGTGGAAGTAAAAGAACCCAGGGCACTCTTCGCAAAGAGCAGGGAACATTCCCAGTGTCCTGACCAACATTCCCCTTCCCATAAAACCGGTTCATGCAATTATCCAGTCTGTGTGTGGGTGATGATGTGCGATATGGCACCACCACACATTCAGTCACTTCACTACCAGTCTAGCATTGCTTGTAAAGCACTTTGGGATACTGTGTATGAAAAGCGCTATATAAATGCTGATTCTTCTTCTTCTTCTTCTTCTTCCCAAAACAGGCATGTTACAGCTGATCTCCCATTCATTGGTACAGTTGGGGAGCTGCAGATGAACAATCTATAGCCTAAAGTATACACTGCAAATGGCATTTACAGGATACTGCACCCATGGCACCCGGAATACTTCAGCAGTCTGGAGGGTGGCATGTTACACAGGGGAACGGGGCAGAGCGTGGACTTGCAGCAGCCTGCTTGTGGGTGGGTGGCTGACTGGCCGGGTTAGGCCAGCTATTTGTGGTCTAACTGCGGGTCGTGGTGCTCTGGACTGTGAGGGGCACATTCCTACTGAATATGCCGCAGCATGGCACATGCAAGAGATTGCCCCCTTGACTTGAACGGCATACCATTTTTGTGCACCCAGACCCATTTCCTTGTGGCCGGCGCATCCCGCACATTTGAATATTGCATTGCTGCGCATTGTTGGAGTTGTGAGGCACATCTCCCTTTACCACCAGGATGCGCTGCATATCTCTTTTGAGTACGGGGGCCCTGGACTAGGTAGCCTAAATAAATACATTATAAAAATGGTAAAACCATGACCCCACCGAAAACAAGATATTGCATCTAATCTGGGACAGCCTAAGTAAATACAGTGCAAATAATCATCCCTGTGACTGTGAGATGTAGCAGCTCCCCTGCGCTGTCCAGGATACAAACTATAGGATAAGAAATATTCAGTGCTCCCAGATCCAGATAACCATTACTCTGTAAGAAGCCCTCATTTTCCCCACAAATGCAGAATCAAATCCCTGTATAAATTTCGGTAGATTTTTCCATAAGCCACTGGTTCCTTATTTTTGACTGTGCTCTTTATTTAATAGGTCAGCAGCCTTTTATTGGGAAAAGAGCTCTGATTTGCTACTCAGTATTATATGTCACTATGGCCTTGGAATGATTTGGATTTATATGCTGTGCCTAAGGCATAATGGGGGACTGTGTGAAACAATGAATATCAAGCTCATTATTTCATGAACTATACTCAAAATTAGTAATCACAAGTCAGACAATATTTCAAAAGATACTAGTAATGCCTGTAAACAAGTTTATTGCAAATAGAGACATTTCCATATATATATATATATATATATATGTATATATGTGTGTGTGTGTGTGTGTATATACACAAATGCTATTTTTGCATCTTATAGTTGTTAGTTTTCAGACAAATTCTCATAGATTTTTTTCTGTCCACCTGATGGAATCTTGAGTGAGTTAAGTAAATGTTATTCTTTTATCATGGCCTCGATCCAGCAGCTCAGTAAATACACACTCAGGGTCAGATATTCAAAATGTTGCCCCGGGACTAAATTAGCACTGCCCAGTGGGCAAACATAGCCTGGAGCACAAAGCAAGCTACATTCAAAAGGAAATAGCCCGGTGCTAATCCTGCTGAATATAGCAAACAAAGGAAGTCGGGCAAACAGGGCCAGGAATGCAGGGCAAAAATTACCCAGGATTAAGACAGCATTCAATATAGCAACAGGCAAGTGCACACTGCCACTGCAGCTCATTGGACCCTGGAGCAAGCCAGTGTTGCAGGTGGAGAACATTGTGTGTGATTGCACAGAGATGTCTGACATTTACTGCAAGCAACAATGTAAGCCACACACTGCAGAACTGTGGTTAGTGCTATGCTGAAGTGAGGTTTGCCCGGGGCTAACCTGATTGCACAGTGCTAACACAGTTGGAGGTATGGATCCCCCCCATGAATCCCGACCTCCATTCCACATAATGAAACATAATATTCACTGGTAGTCTAGTGGTCCCCCCACCCCCTGCACAAATCTTGACCCATAAAACATTATGAAATCCATTTTCTCTGGTAGTCTAGTGGTCCCCCGACCTCCCTACATGAATCCCAGCCCATTAAACATTAGGAAATAGTTTTTCCCTGGTAGTCTAGTGGTCTCCCCCACCCTCGTGCACAAATCTCGACCCATAAAATGTTAAGAAATCCTTTTTCCCTGGTTGTCTAGTGGTCCCCAACCCCCTGCATGAATCTAGACCCATTAAATATTATGAAATCAATTTTCCCTGGTAGTCTAGTGGTCTTCCACCCCCCCGCATGAATCTTGACCAGTAAAACATTAAGAAATCCTTTTTCCCTGGTAGTCTAGTGGCCCTCCATCCCCCTGCATGAATCTCGACCCTGTAAATTTTAAGTAATAATTTCTCCCTGGTTGTCTAGTAATCCACCTACTCCCCTGCGTGAATCTGACTCCGTAAACGTTAGGTAATAACTTTTCCCTGGTAGTCTAGTGATCCCCCCCCTGCATAATCCGACCCGTAAGCGTTAGGCAATAATTTTCCCTGGTAGTCTGGGGCCCCTATCCATCAGTGACATCCCGCTCATCAGTATTGTCTTCTATGAATAGAGCTGGTGACCGGCTCAGTCCTCCTGTCACCATCATGGCTGGCCACCGACTGAGGTACGAGTGAGTGCTACTGTAATGAAGTAGCACTCATTCATACCTCAGTCGGCAGCCGGTCGTGGTAGTGAGAGGAGGGCTGAGCAGGTCGCTGACTCTATTCATGGGAGACAAAATTGATAATGAGACCGTCACTGCCGACTGAGGGGGACCACTAGATTACCAGGGAAAAGATTGACCCTAATGTTTACGGGTCGATTCATGCAGGGGTGGAGGACCACTAGAATTCGAGGGAAGAGTTATTGCTAACGTTATGGAGTAGGATTCATACGAGGGGTGAGAACCACTGACACTAGGAAAATTATCTAACAAATTACAGGGTCGGGTTCATGCAGGGTGTGGGGAGACCACTAGACTACCAAGGAAAATTATTGCCTAACATTTACGGGGTTGGTATTCATGCAGGGTGGTGGGGGACCACTAGACTACCAGGGAAATATTATTACCTAATGTGTTACAGGGTCGGGATTTGTGCAGGAGGTGGGGGGACCACTACACCACCAGGTCCTTCTATGATTTAGGAGGCTACCGGGGATCAGGAATCATGGGGTGCGGCACTGCTGCATTACTGCCAGCCTTTTCTCTGTGGTATTTAGTGCCGTGCTACTGGTTGCACTAATGCCTGTAGCGCAGCGCTAGCCCTTTTAATATGCCATACTGCTGGCATTCATGGGTGCTCTCCTAACCCCGCCCCTACATACTATTATCTATTAGCATCAGTGCTACCACACAGCATCGGCACTAATAGGCCTTTTGAATATTACAGCCGCGCACAAATCCTGCGCTATTCCAGCGCTATGGTTTTGCACTAGGTGCAATGGTTTGAATATCTGGTTTTCAGTATATCGTATTATGAAATGACAGAAAGAAGTTTTACGTTTGCAATTGTTTAATCAGGAATTTTATAAATGGTATAAGTTCTTTTTGTTACCTTTTATTGGACCAACATAGATGTATCAAATCATTTGCTTCTGTATTACTCATGGTTTGTCAGCAGTTAAGTCATTAGATGAGGTCTCCCTTGCCAGGAGTTTGACTGATTCTCCACCCCTCACCAAAACACACACAAACACGCACACTCTTACTATAAGAGATCTCAGTAGCTCTTATCTGTTATGTTTGGGAAGCAGGTCATAGCCCTTTCTGTCAAAACGAAATTTATGTATTTAGTCTGGGTAGTTCACTGAAGACCTGGCATTTTATCAGATAGGTCTTGAGAGGTTAAAAACAGTGTAAATCTTTACAAAATTTGCTGGAAAAGGATAACATTTATGAGGTATGAATCTTTCTTGAAAGATATTCATCCCCAACTGTAGCAGCAAAAAATGTTTAAATGCTAGCCATTTAAATGTGCAAACTGTTGCATTTCGAAGGGGGTAAATAAATCTCCAGTTTAATAGGCAACTAATATTTAGCAAACTGTTTCAGTTTCCTAATGACCATCAGATAAGCAGCTTGGAGTTTATTTATTTAGTTTCTGTTAACCGGGTAGGTACACTAGACAGCACAGCTGCTTATTTTCAGGTACAACACGAGAGATTACAACAAAGGGTACATAGACAATAGTAGATACAAGAAAACATCATGGGACAACTAGCAGTCAGACATAGTACACTCACACAAAATTTTCAGCAAATTACAGTACATTTGCAGGAATCTATATGTAGTAACAAAACAGGAATATAAGTGCAAATAACTAACAGTCATAAGTCATACAACTAGTGAGTAAGTGCTAGAAGAGAGGAAATGACAAGATTTACAGGCAGATTTGGAGAGTAGTAGAGGTTGGAGACAGTAGGCAACTAGGAGGAACCAGTACAGGAGTGGGTGGATAGAGGACAGGAGCAGGGTTCAGAGCTTAGAAGTGCCATACAAAGCTCCTATTTGAAGCGGTGTGGAGAAGGGGAGATTCTTAGACTCAGTGGAAGGGAGTTCCATAGTTTAGGGGCCCAGCTAAAGAAAGCATTCTCCCTCATTTTAGCTTTACATCTCGGTTGGACAAGAAGGGATTTGTCAGCTGATCTCAGTGGATAGGCAGAGGTCACAGGTCTGAGCAGTAGATCCAGTTTGTCAGGTATCTGGGAGGAGATTATATTCTTTATAAAACAGTAGGAAGTAAACTGTCAGAAGGCTGAGGGGGTAAACCATCCCAGACTGGAGTATAGTGTGCATCAGTGAGTAAGTTTGGGCAAAGACAAAGCAAAACTGCAAATGCTGTTGCAGCAGACATCCCACTTTCGGAGGAGCCCTCCAGTAGTTGCCAGAAAGGCTATTAACCCTTACGCCAATTTGGGTCTCAGGATCCCCTGTGCAATGGTCATCCTAACCGTGGATGTTAGGCTATGTCTCACCTTATATGCCAGTCCAAGTTGAATATTGACAGATTTAATGACGGAGGCCAGGTGCAGGTCAAAATCCAAGGCTGGATCAAGGGTTACTCCTAGGTATTTAAAAGAGGTAACTGTGTTAAGGGGAGAGCCATCAAGCACTCTGATACTTGATGGCTGGGTGCAGGACCAAATTTTTGAACCTGAACCAAAGAGCATAGACACTGTTTTATTTTTAAGACAAGCTTGTTTTGCAATAGCCAGCTCTGAAAGGTATTGAAGTTACTATTGAGATTCAGGTTGATCTCTGAGAGGTTTGAGGAGGATGAGTAAAGAACAAGATCGTCTGCATAGAGCATGCCTGAGCAAGCACCAGTGAGTGGTGGGATGTCATTTATGAAGACTGTAAACAGGAGAGGACCAAGAATCGAACCCTGGGGCACTCCGATCCAAGTAGGAGCAAGAGGGGACTTAGCATCTCTGATCTGGACAAATTGTTGCCGCTTGGAAAGATAATTCTGGAACCAGGTGGTGACAGAGGGTGAGAAGCCTAGGGATGACAACTTTGATAGGAGCAGCGGGTGGTCAACTAAATCAAATGCTTTTGTAAGATCAACAAAAGTAGTCCCAGTGACAGCCTTTGTCCATAGCGAGTCTGACATCATTTGTAAACTGTATGAGAGCAGTGGATATACTGTGCCCACGTCAGAAACCATGTTGGTCAGGGGTGAGGAATTTGAAGGTGTACAGGTAATCCGAGACCTGGGTAGCAACAATTTTCTCCAGTATTTTAGAGAGGGTGGATTTATGCCTCCAACATTCTAAACAGAAAGAAGGGATTATTTTATTTTAGTTTTCATAGTGATTTGTAGATGTAGAAGGATACATTGAAAAGTCCAAAAAATGTGTTCTATGAAACTCCATTTTCAAGCTAGAGATAGCAAAATGGCTGTAGGCTTCACCCACAGCCATAAAAATTATGGGCAACAGGGTGAATTTTAATTTTTTTTACTTACTCTTTTTTATGCCCCCTTCTCTCCATGACTGCTCCTCACTTTGGGGTCTTCATGCACCTGCCATCTCCAATTGATGCCCTGCCTCCTGTAGATTCATGATCCCCCAGATTACCCCCCCAAGTTGGAGTGGAGGAGCCTCTACTTACTCCCCCATACTTCAGGAGGAAGCACGCACTGAAGCTGCGGAGCTGGAGAGCCGTCTACCAGTGCAGTTGTGGGTTGCTTTTCCTTGTTCTCCCTGCCCCCAGATGTTCACATGCCAGTAGGACCAGTGAGCTGTAAGAGTACAGAGATGCACCTCCACTCCAGGCCTTGGCCTCTGTCTGCCCCTCCCCATTTCCTGCCTCCTCTGCTGCACCATCACCACCCGTGGTCACTCAGGTGGTGGTGGTATTGTGGTGAGGAGTGCTTCCTGCCTCATGCAGAGAAGGAGAGCAGCCCATCAGGTTCTCAGTCCTTCCCTCCCCAGTTGACCATCCAACGTCTCAGACTTGCTACTGAACCTTGGTCACCAGCATCATAAGCAGCAGTGCTACCACTGCACTGATGGGCTGGCTGTAACAGCTTGAATTTATGCAATTAAATGATGGAGTCAGGGAGAACAGAATGTGGAAGAAACATTCAACAACAGTACACTAGAAAACATGGATATACAACAGTACACTAGAAAACACGGATATACAACAGTACACTAGAAAACATGGATATACAACATACAGCAAATGCAAATAAGAACAATTATGTATTGGGGACTCCATTATCAGATTTACAGATCATATTACAACTAAAATTAATAAAGAAAATGTAATTAGCAGCTGTTTTCCAGCTGCAGGAGCCTGAGATATGTTGAGTATTGTGGCAGATTTGACTAGTGAAATAGCTAAGCGCTCATGAATACTGATACATAGAGGGGCAAATGACATTAAGGGTAATAATGTTGAGAATATCTTCAGTGCTATCAAAGTCATATATGACATGGTCCTGAAAGTAAAGAGTGAATTAATTATTTCAGAGGTACTTCCAATACCTGGAATGAACTGGGGGTGTGAATAGAAAAATACTTAAACTGAGTAACTGGATCAGGCAATGGGTCTACTGCAAGGAATTAGAAGCATTAAACATGGGAACTGTTTGAGAATAATCCCTCCTACTATAGTCATGATAAACTGTATCTTAGTAGAAAAGGAAGTGACACTTTGGTCTTATAGTTTACAGATGCTGTTAAACAAATTTTAAACTAAACAGTCTGGGGAATAGGGAGCACCCAAAGGAAATCGATACAGAAATGGTTGCCAGAGATAATAGTATGGAACCTAGGACAGCACCAAAAATGAATACAAACAGCAAGTCAAATACAGTCAAACTTTTGTTAACAAATGCCAGAGATCGGAGAAATAAAATGACAGAGCTGGAATATAAATTGAATCAAGATAATATATCAATGTGTGGTATTATAGAAACTTGGTTTAAGGACAGAGACTGGGGAACTGAAATAACTGGATATAATGCAGTTAGAAAACACTGTGTAGGAAAACAAGGCAGAGGAATTGTGGTATACATTAAAAAAGAATTGACAGCATATGAATTTAATCCTGGGGGAAATGTGACAGATACTACAGAACAGATATGGGTTAAGATACAGCTGCCTACGGAACAATTAACCCTATGTTTGGGTTATCAAGTGCCTAACCTAAAAGTAGAGGACAGTATTAGCTTTGTTGATAGTTTAGAGCAAGTAAATATTGACGGAGACTTTTGTTAATGGGAGATTTCAACTACCCAAATATTAATTGGACTAAGCTGGAAGGTACCATAGGAATTGTAAACAGATTTATATAGATGGTTATTCATAAAAACCTAGAACAAGTGGTTAATGAAAACACTAGGGGAAATAAGATCCTAGATTTAGCACTGTGTAAATTTGAGGAAAAGGTCAAAGGTATAACAGCTGAGGGGTCCTCTGGGAGATAGAGCCCACAATAAAATTATAGTGGAGATAAACATGGAACAAAACAAGGTCAGTGGTATAATAACCTTAAGGTGCTACAGCAAAGCAGACTATAAACAAGTTAGAGACTACATAAAAAAATGGAATTGGCAAAAAAGAGTTAAAAGGTCTGGAGCTGAATCAAACTTGAACAAAAATAAAACAACAAATTGATTACTGTGTCAATACCTCGGTGCCAGAAATATTAAAGTATAGCAAAAAAGGTAGAATCCTGGCATAGTGGGGAAGTGCAGTTAAAAAAAGTATAAAAAGGAAGGAGAAACTACAGCATATAAAAGATACAAACTCAATCCCACCAGTATGAACTGGAAAAAATATCAAATGGCATCTAACAAAAGTAAGAGTATAATAAGGAAGTCTAAGGTAAGTCCGGAACAGAGAATGGTAACATCAGTCAAAGATAATGAAAAAAGCTTTTATAGCTATGTGGGTTCATTAAAGAGCATTCAAAAAGAAATAGGGCCTCTGGAAATGGGAGAAGAACTAATTTTTAAAGAACAGAACATGGCAAATGAACTGAATAGGTACTTCCTGACAACTTTTCAACCAAAAGAAGAGTCAAATATCAATTGTACTAACAATATTTCTATTAATAAAAATACATATTTTACTAAAAAGACTGCTTTGGAAAAGCTCCACAAAATAAAACCAGATAAATCTGTAGGTCCAGATGGACTTAGTCCAAGACTACTGAAGGAGCTTTCAGACCGGCTTGCGGGACCTATTATGATGCTCTTCAATGCATCCACTCAAGAAGGGAAGATATTAAGTGAATGGAGGGAATCTAATGTGATGGTAATTTATGAAAAAGGAGACAGGAAGGAGGGAAGCAATTATAGGTAAGTCTGACTTTGGTATTGGGGAAAATAGTGGAGGAGTCAATACGTGACCGTATTGTGAAATATATACAAACCAAGGGATTCTCTGATATGACTCAGCACAGCTTCACTCCAGGAACATCTTTCCTCACAAAATTATTACACTTTTTTGAACCTGTTAGCTTAGGTGGATTTAGAGAGGGGCTAAGGGTGCTATAGCCTCCCTCATGGAGCTCCTCTATTGGTAACGCACTGTGCTGCATTCTTAATTGGTCTGTACTAGTACCTCCGTGAAAACTGCCTGAGCCGCACAGGTCTCATCCATCCTCCAGTGTCCTGGTAGTGCAGTAAACAACCACCTCCACCCAAGAAAAGCCCAACTCCAGCATGAATTTCTTACTAACTTTCAACCTGCGCCATGTGGTCAGGTCCCAGCACTGTGGCAACAGCTGGTCTTGCCTTGGTGAGCCTGAGCATTCATTCTCTACTTTTGCAGGCTTGGGGTATCTCCTTTGTCCATGCTCGGGGGGGTTCATGCATTGGGGGAGTACAGCTGCAGCGAAGCAGAGTGGACCTTAACAATACAGATCTCAACCAGACCACCTGGTGCTCACTGCTCCTGATTTGCTGTTGCTTCCAGTAGTGGATGTGGCTAGCAAGGGGCGACTTCTTTAAATGCCTGGGCTGCCAAAACAAGAGTGAGCTGTAATTCATTCAGAAGGTAAACGATGGAGCAAGAGAAGAGTGAGTGTGCTACTGAGGAGCAGACAGAGAGAGAGAGAGCAGAGCCCACAACTGAAGAGCAGAGCCCGGGGTTTTAGGTGGAAGCAGTCCAGTAAAGCAGGGTTGGTGTGGCCTTGGTAGATCAGCACAAGGAGTTGGAGTGAGGTTCAGGTCATCTTCCAGTAGCTGAAGCAAGCTGTAGCTGAGAGCTCTGCTCATTAGGAGTCAAATGGGGTCAGTGTCTAGAGAGAAATAGTTTGGCAGCCAGATGACCGGAGACGGCACTCAACTAGGGGCACATAGACCTCAGCTTGCTGAAAATGGATCAAGTCTTCATTTAGTCAGGTATTTCTTGCTTTAAAAAGAAAGACTTTCACAGTCTCAAACTATGGTGGGTGGGTGGTGGCTGCTGGGATGGGACAGGACATTAGTGTTCCGTCAGACTGAGTGTGTAATAAATGTAGTACTAGTGTTATTCATTTCCAGTATGGGGAGCTTAAATTCATGACATTAAAATAGTTTAAGGTCACTGCTGGTTTTGTCCTATATGGCAAATTGATTTTGGTGTGGATTCGACAAAGAGGGAGTTGGAGGGTAGTGCCCTCTGGTAGCATGCTAGAAGTGGTACAAAATTAATACTGGGGCAGGTCTGGTCTCAGCAACAGCATGAACCAGGAGAGACAGAAACTGGTACACGAGACCTTTGGACTGAGGTAAAAACTTCAGCATGTACTGTATGTCTAAACTGTGTGGTCTTTTCAGTTGTGGTTATACAGTGTGAATGAGCACAGAGGGAAGTAACAGACATAGGGATTTGAATGTGTTCTGCTGTATATTATGGCATGTGCAGGAGTTTCTGCATGCTTGGAGAGCAAAATTAGCAGCATAAGTCATAAGACCTTGTTTGGCACATTGACATTGGCAGTTACAAAACCAGAGGAAAAAAGTGATAGAATCAAATATTTAGTTTATGTAGTTCTATGTGTTGAATGGGGAGTGGGGTGCAAGTTGTGATGTACTCAAGCAACTGCTGTTGCTAATTAAAAAATGAATTTTTATATTTGTTTAAAAACTGTGTTCTGCTGTCCGCTTACTGACTTCTTGGGCCTATCATAAAATGAGATGCCTCATAACATGGGGTTATCCCAGTAAAGGAAATTTTAAAATATTAAAAAGTATTTTATTTAAAAATTTATTTTCTTCGCAATAAGTTGCTCTATAGAATAAAAACTGTTTTGCAAAAATAGCAAGCAAACTTGAAATTATATTTTCAGAAACTAGACAGCAAAGTGACTTTGCTCCCATATTTCTATAGTTATTGTATTTATTTTTTTACTGAGGTAAGGTTGGGGGATAGGTTCATCTGTACTGCAGGACAAACTGGGATGGGTTGGCTTTATGGTAATGTCATACCGTGCTTGAGTGAGTGACATTTGTGAACTTGTTTACTCGGATTGTCACTTAATTTGTCTTTATCACCAAGTCTCTTTTAACTTGTCTCATTTTCATGTGCTTTAGATGTGCTGCTGCCCAGCTGCAGTCTTTTGGTATTTTATTTTATTTTTGGGGTGGGAGGGTATTTTGGGCAACATACTATCATGTGGACTGTGGAGACTCTGGGGATGGTGCTTGGGTACAATTACAACTCACAGAGCATGGGGAGAGAGGAAATGGGTAGAAATTGCATTAGAAATGCCCTCCAAAATACACCAGAATGCAGCAAAATGTTAAAACATTTCTAGGGACCTAGGCAGCCCACCAGACCCCCAGCCTATTATTTTTATTTTTTATCTGACTTGAGCTCCCCCATCTATAGGACTCCTGGATCCGCCCCTGTGTTAGTGCTGCACTAGACGCTGGACTCCATGTGGATATTATATCCTTAGAGTACTCTAATGCCTTTGACTCAGTCTCACATAAGATTCTAATAGAACAACTAGAGAATATACAACTACATGCATGTATAGTTAGATGGGTGAAGAGCTGGTTGCACAATAGGCAGAAAACAGTGGGTCTTGGAGGCTATTTTTCAGAATAGGGAGAGGTGACAAGTGGCGTGCCCCAGGGCTCAGTCCTGGATCCCACTCTGTTCAACATACTTGTTTCTGAAACGAAAACGTCAAACTCTGTCTGGTTATGCAAGTATGCGGATAACAGCAAGGTGGGAGCTATAGTCAACAATGAAGAAGCAGCAATAATATTATAGGACGAAATAAAATTAGAGCAGTGGGCAAGTCAAAACAAGCTAGGTTTTAATCAAGCTAAGTGTAGAGTGATGCACTCAGGGCAGGAAAATAAGCAATTCACCTATAAGCTGAATAACTCTATTTTACCAACAGTAACTGAGAGGGACATAGGAGTAACAGTTACCAGTTCCCTGTCATTTGATACACATGTTAGGGAAACAGTTACAAAATGTAATAAAATAATAGCATGCATCTTTAAACACATTTAAAGTAGGGGGCCCTCCATAATTATCCCACTTTATTCCTCACTGGTTAGGTCTCACCTGGAGTACTGTTCACCTTTCTGTGCTCCACAAGGTATAGGTGGTAAAAAAAACTATCGTCGAGAGTCAGAGTTGGGTAACAAAGAGGATAAGGAACATGAGACATATGAGTTACCAAGATAGATTAAACCATCTGGGTCTATACTCCTTAGAATATAGAAGAATATGTGGGAATCTGTGTCTGGTCTTCAGTGCAAGTAAGAATGAGGAAATATGGGAAACTATAGGGCTGGTAAACCACCCTAGTCAAAGGAACACACGGTCTCACAATCTGACACTGACAGAAGTCAAAGGAACACATGGTCTCACAATTTGACACTGACAGAAGTCAAAGGAACACACGGTCTCACAATCTGACACTGACAGAAGTCAAAGGAACACATGGTCTCACAATTTGACACTGACAGAAGTCAAAGGAACACACGGTCTCACAATCTGACACTGACAGAAGTCAATAAAACAACTAGGAGAAACAAATGGTTTAGCCAAAGGGTTGTCAGCTTTTGGAATTCCATACCTGAAGCTACTGTTCATAGCAAAACTATGGAAATCTTTAACACCTTGCTAGACATGTATATGGGTGTTTAAGAATGTAGATTCTTCCACTGAAAGGTGGTGAGCTATTCATAGGTCTTGACCTCTAGTGCTCTTATAGAACCTATGAACCTAAGTGAACAGAAAACTACACTCAGGACTAACAGCAAAGGTTATGCAATGGAACAACATTCGGAGGAGGCAGGGCATGCATTTGTAGCTGGACTCCTCTTTGTTGGTATAAAGAAAATTAATGTACCCCCCCCCAAGAAGAGATGATATACAGAGAACACTCTTGCAACAGGAATGTTATTTGATAAATTAACTCCAAACAGTCAAACCAAAGGGAAAAAATGGTGACTTGGTATTTTGTTTTCATTGAAACTTAAAATAACTATATTTTTCTGCAATGATAAGCCTGATATTTTAATATGATGTGATTCCATCTCTAATACTTCTTCATCCTCGAAGTAATTATCTGGGTTGCAATAATTTATGTTTGTGTGTAATTGGAGTATGATTGAGACAGGAACAGGGGGCAACAGGTGCAGCTTCCCTAACTGTGAGATGGGGGAGATAGGGCAGTAAGGTGCAGCAACCCCAACTGTTTGGGCAGGGAGCAGCAGGGTGTAGTAGTCCTGATTCTTTAGGTAGGGGATAGAGGCAGCAGGGTGCACAGTCCATGACTGTGTGGGAGAAGACAGTTGGCAGCAGGGTGCAGCAGCCTTGAATGTGGAGCAGAAGGCAGGGGGTTTGTGGGGCAGGGGACTTGTGGCAGTAGATTGCAGCTACCTCAACTGTGAGGCAGAGACACAGTGCATCAGGATGCCACATAGTGGTTCTAGTTGTATACGTACATGATGTATTTTCACACAGAAACCACCAAACAGCTTACATTTGTGAGTTCTGACAGTACATGTGCTTGAAATACTGTAGCAGAGCATGAGAAGCACCTGTTTGTCAATCTGACATAAAATTTTTTTTTTACATGATTGTATTTATGAAGGCTACATCAAAGACAAACTGTTTCTGTGAATGAACAAAATTTAGATTTATTTTATATTCATTCAACAGCCCTGTGTTATATATTTAGAAAAATATTGAGGTTTGATTAAAAAGAACAGAGCTGTGATACAGACAAGTTGATTTCTCACAGAAAAAGATTTCCACTACTTCAGTTCAGCATTGGAACAGAAATGAATAGCTTTGCAAAGGAAGAGAATGATGTATTTTAAGCTGATCTATCTAAACACAAACCAGAGACTGGGTTTGTAAGAAACCTAGAGAGCTCAGCAAACCATAAACTCTACAGAGTGCTGCTCTGTTTGGGAATCTGAAACAGCAGGCTACTCCAAAATGATGTCATCGCTCTCTAAGCTTGACTAAGAGGACAAAAATAACTCCACTGTTTTCAGCCACTGTAGAGCAAGTTAACAAATGCTGATTTAAAGAAAATCACAAAACCAAACAGCATGAAATTTTCAGGAAACTCTAATCATGACACAATGACTTGAATTTCAGCTTTTAAAGCTTTTATTAAAAATATGCAAAACCGCTGCACATGATCTCCTCCTGTGGTCTCTGGTGCAGATACTGTACCATTTCAGTTGCCCTCCTCTGGACTGCCTCTAAACTAAGTCCTTCTGGAGATGTGGTCTCCAGAACTGGACACAGTACTCTAGATGAGACCTCACCAATGAGTTATACAGTGATATTACCACCTCCCTATGTATCTTAGTATCCCATTGTCTATTCCCATTAACTTGTCACACTGTTTGACCACCATTGAGTCATCAGATATGATTATTCCCAGGTCTCTTTCCTGTTTTGTGGTCATAGTAATCTTTTGTCTTGTTTGGTTACTAGAACACTCCTGCCATGTTTTTGTACCCATTGTTAATACCCACTGAGACCAAGTTTTGACAAATGAGGAGACAGAACTGGTCAGCCCTATTTTATAAATATTATCAATAAAAACAAGAAACTGAAACATTACAGAAAGAATACTTCAATCCCAAATATTTATAAATGGGAAAGTTTAAAAAAGACACATTCTTCTGGCTAAATCTAGATGAAGTTATTGTACCTCAAAGAAACATTAAGGAAAAATATTTGACACATTTGTTTCCTTGCTGTTATGAAATATTAATAAACTATTTATTTTTAGTCAGCAGGAGCACTGAGTGCAGTGAGAGTTGGAGCCAGCAATCATCACTTGGGAAATACCAGCTGTGTCACACAACTGAGCAACTGCAGCAGTATCCTCAGAGTGGGAAGAGTTTCCATGGCCTTAATCTCATTCCTATACAACAGATTCATGAAGAAGAAAGGAGATGTACAAGTTCTGAATGCAACAGAAGTTTTACACACCAGATTAGCCTCAGAACACATCAGCAAATTCACACAGGAAGGAAACTATTTAAACGTGTTGAGTGTAGCAAGAGTTTTACTGCACAGAGTAACCTCATAAAACATCAGAGACTTCACACAGGGCAGAAACCATATAAATGTGCTGAATGCAATAAGGGGTTTGCCCAGAAACAGAATCTAATAACCCATCAGCAGGTCCATACAGGGCAGAAACCATATAAATGTACTGAAAGCAACAAGAGGTTTGCCCAACAACAGAACCTAATAACACATCAGAAAGTTCACATAGGGAAGAAACAATATAAATGTGCTGAATGTAACAAGAGGTTTGCCCATAAACAGCATCTAATGACACATCAGTGGATTCACACGGGACAAAAACTATATGGATGTGCTGAATGCAGCAAGAGTTTTACACATCCGAGTAGCCTCATAACACATGAGCGAACTCATACAGGGGAGAAGCCATATAAATGCATTGAATGTAGCAAGAGTTTCACTGCACTGAGTCACTTCATAACACATCAAAGAACTCACACAGGAGAGAAACCATATAAATGTACTGAATGCAGCAAGAGTTTTACACAGCAGAGTAGCCTCATAACACATAATCGAATTCACACAGGAGAGAAGCCATATAAATGCATTGAATGTAACAAGAGTTTCACTGCACAGAGTGACTTCAAAACACATCAGCGAATTCACACAGGAGAGAAACCATATAAATGTGTTGAATGTAACAAGAGGTTTGCACAGAAACCCTGTCTAATAAGACATCAGAGGGTTCACACGGGGCAGAAACCATATAAATGTACTGAATGCAACATGAATTTTACACAACGGAGTAACCTCTTAACACATCAGCGAATTCACTCGGGAGAGAAACCATATAAATGCATTGAATGTAGTAAGAGTTTTACTGCACAGACTAACCTCATACGACATCAGAAAATTCACACAGGGGAGAAACCATATACGTGTGCTGAATGCAGCAAGAGTTTTACACAACAGAGTAGCCTCATAACACATCAGTGAACTCACACAGGTGAAAAGCCATTTAAATGTATTGAATGTAACAAGAGTTTCACCGCACAGTGTCACTTCACAACACATCAGCGAACTCACACAGGAGAGAAACCATATAAATGTACTGAGTGTAACAAGAGGTTTGCACAGAAACAGCATCTAATAACACATCAGTGGGTTCACACAGGGCAGAAACCATATAAATGTGCTGAATGCAGCAAGAGTTTTACACAACAGAGTAGCCTCATAACACATCAGCAAACTCACACAGGAGAGAAAAGACATAAAAGAACTTGAGCAAGACAGAGTGTATAAATACCTGAGAATAGATGAAGGAGCAACAGCACAACATGAACAAATGAGAGTAAAAGTAAGCAAGGAATATTTTAGAAGGTTAAAGCTAATTCTGAAAACTGCTTTGACAACACGAAATAAAGTGCAAGCTATAAATCAACTTGCCCTTCCAGTGATATCATACAGCTTTGGTGTGATAGACTGGCCACAGAAAGTGTTGAACTAGCTAGATATAAAAACAAGAAAAATGTTTCATGCTCACCAATTAATATACAAAAATCAGTGCATGCCAAGATTATACATCCCAAGGGCAGAGGGAGACATGGGCCTCCTTGAGATTGATTACACATATAGATCCACAATAATGGGGCTACATACATACTTCCTGACATCCTTGGACCCAAATATAGTCAAGGTCTTGCATCATGAAGAAAATAAGCCTAAAATGACTTCACTCATCAAATTAGGAGAAGCCTTCAGAAGGGTATCAGAGATTGATGTCAATCCACAAGTAGATAAGGAATTGTCAGCAACAGAAAATGCAAAGAATCAGAAAAAGGAGTATAAGGATAAAGACCAACAGAAAAGAAAAAACAATTGGAAAGCCCATAATTATAGTGGAAAATACAGGGAGCTACTGGAGCAACCACAGGTTGATCAAGCTCTGACCCATGAGTGGTTAAAAAGAGGTGAATTTAGGCCACGAGATGAGAGACTAATAATGGCAGCCCAAGATAGTGGGCTACGCAAAAGATGGTTCACAAAATCCATAGAAAAAACTGGAGAAACAGACAAGTGCAGGTTCTGTAGCACAGAATTAGAAACAGTTGCACATCTCGTGGCTGGATGTGAAGTACTCATGGCAGAAGGCCTGTATACTGAAAGACACAACAATGTAGCAAGATTGATCCACTGGAAACTGTGAAAACACTATAACATACAGGTAGCAGAGAGACACTGGAAACATGAACCACAAAGAATCACAGAGAATGAAGAAGTAATGATCACAAGGGATCACCCAATACCAACAGCCAAGAAAGTAGAAGCAAGAAAACCCGATATTGTAATACAAGAAAAGAGAACAAAGGTAGCATTGCTGATTGAAATAGCCACCCCTAGTGACTACAGTGTGCTGCGTACAGAGAGACACAAAATCATGAAATACGAAGATATGCAGTCAGAAACCAAACTGATGTGGAATAAGGACACACAAATTGTTCCAGTAGTGCTTGGAGCAATGGGACTAATCAAAAAGAACTTTCAGGCACATTTAAATATGCTACCAACACTTGTGACACCTTATGAACTTCAAAAGGAAGCCATTTTGGGGACATTGCATGTGCTGAGAAGAGCGCTCTCAGCAAACATCAAAGATTAATACAGTACTAATTTCTTGAGTTTTGAATATGCCCTGGCTAAAGAATGGGGTCCATTCTTGTCACAGTATTAAAATTCCCTAAACATTTGGAGACATTAAACCCGAGATAAGACTGCAAAAATTACGCCTGACATACACAGTTAGGGAACACATGAAACAGATAAACAAAGTTATTGGAACCATCCAGAGGGATCCATATGTCACTGAAATAAACAGAATACATTATTGTGCAGCGAGACTAATAACAAATAGAGCAGTGCCAAAAAAGCAAGAAATGAAGAACAAAAAGAGAGGGAAATTCAGCATACCACCATGGAAAAAGCAGATAGAAGGGACTATAATGGAGTTAAGATCAGAAGTATCACTGCTGGAGGAGTTTAGAAAGGGTAATAGATCAATGAAAGTCATCAGAAAAGTGGATGAAATCAAAGAAAAATGCTGTATTAAAACAGATCAGGACCTAAATTTTACCATCTCAAATAACAAGCTTAAGATCTCTGCTCAAGCCGAGAAGCTCAGGAGATAAGTAGAAAGGAACAATGAAAAAATGCAAAATAAATGGTTTAGAGAAGACCTGAGGAATTCTATGGGGAGCCGGGAAAGAAAACAGCCAACATAAAAACACCACTAGTAAAGAAATAAATTGAGGAATTCTGGAGAAGTATTTCTGCAGACCCAGTTGAACATAATAGGGATGCAAAGTGGATACAGGAAATAAAAGACAGCATAAGAAATGGCACTACTAGAGATATGGAGTGGCCTGATATAACAGCTAAGGAGACAGAAGTGAAGATAAGGAAGGCCTCCAACTGGAAAACCCCAGGTCCAGATGCAGTACTCAACTTCTGGCTAAAAATACTAACATCTTTGCACCAAGATTTAGCTACCTCAAAAAACTATTTGTATGCACATCCTGACTTGGCACCCATCTGGTTAACAACAGGAAATACCACACTTTTTATTAAATCTGAGTCTGCCAGTCTCCCCAAGAACTATCGCCCAATAACATGTTTACCAACAACATATAAACTATATACTGGAATCGATGCAGATAGAGTCTACAATCATTTAGACTGCAATAAACTCATGGCAATAGAACAAAAAGGCAATAAAAGAAAATCATATGGTACAAAGGACCATCTCCTGTTGAACAAAGCCATTATGGAGAGCTGCAAAAAATGCTGAAATCTTAGTGTAACATGGATCGACTACAAAAAAGCATTTGACAGTATACCCCACTCCTGGATCACTGAGTGTTTACAGATCTACAGGATACATCCCACACTGATAAACTTCATCACAACAACAATCACAAAGTGGCAAACCACCCTGCAATTAAATCATGAGAAAGGTCAAATCACCATCCCAAACATAAGCATCCAACGAGGGATATTTCAAGGTGACTCCTTGTCATCACTTCTGTATTGCCTTGCCCTCAATCCCTTGAGTAGCCTAATCAACAACCTAGGCTATGGATACAGCTTGAACCCCAGAAACAAAAACAATCAACAGCTAACATCTCACCTTCTATTTGTAGATGACCTAAAACGTTATAGTTCATCTGACAAACATTTGAAAGAACAACTACAAATTGTTAAGACCTTTTCTGATGACATATGGATGACATTTGGCCTAGACAAATGTGCCAAAGCAACATTTGCAGCAGGAAAGTTAACTCATAAAGAAAACATGAATCTGTTGGAGGTTTGTGACATAAAAGAACTTGAGCAAGATGGAGTGTATAAAATACCTGGGAATAGATGAAGCAGCAACAGCACAACATGAACAAATGAGAGTAAAAGTAAGCAAGGAACATTTTAGAAGGTTAAAGCTAATTCTGAAAACTGCTTTGACAACACAAAATAAAGTGCAAGCTATAAATCAACTCGCCCTTCCAGTGATATCATACAGCTTTGGTGTGATAGACTGGCCACAGAAAGTGTTGAACCAGCTAGATATAAAAACAAGAAAAATGTTTCATGCTCACCAATTAATATACAAAAATCAGTGCATGCCAGATTATACATCCCAAGGGCAGAGGGAGGCATGAGCCTCATTGAGATTGATTACACATATAGATCCACAATAATGGGGCTACATACATACTTCCTGACATCCTTGGACCCAAATATAGTCAAGGTCTTGCATCATGAAGAAAATAAGCCTAAAATGACTTCACTCATCAAATTAGGAGAAGCCTTCAGAAGGGTAGCAGAGATTGATGTCAATCCACAAGTAGATAAGGAATTTTCAGAAAACAGAAAATGCAAAGAATCAGAAAAAGGAGTACAAGGATAAAGACCAACAGAAAAGAAAAAACAATTGGAAAGCCCATAATTATAGTGGAAAATACAGGGAGCTACTGGAGCAACCACAGGTCGATCAAGCCCTGACCCATGAGTGGTTAAAAAGAGGTGAATTTAGGCCATGAAATGAAAGACTAATAATGGCAGCCCAAGATAGTGGGCTACGCACAAGATGGTTCACAAAATCCATAGAAAAAACTGGAGAAACAGACAAGTGCAGGTTCTGTAGTACAGAATTAGAAACAGTTGTGCATCTCGTGGCTGGATGTGAAGTACTCGTGGCAGAAGGCCTGTATACTGAAAGACACAACAATGTAGCAAGATTGATCCACTGGAAACTGTGAAAACACTATAACATACAGGTAGCAGAGAACACTGGAAACATGAACCAACAGAATCACAGAGAATGAAGAAGTAATGATCGCAAGGGATCACCCAATACCAACAGCCAAGAAAGTGGAAGCAAGAAAACCCGATATTGCAATACAAGAAAAGAGAACAAAGGTAGCATTGCTGATTGAAATAGCCACCCCTAGTGACTACAGTGTGCTGCATACAGAGAGACACAGAATCATGAAATACGAAGATATGCAGTCAGAAACCAAACTGATGTGGAATAAGGACACACAAATTGTTCCAGTAGTGCTTGGAGCAATGGGACTAATCAAAAATAACTTTCAGGCACATTTAAATATGCTACCAATACTTGTGACACCTTATGAACTTCAAAAGGAAGCCATTTTGGGGATGTTGCGTGTGCTGAGAAGAGCACTCTCAGCAAACATCAAAGATTAATACAGCACTAATTTCTTGAGTTTTGAATAAGCCCTGGCTAAAGAATGGGGTCCATTCTTGCCACGGTATTAGAAATCCCTAAACATTTGGAGACACTAACCCCGAGAGAAGATCATGGACTATGCAAAAGATGGTTTATGAAATCCATAGAAAAAACAGACAGGTGCAGGTTCTGTAGTACAGAATCAGAAACAGTTGCACATCTCGTGGCTGGATGTGAAGTACTCATGGCAGAAGGCCTGTATACTGAAAGACACAACAATGTAGCAAGATTGATCCATTGTAAACTGTGCAAACACTATAAGACAGAGATAGCAGAGAAGCACTGGGAACGTGAACTTCAAAGAATCACAGAGAATGAAGAAGTCATGATCTCATGGGATCACCCGATACCAACTGCCAAGAAAGTGGAAGCGAAAAAAACAGATACTGTGTACAAGAAAAAAGAACAAAGGTAGTATTGCTGATCGAAATAGCCACCTCTAGTGACTACAGTGTTCTGCATACAGAAAGACACAAAATCATGAACTACGAAGATATGCAAACAGAAACTAAATTGATGTGGAATAAGGACACACAAAATGTTCCAGTAGTGCTTGAAGCAATGGGACTAATCAAAAAGAACTTTTAGGCACATCTGCATATGCTACCAATATGTATGACACCTTATGAACTACAAAAGGAAGCCATCCTGGAGACGATGCACATGCTGAGAAGAGCACTCTCAGCAAACATCAAAGATTAATACAGTACTGATTTCCTGGGATGTTTTAAATATGCCCTGGCTTAAGAATGGGGTTCATTCGTGTCATGGTACTATAAATCCCTGAACATTTTGAGACTTTAACCCCAAGTGAGAGAGTAGCCATATAAATGCATTAGTTGTAACAAGAGTTTTACTGCACCGAGTAGATTCATGAGACATCAGTGGATTCATGCAAGGAAGAAACCATATAAATGCACTGAGTGACAAAATCAAATGTCCATTAAATGTCCGATAGCCACACCCCTGAATAGACCAGCACCAATCGGCACTGGCCATAGGCGGGATCTTGGGCACCATAAAGTCTCTAACTCTAACTTAACCTAAAATTGATATACTATCCAGCGCTACAATTATAGCAAACACTAAGTAATCTGATTGGACAAACAATATCAGCATAATTTGTTCCATCAATTCCTACGGTACCCTGTGTTGCAACCATTAACTAGTAGCAGAGAATACACAATATTTAAAGCAGTTTATTTGGTGTAAGATATATCTTTGTTTTAAGAGGGCTATACAGTTTGCTGAGGGGCTGCCATATGTTCACCTGTATCTAATGGGGCATCGAGGGTCCACTGGCTTATATTTCTGACTACTCTAACAGCATTAGTATCCCTGTGAACTGAACTGCACTGGCTTATATTTTTGACTACTCTAACAGCATTAGTATCCCTGTGAACTGTACTGTTTTATAATCCTCAATCTGTTACAGGTGACCTGCCTAACAATACAGTACAGGTGCTCACCAACTAAGGGGCTTAGTTTGGTACTCTTGGAGGTATGAGCTGTGAACTGTTGTGGTGAAAATAGATAGGTGGTAATAATAGGTAGTTACTGCCGAAAAACAGGGTAGTATCAGGTGTCTGGTAGTGGTATGGGAATCACCACTGGCCACAGAGTTGGGGCCAGTGACCAGCACTGATTTCTGGACCATTTCTGTCAGTCATTCTATCACTGGTATGAACATGGGGAACCCTCAGTACCTATTTAAGCGAATACTGCTGCATCCACTCATGTGCACACTAGCCTATGATATCCTCACTGTCCTTGGCATCCACTGGTATATTGGTGCAGATGTCCCTAGAGCGGGTGAACCATGGAGCACTTGCTCCCCACTGGTGGAAACTGATTTCACGTTCTCCAAGCTATTAGCAGAAGGCAGACCCCCTCCCTGGGTTCTCTGCAGTCTTGACCCGAGGTGCTTTCGGTTGCCATGCCACGTCTAGTCAGAGATGTGGCCGCGGGGTGCAGCAGGTATGGCTTCCCTTCCCTAAAACATCTCCTGTGGCTACTCCTGGTGACCCTAGCACTATCAGGTGACATTGAACTAAACCCTGGCCCGCCTGGCCAAACAGCCCCTGCTGCTCTGGGCGGGATGGCGGTCAAAGGGCTGAAAATAGCCCATCTCAATATTCGACTGGCTTGGTCACCCACCACACCCCTGACATCCTGGGAATAACAGAAACCTGGCTTAAACCCACCATACCAAACTCCGCATGTGCCCTCCCAGGCTATGACCTCCTCAAGCTTGATCGCCTAAGAAAAAGAGGGGGGTGGCATCTTGGTCTATTATAAAAGCCATCTTAACTTGGTGGTGCTACCCTGTCTACAACCTGTGCAGTCCCCTTGTGAGTTCCTGCACACGGTGCTGTTGCTCGGGATGACCAAAAAGATACATGTTGTATTCACCTACAATCCCCCAAGGGGCGGCTTGCAGAGGCTGTCCGTCCTCCTGGATACTGTAGGTGCTGTGACCTGACATAATGAACTAATTATTCTAGGTGAACTCAACCTAAACTGGCTTGGTTGCAACTCCAAAGCATATGAACAACTCCTTGCTGGTCTCTCCCTGTCGCAACTGATCAAGGAGCCTACTAGATGCCCACCCAATGGTGAAGGAAGCTCTCTCCTGGACTGGGTCATGACAAATCGACCAGAGAGGATCAGCTCTTCAGGCATCCTCTCTGACTCCATCTTGGACCACTTCCCCGTGTACGGGGTGTGGAAGATTCCTTCTCTGAAAATCCCACATAAAATTATCCAGGTCCGAGACTACTCAAGGTTTGATCTTGGCTCCTACCATGCTGATCTCCAGCACAATGACTGGTCACCAGTGTGGAACGCACAGGACTCCTCATCAGCAGCCAGTCACTTCCTCACTGCGTTCAGGGTGCTGCAGGATAAACATGCCCCCCTCATCAGATGGAGGGTCAGGGCTCGGCAGGGCAGTCTGCTAACCCTTATGAAATACAGAGATAAGTGCTGGGCAACATTCAAGGCCATGGTGGAACAGACCATATTTCCACAGTACAGGATGCTCAGAAATCAGTGTAAGAAGGCTATTAGGGTGGCCAAAGGGGAATTTTGCAAATCTGTGCTGCTGCGCGCAGCTAGGGACCCCAGGTGGTTCTGGAGAAACATTAAGAATATAGTCAGTGGGACCCCGAGCAGTGAGACCTCAGATATAATCATCAATTGTGCCAGTTGCAACAACTCCCTGACCATTGCAAATGCATTCAACCAATACTTCTCAGACCTATCTAGCTTTACCTCGTCACTCCCCCATGGGGGAGGGGAGAAGGGTGAAAAATGGGCCGCACCATCCTCATCTTATCCACCCCTTCTTTTTAAGGTGGTGGTTAAGGTTTAAGGCAAGAGGTGCAGAGACTGCTCTCAAGTCTCTCACATTTCTCGAGTGCTGGACATGATGGATTGGAGACGAAACTTCTGAGTCTTGGTGCCAGGAGATTGCCCCCATGGTAACCCTTATCTTCAATCTGTTCCTGTCACAGGTGTCATTCCAGAAGTATGGAAAGTTGCCAGGGTGGTCCCAATACTTAAACAAGGAAACCCCAAACTCATAGAAAACTACCATCCAATATCCATACTGTCAGCGGTCAGCAAACTTCTCGAGAAGGTTGTGGCAGGGCAACTCTCAGAGTACTTGTTGTCTTATGACCTGTTGTCCCCGAGCAACATGGCTTTAGGAAAGGGCACATCACGACTTCTGCCCTTGTCATGGTCTCATCTTGGATCAGAGCGGCTATGGACCAAGGCAAACTCTCTGGAGCCATCTTCATAGATCTCTCTAAGACCTTTGATCTTGCTGATCACACCATGCTCTCCACCCAGCTCAGCTCCTATGGTCTATCACCTGAGGTGCTCAACTGGTTTTCCAACTATCTAAGCGGCAGACAGCAACTTGTTAAGTATGAGAAGGAGTTCTCGGACACTATCCCTGTTACCATAGGTGTCCCACAAGGCTCCGTCTTGGGGCCCCTGCTTTTCTCCATATTCATGAACAAACTCCCGGCTGCTGCTATCCACTGCAAGCCTATCCTTTATGCAGATGACCTGGTCATCCTGACTCACTCCCCTGAGATAGGGGTCATAAATCACCACCTGAGCGAGGACTTGAGGAACATCCAATCCTGGATATTCTTACACAAGTTGGTTCTAAATCTTAGGAAAACCCAGGCCATGCTCTTTGGGTCTCAGGCCAAGATTAAGGCCGCCCCTAATTCACTATGTGTTTTTGGTGTTGACGGGGTCAAGATCCCAGTTACTGACAACTTTAAATACCTTGGGGTGATGCTGGACCCACAGCTTGACCTTGGCCGCCACATTCAGAATACTTGCAAGACTGTAAACTGTAAACTGGGTCTGACATACAGAGCAAAAAGTAATCTTACTCCGGCAGCTCGTATTGCACTTGCCAGAGGGGGTGCTTTTACACTAGCTCTGCTATGGGCTCCTCTTGTTTGCCCGCTCATCCAAAGTCCACCTCACTAGGTGGTCCTCTGCCTACAATAATGTCTGCCACTTCACACTGGCTGCCCCCCATCTCACTCACCATTGCGACCTCTATAGCAGGCTAAATTGGCTCTCACCCGCTAACCACATAGACGTTGTCTTAGGGTGCTTCACTGGAAAGGTCCTTGGCACTGGCACCCCTCCAGGGCTTGTGAAATTTCTTGTCCCGTCTGTCTCCTTGTCCTACTCCCTCAGGTCCCAGTGACAGGCCCTCCTCAAGACACCGGCTACATGGACTCAAATGTGTGGGCGGGACTTTGCTGCATTCACTCCCAGACTGTGGAACTCCTTCCCTGCCTAGGTCCATGCCGCACACTCACAGATGTGTTTCTGTTCCTCCCTATGGAACCATCTCAAACTTGCCTCAGCCTGTGGCTGCCCCAAACCCCCATGAATTGATCCATCACAGCACTCCTCTGCTCTGGAGCTACTCCTGGACAAAAGACCAGACTCCAAGAGGTTGCTAAGCTGTATGTTGTGTCACATCTGAAGTATTTCAGTACTGTGCCACTGGAACTGCTCTTGGCTTCCATAAGGTGTTTATGTTGTTATGTTAATATTGTATAATCTAGGCCTTACCATGTTTCGTATGCTGTGTTGAATCTGTATCCTCACATGAACTGTAACATGTCATTCTATGTACCTAAATCTATTATTCCTGTACTCTCCCGTGTCGTACCTGAAAATAGGCAATTGTCTTGTCTAGTGTACCTACCTGTTTAACAAAAACTAAATAAATAAATAAAAGCATTGTACAACACAGACTAGCCTCATGAACTCCAATGATTTTTGAATACGCCGTGGCTTAAGAATGAGGTCCATTCTCATCATGGCACTAGAAATAATGTATAATATTATAGATACGGGGCCCAGTATTTAGAATGCACCCAGCAATGGTGCAAGTGGAGGCACAGAACAACCGAGGTGCGCCATAGCAAGAAAATAAGATATTCAAAGGAGATGTACCATGGCACAACACCACTGAATATAGCACATAATGCACAGGGTGCATATACAATGCACCGCTGCATCTCCCAGACAGGTAAGACTGGGAATGCTCCAGTGCAACTGTACCTGCACCTGGGAAACAAAAACCCAGAGGAAGAGTACACAATGGGGGGTGAGATACTAACAACAACAAAAATGGAAAGGGACCTGGAAGTAGTCATATCAGATGACCTAAAGGTGGGCAAGCAATGTGGGAGGGCAGCAAGGAGGGCTGGGGGGATACTGGGATGCATAGGGAGAGGCATCATCAGTAGAAAACAGGAAGTTATTATCCCTCTGTACAGACAGTTGGTGAGACACCATCTGGAGTACTGCATGCAGTTCTGGAGACCCAGTCTCCTAAAGACATAGACAGGATGGAAGCTGTCCAGAGGAGGGCAACTAAAACGGTGCAGGGTCTGACTGGAAGACATATGAAGAGAGACTTAAGGAGCTAAATATGTATACCTCGAGGAAAGGAGGGAGGGGGACATGATAGAAACTTTCAAGTACCTCAAGGGAATCAACAAAGTCCAAGAGGGTAGCATCTTTCAAAGAAGAGGTGTGCAAGAACAAGGGGGCACAATTTGAAGATAGAAGGGGCAGCTCAGAGGTAATTTAAGGAAGTATTTTTTCACAGAGAGGGTTGTGGATGCATGGAACGGCCTTCCGGAGGAGATTGTGGAGTCAAAAACAGTGGTGGAATTCAAGCATGCATGGGACAGTCATAAGGCAATTCTAGGAGGTGGGGGTAGGAAGAAGTAGGCTGCTGGTTAACTAGGATCTGCAGCTTATCTATTAGGTAGGGAAATGGGCAGACTGGGTGGGCCAAGCGGACCTTATCTGCCATCAAAATCTATGTTTCTAGTTACCTGCGCTGGGTGCAATTCCCAGATATTCAGACCTGGACATGCAAATGGGTCCATAATGTATGCAAGCCACAAATGGGTCCATTTGCATGTCATTATGGCCCCATTTGCATACATTGAGTAGAGCAGGCTGGTGAAATGTGCCTGGCACCCTGCACAGCATGCGGTGCTCCCAGAGGATGACATGCGGAATTCCCCCTCCCCATAGCAGCAGCCCCAGACTGTTACAGTGCAGTCCCTGGTGGTCTCTCCATAGGCGATCACCACATAGACATGTAGTGGACTCCCTGGTAGTCCAATGGCACACCCTCCCTCTTGTACCACTGATCACCGTGACTGTATTGAATAAACCTTCCCTGGTGGTGCTCCCCTCTCCATCATGACCCTCCGATCATTGAAAGAAATATGTTCGCTATCCCTGGTAGTCTAGTGGAACCCCTTTCCCCATCCTGACCCTCCAATCACTACAATAAATATGTTTACTATCCCTGGTAGTCTAGCGGTACCCCTTGCCCCATCCTGACCCTCCAATCACTACAATAAATATGTTTACTATCCCTGGTAGTCTAATGGAACCCCTTTCCCCATCCTGACCCTCCAATCACTACAATAAATATGTTTACTATCCCTGGTAGTCTAGCGGAACCCCTTGCCCCATCCTGACCCTCCAATCACTACAATAAATATGTTTACTATCCCTGGCAGTCTAGCGGTACGCCCCACCCTGCCCATGCCCAGGATCACCAGTGAACTGTAGTACAAAATCACTCTCATGGTCCAGTGGCCCCCACCCTCACAGGCCCCCTGCCCACCCAGCACCCTCCCGTCATGGGCTGGCAGCTGCAACCTGCCTGCATACTGCCTGGCCACCTGCTGACTGACACCGTAAAGTAGGTACTGTAAGCCCATTGGTCCACAGTGTTGACCAATGGGCTTACAGTACATACTGTGCACTGTCAGTTGGTGGGCAGCCAAGAGGTACACGGGCAGGTTGCAGCTGCCCACCGATGACAGGGGGGTTGGGCAGGGGGCCTGTGAGGGTGGGGGCACTGGACCACAAGAGTGATTTCGTACTGTGATTCATTGGTGATCCTGGGAACGGGTGGGGTTGGGGGTACCTGATACAGGCATTAGTATATCTTCATTTTAGGTGGTTGGACTTTGGGAGGGAGGGAGGTTGGGAGTGGGGAGGTTGGGGAGGGACTAGGTTTGCTCAGATCAACCTATGAATACATGGTCCAGAACAGAGTCTGTTGACAAAATGCCCAGAAATTTTTACATATGGATGTATTTAGCTTATGATTAGTAGTCTAGTATTTTCCTCATGGAATGTTAAGGGAATCAGGCAGAAGATTAAACAATACCAAGTTTGGAAGCATTTACAGCTGTTAAGGTCTGATAGTACCTTTATACAAGAATCCCACCTACTGATTTTAGAAGAACTCACGATGAGAAGGCAGCAAATAGGGCAAGTATTCACAGCTGAGGGTACCAGGCAAAGTTGTGGGGTAATGATTTTGCTAAAGAGCAGCGTCCCATTCTCACCAGTTAAAGTCATTAGGGATGCTCATGGGAGGTATATATTTGTCCAAGGGAGAATATATTCTACGGAGATATTATTGGGCAGCATATAAGGGCCGAACACTGATTCTCCAGAGTTTTTTATAGAACTTTTTTGCGGTTCCTATGATCTTGGGAGGAGATCTAAACTTAGTGTTTGACCCAAATATGGACCATACAGGTAACAAATTCAGAGGCCTTTCTCCAGTCCAAAGAGTTCTAAGAGACTTGTGGGACTGTGTGATGTGTGGTGTACTCTACACCCCTCAGATAGATGTTACACGTTTACCTCTGCAGTTCATAAAACATCTTCCAGGATCGACTACATTATGATTTCTCAACGATTACTATCGGGGGTTGTAGACTCATCCATTCACCCAGGACCATCATCGGACCACCCTCTTGTCACTTGTCGGCTTTCTCTTGTGGCTATGCCAAAGGTGGAAGGCTGTTGGAAAATTAATAATCAACTTTTGAAGGACCCAAGCACAGTGGAATACATTAGTAATCACATTTCACAATTTTGTGTCTGCTAATCTCAACACTACCGGGAAACCTGACATGGAATGGGGTACCTTAGAAGCTTATCTGAGGGGACTGTTAATTTGGGTGGCATCAAAGAGGAAAAAAATGAGAGAGCAGCAACTAACACAGCTTCTTAACCAGATTAGAATTTTAGAAAAGAACATGTCCCCTCACACCGGAGCAAACCCATTTGGAGGTAAAATTAAAGGACTCCTATTCAGAGCTTCTGAGAGAGAGGGCAGAATTCTTGATTCTGAAATGGAACGCAACCTATGTTGACCAGGGTGAGAAGGTGGGTCACCTTCTAGCTGCCCGAGTCAAACAGCAAGAATCTGCTAGGTTTATTGCTTCAATTTGATCTTCCAACGGTGTGCTGGTAAATAACCAGAAAGAAAAGACAGCAGAATTTCAGAAATTTTTCCAATTGTTGTTTTGTCCGATGGCTGACCCCCCCCTTAAAGATTTGGATCATTATTGAGATAAATCTCACTTGCCCTCTCTCACAGAAGTGCAATAAGCTGCACTTTGTGCACCCATAACTGAAGCAGAGATCCTAAAAGGTATAGATGGCCTCCCCCTCAATAAATCCCCGGGACCAGATGGGTTCTCACCTTATTTTTAAGAAAGGTTTGCAAAGCAACTTGCCCCTTTGCTCATTTCTATGTTTCAACAGATTCTTGCAGGCGATAATACAGATTGAGGCGTTAATAACGCTGCTGTCAAAACCGGGTAAAGCACCAGAGTATATGGCAAGTTACAGGCCTATATCTTTACTCAATTAAGATATTAAAATCTTGAGTAAATTATTAGTGGATCATCTCAGTACAGTTCTTCTGGACCTAATAGGAGTAGAATAGGTGGGCTTTATGAAGGGGAGGTCAGCCAATGATCATATACGCACCTTGGCCCATGTCTCCTCGGTGTCCAGGGATGCGGAGTACTCAGCCGCTTTAGTTTCCCTGGATGCCGAGAAGGCATTTGACAGAGTAAATTGGAATTTTCTTTTCCGGACATTACATGCTTTTGGTTTTCCCTTAGAGTTCCAAAACTGGATACAGGTACTTTACAAAACTCCAACAGCCAAATTTTTATGCAATGGATGTATTTCCGATTTGTTTCCCCTGAGCTCGGGCACTAGACAAGGCTGCCCTTTATCCCCTCTTCTTTTTAATTTGTATTTGGAGCCCCTTATCCAGAGACTAGTTGCCAGTCCTAAGATACAAGGTATAAACGTACAAGGTATTGAAGTTAAGGTCTCGGCCTACGTAGATGACCTACTACTTCAAATCTCCTACCCTGAAAAATCTATCCCACATTTACTGGAAGTTATTAAAGAGTATAGCCTGCTTTCCAACTATAAATTAAATGTGAAAAAAACTGTGGTTTTCCTTCTCAATCAGAGAGTGATGAAGCATGAAGTTAGTGCTTTAGGCCTGCTCTGGGAAAAGAAATCATTGAAATACTTAGGTATTACTTTCACAAGAAATGTTGCACTCTTGCAAAAGAACAATCTGGATTCCCTATTACATATTATTATTCAAGATTTAAACAGGTGGTCCCTTCTCCCATTGACCGTCTGGGGCAGAGTTAGTCCCATTAAAATGAATGTTTTCCCTCGTTTGTTTTACCCACTTAGTCTCTTGAACATATGGCTACCCCAATCATGGTTCAAGAAAGTGCATAACATTTTCTCCAATTTTATTTGGGCTAGCAAATGTCACCGTCTGGCTTTTCATAAGTTAGCTGCCCCGAAATCCAGAGGTGGTCTTCGTGTACCACATGTTGGCCTTTAGTCATGCGAGCAAATACCTGAGGTGGCTTAAGCCAAGTGATTCTGAAGAATCCTGTGTATGTAAGCCTCTCTGGACTAAAATAGAATCTGCTCAAATTCGATACCGTAACTTTTCTCCTGCTGCAACCTAAGAACCTCCCAAAACAGCTGTGTTTGACACCCATTGCAACATCTGTGAGGGTGCACTCCAAATTTTGCTGCTTTATAAAATACAATCAGTGTCTAGATTTGGAGCAACCCTTGATAGGCAATACCAATATCAGGTTAGCTGGAAAAGTCCACTCCCCATCGTGGCTCCCACAATTTAAGCTTACATACTTCTGGAATGAGATCAAAAGGGCATGGTTTTCATCCCCAGAAATTCTAGATAAGCTGGGAGTCCTGGCCTCTAATATTTTTAAAATGTTCCAATTGCGGCACATATTGGTGAAGGTCATAGGGATGGTGGCCTAGTCACCCAGGTGTCCTCCTTTCTGGGTGAATCTGGTTCAAATGGCGGGCCTTCCTCAAGCTGTATCAAAGATTTTTAATGTTTTATATGATTGGATCTACCCCGGACCTTATGGACCATCAGATTATTGGGCGGCGCTCCTTCCAGAGGTACCCATTAACTGGGAGAAGCTTTGGCAAGGGTGCCACAAATTTATTACACAAGACAGGCTCAGACTCATGCAGTTCCAAATTTTGAACAACCTATATTATACCTCTCAAAAAATGGCTAAACTTGGTATTGCCTCTTCTGCTACCTGTCTAAGGTGTGCCCACGGGGAGGGCAACCTAATGCATATTTTTTGGCTGTGTCCCAAGATAACCTTCTTATAGTCACAAATTAAATAAAGAATAGACCCCCTATTGGGACTCGATGACTTGTTTTCTGCCAAAATCTGCCTTTTAGGAGATTACTCTGAAATCCCAATAGCCACACGTAAATACCATATGGCTCTAATATCCATGTCTGTTAAAAAATTAGTACTTCGGCATTGGAAAAATAGTGAAGTAATATCATATGCTGAATGGTTGAGAGAATTCTTGGCTAATCTTAGAATGGAAAAAATGACAGTCTGCGTAACAGAATGAGTAAGTTCAATAAAATCTGGGCCCCACTATTAGCCTGATACTGTCTTCAAATGACATAATGCAATGGATCTTTGGGAGTAGAGGTGTGAGTTAAGAAATGTTCTGGGCATTCAAACCTGGGAGGGGAAAGGGGTGATGGGGGGATGGAGGGATATTGTGGAGGGGTTTTCTTTGTGGGGTGTGACCCCTTTCTTTGTGTATTTGGGTTTGGTCGGGAGACAGGGGAATGGGGGATAGAAGAAGGGTTTATGTTTTTGCTGAAAGCATGTACTCGTATCTTTTGTACCATGTGACTATGATGTATTATATGTTGGAAACTTTAATAAACTTTGAATTGCAGAAAAAGAAGTACTGAATGAATACTTCTGCTCTGTGTTCAAGAGGGAGGTAGGAGGTCCACTACCTCCATTGACTGAAAGAGTGGGGACAAGGGGGAGGAAGTGACTGATGCAGTGATTTTAGAAAGCTTGGTATTGGAAAGTCTGAAGGCACTTAGGGTGGATAAGGCACCAGGTCCTGATGGCATTCACGCTAGGGTGTTCAGGGAGGTGGCAGAAGTGTTGGCAGAGCCACTGAATAACCTGTGCTACACCTCTCTGGACATGGGGTGCATGCCACAAGACTGGAGACTGGCTCATGTGGTGCCTATCCACAAGAGCGGCCCAACAAACACGCTAGGCAACTACAGACTAGTCAGTCTGACTTCTGTAGTGGGTAAACTCATGGAAGCAATCTTGAAGGAGAGACTGGTAACCTTCCTGGAGGTCAATAATCTCCAGGATGGGCAGCAGCATGGGTTTGTCTCAGAAAGATCATGCCAGACCAACCTAATAGAATACTATGACTGGGTGACAAGGGAGTTGGACAAGGGCCATGCAATGGATGTTCCAAATTTGGATTTCAGCAAGGCCATTGAATCAGTCCCTCATGGGTGACGAGGGGTAAAGTTGGAACACATAGGGTTGGTGGCTAAGATGGCTAGCTGGATTAGGAATTGGCTTGGAGTTAGACTGCAACAGCTGAATCTGGGTGGGGGAGACTCTCATCTCCTAAGCCAGTGACCAGTGGTGTGCCGCAGGGCTCTGTGTTGGGTCAGGTGTTGTTTGAATTGTTCATATCAGCTATTGCACATGGGGTTGGGAGCAGGATCACTCTGTTCACGAATGACACCAAGATGGGAGCTATTGTGGATGATATAGAGGGATGACAGAAGCTACAGGGTGACCTAACCAGACATGAGAAGTGTTAATTGAGGTTGCATTTGGGTTTTAATGCAAAGAAGTGCAAAGTTATGCACTTCGGGGCGAGGAATCTGAGCAGGGAATATTGGTTGGGTGGGGTGAGGTTAGGTGTCACTGAGGAGGAGGAAACATAGAAACATAGATTTTGACGGCAGATAAGGACCGTTTGGCCCACCCAGTCTGCCCATTTCCCTACCTATTGGATAAGCTGCAGATCCTAGTTAACCAGCAGCCTACTTCCTCCTACCCCCACCCCCTAGAATTGCCTTATGACTGTCCCGTGCATGCTTGAATTCCACCACTGTTTTTGACTCCACAACCTCCTCCGGAAGGCCATTCCACGCATCCACAACCCTCTCTGTGAAAAAATACTTCCTTAAATTACCTCTGAGCTCCCCCTTCTATCTTCAAATTGTGCCCCCTTGTTCTTGCACACCTCTTTTTTTGAAAGATGCTACCCTCTTGGACTTTGTTGATTCCCTTGAGATACTTGAAAGTTTCTATCATGTCCCCCTCTCTCCCTTCCTCGAGGCTATACATATTCAGCTCCTTAAGTCTCTCTTCATATGTCTTCCAGTGCAGAACCTGCACCATTTTAGTTACCCTCCTCTGGACAGCCTCCATCCTGTCTATGTCCTTGCGGAGATTGGGTCTCCAGAACTGCACGCAGTACTCCAGATGAGGTCTCACCAACTGTCTGTACAGAGGGATAATAACTTTCTGTTTTCTACTGGTGATGCCTCTCCCTATCCATCCCAGTATCCTCCCAGCCCTCCTTGCTGCCCTCTCACATTGCTTGCCCACCTTTAGATCATCTGATATGACTACCCCCAGGTCCCTTTCCATTTCTGTTGTTGTTAGTATCTCATCCCCCATTGTGTACTCTTCCCTGGGTTTTTGCTTCCCAGGTGCATTACCTTGCACTTCTTAGCATTGAATCTAATCTGAGGAGGAGGAGAAGAAGGATCTGGGGGTAATAGTAACTGGCAACATGAACAACTCTGCTCAATGCAGGAGGACTGCAGCTAGGGCCAATAGAATGATGGGGTGCATTGCATGGGAGTTCTTGTCCAGGCACAAGGGGGTGATTCTGCCCCTGTACAGGTCCTTGGTCAGACTGCACTTGGAGTACTGTTTGCAATATTGTCATCCATACCTGAGGAAGGATATCAAACTTCTCAAGGCGGTACAGCATAGGGCAATGAAAATGATACAGAGGATTGAAGCAGAACCTGTGAAGAAAAGCTAAGTCACTTGAGTTTGTTCACCCTGGAGGAGAGAAGGGATCAGGGGAACATGATTGAAACTTTCAAATACTTGAGAGGGATCAACAAATCTGGCACAGAGGGGGTGTTTAAGCTGAGGAAAGGAAGGGAAATGAGGGGGCATGAGCTACGATTGGAGGGAGGTAGGTTCCGGGTGAGATGAAGAGGCCTTTTTTCACTGAGAGGGTGGTGTCAAAATGGAACACTCTGCCAAAGGAGGTGGTGGCATGCAGGATGGTGGGGAGTTTCATAAGGGCATGAGACAGGGCAAGGAGGGAGAGCTGGTTAAATTACACTGAGCATTTCCAGGAGGTGAATGGGAGGGAAGGGGGCAGCTGCAATATTAAGGTGCTAGCTGTGCATACAAGCAGACTTGATAGACAGTGAGGCCTGTTTCTGCTGGCAAGTTTCATATGTTCATATATTACCTTTGATGCCCACTCCAATATCACTGATGAACAGGTTAAAAAGGATTTGTCTCAGGACTGAACCCTGAGGCACTCCACTAGTGGCATCCTTCTCTGCAGATTTTACCCTGTATGCTACCACCCTTTGCTTTCTTCCCTCAAGCCAATTTCCTACCCATCTAACAATCCGATCCACCACCCCCAAATCCTCCAGTTTTTTAAGAAGGCATCTATGCAGAACTGTGTCAAATGCCTTACTGAAATCAAAGTAAAGCTGGTCTTCCAAGTGTCCCTTATCAAGCTCCTTGGCGACTTGATCGAAGAATACAATCAGGTTACACTGACGTGATCTGCCTGCTGTAAATCCATGCTGCTTGCTTTTGTTTAGGTTGTTAGCTTAGAGGTATTCTTCCAGATCCTGTTTTGCTGGGGATTCTATTAGTTTACCCATGACAGATGTAAGGCTAACTGGTCTATAGTTTCCCATGTACTCCCTGTTGCCACCCTTATGAAGTGACACCACATCTGCCAATCTCCAGTCCCATGGCACCACCCTGGTCTGAAATTACCTATTGACAATATATACCAGGGGGGTTGCCAGCTAGCCTGCTAGTTTTCTCAAAACCCTGGTACATATTACATCAGGGACCAGTGCTTTGTCAGGTTTAATGTCCAAAAGACCTTGTCTCTGTCAGTACTGAACTCTTGGATGTTCATTTTTGGTATCCCTATATCAGAGGCCTTAATACCAGTGTCAAATAAGGTACCCAGCTTTTCCTTAGTAAAAATTTACCTGAAGTATTCATTAAAGGCTTTCACCTTTTGATCATTGCCCTCTATATCCTTCCCTCCAGCCTTTTCTTTTACAATCCCTCCCCCTTCTTCCTGTTCTCGCTGATATAGCAAAACAATTGTTTCCTGTTTTAATCCCCTATGCAGTTTATAGCTCCTTAACTGCCTTTGCCTTCTTACTGCTTTTTAGGCTTCCTTGCTGCTCTGTAAGTATTCCTCCTACTCCCTTTCCCACTTGTGCTGTTTAAAACTCTCATAGAAAGAAAGAAAGGAGGGGTGGAAGAACAATGGAGAAAAATCAAAACTGCCATCATGGAGGCAACAAGCCTTTGTGTGAAACAAAGAAAACAAAGCGGAATAAAAAAACCCACTATGGCTCTCAAAAGAAGTGTCAGGGAAGGTTAAGGAGAAAAAGGCTGCATTCAAAAAGTATAAGGAATCACAGACAGAGCACGACAGGAACTGTATCAATTAAAGCAGAAGAAGTGGGAAGGCAGTCAGAAAAGCAAAGGCCCAAACCGAGGAAAGGATAGCCAACTCAGTTAAGAAGGGGATAAAACCTTTATAGGTACATTAGGGAACATAGAAAGGTTAAGGGAGGGATAGGGAAGATTAATAAAGGAGAGGGGAGGTGGGCAGAGGGAGACAGTGAAAAGGCAGAGATAATGAATGAATACTTTTCCTCAGTATTCACAAAAGAAGAAAAGGAGGAGTTACCTAAACCAAACAGTAGAAGCACTCTGGATAGTGGGGTTGATACCAGTCCATTTAAAGAAGAAAGAGTACTGAAAGAACTTCTAAAACTCAAGGTGGACAAAGCAATGGGGCCTGATGGGATTCACCCTAAAATCCTAAAAGAGCTAAGAGAGGACCTAGTGACACCACTAACCACACTTTTTAACAAATCATGGGAAGATGGGGTGGTACCTGAGGACTGGAGGAGGGCAGATGTGATTCCCCTTCACAAAAGTGGGAGCAAGGCAGAAGCAGGAAACTACAGACATGTTAGTTGACCTCAGTGGTGGGGAAAATGATGGAATCACTTCTGAAAGAAAGAATTGTAGAGTACCTAGAGGCCAGCGGGGCACTGGACCCAAAGCAGCATGGATTCACAGCAGGAAGGTCATGTCAGACAAATCTAATCAATTCCTTTGACTGGGTGACCAAAGTAATAGACCAGGGAGGGGCTGTGGATATGGCCTACCTAGACTTTAGCAAGGCATTTGACACAGTCTCGCACAAAAGATTAATAATCAAGTTAGCCAGCCTGGGAGTGGGTCCCAGGGTGGTAGCCTGGGTAGAAAACTGGCTGCACAACAGGACACAGAAGGTAATAGTGAATGGAACACATTCTGAAGAAAGGGGGTTACTAGTGGAGTACCTCAGGGCTCAGTACTGGGTCCAGTCCTCTTTAACGTCTTTATAGGTGACGTTGCAGAGGGTCTGGAAGGAAAGGTATGCCTCTTTGAGGATGACACAAAGATCTGTAACAGAGTTGATACACAAGGGGGTAGAAAGGATGAGAAGGGACTTGGCAAGGTTGGAGGAATGGTCAGACATATGGCAACTTAGATTCAATGCAAAGAAGTGCAAAGTAATGCACCTGGGAAATAAAAATCCAGGAGAAGGGTACACAATAGCAGGGGAGGTACTAACAACAACAATAATGGAAAGGGATCTGGGTGTAGTCATATCAGATGACCTAAAGGTGGGTATGCAATGTGAGAAGTCAGTAGGAAAAGCCAGGGGGATACTGGGATGCATAGGGAGGGGCATCGCAAGTAGAAAAAGGGAAGTGGTTATCCCTCTATACAGACAGTTGGCGAGACCCCATCTGGAGTACTGCGTGCAGTTCTGGAGACCTCATCTACACAAGGACATAGACAGGATGGAAGCAGTCCAGAGGAGGGCAACTAAAATGGTGCAGGGTCTACATCAGAAACCATAGGGAGAGACTGACAGAGCTTAATATGTATACCCTTGATGAAAGGAGGGACAGGGGGGACATGATAGAAACTTTTAAGTACCTCAAGGGAATCAACAAAGTCCAGGAGGGTAGCATCTTTCAGAAAAAGAGATATGTAAGAACAAGGGGGCACCATTTAAAGTTAGAGGGGGGACGGCTCAGGGGTAATGTGAGGAAATTCTTTTTCATGGAAAGAGTGGTGGACTCATGGAACCGCCTTCCTGGAGAGGTTGTGGGGTCTAAAACAGTGGAGGAATTCAAACATGCATGGGACAGACATAAGGCAATTATAGTGGGGGGTTGCAGGAAATAGGTTGTTGGTTAACTAGATTCTGCAGCTTATCCAGTAGGTAGGGAAATGGGCAGACTGGGTGGGCCAAGTGGTCCTTATCTGCCATCAAAGTCTATGTTTCCATATGCTTTCCTTTTGGTGCTGATCACTTCTCTGATGGTGGGTGAGAACCAAACAGGACTCTTCTGCCTATTTCTCTTGGTTACCATTGATGCAGAACCTGGTAGCCTCCAGGATTGCCTCTATAATATCTTTCCACATGTCTTCCACCTCTGCCCTCCCTTTGATGCACTGAAGCCTTTTTCTTACTTCCAGCTGTAATCTGCTGAAGTCCACCCTATTTGAAACACAGTACCTCTGTCTTAGAGCTGGTTCTTGTATTGTTTGCGGTTCATTTCCAACCAGATAGTATAGTGGTCACTGTGTGCAAGTGACTTCCAGACCGGAACCAATTCTAATGCTTTCAGAATTAGTGAGGATCACATCAATGATAGTATCTAGTCTGGTGAGATCATTCACATGATGCATCAGCAGGCAGTCATGTAAGGAATCCAATATTGCCTGGCTTCTGGAGCTCTTGGCAACTGATATTCCAAGTCCACATCTGGCAGGTGATGATCATTGTCTCACTCTTTCTGACCACCCTCTGTATTTCCTCCATTTTCTTTTTCCTCCCCTTACTCCGGGAGTCTGTATATAACCACCATTTGCAATTTCCTTCCCAATTTGTCAGCTAACTGTATCCACAGTGATTCAGTATCCTCCAGGTCATTCGTGGTACTAATGTCTTCCACCACTTCAGTTCCATTCCTCACATAGAGGGCCACATTCCCGCCTTTTCCCACTCTTCTGTCCCTCCTGAGCAAAAGATATCCAGGTATTGCAGGGTCCCATTCATTATTTTCTGATGTCCACGTTTCGGTTATAGCCATCAGGCTGATGTTAGTCTCAGCCACCATAGCCTGGAGTTCACTCATTTTGTCACCTAAGCTTCTAGCATTGAGGCAGACTCCTCTCCAACAGCACACAGAGCCCCTTGTTGTATTTGCTGGGGCTTCCCCAGCTCTCCACCCTCATTTCCCCCTGATGCTCCCAAGCCCCCGGCCCTGCTCTGCACCCTGTCTTGGACTTCTTAAGCTTGCAGTTATGTGGTCTCATTCTGAGCTTCTGAAATGGGGGCATTTGGCTTACCTCCTGTTTCTAGCTCACAGAGGCTGTCCAAGTCCCAGCCCTCTCTCATCCATCAGTTAAAATGGCCCAAGTAGACTTAACATTTTGTGCCAGTGACCTTGCACCTTCTCTAGTGAGATAAAGTCCATCACAACTGAGGAGCCATCTCTCCCAGAAGCTTCCCCAAGATCCAACAAACTGAAATCCCCTTTTGTGGTACCAGTTCTTCAGCCAGTTGTTGAATTCTTCTATTTCAGTGTGCCTGATTCTATCCTTGCTCCTGCTTTTGCCTCATACAGGCAGGACTTCAGAGAAGGCCAAGAATGCTGCCTTTGCTGAGTCATTCTGCCAGTTTCTGGATGTTCCACTTTGTCTCCTCCACAGTCCATGATGCTAGGTCATTTGTTCCCATGTGAACTAGCACAGCTGGCCCTCCTTTGTTTTGTCAACAAGTCTCCCATCTGCTCAGTGTCTCTGTAAGCCAAGGTTCTGCAAAGACATCTGACTTCCACGTTCACCTCCTCTGGTGCATGCTTACTAAGTCGGGATTCTAGTCCCTTACTCATAGAGTCCCCTAACACCAGGATACTCTTGATCATGGTCATGAACTTTTCATGTCTGTCACTAGTTGCCAAGACACCTTCCCTGCGTTCACTGTTGTGACTGTCACCTCCCTTGACAATATCCGACTCCTGCATGTCTGCCAGGGACTCAAACCAATTTTCCATCTATATTAGAGTGGTCAGAAAAAAATATCAGAGGCAATGTTCCCTGGGGTATGAACTTGGATTTATATCTAAGTGACATAACAAGTTCTTGGCTATTTTTTTAAGGTATTTCTTCTTTACTAAAGAATTGCTTCAGTCTTTGTTCACAAAAAAACTCTGCATATCCAGTTACATTGTAAACACTGTGTATACAGGTAGCAGAGAAATACTGGACACATGAACTACGAAGAATCACAGAGAATGAAGAAATAATGATCACATGGGATCATCCAATACCAACTACCAAGAAAGTGGAGGTGAGAAAAGACACTGTAATAGAAGAAACAAGCATTTCTCAGTGTCGAATGCTACTGGAATTGACATTAGTAGTGCAGGAGTTAAGAGAGATGCACAATAGGATTGGCAGTGAAGAAGTGAACTGATGCCGACCCCAGCCTCACCCTGCAGAGAGTGACAGGCATTGGGGTGTGCCTTTGGGTCATCAGCTGTAATGCTCACGCCATTTTACCCCCACCTACCCAGCAGACACTGACAAATACCACGGTGTGCCTTGGGGTCTTCAGGCCTTATGCTCGCCCCATTCCATAAGGAAATATGCTGAGATGGGTGCAGTATAGGATAATGGGGTGAACTTCGGGGTCGAAGAGTCCAAGGCACACTTCAATGCCTGTCACTGGCTGCAGAGTGGGGGTGAAATGGCATGAACGTTTCAGCCGACAATGCCAAGTCATACCCCTGATGCCTGTCAGTCTCTACAGGGGGCATTACAGTTGGAAACACTAATGCCCCAGACATTTGTTGGTATTTTCACTCCAAAATTTCAGCATGGGCTGTTTGTGACCCCACCTCATGAACAGTGGCACTATGCATTCATTAGCTGAAAGGTGATTTTTCACAGTGACTGTACTATTTGGCACCACAGGTGCGAAAACACAGTTTAGACAGGATGTGAAAAATGACAGCTGCACTGTTCATAAGGAGGTGTACAAAAATGGCAATGTTGAATGTCTGGCATGAAAATATGAAAAATTGAAGTGACAAGTGTGCTAAGAAACTGCGCAACGCACACCCATAACGCAATTATTTGGGGAATTTTTTTAACCAAATTTTCAACACAGGCATTTTTGGACCCCTGCTCGTGAACAGTGTTGCTGTGATTTTGTTAGTGTGCCCTGAACATTGATTTCGTACAGCGACTGCGCCATTGTGCGCCGCATGTACGAAAACACATTTCAGGTAGGATGTGAAAAATGATAGGTGTAATGTTCATAAGGAGGTATGAAAAAATGGTAATGTTGAAAATATGGAGTGAAAATATGAAAAATTGTCAAAGTTACAAGCATGCATTGAAACTGTGCAACACACACCCATAACAGTAATTTCTTGGAATTTTTCCACCATATTTGCAGGATAGGGTTTTTCAGACCACACCTCATGGACAGTGGCATTGTCCTTTTGTTAATCGGTTCAAAAAGGTGACATATGTGACCATGAAATGACCTTTTGGGACCAAGTAACAAGATGACAGTGCATGTTTTTAATGAGGTGGGGTCCCAAGCGTCCCATGTTGAAAATTTGGAGGCAAAATTGAAAAAATAGTAATGGCTGAGATAGCCACCTAAGTTGACCCCCTCCCCCATTTATGTCATTATATACTGTAGCTTACCAGCATTTCTTCAGTTTGTGGTTGGCTTTGAATAGTGCAGACGTGTTTCCACTCCACCAAAGATTGTGGCGCCGGACCTCCAGAGGTAAGTATGGGGTGAGGGGGATGTGGGGAGGTAGGGAGCGCAGAGGGTGGGTGCAGGTTGAGGGAGGAGGCAGCACCGTGGACAACAAGGGACTATTTTCTTTGTTCCAGGAATCAAAAATAAATAAAAAAGGAACACTGCAGACCGTTTCCTTTTTTTACAGATGTAAGAAAATTATTGGGCACACTGGGGTGGGCTTCCGTGCCCCATGACTTATTGACTTTAGGGGGGGTTATGTTACACACACAATGGGGTAGGGCAGGGGCAGGAACATGTGATGGTGATGGGAGGCACACTGGGGTGGGCTCCCAGTATGCCGTACAATCTTTAGGGGGGAATTAAACATGCCAACAGGGGGATTGGGCACCCCTGAAGTTGGCTTTCTAGGCATTGTGAGTGGCAGATGGTGGCAGCCGCCTGCCACCATGTTTATTTAAATGCTTCAGCAGGAAAGGCATGTCAGGAGGCGTGTCTATGTGCAGCTGCATGATAAGCTTGTCTCTGATTGCAGCGGCACTTTCTTTACAAGTTGTGGCTGCATTACATAATGTGTGTGTCAGCGCTAGTATGCTTGCTAATTGGTGAATGAGGGACACACCTACTAAAGCATGCCCTGCATTCGCCCACACTGACACACCTCTGAAATATGCTACTAGCACAAGATGTTAGCTTGTGCATGCATGGCAAGCCAACATAAAAAGAACAAAGATAGCATTGCTGATCAAAGTAGCCACCCCTAGTAACTACAGTGTCCTGCAAGTAGACGTAAAATTATGAAATACTTAGATATGCAAACAGAAACTAAACTGGTGTGGAATAAGGACACACAAATCATTCTGATGGTGCTCAAAGCAATGGGGCTAATCAAAAAGAACTTTCAGGCACATCGAAATATTCTCCCAATATCCATGACATCCTATGAACTGCAAAAGGAAGCCATCCTGGGGACGCTATGTGCTGAGAACAGTGCTCATAGCAAATGTCAAAGATTAATACAGTAGTGATTTCCCAGTTTTTAAATGCGCCCAGGATTAAGAATGGGGTCAATTCTTATCATAGCACTAGATATCCTTGAACATTTGGAGACGCTAACCCCAGGAGATGCCATAGAAATGTGTACTGAATGTACAAGAGTTTTGTCAGGAAAGCTGGCCTAATAATGCATCAGTGAACTCATTTGGGTGAGAAACAACATACATGTGCTGAAATTAACAACAGTTCTACATACCGAGTAGCCTCAAAACACATCAGCAAATTCACATGCGAGGATGTGACAGAAATTTTTCTGCGGCCATTGCCGCCGGAGCTGCTCCATTCCTGTCCAGCACACCAGAAGAGGTACACGCTCCACATCGAAGACAACACAGTGCCCAAACAAGATTTTTGGCCTTGCTGACCCACCCTTGGCCACCTTTTAATTTATAGATCCCTCCGGTCACATGATGCTCCCAATTTTTATCTCCCTAAAACCCCACTGGCTTCTTCTCATATCCTACCATTAGGTGTCAATAATTGCTCAGTTTGTTCCTGCTGCTGAAATTCTCACCTTTTCTTAATACAGGCATTCCTGTCCTGGCACCCTTTGCCCCCTTAATCCTCAGCCATAAGATGCTTCCCCCCTCTATCTCCACCTCCACATCACTTCCCCATCATGCTGCCTTCCTCCACCTACCATTGGCTCGTCTTTCTTGCGTGTCATATCCCTATTCCAACTCCGCATCGTAAAGGAGCTGCCTCTGACATTTCTCTTACCTTTGCACCCCTATTATCCTCATTTTCATATGCCCGCAAAACCACCACCAACCACCCCATCCATCCAGGCCTTCTTCCAGCCCCTCTAACTAATCAAATATCCCTCCTTCTCTCACTATGCCACCCTTTCAGAGCCCATTACCTCCCTCCCTATTGTTTCCTTCCAAGAAATATTTCTGTACTTCTTTCTACTCCTCCTGTTGATCTTGGGAGATTTCAAACTTAATGCTGGACCCCTCCCCCAAGTCCTCATCCCAAAAAGGGTCTCCAAATTTTGCAATAAATGCCCTCAGTCTTCTACCCAAGATAAATGCCTTAACAATCTGGCTAACCAAGCACTCACTTGATGTTCGTTATGTAATGGAGTCCTGGCTCTCCTCTTGCACTCCCAAAACCCACATTGCCCTCCCAAACTTTATCAGCGGATCATGGTAAGTGAGGTGGAGGAATGGCCATGAACATCTGCAACTCACTCCACAGCTCAGTCTCCTTCCAAAAATCAGTCCCCAAATCCTATGAGGTCTTCCTTTTTCATCTCTACCTACCTTCCACAGCTCCCATCTACATCAGCACCCTCTATGTTGCCCCCAAACCTGCCCAAGACTACCTTCTCTTGTGCCTCAACTCACTCAAAACCCTCTCCTCTGATGGTGAGCTACTCATTATGGGGGATTTCCTCATTGACTGGCTCTCCTCTTCCTCCTCTTGCACCAGAACTTCCATCGAATCACTAAACGTCTCACAACTGCTAACAGAGCCAATCTGCTACAACCCTCACTCCACCAACCATATCCTGCTCGAATGGATCCTCTCATCTCACCTCCACCGCATATCTAGTTCAGGAGTCCTAAACGATGCTATCAGTGACCACTGTTTCACCTACTGCACCAGAAAGGTGCACCTTCAAAAATCCTCCCCCAAATGCCACAACTATATACATATTGCGCTTCTTTAGTCTTTCTTCATATGGCTTCTGGTGCAGACCCTGTACCATTTTAGTGGCCCTTCTACCTGGACTGCCTCTATGCTGTCTATGTCCTTGCAGAGATGGGGTCTCCAGAACAGCATGTAATACTCCAGATTGGGTTTCACCAACTGTCTGTACAGAGGTATAACAGCTACCTGTTTTCTACTGGTGATGCCTCTCCCTATGTATCCCAGCATTGCCCAGCCCTCCTTACTGCCTTCTCACTTTACTTGCCTACCTTTAGGTAATTTGAATGACTACCCCCAGGTCCCTTTCCATTTTTGTTGTTGTTAGTACCCCCCCTATTGTGTACCCTTCCCGTGGGTTTTTATTTCCCAGGTGCATTACTTTGCACTTCTTTGCATAGAATCTAAGATGCCATAGTTTTGACAATTCCTCCAACCTTGCCAAGTTCATTCCCATCCTTTCCTTCCCCCGTCGTGTATCAACTCTGTTGCAGGAACTTGCAGATCTTTGTGTCGTCTTCAAAGAGGCATACTTTTCCTTCAGTCCCTCTGCAATGTCACCTATCAAGACATTAAGGAGAACGGATCACAGTACAGAACCCTGTGATACATCACTAGTAACCCCCTTTTCTTTGGAGTGGACTCCATTTACTATTACCCTTTGTGTCCTGTGCGTCCTGTTGTCCAGCCAATTGTTCACCCAGGTTACCACCCTGGGACCCGCTCCTAGCCTGGTTAATTTGTTTATGAATCTTTTTTTTTTTTTTGGCACCACCTGTCCCACATTATCAGCCCTACTTCCTGGACCCACTGCCCCTCGTAACTGATCCCCAATTCACCCTGGCTTACCATGCAAGGTGGGACTGCTAAGATGACCTTATTCCACAGAGACAGGTCCAGCTTACCACTGCATCACTGCAACCGGCAGGCTCCCTAGGCTTACCCCCCCCCCAGGTGGGGCCACAGGGCTGGGCCATCCAGCAGAACACAGTCTCAGTCAGGGTCGGACTTGGGGAGCTGCAACACCATGGTCTGCATCATCCCTAGAACAGGCATCATTTTTGGTGGGCGGTAATCCCCTCAGTAGGCAGGATGTTCAGTGATATCAGAGGGATGAACCCAATTTCCATCCCACCTCCCCATGTATCAGGCTCTGGTCACATCAGATCTCCCAGCTTCCACCATTCGTCTGCATTTTTGTGCTGGACCCTCGATCACCCCCCCGAGGAGAGCAATCCATGGGCTGCTCTATCCTCCTCCCAGCCAGTCCTCTGAAGGCCTGAGTTCAGATTCAAACCCGGGTCACTGGTGTCACAGGCAAAAATCCTACCCCTGCGCCAATGGGCCAGCTTATTAATCTTTTTTGTGGGACTGTGTCAAATGCCTTGCTAAAGTTTCAGTAGGTCATGTCCACAGTCCCTCCCTGGTCTACTACTTTGATCACCCAGTCAAAAAAATTGATTAGATTCGTCTGACATGACCTTCATGCTGTGACTCCATGCTGTCTTGGGTCATGTGCCCCGCTGACCTCTAGATACTCAACAATTCCTTCTTTCAGAAATGATTCCATCATTTTCCCTACAACTGAGGTCAAACTTACAGGTCTATAGTTTCCTTTCTCTGCCTTGCTCCCACATTTGTGAAGGGGGATCACATCTGCCCTCTTCCAGTCCTCAGGTACCACCCCATCCTCCCATGATTTGCTAAAGAGGGTAGTTAGTGGTGTCACTAGTTCTCCCCTTAGTTCTTTTAGAATTCTGGAGTAAATCACATCAGGCCCCATGGCTTTGTCCACCTTCAGTTTTAGGAGTTCAGGAGAATCGGAGACCATGTCAGTTGGGCTGCCGGCCACTGAGGTGCATGGAGGGCAGTGCCGGTGGCCCATTCGGTGTCAGGGATGGGTGGGGGGGGCAGAGTGGCAGGGGCACCACCTGACAGGGTGGGGGCAGGAAGTTCCACTAGACACCAGGGATTGTTATTATTGGACCAGTAGCACTAGTCTGGCGGCAATCAGCAGGAGGAGGGGTTCCACTAGGCACCAGTTTTTTATTACTGGGTCTGGAATTGGTGGGGTGGGGGTTTATGCCAGACACAGGAATCTTTGTGTGGGGCCAGTGATGAGTGGAGTGGGGTCCACTAGACACCAAGTTGATGGGGTGGTGTTGGAGATTCACCATGTAACCTCTGCTTGCTTTTCCTTTTTTTTAATAAGTGCAATTTGCACTTAAAAAATCCCAAAGCAAGGAGAAGTCACAATGGTGAATTTTGGACCATTTTCAATCATTATGCAAAGTGCTGCATGGGATAAAATTTGCGACTTCATGGCACATTCACCTGCGGAGTAAAACTTTGCTGCATCTCTATGGATGGCTACCCACTTTTAAATCTGAGATCCTCTCTCCGGCCCCTTTTAAGAGTACCAGGTCTAAGATTGCTCCCCCCAAATGGGTTCCAACACTAGCTGTCTTAGGCATGCCCCCTGTAGGGCATCGATAATGACCATGCTCTTGGATGTGGCTGCAGCAAAGGTGCTCCAGTTAACATCTGGCATATTCAGGTCCCCCATCAACAATAGCTCCCCTTTTTCTGCCATTCTAAGGATGCCTTCTGTCATTTCCTTGTCCATTTCTTCCCCGAGACAGAGGTCTGCATACAACCCCTGTGTAGACTGTGGTGTCATTTCCTGTCTCCAGGGTTACCCACTGTGTCTCATCTCATCTCATCTCATCTCATCTCATCTCCTCTCCTCTCCTCTCCTCTCCTCTCCTCTCCTCTCCTCCCTGTTTACACTCTATTTCTGTTGCTTTGATCCTTTACTTACAGAGCTACTCCTCCTCCTCCTGTTTTACCTTCCCTGTCCCTCCCCTAGATTGTGTACCCTGATATGTTGACATCACAGTCATGGCTGTCTGTGCCATGTTTCTGTGACTGCTACGATATCCAGGCATCCCTCTTCCATCAAGGCCACCAGTTCAGGGAGCTTGTAACCCAGACTATGGGAATTGGTACTCATAACCAACCATTTTTGATGGTCTTACCCCTTTTAGCCCCATCCTTGTCCTTACTGCCTTTGCCTTTTATTCCATTTACCCCATCCTGCTCCCTATAAACTTTCTTGTCTTAGTTTTTACCTCGCTAACTACCCATAACCTACCCTATTCAATCTCCGTAAATGAATCTTGTCCCTCCTCCTATGAGCTTCTTCCAGTCACCCTGGAAATTTCCATCTTTTCTCCTCCTTCTTGTTGCCATGATGAAAAAACTCCCCTTCTGCTCTGCTTGACACCATAGCTCTCTAGTCAGCCAAGCCTCAACAGCCGAGATTCTTATCCTAGGGGGGCTTTAACCTAAACTGGATTTATCCTGCCCTAAAACTCTTCATTGAAAATATTGAGTCTCTCAACCTGAATCAACTAATCAATGAACCTACCAGGTCCAACCCTATCTCTCAGAACCATTTCCTCCTGGATTGGATACTCTCCTCCCATCCCCATTGGGTTGTACCTACTGGCACACTCCCAGATGTCTTTAAAGTCCACCTAGTCATGTACTGTGTATGCAAAACACACTCACCCTGTTCCCCCTATCCTACCCTTCAGTTTGCTAGTACAGCTCATTTAACATTGACACACTTCTCCTTAACCTTCACTCTACAGACTGGTCATTACTATTCTCTGCTCCTGATATCAACTCCACTCTCTCCCTCTTCACATATCTCCTACTTAAAGTTTGGAACACCCATACCACACTCAAAAGGCACAGAGTTAAGCGCTCGCGCCACCCTTGGATCTTGGCTGACATCATACACCTATGGAAATCTTGTTACCTCATCTGGGCCCATTATAAAATCCCTCTCTCCCCTTCTTTCACTCCTGCAGGTCCCTCAGAAAAACCTGCACCAAAGCTATTAGAGCTAGCAAAGCAATGTATTTCAAATCCATGCTACATCAAAATAAAAACTCCCCCTCTAACTTTTGGCATATTCTCTGCTCCCTCTTTGACCCACCATCCATACCCCTTCCCCCCACACTACCATTGATGGATCACCTGTCTCGAACCCAATCTTAGTGGCCTCCCATCTAAACTTCTTTTCACTACATGTGCTCTCCCCTCGAATACCCCCCATATCACCTGCCTCCTCCTCATCCCAGGACTTCTCTTCCCCCTAATTTCCAGTTTTGCAGTATACTATGCCTTTCTCTCACTGAATCCCCAAATGTCCATTGCTGACTGCCTCAACCCCACCTTATATGTATCTCTGCCCCCACCATCTCACTCCCCTTCACCTTGTCCTGAACCTCTCTGTCAAACTTTTCTCAGTCCCCCAGGCTTAAAAAGCTGCAAATGTCATTTCCTTGTACAAAGGCGGAGAACCTTCCACACTGGGTAACTATAGATCCATATCTCTTCTCTCTTCCCTGATCAAACTGCAAGAATCCCTAGTTTTTACTCACTTTACCAACTTCCTAAACTCCTCTGATTTCCTCTCCCCTTTTCAAACTGGTTTTAGGGCTAATCACTTGACTGTCACATTTCTCCTTCATGCTACAAACTCTAGCCTCTCTAGCATGGACAAAGGTCACTTGACTAATGCCATTTTCATTGACCTAGCCAAGGCATTTGATTCTGTCTCCCATCTCCTTCTTCAAAACACATGCAGCTCTGCAGGCCTCTCTACCCCAACTTTAAACTAGTTCAGCCATCAGAACATACCTTTACAGCCACACTCAAAGTTTTCTGGTAGAAGGCATTTTTTCCCCATCCATTCCTGGCTGGTGTCCCCCATGGCTCCATCTTATGCCTTATCCTGTTCTCTGTCTTTCTAAATGACCTCCCCTCAGTCTGCTCATTCTCAAGCATTCAAATGTATGCTGATGATACTGTCCTCTTTGCCTCAGGCCCCTCTTCTCCTGATGAAAAGTCTCAGTTGCAGCCTGATTTTCATTCTGTCCTTTACTCACTCCAGGTCAATCATCTAAAGGTAAATGTCAAGAAAATCATGTAAATGACTGCTGGAACCACTCAAAAATAGGCCATGCTTCCTTCCCCTATCTCATTCTTTACCCTAGATGGTACCATCCCCAAAGAAGTCACCTGTTACAAATACCTGCGTGTCTGTCTGGATAATTGGCTTGATTTCACTACCCAAACAGAGCACATCCACTCAACACTCCGCCCCAAGCTAGGGGCCTTATATAGAAACAAGGACTCCCACCCCCTCTCCATTTGCTGGGAACTCCTTATTAAAATTATCCTTCCCTCCTGTGACTATGCTGATGCTATTTACGGTACTGCCTCCACCACCTCTCTAGCCAGACTCGACCTCCTCTACAAAGCTTTCTGCCAATTGAGCCTAAACGCATATCCAAGTACTGACCATTACTCCTTCTCCCTTCTCCTCCCTCCACCTTTGCTGTCATTTGCCAGCCACTCTCTTTATCTCTAAATTCTGGTTTGGGTCACTCCCCTCCTACCTCACCTCCTCCTCTCTCACCCTCTCCTCTGTCCTATCCTTTTCACTCATGAGACACATGAACCTTCTCTCTCCCTCATCCCACATCCAGCTCAGGGAGATCAGCCTTTCTCTACCACCTTCTCTCTCTGGAATTGCCTCCCACAGACAATGGCCTCCCTTCTATGTCTGAAGTGGGCTCTCTCCCATGCTATACTTCTACTTGCTCCTGTTCCAGATAACCCTGTTTCTTCCCTAATCTGCAGTCTTACTATGATATGTTTGCTCCTTCTTGCCCTTATTCCTACCCCTATTTTCTTTTCAGATTCTACACCCCACCCTTAAATTATTTTTCCTCTGTGCAACCCCATTATGAACTGCCACCATTTTATGTATAATTGATTCTTCGCTTTTGTTTCATGTATTTGTGTTCATTTATTGTAAACAGCGAATGCTATGTTAACTAAAAATGTGTACTCTCTTGGTGGACACTATGTACTGTTAAATGTTTTTGTACTCCCCTATAACCCCTCCCCCCGGGTCACACCAGAAAATGAGCCCTGATTCAGTGTGCCTTTCCTGGTTATCAACCCTTAAATAAATAAATGTGCTGTGCCCCCTCACCAGGCACTCCATGCCTCTGTGAATGGTGCAGAGTGCGGTCATGCCCCCTGAGAAGCCCCTTGACAGTTTGCATGCATAGCTGTGCAAACTGCCAGGGGTCTGGTGTGGAAAGGACATGTTTCCCTTCTATTCCTCCTGGTGGTGGTCCATGGTGCCCCCTATGTGTTGCTCAGGGCACAGGACTGCCTATGTGCTATGGAACCATGGCTTGTAGGCGACCTACACATTAATGCATAGTGAAGATGTAATATTGAAGGTGACAGCATGAACAACAGATTCACTTATTGTCTTTTGTAACAGGAAAAACAGAGATGCACTAAGCTGGGGTTTTGACACTGAGGGGTGCTAGTTTTAAGGAAAAGATAGTAGATTCAAAATATGATACAGAATTATAAATTGCAACAGAAGTGTAGTGTTTACATGGAAATATGCTGTTGTTAAGCAAAGAATGGAGAATGAAGAGACAATGACGAGAATTAAGAAAAGGGAATTATTCTTGACTCTATGTGATTTGAACAATATAAACTTGGCCCTCCCTCTCCCCATCACTCCTTTTATTATATCCCTCTTCCATAGCCTGGCTGCATCCTGGGAGACATACATAATTATCTGCCATACACTTCCTCTTTCTGACATCCTCACCTCACCCTGTGGAACAGCGGCTCAGCCACAAAGATGAGGTTCCCTATAATATACAAGGCTAAATGTGGCCACCAGTGATTCTGAAATGTTAGTGTAAAGGTATGTGATATTATCAAGATATCAAAGATTGGTATTTACTTAGCACATTACAGCTATTTAAGTTATGAAGATTTGAATTAGAGAGAATGAGTAAACACATATATTTTTTTAGTGATTGCAACAGCACAAAAAGTGAAATATCAGTTTATATGTGGTGAAACACATGTCATTTGGACCCATTTAGACATTATTAGGTGAATTCACTAGTATACTTTCTTTTTTTTAATATTTCATTTTTTATTAAGTTTTTAGTCTACAAGAAAACAGAAATTCATAGATAAATACTTTACAGATATGTGACTTAAAACTGAAAAATAAACTAAAGAAGAGAACATTTTTTGTTTCATTGGTACTTGTTATGGAGTACACATAAACATAATCCTATACCTAGATTTCCTAAATGTTGTTATATATACAGGCCGATATAGTCCAAGGGGTTGTGCCTGGTGCAACTGAGTTGCACCAGTGCAACCTCAGAACTGCACCCTGATGCATTATTCAAAAGAGGGAGATGTGCAGCACAAGGATAATGTATGCAGCACATCTCCAGGGGGCATACCCATGCATATGCGGCACATTCCGATATTCAGCCTGGGAGGTGTAGCACATATACTGGCACAATCCTGAGATGCGCCACATAATTGGGCTCAAAGCTGAGCCCATAAATGAAGGCTCAAGTGTAGTCCATCCACCAGTGGCCTGCTGTATTGCAGTGTGCAACACAGCAGCCACTGGACGTGGGTGGCAACTTCCCCCAACACCATGCATAAACACACATGAGGCCCTGGTGGTCCAGTGGTACCCCACTCCCCATCCCATAACAGCAATTGCTGTGGAAATATTATTTTAAGAACCCTAGTGGTCCAGTGATACTCCCTTCCCCATCCCATAATGGTGACCACCATAGAAATATTATTTTAATAAACCTGGTGGTCCAGTGGCACCCTCCTTTTCCACCCTGCATCCCTGATCACTGAGAAATTAATGTATTTAACTTCCCTGGTAGTCTAGTTGTACCCCTTCCCCATCCCGTAACCCTGTTCACCGAGAAATAAATGTATGTAACTTCCCTGGTAGTCAAGTGGTGACTCCCCTCCCCACCCGTAATCCTGCGCGCCGATAAATTGTGCAAATTCACTCCCTGGTAGTCTAGTGGTCCCCCCCACAGGACCCCAAGCCCACCCAGTTCTCTCCCCATCATCATCTGGCAGCAATCCCATGCACATACCTCTGCAGCTGCCTGCTGAATGACAGCTACAGTATCTGCTTCAAGCTCATTGGTCCACACTGTGGAAGTTCATTCACAAAGTTGTGAATGACTATTACAGTATGCACTGCAAGCCTATTGGTCCACAGGGTGGACCAATGAGCTTGCAGCAGATACCAGAGTTCTTAAAATAATATCTCTACAGCAATCACCATTATGGGATGGGGTGGGGGGGTACCACCGGACCACCAGCATTCTTAAAATAATATTTTTACAGTGATTACCATTACAGGATGGAGAGGGGGCTACCACTGGACCACCACTGACAGCAACGCATCCTGTGCAGGGTGCCAGGCCCAGATCACTGGCTAGCCCTGCACAACTCATGCAAATGGGCCTTAATGACATGCAAATGGCCCCATCTGTGCCTTGCATGCATTATGACACTATTTGCATATTGGTGTCTGAATATTAGGAATTTGCACATGGCATATCTCTGATGAGCTGGTGCATTTCCCATTCCTGGTATTCATACCTGTCTGGGGGATGCGCCGGCACACTGTATTTGTGCCGCAGGCATTTTGTGGTATATTCAGATGAGATGCACCATGGCACATCTCCTTTGAACAGATCCCTTTGTTGCTCCAGCGCAACTACTCATGCCATTGCCAGATGAATATCGGGCCCAAAGTGTATATAATCAAAACATCCCATCTCAGAAGCGGGCGGTAAACTGCTACCAAGACTCTCCAAGATGGGAGTGTTTCCATGAAAGTGTCGCTATAGTTACAAAGCAATTTTTTCAGATGTGAATGCATCAAGTAAAACGGAGCATTTATTATATTCAAATTCTTTAACTTTTGGTGAGTTCCATATAGAAACCAGAGAATTTGATGACAGATAAGGACTGCTTGGCTCACCCAGTCTGCTCATTTTATTCTTGACCTATACTGGCGATGCAGACCCTACTTGATCTCAGGCCCTGTAGAGATGGGCAAAAAATTACTGTTAATAAATTACCCATTACAAATACTTAGAAAGGAGATGAATGGAGATGAGGCTGATGGCAGAAGAATTTAATGATTATAACAATAATCACAGCGAGAGATTACAAGTGGTACATCCTTCATTCTTCATTCTTAATTCTTCAAACTAACAGTGTATAGTGGCTTGCTTATATAGTGGAAAACAGTATCATCATTTCCTATGGTTGTCTATGATTGGTCCAAGACAAGTACAAACATCAACTTAAAAGGCAATTCTCTTTTTAGCTAATCTTTGAGTCAGCACAAATGTAGTGATAGTGTAAATTATATTACTATATAAGGATAGTAATAATTATCATTACCAGTTACTAAAGTCTAGGAGGAAGAAATAGATTTGCACTTAGGAATGTGCTTACAAGCACTTTGGTCTGTCCTAATAATAAACACTAGAGATAGTCAAAGGATAATTTGAACTCTATTCTGCGTTCCTATTTTTGCAGACACCTGTTTTCTATTATTTACATGGTCAGTACAAATATCAAAAGACACTTTAACATTACAGCTTGTGGCTCAGTTAAACTTGTAGCTTTACAAGTTTTATATGATCCAGCTTCATAGATCAATATTTGTTACACAAACACATTATGTTTTAGACCAAAATGAGGTTTAGGCTGAAATATTGGGACACACTTCTTTATCCCTTATTACAGGCCCCACTGTGCTTTCCGCTACGATGCCTATGTGCCTAACCCATACATTCTTGAATCTCACAATTGTTTTTGCCACACAACCTCTGCTGGAAATCTGTTCCAGGCTTCCATCACTCTTGCAGTGAAGAAGTACTTCCTCATATCTGTCTTACATTTACCCCTTTCCAGCTTCCTTGAATGTGCTCCTGATGTCACGCATCTCATCCTCTGAAAAATACTCTCCACCTGTACATTATTGACCCCATGAGGTATTTCCAGGTTCTGTCTAGTCATGGGTGTACATACTGAGGTTCTTCAGTTTCTCCTCATAGGGCTTTTGATACAGGCCCTGCACCATTTCAGTTGCCCTCCTCTGGAATGCCTCCATTCTGTCTATGTCATTTCTGAAATGTTGTCTTGGGAACTGGATGCAGTACTCCTGATGGGGTTTAGTATCCACCTCCCTCCCTGCTGAGCTCCTGTTAGCTTTTTGTGACCCCTTTCCATCTCTTTTCACTTTGAACAATGAACAAAGGTATTTGTTCAGAGGCTGCAGCAGAGCACACCTGTCAATGGGACACATTTGGAGGGTGCTCTACACAACTGAGAACCTTAAAAAGAGAATTATTTAAAATCAAAATTCTAAAATTTCAAGGACAGCATTGCAAAGACCTGGTTTTGTTGCACAGCCACATATGTTTTATGATGATGGGGCAATTAAATAAAAGTGCAGGGAGCAGATCCACGAATCAGCCATTAAAAGAGGCGCAGACCAGGGCAGCTGCGCAGATCAGGTCAGGGATAGAGCCACCATGGAAGGCCCTCCAAACCTCCACTCAAGCAATTGATGCCAAAGTAGAGTTGATACTCCAAAGAATGACTGAGCAAGACATTAAGATTGAGACTACCACTAAAACAGCAACCTTGACAGAGACCACAGCTACTGAGCCACTGGCTGCAACAAACAAAACTGTCCAGCTTAAAGACTGAAGGCTCTTGAAAATGTACAGCAGGCTTCCAACATCCAACTCATAGGCTTACCAGAAAACTGTGAGGGGAATGATTTCCTTGTATTCTTGCAAGGATGGTAGCCGGGGTCTTTAAAATTTAATCCTGAACACATGATATCCACTTTGTCCAAATCTTATCATATCTCCTTCCAAAACTGAGCATCAAAGGGATTTGTCTTGGACTGTACTTTTGGTGACTACAAGTGCCGCTGTGAGATCACATCCTATAGACATTGAGGGAGTTGAAGACTTAGAATTTTAATGGCACCATGATACTCATCTTCCCCGAGCTCGCTTATGGTGCAAGAGCAAGAAGGAAAAGATCTGATGCAGTTCAAGCAAAGTTGCAGAGCATGAGAGTGGCATGTTCCTTGCTTATGCCCATCCATCTGAGAATTTCAGTACCGTAGGTATACCTTTCAGTATACTGGTCTATAAGAAGCTGGGAAAAAAGTAGATGCTATTGCCAGGGGGTTTGAGATGACCTAGGCTCAAGAACATTCCTTTTCTGCTAAGGAAATTTGAACTTGGGCTCACTCGACAAACACTGACTTAATGCAAGCAATGTATACCCTCATTACATTATGATCTTTAACCATATTGCATTGGTATGTTACTTTTTTTTCTACATACATTTTTACTTCCTATGTTTCTCCTGGTGCTGGCAGTCACCATATAACCAAACCCTAGCCATGTGACCCAGCTCCCCTGGGACTTTCCTACACCTTTGTTCTCTGCCATAGGACTTATGGTTGTGCCTGGCCACTGGTGTGAAGCTTGCAGGAGGTTGATCATTGTCTTGCTGCCTTATGGGTTTTTTCCTCCTGTTTTTTTTTCCCTGGACTCACAGCACTGCACCCATTAAGGGCCCCATTGGCAGAGCGCCCATCAGTAGGGTGCCAGATAGAAAAATTCACCACCCTTCCCCAAGGTCCATTCTCCCCCAGAGTTAGTATACTTAGAAAGGGGGTAGCGACTTGCTGACTTGGCACCATGATGACCAGTTGCACTGCCCGCAGTGCTCTTAACAGGTGGGACTTACCCACGGACATGCAATGGATGTAATTTCTAAGCTCCACCTTTGTGGAGATGGCCCCAGCATGCAGCATCCAGAACATGGGGTCCATTCCTTTATGTAGTGGCATGCGTGTGCTGACACTCAGCCACCACTGGGAGTCAGGTAAGCAGTGTGGCACACCAACCCCTTCCCTGAGACCTGTCTAGGGAGGCATCCATTGATTTGGGAGAGTCAAATTCGGTGACTCAATATGAATGACTCAATTTGACTGCCTGTCAGATGAGCTACTGGAACGGGATAGTAAGGCATGGTATGAGCTCCAGTGAAAGAGGAAGAATAGCGAGTGAGGAGTAACGCGAACGGTAGAGGAAGCTAGAGGGCAGAAGGATATGAGAGGTGGTTGGGAAGGCTGTTCCCAGTTGACCACTTGGTGCCGTGGCTAGTGTTGCTGCTTGCAATGTGAAAGGACCTGGGTTCAAAGCTCGGTGCGTACATATATATTTTACTGTTTTGTGTGTTTCTTTCTGTCTGCTGATTCCCAGAACTGCTCATCGTGGTCAACTGTCCTCCCCCAAATAACCCCCTCCCAAGTTACCTCCCTACCCCAGTATCAGGCCCCCCTCGGAGTTGATTATCTAAATAAAGGGGGGTGCTGGGGCAAATCCCCCTGCGTGGGGGTGTGAGGTGTGTAGACCCCCAAATATAATGTTAGAAAAAGTGTCCCATACAGTGTGTTCCACCACTCGCTGTTGTTGGGGTTGCTGTACTGCACAGGCATCATGTTTGTTTTCAGCATTGTGCACTCACGGCATTGTACAGCACTTTTCTTTCTTTGCTGTTATGACATGAAACTGTCTACAGACACCCGATCCTTCTCCACCCCACCGGCCTCCTTGTGATCTGTTCTTTCCTGAACCCAGGTTTCCAGTATGGCAGGAAGTAATAACCCAGTGTCTCAGCACTCCATGCCACTGGGCTGGCTCATCGGTAATTACTTGCAGATCTACACAGGTTGATTGCCCATCAGAAACTCTATCCAGAAAGTAATGTGGGCATGTCCACTCACTGTTAATGTTCTGTTTTCCATTTTCTCCTACTTCGTACTTTTATATTATCTAGGAAGTGCAAAGTAATGCACCTGGGAAACAAAAACCTAGGGGAAGAGTACACAATGGTGGGGGTAGTAACAACAACAAAATGGAAAGGGACACAGACATAATCATATCAGATGACCTAAAGGTTAGCAAGCAATGTGAGAAGGCAGTATCGATGGCTGGGTGGATACTGGGATGTATAGGGGGAGGCACCACCAGTAGAAAACAGGAAGTTGTTATCCCTCTGTACAGACAGTTGATGAGACCCCATCTGAAGTAATGTGTCCAGTTCTGGAGGCCACATCTCTGCAAGGGCACAGAGAGGGTGGAGGACACATGAAACGGCCTTCCTGAGGAGGTTGTGGGGTCAACAGTGGGGAAATTCAAGAATACATGGGATAGACATAAGACAATTCTTGAGGGGGGGTAGGAAGAAATAGGCTGTTGTTTAACTAGGATCTGCATCTTATCCAGTAGGGAGGGAAATCGGCAGACTAGGTGGGCCAACCAGTCCTTATCTGTCATCAAAGTCTATGCAAGCAATAATACCCGACAGGGTGGGCGGTATTGGGCAATACCGGACCACCCAGGGGCATAATGAGGGCCAATGTCGCAGGCAGAGGGCCTTATAGCCCCTGGGTGGTCCGGTATTGCCCAATACCGTCCATCCTGGAGGGTATTATTGCGCTTAGAAAATGGGCAACTATATTATAGATATTTGAAAAAAATTATTTCATTGTTAACAGTTTAAAAGTCTTAAATGTTTTATTCATTTTTGTAAAAAAATAGTTCCTCCACCTGCATTACAAGGCCCTTGATCCCACTTGGAGCTTCTGAATGTTTGGTGTTGGTTGTCATGGTTACCCCGAGCCCCCCCCAATACACACACACACACACACCCACACACGCCTTGTAATTGGCAAAACATTTTGCTTTTTTATTTAGTAAGTAATAAACTGGGCCCCTCAATAGAATCCTATTTTGAAACTTCAGTGATGGGTCCGATGAGTGGTGGCAGCAATTTCTGGAGCCGAGCGGGATAGTCTTTCCCTCCTGCATTTTTTTTTTTTTCCGTTCTTGCAGCACACTCCGATGAGCTCTCTGTTTGGGGTACATAATAGGGATCAGGCCGAGGAGCGGTGGCAGCTGTTTCATGAGCCGAAAAGTCTCATAACTGTTGTCACAAATGAAAAGAAATCCTGCCGTCTGCTATGACGAGAAGAAATCCTAATGTCAGCTCACAGTGCACTGCTCCCTTCTCCTGTCGCCCACTGTCACAAACATGCACTGCATCTCCATCTGCGGGAGATACCACGCCCCACTAAATGCCAACCAGCATTCTGTTCTGTTTGTTTCCTTTATTTAAAAAAATCAGTACTCCGTTACCACTTCAGTCTGTACGCTCCTGATCTCTCACTGACACATAAATGCCGGTGTCATGCGAGTACTGTGGTTCAATGACTAGGCAAGTGTTGTCAGGGAACCACAGTACTCGCATTATACTGGCATTTATGTGTCAGTGAGAGATCAGGAGCGTACAGACTGAAGTGGTAACGGAGTACTGATTTTTTAAAATAAAGGAAACAAACCAAACAGAATGCTGGTAGGTATTTAGTGGGGCGTGGTATCTCCCGCAGATGGAGATGCATTGCATGTTTGTGACAGTGGACGACAGAAGGGAGCAGGGCACTGTGAGCTGACATTAGATTTCTTCTCGCCATAGCAGACGGCAGGATTTCTTTTCATTTGTGACAACAGTTATGAGATTTTTTTATTTACAACTGTAAACGGATTGTGAAAATGTGGGATGGAGAGGGATTATCGTGTCTGCCGTTACTGTGGTTGGGGTAGGTGTGATTTTTTTTTTTGCAGCTATTGCTGGCTCAGAGTTGTGCTATCGAGTATCAGGGCAGTACCTGGCATGGGACAAGGGGATACTAAAAAGAAAGGGGGGAATCTATTAATTTGTACTTAATTTGCCTTTGGTTGGGACAGGCAGATGTCACTGAAGTAGGGAGCATTGGGTGACCAGTATCTGTATCTAAGTGAAAGAAAGAAATGGCGGCAATTTCATTTTCAAATTACATGGTTTCAGCCAATTAAGAAGCAGGGTGGGAAGTAAGATATTTCAGTGGGTGAAGGGGCACTGTAGGCTGGTACTTTCTATTTCCTGGGCATCTATTGAAAGTTAATGTACCCCTCTTGCAAGGGTACTAGCCAATCAGATGCCAGGAAATAAAAAGCCAATTTTCTAAGTTTCTATATTTCTATGTTGACAGTTTGGGGTGGATGACTGTGCTTTCTGTAATGGCAGTTGCCACGTAGAGAAGTGTGCAGTAAATCTTCCCCTAGGGTGGGAAACAGACAATTGTGATTGCAGTATGGTTCATTAGTAACCCTGATAACATCCCTCTGACTATAAATGTGGTAATTTGCTTTGGCTATCACTCCTCCTTTCATATCTGGGACTTTCACTTTTTTAACATTCATAAATGGGGGCAACTATTTTGCTAAACCTTATCTCTAAATGTGTATTGCTGCAAGGCTCAGCTCATCACTTAGGTTTTCTGTTTTCAAATAAAAAAATCTTATTAACTGTTTTTTGGTTGTGTTAGGGTATTTTTCTTCTAAATGCTACAAATACCAAGGATTTAATGTGTTTAGTAATGGGGTCATATCAACACAAACTGTTGTGTAATATATGTTTATAATGGGCTTTTTCAGCTGACCACTAAATGTCTTGCCATTGTAGCTGTATCATGGACTATATATGGACATTACTGGACTGTAGAATTACCCCAATATCCAAAAACCAGACTGCACAGATTTTTATTTTATTGATACACAGGATATTTCCTTTAGCTCTGTGATGTCTTGCATGATTATTCATTTTTTATTATATTTTATTTTTATTTTAGTCTTTGGTAACCTGGTAAGGCCCACTAGGCACAAGTGTCTGTTTTCAGGGGTGACCTGGGAGCACTGGGTGGTTAAGTGACTTGTTCAGAGTCACACAGTATGCAAGTGGAGGTTGTGAGAATCAAACTCAGGTCTGGTCTGCTGGATGTACCAAGCTTGTTCACATCTCGTTCCTCTAACATCTAGACTATACTGCCAGCCCAGATTATATTGTATGTTGTTGTTTTATTATAAAACAATAAAATATAAATTAAAAAAAAAACATTAGTTCAGGATATCCACATTTTTGTGGCCCCTTTCCGCACAGACCCCCTTCCCTTTTTAACCTTAGTCCCTCTCCTGAGCTTCCTCTTTTTACTTATATATACCAAAAAAATGTTTTCCCCCTTTTAGTTTGTGCCTCTGCGCTTCTTACTGCTTTCCCTGCTCCAGTCTGTTTCCCCTAATACACCTGCCTATCCTCCTCCCTCTGCATCTCCTTATACCTTTTGAATGCAACCCTTTCAGCTTGTACCTTTTAGGCTGCCTCTTACAGAGGTCTTTTTTCTTTTTGCTTTTGCTTTCTTGCTTGATGCAGAGGCTTTTTGCTTTTACTATGCCCCCTTTTAACTTTGTCCTCTGTTCCTCCAGTACACCCCAGTAATCCCCCTGCCAAGTCATCTTTGAGGCATTCACCCATCTTTTTGAGCTGCTCCCCTATAGTCCAGGATCCTTGCCATTTTGTGGTTCGATTATATAGCTGTTCTTATGTAACCCCTAGGCAGCACTATCTCTAAGGTCACTATCCCTGCCTATATGTCTGACAACAGGATGAGAGGCATGGGCTCAGTGTTAACACTTACCAGGGTTTCCCTGCACTCAGTAATCATAATATTTTGGTGCCTTCACCCAGAGTAACTTATGTGTGAGTATCTACTTAGCATGGTATAACCCTCTGGTAAGAGTGGGGCAAATCAGAATGGTGCATGGCCAGTCATGAGCTTTGAAACACTCTGACCCAGCTCGGGTCATTTACCATATACACACTGGCTATGACCTTGAAGGGATGGGTGCACAGGCACAACATGGTACTCTCATGCAAATCAACATGACAACACTAAATAACCATGGATTTATTATCTCTGCAGGACATCTGCCTTGCAGTGGGCATTACTGGAGCCCTGAGAGACACTTAAGGTAAGCTACAAATTGGGAGGGGGTGACACTCTCCCCTGCCTAGAAAAACTTGGTGTCCAAGAAAAGTTTATACACCATTAACACTGTTACTTAGTGAAATACTATTTTTTCTATATACAGGTTGCAACAATATACAGCTATATAGATAACTGTGCAGTTTCATTATCAATATTCATAATAAAGCATGCTTTACTTGTAACTAGTATTTCTATATACAATGGTATTACTTAGACAATTGCATTTTCATTCCAACATTTTAGCTTTCATTTTCTTAATATCTCAGTTAGTTATATTCATTACACTTGTCTTTACCACTGTTTGTACACAAACCTACATGGCTGACAATCTGAACTTGTCAGCTAACTCTGGGATTTCTACAAAATGACACTGGGTATATTTGTTGGAGGGTTTATCACTAACTTAGAAGATGCAGTGTAGCCTATCTTTGGAAGGGAGTTAGCTGAAATGTACACCCCTTTATTGGCTACATTCATAGGAAGGTCTACAGGCTTTCCTGGAGAATCATACATAAGGCATACTACAGATTTAACAGCTCTTTTAGATCTTCTAGGTAGTGAGGGCACAGGCACAGCCCTTTCAACATCTACATTTGGGTTAATCAGTCCTGTCTTACTGTCCAGCAACAAGACAGCTTCTGATGAAAGAGGCACTTCTGCACTCTTTGATTGTTCAGAGTTGGAAGTATTATTTGCATTTGTAGTAGCACTTGAATTTGCTTGTTCTATAGATTGGTCCACCAGTGAGGGGTATTTCAATAACATTTGAATCATTTAACATACTGCTAGCATTTTCAGAATTAACAATACTGGTCAACATGTGGTAGGGTTCACTAGGCTCAGATATTTCAGCCTCAAATGAAGATTCACCATTTTTTTATTTTAGCAGAGGCAATTACGGGAAGTATATGACTTAGGATGCCTTTCTGCAATTAGTCTACTGACCACCCTTTCTAAATCCTTTTTAGATCTGCACTCTTTCCTTATGTGCTCATCTTTTCTGCAATGGTAGTAGAACGCACCGCGTTCAGATAGTTTAAGTTGATATGCTGCACATGAGTTGGCTTAGGCTTGTGTTTGTGGGGTCATACCAGGTGGGTGGCTAAAAATTGTGACAGAACAATGAGAGCAGAAGGCCTGGACTGAATCTCTCCTTTCCCTTGCCAAATGGGGGGTGATGCCAGGTGCTTTAAAGACTTTTGTAGCACATCACACAATCTAATTAACTGGGCCTCCAGCCTGTTTAACAAGTCCCTCATTGGCGGGGAGACACCAACAACCTCCTCAGACACTGTTGGCTGCACAGTACATTTATGTACTCTGAAGCGTCTGATCCTTTTCAGAGACAATTTCCTGGCTAGAGATGGAGGAACTGGAGGTCTCATCAACCCAATGGTCAATCCACTCCTGTCTTTGTTCAGCTTTTTGCACTTCCTGCATTAGAGAAATGTAGGCGAGTGGATCATCTATATGGTCTCGCAGCCGCGGCCGAAGAAACGAGAAAATGGGGTCTTCAACAGATGGTATGACTTGATCCAGCCTTACCCAGTTTAACTCATGGATAGCCACACCTCTCCTTTTAAATATCCTTAACAAGGCCTTTTCCAACCTCAAATAGGCAGATAACAATTCCCCTTTCTGCTGCCGAGTAGACTTGAACTACCAGATTAACTGGTCAACATCCTTGGGGTATCAAAGATAGTGGCCGATGCATCTAAATATTGGTGTGAGACAGCATTGGATTCAGTGAACCTAGATGCCTGAATTGTGTCCAAAGCAGGACCTCATAGGCTTGCTATAATATCCTGCCTTTTCTGAATGTCTGTACCTTGCCATTCAGTCACCAGTAAGGTGGCATATCCTTTCCATGTTCCCAACCACCTCCCCCCCATGAGGCATTGGTGTAACCCTGCAAAACACTCAATCCATTTCTTTAGTGCAACCCTTAAAAGTTTTATTTGCAATTTTTTGTTTTGCCCACTAGGCGCACTAATCCCAGTGGTGCCTCCACATTTAACCCCAGGCAGAGCAATCTCTAGGGTCACTACCCTTGTCTATACTTCTGACAACAGGTTGAGGGGCCTGAGTTCAATGTTAACAATTACCAGGGTTTCCATGCCCTCAGTAATCACAATATTTTGGTGTCTCCACATAGAGCAGTTTATGTGGGGGTATTTACCTAACGTGGTATAGCCCTCTGGGAAGCTATAACCATACACAAGCACACCTAGTGACCAAGTACCTTGCAATGGGAAATGGCCCATTACAACAGTTGACACACAGTTGGCAATAAACATTAACAGTATGCACACACCGCTTGTACTTACTACCAGAGTCTGGTCTTCTGCAAACACCCTGGAACCCCCTGTAAAACAGTATTCAAAACAAGTATGCACTTTGAAATATGTTTTCCCCCAGACACATTAAACTTGACCCAGACAACAAGATATTCGTGAGGTAATATAACAGTGAAATAAACCAAATGATTTACTAAGGTGGGTGCTGAACAAGGAAAGGGATAGATCTAGATGAATGATTATTATACTGGATTTAAACCAGGGCACTTTGCATGCATTCAGTCCCACTGTACAGTCTTGAAGCTACTGGGTACCCAAACTGTTGATTGCTAGTCTCAACGTTGCCCAGGGTTGCAGCTGTTGTGGGGCCCTTGGTGAAAAGAAAGGCAGTTAAACATGCAATAACAAGGACCTTGACTATTTGTATCCTTGACCAGTTGGCCTAGCCCTCTGTAACCCAGTAACACACTGAAGCGATCGGATGGTATCACAAAATGATCCAAAGAACTGTTGCAGGGAGCTACCCTGAAGTTACTCACAACACCAGTTGACAGATGATGGCTTGGTCAAGCTGCACTACTCCGAGTCCAGGAGCTAACTGCCTCAGTTTAAAGTTAGTTTTTGGATTAGTCCATTTTACTGCTATCAGGTAGTCCAATGCTGGAAATAGTATCAGGGAAGAAGTCAGGCCCTTCCCTGCCAGTTCTCCTCAGCTCATTTCCTGGAACTACCTCTTAGTGGCTTGTGCTGCTTACTCCTCCACTCTAGAAGCAGCTGAAACCTTTTTTCTACCAGTTCTTGAACTAGTCCATTTTTTTCTGGATTCTGGTTGGCTAGCAAAGCTGTCAATCACAGTTCTGGTGCTCCCATTTGTCAGTTTAGGTGCCAACCTGTAAAACTACAAGAACTACAGCTTTTCCCATGAGGCACCTAAACTAAGGACTCCCCTGTATCCCAGTTGGTTAAAATTTCTGGAAGTCCTGGACCAAACATTGGTCCAAATTCCTGGAAGTCTTGGGCCAAACATGGTGGTTCCCATTAGGTGGAATAAGCTGCAGGAAGGCAGTTTAAAATGATCTCTCTAATTTAAATATAACAACAAATTAGGAGTAAATATTTACAGTACTAGTTAGAGCTCCCTCTGCTTTGCTATCTATCGACCACAGAGTGGGACAAATCAGGATGACACCTGGCTGGTCGTGAGCTTTGAAGCAGTCTGACCCAGCCCAGGTCATTTACTGTAAACACACTATGTCCTTAAAGGGTTAGGAGCAGAGGCACAACATGGCACTCTCACACAGATCAACAGGACAACACCAAATAACCATGGATTTATCTCTGCAGGATGTTTGCCTGGCAGTGGGTATTACTGGAGTCCTGGGCGACACTTAAGTTAAGTCCCAAATCGGTGGGGGAGAGCGACACTTACACTGGTCCCCAGGTGGCCTCCCATCTTGACAGCTGCAACACTGTCCCTGTTAGTGAGTACCAAGTTGAGCATCGCCCCATCATGAGTGGGTTTGCTGACTAGCTGCCTGAGGAATGTCCCCTGTAGAGAGTCCAGGATATACCTACTTTTGCTGAAACTGCAGCTGGGAGACTCTAATCTACATCAGGCAGATTGAAGGGGTGGCAGTTTCGACCTCCCCTTAGCTAGTTTAAATGTTTATTGAAGTAACATATACATCATCTACTGAGGACTGCAGTTTCCTTTCTGACATTTACTAATGAAAATGCATTAATTCATGTTTTTAAGACACACAGAGCATATAATTCTGTAGGTAAGTCTGTAACTTACAGTGCTGTGTTTTTTTTTTTTTAGTTTTAATGAAAAGCCCTATTTATTTATTTAAGTTCTTGGATTACACTACCTTTGAGCTAACAGCTCATTTACAGAGGTTCCATATCAAAAAATAACATAGATAAATAATAAAAAGCTGGAAGCATGGTTCAGAAGTGTCTAACAAAAGTAGGTGAATTATGCAATTATAACAAACAACAATGAATCAACCAAAGTTGACACTGTCGAGCTGAAGGTAGGTAGAAAAAGGGAGGTAGGCTGGGTAGTGAGGCAAGAAGGGGGGTTAAGAAGTGGTACGGGGGGGTGGGTAGGTGGGATGGGTCAATTGGAAGAGATTGTAGGTAGGCCGGGGAGTATAGTTAGGGATGGCAATCACAGCTACATAGTGTGGTAAGGTGTTGACATAGCTTTCTGCTGAATACTCTCAGCTTAGGTTTAGTCATAATGTTATTGGGGAGGTCATTTAGTCAGCTAGGCATGCGGTTGCCAAAGGACCACTGCACTTGCATAGTCCAGCAGAAGGGAACTTGTAGAGACTATCTGGACATGCCTCATGTCCAATAAGGATTGGTTGCAGGATTGAGGAGGATCTGGATGGCTGGGGGGGTTAAGCCTAGGCATACTTTCTCACCTAGCCAGCAGACATGGTATTTCATCACCTTTCAGGTGCAGCCAGTTGGTGTGCGCATACAAGTTGCAAGTGTGGGTAAGTCTGTGCACTCCAGTTATGAGCCTACAGGATTTATTTAGGGTTATGTTGATCCTTTTTAGGGTCATGTTAGTGGCTGTGCAACACACCACCAATCCATAGTTGATAACGGAAATGACTGAACTACTGACTGCAAGCCAAAGCGCATCTGAGGTCATGCACTGTATGTGCTTTTTGTAGAGGCCAATCCTTGTGTTACTTGCCTTTACAACTGGGTCCACATGGTTGGCATAATATAGGGAGCAGTTGAGGGTTACCCCCTAGACATATGAATGCATACATCTGCTCTAGCAGGGAGTTACAGTTGCTCTGGATTGTTAATTCATGCACTTTATTTTATATATTACATTTTGTTAACTGGTTGGGTTCACTAGGCATAGGAATGCCCGTTTTCAGACATGACCTGAGAGGTTACATCATACAAAGAGCAGACAAAACAAATACAGCAATAATAATATAAAAAATATAGCAAATAGCAGTCAACCAAAAAATACAGCTGTGAATTGGACAAATCAATCCAAACATTGAAACAGAGAAATATAAAGTAGAAAGGATAAAACATTTAGCAAGCCAAACATAACAATAGAAGAGTTACTTAAGCAGGGTGGCGTTACAATTCTTGTTGGATGGGCAACAGGTAAAGACAACCAGAGTAACAAAAATACAGCAGTTAGTGCAAAAGGTTGACAAAAAATAAATGTAAGGTACAGTAGACCAACAGATCAAGTTAACAGATGCTCAAAATAAGTGCTAGTCAAAAGAAGAGACACAGTAATAGTAAAAAAGGAAACAAAGGGACTATAGAACAGGGAGAGAGAGAGAGAGAGGATCAAGGGACAGGGTATGAAAAAGAGAAGAAGGGGGGGTGAAGGGGTGACACAGAGTGAGTAGATAACGGGTAACCTTTAGGAGTGGATATGAGACTGGGAGATAGATGGAGGGAGGGGACTAAGGTGGGTTGAAACATGTGCAGGTAGTGGATTTAGTTAGGAAAGTTCTGTGTTCCTTTTTGAAGAGGGCATGGATAGATGTACACCGTATCCTATGGGGAAGGGAGTTCCAGTATTTAGGGGCAGTGTGGAAAAAATTACACAAACTTTTTGAGGTATTACAATGAGAGATATGTGGGGTGTTGGTAACCTGTGAGGTGGGCGCATGAAGAAGGGCACTGTCCGTTATGGTGACTCCTTCCTGGTGCAATCCCTCATGGTGATGGGGAGGGTAGGGCGACCTGATGAGGCTGTGGATAAATTGGACAACAGGATGTCACTATACATACGTGTGTGGGGGGTGGGAGCAAGCATGGCAAGCGTGGGCCAGGAGGGGTGGAGAGGCTTTAGGGGTGGTGCTGCCATGGATGGCCGAGCTGCATCGGGGGTTGGCGAGTGGATACAGTGGGAGAGGTACTGGGTTCAGCTGCTGGTGCAATTTGTGCACCCAGCCAAAACACAACACTTTCACCCCCCACCCCCATACAACCCTGGAAAAAGAGAATCCTTAAGTAGGGGAGTGTGGGGTGTATCCCCATGAGGGGGTAAGGAGGGCCACAGCCCCCTCACAGAAAGCAGTAATATAGTGTTCACCGTTATCACATAAACCCGGGGGGGAGGTTTAATCGGCAGACCTAGGGCCATTGGAAGAAAACTGAGGCATCAGTAGAGAGGCCAGGGGCACAGGTGTGCCGGACCTTATAATATGATCAGTCTGGGAGCCAAGGACAAGCAGATGGTGAGTGGATGGAGAGGGGCAGTTCAGATCAGTGTAGAGTTGACAATGATGTTTGTATCTTGAGGATGCAGAGGCGTACGGATAGACGTTATGGCAAGTTGCATCCCATTTGTGAAGGGCAGTTTTGGATGCACTGACATATGCAACAGCAGCATAACTGAATGACAGAAGCAAGATGCCTCGAGCAATGGCCAGCCTAACTGAGGGTGTTAGAACACAACTGGTTTTATACGTGATCCTATATTTTGCATTAATTGATTTGCAGGTGGCTAGGATATGCTGGTCAAGGTCAAGGGATCTATCCAATAGAACCCCAATATATTTATGAACATACGAACATACAAAATTGCCGGCAGAAAAAGGCTCATAGATCCAGCAAGTCTTCCCGATTGTGCAGCTCTTAGCTTCAAACTACTACACCTGCCCCAGTCCCACCCAAACCCCTCCCTTACTTCCCTTTCCTGGTCTTTTCCCTTTGTGTTCTTGTCTGTAGTAATCCTGCCCTTGACTCTATCCCAACCTCACTTATAGCTATCCACTATCTTCAGTTTGAATAACTCCTCCAGCAGTGCTTTCCATCTTGCCACCACTTTCTCTGTAAAGTAGTGCCTCCTCATCTCCATCCTGAACCTTCCCCCTTCCAACTTCAGACCATGCCCCCTAGTGGCCTTTCCACCCTTTAAGCAGAACAATCCTCCCTCTCTGACTTTGTTTATGCCTTTCAAGTACTTAAAGGTCTCTATCATGATAGGAAGCAGGAAATTTCAGGCCTCCCCCCACAAAACATGGCAGGTAGTAAGGTAAACACTGAGGTACAGAGCTTGACAGAGGGCAGGACAGGGGAAAATGGAAAAATAGACAAAGGCAAGAAGGGTGGGGGGAGGAAAATGTCAACATTAAATGGAGTGCAGTGAGTACCAATGCCCATAGTCTGGGAAACAAGCTTCCTGTGCTAGTAGCCCTGATGGAAGAGGAACACTTGGATATTGTGGCAGTCACGGAATCATGGTACACAGACAACCATGACTGGGATGTCAGCATACCAGTGTACACAATCTATAGGAGGGACAGGGAGGGTAAAAGAAGAGGTGGGGTAGCTCTCTACATAAGGGAAGGGATCAGAGCTACAGAACTGAAAGGTAAAGGGGAGAGCAAGAGGCACTGTGGGTCACCTTGGAGACAGGGAGTGGCACCACAATCCGCACAGGGGTTGTATACAGACCCCCGTCTCAGGGGAGGAAATGGATAAGAAAATGATAGAAGACATTCTCAGAATGGCTGAAAATGAGGAGATATTGTTGATGGGGGACACTAATATATCAGATGTTAACTGGATGACATATACTGCAGCAACATCCAAGAGCAGGGTCATTCTCGATGTCCTACAGGGGGGCATGCCTTAGACAGCTAGTACTGGAACCCACTCAGAAGGAAGCAATATTAGACCTGGATCTCTCAAATGGGGGCAGTGAGAGGATCACAGATTTGGAAGTGGGTAGCTATCTGGGAACAAGCAACACCCACACAGTGTGGCTCACAATAAGCACAACCTCGGAGACAAGCCATACAAAAACAAGGATACTGGACTTTAGAAGGGCTGACTTTGGCAAAATGGGTGAATACCTAAGGAATGCACTAGCAAATGGCGAGAAAGGAAGGGAGGAAGAACAATGGAGAAAAATCAAAACTGCCTTCATGGAGGCAACAAGCCTTTGTGTGAAACAAAGAAAAAAAAAACAGAGTAAAAAAACCCTATGGTTCTCAAAAGAGGTGGCAGGGAAAAAAAAGAAGGAAGAAAAGGACAACATTCAAGAAGTATAAGAAATCACAGAAGGAGCAGGACAGGGCACTGTATCAGTTAAAGCAGAAGGAAATGTGGAAGGGAGTCAGGATATCAGAGGCCCAAACTGAGGAAAAGATAACCAACTCAGAAACGGGGATGAAACCTTTTATAGGTACCTTAGGGAGCAAAGAAAGGTCAAGGGAGGGATAGTGAAGATTAATAAAGGGGAGGGGAGGTGGGCAGAGGAAGACAGTGAAAAGGAAGGGATAGTGAATGAATACTTTTGCTCAGTATTTACAAAAGATGAAGAAGAGAAGTTACCTAAACCAGACAATAGAAGCACTCTGGGTAGGGGTGTTGACACCAGTCCATTTACAGAAGAAAGGGTCCTGAAAGAACTCCTAAAACTCAAGGTGGACAAAGCAATGGGGCCTGATGGGATTCACCCCAGACTCCTAAAAGAACTAAGGGGGGATCTAGTGACACCACTGACCACCCTTTTTAACAATTCATGGGATGATGGAGTGGTACCTGAGGACTGGATGAAGGTGGATGTGATTCCCTTTCACAAAAGTTGGAGCAAGGCAGAAGCAGAAAACTGCAGATCTGTTAGTTTGACCTCAGTAGTAGGGAAATGATGGAATCACTTCTGAAAGAAAGAATTGTTGAGTGCCTAGAGACCAGCAGGGCACTGGACCCAAGGCAGCATGGATTCACAGCAGGAAGGTCATGTCAGACAATTTTTATTTTTGAAAATCAGCTTTATTCAAGCATTATACCACCACCACATTAGACCTTAAGATACACACATTTGATCAAAATTTCTTCTACTGTGTTACATATTCAATAATTATCATGCATCTGTATCAGCACTGTGTTCCAGTCTCTTTATAATGTCCAGTTTATGCTAATGATACACCAACAGTCCAACTGATCAACCCCCTAATGAGTTAATTAAACCTAAACAATAAATCAACTGTTGTCGCTCTGTGCCTGGAAAGAGAATCATAATTATTATTACATTCTAATAATTCTTCACCTGTTTCTAAAAAGGGAAGAGGGGAGGGCCATGGACAAAAACATGTATTTCACCCTTATATTATATCCAAGGGAAGTGTGTCATACCCTCAAGGATTTGAAGCACCAATGGAATCTATAGATTCTTAGGTCATGACCTGAAAATACCAAGTGATATTATGATATTATATTATGTGGGGCCTCTCCTGGTGGATGATTCCCCTCTAGATGGTGTGTACCAAACTGTCAAAAGGCCTCATCTCTCGGAGTCATATTATTATTTGAGAAGTCCTGAGCCATTACCTCCTATCCCACCCATGGACTCCACACCTCCATGAATCTCTCTTGCCTGAGGTTTAACTTGGCAGTCATCCTCTCCAATTCACAGATCTGACTGGTTCTATCAAACCAGTTCTGGAAGGAAGGTGGGACAGGTTTTACCCATTGGGAGGTCACACATTTCAAAGCTACAGCAATAAGAATTAAAGCTAGTTCCCTATGAAGTGAGGGGAGTCGAATAATTGTAGGGAGACCTAACACCCATTCTGTGAATTCGTCTGGAATATCTGACTGTACAGCCTGCCTTATTGCAGTCTGCACTCTGAATCAAAATCCCCTTAAGGCCGGGCAAGCTCCAAAAATATAGTAGTGGGACCCAATATTTCCACAATTATGCCAGCAGTCAGCTGAGTAGGTGCTATAAAAATGCTTAGTAATAGTGGGGTTGCGGAAAAAGCAAATTAACACCTTCCAAAAGGATTCTCTCCACCCAGGGGAGGAGGTGGTCACTCTCCATCCCACCCTCAGGCGTTTATCCCAATTTTCAGTTGTACTGTTACTTTGGGACTTCCTTTCCCAGTTCTCCTTTATATGCAATAAAGGAATCTCCTCTGACATTTCTATTCTGCTATACAGACTCGAGATCAATTTTGCTTTGACAGAGCCTAATGCGATGTCCCATATAAACCATTCTGTTCTTTCTGTTAACCCACGGCTGCCCCTGTTGGTCCTGCACCCATCATACACTACCATCTCTCATCTTCTCCTGCCTTTCCTCAACTGCCCCCCTTCCCCTCCACCACCCTTTGTCCTCCTCCACCCTCTGATGATGCTTTACCTGGCTGCAACTATATACACTACCACAGACGGGGAGTCCCCCTGACTGAACTGTAACTTGATTAATAACATTGTACCGCACTTAAGTAATGCTACATTAATATATTCTTCCGCTAGTGAGGCCCTTCTCACCTCTCTGGTTGTACCCGCTTACAGTTGTAACTGCACTTTTACTGACTTGTTTAATGTTCTTTCTGTTTCCGCTGTCTAATGTCTGTAAATGTATTGTATTCTCTGTTGATTTGGAGCCTTTGTAAATGAGCCATGGGCTCAAAGGTATTACTCCAAAACTGAAATAAACAAAATTAGGGATCTGTACTGCTGCCAGACATGTAACTTGCTGACAAACTATTGCCCGACATCGAATTCACAACTGGGTTATTTTGCCGACAAATACTATCCCTTTTTAACAAGTTGCCCAACAGACAACACCTCATACTACAAAACTTTTGAAGCATTATTAGAGTTCACTATCATGGCTGTAGATTGTAGCCCTATTTTTTAATGCATAAAGACTCTGCCCATTTCAGCATTCAGAGGAGACTTAAAATAAGTCCATGGAGAGTGAGAACAATCATCTGCAAACTGTCAACCACTTCCAATACTCGGACTCTCACTCCCTGACTGTACACGCCAGTCAGATCTCCATTCAGGCACTGTCCCATTTGTGGTCGATACGAGAACAGAGAAAGGCTTTGGAGCAGTTTGGCAATACTGGTACTGCTCTGAAGCAACATTTTAAAATATTAAGACTTTCATGTGCCCTGGATAGTGCTACTCACACTTTGTAAGATAACCCCCCAAATGACAGCAGAGCCTGGAGTGCATCTCACACTCAAAGTAATCTTGATTAAAAAAATAGATTGTTACTTTGGAGCAGTACCAGTATTGCCAAACTGCTCCAAAGTCTTCCCTGGTGCCCTGCTAGTTTACAAAGGCTTTTTACTCCATAAAAAAGAGAACAGTTTAATGAATGAATGAAAGGGAGCAAAGGAGCAGAGAAAGAGGGTCCCATTCATGTCCCCAGCCACTGAAAGTGGCAAATACAAAATGGAAGTTGGGGGGACTGAGTGAACACTACAGGCAGTCCTGTCAAATAAAGTCCATTAATGTTCACAGAGACAAAGGAGATCCTGTATATTGGAAAAGCACCCCGACTATGTTTGAAAAAGGTCTGTTTGAGAAATAAAATTGATGTCAGTACTGAGCGAAGCTTGAAATTATCTTTCTTGTGGGAACTGGGAGCTGCAGTGCAAAATTATGAATGAAAGGTGTAATTTAGCAGGAGACACTGCGAGCAGAGAAATTATATAATTCGCATAGTGTCCCCAAGAAATAAAGAGCCACAGCCTGAATAAACAGACCCATAAAGTACAGACAAGGGCTGCCGGAGTGAGAAAAATGGAGAGAAGTGTGTTTAATACTGGTCGGGCAAATGATTCTGTCGGTAAATTATACCAAATGGGCATTCAGTTTTCAGGAACTTACAGTCAGGAGGACAACCATCGGGCAGTCATACCATACCCTAAAGAAATAAATAAAAAAACTCCTCCCACAAATTCTTTTGCTGGGACATTGCCTTTTCATTGTCTCCCTGCTTAATAAAATGCTAACTTGCAGGTATCTAAGAAATTCAGCACTGGACAAGTGATACTTATCTCTGATTTGCTGAAAAAACTGATATACTCCCTCCTCTAAAAACTGGGAGAATTTACTAAGACCTTTAATTTCTCATACCGCATAGCCTGAATCTAGTCTGGGGTCAAAAGGTCAGGGTGGAATCTTATAAGAGACAAAGGTCCTAATTTTGTCTTCGACCTCATCTTGATCATTACTTGATGTAAGGTCTGCATCAAATGCCTCACCATTGGGTTATGTACCTGTTCCAAGATGTCAGAAGGCACTTCTGAGAAGAACCATGAAAACAGCTGTAGTGGTAACGTATTTCCTTCCTCAATCTCATACCACCCTGAAACTACTCTCCACCCTGTCCAAGTGCATACTGGTACCATTTGACATACCAGGTACTAGTGATATAAATCAGGAAGTCCCTGGCCCCGTCTAGATCTGTGTAGTTAAAGGGTTCTTTTTGCCACTCTAGATCTCTTGCTTCCCCATACAAACTTATGTAGACCTCATCTGATTTTATGCCAAAAGGTGTCTGGTATTGGAATGGGCAGTGTGGAAAACAAAAATAGAAATCTAGGTAATGGGTTCATTTTGATTGACTCTATACGACCAGCTAATGCTAATGGTAGTATAGACCATCTGATCATATCCTTCTGCACAGAAAAGTAGAATTTGATGGCAGATAAGGACCGCTTGGCCCACCTAGTCTGCCCATTTCCCTACCTAATGGATAAGCTGCAGATCCTAGTTAACCAACAGCCTACTTCCTCCTACCCCCCACTAGATTTGCCTTATGTCTGTCGCATGCATTCTTGAATTCCCCCACTGTTTTTGACTCGACTACCTCCTCAGGAAGGCTGTTCCATGTATCCACAACCCTCTTGGTGAACAAATATTTCCTCACATTACCTCTGAACCATTCCCACTCTATCTTCAAATTGTGCCCCCTTGTTTTTGCACATCTCTTTTTCTGAAAGATGCTACTCTCTTGGACTTTGTTGATTCCTGTGAGGTATTTGAAAGTTTCTCCCTCTTTTCCTCGAGTCTATACATCTTTAGTTCCTTTAGTCTTTCTTCATATTCTTCTGATGCAGACCCTGCATCATTTTGGTTGCCCTACTCTGGACAGCCTCCACCCTGTCTATGTCTTTGTGGAGATGGGGTCTCCAGAACTGTACACAGTACTCCAGATGTGGTCTTACCAACTGTCTGTACAGAGGGCCAACAACTTCCTGTTTTCTACTGGTGATGCCTCTCCCTATGCATCCTAGTATCCCCCAGCCCTCCTTACTGCCTTCTCACATTGCTGGCCCACCTTTAGATCATCTGATATGACTACCCCCAGGTCTCTATCCATTTTTGTTGTTGTCAGTATCTCATCCCCTATTGCGTATTCTTCCCCTGGGTTTTTGTTTCCCAGGTGCATTACTTTGCACTTCTTTGCATTGAATCTGAGCTGTCATGCATTTGACCATTCCTCCAACCTTGCCAAGTCCCTTTTCATCCTTTCCACCCCACCTTGTGTATCAACACTGCTGCAGATCTTTGTGCGTCATCTGCAAAGAGACATACTTTCCCTTCCAGTCCCTCTGCAATGTCACTTATAAAGTCATTAAAAAGGACCAGCCCCAGTACTGAACCCTGCGGTGCCCCACTAGTAACCCTCCTTTTTTCACCGTGGACTCCATTTACTATTTCTCACTGTGTCCTGTTGTCCAACCAGTGTTTTACCCAGGCTACGACCCTAGGACCCACTCCCAGGCTGGCTAGTTTGTTTATTAATCTTCTGTGTGGGACTATGTCAAATGCCTTTCTGAGGTCTAGGTAGGCCATGTCCACAGCCCCTCCCTGGTATACTGTTTTGGTCACCCAGTCACAGAAATTAATTAGATTTGTCTGACATGACCTTCCCGCTGTGAATCCATGCTGCCTAGGGTCCTGTGCCCACCTGGCCTCTAGGTACTCAACAATTCTTTCCTTCAGGAAGTGATTCCACCATTTTCCCTACCACTGAGGTCAAACTGACAGGTCTGTAGTTTCCTACCTCTGTCTTGGTCCCACTTTTGTGAAGGGGAATCACATCCACCCTCCTCCTGTCCTCAGGTAACCATCCCATCCTCCCATGATTTATTAAAAAGGGTAGTCAGCGGTGTTGCTAGTTCTTCCCTTAGTTCTTTTAAAATTCTGGGGTGAATCCCATCAGGCCCCATTGCTTTATCCACCTTCAGTTTTAAGAGTTCTTTCAGAACCCTTTCTTCTGTGAAAGGACTAATATCAACCCCCCTATCCAGAGTGCTTCTATTGACTGGATTAGGTATTTTCCCCTGCTTTTCCATTGTGAATACTGAGCAGAAGTATTCATTCAGTATCCCCTGCTTTTTCACTGTCGTTCTCTGCCCAACCACCTTCTTCTTTGTTCATCCTCAGTATCCCTGCCTTAGTCTTTCTTTGCTCCCTAATGTAACTACAAAAGGTTTTATCACCCTTCTTAACCGAGTTGGCTCTCTTTTGCATTTCATTCCATAACTTACTGTATGATAATTAATCTCAAACAGTTTGGGCTTAGATGTTGTTACCTGTACTCTGAAGTATCTGAATTGGTTATTCCTCACCCATGAGTAGGGGAAAATGTCTTTAAATTCCTGTTTTGGCACCCCACTAAGAATCAGGGTTTCTGATTTACTCATATTTATTGTATAACCTGAGATGTAGACAGCCATTTCTAAAACAGAATTTAAGATGGGTACTCACTTCTCAGGATTTCAAACAAAAAACAGGGCATCTTCTGCATAGAGAGTTATTTTTTGCTCCATGCCTCCCGCCATTACTCCCTCAATCCCCAATTCCTGTCTGACAGCTGCAGCCAAGGGTTCCAGGAAGATTGCAAATAACTATGGGGACTGAGGGCATCCCTGTCTAGTACCTCTGTGAACCAAAAATAGTCCAGAGCTAATTCCATTAACCTGTACCTCAGCCTGTGGAGAGTCATATAAATTCAATATTAGTTCTCTAAATTTGGTGCCACTCTTAGCTTCTCCAAGTTTTTTTGTAAAAACTGCCAATTCACCCTATCAAAAGCTTTTTCTGCATCCATGGAGATGGCTAGCTGAAGTGCCCTCTGTCCCCACTGAACAGATATAATATTTAATAATCTTATAATATTATCCTGATAGATAGGTACAGGGGAAGGGTTCTGGAAGCAAAATCCAGTGCAGTGAGAATATCCAGAACAAGGAAGAAAGAAGCCAGAGAGGGTGAGGGGGCCAGAAAAGGTCAGCTCCCAGGGTGGGGGCTGACCAAACGGGCAGACACGAAAGACCGTTAGGCCTATTCTGCTGGCATTTTAGTATGTTAGTATATGAAACCGGCCTGGTTAGGGTGAATTATTCTATGGACAACTCTCTGCATGTGGTCCACCAAGATCCCAGTGAAAATCTATAAATCTACATTCAAGATGGAGGTTGGATGGTAAGAGTCACAAGCTTCGGGGTTTTTCCCTTGCTTATGTATAATTGAAATTTGAGCATAATGCAAACAGTTAGGAATGTCTCCCCCTTCCTGAGTATGGTGATAGCAAGACATTAAAAAGGGGAGTTAATTCTGTCAAAAAGGATTTATAAAATTCTGCAGGGATGCCATCTAACTCTGGAGACTTTCCTGCTTTTAAGTTCTTAATTTTGCCTATGATCTCCTGGTATGTAATAAGAGGTTCTAAAACATCCTGTTCATCCTGGAGCAGTATGGTCAGCGGTAATAGGAATTCCTCCATTTTTTAATGTTATTATCATCCTGAGTATCCCAGCTATACAAGCGTTCATAAAAATTGGAAAAAGCCTGGGCTATGAATGGAGGGACTGTGACCGAGATGTTCCTTTTGCCTGGGTCTCGGACCCCGAACACTGCTCTGTTACTAATCTGCTGTCTCAATGCAAAGGCTAAGTGTTTCCCCACCCTATTTCCTTCTTCATAATATTTATGGTTAATTCATCTCATAGCTCCCTCTACCTGTTGCAGTAGTAGTAAAAAGTTTTAGTCATATAAATGTATATGAGCTAGGATGTACTCACTTGAGCCGAGGCTCATTTACAATGAGGTCCTATACAAACAATGTTCCACATTATATAACATTTTACAATACAGACAGAAAATTAACACAAAATAAGTTACGTAAAATAATACATTTTCTATATTGTTTGGGAAAGGGAACATTGTTTAACCAGGAGTAGCACACTAAGCCAAAGCTTGTTTCCAGATGCCACCTGGGAGCACAAGGAAGTTAAGTGACTTTCTTAGAATCACACAGTATGCACCTGGGTGGCTGTGGGATTCAAACCTAGGTCTCAAGATCTGTAGCTCAGAGCCTTAAGCCACTGTGCTATACTGCCTCCTAGCAATTCTGGCAATTCCTGTGATTAAGAGCTTGCTATTTAAACCATGCCAACAAATGTTCCCAAGCAGGTTTTCTTTGGAGCCAATTCGCTTGACCGAGGGATCCAGAGTTAGTTTATGTCTGAATTCCGCCTCCCTCAGATCAACCTCCAGCTCTTTCTCTACTTTCATTTTCTCTTTTTTTACCCTTGAACAACAAAAAATTATGGGCCCCTCAAGCAGGCCTTTAGAGAGTCCCATATGAAAGGTGTGGGGGGTGGGTCTTCTGGTACATTTGTGGCCAGAAATTCTTTAGTACAGTCTGACATAATATCTCTAAATTCTTCTGCATTTAACAGCCCCACACTGAGTCACCAATTAGAGTTCCTTGGGGTGGGCATCAGTTGGATTTGTAATGAAAATGGGGCATAATCTGACCAGGTCATGGGAAGGATAGACCAATTTTGTAGGTGCATACTTTTCTCTACTGAGAGGAGGAGGAACATATTTAGATGGGAATAGCTCCCGTGCCTGTGGGAGTAGAAAGTATAATCTTTTTTTTTTTATCAGGGTGGCATCTCCTCCAGGCATTGGAAAAAACCTGATTTGTCCATAATTCTCTTAAGAAAAGTGTCCCGTGGGCATCCTGGCCTAGTGTCCACCCTGCCCCTTCTATCTAATTTGCTAGCAAGAACTTTGTTAACCCCCCCAATTATATATAATTTCTCCATGTCCGTCACAGCCTCTGACATGAGTGTACGAAGGAAGGAATGGTTTTCTCTCTCCTCACTTGGGGCATATATGTTTAGGAAAATACATGGGATCCCATAACTATATGCCTGCAATTTAACAAAACAGCCTGCCGCATCTTTTTCTACCCCCACTACCATTATAGGGGAGTATTTCCTGACTAATATCACTGTGCCTCTCTGATGTGGATGAGTTCTCCAGGTGGCCGCATGGACATCGCCTACCCATGCTCTTCTCAGTTTAGAATGTTCCTTCTCTGTCAGATGAGACTCCTGAATATATGCCAGATCTACTTCATACCTTCCCAATTCCTGTAGCATTCTAGCTCTTTTAATTGGTCCATTTAGCCCCTTAACATTATATGTAACTATATTTAAATCCATACTTTGCAGTAATTATGCTTAGTCATTAAATCTACCCCTCTGTGTAATCTAATACCTATTGGTCCCCCTCCCCCCCGACGTGGAGTACAGAACTGGCATAATATTCCAGGTACAAACAAAATAACAAAAAAAAAAACCTTTAACAACAACCAACATGAACTATTAATGCTAAGAAACATTTAACACCTTCTAAACGTGCCACCTTCACCCTCCGGCCAAAGAACTTTGTTCGAGAGGGAATGTGCAGTGAATTTTGGCCGCACTAACCCAAGGCCCCACTGAGCCTCAGATAAAGATGTATGGTCAGCTGACAATGCTGAGAGGCTCCCGTTCAAACAGATCAGAGATCATTCAAATCCCCCCTCCCGTCCCTCACTCCCCATCCATTTTGCAAGATAAATTAGTATTTTATTAATGCACCCAACTTCAGAGCAAACTCTAACATGAAAGTCAAAGAAATGTGGCATGCTGCTACCTTCTCCTGTGGAGTAAGGATTAAGGGAAAGCAGGGCTTTGAGGACCTCCTGGGACAAGACGAGGAGGAATTGAAAACCTTCAGCAAAACAGTTGAAAGTAGACAAATTATCAGTTGGCAGCTAGAATTTGTTGTTCATATTCTCATATGCGGGTGTCCTAAACTATACATAGGATGTACCATAAGAGCCCTTAAAGAGCCAGTTCAAGAGCATCTATGGTCCATCAATAGAGCAACCCCCAATACCACTTTTGGGGCAACATTTTACTGAATTTCATGAAAGTGAAAAGTACAGTTACGTAAGAACTTACCGTAACAGTAGATCTTCGATAACAGCTCTTGCAGCAGGTAACACCATTAGGGCTGAAACCGGCAGGCGTCAGGACCCCATGGAATTCTTCTAGCTAGTTATCTTCAGCGGGGACCGCCGCCGATGTCGGTCCTGCCTCCGACGTCAGGCGTAGTACATAAGGGGGCGGTCCCGCCAGATTCTCCAGTTCTCCCACTGGAGACTTCCGGCCGCAGGATGACATCAGAATGGGAGACCAAGGATCCACCATCAGAAGATGAAAGGGCATAAGCCCCTGCCAAAGGCTCAGAAAGCCATGCCTCCTCCAAGGGGGAAGGTGGGCGGGAAGGTACCTGCTGCAAGAGCTGTTCTCGAAGATCTACTGTTATGGTAAGTTCTTACGTAACTGTACTATCTTACTTCGAGATACAGCTCTTGCAGCAGGTAACACCATTAGGACTGATTTCCACCGGAGGAGTCGCAATAGGAGGAGGAGGAGGAAGAAGAGGAAGAAGAGGAGGAGGAGTGGGAACCATATCTTTTTTAATGGTATCCCACCAGTAAGTGAAGAGCTCCTTAACCTCAGAAATGGAGAGACCCAACGACGGACCGGGTGCCGGTGGCCGGTCGTTGGGTTCCGGCGTCAGCTCCTCAGGGGCCTCAGGTTGAGGAGAGGGTTCCCTGGGAGGTGTGACAGTACCAGGTTCACCCGTCTGGTCCTCAGGCTGCGTCAACTCCTCCACTGTGATAGTCTCCTGACCGACATCGGTAGGAGGCGTCAGGGTCCTCTTCTCGACACGTACTGGTGTGGACGTCGGCCCCCCTGGTTCCTGGGACCTGTGATGAGAGGCCGACATCGGATGAGCCGACGTCAGATCTGACGGTTTCTTGAGGGAGGTAAGCTCCTTGGTCTTCTGCTGGGGAGGAGGAGGCAAGGGGACAGACCTGACGTCGGGTTCGGAATGGCGGGAACCCGACTTATGGTGATGATGATGGTCCCCAGACCTAACCAGGGCTTTGGAAGATGAAGATGGGGGCCTGGAGATCTTGGCCTGTGAGGAGGAAGAGGATCCTGAAGGTTTCTTCACCACAGCGAGGGGAGGCTGAGAACGGGCCCGGGAGGGCGAACGGTCAGACCGGGAGCTGGAACTACGAGAGTCAGAGGCCCTAGATGGGGACTTGGAGGAAACTTTCTCCCTGTGTTTTTCAGAGTGTCTCCTGGCCTTTTCTGCTGATTCCTCCTTGGAGGTGTCCATGGCCTTGATCCTCTCCTTGAGCAAAAACGCCTGCAGAGCCTTCTGGCGACGGATCTGGGTCCGGCTGTTGAACCCCTGGCAGAACGTGCAGGACCAGGTGTCGTGGGTCTGCGCCCTAAGCACTGGATGCAGGCGGTCAGTCATAACGGTTGCTTCCAAGGCGCTCGAGGGATGGCCTTCAACAGAGGTTGGAGGACATCAGACAACAACTGAGCTGAAAAAGCAAGCGTTCCCGAAGGAAGAACTTAACCGTGCGTCGCTGGCGCTAGAAAGCAACCGAAGGTCGAGACATGCTAAGTCGGCGGTGGGAATGAACTAGGAAATCTGCGGGACCGCCCCTTATGTACTCGCCTGGCGTCGGAGGTGGGACCGACATCGGGGGCGGTCCCCGCTGAAGATAGCTAGCTAGAAGAATTCCGTGGGGTCCTGACACCTGCCGGCTTCAGTCCTAATGGTGTTACCTGCTGCAAGAGCTGTATCTCGAAGTAAGATCAGATAGTTTCACCTTCATGGGCACAGAGCATGTCCCTAGCAATCCCATAGGTGGAAAGTGAAAAAAATGGCTGTTGCAAAAAGAATCTCACTGGATTTACACATTACGAGCAATAGTGCTGTACGGGCTGTATGATGTGATTGATATACTGCCTTCTGTCAAGAAATGAGATTGCTTCAGTAAAACAACTTTAAATGTATCACACTGCATTACCCGCTTTGCTCCTTTTTGCAGTATACTATACCCTTTATTTGGGTTTCTTCTATGTTTCTTTCACCACTTCCTCCCCATTCATATCTCTCTCTCCCTCTTTTCTTTTACATTTTTTCACAGTAATGAAATGATGAACAATTATGTGCTGGATGTGTTACTTTTGCCAGTGTGATCACACACAGTTACAATAAGCTATGATTACTGTTTTTCATTTTCTGTATGACCATTTTACAAAGTTGATTAAACACACCAGCATATTTTAACGTTTGCTTGTGGGAACTGTACTGATATGTTCATGCTCACATTTCTGAAACCATGAAGTGATATAGTAAACACTCCAAATTCTTGGTTCGAAGAATGGAGCTGCACAGAATGTTATCAATACAAAGAAAACAACACAAAACACTTCAGCTTTTATTCAGGCACAGTTAAATAGGGATCCTTTAGAGGTATGAACATAATTTATGAAAATACAGACATTTCAAACATTTGCACATAAGTAATCAATTCCTGTCCCCTTTGTTTTCATTTTTGCACTGTTTATTGTAACTGTTAATTCTTTTGATAATTAGGTAAGGCCCACTAGGCACACATACCTGTTTTGAAGGGTGACCTGGGAGCACTGGGGAGGTCAAATGACTTGTTTAGAGTCACATAATATGCAAGACGAGGTTGTGGAAATCAAACCAAGATCTGCTGGATGTACCAAGCTCATTAACAGCTTTCTACGCTAACCCCTAGGCTATATACTGCCGGCCCAAAAGAGCATTAAGGCACTGGAAAGCCATGCACCTGATGAAACCTCTCATTTATGAGATGAAGTGCTGTGTTCTTGGGCTTGCGGTTTAACTAAATCAAGTCGCCTTAGAACTCTATTTGTTGGACTTTCTTTTTCCTGCATATGTGCTTCCAAATTGTGTTTCCTTCGGCTGTGCCTAGCTAGTCCCCTTTCTCCCCCCTCCACCCCATCTATGCTGATGGCTTTTGATTCCTCCTCGTCTTGTCCCAGGAAGTCCTCAATGTCCTCCTGTCCCTTAATCCTCACAAGTTGAGTCCAAATTGCCTCGACCCCCCTCCATCTCCAGATCTCCACTCCTGCCATAACACTTCCTCTTTCCCACTTTCTAAATCTCTCCTTTACCCTTGTCACTGTTCCATCAGCCTGGAAAACAGCAAGGTAATTCCCTTCTACAAATGGGGAACCACCATACATGTGATATGTCCAACTTGCTTAAAAGGGAGATTTGGGTCAAATTAGTAGGGAGATGCTGTAACGTCATGAGTTTGTCCTTAAATGGCGTCAAAAAAATGAGAATAAAAGCATTGAATATATTTCATTTTGTCAAGAATAAGCACTAAGAAGAATCAACAACTAGTTTTACAAAGTTATCACTTATATTGTTCATCCCTAATTTACTTTTTATGTGGTTTTATCTGCCAGAAACAAACATGAATGGATATTTTGGACATAATTTTACTTAGGCAGGAGATTTTGTTTCCCAGGAGGGAGAGAGGGAGTTCAGTCAAAAAACAGGAATCTCCTGTGCAAAGAGGGAGATATCACATGTATGAACCACTCCTCAAAAGGAAATTACTGTCCCGTATCCCTTCTTTCCTCTCTGGCCAAGCTACAGAAATCCCTTGTCTTCACCAGGCTCTCACATTTCCTTTCCCTCTCTGACTTCCTCTCTCCTTTTCTGTCTGAATTCAGAAAGGACCTCTCCACTGTAAACTCAATGCTTTGAGTCACCAATGCCACTACCATGGGCATGGACCAAGGACAAATCACTGTTGCTATCCTTATCAATCTTACAAAAGCCTTCGACTCTGACTTACATCCCCTCCTTCTCTCCAAACTCCACTTACTTGACCTATCTTCCTCCACTGTGGACAGGGCAAGGGGGAGGGTGGAAAGGAGGGGCAGCTGTAGAATAAGGGGTGCTAGCTACACATTTGAGCAAACTTGATAGACCACTAGGCCTTTATCTGCTGGCAATTTTTGTATGTTTGTATGGTTTAGGTCCTAACTAACTGGGCATACCTAATGTGTCCTTGCAGAGGAGGTCTTCTCCCCACCTTACCATACTAGCAGGTGTCCATCAAGGCTCTATCATTGGCCCTATCCTTTTTTCTATCTTCTTAAATGGCCTTCCTTCTACTTCTGTCTCCTCACAGATTCATATCTACACCAACAATACCATCTTCTATGCTTCAGGTCCCTCCACTTCTGAGGTTGTCCCAGCTGCAAAGTGAGTTTGTGTGCCTACTCCTCTGGTACCAAGACAACCATATTAACACAAGCACTAAGAAGACAGTGACCTCCCAAAACATTATCCAAACTCTCCTTTGCCCCTTCCTTTACTACCCTTGATGGCACCATTCTTGACTCAGTTCCTTCCTAGAAGTACATTGGTGTCTGCCTCAACAGCAGGCTAGACTTCTCTACTCACATAAACCACACTGATTCTATACTCAGACCAAAACTAGAAGCACTGTACAGAAACAAGGACACTCGCTCTCCTCATGTCCCCTCCGATCCACTGACGAGGGATTGCTGGAGAGTCCCAGGGTCCATTTGAAATCTTCAGCGGCTAGGTCATTTAGCTTTATGGCCCTGACCCTGTGGAATTCTCTACCTCGTCAGGTGCGAAATAGTCAGACTGTCCTGAGCTTTAAAGGAGCCTTTAAGACCCACCTTTTTAGTATAGCTTTTATTGATTTATAATAGTTTTAAATTCTGTCTATTTATTGTGTTATGATATTGTGCAGGCGCTTTGGATTGGAGAAAAGTGCCTTTTTATAAATAAAAATTGATTGATTGATTGATTGATGTCTGTCATGAGCTACTCAGCAGAACTACCCCCCCATTTACAGTGCACTGACATTGTTTATGGATCCCTCCCTCCCTCCTCACCCCTCTCCAGTTTAGACATGCTCTATAGTTCCTTCTGCTGTTCTACCACCCTCTATAGTTCCTTCTGTTGTTCTGCCACCCTCTATAGTTCCTTCTACTGTTCTCCCACCCTCTATAGTTCCTCCTGCTGTTCTGCCACCCTCTATAGTTCCTTCTGCTGTTCTGCCACTCTCTATAGTTTCTTCTGCTGTTTTGCCATCAATGCACCCCTCATACTCATCACTGCACCTTTAACTCATTCATCTCCTTTCTCTCCCTCTAATCAAGCCACCAGAACCACGCCACCCCCATTCCCCCATCTACAAATTTTGATTCAGGTCTCTCCCTCCCTCCCTACCTCTCATCTTTTCTATTCACCAGCATTGATCTAGAAACCTCTGTACTTTCTTTTTCGCCCATTCTCACTCTTGCTCTGGGCAAGCAGCTTTCTCCTACCACATATCGATATCGATCTTAAAACCAGCCAGAAGTCACACTGCTAGTCTGGTGGCTGCTTGTCTGTGTCTGTAGCTTAGTTTTTGCGGATTTACATGGTTTTCTGCTTGGAGTAACTATGCCATTCTTGCTCACTACATCCGTGAAAGTCTCCTGAACTGGATTTCTGCAAAACATCACAACCAGGTATCTGCATTTTTCATTTAAAAATCAACTTTTTGGAAGCTATCCCATGCAAAACATAAGTCAAGCAATTAAGTCTGACAAACTTAGTGACTCTAGGTCTGCTTGAATCCACATTTTCGTCTGACCTGCTCCATGATCTGTATGTGGGCTTTTCAACAACCTCTTTGAATGACAAAGAAGCACGCAGACAAAAGGATTTCACATCCTGCATATGCATGAGCACAGTTCATCACCTGCAGGAATTCTAACACATTCTGTGACTCTAGACCTCAGCTGTTGATAATTTCTTTTGGCTTATGACTTAACCACCAGGTATCTATAAGATGCTGAAATCCTTTCTCCTACAAATTCTCCTTATGCTGCTCCTGCTCTCAGGAAATGTTCACCCCAATCCAGGACCACCTGGGCAGTCAACAGTGGCACCAAGCAGAAGGACAGGGACACTCACCATGGCATCCATCAACGCCTGCAGCATCCTCAACAAACTTGACTCCCTCCAAACATGGATCTTACAGCACAACCCTGATGTCCTCTCAGTTGTGGAAACATGGCTAAACCCTAAAATCCCTGATACCTCAGTCTCTATCCCTGGCTACTGCATTTTCAGGCAAGACAGGATTGCTAAGTGGGGCAGAGGCTGCACCATCTATCTTAAGGATACCCTTATGGGTCACATCATCCCATCCCCTAGCCTGAGCAACTCCTCTCAGGTCCTCACAATCAAAATCCTCCTTGGTGCACATAACAAGGAACTCACTGTCATCTCGGTTTACCTACCCCCAAGAGACCAGGCTGCTGGCTTCCATAGCATCATGGAATATCTAAGGGTCCAGCAACATAATTATGAAACCATAATCATGGGTGATTTTAACATTAACTGGCTCTCCGCTGAGGCTGCTACCTATAAGGATGCAGCCGTGGCGCATCACCTCACTCAAATGGTCAATGCTCCCACTAGGTGTAACTATAGGACAGGCTCCCTTACGCTTCTAGACTGGATTCTATCTAACCACCCTGAACGCATCTCCAATGTTTCTGTACTCCTGGATACAATAAGTGACCACTCGCCTGTCATCTGTTCCTGGTCAAACAAATACCACAAGCCCCCTCCCAAGCTTATCTATGCCAGGGTTATTAAATAAGGGCAACTCCAGCTGTTAAAATCCCATCTAACCAGGCTGAACTGAGCAGTGCTTGACTCCCTCAATGACACCAACAAAGCTCTGGACCTATTTATCAAATGTTTCAACGAAGCCTGTGACATCTATGCACCAGTGAAAAAGATGAAGGTCAAAGGACAGACCAACCCCTGGGTTACTACTGACCTTCTAACTCTGCTCAAGCACAGAGACCACCTCTGGCATTGTGCTCGTGCACCTCCGACAGAAGTAAACATACAATTATACAAAGCAGCCAGAAATCATTGCACTCGAAGAATACGGAATGCTAAACGCAGCTATTACAAAGAGGCTCTGACCAACTCTTGGGGCCAGGGAAACAAATTCTGGAACAACATGAAAAAAACTCACAGGCAAGGATCCTAAAGCACCACCCACTATGCTCAACCTTCATGGCACTCCTACACTCGACCTAGGTATCATCACCAGCACTTTTAATAATGCATTTACAAACCTGGACAGTGTCCTTCCACCAAATTTTTGACGACCTCCCTCAGCTCCTCCCAGATTACCCCTCAACTAGAGCATTACAACCCCAACGTTTTTAAGGAGGTCCCACAAGTAGCTAGAAAATACATTCAAAAGGCCATCGGCAAACAAAGGGTACAGTGGTGACTCCCTTGACCTGAAACTGCTGGCACAAGTCCTCGATGAAATCTTAGAACCACTTACAAAGATCTTTAATCTCTTGCTTAGATTGTGCCATTTCCCCTCTCTCTGGAAGAAAGCCACTTTCACACCAGTTCACAAAAGTGGAGATAGGACACTGCACACCAATTACAGACCAATCTCACTCCTCCCCCCACTATCCAAAGTGCTGCAGTGAATAGTGTCGGACCAACTAGTTGAATTCCTGGATAAGTACAATGTACAGTGCCCAGAGCAGCATGGCTTCAGAAAAGGGTACAGCACCGCCACTGCACTACTGGAATTTACAACCTTCATCCATGCCATGCTTGACAAAGGGAATTGTGGAGGGGCAGTATTTATAGATCTTACCAAGGCATTCAACACAGTTAACCACCCCCTACTGCTCAAGCAACTGTCCTCCATTGGGATCTCCAGTGATGCCCTTCCATGGTTCACCAGCTACCTTGATAATTGGATCCAACGTGTAAGGATTGCAGGGATCTCTTCGGATGAGAAGCCAGTCCACTCCGGAGTCCCCCAGGGGTCTATTCTGGGCCCTCTACTCTTCTCCCTCTTCATCAACAATCTCCCCAGTGCCTGCCACCAAAAAATATTACTGTACGCAGATGATGCAGTCCTGTTTTCCAGCCACCATGACATTACAGTCCTTGAATCCCAGCTGCAGCTCAACTTCAATCGCATCGAAGACTGGTTCAATTCTCATAAACTTGTCCTGAACCACAGCAAGACTAAAGCCATGTCCTTCTGTAACCGACAGAGCAGGCACAACTCTCTGTCCCTCACCATCAAGAACCACGCTGGGAACCCACTCAAACATGTCAAGGGTTCAAGTACCTTTGTACTACCCTGGATAGTACCCTCTCTACACTAAACACGTTGACACTGTTGCCAACCACCAATATCGGTTGGACTACTACACAAACACAAGCACTGTATGCCTACGGATGCTCTTAAACTAGCCATCTACAGCTCTGTCACCTCTATCATTGACTACGGCCTTGCCACCTATGGCTCTGCCCCAACAAGTGCCCTCCACAGGATCTCAGTTGCTCTCAACAAAGCCTGTAGACTACTGATGGGTGCAGCTCGACAAACTCACACCTGTGACCTCTATGCACAGGCCAGCTGGCTACCCCTACGCAGCAGAATACAATACCAGACCTGCTTACTTACCAAAAAGATTCTCCTTGGTCTCATGCCACCTGGTGTTAGCGCACTCCTTACTACCTACAGTGGCACTCAACAAACACGTGGTGCCCAATCTCTAACCTTTCAGGTTCCCAGATGTTGTACCTCCATGGGTCAATGGTCCTTTATCTATAGAGCCACTCAATGGTTCAATTCCCTCAGTAAAGAAGCACTTTCCTCTACTACACTTGGACCCTTCAAAAGGAATCTCAAACTTTACCTCACCTCTACCACTCAATGTGACTGCTTTGTTGAACAGAGATCTCTCTAAACACCTCCCAGCTCACTCATGTCTCACAGCCCGCTCTTTCCCAATCTCATTCCCTCTGGCACTGGGACTTCCTTGTGACTCCTTTCCTGCTTCACATCTCCACTGGTACAAGACATTTTCCACCACCATCGGACAGTGGCCCATTAGCCTGCCAACTTCCTCTCCCGGTCGCATGCCTGCAATACTAACTGCCTATGGTGCCCTCTATCTCTTATTGTTACCGCAGCCAGCTGCCTACTCAAGCTGCTCGTTTTATGAATATTATCCCAAAGTATAACTGAGTATCTTTATTTTTTCTTTTAGTTATTTTGGTTGTTTATTGTGCATTCTTTTATTACCTCTGTATGTATGTTGACCCTCATCCTTTGACGTGGAACCTTTGCAAACAAGCAGTTTCTGCTCAAATGTATTTGTAATCTGAGAATTTAATAAATAAAAAAAATAAATAAAAAAAATATTCTCCTCCATCTGAAGCACTATCCATAGCTTCTTCTGGCTATCTCCATTCCTGCACAGGCTCAAACAAGCTTTTATTCAATCCCTCCCCATTTCTTGCTCCTGTACCCCTCATTCTGATTGACCCCTTAGTCTGTATAATATGCACTGTTATCCAGTCCCTTCCTACTTTTCACTCATGTATCACCCATCCTGGCTGCCTTTTGCCCCCCTACATTTTCTCCTCTCCCACCTCTCCCCACTTCCACACCGTCCTGACCCTTCATTACCTCCTCCCTCTGCCTCTCTCTTCCCCCTTTCCTCTCCACCTCGACTCTCTTCTCTCCTCCCCAGTTTTCAGTCTGCCCCACTTATCTCCCATGTGTGACCTACCTCTTTTCCAGGATTCTCTTTTCAACCACATATTTTGTGCTACATGTTGTTTAATACCTGCTGTTATTTATTTTTCATTTTGCTTTTCTACTGCTTGCAATATGATTGTTACTGCTGCAGCTTGTAAACTTTGTGTCCTTACCCTCCTCCCTCCCTCCCCTGGGCTGCACAAAATGAGCCTCAGGTCAGTGTGCACAGACAAAAAACAATACGGCATGTAATATAACTGCAGTAAATCCAAACCTTAATACTACAAACTAATATAAAAATGTAAGAATATAACACAAGGTTATGACAGGATTTACTAACGTACACCTGAATATGACAAGAGACAATGAAATGTACAACTAATTAAGAGCAGAATTGAAAAACTAAAAGGAAATAATGAATTTTCAACTGCATAAGCAAGCAATAACACACGACGAGGTGTGGTTTATTGCCTGATAAGAACACGTCCATGGGGTGTACTAAGGCACGAGGTGCTTGCGCCGAGTGCCTTATGCCACTGAGAGTGCTCTTATCAGGCTATAAACCACACCTTGGAGTGTGTTACTGCACTTATAAAATGGGCATCCAAGTAATTATTTTATGGATAAAACAAAAAACATGAAGCAGTAAAAAATATAATAAAAGGAGATTTCAGTACCTGAAATGGTAAAAAAATAGTTCACTTAGTAAGTGTGTGACAAACTGTTTCATTGGCAGTATAGGGTCTGAGTGAGAAATAAATAGTTGTTGAATGAGATAATGTTTTTTTTTTCAAATATTGGGAAAGAAATCGGCAGCAGTATCGGGATTATTTTTATCTCCGGTAGCCATTCCAGCCCGCCTCGCTCCAGTCAAGATTTCATTTATTTTTAAGCATGAGGTTGTGCATCAGGTTGCATTTTGTGCTGCTTAACTATTTTATTTTGTTTCTTTTGCTTTAGAGAATGACCATTTTTATTTGTGACCACTGGATGGAGATGAGCATTAGGGATTTACTTCCGGTTGTCCGCTGAAGTGTGGAGATTGCGGTTGGTACTATGGCAAGTTTTCAAATGTCACTTTTTTGTATTTATTAGTTCCCTTACATCTACTGGATTTTGAATTTGATGCTCAGTAGAAAATATGGAGACAGGACATATAGGGCACGCTGCGAGATACTGGAGGTTACGGTGCTGTTTATCGTGGAGGTTTTTAATTGCAGAGCTGAAAGTGAGAGTGAGAGCTCGCCTGTCAGGAAGAGACAAGATAGGGACAGAAAAAAACTATTCGAGGTACTCACTTTTTTTACTTTTTTTGTTTTTGTATAATGCAGGTTGCGCAATGAGTGTCAGGGGGCGGCAGACAGCGAGCTTGGTGAGAAAGACATTGCGGTGTGAGCTGTGCCAGTTTGTGTTTCTGTTTTCAGTTGGCACAGCTCACTGATTTGTTGGTGTTATGAGGCTCAGGAATGTAGTGTAGTGCCGGTTGGCTAGTATATCATCTGATAAGGATATGGCTCAGGTGATGTAGTAGCCAATCAGAATGCTGGATTTCTTTAGCCCATTTTATAAAATAGATTATCTTAGAACTTGTCCTTGTATGTGTTCAAAGAGTTATAATAAAAGTGAAAGGTTGAAAACACTCCTATAAATCGGCTTGCTGGCAAACATCAAAATGTTCAAAAACAGAGGCAACACAGGGACCATGTGTACGGATGTAAGTTTGTCACAGAGGTCACGGAAACCGTGAATTTTGAGTGCCTCTGTGACTTTTGTCACATTGCCGGTTTTGACATTCACGCATGCATAGTAGTGCTTTGTCCCTTTAAATCCACCATTTTCAGAAGGGTAGAGTGCTGAAATGCACATGCTCCAGTGCATGAAAGAAAAGCCCCTTCATGTAGGCAATCGCGTATACTGGCACCCTCTTCTCCTCGGCATGTGGTCAGCAAGCAAATCAGAGGCACAGAACTATACTGGGGCTTCTCTGGTGGCATGAAATGCAATAGTTCAATTGCTTCAATCCCCAGACTGCCAGCATTTGTCAGAGGCTTGGAGGGGGAGGTAGAACTTAAAAAAAGGAGGGGTAGTGAGTGAACTTGTGGGCATGTGGGGGCTTCTGCCTTGATTCTTTCTGTGGCAAACGGCAAGGGGACCAGAAGGGAAAAAGATCCCCAGAAGGAAGTGAAGTGGTGGCAAAGTTGAATGGGACAGATATAAAAAAAAGAGCATCCCCTTAATGAAGTCGCTGAATTTGAGGGAGGTTGCAGGTCTGAAGGGGGTGAGTATAGAACAGCCACAGGCAGCAAGAAAACAGAACTGCTGTACTGGGGAGGGGAAGAAAGTTAACTTGCAGGCTGTGGATGCAGATGTTTCTGCCAGGCCCATGAAACTGGTGGCAAAAGGAGTTGAAAAGAAGGAGATGGCTGCTCTGACTGACCTGTTGGAGGATTGAAGGAGGAGGTACTAACACAAGACTGCTTGGACTGGGGAGGAGAGCCCTTCAAGCTGAAAAGAAGAGAAATACTGATGCAAGTGAGATAAAGATGGTGGGAACAAGATTAGAAAGCAAAGAGGACTGTAGAAAGAAGTGACATTACAGAAAGAACTACAGACAGTGCTTGGAGACAGATGTCAAAGTGATTAATTTGTGGAAGCCCCTCTGCAAAATAAAGAAGGTGTTTAAAAAGTATTCAAACTGAAGTGCAGAAAAATGAGCAAATAAAGGAACAAACATAAAAAAATATTATTGGAAAGCACTGTAGAAACCAGCACAGCATCACCTGAGTGGGTGGGTGCTCTGGATCAAGTTGTTCTTTAGCCAGAAGACAGGTGGAGTGAAAGGATTTCCACAGACAACCACCTTCCATATTTGATCCTGTGAGGTGTGGAGAGAGGACCTTGTGCAATCTTTCCCCTGCCTTGCAGCAGCTCTATGCACCAAACCCCAAACCACACCATTTCCAGGGTACCCGACTGGAGACAGAAGAGAGAAGACCTACAGACTACAGTGAGTGTACCGTATGTTGAGGGTCACTAACGTATGCCTCAGTTCTCTATAAAACTCAGGGGGGGGACACTGTTCAATTAACGGGATATTTAAAGCATATCAATTAATGTCATCACTGTATTTGTCCAGTCTGTCCACTACTTACATGTTAACCAACTGTAAACTGTATAGTGGGGAAAATGCTTTACTGTACTGGCTGAGCCAGAAACCCAAGAGGGGTTGGTGTGCTGGCCTGTCACTGGGATTGACAAGGCCAGATACATACAGGTAAGTTGCAGCAACACAAGCTGACAGTTCATGGTTCTTTCCATTTTGGTGCTCTTTCCAGTATGCTTGAACTGAAGTCCTGCCTGAATGGGACAAATTGTAGTCACCCAGATCCATGGTGGTGTGGAAGTGATGTTTGTATAGTGCTGCAGTGCTGCCTATACAGTGCAGCTTAAAAGGAAGAGGTATCAGTGATGTCAGTGACAGCAAATTTAGGTGTCATGCATGGCAGGGAGAGTTTTGTTGGGCTAGGATGCTGCAGTCCAACAAAACCCTCGCTGCATGACAGCTTAATTGCACTGCTGGATTCGTCCTACTCAGGCAGGAGTTCAGGCCGGGAAACTGCCCAGAAAACAGTAACCCCGCACTGTCACCTTGTGTCACTGCCACTTAGCTCTGTGTCTGAGCCAGTCGCCAAAGAGGGGTTGGTGTGCTGCCACATCACTGAGATTGACGGAGACCTAAATGGCAGCAACACAAGGTGACTGTGTCGTTTTTCTGTTTTGTGGGCTTTTCACAGCCTAACCTCTGCCTTGGTAGTACAAATTGAGCAGTACAAATCTGGGACTGGCTCACAACCTGCTGTGGGGCAGCTGCCTGCAGAGTTGGACTGGCTCAGTTAGATCCATGGTGGTGTGGAGGGGGTGTATGCTGCTGCCTACACAGTGCAGCTCAAAGGGAAGAGATTCCAGTGGCAGTGAACTGATCTGGCATGCATGGCAGGAAGGGTTTTGTTGGGCAAGGATGCGCATGCTGGATGCAGACTATGTGTCACACGTGACATGAAATTCCTTGCCAGCTCTGCTGCTATTTCTATTTTTGAGTTGTCAAAGCAGCATATTCATGCGTTGCTTTGTCTTTTTTCCACCTAGCAAGTCTTGTCTAGGGTGAAGTTCACAGCTTGGGATGTGGTGTTTCCATGTGGCACAGAGTGTAGACACATACTGAGTTTGAGATCAGCTGAAGAAGTTCTGTTCTTGACCTGAAGTGACCAGTCCATCCATCCTTCTATCCATCCAGCTGGAAGACTGACTCTCATCCTTCAGTGAAGACACTGAATAGAAGATCAACATCAGATTAGTTGGACAGTGCTCAGTCATCTTGTGTGCTGTACCACCAGCTATTTCAGACACATCTCTTGTTTAAAAAAGTACTGTGACACAGACACATTTTCAGAAAAAAAAGATATTTATTTTCTGAGACTGTGGTAGTGTATAAAATATGTCAAGTTACAGAGCACCAGTTTTTTGTTAGATTGTGCACATCTGGCACTGACACGTAGTATATTGTGAACAGCTGAATGTTTAGAGCATTCAAACATTGAAAATGCAGTAGTAGGAGTAGTAGTACTGTAAACTAATTTACAACTTTGAAATAGAATCCCTGCAGTCAGGATCGGGGTCACCTTGTTTTTGAAAATGGAGGTAGGTGCATAAAATCCGGGGGGAACACATTCTTCTTCAGATAAATACATTAAATCTAAGATTTCAAAAATGAGCACAAATGAACGCTATGCTCAGTATTTATTTATTTATTTATTTGAGTTTTGGTGACCGGGTAAGTCCACTGAGACAATTGCAGTCCCTTTTTCAGGGTTGACCTGGGAGGGGTAGAAAACAAAACATTACAAAAATAGAAAGAAGTTATGCAAAGTACAGAGGCAAGGTAGATGTTAAATTTACAGAATAAGGTACAGAACATATTACACAAAGCACAGGCAAGGCAATATCAAGTATACACATTGGCCTGGATAGTCAAAGCAGTTGCACATGGAGTAACTGGGTTGGACACACACAACTGCGGAAATGTGCCATGAAGCGATATTCAGCTCAAGTAGCAGTGCGCCAATGCACAACTGTAATGAGGGGGGGCGTTCCCATCAATATGTGGCACAGTACGATATTCAACCCTTGACCTATGGTGCAAGTGTGAAGCAACGGCCAGATGCACTGAGCAGACTTGTGCCTATAAAAACAGGGAGCAAGCAAGGGGACAGCACTTGCGCCACGGGGAGCAAGACAGAGAGAGAGAGACAGACAGACAGGCAGACAGAGAGAAACAGAGACAGACAAAGTAAAAGTGAGAGAGAAGGAGCCACCAGACCCTGAAGGGAGTGACACAGGCATCCACAGGTGCATGGGACAGAGGTCTCGGGTGACTGCAAGCCAGGGGCAGGTGTCACAGGAGGGAGCCCGGCAGAGTGACAGGCAGTGCCTCACAGTGGCAAGCGGTCCACTGCAGCTGGACACCTAGGGGGAGACAGGACAACAGGGGCCATGGCCAGTGCAGCCTTCTAGATGGAAGCCGTAATAAGGGGTGTGAGGGAGCAGGAGGCAAAACGACATGGCCATGGAAGGGCCTGTCAGCGGTACGCCTGGAACAAGTGGTACCTGCCCTGCATCAGCTTTGAGACCCACAGTGATACGGAGATCGTGGGCCGGTACCACCTGAACCGGGCGATTCTGAGGCAGTTCTGTGAGCTGTGCAGTGAGGAGATGCAGGCACCCACTAGACAGAGCCATGCCATGACAGTGGAGATGAAAGTGACAGCCATCATGTGTCTGCTCAACATGGGCACCTTCCAGAGACCAACAGGGGACACCACAGGCATAACCCAGTTGGCCACATCACAGCTCCTCACACAATTTCTTAACGCCCTGCTGCCACATGCTGCAGACTACATCCATTTCCCCAGCACACAGACAGAGCATACAGCAACCATTCTGGAGTTCCGCAAGGTAGCACGGATGCCTGGCATACATGGGGCCATCGATTGCACCCATGTGGGCATCTGCATGCCACCTGGCCCAGAGGGGGTAGCATATGTGAATAGGAAGGGCTAACCCCGTATCAACTGCCAGGTGATGTGCGATGCCAGGGGTTGCATTACCACTGTCTGTGCCACACACCCTGGGAGTGCACATGACACCTTCATCTGGTACAGCTCAGCACTGTGCCACAGGTTCGAGAGTGGGGATATCCCCACGGGCCACCTAGTGGGAGAGTATGGGATTACCATGGGCAGCTAGGAACAGCAAGGCATGGGAGGAGGTGGTCAGGGCAGCGGCACTGGTGGGAGCACCAGTGATGGGCAAGGGGTACAGCAACAGAGGGCACCAGGCTAACCATATGTCTGTCCACAAAGGTGACAGTGACTACCCACTCAGACCCTGGCTGCTCACTCCCTACCGGTGCCCGTCATCCCCAGCAGAGGACCAGTACAATACAGCACACGCCAGCATGCGGGCCATTATCGAGCATGTGTTCGGGATGCTGAAGGCACGATTCCATTGCCTAGGCAGGTCTGGCGGTGCCCTATAGTACAGCCCTTCAATGGCCTGTGGGCTATTCCTGGCCTGCTGCATGCTGCACAACATGGCCATTGACTGTGGGATAGCTGTTGAGGCCAAAGAGGGGGACAGCAGTGGGGACAACAGGGGCAATGGGCTGGGGGGGTGAGCAGCCCCCCTGGGTGGAGGGATCCCCGGCTCCTCAGGATGGCATGCCAGCACCGGTACATGATTGCGCAGGAGCACTTCGGTGCATGCAGGTATGTGGAGAAACACCCATGCAATGTACAGACACAATGGCACAGCACACAAGCATGGGCAGGCATGGCTATGGGCATGCACACACAGGCATGGGGCAGGGGTGGGGGTGGCACTGCCACAGAGACACACACAACACCACGCAGCACTGTGCAACAACACATACACACACACTGGCACATGCACACACGCGCCCAGGCACTAGCACGTGGCATGGATCAGATGCAGGGTGCCGGTACAAAGGCACAGCCAGTGCTGTGCTGCCATCATCAAAATCTCTTTCGGCTGATAATGACACTGGGCCTTACACAGGTGGTTACCTCCTCAACCCATGTAGTCGGGGTCATTCATTGGATCTGATCTTTCTTTTGGGTATGGAGATCGCTGATTTGGGGGTGGAACCAGTCAGTTGGTCTGACCATCACACCATAAGGTTCAGTTTCAGGGCCCCCCCAATAGGTCTGCCCCTATGGGGATAGTTCGGTACTGCCCTTTAAGGGGTATTAACCCCAGTGACCTAACGGCGGTATTGGATCTATCGAGCTTGTCGGGTGAATGCATGAGTCCAGATGATCTCATACTAGCCTATAATTAGGCTATGGGAGATGCTCTGGACAAAATTGCTCCTGTTGGTGTTTGGCCTCTCACCCTCCATCCAAGGAGCCCTTGGTTTGATGGCTCCTTGAAGGAGTTAAGGCAAGTTGGCCGAAGGTTGGAGAGAGCCTGTCGGAGGTCCAGCCATGATGCTGACAGGCTTAGGTTGATGGCACATTATGATGGCTATCAATCAGAAATAGCCCCTAAGAAGGCAGAGTTCCTGTCCAGGGAGATTTCTGCTGCGCAGAATCGACCGACTCAGCTTTTCCGGACCATGGACAGGTTGTGCAATCCAATCTGTCTCCAACCTGGAGAAGCTTTTTCTCAGCTGAGATGTGAGGAGTTCGCTTGTTTTTTTAGCAGATAAGGTTGCCAGCATCAGGTCTGGCATCAGTCCGACCTCCCGTATGTGGACTGCAGTGGTCGACAGGAAGTGACATGCACTCGGTCTGTCTGGTCAGATTTTTGCTGGCTGGAGTTCAGTGACATTGTGAAGATCATCCAAACATTGAGACCAACTAGTTGTAGTTTGGATCTGGGCCCTACACCTCTCTTAGTAGGATGTGTAGAAGTTATCTGTCCAATCCTTGCTGACATTGTCTGGAAGTCTTTGAAGGGGGGAGGTTTCCTGACCCTCTTAAGGAGGCGGTCGTTCGACCACTCCTTAAAAAATCCTCCTTGGGTCCAGATTGTCTAGCTAACTACTGGCCTATCTCTAACCTGCCATTTGTTGGTAAGGTTATTGAAAAGACAGTTGCGTTACAATTGGATGATCATCTTACAACTCACAATGTCTATGATACTCTCCAGTCTGGTTTTAGGAAGAAGCACAGCACGGAGACTGCCCTTGTCTGGGTATTGAGTGATCTCCTAATGGCTAAAGATCGAAAGGCATGTACCATTCTGGTCCTTCTCAATTGCTCTGCTGCATTTGACACTGTAGACCATGGTGTGCTGTTGGAGCACTTGCAGTTTTTTTGTGGGCTGTCTGGCCCCAGAGAGTTGTCACTGGAATTTATTCCTCTGGCGCTCATTCCCTACCTTGTGGGGTACCGCAGGGCTCCATTTTAGCTCCCATGTTGTTTGCAGTGTATATGCTGCCATTGAGAGAAATCATCAGGCGATACAGTCTGGGTTTTTACTGCTACACAGATGATACTCGGCTATATTTGTCTTTTCTGCCCAGTCAGGATGATGCACTCTCTGTGCTAAATAACTGCCCTGCTGAGATCAGACTTTGGATGAGTTCCAGCTGGCTGAGACTGAATCTGGATAAGATTGAGGTATTGGTAGTGGACCCAGGTCATCCAGGGGCAGATTTGGGAGCTGGACAACCATCAGGTTTGTCACCTCGTGGTATGCCACTCTCTACCTCCGATCAGGTGCGTAACTGGGTGTTATTTTTGATGACAGTTTGACCCTGAAATCTCAGGTGTCAGCTGTTGTCAAATACTCTTTTTATCATCTGAGGAATATCACTCGGGTGAAACACCTGGTTCCTCCTGGTGACCTTCCAACATTGGTCCATGCCTTTGTCACTACCCATCTTGATTACTGCAATTCCCTCTACCTAGGACTACCTGGGATTGATATCCGCCACCTGCAGCTGGTGCAGAATGCAGCGGCCAGGCTTTTGACTGGGACTTCTAGAACCAGTCACATTATACCTGTGCTCCACAAACTGCACTGGCTGCCTGTTTGGTTGGTGGATCACCTTTAAGGTTGGTTTACTAACCTTTAAAGCCCTACATGATCAGGGACCCGGTTACTTGAAAGATCTCCTGATTCCCTACTGCCCCCTCCGTCCTCTCCATTCTGACAATGAGGGATTGCTGGAGATTCCCAGGGTTTGATTAAAGACATCAGGATCCTGTGCTTTTGCTTTTTAGCATCAACCCTGTGGAATTCTTTACCTCATTGGTTGAGAGAATGCCCAACCGTCGATAGTTTTAAAATTAGCTTAAAGACATATTTATTTAGTTTAGCTTTTTCTTAATTACGAATAAGTTTTTAACTCTTGTTTTAAATTCTTATTATTATGTATATGTTTTTATGTATAGCGCCTTGGCTTTAAAAGACACTATAAAAAATAAAGTTAATTTGATTTGACCATGCACACACCACACAGCCCAGTGGCTGGACGGGTGCACACATGGGCAGCATGTTGCATGACACACAGGTGCCACAAATGTCATGCACACACACACACACACATATCACCCATGTGCACACAGGGTGGTGGCAGCAGACTGCAGACGGGGCGGTGCACACATCAAGTCCATGGTGGGGACACACAGCCACCAAAGACACAGGGGCGGCAGCCCCGTGGCTGCTTGGCATCCACAGGCTGCTCAACAGCCACAGGGGGGGCATGCAACTGCCTCCCAGGGGTAGAACTGTGGGAACATGACCAGGTCCTCGCAGTGGTCCATAGGCACCCAAACATGCCCACCACAGGTGTGCCTGAGATGCCGACAGCGGATTCCGGCGTTGACACTGAGGGTGTTGCTCAGCACTGGGTCTGTGGGGTGGACAGTGCACTCTGCGGTGACTGTGGCAGGCATCCATGCCCAGTGACAGACAGTGGCACAAGACCAACCAATAACGCATCGGCAATGTGGTCCAGAAATGTGGTTGTGTCTCCCGCAGGTGCTGTACGGCCTCCAGGACCTGCGGGGTGCTCCTCTCGCACTGCTTGGCTGCCTGGCACCTCTCTGTGCAGAGTGTATGCATCCCAGCTATGAGCAGCATCTGTTGCTTCACAGAGGCCCACAGCAAATGGGCGTGCTCAGTCAATGGATTGGTGCCCAGGGGTGCATGGGCGTGCCACTGTCCCACTGGTGGTGTACGACTGTGCTGCACGGCCCACTACTCAGATGGACACTGCACAGCAGGGTCCCCATGGGGTATGTCACTGTCAGGCACATCACCGGCAGATGCTGCACCCGGCCGCTCAATGTCCCCAGCCATCTGCTACTGCCCCTCCAGCCCCTGTGCACTGGCCAGCGCATGGGTGGTTGCACCACCACCACCCAGCCCCTCTGAGTCTGTAAACACAGCAGAAAAAGGGGCAGCAGCAGGCAGCTGTTCCACCACTGACAGGACACTGGCTGCACTGCCAGTGATGATGGTAGGTATGGGTGTCTCCCCCACGACAACACCCACGCTGTCCAGGATGATGGTCATGTCATCATCAGTGTCAGACCCTGCCCCAACCTGTGTCTCCACACAGAGCACACCATGGCTAGCATCCTCCTGGAACACAGCCAGGGCCTCATCTGCCACCAAGCCCAGGACATCTGGCTGGAGGTTGGTGGTGTGCTGCAGCCGATTGGGCCCCCGGATGCCTGTAAAGGTGGATGGCTGGTCCTCTGGAGCTGGTCCTGCCCCATGGCAGCTGCAGGCACTCCTGCACCTGCATGCTGACATGCTGGTGCTGTAAGAGAAAACAGATGCATCAGTGCAGCTGTACTAGCCAACCCAGCATACCTACCATGCAGTGATGGACTCCCTCCTGTCTGGAAGCCGCCGCCTGGCACATCCTCAACTGTGCCACGCTGCATGGTGGCCACCACCAGCTCCTCTTGCACTGTGAGCTGTGGCACAGCAGCATGACCCCCACCAGTGGCTGTCCTGCCAGCCTGTATGGCCGCCACCTTCTCCTTAATCCGGCATTTGTCAGTGCCCACCTTCTTTCTGTACTCCTGCGCAGACTGCTGCTGTGTGCCCTGCTGGTTCATGGCCATTGCCACCTCCACCTAGGCCATGGCCCTGGTCTGTGGTGTGCCAGTGGCGCCACTCAGCAATTGCTCCCTGTTGAGGTAGGCCTCGAACAAGGCTTCGGCTTCTGCCTTCATAATGTTGGGCCTGTGCTTGCAGGCAGTTCCATTTTATTTAGCTTTTGTTGACCGGGTAAGTGCACTAGACAAAACCTGCCTATTTTCAGGCACGGCCCGGGGGAGGGGGATACAGATGAATGCCAACTGACCTTTTTTTTTTTTTTTTTAACCAGATTAAGCTGTTGGTGGTATTTTTAGTGAATGAGGGAAATTTGGCCAGGACACCGGGGAAATTCCCCTACTGGCTGCTGGTCAGTGGCTGGTGGGGATTCTTGCTGACGTCACGTCTCGACATGGCAGATGATTCTGAGGTTGGGATGGAGGAGGAGATGGACAGGAGTATGCTGTTGAGTGACGACCAGGGTTGCATCCTAGGGAGCGACTCTAAGCCTGAAAAAATTCATAGACCCGTGGATATAGCATCGAAAAGTGAAACTTACGAGTCTCAGCGAGCTGACATAGTTTCTGTGGCGCCTTCTGTTCCGGATTCCTTTTCTTCTATCGAGCCTTCTTCATCTTTAAAGGATTCAGGTGATCGGGAGTTTTGTGCTCCTTTACTATCGCAGCAGGAACCAAAATTACAGGAGGATGTTTCCGGGAGGGCTGTGTGTAACACTGGACTGAGCACGTCGCATTTAGTGCGACGGCAATTCGGGCTACAGGAAGGAGGAACTGGGAGCAGCACAACGGACTGGTCAGAAGAGGTTGCACTCACGGAGGCCGGTTGGAAGCGTTCTGAGTCGGGAGACTGGGTACCTGATTTGTCGTGGACTCCATCCTCAGGTACAATCAGACTTGATCCTCTTTCTGTACTTTCTACAACCACCTTCATTATCTACTTCTGGGGAAGGTGGGGAAGGCTGTTGAATGAAGAGACTCCTATTTCTATAGCCAGTACTTCAGCTACTTGCCTGCCCTGACACCTTCTCTGAGTCAGAACCCTAAGCCCACGATGTCTGACTTGTTTAAATCCAAACTGGAACAAGCCCCTCGTAAATGCTGTATGTTTGAAGTACAGAGGGTTTAAAAGGAACATCCTGACAGATATTATATCTTTAAACAACTTTTGAAGACCACAGTGGGATTCTGTGCAAAAGACATTTATGCTCTCATACATATCTCAGGAGAGGACCTTTTGATATAAGTTTTCAAACGAATGCCCTTATGGATAAATTTTGGGATAAATATGCAAACCAAAAAAATCACCCTTTATGGTTACCCTTTTTTGCAATACCTTTAACTAGACCTTTGATTAGGTTTGTCACGATCATGTTCAGGAATGAAGGTGTCAATGTTAGTGATATTTATCGTTGGTTGCAATCTAAATGTGATGTATTGGGTCCACCTGAAGCAATTTGGGATATTGAGGGCATTTGGATGGGAGGATGGAAATTTAAAGTAAAGCTATTACAAGTCAATTCCGAAATTGTTCACCTACCTAATAGTTTTTTTCTTGGGAAAAGATGGGGGAGGGGGTGTTTTTATGGAGGACAACCAAAGGCGTGTTACAAATGTGGGGACAGAACACATATAAGTAGTGTTTGTGATATGATGAAATGTCCTTTATGTGGGCGTTTTGGACATTCAGTAGACATGTGTAATAATGTTTTTCAGTGTAATCTTTGTGAAGAAAAGGGACACGCTTTTCATCAGTGCCCTTGGGCTAGGCATAATTGTTCGGATGGGTTAGATCATGATGGCTTACTTTGTAAGGGCCCAATCTAAAATTCAGAGTTTTCATGGGAATGCTTCCCTTCATCCCCCACGACAAGAGTCTGTTTTGCCTCCTTTGGTAACAGATACACTCAAGGCGGCACCACCTGTTGTTAATGACCTTCAGGTTACTTCAGAAAAGGCCTCTCCTCAATTAGGGATAAGCAGGCCCCTGCTCTTTCTATGCCAACTCCTTTTGAGATTGTAAAAAGCAGGAGGTTTACTAGAGCATCATTAAAACAAGCTCAAGTTAGTCCGTTGGTAACTGAGAATTTTTTTTCACCCCTTCAAGATGAGGTCAGGATTCGGATGTAGAATCTGAAACTTCTCATCTCTCAGAAATTGTTACTGATGAAGAAGAAAGTAGGTCCACGGAACTTGCAAAAGATAAAAAAGGAAAAAAAGGAAAAAAAAGAAAAGTAAGCCAAAAAAATAGTATTTAAACATTTCAATGGCTTCCTTGAAATTTGCCTCCTTTAATGTGTGCAGCCTGAAAACATTTCACAGGCAGATATCTATCTTCTCACACCTCACATCTTTAAAACTAGATGTAATTTTTTTGCAGGAAACTAGGCTGTCCTGTCTTTCTGAAGAAAAACGGTTAAAAAGACAATGGACTAGCAGACCATCCTTTTGGTCTTTTGGTTCGGAAGTCGCAGATGGGGTAGCTATATTATTTGGAAATTTATCTTTTAAAATATCCCGAGTTATTGATTTGTCACCCGGTAGAGCTCTCATTCTGGACTGTTTATGGGGGGATTACTTTTTTCGTTTCATCAACATCTATGGTCCACAAATTAAAACAGGCCGCATTGATTTATTTAAGGAAATAAAACCTTATCGTTTTACAAAAAACATTTAGTATGGGAGGGACTTTAATTGTTCTCTTGATAACCAAATTGGAAAATGGCGGGAAAAAGGTTTACTTGATTCTAACGCTCTGCTAGAGACCGTGAGGATGTTAAGCTCACAGATGCCTTTTGAAGTTTGCATCCACAAGGTGGTGAAACCTATCATAGGCATACTTTTGCTACCAGGATTGACATGTTTTTTATTTCATATTATTTTCGGATTTTATCTTGCACTGTGTTTCCTTCAGAATTTTCAGATCATCATATATTACTCTGTACCTTATCATTACGACACCTTCCACCTAGATTATATTCTTTAATACAATGGTGGAGGCCAAATACTCCTTTTTTATCAGATTCGGCCTATTTTTCTAAATTAGAATTTTTTTTGGCTGCGAAATTCTCTACTTTAGATTTTTTTTCTTCTTATGAGTGGTGGAAACATGTTAAATCTGAAATTAAACGCTTATTTCAAACATGGGGCAAGAGCAAAGTTGATGAGAATTATAGGAAATATCTGGTCCATAGAAATCAATTATATAGACTTCCCCCAAAAAAACATGACTTGTTTCTCTCCCAAATAAAAGAAATTAAACAACAAATGAAGAAGAATCACTATAGTAGAGCTAAGTCTTTAGACTTGGAATTTCGTTTTAATATTAAACATTCTCCAATGGCGATCCCTTTCAGGCTTGTAAAGCACACTTGACGGATACCCTAATGACAGGGTTGTTTAATTCGAACAATGAGATCATTACTCATGATTTGGGTATGTTACGCATTGTTCAGAATTATGTTCGGAGTTGTTTCTCATCCCCACAAGTACTATCTACTGATTCTTTTCGGGGATCTATATTTTCTACTTTTTCTAGAGTTTCAGGTGACCTTGTCAAGTCATTAATAAAACCCATTTCATCCCAGGAGGTGGTTGAGGTCATCAAACAATTAAAAACTGGGTCTTCTCCTGGGATAGATGGAATTCCTAACGAATTTTACAAAAAATGTATAGTTTATATGGGTTTTTTTCTTCCTTTGGTGTTTAATTCTTATTTGTCATCTGGGATTTCCTGTCTGGATTTTATTATGTCCATAATGACCTTCATTCATAAGAAAGGAGATAAAGCAATTCTTTCAAATTGGCGGCCAATTTGTTTATTGAATAGTGATTACAAAATTTTATCAAAAATTCTGCACATTAGGTTGGAGAAACTAGCTGAAGTTTTAATTCATCCTGCACAAACTTGTGCTATAAAAAATAGGAAAATTCAACACAACCTTTATTTAATTAGGGATCTTTTTGCTAGTCAGTCCAGTTTTCGTGCATCTGAATTAGTTGCAGCTTTAGACCAGTCTAAAGCCTTTGATGCTGTTAGTCATTCCTATTTATATTTTGTTTTATCTGCCTATGGAATCCCTGATATTTTTGTCCAGTGGATCTCTCAATTATATGATTCTGCAGTTACTGTTCCAATAGTTAATGGCTTGATGGGTGACAAGATCAAAATTTCTAGAGGCGTCAGGCAGGGATGTCCCTTGAGTCCTTTATTATACACCTTCACTTTGGACCCAATTATTCGGCATATTATATATGTTGTTTCCATAAAAGGTATTGCTCCCTTACCTCATTTAGAGACAGTAATAGTAACTGCCTTTGCAGATGATGTCACGCTTCTTTTAGCAGATACATTTTCTTTACAAAAAGCATTGGAGTTTTTTTTTCTTTTTGGTCGGTATTCTGGGGCTTCTATTAGCATTCAAAAAAGCTTTGTTTTACAATTGGGAAGCATTGTTCCTGATTTATCTGATTGCTTTGGTATTTCCTTAGTAACTGGGCCTCAAAAAATCTTGGGCGTCTGGTTTGAGGTGGAACACATGGAGGTTTATAATTGGGAAAAGCAGATAGGGGTTGGTGAACTTAAAATTAATCAGTGGAAACATTGGAAGCTTGGGAAAAAAAAAGGGTATTGATCATTAAGAAATTTTTATTGCCCATTTTTCTTTATCTAAGCCATCTTTTTCCACCCCCTTTTGCCCTGGAGACTAGGATATATAGTATTTTTTTCAGATGCTCTGGGGAAATAGACTGAACCCAGTGAAGAGGGAGTATACGTATCTTAAATATAGAGATGGTGGATTACACATGGTTAATCCTCTCATTTTTTTTCATTCTATTTTTTTATTCTCTTCTTTCCCATTTATTTGGCAGGAACCTTCTTTGCCATGGCATTTTTGGGTCATATCCTTATGGCACAAATATTTTTTTAGATGGTCTCTTTTCCCACCTAGGATTTTACTGTTAGATGACATTCCATGGTATGGCCTTTCTACTCTTAAAGACTATTCCAATGGCAGATTCCACTACAAAAATTACTTTCGCTAACTAGGAAATCCTTTTATGATTATATTGTTTATGATTTACAAAAGGTAATCTTACTTTTTCCTCTTTGTTCTCCATCGAATATGAAATATGCACTCAGTAAGTTAACTGATAATAGGATTCCTGTTAAGACTTGGGACATTATTTGGATCTTTGTTCATGGTCGATTAGGAGTGAGAGGAAATCTGAAATATAAACCAGTGACTGAACGGTATTGTTTAAAACATGACTGTATTGATGAGGAAGAAAGTCAGTCCCATTTCTTTATTGACTGTCCAGATAGTCAGAGATTTTGGGAGTTTGCAGCTTTACACTGGAATCTGTCCCCTTGCGGTCTATTGCTTACAATACTTTAGTATGGGTGATTATTCGGTAGATGGGAGCAGTATCATAGAAGTACATTGAATGTTTTCTTTGCCTTTTACAATACTTTTATGGCAAGCGTTGTCACTTTGTGCTACAGCAACTTCATACAGATTTTTCTTCAATTGTATCTGCTGTTGATTCTGAATTACATGTACTTCGTTTACAGGATGAGAAAAAATACTCCAGATCTTATGTTAACTATTTATGGAATAATTTTCCATTTGTCTAACCTTTTTAGTTTTTTTGTATAATTTTGTTTTCTTTCTTGAATATGGAAATTTTGTTTTATGTGATGTTGTGTTTCTTGTTTAATAAAATCTCCCCTACTCTTTTCGATAAGTGCCATGGGATCTTTAACATCCACCTGAACTACCACCAATCCAGGCAGATGGGACCTCGGTTTAACGTCACATCCGAAAAACGGCACCTCAGAAGTGCAGCATCCCTCTCATGCTGCACTACAGTGTTAGTACTGGGATATTTAACCCAAGTGCCAGATGTGGGAACTGAACCACAGCCCTCTGATCTCCCGGCCTCAGAGGCGAGTGTGCTACCTACTGAGCCACTGACACTGCCATGCTCCTTGCTCTCCCCATGCTTAGACATGTTGCTACCTGTGGACATGGACATGTGGTTACTGGCTGCAGTGGCATACCCCATCCATCCTGCTGTGCTGGCTGTCCAAACGGCAGGCGCAACTTACCTCAGATGGTTGCAATACCGGTCCGTGGTCTGTGCTGTTGTGCAGTGCCTTTATAGTGCATCGCATGCAAATGAGCTGTTGCGGAATGGTAATGACATGCTAATATCCCCAGTGCGCCATGAATGGGCTGATGAGCTCATTTGCATGAGATGGTTGAATATCGTACACTTGCTCCTTGTGCAATGGAATTGCTCTGGCATGTTGTGGCACAATGCCATGACATGCACAGTGCGATGCCCACAATACTCATATGCCATGGCTTGTGCTACCACTTATTGTGCACAGTGAGCTAGAAGCGGTATGGGGACCATAGTGCCTAATGCGTCATTGACCCTGTAGCACCCAGGTGCTATAGGGCCCATGGCACTTATGCTTCATTAGGCCTATGGTGCTCAGGCACTATTAAGCCAATGGCACTCAGGCACTATTGGGCCCGTGGCGCATGGTGCACAATAGGGCCCATGGCGCTCAAGTGCTATAGGCACTATCGTGCACTATGCGTTATAGGCCCTATAGCACCCATGTGCACTTTGTGTGTGCTGACCCATGACCCTGTCCTGCCCTATACCCCCTTGGGACTCCAGCTACACATGCTGGTTTGGCCACACCCATGTCATGCATCCACAGTGATGTGCAGTTGGCAGACACCACGCTACTGTCCATGAGGCATGCATCCCATGCATGTTGTCAACGTGCGCTACTGGGTGCCATTTTGTATCACCACTGGTATAGGCAGCATAGCGCATCATGGGGTGCTATGTGCTCTCAACTGGAGCCAGGTGGAACTTGTAAACCTTGTGGCACAGGTAGAGCCACATGCTGCAGGCCTGTTTGGGCAGCAGTCCCTGCTGCAGGCCAGGATGGAAGTGTGGCAGGCCATAGCTGCTGGCTTGGTCCAGACCACAGGGCTGCAACACACTGGGGAGCAGTGCCATTATGGATACGGTGACCTAATGTGGAGGGATCCCAAGTGGCTGAGGGCGCTACAGGCACGGGTCCACCGGGGGTCATGCCACGGCCAGAAAAGTGAGCACATGCTGCTTCTGTGCACAACCACCATACCATAGTGTTGGCTGGGCTGCCTGCCATGCCAGGGGGGCACTGTCAGCGTGTGCTCTGTGGTGTGGCAATGCCAGACACCGGGTGTACTGTGCCACGGCCTTGCAGCTCATGTCCAGCAGGAGGGACACTGTACATAGGGGTGGGGGCGGTGGGCTTATGCTGTGGCTGTGTTCTGATGTGTGCCTGTCTGTGTCCCTTCCCAAGGGCCTGAGGATTGCCGCCATACCAGGGAAGCAGGGGTGACTGGCGGGCTGCAGCAGGCCACTGCGATACGACCAGTTGGGGGAGCTGACCCATGTGGAGGAGGTGGAGCGGTTGCAGGACCAGCACATACAGCATTGCAGCAGGCAGGTAGGCACTGTTCTGATGCTCTACTCCTTACCAGGTGGTCGGCAGAGGTGGGGGTGCAGCCATGGACACCTGTGCCTTGTGCCATGTCAGTTGTGTGCAGCACACTGTGCGGTGTGCATGCCACTGTGGGGCAGCCATTGCACATGTGTGGCAGCTGTTGGTAGGATGGGTGTGCATCTGGCTGCCACCGGTGCTGCTGTGGTGCAGCTACAATGATGTGCCACTGAGCAGTCGGGTGGCCCTTGGGTAGTGGTGTCCACCACTGTGCATTGTTGTGGCATGCTGGGGTGTCAGCAGGCATTGGCCCACCCACTGTGGGTGGCTGGGGTGCCACTCAAGGGGTGTGTGTTCCCCCTGTCCCCTGCGCACAGTGGGGGAGAGGCATGGTGTCTATAGACATACACTGATCACCTGTGTATTCCTTTGTCAAAGGCATCCCGATGAGATTGCAACTGCCGTTGTTCTGCCGGCTCTGTGGCAGATCATTCTGATTACCTCCACCATGCTGGAGGTCACACAACAGACCAGGGGGATGGTGCTGCATGACAGGCAGAGATGGAGGTGTCAGGTGGTGGCAGAACATGGCCACCCATAGCGGGACCAGTACCTCCTTCTTGCCCCTGCCTTCCCTTCCCCTACCTTTCCCCATCCTACTGTACAGTCCCTGTCCCCTCTCCCCATCCCTCACTCTCTTACCCTGTCCCTCTGGTTTTATTGTAAATAGTTGTTTAATATATTTTTCAACCTTACCTGCCTGCGTCCATGTCTGCTTTGCAGCTGGTGAGTGGAGCCATGCTGCAGTGGCGTGATGGGTGTCTGGGCAGTGTGCCTGTGTCATTGTGTGGGCCATGCATGGTGGTGTCCTGCCCCTTGGTCAGTGGATGTGCCTTAGGGTGGCCATGGGCTGTCTGTTCAGGATGCATGGCATGAGTGTTGGGCACTGTGTTCCAGGGTGTGGCTTACCGTGGTCAGGGTGGGTGGGGGCATGTTATCCAGTGGGGGGACCAGTGGCAGCTTACCCTTGGCCAATGGTGCCACCTGTTCCCTGCATCCACTGCCCTGCTGCTGGGAGTGGGGGGCTGGCTGCCTGTGTGTGCCCTGTGGGCAGTGGTCACCTGTGGACCACTGCTGTGCATCTCTGCCACTGCTCCTGGCCGGGCTCCACTGCCTCCTAGCTCTGTCCCCCCACCTTGCTCCCAGCAGTGCCTAGAGCTGGTCCTTCAGTGCCTTGGTGCATCTTCTTTGCTCCCTTGTGCATCTCAGGTTGCACTATGGCACTCCCTGGCACACCTCTGGCTGTGCCATAGCACATCCCTGCAATATTCAACCACGTTGTGCTGGCACATGTCACCGTGTGCAACCATTGAATATCACAGTCACTGCGCCATGGCGCAGTTGGGTTGCACCAGCCTTTGGTGCATTTCTGAATATCCAGCCCTTTATGAGCAACAGATACAAAACCTTACAGGCTGTATGGTACAGAGAGAAAGTAACAGCCAAAATAAGTAAGAAAGAAAGTAAGTATGCCAGCAATGCTTTTTATGGGAGTGATGGCAAACTCTTCGGTTCCACCTACAGTGTGCCAGTGGATTTCTCAAGAAAGGCAAGCTGTGACAAACATTGGAGTAGTACAGTGTATCAAAGAAAATGCAAAAATTTAGAGCAAGCAAAGCTGCAATGTGTAAAAAGACAAAAAAACAGTGACTGAACTGTTACAGTACATAGAAGAATGGAGCTTAACAAATTAACCAAAGCTTTTACAGCAGCCAATATTCCATTGCACGTGCTTGACAAGAAAATCTCGGATGTGTTACTTAGAAAATGGGTTGAAATACATCGGGATAATGCCCACACCCCTTCAGCTGAGACAATCATATCTACAGAAAGTATTTGAGGGTCACAAATTTGCTATAAAACAACTACTTCAGATGTGTAGTGGGTTTAGTACTCTACGTGATGTAACCACAGATGCCGAAGATAGATATAGAAACATAGAAGTTGATGGCAGATAAGGATCTCAAGGCCCATCCAGTCTGCCCATTTCTTTTTCTATCTTATAAATGTGCCATCGGCCTTTGCTCTGTCTGTGGCCTATCTATTCATAGTCATTTGTATTGCTCCCTTATGCCTATCCCATGCCTGTTTAAAGCCCTGCACTGTATTCATAGCCACCACTTCCTGAGGTAAGCCATTCCATGCATCCACCACCCTTTCTGTGAGAAAGAATTTCCTCACATTCCCTCTTAATCGACCCCCCTCTAATCTCATGCTGTGTCCTCTTGTCCTGCTAGTTTTCTTATATTTAAACATGTTAGACTCTTTCACCTTGTTAATGCCCTTAAGGTGTTTGAATGCCTCGATCATATAACCTCTCTCCCTCCTTTGCTCAAGAGTATACATATTGAGCTCTGTTAATCTGTCCTCATATGTCTTCTGATGTAATCCCTGCACCATTTTGGTTGCCCTTCTCTGGACTGCCTCAATTTGGTTAGTGTCCTTGTGAAGGTGTGGCCTCCAATACTGCACGCAGTACTCCAGATGGGGCCTAACCAGTGTCTTGTAAAGAGGGATTATTACCTCCCTCTTATGACGTGTGATACCCCTACTAATACACATTAACACCCCCCTAGCCTTACCTACTGCTTTAGAGGTCTGCTTGGATGATTTCAGGTCATCAGTGATGATGATGCCCAAGTCTTTCTTCTTTTGTGACTGCTAGCAACTCCCCTCCCAACCTATAGGTGGCTTCAGGGTTTCTCTTCCCTATGTGCATGATCTTGCACTTCTTTGCATTAAATCCCAGTTGCCACTCTTCTAACCATTTTGCTAGTTTATCCAGATCTCTTCTCATTCTGCCCACCCCATCTGGATCATCTACTCTGTTGCAGATCTTGGTGTCATCTGCAAACAGACAAGCCTTACCCTCTAGTCCACCTGCAAGGTCACTAATGAAGATGTTGAAGAGGACTGGCCCCAGGACTGATCCTAGGTACCCCACTTGTGACTTGCACCTCTTCTGACTGTATACCATTTACCACCACTCTCTGTTTTCTGCCTGTCAACCAGTTTGCCACCCAGTTGACCAACTTTGACCCCCACGAGCCTACCCAGCTTATCAATCTTCTATGTGGAACAGTGTCCAAAGCTTTGCTGAAGTCAAGGTAGGCAACATCAACTGCTCCCCCTTGGTCCACCACTCTGGTTACCCAGTCAAAGAAATCTGTGAGATTAGTTTGACAGGACCTTCCTTTTGTAAACCCATGCCGTCTTGGATCCTGTGCCCATATGGATTCCAGGTGTTGCACTATCCTTTCCTTAAGGAGTGCCTCCATAATCTTGCCCACTACTGAGGTAAGACTGACAGGTCTGTAGTTCTCCGCCTCCTCCCTGCTACCACTCTTGTGAAGCAGGATCACATGAGCCCTTCTCCAGTCTTCTGGGACCTCTCCTGTGCTCAGAGACTCACTAAACAGTTCTGCTAATGGCTCTGCTAGTTCCACCTTTAGCTCCTTAAGTATCCTGTGATGTATGCCATCAGGTCCCATTGTCTTATCCACTCTGAGCTTAGCAAGCTCTTGTAGAACCCTTTCTTTTGTGAAGGGAGTAGTGCTCACCTCCTTCCCCCCTGATATGTGTTTAATGTTCTTGTACCAACAGTTGAAACTTCTGATGAGGGTGACCATCCTGGCTCCACAACAAATTCAAGTGAAGCAGTGCTGTCTGTTATTTTACTTGACTGTGTCGTACTGGAGAGAATGAACTATAAAACTGTTAGGCTGTCACAGATGTGCTTCAGAAGTATGATGTTCCTTTTGATAAGGTTTCAGCTTTTGTGACAGATAATGCTGCATATATGTACAAAGCATGGAACAGTAGCATGTTTCTGAATGGGGTACATGTCATCTGTACAGCCCATTTGTGAAATTTAATTGGTGATATTTGTCGGAATAATTTTAAACTGGTTAACAGTTCAATTATAACTGTGGAAATGTAGTTTTATAGCATGCATAGCTTGTAATGCGAGAATCTGTTTCTGGTAGTCAGTGGTAAAAATGGTTGTATTCCAACAGCTCCAGTAATTACTCATGGAATAGCTGGTTCAATGCTGCTTTGTGTCATTCTTCACACCTTCAGGAATATGTGGATTTCTTTGGAGAAGATGCAGATGAAAGTGCTGCTATTCAGGATGTTGTTGAGTTAGCACAGTCTGATGAAGTTAAGGGTGATCTGCAGATTATGCTGCAGTATGCTCCTAGAATAATGCAGGCATTAACAAGTTATGAAGCAGCAGTTCCTCTAGCTCACAAAGTGATTGATTATTTAACATATTTGTACAATTGGGCACAGACTAGTTCTGAGCAGTGTGCACATAGACTAGCAAAGAAATCTTTAGCTGAATGTACAAATAAAATATAGTCATACACTGCGGAAGATACACATTTCAGGTTCTGTCAGCCACTGACTTCATTTTTTAGAGCTTGTCATATGTTTGACCCTAGCAGAGCAAAATGGCTCAATATTTATCTATTTATTTACTTAAATTGTTTCACCAGGATGGCACACTGAGCAAAAAGATGCTTATCTCCCGGTCCGGCCTGGGGGGTGGGGGTACAGTGGGAGATAACTCACAGGTTATCAAGAGTTACATATATGAGAAACACAGTAGAACACAGTTGAAAACAATTACAGCAACACAGTAGATTGAGATTCTGTTGAACAGTTTACAGAGAGCGAGTTTCATCTGTATAGTTGCAGAATGCAGAGGAGGGTTATGGTTATACAATTGTGTGATGGAATAGGGACAAGACATCCAATACAGTGCAACAATAACACTTGAAGGCATAGATTATAGTACAGACTTAACCAGTGAAATGTGCTGGATAATTTATAACTCGTAGGATAGAATTGGATAGATGAGGTGTGACACTGGCAGTGGAGAACATGTGATGATCAGGCAGTATCAAGTGGGACTTAGGACAGGGCAAGACCATGTACCAAAAAGTGCTGAAGTCGGTATAGATAAGCCAGCTTCCATAGCATAAGCTAGGTGCTGCTGGTCAGTCAGTTGGGGGGGAGGTATAAGGGGACATCTTTGGGGCTTAAGTGCAGGAGCAATTTACTGAGAGGTAGTTTGCTAGTGCTGAAGACAGAGGAGGAGTGGTGAATCTGGGGAGGGAGTTCATTCCAGAGTTTGGGAAAGCGGTAAGAGAAGGCAGATTGCCCAATAGTGGTTTTCCACCTAGGGATTTGTAGCTTCTGGTTGTCGAGTGATCTGAGGGCATGAGAAGGGGAAGGAGCTGGGGTAAGTAAGGTAGAGAGGTATGAGGGCAGGGCATTATGCCAGAGTTTGGCTACAAATTTAGTGCAGTGCTGTTGATGATGGTTTTCGAGGGAAGAAAATGCGAGGGCATGGTAGAGGTTGCAGTGATGGGTGTGGGGGGTGGCATCAAGGGCAAAGTGACAGAAGGCATGGAAAAGTGTGTCCAGTCTGGATAAGGTATATTTAGGAAGCGGCACTGTATACTATGTCGCAGGAGTCAAATGAGGGGAGGATCATCTTATGCACTAGCTCACACCTGGCCATGAGAGGGAGGCAGTTGCGGTTCCTGTAAAGGGATCCAAGCTTGGGATGCAGTTTTTTTATGATGGCATCAATCTACTCGGAGAAGGACAGGTGACGGTCGAGCCAAACGCCGAGATAGCAGAAGGAAGTACTGTCCCATCAAGGATGTGGAAGGTAGGGAGGGAAGGGAGCCTGGTTAGACGTTGCCAAGTGCTGAAGGTCATGGTGATAGTTTTTTTCACATTGAGAGAGAGCTGGTGAGAGCTAAACCAAAACTGTACCTTGTTGAAGTCAGCCTGGAGGTTGGCTGTAACCTCTTCTGGGGAGGAGCCAGAGGCAAAAAAGGACAGTATCATCTGTGTACATTTGAACAGAAGTGGATGAACACACTAGAGGGAGGTTATTGAGAAAGATGGAGAACAGGATAGTGCCAAGTACTGACCCCTGGGGAACTCCGGTGGCTATGGGGAAGGGTGAGGAGGTGACATCGATGATTCTAACTGATTGAGTTCTGTCAGAGAGGTAGGCCCTGAACCAACTGGTAGCTGAGCCAGCTAGGCCTGCTTCTGAAAGACACTGAAGTAGCAGGGGTTGGGAGACCATATCGAAAGCTTTGGCAAGGTCTATGAAAGTGGCTGAGGTGATTAACCCTTTGTCCATACCTGACAGGATGGAATCCATGTATCTAACCAGGGTGGAGGCTGTGGAATGGCCCTTCCTGAACCCGGACTGGAACGGTGTGAAGAAGTTGGTGTCAGAGAGGAAGGAGGTGAGTTGGTTGAGCATTAGGTGTTCTTGCAGCTTTGCGAGAGCAGGGAGTAGGGAGATAGGGCAATAACTGGAGGGGGAGATAGTGACACCCCCTTTAGGGAGGAGGATGATGATGGCCTGCTTCCAGACCGGGGGAACAGTGGCAGAGGAAAAGGAGAGGTTTAAGAGGGTGGCGAGGGGGGGTAGCTATGGCTGGGGTGGAGAGGTGGAGGAGGTTGCAGTCGAGGTCATAGGGGCATTTACCTTTTTTTGTGTCGAGGGCCTGAAGGGTTTTGAGGACGTCAACTGGCAAGATTTCTTTGAAGGTGAAGGTGGGGGGCCCACTGGAATTAGAACATATGGGGGGAGGACAGAGTGGCACCGAGGTGGGCAGGGAAGAGAGCAGTGCCAAGGCACAGGAGGAGAAATATGTGTTGAATTCAGCGGCAACATCCTGTGGATCAGAGAGGAGGGAATTGTTCACTAGGAGGAGAGGGGAGGGTAGGCAGTTGGGGGGGAGAAGACGGAGTGAATAACCTTCCAGAATTTGGATGGACAGTTTAAGTTGGAATGAAGGGAGGAGCTGAAGTATTCAACTTTATCTAGGTGGGTTGCTCTGGTGCATTTGTTGTGTACAGACCAATAGATGACAAGGTCACTTGGGAGGTGTGAGGTTTTGTGAGTGCACCATGCTTTGTCCTGAGTGATTTGGCAGGCTGTCAGTTCCTGGGTGATCCAGGGCAGGTGTTAGCCACGAACCCTGGAGCAATGAAGTGGGGCATGAGCATCCCAGACTTGGAGGAACGCGTTTTGGAAATGAAGGAAGGCATCGTCAATAGAGCAGGGTTTGGTGGGGGATTCCCAGCAAGCAAGAGCTAAGTCTTCAATCACAGAGCTGAGGTTTAGAGATTTGTAGGAACATTGGAGTAAGAACTTTGGAGGGGATCTAGGTCGGTGGATTTTCCGGACTAGATAAATAATGTGATGATCGCTTAGGGAATCGGGTAGCAGCTCTGAAGCGATAACCCGGTGGGGGTGGCTGGTGAGGCCCCACCCTAGTAGTGTGTGGTTTCCTGTTTTGGAGTTTAGGAACGTGGGCTTGGAGATGGTTTGTGAGAGGTTAAGTGAAGCAATGTCCGACCTGGTTTTGCTGAAGTAGGGAGCTAGCCAGTTGTGATTTAAGTCGCCCACGACATAGAGTTCACCAGTAGGGGTTTGGGAGGCAGTTTGTTCTAGGAGATCAGTGAAGGATGAAGCTGGGAAGCCAGGCCAGCAACAGACTCCAGCTATGTTCATAGGAAGGGAGAAAGGGAGAGTCAGTTGAAGCAAGAGAATTTTGTAGGCATTGGGTTCAGCTTTAGCTAGGGTGGTTGAGAAACGCAGATCAGAGTTTACATAGATAGCCACACCACCGCCTCTAGTTGACCTGTCCTGACGGGCAATTGCATAGCCTGGAATAGCTATCGAGGAGTCTGGGACATGTTTGTTTAGCCAAGTTTCAGAGAGGATGATGACATCAGGGGCATAGTGTGCTGCGAGTAACTGGAGGGAGTCAAGTTTAAGGGGCAAGCTACGTATATTTAGGTGCAGAAGGCACAGACCCCATGGGAGGTGGTCTCTAGTGAGGTTGGGAGTTGCGCTAGAGTAGGGGCTTGCTGTTGATTAAACCATGAGTAGGTTTGAAGGGCCAGGGTTAGGAAGTATGTCCCCTGCTGCAAGTAGTAAGAGACCGATAGTAAGGTAGCTAGTGAACACTTGTGTGCAACTGAGGGCTGTTGTCCACCATTTGGGCAGAGTAAGGGGACATTTAAGAGTGGCAGATCAATCAATCAGATCTTTATTTATTCAGGTGAACATCATTGAGCAGAGCTCATTTGCAAGATGGACCTGAGAAGGTCAAGGTTCAATAGTTGGTACATAAACGGATACATTTAAAACAATTATATATACATAATCAAAGACAGAAGTTGATTAAAACATAACAGGACATGGTAGGACATATGAAAATTCCACTAAATAATACAGTATATACATATCCCAGTGAAGGAATCAAGGCATACACTCAACATAAGGCACCCCAAAATTTCCAAGTTCCAGGGCAAGCCAATGCAGACAAGGAGACACAGTGTTTGAGTGACTGAGAAAATGGTGATCACAGCCTCTGGTAAAAAGACATGGAAGGAGGGTATGGGGACTTGAGGGCTGGGCTATACTAGAGGTGTAAGGGAGTAATAAGGGCTGGGTAAGGGCCAGGAATTAGTGGGAGAAGATTATAGCCAGGGGTAGCAAGATCAGTGTAGATAAGGTTACAGGGAACTGAAGTACCATAAAATGAGGGCTGCCTGGGAGGGAGAATTGTGCGGAAAAGTTATGGGGAATGAGTTGCAAATTATGATAGTTGTCTGGAAGGGGGAGGGTAAGGAATGTGAATAGACTAGAGCTTGTGGATCAGAAGGTAATTAGGTGAAGAATAGCCCAAGAGTGTGATGGAGTGAGGAGGAAGGGGCAGGGTCATAAGGTGCAGTGGGACCAATTTGTATTAGGGGATGAGCTGTTCATTGAATTAGGAGGCTGGAAAGAGCCGTCGAGATGCAGGATGAAGGGGGCAGGCAGGCTAGGGAAAGTAAGGGGGAATAGTGGACAGGAGAGGTGGAAGGTAGGAGAGAAGGGTAGTTAGGAGCAGCATCTGTCCAGTCTGGGGAGACATGTTCCCTGGGTACAGGGAGTAAAGTGTATAGCAATTCAGAGAGCACTGTATAGTTGGGGTGAGGAAATCTGACAAAGGATAGGCTGGGAACAGAGGTTGGGATGGCCTATGAACAGCAGGGGTAGTGGGCCAAACAGAGGCTTCAGGGCTTGGGGGCAGGAAGTAGGTATTTTAATCAGTGGGAGGGTGGAGGGATGAAAACCCTGTGTACAGCAGTCCGGGTGCTGGCAGAGGTCTACAGATTGTGGGTTTATCCCCTGGCCAGTGCACTACAGGGAGCAGTGGAGTGCCAGTCAATAGGAGGCTGTGGTCCTTCCGACCACTCCAATCAGTGCATGAAGGGTCCCGGAAGAAGGACTAGCTGCTCACCTGAGAACTCACATTTGGCGGTGGTAGGAGCCCCAGCAGGGTTGGTGGCCTGCTTCTGGAGCCTAGGCAGTCCGGTCCGACAGGAGGACTGCCCACGAGGGGCAGCCTGCGGGGAGGGAAGGGAGGAGAGATTTAATTACTTGGGAGACAAAAGAGTAGGTTTAGGCAAATTTGTGGGAGGGGCCACAACACAAAACAGGTGGGAGGCATGGGCGTTGAGTGTACAGAGCCTGGGGGGTGTGATAGGCTCGCGATTAATTCACACAAAGGATCAGGAGAAAGCGTGCCAAACAGCTGAATGCTCGGTAATTTGAAAACTAACAGACTGATTTAGGAGGGGTCTTAGGCCAGAAGAAGAGCTCTGCCAGGTGCTACCCAAGCCAGTAAAGGCAAAGGGAAAGTAAACTGAAACAGGGATGGGGGACACAGTACAATCCATCTATGCATTTCAGCTATACTGACACAGTTATTAAATAAAACCAAGGGCGTAGCTACTGATACTCCAAGTGAGCCATGGCGTACCAAGTTTAGTAGCAGGGGGTGGCAAACATGCTGGCCAGCATCGCTCTGCCCTCTCTGGTCCATCACATTTAAATTCCTTTGTTTGGCTTCGCAGGCTTTCTCTTTCAGCTTTGTTTTGGGGGGGTGGCAGAGTTGATTGCGGATGCTGACGCTGAACATCTCAATTAGGTCCGCAAGGTTAGCCTGCATAGTGATTGGCTGCGGCATCTGGTAGGGAGTATGGCAAGGCTTTGGCTTTGAGTTTAAATGCTCCCAACAAAGTTAGAAGCTATATTGTTAGTTCAATTGTACTGGGAGTGAGAGAAGCAGTAGAAGAACTGAGGAGCAGCAGATGGAAGAACAGACTCAGAGCCAGCCAAAAGAATGAGGATGCCATGTGGAGTGGCAAGTGGAGTGAATCTGCCTACCTGCAGGGGAGAGAGAGATGAAATGTCTGCTGTGGTCTAGGACTTGTGGTGCAGTCAGTGGTGTTTACCAGCGGGCAGTGAGCACCACACTAACAGTGCAGACAGACAGCAGGTCTAGTGTGGGAATCATCTGATCAGAGCCAGGAACCTTGGTCTCAAGTTGTTGGGGGGGGGCAAGCATGAACAACAGTGAGGAAGGGGGTAGCAGTGTGGCAAGTTGGTGTACAGATTTGAAATGCCTGGCTATAACCCCGCATAAAACTACACAGACTTCGTTAAGCAGGCACTCACAGTAATGTATCTCCAGTGTACAGTCAAAACAGAACACAATTCAAGTAGCTGCACAGTTAAGGGATGAAAAACCCTGTGTAACAGCAGTCCAGGTACTGGCAGAGGTGGACAATATGACTGAAGACAGCGTGTTTGATGGCAAACCATTATTTGAGGAGAACCTTGAAGCAAGAATAGAATTTTGTGCATACAGAGATTTCTTAGCAGAGATCAACTGTGACAACATGATTAGTTTTTGGAAAGGTATGTCTGAATGACTTCCAGAACTGTCCCAGATTGCACTTAGTTGCCTCTCAGTGCCAGTAAACAGTGTGGATGCTGAACGCTCACTTTCAGCATATAGTGATGTACTGTGGGACGACTGCAGACAAATTAGTTCTTCAAACTTATCTATGTACAACATGCTGTTCCAAAATGTGGATAACATTTGAGTTGTTATTTTCTGTCTCTGACTACAATCTAAGTAAGTCAGTAACTGTTTTGTGCTCAACATAGACAGATGGGGCTAATTTTATTTATTTTTTACAACAAAATATGCCTCACTCTTGTCAGTGCTTGTCATTTCATTTTTTTTTTTTTTTTTTTGAAGTCATGTATTCAAGTTCAATTTAATTTGCAGGTAGTTCATCTCAGTACTGGTTAACATGTTGCTACCTGCAGATCTAGAAAATGTGTGCGAGGGACAGGTGGCATAACAATTTTGCCTGTCACACATATATGGGGCTGGAATATAGCCCACTGTACATGTAGGTTTGGGCAGAACGTGTCAAGTTGTGACTTTCTTGATGTTTGTTTGTGCTAAGAGATGGAGCAGTTGGTGGTGCTTCCCAAAATGCTGGATATGCTGCTGCAACAAAGCTTAAATGACTCGATCCTGAGCCCCCACCCACTGGCACTGAGTGATGTGGTCACTGCCACGTCTGATGCATGGAATGTTACCCCTGTGAACCTAAACTGTGTGAGAGGCACCTCAGGCTCTCAGTTGTCTTCTTCTTCTTGTATAAAGCCCTGTGCTGTGCATAACAGTGACATCCCACTACACAATGCTTTGGCTGCTGCAGCGTAGAGTGCCAGTGTCAGACATTTTAGGGCCTTCTCTTTCCCTAGATGGTCTCAGGGTTTCTGTATTAAAGTGTTTCTCCATGCAAGTCTTAATTTATTGAAAAGCAGATTAGGTTACTGTTGTCTTGTTGTCAGTCATTCATTCATTTCTTGATTTCCTTAGAAATAGTACTGTTTTAACAGATGTAGCTGGCACTAGTCTATTCTCCTCAGTGTCACAGGCAATCTCAGCATATGTTGTTTCAGGTATACTGCCATGCAAATAAAGATACTGAGAGGGATGTCACAACATCATGCAACAGCACATGTATGTTATATGTTGTGCTACATACATCTACTGGCATCTGGTGGGACAGTACTGCTTGAGTGCTTGGGGACCGCAGGTTAGTGGGATGTTTATTTAGTTTTTGTTGACCGGGTAAGTGCACTAGACAAATCCTGCCTATTTTCAGGCACGACCTGGGAAAGGGGGATACAGATGAATGCCAACTGACCTTGAACCAGATTAAGCTGTTGGTGGTATTATAGAGTGAATGAGGAAAATTTGGCTAGGACACTGGGGAAATTCCCCTATTTCCTGTGAGCAGGGGGGACCCATTTTCTAGTGGGACCAAGATGGCGGAGGAGGAAGACAGTGGAGGAGCTGCACATGGGTCTGCATTGGCCCAGAGCATGTCTGAGTTTGAGAAGCCTATTGCCATTGAAACCGCTGAATCAGTGGCTGGGATGCACCCACAGGGTGGCCAGCATACCCCCGGTGTGAGCGGTCCTTTGAATTTTTCAGATGGAACTTGCCTTAATCTTGATGAGAAACAGCGCTGTCTGGAGGAGGAACTATTGAGAGTGAGCAACTTGCTGATACAGGAATGTCGGAACCTAGTAGTTGAGGAAGACAGGAAACGGAAGAGATTGGACGGTTCACTGAGTGCTTTGGAGGCTGCAGGACCCAGTAAACTTTATTCGGCCACTGAGAGGCCTAAAGCGGAAGTGAATGCAACTTCCCAGGATTGGGGGGACTTGGTTGAAGAATCTTGGTCACCGGAGCAAGAGCTGCATGGGGCAGGCTGGATTCTGATTTCAGGCAATGCGTGGAAACCGGAGAGCGATGCACAGGCTCCCAGGGAGACTATTCAGATAAGTACTGTGGATATTGCAAACTCTTCAGGTGTTGACTTGGGGGCTGAAACTGCTATGACCCCTACACCTCAGTCTATTACTGCCTTTGATTTGTCTTTGGGGACTCAAGTAGAGGTGGGAGCAGGGGATGTGGCTACTCCCCCTGTCATCCAAGAGCCTACTCTGGAGCCTGTGGACAAACCTTCCTATGCTAGTCATTTTAGGCAACCTCTTGAGTTGGCCAAATGGCGAAATGCTGTATGTTTGTGTTATATGGGACATAGGGAAATCTCCCTGACAGGTTTTTTGTTGGGAAGACATTGTTAAAACAAAGTGTGGGCTTTTTTCCTTCTGAAGTCTATGCCTTAATACATGTTCTGGGGGAGTTTATGTTTGATATTAGTTTTTGTACCCCTGCTCTGATGGAACTGTTTTGGAATCGTTATTTAAATTTAAAAACAAATCCCTTATGGTCTGACTTTATTGTGTTACCTTTGTCGAAGCAGGCCTATAGAGTCATTACAATATTGTTTAGGAATGAAGGGGTTAATATTGTGGATATCATAAAATGGTTATCTAAATTATGTGACATTCAGGGGAATCCAGTCCCTATCCTGGATGCGGAAGGGTTTTGGAATGGGGGTTGGAAATTTAAGGTTAAACTCCATTCCACCGATACTGAGTTGTTACATCTGCCCAATTATTTCTTTCTGGGAAGGGATACGGGGTTTCTTTTTTACCCTGGGCAGCCTAGAGTTTGCTTTAAATGTGGGTCTTGAACTCACATAAGCACCTCATGTAATGTACTTAAATGCTCTTATTGTAGGGAGACTGGCCATCCAAGTGCCCATTGTTTTCAGACCTCAAAATGTAATCTCTGTGATGTGGTGGGTCACACATTTGAAAATTGCCCTCAGCTGCTAAAAACACTGCTGAAGCTGATTATGGGGTATAGGATCATTATATACGTGAGGCGGTTAGACTTGGTCATCCTACTAGGGGAGGGAGGGGACCCGGTGCCGTAGGGAATGCTCCCCCCTTGACTAAACTGAGTTTGTCTGAGGACTCTGATTTGATTTTGGGTAGCACAGCTGCACCTGGAGTTGGGGTAGAAGGGGTATCTGGGATAGGACAGGGGGAGGTCACAGGCCTTGCTCCCTTATTAAATGATTTGGAACCTGCAGAAGATGGGTTTGTGGTGGTTAATAGTAAAAAGGGGAAATCTGCTAAAGGGAAGGGGAAGTTGGGGAAGAAATCAGCCATACCTGCTTCTGCCACTTCCATTGCTGACCCGAATATATTTTTAGTTTTGGTGGAGAGTCCAGTGGAAGTCCCAGATGGGGCTGAGCCTCCTGCACCCTTGTTAGGGTTAGAGTCTACTGCACCTGCTGCAAACCTGGTAGGCCCTAGGCCACCAGATGGTAAATGTGGTAGGATTACAAGGACGTCCAGTAAGGTAAAGTGAATTTAGCTCCTCTTTGTTTCATGGTTCCCTTTTACTTTCGAGTGGCATCCTTAAATGCAAATAGTATTAAAACTCCTGCAAAACATCGTAATACTTTTTCACATTTTCTATATGAAAATCTGGATTGCGTTTTTCTGCAGGATGTACGATTGCATTCTCTTGAGGAGATAGAGGATGCCACTGCTGGTTGGATATGGGGAATTGTTTTTGGTCCTTAGGGAATGACTTATGTAATGGGGTTGGGATTTGTTTTTTTCATTTTCACATTACTGTGATACACCAGATAGAAATTCTAGCTGGTAGGGCCTTGGTTTTGGATATCAAATGGGATTCACTATTCTTGCGATTGATAAATGTGTATACCCCTCAAACTAAGTTTGAAAGGGCGTCCCTCTTTAACTCATTATATCCCTTTTTATGCACCGCTTATTACATAATTCTTGGGGGGGGACTTTAATTGTTCTTTGCCTTCCAAAGTAACTTCTGGGAAAGGGAAAAGGTGTATAGCGATGGGGCTAGTTTATTGAAACTTCTTACGGATACTGGTTTAGTGGATGCTTTTGGGCCCTCCACTAGAGGGTTTGGGGACACTTATTTCTGTGGACCCAGAGCTTCCAGAATTGATTATTTTTTTCTCACACCTGAGGTAGTTGTGCAATCTCAGTCCCTGCAGGAAGTAGCTTTATCAGATCACAAATTACTGAGACTGGCCTTAAGCAATGTTCCTAAAGCTTAGAGAGGGCCAGGTATTTGGAAATTGAACTCTGTTATGCTGTCTTTTGTTGGCAAGGCAGTCAGTCTCATTTTTATATGATAATTTAAATCTTTGGTGGGAGGACACTAAAAGTGAAGTTCGGATCTAGTTCAAGGTTGTGGGTCGTTTAAATGGGTGGTTATCGCATGCTGGGTTGAGGCATCTTAGGGACAGGCTTCATTTTTTGTCCACTCAGACAGTTTCTTGGATTAGACTGTTTAGAACAAATTAAAGGGTTAAAACTGGAATTGGCTAAGGCACAGTCTCAGGTATTGCATGATATCGAAGTGAAGCATAAATTTAAGATTTGTGGCTGGAAGAAAGACACTTTACCCTTTGAGTATTTGAAATTTATTAAGCATTCATGGGGTATGATGTATTTAAACACTCCAGGGGGAGGGCGGGTTACTACAAATGTTGATATTTTAGACACTATTCATGAACATATTTCTGCCTCATTTCAGAGCAGAGCGCTCTCTGCTGATTCTATTTGTGATTGGTTTGCTAGTAGGTCAGTCCCAGCCTTGTCTTTGGCTGACCGGATTGATTTGGTATGACCCATTACAGTGGAGGAACTAAAGACTGTGGTCTGGTCTTTAAGATCAGGCACTACTCCCAGATATGACGGGCTGCCTCATGAGATTTATAAGGTCCTATGGGAGATTTTAGGTGCTGATCTGTGCCAGGTTTTGAATGATGGGTTGCAGTCTGAGGTTCTCTCTCATAGTATGTTGCAGGGTGTGTTGCTTCTCTTGTATAAAGACAAAGGAGATTGTGGGGATTTAAGTAATTGGAGGCCTTTGTCACTTTTAAACACAGATTACAAATTTCTGATGAAAATCTTATGTATGCGGTTGAGGGGGGTTATGGGCTCCCTGTTACATCCAACACAGTTCAGTGGTGTATCTCACAGAAGGGTTCAGGATGCACTGATTCTACTCAGGGAACTGGTCTCTAAGGGAAAGTCTGGGAAAATGTTTGGGCATCTAGTTTGCCTAGACCAGTCCAAGGCATTTGATCAGGTTTAATATGTTTATCTTTGGGAGAGTCTAAGGATGTATGGATTTCCTTCACAATTCATAGGATGGCTGCAAACATGTTATAGAGGCATTACTCTGATTCCCAGCGTAAATGGTTGGATGGGTAGGGAGACTGGGGTACACAGGGGAGTGTGGCAAGGGTGTCCATTAAGTCCCCTGCTCTATGTGCTTTCCTTGGATCCCCTTTACATGCCTTAAATGGTTCAGATGACATTGTTGGTTTATCAGTTGGGTGCATGGACCCTCAGATAGTGACATTGGCATATGCGGATGATTTAATTTTAGTGTTGTCAGATAAGGATTCTGCTATTGCGGCAAGGATGTTATTGAATGCATTTTCTGTTATGTCTGGGTTCTCTTTAAATTGGCTCAAGAGTTGGATACTGCCTTTGGGGTATGATGTGGCTGATGTGTCATTAATTTGGGATATGCCTATAGAATCTGAATATAGGAAGATACTAGGTGTTTATTTTGGGGGTCTGGATGATCAACGGTATAATTGGGAAAAGCAATTATTGGAAGCTCGCAACAGGGTACAGCTTTGGAATAAGGGACGCATGTCTAAAGCTAAACTTATTTATTTGATTAAAACCTTTTTGTTACTGTATTTTTTGTTCATTGCTGCGGTTTTTCCCCCTCCCATTTCTCTGGAGACATCTCTTTATGGTGTATTTTTTCTCTGTTTATGGGGCAGCAGATTAAACCCATTAAGGAGGGGTGTTACTTTTTTACCTATTAGTGAAGGAGGTTTGGGGATGGTGAATCCAGTAGTGTTTTTACATAGTATTGTTATTTTTTATAATTTAGTACCCTTGCTGAAAGGGATGGATAAGATTTAGTCCCCATTGGTGGCAGATGGTACTGATCCACTTCTAACGCAATGGGACCAGGAGACCTTTCTGGCTTGTCAGGTTCGGATAGGTGTCTTAGCTAGTCATTTTTGTACAATGTTCCAAAAGTTGAAAGCATGACGTGTTGTTAAAAAATCTGTTCTTTTACAGACACATCAACAATTCTATTATGCCATATTGCAATATTTCTTTTTTGTCTGTCCCTGGTTCCATGATAGGCCTCATTCTGAACGGCATGCAAAGTTACGATTATTGATGAGTAAGAGGGTGCCTAAATATATGTGGGATTTTTTATGGATTTGTCTTCATAAAAAATTAGGGGTGAAAGGTAATATGAGGCATAAGGAAATATCAGAAAGATTCTGTCCTAGGGAAGAGACCTGTATTGGGGTGGTTGAAACAATGGAACACTTTTTTGTGGAGTGTCCTTTTGTTGTATCATTTTGGTCACATTTTCATGATGAATGGCCTTAAATCCATTTAGGGTTCTTACAAAAGCAATTTGATGTTTCTGGACTGTCATGTACGGTATGGGCTGCACCAATGGGCATGCAGCCCTACCGGACAGTCAGTCGGGCGGGCGTGGGGTGGCAGGTGGGTGGATGCTGCCACCCGGCCGCCGCCAGTGGGGAGCGGGTGGTGGGGCTTCGTGGGTGGGTGGGGTGGGGGACACTAGACACCAGGGAGATGTTTGAGGGAGGTTGTCACTGTACATTCTGCCCCGCGATCGGGCATTACGGTCCACTGGACCACCAGGAGATATTTGGATTGGGGTGGTTCTTTTTTACATTCCTGCCCGCCGATCGGGCACTGGGGGTTGTCATTATACATTCTGCCCGGGTGATCGGCACTGGGGTTGTCATTATACATTCTGCCCACGATCGGCATTAGGAGATGTTTAGCGGGGGTTCTTTTCACGCTCTGCCCACGATCGGCATGGGGGGTTGTCACTGTACATTCTGCCCACGATCGGGCATTACAGTCCACTGACCACCAGGGATGTGAACAGGAGGGGGTTACATTGATGCCCGTAATCGGGCTGGTGGGGGGCATCGGGATCTGAGTTGGGGGCCAGCCATGGTGGCAGCTGCTGTGTTGCACCCTGCAATACAGCAGCTCACCTGTGAGTGGCCCTCAACTGATCCTCTTTTTGGCTCAAATTGTGCAGCGCAGGTTGAAGTTGCGCTGACATCCTTCTGCAATAACTCCGACTGAATATCACGCAGTTTATGCATGGTTCTTCCCCCTCCTGTTGAGCATGCATTCATTTGCATTGCGCTGTTGCTCAACCTGTTTTCAGCGGCACAACTGCCTCCTGCTGAATATCGCAAAATGGCGCAATGTAGGACTTGAGCATGCGCAACCCTGTTGAGCATGGAGCAACCCTTTTAAATATCTGGGCCTATATGTATATATTAGCAGGCTGATGTAATCTGGAAGATGCATTAGTTGATGAGGAGAAGGACATGACTTTTGTCTTTTTGGCACTGAGTACAAGTTTCAGATGTAGCAGATTTTACTGTAGGATATTGAATTCTTGCTGTAAATCACTGTAGGCAGACTCAATGGTACGATTAGAGACATAAAGCACAGTATCATCTGCAAATAGGTGAATACTGGCAGATGTAATATTGTGGTCAATATTGTCTATGTATACTGTGAATATGAAAGGGCCCAAGATTGAACCTTGAGGTACCCCCTCTTGGAAGGATTTTGCAAGGACAAAGGTCACTTTGCACTTTCACATGTTGCTGCCTTCAAATAAGGTAGCATGAAAACCATTTAAGGGCATTATCGCCCAGCCCAATGTAATGTAACAGGGTCAGTAGAAGACCATGATCCATCGTATCAAACACTTTGCTTAAGTCAAGGAAAAGCATAGCAACATGATTCCTTGCATCAAGTGCAATGTCCCAGTCTTTAGTAACCTTGGCTAACGCAGAGACTGTTGTGACTTGGCCTAAAGTCAGACTGTAGCGTGTTTAGTAGGTTGTGATGCTCCAAAAAATTCCCTTAGTTGACAGTTTACCAACTTTTCAAGAAATGTTGTCAGAATAGGAAGAAGAGATAGGTCTGTAGTTGTTTAAGTCACTTGGTTCACCAGATTTGAGCAGAGGGATGACATGGGCTGTTTTCCACACTGGAGGGAGTGTTTCTTTGAAGGAGTGACATATTGAAGAGGTGAGTGATTTGTGGGGCTAGATGATACCAGCCTATTTTCAGAAAGAGGGGGCCAATCTGGTCAGCACCTGTGCTATTTTTAATATCTAGATGGGTTAGGAGGTCTTCAACTTGCTTGAGTGAGGCAGGAGTGAAATTAAATTTGGTAGCACACGTGGAGGTGCTGGATGAGGTCCAAGGTGTGGCAATGCCAGTTTGCTGGTTCAGCAATTTGCTTACAGGAGAGGTATCAAAGGCTAGGCCAGTGGTGGCAAAGTGGTTATTGAGGGCTTCTAAGATGTCATGTTTGTTGGTGCAAGTAGTATCTCCAGAAATGATTTTGGATGGAAATGAGGAGGACAATTTATGTCCTTCTACATCATTCAAGATCTGCCAGAATTTAGCAGTTATTCTTGTTGGACTCCAATGCCCTTTGGTAGTACCTTGCCTTTTCAGATCTGATTAGATTGGTACAGTGATTCCTAATCATTCTAAAGGTAGCCCAATCTGATTCTGATTTTCTAGCCTTTTTCCAGAGAGCATCCCTGTGGTGTAGGGCTGTTTTTAAGGCGCTATTGAACCAGGGACATGATTTTTTTCCTCCGACTGGATTTTACAACAGGTGTATGAGTGTCAATCACCTTTAGGACTAGAGTCTGAAAGGTGGTGTAGGCATCAGTGATGGATTGAGCAAGAAAGAATTCTGCCATCTAATTCTGCTAAGACCAACCAAGAATGCTGTGGGACTGAATTTGTAGTAACTCCTTTTGTAGGTGTACCCCGCCCTGGAGGATATTTTTGGCATGTGCCTCACACAAGCCATAGCCCTGTGGTCACTAATGTCACTGTGAAATCCTCCTATGTAGGAGATTTTATAGGGTTTGTTAGTCAAGATTAAATCCAGGAGTGTACTATGCGCTGGGGTTTTATTGTTGGGATGTGCTGTTTCTGAGATTAGCTGATGAAGACTGTAGGTGTCACAGAAGTCATTTAGAGGCATCAAACAGGTAGAGTTCCAGTCTAGGTTGAGGTCTCCTGTAATGATGGTTTCCAAATCTGTGAAGTTTAAAATTTTGCAAAGAAAGTTTAGTATCTCTAGCCCTCCTGATGGGGGTCTGTAGCAGCCTACCACACAAACAGATTCGCTTTGAGAGAAAGAGATTTTTAGTGTTAGGCTTTCATATCCTTTGTGAATAGAGGAAGAGTCAATGACTGAGGCTAAGACTTTGTCTGACACATATATTGCAACCCCACCTCTTTTAGTAGGTCTATCAGCCTTGAAGATGTTATATCATGGGGTATTGACACTGTGGTCAGGGGTGGAACCTCTCAGCCATGATTCTGATATCACCAGTACATCTGGTGTTGTGTGCAGTACCCAGGCCTGTACTAGGTCAAATTGTTTTCAACAGAATGCATTCATTAAAGTGCAGTATGCTGATACCTTTTAGCTGGGCTAGCTCAGCTGGAGCAGCAATAGGTGTGAAAGGTCTTGGATTTAATTACACATTGCCAGAGCAGAGTAGCATCAACAGGAGAAGCTTCAGTATTTCATTTATCAAGACTCTGAGAAGGTGTTGCCTGGTCCGTTTGCGAGGAGAAGGAAACAACTGCCTTGTCTGCGTAGCAGCGTAATAATGGCAAAAGGACTGAGCATAAAACAAAACACTCACTGGCCTGCTTAGTGGGATATGGCAATAGAACTGGTCTCATATTTCTAAAAAGTTCTAATACCTCCACATAGGAAGTTGCAGTGTAAGGATGTTGCAGAGTAAGGACATCTTTAGGCAGCTGACTCTGCAGAAAGAGGATATTATGGGAATTGAAATTAGGGGCATCTGTCTTAGGGTTTGGGCTATTTGTGAGATGGGGGGTGCATAGCAGTAATAAGAAATAAGATAAGGTGACCTGCAATCCATAAGAATATATTTCTGTAGTGAACTGTCCCATGGTGGGGTTGTATATGGAGGAGAAGGAACTGTGTTGTATATGGTGGATACACAGTACAATACCAGGAATATGACTGTAGAAAAAAGCTACAGGGAGTAACTAGGTCCCTCTGAGGGCTGGGCTTCCAGAGGGCCAAGGGAGCCAATGAAGATTAGGCCCTTGGACTGTTGAACTTCAGCAACGTTATCCTTCGAGACCGTAGGGTAGCCAACACATTAGGCAATTGAGAAAAAAAAAACAAATAAATAAAATAAAAATGTTTCGGATATATTTTCCTCATCAAAGAGATAGGGGTAGACTTCTTTCATCTAAGGAGCCAATACAGATTAGGCACCAATAAGTTTCTGTAGCATTCGATCTGGGAAGGCAAAGGCTGAGAGAGGATGGGTAGGTAGAGTTGTGGGACTAAGGAAAACTTTAGGGAATTTACCCCTTTAAGGGATAGAATGAGCCTGACAAGGAGGTGGGGAGGAAGTGTATTTAATAAGGGCGGGGGTGGATGCAAAATTTGCAGCAGTAAAGTCAGAGCACTGTGAGCTCTGCAATTAATTCAAAAAAAACACAGGCTAGTCTCTGGGGAATTAGTGCTGGAAGCAAAGCACCATGTTCTAATAGAAATGGCCTAGCAGGGAAGGTGCCAACATTTGAATTAGGTGCAAGACCCTCTCCATACCTAAATTTCATTTTGGAGCTGCTGGGCGGCTGTGTGATGCAGAGAGAGAATTTGAACCAATTGGGTTCAAGTTGAGGGATTTTCATGCCCGTACAGGGCTGGATGGCCCCTACATTTCATTTTGGAGCTGCTGGGTGTCTGTGTGATACAGGGAAAATTTGAACCAGATGGGTTCGAGTTGAGGGATTCTCGTGCCCATACAGGGCTGGATGGCCCCTACATTTTGTTTTGGAGCTCCTGGGTGTTGTGTGATGCAGGAAGAATTCAAACCAGATGAGTTCGAGTTGAGGGATTCTCGTGCTCATACAGGGCTGGATGGCCCCTACATTTCATTTTGGAGCTGCTGGGTGTCTGTGTGATGCAGGGAAAATTTGAACCAGATGGATTCGAGTTGAAGGATTCTCACACCCGTACAGGGCTGGATGGCCCCTAAATTTTATTTCGGAACTGTTGGGCAGCTGTATGATGCAGAGAGAATTTGAACCAGATGGGTTTGAGTTGAGGGATTTCTCACGGCCGTACAGGGTTGGATGGTCCCTAAATTGTGTTTAGGAGCTGCTGGGAGGCTGTGTGATGCAGGGAGAATTCAAACCAGATGGGTTTGAGTTGTGGGATTTCTCACGCCCGTACAGGGCTGGATGGTTCCTAAATTGTGTTTAGGAGCTGCTGTGAAGCTGTGTGATGCAGGGAGAATTCGAACCAGATGGGTTCAAGCTGTGGGATTCTCACACCCGTACAGGGCTAGATGGCCCCTAAATTTAGTTTCGGAGCTGCTGGATGGCTGTGTGATGCAGGGAGAAATCTGACCAGATAGGTTCTAGTTGCGGGATTCTCACGCCTGTAAAGGGCTGGATGGATGTTAATTAGCATGTGAGAGGATTCTCAAATATCTCACTCGAGTCATGTATGTTGTCACATGTACATGTTGTCAAGTACTGTCTAGACATGCAAGCATCTTACTAATGTAATGTGTTTAACAAATATAACAAATCACGCACGCACGCACACACACACAAATACAAACAAACAAAAAAAAAGGAAGATAAACATGTGGGGAGTAGTGCAATGTAATGGCTGTGGGGCAGCAGTCTTCCGGGAGTCTTTCTGGAGGCTGAGATGCTGCCCTATTTGCAGACAACTATCTGCCCTGAGGGAAGAAGTTGCCCGTCTTCAGGCTGCACTGGACAGTAGTAAGGAAACCTTCCCTCAGGCCACACTGGACAGTAGGAAGGGAACCTCCCCCATCCAGGAGCACTAGGGCCACCACCACTACTTCAGAGGTTGCAAAGAAAGCACAGCAGTTGGACCACAGTGGTCTCAGGGAGGGTGAGGATGGTGGAAGAGAGGCACACCCAGTCAACTGTTCCACTCCACAATCCATATACCATTCTGGGGGAGCATAGCTCCATTATGGATACACCTGCAGAGAAGACTGATGACAACTGTCACAAGGGAGGCCCACAGGAAGGAGGCAGAGGACACCACAGGGAAAGGAAGCAGCTCCTGGTGGGGGACTCAATTATTAGGGGTATAGAACTGGGGGAGCAGGGAAAACTGAAGTAAGGTGCCTGCCTGTGCCATGGCTTGAGGACAGGAAGGCAATCCTCAGGATCACGAGAACAGCTGCAAGGGATTCTGAGCTGGACATAATTGTCCACCTTAGGGACAAATGACTTGGCTCAACATGAGATTAGAGCAGTGCAGGAGGACATTGCAGAGTTGGGAGGGGCCCAAGACAAGTAGCACAAACAGTATCCCTCTCAGAGGTGCTGCCTGTCAAAGGCATGGGGAGGCGAGGGTAATTGGCACCATGCAGTTTAATGAATGGTTGAAAAATAGTGGAGCACAAGGGTTTGGCTTCATTGGGGACTGGGGTTCCACCTGAGGACACCAGCCTATACTGGCAGGATGGTCTGCATCTGTCCAGGAAGGGAACAAGTCTTTGAGCAATCAGTTTAAATGCTTCATTGGCAAGCTTTTAAACTAGCTGTTGGGGAGGCACTGACAAGCAGCAGGAAAATCCCAGCCTCTCCCTACAAAACAGGGTACTAAATGAGAAAAGACTGAGGTAGAACGGTCAGTGGGGATGCTGCAAGAGAAGGTAAAACCATCAAAAAATGCAGAGCAATGAGTACCAATGCCTGTAGTCTAGGTAACAAGCTTCCTGAATTAGTGGCCTTGATGGAGGAGGAACATCTGGATATCGTGGCAGTCACAGAAACATGGTACACACAAAACCATGACTGGGACATAAACATACCAGGATACACTATCTACAGAGGGACAGGGAGGGTAAAAGAGGAGGAGGAGGAGTAGTTCTACATAAGGGAAGGAATAAAAGCAACAGAACAAAAGGGTAAACAGGGAGAAGAAGAAGCACTGTGGGTAAATTTGGAGACCGCAATGGCACCACAATCCGCACAGGGTTAGATACAGACTTCTCAGGGGAGGAAATGGACAAGGAAATGATAGAAAGTATACTTAGAATGGCAGAAAAAGGGGAGGTATTGCTGATGGGTGATCTGAATATGCCAGATGTTAACTGGAGCGCAGTTGCAGCTGCCACTTCAAAGAGTGCAGTTATTCTAGATGCCCTACAGGGGGCATGCCTTAGGCAATTAGTACTGGAGCCCACTCAAGAGGGAGCAATATTAGACTTGATTCTCTCAAATGGAGATGGAAAGAGGATCACAGATGTAGAAGTGGGTAGCCATCTGGGAACTAGTGACCATCGAACAGTATGGTTCACAATAAACACAGCAATAGAGTCAAGCCATACAATGACAAAATTACTGGACTTTAGGAGGGCTGACTTTGCCAAAATGGGTGAGAGCCTAAGGAATGCACTAGCAAATGGGCAGGAAGGAGGGGCGGAAGAACAATGGGGAATAATAAAAACTGCCATCACAGAGGTATCAAGCCTTTGTGTGAAGCAAATAAACAAAACAAGATGATGTAAGAAACCACTATGGTTCTCAAAGGAAGTGGCAGTGAAGGTTCAAGAGAACAAGAAAGCATTCAGGAAGTACAAGGAATCGCAGAAGGAGCAGGATAGAGAACTGTATCAGTTAAAGCAAAAGGAGGCTGGGAAGGCAGTCAGAACAGCAAAGGCCCAAACCGAGGAAAAGATAGCCAACTCAGTTAAGAAGGGGGATAAAACCTTTTATAGGTACATCAGGAGCAAAGGAAGACCAAGGAGGAATAGTGAGGCATAATAAAGGGAGGGAGGGTGGGCAGAGGAGACTGTGAAAAGGCAGGACTGGAGGAGGCAGATGTGATTCCCTTCACAAAAGTGGGAGCAAGGCAGAAGCAGGAAACTATAGACCTGTTAGTTTAACCTCAGTGATAGGGAAAATGATGGAATAACTTCTAAAGGAAAGAATTGTCGAGTATCTAGAGGCCAGAGGGGCACAGGACCCTAGGCAGCATGGATTCACAGCGGAAGGTCATGCCAGATGAATCGGATAGATTTTTGACTGGGTGACCAAAGTAGTAGATCAGGAGGGCTGTGGACATGGCCTACCTAGACTTTAGCAAGGCATTTGACACAGTCCCACACAAAGATTAATATACAAGTTAGCCAGCCTGGGAGTGGGTCCCAAGATGACAGCCTGGGTAAAGAATTGGCTGGAGAATAGGACAGAGAGTTATAGTAAATGGAGTCCACTCCAGAAGAAAGGAGGGTTACTTAGTGGGTACCGCAGGGTTCAGTATTAGGACTGGTCCTCTTCAATGTCTTTATAAGTGACATTGCAGAAGGACTGGAAGGAAAAGTATGTCTCTTTGCAGATGACAGTAAGATCTGCAACAGAGTTGATGCACAGGGTGGGATGGAAAGGATGAGAAGGGACTTGGCAAGGTTAGAGGAATGGTCAAATGTATGGCAGCTTAGATTCAATGCTAAGAAGTGCTAGGTAATGCACCTGGGAAACAAAAACCCAGGGGAAGAGTACACAATGGGGGGTGAGATACTAACAACAACAAGAATGGAAAGGGACCTGGGGTAGTCATATCAGATGACCTAAAGATGGGCAAGCAATGTGAGAGGGCAGCAAGGAGGGCTGGGGGGATACTGGGATGCATAGGGAGAGGCATCACCAGTAGAAAACAGGAAGTTATTATCCCTCTGTACAGACAGCTAGTGAGACCCCATCTGGAGTACTGTGTGCAGTTCTGGAGACCCAATCTCCACAAAGACATAGACAGGATGGAAGCTGTCCAGAGGAGGGCAACTAAAATGGTGCAGGGTCTGCACCGGAAGTCATATGAAGAGAGACTTAAGGAGCTTAATATGTATAGCCTCGAGGAAAGGAGGGAGAGGGGGGACATGATAGAAACTTTCAAGTACCTCAAGGGAATCAACAAAGTCCAAGAGGGTAGCATCTTTCAAAAAAAGAGGTGTGCAAGAACAAGAGGGCACAATTTGAAGAAGATAGAGGCGGCTCAGAGGTAATTTAAAGAATATTTCTTCACAGAGAGAGTTGTGGATGCATGGAACAGCCTTCTGGAGGAGGTTGTGGAGTCAAAATCAGTGGGGGAATTCAAGCATGCATGGGATAGTCATAAGGCAATTCTGGGGGGTGGGGGTAGGAAGAAGTAGGCTGCTGGTTAACTAGGATCTGCAGCTTATCCAGTAGGTAGGGAAATGGGCAGACTGGGTGGGCCAAGTGGTCCTTATCTGCCGTCAAATTCTATGTTTCTATGTAAGGCAGAGATACTAAACAAATATTTTTGCTCAGTATTTACAAATTAAGAGGGGGAGTATATAAAACAAACAGTAGTAACACTCTGGATACAGAAGTTGATACCAGCCCATTTACAGAAGAAAGGGTTCTGAAAGAACTCTTAAAACTGAAGGTGGACAAAGCAATGGGGCCTGATGGGATTCATCCCAGAATTTAAAAGAGCTAAGGGTAGAATCTAGGACACCACTGACTACCTTTTTAACAAATCATGGGAGGATGGGTGTACCTGAGGACTGGAGGAGGCAGATGTGATTCCCTTTCACAAAAGTGGAGCAAGGCAGAAGCAGGAAACTACAGACCTGTTAGTTGAACCTCAGTGATAGGGAAAATGATGGAATCACTTCTGAAGGAAAGAACTGTCAAGTATCTAGAGGCCAGAGGGGCACAGGACCCTAGGCAGCCTGGATTCACAGTGGGAAGGTCATGCCAGATGAATCTGATAGATTTCTTTGACTGGGTGACCAAAGTAGTAAATCAGGGGGGCTGTGGACATGGCCTACCTAGACTTTAGCAAGGCATTTGACACAGTCCCACACAAAAGATTAATATACAAGTTAGCCAGCCTGGGGTGGGTCCCAAGATGACAGCCTGGGTAAAAATTGGCTGGAGAATAGGACACAGAGAGTAATAGTTAATGGAGTCCACTCAGAAGAAAGGAGGTTACTGGTGGGGTACAGGTTCAGTAATAGGACCGGTCCTCTTCAATGTCTTTATAAGCGACATTGCAGAAGGATTGGAAGGAAAAATATGTCTCTTTGCAGATGACACTAAGATGTGCAACAGAGTTGATGCACAGGGTGGGGTGGAAAGGATGAGAAGGGACTTGGCAAGGTTAGAGGAATGGTCAAATGTATGGCAATTCTGGGGGGTGGGGGTAGGAAGAAGTAGGCTGCTGGTTAACTAGGATCTGCGGCTTATCCAGTAGGTAGGGAAATGGGCAGATTGGGTTGGCCAAGCGGTCTTAATCTGCCATCAAATTCTATGTTTCTATGTTTAGTGTCACAACTGCTCTCTAACATTTCATATATTTTTGGGAATACTATGGAAGTAGTGTACAACATTTTCTATGTTACAAGACTGATGTGCTGATGCTGCTGCAACTTCATAAAATAATGTGCCTTTGAAAATGTTAACAAAATATTTTCCCACCAGAACTTTTTAAGTAAATAATGTTATGCAAAGTGAAACTGCACAACAGGGTTAAACTTCTTTGGTGTCACAGCTGTGTCTTTCTTGCCTGTCTGCAGCCCAGGTGCCACACATTACATTTTGCTTCAGAAACTTCTTGTAGTAATGAGAGAGCACATTTCAAGCAACATGGACTGATAGAGTTCTGTCACTGAATTAACATATTGAGATTGCAGTAAATAAGTTAAACACTGCAACCTTAACATGTTAATTCAGTCACAGAACTCTTTTCAGTCTGTGTTGCCTGGAATGTGCTCTCTTTGCTACAAGTAGTTGCTAAGCAAAGTTCAGATTGTGGCACCTGGGCTGCAGACAGGCAGGAAAGACATGGCGTTGACACCCCAACAATATTTTCTTGTTCTAGCTGCACACTAGGTTGGTCACCAGTTAATCAGATGTCTGACAGGTACTTAGGTGGTGGTCTTCACCTTTTTTGGGGGAGGGGGTCTGCCTTTCCCGTCTCGGGATCTCCAACAGCCCTGCCTATATGCTGTATTGTTTGAGAGGTTCTTGTGTGAGTTAACAAATGCCACATAGATTTTGGTAAGAGTTGGCCTGTTGTTACCAGACAAAAATAGCAGCTGGGTCCAAATCGTTTGTTCTCTTTCACTCCTTTCATGTTGTATATGTTGGAATCGATTCCAACAAGTTAAGCATTCACTTACATTTTACTGATCCTCTCAGGAACAATTATTTGAATGTGTTAATTACATGAAATTGGTATTATGTAGTTGGAAAAACTGACACTCACATTACAGTGACATTAACAGTCTGCTGTGCACCAGATCCATCCTATCCATCTCTATAGTGTATGGTGGAAAGTCGTTCTCCACCGAAATCCATCGTTTTCGCAGTGTAACAAAATTATGTTTTCTACTGCACTGCGAACGTCACACTGTGTCCTCGAGCAGCATTTGACAGTTAGGGCTCACTCCACAGACAGCACACATGGCGAAAGCAGCAATGTCGGCGGCAGTACTAATGTTTAGCGTTAAAACGTTCACAATGTAAAGTTCTTAAGCAGTTAAAATGTCAAGCGTGAAAACATTCAAAATGTAAAGTTCTTTTTTCCTTCTAGTAACTGATTTTCCCAAAAAAATGGCGTTCTTTATACACTAAAGAAAGTGCATGAGACAGTTGACAACAGGGCATCTGCCTGGTTGGCACTATGACAACGGATTACCTCTCGAGCTGCGATCTCGAGGTAATCAATCCATCGCCATAGTGCCAACTCGGTGAAAGAATAGTCCTGTTGTCAACTGTTCCCCATGCACTATCCTATATGTTGTGATTCACTGATTTTGAGGGTTCCCGGCCATAGAGAAATATACTGCCTTATTGTTCTTCCTTATCATTGGTCCATTTTGCATCATACAACACTGTGAGTGTTGCACAGTGACATCTGAGATGTGCCCTACTGCTAATATGTCACTTTGTTTTGATGGACTTCCCTGTGAACAGTAATTTAAGGAACAAATATATTTGTATGTAAGTAATGTTGTATGCCCTCCTGTTATTTCTCGACACAACAGCCAGGTTGGGATTGGTCTGGAACTTTGGCCACAAGTTGTGGTTGGTAACACTTTGGATTGTGGCACTTTTGTTCCTTACTGTACAGAACAGAAGTAATATAATGTATGAAATGTATTAACTCGGGACTGTGAACCAGAAGAAAAAATTACTCACCTTAGTAATGTTGTTTCTTCTAATGGAGTCTTGCTATATTATAGACATTAGCAGTTTGATCCAGCTCTAGAACTGCCCCGGAGTGAAATGGTTAAAACCATTCCAAAATAGAATTTTGGCACGAGAGCAGCTCTATCTGTGTCATTTCAAACCTGAACTGTCAGATCTTATGAGCCAAACTCACTAAGGTCTGTGTGGAAGCTTAACTTACACTAGCCAAATGGCTACCTAAATAATAACAACCATTGATGGTCCCAACACCCAAGACTCAAGTCAGGGGACCAGAAATACTAACACCATTCTAATAATATGAAAATGGAACATAAGTATAATAAAACACACACACGCATACACACACACCCCAAAGTCCCAAAGGGACAAAATGCTAACAGGACATAAGTAGTGCCCACACTAAGTTGCCCGCACCCCACCAAGTAGAGGTTCTGAGAGGGCAGGTTGGGAGGTTTATAATATAGCAAGACTCCATTAGAAAAAAACATTACTAAGGTGAGTAATTTTTTTCAAACAACATGAAGTCTTGCTATATTATAGACATTAGCAGAATACACAGCAGTACCTCCATGGAGGAGGGCAGAACCTACTTAGGAATAGGCTCTGAAGAACAGCTGTGCCAAACCGAGCATCTCTCCTGGCCTGGACATCCAGGGAGTAATGCTTGAGTAAAGTGTACTGCTTTCCAAGTAGCAGCCTGGCAAATCTCTAATAAAGGGATATCTCTGGCAGCAGCTAGAGACGCAGCTGTACCCTGGTAGAATGAGCCTCAAACCGGGGGCTCTGCCCACTTTCTGATAACAAAATTGGATACAAGAGACAATCCACCTGGCTATTGATCTCTTAGTGGCAGGTTTGCCTTTCCCAACTTCACCATAGGTAAGGAAAAGTTGGAGGGATTCAAACCTGTGACCTTTGGTACGCTCTATATAATAACTAAGAGCTCTCTTAACATCCAGGCTGTGTAACCTCCTCTCACCCAAAGAGGAGTGATCAGTGAAAAATACTGGAAGGGTGATAGATTGATTAAGATGGAAATCTGAAACCACCTTAGGCAAAAACTTCCTATTAGTCCTAAGGACTACCTTATCCCTGTGGAAAGAAATAAAGTCAGTCTCCACTGACAAGGCTTGCAATTCACTTATCGTCTGGCAGAAGTGATAGCCACTAGAAAAACAGTTTTCCAAGTTAGGTACTTAAGCTCTGCAGAAGACAGAGGTTCAAAAGGGGTTCAATAACTGGGCAATGCAAACATTAAGGTCCCAAGCAGGTCCGGGTTCCCAAAGTGAGGATTAGTATGGAGTAATCCCTTAAAAACTTGGAAAACACAGGATGAGAGGAAAGAGGATGACTTTCCTGTTGACACAAAAGCAGACACAGCTGCCAAATGAACTCTCAGGGTAGCTGGTCTGAGACCCAAGGAATTAAGATGTACCATGTAATCTAACAAAATGGGCAATTCAGCAGATTCTGGGGAAATATTTTTCCCAGCACACCAAATGGAAAACCTTTTCCATTTAGAACTATAAGTAGCCCTAGTGGAAGGCTTTCTGGAAGCCTTTAGGATCTCAAGAACACCCTGAGAGAGGTGTAAATCAGCAAACTCTAACTCCTCAAGAGCCAGGCCTTGAGGTTGAGGGATTTGAGGTCCGGATACCAAACCCTTCCCTGGGCACAGGTCAACAGATTGTGATTCTTGGGGAGGCACAGGGGAAGATGGACTGTCAGAGACAGAAGGAGTGGGTACCAGGGCTGCCTGGCCCAATCCGGGCAATCAGAATCACCCTGCAAGGCTGAGATCTGATTTTGACTAGTACTTTGAATAGGAGAGGAGAGGGGAAGCATAGAGGAACTTCCCCTCCCAATCCAGAAGAAGGGCATCCAGGGGAACTGAGCCCAGCACTGGAGGCCTGCAACAGAACAGAGGAAGTTTGTGATTGTCTGGGGCTGCAAAAGATCTATCTGAGGATGCCCCACCTGGCAAAAACCCAGCACTTGAGGATCCAGGGACCATTCGTGATGGCCCTGGGAAATCCTGCTGAGGGCATCCGCTAGGACATTGTCCTTCCTGGAAGATGAACTGCTATGAGGGAAGTGTTCAGGAATAGGCCAGAGACCACAACTTCATTGCCTCGGTGCACAAGGCCGAAGACCGAGTGCCCCTGTTTGTTGATGTACCACATTGTTGTGGTGTTGTCTGTTCTGACTTGTATCACCTTGTCGTGGACAGATGCAGAAAAGCTTGAAGAGCTAAAAGACAGCTCTGAGTTCCAGCAAATTGATGTGGAGCAGAGATTCCTGGGGGACCAAACTCCTGAGTGGAAAGGTCGCCATGTCGGCTCCTCAACCCAGAAGGGAAGCATCTGTAGTGAGAGTCAAGTCGTGAGAAGGGGAAATGAAGGGACCCCGCTCTTAAATTGCTCTGATCCTGCCACCACTGGAGAGCTAGGATCAAGGTTCGAGTCACTGGGACCAACTTGGAAAGGGGGTCTCTTCCTGAGACCAAAAGGTTCTCAAGTGAAACTGAATGTCTCTCATCTGAAATCTGGCTCCCTGCACAACAGCTGTGGATGCAGCCATGTGCCCCAGGAGCTGCAGAAAGTGTCTTGCTGGTTGAGAGACCTGCAGAGTGAAGGAAGAGGCCAGAGCCACTAAATTCCTTACCTTTCTGGGGGAAGAAAGGCTCTGGCTAGCTTTGTGTCCAATTCTGCCCCTATAAAGGTGAGTACCTGGACTGGTTCCAGAACCGACTTTGGTAGGTTTAGCAGAAAACCCAGGGAGGTGAGAAGCTGCTGGGTGACCTGCAGGTGAGATTTTACCTGTTCTGGGGACTGGCCTACAATGAGCCAGTCGTCTAGATAGGAAAAACAGCAATCCTCTGCCTCCTTAAGTGGGCCACTGCCACTGCTAGACACTTTGTGAATACCCTTGGAGCAGAGGTAGGTCGAGGACATTGTTTGAACTGGTAATGACCTGAGGGCAGTTCAAATCTGAGGTACTTTCGATGGGATCTTCTGATTAGGACATGGAAATAGGCATCCTTGAGGTCCAGGGAGGCTAGCCAGTCCCTGACCTTAGGGAAGGTAAAATCATTGCCAGAGTTACCATTTTGAACTTTGGTCAAAAGATGCTTGTTCAGATATCTGAGATCTAAAATGGGCGCCATTCTCCTGTCTTTTTGGGGTAAGGAAGTATCTGAATACAGACCCTGCCCTGATGCAGGGAGGAACCCTTCTACTGCTCTGAGAGCTAACAGGATGAGACCTCTGTTTCCAGAGCGAGGGTCTCTGAAGCACTTGAGGTAGAAAAGTCTGCTTCTCAACTTGGGAAACTTTTTGAGCTGAGAACCAGACCCTGGCTTACTACTTCAGAACCCACTTGTCTGAGGTTAAAGAAGCCCAATTCTGACTGAAGTAAGCCAGCCTGCCCCCACTGGTACAGGAGAATCCGGCCCTGGGCACCCCATCAGGGTGCCTGTTTCGCAGGAGCTTTAGGCTGGGGGGTGGGAGCAGGTCTGCCCACCCCTCGTCTGCCCCTGCCTCTGAAGAAGCCCCTCTGAGCATAGGCAGAGGAGGCCTGAGTCTGGTAGAAAGGCCTGTGAAAGGCTACCCCTACCCTGGGGCATGCCTTTGAGGAGTGGCTTGCCACCCTTAGCCTGGGCACTTTGTAAGTAGTCCTATATTCATCCATCTTCTCATGTAATTCTCTGTCTGCTCTCCAAACAGAGAATTTCCCTCCACAGGAAAATCCATAGCCTTAGTCTGGGTATCCTGTGACAAACTAGTACACCTGAGCCAGGCCAACCTACGAAAAGCTACAGATGTGGCCATGACCCTAGAGGAAACATCATTAACATCCACAGCAGCATGAAACTGAACCTTAGAGGCTTCAATGCCATCAGCAACCACCTGTTCTAGTTCACTAGCCAGCTGGCCATGGGCCTGCTTGGCCAATTGCATAACAGTATCCCATCTAGATTTCTGATACCTAGCTACATAAGCCATATAATTTGCTTGCCTGAGTCCCAGAGAGGCTGCCATATACTGTTTTTTTGCCATGGCATCAATCTTCCTGGAATCCTTGTCAGGAGGATGTGAAGCCAAGGGAATATTAGCTTTATCACAGGCAGCAGCCTGAACTACTACTAACATGACTGCATTGCTGAGAAAGAAATTCTGTATCAGGGCCTGACAATGTATACCTTCTGTCCATCTTTTTATCTACAGGAGGCACAGAATTAGGAGCTTTAAAATTTTAATTGTTTGTTTCCTAAAAGACTTATGTAAGGAAGAAAAATTACTCACCTTAGTAATTGCTTTTCTCTCATGGAGTCTTCATATTATGACTAATGCAGTTAGCCACTGCACTTGAACTGCCCGGAGAGGAAGAGTTAACCCAGGAGTCTGAGTTCTACAGCCGAGGCGCTTATGCCAAAGTTTATCTGGGCAGTTTCAAATGAAACTGTCAGATCTTTTACAGCTAGCACTACAACAAGTCTGTGTGGAAAGCTCTACACTAGCCAAATGGCTACCTACTAGTAGAAATAACAACAATATAAACAACAATAACAATAATAACAATGAATAATAGTATTATTAGTTACCCCTGACAAGCACCATTAGACCCCCTTCCCCAAAGACTCAAGTCCAGGAAGGGGCCAATATATTACCTAAATAAATAACCTAGTTCCTAACCCTAAATAAAAGAAGGTAAGGGAAAAAAACTACAATGGCATGACACAGTGCTTGCACTAATTTGCCACCCCTACCCAAGTAGAAGTTCTGAGAGGGGCAGGAGGGAGGGTGGTCATAATATAGCAAGACTCCATGAGAAGAAAAGCAATTACTAAGGTGAGTAATTTTTTCTTCAAACACCATGAAGTCTTGCTATATTATGACTAATGCAGATTACACAGCAGTACCTCCATGGAGGAGGGTCAGAACCTACTTAGGAAATAGGCTCTGAAGCACAGCTGTGCCAAAACGAGCATCTCTCCTGGACTGAATATCCAGGGAATAATGCTTGGTAAAAGTGTGAACTGTTTTCCAAGTAGCAGCTTGATAGATTTCCAGAATGGGAATATCTCCAGCAGCCGCTAGAGATGCAGCTGTACCCCTGGTGGAGTGAGCCTCAGTCCTGAGGGGGTTCTCTCACCTAGTTTTGATAACAAATTGATACAAGAGACAATCCACCTTGCAATTGTCCTCTTAGTGGCAGGTTTCCTTGCCAACCTCGCCATAGGTAAGGAAGAGTTGAGGATTCAACCTGTGACCCTTGTGCGCTCCAAATAGTAGCTTAAGGCTCTTTTGATGTCCAAGCTGTGCAGTCTCCTCTCACCTGAGGAAGAATGCTCAGTGAAAAATACTGAAGAGAGATGGATTGGTTCAGGTGGAAATCTGAAACCACTTTAGGCAAAACTTTCTGTTAGTCCTGAGGACTACTTATCTCTGTGGAAAGAGATAAAATCTTCTTCCACTGACAGGGCCTGTAGTTCACTTGTCGTCTGGCAGAAGTGATAGTCACTAGGAAAACAGTTTTCCAAGTTAGAAACTTGAGCTCTGCTGAGGACAGAGGCTCAAAGGGAGGTTGCATTAACTGAGCAATGCAAACATTCAGGTCCCAGGCGGGAGCTGGTTCTCGAAAAGGAGGGTTAGTGTGAAGTAACCCCTTAAAAAACTTGGAAAACACAGGGTGAGAGGAAAGGGAAGCAGGCTTCCCTGCTGACACAAAAGCTGAGACAGCTGCCAGATGAACCTTTAAGGTAGCTGGCCTAAGGCCTAAGGAATTTAAATGGACCAAATAGTCCAGTAAATGGGCAGATCAGCAGATTCTGGGATAATTTGCTTTCAGAGCACCAGATGGAAAACCTTTCCACTTAGAATTGTAAGTGGCTCCTAGTGGAAGGCTTCCTTGAAGCCTTTAAAATATCCAGAACACCTTGAGAAAGGTGTAAGTCAGCAATTCTAACTCCTCAAGAGCCATGCCTTGAGATGGAGGGATTTGAGGTCCGGATACCACACTCTCCCCTGTGCACAGGCCAGCAAGTCGTGGACTCTGGGCAAGCTCAGGGCAGGGTGGACTGTCAAGGACAGAAGCAGTGGGTACCAGGGCTGTCTGGCCCAATCTGGGGCAATCAGAATCACTTTGCAGGGCTGAGATCTGATTTTTACTAGTACCCTGAAAAGAAGAGGAAAGGGGGGAAAGGCATACAGGAACTTCCCTTTCCAATCCAACTGAAAGGCGTCCAGGGGGACTGAGCCCAGCACTGGAGGCCTGCAACAAAACAGAGGAAGTTGGTGGTTGTCTGGGGCTGCGAAAAGATCTATCTGAGGGGTGCCCCATCTGGCAAAGACGGACCCCAGCACTTGTGGATTCAGAGCCCATTCGTGATGGCCCTGAGAAATCCTGCTGAGGGCATCCGCCAGGACATTGTCCTTCCCTGGAGGTGAACTGCTATCAGGGAGGTGTTCAGGAGTGACCAGAGACCACAACTTCATTGCTTCGTGCACAAGGCTGATGACCGAGTCCCTTGCTTGTTGATGTACCACATTGTTGTGGTGTTGTCTGTCCTGACTTGAACTACTTTGTTCTGGACAGAAGCTGAAAATGCCTGAAGAGCTAGAAAGACAGCTCTGAGTTCCAAAAGATTGATGTGGAGCAGAGACTCCTGAGAAGACCACACTCCTTGAGTGGACAGGTCACCCAAGTGAGCTGCCCACCCTAACAGGGAGGCATCTGTGGTGAGGGTGAGGGAGTGGGAGACGGGAATGAAAGGAACCCCTTGTTTTAGATTGCTTTGATCCTGCCACCAGTGTAGAGCCAGGATCAGAGTTTGGGTCACTGGAACCAATTTGAAAGGGGTCCCTCCTTTGAGACCAATAGGCCTCAAATGGAACTGAATGTCCTCATCTGGAATCTTGCTCCTTGCACTACAGCTGTGGAAGCAGCCATGTGCCCTAGGAGTTGCAGAAAATGCCTTGCTGGTCAAGAGACCGCAGGGTAAAGGAGGATGCCAGGGCAATGAGCCTGACCACTTTTCCGAGGGAAGAAATGCCCTGGCTAACTTTGTGTTCAATTCTGCACCTATGAAAGTTAGTACCTGAACTGGTTCCAGAACTGACTTTGGTAAATTCAGCAGGAATCCCAGGGAAGTGAGAAGCTGCTGGGTGACTTGCAAGTGGGATTTTACCTGATCTGGGGACTGACCCACTATGAGCCAGTCGTCCAGGTAGGGAAACACAGCAACCCTTTGCCTTCTTAAATGAGCCACTACCACAGCTAGACATTTTGTGAATACCCTTGGCGCAGAGGTAAGGCCGAAGGGCATTGCCCTGAACTGGTAGTGGCCTGAGGGCAGTTCGAACCTGAGGTACTTTCGGTGAGAAGGCCTGATCAGAACATGAAAATAGGCATCCTTGAGGTCCAGGGAAGCCAGCCAGTCCCCTGGCCTCAGGGAAGGCAAAATCATTGCCAGAGTTAACATTTTGAACTTTGGTTTCAAAAGATGCTTGTTCAGGTACCTTAAATCTAGGATGGGCCGCCATTCTCCTGTCTTTTTTGGGGTAAGAAAGTATCTTGAGTACAGCCCTTGCCCTGATGGCAAGGAGGAACCTTTCTACTGCTTTGCAGTCCAGAAGAGAAGAAACCTCTGCTTCCAAAGCAAGGGCTTCTGTAGGATTTGCAGGTGGAAAATGTCTGGCTCTCATCTTTGGAACTGTTTGAAGCTGAGAACCAGACCCTGGCCTATTACCTCCAGAACCCATCTGTCCGAAGTTAAGGACACCCAGTTCTGGCTGAAATAAGCCAACCTGCCCCCCACTGGTACAGGAGAATCGGCCCTGGGCACCCCATCAGGGTGCCTGCTTGGCAGCAGCCTTAGGCTGAGGGAGGGGACGGTTTACTTGTGCCTCGCCTACCTCTGCCTCTGAAGAAACCCTCTGCAAGACAGCAGAGGAGGCTTGAAATTGGTAAAAGGCCTGTGGAAAGGCCTGCCCCTACCTCTGGGAGCGTGCCTCTGTGGAGTGGCATGCCTCTTTAGCCTGGGCACTTTTGTAGGTAGTTCTGTATTCATCCATCTTTTCATATAGTTTTCTGTTTGTTCCCAAACAGAGAATTACCCACTACAGGAAAATCCATAGCCTTTGACTGAGTATCTTGGGACAGATTAGTGCATCTGAGCCATGCCAACCTACGGAAAGCTACAGAAGTGGCCATGACCCTAGAGGAAACATCATTAACATCAACAGCAGTATGAAATTGAACTTAGAGGCTTCAATGCCATCAGCAGCCACCTGTTCCAACTCACCAGCCAGCTGGCCATGTGCCTGCTTGGCTAACTGCAATACTGTGTCCCATCTAGATTTCTGATATCTAGCCACATAAGTCATATAATTTGCCTGCCTGAGTCCCAAAGAAGCTGCCATATACTGTTTTTTCGCCATGGCATCAATCTTCCTGGAATCCTTATCAGGAGGATGTGAGGCCAGGGGAATATTAGCCTTGTCACCGGCTGCAGCTTGAACCACACCTACATGACTACACTGCTCAGTGAGGAAGTCTGTATCAGAGCCTGACAAAGTATACCTTCTGTCCATTTTTTTATCTACAGGAGGGACAGAATGAGGATTTTTTAAAATCTTTGTTGTTTGCTTCCTAAATGACTTATGCAAAGGAATAGACAACCTCCTAGACTCTGGTATATCCATCATTTCTACAGAATCAGGCTCCTCTTGTTCATCCACAGCCTCCTCTAAAGGAAGCTGGAGGGTTTCTGCAACCTTTGTAAAACATAAAATGAGAAGGGACTCAGACAGAATAGGAGGAGATTCTAAAGGTCTGTCTGAGAAATGTCCGTTCAATGGGCACGTCCAGACCTCCCAGCCACATATATATTGATCAAATTCTCCTCCTCCTGTGGTTCATAAAATTCCCCAACATCATACTCCTGAACCACTGAACTGAACGAACCAACCTTTACCAACTGTTGGTGGTTCGACAGGACCCTGAGACAGTGACTGGACAATCTGTATGGCTTTAGCTATTTCTGCAGCAGTTGGAGAGACAATTTTGACTCCAAACCTACTGATTTCTTTGTCTTTTCACTGGGACTGGTTCCTCTGAACCAGCCTTTGCCCGAGGAAGTCTCGCCCTGGTCAGAGGGCACTCTCTGGTCCAGTGGGTGCTGGACTGGCTGGCCATCCGGTCAGCGGACTTTTGGCCTCGCTCCCTGAGCCGCCCAATCTCTTTCCAGGGTGGCTGCAGGAAATTTTACACACCTGGCAGTCTGACAGGAGGTGGTCAGCCCCAGACAATCAAACACAAGTGGTGTGTGGGTCAGCCTTGGCAAAGGCTTCCCACAGACATCACAGTGTTGAAACCCAGTGGGCCGGTTTTCTTTGGGTTTCTCAGACATAATGCCAGCCTAACCAAAACTTGCCCTTTGATGGCAGTGACAGGCAAGACACCCTTATCGGTTCCTAACCGTGTCACGGGTATTTGAAAAACCTAATTTTAAAGCAAGGTTTTTTTAGAACCGATAAGAACCGGGAACCGCACTCTAAAAGCCCAACCAACACTTTAAAACGTTAATTTCAGCAAACCGATCGGTTCAAAACCGAACCGATAATTGAATTTCCACACAGACTTTAATTTTTGTACTTACGGTTTACCAGATAGAGCTTTTAACCGAAATGCGGTAAAATAAATACTTTTTGCCGGTTCAAATGAACTGAAAATACTCGCTTGAACCGAGAAATGAACCGAGCTGAAGGAGCTGATCTCCGGAGCGACTGTTCAGTGAAGCGGAGTAAAGAATCTGACAGTTTCATTTGAAACTGCCCAGATAGAGCTTTGGCATAAGCGCTCTCGCTGTAGAACTCCAGACTCCCTGGAGTTAACTCTTTCCTCTCCGGGGCAGTTCAAGTGCAGTGGCTAACTGCATTAGTCATAATATAGCAAGACTTCATGGTGTTTGAATAGACAATCTCCTAGACTCTGAAATATCCATCATTTCTACAAAATCAGGCTCCTCTTGCTCATCCACAGCCTCTTCTAAAGGAAGCTGGAGGGTTTCAGTAACTTTTTTATAAAACATAAAATGAGATGGGGACTCAGACAGCACAGGGGGAGATTCTAAAGGTCTGTCTGGGGAGATATCCGGTTCAATGGGCACACCCAGACCTTCCCAGCCACATTCATACTGTTCATAATCCTCCTCCCTCCTCTGGTTCATAAAATTCCTCAATATCATAATCCTGAACCACTGGGACCAGACGAACCGACCTTTTACCAGATAGTGGTGGTTGATGGACCCTGAGACAGTGACTGGACAATTTGTATGGCTTTTGCTATCTCTGCAGTTGGAGAAGGAATTTTGGACTCCAGACCTGCTGATTTTCTTGTTTTCTTTACTGGAATTGGTTCCTCAGAACCAGCTTTTCTTTTGCCCGAGGAAGTCTGGCCCTGGTCAGAGGGCACTCCCTCTGGTTCGGTTGGCGCCGAACCGGGCTGGCCATCCGGGTCAGCGGACTTTTTGGCCTCTCATTCCCTGAGCCTGCCCAATCTTTTTTCCAGGATGGCTGCAGGGAAATTATTACATACCTGGCAGTCTGACTGGAGGTGAGTCAAACCCCAGACAATAAACACATGTGGTGTGTGGGTCAGCCTTGGCAAAGACTTCCCCACAAACATCACAGTGTTGAAACCCAGTGGGCCCGGTTTTTCTTTTGGGTTTCTCAGACATAATGCCAGCCTAACCAAAAACTTGCCCTTTTAACGGCAGTGCCAGGCAAGACACCCTTATCGGTTCCTAACCGTGTCACGGGTATTGGAAAAAAACGTAATAAATCCGCTTTTTTAGAACCGATAAGAACCTGGAACCGCACTCTAAAATAGTAACTTTTAGTTTTAAATGAGTTTTAACTCCACTGATCGGTTCAAAACCGAACCGATAACTTACAAGTTCCAACAGACAAAACCTTCATTTACTTACGGTTACCACAGATAGAGCTTGAACCGAACATTTTTATGTGTTAAATAAAACCATTCTCGGTTAAATCCAACTGAGAAAACACTTTTTAAACCGAGAAATGAACCGAGCAGAAGGAGAAATCTCCGGAGCGACTGTTCACTGAGGCGGAGTAAAGAATCTGACAGTTCAAGTTTGAAATGACACAGATAGAGCTGCTCTCGTGCTAAAATTCTATTTTGGAATGGTTTTAACCATTTTATTCCGGGGCAGTTCTAGAGCTGGATCAAACTGCTAATGTCTATAATATAGCAAGACTTCATGTTGTTTGAACACCACATACATTTTATATAACAAGAATATATCCTAAAAGATGTATGGCCTTGGCCAAATGGCACTTAGTGTGAACAATTTCCTTGTTTGTTTGCCAAGTAGAAAGTGTCAAACGGTATGAAAAAACAATAAATTCAATAAATTGTTGCTAAGACATTGTTGTATGTCTTGTTTTGTGTCTTAACTGACTTTAATAGCATTGTATGTCACTAAGTGACCACCCCCCTCCCTCTAGGAGACCGGAGGTCACACGGGCCAGTCCCTGAAGCCCTCCCTGCCCGTAAGAAGCCCGAAGCTGCACAAAGATACCACCCCCTCTCCCGAGGAGACTGAAGGTCATAAGGGCCAGTCCCTGAAGCCCTCCCTGCCCGTAAGAAGCCCGAAGCTGCACCGAGGTAATTGTACCTCTCTCCAGACTGCAGTCACGACCGTTGTTAGAGGACTGCACGGTTACTGCGATTGGCGCCTTTTTCCAGCAACGGCTGCAAGCTCTCCATCTCGCCGCTACAGCACTGCCGAAAACGCACTGTTAGTTGGTGCTTAGGCTGGGACTGAACTGTAATTTGGAGCCTTATTTTCCCCTAATCAAAGCGATCCTGCACAAGTAATTCTGTGTGAAATTATCTGAAGTGCAAAATATCAGAGTTTCTGCTGCCAAACGTCTGGACGTAATTTAATTGTACCCTATGCAAGAACAATCTGGGGATTGAAGTAAAAAGTGTTAAAAGTGTAACCTGTGTGCAGACAACTTAGCACTGCGTAGACAGTATTTCCACAGTAAGCCACTTAATTTTGGAATTGCAAATGAACAGCTAGCCCTGTGCTCATTTGCCCTTCTCTTCCCACTCCTGTACCTGCCCACCCCCAATCGTTAATCTGTTCACCCTTCTACTGCCTACTTAATCCCCCCTCTCTCCCTCTCCCGCAGATACCACGTCCTCCCCGAGGAGACTGGAGGTCGCGAGGGCCAGTCCCTGAAGCCCTCCCTGCCCGTAAGAAGCCCGAAGCTGCACAAAGATAATTGTACCTCTCTCCAAACTGCAGTCGCGACCGTTGTTAGAGGACTGCACGGTTACTGCATTTGGCGCCTTTTTCCAGCAACAGCTGCAAGTGTTACTCGCTGCTACAGCACTGCTGAAAACGCACTGTTAGTTGGTGCTTAGGCTTTGCCCCGCCACCCCCACCACCACCCTTGGTCGGCACTCGAATTTATAGCTAGGGTTGGTCAGGTGACGAGCCGAAGGAAAAAATTACTCACCTTAGTAATGTTTCTTCTAATGGAGTCTTGCTATATTATGACAATTGCAGTTTGTCCCACCATTAGAACTGCTCCGGAGGTGAAAGAGTTAACTTCCATGCCAGGCATGGAACTTAGAGCATGAGCTCGGTTAGAAAAGCTCTGTCTGCAATATTTCAAACTGAAACTGTCAGATCTTTACGAGCAAAACTCACTAAGGTTCTATGTGGAAGCTGTAATCTATACTAGCCAACTGGCTACTTAAATATTAACATTTTCCTGGCCCCAACACCAAGACTCAAGTCAGGGGACCAGAAAAAGATAAGACAAGATTAAAATAAAACACAACACCCAAACACCCCAAAAAGAAGGGGTGGAAAACATAAAATGGGCATCAATAAGTGCCAACACTGGACTGCCCACCCCATACCCAAAGTAGAAGTTCTGAGAGGGGCAGGCTGGGGGGAGGTCATAATATATCAAGACTCCATTAGAAGAAACAACATTACTAAGGTGAGTAATTTTTTCTTCAAACAACATGAAGTCTTGCTATATTATGACAATTGCAGACTACACAGCAGTACCTCCATGGAGGAGGGACAGAACCTACTTAGGGAATAGGCTCTGAAGCACAGCTGTGCCAAACCGAGCATCCCTCCTGGCCTGAATATCCAGGGAGTAATGCTTGGTGAAAGTGTGTACTCTTTTCCAAGTAGCTGCCTGACATATCTCTAAGATAGGGATGTCTCTGGCAGCTAGGATACGCAGCTGTACCTCTGGTAGAGTGAGCCCTCAGGCCTGAAGGGGGAACCTTACCCAGTTTTTGATAGCAAAATTGGATACAAGAGACAATCCACCTGGCAATGGATCTCTTAGTGGCAGGTTTCCCTTTTCCAACCTCACCATAAGTGAGAAATAGTTGGAGGGAGTCAAACCTGTGACCCTTGGTACGCTCTATGTAGTAACTTAGGGCCCTCTTAACATCTAAGCTGTGCAACCTCCTCTCACCCGAGGAGGAATGGTCAGTGAAGAACACTGGAAGAGAAATAGATTGATTAAGGTGGAAATCTGAAACCACCTTAGGCAAAAACTTCCTGTTAGTCCTGAGGACTACCTTATCCCTGTGAAAGGAAATAAAGTCAGTCTCCACTGACAAAGCTTGTAACTGACTTATGCACCTGGCAGAAGTGATGGCTACTAGAAACACAGTTTTCAGAGTCAAGTACTTAAGCTCTGCCGAAGACAGAGGTTCAAAGGGGTTGCATCAGCTGAGCAATGCAAACATTAAGATCCCATGCAGGGAGGGTCCCTGAATGGTGGATTGGTATGAAGCAACCTCTGAAAACTTGGAAAAATACAGGGTGAGCAGAAAGAGAAGAGGGCTTCCTGCTGAAATAAAAGCAGAGACAGCTGCCAAATGCACTTTCAGGGTAGCTGGTCTCAGTCCCAAAGAATTAAGATGGACCATATAGTCCAAAACAGTGGGCAAATCAGCAGATTCCGGGGAAATATGCTTCCCAGAACACCATATGGAAAACCTTTTCCATTTGGAGTTATAAGTAGCCCTAGTGGAAGGCTTCCTAGAAGCTTTCAAGATTTCGAGAACACCTTGAGAAAGGTGTAGGTCAGCAAACTCTAACTCCTCAAGAGCCAGGCCTTGAGGTTGAGGGATTTGAGATTCGGATACCAAACTCTCCCCTGGGCACAAGATAACAAATTGTGGCTCCTGGGGAAACACAGGGGAAGATGGACTGCTAAGGACAGAAGGAGTGGGTACCAGGCCTGCCTGGCCCAGTCTGGAGCAATCAGAATCATCTTGCAGGGCTGAGATCTGATTTTGACTAGCACCTTGAACAGGAGAGGGAAGGGGGGGGAAGGCATAGAGAAACTTCCCTTCAATCGAGGAGAAAGGCATCCAGGGGGACTGAGCCCAACACTGGGGGCCTGCAACAAAAAAGTGGAAGTTGATGATTGTCAGGGGCTGCAAAAAGATCTATCTGAGGGGTGCCTCATCTGGCAAAAACTATCCTCAGTACTTGGGGATCCAGTGACCATTCAGTGATGGCCCTGGGAAATCCTGCTGAGAGCATCTGCCAGGACATTGTCCTTGCCTGGGAGGTGAACTGCTATGAGGGAAGTGTTCAGGGAATAAGCCAGAGACCATAACTTCATTGCCTCGGTGCACAAGGCCGAAGACAGAGTGCCCCCTTGTTTGTTGATGTACCACATTGTAGTGGTGTTGTCTGTTCTGACCTGTACCACTTTGTTCTGAACAGATGCAGAAAAAACCTGAAGTGCTAGAAAAACAGCTCTGAGTTCCAAAAGACTGATGTGGAGCAGAGATTCCTGAGGGGACCACAATCCCTGGTTGGAGAGGTCGCCCATGTGAGCTCCGTAGTAAGGGTCAAGGAGTGAGATAGAGGGATGAAGGGAACCCCTTGTCTCAGAGTGCTCTGATCCTGCCACCACTGAAGGGCCTGGACCAGGGTTCGAGTCACTGGGATCAACTTGGATAGGGGATCTCTTCTTTGAGACCAAAAGGCTCTCAAATAGAACTGAATGCCCCTCATCTGAAATCTTGCTCCTTGCACTACAGCTGTGGAAGCAGCCATGTGTCCTAGGAGCTGTAGGAAATGCCTTGCTGGTCGAGAGACCTGCAGAGTGAAGGAGAGGTCAGGGCCACCAGGGTCCTTACCCTTTCTAGGAAGGCTCTGGCCTGCTTTGTGTCCAGTTCTGCACCTATAAAGGTGAGTACCTGGACAGGTTCCAGAACTGACTTTGGAAGATTGAGAAGAAAGCCCAGAGAGGTAAGCAGCTGCTGGGTAACCTGCAGGTGTGATTTGACCTGGTCTGGAGACTGACCCACAATGAGCCAGTTGTCTAGGTAGGGAAAGATGGCAATCTTTTGCCTTCTTAAATGAGCAACTGCTACTGCCAGGCATTTTGTGAATACCCTTGGGGCAGAGGTAAGGCCGAAGGGCATTGCTCTGAACTGATAATGACCTGAGGGCAGTTCGAATCTGAGGTACTTTCGGTGGGAGTTTCTGATAAGAACATGGAAGTAGGCATCCTTGAGGTCCAAGGAAGCTAGCCAGTCCCCTGGCCTTAGGGAGGGTAAAATCATTCCCAGAGTCACCATTTTGAATTTTGGTTTTAAAAGGTGCTTGTTCAGATATCTTAGGTCCAGGATGGGCCTCCACTCTCCTGTCTTTTTTGGGGTAAGGAAGTACCTGGAGTACAGACCCTTGCCCTGGTGTAGGGGAGAAACCCTTTCTACAGCTCTGAGAGCCAGGAAGGTTGAGACTTCTGTTTCCAAAGCAAGAGTCTCTAGAGGATTTGCAGGCTGGAAAAATCTGATTCTCATCTTTGGAAATTTTTTGAAGCTGAGAACCAGACCCTGGCTTACTACTTCCAGGATCCACTTGTCTGATGTTAAAGACTCCCAGTTCTGGATGAAGTAAGCCAGCCTGCCCCCTACAGGTAATGGAGAACCGGCCCTGGGCATCCCATCAGGGTGCCTGTTTGGCAGGGGCTTTAGGTTGAGGGGTGGGAGCAGGCCTGCTCATACCCCGTCTGCCTCTCCCTCTGAAGAACCCTCTGAATGTAAGCTGAAGAGGAGGCCTGGGTTTGGTAAAAGGTCTGTGAAAAGGCCTGCCTCTACTCCTGGGGTCTGCCTCTGAGGAGTGGCTTGCCTCGGCTTGCAGCACTCCTATAAGTGGTCTATATTCATCCATTTTCTTCATATAATTCTCTGTCTGCTCCCCAGAGAATTTCCCACCACAGGAAAATCCATGGCCTTAGCCTGGGTATCCTGTGACAGACTAGTACACCTGAGCCAAGCCAATCTACGAAAAGCCACAGATGTAGCCATGACTCTAGAGGATACATCATTAGAATCCACTGCAGCATGGAACTGCACCTTAGATGCCTCAATACCATCAGCAGCCACCTGTTCCAGCTCCTTGGCAAGCTGGCCAGGGGCCTGTTTGGCTAAAGCCATGACAGTATCCCATCTAGATTTCTGGTATCTTGCAACATAAGCCATATAATTTGCTTGTTTGAGTCCCAAGGACGCTGCCATGTATTGTTTTGTAGCCATGGCATCAATCTTCCTGGAGTCCTTGTCAGGAGGATGTGAAGCCAGGGGAATATTAGCCTTATCACAGGCTGCAGCCTGAACTACCCCAACATGGCTGCATTGCTGTGAAAGAAATTCTGTATCAGGACCTGCCAGATGTACCTCCTGTCCATCTTTTATCCACAGGAGGCACAGAATTAGGAGCTTTTAAAATTTTTATTGTTTGTTTCTAAAGGATTTATGTAAAGGAATAGACAATCTCCTGGACTCTGGGATATCCATCATCTCTAGAAAGTCAGGCTCCTCTTGCTCATCCACAGCTTCCTCCAAAGGAAGCTGGAGGGTTCAACAACTTTTATAAAACAGAAAATGAGAAGGGGACTCAGAAAGCCTAGGGGAGATTCTCCTAAAGGTCTGTCTGGGGAGATGTCCGTTCAATGGGCACATCCAGACTTTCAAAGTCACATTCACACTGTTCATAATCATCCTCCCTCCTCTGGTTCATAAAACCTCTATATCATATTCTTGAACCTGTGGAACCGCCGCACTGACCTTTGCCAGATAGTGGCGGTTCGACGGAACCGGGAAAGTGACTGGACAATTTGGATTGCTTTGTATCTCTGCAGCAGTTGGAGAAGGAACTTTGACTCCACACCTGCTGATTTTCTAGTTCTCTTTGCTAGAACTGGCTCCTCTGAGCCAGCTTTAAATTGCCGAGGAAGTCTCAGCCCTGGTCAGAGGGCACTCCCTCGGATTGGTTGGCACTGAACCGGGCTGGGCCATCCGGGGTCAGCGGACTTTTGGCCCTCTGCCCCTGAGCCTGCCCACTCTCTTATCCAGGGTGGCTGCAGGGAAATTCTTACAAATCTGGCAGTCTGAATTGAGGTGGTCAAACCCCAGACAATAAACACATGTAGTGTGTGGGTCAGCCTTGGCAAAGGCTTCCCCACAGACACTACAGTGTTGAAACCCAGTGGGCCCGGTTTTTCTTTTGGGTTTCTCAGACATGATGCCAGCCTAACCAACAAACTTGCCCTTTTAACGGCAGTGCCAGGCAAGACACCCTTATCGGTTCCCAACCGTGTCACGGGTCGTGGAAAAAACTGTAATGAAATCTGTTTTTTTTAGAACGGATAAGAACCGGGAACCGCACTCTAAAAGCTTTAAAATGTTTATACTTTAAAGTTTTAACCAACCTGATCGGTTTGAACCGAACCGATAAACATTTACAAGTTCCACACAGAAATAAAATCTGTCTATACTTACAATACCACAGACAGAGCTTGAACTGATCGGTTTGCGGTTAAAATAATAATAATTGCGGTTGAATTTAACCGAGAAAAACTCTTTTAAACCAAGAAATGAACTGAGCAGTAGGAGGAATCTCCGGAGCGACTGTTCAGTGAGGCGGAGTAAAGAATCTGACAGTTTCAGTTTGAAATATTCCAGACAGAGCTTTTCTAACCGAGCTCGTGCTCTAAGTTCCATGCCTGGCATGGAAGTTAACTCTTTCACCTCCGGAGCAGTACTAATGGTGGGACAAACTGCAATTGTCATAAGATAGCAAGACTTCATGTTGTTTGAATAACCTATCAGCCCACTTTTCCAGCTGCAGGTTATACAAACTTAACACTAGTGGCCACTGCTACATACCTATCTCTATCTACATATACAATGTTATCCCTTCTATTAGCAGCCCTCCTGACTTCCAGGATCTTACAACATGCTCAACAACCCCCCCAGAGGCACCCAAACCACACTACTACAACTTTTCCACTAATCACTTATTTATCAATGATGACTTCAGACCCTGTCCCTCCAACATCTCCCACACAAGCCAAATTGATCCTGCTGGCTTATACTCGCACGCTCTCACGTTAACCCTCACACCCACACATGATACACATTGTATCTCAGCTCTCTCCCCCCCTCCAGACCACAACCCCCAACCACCCTGGTAAACACCATAATTGTTCTCCTCACTTCCCTAACCCTTCTAGCAAGCGTCATTCTCAGTCTCCCAGTCCCCATCTCCAACACAAAAAGCCTTACACCCTACCAATCCCAACGTCACTCATCCAATCTCTGCAGGTTGGCCCTCCTGCAGCACACCCTCCTACTTCTCTTAATATCTGGCAGTAACCACCCCAACCCAGGACCACCCTGCACTATGGCCTCTCCAAACCACCCTAGGGGGAGTCTACTGCTAGCTACTCTAAATAGATGCAGCCTACCAAAAACACACCTCTCCAAGGCTGGATTGCCCAGCATGCACCAGACATCCTAGCCCTCTCGGAGACCTGGTTCTCTGAAAGAATACCCAATGATGCTGTCTCCCTCAGTAATTATTCCATCTTCTGGGCTGATAGGACCAGCAAGAGAGGTGGTGGCTGTGCAATTTATGTTAAATCCTCACTCCATGCCACTGGAGTATAAACCCCCGCACTACAATATGGCGCCCAGACACTTACAGTCAAACTCAGTCTGGGTTCCAAAACACTTCACATCATTTCGGCCTACATCCCCGAGAAACCAAAAACTCACATTTGATTCTATCCTCCATAGTATCTCTCACCTACCTAATACTAGTGAAATCATTGTAATGGGTGACTTCAGTGTCAACTGGCTATCCCCAGCTTCAAAGACACTGCCCTGGCATCCGACCTTGCCCAACTCGTCACCTCTCCAACCAGAAGTGACAATAGATCCAGGACCTCCACCCTTTTAGACCTCATTTTCACCAGCAGGCCACAGAACCTCTCCCAGGCCACAGTGCTCCGTGACTGTATCAGTGACCACTCCCCGGTGACCTGTTGATGATCGGGAAAATTGCCCCCTGCCTCCCCAAAAATCTCCTTGCAGAGATGGCTAAAAAGAGGAGGCCTACAGAAACTCAAAGCCCATCTAACAACCAGCAATTGGCTCCCATTTACACCACGCAGTCAGTAGACCTAGCACTTGCCCACTTTATAACCACTTTCAACAAGGCCTGTGACATTTTCACTCCCCTCGCCAAGCAAGTACTGAAAACCAGAACCACCCCCGGATCACAACCTCACTACTTAACCTGCTCCAACAGAGGGACAACCTTTGGCATAAGGCCCTTGACTCCTAACGCATGCAGGATAGACAGCTATACCAGGAGGCCCACAATAAATGTACGGCAGGCGAAAGTTACTTACTACCAACAAACCCTAACCTCCACTTGGGGAGACGGCAAAAAATTCTGGAACAACATAAAAGAACTCAGTGGGAAATCCTGCTCCCTCACCCCTACCCAAGTCACTATAAACGGGGATGTCACCCAGGATTCTTCCACTATAGCAGAAGCCCTTAACTCCACCTTCTCAGACCTCTCCCATATCCTCCTCCTCCTAATTTCTTCCACCCTGTCCCCCCACCTCCCCTGACACTCTGTGTAATGTCAATTCGATACCTTTCAGGCTGAGTGTCATCTCCTGCCGCGAGGCAAAACACTACATTGCTAAGCTATCGCCAATACCCGTTACAGCAATGATTCCCTAGATCTTAAACTCATTCGGCTGACCCTGGATGTCATATTACCCCACCTTACTAAAATTCTCAACCTCTCTCTATGCCACGGTCAGTTCCCCTCAACCTGGAAGAGAGCCATAATCACTCCCATTCTAAAAAGCGGCGACCCCACTAACACAAGCAACTATAGACCGATTTCAATGCTTCCACGTCTCTCCAAAGCACTGGAAAAAATAGTCTTGGACCAGATAACAGAACACCTAACTAAACATAACCTTCTCTACCAGGAACAGCATGGTTTCTGGTCTGGCCTCAGTACCATCACTACACTTTCTGAGCTCACCTCATTCATCCACGAGGCCCTAGACCAAGGCTCAATTGCAGGTGCGATCTACGTGGATCTGACCAAGGCATTTGACATGGTCAGTCACAAGCTACTGCTTTGTTTCCTTCCACAACTAAATGTGGTCCCAGAGGCTACTGCCAGGTTCAAGGATTACCCCTCAGGCCGGTCACAACAAGTCAGGTTAAACATCACCATCTCCTTCTGCAAAACAGTTTGCTCTGGGGTCCCACAGGGGTCTATACTCGGCCCGCTTCTATTCACCCTATTTTTAAACTCTCTCCCCAAGGCATGCAGTGGTCATCTACTTCTCTACGCTGATGATGCGGTACTGTTCTGGAAACACCCACAACCAAGTGCCCTCCAGCTTGCCCTTCAGGGTTTCTTCAGGGAGCTAGAGACCTGGTTCACTGAACACCGCCTGATCATCAACTATAAAAAAACTAAGTCCATGATCTTTGTGCACCATCAAAGCTCCCACAGTTAGTCGGCACTCCTAATCAAAAATACACAAGGTGCCCTACTTGAACACGTTACAAATTTTAAATACCTGGGTATCACATTAGACACCTCCCTCTCCTACCATAGTCACATTTAACATCTCTCCTCCGCTGTCAATGCTAGAGTGGGCATCCTCTACAGACTGCTTACCCACACAAGCCATGCATCTTGCAGTCTCCTCCACAATCCTCTCCCTAGTTGACTACGGGATAGTGATATATGGCTCAGCAGAACCCACTGCACTACGTAGTATTAACACTGCCTTGAATAAAGCCTGCCATCTAGTCACCGGCAATGACAGACTAACTCATACCTGTGACCTTTATGCTTTGGCTGGTTGGCTAAACTTCCAACACAGATTAAAGTATCACACCTGCATCCTCGCAAAAAAATACATCTTCAGCTAGCCCCCGTCAGCCTTCTCCCCATAATCAGCGCAGCCCCTCAGGCATAATACACGGCTTGCAGCAAACTCCTCATTCCAGGTCCCCCATTATAGAACATCACTTGGGCAAAGATCCTTCCGCTACTGTGCTTGTCTTTGGCTCAATACGTTACCTCCCCAGCTCTCTCAGACCCATAGCATCTCCCTATTCAAAACAGGCCTCACAGCTCACCTACTTGAGTCTGCTAAATGTGACTGTGGCTAACCCTGCCCATCTGTTGTGCTCCCAAACCCTCCAAATACCCGACACAGGGCTTCTCTAGAGCCCATGAATCAGCATCCCACAGTCTCTGACAAGTGATATCCAGAAAGCTGCCTACCACTGTCACCGGTAAGCTAAGTTAAAGCCTGGACTGCACTGCCAGTACTGTTTGTGAATACTGCTTGTTCATGTATGTTTCCTCTATATTTATTCTCCCCCCATCCCTTGTAACCGACGTGGAGCCTTTGCAAGAGAGTCTGTGACTCAAAGGATTGTAATTCCGAGTATATTAAGTAAATAAATTAATAAATAAAAAAGTGCTCATGAATTTGCCATGACATTTACAGTTTTGTCTACAACCACCCCATTAATTCATGAAAAAGCGGCTGTGACCAAACCATGACTTTTGTCACTTTGTCTTGTGACAAACTTACACCCCTGACCATGCGCACACACAAAGGACTGAGTCAATGCCATCCAAAAGGAAAAAAAAGCAGTTTCTGAAAAGAGGACTCACTCCAAGTATGCAAAGACAGGCTAAGGCAAAAATGACTGCAAACAATTTTTTAAAGGAAAGGCTCACATGTGCCAAAAGACTTGAAAAGCCTGACTACCCTGGCACTTCATGTTCATTGATTCTGTTACCCCCAGGATCCCTGGAGAGCCAACTGGGGGGGGGGGCTGATTCAAGCGGGAATCAAGGTGTTGGGCCACTGGTAAATCAGTGAGGCAGTCGTCTCCAGAGCACTGGAGGGATCCTGCGGTCTAGCAGATTTATTCCTGATGTTCGAGCTGAAGACACAGGAGTAGGTGAAGAAAGCTTGGACTGGAAACCTGGATTGGTGTATTGCACGGTCTGACTTTTGTTTTATTCCTCTACTCACAGGTGTATTATGTTTCCTGGGCAGTGAGAGTGCCCTGTGACTGTTTAAATAGCTCCTGACTCTTTCAGTGGGATATGTGAGAGGTATCACCTGAAGATCATCTGGCAGTGAGAGTGCTTAGTAACTGATTACACTTTATTTAATTCTGGTGAAGTTTCTGAGCTATGAGAGAGAGATATTCTCTGGAACGTTGCTCATATATACAAATCTGAGGAGCTGGTAGCTCCTCAGTCTCACGTTGCTAAACTTTACGACTTTAAACTGCTGCTTTACCTGCTGCCATATATATTTATGTTGGTAGAACTTATTGGGGGGTTATTTGTTTGGGAATTTGTAGTTTTATTTGTGTGAGTGTTGTGTGCAATTATTGTGCCTTGTTTTGGTTGTGTGGTTTGTGGGTGATAGTTTCTGCTGTTTGTGATGTGTTGGGGAGGTATAAAATTGGTCAGGCGGTATTCCCCCACCAGGCTCAGAGTTCTCCACCCTTTTGACTGCCCCGGTATCTTTTGAGGCTTTTAGGAATTGTCAGGCTTTGGGGATAATTAGAAGGAAGGGACTGGAGAACTGAAGCTGGTGGGGGAATGGAAAGGGGTAGTCAGATTGACATAGTAGGGAAACAGAGATGCCCTGGGGTGAAATGGGACCAAAATAGGGGTCTTCCATGTCTGGTTCCCATACCCAAGGGCTCTGCTGCATGCAGACAGGCTGTGCAGTCTTCCTCGATGGCCTATCCTACCCGGGGGCAGTGTTATGTAATGCCAGGTCTATTAATAACAAGACTGCTATAATAGCAGATCTTGTTGGGACATCTAACCTAGCATGCATCACCGAGACCTGGCTGGGTAATGCTTGCCATATATTGGCTTCAGCTATTCTGGCAGGGTACTTGGTGATACACCGCCTGAGGATGGATCATGGGGCGAGGATGTAGCCATTTGTTTTAACACTAAACTGGGCCTTGTGGAAGTCCCAGCGGGGTCCACTAAATCCTTTGAATATACTGTAGGTGCGGGCGTGGGATGTGGGATTCAGCTCATCCACCAGGAAATGGGAGAGAATTTATTTACACAGAAACATAGAAGTTGATGGCAGATAAGGACCACAAGGCTCATCCAGTCTGCTAATTTTTTTCTACCTTATGAATGTGCCATAGGCCTGTACTCTGTCAATGGCCTATCTATTCATACTTATCTGTATTGCTCCCTTATACCTATACCTATCCCATGCCCTGCACTGTATCCATATCCACCACTTCCTGAGGTAGGCCATTCCAAGCATCCACCTCTCTTTATATGAAAAAGAACTTCCTCACATTACCCCTTAATTGGCCTCCCTCTAATCTCATGCTGTGTCTTCTTGTCCTGCTATTTTTCTTATACAGAAAGATGTTAAGACTCTTTAACCTTGTTAACATCCTTAAGGTGTTTGAATGCTTCAATCATATCACCCCTCTCCCTCCTTTGCTCTAGGGTATACATATTGAGCTCTGTTAATCTGTCCTCATATGTTTTCTGATGCAGTCCTTGCACCATTTTGGTTGCCCTTCTCTGGACACTGAACAAGTTGCTCATCTCATGGTGTGACCTGGGGAGGGGGTTACATAGGGTTGTGAAGGATGATCAGTTGCAATAGTATGTGGGTAGTACAAACAATACAACATTCTAAGATTATGCAACAGTTGGAACACAAAGTATTGTACAATAAACAGTTAACAGAATTCCTACAGGAGACTGAGGATTTCATTGTCAATATGGTGTTGGAATCTCCCAGATGGTAGATTCTGAGGGATTTCAACGCCTGGGTCAATGATGAACTCTCATGCTTTGGTCAAGATCTCCTCTAGCTTATGACTATGCTGGACCTCACATAGGTTGTTTCCTCCACAACACATGGTGGTCATTCACTGGATTTAGTGTTCCTCCTGAGGATGGAGATATCTGACTTGGTGGTGGAACCAGTTGGTTGGTCTGACCATCATACCATAAGGTTCAGTTTTGGGACCCCCCCCAAAGGACCTGCCCATATGGAGATGGTTCAGTACCACCCTTTGAGGGGACTGACCTGAGATGGTCTAAGGACGGAGCTGGACCTATCAGGCTTATCGAGTGAATGTTTGGATGTGGGGGACCTTGTGCTTGCCTATAACAGGGCAGTAATAGGTGCCCTTGATTCCATTGCTTCTGCTCATGTTTGACCACTCACCCTTTGCCCTAGGTCCTCATGGTTTGATGGGGCCCTGAAGGAGCTGAGGAGAGCGGGTCGAAAGCTAGAGAGGACTTGATGGAAATTGGGCTTGGAGGCTGACAAGCTTAGATTAATGGATCATTATGCTGCTTATCAATCAACAGTCACCCATAAGAAGGCAGAATTCCTGTCTAGGGAGACTGCTATTGCACAGAATTGACTAGCTCAAATCCGTCTGGACTGTGGACAGATTGTGCAATGCAACCTGTCTCCAGTCTAGTGAAGCACTGTCACAAGAGAGATGTGATGAGATTGCTCAATTCTTCTGCAGATAAAGTTGTCACCATCAGGTCAGGTATCCACCTGGCCCCCTCTATGTGGTGTAATGGGGGTCAGCAGGAGGTTGTGAGCACTTGGTCTGTTTGGTCTGACTTTGGCTGACCAGATATCATGGATGTTGTGAAGATCATTCAGACTCTGCGGCCAAGCAGCTGTAGCTTGTATCCAGGCCCAACATGCTTTCTTGTGGGGTGTGTGGATAAAATCAGTCCGGTCCTCACTGAGATGGTTTGGCAGTCATTGGGAGAGAGGGATCTTTCCAGTTCCTCTTAAGGAAGCAGTTGTTCTACCGCTCCTGAAAAAACCCTCCCTTGACCTAGATAATCTTGCTAACTTCAGACCAGTCTCTAATCTGCTCTTTGTGGGTAAGGTTACTGAGAAGGTGGTTGCACAGCAGCTGGATGATCTTTTGTCTATCCACAACATCTACGATTCTCTCCAGTCGGGATTTAGGAAAAGCCATAGCACCGAGACAGCCCTTATTCAGGTGCTAAATGATCTCCTAATGGAGAGAGAGATCAGAAGACCCATTCCATCTTGGTCTTCTTTGATCTCTCTGTGGCATTTGACACTGTGGACCATGGTGTGCTAGTAGAACACCTGTGGTTCATTTGTGGATTGTCTGGTACTGTCCACAGATTCATAGGTGTAGAATTTCAGTCTGTGAGGCACAACGCCATATTAGACTTGCCACTTTATCAGTGGAGATAGTCCCAGTTTTTTCACCCATATAGTCATCCAGTAGATGTTTAACAATGGTCATACTTGACGCTTCCACAATTACTGCTGGTAAACTGTTCCATGTACTCACAACTCTCTGACTGAAACATCTACCTTTTTATAAAGTTCCCTTGTATTTGATAGGCATGGTTCCTAGTTGCCCTACTCTGTGGTGTTTTTTTATCAGACTGGTTTATTCCCAGAGTTCTTCATTTCCGAAGACCTTATGTGCAAAACAAAGATCCCCTCTGGTCTTTCTATAGGCCATGCAATATAGACCCAATCCCTTTATCCTAGCTGGATAAGTTTTATTCTTTACAATTCTTACTCTCTAGGTAAACTTTCTTTGCACATTTTCTATCCTTTTGCTACTACCTCTATTCTGAGGACTTGAAAAAGGGGCTCTGTATTCCAATACAGGCCTAACAAGGGATCTATACAATGGTACCATCACCTGTACTTCTCTATTTTTGATATTGTGCAATATATTACCAATTACTCTGCTAGTCCTTTTGACACTCTCCCTATTATGATGTTCAAAGCTTCATGAGTTCGTTACTAACACCCCCAGATCTTTCTCAATAGTAGCACTGTTTATTACTCTATTATTTATAGTATAATGTGTACATAAATTCCCAGACCCCAAGTGCATAACCTTACACTTACTCTCATTAGATTCCATCTTATGTGCCAATGCCCAATGAGACAATATATCCAGTTATTTTTGGAAGGTTGTTATTGCTTTTGGGCTTTTTACAATTGCACCAACTTTAGTATCATCGGCGTATTTTCATATACACGCTCCTTCTGTTACTTGCATACCAGAGAAAAAATGATTGAAAAGCAGGGGGCCCAAAACTGATCTCTGGGGGATGCCACTTCTCAGTCAGATAAGTCTCCTCTAATCTGGACCTTCTGCCTTCTATCTATCAACCAAGAGTTTATCCATAATAACAAACCTTTATCAACTCCCAAGTTGCTAAGTGTCTTCAGGAGGGTGTCATGGGATATAGATTAAATGCTTTTCTATAGTCCAAATAGACCACATCCACAGGCATACCTTGGTCCAAGGTCCTATTAACTGCCTCAAAAAAAAAAATCAAACAAGTTAGTTACACAGGACCTGCCTTGTTCAAACCCATGTTGGGACACATTTACCAAGCCCAATTGTTGAAGGTTAATTTTCAAATATTGTTTGACAATACTTTCCATGATCTTGTTAGTAGATGAAGTAATGCTAATGGGACAATAATTTTCAACATGTATGTTGTCTCTTGTCTTATGTATGGGGGTTATGTGTGCAGTCTTCTAGTCCTTTAAAGCTTTTCCTTCCTTCAAAGACCTGTTAAAGAGTAGTACAAGTGTCCATGAAAATTCTTTGGCTAGGGTATTAAGTAGAAACATAGAAGTCGATGACAGATAAGGACCACAAGGCCCATCCAGTCTGCCCATTTCTTTTTCAACCTTATGAATGTGCCATAGACCTTTACTCTGTCAATGGCCTATCTATTCATGCTCATCTGTATTGCTCCCTTATACCCATCCCATGCCAGTTTGAAGCCCTGCCCTATATTCATATCCACCACATCCTGAAGTAGGGCATTCCATGCATCTACCACCCTTTCTGTGAAAAAGAACATCCTCACATTACCCCTTAATCAGCCTCCCTCTAATCCCATGCTATGACCTCTTATCCTGCTATTTTTCTTATATTGAAACACATTAGATTCTTTCATCTTGTTGATGCCCTTAAGGTGTTTGAATGTTTCGATCATGTCACCTCTCCAGGTGTGGGGGGAGTCCATCTGGCACACCAGATTAATGTTTGTCTAAGTTTTTTAATTTCTCGTACACCTGTTTTTCTGTAACTTGAAATTTGAAGCCTGTATTTGAATTACAGTCTGTCTCATTTGGTCTCAGTTTGTCTTTTTCCTAATATACACTCAAGAAATATGAATTAAATCTGTTAGCTATTGCTAGTTCATTAGCAATACTGTTCCCTTCTTGTATCAAGTTGGCTGTCTGTTTTTGCCCCTTTCTGAGGCTTCCTATGTAACTGTAGAATCTCTTACCATTATCCCCTTTAGTATTAACTAGATTCAATTCTGCTTTGGCATTAGCTATTCGCATAGATTTTTAAATTTTTTTTCCAGATGTTTATATTTTAGCCATTTATTTTCAGTTGGATTTATTCTATATTTCTTGTATACTCTACCCTCTTGTTTAATCATTTTCTGAATTGTATTGTTAAACCACTTTGGTATACGTCCTTTACCATTATATTTCTTTACTAAAGGAACATAATGGCCAATACAAGCTTGTAAGTTATTCTTTATATTCACCCAGATCTTTTAAAGCGATAATTTATCCAACTCCGTTTGCCAATCCCAGCTGCACTGTATATAAACAATTATTTTACCAGGTGAGACACACTAAGCTGAAAACTTGTTTGCAGGTGCAACCTGGGAGTACAAGGAAGTTAAATGACTTGCTCAGGGTCACACAGTATGTAAGTGGGGGCTGTGGGATTCAAACCCAGGTCTCCAGATTTGCAGCTCAGAGTCTTAAACCACTGTGCCATACTGCCTCCTGGTTAATTGGTTAAATCACACATAAGGCACCATCTCCTCAGCCAACTGTTCACTCTCATGATTTTTTGTTTTATCCTTTCACTTGCCTTTGGCACCAGCATAATTTCTGAGAAAATAACTGTACCATCAATTGCTTATACGGGCTTTTCTAGTTTCATGAATTCCAGAAATATTTGATAATCTCTGTGATCCTCTGCCCCTGCTTCCAAGCACCTGCATAATATTTATATTACAAATAAATGGTCTGTATATGAAATGCCAGTATATAAGATATTTGGCCTTTAACTTTCAAGGTCAGTAGCTGAAACCATAGGATGTTGTAAAACAGACCAGAAGAGCCATTTAATTAAGACTCCCTTACTGAAGGGAATTTTATTGCCCTTTTATGATCTGCCCAGGCTTTTGAAGTTGAGAACCAAATGTGGGTATTATGATGTTACAGGGGTCAGGGTAACTGGGCTGATTCTTCTCAGTTTATCCCTCAGATCACACTAGCGCAGGAAATCAGCCTACAAGACATGAGTGTGGGATTGTTAAGTTCAAAGAGAAAATGTTTAATTAAAGACTGTCATATTTGGGAAATGGCTAGTTACAGATTTTTCAAAGCAATGACTCATCCTCAGAGACACTTATGTCAGAAAATTAAATCTAAGGGAGGCACCAGCTGACTCACCAAAAGACAGTAGGGAAAGATAGAGTTAACAATGAAACATTGTACTTGGGATTGTGACATGTGATTCTAGACTCTGACTGAGAGAGCACTCAGAGAGGTAATAGCTAGAAAATAATTATCTGTGGCAGGAGTGTTTGTTCTGAAACTTCCTTTTGGTTTTACAAGATTGTAAGCTGTATGATATATTGTTCTGTGTTTAATTTTATATGCCTTTATCATCTTTTAGTAAGTAACCTTTTCTTGGAAATTCTGCCTGAGTATCTTTTCAGTTTCTTTTTGCATGTGATGTATATGTGGTTAAGTCTAACAGCTGTGGAAAAGCTTGGTTGTGTTACTAAGCCAAAAGGTAAGAATATACCCAAAGCCTCCTATAGAGTTTTAAGGGATCATTTTGGAGACCTTTCTGGGTGCCCCTGGTGAAAGATTGTACTGCAGTCCTGAAGAGGGTACATATCTGAGCCTGTAATCGGGTATGCTAGCATAAGGTTTACAGTTCGAATCCCTTCAGAACTCAGAGGCTAAAAGGTGATTTGGACTCAAAGCAGACAAAAGGGTTACCCTGTCTGTTACCTGTTTACACTATTGGACTCAGAGGTTGGCACTGTGGGAGCAGAAAGCCTGACCTGTGGAGTGCACTTGTGACAGATCTAAAGTGATGCAAACTAATGCATATGGGGCACAAAAACCCTAGAACAACAGATCAGTTGGAGGGGTGAGGATATAACTTGCACCAAGCAGGAAAGAGACCTTGGGGTTATTATTTCTGATGAACTCATGGTAGGAAAACAGTGCAACAAGGCAGCAGGTAAAGCAAATAGGATGCTGGCATGCATAGGCAGGGGCATCACCAGTAGGAAAAGGGAGGTCGTAATTCCACTATACAAGACACCAGTGAGGCCCCGCCTGGAATGCAGTATTCAGTTCTGGAGACCTTCCCTATGTAAGGACAAAGATAGGGATGTGAAGGTTCAGAGGAGGACAACAAAGATGGTAAAGGGATTGCATCACAAGTCCAATGAGGACAGGCTGAAGTATTTGAATATGTACTCCCTGGAGGACAGGAGGCAGAGGGGATATGACAGTGACACACAAGTACCTTACAGAGAGGAACATGGTGCAAGAATATACTATTTCCAGTGAAAAAGATGTTCCAAAACTAGACGGCATGGGGTGAAGTTGGAGGGAGGGTGATTCTGAGGAAGCTGGAGGAAGAATTTTTTTTTTATTCTGTTTATCCACCTCCCTGCCTGCCATCCTGACCCTTCAGGAGCCTCAAGGCAGACATCCCTCTACCTTTCACCCTGTCTGTATGACCCTCTGGAACCCCATGTAGCTACGGTTTGCCCCCCCTGAGTGGGGATGGGGCAGGGCCCCCTTACCCTATCAATTCAACTTGCGTCAGTCCAGGGGCCATCGGGTGGGTGAAGGCAGACTGAGGGCATGTCTCTGGAGGCTCCATCTTCTAGGCGACGGCAGGCATTTTTCCGCTTTTCTCTCCCACCCCTTACAGCGAAGGACCCCTGACGTCAAGGCACCGACATCGTGCTGTATCTAGGCAGCCAGTCCCCTAACATTAGGGGCTTGCAGTACTCAGAGCTTCCACTCGGAATCAGGCAAGTGTTCGGGCTGATACTTAACCCGCACTCGGAGTAAGCGAGCTGTCGTGGGCGCCAAACCTAACTCCCCTGGCCGACCCACTAACGACCTGAGTCCGCTCCCGAACCCAGGTCGCTGGCGGAGGAAGAATTTCTTCACAGAATGGGTGCTAAACAAGTGGAATACCCTGCCAGAGTAAATGGAGGGGCTGAAACAATCATGGGATTTAAGAATGCATGGGCTAGGCATAAGGGAATTCTGGAGGTCAGGGGTAACAGACACCTAGAAAAAGATAAAGTAGACTTACAAGCTTAAAAGGGAAGATTGGGATGGCCATAGGCTCTTATCTGCTGATAATGTCTATGATTTATAATCACTATCACCACATCAGAATCTATCATTGGAAATACAGTATCTAACACAACAAACTGCCACTTCAGATTGCAAACTCCACAACCAAGACTGCAAGCGATCGGATCATTGTAATTAATACACGCCCCCTTAAAGATGTTTCCGAGTTTATTTATGTGGCCAATGCATTCGACAACTTCATATCATAGCTAATTTGGGCAATAAGTTGGGCAAAAGGTTGTTGCAGTAACTGAATCAAACAGGCTTTAAACATTTTAATATTTGTGCAAACTGAAAAATGTTCTTGTTTTTCTGTCCAACTTTTTTTCTCTCCCGTGTGTGAATTTGCTGATGTCGCATGAAATTACCTGGATGTGCAAACCTCTTATCACATTCAGCACATTTATTTGGTCCCTCGTTTGGGGTTCATGTCTTCAAATGCTGAAGGACTTATACTGCTGTGAAGAGAATGGACCCCATTCCTAAGCCAGGGCATATTTAAAAATCAAAAACTCAGTACTGCATTAGTCTGATGTTTGGAGAGAGTGCTCTTCTCAGCATACGCGGCGTCCCCATGATGGCCTTGTTTTGCACTTCATAAAGTGTCATGCATATTGGCAGCATATTTAGATATGCCTGAAAGTTCTTTTTTTAATTAGCCCCTCTGCCCCAAGCACTACTGGAATGATTTGTGTGTCCTTATTCGATGTCAGTTTAGTTTCTGTTTCATGGGAACATAAGCAGGAGGCTGGTAAGGACAGAGGTCTGCGGTTATACTCTGTTTTAACTGAAATATTTGAATAGTTTTGTACGTGAAATTAGTTCTATGTGTTAAAAATTATTACCTTGAGTTAGAACTGTTACTTAGGCTGTAATATTGTAACTTTTGAGGTTTGGGAACACATGTTTGGCAGTGATAATTAGAGTGAAATTTAAATGTGTTGTTTGCCTGGTGTTGGTAAGAGACCTCTTACCCACCCTGTTTTGTAGGCTTTCTTAAATACTGAAAAGCCACCGGGGGTTGGGATTGAAGGGCTGAGTATTTCTGTTTGGGACTGAAATTGGAAGCAACAGGAACTGGTGGGTCTGTGACATCATACGGTACCTGATGTCTGCATACACATACACTGTTAGTGGGACTGGACACACACTGGACTGTATGTGTTTGTGAGACTTGGGAACTTTATTGGTGGGGTTGAAATTGGATTTGTAAATAACTGCAGTCAGTATAGAGAGAAACTGTATTCAGGGAAAGGGACTGAGAAAAGGGGGTGTGCCATTATAAACAGAAGGGGATAAACAGGGTGGCCATATTCCACCGTGGCAGGCATCTTCGGAAGGGTTGTAGGCTGCACAGGCTGTGGGATGGCAATAATTCTAAATTGGGCCTGAGAGAGGAGGCTTCCTACTCTGTAGACAGCTATCTTGTATCAGGAGTGAGGTATATTGGTTAAGGAGTAGCTGGGGGGGGTGTCCAAGGATAAGGGGGTTGGATATGGGCAGCAGAAGGGTGGGGCTGAGGGAAGGCTGGGGCAACACTCTGAAATTACAGGACGTTATGTTACAGCAAGCAGGAGAGGGCATATTAGGGACAGAGGACCCTTAGGGATGTTGACACTAAGAGGAAAGCGTATGGGGTGAACATTCTGAATACAAAGAGAGTGGAGGGGGAAGAGTCAAGAGGGGCTGTTGTGGGGAAGCTTAAAACAGCAGACTGTGGGAAGGGAGCTCCTAAGGTGAACAGAGCAAGAGGGGAAGAAGAGGGGAAGTTTAGAGGTGCAGTCAGGGGAAACTCAGGTTACTTGATGGAGGCTGACATAGAGTGCCACAATAAATTTGAGCTACTAAGCAACCTAGAGGGGGAGGAAGGGGTTGGTGGAAATGAGGAAACTTATACAGAGGCCGGGGGAGAGAGTCGGATACCCATAGGGCATCACAGACTGGCAATGGAAAGGATAGAAATAGTCCCAGAGGGAGAAGGGGAAACATAAATGTTAAGCAAATGGGGGCGATGCAACATATAACAGACATGAGGGAGGACAGCATGACTGGAGAGAAACTGGGAGACAAGGAGGTGGGAGAAGAGCCCCCCTTCAGCAGGGGGGGTCAGTACCAAGGATGGGGCCCTAGCTAAAGGGGACCTACAGAGAGCCTCTGGAGGCAGGGGTACTATTACAAGGGTGGAGGATGGCAGTGTGGGAGAAGGGGAAACCATCAGGGCCAGGATAAATGGTTCGGATAAGAGAGGGTTAAAGGGGACACCTATTCAGAGGGGGTTGAGGTAAGTGGGCAAAATAACGAGGGAGGCAGAAAGGGGAGGGTGACAAGGGGTCTCTAATAAGGCAGGAAGACCCCATGGAATTGAGATCACTTAATAAGGGGGATGGAGGGCTGAGAGGGCATACTGCAGGTAACCTAAAGGATGATGGCGGTGTTAAGGTTCTGTTGGGAGACTCGACGATTAGGGGTATCCAGTGAGGACAGGGGGTGATGCCATAGCCAGGTGAAGGTAGTGAGTATCTCTGGGCTGACAGTGCACAGAGCAAAGTTCATGGTATGAAATGGTTAGGGATTGTGGAGGGAAACCGATTTCGTGCATTTGGGAACTAACGATCTAGAGGGAAATAGCATTTTGGAAATCCAAGCAAGGTTCCAAGAACTTGCCAGAGTCTGTCGGGAAAATGGATGCAACATTTCCTTTTTGGAGATATTGCCAGTACCAAAGGCCTCAGTGGAGAAAAAAATGAAGCTCACAGAGGTTAATGACTGGCTCAGAAAGTGGGGTGAAGAGAGGGTTGGGGTGTTAGAAACTGGAAAGGAGTTTGGGAGGATAAGGACTATATGCCAAGGACAGTTTCATCTTGCCCCATTAGGGAAGGAAGTCCTTAAACAGGGGATGGGTGACTACATTCAAGAAAGGTGGGGTTTAAACTTGTGAGGGGAGAAGGGATAAGGAAGGGGCTGACCAGAAGCCCTCTCCTCCAGATGAGAGGAGTAGCCTTCAAGCCCAAGGGGGGAGGGGAGAAACATACTGGGGGTGGAGCAAAGGGTGGATGGAAGTATAAGGAATCTGGGTGGGGTTCGACAAAGGGGATCAGGGATAAGGGTTGGGGGTTGGTGTTAGTAAATGCCAGCAGCTTGGGAAACAAGTTGCCAGAGTTCCAGGCCATGCTGTTCGGAGGGGGGGTGGATGTGGTGGCGGTCACGGAGACGTGGGCCAACAAAAACCATGACTGGGACCGAAACGTGTGGGGGTACACTATGCTTAGGAGGACAGAAAGGAAGGCAGAGGGGGTGGAGTGGCTATGTTCATTAGAGGTGACATAGAAATTGCTAGGGTAGAAGAGGCAGAGGGAAACGTGGAGGCCTTATGGATCATCTTACGATCCCCAGCAGGTGATAAGGTCAAGCTGGGTGTAGTATATAGAGGATGATGTTCTAGAGGATGGTTTGCTGGACAACATCATTGCCCAGTGTGGACCAAAAGGGGAAGGAGTGGTGTTGATGGGGGACCTTAATATGCCAGGTACAAACTGGGGAACTATGTCCTCTAAGGTGGCCAAGGAGCAGAGGCTGCTGGATGGCTTCCAGGATGTGTTCTTAACACAGCATGTGATGGAGCCCACAGGGAGGGCATGTCCTGGACATGGTTCTGGCAGATGGGGATCTGGTAAGGACCTGGTTGTACAGGACCCCTGACTGGGGGAGCCACCACAATACTGTCTGGTTTCAAATAAGCATGGGGGAGGAGATCTAGGACACTGGCAGTGGACTTGGGGGCAGACTTGTGGGCATGGGAAATATTCTCAAGGATCACTTGAAGGGGATTACATCAATGACAAGTGTGGAAAGGAGATGGGAGGTCATAAACCGGGGACTTCATGAGGCAGTCAGGATCTGCGCTAAGTTGAAACGTAAGGGAGCAAGGTCACATAAACCATGCTGGTGGTCCAGTGAGGTACAGGTAGCGGTCAGAGAAAAGAAGGTGGCCTACAAAAAATATAAAACAACAAGAGGGTATAGGGATAAGGAAATGTACCATCTTGCATCTAGAAAAGTCACCCAGATGGTGAGGGGAGCAAAGTCCAGTAAAGAGCACCGGCTGGCACAGAGGATACATGGAGGGGAAAAGTGGTTCTTCTGGTACATTGGGTAGCGGAGAAAAACTAAGGGCCATCTCAGCAGATTAAGATCAGAAGAAGGGTGGGTGGAGGAGGCGAGGGACTAGGCAGAGGTATTTAACGAGTACTTGGCCTCTGTGTTCACTAGGGAGGCGGATGGGATATCTACAAAACAAGGCATGAAGGGATAGAAGCGGCAGTGAATGGGATCAGGGGAGCAACAGAAATGGAGCAAGAAGGAGGGAGAGGTACCCCAGGGGTGTCACATCTGGATAAGGATAAAAAGGCCAGCAAGGTGGAGGGGACGGATGATGCTACCTCTGCCAAAAGGGTGTGGTTAGCCCTCAAAGCCCTAAAGAAAGACAACTCTCCTGGGCCGGATGGCATACATCCAACAGCACTATGGGAATTGGTGGACATACTGGCTGCACCCCTGGCGGAGCTCTTCAACAGGTCACTTGAGACAGGGAAGGTATCTGGGGATTGGCAAGAGGAACATGTGGTGCCAATCCATAAAGGGGGTTCGAGGGAAGTACCAGGTAACTATAGACCCATCAGTTTGACCTTGGTGGTGGGAAAATTAATGGAGAGTATACTAAAGGAACGATTAGGGGTGTACTTGGAGGAGGTGGGAGGTCTGGATAGTCGGCAACATGGGTTTGTGCCAGGTAGATCATTCAAAACCAATCTTGTGAGTTCTACAAATGGGTAACATCAGAACTGGACAGGGAAAGCCTGTGGATATATTATTCTTGGACTTCAGTAAGGCGTTTGACTCTGTCCCCCACAATGGTCTGGTGGAGAAACTGATGGGGTTAGGAGTAGCCCTTGATGGTCAGATGGATTGAAAACTGGCTAGCTGGACACATCCAGAGAGTAGTGGTCTGAGGGGAGCTCTCGAACCCTAGAGAGGTTGGTAGTGGGGTACCGCAGGGCTCAGTCCTGGGTCTGATCCTGTTTAATGCATACATATCGGACATCAGGGAGGGTATAGAGTGCAAAATGAGTCTCTTCGTGGATGACTCCAAGATGGGAGCAGTAGTTGAGGGAGAAGAGAGGAGGTTGGCCCTGCAAGGGGACCTCGACACCCTGGAAAGGTGGGCTCACACATGGAAATTAAATCTCAATATCACCAAGTGCAAGGTGCTGCATCTTGATCGGAGAAACCCTAAACACAGGTACAGCCTGGGAGGGGAGGCGCTGGAGGCCTCAAAAGGGGAAAAAGACCTAGGGATCATGGTGGATGCAGGTATGAATAACTCTGAGCAGTGCAGGAGAGCGACTAGCAAGGCAAACAGGATGTTGGGATGCATTGTAAGGGGGATCACCTCTAGGAGCAAGGAAATGATTCTGCCGCTGTACAATGAACTGGTTAGACCACACCTTGAGTACTGTGTACAGTACTGGAGACTACACTTGAAGAGGGACATACAGCTCCTGGAGAGGGTACAGAGGAGGGCAACTAAGATAATATGAGGGCTAGGGGATTTGACGTATGAGGACAGACTTGAGCTCTGCCTGTTTTCATTGGAGGAGAGGAGAGACAGGGGGGACATGATTGAGATCTTCAAGTACCTCAAGGGAATAAATAGGGTAAACATGGAGGGGATCTTCAGGATAAAGCAGGGAGGTATCACCAGAGGGCATGGTTTGAAGTTGGAAGGGTGAGGGGGGAAGAGGAGGAGGTTTTTCACTGAGAGGGTGGTGGACCCTTGGAATGCACTGCGTGGTGAGCTGGTTCAGAGATCCACAGTAGACGGCTTCAAGAGAGGGTGGGACAGACACAGAAAGTGGATGTATCAGATGATGGCCTGTCCCAGGGGGGTGGGGATGGATGATAGGGGTTTCTGGAGCACAAGGGATGGGAGGGCCTCAGCACCCAACTAAGGATCTAAGGTTCGAGCAGACTCGATAGACCGTAAGGCCTAATCTTCTGGCAAACAGTATGTTAGTATATCTTGGTATTTCATGATTTTATGTCTCTCTGTGCGCAGGACACTGTAATCACTAGGGGTGGCTATTACGATCAGCAATACTACCTTTGTTCTCGCATTACAATATCTGTTTTTCTTGCTTCCACTTTCTCAGCAGTTGGTATCGGGTGATCCCATGTGATAATTACTTCATTACTCTCTGTGGTTCTTTGTGTTTTGCTGCCACCTTTATGTCCAGAGTGAATTCGCTGATGTTTTATCAGGACATTCTTTTGGCCAAAACTCTTGTTGCATTGGACACATTTATATGGTCTCTCTCCTGAATGAATTCTCTGATGACATTTCAGGGTACTATTTTGTGCAAAACTCTTGTCGCATTCAGTACATTTATATGGTCTCTCTCCAGAGTGAATTCGTTGATGTTTTCTCAAGTCACTCTTATGGCCAAACCTCTTCCCACATTCAACACATTTATATGGTCTCTCTCCAGAGTGAATTTGCTGGTGTTTTCTCAGGTCACTGCTTTGACCAAAACTCCTCCCACATTCGACACATTTATATGGTCTCTCTCCAGAGTGAATTTGCTGGTGTTTTCTCAGGTCACTGCTTTGGCCAAAACTCCTCCCACATTCAACACATTTATATGGTCTCTCTCCAGAGTGAATTTGCTGATGAATTACTAGGTTAGTCTTCTGGCAATAACTCTTGGAGCATTCAGCACATTTATATGGTCTGTCTCCAGAATGATATAGGTGATGCTTCATTAGATTACCCTTGTTGCTAAAACTCTTGTCACATTCAGCACATTTATATGGTTTCTCTCCAGAGTGAGTTCTCTGATGTAATACCAGGTGACTTTTCTGAGTAAAACCCTTCCCACATTCAACACATTTATATGGTCTCTCTCCAGAGTGAATTCGCTGATGATTTAACAGGTTATGCTTCCAACCAAAACTCTTGCCACATTCATCACATACATATGGTCTCGCTCCAGAGTGAATTTGCTGATGTTTTCTCAGTTCACTCTCCTGCCAGAAACTGTTGCCACATGTATCACATTTATATGGTCTCTCTCCAGAGTGAGTTCGCTGATGCCTCATGAAGATACTCTGGGCTGTAAAACTCTTGTCACATTGAGCACATTTATATGGTTTCTTGCGACTTTGGTGTGCTATCATTTTATGTTGCACAGTTAAACTCTTGTCAGTACATTTAACTGCATTTAGCCTTCTTAAACTCCTCTGATAATTGGTACATTTAAATTGCTCCTCTCCTTCATGAATCTGTTGTTGTACTGTGATGAGGTGTCTGTCGTGGATACTCTTCCTGCATGGAGGGTGCTGATCAGATTTCTCTGTTGTGTCACTCAGCTGACCATTTCCATGTGATGACTCAGACTTCCTTCGGACTAAAAATAGATAAGTGTAATTTTCTTACAGTAAGGAAACAAATGTGTCAGTTGTTATATTAATCTTTTCAAGAGTACAATTAACTTATACAGAGATTTAACCACTGTTTTTTTTTTCAGATATTGCTATTTTAAAATAATGTACTTTGAACTAAATTATTCTTTCCGCAACATTTCAATTTAGTGTTTTTATTGATAATATTCATAAGATGGGTCTGACCAATTCTGGCTTCTCATTGGTCAAACCCTGGTCACAAGGCAGTATGTTGACAGGTAACATAGGAGGTGGGGTTCAAAACCTTGTAGTTTATGTGGCACTTGCTCCATTATGGAAAACGAGGATTCCTTTGCAAATCCCAAGAATGGTAAAGCTGAAAACAATAAGGGGTGATATAACTTGTAATACATGGGGGAGGTTATACATTATTTATTTTATTTAGTTTTTGTTTACCGGGAAGGTGTGCTAGCTATAACAATGACTATTTTCAGGCATGACCTGTTAGGGTACAGAAACAAAACATAAGACAGAGTTTTAAATAATTGATTAGCAGTTTTTTTCTTGGGACCATACTAACTGTACAGAAAGTATTTAGATATATTTTCTAGAAGTGCTGTGTTTGTTAAACACAGTGAGGCAAGAGCTATGCATTTTCATAAAGATTTAGCACTTTTATGAGCAAAACGTTAATCAATTTTTAGAGTTAAATAAATCCCTGTAAGATACGATTACATACAGTTTTCAGAAATTATCAATGAAATTCGTACAATCAGGCAAGGAAAAATAACACAGGTAAAGTATAAATATAGTTTCACAGAAATATGCAGGAAAGAAAGACAAAACTAGAAAGAAAGATATAAACGTACATGCTCCTGCACAAAGTTTTATATAAGAAGAACAAAAAGGAGGTTACACTTAAGGCTTAATGAACATATTTTTGCTATCAAAACCAAAAACACTGTTGGCACTGCATGTCAAGAATAGTGGAAACAGCAATAGACATAAGATTAGAGCCACTGGCATAGAAAATGTTCAGGGGAACGTGAAGGGTGGAGATTTAGAGTCAATTTTAAATGCAAAAGAACACTCCTGGATTTTTAGGCTGGGGCTACAAAGGGATTGGAGCTTAATGACAAGATTGAACCTAGGCCATTTTTAAAGAAACAAAGAAGGTAGATTATAATAGAGATCCCCACTCCCCCCACTAAACCCTTGTCCAAGGGGATATGAGAAATTCTTACTACCCCCCAAGCTTTCAGAATGGGGCTAGCTAGTTTTGAATACATCGCATAGGATTTGAAAAAGATGAATATCATCTGTCTTCATATCAGTTTGTTATTTTTTTGTACAGGTTTTCCTGAGAAGAGATTAATTTGAAAAATATATGACAAGCAAGCAAGCACAGATTTGCGATTGCCCTACAGGGGGACCTGGAGGCTCTGGAAAGATGGTCTAGAAAGTGGAAGCTGAGGTTCAATGCAGGGAAATGCAAGGTACTCCACCTGGGGGCCAGAAATCCAGGCCAAGTGTACACCCTGGGGGGGGAATGCTACAAGTCTCAATGGCTAAGATGGACCTGGGGGTGGTGGTGGATGTCAAGATGAACAACTCGGAGACTTGTAGGAGGGCAGCAGCCAAGGCCAACAGAATGCTGGGATGCATCGCTAGGGGATCACCTCCAGAAGGAGGGAAGTGATGCTCCCTCTGTATAACTGCTTGGTGAGGCCGCACCTTGAGTACTGCATGCAGTTTTGGAGGCCACACTTAAAGAGGGACATTAAACTCCTGGAGATGGTCCAGAGGATGGCAACCAAAATGATTTGGGGCTTGGGGGACAGGACCTATGAGGAGAGGCTTGAAGAGCTAAATATGTACACATTGGAAGAGAGAAGGGACCGGGGGGACATGATAGAGGTCTTCAGGTACATGAAGAGGGTAAACAGGGGAGGAACAGTCAGGGTGCTTCGAAGGAAGGAGGGGGCCACTAGAGGGCATGGGTGGAAGCTGGGGTGGGAGATTCAGGGGTGAAAGGAGGAGATACTACTTCACTGAGAGGGTGGTGGAGCCATGGAATGCGCTGCTGAGGGGGCTGGTGGAGGCAGAGATGGTGAAGGGGTTCAAGAGAGGGTGGGACAGATACAGGGGAAGGGTTCTGGAAGCAAAACCAATGCAGCAAGAAAGGAAAAATTACGTGCCACCGTAATTGCTGTCTTCTCTGTATCTTCACCATTCATTACTTCCTGGTGTAAGCGAGGCGCACACCAGGCCACGGAGCTTTTTTTTTTTTTTTAAAGGTTTTGACCTGCCCCTACCGAGCGACGCCACGGCCATGCGCGAGGGGTGGCCAGAAGTAGCTTATCGACTCCTCCCAACTCAGTTCTGTGAGCCGGAGCAAAATGAAAGCAGAAAATATAGATAGCGAGGCAAGATAGCTGAGGATAGCAAAGCAAGGAAGAATGAACTGAAAAAGGAATAAGCCGATGGAGGAAGGACAGAGGAGATAAGAACATCCCTAGCCTAGGGAGTGCAGGGCCTTTACCTGGGCGACTCTAGGAGGAGAGATGAGTAAGGAAATGAGAAAATAGAAGAAGAAGAAGAAAGAGAAGAGAGAGATGGGATGTTGAAGGGACCAGAATGCCCATCTAGCATAGTTAGCTTGTAGCTGAAGGCTCGACTAAAGGGGAAGCAAGAATCCCTGAGATAGAGCTGAAGAGAAGGTTCACCGAACCGCTAGACAGACTCAGGAGGGCATAGTCTCATCTTCAACATGCCATTGTTCTTGACACTCACCCCGGCTCCTGGTCATGGAAGGCTTTTAACTGAGGGCAGCCGAGGAGGGAAGAATAAAACCCCAGCAGCATGAGACGCTGCTCAGGGTTTAGAAATGGAAATGTAAGCCTTTCTAGGCGCCCAAGATAAGAAACGGACTCAGACTGACTGGCTAAGGCCGCCAAGGCTTAGGCTGGCTAAGATTGGATATGGTCAGCAGAGCTCTACTGTATAAAATTGTCCAGGAGGACACTTAAGGGAGAAACCACTTAGCAAACCAGCTAGAAGGATAGCCTACTCATTTGCCTTCTTGTTTGATTTCTCCTATTCTTTTTTTTTTTTTTTTACAGATAGAAAAATTTTTTTTTTTTTTTAACTAGATGCATGACCCAGATACCAAGATGCCTATAGCAGTCGAGAGAGTTCCCTCATTTATTTATTTTTTTTTTTTTTTAGAAGAGAAAGGAACAGACGTACTGCGTTCCTCTGCTCTGCGAGCAAGAATAGAGGGGGGATTAGATTAGGGCAACTACCTGAACGCGGGATTGCAGGATCAAAACTGAATAGCCTAGAGCCAGGCCAAACAACTCCTAAAGGTATCTTGCCATAAGAATAGCAAGAGATAGTTGTACAGTCTGATCGCCAATGCAATCCCTTTAGATGGCCCATGAATCTTAGAGTAAATAATTTTCTGGATTTTAAACCCCAAGAAGAATTTTTTTTTTTTACTTTTGTTTTTTTTTTTTTTTTGGAAAATGAAGCAATTTTTCCATATATTTTATATAATGCAGAGAGAGGAAGGACGGAGGTGGAGAAGCCACAGGAAGAGGCCACTGAGGATGGTGGGATGGGCAGAGAATGAATGGTGAAGATACAAGAGAAGATCAAGAATTACGGTAGGTACGTAATTTTCCTATCTTCCCTTGTTCAATCTTCACCATTCATTACTTCCTGGTGAGTATTAAGCTCCTCTTCCCCAGGAGGGGAAGAGGCCATACCCCGAGGGAACAAGACCCCAGCCTTCAAGGCTGGTGAGAAACAGAAGGAGAAGACCCTGGCTTATTCAGAAAGCCTAAGTGGGAGAAGAGCTAGGAGGTGCCTCCCGAGGACGAGGAGACGGAGGGAGCCCTGTAAAAGCCTTCCTAGCTCTGGATGAGAAAAGACGGGTCCCCGGAAGGTGGAGCGCATCTCCACGCCGGGCCAGGGTGACAACCTGGAGAGACGTGTTGCGTCATCCGCTTGATGTAGATCGCTGTCCTCAGCAAGCCTGGAAGCCACCCTCATTGGCGCCATAAGATGCCCTTGCTTGTGTCTTGCCAGCTCCAGGCCTACCGCGGAGAGGGCAAACGCTTGTCTGGTTTGTTCGTGTCAGGCATAGATGCTGGCAGCGACATCATCGAATTACAGATGCCGTTGCAGGCAGCGTGGTGAGCCTGATGTGATGCACATATGCACTCGCACGCTAAGAAGAGACACTTGCCCCCAACGGTCGAACTGGAGAGAGTCCGAATCTGTGGGCGGTCGGCGCCAGGCAACGGGCGCCCAGAAGGAGTATCCAGGTATACCAAACCTGAGGACGGGTTGGGAGGGAACCTAGAGACTCAGAGGGGGCAATACCACACGCTGGCAGTCCGCTGGTTGGGGAAGAAACGGCAGGGAACTGCCAGGACCGGATAGGACGCCTCCTGGAAGGGAGATAGGTCAGGAAGGTACCACTAGATGCTGGGCACTGAATTCACCAAGGAATTTACGCGTCACCCGCTCGTGTATTGGTCTCTCCGAACGTAGGAAATCAAGATCCTCACCATCCTCGGGAGGAAACGCTGATGATACTTCTGTGAAATCAGCATCGGAGGACAGATGAGGTGGGGTTCCTCTCCCTCAGAGGAGGGAGACGAGGATGATGGGGAACTGGAATGTCCAGAGGATTCCTGCGGCGGTGGGGAGAGCCGAAAAGACCCGCCTCATGCATGTAACTAACATATGAGGGGAAGGCCACGCAGAAATCCTTGAACTGCTCTCCAGGATAACGGACCTGTGGGACCGATATGGCTGGGAGCGGGGGGTGGTGCAGAGAGATGGGAGAGGGGCACCTCCGAGGAGGCAACTGCTTCATGAGGGCTCTGGAACCGGGAAGGGAGCTCTAGAGGAGGGATCCCGGATATCAAACCAGGCCGAGAACGGAACTCTGGGGAAGCGGAACTTGAAGAGCCCTGGGGAGAAACCCTGTGACGACGCCTCGGACTGCATGGATCCAGAAGGCAGTCCACACAAACGCCGCCAGAGGACACTCCAGAACCCTGGGGAGGGCGGGCCTCGTGCACGGCTCCTGGCCACCCCTGAGGTGGCTAAAGAAGACCGAGCAGCAGGACGCCTGCCCCTCAACCCCTCGGATTCCGAGAGGGCCTCCTCCCCGACTGCAACGCTCCCTAACCCCAGAGGAGGTAACACACCCGGGGTAGCTGTCACCGACTCCAGAGAGGGGAGCCCTCCATCACCCCCACGCCTGCCCCTCTGGGACTCTCAAGCACCCCCAGCCGAGGGAAACCCCAGGAGATCGACGGCAAGGGGACAGAGGGAGGCCCGTTACCTGGTACTCCTCAGCCACCGAGGACCCAGATTCCAAGAATGGGATGCCAGATGGGTCCACATCTGAGCCATCATCCTCCGAGGAGGACGAGACCAGCAGGACCTCGGTGCTGGCCACCCCAGGGGTCCTCGAGGCCACGGGCCGCGAACGGCCCGTACCGAAAAGCGAGCACCGCCGCCCCAGCACGCCGGGCAGCATGAAGGCCCAACCCCACACCCCCAGCGGCCCGCAGACCCGCACGCCTGGAGGAGGGGAAGGCCGACGCCGCCGGCGGCGCCGGGAGGCGAGGCGGCATCACGGCGGCGCCGCCAGCTCATCGGCACCGCGAACGCGCCATAGCCAAAACGGCATCGCTAACGGCGCCTGATCACCGGGCGCTGATCTGAAACGGCGCCTGAACGCCGCTGATCACCGCACCGCGAACGCGCCGGGATCTAAAACGGCGCCCGCGAGGCGACGCCGAGGGTCCACCTGCGAGCTGGCCCAGCCAAGGCCTTACACTGGGGAGCCTGCACTCAAGAGGTGACTGCCGAGGCGGTGTCAGCGCGGCTCCCCGGGAGGGGCTACGACGCCCCCAACACGCAGGAAGGGGCCCCTCGGCAAGAAGGAAGAGGAGACCCTCCTCCTCGGACCGTAGTAGGCCCGGAGGGGACCCGGGAAAGGCCTAGGATTCGCCCGAGATTCCATCGCGACGCCGTCCCCGAAGTCGGCGGGCCTCTGCCGAGCTTGTACGCTGCAGGACTTTGAGGACCGACGGTCCATCGAGAAACAAGCGCCGCATCAATCCATATTATGGTGGGTCCCAGGCAAGCGGAGACAGACGCTCATGCCGGTCCGGAGACGGAGGAGAAATGGCCGCGAGGAGCACCGGCGCATAGGGACGCCCGTCTTAGAAGAACGCTTCGCCCAGAACCGGACATAACGAATAAACAAGATTAAACACAGTCGAAATACACCAGGGCTGTACAAAGGAAAGAAAAAGGAACAGTCTCACTGTGAGGGCCGAGTGTAGAAAAGGAGTCTGATACGCACTTTTCGTTAGCTACCGCGAACAGGTGCTGCCTCGGTGGCGGGAGAAACAGAACTGAGTTGGAGGAGGAGTGGGTCGCTACTAACGGCCACTCTCGCGTAATGGCGACGCCGCCTCGGTGGGCGGGCCGCAGTAGCAACTTTAAAAAAAAAAAAAAGTTTCCGTGGACGGGCAAGCGCCCGGCTTACACCCAGGAAGTAATGAATGGTGAAGATTGACAAGGAAGATTATCTGGAACTGGGAAGGAGAAGCCAGAGAAGGAGAGGGTGGCAGCGAGGTCAGCACCCCGGGTGGGGGCTGACCAAACGAGCAGACACGAAAGACCGTTAGGCCTATTCTGCTGGCATTTTAGTATGTTAATATGATTATAACTAAGGGGACTTTATGTGTTTTAAAAATGGAGAACAATACATATTATGATTTCACATATCTTAAAACCATGAAATGAAGGGTTACACGCTTCAGTTTTGTGTTGGATGTCACTGCACACCTATTATTTTTGAATTTGTGATCCAAGAATCTGATAGGTCACTTGATTAAGAATGGAATGTAGCTATTGTTTTGAGCACTTAATTGTCACTGATGAAATATGCATTTAGCCTGTTAAAGTTAATTCACTATCTCTGATGAAGCACTGAAGGATGGGTGAAAATGTAAAGTATCCTGTTATTGCATTGCTGTATATGGTTATGGGAGTAAACGAAGACTGAATTACACTTTTAGTGCCAGTGCCTTTTTCTGGTAGCAACAAGCAGGGGTGTCTGCTCTCCACTACTACTAAGTGCAATTACTAGATTTGGAGAAGCACCACCACCATCCTCCCAGTGAACACCACCATCTCCTAAGTTTCAAAAAATATATATTTTTGCTCTAAACCCTATACAGTCTACTTATCTTGCTATATATTGATAAAATACACATTGTATACATAGTTTTAGGCTTGCATCTGTTTTATTTAGCCATCTGTGACAAACAGCAGCACAGTGGCACATTTCAAAAAACGAACGTCAATGTGAAGAAGTCTGTCAAAGCAGACTGTGACAATGAGCATGATCGTGACAATTACTTGAGATCATGACAAAACACTGAAATAAATTCAAAATAAAAAAGGCCAGCAGACACCTGGTTATGAACACAGACTTAAATGTATTTTTCCCATCATTAGCAAAGCAGGGCACAACTGCTTAGTAGTGCCTTTTTTCCCCATCATTAGCAAAGCACAGCACAACTGCTTAGTAATGCCTTTGTCTCATCACTGCAAAGCAGGGCACAACTACTTAGTAATGCACCCCCCCATCATCAGCAAAACAGGGGGACTAGAACACTTTAGTAAAATGTCTTTTACCCATCGCCTCAAAATCAGTGCACAACATTAACAGGTACAATTTTAATGTATAAATGTTCTCTGAAGCAGTTAGCCCCAACCTGCTATGCAGAACTGCAGACCCAACAGGAGTCTTGAAATCTTGAATATCTTGAGAGAAAAGTAGCTGCTACTCCCTCTAATGACACAGCAAAACCGGTGAGTTGCTGCTGCTTGGAATTCTCATGTGCCCAACATTCTAAAGCTTAAACTGTGCCATTGTCCCTGGTAGGAGTGCACACTATCCCTCTGTTTTATTACTCAATGACAATGTAGAGCGCTACAAAAACAGATACAACTGAGTATCAGCAGCATAGCAAGGAAAACCCAGACTGTATTATCTAATGATCCCTCCCATGGGCAAGATATATACCCTTAAAAAGCAAAAACCAGTACCATGAGAACAGAGTACAAAAAGGCTTTATTTCTAATATGCCAAAATGCCATCAGCCTGGGTAAAAGACAAAGCCTTGACTGGTTTCACTAACACAGCCTCGTCATGAGGATCAGAGAGACTGATCCATGGGACACTCCACAGAACAGGGCACTGGGAGTGAGGTGAAATTCCCTCTCACCACCCTCTGCATCAGTCTCTGAGAAAGGACTCAAACAAATGGATGACCATGCCAGTGAGTCCACAGTACTCTCTGAGATGATCCAGCAACTCATGGTCCACAGTGTTGAATATTGCACGCAGATCAAGAAGTATGAGAAGTGAGCATTCTCCTCAATCTCTAGCCATGAGAAGATCATTCTGAACCCTGACCAGTACCATCTCAGTACTGTACCTAGACCTACTGTAAACCGAGACTGTTGAAATTCATGGATGTCAAAGGACAAGAGGTGCTTCTCAAGTTACAGAGCCACCACCTTCTCAGTAACATTACCCATGGTAGTAAACAATGCCCAGACAATGGTGAAAGCAGGGTTTTAAATAACTCTAAAAGTTGATTAGCGTTTTGCTCATAAAAGTTCTAAAACATTGTGAAAATGCATATCACTTGTCTCTCTGTGTTTAACAAACATGACACTTCTAGAAAACCTATATAAATGCTTTCTGTACAGTTAGTATTGTCCCAAGAAAAAAACTGCTAATCAATTATTTTAAACCCTGTGAAAGGCTAAAAGAGAGCTCCTGAACTATCCTTATTTTGATTTATTTTACATTATCCCTTTTTTTAAAAAGCAATCAATTAGTCATACACAGGAAACAAAAGTATAGTAGAATCATTTAGCAATAAAAAAGTGAACTGACACATTTATTTTTAAAAATATCAGCAATTCACTGTAGACAACAGGACAGAGTTGTGAAAATGGCGGCAGCTGCCGGGAGACTAGTGGAGACCAAAAAGAAAATGAACAATGGGGGTGACTTTCACATCTTCACTGATGATAATGCTAGTAAAGAGGATATAAATTATTTGAAGGAGATGCTTGACGACTTAAAACTTGGCATGGCTGAGGTTAAACAGGTAACCTCTACCCTGAAAAATGACAGTGTCTCTTTAATTGAAAAAGACACTAAATCGAACATTTTAATCTCTCAACGTAAATCAGATGTCATGCAATGGCAGGAAACAAGTACTGCCCAGAACAAGCAAATCAATTATCTGTTGCACAAAGTAGATGACCTTGAGAATCAGGGTCGTAGAAGCAATTTATGTATACTGGGGGTGCCAGAGGGCTAGGAGTGTAACAAAAAGTTTTGCCTGAACTCTTAAAATATCAGTGGCCATGGCCACTCAAGATCAAGAGAGCACATTGATCCATGTACAGTAGGTCCTAAGTCACATAACAACTCCAAGCCCATACCTCTCAAGTGTCCCTGATTTTCAGGGATGTCCCTGATTTCACCTCAAACTTTTACTCTGTCCCTCCTAAAATCTGTGTTCCCCTGACTAAACAGTGATGATTGTAAGAATAAAATTATGTCAAACAATACAGTTGCAGACTTTTTATTCTTCAGAAAATGTATTATACACTGAGTCCCTTATTCTGCCAGCTTCCTGAGTGGATAGCACCAATTTTAAAAATGTGTCCCTGATTTTGGGCCTTTGTCCCTGATTTATGAGGCAGGAGGTTGAGAGGTTTGCAAGCCAGACCTATTATTTCCCACTTCCTCCATTTCTCAGTCTAGGGAGGTATTGTAAAAGTTGCTTGGAACAGGATCACATTAATGTTTATGGAGAGAAGATCTTAATTTTCCAAGACTTTTCAGAGGCTTTGATGGAAAAAAAGTAAAAACAGTTACAACATGCTGGAATGTAATACCATTTCAAATATCCTGCCACCTTGGTGATAACGGAGGCCAAAGAAAGCTCAGTAGTGCGTGAACATGTGGCTGATGTATGGGAATATCTACATTTTACTTCAGAAGGCTGTTCAGTACAAAACACCCTATCCATGGTAGTATCTGGTACTATTCATTTCCAGTGCGAGACTTGGCTGGGTCAGAGTCTTGTGGGCTGGGGACAACTCAGGCCAGAAACAGAACACTGCTTTAAACAATGCCTAGCATCAGTGTTCCAAACACAGACCCACTCCCAGTTTCATACCTGGACTCCTCGATTCAGCAGCTGAAGAAGATGGTAGCAGCCAGCAGAATACTCCCAAAAATCCAGACCCATGCAAAGGATTTATAGTGGCACCATGGAGGTCCCGATAGCCAGCAGAAATCCATGAAAGTGCAGTTGCAGCAGAGGCAGTCAATACCTCTCCACTGTCTCGAGGCCATGTCTCTCACTGGAACAGGAAGTTATTCAGACACCAATGGAATACTGCATTGATGCAGCACTGGCCCCTGTGATGTGAGATGACTGCTAACAATAACACTATTGTATTTTCTGGAGGAACACTTCCTGCAGAGGCAGTCAATGCCACTCCCCTGGCTTGAGGCCATGTCTCTAACTGGAACAGGAAATTATTCGGTCACCAATGGAATATTGCACCAATGCAGCACTGGCCCCTGTGACATATGAGATGACTGCTAGCAATAACACTATTGTAGTTTCTGTGGGGACACTTCCTGCAGAGGCAGTCAATGCCTCTCCCCTGGCTTCAGGCCATGTCTCTCACTGGAACAGGAAGTTATTCAGACACCAGTGGAACACTGCACCAGTGTAGCACTGGCCCCAGTGACATATGAGATGACTGCTAGCAATAACACTATAGTAGTTTTGGGGGGCACTTCCTGCTGAGGCAGTCAATGCCTCTCCCCTGGCTTCAGGCCACGTTTATCACTGGAACAGGAAGTTATTCAGACACCAATGGAATATTGCACTGATGCAGCACTAGCCTCTGTGACATGTGAGATGTCTGCTAGCAATAACACTACTGAAGTTTCTGGGGGGCGAGGACACTTCCAGACGTTGCACCTACACACGATGTAGCAAGATAGTCAATCAGCCCTTCAGTAAAAAAAAAAACAGAATAAATAAGGAACAATGATAGCCATATCAGCTGAAAATGAAGCAAGTCTAATGAAACATATTCTGATGTTTAAAGATATGGAATAACATCTGTATATCTGCATGGCCATTTTTAACAAATAACGTTGCACTTAGTTTCTGAATATACTATACAACTGGGTCTCTCGGTTGTGGTGATGAGACCCTTAGAATGCCCTTGAAAACAGAGTATGTTTTGCTATCAGAGTAGTGCGATATTATCAGATGCTAACATTGGTAATGATGACTGGGGGGGCTGATAGTCTTTCATAGAGTGTAATCAATAAATATGCCAGCAAGCTGAGGTTGCAAAATACAGGGAAGTTACAGCAGGCACCCAGCTTTGAGTAGCATTGCCAAATTCACACGACATGAGAAGATGGCCTATTGGGAGGTGTGTCAGGAAAGGCCAGGAAGCTGGGCTTTATATTGATGAATACCATGTGTGGGCTTTATAGGCAAAAATGCTCGTACTAATGCAGATCTAAACGACAAATACACCTGGCTTGCAGTTGCATTGTGTCTCAGTTGTATTATAATCCAATGAGAGGAGTGTCAAGAAATTCCAGAGAGCTAGAATATGTTTGACAGGTCTCATATATGAAGGACAAGTCCACAGTGACATGATTATGTCACACTGTCTCTATTAGAAAGACTAAGCAACCTGGTAGAGTTCTATGAATGGGTAACATCAGAACTGGATAGGGGTAAGCCTGTGGATGTATTATTCTTGGACTTCAGCAAGGCGTTTGACTCTGTCCCCCACAATGGTCTGGTGGAGAAACTGATGGGGTTAGGAGTAGGCCCTTTGATGGTCAGATGGATTGAAACTGGATAGCTGGACGCACTCAGAGAGTAGTGGTCTGTGGGGAGCTCTCAACCCTACAGAGGTTGGTAGTGGGGCAACACAGGGCTCGGTCCTGGGTCCAATCCTGTTTAATGCATACATATCAGACATCAGGGATGGTATAGGGTGTAAATGAGTCTCTTCAGGATGACTCCAAGATGGGAGCAGTAGTTGAGGGAGAAGAGGGAGGTTGGCCCTGCAAGGGACCTGGACACCCTGGAAAGCTGGGCTCACACATGGAAATTAAATTTCAATATCACCAAGTGCAAGGTGTTGCATCTTGGTCGGGAAACCCTAAACACAGGTACACCCTGGGAGGGAGGTGCTGGAAGCCTCAACAGGGGAAAAGACCTAGGGGTCATGGTGGATACATGTATGAATAACACTGAGCAGTGCAGAGAGCAGCTAGCAAGGCAAACAGGATGTTGGGATGCATCGTAAGGGGGATCACCTCTAGGAGCAAGGAAGTGATTCTGCCACTGTACAATGGACTGGTTAGACCACACCTTGAGTACTGTGTACAGTACTGGAGACCACATTTGAAGAGGGACATACAGCTCCTGGAGAGGGTACAGAGGAGGGCAACAAAGATGATACGAGGGCTAGGGATTTGACTTAGAGGACAGACTTGAGGAGCTCTGCCTGTTTTCATTGGAGGAGAGAAGAGATGGGGACATGATTGAGGTCTTCAAGTACCTCAAGGAATAAATCGGGTAAACATGGAGGGATCTTTAGACTAAAGCAGGGAGGCATCACCAGAGGGCATGGTTTGAAGTTGGAAGGTGGAAGGGTGAAGGGGAAAGGAGGAGGAGGTTTTCACTGAGAGGGTGGTGGACCCTTGGAATGCTCTGCCTGGTGAGCTGGTTCAGAGATCCACAGTGGAGAGCTTTAAGAAAGGGTGGGACAGACACAGAAAGTGGATGTATCAGATGATGGCCTGTCCCGGGGGGGTGGGGATGGATGATAGGGGTTTCTGGAGCACAAGGGATGGGAGGGTCTCGGCACCCAACTAAGGATCTAGGTTCGAGCAGACTTGATAGACCATAAGGCCTAATCTGCTGGCAAATAGTATGTTAGTATGTAATATGGGTAGCTGCCAGGGAGCAGAGAGAGCTATGCTGTTCTGACAGATTCCATGCTATCTCTCAGAACAGATGAATCTGGCAATACACGAGTCTGGCTGGTAGGTTACAAACACAGCTGCCAGGGGTTACTGGGTTGGTCTTTAGTGTTCCCTGTAGGTTTGCATCTTCTTATAGCTCTGGCCTAAATTTTAAATGTCAGTATGATTTATAACCTTCCTTTCTAGATACGACAGTCCATTTGTCCCTTCTCTTATTCACCTCATCACACAATATATTGCACCACTGTTTACAGGTATAAATTAAAAGTGGAAAACAAAGTGATGACTTTACACGTGGGTATATGCTGATTATTAAGCTAGATGCAAACTAGGGATTGCTGAATCAGTGGAGCTACTGATTTATCATAATGACTCAGTGATTACATTTAATCTGAATTTAGGATGGAGATGGGTTCATACAGTTGGCTCTACTGACCTTGGTACTAAAACCTGCTGTCTTGGGTCTTGGATCTGGCAGACTGTGGGCACAAGAAGTAGATTACATCCTACTTTTCAATTCTTGTTCAAGTTATTCTAGTTTTGTTGTTCTGGATTACTGAACTACAGACATTTCTGGATATCAGTGTCACATAACCTGTTTTGAAAATCCTTCAAGTCCACTTTCTTGTTACATTTGACTATAGCTAAGCTTTATTACACAATGGCTGGAACATTTCCTGGACTCTGATTGGACAGTGTGTGCCCGAGACAGTGATGATATCGCAGTATAATGTCACTGTATTGATTTGTTGTAGCTTCTCCTACATCTCCCATTAAGATATACTACATCACTAAAAATTTACTAAAAACATGTAAAAAATTTTTTTATTTTGTATAACAATGAGCCATTGTATTATAGCAATAATGCCCTCCAGGGTGTATGTGTCGTGCTGGGATAACATCACGCCTCAGGTATTTGATGGACTTGGTCTGCGACCTCGTGCCCAATCACCTCAGATGTGATGTTATCTCAGCAGGACACCCACCCTGTTGGGCATTATTGCTTAAATATAGTTTAGATTTGGGGACAGGGTATTGTATTCACACATCAAGTGCTCTAACCAAATGGTTACCATTGATTTTGCTTCCTGTTTTGCTGGTCAGTGTTCTATACTGTGATACTGTTTTTGGAATTAATCTTACTGCTAATTACTGTGCAAATCTACTCCTAAATCTGGCCCCAAATGGTATCATGGGGGACTACACTGTTACTTCTTGGAATGTGAAAGGTATAGGCTCTCCAATTAAAAGAAAGTATTTTCCTGCCTCAACAAAAAAAAGGCTGCACTTTACTTTCTTATAAGAGAAGCATTTGATGGAAAATGAGGCTGAGAAATGACACAATGCGTGGGTGGGGCAGGCAGAAAGCTGTTGTTTCTCATCTAAAAAGCATGGCACCTCCATCCTTATTAGAAGGGGAGTAACGTTTTGCAAGGAATCACACTTGACTGATGTGGGAAGGAGGTACCAAATTCTAGCTGGGACATTGGATGGCTGCAAAATTACACTCTGTAATGTTTATGCACCCAATAAAGGCTGATAAGCTTTCCTTAATTCATTGATAGACACACTGAATAGTTTCAGAGAGTATGAGCTAGTTATGAGAGGTGACTTTAATAAGCTGCTTGGCCCTATTCTGTGTAGAGCATCTACTAAATCAATACAGCTAGTCACCAGGGCTAGGTTATCACTCCAAGATATGTTAATTGATTTATGTCTCATGGACTGCTGGCGATTAGTGCATCCACAGGGCAGAGGTTATTCTTTCTTCTTGAATAGAAACTCAGCCTACAGCAGGAAATATTAAATACTAATCTCAGTCAGGCTGGTTTCCTCTATCTCAGATGCCAAAATCAACATCACAGTCTCAGACCATGCTCTAGTAGGGGTTGAGTTAGTGCTGTGTGGCACAGGAGAGAAAAGTTACCACTGGAGGCTGAATTCTAGTCTCCTAAATGATTAAGATTTTCTAAAATGGATCTCTACCCAGATCTCTGAATTCTTTGACATCAATGGCAATGGGGAGGTCTCACAAGCTTGCCCCTGGGAGACATATAAGGCCTATGTCAGAGGAAGAATTATACACTTCTCCTCCAAAAGGAAAAGGGATAGGGGACAAATACAGGTTACTCACCTATAACAGGAGTTCTAGGAATGGTATATGTTGTTCATCCACACTTATTGGCAGGTTCCTTGCCGCTTTAAGTCTTGCTGGAAGGTCTTCAAGCTGGCTCCTCCCACCCACGCGGGTGGTAAAACTCTCGGCTCCGCCCCATGATGCCAGATCTGGCCCGCTGGAAGCTCAGGTTGTGCTGTCGAAGCCAGGAGGTCAGGGTTAGGTGGATGAACAACATATACCATTCCTAGAACTCCTGTTACAGGTGAGTAACCTGTATTTCTAGGGACATGGATATGTTGTTCAATCCACACTTATTGGCAGACTCCTAGCAGTTCTCCGGGAGGAGGAAGGCAAGGCACACCCCTACTTAGGGAATAAAGACTGGAGAACCGAGGCCCCAAAACCAGCATCCCGGGCGTGACTCAAGGTCGACGTGGTAATGGGTAATAAGCGGTGCTGACTTCCAGGTAGCAGCCCTGCAGATTTCCTGATAGGGACGTCCCTGGAAGCAGCCACCGATGCAGCAGTATGACGGGTAGAATGAGCTCTTATCCCTCTGGGAGGCTCCATGTCCGCCAACTTGTAGCAGAGATCTATGCAGGAGGTGACCCACCTGCTTATCGTCCGCTTGGCTGCAGGTCTGCCAGGTGTGGCTTCAGTGTAGGTGACAAACAGCTGGCGAACCTCTCCCCGAATTTCAGCCATGCGCTCCTTATAATAAGCGAGCGCCCTTCTAGGGTCCAATGTATGGAGCCTGTATTCGGCCTCCGAGGTGTGATTGGGGTAGAACACCGGCAGAGTCAACACCTGGTTAAGGTGAAACTCTGACACCACCTTCGGAAGGAATTTCGGGTGGGGGCGCAGGACAACCTTGTCCCTGTGGAAGACCAGGTAAGGAGACTCAATGCAGAGCACCTGGAGTTCTCCCATTCTTCTGGCTGACGTGACAGCCACCAAGAAGGCGGTCTTCCACAACAGGTGAGAGAGTTCACACCTGTGCATTGGTTCGAATGGCTTGCCCATGAGCTTTGCCAGTACCAGCAGTAAATCCCACAGAGGTGGAGGTTCTCGCAGAGGGGAAATGTGATCAAGGCCTTTGAAGAAGCACCAGACCGCCTTCTCCTGCGCCACCGACTGCTCCCCGGCCCGTGCCCGGTAAGCAGAGATGGCTGCCAGGTGCACCTTTAGGGTCGTCGACCTAAGCCCTTGACTAGAAAGGGACCATAAATAGTCCAAGATGCTTGCCAAAGGACAGGAGGAAGGGTCCAAGCCCTTGCCCTGACACCAAATGGAAAATCTCTTCCATTTGAAGGCATAGCATTTCCTGGTCAACTCCTTACGGGACGCCTCAACAACATTGAGGACCTCGTCGGAAAGACCCAAGGCCTGGAACTCTAGCCACTCAGGAACCAGGTCGTCAGGTGCAGGGATTGAAGGTCCGGATGGAACACCTTCCCCTGATTGACTGAGAGCAGGTCCGGGCAAGCTGGAAGCTGCCTCGGGAGCCTGGAGCTGAGGCTGAGGAGATCTGGGTACCAGAACTGGCGGGCCAGTCTGGGGCTATCAGAATCACCTGCGCCTTGTCCTCCTTGCCTTGAGAAGCACCTTGTGAATCAAGGGAAATGGGGAAAAGGCGAGAAGAGGCCGGGGTCCACAGCCTCAGAAGGCATCCTGCAGCGAGCCCTGCTGAGGTGGCGGGCATAAAAAGGAAAATGCATGCCTACCGTAATTCTTGATCTTCTTGGACGAGTCTCCACCACTCATTCACACTAGTGGGATTAGCGCCGGAGGCACTAAGACCCATCGAGACAAGCGTTTTGCTGGAGGGTTCGGGCGAGACGGCGCCTACGAGACTACGGCATCAAGGAGAGCGGCTCCAGTGCGGTAATGACCATCTGTCGACGACTCCCTCCAAACCGCCTCAGTACCTTTTTACCAAGGAGGTGCAGCTTAACTAACGTAAAGAGTAAACCCAACATTAAAAAAACGGACATAAGATAGTCCGTATGACCCGTGTAAGAAGGGTCAGCAAAGAAGTCCTCACGGCCTAAAGATTTGAGGGAGTGAAGACCAATACAGCGGTGAGCTCGGGGATGGAGGGAGTGGAATGAGTGGTGGAGACTCGTCCAAGAAGATCAAGAATTACGGTAGGCAATAATTTTCCTATCTTCCTGGACATAAGTCTCCACCACTCATTCACACTAGTGGAGAGTACCAAGCTGATAATCCCCAAAAGGGCGGCAGGAGAGCCAGAGCTCACGCGCTCCAAGATAGAAGCCTATTAAGGACAGTTCTGCCGAATGCGGAATGCTTGTATGAACATCCAGTGCATAGTGCTTAACGGTATGCACTGAGCTCCAGGTGGCGGCGTTGCATATATCTGCAATTGGAACATTGCAATTTCCGCTTAGGGATGCTGCACGGACCCTAGTAGAGTGAGGTACACTCTACCTTCTAATTCAACTTGAGCCATGGAATAGCAATGACGAGGCATGCCACTAACCATGAAGAGATGCATCTAATAGCGACAGGTTGACCCAGCCGGGTGTCGCTGAAAGAAACGAACAGTTGCTGAGTCTTAGAACATCCTTGGTTCTATCTAAATAGAACCTGAAGGCTCTCTTAACATCCAAGGAATGAAGAGCTCTGCCCCTTCATTTTGGAAATTAGCAGTAAGCGGAAGTACCAGAGGTTGGTTTAGATGGAATTCTGACACAACTTGGGAAGAAATTTAGGATGAGTACGGAGAACTACCTTGTCTTTATGGAATACAGTATACGGAGGGTCCGTAACCAGGGCATGTATCTCAGAGACCTCATGGCTGAGGTAATGGCCACCAGGAAGGCAGTCTTCCAGGTAAGAAATTTTAGCTCACAGGTAGCTAAGGGTTCGAAAGGCTTCCAGTGAGCATGTCCAGCACCAGGTTAATGTCCCAGGCTGCAACTGGACGCTACAGGGGTCTGGTATGGAGAATCCTTAAGAAATCTCTTCACTATAGGTAACTGAGCCAGAGTTAAGGAAGAAACCGGCTCATGGAACGCTGAGATGGCACTAAGGTGAACTTTAACTGTGGAGTACTGAAGACCTAAGTTTGACAGGTCCAAAAGATACTCCAGAACCTTGCCAGGAGGACAGGAAAAGGGATTCCAAGAGGATTTTGCACACCAGAGAGAAAAACGTTTCCATTTGGAAGCGTACGTTTTTCGGGTGGCTGGCTTCCGAGCAGCCAGAAGGATGTCTGAGACTCTCACGAGAGCGTTGAACCGATTCACTTATCTCTTCAGGAGCCAAGCATGAAGGTGAAGTGATTTCAGGTTGGATGGACCAACGAACCCTGAGTCAAAAGACTGATTTGCAAAGGAAGTGGTCTCGAGAGGCTGCCAACATACTGTTGAGTAGAGGAAACCATAGTTGCCGAGGCCAGGAAGGAGCAATGAGAATCATCTTGGTCCCCTGAGACTCGAACTTGAGGAGTACTCTGGATTAGAAGAAGCGGTGGAAAGGCGTAAGAAAGCGCTTTGTCCACCGCAGCCTGAGCGCATCCTGACAGAAAATGCCAGGCCCTGGATTTCTGGAGCAGAAGAGAGGCAGTTTTATGCTGAGTGGGGATGCAAAAGGTCCAGGTTTGGAGTACCCACTCTTTGAACAGGGACCGAGCTACGGCTGGATCGGAGACCACCTGTGAGGGTCTGCCTCGCTCTGCTGAGGTGATCTGCTAGGTCGTTTGTATACCTGGCAGATAAACTGCTTGAATCAGAGACTTGTGCCCAAGCACCACTCCCACACCCTCATTGCTTCCTGCAAAGGGATAAGAATGAGCACCGCTTGCTTGTTGATGTAATACATCACTGCTTTGTTGTCCGCTTGAAGGAGAATGTTCTTGTGACAAAGGACATCCTTCAGAGCTCGGATTGCATAGAGGACCGCCTCATCTCCAGGACATTTATGTGGAGATGAGTTTGAACTGAGTCCATACACCTTGAGTGTGGAGGAGAGACAGTGAGCTCCCCATCCCATTAGCGATGCATCTGTGGTGATGGAGATCTGATGATCCGGGGAGCAAAGGGAATCCTTCCAGGAGATTGCTTCTTGAGACCACCAGGTGAGAGACCGTCAAGGGGCCTGCCACCTTGATGGGATAAGACTGGGGGTGAGAGGTCGGGACCACTGAGTGGAGAGCATCCATTGGGTGGTTCTCATGTGCAGTCGGGCCAGAGGACAGTGAAGACCGAGGACGCCATGAGACCCAACATGCGTTGCATCGAGAGAGCTGTAACCGAATGGTTCTCCTGATGTAACGGGCCATTCAAGGATGTCGAGTCTTCTGTCCTCTGGAAGGAAAGCCTTCGCTGAAGAGGTGTCTAGAAGCGTCCCTATGAAAAGGAGCCTCTGGGAGGGTTGCAGTTGAGATTTTTTCAAATTCAGCAGAACTCCCATGGACGTGAGAAGACGAGAAGTCGTTTGCACAGCTTCCAAAGTCCCTTGGCTGGAAGGGCTTGCTAGAAGCCAATCATCCAGGTAGGGAAACACTGAGTCCGACTTTTCTGAGATGCTCATGAGAACTGCACAACACTTTGTAAAAACTGCTGGCACGAGGATAGCCCAAAGGGCAGGACTCTGAACTGATAATGCTGACCCAAAGCTACAAACCTGAGGAACTTGTGGTGGGTCGGTGGACGGGATATGCTGGTAAGCATCCTGCATATCCAGAGAGGCAGCCAGTCATGCTGATGCAGCAAGGGTAACAGGGTACCTAGGGAAATCATCTTGAATTTCTCCTTGGGGAGGAATTTGTTTAACTTTCTGAGGTCTAGAATGGGGCGCATCCCCCCAGATTTCTTTGGAACCAGAAAGTAATGGGAGTAGAACCCTGTGTTTCGCAGATGTGGGGGCACCAGTTCTATTGCCCTGTTGTTCAGAAGGCCCTGGATCTCCGTGGTGAGGAGGTCTGACTGAGAGGCCGACAACCTGGGTTGTCGTCTGGGAGGACAATTCGGGGGGGTTTCCAAGAAATTGAGAGAATAACCCTCGCGAATTATCCGAAGGACCCATTTGTCCGAAGTTATGGACTTCACTGGTTGTAGAAGTACATCAGACGACCTCCCACGGAGGAGAAAGTTCCACCGGCAGAGTGGATGGAACTTGGGCCAACGACTCATAAGGTAGCGCTGGGAGCTTTAGGCCCTGCACTTTCTGCTGCATCTTCTTTTGAGGTTGGGCAGGTTGGCTTTTATGGAAGCTTCCCCTGCCTCTGCCTCGAAAGGACTGACGACTATGAAACTGACGTCTGTTCACATGCCCCGAGAGGGGGCAGGCGGAGGTCTGGCCAACTTAATGGCCGATCTAGTCTTCTGAGTGGCCTCTAAGGCTTGCTCCACCTGAGGGCCAAAAAGAAAGGAGCCATCAAAGGCAGCGCCATCACCTGCTGCTGAGCATCATTCGTGAAGCCAGAAGTACGCAGCCAGGAATGGCACCGAAGTACAACCCGGCTGCTGAGCGAGAAGCAGTGTCGAAAGCATCCATGGTGGCTTTGACCTGTTGGTTATTGGACCAATACCTCTAATAACGGTCAGAAGAAGCTCTGACTTGAATCCGAATCTGGAAGAGCTTCAACCATTCTTTTCATAGAGTGCCACAGGATATACTCATACTGAGAAAAATAGCCTTGATAACTGGCAATACGCATACTTAGAGTGCAGGCAGCAAAGACTCTCTTACCTAATGTATCAATCTTACGAGACTCTTTGTTAATAGGTCGAGCTGTAGTAGTTTGAGGAAGAACGACCTTTGTCATTCTCTGCCAGGACTACAATAGGATCCGCAGGCTTGGGATGCCAAAATGGGACGATCCTTGGGAGCTGAATACTTTTATCAATGGATTTAGCCACTGAGGGAATAAGAGCAGGATTATTCCATACCATTTGAGACAGCGTCTCAAGGAAGGCTGGATCGAGGAGTCAAATCTGTAGGGATCTCCAGCATGAAGATACTGGAGTCTTAATATCTTCCCAGGATCGATGTCTGTAGTCTGAGAGAAAGAGTGGATCCCAGGTTCTTCAACAGAGACTTAAAGGACAGGTCCTCGACCACAGGCTCTGTAGCAAAGAAAGATCCTGTTTCCTCCACTTCATCACCCAACCAAGGTCTGGGTCAGGCTCAACATCATCTCCTGATGGTCCAGAAAGGACTGTTTGACAGGAAAGGAGGAAAATTAGAGAGGAGGAAATAGCAGAAAACAAGGAGAGTCCTTATGGTGCTGCTTTAGACGGCAAAACGGGCTGAAGACGGCATCGAGGAGGCGCGACGGGCGCCGAAGAGGCACGGTTCCGAAGCGCCTCGCCGCGCCGCGATCGACAACGCAAGACGCGCCGCGACGCACCGCTGAGCGACAGGCGCCGCGATCGACGCCGCTGATGGCGCCGCCTCATCTAACGGGTACTGACCGTGGCGCCGAGACCCCGCTGGCGCGGACGCGCCGGGCAAGATTCAGCGGATCAGTAAAACGGCTCCCGACAAGCCAACAGATCCCGCGGAAGGCGCCGGAAGAGCCCCAGGAACCTGGAAAGCTATAGAAGGAAAAAAACCAGGAGATAAGGGCATCGGTGAGGCCCCCTGCGCCGCAGCCATGTGAGGGGGAAACACCTAAGCACGGAGTCGCTGGCACCGAAGAAGGCGCCACGCGACTAGGAAGGTCCAACCGCCCTACCTGATCGCCGGAGGGGCCCGAGGGCTCCGAGGCAACCGAGCCAGGCAGAAGAACCAACCTCCGAGCCCATTGCTCCATAAGAGCGGCCTACTGATGAAACTGCTCATCTGGAGTCCTACCTATAGGCGGGGAGGGGCTCCGATGTCGAGGACGATGATTACCGGAAGTTGGCGACTCCGGAAGGAGACCGCAACTAGCAACGATAACCGAGCGTCCCACGACGTAGCCAGAGGCGACCTCGAGTGATGCCTTCTTTTGACCTGTGGGCGTAAGAAGAGCTTCGAGGCCGAACGGTGCCGAGAATGCGACCGTTTATTTTATGCCGCGGGGACCGCCATCCCCGGCATCGGACTGACCGTTGTCGGAACCCCGCTGAGGAGAAGGAGGCTGACCGACCCGGCCCGCTGACTGAACAGCTTTCATCGAAGTCTCCTCACCGTCACCTGACCTGCTCATGGTCGCTCTGTCCAGTAGGCCGAGACTTCTTCAAGTAAAATTGAAATATTAGAAAAATTTAACGTAAAATAGAATAAAATTAAGCGATACTACTTATCGTGATGTTACAAAAAAACAAACTGAAAACTATGCGCTAGTTTGAAGTTTGACTCCCGACCAGCGAGCGACGTCGTCACTGAAGCGCACTCGATGGCGGGAAAAAAGGAACTGAGGCGGTTGGAGGGTCGTCGCCGAGATGGTCATTACCGCTCGAGCCGCTGCTCGCGGCGCCGTCTCTCGCGCCGACCCTCCAGCAAAAAGTTTGCTCCCGATGGGTCTTAGTGCCTCCGGCGCTAATCCCACTAGTGTGAATGAGTGGTGGAGACTTATGTCCAGGAAGATCAGCCTCAGCTTCGCGTTCTCTCTGGAGGCAAACAGGTCCACCTGAGGTGTACCCCAGCAGGAGAACAGATCTTGCACTACCTCCGGCAGGAGAGACCACTCGTGAGATGCAGCCCCTATCCGGCTCAGGGCATCGGCCAGGGTGTTGGAGGCTCCTGCCACATGAATGGCTAGAGCATCCGCCTCCAGGCTGCGCACGAGTGACCAAATGCGGAGAGCTTCCTTGCATAGAAGCATGGAACGCATCCGGCCCTAGCGGTTTAGGTAGTACATGGTCGTGGTATTGTTTGTCTGGACTCGGACCACTTGACCCCGGAGAAACGGAGCAAAGGCGGTGAGAGCTAGGCGGACCGCTCGGAGCTCCAGCAGGTTGATGTGGCATCGGGACTCCCGCGGGGACCAGAGGCCATGCGCTCAGTGTTCCCCCAGATGGGCACCCCAACCCATCAGAGAGGCATCGGTTGATAGAGAGACCGTCGGCTCTGGGTGGACAAACGGGATGCCCTCCTGCAGATGAGATGGAACGGTCCACCACCGGAGAGCGTTCCACATCTCCTGGGTCACCATCACTAGCTGGTCCAATGGATCGCAGCATTGTGACCACTGGCTGGCCAGTCCCCACTGAAGGGGGCGCATGCGCCAGCGTGCCCAATGGACCACGCTGGTACAGGCCGCCATGAGACCCAGGAGATGCAGGAAGTCCCGGCAGGTCGCAATTGCCCAACCAGAAATGATTGGGCAAAGGAGGTAAGAACCTCGGCCCTGTCAGCCGGGAGCCGTGCTCTGGCTCGAAGAGAGTCGAGCTCTGCCCCGATAAACAGAATCACCTGCTCCGGCTTGAGTTCCGACTTGGCCTCGTTGATGAGAAGGCTGACTTGAGAGCAAACCTGGAGGGCCAGATCTCTGGACCGCTCCACCTCCTGTCTGGAGGGGGCTGCTATCAGCCAATCGTCCAGGTAAGGGTACACCCGGACCCCTCGGCGCTGCAGGAAAGCTATCACCACTGCAATGCATTTGGTGAAGACCCTGGGAGCTGGAGACAGGCCGAAGGGCATGGCTTGGAACTTGAAGAGGGATCCCTCTGCTCGAAAGCGAAGGAATCTCCGATGTGACGGATGGATAGGAACGTGAAAGAACGCATCCTGCAGGTCCAGAGAGCAGAACCACACGCCGTGTTCCAGAGATGGTATTATCTGAGCCAGAGTGACCATGCTGAAGGTTCGAGACCTTAGGAACTTGTTCGGGTCGTGTAGGTCGTGAATGGGGCACCAGCCCCCCATCCGTTTCGGAACCAGGAAGTACCTGGACACAAACCCTGGGTCTGAGGGAGGGTCCACTACCTCCCTGATCACCTCCTTTTGGAGGAGGAGAGGGATGTTGGCCCGACAAGATGACAGTGAGGCTGCAGACTCCAAGGACCCCCGAGGTGTGAGGCTCTGAAGGGCGGGGCCTGCTCAAATTCTAGAGGCAGGCCTTTTCCCACCACCTCCAGTACCCACCTGTCCGTGGTAATAATGGACCAGGTGGAAAGGAAGTGCCGGAGCCGTCCCCCCACGGGGGGAACCTGGGGTGAGGTGGCGGGGTTGGGGGCGACACCCCTCAGCCCGTCACTGGGCAGGCTTGGAGGAGGGACTGGCCGAGGGACCTCCTGGGCCCTTACCTCCCTGCTTCCTGTTGGAGGAAGCTCCGGCTGGGTTTGGGATGCCAAGCCCGAGCCTGCTGGCCCTGACGTTGCTGGGCCGGGCGCCGGGGCGCAGAAGGACGAAAGGGCTTAGGCTGTGGTTTGCGGCCTTTGCCCTTCTGAGCGGAAGAGACTGAGTCCAAGGTAGCATTGGACTTCTCGATCCTCTGCAGGTGACCTTCCACCCCAGGGCCGAAGAGGTCAGTCCCCAAAAAGGGAACATCCGCCAACTTGTGCTGGGTATCCGGAGTAAAGGTGGATATCCTCAGCCAAGCCCGACGATGCATGGCCACTGCAGCCACCACAGACCTGGCACGAGTCCCCAATGTCTAAAGCAGTCTGGAGCTGCTGTTTGACCACTGCCCTGCCCTGGTCCCGCACCTGCCTGACCATAGTCTGTAGATCCGCGGGAAGATGAGGGACGACCTCATCCAGGCAGCCCAACAGGGCATGAGAAAAATGTGCCATGAGGATGGCCGAACTAGCCTGACGAAGGCCAAGAGAGGACGCAGCATAGACTTTTCACCTGGCATAATCCAATTTCTTGGATTCCTTGTCGGGAGGTTTGTCCACATCCCTAGCGTTCCCAGCACGCCAGAAAACGCTGTCGGTAACCAACCCCTCAGCAGAGGGGTGTTCCGAAAAACTGGACAGGAAACCGGTAGGGACCTCACACTTCCTGGCCATCCTGGCCGAAGGCGCAGGGCAGGAAGCAGGTCACTGCCAGAGTTCCAAGGCCGGACCCACTATGGCCTTGGCCACCGGAAAGGCCTCCGTAGGAGAATCCCCTTGGTCCAGAATCTCAGTGAGGTGATACTTGGCCCGTTTAGAAACAGGTTCGAGCTTCATCCCGGTGGACTCTGAGATGAGCTGAAGTAATCCTAGGAAGGACATAGAAACACAGAAACATAGACTTTGACGGCAGATAAGGACCGCTAGACCCATCTAGTCTGCCCATTTCCCTACCTACAGGATAGGCCGCAGATCCTAGTTAACCAACAGCCTATATCTTCCTGCCCCCCACAAGAATTGCCTTATGTCTGTTCTATGCATTCTTGAATTCTCCCACAGTTTTAGACCCCACAACTTCCTCAGGAAGGCTGTTCCATGCATCCACTACCCTCTCTGTGAAATAATACTTCCTCACATTGCCCTGAACCGCCTCCTTCTATCTTTAAATTGTGTCCTCTTGTTCTTGCAAGTCTCTTTTTCTGAAAGATGCTACCCTCTTGGACTTTGTTGATTCCCTTGAGGTACTTGAAAGTTTCTATCATGGCCCCCCTCTCCCTTTTTCCTCAAGGGTATACATATTAAGCTCCTTTAGTCTCTCCTCATACGGCTTCTCTTGCAGACTCTGCACCATTTTAGTTGCCCTCCTCTGGACTGCCTCTATCCTGTCTATGTCCTTGCGGAGATGGGGTCTCCAGAACTGGACACAGTATTCCAGATGGGGTCTCACCAACTGTCTGTACAGAGGGATAACAATTTCCTGTTTTCTGCTGCTGATGCCTCTCCCTATACATCCCAGTATACCCCCGGCCCTCCCTACTGCCTTCTCACATTGCTTGCTAACCTTAAGGTCATCTGATATGATTACCCCCAGGTCCCTTTCCTGTTCTGTTGTTGTTACTACCTCCCCACCCATTGTGTATTCTTCCCCTGGGTTCTTGTTTTCCAGGTGCATTATTTTGCACTTTTTTGCATTGAATCCTAGCTGCCATATGTCTGACCATTCCTCCAATCTTGCCAAGTCCCTTTTCATCCTTTCCACGCCTCCTTGTGTATCAACCCTGTTGCAGATCTTTGTGTCATCTGCAAAAAGGCATACTTTTCCTTCCAGTCCCATCATCCACCGACTGACCTCCTGAGGACTCCAAGTCCATTCGCTTGGAGAAAAGGGAGGAATCGTCTTTGGACTCGGAAGAGTCCTCAAAGAGCTGTCTCAGGCCTGAGCCATCCTCCACCTGCCGAGGTCGATTGGGAGTGAGGGTGACAGACAGCCTATGGGGCAGTCCCTGAGCCGACCAAGAATTTTTGGTCGGAGCCCCAACTAACGGCTGTGGAGGCGGAGGTTCCACCGGAATCGGTGGGACAGCTGGAAGTGGCCAAACAACCGGCCTGGGAACAGGCTCCTCGGCTAAAACGAGGGGTTGTTTCGGCCGCTCCGGTGACCGCCACTTAATGGCCGGGGAAGACTACGGCGTCGGCTTATTCCCGGTCAGAAGGAGCTGTTGCCACATGAGTACCTCATACCTCCGACACAACTTGCACCAAAGCCTCCCCTTGTCTGAAGAAGAGCAGCGGCGCCGCTTGCTGCGGTGCCGAGACCAAGACCGCCTATGACGGCGGGATCGGCTGGACCGCGAAGATGTCCGAGACTGAGACCGAGAACCTCGGCTAGGCCGAGGACAGTGCGGGAGGTGTCGAATCGGCACTCCTCGGTCCGGATGATTCACCGAAGGCTCCGGAACGGAGGCACAGGCGAGCCGGCAGGATCTCAACTCCACGGGGAACCGGGAGAAGGGATTCTCAGCTTCTCCAGCCGACAACCCGTCCAACGGGTCGAGAAAAATCTTGACCGCATCGACGGGAGTCTCGGTCAACTGGCCTGATGGGGACACTGTGAAACCAGTGTCCGAGGCCGAGAGGTCGACTGAAGTCAATGGCCGACTACTAGGGGAGGGGGATCTTTCCCACTCCCAAGAGCGTCGACCTTGAGACTTACTTGTCTCTCTCTTTTTGGACCGAGAAAACGGTCCAGAAGAAGTTGGACCCTCACCTTTTGTCGAGAGGGTCTTAAAAGAAGCCGAATAAGAGGCACCAAGAGATAGCAGGACAAATGCCGCAGCCAAGGTAGAAGCGGCCCGCGCCGCCTCCTCTTCGAGGGCGATCATCTGCTCGAGCTGATCCGCCCAGCCCGCCACTGCGGACACCGCCGACCGGGCCTCTTTTGACTTAACCGGAAGAAATCTCTTCTCGGGATGCCCTAGTTGTAAACGGGCAGCACGGTCTTCGAGGACGTAGGCTGAAAAGGAAGAGCACAGGTCGCAGGCCTGCGGGTCGTGCTCAAGGCCCAAGCAGTAAACGCACGTGGAGTGCGGATCCGTCCGAGACATCTTCTGCCCGCAAGGGCATCTCTGGAAACCGGGAGTCGATTTGTCCATTGCAGCCGTGAGGGAGAGAAGACCGAAGTCTGTTTAGCAAAAACTTTTCAATTTTGAAATTTCGAAGAATTAGGAACCAGTCTTATATGCAGAGTGTTAAGGAGGGAACCTGAGCTTCCAAGCGGTAAGGAAGATCTGGCGTCATGGGGCGGAGCGTGAAGACCTTCCGGCAAGATTTAAAGTGGCAAGGAACCTGCCAATAAGTGTGGATGAACAACATATCCATGTCCCTAGAAAGATATTTAAGACTAAGAAAAGGAATTAGGGGCTCTAGAGAAAAGGTCCAACATTGCTAGGACCCTACAAATGGACTTCCTCCACAAAATTAGGGGAAATTAGAACATTTTTATCCCAAAAGGCAGAATATGTTCTTTTTAGGACACGGCACAAATATTGGGAAGCTGAGAACAAAGAGCACAAATCTCTGGCATCAAGGATTAAAAAATGTAGCAACAGAACCCAATACCAGGAATAAGATGTACAAAAGGGGATATTCTTACAAATAATAAAGATATAAATGGAGGGTTCCATAGATGCTATAGTGCTGTCTATGCCAACAAAGACACCACTGACTCTGGGAAAGTTAGAGGAATTTTATAAAAATAGTAACCCTCCCTGCACTTTCACTGCAGGACAAAGTGATGTTGGAAAAGAAAATCATTTTAAGTGAGGTACAGCAGGCTATAAAAGATTTACCCACTAGTAAAACCCCTTGACCCGATAGTTTTCCTGGGAAGTTCTACACCAAATCTGAGGATGTTCTCGCCCCCCCCCAACTGCATTATACTTTTTTGTACGTAGAAGTTAGAGGAACGCTGCCCAGCACTATGAAACAGAAACAGAAATTGTGAGCAGATAAAGACTGCTAGGGCTATCCAGTCTATATCCTCAGGGAGCTCTTGTAAAGGCCTGGCTCCTATCTTTCAATCTCTGCTCAGTGTATTTTTTTTGTTGTAGGAAACATGTAATGAAGGCATAGCTTGTCCTGGTAGATGGCTTTCATGTTTTGTGCTAGATTTTCTTGCAAGGGACTATTTATCATGTTACCTAGTAGCAGCTGAGAGTTTGGACTGGGGAAGGCACAGCTGGTGACAGTGCAGTCCTCTCTCTCACTCTAGGGACCAATTTGTAGACAGGAAGCATAGTCAAGAGCTCTTATTTTGAAAAACATAGCTCACATTTGCACTTGAATTACTCTTCCTGTCCCTGTATGGTTTATGGATGTGGGGTTACTTATTGTGAAGATGGCTGCTTCTTTTGGGCATTGTATAATTTAATGTGGATTTATACGGAGACTCAACCATAGAAACATAGACTTTGACGGCAGATAAGGACCGAGTGGCCCACCTAGTCTGCCCATTTCCCTACCTAGAGGATAAGCTGCAGATCCTATTTAACCAACAGCCTATTTCTTCCTACCTACAACAAAAATTGCCTTATGTCTGTCCCATGCATTCTTGAATCTCCCACAGTTTTAGACCTCACAACCTCCTCAAGAAGGCTGTTCCATGCGTCCACCACCCTCTCTGTGAAAAAATACTTCCTCACATTGCCCCTGAGCCGTCCACCCCCCATCTTCAAATTGTGTCCCCTTGTTCTTGCACATCTCTTTTTCTGAAAGATGCTACCCGCTTGGACTTTGTTGATTCCACTGAGGTACTTAAACGTTTCTATCATGTCCCCCCTCTCCCTCCTTTCATTGAGGGTATATATATTAAGCTCCTTTAGTCTCTCCTCATATGGCTTCTCTTGCAGACCCTGCACCATTTTAGTTGCCCTTCTCTGAACTGCCTCCATCCTGTCTATGTCCTTGCGGAGATGGGGTCTCCAGAACTGGACACAGTACTCCAGATGGTGTCTTACCAACTGTCTGTACAGGGGGATAACAACTTCCTGTTTTCTGCTGGTGATGCCTCTCCCTATACATCCCAGTATCCCTCCAGCCCTCCCTACCGCCTTCTCACATTGCTTGCCAACCTTAAGGTCATCTGATATGATTACCCCCAGGTCCCTTTCCATTTTTGTTGTTGTTACTACCTCCCCCTCCATTGTGTAATCTTCCCCCTGGGTTTTTGTTTCCCAGGTGCAATACTCTGCACTTCTTTGCATTGAATCCAAGCTGCCATACTTCTGACCATTCCTCCAACCTTGCCAAGTCCCTTCTCATCCTTTCCACGCCTCCTTGTGTATCAACCCTGTTGCATTTTGTGTCATCTGCAAAGAGGCATACTTTTCCTTCCAGTCCCTCTGCAATGTCACTTATAAAGACATTAAAAAGGACTGGACCCAGTACTGAACCCTGCGGTACCCCACTAGTAACCCCTCTTTCTTCAAAGTGGACTCCATTTACAATTATCTTCTGTGTTCTGTTGTTCAGCCACTGTTTTACCCAGGCTACCACTCTGGGACTCACTCCAAAGCTGGTTAGTCTGACTACTAATCTTTTGTGTGGGACTGTGTCAAATGCCTTGCTAAAGTCTAGGTAGGCCATGTCCACAGCCCCTCCCTGGTCTACTACTTTGGTCACCCAGTCAAAGAAATCAATTAGATTCATCTGACATGACCTTCCAGTTGTGAAACCATGCTGCCTTGGGTCCTGTGCCCCACTGGCCTCTAGGTACTCAACAATTCTTTCCTTCAGAAGTGATTCCATCACTTTCCCTACCACAGAGGTCAAACTGACAGGTCTGTAGTTTCCTGCCTCTGTCTTGCTCCCTACTTTTGTGAAGGGAATCACATCAGCCTTCTTCCAGTCCTCAGGTACCACACCATCCTCCCATGATTTGTTATAAAGGGTAGTCAGTGGTGTCACTAGTTCTTTGCTTAATTCTTTTAGAATTCTGGGGTGGATTCCATCTGGCCCCATTGCTTTGTCCACCTTCAGTTTTAGGAGTTCTTTCAGAACCCTTTCTTCTGTGAATGGACTGGGATCGACCCCCCTACTATCAAGAGTGCTTCTGTTAACTGGATTAGGCACCTCCTCCACTTCCTCTTCTGTGAATACTGAACAGAAGTATTCATTCAGTATCCCTGCTTTTTTACGGTCACTCTCTGCCCACCCACTATCCATTCTATTCAGTCTCACTATCCCTCCCTTTGTCTTTCTATGTTCCCTGATATACCTATAAGTAAGCAATAAGACATGACAGGGTGTGTGTTAGACACTTTAACACATGGCTAGAAGGCGTAGTGAGGCACGAGGCCACCGGCTGAGTGCGTCCAGCCTCCTAGCCGTGTGTTAAAGTGTCTAACTCACACCCTGGAGTGGCTTATTGCACTTATGAAATGGTCAGTGAATTTTTAAAACATAAATAATGAGTCTACAACTTTTATATTTAAAGAAATTTAAGTTTATTTGAGTAAAAATCACTGCACTGGAAAAAATAATCCCATTTGTAGTTAAGTAAATTTAACATTTACTTTATATTGTAAACGATTGTAAACTTTATTTAGACCAGTACTTGTAAAAGTAAACATGACCATTGTGCAACCTATTAGTGCTGGTGTACTTTGATATTTATGGTGGTGGCTTTTTTATTTATATTTATGCTTTTGGCAACAGGCAGTGTAAGGGAGGTGACGCCAGTACTGTTTCCCGATATGGGGAAACAGCCTTCGTGGAGAAGAGCCAATGAGGATAAAGAAAAGAACTAGCGAGCTGCTGGCAGGAGAATCACAAAGCTGTTAGGTGACAATGTAGGCTGCACATTTAAAAAAAAGAGATAATTAGTACAGCTGAACAACTAAGGCAGGGAAAGTAAGGATGAGACATTGAGGAGGAGAGCCAGTGAGTGAGCCATTGAGGAGGAGAGTGAGAGAGCCGTTGAAGATAGTCAGCGAGCGAGTGGTCAGGAAGGTGGGGGATTATGGCTGGCTGGCTGGTATTTTTTAAAAGGTGTGCTTTATTTACGTAAAAAATAAAAAGTAAGGAGACACACAGGAACCAGCGAGCAGATGGCAGACCAGCCGTTGAGGAGAGCAAGCGAGCGGACAGATAGGGGAAGAGATCTGAATATGCAGCAGTTGTGTTATCGTTTGTCTGTCGTGTGCAGCAGGAATTGAAACGATAGGTTTCTGTGTGAAAACGGAGGTTGCTTCTGTAGCGTTTTCATTTGGCTAGCACAAAAAAATGGCAGCTTTTATTTTTTAAACATTCTAATTTGGAACATTGGAATGGGAAGATCAGTACCTGCCCGGCACAGCACAGCCTGATCTCTTTCCCATGGTGTTAGACACATTAGCACACTCGTAGCAGCCAATCAGAATGCTGCTTTCCTACAAGCCATTTCATAAACAGTTTTATCCCCCTTCTTAACCGAGTTGGCTATCTTTTCCTCAGTTTGTGACTTTGCTATTCTGACTACCCTCCCTGCTTCCTTCTGCCTTAACTGGTACAGTTCTCTGTCCTGCTGTTTCTGTGTTTCGTTATACTTCCTAAATGCTATCTTTTTCTCCCTAACCTTCACTGCCACTTCTTTTGAGAACCACAGTGGCTTTTTCTTTCATTTTGATTTGTTTATTTGCTTCACACAAAGGCTTGTTGCCAGTGTTGGGATTATAGTTTTATCAGCTTTGCAAACATGGGGGCGTGGGGCATGAGGGTTCCTGTCATTTGTCCAAGGAGTAGTATTCCCTTCCCAGTAAATGGCAGTGATGTAACCAAACCATGGTTTACATCAGAGCAGGTGGTGGGTGGCATGCCTTCACAGGCCCCCTGTAATTTCAATTGAGTCTGCTTCTTTCCTCCCCGAGAGTCCTTTTTGTGAGATCCACTGCATGGGGTTTACATTTGGACTGGTGGGTGCAAACAGTGTTTATGCTTCATTAAGAGCTGCTGGTAGTTACACCCCCCCAACACACACACTCTGTCTTCATCGTGATGCTGAACTAGGTTTGTCACTGAAACAGTTTCAGTTCACAATATATTATTTTTCACTTTTTCCACAATGCCGTTGTTATGCTAGGTGTGATGCCTGGAGGTGGTTGGCTGTAAGGATGTCACAGTATGCTGACATAATGGTAAATTGTGGTATTGGAAGCCACAATGATAGCCTGGAGAACATCTGATTCAGTGAGAAACATGGTTAGTGGTATTCTGCAATTCTCTGGCCTATGGACTCTTTTTTCTGTTTGGATGAATGGCTATCCCTTCTGCATTGACACCCATGACACAAATTTGAGACTTGTTTTGCACAAGAATAACTGCTTTCATACTACCACAGTGTTTTATTTTGGTTATAATTCCATAAAAAGTTCATATCGTTCCAGTCCAAGTAGGCTGTTAGGATAGGCTCTGCTAGGCCACTGTAGAGAGTGAGTTACATGCTCCATTCTTTTGTGTCTGTACTGGAAACTGGAAGTCCAGTTCAAATGGACATTTTATGAATAAGATGGCAGTTAAGACAAGATCAGAAAGGTACTAGGTCCATCATGTTGCACCCCACCTCACTTCATAAGCAGCTATGAATAAATATGTTGTGCAGTTTTTTAATTTATTTTAATTTTGGCCTAGGAAAGACGACTGAGCTGAAGCTTGTGTCTATGTGTGCCCCTGCAATACATGGAGGTTTAATACCTTGCTTAGGGTTACACAGTATGCAGGTGGAGGTTGTGGGAATCAAACTCTGGGATACTGAATGTACCAATCTCGTTCACAGTTTGTATAACAGGCCTTCCTCACTTTGGTACCAAAAAAAAACATAAAGATCATTTGGACTGCGGTAACTATAGGCCGCTATCACTAAAGAGCATTGATTACAAAGGTCTAACTAAAATTCTAGCTAGAGGAATACAAAATGTCATAATTAAATTGGCTGGGCCCCAAGAGGTGGGATTTATCAAACCAGATCTGGGGCAGCCGTATTTGCAGGCTTCTCAATGTAGTCTGGTAGGTCAACCAAGCAAAGCAACCATTTATTGCACAATCACTGAATATCCTCAAAGCTTTTGATTTGGTTAATTGGAAATATAGGTTTAGAACACTTTATAATTCAGGTTTGGAGAAACGTTTACTAAATAGGTCTCTATGCTTTACAAAAAGCCAACAACACATGTAATAACTAATGGCATTCTGTCACCCCTGACTGATTTAGCCTGAGGTATGAGGCAAGAGCGCCCTCTGTCACCTTATTTGTTTATATTGGTGTTATCAGAACAATAGTCATGAATCCGGGAATCAAGGGTGTCAAACTTAGTATAATTGAACACAACTCATTTGCTTTTGCAGATGACATGTTGCTAACTCCTACCTCACCCATTCAGTCATACTATAATGTGCAGTTAGTTCTCCATGATTTTGAGGACATCTCAAGGGTTAAAAACAACTGGGGAAAGACTCAGGTACTGCATAATAACCTGGCACAAACCAGTAGAGCTCAGAGAATAATCTAGACTCTAAATGGTTTGAGTCAAATTAAGCAATAATACATGACAGGGTGTGGGTTGTGCTATGATAACTTCATGCCTGGGGTGGTTGGGCATGAGGTTGCAGGCTGAGTTCATCCAGTACAACCCACACCCTGGAGTGCATTACTGTGATTATACAATGGCTAATTTTTTTTAATAAAACAAGAAAATAGAAAAAAAAAATGAATGGCTTTTTTTGCAATTTTTCATGTGTGGAGGTATATGTTGTCAGAAAAAAAGTCCACGTTTTGGCCACTAGATGGTCCTGGTGGTATGTTTTGGATTGTGTTTCTCTTGCTACGCTTTTTTGAGTTAGCACAGAGATCTGACTTTACATAATATGCAATAAAGATGCTAGATGTGTTTTTTTTTCATGGTTGCTTTTTTTAATTGTTCATTTTAAATGCAGAGAGTGGAGCTGCCGTGACACTGTTATGCAGATCGCAGAAGAAAGCCAATTGCAGGTTTGGCTTTTTTTATTTTCAATATTTCCTTTTTTCTTCAGTGGTGTTCTTTTTTTGTAGAGACCACAGGTGTGCACCGGTCAAGTGAGTGCAGCTTGTTTGTGCATATGTGCTACATCATTCATACTTCCAGGAGGTACGAGTCACTGTTTTACTTTGCCCAACATTTTTCCTGGCTATTTTCCTGTAAGAGTTTTTTTTTAAACCTACACTGCTACTGGAGCAGAGTAGAAAGAGGACAAGGTAACTGTTAGAACTGTTACATGATCGGGTTGGGGGAGAGTGGGAGTGAAGTCCGTTACACAGGGAGCTCTGATTATCCCTAACTTGTAGATGGGAGGCATGAGTCCAAAAGCTGTAATTCGGTCATGTATGTACCTGAACTACAGTGAAGCTCAGATAACCTCACTGTTCCAGGCACATACTGACCAATAAGTGCCCAGGAAAATGTTCTTGTCATTGTATAATTAAGCAATAAACCACGAGGGGGTATGGGTTATCAGGGGATTTACCACGGCTGGAGTAGTTTGCCCATGAGGTGCAACCAAGTGGGTAAATCCTTGCCAGCCATGGTAAATCCCATGATAAACCACATCCTCCGAGTGGCTTACTGCGATTATACCAAGGTTAATTTTTTTTTACTAGAATAAAATACAAATATTAAAGAGGTTGCTTTGTTTTTATTGCATTTATTCCTATGCTGCAGAGGATATAGATGATATACTCATCAACAGCCATTGGTTATCAGAAGATTTACTACAGTGGTAAACTGCCAGTCTGACAAGTCGATTGGCTGTTCACTTATGTCCATGGTATAATATTACTTATTTAGGTCTGCAAGTCATGACTAATTTGAATAAAATTCTGGACATCAACTAACTGCCAGTAATAGCAGACACAGAATTAGATATGTACAGGTGGGACAAATTAAACCTATCCTTATGGGGCAGAATAGATGCGATCAAAATGATTGTTGCACCTAAAATATTTTACTTGTTTTAAAATCTGCCCTTTTACTTAACATGTTTCTCAAGCGTTTAGACAAGATATTAAGGAAATTCATTTAAAATCAAATCAAATCAAACTTTATTTTTAAAGCACCTTTCAGAATCATGGCACTGCACATAAAATCAAATACAAATCAGACATAAATATCAGATTAAAAACTGATCAATAAATTACCCATAACTAGGGAAAGCTAAACTGAATAGATATGTTTTTAACTCGATTTTGAACCTATCGACAGTCAGGAATTCTCTTAACTGATGAGGTAGAGAATTCCACAGGGTTGGAGCTGAAAAAGAAAAAGCATGGGCACCAGATGTTTTTAATCGCATCCTGGGAATCTCTAGCAATCCCTCGCCAGTGGATCAGAAAGGACGGAGGGGGCAGTAGGGTCCCAGGAGGTCTTGCAGATAACCGGGTCCTTGATCAAGTAGGGCTTTAAAGGTTAGCAAGTCAACCTTAAAGGTGATCCACCACTGGACAGGCAGCCAGTGCAGCTCACGGAGCACAGGCGTAATACGACTGGACCTAGATGTCCCAGTTAAAAGTCCGACTGCTGTGTTCTGTACCAGCTGCAAGCAGTGGATATCAACCCCCAGAAGGCCTAGGTAGAGGGAATTGCAGTAATCAATGTGGGTAGTGACAAAGGCATGGCCCAGTGTTGAAGGATCATCTGGAGGAACCAAGTGTTTCATTCGGGCGATATTCCTCAGATGGTAAAAAGAGGATTTGATGACAGCTGACACCTAAGATTTCAGTGTCAGACCATCGTCAAAAATAACGCCCAGGTTACGCACTTGACCTAAGGTAGTGAGTTGTATGCCATCGATCAACAGACTGATGCATATCCAGCTCCCAAACCCGCTCCCGGATGACCAAGGTCCACTACCAACACTTCAGCCTTGTCTGGACTCAGTCTCAGCCAGCTGGTACTCACCCAGGTTCTGATTTCGGTAAGGCAGTTAATTAGCACAGACAGTGTATTATTTTGTCTGGGCAAAAAGGACATATACAGTTGAGTATCATTTGTATAACAGTGAAAACTCAAATTTTATCACCTGATGATATCTCCTAATGGCAGCATGTATACTGCAAACAACATGGGGGCCAAAATGGAGTCCTGCGGCACCTGCAGGGCAGGACGTGAGTGACAGAGGAATAAATTCCGGTGGCAACTCTCTGAGACCTGTCCATGAGGAATGAATGAAACCATCTGAGGACTGTACCAGACAGCCCACAAAGAAGCCTCAGGCACTCCAACAGCACACCATGGTCACAGTGTCAAATGCTGCAGAGAGATCAAGAAGTACCAGAATGGTTATATACTTTTCGATCTCTTGCCATTAGTCGGTCATTCAATACTCGGACAAGTGCAGTCTCAGTGCTATGCTTCTTCCTAAGTTTGGACTAGAGAGCATCACAGACCTTGTGAATTGTAAGATGTTTGTCCAGTTGCAGCGCAACCACCTTTTCAGTAACCTTACCAACAAATGGCAAGTTAGAAATAGGCTGGTAGTTAGCTAGACAGCCTGGATCTAAGGAGGGTTTCTTAAGGAGTGGTCGAACGACTGCCTCCATGAGGGGATCTGGAAAGACCACCTCTCCAAAGACCTCCAGACAATTTTAGCAAGGATAGGGCAGATAACATCTACACATCCCACTAAGAGGGGCGTAGGGCCCGGATCCAAACTACAACTGGTTGGGCGCAGTGTCTGGATGATCTTCGCACTGTCTGTAAATTCCAGCTGGCAAAAATCTGACCAGATAGACTGAGTGCACGCTGTGATGCTCTGCCCCTTGCTTATGATCATTGTATGATATCTGTAAAATAAATAACTGGTGCATGTATTAAATTTAGCTAACACAAGTTGGCAGATTTGGCTTGTAACTTCAAAGTGCCAGTAGCTGAAACTAGGACGTAATTAAACAGACCAGGAGAAAACAGTTAATTGAGTCATCCTTCCACAGAAAGTTTATTGCCTGCTGCTGCTTCTTTTGAAATTGGGACCAAAATACACATTTTATGACGTTTCAAGAGGAAAATGTAATTTGGCTGGTTCTTCTCAATTTTAACACCTCAATGACAAATGTGGAATTGTTAAGTTAAAAGAGAAATGTTTAATTAAAGACTGTTATATTTGGGAAATGGCTAGTTACAGATATTTCAAAGAAATGACTTACATCCTTAGGGATAAGTATGTCAGAAATTAATTCTAAGGAATGATCTAGCTGACCTCATCCAAATGGGGTGGGGGAAGATACAGTTAAACATGAACCACTGTATATGGAATAGTGACATATGATTCTAGACTCTGACTGGGAGAGCACTTAGAAAGGTAATAGTTCGAATGCAATTAAGTCTTTATGGTAAGAGAGTTGTCCTGAAACGTCCTTTTCATTTTATAAGATTGTAAGCTGTGTGATATATTGTTCTGTGTTTAATTTTACATGTTTTTATCATCTTTTAGTGAACAACCTTTTTCTTTGAAATACTGCTTGGGTGTCTTTTCAGTTTCTTTTTCCATGTGATACATACAGTAGGTAGTTAAGTCTGACAAGTGTTGAAAAGCTTGATCATGTTACTGAGCTTGTGTAAAAAGGTAAGAATATACCTAAGGTCTCTTATAGAGTTTTAAGGGTTCATTTTGGATACCTGGTTGGGTGCCCTGGTGAAAGATTGTACTGCAGTCCCGAAGAGGGTACATGTCTGAGCCTGTACATTGGGTATGCTAGCATAAGGTTCACAGTCTGAATCCCCCCAGAACTCGAGGATAAAGGTGATTTGAACCCAAAGCAGACAGAAGGGTTACCCTGTCTGTTACCTGTTCACACTATTGTGCTCTGAGGTTGGCACTGTGGGAGTAGAGGACCTGACCTGCGGAGTGCGTTTGTGATGCACATGCCACTTCCTGCCAATCTCCACAATCCCTCATAGTAGAGGCAGGGCCAATGCACAACCTGATGGTGGCAACCTTATCTGTGAAGAACTGAGTGAACTCCTCGCATTTCAGCTGAGAAAAGGCTTCTCTTGGCAGGAGACAGATTGGATTGCACAATCTGTCAACAGTCCGGAAAAGCTTAGCCGGTCAATTCTGTGCAGCAGAAATCTCCCTGGAGAGGAATTCTGCTTTCTTATGGGTGATTTCTGACTGATAGCCATCCTAATGTGCTATCAACCTAAGCCTGTCAGCATCAAGGCCGGACTTTCGCCTGGCTCTCTCCATCCTTCAACCAACTTGCCTCAATTCCTTCAAGGAACCATCAAACCAAGGGTTCCTTGGGCAAAGGGTGAAGGGCTGAATACAAACAGGAGCAATCTTGTCCAGGGCATCTCCCACAGCCTTGTTATAGGCCAGTACAAGATCACATGGACTCATGCATTCGCCCAACAAGCCCGACAGATCCAGTACCATCGACAGATCACTAGGATCATTTGAGAACAAAACCACTAAGACTGGGAATTGCATAACTGAGAGCACTAAAAGGTATGGGAGGATTTGCCCTGCGTTGGTGGGAAAGGTACCAGTTGGCCTGTATCTTTAAGCAGTCTCTGAAGCATATAGGGGAACAGGCAGTAGACCTGTCAGATAAATCCCAAATACAACCCATATGGCTCCACATGGAAAAATATCTTCTTGAGCCCATTTGTCTCACAGATTTCATGTATCTGCCCCTCCATTCACAGGTAAATGACAATCCCCATATAAGAGGTTCAGTACTAGCTCCAAAAAGTTCAATAGTATCTTAACTCTAGAGGAAGTAACCCTTCCTTTTATGCCTCTATAGGAAAACCCAGTAATCACAAAAGATAAAAAGGGTCTCTCGAACATAGCTTGGTTAGCAGAAGGCATCTCCAAGGTCAGTCACCTGGCTAATTAGGACTCTGGCGTTTTGTCTTCCTTTTAAGAGAGCAGGGAGAAATTCAGGCTACTGAAATATCATTTTCACTTTTACTTATCACTAAGAGAGATACTGAAAAAAAATGTGCTGTCTAATGGATATATCTTCCCTCAAAATTCTGAATGGAATCAGATGGATAAAATAGTGTCCCTAAGGAAAGGTGTTAGTCTCACTTATACATTTCTAACCAGTAACACTGGGTCTTCTTGTTCAACAGGCAAAGCCAAAGAGTCCTGGAAGGAGGATCTATACCTGGAGCTTACTCTGGATTACTGGGAGTTTTGTGGAAAATGGCTAACTGAAGTTACAAGGGATTGCAAGGTAGGCTAATCCAGTTCAAAATGCTTCACAAGTTTTATTTAAGCCCCAGTAAAATGCATGCTTTGGGATACCTGACCATCATTGGGTTGTTGGAAATGTAACTGCAACAAAGCTAGCCTTGCACATGTGCTCTGGGATTGCCACTAACGTTTTAGCCCTTGGGATATAGTTTGTAAGTTGTGCTCAAGGATCGCCAATACCCACATCCCTCACTCCCCACTTGTATTTATTCTAGACATATTCCCTAACCATATAAATCTGATTGTATATCAAAAAGTTTGGATTTTTCATGCCTCACTGAGTGTCACATGACTCATTTTAAGATACTGGAAAGACCCACTCACACCCTCATTACAAGAGTGGTATACTCAAATGGATTTAATTTCCAACAATGAAAGCATCTTCTACTCCATGCAGGATAGGCTAGGCACGTACCATAAGATATGGCATCCTTTATGGGACTAAAATAAAAAAAAAAAATGGACCTATAGAGTATTAAATGCTACTGTGACTAACCAATTATTTCAATAGCCATTTTATTTAGTTTCTCTCGTGTTCCTGTAAAGTCAGACTAAGTAATGTTTTTACACCAGTTTCAGCATTTGGACTCTGAATCCTTGATGTACCTTGGGTATTGAAGTAGATTTTAATCATAAATGAGTGTTTTTGAATGTATTACTAAGCAATTCCTTCTTGCATTCTGAAATTTAAACAAAACAAAAAAAAATTTTAAGGAAAAAATTTACCTTACCCATAAAGGGGAGGGTAGAGACAGGGGTGGGATATTCAAAAGGATTGCATATGCGCAACCCACCATTGCGCCCCAGCACAATATTCAAGGGGGCATGTTGCCCTGCGCAACCCTCGATGCGCTGGGGAGCATCGGTAGTGTATGCGGCGCAAGTGCAGGGGGGCGTGCCCTTGCATATGCAGCACATTTGTTTATTTATTTAAGAGATTTATCAGGAAGGCATATTGAGCGGAGTACCACTCGATTCCAGATGCGCCCTGGGGGAAGGGATTACAAGGATGAAGTAATGAGAAGAAAACAGTTCAAATACATATGTGACAAGGTTATGACAGACAGTAGTACATAAAAATACAACAACATAGTGAGAACGATAATGACGACAAGGTGGGTAAGGCATACAGCTTAAATATTAATAGGATCATCATATACAATTTACAATAGCACTATGTGTCACTATCAGGAACACAGGCCCAGACTGGAGCATAAAGTGGGTGGAAAGGGTAGGAGTTGTGCAAGAGCCTGAGTAGAAAGGCTAGGCCTTATCAAGGAGTTTAGGAGATGGGGGAAGCAAGAGCATTTGGTCGCGAAATGTAATTTGAGAAGGGCGTTACACTGGGGGGTACTGGTGGTGTGTCTAATGTCAGCTGCCAGTGAGTTCCACAACTTGGGCAATCTGAAACTGAAAGCTCCTTGAGCAGATCTGGTGGATCGATGAGGGATGTGCAGGAGCCTGGAGTCAATGTTCCTGAGATCATAAGTAGGTGGGGTGTGGGCAGATAGGGATGCAGACAGGTAGGAGGGGAGTGTGTGTGACCAGAATTTGGCAGCGAGTCTAGCACCATGCAGCGATCGCCAGTTATGGATAATTAGCCCAGGATGTGTAGCACAGATGCTGGCACAACTCCGCCTTGCACTGCTCAGGGGGCCGCAAAGATGTGCCTTGTAAATCCAGGAGCAAGTCCTGGCCACCCACAGGTGAGCTGCCATATTGCAGGGTGCAACACCGTAGCCACTGGCTGTGGGTGGCTACCCGTCCACTCAGAACACTGTAAACAAGCTCCCGGCCAGGGAGCATTGTGCCCCCATCACCCGATCATGGGCATATGTCATAACAATCCCTGGTGGTCCAGTGGACCACTCCCCATTGCCCAATCTCGGGCATAAGTATAAGAATATCCCTGGTGGTCCAGTGGACTGCTCTTCTTCACCGGATCGTGGGCATAAGTAATGAATATTCCTGGTGGTCCAGTGGATTGCTCTCCTTCACCTGATCATGGGCATACATAATTTAAATCCTTGATGGTTCAGTGGGACGTGTTCTTTCACATATGGGGCCTGTGTGGTACAGAATGGTCTGTACGCCCATTGGTCCACGCAGTGGACCAATCGGCATACAGATAGTACTGTACGCTGTCAGTCGGTGGGCGGCCGGGAGGCATGTGGGCAGGGTGGTGCCGCCCACCACTGATTCCACTGAATGGTGGGTGCTGGGTGGCAGGGGACCTCAGTGAGTGGATGGGAAGGGGGTACCACTGGATCACCAGGTGTAGGAGTGGGTTTGCTATATCTGCCCATGATCAGGTGCTTGAGGGTGTCCACTGGACCACCAGGGATTTAAATTATGTGTGCCCATGATTGGGCGAAGGAGAGGGATATTCATTACTCATGCCCACGATCGGGTGAAGGACAGCGGTCCACTGGACCACTGGGGATATTCATTACTCATGCACGAGATCGGGCGAAGGAGAGTGGTCCTCTGGACCACCGGGGATACTCATTATTCATGCCCATGATCTGGTGTATGGGTGTGGGGCCACCTAGGGGCTGCAGGGTGTTGGTCCCCGATGGCTGCAGCCTGGCAGGGAGCCAGGTGCAAATCGCCGGGGATCGGTAAACTGCATGCAAATGGACCATAATGACATGCAAATGGCCCTGTTTGCACCTTGCATGCATAATGGCCTCATTTGCATGCCCAGTGCTGAATATCATGGTTGATGCACCTAGCACAACCGCACTTGCGCTGGCGCATCCCCCAGCTCCCCTCCTGCCATTTGCACTGGTGCAGTGCCACTGCACTGTGCGTACTGCATGCGCCCTCAGTGCCATATTCAACAGTGCTGAGCCATGGCGCAACACTGTTGAATATTGCCTGGTCCATGCCCTGGCGCAGCCAAGTTGCCTTGCGCCCCTTCCTGGCGCAGTCTGAATATCACACCCAAGGTCTATAACTTGCCTAACATTCCAGGTCCAGAGATGGATTTTTCGTACAAAGTTTCACCAAAGCCAGTTTGACTGCCCCAGGAAAGACCCCCCCCCCCAAAGGGAACATGAAATTAGACTGGCAAATACTGGACCCAGAAATGAAAGACACCCAGTTATTAGATGAGGTGGGCCTGGGTCTAGTTCACAATAGGTGGGCCACAGTTCTGAGACCACCCCTCAAACCATTTCCATCAAAACTGATCTAAACTCCCTCCAGACTAGTGGATCACATTCCCTCTCCCCACCAATTTGGTACTGCTGGATTGAGATGATTCAAGTGAAGAGATCCCTGACACAATGAAAGACACCCAGTCATTAGATGAGGTGAGCCTGGGTTCAGTTTACAGTAGGTGAATCACAGCTCTGAGACTACCCCACAAACCAGACAGACGGAGGTGGCAGGTATCAGGCTGATAGTCTGTCAGACTTGTCCCATGAGGAGAAAAAGCTACTGTCTATGGAACAAAATAAATCTGACCTAAACTCACTCCAGACTCCAGACAGATCACATCCACCACCACCAACTTGGTACTGCTGGATTGAAGTGATCCAGGTAAAGAGACCCCTGACTGAATCAAGGACACCCTGTTGGAGCAAAAACAAGGAAACTCTGAGCAGATGAGTTAGCTCTTACCAGTTGCAGACAGACCAAACTTAAAAGTCTGTCCACCAACTGGAAGAGCTGAGCTGGTTGGTCTCTCCCTGCAGCGATCTCCCCAGACAGTAATACTTACTGCCTTCTAATTGGAAACCGCCCTTTGATACTCACCATATTGCTTCCTCAGAGCCAGCTTGTCCTAGTAGATCTGGATTTTCTTTAACAGCACGCCAACCTCTGAACTCATAACTTACTCTCCATAAGCTCCCTATTAAACCATGAGGATTTCATGCACCAAATGAGGGGTCATGTACAGACTCCTGCAACTGCATGGAAAGCTGAGACAATGGTCTGATTATAAGCCGTCACCACCTCCTCCAATCCAACTGCACAAGTAGCCAGTGAACTCAAGAGATCCACTACCACCTGGAGCCTTCCTGGGGACAACTCCTTTAAAGGGTGATACTGCACCATCTCCATAAGGGATGGACAGTCATGGGGCCCCAAGGGAGAAACTCATTGCACAATGATCCAACCAACTAACTAGACCAACCCTGAGGTTATTAACCTCAAGCTGTGGTTTATCTTTGTTTCTTTCAACAAAGAAATACAGTGATGTTATACTGAGATAGCATCACTGTTTCAGGCACACACTGATCAATCAGAATCCAGAAAATGTTTTAGCCATTGTATAATAAAGCTCATCTATAGTCAAATGTAACAAGAAAGTGGACATAAAGGATTTTCAAAACTGGTTATGTGACACTGATGTCCACAAATCTCTGTGGTTCACTAATCCACAACAGCAAAACTAGAAAAACTTGAACAAGTATTTAAAAGTAGGATGTAATCTACTTCTTGTGCCCACAGTGTGCCGGATCCAAGACCCAAGACAGTGGGTTTTAGTATCAAAGAAGCTAGATCCAACTGTATGAACCCATCTCCATACTGTACTACATTCAGATTAAATGTAATCGCTCAGTCATTATGATTACTCAATAGCTCCACTGATTCAGCGTTTTCACAAAAAACTGGTAGATGACCTAAACTACATCTATACTTTCCAGAAGCGTGGGCACATATACAAGGCTATATGGCAGTGCGAGCTGGCAGTCAAGAAGGTAAGACTTTGCAATGCTCATATACATACTGTAAGCACTGATGACCCCACCTTAATACATCGGTTTTCTCAACACTCACATGCAACTGATCCATGATCTGTGGAAAAGCTTGAGGCAGTCAATACTGCAAAAGAAAGAGCCAGCACTACACTGTTTAATCTGTTGTATGTCATAACGGGTGAATGCTTCAGAAATGTACAGCCTGCAATTTATAGATGTTTACCTAGTAAATCAAGGGACTCTTATGAGCAGATGTTAAGCAGCACCTAAAGAACTGAACCCGAACTTCTACCCAGAGGTGGTCATTACAGACTTTGAAAGGGCAACCACAGCAGCATTCAAGCCAGTATTTCCTCAAGCAAAGCAAGTGAGATGCTTTTTCCATTTTACTTAACGCATATACCGTAAAATTCAAAAGGAAGGGCTGTTAAGTATGCGCAGGATCCAGAATTCGCACTAAAGTGCAAATATCTGTCAACACTTGCTTTCTACCCTTCTGACCAAGAAATTCCATGCTTTGAAGAAATCATGGATGAATCATTTACAATTTTTCATGATGAACTGCCAATCATCGATTATTTTTAGGATATTTGGGTGGGCAGGCGAAAATAATGTTATGGAATCATTCAGAAAGTGTCTCTGACAGCTGAGCAGAAAGAAATAATGTGGTTGAGGTATTTCACCATGGGATGCAGAGTGTTTTATAAATGTTGTATCCCAAGGTGTAGAAATTCTCAGATGGCCTCTGTAGGGTACAGAGAAAGAGGGACTCAGAAGTAAAGCAGATCATTGCTGGCAACCCACCGAGAGTATGCAGAAGAGCATATCAAGACACTGTTGCAAGGCTGGCTTGCATATTAGAGAAGTGCACTGATCATACTACCGAGGAGTTTCTTTGTGGTGTACCACACAGTTTCGAATACTGGCTACAAAAAAAAAAAAAACCACGCTTGGATGTTAATTTTTACCTTTTAATTGCTGGAAAATAAAGTTTTGTTTTTAACTCACCAAATCAATGTGAACACTAACACTACTGTGACTGAGCCTATGCACTGTGTATAGCATCACTTCCTGAAAACTAAGTGGTCGCCATGGATACAAGATACAAGGAAACAGACCACAGGACACAGGCATGAAGTGCTTTCTGGTAAAAGAGAATATTTCCACATTTCATAAATGTTACAATGCTACAAATGAAATTTGTATCGTCAGCAGGAGTGAATTGTCATAGGAGCATCTGTATCGTAGGAGCATGAAGTCGCAGGAGAGTGCTGTCAGGAGTGACTTAACGGTATCTGAATTGCTGGGAGTGAGTTATCGTGTTCCTGAAAAAACAAGTATGGCTCTTTAGACATGAAAGCCTGGAATTCAGAGATCCTCCAGGCTGAAGTAACAGTAACCAAAAACAATGCTTTCCAAGAGAGAAAGTGAAGCTGGCAAGTCATAGCTGGTTCAAAGGGGGGGGAGGCAGAGTTAGTTTTTCCAAAGGAGGGACAGAGTCCCTTATGGGAGGCTTAATGTACAGGATGCCTTGTAGTAAGGTATGCAATAGGCTGAGCTAGGCCAGGTTCATGCCATCCACTAGCACGTGATAGGCTGAAATGGCTGAGAGGTGTACTTTAATGGAGGAATAACTCAGGCCCAAGTTCGACGAGATAAAAGGTACTCTAGGACCCAATTCACCTCACACAAAAATGGATCCAGATCACAGGCAGCCACTCAGAGACTGATTCTCCTCCCTTTCATGGTGTAAGTGGCCCTAGTGGAAGATTTCCTTGCAGCTACCAACATTTGTACTACCCCTTCAGACACCCCAAATCTGCTCCTGACTAGGTCTGCAGGCACCATGCATGGAGATGCACAGTTCTGAGGTTGGAATGTAGAAGACAGCCTTGTTCCTGGGAGGGCAAGCAAGAGGATAGCGGAAGAGGAACCGGTGGTTCTACCAGAATCAGGGCTGCTGGCTCTGACTAACTTGAGCAGAACTCCCTGCAGAAGGGGGCAGGGTGGGAAGGTGTAGAGGAACTTCCCTGTCCAGGAGAGGGATAATGCGTCTCACCAAAAAACACCATGCTCTGGCTCTTGCAAGCAAACATTTGGCAGCTTTGTGTTGAGTGGGGATGTGAAAAGGTCCAACTCTGGAGTGCCCCACCTGTCAAGAAGGTCTTCTGATACTGCCTGTGGTAACTCCCGTTCATGAGCTTGGGACTGCAAGCAACGGAGACTGTCTGTCAGAATGTTTTGAAGATGGGACAAGTACTGCCTTATGTTGCAGACTGTGGTCTATCGCCCTCACCCAGTAACAGACCCTCATGGCCTCCCTGTCAAGGGGATAAGAATGCATCCCCCCCTTGCTTGTTGATGTAGAACACCAATGACATGCTGTCCATCTGAATTAAAGTGGGTCCTGGGAGGAGTTCACTCTGGAATGCCTGCAAGGCATAAAGCACAGCTCTCATCTCTAGTGCATTTATGTGGACAGAGACCTCTGCCTGAGTCCATAACCCCCTGTTCTGGTGGTTCCCGAGGAGGGCACTCCATCCCACAACAGACGTGTCTGTGGTGACCACTTACAAAGGAGAGGGGTTGCTGAATGGAGCACCTCCCAATAACTGGAAGGGATCAGCCACCATGAGAGTGTCTGGGGAACCGCCTTTGAGATCCTAACACTCTGATCAAGATCATCACTGCGCTGATCCCACTGCACTCTGAGGTTCCACTGGAGGGTTCTCGCATGCAGACGAGCAATGGGCATGGTCACAATGGCAGTGGCCATGTGCCCAAGGAACTGCAGTACTATTCTGGCTGAAGCCTGGTGGACAGAGACTAGCCTCGAGCCAGAGCCTGAAGTTGCTTTGCCGTGTCCGAGTGAAGAAAAGCTCTCCTCTGAACCACGTACAGGATGGCTCCTATAAACTTGAGCCTCTGGGATGGCCATGGCATGGATTTCAGGAGATTCAGTTTAATCCCTAGGTTCTGAAACATGCTGAAGGTGCACTCCACAGCATGACAAAGTTGTTCCTCAGAGGAGGCTGACCGAAGCCAGTCATCTAGGTAGGGGTAAATGAAATGCTGAGCCAAAACAAGAAGGTTCACCTGTAAACCATTTGCTGTGGCCAATGAAATACCCTTGCCTTCTGTGGCCTGATGCCACCACCCCTAGGCACTTGATAAATGCCTGAGGTGCTGAGGACAGACTGAAGGGCGGGGCCCAGAACTGGTAGTACTGGCCTTCGATCATGAACCTGAGATTACCTCCTGTGGGACAGCAGAATGTTTTTGCATATGTAAGCATCCTGCATGTTTAGGGAGCAGAGCCAATCTCCTTGGTGAAAGAAGGGAAGAAGCCCCTGGAGTGTCACCATCCTGAATCTTTAGTACTCTATAAATATGTTCAGCTGGCTGAGGTCTAGAATGGGATGAAGGTCTCCTGTCTTCTTCAGGAACAGGGAAAATCAAGAGTAGTACCCTTTGCCTTTTTGGAACTCCAGTACCTTTTGAATGGCTCACTTGGACAGGAGGGCCTGGATCTCCACCCAGATGAGATCTGCGTAGGTGGGGGAGCAGGTCAATAAGATCAGTGGGTTGTCACATGGAAACTGTGAGAACTCTAGAGCACAGCCCTTCTCTACAAGCTGCAATACCCATTGGTCTGTGGTGATACTAGACCATCCTAAGAGGTAAAGGGGAGAGTCACCCCCCCACAGCCTTTCCTAACAGCTCTGCTGGACGGGGGGGGATCAAGGAGTCAGAAAGAGGTGGAAAGGGTAGGGAGGGGGGCTCTGGGCTGCTTAGCAGTCCATTGTCCCTGACAGCCTGCTGCTTGAGGGAGTGCTTTCTTTTTAAACCCATCTCTATGTGGATTCTTCTTAGACTATTGTCCTTGCTGCCTCCGAAAGGGTTCATGTCTCGGAGGATAGGATTCAGATATGCACATATTGTGAACCTCCAACACAGCCTTGCCTGAATCTTATAGGACCTAAATAATTTTTTTGGCTTCCTGACCAAAAAAGACCAGGCCCTGGAGGAGCAGGTCCAGAGTGGCGAACTGGAGGTCCTGCCTGAAACCGGACACCATCAGCCAGTAGTGCCACCTAAGGCACAAACCTGAGGTGGTAGCCCGGGCCGCAGTGTTTCCCCACATCATAAGAGCTGCGGAGAATGAGCTTGCCCATGTCCAAGCCAGACAGCAACACTGCCAAGAGCTCTGTCTTGATAGCAAAGTCGGGTTGGGTCTCTGTGAGGTCCATAGCTTTTTGCCACAGGCATTTCTGGTACATAACCATATGAGCCAGAAACATTAAGGACCTGATGGTACTGGTGGACGAGGCATGTACTCTCCACCCAGTTGGTCTGTTTTCTTAGACTCCTTGTCAGGTGGCTGGGAGCTGGCATGTCTAGGTTGCTGCAATCTACCATGTGACACCATGAGCACTATGGAGTCTGCCTTAGGGTGCTCACCAAGATGGGGCTCATTCCTGGGAGTTTGATAATGTTGGTCCCCCTTCTTGGGTACCACTGATGTAGTGGCTGGATGCTTCCAGGTCAGTTTCATGATGTCTTGAAATGGCTCTACCAAGGGAGGAATGACTAGAGGTTTGGGGTTGGATGCCCCCAAAATTTGGCCAGGTAGCACCTCTTCAGGTCCAAGTCCTTAGTCTCCCACTGACTGAGGAACTGTATGTGTCTTATCACCTTCAAAAAGGTTGGATCATCAGGGGGTGACCTCAGAGGCTCCCTTCTGGGATGCAGCAATGGCAAGGGAAGCTCATCCTCTGATAAAGAATAGGTGGAGGAAGAATCGCTAGAGTCCCTCATATGATCTGACAGAGTCTGTGGATCTGCTGTGATGTCAGGAGTGGTGCCTTCTACATTTGCACCGACCCTGGGAGCTACAGTCTCTAGACCTGCAGCCCCTACATGAAGAAGAGTTGAAGGGGAATGACAGCCATGACTCTGACGTTTGTCAGATTCATGGGCCGCACCACCTGGAGTCAGCTTGGGCATCAAGGATGGTGACAGAGACCTGAGGGTGGCACCAGCTGTGGCAGAGGGAGCCCTTGGTGTCTCCTTTGGCTCCGGCTTATGAAGGAGGTCACCTTTAGTTATGTTCCACCAACTGGTGAACACTGAACCCCTACCTCACCCAAGGGAATCACCGGGCCTGACAGAGGCTCTGGCCCTGCTCCAGTAGACCCTCAAAGGGGCTGGCAGCCAGCCTCATGTCAGGAGTAGGTCTGGAGACTGGTCATATTTTGTTCCATCAGCTGGCGCCTTGTTGTCCTCCCTGGGCCTTTGTGTCAGGGGAGTGGTTGGAGCCTGACTGTTGGGTCCTGCCATCAGGGTGGTTAAAGAAGCTGACATACGGTCAGGTACTGTCAGGTCTTTTGGTGGAAGCTCCTGGGGTGCTGGTGGCACCTGAGGAACTGTAGCCTTGTCTGGCACCATAACCATGGAGACAGATGCTGCAGGGATCTGTCATCTGTCAAGCTTGACTTGAGACGACAGGTCAGGCATCATGAGAGGTATGCTTGAGGTGTCAACACCTGTGTGCTTACCCCGGTCATCAGACTTTGCTGATCAGCTGGAGGATGAGGACTTGTTGGCAACAGGGGAACCAGAGTGGACTCCCATTGAAGAGGAAGACATGGTCAGGTCCTGGGCCTTAGACCCTAACAACTGTTTATGGGGCCTAGTGGCCACAGAGGTAGAAGATGTGGCCTAAGAAGGCCCATACCCCGAGTTCCAAGCTGACATCTGATAGGAGGGAAGAGTTACAGCTGTTGTTCTTGGAAGGGCTAACAACCTGGGGACAGAGTCTGATGGCCTGTCAGATGAAGAGACCTTACCTTTGTGCAGGAAGCGGGACTGTGAGTCTAATCTGGTTTTCTCCCGATCCTTCTTGTGGTGCTTCTCAGAGTGCTTTTTTCTCCTTGGGGGAAGCATCATGATTAGAAGACAAGGAGAAACTTTGCTCCAAGCGAGACTGATGCATGGTGGCCACTTGTTGCTCAAAGAGGTAGGCCTTCAGGCTCTTCAGACAACAGATGTGAGTGCACTAATTAAAGTTTTGGCAGTGCAGGCAATCGTCAATCTTGTGCACATGACCCAGGCACAAGAGGCAGGCCAAATGGCCGTCCTTTGCTGGAATTTACTTGCTATATGTTCACTTAGCCTTCCATCGTACAGTGGATGTGGAAGGCTCAGATGACATAAAGAGGCGATCTTTAAAAAATAAAAATGGCAGTTGACGGGAAGCAGGAGGTGTCTGTGGAGCTGATATGCTGGGTTGACGGTAAGAAAAAAACTGAGGTGATGCCGGGGGACCACCCCCTTTATACAGTGGCTGATGTCATGGGCGGAGCCAATGTCGGCATCAGTCCCCTGCCTTGGACTGTTAGCTAGACGTTTTCCATGGGGTCCTAGTGCCCGGCGGCATAGTCCTATTTGCTTAGTTGACAATACTCTGAGAGGCAGACACCTGTCCCCATTCTCATTCCTTCTCATGGGCAGAGTGGCAGCTAGGAGCCTCTGGGAATCGTTCATCCCCCCTTGGTAGTTCCACGAATCTCCTCTACGATAGGTAGTAAAGCCTTTTATGTCTCTGCTCCCTCCCTATGGAACAGACTTCCAACATCTCTTCACTCTTCCACTTCCCATCTCTCCTTCAAAAACAATTTCAGAGTGGCTACTGTCTGAAGCCAAATGCCACTGCTCTCCTGGGTAATCTCTGACATTCCCTCCCCACGACCCCCATCTGTTAGCAATGTCTCATCCTTGATATATTCACCACTACCATTCCTGTCCTCTTTCCCCATTTTTGGGGCTTCTGCTGTTGCTTGTCTATTCTAAGTCCCATCACCATTTGCTAAAAGGAAGTGTTGTACTCATTTCAAAGTTCCAATCTGCTCGTTGACCTGTGCACTACTATCAGTGTACCTGAATGCATTTTGCACATTATGTATCATATCTGAGACTTATGTCTGGTCTCTGCGATTTGTGACTTACATTTCAGTCTGTTGCTTGGCCTGTGACTATGTATTTTTGACCTACTGTATATGTTGGCCTTCTTTGACACCTTGCATGCTTATGTAATTACACTTCATTTAATTACCCTTGTTCTGTATTTTTATGCACCTCATGTTGAGGCCTGTGTTTACTGTTATCCACACCTGTATTGCTTAATGTGCTATGCTGAGGTTTGGGTCATGCCTGAAAACGGTCCTTTGGATCAGTGCACCCAAGGAAGGAAGCAAAGAAGGAAGGGTGGGTAACCCCCCGTTCCCTGGGATTACTAGAATCTCATCAGTGTCAGTGCTAGGTAGGGAAGGCAGCTGGTGAATAACTATTTAAATAGATTTTCACCTGCTCCCTCTCTGTTTACTCGGTCTCAGCGAGAGCAGCGAGGTGATGTCATTTAGAACTCTCACAGCAGCATAAGTCACATAGCTAGCCATGAGTGGGGAGTTGAGAATTTTCAGTTAGTCTGAGTTCTGGGCTCAGAGAGTGAGCAGCAGGAGGAGGAGTGAAGAGCCACTGTGTAAGCTCTGAGGAGGCCTGCTTTTTCTCACCCTAGTCTGAGAACCATCTGCCTGCCCTGTTGAAGTGGTAGAAACTGTCTTCAGGATTTCCTGATATTCTCCTCCCCAATTGCACCCAAAGTGTTTTGTGTTAGAGCCTTGCTCTACTCTTACAGTATTTCATACTTCTTGAATATTAGGAACACCCCCAAACAGTGCAGCCACTCATGATGCATTGCATCCTCTCCTCCTACTGCCTAACAAGTGGACAGGCTGTAATGGGGCATTGCCAACTGCAGGAAAGGTGCAGTGGGAGTTGATAAAGGAATGTAAACAGACACGTTTTGGTGTGGTGACACCAGTATGGTGGGCAGTCTATTTTTTGCTTTTTAGAAGAAAAAGTGAATCAGAATCAAACTCCTGGCTACATCAGCAGTCTCTACAGAATGTGAACAATCATAAAACATGTTTTTAAACTAGGGACACTTTAAGGCCCAAGGGGGCTGACAGTGTCCCTTTAACTCAGATATTGGAAAAACAGGTCTTGGGAGGGCAGTGGACATAGCCTATCTAGACTTCAACAAGGCCTTCGATGCTGTGCCATACGTCTCCGATAGCTTGGGTGTAGACATGCTTGGTTCCCCCCTCTGGGATCCCTGCCTACTAGCCGTCCTCCTACCATCCCCCCCACCTAGTTTAAATTTGTCCTTGATGCAATGAGCAGAGGGGAACCATGCAATCCATCTAGTCTGCCCTAGAAACTACCCCCCTCCCTATGCAGCCTTCTTCCTAACTTGTCCTTTATGTCTGTCCCATGTGAGATTGAATTCCCTGATTGCCTTTTATGCTACCACCTCCTGGGGCAGGCTGTTCCATGGGTCTATTACTCTCTCTGTCTCTCTGTGAAGAAGTACTTTTTGAGGTTTGCCTTTGAACCTTCTTCCTACTAGTCTCATATCATGGCCTGTCCTGCATGCTGCAATGTTCTGTTGAAATAGATTGCCTGTCTGAGATGCATTAAATCCCCTCACATACTTAAAAGTTTCAGTCATGTCCCCTCTGTTTCTTCTCTGCTCAAGGGAGTGTATGGGTTCCGCTCCCCGAGTCTTGCTTCATATGACCTGTGATGCAGTCCATGTACCATCTTAGTATCTCTTCTCTGCATCATTTTCCCAAATGATCAATGTCCTTCTTGAGGCGAGGTCTCCAGAACTGAATGCAGTACTCCAAGTGTGGTCTCACCATGGGACTGTAGAGGGGCATAATAACCTCCCTCTTTCTACAAGAAATACCTCTACTTATATATCCAAGGATGCCACCCACTTTCTGTGCTGCTTTCTGACTTTGTTTTCCTACCTTTAATTTGTCAGTAATGATTATGTTGTGCTGCCACTCCGTTTGTCTTCCTCAAGTTGATGTCCACCCAGTGTGTACTTTTTTCCAGGGTTCCACTTTCCCAAGTGCATTACCTTACACTTTTTGGCATTAAACTGTAACTGCCAGTCCCTGGACCAATCCTCTAGCCTTCTAAGGTCAACTTCCATGTTGTCTGCTCCTTCCCTTGTGTCCACTCTGTTGCAGAGTTTTATACCATCTGCAAACAGGCAAACCTTCCCTGTTAGTCCATTCGATATGTCTGCTATAAATATGTTAAATAGGATTGGTCCCAGTACCGATCACGGTGGCACACCACTGGGCACCCTACCCTCTCACGACAATGATCCATTGACTAGCACTCTCCAGGTCCTATCATTTAGCCAGTTACTGATCCAGCTGACCATCCTCTGGCTGACTCCCACGTACGTTCCAGCTTGTTGATTAGCCTTCTGTGAGGGACGGTGTCAACGGCCTTGCTTAAATCTAGGTATACAGCCTCCACCGCCCCGCCCTGATCCAATGTTCTGGTGACCCAGTCAAAGAAGTCGATCAAGTTGGCTTGACAAGAGCATCCTGCTGTGAAGCCATGCTGCTTTGGGTCCATTGTTCCAGCATCTGCTAGGTACGCCACGATCCTATCTTTTAGTAGTGACAACACTTCTCAGTCAAGAAAGAGAATTCAAAAGTTGCTTGGAACAGAAACACATTAATGTTTAATGAAAGAAGGTCTTAATTTTTCCAAGACTTTTCAGGGGCTTTGATGGAAAAAAGAAGAGAGTTTATTTGAAGTAAAAACCGAGTTACAACAGACGGGAACTCAAAACCATTTAAAACATCCTGCCACCTTGATGATAAGGAAGGCCAAAGGACGTTCAGTATTGTGTGGACATGTGGCTGATGTGTAGGGATATCTACATTTTACTTTAGAAGGCTGTTCTGTATAGCATGGACATGCGGCTGATGTGGAGGGATATCTACATTTTACTTTAGAAGGCTGTTCTGTATAGTGTGGACATGTGGCTGATGCGTAGGGATATCTACATTTTACTTTAGAAGGCCGTTCTGTATAGCATGGACATGCGGCTGATGTGGAGGGATATCTACATTTTACTTTAGAAGGCTGTTCTGTATAGTGTGGACATGCGGCTGATGTGGAGGGATATCTACATTTTACTTTAGAAGGCTGTTCTGTATAGTGTGGACATGTGGCTGATGCGTAGGGATATCTACATTTTACTTTAGAAGGCCGTTCTGTATAGCGTGGCCATGCGGCTGATGCGTAGGGATATCTACATTTTACTTTAGAAGGCTGTTCTGTATTGCGTGGGCATGTGGCTGATGCGTAGGGATATCTACATTTTACTTTAGAAGGCTGTTCTGTATAGCGTAGGCATGCGGCTGATGCGTAGGGATATCTACATTTTACTTTAGAAGGCTGTTCTGTATAGCGTAGGCATGCGGCTGATGCGTAGGGATATCTACATTTTACTTTAGAAGGCTGTTCTGTATAGCGTGGACATGCGGCTGATGCGTAGGGATATCTGCATTTTACTTTAGAACGCCGTTCAGTATTGCGTCGGCATGCAGCTGATGTGTAGGGATATCTACATTTTACTTTAGAAGGCCGTTCTGTATTGCGTGAGCATGCGGCTGATGCGTAGGGATATCTACATTTTACTTTAGAAGGCCGTTCTGTATTGCGTGGGCATGCGGCTGATGCGTAGGGATATCTGCATTTTACTTTAGAAGGCCGTTCTGTATTGCGTGGGCATGCGGCTGATGTGTAGGGATATCTGCATTTTACTTTAGAACGCCGTTCAGTATTGCGTGGGCATGCGGCTGATGTGTAGGGATATCTGCATTTTACTTTAGAAGGCTGTTCTGTATAGCGTGGGCATGCGGCTGATGCGTAGGGATATCTACATTTTACTTTAGAAGGCTGTTCAGTATTGCGTGGGCATGCGGCTGATGTGCAGGGATATCTACATTTTACTTTAGAAGGCTGTTCTATATTGCGTAGGCATGCGGCTGATGTGTAGGGATATCTATATTTTACTTTAGAAGGCTGTTATGTATAGCGTGGGCATGCGGCTGATGCGTAGGGATATCTACATTTTACTTTAGAAGGCTGTTCTGTATTGCGTGGGCATGTGGCTGATGCGTAGGGATATCTACATTTTACTTTAGAAGGCCGTTCTGTATTGCGTGGGCATGCGGCTGATGCGTAGGGATATCTACATTTTACTTTAGAAGGCCGTTCTGTATTGCGTGGGCATGCGGCTGATGCGTAGGGATATCTGCATTTTACTTTAGAAGGCCGTTCTGTATTGCGTGGGCATGCGGCTGATGCGTAGGGATATCTACATTTTACTTTAGAAGGCTGTTCTGTATTGCGTGGGCATGCGGCTGATGCGTAGGGATATCTGCATTTTACTTTAGAAGGCCGTTCAATATTACGTGGGCATGCGGCTGATCGTGGAAATCTGCATTTTACTTTAGAACGCCGTTCAGTATTGCGTGGGCATGCGGCTGATGTGTAGGGATATCTACATTTTACTTTAGAACGCCGTTCAGTATTGCGTGGGCATGCGGCTGATGCGTAGGGATATCTGCATTTTACTTTAGAAGGCTGTTCTGTATTGCGTGGGCATGCGGCTGATGCGTAGGGATAGCTACATTTTACTTTAGAAGGCTGTTCTGTATAGCGTGTACATGCGGCTGATGCGTAGGGATATCTACATTTTACTTTGGAACGCCGTTCAGTATTGCGTGGGCATGCGGCTGATGCGTAGGGATATCTACATTTTACTTTAGAAGGCCGTTCTGTATTGCGTGGGCATGCGGCTGATGCGGAGGGATATCTACATTTTACTTTAGAAGGCCGTTCTGTATAGCGTGGGCATGCGGCTGATGCGTAGGGATATCTACATTTTACTTTAGAAGGCCGTTCAGTATTGCGTGGGCATGCGGCTGATGCATAGGGATATCTACATTTTACTTTAGAAGGCCGTTCAGTATTGCGTGGGCATGCGGCTGATGCATAGGGATATCTACATTTTACTTTAGAAGGCTGTTCTGTATTGCGTGGGCATGTGGCTGATGCGTAGGGATATCTACATTTTACTTTAGAAGGCCGTTCTGTATAGCGTGGACATGTGGCTGATGCGTAGGGATATCTACGTTTTACTTTAGAAGGCCGTTCTGTATAGCGTGGGCATACGGCTGATGCATAGGGATATCTACATTTTACTTTAGAAGGCCATTCAGTATTGCACGGGCATGCGGCTGATGCGTAGGGATATCTGCATTTTACTTTAGAAGGCTGTTCAGTACAAAACACCCCTATCCAAGGCAGTAGCCGGTACAATTCAAATCCAGCACAAGACTTGGCTGGGGCAGTCTTGTGGGCTGGGGGCCACGAGAGGAGACAGCACAGGCCAGAAATAGATCACTGCCTTAAACAATCCTAATATCAGTGTTCCAAACACAGAGCCCACTCTCAGTTTCCTACCTGGTCTCCTTGAATCAGCAGCTGAATAAAAACAGTAGCAGCCAGCAAAATACTGCCTGAAAATCCAGACCTATGCAAAGAATCCATAGCCGAACCATGAAGATCCTGAAAGCCAGCAGAAATCCGTGAAAGTGCGGTTTGACAGTCAATGCCTTTTCCTTGGCTTGAGGCCATGTCTCTCACTGGAACAGGAAATTATTCAGACAGCAACAGTGTAGCGTTGTATTTAGTTGTAAAATTATAAGTTACTAAAAATGAGATGAACGGAGATGAGAAAGATGGCGGAAGAATTTAATGATTATAGTAATAATCACAGCGAGAGGTTACAGGTGGTACATTCTTCAAAATAACAGGATGTGCAGCTTGCTTATATAGTGAAAGACAGCATAATCAATTTTTATGGTTTTCTATGATTGGTTCAAAATGAAAAACACAAACATCAACCTAAAAAGCAATACTTGTTTTTAAAAAAGTGTATGATCTCATGATCTCATCCTTGGTCAGCACAAATATAGCTACGTGGCTAGTAACATCTGGCACTACCAGTTACCAAAGTCCAGAAGGAAGAGATAAGTTTTAGCTTAAAAATGCGCAAACAAGCACTTTGGTCTGTCCATATAACAACAAGCACTAAAGATTAGTCAAGAGGGGAATTTGGACACTGTCCTGTGTTCCTGCTTGCAATCACATAGGTCAAATATTTGCTATTACTCACATCTACAATGTCAGAAGGCACTTTAATATTGCAAATGTGGTTTAGCTTCTCTTTATAGCTTTACAAGCTCATATGACCCAGCTTCATAGGTCAACATTTGCTACACAGGCACATAATATTATTTAGACAAAAAATAAGGTTAGAATGCAATAGAGGGACAAATTCCTTTATCCCTTGTTACAAACAGAATACTGCACTGATGCAGCACTGGCCCCTGTGACATGTGAGATGACAACTAGCAATAACATTATTGTATTTTCTGGAGGAACACTTCCTGCAGAGGCAGTCAATGCCTCTCCCCTGGCTTGAGGCCACGTTTCTTACTGGAACAGAAAGTTATTCAGACACCAATGGAATATTGCACCAGTGCAGCACTGGCCACTGTGACATGTGACATGCCTGCTAGCAATAACACTATTGTAGTTTCTGAGGGGACACTTCCTGAAGTTGCATCTACACATGATGTGGCAAGATAGCCCTTCAGTAAAAAAAAAAACAAAAGAATAAATATGGAGCAATCATAGACTTGCTTCATTTTTAGCTGGTATGGCTAACAAAAAAAAGAGTTTGATGTTTAAATATATGGTACAACCTCTGTATACTTGCATACCTATTTTTAACAAATAACATTGCACTTAGTGGCTGAATAAACTATACAATTGAGTCTTTTGAGTGTGGTGATAAGAGACCCTCACAGTTCCCTTGAAAACAGGGCATGTTTTACTATCACAGTAGTGCCATATTATCCTAATAGCCTAATAGCTTGGCAGAAGACACCAGGAGAAAGGACTGCTGTGTGACTGGACTTCTCTACTGGGACTAAAGAAGAAGAACTCTTGTACTTGGACCTTTAATTTAGGGTAAAAAAAAACAAAACAAAAAAAAAGTGTGTGTTTGTCTGAGTTAACTGAACTGAATGGTTATCTGAACAGTTATCTAGGTGTAAATCTCAGGTGATTGAAAGGACTTAATAGCAGTGAGGTTTAAATTACTTGTAGAAAGATCTAGTAAGTAGGGGGAGTAGCTTAGCTAGAAGGAAGCTACATTTAAAGACTGCCTTAGAAAGATTCTGCTAATAGCTTAGCAGAAGACACCAGGAGAAAGGACTGCTGTGTGACTGGACTTCTCTACTGGGACTATATTGCCCTCCTTCCCTCCCCACCAAAGCTAGTTCTACTTTTATAGGCACAGGAGTTGACTGACAACAGGAACTTCCTGTTTGGGAGCAAGAAGTGAGTGATCACAGAGCCACCAAAGACCCACCATCTTAGAAGGGCAACAGTAGCTCTCCTGTCCCCTCTAGCTGCTGGAGGTCTGCCTCTCAGCAAGTAAGGGGTCTACTGAGTAATATAGGATATTCTTGTCTCAGAACAGGACAATCAGGAGCTTAAAGGGCACACAGGCAGAAAGTAAGGAGAGTAAGAGAGAGAGAGAAAAAAAACAGAGGAAAGAGTAAGGATTGCAAACAGTTAAGGGGCCAGAAATAAGACATGATTGGAGTGGTGCAGTGCAGTGGCTGTGGAGCAGCAGTCTTCCGGAGGCGTTCTGGAGGATGGGTGTTGTCCCATCTGCAGGCACCTCTCTGGGCTGAGGGAGGAGGTTGCTCATCTCCAGGCTGAGTTGGCCAGGATTGTGGGACCTCCTCTTCCATCAAGGGGCCACCAGTGCCACTGCTGTTGCCTCAGAGGTTGCCTAGAAAGAGGAGCAGTTGGACCACAGTGGGCCCAGGGAGTGTGAGGGTGGTGGAACAGAGGCGCATCCCTCCAGTTGTACCTCTCCACAATTCCTATGCCATTCTGGCAAAGTGTGGTTCCTCTATGGAGACACCCACAGTGGAGACCAAGGAGGATGCTGGGAACCTTCACAAAGGAGACCCACAGGAGGGTGGCAGGGGAAGGAAACAACTCCTGCTGGAGGACTCCACTGTTAGGAAGGCAGAACTGGGGTGGGGAAGGGGAGAGGGAGGTAAGGTGCCTGCCTGGCGCCATGGCTTGGAGGGACAGGAAGGGAATCCTCAGGATTGCCGGAGCAGCCGCACAAGGGAGGAAGCTGGATGTCATTGTCCACCTAGGGACAAATGACCTGGCTAAGAAAGGGATTAGTGAAGTACAGGAAGAGTTTGTGGAATTGGGGAGGGGCCTTAGACAAGTAGCACGCACGGTAACCTTCTCGGAGGTACTGCCCATCTATGGCACATAAGAGGCCAGGGTGTTCTGCACCATGGGACTCAATCAGTGGTTGAAAAACTGGTGTGGAGCTCAGGGATTTGGCTTCATTTGGGGACTGGGGGTCCACCTGGAGTGATGCAAGCCTATACTGGCATGATGGGCTGCATCTGTCCAGGAGGAGAACCAGGATCCTAGGCGATAGGTTTAAATGCTTCATTGCCAAGCATTTAAACTAGCCAAGGGGGAAGGCACTGGAAAGGAGCAGGGAAATCCTAGCCCCCCGAAAAAAATCACAGTAGTAAGTGCGGCAAGCACCAACATAGAGGTGTCAATAGGGAGAAGGGCAGGGGTAAATGGAGAAAGTGACAAAGGCAAGAATGACAGGGATGGGGCAAAAAGGAGTAAGGCCATCAGGAAAAGGAGGGTAATCAACTCCACTCTCACTAATGACTTCCAATTCCTGCAGACCTGGCTCTCTAGCAACCACCAAGTCCTGAACCTAGAAAAAACCTGTGCTATGCTATTTGGATCCTCTAAGAAACTGTCTGCCCCTGCGAACAGGCTCCGGGTTCAATGCCTTGATGGCTCCCTCATCTCAAACACTGAGTCCTTCAAGTACCTTGGGGTCACTTTGGATCCCACACTTGACCTGTCTCAACATGTCAATATGGTGTGCCATGCGTCAATGCTAAAATTGAAGCGGAGCTTATCGCGTGCGCCACTCCTCGCTCCTTCGCTAGACTTTCTGTTGCGAGAGGTATTCTCTTACCCCAGCTCAATGTGCTCTGCCCCTCCTCTTTGCTGCAAACTCTGCTACACTCCACAAATGGGACACTGTCTACAACAACATCTGTAGATTGCCTTAACTGCCCCACGTCTTACCCATCATTGTCTCTCCTTTATGCTGGCTTAAATTGGCTGTCACCTAAGGATATTCAAGCCTACTCCCTGGGCTGCTTTATCGACTCCTGTCTAGACCTCCGCCCTGTCTATCTTACCAACCTCCTGACTCCTGCCTCACACACTCGTACCTCAGGTCTTCCTCTGTCCCCATGCTCTCCACTAGACCTTGCATGACAAAAATGGGTGAACAGGCATTTGCCCATTTGCTCCCAAATTCTGGAACTCACTCCCCTTATGGTGAAAACTTCAGCCTCCCATCGAAATTCAAAAGCTGATTGTTCACCCACCTCCTAGCCTCTGGCCAATGCAAATGCTCTTAATTTGCTTTGTCCCACTGCAGGCTGTCGGGTCTGACCCTGAGTACTACACTAATGTTCTCCCATGCAATACGCTTGTCTAGGTGGCTATGAACCTTGATGTCTTTACTGTCCTCAGCTGTCTTATGGTTACCCTAATTGCTTTATTTTACATCCTTATTATGATCTATGCCTAAAATGTACCCTTATGTAACTATTACTGTACTACCCAATGTATATCTTGTTTTGCTCCTGTACACCTATATTATGTCTGTGCATTTCTGCATATTGTAACCAATGTCCTGTGCTCTCCCGGGTTGTGCCTGAAAATAGGCAGGTCTGTTGCCTAGCGCACTTACCCGGTTACCAAAAGCTAATAAATAAATAAATGAGTACCAATGCCCGTAGTCTGGGCAACAAGCTCCCTGAGCTGGTGGCCTTGATGGAAGAGGGATGCCTGGATATTGTGATAGTCACAGAAAAATGGTACACAGAGAACCATGACTGGGATGTTAACATACCAGGGTACATAACCTACAGGGCAGAAGAGGGGGAGGAGTAGCTCTCTATGTAAAGGAAGGGATAAAAGCAACTGAACAAAAGAGTAAACAGGGAGGAAAGGAGGCACTGTGGGTCACCTTGGAGACTGGAAAGGGCACCACAATCTGCACAGGGGTTGTGTACAGAACCCCATGTCAGGGGAAGGGAATGGACAAGGATATGATAGAAGGCGTTCTTAGAATGGCAGAGAAAGGGGAGATACTGTTGATGGGAGACCCGAATATGCCAGATGTTAACTGAAGCACATTTACTGCAGCCACATCCAAGAGCAGGGCCATTCTTGATGCTCTACAGGTGGCAGGCCTCAGACAGCTAGTTTTGGAACCCACTCATGAGGGAGCAATCTCTGACCTCGTACTCTCAAACGGGGGCAGTGAGAAGATCTCATATCTAGAAGTGGGTTGCCATCTGGGAACAAGTAACCATCAAACAGTGTGGTTCACGTTAAACTCAGCTACAGAGTTAAGCCATACAAAAGTGAGGGTACTGGACTTTAGGAGGGCTGACTTTGGCAAGATGGGAGAGTGCCCCAGAAAAGCACTAGCAAACAGGCTAGAAGGAGGTGTGGAGCAACAATGGGGAATCATCAAAACTGCCATGACAGAGGCAACGAGCCTTTGTGTGAAGCAAATAAACAAATCAAAACGAAAGAAAAAGCCACTATGGTTCTCAAAAGAGGTGGCTGTGAAAGTCAGGAAAAAAAAGATAGCATTCCAGAAGTATAAGGAAACACAGAAGGAGCAGGACATAGAGCTGTACCAGTTAAGGCAGAAGGAAGCAGGGAGGGAAGTCAGAATAGCAAAGGCCCAAACTGAGGAAAAGATAGCCAACACAGTTAAGAAGGGGCTAAAACCTTTTATAGGTACATCAGCGAGTGTAGAAAGACAAAGGGAGGGATAGTGAGGCTGAATAGAATGATTGGTGGGTGGACAGAGGGGACAGTGAAAAAGCAGGGATACTGAACGAATATTTCTGCTCAGTATTCACAAAAGAGGAGGGGGAAGTGCCTAATCCAATTAACAGAAGCACTCTTGATAGGGGGGTTGATCCCAGTCCTTTCACAGAAGAAAGGGTTCCACAAGAACTCTTAAAACTGAAGGTGGACAAAGCAATGGGTCTGATGGAATTCACCCCAGAACTCTAAAAGAATTAAGGGAGGAACTAGTGAAACCACTGGCTACTCTTTTTAATAAATCATGGGAGGATGGTGTGGTACCCGAGGACTGGGGGAAGGCGGATGTGATTCCCCTTCACAAAAGTGGGAGCAAGGCAGAGGCAGGAAACTACAGACCTGTCAGTCTGACCTCTGTGGTAGGGAAAGTGATGGAGTCACTTCTGAAAGAAAGAATAGTGGAGTACCTAGTGGCCAGTGGGGCACAGGACCCAAGGCAGCATGGGTTCACAGCAGGAAGGTCATGTCAGACGAATCTAATAGATTTCTTTGACTGGGTGACCAAAGTAGTAGATCAGGGAGGGGCTGTGGACATGGCCTACCTAGACTTTAGCAGGGCATTTGACACTGTCCCACACAAAAGATTAATAGTCAAATTAACCAGCCTGGGAGTGGGTCCCAAGGTGGTAGCCTGGGTAAAACATTGGCTGCACAACAGGACACAGAAGGTAATTGTAAATGGAGTCCACTCTGAAGAAAGTGGAGTTACTAGTGGGGTACCGCAGGGTTCAGTAATGGGTCCAGTCCTTTTTAATGTCTTCATCAGTGACACTGCAGAGGACTGGAAGGAAAGGTATGCCTTTTGTAGATGACACAAAGATCTGCAACAGGGTTGATACACAAGGGCGTGGAAAGGATGAGAAGGGCTTGGCAAGGTTGGAGGAATGGTCAGAAGTATGGCAGCTAGGATTCAATGCAAAGAAGTGCAAAATAATGCACCTGGGAAACAAGAACCCAGGGGAAGAATACACAATGGGAGGTAGTAACAACAACAAAATGGAAAGGGACCAGGGGTAATCATATCAGATGACCTTAAGGTTAGCAAGCAATGTGAGAAGGCAGTAGGGAGGGCTGGGGTATACTGGGATGCTAGGGAGAGGCATCAGCAGCAGAAAACAGGAAGCTGTTATCCTCTGTACAGACAGTTGGTGAGACCCTTCTGAGTACTGCATCCAGTTCTGGAGACCCCATCTCCGCAAGGACATAGACAGGATAGAGGCAGTCCAGAGGAGGGCAACTAAAATGGTGCAGGGTCTGCAAGAGAAGCGCATGAGGAGAGACTAAAGGAGCTTAATATGTATACCCTTGAGGAAAGAAGGGAGAGGGGGGATGTGATAGGAAACTTTTAAGTACCTCAGTGGAATTAACAAAGTCCAAGAGGGTAGCATCTTTCAGAAAAAGAGACGTGCAAGAACAAGGGGACACAATTTAAAGATAGAAGGGGGGCGGTTCAGGGGCAATGTGAAGAAGAAAAAATTACTCACCTTAGTAATGTTGTTTCTTCTAATGGAGTCTTGCTATATTACGACAATTGCAGTTTGTCCCACCATTAGAACTGCTCCGGAGGTGAAAGAGTTAACTCCCATTCTAAGGATGGAACTTGGAGCGCGAGCTCGGTTAGAGAAGCTCTGTCTGGGTTATTTCAAACCCAAACTGTCAGATCTTCTGAGCAAAACTCACTAAGGTCTGTGTGGAAGCTGTAACCTACACTAGCCAACTGGCTACCTGACTATTAACACATATTCCTGGTCCCAACACAAAGACTCAAGTCAGGGGACCAGAAGTAATAATATAATATAAGCAATAAGATAAAATAAAAACACCACACCCCAAAACCCCAAGAAGGGGTGGAAAACATATAATGGGCATAACTAGCACCCACACTAGGCTGCCCACCCCATACCCAAGTAGAAGTTCTGAGAGGGGCAGGCTGGCGGGGAGGTCATAATATAGCAAGACTCCATTAGAAGAAACAACATTACTAAGGTGAGTAATTTTTTCTTCAAACAACATGAAGTCTTGCTATATTATGACAATTGCAGACTACACAGCAGTACCTCCATGGAGGAGGGACAGAACCTACTTGGGAAAGAGCTCTGAAGCACAGCTGTCAAGCCGAGCATCTCTCCTGGCCTGGACATCCAGGGAGTAATGCTTGGGTGAAAGTGTGTACCGTTTTCCAGGTAGCTGCTTGACATATCTCTAAGATAGGGATGTCTCTGGCAGCAGCTAGAGAGCGCTGTACCTCTGGCAGAATGAGCCCTCAGCCCAGAGGGAATCTTTCCCGTTTCTGATAACAAAATTGGATACAGAGACAATCCACCTGGCAATTGATCTCTTAGTGGCAGGTCTCCTTTTCCGACCTCACCATAAGTGAGAAAAGTTGGAGGATTGAACCTGTGACCTTGAGTACGTTCTATATAGTAACTTAAGGCCCTCTTAACATCTAAACTGTGCAATCTCCTCTCACCAGAGGAGGAATGTTCAGTGAAAAACACTGGAAGGAGATAGATTGATTAAGATGAAATCTGAAACCACCTTAGGCAAAACTTCCTGTTAGTCCTGAGGACTACCTTATCCCTGTGGAAAGAAATAAAGTCAGTTTCTACTGACAAGGCTTGCAACTCACTTATGCGCCTGGCGAAGTGATAGCCACTAGGAAAACAACTTTCCAAGTTAAGTACTTAAGCTCTGCAGAAGACAGAGGTTCAAAGGGGTTGCATTAACTGGGCAATGCAAACATTAAGGTCCAGGCAGGGGCGGATCCCTAAAGGTGGATTAGTATGAAGTAATCCTTCAAAAAACTTGGAAAATACAGGGTGAGTGGAAAGAGAGGAGGGCTTTCCTGCTGACACAAAAGCAGAGACAGCTGCCAAATGTACTTTCAGGGTAGCTGGTCTCAAGCCCAAAGAATTAAGATGGACCATATAGTCCAAAACAATGGGCAAATCAACAGATTCCGGGGAAATATGTTTCCCAGAACACCAAATGGAAAACCTTTTCCACTTAGAATTATAAGTAGCCCTAGTGGAAGGCTTCCTAGAAGCCTTTAGGATTTCAAGAACACCCTGAGAAAGGTGTAGGTCAGCAAATTCTAACTCCTCAAGAGCCAGGCCTTGAGGTTGAGGGATTTGAGGTTCGGATACCAAACTCTCCCCTGGGCACAGGTTAACAGGTTGTGATTCCTGGGGAGACACAGGGGAAGATGGACTGCTAGGGACAGAAGGAGTGGGTACCAGGGCTGCCTGGCCCAATCTGGGGCAATCAGAATCACCCTGCAAGGCTGGGATCTGATTTTGACTAGCACCTTGAGTAGGAGAGGGAAGGGGCAAAGGCAAAAGAAAACTTCCTTCCCAATCTAGGAAAAGGCATCCAGGGGACTGAGCCCAACACTGGGGCCTGCAACAGAGACAGTGGAAGTTGGTGATTGTCTGGGGCTGCAAAATATCTATCTGAGGGTGCCCCATCCGCAAAAACTATCTCCAGTATTTGAGGATCCAGAGACCATTCGTGATGGCCTGGGAAATCCTGCTGAGAGCATCTGCTAGGACATTGTCCTTTCCTGGAAGGTGAACTGCTATGGGGAAGTGTTCAGAGAATAGGCCAGAGACCACAACTTCATTGCCTCGGTGCACAAGGCCAGACCGAGTGCCCCCTGCTTGTTGATGTACCACATTGTTGTGGTGTTGTCTGTTCTGACTTGTACCACTTTGTTCTGGACAGACACAGAAAACATGAAGTGCTAAAAGACAGCTCTGGTTCCAGCAAATTGATGTGGAGCAGAGATTCCTGAGGGACCACCTCCCTGAGTGGAGGTCGCCATGGGCTCCCCACCCAGGAGGAAGCATCCGTAGTGAGGGTCAAGGAGTGAGACAGAGGAATGAAGGGGACCCCCAGTCTTAAATTGCTCTGATCCTGCCACCACTGGAGGGTCTGGATCAGGGTTCGGGTCACTGGGACCAACTTGGAAAGGGGTTCTCTCTCTGAGACCAAAAGGCTCTCAAGTGAAACTGAATGTCCTCATCTGAAATCTTGCTCCTTGCACTACAGCTGTGGATGCAGCCATGTGCCCAGGAGCTGCAAAAGTGTCTTGCTGGTCGAGACCTGCAGAGTGAAGGAGGAGGCCAGAGCCACCAAGTTCCTTACCCTCTCTAAGGGTAGGAAGGCTCTGGCCTGCTTTGTCTCCAATTCTGCACCTATGAAGGTGAGCACCTGAACTGGTTCCAGAACTGACTTTGGAAGATTGAGCAAGAAGCCCAGGGAGGTGAGCAGCTGCTGGATAACTTGCAGGTGAGATTTTACCTGTTCTGGGGACTGGCCTACAATGAGCCAGTCGTCCAGATAGGGAAAGACAGCAATCCTTTGCCTTCTTAAATGAGCAACTGCTACTGCCAAACATTTTGTGAATACCCTTGGGGCAGAGTTGAGGCCGAAGGGCATTGCTCTGAACTGGTAGTGACCTGAGGGCAGTTCAAATCTGAGGTACTTTCGGTGGGAGCTTCTGATTAGGACGTGAAAATAGGCATCCTTGAGGTCCAGGGAGGCTAGCCAGTCCCCTGGCCTTAGAGAGGGTAAAATCATTGCCAGAGTTACCATTCTGAACTTTGGTCTTAAAAGGTGTTTGTTCAGATATCTCAGGTCTAAAATGGGCCGCCATTCTCCTGTCTTTTTTGGGGTAAGGAAATATCTGGAGTACAGACCCTTGCCCTGGTGTAGGGGAGAAACCCTTTCTACAGCTCTGAGAGCCAGGAGGATTGAGACTTCTGTTTCTAAAGTAAAGGTCTCTAAAGAGTTTGCAAGTGGGAAAGATCTGATTCTCATCTTTTGGAACTTTCTGAAGCTGGGAACCAGACCCTGGCTTACTACTTCCAGGACCCACTTGTCTGAAGTTAGAGACACCCAGTTCTGAACAAGTAAGCCAACCTGCCCCTACAGGTAAAGGAGAATCGGCCCTGGGCACCCCATCAGGGTGTCTGTTTGGCAGGTGCTTTGGGCTGATGGGTGGGAGCAGGCCTGCCCACCCCATCTGCCTCTCCCTCTGAAGAACCCCTCTGAGCATAAGCAGAGGAGGCCTGGGTTTGGTGAAAGGCCTACCTCTACCCCTGGGGTCTGCTTCTGAGGAGTGGCTTGCGCTCCTTAGCCTGAGCACTTTTATAAGTAGTCCATATTCATCCATTTTTTCATATAATTCTCTGTCTGCTCCCAAACAGAGAATTTCCAACCACAGGAAAATCCATAGCCTTAGTCTGGGTATCCTGTGACAAGCTAGTACACCTGAGCCAGGCCATCTACTTAAAAGCTACAGACGAGCCATGACTCTAGAGGATACATCATTAAAATCCACAGCAGCATGAAACTGCACCTTAGATGCCTCAATGCCATCAGCAGCCACCTGTTCCAGCTCATTAGCAAGCTGGCCAGAGGCCTGTTTGGCCAAAGCCATGACAGTGTCCCATCTAGATTTTTGATACCTTGCTACATAAGCCATGTAATTTGCTTGCCTGAGTCCCAAGGGCGCTGCCATGTATTGATTTTTAGCCATGGCATCAATCTTCCTGGAATCCTTGTCAGGAGGATGTGAAGCCAAGGGAATATTAACTTTATCACAGGCTGCAGCCTGAACCACACCAACGTGACTGCATTGCTGTGAAAGGAATTCTGTATCAGGACCTGACAGAGTGTACCTCCTGTCCATCTTTTTGTCCACAGGAGGCACAAAATTAGGAGTTTTTAAAATTGTTATTGTTTGTTTCCTAAATGATTTATGCAAGGGAATAGACAACCTCCTAGACTCTGGAATATCCATCATTTCTACAAAATCAGGTTCCTCTTGCTCATCCACAGCTTCCTCCAAAGGGAGCTGGAGGGTTTCAACAACTTTTTGTAAAACATAAAGTGAGAGGGGACTCAGAAGCGAAGGGGAGATTCAAAAGGTCTATCTGGGGAGATGTCGGTTCAATGGGCACACCCAGACCCTCCAAGTCACATTCATACTGTTCATAATCCTCCTCCCTCCTCTGGTTCATAAAACTCTTCAACATCATATTCTGAACGGTGGAACCGACCGAACCGACCTTTTACCAGACAGTGGCGGTTCGGACGGAACCGGAGAAAGTAACTGGACAATCTGAATAGCTCTTGCTATCTCTGCAGCAGTTGGAGAAGGAATTTTGGGCTCCACACCTGCTGATTTTCTTGCTTTCTTTACTGGAACTGGCCCCTTCGAGCCAGCTTTACATTTGCCCGAGGAAGTCTCGCCCTGGTCAGAGGGCACTCCCTCCGGTTCGGTTGGCACCAAACCGGGCTGGCCATCCAGGTTAGCAGACTTTTTGGCCTCTCGTTCCCTGAGCCTGCCAACTGTCTTATCCAGGGTGGCTGCAGGGAAATTTTTACAAATCTGGCAGTCTGAATTGAGGTGGTCAAACCCCAGACAATATACACATGTGGTGTGGGTCAGCCTTGGCAAAGACTTCCCACAGACATCACAGTGTTGAAACCAGTGGGCCCGGTTTTCTTTTGGGTTTCTCAGACATAATGCCAGCCTAACCAAAAACTTGCCCTTTTAAATGGCAGTGCCAAGCAAGACACCCTTATCGGTTCCTAACCGTGTCACGGGTCTTGGAAAAAACAGTAATGAAATCCATTTTATTTAGAACTGATAAGAACCGGGAACCCCACTCTAAAACCTTCAATTTCAAGTTTTAAAACAAGCTGATCGGTTCAAAACCGAACCGATAACATTTACAAGTTCCACACAGAAAATAAACTGTAATTACTTACGATACCACAGACAGAGCTTGAACCGATCGGTTTTGTGGTTAAAATAATAATATTCTCGGTTGATTTGAACCGAGAAAACACTGTTTAAACTGAGAAATGAACTGAGCAGTAGGAGAAATCTCCGAGCGACTGTTCAGTGAGGCGGAGAAGAATCTGACAGTTTGGGTTTGAAATAACCCAGACAGAGCTTCTCTAACCGAGCTCACTACAAGTTCCATTCTTAGAATGGGAGTTAACTCTTTCACCTCGGAGCAGTTCTAATGGTGGGACAAACTGCAACTGTCATAATATAGCAAGACTTCATGTTGTTTGAAATATTATTTCACAGAGAGGGTAGTGGATGCATGGAACAGCCTTCCTGAGGAGGTTGTGGGGTCTAAAGCTGTGGGAGAATTCAAGAATGCATGGGACAGACATAATGTAATTCTTGTAGGGGGTAGGAAGAAATAGGCTGTTGGTTAACTAGGATCTACGGTCTATCCTGTAGGTAGGGAAATGGGCAGACTAGATGGGCCAAGCGGTCCTTATCTGCCGTCAAAGTCTATGTTTCTATGTTTGACAGGTCCCAAATACAAAGGACAAAGCCTTGATTATGTTGCATTTTCTCTAAAAGGATGACACAGCAATATGGGTAGTGTGCCAGTGAGTATAGGGAGCTATGCTATCCTGACAGATCCCATGCTATCTCCGACAACAGCTATATCTGGCACTACACAAGTCTGGCTGGGGTATACCCCCTGTACGGTGACACTATTAGAACAAAAATGTTGATGCTAACAACGTCGCCATTTTTGCTCTAATAGTCTGCCTGAGACCCTGGCATGCTGTCTCCCAGTCCTGCACCCCTTCCTCAATCCAACTCTGACTCAGAGTTAGAATCCTGTAGATCAGGTGGTGTGGGAGGCACAGCCCTCCCCATGAGGAGTTCTGGAGCAAAGCCCTCTGATGAAAAAACAGATCTCCAGTCAGATTTATGTCAAACACAAGTTGTGGTCGACATAAATCCATCGCGGTAATGGCGTTCGACGACTTAGTTGTTGAACCGGCATCATAGAGCCTCTGGTTGGTAGGTTACAAATACAGCTGCCAGGGGTTACTGGGTTGGTCTTTAGTGTTCCCTGCAGGTATGCATCTTCTTCTTAAAAGTTCTGGCTTAATTTTAAATGTCAGTATGATTTATGACTTTCATTACTAGATATGACAGCCCATTTGTCCCTTCTCTCGTTCACCTCACCACACAATATATTGCACTACTGAATACAGGTATAAATTAAAAGTGGAAAACAGAGCACTGAGTTCACATGTTGATGTTGGCTTATTATTAAGGTAGATGTAAACCAGGGATCGCTGAGCTAGTGAAGTTACTGATTTATCATAATGACTCCGTGATTACACTTAATCTGGTGCAGGATGGAGATGGGTTCATACAGATAGATGCATCTTCCTTGGTACTAAAATCCACTGCCTTGGCTCTTGGATCTGGCATACTATGGGCACAAGAAGTAGATTACATCCTCCTTTTAAATACTTGTTATTCTAGTTTTACTGTTTTGGATTAGCGAACCCAGACACTTCTGCACATCAGTGTCACACAACCAGTTTTGAAAATCCTTCAAGTCCACATTCTAGTTACACTTGACTACATGTAAGCTTAAATATAGTTTAGATTTGGAGACAGGGTATTGTATTCACACGTCAAGTGCTCTAACCAAGTGGTTACTATTAATGTCACGTCCTGTTTTGCTGGTCAGTGTTCTATACTGTGATATTGTTGTTGGACTTAAATCTTACTGCTAATTACTGTGCAAATCTACTCCTAACCCTGAGTGAACAGGCCCCAAAGACTACACTGTTACTTCTTGGAATGTGAAAGGTCTAGGCTCTCTATTTAGAAGAGAATAAGTATTGCCCTACCTCAAAAAAAAAGATTGCACATTGCTTTCTTACAAGAAATGCATTTAATGCAACATGAGGCTGAGAAATTGCACAGCATGAGGGTGGGGCAGGCAGAAAATACAGGTTACTCACCTGTAACAGGAGTTCTAGGAATGGTATATGTTGTTCATCCACACTTATTGGCAGGTTCCTTGCCGCTTTAAATCTTGCCGGAAGGTCTTCAAGCTGGCTCCTCCCACCCACCCGGTTGGTAAAACTCTGCTCCACATTTAGACGCCAGTTCTGCCCGCTTGAAGCTCAGGGTTGTGCGCTAGCTGGGAGGTCGTGAATGTGGATGAACAATATACCATTCCTAGAACTCCTGTTACAGGTGAGTAACCTGTATTTCAGGGACATGGATATGTTGTTCATCCACACTTATTGGCAGACTCTAGCAGTTCTCCGGGAGGAGGGAGGCAAGGCGACACCCCTACTTAGGAATAAAGACTGGAGAACGAGGCCCCAAAACCAGCATCCCAGCGTGACTCAAGGTCGATGTGGTAATGGGTAATAAGGTGTGTGCTGACTTCAGTATAGCAGCCCTGCAGATTTCCAGGATAAGGGGCGGCCCTGGAAGCAGCCACCGATGCAGCAGTATAGCCAGGTAGAATGAGCTCTTATCCATCTGGGAGGCTCCATGCCCGCCAACATAGCAGAGATCTATGCAGGAGGTGACCCACCTGCTTATCGTCCGCTTGGCTGCAGGTCTGCCAGGTCTTGACAGTGTGGGTGACAAACAGCTGGCGAACCTCTCCCCGAATTTCAGCCATGCGCTCCTTATAATAAGCGAGTGCCCTTCTAGGGTCCAAAGTATGGAGCCTGTATTCGGCCTCTGAGGTGTGATTGGGGTAGAACACCGGCAGAGTCAACACCTGGTTAAGGTGAAACTCCAACACCACCTTCGGAAGGAATTTCGGTGGGGCGCAGGACAACCTTGTCCCTGTGGAAGACCAGGTAAGGAGACTCGATGCAGAGCACCGGGATTTCTCCCATCCTTCTGGCTGACGGATAGCCACCAAGAAGGGCGGTTCTTCCACGACAGGTGAGAGAGTTCACACCTGTGCATTGGTTTGAATGGTTTGCCCATGAGCTTTGCCAGTACCAGCAGTAAATCCCACTGAGGTGGAGGTTCTCGCACCAGAGGGGAAATGAGATCAAGGCCTTTGAAAAAGCGCCAGACCACCTTCTCCTGCGCCACCGACTGCTCCCCGGCCCACGCCCGGTAAGCAGAGATGGCTGCCAGGTGCACCCTTAGGGTCATCGACCTAAGCCCTTGACTAGAAAGGGACCATAAATAGTCCAAGGTGCTTGCCAAAGGACAGGTGGAAGGGTCCAAGCCCTTGCCCTGACACCAAATGGAAAATCTCTTCCATTTGAAGGCATAGCACTTCCTGGTCGACTCCTTACGGGACGCCTCAACAACATTGAGGACCTCGTCGGAAAGACCCAAGACCTGGAACTCTAGCCGTCAGGAACCAGGCCGTCAGGTGCAGGGATTGAAGGTCCGGATGGAACACCTTCCCGATTGACTGAGAGCAGGTTCCGGCAAGCTGGAAGCTGCCTCAGGGAGCCTGAGCTGAGGCTGAGGAGATCTGGGTACCAGAACTGGCGGGCCAGTCTGGGGCTATCAGAATCACCTGCGCCTTGTCCCTCCTTGCCTTGAGAAGCACCTTGTGAATCAAGGGAAATGGGGGAAAGGCATAGAAGAGGCCCGGGGTCCACAGCCTCGAGAAGGCATCCCCCTGCAGCGAGCCTTGCTGAGGGGGGCGGGCATGAAACAGCCTCAGCTTCGCGTTCTCCCTGGAGGCAAACAGGTCCACCTGAGGTGTGTCCCAGTGGGAGAACAGATCTTGTACTACCTCCAGCAGGAGAGACCACTCGTGAGATGCAGCCCCTATCCGGCTCAGGGCATCGGCCAGGGTGTTGGAGGCTCCTGCCACATGAATGGCTAGGAGATCTGCCTCCAGGCTGCGCACGAGTGACCAAATGCGGAGAGCTTCCTTGCATAGAAGCATGGAACGCATTCCGCCCTGGCGGTTTAGGTAGTACATGGTCGTGGTATTGTCCGTCTGGACTCGGACCACTTGACCCCGGAGAAACGGAGCAAAGGCGGTGAGAGCTAGGCGGACCGCTCGGAGCTCCAGCAGGTTGATGTGGCATCGGGACTCCCGCGGGGACCAGAGGCCGTGCGCTCGGTGTTCCCCCAGATGGGCACCCCAACCCATCAGAGAGGCATCGGTCGATAGAGAGACCGTCGGCTCGGGGCGGACAAACGGGATGCCCTCCTGCAGATGAGATAGAACGGTCCACCACCGGAGAGCGTTCCACATCTCCTGGGTCACCATCACTAGCTGGTCCAATGGATCGCAGCGTTGTGACCACTGGCTGGCCAGTCCCCACTGAAGGGGGCGCATGTGCCAACATGCCCAACGGACTATGCTGGTGCAGGCCGCCATGAGACCCAGGAGGTGCAGGAAGTCCCGGGTAGGGCGCGATTGCCCAACCAGAAATGATTGGGCAAAGAAGGTAAGAACCTCGGCCCTGTCCACCGGGAGCCGTACTCTGGCTCGAAGAGAGTCGAGCTCTGCCCCGATAAACAGAATCACCTGCTTTCGGCTCGAGTTCCGACTTGGCCTCGTTGATGAGAAGGCCGACTTGAGAGCAAACCTGGAGGGTCAGATCTCTGGACCGCTCCACCTCCTGCCTGGAGGGGGCTGCTATCAGCCAATCATCCAGGTAAGGGTACACCAGGACCCCTCGGCACCGCAGGAAAGCTGTCACCACTGCAATGCATTTGGTGAAGACCCTGGGAGCTGGAGACAGGCCGAAGGGCATGGCTCGGAACTCGAAGAGGGATCCCTCCGCTTGAAAGCGAAGGAATCTCCAATGTGATGGACGGATAGGGACGTGAAAGAACGCGTCCTGCAGGTGCAGAGAGCAGAACCACATGCCGTGTTCCAGGGATGGTATTATCTGAGCCAGAGTGACCATCCTGAAGGTTCGAGACCTTAGGAACTTGTTCAGGTTGTGTAGGTCGAGAATGGGGCGCCAGCCCCCCGTCCGTTTCGGAACCAGGAAGTACCTGGACACGAACCCTGGGTCTGAGGAGGTCCGTACCTCCTGATCACCTCCTTTTGGAGGAGGAGGCGATGTTGGCCTGACGAGGCGACAGTGAGTCTGGACCCCGAAGCCCCCGGGAGGCGGCTCTGAAGGGTGGGCCTGCTTGAACTCTAGAGGCAGGCTCTTCCCACCACCTCCAGTACCCACCTGTCCATGGTAATAACGGACCAGGCGGAAAGGAAGTGCTGGAGTCCCCCACGGGGGAACCTGGGGTGAGGTGACGGGGTTGGGGGCGACACCCCTCAGCCTGTCACTGGGCAGGCTTGGAGGAGGGACGGCCGAGGGACCTCCTGGGCCTTTACCTCCCTGCTTCCTGTTGGAGGAAGCTCCGGGCTTGGGTTTGGGATGCCAAGCCCGAGCCTGCTGGCCCTGACGTTGCTGGGCCGGACGCGCCGGGGGCGCAGAAGGACGAAAGGGCTTAGGCTGTGGTTTGCGGCCTTTGTCCTTCTGAGCGGAAGAGACCGAGTCCAAAGTAGCATTGGACTTCTCGATCCTCTGCAGGTGACCTTCCACCCCAGGGCCGAAGAGGTCAGTCCCCAAAAAGGGAACATCCGCCAACTTGTGCTGGGTATCTGAAGTAAAGGTGGATATCCTCAGCCAAGCCCGACGACGCATAGCCACTGCGGCCGCCACAGACCTGGCACATGAGTCCCCAATGTCTAAAGCAGTCTGGAGCTGCTGTTTGGCCACTGCCCTGCCCTGGTCCCGCACCTGCCTGACCGTAGTCTGCAGATCCGCAGGAAGATGAGGGACGACCTCATCCAGGGAGCCCAAAAGGGCATGAGAAAAATGTGTCATGAGGACAGCCGAACTGGCCTGACGAAGGCCGAGAGAGGACGCAGCATAGACTTTTCGCCTGGCATAATCCAATTTCTTGGATTCCTTGTTGGGAGGTTTGTCCACATCCCTAGCATTCCCGGCACGCCGGAAAACGCTGTCGGTAACCAACCCCTCAGCCGAGGGGTGTTCCGAAAAATCGGACAGGGAACCAGTAGAGACCGCATACTTCCTGGCCATCCTGGCCAAAGGCGCAGGGCAGGAAGCAGGGCGCTGCCAGAGCTCCAAGGCCGGACCCACTATGGCCTCAGCCACCGGAAAGGCCTCCGTAGGGGAATCCCCTCGGTCCAGAATCTCCGTGAGGGGATACCTGGCCTGCTTAGAAATGGGTTCGAGCTTCATCCCGGTGGACTCCGAGATGAGCCGAAGCAATCCCAGAAAGGACGAAGGGCTATCGTCCACCGATTGTCCTCCTGAGGACTCCAAGTCCATTGGCTTGGAGAAAAGGGAGGAATCGTCTTCGGACTTGGAAGAGTCCTCAAAGAGCTGCCTCGGGCCTGAGCCACCCTCCACCTGCCGAGGTCGATCGGGAGTGAGGGTGACAGACAGCCTATGGGGCAGTCCCTGAGCCGACCGAGAATTTTTGGTCGGAGCCCCAACTAATGGCTGTGGAGGCGGAGGTTCCACCAGAATCGGTGGGGCAGCTGGAAATGGCCGAACAACCGGCCTGGGAACAGGCTCCTCGGCTAAAACGAGGGGTTGTTTCAGCCGCTCCAGTGACAGCCACTTAATGGCGGAGGCAGGAGCGTCAGCTTATTTCCGGCCAAAGGAGCTGTTGCCACATGAGTTCCTCTGCCTCCGATGCAACTTGCGCGACCTCCCCTCGTCCGAGAGGAGGAAGAGGATGGCGGAGTGGCGCCTGCTGTCATGATGCCGAGACCGCCATGACAGCGGGATCGGCTGACCTGCCAAGACGCCCCAGACCGAGACGAACTCGGCTAAGCCGAGGACGGTGCGGGGAGGTGTCGCGGGGAATTGGCACTCCCCTCGGTTCGGACGATTCAGCCGAAGGCTCCGGAACCGGAGGCACAGACGAGCCGACGGGATCCTCAACTCCCACCGGGGGAACCCGGGAGAGGGGATTCTCAGCTTCTCCAGCCGACAACCCGTCCAACGGGTCAAGAAAAATCTCGACCGTGTCGACAGGAGTCTTGGTCAACTGGCCTGACGGGTACACCGTGAAACCAGTGGCCGAAGCTGAGAGGTCGACCGAAGTCAACGGCCGACAACTAGGGGAGCGGGATCTTTCCCGCTCCCAAGAGCGTCGACGGTGAGACTTACTCTTGTCTCTCTTTTTGGACTGAGGAAATGGTCCAGAAGAAGTTGGACTCTCACCTTTTGTCGAGAGGGTCAGACAAAGCTCCTTAAAGGAAGCCGAATAAGAGGCACCGAGAGATAGCGGGACAAATGCCGCAGCCGAGGTAGAAGCGGCCCGCGCCGCCTCCTCTTCAAGGGCGATCATCTGCTTGAGCTGATCCGCCGAGCCCGCCGCCACGGAGACCACCGACCGGGCCTCTTTCGACTTTACCGTAGGAAACCTCTTCTCGGGACGCCCCAATTGTAAACGGGCAGCACGGTCTTCGAGGACGTAGGCCAAAAAGGAAGAGCACAGGTCGCAGGCCTGCGGGTCGTGCTCAAGGCCCAAGCAGTAGACACACGTGGAGTGCAGATCCGTCCGAGACATCTTCTGCCCGCAATGGCATCTCCGGAAACCGGGAGTCGATTTGTCCATCGCAGGCGCGAGGGATGGAAGACCGAAGTCTTTTTAGCAAAACTTTTTTTTATTTTCGAAGATTCGAAGAATTAGGAACCAGTCTTATACGCAGAGCGTTAAGGAGGGAACCTGAGCTTCCAAGCGGTAAGGAAGATCTGGCATCGATGGGCGATAGAGTTTTACCACTCGGTGGGTGGGTGGGAGGAGCCAGCTTGAAGACCTTCCGCAAGATTTAAAGCGGCAAGGAACCTGCCAATAAGTGTGGATGAACAACATATCCATGTCCCTAGAAGCTGCTGTTTCTCATCTAAAAAGTGCTGCACCGCCATCCTTATTAGAAAAGGAATACATTTTTTTCAAGCAATCGCACTTGACTGGTATAGAAAGGAGGTGCCAAATTATAGCTGGGACATTGGATGGTCACAAAACTGTGCCCTGTAAGGTTTATGCACCCAATGAGGGCCAGAAGAATTTTATAATTCATTGACAGCCACTCTGAATAATTTCACAGAGTACGAGCTAGTAATGGGAGGTGACTTTAATGAGTTGTTTGAACCTATTCTGCATAGGTTATCTACTAAACCACCACAGCTAGGCACCAGGACCATGTTATCACTCCAAAGGATGATAACTGATTTAGGTCTTATGGACTGCTGGAGATTAGTACACTCACAGGGCAGAGATTATTTTTCCTCTTGAGTGGAAACTCATCCTACAGCAGGAGAGATTAAATACTAATCTCAGTCAGGCTAGTTTCTTCTATCTCAGAAGCCAAAATCAACATTAAAATCTCAGACCATGCTTTGGTAGGGGTTGAGGTAATGCTGTGTGGCACAGGGGAGGAAAGTCACCACTGGAGGCTGAATTCCAGTCTCCTGAAGGATTAAGATTTTCTAAAATGGATCTCTAACCAGATCTCTGAATTCTTTGACAACAATGGCAATGGGGAGGCCTCACAAGCTTGCCTCTGGGAGACATACAAAGCCTATATCGGAGGAAGAATTATACATTTCTCCTCCGAAAGGGTTAGGGAAAAAGATCTTTAAGATTAAGAAAAGGAATTAGGGGCTCTAGAGAAAAGGTCCAACATTGCTAAAACCACAAAAATGGAAATCCTTCACAAAATTATGGTCATCGATGGGGAAATTAACAAAATTGTATCTCAAAAGGCAGACTATGCTCCTTTAGGACACTGCAAAAATATTGGAAAGCTGGAGACAAAGTGAGTAAACTTCTGTCATCAAGGATTAAAAAATCCAGCAAGAGTACTTGATACCTTGGATCAGGTCCCATCCCCTTGCAGGTGTTATTTCTCATTCCCTCCTTCTCCTGATCCCTCCATAATTACAACGCCTAACAGCAGGAGGGTTTACAATCACCTGAACTTCCCTGCCCTTGCAGGGTTTACCCCACCCTGCAGGGTTCTCTTTTGATCAGTGCCTTATTTCCCTCCTAAGTGTAAATCACACTTACTCCTCTCTCTCTCTCTCTCTCCTCCTCCTCTCCTATCCCTACTCCAGTCCCCTGTCCCCATGCAGGGTTCCCTGCATCTTGAAGGGGTCTCTCTGGGACACAACTCCGCACAATCTGTCATCTCATCCTCTCTCTCCTTCACTCCTTATTTCACGATAGCACTTGTTCACTTATTACCATTACACTTATTAATTGTTCTCACAAATTACATATGTATGCAACACTGTTTGTAACAACTTCCTTAATTAATTGTATGCTATGTTTATGTCGGTAACTTGAATGTAAAATGCCTCATCCTTACTGTACCCTTTCCTCCCAGGTCACACTAGGAGATGAGCAGCCTGCTGCTTAGTATGCCTTGCTGGTGAAACACTATATATAAATCTACAAAAGGGGATGTTCTTACAAATAAAAAGATATAAATGGAGTGTTCCATAGATACTATAGTGCCATCGATGTCAACAAAGACACCAGTGACTCAGGCAAGTTAGAGGAATTGTATAAAAACAGTAACCTCCTTGCACTTTCACTGCAGGACAAAAGTGATGCTTGAAAAGAAAATCATTTTAAGTGAGGTACAGCAGGCTATAAAAGATTTACCCACTTGTAAAACCCATGGACTCAATGGTTTCCAAGGGGAGTTCAATGCCACATTTGTGGAGGTTCTTGCCTCCCAACTCCCCCTTGCCTCTCTCCAAAGCCTTGCCTTATCACTTGTCCTTAATCCTAGCAATTTAGCACTTCTGCTATTATTCCATCCCCTATGTTCCACACAATCACCCTTTTTCCCTTGTCCCCTCCTCTTCTCTACCTTTCTCTCAGACACCCTCCCATCCCTCCTTCCTCTCTCCTCCTACCCTCCCTCTCCTCTCATGCCCTTCTCTGCCACCCTCATCCCTTCCTCCTGCTTTGCCCTCTGTGTCTTGACAATGCCATCTGGCTGATATCAATTTGACCATATTAATTACTGTGTGCTTGCAACTGACTGATTGATATGTGTGTCCTGTTTATTCTCTTTATTGTTCTGTTTATATTGTATTATGTTGTGGAACCTTTGTAAAAGAGCTCTTATCTCAAAGTTATTTGTAATCCTAGACCAAAATAAATAAGAAAACAAAATGCATTGTACTGTTTTGGATGCAGAAGTTAGTGGAACCCTGCCCACCACTATGAAACCGGCCTTTCTCACTTTACCCAGAAAAAGATAAAGATCCTTTAGAATGCGATAACTATAGGCTGATATTACTAATGAATACAGAGTATGAAGGTCTAACTAAAATTATAGCCAAAAGAATACAAAATGTCACAATTAAATTGGCTGGGCCCCAACAGGTGGGATTTATCAAAACAGATCTGGGGTAGCCTGTATTTGCAGGCTTCTCAATATAGTCTGGTAGGTCAACCAAGCAAAGCAACCATTTATTGCACAATCACTGAATATCCTCAAAGCTTTTGATTTGGTTAATTGGAAATACATGTTTAGAACACTTTTATAATTCGGATTTGGGGAAACATTTACTAAATGGGTCTCTATGCTTTACGAAAAGCCAACAACACAGGTAGTAACTAATGGAATTCTGTCACCCCAGACTGATTTAGCCTTCGGTATGAAGCAAGAGCGCCTTCTGTCACCTTATTTGTTTATATTGGCGTTATCAGAACAATAGACATGAATTCAGGAATCAAGGGTGTCAAACTTGGTATAATTGAACACAACTCATTTGCTTTTGCAGATGACATGTTGCTAACTCCTACCTCACCCATTCAGTCATACTACAATGTGTGGTTAGTTCTCCTTGATTTTGATGACATCTCAGGGGTTAAAATCAACTGGGGAAAGACTTGGGTACTGCATAATAAGCTGGCCCAAACCAGTAGAGCTCAGAGAATAATCTAGACTCTAAATAGTTCAAGTCAAATATTATCTATTTAGGTCTGTAAGTCATTACTAATTTGAGTAAAATTCTGGACATCAACTACCTGCCAGTCATAGCAGACATAGAACTGGCTTTAGAGAGGTGGGACAAACTACACTTCTCCTCATGGCGCAGAATAAATGCGATCAAAATGTTTGTTGCACCTAAAATATTTTACTGTGTTTCAAAATCTGCCCATTTTACTTAGCAATACATTTCACAAGCATTTAGACAACATATTCAGGAAATTCATTTGGGGAACAAACCCACCAAGGTTGGGAATTGCAAAATTGAGAGCACCAAAAAGTATGGAAGGATTTGCCCTGCCTTGGTGGAAGAGGTACATGCTGTCCTTTATTTTAAGTAATCTCTGAAGCACATAAGGGAACAGGCAGTAGACCCATCAGATGAATCCCAAATACAACCCATATGGCACCACATGGAAAAATATATTCTTAGGACTATTTGTCTCATAGATTACATATATCTGTGTATAAGAGGTTCAGCACTAGCTCTTAAAAAGTTCAATAGTATCTTAACTCCAGAGAAAGTAACTCTTCCTTTTCTGCCCCATAGGAAAATCCAGTAATCACAAAAGATAAAAAAGGGGCTCTTGAACATAGCTTGCTTAGTAGCAAGCATCTCCAAGGTCAGTCACCTGGCTAATTAGGACTCTGGTGTTTTGCCTTCCTTTTAAGAGAGCAGGTCAGGGTTTTAAATAACTGATTAGCAGTTTTTTTCTTGGGACTATACTAACGGTACAGAAAGTTTATACAGATTTTCTAGAAGTGCTGTGTTTGTTAAACACAGTGAGGCAAGAGCTATGCATTTTCACAAAGATTTAGCAATTCTATGAGCAAAACGCTAATCAATTTTTAGATTTAAATAAATCCCTGGCAGGAAGACATTCAGGCTACTGAAATATAATTTCCATTTTTGCTTATCACTAAGAGAGATACTGAGGAAAAATGTGCTGTCTAATGGATATATCTTCCCTCAAAATTCCGAATGGAATCAGATGGTTAAAAAGATATCACTGAGGAATGGTGCTAGTCTCGCTTATACATTTCTAACTAGTAACATTGGGTCTTTTTGTTTAACATGCAAGGCCAAAGAGTCCTGGAAGGAAACATAGAATTTGATGGCAGATAAGGACCGCTTGGCCCACCTAGTCTGCTCATTTTCCTACCTAAGAGATAAGCTGCAGATCCTAATTAACCAAAAGCTTACTTCCTCCTACCCCCCACTAGGACTGCCTTATGTCTGTCCCATGCATTCTTGAATTCCCCCACTGTTCTTGACTCCACGACCTCCTCAGGGAGGCTGCTCCATGCATCCACAACCCTCTCTGTGAAAAAATAATTCCTTACATTACCTCTGAGCCATCCCCCCTCTATCTTCAAATTGTGCCCCCTTGTTCTTGCACATCTCTTTGTCTGAAAGATGCTACCCTCTTGGACTTTGTTGATTCCCTTGAGGTACTTGAAAGTTTCAATCATATCTCATCTCTCCCTTCTTTCCACAAGGGTATACATATCAAGCTCCTTTAGTCTTTTTTCGTATGTCTTCTGGTGAAGACCCTGCACCATTTTGGTAGCCCTCCTCTGGACAGACTCCACTCTGTCTATGTCTTTGCAGAGATGGGGTCTCCAGAACTGTACACAGTACTCCAGATGGGATCTCACCAACTGTCTGTACAGCGGGATAACAACTTCATGTTTTCTACTATTGATGCCTCTCCCTATGCATCCCAGTATCCCCCCAGCCTTCCTTACTGCCTTCTCACATTGCTTGCCCACCTTTAGGTCATCTGATATAATTACCCCCAGGTCCCTTTCCAGTTTTACTGCTGTCAGTATCTCACCCCCCCATTGTGTACTCTTCCCCTGAGTTTTTGCTTCCCAGGTGCACTACCTTGCACTTCTTTGCACTGAATCGGAGCTGCCATACATTTGACCATTCCTCCAACCTTGCCAAGTCCCTTCTCATCCTTTCTACTCCATCTTGTGTATCAACCCTGTTGCAGATCTTTGTGTCATCTGCAAAGAGACATGCTTTTCCTTCCAGTTCCTCTGCAATGTCATGTATAAAGACATTAAAAAGGACCGGTCCCAGTATTGAACCCTGCGGTACCCCGCTAGTAACCCTCCTTTCTTCACTGTGGATGCCGTTTACTACTACCCTTTGCATCCTGTTGTCTAGCTAATTTTTTATCCAGGCTACCACCTTGGGACCCACTCCAAGGCTGGCTAACTTGTGTATTAATCTTCTGTGTGGGACTGTATCAAATGCCTTGCTAAAATCTAAGTAGGCCATGTCCACAGCCCCTCCCTGGTCTACTACTTTGGTCACCCAATCAAAGAAATCTATTAGATTTGTCTGACACAACCTTCCCATCGTGAATCCATGATGCCTTGGGTCCTGTGCCCCACTGGCCTCTAGGTACTCAATTCTTTCCTTCAGAAGTGATTCCATCATTTTCCCTACCACTGAGGTCAAACTACCTGGTCCGTAGTTTTCTGCCTCTGTCCTGCCCTGCTTTTGTGAAGAGAAATCACATCCTCCCTCCTGCAGTCCTCAGGTACCACCCCATCCTCCCATGATTTGTTAAAGAGAGTAGTCAGCGGTGTCGCTAGTTCTAACCTTAGTTCTTTTAGAATTCTTGGGTGAATCCCATCAGGCCCCATTGCTTTGTCCACCTTCAATTATACTAGTTCTTTCAGAACCCTTTCTTCTGTAAATGGACTGGTATCAACCCCGGTCTTCAGAGTGTTTCTCTTGTTTGGTTTAGGCTCCCCCTCCACTTCCTTTGTGAATACTGAGCAGAAATATTCGTTCAGTATCCCTGCTTTTTTACTGTCACCCTCTGCCCACTTTCCCTCCCCCTTATTAAGCCTCAGTATCCCTAATTTGGTCTTTCTTTGCTCCCTAATGTACCTATAAAGGTCTTATTTACAGAGTTGGATATCATTTCCTCAGTTTGGGCCTTTGCTATTCTGACTGCCTTCCCTGCCTCTTTCTGCTTTAACTGATAAAGTTCTCTGTCCTGCTCCTTCAGTGTTTCCTTATATTTCCTGAATGCTGTCCTTTTCTTCTTAACCTTCCCTGCCACCTCTTTTGAGAACGATAGCGCTTTTTTCCCCTTTGTTGTGTTTTGTTGATTGGCTTTACACAAAGGCTTGTCGCCTCTGTGATGGCTGTTTTGCTTACTTCCCATTGTTTCTCCACACTTCATTCTTGCCTGTTTGCTAGTGCTTTTCTGAGGCACTCTATCATTTTCCCAAAGTCAGCCTTCCTAAAGTCTAATACTCTTGCTTTTGTATGGCTTGACTGTATGGCTGTGTTTATCATGAACCACACTGTTTGGTCGTCGCTTGTTTCCAGATGGCTACCCACTTCTAAATCTGAGATTCTTTCTCCATCCCCATTTGAGACTACCAGATCTAAGATTACTCCCTCCCGAGTGGATTCCAATACTAACTGTCTGAGGCATGTCCCTTGTAGGGCATCAAGAATCACCCTGCTCTTGGATGTGCCTGCAGCAAAGGTGCTCCAGTTAACATCTGGCATATTCAGGTCACCCATCAACAATATCTCCCCTTTTTCTGTCATTCTAAGGATGCCTTCTATCATTTCCTTGTCCATTCCCTCCCCCTGAGATGGGGGTCTGTATACAACCCCCATGCGGATTGTGGTGCCATTTCCTGTCCAAGAGTGCCTCATCTGCTCCCTGTTTGCTCTTTAGTTCTGTTTCTTTGATCCCTTCCTTTACATAGAGAGCTACTCCTCCTCCTCTTTTACCCTCCCTGTCCCTCCCGTAGATTGTGTATCCTGGTATGTTGACATCCCAGTCAAGAAGGTTCTACCCCTGGAGTCTATGCTGGATGACTGGGGAGCTGTGTGTGAAATGCCTAACTGAAGTTACAATGAACTGCAAGATAGGCTAATCCAGTTAAAAATTCTTCACAAGTTTTATTTCAGCCCCACAAAAATGCATGCATTGGGATACCTGAACACACCGTGTTGTTGGAGATATAACTGCAATAAAGCTAGCCTTGCACATGTGCTCTGGGATTGCCACTAACGTTTTAGCCTTTGGGATATGGTTCGTAAGTTGTGCTCAAGGGTCACCAATACCCACCTCCCTCACTCCCCACTTGTATTTATTTAAGATCTGAGTACACATCAGAAAGTTTGGATTTGTCATGCTTCACTGAGTGTCACATGACTCATTTTAAGATATTGGAAAGACCCACTCAAACCCTCATTACAAGAGTGGTATACTCAAATGGATTTCATTTCCAACAATGAAAGAGTCTTCTACTCCATGCAGGATAGGCTAGACACATACCGTAAGATATGAGCACCATTTATGGTACTAAAAAAAAGGAAGGGACCTACAGGGTAATAAATGCTACTGTGACTAGCCAATGATTTCAATAGTCATTTTTTATGTTTGCTTGTGCGCATGCACAAGAAACATTATGTGGCAGCTGAGGAGAGAAGCGGGTTGTGGAGGTATGGCAGTGTGGCAGTGAATGGAGGCATTGCATTTGGGGGCTTGGCCGTGGTGCACCAATGGAGGCACAGTGTGCTGATGACACTGGCTTCCAAAAGTGCCACCACCTTGTAACATTTTCACTGCAGCAATCAGAGGCCGCCTTGTCATTGCAGCATCAGCCATTCTGCTGCAATGAAGGAGTGACCTGTCATTGCTCGCTGGAACATTGCTGACTGTAACTTGTTTACATCAGCATGATGGCGGCTTGTGTGTGTTCTAAACAATATAAATCAGCCCCAGTACCAAGGGTGCCCAATCCCCTTGGCAGCATGTGCCCCACAACAGTCTTTGTTTGCTGACGGGGGCCCCAATCCTCATCAGTTTCAGTCCCTGTCCCAGTTTAAGTTGCTGACAGGGGAGCCCACTCCCCGTCGGCTTCAGTCCCCACCTTCAGTTTCATTTATCAATGGGGGAGCCCACTCCCCATTGGCATAATGTCCCCCCCAAAAAGCCTTTGTTGTCTGCGGTGCCCAATCCCCTTGGCTCTTGCCCCCTGTATGTGCTGAAGGGGTGCCCAATCCCCATCGGCTACTGCCCCCAAAAAGAAACAGTCAGGTGGCATGCTGGAGCCCATCCCAGTGTGCAATAGCCCCTGTTGAAAAAAAAAAAAAAAAAGGCCCGCAATGTTTTTTTTTTTCTCAGTAAATTAGAAAATGGTCCATAGTCGAGTCCGTGCCCTCCCTAACCGGGCGCACACCCTCTGCACACCCTGCCTTCACATACCCCTCACCCCATTCTTACCTCCGGAACCCAGCACGATGATCTTCGGTGGACCGGGAACATGTTTGCACTCTTCAAAGCCAACTGAGAACTGAGGAAATGCCGGTAAGCTGTATAATGGCATAAACAGGGTTTTTTCAACTTTGGTAGATATCTCAGGCATTTTTGGGAATTTTGGCACCAAATTTTCAACATGGGATTATTGGGACCCCTCCTCACGAATTCAGCCACTGTCATGGCGTTATTCGGTCCTGAAAGGTGGTTTTGCGGTCATTGTGTGGAATCACCTTTTGGGAACGATTAACGAAACAACAGTGCCAGTGTTCATGAGGTGGGTTCTCAAAAGTCTATGTTGCAAATTTTGTGAAAAATCAAGAAATGACTGTTTCTGGCATGCATAGTTGCTATGCATGCTCGTAACTTCTAATTGCAATATTTTCACTCCACATTTTCATCATTGCCATTTTCCATACCTCCTTATGAACAGTACAGCTGTCATTTTTTGCAACCTGGCCAAAATGTGTTTTCGCACTTACAGCGCAGAATAGCGCTGCTGCTGTGGGAAATCAGTGTTCAGGACACATTAAGAAAATCACAGTGACACTGTTCATGAGCAGAGGTCCAAAAATGCCTATGTTGAAAAGTTAATGCTGAAAGTCCATAAAATGACTGTGTTACGAACGTGCGTTGCGCAGTTTCGTGTAGATCGAGAATGGGGTGCCAACCCCCTGTCCGTTTTGGAACCAGGAAGTACTGGAAATGAAGCCTGGGTTTGGAGGAAGATCCATCACTCTGAGCACTACCTCCTTGCAGAGGAGCTGATTAATGTCATCTTGGACAGCTCACTGAGCGACTGCAGATTCTGAAGCACCCCGTGGGGTGTGGGCTCAGCTTGGGGGGACCTGCTTGAATTCCAGAGGCAGGCCCCGGCCTACCACTTCTAGCACTCATCGGTCCGTAGTGATAGCGGACCAGGCAAAAAGGAAGTGGTGGAGTCAGACCCCCACGGGAGGGCCCAGGGGAGGTGTGACGGGGTTGGGAGTGGCACCCCACAGCCCATCACTGGGCAGGCTTGGAGGAGGATCCGGCCGAGGGGCTGCTGGGTCCCTTCCCTCCGGGCTTCCTGACCAAAGGGGCCATGGACTTGGCCCGAGGATGCCATGATTCAGCCAGCTCACCCTGCTGCTGTTGCTGCTGAGCTGGTCTAGCTGCAGGAGCGGAGGACTGAAAGGGTATGCGGTTGTGGCAGTTGTGTCGCTTGGAGCCCTTGGCCTTCTGGGCAGATGTCACAGAGTCCAAGGTGGCACTGCACTTCTTGATGCATTGGAGATGGCCCTCCACACTGGGCCTGAACAGGTCAGTGCCCAAAAAGGGACATCTGCCATCTTGTGCTACGTATCCACTGTGAAGGTCAAGATCCTCAGCCAGGGCCTGTGGCGCATGAGCATTGTGGCTGCTGCCGAGTGAGCACATGAATCGCCAATGTCCAGAGCAGTCTGGAGTTGCTGTTTCTCCACCACCCTACCCTGGTACCTGACCTGCTTGACCATAGTCTGGGGGTCTGCTTGGAGATGATGGAGCACTTCATCCAGGGAGCCCAACAGAGCATGGAAAAAGTGTGCCATCAGAACAGCTGAACTGGCCTGATGAAGGCCGAATGAAGAGGCAGCATAGACTTTTTTTGCTGAGTAGTCCAACCTTTTGGACTCCTGACCCGGCGGCCTGTCCACATCTCCTTTATTGCCTGAGCACCGAAAGACGGAATCTGCCACCAGATCCTCAGCTGAGGGATGCTCCGTAAACATAGAAACACAGAATCATAGAATTTGATGGCAGATAAGGACTGCTTGGCTCACCTAGTCTGCCCATTTTCCTACCTAGCGGATAAGCTGCACATCCTAGTTAACCAACAGCCTATTTCCTCCTATCCCCACTAGAATTGCCTTATATCTGTCCCATACATTTTTGAATTCCTCCACTGTTTTTGACTCTATAACCTCAGGAAGGTTATTCCATGCATCCACAACCCTCTCTGTGAAGAAATACTTCCTCACATTACCTATGAGCCGTCCCCCCTCTATCTTCAAATTGTGCCCCCTTGTTCTTGCACACCTCTTTTTCTGAAAGATGCTACCCTCTTGGACTTTGTTGATTCACTTGAGGTATTTAAAAGTTTTTAACATGTCCACCCTCTCCCTCTTTTCCTTGAGGCTATACTTCTTAAGCTCATTCAGTCTTTCTTCATATGTCTTCTGGTGCAGACCCTGAACCATTTTGATTGCCCTCCTCTGGACAGTCTCCACCCTGTCTATGTTTTTGCAGAGATGGGGTCTCCAGAACTGTACACAGTACTCCAGATGTGGTCTTACCAACTGCCTGTAAAGAGGGCCAACAACTTCCTGTTTTCTACTGGTGATGCCTCTCCCTATGCATCCCAGTATCCCCCAGTCCTCCCTATTGCCTTCTAACATTGCAGGCCCACTTTTAGGTCATCTGATATGACTTCCCCAAAACCCTTTCCATTTTTGTTGTCATCAGTATCTCACCCCCATTGTGTACTCTTCCCCTTGGTTTTTGTTTCCCAGGTGCATTGCTTTGCACTTCTTTGCGTTGAATCTAAGCTGCCATACATCTGACCATTCCTCCAACCTTTCCAAGTCCCTGTTTATCCTTTCCACCCCACCTTGTGTATCAACCCTGTACAGATCTTTGCGTCATCTGCAAAGAGACGAACTTTCCCTGACAGTCCCTCTGCAATGTCACTTATAAAGACATTAAAAAGGACTGGCCCTAGTACTGAATCCTGCAGTACCCCACTAGTAACCCTCACTTCTTCACTGTGGACTCCATTTACTACTACCCGCTGTGTCCTGTTGTCCAGCCAGTGTTTTACCCAGGCTACCACCCTGGGTAAAATTCTGATACGGACCGCATACTTGTGGGCCATCCGAGCCAATGGCACAGAGCAGGAAGCTAGATGCTGCCAAAGCTCCAAGGCAGGGTCGATAATGGCCTCAGCCATGGAAAAGGCCTTTGTAAGGGAATCCCCCTTGTCCAGAATCTCAATCAGGGAATATCTGGCCTGTTTCTGAAGGGGTTCGAGCTGCATCCCGGAGGACTCGGAGATAAGCTGAAGAATGCCCATGAACGAGCTGGGACCCTCGTCCACAGAAAGGCCCCCTGAGGACTCCAGTTGACTGAATATGACTGCAGTGAGGAGTCTTTGGACTCTGAGAGTCCACATAATGTGGTGACCACTCTCCAATCGCCTCTCGACCCGCCTCAGGCAATCGAGAGTAGGCGACCGACAGCTGGTGGGGCAGACCTTTTTGCCGACTGAGAATCCATGACAGGGCCCCAGATTTCGGCTGCACTGGTAGTAAGCTCCACCACAATGGAGAGAGGCCGGCTTGACCCGACCAACAGGCCCTGAGCCGACGGCGGGATTCGATGCTGACCGCTCGGGTGATGTGCTTACTTAATCGCCAGGGTAGAAGTTGGTGTCAGCTTAGAGCCAGACAAGATGAGCTGCTGCCACATCAAGTCCTCATAGCACCAATGCAGTTTGCACCGGAGCCTCTCTTCATCCGAGGAGGATGAAGATGAGTAGAGGTGACGCCACTTTCCATGGTGCTGGGAGTGAGACCACTGATGCCGGCAGGATCTGCCCGATGCCAAGTAGAGGACAGAGACCTCAACTGATGGTGGGGCTGATGGGGGACTGAAGAAGGCGCCGGGGACACCCACGGCTCTTCTGGGTCAGTGTCCAGGATAGGCAGATCCGGCTCAGGGGGCTGAATTGAACTGTCCAAGGGTACCAGAAGCACCGGTGTCCAACAGAGCGAGTTGTCAACCTTGTCAGGTTACAACCTGTTGATGGGCTTGAGAAAAATCTCGGCTGCGTCAACAGGCATCTCAGCCAGCTGGTCTGATGGAGTGCCATGAAACCAGCAGCCTCGGCAGCAACTTTGACCGAAGTCGAAGGAGGACCCCCTTGGGAACTGGACCGCTCCCGATCCCAAGAGTGTCGATGGTCTTCTCTTTCCTTGACTCCTTCTTATGGGAGCAAGAAACATGAGACCTGGAAGGGTCCTCCCCTTTAGTAGAGAGGCACTGGCAAAGCTCCCAAAAGGAAGCCAAACAGGAGGAACCCAATTGGAGGGCAATGAAGGCTGAAGACAAAGAGGAGCTCACTGCGGCCTGTGCCACCTCCTCCTCGAGGGCCTTAAGCTGTTTGAGTTGCTCTGCAGAGCCTGCCACCATGGAAACCACCGAATGGTCCTCCTTCAATTTGACCGGCGGGTAAAGCTTCTCCGGTCACCCCAGTTACAGTCAAGCAGTGCAGTCTTCAAGCCCAGATGGGTGGAAGGACAGATACTGCAAGCCTGTGGATCATGGTCATATCCAGGGCGTAAATGCAGGAGGCAAGAGGATTGGTGTGCAACATTTTCTGCCTGCAAGGGCACTGGTGAAACCTGGGGATAGAGTTTTCTTCTGTTGCAGCCGCGAGTAACAATGTTGAAGATGAAACACTAACGAGTTTTAAGGTAAGTTTAGGTAAAGAATATGGAGATTTGTGAGCCAGGGCCTGTAAAACGTGGGAGCGCTGAGGAGGGAACCTAAGCTTCCAGCAGAAAGGAAGATCTGGTGCCTTGGGGCAGAGCCAAGGAATATTTCCCTCGGGTGAGGAGGAGGAGCCAGCTTGAAGACCTTCTGGCAAATCTTGAAGTGGCAAGGACATGCCAGAATGTGTGGATTGAACAACACATCCATGTCCCTAGAACTGTGGGTTAGATCAGGCCGACAGAGGGCTTAAAACCAAGAAACATTTTTGCGATACTCTTGCACCACAAATCATTGTATCTACAGCTAATTTATTCGATTCCTCTACTGCTCACTTTCCTGCTGGAGGACATGCCTTTTTTAAAGGTCTTCTCTCCACCAGAATTAATTTCATTTGTTTTGTCCCAGACTCTTATTTCTAGTAAAATAGAAACTACTGCATTGGTGTTTTCTAACCATAAATCCACTGCAGTTCAGGTGAGCTGGGGGAGTACACCAAGTGGTGAAAAAAATAGTTGGCATTAAAATGAGATTCTTCTGTAGGATCCAGGGGTTAAAAGAGTTTGAGTACATAAATTGGAGGCAAGATTATCTGTCTCAATTTGTCTTGAAGAGTTAACAGAATGATGTGAGGATGCAAAGTGATCCTGGAGAATTCTTATTCAACATAAATCAAGGGATTTGGCACACAAAGAATATATAAGTTCTCTAAAGTTACAAGGTAAATTACAGGATCTAATCTTTCAATCTGAGACCCCAAAATTAGATTACAGTCCTCAGATTAAGATTATTAAAAATTAAATGAGAGAGAGTTGCACTATGATCAAGCTAAACTGTTAGATCAGGAATTGAGATTTAGTACCCTCATAAAAAAGTGTCTCTAGACCTGTTTAGAGAATGCAAGGAATATGTGGAGCATAGAATGGGTAATGCACTAAAAAAATCAAACTGGCAGAGTTGTCACTATGCAACCGGAATGTTGAAATTGGTTGAACATTATGCAGAATCTGTCTTTGGTACTACACTTGTAGTGTATTTTGACAGGGATTTCTTTACTCACTTGAACTTACCTCATATTCAGGAAAGGAATGCACAGATATTATCAGACAAAATTACATTAGAAGAAGTACAACAGGCTATTACTAGCCTGCAGCCCCAGGTATGGATGGTTTTGGTTCAGGCCTATATAAAACATTTTTGGATTTTTTAGCTCCGGTTTTATTTTATTTAATCATGTTGTCAAAAAGAAGTCTTGCTTCCTCTATGTATAAGGCAGTTCTTGAATTATTATATAAAAAGGTGATAAGAAAGAGCTAGGGAACTGGAGACTTCTAAGTTTATTAAACACTGACAATAACACTTTAAATACCATTCTTTTAGCTAGACTCACTAAAGTTGCAGATACTTTGATCCATCCAGCACAGACATGTGCCATCCCTAACAGATGCCAACATTTATTTCATCTCGGATTACAAGTACCTTTGAGCTAAACAAAGCTAATTTACAAAGGTTCCACGTCAGGGGGAGGCGGGTAACAAAACAGACGAAGGGAAGCTAAGTAATATACAAGCAAACACTGGCAAATATAATACATATAGTGTGCAGACCAGAAAGAAAGGAGCTGAATTAGTGGAACTCTAGCAAACATTGGTAATAAAGCATATAACACAGTAAAAGCAGTATAGAGAGGAGAAGGAGCTAACAACTGAATATCTGGCAAACATTGGGTGTTCATTAAACATCAAGGTCAGAAACAAACAGTTGTGAGAGAGAGGGGAAGGGGAAGAGATGAGAGGGAGAGAGAAAGAGATAGAGAGAGGGAGAGAGCTAGAAAAGAGAGAGAGGAGGGAGGGGGGTGAGTAAGTTATTTTAGTGCACTAGGGATTCAGTGTGGAAGCAACTTTTAAGGCCCTTGGGGTACAAAGGTAGCTGCCAATGGCTTTGTCCAAGCAGGCCTTAGACCAAGTGCGTAAGGTGGGGTTTGAGGAGCGGAAAGGCTCAGCCAGGGGAGAGAGAAAGAATAAAGGCAGGTACCCTAAGGTTTAAGGGGTACAGTCACAGTGGCTGTCAGTTGCAAGATGCTTGCAATGCCCCAGGTTCTGGAGGCTAGTTAATTCAGTGCATAGTCCACTGTACCAGAGCAGTGCTCGGTACAAAACAGTCTGCTGACATTGGGCACTCTGGCATCTAGAGACTAGAAGGTGTTCAGCTGTTGAACAGCGGGTGTGTTGGATCTTGGGAGATTTGTTCAGAAGGCTATCAACTCCAGGTGGAAGGAGCCCAAGGAAAGGTTTTTAGTAAGCAAGCATGTTTGGTATTTAATCCTGCCAGTGAGCTGGAGCTACCCAGACAGAGGATAAAGCTCACATGTGTGGGTAAGTCAAGGGGCACCTGTGTAAAGTCTGCAAATCTTGTTCAAGGTGACTGTTACCCTTCTCAGCGATGTGATAGAAGCAGATCCATATATGACCAAACCATAATCAATGACTAATAGGACTGAGCTGTGGACTGCAAGCTTGAGAGCTTCTGGAGTTAGACTCTGATTGTGTCTATAGCTGAGCCCTATCCTAACATTGACCATCCTGGCAAACATTCTCAGTGTGAGGTACAGTAGTAGCGCTGAATTTGTCAAGCAATTTTGTGAGATTCCCTATTTATTCTTCACAAAATTTAGGGGAAAAAAAATCCTCTAAAATTATTTGTTCTATACCTACAGAAAGAGGCCAGTTCCTAATACAGTACTTAAATGCCATCTGGTAGATTTTCAACTACACTATCAGATGAGACAACCATATCTGGGTACCAGTGAACATGCGAACAAACAAAACAAAATCCCTAACTAAAGGTTTCACAATTCTCAATAGGGATTTTAAACAATCCTTTGACTAATTCGGTGCTACTACTGTATGTAGGTGAGATATTTGTCAAGTGTAACACCTAGGTACTTGAAGTGCTGGATCTGTTCTGGGGGGCTCCTAGGTTATTTCTGATAAGAGGAAGAGGCTTGTGCTTATTGCGGGAGGATGAGATCAACATCACTTTAGTTTTCTTAAAGTTTAGTACTAGTTTGTGTGTACTAAAGCATTATACAGCCAAACTGGGAGAGATGACATGCATGTGTTTTTAGAGTGCAACTGCAAAAACATTTCAGGAAATTTTGACTAATAAATGGGGAGAACCCTTGTTCAAGAAGATTTCTTATTCAAAGACTTCAACATGCCAGATACAGATTGGTCAATACCAACAGGAACATCTGCCAGAACTAGACACATAGTGGATTCCCTGCAGGGGGAGGGCCTCAAACAACTGGTACAACAACCCACAAGAGACAGGGCTATCCTAGATTTAGTACTGACTAACAGGGAAGGGATCACAGATCTCCAGGTAGAAGGTCACCTGGGGGCCAGTGACCATCACATGGTATGGTTCAATTTGGCTACTACATCTAAATCATCCCATTCCAAGGCAAAAATATGGGACTTCAGAGGAGCTGACTTTGATAAGATGGCCAACAGAGTTAAGCCAGCCCTGGCAAAAGAAACACAGGTGAGGGGTACAGGCAAAGTGGGCAAGCATTAAGGATGCAATACTTGAAGCAACATCCCACTGTGTTAGACAGAAAAGGAGTGCAAAGAAGAAGGAAACCACTTTGGTTCTCAAATACAATAGCAGAAAAGGTCAGAGCCAAAAGGCTGGCCTACAGGAAATATAAGGAACACAGCAGGATAAAAGATAGGAGGCATACCAAACTGCCCTAAGGGAAGGCAGTAAGGCAGGCAAAGTCCCAAACTGAGGAAACATTAGCACGAACTGTAAAAGAAGGTGACAAGACTTTCTATAGATACATTAGTGAAAGGAGAAAGTCCAGAGGGGGTATTGCTAAGCTCAATGGAGAAAAGGGGGCATGTGAGAAGGAGGACCCTGTAAAAGCATCTATCCTAAATAGATACTTCTGCTCAGTATTTACTGAAGAGAAGGTAGGGCAGGGCCCACAGCTCAGCACCATGGACATAGGGGGATGGAGGTGAGCACTACTCCCTTCACAAAAGAAAGGGTCCTAGAAGAGCTTGCTAAGCTCAGGGTGGATAAGGCAATGGGACCTGATGGCTTACATCCCAGGGTACTTAAGGAGCTAAGGGTGGAACTAGCAAAGCCATTAGCAGGGATACATGCTGGAAGGTGGGACCACTAGACTACCAGGAAGAATTATTGTTTTACAGTGCAATGGGAGTCGTGACTCATGCTGGGGGGGGCGGGGTGGACCACCTTACTACCAGGATCACGGGTGTGTAACAGGCACACATATGAACAGGTGTGTTGTATGCACTCATACCTATCGGCTGCCCCTGATGTTGCCTCCACATTTTCCTCTGTCCCTCATAATATTGTGTTTGTGACAGAACAGTGGGGATTAAAATCACACAATAATGTCACACATTAAAGTCACAGATTTGTTCTTCTGGAAATACATCTTATCACACATCCCCTTATTCTATCAGCACCCTGCATGAATAGTACCAATTTTTAAGATGTGTCCCTTATATTGGGTCTTTGTCTTGGATTTTTTAAACCTTGTCCCTGATTCAGATAGCAAGGGGTTGGAGGTATGTATGCACTGACTATGCCTGCCCGCACACAGTTCCTGCTGCTTCCAGCCTGTACTTCCATTCTGCCCAACAGGGGATGCTGTGGGCATGCTTTGGCCTGCGGCGTCCAGCCTGTACTTCCATTCTGACCAAAAGGTGGCGCTGTGTGCTCCATGCAGTGGCACCGTGCAAACTGCATGGTAATGTATGCTAAGCAGCACATAATGAGATGCAAATGAGCCTGTTTGCTCATGGATTGCCGAAGTAGGCTCATTTACGTGGGAGCTTTGAACATAGCTCACGTTTGCCCCAGGCTAACCAGTTTGCACTGGGCTATTGTGTTAGCACTGTGCAGTCGGGTTAGCCCCGGGCAAACCTCACTTCAGCATAGCACAGTTCTTCAGTGTGTGGCTTACATTGTTGTTTGCAGTAGATGTGAGACATCTCTGTGCAATCACACACAATGTTCTCCACCTGCAACACTAGCTAGCTCCAGAGTCTACTGAGCTTCTGTTGTAATTTGCATTTCCCTGTTGCTATATTCAGAGCTGTCTTATTCCCGGCTATTTTGCCCTGCACTCCTGGCCATGTTTATCTGGCTTCCTTTGCATGCTATATTCAGCTGGTTTTGCACCTGGCTATTCCTTCTGAATATAGCTTGCTTTTTGCTCCGGGCTAAGTTAGCCCACCGGGCAGTGCTAATTTAGCCCTGGGGCAAAGTTTTGAATATCTGGTCCAGGGTGTGGAAAAAGAATACTGAGGCCTGGGAGAAATATGCAGTGTAAGTGGCTCAGTAGGTAGAACACTCGCCTCTGAGGCCGGGAGATCAGAGGACTGTGGGTTCCATTCCCACATCTGGCACTTGGTTTAATATCCCAATACTGACACTGTAGTACAGCATGAGAGGGGTGCTGTATTTCTAAGGTGCCATCTTTGAGATGAGACGTTAAACTGAGGTCCCATCTGCCTGGATTGGTGGCAGTTCAGGTGGATGTTAAAGATCCCATGGCACTTCTCGAAAAGGGTAGGGGAAAGTTTTATTATGAAGCTTCACAAAAAAAAAAGATCAGACAACAAAAAAGAAAACAACATCATCATCATACAAGAAAAAACATATTTAAATTATTCAGTAATATACAGTACAGTGTCTTGGCACTATCATTGTATGGTAGTGTTCCCCTCTGTGTTCAGTTTCTCACTTCCAGTTCAGTGAAATAGGCAAAGGAAAGGAAAATACTGTCTAAAGTTTAGAGCTGACAATTCAACCTATCTTATCTTTTAAGAAAGGCACGTCTTTCCATCTTGCAATCCATTCATTATACGCCAGATACTTTTTCTCAAAAAAACTGATTAAACAATTCATGTTCAACCCTGTCAAGTACCCCTATTGGTTCCTGATACACTTATTGAAGGACAAATCTACACCTAATCTGCCATAACACAAATTTAAAAAAAGCAAAAAACAGTCTAACAAACCCTGTATCACGTTTATTCGGGGCTAATAAGAAACCTCCCACAACTTCCTCATAAGAGATATTCTGCCAGTTAGCCCAATCCCATCGCACAGCTAGGTGCGTCCAAACTTCTTGCACATATGGGCACTGTATAAGAAAATACAGGTTACTCACCTGTAACAGGAGTTCTAGGAATGGTATATGTTGTTCATCCACACTTATTGGCAGGTTCCTTGCCGCTTTAAATCTTGCCGGAAGGTCTTCAAGCTGGCTCCTCCCACCCACCCGGGTGGTAAAACTCTCGGCTCCGCCCCATGACACCAGATCTAGCCCGCTGGAAGCCAGGTTGTGCGCCGGCCGGGAGGTCGGTTATCGATAGGATGAACAACATATACCATTCCTAGAACTCCCGTTACAAAGTGAGTAACCTATACTCTAGGGACATGGATATGTTGTTCATCCACACTTACTGGCAGACTCCTAGCAGTTCTCCAGGAGGAGGGAGGCAAGGCGCACACTCCCTACTTAGGGAATAAAGACTGGAGAACCAAGGCCCCAAAACCAGCATCCCGGCGTGACTCAAGGTTGATGTGGTAGTGGGTAATGAAGGTATGTGCCGACTTCCAGGTAGCAGCCCTGCAGATATCCTGGATAGGGACACCCCTGGAAGCAGCCACCAATGCAGCGGTATGGCAGGTAGAATGAGCTCTTATCCCTCTGGGAGGCTTCATGCCCGCCAACCTATAGCAGAGATCTATGCAGGAGGTGACCCACCTGCTTATCGTCTGTTTGGCTGCAGGTCTGCCAGGTGCGGCTTCAGCGTAGGTGACAAACAGCTGGCGAACCTCTTCCTGAACTTGAGCTGTCCGCTTCTTATAATAAGCCGAGCGCTATATTCGGCCTCCGAGGTGTGATTGGGGTAGAACACTGGCAGAGTCAACACCTGGTTAAGGTGAAACTCCGACACCACCTTCAGAAGGAACTTCTGGTGGGGGCGCAGGACAACCTTGTCCCTGTGGAATACCAGATAAGGAGACTCGACGGAAAGTGCCTGGAGCTCTCCCATCCTTCTGGCTGACGTGATAGCCACCAAGAAGGCAGTCTTCCACGATAGGTGGGAGATATTGCACCTGTGCATTGGTTCGAATAGCTTTCCCATGAGCTTGGCCAATACCAGCAGTAGATCCCATGGAGGTGGAGGTTCTCGCACCGGAGGGGAAATGTGATCAAGGCCTTTGAAAAAACGCCCGACCACCTTCTCTTGCACCACCGACTGCTTCCCGGCCTGTGCCCGGTAAGCAGAGATGGCTGCCAGGTGCACCTTAAGGGTCGTCGACCCAAGCCCTTGTGAGAAAGGGACCACAGGTAGTCCAGAATGCTTGCCAAGGGACAGGCGGAAGGGTCCAAGCCCTTCCCCTGACACTAAATGGAGAATCTCTTCCATTTGAAGGCATAGCATTTCCTGGTCAACTCCTTACGGGACGCCTCAACGGCGTTGAGGACCTCGTCGGAAAGACCCAAGGCCTGGAACTCTAGCCACTCAGGAAGCAGGCGGTCAGGTGCAGGGACTGAAGGTCCAGATGGAATACCTTCCCCTGACTGACTGAGATCAGGTCCGGGCGGGCTGGAAGCTGCCTCGGGAGCCTGGAGCTGAGACTGAGGAGATCTGGATACCAGAACTGGTGGGGCCAGTCTGGGGCTACCAGAATCACCTGCGCTTTGTCCCTCCTCACCTTGAGAAGCACCTTGTGGATCAAGGGAAATAGGGGAAAGGCGTAGAAGAGGCCTGGGGTCTACGGCCTTGAGAAGGCATCCCCCTGCAGAGAGCCCTGCTGAGGGGGGCGGGCGTCGAACAGTCTTAGCTTCGCATTCTCCCTAGAGGCAAACAGGTCCGCCTGAGGCGTGCCCCAATGGGAGAAGAGATCTTGTACTACCTCCGGCAGGAGAGACCAATTGTGAGACGCAGCCCCTATCCGGCTTAGGGCATCAGCCAGGGTGTTGGAGGCTCCTGCCACGTGAATGGCTAGGAGATCCGCCTCCAGGCTGTGCACGAGGGACCACATGCGGAGAGCTTCCTTGCATAACAGCATGGAGCGCGTCCCACCCTGGCGGTTTAGGTAGTATATGGTCGTGGTATTATCCGTCTGGTCCTGAACCACATGACCCCGTAGAAAGGGAGCGAAGGCGGTGAGAGCTAGGTGGACCGCTCTGAGCTCCAGCAGGTTGATATGGCATCGGGACTCCTGAGGGGACCAGAGACCATGCGCTCTGTGCTCCCCCCAGATGGGCACCCCAACCCATCAGAGATGCATCGGTCGATACAGAGACCGTCGGCTCGGGGCGGACGAATGGGATGCCCTCCTGCAGATGTGCCAGAACGGTCCACCACTAGAGAGCATTTCACATCTCCTGGGTCACTGTCACAGGCTGGTCCAACGGATCGCAGCGTTGTGACCACTGGCTGGCCAGTTCCCATTGAATGGGACTCATGTACCAACGGGCCCAATGGACCACGCTGGTGCAGGCTGCCATGAGGCCCAGGAGGTACAGGAAGTCCCGGGCAGGGCACGATTGCCCAATCAGAAATGATTGGGCAAAGGAGGAAAGAACCTTGGCCCTGTCCGCCAGGAGCCGAGCTCTGGCTCAAAGAGAGTCGAGCTCTGCCCCGATGAAGAGTATCACCTGCTTGGGCACGAGTTCTGACTTGGCCTCGTTAATGAGGAGTCCAATCTGAGAGCAAACCTGGAGGGCCAGATCTCTGGACTGCTCCACCTCCGCTCTGGAGGGGGGCTGCAATCAGCCAGTCATCCAGGTAGGGGTACACCCAGACCCTTCAGCGCCGCAGAAATGCTGTCACCACTGCCATGCATTTGGTGAAGACCCTGGGAGCTAGAGAGAGGCCGAAGGGCATGGCCTGGAACTCATAAAGGGATCCCTCTGCTCTGAAGTGGAGGAATCTCTGATGAGACGGACGGATCGGGATGTGAAAGAACGCGTCCTGGAGGTCCAGGGAACAGAACCACACACCTCGTTCCAAGGATGGGATTATCTGAGCCAGAGTGACCATCCTGAAGGTCCGAGACCTTAAGATCCTGTTCAGATCATGCAGGTCAAGGATGGGGCACCAGCCCCCCTTCCATTTTGGGACCAGGAAATACCTGGACACAAACCCCGGGTCTGGAGGAGGATCCGCCACCTTCCTGATCACTCCTTTCTTGAGGAGCAGGGCAATATCAGCTTGGCGGGCCGACAGCGAGGCTTCGGACCCCATGGCCCCCCCGGGGGGTGATGGCTCGAAATGGAGGGTCTGCTCGAATTCCAGAGGCAGGCCCTTTCCTACCACCTCCAACACCCAACGGGTCTGTGGTGATAGTGGACCAAGCGGAAAGGAAGTGGTGGAGCCACCCTCACGGGACCCAGGAAGGTGTGACTAGGTTGGGGCGACACCCCTCAACCTGTCACTGGGCAGGCTTGGAGGAGGAACCGCCGAGGACCTCCTGGGCCTTACCACCTTGCTTCCTGTTGAGGAAGCCACCGCTTGGGTTTGGGACGCCAAGCGCAAGCCTGCTGGCCCTGTTGCTGGTGCTGTTGGGCCAGTTGTGCTGCAGGGGCCGAAGGGCGAAAGGAATTATGCTGTTGTTGACGGTGGCCTTTGTCCCTCTGGGCGGAGGTGACCGAGTCCAGAGTGGCATTGGACTTTTCGATCTGCTGGAGGTGTCCCTCCACTCCAGGGCCGAAGAGGTCAGTCCCCAAGAAGGGGACGTCTGCCAGCTTGTGCTGGGTATCCACCATGAAGGTGGATATCCTCAGCCACACCCCGTGGCGCATGGCCACAGCGGTCGCTACTGACCTGGCACAGGAATCACTTATGTCCAGAGCAGTCTGAAGCTGCTGCTTTTCTAATGCCCATGGTCCTGCACCTGATGGACTGTGGTCTGCAGGTCAGCCAGGAGATGAGGGACAACCTCATCCAGGGAGCCCATGAGGGCGTGGGAGAAGTGTGCCATCAGTCGGAGGCTGAGGGAGGACGCAGCATACACCTTGCGCCCGGCAAAGTCCAGCTTTTTGGACTCTTTGTCGGGGGGCTTATCCATGTCCTGAACATTTCCGGAATGCCGGAAGACGCTATCGGTGAGTAACCCCTCGGCAAAGAGCCGGTAGGGACCTCATACTTCCTGGCCATCCTGGCCGAGGGCACAGGACAGGAAGCAGGCCGCTGCCAAAGCTCCAAGGCTGAGCTGACAATAGCCTCTGCCACAGGGAAGGCCTCCGTGGGTGAACCCCCTCGGTCCAGCATCTCCGTCAGGGGATACTTGGACCATTTGGACATGGGCTCGAGCTGCATCCCGGTGGACTCCGAGATGAGTCGAAGCAGACCCATGAAGGACGATGAGCTATCGTCCAATGACTGGCCCCCGGAGGACTCCAGGTCGACCTGCCTGGAGAACAGGGAGGAGTCGTCGTCGGATTCCAAAGAGTCTGCAAAGAGCTGCCTCGGCCCTGAGCCACCCTCCACCTGCCAAGGATGGTCGGGAGTGAGGGTGACCGATAACCTGTGGGGCAGGCCATGATCCGACCGAGAATCCTTGGTCAGTGCCCCAGACTTCAGTTGTGGAGGCGGAGGTTTCACCACAATCGGTGAAACAGCTAGTTTCGGCCGAACAACTGGCCCAGAAATGGGCATCTCGACTGCGGCGAGCGGTTGCTTCGGCCGTTCGGGCAACAGCCACTTGATGGTCGGGGGATAAATCGGAGTTGATTTACTCCCGGACAACAGTAACTGCTGACACATAAGCTCCTCGTAACGCCGACTCAATTTACGTTGAAGCCTCTCCTCATCCGAGGAGGAACGGTGTCACCGCTTACTTCAGTACCGAGACCGCCGATGTTGGCGGGAACGGCTTGACCGAGATGAAGTCCAAGACCGAGACCCTCGGGGTGACCGAGGGCAGGCCTGGGAAGGGGCGGGTGACACCTGCTCTTCCCTCGGCTCGGGCACTTTAGCCGGGGACTGCCGCCCCAAAGGCGCAGGCAGATTCTCGGTCTCCACCAGGGGAACCAGCGAAGATGGGTTGTTGGCCTCACCAGTCGACAACCCGTCCGACGGGTAGAGGAATATCTCAACTGTGTCGATGGGAGTCTCAGCAAACTGGCCTGACGGGGACACTGTGAAGCCAGCGGCCTGAGCCGCAACTTCGACTGAAGTCGAAGGTAGGCTGTCCGGGGGAGACCTCTCCCGCTCCCACAAACGCCGATGGTGGGACTTACCCTTCAATTCCTTCTTGGGCCAAGAGGAATGTCCCAATGGCCCCTCTCCCTTCGTGGAAAGGGACTGACAAAGCCCCTTGAATGAAGCTGAGTACGAGGAACTCAGAGAGAGCGGGATAAATGCCATGGCCGAGGAGGAGGAAGATGCGGCCTGGGCCGCCTCCTCCTCGAGGGTGATCATATGCTCGAGCTGCTCAGCCGAGCCAGCTGCCACAGACACCGCCCAATGAGCCTCTTTGGATTTTACCGGCGGGTGACGCTTCTTGGGGCACTTGAGCTTCAATTGGGCAGCGCGATCCTCCAGGATGGTGGCCGAAAAAGAGCGGCACAACTCGAAGGCCTGCGGGTTGTGGTCTAGGCCTAGGCAGTAGACGCACATGGAGTGCGGATCCGTCCTAGACATCTGCCCGCAAGGGCACCTCCGAAAGCTGAGGATCGATTTGTCCATCGCAGCCATGAGGGATAATGAAGACCAAAGTTTAGAAAACTTCAAAACTATTTTCGGACGAACCGAAGAGTTAGGATCCAGTCTAAAACGCAGAGCGCTAAGGAGGGAACCTGAGCTTCCAAGCGATAAGGAAGATCTGGCGTCATGGGGTGGAGCCAAGAGTTTTACCACCGGGTGGGTGGGAGGGGCCAGCTTGAAGACCTTCCGGCAAGATTTAAAGCGGCAAGGAACCTGCCAGTAAGTGTGGATGAACAACATATCCATGTCCCTAGAAATGTTAGATTGTTTCCTCCTGTGCTATACAAGACTGTCTGGGACACATTTGTTCTGAAACACTTTTATGTTTAGCATTCCCTTTAATGCTAAGTTTCCCATGACTACAGAGCCATGTAACATCCCATATTCTGGGTGGGATCCTTTTATCTCTTAAAGTCATAAGCACTTTGTCATGATGCATCTCAGTCACACCTTTAAAGTCTGGGGATGTAATAAATACTGTCATCTGAACTGTGGCATAAATCACTTACCTAGTTTTATTTATAACAGCTTCACAAGGCAAGTCCCACTTTCTCAATTTCTTGATAACAGGCTGGAGATATGCAGAATAAGCTCTCATCTTGGAGGGTACCATAGTGTGGGAGGCCCATTCTGCACCAAAAGGCATCAAGCAATGGTCTGCAAATAGCACCCACCACCCTGTAAGCCATAACTGTATCCACTGCTTTTCTTTTACCATGCCTGTATCCACTATTTTTCTTTACTGTAACCACCTCATGCTGTAACTCACAATGCCTCAAATGTTCCTTATGTCCTTGTTCATTCTTATAATTTGTATTGTTATCCCGGGTCTCCCCTGAAAAAGGGACCTTCGGGGCTCAGAGGGCCTACCCGATCACCAAAATTTAATAAATAAATAAATACTATGGGGTCTAGACATGTCTGGAAAATTGTGATTGAAGTACATACTGTAATAAAATGAAATGGGATTTACCATGTTCAGTCCACCTTGGGCTATGGGCAAATACAAAATGTTTTTCTTAATGGGATTAAGTCTACTCTCCCACATCAGCTGGAAGAATAGACTTAAGAGGGTAGCTTCCAAGCACTGTGGAATGGGATAAATAACACTAAGATAGGTAAGTAGAGGAAGCAGAAATGTCTTTGCTATCACAACTTTTTTCTGATGACCCTGCTGCCAGGTCTTCCAGATTACCACCTTTCGTTGTGCAGCTTCCACTTTCATAGTCCAGTTAAGGGCAGTATTATCCCCAAACTGTAGGCCTAGCACAGGTAATGGTTCACTAGACATCCAAATGCCTTGTAAAGAGGGAAATAGAAGTGCAGAGTCACTAAAGGGATACATCCTACTTTTATGTCAATTTATGTTTGCCACTGCTGAGTAAGTTTCAATTTGTTTTAAAGCATTTTGCCCAGAAACAGAGTCTGAGGTGAAAATACAAACATCATCTGCATATGCAGATATTTTAGTAATCAAAAAAGTATCTCTAGGCTAAATGCCCGTTATAGATCTATCATGTTCTATCAGTCGCAGCAAGGGGTCTAGGCAAAATACATAAAATATGGGGCTCACTCAGTGGGCAGCCCTGTCAAACCCCTCTATTTATAGGAAGGTATGAGCCTGAACAACCATTCACTAGGGGAACTGCAGTGGCCATTTTGTGTAATGAGCTAATCCAACTACAAAAAAGAGCAGGGAGCCCATAGGCTTGAAGCACATGTGAAATAAAAAGGTGTGGCACCCTATCAAGTGCCTTTTCCTGATCCAAGGATATTATGTAACCAGAAATGTTATTGTCTTTCCCCTTGCTCTATCATCCTTATAAGAAGAAGGTTATCTTGAATGGATCTACCTGGTATGGAGCACGATTGGTCCCCTGAAATTAAATATGGTGCAATTTGTAATAGAATTTGTAAGCATTTTCATCAGGATTTTCAAATTGGTATTAAGCAAACTCAGCGGCCTCCAGTTATTAGGGTCGCTCCTATCATTTTTTCTGTGTATCAAAATTTGTACTGCTATACATAGGTGAAAGTCAATACGTTGGTTATGGAGGATCCAATTATAGACCTCTGTGAGAATATCAGCTAGTAGAGAACTATAAGACTTATACAATTCAGCAGGGAGACCATCAAGGTCAGGTGCAGTATCCGCCTTTAATTGAGACATAGCCCTTCGTACTTCCTGGACAGTAATTGGTGCCGTCAAGTGTAAAGTACTCTCTTTAGAGGGAACAGGCAGTTCTAAAGTGCATAAAAATTGCAAAATAGTGTGGCCATCAATCGCAGGAGCAGTATACAATTCTTTGAAATAGTCAGTGACTGCCTGCAAAATGTCATTTTGTGATGGAACCAACAAGCCATCCAGGTTCCTAACTTCTGTCAAGGTTCTATCAGCCACTCTCTTATTGCATAAGGCAAAAGCATCTCCAAAACCCTGTTTCCCTTGAGAACAAATCCTATGCTCATTCAGCATTGAAGCTGCACTAGAATATTGTAAATTTTCCATTTCTTTTTTACAGAGGTGACCTGGGAAGCTAGGTTAATTTTTTGGGTATTAATACAAGTGTATAGTTTTTCCAAATGAAATCTTAAAGCCAGGTATCTTTTATATTGCTGAGCACTATTAGTTGTAAACTGTCGCCTCGCCATATTTTGAATGTCCTGTTTTGTTTCAACCCATCAATGACTTAAATTATCTGAAAGTCCAGCTAAAGACATGCATGCTTTGAGCAGCTCCTTTATAGATGTGTTGAAGTGGTTTTTATTCAGAAGGGTGATATTAAACTTCCAGTACCCCTTCCCCTGGGCTGCCTGCTCTCCTAAACTTAAAACAGTTGCTAAAATAATATGGTAAGACAGTTCAAAGGGAATAGTTTTAGCTTCCATCACATTAATCTGTCGAGACGTAAATATAAAATCAATCCTTGTGGATAATTGACCCTTATAGAAAGTATGTTCCCCCTTTGGGTTGCAAGTTCTACATGTGTCTTCAAGGTTACAGTTTGATAGAATTTGCTTTTGACGGTGGGTATCGCAAAATTCCTTATCCGTAAGGGCTCTCCGGTCTTGCGTCTCCAAACGACAATTAAAATCTCACCCCCCCAGATTATATACTTGGTGGTAAACAAAAAAGGCCGAATTGCAGTAAATAAATCTGCTCTTTCTTTTTTTGTTAAAGGGGCATAATTATTAATGGCCTTCCAAGCAGAGTTTTGGTATAGAAAGTCTACTGAAATTGCCCTTCCTGAACAGATTTCCACCATTCTGGAAACTTTAAACCCATCACCCCCGAAATAAAATCCCAACCCCATCACAAGTTGCTAAACCAAAAGAAAAAAAGCTGGACCCCAGCACCAAAACCATTTCACAGTTTGAACCAAAGACACTGCGTTTAAACTGGTGTCTTGGAGAAAGCAAATATCAAACTGTAAGTCTTTTAGGATATTCAAGGTGACTAATCGTCGCCTGGCATTTTTTAAGCTATTGGTATTTAAAGTGTCAATGCTGAGCTTTAGTGGGAAGACCATTAGTTACTTAATAAGAGGGAGGGGAGGGGGCCACCTAATCAAGTAATTTTCTCAATTCTAGTACTCCGTCTAGGTTGAGCCCCAAGTCTCTTAGGTCTCTCTTTACTGACAGATTTGCTCATAGCGTCTTCTTCTGAGTCTGAAGCAAGAATTGGTATTGAGGATGTTTCAGAGTCACCACCCGGCTCTGATTCTTGAGAACTTTTAGATAAGAGATCAAATTTGTTACTCAGGGGAATGATCGTGTCAGGGGAGGTGGCTTTGGCAATTTTAGACCTTATCCTGATTTGCCTCATACCTCTCTTTTTAGTGGAAGTCCCTAAAACAGGAGGGGGCATAAACACCTTTTCTGGCTCAGGTTCAGGCAACACTGTCTCATCCATTACCTCTAAACCTCCGTCCACTATAACCTGAACCATGTGAGTCTGTTCAGGAGCACTCTGCGCCTCAGGTCTTTCAGTGGGGGTGGGGGTGGGGAGGATCTGAAACCTCAACCTCAGCCTCAGTAGGAACCTCTGCAGCTGACGGGGGGTTTCCAGAAACAAGAGAAGTTTTGTGAACATTGATGTCCTTTTTTGGGAGCTTCAGTAAGTACAACCTCCTGACTAGGGTGATCATCCCTGTTGTGAGTGACCTTAGGACAGGTTCGAAAGGCATGGCTGAGTTCATCACAGAGGCTGCGTTTGAGCTCAGTTTAACAATCAGAACTGGAATGGCCATATGAAAGACACAAATTACATCTCAATCTATCGCATGCAGAACTTAAATGCATATATGACCCACATTTAAAACAAGTACGAGGTTGGCCTGCATAAAAAGAGTGCCCCCTTTCCCTCCCCAAAAACAAGCTGTTTGGTAAATGAATGGACCCAGCATTGTTATGACGCAACCTCACTTTAAACTTCCACCCGCCCGTCCATATGTGCTCTTCTTCAAAAATAGGTTGGGGGTGCCCTATAATATCACATTTTTGTTGCAACCAATGAGAGATATCATGCACAGTGACATTTTCATTTTTGAACAGAACTGTAACAGTTTTAATGATAGGTTTAGTCATGGGTATGGCCTAGAAAGGCAGCCATAAAACTGAATAGCGCACTTTTTCTTAATTTGTCCAGAACATATCTAAGCTTTGAGGGGTTTTGAAACTAACATCAAACAAACTGTCTCCTGACATGTGAATCAGTGCATATATCTCATTGGTAAAAAATCCCAAGGAGCTTTTAATCAAAGTCTTCCCCACATATTAACGGTCAGGTACAGTCAGTAAACCTCCTATATATTGCAGTCAAACTGCATTCCGCCTTTACATGGGTGGAGGCTGACCAGAAAAGTGATCACATTTCCTAAATTTCTCCCAAGTAGTATGTGCAGTGTCTCTAGAAGCAGCCTGTGGCTCGTGTGGGGGATCTTCAGAGTCCATACAGTCACCTCATGTGGGGGTGCGAGTACTTGAGCCCTCATCATCAGAAGATGAACTGGAGACCATCAGGATCTTGTTTATTTCTGGAAGCATCACAGTATGCTGAACATCTTCAGCCTGGAGATCCATGTCCAAAGAAATCATGCTGTGTGTCTCACAGATGTTAAGCTCAGGCACTGTTACATGGGCTCCTTACTCTGGAGACCACAGAATTGGGCTGTTTGATCAGGCACCCAGTGACCTGCATTGCCTGGTTTCCATCCCGTGCTCCTCAAGGAGTGCTCCAAAGAACAGAAAATGTTATGGGGGGCTGGGTTAGGTTATGACGGTTCGGTCTGTCTCCCTCGCCGCATCTCCCGACTAGAAAAAAACAGTCTCACTGGAAATTAACACAGTTTCACCCAGAAAGTCATTCACATCAGTACTTACAGAGGCAAGCCCATGCTCACCATCATCCCCTGGAGAAAATGTAGCAGAGTTCAGTTGTAGAATGACTCCGGGCATGTCAGCTGCAGTTTGCGTACCAGTGAGTTCAGGGACAGCTGTTCACAGTGTGTTCGAAGAGACTGCATCATCAGCGGCCTTGACAGGAAGTACTCCTAGGTCTGACATCTCCTCAGCAGATGCAGGTAATGGAGGTGTTATGTGTTGAGACTCAAGAACATTGTCGAGTTGTAAAACTGGGTTACTTTTTCCAGCAGAAATGGGCGTTTGCTCAGCCATGGAATGCCCTTCCACATGTATAACTGCCAAGACAGAGTCTCTGTTTGTTCTTAGCATTTCTTTCAGACAAGTTTCGTCATGCATACCTAAACCAGAAGGCAAACAATCCATACGTTCTGCGCATCCACCTGCATATGCTCCACCTGCAACTATACCATGTCACGAGCATTGTCTACAAAAATTATCTCCTGAGCTGGACCTGTAGGGAGGGAGATCTGCTTACCTACAGGGCTACCAGCAGAATGACCACTTGACTTAGAGGCCATTGCATCAGACAGCTCCCCCTACCAACAGAGATGGGGGGGATTTTTTTTATTTCAAGCAAAGGAAAAACAAAAATATACAAAAACATAAAGAAACAATTCAAAAAAAGAAATCAAAAGCAAAGAAAATCATTTTTCTGTTAATAAAACAACAATACAACAATAAACATCAGTAGAAAATCAAAAGAACAAATGAATAATTAATAAGTATATAAGGAATATTCAAAGATATAGAATTACTGCATATAGTTCTAATAATGTCAACATAACTATAAAAGGAAAAAGGAACTCTAAAAGGAAAAATAAGGCCACCAGAATACTTCTGCTGTCAAAAAAACCTGTAAACGATAGTCTCTCAAAGGACGTAAAAAAAATCAATAAAGTCAAAACCCCTCCAAAGCCTACCCCATTGCTGAACGCTATAAAGCTTATTTTAGATCTGTTTCCATGAAAGTAAATCACCAGTTAACATGAAAAAGAGCTACAAAACCAAAATATGTTGCTGCAAGACCAAACGACACCTACTAATCCACAGCCAATACAAAAAATTAGCATGTAGAATCCGGAATGTACTAATATTTCCTAAAGTATTCAATCCTGAAAAAATGCCAAAATACAATAACTGTGAACAGAGATTTCTTACCAGCCCCTTCCATCGTTCTTTCATCACGTCCCAGAACAAACCCGCATATGGATATATAAAATAAAGGTGATCCATAGTTTCAATCTGTGAAACACAACATTCTCTAGGACAATATCTGCAGGTAAAGCTTTATGTTTTTGGTTCCCCCGAACATTCACCCTGCCGTGAATTCCTAACCATACCGTATCCTACAATTTCTCAGGAATTCTAACATCAGAAATGTAAGTGAAAATACTAGAATGATCAGGAACAGAAAACCCGGAAAAAGGAAAATCCGAAAGACATCAAATTTGTATGTCAGCATAAAGGGCTTTTCGGGAGAGACTTAAAACTGACTCATAACTCACATTCCGCATCTTAATTTTATCAAAGACCCCTACCCAACGAGGAAGTAATCGTGGCTTACGTTTCTTTTTATGCAAGAAGCAATCAGATTTCCATTCCTTTAAAACACCCTGTAAAACCTCTAGACCCCAATCTTCCCATAAATGCCCCTTAAACTGCATTAATGGTACCAAATTATGATACAAAAAAAATCGAAAAATAAAAAAAAAAACAAAGGATTTATCATCCTAACTCCACCATCAAGGAAGTGCAAGATAATGCATATGGGGCACAAAAACCCTGGCACAATATATCAGTTGGGGGGTGAGGATATAGCATGCACCAAACAGGAAAGGGATCTTGGAGTTATCATCTCTGATGACCTCAAGGCAGGGAAACAGTGTGACAAGGCAGCAGGTAAAGCAAATAGGATGCTGGGATGCATAGGCAGGGGCATCACCAGCAGGAAAAGGGAGGTCATAATTCCACTATACAAGACACTAGTGAGGCCGCACCTGGAGTACACTGTGCAGTTCTGGAGACCTTACCTATGTAAGGACATAGACAGGGTAGAGAAGGTTCACAGGAGGGCAACAATATTTTTAAGCGAAAAAGATGTTCCAGGACTAGAGGGCATGGGATGAAGTTGGAGGGAAGACGATTCAGAGGAAACGTGAGGAAGAATTTCTTCACAGAGCGGGTGGTGGACAAGTGGAACACCCTGCCAGAGGAAGTGGTGGGGGCTGAAACAATCACGGGATTTAAGAATGCATGGGATAGACATAAAGGAATTCTGGAGGTCAGGGGTAAGGGGCAACAGACTTCCTGGAAAACATAAACTGAACTTACAAGCTTAAATGGGCAGACTGGGTGGGCCATAGGCCCTTATCTGCCGACACTGTCTATGTATCTATGTATGTATCTATGTATCAACAATAGAATTATACAATACTGTTCTCCTAACTGGATTAAGACAACTACCCCAGAATCCATTAAAAAAAAACCTTAATAATTGTGTTTATAAAGATTTTGGTATAAAGAAGACTGAACTTAAAAATAAAAATACCGAAACTAAAAACGTATTAATGCAATAAACCCGCTTCTTTTTTGACAAATGCCATTTATTCCATTCTGTCACCATCACTTTCCCTTTTTGTATAGCAGAATCCAAATTATAGCCAGCCATATCGGAACCTCCCAAAAATATTCCCAGTATCCGGCAAGGGGTCATTGCAACTGGAAAACCCCCAACTTCCATAGGAGATGTCGGATAGCCACTCAAATGTAAACATATTGTCTTCTTGTCATTGAGGCGAGCCCCAGTGGTAGTTCCCAATCCCTGGGTTAAATGACATGGTAACTGAATAGAATCCCCATCTGACAGTACCAAACAGACATCTTCTGCATAAGCCAAAACCTTACAGCGTTTTCCTAATGTACTCGAAACCTGTTTTAAACCAGGAGATCATTGTAAAATTTGTAATATAGGATCTAATGCAAAGACATACAATAGGGGGCTCAATGGGCACCCCTGTCAGACTCCCCTGTTAATCCTATGAGAGTCCCCTTTCCACTGATTGTCTCACGGTAATACATACGCCAAAGAATAACACAATGTCAGCCATTGAATTAAAGGGTCCGGAATATCATAAGCTGCCAAACAAGACCACAAAATTAGTGTGAAACCTCATCAAAGGCTTTTGCCTGTCCAAACTGACCAATTATCCCTGCCCATGTTGAGATGCTTCATTTTATCCCTCCTGCTCCATCAGTTCTCTTAACACAAGCAAAGCTTCAGTAATACCACAACCTGAGACTGAGCAAAACTGCACAGGGCAAATAAGATCCATCATTACCACGCTAAGTTGATGACCCAGAAGTTTAGCAAAGATTTTAAAATCAGTATTCAGCAATGTGAGAGGTCTCCACTTTCCAATATCAGCCTTGTTTCCCTTTTTATAAAGAAAAATCATCAATCCTTCATACATGGATACAGGTAAAACATGATCTGAAAGAAAAAAATTATATAAAGAAAGCAACACCACAGGCTTAATATCCCATAATATTTTATAGACTTCACTAGTCCATCAGCTCCAGGAGAGACATTTGGAAGGAGTGACTTAATCACTGTCTCTAATTCCAATCTAGTAAAAGGTAATATTAGAGATTTTTGTACAGATGGAGATAGCCTGGGCAAGTCAGCCGCTTGTAACATTTGAGCCGTAAACTGAGACTCCCTAACTGGGTCCCCAAACTTAGTGTTTATATAAACATCCAAAACCTTCATAATACCTATGTTATCAAAAACTTCCACCCCAGAAGAATTAAACAAACTATGAATCTTCATGCGTTAGCATCTAATTTGACTAGCCATAAAAGGATTAATTTGTTCTGCTTTCCCTTTGGTTCCAAACATTTGTTCACTTTGTAAAGAACGTAACCTGTCATACTGAAAATGCATCATAATCTGTTTCAATTTTCTAACATCCTCTTCAATCTGCTCTTGTCCAGCAGATTGTTGTGAAATTCAATCTCTCAATTCACTATGGCGCTTCAGATACTTCTCATAAAGAGAAGACACTACAGAAGCACCAGTAGACTGAAAAAAAAACCTGTAAACAAACTTTAAAATCTTCCCACCACAAACCAATATCATCAAATAAAATTATCGTCAACAATTTATCCTGTACTATAATTTTCAAGTCTCTCAAAACATCAGCCTGTGTCAACAAGGAGGTATTTATCCTCCACACTCCTCAACCCGGAACCCTGGCTGGAGGAGTCAAAATTTCCAAACCAATTAAAGTATGATCATAGGATTCAACTGGTATATTCAAAGCCTGATCCACTACTAATGACTGATACGTAAAAATAAAATCAATACTGGAGGATAAAGTACCCTTACAAAACGTAGGTTTAGCCCTTTTATGCCCCATGACATGTACATCCCTCATTTCTGCCTGAGTAATGGCAGATTTAAGAAAAATCCGATCACAGTACTGTTTACCTGATACATGTTGCTGGAAATTAATATTAAAATCACCACAAAAAAATACTAGTCTGCCGGTATATAAAAAAGGTTGCACCTTCTTCAGTAAGGCAGTACGAAGAGCCTTAGTCTATGGACCATATAAATTAATCAATCGGCAATTAATGCCCCAAATAACAACATCAAGCAAAAATGCCCAGCCAGGATAAATATCTATCATTCTAGACACTGTAACTGTTTGAGAACAAAAACAAAATCCCACTCCATTACACATCTCCTCTCCAATAGACCAAAAAGAGGAACCCCATGCCCAACCACTAGAAGCTGAATTTACCTCACTCAAAGTATGCAATCTAGTATCTTGTAAAAGAACTACATCAAAACCCAATTGTTGCAATACTCCAAAAGTGGATAAACGTTTCTCTAATGATATAATGCTATTAACATTGAGGCTAGCTAACCTCAACGAAAACTGCTCGGGAGAGCTTTAAAAGTTTACCACTAGATCTAGTGACTCTTATGTTTCTCAAGAAGTTTAGGTTTGCCTGCAAACTGATCCCCAGTTCCAACAGGAGAAAGGTACTCAGTCGTATCAGGCAAATCTGTCAGTTCCATAGGGTGCTCTTCATCTACCTGGTCACTGCATGTAGAAAAAGGTGCAAACCGATTGGATAATATCAGGGGTGAAACGGGGACACCAGAAACAACATCATAAGAAGATTCTTTAAACACTGAAATATCAGGTGTTACCTCAGAAAAACCTGCCTGCTCAATGCTAGTAACTAAAGAGGCCTTAGCAAAAGTAGCAATATCATCAGAAAACCCTATGTTAGGAGAAACCATTCTCTCAGGAGTATGGATCTCTCACCTGGGCGAGCCCTGAGGAGCCACAAAAGGCATTTATTTTTCTGTAGATTGCAAATCAAAATTAGGAGGTAATGATAAATCAGTTTGTTAGGGGGAACTGGGGTTACGTCCAAACATGTAGGTTCAGAGTCAGGTACCATGTCTTGGACCTCTCTCCAGTATCTCCAGTATAACTCGACCTCTCCCCTTCCTTCTGCCTCAGAAGGTAGGTTTAGCCTCTGTGTGAGAAGGGTGACCAAAGGAATGTCTAGCTTTAGACAAGAAAAAATCCTGGTCTGAGAGGTCATTAGGGCCATGTGCAGCCCAAGGACAGGCAGCATAAACATGATCCCCCTCCCCACACAGACCACATTTTGGGGGATCTAAACATTGTGCAGCTGTATGCTCCAATACCCCACACTAAAAACACTTTACTTGGTCACAATCCACATTAAGGTGAGACAGAGAACCACACTTATAGCAGCTCTTAGGCTGCCCAGCATAGAAAATGATACCCCTATCATGGCCTAGGAAAAAAGAGCTGGGTAAATGCTGAATTCCATCTTCGTTTTGCTTAAGCTGAACCCTTACTGTCCACCCCTCAGTCCAAAAACTGTTATCATCCATAATGGGTTTAGGGACATCAAAAACTGAACAATGTTTTTCAAGCCAAAATAATGTTGTCCAACTTCATGCCTTCATTCCTAAAAAGGATGGTCACCGTTTTTATAGCAGGCTTGGTGATAGGAATCACTATAAAGTCTAACCACACCTCAGAATTCTTCACATCATAATACAGCTTCCAAAATTTATCGAGAGAAATCCCAGTACAGAAGCTAATGTCATAATTATGGACTCCTGGGGAGTGTATGAAAGTATACACTTCCGCTAGAGTAAAACCCACAGAATCCATTAACGTCTTCCCAACCCAAAGTCCATCAGGAACAACAGGTGCTAGGCCTTTGTATTAGAGCCAGACTAAAAAACATCTCTTGGCTGCTTCAGCTGGTTTCTTAAAAAGTCCAGCATAGGTTTTACGTTTATAGGCTTCAGCATTGTCTTTCCCCGTCTGATCAGCTAAAGCTCTTACCTGAGCAGATTCTGGTCTCTGGGACTGAGAAAGGGGAGATGTGTTAGAAAGGGAGTCACCAGCTGTCACCCTTACTTTATCACCGGGCGTAGCAGCCTCTTCCTCCACCTCATTCCTAGCAGACACAGCCGCAACAGCAGAAGAAACATCCGGAAAAAGCGGTGGTGGATCCACAATTGGAATTGACACATCTGATGCACTCACTGTATGTGATTTGACTAAATGGTCCGAAGATCCAGGAAGGGGAATAGAAGGGTCTGGTACCCATATCTCTTATTTTATTTATTTCTTACTATCTGCATTGGTATTACATTTGCCAACTGCTCTGTATAGTACTGTCAACTATGTTTGTAATTGTCTTGAAATGTTACCCTGTATTGTTGTACTGTACCCTCCTGTGTCGTGCCTGAAAATAGTCATCGCTATGGCTAGTGCACCTACCCGGTAAACAAAAAATAAATAAAATAAATATATTCTGCTGCTGAATCCAACCTGCGTTGGAAAGTGCTTCACCAGGGGTCCACTGAGTAGATGAATCCAATGATCCCAAAGCCACCTTAGAAGTTGTTGGTAAGTCAGGAGAAAGTTCATTGTGAGGAAAAGCTGTAGTAGAAATATCCGAAGAGACACCCAAAGGAAATCTTTTCTGACCAATTGATATGGGACTAGCCACAGATCGTTTCCTTTTCTTTTTTTCTTCCTCCAATCATTGTCTACATGATTGGAAATCTTGTTCAGCTACAGAAATCAATTCTAACAAATTTGATTTATTTTTTTCCAACTCAGTTTGCAGCTCATGTTCCACCTCCATAAAGTCATCTTCAGGTACAGTAAAAGAGGGTCTACAATATCCTCAGCATGAAAAGCCTTGTCCTGGGTTATGTTCAACAAATCACAAACACTGTCTGTATCACAACCTGGTAAAGGCTCCTGAGGGTCAGTAATACATCCTCCTCCTCCAGTGTTTTGAACAAAAACGGGGACCTCCATTCTCCCTGCCACGCTAACAGTGCCACCTGCAGAAAGAGTAGGGGAATTTCCCCAGTGTCCTGGTCAAATTTTCCCCATTCACTAAAAAAATACCAACAGCTCAATCTGGTTCAATTTCAGTTACTTACCATCTGTAGCCCCCGTCCCCCCACCCCGTCTGCTCCTGAAAAAGGTACTTCTAGTCTCAGTGGTCCTACCAGGTCAACAAAATTCAAGAAATATAAAAATTGGAGGAAAAAATGTAAGAAAGACATAAAAATGGCAAAAATGCCATATAATTTAACAAGATTACATAAAGTACAAGATCCCAAGAAATTTTGGAATTCTATTTCCGATTTGAAACATCCTGTTAGATCTTTACAAACAATTAATTTAATGAAATATGGAAATTTAAAGATCATTCAGAGGTAGTTAATAGATTTAATACATATTTCCTAGACTTGCCGTATCTAAAAATACTTAAACCAACAGAAAGAACAGCTGACATTTCTATACGTGAGATTACAGCAAATTCAAAAATGAACCAGAATACTGGACAGAAACCCAGCTTTGGATTTAAGAAGCTAAAGGAAAAGGAAGTTGAAAGGCAATTGTAAAAACTGAATATGTCAAAAACAGGAGGACTGGATGGAGCAGAAGCCAAAATTTTGAAGTACGGAGCTGAAAGTATTGCTCCCATAGTAACATACCTTTTTAATTGGAGCTTATGTTGCTCCACTGTACCAGATATTTGAAAATAGGGTAAAATTATACCTATTTTTAAAGAGGCAGATAGTACAGCCACTTCTAACTATATGCCAATAGCTCTTCTTCCCATATTGTCGAACATTTTGGAAAAGAAGGTGCATTCCCTGTTAAGCCAGTATCTAGAAAGAAATTAACTGCTAACAAGCTATCAACATGGTTTTTGGAAGGGAATGTCCATGAACACTGCCCTGTTAAGACTTCAATAATCTGGTAGCGTCATTCTTAAACCAGGGAAGGAGTATGGGGCAGTGTTTGTGGACCTGAGCAAGTAATTTGACATTGTACGACATATGATTTTACTTGAGAGATTATGTGAGCTGGATATCCAGGAGAGACCTCTCAAGTGGATGAAGTCCTACTTGGCAGATCAAGGGCAATGCACAGGGTTAGGTGACACAGTCTAAGAAAAAGAAGTAACCCGAGGAGTCCAACGGGGATCAATCTTGGGTTCAATATATATGTGAATAACCTTCCGCAATCTATAAACACTGTAAAACAAGAATGTACGCTGATCATAGTGTGGTTGAATCAGCAGAAAATGTTAAACTAGGAAATAATTACAAGAGGGTCTATGAACATAAGAGTCTGCCAGCAGAAACAGACCACTGGTCTAATAAAGTCTGCCAGAGTGTGCAGTTAGCACCCTAGATTGCAGTTGCCCCAGCCTCCTCCCCCACTATCCCTCTCATACCTGTCCAAACCACCACCACCCATACCCTTCCTCTTACTTTGTCCCAGTCATTCTTAAACCTTCCTACTGTTCTACATGATACCACCCCCCTGTGGTAGTGCATTCCATTTGGACACCACCCTCTCAGTGAAGTAGTGCCTCCCCATCTCCCTCTTAAATTGTCCACCCTCCAGTCTTAGTCTGTGCCCCCTCATTTCCGTACCTTTCCTCAGTTTAAACACCCCCTCTGCTAGGTTTGTTTAACCCCCTCAAATATTTGGACTTCTCAATCATATCCCTCCTCTCCTACAATGTGTACATATTTAGCTCTTGCAGCCTGTCTTCATAGTCCTTTCCTTCCATCCCTTGTAACATTTTTGTTGCCCTCCTTTGTACCCCCTCCAGTAATTTCATATCCCTCTCCTCCAGTACTGCACACAGTACTCCAAAGGTGGTCTGACCCAGGATCTGTAGAGGGGCAGGATCACCCTCCCTATGCCTGGATGAGAACCCCCTTGCGATACAACCCAGCATCCTGTTTGCCTTAGCCGCTGCTTTCCTGCACTGGGCAGAGTTGTTCATGCACTCCGTTACCAACTCCCCAAGGTCTTTCTCCTTTTCAGTGATCTCCACCTTACTGCACTCGACCAGTAGTCCCTCCTTTGTTTGTTTTGCCCCAAAGTGCATCACCTTGCACTTTTTTGCATTCAATCCAACCAGCCACTTCTCCAACCATGCCTCCAGTTTGGTTAGGTCCCCCTGCAATTGTTTTCGTCCATCCTCTTCATCCACCACCGCCCCACATTTTGGTATCATCTGCAAACAAACTAACCCTGTTCCCTACTCCGTGTATAATATCCGACATTAAGAGCCCAAATAGCGCCGGGTCCAGCACTGAACCCTGCGGCACCCTGCTTGTCACCGCTCTGGGTGTCAAAAGCACCCCTCCCACAACCACCCATTGCACCCTCCCCTGTAACCAGTTCTCTATCCAGTTTGTCATCCTTCTCCCCACCCCTGCAGCATTCAGCTCCCCCCCCCCAGTTTCTCATGAAGCACTGCATCAAAGGCCTTGCTGAAGTCCAAGTACAGGACATCTACTGCATGGCCCCCATCTAGCTCCTTTGTCACCCAGTCGTAATACTGTACTAGGTTTGTCTGACAAGACTTCCCCGAGATGAACCTGAGCTGCCACCCATCCTTGAGGCCATTACCCTTGAGGAATGACACCAGCCCATCCTTCAATATCACCTCCATAAGTTTCCCCACTGTGGAAGTGAGAATGACCAGATGATGGTGTCCTGGTTCCTCCCTAGGCCCATTCTTGTGTATATGCAACACATGAGCCACCCTCCAGTTCTGAGGCACACATTCCATTTCCAGGGAGGTGCTGAACAGATTTGCCAGTGGCTTGCCCAACACCTTCACGATCTCCCTCAGCACCCTGGGGAGGATGCCATCAGGACTGGTACCTTGTCCACCCTTAATGCCCTCAGCCCTTCTAGCACTCTACTCCCCATGATCATTTTGTCCGTCACCTCCTCCCCCTTCCCCACCCCCCAGTCCATAGTCGTAGCGGTCCTCTCAAAGTCCACCCTCCTAAAGTCCACCACCTCAGTGCCTGTGCCTCCAGTATCCCTGCCCAATGTGAGTATAAACCACACTGTTTGCTAGTTGCTACCAGCTAGTGAGCCCTCAACCCACACTTCTCACTCCCTCCTCATTTGCCAGTACCAGATCCAGTGTGTTACCAAGCCTTGTAGGCCCTCTTACCATCTGTGTCAGGAGGCCATCCTGGATCACATCCAGAAGTACCTGTTCTCTGGTGCTGTTGGTGGCAAGAGTGCTCCAACTGACCCCGGTAGGTTGAAATCCCCCACTATCGTCACACTCCCCTTCCTACACACCCTCCTTATCTGCTCTGCTAACTCCCCATCCAGTTCCCCTGACTGAGCTGGTGGCCTGTATACCATCCCCAGCCTCAAATTTCTATACTTGGAGTCCAGAAGCTGCACCCAAAGTGCCTCTGCCCTCCCTTCCTCCCCCACATCCCTCGTGCACTTGATCTCTTGTCTCACACAGAGAGTTACCCTACCACCTCTTCCAGCCCCCTGTCCTTCCTATAAATACTATACCCTGGGATTGCCAGATCCCACTCATTGTACTCCGTGGCCCAAGTCTCTGTTACTGCAGCAATGTCCACATTACCCTCAGGAAACAGTGCCTAAAGTTTCACAACATTGTTTCCCAGGCTTCTTGCATTTAGGGAGATCATCTTCCATCTGTACCTCTCCTTCCTCTCTCTTCTCTCTTCTCCTTGTCTGCTCCCCTCCTCTCGGTAGTCCACCCCCTTTGTCTGCCTTGTTATTACAGGGTGGTGGCACATTTTTCATTCCACCCTGGCTGCCCTGCATACCCCATCCCTGTGTTACATCGCCTCTACCTTTACCCATGACTGGGGGGTTAGCTTATTAGTTCAAGTTCAAGTTTATTGCAGAAAAACTCCATTGAGCAAGCTCATTCACAAGGCGGTCCTGTGACATAAACACTTAAAGTACAAACACAGATAGGTAATAACAGTATATACATGAAATGCACATTACATGATACAGGCTGATATACATACAAGGGTACCACATAGGGTGACCGCAGGTGGTAAACATTGATATGAGACAGGGAAGTGACTTACAGGTTGCATACTGATAAATGAAACATGATGACTGGTGTGTGCAATACATATACAGTATTTTGGTAGCTAGAACAAACAAGAGTCTACAACTGATATGGGGGGGGAGGAGTGATTTGATAGAGTAGCAGTGGAGTGTAAGCAAAGATAAACCAGGAGTAGAAGGGAAGGAAAGCAGTTAATATGACAAATCAATTATACCTTACCAGTGGATAAATATGGCACACATGGGGAAGGAAGAGACTTAATGACAGTTACAGGTGTCTTTTATTTTGGCTGAACTTAGTGATTTGTAGAAGTTTATTGAAACTGTGCTAGTTAGTTTCAATACGGTTTGTAATTGGTTCCAAATGGAGGGAAGGGCATATGCAATATCACGTTTACCAAAGGAAGTCAGCGTCCTTGGTATGTCAAGCATAATGAAGTCAGATTTTCTTAATGAGTATGCACTATGTGAGATACTAATAAGGGAAGAGAGACAGCTTGGCAATTTCTGCAGGAGCAGTTTAAGAGTCCATAGCCCAGCATGGAGCAGGCGTCTAGTAGCAAGGGATGTCCAACCAACAGTTGCATATAAGTCACAGTGGTGCGAACGGTAAGGGGAGTTGGTAATGAACCGTAACGCACGGTGATAAAGGATGTCTAGTTTACTTAGATTTGCAAGAGTGGTGGAGGAATAGATTACATCGCCATAGTCGAGTAGGGGGAGAAAAGTGGCCTGTACAAGCTTGTTTCGAGTTTCAAGGGGAAAAGGGTCTATTTCTGTAGAAGAAACCTAACCTTGCTTTTAACCTTCTAGAGACATCTCGACATGGTCACTGAAAGATAATTTATTATCGATCCAGATACCTAGATATTTAAATTTGGTTACAACTTCCAGAGGCTCGTTTAGCGTGGTGACAATGAAGTCTTGGGCAAGGGTATTGGGGGGGCCTGAGACAGCACTGCGGGAAAATATCATCGCTTTAGTCTTCTTAGCATTGAGCAGAAGCTTTGCCTTTATTAGATTATGCTCAAGTTGTGCGAAGTCTGCTTGAAGCACTCCCTTGATGTCGGATAACGATGAGCCAGAAGTATACAACACAGTATCATCTGCAAAAAAGTGCAGATTGGACGTAGATATGTTAGCATCTAAGTCATTAATGTACAGAGAAAACAAGATAAGGCCTAAGATGGATCCTTTGGGGACTCCTCTTGCAACTGGCAAGGCAGCAGAAAAAAAGCCTTCTGCCTTTACTTTTTGGAATCTTCCAGTTAGGTAGCTAGAGAACCACTGGGTGGTATGGTATGTGGCAGCCAACTCTGCAAGGCAATTGACTAATAGTTTGTGATCAACAGTATCAAAAGCTTTACTGAGGTCCAAAAAGACTGCACCAGTTACCTTCTTAGCATCTATAGCAGAGATCCAATCATTGGTTACTTTTGCTAGTGCAGTGATTGTGCTATGATTAGCCCGGAAGCCAGTTTGAGCTAGGTTAATGAGAGAAAGTTTCCAAGTGAGATTTTAACTGAATATGGATCAGTTTTTCGAGAACTTTAGAAAGGATAGGCAATATGGAGACAGGCCTATAGTTGTTTACATCGCATGGATCACCAGATTTAAATAGAGGAAGGATATGTGCTGATTTCCAGCAGGACGGCACAGTAGCAGATGTAATAGAAAGATTGAAGATGTGGAGAATTGGGGCAGTGAGATGGGCGTAGCCTGACCTTAGGAAAAAGGGTTCCAAGCCATCGTCCCCTGCACTTTTTTCGGTGTCTAAGTTAAGAAGATAATCTTCTACTTCTTTATAAGTTATCTTGCGCAGTTGGAAGGGGCTGGGTGCAGGACTAGATGTGGCGGGAGGGGTATGCTGGCTCACCGCAGCACCAGCATAAGGTGGCGAGTCAAAAGCTAATCCAGCTGTGGCAAAGTGGGAGTTAAGTTCCTCCAGGATTAGGGACTTGTTTTCCACAATCTTGCCACTTGCAACTATCTTTGTTGGGACAGAGGGGGCCATGGGCCGATCCTTCTATAGCTTTGATAGTCTTCCATTATTTTATGAGGGTTACTTTAGCTTGTTAGAGTAGAAATATAATAGTTAGCTTTAGCAGAGCGAAGTTTTTTCACACAGTTATTCCTGGCTGTTCTGAAGGCCTACCAATCCAAAGATTCTTTGGAATGTCTAGCTTTAGCCCAGAGCTTATCTCAAGCTATAAGGCTGCCTTGAGATCCGAGGTGAACCAGGGGTTGGAATTGTTCCTACCTTACTTTGATGAAAGGGGCATGCTTATTTATTATTGTAGTGAGTTTGTCATTAAGGATGCAAGCTGCCTTGTTGACATCTTTGGCTAGGTAAAGATCTTGCCATCTGATCATGCTCAGGTCAGACAGGAAGTTTACTGCACTGAATTTGCAAAACGATCTTTTTGTTATAAAGATGGGTTGAGGCCGGGACTTAATTTGAGATCTTATGCAAGCAACAATTCCATAATCGCTCATGTCGCTGTGAAACACTGCCAAATGAGATATTTTGTGTGGATGGGCGGTTAGTACCACATCTAGAATGGAACTGTTGGCAGTATTTAGAGTGTTGTTCCTAGTAGGTTCACTGACTAATTGCCCAAGACCTAGCTCGTCACAAAGGGATTTGAGGCCGTGTGATTTAGGTGACAACCAGTCCATATTTAGAGCTCCTAGAAATATTGTTTCAGTTTTGCATCTCTGAACAAGGTTTCAAAAGATTAAGGACTTCATCACCACCAGGCGGGGTCTATAACCACCTAGGATAGTGATACATTCGAGGAGGGAGATGAAGGCTCTCTGAAACTAACTCAAATTCCTTGGCTAGAGATTTGCAACTAATATTGGTGACCAAGTACTTAGATTTGACGAGATAACCACACCCCTCTAGACTCTCTATCTGCTCTAAATAAATTGTAGCCCTGCAGTGATATTTATTGATCAGTGTTCATCTTTTTAACTATGACTCAGTAATTATGATAAGGTCTGGTTAACGTGTACAGCCAGGCTTGCAACTATACAAGTTTTTAGGTAGGCTTAAAATGTTGACCATCATCATTTTGAGACCTGTAGCCTCAACAAAATCGATAGGCGAGGTAAGTTGTGGGGGCTGGGTTGAGCTCCACATTTCTGAGCAGAGAAAGAAGCAAAGTATAACTTTCTTAAGGAGCTTATAAGAATGGAGACTGCTTTTTATTTCTTACGGCAACCCATACTCGTGCTACTTTGTAAGCGGCACCACTGTAATGATAGTTGATCGTGATCAATGTAAGTGTAGGTAGACATAGGTGAGGACAGTAGCAAGGGGTGTAGGCTAACCGGGGGGAATAGGCTAAAAGGGGAGAGGAGAATGACATAATGTCTGCATGGTAGACTGTTATAACATTAGGTATTGATAAGGTACATTGGAGAACTGAATTGCATTGAGGTACTTTGAATTGCACTGTATTGCTGAAAACTCTGCACCTTAGGAGCAATAAAAACACAATAAGGAGAGCCATGGTCCCAGATTGAGTGGTCTCGTGATTTGTATTAGTGCAATATTTTCTAGGCAAGAAATTTGCCCACCTAGGTACTCACTTAAAACCTAGATGAGAAAATACAGCAGAAAGGGGAACAAGGAGAACAGGAGCAGCTTAGTTAGTGGCCATCCACCCTTCAGACTCAAGCCCTCTTGTAGCAGCACCGGGAAAGAAGTAGAATGATAATGCAGGCCATATTGCCCATGAATGAATACAGTGATTTATGTAGAAGACCAAGAATCCCTCTAGTGGCAGGTCTGTATAACCTGCTAATGGAAAACTAGCCACTTGGTGGTGGGGGGGACAAAAGGGTAGTTAGACTTATTGGCACCAAGGCAGAGTGCTTGGATGGGGGGCTGCAGGAAGAGCAGTCAGACAGAAAAGGTGTAAGCACTTTAAAACAGTAGTAGAAATTACAATCCAGCTAATACAGTTGAAAAACTCCTAATAACACAGCTGAAATGTGCTTAGTTCTACTGAAAATCTAACAAAGTGCCAGGTGTCTATAGCAGGGGAAAACTCCTGGCAAATCAGAGTGGGTTTGCTGGAAGCACCCATATTCCGATTGGCTGCACTGTCCCACCTTCCAAGGAGCTGCAGGCGGGTGTCCTGGTCTTGGTCGGTGGCTGGCTGGGTGCCGGCCGACCGTGGGTGAGCTGAAGCAGCCCTGTTCAGGGGCAAGCAGCTTCCAAGGAGCTGCAGGCGTGGTGTCCTGGTCTTGGTCGGTGGCTGGCTGGGTGCCGGCCGACCGTGGGTGAGCTGAAGCAGCCCTGTTCAGGGGCAAGCAGCTTCCAAGGAGCTGCAGGCGGGTGTCCTGGTCTTGGTCGGTGGCTGGCTGGGTGCCGGCTGACCATGGGTGAGCTGAAGCAGCCCTGTTCAGGGGCAAGCAGCTTCCAAGGAGCTGCAGGCGGGTGTCCTGGTCTTGGTCGGTGGCTGGCTGGGTGCCGGCTGACCGTGGGTGAGCTGAAGCAGCCCTTATTAGGCTCCCCTATCCGGACCCTATTACTATCATCAGTCCTCTTGCCACCCCTCCTAGTTTAAATCCACCTTAGTTGCTATATACTCTTCTATTCCACTCCGCTCAAGTGTAGCCTGTCTCCTGCGTGTAAGTCACTATTATCCCAGATCGTACCCCAATCTGTCACTAAACAGCTTAATTTGCTTCAAGGTCAGTTGGCATTCATCTGTATCCCCCTCCTCTGGGTTATGCCTGAAAATAGGCAGGATTTGTCTAGTGTACTTACTCGGTCAACAAAAACTAAATAAATAAACCATAATTCTTGGTGTGGCACCAGTCAATCAGCCACTCATTGAACTTCTCTATCCTTCCCTTCCTCCCTGGTACCGGAAGTACCTCTGAGAATACCACCGGCTGCCCAACCACCTCACACTAGAAACACAGAAGTTGATGGCAGATAAGGACCTCAAGGCCCATCCAGTCTGCCCATTTCTTTTTCTACCTTATAAATGTGCCATCGGCCTTTGCTCTGTCAGTGGCCTATCTATTCATACGCATCTGTATTGCTCCCTTATGCCTATCCCATGCCTGTTTGAGGCCCTGCACTGTATTCATAGCCACCACTTCCTGAGGTAGACCATTCCATGCATCCACCACCCTTTCTGTGAAAAAGAATTTCCTCACATTCCCCCTTAATCGGCCTCCCTCTAATCTCATGCTGTGTCCTCTTGTCCTATTTTTTTTTATATTTAAACATGCTAGACTCTTTCATCTTGTTAATGCCCTTAAGGTGTTTCAATGTTTCGATACACTGCCTGCCCAACTCCTCAAATCTCCCTTTCACCACCTCTACAATCTCCCCCACCAATTCAATTCAATTCGTATTTATTTATAAAGCGCCTTTCAAAATCAAGGCGCTGTACATAATAATAAAACAGAAATCAACATTAAACAAACTATAAAGGAAAAGCCAAGTTAAAAAGATAAGTTTTTAAAGCAACTTTAAAACTATCAACGGTCGGGCATTCTCTCAACCAATGAGGTAGGAATTCCACAGGGTGAGAGCTGAATAGGCAAGCACGAATCCTGATAACTCAAGCGAACCCTGGGAATCTCTAGCAATCCCTCACTAGCGGAGGCGGAGGGGTGGAGCGGCAGTAGGGAATCAGAAGATCTTTCAGGTAACCCGGTCCCTGATCGTGGGGTCTTTAAAGGTTAGTAAACCAACCTTAGTATGATATTATCAACGCACAGGCAGCGTGTGTGCAGTTCACAAGCAGGCATAATATGACTGGTTCTTGGAGTCCCAGTCAAAGCCTGGCTGCAGCATTCTGCACTAGCTGCAGGCGGATATCAATCCCGGGAGCCCTAGGTATAGGGAATTACAGTAGTCCAAGCGGGTTGTAACAAAGGCATGAACCAAGGTCGGAAGGTCCTCCTGGGGAATCAGATGTTTCACCAGGCGATATTCCTCAGATGATAAAGAGGTTTTGACAACAGCTGACACCTGAGATTTCAGGGTCAGACCATCGCCAAAAATAACGCCCAGATTTCTCTCGTGGACCCGTCGAGACAGAGAGGGCACCCCACCACGTGATAAGCCTGATGGATGTGCCGCACTTAAACCCTCCCAGGATGACCTGGCCCACAACCAATACCTCGGTCTTATCCGGATTAAGCTTCAACCAACTCGAACTCATCCAAATTCTGATTTCATCCAGACAGTTGTTAAGTACAGAGAGTGCATCAATCTGATCGGGGAGAAAGGATAAATACAGCAGAGTATCATCTGCATAGCAGTGAAAACTCAAGCTGTATCTCCTGATGATTTCTCCTAATGGCAGCATATACACTGCAAACAACACGGGAGCTAAGATGGAACCCTGTGGTACCCCACATGGTAGGGAGAAGGTGTCAGAGGAATAAATTCCGGTAACGACTCTCTGAGACCTACCAGTGAGGTAAGAACGGAACCATTCATGGACTGTACCAGACAGTCCACAAAAAACCCGCAGCCGCTCCAATAGCACCTCATGGTCTACAGTGTCAAATGCAGCAGAAAGATCAAGAAGGACCAGAATGGTATAAGCCTTTCGATCTCTGGCCATTAGGAGGTCGCTCAATACCCGAACAAGGGCAGTCTCAGTACTATGCCTTTTCCTGAAGCCAGATTGGAGAGTATCATAGACATTATGAGAGGTGAGATATTCATCCAATTGCAGTGCAACTGCTTTTCCAATAACCTTACCAACAAATGGCAGGTTAGAGATGGGCGGTAGTTAGCTAGACAGTCTGGGTCCAGGAGGATTTTAAGGAGTGGATGGACAACTGCCTCCTTGAGGGATTAGGAAAACCCTCCTCCTAGGATTTCCAGACAATGTCAGCAAGGATTGGGTAGATGACTTCACACAACCTACTAACAGAGGTGTAGGACCCGGATCCAAACTACAACTAGTTGGACGCATTGATTGGATGATCTTCACAATGTCTACGAATTCCGGGTGGTGAAACTCCAACCAGATAGGCCTAGGATTAAGTACAACCGGTTGGCCACCGTGACCCCCCAAAGGAGAGGTCGGACCGATGCCGGACCTGATGTCAGCAACCTTATCTGCAAAGAAGCGAGCGAACTCCTCACATCTAAGTTGAGAAAAAGCTTCTCTAGGCTGAAGACAGACTGGATTGCACAGCCTGTCCACAGTCCGGAAAAGCTGAACCGGTCGATTCTCTGCAGCAGAAATCTCTCTGACAGGAATTCTGCCTTCTCTGAGTGATTTCTGATTGGTAGCCATCATAATGGGCTAACAATCTAAGCCTGTCGACATCAAGACCCGATTTCCGCCAGGCTCTCTCCAGCCTTCGGCCTACTCGCCTTAATTCCTTCAAGGAGCCATCGAACCATGGACTCCTTGGACGGATAGTGAGAGGCCGAACACGAACAGGAGCAATTTTGTCCAGTGCATCTCCCACAGCCTTATTATAGGCAAGTACAAGATCATCTGGACTCATGCATTCACCCGACAAACTCGATAGGTCCAGCACCGCCGTAAGGTCACTGGGGCCAACACCCCTTAAAGGGCGGTATTGGACCATCTCCGTAGGGGCAGACCTATTAGAGGGGCCCTGAAACTGAACCTTATGGTGTAATGGTCCGACCAACTGACTGGTTCCACCCCCAAATCAGTGATCTCCATACCCAAGAGGAAGACCAGATCTAGTGAATGACCTCCAATATGGGTAGAGGTGGTAACAACCTGTGTCAGGCCCAGTGCACTCATCAACTGGAGGAGACTTTCACCAAAATGAGAGAGTTCATCGTCGACCCAAACGTTGAAGTCGCCCAGAAGTATTAATCTGGGAAACCTCAGCATAAGGTCGACAATGAAGTCTGCAATCTCCTGTAGGAATTCGCCACCGTCACCTGGTGGACGGTAGACGAGGAGAATCCCACAACCTGCACCCTCGCCCAGGATATATTCAAAAGATCTGGTGTTCCCCAATGGAACATCCACAAGGCCAATTCAGATTTAAACATAATGGCCACCTCCGCCCTACGATCCTGCCTCTTGACGGTGTATTACCGAGAACCCGGCTGGAGTTGCCAAGGCCAGTATAGGGCCAAGCATTTCTCATCCAGCCAAGTCTCGTAATGCAGTCAGATCAGCTGACCCAACAAGATCAGCTACAATAGCGGCTTGTTTTTTAGAGATCTGGCATTGCACAACACCGCCAAGGCAGGATGAGATGTCGGGAAGACTCGTGCCTGTCCCATATTTCGGACTCTGGTATGGGGACAAGATAGGAGCAACCTCTATCTTGACCCCATTTTGCCTCCAGGACGCCTTCTGGACCCTAAAACCCCAATCCGCCCTCCCTCTCCTGTCCCCTCAAGGCCCAGCTTCCACCTTATCTCGCCTCTTCAGAATGCCCAATGCCCGACACCTAAAATAGGTGTCGGATGATAAAGGGCACTCAAAAGGGCTAAGTTCCTAGAGCCTAGTGGGGAATAATGCCCAACTGTCATTATTAAACAAATCACTAAAATAAACCTAACAATGAACCTAAAAGTATCACAATTATAAACGCACTCTCCCACTCTCTCACAGAGGAAGGAGAGCAAACCAAATAAACAAACATAAACCAATAATAAATCAAAATAACCAAACAATAAAATAAAATAAAATACAATAATTTAAAACGTAGTAAAATAACTTATTAAATATTAAACAAATTTGAATTTTAAACAATTTTATATCTTAAAATAATGCAGCACCTCTCACATGCAGAAAATACTAAAATATTAAATAAACCCCAACACCACCTCTCACATGGCAGGAAGTCAAATTCAAATTTGTAATAATAAATAACCATCACTCTCACTACCTACAGTCCAAAGACTAAAACAATATTCTAGTGTTCCATCAATAACGCCCAAACGAATCAGAAAAGTCTTTACGAAAAGTTCAGAAATTCAAAAAAGAGAAATCCAGAAATCTTCCAGCGACTGCTCCTCAGATGCCAGTAATTAATTATCAAACCAATAAAATACAGTCAGGAGATATGTTCCTATAGGGAGTATTGCCCCAACTTGGACAGCAGCCAACAGCTAAAGTTGTCTCTGCAGGTCAGCACTACAGCTGACCCCAAGGCACCTAGAAGAGGCCCTGGTCTCCCCAGCTCCCTGGGAGGCACCCGAGGCTACTCCTGCCTGGCTGGAGACCCAGGTAGGCAACACACCCTACAAATTAAAACCAACTCCTGTGATAGCAGAAAAACCCTGTACCACCATATATTAGGAGAAAATTGCAGGGTCCTTAGAAAGCTTGATCCTCAGGGATATAATGGATCTCTGAGCACGGTTCGGATATTCCAGAGTTAAATCAGTTCACAGACTGTGATTCCAAGTAGCAAAAATCATCCAAATGATGCAGGAGCTTCTCAGTCTATCACAGCACGACATAAAATGTAGACAAAGCAGTCACCAGGCTCACTAGGTGGGGGAACAATACAAAGGCAAAAACCCCACGACCCAAAAAATAATGTGAACAATACAGCCTCACCAGGTAAGCCCCGATTCAATAATCCGGCATCCAGGTCTCAGCAAATCAAGGAGGTAGGCAAAAAGAACGCGAGGAACACAAACCACACTCAAAGCGGAGCCAAAACTCCGGCCGGCGCAGCTCAACCGCCGCAACTCCAATAGGTCCTCCAGAAGAGCCCACATTCAATTCCAGCAAAAAGGCCCACGTCCAGTGCCAGCAATCGAGAGAGTCAGAGCCCGACCGAGAACCCAGCCCAGCCCACCGACAAACACTCACCCAGAGTCTCTGTCATGAAACAGCAGCCGCGTCGCCCACACAGACTGACGAAACGCCGCGGCTGATCGACGATCAGTAAAATCAAATAAACTAAACCCAAATATGCGAGGGCCGAACAGTAAAGGCACCAAAAGGCAGTCAGAGACCAAGTCATTTGTACCCATGTGCAATACTATGTGGGGTTTCTTCCTCCCCTTCGATGCGTATTTGAGTAGAGCCTGCCCTGCTTTTCCTGTGGTCAACTCAGGACTTGCTTTAACCCAGATATGGCTGTGCCTTCCCCCTTCATCCCCATCTGACCCCTTTCAGTATAGAACCCCTGTTCATGTCTCTTACCACCTTTCCTCCCATTTACCCTTTCCTCATCTCCATGATTCATAATGCTCTGCCCATTACAATATCCAGCTGCACCCTCTGTCTCTCTTGCAACTGCCCTGCCTGTTTCTGCCCCACTCACTGCCTCTGCCCTGCTCCTCCCGTCCTCCCTAATCACCCTACCAGCATGACCTCTGTCTACTGGGATTTCCCTATCAGTCCCCCCCCCCACTGCTGCTATTCTTTGACCCCTCCCCAACCCCCTCCATTGCCGATTCTGAGCACCTATTACGTACAACCCCTATAGTGGTGCCCCTCTCATCCTTCTCCCTGCCCTACGTCTTCTCTCCCTGGATATGCATCAAATGGAAAAATGGTTAGTTAGCTCGGGCCTACTTCTTAATACAAAAAAGACACAATGTATGGTCTTTAAAGGTGGATGTGTTAAGAAAAGAAGACCCAAACTACTAATCAAACTGGGTGAAAACACTTGGATTGAAAATGTCACCAGTTATAGGTATCTAGGTGTACAAGTGGACCTGGTCTTCACCAACCATCCTCATAGAATCATAAACACATAGATACATAGACAGTGTCGGCAGATAAGGGCCTATGGCCCACCCAGTCTGCCCATTTGAGCTTGTAAGTTCAGTTTGTTTTCCTAGAAGTCTATTTCCCCTTACCCCTGACCTCTAGAATTCCTTTATGTCTATCCCATGCATTCTTAAATCCCGTGATTGTTTCTTGTGCCCCCACCACTTCCTCTGGCAGGGTGTTCCACTTGTCCAACCCGCTCTGTGAAGAAATTCTTTCTCATGTTTCCTCTGAATCGCCCTCCCTCCAACTTCATCCCATGCCTCTAGTCCTAGAACATCTTTTCACTTAAAAATAGTGTTTTCCTGAACCCTGTTTCTCCCTGTAAGATACTTGTATGTCTCTATCATATCCCCTCTCCTCCTCCCTCCAGGGAGTACATGTTCAGTTCCTTCAACCTGTCTTCATAGGGACTTGTGATGCAATCCATGCACCATCTTTGTTGCCCTCCTCTGAACCTTCTCTACCCTGTCTATGTCCTCACGTAGGTATGGTCTCCAGAACTGTATACTGTACTCCAGGTGGGGCCTCACTAGTGTCTTGTATAGTGGAATTATGACTTCCTTTCCTGCTGGTGATGCCCCTGCCTATACATCCCAGCATCCTATTTGCTTTTACCTGATGCCTTGCCACACTGTTTCCTTACCTTGAGGTCATCAGAGATGACAACCGAAGATCCCTTTCCTGCTTGGTGCATGCTATATCCCTCACCTCCAACTGATATATTGTGCCAGGGTTTTGTGCCCCATATGCATTATCTTGCACTTCTTTGCATTGAATTTCAACTGCCAAACCCTTGACCATTCTTCAAGTTTCTGCAGGTCCCTTCTCATTCTGTCTACACCCTCTGGTGTGTCTACTCTGTTACAGAGCTTTGTGTCATCAGCTAACAGTGAAATTCTGCCTTCTAGATCCTGTGCAATGTCACTGATGAAGATGTTGAATAGAACGGTCCCAGCACTGATCCTGTGGTACCCCACTGGTCACTCTTCCCTCTGTGGAGTGACAGCCATTTACCACCACCCTCTGGGTCCTGCCACCCAGCCAGTTACCTACCCACCACACTACTGTCCTGCCCACACCATATTCCCCAGTTTGTGTAATAGTCTTCTATGTGGCACAGTGTCAAAGGCCTTGCTGAAGTCCAGATAGGCCATATCCACTGCCCTCCCTGATCCACCTCCCTAGTCACCCAGTCAAAATTCAATGAGGTTGGTCTGACATGACCTCCCCTGGTGAAACCATGCTGCCTTGGGTCCTGTAGTCCATTGACAACCAGATGTTCCACCAATCTCTCCTTCAGTAGTGCTTCCATGATCTTTCCACTACCGAGGTGAGGCTGACTGGTCTGTAGTTCCCTGCTTCCTCTTGTTCCCACTTTGTATAAGGGGACTACATCTGCTGTCCTCCAGTCTTTGGGTACCTCTGTTTCCAGTGATTGGCTAAACAGGATGGCCAGAGGTTCAGCCACCACCTCTCTTAGTTCTTTAAGGACCCTGGGTGCACCCCATCTGGCCCCATTGCTTTGTCAACTCTTATTACTTCCAGTTCCTTCAGGACCCTTTTCTGTAAAGGGACTTGTGTCCATTTCTGCACCATTCTCACCCTTGTACTCCCTTCAGACCCATTACCCCTCTTCCTCAGTAAAGACTGAGCAGAAATACCTGTTCAATATGTCAGCTTTACTGTTGTCATCCTCCACGTTAATTCCCATCCTCCCCTTCAGTCTCACTATCCCTCCTTTGTCTTTCTTTTTTCACTTATGTACCTGTAAAAGGATTTGTCCCTCTAACCACTGATTGCAATGTGTTCTTCTGTCTGAGCTTTGGCTTCCCTTACTGACTTCCCTGCCTCCCTTTGTTTCTCCTGGTACTCTCCTATCCCCTTCTGCCTGTGTCTTTTTGTATTGCCTGAATGCAATCTTTTTGGCTTTCACTTTCTTTTGCTACCTCTTTGGAAAACCATAATGGTCTCCTTCCTTTTCCTCTTGCTAACCTGCTTAATGCATAATTCTGTTGTTCTTATAATCCCCATTTAAATACTGCCCACTGTTCCTCAACCCCTGATTCCTGTCCCATTCCCTTAATGCCTCTTTTAAGTACCTCCCCATTTTCCCAAAGTCTGCCCCTAAAATCCAGGATCGTGTTTTTGTGTGGTTTGGTTCTGCTCTTTCTGTGATTTCAAACCACAATGACTGGTGGTCACTGTTACCCAGGTGCTCCCCACTGTTACTCCCATCACACTGTCCCTGTTTGTGAGCTAAGGTCCAGTATTGCCTTCTGCCGAGTTGGTTCCATGACCAGTTGCTTGAGGAAGGCACCCTGAAGGAGTCCAGGATAAATCTGCTCCTAGTTGATGCTGCTGCTGGGATGCTCCAGTCCACGCCTGGAATATTGAAGTCTCCAACCAGTACTACTCACCCTTGTCTGCCATCCTTTGGATGGCTAGCATCAGCTCCCTATCTGTTTCTTCCTCTTGGGCTGGTGGTCTATAGACCACACCTGTGCGGATGGCTGGCCCCATTTTCCTTTCCAGCTTTACCCACAGTATCTCTCCCCATTTTGTTCCTCCTGGATCTCTGTGGCCCTTATGTCATTTTCACATACAGTGCCACCTCCTCCCTTCCTGCCTGCTCTGTCTCTTCTGAATATGTTGTAGCCAGGTATGGCCATCTCCCAGTCATGGTTATTATTATACCAGGTTTCAGTGATGGCCACAATGTCCAGGTCTGACTGTACCATGACAGCCTCAGATCTTCCATCTTGTTGCTAAGGCTCCTGGCATTTGCACATATGGCTTTCCATGATTTGACCTCCTAGACTGCTTCATTGTTCTACTCCAGCCCCTTCCTTGGTTGTCATTTATCCCTGGTTCTCCTTGCTGTCTGCCCTTCTGCTGAATTTTGCCCCTTTTCTGCTTATCCACCTTTTGGACACTAATCTTCATCTTTTGCACACTGCTTTGCAGAGATAGCCACTCCTCTGGTTCACTGGTTCCACTGCTAGCTGTAGGGGGTGAGCAAGTAGGTACCCTCCTTGCTGGCCTGCCACCCCCCTTTGCTAGTTTAAATGCTTGTCAATGTAGCATTTAAACTTATCATTGAGTGCTTGAATTCCCCTCCAGGATGGATGCAGGCCGTCAGGCTTGAACAAACCTCCATCCTCCAGGTGGGTCCCCAGTCACCAATGAATCCAAACCTTCCTCACAGCACCAGTTCTTCAACCATGAGTTAAAGTTCCTAATGCATGCACTCTATGCTCTCCCTTGCCTCTCACAGGTAGTACTTTGAGAAAGTGACAGAAGTGGCTACTTGCTTGAGACCCTTCCCCAGTTTTCTAAACTCTTCCTGAACTTCCTTTGGCTCCCCATTTGCCAAGTCATTAGTACCTAGGTGGATAATGACATCCAGCTCACCCTCCCGTCTTGCCTTCCCAGTGATCCCCAGTATCTTCCTTCTATCTCTCCATCTTGGTGCTTCCCAATGCACTTAGTGACCATTCACCCGTCCTTTGCTCCTGGTCCTGTAAGGCCCTGAAGACTCCTCCTAAAATAATTCTCCACTGCAAGCTTAGACCTGGCAAACTCAAACAACTGAGATTTCACCTTAGGACCAGGGACTGGATACCCCTGACAAATATCTTTGTATCTTTGACCCGGATTGTGCCCTTGACCTTTTCATCCTCACGTTTAATGCAGCCTACGACAAATTTGCCCCCCTGACAAAAAGGATGGTAAAAGGCAACACTGTCCCTTGGCTCTCTGACCATCTCCTAGATCTAATGCACCATTGTGACTCCCAATGGCATCTAACCATTGAGACTGGCCAGCCAGCTGATAGGTAGCATTACTAGGAGGCCCAGAACAAGTGCAAGTGGGCCATTTGCAGACCCAAAGCTGTGTACTATAAAGCATCCCCAACATCCACTTTGTGTTCTGGCTGTAAATATTGGAACACCATCAAGGTAATTTGTGGTAAGACCCCCTACTCTCCCCTGCGCAAACTGACATAGATGGCAACCTCATCACAGATTCCACACTAATTGCCAACGTCTTTAACTCCTCCATCTCCAACCTCAGCAACATCTTCCCATCCAACTTCTTCTATCCCCCCAGTCTCCACCCCTCCCACCTCCCCCCTCCTCTTTTTCTCCTAAAAAACATTGCCCCCTAGGAGGTCAAACCCTATCTCCTAAAAGCTCTCAATGGCTCCCAGCTATAGTAGTGATTCCTTGGATCTGAGACTTTTTCACCTTGTGCTACGGGACATCTTAAGCCCCCTAACATACATTCTCAACCGTTCCCTCTGCCTCGGCAAATTCCCCACTTGCTGGAAAATGGCTGTCATTACCTGTATCTTCAACAGCGGCGACCGCACTGTTACCAACAATTATCACCCCAACTCCATACTTCCCCCCCAAGGTGTTGGAGTGCATCATCTCTGATCAACTCACCAACCACCTCACTACGTATGACCTCCCCTGTAAACAACAGCATGGCTTCTGTAAGGAACATAGCAGTACTATGGCCCTCCTTAAGTTTACCTTCCATATCCACTCTGCCTTAGACAGAGGCCACCTCAGTGGCGCCATTTTCATGGATCTGTCTAAGGCTTTTTACACTGTTAACCATGCCCTCCTACTGTCCACTCTCTCCATACTTGGTCTTTCTCAGGACGCACTAAACTGGTTTGCAGATTATCTCACTGGCAGGACCCAGATGGTCAAAATGGGCACCACCCTGTCCACCAGCCTCCCAGTTCAGGCTAGTGTTCCCCAGGGTTTTATCTTTGGCCCTCTGCTTTTTAGCCTTTAGCTGAACTCTCTCCCCTCGACCTGCTCTGGCAACTTACTTTTCTATGCAGATGACGCTGTCCAGCCCCAACCCTAATATACTCCACCAGTAGCTCCAAACTTCCTTCTCTGAGGCAGAAAAATGGTCATGTTTTTTGTGCACCCTCAGCGCACCCTTAAAAATGCATGTCCCCAAATAATTAATGCCAACCAGTCTCCCCTCGAACAAGTGGAGTCCTTTAAGTATCTGGGCATCACCCTTGACCCCGCTCTCAACTTCCATCAGCACATCCACCTCCTGCTCACTGCACTAACACCAGAATCGGCCTATTAAACATAGAAACGTAAAATCTGATGGCAGATAAGGACTGCTTGGCCCACCCAGTCTGTCCATTTCCCTACCTAATGGATAAGCTGCAGATCCTAGTTAACCAGCAGCCTACTTCTTCCTACCCCCACCCCCAGAATTGCCTTATGACTGTCCCATGCATGCTTGAATTCCACCACTGTTTTTGACTCCACAACTGCCTCCAGAAGGCCGTTCCATGCATCCACTATCCGCTCTGTGAAAAAATAATTCCTTACATTACCTCTGAGCTGCCCCCCTCTATCTTAAAATTCTGCCCCCTTGTTCTTGCACACATCACAAGAAGGTCAAAAAAGAACTTTAATATTTCAGGATATCTCCATGATCTGTGCCACACCACACATTGGCAAGAATTCTATCTCACAGCTTCAATAGAGACAGCTCTTCAGATCCTAAGTGATATTATCACAAGTGCCCTCAATATACATGCACCCCTCACCAGTGTCAGAACCAAACTCAAATCTTGTCGCTGGTTCTCTGCTGACCTTAATCCGCACTGCTTGCCAGAGATAAACTCTGGAAAAGGGCAAGAAAGACAAAGGATCCAAATGACTGGCTTCAATTCAGAAAAGCCAGAAACTCCTGCACAAAACAAGTAAGAAATGCCAAGGCTGCCTTCTACACAGCTGAATTGGATGCCTCCTATCATAACCCTTCCAGATTCTGGGGTACCATAAAGGGGATCCTAGGTCAAACTTCTACCCCTGTCTTACCACCCAAAGTGCACCTAAATAGTATTGAAATCACAGACAAGCAAGAAATCTTAAATGCCTTCAACGATCACTTCACTACAGCTGGCCTAGCTTTCGACTCCTCACCTGCAAACCTAATGAGATCATCACTAAACATACAATCTACTGAGGGATAAAAGGTTGCTTCCACATTCTCCTTCAAATCAATACTTTTAAAAGAAGTAGAAGACCTTCTATTCCAACTAGATACAACTAAAAGCGCAGGTGCAGACTCCCTGGATCCCTACTTTCTAAAAGTAGCACTGCACTTAGCTGCCCCCTCACCCACCTCTTCAATCTGTCCCTAGCCACTGGTTCTATCCTCAATATGGAAGACAGCTCAAGTGTTTCCACTACTTAAGGCAGGTGATCCCATGGACCTCAACAACTATAGGCCCATTTCCATCTTACCAGTATTGTCCAAGATGCTTGAAAAGCTAGTAAACTTTCAGTTAAGTGCCTACCTTGATACCAACAATCTCCTTAACCCAGCTCAATCTGGGTTTAGATCTATGCATAGCACCATCTCTGCCTTAGCAAAAGTTACAAATGACTGGCAGACTGCCTTAGACAAAAAGAATAACACCTGTGCTGTGTTTCTGGATCTAAGCAAAGCCTTTGACACTGTGGACCATGAACTACTAATCTCCTCTCTGAACTCCATAGGCCTTGATTCACTCTCTCTTAAATGGTTCAGATGCTATCTCTCCGGAAGATTACAACTTTTAATAAATGAAGGTGACCTATCTACCTCTAAACAACTCCTAAGAGGTGTACTGCAAGGCTCCATCCTGGGCCCCATCCTCTTTGCCATTTACATCAACAATATTGACTCCAGTCTCTCACAATCTAATATTCACCTTTTTGCAGATGATACTGTACTATATGTCAGTAATCCCTCACCATCAAAAGCCTGTGAGCTTTTTACAGTCTGAGTTCTCCTCCTACAGCACAACTTATTAGAAAAGAAATTACTACTAAATGCCAAGAAAACGAAAGCTATGTTCTTTGCCACCAAGAATTGCTCTTCCACTGTCCCATCACTCACCCTCCCACAATTATCTACCATCCTTTGAAACCTGGAATATGTGGACAAATTCAAATATCTTGAGTCTGGATTGACAATAAACTTGAATACACTAGCCACATTGAAGAGCTTCTGAAAAGCTTAGACAAAGACTTGGCCTATTCTATAGGATCAAACACTACCTGACCAGAGATTCCAAACAAAGGCTAATCCTGGCATCATTCCTATCCCTCATTGACTATGCTGACTTCCTCTATGGCCACTGCTCCCTCTCCCATTTAAATAAATTAGACACCTTGTATCATAGAGCTATTAGATTCATTACAGATCTTTCCTCCAGCACCCATCATTGCTCTCTCTACAATGCAGTCAGTTGGACATCCCTGCAACACAGAAGAAACAAAAATGCTGCTGTCTGGATCTACAAAGCTCTGACAAACAAACTCCCTTCCTACATCTCAGACTGTTTCAACCGGATCACATCCAGGCTTTACACCCTAAGGATCAATAAACTCATCATGCTGAAGATTCCTATCACCTGCACCCGTATGGAAGGGCTGCAATCAGCTATTCCTAGCACTTATCTGGAATTCTCTTCAAAAGACCTTGAAATTGGATACCCTCATTCCTTTAACATCTTTCAAAAACTGTACACTAGTCTATTCCCAGAATCATGCAACTCACTTCCATAAGGCCTAGTCCTCCCACACCCCCTCCTTCCCCCTTTTTTATGCTACCCCCTATTTCTCTATCGTTCTTCTAGCTTGTTCTCCAACCAACTTCATACAAAAATGCCCACCCAAGTCCAACTATCCGAGCTTTATCCCTACTATACTGTTTGTTTCTTTCCTTCTAATATGATTTAGGTTTATTGTCATTTTGCCTTGTATATATGTAAATATTTGTATATCTGTCTCATTCATAAATCATTGTATTTGTGTTTATTCAGTACCATGTTTTTTGTGTAAAATTTGTAACCTTATATTGTATGACCACTCAGGTCCATCTTGTAAATGAGCTATGCTCAATGATGTTCGCCTGAATAAATAAAGATTTTGATTGATTGATTGATCTTTTCTGAAAGATGCTACCCTCTTGGACTTTGTTGATTCCCTTAAGGTACTTGAAAGTTTCTATCATGTCCACTCTCTCCCTCCTTTCCTTGAGGCTATACATATTATGCTCCTTAAGTCTCTCTTCATACGTCTTCTGGTGCAGACCCTGCACCATTTTAGTCACCCTCTTCTGGACTGCCTCCATCCTGTTTATGTCTTTTGCAGAGATTGCGTCTCCAGAACTGTATGCAGTACTCCAGATGGAGTCTCACCAGCTGTCTGTACAGAGGGATAACAACTTCCTGTTTTCTACTGGTGATGCCTCTCCCTATGCATCCCAGCATCCCCCCAGCCCTCCTTACTACCCTCTCACATTGCTTGCCCACCTGCAGATCATCTGATATAATTACCCCCAGGTCCCTTTCCATTTTTGTTGTTGTTAGTATCTCACCCCCATTGTCTAATCTTCCCCTGGGTTTTTGTTTCCCAGGTGCATTACCTTGCACTTTTTAGCATTAAATCTAAGCTGCCATACATTTGACTATTCTTCCAACCTTGCCAAGTCCCTTCTCATCCTTTCCACCCCACCCTGTGTATCAACTCTGTTGCAGATCTTTGTGTCGTCTGCAAAGAGACATACTTTTCCTTACAGCCCCTCTGCAATGTCGCTTTTATTTGTGTTCCGTGTGGGTGGGGTGGTGAGGGCGGCCTTTGCCTGGTGGGCCCCCCCCCCCTCCTGTTTGCCACTGCTTGCAAAGTGGAGTCGGGCTGCCCTCCCCTGCCTGCTGAAGCTCCCGCCGGCTGTTTTATTGCAAGAGTTGGTACCCCTGCTGCATAGCAGGAGATTCGTTTGGACTTGGAAGGGCAAAGAAAAGGCTCAACGAGGGACGTTCAAGTAATTTGTGGTCCCTGCAGCTGCCTGGGTTCTATTGTCAGAAAGGAGTGGATGCTGTTCTTTGGGGTTTAAAAACCCGAAATTGACTTGGCGCCATTTTTCAATTTGAACTTACTGCCGTTGCGTCTATTGGTGCTTGCCTGCTGTGACATCACTCTGCCAGTAAAAAGATGAGAGGAGCGCCTAGCGGTGGACTTGTTCGCTTTGTGCTCCATGTGTGTGGGGGTGGTGAGGGCGGCCTTTGCCTGGTGGGGCCCCCCCCCTTCCGTTTGCAGCTGCTCGCAAAGTGGAGTCGAGCTGTCCTCTCCTGCTCACCGAAGCTCTTGCTGACTGTTTAATCGCAAGAGCTGGTACCCCTGCTGCATAGCAGGAGATTCGTTTGCACTTGGCGGGGCAAAGAAAAGGCTCAATGAGGGACGTTCAGGTAATTTGTGGTCCCTGCAGCTGCCTGGGTTCTATCGGCAGAAAGGAGTGGATACTGTTCTTTGGGGGTTTAAAATTTCCCACCCACCCCGTTCCCTCCTCCCCTGAAATGGGCCTAAGCCACTCCTACCTGGGTGTTGTCCTATACTTCCGAGTGGGTGATTGGCTGGTCCTACTGTCTGTCCCTTGAGGGGATGGAACTTGGGGAAGACTAATTCTGTCCTCACATCCCTAGGTGACTGCATATATTATGCTATTATTTTTTTTTCCTCTTCCATACCTACTGTGTGGTCTAAACCTCTGGGGGTACAGATCTTTACAGCAGAACTTTCCTTGGCAGTCAGCTGTGTTCTATAAAGTTTGTATCAACTGTAGTCACTAGCCATTGGGACTTGTGTTTATCTTATTGTCTGCCCTTGTCTCACTGCCTTACTATGGGCTGCTTGCTTGAAAATTGCTGTGTTAGGCAACAATTGTGGAAATAGGCAACCCTGCAGTACTCTGTTCCAGGTGGGTGTGACGGCTGCAGGTCTAATTGTCCTGTTTGCCTGCTTTTCTGTGCCCTCCAGGTAGCCTAGGGGGGTTTCTTTAGCCTTATCTCCTTCAATTCTGCTGGGCCATTGTAGAATATAGGTCTGACTCGGGTGTGGGTGTGCATATAGTACTATGGGGGCCCTAAAGCATTCCAGGAGGAGGTCTGAGCCCGTCCCCGTCTCTAACGCTCTCGCCATATGGCTGCTCATGGTAATGTTCCTCCCTATTATCATTCTGGATTGTGCTCCCATATGGGTCAACTCAGGTTCTCACCAGGACTACTTGATGAGAAGGACTTTACTTTCTCTAACCTAATAGCCAGAGACAGACAGCCTCCCTGGCCCATCTGCTGCCTTAACCTGCAGATCTTCCTGTATCCTGTCAAAGTGGTCAGGCGTATTGGTCACAGGCTGTCCACTAGGGTTGGCACTCCTCCCATTGAGGCATTTCCTCTGGCTTCTATTGGTGACAGTAGTCCTGGCAGGGGATGTGGAGTTGAACCCAGGTCCTCCATGCCAAGCCCTCTCCTTTGCTGTAGGCTAGCAGTCAGGGAATGGGCTGAAAATAGCTCATCTTAATGTCCATAGCCTTCTACCCAACCTGGCTGAACTCCTTGCATGGTTCACCCATTACAAGCCTTACATCCAAGGGATAACCAAATCTTGGCTTAAACCCTCAATCCCAGACTCTGCTTGTGCACTTCCCGGCTTTGACTTCCTCAGGCAGGATCATCCAGGAAGAAAGGAGGGGGTGGTATTCTGGTTTACTACAGAAGCCACCTTAACCTGTCTGTGCTGGCATGCCCTCAGTCAGAGCAGTCTTCCTGTGAGCTACTGCACACTGTACTGCTACTTGGGAATGCAAAGAAACTGCACATTGCATGTACCTATAATCCCCTCATGGGTGGTGTATTGGGCTTATCATCCCTTCTTGAATCTGTTTGTCCCAGGACAGGAAATAATGAGGTAATAATCCTAGGGGATCTCAACTTAAACTGACTTGGAGGCAATGTCAAGCAGTATGAGACTCTGCCAGCAGGCTTCTCAATGTCCCAACTCATTCAGGAGCCCACCAGATGATCGTCCACAAGTGGTAACAGCTCTCTCCTGGACTGCATCCTGACCAATAGGCCTGAGAGGATTAGCTCCTCAGGTACCCTCCCTGACTCCATCTCTGACCATCCCCTGTGTACAGCATATGGAAGATCTCCACCCCAAAGATCCTTTCAAAAATCATCCAGGTCAAGGACTTCTCCAGGTTTGACCTGGGGACTTTCCAGGAGGATCTCATATTCACTGACTGGTCTACAGTGATGGATGCCCAGAATGCTTCCTCGGCAGTCTGTCACTTCCTTAGTATCTTCGGGGTGTTACAGGATAAGCATGCCCCTCTTATCAGATGGAGGGTAAGGGGGGGCTGTCACAAAATGATTGCATGGGAGCCTCCTTGCTCCCATAAGGACTAGAGACAAATGTTGGGCCAGTTTCAAGGTCTCAATGGACCAGACCATATTCTCGCATTACAGGAGGCTCAGGAATTAATGCAAAAAGGCTATCAAGGATGCCAAAAGTGACTTTTGTAAAGCTGCCTTGCAGACTTCAGCTAAGGTACCTAGGACTTTTTGTAGGAATATTAAAAATGTAGTGAGTGGCTCCGGAGATGCTCATTGATGGTGCTAGCTGTAGTAATCTGCTAACCATCACCAATGCATTTAACGCACATTTCTCAGACTTGTCCACCTTCACCTCACTATTCTCCTCCACTGGTCATGTTAGTCCTGTCCAAGTCCCTCTGCCTCAAAAGGCACCTTCCCCCCATCCTCCATTCTAATTCAAGGCTGTGACGGCAAAACAGATGCAGAGATTGCTCTCTGGTCTCTCACCCTTTTCTAGTGTTGGCCTTGATGGCATGGAACCAAAGCTTCTCCCCTTGTTGCTGCCTACATTGCCTCCCCTGTGGCCCATATCGTCAACCTATCCTTAGCCTCTGGGGTGATCCCAGACCTGTGGAAGGTGGTGTGGGTTGTCCCTGTGCTCAAACAGAGCAACCCCTGGATCCTTGACAACTATCGTCTGATTGTCATTCTGTCTGCCATCAGTAAGCTTCTTGAGAAAGTTGTGGCGGGACAACTCATGGATTATATCCAGCCTCATGAGCTTCTGTCTCCCTCGCAGTATGGCTTTCGAAAAGGGCACAGCACCTCCTCTACCCTGGTCTCTGTCACTTCTAGGATAAGGGCAGCTATGGACCAGGGCAGACTTTCTGGGGCCATTTTAATTGATCTCTCTCTAAAGCCTTTGACCTTGTTGACCATGCCTTGCTATGCTCTCAACTTGGGTCTTTGGGCTTATCCCCTCCGGCCCTGAGTTGGGTCTCCAACTGCCTTCATGGAAGGCAGCAACTAACCAAATATAGTAAGGTGCTCTCGGATGCCACCCCCGTGTCCATAGGGGTTCCCCAGGGGTCAGTCCTTGGGCCCATGCTCTTTTTCATATTTATCAATGACCTTCCCTCCTCGGCTGCCTCCTGCAGGGCTATCCTGTATGCTGATGACCTAGTTATTCTCACTCATTCCAGGGATATTGGGGTCATTAACCACCAATTGAGTAAGGGTTTCAGGAGTGTCCAGTCCTGGATATTGTTCCACAAGCAGGTCCTAAATCTTAAGAAGACCCAGGCCATGCTGTTCGGTTCCCTGGCCAAGTTCAAGGCCTCCCCTATTCCTATGTGCATCTCGGGTATTGATGGTACTCCCATTCTCTCCACTGATTCCGTCAAATACCTTGGGGTGACAATTGATCCTTAGCTCGATCTTGGTCAGCACATCCAAAATGTGTGCAGAGCAGTTATCCGGAAATTGGGTCTGGCTTACAGGGCAAAGAATAACCTTACTCCAGCTGCTTGCCTAGCACTGGTTAGAGGGGTGTTTCTACCATCTCTCTGTTATGGGCTCTTCTGGTTTGACCATACTTCCAAGGTACACCTCTCTAGGTGGACCGTAGCCTACAATAACATCTGCCATTTTGCTCTTGCAGTCCCTCGTCTCACTCACCACTGTGATCTGTACAGTAAACGCAACTGGCTCTCCCCACCCAACTATATGAATTTTGTTGTGGACAGTTTCACGGGTAAGGTTCTGGGTACTGGCACCCCCCTGGACTGGCGGAGCTCCTTGTGCCAGCAGCCTCCATTATCTACCCCTAAAGTCACTGGGCCCCGCTATCCTTAAGGTTCCTGCTACACGTACCAAAATGGGGGACAGGGAATTTGTGTCATGTGCCCCTAGATTATGGAACTCCTTTCCTGTCCAGGTCCAGACCTCTCCTTCCTAGGCATGCCTACGCACCTCCCTGTGGAACCACTTGAAGTTCTCATCAGTATGTGACTGTCTTAAACCTCCCTGATTAACCTGGGCCTCTGCACAGTATCTTGAGCATATCATCCCATGTATCTTGCTTGGGTCCTGCTGTGGTCTGCCTGCCTGCCTGAGTGTTGCCCTGTGATAAATGTGTTAATTCTGTATAAATCTGTATATATAGTATATATTGCTGGTAATGTTGTGTCAGTGACTCTGTACTTTATTACATTGACTGTGTTTACTGTTGTAACCTGAGATATTTTACTATGTATGTTATGCTTCTCCTGACGTCAGTGTATCTGCCCTACTTGCTCAATTTGTATTCTTTATGTTCTTTGATTTCCTGTACTCTCCTGGGTTGTACCTGAAAATAGGCATGTGTTTGTCTAGTGTACTTACCTGGTTAACAAAAGCTAAATAAATAAATAATTGTATTGGTATAAACACTAAATCACCCCCAGTGCCCTCTGGCTTGCCGTCACTTCCTCTGTCCTCTCCCTCTTGGACTATGGAATACTCATATATGGTGCTGCAGAAATCTCAGCCCTCAGCAGACTCTATCACTTACTAAAGCCTGCCATCTCATCCTTGACTGTGACCAATCCACACATACCTGCTCCTTATATAGCTCTATAAATTGGCTTAACTTAGACAACAGGATTAGGTTCCACACTTGTCTCATGCCCAGAAAGATCTCCCTCGGTCTCTCCCCCTCAGCCTTCATATAACCATCCCCTGTGGTTAGAATGTTGCGTAGCTTGGACAAGTCCCTTCCTCTTGTCCCCTGTTGCCGGACCTCCCAGCATCAAAGAACCTTTAGCTATAGGGCCCCCTCCTGGATGAATGCCTTCCCTAGCTCAACTGCAACTGAAAAAAGAACTGGCTCCTTCAAATCCCATCTTAGAGAACACCTTCAGTCCTCCAATTCCTGTGACGACATCAAAGACTGGATGAGTGCCAACTGTCTGAGACTGAACTCAAATAAGACTGAGGTTTTGGTGGTGGATCTGGGTCGATGGGTAGAAGGGTCTTTGGTGGGACAAGTATCCAGGCTTTGGCTTGGTGGCTGCCGGCTGATGACCTCTAAGTGGGTGCAAGATCTGGGAGTGGTTCTTGACAATGGACTGACACTTAAGCATCGGGTGTCATCAGTTGTCAAGACAACCTTTTACCATCTTAGGAATATTGCCTGGATCAAGCACCTTGTTCCGCCAAATGATCTACCAGCACTGGTCCATACCTTTGTAACCTCCTGCCTTGACTACTGTAATTCCCCTTACCTTGGCCTACTGGGGGTTGATAGCCACTGCTTGCAGCTGGTGCAGAATGCAGCAGCAAGGCTGCTGACTGGACTACCATGAGGTTGCCATGTCACTCCAGTGCTGCACAATCTGCACCGGCTGCCAATTCAATGATGGATCACCTTCAAGGTTGGTTTAACATACTAACATACTAAAATGCCAGCAGAATAGGCTTAACAGTCTTTTGTGTCTGCTCGTTTGGACAGCCCTCACCATGGGAGCTGACCTTGATGCCCCCCTCTCCCTCTCTGGCTTCTCCCTTCCCAGTCCCAGATATTCTTGCTGCATTGGATTTTGCTTCCAGAACCCTTCCCCAGTACCTGTCCCACCCCCTCTTGAACCTCTCCACCGTGTCTGCCTCCACCAGCCCCTTGGGCAGCACATTCCATGGCTCCACCACCCTCTCAGTGAAGTAGCACCTCCTCCTTTCTCCCCTGAACCCCCTCCCCAGCTTCCACCCATGCCCCTAGTTACCCCCCTCCTTCCTTCGAAGCACCCCGACTGCTCCTCCCCTGTTTTCCCCCTTCATGTACCTGAAGACCTCTATCATGTCCCCCCAATCCCTTCTCTCTTCCAATATGTACATATTTAGCTCTTCAAGCCTCCCCCATAGGTCCTGTCCCCCAAGCCGCAAATAATTTTGGTTGCCCTCCTCTGGACCCTCTCCAGGAGTTCAATGTCCCTCTTTAAATGTGGCCTCCAAAACTGCATGCAGTACTTGAGGTGTGACCTCACCAAGCAGTTATACAGTGGGAGTATCACTTCCCTCCTTCTGGAGGTCATCCCCCTAGCAATGCATCCCAGCATCCTGTTGGTCTTTGTCACTGCCCTCCTACAAGTCACCGAGTTGTTCATCTTGACATCCACCACCAACCCCAGGTCCCTCTCAGCCGTTGAGACTTGTAGGATTCCCCCTCCACCTCAGTGTGTACACTTGGCCTGGGTTTCTGGCTCCCAGGTGCAGTGCCTTGCATTTCCCTGCATTGAACCTCAGCTTCCACTTTCTAGACCACCTTTCCAGACCTCCAGGTCCCCCTGTAGGACCACCCTCCCCTTTTCCCCATCCACCACCGCACCCAGTTTTGAGTCATCCGCAAAGAGACTCATCTCACTCCTGATACTCTTCCTTATGTCAGAGACATAGGCATTGAACAGAAGGGGCCCAGGGACCGATCCCTGAGGCACCCCACTAATGATCCTCCTTGGGGATGAGACTATCCCACCAACTACAACTCCCTGGGTCCAGCCTTGCAGCTAATTTCCTGTCCATCTGATCATCTGGTTCCCCACCCCCATTTCTGCCAGCTTATCCAACAGGCCCCTGTGAGGAACAGAGTCAAACACCTTGCTGAAGTCAAGAAAGAGGATGCCCACTGGTCTACCCAGGTCCAAGGTACTCGTCACCCAGTCATAGAACTCCATAAGTTTTGTCTGACATGATTTCCTCGGGAGGAATCCATGTTGTCTATCATCCAGGCATCCCAACTTTTCCAGACCCCCCCAGTCTCTCCTTGACAATGCCCTCCATCACCTTGCTCACCACTGATGTCAGGCTGATGAGACTGTAGTTCCCTGCCACCTCCCTTGCTCCCCCCTTGTGGATAGGCACTATATGTGCCACCTTCCAGTCCTGGGGCACCCACCCTGTCCTCAGAGAGATGCTGAAGAGCTATGCCATAGGTTTTGCCAGGACATCCACCGGTTCCTTCAGCACTCTGGGATGTAATTTACCTGGACCCAGCGCTTTCTCTGTCTTAAGGGACCTGAAGGCTTCCCTCACTCTCTCTGCCGTGATTTACACCTCCGCTACCTCGTCCCCCTGATTTGCCTTCCCCCCACCTGCCAGTGATGCCCCCCTCTCCCCAGACTCGCTCCTCAGTTTCACAATCTCCTCCCATATATGATGCAGCCCTCCTATTTCCCTTGGTGAAAACTGGGGTGAAGTACAAATTTAGTACCTCAGCCTGCTCCCTGGGTCTTGCGCCCATCCCTCCCTGTTTTAATCCTGCTAATCTGCCCCTTCGCCTTTGTTTTCCCCAGTGTATCTAAAGAACCCTTGTTCCTCTCCTACTTCCCTGGCCAGGTTCTGCTCCTTCCGTCTCTCTCGCCATCTACCACCCTAGTGGCCCTTCTGCCATCAGCTCGTACTCCCCTCGATCCCCTTCACTCCTTAAGCAATTGAATTGCCTATAGGCCTCCTTCTTTCCCCTCACCACCTCCTGAACCTCCCTGGACCACCAGCAAGGTTTTTGGGCCCTACCGCATTTTTTTCTTACTCTTGCGCAGGTGCTGGTAGCATCCTGAACCCCCCTCCTGATGATTTACAACCTACTGTCAGCGTCCATGTCTGGCCCAATCCCATCCAAGTGCTCCTTAAGGATCATAGGAACATAGAATTTGATGGCAGATAAGGACCGCTTGGCCCACCTAGTCTGCCCATTTTCCTACCTAACAGATTAGCTGCAGATCCTAGTTAACCAACAGCTTACTTCCTCTTACCCGCCACTAGGACTGCCTCATGCCTGTCCCATGCATTCTTGAAGTCCTCCACTGTTCTTGACTCCATGACCTCCTCGGGGAGGCTGTTCCATGCATCCACAACCCTCTCAGTGAAAAAAACTTCCTCACATTACCTCTGAGCCGTCCCCCTCTATCTTCAAATTGTGCCGCTTGTTCTTGTACATCTCTTTTTCTGGAAGATGCTACCTCTTGGACTTTGTTAATTCCCTGAGGTACTTGAAATTTTCTCTCATGTCCCTCTCTCCTTCTTTCAAGAGTATACATATTAAGCTCCTTAGTCTTTCTTCAGATGTCTCTGGTGCAGACCCTGCACCATTTTGGTTGCCCTCCTCTGGACAGCCTCCACTCTGTCTCTGCGGAGATGGGGTCTCCAGAACTGCACACAGTACTCCAGATGGGGTCTCACCAACTGTCTGTACAGAGGGATAACAACTTCCTGTTTTCTACTACTGATGCCTCTTCCTATGCATCCCAGTAACCCCCCAGCCTTCCTTACTGCCTTCTCACCTTCCTTCCCATTTCCTTGAAATCCACCTCCCTGAAGTCAATTACCTCCATCATTGTGCAGTCTTCTACCCCTCCTAGGTTCAGGCAGAACCAGACTGTGGCATGGTCGCTCCCTGCCAACAGGTCCCTTACTTCCAGGCCCCCAATCTGGTCACTGTCTGCCAGGACCGCATCCAATATCTGCACCTCCCTGGTCGGTTCCCCCACCTGTTGAGTTAGGAACGCGTCCTGAAAGACATCCGACAACCTCTGTTCCTTGGCCAATGAGGATGTCATAGTCTCCCAGTCTGTTCCTGGCATGTTTAAGTCCCCCAACACCACCTCCCTTCCCCTGCCCAATCTGCAGTGTCTCCCAGCATCTGCCACCAGACTCTCCTCCAATTCCTCCGCCAGCGCAGGGGGTCTATACACCACTCCTATTTTTATTCTCTTGCCCCCCCCATTATCAAGGTGACCCAAATGGCCTCCACAGTTCCCTCTGCTTCCTCCACTCCTCCTATGGCAATGCAGTTTTTGACTACTATTTCTACCCCACCTCCCCTTCCCTCCACCCTGTCCTTCCTGAACATGGTGTAGCCCTGCAGGTTCAGGTCCCAGTCATGCCCTGTGGTGGCTCAGGTCTCAGTGATTGCTGCCACATCCACCATTCCCTCAGTTAGCATCGCCTGGAGCTCAGGCATTTTATTGCCTAAGCTCCTGGCATTCAGCAGGACTACCTTCCACCCTTTCCCTATACTTCCATTTCCCCTGCTCGCATTTCCATGGGAATTCCATCTTCCCCTGGTCGGCACCTTACCAGTCAGCATTTTCCCACATTCCTCCAGCTCCCCAGGGGGGTGGAGACAGAGTCCCTCCTTTATCGGACCCCCCTCAACAGCCTTTTCCCCATCCCTCCCCCTTCACAAGTTTAAACCCCACCTTTCACTAACGACCCTCTATATTTTCAACTTAAGGATTTCCTTTCCCTCCATATTGAGATGCAGCCTATCTCTCGTGACACAGCCCCTTATCCTCCCAGGTCTCCCCCCAATCCCCCATCAACTCGTTCCCTCTGTCCCTACACCACTCCCTGAGCCCCTGGTTTATCTCCCTAATCTTCCTTTTGTGTTCCTCACTAGCCCTTGGCACCGGTAGGATTTCTGAGAAGGAAATCGCACATCCTATGTCATAACAGACCCTGGCAAGCTGCCCGAACCTTGCCTGTATCTCTAGCTCGCTGTTACCCTCAATGTCATTGGTACCCAGGTGGACCAGTATGTCCAGGGAACCTCCACAATTCCTCTGCCAGATGATATACCTCATGCTTGGCCCTGTGCACCGTTAGTCCAGGGAAGCATTTTGTTCTAACCGGGCAGGCTTCCCCTTCCCTATACCATGTGATACCCCTGATCATGGAATCAACCAACAGGAGCACTCTGACCACTCCTTTTCCTCCAATTCCTCCCCTTCCATGTCCCTCATCCTTTCTACTGGCCCCTCCCCCCAGCCGGCTCCTTGCTCCTCCCCTATCTGGATGCTACCCACCGCCCCTTACTTACCCTGGCCTCCCCTTCCCCTCCGATCCTATGCCTCTCCTCCTCCTGAGTATCCTTCTGTACCCCGCTACCCAGCCCCATCACTGCTCGCTACTGGTCCTTCCCCCCATCTGCTAAACTAACCTGGCTTGTCCTCCCTTCCTTCCTGTCTCCATTCAGCCCCTCCATGCATGCCGTGCTCCCTTGGCCTAAACCCACAGCTTACTTTACTGTATCCTCCTTGTACTTCTGGTCCTTCTCCTTTTCTCTCAACTGGTCCTTCTCCTTGCGCTTTCCTCCCTCTACCCCCTCCTCCTCCTGCTTTGATCCCCTGCTCCCCCCTTTTCCTGCATTCCAAGTTCCCCTCGTTCCTCCTGCTATCTGGCCCCGGCTGTTAAACCCCACTCCCTATCCATCTCTAACTGCCCCTGTCATGGCTACATTGCCCCCCTCATCCTCAAGCAGAAGAAGAGAATTGAAGTGGTTACTGACCTTAAAGTCCAATCCACCTCCCCACTTTGCTTCCTTCTGTCCAGCCCTAGCCATCTGCCTACTTCCCTGAGAATGTCCTCCCTTTGGCCTCCCTCTGAGAGAGTCCTCGGATACCTGCCTGCTTCCTCTGTTTTGTCCTCCTTTTGGACTCCCTCTGTCAGGGTCCCTATGCGACCCTAGAGTACTCTCCTGTACTCCTTTCCCTATGCCCCCACCCTTAGTGGCTGGTGCAACCCTGTGGGACAGCCCCTGCCCTATTCCCCAACCATACCTCCCCCCTCCCCCCAGCTGCCTCCTAATTCCCTCAACCTCCTCCCTAAGCTGAGCCAGCTGGTAGCACACTGGGCAACCACTGAACTTCCAAGACCAGTCCAGTGTCATGGCCGCCCCACATCCTGTGCACCCCACCACCCTCCCAAAGATGCCGGCCCTAATGACATGTGGTCCTATTCCCCTCCAAGTAGGTTTCCTTGGGTGAGCCACCAGGTTCCTCACTAGTCCAAGATACACACCTCCCCACTAATCGGGTCCCCCACTAATCCTAGATACTGTCCCACAGTAAATGGGTACCCCTGTTACTAGGTGCAGTTCCCAGCCTTTAAACCCCACCTCCAGTGGCTAGAACTACATGAGCTTCATCTGAAGCCTTGTCCTCCAATTGCAGGGCAGGTGTTCCCCTATAAATTAGCCAAGCTCTGGGGAGGGAGGGGTGGGAGAGGGTAGAATTTGGACATCCACCTGACTCTCAAGAGACTGTATCAGCTCTGGCAACACACTCCCAGCTACAAACCATAACAACTTACAAAAACTTATGACAAAGTTAGCTTTCCAGAACCTCACCACATCTTCCAACTTCAACTGCTACCTCTGCCCACAGCAAGAAGACTTAAAATGCCTCAGTGAGGATTTTAAATAGAGATTAACTGAAATGCAAACAACCTTGATTGGCTGGCTGTGTTACTAAAGAACCCTCCTCTGCAAGAACAGTCTCCAGCTATCACAGAAAGTTTAAGGATTTATGTCTCTCAAGTCCAGAAAATTCTTAAGGGGTTAGGCTAAATTTAAAACACAACTTACAAACAGTAACAGCTTACAAAAACGTATGATACCGTTAGCTTTCCAGAACCTCACCACATCTTCCCACTGACCTATAAGGCCCTACACAGACAGGGTCTGAGTTATCTTTAAGATCTTCTTCATCTCTACTGCCTATCCTGGCCACTTCACTCCACTGACGAGGGATTGCTAGAGATTCTCAGGGTTCACTTAAAGTCATCTAGGGCCCATGCATTTGAATTTGTGGCCCTTCCCCTGTGGAATTGTCTACCTCATCGGATAAGACAGTGCCTGACTGTGGAGAGTTTTAAATCTGCCTTAAAAAAATACCTGTTTAATCTGGCATTTGGTGATTCCACATATGTATGTTTGGAGGTTTTATGAAGTTTTAGCTGAGTTTTATTGTTCACTGTACTACGGCTATGCTCTTTCGGGGAATAGCGCTATTTATAAATAAAGATGATTTGATTTGATTTAATAGATTTAATGATATAACCTTACAAAACAGCGTTGCACATTTTTGGAATACTCCACCTCAAGAGTTAAAGACCATAAATAGCCTTCCCAGATTTAAGGTGAAGTTACATGAATATCAGAAATTAAATTGTACATGTTTTATAATAATTGTTAATGGTATTGTCTTCCCGTTTGCATAATCTGTATTGTTTTTTTGTAATAACACAAGAGTTTGTTGAAAATGGGATCCACATCCTAACAAATGTATTCCTGTGTAAAAATACATTTTATCAAATCAAATCAAAAAAACGGCAGCCTTCTGATCTGCCAGCCTCAGAGGCGAGTGTGCAACCTGCTGAGCTGCTGACCAAGCTTAACTTGCTTTTAGTCAGTTTATGACTGGCATTGGTAGCTGCAGGATGCGCCAGTCATCCAAAAAGTTCAGTGGTGGAATGGATAGGTAAGATAGGGGTTGAGGGTGGTTTGGTGTCGGGTTGGAGGGCTGTGGTAAAGCAGAACACATTGATGGACAGCTTCCTTTGGTTAAGGTTAAAAGCATACTAACATACTACAAAGCCAGTAGATTAGGCCCTATGGTCTGTCAAGTCTGCTCAATGGTCAGTGCTTTCCCAAGGCACTATTTATATTCTCCTGCCCTACAAGGTCCCCCATTTCCTAGCAAGGCTCCAGGATGTACCCTCGCTCTATACCTATCCCAACCTTTCTTGAACCCTTCCATAATAGTAGCAGCCATCAATTCCTTGGGTAGCACATTCCAGGGCTCTTCCACCCTCTAAGTGAAGTAGTGCCTCCTTGTTTTCCCCTCTGTCTCCCTCTGTCTCCCCCGTCCAATTTCACTGAGTGTCTCCTGGTGGTTCTCACCTCCCTCAACTGAAAGACCCCCTCAAGGCTTACCCTATTCATTCCTTTGCATTATCCGAAGGCCTCTATCATATCCCCCTGTTCCTTCTTTCCTCCAGCGAGTACGGGCTGAGCTCCCTCAGTCTCTCCTCATAAGGCCTTTCCCCTAACACCAGTACCATCCTGGTCACTCTCCTCTGCACCCTCTCCAGTAAGGTAATGTCCCTCTTTAAGAAGGGATGCCAAAACTGCATGCAGTATTCAAAGTATGGTCTAACCAGGCAACTGTATAGCAGATGGAGCACCTCTCGACTCCTTGAGGTTATCCCCCTGGCTATGCATCCCAGCATTTTATTTGCTTGAGCCACAGCCCTTCTGCACTGCTCTGAGTTATTCATTTTGGCATCCACCACCACCACGAGGTCCTTCTCCCCCCTCCAGAAACCTGAAGTGCCCCCCCCAAGGTGTATACATGAGCTGGTATTTTGGCCCCCATGTGCAGAACCCTATATTTCCCAGCATTAAATTTCAGCTTCCAGGCTCATGACCATCTCCCAGAGTGTCCAGGTCCTCCTGGAGATCCAGTTTTCCTCCTCCCTTCCACCACCACCCACAGATTTGTGTCATCTTCAAAAGAGGCTCATCCTGTTCCTGATATCATTTCGAATGTCTGAGATCTAGACATTAAACAGGAGTAGAGCCTAGTACTGACCTCTGTGGGACCCTGCTGAGTGGCTATCCTGGAGGATGTGTGGTTTGGCAGGTGTCACATAGTGTTGGGGTTGAATTTTCAGATGGCGCAGTTGAGCATCCAACTGTATGATTTTGAGGCAGGATTGTTATGGATTCTGACAGTGAAGTTGGGCACATGACTCCCAGACTTTGAGGGAGATGTGGTTTTGTTGCAATTTCCTGTGGACTTTAGTGGGGGTGGTGATTTTGCTGTTGTTCTGTCTGGCAGCAGGGCTGAGTACCCAATCACTGGACTTTAGTTGAGGTGGAAATTTGCTGAGCTTTCTGTTGGGAGAGTTGGGCACCCAACCACCAGACCTGGCTAGAGTGGTGGCTTTCCTTTCCAGCTGTGGAGTTAGGCACCTGACAACCATTTCTTTTTTTTTTTCCTTTGTATATATTCTGTTTACTACCCTCTTTGATGGCCCATGTTCTGGAGGGAGCTCTATCCCTATCCCACTGATGTCCACTGGCCAATGCGGACCATTTTCCTACAGGGTTTGCCCCCCCCAGCAGGGTCAGCCGGGGTACTCCAGGCCCCCACTGAAGACTGGATCCAGTTCTGGTCAGCGTCACAGCTGGTCACGGAGCGCGACCTGTGAGCCCCTCCTTCCTTCATCTGTCGAAATCTTTTGCCCCTGGTTATTTCCCTCCAGAGGTAGGGTGTGCACTGACACCAATGACAGTGTTGCGCATGCTCCCATGTGCATCCTGTCAAGTGTCTGTGCTGCCTCTTCCCACTGTGGACAGTACTGGAGTGCCCTCACCCAGCCACTGCTAGGAGCTAGACAAGGACTGGCCACTGAGCACCCCCTCCCTGGAGGAGAGTGGTCCCTGAGATGCTCTATCCTCCTACTCCTTGGCTGATCACTGGTGACCTGCTCACACCATGAACATATCACTAGTGTGGCAGAAGATAAGGCAGGATGCCCTCCATGCCACTGGGCTGGCTCTCAACAATCATTTCTAAAGGGATTGATCTGTTTTCTAGTGGCCATGTTGGGCACCCAGCCACGGATTTATTAAAAACTGAGGTGGTACAGGAGGGGATATCAGCAGCGTGAATGTGAAAACACACTGCTGGTTGCAAAGCTGGGTAGGTAGGAGTGGGGACACTGCTTTGCTGCTTGAAGGCAGTAATATGAAAGTATGGCACTGGAATGATTAAGTACGGCTGCGTACATTTCATATGTGAAAAGCAGGCATCCCTGGGAAGGAACAGTAGCAAGTGATGAGGCAGCTGCTATCTTCAGAGAAGGGAAGTAACTGCAACACAAAGTGCTTTCATTTTTACCTGTTTACATTGGTGTTTGCTCTAGGTTCTGGTGGCTGTGTGTATAGATGGGGAATTTTACTTTGGTTGCCTGATTTTCTTTTGTGGGAGCAGGGGGCATTGAAACATAGAAACATAGATTTTGATGGCAGATAAGGACCGCTTGGCCCACCCAGTCTGCCCATTTCCCTACCTATTGGATAAGCTTCAGATCCTAGTTAACCAGCAACCTACTTCTTCCTACCCCCACCCCTAGAATTGCCTTATGACTGTCCCATGCATGCTAGAATTTCACCACTGTTTTGACTCCAGAACCTCCTCCGAAGGCCGTTCCATGAATCCACTACCTCTCTGTGAAAAAATACTTCCTAAATTACTTCATGCCACCTCTATCTTCAAATTGTGTCCCTTGTTCTTGCACACCTCTTTTTGAAAGATGCTACCCTCTTGGACTTTGTTGATTCCCTTGAGGTACTTGAAAGTTTCTATCATGTCCCCCCTCTCCCTCCTTTCCCCGAGGCTATACATATTTAGCTCCTTAAATCTTTCTTCATACGTCTTCCAGTGCAGACCCTGCACCATTTTAGTTGCCCTCTTCTGGACAGCTTCCATCATGTCTATGTCTTTTCGGAGATTGGGTCTCCAGAACTGCACGCAGTACTCCAGATGGGGTCTGACCAGCTGTCTGTACAGAGGGATAATAACTTCCTGTTTTCTACTGGTGATGCCTCTCCCTATGCATCCCAATATCCCCCCAGCCCTCCTTACTGCCCTCTCACATTGCTTGCCCACCTTTAGGTCATCTGATACGACTACCCCCAGGTCCCTTTCCATTTTTGTTGCTGTTAGAACCTCACCACCCCATTGTGTACTCTTCTCCTGGGTTTTTGTTTCCCAGGTGCATTACCTTGCACTTCTTAGCACTGAATCTATGCTGCCATACATTTGACCATTCCTCTAACCTTGCCAAGTCCCTTCTCATCCTTTCCACCCCACCTTGTGCATCAACTCTGTTTCAGATCTTTGTGTCATCTGCAGAGTAACTCCACCCCCACTTAGTAGACCAAGGGAATTTCCCTACTTTAATCAGCCAAAAGAGATTTCCCCTAATTTAAATAGCTGAGGAGGCAAAAAAAATTGCCCTGCTTTCATCAGCCGAAAGGGTTCTTGCCTGAAATAAATAGCCTGCCCAGCACAAGAGCTCAAAGAAGCTCAGCAGGCTTACTGGAGTCAGAAGCGGGCATCCCGGTTTAGGAACAGCAGCCAGTTAAGAGGTTGCTGCTATGTTCAGGGAAGGGAAGTAACTGCAACAGAAAGTGCTTTCATTTTTATCTCATTACACTGGAGTTTGTTCTAGGTTCTGGGGGCTGTGTATATAGATGGGGAATTTCATCTTGGTTGCCTGATTTTATTTGTAGGAGCAGGGGGCAGCAATACAGCTTCCACCCACCCCTGTTCTCACCCTACCTTTATAGGTATCTGAGGCATAAAACGTCTTGTATTTTCTTAAGGGGGTACCAGAGTCATACAATTTCCTGCTTTTTCTTAAAGGGGTACCTTAAGAAAATTACACTGTTGGGGGCAACACTGTACTTGGAAAAGTGTTGTAGTAACAAGAGCAGTACACTATCAGGGAGACAAAAGGGAATCTAGTAATAACAGGATGTGGGGAGTGCTGCAATGCAGTGGTCGCAGGGCAGCCATATTCAGGTAGACTTTCTGGACTCTGAGGTGCTGCCCTATCTGCATGAGCCTCTCTAGATTGAGGAAGGAGGTCACCAGTCTCAGAGATGTATTAGCCTGGTTCAGAACAGGCTTCAACCCCATCAAGAGGCCTCTCGGTCCAAATCTGTTGCCCAAAAGGAGGCCAAGAAAACAGGCCACGTGGATGGTGGGCTCAGGAAGGGCTAGGGAGGTTAACAGAAATGACGGATGTGGAGGTCAACAAAGCTGGTGACCTCAGCAGGGGAGCAGAGGACCAAAGAGGAGGAAGCAAATTCTGCTGGGGGAGCCAACAGTGAAGGGAATGCAGGAAGGAATGGGAGGGAGAGTCAGGGAAGTCAAATGCCTACTGGGTGCCACTGCAAGGAGAGATGAGTGGAGGATTGTAGGGATCGTTAAGAGGGCTAGACAGAAAGGGGGCTGCACATCACCGTCCACTTAGGATCTAATGATCTGACTGAGGAAGAACCAGAGGTGGCACAGGAAGACTTCAGGAGACTGGGGAGGGGTCTGAAGCAGGTGGCTACATCCGTCACCTTCTCGAACGTGCTATCTGTTGAGGGCATGGGTGAGTGCAGGAGCATACGCACCAGGAATTTCAATGCATGGTTGAAGAACCGGTATGTACAGGAAGGATTTGGATTTACTAGGGTCCCACCTGGAGGGATGGGGGACAGTTTAAGGCTGACAGACTGCATCCATCCTGAAGAGGCACTCAGATCCTCAATGAAAAGTTTAAATGCTACATTGGGGAGCATTTAATCTTGCCATAGGGGGGAGGCTGGTAGATAGGGGAAATAGCAGGCTACCCCCAAAGACTAGCTGGGATACCAAGGAGCAGGAAGGGGGAAAACTGAAAAAGACTCACATGCTACGAAAACAAAAGACGTGGCAAAAGGGAAACTAGTAGCATCCACAGAGTGGGATACGGAGACAGCAGGAAACACAGTAATAGGACAACAGGCAGAAACATCTGGAAGGTGATGTCCACAAATGCTAGGAGGTTGAGGAATAATATAGCAGAACTTGAGGCCAACCTAGTTAAGGAGAAGATCGATATAGTGGCAGTAACAGAGACATTGGCTTAATGAAAACACTGACTGGGAAGCTGCAATACCGGGGTATGCACTATTCAAGAGGGATAGAGTTGGGAAAGGGGGGGCACTGTTTGTAAAGGAAGCTATTAAAGCAACAGACATACCAAGAAACACTGGAGAGGAAGAGATGTTATAGGTAGCAGTGGAGGCAAATGGAGGGGCCTAAACAGGCAGGGGTTATCACAGACCCCCCATGTAAGGGGAAGAAGTAGATAGGGCAGTGGGGAAAGCCAATGGGGAGATGTCCACCTGGGGGGGTGATACTGATGGGGGATTTCAACATGCCTGACGTGGACTGGAGCATCCCAAAGGCATAATCTAACAAAAGTAGGAAGGTAAGGTCCTGGAGGAGCTGCAGGGGGCATTGATAACAACAGCTCATAGATGAACCTACATGGGAGGGGGCCATACTGGACCTGGTACTGTCAAACAGAGACAGTGTGACCAAAGCCACAGTGGGGACGCCCTTGGAGAGAGCAATCACAAAACAATATACTTTGAGTTAAGCACTGGGCAACAAGCATTCCACACTAAAACAAAGGTCCTAGATTTCAGGAAGGTGGACTTTTGAAAATGGGGGAGGGAATAAGTAGCACTCTGACAAGGATACAGAATGGGAAAGGGGTAGATGAAAGGTGGAAGAAAATTAAGAAGGCATTAGAAGAAGCTCTGAACCTATGTATTAGACAGGTATTGAAGAATAAGAGAAGCAGGAGACCACTCTGATTCTCAGAAAAAGTAGTAGAGGCAGTCGGGCCAAAAAGAACAGTCTTCAAGCAGTACAAAACAACACTGGGGAACAGGACAGAGAGTACAGGAGCAAAAGAAATGCAACAGCAATAGGGATCTGGGATGCAAAGACTCTCACAGAAGACAACATAGCAAAGTCAGTGAGATTGGGGGTGGAAACATTTTACAGATACATCAGTGAAAGCAGAAAAAATAAGGCAGGAACAGTGAGAATCAAGGGGAAGGGGGCGAATGTGTGAAGGAGTAATAGTAGAAGGCAGATATACTAAACAAATATTTCTGCTCAGTATTCACAAAAGAAGGGGAGGGAAATGATCCATGGATAAAGGAGAAAGTAATGAACGGTGCGTGGTGGACATGAGCCCCTTTAAAGAGAACAGGATACTTAAATAACTGGAGATATTAAGAGCGGTCAAGGCTATTGAATCTGACAGTGTAGACCCAAGGATACTAAAAGAACTGAGGAAAGAACTGGCTGCACCCCCTGGCAGCCCTGTTCACTCTATCCTTGGATACAGGTATAGTACTGGGAGGTTGGAGAAGGGCATATGTGGAGCTAATACACAAGAGTGGTAGCAAGGAGGAGGCAGGGAACTATAGGCCAGTAAGCCCGATGTTGGTGGCGAGGAAGGTAATGGAGGCATTAATAAAGGAACAGAATGGTGGAGTACCTGGCGAGTAACAAATTGCAGGATCCAAGACAGCATTGGTTCACAGGGGGGAGATCAAGCCAAACTAATCTGAGTTTTTCAACTGATGACGAGAGTCTTTGACCAGAGGGAGTAGTAGATGTGGCCTATTTGGATTTCAGGAAGGCCTTTGATATGATCCACACAGGAGATTGGTCAACAAGTTGAACAGTCATGGGGTGGGTGCAAAGGTGGTGATGTGGGTGCAAAACTGGCAAAGCAGCAGGAGCCAAAGAGTAGTAGTGAATGGGGGGAGATCAGAAGAGAGGGAGCTGACAAGTAGGGTATGCAGGGGTCAGTCCTAAGGCCATTACTATTCAATATATTCGTTGGAGACATTGCAGATGGACTGGAAAGGAAAGTATGCCTGTTCGCAGACAATGCAAGGATCTGCAGCAGGGAGGACACATAAGAGGGAGCGGATAGGATGACAAGGGACTTAAACAAACTGGAGGAATGGTCAAGGGTATGGCAGTTAGGGTTTAATGGTAAAAAATGTAAGGCTATGCACATGGGGTACAAGAATCCAGGGACAACTTACCAACTAGGAGGAGAAAAAAATGTCAACAACTAACCAGGAAAAGAACCTAGGAGTCATCATAACAGAGAACCTCAAGCTGTCTAGTCAGTGTGGCACAGCAGTAGGTAAGGCAAGCAGGATGCTGGGATGGATTGGGAGAGGAAGAACAAGTAGAAAGAGAAAAGTAATGTTGCCCCTATATAGGTCACTGGTGAGGCCACACCTCGAGTGCTGTATCCAGTTCCAGAGGCCCCATTTCAGAAAAGATACCAACAAGGTGTAGGCAGAGAAGGGCTACTAAAATTGTATGAACACACACACACACAGGTATACCTCAGGATGAAATCCAATTCTGCAGCATTTTGCAGCACCATGCAGAATGGTGCAGCAGACCTACTGAATAATGCAATGTTATTTCAATGGCAATTGGTCCCTTTTGTCATTCAGGAAAATGTGACACTGCCAGGATGAAGCGAATGCCACAGTTTCCAGCGTGACAAAAGGAACTAATTGCCATTGAAATTATATTGCTTTAATCAGTAGGTCTGCTGCAGCATACTGCAGAGTGCTTTAAAAGTGGGTTTCATCCTTGGGGATGCCACTGTATGTATGTATGTGTATATATGTATATATGAACATATGAATGTGCCAGCAGAAACAGACTGCCCGGTCTATCTAAGTCTGCTCGAGTGAGCAGCCAACACCCCGAGTTTGCAGCTGCCCCAACCCCCTTCCCTTTTGTCATCCCACTGCCACCCCACCCTCCCTGTTCCCTGTCCCATGCCCTTTTGAAGCTGTTCACAGATTTAGCGATACCACCCATTCTGGTAGGGCATTCCATTTTGCTACCACCCTCTCTGTGAAATAGTGTCTCCTCATTTCCTTCCTAAATCTTCCCCCCTCCATTCTTAGCACATGCCCCCTGGTGACCCTCCCCCTCCTTAACTTAAAGACCCCATCTGCCCCATCCATATTGATTCACCTCAGATACTTGAATGTCTTTATCATGTCCCCCTGTCCCTTTTAACCTCCACGGTGTAAATGTTGAGGTCTCCAGGCCTGCTGTCATAGTCTCTCCCCTCCATTCCACATTTCATCTTTGTTGCCCTCCTCTTCACCCCCTCTAGCAGCTGGATATCACGCTTTAGGTATGGCTTCCAAAACTGCACCCAGTATTCTATATTCAAATAATAATACATTAATATAGTCATTTCAAAAAACTCCATTAATGCGTCAGTTAGGGTTAAGAGTACAGCAACAAAAGTCTTGAAATGTGCAGTGAGGGTTCAAAACCTTAACTCTACATCTCCCCCACACACACACATGCAAGCAGAGGAAGGGACAAGGCAACACAACCAATCAGAGACAACCAGCATCAGGTAACAGAAGTAATGTACAACTCTCTAAATGTACTGCAAGATACATCCATCATCATCATGGGTCACCAACTCTATGAGTTCTGCCGCCATCATAGTGCCCCGAGGGTAGACATGCATGCTGGGCAACCATGACTGATGCCCCACAGTAAGCATTTTGTGTTATAAACAGCAATAAATAAAAACGATGTACCCACCGTAATTATGATCTTTCTGTATATCTTCACCATTCATCACAGATGGGTACTGGCCGGAGATCAGGACCCTGCGGGAGCTTTTTAACTTTTTTTTTAAAGGATAGGTGGAGCCGACGCAGCATCGCGCCACCCTCAAGGTCGACGTACTACATGGCACTCGAGGATTAGGCGTTAGGCTGTGCCGACTCTGCCTGCCTATCAGTTCTGAGTCGCTGGAGAGGTAAGAGGAAGGCATGGAGGGTGGGACAAGAGAGTCCAAGGGACAGAAAAAGGAAGAGAAAAACTGAACTAAAAGGAGAAATAACGACTGAGAGGACAGCACAGAAGAAAAAATTACTCACCTTAGTAATGTTGTTTCTTCTAATGGAGTCTTGCTATATTATGACAATTGCAGTTTGTCCCACCATTAGAACTGCTCCAGAGGTGAAAGGGTTAACTACCATTCTAAGAATGGAGTTTGGAGCGCGAGCTCGGTTAGAGAAGCTCTGTCTGGACAATTTCAAACTGAAACAGTCAGATCTTTACGAGCAAAAACTCACTAAGGTTCTGTGTGGAAGCTGTAACCTACACTAGCCAACTGGCTACCTAAATATTAACACATATTCCTGGTCCCAATACCAAGACTCAAGTCAGGGAACCAGAACACAATAAAATAAGGTAGAATAAAACACCACACCCCAAAACCCCAAAAGGGGTGAAAAACAAATAATGGGCATAACCGGTGCCCACACTGGACTGCCCACCCCATACATAAGTAGAAGTTCTGAGAGGGCAGGCTGGGGAGGATATAATAGCAAGACTCCATTAGAAGAAACAACATTACTAAGGTGAGTAATTTTTCTTCAAACAACATGAAGTCTTGCTATATTATGACTATTGCAGAATACAGCAGTACCTCCATGGAGGAGGGACAGAACCTACTTAGGGAATAGGCTCTGAAGCACAGCTGTGTTAAACCGAGCATCACTCCTAGCCTGGATGTCCAGGGAGTAATGCTTGGTGAAAGTGTGTACCATTTTCCAAGTAGCTGCTTGACATATCTCCAAGATAGGGATGTCCCTGGCAGCAGCTAGAGACGCAGCTGTACCTCTGGTAGAGTGAGCCCTCAGGCCTGAAGGGGGAACCGTTCCCAGTTTTTGATAACAAAATTGGATACAAGAGACAATCCACCTGGCTATGGATCTCTTAGTGGCAGGTTTACCTTTTCCAACCTCACCAAAAGTGAGAAAAAGTTGGAGGGAGTCAAACCTATGACCCTTGGTACGCCCTATATAGTAACTTAGGGCCCTCTTAACATCTAAGCTGTGCCGCCTCCTCTCACCAGAGGAGGAATGGTCAGTGAAGAGCACTGGAAGGGAGACAGATTGGTTAAGATGGAAATCTGAAACCACCTTAGGCAAAAACTTCCTGTTAGTCCTAAGGACTACCTTATCCCTGTGGAAGGAAATAAAGTCAGTCTCCACTGACAAGGCTTGTAACTCACTTATGCACCTGGCAGAAGTGATAGCTACTAGAAAAACAGTTTTCCAAGTCAAATACTTGAGCTCTGCAGAAGACAGAGGTTCAAAGGGGGGTTGCATCAACTGAGCAATGCAAACATTAAGATCCCAGGCAGGAGCAGGGGCCCTGAAAGGTGGATTAGTATGAAGTAATCCCTTGAAAAACTTGGAAAATACAGGGTGAGTGGAAAGGGAAGAGGGCTTTCCTGCTGAAATAAAAGCAGAGACAGCTGCCAAATGTACTTCCAGGGTAGCTGGTCTCAGGCCCAAAGAATTAAGATGGACCATATAGTCTAAAACAATGGGCAAATCAGCAGATTCTGGGGAAATATGCTTCCCCAAGCACCAGATGGAAAACCTTTTCCATTTAGAATTATAAGTAGCCCTAGTGGATGGCTTCCTAGAAGCCTTCAGGATGTCGAGAACACCTTGAGAAAGGTGTAGGTCAGCAAACTCTAACTCCTCAAGAGCCAGGCCTTGAGGTTGAGGGATTTGAGATTTGGATATCAAACCCTCCCCTGGGCACAAGATAACAGATTGTGTCTCCTGGGGAGGCACAGAGGAAGATGGACTGTTAAGGACAGAAGGAGTGGGTACCAAGGTTGCCTGGCCCAGTCTGGAGCAATCAGAATCATCCTGCAAGGCTGGGATCTGATTTTGACTAGCACCTTGAATAGGAGAGGGAAGGGAGGAAAAGCATATAGAAACTTCCCTTCCCAATCTAGGAGAAAGGCATCCAGAGGGACTGAGCCCGGGGGCCTGCAACAAAACAGTGGAAGTTGGTGATTGTCTGGGGCTGCGAAAAGGTCTCTCTGAGGGGTGCCCCATCTGGCAAAAACTATCCTCAGTACTTGGGGATCCAGTGACCATTCGTGATGGCCCTGGGAAATCCTGCTGAGGGCATCTGCCAGGACATTGTCCTTCCTGGAGGGAACTGCTATGAGGAAGTGTTCAGGGAATAAGCCAGAGACCACAACTTCATTGCTTGTGCACAAGGCCAAAGACCGAAGTGCCCCTTGTTTGTTGATGTACCACATTGTGATGGTGTTGTCTGTTCTGACTTGTACCACTTTGTTCTGAACAGACGCAGAAAACACTTGAAGTGCTAGAAAGACAGCTCTGAGCTCCAGCAAACTGATGTGGAGCAGAGATTCCTGAGGGGATCACACTCCCTGGGTGGAGAGGTCGCCCATGTGAGCTCCCCATCCCAGATGGGATGCATCCATAGTGAGGGTCAAGGAATGAGACAGAGGAATGAAGGGGACCCCCAGTCTTAAATTGCTCTGATCCTGCCACCACTGAAGGGTCTGGATCAGGGTTCGAGTCACTGGGACCAACTTGGAAAGGGGATCTTTTCTCTGAGATCAAAAGGCTCTCAAGTGAAACTGAATGTCCCTCATCTGAAATCTTGCTCCTTGCACTACAGCTGTGGAAGCAGCCATGTGCCCTAGGAGCTGTAAGAAGTGCCTTGCTGGTCGAGAGACCTGCAGAGTGAAGGAGGAGGCCAGGGCCACCAGGTTCCTTACCCTCTCTAAGGGTAGGAAGACTCTGGCCTGCTTTGTGTCCAATTCTGCACCTATGAAGGTGAGTACCTGAACAGGTTCCAGAACTGACTTTGGAAGATTGAGCAAGAAGCCCAGAGAGGTGAGCAGCTGCTGGGTAACTTGCAGGTGAGATTTGACCTGTTCTGGAGACTGGCCTACAATGAGCCAGTCGTCTAGATAGGGAAAGACAGCAATACTTTGCCTTCTTAAATGTGCAACTGCTACTGCCAGACATTTTGTGAATACCCTTGGGGCAGAGGAGAGGCCGAAGGGCATTGCTCTGAACTGGTAGTGACCTGAGGGCAGTTCATATCTGAGGTACTTTCAGTGGGAGCTTCTGATTAGAACATGGAAATAGGCATCCTTGAGGTAAAATCATTGCCAGAGTCACCATTTTGAACTTTGGTTTCAAAAGGTGCTTGTTCAGATATCTTAGGTCTAAAATGGGCCGCCATTCTCCTGTCTTTTTTGGGGTAAGGAAATATCTGGAGTACAGACCCTTGCCCTGGTGTAGGGGGGAAACCCTTTCTACAGCTCTGAGAGCTAGGAGGGTTGAGACCTCTCTTTCTAAGGTAAAGGTCTCTAGAGGGTTTGCAGGTGGAAAAAATCTGGCTCTCATCTTTGGAAATGTTTTGAAGCTGAGAACCAGACCCTGGCTTACTACTTCCAGGACCCATTTGTCTGATATTAGAGACTCCAGTCCTGGGAGGCCAGCCTGCCCCCTACAGGAAGTGGAGAACGCCCTGGGCACCCCATCAGGGTGCCTGTTTGGCAGAGGCTTTAGGCTGAGGGGTGGGAGCAGACCTGCTTGCAGCCCGTCTGCCTCTGCCTCTGAAAAACCCCCTCTGAGCATAAGCCGAAGAAGCCTGGGTTTGGTAAAAAGGCCTGTGAAAGGGCCTACCTCTACCCCTGGGGGTCTGTTTCTGAGGAATGGCTTGCCGCTCCTTGGCTTGTGCACTCCTATAAGTTGTTCTGTATTCATCCATTTTCTTCATGTAATTCTCTGTTTGCTCCCCAAACAGAGAATTCCCCACCACAGGAAAATCCATGGCCTTAGTCTGGGTATCATGTGACAAGTTAGTACACCTGAGCCAAGATAACCTACGAAAGGCCACAGATGTAGCCATGACTCTAGAGGATACATCATTAGAATCCACAGCTGCATGGAATTGCACCTTGGAAGCCTCAATACCATCAGTAGCCACCTGCTCCAGCTCCTTGGCAAGCTGGCTAGCCTGTTTAGCCAAAGCCATGACAGTGTCACATCTAGATTTTTGCATCTTGCCACATAAGCCATGTAATTTGCTTGTCTGAGTCCCAAGGACACTGCCAATGTATTGTTTTTAGCCATGGCATCAATCTTCCTGAGTCCTTGTCAGGAGGATGTGAAGCCAGGAATGTTAGCTTTATCACAGGCTGCAGCTTGAACTACCCAACATGACTGCATTGCTGTGAAAGAAAGTCTGTATAAGGACCTGATCAAAGCGTGCATTCCTGTCCATATTTTTGTCAACAGGAGGTACAGAATTAGGCTTTTAATTTTTATTGTTCGCTTCCTAAAAGACTTATGTAAGGGGATAGATAATCTCCTAGACTCTGGGATATCCATCATTTCCACAAAATCAGGTTCCTCTTGCTCATCCACAGCTTCCTCTAATAGGAGCTGGAGGGTTTCAGCAACCTTTTTATAAAACAAAAAATGAGAAGGGGACTCAGAAAGCATAGAGGGAGATTCTAAAGGTCTATCTGGGGAGATGTCCGGTTCAATGGGCACATCCAGACTCTCAAAGTTACATTCACACTGTTCATAGTCCTCCTCCCCCTCCTCTGGTTCATAAAAATCTCCAATATCATATTCTTGAACCGGTGGAACCGACCGAACAGACCTCCTACCAGACAGTGGCCGTTCGGACGGAACCGGAGAAAGTGACTGTACAATTTGTATAGCTTTTGCTATTTTTGCGGCAGTTGGAGAAGGAATTTTGGACTCCATACCTGCTGATTTTTTAGTTTTCTTTGCTGGAACTGGCTCCTCAGAGCCAGCTTTACGTTTGCCCGAGGAAGTCTTGCCTAGGTCAGAGGGCACTCCCTCCGGTTTGGTTGCACCGAACTGGGCTGGCCATCCGGGTCAGCGGACGTTTTGGCCTCTCGTTCCCTGAGCCTGCCCACTCTCTTATCCAGGGTGGCTGCAGGGAAATTCTTACAAATCTGGCAGTCTGAATTGAGGTGGTCAAACCCCAGACAATAAACACATGTAGTGTGTGGGTCAGCCTTGGCAAAGGCTTCCCCACAGACACTACAGTGTTGAAACCCAGTGGGCCGGGTTTTTCTTTTGGGTTTCTCAGACATGATGCCAGCCTAACCAACAAACTTGCCCTTTTAACGGCAGTGCCAGGCAAGACACTCTTATCGGTTCCCAACCGTGTCACGGGTCGTGGAAAAAACCATAATGAAATCCGTTTTTTTTAGAACCGATAAGAACCGGGAACCGCACTCTAAAAGCTTTAAAATGTTTATACTTTAAAGTTTTAACCAACCTGATCGGTTCGAACCGAACTGATAAACATTTACAAGTTCCACACAGAAATAAAACCTGTCTATACTTACAATACCACAGACAGAGCTTGAACCAATCGGTTTGCGGTTAAAAATAATAATAGTCGTGGTTAATTTTAACCGAGAAAATACTGTTTAAACCAAGAAATGAACTGAGCAGTAGGAGAAATCTCCGGAGTGACTGTTCAGTGAGGCGGAGTAAAGAATCTGACAGTTTCAGTTTGAAATTATCCAGACAGAGCTTCTCTAACCGAGCTTGTGCTCCAAACTCCATTCTTAGAATGGTAGTTAACCCTTTCACCTCCGGAGCAGTTCTAATGGTGGGACAAACTGCAATTGTCATAATATAGCAAGACTTCATGTTGTTTGAAGAAGTAAGACTAAGGGGACTGGGTAGGGGCTCCAATCTCTGGAAGTGGAAGAAGGAAGGGGAGAAAATTTAGGAGAGAGTGACAGGTAACAAGGGTCCGAGACCCTTGTCCGTCACCAGACTGTATAGGAACTGCAAGGAGTAGCAAAGCTCTCTGCCAGAATTCAAGGCACAGAATAACTGGCAATACCCCAAAAGCAGAGTCGGCTATTCTGGAGAAGGACAGGGTACAGGGACTTAGAACTCTCTCTGGAAAGATATTTGGTAAAAAAAAGGGAATCTTTTTTATTTTTTTTAAAACAGCTAGATGGATAACAGAAGGAGGGCAACCACCAGCTCCCACCACATGAAGTAGAGGAGTGCCACTCGAGGTGTACCCCTTAGGGAAGAAAACACCCCCCTGTGTGTCCCAACTTTACCCCGCTCAAGAAGAGGGGTAGGCACAGAGAGAGGAGGGCCCAGAGACTGAGGCCCCAGGGAGATGGAAGGAGGGATTGTGATGAATGGTGAAGATATACAGAAAGATCATAATTACGGTAGGTACGTAATTTTTATATCTTATCTGTGTCAGTCTTCACCATTCATCACAGATGGGTGAGTACCAAGCCCCCCCCAAGGAGGTTGATTCATTGCACCCTAAGGGACAAAGTCCCTTAGCCCTCAGTGCGTGACACACTGGGGGGGGGACTTCTGGGCCTGATGAGGCTGAGAGTGGGGAGAGCAAGACAGGGTCCCCCCGGAGAGGGAATGAAGTTGCCCCGACAAACATCGTCTCACCATACGGGAGAAGAGATAGGTTCCCTGGTGAGCAGAGCAAATCACCCTATGCCGGGCCAAGGGTGACAACCGGGAAAGACAAAGCCATGCCGATCTCCTGGTGCAGATCGCTGTCCCTATGACCCTGGTAGCTACCTCACTGGCGTCGTAAGATGTCCTTGCTTGGTGCCTTGCTAGCTCCAGGCTGCGTGCAGAGAGTGCGATGGCTTGTCTGGTTTGCTCAGAGTCAGGCAAAGCAGCTAGGATCTGACCTAGTGCGGACCACAAGAACCTGTTGTAGGCTGCATAGTGGGCCTGATGAGCAGAGATGGAGAGAAGCAACCGTGCCGAGTAGAAGGACATCCTCCCCCAGAAGTCAAAATCCAAGGAGTCTTGGTCTGGGGTCCGGTCACGGTGGAGGGCGCGAAGCCCATCAGGGGTGTCCAGGTGCATCAATCCGGACTGCAGATGAGGCATAGAGCCTGGAGACCCTGGGGGAGTGCAATACCGCTGGCTGAAGTCCCTAGGGTCAGGAACTCCAGAGAAGGGCCTCTGCCAGAAACGCAGGGACGCCTCCCGAAAGGGAGTAGGCCAGGGCGGCACCACAAGGGTGGCGGCACAAAAATCACCTAGAAAGGCATGCGACGCATACTCAGGATTGCTCACAGACAGGGGAGAAAGGTGAAGGTCCTCCATCATCCTCACAAGGAAACGCTGGTACTCAGAGAGATCAGCGGCCAGAGAGATATGGACAGAGGGTCCCTCTCCTCCAGAATAGGGGGATGAGGAGCTGGAGGTCACCAAATGTTCCGAGGGTGGCTGCACAGGGGGAGGTTGGAAAACCTGGCTGTCCATAACCCTAATGTAGGCCGGGAACCGAGCAACCACTGTTCTGAACTGCTCCCAGGTGAGAGGGCCGCCAGGACCAAGAATGCCTGGGAACGCTGGAGAATGTGGCAGAGGGATAGGGGCAGAGCCGAGAGAAGAAGTCAGCTGACCTCTGCCAAGGCTAGGGAGCGGACCATGAACACCCGAGGAGGGTGTCCTGGAAGACTCCACAGCCGGTGGCTGTACAACCATGTTGGTACTGCCGAGGCTGTGCCCAGAAGAATCCCCCCAGTGAGGCGACCGGGGCCATATAGGTCCAGAAGGATGTTCCCCTGCCTCCAAAGAATGGGTCCCCCTTGAGGAACCGGAAGGGGAAGGGCGGAAGTCCGCACTTCAGTTTCATCCAGGGCCCGGGTGGACCCCAGAGAAAGGCCGACACGCCGACCCCACACCCCCCGACCCCTCAGAGTCCAAGAGGGTCCTGGTCCTTGAGAGGGCCAGCCTAGGTAACTGGCAGCTCTGGGCTGTCCCCGAAGGGAAGACCCAGGGAGCAGCACCTTCCCCTCCTGTAGGCTTATCGATGGGCCCCAAAGTTGGGCGATCGAGACACACTAACGGAGGGGGTACCACCGCCAAGGGGTCGAGGAACCCCCCAAGGCCAGGTTGCATGGCAATGGTGGCACGCACCGTAGCCTGCTGGTCAGTACCACTGACCCTAACCTCGGGAACTAACTGACGCTCCTCAGCAGGGGGCTGGCAATGACTCGTTGTTGAGACCACTGGCTCACTCTCCTCTGCAGACAACCCCGAAGGGTGTGACTGCCCGTCCGACTCAGAGTCTGACTCCAAAGAGGTAGAGTCTTAGGCCCTAAGCCAAACGGTAGGAGGGCGGGGGAAGGCAACCTTACCAAAGGGCCCGGCAGTCGGGCAGTGGCCAGGCGGCACCTGCAGCCCGTGAGCCCCTAGCAGCGGGCTGACAGAAGGCGCCAGGGAGCTCGGGCCAAAGGTCCAGAGCCAGGGCCAGCTGCGGCGCCTTCAAGTCCACTGGCACCGGGAGCAGTACCAGGGACAGAGACGGTGCCGACGGCAGCCCCAGCTACGACCTCGGCACCGCCAACACTGCCAGGCCCTCTGCGCTGCGAGCGCCACTGAGATCCAAGCGCGCGCTGGACGGCCCAAGGCGGACTCAGCTGAACATGACACCGCTAGTCCTCTCGCGCTGCAAGCGCACCGAGAGCTCCAACAATGTCGAGGACGGCACCAACCGACAACGCCCGAAGGCCCCATGGCGCCGTGCTCAACCTCGGCGCCGAGGATGGCGCCGAGGCGAGACATGACGAAAGGCAATGCCGAATCCAGGGTCACAAATGGCACCGACAGGGCCCATGGTGCTGAGAGACGAGTCGGCGCTGACGTCAGTGCCAACAGGGCCAACAGCACCGCGAATGGCGCCAAAGGCCCCGACGGCACCGACCGATGGCATCGTGGACGGCATCAACCCAGGCCTTCCAGACTGCAGGAGTGACACCGGGGGAGCCTTCACCCCGAAGGGGCGATTGCCGTAGCGACGCCTCCCGCCCGCCCCCAGGAGGAAGCGGGACAGGCCTCCTGTGCCACGGGAGGAGCCTCTACCAAGGCCAGGCTAAAAGTAGCCGAGGCTCCCTCCTCCTCGATCCGTATAGAACCCGGAGGAAAGGCCGAGAGAGCGCGGCTTGGCCCGACAAGTGCAAACCCTACCCCCGAAAGTCGGCGGAGCTCACCCTGCTTTAAACGCGTGCTGTTCAAGGATGCGGTGGTCCATGGAGAAGCAGGTGCGCATGAATCCATGTCATGAAGCGGGCCAAGACATGCGAGACACCGGCCATGTTGGTCGGTAATGGAATACTGCGGCCGCACGGGCACCGACGGCATGGGGCCGACCGGCCTTGGAAACCTTCTTGCCCTCCGACCGAGACATGACCTACGGAAAAAAACACCAAAACAGACTCGACGTCGACACTTAAAATAAAAAGGAAAGATCTTACCGGCGACATCGAGTAGAGACAAACCCAGAACTAGTAAGACCGACGGACTTAAATGTCGCAATAAAGACTGACAGGCCTAGTTTTTCTTCTAGCAGCTTCCCACAAGGCGATCTCGATGGCGGGAGACGAAGAACTGATAGGCGGAGGCGACGCAAAGTAACGTTAATCTCTAAGCGTCCACGTAGTCGTCGACCTCGAGGTGCGGCTACCGATGCTGCGTCGGTTCACCCATCCTTTAAAAAAAAAAAAAAAAGCTAAAAGGCTCCCATGGGGTCCTGATCTCCGGCCAGTACCCATCTGTGATGAATGGTGAAGACTGACACAGATAAGATCACGATTTAAGCAGATGCCTATATTTCAATAGTGAAGAAGTGATGAAATGCACAGTATGTTATCCAGAGATAGTTTCTTGGCACTGAGAGTTAGTATAAGCCTACCAACAGTCACTGGATGTTTGCATGTATTTTTCTGATAGAGTGAATCAGTCCTAATAACAGACGGTAGTAATAAACAAATTAATTATTTGTAGTATGGTTTTCAGGGAACATGTGAAAGCAATGGTTATAACATCCAATGCTAATGGTAACATGCTGCTAATGAGTATTTCCAGGTAATGCAGCAGTATAACAACATGAGATGGTGCTAGTTTCATACCTGAGTAGTATCTTAAAAGTACTATGTTTCATCTGTCTCCGTCTTGCTGTCACATGCTCAAGTGGTAGCAGCAATACCGGCAGCAACCCAATTGTTGAATAGTGACACAAAAAGTCAATATTTTGAAAATGTGTACAGACTAAGTTTCATTGTATGAAGAAGATATGCCAGGAATAATGTGTCGTCATGCTGTGCTGGCAGTATAGCGTTGATGAAACTATATTTGCTTTTTCGTTACACAGTGTTATGTGAAATATGTACAGTGTTGTGATTATTGTGGTTGCAGATGTGACGGAGTGGTATAGTGTCTTACAATCTTGCATACGTCTTGCATATACTGAATGTGTGTGTGGGGTGCGGAGTTAGGGTTCTGAACCCTAACAGCACATTTCCAAACTTTTGTTGCTGTACTATTAACCCTAACTGATGCATTAACAGAGTTTTTTTTTATGAATTTTCCTCCTTTTTGAGAAAGTGTAATATAAGTGGTATGTGTTAGTGGGAGTGTGGGTCCTCCGGGCCCTACTCTCCCTTCACTTTGTCCATTTGTTGCATAATGCTATGCACTATGCGTGTGTGGGAGCATGGTACCTCCGGGCCCTGCACTCCCACTTATACATAACTACGGAGCCATACAGTAGCCCTACAGGACAAGGAACCCTTGTAACACTAATTTGCTAATATCTCAGCAGCTGTAGCAGCTAGGAAAAACATTCTAGTGCTGTTGTGCTCATGACAGTGAGCACTTCACACAACATAAACTGACCTAATCCATACCTTGCATTATTTCTGAGAAAAGGGCACTGAAAAGGCACCTTTGGAACCCCTGGAACATGTTTTTGTCAATACGTTTGTAACTGTAGCAAGTAAGAAAAAAAATTCCACTGCAGGTGTCATCTATGATTTCCAAACTTGTTTCTGCAGGTTAGTTCACCCAGTTGTTGAATAGTGGCACATAAAAGTCAATATTCTGAAAATGTGTACAGACTAAGTTTCACTGTATGAAGAAGATATGCCAGCAATAATGTGTTATCATACTGTGCTGGCAGTACAGAGTCGATGATACTATATTTGGTGAACTAAGCTGCTAGTAGTGACAACTCCGTGCCTTACTTCAGTTTCCACGATGGAGGTGCCAAAAGGCAAAATGGATGCTGCAATGTTATCCTATGGGACATTTCTCAATTTTGGAACACTGTAACATTTTGCACCTTGAATGTTTTGCCACCAAACCACCAAAAGGCACATCTGTGTGACCAGGGCTTGCCACCCTGCAAATTGCAGCCCAAAAGACTTAACTGTTTTGTTGCAGGAAGATGGCAAAGATTTGCATTTTTTTAAATACTTTTGCAAATCATTAAAGTTTCGCAAAACGTAGCACTAAATGTTCACATTTGCAGAAGTATTTTGGCCGTTTCTTTTGTGATTTGCGAATGTATTTTTTCCTGATGCTTAAAATGGCATTTCTGAGGGGTTTTACCCCCACCAAAAAAAAAAAAAAGACAGGGCTACCATCCTCAGGACCCGACTAGGTAAACCCAACAGTCAGAGGGTCCCAAATTTAAACACCAGCAATTTTCTCTCTCTCACTAACTGAAAACAAGATGGCCAAAGTGTGAAAGTAAAAGAGCCATTTGCAAAAGTAAAAGTGCACATATATTTCCCCCATTGACAATAATGGGAAATTTGCTTTTTGAGTAACTTTTGTACTGTTTAATATTTTTACACCAAATCTTCAAAGGCACATAAGTGACCCAGACTGCATCTTCCCTGAAGATTTCGGACCGAATGGACAAAATTTCAGGCAAATCTGCCGTACTGTGGCATAGTATTAAGGTGCAAAATTTGAGGTTTAACATTAAAGTGCTAACTCAACCCTAACTATACTGGTACTACTGTGCCAGTATAATTTATATCTATATAGCTATATCTATATACATATATATTTTTTTTTACTGCAAAAAAACTTTAATGCATCAGTTAGAGTTGAAGGGACGAAAGTAGGAAAAATGAGACCCTAGGCCCCCACCACAGACCAACGAGCGACGGGATGTGCCTTGGAGTCATGGACCCAAACTCTCTCTCTGTTCCATGTGTAAGAAAGCTGGCATAGTACAGTATAGGGGAATGGGATGAGAGGGCCATCGACCCCAAGGCACACCCTGTCACCTGTTGGTCTGTGCAGGGAGGGGTTGGGTGGTAGGGTGAGGGAGGTTAGCTTCTCAACCCTAACACCTAATTTCCCTACATTTGTCACTTCAACCCTAACTATTGCATTAATGAAGCTTTTTTTTGCAATTAATTTCCTTACGTTTTGAGAAAGTGTAATCTTACCATTATAGAGGGCCCTATGTTCCCATGGTATCAGTTTTTTGATGCACAGGACTCTACAGGCCATGTGCTCCCACTTATCCATATGTGCACAGATATTGTAATGAGCCGTCATCTCCCTGTGGGAGTGCAGGGCCCTCCAGTATTGCATAATAGATGGTCCAGCAGTTCCATTACTGCATAATAGTATCCATATGTTGGAGTGCAGGGCCCTGCGCTCCCACCTAACTATAATTGTAGAGATACAGCAGAGGCCTACACACATTCTGAGTAACCCTAGTGCTGAAAATGGTGCAATATCTCAGTAACCATACCAACCTTGGAAAAAAATTCCATTGCAGTTGTAATGATGGACTGGCAACCTGCAAAAGTGGTTAGGTGCACTTCGCGAAAAACCTGTATCTCGAACCGTTTTCGAGATATAGCCACTGAAATATGCCGCATTTACCACAATGTAATCCTGTGGGAAATTTCTCAACTTCGGAATGCCATAACTATGGAACCAATGTACATTTTTATACCAAACCAGCATAAGTTACATAAGTGGGACAACCCGTTTGTACCCTGCAAAATTCAGGCCAAAAGTCCTAACTGTTTTTGCACTGAACTGGCAAAGAAACAGCAACCGCTAAAAATCTGTTTGTGAGCTGTCAAAATCCTCGTTCGTGAGTGGAATCCTTGTTTGTGAGGTATCAAAATCCTTGTTTGTGAGATAGAGCCATCAGGTCATCCCCTCACTAACAAGGATTTTGACATCTCACAAACATGGATTTCTCAAGAACAAGCATTTTGACACCACACAAACAAGGATTCTGACAACTCATGAATAGGGATTCCTTTTTATAATCCTTGTTCGTGAGGTGTCAAAATCCCAGTTCACAAGTCAAATCCTTGTTTGTGAGGTGTCAAAATCCATGTTTGTCAGAAATCCCTAGGGCCATCTGGTCATCCCATCATGAAGAAGGATTTTGACATCTCACAAACAAGGATCGGAAGCAAGTGTGAACAAGGATTTTAAAAGTTTAAAACAGTTGTTTTTTGACAAAACTAAAGGAAACCAAATTCACAGGTATATAGAGGGTGTCACCCTGAACAAAATCCATATGGTAATATCCACAGAAGACACCCCTGGGGCAAGTTACAAGGTTTTGTTTGCCAGGAAAATTGAAAAACAAGATGACTTCTTGCGTACAAGGAATTTTTTTCTAACGAGCAAGGATTTTTTAAATCCTTGTTTGTGAGCTGTCAAAATCCTTGCTCGTGAGACAAATTCTTGTTCGCAATTTATACACCCATCCAAGAGACTAAATTGAGCATGCTCAGAACCCAAAATTTCAAACTTGAATAACTTTGGAACAGATTAATATTTTTACCAAACCAATGCTAGCTTATGCCTTTTTCTACCTCGAAAATTTTTCAGACCAAAATTCAAAATGGTGTGGCCACAGCACGATGAGGAAAAACAGGGAAACATTAGGAATTCACAAAAAATACATTTTTTTATCATTATACGCTGCACAAAATCTGCAAATCTGATTGAAATAAAACTTGGCACATCAAGAGATCTACCCCACGGTACTGTGCATTCCAAATTTCGTGCAAATCTGCTGCATAGTTATAAAGTTATTAAAGTGCAAAATTTGAGGTTAATATTTAATTGCCTGCTCAACTCTAACTATAGTGCTGTTCTCCCCCGCTTCCTTGCACCCTCTGATCCTAAAAACCTGCTACAAGGCAAGACTCGAGTATTGCAAGCTTTTACTTTAGGAGTGTCTCAACTAGGGAGACCAGAACCTACGTCAGGAGGATCCTAGGAAAAGCTAGACTCGGAAGAGATAATATTGATATGAAGCTAGTAGCAGTAGCCCTCAAAGAGCTGCTAATCCCAATTACCAAAATATTTAACAAATCACTCTGCATGGCTAAATTCCCTGCTGCCTGGAAGGTGACTTTCTTGACCCCTGTGCTAAAAAGTGGTGATCGCCCTTGCACAGCAAACTATAGACCCATTTCTATTCTCTCTCCCCTCCCCCATCAAAGGTGCTAGACAGAAAAGTGGGTGATCAAACCACTGAGTACCTCCTGAAATTTGATCTACAGTGTCCACAGCAGCACGGCTTCTGCAAGAGCCACAGTACCACCACCACTGCTGTTGTCGAATTTGCAGACTATGTGCATACGGCTTTGGACGAAGGCAAACTGGTGGGAACTATCTTTGTAGACCTCACAAAGGCCTCTGACACCGTTAATTACCCACTACTTCTCCTACAGCTGTGGAATCTTGGGTTCTCCTCTGAAGTAGCAACCTGGTTTTCTGATTATCTCTCACTCCGGAACCACAGCATACGGATTGAGATGGTGATAGCCACCCCCAGGGAAATTAAACTTGGCGTCTCACAGGGATCCGTACTGGGTCCCCACCTCTTTAGCCTGTTCTTAAATGAACTCCCAGAAGCTTGCCAGTCCAAGGTAATTTTGTACATGGATGTTGCGGTCATACTCAGCAGTGGTACTCATCTGACCTAGGTACAGAATGAGCTATAGTCCACATTCAAAACCCTGGAAGACTGGTTCAGCAAACAGAAGTTACTTCTTAATTACACGAAGACAAAAACATGCTGATCTCTAGCTCCCAGCACAAGAAATCCTCCACTGACTTTACTACTGTCAATAAACAGTCCGCCCCTTTACAACAGGTTAATACCGTCAATTATCTTGGGGTCCACCATGATGATACCTTTACCTTAGTGCAGCACACTGACCAGGTCATCAAAGCAGTCAGTATTAAACTGGGTATCTCGTATAGGCACAAGCAATACCTCACACCTTCTGCCCTTCAACTCACAGTTTCCAGTGCCATACTGTCAATTATTGACTATGGGTTGGTGGTCTATGGGTCTGCCTCTGACATCGCACTCAACTGGGTCTCAATTGCTCTTAACAGGGTGTGCAGATTAACCCTGGATGCTGAGAGCAGAGCACACACCTGTACTCTCTATGAATGTTCCAACTGGCTGAATCTCAACAACAGAATTAAGTACTAAACATGCCTTCTGGGCAAGAAAATCATTTTAGGGAAAGCCCCCCCCCCAAGCCTCTACTACAGGCTAGCCACATTTCTTATCGCACTAGGGGTATGACCCGGGGCTCATTAGCAGTACCTTTCAAGAAAACCTCTTTCAGTCAAAGATCGTTTTCCTACAGGGCATCCGTTTGGCTAAATGAAATCCCCACACAACTAACTACCTCTTCCAGTCTCCCTGCCTTTAAACTGGAACTGAAGCACAATCTCATTGATGCCTGTACCTGTTCCTGCAGGTAGTCCATGCCTATTTCCCCTACTCGTGCTAGGCAAGGAGGGGGACTGTGCTCTCCCCTCCATTCACTGCCCAGCTGGGTCCTGACACTTAATTTTCCTGATACCCCTGCACCTGCTGTGTATCTTGACCCTACCCTTGCCTCCCCACCCCTAGTTTCTTGACAATGCCCTTACAGGCGGCACCTCCGTTTGACCAACTGCTTTTGTATATACCCTGGAATCCTAGTGTTGTACACATGGTTTTAACTGTAGATGTCTCTTCCCTGACATAGCAAATGTACCTGTTGTCTTAGTGTTCCAGTACTTGATTTTTTTGTTTTACAACCTCTGACGCTGCAAAAGTTACCATCACTGTACCTTCTGCTAAACCAATTCCTATAATCTCATTGTTCACTGTAATCTGGAAATTGCATCTGTTGCATTACTCCTGCTCCTAATTATGTTTACTGTACCTGTCCTAATTAATCATGTTCCTATACTTTTTGACATGGAACCTTTGAAAAAGAGGACTGTGCTCAAAGGGTATTTTCTGAAGCATGAAATTAATTGATTACTTAAATAACTTCCATGCCACTGGAATATATATGTGTATGTATACATATGTGTATATGTGTATATATATATATATGTAGGGGATATGACATGTACAGTGAAGATATATTTATCTTACGAGAATAATAATCATGATATCTCACAGTGACGAAGCCACGAGTGAGATATCTTGATTTCATTGGCCTCGAGTGACGATAAATATGATATCTTCACTCAGGCCATGTCATGTTCTGTTTATATAACATGTGTTTTGGACTTTTTGTTGCATGATCCCCTAAAGCACCCCCCAACCCCAAATCTTCAGCAACATCACAGATTCCATACTGTATTAAAATAAATTATCTAGCTGATCCTGTTAATGTACAGTTTTTTTTTTTTAAATACTGTTATTTCATTGAGCTTGGTATTATTTGTAATTAAAAACATTAAAGAGGTACCTGGTTGATTGTCCCCCTGTGCTACCGACAAAATCCTGTAATACTTTCACTTTCCCCCCGAACTGTAGCGTGACCGAGCGGCATGTAAACGAGCAGATTACTGGTACCAGAGCTTTAAAATAAGTGCCTGTACTTTAAAGAAAATCCTGGCTTTTATCTCCTGATAACATGGTTTACTTAATAGAAGGGACTGTCTCTACCAACAAAATCACAGCGAACTAGTAGTCCGCTTTAAAACAGGAGAAGGAAGCGCGAGTGTGTGTTACTATAGCAACATACACTCGTGCTTCCTTCTCCTGTTTTAAAGTGGACTACTTGCTTGCTGTACAACTGAAGCAGTGTAGAAGACTGTCACATCAGTACATTCAGAGGTATAGCCTAAGTGCACCAAAACATTGTAAAAAAACAAGTTAGACCGGGGAGGAAATGAACATGGAGGTGCAGAGACAAATTCATACATTCTACGAAAAATATAACCAATAAAAAGATCAAGGCGACAGTAACGTAATAGTATGAAAACAATGCTGCCTGAGGTTGGCTTTATTAGAGGGTAGGGAGTGAGGTATACAGCTTGACAGGAGACGGGATAGCGATGGACATTTAGAATGGGGTTGGGAAGTGTGGGGGATCGCAGACAAGATAAGGGAGGGTTGGGGTAGGTAGGGTGAGACCATATTAATAGTTGTCTGCCATTTGGTGAACTTTACATGGTTCAATGCCAAGATTCATGCAGTCAGACTCTGGGGGGTTCCTAAGCCCTAGACATTAACTCACTACCCTGTCACCTCAGAGATATGAGACTGAGAACAGGATCAGGTTTGTAACTCTGAGATCGTCAATGATTCTTAGCATTTATGCTATGTGTAACATTTATCAGGCCACTACTTACTGCTGATAGAGAGTTCTTCAGGAGATTGCTGGTGTATAGTCTCATTCCTATTCACTGACTCCAGTACTGAAGGGTTTTCATCTTTCACAATAAATATCATGTCATTTTCTAGGACTGGAAATTCTGCTACTGTTAAGAGAGCAAAGGTAAATCAGAGATAAGGGCACAACCACTGGCATTAGTCCTGTGATACAGACATAACCCCTGTACTGCAACTGGGGAGATCAGAGTTTGAGAATGGACTTAGGTTTCCCACAGTCATACCAATGATACAGACATAATTCCCTGCACTTCCACCTTGGTTTCTCAGGTTTCAGAACAGACTCCGGTTACCCACCCTGATATTACACCAGTGATACGCAACTCCCTGCACAGACATTTAGGACTCCCACAATGAAGAAAAGGCTCAAGTTTCCCACCCTGGTATTATATTAATGATATAGACATAGTCCCTGGCACTGTCACCTAGGATTGCCAGGCTTGAGAACAGACTTAGGTTTCTCACCATGGTATTACACCAGTGAGAAACACCTCACCCTGCACTGCAACCTAGGAATCCTGGGTTTGCAGACTGACTCAGACTTATCACATTGCTCTTATACATGTAATACAGATATGACCCACCCCCATTACTTAGAAGTCCTGGGTTTGAGAACAGTCTCAGGTGTCATACCCTGGTATGATACCAGTAATACAAACAATTTCCTGCACTGCCACCAAGATGTCCTGGCTTTGAGAATTCAGTACAAAGTATTTTACCAGGAAACTGCTCCATTAAGCAAGCTCCTTCACAAGGAGGTCCTGGGTAGGACAGTCCAAATGTACAATACATAGTGAACAGAAAGAAAAAAAATTACTCACCTTAGTAATTATGTTTCTTCTAATGGAGTCTTGCTATATTCTGACTATTGCAGTTAGCCCCAGCACTCAAACTGCCCCGGAGAGAAAAGGGTTAATTTTCAATGTAGAGCATAGAATGGTGAGCTTGAGCTCAGTTCAAACCTCTGTCTGCTGCACTTAGAAGCACAACCGTCAGATTCTTATGAGCTAATACTAACTGACTACTATGTGGAAATTATTAAATTTTTACTAGCCAAATGGCAACCAAATATTTTGGATCCCCAAAAGACTCAAGTCAAGAAATCCAAAATAAAAAACCAGGTAGTGAACAACTTAAGACTGTTAAATTAATAATAAAACCCACTCCCCCTCTCTAAAAGGAGGGAGTGCCCTTGGGGTGCAACACTGTACCTGCCAGCTCACTTCCCAAAAACAGGATCTGAGAGGGGAGGCAGGGAAGGAGGTCAGAATACTGCAAGGCTGCATTAGAAGAAACAAAATTAATAAGGTGAGTAATGTTTTTTTCAAACCACATAAAGTCTTGCTCTAGTCTGACTATTGCAGACCACCAAGCAGTACCTCCATAGAGGAGGGAATCAAACCTACCTTGGGAATAGGCTCTGCAGTACTGCTGTACCAAACCAAGCATCAGTCCTAGCCTGAATGTCCAAAGAGCAACGCTTGGTAAAGGTATGGACTGTTTTCCAGGTGGCTGCTTTACATATCTCTAGCAAATGAATATCCCTGGCCGCAGCCAGGGAAGCAGCTGTACCTCTAGTCGAATGAGCCCTCAGACCTGAGGGAGGTATTTGGCCTAGCTTCTCATAGCAGAATTGAAACAAGAGACAATCAGAACAGCTAATATTCTTCAGGTGAAGCTACCTCTGGCTGGAAGCTGCAATACTGAACACTGGATTTGCAAGAAAGTGAGTTGTACTCACAAAAGAGGGAGGTGAACCTTACAATTGTCTTTAGTTTGTAGTAGATATTCTGCAGGTGGAGGCTACTTCTAACTGAAAGGTGAAATAAGGAACTCAGAATTATCAGAAAAGACAGTCTTTCAAGCAACAGAGGGAGGTGGATCTTGCTTTACTTTTGTTACAATTGTTAAGATTTTCAGTGCAGGAAGAGTTTAAACCCTGGGCTAAGAATTTGCCATAAGTCCTGAAGTAAGTGCAGATACAGGCTGTGTATTTGACCCAGATAGTGCCCCGGCGGGTGGAAACTGTGTTTTGTGTTTATCTGTGTGTGCCTTAAAAGGCCAGGCCAAACTGTGTCAGGAAGTGCTTATGTCATAGCTACTTATCAGTCAATAGCTTTGAAAGAGTCTTAAAGACCTGAGAACAATGGTATTATAAGCAAGTGTTTTATAGAAAACTCATCAGAACAGCTAATATTCTTCAGGTGAAGCTACCTCTGGCTGGAAATTGCAATACAGAACACAGGATTTGCAAGAAAGTGAGTTGTGCTCACAAAAGAGGGAGGTGAACCTTACAATTGTCTTTGGCTTGTAGCAGATATTCTGCAGGTGGAGGCTACTTCTAACTGAAAGGTGAAATAAGGAACTTAGAATTATCAGGAAAGACAGTCTTTCAAGCAACAGAGGGAGGTGGATCTTGCTTTACTTTTGTTACAATTGTTAAGATTTTCAGTGCAGGAAGAGTTTAAACCTTGAGGGACGGAATACTGTTTACTATGTCTGTCCTGGTGCACAGCTGACTTATTTTGGGGCTGACTGCTTTCAGAGCACAAATCATCAGGCTGTCTTGGGGCTGGGGAGGTTTACCTGTGTCTGACTTGGATATCTGAATTTTTCTCTGTTTGACTAGCAGGGTATTTTCTCTGTCAAATTGTTGTGTAGGGCATCTTGCTGACAGGAAGGCACTCATCACAGCAGTGGGTCAGAGCTTTTAGCTGATTGTTTTGTGAGGGCATAGTTTAGGCCAAAACCCAGCCCACCCCTGGAAATAGTTCATTTACACCTGGGGTTCTGACATCATTTCCTCAAGAGTGCAAGGTGCATATCACTGTCATATCCTCTTTAGCACACTACACTGACAATATAAGTATACACATTGTATAATATATATATATATTTCTATATAACAAACCAATCACACACACAAACACACACAAAAAAGTAGATAAACATGTGGGGAGTAGTGCAATGTAATGGTTGTGGGGCAGCAGTCTTCCGGGAGTCTTTCTGGAGGTTGAGATGCTGCCCTATTTGCAGACAACTCTCTGCCCTGAGGGGGGAAGTTGTCCCTCTTCAGGCCACACTGGACAGTAGTAAGGGAACCTTCCCCCAGGCCACACTGGACAGTAGGAAGGAAACCTCCCCCATCCAGGGAGCACCACAGCCACCACCACTACTTCAGAGGTTGCGAAGAATGCACAGCAGTTGGACGACAGTGGGCTCAGGGAGGGTGAGAATGGTGGAACAGAGGCACACCCAGTCAGTTGTTCCACTCCACAATCTATACACCATTCTGGGGGAGCAAAGTTCCCCTATGGATGCACCCGCAGAGGAGACTAAGGAGGCTGAGGACAACTGTCACAAGGGAGGCCCACAGGAAGGAGGCAGCGGACACCACAGGGAAAGGAAGCAGCTCCTGGTGGGGGACTCAATTATTAGGGGACTAGAACTGGGGGGAGCAGGGAAAACTGAAGTAAGGTGCCTGCCTGGTGCCATGGCTTGGAGGGACAGGAAGCGCATCCTTAGGATCACAAGAACAGCTGCATGGGAGTCTGAGCTGGATGTCACTGTCCACCTAGGGACAAATGACTTGGCTCATCATGAGATTAGAGCAGTGCAGGATGACTTTGTAGAGTTGGGGAGGGGCCTAAGACAAGTAATACACACAGTATCCTTCTCAGAGGTGCTGCCTGTCAATGGCATGGGTGAGGCAAGGGTACTCTGCACCATGCAGTTTAATGAATGGTTGAAAAAATGGTGTGGAGCACAGGGATTTGGCTTCATTGGGGACTGGGGTTCCACCTGAAGGGACACCAGCCTATACTGGCAGGATGGTCTGCATCTGTCCAGGAAGGGAACAAGTCTTTTGAGCAATCAGTTTAAATGCTTCATTGGCAAATCTTTAAACTAGTTAAGGGGGGAAGCATTGATAAGCAGCAGGAAAATCCCAGCCTCTCCCTACAAAACAGGGTACTAAATGAGAAAAAGACCGAGGTAGAAAGGTCATTGGGGGATGCTGCAACAGAAGGTAAAGCCATGAAAAAATGGAGAGCAATGAGTACCAATGCCCGTAGTCTGGGTAGCAAGCTTCCTGAATTAGTGGCCTTGATGGATGAGGAACATCTGGATATTGTGGCAGTCACAGAAACATGGTACACACAAAACCAAGACTGGGACATAAACATACCAGGATACACTATCTACAGGAGGGACAGGGAGGGTAAAAGAGGAGGAGGAGGAGTAGCTCTTTACATAAGGGAAGGAAGAAAAAATTACTCACCTTAGTAATATTGTTTCTTCTAATGGAGTCTTGCTATATTATGACAATTGCAGTTTGTCCCACCATTAGAACTGCTCCGGAGGTGAAAGAGTTAACTACCATGCCAGGCATGGAGTTTACAACGCAAGCTCGGTTAGAGAAGCTCTGTCTGGCTATTTTCAAACTGAAACTGTCAGATCTTTACGAGCAAAAACTCACTAAGGTTCTGTGTGGAAGCTGTAACCTACACTAGCCAACTGGCTACCAAAATATTAACACCTATTCCTGGTCCCAATACCAAGACAAGTCAGGGGACCAGAAAAATAATAACATAAGATAAAATAAAACACAACACCCCCAAAACCCCAAAAAGGGGTGGAAAAAACATAAAATGGGCATAAAATAGTGCCCACACTAGGCTGCCCACCCCATACCCAAGTAGAAGTTCTGAGAGGGGCAGGCTGGGGAGGTCGTAATATAGCAAGACTCCATTAGAAGAAACAACATTACTAAGGTGAGTAATTTTTCTTCAAACAACATGAAGTCTTGCTATATTATGACAATTGCAGAATACACAGCAGTACCTCCATGGTGGAGGGACAGAACCTACTTAGGAATAGGCTCTGAAGCACGGCTGTGGCAAATCTAGCATCCCTCCTGGCCTGGATATCCAGGGAGTAATGCTTGGTGAAAGTGTGTACCGTTTTCCAGGTAGCTGCTTGACATATCTCCAAGATAGGGATGTCTCTAGCGGCAGCTAAAGATGCAGCTGTACCTCTGGTAGACTGAGCCCTCAGGCCTGACGGGGGAACCTCTCCCAGTTTTTGATAACAAAATTGGATACACGAGACAATCCACCTGGCAATGGATCTCTTAGTGGCAGGTTTACCTTTCCCAACCTCACCATAAGTGAGAAAGAGTTGGAGGGATTTGAACCTATGACCCTTGGTATGCTCTATATAGTAACAAAGGGCCCTCTTAACATCTCTGCTGTGCAACCTCCTCTCACCAGAGGAGGAATGGTCAGTGAAGAGCACTGGAAGGGAGACAGATTGGTTAAGATGGAAATCTGAAACCACCTTAGGCAAAAACTTCCTATTAGTCCTAAGGACTACCTTATCCCTGTGAAAGGAAATAAAGTCAGTCTCCACTGACAAAGCTTGTAACTCACTTATGCACCTGGCAGAAGTGATGGCTACTAGAAAAACAGTTTTCCAAGTCAAATACTTGAGCTCTGCAGAAGACAGAGGTTCAAAGGGGTTGCATCAACTGAGCAATGCAAACATTAAGATCCCAGGCAGGGCCGGTCCCTGAACGGTGGATTAGTATGAAGTAATCCCTTGAAAACTTGGAAAATACAGGGTGAGTGGAAGAAGAGGGCTTTCCTGCTGAAATAAAAGCAGAGACAGCTGCCAAATGTACTTTCAGGGTAGCTGGTCTCAGGCCCAAAGAGTTAAGATAGACCATATAGTCCAAAACAATGGGCAAATCAGCAGATTCCGGGGGAATATGCTTCCCAGAGCACCAGATGGAAAACCTTTTCCATTTAGAATTATAAGTAGCCCTAGTGGAAGGCTTCCTAGAAGCCTTCAGGATGTCAAGAACACCTTGAGAAAGGTGTAGGTCAGCAAACTCTAACTCCTCAAGAGCCAGGCCTTGAGGTTGAGGGATTTGAGATTCGGATACCAAACTCTGCCCTGGGCACAAGATAACAGGTTGTGTTTCCTGGGGAGGTACAGGGGAAGGTGGACTGCTAAGGACAGAAGGAGTGGGTACCAGGGCTGCCTGGCCCAATCCGGAGCATCAGAATCATCCTGCAAGGCTGGGATCTGATTTTCACTAGCACCTTGAAAAGGAGAGGGACGGGGGGAAAGGCATATAGAAACTTCCCTGCCCAATCTAGGAGAAAGGCATCCATGGGGACTGAGCCCATCACTGGGGGCCTGCAACAAAACAGTGGAAGTTGGTGATTGTCTGGGGCTGCAAAAAGATCTATCTGAGGAGTGCCCCATCTGGCAAAAACTATCCCCAGTACTTGGGGATCCAATGACCATTCGTGATGGCCCTGGGAAATCCTGCTGAGAGCATCTGCCAGGACATTGTCCTTTCCTGGGAGGTGAACTGCTATGAGAGAAATGTTCAGGGAATAAGCCAGAGACCACAACTTCATTGCTTCGGTGCACAAGGCCGAAGACCGAGTGCCCCCTTGTTTATTGATGTACCACATTGCGGTGGTGTTGTCTGTTCTGACTTGTACCACTTTGTTCTGAACAGATGCAGAAAACACTTGAAGTGCTAGAAAGATAGCTCTGAGTTCCAGCAAATTGATGTAAAGCACAGACTCTTGAGGGGACCACACTCCCTGGGTGGAGAGGTCGCCCATGTGAGCTCCCCATCCCAGAAGGGACGCATCTGTAGTAAGGGTCAAGGAGTGAGATAGAGGGATGAAGGGGACCCCTAGTCTTAAATTGCTATGATCCTGCCACCACTGAAGGGCCTGGATCAGGGTTCGAGTCACTGGGATCAACTTGGAAAGGGGATCTTTTCTTTGAGACCAAAAGGCTCTCAAGTGAAACTGAATGTCCCTCATCTGAAATCTTGCTCCTTGCACTACAGCTGTGGAAGCAGCCATGTGTCCTAGGAGCTGTAAGGAGTGCCTTGCTGGTCGAGAGACCTGCAGAGTGAAGGAAGAGGCCAGGGCCACCAGGTTCCTTACCCTCTCTAAGGGCAGGAAGGCTCTGGCCTGCTTTGTATCCAGTTCTGCACCTATGAAGGTGAGTGCCTGAACAGATTCCAGCACTGACTTTGGGAGATTGAGCAGAAAACCCAGAGAGGTGAGCAGCTGCTGGGTAACTTGCAGGTGTGATTTGACCTGTTCTGGAGACAGGCCTACAATAAGCCAGTCGTCTAGGTAGGGAAAAATAGCAATCTTTTGCCTTCTTAAGTGAGCAACTGCTACTGCTAGACAGTTTGTGAATACCCTTGGGGCAGAGGTGAGGCCGAAGGGCATTGCTCTGAACTGGTAATGGCCTGAGGGCAGTTCGAATCTGAGGTACTTTCGGTGGGAGCTTCTGATTAGAACATGGAAATAGGCATCCTTGAGGTCCAGGGAAGCTAGCCATTCCCCTGGCCTTAGAGAAGGTAAAATTATTGCCAGAGTCACCATTTTGAATTTTGGTTTCAAAAGGTGCTTGTTCAGTTATCTTAGGTCCAAAATGGGCCGCCATTCTCCTGTCTTTTTTGGGGTAAGGAAGTACCTGCAGTACAGACCCTTGCCCTGGAGTAGGGGGGAAACCCTTTCTACAGCTCTGAGAGCCAGGAGGGTTGAGACTTCTGTTTCTAAGGCAAAGGTCTCTTGAGGGTTTGCAGGTGGAAAAGATCTGGCTCTCATCTTTGGAAATGTTTTGAAGCTGAGAACCAGATCCTGGCTTACTACTTCCAGGACCCACTTGTCTGATGTTAGAGACTCCCAGTCCTGAACGAAGTAAGCTAGCCTGCCCCCTACAGGTAATGGAGAACCGGCCCTGGGCACCCCATCAGGGTGCCTGTTTGGCAGGGGCTTTAGGCTGAGGGGTGGAGGCAGGCTGGTGGAAGCAGGCCTGATTGCACCCCGTCTGCCTCTGCCTCTGAAGAACCCCCTCTGAGCATAAACAGAAGAAGCCTGGGTTTGGTAAAAAGGCCTGTGAAAAGGCCTACCTCTACTCTTGGGGGTCTGCTTCTGAGGAATGACTTGCCGCTCCTTGGCTTGTGCACTCCTATAAGTTGTTCTATATTCATCCATTTTCTTCATGTAATTCTCTGTCTGCTCCCCAAACAGAGAATTCCTACCACAGGAAAATCCATGGCCTTAGTCTGGGTATCCTGTGACAAACTAGCACCTGAGCCAAGCCAACCTACGAAAGGCCACAGATGTAGCCATGACTCTAGAGGATACATCATTAGAATCCACAGCAGCATGGAATTGCACCTTGGATGCCTCAATACATCAGTAGCCACCTGCTCCAGCTCCTTGGCAAGCTGGCCAGGGGCCTGTTTGGCCAAAGCCATGACAGTGTCCCATCTAGATTTTTGGTATCTTGCCTCATAAGCCATGTAATTTGCTTGTCTGAGTCCCAAGGACGCTGCCATGTATTGTTTTTTAGCCATGGCATCAATCTTCCTGGAGTCCTTGTCAGGAGGATGTGAAGCCAGGGGAATGTTAACCTTATCACAGGCTGCAGCCTGAACTACCCCAACATGACTGCATTGCTGTGAAAGAAAGTCTGTATAAGGACCTGATAAAGTGTACCTCCTGTCTATCTTCCTGTCAACAGGAGGCACAGAATTAGGAGCGTTTAGTATTTTTATTGTTTGTTTCCTAAATGATTTATGTAAGGGAATAGATAATCTCTTAGACTCTGGGATATCCATCATTTCCACAAAATCAGGTTCCTCTTGCTCATCCACAGCTTCTTCTAATGGGAGCTGGAGGGTTTCAGCAACCTTTTTATAAAACAAAAAGTGAGAAGGGGACTCAGAAAGCATAGGGGGAGATTCCAAAGGTCTATCTGGGGAGATGTCCGGTTCAATGGGCACATCCAGACTCTCAAAGTCACATTCACACTGATCATAATCCTCCTCCCCCTCCTCTGGTTCATAAAACTCTTCAATATCATATTCTTGAACCGGTGGAACCAGCCGAACCGTCCTTTTACCAGACAGTTGCGGTTCGGACGGAACCGGAGAAAGTGACTGTACAATCTGTATAACTTTTGCTATTTCTGCAGCAGTTGGAGAAGGAATTTTGTACTCCAAACCTGCTGATTTTTTAGTTTTCTTTGCTGGAACTGGCTCCTCAGAGCCAGCTTTTCGTTTGCCCGAGGAAGTCTCGCCCTGGTCAGAGGGCACTCCCTCCGGTTCGGTTGACACCGAACCAGGCTGGCCATCTGGGTCAGCGGACTTTTTGGCCTCTCGTTCCCTGAGCCTGCCCACTCTCTGGTCCAGGGTGGCTGCAGGGAAATTTTTACAAATCTGGCAGTCTGAATTGAGGTGGTCAAACCCCAGACAATAGACACACGTAGTGTGTAGGTCAGCCTTGGCAAAGGCTTCCCCACAGACACTACAGTGTTGAAACCCAGTGGGCCCGGTTTTTCTTTTGGGTTTCTCAGACATGATGCCAGCCTTACCAACAAACTTGCCCTTTTAACGGCAGTGCCAGGCAAGACACCCTTATTGGTTCCCAACCGTGTCACGGGTCGTGGAAAAAACCGTAATGAAATCTGTTTTTTTTAGAACTGGTAAGAACCGGGAACCGCACTCTAAAATGCTTTCTTTTTTAAAAGTTTTAACAGCCTGATTTACAAGTTCCACACAGAAATAAACCTATCTATTACTTACAATACCACAGACAGAGCTTGAACTGATCGGTTTGCGGTTAAAATAAAAATACTCGCGGTTGAATTTAACCGAGAAAATACTGTTTAAACTGAGAAATGAACCGAGCAGTAGGAGAAATCTCCGGAGTGACTGTTCAGTGAGGCGGAGTAAAGAATCTGACAGTTTCGGTTTGAAAATAGCCAGACAGAGCTTCTCTAACCGAGCTTGCGCTCTAAACTCCATGCCTGGCATGGTAGTTAACTCTTTCACCTCCGGAGCAGTTCTAATGGTGGGACAAACTGCAACTGTCATAATATAGCAAGACTTCATGTTGTCTGAATCAAAGCAACAGAACGAAAGGGTAAACAGGGAGGAGAAGAAGCACTGTGGGTCAATTTGGAGACAGGCAATGGCACCACAATCCGAACAGGGGTTGTATACAGACTCCCTTCTCAAGGGGAGGAAATAGACAAGGAAATGATAGAAATTATACTTAGAATGGCAGAAATAGGGGAGATATTGCTGATGGGTGATCTGAATATGCCAGATGTTAACTGGAGTGCAGTTGCAGCAGCCACTACAAAGAGTAGGATTATTCTAGATGCCCTACAGGGGGCATGCCTTAGACAACTAGTATTGGAACCAACTTGAGAGGGAGAAATCTTAGACCTGGTTCTCTCCAATGGAGATGGAGAGAGGATCACAGATGTAGAAGTGGGTAGCCATCTGGGAACTAGCGACCATCGAACAGTTTGGTTCACAATAAACACAGCAATAGAGACAAGCCATACAAAGGCAAAAGTACTGGACTTCAGGAAGGCTGACTTTGCCAAAATGGGTGAGTGCCTAAGGAATGCACTAGCAAATGGGCAGGAAGGAGGGTGGAAGAACAATGGGGAATAATAAAAGCTGCCATCACAGAGGTAACAAGCCTTTGTGAGAAGCAAATAAACAAAACAAAACAATGTAAGAAACCACTATCGTTCTCAAAGGAAGTGGCAGTGACGGTTCAAGAGAAAAAGAAAGCATTCAGGAAGTTCAAGGAATCACAGAAGGAGAAGGACAGAGAACTGAATCAGTTAAAGCAAAAGGAAGCTGGGAAGGCAGTCAGAACAGCAAAGGCCTGAACCAAGGAAAAGATAGCCAACTCAGTTAAGAAGGGGGATAAAACCTTTAATAGGTACATCAGGGAGTGAAGGAAGATGGAGCACAGGACCCAAAGCAGCATGGATTTACAGCAGGAAGGTCATGTCAGACTAATCTAATTGATTTCTTTGACTGGGTGACCAAAGTAATAGACCATGAAGGGGCTGTGGATATGGCCTACCTAGACTTTAGCAAGGCATTTGACACAGTCCCAAACAAAAGATTCAGGGATTTATTTAACTCTAAAAATTGATTAGCGTTTTGCTCATAAAAGTGCTAAATCTTTGTGAAAATGCATAGCTCTTGCCTCACCGTGTTTAACAAACACAGCACTTCTAGAAAATCCATATAAATACTTTCTGTACAGTTAGTATAGTCCCAAGAAAAAAACTGCTAATCAATTATTTAAAACCCTGAGATTAATAATCAAGTTAGCCAGCCTGGGAGTGGGTCCAAGGGTGGTAGCCTGAGTAGCAAACTGGCTGCACAACAGGACACAGAAGGTAATAGTGAATGGAACACATTCAGAAGAAAGGGGAGTTACTAGCGGAGTACCTCAGGGCTCAGTACTGGGTCCAGTCCTCTTTAACATCTTTATAAGTGACATTGCAGAGGGTCTGGAGAGAAAGGTATGCCTCTTTGCAGATGACACAAAGATCTGTAACAGAGTTGATACAGAAGAGGGGGTAGAAAAGATGAGAAGGGACTTGGCAAGGTTGGAGGAATGGCCAGACATATGGCAACTTAGATTCAATGCAAAGAAGTTCAAAGTAATGCACCTGGGAAACAAAAGCCCAGGAAAAGAGTACACAATAGCAGGGGAGGTACTAACAACAACAAAAACGGAAAGGGACATGGAGGAAGTCATATCAGATGACCTAAAGGTGGGTAAGCAATGTGTAAAGTCAGTAAGAAGAGCCAGGGGGATACTGGGATGCATAGGAAGAGGCATCACAAGTAGAAAAAGGGAAGTGGTTATCCCTCTATACAGACAGTTTGTGAGACCCCATCTGGAGTACTGTGTGCAGTTTTGGAGACCTAGTCTACGCAAGGACAGACAGGATGGAAGCAGTCCAGAGGAGGGCAACTAAAATGGTGCAGGGTCTACATTAGAAACCATATGAAGAGAGACTGAGAGAGCTTAATATGTATACCCTTGATGAAAGGAGGACGGGGGACATGATAGAAATGTTCAAGTACCTCAAGGGAATCAACAAAGTCCAGGAGGGTAGCATCTTTCAGAAAAAGATGTGTAAGAACAAGGGGCACAGTTTAAAGATAGAGGGGGACAGCTCAGGGGTAATGTGAGGAAATTCTTTTTCAAGGAGAGAGTGGTGGACACATGGAACAGCCTTCCTGAGGAGGTTGTTGGGTCTAAAACAGTGGGGGAATTCAAACATGCATGGGACAGACACAAAGCAATTATAGTGGGGGGTTGCAGGAAGCAGGCTGTTGGTTAACTAGAATCTGCAGCTTATCTAGTAGGTAGGGAAATGGGCAGACTGGGTGGGCCAAGTGGTCTTTATCTGTTGTCAAAGTCTATGTTTCTAAGACCAAGGGAGGGATAGTGAGGCTTAATAAAGGGAAGGGGGTGGGCAGAAGGTGACTGTGAAAAGGCAGAGATACTAAACAAATATTTTTGCTCAGTATTTACAAATGAAGAGGGGGAGGTACCTAAAACAAACAATAGAAACACTCTGGATACAGAAGTTGATACCAGCTCATTTACAGAAGAAAGGGTTCTGAAAGAACTCTTATAACTGAAGGCAGACAAAGCAATAGGGCCTGATGGGATTCATCCCAGAATTCTAAAAGAACTAAGGGTAGAACTAACGACTACCCTCTTTAACAAATCATGGGAGGAAGGGGTGGTACCCGAGGACTGAAGGAGGGCAGATGTGATTCCCCCTCACAAAAGTGGGAGCAAGGCAGAAGCAGGAAACTACAGACCTGTTAGTTTAACCTCAGTGACAGAGAAAATGATGGAATCACTTCTGAAGGAAAGAACTGTCGAGTATCTAGAGGCCAGAGGGGCACAGGACCCAAGGCAGCATGGATTCACAGTGGGAAGGTCATGCCAGACGAATCTGATAGATTTCTTTGACTGGGTGGCCAAAGTAGTAGATTAGGGAGGGGCTGTGGACATGGCCTACCTAGACTTTAGCAAGGCATTTGCCACAGTCCCACACAAAAGATTAATATACAAGTTAGCCAGCCTGGCAGTGGGTCCCAAGATGATAGCCTGAGTAAAGAATTGGCTGTTGAATAGGACAAAGAGAGTAATAGTAAATGGAGTCCACTCTGATGAAAGGGGGGTTACTAGTGGGGTACCACAGGGTTCAGTATTAGGACCGGTCTTCTTCAATGTCTTTATAAGCAACATTGCAGAGGGACTGGAAGGAAAAGTATGTCTCTTTGCAGATGACACAAAGATCTGCAACAGAGTTGATGCACAAGATGGGGTGGAAAGGATGAGAAAGGACTTGGCAAGGTTAGAGGAATGGTCAAATGTATGGCAGCTTAGATTCAATGCTAAGAAGTGCAAGGTAATGCACCTGGAAAACAAAACCCAGGGAAGAGTACACAATGGGGGTGAGATACTAACAAAACAAAATGGAAAGGGACCTGGGGTAGTCATATCAGATGACCTAAAGGTGGGCAAGCAATGTGAGAGGGCTGCAAGGAGGGCTGGGGGATACTGGGATGCATAGGGAGAGGCATCACCAGCAGAAAACAAGAAGTTATTATCCCTCTGTACAGACAGCTGGTGAGACCACATCTGGAGTACTGCGTGCAGTTCTGGAGACCCAATCTCCGCAAAGACATAGACAAGATGGAAGCTGTCCAGAGGAGGGTAACTAAAATGGTGCAAGGTCTGCAATGGAAGACATATGAAGAGAGACTAAAGGAGCTTAATACATATAGCCTCAAGGAAAGGAGGGAGAGGGGGGACATGACAGAAACTTTCAAGTACCTCAAAGGAATCAACAAAGTCCAAGAGGGTAGCATCTTTCAAAAAAAGAGGTGTGCAAGAACAAGGGGGCATAATTTGAAGATGGGGGTGGTTCAGAGGTAATTTAAGGAAGTATTTTTCAGAGAGAGGGTTAGGAGAGAGAGAGTGGGAGTAGGAAGAAGTAGGCTGCTGGTTAACTAGGATCTGCAGCTTATCCATTAGGTAGGAAAATAGGCAGAGTGGGTTGGCCAAAAGGTCCTTATCTGCCGTCAAATTCTATGTTTCTAATCCACCTGGCAATACAAGGTTTTAAATAATTGATTAGCAGTTTTTTTCTTGGGATAATACTAACTGTACAGAAAGTATTTATGTAGGTTTTCTAGAAGTGCTGTGTTTGTTAAACACAGTGAGACAAGAGCTATGCATTTTCACAAAGTTTTAGCACTTTCATGAGCAAAATGCTAATCAATTTTTAGAGTTAAATAAAATCCTGCAATAGTTCTCTTAGTGGCAGGTTTGCCCTTCCCCACTTCCCAATAAGTGAGACACAACTGGAGGGAGTCAAACCTGTGAGCCTTAGTACACTCAGTGTAGTAACTAAGGGCTATTTTAACATCCAAACTGTGTAAACTTCTTTTTCCTGAAGAAGAATGATCAGTGAAGAACACAGGGGGAGACAAAGATTGGTTCAGATGAAAATCTGAAATCACTTTAGGTAAAAATCTCCTGTTAGTTCTAAGGACCACCTTATCTCTATGGAATGAGATAAAATCAGGCTCCCCTGACATAGCTTGCCATTCACTGATACGCCTCGCAGAGGTAAAAGCTACCAGGAACACAGCTTTCCAAGTCAAATACTTAAGCTCTGCTGAAGACAAAGGCTCAAAAGGGGGTTGCAAAAGCTGAGCAAGGCAAACATTAAGATCCCAAGCAGTTGTAGGAGCCCTAAAGGGGGGGATTGGTACGAAGCAATCCCTTGAAAAATTTACAGAATACAGGGTGAGAAGACAGTGAGGAAGGCTTTCTCACTGACAGAAAAGCAGAAACAGCTGACAAATGTACTTTGAGAGTTGCTGGTCTGAGGCCTAAGCCATTAAGGTGAACCATATAATCCAAAACTGTAGACAATTCAGCAGCGTCTGGAGATATATGCTTCTTGGAAGACCAAATGCTGAATCTTTTCCATTTGGAGTTATAAGTTTTTCTGGTGTCAGGCTTCCGAGAGGCTTTCAGAATATCCAGAACCCCTTGGGACAGATGCAAATCTGCATACTCTAACTCTTCAAGAGCCATGCCCTGAGATTGAGAGACCGAAGATTGGGGTACCAAATCCTCCCCTGAGAGGAGGTTGACAGGTTGTAATTCCTGGGAAGAGATGGGGAAGATGGTCTGCTAGGTACAGCAACAGGGGATACCAAGGCTGCCTGGCCCAGTGTGGAGCAATATGAATCACTTTTCAGGGCTGTGACTTATCTTGACCAGAAACTTGAACACTAGAGGAAAGAGAGGGAAGGCATACAGAAATTTTCCCTCCCAGTTCAAATTCAGAGCATCCAGAGGGACTGAGCCTAAGACTGGGGGTCTGCAACAAAACAGAGGAAGTTGGTGATTGTATGGGGCTGCAAAGAGATCTATCTCTGGAGTTCCCCACCTTGAAAAAATCACTTTTAACACCAGAGGGTTCAGGGACCATTCGTGATGGCCCTGGGAGATTCTGCTCAATGCATCTGCTAGCACATTCTTCTTCCCTGGAAGGTGGACTGCTATCAGAGAGAGATCTGCAAAGAATAAGCTAGGGGCCACAATTTCATGGCTTCCATGCACAAGGCCATGGACCGAGTGCCTCCCTGCTTGTTGATGTACCACATGGTGGTGGTGGCGCTTGTCCTGACCTGAACCACCTTGTTCTGCACTGATTAAGAGAAAGCGTGCAAGGCCAGAAAGACCACCCTGAGTTCCAAGAGATTGATATGAAGAAGGGATTCCTGAGGGGACCACAGTCCCTGGGCTGTGAGAGCCCCCAGATTGTCTCCCCACCCCAACAGAGAAGCATCCATGGTTAGGATCACAGAGTGAGACTGAGTGCCGAATGGGGCTCCTTGTCTGAGGTTGCCCTGATCCTGCCACCATTAGAGAGCCTGGATCAGAGTCTGAGTCACTGGAACTAGTTTGGTTAGAGGATCTTTCTTCTAGAAACATAGAATTTGATGGCAGATAAGGACCGCATGGCCCACCTAGTCTGCCCATTTCCATACCTAACTGATAAGCTGCAGATCTTAGTTAACCAACAGCCTACTGAGACCAAAAAGCCCTCAGGTGAACCTGAATGTCCCTCATCTAAATCTGGCCCCTTGGACCACTGCTGCAGAAGCTGCCATGTGGCCCAGAAGCTGAAGGAAGTACCTTGCTGGCCGAGAGACCAGAAGGTGGAATGAAGAAGCCAGCTCTACAATAGCCTTGCCCTTTCCAGGAGAAGAAAAGCTCTTGCTTTGACTATATCCAACTCTGCACCTATGAAGGTGAGGAGCTGTATAGGCTCAAGAACTGACTTGGGAAGACTGAGAAGGAATCCTAGGGAAGTGAGCACTTGCTGAGTCACTAGCAGGTCTGACTTGACTTGGCCTGGGGACTGACCCACAATAAGCCAGTCAGCCAGGTACAGAAATATGGAAATATTCTTCCTTCTTAAAAAGGCCACTACTACTGCTAGGCATTTTGTGAATACCCTTGGAGTAGATGTCAGGCCGAAGGGCATAGCTTTGAACTGATAATGGCCTGAAGGCATTTCGAATCTGAAGTACTTTCTGTGGGAGCACCTGATGGAAATGTGAAAGTAGGCATCTTTTAAGTCCAGGAAGGCTAGCCAGTCCCCTGGCCTTAGAGAGGGAAGGATAATTCCCAGAGTCAACATTTTGAATTTTGGTTTTAAAAGATGTTTGTTCAGGTATCTTAAGTCTAGGATGGGACGCCACTCCCCTGTCTTTTTTGGGGTAAGGAAGTACCTGGAGTACAGACCTTTGCCCCTGTGCAATGTAGGAACTCTCTCTACAGCCTTTAGAGCCAGTAGAGATGAAACCTCTGCCTCTAAGGAAATGGTTTCGGAGATGCTTGCAGGAGAAAAAAGATCTGGCCCTCAGCTTTGGAAATTTCTTGAAGCTGAGAACCAGCCCCTGGCTTACCACCCCCAGGACCCACTTGTCTGAGGTAACAGACATCCAGTCCTGGACGAAGTAAGCCAGCCTGCCTCCCACAGAAATGGGGGAGGTGACCTGCACTGACACATCAGGGTGTCTGCTTGCAGGAGCCCTAGGTTGAGGGGTGGATGCAGCCCTGCTCATCCCCTTCTGCCTCTCCCATTGAAGAACCCCCACTGGGGAAAAGGAGAGGAGGCCTGTGCTTGGCAGAAAGGCCTATGAAAAAGCCTTCCCCTGCCCCTAGCTTGCTGCTTGCCTTTCCTTGGCCTGTGCACTCTTATAGGTGGTCCTATACTCATCCATCTTTTTCATGTAATTCTCTGTCTACTCCCCAAACAGAGAATTACCCACCACAGGGAAATCCATGGCCTTAGCCTGTGTGTTCTGTGAGAGACTAGTACATCTGAGCCAAGCCATTCTCTGAAGAGCCACAGATGTAGCCATGACTCTAGATTACACAGCACTGAAGTCCACAGCAGCATGGAATTGTACCTTAGATGTCTCAATCCCATCAGCAGCCATCCCCTCCAGCTCAGAGGCTAGCTGAGGGGAGGCCTGCTTAGCCAGTGCCAGTACCGTGTCCCACCTGGACTTCTGGTACCTGGCTGCATAGGCCATATAATTAGCCTACCTGAGGCTCAAGGAGGATGCAGTGTACTGTTTCTTTGCCATGGCATCCAGCTTCCTAGAGTCTTTATCTAGGGGGTGTGAAGCCAAGGGTATATTTGCCTTATCACAGGCTGCAGTCTGCACAACCCCAACATGGCTGCATTGTTGATACAAGTACTCTGTGCCGGAACCTAATGAAGTGTACCTTTTGTCCATCCTTCTGTTGACAGGAGGTACAGAATTTGGTGTTTTTAAAATCTTTTGTGTCCATTTCCTAAAAGACTTATAAAGGGGAATAGACAGTCTCTTGGACTCTGGGATGTCCATCATCTCCACATAATCAGGTTCCTCTTGTTCCTCCACAGGGAGCTGGAGGGTTTCTGCCACTTTCTTGTAAAACATGTAGTGGGAAGGGGGCTCAGAAAGCCTAGGAGGGGAAACACCAGAAGGCCTGTCTGGGGAAATGTCCGGTTCAATGTACTCATCCAGACCTTCCACACCGTCATCGTCATCATCAACCCCTTCGAATCTGGTTCATAAAAATCTTCAGAGGCATAACCTTAAACTGGAGTAACTGACCGAACCAAGCACCTGCCAGAAGGTGCCTGATCAGACGGAACTGGGCAAAGCAATTCTACAATCCTTATCGCTTTGGCAATCTCTTTGGTGGTTGGAAAATGGGTCTCTGGATCCGAACCAGACGATTTTTCTTTTCTTTGTCTTTTTGTAGGAACTGATCCCTGATGATCAGCTCTCCTCTTGCCCAAAGAAGTATCACCCTGGTCAGAGCGCACTCCCTCAGGTCTGGTTGGATCCGAACCGGGCTGGCCATCCGGGTCAGCAGACTTCATGACCTCCTCATCCCTAAGACTACCTAATCTTTTTTCCAGGGTAGACTTAGGGAAATTTTTACAGATTTGGCAGTCTGAATCGAGGTGGTCAAACCCCAGACACTAAGCACAGGTGGTGTGGGGATCAGCCTTAGCAAAGACCTCCCCACACACACTGCAGTGTTGAAACCCAGTGGACCAGGTTTTTCTGTTGGGTTTCTCAGACACAGCCATCCTAACCATAAACTTACCCTTTTTATGGCAACCAGGCAAGACACCCTTATCGGTTTCTAACCGTGTCACAGGTATTGGAAAAAAGACACAAGAAAATGCATTTTTTTTTTTAAACCAATAAGGACCGGTAACCACACTCCAAGTTTAGAAAGAAAGACAGAATATGTAATTCACTAAATGGCTGGTTCAGCCGAACCGGTCGAAAAAATAAATTTTTACAATTTCCACAAGTTTACTATGCCTGGTTCACTACCTAGTACTTACTGTACCACAGACAGAGATCTGAATTGAAACTTGCGAAAAAGTAATTGATAAAACTGAGGACTTTAACCAACTTTCGAACTCCGAGCAAAGGAGAAATCTCTGGAGCGACCGTTCAGTTAGGCGGAGTAAAGAATCTGACAGTTGTGCTTCTAAGTGCTGCAGACAGAGGTCTGAACAGAGCTCGAGTTCCACGTTCTATGCTCTAAATAGAAAATTAACCCTCTTCTTTCCGGGGCAGTTTGAGTGCTGGGGCTAACTGCAATAGTCAGAATACAGCAAGACTTCATGTGGTTTGAATAACATACAGCGAAATATTACAGATATTGTGTCCACAAACAGCATCATATGTATAATGTAGTGCTGCAGTATTTCTGTTGTATTAGATCTACAGGAAAATAGTTAGAAACATTTATAAAACTATAGATTAGAAGCACCCAATGCTTAGAGATAATTAGTAGTGTAGTTTCAGCTGTCGTTAAATTTTGTAATGTAATACTCGCCTAGGTAAACACTCGACTAGCTAACAAGAAGAATGGTAAACATCAGGAGGAAGTTGTTGATTCATACCATTGGCATTTATTGTTATTATACTAAGGAGCATGGCTAAACAGCAAATTATGTATTTCATGCTATAGAGCCTAGCTAGGTAACACAAAGTATATGGCCAACGTATTCGATTCCTGGAGTAGCACATCCTATTTGCATGTACTGTACATACTTCCGGACAAGTGCTGTCGATGATGGATTTAAAGTACTTTCTTGCAGCCAAGGAGTTAAGTTTGAGTGTGCTCTGTAGCTTATTCCAGGAAGCTGGCACGATATTGCTAATGGCAAATTTCCTGAAGTGTGTAGAGTACAGGGGCGTATATAGAAGAAGGATGTTGCTCTTCCTCAGCACATAAGAGCAAGAAGTCCTTTTGTAAAGCTCTAGGATGAATCCTGGTAAATTGCTGGATAGTGTCTTGTAAGTCCATATATAGACATTATGTAATCCCCTTTTGGCTAGTGAGGTCCACCCCACTGTCACATACAGGGTGCAATGATAAATTAATGCTGGCAAATTCATAGTGAATCTTAGTGCCCTGTGATAAAATACATCAAGTTTGTTTAAATAGTCAGCAGTACAGCAATTATAAATAACGTCTTCATAGTCAATGATTGGTACAAATGTTGCTCGTACAAGGCATGTTCTGACATTCATGGGGAAACTGTGCCGATTTCTGTAATAAATTCAAAGTTGGATTTGTACCTTTTTGCAAATCGCAACAATGAGATCTGCCAAGGATAACCTGCTGTCGATCCACACTCCTAAGCATTTATATTTTGTCACTATTTCAAGGTGCTCTCCTAGCAAAGTACTGATGCTCGGGGGTGGGAGATCATGTTTTGTTCTAGGATTAGTAAACCGCATTGCCTTGGTTTTGCTGGCATTAAGTAATAGCTTAGATCAAAATAGTTTTTTTTGTAGTATGTTGAATGCTATCTGTAAGTTTGAGTGCAACGAAGCTACAGAAGGTCTTGAGGTATTAAATACCGTGACATCAGCACAGAAGTGCAGCTCTGCATTTGTAACATGGTAACTCAAGTTGATGGTGTATATCATGAAGAAGCACGGTCCAAGGACTGAGCCTTGGGGAACTCCTTTGGATAGCAGCATGCTTGTTGAGAGAAGACCCTCTGCCTTGACTTGTTAAAATCATGCGGATAAGTAATTATAGACCCACAGCAAGACTGACATGAAGAATCTTAGTTCTGGCGATCTGTCTAACAGAACAGTGTGATCAGCTGTGTCAAATGCTTTGCCTAGAGCAAGTAAAATGGCTCCCATGGCTTGTTTTCTGTCTAACAGAAACATAGAAACATACAATGTGACGGCAGATAAGGACCGCTTGGCCCACCTAGTCTGCCCATTTTCCTGCCCAACAGATAAGCTACCGATCCTAGTTAACCAACAGCTTACTTCCTCCCACCCCCCACTAGGACTGCCTTATGCCTGCTATGGCACACAGATGGTCATTTGTGACCGTGGTTAAGGTGGTTGTGGTGTTGTGCTTAGGTCTAAATACAGATTTGTAAGGTGATAACGTATTTGCATGTTCGAGGCAGTCCCTTATTTGGCTGTTTGCTATTTTTCCCAACATCTTAACAAGAACAATTAATATGGAGGTTGGTCTGTTGTTGTTTACTAAACTTGTATCCCCAGATTTGTGAAGGGGAATGGTGTAAGCCACTTTGCAGCTTACTGGTAGTTCACTGTTGTATAAAGATAGATTGAAGAGGTGAGTTAATGGGGCTGTGAGTTGTCTGAAGCCAGCTTTGAGGAAGGATGGTTTGAGGCAATTTGCTCCTGCTCTTTTTTATTTTAAATCAAGCCCTAGCAGAAGTTCCTAAACTTGCTTGAAAGTGACCAGCTGAAATGTGAAGGTATCAGGAGAGCGTTCTTGGGTGAAGGGTGAAACGAGGTAAGTTGCAGTTTTAGAGATGTCAAAGACAGATCCAGCTGATGCAAAATGCTGTTCATTTTCTCCAGTATGACTTATCTGTTATTTCTTTGTCATTGACAGTGATTTTTGTTTGTGGGAGAGAGAGAGAGGGGGGATGTGACACCCTCCAGTGATTTAACAGAGTTCCAAAACTTGTAACCATTGTTTTTGTTATTATTCAGAGAGCTGCAGTAGAATTTTGTTTTCATATCCCCAGTTTTGTGCAGGCAGTCCTTTTTCTTCTGAAGGTAGTCAAGTCCTCCTTTGTTTCGCTACACCAAGCCATAGCCCAACACCAATCTCTATACCTTTGAATGACAATAAGCTCTTTATTGAACCAAAGGGAGGATACTTTTTTAACCCTCCTTTTCAGCAGTGGTGTATGTTTATTTACCACATTCATGGTACTGCTTTTGAATATTTCAGATGCATCGTGGACTGTTGGTACAAGATAACATTTTTGTCAGCTTGTGATGGATATGTCTTGTAGCCTCTGACACAAACAACAATATTGTGAGCACTTATGTCATTGTGGAACACAGTTAAAACATATTTTATAAGGTCTGTTTGTGAGTACTAAATCCAGTAAAAAGGCATTCGCTGGGGTTTTTGGGTTGGGTCTTGAGGGTTCTTTGATGACTTGAGCGAGTCCTGAGTTGTCACAAAAAGTCTTCAGGCTGTCGGATTTTGATGAGAGCTAGTCAAAGTTCAAATCTCCCAATATCAAGGTTTCATTTGGGTGGCTATTGACTAGGCATGATGAGTATGTCAGTAACTGTGTACCACCTTTGAGAGGTCTGTAACATATATATATATATATTCATTTTTTTGATATTGGTAGTTTAATTTCCAGGCTTTTAAATTTGTTAGGTACTGTTCGGAAGCTGGTGATGGAAGCTGCACATTTATCCTTAATATAGCAAGCCAGTCCACCCCTCTAGTGTCTCAGTCTAGAAGAAATAGGTTATAGGTGGGTATGGTTACAGCAATAGATGGCACTGAAGTGTTTAGCCAGGTCTCAGTCATCATCAGAATGCTAGGTCTGGTGTGTGAGAAGCCATACTTCACAGCATCTATTTTACTTAATAGGCTACGAGCATTCATTAAAATGAGTATGAGGTATTTGGGGGTCACATATTCCATGGGTAACAAAGATGAATCATCTGCTCCAGGACCTACTTCATCATCGCGTTAACAAATTAATAGGAGTAGGATGATCTGCCTATGCATTTTGGCGTTGCCTATAAGATACTGCAGATGAAGCAGTCTATTTTCTGAAGTGCTAGGATTAGTACAGGCATAAAACTGGAGCATTCCAGATGTTGCCCATACTATGCTCAGTGCCCCAAGGCATAGCGGTTGAGGTATTCTTGGTTTGGTTGACCACACTTTGGGTTCAGTATAGCAACATGTGGCAGATGAAACTCCGGAGTTCATATAGGAGGAGTAGAAAATGAACATCTGGTACTGCTATGTTGTACTGGCAGCCAGAAACACATGCACCAATCTACCCATTTAGCCAAAGCTGCCTATTACAATGATGCGATAACCAATTTCTGGGGACACAGCAGGAGATTTTGAAACAATCTCAGGGAGCTCTCGGGGAAGCCCAGAAAATCCACTCCTCCATGTTTAATTTAGATGGCTAATCATTCTGGACCCAAAATGGATAGCAGATACTTTCAACTCTGCACTCATTGACCTACAGTAAGTTGGGTATGCCCACCTAATTTTTTCAATACACATTACAATCTGCATGACCATAATAACCCTACCCCACCACCACTTAGCCCACTTTTCCACTTCAAAAAAAAGTCTCACTTGCAAAGTCCTTAAAATAACTTCTTAGGGTGCTTGGCAGGGCCCGCTGTAGTAGTCACATACTGGACCAAAAGCTCCTGCACCTCTCACTGGATGCTGTGCTTCTGCCTCTCACAAAAATCCTAAACATGTCACTGTGTCTTAATCAATTCCCCATGTTATGGAAAACAGCATTAGTGACCTCTATTCATAAATCTGGGGGCAGGGTGGCTCCCTCAAACTACTGCCCAATTTCCATGCTCCCTCCAGTCTCCAAAGTAGTTGAACATACTGTATAGTCATGGACCAACTCACTGACTACCTTTTCAAGTACAACATATGCTCTCCTCCAGTACACAGATTTCATACACCAGGCAATTGATCACGGGCACTTAGTGTGGTCAGTGTACATTGACCTAACTAAGGCATTTGATACTGTTAATCACCCTCTCCTACTCAGTTCCCTTCATGATACTGGTATATCAACTGATGCAATAGCTTGGTTTAAAGGGACAGTAAACACTGCAGGGATTTCTCAAACTGTGAAAGCCCATGAAAAGTTATGCTGAACGAGGTATTTGGCTTCCTTGTAGGTGTCAAATGTCCCAAGATATGAGTATTTAAATCACCTGAAAATCAAAACAAGGCAGCAGCCATTCCATGCAATCTTACAACAGAATGTTATGTCACTGGGGGCAAGCTGTAATTAACAATATAGAGCTAGTCCCTCAGTGATATCACTTCCTGTTTTCAAGACTGCATGAAATGGTTGTTGCTATGAGTTGATTTACACATTACTTAGCTATTTATATGTCACCTACATGTAAACCCAATACCTCATTTAAAAGATCTTTTCATGGGCTTTAACAGTTTGGGTGACCAATGCAATATTTAGTGTCCCTTTAAAAGCTAGCTAGCTGAAAGGTCCCAGCAGGTCAAAGCAGGTATCACCCTCTCAAGCAGCTGGCCAATTCTCTTTGGTTTTCTCCAAGGCTCCATACTGGGGCTGCTGCTTTTCAGCCTCTTTCTACACTCCCTCCCACTTGTCTGCACCACAAATCTCCCAGTATATGCAGATGACACCGTCATATTCTCCAGGAACTCGGATCCACTCCAATTAGCCGACAGCCTACAACGTGATTTCACAACTGTGGAGACCTGGTTCTCCAAGCACAAGTTAGTTATGAATTACAAAAAAACAAAATCTATGCTTTTTGCCAGTCCTCATAATAAACCTAAATCTACACCACAATCAGAGAGAGCAACCTTGATGTCCCTATAGAGCAGATCTGTGTCTTTAAGTACCTTGGAATAACTTGATAGTACCCTATCTTTTTGTGAGCGTAACAGTAATGTCTCCAAGATGGTTAACTCAAGACTAGGGATCATTTACAGGCACAGCCAGAGCATAACCCTGATGCTCTGTGACTTGTTGTTAATAGCTCTGTGCTCTCCATAATAGATTACAGCACAGTCATTTATGGCTCAGCTTCTGAGACATCTCTTAAAAGCATATGAATGGCCCTCAAAAGTTCTGCTACCTAGTCTCAGTTGCAGCCAGGAGCACGCATACATGTGACCGCTACACTCTCACCAAATCGCTGAAGTTCAGTGGTAGGACTACTTATTTATTTATTGAATTTTGTTGACTGGGTAGGCCCACTGAGACTAGAAGTCCCTTTTTAAGGGGTGATCAGGAGGAGGGGAGATACAGATGGTAACCAACTGAAATTTAACCAGATTAAGCTGTTGGTGGTATTTTTAATCAATGGGGAAATTTGGCCGGGACACTGGGGAAATTCCTCTACTCTTTTCAAGAAGTGCCATAGCATCTTTAACATCCACCTTTACTACCACCACAACAGGCAGATGGGACCTCAGTTTAACATCTCATCTGAAAGATGGCACCTCAGGAGTGCAGCATCCCCCTCATGCTGCATTGCAGTGTCAGTATTGGGATATTAACCCAAGTGCCTGGTGTGGGGATAGAACCCACAGCCTTCTGATCTCCCAGTCTCAGAGGCGAGTGCGCTACCTGCTGAGCTTATCATACCCGTCTGCTCATGAAGAAAATACACTGGGGCCGACCTCCCCCAAATCCTCTCAGTAATTCCTCATGAATGCTCCCAACCAGTGCGGCACCAGCAGTGCCTATAGGCACACTTACCTGACCCCTTTCTGTTGGACCACACAAGTCCAATGGTGTTGAGGTACTGTGCTCCTAACTGGATAAATAAACTCCCCATTGACATCCTAGAAGAACCTAAACTGGACCCATTCAAACAGAAACCTAGAAAACACCTAGTTTCCATTAGCAGTTGCGACTGACACACTTAGGCCCTTTTTGGCCATGTACGTTGTCGTCTCCCTGCACCCTCACCATCCTGACCTCCCCCTGTCCATTGTTCCACCCCTTCTCCCCCTCTCTGTTTCACTGTTCCTGCTCCTTTACCTCCTCTCACTTCCCCTCCATGGGTCAACCTTTCCTTCTCCCTACATGTACTTCCTCCTCTCCTTGCACTTCCTTTCAAAACACTGCTCACAGACCCCTGCCTGCCCTTCCTTTCCTACACATACTGCCCTACTCCCACCCCTGTCTTCCCTCCCATCACCCACTACATTCCCTACCAACCCTCTGTCCTCCCTCTCATCTTCCAGTTCTCTACCTGACAATGTCAAATCCTGACAGCCTCCTTCACCTCTCTCCCTTCTTCTGCACTCCTATGACAATATCGGATTCTGACAGCATCCCTCTCCATCCTTCCCCCTGTGTACCTCCTTATGTTCCAGGACCTACTGCAATTCTTACTGAAACTTAAATGTAAAAGTTTAACCAGATTGTAACTCTTGCTGTAACCTGAACTGTTACCTCTTTACCGGTCTGTAACTTTTATGAATGATAATACCCAACTCCATGTACCATATATTGTACTTGTCTTGTTTTTAGTTCTTCGTTATGTCGTCTTTACTGTGATGTGCAACCTTTGTAAAATAGTCTTTGACTCAAAGGTACTTTAGTACGAGACTTGAATAAATAAATAAATAAAAATGCAGAGAATGAGTAGGACCCCGTTATCCACATGGTGGTGGTGGGCTCTGCCACCAAATTATGAGGAACTACGAAGGATCTTTCAGCCAGTATTCCAAAGTAAAGCAATCTTTATTTATATAGCACCTTTCTTAAAACCAAGGCGCTTTACAAGTAAAACCATAGGACATATAAATTTGATAAAAATATAGATGTACATGTAACCTCCAGGTGGCGCTATTCCAAGGGATACTACCCCTGCCTGCTTGACTACTGACAGGTTGAGGGGCCTAGGTTCTATGGTGGGTGCCTCCACCCAGAGGTCAGGCTTTGTAGTGGTTAGACTAGCTTAATCACAGCCTTCTGGGACACCGTGACCCCCTTTGGTTCCCTCTAGTGGCTCACACAGTACACAGGAGTTACAGTCTTAATACCGATCGTATATACACTGTTCACTCAGAAAGCACACTAGAAACATAGATTTTGACGGCAGATAAGGACCGCTTGACCCACCCAGTCTGCCTATTTCCCTACCTAATGGATCAGCTGTAGATCCTAGTTAACCAGCAGCCCACTTCTTCCTATCCCCACCCCCTAGAATTGTCTTATGACTGTCCCATGCATGCTTGAATTCCACCACTATTTTTGACTCCACAACCTCCTCCAGAAGGCCGTTCCATGCATCCACAACCCTCTCTGTGAAAAAATACTTCCTTAAATTACCTCTGAGCTGCCCCTTCTATCTTCAAATTATGCCCCCTTGTTCTTGCACACCTCTTTTTTTGAAAGATGCTACTCTCTTGGACTTTGTTGATTCCCTTGAGGTACTTGAAAGTTTCTATTATGTCCCCCCTCTCCCTCCTTTTCTCGAGGCTATACATATTCAGCTCCTTAAGTCTCTCTTCATATGTCTTCTGGTGCAGACCCTGCACCATTTTAGTTGCCCTCCTCTGGAAAGCCTCTATCCTGTCCATGTCTTTGCGGAGATTGGGTCTCCAGAACTGCACGCAGTACTCCAGATGGGGTCTCACCAACTGTCTGTACAGAGGGATAATAACTTCCTGTTTTCTACTGGTGATGCCTCTCCTTGCCATCCCAGTATCCCCCAGCCCTCCTTGCAGCCCTCTCACATTGCTTGCCCACCTTTAGGTCATCTGATATGACTACCCCCAGGTCCCTTTCCATTTTGTTGTTGTTAGTATCTCACCCCCATTGTGTACTCTTCCCTGGGTTTTGTTTCCCAAGTGCATTACCTTGCACTTCTTAGCATGGAATCTAAGCTGCCATACATTTGACCATTCCTTTAACCTTGCCAAGTCCCTTCTCATCCTTTCCACCCGCCTTGTGCATCAACTCTGTTGCAGATCTTTGTGTCATCTGCAAAGACATACTTTCCTTCCAGTCCCTCTGCAATGTCACTTATAAAGACATTGAAGAGGACCGGTCCTGATACTGAACCTCATGCAGTGCCCCACTAGTAACCCCCTTCTTCAGAGTGGACTCCATTTACTATTACTCTCTGTGTCCTATTCTCCAACCAATTCTTTACCCAGGCTGTCATCTTGAGACCCACTCCCAGGCTGGCTAACTTGTATATTAATCTTTTGTGTGGGACTGTGTCAAATACCTTGCTAAAGTCTAGGTAGGCCATGTCCACAGCCCCTCCCTGATCTACTACTTTGGTCACCCAGTCAAAGAAATCTATCAGATTTGTCTGGCATGACCTCACCGCTGTGAATCCATGCTGCCTTGGGTCCTGAGCCCCTCTGGCCTCTAGATACTCAACAATTCTTTCCTTCAGAAGTGATGCCATGATTTTCCTTACCACTGAGGTTAAACTAACAGGTCTGTAGTTTTCTGCTTCTGCCTTGCTCCCACTTTTGTGAAGGGGAATCACATCTGCCCTTCTCCAGTCCTCTGGTACCACCCCATCCTCCCACAATTTGTTAAACAGGGTAGTCAGTGGTGTCACTAGTTCTACCCTTAGTTCTTTTAGAATTCTGGGATGAATCCCATCAGGCCCCATTGCTTTGTCCACCTTCAGTTTTAAGAGTTCTTTCAGAACCCATTCTTCTGTAAATGGGCTGCTATCAACTTCTGTATCTAGAGTGTTTCTACTGTTTGTTTTAGGTACCCCCCCCACTTCCTTTGTAAATACTGAGCAAAAATATTTGTTTAGTATCTCTGCCTTTTCACAGTCACCCTCTGCCCACCCTCCCTCCTCTCTATTAAGCCTCACTAACCCTCCCTTGGTCTTCCTTCGCTCCCTGATGTACCTATAAAAGGTTTTATCCCCCTTCTTAACTGAGTTGGCTATCTTTTCCTCGATTTGAGCCTTTGCTGTTCTGACTGCCTTCCCAGCTTCCTTTTGCTTTAACTGATACAGTTCTCTGTTCTGCTCCTTCTGTGATTCCTTGTACTGCCTGAAAGCTTTCTTTTTCTCTTGAACCTTTACTGCCACTTCCTCTGAGAACTATAATGGTTTCTTACATCGTTTTGTTTTGTTTATTTGCGTCATACAAAGGCTTGTTACCTCTGTGATGGCAGTTTTTATTATTCCCCATTGTTCTTCCACCCCTCCTTCCTGCCAGTTTTCTAGTGCATTCCTTAGGCACTCACCCATTTTGGCAAAGTCAGCCCTCCTAAAGTCCAGTACTTTTGCCTTTGTATGGCTTGACTCTATTGCTGTGTTTATTGTGAACCATACTGTTCGATGGTCGCTAGTTCCCAGATGGCTACCCACTTCTACATCTGTGATCCTCTCTTCATCTCCATTTGAGAGAACCAGGTCTAAGATTGCTCCCTCTCGAGTGGGCTCCAATACTAGTTGTCTAACGCATGACCCCTGTAGGGCATCTAGAATAACCCCACTCTTTGAAATGGCTGCTGTAACTGCACTCCAGTTAACATCTGGCATATTCAGATCACCCATCAGCAATATCTCCCCTTTTCTGCCATTCTAAGTATTCTTTTTATCATTTCCTTGTCCACTTCCTCCCTCTGAGAAGTGGGTCTGTATACAACTCCTGTGCAGACTGTGGTGCCATTGCCGGTCTCCAAATTTACCGACATTGCTTCTTCTCCTCCGTTTTCCCTTTTGTTCTGTTGCTTTGATTCCTTCCCTTATGTAAAGAGCTACTCCTCCTCCTCTTTTACCCTCCCTGTCCCTCCTGTAGATAGTGTATGCTGGTATGTTTATGTCCCAGTCATGGTTTTGTGTGTACCATGTTTCTGTGACTGCCACAATATCCAGATGTTCCTCCTCCATCAAGGCCACTACCCTCGAGACTGATTCTGCAGCATGTCTCTGAGGGTCCCCTGTCAAATAAGGTTAAACAACATACACAGTGAAATAAAATACTGTTTTCGTAAGTACCAACACTACAGACAGTATATAGTATAACAACAACAAATCTGATTTATTTATGGGACAGTAACACGGGAGGGGGAATTCAGGTTAATTGGTGGCATTAAATCACAGAAATGTGCACACATACAGGATCTGAAAAGTCACACTCTGGGTACCCAGGGTGGGGGGGCTAGCCAGGTCTGTTGCCCGGGGTTGGCCGGCAGGTGCAGATGGATAGGGCCCTGAAGAAGAAAATAAATGCACAACACCCAATTGCAATCTGGAACCAGATGGCTCAGTCCATGAAGCAGTGAAACAACAAGAATTAGATGACACACTTGTGATTGAAAACAGGCTGCAGGGAAATACCCTGATTTGTACTCACAATACCCAAGCTGAGAACTGGATAGTGGATGTTCTTCTGGATTGTCAGAAACAACAGGGCATGGAGACAAAGTCCTTGTGACTGGACCTCATTGTAGTTTATAGCAAATGGATTTAGTCCGAGACAAGCTGGGGTTTGCTTCCAGCTTCAACGCACAGCACACTGCACAGGGGATTGGAAATAGTGATTCCCCACAAGCACTGGACACATTTATATGTAAAAGGAAAGTACTATACCAGGCAGGCTGCTTCTCAATCCCGATCACAATTACTGCAAAATACCTGGGAGCACACACAGCAGCTTCAGTTACTGACAGACCGAGCTCGATTCAGCAGTTTCTCCAGTCTTCTACAGGGTGAGCTTGGTTTCCACACTTCTAGTGTTTCTTTCACCTCACAACATGGATTCAGACCAAACTGGCACTCTCAACAGTTGCAGACCAAACCTCAGGGCCTCACACGCACTTCCTGTGCTAAACTATACACCACAGAAGCATGAGCTCCTTCTCTCTTTACAGTCACAACTGATCCGAGCTTTCCAGTAATACAGCAGGGCATTTCCTTTAGCTCCACACCATTCTGTTGGCTAGACTGGGTGTCACTCACAATAAGAATCCCTCTGCTAGTGAAAAAAGGCACCAAGGTCAAAACTACATTTCCCAGAGTCACTGCCCATACAATCCCCTTGTGGCTGGCTCAAAATTGAGAGTCCAAGTTCCAATTCGTCCACAGGCTCCATTTTAGGGTCTCCCTATCATTATGATTGGTCCAAGTCAGCAATTCAGGACCAAAATGAAAGAGCTACACTGAAACAGTTTGTGCTGAAATGAAGACAGGTTAGACAAGCTACATTTTTTCAGTCACTCTAAATGATTTCGGGCAAATAATTATATCTTTCAACAAGGCTCCCTCTGCACATGTAGCGACGGCAGAGACTGAGCGAATTGACAGCAGCTCGGACGGGATTCGAGCATTAAATGCACAGTCCCCCCATACAAACTAATTAAGTCTGCAAGTAGACAGCTCTTAAAGAGACAGAACGTGGTGACTCAAACAGCACTCACTTGGAATCACATTTAAACAGCTCAGATGCCGAACACCGCCCAGACTTGAAGCATTCAGGCAAGCTCCTGGAAGACTTTTGGGAACCCCCATTTGCAGGGGGGGTTACATACAAGTTAGTTAAAATCAACTGGGACGGCCATCTGGAACAAATACATTTTAAGTTCTGACTTAAATTTCTTTATGGTCAGGCATTCTCTGCAGCAACAAGGTAGAGAATTCCATAGGGTAGGGGCTGCAAAAGAAAAAGCAATAGTACCAGATGTCTTTAAGTGTACCCAGGGAATCTCTAGCAATCCCTCGTAGGCAGATTGGAGAGGGCGGAGGGGGGCAGTAGGGAGTCAAGAGAACTTAAGTTCAGTAGGCTACTGTTATATTCTTACAATTGAGACTCCCTTCACTATATCTTAAAGAATAATCTTGGGTTTACTACCCTGCTATTTTACCAATAATGCAGGCATAAACCCATGCACTGCCACGTAGGAGTCTTGGGCTTTCTTGGAAGTAACTGGTACTAGGGTATAAGATATTCTTCAGTGAAAGGGTAAATGGGAAGAGTGGGAGGGCAGCAATGTATGTGAGAGAAGGACTGAAGTGTGTTCGTGAGGAGGGGGAGGAGGGTAGTACAGAGTCATTATGGATGCAAATCCAAGATTCCAAGAACAGGACTCTCAGGATGGGAGTGGTGTACAGAACACCATCTCAGACAGAGAAGTCAGACACGGAACTAGCAGGAGAGATCAGAAGGGCCAGCAGAAAGGGTATCACGGTGACTGTGGGGGACTTCAATCTGCCGAGTGTGGACTGGAGTACCTCAGCCACCACAAACAGAAGGGAGCAGATACTTCTGGATGTGTTGCAGAATAGCTTCCTAATGCAAATCATCAGTGAGCCATCCAGGTTAGGGAACATCCTAGACCTCATGCTGGCAAATGGGGAGTCTGTGAAGGACCCTGGGGTGGAAGAACCACTGATAGGGAGTGACCAACACTCAGTGTGGTTCATGCTGAAAATGGATAGGGATGGAGTAGAAACTGGTATAAGAGTGCTAGACTTCAGAAGGGTCAACTTTGAGAGGATAGGGAAGGGAGGTAGCTAAAAGGTATCTAGCCAGAATCCAAACTAATACAGCCACTAACCAAAAGTGGGAGGTCACAAAACTAGGGATTGAGAAGGCAACCAAAATCTGCATCAGGGTCCAGAGTAAGAGAGCTAGGGCTGAGAAACCCAGCTGGTTGAGCAAGGGGGTCATAAAGAAAGTAAGAAATAAAAGAACCGCCATTAGGAGGTTCAAAAAAACAGGGAGAGGGGAGGACAGAGAGGATAACTTGAAGTAATCGAAAGAGGTTATGAAGGCAGCAAGGGCACCAAGGCATGTAAGGAGCTCAGGCTGGTGCAAGGCATCGAGAAGGGGGAGAAGGAATTCTTCAGTGCATCAGGGAGAAAAGGAGTTGTAGGGATACAAATACTAAGGTTTAAGAGGAATGGCGGGTGGGTGGAAACAGGGACTGAGCTGGCAGAAGTGCTTTTTGAATACCTGTGCTCAGTGTTTACTTAGGAGGAAGAAGAGGTGCTACCAAAGGGGGAGAGGGAGGTCAGGCTAAGGGGGGAGGAGGCACCAAGACTAGATGGCATTCTCCCCAGGATACTGAGAGAGCTGGCAGAAATCCTGGTGGGGCCAATGGCAGACCTGTTCAATGCCTCCCTGGTCTCAGGAAGTGTACTTCAGGACTAGAGGATGACTCATGTGGTACCCTTCCATAACAGCAGTTCCAAAGATGAACCACGGAACTACAGGCCAGTAAGCCTCACATCCATTGTGGGAAAACTGATGGAGACAATCCTGAAGGACAGGCTGCTGTCCCTTCTGGAGACCAATGGGCTACAGGACATTAGGCAGCATGGGTTTGTCATGGGCAGATCCCGTCAGACCAACCTGGTGGATTACTATGACTGGGTAACTAGACAGTTGGACAAGGACCATGCAGTGGATGTCCTGTTTCTGGACTTCTGTAAGGCATTCAACTCACTGCCACATGGGAGGCTGGGTAGTAAGCTGGCAGGTACAAGTGCAAGGGCGAAAATGGTGGGATGGGTAGTAAACTGGTTACAGAGAAGGCAGCAGAGGGTGGTGGTGGAATGGGAGCGCTCATCTCCGAGGGCAGTGACAAGCATAGTACTGCAGGGTTCATTGCTGGGACTGGTGTTGTCTGGGTTGTTCATATCAGACATCTTAAGGGCATCAAGAGCAAGATCAGTTTGTTTGCACATGACACCAAGATGGGAGCAGTACTGGATGACCAAGGAGGGTGGTATGGGTTTCAGGATGATCTGTCAAAATTGAAGACCTGGTCAGGCACCAGGCAGTCAGGGTTCAATGCCAAAAAGTACAGTCGTGGCCAAAAATATTGGTGCCCTTGCACTTTTTCAAATAACTCACAATTTCCTCTAAACATAAGTTGAAATTAACAACAGTACAGTATTTGGTCTCCACAGTTCTTTATTTCTCTGTTATTAATATAGAACCTTTGGTTTTTATTCAGAATTTAATACATCCTTTTAAATTAGAAAATGAAAAGAAATGGCATTGACAAAATTATTGACACCCTAGACTTAATATTTGGTAGCACAGCCTTTGGTCAAAATAACTGCAATCAACCGCTTCCTATAGCCATGGATGAGCTTTCTGCACCTCTCTACTGGCAGTGTGGCCCACTCTTCTTGTGCAAACTGCTCCAGTTCTCCCAGATTTGAAGGGTGCCTTCTCCCAACTGCTGTTTTCAGATCTCACTACAGGTTTTCAATGGGATTTAGATCTGGACTCATTGCTGGCCCTTCAGAACAGTCCAGCGTCTTGTCATGAACCATTCCTGGGTGTTTTTTGAAGTGTGTTTATGGTCATTGTCCTGCTGGAAGACCCATGACCTTCGACGGAGACCAAGCTTTCTGACACTGGGTTCAACATTGCACTCCAAAATGGCCTGGTAACCTCCAGATTTCATGATGCCATGCACACGTTCAAGGCACCCAGTGCCAGAGGCAGCACAGCAACCCCAAAACATCGCTGAACCTCCTCCATGTTTGACTGTAGGGAAGGTGTTCTATTCTTTGACGGCTTCATTTTGTTTTCTGAAACATAGAGATGATGTGCTTTACCATAAAGCTCTAATTTGGTCTCATCTGTCCACAGGACATTCTCTCAGAAGGATTTTGGCTTGTTCAGGTGTGTTTTGGCAAACCCAGTCTGGCCTTCTTATGTTTCTCTCTCAGCAGTGGGATCCTCCTGGGCCTCCTACCATATAACCCCCTTTCATTGAGTTGGCGACGGATGGTGTGAGTTGAAACTGTTGTACCTTGTGTCTGAAGGTCAGCTTGAATCTGTTTGGCAGTTGATCGAGGTGCTTTCTCCACCATTCGAAAAATCCTGCGCTGCAATCTTCTATCAAGTTTTCTCTTGCGGCCACGTCCTGGGAGGTTGGCGACAGTGCCATGGGCCTTAAACATCCTGATAACAATACATACGGTGGAAACAGGAATATCAAGGTCTCTGGAGATTGATTTGTAGCCTTGAGATTGTCCATGCTTGGCTACAATCTTCTGTCTGACCTCCTCAGACAATTCTCTGGATGTCTTTCTTTTCTCCATGCTCATTGCGATACACACAGTGACACAAAACAGGAGAATGAGTCCTTTTCTCTATTCAAACTGGTTGAATGAGTGATTTTTATATTGCAGGCACCTGCAACTCACCACAGGTGAGTTTAATTCCACAGTGAAGGAGAATCACCTGCTTGAAATCTAATTATTTCTAACTACTTTTAAAAGGTGCCAATAATTTTGTACAGTCCATTTAAGGATTTCTGTGTGAATAAGCTAAGACTTAGTAAATTTTTCTGCTTTTTGTATTTTATTCCACTGCAAGCCAAAGATGTGTTTGCAGTGATACGTGGATACCAAAATATATTTTAATTTCAACAATTTTCTGGAAGGAATGGTGCATTGTTAGACAGAACTGCAAGGGAGCCAATATTTTTGGCTACGACTGTACAATATGCTACATTTCAGGGCAAAAAAAACAAGAAGCAGCTACCCACTGGGAGTTCAGCTAGCTGTGCTAGAGGAGGAGCAGTATCTGGGGGTGATTATAACAGCCTCAATTAACAACTCAGCACAATGCAGGAAGACAACAGCAAACACTAACAAAATACTGGGTTGTATTCCCAAGGGTATATCTTCAAGGAGAGGGGAGGTGATCCTGCCACTGTGTAAGTCATTGGCTAGGCCACACCTGGAGTAGTGTATGCAGTAAGGAAAAGCAAATTTTATGTTTCTGGTGCCCAATCCCAGAGGCTCTGGGCACCGTACAATCAAATGCAAAACATTAAGACATATAAATAACATTCAATAAATATATGAAACACAACAAAATGAAGGTTAAATGTCCATAAAGTTTTACAGAAGACCACCAATCTTAAAAAGGCTGACATAGTCAAACTACCAGACTGTGTCCAGGAATGCCCAGCTACACAGATAGGTCTTAATGCGTGCTTTAAATGCCTCAAGTGAAGGGACCTCCTTTACTGGTGAAGGCAGTGAGTTCCACAGGACGGGTCAGGCAACACTAAAAGCTCTGTTGCTGGCAGTTTTCAACCTTGTCCTGGGAACTGCAAGAAGACCCCTAGAGGAGAACTGAAGGGAGCAAACCAGGGGAGAAGGTGTCAGATGGTCCAACAGGTAGCCAGGGCACAGTCCATGTAGGGCCTTAAAGGCAAGCAAGCCCACCTTGAAGAGCACACTCCATCAAACAGGCAGCCAGTGCAGTTCACACAGCACCGGAGTGATGTGACAGTATCTGGACTGTCCCGTCAACAGCCTGGCAGCTGCAATCTGCACAAGCTGCAGTCGGTGTAGGGTACCCCCCCCCCCGAGACCCTGGGGTAGAGCACATTACAGTAGTCAAGCCTAGATATCACAAAACCATGTACCAAGTTAGGAAGCTCCAGGGGTGGAACCAGATGTTTGATCCTAGCAATATTCCTAAGATGACAGAAGCTGGAACGGACAACAGACGACACCTGGCATTCAAATGTCAATCCACTGTCAAAAAAAAATGCCAAGATTGCGCATCCTGGAGGAGGTCTTCAAAGGGACAAACACAGAACTAATCCAGTATCTGTGCCAGAGGCCATCCTATCATGCTTCCTGTTCGACTCCACAACTAGTACCTCCATCTTATCAGGGTTCAGTCACAACCAGCCAGAAGCCATCCAGACATTAATCTCAGCCAGGCAGTTGTTCAGTACTTCTGCCGCATTGGATGTCACAGAGGCAAATGATAAGTATAGTTGGGTATCAATCATCGGCATAACAATGAAATTCTAAGCTGTACTTCCTAATGATCCCACCCAGGGGTAGCATATACACGGCAAACAGCACTGGTGACAAGACCGAACCCTGAAGTACTCCACAAGACAGAAGGCTAGGGGAGAAGGAGAAATTCCCCATCACCACCCTTTGCCTCCTGTTTGTGAGACGGGACTCAAGCCAGCAGATGACAATGCCGGTGAGTCCACAAAATTCCCTCAGGCAGTCCAGTAACCCACAATGGTCCACCATGTTGAAAGCTAAGGAGAGATTGAGGCGAACATGAATTGTCACCTCTCCTCGGTCTCTTGCCTTGATGGGATCATTATGCACCCGAACTAATGAGTTTTCCATACAATGCCCAGCACAAAATCCAGACTGGAGCAGCTCATAGATATCGAATGCCACAAAGTGTTCTCCCAGCTGCTGCACCACAACGTTGTCCACAACCTTACTCAAAAATGGCAGGCTGGAGACAGGTCAGTAATTTGCCTTGATATCAGGTTCTAATGATGGTTTCTTCAGGAGGGGTCTCACCAGTGCCTCCTTCAAGGTATCTGGGAAGACTCCCTCTGACAAAAAGCACCGGACAACCAAGGTGAACACTGGGCCCACAGTGTTAACACATCCCATTAAGAAAAGAGTTGGCACTGGGTTCAGTTCACAGTATGTGTGCTTCAGCCTCAAGGCCACCTCAATGACATCGGCCACCTCCACTGGTTTAAACTCCCATAACCAGGCAAAGTGCCACATAGACAATCCAGGTGACCACTGTCAGCTATACTATGGCTCACTGGTGGAATTTCCTGCCTGATGGCGGACACCCTGTCCAAGAAGAACCGAGCAAAATCATTGCACAAAGCCTCAGAAAATGTCTTTTCACCTGCAGACAAGCAGGATTAAGCAGCTTGTCCACAGTCCAAAAAAGCATAGCTGGTCGGTTCTTCCCAGCAGCAATGTCCCTGGACAGGAATGCTGCCTTATTATGGTTGATTACCCCCAGGTGTACACTACAGTGTGTACACAGGGCCAGTCTGTCCACCTCTAGTCCAGTCCTCCACCAGCAGCGCTCCAACCTCCGACCCTTGATCTTCAGTGCCTTGAGCTCCACATCAAACAATGGGGACCTCAAGTGAGAAGATCTGGCTTGTACATGGACTGGGTGCAAGGGAGTCGAGTGCCCCAGCCATCATCCAATCATAGGCGGCAACCGCTTCACCCACACGCCTGCTGCATGCACTGCTCACACTATATAGGTCAACTAACGCCAGAAAACCCTCCGGGGTCAAGACCCTTAAAGGGCGGCAGCTTACCATCTCTGCATGGGGAGGGATCTCGGGGGGGGCGTGAGCCACAACTCCACTGTGTAAAGATTGGGCCAAATGACTCGACCAGTCTTGAGGTTGTCAGTTTCAAGCCCCAGTGAGAAAACCAAGTCCAACATGTGACCGTCCTGGTGGGTCACCGTAGTAACTACTTTTTGACAGGCTCAGACATGTCATCATCTGGAAGAAGTGATAACCCAACCCAGATGATTCGTCGTCAACCCAAACATTGAAGTCTCCCAGAACCTAACATCTGGGGCCTCCAATGTTTAACCGGCAACAAAATCAGCTACTTCCTGCAGGAACTCTCCTGCCATCCCAGGTGGGCAGTAAATCATGAGAATCCTGCAACCTGCACCCAGACCACCACGAAAGGCTAGACATTCAAAAGAACTCTGTGTTCCCATTGGGGGCACGGTGAAGCCTAGCTCAGATCTAAAACAGATGGCCATACCCCCGCCCCTGCATTCCACTCTGGGGCAGTGTGCAATGAAGTACCCGGGGGAGGAGGGGCCTCTAAAACTGGCCCAGCATTGACTCCCAACCAAGTCCCCATAATGCAAGCCAAGAATGACTGATAAAACCAAAGCTGCAATAATTGTGATCTTATTTCTGATCAACCTGGCATTGCATAGCAACACCCTCAGGGGACTGGTGGACAGTACAGCCATTTTGGCTGCCTGCCGAGTTGGTCGCATGGAAACACTGGGAAGGGCAACCAAACACGTCTGGCATCTCACAAGGACCCGCTGAACGCCAGGGTGCCTTCTACACCTGACCACCTCTATCCTGCCCCCATCTGACATGCACAGGGCACACCACCAGCTCTGAACCATATGGCACCTCTCGATCCCAACCTCCCAGCAATGACAATGAAGGGACGCATGTCACAGAGCTGAGATGCCCCGTACACAATTCTAGCCTGCCTCTGCTCACTGGACACCCCCAGGCACGTATCAAACAGCCAAATAATCAGTAAACCACACTCAGCCACTCACACACTACCTGTTTAAGCCCTCAGCCACACATGCCACACACACAGACCCAACCACCTCCTTACCAAAAAATGTAATATTAACAATAGCAGGGGAGAATATACATAATGAGCATGTGCTGCAACTAATACAAACAGAACAATATAACAACAGGAAGTTAAGGATTAAATAAAAAGTGTCCAGTCCAATAGGATTCCATGCCCCTAAGGGCTAATAACTGTCAAAAAGTGCAGCAAGAGTTCATGTGCTCACACCACCAAACTTCCTTAGGTCTGATCCTGCACAGTTCTATGGTAAAGTTGTAATTAACAGGGAGCTCCTCCAGGAGCACAATTGAAACAATGGCTCCTCTCTCACCACAGCATCTAACTTAAACCTGACTTAAGTATTTTAGAACAAATGCAAACACTCACCCCCAAAGGCAAATAGGGGCCAAACTGATCCAGGACAAGATCTCACCTACGTCCTCCACATCAGCAGACACAGTACTGGCGCCCATACCTGAAAATGGACATTAAGTTACTGGAGGGGGTGTAGTGCAGGGCAACAAAGGTGATCCAGGGTCTAGGGGATGTACCCCACATCAGCAGGTTGAGGGGGATGAACATGTACTCACTGGAGGACTGACAGGGGGATATGACTGAAACCTTCAAGTACATGAAGGGAATAAACAAGACAGGGACAGAGGGACTGTTCAAGTTAAGAGGGTAGGGACTCAAGGTCATGATCTCAGATTGGAGGGGGAAGGCTCAGGAGGGAAATGAGAAGACTTTTTTTATAGCGAGATTGGTGTCTGGGTTCAACGAGTTGCCTGCTGAAGTGGTATCTATGAACAGTGGACTGCTTCAAAAGTGGATGGTATAGGTTAAGAGGGAGGGTAGGTGGAGGGGAAGGAGGAGCAGCTGCAGTATAAAGGTTGCTAGCTGCTCACTTGAGCAGACTCGATAAACCGTAAGGCCTTTATCTGCTGGCATATTCATATGTTTGTAAGCGCTTCTGATACCCAGGGCGAGGAAGGCCAGGTCTATAAAGTTTAACTCTTGGCTGGTGGGGTGGTGTTGCTCTCAGGGATATGGGCTAGTGGAAGATTGGGGAAACACATGGGTCAACAGTTACCTATAACTAATGGATAGACTGCACCTAAGTAGAGCTGAGCAGGGGTCTTTAAGTGGAAACTGGAGGAATACGTAGCTTCCAAGGGGGTTTTAAACTAGGAAGGGGGAGGTGAGTGTGCAGCTAGTGTACAAGGTTGCCAGGTAGGGGATCTGAATGAGCTACCCCTCCCCTCATGATAGCAGTGTCTGTAACAAGATTGGGCAAAGAGGGAGGGGTCAGGTAGAGGGGGCGCTGGGAAGGGAGAAAGTGGATAATGGGTGGAGGGTGGTCTCCTTGAATGTGAGAAGCCTAGGTAACAAAGCAGCTGAATGACAAGCTCTCCTAAACATAGGGATGGTGGACGCTGCAGGTATCATGGAGAAGTGGGCCAGCCAACACCAGTATTGGTATATGTCTATCCCTGGGTAGAGGGTTTATAGGAAGGACATAAAGGTGGGGAAAGGGAGAGGGTTGGTGAGTTTACATAAAGAATGGCATTAGATGCACAAGGGATGAGGGGGTGGAGAAGAGAGAGAACAGAGGCACTGTGGATGCAGTTCCTGGATTTAAGGGGGAAAAAAATTGAGGCTGGGGAGGTGTATAGGACACCGATGCAGTCCGAGGAGTTGGATAGGGAGTTGGCAGATCAAATTCGATAGGTATGTAGTAAGAGGAGCGTGGTGATGGCTGGGGAGCTCAATCTACCTGGGGAGGATTGGGAAACCCAAGCCATCTCTAGTGCCAGGAAAAATATACTTCTGGTTGCATTCCAAGATAGCCATCTGGCACAGATAGTTGGTGAACTAACCTGGCTAGGTAATACTCTGGGGATCTGGTATTATCAAATGCGGAGGCGGTGAGGGAGCTACGGCTTGAGGACCACCTTTCAAAGTGGTTCATGCTCAGCATGAGCAGGGAGGCTGTGTGGTCAGCATCAACGGCAGTGGACTTCAGGTGGTCAGACTTTGGGAGGATGAGTGAAATATTGAGGGGGTGCCTTGAGGGGAGTAGGTCAGTGACGGATGCACAACAAAAATGGGATATCATAAAGTCTGAGTTGAGGGAGGCTACTGAAGTGTGCACCAGTACTCTGAGCAAGAAGACCAGGTCTAAGATGCTCTTATGCTGGATGACCAGGAATGGGTTGATGGGGTGAGGACCATGACAGCGGCTTTTAGGAGACAGAAAAGAATTGTGACGGAGAAGGACAGGGAGATGTATGCAGGGAAGTCCAAGGAGGTAACCAAGCTAGTATGAGAAGTCAAGACCTCCAAGGAGCTGAGGCTGACTGGGGCAAGTGGGAGGGGGAGAAGGAATTCTATAGACACATAAGGGAGAAAAGGAACTGCAGGGACCGGACAGTCTGGGTCAAAATGGATGGGGGTGGGTAGAGAAGTGGAGAAGGAGGAGAACAGGCAGAAGTACTGAATGAATACTTCTGCTCTGTGTTCATGAAGGAGGTAGGAGGTCCACCACCTCTGTAGACTGGGAAGGTGGGGACAAGAGGGGAGGAGGCGACTGATGAGGTGATTCTGGAAAGCAAGGAACTGGGAGGTCTGAAGGCACTTAGGGTGGATAAGGCACTAGGTCCAGATGGCATTCACCCTAGGGCATTGAGAGAGATGGTAAAGGTGTTGGTCGGCCACTGGCTGACATGAACAACACCTCCCTGGACACATGATGCATGCTGAAGGATTGGAGTTTGGCTCATGCGGTGCCCATCCACAAGAGCAGCCAAAAGAAAGAGCCAGGTAATTACAGACCTGTCAGCCTCACTTCCACAGTGGGTACACGTATGGAAGCAATCTTGAAAGAGAGACTGGTAACCTTTATGGTTGTCAACGAGCTCCAGGAGGGGCAGGAGCATGGGTTCATCTCTGGGAGATCATGCCAGACAAATGTAACAGAATACTATGACTGGGTCACAAGGGAATCAGACAAGGGCCATGCAGTGGCTGTCCTATATTTGGATTTCAGCAAGGCCTCTGATTTGGTCCCTCGTAGACGACTGGGGGCAAAGTTGAAATACCTACAGGTGGGGGCTAAGAGGGCTAACTGGATCAAGAATCAGCTGGAAGATAAACTGCAACAAGTAGTTGCTGATGGGGACCCTCATCTCCAAGGCCAGTGACCAGCGGTATGCCGCAGGGCTCTGTGCTGGGGCTGGTGTTGCTTGGTCTGTTCATATCAGATACTGCACATGGGATTGGGAGCAAGATATGAAAATTACATACCTAACGTAATTAAGATCTTTCTGTGTATCTTCACCATTCATCACATATGGGTACTGGCCGGAGAGCAGGACCCCGAGGGAGCTTTTTTTTTTTTAAAAAGGGTAGGCGGAACCAACACAGCATTGGCGCCGCGCTCGAGGGATGGCCATTAGGCTGCGTCGACTCCGCCTGCCTACTAGTTCTGAGTCGCCGGAGAGGTAAGAGGAAGGGATGGAGGGTGGGACAAGAGAGTCCAAGGGACAGAAAAAGGAAAGGAAAAACTGAACCAAAAGGAGAAAGAACGACTGAGAGGACAGCAGAAAAGAGATGAAACTAAGGGGATTGGGTAGAGGCCCCAATCTCTGGAAGCAGAAGAAGGGAGGGAAGGGAGGGGAAAAAAATTTAGGAGTGAGAGAGAGGTAACAAGGTGTCCAAGACCCTCGTCCATCACCAGATTGTATAGGAACTGCAAGGGGTAGCAAAGCTCTCTGCCAGAATTCAAGGCACAGAATAACTGGCAAATACTCCAGAAGCAGAGTCGGCTATTCTGGAGAATGACAGGGTACAGGGACCCAATACTCTCTCAGCAAAGATATTTGCTAAAAAAAGAGTTTTTTTTTTTTTTAAAAACAGTTGGATGGAAACCAGAAGGAGAACAGGAGGAGGGCAACCACCAACTCCCATCCCATCGGAGTGTAGACATGTAATAGAGAAAGAGTGTCACTCTAGCTGTACCCTTTAAAAGGAGAATACCCCCCTGTGTGTCCTACTTTACCCCACTCCAAAGGAGAGGGGAGTCACAGAGGAGGGGGTCCAGAGACTGAGGCCCCAGGGGATGGGAGGAGTTAGATGAATGGTGAAGATACAGAGAAAGATCATAATTATTTCATATCTTATCTGTGCCAGCCTGCACCATTCATCACATATGGGTGAGTACCAAGCCCTCAAGGGGGTTGATTCATTACACCCTAAGGGACAGAGTCCCTTAGCCCTCAGTGAGTGACACACTAAGGGGGGATCCTTCCGGGCCTGAGGAGGCCTGAGAGTGGGGAGAGCGAGATGGGTTCCCCCCCGGAGGGGCAAGGAAGTTGCCCCAAAAACGCTGTCTCGTCCTACGGGAGAAGAGGTAGGTTCCCTGGTGGGTGGAGCAAATCACCCTACGCCGGGTCAAGGGTGACAACCGGGAAAGACGAAGCCACGCCGACCTCCCAGTGCAGATCGCTGTCCCCACTACTTCCTGGGTAGTTACTCCTGTTGGCATCATAGATGTCCTAACTTGGTGCCTTGCTAGCTCCAGGCCATGTGCAGAGAGCGATGGTTTGTCTGGCTTGCTCACAGTCAGGCAAAGTAGCTAGGATCTGAACTAGCGCGGACCACAAGAACCTGTTGTAGGCTGCATAGTGGGCCTGGTGAGCAGAAATGGAGAGAAGCAACCATGCCGAGTAGAAGGTCCTCCTGCCCCAGAAATCAAAATCCGAGGAGTCTTGATCTGGGGGCCGGTCACGGTGGAGGGTGCGAAGCCCATCAGGGGTATCCAAGTGTGTCAAGCTGGACTGCGAATGAGGCATAGAACCTGGAGACCCCGGGGGAGTGCAATACCTCTGGCTGAGGTCCCTAGGAGCAGGAACTCCGGAGAAGGGCCTCTGCCAGAAACACAAGGACACCTCCCGAAAGGGAGCAGGCCAAGGAGGCACCACCAGGGTGGCCCCACCAAAATCACCTAGAAAGGCATGCGCCACATGCCCAGGATTGCTAACAGATAGGGGGGAAAGGTGAAGGTCCTCCATCATCCTCACGAGGAAGCGCTGGTACTCAGAGAGATCAGTGGCTGGAGAGATATGGACAGATGGTCCCTCTCCCCCAGAGGAGGGGGATAAGGAGCTGGAGGTCACCATGTGTTCTGAGGGTGGCTGCACGGGGGGAGGTTGAAAAACCTGGCTGTCCATGATCCTAACATAGGCAGGGAACCGAGCAGCCACCGCTCTGAACTGCTCCCAGGTGAGAGGGCCGCTAGGATCAAGAATGCCCGGGAGCGCTGGAGAATGCGGCAGAGGGATAGGGGCAGAGCCGAGAAAAGAAGTCGACTGACCTCCGCCAGGGCTAGGGAGTGGACCATGAGCATCCGAGGAGGGTGTCCCAGAAGACTCTGCAGCCAACAGCTGTACAATCACATTGGTACTGCCTAGGCTGCACCCAGAAGAATCCCCCCAGTGAGGCGACAGAGGCTGTAAAAGTCCAGAAGGACAGTCTCCTGCCTCAAAAGAATGGGACCCCCCTCAAAGAACCGGAAGTGGAAGGGTGGAAGTCAGCACTGACTTAGCCCAGGGCGTGGACCCCAGAGAGAAAGCCGTGCTGGCGACCCCACCCCGACCCCTCAGAGTCTGAGAGGGTCCTCCTCCATGAGAGGGCCAGCCTAGGTAGCTCTGGGCTGCCCCTGAAGGGGAGACCCAGGGCACAGCACCTTCCCCTCCTGTAGGCCTCTCGATGGGCCCCAAAGTTGGGCGATCAAGACACACTACTGGAGGGGGCACCACCAATGAAGGGTCGAGGAAACCCCCAAGGCCAAGTTGCAGAGCAATGGTGGCACGCACCACTGCCTGCTGGTCAGGCCCACTGACCCTAACCTCGGGGACTACCTGACGCTCCTCAGTAGCGGGCCGACTACGACTCATCGATGAGACCACTAGGTCACCCTCCTCCACAGACAACCCCGAAGGGTGCTACTGCGCGTCTGACTCTGAGCCCGACTCTGACGAGGTAGAGTCTGAGGCTCTGAGCCAAACAGTAGGAGGGCGGGTGAAACCAACCATGCCAAAGGGCCCGGCAGCTAAAGCAGTGGCCGAGGTAGCCCCCACGCCCTCCGCAACCCCGCGGGCGGGGCTCACAGAAGGCGCCAGGGCAGCTTGGGCCAAAGGTCCAGAGCCAGGGCCAGCTGCGGCGCCATCAAGTCCGCTAGCACCGGAGGCGGTACCAGGTACAGAGATGGCGCCGACAGCAGCCCCAGCAACAGCCTCGGCGCCGACGACACCACTAGGTGTCTCCCGCGCCGCAAGCGCACCGAGTAATGGAAGCGCGCCAACAGCCCCAGGCAGACTCCAGCCGAACATGGCACCGATCGGCCTCGGGCGCCACAAGTGCACCGAGAGAACCCACAGCGCCGAGGACGGCACTGACCACCGGAGCCAAAGGCCCCATGGTGCCGAATCGCGCAGGCACGGCGCCATGCTCAAGGACGATGCTGGGTTTTGTCCCACGGCATCGCGCGACGAGTCAGCGCACAGGGCCCATGGTGCTGCGAACGGCGCCAAAGACGCCCACGGCACTGACTGATGGCATCGAGGACGGCGTCGACCCAAGCCTTCCGAACCACGAGAGCGACACCGGGGGAGCCTTAACCCCCGAAGGGGCGACCTGCCGTGGCGGCGCCCGCCAGCTCCTGGGAGGAAGCAGGATGTGCCTGCGCCACGGGAGGGGCCTCGGCAATGGCCAGGTGACAAGTAGCCGAGGCTCCCTCCTCCTCAGTCCACATAGAACCGGGAGGGGACCAGGAGAAAAGGCAGAGAGAGTGCGGCTTGGCCAGACGAGTGCGAACCCTAGCCCCGAAAGTCGGCGGAGCTCACCCCACTTTCCACACGCGCTGTTCGAGGACACGGCGGTCCATGGAGAATCAAGCATCGCACGAATCCATGTCGTGAAGCGGGCCAAGACACGCGAGACACAGGTCATGCTGGTCGGTAACGGAATATTTGCGGCCACACCAGCACCAACGCATAGAGGGCCGACTCGCCTTAGAAAACTTCTTGCCCTCCGACTGAGACATAACCTACGTAAAAAAACACCAAAACAGACTCGACGTCGCAATACTTCAAATAAAAAGGAAAGATCTTACCGGCAACGTCGCATGGAGGCAGAAACCAGAACTAGTAGGTAACCGATGGACTGTCGAATGAAAGGCTGAAAGGCCTAAAATTTTCTTCAGTTAGCTTCCCACGAGGTGACCTCCATGACGGGAGACGAAGAACTGGTAGGCAGGCGGAGTTGACGCAGTCTAACGGCCAACCCTCGAGCGCCACGCAGTATGTCGGCCTCGAGGGCGGCACCGATGCTGTGTCGGCTTCGCCTACCCTTTTTTTAAAAAAAAAAAAAAGCTCTCGCGGGGTCCTGATCTCCAGCCAGTACCCATATGTGATGAATGGTGAAGATTGACACAGATAAGATCAGTCTGTTCGCTGAGAACACCGAGATGGGGGCTGCTGTGGATGACATAGAGGAGTAGAGGAAGCTACATGGTGACCTAAACAGACTTGAGGAGTGGTCGGCAAGGTGGCAATTAGGTTTTAATGCCAAGCAGTGCAGAGTTATGCACCTTCAGATGAAGAACCCAAGAAGGGAATATTGGTTGGGTGGGGTGTGGTTGGATGTCACTTAGGAGGAAGGATCAAAGGGTCACAGTAATGAGGATCATGAAAAATTCTGCTCTGTGCAGAAAGACTATGACTAAAGCCCATAGAATGTTGGGGTGCACTGCGTGGGGGTTCTCCTCCAGACACAAGGATGTGATCCTACCTCTAAATAGGTCCTTGGTCAGGCTGCATTTGGAGTACTGCGTGTAGTACTGATGACTGTATCTGACGAAGGATATCAGGCTGCGTGATGTGGTGCAGCATAGGGCAACAAAAATAATACAGGGATGGAAGGCAGACCCTTCGAAGAAAGGTTAAGACACTTGAGTCTGTACACCTTGGAGGAGAGAAGGGATCGGGGGATATGACTGAAACTTTCAAATACTTGAGGGGGGATCAACAAATCTGGCACAGAGGGAATGTTTAAGCTGAGGAAGCAAAGGGATACAAGGGGGCATGGGCAAAGACTGGAGGGTGGCAGACTCAGGAGGGACGATGAGAAGGCATTATTTCACTGAGAGGGTGGTGTCAAAATGGAACACTTTAGCAGAAGAAGTGGTGGCATGCAGGACAGTGGGCAGTTTCAAAACAGCATGGGACAGGGCAAGGGGGGTTGTGTAAACAATGCTGAGCAGTTTCCGAGGGTAAAAGAGGGGATGGAGTGGTTCTTCTGGCTCCGAATTAACAGTGCCCTAATTTGGTCTGACTTTGCTCCATCTTGCAATCAGTATAGGGATACTAGCTGTGCATTCAAGCACACTTGAGAGACTGTGAGACCGGTTTCTGCCAGCAAGTTTCATATGTTTGCCATCTGAGAATGGATTCATGTTTACCACCCTGTATTATAACAATGATAACACACATAACCCCCTGAATTTCCACTGGGGAGTCCCAGGACTGAGAATTGACTCATATTTCCCACCCTGGTATAATAACAATGACCAGAAAACAATATGAGAAAGCACAGTCTTCAACAGTAGACGACCAACAAGGAATAGAGAGGTAAAGGAAAATATTGCTGCAGAGAGGGTAGCAGGAAGGAGGAGGAGAGGATTGAAGGGATTTAAGATAAGAGGAAAGGGAACCAAAAAAAATTTGAATAAATGAGGCACGATGAGAAAGGTGCCTTACATGAAGAGAGGGGGGTCAGATCAGGCAGAGTAAAGTGAGCAATGGGGTGTATGAGGGGGACAGACAGGGCTGAGTAGAGTGAGCAGTGGGGTGTATGAGGGGGACAGAAAGGGCAGAGTAGAGTGAGCAGTGGGGTGTATGAGGGGGACAGAAAGGGCAGAGTAGAGTGAACAGTGGGGTGTATGAGGGGACACAAAGACAGAGTAGAGTGAGCAGGGATTTAAGATAAGAGGAAAGGGAACCAAAAAAATTTGAATAAATGAGGCACGATGAGAAAGGTGCCTTACATCAAGAGAGGGGGGTCAGATCAGGCAGAGTAAAGTGAGCAATGGGGTATATGAGGGGGACAGACAGGGCTGAGTAGAGTGAGCAGTGGGGTGTAGAGGGGACAGAAAGGGCAGAGTAGAGTGAGCAGGGGTGTATGAGGGGGACAGAAAGGGCAGAGTAGAGTGAACAGTGGGGTGTATGAGGGGACACAAAGACAGAGTAGAGTGAGCAGTGGGGTGTATGAGGGGGACAGAAAGGGCAGAGTAGAGTGAGCAGTGGGGTGAATGCCAGGGACAGAAAGGGCAGACTACAGTGAGTAGTGGGTTGTATGAGGGACAGAAAGGGCAGAGTAGAGTGAGCAGTGGGGTGTATGAGGAGGGACAGAAAGGACAGAGTAGAGTGAGCAGTGGGGTGCATGACGGGGACAGAAGAAAAAATTACTCACATTAGTAATGTTGTTTCTTCCAATGGAGTCTTGCTATATTATGACATATGCAATGAGTCCCAACCTTTGAACTGCTCCGGAGGTGAAAGAGTTAACTTTCCATGCCAGGCATGGAACTTTGAGCTCAAGCTCGGTTGAAAACTCTATCTGTTGTTCTTCAAACTCAAACTGTCAGATCTTTACGAGTAAAACTCACTAAGACTCTGTGTGGAAGCTGTAAACCTACACTAGCCAACTGGCTACTAATTATATAAATACATTTTTTGGTGCCAAAACAAAGACTGAAGTCAGGAGACCCACAAAATCACAAACACAACACAGGTCACCCCAAAAAGGAGGGGTGAAAAACAAGGTGGGCATCTACTAAGTGCCAACACTGCCGTGCCCACCCACATCCCAAAAATAAAGGTTCTGAGAAGGGCAGGCAGGGGGGAGGTCATAATATAGCAAGACTCCATTACAAGAAACAACATTACTAAGGTGAGTAATTTTTTCTTCAAACAACATGAAGTCTTGCTATATTATGACATATGCAGACTACACAGCAGTACCTCCATGGAGGAGGGACAGAACCTACTTAGGAAATAGGCTCTGAAGCACAGCTGTGCCAAACCGAGCATCACTCCTAGCCTGGATGTCCAGGGAGTAATGCTTGGTAAAAGTGTGAACTGTTTTCCAGGTAGCTGCTTGACATATCTCTAGTATAGGGATGTCCCTGGCAGTAGCCAGAGATGCAGCTGTACCTCTGGTAGAGTGAGCCCTCAGGCCTGAGGGAGGAACCTTACCCAGTTTTTCATAGCAGAATTGGATACAAGAGACAATCCACCTGGCAATGGATCTTTGGTGGCAGGTTTCCTTTGCCAACCTCACCATAAGTGAGGAACAGTTGAGGGAGTCAAACCTGTGACCCTTGGTGCGATCTATGTAGTAGCTAAGGGATCTTTTGACATCTAAATTGTGCAACCTCCTCTCGCCAGAGGAGGAATGGTCAGTGAAGTACACAGGGAGAGACATAGATTGATTAAGGTGGGAATCTGAAACCACCTTAGGCAAGAATTTTTTGTTAGTCCTGAGGACTACCTTATCTCTGTGAAAGCAGATAAAATCAGGCTCCACTGACAATGCTTGTAACTCACTTATGCGTCTGGCAGAAGTGACGGCTACCAAAAACACAGTTTTCCAAGTCAAGTACTTAAGCTCTGCTGAAGACAAGGGTTCAAAAGGGGGTTGCATTAGCTGGGCAATGCAAATGTTAAAAATCCCAGGCAGGGGCAGGATCCCTGAATGGGGGGTTGGTGTGAAGCAACCCTTTGAAAAACTTGGAGAAAACAGGATGGGCTGAAAGAGAAGAGGGTTTACTTGCTGATAAGAACGCAGACACGGCTGCCAGGTGCACTTTTAGGGTAGCTGGTCTCAGCCCCAAAGCATTTAGATGGACCATATAGTCCAGGACCATGGGTAAACCAGCAGATTCTGGGGGAATATGCTTTGCAGAGCACCATATAGAAAATCTCTTCCATTTGGAATTATAAGTAGCCCTGGTAGAAGGCTCCCTAGAAGCCTTCAGGATGTCTAATACACCTTGTGAGAGGTGTAGGTCAGCAAACTCTATTTAAGAGCCAGGTCTTGAGATTGAGAGATTTGAGGTTCGGGTACCAAACTCTCCCCTGAGCACAGGTTAACAGATTGTGATTTCTGGGAAGACACAGGGGAAGATGGACTACTAAGGACATAAGGAGTGGGTACCAGGGCTGTCTGGCCCAGTCTGGAGCAATCAGGATATTCTTGCAGGGTTGAGATCTGATTTTGACTAGCACCTTGAACAGGAGAGAGAAGGGGGGGAAAGGCATAGAGAAACTTCCCTTCCCAACTGAGAAGGAAGGCCTCCAGGGGGACTGAGCCCAACACTGGGGGCCTGCAACAAAAAAGGGGAAGTTGGTGATAGTCTAGGGCTGCAAAAGATCTATAAGGGGTGTGCCCCATCTGGCAAATACCACCTCCAGTACTAGGGGATCCACAGCCCATTCGTGATGGCCCTGGGAAATTCTGCTGAGAGCATCTGCCAGGACATTGTCCTTGCCTGGAAGGTGAACTGCTACAAGGGAGGTGTTCAGAGAGTAAGGTAGAGACCACAACTTCATTGCTTCGGTGCACAAGGCCGTAGACTGAGTGCCCCCTTGCTTGTTGATGTACCACATTGTGGTGGTATTGTCTGTTCTGAACTGAATAACTTTGTTCTGAACAGATTTGGAAAAAACTTGAAGTGCTAGAAAAACTGCTCTGAGTTCCAACAGATTGATGTGGAGCAGAGATTCCTGAGGGGACCATAATCCCTGGGTAGTGAGGTCGCCCATGTGAGCTCTCGACCCCAAGAGGGATGAATCTGAAGTAAGGATTAAGGAGTGAGACTGAGGGGTGAAAGGGACCCCCTGTCTCAAATTGCCCTGGTCCTGCCACCACTGAAGGGCTTGGATCAGGGTTCGAGTCACTGGGATTAATTTGGTTTGAGCGTCCCTCCTTTGAGACCAAAAGGCTCTCAAATGGAACTGGATGTCCCTCATCTGAAATCTGGCTCCCTGCACTACTGCTGTCGAAGCAGCCATGTGTCCCAGGAGCTGGAGAAAATGCCTTGCTGGTCGAGAGACCTGCAGGGTGAAGGAGGAAGACAGAGCAATCAGGCTCCTTGCTCTGTCCAGAAGAAGGAAGGCTCTGGCTTCTTTTGTGTTCAGTTCTGCACCTATGAAGGTGAGAAGCTGGACAGGTTCTAGGACTGACTTTGGAAGACCGAGAAGGAAACCTAGAGAAGTTAGCAGTTGCTGAGTTACCTGAAGATGTAACCTGACTTGGTCTGGAGACTGGCCTACTATGAGCCAGCTGTCCAGGTAAGGAAAGATGGCAATTTTTTGCCTTCTTAAGAGTGCAACTGCTACTGCCATGCATTTTGTGAATACCCTTGGGGCAGATGTGAGGCCGAAGGGCATTGCTCTGAACTGGTAATGGCCTGAGGACAGTTCGAATCTGAGGTACTTTCGATGGGAGCTTCTGATGAGAACATGAAAATAGGCATCCTTGAGGTCCAGGGCCACTAGCCAGGCCCCTGGCCTTAAAGAGGGTAAAATAATTCCCAGAGTCACCATTTTGAATTTTGGTTTTAAAAGGTGCTTGTTTAGGTACCTGAGATCCAGGATGGGCCGCCATTCTCCTGTCTTTTTTGGGGTAAGGAAGTACCTGGAGTATAATCCTTTGCCCTGGAGTAGGGGTGGAACCCTTTCCACAGCTCTAAGAGCCAGGAGGGTAGAGACTTCTGCTTCTAGGGCAAAAGCCTCGGAAGGATTTGAAGGTGGAAAGGATCTGATTCTCATCTTTGGAAATTTTTTGAAGGTGAGAACCAGTCCCTGGCTTACTACTTCCAGGACCCACTTGTCTGATGTTAGAGACTCCCAGTCCTGGACAAAGTAAGCCAGTCTGCCCCTACAGGTAGTGAAGAATCGGCCCTGGGCACCCCATCACGGTGCCTGCTTGGCAGGGGCTTTAAGCTGAGGGGTGGAGGCAGGTCTGCTTGCACTCCGTCTGCCTCTCCCTCTAAAAAACCCTCTCTGTGCATAAGCTGAAGAGGAGGCCTGGGCTTGGTAAAAAGGCCTATGAAAAGGCCTACCCTTGGGAGGCTGCCTTTGGGGAGTGACTTGCCTTTCCTTGGCCTGTACACTCCTCTAGGTGGTCCTATATTCATCCATTTTCTTCATGTAATTCTCTGTTTGCTCTCCAAACAGAGAGTTGCCCACAACAGGGAAATCCATGGCCTTAGTCTGGGTATCCTGTGACAGGCTAGTACATCTCAGCCAAGCCATTCTACAGAGAGCCACAGATGTAGCCATGACTCTAGATGATACATCATTAGAGTCCACTGCAGCATGGAATTGCACTTTAGATGCCTCAATACCATCAGCAGCCAACTGCTCCAGCTCCATGGCTAGCTGGCCAGGGACCTGCTTTGCTAGAGCCAAAATAGTATCCCATCTGGACTTCTGGTATCTAGCAACATAAGCCATATAGTTCGCCTGTCTGAGTCCCAAGGATGCTGCCATGTACTGTTTCTTTGTCATGGCATCAACCCTTCTGAAGTCCTTGTCAGGGGGGTGTAAGGCCAAGGGAATATTTGCCTTGTCACAGGCTGCAGCCTGCACAACCCCCACATGGCTGCATTGCTGTGTAAGGAACTCCATATCAGAGCCTGATAATGTATACCTTTTGTCCATTCTTTTATCAACAGGAGGTATAGTGTGAGGAGCTTTCAGAATTTTTACTGTCTGTTTCCAAAAAGATTTATGCAGAGGAATAGTCTCCTAGACTCTGGGATATCCATCATTTCTACATAATCAGGCTCTTCTCGATCATCCACAGCTTCCTCCATAGGAAGCTGGAGGGTTTCAGCCACTTTTTTATAAAACATAAAATGAGAAGGGGACTCAGAAAGCCTAGGGGGAGACACTCCTGAAGGTCTGTTTGGAGAGATGTCCGGTTCAATGGGCACATCCAGACTTTCAAATCCACATTCACTCTCCTCATACTCCTCTTCCCCCTCCTCTGGTTCATAAAATTCCTCTAAATCATACTCCTGAACCGGTGGACCCGACCGAACCGTACGCTTACCTGATGGTGCCGGTTCGGTTGGAACCAGGGAGAGTGACTGAACAATTTTAATTGCTTTAGCTATTTCTTCAGCGGTTAGAGAGGGAAGTTTTGGCTCCACATCAGCCAATTTTCTAGTTCGCTTTGCTGGAACCGACTCCTCAGAGTCGGCTGTCCTTTTGCCCGAGGAAGTATCGCCCTGGTCAGAGGGCACTCCCTCCGGTTCGGTTTCAACCGAACTGGGCAGGCCATCTGGTTCAATGGACGTTTTGGCCTCCCTTTCCCTGAGCCTACCAACTCTTTTATCCAGGGTAGCTGCAGGAAAACTTTTACAAATCTGTCAGTCTGCATTGAGGTGGTCAAACCCAGACAATAAACACAGGTGGTGTGGGGGTCAGCCTTGGCAAAGGCTTCCCCACAGACACTACAGTGTTGAAACCCAGTGGGCCCGGTTTTTCTTTTGGGTTTCTCAGACATAGTGCCAGCCTAACCAAGAACGTGCCCATTTATGGCAATCCACCAAGCAAGACTCCCTTATCGGTTCCCAACCGTGTCACGGGTCGTGGAAAAAAATGTAATTAAACCCGTTTTTTTTTTTAGAACTGATAAGAACCGTGAACCGGACTTCTAAAGATAGATAATGTATTAGAAACAACCTGATTGGTTCAAACTGAACCGATGAAACCGTTTACAAGTTCCACACAGAAGGTAAATGTAAAACCTATCTAGTACTTACAAATACCACAGATAGAGCTAGAACCGACCGGTTGCGGTTTAAATTCAGTTAAAAAATGAAAACTTTCTGCTTTAACTGACAAAATGAACCGAGCAGAAGGAGAAATCTCCGGAGCGACTGTTCAGTGAGGCGGAGTAAAGAATCTGACAGTTTGAGTTTGAAGAACAACAGATAGAGTTTTCAACTGAGCTTGAGCTCAAAGTCCCATGCCTGGCATGGAAAGTTAACTCTTTCACCTCCGGAGCAGTTCGAAGGTTGGGACTCACTGAATATGTCATAATATAGCAAGACTTCATGTTGTTTGAAAGGACAGACTACAGTGAGCAGTGGGGTGTATGACGGGGACAGAAAGGACAGACTACAGTGAGCAGTGGGGTATATGAGGAGGGACAGAAAGGGCAGAGTAGCTGGAGCAGTGGGGTATATGAGGGGGACTGAAAGGGCAGAGTAGAGTGAGCAGTGGGGTGTATGAGGGGGACAGAAAGGGCAGAGTAGAGTCAGCAGTGGGGTGTATGAGGGGGACAGAAAGGACAGACTACAGTGAGCAGTGGGGTGTATGAGGGGGACAGAAAGGGCAGAGCAGAGTGAGCAGTGGGGTGTATGAGGAGGATAGAAAGGGCATAGTAGAGTGGGCAGTGGGGTGTAGGAGGAGGACAGAAAAGGCAGAGTAGAGTGGGCAGTGAGGTGTATGATGGGGACAGAAAAGAGACTACAGTGAGCAGTGGTGTGTATGAGGAGGGACAGAAAGGTCAGAGTAGCTGGAGCAGTGGGGTATATGAGGGGGACAGAAAGGGCAGAGTACAGTGAGCAGTGGGGCGCATGAGGAGGACAGAAAGGGTAGAGTAAAGTGAGCAGTGGCGTGTATGACAGGGACAGAAAGGACAGACTACAGTGAGCAGTGGGGTGTATGAGGAGGGACAGAAAGAAAAAATGATTCACCTTAGTAATGTTGTTTTTTCTAATGGAGTCATGCTATATTATGACATATACAGTGAGTCCCAACCTTCAAACTGCTCCGGAGGTGAAAGAGTTAACATTCCATTCCAGGCATGGAACTTTGAGCTCGAGCTCGGTTGAAAACTCTATCTTTTGTTCTTCAGACTCAAACTGTCAGATCTTTACGAGCAAAACTCACTAAGACTCTGTGTGGAAGCTGTAGCTCACACTAGCCAACTGGCTACTAATTATATAAACACATTTTTGGTGCCAAACAAAGACTCAAGTCAGGAGACCCAAAAAATGACAAACACAACACAGATCACCCCAAAAAAGGAGGGGTGAAAACAAGGTGGGCATCTAAAAAATGCCAACACAGCCCTACCCACCCACATCCCCAAAAGTAAGGTTCTGAGAGGGGCAGGCGGGGGGGAGGTCACAATATAGCAAGACTCCATTACAAGAAACAACATTACTAAGGTGAGTAATTTTTTCTTCAAACAACATGAAGTCTTGCTATATTATGACATATGCAGACTACACAGCGCAGTGCCTCCATGGAGGAGAGACAGAACCTACTTAGGAAATAGGCTCTGAAGCACAGTTGTGTTGAATCGAGCATCACCCAGCATGGATGTCCATGGAGTAATGCTTGCAAAAGTGTGAACTGTTTTCCAGGTAGCTGCTTGACATATCTCTAGGATAGGATGTCCCTGGCAACAGCCAGAGCGCAGCTGTACCTCTGGAGAGTGAGCCCTCAGGCCTGAGGGAGGAACTTTACCCAGTTTTTCATAGCAGAATTGGATATAAAAGATGATCCACCTGGCAATGGATCTTTTAGTGGCAGGTTTCCCTTTGCCAACCTCACCATAAGTGAGGAACAGTTGGAGGGAATCAAACTTGTGACCCTTGGTACGATCTAAGTAGTAGCTAAGGGATCTTTTGACATCTAAACTGTGCAACCTCCTCTCACCAAAGGAGGAATGGTCAGCAAAGTACACAGGGAGAGACATAGATTGATTAAGGTGGAAATCTGAGACCACCTTAGGCAAGAACTTTCTGTTAGTCCTGAGGACTACCTTATCTTTGTGAAACGAGATAAAATCAGGCTCCACTGACAATGCTTGTAACTCACTTATGCGCCTGGCAGAAGTGATGGCAACCAAAAACACAGTTTTCCAAGTCAAGTACTTAAGCTCTGCTGAAGACAAGGGCTCAAAAGGGGGTTGCATAAGCTGGGCAATGCAAATATTAAGATCCCAGGCAGGTGCAGGATCCCGGAAAGGGGAGTTGGTGTGAAGCAACCCTTTGAAAAACTTGGAGAAAACAGGATGGGCTGAAAGAGAAGAGGGCTTACCTGCAGATTAGAAAGCAGACACGGCTACCAGGTGCACCTTTAGGGTAGCTGGTCTCAGCCCCAAAGTATTTAGATGGACCATATAGTCCAGGACCATGGGTAAACCAGCAGATTCTGGGGGAATAGGCTTTGCAGAGCACCATATGGAAAATCTCTTCCATTTGGAATTATAAGTAGTTTCGGAAGGCTTCCTCGCCTTCAGGATATCCAAAACACGTTGGGAGAGGTGTAGGTCACAAATTCTAACCTTCAAGAGCCAGGCCTTGAGGTTGAGAGATTTGAGGTTGGTACTAAACTCTCCTGAGCACAGGATAACAGTTTGTGATTCCTGGGAAGACACAGGGGAAGGTGGACTACTAAGGACATAAGGAGTGGGTACCAGGGCTGTCTGGCCCAGTCTGGAGCAATCAGGATCATCTTGCAGGGTTGAGATCTGATTTTTGACTAGCACTTTGAACAGGAGAGGGAAGGGGGGAAGGCATAGAGAAACTTCCCTTCCCAACTGAGAAGGAAGGCATCCAGGGGGACTGAGCCCAACACTGGGGGCCTGCAACAAAAAAGGGGAAGTTGGTGATTGTCTGGGGCTGCAAAAAGATTTATCTGGGGTGTGCCCCATCTGGCAAATACCACCTCCAGTACTAGGGGATCCAGAGCCCATTCGTGATGGCCCTGGGAAGTCCTGCTGAGAGCATCTGCCAGGATATTGTCCTTGCCTGGGAGGTGAACTGCTACAAGGGAGGTGTTCGGAGAGTAAGCCAGAGACCACAACTTCATTGCTTCGGTGTGCAAGGCCGTAGACCGAGTGCCCCCTTGCTTGCTGATGTACCACATTGTGGTGGTATTGTCTGTTCTGACCTGAATAACTTTGTTCTGAACAAATTTGGAAAAAAACCTGAAGTGCTAGAAAAACTGCTCTGAGTTCCAACAGATTAATGTGAAGCAGAGATTCCTGAGGGGACCACAGTCCCTGGGTAGTGAGGTCACCCATGTGAGCTCCCCACCCCAAGAGGGATGCATCTGTAGTAAGGGTTAAGGAGTGAGACTGAGGGGTGAAGGGAACCCCCCTGTCTCAAATTGCCCTGGTCCTGCCACCACTGAAGGGCCTGGATCAGTTTTCGAGTCACTGGGATTAATTTGGCTAGAGGGTCCCTCCTTTGAGACCAAAAGGCTCTCAAATGGAACTGGATATCCCTCATCTGAAATCTGGCTCCCTGGACTACTGCTCTTGAAGCAGCCATGTGTCCCAGGAGCTGGAGAAAACGCCTTGCTGGTCGAGAGACCTGCAGGGTGAAGGAGGAAGCCAGAGAAATTAGGGCCCTTGCTCTTTCTAGAGAAAGGAAGGCTCTGGCTTCTTTTGTGTTCAGTTCTGCACCTATGAAGGTGAGAAGCTGGACAGGTTCTAGGACTGACTTTGGAAAATTGAGAAGGAAACCTAGAGAAGTTAGCAGTTGCTGAGTTACCTGAAGATGTAACTTGACTTGGCCTGGAGACTGGCCTACTATGAGCCAGTCGTCCAGGTAAGGAAAGATGGCAATTTTTTGCCTTCTTAAATGGGCAACTGCTACTGCCAGGCATTTTGTGAATACCCTTGGGGCAGATGTGTGGCCGAAGGGCATTGCTATGAACTGGTAATGGCCTGAGGCAGTTCAATCTGAGGTACTTTCAATGGGAGCTTCTGATGAGAACATGAAAATAGGCATCCTTGAGGTCCAGGGATACTAGCCAGTCCCCTGGCCTTAAAGAGGGTAAAATAATTCCCAGAGTCACCATTTTGAATTTTGGTTTTAAAAGGTGCTTGTTTAGATACCTGAGATCCAGGATGGGCCGCCATTCTCCTGTCTTTTTTGGGGTAAGGAAGTACCTGGAGTACAATCCTTTGCCCTGGTGTAGGGGTGGAACCCTTTCCATAGCTCTGAGAGCCAGGAGGGTAGAGACTTCTGCTTCTAGGGCAAGAGCCTCTGAAGGAATTGCAGGTGGAAAGGATCTGGTTCTCATCGTCGGAAATTTTTTGAAGCTGAGAACTGGTCCCTGGCTTACTACTTCCAGGACCCACTTGTCTGATGTTAGAGACTCCCAGCCCTGGACAAAGTAAGCCAGCCTGCCCCCTACAGGTAGTGGAGAATCGGCCCTCGGTGCCTGCTTGGCAGGGGCTTTAGGCTGAGGAGTGGAAGCAGGTCTGCTTGCACCCCGTCTGCCTCTCCCTCTAAAGAACCCTCTCTGTGCATAAGCTGAAGAGGAGGCATGGGCTTGGTAAAAAGGCCTATGAAAAGGCCTGCCCCTGCCCCTGGGAGGCTGCCTTTGGGGAGTGACTTGCCTTTCCTTGGCCTGTGCACTCCTATAGGTGGTCCTATGTTCATCCATTTTCTTCATGTAATTCTCTGTTTGCTCCCCAAACAGAGAGTTGCCCACAACAGGGAAATCCATGGCCTTAGTCTGGGTATCCTGTGACAGGCTAGTACATCTCAGCCAAGCCATTCTACGGAGAGCCACAGATGTAGCCATGACTCTAGATGATACATCATTAGAGTCCACTGCAGCATGGAATTGCACCTTAGATGCCTCAATACCATCAGCGGCCACCTGCTCCAGCTCCTTTGCCAGCTGGCCAGGGACCTGCTTTGCTAGAGCCAAAACAGTATCCCATCTGGATTTTTGATATCTAGCAACATAAGCCATATAATTTGCCTGTCTGAGTCCCAAGGATGCTGCCATGTACTGTTTCTTTGCCATGGCATCTATCTTTCTGGAGTCCTTGCCGGGGGGGGTGAGAGGCTAAGGGAATATTTGCCTTGTCTCAGGCTGCAGCCTGCACCACCCCCACATGGCTGCATTGTTGTTTAAGGAACTCCGTATCACAGCCTGATAATGCATACCTTTTGTCCATTCTTTTATCAACAGGAGGTATAGTGCGAGGAGCTTTTAAAATTTTTACTGTTTCCAAAAAGATTTATGCAGAGGAACAGACAGTCTCCTAGACTCAGGGATATCCATCATTTCTACAAAATCAGGCTCTTCTTGATCATCCACAGCTTCCTCCATAGGGAGCAGGAGGGTTTCAGCCACTTTTTTTTATAAAACATGAAATGAGAAGGGGACTCAGAAAGCCTAGGGGGAGACACTCCTGAAAGTCTGTCTGGAGAGATGTCCGGTTCAATGGGCACATCCAGACTTTCAAAACCACATTCACTCTCCTCATACTCCTCTTCCCCCTCCTCTGGTTCATAAAATTCCTCTAAATCATACTCTTGAACCGGTGGAACGAACCGAACCGAACGCTTACCTGATGGTGCTGGTTCGGTTGGAACCGGGGAGAGTGACTGAACAATTTTTATTGCTTTAGCTATTTTTTCAGTGGTTGGAGAGGGAAGTTTTGGCTCCACACCAGCTGATTTTCTAGTTCTCTTTGCTGGAACTGACTCCTCAGAATCGGTTCTCCTTTTGCCCAAGGAAGTATCGCCCTGGTCAGATCGCACTCCCTCTGGTTCGGTTTCAACTGAACCGGGCTGGCCATCCGGTTCAACTGACTTTTTGGCCTCCCGTTCCCTGAGTCTACCAACTCTTTTATACAGGGTAGCTGCAGGAAAACTCTTACAAATCTGTCAGTCTGCACTGAGGTGGTCAAACCTCAGACAATAAACACATGTGGTGTGGGGGTCAGCCTTGGCAAAGGCTTCCCCACAGACAACACAGTGGGCCCGGTTTTTCTTTTGGATTTCTCAGACATAGTGCCAGCCTAACCAAAAACTTGCCCATTTATGGCAATCCACCAAGCAGGACTCCCTTATCGGTTCCCAACCGTGTCACGGGTCGTGGAAAAAAACGTAATTAAATCCATTTTTTTTAGAACCAATAAGAACCGGGAACCGCACTTCTAAAAGATAGTAACGTAATAGAAATAACTTGATCGGTTCAAACCGAACCGATGAAACCGTTTACAAGTTCCACACAGAAAGTAAATGTAAAACCTATCCAGTACTTACAAATACCACAGATAGAGCTTGAACCGACCGGTTGCGGTTTAATTTCGGTTAAAAAAAACGAAAAACTTTATACTTTAACCGACAAAATGAACCGAGCAGAAGGAGAAATCTCCGGAGTGACTGTTCAGTGAGGCGGAGTAAAGAATCTGACAGTTTGAGTTTGAAGAACAACAGATAGAGTTTTCAACCGAGCTCGAGCTCAAAGTTCCATGCCTGGCATGGAAAGTTAACTCTTTCACCTCCGGAGCAGTTCGAAGGTTGGGACTCACTGCACATGTCATAATATAGCAAGACTTCATGTTGTTTGAATACTAAATTGCTTATATTTCAGGAACCGTACGACGTAGAAACTAATTTTAAATTTCATATAAATTATAACTTTCCTGGCTAGTTTTGCACTTAGCTCCCTACTGGAGGGGGGGCCTAAGCATTTTTCCGATGAAAAGTCCATATCTTGGAGCGTTTCCGAGATCCGGGCCCCGAAAGGCGCAGCAGATGCTGCAATGTTAGTCTATGGGAAAAAGCGTCAACTTTGGAGCACCGTAACTTTCCATCTGTGCAATATTTTGTCACCAAACCACCAAAAGGCGTATCTGTGGGATGCTGGCTTTCGCCCCTCCAAATTTTAGCCCAAAAGACTAAACCATTATTTTGCAGCAGGGTGGCAAAGAATTCCTGTTATTTTGGGAACAGTGTCACAAAAATAGTGTCACAAATCATGACACTTTCACAAACAAAATAACAAAAGTGTTGTGAGTGCGACACTACTATTTACACAAATTTCAAAAACATATTTCTGAGGTGTTTAACCCCAAAAAAAGACATGGCTAGCATCCTCAGGGTCCGACTAGGTGAACACAAAAAGAATGGCCTCCCTAGAGGGTCCCAAATTTAAATGCTAAGCATTTCTGTGACCACTAATGGAAAACAATATGGCTGACTCACAACACTATAAAAGCCCATTACTAGGGGCTAGAGATTCAGACGGGGAGGTCAGTTGAACACCGAGCATCGGAGGAGAAAGACCTCATGAGTGTGCTTGAACAAGCCATAGCAGATTGGCTGATTTCAGGTTGAAGCTATGTAAACGAGCTCTTGCTCTTAGGTGTTTAATCCAAGATCTTAATAACTAAAAAGCTATGCCACCATTTGCTGAGTATGATTGACCTCATTTTTGGTTTTTCTATATACTCTATTATTTTGTAGTTTTCTGAGTAAAATAAATTGATAAGCACATGAGTGTGACGGCATGTTTTATACACCTAATTCTTGGTCCGCTGTGTTATCCCTTCGCTCACACCCACTCACACGCTCAACTCATGAGTAGTTTACAGCATTCTCGGGGCTTTGAAATTCAACTCAATGTGACTCCGTTATGCCCACCAACTGCAAATATAATCTCATATCAAATATAACTTTGACATAATTCTTTCTAAAATACTCACTGGCTTTACTCCTTTCATTTCAAGCCTTCTGACATTATAGCCTACTTGTAATTACATACTCCCTCCCCTACCAACTCCTTCTCTTAATCATAGCTGAAAAACAGCCCATAGCAACACATTTTCTAGCTATCTATGATACTTACTGGGGGGAATGACTTCAAGGTGATCCTTCTGCTCTACAGAGTTTTCCACCTTCACATCCACAAAAGGCAGTTTGCCATTCTTCTCTTCCTCCTGAACGTCAACAAAAGGGAGTTCCTCATCCCCCTCTTCCATCTTCACATCAACAGAAGGGAGCTCACCATCCCTTTCTTCCACCTTTACAGCAAAAAAAGGGACTTTGTCATCCCTTTCTTCCTCCGTCACATCTATGAAAGGAAACTCCCCATCTCCCTCTTCCTCCTTCACATCAGTAAATGGGAGTTCTTCATCCCTGTCGTCCTCCATCAAATCTACAAAAGGGAACTCCTCATCTCCCTCTTCCTCCTTCACATCAGTAAATGGGAGTTCTTCATCCCTCTCAGCCACCAGTAACATTTGCTCTCTTGGGATGTTGTAGCCTGTACATAAAAAAATCATAAAATACAAATGTTATTTATAATCAGAGCAACAAATGGTAAAAAAAAGACATGTCCAACAAAATATGCTCTGTGCCAGTTGTTGCTTATAGTTGAAAACTGACTGATAGATGGTCCATAACCACAACGCTTTTCATCGTAAAATTATGGACAAAAAAACACCCATTCCTGAAGCAAAATGACACATTTTTGTACTTGCATATTCCTGTACCCCAGTTCCCTCCATACTTACATATTTCTACACCCCCCATTCTATTCATATTTACACATTCCTGCATCCCTTATTCTCTCTCTCTCTCTCCCCCCTTACATATTCCTGCACCCTGTTCTCTCTTTACTTATATACTGCTGCATTCCTCTTCCCTTCCTATTTACATATTCCGGCACCCTCTGTTCTCTATGCTTACACATCCCTGCACCCCTGTTCTCACTATACTTTTACATTACTGAACCCATTTTCTCTCCATACTAATAATGTATACTCCTACACCGCTTTCTGTCTGGACTTACATTTTCCCGCTCTCCATACTCCCCATATTCCTACACCCTCGTTCTCTCTATACTTACAAATCCCTGCACCCCTGTTCTCTCCATACTTCTATATTACTGAACCCATTTTCTCTCCATATTAATATTGTATATTCCTATATCACTTTCTATGTATACTTACATTTTCCTGCACTCCCTATTCTCTCTCTGTAACCCCCCCTGCAAATGGGGGTTCCCAAAAGACTTCCAGGAGCTTGCTTGAATGCTCCAAGCCTGAATGGTGTTTGGCGTTTAAGCCATTTATCTGAGAGTGTTTTTAGAGCCCCTGGTACTGTCTCTAACAGCTGTCTGCTTGCAGACATAGTTTGTTTGTATGGGGGGGCTGTGTATTTCTCTGCTTGAGTACCACTCGAGCTGCTGCCAATTCACTCCATTTTTGCAGTCACTAGGAGTGCAAAGGGAACCTATCTGAAAGATGTAACTGTTTGCCAGAAATCATTTAGAGTAATAATGAAAATACAGTTTGTCTAACCTGTTTTCTTTGCAGTCAGAACTGTGTTTGCCTAGTTCCCCATTCTAGTTTTGAACTGCTGAACTGGACCAATCAGTGTGGGTTAAGGTAGCCCTAAAATGGTGTCTTGAACGAAGCAGAACTTGGACTCGTAATCTGAGCCAGCCACAAGAGGATTGTATGGGCAGTGACTCTGGGAGATGTAGTTTAGACTTTGGCGCCTTTTTGGACCAACAGGGGCAGTCTATTGTGAGTGACAGCCAATCTAGCCAAGAACTGGGAGGAACTCAAGAAGTTCCTGGTTTTGCCTGCTGGAGTTTCAGTTGAGCTCTGGCAGTGAAGAGGGAAGGAGCCTCTGCTTTTTTTCGTGTGCAGTTTTAGTCGGAACGTGTGTAAGGGCCCCGAGTTCCGGGTCTGCAGCTTGTGTAACTGCTTGTTAGGACTGAACTGTCCTGTGAAGAGAATCAAAGGATATCTGAAGAGTAGAAACCAGGCTCACCCTGTAGAAGACTGGAGAAATTGCTGAATTGCGCTCGGTCTGTCAGGAACTGAATCTGCTGTGTGTTCTCCCGGGTATTGTGCAGTAATTGCGATCGGGATAGAGAAGCAGCCTGCCTGGTATAGTACTTTCTTTTTACCATATAAATGTGTGAGGAGGCTTGTGTAGCTCAAGTGAATCCTGCTGCCATTAAAGGACTTTGCCTGTTACTGTTTACCTATAAATGTGTGAGGAGGCTTGTGTCTCAAGTGAATCCTGCTGCCATTAAAGGACTTTTGCCTGTTACTGTTTACCATATAAATGTGTGAGGAGGGTTGTGTAGCTCAAGTGAATCCTGCTGCCATTAAAGGACTTTTGCCTGTTACTGTTTACCATATAAATGTGTGAGGAGGATTGTGTAGCTCAAGTGAATCCTGCTGCCATTAAAGGACTTTTGCCTGTTGCAATTTGTCATATAAATGTGTGAGGAGTCTCGTGGAGCTCAAGAGTAGCCCTGCTGACGTTGAAGGACCCTATCTTGTTTGGAGGTTGTGAGTACTAATTCAGGGTCGCTCCCTGTTGAATTGCCACATTGAATCCAAATGGAATTACTGTACTGCTGACTGTTTAACTAATTTTTCTTTTCTCTGTGTGAAAGGGCCCCTACCAGCTGCCACGGTTTGGACTAGCCACTAGGGCTTGGGTACCCAGGGACAGTAACTGGTAGGGATAGGCCTGTGCACAGAGCCATAGGTAGATAAGTAAAGTGATAAGCTAATTAACCTGATTTCCCCCTGTCCTTGTTATATCCCCCTAAATAAATCAGAGCTGCTTGTTTCAGCAAAGTTATACTGCCTGAGGTATTTGTCTATGTTAAAGCATTGTACTGTGATTGTTGCACTGTATCTTCTTATTTTACAGGGGGTCCCAGTGCCTGAACCAGTCCTGGGGGTAAGTGTATACTGTGAAGGTAATTCTGATATACTGTGTGGGCCACTAGTGGGAAGAAAGGGGGGTTGCAGTGTCCCAGAGGGCTGTGCCCAAGTTAGTTTAACTATTGCAAACCCTGACCTCTGGGTGGAGGCACCCGCCATCGGATCCAGGCCCCTCAACCTGTTAGTGGCAAATCAGGCAGGGGTAGTAGCCCCTGGGATAGCGACATCTAGGGGTTACATCTCTATATTTACATATTCCTGCATCCCTATTCTCTCTATACATATGTATTACTGAACCCCTTTCCTTTTCTCTCCATACTAATACTGTATATTCCTACACCGCTTTATATCTCTGCTTACATTTTCCCGCACTCTTATTGTTACTATACTTGCAAATCCCAGTGCCCCTTCTCTCTATATTTATGTATTACTGAACCGTTTTCTCTCCATAACAATACTGTATATTCCTACACCACTATCTTTACTTATATTTTCTTATAAAATGGCATGAGAAAATCTAGAAATCTCATTGGCCAAGAGACATCAGCTGACCGTACATTAAGTATCTCTATATACACACAGTCATCCTGGTCCTAAACCACATCACACTATATTCAAATTAGTTCTCCTATAACCAGAACTATCTTCCATCAGTCTCCCTAGATCCAGAACTGATTTTCCATCACAAACATGGCTGTTACCTCTTCACTGTAAAAACCTTCAACTGGGCTTTTAGGACAGAGCAAGCAGTTCATGATTCTGTCAGTGAGTGTGGCAGTTTTGAACCACGCTCGTGCTTGCAGCAATGGGGAACCGAGAAGCCTCTGTTATGGCTTCCTTTTAGTTTTGTCCACAGAGTGAGAATGAAATAAACTAAGGGGCTGTGTGTCACACTTAGAATGAGGAAAACAGCATTTCTGAATTGTTGTGGCTGGCAGGGGAATATGAAGCTTAAGAGGGCAGGGAGGTACACACTGTATATTGCTACTTTAATCTAGCCCCAATAGGCAGAAGGACTATTTTATGTTAAAAGCACAGATTCACTAACATTTCTACTTGTTTAAACATGTGTTTCAAAATAAAAAAACTGCTTCTAAAAATAAAGGGCCAATTTATAAGCGCAATAAGACATTCTGGGGTAGTACATTATGGTGTGATAACTGCACTCCTATGGACAACCAGCACTTCGACCTTTGTCCTCTGTGCTCTAACTATTTCTAGGGAGTGCTAAGTCATTACACCATAATGCACACCCCATTGTGTCTTATTATGCATTTGCACTGCATGTTCTTCATATGTAACTCCCACCCAGGTATGTTGCTTCCATCTTGACAGCAATACCAGGTGGGCTGGGTTCGGGAGGAATATGTCACTCGGCACATGGGCTAGGTTTGGCCACTCTGCAACAAGGGCACCCAAGTAACTCCGGACAAAGGAAGCAATAACTGTAATGTCCAATACCAGAAGTGGGATTCTAAGGTGTGGCTTTTATTCACATCCAACAGAATAAACAAAGCACAGATGGACCCCCCACGGGGCTACACTCCTTGTAATGCAGATTTATGGGGATCAGAACACATTCACTTTAGCCCTCAGGCTTTGAAACACACTGGGCACACAACCCAAACTTGTACTCTGCTCTGGGTTTTCCCTGGCTCAGTTCCCTTGCCAGCCACTTGGACACTTTCCATATAGCAGGGAAACATTTACTGGTGGCTCCCTAAACCACCTATGAGCACTTCTGCTCCATCAGGGAATCTTCCTCATCAATCCCACGTCTAGGTGCTTTTCTCAGGCACTGGCCAAGTACCGGAGAGAAAGCAACAGGTGTCCCAAAACAAACCCATAGAGATGAATTTGGTTACTACTGATGGGGGATCTCCCACCTCTCACTTCCATAATTCATACCTGGCCATTTCTCTGGACTGTAACACCTCATCCTTTAAAACACTTTGCTGTGTAGATTCTTTTTTAAATGTATTCACATTCAATCTACTGTCTTTACATCCTATTTGTGCTGAACTTGAACATACTTAATTAAGTAGCTGTGTCCATTACTCTAGACCCCTTACAGAGTTAAGCAGTCCAATCCCCACATCTTCCAAACTGTACTTGGCTGTCTTTTCCTGACCCCACAGTAACAGTCCCTTTAGTTTCATCTTGATTCAGGTGAAAACACATGGCCCTTTAGCAGAGTGAACTCTCCCCTTGGTTGCAGGTGTCCCACTGGAGTTTTCTACTCAAAGAACTCTCGTCCAGAGCTTCTGGTGCCTCAGCACGAACTTAAATCAGGCAGCTTCTTTTCTCCCTAGCCGGACTGGGGGGTTGTCCCTGGAAGCAGGCTGATTCCTTCCCCCATCCCCGCAGGGATGGGGCCCTGAACCACTGAAAGTGGTCTCTACCACTTCAATGTGTTGTTCTTGTGTTCCTCTTCGGGTGAGAACACACACCTATACCAAAAAATAACTCTTTGACAGAGCTTAGAGCTCTGAGGGCCTGCTTACAGCAGAGCACCTCTACTACAGATTGCACATACTCTACTCAACTAACTTCAAATTCCCCAATGTTCTACTCTAACCTCCAACTGCAACATTCCAGTGTGGCTTATGCAGCTGTGGCAGTTCTAAAATTATTTCGTCCCTCAGTCTCAGCTGAGACTGACAACAGAGTGAGACAGTGTGAAATCCATTTAACTGGAGTTTCACAAGCTGCCTTCCCTGCCAACCACAAGGTCTTACTGGGATTCTAGTAACCCCGGATAATGAGGGTTACACATATTTACAAAATACTAAATCACACATGCCCCCACAATGCAAAGCATCATGGGCTGCATATGCAAATCACCACAGAATGTTATGCTGGTCCAACTTTAAGCAGAATTGCATGGTGCCAAAAGGCCTCTCACACAGTTTGCAAAGGGTGCTAACAGAAGACATAGACACGTGTTTCGTCCTACCAGGACTCATCAGTATGCCTCGTCTGTTTGACACCCCAGTGGAATGGACCAGCTACCCCTAAGGCAGTGTGCCTGGGATATATTGTGGTGAACCCATTAAAATAAAAACTATTTAAAAGACAAAGAACCTCTGTGCGTAAACAGATGAGGCATACTGATGAGTCCTGGTAGGACTTAACACGTGTCTATGTCTTCTGTTAGTACCCTTTGCAAACTGTGTGAGAGGCCTTTCGGCACCATGCAATTCTGCTTAAAGTTGGACCAGCATAACATTCTGTGGTGATTTGCATATGCAGCCCATGATGCTTTGCATTGTGGGGGCATGTGTGATTTTGTATTTTCTTGAAACTTGGCTTCCCAGCCAAATGCCCTTTGGGGTAACCCTTGCCTCAGTGTTTACGCACAGAGGTTCTTTGTCTTTTACATAATACTGCACCCTTGTTCTCTCAATACTCATGTATCGCTGCACTCTCTTTTTGCTCTGTACTTTCATATCCCTGTACACCTGTTCACTCCATACTTACATATCTCTACACCCATTCTCTCTATACTTCTATATTACTGAACCCCTTTTCTCTCCATACTAATACTGTATATTCCTACACCGCTTTCTATCTATACTTACATATTCCTGCACTCCTTGTTCTCTCAATACTTACACATTCCTGCATCCCTATTCTCTCTATACATACATATCCCTGCACTTCCTTTTTGTTCTATACTTACATGTCCCTTTGTACCTGTTCACTCTATACTTATATATCCATACACCCGTTCACCCTATATTTATATAGTATCATAAAATGGCAGGAAAGAAGCCTGGACTCAGACTGACCAGTGTGTGCCTGAGACAGTAATGATTATCTCAGTATAACATCACTGCTGATTGTTGTTATATCTTTTTGCTTTTTTCTCTAAAGAAACAAAAGTATTTTTCCAGACGAAATCTACTAAACACATTTAAAAAAAAAAATATTTGCATAACAATGAGCCACTGTATCATCGCAATAATGCCCTACAGGGTGTGTGTCATGCTGCAATAATGTCACGCCTCATGTATTTGACACACTCGGCCTGAGGCCTTGTGCCCAACCACCTGAGGTGCGTCGTTACCACAGCATGACACACGCCCTTTTGGGCACCGTGGCTTAAATGAACCCCTTTTCTCTCCATACTAATACTGTATACTTCTACACCGTGTACTATCTATACTTCCATTTTCCTGCACTCCCTGTTGTTCATATTTACATATTCCTGCACCCCATGTTCTCTCTATACTTACTTGGCTGGCAGTATAGCCTAGAGGTTAGAGGAACGAAGTTTGAACAAGCTTGGTACATTCAGCAGACCAGATCTGAGTTTGATTCTCACAACCTCCACTTGCATACTGTGTGACTCTAAGTAAGTCACTTAACCGCCCAGTGCTGTCAGATCACCCCTGAAAACAAGCACTTGTGCCTAGTGGGCCTTACCCGGTTACCAAAGACTAAAATAAAAATAAAAAAAATAAAACATTTCTGCACTCCTGTTCTCTGTATACCTACATATTCCTGCTCCCCTGTTCTCTCTATATTTACATATCCCTGGAACCCTATTCTCTCTGTATTTACATATCTCTGCACCCCAGTTCTCTCGTTACGTGTATATTTCTGAGCCCCTTTTCTCTCCATACTAATACTGTACATTCCTACACCGCTTTCTATCTATACTTATATTTTCCTTCACTCTCTTTTCTCCATATTTATATATTCTTGCACCCGTTCTCTCTATACTTACATATCCCTGCTCCCATTCTCTCTAAATGTATATATTACGGAAACCCCTGTCTCTCCATACTGATCTTGTACATTCCTTCACCGCTTCCTGTCTACACTTAGATTTTCCAACACCCATACCTCTCATCCTCTTGCCTCATGAATCAGGGACAAAGATCCCAAATGAGGGACATATCTTAAAAATTGGTACTAGTGACGCAGAAAGCTGATAGAATAAAAGAATTTGTGTTAAGATGCATTTTCTGAAGAATAACAAGTCTGTAACTTTAATGTCTGACATTATTTTGTGTTATTAATCCCCACTGTTCTATCACCAAAACAACAATTTTATGAGGGACAGCGGAAAATTTTGAGGCCAAATCAGGGACGCCTCTGAAAATCTGGGACAGTTGAGAGGTATCCTCCCTGTCCTCCTTATTTACATATTCCTGCACCCATTATTTCTATAATTTCATATTCCTGCACACCTATTCTCTCCATACTTGCATATTCCTGCACTCCCTCTTCTCCATACTCACATATCCATGTGCCTCTATTCTCTCTCCATGCTTACATGTCCTTGCACCCCAGTTCTCTCTATACTTACATATCCCTGTGTCCCTATTCTCTCTGTCTCTATAATTCCATATCCCTGCACCCTTGTTATTTCTATACTTCTATATCACTGAACCCCTTTTCTCACTGTACTAGTACTGTATATTCCTACACTACTTTCTATCTAGATCTACATTTTCCTGAGCTCACCATTCTCACTATACGTACATATCCCTGCACCCCATTCTCTCGACACTTACATAACCCTGCACACCTATTCTCACTATACTTACATATCCCTGCACCCCTGTTCTCTTTCTCCTTCTATATTACTGAACTCCTTTTCTCTCCATACTAATACTGGATATTCCTGCACTGCTTTCTATTTATACTTACGTTTTCCTGCACTCGCTGTTCTCCATACTTATGTACGCTTGCAAACCATTCTCTCTATACCTGCATATCCCTGTGCCCGTTCTCTCTCCATACTTATATATTACTGAATCCCGTCTCTCCATACTACTACTGTATATTCCTACACCGCTTTCTATCTATACTTATATTTTCCTGCACTCCCTGCTCTCCTATAATTACATATTGCTACACCCCCTGTTCTCACCATACTCATATAGTACAGAAACCCTTTTCTCTCCATGCTAATACTACTGCTACACTGCTTTCTATCTATACTTATATTTTCCTGCACTGCTTGTTCTCCATACTTACATATTCCTGTACACCTGTCCGTTCTATGCTTACATAATCCTGCAACCTATTCTCGCTATACTTACATATCACTGCACCCCGTTCTCTCTATACCTCTATGTTACTGAATCCATTTTCTCTCCTAATACTGTATATTTCTACACCGCTTTCTACCTATACTCACATTTTCCTGCACACCCTGCTCTTTATACTTACATATTCCCGCACCTCTGTTCTCTCTGTACTTACATATTCCTGCACCCCTGTTGATAAATGAGGGTGGAGTTTTGTTGGACTTGCCAGTCAGTTCCTTCTTCTCCCCAAAATTCCTCTGGTTACCCCATGTATTAGTAAACACACTTTTGCAATATTCAGATTTAGCGAGGCAAATTGCACCAGTGCAGTTGTTCCTAGACACCTTTTACCTCTCCCAGTCAGAGGGGTTCCCAGTGGCATGGGTTTTAAGCCAGCTGATTAAGGAGAGTGGTGGAGATCCAGGAGTTACAGGCACAGTTGGATTACCTTTTTCTGAGAGGGGCGAAGATATCATAGGCTATATTGAAAGTGGTGATAAAGTATTCTTGTGCAGAGTCAACATTACCAGCCAAAAAAATAGGCATCCAATAAGAACTGCTGCTGCTGCCCTTTTTTCAGGACGCGTTGGTAAACTGCCTCAGGGGGGCATTTCGCGGCCTTGTTAGACCAGAAGCTGATAATTGGGAAGTGGCCACTAAGCAAGTCTGATAAGACCTCAGTGCGCATAAACCTTTCAGGATGATTGGGAAGAAGTAGATCTAATTGAGTGCTGTTGCATGTTCTGTAGTTGCACCTGGTTGAGGAAATCAACCAATTGGGAAATGTTAAGGGCAATGAGTGCATCTTTGAAAGTGTCAGTATTTTCCCCCCCAGATGGTCCCATTTACTGGTGAGCAGGCTCTGAGTTACACGGCACTCACTGGATAATCAGCCAAATGCACTGCTAGAGGGGAATGAGATGAAAGCCCCACATATACAGTTTAATAACATGCTGATTTTAATCACAGAGAAGGCAGGCAATGTCCGTATGGAAAAGATACAGGTACAGAATGATCGTAAGAATGGAGATTTTGCATCTCTAGGGGTAATCCATGCGGTACCTGTTTTTCTAATGATCTCTGGGATAGAGGAGGGAGGTGTTCATGCTCTCAGGTATTACGGGGGAGTGAACTGACAGGAGCAGAAAGTGCAGCAGAGAAACTGATGTTGGAGTGCACTGCCCAGAGTAAAATTGATGGGACCGAATTGTTGTGGTCCCATAGTCCTGCACTCCTTTTCCCTCCATACTTCCATGTTCCTGCACCCCTGTTCTCTCCATACTTCCATGTTCCCACATCCCATGTTCTCTCCATACTTACACATTTCTGTACTCCTTGTTCTTTTCTTACTTGCATATTGCAACTGCAAAAGCTGTAAAGATTGTCTAGTGTCTGGCAGCTGAAGTTCAGTGCTAAGAAGTGTAAGGTAATGCATCTAGGTAAAACTAACCTGAAGACAGCAAATTGGCTTAATGATGTCAGACTTTTAATGACGTCAAACTCAATGCTTCACAGAAGGAAAGGGACCTAGGTGTCATCATCTGTGACACCCTTATGCAGATCAGCCAATGCAACACAGCTTACAGAAGGGCCAACAAAATGTTGGGGTGTACTGGTAGAGGTTTTGGATACAGGAACAGGAAGGTGATAACCACTGTAAAGGTCCCTTGTGACGCCCCACCTGGAGCACTGTGTCCAGTTTTGGAGACCACACCATAAGACTGGAGGTTGTGCAGAGAAGGACAAAAAAAAAAAAAAAGAAGAACAGATACAGGGCATGCAGGGGTCTTCATATGAGGGGCCCTTGGAAGCACTGAATATGTACTTACTGGGAGTATTGAATATGTACTCACTGGAAACTAGGAGGGGGCATGATAAAAACCTTCATGCACCTGAAAGGAATAAATAAGGTGCCCTGTTCTGAACCATTCAGCAAGGTTTCCAGCTCAACTACTAGAGGGCATGAATGGAAGCTGTGGGGAGAGTGCTACAATAGGGAAGTTAGGAACTATTATTTCTTGGAAAGGGTCATTGAGCCTTGGAACTGGCTGCCTGCAGAGGTGGTGTGAGCCAAGGCAGTGACATCTTTCATACAGGGCTGGAATAAAGAGAATGCACAAATAAAAACTCAGTGAAATAAGAATGGGTACAGGTCAGAAGAGAGGCTAGGTCTTGGGTGGGATCTGAGAAGGTCTCTGGAAATATTGGGCAGACTTGACGGACCCTTGGTATCCTGCCTTCAATTTTTCCATGTTTCTGTGTTTCATGTGCTCTCCATACTTACATATTCCTGCACAACTGTTCTCTCCCAATCTATAGATTTTGCACCCACTGCAGCTTGGACAGTGGAAAAGACCAACAGAAGAACTTCATCAAGCTGGGTGGAATGGTTGGAGGCTCAAGCGAGCACCCTGGCATTCTCAGAGGTCCTCCCAGTGTGGAGCAAAGGAAATTGCATAGAGAACAGCAGACATGCCCCCCTCCCTCTTACAAGAAAAAACGGGCACATTTAAAAAACACCTTTGCACCCACATAGGTGGAGCCAATCACTGTGACTGCATCTTTTAATTCACTGGAGACACCTCCTGTGCTCTTGGCTTACAACCACTGTCTTCCTTCCCTCCATCCCACCATACCTCTCCTCATTTCCAAACCTCTGACCCTGTACCAATCCTTTCCACTCACCCCCACTCCCCTCCCACTATGACCCTCTGGATTATCAACAGTTGGATCACTTTAAACCTTCTATCCTCCACCCATCTTACCCAATTGGTCTCTTCTGTGATAATGATATATCTAGCTGCTACCTTACCCCCCTTACACTAACTCCATTTAACTCTTCCTTCCGCCCCCTGACAATGCCACTGATAGCTGTTACTTCCTCTACAACTGCACTTAGCAATGCAACAATCTGCCTACTGCAAAATGCTGATTTATGGCCATCTGCTTATTTTGAGTTCCTGCCTGTAACATACTGTGTATTTTAAGATTTGTGGACTTTGTATCAGCTTGTACTGTACAAAATCTCCTACTCTGAGTTGTATTATGCCTTGCTGTTGAATATTCAAACTGTTTGTCTTCTCTATTGTGTCTGTTTTTCGACTTGGAGCCTTTGTAAATGAGCCTCTGGCTCAAAGGTTTAATTCCATAATAGAAATAAATAAAAAATAAACTAAAGCTACAAGGAGATTGAGTAATTCAACACTTGGCTAAAGGGATAGTGTCATGAAAAAGATCATCACCTCATAGGCTCATGGGAGAGAAAGCTTTTCTGGTTTTATGGACTTCACTTATCCAGGGAAAAGGTGAGTGTGCAGGGGCAGAAATTCAACATTCATCTAAATCATTTAAACTAGGTGAGGGGAGGTCATACAACAAGGAACCTATAGGTGACTGTACTCCTGATAGGAACTTAGTTGTCACTCCTCCACAAAAAGGAATTTCTCTCCCACAATTGAGAAAACATATGGTGCGCAAGGAGAAAAGAGACTGGACAGGTGGTAAGGCAACCGCACACCAGTAGGCAGAACCAAACACAGGAAGGAAAAGCAGATACTGCTCTATGGAAAGGGGTGTGCATCAATGCCAGAAGCCTGGGTAACACGTTAAGTGACCTGCAGGCAATGATGGTAGCATCCTGTGTAGACCTAGTGGCCATCACAGAATTTTGTGCATCAAGGAAAAATGACAGGGACCTCTCGATCCCAGGCTACACCCTCTTCAGACAGGGTAGGAGGGAAGGTGGGGGTAGGTGGTAGCATTATATGAAAGGAATGGGATAAATGCCACCTTAGTCAAAATCAACAAAAAGGGGGGAGTGGAATCCCTGTGAGTACAGCTCAGGTTGGCAGAAGGGGAAAATATACATTGCAGTGGTATATAGACTGCTGGGACTGATTGAGAGCAGGGATGAGGAGCACATATCGGAAATCATAGATGCAATACAGAATAGGGGAGGCAGTGCTGGTGGGAGACCTGAACATGCCCAGTGTGGACTGGGGCATACCAGCACTGATCCTTCTAGAAGTCAAAAGGTAGTAGATGCTTTACAACACTGTCTTATGCAGCCAGTCAATGCTCCAACTAGGCTGGACAACATCTTGGATGTGGTCCTCACAAATGTAAAGGTAGTAAGAATTGCAGGGACTTGGGAATCGCTGGCCAACAGTGACTACTACTCAGTGTGGTTTGTGTTGGGCCTAGGGGTAGTGAAATCGAGATCCAGGACAGAAGTTTGAAACTTTAGAAGAGCTAATTTTGACAACATGAGGAAATTAGGGAACAACCTGCAAGGTTCTATGAGCATCTGGAGGTAGAAAACATATGGAGGCACGTTAAACTAGCCATGCTGGAGGCTACCAAGATGTGTGATAGGACAGTGACAGAAAATAACATACATAAAAGACCTATAGCTGGGTCAAGACAGTGATTAGGTCCAAAAGAGAGGCTTTCAACCACCATAAAGGAACCAAGGGAGACAGTGAATGGGAAGTTTACATCCAGAAGAATAAAAAAGCGAAGAGTAGGGTAAGAACAGCTAAGGCTGAGAATAAACTTCAGCTGGTGAAGGTGGTTAAACTAGAGAATAAACACTTTTTTCATAAACGAAAAAAGGAAGCAGAGGGGAGGGATAGTTAGAATTAAGGAGGGAGACAGAACAGTAGAGGAGGATTGATAAAAGGCCACTATTCTGAATAATTTTTCTGCTCCATGTTCACTAAACACACAGACCCTATTCCAGAAAGTGGCATCAAGGCAACAAACAAAAGGATCCCTTGAATGGCGTCACCATCATTCACCATCAGCGGGGTCAGAGAAGCCCTGAAGCAACTTCCAGGAGGACAAATCACCAGGATCAGTTGGCTTACACCCAAGGATGCTAAAGGATTGGCGGGGGAATCGGCAGATCCCTTGGCACATTGGTTCAACAGTTCACTTGAGTCAGGAGTAATGCCAAGTGACAGGGGAAGAGCAGATGTGGTGGCCCTCCACAAGGGAAGGAGCTGGAAGGACACTGGCAACTACAGACTGGTTAGCCTTAGATTGGTATTAGAGAAGTTAATGAAAACCTTAATAAAACAACATATGGTTGAATACTCGGATAAGAATGGTCTTCAGGATGACAGACAGCATGACTTCCTGACAGGTAGATCATGCCAGATGAATTTAATTACATCCTTTGACTGGGTGACTAGGGAAGTATCCATGAGGCACCCAGTGGAGCCCCTCTACTATAATTTTGTAAGGCCCTTGACTCAGTCCCACACAATCACTTGCTGAAAAAACTGGAGGACCTGGGTACAGCAATGAGAATTTTCAGGTGGATAGGAAACTGGCTAAAGGACAGAAAGCAGAGAGTGGTAGATTATGGTCAGAGGTCAGAAGAGAGTGAGGTCACTAGTGGTGAGACTCAAGGCTCAGTATTGGGGCCAGTCCTGTTTAATACATTTATCAACAACATCAATATAGGTATTGAGGAAAAAATTGCCCCTGTTCATGGATGACACCAAGTTAGGCAGATGTGTGGACTCTGAGGAAGCAGTAAGGGATCTAAAGAAGTACCTGCCGAGGCTGGCTGGAAGGTCTAAGTCTGGCAGCTGAGGTTCAGTGCAAAGTGATGTATCTGGGTGAAGAGAACCCAAGGGCTGCATACTGGGTGGACAGGGTCCAGCATAGTGCAGGGTTTTAAATAATTGATTAGCAGTTATTTTTCTTGGGACAATACTAATTGTACAGAAAGTATTTCTATAGGTTTTCTAGAAGTGTTATGTTTGTTAAACATATTGAGGCAAGTGCTATGCATTTTCCCAATGTTTTAACACTTTTATGAGCAAAATGCTAATCAAGTTTTAGAGTTAAATAAAACCGTGTAGTGCCTCACAGGAGGAAAAGGACCTAGGAGTGATCATCTGTAATACCCTTAAACAGACCAGCCAAGACAATAATGCTTACAGTAGGGCCAACAGAATGCTAGAGTGTATTGGGAAAAGATTTGATAGCAGGACTATGACCAAGGTAATACTTCTATTCTATAGGTCCCTGGTAAGACCACATCTATGTACTGCATCCAGTTTTGGAATCCACTTCTTAAGAAAGACAAGAAGAGATTAGAGGCTGTTCAGGAAAGGGCAAACAAGATGATGCATGGCCTCCAGGGCCTCTTGTATAACTTGAAGCTTTGAATATGTTCTCCCTGGAGACTAAGCAGGAGAGAGGAGACATAACTGAAACATACAAGTTCCTGAGATAAATAAGTAAGGTGGCCTCCTCTGATCAGTTCAATAGAGTTACTGACTCCAACACTAGAGGACACATGTGGAAGTTGAGCACAACTTTCCGGAGAGGGTCGTAGAACCATGGAATAGGCTGCCCACCAAGGTGGTGGTGGTGGAGGCAAAGACAGTGACATCATTCAAACTGAGGAAGGATAGAGCAAAAGCACAAATAAATCCCAGGGGGAAGTAGGGGGCACAAAACAGAAGGGTGACTAGGTCCTGGGACTTTAACTGATTGTGGGAATTCATGGGCAGACTTGATGGATCCTTGGTCTCCTTCTGCTGACATTTTTTTCTGTTTTCTTAGCTGTGATAAAAGTGGTGGGTCATTTGCTTTTTGGGAAAGAGCACTGTACAGTAGTACAGTGGGATATGAACTCAGAGATACACCGAGTGATATTGTAACTGGGTGGTGGCACCATAACAAGTTAACACATTCAGGTATCTGAAGTGTTGTGAAATCTGGTGGCAGTGCAGGCTGAACTCTGGGGAAAATAAACAGTCTGTGACACCCACCTAGAGCACTGCGTGCTGTTCTGCTATCATTACATGAGGACTGATAGAGATGGAGTGGAGTCAGTCCACAGGAGGGCCACCAAGATGATTCAGGAAACTCAAGATATACCCTACAAAGAAAGGCCGATGGACCTTAAGATGTACTCACTGCAAACCAGGTGCAGGAGACAGAGCGTGACAGGACATGACAGAAACATTTCTACAGGGGATATAAAAGTTGACAGTAATGAATGGTTCATCTTCAGTGTAAATACAATTACCTGTATTAACATAAAGAAGCTGGCAGGAGGCAGGTTAAATAAAAACATCAGGAAGTACCTTTTTATGCAGAGTGTAATGGATGTCTGGAACAGATTGCCCAATTAAACTGTCTGTTCAAAATCAGTGGCAAGTTTCAAGAATAACTGGGACAGACACATGGGTCTAGTTTGGGGGGTGAGGGCGAGGATAAAAGAGGATGAAGATGAGTGATCACTGGGGGACCCTTTCTCATCAGCTAGGCAATGATAAGGGCAGAACAGAGAGACAAAATGGCCTTCGTCTGCTGTCAAGTTCTATATTCTCATCTCCTGTGAAGTCCTTCTCTCTAATAACACAGTTTGTCCCAAAATAAAGGCAGAAGGCTTTGCCCACAGTGGTGAGGTTCAATAATGCATGGGATAGACATATGGGAATCTTGTGGGAAGGTGAGTTGAATGGGCTAGACATCAAGTAGGCTCTGCAGTGATATTATAGGCAAGGAAAATTGGGCAGACTGCATAGGCCAACCGATCCTGTCAGAATATTCTATGTTTTTATCTGTCAATGTACTTCACATACTGCATTTTCCAAAAAGGTACAGGAATGTTTTAATGGAGCCCCTAAGACACACTTATCAATGTTTCTCCCAACATGCCATCAGACTTAAAGTTGTTAAAAGTAAGCCTATCCTCCTGAGACTAAAGATTCCTCCTCTGAGACTAGGTTGATCCTTACCTACTGAAACCATGGTTTCATAGTTCTGCACCATCACTTCCCTGTGAAGCTCCTTCTCTTGTTTGGTTAACATCTTCCATTCCTCTTCAGAAAAATCATCAGCAACATCTTCAAAGGTTTCTGGTACCTGAAAGGCATGAGACATCTTTACTTGCTCTTGGTTTCACAACACACATTGAGAAATTTGCAACTTTTAAACAGGATGGAGAGGGCAAGGATAAAATTCACAGCCTAAAAGACTAAGAGGCTTTACTGGCACTCCCACAACAAGTGAAGATAGTTAGAAATTGTAATGTAGGGCAGACAAGGGGGAAGCAGAGATGGAATAAGGACATAAGGAAGGGGGGAGGTGGAGTCAGTCAAGTGAGGGGAGAGTGACATAGCTAGTAGAAGGCAGTCTATCTGAACATAAGGCGCCTCAGGAATAAAATGCTGGACCTACAGGCAATGGTGATGGAAGCCTAGCTGGACGTAGTTATCAGCATGGAAATGTAGGTGACACAACATCCCAGCTTAGACATCGCTGTATATATATATATATAACAATATATATATATAATATATATATATATATATATATATATATATATATATATATATATATATATATATATATATATATATATATATATACACATATACACACTCTATTTTGAAGGGACATAAAAAAGGGCAGGAGAAGGGGTTTTAGGAGGCAGTATAGTGCAGTGGTTTGAGGCTCTGAGCTGCAAACCTGAAGACCAGGGTTTGAATCTCACAGTTCCCACTTGCATATTCTGTGACCCTGAGCAATTGACTTAACTTACTTGTGTTCCCAGGTCGCACCTATAAACAAGTGTGTCTCTCCTTGTTAAAAAAATGAAAAAAAGAAAAAAAAAGGGGGGTTACACTATACACTGAGACTACATAGAATCAATAGAGGACAAGAATCTTGGGGGAGTGGGGCAGAACTAATGGTTTTAGCCTTAGGATGCTGGTGGTGGTGGCCTAAAGATCACCAAATCAGTTCAAGGAGGGCTGCAGGCCACTAGAAGACCACATCAGAAGGGTATCACAACAGAAACATGGTCATGATGAAGGGGATATTTTGGGGAGAGGTTAGGATTGCCAATGGCCAAGCTCTTGTAGATTCAATGCAGGATGGCTTCCTTGTACAATGGATGACAGAACTAACCAGAGATGGAGCCATCCTCGACTTGATACTATCAAATCAGGACATAGGAGGAGAGGCTAGGGTAAATCAGCCCCTGGGGATGAGTGATCATAACTCAGTGTATTACGATAACTGACCTAGAAACCCAGCACCACAAGTCAAAGACAGTGGTCATGGATTTCAGGGCAGTGGTGTTTGAAGACATGTGGGAGATCCTCCATGACAACCTGAGACAGTGTAAGGGACTGAGAGAGTGGAACATCAAAGTGAGTCTGACAGAGGTCACCAAATCTTGTCTAAAGCAGGAAGGAAAAAACAAAAAAAAAAAAACACAAAATAAATCCACTTTGGTATACAAGAGAAGTTAGAGAAGCAGTAAGAGCAAAAAAGGGTAGCATGAAAAATGTACAAGGAGGATCAGTCTGAGGGCAACAGGCAGCTATACCTAGGAAAGCTAAAGGAGAACAATAATTTATTTATTTATTTCAAACGTTTTACCAGAAGAGACATACTAAACTGAGAACAGCTCACTTCTAGATGTGTCCTGGGGGAGACAGAGTAGAAGGGAAAAGCGACGTGCAAATCAATACCAAAGTTTTACATGTGCCTTAAGAGTGCAAAAATTATACAGGGTAGCATAAAACACAAGCACAGAATTATACTGTACAAAAACATCAAGGTATGCACTGAAAGGTACAGAGCAATTACAAAGTGTTACATACAGGTCCATGCATAATCAGACAAACAGCAGCCTTCAAGAATGGTGTAGAGGAGGGCATGGTAGCCAGAACCACAATGGAGAACAATCAGAGGGAAGGGGGAAGGAGAATGTGAAGGGGAGAGGCAGGGTGGTAGGAGGGAGACAGGAAGAATGGGGAGGATGAAGCAGAGGGAAAGTGGGGAAGGAGGTTGGGGGGTGTAAGATCGAAAATCAGGAGACGGGAGGGGAAGGAGGAGGAGAAGAGAGAAGATGTCAGGGGCAGGTGCAGGAGGGGGTGGTGTGAGCATGAAGAAGCCTAGTGAAAAAGGGAAAAGAGGTGGTAGAGTGGATGGGTAGTGGTAGAGAATTCCCTAGTTTGGGAAGACAGTAGGAGAAAGCAGATTGACCAGCCAAGGACCTTCTAGAAGGGAGAGCTACAGTGCATTGACTAGAGCTACAGAGGGGATAAACAGAGTTAGAAGAAGGGAAGGGAAGAGAGGAAAGATGGGAGGGAGCCCAGCCAGTGTTTAGTAATAAGGGCAGAGCCATGAGCCAGTTGTCTGGCTTCCAGAGAAGATAGAGAGAGAGAGAGAGAGAGGTGTAAAGTTGGTAGTAGTGGGTCCGTGGTGGGGTGGGAGGTGGCAATCCAGGCCAAACCTGCAGAAGGAGTGGAAGAGGGTGTCCAATTTGGCCAGAGTAGACTTAGGAGCAGTGCCGCAAATAGTGTCACTGTAGCTGAAGAGGGGAAGGATCATTCTCTGAACAGTGGCTCTGTGGGCCTACAAAGGAATACAGCTATGGTTCCTATACAAAGCACCAAGTTTAGGGTGGACCTTTTTGTGTAAGAAGACTGCATGCACAGAAAAGTCTAGGTGACGGTCTAGCCATAACCCAAGATACTAGAAGGAAGTGACATCTTCAAGGTAAGCACCATCCACAGTGTGGACAGTGGGCAGGACTGAAAGGCTAGACATCATCATCAACTTTATTCATTAGTGCAGTTCCAAAATCAAAGCGCTGTAAATCAAATCACAAAAATTCATAAAATCACGATAATGAAGACTTAAAATTCAAGATTTAAAACAAGTTCATAAATATGGCTGAAGACAGTACACTAAATTTCAGCTGGAAAAGCTAGGCAAAATAAAATAAATGCATTTTTAGACCAATTTTAAAACTCTCGACGGACAAGCTCTCTCTAATCCAATAAGGTAGAGAATTTCACAGGGTAGGGACCACAAAAGCAAAAGTGCAGGCTCCAGAAGTCTTTAATCGAACCCAGGGAACCTCTAGCAATCCCTCTTCTCAGGAACGGAGTGAGCAGAGGGGATAGCTGGGACAGAGAAGATCTTGCAAGTAGCCAGGTCCCTGTCCATGCAAGGCTTTATAGGTCAGCAACCCGACCTTGTACGTAATTTGCCAACGTACAGACAGCCAGTGCAAGTTGCAGAGCACAGGAGTGATGTGGCAAGATCTTGGTAAATCAATCAACAACCTGGCCGCTGCATTTTGCACTAGCTTCAATTGGTAAATATCAATCCTCAGTAGCCCTACATATAGGGCATTTCAGTAATCAAGACAGGAGGCCACAAAGGTGCAAACCAACATTGGAAGATCATCAGGCGGGACCACGCGCTTAATCAGGGTAATGTTTCTCAAATGTTAAAGAGAGGTCTTAACAACAGCAGACACCTTAGATTTTAATGTCAGGCCACTATCAAACAAAATGCCCAGATTTCGCACCCAATCAGAGGTACGCAGCTGGTCCCCCCTCAAGCCAAAGCTCAGACGGTTGACCTGCCAACAATCCCATACCTTGGTGACCTGGTTCCACCACCAACACCTGTTTTGTCCTAGTTCAGCTTCAGCCAACTGGCACTCTTCCAACCCAGGATCTCAGAGAGGCAGCTGTTAAAAAACTGAGACTGCCCCCTCTGCTCGGGCACGAAGGACATGTAGAGCTAAATATTATTCGCATAGCAGTGGAAACTCAGCCCATACCACCTTATGTTGTCTCCCAATGCCATCATGTACACTGAAAACAACGTGGGGGACAGTACAGAGCCCTGCAGAACCCAACATGACAGAGGGAGAGGGGCCAAGGAATATATCCCTGATACCACTCTTAGAGTCCTGCCAGTGAGAAATGATCAAAACCACCTGAGGACTGTACCAGACAACCCAAAAAGAGTCTGCAGGTGCTCCAACAGCACCCCATATTCTACAGTGTCAAATTCTGCAGCGAGATCAAGGAGAACTAAGATGGTAGGCCAGCCTGTCAGCGCAGTGGTTGGATTTCTGCTTGCGACGCTGGTGACCCAGGTTAGGGAGTGAACCTGGGTGCCAGACGGCTGCCCGGGGGGGGGAGGTAGTCTAAGCATCCGGACTACTCAGCTCCTCCAGGGGAAGGGGGTTTTCTGGACTTGGGGTTAGCTTGACGTCTGGTGCCCACCAGAGGTACCGCAGCTCCAGCGCTCAACCATTGTGTGGAGAATGCATTGGATGCCCGTGTAAGCTGTGGTGTCATGTGGCACACTGCACTCGAGGGGAGGTGTACAGTACAAAAATGTCTCTCCCCAGCATGACACTAGCAGGAGGACTTGATTGTGGTTCCTTGCCTTCCGGCAAGACTGGAGTACGTCTCGGGGCACTGACAAAACCAAGATGCCTCTGGGGGCTGGGAGGTTTCGCGGTGGCCTCCCTCCCACCATGCCCCACCTAGGGGGTAAGCCAAAGCTCCATGGTGGTGTCCCAAGAACAAAGTTGCAGAGGCAGGTAAGGTAGCTGGGCAACAGTGCTAGGGTTGGTGCAGGGGGAAAAAAATTAAAAAAAAAAAAAAAAGGAGGACCAAGATGGAATGGCTTCTCTGATCCCTTGCTATCAGGAGATCATTAAGTAACCGGACAAGGGTGGTCTCAGTACTGTGCCTCTTCCTAAACTCAGACTGGAGAAGATCGTTGACATCATAAGTTGTAAAATGGTCCTCCAGCTGCACCGCAATTTATGCCTGGTCCCAAAAGTGATAGAGACCCTCTTCTTTGCATTTAAAGAAAGATGATGAGAGCGGAACCAGTGTTGGATGTTGCTGAAGTCAAGCTGGAGTTGATTCATCAGGTCAGCAAGGGAGGAGCTGGGAGGCAAATATTACAGTATCATCAGCATACATAGTATGGATGCAGATGAACATGCAGAGGGGACGCTGTTTAGAAAGGTGGAGAAGAGGATGGGTCCAAGCACTGAGCCTTGGGGATGCCAGTATGGACAGGCAATGGGGGGATATGGAGTCACCAATTTTTACAGTTTGAGTTCTGTCCTGGAGGTAAAAATGGAACTAACCTGTGGCATGCGCAGAGAGACCAGTTTTTATTTATTTATGACTTTGATGACCGGGCGAGTGCACTGATCCCAGGGACCGTTTTCAGGCACGACCCGGGCCATAACACATGGCGCAGGGTGACAGTGGAGTACAAGGTAACAGTAATACACATGAAACAGATTTGATACAAGCAACAATAGTAAGCACAATATACACAGGTTTGATGCATAGGTCCATTTGAGAACAATGAATACAAGGTTTCAATATCAGATATGAGGAGATTTGGTACAAAACAAACAAATCATAGGCACAGTGTACAATGCGTGACCGCATCGTCCGGTGAGCAAGTAATACACAGAGTATGCTCAGTAAAAAAAAAAAAAAAAATATATATATATATACACACACACACACACACACACTATGTACAGGCAAGGAAGTCAAATATTACTGTGAAAAATATGATACAACAGTTGTAGGCAGGGTAGTTGACTAGTGTGGGTAGGTGGGTAACCCCTGAGCTGGTGAGTTGACTAGTGTGGGTTGGTTTCAGACCCCAGGAAGCAGCGGCAGGATGAGTTTGCCAGGAACCAGACCTTAAGGTGGGACTTGAAACTGGAGTGTGTGTCAGTGGAATGGAGTTCAGCCAGTAGTTTGTTCCACTGCAAAGGGGCAGCTGCAGACCAAGCCCTGCTACCGATGTTGGTGGATACCCTAGGAACAGGAAGAGTGGGAGTACCATTAGAGCGGAGGTTGCGGAGGAGCATTCTCGTTTTCAGAAGGGCAGTTACAAGGGATTCTGGAACCATGCGGATTAAATTTCTATCATGCAGCAGAGGGCTAGGTCAAAGCGACCTTGTAGCGGTAGCCATTCAAGGATATAATACAGAATACAGTGGTGGGTGGAGAACAGGCCAATAAAGCAAAGTGACAGATGCTGTTGTAGGCAGCGGCGAGTTTATCCATGGCAGTAGCTGAGGTCCTGGCATAAATAGGGAGCAGTAGTCAAGAATACGTAGAAACATAGAAACATAGACGTTGATGGCAGATAAGGACCGCAAGGCCCATCCAGTCTGCCCATTTCTTTTTCTACCTTATAAATGTGCCATCGTCCTTTGCTGCCAGTGGCCTATCTATTCATACTCATCTGTATTGCTCCCTTATGCCTATCCCATGCCTTTTTGAAGCCCTGCACTGTATTTATAGCCACCACTTCCTGAGGTAGGCTGTTCCATGCATCCACCACCCTTTCTGTGAAAAAGAACTTCCTCACATTACCCCTTAATCGGCCTCCCTCCAATCTCTTGCTGTGTCCTCTTGTCCTGCTATTCTTCTTATATTGAAACATGTTAGACTCTTTTACCTTGTTAATGCCCTTAGGGTGTTGGAATGTTTCGATCATATCACCTCTCTCCCTCCTTTGCTCTAGGGTATACATATTGAGCTTCCTTAATCCGTTCTCATATGTTTTCTGATGCAGTCCCTATACCATTTTGGTTGTTCTTCTCTGGACTGCCTCAATATGGTTAATGTCCTTGTGAAGGTGTGGCCTCCAGTACTGCACGCAGTACTCCAGATGGGGTCTAACCAGTGTCTTGTAAAGAGGGATTATTACCTCCCTCTTCCGACTTCTGATACCCCTACTAATACACCCTAACATCCCCCTAGCCTTATCTACTGCTTTAGTGGACTGCTTGGATGATTTCAGATCATCTGTGATGATAATGCCCAAGACACTTTCTTCCCTTGTGATTGCCAGAAACTCCCCTCCCAACTTGTAGGTGGCTTCAGGGTTTCTTTTCCCTACGTATACGATCAGGCACTTCTTTGTGTTAAACCCCATTTGCCACTTTTCCGATTTTAAGGACAAAGATTATTTGGGCAATACGGGCATCGATCCCATTACTTCTCACATGCTAAGCGATGCTCTACCATTTGAGCTAATTCCGTACATCTTTATTTATATATTCAGTCCTGCTCTCACGTGTTACTGGAACATTGAGTTTGTCATGCTTCCTCCCACCACAATGCAGATTAGCTGCCTGAATTGTTGTAAGCTTATGTACCTGTCTTTTCTCTTGATCAGTTGTGCCTGGCTTAGCTTACCCGTATAGTAACTTTCCTTGTCTCTTGTATAGTTATTGTAGTTTCTACTGCTTTGTCCTATGTTCTATCAATGTGGAGCTTTGTAAAAGAGTCTCTGACTCAAAGGTTTGTAATTCCAAGATTCAAATAAACAAATGATCACAGCTCGCATCAAAACACACGGGCTGTACATCCCGATTTAATGGCACACAAATGCAACACTGCTTCCTTATTGCGGCCTTATACTGTGCATATGAAGGATACCCAGGTGCATGCTATTGGTTGCAGTGCACTTCCCCAACCAGAACTAACAACACTGAAACTGAACTATATATAACAAGCATTTGTCAATGCCGGACGTTCGCGTGCAGGTATTTGCCATGTATGGTGTTTTACCCTAATGCCCTGTGCGATTGCTGGTATTTGCACTACAAATTTTCAGCATGACCTTTTTGTTACCCTCACCTCATAAAAGCATTTGAGACCTCTGCTTATGAACAGTCCCACTGTTATTTTGTTAATCTGTCCAGAACGTTGATTTCCCACAGCGACCACACATTCTGCTCCACATGTGCAAAAACACAGTTCTGGCAGGATGTGAAAAATGACAGCTGTAGCATTCATAGGGAGGTGTGAAGGGATAGCAATGTTAAACATTTGGAGTGAAAATACAACAATTTCTCAAACTTACGAGCGTACATGGAAACTGTGCAATGAACGCTCATGACACAGTCATTTTGTGGACTTTTATCACCAAATTTTCAACATAGGCATTTTGGGACCTCTGCTCATGAACAGTGTCACTGTGATTTTCATAAATCTGTCCTGAGCATTGATTTCTCACTCAGACCACACCATTGTACGCTGAATGTGCAAAAACACATTTTAGCCAGGATGTGAAAAATGTCAGCTGTACTGTTCATAAGGAGGTGTGAAAAAATGCCAGTATTGAAAATCTGGAGTGAAAATATTTCAAATTCTCGAAGTTATGAGTGTGCGTGGAAACTGCGCAATGCACACTCGTAACACAGTCATTTTTTTTACATTTTTTCACCAAATTTGCAACATAGGCTTTTGGAGACCTCTGCTCACGAACAGTGTCACTGTAATTTTCTTAATGTGTCCCATACATTGAGTTTGCAAACCCACTGCGCCATTGTGCGCTACATGGGCGGAAACACGTTTTGGGCAGGATGTGAAAAAATGACAGCTGTACTGCTCATAAGGAGGTGTGGTAAAATGGCAATGTTGAAAATCTGGAGTGGAAATATTGAAAATTCGCAAACTTAGGAGAATGCGTAGGAACTATGCAACGCACGCTCGTAAAACAGTTATTTTTAGGAATTTTTTCACCAAATTTTCAACATAACCATTTTAAGATCTCTGCTCATGAACACTGACACTGTGATTTTCTTAATGTGTCCCATACATTGAGTTCACACACCGACTGTGCCATTGTGCGCTACATAGGGGGAAATAAAAAATTACTCACCTTAGTAATATTGTTTCTTCTAATGGAGTCTTGCTATATTATGACATATGCAATGAGTCCCAACCTTCGAACTGCTCCAGAGGTGAAAGAGTTAACATTCCATGCCAGGCATGGAACTTTGAGCTTGAGCTCTGTTGAAAACTCTATCTGTTGTTCTTCAAACTCAAACTGTCAGATCTTTAACAGCAAAACTCATTAAGACTCTGTGTGGAAGCTGTAAACCTACACTAGCCAACTGGCTACTAATTATATAAACACATTTTTTGGTGCCAAAACAAAGACTCAAGTCAGGAGACCCAAAAAATGACAAACACAACACAGATCACCCCAAAAAGGAGAGGTGAAAACAAAGTGGGCATCTAAAAAGTGTCAGCACTGCCCTGCCCACCCACATCCCCAAAAGTAAGGTTCTGAGAGAGGCAGGTGGGGGGAGGTCATAATATAGCAAGACTCCATTAGAAGAAATAACATTACTAAGGTGAGTAATTTTTTCTTCAAACAACATGAAGTCTTGCTATATTATGACATATGCAGACTACACAGCAGAACCTACTTAGGAAATAGGCTCTGAAGCACAGCTGTGCCAAATCGAGCATCACTCCTAGCCTGGATGTCCAGGGAGTAATGTTTGGTAAAACTGTGAACTGTTTTCCAGGTAGCTGCTTGACATATCTCTAGGATAGGAATGTCCCTGGCAGCAGCCAGAGACACAGCTGTACTTCTGGTAGAGTGAGCCCTCAGGCCTGAGGGAGGAACTTTACCCAGTTTTTCATAGCAGAATTGGACACAAGAGACGATCCACCTGGCAATGGATCATTTAGTGGCAGGTTTCCTTTTGACGACCTCACCATAAGTGAGGAACAGTTGGAGGGAGTCAAACCTGTGACCCTTGGTATGATCTATGTAGTAGCTAAGGGATCTTTTGACATCTAAACTGTGCAACCTCCTCTCACCAGAGGAGGAATGGTCAGTGAAGTACACAGGGAGAGACATAGATTGATTAAGGTAGAAATCTGAGACCACCTTAGGCAAAAACTTTCTGTTAGTCCTGAGGACTACCTTATCTCTGTGAAAAGAGATAAGATCAGACTCCACTGACAATGCTTGTAACTCACTTATGCGCCTGGCCGAGTGATGGCCAAAAGTACAGTTTTCCAAGTCAAGAACTTCAGCTCTGCTGAAGACAAGTGCTCAAAAGGGTGTTGCATAAGCTGGGCAATGCAAATATTAAGATCCCAGGGAGGGGCAGGATCCCTGAATGGGGGTTGGTGTGAAGCAACCCTTTCAAAAAACTTGGAGAAAACAGGATGGGCTGAAAGAGAAGAGGAATTACCTGCTGATAAGAAAGCAGACACGGCTGCCAGGTGCACCTTTAGGGTAGCTGGTCTGAGCCCCAAAGTATTTAGAAGGCCCATATAGTCCAGGACCGTGGGTAAACCAGCAGATTCTGGGGGAATATGCTTTGCAGAGCACCATATGGAAAATCTCTTCCATTTGGAATTATAAGTAGCCCTGGTGGAAGGCTTCCTTGAAGCCTTCAGGATATCCAAAACATGCTGGGAGGGGTGTAGGTCAGCAAATTCTAACTCTTCAACAGCCAGGCCTTGAGGTTGAGAGATTTGAGGTTCGGGTACCAAACTCTTCCCCCCTGAGCACAGGATAACAGATTGTGATTCCTGGGAAGACACAGGGGAAGGTGGACTACTAAGGACATAAGGAGTGGGTACCAGGGCTGTCTGGCCCAGTCTGGAGCAATCATGATCATCTTGCAGGGTTGAGATCTGATTTTGACTAGCACTTTGAACAGGAGAGGGAAGGGGGGAAAGGCATAGAGAAACTTCTCTTCCCAACTGAGAAGGAAGGCATCCAGGGGGACTGAGTCCAACACTGGGGGCCTGCAACAAAAAAGGGGAAGTTGGTGATTGTCTGGGGCTGCAAAAAGATCTATCTGGGGTGTGCCCCATCTGGCAAATACCACCTCCAGTACTAGGGGATCCAGAGTCCATTCATGATGGCCCTGGGAGGTGTTCAGGGAGTAAGCCAGAGACCACAACTTCATTGCTTCGGTGCACAAGGCCGTAGACCGAGTGCCCCCTTGCTTGTTGATGTACCACATTGTGGTGGTATTGTCTGTTCTGACCTGAATAACCTTGTTCTGAACAGATCTGGAAAAAACTTGAAGTGCTAGAAAAATTGCTCTGAGTTCCAACAGATTGATGTGGAGCAGAAATTCCTGAGGGAACCACAGTCCCTGGGTAGTGAGGTCGCCCATATGAGCTCCCCACCCCAATAGGGATGCATCTGTAGTAAGGATTAAGGAGTGAGACTGAGGGGTGAAGGGGACCCCCCTGTCTCAAATTGCCCTGGTCCTGCCACCACTGAAGGGCCTGGATCAGGGTTTGAGTCACTGGAATTAACTTGGTTAGAGGGTCCCTCCTTTGAGACCAAAAAGGCTCTCAAATGGAACTGGATGTCCCTCATCTGAAATCTGGCTCCCTGCAATACTGCTGTCAAAGCAGCCATGTGTCCCAGGAGCTGGAGAAAGTGCTTTGCTGGTCGAGAGACCTGCAGGGTGAAAGAGGAAGCCAGAGAAATCAGGGTCCTTGCTCTTTCCAGAGGAAGGAAGGCTCTGGCTTCTTTTATGTTCAGTTCTGCACCTATGAAGGTGAGAAGCTGGACAGGTTCTAGGACTGACTTTGGAAGATTGAGAAGGAAACCTAGAGAAGTTAGCAGTTGCTGAGTTACTTGAAGATGTAACCTGACTTGGTCTGGAGACTGGCCTACTATGAGCCAGTCGTCCAGGTAAGGAAAGATGGCAATTTTTTGCTTTCTTAAATGGGCAACTGCTACTGCCAGGCATTCTGTGAATACCCTTGGGGCAGATGTGAGGCCGAAGGGCATTGCTCTGAACTGGTAATGGCCTGAGGGCAGTTCGAATCTGAGGTACTTTCGATGGGAGCTTCTGATGAGAACATGAAAATAGGCATCTTTGAGGTCCAGGGACACTAGCCAGTCCCCTGGCCTTAAAAAGGGTAAAATAATTCCCAGAGTCACCATTTTGAATTCTGGTTTTAAAAGGTGCTTGTTTAGATACCTTAGATCCAGGATGGGCCGCCATTCTCCTGTCTTTTTTTGGGGTAAGGAAGTACCTGGAGTACAAACCTTTGCCCTGGTGTAGGGGTGGAACCCTTTCCACAGCTCTGAGAGCCAGGAGGGTAGAGACTTCTGCTTCCAGGGCAAGAGCCTCTGAAGGATTTGCAGGTGGAAAGGATCTGGTTCTCATCTTCGGAAATTTTTTGAAGCTGAGAACCAGTCCCTGGCTTACTACTTCCAGGACCCACTTGTCTGACGTTAGAGACTTCCAGTCCTGGACAAAGTAAGCCAGCCTGCCCCCCTACAGGTAGAGGAGAATCAACCCTGGCTACCCCATCAGGGTGCCTGCTTGGCAGGGGCTTTGGGCTGAGGGGTGGGAGCAGGCCTGCTTGAACCCCGTCTGCCTCTCCCTCTAAAGAACCCCCTCTGGGCATAAGCAGAAGAGGAGACCTGGTGGTCCTATATTCATTCATTTTCTTCATGTAATTCTCTGTTTGCTCCCCAAACAGAGAATTGCCAACAACAGGAAAATCCATGGCCTTAGACTGGGTATCCTGTGACAGGGTAGTACGTCTGAGCCAAGCCATTCTGCAAAGTGCCACAGATGTAGCCATGACTCTTGATGACACATCATTAGAGTCTACTGCAGCATGAAATTGCACCTTGGATGCCTCAATACCATCCGTAGCCATCTGTTCCAGCTCCCTGGCAAGCTGGTCAGGGGCCTGTTTTGCTACAGCCAGCACAGTATCCCATCTGGATTTCTGGTACCTAGCAGCATAAGCCATATAATTTGCCTGTCTGAGTCCCAAGGATGCTGCCATGTACTGTTTCTTTGCCATAGCATCAATCCTCCTGGAGTCCTTCTAAGTGAGGTGTGAAGCTAGGGGAATATTTGCCTTGTCACAGGCTGCAGTCTGCACTACCCCCACATGGCTGCATTGTTGTGTGAGGAACTCCATATCAGAGCCTGATAAAGTATACCTCTTGTCCATCCTTTTATCCACAGGAGGTATAGTGTGAGGAGTTTTTAAAACTTTTACTGTCTGTTTCCCAAAAGATTTATGCAAAGGAATAGAGAGACAGTCTCCTAGACTCTGGAATATCCATCATTTCTACATAATCAGGCTCCTCTTGGTCATCAACAGCTTCCTCAACAGGAAGCTGGAGAGTTTCAGCAACTTTTTTATATTTTTATAAAACATAAAATGAGAAGGGGACTCAGAGAGCCTGGGAGGAGAAACCCCTAAAGGTCTCTCTGGAGAGATGTCCGGTTCACTGGGCACATCCAGACTTTCACATCCATATTCACTCTCCTCATACTCCTCTTCCCCTTCCTCCGGTTCATAAAAATCCTCAAAATCATAATCTTGAACCGGTGGAACCAGCCGAACTGAGCGCCTCCCTGGTGGTATCGGTTCGGTCGGAACCGGGGAAAGAGACTAGACAATTTGAATTGCTTTAGCTATTTCTTCAGTGGTTGGAGAGAGAACTTTTGGCTCCACACCAGCTGACTTTCTAGTCCTTTTTGCTGGAACCGGCTCCTCAGAGCCGGCTCTTCGTTTGCCCGAGGAAGTCTCGCCCTGGTCAGAGGGCACTCCCTCTGGTTCGGTTGGAACCGAGCTGGGCAGGCCATCCGGGTCAGCAGGCTTTTTGGCCTCCCTTTCCCTGAGCCTACCAACTCTCTTTTCTATGGTGGCAGCAGGGAAATTTTTACAAATCTGGCAGTCTGCATTGAGGTGGTCAAACCGCAGACAATAAACACAGGTGGTGTGGGGGTCAGCCTTAGCAAAGGCTTCCCCACAAACATTACAGTGTAGAAACCCAGTGGGCCCGGTTTTTCTTTTGGGTTTCTAAGACATAGTGCCAGCCTAACCAAACTTGCCCATTTATGGCAATCCACCAAGCAAGACTCCCTTATCGGTTCCCAACCGTGTCACGGGTTATGGAAAAAAAAGTAATTAAATCCGTTTTTTTAGTACCAATAAGAACCGGGAACTGCACTCTAAAAAAGGACTAGTAATTTTTAAAAACAATCTGATTGGTTCAAACCGAACCGATAAACATTTACAAGTTCCACACACAAAAAATAAATGTAAGGCCTATCTCTTACTTACATTACCAAAAACAGAGCTTGAACCGACCGGTTGCGGTTTAATTTTGGTTAAAAAAAGATAAAATAATACTTTTAACCGACAAAATGAACCGAGCGGAAGGAGAAATCTCCAGAGTGACTGTTCAGTGAGGCGGAGTAAAGAATCTGACAATTTATGTTTGAAGAGCAACAGACAGAGTTTCCAACCGAGCTCAAGCTCAGAGTTCCATGCCTGCATGGAAAGTTAACTCTTTCGCCTCCGGAGCAGTTCGAAGGTTGGGACTCACTGCAATTGTCATAATATAGCAAGGCTTCATGTTGTTTGAAATACAATTACGCTATCAGGTATGAAGATCCCCAGGGGTCATAAAACTAGCATAAAGCTAGCAGGCTAATTTGGGAAAAACTCCTAATACCAGTCAGAGGGAAGGAAACACTAGAACTTCACATACAAATTAAAACACTCTGCACAACATGTATTGTTTCAAGTTTGGGGTGTAGTTTTCCTTTAACAGGATGCGACATACACAGATGTCGCTCCACTTCACCCAAACTTGCAACAGGAAAAACAGTGTCCACACCGGAACCTGAATATGGAATACAACATCGGTGCACAGCGGTGCCTTCTGAACAGTGGTCATTAAGCATTTCTGAACCAACTGACGGAACAACTTTTTAGGCAGCGCTGTAGCAAACACCCGTGTGAACGAGCCTAAAAACAACAAACTGTACAGCACCAGGAGGCAGACCACCAGCCCTAATATTTCACACCACAACAAACTTGTATAGAAGGCCTGGATCATAGCGTTCACTGCAACACTTAAGTAGCCAGATAATTTAAGGCCACAGTAAACCTTTTATTAGTACAATCAGATGTGGCCCGCTACTGATGGCACTGCTGATAAATCATCTCAGGTAGCACTATTGTGGGCAGCAGTTGTTTTTCCCACTGTTGGCAGTGGTCATTCCATGCATAGCTGTGAGCCAATCAGCTTGCAGCATTTTCTCTACTTGTTTTACAAGGGGAGTTACATGCCTTAGCATTTCAGTTTCAAGCCACCCTCGTCACCAGGATATTTTTGTGTACTCTATCAATCTAAGCATCATTAATTAAATATTTGCTGCTAAACTAAAGATAAATACATATAATTGCTGGTGACCCTATTTAATAACCGGATTACGAGTGCTAGCCAACGCTGCAATAACCCGAGATCGGGTTATTACAGCATTCACTAAACTTTTCTTCACCTCTTGCACCCTTTGTGTGTCTGTCACGCATTGTGTGCATCTTCGCTGACTCGTGCTCTGCTTGTGGGAGGGATGAACAGTGTTTCAAAAATGACAGAGCGGTTTTCCATTTGCCAACGACTCGCTTTTGTTTACTACCCTCTCTGTTTTCATATTTTATTTCTTATCTGGTTGATCCTGCCTTTTACAGAGAAGAGAAATATCTGGTTGATCCTGCCATGTCACTGGATTGGTAAACGCGTGGACTCTGAGCAAAATCCAAAAGGAACCCCAGTACAAGCCGTGACTAACGCTTTTTAAAAAAAAAAGTACATCTCAGAGAGTGAGGGAGAAAGAGAAAGAAAGTGTGTGCATGTGTGAGACAGAGAGAGAGAGAGAGAGAGAGAGAGAGTGTGTGTGTGTGTCTGTAGGGGACAGAGACACTGAGCAAACTCCTTGCACCAGTAATTATAAATAAATAAAAGACAGACAACAAGAGTGACCTCAAGGATGAACCGGGAAACTATGGACCAGTGAGCCTCACATCCATCGTGGGTAAGCTAATGGAGACTATCCTGAAGGAGAGGATAGTGGCCCTCCTAGAGGCCAAAGGACTACAGGACAACAGACAGTATGGCTTCATACAGGGCAGATCCTGCCAAACCAACCTGGTCGAGTTCTATGACTGGGTAACTAGGCAACTGGACAGGGGCCATGCAGTGGATGTCCTGTATCTGGACTTCAGCAAGGCATTCGACTCAGTGCCACATGGAAGGCTGGGAAGGAAGTTAGTAGGCATAGGGGTGGGTGCAAAGCTGGTGAGATGGGTAGGAAACTGGCTGCAGGGAAGGCAACAGAGGGTGGTGGTGGGTGGGGAGCTCTCACACCCAACGACAGTGACAAGCGGTGTTCCACAGGGCTCAGTGTTGGGACCAGTGTTGTTTGGGATATTCACTGCAGACATATCATGGGACATCAAGAGCAAGATCAGTCTGTTTGCTGATGATACCAAGGTAGGTGTGGTGGTGGATGACCTAGGGGGATGGCAGGGGTACCAGGATGATCTGGCAAAGCTTGAAACCTGGTCAGACACCTGGCAACTGAGCTTTAATGCCAAAAAGTGCACGGTGCTGCATTTTGGGATGAAGAACCCAAGCAGGAGTTACCAGCTAGGGGGAGTGCAGCTAGCCCAGAGAGAGGAGAAGAAGGATCTGGGTGTGCTCATTACAGGGTCAATGAACAACTCGGCACAATGTAGGAAGGCAGCTGCAAAGGCCAACAAAATGCTGGGTTGTATTGAAGGGGTACATCCTCAAGGAGGTGATTCTGCCACTATATAGGTCATTAGTTAGACCACACCTGGAGTACTGTGTGCAGTACCGGCATCCATTGTTACTTGAGGGGGTGCAGCGCAGACTGACAAAGATGATCAAGGGGCTGGGGGACTTATACGAGAGGAGGTTGAAGGAGTTGAACATGTACTCACTGGAGGAGAGGAGAGACAGGGGTGACATGATTGAAACCTTTAAATACATGAAAGGAATAAATAAGACGGGTACAGAGGGGCTGTTCAAAGTAAGGGAGGGGAGGGCCACTAGGGGCCATGATATGAAACTGGAGCGAGGAAGGTTCAGGAGGGAGATAAGGAGACACTTTTTTACAGAGAGGGTGGTGGCTGGGTGGAATGAGTTACCTGCTGAAGTGGTATGCAGTAGAGCAGTGGACTGCTTCAAATGAGGATGGGACAGGACAAGGAGGAGGGTTAATGAAGGGAAAGGGTGGAAGGAAGGGGCAGCTGCAGAATAAGGGGTGCTAGCTGCACATTTGAGCAGACTTGATAGACCTCTAGGCCTTTATCTGCTGGCAAATTTCATATGTTCGTACTGTGTTTTTCATTTTTTTTGTTTGTTTGTTTTTTATACATACTCTCGGTGTGTAATGGCCTCAAACCTCTTGAGCTTCGCCTTCGAGGTTTACGGGTCATCACACACCTCGGGTGTATAAAAAAAATACATAACACACAGCTGCCTATCCATTATTCTCTACTTCATAAGCTAATTAGAAAGCACTTGATTCCAATGTTAATCACTTTTTTCCTCGACCTACCTTTAGGGCCTCTACCTTGGGAGCAATGCTGTGGCGTTCATGCTCAGGAGACTTTTCAAAGGCTCCACAGACAGGTTTACGTTCATCTGATTCCTCACAAAACAGTCCCAGTGGCTGTTGCTGCTGCTCACTAGTGTTGCCCTTTTCAAACTCCTTTTCATTTCCAGTCAGACGTTTTACAATCTCCACTATCACTGCAAGTTTCCTGTTTGCACGGAGTACCTTCTGCTCCAACACATCATAGCATTCACCACAGGAGACATTTTCATCTACGTACTCCCAGTACTTTGAGATACACGCTCTGCAAAAGTTGTGCCCACAATCTATAATGACAGGGTCATTGAAATAATCCACTCAAATGGGACACATCACTTCATTTTTCAGTTGTTCTAGCTCTTTTGTTGCTGCCATGTTCACTGCTGTCTGTTAAAAGAAGTCTACTTCCCCTCTGTTTCCTGGAACATAAAAATATATAAACATAGAATGGGTTTATTCCTCTTTTAACACTGATCATGCCATACACAGTTAAAAATGATTGCCCTGCTACTACTGAACCTTATTATTGTGTTCTATTATAGCTTTTTGTACTGGCCACATCAAGCACAGTAAGAACCTCTTGCACTGTTACATAAGCAATAAGGCACGAAGGGGTGTGTGTAAACCATATTCTACAGTGCAGCCAGGGGCATAGAAGGCACAAGGCCAAAGGCTGAGTGACTTCAGCTTCTGGCCGTGCTGTAAAATATGGTTTACACACGCCCTTGATTGACTTAATGCACTTATAAAATTGGCTCCTTTTGTTTTTACTTTTGGCTACTGGGAAAAGCACGTTTATGTGTAGAAAAAATAGATTTACTTGTGTGCATCTGTGATAAAATTATAGATCAAGGGAGAGCTGGAGCACTCCTTTCCTCTGCGCATGAGGCACTATTATTCTGTGAAGAGTGTCTGAGGCGCAGATTCCCTGGAAACGGGCACGTTCTGGGAAGTTTATTTAAAAAAATATATATATTATTGATCGCTCTCAATCAATAATATATTAATACATCCACCATCACCACTCGTTGCTGAAAATGAGTAGGTTCACTAGCCTTCAGCTGGAGTCAGAACAGCTTAGCTTCGCTTCACTGTTCTTACTCAAGCTGAAAGCACGTGAAAACACTCGTTTTAAGCAATGAGTGGCACTGAGGGACATATAAATACATATAGTCCTTCTGCCCACTGCAATTGATTTAATTGATGATGTCATCGCATTATTGCCTAATTTCTTCTTTGACACAGAAATTGAACAGGACACACAAATACCAAGAGAAAATCTGCTGGAATACTGGTGAAAAGACCAAACTGATCGCACACCCCTGGTTGCCACTTACAGCCTTATGTTAAAACTCCTTCAGCAAATTATTAAAGTACTACAACCCCTGCTGTGTGAAGATGAAATACTTCAGGACATCTTCCGTGAACCACCCATAATTGCCTATAAGCATCTCCCAACCTCATTCATAACTCCAGCAGATCAAAATAACTTGGAAACAACAGAGACAGCACCATACAGGATGGCAAGATGCAAGACCTGCACCCACATGTGCAGAGAGATCACCATCAAGACAAGTCAGAACAGCACAATAAAAATCAATGGATCCTATACATGTCAATCCAGCAATGGGGTTTATTTATTTATTTTAATTTTTGGATATAGCCTTAATCTCAAAGCTTGTTTACAAAGGTTCCACATCAAGGAGAACAATACAATGGCAAATAAGCATATTGGTTATACATCAGCAAGTATGAATTTACACAGCACATAACAGCAGTAGTCAAACCAAGTACTAGTAACGCTATACAATAAGTTAAAAATATGACACATGGATGAACTATAAAAAATAAGTGATAGTATGGAGAACCAGAGGCCAGCACCCAGAGATGTGGGAGTGTCACACTTGTATCAGTAAAGTGAGGATGGGAGGCCAGAAGGTGACAGATAGGTACAAGTGGTTGGGGAGGAGTGGAGGAGGAGGAGGTTGCAGGGTTAAAGGTATGCAGTAGAGGTTGGGTAGGCAGTGGGGAAGAGGAAGTAGAAAACGGAGGCTGGTGGCAGGGAGATGAGGGGATGTGAAAGGGTCACTTAGAAGGTCCCTGGGATAAGGACAGGATAAAGTCAGCGAGCTAAAGCAGAGGGGGAAAAGTAGTCTGGAGTATGAAGAGATTGATGTTTAGTAGTCACAGCTGCTAACCTGTTTAACTAATTCCATGCAAGAAGTGCACAAATGGATGCTATATTGAGGAAACTAGGCAACCACTGCAAACCGAGATGAACCACCACCAACAAATAGTAAACTAGATTCGCAGCACTCCCTTGGGACAGCATTTTTCATAAACATATCATTCCTTCACTGACTTATCTGTTCCGACACCAAGAGGCAACTCCAAAAACACGCAGAACAGAAGGACATAGAAACTGAAATCTCTCAAACAATTAAAATCTAATATTTGTGAACTGAATCAGGACATTGGATTTATGACACACCATAGTAAGCTGTAATTCTTTTGTTACTTGTTACCCCAAGATGTTTTCTGTGTTACTGCCAGCTCTGTTTCTAATTACCTGTTCTTAGCATCCTTCCTGCTGCTCTTATAAATATCTTTTCAACTTCAGTCCTGCCCGCCTCCTACACCACCACTTGATTAGTTCTCACACATCACTGTGTATATAAACCTTAAACTCTATAGGCCCACATATTCAGATGAGGTGAACGGTGGATCCTGGATGTGCTGAACATTTCCAGACTTGCATGGGAAGTCTGGGGGGGGTTACCATATTCAAACTCCACCGATATGAGACATACCCTAAATGCATCGTTGTGCACAATACTGTGATGCACCTATGCAAATGAGGGGTCTCCATGTATAAGCCATGTATCACAACATTAAGACCCCCCCAAAGCACAACTCTGGCTGGCTGTGCCTAGCAGTTACACTTTTGATGCATGGGTCAGGTTGGCACCTCAAGCACAGTCCAATGCTAGGTACACATCCCCCCCTCCACAGCCCTGATCGCTGCACAAAAAGCAGAATCCCATTGCCCGCTTCCACAGTGTAGGGACCCCTCCACAGCCCCACATGACATAACATAAAATCCCCTCCCCGATTACCCTAGTAGTCTAGTGTGAGCCCTCTACCACTTTCATCATGAAATGAAACATCCACCCCGATCTCCTGATAGTAAAGTGACCCCTTCCCCAGCCCTGATTATAAATGACAAACAAAAACCCACCCACTGTTTCCTGGTAGTCATGTGACCCCACCCTCCTCCCCATTAGCCTTGACCCACCACATCCACCCCCAACTAGAGTCAGCAACTGGCACAGCTCACCTTATACTGCACTGGTTAGGCACTGACTGATCTGTAGAGGAGCTCTGTACAGCATACAGTACACACCCATTGGTTGACCAGTCAACCAATGGGCTTGTACTATATATTGTACAATGTTGTCAGTGGTTGGCTGGTGCAGCATGAGGTGAGTTGTGCCAGAGATCAGCTCTGGTCAGGTTGTGGGTCACTGGATAATGGAATGGGCCGGTGGGTCACTGGTTCATGGGGTGGATGGGCACCTGACTACCAGAGAATGGGGAGTGGGTTTTGTGTTTGACATCTACGATCGGGGCTGGGGGGGCACTTCACTACCTGATAATCGGGTGGATGTTTAATTTCATGATGATCGGGGCAGGCAGGTCACACTAAACTACCAGGGTAACTGAGAAGGGGATTCATGTTACGGTCATCAAGGCTAGAGAGGGGGATCCCTACATTACGGAAACAGGGCTACAGGATTCTACTTTTTGTACAACAATCGGGGATGGGGAAGGGGGCTGACCCAGTGCATTCTGCCAGGTGCAGTCATACAATAAGTTCATAATGGGCATGCAAAAGGCCCCTTTGCACCGTGCATGGCAAATGGGCTCACTGCATGTTTGGGCTGAATAATACCCATGGGGGCTGTGGCACATACAGGAATGTGCCATGCATTCCCCTATGGCCATTTCTCAGTCCTGGGAGGGACGTCGCTCCCCCTGCTGTGCTCTGCACATCAAGGGTCCGATGTTCAAATGGATTGCGTGATCTGTTCAGCCAATGTAGGGGCCAGGTGAGTGCTGAGAACTGAAACCCTCCATCCCCTAATGCATGCACTCACAGCCTGCCTCTCTCCCAGTCAACGCTTGTGGCTAGCTGAGTGCCGAGAACTGAAATCCTCCCTCCACCAATGAGTGCAGTCACAATCTGCCTGTTCCCCAGTCAATGCTAGGGGCCAGGTGAGTGCCAGAAACTGAAATCTTCCTTCCCCAATGCATGTGGTCTCAACCTGCCTCACCTTGAGTCAAAGCTAGCTGCCAGGTAAGTGACAAAAACTGAAACCCTGCCCTCAGTGCAAGCAGTCGCTGCCTGTCTCACCCCCCCAGCCAATGCTAGGGGTCAGGCAGGTGCTGGGAACTGAAACCCTCCTTCCCCCAATGCGTACAGTCTCAGTCTGCCTCACACCCAGTCACCACTATGGGCCAGGCAAGTGCCAGGGACTGGAATCTTCCTTCCCCTAATGCATGCAATCTCAGCCTGCTTCACCTTGAGTGATGAGTGGTGACAAGCCATTGATCACATAGGGTCAGTGGCCACATACAATGTATAGGGCCTATGGGCAGACTAGATGGGCCTAGCGGTCCTTATCTGCCGACAATTTCTATGTTTCTATGTACCTTCAGCTAACGCTAGGGGCCAGGCGAGTGCCAAGAGCTGAATCCCCCATCCCCAAGTATATGCCGACTCAGTCTGCCTCAGCCAACGTTATGATCCTGGTGAGTGCCAAGAATGCAAACCCTCCCTCCACGGATGCATGCAGTCTCAGCCCGCATCACCCCCGGCCAATGCAAGGGCCAGGAGTGTGCTGGAAACACAAACCCTCCCTCCCCAAATGCAGGCAATCTTAGCCTGCCTTACCCCAGCCAATGCTAGGGGCTAGGTGAGTGCCGGGAACTGAAACCCTCCCTCTCCCAATGCATGCAGTCTGAGCCAACCTCACCTCTAGCCAATGCTAAGGGCCAAGTGAGTTCCAGGAACTGAAACCCTACCTCCCCCAATGCATGCAATTTCAGCCTGTCTCACCCTCGACCAATGCTAGGGAAGAGGCAAGTGCCAGGAACTGAAACTTTCCCTCCCACTATGCATGCAGTCTCAGCCTGCCTCATTCCCCAGCCAACAATCAGGGCAGGGCGAGTACAGACAACTGAAACTCTCCTTCCCCAATATATTGCATGCAGTCAATCTGCCTCACCTCCAGCCACTGTTAAGGCCAGGCAAGTGCTGAAAACTGAAACCCTCTCTCCCGCAATTCATGCAGTCTTAGCCTGCCTCAACCCTTGCTAAGGGTCACGTGAGTCCTGGGAACTGAACCCCCGCCAAATGCATGCAGTCTAAGCCTACCTCACCTTCAGCCAATGCTAGGGTCCAAGTGAGTGCCAGGAACTGAAACTCTTCTCTCCCCCAATGCATGCAGTCTCAGCCTGCCTCTCCCTTAGCCACACCAGGGGCTAGGCAAGTGTCGGGAGCTAAAACTCTTCCCCAGGCATTGCTCAACTAATCAGCTCTCTCCTCAACCTATGCTTCTGAAGGAAAGAACTGTCGAGTACCTAGAGGCCAGAAGGGCACAGGACCCAAGGCAGCATGGATTCACAGCGGGAAGTTCATGCCAGACAAATCTAATAGATTTCTTTGACTGGGCGACCAAAGTAGTAGATCAGGGAGGGGCTGTGGACATGGCCTTCCTAGACTTTAGCAAGGCATTTGACACAGTCCCACACAAAAGATTAATATACAAGTTAGCTAGCCTGGGAGTGGGTCCCAAGATGACAGCCTAGGTAAAGAATTGGCTGGAGAATAGGACACAGAGAGTAATAGTAAATGGAGTCCACTCTGAAGAAAGGGGAGTTACTAGTGGGGTGCAGCAGAGTACAGTATTAGGACTGGTCATCTTTAGCGTCTTTGTAAGTGACATTGCAGAGGGACTGGAAGGAAAAGTATGTCTCTCTGCAGATGACACAAAGATCTGCAACAGAGTTGATGGACACGGTGGGGTGGAAAGGATGAGAAGGGACTTAGCAAGGTTGCAGGAATGGTCAAATGTATGACAGCTTAGATTTAATGCTAAGAAGTGCAAGGTAATGCACCTGGGAAACAAAAACCCAGTGGAAGAGTACACAATGGGGGGTGAGATACTAACAACAACAACAAGCGTTTGTCAATGCCGAATGTTTGCTTGCTGGCATTGGAATTGGTAGTGCAGAAGTTACAGAGCTGCATAATAGGAATGGCAGTGAAGTATTAAACTGAAGCCAACCCCCCCCCACCCTGCAAAGAGTGACAGGCATTGGGGTGTGCCTTTTGATCGTCAGGCATAACAGGCATGCCATTTCACCATACCCTACCCTGCAGACACTGACAAGTGTCACGGTGTGCCTTGGGGTCTTTGGCCCTTATGCGCACCCCATTCCATCAGGAAATATGGTGAGATGGGTGTGGTATAGGAGAATGGGGTGAACTTTGGGGCCAAAGAGTCCAAGGCATACCTCAATGCCTCTCACTGGTTGCAGGGTGTGGAATGGTATGGGCATTACAGGCAAGAATCCCAAGACACACTCCTGATGCATGTCATTCTCTACATGGTGGGGCGTTATGGTTGGAAACCCTAACAGCTCAGGTATTCGTTGGCATTTTCACTCCAAATTTTCAACATGATTTTTTTGAGACCCCCACCTCATGAACAGTGGCAATATCAATTTGTTAGCTGAAAGCTGCTTATGCACAGCGACTATGGCATTTAGCACCACAGGTGCAAAAACACATTCCGAACAGGATGTGAAAAGTGACAGCTGTACTGTTCATGGGGAGGTGGAAAAAATGGCAATGTTGCAAATCTGCAGTAAAAATATTAAAAGAAGTGGTGAAGTCACGAGCATGCACAGAAACTGTGCAATGCACACCTGTAATGTAATTAGTGCGGGCATTTTTTTTACAGCAGATTGTTAACGCAGGCATTTTGGGACCTCTGATCATGAACAGTGTCACTGTGATTTTCTTTATGTGTCTTGAACAATGATTTCCCACAGCGACCACGCATCTCTGCACTGAAAGTGTGATAACACATTTCGGCCATGTTGTGAAAAATGACAGCTGTACTGTTCATAAGGAAGTGTGGAAAAATGCAACTGGTGAAAATCAGGACTGAAAATATTACAAAGTCATGAACTTACGAGGGTGTGTGGAAACTGCACAATGCTGACTCGCAACACAGTCATTTTATGGACTCTTGTCACCAAATTTTCAACATAGCCATTTTAAGACCTCTGCTCATGAACAGTGTAACTGTGATTTTCCTAATCTGTCCCAAACATTGCTTTTGCACACCGACTGCACCACTGTGCGCTACATGTGCGGAAACACATTTTGGGCGATATGTGAAAAATGGCAGCTGTACTGTTTATAAGGAAGTGTGATAAAATGGCAATGTTGAAAATCTGGAGTGAAAATATTGAAAATTCGTGAACTTATGAGCATGCGTAGGAACTGCACAACGCATGCTCGTAAAACAGTCAATTTTAGGAATTTTTCCACCAAAATTTCAACATAGGCTTTGAGATCCCACCTTATGAACAGTTGCAGTGTTGTTTCGCTACTTGGTCCTGAAAGGTGATTTCGTGCAGTGACTGCAAAATCACCCTTTTGCCCGAATAACGCCATGACAGTGCAATAATTCATAAGGAGGGGTCCTAAAAACCCCATGTTGAAAATTTGGGCCCAAAATTCCCAAAAATGCCTGAGATATGCAAAAAAGTTGAAAAAACCCTATCATGATGCAGCTTACCGGCATTTCCTCACTTCGGGTCAGCTTTGAAGAGTGCAGACGTGTTCCCAGTCCATCAAGATCATCGTCCAGAGTCTGAAGATAAGTATGGGGTGGGGGTAGGGAGGCAGGGTGCGCAGTGGGTGGTGCAGACACAGTGAGGGCAGCTTTCGATTTTCATTTTTTTTTTTTTAATGACGACAGACGGGGACGTTTGCCACGCTGGGGTGGGCTCCCAATGTGGCAGAAGGACGGCTATTGGGGTGGAGCCGATGGGGGATTGGGCACCCCATCAGCCATAGATTTGTTGCCACGCTGGGTGGGCTCCCCAGCGTGGCACTCTGTACTGGGGACAGTGGAGCAGGCGGGGATTGTGCACCACCGCCGGCTATACGAGGTGTAGCATGCTGGGGTGGGCACCCAGAGTGGCATACGGACCTGTGTTTTGGGAAGGGGCGCAGCACAGCCGACGGGGGACTGGGCACCCCCATCGGTTATACAGTGTGTGCGTGGGGGGGGGAGGGCAGCATGCAGTGTGTGTGTGTATAGGGGGAGCACGCATGAGCAGGCGAGATCTGATCGCTGCTCACTGAAGCGTAGCTTCCCCTTTCAACTGTATGCCACTGCATTTTGGAGCTGTCATAGACAGCTCCAGCAGGCATTGGAGAACTGCGCCACATCTGCAAACACACTGACTGAATTGGAAGAGGGCTGACGACCTCCAAAACTCGGATGATGGCACTATGTTTCTAGCACATGCGTGCAAGCAAACATAAAAATGGAAAGGGACCAGGGGGTAGTCATATCAGATGACTTAAAGGTGGGCAAGCAATGTGAGAGGGCAGTAAGGAGGGCTGGGGGGATACTGGGATGCATAGGGAGAGGCATCACCAGTAGAAAACAGGAAGTTGTTATCCCACTGTACAGACAGCTGGTGAGACCCCATCTGAAGTATTGTGTGCAGTTCTGGAGACCCAGTCTCTGCAAGGACATAGACAAGATGGAAGCTGTCCAGAGGAGGGCAACTAAAATGGTGCAGGGTCTGCACCGGAACACATATGAAGAGAGACTAAAGGGGCTTAATATGTATAGCCTCGAGGAAAGGAGGGAGAGGGAGGACATGATAGAAACTTTCAAGTACCTCAAGGGAATCAACAAAGTCCTAGAGGGTAGCAACTTTCAAAAAAAGAGGTGTGCAAGAACAAGGGGACACAATCTGAAGATGGGGGTAGCTCAGAGGTAATGTAAGGAAGTATTTTTTCACAGAGAGGGTTGTGGATGCATGGAACAGCCTTCCAGAGGAGGTTGTGGAGTCAAGAACAGTGGTTGAATTCAAGCATGCATGGGACAGCCATAAGGCAATTCTAGGGGCTGGGGGTAGAAAGAAGGAGGCTGCTGGTTAACTAGGATCTGCAGCTTATTCATTAGGTAGGGAAATGGGCAGACTGGGTGGGCCAAGTGATCCTTATCTGCCGTCAAATTCTATGTTGGTTTATGGACTCCATTCCCTCAGGAATGGACCAGGGTCTTATCACCTCTGCCATCTTTGTTAAACTTGCTAAAGCCTTCAACACTGTTGCCAATCCTCTACTATTTGACAAACTTAAAGCAGCAGGGCTTTCTATCTCTGCTACCAACCGGTTCTGCTGCTACCTTGAGGGTAGGACTCAATCAGTTAGAATTGGTGATTCTGTATCCCCTCCTTTCTCCATCAGTACTGGTGTCCACCAAGGATCCCTCTGTGGCCCTATGCTCTTCTCTACTTTCCTAAATGACCTCCCTGCTGCCTGTACCTCTGTATCAATACATACGTATGTAGATGATACACTTCTTTTCGCCTGTGGTTCCACCTCTTCTAATCTGATGGCCAAGCTCCAGACGGACTTTGATAATGTCCAACACTGGTTCCATTCAAATTAACTGTCCCTCAACATCATAAAAAAAATCAGTCTCTGTGACTTTTGGGTCAAGAAGAAGCTCTTTCAGTTTGCTGCCCTACCATCCTTCCACCCCCTTAATGGGACACCGTTTGAAAATGTACCCCCCTTTAAGTACCTTGGGGTCTGGCTAAACCATCACTTCATCTTTTCTGGCCACGCTGATACCATCCAAAAAAAAAAAAAAAAGCACCCTGTACTAGAGGCCCTGTATAGGAACTGTGGTTACATCCCCCTGCAGGCTCATAGAGCCACTGTCCAGAAAATGATTATCCCAATTTTTGATTATGAAGAGATTGTCCAAAGTGCAGCTCCTAAGTCCACCCTAACCAGACGGGATTCCCTCTTCTTCTCCTTTTGTCAATTTGCTCTAGACTGCCTTCCCCGCACCCATCATTGCTACCTTTATATCTCTCTCTCTCTCTCACTCCCTCCCTCGCCAGTAGATGCCTTGCTCATTGTTCTTCCTTTGTAGTCAAATACTGGCTAGGCTCTCTCCCTTCATAGCCACACACCCCTTTTTCTCATTACTCCCTTCACAACTTTGGCTTTCGATTCCTGGCACTCCTGTCTATAGGTCATCCTCTGCTGGACAGGCTGCCTTCTCCTATCCTTTCCCTAAACTTTGATATTCTCTTTCACTTAATATCCGCTCTGCCTCTTTACTATGCTCTCATTCCTTCTTCCTCCTAAATTTCTCATCTCATTCCTGCAACTATATCTGCTCCCACCTCTGTTCTACTCTTGCACTTCCTTCCTATACCTCATCCCTTTTCCTGCCCCCCCTTAACTTCCACCTCACAAACATTTAATGCATACTGCACCTTATCTGAACCCTACTGCAACACTCCTGGATGTTTTCTCTGCAATATCCCATTCCAATTGCATATGTAAACAATAAGACATGACGGGGTGTGCATGGAATATATTTTACTACACAGCCAGGGGCATAATAAGTCACAAGGCCACAGGCAGAGTGACTTTAGCCACTGACCATGCAGTAAAATATGTTCCGTGCACATCCTGGAGTGTCTCATTGTGCTTATAAAATGGGCTCCTGTTTTCATTTTTTATTACCTTTTTACAGTTAGAAAAAAACATGCTTATATGTAGAAAAAAATGTTATGCTGCTAATCTATGATAAAATAGTCCTTCCGCCTACTGGCTAATGGTCTCATTGTTTATTTGTTAATATTCATGAGCTCATTTGCATATGTGCACTAGCGCTGTAACATCACAATACCTGAGAGAACAAGAGAGATATGGGTCTGGTAACAGAATCCCTATTTGAGCAAAGGTTTGAACATTGACATGGCAAGGAGTGGATCAGATTTCATGCACTGGCAATAACCAATCAGAAAACCAGATTTGTTGTCCCCATTTTATAAAATATTTATACAGACTGCCTGTTATATCTTGTATTGATGCTTCTCCACTTGTACATGTTAGTATGTCTTTCTTGGTGAAACTTTTGAAATAAATATATAAATAGGGCAAGGAGGGGAGATATTTCAGCAACCCTCCCTCTGCCCTGGTGACATAGAAATATAGAATCTGTCGACAGATAAAGACCATACAGCCCACCTAGACTGCCCATTTCCCTACCTGGTTTGGCAATCCCTATTCTTATCTGGACTGCCTTTTCCCCACTCTACTATACAGCAGGATGCCTTTATGCGTATCCCATGCACTTTTGAATCCCTGTACTGTTTTCACTTCCACCACCTCTGCAGGTAGGCTGTTCCATGTATCCACCACCCTCTCTGTGAAGAAATACTTCCTAGCATTTCCCCTAAGTCTCATATTATGCCCCTTTGTCCTTGTGCACTTTCTTCTCTGAAATATGCTCCCCTCCTGTACCCTGTTTATTCTCCTAAGGTATTTGAAAGTCTGCAGCAAATCCCCTCTCTCTCTTCTCTCTTAAATAGATGTTTAGTTCCTTGAGTCTTTCCACATAAGGCTTCTGGTGCAGTGCATGTATCATTTTTGTTGTTGTTTTCTGGACAGCTTCTATTCTGTCTATGTTCTTCCTGAGATGCGGTCTCCAGAATTGGACACAGTATTCTAGATGAGGCCTCACCAGTGATCCATACAGTGGCATCACCACTTCACTCCTCTCACTGATTATGCCCCTTCCTATGCAGCCCAGCATCCTGTTTGTTTTCCTCACTGCTTTTTCGCACTGTTTGACTAACTTCAGGCCATCAGATATGATAACTCCCAGGTCACTCTCCTGACTTGTGGTGGCTACAACCTGCCTCCCATCCTGTATTCTTCTCTAGGGTTTCTGTGTCCCAGGTGCATTATCTTGCACTTCTTAGCATTGAAACCCTACTGCCAAACCCTTGACCATTCCTCAATTAATCTTAGGTCATTTCTCATTTTATCAAGCCTCTGCTGTGTGTGACTCTGTTACAGATCTTGCTGTCATCTGCAAACAGGTATACTTTCCCCATCCAGTCCCTCTGCAATGTCGCTTACGAAAACACTTAATAGGACTGGACCAAGCAATGATCCCTGTGGAACCCCACTGGTCACCTCTCCCTCTTCTGATTTTATGCCTTTTACTACCACCCTTAGGGTGCTGCTTTTAGCCAGTTTCCAACCCATTTTACCACTGTACAGCCCATACCCAGATATCCCAATTTGTTAAGAAACCTTCTATGGGGAACAGTATTGAAGTCTTTACTGAAATCCAGGAAGGCCACATCCATCGCCCCTCCCTGATCCACCACCCCTGGTCACCCAGTCAAAGAAATCAATAAGATTAATCTGACAGGACCTGCCCTCAGTGAATCTATGCAGCCTTGGGTCTTTTGCACCACTTGTCTCCAGGAACTTCACTATTCTCTCCTTAAGCAAGGACTCCATTAGCTTCCCAACCACTGAGGTCAGACTTACAGGTTTGTAATTGCCTGCCTCCTCCCTACTTCCAGTCTTGTACAGGGGGGCCACCTCTACCCTCCTCCAGTCCCCAGACACCCCCCGTCGGTCTCTAGTTACTGGTTGAAGAGGGTTATCAGCAGACCTGCTAGGACTTATCTGAGTTCCTTCAGCTCTCTAGGATGAATCCCATCTGGCCCCATTGTCTTGTCTGTCCAAGAAGAGGCCAGTAACCTTGACAAAGATTGGGAAAGACACTGATTCCAGTGTTGCAGATAACTTTTTAGGCCAGGAAGTAAAATTTCCTAGTTTTCCTAGCTGGTAGTCTTTCAGTATGCCAGGTAGTATTTTGTGACACGGTCATGCTGTTCTGGTGAACTGAAGTGCAAATGTACGAAGTCTGTGGAAACACCTGGTCATGATTATACTACCAAGGACTCTATACAGGGTGTAAAAAGGGCAAACTGGGTGTAAAATACTCCAGTACACCCTTTAACTGGACCACTGACTGATTCTCACTCAGCTTCTTCAGGAACACAGAGGGACCTGCCAGCAAGGAATCACAGCTCACTCTCAGTGAAGTGTCCCCTTCATACAGCTTGCTCAGCTCTCTGTGAGACCCGAGGCCTTTCTGTGGCCATCAGTCTCTCAGACAGCAGCATGTTTTTTATAACGGAGAGTTCACCTTCTTCTTTCTCACTAAACTGTCCCCTTCAGACAGCTTACCATGCTCTCTATCACACCTGAACCCTTTTTGTGCCTAAAGGTCTCCCAGACAGCAGCAGGGTTTTTATAATGGAGAGTTCACCTTTTTCTTTCTCAATAAAACTGTCCCCTTCAGACAGCTTGCCATGCTCTCTATCACACCTGAGCCCTTTATGTGCCTAAAGGTCTCTCAGACAGTGGCAGGGTTTTTATAATGGAGAGCTCACCTTCTTCCCTCTCAATGAAGTGTTCCCTTCCTACAGCTTGCCCAGCTCTCTATCAGACCGGAGGCCTTTCTGTGCCCACTGGTCCCTCAGACAGTAGCAGGGTTTCTATAGTGGAGAGCTCACCTTCTTCCCACCATGTCTGTCCCCCCCCCCATCTCATAAGCGCCAGCATGTGTGGCTTCTTTTGCTTGGATAAAAAGAAAGCCTGATTGATGACTCAGTGGCAGGAGAACACCTCTCCCTCATGGTAACATGTAGTGCTCTTTTTGCTACTGTCTGAATGCCTGTAAGTACTGCTGACAAAACAAGCCAGCACATGATGTCACCATCTCAGCCACACAATGAGTCAACAACCAAGGCCCTTGTGATCACGAGGCTTGGTGCCTCAACTGCACCATCGGCTGCTATCACTAGAGTGGGAGCAAAAACTGCCACCAGAGAAGCTACTCTCAAGAAAGTCCATGCATTATCACACCTCGGCCCTGTGGCAGGCCAAAATGAAAAAAAAAAATAGAGAAGATTTACAGGAACTGGCCCTACAGGGAAACATAATGTCTGTGCTTGCAAGAGTGGAGAGTCCCTGCCAATGTCCCCAGTGAGCTAAGTGACAGCCTTTGCTACCACTGAGTGACAGCCTCTGTTACCATAGCAAGACAGCCTCTGCTACCATAGCGAGACAGCCTCTGCTGCCACTGCGAGACAGCCTCTGCTGCCACCGCGAGACAGCCTCTGCTGCCACCGAGAGACAACCTCTGCTGCCACCGAGAGACAACCTCTGCTGCCACTGAGAGACAACCTCTGCTGCCAATATGAAGAAAAACCTTACAGCCAATAAACACACGCTGCTAACTACTGATACCAATATAAATGACCCTTGCCTGCTTGAAGGGATTCTCACCCAGGATAAACTGAGCTCATGTGATGTGCCTTGCTGTTCCCATGGAGGCAGCAACAACTGATGTTTTGGTGGAAGCAGTAGACTTTCATGTCATAGAAGAGACCCTCTCTTCTGTTCAACTAGATAGGATGTGCCTCTGTTGCTGACACCAGGGGACTGTTTCCTCTAAGCTTACTACTGTCAAGATGGAAGGATATGGAAAGGACAGGGCAATGCAGATAACAGCACCAGAACAAAAAAGTGTGGGTGGAGAGATTATAAAGTCAGTGCAGGATTAACTCAGCTCAAAAAGCTAGGTGCGGGGAAAACAAAAAAAAATATATGATACTTAGTGAAGGAAGAAGGTCTGTATCCAGGTCAAGAAATGCAGTGTCCATCAGGAGGAGGCTAAGTGTATGTGGGGTGGGAGTAATGCCCAAAGCAAATGTACCCACCTTATGAGTTAAATGCATATCCCTTTAAGAGTGTCTCTCAACGTTTAGAGTGATGCCAGTTTCTATGCTGTGAAAGACTGGGTTAGCTGTGAAGGACTAGGTCAGCTGGCATGCCCTGGAATTCCAAAGGGGAGGAGTCCGTGTTCTCTGCTGGAGGGCAGAGATTGTGCTGAACCAGACTGTCGGAGGCCAGCTCCCACTGTCTTTAAGATTCTCTGTAGAGGTTGGTATCATGAAAATAGTGTTCATTCATGGTGGCTGACATTAAACAAGGACCTCAGAAAGGGGGTGCACTTCTCCATCAGGAGACAATAAAAATGTTTAAAATAGTTCAGAAGTCTGTCAGTGAGGAACAGTGTACCAGAGAGTACTGTGGCCAAAGATCTGAGGGGATATTTAATCTTCACTTGATATTCAGGTTTGGGTAACACTCAGGAACAGTGTACCAGAGAGTGCTGTCATCTAAAGCTCTAAGGTGATATTTAATCTTCACTTGATGTACAGGTTTGGGTAACACTCAGTAACAGTGTACCAGAGGGTGTAGGCTAAAGATCTGAGGTGATATTTAATCTTTACTTGATGTACAAGTTTGGGTAATACTCAGGAACAGTGTACCAGAGAGTGCTATAGGCTAAAGATCTGAGGGGATATTTAATCTTTACTTGATGTACAGGTTTGGGTAATACTCAGGAACAGTGTACCAGAGAGTGCTGTGATCTAAAGATCTGAGGTGATATTTAATCATTACTTGATGTACAGGTTTGGGTAACACTCAGGAACAGTATACCAGAGAGTACTGCGGGCCAAAGATCTGAGGTGATATTTAATCTTTACCTCATGTACAGGTTTGGGTAATACTCAGCAGTGCCCACCTTACTCAACAAAAGGGATTGTCCATAACAGGATGGCAGTTCTAGTCCTCAGTGGAGTGATACCTCAGAAAATGTATGATGTGGGCCTTTCTGCCCATAATGAAGATGTGCTGTGTCCGGTAGGTACCTCAGCCATGCCCAGCTGGGTTTGGAATCTGCAATTGTGAAATAACAGAGAAAAGTGTAAAAGAGGATCAGGAAAGGATGTGATCTGTGAAGGGCAGCGTGGATTCCTGAGATACCCTTGCTGGATCAATTGGCACTAAAATGCTGCCAGGCAAGAGATTGCAAAGTAGCCCGGTGGCTAGTGTTTCAGACAATGGGGCAACAAAAGTCAGTGTAGATTCCTACTCATGTTCAGGAGTGGTGACTCTAGAGGCCAGAAAGATGAGAATAAAGTACTCAACCAGGGTTGTTTCCAACCCAAACACATCAGTAAAATACCACCTTACAGTAACGGACAAATGAACTGTGCCAGCTGAAGAAAGGATAACATTATTTGAGCTCAAGGTAATGAAGAATCCTGTATGTTTTACAAATTCCCATTTAGACATTCCAAGGTATGCTAACCTCCTTAAATCTGCAGCTTAGCCAGCCCTGCTGTATGTCAGTGGATGCCCAGTGGTCACCCCAGTGCTCAGGAAGTCTTGAAAGTGGACTTTGGATATTTCTTGATGTAGGACTCCTCCCTAGGTGACCATCCCACCAGTGATACCCCTACACATGGTACACAACAGTAAAGGTTACTTCTTGCAGGTGGAGGCCAGTGGCAAATGTAGCCTGAATCATAAACCCAAACAACATTAAACAAACAAACAAAACAGTTTGGCAAAGAACAAAAAGCCTTGAAATAACTGCCTGCTTGTGTGTACAAAATAACCCTACTCTGCACAGTTTCTACTTTCCCTCTGTTTTAGTGCACGTCAACAGATTTTGTTCCTCAATACTAACTTCAAGATCCTCAGTCAGTCTCTAACACCACCCCCTGACATTTTGGATCTGCACTGTTCAGAATCATTAGGGTTCCTTTGGATTCAGGAGAACAATGGATATCCAGAGAAAACAAGGTCCCTCTGCAGCTGCCCTGTTTGCTGTCTATAGATCACCACTTGTGGCAGAGTGAGGGTAGAGAAATGCAGCCAGAATACACCTGGCAGAGAAGGTGAAAACAAAATAAAGAAAGCAGTTTGTTAGCAAGCCTTGCAATAACACTGTTTCTGTACGCATGCACTTATTGTGATTTGAAAAGCACTGCAAACTGATCCCATGTTGCCCAGTTTCTGCCTTGCCTTTTTTAAACACATTATGACACAGTAATCCTTGCAATCAGTAATTACCTCCAACGTCACGATCCCGTGTTTCAATCTCCAACACACCACCTCCTGGTAATGTTTCAAAATCACACAGAAGTGTGAGTAGCTTCAGTTCTTCAGCACTTAGAAGTCTTTGGACTAGGAAAACAAACGATAGCCACAGTTCCCCTTGCCGCCCAGGTGTGTGTTCCTGTCTGTAGCTGCTCTCAGTCTGAAGTCATTTCCTGTCTGACTCTGAAATATGTCCTACACCTTGCAACCAGCCAAAGTTTATTTCCAGGGGGTGTCCTGGAGACTGAAATGCAAGACAGCAGTGTCAGTCCTTTAAAAATAGCTGATTTAAAAACATCCAGGAAAGTAGATCCTTGCACTCAGTTCAGAGTACATATCCCATGTTCTTGTAGTTTACTGTTTCTCAGTATTTACCAGCCCATTACTGGCTGGAGGTGCATGGTGTAGGACACATTTCAGAGTCGCACAGGAAATGGATGTCAGACTGACAGCAGCTACAGACAGGGAGGTGTAACAGGCACTGTCCAGATCACTTGTTCTCCTAGTCCAAAGGCTTCCAAGTGCTGCAGAACTGAAGCTACTCCCACTTCTGTGTGGTTTTCAATCATTATCAGGAGGTGGTGTGTTGGAGACTGAAACACGAGATCATGAAGTTGGAGGTAATTACTGATTGCAAGGATTATGTATCGGAGTGTGTTTAAAAAGGCAAGGTAGAAACTGGGCAAAACGGGATCAGTTTGCAATGCTTTTCAAATCACAATAATTGAATTTGTACAAAAACAGTGTTATTGCAAGGCTTGCTGATAAACTGCTTTCTTTATTTTGTTTTCACCTTCTTTGACCTGTGTATTCTGGCTGCATTTGTCATTGCCCTCACTCTGCCACCAGGGATAACCTATAGGCAGCAAACAGGGGAGCTGCAGAGGGACCTTGTTTTCTGAGAACACGGCACCCATTAACATACTGACATACAGACAGCAAACAGGGGAACTGCAGAGGGACCTTGTTTTCTGAGGACACGGTACCCACTAACGTACTGACATACAGACAGCAAACAGGGGAGCTGCAGAGGGACCTTGTTTTCTCTGGACACGGTACCCATTAACATACTGACATATAGACAGCAAAGAGGGGAGCCGCAGGGGGACCTTGTTTTCTGAGGACACGGTACCCACTAACGTACTGACATACAGACAGCAAACAGGGGAGCTGCAGAGGGACCTTGTTTTCTGGGGACACGGTACCCATTAACGTACTGACATACAGACAGCAAACAGGGGAGCTGCAGAGGGACCTTGTTTTCTGAGGACGCGGTACCCATTAACGTACCGACATACAGACAGCAAACAGGGGAGCTGCAGAGGGACCTTGTTTTCTGAGGACACGGTACCCATTGTTCTCCTGAATCCAGAGGATCCCTAATGATTCTGAACAGTGCAGTGTCGAATTGTCATGAGGTGGTGTTAGAGACTGACAAATTGGTTTATTTATGCTGAAAACATGCAAGGCAAAGCAGAAACTGCACAGCGTAGGGTTATTTTGTGTACACAAGCAGGCAATGTTATTTAAAAGCTTTTTGTTCTTTACCAAACTGTTTTATTTATTTATTTGTTTATTTTTTGGGGGGGGGCTTTTTTGGTCTCAAGATTCTGGATACATTTGCTAGTACTCTCACTGGCCTCCACCTACAAGCGGTAACCTTTACTTTTGTGTAGAGTGGCCAGCATGTCTCAGTGTATCACTGGTGTTAAGGTCACCTGGGAGGGTTCCTAAATCAAGAAACAATCAAAGTCCATTTACTTGACCTCCCGAGCACTGGGGTGACTTCTGGACATCTTCTGACACAAGATAGGGCTGACTAGGGGGTGGGGTGGGGAACGGGGGAGAGGGTTGTAGGAGAGCTGGCAGGGTGTAGATCCAGCTCAGAAAGGGTGGAGGACAAGGTGCTGATTGTCGGGGACTCCATTGTTAGAGGTATTAGCTGGGGGGGGTGAGGGAAGTAAGGTCTGGTTAACTGCTTGCCAGACATGACAGCAGCAGAGGTAGTTCATCACATCCCCACCTAGGGGAGACAGCAAGATGAGAGAACCCACCTGGTGTTCCACTTGGGAATAAATGACCTTGCAAGGCACAGTTTGATGGAGATGCAGGCAAGGTTCTGCAGCAACCTGAGATTTAGATCAGTGTCGTTCTCAGAGGTGCTGCCAGTTCTGAGAGCTATCTCAGAGAGGAAGCAGAGGATAACATGGTTTAACAGCTGGCTTTCTGGATATTGTGCTCAGAAAGGCCCCAGTCTGGGGTGGGAATTGGGGGACCACTTGACAGGATGAAAGCCTATCTGCCCACATAGGATACACTTAAATAGGGAGGGTAAGGATGTGCTGAAGTGAAAATGAGAATTCGATGGAAAACACTACCATTTTTTTTTTATTTCCTCTTTTCGGCCCAGAGTCCGCTGCTGCCCCTCTGACATGACCCCCATGCAGGCACTGAGTATGAGACCCCTTCCCCTTAACCCCCATGACTTACCCTTTGTGGCAGGTGGGGAGCTCGCCCCACCAGATCGGATCCAGTATTCGGAGATGCCTTCCCAGGCTGTTGCAGTGGTAGACCATTGTCATCTCTACAGAGGACTACATTTTTCCATTTTCTGCATCCCCTTGAGGGATGCAGCATGCAGTGATGCCAGTGGTGGCAGCGTGCACTTTCCCAGGCCGTTGCGTTGGGGGACTATCATCATCTCCACAGAGGACTCCATTTTTCCATTTTCTGCATCCCCTTGAAGGATGTGGCATGCAGTGTCACCAGTGGTGGCAGCTTGCGCATTCCTGTGCGCTCTTCTGCCTGGCATCTGCTGCAGTCCCCCACCTCTTAGCCTCTACTAAGGGGCAAGCAATTGCTGAGTGCTGCTGACTCCCCCTCCCCAGAGAAGGAGAACAGTCTTTGGGATGCTGAATCCTTTTCCTCCCTGCCAACCCCTGGTGGCCCATGAGGTAAGGCGTCCAGTGCCTCAGCCCACAGCACCACTGGCATGGTAAAACACTACCATTTAAACTGAGTTGGGGGGCATTGGCAAGCTGAACCAAACAACAGTGTGGCAGACAAGGGGGGGCAGTCAACCCCCCATAATAAGGTGCATAGTTGGGGCTGTGGGAGAGAGGGTCAGGATGGGGCGGAGTGTTGGGACAGGGAAGGGCACCAGGGTGGCTGGAGTTTGGAGGACCATGTGCACAAATGCCAGGAGCCTGGGCAGCAAGGTCCTGGACCTGGCAGCAGTCATGGCCAAAGTGGACTTAGATCTGGTGGGAATCACTGAGTCTTGGTGCCATGGATTGAGACAGGAACATATTAGGGTGTACACTGTTTAGGAGAGACCGGGTCAAAAGGAGGTGGGGGGAGTGGCATTTTACATGAAGGAGGGGAATAAAGCAACATAATTACTGGACTGGTGGGAGGACTCAGAGGCATTATGATTCTCGTTGACCAGGGGAAGGGTGAGGTGGTACTCATGGTATTCGTATACAGGCCACCAGGGCAGCAAGAAATAGTGGACCACCAGATGATGGAAGAGATCTTAAGGATGGCAACTAAGGGAAAGGTGCTGCTGCTAGAGACCTTAACCTACTGGATGTGTTATGGGGCACACTGTCAACAGCCTCACCCAGAAGCAGGGTAATTCTGAACTTCCTTCAGGTTGTCCTAATCAGGCAGATGGTCAGAGAACCAACTAGGAATGGGGTGGTGTTGGATTTGATGCTAACAATTGGTGACAGGGTGAGGGAAGTAACTGGGTACAACCTTGGTACAGGTGACCACAACACTGTGTGGTCATGGAATGCACATTGGCCTTTATTAACCAGATCAAGGTGAAGGTGCTTGACTTCAGATGAGCAGATTTTAGTAGGATGTAGTAGGATGAGGGAATACGCTCAACAGGCTATAGAAGGAGTGGGGAAGCTTGGTGGGTGGAGGATATATGGGTTTGATAAAGGGATCCATTGCAGGGGCCACAGACTGCTGCGTGAGGAGGGTGAGCAAGAACAGGAGGAAAAGGAAGCCACTGTAGTTTAGCCGGGAAGTGCAGAAAAGCATCAGCTAAGCGGAGAGCGTTCGGGAGATTTAAAACTATGCGGGGCAGAAGACTAGGGAAGAGTACAAGGTAAGGCAGAGGGAGGCAGGAAGGGAGGTCAGACGAGCAAACGCAATGATGGAGGAAAACACTGCCAAGGTGGTCAAGAAGATCTTTTTTAGGTATATAGGTGAGAAGAGGAAAACAGCGAAAGGGATACCCATTCTGACAAACTGGGCAGGGGAGTAGGTGGTGGGGGACCAGGAGAAGGCTAAACTGCTGAATAGCTATTTCAGCTCAGCATTCACAAAGAAAGAGGAATGGAAGGGGGGTAACTCTAGGGTACCAGAGGTTGTAGGGCAAGGGGCGGACACGGGTCCCTTTTAGATAGAGGAGATCCTGAGGGGGCTTAAGGGTTGACAAAGCCATGGGGCCAGATGGGGTTCACCCAAGAGTATTGAGGGAGCTGAGAGATACACTGGCAACTCCCTTGGCCAGATGCGGTTTACCCAAGAGTATTGGGGGAGCTGAGGGATGCACATGTATCTCCCTTGGCAAGATGAGGTTCACCCAAGAGTATTGAGGGAGCTGAGGGATATACTGGCAGCTCCCTTGACCAGATGGGGTTCACCCAAGAGTATTGGGGGAGCTGAGGGATACACTGGCAGCTCCCTTGACCATATGGGGTTCACCCAAGAGTATTGGGGGAGCTGAGGGATGCACAGGTATCTCCCTTGCCCAGATGGAGTTCACCCAAGAGTATTGAGGGAGCTGAGGGATGCACAGGTATCTCCCTTGACCACTCTACTCAACAATTCCTTAAGATTAGGGTGGTACCTAATGATTGGAAATGCATGGATGTGGTACCCCTTCACAAAGGGGGGGGGAGGAAGAGGTGGGCAACTACAGGCAAGTGAGCTTGACATCTGTGTTTGGGACACTCATGGAAAAACTGCTGAAGAACAGAATCTACAGCTACCTGGAGGCAAACGGCCTCAGGATCCAAGGCAGCACGGGTTCACAGAGGGCAGATCCTGTCAAATGAACTTGACAGAGTTCTTTGACTTGGTCACCAAGATGGTAGATCGGGGCAGGGGTGGGGATCGGTGGATGTGGCCTACCTTGATTTCAGAAAAGCATTTGAATCTGTGCCACACTGGAGGCTGTTGCACAAAATGGGTTGCCTGGAGTTGGGGGAGGTGGTAATAAGGTGGGTGCAGAATTGGTTGGAGGGCAGAACACAGAGGGTATTGATCAATGGGGTATTCTTGGAGGAGACCGGTCATCAGCAGGGCTCCCCAAGGGTTGGTGTTAGGACCTCTACTGTTTGTTTGGTTTTTTTTTTTTTGCATGCTATGTTTACCGCCTCTCCCATGCCACACTGGCCCCCACTCCTTCGGGCTCCACAAGCTCCTCGACCCCACTGGCCTTTATCCAGCCCCCTCAAGTCCTCATATCATGGCTGATCCCCTGGGATATCCTGGTGTATCCCTGTCATCGGGTGGATCCCCCTCCTCCGAGGGGGAAGGGCACCAGGGACGGACGGGGAGACCCCAGCACACACTTATACTAGGGCCCGGGGGATGCTGCTGAGGAGCAGGAGGCCCTGGACAGGCACTGGAGGGGAGGGCCCTGGCACACACTTATACTAGGGCCCAAGGGATGCCGCTGAGGAGCAGGAGGCCCTGGACAGGCACTGGAGGGGAGGGCCCCGGCACACACTTATACTAGGGCCCGGGGGATGCCGCTGAGGAGCAGGAGGCCCTGGACAGGCACTGGAGGGGAGGGCCCCGGCACACACTTATACTAGGGCTCGGGGGATGCCGCTGAGGAGCAGGAGGCCTGGACAGGCACTGGAGGGGAGGGCCCCGGCACACACTTATACTAGGGCCCGAGGGATGCCACTGAGAAGCAGGAGACCCTGGACAGGCACTGGAGGGAAGACCCCTGGCACACACTACATTAGGGCCCGGGGCATGCCGCTGAGGAGCAGGAGGCCCTGGACAGGCACTGGAGGGGAGGGCCCTGGCACACACGTATACTAGGGCCCGGGGGATGCCGCTGAGGAGCAGAAGGCCCTGGACAGGCACTGGAGGGGAGGGCCCTGGCACGCACTTATACTAGGGCCCGGGGGATGCCGCTGAGGAGCAGGAGGCACTGGACAGGCACTGGAGGGAAGGGCCCCAGCACACACTACATTAGGGCCTGGGGGATGCCACTGAGGAGCAGGAGGCCCTGGACAGTCACTGGAGGTGCTCGAGAGAGCGGGGAGCCGTCATCTAGGCAGCCAGTGGGCGATTTTCTGGTTTTCTGTGTGGGGGGCAGCGTGCTGACATCAAGGCATACGCTGACGCCCGCTTCTTCCCCAGGTAACTGGGCTGTACAGCCTGCCATGCTCCCAGCCTCCACTAGGAGCCAGCAGATACCGGATCTGTCCCCTGCCCACCCCCCAGAGAAGGAGAGCTGTCGCGGGATGCTCAATCCTTCCCTACCCTGGCCAGCCCTCCAGTGACTGGGTTCATTCCCGAACCCGGGTCACTGGCATCGCAAGCGGGAATCCAACCGCTGCGCCGGCCAGGACCTCTACTGTTTAATGTCTTTATAAAAGACATAGCGGAGGGTTTGCAAGGGAGGGTGAGTCGAAATTTATTTTTCATTTATTAAGTGTTTATTAACTGGGAAAGGTTCACTAGGCTCAAATGCCTGTTTTCAGAGGATTTGTGCTGGTCAGGTGACTTGCTCAGAGTCACATAATGCAAGTGGAGTTTGTGGGAAATAAACTCATGTCTGCAGGTGCCAAGTCATTACTCTAACCTCTAGGCTATACTGCCAATGATGCAAAGGTCTTCAAAAGAGTGGACATGCAGAAGGGTGTTGAAATGATGCATAGAGATCTGAAGAGGTTGAAGGAGTGGTCCAGAGAATGGCAGCTGTTGCTCAGTATGGCAAAGTGTAGGCTCATGCACTTAGGCAGAAAAATTGGGAAAGCGGAATATTGGATGGGAGGTAGGTCCCCTGGAGGTAACAGAAGAGGACAGGAACCTTGACATCATCATTTCACAGAACCTGAAGGTGGCAAAGCAGTGTGAAAGGGCAGTGGCAAGAGCCAGCAGGGTGTTGGGCTGCATAGGGAGGGCGCTCTCCAGCAGAAGCAGAGAGACCATCATTCCCTTGTACACCCAGCTGGTCAGGCTGCACCTGGAGTATGTTATCCAGTTCTGGATGTTGTACCTCAAGAAGAATGTAGAGAGGGTGGAACAAGTTCAGAGGAGGGCAACAAAGATGGTAAGGGGGCTTGACCCCTTACCATTCGAGGGGAGACTGAAGGACCTAAGCATGTACTCACAGAAGCCGAGGAGGGAGAGGGATGACACGATTGAGACATTTAAATACTTAAAAGGGTATCAATAAAGTGCCTATGGAGAGCCTTTTCCAATTAAAAGAGCGACCATAGGGCAAGGGGACATGAATTCCCAAACAAGGGGGGAAAATTTAGAGGAAACATTAGGAAGTACTTCTTCACTGACAAGGTGGTGGGCAACTGGAGCGGGCTGCCGAGGGAGGTGGTGGGGAAGTGGATGATGGGAGGGTTCAAGAAGGCATGGGATAAGCACAGACAGATTCTGGCACAGTGGGGGAGGAGTACAGAAAAGGCCTAGTGGATGTCTAGGCAGACTGGGTGGGCCTGGCGGTCCTTTCCTGCTGCCACATTCCTATGTTCCTGTGATTTAAGAGGGGGTTAACATAACTTGGAAGCAAATACATGGAATGTCCAGACAGGAATTATTTGTAAAAACACTGAGGATCCTTTATTTTCTTGAGCTCAAAGGATGACCTCTTTTCTCTAGCTGGCACAATTCATTTGTCAGTTACTGTGAGGTGGTATTTTACTGACAGTTCTGGGCTAGAAACCACCCTGGTGGGGTACTTTATTCACAACTTTCCAGCCTCCGGAGGAAGCACATATACTCTTGGGGGTTCCCCACTCCTGGACCTAAGTGTGAACTTAAACTGACTTTTGGTAGACTATTTTCTTAGACACTAGCCACTGGACACATTTATAGTCTCTTGGCTGGCAGCATTTCAGTGACAATCGATACTATGAGGGATCCACGCTGTCCTTCACAGAGCACATCCTTTCCCGATCCTCTTTTACACTTCTCTATATTACTCACAATCACAGACTCCAAGCTCATCTGGGCATAGCTGAGGTGCCTACTGGACACAGCTGTCTTCATTGCCGGCAGCTCTCACCACATATTTTCTGAAGTACCACTCCACTGATGACTGGAACTGACATTCTGTCAAGGACGATCCCTCTTTTTGAAGAGGGTGGGTACTGCTGAGTGCCACCCAAACCTCTATGTCAAGTAAAGATTAAATATCACCCTCAGATCTTTGGCCCACAGCACTCTATGGTACATTTTTCCTCACAGACAGACCTCTGACCTATTCTTTAAAATGGGTTTTTCTCCTTCTGGAGAGGTGCACCTCCCTTCTGAGATCCTTCTTTGATTCTAGCCACCATGGACAAGCACTTTTTTGATGATGCCAGTCTCGACAGAGAAACTTGCAGACAATGCGAGCAAGCACTGTGTCAGGCACTAGCCTCCTACACTCTTGTTCAACAGAATCTCTTCCCTCCAGCAGAGCACTGACTTCTCCCCTTTGGAATGCCAGGGCAGACCAGCTGACCCTGTCCTTCAAGGGAAAAGAAACTGGCGTCACAGTAGAGGTTGAGAGACACTCTTAAAGGGATGTTCACATAACTCCTAAGGGAGTTACATTTACTTTAGGCATTACTCCCCTCCCCCATACATTTAGCTTCCTCCTTGTGGATATTGCATTTCATGACCCAGATACAGACCTCCTTCCATCACTACGTACCATACATTCCTTTATTTTCCCTGCACTCTACCTTTTTGAGCTGAGTTAATCCTGCCCTGACTATATAATCACTTCCCCCACACACTCTTAAGGGGATATTCCCATCCTTCACTGGCTCCCCCTTATTTAACTAGCAGGGCTGCTCCTCTCACTACACATATGTCTAGGGGCATAAGAGAGGGTTGGGGGTTTACATTGTGAATTTTCTTACCATTGTGAACACACACAGACTTTTCTGGGACACCAAATCACCACCATAGACAAAGTGGGGTAGGCTGCTATACTAAAATGGGCAACCAAGTGTGGCTACTACTTGGCACACACACCTGGTGGGACCATTTACCATGGCCAGCAGCCCGGGTCTCTGGGAGGAAACGTTTGCTCAAAGTCATGCTAGGTTTGTACTTTTGGACAGGGGAACCCAAGTAAATCCACACACGGAAGTAATAATAATACTGTCCAAACCAGGTTGGGATTCTAGAGTATGGCTTTTAATCTCGTAACAGAGTAGGAATAATCACAAAGCAAAGATTAACCCCCACAGGATCACACATACTGGTATTGCAGATTTATCCAGTGTACAGAAATTCTGACATTCCGATTTAGCATAGGACGAAGACACAAAACAGTGAACACTCTGGTTCTGAAATTGAAGGTGTGATGGACGCTGCACTGGTAGACCTCTGGGTTCTTCACTCGGAGTGGTGAAGGGAACTGTCTCACTACCAGCAGCGCCAGCGACACCTTCAGCAGGTGGGATGGCGAGGGGCCGCTTTAGGTCCGAATGGGGTTGGGCTGATGGAATCACCCAACAAGGAGAGGCAGGAGTCGTACACAGAGACTGGATGAAGCAAAGACGTTTATTAGACAGGAGGGGACGGAGGACATGGTCATACAGAAACATACCAACCACAAAAACAGTAGGGAGTATGGACAGCATTATGGATATCTAAACAGTAACAACTAAACTTTAAAATGTCTAAACTCTAGGTTATTATTCTCTATGGGTGCACTAAGGCCTATTGCCACTATACTCCTAAAATTCCTTAGCAGTATCCTGTAAGAGCAACTAGTACATAGACGGAAATTAGGTGTTCTTCACTACCCACAATACAATATTTGGTTTTACAATGACCATCCAATTCTCACAAAGTCCAAATGCCTGTCATCTTCATACGCACCGTCTTTCTTTGTAGGTAGCTACAAGGGAAATCAAACAGAACTGTAGAACCCTAATCTCAATTCCCAGCAAAGACCTAGATAAGGCCACCGGGGGTGGTGAGAGGTTTGGTAAACAGACATATATCTTCGGCAAAAGCCCACTCTCTCCAAGGCTGCTGGAATGTAGAACCAAAGCAACTGGTTCCTGAAATAACACACTAAAGTAAGAGGTTCCTCGACCAAAACCCACTTCTAGGGTTGCCAAGGATGAAGAAAGACCAAGATCTGCGTGGCGATGAATCCAATGGAGGACTAACACAATCCAACTGATGCTGCAGCACTCCAAGGGCCAGCTGGACTCGGAAGGAACTCTGACAGGACCAGGAACCATAAGAATCTGAAGAGATGATGGTTGACTCTGCAATCCTCGGATCAGGAACTAACACAAAACAAAGAAACGGCAGGCGCGTCCCGGATTGGGCTTCGATGGACTCGACTTTCGGCGAACGAGCAGGTGGGGGTGCAGAACAGGTTCTCCAAGATGAGCTCTCTCTCTCTTCTGTAGAGGGTGACCAACTTCGGGATATCTGGAACAGGAACCATATGGAACGACACTGGCACTGCTGTCGTGATGCGTTTCGGCGGACATACTTTCAAGCTGTGAAAACAAGAAAACGGTGGGTACGACTTGTACGACTGACGACGGACTCGACTTCGGCAGACAACACAAACAGACGGAATGAGTCGATGGATGATCTTCCTGGAGTGAAGAATGCTGAAAGGATGTCTTCTTCTGAGAAGGGACTGATTCTGAGCAAGTGGTGTTACAGACCACACTAAGAGACTGCAGTGTGGTAGAAGATTGAGACTGTCTTCATACAGTAGTAAACATATAACTGAAGAATGCCCAAAGAACTGTGGAATGATGCAAAAAATTGCCAGAGGAGGGCAAATTATAACTTCAGGGGTAATTGTTACTGATAAGGGCCAATGTCCAGGTGCTTAGAGCAATAGTTCAGGTACTTCGGACAATAGTTCAGGTACTTAGGGCAATAGTTCAGGTACTTAGGGCAATAGTTCACCATAAGCAGTACAGTGATCACAGTAGTTTCACAGTATAGGCAAATAGAACACTCTCAAATGAACCCCTCTTTCTATAGGTAGGGTATTCTGGGATAGGATTCCTTACTGTACGTTGTGGCTAGGGAATCCTTTAGTACCACTAGGCTGGCTTGCCCTATTCCGCTAGGCCAGGGCCTCCCTTTAGTACCAGGCTTTACCTAGGGCCTAATGCTCTACCTTTACCTCGGGCCTGAAGCCCTACGTTAGCTTGGGCCTGGTGCCCCACTTTGGATTGGGCCTGGTGCCCCTTGTAATACTGGGCCTGGTGCCCCACTTTACAATGGGCCTGGTGCCTCACGTTGCTCTGGGCCTGGTGCCCCACCAAATACTGGGCCTGGTGCCCCAATTTATAATGGGCCTGATGCCCTACTAAACTTTGGGCCTGTTACCCCACTTCACAATGGGCCTAGTGCCCTACTTTAAATCTGGGCCGGAATTGCCCTTTTAAATGCGTTGCCCCTTTTAAAAGGGCAGGCTCCCAGTTCTCTGCTGTAGCTTATTCAGCAAACCCCACCTGAGTTCTGTCCCCCTCTTAAATATTCATAGGCCTTTGAACAGGCCTTAATGCAATGGCCCCTCCCCATGGGCGTCGCTGAGTCCCCCCTCCTTAATAAATATTTAAATCAAGGGTACTAACAACCCGATGCCCCTGCATTGCTCGGCCGCCTCCTGCAAGCACCTACTATGCTTTTCTGCAACAAATACAGTCCCCCCCTTGATAAACTGGCGGTCAGCACTGTGTGTACTGCCGCCGACTCACCGCTCTGCAGTCTGGAGGAGATGCTGAAGTCACAGGGAGGCGGGAGGTGAGTTGGCAGAGGGAGGGAAACTACAGGCAGCAAGAGGGACAGCTTGGGGGGCCTCCGACTGCCGGAAACGATGCAGCTCTTGTCTGCTGCCGACGTGGGACCGGAGAAACTGTTTGAACACCTCAGGGGCTGAAAATAAATAATCGGAGGGCTTTTAAGCCCTAAATGCGGGGAAACAGGCGTTTTTTTTTCTTTTTTGTGGTGCCCTGATGGCACCACCAACTGTAGCACTGGACAAAGCAGGGAATCTGGATGTCTTCACTAGCTGGAGCTCAAGCAGGCACACAGAACAGTCCTCGGGGAATGGCTTCAACCCACCAGGTAAGCCTTCCTGGTTCCCCTTAACTTTCTGTGTCCTCTCTTCTCCACAGCTAGCAGGAACTGAACAACTGAACAAGTATCTTTTAAACTTGAACCTCCCTGGGTTCTAGATTGGCTGGAGTGGAATGCTGTGCATGAGCCACTCAGCAACATTCCATCCAGGCCATTATGACACCTATTGCTTTTTACAATCTGTCTTTTGACTAGCTGTAAGTGCACAAGCCACTTTTCTATTATTTACAGTGTTTTCCTGTACCAGGAGGTTGAATCTTTATTTCTAGGGGCCCCTTAGCATTGTACCCTGCCGCCTACACCTGCAGCAGGTACCCTGAGCACCTGTAGATTCTTAGTTTATTTATTTTTATTTTATTTTTCTGGAATGACCAACTTTGGGGCATTACAGAAGGTTGGCACAGCTGCCTGAAACTAGTACTGTCCCCATTTCCCACAGGGATGAAGGTGGCACTTATAACCACACTGAGCACATCTAGACTCAAAAGCTTCCAGCACCCACTATATACTGGAGTAAACAGAGGAAACAAAGACTCCAAACTCACATCTCGGGGTAATTATTTCCATTAGGCACTGGCCACATGCACTGAATGAAAATGTACAGGTGCCCAAACTGAACCCAGAGAGGTAAACTGGTTACTCCAGATTGGGAGGGGGGGTCTCCCACCATTTGCGTCCAAGTTTATACTCAGCCATTCATCTGGTCGATAACACCCTCACAGAAGAACTTGCAAATGTTATCATGAAATATTTCTCACACTTAACATACTACATGACACACCCCTGGGTGTCCAACTAAAAGTTCTGTACTTGAACGGTCCCATCCTTGGACTCCAACATAGGCAGAAACTTTTAAAATTAAACTGGGGGACTGGTCCCATGACCAGAGCTGAGTCACCCTTTTGGTTTGCAGATGCCCCTGGGCTTTCACAAAACAGAAAGGTTTGTACTCACAAACAAATGAGCGATGTCCAAGGCAACTTCAACACAAAGAAAGTTGATCAAGGGGATTGCCCCTGAATCCTGGAGTTCACCCCATCCCTCCTGGGATGGAGCACTGGGAAGACCATTAACCAAGGTCTCCACCACTCTAATTGCTGTCTTCTTTTGTTCTTCTCTAGGGTGAGAACAGACAACCACCAAACGAGGGGTAGCTCTGTGCCAGAGCTAAGAATGAGGAGCTGCCCAGCAGCTGCAGCCTCCTCCTTGAACTCCTACTGAAGACTGACTCCCAACACTAACTGAACATTCCAGTTCACTCCCTAAGCCAGCTGGATAAATGTAGCTTATGCTGCTGTGAGAGTTCCATAATGACATCACCCTCCAGCTCAGCTGAGACTGAAAAACAGAGTGCGACAGTGTGAAAACCATTTACCTGTCATTTCACAAGCTGCCTTCCCTGCCTGCCACTGATCTAACTGGGATTCTAATAACCCCGGTGAACAAGGGCAGTATAGCGTAGTGGTTTAAGGCTCTGAGCTGCAAATCTGGAGACCTAGGTTTGAATCCCACAGCCCTCCCTTGTATACTGTGTGACCCTGAGCAAGTCATAACTGGAGCGAGGAAGGTTCAGGAGGGAGATGAGGAGATACTTTTTTACGGAGAGGGTGGTGGCTGGGTGGGTGGAATGCGTTATCTGCTGAAGTGGTATGCAGTAGAACAGTGGACTGCTTCAAACGAGGATGGGACAGGACAAGGGGGAGGGTTAATGAAGGGGAAGGGTGGAAGGGAGGGGCAGCTGCAGAATAAAGGTGCTAGCTGCACATTCGAGCAGACTTGATAGACCTCTAGGCCTTTATCTGCTGGCAAATTTCGTATGTTCGTAGTTAACTTCCCTGTGCTCCCAGGTCACACCTGTAAACAAGTTTTCAGCTTAGTGTGCCATTCCTGGTTAAACAATTGGGAAAAAAAAAAGGGGGTTACACACATAACTCCTAAGGGGGGTTACATTTGCTTTGAGCATTACTCCCCTCTCTCATACACTTAGCTTCCTCCTGGTAGACACTGCATTTCGTGACGTAGATACAGACCTCCTTCCATCACTAGATACCGTACTTTCCTTTGTTTTCCCTGCACTCTACCTGTTTGAGCTGAGTTAATCTTAGCCTGACTTTATATTCTCTCTCTCTCCCCACATACTGTTTTGTACCTGCTGTTGTTACCTGCATTTCCATATCCTTCTGTCCAGGTAGTAGTAAGTTTAGAGGAAACAGACCCCTCCTGTCGGCAACAGAGGCATCCTCTGTCTAGCTGAACAAGTAAGAGGGTCTCTCCTGTGACATGAAGGTCTGCTGCTTCCACCAAAACATCAGCTGTTGCTACCTCCATGGGAACATCAAGGCACATCAGATGAGATCCTTGCCAGTTTGTCCTGGGTGAGTATCCCTTCAGGCAGGAGAGGGCCATTTCTGTTGGTGTCAGTAGTTAGCAACGTGTTTTTATTGGCTGTAAGATTTTTCTTCAGATTGGTAGCAGAGGCTGTCACTCAGCACCAGACCGCGCCTGCAAGCAGAGACATTGTGTTTCCCTGTAGGGCCAAGTCATGTAAGTCATCTCTGTTTTTTTTTTTTCATTTTGGTCTGCCTTAGGGCAGAGGTCTGGCCATGTATGGCCTGCCACAGGACAGAGATCTGGCCATGCATGGTCTACCACAGGGCAGAGGTCTGGCCATGTACGGCCTGCCACAGGGCACAGGTCTGGCCATGCATGGTCTGCCAGAGCAGAGGTCTGGCCATGCGTACCTGCCACAGGGCATAGGTCTGGCCATGCATGGTCTGCCATAGGGCAGAGCTCTGGTTATGCATTGCCTGCCATGGGGCAGAGGAATGGTCATGCATACCTGCCACAGAGCAGAGGTCTAGCCATGCATGGCCTGCCACAGGGCAGAGGTCTGGCCATGCATGGCCTGCCACAGGGTAGAGGTCTGGTCATGCATGGCCTGCTACAGGGCAGAGGTCTGGCCATGCATGGCCTGCCACAGGGCAGAGGTCTGGCCATGCATGGCCTGCCCTGAGGAGCAGAGAGTCTGGCCATGCCTTGGCCTGCCACAGAACAGAGGATCTGGCCATGCATGGCGTGCTACAGGGTAGAGGTCTGGTTATGCATGGCCTGCCACAGGGCAGAGGTCTGGTCATGCATGGCCTGCCACAGGGCAGAGGTCTAGTCATGCATGGCCTGCCACAGGGCAGAGGTCTGGTCATGCATGGCCTGCCACAGGGCAGAGGTCTAGTCATGCATGGCCTACCACAGGGCAGAGGTCTGGTCATGCATGGCCTGCCACATGGCAGAGGTCTGGTTATGCATGGCCTGCCACATGGTAGCGGTCTGGTCATGCATGGCCTTGTAGAAGAGTAGTTTATCCAGTGGCAGTTGTTTAGTCCTACTCTAATGATAGCAGCCAGTGATGCAGGAGGAGGCACCAAGCCTCATGATCACAAGGACCTTGGTTGTGGACTCTGATTGTGTGGCTGAGATGGTAACATCATATGGTAGCCTTGGTTGTGGACTCTGTGTGGCTGAGATGGTGACATCATGTTGTGGCTCATTTTGTCAGCAATACAAAGAGGCATTTAGACAGTTATACAAAGAGAAGAGCAAGACAAGTTACTGTGAGGCAGAGATGTTCTCCTTCCTCTGGTTCAGCAGTCAGGCTTCTCTTTATCCAAGCAAGAGAAGCCACAAGTCCTGGCCTTTATGGGCTTGAGGAGGGGGTAGACCTGATGGAAAGATGGAAAGCTCTCCACGTTAGAAACTCTGCTACTGTCTGAGAGACCGATGGCCATGGAAAGGCCTCAGGTCTCATAGAGATCTGGTCAAGCTGTATGAAGGAGATTCTTCATTAACAGCAAGCTGTGGTTCTTTGCTGACAGGTGCCTCTGTGCTTCTGAAGAAGCTGAGTGAGAATCCATGTGTTTCCCAGGCTGTCTCTAGGTAATTGGCTTTGTCCCCAGGTCAGAGTGAGAGTTGCTGAAATATCACCCCTCCTTGCCCTGTTCATGTGATTATTTCAAAAGTTTTACTAGGAAAGACACAGGGTTCGACAAATCCGATAGCACGACGTCCCAGGCTACCTGATTTCAGGCAAGGACAAGCAGTTCGCAACAGGGGTACTTGTCCACGGACAAGTACTGCTTTAAAAAGCAAATAAAAGATTTTCTGCTGCATTACCAGGTTCCTCCGCTACAGCGCTCACTTGTAATGTTAGAGACTGGCCATCCTGTGACCCACATAGCTACAGACACGGTGTTCAGCAGGGCGGGAGGGAAAGTGAGCAGCGCTGAGAGAGTTCTGCTGGGTGGGAGCGAGCTGAGGCCACAGGGGGACTTGAGGCAGATCCAGTCATCAGACAGGCAGTAGCAGGTGTCCTATCCATCCAGTCAGAGATGTGGCTGTTCTGGTAAGGAACCCATTCGCTAGCACTGGTACGACTTAATAGAAGGGTTAATCGGAGGCACGCTCTCGCTCTCATTTCATTTAGAGGAGAAAGGTCATGCATGCTTCGGAGTTGGTTGCACGAGGGGCCGAGTGTTTTGTTAGGAGCTTGTTTGGAGTAAAGGACTGAGGAAATCACTGCCTGCAACACTTGCTGTTGCCTGTGCCTGGGCTGCCATGCCTGAAAATAATATATAATATAAAATTAATTTTGGAGCTGCTGCTGCAAAAGGCGGAGATCAGGGGAGGGACGCAATTAGGGAGGGTGAGTGGTGTTGGTGAGCCGAGGGCGGGAAGTAGCCAGAACCCAATGGCCATAAGTCATTTTGAATTCATACCAACTGCAAGAGTTTTGTTAAAAGAAAAAAAAGAGTGAATGTTGGATCGGAAGGAAGTGGGACCGTATGTGTGTGGTGTGGAAACTGGGCAGTGTGGTGAATCACCATCGCTGCATGAAGGGAACAAGAGCACAGCTCTGAGGCTGAGCATATGTAAGAAGGAAAGGGGTATTTGTTACAAGCCAGGAAGAGAGTGATGAACAAAAACAGCCTAACTAAGCTGCAGCAGTAAAATTGAAAGGGGAGAAAGAATGAACTGAGGCGAAAATTACCACCTGAACAGAAGTGTGATTGAGAATAAACAAAACTAGCCTAGCTGCTGTACTGTGTGTGTGTGTGTGTTTGTTGGCGGGGGGGGGGGGTACTGCCCAAATAAAATAAAATAAAATAAGCTGGATTATGTGTGAGGGTGGCTTTTGGGAGTCTGGGAGAGGAAATCGTGGGGAGAAGAGAAGGAACAAGGAAGGATGGCATACTGGCCTTCTCCCCTAAGAAAATAAGAGAAGTCTGACTGATAGTGTATTGTAAGCTGTTTGGAGAGGAAATCGTGGGCAGAGGAGTGAAGGTGGGTTGACCTGCACAAAAGAAAAGAAAGTAAGAGAGCATAACTGTTGTGTATGGATTTTTGGGAGAGGAGATCATGGGTAAAGTAATGAAGTAGGTGTGACCTGCCTAAAGAAAATCAAATAAAAGAAGTCTAAGGGCTTGGAGTGAGGAGGGGTGGGTGTGGGAGTGACTTGCCCAGTGTAACTGGCCTGCGGCTGGCTTGTGAAAGACTGAAAAAAAGAAGAATTCAAATAAAAAAAAAAAAAAAATGCTACAAGAATAGTCAGATTTGAAAATCCACATTATTTATCTGCAGTGAGTGCACACATTACAGAAAAATAATATAAACCTGATCTGCTACTTATTCCATATTCAGACTTTATAAAGCATACACATTTACAGGGCAGAAAAATAAGCAAATCAAGCAAAGGTGCCTCTTCTACTACTTCTTCAGTTTCACCAAGTCATCATAAGGAGAACTGGTTCTGTCTAACCTACCTAGAACAAAACATCACACATTTTCAAACTGTTAAACATATTAGTAAAGTATTTAACTATTCCCCTCTAAAATAACCTGTTCTTCTTTACTTTAATATTTTTTCTTAAAAATATGCTTATTTTTAACTGGACTACCACCAAAGCATGATGACTACTACCTTTAATCAAGCCACTTGTCCTGGACAAGCAGTGAATTTTTTAATTTGTCGATCCCAAGAAAGACATACTAACATGTACAAGCGGAGAGGCATCAATACAAGATATAACAGGCAGTCTGTATGTACTGTAACTTCTAAATGTTATACTGTATCTCTGATACTGTGTGATTGTCATTTGCACTCTCTACCAAATGTTACTGTTTTGCTTGCTGCTGTACATATTCTGTATATATTTTTTGTAAATATTCTGTATATATTCTGTATTTGTATTTATATATGAATCCTCCCATCCTCAACACCCCCCAGGACGCATCTGGAATCGAGCGGTAGTCCGCTTAGTATGCCTTCCTGGTAAAACTTTTGAATAAATAAGTAAATAAATAAATTATATTCAATTGGAATGGGGTATTGCAGAGAAAAACATCCAGGAATGTAGCAGTAGGGTTCAATTAAGGTGCAGTGTGCATTAAATGTTTGTGAATGGAAGCTAAGTGGGGACAGGAGAAGGGCTGAGGTATAGGAAGAAAGTGTAAGAGTGGAACAGAGGTGGGATCAGATGCAGTTGCAGGAGTGAGATAAATGTTAAGAGGAACAAGGAAAGTGAGTGCAGTGAAGAAGCAGAATGGATAGGAAGTGGAGGAGAATATCAATGTTTTGGGAAACGATAGGAGAAGGCAGCCTGTCCAGCAGAGCATGACCTAGACAGGATGCCAGGGAATGAAAGCCAGAATTGCGAAGGGAGTAATGAGAAGGAAGGAGGGGAGAGAAGTGGATATGAAGGGAGAGCCTTGTCAGTATTTGGCTACAAAGGAGGAACAATGAGCGAGGTGCCTAACTTTGAGGGGGCGCGAGATATAACGGTAGCAGTGATGTGTGCGGGGCAGGCAGTCTAGAGCAAAATGACAGAAGGAGTGGAAGAGGGACTCCAGTCTGGTCAGAATGGACTTAGGAGCCGCACTGTAAACAATGTCTCCATAGTCAAAAATTAGGAGAATAATTTTCTGGATGGTGGCCCTGTCAGCTTGCAGAGGGTGAAATCATGGTTCCTGTACATGATCCCTAGTATAGGGTGCAGTTTTTTTTTTGGGGGGGTGGCATCCATGTGATCAGAAATGTTGAGGTGCTGATCTAGAAAAGACCCCAAAGTACTTAAAGTAGGGTACACTGTCTCATCATTCCCTATCTGCTGTCCCTTCCCTTATCCATCCTTCTTCCCCTCTCTACCCCCTCCTATCTCCTACTCCTAGTTCATCCTCTGACTTGTTTCTTGGGGATCCGGATGGATCATCTTTTGTTATTGTCCCCTGTATACATCATAGTTATTGAATTTATCTGCAATACTGTTTTTTTTTTTTGGTACATATTGTTTGACTGTATAATATTGTTGTATTTTAACCTGTATTCGTTCACACTTGTGCTATCCATGGTTTTTGCTGATCATGTCAGTGTATTCTAATTGCTGTGTATTATCTTCTACTTGTTCTATCCAGGTCCACCTCGAAAATGAGTTTTGCTCAACAGTGACCACCTGATTAAAGATTTTGATTAATTGTCAAGCAGTGTCCCATCAAGAGTGTGGGAGGATTGGAGGGCAGCAAGCCGAGAGCTTCTTCTCAAGCCAAAGGTCATGGAGACCAATTTTTTTGATGTTGAGGGATAGTTGATTTGAGTGGAACTAATGTTGGATGTTATCAAAGTCTGGCTGGAGCTTGGCCATCAAATCAGAAGAGATAGAACCAGAGGCAAAAATAACTGCATCATCTGTGTACATATGTTTGGATACAGGGGTACAGGCAGCAGGGAGGTCAGTCAGGAAAGTAGAGAAGAGTATAGGGCCAAGGAGGGAGCCTTGGTGGACACCAGTACTGATGAGTAGAGGAGGGGATATGGAATCACCAATTCTAATTGATTGTGTCCTACCTTCGGGTAGCAGCTGAACTGGTTGATAACGGAGATAGAAAGCTCTGCTTTAAGTTTGTCAAATAGTAGAGAATGAGCAACAGTGTTGAAGCTTTGGCAAGTCGACAAAGATGGCAAAAGTGATGAGCCTCTGGTCCATTCCTGAGAGAATGGAGTCAGTAAACCTAAGGTGGGAGTAGATGGTGGAATGGGACTTAGGGAACACAACTGGAAAGGAATGAAAAAGGAGGTTGAGTCATGGAAGGGGGAAGCTGAGAGAGTTCAATGTGCTCCTGCATTTTATCAAAAATGTGAGGTAGGAAGAGAAGGTGGTAATTGCCAGTGCAGGAGGGGTCACATCTTTTGGGATGAGGAACAATGGTAGCATGTTTCCAGGTGTCAGGGACAGAGGCCAGGGAGAAGGAAATGTTGGGGAGAGAGGTGATTATTTGAGCTATGGCTGGGGAAGAGTTTCAGTTCCTGGCACTCACCTGGTCCCTAGTGGTGGCTGGGGGTGAGGCAGGCTTAGCCTGCATACATTGAGGGAGGGAGGGTTTAAGTTCCTGGCACTCACCTGGTCCCTAGTGGTGGCTGCGGGTGAGGCAGCCTGAGACTGCATGCATTGGGGGAGGCAGAGTTTCAGTTCCGAACACTCACCTTGCTCCTAGCATTGACTGGCAGTGAGGCAGGCTAAGAATACATGCATTGAGGAGGGGAGGGAGGGTATCAGTTCCCAGCACTCACCCAGCCCCTAGCATTGGTTGGGAGTGAAGCAGGCTAAGACTGCATGCATTGGTGGGGGGGGTCAGTTCGCAGCACTTGCCTGGCCCCTGGCATTGGCTGGGGGTGAGGCAGGCTGAGACTGAATGCATTGGGGGAGGGACAGAGGGTTTCAGTCCCCAGCACTCACCTGGCCCCTAGCATTGGCTGTGGGTGAGGTAGACTGAGACTGCATGCATTTGGGGGGAATAGTTTCAGTTCCTGGCTCTTGCCTGGCCCCTAGCATTCTCTGAGTATAAGGCAGGCTGAGACTGCATGCATTGGGGGAGGGGGAGTTTTAGTTCCCAGCACTTGCCTGGCCCCTAGTAATGGCTGGGGGTGAGGCAGGCTAAAACTGCATGCATTGTGGGAGGGAGCTTCAGGCAGCAGTGCAATGAAAAAAGGTGTTCCTAAAAGCTAATTTTCTGCTAGCATGATGAAAAATATTGGCAGAACTGTTGATTTTAGTTTTCTGGATGATTTTTATGCTGTCTGCTGTCCATTTGCATTTTTATCTGGACTCTTACCATCTTCGGGTCTTCAGTAATACTAACATACTAACATACTATTTGCCAGCAGATTAGGCCTTACGGTCTATCGAGTCTGCTCGAACCTAGATCCTTAGTTGGGTGCCGAGACCCTCCCATCCCTTGTGCTCCAGAAGCCCCTATCATCCATCCCCCCCGGGACAGGCATCATCTGATACATCCACTTTCTGTGTCTGTCCCATCCTCTCTGAAGCCCTCCACTGTGGATCTCTGAACCAGCTCACCAGGCAGTGCATTCCAAGGGTCCACCACCCTCTCAGTGAAAAACCTCCTCCTCTTTCCCCCTCACCCTTCCACCTTCCAACTTCAAACCATGCCCTCTGGTGACACCTCCCTGCTTTAGTCTAAAGATCCCCTCCATGTTTACCCTATTTATTCCCTTGAGGTACTTGAAGACCTCAATCATGTCCCCCCGTCTCTCCTCTCCTCCAATGAAAACAGGCAGAGCTCCTCAAGTCTGTCCTCATAAGTCAAATCCCCTAGCCCTCGTATCATCATTGTTGCCCTCCTCTGTACCCTCTCCAGGAGCTGTATGTCCCTCTTCGAGTGTGGTCTCCAGTACTGTACACAGTACTCAAGGTGTGGTCTAACCAGTCCATTGTACAGCGGCAGAATCACTTCCTTGCTCCTAGAGGTGATCTCCCTTACGATGCATCCCAACATCCTGTTTGCCTTGCTAGCTGCTCTCCTGCACTGCTCAGAGTTATTCATACATGTATCCACCATGACCCCTAGGTCTTTTCCCCTATTGAGGCCTCAAGCCTCCCCTCCCAGGGTGTACCTGTGCTTAGGGTTTTGACCAAGATGAAACACCTTGCACTTGGTGATATTGAAATTAATTTCCATGTGTGAGCCCAACTTTCCAGGGTGTCCAGGTCCCCTTGCAGGGCCAACCTCCCTCTTCTCCCTCAACTACTGCTCCCATCTTGGAGTCATCCGCGAAGAGACTCATTTCACACCCTATACCCTCCCTGATGTCCGATATGTATGCATTAAACAGGATCGGACCCAGGACCGAGCCCTGTGGTACCCCACTACCAACCTCTCTAGGGTTCGAGAGCTCCCCACAGACCACTACTCTCTGAGTGCGCCCAGCTAGCCAGTTTTCAATCCATCTGACCATCAAAGGACCTACTCCTAACCCCATCATTTCTATGCAAAATGTAGTTATTTGTTTATTTAAATTTTGTTAACCGAGTAAGCCCACTGAGATCAGAGGTCCCTTTTTCTGGGGCAACCCGGGGTTAGGTACATACATTAATTGAAAATAGTGTTATATACTTTGATTGCGTACAGGCTATAGGAGTGCACAATACAGTAAGTTAGTTAGGTATATGGCACACAATACAGGGATATACGTAAACAGGGTGACTGTAATTTGCAGCTCAAGGGGTGGCTCCAGGATTATTCACTGGGCTGGTTGGAATAGGCCATGTTAACAGAGTTAACAGAGTTAACATGTGGCTGATATAGTGGACATGCAGACCAGGAATCCAAGGGTTATCTTTGGTTGATTTGGGACTTTCTGACATGGGGCATCTGGGATATAGAGTGGCCAGTAGCCCCATTTATAGTACGTAGGAGGGGGAGGTTATAGGGCAAAGACTAGTGGTAGCGACTCGGTTCCAGCAAGTAAATTTTCATAGCAGACTTGAAACCATTGAGAGTGTGGCAACCCATCAGGTTCTCTGGGAGGGAGTTCCACAGATTAGGAGCTGCGTACCGAAAGGACCTTTTGCCTAGGTTCGTCCGCACACCAGGGGATATCAAGGGAACAACCTCCTGATGATCTCAGGGTACGACGCTGGACCTTGGGGTTTTGTAGGCCATGTAGATGAGGGGGAGGGTCAGCAATGGTAAATTTTTAAGTCATGCACAGTAAGGGATATGCCAATCTTTGCCATATCGTGGGCCACCTAAGGTTGTCAAGGACCTCATAGTGGTGCCTCTTGGGAAGGGAGTGGGCTGCGAAGCATGCGACCCTGTTGTAGAGAACAGTGAGTTTTCTAAGTTCACTCTCCATCAGACTCTGTGGAAGGGGGGCACCGTAGAGGAGTGTAGAAAGCAGGGTGCAGTTAGCTATGGCACACTGAGCCTCATCGGAAAGGTAGTTGCCCAGTCTGTAGAGGAGACCAATATTCTGGTGGGTGGATTTGGCTACATAGTCAGTGTGAGACATATAGGACATGTCCTGGTCAAGGAAGATACTGAGATATTTAATCTTGTCAATAACCTCGACTCTTTTACCTTGAGCAGTGTGGAGCAGGAGTAGGTCATGTCTGTCAGTTTCCAGACACCTTGTTTCAAATATGACAGCCTTCAACTTATCTTCATTGAGTACCAGAGAGTTCTCAGTAAACCAGGCCTCAAGCGCTGAGAGACGAGACTGAAGTTTAGCAGAGATGACACTTGGGTGTAGATCGCTGCAATATGCCACTGTATCACCTGCATACAGGATGAGGTTGTGTAGCCCACTATCCCACTCAATGTCATTAACAAAGAGGGTAAATAGCAGGGGATCCAGGATCAAGCCCTGGGGAACTCCAGAGGTCACTTGTCAAAATCTCGATTGAGTTCCTCTCCACAGGACATTTGGGGTCCTATTGAGCAAGTAGCTCTCAAACCAGGCCACTGAAAGCCCATCAGTCCAAATAGTTTGTATTTCAGTTTAGGATTAATATCTTTGAGCCAAAGACTCATTTTCAAAGGTTCTGAATCAGTTAAACGTACAGATACAGACAGCATGACATGAACACAGCAGCGTATTACAAGATTAGGTTATAGAGGGCTGCACAGACGTTTAAGTTCAACTAATACGTAGGAGACAAGAATCTACTAGTACATAGGAGTCTAATTAGTACATTGGAGTCAAACATTGTTCATAGCAGCACTAATTGCATGCATAGTAGTGTTAGAAATAGGAAAGAGGATGAGAGGCCAGGGATAGTGTCTCAGCTGGATAGTGCAGGGGGCCAGTGTGGAGTGGGGCATGGGCAGTAGCTAAAGTGGTAGGTTGGGCTCACCAGAAGTGGCCAGGGGTGGGGGGAGGGCAGCCCAAGGTAGGCATTGTCAGTTGCTCACTTATGTAGTTGAGGTAGTGGTTGAACTGAGGGTGAGGGAGGTAGGGGGAGGACAGTTTATTGTAGTGTAGATTATGCAAGTATGGTATTTTGTGGGTATGGAGATTTGTTGAAGAGTGGAGGGGAGAGAGTATGGGGCAGTGGTTGGAAGGTTAGAGCCAAGTGGTGGGTGGGATAGAGCGGCCAAGGGCATGGGCTAAGTGCGGCAGGCACAGATTTATTTTTGTTCTAGCCGGAAGGGAAGTCCAGTTTTGAATTATCTGAGCTTGGTGCAGTCTAAGAGTATGGTTGGCAGTTCATTGAACCACTTTGGGCCCAGGAAGGCAAGTGATTTCTGTGCCAGTTTAGCACGTTTGAATGGCACCTGGAGTTGAAGCTTGGAGAGAGGCAGTTCATGACTGACAAAGTCAAATGCCTTAGACAGATCAATGAATAGTGCCCTTGTTGGGGAGCCTCTGTCCATGGCATCTAGGATGTCGGATGCGAGCGTTATTAGGGTAGTGTCTGTACCATAACATTTCCTGAAGCCATGTTGATTATCAGCTATGAGCTTATTCGGCTCTAGGTAGTCCTGGAGCTGGTTGTAGACCAGCCACTCCTGCGCCTTCACCAAAGGACAGAGAATGGATATGGGCCTGTAGTTCCCCACGTTGTCTCTAGGCCCCTCATTATGGATGGGGACAATGGACACAACCTTCTACTTTCTTGGGACAGTTCCTTCAAGTAGGGACCTGTCAATAAGCATGGTGACAGGGTGGATAAATGCTGGGGCCACGGCCAGCAGCAGCCTGGGTTTGAGTTGGACGTGACCAGGGGAGGAGTCAGGATTAATCTGATTCAATTGTGGTAATACCTTGGTTTGCTTGACCAGTCGTAGGTGAAACTGAGGCCTAGGGGAAGCTCCATTCAGACTGATAGATTGCTGCGGGGAGCACCAGGGAGGGCAGGCGGTCTAGATGTATTAGGGTTTGAAAAGGAGGCATTGAATGCATCAGCAATACAAAATGGACCATTGGTCATGGTACCCTCAATCAACAGACCATCATCATTTGCACCCGTGGAACCCTTCAAGAGCCGGTTAATCTGGCCCCAAAATTTCTTAGGTTCCCTTAAGTGCTGGAACTGGAGTTCATGCAAGTATTTGGATTTCACACTCTTGGAATCTTTCTTGCAGCTATTCCTGAGTGCCCTGTACTTTTCCCAATCTAATTTGAGGTCAGTGGATTTGTAATGCCCCCAGGCCCCTTCCAGTGCAGCATGCTTCCCTTAAGGCCCGAGTGAAGCCACCTGTGATAGTTTTCCTGCACCCTTAGTTTCTTGCGCGGGGCATGCTCTTAAGCAACAGCCATGAATACCCTGTGAAGTAGCCTAGTGCCTCATCCAGGGAGGGAAGTGTGGCCATAGGTTCCCAGTTGGCATTGCCAAGGGCAGTGCAGAAGTCTACCGGTACAAATCTGGCATAATTTCCGGCTTCGGTTACCCTGGCAGGCAATTTAGGGAGCTTATTTGACCAGACACAGAAAATAGGTGAGTTGTCACTCATTGAGTCAGCCATGACTCCAGCTGCCAGTATCTGCTCTGGGCTGGTAATCAGGGCCCAGTTTAGCAGGATATGGTTGCCAGACTTGGCGTTGTGCCTAGTAGGCAAGTCAATGACTTGGGTCAGGCAAATGTCTAGGATGGGGTTCTTGCTTCCTGAGGCACCCATGGTTGTCCAATTTTGGTTGAAGTCACCTAAGAGGATTATCTTCCCACGAGGTGTGTTCCGCCAGCACGTGGGCTAGGGATTCGAAGGGAGAGGCTGCCGAGAGGGGTGTGAGGTAAACACAACCTATGTAGAGAGGTTTAGTATCATCCATGGGCAGTTTTATGAATATTAACTCACTCACCGAATCACAGAGAGTGGGGAGAGTTTGTTGCCATCTTTTTTTCTTGAGATGTAATTACTTTAAAACTTTCATAACACTCTTACATGATAATGAAAACTGAAAATTGTACCATCAGAATAACTTACTAACATACTAAAATGCCAGCAGAATAGGCCTAGTGGTCTTTCATGTCTGCTCGTTTAGTCAGCCCCCACCCTGGGAGCTGACCTTGCTGCCCCACTCGCCCTCTCTGGCTTCTCCCTTCCCAGTCCCAGGTATTCCCGCTGCACAGGACTTTGCTTCCAGAACCCTTCTCCTGTACCTGTCACACCCCCTCTTGAACCCCTCCACCATCTCTGCCTCCACCAGCCCCCAAGGCAGTGCAATTCATGGCTCCACCACCCTCTCAGTAAAGTAGCACCTCCTCCTTTCTCCCCTGAATCTCCCCCCTGCGGCTTCCACCCATGCCCTCTTGTTGCCCCCCCTTGCTTCAGAGCACCCAGACTGCTCCTCCCCTATTTAACCCCTTCATGTACCTGAAGACCTCTACTATGTCCCCCGGTCCCTTCTCTCTTCCAGTGTGTACATATTTAGCTCATCGAGCCTATCCCTATAGGTCCTGTCCCCCAAGCCGCAGATCATTTTGGTTGCCCTCCTCTGCACCCTTTCCAGGAGTTCAGTGTCCCTCTTTAAGTGTGGCCTCCAAAACTGCATGCAGTACTCGAGGTGTGGCCTCACCAAGCAGTTATACAGAGGAAGCATCACTTCCCTCTTTCTGGAGGTGATCCCCCAGCGATGCATCCCAGCATCCTGTTGGCCTTGGCTGTTGCCCTCCTACAAATCTCAGAGTTGTTTATCTTTACATCCACCACCACCCCCAGGTCCCTCTCAGCCATTGAGACTTGTAGCATCCCCCTCCCCGGGTGTGTACTTGACCCGGGTTTCTTGCTCCAAGATGCAGTACCTTGCATTTCCCTGCATTGAACCTCAGCTTCCACTTTCTAGACCACCCCTTCCAGGTTCCCCATAGGGCTACCCTCCCCATCCACCACCACCCGCAGTTTTGAGTCATCTGCAAAGAGACTCATCTTATTCCTGATACCCTTCCTTATGTCAGAGACATAGGCATTGAACAGGAGGGGCCCATGGACTGATTCCTGAAGGACTCCACTAATGACCCTCCTTGGAGATGAGTCTATCCCGCCAATCACGACCCTCTGGATCTGGTCCTGGAGCCAATTGCCTATCCATCTGATCATCTTGTTCCCCACCCCCATTTCCCCCATCTTATTCAACAGGCCCCCATGAGGAACAGAGTCAAACGCCTTGCTGAAGTCAAGATAGAGGACGTCCACCGGCCTACCCAGGTCCAAGGCTCTCGTCACCCAGTCATAAAACTCCACAAGGTTTGTCTGACATGATTTTCCCGGGACAAATCCATGCTGTCTATCGTCCAGGCACCCAACTTTTCCAGGTTCCTCCCTTGCCATCTCCTTGACAATGCCCTCCCATCACCTTGCCCACCACCGATGTCAGGCTCACAGGCCTGTAGTTCCCTGCCACCTCCCTTGATCCCCCCTTGTGGATAGGCATTATATGCACCACCTTCCAGTCCTGGGACTCCCCACCCTGTCCTCAGAGAGATGCTGAAAAGCTCCATCAGGGGTTTCACCAGGACATCCGCCAGTTCCTTCAGCACTGTGGGATGTAATTTATCCAGCCCTGGTGCTTACACCATCTTAAGGGACCTGAAGACATCCCTCACTCTCTCTGCGGTGATTTCCACCTCTGCCACCTTGTCTCCCTGCTTTGCCTTCCCCCCTCCTGCTAGTGATGGCCCCTCTCCCCAGACCCGCCGATGGGCAAGGGTCCCCCCTCCTCCTCAGTTTCTCCATCTCCTCCCATGTATGATGCAGCCCCCCATTTTCCTTGGTGAAAACTGAGGCGAAGTACTCATTTAGTACCTCAGCCTGCTCCCCTGAGTCTTATGCCCATCCCTCCCCTGTTTTAATCCTGCAAATCTGCCCCTTCACCCTTTGTTTTTCCCCAATATATTTAAAGAACCCCCTGTTCCCTCTCCTCATTTCCTTGGCCAGGTTCTGCTCCTTCCTTGCCTTAGCCACCCTCACCAATAAACGGGAAGACATTTGACATCAATTAGGAAGAAACAAAGGTGAGGTCAAATTTTAACCCGTTTTCATTGCACTGCTGCTTTCAGTTCCTGGCACTTGCTAGACCCCAAGCATTGGCTGGGGGTGAGGCAGTCTGAGACTGCATGCATTGGGGGAAGGAGGGTTTCAATTCCCAGCATACAACTGACCCCTAGCATTAGCTGCGGGTGAGGCAGGCAGAGATTGCATTCATTGGAGAGGGAGAGTTTCAGTTCCCAGCACTTGCCTGGCTCCTGGCACTGGGTGACAGTGAGGCAGACTGAGACTGCTTGCACTGGGAGAGTCAGGGAGGGTTTCATTTCCAAGCACTGGCCCCTAGTGTTGGCTGAAGGCTGAAACTGCATGCATTGGAGAGAGAGGGTTCCGGTTCCTGGCACTTGCCTGATCCCTAGAGTTTGTTTTTGTTTTCCAATTATTTAACCAAGTGAGACACACTTAGCTGAAAGCTTGTTTACAGGTGCAACATGGGAGCACAGGGAAGTTAAGTGACTTGTTCAGGGTCACACAGTATGCAAGTAGGGACTGTGGGATTCAAACCCAGGTCTCCAGATTTGCAGCTCAGAGCCTTAAACCACTGTGCTATACTGCCTCCCAGAGTTGACTGCGAGAAAGGCAGACTGAGACTGTATAAATTTAGGTGAGTGAGGGTTTCAGCTCCCAACACTTGCCTGGCCCCCAGCATTGGCTAGGGGTGGGGCAGGGGAAAGGGATGGTTCCCGTTTCCAGCATTTGCTTGCCCCCCCTAGCATTGGCTGGGTTTGAGGCAGACTGAGACTGCATACATTGGGATAGGGAGAGGGAGGGTTCCAGTTCCCAGTACATGCCTGGCTCTTAGCCTTGGCTGGCGGTGAGGAAGTCTGAGACTGCACGCATTGGGGGAGGGAGGGTTCCAGTTCCCAGTACTGCCTGGCCCCTATCGTTGGCTGGGGGTGAGTCAGGCTGTGACTGCATTCATTAGGGTAGAGAAGGTTTCAGTTCCAGGCACTCTCATAGCCCCTAGCATTGGCTGGTGCTGAGGTAGACTGAGACTGTATGCATTGGGAGAGGGAGGGTTCCAGTTCCCAACACTTGCCTGGCCCCTAACGTTGGTTAGATGTGAGGCAGGCTGAGACTGCATACATGGGTGGAGGGAGGGCTGCAGTTCCCAGCACTTGCCTGGCCCCTAGCTTTGACTGGGGGTGAGGCACGCTGAGACTGCATACACGGGGGAGAGAGGGTTCTAGCTCCCAGTACTTGCCTGGCTCTTTGTATTGGCTGGGGGTGAGGAAGGTCGAGACTGCATGTATTGGGGAGGGAGGGTTTCAATTCACGGCACTTACCTGACCCCTAGCAATGGCTCTGAGTGAGGCAGGCAGAGACTGCATGGATTTCAGAAGGGAGGGTTTTAGTTCCCGGCACCTCACCTGGCCCCTATCATTGGCTTTGGCTGGGAATGCTGATTCTACATGCATTGGGGGAAGGAGGGTTCCAGTTCCCAGTACTAGCTTGGTCCCTGTCGTTGGCTGGGGGTGACGCAGGCTGAGACTACATGCTTTGGGGGAGGGAGGGTTCCAGTTCCCAGTACTAGCTTGGTCCCTGTCATTGGCTGGGGGTGACGCAGGCTGAGACTACATGCATTGGGGGAGGGAGGGTTCCAGTTCCCAGTACTAGCTTGGCCCCTATCTTTGGCTGGGGGTGACGCAGGCTGGGCCTGCATTAGCTAAGGGAAAGAGGGTTTCATTTCTCAGCACTCACCTGGCCCCAGACATTGACTGGGGGTGATACAGGCTGAAACTGCATGCATTGGGGAAGGAAGGAGGGAGGGTTTCAATTCCCAGCACTCGCCTGGCTCTTAGCATTGACTGGGGTTGAGGGAGGCTGTGACTACATACATTGAGGAGGGAGGGTTTTTGATCCCAGCACATGCCTGGCTCCTAGCATTGGCTGGGGTGAGGCAGGCTGTGACTACATGCATTGAGGAGGGAGGGTTTTACATCCCTGCACATGCCTGGCTCTTTGCATCGGCTGGGGGTGAGGCAGGCTGAGACTGCATGCATTAGGGAAAGGAGGGTTTCAGTTCCTGGCACTTGCCCGGCCCCTAGTGTTGGCTTGGGATGAAGCAGGATGAGACTGCGTACATTGAGGAAGGGAGGGTTTCAGTTCAACACTCACCTGGCCCCTAGCATTGACTATAGGAAAGGCAAGCTGTGACTGTATGCATTGGGGGAGGGACAGTTTCAGTTCTCGGCACTCAGCTGGCCCCTAGCATTGACTGGGAGGAAGGCAGGCTGCGACTGCATGCACTGGGGGAGGGAGGATGTTAGTTGTTGACACTAACGTGACCACTAGCATTGGCGAAGGATGAGGCAAACTGAGACTACATGCATTGAGGTAGGAAGGGTTTCAGTTAGTTGCACTTGCCTGGCCCCCAGCGTTATGTGGGTGTGAGGCAGGCTGAGACTGCATGCATTGGGGAGGGAGCATTTCAGTTCCTGGCACTTATCATTGACTGGGAGAGAGGCAGGCTATGACTACATGCATTGGGGAAGGGAGGGCTTCAGTTCCTGGCATTTGCTTGGCCCCCAGCGTTGACTGGGAGTGAGGCAGGCTGAGACTGCATACATTGAGGGAGAAAGTATTTCAGTTCCTGGCACTTAGCATTGACTGGGAGAAAGGCAGGCTGCAACTACATGCATTGGGGAAGGGAGGGTTTCAGATCTCGGCACTTACCTGTCCCCTAGCACTGGCTGAGGGTGAGGCAGGCTGAGACTGCATGCATTGAGGGAGGGAGGGTTTCAGTTCCTGGCACTCACCTGGCCCCTAGCAATGGCTGAGGGTGAGGCAGGCTGAGACTGCATGCATTGGGGGAAGGAGGGAGTGGTGGCTACTAATTCACATGCAGAAGTTTGCACGGAGGCATCCAGGCAACACTGCACACTGCTCCTCATGGGAGAATACAAGAAAAATCCATGGCTTACTGAGCTGCTGCTGCTGACTCTGACTAACCGAAGCACTGCTCCCTACTGAGCACCCAGGCCATGCCAACTCAAGTGTGAACCTAAGTCCTGGTGGAAAGCCAAGAAGTGGGGCTAAGACAGGCAGTGTCTGCAAGGTGACTTGGCCACTGTGAGAAAAACATAACCAACTGCAGACAAAGAAAAAATGCCAGATGTGGATAAATTCAGAACAGATGTGAGGAAGTACTTCTTCACGGAAACGGTGGTGTATGCCTGGAATAGACTTCGAGCATAGATGGCAGGTGCAAATCTCCATGGAAAATGATGATGTGGGAGGGAGCCAGAGATCAAGTAGGATCTGTGATGACATAATAGGCGGGGGGACAGGCAGTGCTTACCTGCTATTAAATTCTATAATAATGTATGGTAGAATGCTGTTAACCTTAGGAAATCATTTCCTAAGGCTGTTAACCTTTCGATGTGATGTAGATATGTTGTTAACCTATCGAGGCTACGTCACATCGATAGGTTAACAGCAGCGATTGGTCTGCACGTGTGCATGCTTTTTTTTCAACGGGGAACCGACACATGAACAGCAGTGGTTAGGGAAGGACTGAATGGCCGCGGCGGTGACTAGTAATCAAAATGTAAGCAGCCTTTTTAGTGGGACCATTGTCACAGAGTGCTTCTGTGATGGAAAGGGGGCTTTATAATTTGTGTTAGGTATTTTTCCTTTTTGCCCTGTGTTGGGAGAAATCATGGGGAAAAGTTTGAGTAAGGGAGTTTATGCTTAAATATAGAAAACAAAACAATAATGTACAAGGGGATGGTTGCAGTTGTAGTGGGGTTGTTATACTTTATTCTTTTATATTTTGGTTCTGCAATAGCTTGTTTTTGTGTTTAGTCCTTTTTCTGGTAAGAGAGCAGCTGCCTTCCTTACGTGTGTGTAGCCTGGCCACCTACATATCACGCTTTGAGAGTAACTGTTTCCTTAGTTGTATTGCTTTAATTGATTAAGTTAGCTCCTGAGTCAAAGGCGCCCCCCCCTCCTTGTTCGGCAATTCAAAGGGGCGAGTGATTTAGATCACTCGCTTAGACTTGTCATTTTTAATCTTTAAAAGCTCTCGCTTATTGTTGCCACTTGATACCCAGTATTTTCTGGTTCAAATCTTAATATTTGCCAATACTCGGGATAAAATTGATCGATTGGATTGTTCCAAAGGATTTCTTCTAGGATTACCTTAAAGGATTAAAGGGCATTTTGGGCAGCGGGTGAGCTTATATTACTTGATACATTGTCTTCTGTTCTGTTGAATAGAAGACGCATTTTTAGTCCGAGTTGTTTATTTAATTTGACTCCTCGAACGTGCGAGGTAGAATTCATTGGGGAAATCACGTTCCTTTTTCAGGTTGTGTTGTTCCCCCGTTTTGTACCTCTAGAATGTGCGTGAGGGCTAAAAAAAAATAAATCTTTATTTTCCCAGGACATGACCGGGGGTTTGTTTGCTAAAAAAAACCCTCGGTCTGGTTGTTGGCTCTAGACACGGATTTAGAGATTTTGCCTGCTAATAAGCGAGCCATTTACTAAAGGCTGGTGTCTTGTAAGGGAGTATTTCTCAGACAGACAATTTTCATCAGTTTATAACCTAGCGTTGTCAATTCCTGTCCCATTTGGATTTGCGCTCTGTTGTGAGGGTGTTTAGCCCTTTAATTTACTTTAGAAAATGAATTTTATATTTAAGTAAGGATGATAGAAGCTAGCATACCCTCCTTGGTTGAAATGAGACGTTTTCCTGCTTTTTGGGAGTGAGGGTGATTTTTTTTGTTTTGTGGTTGTCGTTTGGGAGTTTTTGATGTCGGTCTCTTCAGCATTTAGTGCTATTTTGGGAGTTAGCGGCGCTCCCGAATTCCTTTTGTTAAAGGGGTGGTTCTTTCTCACATTAGAAAATGAATATAAAAATGTCTAAAACTATTATAATTTATTCTATTGATAACATATAAATAGCTAGTGTAATAAAAATGTGTTTATGGTAATTAATTTAAATAATGATGCAGTGTTTAAAGAAATTAAATTTAAAATGTTCCAGTGGGTGGAGTTAATGCATCACCTGATTACTGAATGATATAAAGAATGGATAGACTTTAGGATTTTTAGATGCGACTAGAGAGAGATGAGAAAGGAGGGTCTGGAGAGTACTTCGAGTGATGTAAAACTACGATATAAGATGTGTCCCTCAGAGGATTGATGTGAGTTCCAAAGAGCCTTGTTGATGGAAAATGTCCTGTTTGGGAAGAAGATGTGAATTTCTATAATAAATTTTGAACTATATAAAAGACAGTCACTGTGTTATTATATTTGATTGCCCACCTAAACCTGCGCCTTACGACTTATGGTGTCAGAAGTGGGATGATGCTGTGCAGCGGGTCTGACCAAGGACCAAGTGGCCAGTGCCATCTGTGACACAGTGAGGTCAAGAGTTGGAGTTGTGAGTATTCTGTTTGGAGAAGCTACGTTATTGTGTGCTGTCCAATGATGGAACCAGAGGCATCAAAGCTGATGGATGAAGAAGGGGCCTGGTGTATTTATGGACTGGCACAGGTACAGTTATTTCGGTGGATGTTTTCCCGTTGGAAGGATATGGAAAACAGGTGGAGAACTGTTGAACAACGGTATCAGGAAATATTGAGAAGCTTGGCAGTGTTTGCAGAAGTAATTAACCCTGAAGGGACTATAAAACTGGAGGAAGAAAAGCCTGATACAACTGGTGATGAGCAACCTGTGTTACCTGTATTTGATGGACTGTATTGGACAGAGGATGGAAAGAGAGCTGTGGATAAGTCCCCAGGTGAGACTATTTTGAACTTTGGGGTGAAGACAGAGAAGCATACTGTAGCATGTGTGGAATTACCTGTTTTACCTCTATTTGATGGGATGTATTGGATAGAGGATGAAGGACAGCAGGATATATATAAGTCCCCAGGCGAGACTGGTTTGAATTATGGGGTGAAATTATCTACCAAATCGGAAGAGGCAATAATTGCTGAAGGGACTCATGTTAAAACTGATGAAGGGACTTATGTTAAAACTGATGAAGATAAAGGTGATTTTTTGAAGGTTGATTGGGGCTTCCTACAAAAAGGGGATCCTGAAATTACTCAGCTGAGCAAATATGCTGTTCAGAATCATAGGAGTATAAGGGATAAACCCTTATGGTGGTATGAGGTTAAGGGAGGTACCCTCTACCATGTTAACCAAACCCTCGTACTAAACAGGTACAGGCAAGGGTGGTAATACCTTATAAGTATAGAGAAGGGGTTTTAAATAACATTTCTAATAGAAATAAGCAGTTAGAACATGGGAAACTTTTCGAACAACTTGTCCCCTACTACCACTGGCCGGGTATGTATCGGCAGGTGGCGATTTATGTACGGGAACAACGGGGGTTTATAAAAAAGTATGGGAAAGATAATATACAGAGGGATGACAGTTTAAATAAATGGTCACCATGGAGAAAAGGGAAGATGTTAGGTAGTATGGGTAGTAGGTGGTAATTGCCCAAGGTTGACCCATTCTTTGAGGCCCTGTTCAAACTATAATCCCTTAGTCTTCCCCTCCCATCCAGTATGTCACTCTACAACACAGATTCAAAATCTTTGGCCTAGGAACTGCTGTTAGAAGAACCAGCTTGCACGGTCTGCTGGATAATTAATATGAGCTCTACTAGGAATGTTTGTGGTAGTTAGGGACTTCCTTACATGAAGGACATTCCTAGTGCTTGCCCATATTTCAGAGACTCTGATAAGACAACCTGTTTTTTTTTTCTAGCAGGCAGAATTACCTATGAGAAAAAAAAAAAAACTAAAACCAGATGATTCTAGTCCCATCGGTTGGATTCTGAGTGACTCTTGTCACATGACGTACCTAAGGCAAGCCTTGAGAACAGTAGGCTCATTGGCTGACTGTTATGATGACGATGACTCTGGGAATGAAGAGTCGTGACCTGCCCCTTCTCACCCCTCTTATTCCCCTATCAAGGCCGAAAGGGAGCAGCAGTGACCTAATAAATGTTAAAAAATGCCCATAGGTGCAGTATTTAAAAACTGTCTGAATAGTGATTAAATGGATAAGACATAAAGTACTGAAGGCTGAATGGTGTGCTGCAATACTGTATGAATATATTAGGGTTGCTAAACAGTATTTATATATTTCTATTGTTATATTTCTATTCTGATGTATTCTGTTTAAGAGGTGATAAATGTAAAGATGGAAATGGAAGTGTAACAAAACTATGCCTTGTAAGTATCTCTTATTATGGTAATTGTGTGACTTCTGTTTAAAATGTAACCCCAGGGTAGTGTTCTGTACGGAGCAAAGCGATAGGATTGGTTTGTTATGGGAGATGGGGATGGAGCACGAGAGTGTGGGTAGTTTAGAGTTATATTGATTCCCCCCCCCATAATATCGTATTTAGTATTAGGATAATTAAAAGAAATGGGTGCCATGGAGTGCCTCTGTAGTGGGATACAGTTAGGCTGTAGACGCCCTTTTCTGTCTTGCGTTTTGATGTTCCTTTGCGATAGTGTGAGCGTTCGAGCGGTAAAACTTTACCGCTGCTTTGCACTGTTGTTAACCCTGATACCATAATATTTTTGCAAGTTGAAATAGGTCGATTAATAGTAGGAAAGGTGAGAGTCGGAGTTAAAATTTTCACGGCTCTGGAAGTAAGTGTGTACTCCCTTCTGGGATACAATAGTAGCTAGCAGAAGGAAGGACAGAATCCAGGGCTGGACTATAATGTCACAGTCATTTGGGGTTATTGAGCAGATTTGTTGTTTGGGATGACCTAGAGCTCCACAAAATACCCCCCTTCTTTGTGAGTTTGAATGGGTTTGAAGTGGTAGGTCAACCAAAGGAATGGTTGCCCTCTTAGTTGGGGAGGAGTGTCACAGAGTGCTTCTGTGCTGGAAAGGGGGCTTTATAATTTGTGTTAGGTATTTTTCCTTTTTGCCCTGTGTTTGGGAGAAATCATGGGGAAAAGTTTGAGTAAGGGAGTTTATGCTTAAATATAGAAAACAAAACAATAATGAACAAGGGGATGGTTGCAGTTGTAGTGGGGTTGTTATACTTTATTCTTTTATATTTTGGTTCTGCAATAGCTTGTTTTTGTGTTTAGCCCTTTTTCTGGTAAGAGAGCAGCTGCCCTCCTTGCGTGTGTGTAGCCTGGCCACCTACATATCATACTTTGAGAGTAACTGTTTCCTTAGTTGTATTGCTTTAATTGATTAAGTTAGCTCCTGAGTCAAACGCACCCCCCTTGTTCGGCAATTCAAAGGGGCGAGTGATTTAGATCACTCGCTTAGACTTGTCATTTTTAATCTTTAAAAGCTCTCGCTTTTTGTTGCCACTTAAAACCTAGTATTTTCTGGTTCAAATCTTAATATTTGCCAATACTCGGGATAAAATTGATCGATTGGATTGTTCCAAAGGATTTCTTCTAGGATTAACTTAAAGGATTAAAGGGCATTTTCGGCAGTGGGTGAGCGTATATTACTTGATACATTGTCTTCTGTTCTGTTGAATAGAAGACGCATTTTCAGTCCGAGTTGTTTATTTAATTTGACTCAGCGAACATGCGAGGTAGAATTCATTGGGGAAATCACGTTCCTTTTTCAGGTTGTGTTGTTCCCCGGTTTTGTACCTCTAGAATGTGCGTGAGGGCTAAAAAAAAATAAATCTTTATTTTCCCAGGACATGACCGGGGGTTTGTTTGCTAAAAACCCTCGGTCTGGTTGTTGATTCTAGACATGGATTTAGAGATTTTGCCTGCTAATAAGCGAGCCATTTACTAAAGGCTGGTGTCTTGTAAGGGAGTATTTCTCAGACAGACAATTTTCGTCAGTTTATAACCTAGCGTTGTCAATTCCTGTCCCATTTGGATTTGCGCTCTGTTGTGAGGGTATTTAGCCCTTTAATTTACTTTAGAAAATGAATTTTATATTTAAGTAAGGATGATAGAAGCTAGCATACCCTCCTTGGTTGAAATGAGACGTTTTCCTGCTTTTTGGGAGTGAGGGTGATTTTTTTTGTTTTGTGGTTGGCGTTTCGGGGAGTTTTTGATGTCCGGTCTCTTCGGCATTTAGTGCTATTTTGGGAGTTGGCCGGCCGCTCCCTGAATTCCTTTATACTTTTGTTAAAGGGGTGGTTCTTTCTCACATTAGAAAATGAATATAAAAACGTCTAAAACTATTATAATTTATTCTATTGATAACATATAAATAGCTAGTGTAATAAAAATGTGTTTATGGTAATTAATTTAAATAATGATGCAGTGTTTAAAGAAATTAAATTTAAAATGTTCCAGTGGGTGGAGTTAATGCATCACCTGATTACTGAATGATATAAAAGAATGGATAGTCTTTAGGATTTTTAGATGCGACTAGGAGAGAGATGAGAAAGGAGGGTCTGGAGAGTACTTCGAGTGATGTTAAACTACGATATAAGATGTGTCCCTCAGAGGATTGATGTGAGTTCCAAAGAGCCTTATTGATGGAAAATGTCCTGTTTGGGAAGAAGATGTGAATTTCTATAATAAATTTTGAACTATATAAAAGACAGTCACTGTGTTATGATATTTGATTGCCCACCTAAACCTGCGCCCTACGACAACCATACATTATAAAAAATAATGTATGGTCCCTCTATCGGCAACCGGTCAATTTTAACCGTCTCGAGGTTGCATGGCGACGTAAACCTCTCAAGCTTCGCTCTCGAGGTTTACACGGTCGCCCTGGCAACCTCTCGACTGTTAACTGACCGGTTAACGATTAAGGACCATACATTATCCTCTGTTTTCTGCATTTCTGTGTTTACTAAGAAGACACTGGAAGGTTTGATACCTTTTATTGGACCAGCAAATGTCTTGTACAAAGATGGAATTCTGCACAGGTTTTCAGGGTCTTACAGGTCTCTCCTTCAGGTGAATAAAAAAACTGAGCAACATCAGCAGTATATAGCTATCTATATATATTTATTTAGTTTTTGTTGACCGGATAAGTGCACTAGACAGATTCTACCTATTTTCAAGCACGACCTAGGGAAGTGGGATACAGATGAACGCCAACTGACCTTGAACCAGATATATGCTGTGAAGCAATGTATAAAAATAATTGCCAAGAATTACAAGAAGGGTAGAATGGTAGGCAGTGTGAGGCTCAGAAGAGAAGAAAGGAACACAGAGCAATAAAGCCCTGAGATACGAGTCTGTATAAGTTACAGAGTAATAAAAATAGGATGTGTGAGAAGGAGTAAGGGGAAGGGGTCGCAGTTAATAGGAACAGGTCGTGTGAAGAAAGGAATACAGAGCAATAATGCCCTGAGATAGGAGTCTGTACAAATTACAGAGTAATAAAAATAGGATGTGTGAGAAGGAGTAAGGGGGAGGGGTCGCAGTTAATAGGAACAGGTCATGTGAAGAAAGGAATACAGAGCAAAAACGCCCTGAGATATGAGTCTGTATAAGTTACCTAAAAAAAAGGGTGTGTGAGAAGGTGTAAGGGAGAGGGGTAGCAGTTACTAGGAACAGGTCATGTTAAGATGAAGGGATGCTAGGAAGAGGTAAAAAAAGTGACTAGACAAGAACATAGGTAAGAAAGACTTGAGATACAAGGTGTTTACAGTAGGCAGGAGGGGTTGATGGGTAGGAAGTGATAAGAAATTAAAGGAAGCTATGAAGAAATGAAGGAACACAAAACAACAAATGCCTAGGGGCCCTATATTCAGAGCCAGCCAGATGCACATGCAAAATGATGCACCGCACAGATAGATTGAGTGGGCTGGCTCTCTTGTCATATTCAGACAGATTGTGCAATCCAGACAGACTACACAATCCAAGCAGAGTGCAGATTTCAAACAGTCTGCACAGTCTGTTTGCATATCGGACCCTAGATACATGGAGCACAGTAGGGGTTGCCAAGTCCCACACCGCAAATCCAGGTGTGGGGCTATAGAACACCTATAGGGGAATGCATGACACATTCCTGTATGTGCTTCAGCCCTAGTGGGCGATCTTCAGCCCAAACATGCAAATGAGCACAACTGGTATGCATGGCACAAAGGGGCCATTTGCATGCCCAGTATGGGCTTGTTTGCATGGTGTGCCTGGCAGAATGTGCAGGGCCAGCCATCTTCCCAGCCCCAATTGCTGTACAAGAAGTAGAATCCTGTAGCCACATTTCCACACAGAGTAGGGACCTCCTCCCAAGCCCTGATCAACTTAACATAAAATCACCTTCCCAATCACCCTGGTAGTCTAATGTGACCCCCCCCCGTCCTGATCATCATGAAATTAAATATCTGCTCCAATCACTTAGTAGTGAAGTGACCTTCCCCTAATCATCATAAAATAAAACATCCACCCGAACACTGAGTAGTGAAGTGGCCCCCTCTTCAGCTGCAATCACAGTTGTCGAACAAAAACCCACTCCCCGTTCTCTGGTAGTCAAATGGCTCCTCATCCCTTCACCCCATTAGCCAGTGACCCACCACCCCACCTCACTCCCAACCCAACCAGAGCTGGCGATTGGGACAGCCCACCTCACACTGCACTGGTCAGTCGCTAACTGAACTGTACAGGAGTGCTGTGCAGTCTATAGTTCATGCCCAGTGCTTGACCAGTCACCCAGTGGGTGTGTACTATATACTGCACAGCATTCCTGTACAGTTCAGTTAGTGGCTGGCCGGTGCAGTGTGAGGTGAACTGTGACATTCAACAGCTGCAGTCTGTTTGGGGGAGTGATGTGGTGGGTCACTGACTAACAGGGTGGGGGGCACATGATTACCAGGGAATAGGGAGTGGATTTTTGTTCAACATCTGCTGTTGGGGCTGGGGAGGGTCACTTCACTACCGGGCGATCAGGGCGGATGTTTCATTTCATGATGATCGGGGTGAGGGGCACACTAGACTACCAGGGTGATCAGGGTGGGGATTTTATATTACAGCGATTGGGGCTGGGGAGGGGGATCTCTACACTATGGGAGCAGGGCTATGGGATTCTACTTTTCTTTTTGTACAGCTATCAGGGCTGTGACAGGAAAAAATGTGTACCAAGCCCTAGACTGTCTGTGCACAGTGCACTAACCTGCCCATTGCATAGTTAAAGTAGGGTTTCAAAGGTGTAACTATAATATACGGTGGCACAACTGGCCATAGTTGTGCTTTGGGGGTTCTCAGTATTGCAATGTGTGGCTTATGCATAGGGACCCCTCATTTGCATAGCTGCATCACAATATTGCATGGCGGCACAGTTGGGGTCGTGCTGCACATTAGCGGCCTTTGAATATGGCCACCCCTCAATGGTCCACGCAAGTCTGGAGATGCGCAGTGCATCCAGGGATGCCCCGTGCATCTCATCTGCATATGTGGACATAGATAAACAGAGTGTAAGGTCTGTATACACAGTTGTGCATGAGAGGAAGTAATCAAGGGGTGGTGTAGGGAGTGGGTAGGACTGAAGCCGAAAATATGTTTATAAGAGGGACAGAAAGGATGCTAGGAACAGGTAATTAGAAACAGAGATGGCAGGAATACATAAAAAATAAAAAATTAAAAAAAACCTTGGATAACAAAAGAATTACAGTTTAGCACAGAGTGTGTCATAAATCCAATGTCCTAATTCAGTCCACAAAAGATAATAGATTTAATTGTTTGATATATTTCAATTTCCATGTCCCTCTGTCCTGCATGTTTTTTAGGGCTGCCTCTTAGTATTAGGACAGGTATTTCAGAGAGGGAATGATCTGTGTGTGAAAAATAGTGTCCTACTGGAGTGCTGCTAACCTGGTTTACTATTGGGTGTCAGTGGTGGTGTGTCCTGATTTGCTGTAGTTGCCTAGTTTCCCTAGTATAGTATCCATTTGTGAATTTCATGCACTGAATTGGATAAACCACATTGTTGGATTGACATGTGTAGAATCCATTGTTGTTTACTGTGCTGTTCTGGCTTGTCTTGATGATGGTCTATGTGCATATGTGGGTGCAAGTCTCACACCTTGCCATCCTATATGGTGCTGTCTCTCTTGTTTCCCAGTTATATTGCTCGGCTGAGCATTATGGATTATTATGTTTGAGAGGTTGGGAGGCTGCTTATAGGCAATTACAGGTGGTTCAGGGAAAATTTTGTTAAGTATGTCATCGTCACAAAGCATTTTTAATAATTTGCTGAAGGGGTTTTAGCATAGGGCTGTGAGTGAGAACTACGGGTGTGCAATCGGTTTTAAGGAGCTGAATATGTATAGCCTTGAGGAAAGGAGGGAGAGGGGGGACATGATAGAAACTTTCAAGTACCTCAAGGGAATCAACAAAGTCCAAGAGGGTAGCATCTTTCAAAAAAAGAGGTGTGCAAGAACAAGGGGGCACAATTTGAAAATAGAAAGAGGCGGCTCGGAGGTAATTTAAGGAAATATTTTGCACAGAGAGGTTGAGGATGCATGGAATGGCCTTCCGAGGAGGTTGTGGAGTCAAAAACAGTGGTGGAATTTAAGCATGCATGGGACAGTCATAAGGAAATTCTGGGGGTAGGAAGGCTGCCGGTTAACTAGGATCAGCAGCTTATCCATTAGGTAGGGAAATGGGCAGACTGGGTGGGCCAAGTGGTCCTTATCTGCCATCAAAATCTATGTTTCTATGATTGTCTTGCCTGTATTCCAGCTAATTTTCTCATGGTATTTGTATGGCCTGTTCAATTTCACTGTCAGTTTGTCATGGGGTGTGACCCTGCAGAATTAGGGAATTCCAAACCGAGGAGAGCTGTCTGTCTCTTGTTCTCTCATTAGAGCAGATTCAATGGTATCGAACTGCATGACTATAGATTACAGATGTGTTTTGTATGCCTAGGATGGAAGCTGGAATTATGCAGGTAGTGGTGTCAGTCAGTGGGTTTTGTGTGTTTTATGTTTACTAAGATGAGTCTACAAGTGAATTAAATGATGTTCGGATGATGTGATTTAAAGGGTATACTGGTAGGATTTAGGCATAGTTTCACCTGCGCCATTTCTGCAGTTTTCCCAATATCTGCCCAGTATATTAATAAGTTTAGCTTTCTAACTACAGGGGATTACAGAAGTAAAGTAATGCACCTACATGATATGCACGATGGTCTCCCTTCATGAATGGGTTTAGCTAACTACAGGGGATTACAGAAGTGAAGTAATGAACCTACATGATATGTACCCCGGTCTCCCTTCATGAGTGGGTTTAGCTGTCTAACTACTGGGATTACAGAAGTAAAGTAATGCACCTACATGATATGTACACCAGTCTCCCTTCATGAATGGGTTTAGCTCTCTAACTACAGGGGATTACAGAAATGAAGTAATGCACCGACATGGTATGCACATCAGTCTTCCTTCATGAATGGGTTTAGCTGTCTGACTTCTGGGGATTACAGAAGTGAAGTAATGCACCTACATGATATGCACACCAGTCTCCCTACATGATATGCACGATGGTCTCCCTTCATGAATGGGTTTAGCTAACTACAGGGGATTACAGAAGTGAAGTAATGCACCTACATGATATGCACACCGGTCTCCCTTCATGAATGGGTTTAGCTGTCTAACTACAGGGCATTACAGAAGTAAAGTAATGCACCTACATGATATGCATGATGGTCTCCCTTCATGAATGGGTTTAGCTAACTACAGGGGATTACAGAAGTGAAGTAATGTACCTACATTATATGCACGCTGGTCTCTCTTCATGAATGGATTTAGTTGTCTAACTTCAGGGGGTTACAGAAGTGAACTGATGAACCTACATGATATGTACACCGGTCTCCCTTCATGAGTGGGTTTAGCTATCTAACTACTGGGGATTACAGAAGTGAAGTAATGCACCTACATGATATGCACACCAGTCTCCCTTCATGAATAGGTTTAGCTGTCTAACTACAGGGGGTTACAGAAGTGAAGTAATGCACCTACATGATATGCACACCAGTCTCCCTTCATGAATAGGTTTAGCTGTCTAACTACAGGGGGTTACAGAAGTGAAGTAATGCACCTACATGATATGCACGCCGATCTCTCTTCATGAATGGGTTTAGCTGTCTAACTACAGGGGATTACAGAAGTGAAGTAATGCACCTACAGGATATGCACACCAGTCTCTCTTCATGAATGGGTTTAGTTGTCTAACTTCAGGGGGTTACAGAAGTGAAGTAATGAACCTACATGATATGTACACCGGTCTACCTTCATGAGTGGGTTTAGCTGTCTAACTACAGGAGGTTACAGAAGTGAAGTAATGCACCTACATGATATGCACACCAGTCTCCATTCATGAATGGGTTTAGCTGTCTAACTACAGGGGGTTACAAAAGTGAAGTAATGCACCTACAAGATAAGCACACTGGTCTCCCTTCATGAATGGGTTTAGCTGTCTAACTACAGGGGTTGCAGAAGTGAAGTAATGCACCTACATGATATGCACGCCGGTCTCCCTTTATGAACGGGTTTAGCTGTCTAACTACAGGAGGTTACAGAAGTGAAGTAATGCACCTACATGATATCCAGCCAGTCTCTCTTCATGAACGGGTTTAGCTGTCTGTCTACAGGAGGTTGCAGAAGTGAAGTAATGCACCTACATGATATGCACGCCGATCTCTCTTAATGAATGGATTTAGTTGTCTAACTTCAGGGGATTACAGAAGTGAAGTAATGCACCTACATGATATGCACGCCAGTCTCCCTTCATGAATGGGTTTGGCTGTCTAACTTCAGGGGATTACAGAAGTGAGTAATGCACTTACTTGAAATGCATGCCAGTCTACCTTCATGAATGGGTTCAGCTGTCTAACTACAGGGGTTACACAAGTGAAGTAATGCCCCTACATGATATGCACGCCAGTCACCCTTCTTGAATGTGTTTAGCTGTCTAACTACAGGGGTTACAGAAGTGAAGTAATGCACCTACATGATATGCACACCGGTCTCCCTTCATGAACGGGTTTAGCTGTCTAACTACAGAAGGTTACAGAAGTGAAGTAATGCACCTACATGATATGCAGGCCGGTCTCCCTTCATGAATGGGTTTAGCTGTCTAACTTCAGGGGATTACAGAAGTGAAGTAATGCACCTACATGATATGCACGCCTGTCTCCCTTCATGAATATGTTTAGCTGTCTAACTACGGGGATTACAGAAGTGAAGTAATGCACCTACATGATATGCACGCCGATCTCCCTTCATGAACGGGTTTAGCTGTCTGTCTACAGGAGGTTGCAAAAGTGAAGTAATGCACCTACATGATATGCACACCGGTCTCCCTTCATGAATGGGTTTAGCTGTCTAACTTCAGTGGATTACAGAAGTGAAGTAATGCACCTACATGATATGCACACTAGTCTGCCTTCATGAATGAGTTTGGCTGTCTAACTTCAGGGGATTACTGAAGTGAAGTAATGCACCTACATGATATGCATGCCAGTCTCCCTTCATGAATGGGTTTAGCTGTCTAACTACAGGAGTTACAGAAGTGAAGTAATGCACCTACATGATATCCAGCTGGTCTCCCTTCATGAACGGGTTTAGCTGTCTGTCTACAGGAGGTTGCAGAATTGAAGTAATGCACCTACATGATATGCACGCCGGTCTCTCTTCATAAATGGATTTAGTTATCTAACTTCAGGGGGTTACAGAAGTGAAGTAATGAACCTACATGATATGTACACTGGTCTCCCTTCATGAGTGGGTTTAGCTGTCTTACTACTGGGGATTACAGAAGTGAAGTAATGCACCTACATGATATGCACACCAGTCTCTCTTCATGAATGGGTTTAGTTGTCTAACTTCAGGAGGTTACAGAAGTGAAGTAATGAACCTACATGATATGTACACCGGTCTCCCTTCATGAGAGGGTTTAGCTGTCTAACTACAGGAGGTTACAGAAGTGAAGTAATGCAAGGAAGGTTAGTTGTTGTGAACTTCTAGTTCGCTGGGTGTTGTGATGGTCAATGAGGAGCTTTTCAATGCCCGGGGGCATGACCTCAAAGATGACTTTTTGACTAAGATGCAGGTTTGATACTGCTTCCGGCTGATGAGAGGAAGCCGTCCTGCCTGAGTGTACAGGTCACAAGTGTGTGTAAGTCGGTCAGCCCCAGTTAGCAGCCCCCATGCTCTGTTGAGTACAGCTGTAATTCTGCAGAGGGCAGAGGTGGAGGCAGAGCCATATAATGCTAGCCCGTAATCGATGATGGAGGTGACAGAGCTGTTGATAGCCAACCGGAGAGTATCAGGAGTCACGCAGTGTTTGTGCCTGTAGAGCAGGCCTATACGGATGTTGGTGGCTTTGGTGACAGAATCTATGTGCCGATGGTAACAGAGTGAGCTGTCCAATGTGACATCTAGGTATTTAAAATTAGGAACGTGTTCAAGTAAGGTCCCTGTTTGGTTTAGGATGGTGAGGTCACGGGATTTGTACTTGCTCCTGGCGTTATGGAAGGTCATAACCTTTGTTTTGCTGTAGTTCATGACCAGTTTGTGTGACTTGAACCATTCTTCGATGCGCATGAATTCAAGCTGTAATTGTTTCTTGAGGAGCTCTGCTTTTTGGTGGTTGGTGAACATGACTGCATCGTCGGTGTAGAGCAGTAATTTCTGGTGGCAGACACTGGAAGGTCACCTGTTTCCAGCAAGATGGGAACTGGGACATCCTTAGTGATAGGTTGAGGACCTTTGTCAGGGGTTCAAGGACTTCTTCAAGGACAAGTGCTAACAACTTCAGGTCAAGAGAGCCACCGATGTAGCCTGCGTTGTGAATGGCCTTACAAATATAGGTTCTGGCTTCATGCACTGGGATCTCCTTGAAGTAGAATTGTGGGGCAGGGTGTAGGAGAGGAGCAGTTGCAGGAGGGTTACTACCAGAGGGGGCATCAAAGAAATTAGAAGGGAGGACACTATCCGAGTTGGAGAATGCATTGTTAAAGGCATTGGTGACTGTGTACAGGTCAAATGTTGGTGTTCCATTTATGTTGAGCATGGTGGGTGGTGACTTTGGGTCCTTGCCTGTAAGGTCTTTCAGGTTACTCCAAAATTTATTTCCATCACCCCAGGAGTTGGAGAGCTTCCTTGAAGTATTTGCTTTTGGCTCCTCACGCCATGTGCACTCATTTCTGGCAGCTTTATATTTATGAATATCCCCAGGTTTGGATGTTGCACAGGCACAGTGCCAGAGATGATCCCTATGTTTGAGTAAAGTGTTTAGATCAGAGGTTATCCAAGGGTTAGCTCTGCCCCTGACCTTCAGCTTTTTGAGAGGTGCAAAGATATTGCAGGCCGCAGTGAAGTGGCTGATGAAAAGGTCTAAGGCTTGGTTTACATCAATGGCAGAGTCGATTGGTGTCCAGTCCAGGTAGCTTAGGTGTGTCTTTAGTAGCTCAAGGTACCCCTGCTTTAACACTCTGGTGTGGATTATTTTAGAAGGGGGTTTAATGAATTTGTGTGTCCAGGTACATGTGACTAGTGGGTGGTCACTGATCCCATCAGGGAGCACTGAGACTTTTGAGATTCATTCAGGGTAATTAGTAAGGATCCAGTCCAGAAGTGTGTGCGACCCTGTCCTATAGTTGCATCTGGTGGGGGTGGTAACAAACTGGGTGAGGTTCTGTGACGTGACAGTATCCTTGTAGTTTCTGGCCTCCAGCGATAGCCAATTTATGTTGAAGTCACCTAGTACTATGAGTTTAGAGTTGTGGTGTAATCCATGTAGGCTTTCTAATATGATCATAAATCCATTGGACTGATCTTAAGGGGTAGGTACACAGAGGCAATGGTGAGATACTTCATGTGCCCTAGAGTAAAATTTTAATATGAGAATCTGCAAGGGTGGTTTAGGGTTTGAGAGCGGGAAGGCTTGACCCAGATAGGAATTCCTCAGGTAGATGGCACAGCCCCACCTCGTTTGAAAACCCTGTTCTGCCTGAATATATACTATCCAGGGATGGTGACTGCAGTGTCTGGTATCTTGGGGTTAAGCCATGTTTCAACAACAGAGAGTACATCAGGGCTATGTTGCTGGACCCAGGTTTGCAAGATGTCAAGTTTGTTAAGGAGGCTGCAGACATTGATTGAGGCTAATGTGAGGACCCCTCACGCATTTTTATGGCATGGGGTGCTAGGCCGGTAGGCCTAGGTTAGGATGAATATTTCCAGATATCAGAAGTAGCATAAGTAATATCCTAAGAAGGTACACTTTAATCATTTTGCAGACTAGTTTTGTTGTAGGGCATCTAGTCCTCTTGGCCTTGCAGGTCTGTGTTTGCCCCATGATATTGCAGAGCACAATATATAAAGCCATGTTCTCAGAGGTGCCACATGATTGATGAAAAGTAATCAAATCCACAGAAAATGGTGAACTATCAGGGACCAGAAAACTGTTATTGTAGCTCAAAGACCTAGAATGTGATAAATTCCTGAAGGTGATGAACATTGCCCTGGGGCATATGCAGGATGTAAAAAAAACTTTGTTAGTATCTTCCCTTTATTCTCCAAAATGATTGTGAATAGACTTCAAAGACAAGTACACATCCTTTAAGAACAAGTCAGAAGGATTTCCTAATACCAGCTGCAATAAGTTAAACTGAGAAGTTGCACGCCTCAGCCAGGTAATGCCCCAACACCCTGAGACCTGGTATTGGATGCTGAGTTCAGAGCAACAGCTCAACTGAAGCCATACACAAGAATGGTGTAGCTCCCTGATACCAGCTGCACACAAGTTAGGAAACTGAGGAGTTCCATGGCCTCAGCTATGCAATCCCCCAACCCCCCAGAGCAGGTATTGGATCTTAAGTATAGAACCACAGCCCAACTAAAGGCACATACATGAATGGTATACCTCCCTGATAACAGCCATACACAAGTTAGGACACTGAGGAGTTTTATAGCTGAGCCAGGCAATGCCCCCACCCCCACCGACACTAGATACTGGCTCCTGAGTGTAGAGTCACAGCCCAAGTAAAGCCATGGACATCAACAGAATACCTCCCTCATACCAGCTGCACACAAGTCAGGACACTGAGGATTTGCATGGTCTCAGCCAGGCACTGCCCCCACACCCCAGGTATTGGATCCTGAGTGCAGACCCACACCCCAAGTAAAGCCATGGACATCAACAGAATACCTCCCTCATACCAGCTGCACACAAGTTAGGACGGTGAGGAGTTATACAGCTGAGCCAGGCAAAGTCCCCTCTCCAGCTACACCAGGGATTGGATCCTGAATGCAGAGCCCCAGCCCAAGTAAAGCCATGGACATTAATGATATACCTCCTTGATACCAGGTTCCAACATGTTAGGATACTGAGGAATTGCACAGTCTCAGCCAGACAATGCACCCACCTCCCACAGCCCAGGTACTGTATCCTGAGTGCAGATCCACAGCCCAACTAAAGGCATAAACTTTATCATTTTGCCTCCCTGAGGCCAGGTGCACAGAAGTTAGGACAATGAGCAGTTGCACAGTGTCAGCAAGGCAATGCCCCCACCCCTTTAGAACAGGTACTGGATCCTGAGTGCAGACCCACAGCTGAAGTGAACCCATGGACATCAATGGCATACCTCCCTGATAGCAGGTGCACACAAATTAGGATACTGAGGTGTTGTATGGCCTCAGCCAGCTAATGCCCCCCCAAAAGCAGGTATTGGATTGTTCATGAGTGTAGAGCCACAGCTGAAGTGAAGTCATGGTATACCTCCATGAGACCAGCTGCACACATGTTAGGACACTAAGGAGTTGCACGGCATCAGCCAGGCAATGCCCCCCCCAAACCAGGTATTCAGAGTGCAGAGCCACAGACCCAGTAAAGCCATGGGCATCAATGAACTACCTCCCTGATACCAGGTGCACAGAAGTTGGGACACTGAGGAGTTGCACGGTCTTAGCTAGGCAATGGCTCCAGCCCCCACAGACAAGGTATTGGATCCTGAATGCAGAGCCACAGCTCAGCTGAAGTAATAGAGATCAATGATATACTTCTCTGATAAAAGCTGCACATAAGTTATGACACTGAGGAGTTGCACGGCCTCAGCCAGGCAATGCCCCCACACTCCAAGATCAGGTATTGGATGCTGAGTTCACAGCTGCAGTTTAACTAAAGCCCCTCACCCCAGGTATTGGATCCTGAGTGCAGAGCCACACACCAAGTAAAGCCATGGACATCAATGGTATACCTCCCTCATACCAGCTGCACATAAGTTAGGACAGTGAGGAGTTGTACAGCTGAGCCAGGCAATGCCCCCACCCACTCGCCACACCAGGGATTGGATCCTGAATGCACAGCCCCAGCCCCAGTAAAGCAATGGACATCCATGGTATACTTCCTGATACCAGCTGTACATAAGTTAGGACACTGAGGAGTTGCACAATCTCAGACAGGCAATGCCCCCACCCCTCAGAGCAGGTATTGGATCCTGAGTGCAGAGCCACAGCCTAAGTAAAGCCATGGACATCAACAGTATACCTCCCTGACACCAGCTGTACACAAGTTAGGACACTGAGGTTTGCATGCCCTCAGACAGACAGTGCCCCACCACCAAAACAGGTACTGGATACTGAGTGCAGACCCACAGCTGAAGTGAACTCATGGACATCAATGGCATACCTCCCTGGTACCTGGTGCACACAAGTTAGGATACTGAGGAGTTGTATGGCCTCAGCCAGCCAATGCCTGCCTGCCCAAAAGCAGGTATTGGATCATGAGGAGAGCCACAACTCAAGTGAAGTTATGGACATCAGTGGAATACCTCCAAGAGACCATTTGCACCAATGTTAGGACACTAAGGAGTTGCACGGCATCAGCCAGGCAGTGCCCCCAAACCAGGTATTCAAAGTGCAGTGCCTCAGACCCAGTAAAGCCGTGGTCAGTAATGGAATAGCTCCTGATACCAGGTGCACACAAGTCAGGACACTGAGGAGTTGCATGGTCTCAGCTAGGCAATGGCTTCAGCCTCCACAGACAAGGTACTGGATCCTGAGTGCAGAGCAGCAGCACGACTGAAGTAACGGACATCAATGGTATACTTCTCTGATAAAAGCTGCACACAAGTTAGGACACTGAGGAGTTGCACAGCCTCAGCCAGGCAATGCCCCCACACCCTGAGACCAGGTATTGAATGCTGAGTTCACATCTACAGCTCAACTAAAGCCCCACACCCCAGGTATTGGATCCTGAGTGCAGAGACACACTCCAAGTAAAGCTATGGACAGCAACAGTATCCCTCCCTCATACCAGCTGCACACAAGTTAGGACAGTGAGGAGTTGTACAGCTGAGCCAGGCAATGCCCCCACCACCCCACACACCAGGGACTGGATCCTGAAAGCACAGCCCCAGTAAAGCAATGGACATCAATGGTATACCTTCCTGATACCAGATGAACACAAGTTAGGACATTGAGGAGTTGCACGGTCTCAGCCAGGCAATGCCCCCATCCCACCCCACCACAGCCCAGGCACTGTATCCGGAGTGCAGAGCCACAGCCCAACTAAAGGAAAAAATATTATCATCATACCTCCCTGATACCAGGTACACAGAAGTCAGGACAATGAGCAGTTGCACAATGTCAGCCAGGCAATGCCTCCACCTCCTCAGAGGAGGTATTGGATCCTGAGTGCAGAGCCACAGTCTAAGTAAAATCATGGACATCAACAGTATACCTCCCTGATATCGGCTGTACACAAGTTAGGACAATGAGGTGTTGCACGCCCTCAGGCAGGCATTGCCCCAACCCCCCCAGAACAGGTATTGGATACTGAGTGTAGACCCATAGCTGAAGTGAACCCATGGACATCAACGGTACACCTCCTGATAACAGGTGCACACAAGTTAGGATACTGAGGAGTTGTATGGCCTCAGATAGCCAATGTCCCCCAAAGGCAGGTATTAGATCGTGAGTGTAGAGCCACACCTCAAGTGAAGCCATGGACATCAACGGTATACCTGCCTGATACCAACTGTACACAAGTTAGGATACTTTAAGTTGTTTTATTTCTTGTCACAAATGCTCATTACTTTTCAATGCTTATAATAAACGCACTTTGCTGTTTTGTTGCAAACATATTTTATGTTAAATAAAACATTTTTTGAAAAAATATGTTTCACAAAATACAATTCTGTTTTAAGAAAAGGTAGAAAATATATTGTTATAAAATACATTTTCTAAATAATAAAAACAAAAATATTTTTATATATATAAAAATGTTTTTATTTTTTATAAAGCGAATAAAACAGGGTGAGGTGTGCTCTCTTGGTTGAGGCGGTGCAGCTCAGGAGCCAGGATCCATGTGGAGGTGCAAAGTGGGGAGACCACTCGCCAGGAAGAGATACGGATTCTGGCCGAAGGGCCTCGGCTCTGGCCAGGAGACTGGATGCTGCTGCATGTGGTGAAGCGGTGCTGCAGTGGGCGGTGGCATCTGTATTTGTATCAACAGGCTCGAGCAGAAGACTGACCATGCCCTGTTGTGCCTGCAACAAGGACAGCGTTATTTGCTGCCCCTGCAGCAGGAGGTCAACCTTCTGTTCAAGTCTGTGTACACAGCTACAGTGCCCACTGCACATTGCTCCTGCTGTTTGAGCCCCTGTAAACAGAAAGTATAATAATACATAACGTTGGTAAGTGTACTTTACTGGTATATATTATGTAGCATTGTGCATAAAGAACAGAAGTTAGGACAGTGACTATTTGCATAGCCTCAGCACAAGAACAGGTATAGTATCCTGAGTGCAGAGGCACATTCCAAGTAAAGGCATTAACATCGATTTTATATCTCACTGATACCAGCTGAAGAGAAGTTAGGACACTGAGTACTTGCATGGTCTCCGTCAGGCATTGCCCCCTACTCGCCAAGACCAGGTACAGGCTCATGACTGCGAAACTACATCCCAAGATAGGAGACTGAGGAGCTGCATGGGCTCAGCCAGGCAATGACCAGAGCCCCGCTAGACCAGGAATTGTACCGAGAGGAGAGGCACATCCCACGTAAAGGCATGAACGCTGATGTAATATCTCACTGATACCAGCTGTACATAAGTTAGCACACTGAGTTGTTGCATGACCTCAGCCAGACAGTGACTTACCCCCAGATCAGGTACAGGATCCTGAGTGCAGAGACACATCTCAAGTAAAGGCATAAACATTGATGTTATATACCTCTGATACCAGCTGACTATAAGTTAGGACACAGTACTTGCATAGCCTCAGACAGACAGTGCTCCAACATTCAAGATCATGCACAGCATACTTAGTGCAGGGCCACATCCCAAGTAAAGGCAGAAAACTGATGTAATAACTGGCGACGGCTTTTTCCCATGGGGAAGGAGTTATAATTTTCTGTTATAACACGGGTTATAACGTGTGTGACCATACACAAAAGCACTCTTCAGTCCTCTTCACTACACAGCACACCAGTTCGCTGCCAGTTAGAATCAGTGGTAAGTTAATTTAAATGTATTTTATATAACTACTGAGATGAAAAAGTGTTCTCCAGCAATTATATAAAATAAAAGCTGGAAGGCGTGTGAAACTTGAATGTTAGACACCCCCTTGGTGTGGAATGCCAGTACAAACCCCTCAAGCTTTGCTCTCGGGGTTTATGTGGCATTCCATATCTTGGGGGTGTCCTAACATTCTCATAACCACCTCACCAGCCATTATTGTATATGTAATATCTTCCTGATAACAGGTGAATAGAATTTAGGACACTGAGTACTTGAATGGCCGCAGCCAGAAAGTGACACTCAATCCTGAAGATCAGGTGCAGGATTCTGACTGCAGGGGCACAACACAAGCAAAGGCATAAACACTGATGTTATATCCCCCTGATACCAGCTGCACAGAAGTCAGGACATGGAGGGTTGCACAGCCTCAGCAAGCAATGCCACCTGCCTTTACACACAGGTATTGTATCCCTCGTGCAAAGCCACAGCCCAACTAAAGGCATGTACATCAATAGTAGACCTGCCTGATATCAGCTGGACACAAGTTATGACACTGATGAGTTGCATGGATTCAGACAGGCATTGTCACCACCCCCCCCACAGACCAGATATTGGATCCTGAGTGCAGAGCCATAGCCCAACTAAAGCCATTGACATCAATGGTAGCTTTTGCTGATAACAGCTGCACACAAGTGAGGACACTGAGGAGATGCATGGTTGAGCCAGACAATGCCACCACCCCCAACAGACCAGGTATTGGATCCTGAGTGCAAAGCCACAGGCCACGTACAGCCATAGACATGAGCTCATGTAAAGCCATGGATATCAATGGTATACCTCTCTGATACTAGCTGCACATAAGTCAAGACAGTGAGGAGTTGCACGGACTCAGACAGCCAATGCCCCCACCCCAAACAGACCAGGTACTGGATCCTGAGTGCAGAGCCACAGGCCACGTACAGCCATAGAAATGAGCTCATGTAAAGCCATGGATATCAATGGTATACCTCTCTGATACTAGCTGCACATAAGTCAAGACAGTGAGGAGTTGCACGGACTCAGACAGCCAATGCCACCACCCTCACAGACCAGGTACTGGATCCTGAGTGCAGAGCTGTAGCCCAACTAAAGCCATTCACATCAATGGTAGCTTTTGCTGATAACAGCTGCACACAAGTGAGGACACTGAGGAGATGCATGGTTGAGCCAGACAATGCCACCACCCCCCAACGGACCAGGTATTGGATCCTGAGTGCAGAGCCGTAGCCCAACTAAAGCCATTGACATCAATGGTAGCTTTTGCTGATAACAGCTGCACACAAGTGAGGACACTGAGGAGATGCATGGTTGAGCCAGACAATGCCACCACCCCCCAACAGACCAGGTATTGGATCCTGAGTGCAGAGCCACAGCCCAAGTAAAGCCATGGACATGAGCTCATGTAAAGCCATGTACATCAATGGTATACCTCTCTGATACTAGCTGCACATAAGTCAAGACAGTGAGGAGTTGCACGGACTCAGACAGCCAATGCCCCCACCCCCAACAGACCAGGTATTGGATCCTGAGTGCAGAGCCACAGCCCAAGTAAAGCCACAGACATGAGCTCATGTAAAGCCATGGATATCAATGGTATACCTCTCTGATACTAGCTGCACATAAGTCAAGACAGTGAGGAGTTGCACGGACTCAGACAGCCAATCCACCACCCCTCACAGACCAGGTATTGGATCCTGAGTGCAGAGCCACAGCCCAAGTAAAGCCATAGACATGAGCTCATGTAAAGCCATGGATATCAATGGTATACCTCTCTGATACTAACTGCACATAAGTTAAGACAGTGAGGAGTTGCACGGACTCAGACAGCCAATCCACCACCCCTCACAGACCAGGTATTGGATCCTGAGTGCAGAGCCAAGGCCCAAGTAAAGTCATAGACATGAGCTCATGTAAAGCCATGGATATCAGTGGTATACCTCTCTGATACTAGCTGCACATAAGTCAAGACAGTGAGGAGTTGCACGGACTCAGACAGCCAATGCCACCACCCCTCACAGACCAGGTACTGGATACTGAGTGCAGAGCCACAGCCCAAGTAAAGCCATATACATGAGTGGTATATATCCCTGATAAGAACTGCATACAAGTTAGGACACTGAGGAGTTGTATGGCTGAGCCAGGCAATCCCCCGCAAACTATGTATCGGATCCTGAGTGCAGAGTCACAGCTCAAGTAAAGTCATGGACATCAGCAGCATACCTCCCTGATACCAGCTGCACACTAGTTAGGATGCTGAGGATGTGCGCAGTCTCAGCCAGGCAATGCCCTCACCCCCCCAACAGACCAGGTGTTGGATCCTGAGTTCAGAGCCATAGCCCACCTAAAGACATGGACATCAATGGTACACCTTGCTGATAACATCTGCACACAGGTTAGGACACTGAGCAGTTGCATGGGCTCAGGCAGGCAATGCCCCCCGTACCAAGTATTGCATCCTGAGTACAGAGCCACAGGCCAAGTATAGCCATAGACATCAATGATATAGCTGCCTGATACCAGCTGCAGATAAGTTAGGACACTAACGAGCTACAGGATGCTGAGTGGAGAGGCACACAAGTAAAGGCGTAAACATTGATGGAATATTCCCTTGATTCCACCTGACCAGAAGTAAGGACAGTGAGTACTTGATGCCGTCAGCCACACAGTGCTACATCCACACAACATTAGGCTGGCAATGTTGAATGCAGAGCCACATCCCAAGTAAAGGCATAAACATTTATGTTATAGATCACTGATACCAGCTTACCACAAGTTAGGACACTGAGTACATGCATACCATCAGCCAGTCAGTCCGCACCCCCCAAGATCAAGTACAGGATCCTGAGTGCAGAGCCATAGTACAAGTAAAGGCCTAAACATTAATTTATATCCCCTGATACCAGCTAAACAGAAGTTAGGACACTGAGTGCTTGCATGGCTTGAGTCAGACAGTGCCCCAACCCACAAGATAATGTGCAGGATACTGACTGCAGAGCCACATCCCAAGGAAAGGCAAAACATTAATACTGTATCCCTCTGTACCACATGAATTGAAGTTAGGACACTCAGTACTTGCACAGCCTGAGCACCCCCAAGATCAGGTACAGGATCCTGGCGCAGAGCTCGTCAATGCCATAAATATTAATGTTACACCTCCCTGATACCAGGTGAACACAAGTTAGGTCATTGAGGAGCTGCACGGCCTCAGCCTGGCAATGTCCCCACTCCCCTAGAGCAGATATCGGAGCCTGACCGGAGAGGAATATGCCAAGTACAGACATGAACACTGATGTTATATCCACCTGAAAACAGGTGAAAGAAGTTAGGATACTGAGTACGTTAGTTGCATGCCCTCAGCCAGAGAGTGCCCCACCCCACAACATTAGGTATAGGATGCTGACTGAAGAGGCACATCACAAGTAAAGGCACAAACATTGATGGACTATCCTCGTGATAGCAGCAGATTAGAAGTTAGTACACTGACTACTTGCATGCCTCAGCCAGACAGTACCCCCCAAGATCACATACAGGATTCTGAGTGTAGATCGACATCCCAAGTAAAGGCATAAACATTGATGTAATATCCCCCTGATAGCAGGTGAACAGTAGTTTGGACACCGAGTACTTGCATGTTGTCAGCCACAGTGCTGCACCCACCAAGATAAGGTACAGGATAGCAGGTTTGATCTGCAGTCCATAGGCATAGACCAACTACAGCCATAAACATTAACATTATATGTCTGTGATACTGGCTATTTACAATTTACAACAGTTAAGAGTCGTATGGCATCAGACAGACAGTGCCCTCCTCCCTCCCCCATAGCACGTTTGATCCACAGTCCATAGGCATAGACCAACTACAGCCATAAACATTAACATTATATGTCTGTGATACTGGCTGTACACAACTTGCAACAGTTAAGAGTTGTATGGCATCAGACAGGCAATGCCCTCCTCCCTTCCCCCATAGCAGGTTTGATCCACAGTCCATAGGCATAGACCAGCTACAGCCATAAATATTAATATTATATGTACCTGGCAACAGCTGCACACAAGTTAGAATACTGAGGAGGTGAATGTTCTTAGCAGGTACTTTATACAGCCTCCAACAGCAAATATTGTATACTGACTTCACAGCCAGAGTACAATGCAAGATACAGTCATTCACATTATAGCTGTATGGTAACAGTTGCAGACAATGCAGGACACTAAACAGCTGAATGACAGCATGTAGGCAATGTTTTATTTTAAACTGTTATAACTTCTTGCCACAGCATGACAGATACTTTCTACTACAATAGTTAGAGCTCAGAAAAAGCTTTGTGCTATTTTTGTGCAATTATCAGATTTAATAATTTTGTACAAAATGGTAGGTACTTACAATCAACAAGGTCCTGCAGTGTGGTCTAAGATGGCTGCTATGTCCTTCTCCAAAATTCAGTGCTTCTGATTCGCCGCTTGAGATCACCAGATAAATGTGTTCTGCTATTGGCCTTTGTGTCTGTTAATCAAATGCAACACTGTTTCTCATTGGCTTTCCTTTATTTGTGGTGTTTTATCAACATGCATATTCAACACTTTCATGTATTCAACACTACTTTGTAAAGTACTATTCGACACTTTCACATATTCGACATTGCTTTTGAAAGTGTTATTCAACACTTTGGTGCATTGACAGTACTTTGCAAGAATGTTGTCAGTTAAACTGTAGTTTTAAAAAAATAAATGTTTAAAAAAAATTTATTACGTGACTTTCTGATGTCACAATTACAACTTATAGTTTCAGTTGGCATTACTCTTTTCATTCATATTTGTGTTTCTATTGCCATTTCCATTTCACTGTCATTGTTACAGTTAGCATTTACATTTCTATTATGATTCAATAATTGTTTGCGTTGCTCACACTTTGCTGTTATTTCGTTTTGTGGTTATGCTGCTGTTTGTATCACAGTTTCTGTTTGTACTACCATTACCGTTACTAATTGTGTTTATGTTTGACTTTCTATTTGTTACTGTTTCTGTTTATGTAAGCTTTACTGTTTGTGTTTCTGCTTGTGTATATATAACTGTTTCCAGTTCTGTTAACATCTTTGTTAGTGTTACTATTACCTTTTCACTTTGTATTGTCGTGAGTCATAATCTTACAGTTACTCTTATTATTTGTGTTTATGTTTCTGCTTGACTTTTTTACCATTTATATAACTGTTTGTCTTTGTGTCACTGTTACCGTTACCAATTCCAATAGCGATTGCATTTGCATAATCATGTGTGTTTGCAGTTTTCTTGGTCTTACTTTTATTGTTACCATTAATGGTTCACTTTTTTTACGACTCTTACAGTTATTTGTATCATTTGTGTTTACTTAACGCTTGTATGTACATTAATGTTTTGTTACTGTTTCTCTTTATGTTACTGTAGATGTTGCTCTTTCTGTTTGTCTTTGGATAAAAATTATTTTATTGTTTCCATTACTGTTTCTGTTTGCATTTATGTATTTATATTATCATTCCTGTTTCTGTTTTATGTTTCCATTACTGTGTTTATGCTAACTTACGATTCTTAGTGGGTTTTGTGTTTGCATTTGTGTTACCTGTAACTGCTTGTGTTTCATATAACTATTTAAGATGCAACTGTGTCTTGGTGGCATAGCATTACATATTCTTTGTAGTTATTATGCTGTTTCAATTGTGAAACGTGCTCAAGTATTAAGTTCTCTGTCAAGAGCTTTTCTACTGCTACAGATACTGTGTTGTGGCACTTTTTTCTATATGTTTTATTTATGTTCTATAACAGATATACAGTGTATTACTATGCAATGATAATTATTACTCAACACTGAGTGCCTCTTTTTTCTCTGTTTTTTATACAGGTGTCTGAGTCTAACATTATATTTTACAAGACTGCAATCATCGTTTGATAAAAGTTGAGCACTTTATTAATATGTTTGTCATTACTGATCAGAAGGACAGACATACACTGTTTGAGACTACAGACTTTTGTGAGATCCATCCACATACTGGACTTAAGGGCCATTCACTAGCATGCTTAGATAGTGGTGTTTGTGACAGCATCTTTCACCACATGTGCATGCTAGCGGTACATCATTCTGCTATGTGTAACTTTATAGGGTGTATGATGTGTGATGAGTTGTTGCTCAGTACAGTCATCTTAATGAGTTGTTGCAGTTTGGTAACATGCGTGGTGCCATGGCATTTATGGAAGATATACAACATGACAGGACTGCCACTTATACTGTTCTTGATCAGGTATCAAGTGTTATTGGCAATTCATTCTCTGTCTTGAAAATGGACATTCTGAAAGTGTTTGGGAAATCCAAAGCCAAATCTGAGTTGGCAAAGACAAAGAAATTTGACTCTGTATGTGTGTCATGTGATAGGCTGTGTTATGAGAAACAGAGTTAGTCTGGAAACCTTGTCATCGTACAATGACATGTGGCTTAGACTCTTGGCATATCTGCTATTAAAGAGTGACTTTCAGTTGCAGTCAATCATTGTGATGTGGAAACACTGTTTTTGCAAGGTGAAAAATAACAGTCTGCAACCAAGGTCAGTGTTCAACAACATGGAGGCAGATGTTACACCTGCTGAGATTACACAATGACTATGTTTGAACAGATTCTTATTCAGACTATTAAACCATTTCAAACTATTCAATGCTTGAATACTAGGACACGGAACATTCCACAAAAAAAGCTCATCAAGTTTCTTAAGGGTTCCATTATGTGTCTTCTACTTCCTTTGCAGGAGAATGTGGAGGCAATCTCCAGTGAGAACAGTTTGGTGATTCTTGTGAATGGTGTTCCAATGAAGTCAAAGGTCATCTGGCAGGATGTTGTCAATGTACAGAAGGTGAAGCAGGCTCTCACTTACTTGAAGAGCAGCAATCCCTTCTATGTAGACCTTGACATTGATCTCATGAGTAGTGTGTCTGCTCATTACAGTGTGCTGGAGACCAGTAAACCAATGATTGAGAAGGTTAATGTACAAACAACTGACAATGTGTATGAACAATATATCCACTACATGGCACAGATCCAGTTGGGGATAACACTGATCTGTATCAGATGGAACAGGTGGAAGGTGCCCCAATGCACAAACAGCTGACAATGTGTATGAACAATACACAATACATCCTCCACATGGCAGAGATCCAGTTGGGGATAACACTGATCTGTATCAGATGAAACAGGTGGAAGGCAACCCTGTTCACACCAGGGAAGTAACTTTGGAAGTGTGCTGCTTTCAGATTTATTTCCAAAAGGGTCAGATGGATGTTTAGATGATAGAGAAGTACATGTACAAGGTGCTGAATACCGTACCAGTCGAGTGCTCAGTAAGGATGCCAAATTCAGACACAACATACAGTACTTGCTTCACCTACTATGGGAGAGTGAGCTTAGCATACTCTCTGCATCAATTGCACATACTATACGGCTCATGACATCACTTGATGGAATCACTCCTGTACAGTTTTTGCAGAAACTAAAAGAAAAGGATGAAACTGTACAGGCCAATTTGTCATCCATACTGTCAAGTCTATGTGGCACCGAGGAATACTGGTATTGCAGACACTCTGAGGTGATGACCATGCTGTGCGAGTATGGTGCAGCAACATGGTTTGTGACACTCAGCTGTGCTGAATGTAAATGGGATGAGTTGACTAAACTCTTGAAGTGGGCAACTTTTGATGCTGAGGGCGTTTCATCAATGACTCTCGGAGAGATGTGCTCACTTGATCTAGTGTTTGTGAGCAGGCATTTCTAAAGTGATTCCATGATATTCTGACGTTCATTTTGTCTAAGGACAATCCGCCTCTTGGTATTGTTGAACACTGCTTCTGGAGAACGGAGTATCAGGCATGAGGTGCTCCTCATATTCATATGCTACTATGGATCAAGGATGCCCTGCACATAAGAGAACATGAAGCAGCAGAAGTGCAAGCGTTCATAAAGCATTACATTACTTGCCACATACTGGACAAGTATGACAGTCCTACACTGTGGAAGTTGGTTCAAAAGTTCCAGTGACATATCTGTGCCAAATACTGCCGTCGTTCAGTGAAAAATAAATCTGATTGGTACACGAGCTGTCACTTGGATTTCCTAGCGTGTGTGTAAGAATAGTCGCATGAATGAACTCTTTTCAGCAATGCAACATCACTTAAAGGCAAGAGGGTATATGAGTTACCCAGAGAGAAGAAGGAGGTGTACATCAATGATTGCAACCTCACACTTCTTCTGATGTGGCAAGCTAACATAGATGTTCAGTTTGTAGCTGACAACTCATTGGCTCTGGTTTGGTACATCACTTCATACATCACTAAACATGAACAGACTAGCTTTCAAGATCTTTGGGAAGATATTGCCAGTTCAAGCAAGTCACTGACATCTCAGTTGGGGTCACTTGGTTTTGAAGACCCTGTCACACAGAGAATGTGGTGCATATGAGGCCAGTGATCGACTGATCGGTACACATTTCTACGGCAAATCTAATGCTGTGTGCCTTCTCAGTGCTAACTACAAAGAGAGGTGCAAACATGTATTAATGCCTCAATACCTGAGATTGATGAACTGGCCCTAAACAGACCTTCCTCTAAGCAGATATTGAAGAATAATCTGATTGACACATACTACCCCAGAAGACACAGTGACATTGAGGTAGCTAAGTGGTACAACTTCAAGTCTGATGTCTCACCTGATTGTACACAAAACATTTACAAGGTCACAGGAGTGTATGGCTGTTTTGTTAAGAGAGGTAAGCCTTGGCTCAATGACCATTGCAAGTTACATCTAGACACATCGGAGGCAGAGAGCATTATTACTTTGCTCTGCTGTTCTTATTCAAACCCTGGAGACATTCAAAACTGAATACTCTGAGACATACATACAGAGACTAGATGCTGAGAAGGAACAAGTTGAAAATGTACAGAAACAACTTGGGAGGATACTCTAGTTAGTTCACAGGATAACCTTGATCCAGGAGGACAAGGTACACTTGGAGTGCCTCTGCCTCTCAATGCCACAGAAGTACTCATGTTGGAAGTGGAAAGTGCTGTGGAGCATGGCACACACTGCACTGTTGATCCAGTGGAATTGAGAGAGAGACTCAATGAGCAGCAATGTGTGGTTCACTCTGCAGTCACAGATGATGTTCAACATGATATACTACATGAATGAAGAAATGTAAGTGTCATGAGCACAAGCCACTACTAATATTTATTAGCGGCTCAGGAGATACAGGTAAGAGTTTCCTTACAGAGGCTGTTGTGGCTGAAATATGGACAATGACAGACTCACCAATGTCTGTTGCTGTTACTGCTCCCACTGGGCTGGCTGCATACAACATTGGTGGAGTAACCCTACACTATCTGTTCATGCTGCCAGTGGAGCATGGAAAAACAGGAGAGTATCGTGAGCTGTCATTTGAGGTTGCATCTCAGCTTTGTTCTATGTTTACTAAAATGAAACTACTGATCCTTGATGAGGTCAGCATGGTATCTAATGTGATGCTTGCCTGTATACACCTTCATCTACAGAAGATTTTGGCCACTGACTATGGAGATGCATTTGGTGGTAAAAACATCATTATATTTGAAGACCTTTTACAACTTGTACCAGTTAATGCAGAGCAACTCTGTAAAGCAGGCAAAGACGACACTGGGCTGCATTGGAGGTTATAACCTGTGGGAGTTATTCACATATATTGAGTTGTATGAGTACATGGGGCAGAGTGGTGATCTAGCTTACAAGGCACTGCTGGATCAAGCTCGTACAGGTACATTGTCACCAACACATCTTTTGATGCCGAACAGCCAAAGAATCACTACAGATACTATATCCATACATGCAGCATGTGATGTTTTCAGTGATGTCTGCTCCAACAACACACCAACTGTCTGTCTTGTGCCATGACTTAAGAAATGTGCTGAATTCAACAGTGTTATGTTGCAGAGAGAGAATCAAGAAATGGTCACACTGCATGCTGTTGATACAATTGACGGTGTTATTTTAAGTTGTAAGCTGGTAGCAAAGATGACTGAGCGCCTGTCTGAAGTTAAGTCAGATGTATCACGTACAGCTGGATTAGAAGCTGTTCTTAACATCTGTAACAATGCACGTGTCATGCTATGTCAAAATCTGGATGTTAAACTTGGCATGGTAAATGGTGCAATGGGTCACCTCATAGACTTTCAATACAATGTTCAGAAGATGATTATTGAGGCGCTTATTGTTCCGTTTGACAACATGCAACAGTCTGTGGAGATAGATCTGACCTGTGTTAAGTTCAGGTCTTCAAGGATATATATATCAACAGTTTCCTATATGTAGTTGCATATGCTGTTTTCATACACAAGTCACAGAGCTTGAGTTTGGATTCAGCAATGGTGGACATAGGCAGTGACATTTTTAAGGATGGCATGACCCATGTCACACTTTCATGTATTCGTAGTCTGTCTGGGTTGCACATTATTAGGAGATTTCAACTGCACTTTTTCTTGTTTAGGAAATTAGGACTGTGTGTGGTGTTTAGCCACATTTTGGGGGTATCTTGCAGAATGTGTCTGCTTGCTCCTCCAGTCCTGTGCTATTTGGCCTCCTTTCTCCATGCCCTCCGCCCATTCTCTTCCCCCCCACTTCCTGCTTTTACATACCAGCGCTGTCGGGCACTGGGAATTGCTCAGAGGGTGAAGGAGCGGGGGTGGGTTGGAGGGCGCGGACATTGGAGCTTGAATGAGCGGGTTTCTCCCATGGGGTGGTTAAGACCAGAAGACGCCCTGGGGTGAAATCGAGCCTGGAACATGGTAATCCATGTCTCGTCCCCATACCCAAGGGCACCTTCTATTTGGGTGGGCAAGTAGTCGGGATGGCCCACGAGCATCGTCAAATCCAGGCATTGTCATGCAATGCCAGATCCATTAAGAACAAGACTGCATTGATTGCGGATTTTGTTGGAACAGTGGATCTGACTAGCATCACTGAGACCTGGTTAGATGGTAATGCTGCCCCAATTCTGGAGGCAGCTGTTCCTCAGGTGCTCAGTGATACATCTGCCTGAGGTTGGATCTGCAGGGATGGGGGGTAGCAGTCTGTTTTAAGACAGAATTGGGCCTCACTGGTGTACCAGTTGAGGAGGCTGAATCATTTCAGTGCACTGTGGTAACTGGTGTGGGGTACCGGATAGCTCTCATTTACTGTCCACCAGGGGATGAGAAGCTGTTCCTGCAGGAAGTAGCAGACTTTGCCGCTGACATGGCATTGGAGTCACCCAGACTGATGGTTCTGGGTGACTTCAATGCCTGGGTCGATGATGAATCTTCGCATTTTGAACAACACTTCCTCCAGTTGATGACATCACTGGGCTTCACACAGGTTGTTTCCTCAGCTACACATAACGGTGGTCACTCTCTTGATTTGGTCTTCCTCCTGGGGATCGAGGCCCCTGATTTGGTGGTAGAACCGGTTGGTTGGTCTGATCACTACATTGTGAGGTTCAAGTTCTCTACTCCCCTGAGTAGGCCTGCCCCTGTGGAGCTGGTCAGTTACTGCCCTTTGTGGGATGTGATCCCTGAAGACCTGGTGAAGGTGACTGACCTCTCGGTGTTCTGTGAGACCAGCACCATCCAGAGCACTTAATGGTGGCCTACAACAAGGCTATTACTTCAGCTGTTGATCAGATGGCTCCAGTCCGTGTTCGTCCCCTTCCACTTCGCCCTTGGACCCTATGGTTTGATGGGTCACTGAGGGAGATGCGGAAGTTGGGACGTAGGTTAGAACATCGCAGACCTAAATCCACCTTGGATACCGACCATCTTATTTTGTTAGAGCATTATCAACTCTATCAATCAGCGATCTCCCATAGGAAGGCAGAATTCCTGTTCAGGGAAATTGCTGTTGCTGGGAACCGACCAGCTCAACTCTTCCCGAACTGTGGACAGGCTGTACAACCCAGCCTGTCTGCAGCTCCTTCGAGTTTTATCACAATCTGAGTGTGATGAGCTTGCTCGATTCTTCGTGAATAAGGTGGCAGACATCAGGCAGGAGTTTCGTCCATCTTGTTCTATGGGAGATATGGTTGGTCAGTGCTCGGTCACCATGCCTGGCATTTCCTGGAGTACCTTTGACCTACCGGATTTCGTTGACATTATGAGGACTGTCCATGGGATACACCCCTCATGCTGTAGTTTAGACCCGGGCCCTACTTCCCTAATTTTGGGTTGAAGTGATGTTATAGGCCCAGTCTTAGTTCAGATTGTCCAGTGCTCCCTGGAATCGGGCGAGTTTCCTAGCTCCCTGAAGGAGGCGATGGTGACACCTCTTCTGAAGAAAGCTTATTTGTACCCGGAGTCTCTGGCGAACTACAGGCCTATCTCGAACCTTCCTTTTGCAGGAAAGGTTATCAAGAAAGTGGTGGCAATTCAACTGGAGAACCATCTATCCATCCATAATTTACATGAACCTCTCCAGTCGGGTTTCCATAAGAGGCATAGTACTGAGACGGCTCTGGTTCGGGTGCTCAATGATCTCCTGATGGCGAGAGATCGGAGGAACCGTTCTATCTTGGTAATCCTCCATCTCTCTTCAGCTTTTGACACTGTCGACCATGGGGTTCTGCTTGAGCACCTGAGGTTCATCTGTGGGCTGATGGGTACAGCCCTCAGATGGTTTTCATCTTCCTCACCGGTCGAACTCAGAGAGTTGTCTCAGGAATATTTTCTTCTGAGTCTTTCTCTCTGCCTTGTGGGGTACCTCAGGGCTCAGTGCTGTCCCCATGTTGTTTGCAGTGTATAGGCTGCCCTGGAGACATTTAAGACAGTATGGGCTGAGGTTTCACTGCTATGCTGATACCCAGCTCTACCTGTCTTCGCTCCCGACTCAGGTGTGTGCTCTCTCAGTATTTAACAGCTGCCTCGTGGAAATCCAAGATTGGATGAGTTCCAGTGGGTTAAAGTTGAACGTGAGAAAGACTGAAGTTTTGGTGGTGGACCCTGGTCACAGGATAGAGGGGCTGGGGTCTGATTTGCCATCTGGTTTATTTCTGGGGGGCGAGCAGATCCTTACCTCTGAACGGGTGCGTGACCTGGGAGTGATACTTGACAATAGTCTAACCCTCCGCCATCAAGTGTCTGCAATAGTCAAATTAGCCTTTTACTGTTTTAGGAATATTGCCAGGATCAAGCACCTTGTTCCATCCAGTGACTTGCCTGTCTTGATCCATGCCTTCGTGACCTCGCACCGTGACTACTGTAATTCCCTGTACCTAGGGCTTCCTGGGGTTGATATCCTCCGCTTGCAGCTAGTGCAGAATGCGGCTGCACGTTTATTGACTGGGGCTTCAAGGAGATCTCATATAACCCCAGTGCTGTGCGATTTGCACTGGCTGCCAGTTCAGTGGCGGATCATCTTTAAGGTAAGTTTGTTAACCTACAAGGCCCTACACAGACTGGGTCCGGACTACTTGAAAGAACTTCTGATTCCTTACACCACTATGTGTCAACTCCGCTCGGCTGATGAGGGGTTGCTGGAGATTCCGAGGATTAGACTGAAGTCATCTGGGGCACGGGCTTTTATGTTCGCTGCCCCATCCCTCTGGAATTCTCTACCTCGTCAGCTACGGGAGTGCAGGACTGTGGAGAGTTTTAAGCGGGCAATGAAGACCTTTCTATGGGAAAAAGCATTTCCTGATTTTCTCTGATTTTATGCCTATTTATTGTTTAACTGTGTGTGTTGTATTTGTGAAGTGCTTTGATATTCTGAAAGGTGCTATATGAGATAAAATTATTATTATCACATTAGCACCACAGAATATACGTGCTGACAAGCGGTGTATTGGTGAGTACAACAAATTACGTACTCTATACCAGCCACAGATGCCTCTCATACCACTACCTATGTACATAGTTGGATCAAATGCCACAGTCAGAGCTTCAGCTGGCAAGAAGAGGAAACAATCAACCACTACTGAATTAACTAGGTCACAATGTCAAATACAGATGCAACATCACCTGCTTGTAAGAAGTCACTTGGTATTGCTGTTGTCCCAATGTTTGATAACACTACTGGAGTTAACTGCTATGCTAATTCAGCTATGCAAGCATTTCTCCACATGCCACACTTTGTGCAGGCTATATCAGCTTGTGAAGAAACTGCCTTATCAAAGGCATTGAAACAAGTTGTGAATGTCACTTCTGAGTAGCTACACGATGCACACTCTTTGACACCTCTCCAGCAGGTATCGTGGACAAAGTACATTTGCAGGTAACATGCAACAGGATGCCACTGAGTTTATGACGGCCATTATAAACACTTTGGATGAAGAGGGCATTCCAATGAGACAGTGTTTTACTGTCTCGTATGTTAACAGATATGAATGTGTGCCATGTGGCCATTCGCAGAGAGAAACCACTGAAAACATGCTTTGGATTTCTTTGTATGTTCCTCACCGTCAAAGTGTATAGTTCTGAAAGCTGTTTATGAATGCAGAAAGTGGTCACCTTTGTGTTAGGTGTGGAGGTCTTGTACTCAGTCTATATGGCTCAGGACTTCATCTCAATACCTTATGCTTGTCCTGCATAGGTTTGACTCTCATGGGCTCAGAGTTGACACACCTATCACAGATTTTATAGCTGGTAGAGTGACATTTAATCAAACAGTGTTTGACACTCTTGCTGTGATCTACCACCAAGGACAGTCTGTACACTCAGGGCATTACATTACTTTGTTGAGGTACAGAACTGGGTGGGCTGAATGCAATGACTCCATGAATAATTTTAAGCAGAGGTTACCATGCTACTTAAAAATGCTTACATACTGATTTTGAACGACTATGAGAAACTTCATCAGTTAGAAGAGTAGTCACACAACATGTGGCATACATTGCTGTCCTATTTTGTAGCACAGTAACCACTCAGAAACGACTCCTATTCTTTCTTCTATGCATCTACGTGCAACATTACATTCATTATACATCTCATGGTTTACATGCGTATGGTTTTACTAACCTGACATCTAAGGTAGTTATGTGATAAAGTAGATCTAGTTGCAGTAGTCTTCAATTGGCACAGACTGTGTTTACTATCACTAGAGAAACCACACTTAGTTGATTAACAAAGACTTTCTGGTAGCAAAACAGATATGACCATTTGGCTCTCATGTTCTGCCATTGTCTTCTGTTCTGAGCAAATGCCATCTGAACATTACAAGTATTACTTGGCGCACTTACCAACTGTGCATCTGTTGTTATGTGCAATACTCATGCATGTGCGCAAAACAACTGCGTTGTATGTATTATTATATATTTCTACAGCATTTTCATATTGCCAAGGATTTTTCTTAGTAAAATATATCCTTAACTTGTGTGTGACACTTCAGTGGATCATATACTTTCACATTTTTTACACTGTTCTACGCTGAACTACATTTATCAGTGTCACACAGTCATATTGCTATGACTATGTCACATGGTAATTATTATCATTTGTGGCTTTTGCTTCTTGCCCTTTTGCAGTTTCACTTTAAACAATCATATTTAATAGCAACACTGTACTGTTATGTCTCCTTTGTTTTCTAACACTTGTATTGTATATATGTAAATATGCTGTATCATTACATTATGATATATGTCTCTAGTATGAACTTTTTAAGAGTTGTATTTCTTAATCTTAAAATGTATGTATTAAGCAATGCCAAATATGTACCTGTTTAACAGCTGTTTTATTATTTCAAAAAGTTAGTTGTATGCTTTTATTATATTACCTAGATATTTAGTAATATTTTTATATTTAACGGTGACTTTAAGATAAGAATAATTGATTATAATACATACTATACTGGTAAAGGTTTGTTTTCAAGAATAGGTACCAGATCTGCAATACTAGGACACAGTGTGTACCATCTAATGGTATGATATAAAAACTGTTAATTATTACGTTATATGTTGCAGAGTTCTTAGTTATATACTGACTTGGTTATTTTAGTACTGCAGTTCATTAGTGTGTTTGTGATATGTATTGTTTTACATAGTAGCTAGTAGCATATAACAGTTAATGTTATTATTTGTAACAAAGTAGGCTAAATACATTTAAGGCCAGATATTCAAAAATGCGCCAAATGTCAGCCCAAGTCTGGCACAGCGCAAATCCAGTGTGGCATGGCACAATGAGTGCCATATTCAAGGGGTGCACTTGGCAACATGCATTGGCGCAAGATGGCTGAATATGGCACGGAAGCACCAGAGAGCAACCAGACCTCCACCAGAGTGCAACCAGAGATGTGCTGGGGAGCAACCAGACCTGCACCACAGAGCAACCAAAGATGAGCCAGGGTGCAAAGGGGCCAACCCCAGTCAATGGTGGGAGCACAGCAGCAGTGTGAAAATGTGGGGCAGGCAGGGGAACACAACTAAGGACAGTGCCAGGGAGGCACAGTGGCAGGCCACAGATGACCACTAACAGCTGGAAACACACAGGCAACCAGCCCCCCTGAACAAACCGTGGCACAGGACATTGAGAACAGGAGGCACCAATGGCCAACAGAGAACTGCCACAGGAACCACCCGCAGCATGCTGTGCCCCACCATGCAGACCCGCCACAGCCCCACCTGGGCCATGGTGCCTAACACATACCAGACATCCTGGACTGCTGCCCCATGGCCACCCCAAGGCACAGCCACTGACTAAGGGCAGGACACCACCATGCATGACCCACACCTTGACACAGACACCCACCATGCCACTGCAGCATGGCTCCACTCACCAGCTGCAAAGCAGACATGGACACAGGCAGGTAAGCAGAAAAACTGTATTCAAAAGGCAAACTATATATAAAGGCATGGAGTGGGAAAGGGTAGGACAGCAAGGGAAGGGGACAGGGAACAGGGACTTTACAGTGGGATGGGGAAGGGATGGCAGGGGTAAAAGGGAAATGGTGGGGATGCTCTATGGGTGGCCATGGCCTACTGAATCCTGACATCTCCGCTGCCTCCTGTCTTGGAGCACCTTTCTGTGGGTCTGCTGAGCCACCTCCAGTGTGGTGGAAGTGATAAGGATGATCTGCCTCAATAGGCAGCAGTATAGGGGCAGCCGCAACCCCCTCCAGATGCCTATGACAAAGGAATGGACAGGTGATCAGTGAAAGGTCCCTATGAACCATGCCCTCCCACTGTGTGCACTGGGCAAAGGGAACACACACCCCTGGAGTGGTACCTGGCCACCCACAGTTAGAGCCAACACCTGCCAGCATGCCACTACAGTGCAGAGCAGTGGACACTGCTGCTTGATGACCACCTGACAGCGCAGCTGCAGCCAGATGGCACAGGAAACAGCAGCACCACAGCAGCACTGGAGGCAGCCAGGTGCAAACCCATCTCACCAACAGCTGGTATATGTGTGCAATGGCCACCTCACGAGTGGCATGCACCATGCAGCGTGCAACACCACAGCTGACGCGGCACATGGCACAGGTGGCCATGGCCACACCCACTCCCTTGCTGACTACCCAATACTGAGTACAGGAAGAGAACAGTGCCTACCTGCTCACTGCGGTGCTGCTCATCCCTGCCTTGCTGCTGCTTCACCTCCACCTCCTGAACCCACAGCAGCCTGCTGTGGCCCGCCGGGCACCGCTGCTGCCCTGGCATGGTGCAGATTTCCAGGCCCCTAGGAATGGAACAATGACAGGTACACATCAGAGAACAACCACAGTATGTGCCCACCACCCCAACCCCTGTACACTGCGTGTGCCCCAGCCTGACATGTCCCACAAGGCAGTAGCACAGCTGGTGGCCAGCAATGCCACTCAGCAATGCGCATGCTGACAGCACCCCCCTCACAGGGTATATCAGGCAGCCCAGCCAACACCACAGTACAGCAGTAGGGCACACATGCAGCATGTGATGACTCACCTGGCCATGGCACGGCCCCCCTGCAGATGCATGCCTACAGCCATCTCAGTCACTCAGGGCCTGGTGCACCATGTCCCCATACCAGTGGCAGCATTGCTAACTGGTCTGAGGCCCCCCCTGGTGTGCCATGCCAGGTCTGCAGCAATGGTTTGACAGACTTCTGTCCTGGCCTGCTGCAGGAGCACCTGGCCAAACAACCTTGGTGCATGTGACTCCACTAGGGCCACAATGTTGACTAGCTCCAGATTGGACCAGTTGTGAGCATGTTGCGCACCTTGCCATGCCATTATCCCCTCAAAAGGGTCAAAATGGCAGCCAGAGGCGCATGTGTGCACAACATGCGTGGGTTGTGCACCTCGTGTTAGCATGCACCACATCTACAAATTGAGCATTGTTGTGGATGTGCAGAATGGGGGAATGGCCCACCTGGCACGTGCTGGTGTTGTCCCAAGGGGCAAAGGGTCATGACAGGGGTCACCTGGTGCACAGTGCGGTCACAGCACAACAGAGACCATAGCTCACAGTGCGCCATGGCCCCAACTGCACTCTGAGTGCACAGTGTGCAACAGGTGGTGGCACCCCACCCGACACATGCGCACTGCCTGCCAACATACTGCACATGTCTTGGCATTGCACTGGGACGTACACCAGAGCAATTCAATTGAGCAGGGAGAAAGTAAGCAATATTCAGCCACCACATGCTAATGAGATCATCAGCTAATGCATGGCAGACTGGGGACATTAGCATGTCATTACCACTGCGCCATCACTCAATTGCATACGATGCGCTATAAAGGCGCCGCCAAAAACAGCACAAGCCAGGGACTGGTATTGCAACCATCCAAGGTAAGTTGTGCCTGCCATGGGACCAGCCAGCACAGCAGGGTGGATGGGGTGGGCAGCTGCAGTCACTGACACACCTGTCCTAACACAGGTAGCGCCATATCCAAGTGTGAGGAGACTAAGGAACATGGGCCTGCTTGCAAGTGCAGGTCCAACTTTACAAAGGCAGAGGCAGATGCCCTGTTTGAGGCCTACCTCAACAGGGAGCAACTGCTGAGTAGTGTCACAGGCACACCACAAGCCAGAACTGTGGCCTGGATTGATGTGGCAGCATGTCTGAACCAGTAGGGCAGCCACCAGCGGTCTGTGCAAGAGTGCAGGAAGAATGTGGGCACTGATACACACCGCATCAAAGAGAAGGTGGTGGCAAAACAGGTGGCCAGGTCAGCCACTGCAGAGGGCCATGCTGACGTGCCCCAGCTCACAGCACAGGAGGAGCTGGTGGTGGCCACCATGCATGCAGCACCATTGAGGTGTGTCAGGTGGTTGATTCCAGAAGAGGAACCCATCACTGCATGGTACATATGCCATGCCCACAGGACGAGCCACAATGCAGCACCAACACATCTGTCCTCTCTTACAGGACCAGCCACCAGCACACGTGGAAGGGGTGCCAGCAGTGGCCATGGGCGCAGCCCAGCCCTGGAGGAACAGCCATCCACCTCAACAGGTATCCAGGGGCCTGATTGGCTGCAGCACACCACCACCATCCAGCCATATGTCCTGGACTTGGTGTCAGATGAGGCCCAGGCTGTGTTTCAGCAGGATGCCAGCCATGGTGTACTCTGCATGGAGACACAGATTGGGGCGGGGTCTGAGACTGATGACGACATAACCATCATCCTGGACAGCATGAGTGGGGTTGTAGAGGAGACACCCATAACTACTACCAGCACTGGCAGTGCATCCAGTGGCCTGTCAGTCGTGGGGACAGCTGCCCGCCACCACTGCAGGTGCTGCTATGTGCACAGCCAAGGCAGTGCCATGTGGTGGTGCATCCATTAAGGCACTGGCCAGTGTACAGGGGCCAGAGGGGTGGCAGTGGCAGATGGATGGGGACGCTGGGCAGCCGGACGCAGTGTCCACTGCCGGGGTGCCAGACAGGGACCTACCCCATGGAGACCCTGCTGTGCAGTGTCCACCTGAGTGGGGGGCTGCGCAGTGTGGGTTTACACCTCCGGTGGGCCAGCGGGCTGCCCAGGCTCCCCTTGGCACCAACCCATTGTCAGAGCACTCCTGATTGTTGAGGGCCTCCGTGGAGCAACAGCTGCTGTTTGTAGCTTGAGTGTGTGCACTTCATGCAGAGGTGTGCCAGGCAGCCGAAATGCATGAGGAGGGCACTGCACAGGTCCTGGAGGCTATGCAGCACCTGTGGAGGACACAACTCCATCCTAGGATTGCACTGCCACAGGGCATGGCCACAGCCACATACAGCGTAGTGCACTGTCTACTCCATGGGCCTGGCATTGAGCAGCACCTCCCTGTAAACACGGGCTCTGCTGTTGGCATCCCAGGCACACCTGGGGTGGGCCTGTTTGGGTGCCTTTACACCTACGTGGACCCAGTCGACGGTCCTGCAGTACAACCCTGGGGAAGTTACATACCCCTGTGGCAATGAGCAGCCAGTGGCTGTCAATCGACCCCAGCGCAGCTACCCATGTCTGCGGTGGCCATAGTTCCACAAGGCAGACCTGAGGTGTGTGCTGCCCTGGCTGCTGTCTGCTGTCACTGCCCTGTGCGCACAAAGGTGATGTGTGTTGATGCATGTCACAGTTATGGCAACTGTGTGTCACGCTGCATGCTGCCTGTGTGTACACCCCCTGGCTGCTGGCCCATGTGGTGTGGATGTGATGAGAGCAGAACTGCACTGGTTGCACCTGTGCATCAGTGCCCTGCATCTGATCATCACCAAATCCCATTGCCTGGGTGTGTGATTGCATGTGTGTGTGTGTTGCTGTACAGTGCTGCATGCTGTTGCTTGTGGCTGTATGGCACTGCCACCCACACCCCTGCAGCACACCTGTGTGTGTGCATGCCCATTGCCATGCCTGCCCATGCCCGTGAGCCATACCATTGTGTGTGGTCACTGCATAGGTGTTGCTCCACATCTGCATGCACCATAGTGCTCCTGTGCAATTGTGTCTCAGTGCTGGTGTGCCATCCCATGAGCCAGGGATCCCTCCACCCAGGGGCTGCCCACTACCCTCATCATACCCACTGTTGTCCCCTCTTTGGCCTCGAAAGCTATCCCACAGACAATGGCCATGTTGTGCAGTATGCAGCAGGCCAGGAATAGGCCACAGACTTTGAGGGCTATTACTATAGGGCACTGCCAGACCTGTCAATGCAATGGAATCATGCCTTCAGCATCCCAAACACATGCTCAATGATGTTCTGCATGCTGGCATTTGACTCATTGTACCTGTTGTCTGCTGGGGACAATGATGTCAGTAGGGGGTGAGCAGCCAGAGCCTGAGTGGGTAGCCACTGTCACCTCAGTGGACAATTACATCATTAGCCTAGTGTCCTATGTTGCTGTGCCCCTTGCCCATCCGTGGCACCCTCACCAGCATGCCCACCCTGCCCGCCCCATCCCATGCTGTTCCCAGCTCCCCATGGCCGTCCCATACTCACCCACTAGGTGGCTCATGGGGATGTTCCCATGCTCGAACCTGTGGCACAATGCAGAGCTGTGCCAGATGAATGTATCATGTGCACTCCCAGGCTGTGTGGCTCAGACACTGGTTATGTACCCCCGGCATCACACACCACCTGGCAGTTGACACTGGGGTAGCCCTTCCTGTTGATGTATGCTACCCCTCTGGGTCAGGTGGCATGCAGATGCCCACATGGGTGCAGTCAATGGCCCCAAGCACACCAGGCATCTGTGCTACCATGTGGAAGTCCCACATGGTTGTTGCACCTGCCTGTGTGCTGGAGAAATGATATTCTGAGGCAAGTGGCAGCAGGGCACTGAGGAATGTTTGAGGAGGTGTGGCGTGGATGACTGGGTTATGCCTGTGGTATCCCTTGTTGGTCTCTGGGAGGTGCCCATGGCAAACAGGCACATGGCGGCTGCCACCTTCATCTCCATTGACAGGACATGGCTCTGTCTAGTGGGTGCCTGCACCTACTCACTGCACAGCTCACAGAGCTGCCTCAGAATTGCCCAGTTCAGGTGATACCAGCCCACAATCTCCGTATCAGAGCAGTTCTTGAAGGTGGTGCAGGCACGGTACCACCTGTTCCGGGCATACCACCGATGGGCCCTTCCAGCACCGCAATGCTCTTCCTTCTGCTTACTCACACCCCTCATTATGGCCTCCATCTGGAAGACTGTGCTGGCCTGAGCCCCTGCTGTCCTGTCTCCCCCTGGGCAGTCAGCTCCTGTGGTCTGCTTGCCACTGTGGGGCAGTGCCTTTCTCTCTGCCAGCCTCTTCCTGTTGCTTCCTCTGCCCCTGGCTCGCATTTCAGTGCCACCTCTATCCCACACCCCTGTGGCTGCCTGTTCCACTCCCTCAGTAACTCTCTCTCTCTCTCCCTCCCTTGGACCTTCTGGTTCCTCTCTTCACTGTCCGGTTGCTTGCACTGTCTCTCTCTCTCACCCTTGTAGCAAGTGATGTCCCCATGCTTGCACCCTGTATTTATAGGCTCAAGTCTGCTCTGTGCATCTGGACATTGCTCTGCACTTGCGCCATGGGTCGGGGGTTGAATATTGCACTGTGCTGCATATTCATGGGCTCACCCCTTCCCTTGTGCATGCATTCATTAGGGTTGTGCATTGGCACACTGTGACTTGCACTGCGCACTGGCTCCTGCTGAATATTGCTCCTTGGCGCATTTCACAGTTGCACTGGTGCACCTCAGTTGTGCCATGTGCAACTGCTTTGAATATCCACCCTTAGAGAATTGTACACTATTGTAAATCAGACACATGCACAGATAAAAACAGCTTTTATGTTCCTGCAAATATTTTCCAATTGCCTCAATTGGAGGGCAGGGGGATTTTCCACATGCATCTGTATATCTACATTTGTTGACCTATATCTATGTGTAATATATAGTGTATGTATATATATATATATATATATATACACACACACACATACTACACACATTAACTTACGTAAACAATAATAATAAGTTTGGTTGAGATACCAGAATTTGGTATTGGTGTTATTCTTGAAACACTTGGCATCTGTTTTTTGGCCCACCCCAGGAACATTGACACTCTCAGTCACACAGTGACAATAACAGTATTACTGTTACATACATATTAAACAGTGTGCACATTTGTATGTCGACAAATGTTTTTATGTGGTCCTTACTAGTATGATGGCTTGGTTCCCAACTATGTGTCATACTGTTTAATAAAGATAAGTAACATTCATGCAATACTTTATTTTAGAAATATTGTATTGTGAGATTGATTGTGTCATTCAATTTGGCTTTTAATTCAACCTTTTCATAAACTGATTCAGTGTTCATCTGTGTATGTGTTGTACTTAGCACAGTACACATGTTGTTCATCTATATGTTAGATATATTACTGCCCTATAGGATTTCTGCATGAGTATGTCTTTCTGTATAAGGTGTAGCACAGGAAACATTGACACATACATTCATAAAGAGAAGCACATATTATAATTAAGCTATGTATATCTTGTTAGGAATGTGAGGCCCAATGTGCACCATGCTCCCAACACCACATACTATGCAGTATTTACATTAGACAGTCTCAAAAAGACAGGAAAATCATGGCAAAAACTCTGTTTAATGTTAGGTTTAGGGTCTTGTAGTACGTTTAGATAGTTGCATGTTATTTCTGTTTTACCTGCTGCTGGTTATCTGTGATTGGTTGTGTTGCTTTGGTCCCCCACTTGCACATGTGTGTGTGTGTGTGTGTGTGTGTGTGTGTGGTGCTGGGGAATGCAGAGTTAGGGTTTAACCTAACACTGAATTTCCTCACTTTGTTGCTGTGGAACAACCCTAACTGATGCATTAACCATTTTTTGCCTTGATCATAATAATCTCTCTCTCACTCTCTCTCTCTATATATATACTATATATATATATATATACATATATATATATTCAGTACTGTATTCGTTTTTGATGTTTGCTGACAGCACACTTCTCAGAATACACAATCCTCCAGGATGGTTTCCTTTTGCAGATCGTAAGGTGTCACAAGTATTGGTAGCATATTTAGATGTACTTGAAAGTTTTTTGTTTTTTTAGTCCTGTTGCTCATAACACTACTGGGATGATTTGTGTTTCTTTACTCCACATCAATTTGGTTTCTGATAGCATAGCCTGATACTTCATGATTTTGTGAATTGTTTTATTTATTTATTTATTTATTTGAAGAAATCAGAATTTCAACCCTTTGAGTCAGGGACTCATCAAAATGACACATGCAAAGTACATAGAATGTACAGGGTACCATGAGGGAATAGTTTACACATATGTATAAAGTTAGAGTGAACAGCACCTATACTGGCAGCGGACAGAGATAATAAAGGGTTCTATGAGAGATCATTTACATATATGTACACAGTAACAGTGAAAAGCATCCAACATGGGAGTAACACTATATGCAGGTCCTATGTAAAAGGAAACTACTTTACATCTTTGTACATAATTACAAAGAGTCCAGCATGGGCATCACTCTGTGCAGGTCCTATACAATGTGGTAACTAAAATATCATAGAGCAAACAAAACAAGAAACTACAGTGTCAAAGCTGTAAAGAACCTAGCAGAACGATGCTAGGAACAGGTGAACTGAGGGGCCTTAGCAGCGACTATGTGCAGTTACAGCTGTGGCTGGAGATAAGGTGTTGTCTGAGGACTGATTTAAAAGGCCTAGTCTTGGTTGAGTGGTGATAACAGTGGAGAGAGCATTGCTCCAGGCTGGCACCTGATAATGGAAGGATCTTTGCACCAGGGAAGTCCTGACCCTAGGTACATGTAATGTGCACTTGAGGGCATTTCAGGTGTGGACAGCCAGGGTGAGGGGGGTGAGAACAGAATTTAGAGCTGTAAGGGCAAGGCCTGCAACAGTTTTCTTGGCTAGGAGACAAGTCTGGTAGCACAACCTCTCCTCAAGGTTGAAAAGGTCAGCAAGGTCATATAAGGTGCATGTGTGGGTGAGTCTGCCAGAGCCTGTAAGTAGATGGCAAGCTTTGTTCAGGGATAGTTTGATTTTGTTGAGTGTGGTGTTAACCTCTGCACCACACACCAGAATACTATGTAACTATGGACAGTACAGATGAGGTGATAGCCAGTCTGAGGGCTGTGGGTGGAAGGCAGTTCTTGTGGTGGTGCAATAAGCCAATATGGGTGTTTATGACTGTGAATGCGGTTGTGAGTGTGGTCATGAAAAGAGAAGGAGGAGTCAAAAGTGACACCCGGGTATTTGTATGTTTTACTTGCTCTAGGGGAAGGAGGGAGCCTGAGAGGATGGTGAGTGGGTGTCCCTGTGTTTTGTTTTGGGAGTGTGAGAAAAGTATGTGCTTCACCTTTTATGTTAATTACAAGTTGTCAATCCAGAAACCAGGATTCTCCTGATTAAAAGTGCTGAAGTGCACTTTGAACGACAGAGGGGCTCATGGATGTGAAAAGAATGGCATCATCCACATAGAGCATTTTTTCATTACAGGAGCTAGGAGCAAATTGAGATACAAACTGAAGAACAGAAGTCCAAAATCAAGCCTTGTGGAACACCAGCTAACTTGTCACATGCTGGAGAGGGTATTGTTGAATTTTACACACTGTGACTGGGTAGTGACGAGTTGGAGAACCAGGACACAGGACACCCTATGCAAAACCTAGCTGGGACAGAGTGGATATGAGGAGGGTGGCATATGGCACAGAAGGCTTTCGAAAATCAATGTAAACTGCCCCATGAGGTATCCTTTATCTAGGGCAGTGTGTAAGAAATTGGAGAGCTCAATATGGGCGATAGTAGTGCTATGCACCCTACGGAACCCATGTTGTTCAGCACAGAGGAGCTTGTGCTTATCAATGTATTCAGTGACTTGATCAGTCACAATCTTCTCCAAGGCTTTTGAGGGGTGGAGCCAGTATCAAGATTGGCCTGTAGATCCCAGGGGTGGTGCATCCCCCATTTGTGAATAGGGGTAACCACCGTGGTCTTCCAGGAATGGGGAAATTGGCCAAGGCAGAGTGAGCAGGTGAGAAGGCTAGTAAGGGGTGTAAAGACAGAGTCAAACACTTAAGTGAAGCAGTTTTGGATTCAGTGTGCCGTTACTAAACCCAGTTCCACTGATAGCTTTTAGTAGGTAAGGTTTGGCCTCCGATGGTGTGAGGGCCCTGAAATGGAAGGGGAGCAGTGGAGGAGGAGGCAGCAGGAACAGGGTCAAAGAAGTTGGTGGGGAGGACTGAACTGAGGTCCAAGAATGCTTGAGCAAACCACTGACATCTAACTGTGCTGGGGGCGGCAACTGGGATTTTCCATTCAGCTTCTTTATATTATCCAGGAACATCTGGGCAGATCCCAAGGAGGCGGCTAGAAGGGATCTGTAGTAATCTGATTTTGCCTTGCAGATGGACCAGGTGCATTAATTACATGCTGCACTATAGGCTTGCCTATCGGATGGCTTATCAGATTCAATCACACTGTGCCAGAGATTATCTCTGTTCTGCAGCTGATTGATTAGCACTGGGGTAATCCATGGGGAGTTATACTCCTTGATAGATTTGGTGAGGGAGGCAAAAATGTCACATGCCGTGTTGAAAGATTGTATGAAATAACTGAAGGCAGAGTCTACCTCTGGGGCTTGGAAAATTGGGGACCAGTCACAGTTGGCAAGGTGCTCTCTAAATTGTGCCAACTTGCCATGGTGTATGCACCATTGTAGGACAGGTTTTTGGTGCAGTTTTTTTCCAACTGACAGGACCAGAGAAAGGTGATCAGGGAGTGGTCACTGAGGGCATCGGGCAACATGATGGTGCTGTTGATTTTGTGTAGTCTGTTTGAGAGGACAATATCCAGCAGAGTGGCAGTGCCTTTGGTAGGATGGTACCGGGAGATAGCAGATACCAGCTGTGTGAGGTCAAGGGCCATAACAGCATCCTTGGCTTGGGAGGCCATGCTGGAGAGCCAGTTGATGTTGAGATCACCCACCATGATTTGTTCCAGCTTACTGGGTAGACTGTTGAGGTGCTCAAATAGTGACTGAAATGCGGAACACTGTTGTTGTGGAGGAATATAGGCAGCTGTGAATATTAATGGGGCTCTGGGGGTGCCAGTTGTGTTTTTTTAGGGAGATTGCCTGGGCACCATGCTCCAGCTTTGCTGGTGGCAGGGCAAGTCCTTCCAGTGTGTCTCAAAGGTAAATCACGCAACCCCCTCCACATTTCCTAACTCTCTTCCTGAAATAGTGTGTAATCCCGTATGGCTATAAACTGATCAGGGGTTTTGTCTGAAAGCCATGTCTCCACAAGTGCTAGGATGTCTGGTGGTTGTTGGGCAACCCAACCCTAGAGTTCTGCAATTTTAAATAGAATACTGCACATATTCAATGAAGCTGTGTGTAGGCCTATAGATGAGATGTGGTGGTTTGGGCTGGCTGCAGTGGGGCCTAGGTTGGGGTGGATGTTGCCCAACAGTAGTAGAAGGGAAATGAGCCTGATAATGGCTATGTGTTTTTTGCATCAGTTGGATGGGATGATGGCTGTGCCTTGCTCTTGGAGGACTATGGGGGAGATGAGGGACCAAAGGTCTGGGATGGCCAGGTAGATGGAGGGCCATGGGAGATCAGGGAGGGGTGGGAAGCAATCAGGTGGGCTGGGGGTGCATAGGAGAGTGCCAGCCACTGAGTATGAGCTGGGGAGTGGTACTGTAGGGAGTGAAAGCGGGTGTATAGGCAAGGGTGTGATGCCCTCCAATGGGTGGTCACGCTGAGTGTCATTAGTATGAGGAGCACCTGTCTGATAGGCACCTACTGCACTGTAGCGTCGGTCATGAACTGAGGTATAAGGGGTCCCTAGTGACAAACTGTGATGTGGCAACCACTTTGGAGCAGTAGCAGTGACATGGACTCTAGTGCAGTGGGTGCAAGTCTCAGGCCCAAGGTCCGGAAGCTTGGTGGGAGCCAGGGAAAGAGGGTGAGCAGCGTGGGAATGTACTTTCAAAGTATGTGGTGAAGAGGGTTAGTGTAAGGGTCAGCAGTGACTCCTAGGGGGCACTGGGATATGGGCTTGTAGAATGTGGGGGAGGAGAGTGGAGGAGTGGTAGAGATAGTCAGCTCTACAGTAGGCTAGGGAGGCAAGATGTTGTGCAAGTTGGCTCAGTACTGCCACATGGTGGCTGGAAAGTATAGCTTGCAAATGGGAATATGGGGAGATACAAAATGAAGGGACAGGCAGTCATGTGAGTAGGGTGGTCCTTAAATTAAGAGCCAGCCTTGGGTGAGATTGTGGCTGGGGCAGTCAACACACAGTGCCAATGGGCCAACACCCTTAAGAATCAAGCTGAGCCTGGAGGGGGCCCTCTATTTACCTTAAGGCACCCCATGGTCCTATCCATGTACTACGGGTGCTTGCTGAAACTGAGTGGGGCAAGGGAGGTCCCAAGGCATAAAATAGGGAACAAACACAAGAAAATCATTAGTATTCGGCAGGAGGGATTGGGGGTCTAGTGCACATGTGCAGACTGAGGGGGGATGCTACTGTGCACGCGCGGGTTGCTAGGTACTGGCAGATGGAAGAAAGACCCTGAACAGAGTGCCAGACTGCAGGAGAATCCAGAAATAATATATGGCCACAAGAAATAAATTACACTTCTAAGCAATATTGCCCTGAAAATACACACTAACAGCAGAATAAAGACACTGCAAATCAAGTAATACAGTTAGCGACTCCTGACAGTGATGAAAGCAGGCTAAGAGGCAGAGATTCCAACAGGGAACTAGTGCAGTCCAGGCAGGAAAAACAGGCTCCTCAGACAAATGCACAATAATGCTGGTGTTGGTGTCCACATCTGAGTTTGTCTGAGTCTGTCTGTTGCAGTAGGAGGGCAGAAAAAAGAACACCCTTAAGGAACAAGCTGAGCCTAGAGGGGCATCTATTTACCTTAAGGCACCCTAGTCCTATCTGTGTGCTCCAGGCACTTTGTGAAGCTTGGGGGTGGGGAGAGGTCTTGAGGCTTATGGCACCACACAGTCCTAGCTGTGTGCTCTGGGCACTTGTTGAAGCCAAGTGGGGTCTCTGTACACAGGACACTGTAGTCACTATGGGTGGCTATTTTAATCAGCAATGCCATCTTTTTTTTTCTATTACAATGCCAGGTTTTCTAGCTTGCTGTTGGTACTGAGTGATAACATGTAACCATTACTTTTTCATTCTCTATGATTCCAGTGGATAAGTCTTGTTATGTTGTTGTGACTTTCAGTATTTCAGACCTTCTGCTATGAGTACTTCACATCTAGCCACAAGATGCACAACTGTTTGTTATTCTGTACTATGGAACCTGGACTTGTCTGTTCTTTCTATGGATTTTGTGAACCATCTTGTCCACAGTCCACTATCTTGGGTTGCTATTATCAGTAGCTCATCTCATGACTTTAAATTCACCTCTCTTCAATCACTCATGGGTCAGGTCTTTATCCACCTGTGGTTGTTCCAACAGCTTCCTGTATTTTCCACTGTAATTATGGGCTTCCCAGTTGTTCTTTCTTCTTTGTTGGTCTTGTCCTTGTATTCCTTTTCTGATTCTTTGCACTTTCTGTTGCTGGCTCTCTCTCGGGTTAATGTCTCCAAATGTTTAGGTTTTCTAATACCGTGGCAAGAATGGACCCCATTCTTTATCCAGGGCATATTCAAAACTCAAAGAAATTAGTACTGTATTAATCTTTGATGTTTGCAGAGCACTCTTTTCCTCACGCAATGTCCCCAAATGGCTTCCTTTTGAAGTTCATAAGGTGTCACAAGTATTGGTAGCATATTTAAATGTGTCTGAAAGTTCTTTTGATTAGTCCCATTGCTTCAAGCACTACCGAACAATTTGTGTGTCCTTATTCCACATCAGTTTGGTTTCTGACTGCATATCTTGGTATTTCATGATTTTGTGTCTCTGTACGAGCACACTGTAGTCACTAGGTGGCTATTTCAATCAGCAATGCTACCTTTGTTCTCTTTTCTTGTATTACAATATCGGGTTTTCTTGCTTCCACTTTCTTGGCTGTTGGTATTGGTGATCCCTTGTGATCATTACTTCTTCATTCTCTGTGATTCTTTGTGGTTCATGTTTCCAGTGTCTCTCTGCTACCTGTATGTTATAGTGTTTGCACAGTTTCCAGTGGATCAATCTTGCTACATTGTTGTGTCTTTCAGTATACAGGCCTTCTGCCATGAGTACTTCACATCCAGCCACAAGATGCACAACTGTTTCTAATTCTGTACTACAGAACCTGCACTTGTCTGTTTCTCCTGTTTTTTTCTATGGATTTTGTGGACCATCTTGTGTGTAGCCCACTATCTTGGGCTGCCATTATTAGTCTCTCATCTCGTAGCCTAAATTCACCTCTTTTCACCACTCATGGGTCAGGGCTTGATCGACTCATGGCTACTCCAGTACTCCCTGTATTTTCACTATAATTATGGGTTTTCAATAGTTTTTCTTTTCTGTTGGTCTTTCTCCTTATACTCCTTTTTCTGATTCTTTAGCTTTCAGTTGCTGACAATTCCTTATCTACTTGTGGATTGACATCAATCTCTGCTACCTTTCTGAAGGTTTCTCCTAATTTGATGAACGAAGTCATTTTAGGCTTATTTTCTTCATGATGCAAGACCTGCCTATATTTGGGTGCAAGGATGTCAGTAATATGTATGTAGCCCCACTATTGTGGATCTATATGTGTAATCAATCTCAATGAGGCCCATGCCTCCCTCTGCATTCCCCAGTACATAGTTCTCTTAGTAGAATAGACTTCTGGCTCACCTGTCTTACTATTACTAGTAACAGTGTTAATATCCTTATTCATCCCTTAGTTATCTTGGATCATGTCCCTGTGCATCTTGCCTTCCTTGGGGCCCCACTTCTCAAAGCCTCCGGCATGGAGGCTGTACCCATGCTACTTAGCGACTTTCCTCCTTGGCTTCAGAAGGAAGCAACAGAATTTTTTGACATAACCGAGTAAATACCTCTGTGGGTACCACATGAGAGCATTCAAAGCTACTCTAAGAGGGGTGATAATGGGGTATGCGAGCCGGCGCCAGAAGAGGAGGGAACAACATTTGAGGGGGCTTGAACAAAAATTCTGAGAAGCAGAGTTTGCTTATAAGGCCCTTCGCATCCCTTCCCCTAGGTCATAGGCAGGTCACAAGGTCACCTCTCTGAAGATGCAAGTGAACGAGCTGGTCTCTAGAAAGGCAGAGATTTAGATCATTAGACTCAAGCATAAATATTGGGAAGGGGAGAAAAGGGGGGTAAGCTGCTGGCATACCGTCTCAAAAGCGACAAGCCGAAGGCATATAGCAGCTTTAGAGAATGCAGGGGGTAGTACCCAGACCTCGGTGCATAGTATTAATCAAATAATGATGGATTTTTACTCCTTGTTATATAAATCCAAAACCCCAGACCCCCAGGGGGTCTGCCCATTTCTGGAGTCCCTACATCTCCCCAAAATCTCGGAAGCCCAGGCTAATGCCCTAGATGCCCCGATCTCAACCCAGGTGGTGGCAGACACCATCCTCTCCCTTAAAAAAGGAAGGGCCCCTAGAGGGGACGGTTATCCTATTGAAGTGTGGCAGCTGTTGCATCCCACAATCTCTCCGGTATTGCAACAAGTATTTACTGAGTCATTGCAAACAGGGTCTCTCCCTTCATCCCTTAGGGAGGCGACTATTACTAGCCTACCAAAAATGGGTAAAGACCCCCTTAAAGCGTTCAACTACCACCCTGTTTCACTATTGAATGCTGATAGCAAGGTGATAGCTAAGATACTAGCTAATAGACTTAATCCTCTTCTTCCCAGTTTGATCCACCCATCCCAAGTAGGCTTTGTTAAGGGCCGCTTTAGCGTGGACCATATTAGATTGTTGGTAAATTTAATCTGTAAAGCCCAAACACTATCTTCCCCCACTGCTGCCATTGCAATAGATTTTGGAAAAGCCTTTGATTCCCTGGAGTGGGACTATGTCCAATGGGTACTTTGCACTATGGGCTTGGGGGCAGGGGTGGGGTTTCAGTCCTGGATTGGGGCAATATATTCACCCCCAGCTGCACGGATACTCACCAATATGATGCTGTCTCCCCCATTCATACTGGGCAGGGGTACCCGTCAGGGCTGCCCACTTTCCCCACTACTTTTTGTATTGGCAGTAGAACCCCTGGCGGTCGCTATTAGGCAAAATCCTCTAATTTCTGGGGTCCAGGTGGGAACAAGGGCATACCCTACTCTTATGTATGCAGATGACCTGTTGCTCCCTATAGCCAATATTGTCCACCTCCCTCCCTACTGTCCACCTTGTCAGATTTTCTACATTTTCAGGGCTCAAGATTAACCAGGCCAAGACGGAGGTCCCTACCTTAACTCTAAGTGTACCTCTCAAATGGTTACTCACTATGGGCTCCGATAGGCCATGGAGGGATTACCTCTTAGGCATTACTGTCTCTCATAATTTGCATAAAATCTGGGACCTGAATATGAAACCACTTGTTGTGTCCATTCATACAGAACTGGACAGATGGATATCTCTTCGACTGTCACTTGTAGGTAAAATGTCTGCAATTAAAATGGTCACAGCACCAAAAATTATATATCTTCTCTCCCACATTCCTTTGAAAGTACCTCATTATTGGTTTACTAAGTTAGACTCCCTGCTGGGATCCTTTTTGTGGGAGGGTAAGAAACCTAGGTACAGTAGAAATAAGCTCAGAGCTCATTGGTCAGAAGGGGGCTGGGGTCTTCTGTGGTTAGAGGGGTATAAATGGGTCTTTCAGCTGGCTCAGATGTTAAAATGGTTCCTTTTCCTGAACACAATGCTCCCCAGTGGCTGGATATGGAGAGAGAGAGTCGTCAGCGTACTCACTTGGTACTATTGTTATTTAACCATCCCCTAAGGGCACTCGCTCTCATCCTACTATAGGTCTCCCTTGGAATATTGGACCAAGGTGCATAAGAAGTTGGGCACCTCCCCATCCCCTAAGACTTACCCACTATGGGGCAATAATGAGATAACCATCAAATAAACAACCTATTGCATGGCCCTCATGGGAGCGTGGTGGTATCTCACTGCTTGAGATATGCTCATTCCTGGTACAGATACCCTTAATTCTTTTGAGGGCCCACGGAGCTCTTATGGGATCTCTACCAAAGACTTCTGGTGATTCCTTCAAATAAGAAGCGCCATCCTTATCTACAGGCATAAGCAGCACCAAGAGCAACAAATCTCCCAGGTAGAGTCATGGCTGGCCATAGAAAGAGGACAGTCAAGCCGGGTATATCGGCCATTCAGAGCATCATCCCATCCCAAGCAGAGGAATCCAAGCATAAATGGGAGAAAACACTGCATCCCCTGTTACGAATCTGGGTAGAAGTCTTGTCTAAAACTAGCTCACAGGGCATATCCTGACACCAGTAGTCAATTAATACAGAACAAGATAATTCACTCCTGGTACAGGACTCCTGTAGTCCTGCCAAGGCAAAGCTGTCTCAGTCTGACCTGTGTTGGAGGTGTCTGGAACTCCCTGGTGACCTGTTCCATATACTTTGGTTCTGCAGGCTGATCCAACCCCTATGGCAGTCTACCTGTGAGATGGGGTCCAAAATACTTAGGAAGCCTGTGCCTCAGTTCCCTGAGTTGCTATTATTAGGACTCGGACTCTGGCCTCACCTTCATCTCTCTGAGCTGAAACTACTTCTGACACTCAGTATGCAGGTTAAAAAACTCCTACTGTATAAATGGCGGTCCCAGATAATCCCTTCCCTGGGGGAAGTACTTACCTCCAAGGCTAAAGTTGCCAACTGGGCCAGAATATCACATACTATGACCAATACCCTCTTTAAATATACTACCCTCTGGACTCACTTCCTTCTGTTTTTGAAACCTAGAGAGGGAATCGGCTGAATAGGCATAACCATGCTACTACAATGGTCTCCTCTCATGGTGCATTTAGGGGCAAGTGCTGGAGAGTTTGTAACTGAGTTATAGTTGACCCTACTCTATGGATGACATGATATAATATCAGTAAAGGATAGTATCTTTGTTGACAATGAAGACCCGTTTGCTTTGTGTGTGTGATCTCTTGTATTTTGTAGGCTTAAAATAGAGGACAGTGGCCCTGTACCTCTCATAATTTCTAATGCTTTGTTAAATACTGCAGAAACTAGCAGGATGGGGCCAGGTAGGATATGTTTGTATGAGTTAGCCATAATGCAATGCACCAACTGCTAATACTTTCAAAGTTAATCTCCAGCTGGATAGGTGTTGTACATCCAGGCACAGAGTATTATCCTACTGCTTACCTGGCTAGTATATTCAGTTCGTTACTATTTGGCCAACATATTGTGTTCTCTGCTTCTACAGACATATGTAACAGTCTATAAGATCTATGCAATGTATCCTCTCAAGTCAAATCAATAAAACTTATTAACCACAAAAAAAGATCAGAACATCTTAAATGTTATTTCTAAGGTCACTAGGATATTTGTACAGCTTTTGATAAAGGTTCATGTCTTCCTGCAGTTTTTTGGACATAGCTAGGGTGTTCGAAACTGTTGATCATAACATCATGTATAACAAGTTAAATTCACTTGGACCAGGCTGCTGTGCACTATTGTGGTTTAATGCTTACTTATTCCAGTACTTACAGTGAGTTAAAGTGGGTAGTGTTCGTTCTGAAGTTCTAATCTGGAAATTGTCTCCAGAGGTGTGCCCCGGGGCTCCACTGTTGGTTCCCTACTATTTTTACAATATATTAATTATCTACCCAGCTCATGCTTTCCCTCCACTAGCATGTTTTTATATGCTGACGATAACATCGTGGATGCTACCCACAGTAGTGCACAGCAAGCAGCTGCCAGTCTGCAGCAAGATTTTAATGAAGTGCAGAATGCCCTTTTCAACTTAAGATTGATGTTGAATGTAAAGAAAACCCAATGTATCTTGTTTTAAAAGAAAACAGTCATCTAATAGCAGCAGTGTCAGTAGCTCAGTAGGTAGCACACTCACCTCTGAGGCTGGGAGATCAGAGGGCTGTGGGTTCAGTTCCCACATCTGGCACTTGGGTTAATATCCTAGTACTGACACTGTAGTGCAGCATGAGAGGGGTCCTGCACCTCTGAGGTGCCGTCTTTCGGATGAGACGTTAAACCGAGCTCCCATCTGCCTGGATTGGTGGTAGTTCAAGTGGATGTTAAAGATACCATGGCACTTATCGAAAATAGGAAATTTTATTTCAAAACAAAGCATTGCAAACAGTGTTATCTCACACAAATAAAGAAAAACAACCAAACTGTAATCAAGAATAATGATGCTATATGCTCACAGCAATTTTTACAAGAAAAAGAATAAACACATAAGGTCAAAGAAAAGGAAAAAAATCATTACTACCCAACTATTAAGAAAATAAAACATACAAAATAGTTTCAGGTACACCACCCTTAATAAGAGAACATTGAAGGAAAAAAAGATCCAAGGTTTTATCTAAAAGAAAACCTGCAATACTTTAGATAAATAACTGTCTTATATAAATTACTAGAAATCAAAAGAAAAAAACCTTCAACCTACCCAAAATACATTTTTCCAAAGAATCCCACCAACAGAAGTCCCTATTGTGTTAATTTCATAAGCATATAATGCATCCAGGTCATTCTGTATATGAAAAAATATTTCTTGTATAGTGTAAGTCTTATTTTATAAAATTCTCAAACATCGTGCTTGCCAAATATGCCATTTAAGGCATGCCAGAAGAACATATACCGTACGTTCATGCTATTTATGCCATTCTCGTGGGAATTGGTCCAGTATTAAGGTATTATATGTTATAAATTCAAACAATGGTTCACCCCACCAAAGTGCCAGTGCTGACCAAAAGGAGGCAATTTGTGTGCACTCAAAATATAAATGTCTATTGTCTCCAACTGTCCCTGACAGAAACTTCTGGACAAGCCCTATCACTTATTTGTTTGTGCATCTGGTTAGCTTTCACATTTAGTTTCTGATATCTATAAACAAACCACATCCGCATTTTCTACGGTATTCTGGGCTCTATCATACTGGCAAGCAAAATGGATGTATCTATGTCTGTAGAAACTAAAAGGGGTTCCTCAAAATAACAAATAGAAACAATATGATTATAAAAAGACCTTCTCTGTGTGACACAAACCAACTTAATTCAATCTTCCATAAATGAATATATTTATGTGTGTATTGCACATAGATAGGAAGCTGCCTTTCCACTGGGTGCCATTTTCCTCCGCCCCAGGCTGCTAAAAGGGTCTCCCACAGAGCCATACACAAAGTACCAACAGCAGTGTTTCCAACAAAAGAGTTCGAATAGAGGTATAAAAAATCCCCCACAAATGCAGAATTGGATGTAACATACCTAAGCCACCCTCTTTCCAGGGTCTGTAGGTGTGTGCTCTCTTCACAGGATTCAAGTGACTACCCATAGTAACTAAAAAAAAGACCCTTAATTTTAGTATGCAGCACAAAGGCAAAGGAAAAATTGAGACAAATAAAGAAAAAGAGGGGCTATGTAAGATTTCAACAGGAAAACACGTTTCTTGCGTCATTTTGCATGCTTGCCATTTTTGACTTTAGAAAGAGCCATATCATAAATTCCATCCCAATTACTATTTACTGATTCTTGAGAACCAAAAACCCCAAGAAATTTCACTCTTAATAGTGATTACTGGTATGCCAAACAAATTCAAACTAGGAGCAGAACCTAAAGGTAACAAAAACATTTAGACGTGTTAATTTTGATACCAGTGCTCAATTGTACAGAACTTAAGAAGGTCAAGATATGTCTCCCTGATTCTATATCTGCAATAGGACAGATACAATTGTCAGCATAAGCTAAAATCTTTGAGAAACAGAAACTCTCTGTAGACACAATAGCCTGCACTCGCGTATCCCTGTCAATATATCGTAATAAAGGGTCCAAACCAAATACAAATAAAAGAGGACTCAAAGGGCAGCCCTGTCTAACTCCTATCTGATAAGGGAGGAACCCCAAAACCCATTAACCAAAGGCGTTACCATAGCTGTGCTATATAGAGTTTTAAGCAGATTCAAAAAATAGGCGGTATACCATAGAAAGTTAAAACATCCCAAAGATAGTCATGTTTTAAAGAATCAAACGCCTTTTCTAAATCTAACGCTAGTAGATAACTAAGTTAGCTGTTTCTTTGTACTGAACTCTAATAATTCTCTAATAAATATTACATTTAGAAATATTCCTTCCTAAGACAGCTGAGTTTGGGTAGTAACCAACAATTTTTTAAACAGCTAATAGTCGGTTATAGAATACTAGCCAAAATTTTGTAATCCGTGATCAGGAGACTTAAAGGCCTCCAATTCTGTAATTCCATAGGATCTCTTTTATAAACAAAAAGAGGACCCCATTCCCATACTAGAGTAAGTCTTTGTTCTTGCCAAATAGCGGATAAACGAGCAACAGCCATGGTGCCAGTGTATCTGCATATGTTTCATAAAACAGGTTTGGCAAACCAGCCCACCAGGTTTAGAAGTAGTGGACAAATGACCAATTGCTTGTGTAATTTCAACTAAGGAAAAAGGAGCCTGAAGGGCATCAATTTTCTGATCCGTAAGTAACGGTATGTCCAAGGTATGTAAAAGGAAACAGGAGGTGCTAAACCTAGGGAAGAAAAGTTTTGTTCAACATGTTCTTGCACCGTGTTCCTAATCTGATAGTATTTTCAACTAAGGTGCCATCAGGCAATTTTAAAGAGGTCATACATAATGGTGGCAAATTTTTACTGGCTAAATCAAGAGGATTCACTTGCTCTCTAGTACCTGTAGTTAGATATTTCTGTTCTAACCGAAATTGTTTTTCCTATTCTAGATAAAGGCTATCATTTTTCCTTGAGAGCTAAAAATTGTTGCCTCTGTACACCCTGTGAGAAAACTACCTGTGACAATAAGGCCATATATCTGGCTCTATACCTCAAATATGTGAGATCGGTGTCTCTTGCCCTATATCTAGAAAAGTGCAAAAAGACATTTTATATCTTTTGTGTCCTCCCTCCAATCCAGAGGGCTATCATATAAAAAGGAGATATCGGACCTTAAGGAAAAAGAAGTTTAACTGAGCAGCAAGTGTAACATCCTGTAGGAGATGATTTAACTTCCAAAACCCCGCTTAGAACAAGTTTTTGATAATTACCAAGAGTAAATTTAACAATTAAATGATCAGAAGTTTCCAAAGGCAACGTCAAGATAGAAGCTACACATAATCCTCTGAGATACAAACCAAAATCTATTCTGGTAGAGATTAAACCTTTATAAAAGTGTGTACTGGCATTTGGTGAAGTGACCATAGGAGTCCACCAAATTGCTTGCTCTTAAAACAGACAGCAAAGCATTTGTATCACAGAATAATTTTTTGTCATCGTCCCCAATCTTTATCTGTTAAACCACAGTTAAAGTCACCCCCATATCACCAACATGAGGTATGTAAATATGGGAAATTTATTTAAATAAAGCTGCTCTATCAGCTTTGGACTGGGGGGCATAGATATTTAAAAATCGGTAAATGCACTGTGAAACAACTATATCCATGAGCATTGCTCTACCAGGAACTATATCTAATAATTGTAACACTTTAATGGCTAAGTTTGAAGAAAACAGAATCCCTAAGCCATCACAAACCGCTTCCCCTAGTGACCAAAAGGAAACACCCCAGCTCCAGTCCTGACTAGCAGCTTTTACACAGTCCAGGGAGCTTAACCTAGTGTCTTGTAAAAAAAATAATAGAACCAGGATGAGTACTGAGGCAGGCAAAAGTGGTTCGTCTCCATAAAGGAGACTTTATACTGTTAACATTAACAGTAAGAAAAGAAATATGCATTGCCAGGAAGATTAGATGTTAGGAATAACCAAAGAATTCTAAAAGGTGAAAATCACTCCGCTTTTTCCGCTTTTTGGTTTAGGCTTATCCTTAACCTCAAACTCCTGGACATGTTCAGGGAGTTGAGGGCGATAGATGAAAAATTCGAATCCGCCTCCTCCTCATCTCCGTCTGGTTCTTGTAAAGGAGCAAATGGGTTCACAATGGCAGAACCTACCATTTCTGGACAAAAGGGAGGGGCCCCTGAGCTCATTCTAGATGCTTTTGATCTAGTGACACGTTGAAAGGGAATATCTGATGATGCTCCAAGGGGAGGCATACACAAGGGTTCCTGAGTAATACAAGTTTCCACAATTGGATGGAAAGCAGAGTCTGTCAGCCCCTTACCCTGCTGCTCACTGGTCTTCATCTAGGGCAAAGGGTTAGTAACCAGAAGTTCAATCTGCCCCATTTCAGTTGAAGATGGAGGATCATGGGCACTGGCATCCATTCCATCAGGGATTGGAATATTATAAACCTCACCGTCAGTCAAAAGTAGAACTGCGTCCTGAGCTACAGTCTGAGCTGCATTATGGACTAGCAAATCTTGCAACCTTTGACATTCTCTTTGTGCATTTGCAACAAAAACATCTTGTTCTGCCCTACAGGCAGCATCAGCTTGGTTATGCGATGCCCAAGAACATGTATGGAACGTGTGTCCCTTTTCTTCACATAAATTACATTTCATGGGGTTTCTACAGTGTGCACCTATATGCCCCAGTTCCCCACATAATCCACATTTTTGCTGGTCACATATATTACTGAAATGACCCAAAGCCCCACATTTATAACAGGCTCTGGGCTGTCCTGAGTAAAAAAGTACTCCTCTATCCCGACCTAAAAAAAAACAATTCGGCAAATGTTTAGTCAGGCCATTCTCAATACGTAAGTCAATTTGATATCTCCAACCCCCTGTCCATAGATGCTTCTCATCAAGAATGGGCTCCAGGGGACTTTAAACAGAACAGTGCTGTTTCAACCAATATGTAATGTCAGCTACATTCACTCCTTCATTCCAAAACAGAATAGTGATTTTCTTTGAAACTGGTTTAGTTAAGGTATTGCCAAGTGAGTTTCCATAAAGATGTATGTTTCAAAACTAGGTACTGCTTCCAAAACCTGTTCAAACCTGCGGGTGTTTAAAACTGACATCAAAACTGTATCCCGGGCATATGGATCAGGCGTAAATCTCATAGGTGTAAAACCTCATACTGTTTTTTAATAGTTCACGTCCAATAAAAGTCTATTCGGGATCTCCTCCTGTGACCCTCTAAACTTCATACGAACAGCATTAAGTCGTGCAGCAGTTCATTGCCTAGACCAAATGTGGCTGGAAAAGGCATTCAGCAATATTACCTTGCCACACAGAAGAACCTCTATCCTGACCAACCTCAGTCGTATTCACTGGACTAGGGAGACAACACCAGCCTGAGCAACCACAATGGGGGTGCTCAGGAGACTGACTTATATCACCCTCTTCCAGAACTCTAATGTGCTCCAACATATCAGGACTAGGAGTTTAGATAAAGGATCCAATGTAAGAGCCGTTAGTTGACCTAAAAGGAAAGCTGGGATTACTGGGAGTCAAAGTAATAGAAGAGGATAAAGAAGCCTCAAGAGGCTTGAAATTTGCATCCCAGGATTTCCCATCTGGAGATCTGACGCTACCACAGCTTCCAAAGCTGTGGCCACCTGGAGGAGATTCAGGAGTCTCAAAAGACCCCACTTTAAAAGAGCTCAGATTTGGAGAAGAGGGAAGGGAGTCAGGATCAGTAATATAGGTGACTCTATGCTAGTAATACTAGTAGTAGCAGTCATGTCATTTAAACCTTCTGCTGGAGACTGGAGAGTACAAGGTCTGTAACTCAGTAGTGCTGGATAGTCTTTCAATGGGGAACAAGGGATCCCACAGCGGCTGCAGTCAGCACTTCAGGAATATCCTTGCCAGTAGCCAAAGAGTACTCACCTTGTGAAGCCCCAGGTGTAGCAACAGAATCGAGCAGTTCCTCAGCAGATTTCAGACTCCATGGCTCCAGTATCCATAACCCGCTTTCCAATTCCATCAGGACTCTCCTGCGCCACTTCTAGTTCCTGTAGTGCGCATCCGAAAAACCAGACCGCCATTGTTCCAACGCCTTTATCAGGTTGTTCCGTCTATGCAATATACTGTCGCTCCATATCCGCCAGCTGAATACAAAGATCTGCCTCTTCATTAGGAACATTGATCCTGAAACGGACTTTTCTTCTGTGTGCAATAACAAAACCGCTCCTCACAGCACCTCCGTCCTGGTAGGTTCCATCATTCTTTCATTAATGCAAAGGCAAAAGCAGGAGGAGAGCAGCTCCTCAGCTCTCCACACATCCTGCTCCGCCGATGTCTGCAAGCCTTCTGGTCAAAATGCCATCCGACAGCACCCTCCAGAGTAGGGGAATTTCCCTGGTGTCCTGGCCAAATTTCCCTCATTCACTAGAAATACCACCAACAGCTTAATCTGGTTAAAGGTCAGTTGGCTTTCATCTATATACCCCTCCCCTTGATCGTGCCTGAAAATAGGCAGGATTTGTCAAGTGCACTTACCTGGTCAACAAAAACTAAATAAATAAATATTGAAATGTAATAAGGGTGAGGTTCTTCAGAGAGTAAAAATTATAAATACTTGGGTTTAACCCTGGATGGAGAGCTTCATTTTACTCAGCATGTTTTTTATTATCTAAAAGTTAGGGAATCCTGAGTTTTTTTTTACTGGAGTAGGTTACACTTTTTTCTTGTCTTATTAGGAAATCTCTAACTAAACTCTTTATTTTTGACTGTCCTTGATCATAGTGATTGCATAATTCTGCCAGTGAAATTTTAAGTACCCTTGATCCATTGTATCACAGTGCACTAAGGTTCATAACTGGACTCCCATGGAGTACACATCATTGCTATTCTACACACCTCTGTAGGATGGAATTCACTGGGCACATGGAGGGCCATTCATTGGTATTTTATGTTTATAATTTTATAACTAGGGCATTACCTGGTTTTCTTCTAGATATTCCTCATCTAAGAAAACAATCTGTTCTTTTGTTGAGATCACCCAGGCTCAGTAATATTAACATTCCCAGACACAGAAACATAGAATTTGATGGCAGATGAGGACCGCTTGGCCCACCTAGTCTGCCCATTTCCCTACCTAATGCATAGGCTGCAGATCCTAGTTAACCAACAGCCTATTTCCTCCTATCCCCCACTAGAATTGCCTTATGTCTGTCCCATGCATTCTTGAATTCCCCCACTGTGTTTGAGTCCACTACCTCCTCAGGAAGGTTGTTCCATGTATCCATAATCCTCTCCGTGAAAAATACTTCCTCACATTACCTTTGAGCCATCCTCTCTGTCTTCAAATTGTGCCCTCTTGTTCTTGAGCATCTCTTTTCTGAAAGATGCTACCATCTTGGACTCTGTTGATTCCCTTGATGTACCTGAACATTTCTATCACGTCCCCCCTCTCCCTTCTCTCCTTGAGTGTATACATATTAAGCTTCTTTAATCTCTCTTCGTATGTCTTCTGGTGCAGACATATAATCAAATATGGGAATTTTATTTTGGCTGTGTCCATTCCCTGAGTCTGGGATTTATTCAAAAAACAGTGTAAATTAAATGTTATATTATCTATGGCACATTGTAAACAATACTTAACCAAAATGTATTTTAATTGTTGTAATTATTTTGGATGAAATTTGCTTCAATTTATAATTATAGGACCTGATGCAATTATCTGTACTTTGTTTGTACTGTTTTGTATTGCTGTGTTTTATCTGTTATGTTTTGGATGTAGTTGTAAAGCAGAGTTCACTCTCAACCTTGCCTTCCTATAAACGGGGAAAAAAGTAAGGCGGGAATAGGGGTGCAGGAATATTTGAGTATGGAGAGAACATAGGTGCAGGAATGTAAGTATAAGAGAACAAGGGGTACAGGAATATATAAGTATGGAGAGAACAAGTAGTGCAGAAATATGTAAGTTTCATGAGAACAGTATATATACATGAATATGTAAGAATGGAAAGAACATGGGGTGCAGGAATATATAAGTATGGAGTGAACAGGGCTGGAAGAATATGTAAGTATGGTGAGAACAAGTGTAAGAATTAAGAGATCAGGGTGCAGGAATATGTAAGTATGAAGAGAAGCAGGGTGCAAGAATATGGACTGTATGTATGGTGAGAACATGGGGACAGGAATATATAAGTATGGTGAGAACAAGGAGTACAGGAATGTGTAAGTATGAAGATAATAGTGGTACTGGAATGTGTAAGTATGGAGAGAACAGAGGATGTAGGAATATGTAAGTATGGAGAGAACATAGGGTGCAAGAATATGTAAGTATGGAAGAACAGGAAGTGTAGGAATATGTAGGTAGGGATAGAACAGGAGGTGCAGCAGTTTGTAAGTATGGAGAGAACTGGGGTGCAGGAATATGTATGTATAGAGGAACAGGGGTGCAGAAATATGTAAGTATGGAGAGATCATAGGGTGCAGGAATATGCAAGTATGGAGAGAACAAGGAGTGTTAGAATATGTAAGTGGTTAGAACAGAAGGTGCAGGAATACATAAGTATGGAGAGAACAGTGGGTGCAGGAATATGTAAGTATGGAGACAGCAGCGTGCACATATAGAGAGACAGGTGGTGCAGAAATGTGTAAGTATGACATAACGAGGATGCAGGAATATGTAAGTATGGAGAGAAAAGAGGGCAGAAATATGTAACTATGGAGAGAACAGTGTGTAAAGGAATATTTAAGTATGGAAGGACAGGGTGCAGGAATATGTAAGTATGGAGAACTGAAGTGCATGGATATGAAGATGTGCAGAGAACAGTGTGTACAGGAATATGTAAACATGGAGAGAACAGGAGGTACAGAAATATGTAAGAATGAATTGAATGGGGTGTTAGGCATGGAGAGAAAAGGGGTTCAGGAATATATGTGTATGTAGCAAATAGGCGTGCAGGGATATGTAAGTATGGAGAGGATAGGGTGTGCAAGAATATATAAGTATAGAAATATATAATCTAGCTTTAGAGATGGCTGTTGCCACAAAAAGTGTTGTGGTTATGAACTATCGTCAGTCAGTTTTCAACTACAAGCAGCCATTGGTACAATACATATATTCTTGGAAGTCTTCTTTTACCTGTATGTAGCTCCAATTATAAATAACATTTTTATTGTAGCGAATTATAATGTACAGGCTACAGTGTTCAAAATGAGCAAATGTTATCGCTGTCTGAGAGGGAGGCAGAACTCCCAGGTATTGATGCAAAAGAGAAAGAGAGGAATGAGAAACTGCCTTTTGTTGATGTGGAGGAGGAAAACAGCAACGGCCATCTCCTATTTGTTAATGTGAAGGAGGAAAACAGCATGCCATCTCCCATTTGTTGATGTGAAGGAAGAAAACAGCAGCCATCTCCCATTTATTGGTGTGAAGGTGGAAAAGACTGCAGAGCAGAAGGATCACTGTGAAGTCATTCCCACTGGTGAGTATCATAAATGGCTAGATAATGTGTTTATATGGAATTTCTTTCAGCTATGATTGCAAGGAAGTTGGGAAGAAAAGGAAAAACAGTTGGATAGAAAGCTTGACAGGAGTAAAGCCAGTGAGTTTTAAAAGAAACATATTACTGTTATAACTGATATGAGAATATACTGAGATTGGAGTCACATGGGGCTCGATTTTCAAAGCCCTGAGAATGTTGCAAGCCCCTGGTGTGCCGAGTATGTGGTGTTCATAGCTTGTGGATTGTCCCAGCCAGCAATCTGGATTTTCAATCCCAAGCACCAAATACCATAAGTTAAGCCAACTTTTCCCTGGTCTAACTTGCACCATTTTCAGATACTCTTTTTATGGGGCTTGAGACAAACCTTTGGTGTGAGCTGCCGCAAAATGAGGAAACTGTCACAACTGCACCCGTTGTACTAAAATCAGGTTCACTTGTGCCAAAGGAGTTTAATAGTCTTTATTTTACCAGGCAAGGTACCATTGAGCAAGCTCATTTGCAAGGTGGACCTGGACACATGCACATAAAATTAAACAATATGCAAAGAGAAAAAGATGGGTGTACAGTCAAGAAATACGATGCGGAAGAGGACATATAACATAGTATAGTATTAAGCAAGGTCTATACAGGCAAATATGCCAGAAGCGAAGAAAAAAAATTGTAAATATACATTACTATACAGTATGTACATGAACAGTTCAGGTAAAGGGGTAGGAGGGGGTGATAGGGAGAAGAAGGGAGAAGGAGTAATAAACAGAATTACAAGGCCTGGGGATGGATGTCTGACACTTATTTCACTGAACTCCAGGAGACAGTTACAGGATACTATAAAGGAATGAGAGAAAAGCTTTCTGAAGGAGGAGGAAAAGTTGTCAGGGCATCCAGCAGCGTTTTTAAATCGTTCCATAGGTGAGAAAGGTACATAGCTTATAGATGCTTTATTAAAATGAGACCTAACTTTAGGAATGTATAAGGAGATAAATGAGAGGCTGTGCAAGGAGTAATTGCCTACAGCACATAAGGGCAAGCAGTCAGAGATATACTGGGAAGCTATGTGTGATAGCTTTAAAGTCCAAAAGGTGGCATTTCTTTGCCTTCTGAACTTGAGGGATGTCCAGCCTGCTGCAGTATACAGAGAGCAGTGGTGGGTGAGGTATGGTAGAGCAGAGATAAATCTCAAAGCTCGGTGATAGAGCGAGTCAAGTTTAGAGAGTGAGGAGGCAGAGCCTTGGCCATAGAGGAAGTCGGCGTAGTCCAATAAGGATAGAAAGGTGGTTTGGACCAGTCTTTTTTTTGGCGTCATAGGATGGGAGATGCTTGATCCAGAAGAAAAGGCCCAGTCCCTGCCTTAGCTTCTTTGGAAGTTCCTTAGTATAGCCAGAGCATGTAAGCTTGTGGTCTAGCCAAAGCCCCAGATATTAAAATGTTGTCACATATTCAGTAGGTTCTCCCAGAAGCATTAGAATCTACAAAGTTAAGCTATATAGGGAAGGTTTTTGACCTATGGCAGAAAGTGAGAAAAGTATGGCCTTTGTTGTTTTTTTTTTGCATTTAGACCCATGCAAATGCACCAAACAACAGGTGTCACACAGGGCGTAATGCAAGCCCTGCATCACCATTTGAAAATTGAGCCTTTGGTCTCGATTCCAGATGTGGGTGAGCAGGCAAGTATCTGCATTATAAACATTCTGTAATTCAGAGAAGTGGGACATGAGAAGTGCACAAAGAGGAATAGACTAATTACAGATGTGGGTGAGTAGGTAAGTGTCTGTTGTGTAAAGATTTGGTCATTCAGAGAGGAGGGACATGAGGCGTGCACAGGAGGAATGGACTGATTCCAGGCATATTTGAATAGGCGGGTGTCTCCATTATAAACATTTGGTCATTCAGAGAGGGTATGAGAAGTGGACAGAGGAGAGAATGGACTGATTCTAAGCATGGGTGAACAGGGGTATCACAATATTGTAGTGAAACCCTTACAACAAAAGACCATTACAGTGGTAATTTCAAGCAGATTCAAGAATGTTGTTGTAAAGGTAAAGCTGCAGTTTCAGTGGTGTTTTGCTGGCTTCAAATCAACTCTGTCTCAGAGTTGATTATCTAAAGATTGGGGGTGGGTGGGGTCATAGCTCCCCACATGAGCACAGCACCCCAAAAAAACAGTGTTATCCTAACAGGTGAAATACAGACTGTCGATAATTTTACTGTTGCTGCAGAGGATGTCAAAAACAGAATTGTCTAAGCAGGTTGGTGGAAGCATGAGCAGGCAGTTTTAGGCATTCTAAACATTTAATGATGGTCAGCCCAGTGGCACCGAGGGCTGAGGTGCTGGAAACCTTACCTCATGCTGCGCCAGTGACCTGGGTTTGGGAGTAACCTTGGGCCACCGAGGTGTCAACAGGGGGGAGGTGGGAGCAGGATTGAGCAGTGGCTGCCCTCTCCTGGAAAGGGAGGGTCACCTGCCCATAGTCCCGCTGTCACCAGATGGAGGTCCAGTGACAGGCATGAGCAGTATCGGTGCAACAGGTAGGGTGCAAGGCATCCCCCAAGATGTGCATATGCATGCCTCCACACGTACATGTCATGTTGGGGACATGTAGCAGCGGGTATCTAAACAAAAGGGGAAAAAACATTTGGCCATTCAGAGAGGAGGGACATGAGAAGTGCACAGAGGAGGAACAGATTGATTCCAGGCAAATGTCTGCATTATGAACATTTCATCATTGAGAGAGCAGGGCATGAGAAGTGTACAGAGGAGGAATGGACTGATTCCAGGTGTGAATGAGCAGGCAGTTGTCTGCATTATATAGATTTGGTCAGTGAGAGAGAGGGATATAAGCCACATTAAAGACATCAGTGAAACAGATTGTTTTCAGTTTTGACCAGTTAGATCCTGCCCACCATATGTGCGGCCTTTTAATAGTTAGGATTGAGTAGGCACTTGAAAGTTAAACTCAAGAATTTGCACTTTAACAACTTTGCAACTGTTGAAGTAATTTGCACGAAATTTGGTATGCAACTTTCTGTCGGGTAGATCTCTTAATCTTTGTTTTATTCTGGTCAGATGTGCAGCCCCCAAGTTATGGAGAGGTGAAAAAACATGTTTTACCCATTGACTTTGCTGGAATTTTTCTTTGAACTTGCTTACAGCCCAGAGAGTTTGTTTTATATGAAATTTTCAGTACAGAAAGGGACTACCCCACAGATGTGCATTTTGCTAGTTTGCTGAAAAGGCAATAAGCCATTTTGAAGTTATTGCAATTTAAAATCTGAAGAAAAATTTCTGAGCATGCTCAGTGGGCACTTCAGTATAGTTATGATATAAAACTGGAATCCTGCATTGTATGAAAAAAAAACATTTTCTTAGGGCTGCCATCTTGTTTTCAGTTTTGCCTGAAAAATTCAGAATTGGAAACCTGCCAAAATTATATTCTGGAATGAAACAAAGATGTATCTTGCTTACTGGGACCCCTAGGTGCATTCCGCACTTTACTGCTCAGAAAATGCCCTTAGAATGTGTTTAATTTCACCTTTCAATTCTTTGTTCATATCAGCGTCATATGACATAGGATCTTAGTTTGTATAAGATAGAAACATAGAAACATAGACTTTGACAGACAAAGGACCACTTGGCCCACCCAGTCTGCCCATTTCCTGTCTTTTGGATAAGCTGCAGATTCTAGTTAACCAGCAGCCTACTTCCTGCAACCCCCCGCTATAATTGCCTTATGTCTGTCCCATGCATGTTTGAATTCCCCCCACTGTTTTAGACCCCACAACCTCTCCAGGAAGGCAGTTCCATGTGTCCACCACTCTCTCCGTGAAAAAGAATTTCCTTATATTACCCCTGAGCTGTCTCCCCTCTAACTTTAAATTGTGCCCCCTCGTTCTTACACATCTTTTTCTGAAAGATGCTACCCTCCTGGACTTTGTTGATTCCCTTGAGGTACTTAAAAGTTTCTTTCATGTCCCCCGTCCCTCCTTTCATCAAGGGTATACATATTAAGCTCTCTCAGTCTCTCTCTTCATATGGTTTCTGATGTAGACCCTGCACCATTTTAGTTGCCCTCCTCTGGACTGCTTCCATCCTGTCTATGTCCTTGCGTAGATGAGGTCTCCAAAACTGCACGCAGTACTCCAGATGGGGTCTCACCAACTGTCTGTATAGAGGGATAACCACTTCCCTTTTTCTACTAGTGATGCCCCTCCCTATGCAACCCAGTATCCCTCTGGCTCCCCTTACTGACTTCTCACATTGTTTACCCACCTTTAGGTCATCTGATATGAGCTAGGATCCTACTTTGTGGGCTAATTGAAAGAGATCCTGGTTCTTTACTGCCCTGGACGATCACTCCACTCAGCTGATGAGGGGTTGCTAAAGATTCCTAGGGTGTTTCCAAAATCTTCTGGGGCCCGAGCATTCATGCATGCGGCTCCAACCCTTTAGAATTCTCTACCCTATCAGTTACAGGAGTGCATGACCATGGAGGGATTCAAACAGACACTAAAGACATATTTGTGGTACCAGACATTCAGTGACTGATGGTTTCTTTTAATTGTATCAGTTGTTTCATATTTTAAGATGTTGATATGTTCAATATGTTGTTTTATATTTGTTAGGCGCCTTGGTTTTTGAAAGGTGCCATAGAAATAAAGAATATTATTTTTATTATTTGTGAGTCATAAAAAAGTGGATCTTAGTTTGTATCTATCATACAAACTAAGAGCCTACTATGTTGACTCTGATACAATGAATTTAAATGTGGATATCTCAGCCATTTTTGGTATTTTCCCACCAAATTTTCAGCATAGGCATTTTGGGGCCCTACCTTATGATCACTTTCACTGTTATTTCATTAGTTGGTCCCAAATGGTGATTTCAAGGTCATAAGCGGAATCACCTTTTAGAACAGAATAATGAAGGAGGTCTCAAAAGCCCATGTTGAAAATCTGGTGCAAAAATCCTGAAAAACAGCTGTGTTACAAGCGTGCATTGTGCAGTTTCTATGCACATTTGTAACTTCACCAGTTTTTATTACAGCTTTTCCACATTGCCATTTTTCACACCTCCTCATGAACAGTATCACTGTCATTTCTCACATCCTGCCAATAATTTGTTTTTGCATCTCTGGTGCAGAATGGCACAGTTGCTGTGTGAAATTAATTTTCAGGATAGATTAGCAAAATCACAGTGTCAGTGTTCATGAGGGGATTTCCCAAAAACTCCACGTTGAAAATTTGGTTCAAAAAATCCCCCAAATTGCCACGTTACGAGCGTGCGTTGTACAGTTTCTACGCTCGCTGATAACTTTGCTAATTTTTCATGTTTTCCTTCCTGATTGTCAGCATTACCCTTTTCCACAACTCCACATGAACCATATACAGCTGGACTTTTTCACATCCTGCCCAAAACATGATTTCGCACCAGTGGAGCAGAATGGCACGTTTGCTGTGCAAACTCAATTTTTGGGACATAGTAATGAAATGAGAGTGACACTGTTCATGAGGTAGGGTCACCAGAATACCGTGTTGAAAATTGAGTGAAAAAATCCTGAAAATGCCCGAGTTTTGTGCGTCCATGTTATTGTAGTTAGAGATACAGCGAATTTGAATTCCGCCGGCGCAGTGGGCACTTAACGTTGTCACACCGCTATGCAGAGTTGCCAATGCAAAAGGCTCACTTTGCCTAGAAATTATTACTTTGCGTTGTCATTCTACCTTAACGCGAAGTAAGGCAAAGTGACAACAATATTTGGCAGCCCTTCACACACACACAGTCACCAAAATTAATGTGCATCCTCAAAATGCTCATGTCTTGTGTTCAGAAAACTCCCCAGTATTGACAAAGTGCAATGAGAGCACAAGAAATACAAAGTCTCCCAAAATTAATAGTGCACTCAGACGTCATGCATGCAGTAGTCTCACACAGTCACCAGAATTAATGTGCATCCCAAAATTGGCACTGTCTTTTGTCCAGAAAATTCCCCACTGCTGACGAAGTGAAATGAGAGTGTAACAAGAAATGTGAAGTCTCCCAGAATTAATGGCACACTCAGTCATGTACACAGTGGTTACACAGTCACCAGAATTAATGTGCACCCCCAAAATACTACTGTCTTGTGTCCAGAAAATTCCCCAGTGCTGACGAAGTGAAATGAGAGTGTAACAAGAAATGCAGAGTCTCCCAGAATTAATGGTGCACTTTGTCATGCACGCAGTGGTCACATACAGTCACCAGAATTAGTTTGCATCCCCAAAATGCTACTGTCTTGTGTCCAGAAAATTACCCAGTGCTGACGAAGTGAAATGAGAGGGTAACAAAAAATGCAAGGTCTCCCAGAATTAATGGTGCACTCTGTCATGTGTGCAGTGGTCACACACAGTCACCAGAATTAATGTGCATCCCAAAAATGCTGCTGTCTTGTGTCCAGAAAATTCCCCAATGCTGACGAAGTGAAATGAGAGCGTAACAATAAATGCAAAGTCTCACAGAATTAATGGTGTACTACAAATGCACAGACAGAGTGAGAGTGTGATGCGCACTCAAGGGATGCAGATGCAAAGGCACAACACCACCTAACCAGTGCTCGTAAGTCACAAATCCAAATCTGGAAAAGGATGCCTTTTGCCGGTTGGTGGGGTAGTGCACAGCAGTAACAGTCCACTACCAGTAAAGATACCACAAAGCAGTATAAAAAATTCATGCAGGTGCAGTGGATAGCAGGTTCACACTGCTGCAGTTACTGTGTGGAACAATAAAAGGTGTCTAATGGCACGCATCGCACACACTTACTCTGTCTGTGCATTTGTAGTACAACATTAATTCTGGGAGACTTTGCATTTATTGTTACGCTCTCATTTCACTTCGTCAGCACTACAAGTAATGTGTGGCAAATTGAAAACCTTTAGTAATATAACCAAATGTTTTAAACAAACTGAAATTATACACTGCTACACCAAAACAATCCGAAAAAATTTTTCAAGAATTACCGAAAATATTACTGTACGTACATTAACACAGTTATACAAGAAAAATATAACCAAAACAGAAAGACTGCCTTTTTCTCCCAGTTAATCTACCTACACCACAGATACACCCCTCTCCAAAGCACACTTCACAGTACACAGACTGTCTGTTCTAAATTAACATTCTGAATCCACACACAAACAATAAACGCTCGATAATATAAGCACAGGAGGGTTTCCTTTACTCAATGTAGTAAATTGTGAGCAAAAAAATGGCTCAAAAAGAATTTTTTTAACAGCTTTTAGTGGATTTGAATTGCAGAGTTCTGAGAGGAAACTGTCTCTATCTTCCACTACACACACACACTACACAAAACTCAGGCTGTGCAGAACAGTCTAGAGCCCATGTGACCTGCAGTCTCATAAAGCACTGCAAAATTTGCCTTTGGAGCTCAAGAACAAGGTGGAGTGAGGCGAAATACATTGATTTCAATGTACTTTACCTTAAAATTGTTGGAGAAGTGGTTTGGGGAAGGCAGAATAATGTAAAGTCATTGTTTCCAATGGACTTCGCCTTCTCCATTATAACGCGAGGTACTCCACTTTGTGTTCTGGAGCACTTCTCAGATTCCGCGTTACTCTGCGAATCACTTCGCTGAGCAAATTTCGGCCACTTCGCCCACCACTAATTATAGTGCCTGCTTGAAAATGATTTGAGAGATGGATTATTTGCTACCTGCATCTTTATGTGGCCCAAGCACCTTTCGAGGTTTCGAACTCGTGATTACAACTGCAGTGGAATGTTTTTCCATAGTTGCTATGGTTACTGAGATAGTGCCAGATTAGTGTTACACGGGTTACTTTTCATTACTATAGGTTGTGGCATGTCCATACTTTTTTGTAAGTAGGGGCATTGCACTCCTACTTATGTATATAATTATGCAACAATAGGTAGTAGCATGAGGAGAATGCAGAGCCCAGAGGGCCCACACTTCCACAACCACATGCTAGTTATTTTACCCTTTCTCAAAAAGAAGGGAAATTAATTGCAAAAAAACTATGTTAATCCATCAGTTATGCTTTTTATGAAAATATAAAAGGCTAGGAAATTTGACATTAGGGTTACCAACCCTACATCCCATTTCCCACCCTCTACACACCAACAGGCATTGGGGTGTGCCTTGGAGTCACTGGGCCTCTCACCCCATTCTCCTGTATGTACCATTTCATCTTGTTTACAGAAAGAATGGGGTGAGGGTTAGGGCTGATGACTCCAAGGCACCCTGGTGCCTGTTGATGTGTAGAACAATCTGGTGTATGAAGGGGGGGGTGGCAGGGTTGGTAACCTTAACATCAAGTTTCCCAGCTATTTATGCATCATGGGCTGTATATGTAAATCCTCACAAAATATTATGCTGATTCAGCTTTAAGCAGACCTGCATGGTACTGAAAGGCTTCTCACACAATATGCAAAGGGTTCCAACAGAAGACACAGACACGTGTTTCATCCTGCCAGGACTCATCAGTATGCCTCACCAATATGACATCCCAGTGGAATGAACCAGCTACCCTAAGTTGGTATATCTGGGTTAGGTTGTGGTGAGCCCAACAAAAAAAAAGCTAACACAAAGAATCTCAGCACACAAGCACTAATGCAAGGGTTACCCCAAAGGGCATTGGCTGGGAAGCCAAGTTTCAAAGAAATACAAAATGCATACTGTGTGAAAGACCTTTCAGCACCTTGCAGTTCTGTTTAAAGTTTAACCAGTAAAATATTTTGTGGAGATTTGTGTATGCAGCCCATGATGTTTTGCATTATGGAGATATGTGTGATTTTGTGTCTTTGAAACCTGGCTTCCCAGCCAGTGCTCTTTGGGGTAACCCTTGTCTTAGTGCTTGCATACTGAGGTTCTTTGTTTTATATATATTTGTGTGTGTGTGTGTGTATGTATGTATGTGTATACATATATATATATATATATATGTATATATATATATATATATATATATATATGTATGGCAAAAAATTCCATTTACTGCATCAGTTATAGTTGTTCCACAGTGACAAAAGTGAGGAAATTCGGTGTTAGGGTTTAAAGCCCCTTGAGCCCCAGCCCTCCCCAAGGGCATCAGGGTGCACATTGGGGTCGTCAGCCCTCACTCACAGGGTGAAATTTCGGCCTCACAACCCCAGTGACCCACCCCGGCGTCTGTCAGTCTGTGGAGGGTCAGGTTGGGGTGTGTGGGGGGGTTAGGAGTTCAACCCTAATGTCTTATTTCCTGACTTTTTTTGGTTTAACCCTAAATGATGCATTAATGCAGTTTTTTGCATAGAATGTCCTGACTTTTAAAAAGTGTAATATAAGTAGTAAAAAACATGTATTCATGGGAGCGCAGAGCCCAGCTCCACCAAATTGTCAATTTTGCTTAACAATATGCATCTCAGCCCACACTCCCACTTACACAAAGCTACGGAGCCATGCAACAGCACTATAGGGCACCAAACTCTTGTAACAGTAATTTGTGCATATCTTGCAAACCGTAAGAGGTAGAAAAAAAATTCTAGCATCATTGTAATCGTGACAGTGACTACTTGATGAAGCACCAAATGATTGCACCTGTATCTCACATCATTTCCGAGATATGGGCACCAAAAAGCACTGGACAGGCACTCTTTGAACCCTTGTGACAGTAATTTCACAGTATTTCATGAACCGTGCAACATCCGAAAAAAATTTCACTGCATGTTTACTCTACAATTTAAAATCTTTTTCCAGCAGCATAGTTCACTTAAAGGTGATCTAAGCCCCCTGTAGCGAAAAATCTGTATCTCACTTTGTTTCCGAAATAACGGTGCTGAAAGTCATGACACAGACTGCAATGTAATCCTATGGGAAAGATGTCAATTACGTCATTGAATATCTCTGCAACCAATTAGATCCCCAACACCTAAACAGTATAATTCAGATCTCTAGGACATCCCCTAAACACCATGCAAATGTCAAGTAAAAAGACCAAACTGTGACTGAGGTATGGTCGTCCCAATTTGGGCCATCTGGTCTTTCTCATTAACACTGCAAAAATACAAATCAATTTTTCCATAGGATATAACGGGAATTTCAAATTATAGTAACTTTTGAAAGGATTAATATGTTTTCACAAAACAGATGCTGGTATGTTCCTGCTCAAGGTTTTCTACATTCTAAGTTGTGGACCAATAGACCACACAGTATCCACACAGTGCCACAGACAGAAAATGCACAAACATAGCAAAAAGAGCATTTTTTTGGCACTTTGCTGCACAAACACTGTATGTCCAACAGAAATGCAGCTTGGCAAATTGAGATCCTCCATACCAAACCAAGCATTCCAAATTCCGTGCAAATCCGTTGAACAGTTGCAAAGTTATTAGTGCACAAAATCTGAGATTTAACATTAAAGTGCCTAAAACTGCATTTTTTGGCCCTTCTCTTTGCAAAAACCATATATCCGCCTGAAATGAAACTAGGCAGATCAAGAGATTGACAATACCAGACCGTGCATACCAAATTACATGCATATTCATTAACCACTTGGAAAGATATTAATGTGCAAAATGTGAGGTTTAACATTAGCGCCTACTCAACGCTTAATATAGGGGTGTGACCACACCCCTATACTAATTCCCCAACACCTAAACAGTGTAAATCACATCTGCAGAGCATCCCCTTAACAGCCTGGAAATTTCAAATAAACAGACCAAACCATTAATGAGATGTGCAGTCCTAAAGTTTTTACACCTTTAAAAATACCTTTGAAAATTTCTCAGCGGTAAGATAGCAAAATCTTGAGCTGCGAGAAAATCTTTAGCTGTGAGCATGCAAAATCTTCAGATGTGAGAAAAGACCAGATGGCCAGACTGCAATTCTTCTTTCGCAAAATATACATATACATTTTCCCATAGGATATAATGGAAAATTAAACATTTTATAACTTTTGAATGGGTTAATATTTTTTCACTAAACTAATGCTGGCATGTTCCTTGGCCCAAGCTCTTTCTGTGTCCTATGTTTGAGACCAGTAGCTCATATGGTGTCTACACAGTGCCACAGGCAAAAAACACACAAAAGTGGTGCAAAGTGCATTTTTTGGTGATTCACTGCACAAAAACTGTACATCTGGCAGAAACACAACTTTGGTAAACCAGGAGATCTACCATACCAGATCACATGTTCCAAATTTTATGTAACTACATTGAACAGTTGCAAAGTTATTAACGTGCAAAATTTGAGGTTTAACATTAAAGTACCTACTCAATCCCTAAATCTAGGACACGGTCCTATTAAAAGCATGTACTGGTGGGAGAGAACCCAGTGCTCCCACCAGCTTAGCCATCTGGGCTTTCTCATTAACATTGCAAAAATACATATACATTTTCCCATAGGATATAATGGGAATTTCAGATTGTAGTAACTTTTGAACAGAGTAATATTTTTCACCAAACAAATGCTGGCATGTTCATTGGCTCAAGCTTTTTCTATATGGTAAGTTTTGGACCAGTAGACCACAAGGTGTCTGCACAGTGACACAGACAAAAAATGCACAAACATAGCATTTTTTTGCACTTAGATTCGCATAAACCGTATGGCCAACTGAAATGCAACTTGGTAAATCAAGAGATCCACCACACCAGACCATGCATTCCAAATTCCGTGCAAATCCATTGGACAGTTGCAAAGTTATTAATGCGCAAAATCTGAGGTTTAACATTAAAGTGCCTAAAAGTGCATTTTGTGACGTTTCTCTTTGCAAAAACCATATGCCCACCTGAAATTCTACTTAGGAGCTCATGAGATTGACCATACCAGACTGTGCATTCCAAACTTCATGCAAATCTGTTAAACAGTTGCAAAGCTATTAATGCACAAAATGTGAGGTTTAACATTAAAGCACCTACTCAACCCTAAATACAGTATAGGGATGTGACCACACCCCTAAACTAATTCCTCAACACCTAAACTGCATAATTCACATCTGTAGGGCATCCCCTAAAAAGCCTGTAAATTTCAAGTAAAAAGACCAAACCGTTAATGAGATATGCAATCCTAAGGTGTTTACTTGGCAGTGAGATAGCAAACTCTTCAGCTGCGAGAAAATCTTTAACTGTGAGGAAAAGCTCAGATGGCCAGATTGATATTCTTATTTTGCAAAATATACATATACATTTTCCCATAGGATATAATGGGAAATTACAAGTTTTATCACTTTTGAATAGATTAATATTTTTTCACTAAACCAATGCTGGCATGTTCCTTGGCCCAAGTTCTTTCTGTGTCCTATGTTTTGGACCCATAGCCCACATGGTGTACGTGCAGCTCCATGGGCAATTTTTTTTCATTTTTATTTTTTATACTTGTAAGCAGGATGAGCATAAACTGCCCATTTTCACCAGCGACAAGTCACAAAACACAAAAACACATCAAAAAAATAGATAACACATAAAAAAGACAACTATTTAACATAGAAATACAAAATCACACATGCCCCCACAATGCAAAGCATCATGGGCTGCATATGCAAATCACCACAGAATATTATGTTGGTTCAACTTTAAGCAGTAATGCATGGTGCCAAAAGGCCTCTCACACAGTTTGCAAAGGGTGCCAACAGAATACATAGACACATGATTCATCCTACCAGGACTCATCAGTATGCCTCATCTGTTTGACACCCCAGTGGAATGAACCAGCTACCCTAAGATGGTCTATCTGGGTTATTTTGTAGTGAACAATTAAAACAAAAACAATTTAAAAGACAAGGAACCTCTGTGTGCAAGCACTGAAGCAATGGTTATGCCAATAAGCTAGTTGGTAACAGTGATCATGTGCTTAGCAAGCTACAACCTAGATATTCACATGCAGCAAATATAATAAAAACCTGACTAAAGTCTAAAAACAAGCTTATAAAATGCATACAATGTATCTGAACATTTATCTTTACCTATACAAAATCATTGCAACCTGAGTAAAACTCAGGTAAATTGCAGGATATCCGACTACTGTATGATATAGTAAGCAAATATTGGTATTTTTTTATATATTCTTTGTAAACCAGGTAAGGCCCACTAGGCAAAAGTGCGTGTTTTCAGTGGTGACCCGGGGCACTGGGGAGGTTGATACTTGCTCGGGGTCGCACAGTGTGCAACTGGAGGTTGTGGGAATCAAACCCAAGTCTGCTGGATATACCTAGTTCAATCATTGTTTGTTACTCTAACCACTAGGCTATACCCAGCCAATAATACACCTATATGATGTTTTAATATATGATTTCAATAATAGTGCAGTACTTACATTGCATATTGTGAACATTAAACACTTTACAACATTTTACTAAAACTGAATTATTTGCCACTCCATCTGCTTATTTTTTCTTACTCCAAAGTGGGTGAACAGTTGACAGAGCACTGTAAATAGCCTGAGGTAATGCTACTACTTGCAATGTCAGCGACTTTGGGTCAGAAGCAAACTCTGATTGCTAGAGGTCTGGCCAGGGGAATAGGATCAGGCATCGGGGGGCTGTTGTTCTTTTGTGGGAAAGGTGGGCTACAGGTCCCACTGCTTTACTGCAACCTGGGTGACCACGGGTGGTGGTGCAATGGGGCTGCAGAGCGATTGGGAGGAGAGGACACTAGCTGCGATCTGGAGCAGTGGCAGGTCTCTATATGCCCTACCTCCTTGGATCCCCTTGAGTGCCAGTGCCCTCAAGGACAGAGATCAGAAAACCAATTACAATCACCCCACATCAGTCACGGGTAGAAGGGACCCAGCTGCCCCAGACTTCATAACCAGGCTCCATGAGGGACCCACTGGCCTGCCCAACACACACTAAGGGACTGTAGAGGGGTGACCTGGGGTCCCCTCCCTTCCCACCTGGGGGATACAACCCAGGCAGGATGGAGTTAGGCCCACAGTAGCTCCCGAGCAGTACCTGGGGTGAAGCTAGGGGATACCCAGCCTGGGATCTGTGAAAAGTGGAGACTGATGCTGTGAGAAGGGGGCACAGAAAGAGAAAATAAAATGTAAAAAGATGCTGACATTTTAGGGATTCTGTGCAGTGAAATGCAATTCCATAAGGCACTGGAACAAGAATTCAAAATCCTGAAGCAAGTAAGTTCCGTGATTTTACCGACACCAGTAAAAACAGAAAATTAGGGTCCTTGATCCTTGGTTTAAACCATACCTGCCCTCTACATTGTCTGCACCAGACATGCCACTGCTCCAGATCCCCGTAATTAACACTTTGCTACAGAGAAAAATAAAGCAGTAACAGAAGATATACCTTGCAAAAGACAAGCTAAATCAGAAGATTACAGCAGTAATCTGTTACTTGCACACACCTGTAGGCACACCTTGCAATAATGCTGCAGAAGGTATACCCAGCAACAACAATTTGAATCAGAGAAAAATAAAGCAATAAAATGTTAGCAACAAACAGTAACAATCTCTGTGAGTACAAAATAAAAATAACAACACACAGTAAATCTGCCTAGCCAAAAGAAGTCTTAATCCTTTCCCTTGCTCTGGTAAGGTTCTTTGATCTGTCCTTTCAGGCAACCTAGAAGGAAAGAGCTCAGGTGAAGCTAGTTGCCATGGCCAGCAAACCTAGTCTTCCACCTCCAAGATATCAACTAACCTGGCCTTTTAACCCTTCTTTCTGTTGGAAGTTACTGACAGTTTGCCACCCCCCCAAAAAAAAAACTCACCTAATCCTCTGGAAGAGCTGTGGGATGAAAGCAATTAGCTCCTTCAGTGTGAGAAGGAGACTGCAACTGGCAAAACAGGTGATGGGTTGCATTGGAAAGGGACATATAATAGGAGGAGGTAGGTGGTGCTACGCATTGCATGGCTCACTAGTGAGGCCCCACCTGGAGTAGTGCCTCTAGAGGCCACAACTCTGCAATAGCATTAACAAGGTGAAGGTGATACAGAGAGGGCAACAAAAAAGGTACAAAGGTTGTATGAGAACCCATATGTGGAAAGGCTGCATGAACACAACATGTACTTCCTTGAGGAGAGTGAGGAGGAACATGACTGAAACCTACAAGTACCGCACAGGTGTGAACAAGGTGCTGGTGGAGGATCTGTTTTCAGAGAATAAAAGACACCAGAACATGGGGGCATGCAGTGAAGCTATGGAGGTAATTTTGGAGAGATATAAGAAAATTGCTCCTTCCAAGAAAGGGTGATGGACAACTATAACTGCTTGCCAGAGGAGGTATTGGTGTAAGACTGAGGGGCACTTCAAGCATGCATGGGATTGGCACAGGGACATATTAGATAAAGGAATGGGGTGAGGACAGGACACCAGTGACTACATATAGTCAGTGGTCTCTGAACAAAAATAAAAAATGGAGACTAGTTGGGCCTACTTGTCCTTTTCTGCCAACAATGTTAATGTTTCTGTGATGCAGACTTTCACCCTTGTAGAGTTCCAGAACCACCTTGGCTGGCCCCCATTCTCCAATGTATCTGAATCTTTCTTCCCTGCACCATTCCATCAACCAATTGTTAAAAGTGCTGCCTCATAGCACTTCTTACCCTTACTATCTCCTTGACAGCTAATCTACCCCAACTCCCCCCACACACACCTGAGCCTTGTTTCAGAGGCCGTGATAATGTATCCTGCCCAGTCAGGAATTTTCCCTTGCCTTGTTTCGTTGCCTATTTGAATCTTCACTGTTGTGACTAATTTTAACAATATTTCTTGCTGCTATGTTGTGGTATCCATTCCTAGAATGTGTACATTTTCTCAGCCTAAAATGTTATGTGAATTGTATTGATCATTATTCTTCTGGTTGCATGTATTCATTACTACTAACTTTTTTTAACCTATGCTATTGTAATTTCATTGTACTCATGCTATGTACCTGTCTTTGATTGTTGTACTCTCCCAGGTCGTGCCTAAAAATAGCCATTTCATGGCTAGTGCACCTACCCGGTTAACAAAAACTAAATAAATTAAAGTGCCCTATACTCCTTACAGCCATACATAGGTAATACCTTGATCAGTGCCATTGTACACACTACCTGCTTAAGACCCCTACCCTGCTGCAACAAATTCCCCTACGCTACCCCACCTCCATTCTTGCCATGTTATTTGTCTGCCGGTGGACAATGACATCTAGCTGCCAACTATGACCTGTTGGCTGAGCAATCCACTGGATCATCTCACTAGCTTGCCTAGCTACAGTGCCAGGAGGCACTTTACCTCTCTTTACTCTCCAGCTCTCCCTCCCAAGTCTGTCTCACTAACAGTAGGGTGCCCTTCCAGCAGCTGCATCCTCTTGGGCTGAGTGCATCTTTATCCCACTTTGGGTCTTCTCTTTAGAGGACCCCACTCATCCTAATGCCCTCCTCTTTGGGGTCTTAGGGACCCTCTATCAGCTTCAGTAAGTGCAGAATGTGAGCGCTAGGCTGTTGACTGGACAGCCTAAGTATAGTGATATCACCCTGGTTTGCACTAACTGCATTGGCTGATGGTCAGGTGGAGGGTTCTCTTCAAGGTGAGCTTGCTCACCTTTAAGGCCCTATACAGTTTTGGCTCTGGCTATTTATTGGACCTTCTTACACCTGCCTCAAAAATCACTCCCTTTGCGCCTCCTCTAGTGGCTTCTTAGTGATTCCCAGGACAAGGTTAAAAACTATTGGCAACAGAGCATTTAATGTCACTGGCCCCATCTTGTGGAATTTGCTTCCTACAGCTGTCAGGGAAGCCCTCTTCAGTTGAGGTATGCAAAGTCCACCTCAAGATCCACCTGTTCAGTCAAGCCTTCCTGGACATACTCCTCCAGGCATTAATGTTAGCCTTTATTAGCTGCTGCTGTTAAGGCTTTTGCTGTATTTCAACTATTATTATTAGCCTGCTGTTTTATATTTAGCCTTGTTTTACTTTTTGTCTTATCTTTGCTACTGTTCTGTGCATTTTATATTTGCACGACACCCACAGCCTCCTGGAATTGGCGCCTAAAAAATAACATTTGCCTTGCCTCCCTAGGCACTACCTTGTGTGCCTCCTCTGAGCTGTCCTGTCTCACCACTATGGTGAAGGAATTTTGTGTTGACACAGGCTGAGGAGTGTGTATCCTGCCCATCACCCCAACCCTTCCAGGGCCTATCCATATAGGAGAAGTGTACACAGTACTGTGTTTTATTCTACCTGTTCTTGTGTCTCCCCAGCAGAGCCTCTTGCAGGCTGTGGCCAATCTGTAGACACCTGCTGTTACTTATATTCAATGTTCTTTGCTAAAAAAAAAAACAGTGTTAATGCACCAGTTAGGGTTCAGTATAAAGTGACAAAGTAGGGAAATGTGTTCAACTTTAACGCCCCACCCCCACCAGCAAGCAACAAAAGAAAGAAAACTTATGACAGCCCTGAATCTTGGTGAATCAGGGGTCATATCTAATGTGGGGCTGTCAGCCCTTACCCTCACCCCATTGCATGATCAAACAACATCAAATATAATTTTTTTTTTTTCAAATAGGGCCAACAGTCTGTTGGCTGCATGTGGTAGAAACAGTTCTGTACCTTTGAAGACAATATCAAAATTAGGTGAGGGCTGAGATCCCCAAGAAAGAGCCCTCCCTTGATTCATCAACATTCGTGGCAGCTGAAACTGTAATTTCTTTTTTCTTTTGTTGCTTGTTGTATAGTGGGTAAGGAGTTAGGGTTGGAAACCCCACCACAATTCCCTATTTCTGTTGCTTTAATCTGAATCTAGCTGTGTATTAACAAAGTTTGTTGCAAGAATTGCCTTACCTTTTAGAAAGCAGAATCATATCTTCATTTGGACCTTCATGAACACATCCATATTACTGCTGAAATGCAGGTCACTGTAGGCCCTGTGATTCCATGCCTACATAGACAGATGCACACATCCATGTGGGTTTGAAAGCAAGAGCCCAGCGTCTAAGAATTGAGGAAGGCAGTTTATTAATTTGTTGTATTTTTTGTGGGGCATGCTTCAAAGGAAAATATATTATGCAGGGCTTGACAAATCACCATAACCCAACTTTTGGGACAACCAATTTTCAAGTAAGGAAAATCAGTCAGGTATTTAATGCTTCTCCAACAGACTACCAAAAAGTTCCAGGTTTTTTTTTTTGTGTATGTGTACCTGTTTTTCTTTCCTGTAAGTTCCATCACCAGCTGCTAGATATCCCCAACATTTGCATTGCCAGGGCAGTCACCTGATGGTCTTAGATAGTCATCTGAGACTGTCCTGCCACTTGGTGGAATGCACACCCACAGCCCTGGCTGTAACAGCAAGGAGCAGACAGTGCATTAGTCAAGCACTCAGATTGGGGATGAGCATGAGGAGACAGCAAGGGGAAGGAGGGACCTCTGTTGAAAACATGATTGCTACTGGTCCAACACCGCCAGACTGACAGGGTAGGCAGCATATTGGTGAGGGAAGACTGCCCATCAGTCCTAGCCATTGCACTTGGAGGTGGAACTGGCATTGTGAAGTAGCTCTGCGCACATTTGAAGAGGTGCCATTTCGCTACTGACACAGCTAGAGGAGAGAGCTGGTACATTTTGCTCCATCGTTCTTGCTCTTGCAACAGCATTCGGTGGCGGTGCCTCGACTCAAATTTTGGGTGTGTTTTGGGGTCATCACACATCTACAGATTGAATCTGTAATATACTACTAATACCGGTTTGGGAATTTGCTATAAAAATTCAAAGTAAAGGCATCGGGACCAAGGGAGCAGGAAATCAAGTGTGAGATTGGGAGGATGTGATGTAAATCAAGTCAAGTGGAGAAGATAGATCAAGTCACATGGAGGAGATATTACTCAAAGGCATCTGGCCTAACTTCTGCTAACATCACCATGGGTAATGAAGCACTAAGGAGATGGCTTTGGTCCTCTGACACCTAAAATTGCTACATAACTTAAGCAAAAGCTAAAAAAATCAAAACAAATTACCACAAGGAGCACCCACAACTAGATGGGTAGACATTGGAAGGCAAAAGTAAAAGGAAAACAGGTGGATTCAGCGAGATTGTCAGCGATTACTACACACAGCACTGCCAATGGTCTTAAAATGGTGGATCCACAGCCTCAGACTCTATGACCCAGTAATGCAACCATCCTAACTGAAATAAGAGCTTTCAGGGGAGAGGTCAGTAACTTTGGCACTGAGCTCAATGCAGAGATAGTAAAAATGGGGCAGAAAGTTATGGAGCTTGAAGCACATCAAACTGAGGTAGACAGCTGAACTGACAGATTTGAGCACCTGGTCGTGCATATATTAAACAAACAGAAAGGCCCAGCAGAGAAATGTGAGAACCTAGAAAACAGGTTGAGACATTTTAATCTATGAATTCATGGAGTGCTGGAGGGTGAGGAAGGGAGAGATATGTGTGCCTTCATGGATAGATTGTTACATGAGGTTCTACTGCTAGACCCAACAGTATCTTTAGACATTGAACGGGTGCTCCATGCATTATTTCCCAAACCTCAACAACAAGACCAGTGCCCACGACCTATAGTCTTAAAATTCTTGAACTACTCTATAAAGCAACAAATACTAACCAGAGCGTGGTGCATGAAGATGTCTTAAGCAAAATCAAGTATGTCTTGCACATTGGGAGGAATCTTTTGGTAGGTTGGAACTCTTTTGCAAAGATGGCCTGACTTGAGTCGCAAGGAGAATTGCTTATTGGGTGAACACATACTCAAGTACATTTCATGACTTGGGGGAGAGACAACTCCCCCCCCCCCAAGAATGTAACAGTTTCAGTGCATACACGTCAACTGAAAAATTTGAAATGTTTATATTTCAATGCTAGGAGCCTTCAGAACAAAATTGATGAGCTAAAGGTCATAATAGCAACTGAAAAAATAGGTGCTGTATTGGTCACCGAAACATGAGGAGATGAGAAATCCAGTTCGGATTATTTATTACCAAGTTATATCTGATACAGCCTTAACAGATCTAATAAGGGTGGGTGTGTTGCCATTTTTCTTAAAGATACACTACAAACAGCTGACATTTCCAATAAAATCAAAACTTCTAAAAATTCCTCTGAATCTGTTTGGATCAAAGTAATCTTAAATAAGAATAAACATATTATTTTAAGTGTCTGTTACTGTCTTCCCTAGTGCATCTTCAGAATATTTTGATACACTCATTAAAGAAATATAAGCAGCAAGTTCATTAGGGGACATATTATTGACAGGAGACTTTAACCTTAGTGATATATCTGGTCATTTTCTGTATCTGTTAGCAGATAGCGAGTCAGTACCTCTAAAATTACTATATGAACAATGTATCAATGGTAATTTTGTCTCTGAACTTTGGAAAACTGCCTTAGTAGTCCCCATTTTTAAGACAGAACCATGGAACAACTGGGAAAATTACAGACCAATCAGCTAGATCTTTAATTATCCTTTCCAGGACTTTACATATTGGCGAGGTTAAGCTGATTGGTCTGTAGTTTTTCCATTTGTTCCATGGTCCTTTCTTGAAAATGGGGACTACATATGCGGTTTTCCAAACTTCAGAGACAAAATTACCATTGATACATTGTTCATATAGTAATATTATGGGTACTGACAAGCTATCTGCTAACAGATACAGAAGATGACCAGATATATTATCTGGAGATATACTGGTCTTACCTTTAAGTGTTGTTAATTTGACATGGATCTCTTCTTCAGAGAGAGTAATATGATTACTCGAGGAATCTGAAACTGTATTTGCTTTCTGACTGGTTTGAAATATATCACAAAAAATAGTATTGAATATGTTAGCCATATCACAGGGGTCTACTCTGGCTATTCTAGAAAAGGAGCAACATGGTTTTAAAAAGAGCCATAGTTGGCTAACCAACTTGTTGTGTTTCTGTGAAGATGTAAGCCTACAACTTGACAACAGACCTCCTTACAATGTTATTTATACAGATTTCAGTAAGGCTTTTGATTCTATTCCACATTGGGCTTTGTTACGAAAATTATGTTCATTAAACATTAACCACAGCATAGTGAGACAGATAGCAAACTGGCTGACAGAACACAACGAGTGTTGATAAACAGCTTTCAAACATCAGTTCTGTCACTAGCAGGGTTTCACGGGGCTCTGTTTTGGGCCCTTGTTTGTTCCAGGTCTTCATAGCTGATTTAACATACAGTTGCTGTTCTAACACCATTAAATATGCAGATGACAAAAAAGCGATGGTCAGTGCTCCAATCCTGAACAGATTGCATCTATTCAGAATGATTTAGATCATATCTCCCACTGGGTTGGGAAATGGGGGATGAAACTGAATCACAACAAATGCAGGGTTATGTACTTGGGAACCAATAATACAAACCACATATACATATTAGATGACAGGGTGTTGACTAATACTTGCACAGAAAAAGATTTAGGGGTTCAAATATCAAATGATTTCCTTCCCCATTCACAGATAAATGGAATCATTCTTAAACAAATAGGGTCATTTGGTCCATTAAGAGAACATTAAATCACTGGATAGAAAAGTATTAATGCCCTTGTACAGAGCTTATGTTGCCCCATCTGGACTTTTCCTCCCAATTATGGTGCCCATTTAAAGAATACGATATCATACAGCTCAAAAAGTTCAAAGGCAGTTCACCAACCTAGTTTATGGTCTGCATGATATCCCCTATCACGTTGACGTCTGTGGGGTGACCTCCTTCTCATGTGTGATATAATGCAAGATCCTTTCTTGCTGACTTCATTGGGTTTTGAGTTTAAAAATAATATCTTCACCATTAGAGGTCATCCTCTACAGTTACAAGGCAGAACATTTAATATAATGCCACGTAAATATTTTTATACCTTACGGACTGTTGATCCATGAAATGCATTACCACTGGAGGTAATTACCAGTAGCTCTAAATCTATATTTAAGTCCAGATTGGAAAAATTCATGTTCTTTGGCATTAAAATTTGTTCTTACTAATTACAGGAGCAGTCATGGGCCTCATAGTTCCCTAGCTCCAGAACAATCTTAGTGTGAAGTAAAGTACAATGGGAAGCACATGTATCTCGATGATGACTATTCTCCAGCAGTTGTAGCTAGATGAAGAGAGTATGCAGCAGTCCTCTGAAAGCTGAAACAGCCATAGCTCAAATTCAACATGCCATACCCTGCGTGTCTTATGATCATTTTCCAAGAAAGCCCACAACATTTTGAAAACCCTGAAGGAGCAATAAAGCTACTCAATGCAAAGGGAATCTCCATTTCACTACCAGGAAGGCCCTCTCTGTACACAGCTGAATCAACTCTCCCGAAGCAACACTTGGGAGCAAGTCGTAGGATGGTGAACTTGGCGCCAACAGACCATCTCTACCCTACAAGATGTAAAGGAACTGCTGCAAAAATGCAGAAGGGATTCCTCAACCTGAACTCTACAGACCATCAACCTTGGTAAAAACAGAAGGTATCAGTTACAACTGGGACTGCAGGGGGCATAATATACACCCAACAGTTATCGAATTGTTTTGGGGAATCATGATTTTAAAAGGGGATCTTATTGACAGTATATCATCAGGATAACAGAAGAATGTTATATATGAATAAATGGTCACGGACTGAAATGTTCAGAAAACCATGGGTTCCTCACTCTATCGATCCCCTCCACCACCTCTAATAGTATAGGCCCAGCCTGGTCTTGGGACTGAGAGATAGGAGCTGGGGCCTGGAGGAGATTGGCAACAGAACAAAGTAAATAGAAAAACTGGGTAGCCACAATACTAAACAAATCAAGAACTGGAAACCCCTTTTGCTGGGAGCTGAGGGGAGGGGCCTGTCTCTCACCACAGCCCAAGTGAGGGAAAAGTTACAAATACATCCAAGGGGAGTTGGGAGCCAAAGAAAGCAGATACCCAGAATAAGTGGTCCCCCTAAAAGTCACTACTAGAAGAAAGAAACAAAGGTGTCCAGGTGTCAGTGAGCAGATTGCTCACTACCTATCTTTATGCATCCACCCAACATGCCTGCTTCCCATGTGGGTTGATACCTTGCTCAAGTCAACCATCAGGGGGAAGAGCATATATCCCACAAGGGATGAAGGAAGCAACTCTCCCTACTAATCCTGTGGCTCTGGCTTACTGTCGCAATCACAATGGACTGTGATGGAGGAAGCCTACTGTTCAACGGCCTATAGTTTGACATATTTTTGGTATCCCCTTTTTTGTGAACAGGGACAATGCAAGCAGTTTTCCACAATGTTTGGACCGTTTGGGTTATTATGGAAAGATTAAAGATTCTTGCAATAGGAACAGCAAGGGCAGGGGCTGCCTGCTTCAAGAAGCTTGGCAGTAGCCCATCCGGGCCAGCAGATCCATAGGTGGATACTGATTTGAGGAGATGCAGCACTTCGGTGGAGGAGACTAATGTGAGACGAAAAGGGGTTTCATGCGAAAGTTGCACCTCAGGAGGAGGTGAAAGAGGTGGGTTGAATTTCTCAGTGTATTCAGAGAGATCTGAGAATTGTGCATTAAGAGCATTAGCAATAGTAGGTAACTTATTACAGTTTGCGTCATTCAGTGTCATGTCGGTAATGGCAGTCTTGGGCCTTTGCCCAATGAAATTTTTGATGTGGTTCCAAAAACCCCTGGTATCAGCCGCTAAAGATCAGAGAAGCTTAAGGCAGTAGCTCCTTTTAGCCTTCTGAATATCTTTTTTGCAGGCATTTCTCAGTTGTCTATAGTTAACTCAGTCTTCTGATTGTTGGGACTTCTTTGTCAAGGTCCAGGCCTTGTCTCTTTTTATCATGGCTTGAAGGAGGTCTTTTTTTAGCCATTTATTAGGGGAGCCCCTGAGACACCTTTTTTCAGTGGGATGTGCAGATTCTGAAGGGCCAGAAGCTGAGACATCAGGTAATCAAGTGCTGTGTTTACATCATCAGTGTGATAGATGGGATACCAGTATTACTATCCTCGAGAAGTGCAATCCGGTTTAGTTTGGCAAAATCCTGAAACTGAATGATTCTTTGGGGAGGGGGTTAAGGCCCTGGCCATTGCAGATACAGAACATAGGCAGGTGATCACTAATAGAATCCGAAAAGGTCCCTGCTGCAATTATTTAATTTGCTCTGTTTGCAGCCATCCAGTCCAGGAGATGTTACTGGCTAGGAGTATGTATACAGCTACATATGAGAGAGTATTCGCCATTCAGAATCTTATAAAAATAAAAAATTTGGCTGATGACACACTCCAGTCACTTCTACATATAGCATTTGAAGGTACTGCATTAGACAGCTTTGATCTGGATCAAGGTGTCAACCACTGGCTACTATCTGGTCCTGGCACATGTCAAGTTCATGGTCATGCTAGTTTAAATACTAGTTCAGCTGCGATGCTGATTCACATGAAGATATCCCTGAGGCTGTCACTGGTGTCGACGATGATGATGATGACAATGAATTTGATGCTCCAGCTGGAGCAAGCTCAGGCTTTCTACTGTAAGCTTTTCCCGATACTGATGCTGCACTGTCTGTTGCTGCATGATGTTCTCACTGACTGTGCTGTTGGTCCACATGCTAATTCAGTCACAACCTTCTCTAACCTGACAAAATAAATAGTAGTATTCTCCTTATTGTCCATTACAACGCTAACTGATACTTCAATAAATATGTTTAGATTTTCCGTATTTTTATACTTTTCATTACAAATATAGCATTTTATCCCTGTACTAGTATTTCAAGCACCAGGACAACTACTTTTTGAAAAGCCACTTGTCCATGGACAAGTACCTAATTTTTAAAATGTGTCCAGCCTTGATGTTAAATGTGCCTCAACTCCTGGTGGTTGCTTGTATATGAGCAAACAATTTGCTTTTGATTTTTGTAGCCACAACTAGGTACATTTTTGTTGGCTTGATATTAAACTTGTTTTGGTTGTACTCTAATGGGAAATATGAACTTTAGTGCATTTTTATGATGATCAGACTTTATTTGTGGATTTGACACCGTGGTGAAGTTGGGAGGTAATTTGGGAGGCTGTGTATACCCATGAATATCCTGGGTATTATGTGCCAATTCTGTACTCATTAAGATCTTTTATTTTGATACATAAGATTGTCGCTTAACTCCAAATAGTGATAAGTTTTAAAGTTGCAATTTTATCCTCTGGGAATTTTTTTTTTTTATTTGTATGTTTTTTACATGGGTTGTATGTTTTGGAGGTGTATAATGTGTCAGTCCTGTAGTACTAATTTACACTTTTTATTTTATATATAGTGTGTCCTGTAACTGCAGTTATTCATGAAATTATGGCTTTTAAATGTTGAAATGTGATCAAATGTAAATTATTTTTTCATATGAACTGCTTTTTGTTACATTTTCTTGAGCTCACAGAAGAAAATTAGTTCATACGACAGAATGACGTAAAATAAACTAAAGTCATGCTCTTCTTTCATATGAAGGCATTTTCTTTTGTGAGATTTCCATGTGCTCACAGAGGAAGATACATTTATACTAGAGAAGAATGTGAAAAAAAACTTCCATATGAAGGCCTCTTTCATGAAATGTTCTTATGAAAGAAGATTCCTTCATACGAAAGAATGTATTGTAAGAAAAATGATGTCCAAAATCCTAGATACATACTGTAGATACATAGACAGTGTTGGCAGATAAGGGCCTACAGCCCACCCAGTCTGCCCATTTGATCTTGTAAGTTCACTTTATGTTTTCCTAGAAGTCTGTTGCCCCTTAACCCTGACCTCCAGAATTCCTTTATGTCTATCCCATGCATTCTTAAATCCCATGATTGTTTCAGCCCTCACCACTTCCTCTGGCAGGGTGTTCCACTTGTCTACCACCCATTCTGTGAAGAAATTCTTCCTCACGTTTTTTCTGAATCATCCTCCCTCCAACTTCATCCCATGCCTTCTAGTCCTGGAACATCTTTTTCACTTAAAATAGTGTATTCCTGCACTCTGTTGTTCTTTTGAATGGCACTAATCCTATAAGGCCATACAAAAGAAGAAAATCATCTCACAGAATAATAATTTGTATAAGCTTTAAAAACACATTACTAGGCTGTTTTTCAAAAACACTAGTTGCAGAAGGGATTTAAGCAGGTCTCATTTAGAAACATACGGTACATGTGTTGGTGTCTCTGTAGGGCATATTTTTTATGGGTATTAAGAAAAACAAAATAGCTGGCTACCACATTAAAAAAGGTATTTTTTCTCAGAAAGGATGATTACCTCCTCACAAGACAGAATCCTCTTCTAAATGACCAGGATTTTTTTGTATCAGTCCTGTATCTAAATCACCCTCCTGAGCATGTTGTGAAATTAAATTTCAAGTCATAACTTTGGAAAGAATATTTTCCCCTCTTGTCAGATCCATGGGCCAGAGTCCACTCTGCTCATCAGATGTTTGCTTCAGATAGGAACCTTATCTTTATTCTCTTATCATCTTCGGAGGGACAGAGGGGAGACCCTGTTAATAGTTTATTATGTATATAAATTGCTATTTTAAAGTTATTAACTTTTCCTTATTTAATTCATCTTGAACTGGCTCCACATTTCAAAAACTGAGTTCTTGTACCATTTGTTAGATACCAAATATGTTCCAGGATAAATATACCTGTGACTAAATTCAGCCATTGATTGAACACCGGAGGGTTAGGGTCCTTCCATTTTTGAAGTATACATTTCTTTGCCACTATCAGAAACAGTGATAATAATTTACATTGCAGTGGTTCCAGTGTCTTTTATTTTTCCAGTAAAATTGCTAATAACTTTACCATTGAAGAAAAATACATTTGTTTCTTAAAAACTCATTGAGAAAATTTCTCAGTCTCATGCCAAAAATTAAGACAGACATGAGCATGATGCAATCAAATGAATTAGAGTGCCTGTAGTATTGGGGCATCTTGGGCATTTAGCTCGATATATGGATTTATCAAGTTCAGTTTTTTAGGGGTGAAGTAAATTCATTGTGTAGTGTTCATTTGTATCTGTTACAGTTTCAGTGAAGATACATTTTCTAGATATGTTTTTATAATGACCTGCCACAGTGACTCTGAAATATGGATACCCAGGTCCTTTTCCCATATTCTCCTGACTTTATCAATGCTATTGCCCAATGTCTTTTGAAGCATATTGTGTATCTGTGAAATATATTTTTTTCCTGCCAGATTTATTCTCCTGAAAATTTTTAATCATGATCAACTTAGTATGTATCTTATTTTTATTAAGACGTTATTTAAGTTGGTTATAATAAAAAAAGGGCAAGATTGAAATTATATTTGTTAATATGTATATATTTCATTATTAAAAGAGATATCCCCTAATTGTATAGCCCCTCTTTCTTCCCAAGTTTTAAAAATATGTGATGATATTGATGGGATGAAATTATAATTTTTTATAAATCGGGGTATACTTGGAGATATCTCCTATATTATTCATTCTGTTTCGAGCATAGATCTAACATTGATATGTGGTCTTAGTTGTTATTGCTGATTTTAGTTTCTTAATAGGGACACCAGAGTAAAACAAATTAATAAGTGACTTATACAGTTGGGCTTTTAATTCTGTTGGTGTGAAGGGAAAGTCCAATTTGTCTTTGTGAAGCCAATACCAAATTTGTACTAATTGTGCTGAGATATAAATAAAAATCCGGTAATGCCTGTCCCCAGACTATAATTTTTCCATATAAATTTCATAATTAAAGTTTTAAGTTTTGCAAAAAAAATGATTGGGATTGCCAGAGCTTCAAACAAACAGAGTGCCTTAGGCAAAATTAGCATTTTAATTAGATTAACCTTGCCAATCAGTGCTTGATACAGTGAGTTTAATTTTTATAACATCCAAGTCAATATGTGTTAATAGTTCTTCATAATTTAATTTATAAAGGTCTTCAATTAGAGGGTTTATTTTGACTCCCAACTATCTAATATTATCATCTGTACTTTTCATTTGTGCTCCTAGTATCCCCTGAAATATATAATATTTATTTTGTTTTAACAAGGCTGTTTTGGCCCAATTTATTCTATATCCTGAGAACTGACCAAATGTATTTGTTACTTAATTATATGCATAATTGATATCTCTGGTTTGGTGATGTAGAGTAAAATATCATCAGCATATAGTCCTATTTTTTCTTACTTTGAATTAAGTATTATACCAGAGATTTCTTTGTTTTTCTAATTTTGATAGCTAGGGGTTCAATAATAAGGACACAAATTAAGAGGGATAAAGGATATCCTTGTCTAGCTCCTCTCTTCAGAGGTATCTTTGCTGAAGTTAAAGTATTGACTTTATTGCTGTAAGTGTATCATAAATTAAGTTTAACCATCTGCTGAGTTGTGCAACCAGGCCCATCTCCTGTGCCACTGCAAAGATGTAAGGCCATTCAACTCAACCCCCATGAGGATTGTGGTGTTATTTCCTGTCTCTAGGGTGACCCATAATGATTCATCTACTTCCTGTTTACTCTTTTAGTTATGTTGCATTAATCCTTTCCCTTACATAGAGAGCTACTATTCCTCCTCTTTTATGCACCCTGTCCCTCCTGTAGATTGTGCATCCTGGTATGGATACATCCCAGTCATGGTTTTCTGTGTACCCTGTTTCAGTGACTACCACAATATCCAGGCATCCCTCTTCCATCAGGGCCACTAGTTCAGGGAGCTTGTTACACAGACTATAGTAATTGATACCCATCACCCTCCATTTTTTGATGGCCTTACCCCTTTTAGCCCCACCCCTGTTCTTACTGCATTTGCCTTTTTTTGATTTACCCCTGTCCTGCTTCTTAATGACTTCTCTACTTTGGTGTTTACTTTGCTAATTACTGTGTTTTGTTGTGGGAAGGCTGGGATTTCTCTGCTTCTTTTCAGTGCCTCCCCCTTGGCTAGTTTAAATGCTTGCCAATGAAGCATATAAGTGCATCACCCAGGATCCTGGCTCCCCCTCCCGGACAGATGCAGACCATCGTACCAGTATAGGCCTTTCTCCTTCCAGGTGGCTCCCCAGTTCCCAATGAAGCCAAAACCCTGAGCTTCGTAACACTTTTTCAACCATTGAATCCCATGGTGCAGTTAGTTAGAATCTTTTCAAACTAGACCACTGGATTTTCAGTTCCTTCTACTCCCTCTGAGAGTTTACATAGCCTAATATTCACTCTTCTCCCCCGATCTTGTTCTGTAGCTTTCAGTCTCAAGGCCAGCAACTGTTTTAAAATTGCTGTATCTGCTGAGGAGCCCTCATGTGGAGTCTTCTATCTGGGAAACTCTTTCCTCTAAGTGTTCCACTCTAGAGGTCAGTGCTTGACATTTGGTGTTCATATCTAAAAGAGAAATGGTAACTCATTGCAAAGAACCTTTTATATCCTCCAATACTTCTGTTTTAAAATGTAAGCTAGCCCCACTTTTTTGCTATATGCCTTGAAGGCCTTATGACTGTAAGTCAGATGAAGCTGCATTGATGCTAGAATGCTCCAGTAAATGTTGTACACCATCAAAGGTAATCTGAGTCTATATGGGGCATGTCTGAGCAGCATATTGTGCCAGTATAGGTAGCATTTCATGTGATGGGCTGTAGAAATACCTGCCATTTGTACATCACCTTTTAAGTCATCCCACATTTGTCCATTTTCCACTTGGGCTAATATAAATGTGATCCCAACACACTATGTGCAGCCATATTCTTTTTTCCTCTAACTGGGCTTACCGGTTGGTACAATTTTGCTGGTATACCTTCAGAAAATTAGTGAAAATCAGGTGAAATTAGCAGTCCTCTTATTTTTGACCGCATAGCTCAACTTCTCGTTTCTCCTCTGGATTCCATGATTTCTTTTGCTCACTGAACTGATTTAGACATGCTGAATTGATGATTCAGATCTTAATTCCTTTTAAACTAGCTGCCTGGAGAAAAGCATATACCTGCCGAAATCTCTTTAGCTCCTACATCGTATCATGATTATTGCTGTATTTCAAACCAAACTATATTTAAATGACAAAATAAAACCTGTCCCAAAGCTGAATCAAACATCCACACATTAAGGACATTTCTTTTACCCTACATGGGCTATAAGCTCCGTTTACTGAAACAAATAGTATGATGACTACTTGCCTTCCATAGCGTTTGTTAGTTTATTTAGTTATGACAATCTTGGATAACACCTTTGAGCAAAACAGTACTCTTATACAAAGGTTCCACATCATAGCAAGTATAGACAAGAACAGGCAGGTACATAACAGTTAATACAATTACAGTACATGAGCTGCCAGTGGCTTTGTCCAAATAAGACAAGAAAATAGAATTAATAACAGGTAAAACATTACAGAATGCATGAGCTGCCAAAGACTTTGTCAGGATCAACCTGGATGGAAGCAATGGTGCAATATCACCAGACATTTTAGAAAGAGAGCCTGGGGCAGTTACAATTGAAATAGTGATCTGACAAGTGCATGAGAGGGCTAGAGGTAGGTGGTGAGAGGACAAGGTAGTAAGGGACAGGGAAGAACCAAGGGGTGGGGGATTGGAGGGATAAGGTAGCTGGTGAAGGAGGAGTAGGTGGTGATGGAGGAGGGTAAAGGGATGGGAGATGTAAGTATGGGTAAGAGGATGGATGAGGAGGAAAGAGGGATGAGCAAGTAGGAGAAGAGAGATAATGAGAAGTAGTAGGGAGTTAAGGAGGGCTAGAGGAGAAAGAAGAGAGAATATGAGAGCTAGGAGGTGAAGTGGCAATAGATGAGGGTAGAGACAAGGATGTGAGAGGGAATGGGGAGAGGGAGGAGTGAAATCTGGGACAAGGGAGGAGGCTGAGGTAGCTGACATGAGATATTGGAAAGAGTTAATAGGGAAGGAGAGTACATAAGTAGTGCAGAGGCCAGGAGGGTGAGCAGGGAATTTAAGTGTAGCAGTCACAATAGGAACTGGCCACTAAGTGCTGTCATAGTTTGTGCTTAAAGGAGCTGAGATTCAGTGCATTGGTGATATCCACTGGGAGTGTGTTGAACCAGTTGAGGCCCTAATTTTGTAGGAGCACTGCCCTGAGTGGTCCAGCAGTGGGAAACTGTGAAGAGTAGTGTTCCAGAACTACTGGTATGATGGGTGGCACAGTGAGGGGAAAGTATAGACTAAACCCCTGGTGGAAGGAGGCCTAGTGCTGTCTTCTTTGCAAGTAAGCAGGTCTGATGCTTAATTCTGCTTTGAAGTTGTATCCAGTTAGCCTGTTCATAGAAATCACGTGTGTGTGAGTCTAGAGGCTGTGGTGAAGAGCCAGCAGGCCTTATTTAAGGCTACGGCTATACACTGGAGGACAGTGTCAGTAGCTGATTCATAAACTATGAGGCCATGGTCAATTAAATAAGTGATTAAGCTCTGAATGGCAGGTTTTAATGCTTTATCTGCCAGACAGTGCCTGTACCTATATAGCAGGCCTGTGTGTGTATTCACAGCTTTAGCAAGTTTATTTAAATGTGTGGTACATGAAAGAGTGGAGTTGAGGGTCACTCCCAGGTATTTGAACTGGTCTACCTGTTCCAGCACAGTGTCACCACTATTGTAGATTAGCAGTTGATGAAGTTTGTGTTTGTTGTGAATACCATGAAACAGCATTGATTTGGTTTTTGAGTAGTTTAGGATGACTTTACATGACCTGAACCAGGTTTCAACTTCTGAGAAACTATGCTGTAGCTGTTGCTAGAGGTGATGGGGGTCAGAGTGGCTTAAGAAAATAACTGCATCATCTGCACAGAGTAGAACTCGGTCATGGCAAGTGGCAGGGAGGTTTTTCATGAAGATGCTGAAGAGCAGAGGGCCAAGGATGGAACCTTGTGGTACACCTGAATGGACTGGGAGGGGGTCGAGATGGTGTCTCCAATTCTGATCTGCTGAGAGTGGTCACTAAGGTTGCTTTGGAACCACCGAGTGGCATCCGGCGAAAGGTCAAGATGTGATAGTTGTCCACTTAGTAGCGAGTGGTTGACTGTATCAAGCACCTTTGTCAGATCAATAAAGGTGGCGCCGGCGAATTGGTTGTGGTTTAGTGTTTGGTGGATGAAGGAGGTGAAGTCTAGTAGTGCAGTGGTGGTGCTGCTTATCTTGATGAAAACCATATTGTTGGGAACATTGGGGTTATATTTTTCCAGGTAGTCTACAAGTTGTTCAGCAACTATCCTTTCCAAAGCCTTGGAAGAATGGGGAAGGATGGATATAGGCCTGTGGTTGCTTGTGAGAGTCTTGTCACCACTTCTGAGGATAGGAGTCACCACAGTGGGCTTCCATTTGCTTGGGGTGTGAGAGCATAAGAGGTGGTTGAGAATTTTCATAAAGGGTGGCAGAACTTCATCAAAGGTGAGGGTGATGAGTTTTAAAATCAAGGGATTCAGCACTATGGCTAGACTTCCTGAATAATTTGAGTAGGTATGTCCTTGCTAGACCTTCCGTGATGGCCTTAAAATAAAATGGGGGGCACAGCTGGGCTGCCTATGAGATGGTGAGATTGGTTACTGTTGGTGTAAGATCAAAGACATAAGGTGGGAGCACATGACTAAGGTTACAAAATTTTGAGCTGAAGGCGTTAGCAATGGTTACTTTATCCAGGGTGATACTTCCATCAGTGTTCAGCATTGCAGGTGAAACTGTTTTTTTTTTTTCCTCCCCGCTTACCTCAGATAGGTTATCCCAGAAGTTCCTCACATAATTCCAGGGATTTGCAAGGGCATTCCTATAGTAGGAGGCTTTCACCTGGTGGATAGCTCTTGTGCAAGCATTCCATGCTGATTTGTAGGCCTGAGTATTCCCTAGGGTGCTGGATGCTTTAGCACGGTACTATAGTTGGTCATGGGATTTCATCTGTTCAAGGAGATCATGAGTCACCCATGGGTTTACTGATCCCCTAATCTTTCATTTCTTGTACAGAGCATGAACATCACATGCTGCATTAAAGGTAGTGATAACATAATCTAGGACTGAGTCCATGTCCTGAACATCATTGATTGGAGACCAGTCAAGTGATCGGAAGGTACATGTTTAATGGACCTAATCATCCAGGTAGAAGTATTCTACTGACAATGAATTTTGGTGGGGGGTTGTTGAATTTGTTAGACCAGAGGGAAATGACTAGAGAATGGTCATTTGTGGTGTCTGGGAGTACTTCAGGCTTAGTGATGTGTTCAGGTCGATTAGTAAGGACCCAGTCCAGGAGAGAGGAGGTCCTCAACCTGTAGTTTATACTGGTGGGTGACTGTACCATTTGTACCAGGTTGGATACTGCTAAGGCATCCTTACAGGTGCTTTCAGCCAGTTGACATTGAAGTCACCAAGCAGAATCACTTCTGTGATTCACCCTCAGGAGTTGATGCAGTCTGAGGGAGGGAAGCCTGATTAGTCAGCTTAGGTGGGATATATACTGACGCAATGGCCAATACCTTATTATGTGCACCTAGTAGTACCTTAATGGCTAGAATCTGAATCTCATTTCCAGTGTTAGGGCCATAACATGACCCACAAGTGTGTCTTTAAGGTAGCGGGCACAGCCCTCATCTTTCTTAGTCAGCCTGTCATGCCTAAAGACTGTGTAACAAGGTATGGCACTAGTGGAGTCAGGGATTTTCAGGATAGCCACGTCTCAATGACTGGTAGTATATCCGGGTTGTGTTGGGAGATCCAGGCAGTGATGGTATTGCAGTTCAGAAGGAGGCTGCAGATATTTATACTTGCCATGGATAGAGTAGCAGAACTGTCAGACTTCACTGATGCCAGATTGTGGAGATCCACGGTTGGGGTGAATATCTCCTAAGAAAAGTAGCAACAGCAGTATTAGGCATTTGAGAAAGGCTTTTAGGTATTTCCTGTGGTGTAACTGTGTCCTCCCTTTCAGTGGTAAATTACAAAAATGAGGTTACAGCAGATGTTAGCAGGATATGGGAATCAGAAGTTCGGCATCCTCTCTTCCTGACCGTCTTGGAATGTACAGCATCAGCACGTACTGACATCTGACTTTCCTCATGAGCACCTTGAGTTCTTCCTAGCTGTTCCTCTGGAAAAATTAATGTTGTTTTTCATCAAACCAGTAAAAGACACAGTTCTGAGATAGGCCCTTTCTACTTTGAACATTTTAGACCAAAATTCCAAATTGTCTGTGCTGTAGGTTATGACAAAATACTAGAAACAGACTCTTTCCTCTTTTTCGACAATCTGGATTTGAAAATATGCACATTGGACTGAAAGGAAACTTGGCAGTTCAAGAGACCTTGCCCCCGACTTAGCATGCAAACTTTGAAATTCCATTGAACAGGGGCAAAGCTATTGAAGTGCAGAACTAGGGATTTAACATTAAACAACCTACTCAACCCTAACTATAGTTGTGTTCAAGTTCAAAAGTAATTTATAGTTCAACTGGCAAGTCATTACAAATAGACAATACAAAATACATATATTCACATACAAGTTGAAAAAAAAAGAAATAACATTTTCAGTCTTCAGTTATTGCACACTGCCCTGGTTGTAGTTGCCCTGGTTGTAGTTGCCCTGGTTATAGTTTTCCTGGTTGTAGTTGCCCTGGTTATAGTTGCCCTAGTTATAGTTGCTCTGGTTATAGTTGCCCTAGTTATAGTTGCTCTGGTTATAGTTGCCCTGGGTATAGTTGCCCTGGTTGTATTTGCTCTAGTTGTAGTCACCCTGGTTAAAGTTGCCCTGGTTATAGTTGTGCTACCTTGCCACTATAGTTCAAGACTACTATAGAATTGGTGCTCATGGGGGATATGCATACAAGCTAATGAGCCCATAATTGGAATGAAAATGGCTCTTAGATCCTTGCATGCCCAAAGGTCCCAGCATATTAGGCTGAATATGATCCACAGGAATCCTGGCGCTATCCTGTTTGGGCTGTGCTATCCTTGTTAGGCTTCTGTGGGCCATATTCTGTTTGAGTCTGTGTTAGCACAATGCATAGTCATTATTTTTATTTATTTCTTCATTCTCGGATTACAATGCCTTTGAGCACATAATAGCTCTTTTACAAAGGTTCCACGTCAGTGGGAAGAGTAACAGACCAATAATTGATGGTGTTACATTAAATATTGGTAAGAAAGTAGTTATAATGACAATATGATATTAATATTGCAACAAAAATTAAAACTATGAATTGGTAGGAAATCAAAAATAACCTAATAAAGTGCACTTTATTAGGTTATTTTAATTTCTACAGTCTCTTTAATTGAATTACAATGTTATCATATGTCATTCAATCTTTCTTTTCAATATTTTATAATGAGTAGCTTTATCAAGTAGGTATAGTTAGATCTGGGTGAACAAAAGTTCAGGTAAGTGAAGATAAACAGTGGAAAGAAGATGGAAGGTGACAGAGTTAGATGAAGAAAGAATTGGTGAACAAGGCAGGAAATAGGGCAGAGCTGCTAGGGTGAAAGTGGTCATTTGCAGAGAAAAGTGGAGGTACAGTAGGTACACAGGATGTGTCAGTACTATGAGGTAGTGTCATATGAATTAAAGCAGTCACAGGAACTGTTAGCTGCAAGATGCTGATGAAGGGTGCCTTTAAATGGTCCCAATTTTGGGAAGGAAGAGAGATCTCTGGGCTGCACGTTAAACCATAGTGGTGCTCTGTATGCAAAAGATTATTGCCCTTGTGTAGTCCAGCATCTTGGGACAAAGAAGAGTGGGTTGACTGAGTTAAGCGTGTGCTGGGAGCTGCAAGATGAGTTGAGTAAGTTTGTAACACCAGAAGGTAGGAGCCTTTATAGTCAGCAAGCAGGTTTGATAGTGAATCCTCCCATTTAGCTGAAGTCAACCTGTTTGAACATACAGTTCACATGTGGGGGTAAGGTGTGTTGCTCCAGTAAGAAGTTGGCATGCTTTATTGAGTGCCACTGATATTCTGGGGAGGGTAATGGTGGAAGCTGAGACATAGATGACCAAACCGTAGTCAACAGTGGTTACTATGAAGCTGTAGATAGCACTGTACGGGCCTTGCTCCATATTTAAACAACAGGCTTTTGTTGTAGTGTAGTAATTGTCTGAATATTTACCCCAAGCTGTCTGCTCACCAATTGTCACACAGTACTCCTGTCCATACAGCACACATGGCTGTTGCTGAATATGGGGAATCTATACCACTTAGCTCAGTGGAACCCAAAGTCCACAGGACAGTGGCTACTGGAACTAGTAACATTATGTAAGAAAACATGATCTGTCTTCAAGGGTGGAACTCTTGCAGCAGGTAATACCATTAGGACTAAAGCCATCAGGCATCAGGACCCCACAGAAAACTTGTAGCTAGCAGTCTGAGGCAGGGGACTGCCCCTGACATCTACTCCATCCAACGTCAAATGTGGTATAAAGGGGGCGGTCCCCTGGCACCACCCCAGTTCTTTTTCTCATCATCAACCTGCGTAGTTTGGCTCTATGGATGCCTCTCTTTGCAGTCGACAACCGTTGAGCATTAGCAGTTCATTATCCCGTAGATCGTCAATCAATCCACCTTGTTTATGTCATCACCCTCACCACCGTGGCAAAAGTCTAAGTGTGCCTCGGAAGCATATCCGGCCAAGACAGCCATGCAGCCTACCTCCTCTGCCTGGCCTGGACCACCAACCCGACACTTGCACACATTGCCATTTGCAGTCAGAGGGAACCAGAATGATTCTTGTGGCTCCTCTATGGCCTCATCAGATCTGATATCCATTGCTCCAACAACTGTCCCTGGAACCTCCAGTTACCACTCTCTACTCACTTACTCTCACAAGAATAGGGGACACTCATCCATCCTGCTCTTCAGTCTCTTCACCTGCATGCATGACTCCTGCAGTCTTAGCAGAAGAGACTAGGAGTGTCAACCATGGTGGATGGAATTCTGGTTACAGTGAAGAAGTCTTCCACCAGAGCCACATATGCTCTGGAATGGAAACGCTTCTGCCTGTGGGCTTTGGCCCACTCCTTAGATCCCTTGGGTTGCCTAGCTAGGCACATGCTAGAGTGCCTCTGTCACCTTCTGGACTTAGGGTTGAGTTACTCATCTATCAAAGTTCACATGTGTGCGGTCTCTGCATATCATGACCCGATAGGAGACAAACCCCTGGCACAGCTTAATGTCTGCAAAACCTTCCTTCGAGGGGTATTACATGTCAGACCTCCAAACGCAGGACATCATTCCTCCGTGGATACTTCTCTTCATACTAGTTGCACTCTGTACTATAACACCAGAATATACCTGAGTGCTCAGTCATTTTCCATCTGGCTACCTCTATGAGCTGAATGCTTTAGAAGGTCACAAGTATTGTATAGACATTGCCTGCCTGCCTAGAAAGTGTTGTTTGCCATGTGGATTGAGTATATGTGGAGCATATCTGCTAACTGTATCCTGCTTCTAAACTGTACCTGTGTGCTTCTATTTTAACCAGGGTATCAAACTCCATTGACGTAGTGTTCTGCTGTTTGTGGCTGTGCTAGGACTAATAACTGTTAACTAATTGACTGGGGCCATATTTTCTGAATCTTGTGTGTTGCTGTGGCAACAGTGCATTTTGTACCATTTCAGAATAACTGCTGTTGTTTCAAGAGTTGTGGCTGTACTGGGACTAATAACTGTGCTAATTGACTGGGGCCATATTCCCTGAATCTTCTGTGTTGCTGTGGTAATGGTGCATTTTGTGCCATTTCCATTAAGTGCTGTATTCACCCCCTCCCTCCGATTGGAGGTGGCAGCCCTGATCATTGGGGTTGAGGATTTAAGTCAGCTACTGTGCTAAACAGGGTAGCATTGTTAGTGTGGCCGAGGTACAGTGAAGTGCAGAAAGTGCACTGGGGTCTGAGGAAAGCCAGGTAGCTGGGTTAAGGGTCTTTATTGTCAATTAAAGTGAAGTGTAATGCAGAGCAATGGTGTATGGCAGATATGTAATGGAGTTAAGCTTCTATTTCTATGTTTGTTTAATGGTTTGTGATACTATAGGGATTATATGTTTATAAAGGTCAATATGGTGGTATTACTGATGAGTTTGGTATGTCTAATGACATTGCTACAGAAGATTAACATTTCTTCATTTCTTTATTATCAGTTAGAAGGCTTGAGGTTAGAGTATGTGGACATATGTTAGTTTACTATTTTCCTCAGATTGTATTGTCTAATTTGAAGGGTTTTTATGTTACAGTGTTTATTATTAGCTGGTGATATTGAACAAAATTCTGATCCATTATTGCATGACTCTGCAGATTTAGATTGTCCTACTTGTTTGAGTTCACATGGGCTTAACGTATTCATTTAAACTTCGAAACCATACGAAATTGGCTGAATTAAAGTAATAGTCATTAATTATTCCCTGATTTGTTGTTAGAATCTGAAATTTGACTTAAACCTTCTCTGTCTGATAATGTTTGCTTGTTGCCTGATTATAAAATTCTGTGTGCTGATCAAAGGGGTTAAAAGTGGGAGGGGGGTGTTGCTGTTTATTATAAAGAACATCTGGTATTAAATACCTTACTCTCCAGTGCTAATACTGTATCTGACATGGAGTGGTTAATTTTTTGTTTACAGCTTGGAAGACACAAAACTCAAATTTTTGGATGTCTGTATAATCCTCCAGCATGTGGGACTGAGGGGTTGGAATCTACTTGTTTAAATTATTTTTCTGATAATCATTCAATTCTTGATTGGGTTATGTTAAATAGGTTAAGTATGGTAGGCTGTTCTGGTGTTCTTCCTGTATCAGTTAGTGATCACGTGGCAATTTATTGTGTTCTTGATTTTAGGAGGGTTTGAGTTCCCCCCTTGTATAATTCAGTTTCATAGTTTTAGGAATGTTAATATTGAAGCTTTATTCGTTAAATGTTTTCTTTGGATTGGTCTTTTTTAGAATGCATACTGGATGTTAATTTAGCTGTTGAATTTTTTTGTGACATGTTATTATCAATTCAGAATGTTTTCTGTCCTTTGTATAAGCTTAGAACGAGGGGATCGCCAAACAAATGGTTTACTCCAGAGTTTAAGAAATTGGTGAAAAATAGAGCTCAAGATTGGCATTTGTATAAGGAAAGGCTGACTACCTCTTCCCTGAATACCTACCACTATTGGATAAATTTGGTAACAAAATATGTGAGAAATTCTAAAAAGAAGTTCTGTTGTGATCATCTTGAATCAAATTTGTCTGATCCTAAGACCTTTTGTGATAGTGTAATTCTTTGTTAAATTCAAACTCTAAAAATTGTATTCAAAAACTGAAGATTGGTGATCAAGGAATTTACAGGCAAGTGATATAACTAATTTATTGAATAGAGAATTTCCTAATCTAAGATAGTTATAGGGGGCAGGTTTCTTCTGGATTAAATATTAATGATCCTGATGTGACTGTAGATTTTTCTTATTTGACAAGGCCTAGTTTTAGTTTTAAGTTGGTTGACAGGGTTGAGGTATTTAAACATTTACATACTTTGCCTAATAAGTTTAGCGACTGTGAGGGAGGATTGGATTGCAGGTTGTCAATGTTGATTCTAATGAATCCATTGGGGACGATTTGGAATGTGATGTTCCCCAGGGGTCAATTCTGTGCCCATTATTATTTTACCTTTTTACTAATCAGTTATCCTTTCTTCTTATAGATTGTAAATTCTACTTTATGCTGATGATTTAATTTTGTTTTGTCAGGTAACTTCTATTGATATTATTTCAACCAAGATTCAGTTTGATTTTTTATAAAATTTGTGATTGCTTGCTCATAATTTGCTAATTGTTAATTCAAAAGAAAAAATCTATGGTCTTTGGGAACCAATGCAATATAAAACCTGGTCCATGTTTAAAGTTTTTGATTTGGGTGGGGTTATTGTTGATCAAGTTCAACAATTTAAATATCTTGAGGTTCTATTGGACCCCCACACTGGAAATCTTTCTTTGGGTTTCTGATGTTAGTAGAAAAATTAATTAGCAAGTGGTATATGATTTAAATTTAAATCCTTTTTAGTTTTCCACAAAAGCTTTTGCCATTGGTACTCTTCTTCCTCATTTAGACTATGTTGCTGGAATTTATTTTAGGTAAGGCTCGAGGAACTGCATAAACTTACAGTTGTTTATAACAATATTTGTTGTTTTATTTTGTTGGTTCCATATCGCTTTTATTCCTGTGAGTTATGTTCTCAGTTGGGTTAGTTATAACCAAATTGTCTTCTTTCCTTTGTCTGATTTGTTATCTGTACGCTCTGTTCCTTCAATAACAGCTCATCAAATTAAATTGTTGCTTAATACGTTGTTTGTAAATGTAAGCCAGGGCTCTGTGTTTTTAGTAATTTAGCTCCATGTTATTGGAATAGTTTACCTGTTGCTATTCGCTCAATTACTTGTAAATACGCATTTAAAACTATTTAAATCTTTTTATGATAAATCATTTGTATTTACAACATGATATTTTCTATGTGGTATATTTATTCATTTTTTGTTATGTCCATAGGGGACCTGAAAAGTGTAACTGGATTTCCTTGGTGAACAATTAATGAAAATAAATATGGAGAAACTCACCTTTCTCCTTTGAACCAGCAACTTCTTGTGGCTGTGCTGCTTCTCGAAGACCCTCCTCTTGGTAGCTAGTCGTCTCCTGAAGGATTCTGAGCCAGGCTCTGATGTTAAGAACAAACATACATTGTCTTTCACAGGACAGGGTGAATCTACATGAACAAGTTTATGCTGGGCGGTGTCTGCTAACCTTAACAGGACATCAACCTGTAGTACCTAACCCAAATTCTCAAAAAGGTGAAGCAATGTTGCACATTGCATATTCACCACTATTTATTATTACCTCCACAGACTTGTAGTCAGACAGTCAAACTGTGTTCACCTCTTCATAAGCGAGGCTGGAACTCCTGTTTCTAAGCAGACACTAGCTCATTGGCTAGTTCATGTATCATTCTCTCAGCACCGGTGAACCTCTTCTGGGTGCTATTAAGTCTCTGCAGGTAGTGGCATCGCTGTGACCCTCAAGATTGTCTCTTCAGCTGACATTTGTGCCACTGCAACATGGACCTCAGTCACATCTTCATCAGGCACTTCAGCCTAGACATAGCATCCAGAAGGAGGGTTTTTTGCTGCTGCAACATGTTTTCCACCACCCTATCAGACCTGGGTCTATCCTTGGGTACTTGGGACACAGTCTAATGGCATTACCTGCTGCAAGGCTCCACCCTCGAGACAGATGGCACATTATGTAACAACTTCCGTAACATTAGATGAGGGCTTTCAGCAGATAACTTTCCCCTCCAGCCCCAGGATAGTGCTTTTGGGATATTTATATCACCAGACCATGGTGGAAGTCCCTGTTCTCCACTTGTTTCTAGCTGGGTCTATAGTAGGAGAACTGAGGTGCACCAGGACCTCCCCCTTACCACGTCTGACATCTGACAGAGCCGACATCAGGGTCCCTGCCTCAGACTACTAACTACAAGTTTTCTGGGGTCCGCACCTATACTTCCTCCTTATGGTACCTGCTGCCAGCTCATCTTAGGATCTCTTTACAGCAATGGCAACTTGCTTTCTGCAATAATAAATACTTGTTGGATATTTACTGCTGCCAAGTCTGGCTCTAGTGACATTATCATATTATATAAGCATTGAACTCTGTGTGCTTGTTTGATTACTGTATATTTACTTATACTATTTAACAGCTTGTTTTTTTCTCTGTATGCTAGCCCGTACTCGATGATGGAGGTGACAGAGCTGTTGATAGCCAACGGAGAGTATCAGGAGTCACGCGAGTGTTTGTGCCTGTAGAGCAGGCCTATACGGATGTTGGTGGCTTTGGTGACAGAATCTATGTGCCGATGGTAACAGAGTGAGCTGTCCAATGTGACATCTAGGTATTTAAAATTAGGAACGTGTTCAAGTAAGGTCCCTGTTTGGTTTAGGATGGTGAGGTCACGGATTTGTACTTGCTCCTATGCTATGGAAGGTCATAACCTTTGTTTTGCTGTAGTTCATGACCAGTTTGTGTGACTTGAACCATTCTTCATGCATGAATTCAAGCTGTAATTGTTTCTTGAGGAGCTCTGCTTTTGGTGGTTGGTGAACATGACTGCATCGCCGGTGTAGAGCAGTAATTTCTGGTGGCAGACACTGGAAGGTCACCTGTTTCCAGCAAGATGGGAACTGGGACATCCTTAGTGATAGGTTGAGGACCTTTGTCAGGGGTTCAAGGACTTCTTCAAGGACAAGTGCTAACAACTTCAGGTCAAGAGAGCCACCGATGTAGCCTGCGTTGTAATGGCCTTCAAATATAGGTTCTGGCTTCATGCACTGGGATCTCCTTGAAGTAGAATTGTGGGCAGGGTGTAGGAGAGGAGCAGTTGCAGGAGGGTTACTACCAGAGGGGCATCAAAGAAATTAGAAGGGAGGACACTATCCGAGTTGGAGAATGCATTGTTAAAGGCATTGGTGACTGTGTACAGGTCAAATGTTGGTGTTCCATTTATGTTGAGCATGGTGGGTGGTGACTTTGGGTCCTTGCCTGTAAGGTCTTTCAGGTTACTCCAAAATTTATTTCCATCACCCCAGGAGTTGGAGAGAGCTTCCTTGAAGTATTTGCTTTTGGCGCTCCTCACTGCCCATGTGCACTCATTTCTGGCAGCTTTATATTTATGAATATCCCCAGGTTTGGATGTTGCACAGGCACAGTGCCAGAGATGATCCCTATGTTTGAGTAAAGTGTTTAGATCAGAGGTTATCCAAGGGTTAGCTCTGCCCCTGACCTTCAGCTTTTTGAGAGGTGCAAAGATATTGCAGGCTCGCAGTGAAGTGGCTGATGAAAAGGTCTAAGGCTTGGTTTACATCAATGGCAGAGTCGATTGGTGTCCAGTCCAGGTGGCTTAGTGTGTCTTTAGTAGCTCAAGGTACCCCTGCTTTAACACTCTGGTGTGGATTATTTTAGAAGGGGGTTTAATGAATTTGTGTGTCCAGGCACATGTGACTAGTGGTGGTCACTGATCCCATCAGGGAGCACTGAGACTTTTGAGATTCATTCAGGGTGATTAGTAAGGATCCAGTCCAGAAGTGTGTGCGACCCTGTCCTATAGTTGCATCTGGTGGGGGTGGTAACAAACTGGGTGAGGTTCTGTGACGTGACAGTATCCTTGTAGTTTCTGGCCTCCAGCGATAGCCAATTTATGTTGAAGTCACCTAGTACTATGAGTTTAGAGTTGTGGTGTAATCCATGTAGGCTTTCTAATATGATCATAAATCCATTGGACTGATCTTAAGGGGGTAGGTACACAGAGGCAATGGTGAGATACTTGTGTGCCCTGAGTAAAATTTTAATAGCGAGAATCTGCAAGGGTGGTTTAGGGTTTGAGAACGGGAAGGCTTGACCCAGATAGGAATTCCTCAGGTAGATGGCACAGCCCCCACCTCGTTTGAAAACCCTGTTCTGCCTGAATATATACTATCCAGGGATGGTGACTGCAGTGTCTGGTATCTTGGGGTTAAGCCATGTTTCAACAACAGAGAGTACATCAGGGCTATGTTGCTGGACCCAGGTTTGCAAGATGTCAAGTTTGTTAAGGAGGCTGCAGACATTGATTGAGGCTAATGTGAGGGACCCCTCACGCATTTTTATGGCATGGGGTGCTAGGCCGGTAGGCCCTGGGTTAGGATGAATATTTCCAGATATCAGAAGTAGCATAAGTAATATCCTAAGAAGGTACACTTTAATCATTTTGCAGACTAGTTTTGTTGTAGGGCATCTAGTCCTCTTGGCCTTGCAGGTCTGTGTTTGCCCCATGATATTGCAGAGCACAATATATAAAGCCATGTTCTCAGAGGTGCCACATGATTGATGAAAAGTAATCAAATCCACAGAAAATGGTGAACTATCAGGACCAGAAAACTGTTATTGTAGCTCAAAGACCTAGAATGTGATAAATTCCTGAAGGTGATGAACATTGCCCTGGGGCATATGCAGGATGTAAAAAAAACTTTGTTAGTATCTTCCCTTTATTCTCCAAAATGATTGTGAATAGACTTCAAAGACAAGTACACATCCTTTAAGAACAAGTCAGAAGGATTTCCCTAATACCAGCTGCACATAAGTTAAGAAACTGAGAAGTTGCACGGCCTCAGCCAGGTAATGCCCCAACACCCTGAGACCTGGTATTGGATGCTGAGTTCAGAGCAACAGCTCAACTGAAGCCATACACAAGAATGGTGTAGCTCCCTGATACCAGCTGCACACAAGTTAGGAAACTGAGGAGTTCCATGGCCTCAGCTATGCAATCCCCACCCCCAGAGCAGGTATTGATCTTAAGTATAGAACCACAGCCCAACTAAAGGCACATACATGAATGGTATACCTCCTGATAACAGCCATACACAAGTTAGGACACTGAGGAGTTTTATAGCTGAGCCAGGCAATGCCCCCACCCCACCGACACTCAGATACTGGCTCCTGAGTGTAGAGTCACAGCCCAAGTAAAGCCATGGACATCAACAGAATACCTCCTCATACCAGCTGCACACAAGTCAGGACACTGAGGATTTGCATGGTCTCAGCCAGGCACTGCCCCCACACCCCAGGTATTGGATCCTGAGTGCAGACCCACACCCCAAGTAAAGCCATGGACATCAACAGAATACCTCCATACCAGCTGCACACAAGTTAGGACGGTGAGGAGTTATACAGCTGAGCCAGGCAAAGTCCCCTCTCCAGCTACACCAGGGATTGGATCCTGAATGCAGAGCCCCAGCCCAAGTAAAGCCATGGACATTAATGATATACCTCCTTGATACCAGGTTCCAACATGTTAGGATACTGAGGAATTGCACAGTCTCAGCCAGACAATGCACCCACCTCCCACAGCCCAGGTACTGTATCCTGAGTGCAGATCCACAGCCCAACTAAAGGCATAAACTTTATCATTTTGCTCCCTGAGGCCAGGTGCACAGAAGTTAGGACAATGAGCAGTTGCACAGTGTCAGCAAGGCAATGCCCCCACCCCTTTAGAACAGGTACTGGATCCTGAGTGCAGACCCACAGCTGAAGTGAACCCATGGACATCAATGGCATACCTCCTGATAGCAGGTGCACACAAATTAGGATACTGAGGTGTTGTATGGCCTCAGCCAGCTAATGCCCCCCCAAAAGCAGGTATTGGATTGTTCATGAGTGTAGAGCCACAGCTGAAGTGAAGTCATGGTATACCTCCATGAGACCAGCTGCACACATGTTAGGACACTAAGGAGTTGCACGGCATCAGCCAGGCAATGCCCCCCCCAAACCAGGTATTCAGAGTGCAGAGCCACAGACCCAGTAAAGCCATGGGCATCAATGAACTACCTCCCTGATACCAGGTGCACAGAAGTTGGGACACTGAGGAGTTGCACGGTCTTAGCTAGGCAATGGCTCCAGCCCCCACAGACAAGGTATTGATCCTGAATGCAGAGCCACAGCTCAGCTGAAGTAATAGAGATCAATGATATACTTTCGATAAAAGCTGCACATAAGTTATGACACTGAGGAGTTGCACGGCCTCAGCCAGGCAATGCCCCCACACTCCAAGATCAGGTATTGGATGCTGAGTTCACAGCTGCAGTTTAACTAAAGCCCTCACCCCAGGTATTGGATCCTGAGGCAGAGCCACACACCAAGTAAAGCCATGGACATCAATGGTATACCTCCTCATACCAGCTGCACATAAGTTAGGACAGTGAGGAGTTGTACAGCTGAGCCAGGCAATGCCCCCACCCACTCGCCACACCAGGGATTGGATCCTGAATGCACAGCCCCAGCCCCAGTAAAGCAATGGACATCCATGGTATACTTCCTGATACCAGCTGTACATAAGTTAGGACACTGAGGAGTTGCACAATCTCAGACAGGCAATGCCCCCACCCCCTCAGAGCAGGTATTGGATCCTGAGTGCAGAGCCACAGCCTAAGTAAAGCCATGGACATCAACAGTATACCTCCCTGACACCAGCTGTACACAAGTTAGGACACTGAGGTTTTGCATGCCCTCAGACAGACAGTGCCCCCCACACCCCAAAACAGGTACTGGATACTGAGTGCAGACCCACAGCTGAAGTGAACTCATGGACATCAATGGCATACCTCCCTGGTACCTGGTGCACACAAGTTAGGATACTGAGGAGTTGTATGGCCTCAGCCAGCCAATGCCTGCCTGCCCAAAAGCAGGTATTGGATCATGAGTGTAGAGCCACAACTCAAGTGAAGTTATGGACATCAGTGGAATACCTCCAAGAGACCATTTGCACCAATGTTAGGACACTAAGGAGTTGCACGGCATCAGCCAGGCAGTGCCCCCCCCCAAACCAGGTATTCAAAGTGCAGTGCCTCAGACCCAGTAAAGCCGTGGTCAGTAATGGAATAGCTCCCTGATACCAGGTGCACACAAGTCAGGACACTGAGGAGTTGCATGGTCTCAGCTAGGCAATGGCTTCAGCCTCCACAGACAAGGTACTGGATCCTGAGTGCAGAGCAGCAGCACGACTGAAGTAACGGACATCAATGGTATACTTCTGATAAAAGCTGCACACAAGTTAGGACACTGAGGAGTTGCACAGCCTCAGCCAGGCAATGCCCCCACACCCTGAGACCAGGTATTGAATGCTGAGTTCACATCTACAGCTCAACTAAAGCCCCACACCCCAGGTATTGGATCCTGAGTGCAGAGACACACCAAGTAAAGCTATGGACAGCAACAGTATCCTCCCTCATACCAGCTGCACAAGTTAGGACAGTGAGGAGTTGTACAGCTGAGCCAGGCAATGCCCCCACCACCCCACACACCAGGGACTGGATCCTGAAAGCACAGCCCCAGTAAAGCAATGGACATCAATGGTATACCTTCCTGATACCAGATGAACACAAGTTAGGACATTGAGGAGTTGCACGGTCTCAGCCAGGCAATGCCCCCATCCCACCCCACCACAGCCCAGGCACTGTATCCGAGTGCAGAGCCACAGCCCAACTAAAGGAAAAATATTATCATCATACCTCCCGATACCAGGTACACAGAAGTCAGGACAATGAGCAGTTGCACAATGTCAGCCAGGCAATGCCTCCACCTCCTCAGAGGAGGTATTGGATCCTGAGTGCAGAGCCACAGTCTAAGTAAAATCATGGACATCAACAGTATACCTCCCTGATATCGGCTGTACACAAGTTAGGACAATGAGGTGTTGCACGCCCTCAGGCAGGCATTGCCCCACCCCCAGAACAGGTATTGGATACTGAGTGTAGACCCATAGCTGAAGTGAACCCATGGACATCAACGGTACACCTCCCTGATAACAGGTGCACACAAGTTAGGATACTGAGGAGTTGTATGGCCTCAGATAGCCAATGTCCCCCCCCCCAAAGGCAGGTATTAGATCGTGAGTGTAGAGCCACACCTCAAGTGAAGCCATGGACATCAACGGTATACCTGCCTGATACCAGCTGTACACAAGTTAGGATACTTTAAGTTGTTTTATTTCTTGTCACAAATGCTCATTACTTTTCAATGCTTATAATAAACGCACTTTGCTGTTTTGTTGCAAACATATTTTATGTTAAATAAAACATTTTTTTGAAAAAATATGTTTCACAAAATACAATTCTGTTTTTAAGAAAAAGGTAGAAAATATATTGTTATAAAATACATTTTCTAAATAATAAAAAAACAAAAAATATTTTTATATATATAAAAAATGTTTTTATTTTTTATAAAGCGAATAAAAACAGGGTGAGGTGTGCTCTCTTGGTTGAGGCGGTGCAGCTCAGGAGCCAGGATCCATGTGGAGGTGCAACGCAAGTGGAGACCACTGCGCCAGGGAAGAGATACCGGATTCTGGCGAAGGGCCTTCGGCTCTGGCCAGGGAGACTGGATGCTGCTGCATGTGGTGAAACGGTGCTGCAGTGGGCGGTGGCATCTGTATTTGTATCAACAGGCTCGAGCAGAAGACTGACCATGCCCTGTTGTGCCTGCAACAAGGACAGCGTTATTTGCTGCCCCTGCAGCAGGAGGTCAACCTTCTGTTCAAGTCTGTGTACACAGCTACAGTGCCCACTGCACATTGCTCCTGCTGTTTGAGCCCCTGTAAACAGAAAGTATAATAATACATAACGTTGGTAAGTGTACTTTACTGGTATATATTATGTAGCATTGTGCATAAAGAACAGAAGTTAGGACAGTGACTATTTGCATAGCCTCAGCACAAGAACAGGTATAGTATCCTGAGTGCAGAGGCACATTCCAAGTAAAGGCATTAACATCGATTTTATATCTCACTGATACCAGCTGAAGAGAAGTTAGACACTGAGTACTTGCATGGTCTCCGTCAGGCATTGCCCCCTACTCGCCAAGACCAGGTACAGGCTCATGACTGCGAAACTACATCCCAAGATAGGAGACTGAGGAGCTGCATGGGCTCAGCCAGGCAATGACCAGAGCCCCGCTAGACCAGGAATTGTACCGAGAGGAGAGGCACATCCCAGGTAAAGGCATGAACGCTGATGTAATATCTCACTGATACCAGCTGTACATAAGTTAGCACACTGAGTTGTTGCATGACCTCAGCCAGACAGTGACTTACCCCCCCCAGATCAGGTACAGGATCCTGAGTGCAGAGACACATCTCAAGTAAAGGCATAAACATTGATGTTATATACCTCTGATACCAGCTGACTATAAGTTAGGACACCGAGTACTTGCATAGCCTCAGACAGACAGTGCTCCAACATTCAAGATCATGCACAGCATACTTAGTGCAGGGCCACATCCCAAGTAAAGGCAGAAAACTGATGTAATAACTGGCGACGGCTTTTTCCCATGGGGAAGGGAGTTATAATTTTCTGTTATAACCCACGGGTTATAACGTGTGTGAGCACACACAAAAAGCACTCTTCCAGTCCTCTTCACTACACAGCACGCCGCAGTTCGCTGCCAGTTAGAATCGGTGGTAAGTTAATTTAAATGTATTTTATATAACTTCTGAGGTGAAAAGTGTTCTCCAGCAATTATATAATAAAAGCTGGGGAGACGTATGAAACTTGAATGTTAGACACCTCCTTGGTGTGGAATGCCAGTACAAACCCCTCAAGCTTTGCTCTCGGGGTTTATGTGGCATTCCATATCTTGGGGGTGTCCTAACATTCTCATAACCACCTCACCAGCCATTATTGTATATGTAATATCTTCCTGATAACAGGTGAATAGAATTTAGGACACTGAGTACTTGAATGGCCGCAGCCAGAAAGTGACACTCAATCCTGAAGATCAGGTGCAGGATTCTGACTGCAGGGGCACAACACAAGCAAAGGCATAAACACTGATGTTATATCCCCCTGATACCAGCTGCACAGAAGTCAGGACATGGAGGAGTTGCACAGCCTCAGCAAGGCAATGCCACCTGCCTTTACACACCAGGTATTGTATCCTTCGTGCAAAGCCACAGCCCAACTAAAGGCATGTACATCAATAGTAGACCTGCCTGATATCAGCTGGACACAAGTTATGACACTGATGAGTTGCATGGATTCAGACAGGCATTGTCACCACCCCCCCCACAGACCAGATATTGGATCCTGAGTGCAGAGCCATAGCCCAACTAAAGCCATTGACATCAATGGTAGCTTTTGCTGATAACAGCTGCACACAAGTGAGGACACTGAGGAGATGCATGGTTGAGCCAGACAATGCCACCACCCCAACAGACCAGTATTGGATCCTGAGTGCAAAGCCACAGGCCACGTGACAGCCATAGACATGAGCTCATGTAAAGCCATGGATATCAATGGTATACCTCTCTGATACTAGCTGCACATAAGTCAAGACAGTGAGGAGTTGCACGGACTCAGACAGCCAATGCCCCCACCCCAAACAGACCAGGTACTGGATCCTGAGTGCAGAGCCACAGGCCACGTACAGCCATAGAAATGAGCTCATGTAAAGCCATGGATATCAATGGTATACCTCTCTGATACTAGCTGCACATAAGTCAAGACAGTGAGGAGTTGCACGGACTCAGACAGCCAATGCCACCACCCCTCACAGACCAGGTACTGGATCCTGAGTGCAGAGCTGTAGCCCAACTAAAGCCATTCACATCAATGGTAGCTTTTGCTGATAACAGCTGCACACAAGTGAGGACACTGAGGAGATGCATGGTTGAGCCAGACAATGCCACCACCCCCAACGGACCAGGTATTGGATCCTGAGTGCAGAGCGGAGCCAACTAAAGCCATTGACATCAATGGTAGCTTTTGCTGATAACAGCTGCACACAAGTGAGGACACTGAGGAGATGCATGGTTGAGCCAGACAATGCCACCACCCCCAACAGACCAGGTATTGATCCTGAGTGCAGAGCCACAGCCCAAGTAAAGCCATGGACATGAGCTCATGTAAAGCCATGTACATCAATGGTATACCTCTTGATACTAGCTGCACATAAGTCAAGACAGTGAGGAGTTGCACGGACTCAGACAGCCAATGCCCCCACCCCCAACAGACCAGGTATTGGATCCTGAGTGCAGAGCCACAGCCCAAGTAAAGCCACAGACATGAGCTCATGTAAAGCCATGGATATCAATGGTATACCTCTCTGATACTAGCTGCACATAAGTCAAGACAGTGAGGAGTTGCACGACTCAGACAGCCAATCCACCACCCCTCACAGACCAGGTATTGGATCCTGAGTGCAGAGCCACAGCCCAAGTAAAGCCATAGACATGAGCTCATGTAAAGCCATGGATATCAATGGTATACCTCTCTGATACTAACTGCACATAAGTTAAGACAGTGAGGAGTTGCACGGACTCAGACAGCCAATCCACCACCCCTCACAGACCAGGTATTGGATCCTGAGTGCAGAGCCAAGGCCCAAGTAAAGTCATAGACATGAGCTCATGTAAAGCCATGGATATCAGTGGTATACCTCTCTGATACTAGCTGCACATAAGTCAAGACAGTGAGGAGTTGCACGGACTCAGACAGCCAATGCCACCACCCCTCACAGACCAGGTACTGGATACTGAGTGCAGAGCCACAGCCCAAGTAAAGCCATATACATGAGTGGTATATATCCCTGATAAGAACTGCATACAGTTAGGACACTGAGGAGTTGTATGGCTGAGCCAGGCAATCCCCCGCAAACTATGTATCGGATCCTGAGTGCAGAGTCACAGCTCAAGTAAAGTCATGGACATCAGCAGCATACCTCCCTGATACCAGCTGCACACTAGTTGGATGCTGAGGATGTGCGCAGTCTCAGCCAGGCAATGCCCTCCCCCCCAACAGACCAGGTGTTGGATCCTGAGTTCAGAGCCATAGCCCACCTAAAGACATGGACATCAATGGTACACCTTGCTGATAACATCTGCACACAGGTTAGGACACTGAGCAGTTGCATGGGCTCAGGCAGGCAATGCCCTCGTACAAGTATTGCATCCTGAGTACAGAGCCACAGGCCAAGTATAGCCATAGACATCAATGATATAGCTGCCTGATACCAGCTGCAGATAAGTTAGGACACTAACGAGCTACAGGATGCTGAGTGAGAGGCACACAAGTAAAGGCGTAAACATTGATGGAATATTCCTTGATTCCACCTGACCAGAAGTAAGGACAGTGAGTACTTGATGCCGCCAGCCACACAGTGCTACATCCACACAACATTAGGCTGGCAATGTTGAATGCAGAGCCACATCCCAAGTAAAGGCATAAACATTTATGTTATAGATCACTGATACCAGCTTACCACAAGTTAGGACACTGAGTACATGCATACCATCAGCCAGTCAGTCCGCACCCCCCAAGATCAAGTACAGGATCCTGAGTGCAGAGCCATAGTACAAGTAAAGGCCTAAACATTAATTTATATCCCCTGATACCAGCTAAACAGAAGTTAGGACACTGAGTGCTTGCATGGCTTGAGTCAGACAGTGCCCCAACCCACAAGATAATGTGCAGGATACTGACTGCAGAGCCACATCCCAAGGAAAGGCAAAAACATTAATACTGTATCCCTCTGTACCACATGAATTGAAGTTAGGACACTCAGTACTTGCACAGCCTGAGCACCCCCCCAAGATCAGGTACAGGATCCTGAGCGCAGAGCTTCGTCAATGCCATAAATATTAATGTTACACCTCCCTGATACCAGGTGAACACAAGTTAGGTCATTGAGGAGCTGCACGGCCTCAGCCTGGCAATGTCCCCACTCCCCCTAGAGCAGATATCGGAGCCTGACCGGAGAGGAATATGCCAAGTACAGACATGAACACTGATGTTATATCCACCTGAAAACAGGTGAAAAGAAGTTAGGATACTGAGTACGTTAGTTGCATGCCCTCAGCCAGAGAGTGCCCCCACCCCACAACATTAGGTATAGGATGCTGACTGAAGAGGCACATCACAAGTAAAGGCACAAACATTGATGGACTATCCTCGTGATAGCAGCAGATTAGAAGTTAGTACACTGACTACTTGCATGCCTCAGCCAGACAGTACCCCCCCCCCCAAGATCACATACAGGATTCTGAGTGTAGATCGACATCCCAAGTAAAGGCATAAACATTGATGTAATATCCCCTGATAGCAGGTGAACAGTAGTTTGGACACAAGTACTTGCATGTTGTCAGCCACAGTGCTGCACCCACCAAGATAAGGTACAGGATAGCAGGTTTGATCTGCAGTCCATAGGCATAGACCAACTACAGCCATAAACATTAACATTATATGTCTGTGATACTGGCTATTTACAATTTACAACAGTTAAGAGTCGTATGGCATCAGACAGACAGTGCCCTCCTCCCTTCCCCCCATAGCACGTTTGATCCACAGTCCATAGGCATAGACCAACTACAGCCATAAACATTAACATTATATGTCTGTGATACTGGCTGTACACAACTTGCAACAGTTAAGAGTTGTATGGCATCAGACAGGCAATGCCCTCCTCCCCTCCCCCATAGCAGGTTTGATCCACAGTCCATAGGCATAGACCAGCTACAGCCATAAATATTAATATTATATGTACCTGGCAACAGCTGCACACAAGTTAGAATACTGAGGAGGTGAATGTTCTTAGCAGGTACTTTATACAGCCTCCAACAGCAAATATTGTATACTGACTTCACAGCCAGAGTACAATGCAAGATACAGTCATTCACATTATAGCTGTATGGTAACAGTTGCAGACAATGCAGGACACTAAACAGCTGAATGACAGCATGTAGGCAATGTTTTATTTTAAACTGTTATAACTTCTTGCCACAGCATGACAGATACTTTCTACTACAATAGTTAGAGCTCAGAAAAAGCTTTGTGCTATTTTTGTGCAATTATCAGATTTAATAATTTTGTACAAAATGGTAGGTACTTACAATCAACAAGGTCCTGCAGTGTGGTCTAAGATGGCTGCTATGTCCTTCTCCAAAATTCAGTGCTTCTGATTCGCCGCTTGAGATCACCAGATAAATGTGTTCTGCTATTGGCCTTTGTGTCTGTTAATCAAATGCAACACTGTTTCTCATTGGCTTTCCTTTATTTGTGGTGTTTTATCAACATGCATATTCAACACTTTCATGTATTCAACACTACTTTGCGAAAGTACTATTCGACACTTTCACATATTCGACATTGCTTTTTGAAAGTGTTATTCAACACTTTGGTGCATTTGACAGTACTTTGCAAGAATGTTGTCAGTTAAACTGTAGTTTTAAAAAAATAAATGTTTAAAAAAAATTTATTACGTGACTTTCTGATGTCACAATTACAACTTATAGTTTCAGTTGGCATTACTCTTTTCATTCATATTTGTGTTTCTATTGCCATTTCCATTTCACTGTCATTGTTACAGTTAGCATTTACATTTCTATTATGATTCAATAATTGTTTGCGTTGCTCACACTTTGCTGTTATTTCGCTTTTGTGGTTATGCTGCTGTTTGTATCACAGTTTCTGTTTGTACTACCATTACGTTACTAATTGTGTTTATGTTTGACTTTCTATTTGTTACTGTTTCTGTTTATGTAAGCTTTACTGTTTGTGTTTCTGCTTGTGTATATATAACTGTTTCCAGTTCTGTTAACATCTTTGTTAGTGTTACTATTACCTTTTCACTTTGTATTGTCGTGAGTCATAATCTTACAGTTACTCTTATTATTTGTGTTTATGTTTCTGCTTGACTTTTTTTACCATTTATATAACTGTTTGTCTTTGTGTCACTGTTACCGTTACCAATTCTGTGCGCGATTGCATTTGCATAATCATGTGTGTTTGCAGTTTTCTTGGTCTTACTTTTATTGTTACCATTAATGGTTCACTTTTTTTTTACACGACTCTTACAGTTATTTGTATCATTTGTGTTTACTTAACGCTTGTATGTACATTAATGTTTTGTTACTGTTTCTCTTTATGTTACTGTAGATGTTGCTCTTTCTGTTTGTCTTTGGATAAAAATTATTTTTATTGTTTCCATTACTGTTTCTGTTTGCATTTCTGATTGTATTTATATTATCATTCCTGTTTCTGTTTTTATGTTTCCATTACTGTGTTTATGCTAACTTTACGATTCTTAGTGGGTTTTGTGTTTGCATTTGTGTTACCTGTAACTGCTTGTGTTTCATATAACTATTTAAGATGCAACTGTGTCTTGGTGGCATAGCATTACATATTCTTTGTAGTTATTATGCTGTTTCAATTGTGAAACGTGCTCAAGTATTAAGTTCTCTGTCAAGAGCTTTTCTACTGCTACAGATACTGTGTTGTGGCACTTTTTCTATATGTTTATTTATGTTCTATAACAGATATACAGTGTATTACTATGCAATGATAATTATTACTCAACACTGAGTGCCTCTTTTTTCTCTGTTTTTTATACAGGTGTCTGAGTCTAACATTATATTTTACAAGACTGCAATCATCGTTTGATAAAAGTTGAGCACTTTATTAATATGTTTGTCATTACTGATCAGAAGGACAGACATACACTGTTTGAGACTACAGACTTTTGTGAGATCCATCCACATACTGGACTTAAGGGCCATTCACTAGCATGCTTAGATAGTGGTGTTTGTGACAGCATCTTTCACCACATGTGCATGCTAGCGGTACATCATTCTGCTATGTGTAACTTTATAGGGTGTATGATGTGATGAGTTGTTGCTCAGTACAGTCATCTTAATGAGTTGTTGCAGTTTGGTAACATGCGTGGTGCCATGGCATTTATGGAAGATATACAACATGACAGGACTGCCACTTATACTGTTCTTGATCAGGTATCAAGTGTTATTGGCAATTCATTCTCTGTCTTGAAAATGGACATTCTGAAAGTGTTTGGGAATCCAAAGCCAAATCTGAGTTGGCAAAGACAAAGAAATTTGACTCTGTATGTGTGTCATGTGGATAGGCTGTGTTATGAGAAACAGAGTTAGTCTGGAAACCTTGTCATCGTACAATGACATGTGGCTTAGACTCTTGGCATATCTGCTATTAAAGAGTGACTTTCAGTTGCAGTCAATCATTGTGATGTGGAAACACTGTTTTTGCAAGGTGAAAATAACAGTCTGCAACCAAGGTCAGTGTTCAACAACATGGAGGCAGATGTTACACCTGCTGAGATTACACAATGACTATGTTTGAACAGATTCTTATTCAGACTATTAAACCATTTCAAACTATTCAATGCTTGAATACTAGGACACGAACATTCCACAAAAAGCTCATCAAGTTTCTTAAGGGTTCCATTATGTGTCTTCTACTTCCTTTGCAGGAGAATGTGGAGGCAATCTCCAGTGAGAACAGTTTGGTGATTCTTGTGAATGGTGTTCCAATGAAGTCAAAGGTCATCTGGCAGGATGTTGTCAATGTACAGAAGGTGAAGCAGGCTCTCACTTACTTGAAGAGCAGCAATCCCTTCTATGTAGACCTTGACATTGATCTCATGAGTAGTGTGTCTGCTCATTACAGTGTGCTGGAGACCAGTAAACCAATGATTGAGAAGGTTAATGTACAAACAACTGACAATGTGTATGAACAATATATCCACTACATGGCACAGATCCAGTTGGGGATAACACTGATCTGTATCAGATGGAACAGGTGGAAGGTGCCCCAATGCACAAACAGCTGACAATGTGTATGAACAATACACAATACATCCGCCACATGGCAGAGATCCAGTTGGGGATAACACTGATCTGTATCAGATGAAACAGGTGGAAGGCAACCCTGTTCACACCAGGGAAGTAACTTTGGAAGTGTGCTGCTTTCCAGATTTATTTCCAAAAGGGTCAGATGGATGTTTAGATGATAGAGAAGTACATGTACAAGGTGCTGAATACCGTACCAGTCGAGTGCTCAGTAAGGATGCCAAATTCAGACACAACATACAGTACTTGCTTCACCTACTATGGGAGAGTGAGCTTAGCATACTCTCTGCATCAATTGCACATACTATACGGCTCATGACATCACTTGATGGAATCACTCCTGTACAGTTTTTGCAGAAACTAAAAGAAAAGGATGAAACTGTACAGGCCAATTTGTCATCCATACTGTCAAGTCTATGTGGCACCGAGGAATACTGGTATTGCAGACACTCTGAGGTGATGACCATGCTGTGCGAGTATGGTGCAGCAACATGGTTTGTGACACTCAGCTGTGCTGAATGTAAATGGGATGAGTTGACTAAACTCTTGAAGTGGGCAACTTTTGATGCTGAGGGCGTTTCATCAATGACTCTCGGAGAGATGTGCTCACTTGATCTAGTGTTTGTGAGCAGGCATTTTCTCAAGTGATTCCATGATATTCTGACGTTCATTTTGTCTAAGGACAATCCGCCTCTTGGTATTGTTGAACACTGCTTCTGGAGAACGGAGTATCAGGCATGAGGTGCTCCTCATATTCATATGCTACTATGGATCAAGGATGCCCTGCACATAAGAGAACATGAAGCAGCAGAAGTGCAAGCGTTCATAAAGCATTACATTACTTGCCACATACTGGACAAGTATGACAGTCCTACACTGTGGAAGTTGGTTCAAAAGTTCCAGTGACATATCTGTGCCAAATACTGCCGTCGTTCAGTGAAAAATAAATCTGATTGGTACACGAGCTGTCACTTTGGATTTCCTAGACGTGTGTGTAAGAATGGTCGCATGAATGAACTCTTTTCAGCAATGCAACATCACTTAAAGGCAAGAGGGTATATGAGTTACCCAGAGAGAAGAAGGAGGTGTACATCAATGATTGCAACCTCACACTTCTTCTGATGTGGCAAGCTAACATAGATGTTCAGTTTGTAGCTGACAACTCATTGGCTCTGGTTTGGTACATCACTTCATACATCACTAAACATGAACAGACTAGCTTTCAAGATCTTTGGGAAGATATTGCCAGTTCAAGCAAGTCACTGACATCTCAGTTGGGGTCACTTGGTTTTGAAGACCCTGTCACACAGAGAATGTGGTGCATATGAGGCCAGTGATCGACTGATCGGTACACATTTCTACGGCAAATCTAATGCTGTGTGCCTTCTCAGTGCTAACTACAAAGAGAGGTGCAAACATGTATTAATGCCTCAATACCTGAGATTGATGAACTGGCCTAAACAGACCTCTTCCTCTAAGCAGATATTGAAGAATAATCTGATTGACACATACTACCCCAGAAGACACAGTGACATTGAGGTAGCTAAGTGGTACAACTTCAAGTCTGATGTCTCACCTGATTGTACACAAAACATTTACAAGGTCACAGGAGTGTATGGCTGTTTTGTTAAGAGAGGTAAGCCTTGGCTCAATGACCATTGCAAGTTACATCTAGACACATCGGAGAGCAGAGAGCATTATTACTTTGCTCTGCTGTTCTTATTCAAACCCTGGAGACATTCAAAACTGAATACTCTGAGACATACATACAGAGACTAGATGCTGAGAAGGAACAAGTTGAAAATGTACAGAAACAACTTGAGGAGGATACTCTAGTTAGTTCACAGGATAACCTTGATCCAGGAGGACAAGGTACACTTGGAGTGCCTCTGCCTCTCAATGCCACAGAAGTACTCATGTTGGAAGTGGAAAGTGCTGTGGAGCATGGCACACACTGCACTGTTGATCCAGTGGAATTGAGAGAGAGACTCAATGAGCAGCAATGTGTGGTTCACTCTGCAGTCACAGATGATGTTCAACATGATATACTACATGAATGAAGAAATGTAAGTGTCATGAGCACAAGCCACTACTAATATTTATTAGCGGCTCAGGAGATACAGGTAAGAGTTTCCTTACAGAGGCTGTTGTGGCTGAAATATGGACAATGACAGACTCACCAATGTCTGTTGCTGTTACTGCTCCCACTGGGCTGGCTGCATACAACATTGGTGGAGTAACCCTACACTATCTGTTCATGCTGCCAGTGGAGCATGGAAAAACAGGAGTATCGTGAGCTGTCATTTGAGGTTGCATCTCAGCTTTGTTCTATGTTTACTAAAATGAAACTACTGATCCTTGATGAGGTCAGCATGGTATCTAATGTGATGCTTGCCTGTATACACCTTCATCTACAGAAGATTTTGGCCACTGACTATGGAGATGCATTTGTGGTAAAAACATCATTATATTTGAAGACCTTTTACAACTTGTACCAGTTAATGCAGAGCAACTCTGTAAAGCAGGCAAAAGCGACACTGGGCTGCATTGAGGTTATAACCTGTGGGAGTTATTCACATATATTGAGTTGTATGAGTACATGGGGCAGAGTGGTGATCTAGCTTACAAGGCACTGCTGGATCAAGCTCGTACAGGTACATTGTCACCAACACATCTTTTGATGCCGAACAGCCAAAGAATCACTACAGATACTATATCCATACATGCAGCATGTGATGTTTTCAGTGATGTCTGCTCCAACAACACACCAACTGTCTGTCTTGTGCCATGACTTAAGAAATGTGCTGAATTCAACAGTGTTATGTTGCAGAGAGAATCAAGAATGGTCACACTGCATGCTGTTGATACAATTGACGGTGTTATTTTGTTGTAAGCTGGTAGCAAAAGATGACTGGCGCCTGTCTGAGTTAAGTCAGATGTATCACGTGACAGCTGGATTAGAAGCTGTTCTTAACATCTGTAACAATGCACGTGTCATGCTATGTCAAAATCTGGATGTTAAACTTGGCATGGTAAATGGTGCAATGGGTCACCTCATAGACTTTCAATACAATGTTCAGAAGATGATTATTGAGGCGCTTATTGTTCCGTTTGACAACATGCAACAGTCTGTGGAGATAGATCTGACCTGTGTTAAGTTCCAGGTCTTCAAGGATATATATGTCAACAGTTTCCTATATGTGTTGCATATGCTGTTTTCATACACAAGTCACAGAGCTTGAGTTTGGATTCAGCAATGGTGGACATAGGCAGTGACATTTTTAAGGATGGCATGACCCATGTCACACTTTCATGTATTCGTAGTCTGTCTGGGTTGCACATTATTAGGAGATTTCAACTGCACTTTTTCTTGTTTAGGAAATTAGGACTGTGTGGTGTTTAGCCACATTTTGGGGTATCTTGCAGAATGTGTCTGCTTGCTCCCCAGTCTCATGTGCTATTTGGCCTCCTTTCTCCATGCCCTCCGCCCATTCTCTTCCCCCCCACTTCCTGCTTTTACATACCAGCGCTGTCGGGCACTGGGAATTGCTCAGAGGGTGAAGGAGCGGGGGTGGGTTGGAGGGCGCGGACATTGGAGCTTGAATGAGCGGGTTTCTCCCATGGGGTGGTTAAGACCAGAAGACGCCCTGGGGTGAAATCGAGCCTGGAACATGGTAATCCATGTCTCGTCCCCATACCCAAGGGCACCTTCTATTTGGGTGGGCAAGTAGTCGGGATGGCCCACGAGCATCGTCAAATCCAGGCATTGTCATGCAATGCCAGATCCATTAAGAACAAGACTGCATTGATTGCGGATTTTGTTGGAACAGTGGATCTGACTAGCATCACTGAGACCTGGTTAGATGGTAATGCTGCCCCAATTCTGGAGGCAGCTGTTCCTCCCGGGCACTTAGTGATACATCGCCTGAGGTTGGATCGCAGGGATGGGGGGTAGCAGTCTGTTTTAAGACAGAATTGGGCCTCACTGGTGTACCAGTTGAGGAGGCTGAATCATTTCAGTGCACTGTGGTAACTGGTGTGGGTACGGATAGCTCTCATTTACTGTCCACCAGGGATGAGAAGCTGTTCCTGCAGGAAGTAGCAGACTTTGTCATGACATGGCATTGAGTCACCCAGACTGATGGTTCTGGGTGACTTCAATGCCTGGGTCGATGATGAATCTTCATTTTGAACAACACTTCCTCCAGTTGATGACATCACTGGGCTTCACACAGGTTGTTTCCTCAGCTACCCATAACGGTGGTCACTCTCTTGATTTGGTCTTCCTCCTGGGATCGAGGCCCTGATTTGGTGGTAGAACCGGTTGGTTGGTCTGATCACTACATTGTGAGGTTCAAGTTCTCTACTCCCTGAGTAGGCCTGCCCCTGTGGAGCTGGTCAGTTACTGCCCTTTGTGGATGTGTCCCTGAAGACCTGGTGAAGGTGACTGACCTCTCAGTGTTCTGTGAGACCAGCACCATCCAGAGCACTTAATGGTGGCCTACAACAAGGCTATTACTTCAGCTGTTGATCAGATGGCTCCAGTCCGTGTTCGTCCCCTTCCACTTCGCCCTTGGACCCTATGGTTTGATGGGTCACTGAGGGAGATGCGGAAGTTGGGACGTAGGTTAGAACATCGCAGACCTAAATCCACCTTGGATACCGACCATCTTATTTTGTTAGAGCATTATCAACTCTATCAATCAGCGATCTCCCATAGGAAGGCAGAATTCCTGTTCAGGGAAATTGCTGTTGCTGGGAACCGACCAGCTCAACTCTTCCCGAACTGTGGACAGGCTGTACAACCCAGCCTGTCTGCAGCTCCTTCGAGTTTTATCACAATCTGAGTGTGATGAGCTTGCTCGATTCTTCGTGAATAAGGTGGCAGACATCAGGCAGGAGTTTCGTCCATCTTGTTCTATGGGAGATATGGTTGGTCAGTGCTCGGTCACCATGCCTGGCATTTCCTGGAGTACCTTTGACCTACCGGATTTCGTTGACATTATGAGGACTGTCCATGGGATACACCCCTCATGCTGTAGTTTAGACCCGGGCCCTACTTCCCTAATTTTGGGTTGAAGTGATGTTATAGGCCCAGTCTTAGTTCAGATTGTCCAGTGCTCCCTGAATCGGGCGAGTTTCTAGCTCCTTGAAGGAGGCGGTGGTGACACCTCTTCTGAAGAAGGCTTATTTGTACCCGGAGTCTCTGGCGAACTACAGGCCTATCTCAACCTTCCTTTGTGGGAAGGTTATCAAGGAAGTGGTGGCAATTCAACTGGAGAACCATCTATCCATCCATAATTTACATGAACCTCTCCAGTCGGGTTTCCATAAGAGGCATAGTACTGAGACGGCTCTGGTTCGGGTGCTCAATGATCTCCTGATGGCGAGAGATCGGAGGAACCGTTCTATCTTGGTAATCCTCCATCTCTCTTCAGCTTTTGACACTGTCGACCATGGGGTTCTGCTTGAGCACCTGAGGTTCATCTGTGGGCTGATGGGTACAGCCCTCAGATGGTTTTCATCTTTCCTCACCGGTCGAACTCAGAGAGTTGTCTCAGGAATATTTTCTTCTGAGTCTTTCTCTCTGCCTTGTGGGGTACCTCAGGGCTCAGTGCTGTCCCCATGTTGTTTGCAGTGTATAGGCTGCCCCTCGGAGACATTTTAAGACAGTATGGGCTGAGGTTTCACTGCTATGCTGATACCCAGCTCTACCTGTCTTTCGCTCCCGACTAGGTGTGTGCTCTCTCAGTATTTAACAGCTGCCTCGTGGAAATCCAAGATTGGATGAGTTCCAGTGGGTTAAAGTTGAACGTGAGAAAGACTGAAGTTTTGGTGGTGGACCCTGGTCACAGGATAGAGGGGTTGGGGTCTGATTTGCCATCTGGTTTATTTCTGGGGGGCGAGCAGATCCTTACCTCTGAACGGGTGCGTGACCTGGGAGTGATACTTGACAATAGTCTAACCCTCCACCATCAAGTGTCTGCAATAGTCAAATTAGCCTTTTACTGTTTTAGGAATATTGCCAGGATCAAGCACCTTGTTCCATCCAGTGACTTGCCTGTCTTGATCCATGCCTTCGTGACCTCGCGCCGTGACTACTGTAATTCCCTGTACCTAGGGCTTCCTGGGGTTGATATCCGCCGCTTGCAGCTAGTGCAGAATGCGGCTGCACGTTTATTGACTGGGGCTTCAAGGAGATCTCATATAACCCCAGTGCTGTGCGATCTGCACTGGCTGCCAGTTCAGTGGCGGATCATCTTTAAGGTAAGTTTGTTAACCTACAAGGCCCTACACAGACTGGGTCCGGACTACTTGAAAGAACTTCTGATTCCTTACACCACTATGTGTCAACTCCGCTCGCTGATGAGGGGTTGCTGGAGATTCCGAGGGTTAGATTGAAGTCATCTGGGGCACGGGCTTTTATGTTCGCTGCCCCATCCCTCTGGAATTCTCTACCTCGTCAGCTATGGGAGTGCAGGACTGTGGAGAGTTTTAAGCGGCAATGAAGACCTTTCTATGGGAAAAAGCATTTCCTGATTTTCTCTGATTTTATGCCTATTTATTGTTTAACTGTGTGTGTTGTATTTGTGAAGTGCTTTGATATTCTGAAAGGTGCTATATGAGATAAAATTATTATTATCACATTAGCACCACAGAATATACATGCTGACAAGCGGTGTATTGGTGAGTACAACAAATTACGTACTATACCAGCCACAGATGCCTCTCATACCACTACCTATGTACATAGTTGGATCAAATGCCACAGTCAGAGCTTCAGCTGGCAAGAAGAGGAAACAATCAACCACTACTGAATTAACTAGGTCACAATGTCAAATACAGATGCAACATCACCTGCTTGTAAGAAGTCACTTGGTATTGCTGTTGTCCCAATGTTTGATAACACTACTGGAGTTAACTGCTATGCTAATTCAGCTATGCAAGCATTTCTCCACATGCCACACTTTGTCAGGCTATATCAGCTGTGAAGAAACTGCCTTATCAAAGGCATTGAAACAAGTTGTGAATGTCACTTCTGAGCAGCTACACAATGCACACTCTTTGACACCTCTCCGGCAGGTATCGTGGACAAAATACATTTGCAGGTAACATGCAACAGGATGCCACTGAGTTTATGATGGCCATTATAAACACTTTGGATGAAGAGGGCATTCCAATGAGACAGTGTTTTACTGTCTCATATGTTAGCAGATATGAATGTGTGCCATGTGGCCATTCGCAGAGAGAAACCACTGAAAACATGCTTTGGATTTCTTTGTATGTTCCTCACCGTCAAAGTGTATAGTTCTGAAAGCTGTTTATGAATGCAGAAAGTGGTCACCTTTGTGTTAGGTGTGGAGGGTCTTGTACTCAGTCTATATGGCTCAGGACTTCATCTCAATACCTTATGCTTGTCCTGCATAGGTTTGACTCTCATGGGCTCAGAGTTGACACACCTATCACAGATTTTATAGCTGGTAGAGTGACATTTAATCAAACAGTGTTTGACACTCTTGCTGTGATCTACCATCAAGGACAGTCTGTACACTCAGGCATTACATTACTTTGTTGAGGTACAGAACTGGTGGGTTGAATGCAATGACTCCATGAATAATTTTAAGCAGAGGCTACCATGCTACTTAAAAATGCTTACATACTGATTTTGAACGACTATGAGAATCTTCATCAGTTAGAAGAGTAGTCACACAACATGTGGCATACATTGCTGTCCTATTTTGTAACACAGTAACCACTCAGAAACTATCTTATTCTTTCTTCTATGCATCTACGTGCAACATTACATTCATTATACATCTCATGGTTTACATGCATATGGTTTTACCAACCTGACATCTAAGGTAGTTATGTGATAAAGTAGATCTAGTTGCAGTAGTCTTCAATTGGCACAGACTGTGTTTACTATCACTAGAGAAACCACACTTAGTTGATTAACAAAGACTTTCTGGGAGCAAAACAGATATGACCATTTGGCTCTCATGTTCTGCCATTGTCTTCTGTTCTGAATAAATGCCATCTGAACATTACAAGTATTACTTGGCGCACTTACCAACTGTGCATCTGTTATGTGCAATACTCGTGCATGTGCGCAAAACAACTGCGTTGCATGTATTATTATATATTTCTACAGCATTTTCATATTGCCAAGGATTTTTCTTAGTAAAATATATCTTTATTTGTGTGTGACACTTCAGTGGATCACATACTTTCACATTTTTTACACTGTTCTACGCTGAACTGCATTTATCGGTGTCACACAGTCATATTGCAATGACTATGTCACATGGTAATTGTTATCATTTGTGGCTTTTGCTTCTTGCCCTTTTGCAGTTTCACTTTAAACAATCATATTTAATAGCAACACTGTACTGTTATGTCTCCTTTGTTTTCTAACACTTGTATATATATGTAAATATGCTGTATCATTACATTATGATATATGTCTCTAGTATGAACTTTTAAGAGTTGTATTTCTTAATCTTAAAATGTATGTATTAAGCAATGCCAAATATGTACCTGTTTAACAAGCTGTTTTATTATTTCAAAAGTTAGTTGTATGCTTTTATTATATTACCTAGATATTTAGTAATATTTTTATATTTAACGGTGACTTTAAGATAAGAATAATTGATTATAATACATACTATACTGGTAAAGGTTTGTTTTCAAGAATAGGTACCAGATCTGCAATACTAGGACACAGTGTGTACCATCTAATGGTATGATATAAAAACTGTTAATTATTACGTTATATGTTGCAGAGTTCTTAGTTATATACTGACTTGGTTATTTTAGTACTGCAGTTCATTAGTTGTGTTTGTGATATGTATTGTTTTATATAGTAGCTAGTAGCATATAACAGTTAATGTTATTATTTGTAACAAAGTAGGCTAAATACATTTAAGGCCAGATATTCAGAAAATGCGCCAAATGTCAGCCAAGTCTGGCACAGCTAAATCCAGTGTGGCATGGCACAATGAGTGCCATATTCAAGGGTGCACTTGGCAACATGCATTGGCGCAAGATGGCTGAATATGGCACGGAAGCACCAGAGAGCAACCAGACTCCACCAGAGTGCAACCAGAGATGTGTTGGGAGCAACCAGACCTGCACCACAGAGCAACCAGAGATGAGCCAGGGTGCAAAGGACAAGCACCAAGGCACACAAGACCAATCCCAGTCAATGGTGGGAGCACAGCAGCAGTGGGAAATGTGGGCAGGCAGAGGAACACAACTGAGGACAGTGCCAGGGAGGCACAGTGGCAGGCCACAGATGACCACTAACAGCTGGAAACACACAGGCAACCAGCCCCCCTGAACAAACCGTGGCACAGGACATTGAGAACAGGAGGCACCAATGGCCAACAGAGAACTGCCACAGGAACCACCCCGCAGCATGCTGTGCCCCCACCATGCAGACCCCGGCCAGCCCCACCCTGGGCCATGGTGCCTAACACATGCCAGACATCCTGGACTGCTGCCCCATGGCCACCCCAAGGCACAGCCACTGACTAAGGGGCAGGACACCACCATGCATGACCCACACCTTGACACAGACACCCACCATGCCACTGCAGCATGGCTCCACTCACCAGCTGCAAAGCAGACATAGACACAAGCAGGTAAGCAGAAAACTGTATTCAAAAGGCAAACTATATATAGGCATGGAGGAAAGGGTAGGACAGCAAGGGAAGGACAGGGAACAGGGACTTTACAGTGGGATGGGAAGGGATGGCAGGGTAAAAGGGAAATGGTGGGATGTCTCTGGGTGGCCATGGCCTACTGAATCCTGACATCTCCGCTGCCTCCTGTCTTGGAGCACCTTTCTGTGGGTCTGCTGAGCCACCTCCAGTGTGGTGGAAGTGATAAGGATGATCTGCCTCAATAGGCAGCAGTATAGGGGCAGCCGCAACCCCCTCCAGATGCCTATGACAAAGGAATGGACAGGTGATCAGTGAAAGGTCCCTATGAACCATGCCCTCCCACTGTGTGCACTGGGCAAAGGGAACACACACCCCTGGAGTGGTACGCTGGCCACCCACAGTGGTAGAGCCAACACCTGCCAGCATCCCAGCATGCCACTACAGTGCAGAGCAGTGGACACTGCTGCTTGATGACCACCTGACAGCACAGCTGCAGCCAGATGGCACAGGGGAAACAGCAGCATGACAGCAGCACTGGAGGCAGCCGGGCGCAAACCCATCCCACGAACAGCTGGTATATGTGTGCAATGGCCACCTCACAGTGGCATGCACCATGCACAGTGTGCAGCACATGGCACAGGTGGCCATGGCCACACCCACTACCTCGCTGACTACCCAATACTGAGTATAGGAAGAGAACAGTGCCTGCCTGCTCACTGCGGTGCTGCTCATCCCTGCCCTGCTGCTGCTTCACCTCCACCTCCTGAACCCACAGCAACCTGCTGTGGCCCATTGGCACCCCTGCTGCCCTGGCATGGTGCAGATTTCAGGCCCTAGGAATGGAACAAAGACAGGTACACATCAGAGAACAACCACAGCATATGCCCACCACCCCACCCCTGTACACAGCATGTGCCCCAGCCTGATATGTCCCACAAGGCAGTAGCACAGCACAACTGGTGGCCAGTAATGCCACTCTGCAATGCGATGCTGACAGCACCCCCTCACAGGGTATATCAGGCAGCCCAGCCAACACCACAGTACAGCAGTAGGGCACACATGCAGCATGTGATGACTCACCTGGCCATGGCACGGCCTCCTGCAGATGCATGCCTACAGCCATCTCAGTCACCAGGGCCTGGTGCACCATGTCCCCATACCAGTGGCAGCATTGCTAACTGGTCTGAGGCCCCTGGTGTGCCATGCCAGGTCTGCAGCAATGGTTTGACAGACTTCTGTCCTGGCCTGCTGCAGGAGCACCTGGCCAAACAACCTTGGTGCATGTGACCTCCACTAGGGCTACAATGTTGACCAGCTCCAGATCAGACCAGTTGTGAGCATGTCGCGCACCTTGCCATGCCATTATCCCTCAAAGGTGTTGGGTCAAAATGGCGGCTGAGGTGCGTGTGTACAACATGCGTGGGATTGTGCACCTCGTGTAGCATGCACCACATCTACAAATTGAGCATTGTTGTGGATGCAGAATGGGGAATGGCCCACCTGGCACGTGCTGGTGTTGTCCCAAGGGGCAAAGGTCATGACAGGGGTCACCTGGTGCACAGTGCGGTCACAGCACAACAGAGACCATAGCTCACAGTGCGCCATGGCCCCAACTGCACTCTGAGTGCACAGTGTGCAACAGGTGGTGGTGGCACCCCACCCGACACATCGCACTGCCTGCCAACATACTGCACATGTCTTGGCATTGCACTGGGACGTACACCAGAGCAATTCAATTGAGCAGGAGAAAGTAAGCAATATTCAGCCACCACATGCTAATGAGATCATCAGCTAATGCATGGCAGACTGGGGACATTAGCATGTCATTACCACTGCGCCATCACTCAATTGCATACGATGCGCTATAAAGGCGCCGCCAAAAACAGCACAAGCCAGGGACTGGTATTGCAACCATCCAAGGTAAGTTGTGCCTGCCATGGGACCAGCCAGCACAGCAGGGTGGATGGGTGGGCAGCTGCAGTCACTGACACACCTGTCCTAACACAGGTAGCGCCATATCCAAGTGTGAGGGAGACTAAGGAACATGGGCCTGCTTGCAAGTGCAGGTCCAACTTTACAAAGGCAGAGGCAGATGCCCTGTTTGAGGCCTACCTCAACAGGGAGCAACTGCTGAGTAGTGTCACAGGCACACCACAAGCCAGAACTGTGGCCTGGATTGATGTGGCAGCATGTCTGAACCAGTAGGGCAGCCACCAGCGTCTGTGCAAGAGTGCAGGAAGAATGTGGGCACTGATACACACCGCATCAAAGAGAAGGTGGTGGCAAAACAGGTGGCCAGGTCAGCCACTGCAGAGGGCCATGCTGACGTGCCCCAGCTCACAGCACAGGAGGAGCTGGTGGTGGCCACCATGCATCGCAGCACCATTGAGGGTGTGTCAGGTGGTTGATTCCAGAGAAGAGGGAACCCATCACTGCATTGTACATATGCCATGCCCACAGGACGGGCAACAATGCAGCACCAACACATCTGTCCTCTCTTACAGGACCAGCGTGCCAGCACACCGTGGAAGGGGTGCCAGCAGCGGCCATGGGCGCAGACCCAGCCCTGGAGGAACAGCCATCCACCTCAACAGGTATCCAGGGGCCTGATTGGCTGCAGCACACCACCACCATCCAGCCATATGTCCTGGACTTGGTGTCAGATGAGGCCCAGGCTGTGTTTCAGCAGGATGCCAGCCATGGTGTACTCTGCATGGAGACACAGATTGGGGCGGGGTCTGAGACTGATGACGACATAACCATCATCCTGGACAGCATGAGGGGGTTGTGAGGAGACACCCATAACTACTACCAGCACTGGCAGTGCATCCAGTGGCCTGTCAGTCGTGGGGACAGCTGCCCGCCACCACTGCAGGTGCTGCTATGCACAGCCAAGGCAGTGCCATGTGGTGGTGCATCCATTAAGGCACTGGCCAGTGTACAGGGGCCAGAGGGTGGCAGTGGCAGATGGATGGGGACGCTGGGCAGCGGACGCAGTGTCCACTGCGGGTGCCAGACAGGGACCTACCCATGGAACCCTGCTGTGCAGTGTCCACCTGAGTGGGGGCTGCGCAGTGTGGGTTTACACCTCCGGTGGGCCAGCGGGCTGCCCAGGCTCCCCTTGGCACCAACCCATTGTCAGAGCACTCCTGATTGTTGAGGGCCTCCGTGGAGCAACAGCTGCTGTTTGTAGCTTGAGTGTGTGCACTTCATGCAGAGGTGTGCCAGGCAGCCGAAATGCATGAGAGGGGCACTGCACAGGTCCTGGAGGCTATGCAGCACCTGTAGGAGGACACAACTCCATCCTAGGATTGCACTGCCACAGGGCATGGCCACAAGCCACATACACAGCGTAGTGCACTGTCTACTCCATGGGCCTGGCATTGAGCAGCACCCTCCCTGTAAACACCGGGCTCTGCTGTTGGCATCCCAGGCACACCTGGGGTGGGCCTGTTTGGGTGCCTTTACACCTCTACGTGGACCCAGTCGTGGTCCTGCAGTACAACCCTTGGGGGGAAGTTGCATACACCCCCTGTGGCTAATAAGCAGCCAGTGGCTGTCAATCAGCCCCAGCGCAGCTGCCCCGTGTCTGCGGTGGCCATAGTTCCACAAGGCAGACCTGAGGTGTGTGCTGCCCTGGCTGCTGTCTGCTGTCACTGCCCTGTGCGCACAAAGGTGATGTGTGTTGATGCATGTCACAGTTATGGCAACTGTGTGTCACGCTGCATGCTGCCTGTGTGTACACCCGCCTGGCTGCTGGCCCATGTGGTGTGGATGTGATGAGAGCAGAACTGCACTGGTTGCACCTGTGCATCAGTGCCCTGCATCTGATCATCACCAAATCCCATTGCCTGGGTGTGTGATTGCATGTGTGTGTGTTGCTGTACAGTGCTGCATGCTGTTGCTTGTGGCTGTATGGCACTGCCACCCACACCCCTGCAGCACACCTGTGTGTGTGCATGCCCATTGCCATGCCTGCCCATGCCTGTGTGCCATACCATTGTGTGTGGTCACTGCATGGGTATTGCTCCACATATCTGCATGCACCATAGTGCTCCTGTGCAATTGTGTCTCAGTGCTGGTGTGCCATCCGCATGAGCCAGGGATCCCTCCACCCAGGGGGGCTGCCCACTACCCTCATCATACCCACTGTTGTCCCCCTCTTTGGCCTCGAAAGCTATCCCACAGACAATGGCCATGTTGTGCAGTATGCAGCAGGCCAGGAATAGGCCACAGACTTTCGAGGGGCTATACTATAGGGCACTGCCAGACCTGTCAATGCAATGGAATCATGCCTTCAGCATCCCAAACACATGCTCAATGATGTTCTGCATGCTGGCATTTGACTCATTGTACCTGTTGTCTGCTGGGGACAATGATGTCAGTAGGGGGTGAGCAGCCAGAGCCTGAGTGGGTAGCCACTGTCACCTCAGTGGACAATTACATCATTAGCCTAGTGTCCTATGTTGCTGTGCCCTTGCCCATCCGTGGCACCTCACCAGCATGCCCACCCTGCCCGCCCCATCCCATGCTGTTCCCAGCTCCCCATGGCCGTCCCATACTCACCCACTAGGTGGCTCATGGGGATGTTCCCATGCTCGAACCTGTGGCACAATGCAGAGCTGTGCCAGATGAATGTATCATGTGCACTCCCAGGCTGTGTGGCTCAGACACTGGTTATGTACCCCCGGCATCACACACCACCTGGCAGTTGACACTGGGGTAGCCCTTCCTGTTGATGTATGCTACCCCTCTGGGTCAGGTGGCATGCAGATGCCCACATGGGTGCAGTCAATGGCCCCAAGCACACCAGGCATCTGTGCTACCATGTGGAAGTCCCACATGGTTGTTGCACACTCTGCCTGTGTGCTGGAGAAATGAATGTATTCTGAGGCAAGTGGCAGCAGGGCACTGAGGAATTGTTTGAGGAGGTGTGACGTGGATGACTGGGTTATGCCTGTGGTATCCCTTGTTGGTCTCTGGGAGGTGCCCATGGCAAACAGGCACATGGCGGCTGCCACCTTCATCTCCATTGACAGGACATGGCTCTGTCTAGTGGGTGCCTGCACCTACTCACTGCACAGCTCACAGAGCTGCCTCAGAATTGCCCAGTTCAGGTGATACCAGCCCACATCTCAGTATCAGAGCAGTTCTTGAAGGTGGTGCAGGCACGGTACCACCTGTTCGGGCATACCACCGATGGGCCCTTCCAGCACCACAATGCTCTTCCTCTGCTTACTCACACCCCTCATTATGGCCTCCATCTGGAAGACTGTGCTGGCCTGAGCCCCTGCTGTCCTGTCTCCCCTGGGCAGTCAGCTCCTGTGGTCTGCTTGCCACTGTGGGGCAGTGCCTTTCTCTCTGCCAGCCTCTTCCTGTTGCTTCCTCTGCCCCTGGCTCGCATTTCAGTGCCACCTCTATCCCACACCCCTGTGGCTGCCTGTTCCACTCCCTCAGTAACTCTCTCTCTCTCCCTCCTTGGACCTTCTGGTTCCTCTCTTCACTGTCCGGTTGCTTGCACTGTCTCTCTCTCTCACCCTTGTAGCAAGTGATGTCCCCATGCTTGCACCCTGTATTTATAGGCTCAAGTCTGCTCTGTGCATCTGGACATTGCTCTGCACTTGCGCCATGGGTCGGGGGTTGAATATTGCACTGTGCTGCATATTCATGGGCTCACCCCTTCCCTTGTGCATGCATTCATTAGGGTTGTGCATTGGCACACTGTGACTTGCACTGCGCACTGGCTCCTGCTGAATATTGCTCCTTGGCGCATTTCCGCAGTTGCACTGGTGCACCTCAGTTGTGCCATGTGCAACTGCTTTGAATATCCCACCCTTAGAGAATTGTACACTATTGTAAATCAGACACATGCACAGATAAAAACAGCTTTTATGTTCCTGCAAATATTTTCAATTGCCTCAATTGGGAGGGTCGGGGGATTTCCACATGCATCTGTATATCTACATTTGTTGACCTATATCTATGTGTAACTATATAGTGTGTGTATATATATATATATATATATATACACACACACACACATACACACATTAACTTTACGTAAACAATAATAATAAGTTTTGTTGAGATACCAGAATTTGGTATTGGTGTTATTCTTGAAACACTTGGCATCTGTTTTTTTGCCCACCCCAGGAACATTGACACTCTCAGTCACACAGTGACAATAACAGTATTACTGTTACATACATATTAAACAGTGTGCACATTTGTATGTCGACAAATGTTTTTATGTGGTCCTTACTAGTATGATGGCTTGGTTCCCAACTATGTGTCATACTGTTTAATAAAGATAAGTAACATTCATGCAATACTTTATTTTAGAAATATTGTATTGTGAGATTGATTGTGTCATTCAATTTGGCTTTTAATTCAACCTTTTTCATAAACTGATTCAGTGTTCATCTGTATATGTGTTGTACTTACCACAGTACACATGTTGTTCATCTATATGTTAGATATATTACTGCCCTATAGGATTTCTGCATGAGTATGTCTTTCTGTATAAGGTGTAGCACAGGAAACATTGACACATACATTCATAAAGAGAAGCACATATTATAATTAAGCTATGTATATCTTGTTAGGAATGTGAGGCCCAAAGGGCACCATGCTCCCAACACCACATACTATGCAGTATTTACATTAGACAGTCTCAAACAGACAGGAAAATCATGGCAAAAAACTCTGTTTAATGTTAGGGTTTAAGGTCTTGTAGTACGTTTAGATAGTTGCATGTTATTTCTGTTACCTGCTGCTGGTTATCTGTGATTGGTTGTGTTGCCTTGGTCCCCCCCCCACTTGCACATGTGTGTGTGTGTGTGTGTGTGTGTGTGTGTGTGGTGCTGGGGGAATGCAGAGTTAGGGTTTTAACCCTAACACTGAATTTCCTCACTTTTGTTGCTGTGGAACAACCCTAACTGATGCATTAACCATTTTTTTGCCTTGATCATAATAATCTCTCTCTCACTCTCTCTCTCTATATATATACATATATATATATATATATACATATATATATATTCAGTACTGTATTCGTTTTTGATGTTTGCTGACAGCACACTTCTCAGAATACACAATCCTCCAGGATGGTTTCCTTTTGCAGATCGTAAGGTGTCACAAGTATTGGTAGCATATTTAGATGTACTTGAAAGTTTTTTGTTTTTTTAGTCCTGTTGCTCATAACACTACTGGGATGATTTGTGTTTCTTTACTCCACATCAATTTGGTTTCTGATAGCATAGCCTGATACTTCATGATTTTGTGAATTGTTTTATTTATTTATTTATTTATTTGAAGAAATCAGAATTTCAACCCTTTGAGTCAGGGACTCATCAAAATGACACATGCAAAGTACATAGAATGTACAGGGTACCATGAGGGAATAGTTTACACATATGTATAAAGTTAGAGTGAACAGCACCTATACTGGCAGCGGACAGAGATAATAAAGGGTTCTATGAGAGATCATTTACATATATGTACACAGTAACAGTGAAAAGCATCCAACATGGGAGTAAACACTATATGCAGGTCCTATGTAAAGGGGAAACTACTTTACATCTTTGTACATAATTACAAAGAGTCCAGCATGGGCATCACTCTGTGCAGGTCCTATACAATGTGGTAACTAAAATATCATAGAGCAAACAAAACAAGAAACTACAGTGTCAAAGCTGTAAGAACCTAGCAGAACGATGCTAGGAACAGGTGAACTGAGGGGCCTTAGCAGCGACTATGTGCAGTTACAGCTGTGGCTGGAGATAAGGTGTTGTCTGAGGACTGATTTAAAAGGCCCTAGTCTTGGTTGAGTGGTGATAACAGTGGAGAGAGCATTGCTCCAGGCTGGCACCTGATAATGGAAGGATCTTTGCACCAGGGAAGTCCTGACCCTAGGTACATGTAATGTGCACTTGAGGGCATTTCAGGTGTGGACAGCCAGGGTGAGGGGGGTGAGAACAGAATTTAGAGCTGTAAGGGCAAGGCCTGCAACAGTTTTCTTGGCTAGGAGACAAGTCTGGTAGCACAACCTCTCCTCAAGGTTGAAAAGGTCAGCAAGGTCATATAAGGTGCATGTGTGGGTGAGTCTGCCAGAGCCTGTAAGTAGATGGCAAGCTTTGTTCAGGGATAGTTTGATTTTGTTGAGTGTGGTGTTAACCTCTGCACCACACACCAGAATACTGTACTTAACTATGGACAGTACAGATGAGGTGATGGCCAGTCTGAGGGCTGTGGGTGGAAGGCAGTTCTTGTGGTGGTGCAGTAAGCCAATATGGGTGTTTATGACTGTGGTGCGGTTGTGAGTGTGGTCATGAAAAGAGAAGGAGGAGTCAAAAGTGACACCCGGGTATTTGTATGTTTTTACTTGCTCTAGGGGAAGGAGGGAGCCTGAGAGGATGGTGAGTGGGGTGTCCCTGTGTTTGTTTTGGGAGTGTGAGAAAAGTATGTGCTTCACCTTTTTTATGTTAATTACAAGTTGTCAATCCAGAAACCAGGATTCTCCCTGATTAAAAGTGCTGAAGTGCACTTTGAACGACAGAGGGGGCCTGGTGGGATGTGAAAAGAATGGCATCATCCACATAGAGCATTTTTTTCATTACAGGAGCTAGGGAGCAAATTGAGATACAAACTGAAGAACAGAAGTCCAAAAATCAAGCCTTGTGGAACACCCGAGCTAACTTGTCACATGCTGGAGAGGGTATTGTTGAATTTTACACACTGTGACTGGGTAGTGACGTAGTTGGAGAACCAGGACACAGGACACCCTATGCAAAACCTAGCTGGGACAGAGTGGATATGAGGAGTGGGTGGCATATGGCACAGAAGGCTTTCGATAAATCAATGTAAACTGCCCCATGAGGTATCCTTTATCTAGGGCAGTGTGTAAGAAATTGGAGAGCTCAATATGGGCGATAGTAGTGCTATGCACCCTACGGAACCCATGTTGTTCAGCACAGAGGAGCTTGTGCTTATCAATGTATTCAGTGACTTGATCAGTCACAATCTTCTCCAAGGCTTTCGAGGGGTGGAGCCAGTATCAAGATTGGCCTGTAGATCCCAGGGGTGGTGCATCCCCCATTTGTGAATAGGGGTAACCACCGTGGTCTTCAGGAATGGGGAAATTGGCCAAGGCAGAGTGAGCAGGTGAGAAGGCTAGTAAGGGTGTAAAGACAGAGTCAAACACTTAAGTGAAGCAGTTTTGGATTCAGTGTGCCGTTACTAAACCAGTTCCACTGATAGCTTTTAGTAGGTAAGGTTTGGCCTCCGATGGTGTGAGGGCCCTGAAATGGAAGGGGAGCAGTGGAGGAGGAGGCAGCAGGAACAGGGTCAAAGAAGTTGGTGGGGAGGACTGAACTGAGGTCCAAGAATGCTTGAGCAAACCACTGACATCTAACTGTGCTGGGGGCGGCAACTGGGATTTTCCATTCAGCTTCTTTATATTATCCAGGAACATCTGGGCAGATCCAAGGAGGCGGCTAGAAGGGATCTGTAGTAATCTGATTTTGCCTTGCAGATGGACCAGGTGCATTAATTACATGCTGCACTATAGGCTCGCCTATCGGATGGCTTATCAGATTCAATCACACTGTGCCAGAGATTATCTCTGTTCTGCAGCTGATTGATTAGCACTGGGTAATCCATGGGGAGTTATACTCTTGATAGATTTGGTGAGGAGGAAAAATGTCACATGCCGTGTTGAAAGATTGTATGAAATAACTGAAGGCAGAGTCTACCTCTGGGGCTTGGAAAATTGGGGACCAGTCACAGTTGGCAAGGTGCTCTCTAAATTGTGCCAACTTGCCATGGTGTATGCACCATTGTAGGACAGGTTTTTGGTGCAGTTTTTTTCCAACTGACAGGACCAGAGAAAGGTGATCAGGGAGTGGTCACTGAGGGCATCGGGCAACATGATGGTGCTGTTGATTTTGTGTAGTCTGTTTGAGAGGACAATATCCAGCAGAGTGGCAGTGCCTTTGGTAGGATGGTACCGGGAGATAGCAGATACCAGCTGTGTGAGGTCAAGGCAGTAATAGCATCCTTGGCTTGGGAGGCCATGCTGGAGAGCCAGTTGATGTTGAGATCACCACCATGATTTGTTCCAGCTTACTGGGTAGACTGTTGAGGTGCTCAAATAGTGACTGAAATGTGGGGCACTCTGTTGTTGTGGAGGATATAGGCAGCTGTGAATATTAGTGGGGCTCTGGAGGTGCTAGTTGTGTTTTTAAGGGAGATTGCCTGGGCACCATGCTCCAGCTTTGCTGGTGGCAGGGCAAGTCCTCCAGTGTGTCTCAAAGGTAAATCACGCAACCCCCTCCACATTTCCTAACTCTCTCTTCCTGAAATAGTGTGTAATCCCGTATGGCTATAAAGAGATCAGGGGTTTTGTCCGAAAGCAATGTCTCTACAAGTGCTAGGATGTCTGGTGGTTGTTGGGCAACCCAACCCTGGAGTTCCGCAAATTTTTTAAGAATACTACATATATTCAATGAAGCCATGTGTAGGCCCATAGATGAGATGTGGTGGTTTGGGCTGGCTGCAGTGGGGCCTAGGTTGGGGTGGATGTTGCCCAACAGTAGTAGAAGAAATGAGCCTGATAATGGCTATGTGTTTTTTGCATCAGTTGGATGGGATGATGGCTGTGCCTTGCTCTTGGAGGACTATGGGGGAGATGAGGGACCAAAGGTCTGGGATGGCCAGGTAGATGGAGGCCATGGGAGATCAGGGAGGGGGGAAGCAATCAGGTGGGCTGGGGTGCATAGGAGTGCTAGCCACTGAGAATGAGCTGGGGGAGTAGTACTGTAGAGAGTGAAAGCAGGTGTATAGGCAGAAGTGTGATGCCCTCCAATGGGTGGTCACGCTGAGTGTCATTAGTATGAGGAGCACCTGTCTGATAGGCACCTACTGCACTGTAGCGTCGGTCATGAACTGAGGTATAAGGGGTCCCTAGTGACAAACTGTGATGTGGCAACCACTTTGGAGCAGTAGCAGTGACATGGACTCTAGTGCAGTGGGTGCAAGTCTCAGGCCCAAGGTCCGGAAGCTTGGTGGGAGCCAGTGAAAGAGGGTGAGCAGCGTGGGAATGTACTTTCAAAGTATGTGGTGAAGAGGGTTAGTGTAAGGGTCAGCAGTGACTCCTAAGGGGCTCTTTGGGTACTGCATGCAGGGCACTGGGATATGGGCTTGTAGAATGTGGAGGAGGAGGTGGAAGAGTGGTAGAGATAGTCAGCTCTACAGTAGCTAAGGAGGCAGGATGTTGTGTAAGTTGGCTCAGTACTGCCACATGGTGGCTGGAAGTATAGCTTGCAAATGGGAATATGGGGAGATACAAAATGAAGGGACAGGCAGTCATGTGAGTAGGGTGGTCCTTAAATTAAGAGCCAGCCTTGGGTGAGATTGTGGCTGGGGCAGTCAACACACAGTGCCAATGGGCCAACACCCTTAAGAATCAAGCTGAGCCTGGAGGGGGCCCTCTATTTACCTTAAGGCACCCCATGGTCCTATCCATGTACTACGGGTGCTTGCTGAAACTGAGTGGGGCAAGGGAGAGGTCCCAAGGCATAAAATAGGGGAACAAACACAAAGAAAATCATTAGTATTCGGCAGGAGGGATTGGGGGGTCTAGTGCACATGTGCAGACTGAGGGGGGATGCTACTGTGCACGCGCGGGTTGCTAGGTACTGGCAGATGGAAGAAAGACCCTGAACAGAGTGCCAGACTGCAGGAGAATCCAGAAATAATATATGGCCACAAGAAATAAATTACACTTCTAAGCAATATTGCCCTGAAAATACACACTAACAGCAGAATAAAGACACTGCAAATCAAGTAATACAGTTAGCGACTCCTGACAGTGATGAAAGCAGGCTAAGAGGCAGAGATTCCAACAGGGAACTAGTGCAGTCCAGGCAGGAAAAACAGGCTCCTCAGACAAATGCACAATAATGCTGGTGTTGGTGTCCACATCTGAGTTTGTCTGAGTCTGTCTGTTGCAGTAGGAGGGCAGAAAAAAAGAACACCCTTAAGGAACAAGCTGAGCCTAGAGGGGGCATCTATTTACCTTAAGGCACCCTAGTCCTATCTGTGTGCTCCAGGCACTTTGTGAAGCTGAGTGGGGTAGGGGAGAGGTCTTGAGGCCTTATGGCACCACACAGTCCTAGCTGTGTGCTCTGGGCACTTGTTGAAGCCAAGTGGGGTCTCTGTACACAGGACACTGTAGTCACTATGGGTGGCTATTTTAATCAGCAATGCCATCTTTTTTTTTCTATTACAATGCCAGGTTTTCTAGCTTGCTGTTGGTACTGAGTGATAACATGTAACCATTACTTTTTCATTCTCTATGATTCCAGTGGATAAGTCTTGTTATGTTGTTGTGACTTTCAGTATTTCAGACCTTCTGCTATGAGTACTTCATCATCTAGCCACAAGATGCACAACTGTTTGTTATTCTGTACTATGGAACCTGGACTTGTCTGTTCTTTCTATGGATTTTGTGAACCATCTTGTCCACAGTCCACTATCTTGGGTTGCTATTATCAGTAGCTCATCTCATGACTTTAAATTCACCTCTCTTCAATCACTCATGGGTCAGGTCTTTATCCACCTGTGGTTGTTCCAACAGCTTCCTGTATTTTCCACTGTAATTATGGGCTTCCCAGTTGTTCTTTCTTCTTTGTTGGTCTTTGTCCTTGTATTCCTTTTTCTGATTCTTTGCACTTTCTGTTGCTGGCTCTCTCTCGGGGTTAATGTCTCCAAATGTTTAGGGATTTTCTAATACCGTGGCAAGAATGGACCCCATTCTTTCGCCAGGGCATATTCAAAACTCAAGAAATTAGTACTGTATTAATCTTTGATGTTTGCCGAGAGCACTCTTTTCAGCACACGCAATGTCCCCAAAATGGCTTCCTTTTGAAGTTCATAAGGTGTCACAAGTATTGGTAGCATATTTAAATGTGTCTGAAAGTTCTTTTGATTAGTCCCATTGCTTCAAGCACTACCGGAACAATTTGTGTGTCCTTATTCCACATCAGTTTGGTTTCTGACTGCATATCTTGGTATTTCATGATTTTGTGTCTCTCTGTACGCAGCACACTGTAGTCACTAGGGGTGGCTATTTCAATCAGCAATGCTACCTTTGTTCTCTTTTCTTGTATTACAATATCGGGTTTTCTTGCTTCCACTTTCTTGGCTGTTGGTATTGGTGATCCCTTGTGATCATTACTTCTTCATTCTCTGTGATTCTTTGTGGTTCATGTTTCCAGTGTCTCTCTGCTACCTGTATGTTATAGTGTTTGCACAGTTTCCAGTGGATCAATCTTGCTACATTGTTGTGTCTTTCAGTATACAGGCCTTCTGCCATGAGTACTTCACATCCAGCCACAAGATGCACAACTGTTTCTAATTCTGTACTACAGAACCTGCACTTGTCTGTTTCTCCTGTTTTTTCTATGGATTTTGTGGACCATCTTGTGTAGCCCACTATCTTGGGCTGCCATTATTAGTCTCTCATCTCGTAGCCTAAATTCACCTCTTTTTCACCACTCATGGGTCAGGGCTTGATCGACCTATGGCTACTCCAGTAGCTCCCTGTATTTTTCACTATAATTATGGGTTTTCAATAGTTTTTTCTTTTCTGTTGGTCTTTCTCCTTATACTCCTTTTTCTGATTCTTTGCGTTTTCAGTTGCTGACAATTCCTTATCTACTTGTGGATTGACATCAATCTCTGCTACCTTTCTGAAGGTTTCTCCTAATTTGATGAACGAAGTCATTTTAGGCTTATTTTCTTCATGATGCAAGACCTTGCCTATATTTGGGTGCAAGGATGTCAGTAAATATGTATGTAGCCCCACTATTGTGGATCTATATGTGTAATCAATCTCAATGAGGCCCATGCCTCCCTCTGCCCTTGGGATGTATAATCTTGGCATGCACTGATTTTTGTATATTAATTAGTGAGCATGAAACATTTTTCTTGTTTTTATATCTAGCTGGTTCAACACTTTCTGTGGCCAGTCTATCACACCAAAGCTGTATGATGTCACTGGAAGGGCGAGTTGATTTATAGCTTGCACTTTATTTTGTGTTGTCAAAGCAGTTTTCAGAATTAGCTTTCCCCCTTCTAAAATATTCTTTGTTTATTTTTACTCTCATTTGTTCATGTTGTGCTGCTGCTCCTTCATCTATTCCCAGGTATTTATACACTCCCTCTTGCTCAAGTTCTTTTATGTCACAAACCTCTGCCAGATTCATGTTTTCTTTATGAGTTAACTTTCCTGCTGCAAATGTTACTTTGACACATTTGTCTAGGCCGAACGTCATCCGTATGTCATCAGAAAAGGTCTTAACAATTTGTAGTTCTTTCAAATGTTTGTCAGATGAACTATAAAGTTTTAGGTCATCTACAAACAGAAGGTGAGATGTTAGCTGTCGATTGTTTTGTATCTGGGGTTCAAGCTGTATCCATAGCCTAGGTTGTTGATTAGGCTACTCAAGGGATTGAGGGCAAGGCAAAACATAAGTGGTCACAAAGGAGTCACCTTGAAATATCCCTCGTTGGATACTTATATTTGGGATGGTGATTTGACCTTTCTCATGATTTAATTGCAGGGTAGTTTGCCACTTTGTCATTGTTGTTGTGATGAAGTTTACCAATGTGGGATGTATTCTGTAGATCCGTAAACACTCAGTGATCCAGGAGTGTGGGATACTGTCAAATGCTTTTTTGTAGTCAATCCATGCTACACTAAGATTTCGGAATTTTTTGCAGCTCTCCATAATGGCTTTGTTCAAAAGGAGATGGTCCTTTGTACCATGTGATTTTCTTTTATTACCTTTTTGTTCTATTGCCATAAGTTTATTGCAGTCTAAATGATTGTAGACTCTATCTGCATCGATTCCAGTATATAGTTTATATGTTGTTGGTAAACAGGTTATTGGGTGATAGTTCTTGAGGAGACTGGCAGGTCTAAATCTGTCTCTCTCTCTCCAGAATAAATTTGTCAATGTTTTATCAAGTTACATTTGTGACCAAAACTCTTACCTCATTCAGCACACTTGTAAGGTCTCTCTCTTTCTCTCTCTCTTTAGGGATTTCTAATTCTGTGACAAGAATGGATCACTTTCTTATGACAGGGCATATTAAAAAAAAAAAAAAAAAAAAAAATCGGGAAATGTGTACTGTATTTGTCTTTGATGTTTGCTGAAAGCAATCTTTTCAACACATGCAACATCCCCAAAATGGCTTCCTTTTGCAGGTCATAACGTGTTACAAATGTTGATAACATATTTAGATGAGCCTGAAAGTTATTTTTGGTTAGTCCCATTGCTCCAAGCACAACTGGAACAATGTGTGTGTCCTTATTCCATATCTGTTTGGTTTCTGATTGCCTGTTTTAGTATTTCATGATGTTGTGTTTCTTTGTAGGCAGGACATTGTAGTCAATAGGTGTGGCTATTTCAGTCAACAACCCGAGAGAATTTGGTGATGTTTTATTTGGTTACTCTTACTACCAAAACTTCTGCCACATTCAGTACATTTATATAGTCTCTCTCCCGGGGTTAGTGTCTCCAAATGTTTAGGGATTTCTGATACCGTGGCAAGAATGGACCCCATTCTTTAGCCAGGGCATATTAAAAACTCAAGAAATTAGTACTGTATTAATTTTTGATGTTTGCTGAGAGCGCTCTTCTCAGCATACAACATCCCCAAGATGGCTTCCTTTTGAAGTTCATAAGGTGTCACAAATATTCGTAGCATATTTAAATGTGCCTGAAAGTTCTTTTTGATTAGCCCCTTTGCTCCAAGCACTGTTGGAACAATCTGTGTGTCCTTATTCCACATCAGTTTGGATTCTGATTGCATATTCTAGATTGACAATGGATGAGATGTGGAACACTCTAGTGGACAAAATAAAAGCGACATCAGATTAGTATGTACCATATTTAATAAAAAATTCTAAACAGGGTAATACTCCCAAATGGTTAAATGCAAAACTTAGAAGACAAATCAAACAAAAACATAAAATGTATAAACTATCAAAGTTAGATACTATCTTCCTAAATATAAGGAGCAGACAAGAAGGGTAAAGAAATTAATCAAAGATGCAAAAGCAAATTTTGAGAAAAGTCTGGCAGTAAGAAATAAAGACAACTATAAAGCATTTTATGCTTATGTTAATACTAAAAAGAGAAACAAAAAAATAATAGGCCCCTTTAAGGATGAGGGAGGAAATATTTTGGATGATAGGAATATGGCAAAGGTATTAAATACTTTTTTTGGTACTGTATTTAATCCTAAAGATAAATTTAGCAATGATTTGAAATATAGTACAGCAGAAGAAATAAAAATCCAAATAGATGTTAAGGATGTTTTAGAAAGACTAAAGAAGATCAAAACAAATAAATCACTGGGACCAGACAATATCCATCCTAGACTCATTACAGAAATAGCACATGAGATACACCAACCAGTGGCTTTTATTTTTCAGAAATCATTGGATAAGGGGGAGGTGATAAAAAAAAATGGCGGGAGGCACATGTGGTCCCAGTCTTTTAAAAAGGTAAAAAAGAATCTCCTGAAAATGACAGTCCTGTGAGTTTAACATCAATAATGGGAAAGATACTGGAAAATATTATTAAAGAACAACTTGATCTTTATTTGACTGAAAATAAGTTGTTAAATCACTGTCAGCATGGGTTTACTAAATCAAGATCTTGTCAGACCAATGTATTATACTTCTATGAGGAGGTAAGTAAGCATTTGGATTTGGGGAAATCAGTTGATGTTATACAATTGGACTTTTCAAAAGCATTCGACAAACTGCCACATGATAAGTTAGTTGAATTCCTTTTCTCTATTAACATAAATATTTAGTTAATTAGATATCAGATTGGTTACAGGAGATAAAACAGAGAGTTCTGATAAGAGGTGAACTGTCTGATTGGCTTGATGTGTCGCGTGGGGTGCCACAGGGGTCAGTGTTGGGCCCCTGTCTGTTCAACTTATATATATATCAACTTTACAGTGTAACTTGGATAGTATCTGGATGACTAAGTTTGCAGATGATTGTAGGGTGGGGGCAGTTGTAAATTCAGATCTTGATAGTATCAGACTCCAGGAAGCCCTCACTTATATTGAGAGATGGACAGAAGAACATCAGCTCAAATTTAACAATGATAAATGTACAGTGTTACACATGGGCAGAAATAATTTGGAATCTAAATACATTATAAACAACAAATGCTTAAAACAGTTTATAAAAGAAACGTATCTGAGTGTCATTATAAGTAATGATTTTGCATTTAATGTCCAATGTGGCCAGACTGTAAAAAATGCAAACAAAGCCTACAGTTGTATTCTGAGACACACATTTAGTAGAAGCATGGAGGTGTGGATCCCTCTTTATGGATCAATGGTGAGAACTCAGTTGGAGTACTGTTCTCAAGTCTGGAGTCCTTATACAAGGGGGTATAGATAGAGTGGAGCAGGTCCAGAGAAGGGTGGCAAGATTTGTAGTGGGATTGAAAAATAAGACCGATGAGGACAGACGTATCAACTTAAACGTATATTCTCTTGCTTATAGAAGATGGAAGGGAGATACGATGTTGGTTTATAGATCAATTAAAGATAGTAACCTTAGATTGGAATTAGGACTCAAATTATGTGACAAAACCTACAATACGAGATCTCATGGTAAACAGTTAAAATAATTTAGGATGAACTTATTGAAAAGAAGATATTGGTTTAGTCAATGAGTGGTTCCTCATTGGAATGCTCTTCCTCAAGAGACAGTAAGTAGTCCTCTTTGGAAATAGTCAAAAAAAGATTGCATACTTATAGTAAATTCAGGGTAATAGATTACTAAAATGGTCTTTCCCTCACAGCAAGCTACAGTATTTAAGGATGTAAATCTAATATTTTCCTTTGTGACAACTATCAGGGTTTTATTTAACTCTAAAAATTGATTAGCGTTTTGCTCATAAAAGTTCTAAAACATTGTGAAAATGCATAGCACTTGCCTTACTGTGTTTAACAAACATAACACTTCTAGAAAACCTGTATAAATGCTTTCTGTACAGTTAGTATTGTCCCAAGAAAAAAAGTGCTAATCAATTATTTAAAACCCTGACTATGATACTATGATATCTTGGTATTTCATGATTTTGTGTATCTCTGTACACAGGACACTGTAGTCACTGGGGTGGCTATTTCAATCAGCAATGCTACCTTTGTTCTCTTTTCTTGTATTACAATATCGAGTTTTCTCACTTCCACTTTCTTGGCTGTTGGTATTGGATGATCCCATGTGATCATTACTTCTTCATTCTCTATGATTCTTTGTAGTTCATGTTTCCAGTGTCTCTCTGCTGCCTGTATGTTATAGCATTTGCACAGTTTCCAATTGATTAATCCTGCTACAGTGTTGTGTCTTTCGGTATACAGACCTTCTGCCATGAATACTTCACATCCAGTCACGAGATGTGCAGCTGTTTTCAATTCTGTACTACAGAACCTGCACTTGTCTGTTTCCCCTGTCTTTTCTATGGATTTTGTGAACCATCTTGTGCATAGCCCAGTATCTTGGGCTGCCATTATCAGTCTCATCTTGTGACCCAAATTCACCTCTTTCTAACCACTTATGGGTCAGTGCTTGATCGATCTGTGGTTGTTCCAGTAGCTCCCTGTATTTTCCACTATAATAATGGGCTTTCCAATTGTTTTTTCTTTTCTGTTGGTCTTTGTCCTTATACTGCTTTATCTGATTCTTTGCACTTTCTGTTGCTGACTGTTCCTTATCTACTTGTGGACTGACATCAATCTCTACTACCCTTCTGAAGGCTTCCCCTAATTTGATTTAATTTGATTTAATTTAACTCTCGGGGTTAGTGTCTCCAAATGGTTAGGGATTTCTGATACCGTGACAAGAATGGACCCCATTCTTAAGCCAGGGCATATTCAAAACTCAAGAAATCAGTATTGTATTAATCTTTGATGTTCACTCTCAGGGTTAGTGTCTCCAAATGTTTAGGGATTTCTAATACCGTGGCAAGAATGAACCCCATTCTTTAGCCAGGACATGTTCAAAATTCAAAAAATAAGTACTGTATTAGTCTTTGATGTTTGCTGAGAGCGCTCTTCTCAGCTCACGCAACGTCTCCAACATAGCTTCCTTTTGAAGTTCATAAGGTGTCACGTGTATTGGTAGCCTATTTAAATGTGCCCGAAAGTTCTTTTTGATTAGTCCCATTGCTTCAAGCACTACTGGAACAATCTGTGTGTCCTTGATCCACATCAGTTTGGTTTCCGACTGCATATCTTGACATTTCATGATTTTGTGTCTCTCTGTATGCAGGACACTGTAATCACTAGGGGTAGCTATTTCGATCAGCAATGCTACCTTTGTTTTCTTTTCTTGTATTACAATATCGGGTTTTCTTGCCTCCACTTTCTTGGCTGTTGGTATTGGGTGATCCCATGTTATTATTACTTCTTCATTCTCTGTGATCCTCTGTGGTTCTTGTTTCCAGTGTCTCTCTGCTACCTGTATATTATAATGTTGGCACAGTTTCCAGTGGATCAGTCATGCTACATTGTTGTGTCTTTCAATATACAAGCCTTCTACCATGAGTACTTCACATCCAGCCATGAGATGCACAACTGTTTCTAATTCTGTACTACAGAACCTGCACTTGTCTGTTTTGCCTGTTTTTTCTATGTATTTTGTGAACCATCTTGTGTGCAGCCTACTATCTTGGGTTGCCATTATCAGTCTCTCATCTCGTGACCTAAATTCACCTCTTTTTAACCACTCATGGGTCAGGGTTTGATCGACCTGTGGTTGTTCCAGTAGCTCCCTGTATTTTCCACTATAATTATGGGCTTTCCAATTGTTTTTCTTTTCTGTTGGTCTTTCTCCTGTACTCCTTTTTCTGATTCTTTGCACTTTCTGTTGCTGACTGTTCCTTATCTACTTGTGGACTGACATCAATCTCTGCTACCCTTCTGAAGGCTTCTCCTAATTTGATGAGTGAAGTCATCTTAGGCTTATTTTCTTCATGATGCAAAACCTTGACTATATTTGGGTCCAAGGATGACAGTAAGTATGTATGTAGCCCCACTATCATGGATCTATATGTGTAATCAATATCAATGAATCCCATTCCTCCTTCCGACCTTGGGATACATAATCTTGGCATGTACTGGTTTTTGTATATTAATTGGTGAGCATGAAACATTTTTCTTGTTTTTATATCTAGCTGGTTCAACACTTTCTGTGGCCAGTCTATCACACCAAAACTGTATGATATCACTGGAAGGGCGAGTTGGTTTATAGCTTGCACTTTATTTTGTGTTGTCAAAGCAGTTTTCAGAATTAGCTTCAACCTTGTAAAATATTCCTTGCTTACTTTTACTCTCATGTGTTCATGTTGTGCTGTTGCTCCTTCATCTATTCCCAGGTATTTATACAATTCCTCTTGCTCAAGTTCTTTTTCATCAGAAACCTCTCCCAGATTCATATTTTCTTTATGAGTTAACTTTCCTGCTACAAATGTTGCTTTGGCACATTTGTTTAGGTCAAACGTCATCCGTATGTCAGCAGAAAAGGTCTTAACAATTTGTAGTTGTTCTTTCAAATGTTTGTCAGATAAACTATAAAGTTTTAGGTCATCTACAAATAGAAGGTGAGATGTTAGCTGTTGATTGTTTTTGTTTCTGGGGTTCAAGCTGTATCCATAGCCCAAGCTGTTGATTAGGCTACTCAAGGGATTGAGGGCAAGGCAAAACAGAAATGGTCACAAGGAGTCACCTTGAAATATCCCTTGTTGGATGCTTATATTTGGGATAGTGATTTGACCTTTCTCAAGATTGAATTGCAGGGTGGTTTGCCACTTTCTCATTGTTGTTGTGACAAAGTTTATCAATGTGGGATCTATCCTGTACATCTTAAACACCCAGTAATCCAGGAGTGTGGGATGCTCTCAAATGCTTTTTTGTAGTCGATCCATGCTACACTAAGGTTTCGGCATTTTTTGCAGCTCTCCATAATGGCTTTGTTCAACAGGAGATGATCCTTTGTACCATATGATTTTCTTTCATTGCCTTTTTGTTCTATTGCCATGAGTTTGCTGCAATCTAAACGATTGTAGACTCTGTCTGCATCGATTCCAGTATATAGTTTATATGTTGTTGGCAAACAGGTTATTGGGCGATAGTTCTTGGGGAGACTGGCAGGCTCAGATTTAATAAGAAGTGTGGTATTCCCTGTTGTTAACCAGATGAGTGTTAATTCAGGATGTGCGTATAAATCATTTTTTGAGGTAGCTAAATCTTGGTGTAAAGATGTTAGTACTTTTAGCCAGAAGTTGGGTACTGCATCTGGACCTGGAGTTTTCCAGTTGGAGGCCTTCCTTATCTTTGCTTCCATCTCCTTAGCTGTTACATCAGGTCACTCCATATCCCTGGTAGTACCATTTCTTGTGCTGTCTTTTATTTCCTGTATCCACTTTGCTTCCCTATTATGTTCAACTGGGTTTTCATAAATACTTCTTCTGGGTTAGTGTCTCCAAATGTTTAGGGATTTCTAATACCATGGCAAGAATGGACCCCATTCTTCAGCTAGGGCATATTCAAAACTCAGGAAATTAGTACTGTAATAATCTTTGATGTTTGCTGAGAGCGCTCTTCTCAGCACCCGCAACATCCCCAAAATGGCTTCCTTTTGAAGTTCATAAGGTGTCACTTCTCCAGAATGAATTCGCTGATGTCTTATTAGGCTACTTTTGTAGCCAAAACTCTTGTCAGAGTAAGTGCATTTATATGGTCTCTCTCCAGAGTGAATTTGTTGATGTGATTTCGGGTTACTCTTTTGGGCAAAACCCTTATCACATTCAGCACAATTATATGGTCTCTCTCTCCAGAGTGAATTTGATGATGTTTTACTAGGTCACCCTTGCAGGTAAAACCCTTCCCACATTCAGCACATTTACATGGTCTCTCTCGGGTCAGTGTCTCCAAATGTTTAGGGATTTCTAATACTGTGGCAAGAATGGACCCCATTCTTTAGCCAGGGCATATTCAAAACTCAAGAAATGAGTACTATATTAATATTTGATGTTTGCTGAGAGCGCTTTTCTCAGCACACGCAATGTCCCCCAAATGGCTTCCTTTTGAAGTTCATAAGGTGTCACAAGTATTGGTAGCATATTTAAATGTGCCTGAAAGTTCTTTTTGATTAGTCCCATTGCTCCAAGCACTACTGGAACAATCTGTGCCCTTATTACACATCAGTTTAGTTTCTGACTGCATATCTTGGTACTTCATGATTTTGTGTCTCTCTGTATGCAGCACACTGTAGTCACTAGGGGTGGCTATTTCAATCAGTAATGCTACCTTTGTTCTCTTTTCTTGTATTACAATATCAGGTTTTCTTGCTTCCACTTTCTTGGCTGTTGGTATTGGGTAATCCCATTTGATCATTACTTCTTCATTCTCTGTGATTCTTTGTGGTTCATGTTTCCAGTGTCTCTCTGCTACCTGTATGTTATAGTGTTTGCACAGTTTCCAGTAGATCAATCTTGCTACATTGTTGTGTGTCTTTCAGTATACAGGCCTTCTGCCATAAGTACTTCACATCCAGCCACGAGATGCGCAACTGTTTCTAATTCTCTCTACAGACTGAATTTGTTAATGCTTTATCAGGCTACTCTTATCTTCAAAACATTTGTCTCAGTCAACACATCTATATGGTATCTCTCAGTTATATGGTGTCGCTCTCGGGGTTAGTGTCTCCAAATGTTTAGGGATTTCTAATACCGCGGCAAGAATGGACCCCATTCTTTAGCCAGGGCATATTCAAAACTCAAGAAATTAGTACTGTATTAATCTTTGATGTTTGCTGAGAGCGCTCTTCTCAGCACATGCAACGTCCCCAAAATAGCTTCCTTTTGAAGTTCATAAGGTGTCACAAGTATTGGTAGCATATTTAAATGTGCCTGAAAGTTCTTTTTGATTAGTCCCATTGCTCCAAGCACTACTGGAACAATCTGTGTGTCCTTATTCCACATCAGTTTGGTTTCTGACTGCATATCTTGGTATTTCATGATTTTGTGTCGCTCTGTACACAGCACACTGTAGTCACTAGGGGTGGCTATTTCAATCAGTAATGCTACCTTTGTTCTCTTTTCTTGTATTACAATATCAGGTTTTCTTGCTCCACTTTCTTGGCTGTTGGTATTGGGTGATCCCATGTAATCATTATTTCTTCATTCTCTGTGATTCTTTGTGGTTCATGTTTCCAGTGTCTCTCTGCTACCTGTATGTTATAGTGTTTGCACAGTTTCCAGTGGATCAATCTTGCTACATTGTTGTGTCTTTCAGTATACAGGCCTTCTGCCATGAGTACTTCACATCCAGCCACAAGATGTGCAACTGTTTCTAATTCTGTACTACAGAACCTGCACTTGTCTGTTTCTCCTGTTTTTTCTATGGATTTTGTGAACCATCTTGTGCGTAGCCCACTATCTTGGGCTGCCATTATTAGTCTCTCATCTCGTGGCCTAAATTCACCTCTTTTTAACCACTCATGGGTCAGGGCTTGATCGACCTGTGGTTGCTCCAGTAGCTCGCTGTATTTTCCACTATATTTATGGACTTTCCAATTGTTTTTTCTTTCCTGTTGGTCTTTATCCTTATACTCCTTTTTCTGATTCTTTGCGTTTTCTGTTGCTGACAACTCCTTATCTACTTTTGAATTGACATCAATCTCTGCTACCCTTCTGAAGGCTTCTCCTAATTCGATGAGTGAAGTCATTTTAGGCTTATTTTCTTCATGATGCAAGACCTTGGCTATATTTGGGTCCAAGGATGTCAGTATGTATGTATGTAGCCCCACTATTGTGGATCTATATGTGTAATCAATCTCAATAAGGCCCATGCCTCCCTCTGCCCTAGGATGTATAATCTTGGCATGCACTGATTTTGTATATTAATTGGTGAGCATGAAACATTTTCTTGTTTTTATATCTAGCTGGTTCAACACTTTCTGTGTGATCTATCACACCAAAGCTGTATGATATCACTGGAAGAGGCGAGTTGATTTATAACTTGCACTTTATTTAGTGTTGTCAAGGCAGTTTTCAAAATTAGCTTTAACCTTCTAAAATATTCCTTGCTTACTTTTACTCTCATTTGTTCATGTTGTGCTGTTGCTCCTTCATCTATTCCCAATATTTATACACTCCCTCTTGCTCAAGTTCTTTTACGTCACAGACCTCCGCCAGATTCATGTTTTCTTTTCGAGTTAACTTTCCTGCTACAAATGTTGCTTTGGCACATTTGTTTGGTCAAACGTCATCCATATGTCATCAGAAAAGGTCTTAACAATTTGTAGTTGTTCTTTCAAATGTTTGTCAGATGAACTGTAAAGTTTTAGGTCATCTACAAATAGGTGAGATGTTAGCTGTTGATTATTTTTGTTTCTGGGATTCAAGCTGTATCCATAGCCTAGGTTGTTGATTAGGTTACTCAAGGGATTGAGGGCAAGGCAAAACAGAAGCGGTGACAAAGAGTCACCCTGAAATATCCCTCGTTGGATGCTTATATTTGGGATGGTGATTTGACCTTTCTCATGATTTAATTGCAGGGTGGTTTGCCACTTTGTCATTGTTGTTGTGATGAAGTTTATCAGTGTAGGGTATATCCTGTAGATCCATAAGCACTCAGTGATCCAGGAGTGTGGGATACTGTCAAATGCTTTTTTGTAGTCGATCCATGCTACACTAAGATTTCGGCATTTTTTGCAGCTCTCCATAATGGCTTTGTTCAACAAGAGATGGTCCTTCGTGCCATATGATTTTCTTTTATTACCTTTTTGTTCTATTGCCATGAGTTTATTGCAGACTAAATGATTGCAGACTCTATCTGCATCGATTCCAGTATATAGTTTATATGTTGTTGGTAAACAGGTTATTGGGCGATAGTTCTTGGGGAGACTGGCAGGTTCAGATTTAATAAGAAGTGTGGTATTCCCTGTTGTTAACCAGATAGGTGTTGTCAGGATGTGCGTATAAATAGTTTTTTGAGGTAGCTAAATCTTGGTGCAAAGATGTTAATACTTTCAACCAGAAGTTGGGTACTGCATCTGGACCTGGGGTTTTCCATTTGGATGCCTTCTTTATCTTCATTTCTATCTCCTTAGCTGTTACATCAGGCCACTCCATATCTCTAGTAGTACCATTTCTAATGCTGTCTTTTATTTCCTGTATCAACTTTGCATCCCTATTATGTTCAACTGGATCTTCATAATTACTTCTCCAGAATTCCTCAATTTCTTTCTTTACTGGTGGAGTTTTTATGTTGGCTGTTTTCTTTCCCAGCTCCCTATAGAATTTCTTCAGGTCTTCTCTAAACCATCTATTTTGCATTTTTTCATTGTTCCTTTCTACATATCTCCTGAGCTTCTCGGCGTGAGCAGAAATCTTAAGCTTGTTATTTGAGATGGTAAAATTTAGGTCCTGATCTGTTTTAATACAACATTTTTGTTTGATTTCATCCACTTTCCTGATGACTTTCATTGATCTATTACCTTTTCTAAACTCCTCCAGCAGTGATACTTCTGATCTTAATTCCATAATTGTCCCTTCTATCCGCTTTTTCCATGGTGGTATGCTGAATTTCCCTCTCTTTTTGTTCTTCATTCCTTGCTTTTTTGGCACTGCTCTATTTGTTATTAGTCTCACTGCACAATAATGTATTCTGTTTATTTCAGTGACATCATATGGATCCCTCTGGATGGTTCCAATAACTTTGTTTATCTGTTTTATTTGTTCCCTAACTGTGTATGTCAGGCGTAATTTTTGCAGTCTTTCCCTTTGATGTATTTTGATATATTTGTCCATGTCAATTAGGTCCAGCAAGTCTTCTCTCATGTTTTCTTCCTCTTGGTTTAGGGTTGTTCCTGTAATTGGTATTTCCTGCTCTTCCGCTCTCTGTATGGGTTGACTTAGAACTTCAGCTGTTTTGCTCGGATATGGCACTTGATGTGCACTTTGCTGGGTGTCTTTAGGAGGTGTGTCATGTTTTGTTTCATGTACCAATATTGGCTGAGCAGTTGTCTGCTGTAATGGCTTACCAGATGATATTGGTGTAGGCTGAGTCTCTACCTCAAATCCTTCTTTCTTTAACTGTTCAAGGACTTCTATTTCGATGTGTTGCCTTTCTAGATCACTAAACTGTGCACTTTTCATTACATTCCACTTTTGTGTGGTTATTCTTTTCTTTGTGATGTTTGCCATATCTGGATGTCTCTGTCTATATGTCTGTTCAAATATATCTGCGATTTTTGTTGCTGTGCTGGTAAGAGCTGCTTTCTTTTTGGCATAGATGCTACACCATATCAGATCCCTTTTCTTTGCTGTGTCCCATGTGTCTGCCCTTCCTGCTATGAAAGCCTCTGGTACCTCTTCCTTCTCTTTTGCTACCTCTTCACCTGCTTCCTTCTGTAGTCTGCCCAAGTTAATCTCATCTATGTACTTTTTGGTTTTTATTTGTCCTATTAGGGATCTAAAGTTTGCATCTGTCACACTGTTCAGTTTGTCGCTCCAGAGTGAATTCTCTGATGTCTTTTTAGGCTACTCTTATTGCTAAAACTCTTGTCACATTCAGCACATTTATATGGTTTCTCTCTCGGGGTTAGTGTCTCCAAATGTTTAGGGATTTTTAATACCATGGCAAGAATGGACCCCATTCTTTAGCCAGGGCATATTCAAAACTCAAGAAATCAGTACTGTATTAATCTTTGATGTTTGCTGAGAGCGCTCTTCTCAGCACGCGCAATGTCCCCAAAATAGCTTCCTTTTGAAGTTCATAAGGTGTCACAAGTATTGGTAGCATATTTAAATGTGCCTGAAAGTTCTTTTGATTAGTCCCATTGCTCCAAGCACTACTGGAACAATCTGTGTGTCCTTATTCCACATCAGTTTAGTTTCTGACTGCATATCTTGGTATTTCATGATCTTGTGTCTCTCTGTACGCAGCACACTGTAGTCACTAGGGGTGGCTATTTCAATCAGTAATGCTACATTTGTTCTCTTTTCTTGTATTACAATATCAGGTTTTCTTGCTTCCACTTTCTTGGCTGTTGGTCTCCATAGTGGGTTTGCTGATGTTTTCTCAGGAAATGCTTATTGCCAAAACTCTTGTCACATTTAGTACATTTAAATGGTTTCTCTCTCGGGGTTAGTGTCTCCAAATGTTTAGGGATTTCTAATACCGCGGCAAGAATGGACCCCATTCTTTAGCCAGAGCATATTCAAAACTCAAGAAATGAGTACTGTATTAATCTTTGATGTTTGCTGAGCGCGCTCTTCTCAGCACACGCAACGTCCCCAAAATAGCTTCCTTTTGAAGTTCATAAGGTGTCACAAGTATTGGTAGCATATTTAAATGTGCCTGAAAGTTCTTTTTGATTAGTCCCATTGCTCCAAGCACTACTGGAACAATTTGTGTGTCCTTATTCCACAGCAGTTTAGTTTCTGACTGCATATCTTGGTATTTCATGATTTTGTGACTCTCTGTATGCAGCACACTGTAGTCACTGGGGTGGCTATTTCAATCAGTAATGCTACCTTTGTTCTCTTTTCTTGTATTACAATATCAGGTTTTCTTGCTTCCACTTTCTTGGCTGTTGGTATTGGGTGATCCCATGTGATCATTACTTCTTCATTCTCTGTGATTCTTTGTGGTTCATGTTTCCAGTGTCTCTCCGCTACCTGTGTGTTATAGTGTTTGCACAGTTTCCAGTGGATCAATCTTGCTACATTGTTCTGTCTCTCCAGAGTGAATTCTCTGATGTAATATCAGGGTATCATTCCGAGCAAAACATTTGTCACATTTAGCACATTTATGTGGTTTCTCTCCAGAGTGAATTCTCTGATGTCTTCTTAGGCTACTCTTATTGCTAAAACTCTTGTCACATTCAGCACATTTATATGGTTTCTCTCCAGAGTGAATTCTCTGATGTTTTCTTAGGCTACTCTTATTGCTAAAACTCTTGTCACATTCAGCACATTTATATGGTTTCTCTCCAGAGTGAATTCTCTGATGTAATACCAGGTAACCTTTCTGGGTAAAACTCTTGCCACATTCAACACATTTATATGGCCTCTCTTGGGGGTTAATGTCTCCAGAGTGAATTCGCTGATGTCTTTTTAGGTTACTTTTGTAGCCAAAACTCCTGGCACAGTCAGTACATTTATATGGTTTCTCTCCAGAGTGAAATTGTTGATGTGTTATCAGGTAACCCTTGCGGGCAAAACCCTTACCACATTCAGCACAATTATATGGTCTTTCCCCAGAGTGAATTTGCTGATGTTTTACTAGGTTACCCTTGGATGCAAAATCCTTCTCACATTCAGCACATTTATATGGTCTCTCTCCAGAATGAAGTCGATGATGGATTATTAGGTTAACTTTGCGGCTATAATGCTTGTCACAGACAGTGCATTCATATGGTCTCTCTCCATGGTGAATTCGCTGATGTTTTATCAGGTAACACTTCTGGACAAACTTCTTGTTGCATTGAGGACATTTATACGATTTCTTATGAATTTGGTGTGTTACAATTTTCCACTGCACAGTAAAACTCTTATCAGTACCTTTAGCAACATTTAGCTTGCTTGAACTCTTCTGATATTTGGTACATATAAATTGCCCCTCTCCTTTATAAATCTGTTCTACAGTGATGAGGTGTAGGCTACAGAAACTCTTTTTGCATGAAGGATACTGATGAGATGTCTCTGCTCCATTACTCAGCTGGCAATTCTCAATCAATGATTGCTGGCTCCAACTCTCATTGCACTTAGACTTCCAAGTGTCTGCAAATAGATATTTAATTAGTATTTGCTTACAATAAAGAAATGCATTGGTTAGTTGTTTTATCTTAATCTTTTGGAGAGCTCTATCAACTTTCCTGCCATGTAACCTCAAAAATCTGCTTTTTCAGACATCTCCATTTTACAATAATATACAGTACTTTGGATTAAATTATTATTTTACAGCATTTCAATTTATTGTTTTTATTGACAACATTAAAAAAATGGATCTGACCAATTCTGGCTTCTCACTGGTCAGTACTTGGTCACAAGGGAGTATGTTGACAGGTATTAAAACATGGCAGTAGGGTACGCTAATCCAAAACAGTATTGGTACAGGACAAAAGATCATTAAGCAGCTCAAGCAGAACCATGTGGGATATTTCCTGTGGGGAAAAGATATTTCCAAAATGCAGACAGAAATCAGTCAGAGTGGGACAGAGTAAAATATCAGGCTGCAGATGTCATTTCCCTGAGTTTAGCACAAAAAAAAGCAAAATCACATTTTAAAATATGGCCTGTCACATAAGTATGACATAGCACAATACAACAATAACTAGCCCCTCCCTTAAGTAAAATGCAAATATCAACATTTTGTTTTAAAGAGCTAGTGTACTGCTTGGGATGAACAGTAATTTTCAGATGCAGTTAGCTATTAGTTGTTATATCTCAAGTATTTTTTCTTTTCTGTTTGTTATTTAGAAGGTTTTCCACCTGGCAGGACAGGATGATGTGTGGGACAGCACTCTGTCTAGAGCAGGGATGTTCCTCCCACTACATCATTAGAAATTAGACCAAACACATTGAGGCTTCTCAGTCCTCGAAGCCTGAGCAGTGACTCTTACAAGCTACCAGTAAAAATGCAAGAAATTGTGAAATCACTAGGAAACAGGGAGCGCGAGTCCCTGCTGCTTCATGCGAAAGTAAAACCTGGCAGTGGGAAATGGCTCTCATTGGTTACTAGTGATGTCATAGTCAATGTGGTCTCTGTGTTGATGTAATAGGAGCAATGGAGTGCTGCCCCACACTACACTCCAGTACTGCCAGGTGGAAAATCATCTAATTAACAAACAGAAAGGAAAAAAAAAATACTTATGATAAAAGAAGTGATAGTTGACTACGTCTGAAAATTTAAATTAATTGCTGGCAGTTTCCAGGCAGTACACTAACTCTTTTAGGCATGTAGTAATTGGAGCCAGTCAAAATACAAAAAGACTGCAACTATGCCAATAATAAACAAAAATCTATTTTTTTACAAACAGACTGTCACCAAAGTCACAAAAGAGCAGGAAATATCTGCATCTCACCCCATCTGTGGTGGGGTTGTGGGATAACAGATGTACCAGACACAGAACATCAGGTTCAAGACACAATCACTTTGTGATTTTTATTAAAAAAAGGAAGATAACCATCAGCAATGGCATATCCCTTCTTCAATATATCAGTTTGCAGTGAAAGACTATGCATATCCTTCCTCTGCACATAGCACCTACTGACCCACTGATCTAATGTTTTAATGAAACCACTTCATCACAATCTTCTTCTTCTTTGGGTGTTGGGGGGCTCAAAAAAAAGCTATAGACAAAGAACCTCAGTGCAGAAGCACTGAAGCAAGGGTTACCTCAATGGGCACTGGTAAGAAAGCCAAGTTTCAAAGATACACAACATCACACATACCCCCATAATGCAAAGCATCATGGGATGCATATGCAAATCACCATGACATTTCAGACTGGCTCAGTTTACAGTAGGAATGCATGGTACCAAAAGGACCTCTCAAACAATCTGCAATTTACATGCATTTAACAATACAACAGTTTTTTTTTTTTCTGATATGTCTACCCAGTAACTTAATTTCTATAATACAGTCACCCAGTACTTTTTACCCTTATCAAATAAACCTAGTGCCATGGTATTTTCAGCATTTACAGATTTCATACATATACAGTACATCAAGGTATTTTATGGCATAGTACCATTGCATACCAAATTTAAAAATGAGGAACACAGCCTGTTTTACATTGGTTCAGAGGCCACAACAATAACCTCCCTGTACTAGGATCTGGGAGGGAAAATATTAAAGAGGGCACTAAAGCATAGTCATGAAAGGGGAGGAGGTACCCATAGGTGTTCAACTTTATGGACTAGAAATTGTAAAGGATAGACTAGGTTAAGAAATAGTAGAACTGCTGCAACAGACTCAAGGTCAGTCCTCAAGAGTGGCAGGACCTCGCTATCACACTCTCCGGAGTGAAAACAGAAAAAAAAACACTTTTTTTGTAATGCAGTCACCAGAGCCAGTTAACTTCCATAATACAGATCGTTAGCAGTCACAATGCAAAGCAAATGTATTCTGAGTGGCTCCAGTGACTGTACTATAAAAATGTGATTTCCCTAAGTGAAGAACAAAACTATGTTTTTATAATGCAGATAGCTATGATAGTCTCAGTACAATTGAACTGTATTCTGACTGGCTCTGGTAACTGTCTGCAATATACAAATGCAATTCCACCCAAGTAAAAAAAAAAAAGCAAACTCACATTTTTAAAATCTGGACCATAAAAGTCAAATAGAGTAAAAATCAAACTCACATTTGTATTCTTTATGTATTTGAAATTACTCCAAGCTGGACAACCCCATGAGATACAGCAGCTCATTTTCATGGGGGTGGGGGGATGGGAGGAGAGCATAGCATCAGTTGGCAGGCTAACATAGTCCAGTAGGAATAGTTATTTAAAAGCTAACGTATACAGAGAAAAAACAAACAAGCTGTAAACACAGTATAAGTAAATATGAACAGTAATCAAAACAAGCACACACAGTGAGTTCAATGCTTTATATAATACAGATAATGTCACTAGAGCCAGACGGTACAGCAGTAAATATCCCAACAAGCATTTATTAATGCAGAAAGTACAGTTACATAACAACTTACTGTAACAGTAGATCTTCAAGATGAGCTGGTGCAGCAGGTAATACCATAAGGAGTGAAGCTATCAGGTGTCAGGACCCCACAGAAAACTTGTAGTTAGCAGTCTGAGGCAGGGGACTACCCCTGACGTCGGCTCTGTCAGATGTCAGACGTGGTATAAAGGGGGAGGTCCCCTGGCGCCACCTCAGTTCTCCCACCATAGACCCAGCTAGAAACAAGTTGGAGAACAGAGTAGGAATTCCCACCATGGTCTGGTGATATAAATATCCCAAAAGCACTATCCTGGGGGCTGGAGGGTGGGAAAGCTATCTGCTGAAAGAGCTCCTCTCGAAGATCTAATGTTACGGTAAGTTGTTACATAACTGTACTATCTGTCTTCAAGGGTGGAGCTCTTGCAGCAAGTAATGCCATTAGGACTGTGTCCCAAGCAGTACCCAAGGATAGACCCAGGACTGATAAGGTGGTGGGAAAATATGTTGAAGCAGCTAAAAAAAAAAACCTCTCCTTCTGGATGCTACGTCTAGGCTGAAGTGCCTGATGAAGATGTGGACTGAGCTACATGTTGCAGTGGCACAAATGTCAGCTGAAGAGACAATCTTGAGGGCCACAAAGGAAGATGCCACCACTCTGGCAGAATGACCCTTAATAGCACCCAGAAGAGGTCTACCGTGGTGCTGATAACAGAATGAGATACACTGAACTAGCCAATGAGCTAGTGTCTGCTTAGAAACAGGAGCTCCCAGCCTTCGCTTAGCGAAAGAGGTGAACAGCTAGTCTGACTGTCTGGACTAGCAAGTTCTGTGGAGGTAATACCACAAAATACGGTGAACATGCAATGTGTGCAACATTGCTTCACCTTGGTTAGAGAATTCCGGATAGATACCAGCAGGTTGATGTCCTGGTTAAGGTTCAGTACAGACACCGCCTTCAGCATAAACTTAAGGTTCATGTGTAGATTCACCCTGTCCCTGTGAAAGACAATGTATGGTTCTTTACACATCAGAGCCTGGAGCTCAGAATCCCTTCAAGGAGACGTACTAGCCACCAAGAGGAGGGTCTTCCATGAGAAGAAGCACAGCTCACAAGAAGCTGCTGGCTCAAAGGGAGAAAGGGTGAGTTTCTCCAGTATTTATTTATTTTTCATTAATTTGTTCACCAAATAAGGAAACTGGGCCAAAGGCACTTTTTCAGGTCCGACAAGGGACATAACAAAAAATACCGAACAAATATAACTACACATAGAAAATATCATATGTTGCAAATACAACATGATTTATCAAGTAAAAAAGATTTAAATACAGTTTTAAAATGCGATTTACAAGTAATTGAGCGAATAGCAACAGGTAAACTATTCCAATAACATGGAGCTAAATTACTAAAAACACAGAGCCCTGGCTTACATTTACAAACAACGGTATTAAGCAACAATTAATTTGATGAGCTAAGCATTGAAGGAACAGAGCGCACAGATAACAAATCAGACAAAGGGAAAGAAGACAATTTGGTTATAACCAACCCAACTGAGAACATAACTCACAGGAATGGGTGCGATATGGAACCAACAAAATAAAACAACAAATATTGTTATAAACAACTGCAAGTTTATGCAGTTCCCTTGAGCCTTACCTAAAATAAATTCCAGCAACATAGTCTAAATGAGGAAGAAGAGTACCAATGGCAAAAGCTTTCTTTGTGGAAAAACTAAAAAAGGATTTAAATTTAAATCATATACCCAATTGCTAATTAATTTTTCTACTAACATCAGAAACCCGCAAAGAAAAACTCAGTGTGGGGTCAATAGAACCCCAAGATATTTAAATTGCTGAACTTGATCAACAATAACCCCACCCAAATCAAAAATTTTAAACATGGACCAGGTTTTAATATGCATTGGTTCCAAAGACCACAGATTTGTCTTTTTGAATTAACAATTAGCAAATTATGAGCAAGCAATCACAAATTTATAAAAATCAAACTGAATCTTGGTGGAAATAACATCAATAGAAGTTACCTGACAAAACAAAATTAAATCATCAGCATAAAGTAGAATTTTACAATCTATAAGAAGAAAGGATACGTCAGTTAGTAAAAGGTAAAAAAATAAATGGGCACAGAATTGACCCTAGAGGAACATCACATTCCAAATCGTCCCCAATGGATTCATTAGAATCAACATTGACAACCTGCAATCAATCCTCCCTCACGTAGCTAAACTTATTAGGCAAAGTATGTAAATATTTAAATACCTCCACCTGTCAGCAACAACAAAAACTAAAATAGGCCTTGTCAAATAAGAAAAATCTACAGTCACATCAGGATCATTATTTAATCCAGAAGAAACCTGCCCCTATAACTACTAGATTAGGAAATTTCTCATTCAATAAATTAGTTATATCACTTGCCTGTAAATTCCTGATCACAATATTCAGTTTTGAATACAATTTTAGAGTTTGAATTAACAAAGAATTACACTATCACAAAGGTCTTAGGATCAGACAAATTTGATTCAAGATGATCACAACAGAACTTCTTTTTAGAATTTCTCACATATTTTGTTACCAAATTTATCCAATAGTGGTGGTATTCAGGAAGAGGTAGTCAGCCTTTCCTTATACAAATGCCAATCTTGAGCTCTATTTTCACCAATTTCTTAAACTCTGGAGTAAACCATTTGTTCAGGCGATCCCTCGCTCTAAGCTTTATACAAAGGACAGAAAACATTCTGAATTGATAATAACATGTCACAAAAAAATTCAACAGCTAAATTAACATCCAGTATGCATTCTAAAAAAGACCAATCCAAAGAAAACATTTAACGAATAAAGCTTCAATATTAACATTCCTAAAACTATGAAACTGAATTATACAAGGGGGAACTCAAACCCTCCTAAAATCAAGAACACAATAAATTGCCACGTGATCACTAACTGATACAGGAAGAACACCAGAACAGCCTACCATACTTAACCTATTTAACATAACCAATCAGAATTGAATGATTATCAGAAAAATAATTTAAACAAGTAGATTCCAACCCTCAGTCCCACATGCTGGAGGATTACACAGACATCAAAAATTTGAGTTTTGTGTCTTCCAAGCTGTAAACAAAAATTAACCATCCATGTCAGATACAGTATTAGCACTGAGGTAAGGTATTTAATACCAGATGTTCTTATAATAAACAGCAACACCCCTCCCATTTTACCCCTTTGATCAGCACACAGATTTTATAATCAGGCAACAAGCAAACATTATCAGACAGAGAAGGTTTAAGTCAAATTTCAGATTCTAACAACAAATCAGGGGAATAATTAATGACTATTACCTCTAATTCAGCCAATTTCGGTATCAAGCTTCAGAAGTTTAAATGAATACGTTTAAGCCCATGTGAACTCAAATAAGTAGGACAATTTAAATCTGCAGAGTCATGCAATAATGGATCAGAATTTTGTTCAATATCACCAGCTAATAATAAACACTGTAACATAAAAAAACCCTTCAAATTAGACAATACAATCTGAGGAAAATAGTAAACTAACATATGTCCACATACTCTAACCTCAAGCCTTCTAACTGATAATAAAGAAAATGAAGAAATGTTAATCTTCTGTAGCACAATGTCATTAGACATACCAAACTCATCAGTAACACCACCATATTGACCTTTACAACATATAATCCCTATAGTATCACAAACCATTAAACAAACATAGAAATAGAAGCTTAACTCCATTACATATCTAGCCATACCCATTGCTCTGCATTACATCTTACTTAATTGACAATAAAGACCCTTAACCCAGCTACCTGGCCTTCCTCAGACTCCCAGTGCACTTTCTGCACTTCACTGTACTCGCTGCCACTAACAATGCTACCCTGTTTAGCACAGTAGCTGACTTAAATCCCTCAACCCCAATGATCAGGCTGCCACCTCCAATCGGAGGGAGGGGGGTGAAACACAGCACTTAATGGAAATGGCACAAAATGCACCATTACCACAGCAACAGAAGATTCAGAGAATATGGCCCAAGTCAATTAGCACAGTTATTAGTCCCAGTACAGCCACAACTCTTGAAACAACAGCAGTTAATGGAAATGGCACAAAAATGCACTGTTGCCACAGCAACACACAAGATTCAGAAAATATGGCCCCAGTCAATTAGCACAGTTATTAGTCCAATACAGCCACAACAGCAGAACACTACGTCAATGCAGTTTGATACTCCTGGTTAAAATAGAAGCACACAGGTACAGTTTAGAAGCAGGATACACAGTTAGGCAGATATGCTCCACATATACTCAATCCACATGGCAAACAACACTTTCTAGGCAGCAGGCAATGTCTATACAATCACTTGTGACCTTCTAAAGCATTCAGCTCATAGAGGTAGCCAGATGGAAAATGACTGAGCACTCAGGTATATTCTGGTGTTATAGTACAGAGTGCAACTAGTATGAAGAGAAGATCCCAAGGAGGAATGATGTCCTGCTTGGGAGGTCTGACACGTAATACCCCTCGAAGGAAGGTTTTGCAGACATTAAGCTGTGCCAGGGTTTGTCTCCTATCGGGTCATGATATGCAGAGACGCACACATGTGAACTTTGATAGATGAGTAACTCAACCCTAAGTCCAGAAGGTGACAGGCACTCTAGCATGTGCCTAGCTAGGCAACCCAAGGATCTAAGGAGGACCAGCCCACAGGCAGAAGCGTTTCCATTCCAGAGCATATGTGGCTCTGGTGAAGACACTTCACTGTAACCAGAATTCCATCCACCATGGTTGACACTCCTAGTCTCTTCTGCTAAGACTGCAGGAGTCATGCATGCAGGTGAAGAGACTGAAGAGCAGGATGGATGAGTCCCCTATTCTTGTGAGAAGTAAGTGAGAGGTAACTGGAGGTTCAAGGGACAGTTGTTGGAGCAATGGATATCAGATCTGATGAGGCCATGAGGGAGCCACAAGAATCATTCTGGCTCCTCTGACTGCAAATGGCAATGTGTGCAAGTGTCGGTTGGTGGTCCAGGCTGCAGCAGAGGCAGGCAGCATGGCTATCTTTGGCGGGACATATGCTTCCCGCGAGCACACTAGACTTTTGCCACGGTGGTGAGTGATGACATAAACAAAGGTGGATTGATTGACGATCTCTAGGGATAATGAACTGCTAATGCTCAACGGTTGTCGACTGCAAAGAGAGGCATCCATAGAGCCAAACTACGCAGGTTGATGATGAGAAAAAGAACTGGGGTGGTGCCAGGGAACCGCCCCCTTTATACCACATTTGACGTTGGATGGAGTAGATGTCAGGGGCAGTCCCCTGCCTCAGACTGCTAGCTACAAGTTTTCTGTGGGGTCCTGATGCCTGATGGCTTTAGTCCTAATGGTATTACCAGCTGCAAGAGTTCCACCCTTGAAGACAGATCATGTTTTCTTACATAATGTTACTACTTCCAGTAGCCACTATCCTGTGGACTTTGGGTTCCACTGAGCTAAGTGGTATAGATTCCCCATATTCAGCAACAGCCATGGTGTCTGTATGGACAGGAGTACTGTGTGACAATTGATGAGCAGACAAGCAGGGGTAAATATTCAGACAATTACTACACTACAACAAAAGCCTGTTGTTTAAATATGGAGCAAGGCCTGAGACAGTGCTATCTACAGCTTCATAGTAACCACTGTTGACTTCACGGTTTGGTCATCTATGTCTCAGCTTCCACCATTACCTTCCCCAGAATATCAGTGGCACTCAATAAAGCATGCCAACTTCTTACTGGAGCAACACACCTTACCCCCACATGTGAACTGTATGTTCAAACAGGTTGACTTCAGCTAAATGGGAGGATTCACTATCAAACCTGCTTGCTGACTATAAAGGCTCCTACCTTCTGGTGTTACAAACTTACTCAACTCATCTTGCAGCTCCCAGCACACGCTTAACTCAGTCAACCCACTCTTCTTTGTCCCAAGATGCTGGACTACACAAGGGCAATAATCTTTTGCATACAGAGCACCACTATGGTTTAACGTGCAGCCCAGAGATCTCTCTTCCTTCCCAAAATTGGGACCATTTAAAGGCACCCTTCATCAGCATCTTGCAGCTAACAGTTCCTGTGACTGCTTTAATTCATATGACACTACCTCATAGTACTGACACATCCTTGTGTACCTACTGTACTCCTCCACTTTTCTCTGCAAATGACCACTTTCACCCTAGCAGCTCTGCCTATTTCCTGCCTTGTTCACCAATTCTTTCTTCATCTAACTTCTGTCACTCTCCATCTTCTTTCCACTGTTTATCTTCACTTATCTGAACTTTTGTTTACCCAGATCTAACTATACCTACTTGATAAAGCACCTTGGGCTATAAAATATCGAAAAGAAAGTATTTAAAATGACAATATGACATTAACATTGCAACTAAAATTAAAACTATGAATTGGTAAGAAATCAAAAATAACCTAATAAAGTGCACTTTATTAGGTTATTTTTGATTTCCTACCAATTCATAGTTTTAATTTTTGTTGCAATATTAATATCATATTGTCATTATAACTACTTTCTTCCAATATTTAATGTAACACCATCAATTATTGGTCTGTTACTCTTCCCACTGACGTGGAACCTTTGTAAAAGAGCTATTATGTGCTCAAAGGCATTGTAATCCGAGAATGAAGAAATAAATAAAATAATGACTATGACATTGCTAACACAGACTCAAACAGAATATGGCCCACAGAAGCCTAACAAGGATAGCACAGCCCAAACAGGATAGCGCCAGGATTCCTGTGGATCATATTCAGCCTAATATTAGGACCTTTGGGCATGCAAGGATCTAAGAGCCATTTTCATTCCAATTATGGGCTCATTAGCTTGTATGCATATCCCCATGAGCACCAATTCTATAGTAGTCTTGAACTATAGTGGCAAGGAATAGCACAACTATAACCAGGGCAACTTTAACCAGGTGACTACAACTAGAGCAAATACAACCAGGGCAACTATAACCAGGGCAACTATAACCAGAGCAACTATAACTGAACACTGACACTGTGATTTTGTTAATCTATCCTGAAAATTAATTTCACACAGCAACTGTGCCATTCTGCACCAGAGATGCAAAAACAAATTATTGGCAGGATGTGAGAAATGACAGTGATACTGTTCATGAGGAGGTGTGAAAAATGGCAATGTGGAAAAGCTGTAATAAAAACTGGTGAAGTTACAAATGTGCATAGAAACTGCACAATGCACGCTTGTAACACAGCTGTTTTTCAGGATTTTTTGCACCAGATTTTCAACATGGGCTTTTTGAGACCTCCCTTCATTATTCTGTTCTAAAAGGTGATTCCGTGCTTGTGACCTTGAAATCACCATTTGGGACCAACTAATGAAATAACAGTGACAGTGATCATAAGGTAGGGCCCCAAAATGCCTATGCTGAAAATTTGGTGGAAAATACCAAAAATGGCTGAGATATCCACATTTAAATTATTGTATCAGAGTATACATAGTAGGCTCTTAGTTTGTATGATAGATACAAACTAAGATCCACTTTTTATGACTCACAAATAATAAAAATAATATTCTTTATTTCTATGGCACCTTTCAAAACCAAGGCGCCTAACAAATATAAAACAACATATTGAACATATCAACATCTTAAAATATAAAACAACTGATACAATTAAAAGAAACCATCAGTCACTGAATGTCTGGTACCACAAATATGTCTTTAGTGTCTGTTTGAATCCTCCATGGTCATGCACTCCTGTAACTGATAGGGTAGAGAATTCTAAAGGTTGGAGCGCATGCATGAATGCTCGGCCCCAGAAGATTTTGGAACACCCTAGGAATCTTTAGCAACCCCTCGTCAGCTGAGTGGAGTGATCGTCCAGGGCAGTAAGGAACCAGGATCTCTTTCAAGTAGCCCACAAAGTAGGATCCTAGCTCATATCAGATGACCTAAAGGTGGGTAAACAATGTGAGAAGTCAGTAAGGGGAGCCAGAGGGATACTGGGTTGCATAGGGAGGGGCATCACTAGTAGAAAAAGGGAAGTGGTTATCCCTCTATACAGACAGTTGGTGAGACCCCATCTGGAGTACTGCATGCAGTTTTGGAGACCTCATCTACGCAAGGACATAGACAGGATGGAAGCAGTCCAGAGGAGGGCAACTAAAATGGTGCAGGGTCTACATCAGAAACCATATGAAGAGAGAGACTGAGAGAGCTTAATATGTATACCCTTGATGAAAGGAGGGACGGGGGACATGAAAGAAACTTTTAAGTACCTCAAGGGAATCAACAAAGTCCAGGAGGGTAGCATCTTTCAGAAAAAGAGATGTGTAAGAACGAGGGGGCACAATTTAAAGTTAGAGGGGAGACAGCTCAGGGGTAATATAAGGAAATTCTTTTTCACGGAGAGAGTGGTGGACACATGGAACTGCCTTCCTGGAGAGGTTGTGGGGTCTAAAACAGTGGGGGGAATTCAAACATGCATGGGACAGACATAAGGCAATTATAGCGGGGGGTTGCAGGAAGTAGGCTGCTGGTTAACTAGAATCTGCAGCTTATCCAAAAGACAGGGAAATGGGCAGACTGGGTGGGCCAAGTGGTCCTTGTCTGCCGTCAAAGTCTATGTTTCTATGTTTCTATCTATCATACAAACTAAGATCCTATGTCATATGACGCTGATATGAACAAAGAATTGAAAAGGTGAAATTAAACACATTCTAAGGGCATTTTCTGAGCAGTAAAGTGCGGAATGCACCTAGGGGTCCCAGTAAGCAAGATACATCTTTGTTTCATTCCAGAATATAATTTTGGCAGGTTTCCAATTCTGAATTTTTCAGGCAAAACTGAAAACAAGATGGCAGCCCTAAGAAAATGTTTTTTTTTCATACAATGCAGGATTCCAGTTTTATATCATAACTATACTGAAGTGCCCACTGAGCATGCTCAGAAATTTTTTCTTCAGATTTTTAAATTGCAATAACTTCAAATGGCTTATTGCCTTTTCAGCAAACTAGCAAATGCACATCTGTGGGTAGTCCCTTCTGTCCTGAAAATTTCATATAAACAAACCTCTGGGCTGTAAGCAAGTTCAAAGAAAATTCCAGCAAAGTCAATGGGTAAAACATGTTTTTCACCTCTCCATAACTTGGGGGCTGCACATCTGACCAGAATAAAACAAAGATTAAGAGATCTACCCGACAGAAAGTTGCATACCAAATTTCGTGCAAATTACTTCAACAGTTGCAAAGTTGTTAAAGTGCAAATTCTTGAGTTTAACTTTCAAGTGCCTACTCAATCCTAACTATTAAAAAGCCGCACATATGGTGGGCAGGATCTAACTGGTCAAAACTGAAAAGCAATCTGTTTCACTGATGTCTTTAATGTGGCTTATATCCCTCCTCTCTCACTGACCAAATCTATATAATGCAGACAACTGCCTGCTCATTCACACCTGGAATCAGTCCATTCCCTCCTCTGTACACTTCTCATGCCCCTGCTCTCTCAATGATGAAATGTTCATAATGCAGACATTTGCCTGGAATCAATCTGTTCCTCCTCTGTGCACTTCTCATGTCCCTCCTCTCTGAATGGCCAAATGTTTTTTCCCCTTTTGTTTAGATACCCGCTGCTACATGTCCCCAACATGACATGTAATGGTGGAGGCATGCATATGCACATCTTGGGGATGCCTTGCACCCTACCTGTTGCACCGAACTGCTCATGCCTGTCACTGGACCTCCATCTGGTGACAGCGGGACTATGGGCAGGTGACCCTCCTTTCCAGGAGAGGGCAGCCACTGCTCAATCCTGCTCCCACCTCCCCTGTTGACACCTCGGTGGCCCAAGGTTACTCCCAAACCCGGTCACTGGCGCAGCATGAGGTAAGGTTTCCAGCACCTCAGCCCTCGTGCCACTGGGCTGACCATCATTAAATGTTTAGAATGCCTAAAACTGCCTGCTCATGCTTCCACCAACCTGCTTAGACAATTCTGTTTTGACATCCTCTTCAGCAACAGTAAAATTATCGACAGTCTGTATTTCACCTGTTAGGATAACACTGTTTTTTTGGGGGGCTGTGCTCATGTGGGGAGCTATGACCCCACCCACCCCCAATCTTTAGATAATCAACTCTGAGACAGAGTTGATTTGAAGCCAGCAAAACACCACTGAAACTGCAGCTTGTGTACAGCAAGACCTTTACAACAACATTCTTGAATCTGCTTGAAATTACCACAGTAATGGTCTTTTGTTGTAAGGGTTTCACTACAATATTGTCATACCTCTGTTCACCCATGCTTAGAATCAGTCCATTCTCTCCTCTGTCCACTTCTCATATCCTTCTCTCTGAATGACCAAATGTTTATAATGGAGACACCCGCTATTCAAATATGCCTGGAATCAGTCCATTCCTCCTCTGTGCACGCTCATGTCCCTCCTCTCTGAATGACCAAATCTTTACACAACAGACACTTACCTACTCATCCACATCTGTAATTAGTCTATTCCCTCTTTTGTGCACTTCTCATGTCCCACTTCTCTGAATTACAGAATGTTTATAATGCAGATACTTGCCTGCTCACCCACATCTGGAATCGAGACCAAAGGCTCAATTTTCAAATGGTGATGCAGGGCTTGCATTACGCCCTGTGTGACACCTGTTGTTTGGTGCATTTGCATGGGTCTAAATGCAAAAACAACAAAGGCCATATCTTTTCACTTTCTGCCATAGGTCAAAACCTTCCCTATATAGCTTAACTTTGTAGATTCTAATGCTTCTGGGAGAACCTACTGAATATGTGACAACATTTTAATATCTGGGGCTTTGCTAGACCACAAGCTTACATGCTCTGGCTATACTAAGGAACTTCCAAAGAAGCTAAGGCAGGGACTGGGCCTTTTCTTCTGGATCAAGCATCTCCCATCCTATGACGCCAAAAAAAAGACTGGTCCAAACCACCTTTCTATCCTTATTGGACTACGCCGACTTCCTCTATGGCCAAGGCTCTGCCTCCTCACTCTCTAAACTTGACTCGCTCTATCACCGAGCTTTGAGATTTATCTCTGCTCTACCATACCTCACCCACCACTGCTCTCTGTATACTGCAACAGGCTGGACATCCCTCAAGTTCAGAAGGCAAAGAAATGCCACCTTTTGGACATTTAAAGCTATCACACATAGCTTCCCCAGTATATCTCTGACTGCTTGCCCTGTGTGCTGTAGGCAATTACTCCTTGCACAGCCTCTCATTTATCTCCTTATACATTCCTAAAGTTAAGTCTCATTTTAATAAAGCATCTATAAGCTATGTACTTTCACCTACGGAACGATTTGCAAAACGCCAAGCTGGATGCCCTGACAACCTTTTCTCCTCCTTCAGAAAGCTTTTCTCTCATTCCTTTATAGTATCCTGTAACTGTCTCCCCTGGAGTTCAGTGAAATAAGTGTCAGACATCCATCCCCAGGCCTTGTAATTCTGTTTATTACTCCTTCTCCCTTCTTCTCCATATCACCCCCTCCTACCCCTTTACCTGAACTGTTCATGTACATACTGTATAGTAATGTATATTTACAATATTTTTTCTTCACTTCTGGCATATTTGCCTGTATAGACCTTGCTTAATACTATACTATGTTATATGTCCTCTTCCGCACTGTATTTCTTGACTGTACACCCATCTTTTTCCTTTGCATACTGTTTACTTTTATGTGCATGTGTCCAGGTCCACCTTGCAAATGAGCTTGCTCAATGGTACCTTGCCTGGTAAAATAAAGACTATTAAACTCCTTTGGCACAAGTGAACCTGATTTTAGTACAACGGGTGCAGTTGTGACAGTTTCTCATTTTATGCAGCTCACACCAAAGTTTGTCTCAAGCCCCATAAAAGAGTATCTGAAAATGGTGCAAGTTAGACCAGGAAAAGTTGGCTAACTTATGGTATTTGGTGCTGAGATTGAAAATCAGATTGCTGGCTGGGACAATCCACAAGCTGTGAGCGCCACATGCTCGGCACACCAGGGGCTTGCAACATTCTCAGGGCTTTGAATATCGAGCCCATGTGACTCCAATCTCAGTATATTCTCATATCAGTTATAACAGTAATATGTTTCTTTTAAAATACTCACTGGCTTTACTCCTGTCAAGCTTTCTATCCAACTGTTTTTCCTTTTCTTCCCAACTTCCTTGCAATCATAGCTGAAAGAAATTCCATATAAACACATTATCTAGCCATTTATGATACTCACCAGTGGGAATGACTTCACAGTGATCCTTCTGCTCTGCAGTCTTTTCCACCTTCACACCAATAAATGGGAGATGGCGTGCTGTTTTCCTCCTTCACATCAACAAATGGGAGATGGCGTCGCTGTTTTCCTCCTTCATTAACAAATAGGAGATGGCCGTTGCTGTTTTCCTCCTCCACATCAACAAAAGGCAGTTTCTCATTCCTCTCTTTCTCTTTCACATCAATACCTGCGAGTTCTGCCTCCCTCTCAGACAGCGATAACAATTGCTCATTTTGGACACTGCAGCCTGTACATTATAATTCGCAATACAATACAAATGTTATTTATAATTGGAGCTACATACAGGTAAAAGAAGACTTCCAAGAATATATGTATTGTACCAATGGCTGCTTGTAGTTGAAAACTGACTGACGATAGTTCATAACCACAACACTTTTTGTGGCAACAGCCATCTCTAAAGCTAGATTATATATTTCTATACTTATATATTCTTGCACACCCTATCCTCTCCATACTTACATATCCCTGCACGCCTATTTGCTACATACACATATATTCCTGAACCCCTTTTCTCTCCATGCCTAACACCCCATTCAATTCATTCTTACATATTTCTGTACCTCCTGTTCTCTCCATGTTTACATATTCCTGTACACACTGTTCTCTGCACATCTTCATATCCATGCACTTCAGTTCTTCCATACTTACATATTCCTGCACCCTGTCCTTCCATACTTAAATATTCCTTTACACACTGTTCTCCATAGTTACATATTTCTGCTCCTCTTTTCTCTCCATACTTACATATTCCTGCATCCTCGTTCGTCATACTTACACATTTCTGCACCACCTGTTCTCTCTATATGTACATATTCCTGCACCCTGCTGTCTTCATACTTACATATTCCTGCACCCACTGTTCTCTCCATACTTATGTATTCCTGCACCTTCTGTTCTAACCACTTACATATTCTAACACTCCTTGTTCTCTCCATACTTGCATATTCCTGCACCCTATGATCTCTCCATACTTACATATTTCTGCACCCCTGTTCTCTCTATACATACATATTCCTGCACCCCAGTTCTCTCCATACTTACAAACTGCTGCACCTCCTGTTCTATCCCTACCTACATATTCCTACACTCCCTGTTCTCTCCATACTTACATATTCTTGCACCCTATGTTCTCTCCATACTTACATATTCCTACACCCTCTGTTCTCTCCATACTTACACATTCCAGTACCACTATTATCTTCATACTTACACATTCCTGTACTCCTTGTTCTCACCATACTTATATATTCCTGTCCCCATGTTCTCACCATACATACAGTCCATATTCTTGCACCCTGCTTCTCTTCATACTTACATATTCCTGCACCCTGATCTCTTAATTCTTACACTTGTTCTCACCATACTTACATATTCTTCCAGCCCTGTTCACTCCATACTTATATATTCCTGCACCCCATGTTCTTTCCATTCTTACATATTCATGTATATATACTGTTCTCGCGAAACTTACATATTTCTGCACTACTTGTTCTCTCCATACTTATATATTCCTGTACCCCTTGTTCTCTTTATACTTACACATTCCTGCACCCTATGTTCTCTCCATACTCAAATATTCCTGCACCCCCTATTCCCGCCTTACTTTTTTCCCCGTTTATAGGAAGGCAAGGTTGGGAGTGAACTCTGCTTTACAACTACATCCAAAACATAACAGATAAAACACAGCAATACAAAACAGTACAAACAAAGTACAGATAATTGCATCAGGTCCTATAATTATAAATCGAAGCAAATTTCATCCAAAATAATTACAACAATTAAAATACATTTTGGTTAAGTATTGTTTACAATGTGCCATAGATAATATAACATTTAATTTACACTGTTTTTGAATAAATCCCAGACTCAGGGAATGGACACAGCCAAAATAAAATTCCCATATTTGATTATATGTCTGCACCAGAAGACATACGAAGAGAGATTAAAGAAGCTTAATATGTATACACTCAAGGAGAGAAGGGAGAGGGGGGACGTGATAGAAATGTTCAGGTACATCAAGGGAATCAACAGAGTCCAAGATGGTAGCATCTTTCAGAAAAAGAGATGCTCAAGAACAAGAGGGCACAATTTGAAGACAGAGAGAGGATGGCTCAAAGGTAATGTGAGGAAGTATTTTTCACGGAGAGGATTATGGATACATGGAACAACCTTCCTGAGGAGGTAGTGGACTCAAACACAGTGGGGGAATTCAAGAATGCATGGGACAGACATAAGGCAATTCTAGTGGGGATAGGAGGAAATAGAGGCTGTTGGTTAACTAGGATCTGCAGCCTATGCATTAGGTAGGGAAATGAGCAGACTAGGTGGGCCAAGCAGTCCTCATCTGCCATCAAATTCTATGTTTCTGTGTCTGGGAATGTTAATATTACTGAGCCTGAGTGATCTCAACAAAAGAACAGATTGTTTTCTTAGATGAGGAATATCTAGAAGAAAACCAGGTAATGCCCTAGTTATAAAATTATAAACATAAAAATACCAATGAATGGCCCTCCATGTGCCCAGTGAATTCCATCCTACAGAGGTGTATGAATAGCAATGATGTGTACTCCATGGGAGTCCAGTTATGAACCTTAGTGCACTGTGATACAATGGATCAAGGGTACTTAAAATTTCACTGGCAGAATTATGCAATCACTATGATCAAGGACGTCAAAAATAAAGAGTTTAGTTAGAGATTTCCTAATAAGACAAGAAAAAGTGTAACCTACTCCAGTAAAAAAAACCTCAGGATTCCCTAACTTTTAGATAATAAAAACATGCTGAGTAAAATGAAGATCTCCATCCAGGGTTAAACCCAAGTATTTATAATTTTTTACTCTCTGAAGAACCTCACCCTTATTACATTTCAATATTTATTTTATTTATTTATTTAGTTTTTGTTGACCAGGTAAGTGCACTTGACAAATCCTGCCTATTTTCAGGCACGATCAAGGGGAGGGGTATATAGATGAAAGCCAACTGACCTTTAACCAGATTAAGCTGTTGGTGGTATTTCTAGTGAATGAGGGAAATTTGGCCAGGACACCAGGGAAATTCCCCTACTCTGGAGGGTGCTGTCGGACGGCATTTTGACCAGAAGGCTTGCAGACATCGACGGAGCAGGATGTGTGGAGAGCTGAGGAGCTGCTCTCCTCCTCGGCTTTTGCCTTTGCATTAATGAAAGAATGATGGAACCTACCTTGGACGGAGGTGCTGTGACGGTAGCGGTTTTGTTATTGCACACAGAAGAAAAGTCCGTTTCCAGGATCAATGTTCCCAATGAAGAGGCAGATCTTTGTATTCAGCTGGCGGATATGGAACGACAGTATATTGCATGACGGAACAACCTGATAAAGGCGTTGGAACAATGGCGGTCTGGTTTTTCGGATGCGCACTTACAGGAACCAGAAGTGGCGCAGGGAGAGTCCCTGATGGAATTGGAAAGCGGGGTTATGGATACTGGAGCCATGGAGTACGAGAAATCTGCTGAGGAACTGCTCGATTCTGTTGCTACACCTGGGGCTTCACAAGGTGAGTACTCTTTGGCTACTGGCAAGGATATTCCTGAAGTGCTGACTGCAGCCGTTGCTGCGGATCCCTTGTTCCCCACTGAAAGACTATCCAGCACTACTGAGTTACAGACCTTGTACTCCCAGTCTCCAGCAGAAGGTTTAAATGACATGACTGCTACTACTAGTATTACTAGCATAGAGTCACCTATATTACCTGATCCTGACTCCCCCTTCCCTCTTCTCTAAATCTGAGCTCTTTTAAAGTGGGGTCTTTTGAGACTCCTGAATCTCCTCCGTGGGTGGCCACAGCTTTGGAAGCTGCGGGGTGCGTCAGATCTCCAGATGGGAAATCCTGGGCTGCAAATTTCAAGCCTCTTGAGGCTTCTTTATCCTCTTCTATTACTTTGACTCCCAGTAATCCCAGCTTTCCTTTAGGTCAACTAACGGCTCTTACATTGGATCCTTTATCTAAAACTCCTAGTCCTGATATGTTGGAGCACATTAGAGTTCTGGAAGAGGGTGATATAAGTCAGTCTCCTGAGCACCCCCCATTGTGGTTGCTCAGGCTGGTGTTGTCTCTCCTAGTCCAGTGAATACGACTGAGGTTGGTCAGGATAGAGGTTCTTCTGTGTGGCAAGGTAATATTGCTGAATGCCTTTTTCCAGCCACATTTGGTCTAGGCAATGAACCTGCTGCACGACGCAATGCTGTTCGTATGAAGTTTAGAGGGTCACAGGAGGAGATCCCGAATAGACTTTTTATTGGACGTGAACTATTAAAAAACAGTATGAGGTTTTACACCTATGAGATTTACGCCCTGATCCATATGCCCGGGGATACAGTTTTTGATGTCAGTTTTAAACACCCGGCAGGTTTGAACAGGTTTTGGAAGCAGTACCTAGTTTTGAAACATACATCTTTATGGAAACCTTACTTGGCAATACCCTTAACTAAACCAGTTTCAAAGAAAATCACTATTCTGTTTTGGAATGAAGGAGTGAATGTAGCTGACATTACATATTGGTTGAAACAGCACTGTTCTGTTTAAAGTCCCCTGGAGCCCATTCTTGATGAGAAGCATCTATGGACAGGGGTTGGAGATATCAAATTGACTTACGTATTGAGAATGGCCTGACTAAACATTTGGCAATTGTTTTTTTAGGTCGATAGAGAGTACTTTTTACTCAGGACAGCCCAGAGCCTGTTATAAATGTGGGGCTTTGGGTCATTTCAGTAATATATGTGACCAGCAAAAATGTGGATTATGTGGGAACTGGGGCATATAGGTGCACACTGTAGAAACCCCATGAAATGTAATTTATGTGAAGAAAGGGACACACGTTCCATACATGTTCTTGGGCATCGTACAACGCTGATGCTGCCTGTAGGGCAGAACAAGATGTTTTTGTTGCAAATGCACAAAGAGAATGTCAAAGGTTGCAAGATTTGCTAGTCCATAATGCAGCTCAGACTGTAGCTCAGGACGCAGTTCTACTTTTGACTGACGGTGGAGGTTTATAATATTCCAATCCCTGATGGAATGGATGCCAGTGCCCATGATCCTCCATCTTCAACTGAAATGGGGCAGATTGAACTTCTGTTACTAACCCTTTGCCCTAGATGAAGACCAGTGAGCAGCAGGGTAAGGGCTGACAGACTCTGCTTTCCATCCAATTGTGGAAACTTGTATTACTCAGGAACCCTTGTGTATGCCTCCCCTGGAGCATCATCAGATATTCCTTTCAACGTGTCACTAGATCAAAAGCATCTAGAATGAGCTCAGGGCCCCTCCTTTTGTCCAGAAATGGTAGGTTCTGCCATTGTGAACCCATTTGCTCCTTTACAAGAACCAGACGGAGATGAGGAGGAGGCGGATTCGGATTTTTCGTCTATCGCCTCCAAACTCCCTGAACATGTCCAGGAGTTTGAGGTTAAGGATAAGCCTAAACCAAAAAAGCGGAAAAAACGGAAGTGATTTTCACCTTTTAGAATTCTTTGGTTATTCCTAACATCTAATCTTCCTGGCAATGCATATTTCTTTTCTTACTGTTAATGTTAACAGTATAAAGTCTCCTTTATGGAGACGAACCACTTTTGCCTGCCTCAGTACTCATCCTGGTTCTATTATTTTTTTTACAAGACACTAGGTTAAGCTCCCTGGACTGTGTAAAAGCTGCTAGTCAGGACTGGAGCTGGGGTGTTTCCTTTTGGTCACTAGGGGAAGCGGTTTGTGATGGCTTAGGGATTCTGTTTTCTTCAAACTTAGCCATTAAAGTGTTACAATTATTAGATATAGTTCCTGGTAGAGCAATGCTCATGGATATAGTTGTTTCACAGTGCATTTACCGATTTTTAAATATCTATGCCCCCCAGTCCAAAGCTGATAGAGCAGCTTTATTTAAACAAATTTCCCCATATTTACATACCTCGATGTTGGTGATATGGGGGGGTGACTTTAACTGTGGTTTAACAGATAAAGATTGGGGACGTATGACAAAAAAATTATTCTGTGATACAAATGCTTTGCTGTCTGTTTTAAGAGCAAGCAATTTGGTGGACTCCTATGGTCTACTTCACCAAATGCCAGTACACACTTTTTATAAAGGTTTAATCTCTACCAGAATAGATTTTTGGTTTGTATCTCAGAGGATTATGTGTAGCTCTATCTTGACGTTGCCTTTGGAAACTTCTGATCATTTAATTGTTAAATTTACTCTTGGTAATTATCAAAAACTTGTTCTAAGCCGGGGGTTTTGGAAGTTAAATACATCTCTCCTACAGGATGTTACACTTGCTGCTCAGTTAAACTTCTTTTTTTCCTTAAGGTCCGATATCTCCTTTTTATATGATAGCCCTCTGGATTAGAGGGAGGACACAAAAAAAGATATAAAATGTCTTTTTTTGCACTTTTCTAGATATAGGGCAAGAGACGCCGATCTCACATATTTGAGGTATAGAGCCAGATATATGGCCTTATTGTCACAGGTAGTTTTCTCACAGGGTGTACAGAGGCAACAATTTTTAGCTCTCAAGGAAAAAATGATAGCCTTTATCTAGAATAGGGAAAAACAATTTCGGTTACAACAGAAATATCTAACTACAGGTACTAGAGAGCAAGTGAATCCTCTTGATTTAGCCAGTAAAAATGTGCCACCATTATGTATGACCTCTTTAAAATTGCCTGATGGCACCTTAGTTGAAAATACTCGTCAGATTAGGAACATGGTGCAAGAACATGTTGAACAAAACTTTTCTTCCCTAGGTTTAGCACCCCCTGTTTCCTTTTTACATACCTTGGACATACCGTTACTTACGGATCAGGAAACTGATGCCCTTCAGGCTCCTTTTTCCTTAGTTGAAATTACACAAGCAATTGGTCATTTGTCCACTACTTCTAAACCTGGTGGGGCTGGTTTGCCAAACCTGTTTTATGAAACATATGCAGATACACTGGCACCATGGCTGTTGCTCGTTTATCCGGCTATTTGGCAAGAACAAAGACTTACTCTTAGTATGGGAATGGGGTCCTCTTTTTTGTTTATAAAAAGAGAGATCCTATGGAATTACAGAATTGGAGGCCTTTAAGTCTCCTGATCACGGATTACAAAATTTTGGCTAGTATTCTTAATAACCGACTATTAGCTGTTTAAAAAAAATTGTTGGTTACTACCCAAACCTGCGCTGTCTTAGGAAGGAATATTTCAAAATGTAATATTTATTAGAGAATTATTAGAGTTCAGTACAAAGAAACAGCTAACTGGTTATCTACTAGCGTTAGATTTAGAAAAGGCGTTTGATTCTTTAAGACATGACTATCTTTGGGATGTTTTAACTTTCTATGGTATACCGCCTATTTTTTTGAATCTGCTTAAAACTCTATATAGCACAGCTATGGTAACGCCTTTGGTTAATGGGTTTTTGGGGGTTCCGGTCCCTTATCAGATAGGAGTTAGACAGGGCTGCCCTTTGAGTCCTCTTTTATTTGTATTTGGTTTGGACCCTTTATTACGATATATTGACAGGGATACGCAGGTGCAGGCTATTGTGTCTACAGAGAGTTTCTGTTTCTCAAAGATTTTAGCTTATGCTGACAATTGTATCTGTCCTATTGCAGATATAGAATCAGGGAGACATATCTTGACCTTCTTAAGTTCTGTACAATTGAGCACTGGTATCAAAATTAACACGTCTAAATGTTTTTTGTTACCTTTAGGTTCTGCTCCTAGTTTGAATTTGTTTGGCATACCAGTAATCACTATTAAAGTGAAATTTCTTGGGGGATTTTTGGTTCTCAAGAATCAGTAAATAGTAATTGGGATGGAATTTATGATATGGCTCTTTCTAAAGTCAAAAAATGGCAAGCATGCAAAATGACGCGAAAGAAACGTGTTTTCCTGTTGAAATCTTACATAGCCCCTCTTTTTCTTTATTTGTCTCGTATTTTTCCTTTGCCTTTTGTGCTGCATACTAAAATTAAGGGTCTTTTTTTTCAGTTACTATGGGGTAGTCGCTTGAATCCTGTGAAGAGAGCACACACCTACAGACCCTGGAAAGAGGGTGGCTTAGGTATGTTACATCCAATTCTGCATTTGTGGGGGGATTTTTTTTATACCTCTATTCGAACTCTTTTGTTGGAAAACACTGCTGTTGGTACTATGTGTATGACTCTGTGGGGAGACCCTTTTTTAGCAGCCTGGGGCCGAGGAAAATGGCACCCAGTGGAAAGGCAGCTTCCTATCTATGTGCAATACACACATAAATATATTCGTTTATGGAAGATTGAATTAAGTTGGTTTGTGTCACACAAGAGAAGGTCTTTTTATAATCATATTGTTTCTATTTGTTATTTTGAGGAACCCCTTTTTTAGTTTCTACAGACATAGATACATCCATTTTGCTTGCCAGTATGATAGAGCCCAGAATACCGTAGAAAATGCGGATGTGGTTTGGTTATGCACATCAGAAACTAAATGTGAAAGCTAACCAGATGCACAAACAAATAAGTGATAGGGCTTGTCCAGAAGTTTCCTGTCAGGGACAGTTGGAGACTATCGACATTTATATTTTGAGTGCACACAAATTGCCTCCTTTTGGTCAGCACTGGCACTTTGGTGGGGTGAACCATTGTTTGAATTTATAACATATAATACCTTAATACTGGACCAATTCCACGAGAATGGCATAAATAGCATGAGCGTCACGGTATATGTTCTTCTGGCATGCCTTAAATGGCATATTGGTTAAGCAGTATGTTTGAGAATTTTATAAAATAAGACTTACACTATACAAAATATTTTTTCATATACAGAATGACCTGGATGCATTATATGCTTATGAAATTAACACAATAGGGACTTCTGTTGGTGGGATTCTTTGGAAAAATGTATTTTGGGTAGGTTGAAGGTTTTTTTCTTTTGATTTCTAGTAATTTATATAAGACAGTTATTTATCTAAAGTATTGCAGGTTTTTCTTTTTAGATAAAACCTTGGATCTTTTCCTTTTCCTTCAATGTTCTCTTATTAAGGGTGGTGTACCTGAAACTATTTTGTATGTTTTATTTTCTTAATAGTCGGGTAGTAATGATTTTTTTTTTCCTTTTTCTTTGACCTTATGTGTTTATTCTTTTTCTTGTAAAAATTGCTGTGAGCATACAGCATCATTATTCTTGATTACAGTTTGGTTGTTTTTCTTTATTTGTGTGAGATAACACTGTTTGCAATGCTTTGTTTTGAAATAAAATTTCCCTATTTTCGATAAGTGCCATGGTATCTTTAACATCCACTTGAACTACCACCAATCCAGGCAGATGGGAGCTCGGTTTAACGTCTCATCCGAAGAGCGGCACCTCAGAGTGCAGGACCCCTCTCATGCTGCACTACAGTGTCAGTACTGGGATATTAACCCAAGTGCCAGATGTGGGAACTGAACCCACAGCCCTCTGATCTCCCAGCCTCAGAGGTGAGTGTGCTACCTACTGAGCCACTGACACTGCAAATGCTATTAGATGACTGTTTTTTTAAACAAGATACATTGGGTTTTCTTTACATTCAACATCAATCTTAAGTTGAAAAGGGCATTCTGCACTTCATTAAAATCTTGCTGCAGACTGGCAGCTGCTTGCTGTGCACTACTGTGGGTAGCATCCACGATGTTATCGTCAGCATATAAAACATGCTAGTGGAGGAAAGCATGAGCTGGGTAGATAATTAATATATTGTAAAATAGTAGGGAACCAACAGTGGAGCCCTGGGGCACACCTCTGGTGACAATTGCAGATTAGAACTTCAGAACGAACACTACCCACTTTAACTCACTGTAAGCACTGGAATAAGTAAGCATTAAACCACAATAGTGCACAGCAGCCTGGTCCAAGTGAATTTAACTTGTTATACATGATGTTATGATCAACAGTTTCAACACCCTAGCTATGTCCAAAAACTGCAGGAAGACATGAACCTTTATCAAAAGCTGTACAAATATCCTAGTGACCTTAGAAATAACATTTAAGATGTTCTGATCTTTTTGTGGTTAATAAGTTTTATTGATTTGACTTGAGAGGATACATTGCATAGATCTTATAGACTGTTACATATGTCTGTAGAAGCAGAGAACACAATATGTTGGCCAAATAGTAACAACTGAATATACTAGCCAGGTAAGCAGTAGGATAATACTCTGTGCCTGGATGTACAACACCTATCCAGCTGGAGATTAACTTTGAAAGTATTAGCAGTTGGTGCATTGCATTATGGCTAACTCATACAAACATATCCTACCTGGCCCCATCCTGCTAGTTTCTGCAGTATTTAACAAAGCATTAGAAATTATGAGAGGTACAGGGCCACTGTCCTCTATTTTAAGCCTACAAAATACAAGAGATCACACACACAAAGCAAACAGGTCTTCATTGTCAACAAAGATACTATCCTTTACTGATATTATATCATGTCATCCATAGAGTAGGGTCACTATAACTCAGTTACAAACTCTCCAGCACTTGCCTCTAAATGCACCATGAGAGGAGACCATTGTAGTAGCATGGTTATGCCTATTCAGCCGATTCCTCCTAGGTTTCAAAAACAGAAGGAAGTGAGTCCAGAGGGTAGTATATTTAAAGAGGGTATTGGTCATAGTATGTGATATTCTGGCCCAGTTGGCAACTTTAGCCTTGGAGGTAAGTACCTCCCCCAGGGAAGGGATTATCTGGGACCGCCATTTATACAGTAGGAGTTTTTTAACCTGCATACTGAGTGTCAGAAGTAGTTTCAGCTCAGAGAGATGAAGGTGAGGGGCCAGAGTCCGGAGTCCTAATAATAGCAACTCAGGGAATTGAGGCACAGGCTTCCTAAGTATTTTGGACCCCATCTCACAGGTAGACTGCCATAGGGGCTGGATCAGCCTGCAGAACCAAAGTATATCGAACAGGTCACCAGGGAGTTCCAGACACCTCCAACACAGGTCAGACTGAGACAGCTTTGCCTTGCTGAGGACTACAGGAGTCCTGTACCAGGAGTGAATTATCTTGTTCTGTATTAATTGACTACTGGTGTCAGGATATGCCCTGTGAGCTAGTTTTAGACAAGACTTCACCAGATTCGTAACAGGGGCATGCAGTGTTTTCTCCCATTTATGCTTGGATTCCTCTGCTTGGGATGGGATGATGCTCTGAATGGCGCTATACCCGGCTTGACTGTCCTCTTTCTAGGGAACAGCCATGACTCTACCTGGGAGATTTGTTGCTCTTGGTGCTGCTTATGCCTGTAGATAAGGATGGCGTTCTTATTTGAAGGAATCACCAGAAGTCTTTGGTAGAGATCCCATAAGAGCTCCGCAGGCCCTCAAAAGAATTAAGGGTATCTGTACCAGGAATGAGCATATCTCGAAGCAGTGAGATACCACCACGTTCCCATGAGGGCCATGCAATAGGTTGTTTATTTGATGGTTATCTCATTATTGCCCCATAGTGGGTAAGTCTTAGGGGAGATGGGGAGGTGCCCAACTTCTTATGCACCTTGGTCCAATATTCCAAAGGAGACCTATAGTAGGATGAGAGCGAGTGCCCTTAGGGGATGGTTAAATAACAATAGTACCAAGTGAGTACGCTGACGTACCTCTCTCTCTCTCCATATCCAGCCACTGGGGAGCATTGTGTTCAGGGAAAAGGAACCATTTTAACATCTGAGCCAGCTGAAAGACCCATTTATACCCTCTAACCACAGAAGACCCCAGCCCCTTCTGACCAATGAGCTCTGAGCTTATTTCTACTGTACCTAGGTTTCTTACCCTCCCACAAAAGGATCCCAGAGGAGTCTAACTTAGTAAACCAATAATGAGGTACTTTCAAAGGAATGTGGGAGAGAAGATATATAATTTTTGGTGCTGTGACCATTTTAATTGCAGACATTTTACCTACAAGTGACAGTCGAAGAGATATCCATCTGTCCAGTTCTGTATGAATGGACACAACAAGTGGTTTCATATTCAGGTCCCAGATTTTATGCAAATTATGAGAGACAGTAATGCCCAAGAGGTAATCCCCTCCATGGCCTATCGGAGCCCATAGTGAGTAACCATTTGAGAGGTACACTTAGAGTTAAAAGGTAGGACCTCCGTCTTGGCCTGGTTAATCTTGAGCCCTGAAAATGTAGAGAAATCTGACAAGGTGGACAGTAGGGGAGGAGGCAGGTGACAATATTGGCTAGGAGCAACAGGTCATCTGCATACATAAGAGTAGGGTATGCCCTTGTTCCCACCTGGACCCAGAAATTAGAGGATTTTGCCTAATAGCGACCAGGGGTTCTACTGCCAATACAAAAGTAGTGGGAAAGTGGGCAGCCCTGATGGGTACCCCTGCCCAGTATGAATGGGGAGACAGCATCATATTGGTGAGTATCCGCAGCTGGGGGTGAATATATTGCCCCAATCCAGGACTGAAACCCTGCCCCCAAGCCCATAGTGCAAAGTACCCGTTGGACATAGTCCCACTCCAGGGAATCAAAGGCTTTTTCAAAATCTATTGCAATGGCAGCAGTGGGGGAAGATAGTGTTTGGGCTTTACAGATTAAATTTACCAACAATCTAATATGGTCCACGCTAAAGCGGCCCTTAACAAAGCCTACTTGGGATGGGTGGATCAAACTGGGAAGAAGAGGATTAAGTCTATTAGCTAGTATCTTAGCTATCACCTTGCTATCAGCATTCAATAGTGAAACAGGGCAGTAGTTGAATGCTTTAAGGGGGTCTTTATCTGTTTTTGGTAGGCTAGTAATAGTCGCCTCCCTAAGGGATGAAGGGAGAGACCCTGTTTGCAATGACTCAGTAAATACTTGTTGCAATACCGGAGAGATTGTGGGATGCAACAGCTGCCACACTTCAATAGGATAACCGTCCCCTCTAGGGGCCCTTCCTTTTTTAAAGGAGAGGATGGTGTCTGCCACCACCTGGGTTGAGATCGGGGCATCTAGGGCATTAGCCTGGGCTTCCGAGATTTTGGGGAGATGTAGGGACTCCAGAATGGGCAGACCTCTGGGGTCTGGGGTTTTGGATTTATATAACAAGGAGTAAAATCCATCATTATTTGATTAATACTATGCACCGAGGTCTGGGTACTACCCCCTGCATTCTCTAAAGCTGCTATATGCCTTTCGGCTTGCCGCTTTTTGAGACGGTATGCCAGCAGCTTACCCCCTTTTCTCCCCTTCCCAATATTTATGCTTGAGTTTAATGATCTAAATCTCTGCCTTTCTAGAGACCAGCTCGTTCACTTGCATCTTCAGAGAGGTGACCTTGTGACCTGCCTATGACCTAGGGGAAGGGATGTGAAGGGCCTTATAAGCAAGCTTTGCTTCTCAGAATTTTTGTTCAAGCCCCTCAAATGTTGTTCCTCCTCTGCGCCTGCTCGCATACCCCATTATCACCCCTCTTAGAGTAGCTTTGAATGCCTCATGTGGTACCCACAGAGGTATTTGCTACGAGGTTACGCCGAAAAAATTCTGTTGCTTCCTTTGAAGCCAAGGAGGAAAGTCTCATAAGTAGCATGGGTACAGCCTCCATGTCGGAGACTTTGAGAAGTGGGGCCCCAAGGAAGGCAAGATGCACAGGGACATGATCCAAGATAACTAAGGGATGAATAAGGGTATTAACACTGTTACTAGTAATAGTAAGACAGGTGAGCCAGAAGTCTATTCTACTAAGAGAACTATGTACTGGGGAATGAAAGGTGTAGTCCCATTGGGAGGCATGAAATATTCTCCGGATGTCCGTAAGGGCCAACTCTTGTTGTAATTGAGCCACTGCCATTACAGCCCTAGAGTGGGGCCTAGTATTGGAAGGGATCTATCCAGGAAAGGGTCCAGAGTAAGATTAAAATCACCCCTAATAAATGGGGTGTCTTCCGAGCTATGGATCCCAGCACCTGGGCCAACTTGTGAAAGAAGGAGGGCAAGTCCTCATTTGGAGCATATATGTTACCCAGGATAGGAGGGCCCTCTCAGTATCCATGAGTACCAGCACCCATCTACCCTCAGGGTCTCTCACTTGTTTCTGCAATTTCCATTGTAGTTGCTTGTGAAGCAGAATCGCCACCCCTCTCTTTCTAGAGGAGGCCGAGGCATGTATGATCTGACCTACCTACTCCCTCTTTAGTCTCTCAGGATCCCCCCCAGTAAGTTTGGACTCCTGCAGGAAGGTGACCCTCACTTCCAGTCTCTTAAGGAGGCCCAAAACGTGCTTCCTCTTGTTTGGGGTGTTAAGCCCTCTTATGTTCCATGTCAGACAAGTGATATTACCTGTTAGTAATAGGGAGCAAATATTTAATTAAGAGATATATTAAGAACAACCAGCAGATAGGGGCAAGGGCAGCCCAACCAGAAGAGGCAAATTTTTATAGAGCGCCACCAGATATGGGGAGAGTGGGTAAAGCCCATATACCCTGCCCCTACCAGATGACCTTATACTAACAAATAGCTAAACATCTGTGTGTGTGTTCTTGGAAACAAACATCATAAACACATTGTCAAATTATATACATTGTGCACAGTGTACCATGCAATTTGGGGATACAGAGGGACATAGATAGCAGAGCCCTGCTGTAGACCAGTTCCTATTCCCAGGGTATTATCAAGTGGTATCCATCCTTCCTTAGCACTCGGTGAGTGCGGGGAGGTCCCCGAGAGACTCGAGCAACCCAATAAGAAAGTTGGACCTCATGGCTCATTGCAACCCCAGAGGGTTGAGATAGCTTCTCCAGCAGTGTAGCTCAGTAGCTGGGGTAGTTAAAGTGGGACTACACAACGCTTCTAATGAGGTGGGGGTTTGCAGGAAAGAAAGTGGGGGAGAACTGACCACTATTTCAGTGAGCCTAGGGTTATTGCTGATGGGTGCCAACGTATTCTCACAACAAAAATCTTGGTGAGGTCAGGCTTGTCACACCTATGAAGAGCGTACTGTAAGCCACCCAATGCGGGGCTGGGAGACCTCCTTGATAGAAAAAATAAAAAAACATACCAGAGGGCACAGGCCTGTGCCATTCACCACTTAGGGCCTCATGTAAAACACATTCTGGCTACCCATTCAGTGTGACAGTTTACGCATGCCCAGATACTTTCATATTACATGACACAGCTTCCCAGCAGACCTCACCCCTCCACACACACACACACACACACACACACACACACACACACACACACACAACACACACACACCACAGTAGAACCCACAAAATTTCTGCTCTTTAATTAGATGGTACAAAAAGGCATTCTTTGCCATCTAGACAAGCCTGGACCTTTGATCAGGGCCCACTGACAGCTTGTTGGTGGGCCTCGTTGACTCCCTCGGTATAGGTGAGGCATCTTCTCTGCCATATGGCAGTGCAAGTCGAGGTCAAGGTTGGGGTGAAGAGGACTCGAAAGTTCCCTTTCATGAGTAACATGGAGAAAGGGTAGCAGATGGGTCAGCCAAGGAGATTGTCCACTGACGATAAATTCAGACACCCCAAACTCGCCCCATAACGACAACTCCCGGTGAATTAAAAGAACAAGAATAGAAAGAAAATAGAAGGATGACTACTTATCTGACCATGCCGATGGGTTTTCTCTGATCGATTGCCCTGGAGATGTAGAGTGCTCAGGATGGTCCACGCTGAAGATGAGATCTCCGCTGGTAGAGGAGGCCTCCCTCATAACCCTTTGGTGGACGCTGCTCTCCGCTATCTGTAGCTCCATTCTGTGGCTGGTGAGGAGTTGCTGATGGGGACAGGTAGCTGGGCTGCAACATAGGAGTAGGCCTGCCTTCCACGGTCGAATCCACGATGCCTGGGTGTTGATCCGAGAGCTAGGCATATAGCTCATATCTATTAGCAGTGTGGTAGGTCTGTAATGGATCTGGAGCTACAGCATCCATGCTTGTGGCCTCCTCTGTCATCTTGCCTCTCTCTGAAGGATACTCCAGTGGCATGTTTTTGAGGATTGCCTCTTTGGTGTGCTTTTGGGGAGTTCCCAGTGTTGCTCCCTGAGGTCTTGCCAAACTGCTGACCTGCTCACAGATGGAGAGGAGTGGCAATCCAACCCGTTGGTAGCAGTTTTTGCCTAAGGGACTCCTGGGGTAGTGGTGGTGATGAATTCTTGTGGCCAGTTGTGCCATAAAAAATCCATGAGTGCATCAGGAGATTCAAACTGTTCGGGACCCCATTATGCATAACCTGCATCGTGGCTGGGTAACGCAAGGAGAAGGACAGTCCAATACTGTGCATTTTATGCCTTGCCTCAGAGTATGCTCGGCGTTTGTCTGACAGATCCTTAGAGAAGTCCTAAAAGATATGGATCCTATTCAATCTCCACACTACATGCTGTAACTCACGAGCTCTAGCTAGGGCCTTCTCTTTGCCCCTAAAATCAATAAATCGGCTATGATAGGTCATGGTCTGTCCTGGGCCTGAGACATGGGATCTAATGTACAGTGTGTGCATTCCACCTGGAGTAGTATCAGTGGGTCCAACTGCAGCATTTCAGTGATGGCTACTTGGAGAACTCCTCGGTATCTTTGCTTTCTACACACTGAGGAAGTCCAGGAAGGAAGATTATTCAGGACCTCGATTCTCGAGGTCATCCATCTTACTGCACAGCATCTGTATGGTCCGTTGTTGATCTCTTAATTCTGTCCTGAACATGTCCCTCTGTCGCCAAGACATGCTGTTTGGTATGCAGCATCCTGGCATCGAAACTTTGGACCACTAGGGTGTTTCGATTAGTTACTACAGTGACCTGTGCCATCTGGGCCATAAGCAGGCTGAACATTGCTGCAACTCATGGTTGCTCCCAGGTTTGTGGCAAGCAGCCTTCAGCCATAATTTCAGGCCTACCTCATCCCGGAGGCTCTTCAGTAAAATAGAGTTTCCACACAGCAATGAAGGCTTTTATATCAATGAAGCTAAATTAGTGTAACTTGAGTAATACTCCACAAGTTACAGTAGAGTGAGGATATAATACCAGCTGGTAGAAAAAGGATTTTAAAGGATATTTCCCTCTGGGTTGTGGAGCTGGTCTTTAAGCTGCCATCCTATTTAGCGCCCCTAGTGGCAGTTGTTCTGATCTTATTTTAAAAGCAGATTACTCATCCACAGTCAAACTGTCTATCTAAATAGTACATCTACTAACAGATTATTCTTTCAGAAATGTTTACAGCCAGGGGAAGAACAGAAACAGGCCTATAACAACTTGGATCAGAGTCAGTTCCACCTTTAAAAACTGGAATAACATTAGCTGTCTTCCAATCACCAGGTAATTGGGTAGTCATAACAGAAAAATTAAATAGATATGTCAGATGCCTATAAATTAGTTTAGCACCTATCTTGAAAAAAGATTGGATTAATGTTATCACATCCCTCACCCTTGCCAGCCTCTAAACTAAGCAGCTGCTTTAGGACAGCACTATCACTAATATTAGAGAAGGAAAATATATGTCTGTCCAAATTATTAGAGAAATTAAAATAGTTATGTATTAGAATACTTACATATTCCTCACTCTGTTCTCTCCCATACTTACATATTCCTGCACGTGTTCTTCCATATTAACATATTACTGCACTCTTATTCCATACTTAATATTCCTGCACCCACTCTTTCTCCATACTTGCATTTTCCAGCACCTCCTGTTCTCTCCACACGTACATATTCCTGAACTACTTTTCTCCAGACTTATATTTCTTATACCTTCTGTTCTTCCATAGTTACACATTTCTGCACCTCAGATCTCTCTAATCATACATATTGCTGCACCCCATGTTTTCTCCATATTTGCGAATTCCTTCACGCACCCCATGGTTCTGTCATACATATGGCACATATTCCTGCACTGCCTGTTCTCTCCACACTTATATCTTCCTGCACCCCATGTTCTCACCATACTTATAGTCCATTTTCCTGCCCCCATATTCTCACCATACTTACAGTCCATATTCCTGCAACAAAGCTCTTTGCATACTTTTATTTATTTGATTCTAGGATTACAAGTACCTTTGAGCCAAGGCTGTTTTACAAAGGTTCCACATCGGGGATAGTACATACATGATAATAAACAGAGTTTATCATTATTTACAGCAATCAGGTACACATCGCAGTAGTCACATTAAGTCGTAAACAGGTGGATAACATAAAGAGGCCCAGAATGGACAGCTAGGAGAAGGGAGGAAGGTGAGTATATGTGGGAGGTGCACAAGAGAAAGAGACCAGAGCAGCATAAAGGCATTGTCAAAGGACCACAGAGAGAAGTTTATTTCGCTTTTTGTTGACCGGTAAGTGCACTAGACAATTCCTGCCTATTTTCAGGCACGCACCCGGGAGGGGGATACAGATGAATGCCAACTGACTTGAACCAGATTAAGCTGTTGGTATTTTTAGTAAATGAGAGAAATTTGTCCAGGACACCGGGAAATTCTCTACTCTTTTCGATAAGTGCCATGGGATCTTTAACATCCACCTGAACTACCACCAATCCAGGCAGATGGGACCTCGTTTAACGCTCTCATCCGAAAGAAGTGCTAGCAGGAGGGGAGGGACAGTAAGTGCACAGTGGTGGTGCAGTCTGGATGCAAAGTAGTAGGTGAGTCATGGGCACAATTAGGGGTAGCAGTCACAGGAGCTTGATGCAGGGAGATGGAGGTATATTCTGGCTTTGAATATACAGAGTGGAGGTGGAGGGGATGTCAGAACTTACAGCATTCATCCAGCTGGGAGTATGGCGAGAAAAGGATCTTTGGCCCTGTGTGGTGCGGCAATGAGGAACCTGAAACAGCTGATGATCAGACCCTCTGGTGTTGCAAGGATTTATACTTGGGCACAGGAGAGCTTGAACACCAGGGGGAGCAAGGCCTAAGGTTATTTTTTTCCCCATCAGGCAGATCTGATACTTAATGTGGTTAGCAAGTTGTAGCCATCCCATTTGAGCATATAGGTCACATGTATGTGTGAGTCAGTGGGCTCCAGTAATGAGCCGACAAGCCTTATTTAGGGAGGTTGCAATGCGTTTGAGAGCAGATGCCGTTGCAGAGCCATAGATAATGAGGCTGCAGTCAATGATGGAGACCACCGAGCTATGAATAGCAACCTTCAGAGCATCCGGGGTGAGATGTTGTCTAATCCTGTAGAGGAGCTGATGCGGAGTTGGCTGCTCTGGCAACATTATCAATGTGGGTCTCATAGCATAGGTTAGGGTCAAGTAAGATTCCAAGGTATTTAAAGGATGCCACCTGTTCAAGGGTATTTCTGAGGCTTGTAGTAATGACCAGGGGGTGTAGCCTGTGCCTGTTCTGGGAGCTGCAAAAAAGAATAGACTTGATCTTTTGTGGTTGAGGACCAGTTTATGGTCAGCAACCAATGCTCAAATGCGGTGAATCCCAGCTGCAAGTTGTGCTGTAAGGGTTAGGAACCTTGGGAGGTGAGGAGCACAGCATAATCGGCACAGAGGATGATTTGTGCAGTGCAGGATTGTGGAAGGGAGTTCAGAACAAGGCTGAAAAGTAGAGGGCCCAGAATAGATCCCTGGGGGACACCTGAGCGGAATGGTTAGAGCCTGAGAGTGCACCAGTGATTTTTACTTTTTGTGAGCGGTTCTCTAGGTAACTTTTGAACCATGCAGTAGAGTCATGGGAGAGACCAGAATTCAGCAGCTGTTTCTTTATCAGGCCGTGGAATATTGGTATTGGTATATATTGTATATGGTATATATTTCTACACTCCTGTTCTCTCCACTCTTACATATTCAATCACCCTGGTTCTCTTCAAACTTACATATCTCTGCACTCCTTTTCTCTTAATTCTAGCATATTCTTGCACCCCTGTTCTCGCCATGTTTATATACAGTACCCGTGCACCTCTTTTCTTACCATACTTACATATTCTTCCAGCCATGTTCTTCCAAACTTGCATATTCCTGCAGGCCCTGTTCTCCATACCTACATATTCTTACACCTCTTTTCTCACCATACTTACATATTCGTCCCAGCCTTGTTCTCTCCATACTTAGATATTCCTGCATTGCCTGTTTTCTTCACACTTACGCATTCCTGAACTCATTCTCTCCACACTTACATGTACACTCTGTTCTCTTCATTCTTGCATATTCCTCCAGGCACCCCATGCTCTCACTATGCATACAGTCCAAAATCCTGTATGACTGTTCTCGCCATACTTATAGATATGATAGCCAGGATGCAATGCAGGATGTGGCAGAATATCACAGAATGCTGCACTTTACTGCAGGGGCCATTGTAAGTCAATGGCAATTAAACCATTTTTGTCATGCAGGATTTTGTGACATGTCATTACTGTAAGTTACTGTGCGCCATCATGGCTGATCTTGCTGTACATATTTCTGCACCCCATGTTCTCACCATACTTACAGTCCATACTCCTACACCAATGCTCTATGCATACTTATATTTCTACATTCCTGTTCTCTCCACACTATTCTGGCATCCCATCTCTTCATACTTGCATATTCCTGCACTTCATGTTCTTCCATACTTATGTATTCCTCCATGCACCCCATGTTCTCACTATACTTACAATAGATATCCCTGCACCCCTGTTCTTTTAATTATTACCTATTCCTGCACCTCTGTTCTCTGCATACTTACATATTCCTGCACTCCACCATTCTCTCTATACTTACATATTCCTTGTTCTCTCCATACTTAAATATTCTGGCACCCCAGTTCTCACCATACTTGCATATCACACCAGTCCATCATGATCTTTACTGTCTGCCAGTGAGATCATGGAGTGCCTCCTAGTTCAGATTACTGACCTATAAAGCCCTGCATGGCCTAGTGCCTAACTACCTGCATGACCTACTGCCTGCCTACCAACCCTCCCCACTCTCTCTGTTCCTCTGAAGATGGCCTCCTGCCAGTTCCCAGGCCCCAAATTAAATCATCTGGTGAGCATGCTTTTTTGGTTGCTGGCCCAGCCCTGTGAAACTTACTTTCACAGTCTCTGAGAGAGGACCCCTTGAGAAGAGCTCTTGCAGTAGGCTACACAATAAAGACTATGCCTGCAGGCACTAGAACCCAATGGAACAATTCTAGCTAGCAGTACCCAGTGGGGACTGCCCCTTGATGTCAGACTGCCTCTGACATCAGCCAGTGGTATAAAGGGGTGGTCCTAAGCCACACCTCAGTTCTCTTGTCACAGACCCAACAGACAGCACACAGGAGAACTGAGAAGGTTCCAAAATTCCCAACAAGGGAAGGAAAAATCAAGGGAAAAGGTGGGAGGGAAAGCAGTGCCTGCTGCAAGAGCTCTTCTCGAACATCTACTGCTATGGTAAGTTCTTACATAACTATACTATCTTAGTTCTAGTTGGAGCTCTTGTAGCAGACTACACAATAAAGACTGAGTACCAAGCAATAGAAGTAACCCAGTTCCGAAAAAGAGACGAAGGAAAAGATAAGCGAGAACTTTTAAGAAAGGAGGCCCTGTAATACGCCAAATCCTGCTCGCCTCCTTGAGGCAATGTCCAGGCTGTAGTGCTTCATGAAAGTGTGTACTGAGTTTCAAGTGGCTGCAGTGCAAATGTCCACTGGTGAGACATTGCGTAGGGCAGCAAGGGAAGCAGCAACCCCTCTGGTGGAGTGCTCTTTCACCGAGTCTGGCAAGGGCTTGTCATATTTATTGTAGCAGAAAGTAATACAGTTAACCAACCATCTAGGTAATACCTGCTTAGAAGCTACTGCTCCAAATGTCTTGGGAGCAAAATGAACAACTGATACAAGTTATGGAAGGAACGAAAGTATCAACGAATACCTAACTAACCTATGCATATCCAGTGAATGAAGAAGGACTCCTCCTGACTGGAATATTCTGAATAATATACAGGTAAGTGGATTTATTTTTATTTATTTCCATCTAGGATTATAATACCTTTGAGAGCAAGGCTCTCTTTTACAAAGGTTCCATGTTAGTAGGTGAGGGTAACAAACAGACAAAGGAATACTAAATAGAGGTAATCTAAAATGACAAATGAACACCCAGGTGAACTAACAGTGGTAGCCTAAATGACACAATAGCAACTCAAATCAAGGAAAATAATACGTAAACACAGTAATTGTACCAGCAATTAAAGAGATGTGAGGTAAAGAGCAGTTATGGTGAGGGGTAGGAGTAGCAGCCCTGGGCCTTGTCAATCTATGCAATATGCAAAAAACGGGGCTGGGCAGTGGAAACGGTAGACAAAGGGAGAGCTGAAATAGGGCACAGGAAAAGATGGGAAGAGATGGTGGGGGCAGAGGTGGAGGAAGAGGAACCAAAGAAAGAGAAAGAAAGGCTGAGGCAGGATAGAAAAGAGAGATGAGGAGGAAAGTGAGTCTAGGGAAGCATTTGACAAAGGGTTAGATTTTGACAATGGAGGCAGTGACATATGCAGGGGGAGTCGCTGGAGGAAGAAGTCACAGAAACTATTAGATACCAGGTACTGTTTTAGTAGGCACTTGAACTGGCCAAGTTTAGGTGAAGAAGATCCAACAAAATGCAAGGAATTGAACCAAAGGGGAACTCTGTAGGAGAAGGATCACTGACCTTAGGTAGTCCAGCATTTTGGAACATGAAGTGGTTGGTTGACAGATGAGCGAGTGTGCTTAGAACTACATGAAGGTGTCAATAGTGGATGTCCTGGTTAAGGGTGAATTTGGACACCACTTTAGGAAGAAACTTAGATTGGTGTGCAAGGACACCCTGTCTTTGTGAAAAACAACAAGGCTCTTACACATGAGGGCCTGAAGCTCAGAAATCCTCCGAAAAATAACGGTTTCCATGACAGAAAGTGCAGCTTGCATTCCACAGCTGGCTCAAAGTGAGGAACAGAAAGTCCTAACGGGGAAACAGAGTCTCAAATGGGAGGTTTCAGAAGAAGGATGACTTTTTAAAAAAGTATGGGGCAGCTCCAATTGGGCAAGGTTTTTGTATTCCACTGGTGTATGACAGGCTGAAATAGCAGATAGACATACCTTAACAAAAGAATATCGGAGTCCTGAGTCTGAGAGATAAAAAGGATATTCTAGGATAAAGTTCACTGGACAAGTAAACAGTTCTAGGTAATGCTCATACACCCACTAACAGAGGCACTTGCTCTTCATGGGATATGTGGCCCATACGGAAGGCTTGCGAGCCTCAACCAAGACATCAGTGACTCTCTGAGAGGCCACAAAATGCGTAGAGTCTAGATCTTTAAAAGCCATGCAAGGAGATGCAAGGATCTAAGGTCTGAATGAACCAGGGTGCCCAATTACTGGGACGGCAATCATGAGGACAGTGGCAGAGGAATCGGTGGTTCCACCACTAACTGCTGGAGCAGGCGAAACCAAATCTGGTGCAGCCAAAGGGGGGGCAATCAGAATCATTTCCACCCCTACCTGGAGCTTGAGGAGGACTCTCTGCAGCAGGGGAAAGGGAGAAAAGGCATAAAGGAACCTCTGCACCCAACAAAGGGAAACAGATTTTACCAGAAAACACCAGACCCTGGACCTAGCTTGCAAAAATTGGGTAGCTTGTTACATGGGGATGCAAAGAGGTCCAGTTCCGTTGTCCCTTCTTTCAAAGGGGTTGCCTGCTACTTCCTGTAGAAGCTTCCACTCATGAGCCTTGGACTGGGATCTGCTGAGACTGTTAGGCAAGGCATTTTGGACTTGGGAACATGGACCACAGTTAAGAGTGAGGTTGTGGTCTATGGCCCAGAACCACACACACAGCTTCTTGGTAGAGAGGATACAAGTGAGGCTACTGACATGTTGTCTGTCTGTATTAGCAAGGGACTCAGAAGAAGGTCTGATTGAAATGCCTGGAGGACATACAGAATCACTCTCATCTTGAAGATGCAGCAATAGCTCCAGAGAAGACCACATGTCTTGTGTCCAGTGGTCTTGGAAGTGGATTTCCCACCTCAGACCTGAAGCATCTGTTGTTGGCATCTGCTGTTGTGAATTTGCCTTGAAAGAGACCCCTGATTCCAGTCTGGGAGGTGTCTTCCACCATGTCAGAGTCTGTGACACAGCTCTGGATATCTGAATGGGATGTTCAGGTTCATTCAACCTCTGATCCCACTGAACACTGAGGGTCCACTGGGGAACCTTCATATGGAGACCAGCTAAGGGCACTGTCACAGTGGCAGCCATTGTGTGACCCAGCAGCTGAAGGCTAGGACCAGGCTAGGACCTGGTGACAGGTAGAAACTCTTGTGTGCCACATACCACAGGAAAGTGATCCCGCCCAAGGGAGGGAAGGAAGGCTCTTTCTTGCTCAATATCCCAAATGGCCCTGATGTATTGCAGATGCTGGTAGGGCCTGGGGCATGATTTGGAGATCTTCAATGTGATGCTCAGACTCCAGAACATCACAAAGATGTCCAACAAGTTGGACAGAAACTGAGCCCTGGATGGGGCATTCAGGAGCTAATCGTCAAGGTATGGGTAGATGAAATGGCCCTGATGATGTAGGGCCAGCACACACCGCAATGTATTTTGTGAACACCTGCAAGGCCAACAAATGGCCAAAGGAAGACCCAGAATGGGTAGTGCACTCTCTAGAAAGCAAACTTGAGGAATCTTCTGTGTACTGGGAGAACTGGATGTGCAGGTAGGCATCCTGCATATCTTGGGAATAAAGTCAATCCCTTTGACACAGCATGGGGATCAGGTTTGGTAATGTAACCATCCTGAATCTCTTAATTTTAAAGAAAATTATCTGAGGATCAGTGGCAGGATTTTTAGGACAGCAAATTAATGAAAAGGGAACTAGGAGAGCTTCAGTAGCAGACAAGTAGTAGAATAGCAGTATAATGTGGGGAGTGATGCAATGCAGTGGCTGTGGGGCAGCCATATTCAGGCAGACCTTCTGGACACTGAGGTGCTGCCCTATCTAGATGCATCTCTCTGGACTGTGGGATGAGGTAGCCAGACTCAAAGTGGAAGTAAACTGGGTCAGGAGTACAATCACCCCTGTCCAGAGACCACCCAGTCCAATGCAAGTGCCTCAAAAAATGCAGAGAACGAGGAGCACTTGGATGACAGTGGGCTCAGGGAGGGTTAGAGCAGTCAGACAGAGGCACATCCCAGATCCTATTCCACTCAAGAACTCATATGCCACACTGGCAAATGGGGACAACCAAATAGAGGTACCCAGAGAAGTGGAAGGAAAGGATGTGGAGGTTAGCCAAAGACGTGACCTCAGCAGGGAAAGCAGTGAACCCCAGAGGAGGAGGAAGCAAATCCTGGTTGGGGACTCCATCATAAGAGGGATCCAGCTAGGAACACAGGAGGGGGAGGACAGGGAGATGAGGTGCCTACCAGGTGCCACGGCATGGAGGGATGGAAGGAAGATCCTTCGGATCACTGGGAAGGCTAGACAGGAGGGTGAGCTGGATGTCATTATCCACCTAGGTACTAATGACCTGGCAAATAGGGAGCCAAAGGAAGTTCAGGAAGAGTTTAGGAAATTGGGGAGGGGTCTCAAGCAAGTAGCTACTTCTGTCACTTTCTCAGAAGTACTACTTGCAAGAGGCAAGGGGAGAGCATAGGAGTGCATGCACCAGGAACTTTAACTCATGGTTGAAGAACTGGTGCTGTGAGGCAGGGTTTGGATTCATTGGTGACTGGGGACCCACCTGGAGGGATGGAGGTTTGTTCAAGCCTGACGGCCTGCATCCATCCTGGAGGGGAATCCAAGCACTCAATGATAAGTTTAAATGCTACATTGACAAGCATTTAAACTAGCAAAGGGGGGTGGCAGGCCAGCAAGGAGGGTGCCTACCTGCTCACGCCTCACAGCAAGCAGTGAAACCAGTGAACCAGAGGAGTGGTTATCTCGACAAAGCAGTGTGGAAAAGATGGGAGATTAGTGCCCCAGAGGTGGATAGGCAGAAAAGGGGCAAAATTCAGCAGAAGGGCAGACAGCAAGGAGAACTAGGGATAAAGGACAACCAAGGAAGGGGCTGGAGTAGAACAGCAAAACAGTCTAGGGGAGGTCAAATCATGGAAAGCCATGTGTGCAAATGCCAGGAGCCTTAGCAACAAGATGGAAGATCTGGAGGCTGTTATGGTGCAGTCAGACCTGGACATTGTGACCATCACTGAAACCTGGTGTAATGATAACCATGACTGGGAGATGGCCACACCTGGCTACAACATATTCAGAAGAGACAGAGCAGGCAGGAAGGTAGGAGGAGTGGCACTGTATGTGAAAAATTACATAAGGGCCACAGAGATCCAGGAGGAACAAAATGGTGGAGAGATACTGTGGGTTAAGCTGGAAAGGAAAATAGGGACAGCCATCCACACAGGTGTGGTCTATAGACCACCAGCCCAGGAGGAAGAAACAGATAGGGAGTTGATGCTAGCCATCCAAAGGATGGCAGACAAGGGTGAGGTAGTACTGGTTGGAGACTTCAATATTACAGATGTAGACTGGAGCATCCCAGCAGCAGCATCAACTAGGAGCAGATTTATCCTGGACTCCCTTCAGGGTGCCTTCCTCAAGCAACTGGTCATGAAACCAACTCAGCAGAAGGCAATACTGGACCATGTGCTCACAAACAGGGACAGTGTGATGGGGGTAACAGTTGGGGAGCACCTGGGGAACAGTGACCACCAGTCATTGTGGTTTGAAATCACAGAAAGAGCAGAACCAAACCACACAAAAACACGTATCCTGGATTTTAGGGGGGCAGACTTTGGGAAAATGGTGAGATACTTGAAAGAGGCATTAAGGGGAATGGGACAGGTATCAGGGTTTGAGGAACAGTGGGCAGTATTTAAAATGGGGATTACAAGAACAACAGAATTATGCATTAAGCAGGTTAGCAAGAGGAAAAGGAAGAGGAGACCATTATGGTTTTCCAAAGAGGTAGCAAAGAAAGTGAAAGCCAAAAAGATTGCATTCAGGCAATACAAAAGACACAGACAGAAGGGATAGGGAGAAGTACCAGGAAAAGCAAAGGAGGCAGGGAGGTCAGTAAGGGAAGCCAAAGCTCAGACAGAAGAACACATTTCAAAATCAGTGGGTAGAGGGACAAACCTTTACAGATACATAAGTGAAAAAGAGAAAGGCAAGGGAGGGATAGTGAGACTGAAGGGGAGGATGGGGGGCGTGGAGGATGACAACAGTAAAGCTGACATATTAAACAGGTATTTCTGCTCAGTCTTTACTGAGGAAGAGAGGGTAATGGGTCTGAAGGGAGTATAGGGTGAGAATGGTGCAGAATGGACACAAGTCCCTTATTAACGACAACGGTCCTGAAGGAACTGGAAGTAATAAGAGTTGATAAAGCAATGGGGCCAGATGGGTGCACCCCAGGGTCCCTAAAGAACTAAGAGAGGTGGTGGCTGAACCTCTGGCTATCCTGTTTAGCTGATCACTGGAAACGGGAGGTACCCAAAGACTGGAGGACAGCAGATGTAGTCCCCTTATACAAAAGTGGGAACAAAGAGGAAGCGTGGAACTACAGACCAGTAAGTCTCACCTTGGTAGTGGGGAAGATCATGGAAGCACTACTGAAGGAGAGACTGGTGGAACATCTGGTTGTCAATGGGCTACAAGACCCAACGCAGCATGGATTCACCAGAGGGAGGTCATGTCAGGCCAACCTCGTTGAATTTTTTGACTGGGTGACTAGGAGGTGGATCAGGGAGGGCAGTGACATGGCCATCTGGACTTCAGCAAGGCTTTGACACTGTGCCACATAGAAGACTATTACACAAACTGGGGAATATGGGTGTGTGCAGGACATTAGTGTGGTGGGTAGGTAACTGGCTGGGTGACAGGACACAGAGGGTGGTGGTAAATGGCTTTACTCCACAGAGGGAAGAGTGACCAGTGGGGTACCACAGGGATCAGTGCTGGGACTGGTCCTATTCAACATCTTCATCAATGACATTGCGCAGGACCTAGAAGGCAGAATTTCACTGTTCGCTGATGACACAAAGCTCTGTAACAGAGTAGACACACCAGAGGATGTAGACAGAATGAGAAGGGACCAGCAGAAACTTGAAGAATGGTCAGGGGTTTGGCAGTTAAAATTCAATGCAAAGTGCAAGATAATGCATATGGGGCACAAAAACCCTGGCACAATATATCAGTTGGGGGTGAGGATATAGCATGCACCAAGCAGGAAAGGGATCTTGGGGTTATCATCTGTGATGACCTCAAGGTAGGGAAACAGTGTGACAAGGCAGCAGGAAAGCAATAGGATGCTGGGATGCAGGCAGACATCACCAGCAGGAAAAGGGAGGTCAAATTCCACTATACAAGACACTAGTGAGGCCCCACCTGGAGTACAGTGTACAGTTCTGGAGACCATACCTACGTAAGGACATAGACAAGGTAGAGAAGGTTCAGAGGAGGGCAACAAAGATGGTGCATGGATTGCATCACAAGTCCTATGAAGACAGGTTGAAGGAACTCAACATGTACTCCTGGAGGAGAGGAGGGAGAGAGGGATATGATAGAGACATACAAGTATCTTACAGGGAGGAACAGGTGCAGGAATACACTATTTTTAAGTGAAAAGATGTTCCAGAACTAGAGGGCATGGGATGAAGTTGCAGGAGGACGATTCAGAGGAAACGTGAGGAAGAATTTCTTCACAGAACGGTGGTGGACAAGTGGAACACCGTGCCAGAGGAAGTGGTGGGGGCTGAAACAATCACAGGATTTAAGAATGCATGGGATAGACATAAAGGAATTCTGGAGGTCAGGGGTAAGGGGCAACAGACTTCTAGGAAAACATAAACTGAACTTACAAGCTCAAATGGGCAGACTGGGTGGGCCATAGGCCCTTATCTGCCGACACTGTCTATGTATCTATGTATATTCTTTGTAGTGGTTCTGGAGCCTCAAGGACAGGATGGAGTGGAGATCCCCTGTCTTGGGGATCAGAGGAAATGGAAATTGAACCCCTTCCCCTCTGTGATGGGGGTACAGGTTCTATGGCCAGTTTATCATGGAGTGCCCAACTTTCCTTGAACCAAATGATTTGATACCTTTTAATGGACCAACATAGATGTAACAACAAGAACAAAGTGCTCTAGCTTTCGGACCAACTAGTCCTTCTTCAGAAGCTCATGGCAGTTGTTTAGAAAATACAATACTTATAACAGCTAGATAATGCAGAGACAAATCTACTAAAATCTACTAAATCTAGATTTCAACTTTCCTTGGAAATGACAACTGCATGGGATGGGGATTAGTGCAAGAAGAGCAGTGGATTGTCTGAAGGAATCTGGCAAACCCCAATCTGTGTCCCTTCTCTTCAATCTGAAGGATACATGCATCTGAAATGATACTGGTCCACCCATCTAGGTAAAAGGAGACCCAACCCCCCACCACTTCCTAACCTGACTCTGCTGGAGAAGAGGTATCTGGCAAAGAGTCAGGCAGAGGTTCCAGGTACTGGCAAGAAGACCTGGGGGGATTTCACACTCCTAGGTCCTGATGTCTCAGAGGATTGAGTAGAGGCTTGTCTCTGAAAGGTCTGCTGAACTGTTGCCCTCTTGCTTTTGGCTGGCCAGGCAATAAAAATATTTATTTTTAGTCAAGAAAGGCTCTGACCTGTACATTTGGTGCACAGACTGCATGACCTTGCCCGAGTCTTGCAGGCCCGTGACACTTTTCTCAGAGTCTCCTCACAAAAGAACAGACCCTTGGAAAGGAGCTTCAGGTTGGCCTCTTGGAAGTCCAGCCTGAAACCTGATACTTTAAGCCAAGAATATCACCTAATGCATACTCCAGTGGATATAGCCCAAGTGGCTGTGTCCGCAGAATCGTAAGAAGACTGACACATGACTTCCAATCTCCAGGCTGGACTAAAAGATATCCAACAATTTTAGTCATTTGAGGGGAGTTTGGCTGCATCTTGGCTAGCTCCAAAGCACCAGAGTGGCTTCTGATATTCCATCATATGAGTCAGAAAGTTTAAGGACCAAATGGTACATGTGGCTGATGGATAAACTTTTGGAGCAAATTGGTTCAGCCTCTTAGATTCCTTGTCTGGGAGTTGTGAGTTCATGTATCTAGGTTGTTTGGTCTACCTATGTGCTGACGTGAGGACCATGGGGTCTGCCTTAGGGTTCTGACCCAAAAAGGGTTAATTTTTGGGTGTCCTGTACAGCCTGCCTGTCTTCTTAGAGATGGCACCCACTGACAAAGGGTGCTTCCATGTCAACTTGATGACATCTTGGAAAGGAGGAACTAAGGGAGGTACTACCAAGGTCTTTGGGCCACTCATGCCCAGAAAAGGTGTCAAGCTTGCATCTTTCAGGGTCTAGATCCTCCATGTCCCATTGATTCAGGAACTGAATAAGGCACATAACGTCCATGAAGGTCAGGTCATATGGGGGTGACCTTGGGGAATCCCTCTGGTCATCTGATCGAGGAGGAGGAGGAAAAAACGTGTCCTCTGAGGACCTTGAGTAAAAAGAAGAACTCCCTCTACAGGAATCTCATGAGGTGGACCTGGTGTATGAGCATCTAGCCAGAGGAGGGCAACTAAAATGGTGCAGGGTCTGCAAGAGAAGCCATATGAGGAGACACTAAAGGAGCTTTATATCTAAACCACTGAGGAAAGGAGGGGGGGCATGCTAGAAACTTTTAAGTATCTCAGTGGAATCAACAAAGTACAGGAGGGTAGCATCTTTCAGAAAAAGAGACGTGCAAGAACAAGGGCACACAATTTAAAATTAGAGGGGGGGTGGTTCAGGGGCAATGTGAGGAAGTATTTTTTTTCACAGAGAGGGTAGTGGATGCATGGAACAGCCTTCCTGAGGAGGTTGTGGGGTCTAAAACTGTGGGAGAATTCAAGGATGCATTGGACAGACATAAGGCAATTCTTGTGGTGGGTAGGAAGAAATAGGCTGTTGGTTAACTAGGATCTGCAACTTATCCTGTAGGTAGGGAAATGGGCAGACTAGGTGGGCCAAGCGGTCCATATCTGCCGTCAAAGTCTATGTTTCTATAGCCATATGGCTATGTGAGGGGTGTCGGTACCTGAAGGAGGATAATACTCCATTGAGTCACAAGTCTCTTTTACAAGGAAGTCCAAAGTGCAAAAATAATAGATACACATAAACACTCACACAATTTACACAAACATATAAATAAATACAAAGTAATACTGATGTCAAGCACATACTATTTCATTCCACATCTTAAATTATTTCAAAAATGTGATGGATGAAGGGCTCGTTGTCCAACGCTCTAGCAGGAGGAGGAATAGCTTTCACATGGGCAGGCAAGGGCTTTCTAGGTGGTGAAGGAGCTATGCTTCAAAGGTCAGGGGCTTCTAAGGCATTTTAATTGGCACCGAGGATGGCCTTTCTTTGGGCAGGAGATCCCTTTTCATGTTGTTCCACCAACTATTGAAGGAAAGTTGTTCTAATTAGTAATACCCCACCCCCTAAAGCTTTACTCTCTGGTTGGGCTTTTCTAATACAAAAGAATAATTTTTTCCAATGCTAACTTACTTAATTTTAATTTGCAGAAGTCCATGATCTCCAACCATGGCGGATGGCGTGTGGCTCCATTTAGTTGAGAAAGTGTGGCGCTACACCACTCATCTCAATACAAATATATTGGGCCAAGCAGCGTGGCACTGCACTTTCTCGCTAAACGCAGCTGTGCACCATCCCCCAAGTTTGGAGATTGTCGACTTCTGCAAATTAAACCCGGGGGGGTAAATTTTTAGGGGGTGAGATTACTTATTCATAGGCATCATAGGTATGTACACGTTAGATAGACTTTCATCCTTAATGCTTGCCTATTAGTTTATTTGTTCTGTTTTTTGTTTTTCTAGACGGGTACTTTTTGTGGGTTGCTATAGAACTCATCCAGCCGATTTTTGAAAGTATCCATATTCCTTGTCACTACTTCAATCAATCAATCAATCAAATCTTTATTTATCCAGGCGATCACCGTTGAGCAAGCTCATTTACAAGGTGGACCTGCAGTTAGTCAGAGATGGGTACACATACATATATTACATAAAAAGTAGGATTTGGGAATACAGATTTACATGTGAAAGGTACGGAAAAAAACAACAACATTCCATTACATTAGTGGGGAACAGGTAAGTATCATCACATACATTAATTGTACAAAGTACATTTTTCTTATACATGTTTGAGGGTGTTGATTAACACTAGTATTTGCCAAGGGAAGGCAGATCACAACCATTACATCCCCCAGGAACTAAATCTAGCTTATACGGGGTAGCTGGCTAGGAGATTAGCCATGGCTTAGGGATGACCCAAAGATCCAAAAACCAACAGAACAGCTAATTAAGTGTCATGTAGGATTAGGTAGGGAGGTGCCAGAGGCTCCGAATGCCAAGCAAGACTGTTGGCTACTTAACACGATGGGGGGGATTTATAGGGTATATAAATGAGAGAGGCAGATTTAGAGATGAGACCACTAATAGAACCACTAGAAGCTATGGTAACATTTACAAAGTTCAGTAAAAGTTTTGTCGTAATGATGCCTGAACATAGCAATACTGACAGGAGTGCTGAGTTTCAAAGAGCTTTGGATCCTTCTCCATAGTGTGGGCAAGCATGACTTATGGCAGCCCTACCAAAGTGGTTGTTAATCCTGGGAATTTTTAGGGAATTATTGAGTGACTTCTTGTGCTGTAGCTACTAGGTGGGCGTAAGGAAGGCAGGCAGCAATGTAGTCGGAAGTTTGTTGGAAGGCTTGAAAAGTCCAGATGGCTGCATTTCTATGCCGTCTGAATTGAAGCGATGACCACCCTACTGCAGTATATAGCTCGCAGTGGTGCGTGGAGGATGGAAGGCCAGTTATAAATCTTAGGGCTCTGTGGTACAGTATGTCCAATTTAGCAAGATGAGAGGCAGGACATTGGCCATAAATAATGTCAGCATAATCAATTAATGATAGGAATGTAGAATTAACAAGCTGTCTTTTTGCCGTCTCAGTAAGAAGATGTTTAATTCTGAAGAAAAGGCCAAGCCTTTGCCTAAGTTTTTTCAGTAATTCTTCAATATGCACTTTAAAAGAGAGTTTGTTATCCAGCCAAATACCCAGGTATTTGAAGTGTGGCATGAATTCAAGATTTTCACCAAGTAGAGTGGATACAGGAGGAACATTGTTATGGGCTGTAGAGATGACCCCGGTGTTAGATGGGGCAAACAGCATTGCCTTGGTTTTTTTTGCATTTAGCAAAAGCTTTTTGTCGATGAGCTGGTTTTGCAGTTTATTGAATTCATCTTGTATAGCAGCGCATGCGGCTCCAGGGGAGTCTCGGCTTAGGTATAGCACTGTGTCATCGGCAAATAAATGGATTTTGGCTTCTGTGATTCCTAGGTTCAGATTGTTAATATAGATGTTGAACAGTAGTGGACCCAGAATAGAACTCTGTGGGACTCCTCTCTTGATTGATTTAAGTGGTGAAAGCTCTCCTTCTGCCTTTATTTGTTGCTGTCTGTCTGTGAGGTAGTTCTGGAACCAGGCCTGTGCTATTGAGTCCATTCCTAACTTGTTTAGCGCTGTAAGAAGTAGACAATGGTCGACGGTATCAAAGGCCTTGCTAAGATCTAAGAACACCGCACAAACAAATTTTTTCTTGTCCAGATCCCGAAGCCAGTCATTAGTAACTTTGGCCAGTGCAGTGATGGTGCTGTGTTTGGTTCTAAATCCAGACTGCATGGGGTTAAGAAATTCTTTGTTGTCCAGAAAGGATCTCAACTGTGTATCCACAATTTTTTCCAACATTTTCGAAAGTATAGGCAGTAGGGAGATTGGCCTATAGTTGTTCAGATCACTTGGGTCCCCTGCTTTGTATAGTGGAATAACATGAGCAGTTTTCCACACTGCAGGAAGGGAGCCTTGGATTAGGGACAGGTTAAATAAATGCATTATTGGTGCTGCTAGTATATGATAGGCTATTTTCAGAAAGTATGGGTCAAGCGAGTCAGCTCCTGCGCTCTTTCTAGTGTCTAACTGTAGCAGAAGGTCTTCAACTTCTTTCAAGGTGACTAATGAAAAGGTGAATGTCCTGCCATTGTTGATTGTTTCTTGGGATTGTGCTTTGATCTGTGGCCGGAGACTGCTTGCTGGTGCTTCAGCCAAGGAGCCAGCTGTGGCAAAGTGATTATTGAAGGCTTGCAGGATTTCAAGTTTATCAGTGACAGCGACATTGTCAATGGTAATTTTGGATGGGAGCGCACTACTTGGTGAGTGGCCCGAGACTTCCTTAATAGTGGACCAGAACTTGTTGGGGTTATTAGATGCAGAGAGCAGTTCAGATTGATAAAAAGTAGCCTTTGCCTCTCTAATCATTTTTGTGCAGGCATTCCTAGCTGCTCTGAAAATACACCAGTCCAATTCTGTATGTGACTTCCTGGCCTTCTTCCATAGTAGATCTCTTTTCAGTAGAGCTTTCTTCAAATTTGGTGAGAACCAACAGCAAGTCCTGGTTTTTATTCTAGCTTTGATTATGGGGGCATGGACATCTAGTGCACCAGTTAAGATTTCGTGCAGGATATCATAGGCATCACTCACTGATTTAGCTCGGTAAAAACTCTGCCATTTTATAGAGACTTTTAGGTAGTTGAAATAGGCCAGGGGGTCAAAATTGCGTCTTGATCTTTTGTTGGAGAACTTTGACGTGGATAGTGGATTTGGGATCATTCTAATGCCAGCTATGAGGCAGTGGTCACTAACATCGGCTGGAAGAATACCGGAATGAGAGAAATGGTGAGATTCATTGACAAGTATCACATCCAGAAGGCTGCTTCTCGTTGGATTTTTTTTCTTGATGCGTGTAGGTTCAGAAATTAGCTGAGTGAATCCATGTGAATCACAGAAATATTTCAGGGGTAATGACCCGCTGGATAACCAATCATAGCTTAGATCGCCTAATATAATTGTCTCTATGGAGGAAGCGTCCATTTGTCCAGCCAGGTGAGTTAGTAGTTGAGGTCCTGCTGCAGGTGGTCTATAGCAGCCTATCACACGAAAGGCCCTTGAGTGAGGTGGCTCGACTTTAAGAGACAGGCATTCGAAACCTCCTGCAATGGATGTGGCATCTAATACAGATACTGTGTATATGTTTTTAACATAAATGGCTACTCCCCCCCCCCGGTCCTTCTATCTGCTCTGAAAAGGAGGTAGTTAGGGATATTAACCTCGCTGTCGGTGTAGATGCTTGAGCCAAGATTCTGATATCACCAAAAGTCTGGTGCAGTGTGTATAATCCAAGCCTGGACAGACTGCAGCTTTTAACAGGCTGCAAACATTGGCATGTAGGAAACTGATACCCTTCAGCTGCTTAATTTCAGCTGGTGAAGAGACATTTTTGGGGACCAGGATTGAGCAATGTCACCCAACAGAGTAGCAAGAGGAGGAGAATACTTTTCAGGTTGTGCAAGAAGTTTTAAAAACACGATTCTTTCTGTATCTTTTACAGTTTAGGCGCCTGGGTCCATAGATCGGGTCATGTACTTGTTAGGCCCTGTAGATATATAGCTTAGGATCCAGGTAGGGCAGAAGGCCAAGCAGAGTTTGATAGACTGGGGTTTGATGACAAGTTTAGAGAAACTGGTTGCTGTGCCACTGTCAGGGGTTTCAGTAAGCTTCGGTAGAACTATGGGCAGACAAGGGCAGTAGAATAAATAGCTATTGTTAATATATGGGTATAATGTTAGCTTGGGACAGGTCTCTATATTAATATTATGGCTGTCATGGGGGCAAGCCCTAACACATATCAGAAGGGTAATTGCTGTTAGACAAAGCCATTTGAGGCTACCCAAGTTTAATTAACACGGGGTGTTTTTTAAATATATATGGAATTATTCTTTTAAGGAGCCGCCAATAAGAGAGGAAACAGACTGTGGGCGGAGCAACTGGGCTATAAGATAACACTCAGGAAGGGGATGGGCGGGTGGGCGTAAAATTGTGGCTTTGCCATACCTGCCTGACTGTAGGGATCCGGGCTGAGGTCTCGGCGGCGGCTATGGAAGTGCGTCCACCGGTGGCCGCTCGTCTCTGACCGGCGCCTGCACCACGTCCTGCCTGGCTGTAGGGATCCAGGGCTGAGGCTCTGCGGCGGGCTATGGAAGGGCCGACGCCTGCACCGCGTCCCTGCCTGGCTGTAGGGATCCGGGGCTGAGGTCTCGGTGGTGGCTATGGAGCGCCCGTCCGCCCGGTGGCCGCTCGTCCTGCGACGGCGCCTGCACATCCCTGCCTGGCTGTAGGGATCTGAGGGTTAGTCTCGGCAGCGGCTATGGAACGCCGTCCAGCCCCTGTGGCCGCTCTCCTCGCGGCCGACACCTGCACACGCCTGAGGAGACAGAAGGTGGGACTAGTTATTTAATGTCCCAGTCGTCAGAGGGCGGGCAGTCCAGAGGTGTTACGGTGGACCTAAATTTGAAGGACAAAGGAGGCGATTTCCTGGGCGCCCCTGTGTCTCGCTTCACTATACTTAACCTAGAAGGGCTGTATAACTGCGATCTGAACCCTCCCCTAACACCTGTAGCTAACAATTTCTCTAGATCCAGACATTTCAATTTTAAAACATTTAAAACACATTTAGAAACAGTTGAAAACAGCTCCTTTTTGTTAAAATTCAGGTTAAAATGCATGTTTAGCAGAGGGACCAATCGGGCTCCGCCATTGAATAGGCGCTTCGCCTCCGATTGGCTGCGGCTGCGTACCTGCCTGGCTGTAGGGATCCGGGGCTGAGGTCTCGGCGGGCGGCTATGGAAGTGCCGTCCGCCCGGTGGCTGCTAGATCCTCGGCCGGCCTTACTGCGTCCCTGCCTGGCTGTAGGGATCAGGGGCTGAGGTCTCGGCGGCGGCTATGGGCGCCGTCGCCCGGTGGCGCTCGTCCTGCGGCCCGGCGCCTGCACACGTCCCTGCCTGGGCTGTAGGGATCCGGGGGGCTGAGGTTCACAGGCGGCTAATGGAAGCGCCGTCCACCCAGTGGCCGCTCGTCCTCCGGCCAATGCCTGCACACGTCCCACTTCTAATGGAAGTCTGTTCCACAAGGGAATCACTCTCTGACTAAACCAATGTTTCCACTTCAGAAGATTACATTTATTTCTTGTTAATCATAGCGGATGCCCTCTTGGTTCACACCTGCAATTTTTCAAGGACAGAAAAAGTTCTTCCCATAGTGGTCTATCCTGTACAGCACTGTCTAGCATGCTCATCTCTTCTCTTGTTCTTCTATAATGCAAGGTACAGATATCAAATCTATCTGGTCTCTTCATATGAAAATTTGTTCAGTCCTTTAATTGATCTTGGAACCATTCTCTGAACATCTTCTAGTTTTTGTATGTCCTTCTTTTTATAAGGTGCCCACACCTGTGCACAGTATTCCAGGTTTGGTCTCACCAGAGCTCCAAAGAGCGGCATTAGAACCCTGCTGTCTCTACTACTGATGTGTCCAAGTATACAGTATTTTATCACAGGTGAACTGAATTCCCAATCTGCACTAATTGTCACTCCTAAGTCCCTTTCCTCAGATGCTTCAGCAAGTCTTAGGTTTGGTAGCTGGACTTCCGATTGTGCTTCCCCGTATGCATAACTGTACATTTCTCCATGTTAAGCTCTAATTTGTTCGTGACTGTCCATCTGCGAATGTTTTCAAGGGCCTCTTGTAGTATCATACTATCATTTTTGTTGTTTATGATAACTCCTAACCAGCAATCATGAACAAATTTTGTTAGCCATATGTTCTGATGGTCAATCTTTGGTGATGTTACATAAATACTGACGAGACAGGGTCCTAGCATCAAGCCCTGGGGGATTCCACTGGCCACCTGAGCCCACTCAGGCAGCACTCCATTTATTGATACCCACTGTCTTTCTCTTTCCCAACCATGCCCCTATCAAGTTTATTACATTTATGTCCAGTTTTATGCCTCTCAGTGTATTCAGTAACTGTACATGTGGTAGTTTGTCGAATGCCTTTGAGAAGTCCAAAAAGACTACATCAACTGAATTACCATCATCCAGTGCTCTTGTATTCTCATAAAACACAAGCAAATTTGTTTGACATGATCTGGATTTTTTCAGTCTATGCTGAACTGGGTCTTCTAGATCAGACACTTCCAGATGTACTTGTATCTGCTCAGAGTTAAGCTAGCCCTGACAAGAAGAAATACAGGTGAGGTGGTGCAGGCACTGTGGGCAAGCATTAAGGATGCAATACTTCAAGCAACATCCGATTGTGCTAGAGAGAAAAAGCAAGAACAAAAGAAGAAGGAAACCACTCTGGTTCTCAGAAGCAGTAGCAGAAAAGGTTAGAGTCAAAAGGTTGGCCTACAGGAAATATAAGGGAATGCAGCGGGACGAAGATAGGGAAGCATACCAAATGTCCCTAAGAGAAGCAGGGAAGGCAGTAAGGCAGGCAAAGGCCCAAACTGAGGAAACACTAGCACAAACAGTAAAAGAAGGGGATGAGACTTTCTATAGATACATTAATGAAAGGAGAAAGTCCAGAGGAGGTATTGCTAAGATCAAAGAGGATAAGGGGGAGTGTGAGGAGGACGAAGGAAAAGCATCTATCCTAAATAGATACTTCTGCCCAGCATTTACTGAGGAGAAGGTAGGGCAGGGCCCAAAGCTCAGTACCATGGGACACATGGAGAGGGAGTTGTGCACTAGTCCCTTCACAAAAGAAAGGGTCCTACAAAAGCTCACCAAACTCAGGGTGGACAAGGCAATGGGACCTGATAACATACATCCCAGGGTACTAAAGCAGCTATGGGTGGAACTAGTAAAACCATTATCAGAATTATTTTGTGAGCCTCTGAGCACAGGAGAGGTCCCAGAAGACTGGAAAAGGGCTCATGTGATCCTGCTCCAAAAGAGTGCTAGCAGGGAGGAGGTAGGGAACTACAGACCAGTCAGGCTTACCTCAGTAGTGGGCAAGATTGTGGAAGCACTCCCTAAGGAAAGGATAGTGCAACACCAGGAATCCATAGGAGCACAGAATCCAAGACAGCATGAGTTTACAACAGGAAGGTCCTGTCAAACTAATCTCATAGATTTCTTTGACTGGGTAACCAAAGTGGTGGACCAAGGGGGGAGCAACTGATGCTGCCTAGCTTGACTTCAGCAAAGCTTTCAATACTTTTCTACACAGAAGACTGATTAATAAGCTGTGCAGGCTCGGGGTGGGTGAGAAATTGGTCAACTGAATGGCAAACTGGTTGGCACACAGAAAACAGAGAGTGGTGGTAAATGGTATACAGTCAGAAGAGATGCAAGTCACAAGTAGGGTACCTCAGGGACCAGTCCTCTTCAACATCTTCATCAGTGACATTGCAGATGGACTGGAGGGTAAAGTGTGTCTGTTTGCACATGACACCAAGATCTGCAAACAGAGTAGATTATCCAGATTGGGTGGGCAGAATGAGAAGAGATCTGGATAAACTGGCAAAATGGTTGGAAGAGTGGCAAATGGGGTTTAACGCAAAGAAGTGCATGATCATGCACATAGGGAAGAGAAACCCTGAAGCCACCTATCGGTTGGGAGGGGAGTTGCTGGTAATCACAAGGGAAGAAAGAGACTTGGGCATCATCATCATCATCATCATCACAGATGACCTGAAATCATTAAAGTAGACCACTAAAGCAGTAGGTAAGGCTAGAGAGACGTTGGGGTGTATCAGTAGAAGTATCGCAAATCATAAGAGGGAGGTAATAATCCCCTTTACAAGACATTGGTTAACCCCATCTGGAGCACTGCAAGCAGTACTGGCGGCCGCACCTGCATGAGGACATTAACAAAATGGACGCAGTCCAGAGAAAGGCAACCAACATGGTGCAGGGATGGCATCAGAAAACATATGAGGACAGATTAATGGAGCTCAATATGTATAACCTAGAGCAAAGGAGGGAGAGTTGTGATATGATCAATACATTCAAACATCTAAAGGGCATTAAATAAGGTGAAAAAGTCTAACAGGGAGGGAAGTCAGAATAACAAAGGCCAAAACTGAGGAAAAGATAGCCACTGGAAAGGAACAGGGAAATTCTAGCCCCACAAAAAAAAAATCAGGGTAGTAAGTGAGGTAAACAACAAGATAGAGATATTGATAGGGAAAAGGGCAGGGATAAATGCAGAAAATGACAAAGGCAATAAGGACAGGGATGGGGCAAAAAGGGGTAAGGACATCAAGAAATGGAGGGTAATGAGTACCAATGCCCGTAGTATGGCAACAAGCTCCCCAAACTAGTGGCCTTGATGGAAGAGGGATACCTGGATATCATAGCAGTCACAGAAACATGGTACACACAGAACCATGACTGGGATGTTAACATACCAGGGTACCCAACCTACAAGAGAGAGACAGGGAGGGCAGAAGAGGGGGAGGAGTAGCACTCTATGTAAGGGAAAGGATAAAAGCAACAGAACAAAGAGTAAACAGGGAGGAGAGGAGGCACTGTGGGTCACCTTAGAGATTGGAAATGGCACCACACTCCACACAGAGGTTGTATACAGACCCCCATCTCAGGGAGAGGGAATGGACAAGGATATGATAGAAGGCATCCTTAGGAGTGCAAAGAAAGGGGAGATACTGTTGATGGGTGACCTGAATATGCGAGATGTTAACTGGAGCACATCCGCTGCAGCCACATCCAAGAGCAGGGCCATTCTTGATGCCTTATAGGGGGCATGCCTTAGACAGCTAGTTTTGGAATCCACTCATGAGGGTGCAATCTTAGACCTTATACTCTCAAATAGAGACAGTGAGAGGATCTCAGATCTAGAAGTGGGTAGCCATCTGGGAACAAGTGACCACCAAACAGTGTGGTTCATGATAAACTCACAGAGTCAAGCCATACAAACGTGAGATTAGTGGACTTCAGGAGGGCTGACTTTGACAAGATGGGAGAGTGCCTTAGAGAAGCACTAGCAAACAGGCTAGAAGGAGGGGGTAGAGCAACAATGGGGAAATATCAAAACTGCCATCACAGAGGCAACAAGCCTTTGTGTGAAGCAAATAAATTAAAATGAAAGAAAAAGTCACTATGGTTCTCTAAAGAGGTGGCGGGGAAGGTAAGGGAAAAAAAGATGGCATTTAGGAATTATAAGGAAACACAGAAGGAGTAGGACAGAGAATTGTACCAGTTAAGACAGAAGGAAGCAGGGAGGGAAGTCAGAATAGCAAAGGCTCAAACTGAGGAAAAGATAGCCAACTTGGTTAGGAAGGGGGATAAAACCTTTTATAGGTGCATCAGGGAGCGTCGAAAGACAAAGGGAGGGATAGTGAGGCTGAATAGAATGGATGGTGGGCGGGGACAGAGGGATAGTAAAAAAGCAGGGATACTGAATGAATACTTCTGCTTAGCATTCACAAAAGAGGAGGAGGGGGAGGGACCTAATCCAATTAACAGAAGCACTCTGGACAGGGGGGGTTGATCCCAGTCCGTTCACAGAAGAAAGGGTTTTGAAAGAACTCCAAAACTGAAGGTGGACAAAGCAATGAGGCCTGATGGGATTCACCACAGAATTCTAAAGAATTAAGGGTAGAACTAGTGACATCTCTGACTACCCTTTTTAGCAAATCATGGGAGGATAGTGTGCTACCTAAGGACTGGAGGAGGGCAGATGTTATTCCCCTTCACAAAACTGGGAGCAAGACAGAGTCAGGAAACTACAGACCTGTCAGTCTGACCTCTGTGGTAGGGAAAATGATGGAATCACTTCTAAAGGAAAGAACTGTTGAGTACCTAGAGGCCAGTGGGGCGCAGGACCCAAGACAGCACGGGATCACAGTGGGATCCAGTTGACTTCTTTGACTGGGTGACCAAAGTAGTAGACATGGAGGTGTTGTGGACATGGCCTACCAAGAATTTAGCAAGGTATTTGACACAGTCCCACACAAAAGATTGATAAATAAATTAAACAGCCTGGGACTAGATCCCAGGGTGGTAGCCTGGGTAAAACATTGGCTGGACAACAGGACACAGAAGGTAATAGTAAACTGAGTCCACTCTGAAGAAAAGGAGGTTACTAGTAGGGTACTGCAGGGTTCAGTACTGGGTACAGTCCTTTTTAATGTCTTTATAAGTGAATTTGCAAAAGTATGCCTCTTTGCAGATGACACAAATATCTGCAACAGGGTTGATACACAAGGAGGTGTGGAAAGGATGAGAAGGGACTTGGCAAGGTTAGAGGAATAGTCAGGAGTATGGCAGCTTGGATTCAATGCAAAGAAGTGCAAAATAAAGCACCTGGGAAACAGAAACCCAGGGGAAGATTACACAATGGGGGGTAGTAACAACAACAAAAATGGAAAGGGATCTGGGAGTAATCATATCAGATGACCTTAAGGTTGGCAAGCAATATGAAAAGGCAGTAGGGAGGGCTGGGGGGATACTGGGATGTATAGGGAGAGGCATCACCAGCAGAAAACAGGAAGTTGTTATCCCACTGTACAGACAGCTGGTGAGACCCCATCTGGAGTTCTGTGTCTAGTTCTGGAGACCCCATCTCCACAAGGACATACACAAGATGGAGGCAGTCCAGAGGAGGGCAACTAAAATGGTGCAGAGTCTGCAAGAGAAGCCATATGAGGAGAGACTAAAGGAGCTTAATATCTATACCCTTGAGGAAAGGAGGGAGAGGGGGGACATGATAGAAATGTTTAAGTACCTCAGTGGAATCAACAAAGTCCAAGAGGGTAGCATCTTTCAGAAAAAGAGATGTGCAAGAACAAGGGGACACAATTTGAAGATAGAGGGGGCATGGCTCAGGGGCAATATGAGGAAGTATTTTTTCACAGAGAGGGTGGTGGATGCATGGAACAGCCTTCCACAGGAGGTTGTGGGGTATAAAACTGTGGGAGAATTCAAGGATGCATGGGACAGATATAAGGCAATTCTTGTAGGGGTAGGAAGAAATAAGCTATTGGTTAACTAGGATCTGCAGCTTATCCTGTAGGTAGGGAAATGAGCAGACTAGGTGGGCCAAGCGGTCCTTATCTGCCGCCAAAGTCTATGTTTCCATGTAACATGTTTTAATATTAGAAAAACAGCAGGACAGGTGGACACAGCATGAGATTAGAGGGAGGCTGATTAAGGGGTAATGTTAGGAAGTTCTTTTTCACAGAAGGGGTGGTAGATCCATGGAATGGCCTACCTCAGGAAGTGATGGCTAGGAATACAATGCAGGGCTTTAAACAGGCATGGGATAGGCATAAGGGAGCAATACAGATGAGTATGAATAGTTAGGCCATTGACAGAGTACAGGCCTATGACACATTCATAAAGTAGAAGAAATGGGCAGACTGGATGGGCCTTGCTATCCTTATCTGCTGTCAGCTTCTATGTTTCTCTTTCAGTAAGCTCTCTAAAACTTTACCCATCCTGGATGTCAGACTTACTGGTCTGAAGTTTTCAGGTTTGGTTTTAGATCCTTTTTTCAAACTGGGCACTACTGTAGCTTCTTTCCATCCCTGTACCACCTCCCCGCTATCCAGAGAGGCCCGAAAAATATGAGTAAGTTGTGGAACTAGTTAGTCTGAAAGCTCACGGAGGACCCCAAGATGTATTTTATCCGGCCCTGGTGATTTATTTATACTGACTTTTTAGTCTATTCAGTATGTAATTTTAATTTCTTTTTATCTCATCAGGTTCTGTCCCCCCTTTTATGTTCCGTCGTGTTCCTACTGAAGACTAAGCAAAAATACTTGTTCTGGATATCTGCCATTTCTTTATTGTCTGTAGAATTCCCTCCTTATTTATAAGGGGACTGACATTGTTTAGGCCCTTTTTTGTTGTTAATGTAAGTGCAAACAGTTTTGTAATTCTCTTTTACCTTTGCTGCCAACTTGATTTCATACTCAGATTTTGCTTTTTTTTTTTTTTATTTCCCTCTTGACATTTTTGACCATGTCTCTATACTTCTTTATTCCATCTATATTATGCCTGTCTTTGGTATCTTTATAAAATTTATTCTTTCATCTTATCAATCTCTTTAAACGTGAATTTAGCCACCCTGGCACTTTTTTATTTTTGCTTAAGTTCATTTTCCTAGGTATATGAGTTAGTATTTCTTTCCTTATTTTCCCTATCATTAATCCCCTACATTCCATTTACTGATTTTTTTGTCCAAGTCTTTTGTCCATTCCCAGAGAGCAATACTAGCTTTCATGGATGTGAAATCTGCCATACTGAAATTTAACACACTTGTTGTGCCACTCTTTACTTCATTTTGTAGCTCCTCAATTTTAAAGAACACTGTTTGGTGGTTGCTATTTCCAAGTGAACTGTCCGTCTACCACTACCTCCTTTATTGTTCCCATCATGTTTGTTAATATAATATAGTATATGGTGGAACATTGATCTCGCTAGAAATTACACCTCATTGAAAAACTGTTCATCCACACTTAGTAAAATGAATGGGATGCTGTTCTGACCATACATGCAGAACAGCATTCAATTCAATTAGACTTTTAAGCGCGAGTCTGTTTTCAAGGCAGAAATGGACAGCCGCCGCACGTCAGTATTCACTTCAAACAGATCTAGGATGACCATGGTGGTTTTCAGCCATGGGACCATTAAATCTTACAAAATCAGAAGAGCCAGATTTGAGCTAAAAACAGTTTACTTACACGTTTTGGCCTCTGGACTGTTTCTTTCCTCACTAAGCAAGACATCCAACTGCCATTGTTTTTTTTTTTCTAAATCACGCCACAGAAGATTGGCAGCCAATCAGAGTGTGTGCTGCTAACGTAAGGATGCCCAGCCCCTAGCAACCACACAGCTCTGTACCCTGGCACTGAGAGTCAACAATTCTTTCTCCGTGAGTCAAATGACTGTTTTAAGTCTGAAAATGTTTAAAAAATTATTTGAGGGGCACCATACACTATAAAAAATACAGGATGGGTAACCCCATGCAGAACCAGTGTGTTCTGCCACCTCAGGGTCTGATTCCCAAGGACCTCTTGAGCTTCGCACTCGAGGTCACAAGGAATCAGACCTCTGGCAGAACACACTGGTTCTCATGGTTACCCATCCTGTATCTCTACATCCAGGGTGTCGCTCACTTTACTGTTGTCATGGACTTTCTGTTCTATGCCAACCAGATCAAAAACATTAAAGAATTGCTTCTCAATGTTTGAACTGCCCATTAGGTTTTTCCCTAGTTGATTCCAGGAAGGTTGAAATCTCTCACAAATATTATTCTTTCTGATGGGTCTATGTTTGCTATATGGTTTAGTAACAATACGTCACTCTCTGCAGGTATCGAGGGGGGCCTATACAGTAGTCCTAGTTTTATTTCTGCTGATGCATGAAGTGATAATTTCTACCATAACAACTCTAAATTGTACTGGTCCACATAGAAACATAGACTTGATGGCCGATAAGGACCACTTGGCCCACCTAGTTTGTCCATTTCCCTACCTGGTGGATAAGCTGTAGATCCTAGTTAACCAACAGCCTACTTCCTCCTACCCTTCACTATAATCGGCTTATGTCTGTCCCATGCAATCTTGAACTCCCCCATTGTTTTTCACCCCACAACCTCCTCAGGAAGACCATTCCATGCATTCACCACCCTCTCTGTGAAAAAAATACTTTCTAATGTTGCCCCTGAGCTGTCCCCACCATTATCTTCAAACTGTGCCCCCTTGTTCTTGCACATTTTTCTCTCAAAGATGCTCCCATCTTGGACTTTGATAATTCCCTTGAGGTACTTGAAAGTTTCTACCATGTCCCCACTCTCCCTCCTTTCCTCAAGGGTGTACATATTAAGCTCTTTAAGTCTCTGCCCATATGGCTTCTGGTGCAGACCCTGCACCATTTTAGTTGCCCTCCTCTGGACCGCCTCCATCCTGACTATATCCTTGCAGAGATAGGGTCACCAGAACTGTAAAAGCACTCCAAATGAGGTCTCACCAACTGTCTGTACAGTTGGATAACAACTTCCTGTTTTCTACTGGTGATGCCTCTCCCTATGCATCCCAGTATTCCTCTAGCCCTCTTTACTGCCTTCTCACATTGCCTGCCTACCTTAAGATCATCTGATATGACTACTCCAAGGTGCCTTTCCATTGTTGTTGTTGTTAGCACCTCCCACTCCCACTCCATTGTGTACTCTTCCCCTGGGCTTTTGTTTCCCAGATGAATTACCCTGCACTTTTTTAGCACTGAATCTAAGCTGCCATATTTTTGACCATTCTTCCAACCTTGCCAAGTCCCTTCTCATCACTTCCACCCCACCTTGTGTATCAACCCTGTTGCAGATTTTTGTATCATCTGCAAAGAGGCATATTTTTCCTTCCAGCCCCTCTGCAATGTCTCCTATAAAGACATTAAAGAGGACCGGTCCCAGTACTGAACCCTGTGGTACCCCACTAGTAACATCCCTTTCTTCAGAGTGTACTCCATTTACTATAACCCTTTGCATCCTGTTGGTCAGCCAATCTGTCACCCAGGCTATCACCCTGGGACCCACTCCCAGGGTAGCTAACCTGTTTATTAATCTTTGTGTGGGACTGTGTCAAATGACTTGCTAAAGTCAAGGTAGGCCATATCTAGCCCCTCCATGGTCTACTAGGTTGGTCACCCAGTCAAAGAAATCTACTAGATTTGTCTGACATGACCTTCCTGCTGTGAATCCATGCTGCCACAGGTCCAGTGCCCACTGGTCTCTAGGTACTCAACAATTCTTTCTTTCAGTAGTGACTCAATCATTTTCCCTACCACGAAGGTCAAACTAACAGGTCTATATTTTCATGTCTCTGCCTTGCTGCCACTTTTGTGAAGAGGAATTATGTCTGCCCTCCTCCAATCCTTAGGTACCACACCATCCTCCCATGATTTGTTTAAAAGTGTAGTCTGTGGAGTCACTCTGTCTCTCCTTAGTTCTTGTAGAATTCTGGGGTTACTCCCATCAGGCCCCATTGCTTTCTCACCCTGAGTTTTTGGAGTTCTCTCAGTACCCTTTCTTCTGTGGATGGACTGTTATCACGTGCTCCCCCATCCATAGTGCTTCTATTGCTTAGTTTAGGTAACTCTCCCTCTTCTTCCTTTGTGGAAACTGAGCAAAAGTATTTATTCAGCATCTCTGCTTTTCCACTGTTATCCTCTGCCCACATCCCTCCCCTTTATTAAGCCTCACTATCCCTCCCTTGGTCTTCCTTCTCTCCCTGATGTACCTATAAAAAGTTTTATCCCCCTCCCTAACAGAGTTGTCTCTCTTTTCCTTGGTTTGGGATGTCCCTATTCTGAATGCCTTCCCTGCTTCCTTCTGCATTAACTGGTACAGTTCTCTGTCCTGCTCATTCTGTGATTCTTTATACTTCCTGAATGTTATCTTTTTCTCCCTAACCTTTCCTGCCACCTCTTTTAAGAACTATAGTGTTTTTTTATTTTGTTTTATTTATTTGCTTCACACAAAGACTTATTGCCTCTGTGAAGCAGTTTTGATTTTCTCCCATTGTTCTTCTATCCCCTTCTTCCTCCCCTTTGTTGGTGCATTCTTTAGGCACTTACCCATTTTTTTAAAGTCCAGTACCTTTATCTTTATATGGCTTTATTCTACCGATGTGTTTATTGTGAACTGCACTGTTTGGTGGTCACTAGTTCCAAGATGGCTAGCTACTACTAAATCTGTGATCCCCTCTCACCATCTCCATTTGAGAGTATCAGGTCTAAAATTGCTCCCTCCCAAGTGGGTTCCAACACTAGCTGTCTGAGGCATGTCCCCTGCAGGGCATCGTGAGTGACCCCACTCTTGGATGTGGCTGCAGCACATGTGCTCTAGTTAACATCTGGCATATTCAGGTCTGCTTTTACTTCCATTCTGAGGATGCCATCTATCATTTTTTTTGTCCATTTCCTCCTCCTGTGATGGAGGTCTATAAAACCCCCCTGTGTGGATTGCAGTGCCATTACATGTCTTCAAGATGACCCACAGTGACTCCTCTCTTCCCTATTTACCCTTTAGTTATGTTGCTTTGATCCCTTCCCTTACATAGACAGCTACTCCTCCTCTTTTACCCTCCCTAACCCACCTGTAAATTGCATACCCTGGTATGCTTACATCCCAGTCATTGTTCTTTGTGTACCATATTTTTGTGAATGCCACACTATCCAAGTGCCCCTCTTCCATCAAGACCACTAAACCAGGGAGCTTGTTACCTGGACTATGGGCACCGGTGCTCATCACCCTTAATCCCTTTACTGTCTTTCCTCTTTCAGCCTCATCCCTGCCCTTGCTGTCTTTGGCTGTTTCTCCATTTACCCGTGTCTTGCTCCCTATCAACCTCTCTACCTTGATGTTTACCTTGCTGATGACCCTGTTTTGTTGGGGGGGATGCTGGAAATTCCCTGCTTTTCATCAGTGCCTCCCCCCTTGGCTAGTTAAAAAGCTTTGTCAATGAAGCATTTAAACCTATCACCTAGAAGCCTACTTCTCCTTCTGGACAGATGCTTGCCAGTATAGGTGTGTATCCCTCCAGGTGGAGCTCCAGTCCTCAATGAAGCCAAAACCCTGTGCTCCACACCAGTTTTTCAATCATTTATTGAACTGCAGGGTGCATTGCACCCTAGCCTCACCCATGTGATAAACAGGCAGCACCTTTGAGACTGTGCCATGAGTGCTGCTTGGCTAAGGCCCCTTCCCAACTCCACAAACTTCTCCTGCACTACTCTGATTCCATGCCCCTCCCCAACTCCACAAACTTCTCCTGCACTGCTCCGATTCCATGCTCAGCTGAGTTATTTGTCCCTAGGTGGACAATGATGTCCAGCTCCCTCTCTTGTACAGATGCTCTTGCAATCCTGAGGATTTGATTCCCATCTCTCCGAGCCAAGGAACCAGGCAGGCATCTTATCTCCCTCTCCACTTTTCCTCCAGTTCTATCCCTGAATGACCGAGTCCACCACAAGAAGCTGCTTCCTTCCCCTGTGGTGTTCTGTGCCACTCTTTAGTGGGCCCTTCCTTGTTGTGGTTCCTGGCAACCTCCTTGGCCTCCACTGCGGGTACCTCCATAATAAAACTATGCTCCACCAGAACAGCATAAGGACTGTGGAAAGGTGCAACTGGAGGGATGCACCTCTGTTCTACCATCCACGCCCCCCTGAGCCCACCATGGTTCAGCTGCTCCTCTTTTTTGGCAACCTCTGAGGCAGTAGTGGTGGCCCCATTGTTCCCTGGGTGGGGGAGGTTACCCTACTCCCATCCAATTTGTCCTGGAGACAGGCAACCTCCTCCCTCAAAGCAGAGAGCTGAGAGCTAATAGGGCAATGCTGAAGCCTCCAGAATGTTTCCTGGAAGACTGCTGCCCCACAGCCATTACACTGCACCATTCCCCCAATAATTATCTTTCTTCCTGTTTATTTATTTATTTTTTTTGTTAGAGTGTGTGTGTGTGGCACTTACCTCAATACAGTGTGCTGAACTGGTAAATATATGACAGCTGTATGCCCTGTGCTCTCTTGGGGAAGTGATGTCAGACACCCTGGTATAAAGGAGGTTACACCCTGAGGGGGTGGGCCCAAGCCTGTGCCCTCCTGAAACAATCACCTACCAACTCTGACCCACCACTGCAGTGAGTGCTGACCTTCCTTTCAGCAAGACAACCTACACAACAATCTACCAGAGAATATACCCAGCAAAACATAATTAGAGAAAATCAAACAGTTGGGCCCAGTACCTCTGATGTGTCCTCCCCCGACACACTACAAGCTTGGTGTTCTGTGCTCTGAAGACAATGAGATGAATCAGATTCTACAACCTGAGGCCCTGTCTGGGTCGAATACACAGACTGCAGGGCTTACAAAAAAAAAAATCCTCTGCCACCAGTAAATAGTTCACTATAACCAAAAAAGTTGGATGCAACCTGTTACAAAATTCTAGTAGATGTATAATCCAGCTAAAACACAAGGAAAACCAGTTTAGCAGTATTTCAATCCTTCTGAAGTTAAACTCACAAGTTTTGCAGTTCTGCAGATTCCTTTTTGATTCAAATTAGAATACAAAGACAAACACAAAGCAATACCAAGTTTAAAAATTCAAAGTTAAATAAGGTAGACTTCCCTCAAATGTGAGCAACAGCATTCTTGCTTTAAATAAGTTACTGTGGTTAAGGAGTTGTCATAGAAAAACCTGCAGTGTGAAACAGGAAAAGACAGTCTTTCAAGCAACAGAGAGAGGTGGATCTAGGTTTACATTTGTTTGTTACAATTCTTAACATTTTCAGTGCAGGAAAAGTTTAAAGCACAGCTGACTTATTTTGGGGCTGACAGCTTTCAGAGCACAAACCACCAGGCCTAGTTTGGGGCTGGGGAGGTTTACCTGTGTCTGACTTGGATGTGTGAGATTTTCTCTGTTTGATTAGCAGGGTATTTTCTGTCAAATTGTTGTGTAGGGCATCTTGCTAACAGGAAGGCACTCATCATGGCAGCGGTGGGTCAGAGCTTTTAGCTGATTGTTTTGTGAGGGCACAGTTTAGGCCAACCCTTCCCACCCACCCACCCACCCCTGGAAATAATTCCTATATACCTGGGGTTCTGACATCATTTCCTGAAGAGTGCAAGGTGCATATCATTGTCATATCCTCTCTAGCACACTGCACTGACAATATAAGCATATACATTGTATAATATATATATATTTCTATATTACAAACCAATCACACACACACAAAAAAAAATGTGGAGAGTAGTGCAATGTAATGGCTGTGGGGCAGCAGTCTACCGGGAGTCTTTCTGGTGGCTGAGATGCTGCCCTATTTGCAGACAACTCTCTGCCCTGAGGGAGGAAGTTGCCTGTCTTCAGGCCACACTGGACAGTAGTACGGGGACCTTCCCCCAGGCCACACTGGATGGTAGGAAGGGAACCACCCCCATCCAGGGAGCACCAGAGCCACCACCACTACCTCAGAGGTTGCGAAGAAAGCACAGCAGTTGGACCACAGTGGGCTCAGGGAAGGTGAGGATGGTGGAACAGAGGCACACCCAGTCAGTTGTTTCACACCACAATCCATACACCATTCTAGGGGAGCATAGCTCCAATATGGATGCACCCGCAGAGGAGACCAAGGAGGCTGAGGACAACTGTCACAAGGGAGGCCCACAGGAAGGAGGCAGAGGACACCACAAGGAAAGGAAGCAGCTCCTGGTGGGGGACTCAATTATTAGGGGGATAGAACTGGGGGGAGCAGGGAAAACTGAAGTAAGGTACCTGCCTGGTGCCATTGCTTAGAGAGACAGGAAGTGCATCCTCAGGATCACGAGAACAGCTGCACGGAAGTCTGAGCTGGACATCATTGTCCACCTAGGGACAAATGACTTGGCTAATCATGAGATTAGAGCAGTGCAGAAGGACTTTATAGAATTAGGGAGGGTACTAAGACAAGTAGCACACACAATATCCTTCTCTGAGGTGCTGCCTGTCAATGGCATGAGTGAGGCGAGGGTACTTTGCACCATGCAGTTTAATGAATGGTTGAAAAAAATGATGTGGAGCACAGGGGTTTGGCTTCATTGGGGACTGGGGTTCCACCTGGAGGGACACCAGCCTATACTGGCAGGATGGTCTGCATCTGTCCAGGAAGGGAACAAGTCTTTTGAACAATTGGTTTAAATGCTCCATTGGCAAGCTTTTAAACTAGTCAAGGGGGGAGGCACTGATAAGCAGCGGGAAAATCCCAGCCTCTCCCTACAAAATGGGGTACTAAATGAGAAAAAGACCGAGGTAGACAGGTCAGTGGGGGATGCTGCAAAAGAAGGTAAAGCCATCAAAAAATTGAGAGCAATTAGTACCAATGCCCGTAGTCTGAGTAACAAGCTTCCTGAATAGTGGCCTTGATGGATATCGTGGCAGTCACAGAAACATGGTACACACAAAACCATGACTGGGACATAAACATACCAGGATACACTATCTACAGGAGGGACAGGGAGGGTAAAAGAGGAGGAGGAGTAGCTCTTTACATAAGGGAAGGAATCAAAGCAACCAAACAAAAGGGAAAACAGGGAGGAGAAGAAGCACTGTGGGTAAATTTGGATACCGGCAATGGCACCACAATCTGCACAGGGGTTGTATACAGACCCCTTTCTCAGGGGGAGGAAATGGACAAGAAAATGATAGAAAGAATAGTTAGAATGGCAGAAAAAGGGGAGATATTGCTGATGGGTGATCTGAATATGCCAGATGTTAACTGGAGTGCAGTTGCAGCAGCCACTTCGAAGAGTGGGGCTATTATAGATGCCCTACAGGGGGCATACCTTAGACAACTAGTATTGGAGCCCACTCGAGAGGAAGCAATCTTAGACCTGGTTCTCTCAAATGGAGATGAAGAGAGGATCACAGATGTAGAAGTGGGTAGCCATCTGGGAACTAGCGACCATCGAACAGTATGGTTCCTAATAAACACAGCAATGAGTCAAGCCATACAAAGGCAAAGTACTGGACTTTAGGAGGCTGACTTTGCCAAAATGGGTGAGTGCCTAGCACGCACTAGCAAATGGGCAGGAAGAAGGGTGGAAGAACAATGGGAATAATAAAAACTGCCATCACAGAGGTAACAAGCCTTTGTGTGAAGCAAATAAAATGAAACGATGTGAAACCACTATGGTTCTCAAAGGAAGTGGCAGTGAAGGTTCAAGAGAAAAAGAAAGCATTCAGGAAGTACAAGGAATCACAGAAGGAGCAGGACAGAGAACTTTATCAGTTAAAGCAAAATGAAGCTGGAAGGCAGTCAGAACAGCAAAGGCCCAAACCAAGGAAAAGATAGCCAACTCAGTTAAGAAGGGGGATAAAACCTTTTATAGGTACATCAGGGAGCGAAGGAAGACCAAGGAGGTTAGTGAGGCTTAATAAAGAGGAGGGAGGGTGGGCAGAGGGTGACTGTGAAAAGGCAGGGATACTAAACAAGTATTTTTGCCCAGTATTTACAAAGGAAGTGGGGGAGGTACCTAAAACAAACAGTAGAAACACTCTGGATACAGAAGTTGATACCAGCCCATTTACAGAAGAAAGGGTTCTGAAAGAACTCTTAAAACTGAAGGTGGACAAAGCAATGGGACCTGATGGGATTCATCCCAGAATTCTAAAAGAACTAAGGGTAGAACTAGTGACACCACTGACTACCCTCTTTAACAAATCATGAGAGGATGGGGTGGTACCCGAGGACTAGAAAAGGGCCAAAGTGATTCCCCTTCACAAAAGTGGGAGCAAGGCAGAAGCAGAAAACTACAGACCTGTTAGTTTAACCTCAGTGGTAGGGAAAATGATGGAATCACTTCTGAAGGAAATAACTGTTGAATATCTAGAGGCCAGAGGGGCTCAGGACCCAAAGCAGCATGGATTCACAGCCAGGTAGGTCATGCCAGACAAATCTGATAGATTTCTTTGACTGGGTGACCAAAGTAGTAGATCAGGGAGGGGCTGTGGACATGGCCTACCTAGACTTTAGAAGGCATTTGACACAGTCCCACAAAAGATTAATATACAAGTTAGCCAGCCTGGAGTGGGTCCCAAGATGACAGCCTGGGTAAAGAATTGGCTGGAGAATAGGACACAGAGGTAATAGTAAATGGAGTCCACTCTGAAGAAAGGGGTTACTAGTGGGGTACCGCAGGGTACAGTATAGGACGGTCCTCTTCAATGTCTTTATAAGCGACATTGCAGAGGGATGGAAGAAAAATCGTCTCTTTGCAAATGACACAAAGATCTGCGACAGAGTTGATGCACAAGGTGGGGTGGAAAGGATGAGAAGGGACTTGGCTAGGTTAGAGGAATGGTCAAATGTATGGTAGCTTAGATTCAATGCTAAGAAGTGCAAGGTAATGCACTTGGGAAACAAAAACCCAGGGGAAGAGTACACAATGGGGGTGAAATACTAACAACAACAAAAATGGAAAGGGACCTGGGGGTAGTCATATCAGATGACCTAAAGGTGGGCAAGCAATGTGAGAGGGCAGCAAGGAGGGCTGGGGGATACTGGGATACATAGGGAGAGGCATCACCAGTAGAAAACAGGAAGTTATTATCCCTCTGTACAGACAGTTGGTGAGACCCCATCTGGAGTACTCGTGCAGTTCTGGAACCCAATCTCCATAAAGACACAGACAGGATGGAGGCTGTCAGAGGAGGAAACTAAAATGGTGCAAGGTCTGCACGGAAGACATATGAAGAGACAAAAGAAGCTTCATATGTATAGCCTTGAGGAAAGGGGGGACATGATAGAAACTTTCAAGTACCTCAAGGGAATCAACAAAGTCCCAGAGGGTAGCATCTTTCAAAAAAGGGGTGTGCAAGAACAAGGGGCAGCTCAGAGGTAATTTAAGAAGTATTTTTCACAGAGAGGGTTGTGGATGCATGGAGCAGCCTACTGGAGGAGGTTGTGAGTCAAAACAGTGGTGGAATTCAAGCATGCATGGGACAATCATAAGGCAATTCTAGGGGTGGGGGTAGGAAGAAGTAGGCTGCTGGTTAACTAGTATCTGCAGCTTATCCATTAGGTGAGAAATGAGCAGACTGGGTGGGCCAAGTGGTCCTTATCTGCCATCAAAATCTATGTTTCTATGTTGCAGTTTGCTAGTGTCTCCTCCACAGCTCCCAGTTGTTTACAATTAACCTGTATACACTCTCAAGAAGAGGACTATAACCTCCTCACATTTAGTGATTTCTCTGTATATTGGTTATACCTCTCCTCTCCTATATACCTAGATTTACAACATAGGTTGCATACCTCAAGATTTTCCCCACATACTGTCCTTTTCCCACCAGGTTTCTGTTACTAATGCAATCTGAATGTCACAGGTATCTAGTACTTGTTGAAATTCTTCAAATTTATTCACCATGCTCCTTGCATTTATTAGGATGCCTCTCCATCCTGTCTGATGGGCACTGACTGTCTTCTGGGGCTTTATATCTTTTCCAGTTAACTGACCCCCCCCCCCCATTTTCCAGTTTAAATGTAATGCAATGATGTCATTCATTTTTTTGACCAACATTCTGACACCAGCTTTATTTAAGTGCAGTCCATCCTGCTTATATACCAATTTATTACTAATGGTGGTGGAGTTTTCCATGAACTCAATGTTGATTAACTTGCAGAAGGAGCGTATCCATGTATTCATTCTGTCTATGGCCAACTGCTTATGTCCGTATCTCTCATACACTGGGAGGATGCCAACCCTTTTTACTATTTTGTAATAATCTTCTTGAATGGATTATATCTTGCATCTCCCTCACACCATTCATTCCTACATGCAGTATAACCAAAGGTTTTTTGTGCCTTCCATTAATCCATCTAGCAGTTTATCTATGTTAGCTAACTGGACCCCTGGAAGTGTGCTCACTGTTGTGTGCATTTTCCTCCTATTGCACACTAGAGTGTCTATGCCTCTTGTGGTGGAGTCCCCAATTATAAGAATATCTCTCTTATTCCCCATAATGTAATTTTCATTTAGGTCCTCTTTATTAAGTAGCTCTTTATTAAAACAGCTTTCCTTTAAATAATGAGCAGACGTTCACTAAGGAAACAAGAGGGGTATTCAGAGACTCTTGTTCTGGTCTAGGTACGTCAGAGGGGCCTGCTGTTGGGCCTGCAGGATGACTGGGCCCTGGTGTCACATCTGGAGCCTCGGGTGTACCTGACATCAGGTTATCTGTGGTCAGATCAGGCGGCGCCAGGTCGTCAGTCTGATCAGGTGGCGTTGTGATGTCTGATGGCAGCTGGCCTGGCATTGATGGAGTGGTCACTGGTTTAGCTGCTTAACATTTTTCAGCAGGTGGAGGCAGTGGCACCGGCTTGACTGGCAGATGAGCCTCAGATGACAGAGTCACCACCGGCGGTGTGGGAACATGCGCTGGAGGAAGTGTTGCCTGCAGAGACCTCAGAGAGGTCAAAGTAGAGGACATCAGGGACTGGTGTTGGGTGTCCGGCATCCTCTGCTTAAGTGACTGAACTCTGGACCGGAGAATCTGCTCCAGATGCTTCTTCCCAACGTCAAGCTTGGAAGAATGGTCCAACGAAGAAGATGTCCCAGTCAAGTGGGCAACAGGATTCCTCCTGTAGTTCATTGAAGAGTAGGCTACTTCCCTGGACCTAGACCCAGCAGTGTTCTGGAAGGGCCTATGGCTCAGAGGATGACCCACAGGCCCTTAGCCCACAGTTCCCCCCCGCCTGATGTCTGGATAAGGGTCAGGGGCTTCATCAGTAGTAGCCTAGAAGAGGATAGGGCTGCCAGAAGAGCAAAATCCACTCTCTCACAGAAGTAGAGACTCAAGCAGCACACCTTGCAGTGAGGAGACTTTGAATGGGATTCAGATCTGTGCTTCTCTGTCTCCCTGTGGTGGTGTATCCAGTTGGTCTTTTTGTCCCTGTGGGAAGATGGAGACCTTGGGTTCAAGGAAGAAGAGGGTCCCGCTGGGGTTTGCTGCAGGGTGGCATGTTGTTGCTCCATGAGATGACTCTGTAAGTTCTTCACGTGTCGGGTGCGGCGGTTAACACTACATCACTGTGGGAAGGCCTCAGACTCGTCATTAGGGCCTAAACAAGTGAGACAGGCTAAATAGCCATCTTTTCCCAGAATGTGTTTCCTGCAAGCACACTATGATTTCCACTGCTCCGATGTAGAAGATGGTGAATATACGCACTAAATGCTGAAAAATAAAGAAAGAAACAAGAAACACAGAATTGCAGTAAAAATGACAATCGACTGGTAGCAAAAGGCGTCGGTGGAGCCGAAGTGCACAAGTCAACATTGGAAAAGAGCTGAAGTGGGGGCTGGGGATGGCACCCTTTATACCACTGACTGATGTCAGAGGCAGTCTGACGTCAGGGGGCATTCCCTGCTGGATACTGCTAGCTAGAATTTTTTCTGTGGCGTCCTAATGCCTATCAGTGTAGTCCTTATTTTGTAGCCTGCTGCAAGAGCTCCAACTCACAGTAAGATGTCATGAATTCAAACCTCAGTCATGTACTGCTACTCCCAGCCAGTCCCACATCCACTATAATACTAACCTGTTCCTTTTAACAGTTTTGATTTTCTCCTTCATATCCAGTTGTCATCCACAATGCTAATTGATACTTATATTTCTATCCCTCCAGTTTTAACTGTATCCCAATTCTTCCTGACCACCTCAACAAAAGTTGGTGAGTTCCACTATAAACCCATTATCTAGACATCTACTTACTGCTGGGACTGTCTTCAAGGTGATTCTCCTCTTGTGCCATCTCTTCAATATTCACATCAACATAATGGACTTTCTCCTCCCTCTCAACGAGCAGTAACAATTGTTCCTTTGGGATGTTGTAGCCTGTACAGTAAAAAACAGCCAAGGCAATGAAGATGCCATTTATAATCAGAGCTAGACAAGTAAGGAATAAGGCATGACAGAGGTGGGATTATGCTATGGTAATGTACTGTACCAAGGTAATAAAGGTGTCATTTATAATCAGAGACAGACAAGTAAGGAATAAGGCATGACAGAGGTGGGATTATGCTATGGTAATGTACTGTACCAAGGTAATACAGACATCATTTATAATCAGAGACAGACAAGTAAGGAATGAGGCATGACAGAGATGGGATTATGCTATGGTAATGTACTGTACAAAGTTAATACAGACATCATTTATAATCAGAGCCTGACAAGTAAGGACTAAGGCATGACAGAGGTGGAAGGCATGACAGAGACAGGGTTATACTCTGGTAATGTACTATACAAAGTTAATAGAGACATCATTTATAATCAGAGCTAGACAACTAAGGAATTAGGTATGACAGAGGGGGCGATTATGAAGCATTTCACTGAGTGTCCCGGAGGCTGGTAGCTGCTCTCTTGTCTAGTATAGTATTCTCTGTTTTATATCATGACATGATCCATGCTGTTGTACTTTGTTTTTAACACTGAATATGTATAGGGTGTTTATTGCACATTACAGCTTTAAATGGGAAAAGAGCTGTATACCTTTGGAAATTGTATGCTAGCATGTTAGCTGTTGTGAATTCATTGATGCACATGTATAAGAATTAACATAGTGTGTATACAATTGAACCTTAGTGTTGCTTGCATATACAAAAAATATATACTCTAAGGTATTTGTAGCTTTAAATTCAGCCCTGTTTGTATCATGTTTTTAGAACCATGCACAACCCCTGATGACGTACTGTTAGTATGAAACCGGTCAGGGCTTCTTGTTGCTGAACCCTTTTGGCTGATTGTGGCGTCTGCTTTTGTTATTTGAATAAATGTATGTCTTGTTTGATGCCAAGCTGAAGAGTGCTGAGTTTTGTTGCATCATATTCGGTTTGTCATTCTTGCACCGTCTCATAGCATTTGAGCTGTTTTTGTCCTTCCTCTGAGAAGAACTGAGCAAACTCTTCACATTCAGTATTAGTAAAGACCTTCTTCAGCTGTAGACAAGCAGGATGAAGTAGCCTGTCCACAGTCCGAAAAAGTACAGCTGGTCGGTTCTTCCCAGCAGCAATATCCTTGGACAGGAACACTACCTTCTTATGGTTGACTGCTCTGTGGTATGCATTATAATGCACACGCAGGGCCAGTTTGTCCCCCTCCAGGCCAGACTTTCTCCTGCAGTGCCTTAACCTCTGACCCTTTCTCTTCATCTCCCTAAGAGTTCCATCATACCACAGGGACTGCAGGAAGGCAGATTTGGGTCGTACACAGACAGGTGCGAGGGAGTCAATGGTGTTGGACAGCACCTTATAATAAATGCCCACCCCAGCACCAATGCCTCCAACGCATGCATCACCCACAATAGATAGATCAGCTGCCATCAGAAAACCCTCAGGGGTCAGTCCCCACAAAGGGCAACAGCTCAACATCTCTGTAGGGGGAGGGCATCCGGTGGGAGCCCCAGATATGAACTGCACCATGCAGTGATCGGACCAAACCACCCAATCAATGTTGAGATTATCTATCTCAAGCCCCAGTGAGAACACCAGGTCCAACATGTGGCCACCTTGGTGTGTCACAGCAGAAACACTTTGTGACAGGCCCAGAGATGACTTGATCTGGAGGAGGTTATGACCAAGCCGAGAAGATATGTTGTCAGTCAAAACATTGAAATCCCCAAAAATGTGCTGTACCAAGGGAATACAGACATCATTTATAATCAGAGCTAGACAAGTAAGGAATGAGGCATGACTGAGGTGGAAGTATGTTATAGTAATGTACTGTACCAAGCTAATACAGGCATCATTTATAATCAGAGCTAGACAAGTAAGGAGTAAGGCATGACAGAGGTGGGATTATACTATGGTAAAGTACTGTACCAAGGTAATACAGACATCATTTATAATCAGAGCTAGACAAGCAAGAAATAAGGCATGACAGAGGTGGCATTATACTAGGGTAATGTACTGTACCAAGGTAGCACAGACATCATTTATAATCAGAGCTAGACAAGTAAGGAATAAGGCATGACAGAGGTGTGATTAGGCTATGGTAATATACTGTACCAAGGTAATACAGGTGTTGTTTATAATCAGAGCTAGACCAGTAAGAAATAAGGAATGATAGAGGTGTGATTATGCTACGGTAATGTACTGTACCAAGGTAATACAGATGTCATTTATAATCAGAGCTACAAAAGTAAGGAATGAGGCATGTCAGAGATCGGAACATGCTACAGTACCGTACTGTACCAAGGTAATACAGGCATTTATAATCAGAGCTAGACAAGTAAAGAATGTGGCATGACAGAAGGGGGATTATGCCATGGTGATGTACTGCACCAAGGTAACATAGACATCATTTATAATCACAGCTAGACAAGTAAGAAATAAAGCATGACAGAGGTGGGCTTATGCTGTGTTAGAAAATTAGCTTTTTATTTCCTGGCATCTGATTGGCTAGTACCCTTGCCAGGGGGATACATTAACTTTCAATAGATGCCCAGGAAATAAAAAGTCCCGGCCCCAGTGACCATTCACCCACACACCTTATCCATGTTCCCAGCTTGCTTCCCTATTGGACAAAACAACCCGAATTCATTTTAAATCCCCGCAATTTTATTCCATCACTTAGCGAGATACGAGCCCCGAATGATATAATGCTCAAAGCAAACACCATACTTCCTCCCCCCCCAAAAAAAGAATTTCTCTATCCGGTACCTTTCTTCCGTTTCTCGTTTACTTCCCGGTGTGACATCACTGGAACGCGCAAACCGCCGTGAAGTAACCAATCGAGAAATCTATTTATTTTGTTATTTCAATTTCATAACATGCAGTTGTGCTCCTCATCTGACACCTGAATCATGACATCCATTTCACAATACAGCGAGTGACAAATGACGGGAGGCACCGTAAATCACCATGCATATCGCAAACTACTGCTGTACCTTTCCTCTAAGACCCTGCACAGGTACAGTCCAGCAGTTTTCTTTTCACAGTATCACAGGAAAAACTCAGTCTTTTCATCTGGAGAGTGGAGTTCGGGTTTGGGGGGGGGGCAACAAATCTGGAAACATGCAACAGTACAAAGACAGGGACCACTTTATCACACAAATATTTCAACATTATAATTAATACATTTGTCAACTATTTTTTATATATTTTTGAATCCAACATAAAATTGACACAGCGCCCATTTTCTAAGCGCAATAATGCCCTCCAGGGTGGGTGATATGGGCAGTACCGCCCACCCTGTTGGGCACTATTGATTGCGTAATGTACTGTACCAAGGTAACACAGACATCATTTATAATCAGAGCTAGACAAGTAAGAAATGAGGCAGGGCAGAGGTCAGATTATGCTATGGTAATATACTGTACAAAGGTAATATAGACATAATTTATAACCAGTGCTAGACAAGTAAGGAATAAGGAATGACTGAGGTGAGATTATGCTATGGTAATGTACTGTACCAAGGTAATACAGACATCATTTATAATCAAAGCTACACAAGTAAGGAATGAGGCACGACAGAGATCAGATCATACTACGGTAATGTACTGTACCACAGTAATACAGACATCATTTATAATGAGAGTTAGAGAAGTAAGGAATAAAGCATGACAGAGTTGGGATTATGCTATGGTAATGTACTGTTCCAAGGGAATACAGACATCATTTATAATCAGAGCTAGACAAGTAAGGAATGAGGCACGACAGAGGTGGGATTATGCTATGGTAATGTACTACTGTTCCAAGGGAATACAGACACCATTTATAATCAGAGCTAGACAAGTAAAGAATGAGGCATGACAGAAGTGGGATTATGCTGTGGTACTGTACTGCACCAAGGGAATACAGACATCATTTATAATCAGAGCTAGACAAGTAAGTATAAAGCATGACAGGTGGGATTATACTATGGTAATGTATTGTACCAAGGTAATACAGACATAATATATAATCAGAGCTAGATGAGTAAGGAAGAAGGCATGACAGAGGTGGGATTATGCTATAGTAATGTACTGTACCAAGGTAATACAGACATCATTTATAATCAGAGCTAGACAAGTAAGGAATAAGGCATGACAAAGGTGGGATTATACTATGGTAATGTACTGTACCAGGGTAATACAGACATCATTTATAATCAGAGCTAGATGAGTAAGGAATAAGGCATGACAGAGGTGGGATTATGCTATGGTAATGTACTGTACCAAGGTAATACAGACATCATTTATAGTGAGAGTTAGACAAGTAAGGAATAAGGCATGACAGAGGTGGGATTATGCTGTGTAATGTACTTTATTAAGTAATACAGACGTCATTAATAATCAGAGCAAGACAAGTAAGGAATGAGGTATGACAGATGGGGGATTATGCTAAAGTAATGTACTGTACCAGGGTAACACAGACGTAATTTATAATCAAAGCTAGACAAGTAAGGTATGAGGAATGACAGAGGCAGGTTTATGCTTTGGTAATGTACTGTACCAAGGTAATACAGACATCATTTATAATCAGAGCTAGACAAGTAAGGAATAAGGCATGACAGAGATCAGATCATGCTATGGTAATGTACTGTACCAAGGTAATACAGACATCATTTATAATCAGAGCTAAATAAGTAAGGAATAAGGCATGACAGAGACGGGATTATGCTAGGGTAATGTTTCTAGGGGTGGGTTGGAGTCCCCAGCCTGAAGGGCTTCACCCATCCTGAAGTACATTAGCTAGAATCATCCTCCTAAAGGTATGGGTGTCTCTTTGCTTTCTCTGAGACTTCATGTTTCTTTCTGGGAGAAGAGGAAGAGAGAACAATTAACATTACTGAACAATGTAGAAATCTCTGCTTTCTCACAGGGGTACTTAAGGCTTTGCAGGGCAGTCAGTTGGCAAGCAGTTGCAGTCACTGTGGGAGTGACTGCACCTTCTAACTTGTTGGTCAGTTTCCAGGTGCTGGAGCAGTCGGGTCTTGCTGGTGAGTGGTTGTGGTCATATCGTGCTGGAAGTAGTTACCATGTTGGTGAGTGTTTAGGTCATGCTGATGAGTGGAGTCAAACATTCTGGTGAGCAATCAAATCTTTCATGTACTGCTGAGGGATTCTGGGGGAGGACTGGTTCAGGGATGTTGTGGATTACATGCTGTTTAATGTGCTGACAGGTATGTGCTGTGCTACCATTGGCTAGCAGGACAATGCCGCACAGGGAGACAGTTGATTTGGCTACAATTGTAGATGAGCACTAGTAGCGTGTGGTGGAAGGCAAAGTAACCGTGATCTGAAGGCTTACAGAGGCAGTTTAATTCGGAGTATAGTGACCTTCTGACCATGAAAGATAGTTTCTCAATGAATGCACCCCCAATGATGTTATGTGGCAGGGATAGGTGCTATTTTAATGTAGTGCCATGTGATGGCATCTGGACCAATGGGGGCCCAAAACAAAGCACTGCCCATTTTATACAAAAGATCCTCTAAAGAAAATCTGAATTCTACTTGTTGCTGCTCTTTATTGAAACTGACGGGTAACCACAACAGTATTCCATCACAAAATTATGGCTAAAGATTTGAATCCTCTGCGGCAAATTTACTAATTTCCACACTTTTATATTCCTCAACTGATGATCTCTCCTTCTAACCATCCATCCATCCACATTCCTGCATTCCCTGTTCTAGACATGCTTACATATTCCCACACTTTATACTTATACATTACTGCCCCCTTACTCTCTCCATACTTACATATTCATGCACCCCTGTTCCCACCACACTTACGTATCCGTATATCCCTACAACCCCGTTCTCTCCATACTTATATTCTTGCACTCTTGCTCTCTCCATACTTACATATTCTTGCACCCACTGTTCTCGCTTTACCTCTGTACCCCTCTTCTCTCCAAGCTTACATATTCCTGCACAGCTGTTCTCTCCATTCTTGTATGTCCTCAATCACTTATCACGTGACTGACAGCAAGCTTCTCCTTCTAGGAGATTTCAGCCTGGACTGGCTCTCCCCCACCTACAAGTCTACATTCCTCAAGACTGGGTCATTCAACCTCCCCCAGCTTGCTCTGACCCCACCCCCTACAATCCTCACTCCCTGAATAATTCCTTCTTAGACTGGGTGCTTCCTTCTCATCCATACTGCATCACTGCTGCTGGCATCCTTCCTGATGCCTTCAGTAATCATTGAATAACCTATTGTGTAAGGAAGGTCCACATCCCAACTCTGCCCCTAAGTATACTGGGTATCACCTGCTCTGTTTCCTGGACACTGGTGACCTAGATGATGCAGACTGGTCCCCAAGTTTCTGAGCCCCTGATGTCAACTCTACCCATCACCACTTTACAACCACCCTCACCTGCATCTGAGATCTTCATTCCCCCCCCCAAAAAAAAAATTAAAAGCAACATCACCCTAGATAACATTTTTTTATTTTTTATTTATTGAAATGCTTCACCAGGAGGGTACACTGAACAACAAGTTGCTCATCTTACGGTGCGACCTGGGGGAGGGGGTTACATAGTGTTGTGAAGGATGATCAGTTACAATAGTATGTGGGTAGTAAAAACAATACAACATTGTAAGATTATGCAACAGCTGTAACACAAGGGCCAGGAAATCCAGACTGCACCAGGCTGTGGCACAAGTCTGGATGCAGCACAACTGGGATGCGCCAGGGCGGTGACAGGGTGATAGTCAACGGTGCTGCGCCATGGGTCAGCACCGATGAATATGGCACCGTGGCCACCTGCAATGTGCATGGTGCAGTGGCACTGCACCAGTGTAAGTGGCCAGTGAAGAGCAGGGGGATGCGCCAATGCAAGTGCCGTTGCGACAGGTGCATCAACCGCGATATTCAGTGGTGGATATGCAAATGGAGCCATAATGCATGCAAGGTGCAAATGGGGCCATTTGCATGTCATTATGGCCCCATTTGGATGCAGGTGCACCGATCCCTGGCAGCTTGTGCCTGGTGCCCTGCCAGGCAGCAGCCGTCGGGGACCGATGCCCCTGCCCCTCAGTGGCAATGCGTCCCAATGCCCGATCACAGGCTTTCTGTATATGACTTAACTCTGGTGGTCCAGTGGACCCTACTCCCAGCCTGATCGCAGGCTTTCCATATATTTATTAACCCTGGTGGTCTAGTGGACCCTACCCCCAGCCTGATCATGGGCTTTCTATACCAGCCATACCCTGGTGGTCTAGTGGTACCCACCTCCCCACCCACCCACTCACTCAGTCCTGCCACCCCGCTACCTCCCAGTCAGCGGCGGGCAGCAGCTTCCCACCCGCAAGCCACCCGGCCACCAGCCGACTGACAGTGTACGGTATGGCTGTACACCCATTGGTCCACAGCATGGGCCAATGGGTGTGCAGACCATACTGTACTACACAGTCCCAATATGTGAATGAAGAAGACAGAAATTAGGGATAGGTATTACGGAGGGTTAAAGCAGGAACAGCGGAGGGAGAGGTAATTGTGTGGGGTGGAGGTAAGTAAGTAGTTGGAGGAGGAGTGTCATATTTCTGTGGGAGGGAATTCTAGATTTTGGGGAAGCAATGGGCAAAACCAGTCTGACTGATGAGGGTGGAGTGGTGAGGGACCGTCAAGGTGTGGGTGTCATTAGATCTGAGAGAGTGGGTGGGGGGAGGTGGAGTGGAGAGGATGAGAGATGAGAGATAGGATGGAGCACTACGAACCAGAATTTGGAGGTTAGTTTAGCACAGTGTGAGATGCATCTGATGAGATAGTGGAAGGAAGGTTAGACAGCGATAGAGTTCACAGTTGTGGGAGCAGGAAGGAGAGTCGAGAGCAAAGCAGCTAAACATTCAACCTTCTAACCATGTGCAAATCTTGGACTCATGCCTGTACCCTTTATCTTTACAAATCCTCCTGGTCCCCATCAAACCTGCACTTGTACAAATCCCTTAGGGACACCTGCACCAAGGTATCTTTGGTGCAGGCTCAGCAAAAGCCAGATATTTCAAGACACGCTTTCACAATAATCTCAATAGATCTTTCTCCTTCTAAAATTGTATCCACTACCTCATTGACCCTCCATCACAATCTGCCACTCCTGTCCTCAGGTTAAATAGTTCACGTGTCTGACCCCTCCTCTATTGCATGGGTCTTCAATAAATTTTTCACCATATGTGCACTGCCCCGACATCCCCTTCCTGCTTCCCCTAACCCTCTCCATTCCACTTCTTCTGGTGGCTATTGTTTCCCCTGGTTACTCCTCAGGAAGTCTTCGGTCACTTATTCCTAACAAATCCAGCCCTGATGAACTCAACCCAAAGCTCCTCCACATCTCTGATCCAGCTGTAGCAACCTCTCTCATGCACCTCTTAGACCTCTCCTTCTCCAACACTGTTCCACAGGCCTGGAAAGTTGCCAAAGTGTTGTCCCTTCACAAAGGTGGAGACGCATCTCCCAGCAATTTCCAACCCCTCTCTTTCCCTCACTCACCAAACTACAAGAGTCCCTTGTCTACTTAAGGCTTTCAGACTTCCTATCCTTTACTGGAGTTCTTTCTCCCTTTCTCTCAGGTTTCAGGAAACATCATTCTTCCATCTGTTTCCTGCTGTGAATCATTGATTTTATCCTCTCAGTTATGGACCAGGACCATAAAACTTCCATTTGCATGGTTAAAGCTTTCGATTCTATCTCCTGCCCACTCCTGCTAAAAAAAGCTTCACTCAGTCAGTCTAGCAGCTCCCATTATTAACTGGTTCAGCTTCTACCTCCTTGGAAGGTAGCCATCCGTCTAGGTGGGTAGCTCCTTGTCCCTCCGCCATCCTCGCTGGTGTTGCTCAAGAGTCCATCCTCAGCCCTATTGTTTTGTCTGTGTTCATATAAATGATCTCCCCTCTGTCGGCTATAACTCCCACAGTCATATATTTGCAGACAACATTGTAATCTATACTTCAGGACCATCCACCATAGAAGTGCAAGCCCCACTCTAACAATATTTTAACAGTCTTAAATTGGTTTCACACAAACCAAATAAGACTACAGTAAACATGAAGCAAACAGTTATTATGACCTTCTGCTCTAGGCAGAAGCTGGCAAGACTCAGACCCCTCGGTGTTCTTCACCAGGACGGCTCTCCTTCAAAGTAGTTCCTGCCTTCAAATACTTTATGGTCTGACTAGTTAGCCACCCTGAATTCTCCATCCATTCTGATGCCATATGCTCTAAAATCTGCCCTAAACTTGTTGTTCTCTATCACAATAAGGACAGCCTCTCCCATCCTATTCGTTGGGAGCTTGCCATGAAAATACTTCCTCTCTTTGACTGCGTCGATGTAGTATATGCATTCCCCACCATATTACTCTCCAGAACTAACATCCTTCTAAACTCCTTTTTGCTGCTTTGCTACCAGCTCCCCTCCCCATACTCACCATCACTGTCTCTAGTCCTCACTTTCTCTTATCCCTCTATATCACAGAAGGCTAGTCCACTCCTTGTCTTTCATTGCCAAATACTGGTTCAGGACTCTTCTGTCTTATCTCTCCTCTCACCTATGCCCTGCAGTCCCTTCCTCCTCTCTGCAATCTATGAACCCCACACCTTCTCTCTTATATATTACCGCTCTATGGCCAGTCAATAAGCTTTCTCCTAACATCTCCCTCTCATATGGAATCAGCTCTCTCAGGACATTCAGGATTCTCACTCCTACCCTGCACTCAAACATCTCTTCTGACTCCTTCCTGCTTACCTTTGCCCATGCCCCCCTCCTCTGTCTACAGCCCACCTCTCCCCCCTCTGTCTGACCAATAATTCCATAGCTCCTGTCTGGGTTCACCCTCTTACTGTTTGCCTCAGACCCCCTGGTTCAACGGGACCCTGAGGGAGTTGAGGAAAGTAGGGAGACGGTTACAGAGATGCTGGCAGAAGGAGAGTGCTGTCCCATTATAAGGACTATCAATCCGTTGTTGCTGATAAGAAGGCAGAGTTTCTGTCCAGGGAGATTGCAGCTGCGCGAAATCGACTGGCTCAGTTCTTCCATTTTGTGGACAGGATCAGGGAGCTTTTTCACAAGAAAAATGTGATGAGTTTGCTTGATTTGTCATGGATAAGGTTGCCAACATCAGGTCAGAGATTGGTGCAGCTCGCTCAAATGGGAAGAGCCATGATTCAATCAATCAATCAATTAAATCTTTATTTATTCAGGTGAACATCATTGAGCAAGGCTCATTTACAAGATGGACCTGATAAGGTCAAGGTTCAATAGTTGATACATCATACACTTTATAAGACAGTTATACATACAGAGGAAAATAACGTTTATAACACAATGATGTACAGTGAATTCACCTGATAAAACTCGGTTACAGGAAAGTTAAACTAATATTTACAGTATATACAGTACATACATATCCCAATGGGGGCCATGGCAGACACACAACATAATGAATACTAGGATGGTGAAGGTATTATTGGGTGCCATAAGATGGAGGCTCCTGTCTGGAAGGAATATGCCATATATGGTTTGGAAGTGAGATTTGTGATATGACAATTCTAGCTCTAGCGGTAGCAACTGCATTTCTCTGTGAAGAAGATTGTACAATGCTGTTTAAAGGATGCAAATGGAATGATAATGGACAGTTTTAGGGATTTTTGTAGGGTGTTCCATGCTATAGCTAGAGAATAGCTGATTGCTGCCCTCCCTAGCCTGGTGTTGAATTTGGGCAATTTGAGCAGGATGATGTTGTTGCTTCTTAGGGCATAGGAGCTAGGAGTGGTCAGGGTGAAGCAGTCCAGGATATAGTTTGGAAGTTTTTTTGATAAAACTCTGTAAATCCATAGTGCTGCATTTCTGCTCCTTCTGATATGAAGGGAAACCCATCCAACTGCATCATACAGAGAGCAATGATGGGTATTATATGGCAGATCTGTAATGAACCTTATTGCTCTATGATATAAGATATCCAACTTGTGAAGGTAGGAGATGGGGCAGTGACTATAAAAGTCTGCATAGTCAACAACTGATAGAAAAATGGTCTGGACTAACCTCATCTTTGAGTCTCTGTTAAGGAAGGGTTTTAATCTATAGAAGGCCAAGCCTTTGGCTGAACTTTTAACAGTTCTTCTAGATGATGAGTGAAGTTGAGTCTGCTGTCAATCCACACACCTAGGTATTTGAAGTTTTCAACATATTCCAGATTTTCTCCAAGTATAGTGCATAGCTGGGGGAGAGTGATTGAAGAGGATGTGCTGGTGGAGTTTTCTGATTTGTGAACATCATTGCTTTAGTTTTATTTGCATTTAACAGAAGCTTTTTCTCGAGTAGCTGATGTTGTAACAAGGAGAATTCTGTTTGTAGGATTTCACGAGCAACTGCAGGCGAAGGCTTGCTGACATACAGAACAGTGTCATCGGCAAAGAGGTGTACTGAGGAATTGGTAAGGGTTGAATCAATGTTATTTATATAAATGGCAAAAAGGATAGGACCCAGAATAGAACCTTGGGGGACTCCTCTTGACAGTGGTTTTAATGAGGATAGGTCACCTTCAGCTTTTGCCTGCTGTGACCTACCGGTGAGGTAGCATCTGAACCACTTAAGGGAGGGTGGATCTAGGCCAAGGGAGTGCAGGGATGAGAGTAGCAGCTCATGGTCCACAGTATCTAATGCTTTGCTCAGGTCCAGGAATACTGCACAGACATTATTTTTATCCAATTCGGTTTGCCAGTCATTTGTGACCTTGGCTAATGCAGTGATAGTGCTATGCTTGGCCCTGAATCCAGATTGAGCTGGATTTAAGAGGCTAGCATTGTTAAGATATTCCCTTAGCTGATTACTCATTAATTTCTCCAGCATCTTGGATAGCACTGGTAGAATGGAAATGGGCCTGTAATTATTAAGATCCATAGGGTCCCCTGATTTTGGAAGGGGGACCACTTGGGCTGTCTTCCACAGTGCTGGAACAGAGCCAGAGTTTAGGGAAAGGTTAAAGAGGTGTGTTAGGGGGACTGCAAGTACATGGCACGCAATCTTGGGAAAGAAGGGGTCCAGAGAGTCTGCTCCTGCACTTTTTTTGGTATCCAGATGCCATAATAGATGCTCAACTTGTTTCAACAGTATAGGTTTGAAGCTAAAGGAAGAGTCAACTCTTTGATCACCAGTGTAATGGGATCTTAATTGTTCCCTCAACAGGTTAGCTGGAGAGGTGTCAAAGCAAGGCCAGCCGTTGTGAAGTGGTTATTGAATCGTCCAAGGTTTCCATTTACCAGTGATAGGGCTTTAACTGTTGTGTAGTTGAGTTGGAAGGGGGTTGTTAGCATCCTGCCCCACCATACCCTTGATGGTGCCCCAAAATCTAGCAGGATTATGGTAGGAGGAGTTGAGCTTGGCCAGGTAGAAGGCAGCCTTTGCATCCCTAACTTTCTTAGTGCACCTAATCCTGGCTTTCCTAAAAATCATCCAGTCATTTGCATTCTTAGTTTTTCTTGTCATTTCCAGAATTTGTCTCTCTCCAGCAGTGCAGCTTTGAGGTCAGCTGAAAACCAACGACAGGATTTGTTTTTTATACGGATACTAGAGATTGGGGCATGGGTGTTAAGGGCATATATTATAATGCTATTTAGCACCTGCTGAGCTTTTTCTATAGAATGTGCAAGATAAAACTCTTGCCAGTGTGGAGAGTAAGCTAGATCATGCAAATATCCTTCAATATTGATGTTTTTCTTGGATCTCCTCATGAGGAATTTTGCAAGATTTGTTGTTATGCTGGTGGATCTTACCCCTGTGATGGGGCAGTGATCACTTATATCGCAGAGAAGCACTCCAGCGTGTGTGAATAGATGTGGTTTGCTCACTAGCATGATATCAAGTAGTGTGCTGTTATTACTATTCCTTGCATTAATTCTCGTTGGTTCATTAATTAGCTGTGTGAATCCATATGTGTCACAGAATGATACCAGAGGTGTAGCTGCCTGGGTGAGCCAGTTGAAATTCAGGTCACCTAGAATAATGACTTCTTCAGTACTGGGCTTGACCAGGTTCCCCAGGTGGGATAAGAGCTTGTGTTCAGCAGAGGGGGGTCTGTAGCATCCAATTAGTTGAAAAGCTGCTCTATTGGGGAGAGAGACTTTTAGGGATAGGCATTCAAACTCCTTGGGCATAGATGTTGCAGCAATACAGGATACAGCTATACCAGATTTTGCATATATAGCTACTCCACCTCCCCTTGTTTGGCGATCAGCTCTGAATAGCTGATAGGTAGGTTAACATCCCTGTCTGCTGTGGTGGGTTTGAGCCATGTCTCAGATACCACAAGAAAGTCTGGCAAGGTATGGGCAACCCAGGCTTGTGTCAATGTAAGTTTTTTCAACAGACTGCATACATTAATATGCAGGAAACTGAGGCCTTTAATTGAGGTTAGGTCTGATGGAGAGGTGATACATTCAAGAGGTCCAGGGTTGATTTCCACATTACCAATACAGAGCAATAGAAAAAGCAGGAGTTTCATGAGGGCTGCCAGTGATAGGGAGAGTGGGCTGTCTTTGGTCCTCCTTCTTTTATTCTGTTGCCACTCTTTTTTTGGGGTGCTCCCTGTGGGTTTAAGGAAATGTGTCGAGACACCAAGTAGCAGTTTGGCGCTTAGGCTTAGGGGGGATCTGTATATCCAGCAGTGGAGCCTTGATTGAAATACATGTGTGGTGGTATGTCTCTCTTTATGGTGATTATACCACTGTAGCTGATGCAGCAATGGTAGAGCATATGTGAAGGTCTGAGTGTCAACCAAAGGGGAAGGTTCAGAGAGACTGGGCGGATGGTTGGTGGGATATTACAGCCATCCAGTCTGCCTGGTTTGACTTCAACCAGTTGGTGATCATGGACATTATGAAGATTATCCAGGGATCACGACCAACTTACTGTAGTTTAGACCCAGGTCCAACATACCTCCTGGTGGGGTGCATAGAGGTCATTGGACCTGTCCTGGCTGAGATCATTGGGTGCTCATTTGAGATTGGGGTGTTCCTGAATACCCTGAAGGAGGCAGGAGTATGCACCTTATTGAAGAAACCATCTCTCGACCCCAACTGTCTTGCCGACTACAGGCCTGTCTCTAACCTGCCTTTTCTTGGGTAAGGAGAAGATAGTTATGTTGCAGCTCGAGGAGCATCTTACCATCTATGATATCTATTATCCACTACAGTCTGGTTTAGGAAGAGGCATAGTACTGAGACAGCGTTGATGTGGGTACTTAATGATCTCCTGATAGCGACGGATCAGAAGACTCATTCCATCTTAGTCCTTCTTGATCTTTCTGCAGCATCTGACACCGTGGACCATGAGGTGTTGCTCGAGAGCCTACAGTTATTCTGTGGACTGTCTGGGACAGTCCTCGGATGGTTTAGATCTTTTCTTACTGGCAGGACAGAGGTGGAGTCAGGGTTTTTTCTACAGCCCCTCATGCCCGGTCATGTGGAGTACTGCAGGGATCTATGCTGTCACCCATGCTGTTTGCAGTGTATATGCTGTCATTGGGAGACATTATAAGGTGGTATGGGCTAAGCTTTAACTGCTATGCAGATGATACTCCGCTGTACATGTCCTTTGTATCTGAACAAAATGATGCTGTCTCAGTCTTTAATAACTGCCTCTCTGAGATTCAAGACTGGATGAGTGCCAGTAGGCTCAGGTTAAATCCGGATAAGACAGAGGTGTTGATTGTCGACCCAGGTTGTCAGGTAAAGGGGTCACTGGCTGGGCAATCCTTTGAGCTTTGGCTTGGAGAGAACCAGTTGTTGACCTCTAACTGGGTGTGGAATCTGGGCGTTGTGCTTGATGACAAACTGACACTTAAGTTTCAGGTGTCAGCCATTGTCAAGACCTCTTTTTACCATCTAAGGAACATCGCTTGGATAAAGCACCTAGCCCCGCCTGATGATCTTGTGACCTTGGTCCTTGCCTTTGTGACCTCTCATCTTGATTACTGCAATGCCCTGTACCTAGGGCTGCTAGGGGTAGACCTTCACTGCCTACAGCTGGTGCAGAACGCAGCTGACAGATTTTTGACTGGCTAGTCAAGATCTTGCCATGTCACACCTGTGCTTCGTTGATTGCACTGGCTGCTGGTGCGGTGGAGGATCACCTTAAAGGTCAGGTTGCTGGCCTACAATGTCCTGCATGGGCAGGAGCCATGCTATTTGTTAGCCCTCCTATGCCCCTACCGCCCCCTTTGTCCACTCTATTCCACAGAAGTGGGACTGCTGGATATTCCCAGGGTCCATTTCACTATGTCCAGAGCTAGATAGAAACATAACATAGAAACATAGAATTTGATGGCAGATAAGGACCGCTTGGCCCACCCAGTCTGCCCATTTCCCTACCTACTGGATAAGCTGCAGATCCTAGTTAACCAGCAGCCTACTTCTTCCTACCCCCAACCCCCAGAATTGCCTTATGACTATCCCATGCATGCTTGAATTCCACCACTGATTTTGACTCCACAACCTCCTCTGGAAGGCCGTTCCATGCATCCACAACCCTCTCTGTGAAAAAATACTTCCTTAAATTACCTCTGAGCCGCCCCCTCTATCTTCAAATTGTGCCCTCTTGTTCTTGCACACCTCTTTTTTTGAAAGATGCTACCCTCTTGGACTTTGTTGATTCCTTTGAGGTACTTGAAAGTTTCTATCATGTCCCCTCTCCCTCCTTTCCTCGAGGCTATACATATTAAGCTCCTTAAGTCTCTCTTCATATGTCCTCCGGTGCAGACCCTGCACCATTTTAGTTCCCTCCTCTGGACAGCTTCCATCCTGTCTATGTCTTTCGGAGATTGGGTCTCCAGAACTGCACACAGTACTCAGATGGGGTCTCACCAGCTGTCTGTACAGAGGGATAATAACTTCCTGTTTTCTACTGGTGATGCCTCTCCCTATGCATCCCAGTATCCCCCCAACCCTCCTTGCTGCCTTCTCACATTGCTTGCCCACCTATAGGTCATCTGATATGACTACCCCCAGGTCCCTTTCCATTTTTGTTGTTGTTAGTATCTCACCCCCATTGTGTACTCTTCCCCTGGGTTTTTGTTTCCCAGGCGCATTACCTTGCACTTCTTAGCATTGAAGCTGCCATACATTTGACCATTCCTCTAACCTTGCCAAGTCCCTTCTCATCCTTTCCACCCCACCCTGTGCATCAACTCTGTTGCAGATCTTAGTGTCATCTGCAAAGAGACATACTTTCCTTCAGTCCTTCTGCAATGTCACTTATAAAGACATTGAAGGACTGGTCCTACTCTGAACCCTGCGGTGCCCGCTAGTAACCTCCTTTCTTCTGAGTGGACTCCATTTACTATTACTCTCTGTGTCCTATTCTCCAGCCAATTCTTTACCCAGGCTGTCATCTTGGGACCCATTCCCAGGCTGGCTAACTTGTATATTAATCTTTTGAGTGGGACTGTGTCAAATGCCTTGCTAAAGTCTAGGTAGACCATGTCCACAGCCCCTCCCCGATCTACTACTTTGGTCACCCAGTCAAAGAAATCTATCAGATTCATCTGGCATGACCTTCCCACTGTGAATCCATGCTGCCTAGGGTCCTGTGCCCCTCTGGCCTCTAGATACTTGACAATTCTTTCCTTTAGAAGTGATTCCATCATTTTCCCTATCACTGAGGTTAAACTAACAGGTCTACAGTTTCCTGCTTCTGCCTTGCTCCCACTTTGTGAAGAGGAATCACATCTGCCCTTCTCCAGTCCTCGGGTACCACCCCATCCTCCCATGATTTGTTAAAGAGGGCAGTCAGTGGTGTCACTAGTTCTACCCTTAGTTCTTTTAGAATTCTGGGATGAATCCCATCAGGCCCCATTGCTTTGTCCACCTTCAGTTTTAAGAGTTCTTTCAGAACCCTTTCTTCTGTAAATGGGCTGGTATCAACTTCTGTATCCAGAGTGTTACTACTGTTTGTTTTATGTACCTCCCTCTTCCTTTGTAAATACTGAGCAAAAATATTTGTTTAGTATCCCTGCCTTTTCACAGTCTCCTCTGCCCAGCCTCCCTCCCCTTTATTAAGCCTCACTATCCCTCCCTTGGTCTTCCTTTGCTCCCTGATGTACCTATAAAAGGTTTTATCCCCCTTCTTAACTGAGTTGCCTATCTTTTCCTCGGTTTGGACCTTTGCTGTTCTGACTGCCTTCTCAGCCTCCTTTTGCTCTAACTGATACAGTTCTCTGTCCTGCTCCTGCTGAGATTCCTTGTAGATCTTTTGTCTTTGCAGCACCAACCTTGTGGAATTCTCTAAGTCGGGTTTGAGAGTGCCTGTCCATCGAAGCCTTTAGGTCTGCCTTAAAGACTTACCTTTTTAACTTTACCTTTTGTGAGGTTTAACACCTGCCAATTTTAGATTTATATATTTGATTTTAAGTATTTGTTTTTATGATAGTTGTGTTTAAATTGTAATCATGTACATCACCATGATCTTTTGGAACAGCGTTTGATAAATAAATTTTCTTTGCTTGCTAATAATTTACTTTTTTGATGTAGTTTAAATACCATGTTGATGTAATTTAAATTCCTTTTTTTTATCCTGACTGTACTGTATTTGTTCTGCTATAATGATCTCAGTATTCCCTAAGACTGTATCATTCCTACTCCCCATGTCACACCTGGAAACAAGCCTCAGCTCAGTATGCAATTCCGGTTACCACATTTTAATAATCAATCAATCAATCAATACATGCAAACATACTACATACATATATTCCGGCACCCAGTGTTGTCTCACTACTTACATAGTCCTGCACCCCAGTTCTACACGTGATTACATATTCCGGCACCACCATTCTCTCCATGCTGGTGGTATACATATACATATTCCTGCACCCAATATTCTCGCCGTACTTACATATTCATGCACCCCCTGTTCTCGCCATATATAACTATTCTTGTAGTCTGTTCTCCACATACATACATATTCTTAAACTCTTCCTTTCAACACACTGACATATTCCTACACCTGCTGTTCTCCACATACTTACATATTTCTGTGCTCCATTTCTGTCCATACTTGCATATTCCTACACCCACTGTTCTCTCTATATTTCCATATTCCTGAACTCTTGTTCACAACATGCTATTCCTTCACTCTGTGTTCTCTCCATATCTACATATTCCTGCCCTAATTATCTCCTTCCCTCCATAGTCCTGCTTGTCCTGTTTTCTCAGTACTTACATATTCCTATATACCCATGTACTCACCTTACTATAATATTCTGGCACTTCCTACTCTCGCCATGCTTACATATTCCTACACCCCCAATTCTCTCAATACTTACATATTCCTACACTATCTGGTCACTTCATACTTACATATTCCTACACAGTCTGTTCTCTCCGCACTTACAATTTCCTTCACCCCTGTTCTTTCCATACTTATATATTCCTGCACCCTCATTCTCTCCAGACCTACATATGCCTGCACCCTTGTTCTCTCCATAGTTATATACTCCTGCTCCCCATTCTCTAAATATGTGCATATTATTACACAGTCTGTCCTCTCTGTACTTACATATTCCTGCACTCCCTGTTCGCTCCATACTTCCATATACCTACACCCCATTCTCTCCAAACCGACATATTCCTGCACCCCGTGTTCTCTCAATACTTTTATATTCCTGCTCACATTCTCTCCATACCCATATTATTATACACCTGTTCTCTCCATATTTACAAATGTCTGCACTCCCTGTTTTCACCATATACTTACATATTCATATTCCTTCACGCCTGTTCTCTCTATACTTACATAGTCCTACAAACTCTGCTGTATATTCAAAAATAATCCCACATTCACCACCACTTAATAATGCTGCTGGAGAAGTATGCTAGCATGCAAATGTCTTTATTTTTTTGCACGCTCTGTCCTGATTGAACACTCTGTTGTATCCATACTTATATATTCCTACATTCCCTGTTCTCTCCAAACTTACATATTCCTGCACTCCCTGTTGTCTTCATACTTACCAATTCCTGCACCCTCTGGTCTCACCATACTTATACACTCCTGCACCCCATGTTCTCCCCATACTTACATATTTCTGCACCCCTGTTTTCTCCATACTTACACATTTCTGTACCTACTGTCCCTGCAGTACTTACACATTCCTGCACTTCAGTTCTTGCCATGCTTACAGATTCCTGCACTCACTGTTCTCTCTATACTTACAAATTCCTGTACTTGTTTTCTCTATGCCTACATATTCCTGCACCCCGTTCTCTCCTTTCTTATATATTTCTGCACCTCCTGCTCTAGCCATATTGGCATGTTTGCATTCCATGTTTACACCATGCTTACATATCCTTACGCCCCCCCTGTTCTCTCCATACTTCCATCTTCCTGCACCAGCTGTTCCCTCCATACTTTCACATTCTTGTGCCCCATTCTCTCCATACTTAAATGTTCCTGCATGCCCTATTCTCCCCATACTAACATATTCCTGAACCCCATTCTCTCCATATGTACATATTATGACACACCCTGTTCTCTCCACATGTACATGTTTCTGTACATCTGTTCTCTCCATACTTACATATTTCTTAACCCCCGTTCTCTCCACATTTACATATTCATCCACCCCTGTTCTGGGGCAGGGGGTTCTACCCAACAAGCATGGCAGATGCATGCTAATGCAGCTCTTCAGGGCACCTTCTTTCTTAACATATTTGCAGCTGCCATAGTGCATTTTTACAAAATTTAAACTGTGTAGCTTAGGGAGATTTGGACGATGGCATTGGGGAAATTGAAAAATAAACAGGCAAAACTTCATTTTGATGCCTGACAGCAGCCATGACAAAGTGTGGGTGCCGCAAGCAGCTCCAAGCCTTCAAACCAGGTCTCTGAGTTTGTGGGGGTGCAGCACAACATCAGTATGGAGGAACGCACAAAATCACTCACTGGGGTCTCAGCCACACTGCTGCAAATGCAGCAAGAAATGAAGTCTGGGTTCCTTTACATCACAACTCAGTTCACTCACCTACAGTACATAGTTACCAGCCTCACTGAAACAGTGGCAACTCACTCAATGCAGATTTGTGAGCTTGAGCACCAGGTGAGTGAAATGGAGGACTCTTATGCTGAGGTCACCTCAGAGAGAAATGGCCTGCTGTCCACTTTGGCTGAACTTAAGGACCGAATTGATGAAAAAGATCAAGATGATCCACTATGTGGATCATTGGCCTTCCTGAGGGGACAGAGGGCCGGAACCCAAAGACCGGGATTCACCATTGGCTTGCAGAACAACTACGCCTCCCAGAGGACTGTGCAGCCTTTGAAACTGAAAGATCCCACCAGGTGGGTCCACCTCCATACCCAGGTGATAGGGCCTGGCACTGTTTAATAAAATATTTGCGGTATACTGATAAGGAAACAGTACTGCAGAAAGCTAATGTAATCCCCCCCGTTACCCGGGGTTACTAGAATCCAGTAAGACCTAGTGGTGGCAGGAAGGCAGCTTGAAACTCCAGTTAAATGGATTTCACACTGTCTCTCTGTTCTCAGTCTCGGCTGAGACTGAGGGATGACATCACCATAGAACTATCACAGCTGCATGAGCCACAATGGAATCTGCAGTAGGGAGTTGTAGTAGAATGTTGGGAGGTTTGAACAGTAGTCTGTAGGGCAGTTGGAGTTTGGAGCTTGTTGTGAGAGGAGCACAGCAGCTCTGTGGTAGGCTTTGGAGCCTCAACCCTGACATAGGACTACATTCAGGAAAAGGTATGTGTTTCCACCCTAAAGAGACACAGAAGATAGTTTTAAAGTGGTGGAGACTACTGATTTGGGTCTCAGTGCCCCATCCCTCAGGGGATGGGGCAGGAAGAGTTTCCTGCATATTCCAGGGGCAACCCCCTGACTACTGCTAGTGGAGAAGCTGCCTTATTTTGTCCACAAGTTTGGGAAACAAGAAGATTTTGTGATTCGCCTGAGGGGCACCTGCAACTGGAGGGTGAGTATCTGCTCTTTCTAAAGGGCCCATGTTTTCACCCTAGGACTAGTGTAATAGTGGGGATTGGACTACTAAAAGAGTGGGAGGCCTACAGTAATAGGCTTAGCCAAAAGTAAAAGTATGTTCAAGTTCAGCACATAGGGGAAGTCAAGACATGTAGAGGAGATGTGACATACTTCTACCCAGGAATCTACATTGCCAAGCTTTCAAAAAAGTTGTTTAGTATCCAGAGAAATGACCGAGTATGGATTGTGGGAGCTGGAGGTGGGAGACCCCCCCATCTTTAGTAACCAGGTCCACCTCTATGGATTTGTTCTGTGGATTTCTACTTTAGATACATAGATACATAGACAGTGTCGGCAGATAAGGGCCTATGGCCCACCCAGTCTGCCCATTTAAGTTTGTAAGTTCAGTTTATGTTTTCCAGGAAGTCTGTTGCCCCTTACCCCGATCTCCAGAATTCCTTTATGTCTATCCCATGCATTCTTAAATCCCGTGATTGTTTCAGCCCCCACCACTTCCTCTGGCAGGGTGTTCCACTTGTCCACCACCCGTTCTGTGAAGAAATTCTTCCTCACGTTTCCTCTGAATCGTCCTCCCTCCAACTTCATTCCATGCCCTCTAGTCCTGGAACATCTTTTTCGCTTAAAAATAGTGCATTCCTGCACCCTGTTCCTCTCTGTAAGATACTTGTATGTCTCTGTCATATCCCCTCTCTCCCTCCTCTCCTCCAGGGAGTACATGTTCAGTGCCTTCAACCTGTCCTCATAGGACTTGTGATGCAATCCATGCACCATCTTTGTTGCCCTCCTCTGAACTTTCTCTACCCTGTCTATGTCCTTACATAGGTAAGGTCTCCAGAACTGCACAGTGTACCCAGGTGCGGCCTCACTAGTGTCTTGTATAGTGGAATTATGACCTCCCTTTTCCTGCTGGTGATGCCCTGCCTATGCATCCCAGCATCCTATTTGCTTTACCTGCTGCCTTGTCACACTGTTTCCCTGCCTTGAGGTCATCAGAGATGATAACTCCAAGATCCCTTTCCTGCTTGGTGCATGCTATATCCTCACCCCCAACTGATATCTTGTACCAGGGTTTTGTGCCCCATATGCATTATCTTGCACTTCTTTGCATTGAATTTCAACTGCCAAACCCCTGACCATTCTTCAAGTTTCTGCAGGTCCCTTCTCATTCTGTCTACACCCTCTGGTGTGTCTACTCTGTTACAGAGCTTTGTGTCATCAGCGAACAGTGAAATTCTGCCTTCTAGGTCCTGTGCAATGTCACTGATGAAGATATTGAATAGTACCGGTCCCAGCACTGATCCCTGTGGTACCCCACTGGTCACTCTTCCCTCTGTGGAGTGACAGCCATTTACCACCACCCTCTGTGTCCTGCCACCCAGCCACCTTGGCCAGTGATGAGGGAAGTACCCAGACGTGGGATTGGAAGGAAATTCCCTCTAGGAGTCGAATGCTCTAAGGTGGTTTGGGGAGCCACCAACAGGAAAACTGGTTCATTCCCATAATGGACTGCAGATCAAGTGGCCAGCGGGGGGAGCCGGGCCAGTGGGGAAAACCCAAGTAGTGTACAAGTCGGGCTGTATACCCAAAGCTGCGTGCAGGTCTGGGCTATGTGCCTGGTGGGTTCAGAGCCTGAGGGCTGAAATGTGAAGAAGTGTTTTGCTGTCTGTAATCTGCATTACCAGGAATGTAGCCCCGTGGGGGTCCGTCTATGCTTTGTTTGTTCAGTTTGGATGTGAATAAAAGCCACACTGTAGGATCCCATTCCTGGTTCTGGACATTACAGTTATTGCTTCCTGTGTTCGGATTTACTTGGGTGCCCCTGTGCAGAGTAGCCAAACCTAGGCCCCCCTGTGCAGAGTAACCTAATCCTCCCCGAACCCAGTCCCCACCAGGTACCGCGGTCAGCTTCAACAGCATGCCACCTCTTGTTTTGCAAAAAGGCAGGGGTCGGGGGTTGCACTTAGAAGGCTGGCCCTATTGTGGTTGGAAACTCAAAGGTGTACATTTATCAAGACTACAGCAAGGATCTTCAGTCCAGGCAGCAAACGTTTAATCAGGCTAAAAGCAAGCTCTGCTGGCTTAGCTGGAACTTTTCTTTCATGTATCCAGCTCGCCTGTGGGTGAACAGGCTGGGACAGAGTCTGTACTACTTCACATGCCCCAAAGCTGCAGAGAAATGGATTGAGGAGGAGGAGGCCAGGAGGGAGAAAGCCCACCTGGCTGCATCACGAGTACTATGGGCTGATATTAACAGTACCAATGCTTGTTTTGTTTGTTTTCCCCATTTCTGGTGCTCTTATTACCCCCTAGGAAAGTTATTGTTTCAACAGGAGCTGTAGAACAGACTTTTATAGTCTGCAGTCCACTAACTGAAGCTTTACAACCATCTCCCGACCATGTCTGGGGATACGGGTAGGAGTGGATCTTATTTTTCTGCCTTACACATACCTGTGGGACCTACAAAGTTTAGTTTTGTTTTTTTCTTCTGCCTTACCACTTGTTCTATTGGGTTGTTATATGGTCTGGTTCCTTGATTTCAGACGCTCGGCTGAAGATGTGGCATATTTGACTATGTGTATCCAATAGCCCTCATATGGCTCCAAGGTACAATAGGTGAGGATTCATGTATATTATCTAACTGTCTGGGCCTTTGAGGGGCTTGGCTGTGAGGCAGGATACTGGACCCGTTGAATTATTTTCACTCCTGTGGGCCCAACGGAGAATGATTTCGTGAAGCTACTTAAAGCACGTTTATTTTGGGGCCATGCATCATTTGTGGCCTTGACTTCCTGGGACTGCCCGAGCATGCCTGGGGGTATGGGTAGCAATGGGCTGCAAACTCTAGGACACTGCCGAGGTGCGTGCGTCGTCTTGCAGGGAACTGGAGTCCTTATCAGGCTGGACTTTCACTAACTCTTGATGGGATGTACTCCCCGCTGTGTAGTCCAATTGGCACACAACTCTGCTTGGCAGAATACTCTGTACTGTGGCTCATTTATGTTAAACCCTGTTGGTCGCTTATAGAGTATTAAGGTTATACATTATAGTATTCAGCTGTTTTATCCTGTCCTTTTGACTGGTATATTAGGTTGCCCAGCTTTCTAATGTTCACTAAGATGGGCACACTGCTCAATATCTGCCTACTGTTTGTAGTGGGAACGCTGGTGGGCTTTGGCTCACTTAAGGGGGAGTTGATTGCCCATGTTGGACCTGGTTGGGGAGGGACTGCCCAGTAAGTAGTCTGACATGGTGGGGTAATGTTTGGTTTCAGGAGAGGGATGTACAGCAACAAGAGGGGCGGTGGTTCTTGGACTTTGCCTGTTGCTCTGGATGCACAGTTGGGGGGGCAGCTCAATTGCACCTATAATAGCTGTGTTTGGTGCACATCTTGCATTGTCAACTGGTCAGGTGTTTTTCCCTTGTGAAGCAGGCATTAGTTTAGTAGTGGAACCGAAGGGGGTATTAGTTGCTTACGTCAGATGGTGGGGGGTTGTGGTCATTCTGTATTACTTGTTTGGTGGGAAAAATGGATACAGATGTGCACTTATTTCATGCAGATTGGGTGAACTGTCTTAGGATAACTGAAGATGATGGGGGATGATATAAAATGTGTGTCTTGGAACATAAATCACCTTAAATCTATTATAAAGCATAGGACGGTGATGGCAGAGGTGCACAGGATTAAGGGGCAAATTGTGTTATTGCAGGAGACACATTTTACTCTCGCTGAGGAGCAGAGAACTGCTAGTTTCATGGGAGGGCACATGGATTTCAGCCACATTCTCATCCAAGGCTCGGGAGGCCTCAATCTTGATCCCCAAGGGGCCTTGATTCGGGTTTTGGGGAGTGTGGTGGATCAGGCAGGTAGGTACGCCCTGGAAAAAGTTAACGTTACAGGTGAGGGGGGTCTGATTGGTTCCATTTATACCCCAAACGTGGACTGCCCCAGTTTTTTTCAGAAACTCACACGGACATGGTGGAGTGGGAGGGCCCCTGGATCCTGGGGGGTGATTACAATTGTGTTCTGGACACAGTGTTAGATCATTCTAATAAGCTCTCGATGCCCAAGTCACAAAATGTGAAGGCCTTAGAAACCTTACAGGCTGACTTAGACTTAGCTGATTCCTGGTGGCATGCCAATCCCATGGGGCGGGAGTACAGTTTTTTTATATGCACGCCATTCATATGCGAGAACTGACAGGATATTGATATCTAGTTCTCTGGTAATGGAGGTGGGAAGCAGTATATCTCCCAATCATGACATCTGTTTATGCTCTGCATTACACAGGTCTCGGGGTTTGGGAGCTCATAAAGCACCCAGGAACTGGAAACTTGTCCCTCTACTCTTAAAGAATACGGAGTATGTTCTCTTCGTGAGGAGGAGCATACAGGATTACCTACAAGTAAACCACCAGGGGGACACTTCTCATGGTACTAAATGGGAGGCCAAACCATATATTTTGCCTCGCACAAGAAGGGGAACAAAGTAAAAGAGCTGGATTTTCTGAGAAATAAAATCACAGCCTGTGAGAAAGCCCATATGAAGAACACCTCAGCTGCCTTATATGCAGCAGTTCAGAAGTTAAAATAGAAGTTCAACACCCTGGGCAGTGTCCAGTTGGAGAGGACTATCCTCTTGTTCAACGCTGGTGCATACATTGATGGGGACCGAGCAGGAAACTTTTAGCTTGGCAGTTGAAGTGTAAGCAGGCAGAGAGAACAGTAGGACAGGTCTGCAATGCCCAGGGAGTGGTGGTGCAGAGTCTGGGGGAGCTAGAGGAGGCATTTGGTGTTTTTTATAAATCTCTGTATACCTCGAGTGTAACCCCTCCTTGGAGGGCTTAGATGCCTTTTTTTCCCTGGGAGTACCTCTCAGTAGATTAAGCGCAGGGTGAGCTGAGGAGTTAGACTCTCCAATCACCAAGCAGGAGATCCAGTTAGCTTTGAGGACTCTCAAAAGCAGGAAAGCCCCGGGTCCAGATGGGCTCCCCATAGATTTTTAAGCCTTTGATGATCTCTAGTGGATCCCTGTTTGAAATGGTTGAGGAGGGACTGTCCAGGGGTGAGTTACCCCTCTACAGGTCTGCTATGATTACAGTGTTGCTTAAGTTAGATAAAGATCTTACCAAGTGTGCTTCATACAGGCCAATTTCACTGCTGACCGCAGACTATAAGACTGTGGCAAAAGCTCTTGCATCTAGGCTTGACATGTTACTGCTGGAGATCATTCACCAGGATCAGTCAGGTTTTGTAAAAGGCAGAATGGGGAAGCACAATATTAGGCGTGCTTTAAACATAATTTTCAGATGTGAGCACAATAACCGTGCTCATGGTGCTGTGGTGGTAGTGTTAGATGCTGAAAAAGCCTTTGACCATGTGGAGTGGGGGTATCTGATACTCTGAGGAGAATGGGGGTAGGCCCCACCTTATACTCATGGATCAGTGCTTTGTACCGGGGACCGCAGGCACAAGTCAGTGGTGAATGGATTCTCTCAGACCCTTGGTTCTAGGTAGAGGCACTCGCCAGGGTGTCTCCTTTCCCTCTTTTGTATGTTTTATCTTTGGAGCCGATGGGGGCAGCCCTCAGGGTGCACCCAGGCATAAGGGTTCGAGGAGTTCGGCGGACACACAAAATAGCAATGTATGCAGATGACCAGTTCCTTTATTTGCAAAATCCGGCTCAAGATTTGCCATGATCCACAGCTTGCTGTTCGCGTTTAGTGACATTTCTGGTCACGGGTACACTGGTCAAGAGTGACTTGCTGCCAGTTGGCATGTTGGTCAGAGCCCAGTTAACTGCCAGTTTAAGAAGGCTATAATAAGTGAACCATTTGAGACACCTGGGGGTGAAAATTTCTGCTTCTGTTGGGGCCTTACATGCTTTGAATGTGAAACCCCTACTCGCAAAGATTGCAGAGGACTGTGAGAGGTGGACTGCACTACCCCCCTCTCTCTCCTAGAATTGGAGTGGTGAAGATGACAATTCATAAGTTCTCAGGGTGAGGGGAAAGAGCCCAAATTAAAAGAACTCTGTTGCAGAAACCACCCAGAAAGGGAGGAGCAGGGTTACCAAATTTTAGGGTTTATTACTTGGCAGCGCAATTGGCCTTTCTACCCACAGGACCCTTGGGATCAGGTTGCCTCTGATTGGGTTTGGAGAAGGACTTACTGGAAGACAACCCTCAAAATGATATTGTGGTTGGTGCATTGGGGGCACAGGGGACTGAATAAATACACAATCTTTTTACTGCCACCACATTGCATGCTTGGATTTGGGCACATCAGTGCATTGGGCATGTTTGTAGTAATTCCCCAAATATTAGCCTGTTAAAGTTCATGCGACTTGGGGGGGAGGGTTCTCTCTAGTGATACAGTGTCTTTGGGTTTCGAGGAGGAAGGATCTCCTGATGACTACTCAGCTATATGAGGGTGGTCTGTTAAAATGTTTTGCGCAACTGTGTACAGAAAGGAATATTCACTATGGTGACTTTTTCTTATGCCCGACAATCCGCCATAGATGTGGGGACACTCTCTCCACACTGAATGGCTGGTCTGACTCCTCTCCCCCCCAGTGGAGGAGGAGCATTTTAGGCCTCAGCTGGGGCAAAAGCCCTTATCAGTATATTACCATACTATCCTGAGCTCCTTGTAACAGGGGCCAATATCCAGCCAGGAAAAATGGAGCGTAGACCTACTCTTCCCTATTTATCAGTACACTTGGAGGTTGGCATGCTTTCATTATTTGAATTGCTCTCACAGTAACAAGCTGCGTCAGAGTCAGTTAAATTTCATGCACAGGACTTATACGACCCCTAAGTAGTTACACGCCTTGGATGCTACCAGGTTGGAGTACTGCCTTAAATGTGAAGTAGAGGTGGCAGATTTCATGCATCTCGCTCTCACGTGTCCTAAAGTGGCTCCCTTCTGGCATTCTATGCATGGTATAATAAGCATGGTTCTCGGGTATAGCCCCCTCTGGAATTCCTTCTCAGGGTGGATCCTCTTCCCTAGAGTTGTAAGTTGTCCAAACCACTGTGGTTGTTAGCCCTTATTAGTGCTAGGAGAACGATAGCCCAAGAATAGATGTCTCTGATCCCCCCATCGATTGCTACATGGGTACAAAACTTAAAGTCTTGTATGGTTCTAGAAAGGGCTCAATTGAGTGCACAAACAAAACTCTCCCAGTTTTGGGAAATTTGTATTAATGCTGGAAGTGGTGGAAGGGGGGGTCTCATCCCACCCAAGCTCCAATTGGTGCTTGTGAGAGTGGGAGAGGTGGAGGGATACTTACAAGGTGGTGCCCTCAGTTTGGCTTACTATAACTATCATAGCCATGGTGTGGATACTGGCCCAAAGTGTGTGCTTCTGCTTAATGATCTTCCATGGGCAATTATTGTCTGTCACTCTATTCTGACTGCCATATTGTATGAAATAACTGTATTATTACAATGATGTAAATGATTTGAACTCATTGTATGCACACCTATCTTCCCAATAAATACATTTTACAAAAAAAAATGCTCTATCCATACTTATATATTCTTCCATACATGTTCTCCCTATACTTGCATATTCCTATGCATGCTGTTGTATCCTTACCTAAAATTACTGCACCTCCTGTTCTCTCCATGCTTACCTATTCCTGTATCCCTGTTCTCTCCATTACATATTCCTGCACCCCCTATTCTCTCTATACTTATATATTCATGTACCCCACTCTCTCCATGCTTACATATTCCTGTACCCCATTCTCTCCATGCTTGTGTATTCCTGTATTCCTGCTCTCTTCTTCATTACATATTCCTGAACCCCTGTTCTCTCCATACTGACTGTGGTAGGGTCGGTGACCCCCCTGAACTTGGATATGCTCTCATGGATGCAGAGCATATGTAATTACCTGCCTGTGTTTTGGAGGTAATCTGAGAACATTGTGGGTTAAAATATTAAAAAAATCTGTTGCAACAGTCTCCTGCTCTTCTAATCTCTTCCTTTTACTATCGCTCCTTCTCTGTCATTCCCCTACTCAAGCTTGGCCAGCTTTGAAAGGAGAGAGATAAAACTGTTTAACTTAAAAGGACTAAAGTCTCCTAATGTGATGCAGAAATGCCTTAGACTTACAACTCTCTTGTAAAGTGCTTCCAGCTCCTCTCAGTCCAATCTCCTTATAGGACTGAGCGGCCCTGATTGACCCACTTTTATGATGCAAGTTGGGGGAGGAGCTAACTAAGTCATGTGCTCCTCCACTGGTATAAAAGGAGGTGAATGTGGAGTGTTGAGTCATTGTGTGGTAGGAAGGCAAACCTACCAGATGCCTAGCCAGATTCTAGGTGCCTTTTTGGCAGGAATTTTCTTTCTTGTTAAATACATGATTTCCTGTGCCTTATGATTTTTTTTTTAATTATGTACAAGTTCTGCTTTAAGTCCATTTTATTTTTTTCTGCTTCTAATAAATTTTGAAATATCGGATCCTGACTGCTCTCTGGACTTTATTGGACACCCCCACGTGCACATTTGGTGTCAGAAGTGGGATATCACAAGGGAAGGAGAGCCACCTTTCTTGTGGATATTGTCCAGAGTCATTATGGAGGAGCAGAAGAAGATGGAGAAAGCAGAAATGTATGCACCGGAAGGTACATGGACCAGAACCATGGTGGACAAATTTCAACTACCCCTAGCAGCTGGATTGAGTGATGTCAGAAGGAAAGAGACTGGTAAACCAAAGGCAGCGGAAGAAGCTATTGGGGGTGAAGATGTCAAAGAAGAGGAGGAAGAGGAACCCCCTTCCAAAGTACATGATTTGCTGAGATGGTTATGTGTGAGATAGCTCGAGCTGGAGAAGCAGAGAGAGAGAGAGAGACCATCTACAAAATGAGACCAGGTGGGTGGAGACTCTTAAGGCTATTCAGGCTATTGGAACTACTAGACCTATTCTACCTAGTGGGGGCCCAAAGGACATTAACATTTCCAGACTAATGGACAGTGATGATATTGAAGCATACATTACAACATTTGAAAGAGTGGCAACAGCTTGTGGGTGGCCTAGGGATCAGTGGGTTATTCACAAGGCTCAGCTAGCTTATAGTCACGTAGAACCTGGAAATGTTACCAACTATGATCATGTTAAACAAGCAATATTAAAAAGGTATGACATCTGTACAGAGACTTATCGTCAAAAGTTTTGAGCATTTAGATATCATACCGTTGAGTCCCCTAAAGAAGCGTATACGTTGCAAGACTTATGCACAAAATGGCTACAACCTGCATACACGCACTATACATCAAGTGGTCGAGTCAGTTGTGTTAGACAATTTTATAAAAATACTACCTTATGAGGTTCAAATGTGGGTAAGAGAACACCGACCTGACACAGTAGAAAAAGCTATCAGTTTAGCTGAAGATTATATTACTGCTCGCCCACAACGTCAGAAAGAGTCTCATGGGACAAATACTTCCCAAGTATTAATAAAACATCCACCCACTAGTCCTTCTACTAAGATGAAAGAGGAAAGAAAAAGTATGAGAACATTTAACCCTGATATTATTTGCCACGAGTGTCAGACCAAGGGACACATCGCTAGATTCTGCCCCAAGAAAAAATCTGATCCTTCTCATCTGGCCTTAGCAAACTGGGAGCAATATACTGTGTCTGTTAATATTGGAGGACAGGATGTGATGGCATTGATTGATTCAGGAAGTAAGCAAACCCTGGTACATGCTGATTTACTCAGTGGTGCTCTTACAAAGAAACACTCGGAGAAAACTGGGGTGACTTGTGTTCATGGGGACACTCATTTTTATCCTGTACAGAAAGCTACTATTACTGCATCAGGCATGGCACATCATCTGAAGATAGGCGTGGTTCCTAGACTACCTGTACCTGTGATATTGGGACATGACTTTCCTGTATTTAACAATTTATTGACTGCCTCTTCTTCTATATCTGCTGTGGTTACACGATCTCAAGCATCTCAGGAACAAATGGACAGTGAATTATTTCCTTTTGATGATCAATCAATCAATCAATCAATCAAGTCTTTATTTAACCAGGCGTTCATTGTTGAGCAGAAGCTCATTTGCAAGATGGACCTGGGTGGAGCATGAACAATTGTATATACAGGTCAACACAGGTATTTACAAGGCAATACAGATAATACTCTTTACAGAGAGGAAGAAAAAGAAGTTCATATGTACATAGAATTATACAGATATTGTACAGATTACACGGTATTTACATACATAGAAGTGTCTATAGAAAGATAAAGCAGGTTATCTAAGGTTGCAGGAGGAAGTGGGGAGAAAGGCTAGGAGGGCACGGTGCACAGAAAGGAGTTGGTAAAGCTGGATGTGAGAAGGTGGATGGAGAAAAGGAGTATGTGGAGCCGAGGATTAGATGCTATAAAATGCAGGGGGCATGGTAGGATGTCACAACCCAGGGTAGTGAGCTCCTATCCGAGGTTGGGAAAGGAAGAATAAGGGGATGGATGGGCCTAGTGTTGATAAGACAGGGGGATAAGAAAGAGAACAATTAGGCTGGTGAGGAGCAAGCTGGGGGATCAATACTTAAAATTGGGTCTAGGCATGGCTATATACCAGTGCAGACACCGGTACTGGGTCTGAGTGGGTGAAGCAGTTACATACTTCTCTGATTGTACGGAAATAAAGCATCTTGAAAGCATTTATACCGATTAGAGTGCTTAATTTGAGTTTTTTTGTAGATCGTTCCATAAGGTAGGTAGTACGAAGCTTATGGCTGCTCTGCCGAAGCGGGATTTTGCTTTGGATACTTTAAGTGTAATAGCTGAGTAACTTCTTAATGCGTATTTCCCAATTATACTCGGGAAGAAAGCAGGAGATATAGTAAGGCAGCTTATTAGAGATGGCTCTATAGGTCCAGAGAGCGGCGTTTCTGTGGTGCCTGAACTTTAGTGATGTCCATCCCACTGCCGCATATAGGGTGCAGTGATGTGTGTCGAAGGGGAGTCCCGTTATAAACCTCAGTGCTCGATGGTAGAGTGTGTCCAGTTTAGCCATGTAAGTTGGGGCATTGGCTATAGAGGAAGTCAGCGTAATCAACCAATGATAGGAAAATGGATTGGACCAGTTGTTTCTTGGCATCTCTGGTGAGAAATTGGCTGATTCTAAAAACAGTCAAGCCTTTGCGAAGTCATTTTAGCAAGTCCTCGATATGTTCAATGAAGAAGAGTCTTTGGTCTATCAAACTCCCAGATACTTGAATTTTGTAACAAATTCTAGTTTTCACCTAGAACTGTGGTAATTTGGGAACTGTCCCACTGGACACAGGGTTAGCTATGCGGATAAAGGAGAGGACCATCGCTTTAGTTTTTTGGCATTAAGGGTAGCTTTTTGGAGGAGTTGGCTTTGCAAAGGTTGAATTCTGACTGTAGGTCATTGCAGGCAGCTTCAGGTGTTGGGCGACTCACGTGAGAGAACTGTATCATCTGCAAACAGATGGATGTTGGCTTCTTTTATACAGTAGTCGATGTTATTAATGTAGATTGCAAAAAGTAAGGGCCCTAATATAGAACCTTGAGGTACTCCTCTTTGCAGAGTTTTTAATGGGGACAGGCCTCCTTCGGCTTTAACTTGTTGGATACCTTATTTGATGTTCCTGGAAAAACTGTTAAATCAAAAAAACAAGAGAGACTAGAAAAATGGACATGGAATAAAACAAAGGACTTAGGTTGTGATGATGCCATGGTAAAAACTGTAAAGTCGGACTCTTATCAGTGACCAAAAGAATGACCCTACACTAACCCCTTTGTTTTCCCAGGTTATTGCTGATGGGGTGGAAGGTACACCTCCAATGTATACATTGCAACAGGATAAATTGTACAGAGTTTGTCAAAATCCAAAAACTGGGGAAATGGTAGATCAACTGGTGGTTCCTACTCAGTATAGAGAACAGTTATTATTCTTGGTGCATGATGTACCATGTGGGGGACATGCAGGAAGGGATAGAACTTTAAAAAGGTTACTATATAGATTCTTTTGGCCTGGCATTCATGATCAAGTGGCTGAATATTGCAAAAGTTGCAGCCAGTGCCAAAAGGTGGCGCCGGTTACAGGAAAGGACAAAGTCCCTCTTCAACCTTTACCATTGGTTGCTATGCCCTTTGAAAGACTGGCCATGGATATTATAGGACCTCTCCCCAAAAGTACTAAAGGCAACAGGTTTGCCCTTGTGTTGTGTGACTGACTATGCTACAAAATATCCTGAGGCTATTCCTCTACACACAATAACAGTGGATAAAATAGCAGAGGAGTTGCTCAAGGTATTTAGCAGAGTGGGCATACCAAAAGTTATTTTAACGGATAGGGGAACCAATTTCTGTTCAGCCATTTTGAAACGTCTCTACCAAGCTCTGGGGGTAGAAGCTGTCTACACATCTCCATACCATCCCCAGACTGATGGCTTGGTTGAGCGTTTCAACAAAACACTGAAGAAAATGATACAAAAGTATGTGGAAGATGAGGGTAAACACTGGGACCTATATCTGCCACTGTTACTTTTGCATATCGTGAGGTACCTCAAGCATCGACTGGATTCTCACCATTTGAACTATTATATGGTAAGAATCCCAGAGGTCTCCTAGATGTAGTTAAGGAACAGTGGGAGGATATTACCACCTGGAAAAATCCCACTACCCTTGATTATGTTACGCAGCTACGTAAAAAAATAGCTAAGTATACTCAGGTTGCACAAGAACAGAATCAAATCAAGCAAGATATCAGAAAGAAAGATATGACATAGGGGTGGGTGAAAAAACTTTAGCTCTGGGGATCGTGTCTTATTGTTGCTTCCATCCACTGAAAACAAGTTAACTATGAAATGGGAAGGGCCTTATGTGATACAGAAACAAATTAGCCCCACTACGTATTTGGTGGAAGTACCAGACAGAAAACAAAAACTAAAAGTGTACCATGCCAATTTATTGAAAAGATGGCATGATAGGCCTACTGAAGTCATGTATGTATGTTCCAACCCATTGGACAATGAGATGGAGCTGGCATATGATAGACTGGAAGGAGAACAATTGTCTAAAGATTTGACAATAAATCCTTCTTTACTAGACAGTCAAAAACAAGAACTAGCCACGTTCTAAGTCAGTTTCATGATACTTTACAACAGTCCCAGGAAAACTACGGAAATATGTCATCAGATCCATACATTTCAAAACACGCCCATTAGAGTAAAGCCCTATCGGATTCCTGAGAATTAAAACAAAAGTCATCATAGAGATAGAAAAGATGAAAGCAATGGGTATCATAGAAGAAGCTACTAGCGAATGGGCGTTTCCTATGGTCCTTGTCCCTAAAAAGGAGGGATAAGAATTTGTCTAGACTTCCGAAAACTCAACGCAGCATCAAAGTTTGATGGTTATCCAATGCCCGTATAGATGACATCATTGATCAACTGGCAAGCGAGATATGTTAGTATACTTGATTCAACTAAAGGATACTGGCAAATTCCGCTGAGAAAGCATCAAAGAAAACTGCTTTTGCACTTCTTTGGGGTCTTTTCAGTTCACAATGATGCCATTTGGACTTCATGGAGCCAGCTAGTTTTCAAAGGTTGATGGATAAACTCCTGAGACCTCACGTTGGATATAAGCCAGCTTATTTAGATGAGGTAATCATTTATAGTCCAACATGGGAAGACCATGTTAAACACCTTACTGCTGTTTAAGGACTATAAACGAGCTAGTTTCACCATCAACCCCAACAAATGTTCCTTTGCTATGGAGGAAGCCCGGTATTTGGGATTTATAATTGGTAATGGGCAGGTAAAACCAGAGGTAGGAAGGTGGGCGCCGTAGCAAGAGTCCTCGTCCTCTCACAAAAAAACATGTGCGTTCATTTTAGGCCTAGCAGGCTACTATAGACGTTCTGTGCCTCAATTTGCCACTTTAGCTAGCCTCTAATTGAATTAACAAAAGAACAAGCCCTCAAAGTAATCTGGAATTCAGAATGTGAAGAATCATTTCTTGCCATAAAAGCAATACTTTGTTCCTCCCCAGTGTTAAAAAGTCCTGATTTTGATAAACCATTTTTGTTACAGACGGATGCTTCTAATGTTGGTTTGGAGGCTGTGTTATCTCAAATCCACCACGGAGAAGAACATCCTGTACTGTACATTAGCTGTAAATTACATGTCAGGGAAACCAAGTACTCCACAATAGAAAAGGAGTGTTTGGCACTCAAATGGGCCATAGAGTCCCTTCGATATTATTTATGGGGAACTCAATTTACAGTATGGACAGATCATAATCCATTACGATGGACACATAACATGAAGGCTAGCAATCCAAGGGTTATGAGATGGTATCTAACATTGCAACCGTATAAATTTACTGTTAGTCATAGAGCTGGGACTGCTAACAGTAATGCTGACTTCATGTCTCGCCTTGGAGCAGACATAATGTTAGAATCAAATGTAGACCTCGGGGAATGAATGTATTTGTATTTGAGAATGCATTGTATTTAACTAAAAAGAGAATATTAAAGGGCGAGGTGGAGCTTTGGGAGTGGGTGGGCTAAACTCCATCTCTTTTGTTTACAAAGAGATCTCATGCTATTTCAAGTAGTGAAAAGTACTAGATTTTCATCTTGAGTGGGGAGGACTGTGGTAGGGTCGGTGACCCGAACTTGGATATGCTCTCATGGATGCAGAGCATATGTAATTACCTGCCTGTGTTTTGAGGTAATCTGAGAACATTGTGGGCTAAAATATTTAAAAATCTGTTGCAACAGTCCTGCTCTTCTAATCTCTTCCTTTTACTATGCTCCTTCTCTGTCATTCCCCTACTCAAGCTTGGCCAGCTTTGAGCAGTCTTTCTGTCCCTTTCCTTATTTCCAGCTAGTTTTCTCTAAATAATAAAGCCCCAATGTTTAGAATGTTCTGTGCTTGCAGTATAAGCTATTTGATTAATTTTCCTGCACGAATATGCTTTTCCAATGCGCACTGTGCGACAATGCGATCGTATGCGAACGGCGCCCTAAAAAGAGTTTGTTATGGCATTTCATTATCTGGTGAATTCTGAACAAATTAACAGCTTTGTGCTAGTTTTAGTATGAGAAGCTTAGAATTATGGTACATATCAGAATTACAACCAAGAATCATTTAAAAAGTAGTGTTTGTTTGCTTAAATAAAAATGTTAAACTAGTACTTTTAAAAGAGAAAAGGCAAAGCATGCCACTGTTAAAAGGAGAAGATAAAACTGTTTAACTTAAAAGGACTAAAGTCTCCTAATGTGATGCAGAAATGCCTTAGACTTACAACTCTCTTGTAAAGTGCTTCAGCTCCTCTCAGTCCAATCTCCTTATACTACTGAGTGGCCCTGGTTGTCTCACTTTTATGATGCAAGTTGGGGGAGGAGCTAACTAAGTCATGTGCTCCTCCACTGGCATAAAAGGAGGTGAATGTGGAGTGTTGAGTCAGTGTGTGGTAGGAAGGCAAACCTACCAGATGCCTAGCCAGAGTCTAGGTGCCTTTTTGGCAGGAATTTTCTTTTTTGTTAAATACATGATTTCCTGTGCCTTATGTTTTTTTTTAAAGTTATGTACAAGTTCTGCTTTAAGTCCATTTTATTTTTTTTCTGCTTCTAATAAATTTTGAAATATCGGATCCTGACTGCTCTCTGGACTTTATTGGACACCCCCACGTGCACACTGACATATTCCTGCACCCCTGTTCTCGCCATACTTACATAGTTCTGTGCCTCATTCTTTCCATGCTTACATATTCCTGTATTCCAGTTCTCTCCATGCTTACATATTCCTGCACCCATTCTCTCCATACTTACATATTCCTGCACCCCTGTTCTCTTCATACTGACATATTCCTGCACCCCTGTTCTCTCCATACGGACATATTCCTGCACCCCTGTTCTCTCCATACGGACATATTCCTGCACCTCTGTTCTCTCCATACTTACATATTCCTGCACCTCTGTTCTCTCCACACGGACATATTCCTGCACCTCTGTTCTCTCCATACTTACATATTCATGTACCCCATTCTCTCCATGCTTAGATATTCCTGTATTCCGATTCTCTCCTTCATTACATATTCCTGCACCCCTGTTCTCTTCATACGTAGACATTCCTGCACCCCTATTCTCTCCACACTTATGTAATCCAGTACACCCCTGTTCTCTCCATACTTTCACTGTTACCTCCATACTAACATATTCAGTTATAAGACTGTTGGTTAACTAGGATCTGCAGCTTATCGAACAGGTAGGGAAATGGACAGACTGGGTGGGCCAATCGATCCTTATCTGCTGTCAAAGTCTGTTTCTAAATTCCTGCACTCCCTGTTTAATCCATACTTACATATTCCTATACCCCTATTCTTTCTATACTTCTATATCCCTGCACCCCATGCTCTCTCCACACTTACATGAACACACACCTGAGCCCCCTGACTGGGCATGCTCCCCCTGTGGTGCAGCTTTCTCTTATACTGCCATCTGCCTCATCCTCTGCTAGCTGCAAGGAATCTCAGACCTGAGCCCCCTGATTGGGTGCACTCCTCCTGCAGTGTGGCTTTTATTATCACTGCCACCTGTCTCACCCGCCACTAACTGCAAGGAATCTCAGACCTGAGCCCCCTGATCGGGTGTGCTCCCCCAGCAGTGCAACTTTCCCTATCGCCACCCACATTACCCTCTGCTAGCTGTAAGGAATCTCAGATCTGAGCCCCCCTGACTGAGCATGCTCCCTCTACAGTGTGTCTTTCAACATTACCACCACTGGCCTTACCCTCTGCTAGCTGTGTGGAATATCTGACGTGGGCTTCTGACCGGGAAGGCTCCCCCGTGGTGCAGCTTTCACTATGACCATCGCCTGCCTCACCCTCTGCTAGCTGCAAGAAATCTCAGATCTGAGCCTCCCTGACTGGGCGTGCTCCCTCTACGGTGTGTCTTTCAACATTGTCACCATGGCCTCACCCTCTGCTAGCTGTGTGGAATATCTGACCTGGGCTCCTGACCGGGAATGCTCCCCCTGTGGTGCAGCTTTCACTACCACCATCGCCTGCCTCACCCTCTGCTAGCTGCAAGAAATCTCAGATCTGAGCCTCCCTGACTGGGCGTGCTCCTTCTACAGTGTGTCTTTCAACATTGTCACCATGGCCTCACCCTCTGCTAGCTGTGTGGAATATCTGACCTGGGCTCCTGGCCAGGAATGCTCCCCCTGTGGTGCAGCTTTCACTACCACCATCGCCTGCCTCACCCTCTGCTAGCTGCAAGGAATCTCAGATCTGAGCATCCCTGACTGGGCGTGCTCCCTCTACAGTGTGTCTTTCAATATTGCCACCACTGGCCTCACCCTCTGCGAGCTGTGTGGAATATCTGACCTGAGCTCCTGACCATACCTGTCAACTGTTCCTGATTTTCAGGGATGTCCCTGATTTTGTCTCAAATTTTACTCTATCTCTCCTAAAAATTGTGTTTCCCTGACCAAACAGTGGGGGTTATAAGCAGAAAATAATGTCAAACATTAAAGTTAGACTTGTTCTTCCTTAGAAAATGCATTTTACATTAAGTCCCTTATTCTACCAGCTTTTTGAGTGGATATCACCAGTTCTGAAGATGTGTCCCTGATTTTGGTCCTTTGTCCCTCATTTTTTCGAGTCTTGTCCCTGATTAAAGAGGCAGGAGGTTGAGAGGTATGCTCCTGACTGGGAACGCTCCACCTGCGGTGCAGCTTTCACTACCACCATCACCTGCCTCACCCTCTGCTAGCTGCAAGGAATCTCAGACCTGAGTCCCCTGATCGGGAATGCTCCCTCTGCGGTGCAGCTTTCACTACCACCATCGCCTGCCTCACCCTCTGCTAGCTGCAAGGAACCTCAGACCTGAGCCCTGTTGACCAGGCATGCTAACCCTGCGGTGTGGCTTTCACTACCACTGCCGCCCACCTCACTCTCTGCTAGCTGCAAGGAACCTCAGACCTGAGCCCTGCTGACTGGGCACGCTACCCCTGTGGTGTGGCTTTCACTACCACTGTCACCCACCTCACTGTCTGCTAGCTGGCAGGAATCTCATGTACAGTCCCTCCTAGGAGAGCTGGAGGCTTTCCATTTTTGGTGCTCACTAGCTACTGCTTGACGAATGTCTGCTTTTGTAGTAAATTCCTCCTGACTGACTCCTAGAGCATTCCTAAAGAACTTTGCTGTTAGCTATAGTTCCAGCCTGGTTTGAAGCTTTTCAGCTGTCTTTTACACTCCAAATTTTACTGCTGTATTTAACCTTCTGCATCTACTAAAGAAATGTACCTTAACTGTATTGAACTGTGAACATTAGTGCAGCTGCAAAGCCTCTGTTTTTTTTCTGTGTATTTTTTTACTTTATACATTGATGCACTCTGCAGTTGTGATTTACTGTAGTGTTCCTGCATTTTAGCTGTTTCCTGACTTGATATAATTTAATTTGCTCTTCCCTTCCCTCCCTCTCATCTGCTGCTTCCCTTCTCTAAACCACCCTCGGAGCTAGATGATGACCTGCCCTGCTCCAAGTTTCTTTGTCTCTCCACCTGTTGTGCTAACCCTGCTCCCCAATTAAGCTAATCTTTCCCTTAATGCCTCATGCCCCTTGCTGCTTTACTGTTTGTGTCTCTGACTACTCTCTGCCCCCCCAATGTTTACCTTAGCTAATTTAACATTCTGCTCTTTCTCTCTCCCACAGACCTAAGCCCCCTGACCAGGTGTGTTCCCCCTGTGGTGCAGCTTTCACCACCATCGCCACCGCCCACCTCACCCTCCGCTAGCTGCAAGGATTCTCAGGTGCAGTCCCCTCCTGTGAGTGCCGGAGGCTTTAAATGTTTTGGCTCTCACTAGCTACTGCATGGTGATTGGCCACTTTTGTGGTGAACTCATCCTGCTTGGCTCCTAGAGCATGCCTAAAGGACTTTGCTGTTAGCTATATTCCCAGCCTGGTTTGAAGCTTTGTGGCTGTCTTTTCTACTCCAAATTTTACTGCTGTATTTAAACTGTTTGTATTCTGAACAACCTATAAAGAAATATACTTCAACTGTATTAAACTGTGAATATTAGTGCAGCTGCAAAGCCTCTGATTTTTTCTGTACTTTTTTACTTTATACATTGATGCACTCTGCAGCTGTGATTTACTGTTGTGTGCCTGTATTTTAACTGTTACTTGCCTAGAAATAATTTAATTTGCTCTTCCCTCCCTCTCATCTGCTGCTTCCCCTTCTCTAATCTACCTTTGGAGCTCAGCGCTAACCCACCCTGTCCCCAGCTTTGACTCTCCACCTGTTGTGCTAACCCTGCCCCCCCCGAATAAACTGGTCCTTCCCATGACACCTCATGCCCCCTGCCGCTTTACTGTTTGTGTCTCTGACTAGTCCCCACCCCACAATTTTTATCCTAGCTAATTTAACCCTCTGCTCTTTCTCTCTCCCACAGACCTGACTCTCCTGGCCAGGAGCACTCCCCATGTGGTGTGGCTTTCATTACCTCCACCCCCGGTTTACCTTCTGCTAGCTGCAAGGAATCTCAGGTACAGTCTCTTCCTAGAAGCGCTGGAGGCTTTAAATGTTTTGGCGCTTACTGACTACTTCCTGTTGATTTGCCATTTTCAGGGTGAACTCCTCTGGACTGGGTCCTAGAGCATGCCTAAAGAACTTTGCTGTTAGCTATATTCCCAGCCTGGCTTTAAGCTTTGCTGCAATTTTTTCTTACTCCAAATTTTCTCCTGCCCCCATCACTCTTTAAATCCCTTAGCTGCACTTTGGGCTCCGCAACAGTCCAACTTGTCAATCGAAACTCAGCAGCATCCTCCATCAAAGTCAGATTACAATTCCTCTGCCTGCACCACCTCATATAGTGGCTGCTGCCAATGAAGTTAGTAGCTCTGTCAGTTAATTAATACTAGTGGCTATACTCACCTTACTGTACAGCTGCTTCTTCCTGGTTTCATTTTAACACTTCACCTCATCACTGCTAAACTCCTAATATGTCTTTAGCCTCACTGCTATATTCACTGCTTGTTATGTCTCTATCCTCTCATAGATTGATCTATGTTCTCCTCCTTGCACTCTGCCTCCCCCTCTTCACTCTCACTCCAGTTCCCTCGTCCAAACTGCCTCCCCCAATCAGCTTCATTACGCTTCATCCCAGAGTACAACCTTGCTGGGACACCCTCTCCCACCCTCGTTACACGGATGCACTACCCCTTCTGTCCTAATGAATCTCTCTTACCCATAACAACCTAGTACACCCTGATTCACTTATTAAATTTCAACCTCACCCCTGTGGCAGGGTAGAATAGGACCCTGTCCTATTTGTTATGGAGAAAGTGTTTAAATGCAAGGATCTAGTCTTTTCTTTTCTGCCTCTTCTCTGTACAGTTGCACAACCAAATTTTCTTGTGAGACTTCAGACTTGATCAACCCAAACAGTCTTGCAATTCTTTGCCTCGCTTTGTCTCAGTTTTCTCTTGCTGTCCGATTTGTTTCCCTTGCATATCTATATCAGCTAATATAAAATTATGTCCAAATCAATGTATGGAAATGTAACTGATATTGGGATCCCTTGTGTTTGGAAAATAGATAGCACTACTGTTGAAATGTATATAATTGTATTTTGACATAACTGAGAATAGGCACTAAGGACTAGAGGTTACTGGAGTTCACATTTTAGGCCGTTATGCAAAAGAGGCCTCAAGCACATTGTGTTCATCCTGTCTGAAATATACAAGGACAGGATGTCTGTTTAGAGCGGGGGTTTAAATGACTTCTAAGAGAGCTGAGATGGAATTTCAAGAGATTTGGGAAAAAAAGGGACATAGACAGACTGAAGAAAGATTTTATTTCTCTGTACATAATTATTCTGAACACACTTTTTTATCTGTTACTGCTACTATAAATAAAGTTTTGGTATATTATACAACTGCTCCTGGTTTCTCTAATGCTTCCTGACCTGTGTCTTGACAACACCCTTCCCCCATTACGTCTAACTAGAGCTGCACCCTGGTATAAGAGTTTGAAAATTCACTTTTTGATCATCACACTCCTACTCTCATCTTCTGGTGACATCAACCCAGGGCCATGCCCTCTAGGCACCCTGAAAACAGCCTCTGTAACTGCTGGCCCATCCCTTAACAACCCCCTTGCCATTCTCTGTGGTTTAAATTTTACACCTAAATATATGCAGTCTACTCCCAAAGTTAGACCTACTCCAGCCACTAGCTGCTTCCCTTGTCCCAGATGATAGCATCCTTACTGAAACTTGGCTTAAGAATAATACAGCGGACACCTCTCCCTTCATTCCCAGTTACAATATTTCCTGGTAAGATCAAACTGGTAGGGGGTGGAGGTGAGGCAGTTTACGTCTCTTCAACCATTCAGTTTAGCTCCACCTTTCCACATCAGTCTCTAAAGCCTACGAGGCACTTATCCTAAAACTATCTCTCCCATTCTCCATACCCATATATATATATATATATATATATATATATATATATATATATTTTTTTTATTTATTTCAATCTAGGATTACAATACCTTTGAGCCGAGGCCCTTTTACAAAGGTTCCACATCAGCGTGTGCAACAGTCATCATTTTAGTTACAAACATAACGTCACTGACTTACAGACATGTAATAACCAGTACAAGACTTGAGCTATGAGCAAGACAAGGGAGGAGGGAGGTAGATGGGAGAAGTGAGGGTAGGAGATTGAGGGTAGGAGGTGCAGGGGTAGGGGGGTGTGGGAGGTGGGTGGGGGCAGGGGCAGGAGTGGAGATCTGGGGGAGGTGGCGGGTGGGAGACAGTGCAGCCAAGTGGCCTTGTAGGAATATGCCAGGTAAGGTGCTGGGGTGCAAAGACTGATTATAAGTGCTGGGTGCTGGGGCATGTAGCTGGAGCAGTGGAAATGTTAAGATGGGCAATCGCGGGATACAAGCAGTGAGAGGTGCAGTTTGGACTTGAAAAGGCCAAGTGTTGGGCGTCACTATGTCACTACCAAGAGAGTTGAGCCAGTTGGATGCTCAATAGGCAAATGATCTTTGTCCTTGGGTCGAGCGACATCATGGGATATGTAGTAGAAGGGAATTGGATCTCCTTGTAGTGACATTCTTATGCCTAGGCTTAAGGAGGGCACAGACACCAGGTTGGGCAAGTCTCATTATGATTTTCTTGGCCGTGATGCAGGTTTGGTATTTTATGCGTTTGTCCAGTTGAAGCCATCCAGATTGGGAATAAAGATCACATGTGTGGGTATGGTGATGTGAGCCAGTGATGAGACGACAGGCCTTATTCAGGGAGGTCACGATACGTTTGAGAGCAGTGGTAGTTGCAGACCCATATAGGATAAGACCATAGTCTATGATGCTGACAAAGGAGCTTTGGACTGCCACTGACAGTGCTTCTGAGGTTAGATGTTTCCTGTGCCGGAATAATATGCCTAACCTCACATTGTATGTATGTATGTATGTATGTATGTATGTATATATATTGCTAGCGCCTATTGTTTCCTGGTTCTCCACTCCTGTATTATCACTGATATCATCAGTACCAGTCTTCCACATCCCTTTAGGTGAAATATATATAATGGGTGATTTCAACCAAAACTGATTATCCCCATCTCTTAATACAGCATGGAAGGATATCATTGCTCATAATTTAGTACAAATCCATTCTTGAGCCAACCTGAACGAACCAACAAACCGGTAACCATTCCCTAATCGACTAGACCCTCACATCCCATCTCAATAGAGTTATTAAATCTAGCTTACTACTAGATGCCCTCAGTGACCACCACATGACCATTATCTTATGCAGAATCCACAGGATTAAGGTCCCTCACAAAATCCTACAAATCTGATCATATAAATCACCAAAGTAAGTTGCACAGAGGGCGACTGGTGCTGCTGACTATAAATGAACGACAGTGAAAAAGGTCAGTACCCGGTCAGGTCGTTTTTAAAGTGCTTTATTTTAACAAAGTGCAACATGTTCTGGCTCACAGAAATAGTGTCAAAAAGCAGGCAGGCTGCATAAAACAATCTTGCGTTTCACTCGGCTGACCACCAAGCTTCATCAGAGATGCGTGGCAATAACACCAACACCTTTAAATAGTGTGCAATACGTGTGTATGTGCTATGACTGAAGTGCTTCTACTTTTTATTTATTTAAAAGTTTTACCAGGAAGACATGCTGAGCAGAGTGCTGCTCGATTCCAGATGTGTCCAGGGAACAAAGGGTAAAGGAGAGTACAAGCATAATAATACAGAGTGCTGCTCGATTCCAGATGTGTCCTGTGGACAAAGGGTAAAGGAGAGTACAAGTGTAATAATACAGAGTGCTGCTCGATTCCAGATGTGTCCCGGGGGTAAAGGAGAATACAAGTGTAATAATACAGAATGCTGCTCGATTCCAGATGTGTCCTGGGGGTAAAGGAGAGTACAAGTATAATAATACAGAGTGCTGCTCGATTCCAGATGTGTCCTGGGAACAAAGGGTAAAGGAGAGTACAAGTATAATAATACAGAGTGCTGCTCGATTCCGGATGTGTCCTGGTGACAACAGATAAAGTATAAGTATAATAATACAGAGTGCTGCTCGATTCCAGATGTGTCCTAGGGACAAAGGGTAAAAGAGAGTACAAGTATAATACAGAGTGCTGCTCGATTCCAGATGTGTCCTGGGGACAAAGGGTAAAGGAGAGAACAAGTATAATAATACAGAGTGCTGCTCAATTCCAGATGTGTCCTGGGGACAAAGGGTAAAGGAGAGAACAGGTATAATAATACAGAGTGCTGCTCGATTCCAGATGTGTCCTGGGGGCAAAGGGTAAAGGAGAGTACAAGCATAATACAGAGTGCTGCTCGATTTCAGATGTGTCCTGGAACAAAGGGTAAAGGAGAGAACACGTATAATAATACAGAGTGCTGCTCAATTCCAGATGTGTCCTGGGAACAAAGGGTAAAGGAGAGTACAAGTATAATAATACAAAGTGCTGCTCGATTCCAGATGTGTCCTGTGGACAAAGGGTGAAGGAGAGTACAAGTATAATAATACAGAGTGTTGCTCGATTCCAGATGTGTCCAGGGGACAAAGGGTAAAGGAGAGTACAAGTATAATAATACAGAGTGCTGCACGATTCCAGATGTGTCCTGGGGGCAAAGGGTAAAGGAGAGTACAAGTATAATAATACAGAGTGCTGCTCGATTCCAGATGTGTCCTGGGGACAAAGGGTAAAGGAGAGTACAAGTATAATAATACAGAGTGCTGCTCGATTCCAGATGTGTCCTGGGAACAAAGGGTAAAGGAGAGTACAAGTATAATAATACAGAGTGCTGCTCGATTCCAGATGTGTCCTGGGTCAAAGGGTAAAGGAGAGTACAAGTATAATAATACAGAGTGCTGCTCGATTCCAGATGTGTCCCGGGGACAAAGGGTAAAGGAGAGTACAAGTATAATAATACAGAGTGCTGCTCGATTCCAGATGTGTCCCGGGAACAAAGGGTAAAGGAGAGTACAAGTATAATAATACAGAGTGCTGCTCGATTCCAGATGTGTCCTGGGGACAAAGGGTAAAGGAGAGTACAAGTATAATACAAAGTATAATACAAAGTGCAAAAACATATAGGCAAATGAACAAACAAAATCAGTGCAAGTACAGAACATTTGGCCCCTACACAGGGCTAGTACAGTTCAATTCAGTTCCAGCATCACTTAACATTCAACAACTGGTGGGGAGAGGGAGCACAGCCAGCAGTAGGGACTGGCTTAGGTACAAGAGCAGACAGAAGGGAAATGGGCTTTGAGCAATGTGGTAAGGTGCTGTAAGGAGATGGCATGTCTAAAGTCCTCGGGAAGGGAGTTCCACAGTATTGGCACATGATAATTAAAGGCTGCTTGGTCTGTGGCAGAGGTCATGAGTGGAACAGACAAATGTCCGGAGTCATGATGCCTGAGTGAGTATGCTGGGGTGGTAGGGGTGTCCAATTTAGCAGCCAGGTAGGGGGGCAGTGACTGATCCCAGAACTTGGAGGTAATCTTTGACCAATGTGATTGTCTTGGTCTTGGAGGCATGGTAGGCCAAGTGACCGGTAGAAGTCGCAGTCATGAGTGATTGGTGGCGGGTGGACATTCAAGGGCAAAATGACATAAAGAGTGGAACAGAGGATCCAGCCTGGCTAGGGTGGACTTAGAAGTGGCACTGTAGACTATATCACTGTAGTCAAAGATGGGTGGGATCATTTACTGAAGAACTGCCTGGAGAGCTGGCAGTGTGAAACATTCACGGTTATGATATAAAACACCCAGTCTGAGGTGCAACATTTTGTGAATGGCATCAATATGAGCAGAAAAGTCAAGGTGCTGGCCAAGCCACACCCCAAGATATCTAAAGGAGATGCAAACCTCCAGAGGGTTCCCGTCCAGGGTGTAAAAAGTGGGCATGGAGGGGAGCCTAGAGAGAGACTGCCTGGTGCCACAGGTCAAGGAGACTGTCTTTTTGGCATTGAGAAACAATTGGTTTGAGCAGAACCAGAGCGGAAGATCCTTGAAGTCCTGCTGGAGTCTAGACTCCACCTCAATGGTTGTAGGGTCTGATGTATACAGAACGGTGTCATCTACCTACATGTGAATGGATGTATATGGGCAGGCAGAGGGTAGGTCATTTAGGAAGATGGAGAACAACAGCAGCAGGCCAAGGACTGAGCCTTGGGGGTACACCAGTGGAGAATTGGAGGGGGGCAGAGGTGGTATTACCAATCCTGACAGATTATGACCTACCTACAAGAAAGGAGCAGAACCAACTGGAGGCCTCACTGGAGAGCCTAGCTTGAGTGAACTTGGTCAGGAGGAGCGGATGGGAGACAGTATTGAACGCCTTTGCCAAATTTATAAAAATTGCAGAAGTGTTGAGACCCAAGTCCATGCCAGTAAGGACTGGGTTTGCAAACCTCAGGAGAGAAGGTGTGGTGGAGTGTAACTTCCTAAAACCAGACTGGTAGGGTGAGTAAAATGAGTAGGTGTCAAGGAAGGTGGTGACCTGAGAGAGAACAATGCGCTCCTGAAGTTTAGCAAGAATTGGGAGGAGGGAATTCGGGCAATAGTTGCCGGTGGAGGAGGGGTCACCACTTTTGGGAAGAGGGATGACAGTGGAGTGCTTCCAGTCCAATGGGATTGAAGGAAGTGTGAAGGAGAGGTGTTGACAGGTGGAGCATTTTAGCATCAAGTATGAAGGGGCATTTTCCCTTGGTAGGATTTAAGGCGAGCAGGGCTTTGAGTAATTCCAGTAGGGTAACTTGTCTAAAAGACAAAGTGGCATTTGCAGTAGGGGCTTGGGCAGGGGAAGGGGGGTAGGGGTTGCCAGTGGAGGTGGAAGGGTGGCTAGCAGAGTTGAGGTGCAATTAGGCAATTAGAAAAGAAGAAGTTGAATTCTGTGGCTACTGCAAGTGGTTCCCTGACTGAACAGCCACCAGCGCTAATGGTTGGGATGGGAGGTTGGGGGGGGGAGAGACCTCATCACTTTCCAGAATTTGGCAAGGTGGTTTATATTAGTATGGAAAGGGATACTGAAGCAATTTGCTTTAACATGGCATATTTGTTTCGTGCATGCATTACTTACTTAGTCGTAGTTTTGGTACTGCGTGGCAGCGTGGGGGAACCTGTGATTTTGAAAGATTACTTGCAATTTAAACAACATCGATTGGTTTCCTATACCAGCGGCTGGCTATGCTCTCTGTAGAGAATGATTAGCATTAATAGTTACCAAGTTAACAAACAACAGATTAATTTTATCTTGTTATTTCATAACAGGGTCCCAATACAATAAGGTGAGGGTTAAACCACTTTCCACTTATCCTATTAATTTCATTGCTCCTTTAGCTTTTATATTTAGGTCAAATGTAAATTATTTATTCTTCAGATTCAAACCAGAATGGGGAGCGGAGGGTGTAATTGCCACTCCTTACAGCCAGCTGCTATGAAGCATGTAGTATTGGGCCAACACAGCATCTCAGTATTTGTTCAGTTTTATTATTAGAGTTAATATTCACAACTATATGTAGTACATTAATGAAAATAAATGTATACGTACATCATTTACCTACATATAATTGTAAATATCAACTATAATGATAAAATATTACATGTTTCATAGAAGCTGGCTGTAAGGAGTGGGAATTACACCCCCCCCCATTCTCTCTTGAATCTGAAGAATAAATAATTAACATTTGACCTAAATATAAAAGCTAAAGGAGCAATGAAATTAATAGGATAAGTGGAAAACGATTTAACCCTCACCTTATTGTATTGGGACCCTGTTATGATATAACAAGATAAAATTAATTTGCTGTTTATTAACGTGGTAACCATTAACACTAATCATTCTCTACAGAGAGTATAGGCAACCGCTGCTATGGGAACCACATTGATATTGAAATTGTAAGTGGAAGCACTTCAGTCATAACACATACACACGTGTATTTTACACTATTTAAAGGTGTTGGTGTTATTGCCACACATCTCTGATGAAGCTTGGTGGTCAGCCGAGTGAAACGCAAGATTGTTTTATGCAGCCTGCCTGCTTTTTGACACCATTTCAGTGAGACAGAACATTCTACAGTGTTGCACTTTGTTAAAATAAAGTACTTTAAATATGACCTGACTGGGAGCTGATGTAAATTTGATCATATAAAGCCCTGAACCTCATCCCCCTCTGAATGAGTTGACCCACCCAAACTGGGAACCAATAGCTTTGTCAAAATCCACAGATGCTGCTACAGCATATTTTCATGGGAAATGTCTAGAGATTTGGAACAAATGTGCCCCTCTGTGGCACCCCATCTAGAGATTTGGAACAAACATGCCCCTCTGTGGCGCACCAGGGTCAGGGGCGATCACCACGCATGTATCACCACAGAACTTTTGGCATGCCAAAGAGCCCAGGATCAAGCTTGGAAAACCCATAAAGCATCTAAACTCCCTAACGACCACAACATGTAGAAACATAGACACATAGAAGTTCATGGCAGGAGGAGACCGCTAGGTCCATTTATTCTGCCCATTTGTTTTAGACCTATTTTGACACACTAGTTGCCCTTTGTAGTCAGGGCTCCTTGTGTCTATCCCATACATTCTTGAATCCCCCCATGGTGCTGACCCCACAGCTTCTTGGGGCAGGCTGTTCCAAGCGTTCTTCACTCTTTCTGTGAAGAAAAACTTCCTGGTGTTTGTAGAGAACCTACCTCCTTACAGCCTGAGGTCATGTCCCCTGGTCCTGAAGTTCTTCTTGAAGTAAAAAAGTTCCTGTGCCTGTACATTGTTAATGCAGTTTGGGTACTTGAATGTTTCAATCATGTCCCCTCTCTCTTCTCTGCTCCAGGGAGTACATATTCAGTTCCAGAAATCTTTCCTCTTAGGACATGTACTTCAGACCCTGAATCATATTTGTCACAGTTGTCTGTACTGCTTCCACCCAGTCAATGTCCTTCCTGAGTTGAGCCCTCCCGAATTGGACTCTGTATGCCAGGTGAGGCCTGACCAGTGATCTATACAGTGGTAGTATCACCTCTCTCCTCCTGCTCAAAATTCCTCTCCCAGTGCAGCCCAGGAATCTGTTCACCTTCAATGTTGCCTTCTCACACCGGTTACTAACCTTCAAAGCATCTGAGATTATAATTCCTAGATCTTGTTCCTGGTTTGAGGCTGCCAGTCTTTCACCTCCTAGGTAATACTCCTTTTTTGGATTTTTCTTTCCTATGTGCATGACATTGACTTTTGGCTTTAAATCTCAGTGCCACTCTCAGACCATTCTTCTGGTTTCTTGAAGTCAGTCTCCATCTTGCTCACTCCTTCTGGGATGTCCACCCTGCTACTGTACATATCTTGGTGTCATCTGCAAACAGACCCACCTTCCCTTCCAGTCTGTCAGTGATGTCTGCTATGAAAATATTGAAGAGCACAGGCCCCAGCACTGAGCCATGGGGCACCCCGCTGGTCACCCTGCCTTCCAACAATTGCACTCCATTAACCTGGATTCTGCCTTGTAACCAGTTTTGTACCCATCTGACTACTTCTGGACCAACCCTTGTGTGGTCAAGCTTCTTTACTAGCCTTCTGTGTGGAACCAAGTCGAAAGCTTTACTAAAGTCTAGGTAGACCACATCTACTGCCTGACTGTTGTCCACTATTATTGTAGTGTAGTCAAAAAACTTGAGCAGATTTGTCTGGCATGACCTACCTGCTGTGAAACCATACTGTTTAGGGCTTTGTTGGCCACTAGTTTCGAGGAATGCTGTGATCCACTGTTTTAGTAATGTCTCCATTAGTTTCCTACTATAGACATGAGGCTCACCAGTCTGTAATTACTAACCTATTTGCAACTTCCTGATTTGTGAAGTGGAACCACTATTGTCTTTTTCCAATCTTCAGGTACCACACCACTCTTCAACGTTTTTGTGAATAGAAGTGCCAGAGGTGCTACTAATCTGCCCCCAGCTCCTTAAGTACTCTGGGGTGCATCTGGTCTGATTCCATGGCTTTGTCTACTTTCAGTTTATGTAGCACCTCCCATACTTCAACTTCTGTAAAGGGACTCATGTCTACACCTGATCCTGGGGTGTTGAGTTTTTTCAGGACTGGGCCATCCCCTGGACCCCCTTTGGTATATACCGAGCAGAAGTATTTGTTGAGTTCGGCTTTCTGTGGGTCACGTTTGGTGCATTTCCCTTCTTCAGTAGGAATCTTTACTCTCCCCTACTTTTGTTTTCCTACATTCCCTAAAGTATCTAAAAAAAATTTGTGTCCTCTCTTTGCCCCTTCTACTTTCTTTTCCTCTGTCTGAGCTTTTGCCTTTCTAATTTGTTTGTTTGAGTCTCTCATTTTTGATGTATAACTCCCAGTCTTTCTCAGTTTTGTTTTCCTGGTATATGCTATACACCTTCTTTTATTTCTTTGATTGTGGTAGCCACTTCTTTGGAAAACCATAAAGTTTCTTTTTGCTTTGGTGACCCATCTGGCACATTGATCTGTGGCAGTCTTTATTGCTACTTAGGTTTCCCCACATGACCTCAACCTCTGTTTCCATTAACTGGCTACTTACGTTGTTCCTCATTTTTTGGAAGTCAACCTTTCTGAAATCTAGCACCTCTATCTTTGAGTGGCCGGTGTCCTGTGTTATGTTTACCTTAAAGACTACCATGCGTTGGTTGCTGTTGCCCATATGACATCTCACTTCGATGTCCCTGATCCTTTCTGAGGACAAGATCAAGAATGGCATCTCCCCTTGTTGGGGTTCTAACAAGCTGGCACAGTCCTGTGCCTTGTAATAACAATAAGAAGTACATACTTCTTCTTGTACTTACATACTGCACGCTACTCAAGTGCACAAAAGTTACTCACTTAACTAAAGTGGATTACTTCTGTGCTACCTTCCAGTCTAACTTAAATAAACCATCCAAGTTCTGGAAAGTCATACACTCCCTCTTCACACACACACACACACACACACACACACACACACACACGTTCTCACTGCCTGTCCCACTTCTTATATTAAACAACACTTAAGTTTCTGATCATCTTAGTGTTGTCACTAAATTTAATTCCTATTTAACCTCCTGTGCCTCAGCCCTCCTATCCTCACTACCATCTTCCCTGTCTGCTGACTCCCCCTCCTCTTCCAGCCTACCCTTCCTGTAATGTCTTCTTCTCTAAAATGTCTCCCTCAGATACCTTGGATGCATTGTATGCTCTTAATCCTTCCAAGGGCAACTCACCGGATGGACTAACACCTAAACTGCTATATCTACCAGCTCCTGCTATCTCAGCTCCACTATCTGATCTTGTCAACCTTTACTTTGTAACTGCTACCATCTGCTTGGAAACATGCCATTGTTCTTCCCCTGCCTAAGTGCATTTGTTACGCACTTGCAAACTATCATCCCATTTCATTCCTTCCAACCCTTGCTGAGCTTCAAGGGGGGCAAGAGAGTAAAAATAGGAGTGGTGTGTAGACCCCCTGCCCTGGCGGAGGAGCAGGAGGAGAGTCTGGTGGCAGATGTTGGGAGACACTGCAGACTGGGCAGAGGAATGGTGGTGGTGTTGGGGGACTTAAACATGCCAGGAATTGACTGGGAGACTATGACATCTTCTGTGACCAGGGAACAGAGGTTGTTGGATGTCTTTCAAGACGCATTCCTAACTCAGCAGGTGGGGGAACCGACCAGGGAGGCACGGGTACTGGATGTGGTCCTAGCAGACAGTGACCAGATTAGGGGCCTGCAGGTAAGGGACCCGTTGGTGGGGAGTGAACATGCCACGGTCCAGTTCTGCCTGGACCTAGGAGGGCTAGAAAGCTGCACAATGACGGAGGTAACTGACTTCAGGGGAACAGATTTTAAGGAAATAGGAAGGATCCTTAAGGAGCATTTGGATGGGATTGGGTCAGACATAGATGCTGATAGTAGGTGGGAAATCATCAGGAGAGGGGTGCAAGATGCTACCAGCACCTGTGCAAGAGTAAGATGAAAATGCGGTAGGGCCCGGAAACCCTGCTGGTGGACCAGGGAAGTCCAGGAGGTGGTGCAGAGAAAGAAGGCAGCCTATAGGCAATTCAAGTGCTCAAGGAGTGAAAGGGATCGAGGTGAGTATGAGCTGACTGCTAGACGGGCCACTAGGGTGGTGAGGGCAGCTAAGGCAAGGAAGGAGCAGAACCTGGCCAGGGAAATCAGGAGAGGGAATAAGGGGTTCTTTAGATACATTGGGGAAAAATGAAGGATGAAGGGGCAGATTAGCAGGATTAAATCAGGGGAGAGATGGGCACAAGACCCGAGGGAGCAGGCTGAGGTACTAAATGAGTACTTCACCTCAGTTTCCACCAAGGAAGAATGGGGCTACCATCATACATGGGAGGAGACAGAGATACTGAGGAGGGGACCCTTACCAATCGGCGGGTGTGGGGAGAGGGGAGGCATCACTGGCAGGAGGGAGGGCTAAGCAGGAGAAGAGGTACTGGTGGAAATCACAGCAGAGAGAGTGAGGAAGCCCTCAGCTCCCTTAAGATGGAGAAAGCACCAGGACGGATAAATTAATCCCAGAGTGCTGAAGGAATGCGGATCTCCTGGCAGAAACCCCTAGGAGACTTTCACCCATCTCTCTGAGAACAGGGTAGGGTGCCCCAGGACTGGAAGGTGGCACATATAATTGCCTATCCACAAGAGGATCAAGGGAGGTGGCAGAAGAACTACAGGCCTGTCAGCCTGACATCGGTGAGTGGGCAAGGTGATGGAGGGCATTGTCAAGAAGAGGCTGGGGGACCTGGAAAATCAGGGGTGCCTGGGCGATGGACAAGCATGGATTACGTCTTGGGGAAATACGTGTCAGACAAACCTGGTGGAGTTCTATGACTGGGTGATGAGTGCTTTGGACATTGGTAGACCAGTGGGCGTCCTCTTTCTAGACTTCAGCAAGGCATTTGACTCTGTTCCTCACATGGGCCTGTTGGATAAGCTGGGAGGAATGGGGGTGGGGAACCAGATGATCAGTTGGATAGGAAATTGGCTCCATGACCGGACCCAGAGGGTCATAGTTGGTGGGATAGTCTCATCCCCAAAGCGGGTCATTTGTGGGGTCCCACAGGGATCAGTCCTTGGTCCCCTCCTGTTCAACGCCTACGTCTCTGACATAAGGACAGGAATCAGGAGTGAGATGAGTCTCTTTGCAGATGATTCAAAACTGGGGGCGGTGGTGGATGGGGAGGAGGGGAGGGTGGCCCTACAGGAGAACCTGAAGGCTCTGGAAAGATGGTCTAGAAAGTGGAAGCTGATGTTCAATGCAGGGAAATGCAAGGTACTCCACCTGGGGGCCAGAAACCCGGGCCAAGTGTACACCCTGGAGGGGGGGAAATGCTGCAAGTCTCGATGGCTGAGAGGGACCTGGGGGTGGTGGTGGATATCAAAATGAACAACTCAGAGACGTGTAGGAGGCAGCAGCCAAGGCCAACAGGATGCTGGGATGCATGCCTAGAGGATCACCTCCAGAAAGAAGGAAGTGATGCTCCCTCTGTTTAACTGCTTGGTGAGGCCCACCTTGAGTACTACATGCAGTTTTGGAGGTCACACTTAAGAGGACATTAAACTCCTGGAGAGGTCCAGAGGAGGAGCAACCAAAATGATTTGAGGCTTGGGGACAGGACCTATGAGAGAGGCTCAAAGAGCTAAATATGCACATTGGAAGAGAGAAGGGACCCGGGGGACATGATAGAAGTCTTTAAGTAAATGAAGAGGTACATAGGGAGGAACAGTCAGGGTGCTTGAAAAGGAAGGAGGAGGGGGCCACTAGAGGGCATGGGTGGAAGCTGGAGAAGATTCAGGGAGAAAGGAGGAGGTGCTACTTCACTGAGAGGGTGGTGGAGCCATGGAATGCACTGCCTAGGGGGCTGGTGGAGGCAGAGAGCGGTGGCGGGGGTTCAAGAGGGGCTGGGACAGGTACAGGGGAAGGGTTCTGAAAGCAAAATCCAATGCAGCAAGAATATCCGGAACTGGGAAGGGAGAAGCCAGAGAAGGCGAGGGGGGCAGCAAGGTCAGCACCCAGGGTGGGGGCTGACCAGTCGAGCAGACTCGAAAGACCGTTAGGCCTATTCTGCTGGCATTTTAGTATGTTAGTAACATCTGGTTCTTTCACAGCTCTACTTATATCTCTCTGACTCTAACCTCTTCACTCCATTCCAATCTGGGTTTTGGAAGAACCATTCCACTACCAACTCCCTGATTAGGCTCACTGACTCCATCACCTCAGGGATGGACTGTGGCATATCACTTCTGTGATTTTTGTCGACCTTGCAAAGGCTTTCAACACCATAACCCACCCATCTACTAAACACCCTCTCATGAGGAAAGCTTATCCAACTCTGTCACCAACTGGTTCACAGCCTACCTAGTAGGCAAGACTCAGTCTGTCAGAATAGTAGCATAGTGGTTTTGCAAGCTCAGGAGGCAGTGCCTTTAAATTAGCTTACCACCCAAGAAATAGCTTTCCTATCCATCACTCCCCCATTAATACTAGCATCCTAAAGGGGTTCATGTTGCCCCTATCTTATTCTCCATAATTCTAAATTACCTCCCCTCAGCCTGCTCATCCACCTCTATCCACATGTATGCTGATGACATGGTCTTCTTCACCTTCACCCAGTCCCCTGATGAAGTAGCAACCAGACTCCAGCATGACTTTGATAAAGTTCAGCACTGGTTTTGTTCTCATCAGCTTTCCCTCTATGCCAAGAAGACAGTCCTCAATGACCTTTGGCACTAGGCAGAGGCTCTCTATGCTCCCCTTCCTGCCCTCCTTCCATACCATTGATGGCACAGTCCTTGAGGACACTTCATCCTTTAGGTACCTTGGGGTGTGGTCTGACCAGCACATCAACTTCTCTGGCTCTGTAGATGCCATCCTGGAAAAGCTGCTCCCCAAGCTTGGTGCATTATTCAGGAATGTAGCTGCCTCCTGCTAGTGACCCAACGTGAACTTGTCCATAAGACAGTCATACCTATCTTCAACTAATGTGATGTAGTCTATAGTGCTGCTCCTGAGTCCTCCTTATCCAGACTGGACACCATTTTTAACTCCTTCTATTATTTCCCTCTGGACTCAATTAATCAATCAATCGATCAATTTTTTATTCATATGGCACATTTCAACTGCAAAGGCACCTAACAAAACAATTAAAACAACTATAGCATAAAATCACATATTTTATAGATATTATAAAATGCAGATAAAACCGACAAACAGTGTTTGAGTCAATCCCCAAATGCTTGAGTCTATAAAAAAGTTTTGAGAGCCTGTTTAAATCCCTCCACAGTCATGCACTCCCATAGCTGTCAGGGTAGAGAATTCCAGAGGGTAGGGGATGCATGCATTAATTCACGGGCCCTGGAAGATTTTAAGCAAACCCTTGGACTCTCTAGCAACCCGTCAGCTGAGTGGCGTGATCGCCCAGGGCAGTAAGGAACTAGAAGCTCTTTCAGGTAGTCCGGACCCTGTCCATGTAGGGCTTTATAAGTCAGAAGTCTGACTTTGAAGGTGATTCACCACTGTATCGGCAGCCGATGCAGTTTGCGCAGCACCGGAGAAATATGACAGGACCGAGGGGTTCCTGTCAATAACCAGGACGCAGTGTTCTGCACCATCTTTAAGCAGCGAATATCCACCCTTGGTAGACCTAGGTATAGGGCATTGCAGTAATCCAGGCATGAGGACACAAAGGCATGGACCAGCGTGGGAAGGTCACCAGACGGAACAAGATGTTTATCTCGGGAGATATCCCTCGGATGGTAAAAAGTGGATTTGACGACAGCCGACACCTGTGAACATAGTGTCAGGCCTTCATTAAAGATTACACAGGTTTGCACTCATTCAGAGTAGGGAGTGATAATCCCAAGAAAAAGTCCTGAGGTAAACTCACCCAACCCCCTATTGGCGACCCAAGTCCACCACCAACACTCAGTTTTTCTGAGTTCAACCTCAACCAGCTCAATTCATCCACTCCTGGATTTCTACAGGCAGTTATTAAATACTGAGAGCTCTATCTTGGTCAGTTGCAAAAGAAAGGTAGAGCTGGGTACCATCAGCATAGCAGTGAAACCTCAGCCCATACCATCTCACAGTGTCTCCGAGGGGTAGCATGTACACTGCAAACAACTTTGGGGATAAAACCGATCCCTGAGGATCCCCACATGATAATGAAACTGGGTCAGAGGAATACATCCCCAACACCACCCTCTGAGTTCTTCCAGTGAGGAAAGATGTAAACCACCTGAGGACCATACCTGATGGGCCACAGATGAACCTCAGGCAACCAAGCAGAACCCCATGGTCAACAGTGTCAAATGCTGAAGCGAGATCTAGAAGAACCAAGATGGAATGGTTCTTCCGATCTCTTGTCATCAGGAGATCATTGAGCAGCCAAACCAGCACCGTCTCACTACTGTGCCTCTTTCGAAAACCAGACTGGAGAGGTTCATAGATATCATGGATGGTCCAATGGTTCTCCAGTTGTAGGACCACTACTTTCTCGATCACCTTCCTCATAAACAGGAGGATCAAGATTGGTCTGTAGTTCACATGGCAGTCTGGGTCCAAAGAAGCTTTCTTCAGGAGGGGTGTCACCACTGACTCCTTCAGGAAGCTAGGAAACTCGCCTGTTTCCAAGGAACACCAGACTATCCATGCTAGGACTGGACCAACGATGTCACTGCAACCCAAAATCAGGGTGGTTGGTCCTGGGTCCAAACTACAGCATGTACAGTGCATACCCTGGGCAATCTGTATTATATGCACAAACACCAGCCAGTTAAAGGCACTCCAGGAAAACTGAGGGGCAGTTACCAAACACCAATTCAAAGCAATGCCCACAGAGTGTGCCGGTTGGAGTTCCACCCTGATGTCAACCACCTTAGCCGCAAAGAACCGAGCAAGCTTGTCGCACTCAACTTGTGAAAATGTTTTTCAGACCTGTAGACAGGCTGAGTTGCACAGTCTGTCCACAGTTCAAAAAAGCTGAGTTGGTCGGTTATGAGCGGCCGCAATCTGCCCAGACCAGAACTCTGCCTTCTTACGGGTGATTGTGGATTGATAGGCTTGATAATGGTCCATCTAAGGCGGATCTCCACCAAGAATGCTCTAATCTTCGTCCTAGTCACTGCATCAAGGACCTATCAAACCAAGGGGACTGAGGGCGAACGGAGAGAGGATGAACTCAGAAAGGAGCAACGACATCCAAGGCCACATAAATGGCCTTATTGTAGGCCATCACTAGGGCTTCTGGGTCATTGTGTGCTGATGGAATGACCGATAGGTCAAGCACAGCCACCAGGCCTTTGGAGCTTACATCTCATAAAGGGTGGTACCTGTCCATCTCCACAGGGGTAGGCCTACGAAGGGGGGGCATAAAAACTGAACCTCACAGTGTAATGATCAGTCCATCTGACTGGTTCCACCCCTAGATCCAAGGCTTTGATCCCCAGGAGGAAAAGTAAGTCAAGAGAGTGACCGTGTGTATGGGTAGCAGTGGAAGCAATCTGTGTAAGGCCCAGAGATGTCATCAACTGGAGGAAGTGCTGACCAAAGTGTGAGAGTTCGTCATCGCCCAGGCATTAAAGTCACCCAGGATCATCAGCTTGGGTGACTCGAATGCCATATTGATCACGAAGTCCGCCATTTCCTGAAGGAACTGCCTCTCATCCCTGAGTGGACGGTAGATGAGGGTGATCCTACAACCTACACCTGCTACCACAGTACACTCAAATGACTGAGTCTCCTCAACTGGTACATTTGTGAGGCCCAGTTCAGTCTTGAAACAGACCGCAAACCCCCTTCCCCATGATCTAATTTTGAGCGGCAGATCACCGAGTACCTAGACGGAGTTGCAGACTCCAATATGATGCCAGAGTTCTCGTCCGGCCAGGTCTCGGTGACACAAGCCAGGTCAACTGTTCCCACAAAATCTGCAATAATTGCAGTCTTATTTTTAATGGACCTGGCATTGCACAACACCGCTCAAGTTGAATGAGCTTCCAGGGCCATCCCAGTCACATGCCCACCAAAACTGGTAGTGCCCTTGGGTATGGAGACCAAAACATAAAGAACCATGGTCTAGATTCCATTTCACCCCATGGCATCTTCTAGAGCTTACAACTCTGATGTGGTGGCCCTGCTCATTCACCCTCCACTGTTTGCACCCCACCGACTCCCCTCCCCACCCCCGGCAAGCAATACCCAGTGCTCTAAAGCGCTGGTAGGTTGCAAACTGCAATGGGGGGAGATAAAAGAGCAGAGGGTGTGAAGGGTGGAGGATGCATAGTGCATGACCATTGGGGCTCACCTCCATCACACTTCAATGACCCAAATAAGACTACACACTCTACTAGATAAAATAACAAAACAACCTTAATCACTAAAATAACTACATATACGCAAAACAAAAATCACTTTACAAATAAAACATTAATCCCTCAACTCTCACTTCAAGGGGGAAGGGGTTAAATAAAATCTATAACCAAATACATTTTCATAAACTAAGAACAGAATTATCCTACTAACAATGCAAACTTATACCCAACCCAAAAACTATATATAAAAATCAATAGAATAAACAAAAAATTTCTGGATCATCCAGTCCACGCCTGCAAATTTAAGTTAATAACAATCTGAGCATAAACAGTGGGAGAACATTTAAACTGTAACTGATAACTGGGGAGTTCGAAAATTCCAACCCCCAATGGCCCTCACACCACCAGAGGAGACCAGTTGATGAAAAGGTCTCAAAACTTTCCCCAACCCCCAAAATACTCTCATTACAAGGGGGGAATTAAAATGTGTCCCAACTGTTTACTACCAAGGCACACTCTCACTGTACCACTGGTAAAAAGGAAAAAAGGCACTCTCACTGCCTTAATCAGAAATGTAAATGAACAATAAAGAAGGGGTTGCAGGAAATAGGCTGTTGGTTAACTAGAATCTGCAGCTTATCCAGTAGGTAGGGAAATGGACAGACTGGTTGGGCCAAGTGGTCCTTATCTGCCGTCAAAGTCTATGTTTCTATGAGTCTGACTGTATTTGAGGGGGAAACAAAGTCCAGGATAGTCTGCTTTGATGGTAGACTGCTCTGGAGCTGGAGAAAGCACCGACAAATCCTGCTGGGTAGCCAAACTGCAGGTCCACAGCCACTGCTATGAGTCCCCTGTCCAGGTTCCCTTTCCAGCAGGCCCCAAGGAGAAACCCTAGGGGACACCAGTCTAATTTGCTGGCTACCCAGTGGAATATAACCAGGACCCCCGCTCAGCCACACATCACAGCTAGCCCACCCACAGGATCAGGGCATTAACTCCAAGCACCAAATCAAAAGTTGGTCTTCATATACCCACTACTCCTGGACTTAAATCAGACTGCCACTGTTCGGAATAAAATCTTCTGTGAATAATCCAATCCAACAGAATAATCCAGTAGTCTTCTCTTGAATAACCAAATTCCCCTCTCCGCTCTTCCAACTGTGAGTCACCATGTGTTCCCAAAATCTTCACTGGCAACCTCAGTCGCGCATGAAGTCACAAAACTGGCAACAAAACTCGACAGGGTATCCAGCAATATAACGCCACCACAGAGTTCATTGAAGTGAGGAGGCAGCAGCCAACAAACTGAAAAGCAGGGGTGGTAATGGGCCAAGACAGGACAGCCCCAGTGCACACTTCAAAGCAGTCTTCTGCAGACACCTTGATACTGCTCAAGCATTCGGTACACTCTAACTGCGGTACTTCACTCCAATTCCAACTTGAAGAGGCAAACCACTCAGTAAAAAGTTCAGGGCAACAATTAAACACCAGCCAGCCCAAAAGTAGACAGTATGCATGGGAGAACAGATGAACAAATAAAATTATTCCCCATAACGAAATAACAATAATAAATGCAAATAAACTTAAAAACACTAGGCTGTAAGAGCAGCTGACGACACTCCCAGCCCGGTGGCCATCTTTCATAGTATGGCTGGGAATAACCCCCCAACCCCAGTCATCACTGTAACCTTTACCACTCCCTGGCTTTTCCCCCTTATCAGAAAATCAACACCACTTCCACTGTGCAAAATGAAAGGCTAAATTTTCGGTTGATACACTTCCCCATCTTACTTCCTTACTATCCATCCTCCCACCTCCTGCACATTGTCTTAATTCTTTTGACTCCTGTTTATTTTAGTTTTATTTTAGTTTCTGTTGACTGGATAAGTGCACTAGACAAATACAGATGAATGCCAACTGACCTTGAACCAAATTAAGCTGTTAGTGGTATTTATAGTGAATGGGGGGAAATTTGGCCAGGACACCGAGGAAATTCCTCTGCTCTTCCTGATAGGGGGCGCTGTGACTGGTGCTGAGATGGCCAGTCTGCCTGGAGAGTAACGGAGGATGGGTGTGTCTGGGACTGGGGAGCAGGTCTCCTATCCGGTCATTTAACTATGTGAGGCCGACAAGGAACAGGAGAATTTGAATGAGGAGTTATTTATTCTGGCTGAAGAACAGATAACCAACCTGGATTTCAGAATGGAATCCTAGAAGATGGCAGCAACGGGGCAAAAGGTGGAGAAAATCCATGAGCTTATTGCTGCAGAAGAAAGGAGATTTCTAAGAAGAAAAACAGAACTCCAGAAGAAATTGCAGGAGCAGGGGATGAGTGGAGAGGTGGACTGCATGAATGAGAGGAATACACTAATGCACATGTGGACATTCGGATGGATGAGCAAGGAACAAATATGGGAGCTATGGAGGAAGAAGATATGGAAAAACCCCAGGATGGCTCTCTCCAATTACTGAGGTACCTTAGTTTGTGGGTGGTACAAAGTCAGATGGAAGCGGTGGCAAGAAAGTGAAAAGGAAGAAATTGTGCTGCAAGGCTGTTCTTCTATGTTAAATACTGATGAGTGGCTGCAGCAGATGGAAGATATTTCTGTTGGGAAGCAAATGGTAGCTACAAAAAAGAATTCAAAAGGAACCTTGATCCAGCTCAGCCAACCTCGGAAAAAATAATAGTATTTATTCAGGGAGCATCCTGGACCAATTCAATGCTAACAAACTCCTATCACAAAAATTGGTCAACAAAAGGCCCACTCACCAAAATGTCTCAAAAATATATTATTTATTGACACTAGTATATGCAGATATAGTTCATATAACACAAACATTTTGTAATATCCTTCTTCAGTGTGAAACTGCATCTAACAAGAACAATAATAGTATAATCACTTAAAATAAAAATAACAAATCTTTAAGCCCTTTTATTTATTCTATTCTTTCTATCTTTGCTCACCTATATATCAAAGACCATATATCCACACTCTGATATCCCCATATGATCTTGGATACTGTCTGTAAAATCAAAATGTACCAAAATCATTTGTTTATAGAGTAACTAAATAGTTCTTTATTAAAACACTTTTTCTAATAATACCCGATTTCTTGAAAAATGTGATTATGTCCTCTGGGGAGTTCTCTCACATAAACTGGAAATCATGTAGATGTAAACACTTGCATGCAGGTATTTTCCAAAAAATCTTCCTCGCACATGCTCTGTGACAGTGCGCTAGCTGGCTTGACAACTGATGTCAAATGTGCGAGATAACTATCTCCGTCTGACAGGTTTTGTTTTGCCAGATGGGAAGTGTGCTGTGGAGATCTGTGTTGTTGTGGCTGAGCAGCTTGAATCTGACAGTCTTGAGCTGTCTTGCGTGTCTAGTTTTCTATGGGAAACGGCTGTGTGAATGCCATAATACCTACTCAGGTATCACGGTATTTAATGCACATTTTTTTCCTATAGGAAAAAATGGAACTCAGTCACTATATACAGAATAAAGGGAAAAAGAGCAAAGGGAATGGTGGGGAAGTGGCTCAGGTGCCTTTACCACCAGCATGTACAAAACCAGCTGTAGTGTTGACAGGGCCTACAACAGCACCTGCAGACTGGGTGGCTAAGTCTTTAGAAGCAGCAGGATGGGTCAAGAATGCAGATGGCACTGGGTGGGATGCTAGCATCTCGAGACTTCTGATAAGACAGTGGGTCGTGTACACCAGAAAGGTGCTTTAGTCAGGCCAGTACTTCCCAAACCTCACAGATAATGCCTGGACAGGTGATTGTGGGTAATGAAACAGAAAATATGACTGAGACAGTTACAATGTTATCTGCCATCAGGGGGTTGGAAGGAGATGACAGACAGCAGGGGTTGGAGAATGACTCCCCCATCCCAACTCTTGAGGCTGCTGTGCAGATAATGGAAACTGTGCCTAACAGTCCTATAGTTTCTGCTCCCTGTGATAATGAAGCAGGGATTCCCACTGTAACTGCAAATGTGTGGCGTGCAAAAGCCAAAGGAAAACTGTTTCCAAATACTATTAGAAATGCCCCGGACCCTGCCACAAGGCGAAATGTGGTCAGGCTTAAATTCAGAGGAGATATAACTGATACACCAGATAGGCTGTTTGTGGGGCGCACCTTGTTGAAAAATGGTATGAAGATTTATGCATACGAGATCTATGCCCTGATTCATATACCTGGTGATACCATATATGATGTTACTTTTAAACATCTGTCTGGCCTAGAACGTTTCTGGAAACATAACAGTTGCTGAAAAATGGCCCCCTGTGGAGATCTTTTTTATCAATACCATTAACTAAGCCCATGTACAAAACAATAACAATCCTCTTTTGAAATGAAGGGGTTACTGCAGCAGACATTTCATACTGGTTGAAGCAGCATTGCATAGTGAATGGGTATCCTGAGCCCATCTTGGATGAAGAACATTTATGGACAGGGGGATGGAAATACAGAATCACTCCAAAACAAGAGAAAGGTGTGATACAGCTTCTCCCAAACTGTTTTTTTTTTTGGGAGAGATGGGGGTGATATTTTACCCTGGCCAACCTCAAGCATGCTACAAATGTGGGAAATTGGGGCACCTCAGCAATGTCTGTGAGAAACAGAAGTGTGGACTCTGTAGAGAGATTGGGCATTATGGAGCACAATGCAAGCAACCTCTCAAGTGTAATCTGTGTGAGGAACATGGCCATACATTTAGAAATTGTTCTTGGACATCTCACAATAGTAATAATCAGACAGTGAGGGTGGAACATGATTTCTATGTGGCTACAGCAAGAAAAAATGTGTGCATTCGAGTTAATTACTCAACTGAATGCCACAGATTTGACGTATGGGGACAGACTAGAGGAGTTCTGCCTGTTTTCATTGGAGGAGAGGAGAGACAGGGGGGACATAATTAAGGTCTTCAAGTACCTCAAAGGAATAAATAGGGTAAACGTGGAGGGGATCTTTAGACTAAAGCAGGGAGGTATCACCAGAGGACATGGTTTGAAGTTGGAAGGTGGAAGGGTGAGGAGGGGAAAGAGGAGGAGTTTTTTCACTGAGAGGGTGGTGGACCCTTGGAATGCACTGCCTGGTGAGCTGGTTCAGAGATCCACAGTAGAGGGCTTCAAGAGAGGGTGGGACAGACACAGAAAGTGGAGTACCATATGAAGGCCTGTCCCGGGGGGGTGGGGATGGATGATAGGGGTTTCTGGAACACAAGGGGGGGGCTCTGCACCCAACTAGGGATCTGAGGTTTGAGCAGACTCGAAAGACCGTAAGGCCTAATCTGCTGGCAAATAGTATGCTAGTATGTATGTTAGCGCCTTTGCCACCGAGAGATCTCTGTCTGAGGTCATCTGTACAGGAACTGCTGAGGTTGTGGTACAGCTGGAGCAAGTACGACCCACTCCCCAATGACCTCACAACAGAGATTACAAGACGCTGATAATAATTTGCAGGGCCAAGGCAAAGATCAGGTCCCTGCCATTGAGGAGCAAGAAGGAGCACTCCTGAATGATGTTCATCCAAGCCAAGAGATCCTGGCTGAAGAAGAGTGGATGGAGACTGTGATGCCACCACCAGGATCAGTGGCAGGGACTCCCTTTCAAAGGGTTACAATGTCAAACTCTGCCCACAAAAGTGTTCCTGGACTGGATGAAACTCCAGTACATAATACAGAGGCTGTATTAATGGAGGTAGAAGTGATAAACCAAAGCTGAAAAAGAGAAAGAATGGAAAACAGAATGTACTTAGTGTTTATCTTTACTTTTTCTGCTTATGTAAACTAATATTAACATCACAACAGTTAATGCTAATAGCACTAAAATGCTGAAATATCGCACACTGTAGTTACGTTTGTTAATGTGTATATGGGGGAGGGCAGCTAATCTTGTTACAGGATACTAGATTGTACAGAATTATGGAGACAGAGCAAGCTAAAAAGGACTGGCATTGGGGGGGTCCTCCTTGTGGTCAGTGGGGGAAGAACCCTGCTCTGGCGCAGGTACTTTGTTCTCTAACATGCATACACAAATTTTAAAGGTCTTGGATATATGCCCAGGTAGAGTTCTGATGGTAGATGTGATTATTTATGGCTAAGTATACAGGTTGATTAATATGTATGCACCCCAGAAGGCAGACAAACCGTCACTATTTCGAACTATGGAACCCTTCCTAGCAACTTGTAAACTAATCTTGTGGCGGGGGGGGTTTAACTGGCTTGGCACCAAGATATTGGGGTAGAAAAACAGGAAAAATTTACAGTGACACACATTTGTTGAATAATACGTTAAAAACTGTTTTTTTAAAAGATATATATATGAGATTGCAGATAGACTTCCTGAGCATACTTTTTATAAAGGGAGACTGTCTACAAGGATAGATTTTTGGTTTGTTTCTGATAGGATGACAGGAATAGATAAGGGATATATAATGGTGAGCTGTCAGATAAATGATTTATCTACACAAGTGCTGTTTGACCTCGGGTAACCTCACGAGTGGCGTAAGCCATGAGTGAGATGTCTGAGGACAAACAGCACGAGTGTAGATAAATCATTTATTTGACAGCTCACCATTGTATATTTCATTTATGCAATAGGGATACTTTCTGACAGTGCAGTGACATTTGCTTTTGATTGTTCATCTTTTTTTTGCATATGTTTGTTAAAAAAGTGAACGTAAAATTGCATTTTCTGCTCTTTTTTGCTAATTATAAAAGATCTATAGGGTATCTATAAATGAAATACCACTCATTTTGTAGATAACTGTGTGCTGCACAACTTTCATGCTCATAGCACCATGCTATATTTTTTCATTTTAAAGTTATTTGCATTTGAATATAGTTAGTGCTGGTACTGAGGCTGAATATTCTAAATGAATTCCGGAGTAATTGTGACATACTTACTCTATATATATATATATATATATATATATATATATATATATATATATACAAATATGTGATGATGCATCTACTATGTGTATGAATGTAAAATTCTGAATTTATCTCATAGTAGCTCAGATTTATTACATAGGATTTATGTCCACGTCTACTGCATAAAAGTGAATATCTTACCTTTGGAGTATGGCGGTACAGGTCCAGATTTGGACAGTGCATAAGATTACTATTGGGAGAAGCTATTGGAAATTAAAAGCTTTTATATTACAGAATGAGGGTATACAACAGGAAATTAGAGATCTTTTAGAAGTCCGAAGGGACAGTCGTGTTTTGTATTAAACTCCCGGTGGGAGGATACAAAAAGAGCCATCAGGGATTTATTAAAACAACTTTTGAGGAAAACAGCTAATGACAAGTATATAAAATATCTTAGATTGCGGGCACAATATTTAAAACTTTTAACACAGGCATGGACCTTAGGAGGAGATGAGAGAGGCACAACTGCAGGACTGAAAGGAGACAATGTATGAGTATCATAAAATAAAAGAGGGGGAGTTGGCAAAATGCCAGCAATTTGTAACACAAGATAAAAAGGAGACCGTGAATCCCTATGACGTAGAAATGCATGGGGTGAAAAAAAGTGATTTTTACATCCCTGATAGGACAAGATAGCAGGATAAAAAAGGATACTCAGAATACTATTTATATACATATCTAAAAAATTTCGGAAAGGAGTTTCTACACAGAGCTCTGAACTATTAAATGATATTGTAATGTCACGATCTCAGAGGAAGAAAAGCAGAAACTGATAGCACCTATTAATAGGGAAGAGATTAAGTTAGCTATTGATAGATTATCAGTGAATACGATGCCTGGGTTGGATTGCATATCTAATGAATCTTATAAGGAATTTATTGATGAGCTATATCCATGATTACAGTAAGTGTATCAGGAGATACAATATGGCATAACTTGGTCCCTAGTATGCATGAGGGAGTTATGGCCTTTTTATATAAAAAAAAAAAGGTGATCCACAGGACACACAGAATTGGAGGCCTTTGAGCTTACTCACAGCTGATTACAAGATATTTACTAAAATCCTGACAGCTAGGTTAGCAAAAATGTCAAAACCATTGACTCTACCACAACAAACATGTGCAGTGCCTGATAGGAACATTCAGCAAAATCTGATATTCATAAGGGAGATTGTGGGATGGGCTGGATATGGATTAGGATGGGTACACACTGACCTTGGATCATAAGGGAGACTGTGGAACAGGGGCCGGATGTGGATTTGGATGGGTACACAATGACCTTAGATCATAAGGGAGATTGTGGAAACAGGGCTGGATCTGGATCTGGATGGATACACAATGACCTTAGATCATAAGGGAGATTGTGGAAGAGGGGCTGGATATGGATTTGGATGGGTACACGATGACCTTAGATCATAAGGGAGATTGTGGAAACAGGGCTGGATACGGATTTGGATGGGTACAAAATGACCTTAGATCATAAGGGAGATTGTGGAAGAGGGGCTGGATATGGATCTGGATGGATACACAATGACCTTAGATCATAAGGAAGATTGTGGAAGACGGGCTGGATACGGATTTGGATGAGTACAAAATAACCTTAGATCATAAGGGAGATTGTGGAAGAGGGGCTGGATATGGATTTGGATGAGTATACAATGACCTTAGATCATAAGGGAGATTGTGGAAGAGGGGCTGGATATGGATTTGGATGGGACCACAATGATCTTAGATCATAAGGGAGATTGTGAAACAGGGGCTGGGTATGGATTTGGATGGATACACAATGACTTTAGATCATAATGAATTAGTGGCCTTGATGGAGGAGGAGGAACATCTGGATATCGTGGCAGTCACAGAAACATGGTACACACAAAACCATGACTGGGACATAAACATACCAGGATACACTGTCTACAGGAGGGACAGGGAGGGTAAAAGAGGAGGAGAAGTAGTTCTTTACATAAGGGAAGGAATAAAAGCAACAGAACAAAAGGGTAAACAGGGAGGAGAAGAAGCACTGTGGGTAAATTTGGAGACAGACAATGGCACCACAATACGCACAGGGGTTGTATATAGACCCCCTTCTCAGGGGGAGGAAATGGACAGGGAAATGATAGAAAGTATACTTAGAATGGCAGAAAAAGGGGAAATATTGCTGATGGGTGATCTGAATATGCCAGATGTTAACTGGAGTGCAGTTGCAGCTGCCACTTCGAAGAGTGCAGTTATTCTAGATGCCCTACAGGGGGCATGCCTTAGACAACTAGTATTGGAGCCCACTCGAGATGGAGCAATATTAGACTTGATTCTCTCAAATGGAGATGGAGAGAGGATCACAGATGTAGAAGTAGGTAGCCATCTGGGAACTAGCGACCATCAAACAGTATGGTTCACAATAAACACAGCAATAGAGTCAAGCCATACAAAGACAAAAGTACTGGACTTTAGGAGGGCTGACTTTGCCAAAATGGGTGAGTGCCTAAGGAATGCACTAGCAAATGGGCAGGAAGGAGGGATGGAAGAACAATGGGGAATAATAAAAACTGCCATCACAGAGGTAACGAGCATTAGTGTGAAGCAAATAAACAAAACAAGACGATGTAAGAAACCACTATGGTTCTCAAAGGAAGTGGCAGTGAAGGTTCAAGAGAAAAAGAAAGCATTCAGGAAGTACAAGGAATTGCAGAAGGAGCAGGACAGAGAACTGTATCAGTTAAAGCAAAAGGAGGCTGGGAAGGCAGTCAGAACAGCAAAGGCCCAAACCGAGGAAAAGATAGCCAACTCAGTTAAGAAGGGGGATAAAACCTTTTATAGGTACATCAGGGAGCAAAGGAAGACCAAGGGAGGGATAGTAAGGCTTAATAAAGGGGAGAGAGTGTGGGCAGAGGGAGACTATGAAAAGGCAGAGATACTAAACAAATATTTTTGCTCAGTATTTACAAAGGAAGAGGGGGAGGTACCTAAAACAAACAGTAGAAACACTCTTGATACTGAAGTTGATATCAGCCCATTTACAGAAGAAAGGGTTCTGAAAGAACTCTTAAAACTGAAGGTGGACAAAGCAATGGGGCCTGATGGGATTCATCCCAGAATTCTAAAAGAGCTAAGGGTAGAACTAGTGACAACACTGACTACCCTCTTTAACAAATCATGGGAGGATGGGATGGTACCCGAGGAGGGCAGATGTGATTCCGCTTCACGAAAGTGGGAGTAAGGCAAAAGCAGGAAACTACAGACCTGTTAGTTTAACCTCAGTGATAGGGAAAATGATGGAACTACTCCTCCTCCTCTTTTACCCTCCCTGTCCCTCCTGTAGATAGTGTATCCTGGTATGTTTATGTCCCAGTCATGGTTTTGTGTGAACCATGTTTCTGTGACTATCACGATATCCAGATGTTCTTCCTCCATCAAGGCCTCTAATTCAGGAAGCTTGCTACTCAGACTATGGGCATTGGTACTCATTGCTTTCCATTTTTTTTATGGCTTTACCTTCTGTTGCGGCATCCTCCCACTGACCTTTCTACCTCGGTCTTTTTCTCATTTAGTACCCTGTTTTGTAGGGAGAGGCTGAGATTTTCCTGCTGCTTATCAGTGCCTCCCCCCTTGACTAGTTTAAAAGCTTGCCAATGAAGCATTTAAACAGACTGCTCAAAAGACTTGTTCCCTTCCAGTATAGATGCAGACCATCCTGCCAGTATAGGCTGGTGTCCCTCCAGGTGGAACCCCAGTCCCCAATGAAGCCAAACCCCTGTGCTCCACACCATTTTTTTCAACCACTCATTAAACTGCATGGTGCAAAGTACCCTCGCCTCACTCATGCCATTGACAGGCAGCACCTCTGAGAAGGATACTGTGTGTGCAACTTGTCTTAGGCCCCTCCCCAATTCTACAAAGTCCTTCTGCACTGCTCTAATCTCATGTTGAGCCAAGTCATTTGTCCCTAGGTGGACAATGACATCCAGCTCAGACTCCCATGCAGCTGTTCTCGTGATCCTGAGGATGCGCTTCCTGTCCCTCCAAGCCATGGCACCAGGCAGGCACCTTACTTCAGTTTTCCCTGCTCCCCCCAGTTCCATCCCCCTAATAACTGAGTCCCCCACCAGGAGCTGCTTCCTTTCCTTTCCTTGTGGTGTCCTCTGCCTCCTTCCTGTGGGCATCCCTTGTGACAGTTGTCCTCAGCCTCCTTAGTCTCCTCTGCAGGTGCATCCATAGGGGAGTTATGCTCCATCAGAATGGTGTATGGATTGTGGAGTGGAACAACTGCCTGGGTTCATCCTCACCCTCCCTGAGCCCACTGTGGTACAACTGCTGTGCTTTCTTCACAACCTCTGAGGTAGTGGTGGTGGTGGCTCTGGTGCTCCCTGGATGGGGGAGGTTCCCTTCCTACCGTCCAGTGTGGCCTGGAGGAAGGTTCCCTTACTACTGTCCAGTGTGGCCTGAAGATGGGCACCTTCCTCCCTCAGGGCAGAGAGTTGTCTGCAAATAGGGCAGCATCTCAGCCTCCAGAAAGACTCCCGGAAGACTGCTGCCCCACAGCCATTACATTGCACTACTCCCCACATGTTAATGTACTTTTGTGTGTGTATGTGCGTGTGTGTTTGTGTGTGTGATTGGTTTGTTATATAGAAATATATATATATTATACAATGTGTATGCTTATATTATCAGTGCAGTGTGCTAGAGAGGATATGACATTGGTATGCACCTTGCACTCTTGAGGAAATGACGTCAGAACCCCAGGTATAAATGAACTATTTCCAGGGTGGGTGGGGTGAGGGTGGGAAGGGTTGGGCCTAAACTGTGCCCTCACAAAACAATCAGCTAAGAGCTCTGACCCACTGCTGTGATGAGTGCCTTCCTGTCAGCAAGATACCCTACACAACAATTTGATGGAGAATACCCTGCTAATCAAACAGAGAAAAATCCAGACATCCAAGTCAGACACAAGTAAACCTCCCCAGCCCCAAAACAGCCTGGTGGTTTGTGCTCTGAAAGCAGTCAGCCCCAAAATAAGTCAGTTGTGCTTTAAACTCTTCCTGCACTGAAAATCTTAAGAATTGTAATAAATGTAAAGCTAAATCCACCTCCCTCTGTTGCTTGAAAGACTGTCTTTTCCTGATAATCCTAAATTCCTTATTTCACCTTTCAGTTAGAAGTAGTCTCCACCCACAGAATATCTGCTACAAACCAAAGACAATTGTAAGGTTCCCCTTCCTCTGTTGTGAGCACAACTCGCTTTCTTGCAAATCCTATGTTCAGTATTGCAGCTTCCAGCCAGAGATAGTTTGACTTGAAAAATATTAGCCTATCTATGTACAGACAACACTGAAATACATTAGATTGTGGAAGATTACGTTACACTGGTTTGTGGATACAGACAGAAAATCTTTTTATAAAATGCTGGTTGCAAATTGATGTCTAGAAGAATCTATATTTAAAATTGATGCTCACATAGATAGTAAACTATTGTTGGAAAGTGTAATAGAGCCAAGAGTTCTATTAAAGATGCAGGATGTTATATGGCTGTGTGGACATCAAAAAATGAATGTCAAAGGTAATCAGAAGCACAAAATGGTGGAAGAGAGGAGGTGTATGGAAGAGACTTGTGTGGAGAAAGTAGAGACAATGCAGCATTTATTTTTCAACTATACATGTACTTAGGGGTTTTGGAACTCCCCAGCTGTTTGCACAGGTTAATTATGAAATTTTGATATTAGGACAACTGACAAAGGCATGGCAGAAATGGAATAAAAGTACTATATGGGTGGCGTTTGCCTATATTAAATGGTCCATTTGGCAAACTAGAAGCCTTAGAGTATTACAGCAACAAGAAGCAGATGTACAGGATATACTGTTTAAAGTCCAGCTGGATCTGAATAAAGTTTGTAACTATGAAAAGAATTGGCTTGGAGAAAAGAAATGTCAGTATTTATGGAAAGGAATGGATTGGGTAGGTTGAGTAGGGAAGTATGTAAGATGGGACAGTCAGGAATGATAATAATAAGATTGCTAAGAGAACTAGAATATACTGTTTGGCATGAATGGTTGATGATAGTCATTTATTTATTTATTTAGTTTTTGTTGACTGGGAAAGTGCACTAGAAAAATCCTGCCTATTTTCAGGCACGACCTGGGAGAGGGGATACAGATGAATGCCAACTGACCTTGAACCAGATTAAGCTGTTAAGACATTTAAAATAATGCTCAGAAATACTATAATTCTATAATAACGAGAATTTGTGCTCAGATATTTTTTATTTTAGAGATGGGATTTGGGTTTAATTGTATGAAATTAATCCATTAAGTTATGTTTTCATTAAGGATTATGTTAAAGTGTTATGTTGATAATTTATATGTATTTTGCCAGTTTCTGTTTTTGTTTGTTAATATAAATGGCCCCTACTCTTTTCGAGAAATGCCATGGAATCTTTAACATCGACCTGAACTACCACCAGAACATGCAGATGGGACCTTGTTTTAACATCTCATCCAAAAAAATGGCATCTTAAGAGTGCAGCAGCCCCCCTCATGCTGCACTACAGTGTCAGTATTGGGATTTAACCCAAGTGCCTGGTGTGTCGATAGAACCCACATCCTTCTGATCTCCTGGCCTCAGAGGCGAGTGTGCTACCAGCTGAGCCACTGACAATGGTAGTCATTAGTCGACAGACGGCCTTCTCACATTGCTTCCCTAAACTATGGAATGCACTTCCTCACCAGATTCACCACTCATCCTCCCCATACTCTATCTGTTCAGCCCTACATAACTTCCATTTGGTAAATTGTACCTGTGGCTAATCCTGGGTTCTCCCTCCTCCTCCTCTTCTTCCAGTACAATACCATAATCCATCCCCTACTGCCTATCCATTCCCTACTGCATCCCTCCTCTCCTAACTCCCATACTGTACCTACTACCTTCCCCATTGTACCTCTTGTCTGCCACTGATACTCAATCGTGTCACCTGCTAGCTAGTTTAAGGATATAGATCTTTCTCCAACAAAGCGTGTACACTAGCAGTTAGCACTTACCAGTTTCCCATGAATTTACTGTACAATTGTTTCTTATGCTGTACTTATTATGTACACTACTTCCTATATTTCTCTGCAATGTACATGCTGTCCTGTTTTCACTGTAGAAATTGTTTTATTTGACTGTATCTATCCTACCCATATTACCCTCTCCCCCAGGATGCACCATAAGACGAGCAACTTGTTATTCAGTGCGCCCTTCCTGGTGAAACATTTCAATAAATAGCTTACATATTCCTGAACTCATTATCTCCATACTTACATATTCCGACATCCCCTGTTCTAACCATACTAACATATTCCTATCCTCTCCATACTAACATATCCCTGCACCTGTTGTCTCCAATATTTCCATATCCCCACATCCCATTCTTGCCATACTTACATATTCCTGCACCCGTTGTCTCCATACTTACATATCCCTGCACCCCCGTTCCTCTGCGTAGTTACGTATCCCTGCACCCCCTTTCCTCTGCGTATTTACACATTCTTGCTCCCCATGTTCTCTTCATATTTACTATTTGTTGCTCAGTTGGACACCACACGCACCACTGTGACTTGTACAAACAGGTGGGATTGCTTCTGTTAGAATAAAGGTACTTATTGCATTTTGGTACATCTGTAAAAATGGGTACTCTTGATCTTGTTCCTTCACAGTGGCGTCATGCCCATATGGCCTGAGAGGGCATGTGCCTCCCCAATATTGTTGCCCAATCTGCATCAACCACTTCTCATTTTTGCTTGCCTTCTTGAGCCACTGCCAGCCAGCCAATCACCGTGAGGCATGGAGAAATACTTCATGTGGCAAACTGGTTTGTTGATTTGTTCGTTTATGCATCATCTTGGTCAGTGACCAATCAGTTGTTCTTTCAGAGTCAGATGGGAGCGCATGGTGAAGGAAGCAGTGCCCAGCTGGTGAGGATGTCAGGTGACCCGAACAGAAGGCCAGTGAAGGAAAATCAGCTGTAGTTCAATTGCTTGAGTGTGAGTGTGTAAGGATCAGCAGTGGGACTGGGATTTGGGGTCAGGGAAAAAACAGTGCAGTGGCCTGGCTGATGGCCCGTGTCCGGTACAGTCCACACGGAGTTGGACTGGAGACAAGTGCATACCACAACAACATGTTCCCCATTTTTCAAAAAAAGTACTATAAGGGAAAAATGTTAAAGATAATTATTTGTGATCCTTGCACAGCTGAACAAAGTGTTTACTGGATGAAGAAGACATTTTTAGTACACACGTTTTCAGTTCTTAAAGTGCCTGGCAGGGAGGCCTGACTGGAAGGAGATTTGGAAAAATGTTAAATTCCTGTCGATTCCGAAGTACAGGACTATGCAAATCTTCATTTGTTCGAATATTTATTATACCCCTGTTAAACTATGTTCTAGAAAACTCAGACAGACAGATCTGTGCTTTAGATGTGAATCAAAACCAGGGGACTTACTTCATGTAATGTGGAACTGTCCTAAAATCCATTCGTTATGGAACCAAATTGGCCAAAAAATGGACCCACTGTTAAACTATACTGAATATATCAAACCAGAGATCTGGCTCCTTGGGGACATGAAACTAATAATGAGGGATTCAGCCAAATATAATGTGTCTCTGATGTCTGCCTTGGTTAAAGCTTTTGTGCTGAGACATTGGAAGAATAGTAATATATACACTTATGATCAATGGGTCAGAGATTTGATGCAGGTCCTGGGCAGACTTAAAAGGCAGATGACTGTAGAGGGAAAAGAGAAGCTATATGCCAGAAGGTGGGGAGCCTTAGATGCAGTATACTCGATACAACAGAAAGGCCCCGAAACTCGGATGTCTGTCTGTCTGAAGGGTAGTAATCTACAATATTCATGTAATAGAATGCGATAAGTAGCTAGGATTATATGGAGATGTATTACCCCTTTGAGGAGATGTCTTTAATGATTGGAGCATAACACTCTCATGGGATTAAGTTTTATAGGGACGGAAGTTTTTTATACATACCTCAAGGTCAAGCAGGGTCCTCTCTCTCTCTCTTAGGGACACAGTTATCCAAGATGGTCCCCATACAGACACTGGTATGACAAAGGTGACGGTATGATACAAATTCCTGGAGGGACAAGAATTGGGTTAGACTACCGCCAGCAGTGTAGAAACAGAAATGTGTGTTACTTTGATTTAAGGGGACTCAAGTTTTCATTTTCTTCTTTCTAGGGACTCTATATAACTGACTGTAAATAAGTTGGGGGATGTATATAGTTTCCACGTCCAGTTTAGGGATGTGGGCCCAGGAACCCACCCTGGGATATATGTATGCATGTCTTACTGCAAAGATATAAAACTCCAATAAAGAAGTTCAAAAAAAAAAAAAAAATAAATAAAGTGCCTGGCAGAAGGGTACTGATTTGTGAGGCTTGAAAATGTGTGCACTGAATATTTCTTGTTGATCTCATGAAAGATCACATATTTGTTCTTCTTCCATGGAGGTAAAGCCAGCACACATGTATCTATGGTGGGAAAAATCTCACGACAACTGGCCTGCTCTTTGTTGTGGTCCATGACGAAGTTCTGCTTGGCAGTTCAGCAGCGCTTTATAGGTAACTGGGGTCATGCTGCAAGTTGTTACAGAACATAGATTAGCAGCAGTTGGTTGGGGATAAGGTGCAGGATCTATCTAGAGAGCTCACGCCCACTGTGTGCATCATACTTCTTAACTTTTCATCAACAAAATTTTTGATAAATTGGCAAAATGTGTGACATAGCAAACCTGACATTGTAAGCTCAGAACAATGGATATCAGAGCATTAATGTTTATAATGCTTGCTTATAACTGAACATCTTTTGTATTTTTGCTCTGGTCTGTGTGGAGTATTGTGCTGTCAACAGGGCATGTGACGTTCAGGAGAGGTAAAATGATCGACGTAGCTTGTAATGTGTGACGTTTGAGAGCTGTAACTATGTGGAACAGTGTCATGTAGAAAGATGGGAATGGTGAGGCTGGAATTTGTGCCTTGGGACCTCAGCCAGTGTCCCAGACTGTTGATCCACAACGTGCACAAGGAATGTTCTATTTTAGGTTTACTGCCAGGAAGTCCAAGAACAGCACCCATCCACTTCTTTCTTGGCATATCTCTGCACTGTTTGTAGGATGGCATAGTTTCTAGGGAACAGAAGGGACACAGACTTTGTGAATGGACTGCTCTGTGCAGCATCTGAGGAATGAATGGTGTAATTTTGCAGTTGGCCAAGTGATCAACTGAGCTTTTCTTGCTGCTCTGGACTCACTTGATGAGGGCTGGCACACACCATGAAGAATGATGTTACTGTTGGTGCGTATTAAATGTAGACTAATCCATTCCAGTACCCTCTGCAGTGGTGGACCCAAGCCTGGGAAATTTGGTGTTTGATGAGTGCATCCACTAGAATTATTTACTAATGGAAGATTAACACATTTTCTTATCTGACTGACTACAACTAAATGTAATTGTGAAAGAACTGGAAGGGGACAGGATCAGTTGTGTTCCAGGACAGTAGCTGCTACTTGTTGTTTTCACAGGGTTCTTGTGGATTTTACTTGGTAGAAGGTTAGTTCTTTTCTTTCTTACTTCTAAGAGGATAGCAGGGTATTGTTTTGGGGGCTGCTGGAATTTTAAAAACTGATTTGGTGGCTGTAAGTGGGCTCATTTTGTGGATGTTTCACCGTGTAACAGGCTGCACTGGTAGAGGCCTATTTCTTCTGATTTAAAACCTATTTGGTGGGATTTGCTTGGGCCTGGTTCTTTGGCTGCTGGGCTTGGAGGGGAGACACAGGGCTGATACACTCTCTCTCGAGTCAAGTGTCTGCCCAATACCGCCCTCCCACCCCTCCTCCCCAGAAGTCTGCTAATTTATAGGGGAACACCTGCCCTGCAATTGGAGGAAAAGGCTGCAGGTGCAGCTCATGTAGTTCTAGCCACTGGGGGTTGGATTTAAAGGCTGGGAGAGAGGAGCTTAGGGAGTTGTTAATTTCCCTTATAAGTTTAATGTGTTGTACTGCACCTAGTAGCAGGATTACTGGTGTACAGTGGGACTGTCTCTAAGATTAGTGGGTGACCTGATTATGCAGTAGGGTGTATCTTGGACTGGGGGGGAACCTGGTGGCTCACCCAAGGAAACCTATTTGGAAGGGGATGGAACCACACATCATTAGGGCCGGCATCTTTGGGAGGGTGGTGGGGTGCACAGGGTGTGGAGCAGCCATGATACTGGACTGGGCTTGGAAGTTCGGTGGTTGCCCAGTGTGCTACCAGCTGGCACAGCTTAAGGGGGAGGTTGCAGGGATTAGGAGAAAGCTGGGGGAAGGGGGGCGGTATGTTGGGGAAGAGGGCTGGGAATCTCCCATGGGGTTGCACCAAGCACTGAGGGTGGGGGCATAGGGAAAAGAGTGCAGGAGAATACTCAGGGGTCACATAGGGACTCTGGCAGAGGGGGTCCAAAAGGACACTACCAAGGAAACAGGCAGGTAACTGGGGACCCTCACAAAGGAGGGACGGAGGGACAACATTCTCAGGGAAGTAGGCAGATGGCCAGGGCTGGACAGAAGGAAGCAAGGTGGGGAGGTGGATCAGACCTTACACTCAATAACGCTTCAATTCTCTTCTTCTGCTCGAGGATAGGGGGTGATGTAGCCACGACAGGGGTGGTTAGAGGGCGAAATGAGTGGGGGCAGGAGGCAGGGGCCAGATAGCAGGAAGAGCGGGGGACCTGGAATGCAGGAAAATGGGGAGCAGTGAATCAGAGCAGGAGGGGCAGGGGAAGAGGGAGGAAAGCGCAAGGAGAAGGACCAGTTGGGAGGAAAGGTAAGGAGAAGGACCAGAAGTACAAGGAGGATTCAGTAAAGGGAGCTGAGGGTTTAGCCAGGGAGCACAACGAGCAAGGAGGAACTAAATGGAGACAGGAAGGAAGGGAGGACCGAGCCAGGCTAGTTTAGCAGATGGGGAGAAGGACCAGTGTGAGCAGTGAGGGGAATTGCAAGGAACAGAAGGATACTCAGGAGGAGGAGAGGCATAGCATTGGAGGGGAGGGGGGTGGCCATGGTAAATAAGGAGGGGTGGCATGTGGCACCCAGATGGGAGGAACAAGGAGCCGGCTGGGTGGAGGGGCCCGTAGAAAAGATGAGGGACATAGAAGGGGGGGAAATGGAGGAAAAGGAGCGGTCAGAGTGCTCCTGTTGGGGGATTCTATGATCAGGGGTATCAAATGGGATAGGGAGGGAGAAGCCTGGCCAGTTAGAACAAGATGCTTCACTGGACTAATGGTGCACAGGACTAAGCATGAGGTATATCAGCTGGCAAAGGAGTGTGGGGGTTCCCCAGACATACTGGTCCACCTGGGTACAAATGACATTGAGGAAAATAGCGAGCTAGAGATACAGGCAAGATTTAGGGAGCTCGCCAGGGTCTGTCATGACATAGGATGCACAGTTGCCTTCTCAGAAATCCTGCCAGTGCCAAGGGCTAGTGGGGAACACAAAAGGGAGATAAACCAGTGGCTCAGGGAGTGGTGTGAGGCCAGAGGGTATGGGTTGATGGGGGACTGGGGGGAGATCTGGGAGGATAAGGAGTTGTATGCTAGAGATAGACTCCATCTCAATTTGGAAGGGAAGGGAATCCTTAAGTTGAAACTAGAGGAGTTCATTGGTGAAAAGTGGGGTTTAAACTTGTGAAGGGGGGCCGGATGGGAGAAAAGGCTGTCATGGGGGTGCCGATAAAGGTGGGACTCTGTCTCCACCCCCCCTGGGGACCAGGAGGATTGCAGGAAAAGGCCGACTGGAAAAGTGCAGACCAGGGGAAAACAGAATCCCCATGGGAACACGAGCAGGGGAAATGGAACTATAGGGAAAGGGTGGAAGGTAGTCCTGCTAAATGCCAGGAGCTTGGACAATAAAATGCCTGAGCTCCAGGTGATGTTAACTGAGGGAGCAGTGGATGTGGCAGCGGTCACTGAGACTTGGGCCACTGCAAGACATGACTGGGACCTGAACCTGGAGGTTACACTATGTTCAGGAAGGACAGGGGGGAGGGAAGGGGAGGAGGGCTAGCAATGATAGTAAAAAACTGCATTGGCATAGGGGGAGTAGAGGAGGCAGAGGGAACCGTGGAGGCAATTTGGGTCACCTTGATAACAAGGGGGGGCAAGAGAGTAAAAATAGGAGTGGTGAATAGACCCCCTGCCCTGGTGGAGGAGCTGGAGGACAGTCTGGTGGCAGATGTTGGGAGACACTGCAGACTGGGCAGAGAAACGGTGATGGTGTTGGGGGACTTAAACATGCCAGGAACAGACTGGGAGACTATGACATCCTCTGTGACCAGGGAACAGAGGTTGTTGGATGTCTTTCAAGACGCGTTCCTAACTCAGCAGGTGAGGGAACCGACCAGGGAGGTGCGGGTACTGGATGTGATCCTGGCAGACAGTGACCAGATTGGGGGCCTGGAGGTAAGGGACCCATTGGCGGGGAGTGACCATGCCACGGTCTGGTTCTGCCTGGACCTAGGAGGGGTAGAAGGCTGCACAAAGACGGAAGTAACCGACTTCAGGGGGGCGGATTTTAAGGAAATGGGAAGGATCCTTAAGGAGCAGTTGGATGGGATTGGGTCAGACGTAGACGCTGATAGTAGGTGGGAAATCATCAGGAGAGGGGTACAGGATGCTACCAGCACCTGTGCAAGAGTAAGACGAAAATGTGGTAGGGCCCAAAAACCCTGCTGGTGGACCAGGGAGGTCCAGGAGGTGGTGCGGGGAAAGAAGGCATCCTATAAGCAATTCAATTGCTCAAGGAGTTGAAGGGATCGAGGGGAGTATGAGCTGATGGCTAGAAGGGTCACTAGGGTGGTGAGGGCAGCTAAAGCAAGGAAGGAGCAGAACCTGGCCAGGGAAATTAGGAGAGGGAACAAGGGGTTCTTTAGATACATTGGGGAAAAATGAAGGGTGAAGGGGCAGATTAGCAGGATTAAATCAGGGGAGAGATGGGCACAAGACCCGGGGGAGCAGGCTGAGGTACTAAATGAGTACTTCACCTCAGTTTCACCAAGGAAAATGGGAGTGCTGCATCATACATGGGGGAGACAGAGATACTGAGGAGGGGACCCTTACCGATCGGGGGTCTGGGGAAAGGGAGGCATCACTGGCAGGTGGGGAGGGCTAAGCAGGGAGAAGAGAGTACTGGAAGTGGAAATCACAGCAGAGAGAGTGAGGGAAGCCCTCAGCTCCCTTAAGACGGAGAAAGCACCGGGGCCAGATAAATTATATCCCAGAGTGCTGAAGGAACTTGCGGATATCCTGGCGAAACCCCTGGTGGAGCTTTTCACCATCTCTCTGAGGACAGGGTGGGTGCCCCAAGACTGGAAGGTGGCGCATATAGTGCCTATCTACAAGGGGGGATCAAGGGAGGTGGCAGGGAACTACAGGCCTGTCAGCCTGACATCGGTGGTGGGCAAGGTGATGGAGGGCATTGTCAAAGAGAGGCTGGGGGGGACCTAGATAAGTCAGGGTGCCTGGACAATAGACAGCATGGATTCATCCCGGGGAAATCGTGTCAGACAAACCTGGTGGAGTTCTATGACTGGGTGACTAGTGCCTTGGACCTGGGTAGACCAGTGGATGTCCTCTTTCTAGACTTCAGCAAGGCATCTGACTCTGTTCCTCACGTGGGCCTGTTGGATAAGCTGAGAGAAATGGGGTGGTAACAGATGATCAGATGGATAGGCAACTGGCTCCAGGACCCGGACCCAGAGGGTCGTAGTTGGCGGGATAGTCTCATCCCCAAGGAGGTCATTAGTGGGGTCCCACAGGGATCAGTCCTTGGGCCACTTCTGTTCAACGCCTCGTCTCTGACATAAGGACAGGAATCAGGAGTGAGATGAGTCTCTTTACGGATGACTCGAAACTGGGGTGGTGGTGGTGGATGGGGAGGAGGAGGGTGGCCTACAGGGGACCTGAAGGCTCTGGAAAGATGGTCTAGAAAGTGGAAGCTGAGGTTCAATGCAGGAAATGCAATGTATTCCACCTGGGGCCAGAAACCGGGCCAAGTGTACACCGGGGAATGCTACAAGTCTCGATGGCTGAGAGGGACCTGGGGTGGTGATGGATGTCAAGATGAACAACTCTGAGACTTGTAGGAGGGCAGCAGCCAAGGCCAACAGGATGCTGGGATGCATCGCTAGGGGATCACCTCCAGAAGAGGGAAGTGATACTCCTCTGTATAACTGCTTGGTGAGGCCGCACCTTGAGTACTGCATGCAGTTTTGAGGCCACACTTAAAGCGGGACATTAACCTCCTGAGAGGGTCCAGAGGAGGGCAACCAAAATGATTTGGGGCTTGGGGGAAAGGACCTATGAGGAGAGGCTCGAAGAGCTAAATATGTACACATTGGAAGAGAGAAGGGACCGGGGGACATGATAGAGGTCTTCAGGTACATGAAGAGGGTAAATGGGGGAGGAACAGTCAGGGTGCTTCGAAGGAAGGAGGAGGGGGCCACTAGAGGGCATGGGTGGAAGCTGTAGGGGGGAAGATTCAGGGGAGAAAGGAGGAGGTGCTACTTCACTGAGAGGGTGGTGGAGCCATGGAATGCAGTGCCTAGGGGCTGGTGGAGGCAGAGAGACAGTGGAGGGGTTCAAGAGGGGGTGGGACAGGTACAGGGGAAGGGTTCTGGAAGCAAAATCCAATGCAGCAAGAATATCCGGAACTGGGAAGGGAGAAGCCAGAGAAGGCGAGGGGGACAGCAAGGTCAGCACCCAGGGTGGGGGGCTGACCAAACGAGCAGACACAAAAGACCGTTAGGCCTATTCTGCTGCCATTTTAGTATGTTAGTAATTGTTTTGTTTGCTCATACCCAATGCTGACTTTGCAGTATTGGGGGATTGAGCTTTGTTGCAGATGACATTTAATTTTCACAATCTGCACTGGGAAGTTAGAAGTTAATGGATCACCTAGGAGTGGACTAAGTAGTTAGCTGATTATATATGATAAAAGACTGACAAAACGCACAAGTTCTAATTCTTAAAAAAAATTTAAATACAAAATGTAGCACTGTAAGCAGATGAACAAAGGACAAAAACAATTTATCGTTGCTCTAACCTATATCGGTATTATGGCATTTAGTTTGTTGGGGAATAGCTTTCTGGGATGCTAAAAGTCACCAAAATGCACCACTTGACTTCAATTTTTCAAACTTTTTCTTGGGGGGGCATGCCCCTGGACCCCCTAGAGAGGTTCAGGTTTTGTGCCCCTCCAGAATTTCTGAGTGCATGATGCCCCTGTTCCTTCATTACTTTGTTCAACTAAAAAAAACAAAAAAAACGGGATCACTTCCGTGACCTCAAAGAGAGAGCAGTACAATCTTGTTGAGCGCTGAGGGAAGTCTGTGTTAATTTTCCTTTAGTTTTGGCTGTAGACTGAAAGAGGGGAGTTTTTTTTTTACTACTTTACTTTGAACAGTTCTGCTGCAAAGTTACAGGGGGCTCAAATAGTAAGTTTCTCTGTGCTATTCTGCTAGGGAAGGAAGTAGGATTACTGATTTTCTTGGGCTTGTCTGCTGGGGATGGGGCTAAACTGACCGATTTACATTTACTTTTTTGATTTCATAAGGGGATAAAATACAGCTTTTTTATTTGTCAGTTTGCTACTTGATGTTCTAAATTGTCTGTGTTTTTTGGGTGACATTTTGCATCAATTTCAGTGCTGTTCAACTGATTTTTTTTGTTTTGTTTAATTTCAGACATGCTGCTCAGTGGGGTATATCTGGGCCATACAGTGAGGCTCAGACTGCTTCTGGCTAGTTTGCACCGATTGGTTCTACAATACAGGGCCAGCTGGGGATGAAGAATGCGGACCTGTACAGGGGAAATGGCCTACGTCTGTCCAGGGTGGGGACCGTTGTTCTCAGTGAATGGTTTGTATTTACCCATGCATTTTCTTTGTTAGCATTTAAACTAGCTGGGGGGGTGGCAGAAGGAAGCAGGGAAAATCAAACTGCCCACTCCAACAGCACAGTGCAATTAACATTAAGGACTATAAAGTTATGATATTTCCAGTGATAACTAAATTCATAAGGGGGGGGGACAGCAGAGGACAGGAGGAAGGAGGTTAAAACAGGAAGGACAAATGGAGGAGGCAAAAAGGGGGGGGTGATAAAAGGAGAAATGGCAAAACCAGGAAGACCATCAATACTGTTGCCCACAGCCTAGAAAACAAAATCCCGGACCAGGTGGCCTTGATGATGGAGCCTGACCTGGAGATTGTAACTATTACTGAGATATGATTCTGGAAACCATGATTGGAATGTAGCAATACCAGGTTATACTCTGTTTAGGGGAGCGACATTGAGGGTAAAAATGGAGGGGTTGGTTTTTACATCAGAGAGGGTATTAGACCAATTGATAAAAAGGGGATGCAGGGGGTCAGAGGCAATGTGGGTCACCCTTGAGATGGGCAATAGCACAGCTATTCACACGGGCATGATATACAGACCCCCAGCACAGGGAGAGGAGGTGGACAGGGCTCGAGTGGAATCCGTCCACACAATGGCAGCTAAAGAAGTAGTGCTGCGGGTAGGTGATGTCAATCTGCCAGATGTGGATTGGAGCTTCTCAGCTGCTGCCTCAACCAAGAGGAGGGACATCCTGTATTCCATGCAAGGGGCAGGCCTCAGGAAGCTTGTAGTAGAGTCCATTTGGGAGGGTGAAATTTTGGACCTGGTACTCAGCAACAGGGACATAACTGCAGAAGTCAGGGTGGGCAGACACCTAGGGTCCAGTGTTTATCATGCAGTTTGCATCAGTATGGAGTTAAGCCACACAAACGTGAGGGTCCTGGATTTACAAAGAAGAGGATATGTCTCAAAAATGTCCTGGCAAGGAGGAATGAATGGGGGAGTTAAGGAGCAGTGGGCCCATCTGAAAGGAGTCATAGTGGAGGCCAAAAAACAAAGGCAGGAGAAAGAAAGAATCACTATGGTTCTCAGACGAGGAAGTGGCCAGGAAGGTAAGGGCAAAAAAGATGGCTTTCAGGAAATACAAGGAAACGCAGAATGTGGAGGACAGGATAGTGTACCTGGGTAAACAGACAGAGGTAGTGAAAGCAGTCAGAAGCACAAAGGCACAAACAGAGGAAAAAATTTACACAGAAGGCAAAAAAGGGGACAAGACATTTTTGAGGAATATTAGTGAGAGGAGAAAACCAGGGTGGGATTGTAAGGCTTAAAGGGGAGAAAGGGGAGTGTTTGGAAGGGGAACTGGAAAAATATCAATACTGAACAAATATTTTTGTTCTGTATTCACCGAACAAGGAGGTGAGGGACCACAGTTAGGCAACATAAGCAAATATGGGGGGGCAGAGGTGGACACCAGTCAATTTATGGAAAAGAATGTTCTAAAAGAACTTACAAAACTGAAAATGGAGAAGGCAATGGGACCAGAAAGGATATATCATAGAACATTAAGGGAACTACAGGAAGTAATGGCAGCACCACTGGCAGCCCTTCTCAATGAATCACTCGTTATGGGAGTGGTTTCAGGGGACTGGAGGAGGGCAGATGTAGCCCCTCTTCACCAAAGTGTGAGTAAGGAGGAGGAGGCTGGAAACTATTGACCAGTCAGCCTCAACTCGATAGTGGGAAAAATTATCAATCACTACTTAAAGAAAGGACTGTGGAACACCTTGAATCCAGTGGAGCACAGGGTCCGAGACATCATGGATTCACAGCAGGAAGGTCATATCAAACAAATCTAACTGATTTCTTTGACTGGGTGACTAGGGAAGTGGATCGGGGGAAGCGGTGGATGTGGCCTACCTGTATTTCAATAAGACCTTCTATACCATTCCACACAGAAGACTGTGAACAAGTTGGGCAGCCTAGGAGTGGGTCACAAGGTTGTAAACTGGACTAGGAACTGGTTGAGTGATAGAGACTGGTGGTAAATGGAGCAGAATCTGAGGAAAGGAAGGTGACTAGCAGGATACTACAGGGATCAGTTATGGGGCCAGTCCTGTTTAATATCTTCATAAGTGACACTGGGGAGGGCTGGAAGGGAAGGTGTGCCTCTTTGCAGATGACAATATGATCTGCAACAGGGTGGACATTCTGGAAGGGATGGAAAAAGTGAGAAGGGACATAGGTAAACTGGAGGAATGGTCTATAGTGAGGCAGCTGAGCTTCAATGTGAAAAAGTGCAAAATCATGTATTTGGAGCACAAGAACCCAGGGGAGAATTTAATGACTCAGGTGTGGGGGGGGGGATACTGAAGGTCACAAAACAAGAAAGAAATCTTGGGGTAATCATATCTAGTTATCTAAAAATGGCCAACCAATGTGCCAAGGCTGTGGGGAGAGTCAGTGGGATGCTGGGGTGCATAGGGAGAGGTATCACCAGCAGAAGAAAAGAGGCGGTGATGCCACTGTACATTTCATTGGTGAGGCCTCATGTGGAATACTGTGTCCAGTTCTGGAGGCCACATCTCCAAAAGGACAGAAACAAGGTGGAGGCAGTTCAAAAAAAGGCAACAAAGATGGTGCAGTGCCTGCACCAAAAGTTATATGAGGAGAGATGGGGAGACCTAAATATGGATACCCTGGAGAAGAGGAGAGGTAGGGGAGATATGATAGAAACCTGTAAATATCTAAAGGGCATAAATAGGGTAGAAACATAGAAAGTGTGTAGGCAGAAGGAGACCTTGGGTCCACTAAGTCTGCCCAAAGATTTGCCTGGAGATGCTCCAGCCACCGATTACTCCTTAGGGTGCCTTGGCTTTGCATTCAGTAGTGCTTGCCGACCGTGTATGTAACTTATCCCACCCATGCTTTAAACCTGCCACCGTGGTGGCACTAACCACATCAGAGGGTAGTTTGTTCCATGGCTCAACCACCCTCTCCATGAAATAATACTTCCTGATGTCCTTTTTAAAGGCTCCTCCCTTCAGTTTCCAGTTGAGACCACATGTAGAGGAATTTATGCTCCTAGTGAACAGTTCTTTGTATGACACTGTGTTTATGCCCTTAAGGAGCTTATATTTCTCAATCATGTCTCCTCTGTCTCTACATGTCTCCAGTGAATACATCCCCATTGCCCTGAACCTCTACTCATAAGCTAACCCCTGCATGCCAAGAATCATCCTTTTTGCTCTCCTTTGGATAGTCTCCAACCTATCCACCTCCTTCATAAGATGCAGTCTCTGGAACTGGATGCAATACCCAAGATGCGGCCTCACCTGGGATCGATAAAGAGGAACTACCACTTCCCTGTCTCTACTATCTATGCCGCTCAACATTCTATTTGCCTTACTATGGGCCTTACTGCACTGACTCTGCTGCTTGAGGTCTGCACTAATGATGATCCTTAGGTCCCTTTCCTCTGTGGATGAGGTCAGCTTGATCCCATTAATGTAGTATTTGATTCTGGTTGCCATTCTTGCATCCATTTTTCCAGTGTCCTGAGGTCCTTGGTCAGGTTCTAGACTCTGTCAATGCTGTCCAACCTGTTACTGAGCTTGGTGTCATCTGCAAATAGGGCACTGTTACCCTTTATACTCACACATGTCACTGACGAAAACATTGAAAATGATTGGTCCAAGGACTGACCCCAAAGCACTCCACTTTACTGAGGATCTGACCCAATTAACAACTACCCTCCATTTCCAGTCTGCTAGCTTGTTTCTCACCCATCTAACAATTTCCCTTGCTGTACCCAAGTCTTCCTTCTTTTTCAGAATGTGTGACTGTATCAAAAGCTTTATTGTAATCATAGTAAATTCACTGTAAGGCATTTATCCAGTCCCTTGGTCATCTAGTCAAAGAATACTAAGATATGTTTGACAGATCTACCTGCCACAAATCCATGCTGTTTGATGTTCTGTAGGTGATTTGCCTCGAAGTACTCTAAGATCCTGTTTGATAAGGGACACCATCAGTTTGCATATAATAGATGTTTGGCTAACTGGTCTGTAATTTGTTGTCTCTTCCCTGTCACCTCTCTTATGGGATGGCACTTCATTGGCCACTCTCCAATCCAGCGGTACAACCCTTATCATGAGTGACCTGTAGAATACGTGTCTCACTGGGTCTGCCAGCTCCCTCAATATTCTTGGATGCAAGTTGTCTGGGCTTGGGGCCTTGTCTGGTCTGATGGCGAAGAAGCCTTCTTTTACTCTGGCTGTAGTGAATTCCTGAATGTTCATCCTTGTGATTCACCTTGCTGAGGCTGTGTTACCACTGTCTGGCAGTAGACCAGGCTTCTCCTTGGTAAATACTGAGCAGAAGAATTTGTTTAGGGTTTCAGCCTTCTGCTCATTGTCCTCCTAAACCTTGTCTTCATCATTCAGCCTTATGATCCCTCTTCCTGATATATCATCCCCCCCCCCCCGTTTTAATCCCTCTCATGATCTGGAGCTCCTTGTCTGCTTTGGCCTCCCTCGCTGCTCTCTTAGTCTCCCCACTTCTTTGAATGTATTCCTCCCATTTTACCTCACTTTTATTTTGTCTGAAGGCTGTATATGCCTGTCTTTTTGCCCTAAATGTCTTCCAACTTGACCTGAGACCATAGTGATCTCTCGTGTCTGTTTCTCTTTGCTGCGATTTTGATGCAGAGTCTAGTGGTTTCTAGAACTGTCTCTTTCATATTTTTCAATATGTCCTTCAATTCTGAGGTCTCCGAGATGTTTGTCAACTGTTCTTTCACCAACTGTCTTAACCAGAAACAGGGTACTGGAGGATAGTATACAGTATTTCAGAAAAGTAGAAGTTCAGGAATGAGGGGGCATGACATGAGGTTGCAATGGGTTGACTAAGGGTTATGTGAAGAAGAATTTCTAAATGGAAAGGGTGGTGGATGCATGGAATAGACATGTCTAACAGTGGAGGTGGTGGGGGCCAATACAGTGGGGGAATTCAAAAATGCATGGGACAGGCATAGGGAAACCCTAGTGATAGGAACAAGAAGGTAAAGTCAGAGATCAAGCAGGGTCTGTGGCTTTTGCAGTGGGTAGGGAAAGTGGGCAGAGTGGATGGGTCTATCGGTCCTTATCTGCTGTCAATTTCTTTCTAGCATCTCCACTCAGTCATATCTTCATTATCAATTTTGTGTTCCCAGGATGAAAACCTCAACTGGTCAAAACACAATGTTTTACAAATTGCCATCATTTTACAATTCTCTACCTCTGTCTTTTTTTGAAATGTAACACGGTTAATAATACCTCATGGTTAATTGTCAATGTACCTGCTTCTCTAGATGGACATATTTGACTGTGTATTTGTATATTACTGGTTGTATTACTTGTATTATTGTCACATGCATGTTCTGTACTCTATTATAGGTTCTGGTTACTCTTGTAAATGGGCCCTTTTTAAATAAACACAGCCATCAAATGTATTGCATCATCTCTTTTCTCTCCATACTTACATATTCCAGCACCCTGTGTTCTATCCATTACCTACATATTCCTGCACCCACTGTTCCCTCCATACTTACATATTCTGACACCCTCTGCTTTCTCCATACTCACATATTCCTGCACCCACCGTTCTCTCCATACTTCCATATTCCTACACCTCCGTTCTCTCCTTACTTACATATTCCTGCACTCTTTTTCTCAACATACTTACATATTCTGCACCCCCATTCTGTCCATATATGCATATTCCTGGGCCACTTGTTCTTTCCATACTTACACAGTCCTGCATTCTTGTTCTCTCCATACTTACACAGTCCTACACCTCCGTTCTCTCCTTACTTACATTGTCCTGCACTCTTGTTCTCAACATACTTACATATTCCTCCACCCCATGTTCTCGCCATACTTACATATTACTGCACCCTGTTCTCTTCATAATAACATATTCTTGAACCCCTGCTCTCAACATATTTATGTATTCCTACACACCCGGTTCTCACTATTCTTACATGCTCCTACACTCCCTTTCTCTATAATTATATATTCCTGCAATCGCTGTTCTCTCCATATTTACATATTCCTGCACACAGTTCTATCCATAGTAACATATTCCCGCACTCCGGTTCTTCCTATAATTACAGATTCCTGCACCCCGTCTTTTCTCCATACTTAAATGTTCTTGCACCCCTATTCTCTTCAGACTTGCATTGCCCTACACTCCTATTCTATCTATTTTTTCAGTGAGCTCTCTTTTCAAATGTATTTATTTTTATCTGTGTAGAAATAATCAACACCCGATAGTCTTTACTGTGTATTGTCCTGTAACATATGTAAATATCATGGAGTATTAAATATTATCTTTATATACATCATGGTTTCTGTGATGGAGTTATTTCAGTTACAGTTATCCAGAGTGTGGCTGGTTTACAAACAGCCAGACTACAGTTACCATATCTAGTGCAAAGTGTTCTCAGCTATGACAAAAGCGGTGGGTTGCTTGCCCTTTGAGAAAGAGCATTGTGCTGTGTAATCAGGGGCTCTAGCGGGGATTCAAATCTCCAGATACCCAGAGTGAGAGTCATGCTGAGAGGTGGCAGTACTCCTAAGTAACCCTTTCAGCATCTGAAGAGTAGTGAAAAGTAGTAGCAGTGCCGAATGAGTTCTGGGGGAAGAGAACAAGTCTGTGACAAGTGTGTATTATCCTGTAGCAAATGTTAATACTGTGGAGTATTAATATACTTCATGCTTTCTGTGACCGAGTTCTTTCAACGATAGATAATCAGAGGTAAACTGGCAAGTTTGTGATCCATTTCAAAACAGACATGCAGGCTACAGTTACCACATGTAATTCAAAGTTTTCTCAGCTGTGATGAAAGGGGTTGATCACAAGCCTTTTGGGAAACAGCACTTAACTGTAGTACAGTGGATCTGGACCTAGAGATATCCTAAATAATACTGCAGCTGGGTGGCATCAGAACACCAAGTTAACCCATTCAGGTGTCTGAACTGTTGTGAAATCTGGTAGCAGAGTAGGCTGAACTCTGGGAAAGAACCAGTCTCTGACACCCACCTAGAGCACTGCATGCTGTTCTGCTATCATTACATGAGGAAGGACTGGGATAGAGTGGAGTCAGTCCACAGGAGAGCCAGTCTGTGACACCCACCTAGAGCTCTGCATGCTATTCTGCTATCATTACATGAGGACAGGTGGGGTTAGAGTGGAGTCAGTCTACAGGAGGGCTACCAAGATGATTCAGGGACATCAAGATACACCCTACAAAGAAAGGCTGATGGACCTTAAGATGGTCCTGCTACAAATCAGGTGCAAGAGACAGAGAGTGAGAAGACATGATAGAAACTTAGAAACATAGACTTTGATGGCAGGTAAGGACTGCATGGCCCACCTAGTCTGCCCAGTTCCCTACCTACAGGATAAGCTGCAGATCCCAGTTAACCAACAGCCTATTTATTCCTACCCACCACAAGAACTGCCTTATGTCTGTCCCATGCATTCTTAAATTCTCCCACAGTTTTAGACCCCACAACCTCATCAGGAAGGCTGTTAGATGCGTCCACCACCCTCTCTTTGAAAAAATACTTCCTCACATTGCCCCTGAGCCATCCCCCCATTATCTTCAAAGTGTCCCCCCTTGTTCTTGCACCTCTCTTTTTCTAAAAGATGCTACCCTCCTGGATTTTGTTGATTCTAATGAGGTACTTAAACATTTCTATCATGTCCCCCCTCTCCCTTCTTTCCTCAAGGGTATACATAGTAATCTCGTTAGTCTCTCCTCATATGGCTTCTCTTGCAGACCCTGCACCATTTAGTTGCCCTCCTCTGCACTGCCTCCATCCTGTCTATGTCATGGCAGAGATGGGGTCTCCAGACCTAGATGCAGTACTCCAGATGGGATCTCACCAACTGTCTGTACAGAGGAATAACAACTTCCTGATTTCTGCTGGTGATGCCTCTCCCCCATACATCCCAGTATCCACCCAGCCCTTCCTACGGCCTTCTCACATTGCTTGCCAACCTTAAGGTCATCTAATATGATTACCCCCAGGTCCCTTTCCATTTTTGTTGTTGTTACTATACCCCTCCACTGCAGGGTTTTATTTAACTCCAAAAATTGATTAGCGTTTTGCTCATAAAAGAGCTAAAACATTGTGAAAATGCATAGCACTTGCCTCACTGTGTTTAACAAACATAGCACTTCTAAAAAACCTATATAAATACTTTTTGCACAGTTAGCATTGTCCCAAGAAAAAATCTACTAATCAGTTATTTAAAACCCTGCACTGCATAATCTTCCCCGGGTTTTTGTTTCCCAGGTGTATTATTTTGCACTTCTTTGCATTGAATCCTAGCTGCCATACTTCTGACCAGTCCTCCAACCTTGCCAAGTCCCTTTTCATCCTTTCCATGCCTCCTTGTGTATCAACCCTGTTGCAGATCTTTGTGTCATCTGCAAAGAGGCATATTTTTCCTTCCAGTCCCTCTGCAATGTCACTTATAAAGACAATAAAAAGGACTGGAGCCAGTACTGAACCCTGTAGTACTCCATTAGTAACCCCCCTTTCTGCAGAGTGGACTCTGTATACAATTACCATCTGTGTCCTGTTGTCCAGCCAATGTTTTACCCAGGCTATTACCCTGGAACCCACTCCCAGGCTGGTTAATTTGTTTATTATTAGGTAGGTCATGTCCACAGCCCCTCCCTGAACTACTATTTTGGTCACCCAGTCAAAGAAATCAGATTTGTATGACATGACCTTCCCACTGTGAACCTATGCTGCCTTGGGTCTTGTGCCCCACTAGCCTCTAGGTGCTCAACAGTTCTTTCCTTCAGAAGTCATTCCATCACTTTCCCTACCATAGAGGTCAAACTGACAGGTCTGTTGTTTCCTGCCTGTCTTGTTCCCACTTTTGTGAAGGGGAATCACATCTGCCTTCCTCCAGCCCTCATGTACCACATCATCCTCCCATGATTTGTTAAAAAGGCTATTCAGTGGTGTCACTAGCTCTCCCCTTAATTATTTTACAATTCTGGGGTGAATTCAGTCAGACCCCATTGCTTTGTCCACCTTCAGTTTCAGGAGTTCTTTCAGAACCCTTTCTTCTGTGAAAGGATTGGTATCGACTCCCCTATCCAGAGTGCTTCTGTTAATTGGATTAGGCACCTCCCCTTCCTCCTGTTCTGTGAATACTGAGCAGAAGTATTTATTCAGTATCCCTGCTTTTTAACTGTCCCTCTCTGCCCACCCACCGTCCATTCTATTCAGCCTCACTATCCCTCCCTTTGTCTTCCTATGCTTCCTGATGTACCTATAAAAGGTTTTATCCCCCTTCCTAACCGAGTTGGCTATCTTTTCCTCAGTTTGGGCCATTGCTATTCTAACTTCCCTCCCAGTTTCCTTCTCCTTAACTGGTACAGTTCTAGGTCCTACTCCTTCTGTGTTTCCTTATACTTCCTAAATGCTATCTTTTTATCCCTAACCTTCCCCGCTACCTCTTCTGAGAACCATAGTGGCTTTTTCTTTTGTTTTGATTTGTTTATTTGCTTCACACAAAGGCTTGCTGCCTCTGTGATGGCAGTTTTGATGTTTCCCCATTGTTGCTCACCCCTCCTTCTAGCTTGTTTGCTAGTGCTTTTCTAAGGCACTATCCCATCTTGCCAAAGTCAGCCCTCCTGAAGTCCAGTACCCTCACTTTTGTATGGCTTGACTCTGTAGCTGAGTTTATCGTGAACCACACTGTTTGGGGATTACTCATTCCCAGAGAGCTACACACATCTAGATTTGAGATCCTCTCACTGTTCCCATTTGAGAGTACAAGGTCTAAGATTGCTCCCTCATGAGTGGGCTCCAAAACTAGCTGTCTGAGGCATGCCCCATGTAGGGCATCAAGAATGGCCCTGCTCTTGGATGTGGCTGCAGCAAAGGTGCTCCAGTTAACATCTGGCATAATCAGGTTCCCCCATCAACAGTATCTCCCCTTTCTCTGCCATCCTAAGAATGCCTTCTATCATATTCTTGTCCGTTCCCTTCCCCCTGAGATGGGGGTCTGTATACAATCCTTGAGCGGACTGTGGTGCCATTTCCAGTCTCTAAGGTGACCCACAGTGCCTCCTCTCCTCCCCTCCTTGTTTAATCTTTTGTTCTGTTGCTTTTATCCCTTCCCTTACATAGAGAGCTGATCCTCCCCCCTTCTCCCCTTCCTGTCTCTCCTGTAAGTTGTGTACCCTGGTATGTTAATATCCCAGTCATGTTTCTCTGTGTACCATGTTTCTGTGACTGCTACGATATCCAGGCATCCCTCTTCCATCAATGCCAGCAGTTCAGGGAGTTTATTGCCCAGACTATGGGCATTGGTATTCATTACCCACCATTTCTTGATGGCCTTAACTCTTTTTGCCCCATCCCGGTCCTTATTGCCTTTGTCATTTTCTCCATTTACCCTTGCCCTTCTCCCTAGCGACATCTCTGTCATGGTGTTTACCTCATTTACTACCACATTTCTAAAAGGGATAAAAAGTTGACAGCAGTAAATGGTGCATCTTCAGAATAAACTCAATTACTTGCAGTAACATGAAGAAGCTGGTACAAGGTAGATTAAATAAGAATGCCAGGAAGTACTTATTTTATTTTATTTGTTTATACATCGGTTTACAACCTTTGAGCCAGAGGCTCATTTCCAAAGGTACCTCGTCACAAAGAGGACACATACAGTACAACATTTAGTTACACATTGCAGTTAGAGCTTTTACATCATTGCGGTCACCGTCTAGGTAGATTTGTGCAGCTATATCTTTGTTACAATAGGATAGTTACAGGTTTGGTATTACAAGCTAGTACAGTAGTTGGGAACAGATTGAGAAATAAAGCATACATTGGTAGTGCAGAACAGGTAGTCTAGAAAAGAGACAGAAGAAGTGAATAATACTGGTGGTAAGGGCACAGCTGGTAATAAGTTTGGGTGTGGAGCCACTCAGAGAGTGTTGTCATTTAGTTTGTTGAAGAGCCACTCAGGGAGTTTTGTAAGGGCATGGTGTGCTAGATCCTCACTGGACAAGCACAGCTACACATGTTAAATAGCTGACTCTCAAGCGCGTTTTGAAGCGGGCAATTGTAGGTGTATCGGTGACGGAGGAGAGAAGAGTATTGAACCAGGAGGGAGCTCTGTAATAGAAGGATCTTTGACCTTGACTGGTCCTAGACCTAGGGACTAGCAGGGTGGTCTTAGAGGCGGTATGAGTTTGGACTAAGGGCTGTACAAGATGGATAGAGTCTGTCAGTCTGGGAGGGGAGATTCCAAGGAGTATTTTTTCACTAAGAGGCAAGTGTGGTACCTGAGCCATTCGTCTAGATTCAGCAGCCTAGCCTCATCATATAGGTGGCAGGTATGAGTGAGCCTAGGAGCTCCCGTAATTAACCTACAGGCCTTATTCAGGATGAGTCGTATTTTGTTAAGGGCGGTTGTGTCTGTGGCACCATAGACTGGCAGGCCATAGTCCACAAGGGACATTATTGAGGAGGTGACTGCTAGACGACGGGCATCAGGAGGGGAGGCAGTGCTTGTAGCGGTAGAGGATACCTAGCCTTGCATTTGTGGCTGAGGATAGAAAGTACTAATGTGATCATGGAAAGTGAGTGCTGAGTCAAAGGAGACTTAAGGTACTTGTACAAGCAGACTTGATCAAGGATGCTTGGAGCTTGGGAGGATGCAGAGGCGAAATTACTGGATTTGCTTTGGGGATGGGCTAAGAGCATGGCTTTGGTTTTTTTAGATTGATTACTAGTCTGTGCTCTCTGAACCATGTTTCAGCATCATTGAATGCTGTTTGCAAGGTGTCTTGAAGGGAAATGGGGTTACGGTGGGTGGCGAAGATGACTGTGTTGTCTGCGTACGGCAGGATTTTACCAGAGCAGGCTTTGGGCATGGTGTTGAGGTAAAGTGAGAAGAGAAGAGGACCAAGGATAGAACCCTGGGGGACACCTGAATGGATGGGGCATGAATTGGAGAGGGTCCCATTAATTTTAACACACTGAGGGCAATCAGACAAGTAGCTGGAGCACCAGGAGACCGGGCCAGTGGCAAAGCCAGTGCGGCTGAGGGCATCCAGCAGGAGGGGGTGGGAGACAGTGTCGAAAGCCTTAGAAAGGTTGATAAACACTGCCCTGGCTAAAGTGCCAGAGTCCAGGGAGGAATGCAGAAAATTAGAAAACTCAATAAGGGCAGTGCTGGTACTGTGACCTGCACGGAAACTGTGTTGTTCATGGCAAAGGATGTTGTACTTGGTCAGGTAGTCTGTGATCTGGGTAGCCACCAGTTTTTCTAGGGCTTTGGAGAGGGGTGGGAGGATGGAGATTGGCCTGTAATTTCTGGCTGTGCACCTGTCACCTCCTTTGTGTATGGGTGTGACTATGGCAGTTTTATGCAGAGGGTGGTGGACAACTGGAACAGACTGCCTAATGAGAACTGTATCAGTTAAGGCAGAAGGAAGCAGGGAAGGCAGTCAGAACAGTAAAGGCCCAAACTGAGGAAAAGATAGCCAACTCAGTTAAGAAAGGGTGATAAAACCTATTATAGGTACATCAGGGAGCAAAGAAAGACCAAGGGAGGGATAGTGAGGCTTAATAGAAGGGAGGGGGTGGGCAGAGGGTGACTGCGAAAAGGCAGAGATTCTAAACAAATATTTTTGCTCAGTATTCACAAATGAAGAGGGGAGGTACCTAAACGAAACAGAAACATTCTGGATATGGGGGTTGATACCAACCCATTCACAGAAGAAAGAGTTCTGAAAGAACTCTTAAAACTCAAGGTGGACTGTGGCAAGGTTAGGCTACACCCTCAGCTGTGACTGATGGACCACTTCTATCTCCTTATTTCCTAGCTACCAAAACATCTGTGCACAACAGTTAATGCTTTTCTATTTGTTTTTCTTCTCCACCCACACACACCCTAGGTTGGCCACCTATAGTAGCTCTTTACTTTCCCTACTAAACTTCCTACTAGTTCTCTCTTTTCATTATTTTTCCATTTCCATCCATCCAATCCCTAGAATTATGCCAAACACCTGGAGAGGTGCTGTGTAAAGTGCGTAAGTGCATTTTGTGTCCAAAAAGCATGAAGGCGATTTTAAAAAGGAATCGAAAAAGTTGGTAAAGCCTTTTTAAAGAAAAAAGTATGAGAAGTCAAATAAAACAATAATAATGTCATGATTAGTACAATTATAAGAAATCCTAAAGGTAGTTTCATAAATTCACATTATAAACTTGTTACTGTTAAAGGTTCTATGTATAAAAGAGCTTAGTCACTGTGGATCACAGATACAGAAAGACAATATCTGTGGATATATACAGTGTACCTTTAACTGAACCAGGAAGTGCCCTGAAATAACCCCTCCCCTCTAGGTTTTGAAACAACATGTTCAGACATGAAACAACATGCTCAGACTTGTAACTAGAAGAGGGCTCAGTCAGGTGATTCCACCAAAAAATATAAATACATCTTCAGTGAGTCTACTTCAGTTCAGCCCAGAGGAGCTCAGCCCTAGGAGAGGGAGAAGAGAGGCAGACAAGCTATTGAATGCAGATGAGAATGGTCTTTGGAGCGCTAAAATCCAGTACTGTATTTTGTGAGAAACTACTGATGTTAAGTAGTGATTTTCTTTGCAATTTTTTTTGTTTTCATTTAATATTTTTCAAACTTTTGAAAAATAAATATCACACCAGGTGTGTTTTAAACCTGTAAATTTGCCTTGTTTGAAGTTTATTCCCACACACTGTGACATGGACAAAGCAAAGGGGCTTGATGGGATTCATCCCAGAATTATAAAAGAACTAAGGGTAGAACTAGTGACACCACTGACTACCCTCTTTGAGGGAGGTGAGCACTACTCTCTTCACAAAAGAAAGGGTCCTACAAGAACTTGCTAAGCTCAGGGTGGATAAGGCAATGGGACCTGATGGCATACATCCCAGGGTACTTAAGGAGCTAAAGGTGGAACTAGCAGAGCCATTAGCAGAATTGTTTAGTGAGTCTCTGAGCACAGGAGAGGTCCCAGAAGACTGGAGAAGGGCTCATGTGATCCCGCTGCACAAGAGTGGTAGCAAGGAGGAGGCGAATCACAGACCGGTCAGTCTTACCTCAGTAGTGGGCAAAATTATGAGGTACCTCAAGGAAAGAATAGTGCAACACCTGGAACTATAGGGCACAGTATCCAAGACAGCAAGGGTTTACAAAGGAAGGTCCTGTCAAACTAATCTCATAGATTTCTTTGACTGGGTAACCAGAGTGGTGGATCAAGGGGAGAGTTGATGTCGCCTACCTTGACTTCAGCAAAGCTTTTGACACTGTTCCACATAGAAGATTGATAATAAGCTAGGTAGGCTCGGAGTGGGTCAGAAGTTGGTCAACTGGGTGGCAAACTGCATGGACGGGCAGAAAACAGAGAGCGTGGTAAATGGTATACAGTCAGAAGAGAAGCAAGTCACAAGTGGGGTACTCAGGGATCAGTCCTGGAGCCAGTCCTCTTCAACATCTTCATATAGTGACCTTGCAGATGGACTAGAGGGTAAGCTTGTCTGTTTGCAGATGACACCAAGATCTGCAACAGAGTAGATGATCCAGATGGGGTGGGCAGAATGAGAAGAGATCTGGATAAACTAGCAGAATGGTCAGAAGAGTGGCAACTGGGATTTAACGCAAAGAAGTGCAAAACATGCACATAGGGAAGAGAAACCATGAAGCCACCTATAGGCTGGGAGGGAGTTGCTAGCAGTCACAAAGGAAGAAAGAGACTTGGGCATCATCATCACTGATGACCTAAAATCATCCAAGCAGACTCTAAAGCAGTAGGTAAGGCTAGGGGTGTTAGGGTGTATTAGTAGGGTATCACAAGTCGTAAGAGGGAGGTAATAATCCCTCTGTACAAGACACTGGTTAGGCCCCATCTGGAGTAATTATGCAGTATTGGAGGCCACACTTCACAAGGACATTAACCAAATTGAGGCAGTCCAGAGAAGGCAACCAAAATGTGCAGGGACTGCATCAGAAGACATATGAGGACAGATTAACGGAGCTCAATATGTATACCTTGAGCAAAGGAGGAGAGAGGTGATATGATCGAGGCATTCAAACACCTTAAGAGGCATAAACAAGGTGAAAGAGTCTAACATGTTTAAATACATGAAAATAGCAGGACAAGAGGACACAGCATGAGATGAGAGGGAGGCCGATTAAGGGGAATGTGAGGAAATTCTTTTCACAGAAAGGGTGGTGGATGCATGGAATGGCTTACCACAAGAAGTGGTGGCTATGAATACAGTGCAGGCTTCAAACAGGCATGGGATAGGCATAAGGGAGCAATAAAAATGACTATGAATAGATAGGTCACTGACAGAGCAAAGGCCGATGGCACATTTATAAGGTAGAAAAAGAAATGGGCAGACTGGATGGGCCTTGAGGTCCTTATCTGCCATCAGCTTCTATGTTTCTATGTTTAACAAATCATGGGAGGATAGGGTGGTACCTATGGACTGGAGGAGGGCAGATGTTATTGCACTTCACATAAGTGGGAGCCGGGTAGAAGCGGGGAACTACAGACCTGTTAGTTTGAACTCAGTGATTGGGAAAATGATGGAATCACTTCTGAAGGAAAAAACTGTTGAGTACCTAGAGGCCAGAGGGGCACAGGACCAAAGGCAGCATGGATTCACATTGGGAAGGTCATGTCAGACAAATCTAACAGATTTGTTTAACTGGGTGACCAAAGTAGTAGATCAGGGAGGGGCTGTGGACATGACCTACCTAGACTTTAGCAAGGCATTTGACACAGTCCCACATTAAAGATTAATATACAAGCTAGCTAGCCTTAGTGTTGATCCCAAGATGATAGCCTGGCTAAAAAATGGCTAGAGAACAGGACACAGAGGGTAATAGTAAATGGAGTCCACTCTGAAGAAAGAGGGGTTACTAGTGGGGTACTGCAGGGTTCAGTACTAGGACCGGTCCTCTTCAATGTCTTTATAAGTGGCATTACAGAGGGACTGTAAGGAAGAGTATGTCTCTTTGCAGACGATACAAAAATCTAAACAGGGTTGATACACAAGGTGGGGTGGAAAGGATAAGAAGAGACTTGGTAAGGTTGGAGGAATGGTCAAATGTATGGCAGCTTAGATTCAATGCTACAAAGTGCAAAGTAATGCACCTTGGAAACAAAAACCCAAGGGAAGAGTACACATTGGGGGTGAGATACGAACAACAACAACAAAAATGGAACGGGACCTGGGGTAGTCATATCAGATGACCTAAAGGTGAGCAAGCAATGTGAGAGTGCAGTAAGGAGGGCTGGGCAGTTGCTGGGTTGCATTGGGAGAGGCATCACCAGTAGAAAACAGGAAGTTGTTATCTCTCTGTACAGACAGCTGGTGAGACCTCATCAGGAGTACTGCAAGCATTTCTGGAGACCCAATCTCCACAAGGACACAGACAGGATGGAGGAGTCCAGAGGAGGGCAACTAAAATGATGCAGGGTCTGTACCAGAAGGCATAGGAAGAGAGACTTAATATGTGTACCTTCGAGGAAAGGAGGGAGAGGGGGGACGGATAGGAACTTCAAGTACCTCAAGGAACCAACAAAGTCCAAGAGGGTAGTATTTTCAGAAAAAGAGATGTGCAAGAACAAGGAGGTACAACTTGAAGATAGAGGGGGATGGCTCAGAGGTAATGTGAGGAAGTTTTTTTTTTCCACAGAGAGGGTTGTGGATGTATGGAGCGACCTTCCTGAGGAGGTTGTGGAGTCAAAAACAGTGGGAGGATTCAATAATGCATGGGACAGACATAAGGCAATTCTAAGGGGTGGGGGTAGGAGGAAGTAGGCTGTTGGTTAACTAGGATCTGCAGCTTATCCATTAGGTATGGAAATGGGCAGACTGGGTGGGCCAAGCAGTCCTTATTCGCTATCAGATTCTATATTTTTATGCTAATGAAACTGTCTGTTTAAAATCAGTGTTAGGGTTCAAGAATAATCAGGACAGACACATGGGTATGGGGGGGGCAATGAGGATTAAAGGAGGAGGGAGAAGACAAGTGACCACTAGGGGACTCTTTCTCATCAGTTAGGCAATGATAAGGGCAGAACAGATGGATAAAATGGCCATCTTCTGCTGTCAAGTCCTATGTTCTCATCCCCTGCAAAGTTCTTCCCTCTGATAACACAGAGTATCCCAAACTGAAAGCGGAAGGCTAAGCCCACAGTGGTGAGGTTCAAGAATGCATGGGACAGGCATAAGGGAACGTTATGGGAAGGGAAGTGGGTGAATGAGCTAAAGATGAAGCAGGCTATGCAGTGATACTATAGGCAGGGAAATTTGGACAGATTGGGTAGGCCAACTGATCCTTAACTGTTGCAAAAGTCTATGTTTCTTAGTGTCAATGTACTTTTCACACTGCATTTTTCAAAAAATGTGCAGGAGTGTTATAACGGAAGCCCTAAGACACTCTTGTCATCCTTTCTCCCAACATGTTATCAGACTTGAAGTTGCTAAGAGTAAGCCCATCCCCCTCAGAATAAAGATCCCTCCTCTGAGACTAGGTTGATCCTTACCTACTGAAACCATGGTTTCATAGTTCTGCACCATCACTTCCATGTGAAGCTCTTTCTCCTGTTTGCTTAATATCTTCCATTCCTCTTCAGAAAAATCAACAGCAACATCTTCAAAGTTTTCTGGTATCTGAAAGAACATGAGACATGTTTAATTGCTTTTGGTTTCACATTACACATTGTATGTGTACATGACACATTGGAAAATCAGCAACTTTTAAACACGATGGGGCTAGGCAAGGTTGAGATTCACAGTCTACAAGACTAAGAGGCTTTGCTGGCACTCCCACAACAAGTGAAGACAGACAGAGATTGTAATGTAGGGGGACAAGGAGGGGCGGAGATGGAATACGGATATTAGGAAGGGGGTAGGTGGAGTCAGTCAAGTGAGGGGAGAGATACCTAGCTAGTAGAAGAAGGCAGCCTGTCTGAACATCAGGCATCTTGGGAATAAAATGGGGGACCTACAGACAATGGTGATGGAAGCCCAGTTGGACATAGTTGTCATCATGAAAATGTAGGTGACACAAAATCCCATCTCGGACCTGGCTATCCCAATATGTGTTCTATTTTAAAGGGATATGAAAAAGGGCAGGAGAAGGGGTTACGCTATACACGGAGACTGTAAAAACCAATAGAGAAGAATGTTCGGGGTGGGGATAAAATGAATGTGGGTTCAGTTAATAATTAAAGTATGTAAGAACCTCAGAATGCTGGTGATGGCGGCATAAAGATCACCAAATCAGTTCAGGGAGGGCTGCAGGGTATTAGCAAGACCACATCAGAAGAGCAACCACTATGGAAACACAATCTTGATGGAGGATCTCCTACCAGATTGGGAAATGACGGGGGTTAGGAGTGCCAGGAACCAAGTTGTTGTACATTCAATGCAGAATGGCTTCCTTGTACAATGGGTGATAGAGCTAACCAGAGATGGAGCCATCCTCGACTTGGTACTGTCAAATCATGACATAGTAGTACAGGCCAGAGTAAAAGAGACCCTGGGGATGAGTGATAATTACTCAGCATGGCACAGTGTTAGCCCTAAAAAGCCAGCACCTCAAGTCCAGGACAATGGCGTTGGATATCAGGGCAGCGGTTACTGAAGACACAGGGAAGGTCCTCCATGACAAATGGAGGGAGTAGCAGGGACAGAGAGAGAGAGAGAGAGAGAGAGAGAGAGAAGCATCAAATTGAGTCTGATAGAGGTCACCAAAGCTTGTCTGAAGCAGGAAGGGAAAAAAAACACAAAATTAATAAATCCAGTTTGGTATACAAGAGAAGTTAGAGAAGTAGTAATGGCAAAAAGGGTAGCATGAAAAATGTACAAGGAGGATCAGTCTGAGGGCATCAAGGAGGTATAAGTAGGAAAGCTAAAGGAGACCAATAATTTAATTTATTCATTTGAAAAGTTTCACCAGGAGAGACATACCGAGAGCTCATTTCCAGATGAGTCCTGGGGTAGAGGGTAGAAGGGAAAATAGACATGTGCAAATCAGTACAAAAGTTTTACATGTGCATTAAGAATGCAGAATTATACAGGGTAGCATAAAACACAAGCACAGCATTATACCACAAATAAACATCAAGATGTGCACTGAGAGGTACAGAGTGATTACAAAGAGTTAGATACTGGTCAATGCATAATCAGACATACAGCAGCCCTCAAGAATGGTGTAGAGAAGTGCATGATGCCAGAAGGGTTAACCCACCATGGTGGAGAACAATCAGAAGGAGGAGTCAAGGGAAGAGGCAGGTGACAGGAGGTGGACAAGTGTGGGAGGAAGAAGCAGAGGCCAGGTGGGGGGAAGAAGGAAGGGTTGTAAGATCAGAAAATGAGGAGTGGAGGAGAAAAGGAGGAGGAGAAAAGGAAGAGGTCAGGGCAGGTGCAGGAGGGGACGTGTGAGCACAAAGAAAGAGGGAAAAGAGGTGCAAACGTGGATGGGGAATGGGAGAGATTTTCAAAATTTGGGAAGATGGTAGGAGAAAGCAGCTGACCAGTTGAGGACCTTCTAGAAGGGAGAACTAGAGTGTGTTGACTAGAGCGATGGAGGAATATGCAGAGTTAGAAGCAGTGGAGAGAAGAGAAGATGGGATGAGAAATTCAGCCAGTGTTTAGCAATAAGGGCAGAGCCATGAGCTTTGGCTTTCAGAGAAGGGAGACGGGGAGAGAGAGAGAGGATGTAAAGGTGGCAGCGGTGGGTCTGGAGGGTGGCAATCCAGGGCAAACCTACAGAAGGAGTGGAAGAAGGTGTCCAGTCTGCCCAGGGTAGACTTAGAGCACCGCACGAGATAATGTCACCAGTCGAAGAGGGAAGGATCATTCTCTGAATAATGGCTCTGCAGGCAAACAAAGGAATACAAAAGTACAGTTATGTAAGAACTTACCGTAACAGTAGATCTTTGAGAGAGGCTCTTGCAGTGGTAATTACATATAGAACTGATGTGACGAGGCAGGACCACACAGAAAATTTCTAGCTAGCAGTCCTTGGCGGGGACCGCCTCGATCAGGTGACTGGCGTCAGATAACTAGTGATATAAAGGGCGGTCCCAGACGCCGCCTCCAGTTCTTTCCACCACTGGCATGGAAGGCCTGGACAGAGAGAAGCAGATATTTTCCCTCAATGGAAAAGGAGCTGAAAAAGCCTAGGGGATGGAGGGCGGAGAGCATTTACTGCAAGAGCTCTTTCGAAGATCTACTGTTAGGTAAGGTCTCTACGAACTGTATCGTCTTACTGAGAGGGCTCTTGCAGTAGGCAATTACATGGAGACAGAATCCCAAGCAGTCTGGAACCAATGAAACACACCGGGAGGAGGAACTACTCCAAGAAGTACCAAACAACCTTGCAAACCTCAAGACAGGAGGCCTTGCAAGGCAGCTAACCTGAAGCCTGCTCTACGGTGAGAGGCAATGTCCAAACAGTAATGTTTAGTAAAGGTATGGACGGAAGTCCAAGTGGCAGCAGCACAGATGTCTGCCGCAGACACATTCTTGAAACAAGCCACAGAGGCTGCTACTCCATGAGTGGAGTGACCTCCGACTTGACCCGGTAGGGTCTTGTTGTACTTGTCATAACAGAAAGTGATGCAATGCGCCAACCACTTTGATAGGCATTGCTTGGAGACAGCATTGCCTTCCCTTTTGTGAGCAAAAGAGACGAACAACTGATCAGTCTTTCTGAGATCCTTCGTCCTATCAGTGTAGTATCTCAGAATCCTGTGGATGTCCATGGTATGGAGCAAGTATTCTCCTTGCTTGGAGTACTGCGTGACAAAGGCAGGTAATTCAATAGACTGATTTAAGGTAGACTTCGCTACCACTTTCGGAAGAAACTTAGGATTCGTGCAAAGAGCTACTCATTCTTTGTGAAAAATCAGATAAGGATTTTGCACATGAGGGCCTGAGCTCGGAAATTCTAAGTAGCAGAAGTAATGGCCACCAAGAAGAGCCGCCTTCCAGATAAGAACTTCAAGTCTGCAGAAGCCGCAGGCTCAAAAGGAGGAAAGGTAAGTTTCTGAGGACAAAGTCCAAGTCCCAAGGGGAGCTGGAGTCCAGACAGGGGCCTGAGATGAAGGACCCTCTGAGAAAGGTCTTGGATATCTCCACTGGGCAAATGGTTTATCAGGAAGAACTTGGTAGGCTGAAATAGCAGCCATGTGAACCTTCAAAGAGGAGTGATTGAGACCCAGGTCAAAAGATGACACAAATAATCAAAGCAGAACGGCCACAGGACAGAAGAAGGCTCCACATTCCTGGACACAGCCCAAATGGAAAATCTTTTCCATTTCATAGTGTAGGTGGACCTAGTGGAGGGTTTTCTAGCCTCCACCAGAATCTCGGCCACCTTAGGAGAGATGCCAAAACGTGATTGGGCTAGGTCTGCAGAAGCCATGCATGAAGTTGAAGAGACTTGAGTCCTGGATGGACCAGGGTCCCCTGATCCTCGAGATAAAGAAAGAGGAAGAGGAGGAACCTCTGAATATTGTTGTAGAAGAGAGAACCAAATTTGCCTGGGCCAGAAAGGAGCGATCAAAATCATTCTCACTCCTTCCAATGCCAGTTTCTGCAGCACACGAGGGACCAGAGGAATTGGGGTGAAAAGCATAGACGAATCTGTCCTTCCAGCTTAGAGACAGAGGCCACCCAGAAAGTGCCTAGCTCTGAGCGAAGCGCAAGCAAAAGGTTGGAAGCTGTGCATTTTGGGAAGAGGCAAACAGATCTGTGGAGTCCCCAAATCTGGAAGATGCTTTTAGAACTTTTAGTCTAGTTCCACTCATGTGGCAGAGCTGAAGAATGACTTAGCTTGTCTGCCAGGACATTGTCGACTCCCCAAACGTGGATCGCTGTGAGGTGAAGGTTGTGAAGAGTTGCCCATTCCCAGACCTCATAGCTTTCCTGCACAACGGGTAGGACCGAGTCCCTCCCTGCTTGTTGATGTACCACACCAAGCACATGTTGTCTGTTTGAACAGCTAGGTGACCAGGAAGGATGTATTGGTGAAGGGCCTGGAGAGCATGCAGCATTGTTTGTAGCTCGAGCACACTGATGTGGAGAGCTAACTCCAATCTGGACCATAACCCCTGGGTTAGGTGAGGACCCAGATGGGCCCCCCAACCTTTGCCTGATGTGTCCGCGGTCAGAGTCTGGGCAGGGGGAGGATGAAAAAAGGGGACTCCCCAGAACAGGTTCTCTCGAACCATCCACCATTGCAAGTCTCTTGTCATTGGTGAGGAGATCGGCACCAGATGATCTAGGTCATCTACAAGTTGATCCCACTGAGAGCGGAGAGTCCACTGAGAGATCCTCATGTGGAGGTGCGCACGCGGAACCATGAGGATGGCAGCTGCCATGAGCCCCAGAAGACGGAGCACTGACCTCGCTGGAACCTTCCTGCGTTCCGAGAGAAGGGAAATCTGGGACTAGAGAGTGGCCCCCCTGTCTGAAGGCAGGAAGGCCCTGCACACTGTCATATCGAGGATTGCCTTGATGAACTAGAGTCTCTGGGAAAGGTCCAGGTGAGACTTGGAATGGTTGATGGTGATACCCAGACCAGTAAAAACCTGCTGGGAGAGGGAGAGAAATTGCAGGAGTTCCTCCCTGGATGAGGCCGCCAGAAGCCAGTCGTCCAGGTAGGGAAAAACCTGAACTCCCAAAGTATGCAGGTGGGCTGCTACCACTGCCAGGCATTTGGAAAAAACTCAGGGAGCCGAGGAAAGACCAAAAGGGAGCGCCCGGAATTGGTAATGGTCCTGGAATGCAAACCTGAGGTACTTTCGGGGGGGCGAAAGGGGATGTGCAGGTATGCATCCTGCATATCCAGTGCACAAAGCCATTGGCCCAGCCAGAGAAGGGGCAAGAGGGTTTGAAGGGAGAGCATCCTGAACTTTTTGTATTTCACATAGAAGTTCAGGGAGCTGAGATCGAGAATGGGTCTGAGATCTCCCGTTTTCTTTGGTACAAGGAAGAAATGGGAATAGTAACCCATCCCTTGAAGGTGAGGGGGCATGGGTTCTATGGCCTGCTTCACAAGGAGAGCAGATATTTCTTCAATGGCCAAAGGAAGATGGTCCCTTGAGTAAGAGGAGTTCAGAGGGGGGGTGACATGGAGGTTTCTGCAGAAACTCTATAGAGTGCCCCTCTGCTATGATCTGAAGCACCCATGAATCCGATGTTATCCTCTCCCAACCCAGAAGGTGGAGGGAAAACCTCCCTTCTACCGGTTCCTCCGGGGAGTCCACAGGCGGTGGGAGAGGGAAGGAGTCAGGTGGTGTGAGGCAGTGCCACAGCTGGGGCACCCGCTGCTTTTTTGGGGCGGCGGGAGCCTGGCAGCTGTGGGGGCCCGACGTTTAGTGGCCCGCCTTCCCTGGGGTTTTGCTTGAGGCCAGCTGTGTCTGCGAAAAAGACGGCGCTGTGGGGGATGGGGACGGGGACAGCACATGGAATCAACAGATTTGAGGGCCATGCTCTTCTCCTGCAAGTCGGTGATGATGTCCTTGACATCACCACTGAAAAGCACCGAACCTCTGAAAGGTGCTTCTTAAATTGCTGACTGCACCTCCGAGACCAGACCTGACACACAGACCCAACACGGAGCTCCATCCTGCGGTGTCCACTGCATCGTAGGTCATCCTCACAATGTGATGACTGGCCAAAAGAGCAGAACGGACAAGGTCAGATAACCCTGCTTGACTTGGGAGTCAATCTTAGATTCGCCTGGTAAGGACAGCTTCTGGTAATCCCCTATATGTGCTACATAATTTAGGCCCTGGTCTCCAGTGTGGAAGAAGCACAGATCTTCCTTCCATACTGATCCAGAAGTCAAGATTCCTTATCCGGGGAGACAAACCTAAATGTTCCTGGTGTGCTGACCATCCGTGAGTGGCGCTAATCACAACTGAGTCTGCTAGGGGGTGAGAGTCCAGAAAGTCTACACCTATGGAGCCTGGAACAGCCTGTTGGACTTTCCAGGAAGTGGGGCTAAAGTCGACAGTTGTTTCCAAATAGTGGAAACAAGGTGGGCATGAGGCTAGATCCAGGGTGGCACTAGAGTAGGGGCCGTAAGGGGCAGGTCCAGATGTTCAGCAAGTTTAACCCACTGAGGATTTGGCTCTAAGGAACACCACTGATGGACTTTCTGGATCTTCCTGAACAACTCTGTGAAGGAAGAATCCTCCGGAAGAGACTTCGGAGGAGTCCTTGGCCGGGGCTTGGATGGAGAGCGAGGCTTTTCGTCTTTCTCGGAGCACCCGTTGGAGGAATCCGAGGAGTCCAAGAGAGAAGAAGAAGAAGAATTTGAAGCAGAGTAAGACTCCCTAACTCATCTAGGGGGAGGAACGGGTTCCTTAGGGGGATCCCTGGATGAATGTCCTGCCCCTCTCTGGATCCTGAGGGGAGAGCTTAGGAATCCGGAGGTGGAGAGGGAGTGTGCCATCTGGGGCGTACGGGAGCTGTAGGTGGCACTCATCACCGTGAGGCGCTCTCAACTTCCTTGGTGAGCTGAGCCTGGCCTCAGCTCACCAGGAGGCCAGAGTCTCCTGAAGATCCACCAGCGCCTGGGGGAGGAGGAGGAGGGGGATAGTTATACGGATGATATCCGTATGGCGAGTATCCGTAACCTGGCTGCGGGAAGACCGAAGCTGGGTATTGCAGCGTTGGGTACTGCGGCGTCAGTGGGGTCAGCGCCGGGTACTGCGGTGCAGGATACTGTGGACCCGGGTAGGCCGGTGTTGGATAGGATGGCGGATACCCAGGTACTGAAGGAGCTTCCGGAGCAGACGGCCCAGCAGGGAACTCCATGGGAGGATCAACCGTGATAGGCCCGTGGGGTGGAGGGCCCAATGGGAGAGGAATATCCCCTGCTGGCGTTGGAGGGGCCGGGCGTTGGAACTGGCGCCGGTGAAGCTGGTGTCAGGGCCGGCGTCAGCGGAGCCGGCGTCAAGGCCGGCGTCGGGGCCGCGTCAGATCCGATTCTGTAGAAGGGGATCTGACGGCAGAAAAGCATCCCGAGCATCACCTGGGGATGGAAGGGAGAAGTCCCGGGTCAGACAGGGATTCAGGCTCCCGGATGACAGCGAAGACTCGTGGGAACCTGGAATGACAGATGGTGCAGGGTCTGTCATAGGCTCTGATGTCTGGCGCACGCGTCGGAGGAGCCAACGCCTGCGACTACAGCCAAATCACGGCAGATGCCAGAGGAGCCAGTGTCCGACTTAGGGGTCCTCGCCGGAGGCGGGCCGAGGGGTGGAAGTGCCGACTCGAGAGGGACACTGCCGATGCACCGCCCCGAGAGGGTCGGGCGCCTTAGCGAGCCTTCTCCCGTGGATGTCAGAGGAGCCGACGTCCCGCTTATGGGAGGCGCCTGCACCAGTAGGGCAGCAAGCCAGCGGCAGTACTGGGGAAGAAGCCTCCTTTTGCCTGGAGGCACCCAGCGGACTCGAACGCAAACCCGATGGGTGGGCAGACGCCTCCTCCAAAGCCTTGAAGGTTGCCATCGGGTGATCCCCGGAGGGGACATTACCTTAGCCGCGGCTCCAGTCAGAGTCACAGAAGAGGAGGCCTTTTCCCGGTGCCTTTCTTTGTCCCACTTCTTGTGTCCTTTTGGGGAGGTCGACGCCTGCCTAAGCTTCTTCGACTCCTTCTCCATTGCTGACATCTTCTTTTTAAGGAGATGGGCTTCCAAAGACTGCTGGTGTCGTCTGTGGGCTGCCGCGTTGAAATGCAGGCAATGAGGGTACTTGTCGACCGCGTGGTCGGGCCTAAACAAAAAGGCAGAGAGAGTGACTGGTTTTGTGAGACAGTTCGCCGCATTTGAAATGCATATATTTTTGAAGAGGACGCATATAAACCAACGCTCACATGATGAATAAAATGCAAATACTGATACTTTCGTAAAAAAATGATGAAGCAACAGGGCTGAGTAACTAATTCCACCGCCAGGCACTGTACAAGCTGGACGGGCGAAAAGAACTGGAAGGTGGGGTGTCCAGGACTGCCCCTTTATACCGAAGGTGCCTGACGCCGGTCACCTGACGTGGGGGCGGTTCCTGCCAGGGACTGCTAGCTAGAAATTTTTCCATGGGGTCCTGCCGCTTGCCGACGTCAGGCCTATATGTAATTACCTACTGTAAGAGCCCTCTCGAAGTAAGATCTATGGTACCATGAGCCAATGTGCCTGTCACACAAAGCCATAATGTTGCATTTTCCTGTTTTGCTGTAGGGCATTAACATGGACTTCTGAATGTGGCAGTACTTTGCACATGCAGGAGAGACTGAAGCCCTGCCACCACTATCATACATAGATGAGGCCCTTCTGCAACCATCTGCATAGACATTTGCAATGTAGATGAGAAGTATTCTATGCTGCTAATGACTGTGGCACTCAGCAGCCAGCAAGAGAATACTGTGGACATGGGAACGTACCTCAGTGTTTTGGAATTTACTGACAACAACGTTTACTCAATATAAATAGAATGAAAACTTCTGCATGAGTCATGAAACCTTTTACTTTAAATGGAGCAAAATACGACATATAATAGGAAGACAGAACACCAATATGCACTGAAGCTATTATATCTGAAGTAAGACTGGCTATTGCGATTTGAGACAGGACACAAACAAGTATCGGTCCATTGGACACTTGTTTGCGTGTTCTAGGGTGAAGTGGTCTGCTCTGGTGTGTGTGGGGTCTGCAATGCTGTCATGGACACCTGCATGCACATGATAACATCCCTACAGGCACACAGCTACAAGACATCGTGGATGGCTTTGAGGAAAGATTTAGTTTATCACAGACAGCCAGTGCAATAGATGCCACACACATACCAGTTTAGGCACCAGCAAAGATGTGGCAGAACTTCAACCATAAAGGCCGGCACTCTACAGCGATGTAGGTAGTGCTGACCACCAGTACTGCTTTCAGGATGTTAACACTGGATGGTCTGGTAAGTTCACAGTGCCCGGATTCTTACAAGCAGTGGACTGTGTCGCGAGTCTATGGATGGGCTTTTTCCCCAGTGTGCACGTGAAATATGTGGGTACAGGTGCCCATTCATTTACTTGGAGACCCAGCCTACCCACTGATGTCATGGCTGATGAAGCCAGTCCTGATATGAGAAACCTCACAATTGATCAGAAACACTTTAACCACTGTCTGGCAAGTGGTGGTATGGTAGTGGAGAATGCCTTTGGTTGGCTAAAGGGAAGACGGCGATGCCTGCTGAAAAGGCTTGACACACATTTCCTTTGTTCCATCCGTGGTGCTTGTATGCTGCATTCTACACATTTGTGAGTGAAAGGAGATGTTTTTAATTTGGAATGGATTAGAGAGGCTGATGGTGAGAACTTGCAAAAGCTGTCAGGCATTGAAATGCAAGACATGCAAAGGGGCACAGCTGAGGAACAGGGAAGACTAATCAAAAATGCTGTTATTTAACATCTCAGTAGATAGTACAATGACTAAAGTAATTTGTGGCATGTACATGCACCACACTAGTTGTTTTCTGTGTTTCATTACTGCACTGTTCTTACTATGTGTCTAAAATCGATCACATGTGTGGCCAGACAAGCAAGTATGGAGTCGCTAGACAAGCTGGCTGCATGCAGTCATCCAGTGCATGACGTGGTTCTTGCATATCTGCAAGTCTCACAGAGGTGGTTACTCTTAACATGTAGAGTACGAAATTTGTCATCCTGGTGTTGGCAGATGGACGTGCAATATTTGTTGCTAAGCGTGCTATGCATGACATTATTGTCTCACAGAATACACCCAGTGTTGACGTCCTCCTGCTATTCGATTTAGTTGGGTTCCAAGGGAAGTCACTTATCATTTCTCAGTGCAGTTTATGGTGGCACAAACCAAAGTTCGGTCCTCCTGCCATCGACACTAACATGCTAGTGTTGGGATAGTACTAACGAAGGGGAAGGAGTGAGGGGCATGCTAGTGGAAACATTGACCTTGCTTGGCAGGGGAAGGGATAATACTGGGAGAGGTCAGGAGGGAGAGGGAGGTCGGCAGTTAAACAGGAAGAGGGAGAAGGGTCTCAATTGAGAGGGGCGGGGGAGACACTGGGGCAAATGGTAAAAGCACCATCTTGAATGGCCCTGGGAATGAGAACCTGGATGGGGGTGGTGACGGGCACGAGGAAACGGGGGGGTGTACTGGTGTTGGGGGACTCCATACTCAAGGGGATGAGATGGGGCCACAAGGAGAGACAGGCACAGTCCAATATGGGTGGAGTCCATACTGGGATTAAAGGCAGACAAAGCAGGACAGGCAGTTCTAAGGTGCGCAAGGAGGGGTAGGAGGAATATGCACATTGTGGTACATGTGGGGACAAAACGGCCAAGGAGAGGAAATGGTAGAGGTAGAAAGGGAGACATTACAGGAATTGGGAAGGTTGTGTGAGGAGAATGGGAAGTCTGTGGCCTTCTCGGAGGTGCTCCCAGTACCCTGCGCAAGCACAGTGAGAAAGGAGAGGATTGGGGAGTTGGATGCATGGTTGGTAGAATGGTGTCAAATTAAGGGGTATGGGGTTGTGGGTGGCTGGGGCAGTACGTGGGATAAAAACAATCTATTTGAAAGGGATAGGCTGTATCTGAGTGGGAAGGGGAGGGGAAGGAGGTATTAAAGCAAGAACTGGGGAGGTATACTGCAACACAGGTGGATTTAAGCAAGTTAGAGGGTGGCAAGTGGACAGCAGGTAGGCAGGGATCTGATTGGAGGAGTCACAGCAGAAGGGAGGAGATGGAGGGTGATGAAGAGAAGGGGAAGGATGGAGGTGGTCTTGCTAAATGCAAGAAGCTTAGGCAACAAATCCACTGAGCTACAGGCACTCTTGGCAGTGTGGAGCGTAGATATGTGGCTGACATAGAAATGTGGGCAACCGAGCACCAGGACTGGGATCTGGCAATCCCAGGGTACAAATCATACAGGAAGGTCCATGAGGAGGGTGGGGTGGGGTGGCAGTCTATATGAGGAATGGGATCAAATGCACAAGGGACGAGAAAAGAGAACAGAGGCAAGCTGGCTGCAGCTCGTACATTCAAGAGGTAGAAAACTGAGGTTTGTGGTGGTATACAGGCCACATCCCAGTCTGAGGATCTTAACAGGGAATTAGTGGGACAAATAGAAGGTATGTAGAAAAGGGAAGGTGGTCATCGTGGGGGATTTCAACTTGCCGGAGGTTGACTGGAGCATTCCAGTCACCATCAGTGCTAGGGAGCAAGTGCTCCTTGATGCAATCCGGGGGGGGGTCTCCTGATGCAGTTGGTTAGTGGACCTACTAGGCTAAAGAACACTTTAGATCTAGTATTGTTGAATGGGGAGGCAGTAAGGGAAATAAGGGTGGAGGACCCGCTAGCTGACAACGATCACTAAATGGTGTGGTTTAATATCATGATGTATAGGGGACCAGAGAACTCGGTAACCTGGATGGTAAACTTCAGGGGGGCGGACTTTGGGAGAATGCAGGAAGTACTGAAAGGGAAACTGGAGGGCATAAGACAGGATCTGGACACAGAGCAAGCACGGGATATTATTTAATGGGGGGGGTTACAGAGATAAAGGAAGCCTGCACCGAGACACAAAGGATATTATTAAACGGGGGGTTACAGAGATGAAGGAAGCCTGCACCGAGACACAGAGGATATTATTAAACATGGGATTACAGAGATGAAGAAAGCCTGCACCGAGACACAAAGGATATTATTAAACAGGGGATTACAGAGATGAAGGAAGCCTGCACCGAGACACGGAGGATATTATTAAACGGGGGATTACAGAGATGAAGGAAGCCTGCACTGAGACACAGAGGATATTATAAATGGGGGATTACAGAGATGGAGGAAGCCTGCACTGAGACACAGAGGATATTATAAACAGGGGATTACAGAGATGAAGGAAGCCTGCACCGAGACACAGAGGATATTATTAAATGGGGGATTACAGAGATGAAGGAAGCCTGCACTGAGACACAGAGGATTTTATTAAACAGGGGATTACAGAGATGAAGGAGCCTGCACCGAGACACAGAGGATATTATTAAATGTGGGATAACAGAGATGAAGGAAGCCTGCACCGAGACACAGAGGATATTATTAAATGTGGGATTACAGAGATGAAGGAAGCCTGCACTGAGACACAGAGGATATTATTAAACAGGGGATAACAGAGATGAAGGAGCCTGCACCGAGACACAGTGGATATTATTAAATGTGGGATTACAGAGATGAAGGAAGCCTGCACCGAGACACAGAGGATATTATTTAACTGGAGGGTTACAGAGATAAAGGAAGCCTGCACCAAGACACAGAGGATATTATTAAACATGGGATTACAGAGATGAAGGAAACCTGCACGAGACACAGAGGATATTATAAACGGGGATTACAGAGATGAAGGAAGCCTGCACCGAGACACAGAGGATATTATTAAACGGGGGATTACAGAGATGAAGGAAGCCTGCACCGAGACACAGAGGATATTATTAAACGTGGGATTACAGAGATGAAGGAAGACTGCACCAAGACACAAAGGATATTATTAAATGGAAAATTACAGAGAGGAAGGAGCCTGCACCAAGACACACAGGATATTATTAAACAGGGATTACAGAGATGAAGGAAGCCTGCACCGAGACACAGAGGATATTATTAAACGGGGGATTACAGAGATGAAGGAAGCCTGCACCGAGACACAGAGGATATTATTAAAGGGGGATTACAGAGATGAAGGAAGCCTGCACCAAGACACAGAGGATATTATAAACAGGGGATTACAGAGATGAAGGAAGACTGCACTGAGACACAGAGGATATTATTAAACTGGGATTACAGAGATGAAGGAATACTGCACCGAGACACAAAGGATATTATTAAATGGAAATTACAGAAAGGAAGGAGCCTGCACCAAGACACACAGGATATTATTAAACAGGGATTACAGAGATGAAGGAAGCCTACACCAGACACAGAGGATATTATTAAACGGGGATTACAGAGATGAAGGAAGCCTGCACGAGACACAGAGGATATTATTAAACAGGGGATTACAGAGATGAAGGAAGCCTGCACGAGACAGAGGATATTATTAAACATGGGATTACAGAGATGAAGGAAGCCTGCACTGAGACACAGAGGATATTATTAATGGGGATTACAGAGATGAAGGAAGCCTGCACGAGACACAGAGGATATTATTAAACGGGGATTACAGAGATGAAGGAAGCCTGCACCGAGACACAGAGGATATTATTAACGGGGATTACAGAGATGAAGGAAGACTGCACCAAGACACAAAGGATATTATTAAATGGAAAATTACAGAGAGTGAAGGAGCCTGCACCAAGACACACAGGATTTTATTAAACAGGGAATTCAGAGATGAAGGAAGCCTGCACAGACACAGAGGATATTATTAAACGGGGATTACAGAGATGAAGGAAGCCTGCACGGGACACAGAGGATATTATAAATGGGGATTACAGAGATGAAGGAAGCCTGCACCGAGACACAGAGGATATTATAACAGGGATTACAGAGATGAAGGAAGACTGCACCAGACACAGAGGATATTATTAAACTGGGATTACAGAGATGAAGGAATACTGCACCGAGACACAAAGGATATTATTAAATGGAAATTACAGAAAGGAAGGAGCCTGCACCAAGACACAGGATATTATTAAACGGGGATTACAGAGATGAAGGAAACCTGCACCAGACACAGAGGATATTATTAAACGGGGATTACAGAGATGAAGGAAGCCTGCACGAGACACAGAGGATATTATTAAACGGGGATTACAGAGATGAAGGAAGCCTGCACCGAGACACAGAGGATATTATTAAACATGGGATTACAGAGATGAAGGAAGCCTGCACCGAGACACAGAGGATATTATTAAACGGGGATTACAGAGATGAAGGAAGCCTGCACGAGACACAGAGGATATTATTAAACATGGGATTACAGAGATGAAGGAAGCCTGCACGAGACACAGAGGATATTATTAAACGGGGATTACAGAGATGAAGGAGCCTGCACCGAGACACAGAGGATATTATTAAACAGGGGATTACAGAGATGAAGGAAGCCTGCACCGAGACACAGAGGATATTATTAAACGTGGGATTACAGAGATGAAGGAAGCCTGCACCGAGACACAGAGGAAGAGGAGCAGAGCAAGGAAACCAGGCTTTTGTTTTCTGTTTTGTTTTTAAATGAAATGACTCAGACCGTGGGTGCTTCAGTTCTTTGAAATTTCTTGAAGACTTCATGTAACATCACCGCCATATCATTTCTCAAGCCAATTTTAATTTTATACCAAATGAAACAAATTTTGCTTAAAGGGAGACCATATTAGAATGTGCATCTCTATCGCATTTCCAGATAAATACACACAGCTCTGTCTACCCTAACAAACTCCAGTATTTTTTCCCTCCACTCTTCCTTAGAAGGAGCTTCCATGTGTTTCCAATGCTGGAGTATTACCTTGCCAGCCATTAATATACCAATATTCCAAAGAATCCTTTGTGTTCCCCGAGGGTCCCTAACGTGGCTCAAATCAATTGTATAGCCAAATATTGCAATTCCAGGATCAAAGGGAACAAAAGACCCAATGGTCTTCCCAATAAAGACCATTTATGTTTCCAAAGTGGTATAAGTTTCACACATTTAAACAACATGTGGGATAACGAGCCCCTTTCATTCTGACATCTTTGGCAGAATTGTGAAATAGTGTTATCTATCTTATGTAATCTAGTAGGTGTAAGGTAAGTTCTATGAACTATATTAAAGTAAATTTAGCAAGGAAACCATGCTGGTTGAACAGGGAGGTCGTGGAGGTGGTGAGGTCAAAACAAGAGGCGCACCAGAGGTATAGGGGGACGGAAAAGGAAGGGGACATGGAGGAGTATGCAAGTCCAGGGAGGAGACCAGAAACATGAGAGAAGCCAAGGCCCAGAGGGGGCTGAGATTAGCACAGGGAATTAAGGGGGGAAGGGAGAAAGACTTTTTCAGATACATCAGGGAGAAAAGGAAGTGCAAAGAGACACTAGTGAGGATAAAAAAGGGTGGAGAGTGGACGGAAAAGGGGAGGAGCAGGCAGAAGCACTGAATGAATAATTATGCTCGGTGTTCACAGAAGAAAACAGGACCACTACCACCATGGGCTGGGAGGATGGGGATGGGGGGAGAGGAGGTGGCAGATGGAAGGATTGAGGGAAGTAATGTCCTAAAGGGACTGAGGGCACTGAGGGTAGACAAGGCACCAGGGCCTGATAGTATCCACCCAGGGTGCTGAGGGAGATAGCAGAGGTGTTGGCGGAGCCGCTGGTGGATCTGTACAGCACCTCACTGGAGTCGGGATGTGCGTCACTGGATTGGAGAATGGCACATTTTTTTAGTTACTGAATTTTGTTGACCCGGTAAGCCCACTGAGACTAAAAGTCCCTTTTTCAGGGTCGACCCAACCGGGGGGGCGCTGGGGATACAGATGATAACCAACTAAAACTGAACCAGATTAAGCTGTTGGTGATATTTCTAGTGAATGGAGGAAATTTGGCAGAATGCCAGGAAAATTATGCAACTCTTTTCGAGAAGTGCCATGGGATCTTTAATGTCCACCTCAACAACCACCAAATCAAGCAGATGGGACCTCGGTTTAATAACTCATTCAAAAGACGGCACCTCATGAGTACAGCACCCCCATGCTGCACTACAGTGTCAGTACTGGATATTAACCCAAGTGCCTGGTGGTGGATAGAACCCATAGCCTTCTCAGCTCCCAGCCTCAGAGGCAAGTGTGCTGCCTGCTGAGCCACTGACACAGACAATGAGTGCCATTACACAAGAGCAGACAAAGGGATGAACCAGGTAATTATCATCCAGTAAGTCTCACCTCCCTAGTGTGCAAACTCATGGAAACAATACTAAAGGAAAGACTGGTACCGTACCTAGAGGACAGCAGCCTCCAGGATGTGAGGCAGCATGGGTACATTTCAGAGAAGTCCTGTCAAACCAACCTGATACAATATTATGACTGGGGGACAGGTGAGCTGGATAAGGGTCATTACTTGGACTTCAGAAAGGCCTTTGATTTGGTGCCTCATGGGCAGCTTTGGGAGAAGCTAACTGGTGTAAGGGTAGGGCAAAATGATGAACTGGATTATAAGCTGTTTGAATGGGAGGCTGCAACAGGAAAAACTGTTGAGTACCTAGAGGCCAGAGGGCACAGGACCAAAGGCAGCATGGATTCACATTGAAGGTTCATGTGTCAGAGCAAATCTAACAGATTTGTTTAACTGGCGACCAAAGAGTAGATCAGAGGGCTGTGACATGACCTACCTAGACTTTAGCAAGGCATTTGACACAGTCCTTACATTAAAGATTAATATACAAGCTAGCTAGCTTTAGTGTTGATCCCAAGATGATAGCCTGGCTAAAAAATGGCTAGAGAACAGGACACAGAGGGTAATAGTAAATGGAGTCCACTCTGGAAGAAAGAGGGGTTACTAGTGGGCTACGGTGGTTCAGTATCAGGACCGGTCCTTCAATGTCTTTATAAGTGGCATTACAGAGGGACTAATGAAGAGTATGTCTCTTTGCAGACGATACAAAAATCTAAACAGGGTTGATACACAAGGTGGGGTGGAAAGGATAAGAAGAGACTTGGCAAGGCTGGAGGAATGGTCAAACATGGCAGCTTAGATTCATGTTACAAAGTGCAAAGTAATGTACCTTGGAAACAAAACCCAGGGAAGAGTACACATTGGGGTAGATTAACAACAACAACAAAAATGGAACGGGACCTGGGGTAGTCATATCAGATGACCTAAAGGTGAGCAAGCAATGTGAGAGTGCAGTAAGGAGGGCTGGGCAGTTGCTGGGTTGCATTGGGAGAGGCATCACCAGTAGAAAACAGGAAGTTGTTATCTCTCTGTACAGACAGCTGGTGAGACCTCATCAGGAGTACTGCAAGCATTTTTGGAGACCCAATCTCCACAAGGACACAGACAGGATGGAGGAGTCCAGAGGAGGGCAACTAAAATGATGCAGGGTCTGTACCAGAAGGCATAGGAAGAGAGACTTAATATGTGTACCTTCGAGGAAAGGAGGGAGAGGGGGGACGTGATAGGAACTTTCAAGTACCTCAAGGGAACCAACAAAGTCCAAGAGGGTAGTATTTTTCAGAAAAAGAGATGTGCAAGAACAAGGAGGTACAACTTGAAGATAGAGGGGGATGGCTCAGAGGTAATGTGAGGAAGTTTTTTTTTTCCACAGAGAGGGTTGTGGATGTATGGAGCGACCTTCCTGAGGAGGTTGTGGAGTCAAAAACAGTGGGAGGATTCAATAATGCATGGGACAGACATAAGGCAATTCTAAGGGGTGGGGGTAGGAGGAAGTAGGCTGTTGGTTAACTAGGATCTGCAGCTTATCCATTAGGTATGGAAATGGGCAGACTGGGTGGCTAAGCAGTCCTTATTCGCTATCAGATTCTATATTTTATGCTAATGAAACTGTCTGTTTAAAATCAGTGTTAGGGTTCAAGAATCAGGACAGACACATGGGTATGGGGGGGCAATGAGGATTAAAGGAGGAGGGAGAAGACAAGTGACCACTAGGGACCTTTTTCATCAGTTAGGGCAATGATAAGGCAGAACAGATGGATAAAATGGCCATCTTCTGCTGTCAAGTCCTATGTTCTCATCCCCGTCAAAGTTCTTCCCTCTGATAACACAGAGTATCCCAAACTGAAAGCGGAGGTTAAGCCCACAGTGGTGAGGTTCAAGAATGCATGGGACAGGCATAAGGGAACGTTATGGGAAGGAGAAGTGGTGAATGAGCTAAAGATGAAGCAGGCTATGCAGTGATACTATAGGCAGGGAATTTGGACAGATTGGGTAGGCCAACTGATCCTAACTGTTGTAAAAGTCTATGTTTCTTAGTGTCAATGTACTTTTCACACTGCATTTTTCAAAAATGTGCAGGAGTGTTATAACGGAGGCCCTAAGACACTCTTGTCATCCTTTCTCCCAACATGTTATCAGACTTGAAGTTGCTAAGAGTAAGCCCATCCCCCTCAGAATAAAGATCCCTCCTCTGAGACTAGGTTGATCCTTACCTACTGAAACCATGGTTTCATAGTTCTGCACCATCACTTCCATGTGAAGCTCTTTCTCCTGTTTGCTTAATATCTTCCATTCCTCTTCAGAAAAATCAACAGCAACATCTTTCAAAGTTTTCTGGTATCTGAAAGAACATGAGACATGTTTAATTGCTTTTGGTTTCACATTACACATTGTATGTGTACATGGACACATTGGAAATCAGCAACTTTTAAACACGATGGGGCTAGGCAAGGGTTGAGATTCACAGTCTACAAGACTAGAGGCTTGCTGGCACTCCCACAACAAGGAAGACAGACAGAGATTGTAAATTTAGGTGTATCAAGGAGGGGCGGAGATGGAATACGGATATTAGGAAGGGGGTAGGTGGAGTCAGTCAGTGGAGGGAGAGGTACCAGTTAGTAGAAGAAGGCAGCCTGTCTGAACATCAGGCATCTTGGGAATAAAATGGGGACCACAGACAATGGTGATGGAAGCTCAGTTGGACATAGTTGTCATCATGAAATGTAGGTGACACAAAATCCCATCTCGGACCTGGCTATCCCAATATGTGTTCTATTTTAAAGGGATATGAAAAAGGGCAGGAGAAGGGGTTACGCTATACACGGAGACTGTAAAAACCAATAGAGAAGAATGTTCGGGGTGGGGATAAAATGAATGTGGGTTCAGTTAATAATTAAAGTATGTAAGAACCTCAGAATGCTGGTGATGGCGGCATAAAGATCACCAAATCAGTTCAGGGAGGGCTGCAGGGTATTAGTAAGACCACATCAGAAGAGCAACTACTATGGAAACACATTTGATGGAGGATCTCCCACCAGATTGGGAAATGACGGGGTTAGGAGTGCCAGGAACCAAGTTGTTGTACATTCAATGCAGAATGGCTTCTTTGTACAATGGGTGATAGAGCTAACCAGAGATGGAGCCATCTCGACTTGGTACTGTCAAATCATGGACATAGTAGTACAGGCCAGAGTAAAAGAGAGACCCTGGGATGAGTGATAATTACTCAGCATGGTACAGTGTTAGCCTACAAAAGCCAGCACCTCAAGTCCAGGACAATGGCGTTGGATATCAGGGCAGCGGTTACTGAAGACACAGGGAAGGTCCTCCATGACAAATGGAGGGAGTAGCAGGGACAGAGAGAGAGAGAGAGAGAGAGAGAGAGAGAAGCATCAAATTGAGTCTGATAGAGGTCACCAAAGCTTGTCTGAAGCAGGAAGGGAAAAAAAACACAAAATTAATAAATCCAGTTTGGTATACAAGAGAAGTTAGAGAAGTAGTAATGGCAAAAAGGGTAGCATGAAAAATGTACAAGGAGGATCAGTCTGAGGGCATCAAGGAGGTATAAGTAGGAAAGCTAAAGGAGACCAATAATTTAATTTATTCATTTGAAAAGTTTCACCAGGAGAGACATACCGAGAGCTCATTTCCAGATGAGTCCTGGGGTAGAGGGTAGAAGGGAAAATAGACATGTGCAAATCAGTACAAAAAGTTTTACATGTGCATTAAGAATGTAGAATTATACAGGGTAGCATAAAACACAAGCAGAGCATTATACCACAAATAAACATCAAGATGTGCACTGGAGAGGTACAGGAGTGATTACAAAGAGTTAGATACTGGTCAATGCATAATCAGACATACAGCAGCCCTCAAGAATGGTGTAGAGAAGTGCATGATGCCAGAAGGGTTAACCCACCATGGTGGAGAACAATCAGAAGGGAGGAGTCGAAGGGGAAGAGGCAGGTGACAGGAGGTGGACAAGTGTGGGGAGGAAGAAGCAGAGGCCAGGTGGGGGGAAGGTTAAGGAAGGGTTGTAAGATCAGAAAATGAGGAGTGGAGGAGAAAAGGAGGAGGAGAAAAGGAAGAGGTCAGGGCAGGTGCAGGAGGGGACGATGTGAGCACAAAGAAAGAGGGAAAAGAGGTGGCAACGTGGATGGGGAATGGGAGAGATTTTCAAAATTTGGGAAGATGGTAGGAGAAAGCAGCTTGACCAGTTGAGGACCTTCTAGAAGGGAGAACTAGAGTGTGTTGACTAGAGCGATGGAGGGAATATGCAGAGTTAGAAGCAGTGGAGAGAAGAGAGGTAAGATGGGATGAAATTCAGCCAGTGTTTAGCAATAAGGGCAGAGCCATGAGCTTTGGCTTTCAGAGAAGGGAGACGGGGGAGAGAGAGAGAGAGAGGTGTAAAGGTGGCAGCGGTGGGTCTGGAGGGGTGGCAATCCAGGGCAAACCTACAGAAGGAGTGGAAGAAGGTGTCCAGTCTGCCCAGGGTAGACTTAGGTGCACTGCCGTAGATAATGTCACCGTAGTCGAAGAGGGGAAGGATCATTCTCTGAATAATGGCTCTGCAGGCAAACAAAGGAATACAAAGTACAGTTATGTAAGAACTTACCGTAACAGTAGATCTTTGAGAGAGGCTCTTGCAGTAGGTAATTACATATAGAACTGATGTCGGCAAGGGGCAGGACCACACAGAAAAATTTCTAGCTAGCAGTCCTTGGCGGGACCGCCCCACGCTGGGTGACTGGCCGCCAGATGGCGGGCGGTATAAAGGGCGGTCCCGACACCGCCCAGTTCTTTTCCCACCACTGGCACGGAAGGCCTGGACGAGAGAGAAGCAGATATTTCCTCAATGGAAAGGAGCTGAAAAGCCTAGGGGATGGAGGGCGGATAGACATTTAATGCAAGAGCCTCTTTTCAAGATCTACTGTTATGGTAGCTTTACGTAACTGTACTATCTTACTTCGAGAGGGCTCTTGCAGTAGGCAATTACATGTAGGACAGAATCCCAAGCAGTCTGGAACCAATGAAACACACCGGGAGGAGGAACTACTCCAAGAAGTAGCAAACAACCTTGCAAACCTCAAGACAGGAGGCCTTGCAAGGCAGCTAACCTGAAGCCTGCTCTACGGTGAGAGGCAATGTCCAAACAGTAATGTTTAGTAAAGGTATGGACGGAAGTCCAAGTGGCAGCAGCACAGATGTCTGCCGAGACACATTCTTGAAACAAGCCACAGAGGCTGCTACTCCATGAGTGGAGTGACCTCCGACTTGACCCGGTAGGGTCTTGTTGTACTTGTCATAACAGAAAGTGATGCAATGCGCCAACCACTTTGATAGGCATTGCTTGGAGACAGCATTGCCTTCCCTTTTGTGAGCAAAAGAGACGAACAACTGATCAGTCTTTCTGAGATCCTTCGTCCCTATCAGTGTAGTATCTCAGAATCTGTGGATGTCCATGGTATGGAGCAAGTATTCTCCTTGCTTGGAGTACTGCGTGACAAAGGCAGGTAATTCAATAGACTGATTTAAGGTAGACTTCGCTACCACTTTCGGAAGAAACTTAGGATTCGTGCAAAGAGCTACTCATTCTTTGTGAAAAATCAGATAAGGGATTTTGCACATGAGGGCCTGGAGCTCGGAAATTCTGCGAGCAGAAGTAATGGCCACCAAGAAGAGCGTCTTCCATGATAAGAACTTCAAGTCTGCAGAAGCCGCAGGCTCAAAAGGAGGAAAGGTAAGTTTCGAGGACAAAGTTCAAGTCCCAAGGGAGTTGGAGTCCGAACAGGGGCCTGATGAAGGACCCTCTGAGAAAGGTCTTGGATATCTCCATTGGGCAAATGGTTTATCATAAGGAAACTTGGTAGGCTGAAATAGCAGCCATGTGAACCTTCAAAGAGGAGTGATTGAGACCCAGGTCGAAAAGATGACACAAATAATCAAGCAGAACGGCCACAGGACAGAAGAAAGGCTCCACATTCCTGGACACAGCCCAAATGGAAAATCTTTTCCATTTCATAGTGTAGGTGGACCTAGTGGAGGGTTTTCTAGCCTCCACCAGAATCTCGGCCACCTTAGGAGAGATGCCAAAACGTGATTGGGCTAGGTCTGCAGAAGCCATGCATGAAGTTGAAGAGACTTGAGTCTTGATGGACCAGGGTCCCCTGATCCTCGAGATAAAGAAAGAGGAAGAGGAGGAACCTCTGAATATTGTTGTAGAAGAGAGAACCAAATTTGCCTGGGCCAGAAAGGAGCGATCAAAATCATTCTCACTCCTTCCAATGCCAGTTTCTGCAGCACTCGAGGGACCAGAGGAATTGGGGTGAAAAGCATAGACGAATCTGTCCTTCCAGCTTAGAGACAGAGCGTCACTCCAGAAAGTGCCTAGCTCTGGAGCGAGCGAGCAAAAGGTTGGAAGCTGTGCATTTTGGGAAGAGGCAAACAGATCTGTGGAGTCCCCCAAATCTGGAAGATGCTTTTTAGAACTTTTTAGTCTAGTTCCCACTCATGTGGCAGAGCTGAAGAATGACTTAGCTTGTCTGCCAGGACATTGTCGACTCCCGAAACGTGGATCGCTGTGAGGTGAAGGTTGTGAAGAGTTGCCCATTCCCAGACCCTCATAGCTTTCCTGCACAACGGGTAGGACCGAGTCCCTCCCTGCTTGTTGATGTACCACACCAAGCACATGTTGTCTGTTTGAACAGCTAGGTGACCAGGAAGGATGTATTGGTGAAGGGCCTGGAGAGCATGCAGCATTGTTTGTAGCTCGAGCACACTGATGTGGAGAGCTAACTCCAATCTGGACCATAACCCCTGGGTTAGGTGAGGACCAGATGGGCTCCCAACCTTTGCCTGATGTGTCCATGGGTCAGAGTCTGGGCAGGGGAGGATGAAAAAGGGACTTCAGAACAGGTTCTCTCGAACCATCCACCATTGCAAGCTCTTTGTCAATGGTGAGGAGATCGGCACCAGATGATCTAGGTCATCTACAAGTTGATCCCACTGAGAGCGGAGAGTCCACTGAGAGATCCCCATGTGGAGGCGCACGCTGAACCATGAGGATGGCAGCTGCCATGAGCCCTGCAAGACGGAGCACTGACTCTGGAACCTTCCCTGCCCGAGAGAAGGGAAATCTGGGACTAGAGAGTGGCCCCTGTCTGAAGGCAGGAAGGCCCTGCACACCGTCATATCGAGGATTGCCTTGATGAACTAGAGTCTCTGGGAAAGGTCCAGGTGAGACTTGAATGGTTGATGGTGATACCCAGACCAGTAAAAACCTGCTGGGAGAGGAGAGAAATTGCAGGAGTTCCTCCCTGGATGAGGCGCCAGCCAGTCAGCCCAGGTAGGGAAAAACTGAACTCCCAAAGTATGCAGGTGGGCTGCTACCACTGCCAGGCATTTGGAAAAAACTCAGGGAGCCGAGGAAAGACCAAAAGGGAGCGCCCGGAATTGGTAATGGTCCCCCTGGAATGCAAACCTGAGGTACTTTCGGTGAGGGGGCGAAAGGGGATGTGCAGGTATGCATCCTGCATATCCAGTGCACAAAGCCATTGGCCCAGCCAGAGAAGGGGCAAGAGGGTTTGAAGGGGAGAGCATCCTGAACTTTTGTATTTCATATAGAAGTTCAGGAGCTGAGATCGAGAATGGTCTGAGATCTCCCGCTTTTGGTGCAAGGAAGAAATGGGAATAGTAACCCATCCCTTGAAGGTGAGGGGGATGGGTTCTATGGCCTACTTCGCAAGGAGAGCAGATATTTCTTCAATGGCCAAAGGAAGATGGTCCCTTGAGTAATAGGAGTTCAGAGGGGGGGTGACATGGAGGTTTCTGCAGAAACTCTATAGAGTGCCCCTCTGCTATGATCTGAAGCACCCATGAATCCGATGTTATTCTCTCCCAACCCCGAAGGTGGAGGGAAAACCTCCTTCTACCGGTTCCTCCGGGGAGTTCCAGCTGTGGGAGAGGGAAGGAGTCAGGTGGTGGAGGTGGTGCCACAGCTGGGGCACCCGCTGCTTTTTGGGGCGGCGGGAGCCTGGCAGCTGTGGGGGCCTGACGCTTAGTGGCCCGCTTTCCTGGGGTTTGCTTGAGGCCAGCTGTGTGTGCGTAAAAGACGGGCGCTGTGGGGATGGGGACGGGACAGCACATGGAATCAACAGATTTGAGGGCCATGCCTCTTCTCCTGTAAGTCGGTGATGATGTCCTTGACATCACCACTGAAAAGCACCGAACCTCTGAAAGGTGCTTCTTAAATTGCTGACTGCACCTCCGAGACCAGACCTGACACACAGACCCAACACGGAGCTCCATCCTGCGGTGTCCACTGCATCGTAGGTCATCCTCACAATGTGATGACTGGCCAAAAGAGCAGAACGGACAAGGTCAGATAACTCCTGCTTGACTTGGGAGTCAATCTTAGATTCCGCCTGTGTAAGGACAGCCTTCTGGTAATCCCCTATATGTGCTACATAATTTAGGGCCCTGGTCTCCAGTGTGGAAGAAGCACAGATCTTCCTTCCATACTGATCCAGAAGTCAAGATTCCTTATCCGGGGGAGACAAACTCAAATGTTCCTGGTGTGCTGACCATCCGTGAGTGGCGCTAATCACAACTGAGTCTGCTAGGGGGTGAGAGTCTAGAAAGTCTACACCCTATGGAGCCTGGAACAGCCTGTTGGACTTTCCAGGAAGTGGGGCTAAAGCCGACAGTTGTTTCCAAATAGTGGAAACAAGGTGGGCATGAGGCTAGATCCAGGGTGGCACTAGAGTAGGGGCCGTAAGGGGCAGGTCCAGATGTTCAGCAAGTTTAACCCACTGAGGATTTGGCTCTAAGGAACACCACTGATGGACTTTCTGGATCTTCCTGAACAACTCTGTGAAGGAAGAATCCTCCGGAAGAGACTTCGGAGGAGTCCTTGGCCGGGGCTTGGATGGAGAGCGAGGTTGGGTTTCCGGAGCACCGTCTGGAGGAATCCGAGGAGTCCAAGAGAGAAGAAGAAGAAGAATTTGAAGCAGAGTAAGACTCCCTAACTCATCTAGGGGGAGGAACGGGTTCCTTAGGGGGATCCCTGGATGAATGTCCTGCCCCTCTCTGGATCCTGAGGGGAGAGCTTAGGAATCCGGAGGTGGAGAGGGAGTGTGCCATCTGGGGCGTACGGGAGCTGTAGGTGGCACCATCACCGTGAGGCGGCTCTCAACTTCCTTGGTGAGCTGAGCCTTGGCCTCAGCCCACCAGGAGGCCAGAGTCTCCTGAAGATCCACCAGCGGCCTGGGGAGGAGGAGGAGGAGGATGAGTATATGTGGATGATATCCGTATGGCAAGTATCCGTAACCTGGCTGCGGAAGAAGACGGAAGCTGGGTATTGCAGCGTTAGGTACCTGCTGGCGCCAGTGGGGTCAGCGCCGGGTACTGCGGTGCAGGATACTGTGGACCCGGGTAGGCCGGTGTTGGATAGGATGGCGGATACCCAGGTACTGAAGGAGCTTCCGGAGCAGACGGCCCAGCAGGGAACTCCATGGGAGGATCAACCGTGATAGGCCCGTGGGGTGGAGGGCCCAATGGGAGAGGAATATCCCCTGCTGGCGTTGGAGGGGCCGGCGTTGGAACTGGCGTCGGTGAAGCTGGTGTCAGGGCCGGCGTCAGCGGAGCCGGCGTCAAGGCCGGCGTCGGGGCCGCGTCAGATCCGATTCTGTAGAAGGGGGATCTGACGGCAGAAAAGCATCCCGAGCATCACCTGGGGATGGAAGGGAGAAGTCCCCGGGGTCAGACAGGGGGGGATTCAGGCTCCCCGGATGACAGCGAAGGCTGCGGGGAACCTGGAATGACAGATGGTGCAGGGTCTGTCATAGGCTCTGATGTCTGGCGCACGTCGGAGGAGCCAACGTGCGACTAAGGTGCCAAATCACGGCAGATGCCAGAGGAGCCAGTGTCCGACTTAGGGGGTCCCTCGTTGGAGGCGGGCCGAGGGTGGGAAGTGGCCCGATCTGAGAGGGACACTGCCGTGCACCGTCCCGGAGGGTCGGGCGTCTTAGCGGCCTTCTCCCAGTGGATGTCAGAGGAGCCGACGTCCGGCTTATGGGAGGCGCCTGCACCAGTAGGCAGCAAGCCAGCGGCAGTACTGGGGAAGAAGCCTCCTTTTGCCTGGAGGCACCCAGCGGACTCGAACGCAAACCCGATGGGTGGCGAGACGCCCTCCAAAGCCTTGAAGGTTGCCATCGGGTGATCCCCGAGGGACATTACCTTAGCCATGTCTCAGTCAGAGTCACAGAAGAGGAGGCCTTTCCCGGTGCTCTCTTTGTCCCACTTCTTGTGTCCTTTGGGGAGGTCGACGCCTGCCTAAGCTTCTTCGACTCTTCTCCATTGCTGACATCTTCTTTTAAGGAGATGGGCTTCCAAAGACTGCTGGTGTCGCCTTGGGCGGCCCGCTGAAATGCAGGCAATGAGGGTACTTGTTCGAACGCGCTGGTCGGGGCCTAAACAAAAAGGCAGAGAGAGGACTGGTTTTGTGAGACAGTTCGCCGCATTTGAAATCGCATATATTTTTGAAGAGGACGCATATAAACCAACGCTCACATGATGAATAAAATGCAAATACTGATACTTTCGTAAAAAAATGATGAAGCAACAGGGCTGAGCACGAACTTCACCGCGAGGCGCTGTACAAGCTGACGGCGGAAAAGAACTGGAAGGCGGGTGTCCAGGACTGCCCCTTTATACCGAAGGTGCCTGACGCCGGTCACCTGACGTGGGGGCGGTTCCTGCCAGGGACTGCTAGCTAGAAATTTTTCCATGGGGTCCTGCCGCTTGCCGACGTCAGGCCTATATGTAATTACCTACTGTAAGAGCCCTCTCGAAGTAAGATCTATGGTACCATGAGCCAATGTGCCTGTCACAAAGCCATAATGTTGCATTTTCCTGTTTTGCTGTAGGGCATTACATGGACTTCTGAATGTGGCAGTACTTTGCACATGCAGAGAGACTGAAGCCCTGCCACCACTATCATACATAGATGAGGCTCTTCTGCAACCATCTGCATAGACATTTGTAATGTAGATGAGAAGTATTCTATGCTGCTAATGACTGTGGCACTCAGCAGCCAGCAAGAGAATACTGTGGACATGGGAACGTACCTCAGTGTTTTGGAATTTACTGACAACAACGTTTACTCAATATAAATAGAATGAAAACTTCTGCATGAGTCATGAAACCTTTTACTTTAAATGGAGCAAAATACGACATATAATAGGAAGACAGAACACCAATATGCATCAAGCTATTATATCTGAAGTAAGACTGGCTATTGCGATTTGGAGACAGGACACAAACAAGTATCGGTCCATTGGACACTTGTTTGGCGTGTCTAGGGTGGTGGTCTGCTCTGGTGTGTGTGAGGTCTGCAATGCTGTCATGGACACCTGCATGCACATGATAACATCCCCTACAGGCACACAGCTACAAGACATCGTGGATGGCTTTGAGGAAAGATTTAGTTTATCACAGACAGCCAGTGCAATAGATGCCACACACATACCAGTTTAGGCACCAGCAAAAGATGTGGCAGACTTCATCAACCATAAAGGCCGGCACTCTATAGCCATGTAGGGAGTGCTGGACCACCAGTACTGCTTTCAGGATGTTAACACTGGATGGTCTGGTAAAGTTCACAGTGCCCGTATTCTTACAAGCAGTGGACTGTGTGCGAAGTCTATGGATGGGCTTCTTTCCCAGTGTGACACGTGAAATATGTGGGTACAGGTGCCCATTCATTTACTTGAGACCCAGCCTACCCACTGATGTCATGGCTGATGAAGCCAGTCCCTGATATGAGAAACCTCACAATTGATCAGAAACACTTTAACCACTGTCTGGCAAGTGGTGGTATGGTAGTGGAGAATGCCTTTGGTTGGCTAAAGGGAAGACGGCGATGCCTGCTGAAAAGGCTTGACACACATTTCCTTTGTTCCATCCGTGGTGCTTGTATGCTGCATTCTACACATTTGTGAGTGAAAGGAGATGTTTTTAATTTGGAATGGATTAGAGAGGCTGATGGTGAGAACTTGCAAAAGCTGTCAGGCATTGAAATGCAAGACATGCAAAGGGGCACAGCTGAGGAACAGGGAAGACTAATCAAAATGCTGTTATTTAACATCTCAGTAGATAGTACAATGACTAAGGTAATTTGTGGCATGTACATATACCACACCGGTTGTTTTCTATGTTTCATTACTGCACTGTTCTTACTATGTGTCTAAAATCGATCACATGTGTGGCCAGACAAGCAAGTATGGAGTCGCTAGACAAGCTTGGCTGCATGCAGTCATCCAGTGCATGACGTGGTTCTTGCATATCTGCAAGTCTCACAGAGGTGGTTACTCTAACATGTAGAGTACGAAATTTGTCATCCTGGTGTTGGCAGATGGACGGCAATATTTGTTGCTAAGCGTGCTATGCATGACATTATTGTCTCACAGAATACACCCAGTGTTGACGCCCTCCTGCTATTCGATGAAGGTTCCAAGGGAAGTCACTTATCATTTCTCAGTGCAGTTTATGGTGGCAAAACCAAAGTTCGGTCCTTCCTGCCATCGACACTAACATGCTAGTGTTGGGATAGTACTAACGAAGGGGAAGGAGTGAGGGGCAGTTAGTGGAAACATTGACCTGCTTGGCAGGGGAAGGATAATACTGGGAGAGGTCAGGAGGGAGAGGAGAGTCGGCAGTTAAACAGGAAGAGGGAGAAGGGTCTCAATTGAGAGGGCGGGGAGACACTGGGGCAATGGTAAAAGCACCATCTTGAATGGCCCTGGGAATGAGAACCTGGATGGGGTGGTGACGGCACGAGGAAACGGGGGTGTACTGGTGTTGGGGGACCCATACTCAAGGGGATGAGATGGGGCCACAAGGAGAGAAGGCACAGTCCAATATGGGTGGAGTCCATACTGGGATTAAAGGCAGACAAAGCAGGACAGGCAGTTCTATGTGCAAGAGAGGGTAGGAGGAATATGCACATTGTGGTACATGTGGGGACAAAGCGCCAAGGAGAGGAAATGGTAGAGGTAGAAAGGGAGACATTACAGGAATTGGGAAGGTTGTGTGAGGAGAATGAGAAGTCTGTGGCCTTCTGAGGTGTCTAGTACCCTACGCAAGCACAGTGAGAAAGGAGAGATTGGGGAGTTGGATGCATGGTTGGTAGAATGGTGTCAAATTAAGGGTATGGGGTTGTGGGTGGCTGGGGCAGTACGTGGGATAAAAACAATCTATTTGAAAGGGATAGGCTGTATCTGAGTGGGAAGGGGAGGGGAAGGAGGTATTAAAGCAAGAACTGGGGAGGTATACTGCAACACAGGTGGATTTAAGCAAGTTAGAGGGTGGCAAGTGGACAGCAGGTAGGCAGGGATCTGATTGAGTGGAGTCACAGCAGAAGGGAGGAGATGGAGGGTGATGAAGAGAAGGGGGAAGGATGGAGGGTGGTCTTGCTAAATGCAAGAAGCTTAGGCAACAAATCCACTGAGCTACAGGCACTCTTGGCAGTGTGGAGCGTAGATATGTGGCTGACATAGAAATGTGGGCAACCGAGCACCAGGACTGGGATCTGGCAATCCCAGGGTACAAATCATACAGGAAGGTCCATGAGGAGGGTGGGGTGGGGTGGCAGTCTATATGAGGAATGGGATCAAATGCACAAGGGACGAGAAAAGAGAACAGAGGCAAGCTGGCTGCAGCTCGTACATTCAAGAGGTAGAAAACTGAGGTTTGTGGTGGTATAGGCCACATCCCAGTCTGAGGATCTTAACAGGAATTAGTGGGACAAATAGAAGGTATGTAGAAAAGGGAAGGTGGTCATCGTGGGGATTTCAACTTGCGGAGGTTGACTGGAGCATTCCAGTCACCATCAGTGCTAGGAGCAAGTGCTCCTTGATGCAATCCAGGGGTCTCCTGATGCAGTTGGTTAGTGGACCTACTAGGCTAAAGAACACTTTAGATCTAGTATTGTTGAATGGGAGGCAGTAAGGAAATAAGGGTGGAGGACCGCTAGAAGGACAAATCATCACTAAATGGTGTGGTTTAATATCATGATGTATAGGGACCAGAGAACTCGTAACCTGGATGGTAAACTTCAGGGGGGCGGACTTTGGGAGAATGCAGGAAGTACTGAAAGGGAAACTGGAGGGCATAAGACAGGATCTGGACACAGAGCAAGCACGGGATATTATTTAATGGGGGGGGTTACAGAGATAAAGGAAGCCTGCACCGAGACACAAAGGATATTATTAAACGGGGATTACAGAGATGAAGGAAGCCTGCACCGAGACACAGAGGATATTATTAAACATGGGATTACAGAGATGAAGAAAGCCTGCACCGAGACACAAAGGATATTATTAAACAGGGGATTACAGAGATGAAGGAAGCCTGCACCGAGACACGGAGGATATTATTAAACGGGGGATTACAGAGATGAAGGAAGCCTGCACTGAGACACAGAGGATATTATAAATGGGGGATTACAGAGATGAAGGAAGCCTGCACTGAGACACAGAGGATATTATAAACAGGGGATTACAGAGATGAAGGAAGCCTGCACCGAGACACAGAGGATATTATTAAATGGGGGATTACAGAGATGAAGGAAGCCTGCACTGAGACACAGAGGATTTTATTAAACAGGGGATTACAGAGATGAAGGAGCCTGCACCGAGACACAGAGATATTATTAAATGGGGATAACAGAGATGAAGGAAGCCTGCACCTAGACACAGAGGATATTATTAAATGTGGGATTACAGAGATGAAGGAAGCCTGCACTGAGACACAGAGGATATTATTAAACAGGGATAACAGAGATGAAGGAGCCTGCACCGAGACACAGTGGATATTATTAAATGGGATTACAGAGATGAAGGAAGCCTGCACTCGAGACACAGAGGATATTATTTAACTGGGGCGGTTACAGAGATAAAGGAAGCCTGCACCAAGACACAGAGGATATTATTAAACATGGGATTACAGAGATGAAGGAAACCTGCACCGAGACACAGAGGATATTATAAACGGGGGATTACAGAGATGAAGGAAGCCTGCACCGAGACACAGAGGATATTATTAAACGGGGGATTACAGAGATGAAGGAAGCCTGCACCGAGACACAGAGGATATTATTAAACGTGGGATTACAGAGATGAAGGAAGACTGCACCAAGACACAAAGGATATTATTAAATGGAAAATTACAGAGAGGAAGGAGCCTGCACCAAGACACACAGGATATTATTAAACAGGGAATTGCAGAGATGAAGGAAGCCTGCACCGAGACACAGAGGATATTATTAAACGGGGGATTACAGAGATGAAGGAAGCCTGAACCTGGACACAGAGGATATTATAAATGGGGGATTATAGAGATGAAGGAAGCCTGCACCAAGACACAGAGGATATTATAAACAGGGGATTACAGAGATGAAGGAAGACTGCACCGAGACACAGAGGATATTATTAAACGTGGGATTACAGAGATGAAGGAATACTGCACCGAGACACAAAGGATATTATTAAATGGAAAATTACAGAAAGGAAGGAGCCTGCACCAAGACACACAGGATATTATTAAACAGGGGATTACAGAGATGAAGGAAGCCTACACCAGACACAGAGGATATTATTAAACGGGGATTACAGAGATGAAGGAAGCCTGCACCAGACACAGAGGATATTATTAAACGGGGGATTACAGAGATGAAGGAAGCCTGCACCGAGACCCAGAGGATATTATTAAACATGGGATTACAGAGATGAAGGAAGCCTGCACTGAGACACAGAGGATATTATTAAACGGGGGATTACAGAGATGAAGGAAGCCTGCACCGAGACACAGAGGATATTATTAAACGGGGGATTACAGAGATGAAGGAAGCCTGCACCGAGACACAGAGGATATTATTAAACGTGGGATTACAGAGATGAAGGAAGACTGCACCAAGACACAAAGGATATTATTAAATGGAAAATTACAGAGAGGAAGGAGCCTGCACCAAGACACACAGGATTTTATTAAACAGGGAATTGCAGAGATGAAGGAAGCCTGCACCGAGACACAGAGGATATTATTAAACGGGGGATTACAGAGATGAAGGAAGCCTGCACCGGGACACAGAGGATATTATAAATGGGGGATTACAGAGATGAAGGAAGCCTGCACCAAGACACAGAGGATATTATAAACAGGGGATTACAGAGATGAAGGAAGACTGCACCGAGACACAGAGGATATTATTAAACGTGGGATTACAGAGATGAAGGAATACTGCACCGAGACACAAAGGATATTATTAAATGGAAAATTACAGAAAGGAAGGAGCCTGCACCAAGACACACAGGATATTATTAAACAGGGGATTACAGAGATGAAGGAAACCTGCACCGAGACACAGAGGATATTATTAAACGGGGGATTACAGAGATGAAGGAAGCCTGCACCGAGACACAGAGGATATTATTAAACGGGGGATTACAGAGATGAAGGAAGCCTGCACCGAGACCCAGAGGATATTATTAAACATGGGATTACAGAGATGAAGGAAGCCTGCACCGAGACACAGAGGATATTATTAAACGGGGGATTACAGAGATGAAGGAAGCCTGCACCGAGACCCAGAGGATATTATTAAACATGGGATTACAGAGATGAAGGAAGCCTGCACCGAGACACAGAGGATATTATTAAACGGGGGATTACAGAGATGAAGGAGCCTGCACCGAGACACAGAGGATATTATTAAACAGGGGATTACAGAGATGAAGGAAGCCTGCACCGAGACACAGAGGATATTATTAAACCTGGGATTACAGAGATGAAGGAAGCCTGCACCGAGACACAGAGGAAGAGGAGCAGAGCAAGGAAACCAGGCTTTTGTTTTCTGTTTTGTTTTTAAATGAAATGACTCAGACCGTGGTGCTTCAGTTCTTTGAAATTTCTTGAAGACTTCATGTAACATCACCGCCATATCATTTCTCAAGCCAATTTTAATTTTATACCAAATGAAACAAATTTTGCTTAAAGGAGACTATATTAGAATGTGCATCTCTATCGATTTGGATAAATACACACAGCTCTGTCTACCCTAACAAACTCCAGTATTTTTCCTCCACTCTTCCTTAGAAGGAGCTTCCATGTGTTTCCAATGCTGGAGTATTACCTTGCCAGCCATTAATATACCAATATTCCAAAGAATCCTTTGTGTTCTCAAGGTCCCTAACGTGGCTCAAATCAATTGTATAGCCAAATATTGCAATTCCAGGATCAAAAGGGAACAAAAGACCCAATGGTCTTCCCAATAAAGACCATTTATGTTTCCAAAGTGGTATAAGTTTCACACATTTAAACAACATGTGGGATAACGAGCCCCTTTCATTCTGACATCTTTGGCAGAATTGTGAAATAGTGTTATCTATCTTATGTAATCTAGTAGGTGTAAGGTAAGTTCTATGAACTATATTAAAGTAAATTTAGCAAGGAAACCATGCTGGTTGAACAGGGAGGTCGTGGAGGTGGTGAGGTCAAAACAAGAGGCGCACCAGAGGTATAGGGGGACGAAAAGGAAGGGGACATGGAGGAGTATGCAAGTCCAGGAGGAGACCAGAAACATGAGAGAAGCTAAGGCCCAGAGGGGCTGAGATTAGCACAGGGAATTAAGGGGAGGGAGAAAGACTTTTTCAGATACATCAGGGAGAAAAGGAAGTGCAAAGAGACACTAGTGAGGATAAAAAAGGGTGGAGAGTGGACGGAAAAGGGGAGGAGCAGGCAGAAGCACTGAATGAATAATTATGCTCGGTGTTCACAGAAGAAAACAGGACCACTACCACCATGGGCTGGGAGGATGGGGATGGGGGGAGAGGAGGTGGCAGATGGAAGGATTGAGGGAAGTAATGTCCTAAAGGGACTGAGGGCACTGAGGGTAGACAAGGCACCAGGGCCTGATAGTATCCACCCAGGGTGCTGAGGGAGATAGCAGAGGTGTTGGCGGAGCCGCTGGTGGATCTGTACAGCACCTCACTGGAGTCGGGATGTGCCACTGGATTGGAGAATGGCACATTTTTTAGTTACTGAATTTTGTTGACCCGTAAGCCCACTGAGACTAAAAGTCCCTTTTCAGGGTCGACCAACGGGGGCGCTAGATACAGATGATAACCAACTAAAACTGAACCAGATTAAGCTGTTGGTGATATTTCTAGTGAATGGAGGAAATTTGGCAGAATGCCAGGAAAATTATGCAACTCTTTTCGAGAAGTGCCATGGGATCTTTAATGTCCACCTCAACAACCACCAAATCAAGCAGATGGGACCTCGGTTTAATAACTCATTCAAAAGACGGCACCTCATGAGTACAGCACCCCCCCATGCTGCACTACAGTGTCAGTACTGGGATATTAACCCAAGTGCCTGGTGTCGGGATAGAACCCATAGCCTTCTCAGCTCCCAGCCTCAGAGGCAAGTGTGCTGCCTGCTGAGCCACTGACACAGACAATGAGTGCCATTACACAAGAGCAGACAAAGGGATGAACCAGGTAATTATCATCCAGTAAGTCTCACCTCCCTAGTGTGCAAACTCATGGAAACAATACTAAAGGAAAGACTGGTACCGTACCTAGAGGACAGCAGCCTCCAGGATGTGAGGCAGCATGGGTACATTTCAGAGAAGTCCTGTCAAACCAACCTGATACAATATTATGACTGGGGGACAGGTGAGCTGGATAAGGGTCATTACTTGGACTTCAGAAAGGCCTTTGATTTGGTGCCTCATGGGCAGCTTTGGGAGAAGCTAACTGGTGTAAGGGTAGGGGCAAAAATGATGAACTGGATTATAAGCTGTTTGAATGGGAGGCTGCAACAGGTGGTGGTGGGAGGAGAGCTCTCAACTCCTAAGTCATTGACGAACGGGGTGCCCCAGGGCTCTGTGCTGGGACCAGTATTATTTGGGCTCTTCATATCAGACATTGTGCATAGGGGAGTGAGCAAGGTAAGTCTGTTCGCAGACGACACAAAAATGGGAGCAGTGGTGGAAGGAGAGGAGGGATGGAAGCAACTGCAGGAGGAGTGGTCAGAGAGGTGGCAACTGGGGTTCAATGCAAAGAAATGTAAGGCTATGCACTTCAGGGTGAAGAACCCAAGGCCAGAATACTGGCTGGGGGGGGTAAGCCGGGGATCTCTGAGGAGGAGAAGGACTTAGGGATAATAGTAACAGGGACCATGAACAATACTGTCCAGTGCAGGACAGCAGCTGCAAAAGTGAACAAAATGCTGGGGTACACAGCAAGGGGGGTTTCATCCAGGCAAAGAGGTGATCTTGCCCCTCTACAGGTCACTGGTAAGGCCGCACTTGGAGTATTGTGTGCAGTTTTGGAGGCCATACCTAAAGCATGATACAGTAGTCCCTCGTTATAACAAGCTGCCCTGGGTCCACCGTTTTTGTTCGTTATAGCGATGGTATGCTATAGATGAAATAGTGAAAAATACAGCACTTAATCAGAGATTGAATGAAATGCACTGTCTTACCTCAGTAGTGGGCAAGATTATGGAGGCACTCCTTAAGGAAAGGATAGTGCAACACCTGGAATCCATAGGGGCACAGGATCCAAGACAGCATGGGTTTACAAAAGGAAGGTCCTGTCAAACTAATCTCATAGATTTCTTTGACTGGGTAACCAGAGTGGTGGACCAAGGGGGAGCAGTTGATGTCGCCTACCTTGACTTCAGCAAAGCTTTTGACACTGTTCCACATAGAAGATTGATAAATAAGCTAGGTAGGCCTGGGTGGGTCAGAAGTTGGTCAACTGGGTGGCAAACTGGTTGACTGGCAGAAAACAGAGTGGTGGTAAATGGTATACAGTCAGAAGAGATGCAAGTCACAAGTGGGGTACCTCAGGGATCAGTCCTGGGGCCAGTCCTATTCAACATCTTCATTAGTGACCTCAGATGGACTAGAGGGTAAGGCTTGTCTGTTTGCAGATGACACCAAGATCTGCAACAGAGTAGATGATCCAGATGGGGTGGGCAGAATGAGAAGAGATCTGATAAACTAGCAGAATGGTCAGAAGAGTGGCAACTGGGATTTAATGCAAAGAAGTGCAAAATCATGCACATAGGGAAGAGAAACCCTGAAGCCACTTATAGGCTGGGAGGAGTTGCTAGCAGTCACAAAGGAAGAAAGAGACTTGGGCATCATCATCACTGATGACCTAAAATCATCCAAGCAGACCCTCTCAAGCAGTAGGTAAGGCTAGGGGGGGTGTTAGGTGTATTAGTAGGGGTATCACAAGTCGGAGGGAGGTAATAATCCTCTGTACAAGACATTGGTTAGCCCCATCTGGAGTACCGCGTGCAGTATTGGAGGCCACACCTTCACAAGGACATTAACCAAATTGAGGCAGTCCAGAGAAGGCAACCAAAATGGTGCAGGGACTGCATCAGAAGACATATGAGGACAGATTAACGGAGCTCAATATGTATACCCTTGAGCAAAGGAGGGAGAGAGGTGATATGATCGAGGCATTCAAACACCTTACGGGCATAAACAAGGTGAAAGAGTCTAACTATGTTTAAATATAAGAAAATAAGCAGGACAAGAGGACACAGCATGAGATTAGAGGGAGGCCGATTAAGGGGAATGTGAGGAAATTCTTTTCACAGAAAGGGTGAGATGCATGGAATGGCTTACCACAAGAAGTGGTGGCTATGAATACAGTGCAGGGCTTCAAACAGGCATGGGATAGGCACAAGGGAGCAATACAAATGACTATGAATAGATAGGTCACTGACAGAGCAAAGGCCAATGGCACATTTATAAGGTAGAAAAAGAAATGAGCAGACTGGATGGGCCTTGCGGTCCTTATCTGCCGTCAACTTCTATGTTTCTATGTTTCTAAATGCACACTAAACTGAGTAGCACAATAGTAGCAGAAAATATTTATTTTATGTATAGAAAGTTGAAAAGATATTTACTTTTAAAGTTAAAAACATTAATTACTTTATGTATTATTTATTGAAATAAGCGTCCAAAGTTGCCTTATTTGCTCCGTTCAGTTCATGCAGTTTAGAATCTCTATTTTCTGCTCCAGATCCAACGCCTTTCTTTTTTGTTGCTCAGCCATGATAGACACAGACAGATCAGACCATGACACAACCAAAGTAAGCAGCATTTTATTCATTTGGAACAGCTGCAATCAGTGCACTGCGAGGGGCAAACACCGTAGAATACGGAGGAAGGTTTATTAATTAACAGGGCTTGATTCGTAATCAATTAAGCACTCAAAGTTTTCATTCTTGTTTCAATTCTGAGTGAATACAAGCCACTTTAGTGTCAAGCACTTTAGTTTTAAGTACTTAGGGACTTAGAAACAGGCGCTGTAACTACTGTGACTAACACTGATTGAGGGGGAAACGATTGTGACTGCATTTGAAAAATGAGGTGATAATGGGGTCCAAATACCTTGTTCCTTATAACCAGGATTCGTTATAACGAGGGACATTATAATGAGGACTACTGTATCAGGCTACTGGAAGAGTGCAGAGGAGGGCATCAAAAATGGTATGTGGAATGGAGGGGAGATACTATGAGACCAGGCTGGAAGACCTGAATATGTACACCCTGGGGATAGAAGGGATGGGAAACATGATAGAGACATTCAAGTACCTGAGGGGAATTAATAAGGATGGGGCAGATGGGGTCTCTAAGCTAAGGAGGGGGAGGGGCACCAAGGGGCACGGGCTAAGAATAAAGGGGGAAATGATTTAGGAGGAGAATGAGGAGACACTGTTTCATGGATAAGGTGGTAGGAAAATGGAACGCACTACCAGAATGGGTGGTATCATGTAAATCTGTAAACAACTTTAAAGGCGCATGGGACAGGAAGCAGGGGAGAGTGAGGGTGGGGGTCGGAAGCAGAATGACTAAGGGGCAGGGGCAGCTGCAAACTAGGAGTACCAGCTGCACACTTGAGAAGACAAAGATAGACCAGGTGGTCTGTTTCTGCTGGCACATTCGTATGTTCATGTGTGTGACCACCTTTCAGTGTGCCACCACAGGGCATGTGTCGACATGAATCCTAACCATTACTGGTTTTGGTTCATAGAACAAGTCATTACTGGAGCCCTTTGCCATTGCACATGCTTGGATTTGCCATTGTTGAGGTGAGCATGGATCCCATCAGGACAGTGGTGCATTTAAGCATAGCAAGCTGTATTGCATGGGAAGGTGCACACTATTGAACATATGCACAATGTGGTGTGAGGAATCACTTGCCTAGCATCCACAGCTCCCTCTGCTATTCGCACGTTGTCAGTCCCAACACCACTGTGAAAGACTCCTCTTATGTAGCAATACCAATCATTGCTTGTGCTTCTCTCTCTCTCTCTCCCCCCCCCCTCATTTTCCCTCACTCACTTTCCAGTGGCGGAGCCAGGTTTGGGAGAATTTGGGAGCCAAGGAGTGCCATTCAGTCAATGACGGGCTCCACAATGGGCACTGAATAGTAAATAAAGATGGTGGCAGGGGACCACTACTCACACGTCTCTCCTGCATCCCTCCTCCCAACTCTCCCCCAACCCCTCGTATCTTGACCTGTCCACTGTCTGTATTCCCCCTTACCTGTTTCTGCTCCCCACCTCAGCCTGCGAATTGCTCTCAAACTACCCTCCTGACACCACCTTATTGTACACCAACCACAGATAGCTAGACAAGGCTCCATTTGGACTACAACAACGACAAGGCCCCTTTGGCCATGCAACATTCTTTTAATTTCATCTAAAGTATTACTCTGTTGTTTTTTGTTGTTGCACTTCTTGAAACTGCTTGTATTATTGTCCTGTACTAGTTTGTGTGTATTCCTCTCCATTGTATGACATGGAACCTTTGTAATCGAGTCCTTACTCAAAAGTTGTTTTCTGAATTACCAAAAATAAATAAATAAAATGAACATCGAAAAGCACAGTACATGAATAAGTCACAGTATTGGATAGAAACTTTTTCAGCCAAGAAATGGAGTCTGAAATCGGGAACTGCAATGAACTAACAACAGACTGCACAGCAGAGATTGAACATAGTAATGTATTTAATATGGAAACACAGTGACAAACACAGAACAAGAAAAAAAAACATACACTGCACACTCAGGAAAAATATACTGCACACAATTCAACAGTATAGCAGTACCCTGCAAAACACCGATGATCCCAGTCCATCATTCAGTAGTAAGACAACCCCTGTTCGGGCGTGTCCCACCACCAAAATCAAAACTTTGTCACTTCACTCATCATTTCTGTATATGTTCCCACCACTCTGATACATTAAGCAAACATGCTGCTAAACAGACAGGGATAGTGGAAGTTGGCACATAAGCACACCAGAGCTGTGTGCAATCCCTTTTGCAGTTACCATACATTAAGGCAATTGCTAATAGAGAGAGAGAGAGAGAGAGAGAGAGAGAGAGAGAGAGAGAGATAAGACTGTCAGTTGGGGAAAGCCAAAATTGTAGTCACTGGGTCCCTTGTGGTTGACATCAGGATTCCATGGTTGGGATAGTTGAAATACATGAATGTGGGAGTTGACGCATGGGGTACATTGACAGTGCCTGAAGTAGTGGTTGCCAATCCCATTCAGTCAGGAGCTACATCACTGTGTACTCATGATCCATGCAAAAACGTTCCATGCACTCACTGTGCTTGATGCGTCACTGCTCCATTTCCATGATAAACTGCACGCACTGCCACTTCATGTCAAAATATTTTGCATCGGACTGGGCCATATACTGTCCTTAAAGTATTCCAACATTGCTGAAACAACAGAATCAGCATGATATTTGTGATCACAGTGCATGCTAAGTGCGGGCTGAGTATTTTGACTCTGGGGCGCCGGTACATTTACTCAACATCAATGGCCAAAAATGCTGTGGAGTGACCGTTATCAGGATCAGGGCTTGCTGGATTTTGGTTCTCTTCAGTATCTGACTGATCCCTCAACTTGTTATCATTGTGATCATCTTCAGTGACCTGACTGAGGCCACAGGAACTATCCATCATCACTGCTGGTGAGGTAGCAGTGTGGGTTCCAGGAATGGCATTGATGGAACAGGGACGGGAAGGGGCACTATGATATGGGGGGGGGCAGCCACAGAGTACTATCTGATAGCTGCACTCTCGAGAAGACTTGTTAGACCATATGCACTGTATCTGCTGGCACATTTTGTATGTTTATATGTATGGTACTGGAATTTGGCACTCCCCCACCCTGAAATAACACTCTGCAGTCTCAGGATGTTTATTCTTGGGTGCTTTCATTGTAAGATAAAACCCAGAAATGGCACTGTACAGTTGTTTAAAATCGGCTTTGGTGGGTAACATATGCATTGGGCATGGAATGGAGTCCTTTGCCAGAGAGTTACAATACTGGCAATGCCCTCCACCACTGTGACTCGATCAAAACATTAAGAAACACTGGCTAGAAAATTCACAGGTAAAGACTAGCCAAGTGTCAGATCACCATCACCCCACAGTAAATTCAGGGTTTCCAACCTGTTTGGTGACCATAGTCAAGCTTTGCTTCTTCACCATTCTGCTCCCCTTTACACATCCTCTTCTTGGGGGGATACTGGGATGCATAGGGAGAGGCATCAACAGTAGAAAACAGGTAGTTGTTATCCCTCTGTACAGACAGCTGGTGAGACCCCACCTGGAGTACTGTGTGCAGTTCTGGAGACCCCATGTCCGCAAAGACATAGACAGAATGGAGGCTGTCCAGATGAGGGCAACCAAAATGGTGCAGGGTCTGCACCAGAAGACATACAAAGAAAGACTAAAGGAGCTTAATATGTATACCCTTGAGGAAAGGAGGGAGAGAGGGGACATGATAGAAACTTTCAAGTACCTCAAGGGAATCAACAAAGTCCAAGAGGGTGGCATCTTTCAGAAAAAGAGATGTGCAAGAACAAGGGGGCACAATTTGAAGATAGAGGGGGGACTGCTCAGAGGTAATATGAGGAAGTATTTTGTATTTTTTCACAGAGATGGTTGTGGATGCATGGAACAGCCTCTCTGAGGTGGTTGTGGAGTCAAGAATAGTGGGGGAATTCAAGAATGCATGGGACAAACATAAAGCAGTCCTAGTGGGGGTAGGAGGAAGTAAGCTGTTGGTTAATTAGGATCTGCAACTTATCTGTTAGGTAGGAAAATGGGTAGACTAGGTGAGCCAAGCGGTCCTTATCTGTTGTCACATTCTATGTTTCTATACATACAGTATATATATTGATCAAGTGGCTAGACAAGAAAGCACAATCTGCACTGGTGTGTAAAACAAAAGACCTGGAGTTGACTGTAATCAGTCCACTAGGTGAGCCACAAGGTGCCTACCTAGCATTGCTCATGTGCCTTATTTTAATAAGACTTGGAATAGTGACCTGGTATACTGCCACAGCAGCCAACTAACAAAAGTGGCATCATATGGGCAGGTCACCATGAGCATGCATGGGCATACACGTGGTGCATTGTTCAGTCCATACTGTGTTTTTGGGGAGTGTAGTACCAGCAGGAAATTGTGAATATGGAATGCCTATACTTGCAGTACCGCAGTATTCCACCTCCGTCTGGAAAGGGGTGGGGGTGGAGAGCATAGGTGCCAGAACGAGCGGGGAAGGCAAAAGAGACGGTAGCCACTCCACTTTTTATTTCTGTATGGCAAAAACTAGTATAGAAAAAGTGCCCTTTGTACTGTCATATGTGCCCTTTTGATTATCAGCCCCCTCAGCTTTTACCATCTTCTGGCACCTTTGGTGGGGAGTTGGCAGCCATGTTAGTATACCCACAATTGTGTAGTGATACAAGCCAATCACACGTGGGAGAATACAAATGGCTGTGGTCCAGGACTGCACAATGGCACTTGCATATATTAAGGAGAACACTGAACAGCCGAAAGGCATCCTGAGTATGTACTTGGCATATGATAGAGTAGCTAGCAGTCTTGAGGAAAAGCATACATTTCAGCTGATCCCTGCTAAAGTGAAATGAGAGATGCCCAATAAATAATGGTACAGTGATGTTGACAGCTCGCATCAAAACACACGTGCCGTACATCCGGATTTAAGGGTACACAAATGCAGTTCTGCTTCCTTACTGTGGCCAGATACTGTGCATATGAGGTGCACCCTGGTGCATGCTGATGGTAGACGTGCCCATCGATACTGTGCATATGAGGCGCATCCTGGTGCATGCTGTTGGTAGACGTGCCCATCGATACTGTGCATATGAGGCGCATCCCGGTGCATGCTGTTGGTAGACGTGCCCATCGATACTGTGCATATGAGGCGCATCCCGGTGCATGCTGTTGGTAGACGTGCCCATCGATACTGTGCATGTGAGGCGCACCCTGGTGCATGCTGATGGTAGATGTGCCCATCGATACTGTGCATGTGAGGCGCATCCTGGTGCATGCTGTTGGTAGACGTGCCCATGGATACTGTGCATGTGAGGCGCACCCTGGTGCATGCTGTTGGTAGACGTGCCCATGGATACTGTGCATGTGAGGCGCACCCTGGTGCATGCTGTTGGTAGACGTGCCATGGATACTGTGCATGTGAGGCGCACCCTGGTGCATGCTGTTGGTAGACGTGCCCATGGATACTGTGCATGTGAGCCGCACCCTGGTGCATGCTGTTGGTAGACATGCCCATGGATACTGTGCATGTGAGGCGCACCCTGGTGCACGCTGTTGGTAGACGTGCCCATGGATACTGTGCATGTGAGGCGAACCCTGGTGCACGCTGTTGGTAGACGTGCCCATGGATACTGTGCATGTGAGGCGCACCCTGGTGCACGCTGTTGGTAGACGTGCCCATCGATACTGTGCATATGAGGCGCACCCTGGTGCATGCTGTTGGTAGACGTGCCCATCGATACTGTGCATATGAGGCGCACTCTTGCACGCTGTTGGCAGACGTGCCCATCGACATGTGTATATGAGGCGCACCCTGGTGCATGCTGTTGGCAGACGTGCCCATCGATACTGTGCATATGAGGCGCACCCTGGTGCATGCTGTTGGTAGACGTGCCCATCGATACTGTGCATATGAGGCGCACCCTGGTGCATGCTGTTGGTAGACGTGCCCATCGATACTGTGCATATGAGGCGCACCCTGGTGCATGCTGTTGGTAGACGTGCACATCCCTGGACAGTACTAACAGCACTGAAACTGATATATATGTAAATTGACTGTTAGTGATGACTCAGCAAGGATCGGCCAATTAAAATATAAGTCCTTAGCTGCTGTGACAGTTGAAGGCTGCAGCAGAAGGTTTGTTTCTTGCAGAAGGAAATCAGGTGATCACAAGAAAGTATTCTTCTTATTCTGTGATTCTGGTGGTAAACAATCTGAAAAAGATGAATGACACACCACTGGTCGAACACTGATTGGGCAGTGCCAGAGGGTTTGGGGTACTATTTTAGGCCTAACAGATTCCAAACAAACATGTAGCAAGCACCGTGAAACAACAGTGAATAAAGTTTCAATCACCCACTTGTTTACACCTTGACAGGATGTGACATATGCAGATTTCCCTCCCCCACTACCCCTCCCACCCCAGTCTGCAACTAGAACAACAGTGACCACGCCAGAATTTAAATGTGGACCTTCAACATCGGTGTACAATGTGCACAACAGCACCATCTGAACGGCAGTCATTCAGCATTTCTGAACCGTCGGATGGAATGACTTGTTGGGCTGCACTATAGCAAACACCCATGGGAACCGGCGTAGAAACAACAAACTGTACAGCACCAGGAGGGAGATCAACAGCCCCAGCATTTCACACCACAACACACCTCTAGAGGAGCCCTGGATCTCAGCTTCTACAGCAACAGTTAAGCAGTCAGATCATTTAAAGTTACAGCGCACCTTTTATCTGTACAATCAGATGTGGCCTGGTATTGATGGCATTATTGATAAACCAACTCTTGCAGTACTATTGTGGGCAGCAGTTGTTTTTCTACTGTTGGTAGTGGTCATACCGTGCATGATTGTGGGCCAATCAGCTTGCAGCATTTTCCCTACCTGTTTTACAAGTGGAGTTGCATGCCTTAGCCTTTCAGTCTCAAACCTTCCTTCACCACCTGGGTGTTTCTGTATACCGCAGCAAGCTGAGCATTATTACTGAAATATGTGCTGCTAAAGTTTAGATTAATACATTTCAAAAACTAGACAGAAAGCACTTGATTCAAAAGTTCTTTCTCTACCTACCTTTAGGACCTCCAGTTTGGGAACAGTGCTGTGGCACTCATGCGCAGGAGACTTTTCACAGGCTGCACAGACAGATATATGTTCGTCTGATTCCTCACACACCCGTCCCAGTGGCTGTGGCTGCTGGTCACAGGTATTTCTGTTTTCAGGCTCCTCTTTATTTCCAGTCAGACGTTTTACAATCTCCACTATCACTCCAAGTTTCCTGTTTGCTCTGAGCACCTTCTGCTCTAACACATCATAGCATTCACCACAGGAGACATTTCCATCAATGTACTCCCAGTACTTTGTGATACAGGCTCTGCAAAAGTTGTGCCCACAATCTATAATGACAGGATCATTAAAATAATCCACACAGATGGGACACATCACTTCATTTTTCAGTAGTTCCAGCTCTTCTGTTGTTGCCATGCTCACTGTTGTCTATTAAAAGATGTCTACTTCCCTTCCATTTCCTGAAACACAGAAACATATAAACATAGAAAGGGGTTGTTCCTCTTTCAATACTGACAATGTTATACACTATTAAAAACCCTTGCAATGCTACCAAACCTTATTATGGTAGTTTTATGCTATACTGGAGGGCCAATTTAAATCTTTTTTACAGAGGTATCCCCTTAGGTCAAACATCTCCCATTATAGAAATCTGAAAACGGTCCTAGGCTCACTGGGTATTTGGAACTCCACAGCACCACAGATTTAGTTCCTTTAGTAATGGTTAGTAGTTCCCAAACCTACATTTACATGATTCAGAGTTTTTTCTGCAATATCATTTCACAAATACTGATATCAAAGTTCCCACACTCAGGTTTTACAAATAATTACTCGTGTGTATAATATTTATGGCAAAGAAAAGATAAGCATGTAAAACTGTAAGACAGTGTCTTACGTTCTGTTGCTGTCTACAAGATAAGAAACGTTCCTGCCATTCATGAAGGGAGAACGGCGTGCATATCATGTAGGTGCATTACTTCACTTCTGTAATCCCCTGCAGTTAGACAGCTAAACCCATTCATGAAGGGAGACTGGCGTGCATATCATGTAGGTGCATTACTTTACTTCTGTAACCCCCTGTACTTTGACAACTAAACCCATTCATGAAGGAATATCATGTGTGTATATCATGTAGGTGCATTACTTCACTTCTGTAATCCCCTGTAGTTAGACAGCTAAACCCATTCATGAAGGGAGACCGGTGTGCATATCATGTAGGTGCATTACTTCACTTCTGTAACCCCCTGTAGTTAGACAGCTAAACCCATCCATGAAGGGAGACCGGTGTGCATATCATGTAGGTGCAATACTTCACTTCTGTAATCCCCTGTAGTTTGACAACTAAACCCATTCATGAAGGGAGACCGGCGTAGATATCATGTAGGTGCATTACTTCACTACTGTAACCCCCTGTAGTTAGACAGCTAAACCCATTCATGACGGGGTTTACAATAACAACACTCGGTCATGCTTGAATCTTGCCTTCTGAAGCCGCAGAGTCACTCGCTCTCATCAGTCTACACTTGGCGGCTTCTGTATCTCAAAACTAAGAAATAATCAGCGTAGCACCTACAGTTGACACTTTTTTTTTTATAGCATATAATTTACTGCAACGAACACCGCTCGGCCATCTTTCTCTCTCTCTCTCTCTCTCACTCACTCACTCACTCTCGCCCAAGTACTTTTACATACAAAGTCCATGCACCAGTTATTATAAAAAATAACAGATAGGCAAGTGTGTGCCTGTGAACATTTTTTCACACCCTCGGTGTATGATGACCACATAAACCTCTTGAGCTGCATTCTCGAGGTTTATGGGTCATCAGACACCTCGGGTGTGAAACCAATATTCATAGCACACATTTACCTATCCATTATTACGTTCGCTTTCGCACATGCGCAAGGAATGTCTTGGGAAAATAGGACATTTTGGAGGTGTGGCTGTCCTGTGCAATCCACTGCTCCATTGAGCAGGTGTGGTGGTCCTGCACCATTGGATGTGGGTGCTGTGTATGACAGCGGTGGTCTTCACCTCAAAGAAAACCACCGCTGTGTGCTGGCAGCACCTCACCCCCCCAAAGCTTGGTGCCATGCTGGGAGCCTACTCCAGTGTGGCAAATCTTGTTTTGGCCAATGGGGGTGCCCAATTCCCCGTCGGCTCCACGTTCCCCCAAACAGCTTCCCCTACTGCCAAGCTGGGAGCCCACCCAGCATGGCAAATGTCCCATGTCACACCGCTGTGTGCTGGCAGCGCCTCACGCCCCCCCCAAAGCTTTGGTGCCACGCTGGGAGCCCACCCCAGTGTGGCAAATCTTGTTTTGGCCAATGGGGGTGCCCAATCCCCGCGGCTCCACGCCCCCAAACAGCTTTTCTGCTTCCACGCTTGGGAACCCACCCCAGCATGGCAAACGTCCCCTGCCATCTGAATACAAAAAAAACCTGTAAATAAGAAAACGCTCCATCGCTGTCTCCCCAACCCCACTCCTCCCACAACCTGCACCACCCACTGCGCACCCAGACTTCCCCACACACCCCCACCCCATACTTACCTCCAGAGCTCGGCGTGACAATCTTTGCTGGACCGGGAACACGTCTGCACTCTTCAAAGCCGACCGCGAACTGAGGAGATGCTGGTAAGCTGTATAATGGGCTAGATGTTTGGTTTTTTTTCCAACTTTGTTGTATATCTCAGGCATTTTTTGGAATTTTTGCACCAAATTTTCAACATGGGGTTTTTGGGACCCCTTCTCATGAATAATGTCACTTTCATGGCATTATTCAGGCCTGAAGGGTGATTTCGCAGTCACTGCACAAAATCACCTTTTGGGCCCAATTAACGAAACGGCACTGCCAGCATTCATAAGGTGGGCTCTCAAAAAGCCTATTTTAAAAATCAGGTGGAAAACTTCCTAAAAATGACTGTTTTACGAGTGTGCGTTTCGCAGTTCCAATGCAGGCGATTAGTTTGCGAATTTTCAATATTTTCACTCCAGATTTTCAACATTGCCATTTTACCACACCTTCTTATGAGCAGTACAGCTGTCATTTTTCACATCCTACCCAAAACGTGTTTCCGCCCATGTAGTGCACAATGGCGCAGTCGGTGTGTGAACTCAATGTATGGGACACATTAAGAAAATCACAGTAACACTGTTCATGAGCAGAGTTCTTAAAATGGCTGTGTTGAAAATTTGGTGAAAAAATTCCTAAAAATGACTGTTTTATGAGTGTGCGTTGCGCAGTCTCTATGCACACTCGTAAGTTTGCGAATTTTCAATATTTTCACTCCAGATTTTCAACATTGCCATTTTACCACACCTCCTTATGAGCAGTGCAGATGTAATTGTTCACATCTTGCCCAAAACGTGTTTCTGCCCATGTAGCACACAATGGCACAGTCAGTGTGCGAACTCAATGTATGGGACACATTAAGAAAATCACAGTGTCACTGTTCATGAGCAGAGATCTTAAAATGGCTATGTTGAACATTTGGTGAAAAAGATGACTAAAAAATAACTGTGTTACGAGCATGCGTTGCGCAGTTCCTACGCACGCTCGTAAGTTTGCAAATTTTCAATATTTTTACTCCAATGACTTCCAAATACCTAAACAGCACATAGAAGCAAGCAACATTCGGCACTGACAAATGCTTGTTTATTTTTGCATTCGCTTGCATGCATGTGCAAGGAACGTTTTGGGACAGTACGACTTTTTGAAGGTGTGTGACCCTCCTGACCAATGAAGTGCTCAGTGTAACGCGTGCAACCCTACTGCACCAATGGATGCATGAGCTGTTTATGACAGCAGTTTGGCTGCAGTGGTCTTCAGTTAAAAGAAAAGCACCACTGCAATCAGCGGTGGTAACATGTGTGTATTTAACATATTGACGTCACCCTTTTCCCTCTGGCTGCTAATAAAATCCCTCCCACTTCCTCCCTCTGGTGCCGTCTACCCTGCTCCCTTGTTATTGCCCCCACCAAACACATTGTATGTGCAGACGGAGTACCCAGTCCCCATTGTCTCCAGGCCCCCCCAACAAACACCTAGGTGGCATGCTGGAAGCCAACCCCAGCATGTCCATTGTCCCTGTAAATGGGAAAACTGTCCCGCACCATCTTTAGTTTTTTTAAAACCTGTGAAAACAGAAAACCATCCCTTACTGTGTCTTGTGCCCTTCCCCAAACCCACACCGACCCTCTGCATACCCCACCTCCCCCTCACCCCATACTTGCCTCCAGAGCCTGGCGCAATGATCTTCAGTGGAGTGGGAACACGTCTGCATTCTTGAAAGCTGAACGCAAACTGAAGAAATGACGGTAAGCTGTATAATGGCATAAATGTTTGTTTTTTTTCCAACTTAGGTGGCTATCTCGGGCATTTTTGCAAATTTTGGCACTGCATTTTCAACAGGGGGTTCTTGGGACCCCACTTCATGAATTCAGTTATTGTCATGTTGAGTTATTCAGTCCCCAAAGGTGATTTCATGGTCACTGCATAAAATCACCTTTTGGGATTGATTAACTAAACAACAGTGTCACTGTTAATGAGGTGGGCTCCCAAAAGCCTATGTTGCAAATTTGGTGAAAAAAATTTTAAGTAATGACTGTGTTACGAGTGTGAATTGTGCAGTTCCTATGCACGCCCGTAAGTTTGCGAATTTTCAATATTTTCACTCCAGATTTTCAACATTGCCATTTTACCATACCTCCTTATGAGCAGTGCAGCTGTCATTTTTCACATCTTGCCCAAAACATGGTTCCTCCCATGTAGCGCACAATGGCACAGTCAGTGTGCAAACTCAATGTATGGGACACATTAAGAAAATCACAGTGTCACTGTTCATGAGCAGAGGTCCCAAAATGCCTATGTTGAAAATTTGGTGACAAAAGTCCATAAAATGACTGTGTCGTGAGCGTTCATTGCGCAGTTTCCATGTACGCTCGTAAGTTCGAGAAATTGTTGTATTTTCACTCCAGATGTTCAGCACTGCCATCCCTTCAGACCTCCTTATGAATGCTACAGCTGTCATTTTTCACATCCTGCCCAAACTGTATTTTTGCACATGTGGAGCAGAATGGTGTGGTTGCTGTGGGAAATCAACGTTCAGGACAGATTAACAAAATAACAGTGGTACTGTTCACAAGCAGAGGTCTCAAATGCTTTTATGAGGTGGGGGTAACAAAAAGGTCATGCTGAAAATTTGTAGTGCAAATACCAGCAATTGCACAGGGCATTAGGGTAAAGCACCATACGTGACAAACACCACTGCAAATACCTGCAAGCGAATGTCCGGCATTGACAAATGCTTGTTCTCTATAATATCACATTGGTGAGATACTGGGAAAATTGCAAACAAGGCACAGGTGAAACCATGTCTGCATCTCACCAGTATGCCTTTCAAATCACATAATTCGAGCAAGATTTCACTCACTTGTAGACTCAGCTTAGTAAACATAAAACACAGAAAACCCACTGACAGACCTGCCTAATTCCAGCTTCCATTCTAGGCATACAACAAAATCTTTAATCTACAGTCAGGCAGTTCTATACCATCAAATCTAATCTGATGAGGGAACAAGAGACAGTCAGCTCTCCTCACTTCAGAATTCCTAATCCAGCAGGGTCACACCCATGACAAACTGACAGAGAAATTGAATGGGCCATACAAAAACCATGAGAAAATCTGCTGGAATACAGGCAAAAAAGATCAAACTGATTGCACACCCATAGCTGTCACTCTTAGCCCTATGCTAAAACCCCTTCAGCAAATTATTAAAGATGCTGAGTGAAGATGAAGACTTAAAGAGTCACTGATGTGAAAAGTACCACATTGCAGAATCTGAATAAGCATACCCCAGTACATCTCATAACAAAAACTAGATGTTTGCATTACATCATTTTAAAGTTATTAGCCATTTTATAACCCTGAGTTCACTACCTGTTCAAAACAGTCTGTTTCAGTGAAGAGCTGCTGCTGATCTCATCTAGTGAACTCACAGTCTAGTATTCCCTGTTAGTAAGCTTATAGGGCCTGTTCCTCTGAAACTGAAACAGGCTTTTTTGACCAGGTAGTAAAATCAGGGTTACAAAATAGCCCATAACTTTAAAATGAAGTAATGGAGAAATCTAGTTCTTGGTATGGAATTTACTGGGGTATGCTTATTCTAATTCTGCAATGTTGCACTTTTGGCCAGATGATGTCAGCTGCTCTTTAAGGACATCTTCCCTGAACCACCTGTAATTGCATATAAGCAGCCCTCCGACCTCTCTAACATAATAATCCATATCTCCCAGCAGATCAAAATAACTGGGAAACAAGAGGGACAACACCATGCAGGATGGCAAGATGTAAGATCTGCATCCACACATGCACACAGACCACCATCAAGACAAGCCAGGACAGCACAATAAACATCAATGGATCCTACACCTGTCAATCCAGCAATGTGGGTTATCTAATTCAGTGCATAAAGTTCACAAATGGATGCTATATTGGGGAAACTAGGCAACCACGGCAAACCAGGTTGAACCAACACCGACACACAATAGTAAACCAGGTTAACAACACATCAGAAGGACACCGTTTTTCACAAACAAATCATTCCCTCTCCTATAAATAACTTTTCAGCTCCAGTGCTGCCCAACCCCTACCCCACCGCTTAATTAGTTCTTCTCACAGATCACTGTGTATACAAACCTTACACTCTGTTTATCAAGGCTCTCATTTTCAGATGAGATGCACAACAAATTCCTGGATGCTCCACACATCTCTGGTCTTGAATGGGCCGTCTGGGGCACGGCCATATTCAAAAACCACCAATGCATCCCCCCAGCTGCACTGCTGTGCACAATACTGTGATGCACTTATGTAAATGAGGGGTCTCCCATGCATAAGCCATGCATCACAATATTGATACCCTCAAAGTGTAACTATGGCCAGTTGTACCAATGCATAGTTGAAACCCTACTTTAACTATTCATGGGGTAGGTTGGTGCACTGTGCACAGTCTAGGGTCGGGTACACCTTTTCTCCTTCCCCAGCCCTGATTGCTATAATATAATATAAAGTCCCTTTCTGTGATCACCCTGGTAGTCGAGTGTGCCCCCCAGACATCATGAAATGAAACATCCGCCCTTATTGCCCGGTACTGAAGTGCCCCCCCAGTCCCAATTGTAGATGTCAAACAAAAACCCACTTCCTATTCCTGGTAGTCATATGCCCCCCCAGCCTGTTAGCCAGTGACCCACCATCTCATTCCTCCCAACCGAACCGGAGCCATCTACTGGTATAGCCCACCCAACTTGTCGTTGCCTACTCCTAACCTTTATTCTAAGTCCTCACCTTATTCTGCCAATGGCTGCGATCCCCGCACTCTGAAGGTGCCAGTTCCAAGTATGACTCATCCTTCCCCTGTAATAGGGGATAAAGAAATGTGTTCCAATATTGCAGGCAAACCTTATTTTGGTCTAAAACATAAGGTGTTTGTGTAACAAATATTGATATATGAAGCTGAATTATATATAAAACTTATAATTACAGGTTTAACTAAGACCACAAGTTGTAATATTCAAATGTCTTTTGATATCTGTACTAATCATTTGAGTAGTAGAAAACAGGTGTCTTAAGTGCCTGCACAAACAGAAATACAGGAAGAGAGTTCAAACTATCCCTTCAGACTATTTTAGTGTTTATTATTAGGATGGGCCAGAGTGCCTGTGTGCACATTCTTAAAGTGCAAATCTAGTTCTTCCTTCTAGATCTTAATAACTGGTAATGACTACTATTGCTATCCTTATATAGTAGTATAATTTACACTATCAATACATTTGAGCTAAGTAAGGATTAGGTCATGCAAGAACTGAAAGGAAAATTGCCTTGTCATGCAAGAACTAAAAGAAAGAGCATTGCCTTGTAAGTCAATGTTTATATTTGTCTGTACCAATCATACACAACCACAGTACTGTCTTCTACTATATAAGCAAGCCACTATACGCTGTTAGTTTGAAGAATTGAAAACTAAGAATGAAGACTTAAGAACGAAAAATTAAGAATGAAGAATTAAGAATTGAAAATTAAGAATGAAGAATGCACCACTTGTAATCTCTTCCTATGATTATTATTTAAACATTAAATTCTTCTGCCATCAGCATCATCTCCGTGCATCTCCTTTCTAAGCATCAGTAATGGATAATTTAAAAATGGTAACTACTTTTTTACCTCCTTTACATTTGGTGCCTTTAAGACTCGGATCGCTGGTGCTGCATGCTGTGGAGGCTGCCTAACTATTGGCTGGTTAGTCTGCAAGCCTTAATAAGAAGGTGATGACGCTTAGAGACGTGGTGCTGATGACTTAAAGCGAGAGAAAGTGGTGCACACAGACAGTTTAGCCACTTGCTAATCAGGTGATGTATGTTTTGTATGCTTCTCAAATTGTTTAAATATAAAGTAATGCTTAACTCTGTAGGAACTCATGGGGCAGAGTAGGTAAGTGAAGGTGCTGGGACTTGCAAGCTGGACCTCACAAGGGAGCTGTAAGACATAGCTAGACAGACCAGGGCACCAGTGCATGGGTGCACCCGGCTGTAAAAGCTAGGCAGGCAAGAAAAAGATAAGAAAAATGTGTATGGAAACAATAATAGGTCATTTTCTATGGAAAACACCTAAAGGGAAAAGCATACAAACCAATGCCTGATGATCAACTGGTACAACTGTGTTTTATGAGTATGGAAACATTGATAGGTTGTTTCTAGGGGAAACACCTAAAGGGGGGAACATATGAACCAATGCCTGATGATCAACTGGTACAATTGTATTTTACTCAGCAAGTGTCCCTTCGTAATGAGGGAGTAAAAAATGAAAAGGAAATCTTTGCAAATGCATTGCAAGGGCTGTGGAAGTATAATCAGACTGTTGTGTGTCACCAGAAAAAAGAAGTAGCCCAGATGAGGGATCAAAGGGATCAAAATGCTAAACAAGTAGAAGAATTAACATTGATATATAAAGATAGCTATGATAAAAAATGTGCAAAAGTAAGAGATACTTTGAGAGAGGATGATGAGGCACGTCACAGAGAAAGGGATGAAGAAGGGCCCACTACCTCCTCACCAGGAGCTAAAAAAGAGAAATGGGTGAAAAGAGAGAAAACACAGGAGATGGAGAGGGACGGACAGGGATAAAAGAAAGTAGAAGGCAAGTTAGTAAAAATAAAAAGGTAGTAATAGAAATGTTCTCAAAATGGGTAGAGGCATTTCCAGTTAAGAGTGCAAATACTATAACACATAAGACTATTTTATTTACAAAAAAGGAAAGCTGCATAAACAGTAAGATGTAATAATTCAGCTACAGTCAGAAATGGATAGTTTAGAAATGCAGAATAAGTCAAGAGCCAAAATCCCTGCAAGAGAGAAAAACTAATTTGTAAAGGTTCAGGGAGACCTTTGTTTTTTTAGATAGGGATAATTCTCTTTTATTAATTGCAATATAAACTATAACACAGCTTCTGTAGCATGTTGGTAAAATGTAAATGTCTTAAAATCTAAAAACAAGCACTTTACAGTGTGCTAACTCCTGTATAGGAGCAGTTAAAATGTAGGAGTGAAAAGTCAGATATGGCAAATTTGTGTCATTAGTCAGTTTTGATTATTGGCAAGGCATGCTAACTTAATGCCTAATCTTTTCTAATGTTAAAGAGTTTGATTCTAAATACTCGTAGTATGCTGTGGGGTGGACTAGAGCAAAGGCTTAGCCACTTGTTCTTCTGTGATTGCTACCATAACCAAACAAACAAAGAACTGGAAGGGGACAGGATCAGTTGTGTTCCAGGACAGTAGCTGCTGCTGTTGTTTTCATAGGGTTCTTGTGGATTTTACGTGGTAGGTTAGTTCTTTTCTTTCTTACTTCTAAGGGGCTAGCAGGGTATTGTTTTGGGGGATGCTGTAGAAGACTTGGTTTGCTGGCCAAGGCACCTAGCTTCACCTGAGCTCTTTCCTTCTAAGACTGCTTGAAAGGCAGAGTAGAGAAACTTACCAGAGCAAGGGAGAAGGATTAAGACTTAGTTTGGCTAAGCAGATTTACTGTGTGGTGGTGTTTTTATTTTTTACTCACAGGGATTGCTACTGTTTGTTGCTAACATTTCATTGCTTTATTTTTTCTCTGATTCAAATTGTTGTTGCTGGTATACCTTCTTCTGCATTATTACAAGGTGTGCCTACAGGTGTGCTAACAGATTACTGCTGTAATCTTCTGATTCAAATTGTCTTTGCAAGGTATATCTTCTGTTACTGCTTTATTTTTCTCTGGAGCAAAGTGTTTCTTACAGGGTATATCTTCTCTGAAATTACTGTATTACAGGTGGAGCTTACATTTTGTGACTTTTTATCATTGGGCTAACAAAATTACTGTTTGACACTGGTTTTATTTTATTCTTGTTTGTTGAAAGGTTTGTTGTCTCAGAGGTGTTTCAGTCTCCTTCTCACATTGAAGGAGCTAATTGCTTTTCCTCCCACAGCTCTTCCAAAGGATTAGGTGTGTATGAGGGTGGAGCTGGCAAACTGTCAGTAATTTCCAACAGAAAGAAGGGTTAAAAGTCAGGTTAGTTGATATCTTGGAGGTAGAAGACTTGGTTTGCTGGCCAAGGCACCTAGCTTCACCTGAGCTCTTTCCTTCTAAGACTGCTTGAAAGGCAGAGTAGAGAAACTTACCAGAGCAAGGAGAAGGATTAAGACTTAGTTTGGCTAAGCAGATTTACTGTGTGGTGGTGTTTTATTTTTTACTCACAGGGATTGCTACTGTTTGTTGCTAACATTTCATTGCTTTATTTTTCTCTGATTCAAATTGTTGTTGCTGGTATACCTTCTTCTGCATTATTAAGGTGTGCCTACAGGTGTGTGCTAACAGATTACTGCTGTAATCTTCTGATTCAAATTGTCTTTTGCAAGGTATATCTTCTGTTACTGCTTTATTTTTCTCTGGAGCAAAGTGTTTCTTACAGGGTATATCTTCTCTGAAATTATTACAGGTGGTGCTTTACAGGTTTTACAGTTTTATCTAACATTAGGATAAGCTTTCAGGGTTACTGCATTTGTTGTTGACTGATTGTTTCTGCTCTTACCTCCTTGTTCTTTCGTCCGTGGTTCTTCTTTTGGCAGGGAAGGGCCCAGCCAACCACCCACACACTACACTCCTTTATAGGGTACCACAGTTGTAACATTTCCTGTGGCAGAACAGGAAGGCGGATCAGTGGGGCCTCCACAAGGTGATCTCATTTACAGGGCACTAGTAATTTAACTTGTTATAACAAGTTAAACAGCACAATTAAACCATTACTTGCATTTTTTTTCCTTCTAATTACTCTGACTAGGTTACAAACCCAGCAACTTATTTGGAATGGATTTCATTAACTGCAGGTACTGTGGAACAATTTTCAGAAGGACAGTCTTACAGGATTTAGGACACTGTCCTACATGCTGGGCCTTTGGAGATCTTAGGTCTCAGCTCCGGCAGCATGGGCAGAGATTGCACGCTCTCAAATTTCATATTGAAGAGGAAATACATTATAAGAACCACCCGCCATTTCCCCAGCATCCAACAGAAAAACCTCGACCGCAGAGGGTAATTGGTCCAGGAGGTTGGCAGGTGGTTAGAGGAGCAAATCAGGTGCCCCATCACTCTCTGCTCTCCAACACATTACCTCCAAAAACATATAAACACTACAAACAGGTATCTGCCTCTATCTCTGAAATCAAATAAAGAGGCAGAAGACACTGCAGAGCAGGACACTACTGCACAGGAGCTAGCACAACAATACTCACCAAATCAGGAACCAAAACTAAACAAGCACAAAGGAAATCCAAAAAACTTCTGATCATAGGAGACTCCATGATTCGGGGAGTTGATACCCATCTCCAGCCAGGGGTGATGGTCAGATGTCTCCCAGGTACATCAGCATGGAGAGACACTGACCGCATTGCTAAAATTGTTCACAAAGCAGGAGAAAACACTGATGTCCTAGTACACATAGGGACTAATGATCTCGCCAGCCGGTCAGTTGAGGAGACCAAGGAACACCTGACTAGGCTGGGTGACAAACTATCATCTATTTCGTCCGGCATCTCCTTCTCTGAGATCCTGCCAGTCTGGGAGAAGGGAGCAGATGGACGGAAGGTCAGAGAAGGGGAGATAGGGGAGCTAAACACGTGGCTCAAGGACTGGTGCCAGGAAAAGGACACAGATTTGTAGGAACTGGCAACAGTTCTGGGAGCGAAAGTTCTTTAATTTGATGGACTGCATCTGACTAAAGAGGAGTCAGTGCATTGGGGCAGAAGTTTGACGTCTTTGCAGAATATTTAAACTAGCAAATGGGAGAGGGTGCAGCACCCCATCGTCGAATGGGAAGAACACCCTCCCCCTCAGCTAGTGGTCAAACAGGAATTCAAAAGCGTGTTTGCCATTCATTTTGCATCACCAGGTAAGAAAAAGGTTTGTCTCCCCCATACGATGCACAGGGGTAATGCCAAACTTCACCCAACAACTAACACACCAAAATCTGGCCAATGGAAAATCATGTACACAATGCTCACAGCCTGGGAAATAAGATCCCAGACCTGCAGGCAATAATGTCAGAGGCTAAACTGGACATAGTAGCAATTAGTGAGACGTGGTTTACCAGTAACCACACTTGGGAGACTTCAGTACCTGGATATGTATTGTTCAGAAGAGACCGAGGTGCAAAAGGGGGGGAGGGGTGTCTGTATGTTAATGAAAATATCAAAGCTACAGAAATTCAGAATACATAAGGAGCCAGAAGAACTGTGGGTCACCCTGGAAACAGGTAATGGGACAGCCATAAGAACTGGGGTTGTCTACAGGCCCCAGACCAGAGGGAGGACATAGACACATACTGTTAGAAGATATACAAAACATGACAGCTAAAGGGAGGTTCTGATAATGGGAGACTTCAACATGCCAGATACAGATTGGTCAATACCAGCAGGAACATCTGCCAGAACTAGACTCATAGTGGATTCCCTGCAGGAGGGCCTCAAACAACTGGTACAGCAACCCACAGAGACAGGGCTATCCTAGATCTAGTACTGACTAACAAAGAAGGGATCACAGATCTCCAGGTAGAAGGTCACTTGGGGCCAGTGACCATCACATGGTATGGTTCAATTTGGCTACTACATCTAAATCATCCCATTCCAAGGCAAAAATATGGGACTTCAGAGGAGCTGACTTTGATAAGATGGCCAACAGAGTTAAGCTAGCCCTGGCAAAAGAAACACAGGTGAGGAGGTACAGGCAAAGTGGGCAAGCATTAAGGATACAATACTTGAAGCAACATCCCATTGTGTTAGACAGAAAGGAAGTGCAAAAGAAGAAGGAAACCACTTTGGTTCTCAAATATAGTAGCAGAAAAGGTCAGAGCCAAAAGGCTGGCCTTCAGAAAATATAAGGGAACACAGGGGATGAAGATAGGAGGCATACCAAACTGCCCTAAGGGAAGCAGGTAAGGCAGTAAGGCAGGCAAAGTCCCAAACTGAGGAAACACTAGCACGAACAGTAAAAGAAGGTGACAAGACTTTCTATAGATACATTAGTGAAAGGAGAAAGTCCAGAGGGGTATTGCTAAGCTTTAATGGAGAAAAGGGAGCATGTGAGGAGGAGGACCCCAAAGGCATCTATCCTAAATAGATACTTTTGCTCAGTATTTACTGAAGAGAAGGTAGGCAGGGCCCACAGCTCAGCATCATGGACACAGGGGAGGGAGGTGAGCACTACTCCCTTCACAAAAGAAAGGGGTCCTACAAGAGCTTGCTAAGCTCAGGGTGGATAAGGCAATGGGACCTGATGGCATACATCCCAGGGTACTTAAGGAGCTAAAGGAGGAACTAGCAGAGCCATTAGCAGAATTGTTTAGTGAGTCTCTGAGCACAGGAGAGGTCCCAGAAGACTGGAGAAAGGCTCATGTGATCCCACCCACAAGAGTGGTAGCAGGGAGGAGGCGGGAACTACAGACCGGTCAGTCTTACCTCAGTAGTGGGCAAGATTATGAGGCACCTTGAAGGAAGGATAGTGCAACACCTGGAATCCATAGGGGCACAGGATCCAAGACAGCATGGGTTTACAAAGGAAGGTCCTGTCAAACTAATCTCATAGATTTCTTTGACTGGGTAACCAGAGTGGTGGACCAAGGGGAGCAGTTGATACGCTTACCTTGACTTCAGCAAAGCTTTTGACACTGTTCCACATAGAAGATTGATAAATAAGCTAGGTAGGCTCTGGGTGGTCTGAGGTTGGTCAACTGGGTGGCAAACTGGTTGACTGGCAGAAAACAGAGAGTGGTGGTAAATGGTATACAGTCAGAAGAGATGCAAGTCACAAGTGGTACCTCAGGGATCAGTCCTGGGGCCAGTCCTATTCAACATCTTCATTAGTGACCTCGCAGATGGACTAGAGGGTAAGAGTTTGTCTGTTTGCAGATGACACCAAGATCTGCAACAGAGTAGATGATCCAGATGGGGTGGGCAGAATGAGAAGAGATCTGGATAACTAGCAGAATGGTCAGAAGAGTGGCAACTGGATTTAATGCAAAGAAGTGCAAAATCATGCACATAGGGAAGAGAAACCCTGAAGCCACTTATAGGCTGGGAGGGAGTTGCTAGCAGTCACAAAGGAAGAAAGAGACTTGGGCATCATCATCACTGATGACCTAAAATCATCCAAGCAGACCTCTAAAGCAGTAGGTAAGGCTAGGGGGTGTTAGGGTGTTATTAGTAGGGTATCACAAGTCGTAAGAGGGAGGTAATAATCCCTCTGTACAAGAACATTGGTTAGGCCCCATCTGGAGTACTGCTGCAGTATTGGAGCCACACCTTCACAAGGACATTAACCAAATTGAGGCAGTCCAGAGAAGGGCAACCAAAATGGTGCAGGGACTGCATCAGAAGACATATAAGGACAGATTAACGGAGCTCAATATGTATACCCTTGAGCAAAGGAGGGAGAGAGGTGATATGATCGAGACATTTAAACACCTTAAGGGCATAAACAAGGTGAAAGAGTCTAACATGTTTAAATATAAGAAAAATAGCAGGACAAGAGGACACAGCATGAGATTAGAGGAGGCCGATTAAGGGGAATGTGAGGAAATTCTTTTCACAGAAAGGGTGGTAGATGCATGGAATGGCTTACCACAAGAAGTGGTGGCTATGAATACAGTGCAGGGCTTCAAACAGGCATGGGATAGGCATAAGGGAGCAATACAAATGACTATGAATAGATAGGTCACTGACAGAGCAAAGGCCGATGGCACATTTATAAGGTAGAAAAAGAAATGGGCAGACTGGATGGGCCTTGCGGTCCTTATCTGCCGTCAACTTCTATGTTTCTATGGATGTTTGCAAACTGATTTGGTGGCTGTAAGTGGGGCTCTTTTTGTGGATGTTTCACTGTGTAACAGGCTGCGCTGGTAGAGGCCTATTTCTTCTGATTTAAAACCTATTTGGTAGGATTTGATTGGAGATGGTTATTTGAATTGGAGACCTATATCTGTTAATTTCAGGCCTATTTTGATGTGGTGTTAGTGAAGCTGATTAAATTGGAGACCTGTTTCCTTTGGCAGCAAACATATTTTGGGGGCTTTGACTTGAATTTTGATTCCTGGTGCTGACTCCATTAGCTGTAAAGGTTAGTTCATAGTGGGGGAGGGGTGTTAATGGTCTGGCCAGGTCTCACTCAGCCAATTGACTGGAGGCAGGGCTGAATCAGTTTGAGGTGCTAGCTGCTTTGTCTTCTCAGAAAGAGCTGGAAGGGGACAGGATCAGTTGTGTTCCAGGACAGTAGCTGCTGCTGTTGTTTTCACAGGGTTCTTGTGGATTTTACTTGGTAGGTTATTTCTTTTCTTTCTTACTTCTAAGGGGCTAGCAGGGTATTGTTTTGGGGGATGCTGGATGTTTGTAAACTGATTTGGTGGCTGTAAGTGGGGTCTTTTTGTGGATGTTTCACTGTGTAACAGGCTGCGCTGGTAGAGGCCTATTTCTTCTGATTTAAAACCTATTTGGTGGATTTGCTTGGGCCTGGTCTTTAGCTGCAGGGCTTGGAGGGAGACACAGGGCTGATACACTCTCTTGTCAGGTGTCTGCACAAGACCCGCCTCCCAGAAGTCTGCAAATTTATAGGGAACACCTGCCCTGCAATTGGAGGAAAAGGCTGCTGGTGCAGCTCATGTAGTTTCTAGCCACTGGGGTTGGATTTAAAGGCTGGGAGAGAGGAGCTTAGGGAGTTGTTCATTTCCTTATAAGTTTACATGTGTTGTATTGCACCTAGTAACAGAGTTACTGGTGTACAGTGGGACTGTCTCAAGATTACTGGGTGACCTGATTAGGCAGGGGAATCTTGGACTGGGAGAACCTGGTGGCTCACCCAAGGAAACCTATTTGGCAGGGATGGAACCACATCATTAGGGCAGCATCTTTGAATGTGGTGGGGTGCACAGGGTGTGAGGCAGCCATGATACTGGACTGGGCTTGGAAGTTTGGTGGTTGCCCAGTGCTACCAGCTAGCACAACAGGGAGGAGGTTGCGGGATGAGGAGAAAGCTGGGGGAAGGGGGGTGGTATGGTTGGAAGAAAGGGCTAGAAATCTCCCACAGGGTTGCACCAAGCACTGGGGGTGGGGTATAGGGAAAGGATGCAGAGGAGAATACTCAGGGTCATAGGGACCCTGGCAGAGGGTCCAAAACGACACTACCAAGAGCAGGCAGGTAACTGGGGACCCTCACAAGGGGGGATGGAGGGACAAGCTCTCAGGGAAATAGGCAGATGGCCAGTGCTGGACAGAAGGGAAGCAACGGGAGGTGGATCAGACCTTACACCTGTAACCGCTTCAATTCTTCTTCTGCCAAGAATGAGGGGGTGATGTAGCTATGACAGAGGTGGTTAGAGACAGAAAGGGAGTGGGAGGCAGGAGGCAGGGGCCAGATAGCAGGAAGAACAGGGGGAGACCTGGAATGCAGGAGAATGGGGGGAGCAGTGAATCAGAGCAGGATGGGCAGGGGGAAGAGGGAGGAAAGCGCAAGGAGAAGAACCAGTTGGGAGGAAAGGTAAAGGAGAAGGACCAGAAGTACAAGGAGGATTCAGTAAAGGGAGCTGAGGGTTTAGGCCAGGGGAGCACGCGAGCAAGGAGGAACTAAATGAAGACAGGAAGGAAGGGAGGATGAGCCAGGCTAGTTTAGCAGATGGGGGAGAAGGACCAGTTGCGAGCAGTGAGGGGGGAATTAGCGAGGTACAGAAGGATACACAGGAGGAGGAGAGACATAGGATTGGAGGGGAGGGGAGGCCATGGTAAATAAGGAGGGGGTGGCATGTGGCACCCGGATAGGGGGAGGAACAAGGAGCCAGCTGGGTGGTTGGGCCGGTAGAAAGGATGAGGGACATGGAAGGGGGGAATGGAGGAAAAGGAGTGGTCAGAGTGCTCCTGCTGGGGGAGTCTATGATCAGGGGTATCAAATGGGATAGGAAGGGAGAAGCCTGACCAGTTAGAACAAGATGCTTCCCTGGACTAACGGTGCACAGGGCTAAGCAAGAGGTATATCAGCTGGCAAAGGACTGTGGGGGTTCCTCAGACATACTGGTCCACCTGGGTACAAATGTCATTGAGGGAAATAGCGAGCTAGAGATACAGGCAAGATTCAGGGAGCTCGCCATGGTCTGTCATGACATAGGATGCACAGTTCTTCTCAGAAATCCTGCCAGTGCCAAGGGCTAGTGGGGAACACAAAGGAAAAATTAGGAGATAAACCAGTGGCTCAGGGAGTAGTGTGAGGCCAGAGGATGGGGTTGATGGGGATTGAGGGAGACCTGGCAGGATAAGGAGCTGTATGCTAGAGATAGACTACATCTCAATTTGGAGGGGAGGGGAATCCTTAAGTTGAAAATAGAGGGGTTCATTGGTGAAAAGTGGGGTTTAAACTTGTGAAGAGGGGAGGGATGGGAGAAAAGGCTGTCAAGGGGGTGCCGATAAAGGAGGGACTCTGTCGCCACCCCCCTGGTGACCAGGAGGATTGCAGGAAAAGGCCAACTGGCAAAGTGCAGACCAGGAGGAAACAGAATCCCCATGGGAACACGGGCGGGGAAATGGAACTATAGGGAAAGGGTGGAAGGTAGTCCTGCTAAATGCCACGAGCTTGGGCAATAAAATGCCTCAGCTCCAGGTGATGTTAACTGAGGGAGCAGTGGATGTGGAGCAGCATCACTGAGACTTGGGCCACTGCAAGACATGACTGGGACCTGAACCTGGAGGGTTACACTATGTTCAGGAAGGACAGGGGGGAGGGGAGGGAAGGGGAGGAGGGGTAGCAATGATAGTCAAAAACTGCATTGGCATAGGGGGAGTGGAGCAGGCGGATGGAACCGTGGAGGCGATTTGGGTCACCTTGATAACAAGGGGGGGCAAGAGAGTGAAAATAGGAGTGGTGTATAGACCCCCTGCCCTGGCGGAGAAGCTGGAGGACAGTCTGGTGGCAGATGTTAGGAGACACTGCAGACTGGGCAGAGGAATGGTGGTGGTGTTAGGGGACTTAAACATGCCAGGAACAGACTGGGAGACTATGACATCCTCTGTGACCAGGGAACAGAGGTTGTTGGATGTCTTTCAAGACGAGTTCCTAAATCAGCAGGTGAGGGAACCAACCAGGGAGGCATGGGTACTGGATGTGGTCCTGGCAGACAGTGACCAGATTGGGGGCCTAGAGGTAAGGGACCCATTGGTTGGGAGTGACCATGCCACGGTCTGGTTCTGCCTGGACCTAGGAGGGGTAGAAGGCTGCACAAAGACGGAAGTAACTGACTTCAGTGGGGGTGGATTTTAAGGAAATGGGAAGGATCCTTAAGGAGCATTTGGATGGGATTGTGTCAGACATGGACGCTGATAGTAGGTGGGAAATCATCAGGAGAGAGGTGCAGGATGCTACCAGCACCGGTGCAAGAGTAAGACGAAAATGTGGTAGGGCCCAAAAACCCTGCTGGTGGACCAGGGAGGTCCAGGAGGTGGTGACGGAAAGAAAGCAGCCTATAAGAAATTCAAGTGCTCAAGGAGTGAAAGGGATCGAGGGGAGTATGAGCTGATGGCTAGAAGGGCCACTTGAGTGGTGAGGGCGGCTAAGGCAAGGAAGGAGCAGAACCTGGCCAGGGAAATTAGAAGAGGGAAAAAGGAGTTCTTTAGATACATTGGGGAAAGACGAAGGGTGAAGGGGCAGATTAGCAGGATTAAATCAGGGGAGAGATGGGCACAAGACCCGTGGGAGCAGGCTGAGGTACTAAATGAGTACTTCACCTCAGTTTTCACCAGGGAAAATGGGGGTGCTGCATCATACATGGGAGGAGACAGAGATAATGAGGAGGGGGGGACCCTTACCGATCGGCAGGTCTGGGGAGAGGGGAGGCATCACTGGCAGGTGGGGGGAGGGCTAAGCAGGGAGAAGAGGTACCAGAAGTGGAAATCACAGCAGAGAGAGTGAGGGAAGCCCTCAGCTCCCTTAAGATGGAGAAAGCACCGGGGCCAGATAAATTACATCCTAGAGTGCTGAAGGAACTTGCAGATGTCCTGGCGAAACCCCTGGCAGAGCTTTTCACCATCTCTCTGAGGACAGGATGGGTGCCCCAAGACTGGAAGGTGGCGATGATGTGCCTATCCACAAGGGGGGATCAAGGGAGGTGGCAGGGAACTACAGGCCTGTCAGCCTGACATCGGTGGTGGGCAAGGTGATGGAGGGTATTGTCAAGGAGAGGCTGGGGGGGGACATGGATAAGTCAGGGTGCCTGGACAATAGACAGCATGGATTCATCCCGGGGAAATCATGTCAGACAAACCTGGTGGAGTTCTATGACTGGGTGACTAGTGCCTTGGACCTGGGTAGACCAGTGGATGTCCTCTTTCTAGACTTCAGCAAGGCATTTGACTCTGTTCCTCACGTGGGCCTGTTGGATAAGCTAGGAGAAATGGGGGTGGGAAACCAGATGATCAGATGGATAGGCAATTGGTTCCAGGACCGGACCCAGAGGGTCGTAGTTGGTGGAATAGTCCCATCCCCAAGGAGGGTCATTAGTGGGGTCCCACAGGGATCAGTCCTTGGGCCCCTTCTGTTCAATGCCTATGTATCTGACATAAGGACAGGAATCAGGAGTGAGATGAGTCTCTTTGCAGATGACTCGAACCTAGGGGCGGTGGTGGATGGGGAGGAGGGGAGAGTGGCCCTGCAGGGGGACCTGGAGGCTCTGGAAAGATGGTCTAGAAAGTGGAAGCTGAGGTTCAATGCAGGGAAATGCAAGGTACTCCACCTGGGGGCCAGAAACCCAGGCCAAGTGTACACCCTGGGGTGGGGAATACTACAAGTCTCAATGGCTGAGAGGGACCTGGGGGTGGTGGTGGATGTCAAGATGAACAACTCTGAGACTTGTAAGAGGGCAGCAGCTAAGGCCAACAGGATGCTGGGATGCATCGCTAGGGGGATCACCTCCAGAAGGAGGGAAGTGATACTCCCGCTGTATAACTACTTGGTGAGGCCACACCTGGAGTATTGCATGCAGTTTTGGAGGCCACACTTAAAGAGGGACATTAACCTCCTGGAGAGGGTCCAGAGGAGGGCAACCAAAATGATTTGGGGCTTGGGGGACAGGACCTATGAGGAGAGGCTCAAGAGCTAAATATGTACACATTGGAAGAGAGAAGGACCGGGGGACATGATAGAGGTCTTCAGGTACATGAAGAGGGTAAATGGGGAGGAACAGTCAGGAGCTTCAAGGAAGGAGGAAGGGGCCACTAGAGGGCATGGGTGGAAGCTGGAGGGGAAGATTCAGGGAGAAAGGAGGAGGTGCTACTTCACTGAGAGGGTGGTGGAGCCATGGAATGCACTACCTAGGGGGCTGATGGAGGCAGAGACAGTGGAGGGGGTGGGACAGGTACAGGGGTAGGGTCCTGGAAGCAAAATCCAATGCAGTAAGAATATCCGGAACTGGGAAGGGAGAAGCCAGAGAAGGCGACGGGGACAGCAAGGTCAGCACCCAGGGTGGGGGCTGACCAAACGAGCAGACACGAAGGACCGTTAGGCCTATTCTGCTGGCATTTTAGTATGTTAGTATGTTTGACATGATTAATAATGTTATTAGTAACACTAGAGTTTCTAAAGGACAAAAGATTCTCATTAAAAATGATGTTGGCATATTTTTTTAAATATGGTATTCAAGTGTCCTTGGATAAAAAATGTTTAAAAGTTGTTTTTATTTTCTGTGCAATGTAACATTAAAATATTTTTAAGGATCAGTAGTGTTCAAGGCCACTACAAAAATAACTGGGTTTGAGAGACTGTTACATGCACACTATGTGACCTTTTGCATTTTATTTGACCTTCTTGTGTTTCAACTACCGGTTCATTGGTAACTCAGTTTCTAAAACTTTGCAAGTTTGCAGGTTTCCATGGGATGGCACACATAAGATCTTTACGTTCAACAACAGTAATACTTTTATTTAGGTTAACAAGACTTTCATTTTTTTCCTACAAAAAAAACTGTCACAGTTTTGGTGTCTAATTGGTTCCACATAAGGACTGTACAACTTTAAATCGACTGAAAAGGTTCAGTGAGTTTAAACTCTACAATCAAGCTTATTGTTTCTACTTACTGTGAAGTAAAATCTAGAGATGGGGCAATCCTCTCAACTTCAGTAAGAAGATTCTTCTTCAATTGATCTTCAAGCAAGATATCCATGTTCTTCATTGTTGTTTATTACAAACATGGTTGATACTTTATGCAAACCTATTGCTTTACTATGGACTGTTTAAGGACTGTTCATCTGTGTACCAGGGTGTAATACTCAATGCACGATCTAATGCACCCCTGGCCAGAGCAGTGTGTCTGCTATCCAGCAATATGAACACTGACTTTTCTAAACTGGTGCTTTTACATACTTAACAGCTGGTCTAGCAGCTGTACCTCAAAGCTCAAGACTGGATCACAGCAAAGCTACATGGACTAAAATAGACAAATGTGTTTCTTGTTATAAACAGAGCCACACCAAAGGACAATAATGTTTACGTGTTAACTCTGTCCTACTGTTTTTGGGGTAATAATAGTATTTGTAACTATGCTAGTTTAAGCAACTCATTATGTTTTGTAGTCTCAGATGACATATGCTTAACTGTAACACCAACTAAATCCCTAAATGTGACAAAAGGGCCAGAGAAGTGGATTTAATCAATACTTATTGAACAAGTGATTGTGAATAATGTGAAGTACATAGTGAGATGTACATGCTCTGAGGAGTTGTATTGTTGCATAAATAATAATTAAGCTATATTGGTCCAAAGGGGGGCTTGTAATAGGGGGGATAAAGAAATGTGTTCCAATATTGCAGGCAAACCTTATTTTGGTCTAAAACATAAGGTGTTTGTGTAACAAATATTGATATATGAAGCTGAATTATATATAAAACTTGTAATTACAGGTTTAACTAAGACCACAAGTTGTAATATTCAAATGTCTTTTGATATCTGTACTAATCATTTGAGTAGTAGAAAACAGGTGTCTTAAGTGCCTGCACAAACAGAAATACAGGAAGAGAGTTCAAATTATCCCTTCAGACTATTTTAGTGTTTATTATTAGGACGGGCCAGAGTGCCTGTGTGCACATTCTCAAAGTGCAAATCTATTTCTTCCTTCTAGATCTTAATAACTGGTAATGACTACTATTGCTATCCTTATATAGTAGTATAATTTACACTATCAATACATTTGAGCTAAGTAAGGATTAGGTCATGCAAGAACTGAAAGGAAAATTGCCTTGTCGTGCAAGAACTAAAAGAAAGAGCATTGCCTTGTAAGTTAATGTTTATATTTGTCTGTACCAATTATACACAACCACAGTACTGTCTTCCACTATATAAGCAAGCCACTATACGCTGTTAGTTTGAAGAATTGAAAACTAAGAATGAAAAATTAAGAATTGAAAATTAAGAATTAAGAATGAAGAATGAAAAATGCACCACTTGTAATCTCTCACTATGATTATTGTTATAATCATTAAATTCTTCCGCCATCAGCATCATCTCCGTTCGTCTCCTTTCTAAGTATCAGTAATAGATAATTTAAAAATGGGAATTCTTTGTCCTCCTCTACATCCCCACCTTATCTTTAACCCCCACCTCTCTCCTGCCCTCCTCTCTACCCTCTGGGAACTAGTTCACTTGAGCTAATAACTAGTACTCTTTGCGCTGTCTGAGGTGTTCTCAGATTGCACTAACCCTGTGTTAACTTGCCCCTCACAGCTGATTTTTTGCTCACTTTGTTCTGGTGATGTTCTCCCCACCATATCTTCTCCTTCCCCAGCTGGGTTCCCCCTGTCTACCGCTCTACCCTCCTTGTTGCCCCCGCACCGGATCTCCTTCATTTAACAACTGCTAAATCATCTGCATCTTAACTGTGATCCATAACTACAAAGAGTTGGCTCCAAGGCCCAGATATTCAAAAGGGTTGCGCATGGCGCAACACAACCCACTGATGCACCCCAGTGCGAAATTTAAAAGGGAAAAGTGCACCACACAAATCCGATGCGCCGAGATGCATCAGTAATGTATGCAGGCACAGGTAGGGGAGGCGTGCCCATGCATAACCTGCAAAGCACGATATTCAGCCCGGGCTGTGCAGAGTTATGCAGGTGCAACCTCTACCTGCGCCTGCACAAAGTTACACCTAAAAAAAAGGGAACAAGTTGAGGGCCACCCACAGGTGAGCTGCCGTATTGAAGGATGCAATACAGCAGCTGCCACCAGTGGGTGGTCATCACCAGTTCCTGCTACACCTGGCGGCACCCCCATGCCCCGATCGTGGGCTTCAGTCATCTCCCCCCCAAAGTCCAATATCCCTGGTGGTCCAGTGGACCGCGATGAGCCTAATCGCAGGTATCACTGTGTTCCCCCCACCCCAAAGTCCAATATCCCTGGTGGCTCAGTGGACCGTGATAAACTCAATCGCAGGCATCACTGTATCAACCCTCCCTAAGTCCAATATCCTTAGTGATCCAGTGGACTGCACAGAGCCCAATCGCAGGCGGCATTCATCACCCCCCCAAGTCCAATATCCCTGGTGATCTAGTAGACCCCCACCCCTCCCGCCCACTGGGCCCTACCACCCTGCTCCCCATCAGCTGGCGGGCAGCACCCCACCGCCTGCTGTCCCACCACCCCTGAACTGACAGCTCGGTGGGGCTGCCGCCCGTGGTTCAGAGCATGAGCCAATGGGGCGTGCAGCTCACTCCCCAGTAGTCTGTCCAGATATGTGAATGGTTCATTCACATTCTGACTGACTAGTACGGTGGGGGCTGCACGCCCACTGGTTACTGCTCTGAACCAATGGGCATACAGCCCTACTGAGCTGTCAGTCAGCAGGCGGCGGGAGGCAGGTGGGTGGGGTGCTGCCACCCGCCGGCTGATGGGGGGGAGCAGGGTGGTGGGGCTCAGTGGGGGGGTCCACTAGATCACCAGGGATATCGGACTTGAGGGGGTGATGAATGCCACCTGCAATTGGGCTCCATGAGGTCCATTGGACCACCAGGGATATTGGACTTGGGGAGGGGGGGAATACAGTGATGCCTGCAATCGGGCTCATCGTGGTCCACCTGACCACCAGGGATATTGATCTTGGGGGGGTGGTACAGTGATGCCTGTGATCGGACTCCGTGCGGTCCACTGGACCACCAAGGATAAAGGATGTTCTTTGTCCCTTATGGGACTTCCCACGATCGGGCTGCAGGGGGCGCCGGTCCCTGATGGCTGCTGCCTGACAGGGTGCCAGGCGCAAGTCTTTGGGGATTAGTGCCCCTGCATGCTAATGGCAAGCAAATAGGGCCATAATGAGATGCAAATGGCCCCCTGTGTGCCTTGCATAAATTATGGCCCCATTTGCATGCCCCCTTTGAATATCGCAGGTGCTGTGCATGGCGCAATGGCACTTGCGCCACTGCATCTCAATCCTCCACTCTGACCACTTACGCTGGCGTAGCGCCACTGCGCGATGCTCAGTGGGGGTGACCAGGGTGCAATATTCAAAGCAGTTGTGCCTCAGCTCAGCTCTGTTGAATATCGCCCTGGCCACACCCCTGCACAACAAATTTGAGCTGCACCCAGGCTTGCGCCACAGCCTGGTGCAGTTTGAATATCTGGGCCCAATACTACATTAAATGGCTTATGTTGCTCAGTTGTGTTATTCACCTGAAAAAGGGATCTGTGAGGCCCTGAAAGTCTGTGCATAATTCCATCTTTGTACAAGACACTTGTTGATCTAATTAAAGGTAATAAACCCTCCACAGTCTCCTTAGTAAACACAGAAATATAACATTTATTGGCAGATAAGGACCACTTGGCCCATGCAATGTGCCCATTTTTTCCTCCTGCCCATAGTGTCATTACAGGTCCTACTTGATCTCTGCCCCCCCGTAACATTTTCCTCCGAGATGCCCACTATTTTTGCACCCTCCATCTATGCTTGAAGACTATTCCAGGCATCTACCACCCTTACTGTGAAGAAGTACTTCCTCATATCTCTCCTGAATTTACCCACATCCGGCATTTTTTTTTTTTTGCAGTTGGTCAAGTTTTTCTCACAGTGTCCAAGTCACCCTGCTGACACCAACTGCCCCAGCTCCATATTCCCACTTTCACCAGAACTTAGGTTCTCACGTGAGACAATGTGACCTGGGTGCTCGATAGGGTGTAGAGGGTAGTCAGGATAGCAGCAGCTCCGTAACCTACGGATTTTTCTCATGTTCTCCCTTGAACAGCAGTGTGCAATGCCACCTGGATGCTTCAATGCATGCATCTGTGCATGGAGTGTCAGCAGCCACCACTCCCTCCCCAGTGAATACAGTCTCGGCAGGCATCACCCTCATCCAACGCCAGGAGCCAGGTGAGTGACAGCAGCCGCCACTCCCTCCCCAGTGAATACAGTCTCAGCATGCTTCACCCTCAGCCAATACCAGGAGCAAGGTGAGTGTCAGCAGCCACCACTCCCTCCCCAGTGAATACAGTCTCAGCAGGCTTCACCCTCAGCCAATGCCAGGAGCCAGGTGAGTGTCAGTAGCCACCACTCCCTCCCCAGTGAATACAGTCTCAGCAGGCTTCACCCTCAGCCAGTGCCAGGAGCCAGGTGAGTGTCAGCAGCCACCACTCCCTCCCCAGTGAATACAGTCTCAGCAGGCTTCACCCTCAGCCAGTGCCAGGAGCCAGGTGAGTGTTTGCAGCCACCACTCCCTCCTCAGTGAATACAGTCTCGGCAGGCTTCACCGTCAGCCAATGCCAGGAGCCAGGTGAGTGTCCGCAGCCACCACTCCCTCCCCAGTGAATACATAGAAACATAGAATTTGATGGCAGATAAGGACTGCTAGGCCCACCCAGTCTGCCCATTTCCCTACCTACTGGATAAGCTGCAGATCCTAGTTAACCAGCAGCCTACTTCTTCCTACCCCAACCCCCCATAATTGCCTTATGACTATCCCATGCATGCTTGAATTCCACCACTGATTCTGACTCCACAACCTCCTCCGGAAGGCCGTTCAATGCAACCACAACCCTCTCTGTGAAAAAATACTTCCTTAAATTACCTCTGAGCCCCCCCCCTCTATCTTCAAATTGTGCCCTCTTGTTCTTGCACACCTCTTTTTTTGAAAAATGCTACCCTCTTGGACTTTGTTGATTCCCTTGAGGTACTTGAACGTTTCTATCATGTCCACCCTCTCCCTCCTTTCCTCGAGGCTATACATATTAAGCTCCTTAAGTATCTCTTCATATGTCCTCCGGTGCAGACCCTGCACCATTTTAGTTGCCCTCCTCTGGACAGCTTCCATCCTGTCTATGTCTTTGCGGAGATTGGGTCTCCAGAACTGCACACAGTACTCCAGATGGGGTCTCACCAGCTGTCTGTACAGAGGATTAATAACTTCCTGTTTTCTACTGGTGATGCAGTCTCAGCATGCTTAACCCTCAGCCAACGCCAGGAGCCAGGTGAGTGTCAGCAGCCACCACTCCCTCCCCAGTGAATACAGTCTCAGCAGGCATCACCCTCAGCCAACCCCAGGAGCCAGGTGAGTGTCAGCAGCCACCACGCCCTACCCAGTGAATACAGTCTCAGCATGCTTCACCCTCAGCCAACGCCAGGAGCCAGGTGAGTGTCAGCAACCACCACTCCCTCCCCAGTGAATACAGTTTCAGCAGGCTTCACCCTCAGCCAACGCCAGGAGCCAGGTGAATGTCAGCAGCCACCACTCCCTCCCCAGTGAATACAGTCTCAGCAGGCTTCACCCTCAGCCAACGCCAGGAGCCAGGTGAGTGTCTGCAGCCACCACTCCCTCCCCAGTGAATACAGTCTCAGCATGCTTCACCCTCATTCAACGCCAGGAGCCAGGTGTGTGTCAGCAGCCACCACTCCCTCCCCAGTGAATACAGTCTCAGCAGGCTTCACCCTCAGCCAATGCCAGGAGCCAGGTGAGTGTCAGCAGCAACCACTCCCTCCCCAGTGAATACAGTCTCAGCATGCTTCACACTCAGCCAACGCCAGGAGCCAGGTGAGTGTCAGCAGCCACCACTCCCTCCCCAGTGAATACAGTCTCAGCAGGCTTCACCCTCAGCCAATGCCAGGAGCCAGGTGAGTGTCAGCAGCCACCACTCCCTCCCCAGTGAATACAGTCTCAGCATGCTTCACCCTCAGCCAACGCCAGGAGCCAGGTGAGTTTCGAGAACTGGAACCCTCCCTCCCCCAATGCATGCAATCACAGACTGCCTCTCCCCCTGTCAGTGCTAGGAGCCAGGTGAGTGCCCAAAACTGAAACCCTCCCTCCCACAGTGCATGCAATCGCAGACTGCCTCAACCTCAGTCAATGCTAGGGGTCAGATGAGTGTGAGAACTGGAACCCTCCCTCCCCCAGTGCATCAATCATAGACTGCCTCTCCCCCAGTCAGTGCTAGGGACCAGGTGAGTGCCCAAAACTGAAACCCTCCCTCTCCCAATTCATGCAGTCGCAACCTGCCTCTCCCAAAGTCAACTCCAATGGCAGGTTACAGCCAAGAACTGAAACACTCCCTCCCTCCCCCAATGCATGCAGTCTCAGCCTGTCTCACCCCCAGGCAATGCTAGGAGGCAAGCAAGTGCTGGGAACTGAAACCCTCCCTCTCCCGGTACAACCAGTCACAGCCTGCCTCACCTTCAGTCAATGCTAGGAGCCAGGTGAGTGCAGAGAAGTGAACTCCTCCCTCCACCAATGCATGCAGTCTCAGCCTGCATCACCTCTAGCCGATGCTAGGGGCCAGGTGAGAGCTGGAAACTAAAACCCTCTCTCCACCAATACATGGAGCCTCAGCCTGCCTCACCCATAGCCAATGCTAGAGGCTAGGCGATTGCCAGGAACTGAAATTCTCCTCCCCAATGCATGCAGTCCCAACCTGCCTAACCCCCAGCTAACGCTAGGGGCCAGACAAATGCTGGGAACTGAAAACCTCCCTCCCTTCCCCAATGCATGCTGTCTCAGCCTGCCTCACCCCCAGCCAGTGCTAGGGGCCAGGTGACTGCTCCCTTCCACCACCTGTAAATGTTCCTGGGTGGAAGTACCTTATTTAAAGGAGCCAATTAGGCCATGTATTGTAGGCCATTTCAGGCAGCACTCTATATTTGTGAGTAGCCACTGCAGGCATTTCAGAGCTATTAAGCTAGTATAGGGGCTATACCGAATGGGTCCCACCGTGCAGTGGTGGTATAGCTTGTTCACTTTCAAATTCCAATCTGAAAACTAAGAGGACCCCCTTCTTTACATGAAGTTTAAAGTAAGTGGAGTCAGTGGCCATGTAATTGTTAAAATATTAAAATGTACCATGTTTGGGGGGGTGGTTGTGCACTGGTATTCTGTTTTTAACATTTGAGTGCTAGGAACTGAAACCCACCCTCCCTTTTTCCCCTACCTCCCATCCTTCCTCCACCAATGCATACAGTCTCAGCCTGCCTCACCCAAAGCCAGTGTTAGGTGCCTGGAAAATTCTGGAAACTGAAACGTTCAATGAATGCAGTCCCAGCTTGCCTCACCACCAGCCAATGCTAGGGGTCTCACAAATGCCGGGAACTGAAACCCTCCCTCCCACAGTGCATGCAGCCTCCACCTGCCTTAAACATAGCCAATGCTAGGGGCCAGGCAAGTGCTGGGAACTGAGCCCCTCTCCCCAGTGGATGTAGTCACAGACTGCATCACCCTTAGCCAATGCTAGGCACCAGGTGATTGTCAGGAAGTGAAACTCTCTCCCCCATATGCGTACAGTCTCAGCCTGCCTCTCCCGCATCCAATGCTAGGTGCCAGGTGAGTGTCAGGAACAGAAACCCTCCTTCCCCAATGCATGCAGTCACAGCCTGTGTCACCCTCTGCTAATGCCAGGCACCAGGTGAGTGTCAGGAACTGAGGCCGTCTCTTCCCTAATGAATGTAGTGTCAGCCTGCCTCTCTCTCCCCCAGCCAACACTAAGGCAGAGGCCAGTGTCGGGAACTAAAACTCTTCCCCAGCCATAGCTCTACTAATCACTTCTCTCTCCTCAAGCTTTCCTTTTCCTTGGCCTCTGTCCCTGACACTTGAAAACATGATATTGTTGTCCCTCTTCCCAAAGGTGGTGACCCCTGCTGCTCTTGCAATTAACGCCCTCTCTCCCTACCTCCCACCCTTACTAAAATGAAGAAGCATATTGCATTCTCTCAGCTTCCCCATTCCTTGACTCCACCTCCATTTTCATCCATTTCCAGTCTGGGTTCCCTAATTCCCATTTCACCATTTCCTCTCCTCAGGCTTACTGACTCCATTCTCTCCAGAATGGGTGAGGGCCTTATCACCTCTGCCATCTTTATCGACTTGCCAAAGCCTGCAATGTGGTTGCCCACCCTCTACTATTCAACAAACTGAAAGCAGCGGGGCTTTTCGTCTCCGCTTACAACCAGTTCCTCTGCTACCTTGAGGGCAGGACTGGTGATTCCATATCCCTTTCTCTACCCATCAATATTGGTGTCCACCAAGGCTCCCTCTTTAGCCCTATACTCTTCTATACTTTCCTGAATGACCTCCCTGCTGCCACTACCTCTGTATACAAATGTGTGTACACAGACTATAAAGCTGTTTTTAGCTTTGGTTCCACCCCCTCTGATCTGTTGGCCAAGTTCCAGCCAGACTACGATAACATCCAACACTGGTTCCATTCAAATCATCTGTTCCCCAATACAAAAAAAAAATAAATGGTCTCTGTGACCTTTGGCTTGAGAAGAAGCTCTCCCAACTTGCTGCCCTCCCATCCTTCCACATCCTTAATTGGACTCCGCTCGACCATGTGCCCTCCTTCTGTCATTTTGCTCTGAACTGCCCTGCCCAGCACCCACAATTGCTCCCTTTATATTTCTCGCTCTCTCTTCCCCACCTTGAAGTAAGGTGCCTCGCTCACTGTTCCTCCTTTGTAGCCAAATACTGGCTTGGCTCTCTCCCTTCATAGCCATGTCTTTCCTTCCCTCTTCCTTTTCCTTAACCCCTTCACAACTCTGGCTTCCATTCCCTGGCACCCTGTCAATGTCATGTTCAGCTGGACAGGCTGCCTTCTCCTATCATTTCCACAAACTTTGATATTCTCTTCCACTTCCAGGGATTTATTTAACTCTAAAAATTGATTAGCGTTTTGCTCATAAAAATGCTAAATCTTTATGAAACTGCATAGCTCTTGCCTCACTGTGTTCAACAAACACAGCACTTGCAGAAAATCTATATAAATACTTTCTGTACAGTTAGTATAGCCCCAAGAAAAAAATGCTAATCAATTATTTAAAACCCTGACTTCCTATCTGCTCTGCCTCTGTGCTCCCTTTCCTTTCTCCTCCTAAATGTCTCGTCCCACACCCACAACTGCATCTTATCCCGCCTCTGTTCCACTCTTCCACTTCCTGTACCTCATCCCTTTTCCTGTCCCCCTTACCTTCAACTGACAAACACGTAATGCACACTGCAGCTTAACTGAACCCTACTGCTACACTCCTGATGTTTTTCTCTGCAATATCCCATTCCAGCTGTATATAATACTTAAATAAACTGCCAGTTATATCCTGTATTGATGCTTCTTCAGTCATGCATAATTTTGTCTAAAACATGCCAAATGTCCCTCTTTTAACCCCCCCGACCCATCTAGAAGCAAGTGCCTATTGGCTCAGTATGTCCTTCCTGGTGAAACGTTTGAAACAAATATATAAACAGGCGAGGAGGGGAGATATTTCAGCAACCCTCCCCGTGCTCTGGAGACACAGCCAGTAACCTTGAGAAAGACTGAGAAACACACTGATTCTCACTCAGCTTCTTCAGAAGCACAGAGGGACCTTCCCCCTCAATTGTTTAACCAGGAGAGACACACTATGCTGAAAGCTTGTTTACAGGTGCGACCCGGGAGCAGAGAGAAGTTAAGTGACTTGCTCTGCGTCACACAGTATCAATCAATCAAAATCTTTATTCATACATTCATATATTGATGGAGGAGGAACATCTGGATATCGTGGCAGTCACAGAAACATGGTTCACAGAAAACCATGACTAGGACGCAAACATACCAGGATACACTATCTACAGGAGGGACAGAGTGGGTAATAGAGGAGGAGGAGTAGTTCTTTACATAAGGGAGGGAATCGCAGCAGCAGAACAAAAGGGAAAACAGGGAAGAGAAGCAGCACTGTGGGTAAATTTGGAGACCGGCAATGGCACCACAATCCGCACAGGGGTTGTATACAGAACCCCTTCTCAGAGGGAGGAAATGGACAAGGAAATGATAGAAAGTATACTTAGTATGGCAGAAAAAGGGGAGATATTGCTGATGGGCAATCTGAATATGCCAGATGTTAACTGGAGTGCAGTTGCAGCAGCCACTTCGAAGAGTGGGGTTATTCTAGATGCCCTACAAGGGGCATGCCTTAGACAACTAGTATTGGAGCACACTCAAGAGGGAGCAATCTTAGACCTGGTTCTCTTAAATGGAGATGAAGAGAGGATCACAGATGTAAAAGTGGGTAGCCATCTGGGAACTAGTGACCATCGAACAGTATGGTTTGCAATAAACACAGCAATAGAGTCAAGCCATACAAGTGCAAAGGTACTGGACTTTAGGAGGGCTAACTTTGCCAAAATGGGTGAGTGCCTAAAGAATGCACTAGCAAATAGGCAGGAAGGAGGAGTGGAAGAACAATGGGGAATAATAAAAACTGCCATCACAGAGGTAACAAGCCTTTGTGTGAAGCAAATAAAATTAAATGATGTAAGAAACCACTATGGTTCTCAAAAGAAGTGGCAGTGAAGGTTCAAGAGAAAAGAAAGCTTTCAGGAAGTACAAGGAATCACAGAAGAAGCAGGACAGAGAACTGTATCAGTTAAAGCAAAAGGAAGCTGGAAGGCAGTCAGAACAGCAAAGGCCCAAACTGAGAAAAGATAGCCAACTCAGTTAAGAAGAGGTAAAACCTTTTATAGGTACATCAGGAGCGAAGGAAGACCAAGGGAGGGATAGTAGGAGGCTTAAAGAGGGCAGAGGGTGACTGTGAAAAGGCAGAGATACTAAACAAATATTTTTGTTCAGTATTTACAAAGGAAGAGGAGGTACCTAAAACAAACAGTAGAAACACTCTGGATACAGAAGTTGATACCAGCCCATTTACAGAAGAAAGGGTTCTGAAAGAACTCTTAAAACTGAAGGTGGACAAAGCAATGGGGCCTGATGGGATTCATCCCAGAATTCTAAAAGAACTAAGGGTGGAATTAGTGACACCACTGACTACCCTGTTTAACAAATCATGGGAGGATGGTGTGGTACTAGAGGACTGGAGGAGGACAGATGCGATTCCTTTCACAAAAGTGGGAGCAAGGCAGAAGCAGGAAACTACAGACCTGTTAGTTTAACCTCAGTGGTAGGGAAAATGATGGAATCACTTGTGAAGGAAAGAACTATCGAGTATCTAGAGGCCAGAGGGGCACAGGACCCAAAGCAGCATGGATTCACAGCAGGAAGGTCATGCCAGACAAATCTGATAGATTTCTTTGACTGGGTGAACAAAGTAGTAGATCAGGGAGGGGCTGTGGACATGGCCTAGCTAGATCTACACTTGACAATGGCCTAGTAATGGATCCCCATCTCCTACTTATGGTCTGCTCTTTCCTCCTACCCCCCCCTTTTCCTCTTTTATTACCTACACTGCCTACCCTACCTCCCTTACCTATCTTTCCCTCCTCATTTATTTTCTATACTATTGAAAAGTGCTTAAGTGATTATCTGCTGTACATTAATGTCAATAGATTTTAGCAATTTTTGTGCAACCTTGTACCTCTATTTGTCTGTAAATGTTTTTTAACGCGGAACCTTTGTAAAAGAGCCTTGGCTCAAAGGTATTAATTCCTAGATTTTACAATAAACAATAAACAATAAGACTTTAGCAAGGCATTTGACACAGTCCCACACAAAAAGATTAATATACAAGTTAGCTAGCCTGGGAGTGGGTCCCAAGATGACAGCCTGGGTAAAAGATTGGCTGGAGAATAGGACACAGAGAGTAATAGTAAATGGAGTCCACTCGATAGAAAGGGGGGTTACTAGTGGGGTACCACAGGGTTCAGTATTAGGACCAGTCCTCTTCAATGTCTTTATAAGTGACATTGCAGAAGGACCGGAAGGAAAAGTATGTCTCTTGGCAGATGACACAAAGATCTGCAACAGAGCACAAGGTTGGGTGGAAAGGATGTAAAGGGACTTGGCAAGGTTAGAGGAATGGTCAAAAGTATGGCAGCTTAGATTCAATACTAAGAAGTGCAAGGTAATTGCACCTGGGAAACAAAAACCCAGGGGAAGAGTACACAAAGGGGGGTGAGATACTAACAACAACAAAAATGGAAAGGGACCTGGGAGTAGTCCTATCAGATGACCTAAAGGTGGGCAAGCAATGAGAGAGGGCAGCAAAGAGGGCTGGGGGGATACTGGGATGCATAGGGAGAGGCATCACCAGTAGAAAACAGGAAGTTATTATCCCTCTGTACAGACAGCTGGTCAGACCCCATCTGGAGTACTGTGTGCAGTTCTGGAGACCCAGTCTTCACAAAGACATAGACAGGATGGAAGCTGTCCAGAGGAGGGCAACTAAAATGGTGCAGAGTCTACACCGGAAGACACCACATGGGTGGGCCAAGCGGTCCTTATCTACCATCAAATTCTATGTTTCTATACAGGTGGGCACCAGTGAGCAAGGCTCATTTGCAAGGTGAACCTGATCATGAATACACTAGGGGTTGGGGGTAGGAAGAAGTAGGCTGCTGGTTAACTAGGATCTGCAACTTATCCATCAGGTAGGGAAATGGGCAGACTGGGTGGGCCAAGCGGTCCTTATCTGCCGTCAAATTCTATGTTTCTATATGAAGAGAGACTTAAGGAAACATAGAAACATAGAATTTGACGAATAAGGAACGCAATCTCTAGTCTATTTCCTACCTACTGGATAAGTTGCAGATCCTAGTTAACCAGCAGCCTACTTCTTCCTACCCCCACCCCCATAATTGCCTTTATGACTATCCCATGCATGCTTGAATTCCACCACTGATTTTGAATCCTCAACCTCCTCCGGAAGGCCGTTCCATGCATCCACAACCCTCTCTGTGAAAAAATACTTCCTTAAATTACCTCTGAGCCGCCCTCCCCCTCTATCTTCAAATTGTGCCCTCTTGTTCTTGCACACCTCTTTTTTTGAAAGATGCTACCCTCTTGGACTTTGTTGATTCCCTTGAGGTACTTGAAAGTTTCTATCATGTCTCCCCTCTCCCTCCTTTCCTCAAGGCTATACATGTTACGCTCCTTAAGTCTCTCTTCATATGTCCTCCAGTGCAGACCCTGCACCATTTTAGTTGCCCTCCTCTGGACAGCTTCCATCCTGTCTATGTCTTTGCGGAGATTGGGTCTCCAGAACTGCATGCAGTACTCCAGATGGGGTCTCACCAGCTGTCTGTACAGAGGGATAATAACTTCCTGTTTTCTACTGGTGATGCCTCTCCCTATGCATCCCAGTATCCCCAGCCCTCCTTGCTGCCTTCTCACATTGCTTGCCCACCTTTAGGTCATCTGATATGACTACCCCCAGGTCCCTTTCCATTTTTGTTGTTGTTAGTATCTCACCCCCCATTGTGTACTCTTCCCCTGGGTTTTTGTTTCCCAGGTGCATTACCTTGCACTTCTTAGCATTGAATCTAAGCTGCCATACATTTGACCATTCCTCTAACCTTGCCAAGTCCCTTCTCATCCTTTCCACCCCACCCTGTGCATCAACTCTGTTGCAGATCTTAATGTCATCTGCAAAGAGACATACTTTTCCTTTCAGTCCTTCTGCAATGTCACTTATAAAGACATTGAAGAGGACTGGTCCTAATACTGAACCCTGCGGTACCCCGCTAGTAACCCTCCTTTCTTCTGAGTAGACTCCATTTACTATTACTCTCTGTGTCCTATTCTCCAGCCAATTCCTTACCCAGGCTGTCATCTTGGGACCAACTCCCAGGCTGGCTAACTTGTATATTACAGGGATTTATTTAACTCCAAAAATTGATTAGCGTTTTGCTCATAAAAGTGCTAAAAAACTGTGAAAATGTATAGCAATTGCCTCACTGTGTTTAACAAACATATCACTTCTAGAAAACCTATATGAATACTTTCTGTACAGTTAGCATTGTCCCAAGAAAAAAACTGCTAATCAATTATTTAAAACCCTGTATTAATCTTTTGTGTGGGACTGGGTCAAATGCCTTGCTAAAGTCTAGGTAGGCCATGTCCACAGCCCCTCCGTGATCTACTACTTTGGTCACCCAGTCAAAGAAATCTATCAGATTCGTCTGGCATGACCTTCCCGCTGTGAATCCATGCTGCCTAGGATCCTGTGCCCCTCTGGCATCTAGATACTCGACAGTTCTTTCCTTTAGAAGTGATTCCATCATTTTCCCTATCACTGAGGTTAAACTAACAGGTCTATAGTTTCCTGCTTCTGCCTTGCTCCCACTTTTGTGAAGGGGAATCACATCTGCCCTCCTCCAGTCCTCGGGTACCACCCCATCCTCCCATGATTTGTTAAAGAGGGTAGTCAGTGGTGTCACTAGTTCTACCCTTAGTTCTTTTAGAATTCTGGGATGAATCCCATCAGGCCCCATTGCTTTGTCCACCTTCAGTTTTAAGAGTTCTTTCAGAACCCTTTCTTCTGTAAATGGGCTGGTATCAACTTCTGTATCCAGAGTGTTATTACTGTTTGTTTTATGTACTTCCCCCTCTTCCTTTGTAAATACTGACAACAATATTTGTTTAGTATCTCTGCCTTTTCACAGTCTCCCTCTGCCCACCCTCCTCCCTTTATTAAGCCTCACTATCCCTCCCTTGGTCTTCCTTTGATCCCTGATGTACCTATAAAATGTTTTATCCCCCTTCTTAACTGAGTTGGCTATCTTTTCCTCGGTTTGGGCCTTTGCTGTTCTGACTGCCTTCCCAGCCTCCTTTTGCTTTAACTGATACAGTTCTCTGTCCTGCTCCTGCTGCGATTCCTTGTACTTCCTGAATACTTTCTTTTTCTCTTGAACCTTCCCTGCCACTTCCTTTGAGAACCATAGTGGTTTCTTACATCGTCTTGTTTTGTTTATTTGCTTCACACAAAGGCTCATTACCTCTGTGATGGCAGTTTTTATTATTCCCCATTGTTCTTCCACCCCTCCTTCCCGTCCATTTGCTAGTGCATTCCTTAGGCACTCACCCATTTTAGCAAGTCAGCCCTCCTAAAGTCCAGTACTTTTGTCTATGTATGCGCTCTATTGCTGTGTTTATTGTGAACCATACTGTTCGATGGTCGCTAGTTCCCAGGTGGCTACCCACTTCTACATCTGTGATCCTCTCTCCATCTCCATTTGAGAGTATCAAGCCTAATATTGCTCCATCTCGAGTGGGCTCTAGTACTAGTTGTCTAAGGCATGCCCCCTGTAGGGCATCTAGAATAAATGCACTCTTGGAAGTGGCAGCTGCAACTGCACTCCAGTTAATATCTGGCATATTCAGATTACCCATCAGCAATATCTCCCCTTTTTCTCCCATTCTAAGTATACTTTCTATCATTTCCTCCCTCTGAGAAGGGGGTCTGTATATAACCCCTGTGCAGATTGTGGTGCCATTGCCTGTCTCCAAATTTACCCGCAGTACTTCTTCTCCTCCTTGTTTACCCTTTTGTTCTTTTGCTTTTATTCCTTCCCTTATGTAAAGAGCTCCTCCTCCTCCTCTTTTACCCTCCCTGTCCCTCCTGTAGATAGTGTATCCTGGTATGTTTGCATCCCAGTCATGGTTTTGTGTGCACCATGTTTCTGTGACTGCCACGATATCCAGATGTTCCTCCTCCATCAAGGCCACTAATTCAGGAAGCTTGTTATCTAGAATACGGGCATTGGTACTCATTGCTCTCCATTTTTTTGATGGCCTTACCTTCTGTTGCAGCATCCCCCACTGACCATTCTACCTTGGTCTTTTTCTCATTTAGTATCCTGTTTTGTAGGGAGAGGCTGGGATTTTTCTGCTGCTTGTCAGTGCCTCCCCACTGACTAGTTTAAAAGCTTGCCAATGAAGCATTTAAACTGATTGCTCAAAAGACTGGTTCCTTCCTGGACAGATGCAGACCATCCTGCCAGTATAGGCTGGTGTCCCTCAGGTGGAACCCCAGTCCCCAATGAAGCCAAACCCTGTGCTCCACCATTTTTTCAACCATTCATTAAACTGCATGGTGCCACATTACCTCGCCTCCCCATGCCTTTGACAGGCAGCACCTCTGAGAAGGATACTGTGTGTGCTACTTGTCTTAGGCCTCCCCACCTCTGTAATGTCCTCCTGCACTGCTCTAACCTCATGATGAGCCAAGTCATTTGTCCCTAGGTGGACAATTATGTCCAGCTCAGAATCCCTTGCAGCTGTTGTCGTGATCCTGAGGATGCTTCCTGTCCCTCCAAGCCATGGCACCAGGCAGGCACCTTTACTTCAGTTTTCCCAGCTCCTCCCAGTTCTATCCCCCTAATAATTGAGTCCCCCACCAGGAGCTGCTTCCTTTCCTTGTGGTGTCCTCTGCCTCCATCCTGTGGGCCTCCCTTGTGACAGTTGTCCTCAGCCTCCTTAGTCGCCTCTGCGGGTGTATCCCTAGGGGAGCTATGCTCCCCCAGAATAGTGAATGGATTGTGGTGTGTAACATCTGACTGGGTGTGCCTCTGTTCCACCATCCTCACCCTCCCTGAGCCCACTGTGGTCCAACTGCCGTGCTTTCTTTGCAACCTCTGAGGTAGTAGTGGTGGTGGTTCTGGTGCTCCCTGGATGGGGGAGGTTCCCTTCCTACTGGCCATTGTGGCCTGGGGGAAGGTCCCCGTACTACTGTCCAGTGTGGCCTGAAAACGGGCAACTTCCTCCCTCAGGGCAGACAGTTGTCTGCAAATAGGGCAGCATCTCATCCTCCAGAAAGACTCCAGGAAGACTGCTGCCCCACAGCCATTACACTGCACTACTCCCCACATTTTTTTATTTTGATTTTTTTTGTGTGTGTCTGATTGGTTTGTAATGTAGAAATATATATTTATATTATACAATGTTTATGCTTATATTGTCAGTGCAGTGTGCTAGAGAGGATATGACAGTGACATCACCTTGCACTCTTGAGGAAATGATGTCAGAACCCCAGGTATAAAGAAACTATTTCCAGGGGTAGGTGGGGTGAGGGTGGGAAGGGGTGGGCCTAAACTGTGCCCTCGCAAAACAATCAGCTAGAAGCTCTGACCCACTGCTGCAATGGAGTGCCTAACTGTCAGCAAGATCGTTACACAAGAATTTGATAGAAATACCCTGCTAATCAATCAGAGAAAAAAATCGCATCCAAGTCAGACACAGGTAAACCTTCCCAGCCCCAAAACAAGCCTGGTGGTTTGTGCTCTGAGAGCTGTCCACCCCAAAATAAGTCAGCTGTGCTTTAAACTCTTCCTGCACTGAAAATCTTAAGAATTGTAACAAACAAACGTAAACCTTAATCCACCACCCTCTGTTTCTTGAAAGACTGTCTTTTCCTGTTTCACACTGCAGGTTTTTCTGTGACCACTCCTTAACCCAGGTAACTCTGTTAAAAAGAGTTTAACTATCACAAACTCCTACGCACCAGTAAATTATTTAAAAATAGTTTCAGTCCCAAAAGCCTAGTAGTCAATCCAGCTACCCCCAAGGAACAACCAGAATGCAGTATTCAAACACTTATGAGGTTACTTCCAAGATACATGGGATTGCAAGTTTCTTTCTACTCCTCAGCCACCTGAAATTCATTTAAAAATAGTTTAACTGTCAGCAAATCCTAGTAGACAATCTAGCTACCTCCAAGGACCTACCCAAATGTAGTATTTAAATCCTTCTGAAGTTACTAACAAGATAAACAGAGTTTACAAGCCCCTTCTTGGTTAAACACTAAATAAATATGTGAATAAAAAGCAATTACCAAGGGTAGTTAGTTTCACCTCCCACAGAATTAAGCAAAAGTGCACGTTTGTTGAAGATATCAAGTGCAATATAGAATTTCTCACACAGCTCGCAGTTGAAGAAAGCAGTATCCTTCCAGCTCCAGCAAATGTACTTAATATGTATAGCCCTGAGGAAAGGAGGGAGAGGGGGGACATGATTGAAACTTTCAAGTACCTCAAGGGAATCAACAAAGTCCAAGAGGGTAGCATCTTTCGAAAAAAGAGGTGTGCAAGAACAAGGGGGCACAATTTGAAGATCGAGGGGGGTGGCTCAGAGGTAATTTAAGGAAGTATTTTTTCACAGAGAGGGTTCTGGATGCATGGAACGGCCTTCCGGAGTAGGTCATGGAGTCAAAAACAGTGGTGGAATTCAAGAATGCATGGGACAGTCATAAGGCAATTCTAGGGGGTGGGGGTAGGAAGAAGTAGGCTGCTGGTTAACTAGGATCTGCAGCTTATCCAGTAGGCAGGGAAATGGGCAGACTGGGTGGGCCAAGCGGTCCTTATCTGCCATCAAATTCTATATTTCTATACAGGGGGGCACCATTGAGCAAGGCTCATTTGCAAGGTGAACGTGGTCATCAATACATCAAAGTACAGTACAAAAGCGGGCATACAAAAAGCAATAATATACAAGGAAGAAAAGTATATACAGTGTATACAGTACAGTACAAGGCTGAAATAAATAAAAGTGTGCAAGTGAGGGCTGTGGGATTCAAACCCAGGTCTCCAGATTTGCAGCTCAGAGCCATAAACCACTGCGCTATACTACTTGCCCTGCCAGCAAGGAATCACAGCTCACTCTCAGTGAAGTATTCCTTTCACACAACTTGCACAGCTCTCTAAAAGATCTGATGCCTTGCTGTGGTCATCAGTCTCTCAGACAGAAGAAGGGTTTATACAGTGGAGAGCTCGCCCTCTTTCCATCATGTCTGGCCCCTACTCCATCCCGTAAGTGCCATCATGTGTGGCTTCTCTTGCATGAATAACAAGAAAGCCTGACTGATGACTCAGTGACAGGAAAACACTTCTTCTCCATGGTAACTTATCTTGCTCTTTTTACTACTGTCTAAATGCCACTTAGTATTAGTGACAAAACGAGCCAGCACATAACTTCACCATCTCAGCCACAAAATCAGAGTCCATAACCAAGGCCTTTGCAACCATGAGGCTTGGTGCCTCCTGCTACATCACCGTCTGCTAGCATTAGACTGGGACTAAACAACTGCCACTGGAGAAGTTACTTTCCAACAAGGCCATGCATGACCAGACCTCTGCCCTGTGACAGGCCATGCATGGCCAGACTGCTGCCCTTTGACAGGCCATGTATGGCCAGACCGCTGCCCTGTGGCAGGCCATGCATGGCCAGACCTCTGCCCTGCAGCAGGCCATGCATGGCCAGACCTCTGCCCTGCGGCAGGCCATGCGTGGCCAGACCTCTGCCCTGTCGCAGGCCATGCATGGCCAGACCTCTGCCCTGTCGCAGGCCATGCATGGCCAGACCTCTGCCCTGTCGCAGGCCATGTGTGGCCAGACCTCTGCCCTGTTGCAGGCCATGCATGGCCAGACCTCTGCCCTGTGGCAGGCCATGCATGACCAGACCTCTGCTCTGTGGCAGGCCAAGCATGGCCAGACCTCTGCCCTGTGGCAGGCCAAAATGAAAAAACAGAGATAACTTACATAACTCAGCCCTACAGGGAAACACAATGTCTCTGCTTGTAGATGCAGAGAGTGCCTGGCAATGTTCCCCATGAGCTGAGTGACAGCCTCTGCTACCAGTCTGAAGAAAAATTAACAACCAATAGAAAAACACGTTGCCAACTTCTGACACCAACAGAAATGGCCCTTACATGCCTCAAGGGATACTCACCCAAGACGAACTGACAAGGATCTCAACTGATGCGCCTTGTTGTTCCCATAGATGTAGTAACAACTGGTGTTTTGGTGGGAGCAGCAGGCTTTCATGTCATAGGAGAGACCCTCTTACCTGTTCAGCTAGATAGGGTATGCCTCTGTTATCCACAGGAGGGGACTGTTCCCTCCAAGCTGACTACCACCAGGATGGAGGATACAGAAATGTCAAGGAAATGCAGATAACAACAAGTACAAGACAGTTTGGGGAGAGAAATTATAAAGTCAGGACAGGATTAACTCAGCTCAGAAAGGTAGAGTGCAGGGAAAACAAAGGAAAGTACGGTACTTAGTGATGGAAGGAGGTCTGTATCAGGTCAAGAAATGCAGTGTCCACCAGGAGGATGCTAAGTGTATGGAGGAAGGGAAGGTATGTCCAAAGCAAATGTACCCCCCCAGGAGTTATGTGAATATCCCTTTAAGAGTGTCTGTCAGCGTCTAGTGTAATGCCAGTTCCTATCCTCTTGAAGGACAGGGTCAGCTAATCTGCCCTGGCTTTCCAAAAGGGGAGGAGTCAGTGTTGTCTGCTACATACCTCTCAACTGTCCCTGATTTTCAGGGACTTGATTTGTCTAAAAATTTTACTCTGCCCTCCTAAAATTGTGTTTCTGTGACTAAACAGTTGGGTTATAAGTACAAAATAATATCAAACATAAAAGTTACAGACTTGTTCTTTCTTAGTTGATTTTTTTAAGCCTTGTCCCTGATTTATGAGGGGAGGTTGAGAGGTATACTGCTGGAGGGCAGAGAGTTTGCTGAGCAGGAGTGTGGGAGGCTAGCGCCTGACACATAGTGCTATCTCCCATTGTCTGCAAGTTTCTCAGTAGAGGCTGGCCTCAGGAAAAAAAAGTGTTCATTTGTGGCAGCTACCATCAAACAAGGACCTGTAGGGGGGGGAGCCCTCTCCAGAAGGAGAAAAATCAATTTTGAAAAATAGCTTCAGAGGTCTGTCTGTAAGGAGAAGTGTACCAGAGAGTACTGTGCCCCAAAGGTCCGAGGTGATATTTAACCTTTACTTGATGTACAGGTTTGGGTGGCACTCAGCAGTGCCCACACTCCTCAAAGATTGGGATCGTCACCGATAGGATGCATGTTCAGTCAGCAGTGGAGTGGTACCTAAGAAAATGTGTGGTGTAGGCCATTCTGTCCATAGTGAAGATGTGCTGTGCCCAGTAGGCACCTCAGCTATGCCCAGATGGACTTGGAGTCTGATTGTGAGTAACATAGATAAGTGTAAAACAGGATCAGCAAAGGATGTGCTTTGTTAAGGACAGAGTGGATCACTGAGAAACCCCTCACTGGATCAATTAACACCAATATGTTGCCAGCTGAGAAACTGTGAATTAGCCCAGTGGCTAGTGTCTAAGAAAACAGGCTACCAAAAGTCTGTTTAGGTTGTCAGTCAGGCTCTGGAGTGGGCAACCCAGGCGTAAATGTGCTTTCTTAAGGCTAGAAAGATATGAATAAAGTACCCCAAACCAGGGTTATTTCCAACCCAGAAGAATCAGTAAAATACCACCTTACTGTAACTGAGAAATGAACTGTGCCAGCTTTAAAAAAGGATAACATCATTGGAACTCAAGAAAAGAAAGGATCTGGTACATTTTAACTAATAATTCCTGTTTGGACAATCCATCTGTTTGTTTCTAACTTATGCTAATAAATCTGCAGTCTAGCCAGCCCTGCCATGTGCCTATGGATGCCCTGAGGTCACCACAGTGCTTGGGAGATCACATAAACTGACTTTTGGTTTTTTAATCTATCTATGACACTGACGTGCAGTGCAGCCACACACTCCTTTGGCCGGCTCAGCCCTTTTTCCGCTGCTCCAACTGCCCAGATGCCATGTGCTGCTACACTAACCCCGGTTGTCCCAGTGTACAGTGTATCCCTTCACTGGGGAGGCTCCCCATGTGCACGCGGGGGGGCCAGGCAGGGACACTCGCTCAGTGCCTGACAACAACCAGATTCCATCTTTACCGGGGTGAGTACAGAATCAGAGCTAACCAGCTTCGCAGCAGTGGGGAGGGCGCGCTGCCATCATCTACGTGGCTGGGCTGCCTTTTTCTTGTTCTGTTGCCCCACCTTGAGCGTATGTTGTGGTGTCCTTGTGTAGGTGTGCATGTGGTGCATGGTCACCCAATACACCAGATTCCATCTTTCCCAGGGTGCGTACAGAATCAGGGCTAACCAGCTTCGCAGCAGTGGGGAGGGCACGCTGCCATCATCTACGTGGCTGGGCAGCCTTTTCCTTGTTTGTTGCCCCACCTTGAGCGCATGCTGTGGCGTCCTTGCATAGGCATGCATGTGGTGCATGGTTATCCACACCACAAAGCACATCTTGGATGAACTCAGCCACAAGGAGCCACCAGACAGTGATGCGCTCCAACTGGGATGCTCTGGATCCCTCCCTGCCAGCCTCTGCTCCTGATGTCCCGGGTTTGGGAGTGAACCCAGGTCACCAGCGTGCCAGGCAAATGCCTTCACCCGGTGCCAAGTAAATGGACTTTGATTGTTTCTTGATGTAGAACCCCTCCCAAGTAACCATAACCCCAGTGATACCCCTAGACATGCTGGGAGGTTCCACGGACCATCCTACACAAAAAGTAAAGGTTACCTTTTGTAGGTGGAGGTTAGTCAGGGTAATGGCAAATGTAGCCAGACTCCTGAGCCCAAAGACGCTATAACATAAATACAGTAAATAAAATAAAACACATTGGCAAAGCACAAAAAAACTTTAAATAACACTGCCTCCTTGCTTGTACAAAATAACCTACTCTGCACAGTTTCTCCTTTGCCTTTTGTTTTCAGCAAAGGTAAATGTATTTTCTTCTCATCTCCAACTTCGTGATCCTCAGTCAGTCTCTAACAGCACCTCTTGACAATTAGAAACTGCACTGTTCAGAATCATTGGGGTCCTTTGGATTCAGGAGAACAATGGGTACTGTGTCCTCTGAAAACAAGGTCCCCCAGCGGCTGCCCCGTTTGCTGTCTGTATGTCAGTATGTTAATGGGTACCGTGTCCTCAGATAACAAGGTCCCTCTGCGGCTCCCCTGTTTGCTGTCTGTATGTCAGTATGTTAATGGGTACCGTGTCCTCAAAAACCAAGGTCCCTCTGCGGCTCCCGTTTGCTGTCTGTATGTCAGTATGTTAACGGGTACCGTGTCCTCAGAAACCAAGGTCCCTCTGCGGCTCACCTGTTTGCTGTCTGTATGTCAGTATGTTAACGGATACCATGTTCTCAGGAAACAAGGTCCCTCTGGAGCTGCCCTGTTTGCTGTCTGTATGTCAGTATGTTAATGGGTACCGTGTCCAGAGAAAACAAGGTCCCTCTGCGGCTCCCCTGTTTGCTGTCTGTATGTCAGTATGTTAACGGGTACCGTGTCCTCAGAAAACAAGGTCCCTCTGCAGCTCCCCTGTTTGCTGTCTGTATGTCAGTATGTTAAAGGTACCGTGTCCTCAGAAACAAGGTCCTCTGCAGCTCCCGTTTGCTGTCTGTATGTCAGTATGTTACTGGGTACCGTGTCCTCAGAAAACAAGGTCCCTCTGCAGCTCCCCCGTTTGCTGTCTGTATGTCAGTATGTTAACGGGTACCGTGTCCTCAGAAAACAAGGTCCCTCTGCAGCTCCCATTTGCTGTCTGTATGTCAGTATGTTAACGGGTACCGTGTCCTCAGAAAACAAGGTCTCTCTGCAGCTCCCCTGTTTGCTGTCTGTATGTCAGTATGTTAATGGGTACTGTGTCCTCAGAAAACAAGGTTCCCCTGCTGCTCCCCTGTTTTCTGTCTGTATGTCACTATGTTAATGGGTACCGTGTCCTCAGAAAACAAGGTCCCTCTGCAGCTCCCCTGTTTGGTGTCTATAGGTTATCCCTAGTGGCAGAGTGACGGTAATGGCAAATTCAGCCAGAATACAGCGGGCAGAGAAGGTAGAAACAAAATAAATAAAGCAGTTTGTCAGCAAGCCTTGCAATAACACTGTCTGTTTCTGTACAAATTCAAGTGTTATGATTTGAAAAGCATTGCAAACTGATCCCAGTTTGCCCAGTTTCTGCCTCACCTTTTTAAACACACTCTGACACAGTAATCCTTGCAATCAGTAATTACCTCCAACTTATTGGTTCCGTGTTTTCAATCTCCAACACACCACCTCCTGGTAATGTTTCAAAACCACATAGAGGTATGAGTAGCTTCAGTTGTTCAGCACTTTTGGAAGCGTTTGGACTAGGCGAACAAGAGATATCCACAGTACCCTCTACAGCTCCCTGTGTGCTAATGGTTGTAGCTGCTGTCAGTCTGAAGTCATTTCCTGTCCGACTCTGAAATGTGTCCTACACCACACAACTCCAGCCATTAATGGGCTAGTAAATACTGAGAAACAGTAAACTATAGAACAATATGATATAATTAAGTGTAAATATTGTATCGTCTAAGATTTTTTGAGGCATCAGCTGGCTATAAATGGACTGTCACTGCTGACTTGTGTAACCCCCTTGCAAATGGGGGTTCCGAATATGTCTTATGCCTGGGGTGGTGACCGGCATAAAGCTGTTTTAATGGGGAGCCGTGGAGTGCTCCCAAAGGCCTCCGTTAGCTGTCCCTTTAAGGGCTGCCTGTTGCAGCTGTAAGTAATTGAAATGGGGGGGGAATTGTGTGTCATATGCTTGAGTCCCGCCGGGGGCACTAGCCAAATAACTCCCTGCTGCCATCGCTAGTGGTGCACAGGGAGTTCTGGTAGAGAATGTAAATGTTTGCTTAACATTGCTGTACCATAATAGTGATAATGTAGTTGTTCTAACCTGCCTTGCTTTGCAGCAGAGATGGTTTTGATTGCCTCCTCCATTTTGGTTCAGAACTGCAGAATTGGACCAATCAGTATTTGGGACCCCACAGAGTCAGCTGACCAATAGAAGCACTGTTTGTAATTGGGATAGGAATTATGGGCTATGGTGCATTTTCTGCACCACTGAGAGCCAGAGAAAGTGACTGGCATGTGCGGCCAGCCAATAGAAGCGGGTCGCGCCCAAACTGAGGGGAGAGCCCCTTGTTGCTGGGGGTTAGATACGTTGTGGCTAGAGAGGAGTGAGGAGCTTCTGTGCTTCTGCGCTGGGAAGTGTTCGTGCGGAAACTGCGTGAAGGCCCTAGGCGGCCGTTTTTCTCTGCAAGTGTGTTCGCGCTGGAATCCGCCGGCGGGAGGTCAGAGGAGGCTGTGCCTTGTATAGCCACCCACCAGGCTCGACCTGTAGGAGGACTGGAGAGAATTGCTGACTTGCGCTCGGTCCAAAGGAAAAGTGGAAGCTGCCGTTGCAGTATCTCAGTAGCTGTGAGTTTGTGGGAGTCTTGGAAGCAGCTGCCAGGTGTGGTACCCCTCTGTTGCTGTTTGCCATATAAATGTGTGAGAAGTCTGGCAAATTTCAGGCTTCATCCTGGTAGTGTTGAAGGAATCGTTATTTGCTGGGGTTGAGAGTACTGATTCAGGGTAGCTCCCTGCAGAGTGTTCACACAGTGGTTTCAGTGCATTACTACATTGCTGACTGCCTAAGCAAACCTTTCTCCTATTCTGACCTGCTCAAGACTGTAATGTTTATCTGGGTTAAGGGCCCCAACCAGCTGCCATGGTTTGGACTAGCCATTAGGGCTTGGGTACCCAGGGACAGTAACTTGTAGGGTAGGCCTGTGCACAGAGCCCTAAGTGGATAGGAACAGTATAAGTCAATTAACCTGATTTTCCCCCTTTCCCCTGTTATCTGCCCTTTTAATAAATCAGATTGCTGTGTTATAATTACATCCTGGCTGGTTTGAACTTTTCTGACAAATTGCTGCATTGTGACTGTGATATAATTGTACCTTACTTTACAGGGGGTCCCTGGAGTACATTGGAATATATTTATCGTGGGGTAAGTGTACTAGTGGAAAGAATTGTTGACACCCAGTGCGAGTCACTAGTGGGATGGATGGGGGGTTGCAGTAGCCCAGAGGGCTGTAACCAAGGCAGTCTCTGCTGTATTGACCCCGACCTCTGGGTGGAGACACCTGTCCACGGATCTGGGCCCCTCACCCTGCCTCCATGGGGGCAGACAGGGGTAGTAGCCCTAAGGGTAGTGCCCGCTGGGGGTTTCAAATTGGAGGCACTACTGGGAGTTGCGTCCCCTAGTGGCTCAGTGAGGAAATACCTCAGATATGGAAACACTGGAAGGGGCTATGTTGGAAAAGATTAAACTGGGGCCCATTAAAACCATGGTACACAGACTGATGGGATGGGGTGAGGCCAAAGAGCTTGACTCCCAGAAGATTGTATTATTGTTAGATGTGCCCCTGGGTACCTCCACTGCTGATATTGTTTCTGTTCCTGAGAGAGTAAAGTGTTTGGGCAAGGTTGAGATGAAAGGGCACATGGCTGATCTGCTTGACCAGATGCTGCAGGTGCTACTCCTATGCAGTGTGGCCATCGACCTTGAGAGGGTACCTCCTGTGATTTACCTGGAGGGTGCATCCCAGGGTTGGAGGCTAATTCATGTCCGAAGTGGGTCAGTCACCCCTGGGGAGTCTCCCCAGATGAATAGTTTTAAAGACAAACTGTTAAATTGTTGGCTGTGGAGGGGAGGACTACCCAGGAGTTGATGCAAACCTTGGATTTGTCCAGTGATACTACTCCTCGAGGATCCCCGGGTACCTCTCCGTGCCTGCCCAAAAGTTCCGTATTGGCTTATTTGCCTCTGACAGTCCCATCCATACAGCTCGATTCCTGTTGTAAGTTAAAACTTTTCTCTGGCACGATACCAGTACCTTCTGGGGAGGATGACCTGGAGGCTTGGATGGACTATACCACCCCTTTAGTCCAGGAATGGCAATGCTCCGAGGGGGAGAAAAGGAAGAGGCTGATGGAGAGTTTGCGGGGTCCTGCCTTAGAAGCCATTAGGTTTTTCTGGGCCACCCATCCAGAAGCCACCGCTGCAGAGTATCTCTCTGCTTTAGAAGGGGTTTTTGGGAGTACAGAAACTGGTGAAGATTTACTATGGAAATTCAGGTCTGCTAAGCAGTGGAAAAATGAAAAACTATCCGCTCTTGTTACTAGAGTGGAGCGGGCATTGCAGAAGGTGTATAGAAAAGGGGGAATCACTGCTACAGCCCTGAATCAGGTTCAATTAGAACATGTTTTAAAGTCTGCTCGATTCTCTAGTGTAACGCTGCCAAAACTCAAATTGCATGATCGGCCGGCTACCCCGCCTGACTATTGTCAATTGATGAGGAAAATTAGGGAAGTGGAGACTGATGAAGAGGGGTGAGAACCCTGTGTGGTGCGGTGAACCCTAGTGGGACCCTTGAGTCTAACACCCCTAAGGAGTCTGGTTCGCCTGGAGGGTCTGAGGGGGCCCCGGATTTTCTAGGTACTGTGGGAATGTGAGTTGTTTCCTCTGACCCCTATGTGGAGGGTGATTTGAGGGCTGAGATCAGGAATTTACGGGAATTGGTGAGGGACTTAAAGCAGTCTACTGTGTACCCTACTCGGTCTGGGGCCCCTGAGTCATGTAGAGCCCCGGACCTTAGCCTTAGAGAGCTTTCTCACTCCCCTCAGGGCCCCCACAGAATAGTGACCCCCAGGATCCCGAGTTTTGTTATCACTGTGGGGAAAATGGGCATTTTCAGCCTGAGTGCCAGAGGCCGGAGAATTTAAGGAGAGTTAACCACAGGCTGATCACCCAACACCGCCAGGCTCAGTCTCGGGCCCCTAAGAAAAGTTGTGTGACTCAGACCCGTGCCCGCCAGGCTACCAATGCTGTTACCCCCAACGGGTCTGATGTGGTTGGCCTGTCTATGGAGACCCGGGTGTGGGTGAATGGAATTCCCACTTGAGCTGTACTGGACAGTGGCTCCCAGGTGACCATCATGTTTCAGGACTGGTATCAAGCACATTTATCTGAGGTGCCCCTGCAGCTTCTAACTGGTCTACATGTATGAGGATTGAGCGATAAGGCCTATCCGTATTTGGGGTACATCCATGTCTGGTTATCTTTCCCTACAACCGCAAATGGAGTAGATGAGCAAGTGGAAACCTTAGTGTTAGTTTGCCCCCCCACTGGACTGTACAATGGGGTGCTCTTGTTGATTGGGACAAATGCACACATGTTTGGACAATTGGCCCAATTGTGCTCAGAGAAATGAGCATTTCAGACTGGGCGAGCTCTGAGCATACCTGCTGTGATTCAAAAGGTTAAAGCCACTCAGGAGAAGGGTAGTCTGGAGGAACCCGAAGGCCCTGTGGGGGTGGTGTGGAAAAAGGATCCAGCCCCCGTGGTACTTGCCCCAAATGCACAATGTGTTCTGCATGGAGAGGTGTGACTAAAAGCAGATGTCAAGAATAAGTTGTTAATGCTGGATGCGCCGTGGAGGGAGAATTACCTGAGGGGTTGTTGCTGAAACCCAGCATTCTGCCGGCTAGAGCCCATGCTTACATTAAGAGGGTGATGGTTCAAGTGCAAAATGTGTCTTATAAAGAAATTCGAACAAAAAGAGGGTGTGTCCTGGCTAGTGTTCATTGTGCAGATACTGATGTACTACTAAATAGAAAGAGTACCCAAACAGGTGATAGAGTTACTCCTGATCTATTTGACTTTGGCAGCTCCCCGCTGCCCTCTGACTGGAAGTGAAGGGTCAGTGAGAAGCTTGCCCACTGTGACCAGGTTTTTTCCCTGAAGGAGAGGGATGTAGTATGCATACAAGGAGCTGAGCATCACATTCAACTGGACGACGAAAGACCCTTCCGAGAGAGATCCCGACGTCTGGCCCCCGCTGACATAGAGGATGTAAGGTAGCATCTGCAAGAAATGTTGGCTGCTGGTGTAATTCAAGAGTCTAGGAGCTCCTATGCTTCCCCTATCGTAGTAGTAAGAAAAAAAATGGGGCCGTTCAGATGTGTGTAGATTATCGCACTTTGAATAGGCGGACTATTCCGAATCAATATACCATGCCACGCATATAAGACGCCTTGGATTGTTTGAATGGTAGTAAGTGGTTCTCTGTGTTGGATCTTCAGAACGGATATTGTCAGATCTTGATGGCCCCAGACAACCAGGAGAAGGCTGCTTTCATTTGCCCCTTAGGCTTCTATGAGTTTGTTCGGATGCCTCAGGAAATTTTGGGTTCCCCAGCCACTTTTCAGTTCTTGATGGAATGAGCTGTGGGGGACATGAACCTACTCGAGTGTTTGGTTTATTTGAATGATGTTATAGTGTTTGGTCGATCATTGGAAGAACACGAGCAACGATTATTTAAAGTTCTGGATCGGTTGGAGGATTTCAGCCTAAAGTTGTCTATTGACAAGTGTCAGTTTTTCCAGACTTCCGTGAAATATGTGGGCCATTTAGTGTCCACTGAGGGCATAGAGACTGACCCTGGCAAGGTGGAGGCATTGACCACTTGGCCTCAACCCAGGAATTTAAAAGAGTTGCAACAATTCTTGGGGTTTTGTGGATATTATAGGCGGTTTGTCAGAGACTATTCATGAATAATTCGCCCCTCTCCTTAATCTTACTCAGGGGTATCCGCCTACTCAAAAGAAGTATAAGAAGGGTGTGCACCCTGATATAGAGAAGAAGTATTTTTGGGCAATCGATGTGTTCGGAGATCGATGGACTGTCGAGTGTGAGGAAGCTTTTCACGATATCATATATCAACTTACCCACGCTCCAATACTGGCTTTACACTGACCCAGCCAAGCCCTACACTCTTCATACTGATGCTAGTCTACAAGGGCTGGGGGCTGTGTTGTATCAGGAGCACTCAAATGGGCTGAGACCTGTAGCATTTGCCAGTAGAAGTCTGACACCTTCAAAGAAAAATTACCCCGTGCACAAACTAGAGTTTTTAGTTTTAAAGTGGGCCATTGTTGATCAGTTTCATGACTATCTGTATGGTGCCAAGATATTAATAAAGACTGATAACAACCCTCTGACCTATGTACAGACCTGTGCTAAATTGGATGCTACTGGGCATAGGTGGCTCTCTGCCTTGGCCACCTACGATTACACTGTAGAATACCAGGTGGGCCTAAACCATATAGATGCGGACGCTCTTTCTCGAAGGTCTGTGCCCCAGATTGAATGGGTCCGGTTGTCTGAACCTGACATAAAAGCCCTATGCCAGAAATTTGATAAAGAAGAACAGGTGTCTCCTGATACTGTGGATTGAGTGGTGAATTGCTTGGGGCCACCAGAAAACTGCATACCTGCTGCTTACTGTCATTTCTCTACTTTGGACACCGGTTCTCTGCCTCAACTCAGCAATGATGATCTCCAACAAGCTCAATTCTGTGATCCTAGGATAAGAACGGCTGTAGGGGTTTTGCGGGCTGGATGGGATGTATCCAAACTCCGCTCCACTGACTTACGGACTGCCTTGTTGTATAAAGAGGGGCCCAAATTAAAATTGATCAACCAACTACTATATAGAGAGACTGTAGATGAGGGCCAGGTACACCGACAACAATTGGTGTTGCCATCAGTTTTTAAAGAACTTGTCCTAAGGTCATTGCATAATCAAATGGGGCACCTGGGTATAGATCGAACACTTGACTTGGTACAGGCTCGATTCTACTGGCCGAAGATGAGTGCGGATGTGGAACAGTATGTCAAGACCTGTGGTCATTGTTTGCAAAGAAAAGCGTTACCTCAAAGAGCTGCTCTCCTGGTCAACACTACCACTAGTGCTCCTACAGAACTGGTCTGTATTGATTTCCTGAGTTTGGAGCCTGATTTGAAAAGTGTCAGCAATATATTGGTGGTCACTGATCATTTTACCCGGTACGCACAGGCTTTCCCGACTAAGGATCAGAAAGCAACCATGGTGGCTAAGATACTTGTTGAGAACTTTTTTGTCCACTATGGGGCCCTGCAGCAGATTCATTCTAACCAGGGAAGGGACTTTGAGAGTCGTTTGTTTAAAGAGATGCTATCTTTGTGGGGGGTACGAAAATCACGAACCACCCCCTATCATCCGCAGGGAGACCCTCAGCCTGAAAGGTTTAATCGTACATTGTTTGACATGCTGGGCACCTTACAATCAAAAGATAAATCGAGATGGAGTCAACAGATCAGCACTTTAGTTCACGCCTACAATTGTACGAAAAGTGATGCCACAGGGTTTTCCCTCTATCGACTAATGTTTGGGAGAGAGGCTAGATTGCCAGTGGATGTGTGTTTTGGGGTTTCCCCCGATGGGGTGCAAGCAGAAAACCACCTACAGTACGAACAGAGATTAAAGGCCCAATTGAACCATGCCTATCAACTGGTGCAGATTATGGCTGCGAAATGAAATCTGGCTAACAAGGAGAGATATGATAAAAAAGTGAAAACAGTACAGTTGAGAGAAGGGGATAGAGTGCTGTTGAGAAATCTGGGACTGCATGGCAAACACAAGATTGCTGACAGATGGCATCACCTCCCTCATATTGTTGTGGGACAGCTGGCAGACCTACCAGTATATAAAGTGCGGCCTGAAAATAATTCGAAAGATGTGAAAACTATACACAGGAATCATCTGCTGCTGATTGAGCAGATCTTAGTTGAAATTGAACCTTCCCCTGCCGCTCCTTCCTGGCCTGTGACTAGATCTGTTGCTAAGAGAAGAACCAAGCCCGTGGAGCCGTTAGCAAGTTCACCAAGGGAGCCCTGCTCTACCCCTCTTGCAGAAGGAGATGATCAACACTCAGTGTTGGAAGATAGCAAAGGTGATATTGAATACTATCCCTCCTATGAACTGAAGCAATTGTTTTGGGGCAATCCCCTTGTTAATTCAGGAACTGAAATTGGTCCGTCTGTATTGATTGAGCCCTCTACTTTGTCCCCGGAGGCAACGCCTCCAGAAGACGAATGGGGTGGCAGACAAGCTCAAGGGACTGAGTCCTTAGGCCTGGCTGAATTGTCTGGCCTGGCTGAATTAGTCAACTTTTCAGAAGAAGAGAGTGAGATGGGGGAACGAGCCCATGATATGCCTGAAGTGGAAGAGTATTTTGAGTGCCCTGATGGTTCCCCGCTGGTATCTAAACTGCCCCCAGATAAGCCCAGTGGGGTGGGTTCAGGGATGGAAGATCATGCCCTTAATAGTGTTATGAGCTCTGAACCTGTTCCACTTGATGAGATTCCTGTTGCTAATGCCACTGATACTGAAGTGGAGTCAGGGCCTGGGTTAGGATCCTCTGAGACCCCCAGATGATCCGGCTGACAAATACGGCCAGTAATAAAGTTAAGCTACGAATCCCTGGGTCAGCCAGTGAACCTGCCCTTGAATGTGGTTCAAAAGGGGGTATATGTGTCCCCAAGTTCTTTACCTAAGTTAGCCTTGGGGGATAACTCCAGACTGTTAGTGGTGCCCTTTGAGGGTGGCGTCCCTGCCTCGGGGGACCCGTTAGTAACTAAGAGAAGGGGGATTCCCTCAGTCCCGGTGTCATGCACAGAAACCAATGACCTAGGTTAAAAAGGAGTAAGACTTTGTGTGTATAATGTATATGGGTTATAATACACTGTAAATCTAATGTTTATGTATGTAGGGTAAAATGTGGTATAATGTTCATTGGGTCGTTTGCCTAAAGTGCCTCTAGGATGAATGCTTGACACAGATGCCAAGCTTTTCCAGGCCAGGGAGGGTGTAACCCCCTTTGCAGATGGGGATTCCGAATATGCCTTATGCCTGGCGTGGTGACCGGCATAAAGCCGTTTTAATGGGGAGCCGTGGAGTGCTCCCAAAAGCCTCTGTAAGCTGTCCCTTTAAGTCCTGCCTGTTGCAGCCGTACGTAATTGAAATGGGGGGATTGTGTGTTGTATGCTCGAGTCCCACCTGGGGCACTGGCCAAATAACTCCTTGCTGCCATCGCTAGTGGTGCACAGGGAGTTGTACCATAATAATGATAATGTAGTTGTTCTAACCTGCCTTGCTTTGCAGCACAGATAGTATCGATTGCCTCCTCCATTTTGGTCCTGAACTGCAGAATTGGACCAATCAGTATTTGGGACCCACAGAGTTGGCTGACCAATAGAAATGCTGTTTGTAATTGGGAAAGGTATTATGGGCTATGTTGCTTTTTCTGCACCACTGAGAGCCAGAGAAAGTGACTGGCATGCGCCGCCAGCCAATAGGAGCAGGTCGTGCCTGAACTGAGAGGAGAGCCTCTTGCTGCTGGGGGTTAGATGCGTTGTGGCTAGAAAGGAGTGAGGAGCTTCTGTGCTTCTGCACTGGGAAGTGTTCACGCGGGAAGCACATGAAGGCCCTAGGCAGCTGTTTTTCTCTGCAAGTGTGTTCACGCTGGAATCCACCGGCGGGCGGTCAGAGGAGGCTGTGCCTTGTACAGCTAATCACCAGGCTCAACCTGTAGAAGGACTGGAGAGAATTGCTGACTTGCGCTCGGTCCGAAGGAAAAGTAGAAGCTGCCGTTGCAGTATCTCAGTGGCTGTGAGTTTGTGGGAGCCTTGGAAGCAGCTGCCAGGTGTGGTACCCCTCTGTTGCTGTTTGCCATATAAATGTGTAAGAAGTCTGGTGAATTTCAGGCTCCATCCTGGTAGCATTGAAGGAATCGTTATTTGCTAGTGTTGTGAGTACTGATTCAGGGTAACTCCCTGCAGAGTGTTTACACAGTGGTTTCAGTGCATTATTGCATTGCTGACTGCCTAATCAAACCTTTCTTCTATTCTGACCTGCTCAAGACTGTAATGTTTATCTGTGTTAAGGGCCCCAACCAGCTGCCATGGTTTGGACTAGCCATTATGGCTTGGGTACCCAGGGACAGTAACTTGTAGGGTAGGCCTGTGCACAGAGCCCTAAGTGGATAGGAACAGTATAAGCCAATTAACCTGATTTTCCCCCTTTCCCCTGTTATCTGCCCTTTTAATAAATCAGATTGCTGTGTTATAATTACATCCTGGCTGGTTTGAACTTTTCTGACAAATTGATGCATGGTGACTGGGATATAATTGTACCTTACTTTACAGGGGGTCCCTGGAGTACATTGGAATATATTATCCGTGGGGTAAGTGTACTGGTGGAAAGAATTGTTGACACCCAGTGCAAGTCACTAGTGGGACAGATGGGGGGTTGCAGTAGCTCAGAGGGCTGTGTAATGGGGGATAAAAGAAATGTGTCCCAATATTGCAGGCAAACCTTATTTTGGTCTAAAACATAATGTGTTTGTGTAACTAATATTGATATATGAAGCTGAATCATATATAGATACATAGATACATAGACAGTGTCGGCAGATAAGGGCCTATGGCCCACCCAGTCTGCCCATTTGAGCTTGTAAGTTCAGTTTGTTTTCCTAGAAGTCTATTTCCCCTTACCCCTGACCTCTAGAATTCCTTTATGTCTATCCCATGCATTCTTAAATCCTGTGATTGTTTCAGCCCCCACCACTTCCTCTGGCAGGGTGTTCCACTTGTCCACCACCCGTTTTGTGAAGAAATTCTTTCTCATGTTTCCTCTGAATCGTCCTCCCTCCAACTTCATCCCATGCCCTCTAGTCCTGAAACATCTTTTTCGCTTAAAAATAGTGTTTTCCTGCACCCTGTTCCTCCCTGTAAGATACTTGTATGTCTCTATTATATCCTCTCTCCTCTCCTCTCTCCAGGGAGTACATGTTCAGTTCCTTCAACCTGTCTTCATAGGACTTGTGATGCAATCCATGCACCATCTTTGTTGCCCTCCTCTGAACCTTCTCTACCCTGTCTATGTCCTTACGTAGGTATGGTCTCCAGAACTGTACACTGTACTCCAGGTGGGGCCTCACTAGTGTCTGTATAGCGGAATTATGACCTCCCTTTTCCTGCTGGTGATGCCCTGCCTATACATCCCAGCATCCTATTTGCTTTACCTGATGCCTTGTCACACTGTTTCCTACCTTGAGGTCATCAGAGATGACAACCCCAAGATCCTTTCCTGCTTGGTGCATGCCATATCCTCACCCCCCAACTGATATATTGTGCCAGGGTTTTTTTGCCCCATATGCATTATCTTGCACCTCTTTGCATTGAATTTCAACTGCCAAACCCTTGACCATTCTTCAAGTTTCTGCAGGTCCCTTCTCATTCTGTCTACACCCTCTGGCATGTCTACTCTGTTACAGAGCTTTGTGTCATCAGCGAACAGTGAAATTCTGCCTTCTAGATCCTGTGCAATGTCACTGATGAAGATGTTGAATAGGACTGGTCCCAGCACTGATCCCTGCGGTACCCCACTGGTCACTCTTCCCTCTGTGGAGTGACAGCTATTTACCACCACCCTCTGTGTCCTGCCGCCCAGCCAGTTACCTACCCACCACACTACTGTCCTGCCCACACCCATATTCCCCAGTTTGTGTAATAGTCTTCTATGTGGCACAGTGTCAAAGGCCTTGCTGAAGTCCAGATAGGCCATGTCCACTGCCCTCCCTGATCCACCTCCCTAGTCACCCAGTCAAAAAATTCAATGAGGTTGGTCTGACATGACCTCCCTGGTGAAACCATGCTGCCTTGGGTCCTGTAGTCCATTGACAACCAGATGTTCCACCAATCTCTCCTTCAGTAGTGCTCCATGATCTTTCCCACTACCGAGGTGAGGCTGACTGGTCTGTAGTTCCTGCTTCCTCTTTGTTCCCACTTTTGTATAAGGGGACTACATCTGCTGTCCTCCAGTCTTTGGGTACCTCCCTGTTTCCAGTGATTGGCTAAACAGGATAGCCAGAGGTTCAGCCACCACCTCTCTTAGTTCTTTAAGGACCCTGGGGTGCACCCATCTGGCCCCATTGCTTTATCAACTCTTATTACTTCCAGTTCCTTCAGGACCCTTTCTCGTGTAAAGGGACTTGTGTCCATTTCTGCACCATTCTCACCCCTTGTACTCCCTTCAGACCCATTACCCCCCTCTTCCTTAGTAAAGACTGAGCAGAAATACCTGTCCAATATGTCAACTTTACTGTTGTCATCCTCCACGCGGCTCCCATCCACCACCTTCAGTCTCACTATCCCTCCCTTTGTCTTTCTTTTTTCACTTATGTACCTGTAAAAGGTTTTGTCCCCTTTACCCACTGATTTTGCAATGTGTTCTTCTGTCTGAGCTTTGGCTTCCCTTACTGACTTCCTTGCCTCCCTTTGTTTCTCCTGGTACTTCTCCCTATCCCCTTCTGTCTGTGTCTTTTTGTATTGCCTGAATGCAATCTTTGTGGCTTTCACTTTCTTTGCTACCTCTTGAAGTTACAAGTTTAACTATCCATAAGTTGTAATATTCAAATGTATCTTAATATCTGTACTAATCATTTGAATGATAGAAAACAGGTGTCTTAAGTGTCTGCAGAGACAGAAATACAGGGATAATGTTGAAGTTACCCTTTTGACTATTATTATCAGGAGGACAGGACAGACTAAAAAGCTTGTAAGCACATTCTTAAAGTGCAAGTCTATTTCTTCCTTCTAGATCTTAATAACTGGTAATGACTACTATTGCTATCCTTATATAGTAGTATAATTTACACTATCAATACATTTATGCTGACAAAGATTAGCTCATGTAAGAACTAAAAAGAGCATTGCCTTGTAAGATGATGTTTATACTTGTTCTGTACTAATAATACACAACCATAGTACTGTCTTCCACTATATAAGCAAGCCACTATACACTGTTAGTTTGAAGAATTGAAAATGAAGACTTGAGAATTAAGAATTGAAAATGAAGAATGAAAAATGCACCATTTGTAATCTCTCACTATGATTATTATTATTTATTTATAATCATTTAAATTCTTCCGCCATCAGTACCAACTCCGTGCATCTCCTTTCTAAGCAGCAGCAATGGATACTTTTAAAATGGTAATTTTTTTGCCCTTTACATTTGGTGCCTTTAAGACTCGGATCGCTGGTGCTGTACAATTTGGAGCCTTAATAAGAAGATGACGCTTGGAGACGTAGTGCTGATTGCTTAAAGCGAGAGAAAATGGTGCACACAGACAGTTTAGCCACTTGCTAATCAGGTGATGTATGCTTTGTATGCTTTTCAAATTGTTTAAATATAAAGTAATGCTTAACTCTGTAGGAACTCATGGGGCAGAGTAGGTTAGTGAAGGTGCTGGGACTTGCAAGCCAGACCTCACACGGGAGCTGTAAGACATAGCTAGACAGACCAGGGCACCAGTGCACTTGTGCACCCAGCTGTAAAGGCTAGGCAGGCAAGAAAAAGATAAGAAAAATGTGTATGAAAACAATAATGGGTCATTTTCTGTGGAAAACACCTAAAGGGGAAAAGCATACAAACCAATGCCTGATGATCAACTGGTACAACTGTATATTATGAGTATGAAAACATTGATAGGTTGTTTCTAGGGGAAACACCTAAAGGGGGGAGTATACAAACCATGATTAACAAGCACAGCAGTGTTTTGATAAAAAAAAGAGTAACTAGCAAATACTGTATAAGTCAGTGATAATATAGCTAGGTGGTAATTCATTAACAAATGAGACTTTAAAAAAGGGAATACGCTGAAAAAATGGGAAACAAGGAAAAGGCAGAGAGACTTAAAAAACAAAAAGATAGCTATGATAAAAAATATGCAAAAGTAAGAGATACTTTGAGAGAGGATGATGAGGCACGTCACAGAGAAAGTGATGAAGAAGGGCCCACTACCTCCTCACCAGGATCTAAAAAAGAGAAATGGGTGAAAAGAGAAAACACTGACAACTAAAGTAATAGTTTGTAAAGGCACAGGGAGACCTTTGTTTTTTTAGATAGGGATAATTCTCTTTTATTAATTGCAATATAAACTATGACACAGTTTCTGTAGCACGTTTGTAAAATGTGAATGTCTTAAAAGTCTAAAGACAAGCACTTGGCAGTGTGCTAACTCCTGTATAGGAGCATTTAAAATGTAGGAGTGAAAAGTCAGTTTGATTATTGGCAAGTCATGCTAACTTAATGCCCAAAGACCTTGCATTTTCTAATGTTAAAGAGTTTGATTCTAAATACTCTTAGTATGCTGTGGGGTGGACTAAAGCAAAGGCTTAGCCACTTGTTCTTCTGTAATTGCTACCATGACCAAACAAACCACTCAGAGTTGTTTAACATGATTAATAATGTTATCAGTAACACTAGAGTTTCTGAAGGACAAAAGATTCTTATTGAGAATAATGTTGGCATATTTTTAAATGTGGTATTCAAGTGTCCTTAGATAAAAATGTTTAAAAGTTTTTTTTTATTTTCTGTGCAATGTAACATTAAGATTTTTTTTTAAGATCAGTAGTGTTCAAGGCCACTACAAAAATAACTGGGTTTGAGCGACTGTTGTATGCACACTTGTGACCTTTTGACCTTCTTGTATTGCAGCCAACATAGTCAATCAACATTTAACTGTGAGCAAAACTTTTTTTATAAACTCAGCTGACATTTTGTCATGCTTAGGATAAGAAAACCCAGGGACGCTTGGCTTCTTCTATCCTATAAAAATAATCTTGTATTACAGTAATTGAGCTGTGTCTTCTGCCAGTAGAAGCTCGGGGGGAGGCGGTAAGCTACCCTTCCTTCCTTCCTTCCAGTGTAATGTCCACAAAGGTTGCAAGGTACATTGCTATCTCCACATAGGGGTAAATAAAAAAATGTGTATTTTGATTCTTCTTCAAAAACATATGCTTCAAGAATTAGTTAAGCTGGAGTGGGAGTTGTGTATGTACTTCCACATAAAATTGTTCTATTGCAAAAATGCTTATGTTTTCTAATTGGTTCCACATAAGGACTGTACAACTTAAAATCAACTGAAAAGGTCCAGTGAGTTTAAACTCTACAATCAAGCTTATTGTTTCTACTTACTGTGAAGTAAAATCTAGAGTAGGGGAAATCCTCTAAACTTCAGTAAGAAGATTCTTCTTCAATTGATCTTCAAGCAAGACATCCATTTTCTTCACTGTTGTTTATTCCAACATGGTTGATACTTTATGCAAACCTATTGCTTTACTATGGACTGTTTATGGACTGTTCATCTGTGTACCAGCGTGTAATACTCAATGCATGATCTAATGCACCCTTGGCCAGTGCAGAGTGTCTGCTAATCAGTCAGCCAGCAATACAAACACTGACTTTTCTAAATTGGTATGAGGACATACTTAACAGCTGGTATAGCAGCTGTACCTCAAAGCTCAAGACTGGATCACCGCAAAGCTACATGGACTAAAATAGACAAATGTGTTTCTTGTTATAAACAGAGCCACACCAAAGGACAATAACGTTTATGTGTTAATTCTGTCCTACTGTTTTGGAGTGATAATAGTGTTTATAACTATGCTAGTTTAAGCAACTCATTATGTTTTGTAGTCTCAGATGACATATGCTTAACTGTAACACTAACTGAATGCCTAAATGTGACAAAAAGGCCAGAGAGTGGATTTAATCAACACTTATTGATCAAGTGATTGTGAATAATGTAAAGTACATAGTGAGATGTACATGCTCAGAGGAGTTGTATTGTTGCATATAATAATAATTTGGCAATATTGGTCCAAAGGGGGGCTTGTAATGGGGGATAAAAGAAATGTGTCTCAATATTGCAGCAAACCTTATTTTGGTCTAAAACATAATGGCCCAGATATTCAAAAGGGTTGCGCCATGCGCAACAGGGTTGCGCCATGTGCAAGTCCAAAATGCACCATTCTGCGATATTCAGCAGGAGGCAGTTACGCCACTGGCACCAGGTTGCGCTAGAGAGCAATGCAAATGAATGCATGCTCAACAGGAGGGAGGATCCATGACAACCTGGCGCAACCCGAGACATTCAGTCGGGTTGCGAGAGCAGCATGCGCAACCCCAACCCGCGCCCGCATGCTTGAGCCAAAAAAAGGCTTAAGTCGAGGGCCACCCACAGGTGAGCTGCTGCATTGCAGGGCACAACACAGCAGCTGCCACCCTGGCTGGCCCCAACTCACTCCCTGTGCCCCCACCAGCCCGATCGCGGGCAGTACAGGTACATGTCCCCCACACACCTCCCACAGCCCGATGCGGCAGAACCTGCATAAACCCCCAGTGCCCGATCATGGCAGAACCTGCATAAACCCCCCAGTGCCCGATCGCGGCCAGGACCTGCATAACCCACCCCAGTGCCCGATCGCGGGCAGAGATATAACCCTCCCCAGCCAGATAACTCCCTGGTGGTCCAGTGGACCGTAAAGCCCGATCAGCGGGCAGAATGTCACAGCAGAACCCCCAAACATCTCCTAGTGTCTGAGTGTCCCCCACCACCACGAAGCCCTCCACCCGCTCCCCCCGCGGCGGTGGCGGCAGCATCCACCGCCTGCCGGCCCTGCCACCCGCCGACTGACTGTCTGGTAGACTGCCGTATTGGTGCAGAGCTACAGCCAATGGCGTGCAGCCGCCCGTACATGACAGTCCAGATTTGTGAATGATCATTCCACCGTCCGGACTATCATGTATGACCCGATAACAACATACTCCAAATTGTAGCCCTCTTGTTCTTGCACACCTCTTTTTTTGAAAGATGCTACCCTCTTGGACTTTGTTGATTCCCTTGAGGTACTTGAACGTTTCTATCATGTCCTCCCTCTCTCTCCTTTCCTCAAAGGCTATACATATTAAGCTACTTTCGTCTCTCTTCATATGTCTTCCGGTGCAGACCCTGCACCATTTTAGTTGCCCTCCTCTGGATAGCTTCCATCCTGTCTATGTCTTTGTGGAGATTGGGTCTCAAGAACTGCACACACTGCTCCAGATGGGGTCTGACCAGCTGTCTGTACAGAGGGACAATAACTTCCTGTTTTCTACAGGTGATGCCTCTCCCTATGCATCCCAGTATCCCCCAGCCCTCCTTGCTGCCCTCTCACATTGCTTGCCCACCTTTAGGTCATCTGATATGACTACCCCATGTCCCTTTCCATTTTTGTTGTTGTTAGTATCTCACCACCCCCATTGTGTACTCTTCCCCTGGGTTTTTGTTTCCCAGGTACATTACCTTGCACTTCTTAGCATTGAATCTAAGCTGCCATACATTTGACCATTCCTCTAACCTTGCCAAGTCCCTTCTCATCCTTTCCACCCCACCCTGTGCACCAACTCTGTTGCAGATCTTTGTGTCATCTGCAAAGAGACATACTTTTCCTTCCAGTCCTTCTGCAATGTCGCTTATAAAGACATTGAAGAGGACCGGTCCTAATACTGAACCCTGCGGTACCCCACTAGTAACCCTCCTTCCTTCTGAGTGGACTCCATTTATTATTACTCTCTGTGTCATGTTCTCCAGCCAATTCTTTACCCAGGCTGTCATCTTGGGACCCACTCCCAGGCTGGCTAACTTGTATATTAATCTTTTGTGTGGGACTGTGTCAAATGCCTTGCTAAAGTCTAGGTAGGCCATGTCCACAGCCCCTCCCTGATCTACTACTTTGGTCAGCCAGTCAAAGAAATCTATCAGATTTGTCTGGCATGACCTTCCTGCTGTAAATCCATGCTGCCTAGGGTCCTGTGCCCCTCTGGCCTCTAGATACTCAACAATTCTTTCCTTCAGAAGTGATTCCATCATTTTCCCTATCACTGAGGTTAAACTAACAGGTCTGTAGTTTTCTGCTTCTGCCTTGCTCCCATTTTGTGAAGGGGAATCACATCTGCCCTCCTCCAGTCCTCGGGTACCACCCCATCCTCTCATGATTTGTTAAAAAGGGTAGTCAGTGGTGTCACTAGTTCTACCCTTAGTTCTTTTAGAGTTCTGGGATGAATCTCATCAGGCCCCATTGCTTTGTCCACCTTCAGTTTTAAGAGTTCTTTCAGAACCTTTCTTCTGTAAATGGTCAGGTATCAACTTCTATATCCAGAGTGTTTCTGCTGTTTGTTTTATGTACCTCCCCCTCTTCATTTGTAAATACTGAGGAAAAATATTTGTTTAGTATCTCTGCCTTTTCACAGTCTCCCTCTGCCCACCCTCCTCCCCTTTATTAAGCTTCCTACCCTCCCTTGGTCTTCCTTCACTCCCTGATGTACCTATAAAAGTTTTATCCCCTTCTTAACTGAGTTGGCTGTCTTTTCCTCAGTTTGGGCCTTTGCTGTTCTGACTGTCTTCCAGCCTCCTTTTTGCTTTAACTGAAACAGTTCTCTGTCCTGCTCCTTCTGCGATTCCTTGTACTTCCTGAATGCTTTCTTTTTCTCTTGAACCTTCACTGCCACTTCCTTTGAGAACCATAGTAGTTTCTTGCATCGTTTTGTTTTGTTTATTTGCTTCACACAAAGGCTTGTTACCTCTGTGATGGCAGTTTTTATTATTCCCCATTGTTCTTCCACCCCTCCTTCCTGCCCATTTGCTAGTGCATTCCTTAGGCACTCACCCATTTTGGCAAAGTCAGCCCTCCTAAAGTCCAGTATTTTTGTCTTTGTATGGCTTGACTCTGTTGCTGTGTTTATTGTGAACCATACTGTTAGATGGTCGCTAGTTCCCAGATGGCTGCCCCTTCTACATCTGTGAGTCCTCTCTCCATCTCCATTTGAGAGAATCAAGTCTAATATTGCTCCCTCTTGAGTGGGCTCTAGTACTAGTTGTCTAAGGCATGCCCCCTGTAGGGCATCTAGAATAACTCCACTCTTCAAAGTTGCAGCTGCAACTGCACTCCAGTTAACATCTGGCATATTCAGATCACCCATCAGCAATATCTCCCCTTTTTCTTCCATTCCAAGTATACTTTCTATCATTTCCTTGTCCATTTCCTCCCCCTAAGAAGGGGGTCTGTATACAACCCCTGTGCGGATTTTGGTGCCATTGCCTCTCTCCAAATTTACCCACAGTGCTTCTTCTCCTCCCTGTTTACCCTTTTGTTCTGTTGCTTTGATTCCTTCCCTTATGTAAAAGCTACTCCTCCTCCTCCTCTTTACCTCCCTGTCCCTCCTGTAGATAGTGTATCCTGCAGTGTTTACGTCCCAGTCATGGTTTTGTGTGTATCATGTTTCTGTGACTGCCACAATATCTAGATGTTCCTCCTCCATCAAGGCCACTAATTCAGGAAGATTGTTACCCAGACTACGGGCATTGGTACTCATTGCTCTCCATTTTTTGATGGCTTTACCTTCTGTTGCAGCATCCCCCACTGACCGTTCTACCTCGGTCTTTTTCTCATTTAGTACCCTGTTTCATAGGGAGAGGCTGGGATTTTCCTGCTGCTTGTCAGTGCCTCCCCCTTTGACTAGTTTAAAAGCTTGCCAATGAAGCATTTAAATTGATTTGCTCAAAAGACTTGTTCTCTTCCTGGACAGATGCAGACCATCCTGCCAGCATAGGCTGGTGTCCCTCCAGGTGGAACCCCAGTCCCCAATGAAGCTAAACCCCTGTGCTCTGCACCATTTTTCAACCATTCATTAAACTGCATGGTGTAGAGTTTTAAGGGTTCATTTTGGATACCTGGTTAGGTGCCCTGGGCATGAAAGATTGTGCTGCATTCTCCAAAGAGAGTACATATCTGAGCCTGTTAATGGGTATGCTAGCATAAGGTTCACAGTTTGAATCCTCTCAGAACTTGAGACTACAAGTGATTTGGACCCAAAGAAGACAGGAGGGTTACCCTATCTATTACCTGTTCACACTATTGTGCTCTGAGGTTGGCACTTTGGGAACAGAGGGCCTGACCGCGAGGTGTGTTTGTGACATGGTGTACAGACATTTTAAAAGTCGTAATATATAACAGGTCTTGCAGGCCACTGCCACCACACTGTGCAACCACTGGCACTGTGTCGTGTGTTATGGTGTACATCAACTTGCTAAAAACTGACACTGCCAGTCTAAACTAGAAAGACATCACTTATTCCAGAACAGAAAATGAAAAGAACTGTGGTAGCACAGTGTGTTGGCATTTGGCAGTGAACTGGACCTTATGCATTTTCTGACTTCATAGTGTCTGCACATCATCTGTCAAATATTTTGGGTGCCTCACCATCACCAAGTACTTCATGTCTGTTGGGTATGGTGGGTTGAAAAGCAGGATTTTATGTTGCTATATAATCTCCTAAAGTCATGTGTGCACCATATGACTCAGGTGTACTCTGGCCAGAGACCTTTGAAAAAATATCACATCACTTAGTCTGATGCTGCTGCTGCTGCTGATGATGCTGATGGTACCAATAAAATATATGTTATATATTCTTATCTTTATTCTTTATACCATACACACTGCAACAAGTCAGCATATATATGTTTGCAAGAAGCTGGGCAATATCTGCATTCCACACACAGGAAAGAACACTGACTGCACACTGCAGTTTAGCATTATACTTGCACTGCTCAGTCCTGCTTTTCCATAACCACTACACGACAGAAAGTAAATATTACTGAGGCATCGAAATACATCAGGGTACACATTCTTAACTTGGATTATAACAACAGGGCAATAGAGAGCAATGTATGTATGTAAAGTCCTACTGAGTCCTTCCCTCTATCTGCTATTAGGAATTTTTACTAAATTAGCATGCTACCTTTATGGTACTTTTATGAGCAAGGGCATAATTACATTTACATACAGGGGATGGTGGAGGAATACATTTTATGATACAGCAGATGGCAGGAAGGTGTGATGAAAAAAAGCTAATGTGGGATCACCTGCTGGTCCAGCAGCACTTGGAGCATGGACATAATCTGCAATTGATGTCTCTCTATCTGCTTCAACTGCTGCTGGACAGCACTCACCCTCTCATTGTTCTCCTTTACAGCACCCCACAGAACTGCAATGCCAGCCTGAGTTACAGGCAGTTCTGTGGGGTCCACTGGTGGTACAGCTGGTGGGGGTGGTGCTGGTGGAGCAGCAGGTGCTGCTGTGGCCCTCCTCTTACTATGGCAACACACAGCCACACCCTCTGCCAGTGCCACAGAAGAGCCAGCAGATGCAGGCCTGGCCTGTTCTGTGGCAGCCTGCCACTCCACCTTGTGGTAATTTAGCATGTGGGTGTGTTGGCCCTCAGTCCCCAGATGAGTCCCCTGGGGGCCATGGTGCACCTCCACATCACAAATATGACACCGGACCAGGCTGCTGTCCCTCCCAACACAGTCAAAGAACTCCCAAACTGGGGAGCTGCGGGGGGGACCAGGCAGAGGAGGGCCAGATGCACTGGCAGCAGCCTGGTCATGGTGCTCAAGCTCTGAGTCCACACTTGGCCCAGGAGCACAGGCATGTCCTACTGTGGAGGACCTGCAGTTACAGCTGGAGCTGCTGCTGAAGATGGTGATGGTGGTAGTGCTGCAACTGCATGAGGTCCTGCTTCCAGGGGGACCCAAGATTTTGGATTGGTCCAACATTACATGGCCATGCCCCTCACCATGCGCACTCCTCCCTACCAAACATGCTGCCACATGGTACTACAGCTGCCCGGCACCAGGCAAGAAGGTGGGGTGGAGCAACAATGGAGAAACATCAGAACTGCCATCTCAGAGGCAACAAGCCTTTGTGTGAAGCAAATAAATCAAAATGAAGAAAAACCACTATGGTTCTCAAAGAAGTGGCGGGAAAGGTAAGGGAGAACACGATAGCATTCACGAAGTATAAGGAAACACAGAAGAAGCAGGACAGAGAACTGTACCAGTTAAAGCAGATGGAAGTAGGGAAGGCACTCAGAATAGCAAAGGCCCAAACCAAGGAAAAGATAGCCAACTCTGTTAAGAAGGGGGATGAAACCTTTTATGGGTACATTAGGGAGCAAAGAAAGATGAAGGCAGGGATACTGAGGCTGAATAAAGAGGAAGGTTGTTGGGCAGAGAGCGACAGTGAAAAAGCAGGGATACTGAATGAATATTTCTGCTCAGCATTCACAGTGGAAAAGTAGTGGGGAAGATACCTAGTCCAGTCAATAGAAGCACTCTGGACAGGGAGGTTGATATTGGTCCTTTCACAGAAGAAAGGGTTCTTAAAGAACTCTTAAAACTGTAGGTGGATGAAGCAGTGGGGCCTGATGGAATTCACCCCAGAATTCTAAAAGAACCAAGGGAAGAACTGGTAACACCACTGACTACCCTTTTTAATAAGTCATGGGAGGATAGTGTGGTACCTGAAGACAGGAGAAGGGCAGATGTGATTCCCCTTCACAAAAGTGGGAACAAGACAGAGGCTGGAAACTACAGACCTGTCAATTTGACCTCAGTGGTAGGGAAAATGATGGAATCACTTCTGAAGGAAAGAATTGTTGAGTACCTAGAGGCCAGTGGGGCACAGGACCTGAGGCAGCATGGATTCACAGCAGGAAGGTCATGTCAAATGAATCTAATTGATTTCTTTGACTGGGTGACCAAAGTAGTAGACCAGGGAGGGGCTGTGGACATGGCCTACCTAGACTTTAGCAAGACATTTGACACAGTCATGCACAAAATATTGATACAACAATTAGCCAGCCTGGGAGTGGGTCCTAGGGTGGTAGCCTGGGTAAAACACTGACTGGGCAACACGACACAGTGGGTAGTAGTAAATGGAATCCACAGTGAAGAAAGGAGGGTTGTTAGTGGGGTACTACAGGGTTCAGTACTGGGACCGGTCCTTTTTAATGTCTTTATAAGTGACATTGCAGAGGGACTGGAAGGGAAAGCTTCTCTCTTTGCAGATGACACAAAGATCTGCAACAGGGTCGATACGCAAGGTGGGGTGGAAAGGATGAAAAGGGACTTGGCAAGGTTGGAGGAATGATCAAATGTATGGCAGCTTAGATTCAGTGCAAAGTAATGCAGCTGGGAAACAAAAACCCAGGGTAAGAGTACACAATAGGGGGTGAGATACTGACAAAAATGGAAAGGGACCTGGGGGTAGTCATATCAGATGACCTTAAGGTGGACCAACAATGTGAGAAGACAGTAAGGAGGGCTGGGGAGATACTGGGATGCATAGGGAGCAGCATCACCAGTAGAAAACAGGAAGTTGTTGACCCTCTGTACAGACAGTTGGTAAGACCACACCTGGAGTACTGTGTACAGTTTTGGAGACCCCATCTCTGCAAAGCCATAGACAGGATGGAGGCTGTCCAGAGGAGGGCAACCAAAATGGTGCAGGGTCTGCACCAGAAGACATATGAAGAAAGACTAAAGGAGCTTAAGAAGTATTGCCTCAAGGAAAGGGGGGGCATGATAGAAACTTTCAAATACCTCAAGGGAATCACCAGAGTCCAAGAGGGCAGCATCTTTTAGAAAAAGATGCGCAAGAACAAGGGGCACAATTTGAAGATAGAGGGAGGATGGCTCAGAGGTAATATGAGGAAGTATTTCTTCACAGAAAGGGTTGTTGATACATGGAACAGCCTTTCTGAGGAGGGCATAGAGTCAAAAACAGTGGGGGAATCCAAGAATGCATGGGACAGACATAAGGCAATTCTAGTGGGGGGTAGGAGGAAGTAGGCTGTTGGTTAACTAGGATCTGCAGCTTATCCATTAGGTAGGAAATGGTCAGACTAGTTGGGCCAAGCAGTTCTTATCTGCCGTCAAATTCTATGTTTCTATCTCAGACAATCCTTGACCCTGTACCTGGTCCATTTCTGTTGTCAGTGGCTCAACTGCCCTCCTTCCTTCCGTCCGTACTAGCAGTGAGTTGACAACATGAAACACACACACACAGACAACAATTTATAAAAGTAAAATAACAAAGAAATTACAGTCAGAGAAAGAACAAATTAAGTACAAAAAGAGTACAAAAACACAAAACAATGTAGCTTTTAAAAAAGCCGTTGGGTTGATATGAATGATCTCTGCTCCTGCTAACTGTAGTCTCTGTCAGACACACACAAAACAAAATGCCTCCCCTCTTTCCCTCTGCACAGGAGAAAGGGAAATTATCTCCTTGCATTAGTTATTTCCCTCCTGCCTGGCTAAAGCATGTGACTTACAGTACTGCAAGTCATGTGATTTGTGGGGGACTGTCTATATTGTTGTCACTTCACCTTACTTTGTGTTAAGGTGGAATGACATTGCAAAGTCATAATTACAAGGCAAAGTGAACCTTTCACACTGGCCACTCCACATAGCGGAGTGACAATTCGAAGTGCCAACTTCACAGGCACTTCGCCACATCTCTACTGGGGTGTGCCATCCTTCAGATGATTCATTAAGCTGAGGTCCCTTCTACTCATCCTGTTGTCCTGGTGGGGGTCTAGGTGGAAGTAAAATAACCCAGGGCACTCTTCACAAAAGAGTAGGGGACATTCCCAGTGTCCTGCTCAACATTCCCCTTCCCATAAAACTGATTCATGCAATTATCCAGGCTGTGTGTGGGTGTTGATGTGCAATATGGCCACCACTACACATTTAATCATTTCACTACAAGTCTAGCATTGCTTATAAAGTGCTTTGGGATACATTGTGTATGAAAAGTACTTTATAAATGATGATTCTTCTTATTCTTGTGATTCTTCTCTTCCTGGCATCACTTGAGAAAAAGGAATTTGTTCCTATAAAAGAAGCCTAGTCTAGTAGTAATAATAATAAGCATATAGGGAATTATACACATTCTCTTTAAGACCCCTTCCCATCTGCCTGAAATTACCCTGCATTACTCCTGCAGCACCCCATTCCTTACCTTGTCATTTGTCCACAGGTGGACAGTGACATCTAGCTCCCACTTGTGACCCGCCAGTCTAGCAATCAACTGGATCCACTCATCATCCCACTGAACTGAAGTACCAGGAAGCACATCACCTCTCTCAGGTCTCCAGCTCCCTCTCCTAAGTCTGTCTCTCTGACAGAGTCCCACAACAGCAGCTGCTTCCTCTTTGACTGGGAAACCTATTCCTCCTTTCTTAGGGCCTCCTCGTCTGAGGACATACACATTCTCCCTAGCCACTAATTCAGGTGTCTCCTCCCAGCTGTCCCATCCCAGCAGTATAGTGAAGGAATGTAGTAGTGCCACAGGCTGATGAGTGTACCCTAACCACCAACCCCACCCTCCCAGGGCTCACAAAGGTCCAGCCACTGTGCCTCTGCCTAGGCATCCTCTAAAGTAGTGGCAGCATCTTTGGTGGCCCCTTGGTGTGGCAAATGATCTTTGGCATCTTTGCTAGCTTGTCTTGGAGTCCAGCAGCCTCTGCCCTCAACTCGCTGAGAGGTGAGTGCAAATGGAGCAGAACTGCAGTCTCCAGAAGGTGTCCTGAAAGACTGGCTCCACATATGTTACCCTGCACCACTTATACGTCTTTGCCTGTTTAACTTTTTTCTATTGAAGCTACATTGTCCCTTTCTGTCTTCATTGCTTATTAACCTACTTCCACTTCTTTAGAGTACCCAGAATGGATTTATCACCTTATTCTAGATACGGTGCTTTCTAGTTTCCCTTCTACCAGTATTCTTGTCAGTTGTACTTCCCCAGTGTTCTACTACATCCTTTTTATGGCTGGCTACCTTGTTCTCTTCCTCACCCTCCTTAAATAATAATAATAATCAACATTATTTATATTGCACAATTCATGTCTATCAAAGTGCTTTAAAAACATGTATCACAGTAATAAAACAGCCATAAATAGTTAAAATTCAGCAATAATAGCTAGAATGAATCTTATCCACTTATGGAAAGCAAGGCTAAACAAAAAGGTTTTCAAAGTGTCTTTGAAGCTCTCCACTGTCAAGCACTCTCTGACCCAATGAAGTAGAACATTCCACAGGGTAGGGGCTACATAAGCAAATACATGAGCACCAGATGTCTTCAACCCAACCTTGAAGATCATGTGAAGTGGTTTTCAAAACTAAAACAGACAGCACTATTCAATAAACATTGCTATTAAACCTATCTGTGTTCCAGAGTTTGTAACAAAAGTAATAAATGTATACTTTTTAACATCTCTTTGTGTAGTTCATTTGTCCTAGGTTGCTGGATGCTGAGTCCGCATACCTCAAGGCTGCTGATGTCCTTTGGGATGCTACTCTACTGTGCCTGTTAGAAAGTTGTATTGCTACTAGTATTGTAATGTTGGTAACGTCATTGCTGTTTGTCAGTGTCCGCTTTACAATATGTTAGTTTTAATAATTTAATTATCTGTGTTAATTCCAACTAAGGACGGATTTATTAACCCCTAGTAAAAAGGTTGTTACTGTGGATGAAAGATTAGCTGAGCCTGAATGTAGGTCAAGTAAAAATCTGCCAGAGAGAAAGCTGGCTAGTGCATAGAAACTCTTAGTGATGTTTCAAAAGCAGCATTACATCTCTCACAGTCATTTAGAGGGTGATGGGATAATTGTTTTATTGTCATCCTGGGAAATTAGCTCTATTTAATGTCAGATGTAAATGAGCATGGCAGTCTTTAACACGGCAACATGATGCATGCCTTTCACCACAACAAAAAGTTAGTCTGCTCATGATAACATGATACATTCAATATTTTTTTCATTATTGACACTGAACACAACAAAATCAAACAACTGATTCAGTTTCTTGCAACAGGCACAGCGCAAGAAAAAAAATCATCTTTACAAACTTCAGTAATGTGAACATTTCCTGGCCTCTTTATAGATGAAAGAGAATAGCATCCCAAATGACGAAACCAGGTGGAAACATGCTGATTACCATGGGAATAGCAAGTCTCAGCATTTAGCATTGCAGCTAAAGCTGAGCACATAACAAATGGCTAACATGGCATGAAATTGTAGATGTTTGATATACACCAGGTAGACACTGTTTTATAACAATATTTAATGAATGATATTGTCAATTTCATTTCTATAAATTTAATTGCACACTATCTTTAAAATTGACTTATCACCTCACCCTAGATAGGGTGTTTCCTGTTTTTCCTCCACCTATGGCTACCAGTTCTTAAGTTTTGCTGTTTTACCTGTTTGTGGTTAACCCACTACCCTTTATACTTGCTTACCGTACTCCAAACAGGATACGTGTACACAGTACTGTGATTTATCCTACCTGTTAACCCACTACCCTTTATACTTGCTTACCGTACTCCAAACAGGATACATGTACACAGTATTGTGATTTATCCTACCTGTTAACCCACTACCCTTTATAGTTATTTACCCTACTCCAAACAGGATATGTGTACACAGTAGTGATTTATCCTACCTGTTAACCCACTACCCTTTTTAGTTATTTACCCTACTCCAAATAGGATATTGTGATTTATCCTACCTATTACCCCTACCCTTTATAATTATTTACCCTACTCTAAATAGGATGTGTACATAATACTGTGATTTATCCTACCTGTTAACCCACTACCCTTTATAGCTATTTACCCGACTGCAAATAGGATATGTGTACACAGTACTGTCATTTATCCTACCTGTTAAACCACTACCCTTTATAGTTATTTACCCTACTCCAAATAAGATACGTGTACACAGTACTGTGATGTATCCTACCTGTTAACCCACTACCCTTCATAGTTATTTATCCTACCCCAAATAAGATAACTGTGCACAGTACTGTGATTTCTCCTACCTGTTAACCCACTACCCCTTATAGTTATATACCCTACTCCAAATAGGATGTGTACACAGTACTGTGATTTATCCTACCTGTTAATCCACTACCCTTTATAGTTATTTACCTGACTGCAAATAGGATAAGTGTACACAGTACTGTGATTTATCCTACCTGTTAACCCACTACCCTTTTTAGTTATTTACCCTACTCCAAATAGGATACATGTACACAGTACTGTGATTTATCCTACCTATTAACCCCTACACTTTATAGTTATTTACCCTACTCCAAATAGGATGTGTACATAGTACTGTGATTTATCCTACCTGTTAACCCACTACCCTTTATAGCTATTTACCCGACTGCAAATAGGATACGTATACACAGTACTGTCATTTATCCTACCTCTTAACCCACTACCCTTTATAGTTATTTACCCTACTCCAAATAAGATACGTGTATACAGTGCTGTGATTTATCCTACCTGTTAACCCACTACCCTTTTTAGCTATTTACCCAACTGCAAATAGGATACGTGTACACAGTACTGTCATTTATCCTACCTGTTAACCCACTACCCTTTATAGTTATTTACCCTACTCCAAATAAGGTACGTGTACACAGTACTGTGATGTATCCTACCTGTTAACCCACTACTCTTTTTAGTTATTTACCTGACTGCAAATAGGATAAGTGTACACAGTACTGTGATTTATCCTACCTATTAACCCCTACCCTTTATAGTTATTTACCCTACTCCAAATAGGATGTGTACATAGTACTGTGATTTATCCTACCTGTTAACCCACTATCCTTTATAGTTATTTACCCTACTCCAAATAGGATAAGTGTGCACAGTACTGTGATTTATCCTACCTGTTAACCCACTACGCTTTTTAGTTATTTACCCTACTCCAAATAGGATACGTGTACACAGTACTGTGATTTAACCTACCTGTTAACCCACTACTCTTTATACTTATTTACCCAACTCCAAATAGGATAAGTGTACACAGTACTGTGATTTATCCTACCTGTTAACCCACTACCCTTTATAGTTATTTACCCTTTTCCAAATTGGATAAGTGTACACAGTACTTTGATTTATCCTACCTCTTCTTGTTGCTCTCCATCAGTGCCCCTTGTGGACTGTGACCAGTCTGCAGATACCTGCTGACATCTTATACTAATATTCAAGACAGCTACAGCATTGGCACTCATGGGAAGCAGGACATACATGTTAATGAGCACATAATAGATGTGCAAATGGCTCATACAGCCTTGCATTCCTAGTGGTCTCATTAGTATATTAGGGATGAATATGGCCCACAAGAGCCTTAGTGTTCTCCTTTTTGGGTTGTACTATCCCCATCGTGCTCCTGTGGGCAATATTGAGTCAGGGCTTTCAGCACAATGTATAGTCATAACTCACTGTGCTAACGTGGCTCCATATTCAAACAGTGCACTCTGGTCAGGGTGTAGTAATTGTCGGAATATTCCCCCAAGCTGGCTGTGCACTAATTGCGACACAGTAATCCTGTCAGCATAGCACACATGTCTGGCTCCAAATACGGGGACATATGCCACTTAACTCAGTAAAACCCCAAGTCTGCAAGACACTGGCTACTGGAAGTAAGAAAGACCTGCACATAGCGTAAAGATTTTGTGTTTTTTTAAGGTTATAACCATTACGTATAAGCTCATTCACAACGGTGACCATTATAAATACAATTACAGTACTTGTAACCATACAATAACATACCAATTTACATAATTAAAATACAATTAACTGAAACAAATACAAGTATTTTGTGAATATATTAAATAATGTTTCTACGCTGAAACTGGTAAAGGTTTTATATGTAACTTTCTGAATTCAGATGGAAGTTTATTCCAATAAATGGGAACGAACTGACTAAAAAATGCATAGGCCTAGAGATATTCAAAGCAGATGCGTGGCACAAAGTGGAAATGCACTGCGCATCTCAGAAGATGGGCAGAATGACAATATTCAGAAAGGAAGGATGCCTCGTGCATCTCCAGATGGGCCATCATGCATCTATAATGTATACAGTGCATGTAGAGGGGACGTTCCCATGAATGTGCCGTGCAGCCCTATATTCAGCTGAAATGTGCAGTGCATCTTGGGGATGAGCTTCCCAAAGTTGGACATGGAAAAAGGATTACTAAATAGCCAGTCACCCACCCACAGGCAGGCTACAGAACTACAGGAAGGCTGTCTGAGTACAGCCCTTGGAGGTGCAACAGAATATGCCCCAGGCACCCACACATAGTAGTCATGCCAATGTGGATGAACCCTGAGCCACTGGCACCATCCAGGAAGCAGCACCCCACACCGTTCCTTGGATCTAGCCACACAGCAGCTGGTCACTGTCTGCACACTGCTGTTCCTTGCAGTGCCCACCAGATACCTCTCATACTGGGGTGTGTGGGGCACTGCAGGTGATAGTATGCAGTACAGTATATAGAGCTAGTGTTTCACATATATGTGGTAGCCCTAGCAGTCTGTGTCACCCTGTGCCCACCCCATTGCATGTCCCGGTAGCCCCCAGTGGCCACTGTCCAGGTGGGCCCCCTGTACCCCTGTCTGACCCTGTGCATGGCTATGGGGAGCTAGTTGACCAAGTGTATCTCTTCACATGTAGCTATGCTGTGCTGTGTTGTCGGAGTTTGGTGACATAAAACATTACAAGAGAGGAACTGTATCCAGGCTAATGCAGTACAGCTGCACACACACACACACACACACACACACACACACCTTCCATCACACCTGCTTGCTAGGCTCTAGCAACTCCTCTTCACCTCTGTGGAGTGGTGGGTCAGCCCTCCAAAGCTGGAACTAAGCATGCCCAGGGTATGCAAATAGCCTGAATACATTCCATTAATGTGATACAAATGTCAGAGATGGGCTTGGAAAGTACAGTGAGGTCATTTGCATATCCTGACTGAATATTGCAGTTTTGCACACTGTGCCAGTGGTTTGCATCATGCATTTCCCCATGCTTCACATAAGGCACAGGTCACTTGCTGTGCCACGCATCTCACACACTGCATGATCATGCATTTCAGGATATTCAGCGGGACATCTGAGTAGGATTATCACCTGTCCTGATTTTTGCAGGACAGCCTGATTTGAGCAACTGTGTCCTGCAAAAACAACATAAAACAGTACATGTCCTACTCCTCACCTTATAGTAGAAAAAAATATTTTCTAACTTTCCTTAAAATGTTGTGGAAAACTATAATACTTTAACTAAAATATCTTAAAAGGATGAGAAACAATAGAAACAAATAAAAACTACAACACTTAGTGTTAATTCTGATTATTTAGAGAAAACAGGTCTGTTGCACTGGTTGAGGTTATAGGCTGTCCTGCAGAAAGTCATGTTTTAGTAAGAAATGTCCCGCTTCGGGCTTCTTAAAAGTTAGTAACCCTATGCGCGAGTCAACTCATGGCGCATTGTCTGAATATCTCATTATTTTGGGCCGGCACATCTCAGATGTGTAGCGCAGGCACTTGTGCAAGTTTGCAGGGGACTTTTGAATATCTGAGCCATTAATCTTTTAGTTTTGCTACAGGGTACCAATAATTCCTGTAAATGCGAACTTCTCAGAGAAGGATCAGTTTTTTTTAAAGACAGTCTGTTACTTAAAAAATTAGGAACAAGACCTAATCCACTCTTATAATCAAAAATACATTTATGTAGTTCCTTCCTGTTAGCTGGAGAAATACAACCCAATTTCAAATACAGTTCACAATGATGTATAGTCTTTGGACATTTCAAAATTGATCTGGCTTATCGATTATATAATACATCCAATTTATGTACCCGATCATTAGAGACATTTTTATACAGAACATCAGCTTAATCAATCAGTGGTAGAATCTGTACTTGAACTATAGTTTTTAGATGTTCGAATACAAGCAGTGGAGCCTACGCACAAATGGGTGGAGTGGCTATGTACCGCATATCCACAGCACATAGCTACTCTGCACCCATTGTGCCTCTGCACAGGATGCATGACCTAGGGTGCAGAGCCCCTACACACCCGATTTCCCCCAGTCACATGGACAGCAACATGCCGGAGTGAACAGGGGAATGCTAGCACTACACGCCATCTACTAAGGCACATAGTGCTGCCTGCAGGGGTGTAGAGGATGGTGCAGGTTTTACCAAGGAGAACCCTGCTGTAACATAGAAACATAGACTTTGACAGCAGATAAGGACCGCTTGGCCCATCTAGTCTGCCCATTTCCCTACCTACAGGATAGGCTGCAGATCCTAGTTAACCAACAGCCTATTTCTTCCTACTCCCTATCAGAATTGCCTTATGTCTGTCCCATGCATTCTTGAACTCTCCCACAGTTTTAGACCCCACAACCTCCTCAGAAAGGCTGTTCCATGCATCCACTGCCCTCTCTGTGAAATAATACTTCCTCACATTGCCCTTGAACCGCCCCCTTCTATCTTTAAATGTTGTCCCCTTGTTCTTGCACGTCTCTTTTTCTGAAAGATGCTACCCTCTTGGACTTTGTTGATTCCACTGAGGTACTTAAAAGTTTCTATCATGTCCCCCCTCCCTTCTTTCCTCAAGGGTATACATATTAAGCTCCTTTAGTCTCTCCTCATATGGCTTCTCTTGCAGACCCTGCACCATTTTAGTTGCCCTCCTCTGGACTGCCTCTATCCTGTCTGTGTCCTTGTGGAATGGGGTCTCCAGAACTGGATGCAGTACTCCAGATGGGGTCTCACAAACCCGTCTGTACAGAGGGATAACAACTTCCTGTTTTCTGCTGCTGACACCTCTCCCTATACATCCCAGTATACCCCCAGCCCCCCTACTGCCTTTTCACATTGTTTACAACCTTAAGGTCATCTGATATGATTACCCCAGGTCACTTTCCTTTTGTTGTTGTTGCTACCTCCCCACCCATTGTATATTCTTCCCTGGGTTCTTGTTTCCCAGGTGCATTATTTGCACTTCTTTGCATTAAATCCAAGCTGCCATACTTCTGACCATTCCTCCAACCTTGCCAAGTCCCTTCTCATCCTTTCCATGCCTCCTTGTGTATCAACCCTGTTGCAGATCTTTGTGTCATCTGCAAAAGGCATACTTTTCCTTCTAGTCCCTCTGCAATGTCACTGATGAAGATATTAAAAGGACTGGACCCAATACTGAGCCCCTACGGTACCCCACTAGTAACCCTCTTTCTTCAGGTGGACTCCATTTACAGTTACCTTCTGTGTCCTGTTGTGCAGTCAATGTTTTACCAGGCTACCACCCTGGGACCCACTCCCAGGTTGGTTAATTTGACTATTAATCTTTGTGTGGGGCTGTGTCAAATGCCTTGCTAAAATCTAGGTAGACCATGTCCACAGCCCCTCCCTGGTCTACTACTTTGGTCACCCAGTCAAAGAAATCTATTAGATTCGTCTGACATGACCTTCCTGCTGTGAACCCATGCTGCCTTGGGTCCTGTGCCCCACTGGCCTCTAGGTACTCAACTATTCTTTCCTTCAGAAGTGACTCCATCACTTTCCCTACCACAGAGTTCAGACTGACAGGTCTGTAGTTTCCTACCTCTGTCTTGGTCCCACTTTTGTGAAGGGGAATCACATTCACCTTCCTCCAGTCCTCGGGAACAACACCATCCTCCCATGATTTATTAAAAAGAGTAGTTAGTGGTTTCACTAGTTCCTCCCTTAATTCTTTTAGAATTCTGGGGTGAATTCCATCAGCACCCATTGCTTTGTCCACCTTCAGTTTTAGGAGTTCTTGCAGAACCCTTTCTTCTGTGAAAGGACTGGGATCGGCCCCCCTATCAAGAGCACTTCTGTTAATTGGATTAGGCACTTCCCCCTCCTCTTTTGTGAATACTGAGCAGAAATATTCGTTCAGTATCCCTGCTTTTTCACTGTTCCCTCTGCCCATCCACTGTCCATTCTATTCAGCCTCACTATCCCTCCCTTTGTCTTTCTACGCTCGCTGATGTACCTATAAAAGGTTTTATCCCCCTTCTTAACTAAGTTGTCTATCTTTTCCTCAGTTTGGGCCTTTGCTATTCTGACTTCCCTCCCTGCTTCCTTCTGCCTTAACTGGTACATCTGTCTGTCCTGCTCCTTCTGTGTTTCCTTATACTTCTGGAATGCTATCTTTCTCTTCCTGACTTTCACAGCCACCTCTTTTGAGAACCATAGTGGCTTTTTCTTTCATTTTGATTTGTTTATTTGCTTCACACAAAGGCTTATTGCCTCTGTGATCGCAGTTTTGATGATTCCCCATTGTTGCTCCACACCTCCTTCTAGCCTGTTTGCTAGTGCTTTTCTGAGGCCCTCTCCCATCTTGCCAAAGTCAGCCCTCCCAAAGTCCAGTACCCTTACTTTTGTATGGCTTGACTCTGTAGCTGAGTTTAACATGAACCACACTGTTTGATGGTCACTTGTTCCCAGATGGCAACCAACTTCTAGATCTGAGATCCTCTCACTGCCCCCGTTTGACAGTACAAGGTCTAAGATTGCTTCCTCACGAGTGGGTTCCGAAACTAGCTGTCTGAGGCCTGTCACCTGTAGGACATCAAGAATGGCCCTGCTCTTGGATGTGGCTGCAGCAAATGTGCTCCAGTTAACATCTGGCATATTCAGGTCTCCCATCAATAGTATCTCCCTTTCTCTGCCATTCTAAGAATGCCTTCTATCATATCCTTGTCCATTCCTCCCCTGACATGGGGCTCTGTACCTAACCCTGTGAGGATTGTGGTGCCCTTTCCAGTCTCCAGGTGACCCACAGTGCCTCCTCTCCTCCCTGTTTACTCTTTTGTTCAGTTGCTTTTATTCCTTCCTTTACTTAGAAGCTACTCCTCCCTTCTCCCCTGCCTGTCTCTCCTGTAAGTTATGTACCCTGGTATGTTAACATCCCAATTATGGTTCTCTGTGTACCATGTTTCTGTGACTGCTACAATATCCAGGCATCCCTCTTCCATCAAGGCCACCAGCTCAGGGAGCTTGTTGCTGTAGGTCCCTTATGCCCCCCATGCACACAGGCTGCCACCTGGTCCATGCAGATAGCCACCATCTCCTACCAACAGGTCCCCAGCACCCATCCCCACTGGCTGCCCAGGGCCACCCGTTCCATTACTCAGCTGTGCCCTGTCCTTATAACAGCCAAACCCCCAACCCCTTGCATACGCATAGGGGTACTGACCCAGGAATGCAAACACCCCCCACCCCATACAACACCACCAGCCCACCCCTGACCCTGGCCCTTCCAGGCACGTGGTGGGATTCAGTGTCCCCACAGCACTAACACAACCCCCCAACCCCTATACCTGTGCTTCAGTGCCACCGCATGGGGATATTCAGCGGCACAGCCCTTTTCACGCCTCTTCTGCCACCGGCCATCCAAGTGAAGCTAGGAATGTGCTGCCCATATACAGGCAGTGCACTCCCAGCATCACTTGAACAGCCAGTGGCTGAGTAGGTGTCAGGAGGGATGTGCCACTTACCATGCATGCCTGTGGCACCGGCTCTCAGATTCAGCGGGTTGGGGGATTTGGCGGTGCCGCAGGAGGGCTAGCCACCAGTGAAGGTACTGGGTTGGGGACAGTGGTGGAGGGTGAACTGGGGCCGTCCACATCTGCATGACTGCTGCACAGATGCACAGGGCACACATACAGAGCCTCAGTAGCTCAGTTCATGGTGGGTCATGGGGAACATGTCTTACACCGGGGATGAGGATCGGGTTAACTGGTGCAGTGGGGGTTGTGCATCAGCAGCTTCAGGGATGAGCTTGTATGTGCAGGGGAGCTGCACTGCACACTACTGGGACAGGGTTACCAGGTGCCTGGTGGTTCTTCTGTTCAGACACAAGGGTCAGGGATGACATGTGCTGGGTAGGGTTTTGCTGTTGCATCACCAGGGTCTGGTATGGCAGGTGGGAGGGGGGTGAACATACGGGTCTTGGGCGGTGGTCCTGATGGGGACAATAAGGGTGTGCAGTACTACTGGGGCATGGGCTGAGAGTCCTCACACCAATGGGGCCAGGCTGCATGGGTCTGGGTACCTGCATTGGTATTCATTCTTGTGCTAGGGATCCACTGTGGGACCATTGCTGGGAATACAATTGGATGCTTTACTGGGTCAGTGACTCTGCTTCTGGCCACCCTGCACTGACCTGCATCTCAAGGGGTGGGCGCATGGACAGGTGGTGGCTATTGCTGAATGCAGCTGATGCACACCTCTCTCTAGGTGCACAGCTACATGCCTCTGGCACATAATTCCCACTCATTCGTGCATACGCCCCAATACTTGTTCATATACAGTAATCCCACCCTTTATTAATTTAAAAAATCAATTTATCAACATGTTTATTCCTGAAACCTGATTGTTCCAGTGAAAATCCCAAGTATTTATATGTTCTACACATCCCAGAGCAGATTCCTATTATCCAGTACTGACAACTTCTCACTTGTTTTCAGTTTAACAGCAGGTCCAAATAACATAGATTTAGTCTTGATAGTAATCATTTTCAATTTATAGTTTGTGAAAACAGTCTGGAGTACATGGAGACTGCTCTGAAGTGTATTCTGGATCTCTTACACTGATGGTTGAGAAACATACAGACCCAGGACAGAGCCTTGGGCACACCTCTAACCACAAGCAGTGGGACAGACTCAGCACCATTTACAGCTGTGATCTGACATCTACTGCATGACTCAAGTAGGAAAAAAGAACCATGTTAGTGCCTTCCTACTTAAACCTACCTCATAAAGCCTTTGTAATAGTATTTGATGGTCACCATGTAGAAGGCCTTTGAAAGATCGACCAGGATAGCCCCAGTAAAGCGCTGGTTATCATTTGCCTTACTGATGTCATCCAGGACCCTTGACACAGAGGCCACTGATCCATGACGTTTACAGAATCCCGACTGAAGTGCTTCACAAGTTGCCTAGCTGGCAGTCTCTAATACCTTGCTGACAAATGGGAGTAAAGAAATGGGCTGATGAGTCCTGGTAGGACTAAACACGTGCCTATGTCCTCTGTTGGCACCCTTTGCAAACTGTGTGAGAGGCCTTTCGGCACCATGCATTTCTGCTTAAAGCTGAACCAGCATTATATTCTGTGGTGATTTGCATATGCAACTCATGATGCTTTGCATTGTGGGGACATGTGTGATTTTGTATTTCTATAGTAGAATAGGTGACCAGGTGACCAAGATACTGTTGTTCTAACTTGTAACCTAATGCAAGCAAACCTATTCAGCACTGATAAATGCTTGATTAGTCAGATGGAATATTTGCAGTTGATTTACCTGGGTTTAGCTACTTGTTAACTGCATTATAAAAAATCAGTGCCCCAACTTGTGTGCTTGTTTTGATTACTGTTTGGATGTACTGACATGTAGAGCTTTGTTGTGTTTCCTGCGTACCTTTTCGCCTATACGTAACTATTTCTGCTGGGCTATGTAAACCTTCTGACTGTTGCTACTATCCTCCTGGGGCAGACATGAAAATGAAATGCTGCAGTCCATGGGGTTATTCTTCTTGAGTCATTTCAAACAAATAAGAATAAATATATATATTTTTTTTTACTCTGACTTTGGGAACTGTCTGCATTTTAAAATTTGATTTTGTGTTTTACTTGGAGGAATCACATTTTATATACTTGGCCTTTGCTCTTCTCCCATTTTGTTTATTATATTCCTAACCCATCTCTTCCTGTAGAACCACTATGTATGCTGATGGCCTGGTACTCTACAGTACAAGTCACATTAAACTGCTCCCCAACTCACTGATTTAGCATTTTTCAGTGAGCTGCTTAATGTGTGCACTTCTCACTGCAATGAATTAGAAAGAGTTGCTTAATGGTTTGTCTGTTAGCTGCCAATCAGTTGCAGCTCACTGAAAACTCTTATTCACTGCAGTACATTGATGAGTGCACACATTAAGCAACTCATAACGATGCTGTACTGTACAACTGGAGGTAGGGCTCCAGTTCTCTAGCCGTGTGAAAAAAAGGAAATTCTGCCTGCTCTTCACGCTGCTTTAGCAGCTGTCACAGGGACCCAACCCCTGCCTGACTGCCCCAAATAAATTCCTGGTGATTAGTGGTACCCCCCCCGTCACCTGCCTGCCAGAGGTAAAGAAAGAAAATCACTCACCGAGTCCCATAATACTGTATAGTACAGTACACTACTGTAGTATCCCCCAATCACCGAATCCCAAATGTGCATTCCAGAAAGAATATGGTTTAAATCATAGCTACAACACTTATTTCTTTTGTCTTTTCTGTTTTCTGTCTGTTTGTGTGTGCCATATATGCAAACTGGAACCCGGTGAGGAGATGGTGGTGGTGGGGGGAGAGAGGGCACTTTGGAGTGCAACTGAGTGCCAGGATGGTAACTGAAAGATTTTATGATCAAGAGGGAAACTGCAAATTACACAAAAAGTCTGAGTACTGAAAAGTATTGAATGGATATATTGACGGAGACGCAAGCAGTATGAAGAGAACCAGTAATTAGAAGAGCTGAAATATTTTAATGGAGTATTTAAATGTGTTCTGGCATAGCAGCCTTGTGTTCACAGGCTGTCGGGGAAAATTGCAGTCGGCAAATCATGCTGTGGGCAGATGTCAGTGATGGCAGATAAATTGGCCATTTTAGAATCAGGCAGTCGGAGTCGGGCAGTGAATGGATCCCATCTTGAATGCTGTACGCTTTTCTTAAATTCCTGGTGGTCAGTGTCCCACAACCCCTCCCCATCCCAACAGATAATATCCACACCACTCTCCCTATCCCCAAAGGGAGCAGACCGCCAGCACAGCCCTCCTCCCCTCCATGGCTGGCAGCCCGCTGAGAAGTTCATGAATGAGCAATATGCTGCTGTGCACGTGCTCATTCATTAACTTCCCAGCAGGCTGCAGACCATGGAGGAGAAGACGCTGTGTCGGTGGTCTGCTGTCTATTTTGGGATGGGGATAGCAGGGTGGGATATTACAGTACCTTTCAGGATGGGGAGAGGTTGCGCCTGTGGAAGGGACCACTAGACCACCAGGAAATTAAGTAAAACGTAAAGCATTGAAGATCGGGATTCGGAGATTGGGGGGTGGTTACTACTGTACTGTACCTGTGCCACTAGACCACCAGGGAAATGAATATATTTTACTTACTTTAGGGTGATTGGGATGGGACCAACTGGGGATCGGGGTCGGCTGTGTACAGTACTGTACAGTACATGCATCTACTGTACAGGTACTGTACTTCCAGTCTGCCGTTCACTCAGAGGTAACTCTCTGTACTGTACTGTCAGGCAGCAAGTAAAATATATGTTAAACATACAGCACAGTACTGTATTGAATAAATATACTGTACAGTAATCAGTGTGTGAGTGAGACGTGAGACAGTGGCATAAGCAGTCAAGTTCAGAGGTAAGCGAAAGGCAAGATGTGCAGATATTATAGTGCTGGAATTATGTACAGCACAGTACTGCACTGTAAATGCATTTGGGAAAATACATTACATGACCATCGGAGTGGGAGCTGAAGTGACTTGCATAGTGGCTGGAACTGCTTTGCATGTGAGCTGATGACCAGCTCAAAAGAGTTTGTGTTTTAGCGTTTAGAATTGACACTGCATTAGCAGCACAAAAAAAACAACAGAGCAGTGAGCCTAAGAACAGTTTAATGTGACTTGTACTGTACACCACCTCTAAGTCCATTGATGACCTCAGTCAGCACCTTTCTTCCATGTTTCAGAATCTTCAGTCCTGGCTTCCTCTAATTACCAAATCTGTACTTGTCTAAGACTCAGGCCATGCTTTTGGGTCCGCTTGAAAGCTCTACGCTGAGAATTCTAGGCTTCAAGTCCTATGTTGTGATGGATCAGTTGTCTTAAATACTGCTGCCTTCAAATATCTTGGAATCACACTTGACCCCATTATCAACTTTTCTATCCACATTAATGAGGTGTGTCATTCAGTTAGCATGAAAATAGGTGCAGCATATAGTCTGCATCACTCTCTCTCACACCTGCTGCAAGGATCTCAGTTACTAGAGGCATCCGCTCCCAAGATTCTTCTACACCCTCCCTATACTCTCACAGGCCAATTCTGGAGTATTATACAACTGGGATACTACATATGGCAACATCTGCAGGTTTCCCTCATCAGCTCCTCATCTAACTCGTCACTGCTTGCTCTACTCTGCTTCGCAGTGACTGCCCTTCACTCCTGTACACTGGGATGCTTTATTAACTCTCTAACCAGACCACCACCTTGCCCTGACACCCTGGGTGCTATGCTAGCCCCCTGTCCTTGACTCCTGCCCCCCCAAGGTCCTCTACCTCTCCATTGCTGTCTGCCCCATCAGCTCCACTAAAATGGGGGGTGCAAGCTTTCTCCTACTTTGCCCTCAAGTTTTGGATTTCACTACCTTTCAACTTTAAGATCTCCTCCTCTTATCTTTCCTTCAAGCACACACTGTTCTCTCACCTATATGTAATTGGTAATTGTGAATGCTCTTAACCTACGGTTCTGGCTGCTTCCCTGCCATCCTGTCATGTCTGCTCAATGTTTTTCAATTGCAAGTTAATTTCTTGTGTTTTGCTCCTCAATTTTTGTTCAGACCTGTTTCCTGGCCACATTGCTACCTGTGCCAATGCACCAAATGTATTTTTTATTTACTTCTGTATATCTCTGCGTGGATAACTGATGCTATTCCTGTATCATTGTTTTGGACTTGACCACCGTTAACTATGTCCTGTTTGTGACTCTGTATTTTTTACTGTATCCTAATAGTGTCTTTGTATTTTATAAACTGTAATCTCCAAGGTCATGCTTGAAAACAGGCAGGGATTTTGTCTGGTGCACATACTGTATCAGGTTACCAAAAGCTAATAAGTAAATGAAAAAATAAATCAGGTAGAATATATTTGCATTGTACTGTCACTTGCTGTGGTGACTATCTGCATTTCAGAAATGTGATTTCCCTCAGGGAAGGGGGATAGTTGAAGCAATATTATATTTTGACTGGCTGTGGTGACTGCCTGCATTACAAAAAAAATGATTTTTGTTTCTTTGCCCAGGGTATAGGGTAGATGCAATTGTACTGCATTCTGCCTTATGTGGGTGTCTGCATTACAAAATGTGATTTATATTTTTATTTGGGGGTAGCTGCAGTTGCATTGTTTTCTCGCTGATAACTAGGTGCATTACAAAATGTAATTTATTGTTTTATTTGGGGTTGCTGCAGCTGCATTTTATTCTGATGGTCTCTGATGACTAGCTGCATTACAAAATGTAATTTATTGTTTTATTTGGGGTTGCTGCATTTTATTCTTATGGTCTCTGATGACTAGCTGCATTACAAAATGTGCCAATGGGCATGCGGCCCATACTGTCTGACACATTCCAGATATGGATCTATTCACATATCTGGAATGTGTAGTACAGTATGGGCTGCACGCCCATTGGCTAACGCTGTGGACCAATGAGCGTACAGCCCTACTGATGGTGTCAGTCGGGTGGCGGCGGGTGCTGCCACCCGCCACTGACCGGGGAGCGGGCGTGGGGATGAGTGGGCGAGGGGGAGGGGGGTCCACTGGACCACCAAGGATATAGGTGTAATATTCTGTCACACTTAAGCCTGCGATCGGGCAGACTTCGGTCCACTGGACCACCATGGATTTAGAAGATATCTTTTTAGCACACTTAAGCCTGCGATCGGGTAGGCAGCAGTCCACTGGACCACCAGGGATTCAGAAGTTATCTTTTTATCACACTTAAGCCCATGGGCAGGTAGCGGTCCACTGGACCATCAGGGATTTACACTTAAGCCCGGATTGGGGGGTGGTGGTCCACTGGACCACCAGGGATTTAGAGGTTATCTTTTTTCACACTTAGGCCCGTGATCAGGCGGGCAGAGGTCCACTGGACCACCAGGGATGTAGAGGTTATCTTTTTTTCACACTTAAGCCCACAATCAAGCGGGCAGCGGTTCACTGGACCACCAGGGATATAGGATGAATCTGTAATTCATACGTAAGCTCGCGATCGGGTGGGCAGCAGTCCACTGAACCACCTGGGATATTGGGATCTTTGTTGTCTTACAAATGCTGGCGATCGGGCTGTGGGGCACATTGCCGTGCTGCAGGGGGCATCGGTCCCTGACGGCTGCTGCCTGGCAAGGTGCCAGGTGCAAGTCATCGAGGATCGGCGCACCTACATGCAAATGGGGCCATAATGACATGCAAAATGGCCCCATTTGCACCTTGCACACATTATGGCCCCATTTCCATGTCGACTTTGAATATCACATGTTGTTGTGCTAGCACATCCCCATGCTCCACTCTGGCCACTGGCGCTGGCACAGTGACCACACCATGCGCACTGCGGTGGCCAGGGTGCGATATTCAGTGATGCTGAGCCATGGTGCAGGTCCGTTGACTATTGCCCAGTCCACGCCCCCGCGAGCCGTTGAGCTGCACTTCGCTTGTGCCATAGCCTGGCACAGTTTGACTATCTGGGCCTAACTGGTTCTTGATGACTAGCATTACACAATGTGATTTATGTTTATAATTGTGGTAGCTGTAGTGGCATTGTATTCTGGCTGTCACTGATGACTAGCTGCGCTACAAAATGCCATTTATGTTTTTTTTTGTTTGGGGTAGCTGCAGCTGCATTATATTCTGATGGTCTATAATGATCTGCTGCATTACACAATGTGATTTATGTTTTTGTTTGGGGGTAGCTGCAGCTGCATTGTATTCTGACTGTCTCTGATGACTAGTTGCATTATAAAATATGATTTATGTTTTTTTTATTTTTGGTAGCTGCAGCTGTATTGCATTCTGTCTCTCTGAAAATTAGCTGCATTACAAACTGTGTTTTATGTTGTTTTTATTTTTGGTAGCTGCAGCAGTATTGCATCCTGTCTGTCTCTAAAGATTAGCTGCATTACAAACTGTGATTTATGTTTTTTATTTGGGATAGCTGCAGCGGCATTATATTCTGACTGTAGCTGCATTATATTCTGACTGTCTCCAATGATCTGCTGCATTACAAATGTGATTTATATTTTTATTTGGGAGTAGCTGCAGCTGCATTGTATTCTGACTGTCTCTGATGACTAGCTGCATTACGAACTGTGATTTATGTTTTTATTTGCGGTAGCTGCAGCTGCATTGTATTCTGACTGTCTCTAAAGATTAGCTGCATTACAAACTGTGATTTATGTTTTTTATTTGGGATAGCTGCAGCGGCATTGTATTCTGACGGTCTCTAAAGATTAGCTGCATTACAAACTGTGATTTATGTTTTTTATTTGGGATAGCTGCAGCGGCATTGTATTCTGACTGCCTATGATGGCTAGCTGCATTACAAACTTTGATTTATGTTTTTTATTTGATGGTACAGTGGCTGCAGCTGCATTGTATTCTGACTGTCTCTAAAGATTAGCTGCATTACAAACTGTGATTTATGTTTTTATTTGCGGTAGCTGCAGCTGCATTGTATTCTGACTGTCTCTAAAGATTAGCTGCATTACAAACTGTGATTTATGTTTTTTATTTGGGATAGCTGCAGTGACATTGTATTCTGACTGCCACTGATGGCTAGCTGCATTACAAACTGTGATTTATGTTTTTTATTTGATGGTACAGTGCTGCAGCTGCATTGTATTCTGTCTGCCACTGATGGCTAGCTGCATTACAAACTGTGATTTATGTTTTTATTTGGTGGTACAGTGGCTGCAGCTGCATTGTATTCTGACTGCCACTGATGGCTAGCCGCATTACAAACTGTGATTTATGTTTTTATTTGGTGGTACAGTGGTGCAGCTGCATTGTATTCTGACTGTCTCTGATGACTTCTGCATTAAAGAATGTGGTTTTGTTTCTCCTGGGAGGGGGTATCTGCAAGTGTAATTTTCTCTGTCTGACTCGTGTTTGCTTGCATTTACAAAATGTGATTTTTTTCCCTTGGGGAGGCTGTAGTCACAGGTTTATATTTTACTCTGTGTTACTCTGACTCTGGTTTCTTTCTGCATTTTGAAAATATAAATTCATGTTTTTCTTAGCTGGAAATGTTCTCTGTTGTTCTGGGTAATTTGCTTTATCATCTTTCGTCTTGTTTCATTACTGTTTTTGGTTAGCATACCCCTAATACCATGTTGTTATTACCTATTGACATACTTCTTTGTGACCAGGATTAGACCCATGAGAAGCCAGAGTTGGTCAGACCCATTTTATGAATATCAATAAACAATACATTGAAATGTCACAGAAACAAATAAAGTGATCCAACGTATATTCAAATTGGAAAGTTGTTTGCATAATTAATTTCATGTCTCTTTTATTACCTAAGCATGTCAAGATGTTATGTCAAAATCTTAATAACTTTTGAATTTAAAAAAAATGGAAATTTGAAAATCACATTTGTGAGATTAAATCTCAGGAAAGTTGACATAGTGTTTGAAAATATTAAAGAAAACTGACACATTTGCTTCCTTATTGTAAGAAAATATTAATTAAATATCTATTTTAGTTGGCAGGAAGGTTGAGTGCAGTGAGAGTTGCAGCCTGCAAATCACTGCCTGAGAAATGCCAGCTGAGTCACACAACAGAGAAATCCCATCAGTATCTTCAGTGCAGGAGGAGTTTCCATGACCTACATCTCATCAATGTACACCACCATATTCATGAAGGAGAGGGGCAACTGAAATGTATCAAATATCAGAGGAGTTTAAGCAAGCTAAATGTAGTTAATTGTACTGACAAGAGTTTAACCATGCAGCATAAAACTGTAACCCACCAAATTCACAAGAAACCACATAAATGTTTTCAGTGTGACAAGAGTTTTGTCCGGAAGAGTCACCTGCACGACATCAGCAAATTCACTCTGAGAAAGACCATTTCATTGTGCTGAATGCAACAAGAATTTTGTCCAGAAGAGTAGCCTGACAATACATCAGCAAATTCACTCTGGGAGAGACCATATAAATGTTTTGAATGCAACAAGAATTTTGGCAAAAGTGTATCCTGATACGACATCAGCTAATTCACTCTGGAGAAAGACCATATACATGTGTTGAATGCAGCAAGAGTTTTGTCCAGAAGAGTCGATTGATAATACATCAACGAACTCACTCTGGAGAGAGACCATATAAATGTTTTGAATGCAACAAGAATTTTATTGAGAAAACTAACCTGATAAGACATCAGCGAACTCACTCTGGAGACAGCCCATATAAATGCATTGAATGCAACAAGAGTTTTGGCAAGAAGAGTCACCTGACACAACATCAGCTAATTCATTCTGGAGAAAGACCATATACATGTGTTGAATGCAACAAGAGTTTTATCCGGAAGTGTCAACTGATAGTACATCAACAAACTCACAAGAAAAGAGAACAAAGGTAGCATTGCTGATTGAAATAGCTACCCCTAGTGACTACAGTGAGACACAAAATCATGAAATACCAAGATATGCAGTCAGAAACCAAACTGATGTGGAATAAAGACACACAAATTGTTCCAGTAGTGCTTGGAGCAATGGGACTAATCAAAAGAACTTTCAGGCACTTTAAATATGCTCCCAATACCTATGACACCTTATGAACTTCAAAAGGAAGCCATTTTGGGGACATTGCTTGTGCTGAGAGAGCACTCTCAGCAAACATCAAAGATTAATACAGTACTAATTTCTTGAGTTTTGAATATGCCCTGGCTAAAGAATGAGGTCCATTCTTGCCACAGTATTAGAAATCCCTAAACATTTAGAGACACTAACCCCAAGAGAGACCATATAAATGTATTGAATGCAACAAGAGTTTTGGCAAGAAAAGTCACCTGGTAAAACATCAGCAGACTCACTCTGGTCAGAAGGGTAGTAGAGATGACGTTAATCCACTAGTAGATAAGGAACAGCCAGCACCAAAGGGACAAAGACCAACAGAAGAGAAAAAACAACTGTAAAGCCCATAATTATAATGTAAAATACAGTGAGCTGCTGGAACAACCACCGTCAATCAAGTTCTGACTTGTGGTTAAAAGAGATGAATTTAGGTGATGAGAAATTGATAATAGCAGCCCAAGACAGTGGACTACAACAAGATGATTCACAAAATCCATAGAAAAAAATGAGAGAAACACATAAGTGTGGGTTATGTAGTACAGAATTGGAAACAGTTCCACATCTTGTAGCTGGATGTGAAGTACTCATGGTAGAAGGCCTATTTTCAGGTGCGAACTGGGAGAATTACATGGTACAGGCAATAACAATACAAAGTCAATCAACAAGGAGCAGGCAGGTACAGGGAGTAAAACAATACAGAACAGTACTGAAAAACATAACAATGCAGCAAGACTGATTCACTGGATACTGTGCAGACACTGTAACATATAGGTAGTAGAGAAACACTGGAAACATGAACCACAAAGAATCACAGAGAATTAAGAAGTAATGATCACATGGGATCACCCAATACCAACTGCCAAGAAAGTGGAAGTGAGAAAACCAGATATTGTAATTGAAGAAAAAGGAACAAAGGTAGCATTGCTGAATGAAATAGCCACCCCTAGTGACTACAGTGTCCCGCGTACAGAGAGATACAAAAGCATGACATATCAAGATATGAAATCAAAAACCAAACTGATGTGGAATGAGGGTACATAAATTCTTCCAATAGTGTTTTGAGCAATGGGACTAATCAAAAAGAACTTTCAGGAACATTTAAATATGCTACCAATATTTGTGACACCTTATGAACTTCAAAAGGAAGCCATCTTGGGGACGCTGTGAGTGCTGAGAAGAGCACTCTTGGCAAACATTAAGGACCAATATAGTACTAAGTTCCTGAGTTTTGAATATGCTCTGGCTTAAGAATGGCCCATTCTCATCACTGTATTAGAAATTCCTAAACGTTTGGAGACACTAACCCTGAGTGAGACCATATAAATGTGTTGAACGCAACAAGAGTTTTGGTAAGAAAAGTCAGCTGAGAACACATCAGCAGATTCACTCTGGAGAGATACCACACAAATGTGATGACAACTGCTCAGTAAATGCAGTCACATGAAACAAAACAATTAATTCACTAAAGATATTTAGCAAAGTGAACACTAAGTGCTGTCTTTCAGAAAAACAACTGAAGTCTCAGTTCAACCCATACTGAGAGTGGAAGAGCAGGAAATGCCAAATATGGGAATAACCCTTAATCAAGAGGAAGAAAACATGAGAGAAGACCTGGTGGATGTAATTGAAATTAGCAAATATATAAAAACATATCAAAGGAAAAGCTTGTAAAACTACGTGACATACACACACAGATAGGGAACAAATAAAACCAATACTTTTATTTTTATTTTATTTTAGTCTGTGGTTACCAGGTAAGGCCAACTAGGCACAAGTGCCTGTTTTCAGGGTGACCTGGGAGCACTGGGGCAGTTAAGTGACTTGCTCAGAGTCGCACAGTATGCAAGTGGAGGTTGTGAGAATCAAACTCAGGTCTGGTCTGCTGGATGTACTGGATACATAAGGTTATTGGAACCATTCAGAGGGATCCATATGATATCATTAAGATAAACAGAATACACTGTTATGCAGTGAGACTAATAACAAATAGAGCAGTCCCACAAAAGCAAGGAATGAAGAACAAAAAGAGAAGAAAATGCAGCACACCACTATGGAAAAAAACAGGATAATTATGAAGCTAAGATGAGAAGTATCGCTGCTGGAGGAGTTTAGAAATTGTAATAGATCAGTGAAAGTCATCAGGAAAGTGTTTGAAGCAAAGAAAAACGATATTAAAGCAGATCAAGGCCTACATTTTACCATCTCGAATAACAAACTCAAGATCTCTGCTCAAGCCAAGAGGCCCAGGAGAGATGTAGAAAGGAACAAAGAAAAACACAAAACAGATGCTTCAGAGAAGACCCGAATACATTCTGTAGGGAGCCGAAAGAAAACAACCAAAGTAACACCACCACTGGAAAAGAAAGACATTGTGGAATTCTGGAGAAGCATCCATGATGACCCAACATAATAGGGATGCAAAGTGGATTCAGGAAGTAGAAGACACCATAAGAACTGACACTACCATGGATCTGGAGTGGTCTGATGTAACAGCTAATGAGATAGAAGTGAAAATAAAGAAGGCCCCGAACTGAAAAACCCCAGGTGCAGATGCAGTGCCTAACTTCTGGCTAAAAGTACTAACATATCTACACCATGATTTAGCTATCTGTAAAAACTATTTATGTGCACATCCCGAGTTGACACCAACTAGCTTACAACAGAGAATGCCATACTTATCAAATCTGAACCTGCCAGTCTCCCCAAAAACTGTCATCCAGTAACCTGTTTGCCAGCAACAAATAAACTATACACTGGAATCGATGCAGACAGAGTTTACAGTCATTTAGATTGCAATAAGCTCATGACAATAGAATAAAAAGGCAATAAAAGAAAATCATATGGTGCAATAAACCATCTCCTGTTGAACAAAGCCATAATGGAGAGCTGCAAAAAATGCCGAAACCTTAGTGTAGCATGGATTGACTATAAAAAAAGCATTTGGCAGCATCCCACACTCCTGGATCACTGAGTGTTTACAAATCTACAGGATACATCCCACACTGATAAACATCATCACAACCACTATGAGAAAGTGGCAAACCACCCTGCAATTAAACCACGAGAAAGGTCTAATCATCCCAAGTATAAGCATCCAATGAGGGATATTTCAAGGCAACTCCTTGTCACCACTTCTGTTTTGCCTTGCCTCAACCCATTAAGTAATGTAATCAATAACCTAGGCTATGGATACGATGTGAACTCCAGAAAGAAAAACAATCAACAGTTAACATCGCACCTCCTCTTTGTAGATGGCTTAAAAAAGAAGACTCCTGTATATTTATAATTTGTATACGTCTGATGTATTTTTATACATTACATCAATTACTGTAAGTATGTCAATAAGTAATTGGTCATTTCTTCTGTTGCAACATATATCAAGAGTCTGAGGCTCTGACACAAGGTTGTAAACTTTCAAGCAAGCCTCCATTTACGTGCACATGAGTCACTTGTAATACAACCCCTCCCATTCCTGGGCATGGGGCAGACTAGGTGGCCCTTATCTGCCGTCAAAGTCTATGTTTCCTTGTTGTCACTGCAGCACCAGTGCAGAAGAAAACATAAAGGTATCAGTGCCATCCATCCTGATTTTATTTTAAGTTTGCAATGGCTTAAGGCAGTTCTGTCCTGCAACTCACACAGAGAGTAGTACTTGTAGCCTTTTTTTTAATAAGTCCTTTTTACCTGTTGGCACCTTTAGTCTGCATTTCACGTCCCAGCTTCTATCTTCTGGCCACCATCCAGTCTGCCCCAGCCCCCAGTGAAGCCCCCACTGCATTTTTACCTGTGGGGTGGCAGGGAGTCCTTCTCACCCCAATTGAACCAGGATCCAGTATCAGCAGTGGTGCCCTCAGGCCAGGCATTCCACAGATGGCCATCGCTGCACAGCCCGAGCACCATATTTCCCATTTTCTGGCCATCATGAGTGGGGGGCATGCAATGATGCCAAAGGGGAGTGCACACGATCTGCACATGCTCCTCCCAGTGCCATTCCCCAGTGTCACCCCTTCAGTGCAGTGCCAACTTTACTGACCCCAGCCTCCGACAGAGGTCACAAGTGCGCCAACATCTGGCGGCCCCTCCCCTGAGAGGGAGAGCACTCCACAGATGCTCGATCCTCTCTGCCCTGTGACTCCGCAACCTGAGTCCATTTTGAACCCAGGTCACCGGCGTGGAGATAGATGTGTGCCAGTGCCTCAATCCTCAGCACCACTGGGCCAACTAGTACTTGTAGCCTTAATATCTGTATAGCAAACAATATATCTAAGATTATTTCACCACAGGAAACAAAATCTGTTGCTTTGTACTGCTCATTTCTCACTGTGAGACAGTTGTAACATGTTGTGGAGAGGAGTAGACTGAATCAATCAATCAGTCAAACAATCAATCGGTCAATCTGTATTTAATCAGGTGAACACCCTTGAGAAGATTAATTTACAAGATGGGCTGGGCAGGTTCCCAAAGAATCACACAAGACTTAATTCTTCCTTTGCACAAATGATACACATCCTCTCTCAGCAGCCTGAAAGTGGAGAGCTAGATCACTTACTTTATAACACATATTGTTTTACATTCCAAATGCTCCTTAAATCTGAGTTACTGAGTGGAAATACTAAGAGAAAGAATGCATATGACATGGGAGGAGCAAGCTAAGCAAATACAGAGCACTACAAACACTGAGACTTATTGGTTACTTTACCTACAACAGCTGATGTTTAGCATCTGATTTTTGAGGGACATCCTACTTCACATGCTGGCATTACAAGTCGGGAGGGGCTGCCACAGCTTGTCCTCAGTACCTCCAAAGTGAAGTGCTCTAGCTCTCACATCACAGGTAATGATTTATAATGCGAATGGGGGGTACTTTTAAATTCATGGACCTGAAAGGCCATCACAGTTTCCAAGGAGGTTTGGGAACTTGTTAAAGATTACAGAGTAATAGACTCTAGTAGAATTTGAACCTGAGTTTCCCAGTCCTTGTGCTTTAACCACTAGATCACCTTTCTTCTATATACTGCAGCTGATGCTTCCCTGGTAACATATTCTTTGTTATAGCTAACCTCTTTATTGCCTTATAGTAGCCATCCGATCACTGACTGCCTAGTTACAAAGGGAAAGGGGCATATTTGCAAGATTGTCTCTCACTGCTGGTGTTAATCAAAATGGAGAATGCTAACACAAATAGAAAACAATACAACAGCTGTATAACTTGGACTATGTGCGGTTGTCACATGTGTCTAGGGAATACTCTGTATCTGCCCTGCTGATATCTGTTACTTTTTGACTGTTCTTTGTTGATTGCCTTGCCTCAACTCTGTAATGTTACTGTATTGTTTTACTCTCTGTACCTGATTGTTCCTTGTTGATTGACTCTGTATTGTAATTGCCTGTACCTTGTAACTCTCCCAGGTTGCGCCTGAAAATAGGCACTTTACTATCTAGTGTGCTTACCTGGTTAATAAACAATAAATAATAATACCACTCAAACTCTTTGTTGTACCCAGAGTCACTTATTGGGTAAGACTGTTTTTGCTAACATAAACATTAGCACAACAAATACAGGCACTTCCTTATATTAATACCGTATATACATGTCAAATCAGTTCTGCATCACACTCGCACGGTTTGAGTCCCTATTAGAATTGCACTTAAAGGGTTCCCCAATTACTCAAGGGGGAACCAATCATTGTGAGTTCAGTTAACTGGTGGAACTACATTAAGTACAGCACCATTATCTGTTGTCTGATGACATCATCCTCCAGCAACATTGATGGAAAAATGGAGGACAAACACAATGATAACTCTGGGAGCTGTATATTTTTATTTACAAATTAGAGTTGGACAACAACAGGACTAGTTGGCAACTGGAGGAGGCACACAACAGTTATACATAAGGAGTTAGAAAAATATTGAAAGAAAGGAACAAAAGTACAAAGAATCAGAAATAGGATAATGAAGACAAAGACCAATAAAAGTAAGAACAACTGGTAAGCCCATAATTATAACAGAAACTAGATGGAGCTACTAGAACAACCACAGTTCAATCAAACCCTGACCCATAAGAGTTAAAAAGAGGTGAATTTAGGTCACAAGATGAGAGATTGATAATGGCAGCCCAAGATAGTGGACTATGCACAAGAAGGTTCACAAAATCCATAGGAAAAACAGGAGACGAGGAGGAGCTTTCTGTGTAAGGAAAGGGATTAAAGCAATGGAACTAAAGCGTAAATGGGGAAGAGAGGAGGCATTGTGGGTCCCCCTGGAGACTGGAAATGGCACCACAATCTGCACAGGGGTTGTATACAATCCCCATCTCAGGGGGAGGAAATGGACAAGGAAATGATAGAAGGCATCCGTAGAATGGCAGAGAAAGGGGAGATGTTGCTGATGGGGGACCTGAATATGCCAGATCTTAACTGCAGCCACACCCAAGAGCAGGGCCATTCTCAATGCCCTACAGAGGGGCATGCTTTGGACAGGTAGTTTTGGAACCCACTCGGGAGGGAGCAATCTTAGACCTGGTACTCTCAAATGGAGACAGAGAGAGGATCTCGGATCTAGAAGTGGGTAGCCAACTGGGAACAAGAGACCACTAAATAGTGTGGGTCATGATAAACTTAGCTGTAGAGTCATGCCATACAAAAGTGAAGGTACTGGACTTCAGAAGGGCTGATTTTGTCAAAATGGGGGAGTGTCTCAGTAAAGCACTAGCAAACAGGCAAGAAGGTGGGGTGCAGCAACAATGGGGAAACATCAAAACTGCCATCACAGAGGCGCCAAGCTTTTGTGTGAAGCAAATAAGCAAATCAAAATGAAAGAAAAAAACACTATGATTCTCAAAAGACATGGCAGGGAAGGTTAAGGAGAAAACTATAGCATTCAGGAAGTATAAGGAAACACAGAAGGAGTTGGACAGAGAACTGTACCAGTTAAAGCAGAAGGAAGTGGGGAAGGCAGTCGGAATAGCAAAGGCCAAAACCAAGGAAAAGATAGCCAATTCGGTTAAAAAGGGGGATACAAACTTTTATAGGTACATTAGGGAGCAAAGAAAGACAATGGCAGGGATATTGAAGTGAATAAAGAGGAGGATGATTGGGCAGAGTGGGACAGTGAAAAAGCAATGATACTGAATGCATACTTCTGCTCAGTATTCACAAAGGAAGAGAAGGGGGAGATACCTAATCTAGTCAATAGAAACACTTTGGATTGGGGGGATGATAGAAACATAGAATTTGACGGCAGATAAGGACCGCTTGGCCCACCCAGTCTGCCCATTTCCCTGCCTACTGGATAAGCTGCAGATCCTAGTTAACCAGCAGCCTACTTCTTTCTACCCCCACGCCCTAGAATTGCCTTATGACTGTCCCATGCATGCTTGAATTCCACCACTGTTTTGACTCCATGACCTCCTCTGGAAGGCCATTCCATGCATCCACAACCTCTCTGTGAAAAAATACTTCCTTAAATTACCTCTGAGCCACCCCTCTATCTTCAAATTGTGCCCCCTTTTTCTTGCACACCTCTTTTTTTGAAAGATGCTACCCTCTTGGACTTTGTTGATTCCCTTGAGGTACTTGAAAGTTTCTATCATGTCCCCCCTCTCCCTCCTTTCCTCAAGGCTATACATATTAAGCTCCTTAAGTTTATCTTCATATGTCTTCTGCACCATTTTAGTTGTCCTCCTCTGGACAGCTTCCATCCTGTCTATGTCTTTGCGAAGACTGGGTCTCCAGAACTGCACACAGTACTCCAGATGGAGTCTGACCAGCTGTCTGTACAGAGGGATAATAACTTCCTGTTTTCTACTGGTGATGCCTCTCCCTATGCATTCCAGTATCCCCCCAGCCCTCCTTGCTGCCCTCTCACATTGCTTGCCCACCTTTAGGTCATCTGATATGACTACCCCCAGGTCCCTTTCCATTTTTGTTGTTGTTAGTATCTCACCCCCCATTGTGTACTCTTCCTCTGGGTTTTTGTTTCCCAGGTGCATTACCTTGCACTTCTTAGCATTGAATCTAAGCTGCCATACATTTGACCATTCCTTTAACCTTGCCAAGTCCCTTTTCATCCTTTCCACCCCACCTTGTGCATCAGCTCTGTTGCAGATCTTTGTGTCATCTGCAAAGAGACATACTTTTCCTTCCAGTCCCTCTGCAATGTCGCTTATAAAGACATTGAAGAGGACCGGTCCTAATACTGAACCCTGCGGTACCCCACTAGTAACCCCCCTTTCTTCAGAGTGGACTCTGTTTACTGTTACTCTCTGTGTCCTATTCTCCAGCCAATTTTTTACCCAGGCTGTCATCTTGGGACCCACTCCAGGCCAGCTAACTTGTATATTAATCTTTTATGTGGGACTGTGTCAAATGCCTTGCTAAAGTCTAGGTAGGCTATGTCCACAGCCCTCCCTGATCTACTACTTTGGTCACCCAGTCAAAGAAATCTATCAGATTTGTCTGGCATGACCTTCCCGCTGTGAATCCATGCTGCCTTGGGTCCTGTGCCCCTCTGGCCTCCAGAAATTCGATAGTTCTTTCCTTCAGAAGTGATTCCATAATTTTCCCCACCACTGAGGTTAAACTAACAGGTCTGTAGTTTCCTGCTCAGTGCATGATATCAGTCCTTTCACAGAAGAAAGGGTTCTGAAAGCACTCCTAAAACTGAAGGCAGATAAAGCAATGGGGCCTGATGGGATTCACCCCAGAATTCTAAAAGAACTAAGGGGAGAACTAGTAACACCACTGACTACCATTTTTTTTTTTGCATTATATTTTTGTACCTCCTCCTATGTGCCTGCTGTCATCCTCTCCTTTGGGCAGCCAGGTACTGCCGTTGCCTCCTTCACCATCCAGCTGCTCTGATGCCCTCATTGTCCCGGTCATATTCCTTTCGCCGGGAGGGGTACTGTCCCATATCCCGCTGGGCCACTAGGAGAAGAGACTGGAAAGCATGGAGCACTCCCTTGCAGCTTCACTGGGGTGCAGAAATACAGCCTGGAGGCATCATGGTTTGGAGGTGCAGAGCCACCATCATCCGGATAGCATGCATGCATTTTCATGCTTTTTCTTGTCTCCCCTTATGGGCCCCTCTTGTAGTGCACCTCCCTGGTCTCCACCGGGATACTACAGAGCGGGGCTTCCCACCCAGCCCACCCCAGGAGAGGAGAGCAGTCCTCCAAATGCTCAATCCTTCCTTCTGCTGCCAGCCCCCAGCACCCTGAATCCATTCCCGAACCTGGATCTCAGGCATGGTGTGAGGTAAAGCGCCAGCACCTCAGCCTTGTGTTCCACCATTTTTAATAAATCATGGGAGGATGGTATGGTACCTGAAGACTGGAGGAGGGCAGATGTGATTCCCCTTCACTGAAGTGGGAGCAAGACGGAGGCAGGGAACTACAGACCTGTTAGTTTGACCTCAGTGGTAGGAAAAATGATGGAATCACTTCTGAAAGAAAGAATTGTTGAGTACCTAGAGGCCAGTGGGGTACAGGACCCAAGGCAGCATGGATTCACAGCAGGAAGGTCATGTCAGACAAATCTGATCGATTTCTTTGACTGGGTGACCAAAGTAGTAAACCAGGGAGGAGCTGTAGGCATGGCCTACCTAGTTTTTAGCAAGGCATTTGACACAGTCCCACACAAAAGATTAATAAACTAATTAGCCAGCCTGGGAGTGGGTCCCAGGGTGGTAGCCTGGGTACAGCACTGGCTGGACAACAGGACACAGAGGGTAATAGTAAACAGAGTTCACAGTGAAGAAAAGGCAGTTACTAGTGGGGTACCAAAGGGTTCAGTACTGAGGCCAGTCCATTTTAATGTCTTTATAAGTGACATTGCAGAGGGACTGGAAGGACACAAAGATCTGCAATGGGGTTGATACCCAAGGTGGGGTGAAAAGGACAAGAATGGGCTTGGCAAGGTTGGAGGAATGGTCAGATGTATGGCAGCCTAGATTCAATGCAAAGAAGTGCAGAGTAATGCGACTAGAAACCAAAAACCCAGGGGAAGAGTACGCAGTGGGAGGTGAGATACTGACAACAACAAAAATGGAAAGGGACCTGGGGGTAGTTATATCAGATGACCTAAAGATGGGCAAGCAGAGTGAAAAGGCAGTAAGGAGGGCTGGGGGGATACTGGGATGCATAGGGAGAGGCATCTCCAGTAAAAAAACAGGAAGTTGTAGTCTCTCTGTACAGACAGTTGGTAAGACCACATCTGGAGTACTGCGTGCACTTCTAGAGACCCCATCTCTGCAAAGACATAGACAGGGTGGAGGCTATCCAGAGGAGGGCAACCAAAATGGTGCAGGGTCTGCATCAGGAGACATGAAGAAAGGCTAAAGAAGCTTAATATATATAACCTCAAGGAAAGGGGGGGCATGATAGAAATGTTCAACTACCTCAAGGGAATCAATAAAGTCCAAGAGGGTAGCATCTTTGAGAAAAAGAGATGTACAAGAACAAGGGGGCATAATTTGAAGATGGGGGATGGCTCAGAGGTAACGTGAGGAAGTATTTCTTCATGAAGAGGGTTGTAGAATACATGTAGAGTGTTGCATGTAGCAGTTTTTCTGAGAGGGTCATGGAGTCAAAAACAGTGGGGGAATTCAAGAATACATGGGACACACCTAAGGCAATTCTATTGGGGGGTAGGAGGAAGTAGGCTACTAGTTAACTAGGATCTCCAGCTTATCCATTAGGTAGGGAAATGGGCAGGCTAGGTGAGCCAAGCAGTCTTTATCTGCCACATTCTCTTTTTCTATGTTTCCAACAGTGTCTCCATTCCTGACTGCTCTGTAATATCCCCTGAAATGGTCAGCAAGGCATCTGCCAGTCTCTCCGATGTAAATAGCTGTACATTTCCTGCAAATAATACAATATACCACATTAGTGGAGGTGAGTGAGAACTCTGAGGTGATATGAAAAACACCTGTAGGTCCCTGAATTTCAGTCACACTGTAAACAAATTTGTAGGTGTAGCAGCGAGTCCTGTTGCAAGGTTTGGTACCTGGTAGGGAGGAACTGTTAGAAGCAGGTAGGCTGCTTTTAACCAGGAGATTCCACAGGTTGGGTGGCCGGCAGTATGAGGCAATAGGTGGTTCTGTAAAGAAGCACCAATGTTGGGGTCAGTTTGCAAAATAGGAACGTTACTGGTGATGATCCTGTGACGAGAAGGTGTACTCTGATGGAAAGGAAGCACTAGTAGAATTCTCCTTTGTTCTTACGTGACAGTATCCTTTCTGCTTGGGTCTAGGTTACGGGGCATGTTACTGACCCAGGAGAGTGCTCTGTCCACTGTGCTTTAAGGGTATCCCCCTGTTGATAAAAAAAAAAAAACTATGTATTATTTGGGTCTGCTCAGCAAAATCATTCTCTTCACTGTATAACCTGTGAAGTCTACGAAACTGTGAATAAGGCCGGCCATTCTTGACATATTCAGGATGGAAGGAGCTGTGAAGAAGGAAACTGTGAGAGTCAGTGGGTCTGTAATAAACCGATGTCTTTAAACCAGTATTCTGTACTGACAGCTGGATATCCAGAAAAGGCAGTGTAGAGGAGGATACTTCAACAGTGTATCGAAGGAAAGGATGTGCTGTGGTAAACTTGTCAAGGAAGACTTGGAGGGTCTCCCTGGAGCTGGAGGTGGCCCCTACATAGTCATCTATGTAGCATTTGGGTACAGTCCCTGTGAATGAGAGAAAAAACTGTTTCTCCTTCCAACCCACAAACGGATTAGCAAAGCTGGGACTCATTTTGGTACCCATGGCAACTCCACTGACCAGCTGAAAAAAACTTATTAAAATAAAAAGCATTGAGTTTAAAAACAAGTTCTGTCAGATGAGTTAATGTATGTGTGGGTGGCTGCTGGACTTCCTACGTATTCAGGAAATGCTGCAACGCTCCCTATAGTCTGCTTGTACTGTATCTGTACACATTTAATTTCTTTTTCATTTTCACCATAAATCTCTGTCTCCTTCCCCCCACGTGTCACCTTTCAGCCTTCTTACAAGGCCCTGTTTATTAGTTCCCACCTGAGGACTTCTCCAACTCTTTCACTCCTATTATGCTTTATCTTTCTCATCATAACCTTTTTGTTTCACAGATTCTCTCTTAATCTTGCCATTTATTACTTCTTCTCCCCAAGCCTCCCCCTTTTTTCTTATCCCAAATCTCTCTCTCTCTCTCTATATATATATATATATATATATATATATATATATATACACTGTGTGTGTGTGTGTGTGTGTCTATATATATATATATATATATATATATATATATTAGAGGCAAAATACTCATTTAATGCGATAGTTAGGGTTAGCTTTAACTGCATAAAAGCGAGAAATGTGGTGTTGGGTTGAAAGCCCCACTTTGACCTCCCGTCCACACTAACTCAGCACATCGGAGTGCACGTTAGGGTTGTCAGCCATAACTCTCACCCCATCAGATGTGTGAAGAAGCAGAGGTATAAGAGAATGGGGTGAGAGTTAGGACCGACAACCCCAACATGCACCCAGATGCCGGTTGAGGGTGTGGACGGGGGGCTTTCAATCTAACACCAAATTTCATCACTTTTGTCACTGTGGAACAACCCTAACCAATGCATTAAACAAAGTTTTTTGCCTCTAATTTCCGTTCTTTTTGAGAATGATAATGAGAAATAATGAATGTAATGCGGCGGCAGGAGGGCCTCACGATCCCCGCCACGTGATGTCTTGTCACATAGTAACACAGTGCCCGCAATTGCAATGGATGGTAACGCAAAGCGTAAACAAAGATAAACCGATTGTAGACACAAATGGTTCAAATAACGCAAGTTAAAATGAAAATGCAAAGGGTAACACACATGGTGCTGTAGACAAGAACGGTAAGTGAAATAGGGTACGAACCGCAAATGGAAGCGGGTATGGTGACAGTAATGTAAGCACAGGCTGGTTTTCCTCAAAAGCTGCATAGAGAAAGACAGTGAGTACAAAGAATATATGCATAATAATGGGTCTTGGAGCAGAAAATGAGAGTTAGAATACTAAATTGCTTATATCTCAGGAACCGTAGAACGTAGAAAAAAAATGTAAAAGTCATATGTTGTATGACTTTCCTGGCTAGTTTTGTGCTTATAGGGGGCTAAGCATTTTTTCAACGAAAAGTCCTTATCTCGCACCGTGTCCGAGATACAGGCCCTGAAAGGCACAGTGAACGCTGTAATGATATCCTATGGGGAAAAAAGAGAAGTTTGGAGTGTGATAACTTTGGCTCCCTGTAATATTTTTTCACCAAACCACTGAAAAGCACATCTGTGGGATATTGGCTTTCTTCCATCCAAATTTCAGCCCAAAAGACCAAACTGTTATTTTGCAGTAGGGCGCCAAAAGATTCCTATAATGTGGCGGACGCCGTAATGTTATCCTATGGGAAAAAGCATCAGCTTTGGAGAGTCGTAACTTTGCCATCCTGTAATATTTTTTCAACAAAGCACTGAAAAGCACATCTGTGAGATGTTGGCTGTATTCCTCCAAATTTCAGCCCAAAAGACCAAACCGTTCTTTTGCAGCAGGGTGGCAAAGAATTGCTGTCATTTTGCCATAGCCTGGAAAAGTAGTGTTGCAATTTGCGAAAGCTTTCACAAAAATTCGTCACTTTCATGAGTGTGACACTACTTTGTGAGAGTACTTTTTCCAAAAACTTGAAAAATTTATTTCTAGGGTGTTTAACCTCAAAGTAAAGACATGCCTAGCACCCTCAGGGTCCGACTAGGTAAACACAAAAAGAATTGTGTTGCTAGAGGGTCCCAAATTTAAATGCCGAGCATTTTTCTGATCACCAACTGAAAACAAAACTGTGGATTTGTGAAAGTAAAAGGGCCATTTGTGAAAGTAAAAACTGCATTTGTGAAAGTGTTGAACTTTTTGTTCACTTTTCCCATTGACTTATAATGTAAAACTGTTTTTTGAATAACTTTTGAACCATTTAACATTTTTTCACGAAATCTTCAAAAGGCACATTGGGGACCCTGGCTGCATGTTCCCTGAAGATTTTGGACTGGTCGTGCAAACCGTGTGACCTGTAGAGACGACTCAAAGAATTCATGAAAAGCATAAATGCCAAGACAGATCATGCTTAATAACTTCACAACAAGATATCAGAACAGTACGAAGTTGACAGATTTTAAGATGAATGATTCTTGATTGTGTATTCCAAATTTCAGGTAATCTGTTGAATGGTTGCAAAGTTATATAGTGCAACATTTTAGGTTTAACATGTAAATGGCTCCTCAACCCTAACTATGGTAGCACGTAATATATATATGTATGTATATATCCCTTTATTTTACCTCCCCTCTACACAAACTTTGTTTTTTCTCTTTTAGATATTTCCTGAAGAAGACCTAAGGTCGAAACATAGATTTGTAACTCTGTTTTCAGCGTGCATTTACTATAACCATTGTGTTTTACTTTCAGACAACATTGTGACGCAGCACCTTGTTTTTGTTTTTACATTTTGATACAAGTAGCTGCATATGTCCCCACTAAGGCTCAGTACGCAGCAACACTCTGCCTCTAGCACTTATCTTTGCCTCTGTCATGACAGGATAGTCAAACCGTATCACTTCTCTTACCTCCCTACCCCCCCCCGGCTCTGCCCCTTGCCCTTGGACCTCTCCCTACTCTCCTTTCTCCCTGTCTTATGTGCTCTGCTCACCTAGCTCTCCCATTCCCATTGTATCCTTCCCTATCCTTGTCTGCTTATCTTCTTGACACAGGTGTACATTATACAATGCCTCAGCATATCTAGTGATTTTGTTGGTTTTGAAACCTCCATGAATATTTTTCTCAGTATTTGTATATTTGTGCACAGTATTGTACCTTGTTGTCTGATGTATCTGGCGTGGAATCTTTCAATGAGCATCCACTCACAGGGATTATCCAAGAACTCAATAAATAAATAAATAAATAATTGATTTCTTTGACTGGGTGACCAAAGCAGTAGACCAGAGAGGGGCTGTGGATATGGCCTACTTAGACTTTAGCAATGCATTTGACACAGTCCCATACAAAAGATTAATAAACAAGTTAGCGAGCCTGGGAGTGGGTCTCAAGGTGGTAGCCTGAGGGTAATAGTAAATGGAACTCACTCTGAAGAAAAGGGGGTTACTAGTGGGGTACCGCAGGGTTCAGTACTGGGACCAGTCCTCTTTAATATCTTTATAGGAGACATTGCAGAGTGCCTGGAAGGAAAAGTATGCTTCTTTGCAGATGACACAAAGATCTGCAACAGAATTAGTACACAAGGGGGGCTGGAAAGGATGAGAAGGGACTTGGCAAGGTTGGAGGAATGGTCAAAAGTATGGCAACTTAGATTCAATGCAGAGAAGTGCAAAATAATGCAGCTGGGAAACAAAAACCCAGGTGAAGAGTACATGATGGTGGGAGGTACTAACAACAACAAAATGGAAAGAGACCTGGAGGTAGTCATATCAGATGACATTAAAGTAGGCAAGCAATGTGAGAAGGCAGTAAGGAGAGCTGGGGGATACTGTGATGCATAGAGAGAGGTATCACCAGTAGGAAACAAGAGATTGTTATCCCTCTATGCAGACAGTTGGTGAGGCTCCATCTGGAGTACTGTATGCAGTTTTGGAGACCCCATATTCGCAAGGACATAGCCAGGAAGGAAGAGGTACAGAGGAGGGCAACTAAAATGGTGCAGGGTCTGCAACAGAAGCCATAGGAAGAGAGACTAAGAGAGCTTAATATGTATACCCTTAAGAAAAGGTGGAAGAGAGGGGACATGATAGAAGCTTTCAAGTACCTCATGGGAATTAAAGTCCAAGAAGGTAGTATCTTTCAGAAAAAGAGATGTGCAAGAAGAAGGGGGCACAATTTAAAGATAGAGGGGGGACGGCTCAGGGGCAACATGAGCTTTCCCATGTAAAGGAGAACTGTGATCTATGATATAAGTACATCTTAATTCGAGAAACAGCTCTTGCAGCAGGTTACACCATTAGCACTGAAGCCGGTAGGTGCCAGGACCCCACGGAAATTTTCCAGCTAGCAGTATTCAGCAGGAGACCACCTCCAACATCATTTTTGCCATGCCAGAGGTTGTGGAGCTCCCCAAATTCCAGCATAGTGTGGGATCCAGCTCTGAGGAGGTCTATGTCATTAGTGTCGAGCCCAGACCATCATCCTGTTACTGACCTGAGTTTTTCACTTTTCTTCAGGACACAAGCATGCATAGTCTGGTACCAGCCAATGTCTCCTCTTTCCCCTGAGCTGCTTCAGGTTCACTGCCACCTGTGGTCACCTACTGATGGTGGTATAAAAGTGGAGGTAGCTGCCCTTAAAGCAGCCTCTGGGATGTTTGATTTTCCTACCACTAGCTGGCCCCTGACCACCCAGATGTGTTTTTTAAACTTGGTCATTGGCACTGTGCACAGTAACACCCAGAAGTGGTAGTATATCAGTGGAGATTCTGTAGCTGCCCTGAAAGCATCCTTTGTGATACTTGATTTTCCCACCCCTGGCTAACCCCTTAAAGGACACCTAAATGGAACTTGTTGGGCTCAGTTATTTTACAAGTCCTCCCATGCAAATGTAGCCTAAGGGCAACAGTAATAGATGATATAAGTACTTACATTAGTTTTTTTCTTTTTTTGGTTTGTTTCTGCACCTTTGCACTGGCCATGCTGTCTTCTAGTCTATCCTCCCCAGCCCCATCACCAAGCTTCTTGAAGACTTACCTGTTCTTTGTCCCCCTGGTTTGCTCTCATGATTGGGGTGGTGGAACTCCCCCAACTCCCACCGCAATGTGGGATCCAGCTGTAAGGAGGCTTATGTCAGCAAGGTTGAGCCTGTAGAACTGGATCATCATCCTGCTACTGACCGGGATTTTCTGCTTTTCTTCAGGAACCATGCATGCATAGCCAGGCACCAGCTGATGTCCCCTGCCCTCTAGGTTCACTGCAATCTGTGATCACCTAGTGGTGGTAGTATCAATGGAGGTAGCTGTCCTGAGAGCATCCTTTGGGATGGTTGATTTTCCTACCCCTGGCTGGCCCTGAACCACCCAGGTGTGTTCTCTGAGCTGAGTCACTGGTGTTGCAAGCAGTAGCACTTCTGATGTGCTGATAGGCCAGCATACATTATTTACCTTAGTTTCTGAAGTGTAGTATTATCACACTCCACATAAAACACTGTGAGGAGTATAAATGCTGCCCCACTTCAGACAACACTGGGACTGGCTAACATCATTGCCCGGGGCTCAGCTGCATCACTGCCCTGGATGTGGATGGAAATGGCACAGGGAACTTCCGTGTCTAAGGATATATGGTGAAACTGCTCACTGGGAGCCTCCTGCACTTAGCAGTACAGTAAATGACCTGCATCACTGCCCCGGATGCGGGGAGGCATGACCCGGGGAAATTCTGTATTTAGAGATATAGGGTGGAATTGCTCACTTGGAGCCTTTTGCACTCAACTGTATGGTTTTCTTGGCTTTCTGCTGGAGTTGGTGGATGTGGTCAACTTTTTTTATAGGGGAACAAAATACACTGGACCATTGCACTTCAAGCACTTGACTTTACTGAAAGGCTTCATGACAGAGTTCATTTGCACAATAAAAAATGGTTCCAAAGACCACCATTCTTCAGCTCATCATCCACTCATACACAATTCACTAAGGTAATTCAGTTTCTAGGGATATGGATATGTTGTTCATCCACACTGTCTGGCAGGCTCCTTGCTGCTTTAAATCTTGCCGGAAGGTCTTCAAGCTGGCTCTTCCCACACAGCCGGGTGGTAAAACTCGGTTCCACCCCATGACACCAGATTTTCTTACTGCTTGGAAGCTCAGGTTCCCTCCTTAACGCTCTGTGATAGACTGGATCCTAATTCTTGGTTCGCCCGAAAATAGTTCTAAAATTCTTAAGACTTTGGTCAAATTACTCCCTCTGGCTGTGATGAACAAATCGACTCCTGGATTTTGGCGGTGCCCTTGTGGGAAGAAGATGTCCAGTATGGACCCACACTCCTCGTAGCTACTGCTTCAGCCCTGATCACGACCCGCAGGCCTGTGAGTTATGTAGATCTTTCTGCCAACGTCCTTGAAGACCGCGCTGCCTGGTTACAGCTTGGGCACCCTGAGAAGTGCTACCCACCGTGAAGTCCAAGCAGCGCCTGCGGCGTGTGTCTGCGGCGGCTGGCTCGGCTGAGCAACTTGGAGCAGATGATTGCCCCTTGAGGTGGAGGCGCCCAGGCCACATCCTCATCTTCCTCAGTCACGCATTTATCCCGCACTTTCTGGGATCCTCCTACACAGCTTCTTTTAAGGAGCTTTGCCAATCCTTTCCATGAAGGGAGAGGGCCATCGGGACACTCTTCTCGGTCAAGAAGGACTTGAAGGGTAAGTCCCACCGTCGACATTCTTGGAGCACGAGAGGTTCTCTTTCCTGGACAGTCAACATTCTACTTCGGTCGAGGTTGCGGCTAAGGTTGCTGGCTTCATGGTGTCCCCATCAGGTCAGCCGGCCGCGACACCCATCGACACGGTCGAGATTTTTCTGGACCCATCAGACGGGCTGTCGACTGGTGAAGCCAACAACCCTTTTTCACCGGTTCCCCTGGTGGAAACCGAGGACTTGCCTGTGCCTCCTGTGCCAGAGTCCCCAGTCAAGGCTCCTGAGCTGAGGGAAGAGCGAGTGTCCCCCACTCCCTCCCAGACCCGGCCTTGGAAACACCGAGTGTCTCAGTCTTGGACTTTGTCTCGGTTCAGCCGATCCCACCAACATTGGCGGTCTCGGTATCGGCACTGAGGAAAGTGGCGGCGGCACTCATCCTCGTCTTCCTCCTCAGAAGAGGAGAGGCTTTGGTGCAAATTGCGTCGATGCTATGAGGACTTAATGTGGCAGCAGCTCCTTTTGTCTGAGAACAAGCCAACGCCGTCACCTTCCCCAGCCATTAAGTGGCTGTCATCTGAAAGGCCAAAACAACCCCTCATGGTGGTCGAGGTGCCCAAGCCTGGGCCGTTGTTCAGCCAAAACTAGCTGCCCCACCGATTGTGGTGGAATCTCCGCCTCCACAACCAAAATCAGGGGCGCCAACCAAGGACTCTCGGTCGGGTCAGGGTCTGTCCCATCGGTTGTCAGTCACCCTCACTCCCGACCATCCTCAGGAGGTAGAGGGTGGCTCAGGCCCCAGGCAGCTCTACGCAGACTCCTCGGAGTCTGACGACGACTCCTCTCTGTTTTCCAGGTCCCTTGACCTGGAGTCCTCCAGGGGGCAGTCGATGGACAAGAGCCCATCATCATTCATGGGTCTGCTTCAGCTCATCTCGGAGTCCACTGGGATGCAGCTCGAGCCCATATCCAAGCGGGCCAAGTATTCCTTCACGGAGATACTGGACTGAGGGGATTTGCCCACGGAGGTCTTTCCGGTGGCTGAAGCCATTGTTGGCCCAGCCTTGGAGCTTTGGCAATGGCCAGCTTCCTGTCCTGCGCCTTTGGCCAGGATGGCCAGGAAGTATGTGGTCCCTACCGGCTCTTTGTCTGTTTTTTTGGAGCACCCCTCTGCGGAGGAGTTGGTCACTGATAGCATTTTCTGGTGTTCTGGAAACGCTAGGGATGCGGATAAGCCCCCAGACAAGGAGTCCAAAAAGCTGGACTATGCTAGGTGCAAGGTGTATGCTGTGTCCTCCCTAGGCCTCCACTAGGCCAGCTCGGCCATGCTGATGGCACACTTCTCCCATGCCCTCATGGGCTCCCTGGATGAGGTGATCCCTTATCTCCCGGCTGACCTGTAGACAATGGTCAAGCAGGTGTGGGATCAGGGAAGGCGATGGTTAAACAGTAGCTCCAAATGGCTCTAGACATTAGGAGACTCCTGTGCCCAATCAGTGAGTGGCCATGCACTGCAGAGCATGGTTGAGGATATCCACCTTCACGGTGGATACCCAGCATAAATTGGCAGACACCCCTTCTTGAGGACTGACCTGTTCGGCCCTGGAGTGGAAGGCCACCTCCAGTGGATCAAAAGTTCAATGCTACCCTGACTCGGTCACCTCCACTCAGAAGAACAAGGCCGTCATCAGCAACATAAGTCCTTTGCCCTTCTGCACCTGCGTGCACGTCCGGCCCAGCAACACCAGCATCAGGGCCAGCAGGCTCATGCTTGGCACCCGAAAGCTAAGCCTGTGGCTTCCTCTAATAGGAAGCAGGAGGAAAAGGCCCAGGAGGTCCCTCGGCCGGCCCCTCCTCCAAGCCTGCCCAGTGATGGGTTGAGGGTGTCGCCCAAGCCTCATCACCCTCCTTGGTTCCTCCATGGGGACTGCTCCACCACTTCCTTTCCACCTGGTCCGCTATCACCATGGACCGCTGGGTGTTGGAGGTGGTAGAAAGACTGCCTCTGGAGTTCGAGCAGGCCCCCACCCTTCCGAGCCGTCGCCCCTTGAGGCTACAGAGATCCGCCTCTCTGTCAGCTCGCCAAGCTAACATTGCCCTGCTCCTCAAAAGAGGTGATCCAGAAGGTGGCAGATCCTCCATCAGACCCAGGGTTTGTGTCCAGGTACTTCTGGGTCCCGAAACGGATGGGGGGCTGGCGCCCCGTTCTAGACCTGCACAGATTCCTAAGGTCTCTAACCTTCAGGATGGTCACTCTGGCTCAGATCATTCCATCCTTGGAACAAGGCATGTGGTTCTGTTCTCTGGACCTCCAGGATGCATTCTTTCACATCCCAATCTGTCCGTCCCACCAGAGTCCTCCACTTTAGGGCAGAGGGATCCCTCTATGAGTTCTGGGCCATGCCCTTCGGCCTTTCCTTAGCTCCCAGGGTCTTCACCAAATGCATGGCAGTGGTGACAGCATTCCTGCAGCACCGAAGGGTCCGGGTGTACCCCTACCTGGACGACTGGCTGATTGCAGTCTCCTCCAGAATGCAGGTGGAGCGGTCCAGGGATCTAGCCCTCCAGGTTTGCTCTTAGGTTGGCCTCCTTATCAATGAGGCCAAGTCAGAACTCATGCCAAAGCAGGTGATACAATTCATTGGGGCAGAGCTTGACTCTCTATGAGCCAGAGCGCAGCTCCCAGTGGACAGGGCCAAGATTCTTTCCTCCTTTGCCCAATCATTTCAGGTTGGGCAATTGCACCCTGCCTGGGACTTTCTGCACCTCCTGGGCCTCATGGTGGCCTGCACCACCTACAATGGGGCTGGCCAGCCAATGGTCACAGCACTCTGATCCCTTGGATCAACTAGTGACAGTGACCTAGGAGATATGGAACACCCTCCAGTGGTGGACCATTCCAGCACACCTGCAGGAGGGCATCCCATTCGTCCACCTCAAGCCGACGGTCCTCTATCAACCGATGCCTCTCTGATGGGTTGGGGTGCCCATCTGGGGGAGCACAGAGCGCATGGCCTCTGGTCCCCTTGGGAGTCCCGAGCCACATAAACCTGCTGGAGCTTCATGCAGTTCATCTAGCCCTCACCAGCTTCACTCCATTTATATGGGGTCAAGTGGCCCGGGTCCAGACAGATAAAACCATGACCATGTACTACCTAAACCACCAGGGTGGGATGCGCTCCATGCCTCTCTGCAGGGAAGCTCTCTGCATTTGGTCCCTCGTGCACAGCCTGGAGATGGATCTCCTTGCCATCCATGTGGCAGGAGCCTCCAATATTCTGGCCAGCGCCCTAAGCTGGATAGGGGCTGCATCCCACAAGTGGTCTTTCCTGCTGGAGGTAGTACAAGATCTGTTCTCCCACTGGGGCATGCCTCAGGTGGACCTGTTTGCCTCCAGGGAGAATGTGAAGCTGAGACTGTTTCTTGCCTGCCTCCCTCAGCAGGGCTCGCTGCAGGGGGATGCCTTCTCAAGGCCGTGGACCCCAGGCCTCTTCTTTCCCCCATTTCCCTTAATCCACAAGGTGCTTCTCAAGGCGAGGAGGAAAAAGGCGCAGGTGATTCTGGTAGTCCCAGACAGGCCCTGCCAGTTTGGGTATCCAAATCTCCTCAGTCTCAGCTCCAGACTCCCGAGGCGGCTTCCAGCCCACCCGGACCTGATCTCAGTCAATCAGGGGAAGGTATTCCATCTGGACCTTCAATCCCTGCACCTGACGGCCTGGTTCCTGAGTGGCTAGAGTTTCAGGCCTTGGGTCTTCCCAACGAGGTCCTCAACGTTGTTGAGGTGTCCCATAAGGAGTTGACCAGGAAATGCTACGCCTTTAAATGGAAGAGATTCTCCATTTGGTGTCAGGGCAAGGGCCTGGACCCTTCCTCCTGTTCCTTGGCAAGCATTCTGGACTACCTATGGTCCCTTTCTCAGCAAGGGCTTTGGTCGATGACCTTCAAGGTGCATCTGGCAGTCATCTCTGCTTACCGGGCGCAGGCCGGGAAGCAGTTGGTGGTCAGGAGAAGGTGGTTGAGCACTTTTCAAAGGCCTTGATCACATATCCCTCCAGTGTGAGAACCTCCACCTCCGTGGTATCTACTGCTGGTATTGGCTAAGCTCGTGGGCAAGCCATTCGAACCAATGCACAGGTGTGACATCTCTCACTTGTTGTGGAAGACCGCCTTCTTGGCGGCTATCATGTCAGCCAGAAGGATGGGAGCTCCAGACACTTTCAGAGAGTCTCCTTATCTGGTCTTCCACAGAGCAAGGTTGTCCTGCGCCCCACCCAAAATTCCTTCCTAAGGTGATGTCGGAGTTTCACCTTAACCAGATGTTGACTCTGCTGGTGTTTTACCCCAATCACACTTCGGAGGCCGAATATAGGCTCCATACTTTGGACCCTACAAGAGCGCTCGTTTATTACAAGGAGCGGATGGCTGAAGTTCGGGGAGAGGTTCACCAGCTGTTTGTCATCTACGCTGAAGCTGCACCTGGCAGACCTGCAGCCAAGCGGATGATAGGCAGGTGGGTCACCTCCTGCATAGATCTCTGCTATAGGTTGGTGGGCATGGAGCCTCCCAAAGGGATAAGAGCTCATTCTACCCGCCATACCACTGCATCGGTGGCTGCTTCCAGGGACGTCCTTATCCAGGAAATCTGCAGGGCTGCTACCTGGAAGTCAGCACACACTTATTACCCTACCACATTGACCTTGAGTCACACTGGGATGCTGGTTTTGGGCCTTGGTTCTCCAGTCATTATTCCCTAAATAGGAGGTGTGCACCTTGCCTCCCTCCTCCCAGAGAACTGCTAGAGTATGCCAGACAGTGCGGATGAAAACATATCCATGTCTCTAGAAGTACAGGTTACTCAGCTGTAACAGGAGTTCTAGGAATGGTATATGTTGTTTATCCATGACCCACCCAGCCTTTCCAGCTTCGATGCACAACCTGGCTTCCAGCGGGCTAGATCTGGTGTCATGGGGTGGAGACAAGAGTTTTACCACCCAGGTGGGTGGGAAGAGCCAGCTTGAAGACCTTCTGGCAAGATTTAAAGCAGCATGGAACCTGCCAGACAGTGTGGATGAACAACATATACCATTCCTAGAACTCCTGTTACAGGTGAGTAACCTCTATTTTCTGGATAGCCATTTCACCTCAGTTCTTAAAGTATATGGCATGATAGCTGCATAGCAACTGCCTGCAGTGGTACATTCTAGCCATTCTTTGCCCCCAGAAATTCATACTTGGGATATCAAAGACAAGAGAAGGCTACAGCCCATACTAGTTGTCCCCACTACACACTTGAAGTAACAGCTTTACTAACCTCCAGATATCTATCTCGATTATTTTTAAAAACTAAAAAAAAATGTGTTGCATTAAGTACTTCTGCTGGTAGTTCATCCCACCATTTAACAGTTCTGGACACAAAACTATGCTCCCATGCCTCAGTTCGATATTTTTTTTCTTTAATTTGAAACTTCTGTCCTCTCATGTCATATCTACGTGCTTTAAATTCTAGTCTCAAATCTCCTTCAACTGATTTTCATTTTCATTTATTCTTTTGGTAACCGGATAAAGGCACTGGACCAAAGGTTCCTTTCAGGCCTGACCCCGGACAAAAACATACAAAATGCACAAATACAATCAACAGCAATACAAAATCAAAAATACAAATTACAAATTGCAGTTACAAACAGATTTATGCAATAACATTTTAACCTTTGTTTAAAAGTTAAAACAAAGGGAGCAATCCTAACTACAAGTGGGAATGAATTCCAATACAAGAGTGCTGCTACTGAAAAAGCTCTAGAGCTTAATCTAAGCCGAGACCTGGGGACAAAATATAGGGGGCCATCAGCCAACCTCAGGCTGGGAAGCAATTCTTTCATTACAACAAGATCAGAAAGAGGAAAAAGGGAGCCAAAGTAAAAACATTTATACATCAGACAGCCAACAAAATATTCTAGTCTGCAATTAGGGGAAAACTACCCCAACCGAGAATAAAGATTACTCCGGTGTGTCCTAGTGGGGACTCCTAAAATAAATGTACAGATATTATTATTATTACAACTGACCATCTCGCAACATCATATACAACAAAAGTAGGTCTCTTTTATGTCATAAATACAATGGCCATAGTTTTAAATAACCCAGTCTTTCTCTATATGGCATTCCCCTACAACCTACTATTAGTTTAGCAAGTGTTCTTGTGGTTTCTCAATTAGCTTTATATCTTTCATTAATTATGAACTCCAGCTTGGTGTACCATAGTCTAGAATTGGTCTGATACAACTGTCATATACAGGCAACAGGACTGTTTCATTTCTTGAAAAGAAACGTCTCCTCGCACTATTTGTTAAATACATAGCTTTATTTACCACATATTTACACTGGACCTCACACTTTAAATCATTTCTAATGTGTATTCCCAAATCCTTTTCACACTCTGATGTTTTAAAAATTGTCCCTTTGACGTTGTAATCCTGTCCTACTTTCTTTTTCCCTATAAGCAGAATACTACACGTCTCCAGGTTTAATCTCATTCCATTTGCCTCAGACTAATCCACCACTGTTAGAATATCTTCACCAAACTTTAATATGTCATCAGATGAATGGACCACTCCTCCAGTCTTGACATTGTCCGCAAATTTGATAATTTTATTGCCACTACTACTTTTTAGATCACACACATACACACACATTATTTATATAGATATTTATAGATATACTGTATATAGATATAAAAGCAACAGGCCCAACACAGACCCCTTTGACACTCCACTTTCCATCCAACCTCATGTGAAATATATCCATGGATTCTAACTGCCTGTCTTCTATCCATTAAGTAATGTGCAATCCATCTAGTAATGGTGTTATTAAAATATAACATTGCCATCTTCGGAATGAAATTTCCACTGGGAACAGAATCGAAGCTTCGACTGCAATCAAGCAACACCACATCCATAGACTTTCCTTGATCTATATTCTCCCTATATAATTACTGAAACTCACCAAGTTGGTGTTAAACAGCCTATTTTCTACAAATACATGTTGCAAGTCATCATTTATAATATTTTCTCTCATTCATCTTTTGATTTTGTCTGTTATCAAACTTTAAATAATTTTACCTACCATCAATGTCAAACTGGCAGGTTGATAAGTGCAGGGTCAGCCCTACTTCCCTTTTTAAAATAGGAACCACTATTGCACTTCTCCAGTCCTGCAGCACATATCCCTCTTTAATGGTCTATTACCTATATCTGTAATTATTGTGCTAATTCCTTTTTTAATTCTTTAAGGAGTCTAGGATACAAGTTGTGAGATCCAGGGGACTTGTTAACTTTTAAGTGTTCCCTTTTCTCCAGACCCCAGAGCACAATATCTACCCTTTTTGGTTGGATATGCAGTCACTTTTGTATGGTCTATCAATACTTCTGGAGTACCAGGGTGACTCATCTGTGCTAAAACCTAACTTGCCTACTCTTTCTTCTGCTGGTGCTACCTGCACACCCGGACCATTACAAAATATGGCAGGCCAGCAAGCCCAATAATATAAGGTGGACTCTTGGTATAAGGAATCTATCAGGCTGTCTCTTTAACCAACCAAGCATTGCAGTGTTATAGGCTGTGGGATCCTCAAATGCTGTTCAGTCCCCTTCCACATATATGTTAATGAGATTCATTTTCAGTTTATTTAATTATTTACCATTGAGCTATGTTCAGTTACAATGGTGTCCCAGTGTGCATACTTGAAATTAAAGGTGACACAATACATATCATATATAAAATTACACAAACAAATTGCATAAACCTATTCACATAAAAATACTTTAAATTATTTAAATCTAATAACCAATTGTACATAATAAATCAATAATTCATTATAAAGATGTAGATGAGTCTTGTAGCTACCTGACTGGGATACAGGCCATATGCTCTCCTAACACAGTGGATTCCCCACAGAGGTTATAGAGGTGAGTTTCCTAACTGGTTTCTGATGTGTCTGTACACTCCAGAGCTGAACATAGCTGCACTTTGAACAGTTCGAGGTGTGCTAGGAACAGCTAAAGAACTTTTAATAATCCAAGCTTCATGAGGGTGAATTTGTGTTGCTGTGCAGGTAGAAAATCCAACAGCTGTAACCAGTGCAGAGGCAAGGGGACCACTGTCCAGATATCCCAGCATGTTACCCAGGTGGGTCCCTCCTTAAGTTTCTTTAATGCAACTTGGACTATTCAGAGTTCTTTAGCTGTTTCCAGACTGCCTTAAACTGTTTGGAGTGTAGTTATGTTCTGCTCTGGTCTGTGTGGTATGGGATCTGGCATGTCCTAGCAGCACCTCCCTAGCCATGCACATCAGAATGCACACCCACCCTGCTCTGTCTCAGTGCCGTACCTGCTTCATCTGTTTCTTGGTGTTCAGTGGCATCAGGACACAGGTCTCTTGTCCCTTCTCAGCCAGGATGGCCACAATGAACTTTAGGGAACCTGCTTCAGACCATTGAGGGGATACCTGTTTGGGTTCCTCCACCCTCCTGTGGTATATCTTAACTCCCAAACTATATGCAAAGCCCCAAATCCTCACCAACAAGTCCCTGTGATATGGAACACATTCTGGGTGCCCGGTTCCCCTTCCTGTTTGTCTCCAGGGTCTCACTTGATGTTACACTAAGGCCATTACTGCAACAAGGTGTTTTGTGCATCCTGACACTCATGAGATTGGAGATGGACTAGCACTCTTGCTTCAGCACTTCGCTCTCCATAAGACCAGTTCAGGCAATTGTTCAAGGCTATGTGTGAGTGTGGATGTGCACTATGCCAGTCAATTCACTACCAGTCTCTCATTGCTTATGTGTCTCCTGTGTCCCCTGCCCTAATCCTGCAGCCAGTCAATTGTTGGCATGGTGTGTGCTCATCTCAACCAGGCACACAGGAGTATCTCTGATATCCCATCACCTTGCTGGCAGTGCCTGATTGCCTCTCTTTGCTGGCACCCATAACTTGAGTGCCCCAGCCGAACCATCACCTGCACCACTAGGGTGCTTAGCCAGTAATGGCACTTGTATAATTGATTCTGTCTGCAAGCTTTCTAGCAACTATTTGCTTCTCCTCCCCTCCTCCAAAAGCACCAGTTAATAGCCAAAAAAACACAGAACCTCAAGAATGCTGGCATGTTGCGGGTACCCTATCTATACTTCCTGTAGCCCCTCACACACCAGCATTACCTACAGAGGGTGATGCCACGCACCATTCACCCACTGGCAAATGACCACCTCCACTGCTATAAGAAAGTTACTGTACATAAATAAATAAAATTTGTAGGGGGAAGGATGAGTGGTTAAACTGTTTTGTTATATCCAAGTTCTGTCCTCACCATAATGTATCCAGAGAATAGTGTTATTCATATAAAATTAAATAAAGTTGTTAAATTTCAAAACAAATAAAATGTGAAAAGTTCAGTTCTGCCAAGCCACCACTCCTTTTTTATCGGCACTGCCAACAATGAGCAGTGGTCATCTTTTGTGCTAGCTACCACCTTGGATCATTAAACTGCTTTCAAGCCAAATACTCTGCAACTGCTTCATAAAGCTGCACGAGTAGTTTGCACAAGAAAAAATGGCCCTTAATCTTTCAAAAAACCAAACAGTGCTTTTCAGGACCAGACACAACCTAAACAAACTATCCCCAATCTTCTGCATCAAAGCAGAAAATGGTACCTGCCTGGAAAATGCCAGCCCCTTTAAATAGCAGGGAGTACACCTAGACCCTACCATCTCTTTTGAAATCCACATCCAACACACCACCATCCTGCTTCACCAGAAGCTGGGCTAATTATACAGAATCCGCTAGTCCCGGTTACCCAACACCAGGATCAGAGTAACTCTATCAGACCTGTTTCCCTCATTTGTCTAAGGCTCGCTGGTAGTTGATGTTGCTGATAAATCAGTGCTGCAAAATAAAAAACACTGTATACTATAAAATTGCAAAATTTGCATCTGGTTGTCATCACAAAACTCATCACTACCTTGTAATAAAAACCTTACATTGGCTACTCCCTGATCTCAAAGCCAACTTAACTCTTGTCAGGTTCAATAAAAAAAAACTGTAAATAGGTTCCCCAGCTGACCTTGCTAAACAGATCTCATTCGTAGATTTGTCAACCTCCCACTTGGCCACAAATAATATCTCAGTTCTACTCTTAGATACAAACATGGAACATTGCCTTTTGCTATTTTGCTGCCTCAATTTGGAACTCCTTATCCCATCCAAAACCCTCTCCACTCTCTGCCTTCACTAAGCTGCTGAAAAATCATTACTTCTTACTCAACACTTGAAACTGCCTTCACTAACCCTCCCTCTGTTTCCTTTTTCTCTGTCCCTACCTGCACTGCCTGTCGACAACTATTTTCTGTAATTCTTTACTCCCTTCCAAACATTCCCTCCACGTACGTATACCTCACCCTTTGAAGCTTTTCTGCTCATATATATTTGCATGCAAATGTTTGCAACCTGAATGAATTGTTCATAAGCCCTTTTTGTAAACTTTTGTACATATTGTAAATTGTAGACTTTGGATGAATGTTTGCAACCTGCATGACTTGTTTATAATCCCTTTCTGTAAACTTTTGTACATATTGTAAATTTGTAGCTTTTGATGAATGTTTCAACCTGCATGCATTGTTTATAACACCTCTCTATAAACTGTTGTACATACTGTAAATGTCCATACTTTGTAAAGTGTTGTATCATTCCCTGTATGTGCTATCACACATGGGTCATAGCCTGAAAAAGGCACTTTCTGCCAGTGCACTTACCTGGTCATCACTGTTAGCTAATAAATTAATCAACAGATCACCCACTAGGGTGAAGGGGAGAATTGAAATTCAGTAATCGTTTGTCAATGGGTGACTCATTTACCCTTACATTGTAGGCTGTAAATTGTATTCAAGCAACATGAAGTCTTGCTCTATTATAGACATTAGCAGTTTGATCCAGCTCTAGAACTGCCCCGGAGGTGAAATGGTTAAAACCATTCCAAAATAGAATTTTGGCACAAGAGCAGCTCTATCTGTGTCATTTCAAACTTGAACTGTCAGATTCTTTACTCCGCCTCAGTGAACAGTCGCTCCGGAGATTTCTCCTTCTGCTCGGTTTATTTCTCGGTTTAAAAAGTGTTTTCTCGGTTGGATTTAACCAAGAATAGTTTTATTTTAACCGCAAAACCGTTCGGTTCAAGCTCTATCTGTGGTAACCGTAAGTAAATGAAGGTTTTGTCTGTGTGGAACTTGTAAGTTATCGGTTCGGTTTTGAACCGATCAGTGGGTTTAAAACTCATTTAAAACTAAAAGTTACTATTTTAGAGTGCGGTTCCCGGTTCTTATCGGTTCTAAAAAAAACGGATTTATTATGTTTTTTTCCAATACCCGTGACACGGTTAGGAACCGATAAGGGTGTCTTGCCTGGCACTGCCATTAAAGGGCAAGTTTTTGTTAGGCTGGCATTATGTCTGAGAAACCCAAAGAAAACTGGCCCACTGGGTTTCAACACTGTGATGTTTGTGGGGAAGTCTTTGCCAAGGCTGACCCACGCACCACATGTGTTTATTGTCTGGGGTTTGACCACCTCCAGTCAGACTGCCAGGTATGTAAGAATTTCCCTGCAGCCACCCTGGAAAAAAGATTGGGCAGGCTCAGGGAACGAGAGGCCAAAAAGTCCACTGACCCGGATGGCCAGCCTGGTACGGTGCCAACCGAACCAGAGGGAGTGCCCTCTGACCAGGGCCAGACTTCCTCGGGCAAAAGAAAAGCTGGTTCTGAGGAACCAATTCCAGTAAAGAAAACAAGAAAATCAGCAGGTCTGGAGTCCAACATTCTTTCTCCAACTGCTGCAGAGATAGCAAAAGCCATACAAATTGTCCAGTCACTGTCTCAGGGTCCATCCGAACCACCACTATCTGGTAAAAGGTCGGTTTGTCCAGTCCCAGTGGTTCAGAATTATGATATTGAGGAATTTTATGAACCAGAGGAGGGGGAGGAGGATTATGAACAGTATGAATGTGGCTGGGTAGGTCTGGGTGTGCCCATTGAACCGGACATCTCCCCAGACAGACCTTTAGAATCTCCCCCTATGCTGTCTGAGTCCCCATCTCATTTCATGTTTTATAAAAAAGTTGCTGAAACCCTCCAGCTTCCTTTAGAAGAGGCTGTGGATGAGCAAGAGGAGCCTGATTTTGTAGAAATGATGGATATTCCAGAGTCTAGGAGATTGTCTATTCCTTTACATAAGTCTTTTAGGAAACAAACAATTAACATTTTAAAGCTCCTAATTCTGTGCCTCCTGTAGATAAAAAGATGGACAGAAGGTATACATTGTCAGGCCCTGATACAGAATTCCTTTCTCAGCAATGCAGTCATGTTGGGGTAGTTCAGGCTGCTGCCTGTGATAAAGCTAATATTCCCTGGCTTCACATCCTCCTGACAAGGATTCCAGGAAGATTGATGCCATGGCAAAAAAACAGTATGGCAGCCTCTCTGGGACTCAGGCAAGCAAATTATATGGCTTATGTAGCTAGGTATCAGAAATCTAGATGGGATACTGTTATGCAATTAGCCAAGCAGGCCCATAGCCAGCTGGCTAGTGAACTAGAACAGGTGGCTGCTGATGGCATTGAAGCCTCTAAGGTTCAGTTTCATGCTACTGTGGATGTTAATGATGTTTCTCTAGGGTCATGGCCACATCTGTAGCTTTTAGAGTTGGCCTGGCTCAGGTGTACTAGTTTGTCACAGGATACCCAGACTAAGGTTATGGATTTTCCTGGGTGGGAAATTCTCTGTTTGGAGAGCAGACAGAGAATTACATGAAAAGATGGATGAATATAGGACTACTTACAAGAGTGCCCAGGCTAAGGAGCGGCAAGCCACTCCTCAAAGGCATGCCCCAGGGGTAGGGTAGGCCTTTTCACAGGCCTTTCTACCAGACTCAGGCCTCCTCTGCCTATGCTCAGAGGGCTTCTTCAGAGGCAGGGGCAGACGAGGGTGGGCAGACCTGCTCCCACCCCAGCCTAAAGCTCCTGCAAACAGGCACCCTGATGGGGTGCCCAGGGCCGATTCTCCTGTACCAGTGGGGGTAGGCTGGCTTACTTCAGTCAGAATTGGGCTTCTTTAACCTCAGACAAGTGGGTTCTGGAAGTAGTAACAGGGTCTGGTTCTCAGCTTCAAAAGTTTCCCAAGTTAAGAGCAGACTTTTTACCTGCAAGTGCTTCAGAGACCCTCGCTCTGGAACAGAGGTCTCATCCCTGTTAGCTCTCAGAGCAGTAGAAGGTTCCTCCCTGCATCAGGGCAGGGTCTGTATTCAGATACTTTCTTACCCCAAAAGACAGGAGAATGGCGGCCCATTTTAGATCTCAGATATCTGAACAAGCATCTTTTGAAACCAAAGTTCAAAATGGTAACTCTGGCAATGATTTTACCTTCCCTAAGGCCAGGGACTGGCTAGCCTCCCTGGACCTCAAGGATGCCTATTTCATGTCCTAATCAGAAGATCCCATCGAAAGTACCTCAGATTCAAACTGCCCTCAGGTCATTACCAGTTCAGAGCAATGCCCTTCGGCCTTACCTCTGCTCCAAGGGTATTCACAAAGTGTCTAGCAGTGGCAGTGGCCCTTAAGGAGGCAGAGGATTGCTGTTTTCCCTATCTAGATGACTGGCTCATTGTAGGCCAGTCCCCAGAACAGGTATAATCTCACCTGCAGGTCACCCAGCAGCTTCTCACCTCCCTGGGTTTTCTGCTAAACCTACCAAAGTCGGTTCTGGAACCAGTCCAGGTACTCACCTTTATAGGGGCAGAATTGGACACAAAGCTAGCCAGAGCCTTTCTTCCTCCAGAAAGGGTAAGAATTTAGTGGCTCTGGCCTCTTCCTTCACTCTGCAGGTCTCGACCAGCAAGACACTTTCTGCAGCTCCTGGGCACATGGCTGCATCCACAGCTGTTGTGCAGGGAGCCAGATTTCAGATGAGAGACATCCAGTTTCACTTGAGAACCTTTTGGTCTCAGAGAAGAGACCCCCTTTCCAAGTTGGTCCCAGTGACTCGAACCTTGATCCTAGCTCTTCAGTGGTGGCAGGATCAGAGCAATTTAAGAGTGGTGGTCCCCTTCATTTCCCCTTCTCACGACTTGACTCTCACTACAGATGCTTCCCTTCTGGGTTGGGGAGCTCACATGGGTGACCTTTCCACTCAGGGAGTTTGGTCCCCCCAGGAATCTCTGCTCCACATCAATTTGCTGGAACTCAGAGCTGTCTTTTTAGCTCTTCAAGCATTTTCTGCATCTCTCCACAACAAGGTGATACAAGTCAGAACAGACAACACCACAACAATGTGGTACATCAACAAACAGGGGGGCACTCGGTCTTCAGCCTTGTGCACTGAGGCAATGAAGTTGTGGTCTCTGGCCTATTCCCTGAACACTTCCCTCATAGCAGTTCACCTTCCAGGGAAGGACAATGTCCTAGCGGATGCCCTCAGCAGGATTTCCCAGGGCCATCACAAATGGTCCCTGTATCCTCAAGTGCTGGGGATAGTTTTTGCCAGGTGGGGCATCCTTCAAATAGATCTTTTTGCAGCCCCAGACAATCACAAACTTCCTCTGTTCTGTTGCAGGCCTCCAGTGCTGGGCTCAGTTCCCCTGGATGCCCTTCTTCTGGATTGGGAGGGGAAGTTCCTCTATGCTTCCCCCCCTTCCTCCCTATTCAAAGTACTAGTCAAAATCAGATCTCAGCCTTGCAGGGTGATTCTGATGGCCCTGGATTGGGCCAGGCAGCCATGGTACCCACTCCTTCTGTCTCTGACAGTCCATCTTCCCCTGTGCCTCCCCAGGAATCACAATCTGTTGACTTGTGCTCAGGGAAGGGTTTGGTATCCGGACCTCAAATCCCTCAACCTCAAGGCCTGGCTCTTGAGGAGTTAGAGTTTGCTGATTTACACCTCTCTCAGGGTGTTCTTGAGATCCTAAAGGCTTCTAGAAAGCCTTCCACTAGAACTACTTATAGTTCTAAATGGAAAAGGTTTTCCATTTTGGTGTGCTGGGAAAAATATTTCCCAGAATCTGCTGATTTGCCCATTTTGTTAGATTACATGGTACATCTTAATTCCTTGGGTCTCAGACCAGCTACCTGAGAGTTCATTTGGCAGCTGTATCTGCTTTTGTGTCAGCAGGAAAGTCATCCCCCTTTCCTCTCATCCTGTGTTTTCCAAGTTTTTAAGGATTACTCCATACTAATCCTCCCTTTCAGGAACTGGCCCTGCTTGGGACCTTAATGTTTGCATTGCCCAGTTAATGCAACCCCTTTTCGAACCACTGTCTTCTGCAGAGCTTAAAGTACCCTAACTTGGAAAACTGTTTTTCTAGTGGCTATCACTTCTGCCAGATGCATAAGTGAATTGCAGACCCTGTCAGTGGAGACTGACTTTATTTCTTTCCACAGGGATAAGGTAGTCCTTAGGACTAATAGGAAGTTTTGCCTAAGGTGGTTTCAGATTTCCATCTTAATCAATCTATCTCCTTCAGTATTTTTCACTGATCACTCCTCTTCGGTGAGAGGAGGTTGCACAGCCTGGATGTTAAGAGAGCTCTTAGTTATTATGTAGAGTGTACCAAAGGTCACAGGTTCGAATCCCTCCAACTTTTCCTTACCTATGGTGAAGTTGGGAAAGGCAAACCTGCCACTAAGAGATCAATAGCCAGGTGGATTGTCTCTTGTATCCAATTTTGTTATCAGAAAGTGATCAGAGCCCCCCCCTGGTTTGAGGGCTCATTCTACCAGGGGTACAGCTGCGTCTCTAGCTGCTGCCAGAGACATCCCTTTATTAGAAATTTGCCAGGCTGCTACTTGGAAAATGGTACACACTTTTACCAAGCATTACTCCTGGATGTCCAGGCCAGGAGAGATGCTCGGTTTGGCACAGCTGTTCTTCAGAGCCTATTCCTAAGTAGGTTCTTCCCTCCTCCATGGAGGTACTGCTTGTGTATTCTGCTAATGTCTATAATATAGCAACACTTCATGTTGTTTGAAGAAAAATTACTCACCTTAGTAATGTTGTTTCTTCTAATGGAGTCTTGCTATATTATAGACCTCCCAACCTGCCCCTCTCAGAACCTCTACTTGGTGGGGTGCAGGCAACTTAGTGTGGGCACTACTTATGTCCTGTTAGCATTTTGTCCCTTGGGACTTTGGGGTGTGTATGTATGTGTGTGTGTGTTTTATTATACTTATGTTCCATTTCATATTATTAGAATGGTGTTAGTATTTCTGGTCCCCTGACTTGAGTCTTGGGTGTTGGGACCATCAATGGTTGTTATTATTTAGGTAGCCATTTGGCTAGTGTAGGTTACAGCTTCCACACAGATCTTAGTGAGTTTGGCTCGTAAAGATCTGACAGTTCAAGTTTGAAATGACACAGATAGAGCTGCTCTCATGCCAAAATTCTATTTTGGAATGGTTTTAACCATTTCACCTCCGGGGCAGTTCTAGAGCTGGATCAAACTACTAATGTCTATAACATAGCAAGACTCCATTAGAAGAAACAACATTACTAAGGTGAGTAATTTTTTCATCTTGTCTGTGCCTTCCCTGTTGAAAAGTTGCAGATTTCTCAATGTGCGCGGTGAAAGCAGAAGCAATTAAACGTGCCGCATGTCCTTTCAGGTACCAGAAACCTTTGAAGATGTTGCCATTGCTTTTCCAAAAGAGGAGTGGAAGATGTTAAGCAACCAGGAGAAGGACCTTCACAGGGAGGTGATGGTGCAGAATTATGAAACTATGCTGTCCGTAGGTAAGGATAAGACAGAGTCTTGGAATTTGAATTCTGAGGGGGATAGGCTTGCATGTAAAACTTCAAGCCTGATGTGTCAGGGGGAGGGATGAATGGACTGGCCTAGGGTTTGTGCCATTACATTCCTGTTTGGAGGGGGTATATGAAGTACATTGATCCTACTGCTCCCTTCCCCCCATTTTGTGATACTCTGTTGCAGAAGGGAAGTGAGATTTTCCAGGAGGCAGTAGATGTAAAAGCAGAGTTTCCATGATACCCTGTTGTTTGAGGGTGCTCTGTATGCTCTGTGATTGTTTTGGAAGGTATAGTTTGTAATTTTAGCTATTTCTCCTGTGTCGGGTATGGTGGGGCCAGGTATTTTCTTGCATGCATGCACCTCCAATGGCATGAGGATGTACTTGCAGTTCTAATTCCTTGCATTTTTCTTGTACAGCTCTACATGAATGGGAACACTGTGTTAAAGCACAGGTAATAAAACTGTACAAACATAGTAGTTTAATTAGTTGAAGGAGAAGGTGAGTATGCCAGCTCCCTCACATTCTGAAGCCAATGACGAGATCTTCTGTAAGAAGTAATGGGCATACCTGTAGGTGGCAGAATTCTATAGATATGAGGCACACTAAGCTAAAGCTTGATTTCAGGTGCAGCCTGCGAGCACAAGGAAGTTAACTGACTTGGTCAGGGTCACACACAGTATGCAAGTAGGGGCAGTGGGATTCAAACCCAGATCTCCAGGCTTGCAGCTCAAAGCCTTAACCTGCTGAGCTATACTGCATCCTATATAAATATGTGAACTATCCATAGATATGAATATGTAAATTATCCATACATTTAATCAATGCTACAGCCATTTAATGGACTTTTGAGATAGAAACAGGTGTCACTGAGAGGCAGACTCGTATAACATCACAAAACTTGCCCATTCATGACATCAGCATCTGTCTCAAGACCTTGATTTAATTAATGAATCATTTATTTTTTGGCTCTATGATTACAAATACCTTTGAGCTAGAAGCTCGTGCACAGGGGTGGTACGCAATATGAATACAGTACACAACAAATAGTCATGGTTAAATAACTAAAAAACATATTAGTTCTTAGAGCAACATAAATAGTAATTATCAAGATGAACAATAATTGGGTAACTCCTCAGTGTGATGCTCTGCCCTTTGTTTATGGTTATCTGTATGATATTTGTATGATAAATAAATGGTATGTGTTATGGGATTGTCTGCCTAACACTCCAGTCAGCAAATAAGCTGACCTTTGACCTCAGGTGTCAGTGTGGCTGACAGCTGCAGGATGTGTGAAATGGACCAGTATAGAGAAACCATAATTAAAGGTTTCCTGTTCTGTCTTAATTAGAGCTTTCTGGCCATCTGCCAGGATATAGGCCCTCATAAACTTTTTATGATTTCCTGCAGGAACAGACCATTTGATAACAGCACTGTATTATAAGTCCTAAACCTTAGATATTTCCTGGGAAACAGGAACCAGCAAACAGTTCAAAGAAAAATGTTTTGATTAGAGACCCCTATTTTAAAATTGTTGACTGTTGCTTTCCCCAGCAGAAAATTAAAATCTATGGGAGGATCTAACTGTGACCTCATGGGAAGCATCATCAGTAGGTGGTGAAACTGACTATTGAAGTTGTAGGCAGAAAGACTCTGAAACTCAAAAGACTGTGGACTGGTGACTATGCACTTTAGAAAGGGATAATTCAGAAAGAACTTAAGTATCTGTGGTAGGAGTTTGTGTTCTGTTCCTTTCCATTTTTATGTGACTGTAAGTTAATAATATAATTGTTCTGTGTTTGATTTTACCTGTTTTACCATTTTTAGTAAACATTTTCTTTAAAATACTGCCTGTGCTCTTTTCTGTTATTTTACATGTGATTGCTGAGCCTGTGTTTTAAGGCTGACAGGTGTTAAAGGCTTGAATGTGTTACTAAGCTTGCTTAAAGGTAAGAATATATCTAGATCTCATATAGAGTTCTAAGGGTACATTTTGGAAACCTGGCTTGGTGCCCCTGGGCAAAAGATTATATTGCAGTTCCCTGAAGAGAATTTATATCTGAGCCTGTTAACTGGGTATGCTAGCATTAGGTTCACATTGTGATCCCCCAGAACTTGAGGCTAGTAAGTTATTCAGACCCAGAACAGACCGGAGGGTTACCCTGTATGTCTCCTGTTCACACTTATGTACTTTGAGGTTCGCACTGTCGGAGCAGAGGGTCTGACCTACGGAGTGCATTTGTGACAGATTTGGTCAGCAGTGGTGTGATTTAAAAAAATTGATAACATGAGCATTAACAGTTCAGTGTATCAGATTAATACTGTACAGCTCACGTGCAAAATAAGGCAGTGATTTATTTTTAAAAAGCAAACCGAACTGTATCATTTTACTTACAGTCTAAGTTCCTACCTGTTTTATTTTTTTCAAGTGCTTGTCAGTATAGCCATAGTTAGGGAAGAAGATGGTTTCCAGCCACAGAAGGTACACTGCAGAGTACCTGAGGTAGTTATGCCAGGAGAAGAGGAGTCCAGCATGAGGGGAAAGACAACAAGCAGAACCTTGTGGATGCTGTGGTGGTAGCCGATGCCCAGAGCCTCAAGTCACAGCCTTGTGACTGAAAAGGACCGAACTTTGGGCATGGAGTGTCCAGTGCAGTGTCCAGATCCAGTGAGGAGGACAGCAGGGCCATGATGCCAAGGGCCACAGCAGGGGAAGGTCACAACATTCTGGAGCCAGAAGAGCTCAAGCTGCAGATGGAGTAGCAGGAATGGAGCTGGAATTTGAGCAGAAGAAGTTCCAGTTGCAGATGAAAGAGAGGAAAGAGAGTGGCTGCTTCAGCAAGAGGCAGGGAGAAGAGGGAGAAGCTTCAGCAGAGCCACAGAGAGAGAGAGAGAGCAACAACTCAGTGAGAGGCACATGACAGCAGTGAGAAGCTGAGTGAGAAGCTGAGTGAGAAGTGCATGAGCGCCGGGCAACATGAACTGGAGAAGCTACAACTCCAGGTCCCAGCACCAGAGCAGATAAGTGGCCTGGGTTTAACTGGAATTTTAGGACTGGGTTACAAAGTAAATTCTGAATTAATAGCCATATTTAAAAAGGGGGAATATATGGATGCCTCTTTAAATTCTCGAAAAGTTTGCATTCAGGCAAATATTCCTAGAAGGTCCTGGAGCTTCCAGCTATCCCCACTATTTACTGGGAAACTCGGGATGCATTAGGTCAAATGGACAATGAGGACAGTAATGATTACAGTAAACTTAAAGCTGCACTTTAAAAAATATGAGCCAACAGCAGAGGTATACTGAGATAAATTCTGTAAGCTCAGGAGAAGTCCTGGCATGAGCAACAAGGAGCTAGCCACTAAATGTTGCCAGTTTTAAAATGTTGGTGGGAAGAAATTGAAGCAGACTGTAGGAAAAATTGAAAATGCTGTCCTGTTAGAGCAGTTTGTTTGGGCATGCCTAGCAGAGCTGAAAACCTGGCTGGAGGACCGAGATCCAAAACAGTGCAAGAGGCTGCTGAACTCTTGGACTGCTATGCCAGGATCAGACCTGCTCTGAGAATGAATGGGATGGTGTGGCAGCACAGAAAGGGAAACACACCTTCAGGGCAGCTAAACCCTCCCTGCCTCCACTGAAACCAGGTAGACCCAGGTTACAAAGAAAAGATTTATCTGTGAAAAGGAATGTTGGACGTGCAGAGAAACTGGGCATACTGCCAGACAGTGTCCCAAAAGAAAATCAGTACACAAAGTGGTGCTCAAAGAAGTGGGTTGTTTTGTGTCCCTAAAGCATGCCAGTAAACATGAGGAACACATGCACCCAGTCACTGTGAATGGTGTATAGACACATGGGTTAAGAGACATGAGATATCCCTGACTTGGGTAAAAGAGATCTGGTACAGCCTGGTTAGCTTATACCCAATCAACGTGCGACAGTGCAGAGGTTCACTGAGGAGAAAAACCTTGCCACTTGCTAGTGTCCTCCTAGACTGGAGTGAGATGGGGACTGTACAAAAGTTGCCATAGCCAAAACTTTAGCTGTTTATGTAATCATTGGCAACAATCTCAAAGAGGGGTTGGTGTGTGCAGTTACCCACAGCCGAAGTGGCAAAGGAAAATTGTGGTTCCCTAGACCCCATAGAAGCCCTGTGGAAATTATTGAGAGGCTGGTTCCCAGCCTGTGTCTCCTGATATGGAGAATAAAGAAAGGGGTAGAAATTTCCAGTAGCAGGTAACTGAACAGCTATGGAGGATACTCTGAGGAAAGAGGGTGACCCATTGTCAGAGGGTTATGGATGGAAGTGATCCTGAATGCCCTGATGCTAGAGCTAGGGACCCTAGTTTAGACACTGAAGGGACCTGTCCCATGCCTTGGGAATGTGCAAGGAGTTTGCAGCTGCTCAGAAAGTGACCAAGTCTAGAGAAGCTGAGGGTTTGGGCAGACTCTGATAGAGCACAGGAGGTGATGGAAACATCAGGTTTATTGGAATAATGGACTGATGTATACTCAGGTTGCTAAGAGAAGAGGGGGGAGGGGTGATGGGCAGGCAGCTTCTCATTCCCCAGGGATACCGTGAGCAGTTGCTCAAGATTGCTTACAATATTCCCATGTCTGGTCATCTGGGAATCATGCACACTATGCAGCAGTTGGCCCAGAATTTCTATTGGCCCAACTTCACCCAGCAGGTGAAGGAGTATTGCAGGTCTTGTCTCCAATGCCAAAAAATAGGGAAGGCAGATAAGAAAATTCAAGCCACCTTAATTCCTTTACCCATTGTGGAGGAGACATTCCAGAGGCGGAACTAGATATTGTGGGACCTTTAACACCCCATCTCCTCTGGGAAGGGTTCATCCTGACTGTGGTGGATTATGCCACCAGAGGCAGTCACCCTATCTTCACTGAGGACAGACAAAGTGGCAGATGCCTTACTAGGATTTTCTCCATGTTGGATTTCTGCAGGAGGTTATCACAGATTGAGGGGTTCCTTCATGTTGGACCTGATGAAATGTTTGTGGGAATGGGTGGTGCAGAGACACACAACACTTATCCCCCACAAGCCATTGGGCTTGTGGAAAGATTTAATGGTACCCTTAAGTTAGTGCTCCACACGTTTATTGAACAGCACGAGAGGGACTGGGAGAAATACCTTCCCCACCTGTTGCTTGCATACAGGGACGTGCCCCAAGAGTCAACATGGTTTTCCTCTTTCGAGCTCTTATATGGATGCAGGGTACATGGGACCTTAGACTTGATCCGGGAGGACTGGGAAGGTAAGCACACCACCCAGGGAACTCCCATAGTGGATTGTGTCCTTAGGTTAGGGAAAAGACTGAAGGAGCTCATGGGGACAGCCCAGAGCAACCTGGCAGCTGCCCAACAAAAAGTGTAGTACAACTGCAGAGCCAGAGCTTGCTTGTGCACGGTTGGTCAGGAAGTCATGGTCTTAATCCCAGTCCAGGAAACACATGCTGCAGGCCGAGTGGGCTGGACCATTTAAAGTAGTTAGAAAAGTAAACAACATAAACTATATTATAGAGTTACCTGACAGATGACATATACAGAGAATGCACCATGTCAACATGATGAAGCCATATGCTAATAGGGCTGACATGGTGTTTTCAGTGTGTAGTCCTGGGAGGGGACGGATGTAGGAGATCCCCTTCTGGACTTGCTGGAAGAAAGCAAGCGGGAGTCCTCTGTGGAGGTAATTAAAATGTCACCCCAGTTGACCCAGGACCAGATCCAGGAAGTAAGAAAGGTTTTAGCAGGCTTTGCCCCACTGTTTGGTGACAAGCCTGGACTAACCCCCTAGGTGACGCACAATATGGAGACAGGGACACAGATGCCCATACAGTGGACAGCATATCAGCTGTCAGAGACTGTTCAAAAGGACATTAGGAGGGAAGTGGAGGAAATGTTGGATTTAGGGGTAATCCAGAAATCCCACAGCCCCTGAGTCTCACCTGTAGTCCTTATTCCCAAGCCAAATGGCCCTACTTATTTTTGTGTGGCCTCTTATGGACTGAATGCAGTCAGGAAGTTGGATGCCCACCCAATGCAATAGATGGATGAACTCTCTGGACAAGTTAGGAGGGGCGACATACCTTATAGCTATTGATCTGACAAAGGGGTATTGGCAGGTAGAGTTAACCACCAGAGCTAGGGAGAGGTTGGCCTTTATCATTCCAATAGGCCTATTTGAATTTAAAGTAATGCCTTTCAGAATGAAGAATGCCCTGGCCACTTTCGAAATGTTGGTGAACCAGGTGTTAAATGGTGCTGAGGTGTATGCCATGGTGTACCTGGATGACATTGCCATCTTTAAGACCAGCTGGGAGGAACATCTGTCCTACCTCAGGGAAGTGCATAGCCAGATACAGAGGGCCGGGCTCACTGTCAAAGCTGAAAAGTGCCAGGTGGCCATTGCTGAAGTGGCATACCTCTGGCATGTTGTGGGCCGGGGACAGCTCTATCCTAACCATGTGAAAATAGAGGCGATCAAGGCATGGCCCAGACCAGAAATGCAGAAGCAGGTCAGAAGTTTCTGGGGACAGCAGGGTAATATAGGACATTTTTGTGAAATTACACTGCCCTGGCTGCTGCCCTATCTGGCCTGTTAAAGAAAAGGATGCCTAAGAAAATTACCTGTGAATCAGCCTGTGAACAAGCCTTTATAAGATTGAAGGAGGCACTGTGCAGTGTTCCTGTATTGACAAGTTCAGACACCTCAGATGTGGGAATTGGGGCAGTACTGAGTCAGACATCCAGCCAAGGGAAAGATCACCCCATAGATGGTGTACCTGAGTAAAAAGTTACTTCCCAGGGAGCAGGCTTACTCTGCTGTGGAAAAAGAGTGTCTTGCCATGAAGTGGTCTCTAAAGAAGTTAGAGCCATACTTATACGGGCAACATTTTGAGGTACAAACTGACCACAACCCCCTGGTTTGGCTGGCACAAATGGGTAAAATGAATGGTAGACTACTAAGATGGAGTCTTGCCTTGCAAGGGTATAACATGATGGTCTCACACAGGGCAGGGGTAGCCAATGAAAACACAGATGGATTGTCGTGTCAGTTTGAGCAATGAACTGATTTGGGATCTCATGCCATGCAGGGGATGGAGCCCTCAAATTCAGTCTAGGTGGGGAGGACTGTGACACTCTGCCCTCTGCTTATGGTTGTCTGTATAATAAATAAATGGTGTGTGTTATGTGATTGTCTGCCTGACACTCCAGTCAGCAAGTAAACTGAACTTTGACCTCAGGTGTCAGTGTGGCTGACAGATGCAGGATGTGTGAAATGGACCAGTAAAGAGAAACCATAATTTAAGGTTTCCTGTTCTGTCTTAATTAGAGCTTTTTGGCCATCTACCAAGATATAGGCCTCATAAACTTTTATGATTTCCTGCAGGAACAGGCCATTTGATAACAGCACTGTATTATAAGTCATAAACCTTAGATCTTTCCTGGGAAACAGGAACCAGCAGACAGTTCAAAGAAAATGTTTTGATCAGAGACTCATATTTAAAAATTGCTGACTGTTGCTTTCCCCAGCAGAAAATTAAAATCTATGGGAGGATCTAACTGTGACCTCATGGGAAGCATCATCAGTAGGTGGAGAAACTGACTATTGAATATTGCTTGTAAGAGAAGCTGTGGGCAGAAGGACTCTGAAACTCAAAAGACACACAGGGCCAGATATTCAAAGGGGTTGTGCTTGGCGCAGCCGAGTTGCACCAAAGGAACCCCACAATGCGCCCCGGTTCGGTATTCAGAAGGGGGACTTGCGCAGCGCAAGTCCTGATGTGCCGGTGCATTATTAATGTATGCGGCGCATTTTCAGGGGGCATGCCCATGCATTTGCAGCACATCCCAATATTCAGCCCGGGATGTCCAGTGCATGTGCTGGCACAACCTCTAGATGCGCCACCCACCGGGGCTCAAATCCAGGCCACCCACAGGCTGGTGGCCATATTGTAGGCACAACACAGCAGCTGCCAGCCATGGGTGGCCACCTGATCAGCAGGAACACCATCCACAAGCACCCAAACCCTCTCTGGTGGTCCAGTGGTCCCCCACCCTTCCGTATGCCTGATTGCAGGCAGTACTGATCTGACTAATCTCCCTGGTAGTATAGTGCCCCCACACATCCCAACCCTCTGATCACCAACATACATAGTATTGAAACATCCCTGGTGGTCCAGTGGATCCCCCCTCCCCACCCAAGTCCCCAGTCACCACTGAGTCCATAATGGACAGATCCCTGGTGGTCCAGTGTTACCCCCCCACCCACACAGGACCCCAGCTCACCCAGCACCCCCCTGTCATCAACAGGTGGCTGCACCCCACCCACCTACTGCCTGGCCACCTGCTGAATGACAGCTTACAGTATGAATTGTAAGCCTATTGGTCCACAGTGTGGACTAATGGGCTTCGAGGCCATATTGTACTAGACAGGCACAAATATGTGACTGACTGCATTCATTCACATATCTGTGCCTATCTAGTACAATACAGCCTAAAGCCCATTGGTCCACACTGTGGACCAATAAGCTTACAGCTCATACTGTAAGCTGTCATTCGGTGGGCGGAATGCGGTGGGATGCAGATGCCTGCGATGACAGGGGGTGCTGGTGGGCTGGGGTCCTGTGTGGGTGAGGGTTTACACTGGGCCACCTGGGATCTGTCCATTACAGACTCTGCAGTGATTGGGGACTTGGGTGGGGAGGGGGATCCACTGGACCACCAGGGATGTTTAGGTAATACATACATCGGCAACCAGAGGGTTGGGATGGGAGGCACCATACAACCAGGGGGCATAGTCTGATTGGAAATACCTGTGATCTGGCATACAGGGAAGGGGGTTTCCACTAGACTACCAGGGTTCAATTCATGGTGACAGCGGCTATGCAGGGTGCCAGGCACATTTTGCTGGGATGCCCTGTGCAGCACATGCAAATGAGGCCATAAAGACATGCAAATTGCCCCATTTGTGCCATGCATATATTATAGCCCAATTTGCATGCGCAAGTCTGAATATCATGGGTGATGGTCCCAGTGCAACTACAGTTGCGCTGGCACATTCCCAGTCCTTCCTTTCTGAAGAATGCGCCAGTGCATTGTCACTGTGCCATGCACATTCTGTGCCATATTCAATGGTGATGAGCCATGGGGCTTCATCTTTGAATATCACACTGTCATGGCCCCAATGCATCTCGGTTGCGCTGTGCCTCCCCTTGCACCATTGTCTGGTGCAGTCTGAATATCCAGCCCTCAGTCTGTGGACTGGTAACTATACACTTTAGAAAGGGATAGTTTGAAAAGGACTTAAGCATTTGTGGTAGGAGTTTGTGTTCTGTAACTTCCCATTTTTTTATGTGACTGTAACTTAATTATATAATTGTTCTGTGTTTGATTTTACCTGTTTTACCATTTTTAGTAAACAACATTTTTTTTAAATACTGACTGTGCTCTTTTCTCTTATTTTACATGTGGTTGCTGAACTTGTATTTTAAGTCTGACAGCTGTTAAAGACTTGAATGTGTTACTAAGCTTGCTTAAAGGTAAGAATAGATCTAGGTCTCATATAGGGTTCTAAGGGTACATTTTGGAAACCTAGCTTGATGCCCCTGGGCGAAAGATTATATTGCATTTCCTTGAAGAGAATATATCTCTGAATATATATCTGAGTCTGTTAACTGGGTATGCTAGCATTAGGTTCATATTATGACCCTCCAGAACTCAAGGCTAGTAGTTGATTCGGACTCAAAACAGACAGGAGGGTTACCCTGTCTGTACCCTGTTCACACAGACCTATGGCCTCATGCGTAACAACGCATACCAAGACATGCATATATCAGAGCATGACCACACCTTAGAGTGGGTTATCTATTGCATAACTCATTGGTGTATTACAGCTACACTGCTTGTTTGATAGTGTTTATCTGTTCACTATTGGTATATAAAGCATTGGTGTATTATGACTTGCTAGTTTGCATAGTGTTTATTATCTGTTCATTATTTGTAAGTAACTCATTAATGTATTATGATGACAGTGCTTGTTTGCATAGTGTTATCTGTTCATTATTGGTGTATTATGACCACAGTGCTTATCTGCATAGTTTTGATTATCTGTTCACTATTGGTATATAACTCATTGGTGTATTATGGCTACAGTGCTCATTTGCATAGGGTTTATCTATTCGCTACTGGTATATAACTCATTGGTGCATCATGACAACAGTGCTTGTTTGCATAGTGTTTATTATCTATTCACTGCTGGTATATAACTCATCTATTCACTGCTGGTATATAACTCATTGGTGTATTATGATTACAGTGCTTGTGTGCATAGTGTTTCTTATCTGTTCATTATTGGTATTTAATATATGGATAAAGGGTTAATACACTCAGAAAACTACAAAAATATGTGGTAATACCATTGCACCTCCGGTGTTAATAGTACTGTCAAGCAATATTAATAGTACTGCTAATCAATGTTAATACTATAGTTCCACAGCTCGACTGTAGTATTAACACTGGTACCAAACAGCATAACAGCCCAGAAAGTTGCTGTCTGGCCCCATGTCCTATAAGCATGCCTCCCGATTGGCCAATTTTATCACTGGGAGGGCAGAACATGTTGAAAAATATGGTGGTCATCTCTCAGCTTAGTGAGAAATTATCAAGCAATGAGTCGTCCCCATTTTTATCTTCTTACTTAAAATAAAATTATCTGGCTGATCTTGTGTTCTTTCACAAGTAAAAAGGTAAGACTGCCAGTTTTTCCAAAACAAACACAGTTTGCACTTCAGATCAAGAGGAGCGCTGAGGAGAAGAGAAAGTGGGAGAGGTTTACAGAACTGTCTGTGGCATGTGAGAAGAGTGAGACAGTGTGTCTGTCAGCCACAACAGAGTCCTCACAACAGCAGCCGACCACCACTTCCAAATGAAATCAGATGCATATATTAAAAAAATAACAGATACGTAAGTATCTGTTTCAAGGCTGTAATACCATCTCAAGGTTTTGGAGACTTGGAGAACCCCCTGAGCTTCGCAGTTGAGGTTCCAAGTCCCCAAAACCTCTCAATGGGATTACTGCCTTGTGCGTATCTATTATTCTATTTATAACTCATTATTGTATTATGACAACAGTGCTTGTTTGCATCGTGTTATCTGTTTTCTGTTGGTATATAACTCATTGGTATATTATGACTACAGTTATTGTGTACATAGTGTTTATTATCTGTACATTATTGGTATATAACTCATTGGTGTGTTATGACTACAGTTATTGTGTACATAGTGTTTATTATCTGTACATTATTGGTATATAACTCATTGGTGTATTATGACTACAGTGCTTGTTTGCATAGTGTTTATTATCTTCTGATATGTTTGCAGGAGAAGCCTGAGAAAGTAAGGAAGCATTGGCACTGTTAGGGGAAGACTGAATGCTTGCAGTAGGAATAAGGTCATAAGAAAATAAAATTAAGTACAAAACTAGACAGTAATTTAATAATGCGTAATAATGCCAACATTGAAAAATACTTTTTTCTTCAAATTTGTTATACTGTTGTAAATGTTATGTATTGATACAAAAAAAATCAACACTGTTTATTGTAACACACAAATTGTATCAGCACTGTGCATTTGCCATTTCTGTGGCTGTGTCACAACTAAAAACATACAACAATAATACAGTATGCCAAAAGAGCAGGTTCAAATAGTATTGATACAGTACATATAGACTAGTATCGTCACATACTTATCATCCAAGCCTGTTCATAACAGCTGAGCTCGGCACAGTTGGTACTGCAGTAGTAGAATAATTGTGAAAGCGTGCTGTTCTACACTGTGACACTTAAAACAGCCAATCCAGAGCCGGCCCGGTGGTGCTGAGGGTTGAGGCGCTGGACACCACACCTCGCTCCATGCCGGCGACCCGGGTTCGGGAGCAGACTAGGGTTGCTGGTGGGTTGGCCGGGGGGAGTTAGGCTTGAGCGTCCCACGACAGCTTGCCTACCCGGAGGGTTACATCGTCTGAACACTTGCCTGACTCGAGCGGAGGATCGGAGTACTGCAAGCCCCTAATGTTAGGGAATGGGCTGCCTACATACAGCGTGACATCGGCGCCTTGCGCCTTGATGTCAGGAGTCCTACGCTGTAAGGGTTGGGAGAGAAAACCGGAAAAATCCCTGCCGTCGCCGGGAAGACAGAGCCTCCGGAGACGTGCCCTGGATCTGCCTTCACCTGCCTGATGGATCCTGGACTGACGCAAGTTGAATTGATGGGGTAAGGGGTCTCTGCCCCATCCCCACTTGGGGGGCAAACCATAGCTACATGGGGTTCCAGAGGGTCATACGGGCAGGGTGAAAGGTAGAGGGATGTCTGCCTTGAGGCTCCTGAAGGGTTGGGGACGGCAGGCAGGGAGGTGGATAAACAGAATTTAAAAAAAAAAAAAACAGCCAATCCGGTACATAGATGTCACTGCGACTTAGCCCATTACCCATGTCATCAGAATGCAGGCCACGGGGGACACTGTTAACTGCATGGCAGAAGCTTTACTTTGTAAGTATATGAGAAAATGTAATTTCAAGCTATTCTGTTTTATTGGGAACCCCATGTCCCACAATACTATTGTTTTTTTTTTGTTTGTTTTTTACTATTCTGTTTGTAGCCCTCCAGCCTGGAGCTCTCTCAGGTCACTGCACTCACTGACTTGCTTTACCACCTACTGTGTTCCCCCGCCATCTTCAAGTTTGTTACAGTTCCCCGGGTCGAGGGACTACAACCCGGGGAGACCGTGGGGGGCAGTGGCAGGGAACCAGCATTGGGAGTGTGGCAGAGGCTCTGGCAGGGCCATTGTGTACCCAGAAGAACCCCTCCCCCTGCATGGTGACATCTGACGCTGTGGCACACAGCAACCCTGCCTGCATCAGCCTACAAACTTTACATGCAGCCTGGCAGCTCATGGTGCCCTCTGGTCTTCACCAGGGTTGCCAGAGCACCAGACAACCCATGCCCTCCCACCCAGAGAGGAGACTAGCCAGTAGGCACTCGATCCGTCTCCTCCCTGCTGACCCCGACTCCTGAGCTCACCCTGAACATGGGTCATTGGTATGGCGCGGTGTGGCATCCAGCGCCGACCTCAGTGCCACTGGGCTGTGACCATAGTACTATTGTGGAATAAATGAGTTCCCTTTAAATGAAGTCTTGGTGTCAACTAAGTAGATATCTGTAAGATTTACTACAACAACCATATATCAATGTAAAGAATGTAAAATGTTTCTATCAGTATAAGAAACACAAAATGGTTCACAACATTTTTAAAGTGCTGTCATTTTTAATAAGCTATTATACCGACATGTATAGACACATTATAACCAGTGAGCAATTTTTTCAGTGTGCTCAGCTAGTTGATATTCACCTTAATAACAGTAGTGGTGGCTTCCCCAAGGGTCAAGATGGCAGGAAGATGGAGCCCTCCCCCACAGATAGATCACTAGCCACAGATATCAGTAGTCGCGGCTCCTTCGAAGGTCAAGAGGGCATGACAACTTGGCCCTCTCCCACAGATCACTAGCCACAGAAATTAGTAGTCACAGCTCCCCCAAGGGTCGAGAGGGCAGGAAGACAGAGCCTTCCCCCACAGATCACTAGGCACACAATGGGTATGCATCTGGAGTCTTCCTCGGATGGGAAAGGAAGACCCATTTTGCATCATTTTAAAATTCAAAACAGACTTTTGTGATTTTAAGCTTACACTTATGGGAAATGTCCCCTGATTAAATATGTCACCATACATGTGCTGATAGTATGCATTTTAACAAATTTCAGCAAACAAGCATGTTTCGCTGCAGTTTTAGTAGAGTACTTTAATTCTGATCCACTGTGAAGAAAAACCTCACCAAATAAATCTGTATTTTATTCAGTCTAGCAAAGTACTTTAATTGTTTTTTGTGAACTGTAGCCACAGCAAACAAGATTATCTGTGCTCTTGGTCCAATACTTTAATTCAAGTTAATTCTGTTTGCTGTTTAAGCATGTCTGCAGCTACAAAAAACAGGAACCTATAATTTGTACTTTACTTGAATTTAATTATGCTTAAGTCTACCTGCAGCTGTTACAACAGGGACCTGTATTTTGTGCTGTAATTCAATTTAATTCTGCTTAAGCCTGCTTATAGCTGTTACAGTAGGGACCTGTGTTTGAATCCATATCAGCAGGGCCTTACATTAAATTATTCGCACTGCTTGCCTGTACAAATCCTCAGTCAGAAGGACTAGTCTGCATGAACTGCTTAATATATTGTTTTAGCTACTATTTCTCCATTTTTGCAAACAGCTTGCAGATGGAGCAAAAAGCATAGTCCACAGCTCACAGTCAAACAAATGCCAGTAACTGAGTCAAAAATCAGAGAGAAAGGAAGTCCCCCATCGGTTATTTGAGCTGTGGAGTAAAATCTCCAGAGGCTCTGTCCCGTGACCCCCACCCCAATTTTCTCTAGCCCCTCCTCTGACCTTACCTGTACTAAATGCTGCTTTCTCCTCTGTTAACTTAACAGTAGTCATGTCTCCCCCTAGGGTCGAGAGGGCAGGAAGACTGAGCCCTCCCCCCACAAATCACTAGCCGTAGAAATCAGGTACACATCTGGAGTCTTCACCCTGGACATGAGAGGAGGACCCCACCACCACCCTTGGTGAAGTGAGAGTTATATAGCAGACATCACATGATGGCTAGAACCTATCAGCCCTGTTTCTCATTGGTAGTTTATCAGATCTTGGCACTATTGTCCGCTACTGCTACCAACTCTGCTTATTCTTTGCTTAACTGTGCCATCTTGCTGCTTTCCATAATAGGCTACTTTCTCCTCCATGCCTACCCTTCTTCCCCATCATCACCTCCCTCATCCACCTCTGCTGAACCTCCCTCCTATCCACCCTCCCTTCACCAGGAGTCCCCCTTCTACCCCTTATGGTCCACCCTATCCTAGCCTCCCCTCTGTCCTCTCCTTCCTTCCCTATGTCCCACCCCATCCCTCTCAACCTCCTTTCCTCTTTCATACACCATTCTGCTCCCTCCCACCTCCTCAATCTTGAGGCTCTACTATGGTGCCTAAACCTCCATGTAACACCCTCCATGGGCTGTTCAGGTTGATTCAAGCCTTCGCTACTCACCCTCTCCCTCCTTCTCCTGCTCTTGGCATGTGACTCTCAACCCAGACCCCTCCGTGCCCCACCTACTGTCTCATCACCCTCCATATTTTCAGGACTGGTCCCCCCCCCTACCAGACCTCGTGCTCGCTTCCCAGGGCCTCCATATTTTTCTTCTTAATGCCAGGAGCTTCCTACCTGAAATGGATGCCCTCAGTGTATGGTTCACCCAATACCACCCTGACATACTCTGTATCTCCAAATCCTGGCTATCTGCCAGAATTCCAAACTCTTCCATTGCCATTCCTGACTACAACTTATTCCATCAGGACAGAGGCAAACAAGGCTGGGGTGTAGCCCTGCATGTCTAACAATCCATTTCGAGTTCCATTATTTTTAAGGAATCTTCCCACGAATCCATTGTTGCTCACCTCTTTTCCCTCCTCCACCCCCGTCTACATAGGGGCTCTGTATGCCCGCCAACATCTTCATACGACTCCATCATCAAGGCTGTATCTTTTATCTCCTTCAGCATGTCAAATGGAGAACTCTTGTCATTAGGTGACTACAATCTCGACTGGCTCTCCTCATCCGCCAAACCTACCACCCTAAGGATAGAAGCCCTTAACCTCTCTCAGACAATCCAAAAACAACCCGCCTAAACCACCAGTCCCAAAACAACTCCCTTCTGGACTAGATTTTATCCACCCATCCCCAACGGATCTCCACCTCAGGCATCCTCTCCGATGCTGTAAGTGACCACCGTTTCACCTATTGCATTACAAAATCCACTCCCACCCTCCCATCCCAAATTCATTTGGTCTTGCTTCCTACATTTCCTAAATGAATCTGCCCTGCAGCAAGATCTTATTAACACGTACTGGCTACCAGTCTTTTCCATGTTGAATGTACACCTTGCTCTTTCCCAGTTCTGCAACATCTTCAAGCTTATCTGGGGCCTCCACGCACCCCTTAGAAAAATCAGGGTAAAACGCTACTATCACTCCTGGATCACCTCTGACCTCATCGCTATGTGTCATTCCAGGGACAAGGCCTGGAGGCTGTACAAAGCTTCCCATGCTACAAGTGATCTCCAGTCTTACAAACATCTCACAAATAAATGCACCAAGGCCATCCAGCAGTCCAAGTCTTCATATCTTAAAGCCCAAGTAACCCAGAACAAAAACTACCCCATGTCTTTCTGGAAGGTGATCAACTTCCTTCTCGACTCCCCCCAAAACAAACATGTCCAATCCTAAAGATCAGTGACAGCTCTATCTCAGACCCTGTTTCTGTTGCTGAGGTGTTCAATAAGTTCATTGTCTCCTGGGCCCTGTCCGACTCCCCCACCACTCCTCTTCCATCCTCTCCCCGACTCTTCAAAACCATCCTCCCTTCCACCAGCTCTTCCTCTTTCTTCTTCACTCCACTGGAAGTCTGCAATGCACTCATTTCTTTGAACCAGTCTAAATGCAGCCTGGATGGTATGCACCCTAGAGTGCTCCACATCTCCACACCCACTATAGTTGCCCCCTTGACATACATACTGAATCAATCTCTAGCCACAGCCACCATTCCCGACACCTGGAAACCGGCCAAGGTCCTCCCACTGTATAAAGGTGGCAATCCTTCCTTACTGGAGAATTACAGGCCCATCTCGCTCCTCTACTCCCTTGCTAAAGTCCAGAAATCTCTCATTCTGTCCGAACTCTCAGACTTTATCTCCTCCAGTAACTCCCTGTCACCTGTACAGTCAGGTTTTTGAAAACACCACTCTACCATCACCACCCTGCTGCGCGTCACTGACTCCATCCTTTCTGCCATGGACAAAAGCCAAATCACCACCATCTTCATCTAAAGCTTTTGACTCCTTCTCCCACCCTCTGCTTCTCCATAAACTTAGCTCCTTTGGCAGCACTAAACCTGCCGTCACCTGGTTCCACTTATACTTCCAAATTAGACAACAGTCAGTTCAAATGGGTGATTCACTGTCCTCCTCTCTCCCTGTCCTAGCAGGGGTTCCCCAGGGCTCTATCATTGGCCCTATTCTCTTCTCTTCTCCTTTGTCATAAATGACCTTCCCTCCACCTGTCTCTATTCCCACATGCACCTTTACGCAGATGACACAATCATCTCTGCCTCTGGCCCCTCCCACATCAGTGTTCTCCCCAATCTCCAACACAACTTCAACCAAGTTCAGTCCTAGTTCCTGGACAACCAGCTTAAACTCAGTGCCAAAAAAACTGTCACCATGGTCTTTGGATCCAAACAGCAGCTTGCCTCCCTCCCTTCCCCCCTGCAATCACCACCATGGATGGCTCACCCCTTGAGCTGGTTCCAGTATTCAAGCACCTGGGAGTCTGCCTAGACAGCCATCTCAACTTCTCCACTCACATCGAGGCTATATACACCAAACTCCATCCCAAACTCGCAGTCCTCCATCAAGACAAAGCAAGCCTTCCTCTACCAACTCGATGCAAGCTCATACTTAATAAAATCTTGCCAGTGATGGACTATTCCAACATTGTCTACAGAATGGCCCCAACCTCCTCTCTCTCTCTCACCAAACACTACATCCTTCTCAACTCCTTCTGCCACTTTGCCACCACCTTCCCCCTCTGCCATCACTGTCTCTAGGCACCACTCTCCCTGGCCCTGCTCTCCCACAGGAGAACCGCCCACTGTGCCTCCTTCGTAGCAAAATACTGGTTTGGCTCCCTCCCCCCACCTCACTTCCCATCTTACCCAAGTCAATTCCACAAATTACTCTCTTCGACACAGGGACTTGCGCACTTTCCACATTCCCCATCCCCACACTGTTACTGGTCAATCTGCCTTCTTGTATCATATTTCTCTCTGTAGGAATAATCTCATCTCAAACCTCTGCCTGGCCTCCCCTCTCTCATCCATTAAGTGACTTCTCAGACTCCTCCTCACCCCTTTCATCCCTATATACTCCAAATGGTCCGGCGTGCTCCTCCCACTTCTGATTTAGCTTCACTCTAACCTTTCCTCACTAGCCCCTTGCTCTGTGTTTGCCCCAACCTTTATTTTCTAGCCCAGATCCATGTTTTTCATGTCATGCTGACCTGAGCTGTCTTCCTGCCCCCAATTTTCTAAACTCTTCCTGAATGTCTTTAGGCACCCTGTTTACCAGGTCATTAGTACCGAGGTGGATAACGACATCCAGTTTGCCTTCCGCCTTGCCTTCTGGCTATCCCCAGGATCTTCCCATCCCTTCACACCATGGCACCTGGTAGGCACCTTACCTCCTCCCTCCTGTGTTCCTAGCTGGATTCCTCTTTATGACAGAGTCCCCACCGGCTTCACTTACTCCTCCTCCGAGGTCCACTGCTCTCCCCACTGAGGTTGTTGCACCTGGGTTATGCCCCCTATCATCCCACATACACCTCACATACACCTCACACTGTATTCCTGGTCTATTATACTGTGATACTGCTATTGTACACTAATACGTAGATTTTAGGTATCCATCATATAAGCATAAGTGCCAGGAATGTGCTTTGCTGCTCATATATGCCAATGTTTACATCCTTCATAGGATTATATCATGCATGACTATTATACGTCACTATAATGTATTATGTTTGTCTTTTACATATATTCCATATATAATCTACCTACTGTAATTACTGATAAGATGACACTGAGGGATCATCAGTGATTACTTTATACACCATGGCCCAGATATTCAAACTGCGCCCAAAAAGTGCGCAACAGCAGGAGCAACCGCAGTCCATTGCGCCCATGCGCAAGAGGTGCGATATTCAAAAACTGCGCTGGCCAAAATGCGCCTACAGCCGATGACTGAATATTGCACCTCCTGCACCATAGCACAACTAGGAAGGTAAAGCTGAGCATATCTGATGCACCATAGTGCAACAAGGGATGTTCAGCTGACCAGTCCAGATGTGCCATAGCACAACCAGGGATGTCCCTAGTAGCAGGGCAGCAATGCAACAGCACAGCCAAGGATGCAGGAGCCCACCACCCATGCCACAGATGGGCAGAGGAACACACAGCAGAACAGACATCGTCCCCCTACACGCCATGCACTGCACAACTGGGGGAGGGCTGGAATAACCACTGGCCCATGGAGACCAGCAACAGCCAGGCCATGGTGCCCCATCACACCCCTGGCAAGCTGTGACTAGCACAGAAGGAGGGCAGACCACCGCATGCCACACCATCCCACCAGTGCACAGCACACTTGCACTATGACCCCCAGACACCCTGCCCAGGAGCAGCGTCCACCAGTGCAGGATACCCCATGCATGCCACCACCCCCACTGTGACAATGCAACCCTGTGCACCACAGAACCATGCAAGGCAACCCCACCATGAGCACCCATCAGTGGGTGGCAGCACAAAGAGATGCAACAACTGCATACACAGTGTCACCACGCACATCCCCCCCGAGGTACAGCTGAGAGACCCACCATGCATCGGCACATGAGGTACCCCACACAAGACAGGGCATGCCCCGGACCCCACCACCAGTGGTACAGCACCCTGCACACCCACCCAAGGACACAACCCAACCCAGCACTGGCCACAACAGCCAGCGAAGACACTCACAGTGGTGCATGGAAGCATGCACCACACAGGATGCAACACAGTGCATGGACAAACACCCACCCATACCCAAGGGCACACCAACACAGGGACACAGTGGCGGGGCAACCAAGCCCCTAGCATGTGGCCATGGAAACTGTGTACACACGGCCAGCACTCCTCGATGGCACAGGAGTGCCAGCCACCCTGCGCAGGCACTGTGGAGCAGTATGCCACCAGAATTTGCCTGGAGCACAAGTGACAGACAGTGGTGCACATCCCCTGCAACACACACAAGTGACAGCATGGAGGTGGGACAACAGCAGCGGATGTCACAGTGTCACCCGAGGCAGACATGCACCACACCAGTGACAGGAGTCAACCCGACACTGTGTGGGTACAGTGGCTGCCCACATGGACAGCCACTACTGACATGTTAGTGGACCGTGCATGTTACAGACATGCATCGGTGTTAGCTGCACAGGACATGGATGGTCTGACAGGTGTGCCATTGACACAGAGCATGCACCGTGGACCACTGCACACAGTCATCCAGTGCACAGGGAACAACACACATGCCACAGACAGTGACTGATAGCCACTCTCATACATACTGACATCCCCACGGGCACACACACGCACATGACTGCACCACCCCAGACGCCATGCACACCAGTGAAGCTGTGCACCTATAGCCTGCTGCAAATCAGAGACCACCACAGTAGGCATATCAAAGGAAATGTATTTAAAAACAGCAAAGAAAACTATATACAAGTATTTACAAAGGTTTGGGAGAGGCCACAAACAAAGTGGGGTGGGTAAGGGCAGGGGTGAACAAACCAGAGGGAAGGAGGTGTGAGGGTGTGTCCAGGGGGTAGGGAAATCAGGGGACTTGCCAAGCCAGCAGGAGCCCGCTCCCCACTCCGCTTCTCCTCCCGCCATGATGCCGTCTGACACTGAGTCTGTCGATGTGTTCCAGTATCTACAATGACAACTCTGGCAACCTGAGGATCTCCCGCAGTACCACCCTGATGTTGTGCAGCTGCTGTCCACCTAGGACAAGGGAGCAGAGTCAATAGGTGTGAATGCACAGTCCCATGCAGCCCACTCACTGTACATGGCATACGGCCATGGGACATGCCTCTGTGATGGTGTGTGACCACCCACAGTGATCACATCCACAAGACCTGCCCACCCAGGGGCACACAGCCATGTGGACTGCTGCACACCCCCACTGGCCAAGTCCTGTACAACACCACCGTGGCTGTTCAGTGATGTGACTATGTGGTGTGAAGGCAGTGCCACGGCCATTTACTTGGTGCACACATGGACCACCATTGATGCACTCCCAGACATGCAGTGCTACTGGACAGTGCTGACTGTAACAAGTTGCATGCATGGCAGTAGTGTCAATGGATGGTGGCCATGTCCCGCTGCCCACCCTGTTACACAGCATGCAATAGTAATCATGGATGTAAGGTACTCACCATCATCAGGCTGGTCCTTCTGCCTCTGTGGATCTTCACCCCTCTTGGAGTGACGTTCTTCCTGCTGGTGCCTCCTCTCCCTCGCTAGCCATTGCTCATCTGGGCCTAAGGTGCAAACATGGAGAGAGGAACACCAGTACAATCCTGTAGCAAAGTCCCCCTGCCCCCATGTGTGTGCAATCCCACACAGCCAGACCCATCCACCCACACCCTGATAACACCACCTCAGCCAACACCGGATGGTCCTTCCCCCCATATTCCAGACACATGCAACTGTGATACCCATATCAGTGCTCCCATGTTGATTTGGAAGATAAAAGTGTATGGATGTTGCACCTACCTGGCTGTGGCACTGTGCCCCTCCTGGCACAAGCCCGCAGGCGAGCAAGCAGGTCTGGGTTCCTCTGCCTCAGGTCCCCATATATGTGGTGCTACTGCTCCGCCCCATTCCTGTGGCCTCCTCCAGGGTGTCAGTCACCTCCTGCCACACCTAACTCATGGACCTGTCCAGGGGTGCCTCACCAAACAGTGGGCCAACAAGTGGCTCCACAATGGCAACCAAGTTTGCCATTTCTACCTGGCTCCACTGGGCAGCTCTCCACGCCATCTCTATTGCTCAGTGGAGTCCAAATGGCACTCTGCAGCATGGTTCCACCACATGCAGATGCTGTGTGGTACAGTGCTGCCATTACCTATTGCGCTGTCACCGACTAGCACAATAGTGGTGCACCAGTGCCTGATGCATGGCGCCTAGGTGGCACAGGTCAGGCACAGGGTCAAAGGTCTCTGGTGCATGGACAGCCACAGCGCGATTGGAACCCAATGCATGTGCGTGATTGGGTGCCTGTGTGCCACTTCCTGTAGTGGCCTGTGCGCTGTTGCCCCAGTGCACCCTCGATGCCCCAGTGCCACAGCACCATGTAGGTGAACAGTGCTGTAGCACCACTGGCACAATGGTGGCCGTGCCCTGCATTGCCTCCTGCACACAGCATGTCAGCAGCACGGCAGGCACCTGTGTCATCAACTTGGGCATGCACAGTTAGGTGTGTACTGCACATGTCACAGAACTGCATCCTTGGCTCAGCACGTTCAACACAATTGCACAAAGCTCAAAAGCACAATATTCAGCTGTCATATACAAATCAGCTAATCAGCCATTCAGTGTTGCAGTCACTGCATTTGCATCCACTTAAAAATGCGCCTCACCTCATTTGCATGGGTTGGACTATAAAAGAGTGACATTGGGCTGCACTGGCCATAGTCAGTTACTTCAGTCTATTGGTGAGTTGCATGCTGTTTGGGAGTGAGGACTGTGGATTTTGGGACATGCATGGGACTGCACAGTCAGAGGTAACACCTGTCATTCTCACAGGCTGAATCATGGCCGAGTGAGTTGTGGAAGAAGAGGAACAGAGTTGTGGAGGGAGGAGGAGGCCAAATTTCATAAAGGTTGAGATGGATGCCCTGTTCGAGGCCTACCTGGACCAGGAGCTGCTTCTCAGCGGACACCAGGGAACACTACAGGCCTGTGCTGCTGCATGGCAGGAAGTGGTGCATGCTGTGAACCTGCATGGCAGACACCAGTGCTCCATGAAGGAGTGCAAGAAGAAGATGGGCACAGACAGGAGGAGAATTAAAGCGAAGGTGGCTGCCATCATGGCAGCATGATCTGCAACTGGTGGTGGACAGCCAGAGGTGCTACACCTGACCCCACAGGAGGAGAGGGTTGCTGGCAGCATGCAGCATTGTGCCATTGAGGGTGTTCCAGTTGGTGGATTCCAGATGGGTGGTAGCCCATCACTGCATGGTAGGTCATGGTCTGTCTATTGGGATGGGGGGACAGGGTAGGTCACATGCAGTAACACGACTTTGTTTTCCCTTACAGCTCCTGAGCATCTGCATGGGTCAGTGGTGGTGGGCCTCTCCACTGAGACCAGTCAGATGGAGATGGAGATGGAGGAGGGCCCATCCACCTTCACAGGAGTACGTGGCTCAGTGCGACAGTGGGCCCGCCTGGATGTCCAGACTGATGTTGTTGGAACAGGTGTAGAGGAGGCCCTGCCCGTGTCCCAGTGTGCCAGTGTCCACGGATGCCAGCATGCTGTGACATAGGCTGGTGCTGGTTCTGTCACCGATGATGATGTCGCTAGCGTCAGGGCAGTGACACATGTGCCACAGGATGTTCACACAGCAGGTAACATTACGGCCATGGCTGTGGGTGGTGCTGCTGTGGAGGCTCATGCGGTCATCACAGTCCCAGCACCAATGGGGCAGCACTGGTGTGTGTACAGCACAGTGGGACTGTTGCGCTACCGCGGTGGCACCAGTGAGTCCTGGGAGTGGCAGCCAGAGGGGCAGCATCAGCAGTCAGCCAAAGGGCTTGGGGTACAGTGTCAGGGTGGCATCAGTGCACTGCCTGTGGACATGCCCAGGCCTGGTCCCTGGTGTGCAGCGCCCACCTCAAGGGTGCTGGAGCATCAGGGCCACGCACACCCTGAGGGACAGAATGCCAATCAGGCAGATGACCTCTTGGATGAGCACACCCACATACTGCAAGCATCAGTCAATCAGCAGATGCAGCTTGTGAAGGCGGTGGATGCCATGAGTGCAGCTCTGAAGTGGGCAGAGGAGCATTGCAGCAGAGAAACCACTGTGCTCCTGGCAGGGATGGACCGGATGCGGGAGGATGTGATCGCTGCCATTGACAGGCTGACACATACAATCACAGCTGCCATGGCCACAGGAGGCACACAGTTACTTGCCCATGCAGCACAGACACCACGTAGTGCAATATCCACCCCCCATTCCCCGCATCGTGCGACACCCTCCTTGTCAACACAGGGTTCAGCTGTGGGCATCCCAAGCATGCCTGGCTCAGGCATGTTCATTGTTGCTGCAGACCCCTGTGCAAGCATGGTCACGTTCATGCAGTGGAACCTCTGGGGGAACATCGGTGCCACCCCATGAGGCCAGAGGCAGCCCGTCAGTGCTGGCAGGTCTTGGCGGGGCCACCCATGCATCCGTGGTGACTGGGGCACTGTGGCGTGTGACTGACCTGTCTCCCAATGTGGCTACTGTCTGATGCTGCCCTGTGTGCATTGCATTATTCAGCAGGCAATGCACGGGTGGATACCCAGCCCTGCACGCAGACACACAGTCCATCTGCACGCCCTCCCGGCTGCTGTCTTCAGTTGCGTGTGCATGATGATGCCTGCATTGTGCAGCACACCAGTGCGCAATGGTGCCTAGCATCTGACACATGCACAATGACAGGCAGTGGGCGTGGTGGTCTGTGGACAAGTGTGTGGCTAGGGGTGGCATTCTGGGTCGGTGTGCCTCCTACCCTTTGTGCATGTCTGATGAGTTGCGTGTGTGTGTGTGTGTCTGTCTGTCTGTCCCAGTGCCATGTTAGACCTCACCCATCCCTGGTGATGTGTGTGGTTCCATGCCAGGCCACTTCCCTTGATGACTTGCACCCCTGGTGTGTGTCCATGTGTATTTGTGGGTTGGCCTTCACTCACTGGTGGCTGCACAGGGCACCATGACTTACCTGTTGGCTTGAAGTGCTCCTCTGTGATGGTGTCCCGGTGCAGCTGTGCTAGCCGCAGCAGTCGGGGTCCCGCACCAAGGGGCTGCCCATCACCATTGTCACCAGCATCCTCATCATCCCCATCACTGTCCCCTCTTCGACCTGTATGGCTATCCCACATTTGTTGGCCATGTTGAGCAGGAGGCAAAGGGCCAGGAATAGCCCGCAGGCCTTTGAGGGGCTATACTGTAGGGCACTGCTGGAGGTGTCCAGGCAACGGAAATGTGCCTTCAGCATCCTGAGCACCCGCTTGATGACATTAAGTGAGGTGGCATGCGCCTCATTGTAGCATTGCTGCGATGGGGTCGTGTGCCGCCGGAATGGTGTGAGCAGCCAGGGATGGACTGGGTATCCACTGTCACCTGTGTGTAGAGGGTGCAGGTTAGTTTTGCCATACCCCAGGCCATGTAGGCCATTACCCATGTCACCTCTGACCAAGCCCCTCCCAAGCCCCATGTTTGTCCATGTGGTTTGCATACTCACCCACTAGGTGGCCAGTGGGGATGTCCCCACTCTTGAGTCTGTGGCACTGTGCTGATTGGTGCCAGATGAAGGCATGGTATGCTCCCCCAGGGTGCATGGCATAGACATTGATTATACGCCCCCTGACATCACACACCACCTGGCTGTTGATGCTAGCAAAGCCCTTGTGATTCATGTATGCAGCCCCTCAGGGCCAGGTGGTGTGTGGATGGCCACATGGATGCAGTCTATTACCCCTAGCATACCAGGCATATGTGCTACCCTGTGGAACTACTGTATGTTTGCCGTGCGCTCCGCTGGTGTGCTGAGGAAATGGATGTACTCTGCAGCATGTGGCAGCAGTGCACTGAGGAATTGGTTGAGGTGGCATGACGTGACCAACTGGGTTATGCCTGTGGTGTCCCCTGTTGGTCTCTGGAAGGTACCCAAGGTGAGCAAGCACATGCAAGCTGTCACTGTAGTCTCCACTGACAGAGCATGGTTTTGTCATGTCGGTGCCTGCATCAGATCACTGTGGGCTCAGTACTGGCTGTTGGGGTCATACTGCTGATGGGCCCTTCCACAGCCATGCCCCCTTGCTGCCCACCTTCTCACCCCCCATACTGTCTCCATCTGGATAGTGGCACTGTCCATGTCTCTGGCTTGTGTTCACCCCTGCAGCTGTTTCTGTGCTCCCTGCTGTTCTAGCTGCTACTTCCCCTGCACCGGGAAGACCTGACTGTGTTGGCCTCACTGCTGTGTGGCACTTCCCCCTTCTGCACTGTGGCTCCCCACACCTTCCCCTAAGCCTGTGGGTTCCAGATGCTCTTTCACTGTCCTACCCTGTGTGTGTGTGTGTGTGTGTGTGTGTGTGTGTGTGTGTGTGTGTGTTGCCTGTGTGACTGGCTATAGTTCAGCAACTTGTGGCTTCCCTGTGGTGTTCTTGCACCTCTCCCTTGTTCCTTTTTATTTTGGCTTATTTCCGCTATGACGAAACTTCTGCTTGCTCCCCTATTGCGCATGGTGCATGTTGTTGATTATCGTACTGCGCCATTTATGCATGGTTACTCCCTTCAGTTGTGCATACATTCATTATGATTGCACTGTTGCTCAGCATGATTTGGGGTAACTGCCTCCCGCTGAATATCGCAGAATGGCGATTTTTGGACTTGTGCTGGCATAACCCTATTGTGCATGGCACTCTTTTGAATATCTAGGCATAAATATATATATATATATATATATATATATATATATGTTCATATTCTAATTTACACTATATTTATTCTCATATAATCATATGTAGTTGTAATGATCAGCACTTCTCTTTGTCTAAAACGAAAGCTGACACAGAGAAATCCTGTTATGTCTTACTGTATATATCTACATAAGCAGAAATGCCACATGTAATAGAGCCCAATCAGCATTTCCTTTGTCCAAGCTATAATGCAAATGGAAGCATATTATTTGTCTCATATGATACTCATTAGTAGTTCTGTCTCCTAAGTCATTATCCAATACATATTGTTTCTCGTATCTGTAGCTATGAAGTAATCTCTGTTGCTATGCTGTTATCTGTAGTATATAGCCTTCTGCAACCTACTGTAGCTCCAGGAGAGCACAGAAAGAATGAGATCTTGGAGAACCTCAGATCCTACAACCCTGGAGATTATGTACATTCTTCAGGAGAGTGGTGAGACATCCATCTCCCTTGTGATTTTCTTTGTCACATGCTTGGCATAAATAGTATAATAAACATTTATTCATACTCTTACTTGTTTACAAATGTTTCTTGGCAGTCTCCGAAGACATAAGAATCTGTATTATTAGTATTAGTATTATTTACTTACATAATAAGAGGCGGAATATTCAAAGCAGTTGCACATGGTGCAACTGAGTTACCTGCAGAAATGCACCATGGACCGATACTCAGTGGGAGCCAGTGCACAGAACAAGTAGCAGTGCGTAATGCACAACCTAATGAATGCATGTGCAGGGCAGGGGCGTGCCCATGAATATACAGCACAGTGTGATATTCAACCCGACCCATGGTGCAAGTGCTGAGCAACAGTCCAGATGCGTGAGCCAACTTGAGCCTATAAATATAGGGCACAAGCATGGGGACAGCACTTCCAGAGGGAGAGTGAGAGAGAGAGAGATAGAGCAAGCTATCAGACTGTGGAGGGAGGGAGGAACAGAAGGAACAAGGAGACAGAGCCTGTGAGGGATTGAGGAGTGGAACAGACAGCCACATGAGTGTGGGACAGAAGTGGCAGTGGAGTGTAAGCCAGGGGCAGGAAGCAGCAGAGAGAGCCAGGTAGAGAGAAGGCACTGTCCCATGGTGGCAAGCAGACCACAGGAGCCAACTGCCTGGGGAGACAGGACAGCAGGGCCATGACAGTGCAGCCTTCCAGATGGAGGCTGTAATGAGGGGTGTGGAGGCAGGAGGAAGAGCGATTTAGCCATGGAAGGCCCATCGCAGTATGCCTGCAAACAGGTAGGTACCGCGCTCCACAACACCTTCAAGAACTACTCCAATACGGGAGATTGTGGGCTGGTATTACCTGAACTGGGTGATTCTGAGGCAGTTCTGTGAGCTGTGCAGTGAGGAGATGCAGGAACCCACTAGACAGAGCCACGCCCTGTCAGTGGAGATGAAGATGACAGCCGTCATATGTTTGCTTACCACAGGCAACTTCCAGAGACCAACAGGGGACACCATAGGTATAACCCAGTCAGCCACATCATATCTCCTCACACAATTCCTCAATGCCCTGCTGCCACATGCCGTGGAATACATCCAGTTCTCCAGCACACATGCAGAGTGTACATCAACCATGCAGGACTTCCACAGGGTAGCACAGATGCCTGGTGTTCTTGGGGCCATTGACTGCACCCATGTGGGCATCTGCATGCCATCTGGCCCTGAGGACATAGCATACATCAACAGGAAGTGCTACCCCAGTGTCAACTGCCTGGTGGTGTGTGATGCCAGGGGGTGCATAACCAATGTCTGTTCCACACACCCTGGGAATGAACATGATACATTCATCTGGCACAACTCTGCACTATGCCACAGATTCGAGCATGGGGAAATCCCCACGGGCCACCTAGTGGGTGAATATGGGACGGCTATGGGGAGCTGGGAACAGCAGGGCATGAGATGGGGTGGGCAGGATGGGTGCACTGATGGGGTGCCAGGGATAGGCAAGGGGCACAGTGACATAGGACACTAGGTTAACCATGTATCTGTCACACAGGTGACAGTGGCTACCCACTCAGGCCCTGGCTGCTCACCCCCTACTGGCAACCATCATCCCCAGCAGAGGACCATTACAGTGAGGCACATGCCAGCATGTGGAACATCACTTGAGCATGTGTTTGGGATGCTGAAGGCATGATTCTGTTGCCTGACAGGTCTGGCCGTGCCCTACAGTACAGCCCCTCGAAAGCCTGTGGCCTATTCCTGGCCTGCTGCATACTGCACAACATGGCCATTGACTGTGGGATAGCTGTTGAGGCTGAAGAGGGGAACAGCAGTGGGGACGATGAGGGCAATGGGCCAGGGGTGGTGGGCATCCTTCCCTGGCGGAGGGGTCCCTGGCTCCAAATGATGGCACACCAGCACCAGAACACAATTGCCCAGGAGCACTATGGTGGATGCAGGTAGGTGGAGCAACACCCATGCAGTGGTCAAACCCAATGGTATGCCACATGGGCGTGGGCAGGCATAGCAATGAGCATGCACTCACAGAGATGTGGGCAGTGCCACACAGCCACGCACAACAGCATGCAGCACCGTACAGCAACACACACACACTCACACACACACATATATATATGCAAACATGTGCCCAGGTGCCAGAATGTGGCATGGATCAGATGCAGGGCATGGGTGCACAGGCACAGCCAATGCAGTTCTGTTCTCATCACGCACACGCCACATGGGCCAGTGTGGCAGGCAGTGTGCAGTATGACACATGGCTGCCACGACTGTGGCATGCACCCACACATATCACCCATGTGCACACAGCGCAGTGCACACATCAGGTCCACTGCACAGAACCATGGCCACTGCTATGGCAGCCAGCAGTGCAAGGTCAACTGAGATCGCATTGGCAATGTGATCCAGGGATGCGTCTCATGTCCTTCTGCAAGTGCTGTATAGCCTACAGGACCTGCCCAGTGCCCCTCTCATGCAGCTTGGTTGCCTGGAGCACCTCTGCATAAAGTGCACGCACACCAGCTACAAACAGTACCTGTTGCTCCACAGAGGCCCATAACAATTGGGTGCGCTCTGACAATGGATCTGCACTCAGGGGAGCCTGGGAATGCCACTATTCTACCTGTGGTGTACGGCCATGCTGCATGGCCCCCCACTCAGGTGGACGCTACACAGCAGGGTCCCCATGGGGTAGGTTACTATCTGACACCCCGGCAGTGGACACTGCATCAGGCCACCCAACATCCTCAGTCATCTGCTGCTGCTGCTGCTTCTCCTCTGGCCCCTGTACACTAGCCAGTGCCTGAGTAGATGCACCACCACTGCCACCACCACAAGGAACTGCCGTGGCTCTGCACACGGCATCACCAGTGGCGGGCAGCTGTTCTACCACTGACAGGCCACTAGCTACACTGCCAGTGATGGTAGTAGGTATGGGTGTCTCCTCCATGACACCACCCATGCTGTCCAGGATGATGGTTATGTTGTCATCAGTGTCAGACCCCACCCCGATTTGTGTCTCCATGCAGAGTACACCATGGCTGGCATCCTGCTGGAACACAGCCAGGGCCTCATCTGACACCAAGTCCAGGACATCCAGCTGGACCACAGTGGTGTGTTGCAGTCAATCAGGCTCCCAGATGCCCCTGGAGGTGGATGAATGGTCCTCCGGGGCTGGGTCTGCCCCCACGGCTGCCACTGGTGCCCCTGCATGCTGGCGTGCCGGTGCTGTAAGAGAAAACAGATGTGTTAGTGCTGCAATTCCAGCAGGCCCCCTGGGCATGGCATGCGTACCATGCAGTGATGGACTCTAGGGTTGTCACAGTATGAAATTTTGATGGTATGGTAACCGAGGTGTGTTATACCACGGTTATCGTGATAATGCAGTATAATGCATTCCAATGGGAAAACCTAAAATATTTAAAAATAATGCAATTTTAACCAAATTTTACACATAAAAGCATTTTTTTTGTTTTTTATTTTGTTTTGTCTGTCAAATTCTGTTTTTTCCTCCAACTAGTGGAACTCCCTCAGGCATCCTGTAGTACCCTTTGACTCTACCTCCATGCCTGAGAGGTCTCCTCAAACCTGGCACCAGCCCAGCTATCACCCCTGCTTAGAGCCCCCCCAAGGTAGGGCTGCCCTATCCACCCAGGGCACTCTGTCTGCTAATTCAGGCCAGGCTAGACTCAGCCAAGGTAAGGAGTGCCCCCGGCAGTGGAGTGTGGTCCTGGTGGATACAGGTGCTGTTGCCTATCCACTTGGTTGGATATTTTTGCTTTCTCCCCACCCCTTTCCTCATTACTCCCTCCCTCTCCCTGATGGAGTCCAGCTTGCAATGATGCCAGGGAACATCTTGCCGTAACTCCGCAACCGTCTATTTCTGGAGCTGAGCATTGCAAAACCTCCAATCTCCACCAGAGGTTGCCACGGTGCCGAGCGGAGAATCCCAGGGCCCCTGAGAAAGGAGAGCTGTCCTCCAAATGATCAATCCTTTCTTCCCCACTGCATAAAAGCAGTTAAAATACTAGTAAATTACATATTATGAAGTTAATGAGAGAAAATAAAGATAATGAGTCAATGTAATAAATATGTGCAAGAGAAATATGTTTTTTTATTGACTGAGTCAGATTCCTCTTTACCTGATGATAAGCATGAAGCTTCGAGTACTACAAGTAGATTTATATAAAAAAAATTTCATTGCAGTCTGAAATGGGAGTGACTTACTGTTATAAGTAAAGTCTTTTATTGTACTGTTAGCTTACAGCACAAAATACTACCAATACCAAAAGTACTATACCAAAATAGCACAGTGAGTATGAGTAGTAAGTTGTTTGATTTACACTTTTGTTATGTGTGAGGGAATTTTTATATATCCTAAAGCTATATTTGCTATTAAATGCCTTGAAGCTATGCTTGCTTTGAAAGCCATGCTGTAACAAAGTCATAATGAATGTAGTAGAAATTTCTGAGTTCATGTTTTCTTTTTGAGGGTTATATAATTTGTACTAAGGTTACTTGAGGTACATTTGTAAAAACAGAAAAATAGATAAAACTGAGCAGAACTGGTTGTACCAGCCTAAATAATGGGCTTGGACAAAATATAAAGATAAGAGCATGCCTGGGCAAAATATAAAAATAACAGCATGTAGTGGCATTGAAGGCAAGCTGTACGTTGCTATGGTGTGAGTAAAACTCATTGTCTCTCTCAGGTCAGCTTGACCCAGGCATATGTATCAAGCAGTGTTGGGAAAGAAATGGAATAAGTAGTGGAAAAGTACCTCATACATAAACTTGTTTTTCTTTTTTCTGTTACATTGCTGAAAACTTGTTATGCTGTCTTATGATTGGCTTATACTGAAATGTTGGTATTTTTCAAGATAAGAAGTGCAAAATCTAGCTTATAAAAAGCTGCTGTAAATTGTAATCGGAGAACTTCTCCGTTGAGAAGTCCCACATGCATGTGTGTTTGATCAAATAAAGCGACGTAAGACAAAACCAGTGGTGTGGTTTTGCCCGTGACGACGGGAGTGGTTGCTCAGGTAATACTTACAGTGAGAGAATTTGCGATCACAGTTTTGTGTAGTCGGCAGGATGAGTTCTTCGGTCCGTGTCACCTCATGATCGGGTTGTTTCCTTGGACAAAAGAAGGACATTTTGTGGAACCCCATCAGGATGTGGCGTCCTAGGGGCTGGCGACACTCATCATCACTGTAAGTACAGAATACCTTGGAGGCGAGTGTGCACTATAAAGGACAGGCCTAAATAATATTGGGAAACAAAGGGAAAAAAAAATAGCTGGGTCCAGAGTTAGTATTATCTGGACCAGCAAAATGTATGTTTGACAAGTTTCACCAAACAAATTACAAAGGCAACTGCACTGCCCTTTGTACTTGTAATTTGTGCTTGCTGCAAGTATATACAATGTAGAGCCAATGATGGCTTTCACAGTTCAGGCTGCTTTAGGAGAAAACAGCGGCTGATTAAGTAAAGTTAGATAAGCAACATCTAGAGAAAGAAAATAAACTACTGTGGATGTGCACAGTAGGTGACTACAGACGGGATGATTTGAAAATCCCCCATGTTGCCTATCTGTGTAGTTTCAAGTTTTCTGTATCAATTTCAAGTTCCTTTGCTCCTATAGAGGCTAAAACATTTGATCCCAAACCCAAGTACTGGGGACCTCTACCAGATGGATCTCAACCTAGTACTGTTAGAGATTTTTTGGTTTTGTTTTTAAACTGCAAACCAGAGCTCTGGAAAAAGACTTGGTTAGGCAGGTTACTAAAATGGCCAAAAGAAAACCTTTGAAAGGGTTAATAGCTGCAGTGTTTGTAAATTATCATGAAGGTCCTGCAGTCAGTTTTCTTACTCAGACTAGTGTATCGGAAAAGAAGAAAAAATACCTTGGCACGGGTAAGTCTGAATTTTTTATTCAAAGTTGTTTTATGTCTGTCTGTTTTATTTCTGTAATACATATTCAGAAACAAAGGTAATGTTCCGTCTTTCTAATGCATATTTTCTAGCTTATATCTGTGTTCTGTAATTATGTTCTGTTGTCAAGGTTGCAAGATAGGACTGACTGCCTTTCAGTGCACAACATGTTACAGTAAAAAAGAAAAGAAGCTTCTTTGCCTCATAGCTGACTGTTTTAATTGACTTTTTTTTAATGGAACATTTGTGCTGCCTAGATAGGGTCAGTGAAGAACTTTTGTTTGTAGTTGTTGGATTGGAGCAGGTAGTGTGATGGTGAAGGGTTATGGCGTCATATAGATTGCAATGTGAAAGATTTGTAGTTTGCAAGCAATGTGCCAAGCCACTGCTAGGTGAAAATGTAATGTGTTAACAGCTATAAATGGCTTTATCATACTTCTAGTTATAACCAAAATTTTTGCAAAATGGCAGGGTGCCATATTTTGGCTATGTGCAAAAGGTGTAACCATGTTATACAAGATGTGTTCACTTACAGATGATATGTTGTGCTGTGTTTTAAAGGAGTTAAAATGTGTTTAAAAAGTGTTTTGTTCTGGAAAGATTTGGCATGGCGATATGTATAAATGTGTTGATTTAAAATTGTCAGTGTTACAAGACAGGGGAGGCAGCACATATATCTAAAACACATACAGTTTTCTAATGAAACTATGGGCATTACCTCAGCAAATTGGGTGTGAAACAATGTCAGTCTTATTTTGTGTTAAGTATTTCTTTTGTGTATGTGTGTGTGTACTGTCTTGGCCAGCAGTTTTATTCTATGCTTTAAAGATATTTAATATCAGTAGTGTTCAAGGACACTAACAAAAAAATAACTGAGTTGAACGACCCTTGCATGCACTGTGACCTTTTGCACGTTATTTGACCTTCTTGTGTTTCAACATTTTATGTTACTACCAGTTCAAACTTGATGTGTATTCCATACCTAAAGCACAACTTTTCACAAAATGTATGTTTTCATGAAAGCACACCAGAGTGAACCATGTGATTTGACTTTTATTGCTAAAACTAGTATTCTAAGTGAAGAGGAACAAACTTTTCTTCTCGTCTCACTGCTTCTGACTTACAGCCAACACAGGCAATACTCCAGCTGGAAGGGGAGAATTATTCATCATCTCCCCATGTTTTTATTATATATATATATATATAATAGTAGCTTTTGAAAAAAGGACTATTACAGCTGTTTTTGAGAGTTTACCATCTACAGTTAAAAACAATGGCTTTTGTTTTTATGTGTGACCATGGTGTAATCATTTTTTTGTCTTTTTGAAATGCATTCTAAGAGATACGTACATACGGTATTACCATCAATCTGGATTTTTTATAAACTCAGCTGACATTTTGTCATGCTTAGGATAAGGGAACCAGTGGACGCTTGCTTCTTTATCCTATGGAAATAATCTTGTTTTATTTTTAACTGGTGTGTTTGTTTTTTGTTGTTTGTCTGTGTTTCTTCTCTTTCTTCTAGAGAAAAGAAGTTCCCCATCTTTATAGTAAGGTATGAACTTACTAAACTAATTGTAATATTATCTTGTTATAATTTAAAGTGTAGTAGGTGGGGATCATGTCACCATCCACAGCTAACCTTTTATTGCTACAGTATTGAGCTGTCTCTTTCACTTGAGCTGTCTCTTCCACCAGTAGGAGCTTGGGGGAGGGGTAAGCTACCTTCCTCTATCCCTTCCAGTGTTAGTACCCACAAAGGTTGCAAGGTACATCACTGTTCCCCAAAGGGGTAAATAAAGAAAATGTATATTTGCCAATAATTGTTTCTTATTTACAGGTTTTAAAAAAGACCCAAGGTATTTTAACAGCATAACCCAGCTCAAGCCCTTCTGTTTTTTTTTTTCTGCAAACAGTTAAATCTCACACCTATTATTGGTACAAGGGTTTCTGCCCCTCAGCAAGTAATCAGTTACGCTGGAGAGTGAAGTTGTGTATGTATGTCCACACATATTCATTCTTTTGATTGTCTTTTCAGCTTTCTTATCCTGTTAAAACAAATGCAAAACAACTTTGTCATTGCCTTACAGCAATTAATGAATGCATTTTTCAACCAGTAAATTCACAGTACTCTAACATTTCTGGACTCTAAGCTAAGTTTACAGTCTATATGTTGTTTTAAATGTATTTTATGCATTATGCATTATGCTCAATAATGAAATTGTTCTATTACAAACATGCTTATGTTTCATGTTTATGATATAATGTTTTGATATACATCTTGCTACACTGTATCATGTGTGTATTCAGAAAAGTGCTCCACATGTATAACGTTTTAATGCTCATAACCAAACCTAAATACTGGGACCAGCATTGCTGACCCACCCCTACAATATGTTCCAAAGCAAAACCAAAGTAAAATTAATGCTCTGTTTGTCTTATTACTCACAGGTACCCCGAAAGAATGAGTGTACTCTATGCAGGTTTTTCATTTTAAATTTTAACAATTATAATATGCAGAATTTAGATTGTACTCCAAACCTATGCTTCAAGCCTTACCCCACTCAGTACTTTGGAGTATTTCACTATACAGGGTAAAGAAGGTAGATCTTTCACTTGTCACAGGTGCAATAGGCACTGTTATTAAATTGGCATAGGCCAACAACATATGTATTTGTCCACTAATTGCATTGTGTAAAAGGCATATTGTTATGAACAATATGTTTAAAGCATGTAACTGCATTAAGCAGGTTAGCAAGAGGAAAAGGAAGAGACCATTATGGTTTTCAAGAGGTAGCAAAGAAAGTGAAAGCCAAAAGATAGCATTCAGGCAATACAAAAGACACAGGCAGAAGGGATAGGGATAAGTACCAGGAGAAACAAAGGGAGGCAGGGAAGTCAGTAAGGAAGCCAAAGCTCAGACAGAAGAACACATTGCAAAATCAGTGGTTAAAAGGGACAAAACCTTTACAGTACAAGTGAAAAAAAAAGAAAAGACAAAGGAGGGATAGTGAGACTGAAAGGGAGGATGGGAGTCGATGGAGTGATGACAACAGTAAAGCTGACATATTGAACAGGTATTTCTGCTCAGTCTTTACTGAGAGAGAGGGGGTAATGGGTCTGAAGGGAGTACAAGGGGTGAGAATGGTGCAGAAATGGATTGCATCACAAGTCCTATGAAGACAAGTTGAAGGAACTGAACATGTACTCCCTGGAGGAGAGGAGGGAGAGAGGGGATATGATAAGAGACATACAAGTATCTTACAGGGAGAAACAGAGTGCAGAAAAACACTATTTTTAGCGAAAAAGATGTTCCAGGACTAGAGGGCATGGGATGAGGTTGGAGGGAGGACGATTCAGAGGAAGCGTGAGAGGAATTTCTTCAGCGTGAATGGGTGGTGGTCGTGGTGGAGCACCCTGCCGGAGGAAGTGGTGAGGGCTGAAACAATCAATGGATTTAGGAATGCATGGGATAGACATAAAGGAATTCTAGAAGTCAGGGGTGGAAACAGACTTCTAGGAAAACAAACTGAACTTACAAGCTCAAATTGGCAGACTGGGTGGGCCATAGGCCCTTATCTGCTGACACTGTCTATGTATCTATGTATCTATGTATTAGCAACATTACAAGATTTTATAACTCAGGTCTCAGTCAGGCCTGCTTGCAACAGACAGGGAAATAATGTTCATCACTGTCATAACTGCTTCTGTGATTTAAAAGCAGGAGGTAACCATAACATTGTCATGATTTACAGATGGTCAAATGGTATAATTGAACTCGGCCTGCACCCCAGGTGTGCGGTTAATGTCCCATTTTTATTTTTATTTTCTAATTGCCAGAATTTAGGCTCTTTCACACCACTCTTTACAAAACAAGTAAATGGTTTAAAAGATTGTTATTTATGTGTTTTTAACTCAGTGTCTAACACACTTTGCAAGTTTGCAGGTTTCCGCGGTGTGGCACACATAAGATCTCCACGTTCAACAGCAGTAACCTCTGCAAGTGTAATGTTTTCAGTGAAATTACACCTATTTGTAGAACTTTAAATCAACTGAAGAAGGTCCAGTCAGTTCAGACTCTGCAATCAAGCTTATTGTTTCTGCTTACTATGAAGTTAAGTCTGGGGAGGGGGCACTCCCTAACTCCAGCGAGAAGATTCTGCTTCAATTGACCTTCAAGCAATACATCCATTTTCTTCACTGCCACTTGTTCCAAACATGGCTGGTACTCTACAACCCTATTGCTCTTTGTTATGGACTGTGTTCTTAATGGTTTATTGTCAATTGTTACTTTTTATGGACTGTTAATCTTTATGCTGGGGTGTAATCAACTACGACAAAACAAATGCTATGCCAGTGTGTGTGTGTGACTACTCCATTGAAAAGGACTCAATGCACCCTGGCCAGTGTGTTCATTAATCAGCCAGCCAGCAAAATGAACACTGACTTTTCTACTATGCTGGTGTTTTGTTTTAAATTACTGTCTGCATTGCCTCATATGCCTTGTGGGGTTACCACCATTCTGAAAATAACATTTCATCTGTACTGTAACTACATCAACCTGTGGATACTTATATGAACTTATGAACTGTTCATTTCATGGACTGTTATGCTTTATAAGGACTTATCTGTCAAGAGACATTTATCAACAGATTCTTCAATCAAGCTCCCAGGGTGTGCCACACCTCAACACAAGGTAGCATCTACCTTATTCACTCTCAAAGTGAATTCCATGAACTCTTTTTCATCAACAAAATTGTTATGTTATATTGTGTTATATGTGGTGTCACATGTTAGCATTTTTTCACATATTTCAATTGTGGTGTTGACATCCCTCAATTCTGTATTATGTTTTACAAACTCACGATTTGTGTTCCGTCTGTAACCACCCCGTACCAACTCCAGAACAGGATGCTTTTTATAAATGCCTTGACTATCTGTATGCTGGCAACCAGTTTTAAATCATATACCTATTCACCTAGTCTAACAGTCTAAAAGTAGAAATGTTTAGTTTTGTTTTTTTTAACCTTCAGTTATTAACTAATATCTTTACATTTATGTTCAATTTTTGTGAATGTTCAAGTCCCTCAGGGGCTTCCTATCTTCAGGGTGGAAATTATTAACAGTGGTCAGTGGCCAAGGTTTTAGTAATCAGTGACCAAACTTTTATCAACAATGTGTAGTTGGCTAACCATAAAACTGAGGAAATAAAAAGGTGTAAAATGGCTAGTGTAAATTGCTAAAGGGCTAGTAAGAGGTAAACATGGTTAGTAAATGACTAAATGATGCCAACATGTAAATTAGTATATCTAGCTAGCAAAAGGCTGCAAGTGGAAAATACCACTATGTCACTTAATATGTGTGCGTGTAAGACTTTAAAAGGGTTAATTGTAAAATTCCATACAATGAAAAAAAAAAATAGCTGAAAGCATAAAATGAGGCCATGGCCGAGATATGCACAAATTCCAGCCTTGCATTTTTTTCTAAGCTTGCTACACATAAATATGGGACCCATGGTCATGGCTTACAAGCGTAGTTGGTGACTGGGGTGCTACTCTTCTCCATTGGGTGACAGTACTTGTAAGTGGTCATATTGGCACTCTGGCTACTGACTGTCCTAATCAAACTTCTCCTACAATGCCTGTGCAACACAATGGTGTCACGGGATGCCACCCACCTGCCCCCTTGCTACAACCCGAACAAAAGGACCCCATTAAACTGGAGGGGGTGTTTCCATTACAAAACGAGCCAAATTGTGGCCAAAATATAAAGTGAGAAAAAGTAAAAAGGAATCAGTTAGTTGATACATAGTATCAAAAGGGGGGAGAGTGTGAGGGAATTTTTATATATCCAAGCTATATTTGCTATTAAATGCCTTGAAGCTATGCTTGCTTTGAAAGCTCATGCTTAACAAAGTCATAATGAATGTAGTAGAAATTTCTGAGTTCATGTTTTCTTTTTAAGGGTTATAGAATTTGTACTAAGGTTACTTGAGGTACATTTGTAAAACAGAAAAATAGATAAAACTGAGCAGAACTGGTTGTACCAGCCTAAATAATGGGCTTGGACAAAATATAAAGATAAGAGCATGCCTGGGCAAAATATAAAAATAACAGCACGTAGTGGCATTGAAGGCAAGCTGTACGTTGCTATGGTGTGAGTAAAACTCATTGTCTCTCTCAGGTCAGCTTGACCCGGCATATGTATCAAGCAGTGTTGGGAAAGAAATGGAATAAGTAGTGGAAAAGTACCTCATACATAAACTTGTTTTTTTTTTTCTGTTACATTGCTGAAAACTTGTTATGCTGTCTTATGATTGGCTTATACTGAAATGTTGGTATTTTTCAAGATAAGAGGTGCAAAATCTAGCTTATAAAAGCTGCTGTAAATTGTAATCGGAGAACTTCTCCGTTGTAGAAGTCCCACATGCATGTGTGTTTGATCAAATAAAGCGACGTTAAGACAAAACCCAGTGGTGTGGTTTTTGCCCCGTGACGACGGGAGTGGTTGCTCAGGTAATACTTACAGTGAGAGAATTTGCGATCACATATGTTAAATTGTCAATAACTTAAAAATGAGAGTTGATGAATGCGAAAGGAATGTCCAGTCACTCCACTCCTGGTGGTGGTGCAGACTAGAGTTGCAGATGCAGAGTTGCATTTCACCAAAGTAGTGTGCTACTAGCTTTAGAAGCAGGCACAGCAAGAGCACTACTTAGAATCAGAACAGTTCTGATTGGAAAATCAAGGTTTACTGTCTTGCTATGACTAGGCTAAGTGTCCCTCTGCCATCCTCACCTCACAGCCTGGGGCTCCCTCCAAGACCCAGTCCCCACAGTCCACTCAAGTTAGTAAAAGTAATTGTAAATAGTGCAAATAAATTTGGAGAGATCTGTGTTCTTCATATTTACTTTCTCAATGTAGTACCCTACCACCACAACCACAACACAACTCCTGCCTGCACTCACCACTCACAGAGGGAGGCCGATTAAGGGGGAATGTGAGGAAATTCTTTTTCACAGAAAGGGTGGTAGATGCATGGAATGGCTTACCACAAGAAGTGGTGGCTATGAATACAGTGCAGGGCTTCAAACAGGCATGGGATAGGCATAAGGGAGCAATACAAATGACTATGAATAGATAGGTCACTGACAGAGCAAAGGCCGATGGCACATTTATAAGGTAGAAAAAGAAATGGGCAGACTGGATGGGCCTTGCGGTCCTTATCTGCCGTCAACTTCTATGTTTCTATACTGTGACCAAGACTTCGAGTCCAAGCCAAGCCAACAGCCAGAGCCAATCGGCTGAGCTAATCCAACTGTGAGAGATGGCGGCATTTAAAGGAATTCACCTATATAGCCCAAATGCCATGGTGGCTGCCTGCCTGCTTTTTTTCTTTTTTAATATAATAGGTATTTAGCTACAGTAGTCTCCAACTGAGGCAGTGAGCCAATGTGTGTTGCTTGCTTGACTTGCTTTGGTTGAATGAGTCGTGCTATTGTGAATCAAGTCAAGTCATGTGACTGTGACATGAATGCTGTCTGGCATTAAAGGAATCCGCTTATATACTGTATAACCCCTTATTTTTGCTGAAAATTTATTTCCGCTATATCCGCGGGACAGTCCTTGTGCGCGGACATAAATTTACAGTGAAAATAAATGGACCACTATGCTGAAAAACACAGATGATTTGAATGTTGGACTGCCACTACATTGCTCCATGTAGTTAGATGCAGACATGTAGCCAGACAGCACTCAGATTGTTGCAAGACCTGAACATCAGAACTACCACTAATTTGCCATTACAGATGGCAATCACCGAGGATGCCGACATGCTGTCACTGAACCCACCATTCACAGTAAACAGTGAAGTACAGTACCTTTTCTAGAAATCCACATAGGATATGGAAAGCAGTTCAATTCATCCTCATAATCTATTTTCAGGTTTTGGTTTCATTAAGTTCCAAGTCAGCCTATGCTAAAATAAGCGATTCAAATGAACCACCACATTAACATGGCTCACTGAGATGCCTATACCATGTGACAATGCGGCAGTTCATGTTATTCATTGATCACAGATTACGTTTGATTCTTGGATTATGAATCTGACATTTACTACTTCCTAAATCTTATTGAGTTTCACGAAAGGTACTGGACTTCACTGTTTATTGTGAATGGGGAGTCAATGTGTCAGCATTCTTGGTGTTTGGCAGTCCGAGGTTCAAAGCGTGTAAAAAATGTTTAATCATTCCTCTTTCCAAGTTGGGAAACGACTTAGATGCTGGTCACATTTTGGAGGACGTGTTTCTATTCTTCTCTAATTGGGATTAGTTGGGATATCAGCAAGTTACAAAAGTTCTGTGGCAGCAGGTGACTGTAAATGCGCTAATATAAGTTTACACAGAACTGCCCATGGACCCGGACCACGCGGAATATAAGGTGCACTGAAATAAAGTGTTATACAGTATCCTCAGTGCCGTGGCAGTAGCAGGCACTCTGCTTTTTTTGTTGTCGTTTTTTAAGCTACCAGCTATATAAGTAACTAAGAAATTTATGAATTTAAATTACTTTTCCATTGGGTTTTGTTTTAGGTAGCCCCCACCAAGTGATTCAAGTCATCATGTTGCCACCTCAGACTTCGGACTCATGAGTCAAGTCTCGTGATATGAGTGACTCAGGAGGACTGGAGTCCTGCATAGCATTAAAGGAATTAGCCTATCTATCCTTAGTGCCTTGGCTGGTGGCTGCTGAGTCAAGTGACTATAATTGTTAAGCTAGCAGCTAGGCTAGGGGTAATTACACAATTAAAGTAATTTCTCCTATTGGTTTTGTGTTAGGTAACCCCCAGCCACAGCCAGCCAAGAGTACAGCTGAGCCAGCCAACCAAAGTCTTGTGACACAGATGACATGAGTCAGTCAGAGAGGACTCATCAGGAGTTAGGCATAAGACTCACTTCATCCTAGAGATCACTCTAGTGGGGGCTTCAGGTGAGCAGACAGAGGGAGAGGCATGAAGTGGTCCACAGTGAAACTGGACTGGAGGGACTCTGGGTGCATCAAGCAGACAGATGAGGCAAGACAGCAATTTCACTAAATGTACTGGCTCAGCTGAATAGCCAATGCCATGTATGAAATGTCACAAATCACATTAGGAGGACAGGGATGGAGGACTCAGACACAGTCAGGAAGCAATAGCAGCAAATGTCAGAGAATTTGGATTACTGAGCAGAGTGCACTGCGGATATGACGTGTTGGCATGTGTCAAATTTGTTACCCACACTACAGGTGTGCTGGGCAGCAGTGACTGTGCTGCAGAATCAGAAAGAGGGAGGGGCGGGGAACAACTGGGAATTAAAACTGAAGGAACACGCAGACTACTAGTGCCAATTCTTATCACTGAAACTGAAAAACATGGAGTGTAAGTGTAATGCAAAACTGCAATTTGCAAATGCAAATGGTACTGACATCACGGCAATTTTTGTATTATATAACAATAAAAAATGAACCTGGAAAAGTTCTCGGTGTGTATCTCATTCTGTGTCTTCCTAAACTTGACAGTTGTGTGCCTCTAACAGACTGACAGGACTGTCTACTCTCTGTAGTTCAGACTTACAATGTATGAACATGAACACGCACGGCCACTCAAGACAGAGCACCAGCAGTACAACAGTTAGCAGTGTGAATGAATGATCACTGTGGCCTCATCTGTCACTCACTGGCCCCACCAATGAGGTGGCTGACCAGCCTGCAGTCTGAGTCTGTACACACAACCACAGTGGCAACCAACCACAGAATGTTTGTTAAAACTGTTACCCATCAAGATAAGAAAACTTAACATGATGATCAAGGCCACTGTTCTTCATTTTTTACCAGAAAATCCGGTAAAATTCTGGAATTAGGGCTGCCTGAAGACCAGTAAAAACAAAGATTTCATGGAATCTGGCATTTTATATCAGATCGGTAAATATACAAAACTTGTGTTTTTCTTTTAATTACTTCCTGTACTATTTTCAATTTGCTTTATTTAATGGTCTGTATATTAAACCTTCTTTACTAATGATGATCATTACATGACATGACAGATGACATGTCACCCAGTGCTACTATTAACAACAGTGTAAAGGAGGGTAAAAATTCCCCATTTTAAAAGTATCCATTGCTGATACTCAGAAAGGAGCTACGGAGAGCGGTGCTGATGGCGGAAGAATTTAATGATTATAACAATAATCATAGTGAGAGATTACAAGTGGTGCATTTTTCATTCTTCATTCTTAGTTTTCAATTCTTCATTTTCAATTCTTCAAACTAACAGTGTATAGTAGCTTGCTTATATAGTGGAAGACAGTACTATCAGTTTCCTATAGAGTTCTATGATTGGTACAGACAAATATAAACTTTAACTTTTAAAGGCAATATTCCTTTTAGTTCTTTGCCTGACAAGCAATTCTCTATTTAGTTCTTCGCATGACCTAATCCTTACTTAGCACAAATGTATTGATAGTGTAAATTATACTACTATATAAGGATAGCAATAGTTGTCATTACCAGTTAGTAAGATCTAGAAGGAAGAAATAGACTTGCACTTTAAGAATGTGCACACAAGCTTTTTTAGTCTGTCCTGTCCTCCTGATAATAATAGTCAAAAGGGTAACTTGAACACTATCCCTGTATTTCTGTCTGTGCAGACACTTAAAACACCTGTTTTCTATCACTCACATGATTAGTACAGATATTAAAAAAACATTTGAATATTACAACTTATGGATAGTTGAACTTGTAGCTTCACAAGTTATATGATTCAGCTTCATATATCAATATTTGTTACACAAACATATTACGCTTTAGACCAAAATTAAGTTTGCCTGCAATATTGGGACACATTTTTTTTATCCCCCATTACAAGCCCCCCCTTTGGACCAATATTGTTTAATTATTATTTATGCAACAATACAACTCCTCAGAGCATGTACATCTCACTATGTACTTCACATTATTCACAATCACTTGATCAATAAGTGTTGATTAAATCCACTCTCTGGCCCTTTTGTCACATTTAGGCATTCAGTTGGTGTTACAGTTAAGCAGATGTCATCTGAGACTACAAAACATAATGAGTTGCTTAAACTAGCATAGTTACAAACACTATTATTACCCCAAAAATAGTAGGACAGAGTTAACACATAAACATTGTTGTCCTTTGGTGTGGCTCTGCTTATAACAACAAACACGTTTTTTTTTAGTCCATGTAGCTTTGCGTTGATCCAGTCTTGAGCTTCGAGGTACAGCTGCTATACCAGCTGTTAAGTATGTCATATTGCTGGCTGACTGATTAGCAGACACACTGGTCAGGGGTGCCTTAGATCGTGCATTTGAGTAGCCACACACACACTGGCATGGCATTTGTAGTTGATTACACCCTGGTACACGGATGAACAGTTCATAAACAGTCCATAGAAAAGCAATAGTTTTGCATAAAGTATCAACCATGTTGGAATAAACAACAATGAAGAAAATGGATGTCTTGCTTGAAGATCAATTGAAGAAGAATGTTCTTACTGAAGTGTAGAGGATTGCCCCTACTCTAGATTTTACTTCACAGTAAGTAGAAACAATAAGCTTGATTGTAGAGTTCAAACTCACTAGACCTTTTCAGTTGATTTAAAGTTGTACAGTCCTTATGTAATTCTGCTAAAACATCACACTTGCAGAGGTAATAATGACTCGATTTATGCAATAGAACTTATGTGGAACCAATTAGAAAACATAAGCATTTTTGCAATAGAACAATTTTACATGGAAGTACATACACAACTCCTACTCCAGCTTAACTAATTCTTGAAGAATATGTTTTTGAAGAAGAATCAAAATACACACTTTTTTTTATTTACCCCTATGTGGAGATATCAATGTACCTTGCAACCTTTGTGGACATTACACTGGAAGGAAGGAAGGAAGGGTAGCTTACCCCCTCCCCCCGAGCTTCTACTGGCAGAAGATACAGCTCAACTACTGTAATACAAGATTATTTTTATAGGATAGAAGAAGCCAAGCGTCCCAGGGTTTTCTTATCCTAAGCATGACAAAATGTCAGCTGAGTTTATAATAAAGAAGTTTTGCTCACAATTAAATGTTGATTGACTGTGTTTGCTGTAACACAAGAAGGTCAAAAGGTCACATAGTGTGCATACAACAGTCGCTCAAACCCAGTTATTTTTGTAGTGGCCTTGAACACTACTGATCTTTAAAAATATCTTAATGTTACATTGCACAGGAAATAAAAAAAACTTTTAAACATTTTTATCCAAGGACACTTGAATACCATATTTAGAAAAATATGCCAACATCATTTTTAATGAGAATCTTTTGTTCTTTAGAAACTCTAGTGTTACTAATAACATTATTAATCATGTCAAACAACTCTGAGTGGTTTGTTTGGTTATAGTAGCAATTACAGAAGAACAAGTGGCTAAGCCTTTGCTTTAGTCCACCCCACAGCATACTATGAGTATCTAGAATTAAACTCTTTAACATTAGAAAAGACAAGGTTTTTGGGCATTAAGTTAGTATGACTTGCCAATAATTAAAACTGACTTTTCACTCCTACATTTTAACTGCTCCTATACAGGAGTTAGCACACTGTAAAGTGTTTGTCTTTAGACTTTAAGACATTCACATTTTACCAACACGCTACAGAAGCTGTGTCATAGTTTATACTGCAATTAATAAAAAGAATATCCTATCTAAAAAACAAAAGTCTCCTGTACCTTTTCAAACTATTAATTTAGTTATGTCTCTTTTCTCTTTTCACCCATTTCTCTATTTTAGATCCTGGTGAGGAGGTAGTGGGCCCTTCTTCATCACTTTCTCTGTGACGTGCCTCATCATCCTCTCTCAAAGTATCTCTTACTTTTGCATATTTTTTATCATAGCTATCCTCTTGTTTATTATGTCTTTCTGCCTCTTCCTTGTTTCCCATTTTTTCAGCGTATTCCCTTTTTAATCCATGTTTAGCACACTTGTTTTGCAGCTCTAAAGCATACTGTTCTTGCTGATACCTTGTGGTAGCAGACATAGGTCTGCTCGGTGGCTGTCATTCCTTGTTTGCACGGGTGCCACCTTAACCTTTATCACCCTTCTTCTATATTACTTAACTCTTGAATCTTCTCCATTGCATCCTGTAGTTCTGTATACAGTTGCCTAGTTTCACTAGCCTGCTCTTGTGACTGTTGGTCTAGCTTAATCTGTAGAAGGGCATGATCCCTATTTAACAGACACAAATCTCTTTGTGCTTTTATTAGCTGTGTCCTAAAGTTAATACACTGCTGCTCTAACTCTTGGTGTTGATCTATTGGGATGCTATCTTTGTACATCAATGTTAATTCTTCTAGTTGTTTAGCATTTTGATCCCTTTCATTCCTCATCTGGGCTACTTCTTTATTCTGGCGACACACAATAGTCTGATTACTGCCACAGCCCTTGCAATACATTTGCAAAGATTTCCTTTTCATTTTTTACTCCCTCATTACGAAGGGACACTTGCTGAGTAAAATACAATTGTGCCTGTTGATCATCAGGCATTGGTTTGTATGCTTCCCCCTTTAGGTGTTTTCCTAGAAAATGACCTATTATTGTTTCCATACTCATTTTTATCTTTTTCTTGCCTGCCTAGCTTTTACAGCCGGGTGCATCCATGCACTGGTGCCCTGGTCTGTCTAGCTATGTCTTATGGCTCCCTTGTGAGGTCCAGCTTGCAAGTCCCAGCACCTTCACTTACCTACTCTGCCCCTAGAGTTCCTACAGAGTTAAGCATTACTTTATATTTAAACAATTTAAAAAGCATACAAAGCATACATCACCTGATTAGCAAGTGGCTAAACCTGTCTGTGTGCACCATTTTCTCTCGCTTTAAGTCATCAGCACTATGTCTCCGAGCGTCATCACCTTCTTATTAAGGCTCCAAAGTGTACAGCACCAGCGATCTGAGTCTTAAAGGCACCAAATGTATAAAAGGGCAAAAAAAGTTCCCCATTTTTAAATTTTCCATTGCTGCTGCTTAGAAAGGAGACACACGGAGATGGTGCTGATGGCGGAAGAATTTTAATGATTATAAAAAATAATAATCATAGTAAGAGATTACAAATGGTGCATCTTTCATTCTTCATCCTTAGTTTTCAATTCTTCATTTTCAATTCTTCAAACTAACAGTGTATAGTGGCTTGCTTATATAGTGGAAGACAGTACTATCAGTTTCCTATGGAGTTCTATGATTGGTACAGACAAATATAAACTTTAACTTTTAAAGGCAATATTCCTTTTAGTTCTTTGTCTGACAAGCAATTCTCTATTTAGTTCTTCGCATGACCTAATCCTTACTTAGCACAAATGTATTGATAGTGTAAATTATACTACTATATAAGGATAGCAATAGTAGTCATTACCAGTTATTAAGATCTAGAAGGAAGAAATAGACTTGCACTTTAAGAATGTGCACACAAGCTTTTTAGTCTGTCCTGTCCTCCTGATAATAATAGTCAAAAGGGTAACTTGAACACTATCCCTGTATTTCTGTCTGTGCAGACACTTAAAACACCTGTTTTCTATCACTCACATGATTAGTACAGATATTAAAAAACATTTGAATATTACAACTTGTGGATAGTTGAACTTGTGGCTTCACAAGTTATATGATTCAGCTTCATATATCAATATTTGTTACACAAACATATTATGCTTTAGACCAAAATTAAGTTTGCCTGCAATATTGGGACACATTTTTTTTTATCCCCCATTACAAACAGAACAGATTTTGATGCTGGGCATGGTAACTGCTGCTGATCCCTCCCTCCCTCACCCCCGTTTCATGCCCATTGCTCAAGCACAATCAAAAAACAGATTTAGGATGGCTGGTTGACACCCATGTGTCCCCCCCACCCCCTGCTACTTAAATAACCAACTCCGAGTCTGAGTGGTTTCGGGGAAGGGGTACATTACCCCTGAATGCAGTGGTGGGGTTCTGCACCAACACTGAGTGACCTGCAGCTGTGGAATTGTCATGGAGGGGGATGTAACCCTCAACAAACGTGTTTTATTGTTAAACTTTTCTGGAGGGATGTCACTCATTTTGAAACCAGTACATCATTTTCTGCTTCTGTTCCAAAAGAACAGCAAAGAAGAGGACAATAACATTGAAGCGATGTGCATTGTGCATTCACAGTGTGGCTTTGTGTGCAAGCAGTGTGCTGCACTTTGTGTGTACTGGGCAGTCAGTGTGCACTGTGAGTGGATACAGTCGCACTCCACACAGCACACTGACTTTTGTGCTGCTGCACATGGTCTGTTCTCACCATTTACCGTTAAGGAAGCAGTTAATACTTATATATATCACTGGTGGCTTCATACTCACTTGGCTTCTGTGTAACTTAGTGGCACTCTGTGTGACATGCACAAATTACATGACGACCAAAAAAAACTTTGTCCTGAAACTAAACACTGAAATTAAAAATGTAAGGAAGAAGTCAAAAGACTGACTTAAATTTTATTGAAGGTCTCTCAACTGACATCATCAGCCCACTTATGGATTGGACAAGTGAGGACACCTAAACCTTACCTTACTAATCTGTACAGCAATGCAGCAGACAGCAGACATCACATCCACAAAACAATTTTGCATGAAAAAAGCCTCCTCAAACTCTTGCATCAGGGAGAATGGTGTGAAGGGACAGTTGTCCCTTGAAAATTCAAAAAAAGTCTCAATACCACAGTATACTGTGAATTACGGTTATTGCTGTATCAGAAATTGTCCACAGTATCAATACCATGAGTTCTGACACCGTGGTATACCATCACACAGTCATACCTTGACAACCCTAATGGACTTCCTCCTGTCTGGAAGCCACCACCTGACAAACCCTCAGCAGTGCTGCCAAGCATGGTGGCCACCACCAGCTCTTCCTGTGCCATGAGCTGTGGCACATCAGTATGGCCTCCACTAGTGGCTATCCTGGCTGCCTGTATGGCCACCACCTTATTTTATGCAGTGTTTATCAGTACCCACCTTCTTTCTGCACTTCTGCACAGACTCCTGGTGGCTGCCATACAGGTTTGCAGACACTGCCACCCCACCCAGGCTGCAGCCCTGGCCTGTGGTGTGCCAGTGGCACCACTCAGCAGTTGCTCCCTGTCAAGGTAGATCTTGAACAGGGCATCGGTCTCTGCCTTTGTAAAAAATTAGGCGTGCGTTTGGGGGCAGGTCCATGCTCCTCATTCTCATCACGCTCAGACATGGTGCTACCTGTGGACAAGGACACGTGTGTCACTGACTGCAGCTGCCCCCCATCCACCCTTCTCTGCTGGCTGGTCCCACAGCAGGTGCAACTTACCTCAGATGGTTGCAGTACCGGTCCATGGTCTGTGCCATTTTGCGGTGCCTTTATAGAGCTGTGGTGCAGCAGTAATGACATGCTAATTTTCCCAGTGCGCTCCACAATGGCTGATGAGCTTATTAGCATGTGGTGGCTGAATATCGTGCACTTGCTCCGTGCATAATGGATTTGCTTCAGCGCATATTGTGGTGCAATGCTGTGACATGCACAGTGAGCTGACCCCCAGTACACATGTGTCATGGCCTGTGCTACTGCCTATCATGCACCGTGTGCTCAGAGTGCTATAGCGGCCATGGTGCACTATGCACTGTGGTCTCTATTGTGCTCTAGCACACTGTGCACCAGGTGACCTCTGACCCGTGTTATGACCCTTAGCTCCTTGGAACTACACCACCACATGATGGGTGGGACACGCCCATGCCGCGCATCCACAGCAATGCATGATTGGTGTATGCAGTACATGCCTACATGAGGTGCACATCCCATGCATATTGTGTACATGTGCACTACTGGCCACCATTTTGAACCAGCACCTTGAGAGGAGAGCATGGCACAGTGAGGTGTGTGATGTGCTCGCAACTGGTCAGACCTGGAGCTGGTCCAACTTGTGACCTGTGTGCAGCCACATGCACCTGGGCTGTTCAGCCAGGAGCCCATGCAGCAGGCCAGGGCAGAGATCTGGCAGGCCATCACTGCAGGCCTGGTTTGGGACACTGGGGTGCCATGGACCAGTGAGTAATGCCACCACCGGTGTGGGGACATGTGGTGCAGCAGGACTCCGAGACTGAGGCTGCTGCATGTATGTGTCCACAGGGGTAATGCCATGGCCAGGTGAGTCATCACATGCTGCATGTGTGCCCAACCGCTGTATTGTGGTGTTGGTTTGGCTGCTGACATGCCTTGTGGGGAGGCACTTTCAGTGTGTGCATTGCGGTGTGGCACTGCTAGCCACCAGGTGCTCTGTGCTACTGCCTTGTGGGTCATGTCAGGCTGGGGCACACAATGTGCACAGGGGTGGGGGTGGTGGGCACATGCTGTGGTTGTTCTCTGATGTGTGCCTGTCTGTGATCCATTCCTAGGGCCTGAGGATTGGCACCATGCTGGAGCAGCGGGGGTGCCTGGTGGGGCACAGCAGACTGCTGTAGGACCGACTGGTGGAGGTGGAGTAGCAGCAGTACAGGCATGAGCAGCACTGCAGTGAGCAGGTAGGCGCTGTTGTCTTCTTCTACTCAGTACTGGGTAGTCAGTGGGGATGAGGGTGCAGCCATGGTCACCTGCATTGTGCATACACCACTGTGGGGCAGCCATTGCACATGTACCAACTGTTGGTGGGATGGGTGTGCACCTGGCTGCCTGTGGTGCTGCTGCTGCCCTGTGCCAACTGCCTTTCACTGCACAGTCAGGTGGCCACTGTGCAGCAGTGTCCACCACTGTGCCCTGTCATGGCATGCTGGGATGCCAGCAGGCACTGGCACTTCCACTGTGATTGGCCATGGTGCCACTCCAGGGGTGTGTGTTCCCACTGCCCATTGTGCAGAGTGGGAAGGCATGGTTTCTAGGGACTTGTACTGATCACCTGTCCATTCCTTTGTCACAGACATCTGGAGGGGTCATGGCTGCCCTGTATTGCCACCTCTTACAGCAGATCATACTGATAACATCCACGACCCTGGAGGTGGCACAGCAGATGAGGTGGATAGTGCTCCGGGACAAGCAACAGCAGAGGCATCAGATGGCAGCAGGCCATGGCTGCCCATAGTTAGGCCCCACTATTTCCCTTTATCCCTGCCATCCCTTCCCTTCCTTCCCTGTCCCACTGTACAGTCCCTGTTACCTGTCCCCTTCCTCACTCTCTTCTACCCTTTCTCACCCCATTCCATTGTATATAGTTGTGTTTAATACAGATTTTCTGCTTAACTTGCCTGTGTCCAAGTCTGCTTTGCAGCTGGTATGTGGGACATGCTGCAGTGACATGGTGGGTGTCTGTGTGGTGTGCCTGTGTTGTTGTACAGGTTGTGCATGATGGTGTCCTGTCCCTTGGTCAGTGGCTGTGCCTTGGGGTGGCCATAGGCTGGCTGTCCAGAATGTGGCATGTATGTTGGGTGCCGTGGTCCAGGGTGTGGCTGGCTGTGGTGTGGGTGGGGGCATGGCATGCAGTGGGGTTTGAGTGGTGGCCGTCCCTTGGCCTTTGGCCTTTTGCTGCATCCTGTGCCATGGTGCTGGGGGCTGGATTCCTGTCTGCACCCTGCTGTTGTTGGTCACCTGTGGCCCACCACTGATCCTTCCTGGCACTGTCCTTAGGTGTGTTCCTATGCCTGCCTATGCTTTCCCTCTGCTGTTATGCTCCCATCTTTGACTGGGGCTGCTCCTTGTGTGCCTTTGCCTTGTCTCTTGCTCCCTGGTGCATCTCTGGTTACACTATGGCGCAGGTCTGGTTGCTCCCTAGCGCACCCTTGCAATATTCAGCTGTGTTGCACTGGTACATGTTGCCATGGGCAACCTTTGAATATCACAATCACTGTGCTATGGTGCATTAGAGTTGTGCTGTGCTGGGTTTGCACCAACGTTTGGTGTATTTCTGAATATCTGGCCCTAAGAGTGTTTAGGCAATATAAAATGGCAACTGCAAATGGAGTCTGGGTGTTTGCCAAGGTTACATTTTAATTTCCTCTGTAAATTAAAACACTGGATGAGAAATCCTCAGTAACAAGCAGCTGAGAGTGTCTTCTGTTTAACTTTTCGGTCTGTTGTGTGTACCACAGTGCAAACAATATCTTGGCAGATATTCAGTCTCTGTGTAGTGAGTTGTTTTATTTTTGTTTGTTTTTTTTCCCTATTCTTTCTCTGTGGGAACACACAGCTGTAAAGGGATCTGAACAGGCAGGTATACTGCTTTCTTTTGTGTTTTCAAATCCTTATGGGTCTATACTCATCTAGGAGTCCACATACGACATACGCTGTTTGTGTCCTGTCATGAACATTGGTTGCAAACAAAGTTTTTGATCCACAGACAGCTAAGGGTTTCTTATCTTAAATTACATGTCTAATAATATCAGTACTGAGTTGAGGCTGGATGCCTTAACATACCAAACTGCCTACTGTGGTTGGTCTGATTTGCTGGTAGCAGAATCCAATGGTAGCCTTTTCAGGGAAATCATTGCCCAGTATGGGGAATTGAAAAATGGAACCAAAAGAGTTGATCCTGAAGGATTATTAATTGCAACATTGTTTAAATGTTTTGATGCCGTTATAAATAAACAATCTGATTATTTTGCTTGCAAAATGGAAAATGCTGCTTGCAAGCAGGAAATTAGCCTGAAAAGCGCTTATTATAAAGAAAAGATAGACTGCAGTCTCGGATGCAGTCTCTCTGTCAAGAAAATTAGTTTCTCTTTAATGATGGAAGCAGCCAAGACCTGCATGCCTTAATTGATAATGCTGAGAAGGCAGAACTTATTAGAAAAAAAGTTTCCCAAATGAATGGTGTTTTGGCTACTAACACTGATTCCTTACATTTTGAAAACAAGGAACTTAGGGATGACAAGTCTGAAGTAATTACTGAAAGAGTTAATGTGCGGTTTCAACACCAGACCTTGACCAAACAGCATGAATTTTTATGTTTTCAATACAGCAGACTTGATATAAATGTTTTGAATGTAAACTGTGACAGCTTTTGTTGATAAAAGGCCAGTTTTACAAGATGAGAATGTCTTGCAGTCTGAAAACAAGGCATTTTACTGCGTGCTAGCTCCTGTATCTGAGCAGTTAGAATGTAGGAGTAAAATGTCAGATATGGTGAACTTGTGCCATCAGCCAAAGGTTTTAGCAGAGCATATTAACTTAATGCCCATAGACCTTGCCTCTTCTAAAGTTAAAGAGTTTGATTTTGAACCCTGACAGTAGGCAGTGAGGTGGACTGGAACAAAGGCTAGCCACTTGTTTTTCTGTGAGTCATAAAATGGAGAACTGTTAGAGTCTCAAAATGGTGGCCACACGTCATCGGGTTGCATCCCCATACTGTCCCCAAGATGGCCGCTCATGGTCATGTGATGATGGTCATAACACAGTAACCCAAGATGCCTATGAGGTAATCCAAAATGGCTGACCACCATATCATGGAAGTTGGATCATGCAGTCACAGGGATCTGTGATTGCTGCCATAACCAAACATAACATACTGGAGGTTTTTGGCATGATTAATAATGTTATCAGTAAGACTAGTGTTTCTGAGGGACAGAAGATTCTCATTAAAAATAATGCTGACTTACTTTTGAATGAGGCTGGTATGCAACCACCTGTCATGAAGTCAGTGTCTGACACTGCAGAAGAAGCAAATTCTGCTAACAGTGTTTACTATACTAGAGTAACCTTGGTTAAGGAACACATTGCAGTTAATTACATGAAATGTGATTATTTCCTATGCAATTTAGCATCAGCTTTCCATGCAAAGACTGAATGTACTGCTTTTCCTATGCAGTGCATTCATACTTTAAGCTGTAACTTTAAAAACAATGTTTCTACCATCCAGCAATCTTCTTGTGTGGAGTTCACTTTACATTTGATGGGGAGGGGACAACCCTGATCCTGAAAGCCCCGTGGCTGACATATTTTCAGTATCACATGCCATGTTGTGGGGGGGGGGTTACAGGTTTGATTTCTGAACCTGTGATGACAGCTGTTTCAGTAGTACTTTCTCCACCCCTGATGGCTACTGAACCACAATTCATAGCTGGAGAACTACGTGCAACTTGCACACCACTTTTCTCCACTGTGCAGACCTCCCTGATAGTGCCAGTGCTCCCTGCATATAATGCAGAACCCCCTCCACCAATGACACCTGGATCATCCCATACTGTGACTGCAATAGCAGACACAGGCCAGGAATAGTCTGAGTTTTTCCCAGAACAAACAATAGCGGGCACTTCTTGCAAGAAGGTGCAAGATATCCTAATACTGATATCATTGTCTTTTCTTTTGGGATCACTGACCATGGTCCCAGCATTGGTTAATCCTAACACAGCTTTAGGGCATTATTTTGAAACTGCCACATCGGATAAAACAATCTCAGCAGTTCTAGCCCCAAAATACAATGGGCACATCAGACCCATTGCTTATGCATCCCAGATGCTTGCCCCAGTGGAACTGAAATACAACCTTTGTGAAAGGAATCTTTTGGCTACATATTGGGCAATGATATACTTTATGTACATCATTGGATATGCACCCATTGTGCAGCATTCCAATAATTTGCTGACTAACCTTTTGTTGTGAGACAGAGTAGAAGATGACGCTGTCTCCAATTTCAGACTTACACACTGGTCTCTCATTTTACAGGATCATGACATCACTGTCCTTCCTATCAAAACTCCATCCTTGTTGGCCCATGGCCTACAGTTTACCAGAGAGACCCATAATTATTCATTCCAACCCCCTGACCTACCTGTCCCAGGGCCCTTTCTGACAGAACCTCAGAAAGTGTTAAAAGACACCTCTGTGTGTCATGTTTTGACTGATGACTCAGCTACACACACCAACGAGGGTCAGAGAGCAGCGTTTGGAATCATTTTACATACGAGTCATGACAAAGTGTGCATCATCATATATGTATGATTCACAGGCAATGTTAAAACATGCCTGACAAATAAAATGAAAAGCAGGGGAGATCAGGAATCTTCTTATTATGACAAATGTTTGTGGATGGTTTAGCAAGCTGATAAGTCCTTGAGTGAAACTGCTTGTGCTAAGAGAGGAATCAAACGTTTGTTTTCCTTACGTAACATGATATCAGCACTCCACAAGAGGGTTAAGTTCTGCACACTTTAAGAAATGGCCTTGATCTAATTACAGAAGCACTGCAGATACTGTGTTTTTATTACAGATTCTAATTTGGTTTTGTTTCTCTCTAAACTGAATTTCTTTGGAAGAAAACAAACTTCTGTTCCAGTACTCTATATTATTGCTGTGAAGTACAGTGCCTTGCTTGTATACATCACAACCCTAACCTAAACAGTTTAAATACAAACGACATTCATAAGGTTCGATCATATTATAAAAGAACCCTAATTTGAGGGCAGTATATAGGTTCCTTAATGAAGGAACTGAGGAATATCTTCCAAAATAGCCTTTATAAGAAAGTGAAAATGACATTCACCTATCCAGTGATGGCCTACTCATTTGGAACATCACTGCTGTAACACTCATGAAAAGTCACAGGTAGTTCCTGAACACCTGAGAGTAGATTTTATCTACTGTACCAAGAGCATAATACTCCAACTGGTGGACGCCAGGGAGTCAGTAAAACACTAGACAGACTGACATCCTTTGTCTGGTGACCACATATGAGAAATGATGTAGAACACTACATTAGTAACTATTTGATCTGTGCACAGAACAATCCTATACCAGCCAGAAAAATAAATTGTTACTCCAGAGGCAGTCAGGCCCCTGGAACAACATCCAGATTGACTGCAAATGTCTTGGAAAACCAGCTATTCAACAGGTAGAGCTTTACCCCTTAAGGTAAATTCTGATTACAAGGATCTGACTTTATAGCCTAAGTGATGCAGGAAATTCTGGATTTGTTATGGGTAAAATAAAAGTTTTATATCCCTTACAACCCACAGTCATCAGGATAGGTGAAATGGGCTAACAGGTAGATCAAAGCTGTATTATCCAGACTTGTTCAGAAAAACCCAACAGGACAGGGATTCATTATTGCCTTTGCTCCTTATGGCAATAAGAGGGACACCCCCTGCAGTTACACAGTGTACCCCAAGCATCATATTGTAAACAGTTTTGCTGTCACTCACTAGACTTGTACCTTACTAATGCATTGTGCTTTAACTGCTGTATCTGAATCTATCTCCTCATGTGTAATTAGTAGCTCATTTTGTATTCTCTGCCATTCTGTGCCATGTTAAGTGGCCCGGGTCGTGCCTGAAAATGGTCCCTGGGATCAGTGCACTTATGCGGTTATCGAAGTCATAAATAAATAAAATAAAAATACATTTTTCAAATCAAGACCGAATGGTCCATGAAACTCCCAGAACAGTTACTTCTGGACCGGTGAACTGCCACTGCTAATAGAGCATTAGTAGATAAATATGTTAACTCAAACAAAATATCCAAAAGGTACACTTGTTTGCTGCACAACACATGGGCAGGGCCCAAAAACAGGCCAAAATCCAATGTGACAAAACTGTTCATCTTGTAGACTGGCAAGCTGGGGACCAGGTAATGGTACTCAGAATTGCACCACACACACATCCATTTGTAAACAAATGGAATGGGCCCTATCCCATTGTAAACAAACTCAGTCCAGCAGTCTACCAAGTTAGACTGCCTCACTATAACAGTCATTGATAAATGGCTACATGCCAATCAAATTAACCTGTTTTAAGGAGATTAAAATACTTTTCCATGCCCCAGTGGGATGAATAGTACTAAACTATGTTTTTCTTTTTCTCTTTCCTTTTAGGTTCCAGAGAGAGAGATGCTTGCTTTTATGCTTGTTATTCTTTTTAGAAGTATGGGTCTTCTTAAAAGCCCAAACTGCACATCGTATTGCAGATGAAAACCAGTGACCTAATCCTAAAAAGCTTATTGAGGCAAAGTACCTCACAAGCCCACATGATTTAATTGCATCCTGTGGAATTTACAGTAAAGTCCTAAAAGATATGTTCATCTTCCAGAAGGGTGGTGAGACCCTACTGAATGTTATGATCATTGCTTTGGATCAATTCTAGCAACTAGACTTGATCTGGACCCCTGTTTACATTTTATTGAGAATCAGGAATTTTGCATCCTTATTTATATAGCAATAAAAGTCATTAGACCTTAAGGGTTTTACCCTATGATGCCTCACAATTTATGACACTTAATACTGAGTGCCCAAAGCAGAACTCTGGTCCACCCAGTGGTCTAACAGCCACTTCCAAACCAGGTACCCTAGTTAATAATGTGCAGCTCATGCACATCCCAGTAATTTTAAATCTCACCCTTTAGAACTTGAAATGATTTGTTATATGTTTCACAACACACATTTCACACTTTTTTTATAATGATGTTATTGGATACCTGGGCAGCGTACTCATTAATTAACCCCTGTATAGGGACTGATAGCACCCCCCTCAACACACACACACACACAGGATTTTCACATCCTGACTGCTAGTGGTGCATCTTATGACTATAAACCTACTATATGCACTATACATTTTGTTCTGCTTTTGTTTTTATTAATAAAAAAACAAAGGTTTAGACTCAGACCAATTTTTCTCTGTCATATCTATTTGGCAGAGGGCTGATATAGCCATTCTTCAAGTACATATGTTAAAGGTGCATGACAGTATGAAATATAATATCATATCACCCCCCCCACCCCATTGCATGGTATACATGGTTTCTCTCATAAAGAGTTTTTTACATATACAGTATTAAGGATATTGTGAAGGGGTTTGACCTGACAAATGTTCATATTAATTTATTTATTTATTTAGTTAAACATCAGTTTAGAAACCTTTGAGCCAGAGGCTCATTTACAAAGGTACCTCGTCACAATTAATTAATTCTTTTCTGCTCACATTAAGGAAGCAGGTGAGCATCACATAGCTAGGAAAGTCTTCTGCACTGCCTACAGCTATTATGTTCTTATAACGCTTTTGTTATCTTTTCCAGGATCTGGAATTAGGACATATCCTTGATCTCATACATGACAGATGTATTGATCAGTGGCATTGTCACATTTTGCACTTCCATTGCATGTGTTAACACATATTTATTTGAATCTAGCACTATTCCCTTGTCAATGGCAAGGAACCTTGGATATGTCACCACACACACCAGTATTGCTCCATGTTTTGAAACAGATTCCTGCACAATCCAGGAAACCATGTTTGTGACTCTCACAGTGTCATTTGCTGCATTTTCATCAGGCAACATCTATCTCTGATCATCTGGCAACAGTCCATTCTATTAATCATATTGATGGGAACTTTTATCGAAAAAAGTTGAAACTACCTCCTTTGCTTGCTTACCATGAGGTCTTGGAATCGTGACGGACTCTGAACTTTGATTGTCATACCTGAAAGGAACATCACATTTTATGCAACTGTGACATCTTCCAACTTGTCTTACCAACTTGTGAATACTGGCCTAATAACTGAAATTAGTCTTCCTTTTGTGAACTTTCAAATAAACTGCATTCAGTCCAGCCATTTATGATTCTACAATCAAGCTCATTGTTACGCATACTATGAAGCAAGTCTGGGGTGGGGCAATCCCCTAACTTCAGCAAGAAGACTATTCTGCATTTGCTCTACAATCAGGAAATTCATTTTCTTCACTGCTTGTTTAGCAAGCCCGGCTGGCACCTCATACAAACTGAATACTGTCATAAACTTTTACACTTTATGCAGCTTTGTGATCAACTTCCACTGAACACTGTTGTTCCATTGTAAAACTCAATGTGCAATCTAAAGTACCCCCTGCTGCGGCCTCTGAAAAGACTGCTGCCTTCTAAACATTTGGATCTACCTTTGGAAAAATGAATGCATTGAATTTAAACTATGAATCTTCATCTGACACGTGAAGAAAACCTGGATTTATCCCTGGAATTGTTCGTAGTTTGTGGCTTGTGGACATTAACATTTCATGTCCTGTTCAACTTACCAACTGAAAAATGCCACCCTCCAAGGTGGTATATTCTGCTGATGTGTAACATTGTGTGGTGGCCAACTATACATTCTTCTGATATGGACTAAAAGTCATGCAAAGTGAACTTTTCTAACTTCTGTTTTAACTCCCTAAACAGGTAATAGGTTGTACGGTAATCACAACTGTTCCCATCCTGGAACCAGATATCATTAAGTCTAGTCCTAACTATCTTGATGCTCTATCTCAATCTTTACTTATTTTTAATATCCACACAGGCAACATAAGTTTGCCTCTTCAATTTCTTCCCAATAAGACAGATACACACCCTGATACATTTCAGCATTTACTGATTATTTTGATATTGTAAAACCCCATTGTGAAGTTTCATTCCAAATGTTTATAGTAATATAAGGTTTAGTAACATTTTCCCTTATAATTACATTTCTTTGTTTAAGGAAACCCTGAAACACCACCATAACAAGTTCAAATTCCTCTATCAGGCTCGTGCCTTGGGCCTGTTGATTGATGGTGCCTAACCATCGTCTTTTTGTTGGTGTTGTCAGTTTTGAATTTAGTGCAACAAAGAGGGGACTGTAGCACCTGGGTTATGTCCCTTATTGTCCCTTATACATCTCAAATTTACCTCACACTGTATTCCTGTTCAATTACACTGCGATACTGCCATTTTGCACTAACATGTAGATTTAGGCATCCATCGTATAAGCATGAGTGCCAGGAATGTGCTTTGCTGCTCATATATGCCAATGTTTACATCCTTCATAGGATTCGATCATGTATGACTATTATACCTCACTATAATGCATTATGTTTGTGTTTTACATACATTCCATATATAATCTACCTAATTACTGATAAGATGACTCTGAGGGATCATCAGTGATTACTTTATACACCATGGCCTGGATATTCAGAAGGGTTGCACATGGCGCAACAACCCACTGATGCACCACGGCATGATATTCAAATGAGAATTGTGCCTGGCACAAATTCTGATGTGCTGGAGTGCATCAATAATGTATGTGACGCAGGTAGGTGGGGCATGCCCATGCATACTCTGCACATCCTGATAGTCAGCCCGGGATGTGCTGAGCCCATGCATGTACAATCCCTACTTGCATTGCACACAGATGAGCCAAAAAAAAAAGAAACCACCCACAGGTGAGCTGCCATGTTGCAGGGCGCAACACAGCAGCTGCCACCTGTGGGTGGCAACCCTAGCTCCGGCTGCACCTTTGTGTCAGTGCACCCCCATGCCCGATCGTGGGTATACATAGAAGAATAGACAAGTCCTATGTCCTTGGCGGTCCAGTGGACCGCACACAGCCTGATCGCGGGCTTAAGTATAAAATACAACACGTCCAATATCTCTGGTGGTCCAGTGGATCGCTGGCAGCCCAATCATGGGCTTAAGTATAAAATACAACACGTCCTATATCCCTGGTGGTCCAGTAGACCGCTTGCAGCCCGATCGTGGGCTTAGTTTAAAATACAACATGTCCTATATCCCTGGTGGTCCAGTGGACTGCTCGCAGCACAATCACGGGCTTAAGTATAAAATACAACACGTCCTATATCCCTGGTGGCCCAGTGGGCCACTCACAGCAATCATGGGCATATGTAGGAAATAATGCCTCCCAAAACAACCCTGGTGGACCAATGGTACCCCTCCCCACCCACCCACTGAGTCTCACTGCCCCACTCCCCACTGCCGACTGACACCCAGGCGGTGGGGCTGCACACCCATTGGTCCTGACGTGAGCCAGTGGGCATGCAGTCCATACCGCATTAAACAGTCCAGATATGTGAATGGATCCATTAACATATCTGGAAAGTGTAGTACAGTATGGGCTGCATGCCCATTGGCTCATGCTGTGGACCAATGGGCATACAGCCCTACCTATGGTGTCAGTCGGCAGGTGGCTGGACAGCAGGCAGGTGGGGTACTGCTGCCCGCTGCTGACTCGGGGAAGTGGGGCGGTGGTGATCAGTGGGCAGGTGGGAGGGTCCACTGGACCACCAGGAATATAGAATTCTTTTATTTTTTTACTTAAGCCCGCGATCAGGCAGACAGCGGTCCACTGGACTACCAGGGATATTGGATACTTATTTATTTTTTCAAATGCCCGCGATCGGGCTGTGGGTCACGTTGCCACCGCTGCAGGGGCCATCAGTCCCTGACGGTTGCTTCCTGGCAGAGTGCCAGGTGCAAGTCACCAGGGATCAACGCACCTGCATGCAAATGGAGCCATAATGACATGCAAATTGCTCCATTTGCACCTGGCATACATTATGGCCCCATTTGCATGTGCACTTTGGAATATCGCAGTTGTTGCACCTAGCGCAATGGAACTTGCATTCCCTTGCTCCAATCTGGCCACTTGCACTGGCACAGTGCCACTGCACCATGTGCACTGCAGGTGGTCAGGGTGCAATATTCAATGATGCTGAGCCATGGCGCAGCTCCGTTGAATATTGCCCAGTCAATGCCCCTGCACAGCCAAATTGCGCTGCGTCCAGGCTTGCGCCACAGCCTGAAGCAGTTTGAATATCTGGGCCTCAGTGTCCACAAATTTTTTAAATATTGTATTCCTTCCCCCTGCACACAGCAGTTTGGAACACTGGAGAGCTCACTCCCAGTGTCCCAGATTACTGACCCAGCATATCTCCCAGTACAGTGGGACACTGGGGAACCCACTCCCCTAATATTTTTTGTCCTTTTCCCCACTGGGCCCTGGAGGACACTGGGGAGCCCACTCACAGTATCTCCAAATACTTCCCATATGTTGCTGTACTCTGCAAAAAAGAATACCATCCCACAACATATTTTTATACACTGTGTGTGTCTATATATATTTGTGTATTTATATATATATGCGTGTGTGTATATATATATATATATATATATATATATGTGTGTATGTGTGTGTATACATACATATATACATATATATATATATATATATATATATACACATACATACACACACACACACACACACACACACACACGTCTGAAACAAGGAAAACTGTCCCTTGTCACTGGCGACCCCTCCCCATCCTGATCCTCCCCATGAGTACCCACCTCCCTGCACCTCTCTTACCCTATACTCACCTCCAGTGGTTGTCTGCTGTCATCTTCTGTGGACCGGGACACGTTTGCAGTCTTGAAAGCCAAACCGCAAACTGAGGAATCAAGGTAAGCATCGCATAATAGCTGTCAATGGTGTTTTCAACTTATGTTGCTATCTTGGCCATTTTTCAGAATTGTTGCACCAAATGTTCAACATGGGGTTCTTGGGACCCTACCTTATGAACACTGTCACTATCATTTTGTTAATCAGACCCGTAAGGTGATTTCGCACTTACTGCATGGGATTGCTTTTCTGGACTGATTAAGGAAACAATAACAAAAAACAGTGGAGTTATGCAAGATCATTGATGTTTTTCTACACATGCTCGTATCTGGCAGTTTTTATTATTTTCAATCCAAACCTTCAACATTGTCATTTTTTCACATCACCTCATGGACAGTATAGCTGTCATTTTTCACATCCTGCCTGAAACATGTTTTCAATCCTATAGCATGGAATGACATGGTTCCTTGGTGAAATCTCCTTTCAGGATCAAGTAACAGAATGACAGTGCCAGTATTCATGATATGGGGTCCCAAACAGCCCATTTTGAAAATCTGGAACAAAAATACCAAATAACACTCAACTTGGTGTGCTTGTTGAAATATTCATATGTGTAACTTTGCAAATTTTTAATATCTTCACTCCATATTTTCAACAGAACAATATTTGTACACCACCTCATGAACACTACCACTGTCATTTCTTATATCCTGCCCAAGATGTGATACTGCACTTGTGGTATGGAATGGCAGTGTTGTTGCCACGAAATCACCTTTCAGACCAAGTAATGACATGACAGTGCCACTGTTCATGAGGTGGGGTCCCAAAAAGCACATGTGGAAAATCTGGGCAAAAATTTGAAAAAATTACCATAAAATGGAGATACTATAATACGGTTTCAAAAAGTAAGGACATTCATTTAAAAAGAAAAACTTTGTTAAAGCATCAATCTCTTACTAAAGTGATAAAGGCAGAGAAATTGGGTGTTAGGTTTCTCAACCCTAACACCTCACCCAACCTCCCCACACAATTCTACCACCACAACCCCCCTCCACACACCAACAAGCGTCGGGATGTGCCTTAGGGTCGTCGGCTCTAATGCTTGCCCCATTTCATCTGTAAAGAAGCTGAGATGCTACAGTATAGGAGAATGGGGTGAGCATTAGGACCAATGAGGCACACCCTGATGCTTGTTGGTATGTGGAGGGTGGGGTTACTGTGGTAGAGCTGAGTGGGGGTTAAAAGGTGTTAGAGTTACAAAACCTAACACCCAATTTTCCTGGTTTTGTCACTTTAGTAGGAACTCTAACTGATACTTTAATGAAGTTTCTGCAATAACTATATATATATATATATATATATATATATATATATATATTATAGCTGTACAGTAGCGCAGTTATAGTTATGGTTGGCAGGACACTTCTGTATTAAACCCTAAACTTTGCACTTTAATACCTTTGCAACAATTTGTTCAATTTGCCTGAAATTGTGCATCCATGGCATCCAACCATAGATCTCTGGATCTGGAAAATTTAATTTCAGACAGATATAAGGTTGTAGAACTGCAGAGCATCAAAAATTTGAAAAATCTTCAACTTTTGTGCATTTTTTTTGTCAGGCTTAACCAACCGAAAGATGTGTCTGTCTGGATTCAAATGTGCATGTATATTTGTGGCCTGAGTCAAAGTGGTGCCTTTTGAAGATTTGATGAAAACATATTAATCCATGCTAAAGTTATGCAAGTTTTTCATTCCCATTTTAGCCTATGGGAAAATGTATATGTGCACTGTGAAAACGTTCATGAAAACATTGTTTTATGCACAAAAAGATTTCATTATAAGGTGGAAAACAATGCTCAAAAACATTGTCTCGTGCTGGTTTTTTTTTTTTTTTTGCCACTTCATTGTGCCAAGGTGGATTGTGCATTTGGGCTAAAACTTGCAGGGTGGCAAGTCCTGGTCCCACAGAAGTGCCTTTTGATGGCTTGGTCCCAAAACATTCAATGGGCCCATAGTTACAGTGTTCTGAAGTTGAGACATTTCCCATAGGGTAACACTGCAGTGCCTGTATCTTGAAAACTGTTTGTGATACAGATTTTCACTACCCACTAAGCATTTGTGGAGGTTTCAAAGTCATGATTACAACTGCAGTGGAATTATTCTTATAGTTGCTATGGTTGCTGAGATATTGCCAAATAAGTGTTATGGTGGTTCTCTTTCAGTACTATGGGGCTGTTGTATGGCTCAGTACTTATTTGTCAGTGGGAGCGCAGGGCCCAGAGGGCCCATTCTCCCACAGATGCATGTCATTACGCAAAATGTGGGCAATGTGAAGGGAGCACAGACACGGAACATATGCCAGTTATCAGTAACATTACACTTTCTCAAAAAGAAGGGAAATTCATTGCAAAAAACTTAATTACTGCACAAGTTAGGGTTGATAGCACAGCGACAAAAGTATGAAAATGTGCTGTTTGGGTTACCTTCCTACCACACAACCCCCCCACACACCAACAGACATTGGGGTCTGCCAACGGGTCATCAGACCTAACTCTCACCCCATTTGCCTATACTGTAGCATGTCAGCTTGCTTACACATGGAATGGGAACCCCAAGGCACACTCCTCACACCTGCTCCTGCATGCAGGGTGGAGGTGGGGCTTTAGGTTTTAAAGCTGAGGGTTGGAGTGGCAGTGGGGTGTTCAGATTGGAAGCCAAGGGTGGGAGTAGTGTGTTAGGTTTGGGAAATGTAAGATCATATTTCCCTACCTTTTACACTTCAGCCCTAATGGTGCATTAACAAAGTTTTTTTACAGTGAATTTCCTTACTTTTTCAGATACTTTATTTGTATCCATATTAAAGGACACTATCCATGAGGTGGTATGAAAAAGGACTTTGTTGAAAATTTTGAATGCAAATATTTAAAAATAACCAAAGACCTTCCACAGAGTGGTATCTTGCAGTAGATAATGCACTTGGGTTGTTGCCAGAGGCTGCTGTGGAGCACAGCAGCTATTCTAGCAGTCTTTTACCAGAGACTGCCCACACATGACATCAGCTTCCTGTTTCCTAAATAAGCATAGGCAGTCTCTGGTATCTGCACTTTATTTTCCCGCCATCTTCAACTTGCACACAGCAGCTAGAGCAACTTCTAACAGCAGTCATTGATGAGGATCTGAGCTACAAAATGGATGCCCAAAGAATCTTCAAACAAGCAAGCATCATTTTGTTCCTGCCATTGTGGTAGGAAGATGTAGAAACATAGATGTTGATGGCAGATAAGGACTGTAAGGCCCATCCAATCTTCCCATTTCTTTTTCTACCTTGTGAATGTGCCATCTGCCTTTGCTCTGTCAATGGTCTATTTATTCATACTCATCTGTATTGCTCCCTTATGCCTATCCTATGCCTGTTAGAAGCCCTGCACTGTATTCATATCCACCACTTCCTGAGGTAGGTCGTTCCAAGCATCCACCACCCTTTCTGTGAAAAAGAACATCCTCACATTACCCCTTAATCTGCCTCCCTCTTATCTCATGCTGTGTCCCCTAGTCCTGCTATTTTTCTTATATTGAAACATGTTAGACTCTTTCTCCTTGTTAATGCCCTTAAGGTGTTTGAATGTTTCGATCATATCACTTATCTCCCTCCTTTGCTCTAGAGTGTACATGTTGAGCTCCATTAATCTGTCCTCATATGTTTTCTGATGCAGTCCCTGCCCCATTTTGGTTGCCCTTCTTTGGACTGCCTCAAGTTGGTTAATGTCCTTGTGAAGTTGTGGCCTCCAGTATTGCGCGTAGTACTCCTGATGGGGTCTAACCAGAGTCTTGTAAAGAGGGATTATTACCTCTCTCTTTTGACTTGTGATACCCCTACTAATACACTTCAACATCTCCTAGCCTTACCTACTGCTTTAGCGGTCTGTTTGGATGATTTCAGGTCATCTATGATGATGCTGATGCCCAAGTCTCTTTCTTCCCTTGTGATTGCCAGCAACTCCCCTCCCAACCTATAGGTGGCTTCAGAGTTTCTCTTCCCTATGTGCACGATCTTGCACTTATTTGCATTAAACCCTATTTGCCACTCTTCCGACCATTTTGCCAGTTTATCCAGATCTCTTCTCATTCTGCCCACCCCATTTGGATCATCTACTCTGTTGCAGATCTTGGTGTCATCTGCAAACAGACAAACCTTACCTTCCAGTCCATCTGCAATGTCACTGATGAAGATATTGAAGAGGACTGGCCCCAGGACTGATCCCTGAGGTACCCCACCTGTGACTTGCATCCCTTCTAACTGTATACCATTTACAGCCACTCTCTCTCTCTTTCCTGCCTGTCAACCAGTTTGCCACCCAGTTGGCCAACCTCTGACCCACCCTGAGCCTACCCAGCTTATTAATCAATCTTCTATGTGGAACAGTATCAAAAGCTTTGCTGAAGTCAAGGTAGATGACATCAACTGCTCCCCCTTGGTCCACCACTCTGGTCACCCAGTCAAAGAAATCTATGAGATTAGTTTGACAGAACCTTCCTTTTGTAAACCCATGCTGTCTTGGATCCTGTGCTTCTATGGATTCCAGGTATTGCACTATACTTTTCTTAAGGAGTGCTGCCATAATATTGCCCACTACTGAAGTAAGACAGACTGGTCTGTATTTCCCTGCTTACTCCCTGCTACCACTCTTGTGGAGTGGGATCACATGAACCCTTCTCCAGTCTTCTGGGACCTCTCCTGTGTTCAGAGTCACTAAACAGTTCTGACAATGGCTCTGCTAGTTCCACCCTTAGCTCCTTTAGTACTCTGGAATGCATGCCATCAGGTCCCATTGCCTTATCCACCCTGAGCTTATCAAGCTCTTGTAGGACCCTTTCTTTTGTGAAGGGAATAGTGCACACCTCCCCCCGTGTCCATGGTGCAGAGCTGTGGGTCCTGCCCTACCTTCTCCTCAGTAAATACTGAGCAGAAGCTTCTATTTCGGATAGATGCTTTTACATGGTCGTCCTCCTCACACACCCTCTTATCCCCTTTGATCTTAGCAATACCCCCTCTGGACTTTCTATAGATACATTAGTGAAAGAAGAAAGTCTTGTCACCTTCTTTTACTGTTCATGCTAGTGTTTCCTCGGTTTGGGCCTTTGCCTGCCTTATTGCCTTCCCTGCTTCCCTCAGGGAAGTTTGGTGTGCCTCCCTGTCTTCATCCCACTGCATTCCCTTATATTTCCTGAAGGCCAGCCTTTTGGCTTTGACCTTTTCTGCTACTGTTTTAGAGAACCAAAGTGGTTTTCTTCTTCTTTTGCACTTCCTTTTCTCTGTAACACAGTGGGATGTTGCTTCAAGTATTGCATCCTTAATGCTTGCCCACTTTGCCAGAACCCCCTCATCTGTATTTCTTCTTGTCAGGGATAGCTTAACTCTGTTGGCCATCTTATCAAAGTCGACTCCTCTGAAGTACCATATTTTTGCCTTGAAATGGGATGATTTAGTTCAAGTGGCCAAATTGAACCATACCATGTGATGGTCACTGGCCCCCAGGTGACCTTCTACCTGGAGATCTGTGATCCTTTCCCTGTTAGTCAGTACTAGATCTAGGATAGTCCTGTCTCTTGTGGGTTGTTGTACCAGTTGTTTGAGGCCCTCCCCCTGCAGGGAATCCACTATGTGTTTGGTTCTGGCAGATGTTCCTGCTGGTATTAACCAGTCTTTTGCTCCCAAAACTGTTGCCAGTTACCTACATCACAACAGCAGTTCCTGAACCTATTGTCAGGAATTTAATCAAGCAACTCGTCGACGTTGCATCAAATCCAATGTTTACTAATGGAGCAGAAAGTATGTCTTTTAGAGAATTAGGTGGTCTGTACCAAGGACTCCCCTCCACTGATTGTCTTCCATGGCACAAAAAGGAGAAGGAGAAACCCTCCTCACGCTCCATGCCGAAGCACTCGTCAATGGCCACCACTTCAGGAGCTCCTCCATCAATGACATACCCTCACACCACTTCCTTGTTGATGGGAGCACTTACTCTCTCATCAACTGCACTTTCCAGCACTTTAAATGTGGTACAAATTCAATCACCCTCTACAGGTTGTACTACCTCAGTGACAGGGGCTCCTCTCCCATCATCGGTACCTTCAAATGCACATTATGATTCACATTTTCCTGCAGGCTCATCAATGAAACCCCTCATTCCTCAGGGGGAACCAACAGCTTATGCCATGCTTACTGCCCTTACACCTTCCCAGGTGGTTACTTACAGGGGTCAGGCAGACAGAGATTGGTCCCTTGCCTTTACCACCCAGATGCAAGACCTGCTCAAGCTATGCATCCTATCCCTTCCAACATCCCTCTCATATCTCACCCCATATCCTACCTACCTGCCACCCTTCCTTCTCAGAAGGAACTGGACATTACTACCATAGTATGGCAGGTTTGTAGGAGATTCGGCACTCCCAGCCCTCCAATCCAGGAGAGCAGTGTGACCCTCCATGACCTCCTACTCCTCCACCTAAGATGTTTCATGCTGACAGGGAATCCTTTACCACCCTGTTCACCTCCTCCATATATGGAAGACTGTTTATCAGATGAGCAAGACTTTCCAGTTGATTTCACCAGTGACCTTGAAGATGAAGAGTTCCAGGAGCCGAATTTCAACTCAACAGTCTCCTTTTTTTGGGAAATCTCTTCCTTGGATAAGGACCTGCCTAGACATTCTTCAGCCTCTCCTCCTGATGACAAAATTATGGTTCAAATCCAAATAGTCATGGGATTTTCTACCACAGAACATGATAAACAACATAAGAACATAGCAGAATACTTTGAATTACCAGAGGAGCCTGTCTTGGTGGTTTGTCCACTAATCCAAGTCTAGCAAAATGCAATGCTAGCAGCATGGCAGCAGCCTTTGGCTATAACAGCTGTTCCCAGCAAGGTAGATTGCATTTATCAAGCTCCTCTGGATCACCTCTTTGTGTCTGCCATCCCTGAGGTGAACTTTGTTGTAATTACTGCTGCTCATGATAGTACCAAACAACCCAAACACATGAGTTCCTTACATTCCCAAAAAAGAATCTCGAAGGCTTGACTAACTGAGAAAAAATATATTTTCCTCCAGTACCATGAATATCAGAATGTTAAATGATATGGGTCACATGGTTTAATGCCAGCATATCCTTGGGTCCTCTGCCATTGACCTTATCAATAAACTCCCTCCTTTACAGGAAAGAGAACAATTATTGGCCACAGTCTCAACTAGCAGTTCTATTTCCCGACACCTTCTCAGGTCAGGATATGAAGCTGTAGATACCTCTGCCCGACTATCAATTTCTGGCATTTCTTTGCATTGCCATGCCTGACTTTGTGTTTCTGGCTTTATGCCTGATGTGCAACACAAACTAGTTAACACCCCTTTGAGTGAGTCAAAGCTATTCGGGCCAGGTGCTCAAACTGTACAAGATAACCTACAGGCATTAGGCAGAACCCTACATATGGTTCTTGGCATGTACCATACAACCTACCATACTCAGTCCTCTTTCTATTCTAAAAGAGGTGGAAAATATAGAGGTACCAATAAAGACAGTTTCAGAAGTCATACTCAACTCTCAGAGCAACACCTCTTCCGCCTGGGGTCCCTGCTCCCATCAACCCGGTGAGCGGGACAACCCATGCTCAGTGACTCACTAGGGCTTTGCCCTCTCCCCCTCAACCTGGTCTCAGAGGCTGTGGGCAGTCAATTTGCCCTCCATCTGGAGGCCTGGAAAATGATAACTTCAGACAAATGGGTACTCTAGATTATATAGAGGGGTCATACTCTTCCTTGAAATATTCATTACACACCAGATCATATAAACATTCTTCAGGGTGAATTACAGACTCTACTGGCCAAACAGTCCATTTATCCATTACCCCTTCAGAACACCAAATGGGATTCTGTTCCCATTTCTTTCTGGTACCCAAATGAACTGGAAACCTCAGACCAATACTGGATCTCAGAAAACTGAATACTTTCATCCAGTACAAGCAGTTTTGCATGATAACTTCGAATTCCATCATGACGATATTGAAACAAGGAGATAGGCTTTGTGCCCTAGATGTGAAGGATGCTTACCTGCATATTCCCATCCACCCTGGCCACCACAGGTTTCTTTGCTTCCACCTACTAAGTCAAAACTACCAGTTTTGAGCACTCCCATTCAGCCTCTCCTTGTCCCCAAGGGTGTTCACCAAATACCTAGCAGTAGTTGCAGCAGCCTTATGAGGAAACAGGCAATTTATCTTCCCATATCTAGATAACTGGCTAATCAAATCAGACTCCAAAACAACTCTGCTTTCCTCTCTAGAAGCTACCCTGTAATTGTTTCACACTCTAGGGATCACAGTCAACTGGCCAAAGTCCAACCCAATTCCAGCTCAGCCTCTTCAATACATTGGAGCTGTCCTAGACACAGTCTCAGTTAGAGCTTACATTCCAGCCATGCAGCAGGATTCTCTTTTGTCTCTGGCATTACACATACAGACTCAGAAAGCCATCACAGCCAAACAAATACTATGCCTTGTGGGTCACATGGCCATTACCATGCCTATGGTGACATTCGCCCATCTTCATATGAGATCTAGTTAATGGATCCTCCAGAATCAGTGGTCCCAAAGAACAAGACAGTTCAAAAACAAGATCAGAGTCACTGCCTTTCTGAAGTCCACTCTGACTTGCTGGACAATCAGAAACAACTTATGTCAAGGAATGCCCTTTAGGGCCCCCTTCCCATACAGACGTTCACCTGTTATGGTTAAGACATTTAGGCATACTTCCCTAGAAGTATGGGGCACACCCCTGTGTCAGTACTGGACACAAGGCAAGCTGACTACCTCTCTCCCTCAGTCTCTAATCTATCTCTTAGAGCTGAGGGCAGTCCGCTTAGCCCTTTAGGCATTTCAACCCTATCTGGCTCCAGGACTGTTGCTGATTCAGTCAGACAACACTGCAGTGGTATTCTACCTCAACAAGCAAAGAGGTACAAAATACCATAACTTCTGCACAGAAACCCATGCAGTCCGGCAAGAAGCCATCAAACAATGCCTGATACTTACAGCTGTCCATCTACCAGGATGTTACAATCTTCTAGTCGACTGTCTCAGTCACCAGACGTCCACACATGAATGGACACTTCATGATGAAATAATCCAGAAAATCTTCAACCTCTGAGGGACTCCACAGAAAGATTTGTTTGCCTCCCCAGACAATCATTGTCTCCCCAAATACTTTTCCATTTTCCCAAGCAAAAAGAAATAGTCTCTAGATGTCCTGGCTTAGCCATGGATGGGACTTTTCTTATATGCTTCCCTTGTCCCCCTCCTGCAATGTACTCTACTGAAACTACAACTAGAACCTGTCACAATAATACTAATAGCTCCTCTGTGGCCTCAACAAGTGTGGTTTCCTCTACTTCAACAACTATCAGTACAGGAACTTGTTCCATTGCCAATCATACCGGACCTTTTGACTCAGAATCAAGGGACCCTATTACACCCCAACCTAAAGGCTCTACACCTTCACACTTGACTCTTGGGGATGCTTTCATAAGCAGATTACAAGTGTCTTCTCCTGTTGCCAATATTCTCTTAGCCTCACATAAGCCAGCAACCAGAGAAACATATAGCTCCAAATGGAAATGCTTTTCCATATGGGCTGCTTCTCAATAATTGGATGCTTGTTCCTGCCCACTGATGAAAGTGCTAGACTATATGGCCTCACTGTCTGAGTCAAGTTTGAGCTATACCTCCATCAAAGTCCATTTGGCCAGGACCCGATCCATCTTGGTACTACTTGATCTCTCTGCAGCGTTTGACACCGTTGACCATGGTGTGCTATTGGAGCACCTGCGGTTAGTCTGTGGACTGTCTGGTACGGTCCTCAGATGGTTTCAATCTTACCTGAGGGTAGGACTCAGAGAGTGGTGTCGGAAATTTTTCCTCAGCATCATTCTCTCCCTGCCCTGTTGGAACTCCAGGGCTCCATTTCACCATGTTGTTTTTGGTGTATATGCTACCATTGGGGCGATTATTAGACTGTACAGTTTGGGTTTTCACTGCTATGCAGATGATACCCAGCTGTATATGTCTTTGTGCCAGTCAGGACGCTGCCTTGTCGGTATTTAATAACTGCCTTGAAGAAATCCAAGAATGGATGAATGGGAGTTGGCTGAGGTTGAACCGGAGAAAACTGAGGTGTTGGTTGTGGATATAGGTCGTGGTGGTCACCAGAGGATCACCTCAGGCCTATGGCTTGGAGGTGTCCAGCTGACGACCTCAGACCAGGTGCGAAATCTTGGCGTAGTACTTGATGACCGTTTGACACTTATCCAGGTGTCAGCAGTTATAAAGACTTCCTTTTTTCATCTGAGGAATATTGCCAGGGTGAAGCACTTGGTTCCTCCAGAGGACCTTCCAACATTGATCCACGCCTTTGTTACCTCCCGGCTTGACTACTGTAACTCCCTATACCTAGGGCTATCGGGGGTTGAACTTCACCATCTGCAGCTGGTGCAGAATGCGGCAGCCAGGCTGTTGACTGGAGTCTTTAGATCCAGTCACATAATGCCTGTGCTCCGCAGACTGCACTGGCTGCCAGTGTTTTGGTGAATTACCTTCAAGGTCGGTTTGCTGACCTATAAAGCCCTACATGATCTGGGACCTGCCTACCTGAAAGAGCTCCTGTGCCCCTATAGTCCCTCTCGCCCCCTCCGATCCACTGACGAGGGATTGCTAGAGATTCCCAGGGTACGTTTGAAAACATCTGGTGCTAGATCATTTAGTTTTATGGCACCTACCCTGTGGAACTCTCTACCTCGTCACGTGCGAGATTGCCCGACCATCCTTAGTTTTAAAGGAGTGCTATAACCCACCTTTTTAATATAGCTTTTAAGGATTCTTGTTAATCTGATTTATTATATTTATTGTTATATTTATTTGTACAGGCGCTTTGATTTAAGAAAAGCGCCTTTTAAAAATAAAGTTGAATTGAATTGAATTGAATTTCAACCTTCCATGAACCTCTAGATGGCAGATTATTGTACCAACATCATCTAGCCAAAATGTTTTTGAAAGGAATGTTACATATCAAACCACCTACCAAAGGACCTAGTCCTTTGCAGTATCTCAATTTTCTAATAGAGAAACTAACTCTTGAACCCTTTGAACCAACGGCCATTTGTAACCTCCATTTCCTCTCATGGAAAACTTTGTTCTGAATCCTAGTTGCTGTCACTTAGGCTTGACTTATTTTTGTGCTCCATGCCCTCATGTAGGGAACCTTACTTAATATTTCACAAGGATAGGGTGACACTTTGTAACAACCCTTCTTTACTGCCTAAAGTTGTGTCTGAATAGACTCTAAATCAATCCCTGGAGGTACTAGTATACTATCCTGAATATTCCAACCAAGGTGAGCATCTATTACATTCTCTAGATGTCCATTGTATATTACATTACTGTACTAATTGGACACAATCAATCAGAAAGACTTCACAGTTGTTTGTCACCTTTGCCTCAGGCTGAGAAGGTTTCCAGATACTAAAAAAACCCTTCCTAACTGGCTGGCACATTGTATTACATTTTGTTATAAAAAATACAGTGAACCCTTACCAGGACCTGTCCAAGCCCATTCCACAAGAGCTATGGCCACTACTGCAGCTTGTTTCAAAGGAGCCTCCATTTCAGATAACTGCAATGCAGCTACCTGGTCTACAAACCATGCATTCATGAAGCACTACAATTTGAATACTGCTTCATGTCATAGGACGGCCTTTGGCTGAGGAGTCCTACAAGGCTTTCTGTCATAATGTCCACCCACCTTGGGTACACTGCTTGAAATTCATCCCAAACATATTTCCTACTGCAAGAGACCACTCCATGGAAGATAGTACAGGTATCTGCCTCTATCTCTGAAATCAAATAAAGAGGCAGAAGACACTGCAGAGCAGGACACTGCAGCACAGGAGCTAGCACAACAATACTCACCCAAATCAGGAACCAAAACTAAACAAGCACAAAGGAAATCCAAAAAACTTCTGATCATAGGAGACTCCATGATTTGGGAGTTGATACCCATCTCCAGCCAGGGGTGATGGTCAGATGTCTCCAGGTACATCAGCATGGAGAGACACTGACCGCATTGCTAAAATTGTTCACAAAGCAGGAGAAAACATTGATGTCCTAGTACACATAGGGACTATCGATCTCGCCAGCCGGGTCAGTTGTGGAGACCAAGGAACACCTGACTAGGCTGGGTGACAAACTATCATCTATTTCGTCCTGCATCTCCTTCTGAGATCCGGCCAGTCTGGGAGAAGGGAGCAGATGGACGGAAGGTCAGAGAAGGGGAGATAGGGAGCTAAACACGTGGCTCAAGGACTGGTGCCAGGAAAAGGACACAGATTTGTAGGAACTGGCAGCAGTTCTGGGAGGCAAGTTCTTTAAATTTGATGGACTGCATCTGACTAAAGAGAGTCAGTGCATTGGGGCAGAAGTTTGACATCTTTGCAGAATATTTAAACTAGCAATGGGGAGAGGTGCAGCACCCCATACGTCGAATGGGAAGAACACCTCCCCTCAGCTAGTGGTCAAACAGGAATTCAGTTGTTTGCCGCTCATTTGCATCACCAGGTAAGAAAAAGGTTTGTCTCCCCACACGATGCACAGGGGTAATGCCAAACTTCACCCAACAACTAACACACCAAAATCTGCCAATGGAAAATCATACACAAATGCTCACAGCCTGGGAAATAAGATCCAGACCTGCAAGCAATAATGTCAGAGGCTAAACTGGACATAGTAGCAACTAGTGAGACGTGGTTTACCAGTAACCACACTTGGGAGACTTCAGTACCTGGCTATGTATTGTCTTAGAAGAGACCGAGGTGCAAAAGGGGGGAGGAGGGCCCTGTATGTTAATGAAAATATCAAAGCTACAGAAATTCAGAATACACAAAGGAGCCAGAAGACCTGTGGGTCACCCTGGAAACAGGAAATGGGACAGCCATAAGAACTGGAGTTGTCTACAGGCCCCAGACCAGGGGAGGACATAGACACATTACTGTTAGAAGATATACAAAACATGACAGCTAAAGGGGTTCTCATAATGGGAGACTTCAACATGCCAGATACAGATTGGTCAATACCAGCAGGAACATCTGCCAGAACTAGACTCATAGTGGATTCCTGCAGGGAGGGCCTCAAACAACTGGTACAGCAACCCACAAGAGACAGGGCTATCCTAGATCTAGTACTGACTAACAAAGAAGGGATCACAGATCTCCAGGTAGAAGGTCACCTGGGGCCAGTGACCATCACATGGTATGGTTCAATTTGGCTACTACATCTAAATCATCCCATTCCAAGGCAAAAATATGGGACTTCAGATGAGCTGACTTTGATAAGATGGCCAACAGAGTTAAGCTAGCCCTGGCAAAAAGAAACACAGGTGAGGGGGTACAGGCAAAGTGGGCAAGCATTAAGGATGCAATACTTGAAGCAACATCCCATTGTGTTAGACAGAAAAGGAAGTGCAAAAAAAAAGGAAACCACTTTGGTTCTCAAATACAGTAGCAGAAAAGGTCAGAGCCAAAAGGCTGGCCTTCAGGAAATATAAGGGAACACAGTGGGATGAAGATAGGGAGGCATACCAAACTGCCCTAAGGGAAGCAGGGAAGGCAGTAAGGCAGGCAAAGTCCCAAACTGAGGAAACACTAGCACAAACAGTAAAGAAGGTGACAAGACTTTCTATAGATACATTAGTGAAAGGAGAAAGTCCAGAGGGGTATGCTAAGCTTAATGGAGAAAAGGGAGCAAGTGAGGAGAGGACCCTGTAAAGGCATCTATCCTAAATAGATACTTTTGCTCAGTATTTACTGAAGAGAAGGTAGGGCAGGGCCCACAGCTCAGCATCATGGACACAGGGGGGAGGGAGGTGAGCACTACTCCCTTCACAAAAGAAAGGGTCCTACAAGAGCTTGCTAAGCTCAGGGTGGATAAGACAATGGGACCTGATGGCATACATCCCAGGGTACTTAAGGAGCTAAAGGAGGAACTAGCAGAGCCATTAGCAGAATTGTTTAGTGAGTCTCTGAGCACAGGAGCGGTCCCAGAAGACTGGAGAAGGGCTCATGTGATCTCACTCCACAAGAGTGGTAGCAGGGAGGAGGCGGGGAACTACAGACCGGTCAGTCTTACCTCAGTAGTGGCAAGATTATGGAGGCACTTAAGGAAAGGATAGTGCAACACCTGGAATCCATAGGGGCACAGGATCCAAGACAGCATGGGTTTACAAAGGAAGGTCCTGTCAAACTAATCTCATAGATTTCTTTGACTGGGTAACCAGAGTGGTGGACCAAGGGGAGCAGTTGATGTCGCCTACCTTGACTTCAGCAAAGCTTTTGACACTGTTCCACATAGAAGATTGATAAATAAGCTAGGTAGGCTCGTGGGTGTGAAGTTGGTCAACTGGGTGGCAAACTGGTTGACTGGCAGAAAACAGAGAGTGGTGGTAATTGTATACAGTTAGAAGAGATGCAAGTCACAAGTGGGGTACCTCAGGATCAGTCCTGGGCCAGTCCTATTCAACATCTTCATTAGTGACCTCGCAGATGGACTAGAGGGTAAGACTTGTCTGTTTGCAGATGACACCAAGATCTGCAACAGAGTAGATGATCCAGATGGGTGGGCAGAATGGGAAGAGATCTGGATAAACTAGCAGAATGGTCAGAAGAGTGGCAACTGGGATTTAATGCAAAGAAGTGCAAAATCATGCACATAGGGAAGAGAAACCCTGAAGCCACTTATAGGCTGGGAGGGAGTTGCTAGCAGTCACAAAGGAAGAAAGAGACTTGGGCATCATCATCACTGATGACCTGAAATCATCCAAGCAGACCTCTAAAGCAGTAGGTAAGGCTAGAGGGGTGTTAGGGTGTATTAGTAGGGGTATCACAAGTCGTAAGAGGGAGGTAATAATCCCTCTGTACAAGACATTGGTTAGGCCCCATCTGGAGTACTGCGTGCAGTATTGGAGGCCACACCTTCAAAAAGGACATTAACCAAATTGAGGCAGTCCAGAGAAGGGCAACCAAAATGGTGCAGGGACTGCATCAGAAGACATATGAGGACAGATTAACGGAGCTCAATATGTATACCCCTGAGCAAAGGAGGGAGAGAGGTGATATGATCGAGGCATTCAAACACCTTAAGGGCATAAACAAGGTGAAAGAGTCTAACATGTTTAAATATAAGAAAAATAGCAGGACAAGAGGACACAGCATGAGATTAGAGGGAGGCCGATTAAGAGGGAATGTGAGGAAATTATTTTTCACAGAAAGGGTGGTAGATGCATGGAATGGCTTACCACAAGAAGTGGTGGCTATGAATACAGTGCATGGCTTCAAACATGCATGGGATAGGCATAAGGGAGCAATACAAATGACTATGAATAGATAGGTCACTGACAAAGGCCAATGGCACATTTATAAGGTAGAAAAAGAAATGGGCAGACTGGATGGGCCTTGCAGTCCTTATCTGCCATCAATTTCTATGTTTCTATGTTTCTATGTACAGTTACGTAAGAACTTATCATAACAGTAGGTCTTTGAGGAGTGTCTCTTGCAGTAGGTCCAGTCCTGCCCTTCATCCCCCACCTTCTCTAGGAGAACAAATTCTGGTCCAGTGACTTTGGTTTGGAATACCTCTGGTACCTAAGGTTCCCCTCAGTCCTTGCTTAGTGAGCTGAATCCAATGGAGGCACTGAGGATACCAGGGACCCCTAACTAAGAAAACAGGAAGCTAATGTCATGTGGGTGGCCCTGTAAGACTACTAGAAGGCACATGTGCCACAGCAACCATTATGAGAGTGTACCTACTGCAAGACCTAAAGATCTACTGTTGGGTAATTTTATAACTGCATGATATGCCACTATAGCAAAAAAATTTAAACAAACACCATAACTTGGCTCTTTTAGTTTTTTCACCAAATTTTAAACATGGGCTTTTGGGACCCCACGCATGTACAGTGGTACTGTCATTTTATTAATCAGACCTGAAAGGTGATTTCACACAGCTACTGCGGCATTCTTTACCACAAGTGGAAAAAACATTTCAGGCAGGATGTGAGAAATGACAGCCGTACTGCTAATGAGGTGGTTTTGAAAAAAAAATGGGTATGTTGAAAATCTGAAGTGAAAATATAGTAAATTACCAAAGTTATGTGCCTACAAATGAACTGTACAATGCATACTCTTAATATGGCTATTTTTAGAAATGCCACCTAATTTTGAACATGGCCTTTTCAAGACTCCACCTCATGAACAGTGGTGCTGTCATCTTGTTAATCAGTCCAAAAAAGGAGATTTCACACCGTGAATGGGCCAGTCTTTGCCACAGGTGAGAAAACACATTTTGGACAGGATGTGAGAAATGGCAGTGATACTGTTAATCAGGTGGTGTGACAAAAATGTAATGTTGAAAATCCGGAGTGAAAATATGAAAAACTGTTGAAGTGATGAGCGTGCTTAAAAACTGTGCAATGCACACTTGTAATGCAGTGATTTTGTGGAATATTTTCACCAAAGTTTCAAAATGGGCTTTTTGGGACATCCCCTTCATGATCAGTGACACTGTGATTTTGTGAATCTTTGCTGTAGCCACAGGCAAGAGTAGAGCTATTCTCAATGCCCTACAGGTGGCATGTCTCAGACAGCTAGTTTTGGAACCCACTCATGAGGAAGCAGTCTTAAACCTTGTACTCTCAAATGAGAGGATCTCAGATCCAGAAGTGGGTAGCCATCTGGGAACAAGTGACTACCAAACAATGTGGTTCATGATAAACTCAGCTACAGAGTCAAATCATACAAAAGTGAGAATACTGGACTCCAGGAGGGCTGACTCTGGCAAGATGGGAGAGTACCTTAGAAAAGTACAAGCAAACAGTCTAGAAGGAGGGTGGAGCAACAATGGGGAAACATCAACACTGCCATCACAGAGGTAACAAACCTTTGTGTGAAGCAAATAAACAAATCAAAACAAAAGAAAAAGCCACTATGGTTCTCAAAAGAGGTGGAGGGGTGGTCAGGGAGAAAAAGGCAGCATTCAGGAAGTATAAGGAAACACAGAAGGAGCAGGATAGAGAGCTGTACCAGTTAAGGCAGAAGGAAGTAGGGAGGGAAGTCAGAATAGCAAAGGCCCAAACTGAGGAAAGGATAGCTAACTTAGTTAAGAAGGGGGATAAAACCTGTTATAGGTACATCAGGGAGTGTAAAATGACAAAGGGAGGGATAATGAGGCTGAATAGAATGGATGGTGGGTGGGCAGAGAGGGACAGTGAAAAAGTAAGGATACTGAATGAATACTTCTGCTCAGTATTTCCAAAAGAGGAGGGGGGAGGTGCCAAATCCAGTTAACAGAAGCACTCTGGAAGGGGAGTCAATCCCAGTCCTTTCACATAAGAAAGGGTTCTGAAAGAACTCCTAAAACTGAAGGGGGACAAAGCAACGTGGCCTGATGGAATTCACCCCAGAATTCTAAAAGAATTAAGGGGAGAAGTAGTGAAACCACTGACTACCCTTTTTAACAAATCATGGGAGGATGGTGTGGTACCTGAGGACTGGAGGAAGGCAGATGTGATTCCCCTTCACAAAAGTGGGACCAAGACAGAGGCAGTAAACTACAGACCTGTCAGTTTGACCTCTGTGGTAGGGATAGTGATGGAATCACTTCTAAAAGAAAGAATTGTTGAGTACCTAGAGGCCAGTGGGGCACAATACCCAAGGCAGCATGGGTTCACAGGGGGAAGGACAGGTCAGACAAATCTAATTGATTTCTTTGACTGGGTGACCAAAGTAGTAGACCAGGGAGGGGCTGTGGACATGGCCTACCTAGACTTTAGCAAGGCATTTGACACAGTCTCACACAAAAGATTAATAGCAAAATTAACCAGCCTGGTAGTGGGTCCCAGGGTGGTAGCCTGGGTAAAGCACAGGCTGGACAACAGGACACAGAAGATAATTGTAAATGGAGTCCACTCTGAAGAAAGAGTGTTTAATATAGGTGTACTGCAGGGTTCAATCCTTTTTAATGTCTTTATAAATGACATTGCAGAGGGACTGGAAGGGAAAAGTATGCCTCTTTGCAGATGACACAAAGATCTGCAACAGGGTTGATACACAAGGAGGCATGGAAGGGATGAGAAGGGACTTGGCAAGGTTGGAGGAATGGTCAGAAGTATGGCAGCTTAGATTCAATGCAAAGAAGTGCAAAATAATGCATCTGGGAAACAAAAACCCAGGGGAAAAGTACACAATTGGGGGGTGGATGCTAGCAACAACAAAAATGGAAAGGAACCTGGGGGTAGTCATATCAGATGATCTTAAGGTAGGCAAGCAATGTGAGAAGGCAGTAAGGAGAACTGGGGACATACTGGGATGCACATGGAGAGGCATCACCAGTAAAAAACAGGAAGTTGTTATCCCGCTGTACAGACAGTTGGTGAGACCCCATCTGGAGTACTGCGTCCAGTTCTGGAGACCTCATCTCTGCAAGGACATAGACAGGATAGAGGCAGTCCAGACGAAGGCAACTAAAATGGTGTAGGGTCTGCAAGAGAAGCCATATGAGGAGAGATTAAAGGAGCTTAATATGTATACCCTTGAGGAAAGAAGGGAGAGTGGGGACATGACAGAAACTTTTAAGTACCTCAGTGGAATCAACGAAGTCCAAGAGGGTAGTATCTTTCAGAAAAAGAGATGTGCAAGAACAAGGGGATACAATTTGAAGATAGAGGGTGGGTGGTTCAGGGGCAATGTGAGGATGTATTTTTTCACAGAGAGGGTGGCTGACATATGGAACAGCCTTCCTGAGGAGGTTGTGGGGTTTAAAACTGTGAGAGAATTCAAGAATGCATGGGACAAACATAAGGCAATTTTTGTGGAGGGTAGGAAGAAATAGCCTGTTGGTTACATAGGATCTACAGCTTATCCTGTAGGTAGGGAAATGGGCAGACTAGGTGGGTCAAGCAGTCCTTCTCTGCTTTCAAAGTCTATGTTTCCATGTTTAATCTATCCTAAAAGTTGATTTCACACAGTGACTGCACGTTCTGTGCCACAGGTGCAAAAACACATTTCGAGCAGGATGTGAAAAATAAAAGCTGTGCTGTTCATAAGGAGGTGTGAAAAAATGGCAGTGTCAAAAATCTGAAGTGAGAATATTAAAAATTGGTGACATTGCAAGAGTGCATAGAAACTGCACAATGCATGTTTGTAACTAAGTCATTTTTTGGATATTTTTCACCAGATTTGCAACGTGGGCTTTTTGGGACCCCACCTCATGAAAAGTGGCACTGTCATTTTGTTAATTGATCCCAAAAGGTGATTCCATGCAGCGACTGTGAAATCACCTTTTGGGACTAAGTAATGAAATAACAGTGACAGTGTCCATGAGGTGGGGTCCCAAGAACCCATGTTGAAAATGTGGGGCCATAATTCCTACAAATGGCTGAGATATCAGCCTAAGTTGACCCCCCCCAACTGACTGCCATTAGATGGCACTTACCTTTGATTCTTCAGTTCCTGGTATGGCTTTAAAGAGTGCAGACATGTTCTGGTCCAGAGAGGATGACAGCAGCAACCTTTGGAAATATGTATGAGTTAAGGGGGGATGCTGAGAGGTGGGTGTTAAGTGGGAGGATGGCGATATGGAGAGGGGTACTGGGAAGACGATGAGGGACTGTTTTCTTTTTTACAGGTGAAAAAAGTCATCAGGGATGGTTTTCTTTATTTATAGGTTAAAAAAAAAAACCTTTTGAGCACACTGGGGTGGGCACCCAATGTCCCACATGAGTTGGAGGGATATATGCTGCTGACAGGAAGATTTGGTACCCCATCGGCAAGGCAAAAATAAATAAATAACTTTTGGGCACACTTGAGTGTGCTGCTAGTGTGCCACATGAGTTCAGAGGGGGGATACACGCTGCTGACAGGGTGATTGGTCACCCCCGTCAGCAACCGACACTGGGACAAGGCATGCCGGTGTTGGAAACAGATAAAAAAAAAATTATTTGGCACACTGGAGTGGGCTCCCAGTGTGCCACCGTAGGGGAAGGGAGGGAGGAATGTAGACTGGGGGATTGGTCACCCTGCTGTTGGCAAGTGACCATCTTATTTACACAAATTGTGGTCCTATTTTCGCACACACACCATGATTTGCAAAAATACAGTACTTTCATGCTGAACACTTAACTTTCCCATAGGAAATAAATGGAAACTTAAAACTGATATCATTTTTGAACAAATCAATATTTTTTACCAAACCTTCAAAAGACACATCTGTGACCCAAAGGCTTTCTACACTATGATTTTCAGACCACGTCATAAAACCATTCCTGAGATACAGGTGGACAAAGAAACATCCAAAACAGGTACATTTAGTGTTTTTTGTTCCTCTGTATCTCAAAACACATGACGGATTCACACAAATTTTGGAACATCAAGGGACGCAATGTCAGAGATTACAGTTGCCAATTTTCGTGCAAATCTGTTTAAAAGGTCCAGAGTTATTAAGGTTCATAATTTTGAGTTTAACTTTGAAGTTTACACTGAACCTTATATACCGTGCCAGTAATTATTTTTATTTTATTTATTTATTTAAATACTTCACCAGGAGGGCACATTAAGCAACAAGTTGCTCATCTCATGGTGCAACCTGGGGGAAGGGGGTTACATTTGGTTGTGGAGGATGGTCAGATATACAACAGTATGTAGGTAGTACAAACAGTACAACAATGTAAGATTATGCAGCAGTTGGAACATAAGGTAAAGTACAATAAACAGTAGTGGAACTTGGGTAAATTACAATACATATCTGAAAATGTATAAAAAGAACCTATAAACATACAAAACAGTAATAAAGTGACAGAACCATTTATAGTGCATGAGTGTATCAGGAGCAGGCTTGAGGTAGTACACAAGTGCTGTTGGAGTAAAAAGGATGGGATAGGGAGTGCTTATGGATTACCCAGAAGGGCACGTGGAGAAAAGAGGAGAGGCAAGAAGTGAATATGAGGAGGGGGTAGCCATTTCCTGATTACCCCTACCAGATGTTGAGGACCCTTTGGGGGGCATTAGGGTAGGAAGGCAGAAACTGGGGGTAGGTATTAAGGAAAGTTAAAGCAGGAACAGCTGAGGGAGAGGTAATTGTGTAGGGCGGGGGTAAAGGAGTAGCTGGAGCTGTATATTTTATTTATTTACACACACATATATATTTCCTCTTTGCTTTTCTGTATTTTATGATACAACTTTGATGTGTTATCAAAGACTCCTATCATTTATTGTTTACATCCACTTATTGAACTGTCTTAACCTGTTATGACCCTATGACATACCCCAATGCCTGTTAGTGTGTGGAGGATGGGGTGATAGGGTCGGGGGTTAAGGGCTCAACCCTTAACATCTCATTTCCATACTTTTGTTGCTTTAACCCTGGAGAAAGTGACAAAGGCAAGAAGGACAGGGATGGGGCAAAAGGGGGTAAGGCCATCAGGAAATGGAGGGTAATGAGTACCAATGCCCGTAGTCTGGGCAACAAGCTCCCTGAGCTGGTGGCCTTAATGGAAGAGAGATGCCTGGATATTGTAGCAGTCACAGAAACATGGTACACAGAGAACCATGACTGGATGTTAACATACCAGGGTACATAACTTACAGGAGGAGAACAGGCAGGGGAGAAGAGGGGGGAGGGAGTAGCTCTCATGTAAACGAAGGGATAAAAAGCAACTGAACAAAAGAGTAAACAGGGAGGAGGAGGCACTGTGGGTCACCTTGGAGACTGGAAAGGGCACCCAATCTGCACAGGGTTGTGTACAGACCCCATGTCAGGGAAGGAATGGACAAGAATATGATGGAAGACATTCTTAGAATGGGAGAGAAAGGGGAGATACTGTTGATGGGAGACCTGAATATGCCAGATGTTAACTGGAGCACATTTGCTGCAGCCACATCCAAGAGCAGGGCCATTCTTGATGCCCTACAGGTGGCAGGCATTAGACAGCTAGTTTCGGAACCCACTCATGAGGGAGCAATCTTAGACCTCATACTCTCAAGCGGGGGCAGTGAGAGGATCTCAGATCTAGAAGTGGGTTGCCATCTGGGGACAAGTGACCATCAAACAGTGTGGTTCACGTTAAACTCAGCTACAGAGTCAAGCCATACAAAAGTGAGGGTACTGGACTTTAGGGAGGCTGACTTTGGCAAGATGGGAGAGTGCCTCAGAAAAGCACTAGCAAACAGGCTAGAAGGAGGTGTGGAGCAACAATGGGAATTATCAAACTGCCATCACAGAGGCAACAAGCCTTGTGTGAAGCAAATAAACAAATCAAAACAAAAGAAAAAGCCACTATGGTTCTCCAAGAGGTGGCTGTGAAGTCAGGAAGAAAGATAGCATTCCGGAAGTATAAGGAAACACAGAAGGAGCAGGACAGAGAGCTGTACCAGTTAAGGCAGAAAGAAGCAGGAGGGAAGTCAGAATAGCAAAGGCCCAAACTGAGGAAAAGATAGCCAACTCAGTTAGAAGGGGATAAAACCTTTATAGGTACATCAGCGGCGTAGAAAGACAAAGGAGGATAGTGAGGCTGAATAGAATGAGCGGTGGGTGGGCAGAGGGGACAGTGAAAAGCAGGAATACTGAACGAATATTTCTGCTCAGTATTCACAAAAGAGGAGGGAAGTGCCTAATCCAATTAACAGAAGCACCTTTGATAGGGGGTCGATCCCAGTCCTTTCACAGAAGAAAGGGTTCTGCAAGAACTCCTAAAACTGAAGGTGGACAAAGCAATGGGTCCTGATGAATTCACCCCAGAATTCTAAAAGAATTAAGGAAGGAGTAGTGAAACCACTGGCTACTCTTTTAATAAATCATGGGAGGATGGTGTGGTACCTGAGGACTGGAGGAAGGATGTAATTCCCCTCTCACAAAGTGGGACCAAGACAGAGGCAGGAAACTACAGACCTGTCAGTCTGACCTCTGTGGTAGGGAAAGTGATGGAGTCACTCTGAAGGAAAGAATAATTGAGTACCTAGAGCTCAGTGGAGCACAGGATCCAAGGCAGCATGGGTTCCACAGCCAGGGAAGGTCATGTCAGATGAATCTAATAAATTTCTTTGACTGGTGACCAAAGTAGTAGACCAGGAGGGGCCGTGGACATGGCCTACCTAGACTTTAGCAAGGCATTTGACACAGTCCCAAAAGATTATTAGTCAAATTAACCAGCCTGGGAGTGGGTCCCAGGGTGGTAGCCTGGGTAAAACATTGGCTGGACAACAGGACACAGAAGGTAATTGTAAATGGAGTCCACTCTGAAGAAAGGGCGGTTACCAGTGGGGTACTGCAGGGTTCAGTATTGGGTCCAGTCCTTTTTAATGTCTTCATCAGTGACATTGCAGAGGGACTGGAAGGAAAAGTTTGCCTTTTTGCAGATGACACAAAGATCTGCAACAGGGTTGATACACAAGGAGGCGTGGAAAGGATGAAAAGGTACTTGGCAAGGTTGGAGGAATGGTCAGACATATGGCAGCTAGGATTCAATGCAAAAAAGTGCAAAATAATGCACCTGGGAAACAAGAACCCAGGGGAAGAATACACAATGGGTGGGGAGGTAGTAACAACAACAAAACAGGAAAGGGACCTGGGGGTAATCATATCAGATGACCTTAAGGTTAGCAAGCAAGTGAGAAGGCAGTAGGGAGAGCCAGGGGTATACTGGGATGTATAGGAGAGATCATCAGCAGAAAACAGGAAGTTGTTATCTCCTCTGTACAGACAGTTGGTGAGACCCATCTGGAATACTGTGTCCAGTTCTGGAGACCCCATCTCCACAAGGACATAGACAGGATAGAGGCAGTCCAGAGGAGGGCAACTAAAATGGTGCAGGGTCTGCAAGAGAAGCCATATGAGGAGAGACTAAAGGAGCTTAATATGTATACCCTTGAGGAAAGAAGGGAGAGGGGAAAAAGAGACTTGCAAGAACAAGGGGACATGATTTAAAGATAGAAGGAGGGCAGTTCAGGGGCAATGTGAGGAAGTATTATTTCACAGAGATGGTAGTGGATGAATGGAACAGCCTTTCTGAGGAAGTTGTGGGGTCTAAAACTGTGGGAGAATTCAAGAATGCATGGGACAGACATAAGGCAATTCTTGTGGGGGGCAGGAAGATATAGGCTGTTGGTTAACTAGGATCTGCGGCCTATCCTGCAGGTAGGGAAATGGGCAGACTAGATGGGCCTAGCGGTCCTTATCTGCCGTCAAAGTCTATGTTTCTATGTTTCTATGCCCATGTGTTTGTATCACGTTGTACTCCCTGGTCAGCCCTGAAAAAGGAACTGTAATTGTCTCAGTGGACTACCCAGTTCCTAAAACTCAAATAAATATATATAACTTTGTTTATGCATCAATTAGGGCTAAACCAACAAAAGTAGGGAAATGAGATATCAGGGTTGAGCTCCTAACCCTCTCACCTTACCATCCCACCACCCATCCTCCATACAATGACAGGCATTGGGGTGTGCCATAGGGTTGTTTGGCCCAACTGTCACCCCATTCCATGTGTAAACAGGCTGACATGGTACAGCATAGGAGAATGGGGGAGAGAGTTGGGCCTAATGACCCTATGACACACCCCAATGCCTGTTAGTGTGTGGAGGATGGGGTGATAGGGTTGGGGGTTAAGGGCTCAACCCTTAACATCTCATTTCCCTACTTTTGTTCCTTTAACCCTAATTGATGCATTAACAATGTTTTTTTTGTAATAAATTGCCTTTCTTTTTGAGAAAGTGTAATGTACCTGGTAAATGCTATGTGTTGGTGGGAGTGTGGACCCTCTGGGCCCTATGATCTGACGAAGCTGCCCTTTTGTGCATAACAATATGCATCTGTAGGAGCGCAGGCCCTCTGGGCCTTGCACTTCCACTTACCCATAACTACTGAGCCTTACAGCAGCCCTATAGGGCTTAAAAGAAACCCTTGTAACACTCATTTGCCAATATCTCAGGAACTGTAGCAGCTATGAAAAAAAATTCCTCTGCCATTGTAATCATGTCAGTGAAGCCTCCATGGAAATGAGATTAAGTAAATCCATATCTCACGTCATTTAGGAGATATGGGCAGCAGAAACCACTGTGGGACAGCAATGTTATCCCATGGGAAAAAGCTCAGCTTTGTTATGGCATATCTATGGAACTGACAAAGTATTTTACACCTGAACAGCATAATTCACATCTCTGGGACACCCCTTTATTCCCTGTAAATTTAAAGCCAAAAGATCAAACTGTTTATTTATAGCGCACTGGCAAAGTTTTTAAAAAGTTTTTGGGGAAAGTGTAATGTAACTGGTATTTGTTGATGGGAGTACGGGCCATCTGGGCTCCAAGCTCCCACCAGTCTGCTGATTTCTGCATAACAATACATGTGTGTGGTAATGGGGGCCCTCTAGTCCTTGCGCTCCCAATCACACATCACAACTGAGCAATACAATAGCCTTATAGGGCTGAAAATGCACCCCTGTAACACTAATGTGCCAATATCTCATTAACCATACAAGCTATGAAAAAAATTTCACTGTAGTTGTAATCATGACTTTGAAACCTCCATGTGTGCGTAGTTTGGGTAATCAAAAATCCATATCTCACATCGTTTCCGAGATGTGGGCAGGGAAAGTCGCTGTGGGCGCCATAATGTTATCCTATTGGAAAAATCTCAACTTCGTTATGGCATATTTGTGGAACTGAGATTTTATACCTAAACAGCATAATTCACATCTCTGGGACACCCCCTTTATATCCTGCAAATTTCAAGTCTAAAGACCAAACCGTTTATTTACAGTGCACTGGCAAAGTTTTCAAAAGTTTTCAAATTCCTAGTTTGTGAGGTGGCAAAATCCTCATTCGTGAGGTCAATTCCTGATCATGAACTATCATAAAACTGCTGTTCTTGAGAAATCCTTGATCATCAGATTTTGGCCATCTGGTTCTGAAATGACAATCAAGGATTTTGTTGGCTAGCGAAAGGGGATTGGCTCACAAAGTGGATTTTGTCATCTCGCAAAATGGATTCAAAAACCGAATCCCCTTTTGCATGCCGATCCTCTTTCACAGGCTGACAAAATCTCTATTCACTAGTAAATCCTTGTTGAAGAGATGGGACCATCTGTTTCAGAAATGGTGATCAAGGATTTTGTTAGCTTGCAAAAGGGGATCAGCTCATGAAAGAGGATTTCGTCACCTCATGAACGAGGATCGGAGGCAAGCGACTAAAGAAGAATTTAAAAATCTGAAATGGCCATTTTTTTTGGTCAAAACAAAGGAAACCAAAAGCATGGGTTTGTAGAGGGCATCACACTGAACAAAATTCATGCCTCATTTGCGGAAGAAGTTAACTGTGGGGCAATCTACAACATTTTGTTTGGGGAGAAAAGGGAAAACAAGATGATGGGTCCTGAATGAGGAATTTTTCTTCACGAACAAGGATTTTTATAAATCCCCATTCGTGAGGTGACAAAACCCTTGATCGTAAGTCCAGTCCCCTTTCACAAAAAATGCATAACAACCTGGGGGCTGTGAAGGAGGCTGGGGCAGCTGCAATATAGCGTGCTAGCTGCACACTCGGTCAGACTTTGATAGATCAGGTGGTCTGTTTCTGCTGGCAGATTTGTATGTTCATAAATCTTGGCATAAACTGAGCATGCTCAGAATCTGAAAATTCAAACTTAAATAACTTTAGAAAGGATTAATATTTTTTCACCACACCAATGCTGGATTGTTATTTGAGCAAACCTCATTCTACCCTAAAAACGTCATACCTAAATACCAAATGATGTGTCTGCAGCACGATGGGCAAAAATCAGCAAAAAAGTAAAGGAAATAAAAATAGAAAAATGCATTTTTGGTGCTTCCCTGCTCAAAAACTGCAAGTCCAATTGAAAAGCAACTTGGCAAATCAAGAGATCTACCATACAAGACTGTGCATTCCAAATTTCATGCAAATCTGTTGAATGTTTGCAAAGTCATAAAGGTGCAAAATTAAACAGAGTTTAATATATATACAGTATATGGATATGTATGCAAAAAAAATCTGTTTAATGCATTAGTTAGGGTTGTTCCACAGTGTCAAAAGCAAGGAAATTCTGCTGTGTTGAAAGCCCCCTTGGACCACCAGCTCCAACCCCCAATCAGTATTGGGTGCGCATTAGTCGCTGCCCTAACTCCTCACCCCATCACATGTGTAAAGAAGTAGAGGTATAGGAGAATGGGTGAAAGTTAGGACCAACTACCCCAATGCACACCCGATGCAGGTTGGGGGTTGGGCTGGGGGGGTCTAGGGGGGCTTTCAACCCTAACACAGAATTTCCGTGCTTTTGTTACCGTGGAACAACCCTAACTAATGCATTAAATGGATTTTTTGCCACTAATTTCCCTTCTTTTTGAGAATGATAATGAGAAATAGTGAATATAATGCGGCAGCGGGATTATGGGGCCTTTTGGGCCCTGCGCTCCCACCACGTGATGTCTTTTCACATAGTAACATGGTGCCCACAAATGGTAATGTGCATAGTGACACAAAGCAAAACACAAAGATAAACAGTACTGTAGATACAAATGGTTAAAATAACACAAACGCAAGCGCAAATGAAAAACACAAAGGATAACGCACATGGTGCCATAGATGGGGACGGTAAGTGAAATGGGTATGGAACCACAAGCAGAAGTGGTAAGGGTAACAGTTATGTAAGCACACAGGCTGGTTTTCCCCAAAAGGTGCATAGAGAAAGACAGTGAGTAAAAAGATTATATGCGTAATAATGGGTCTCGGAGCAGAAAATGAGGAGTTGGAATACTAAATTGCTTATATCTCAGGAACCATACGACGTAGAAAAAAATTTAAAAGTCATATGATTTATGACTTTCCTGGCTAGTTTTATACGTAGCCCCCATTAGAGAGCTAAGTATTTTTCCGACAAAATATCTGTATCTCGCACCATTTCCCCGATATGGGCCCTAAAAGGTGCGGCGAATGCCATAATGTTATCCCCTGAATAAATCAGATCTATTTATTATTCATGTCCAACCCCTGTTCACATCCCCTGCATAAATCAGATCTATAAATCATCTACTAGATTCATGCCCCACCCCTGTTCACATCCCCTGAATACATCAGATCTATTAATCATCTGCTCGATTCATGTCCAACCCCGTTCACATCCCCTGAATAGATCAGATCTATTAATAATCTGCTAGATTCATGCCCTACCCCGTTCACACCCACTGAATAAATCAGATCTATTAATCATCCACTAGATTCATGTCCCGCCCCTGTTCACATCCCTTGAATAAATCAGATCTATTAATCATCTACTAGATTCATGTCCCACCCCGTTCACATCCACCTGAATAAATCAGATCTATTAATCATCCACTAGATTCATGTCCCACCCCTGTTCACATCCCCTGAATAAATCAGATCTATTAATCATCTGCTAGATTCAAGCCCCACCTCTGTTCACATCCCCTGAATAAATCAGATTAATCATCTACTAGATTCATGCCCCACCCCTCTTCATATCCCCCCGAATAAACCAGATCTAGTAATCATCTGTTACATTCATACCCACCCCTGTTCATATCCCCCTGAATAAATCAGATCTATTAATCATCTGCTAGATTCATGCCCCACCCCGTTCACATCCCCTGAATAAATCAGATCTATTAATCATCTATTAGATTCATGCAACACCCCTGTTCACATCCTCTGACTAAATCAGATCTATTAATCATCTGCTAGATTCATGTCCAACCTCTGTTCACATCCCCTGAATAAATCAGATCTATTAATCATCTGCTAGATTCATGCCCCACCCTGTTTACATCCCCCTGAATAAATCAGATCTGTTAATCATTTACTAGATTCATGTCCTACCCCTGTTCACATTCCCTGAATAAATCAGATCTATTAATCATCTGCCAGATTCATGTCCCACCCCTGTTCACATCCCCCTGAATAAATCAGATCTATTAATCATGTGCTAGATTCATGCCCCGCCCCTGTTCACATCCCCCTGAATATATCAGATCTATTAATCATCTACTGGATTCATGTCCCGCCCTGTTCACATCCCCTGACTAAATCAGATCTATTAATCATCTGCTAGATTCATGCCCCGCCCCTGTTCACATCCCCTGAATAAATCAGATCTATTAATCATCTACTAGATTCATGTCCCACTCCTGTTCACATCCCTTGAATAAATCAGATCTATTAATCATCTGATAGAATCATGCACCACCCTGTTCACACACCCCTGAATAAATCAGATCTATTAATCTACTAGATTCATGTCCCACCCCATTTTTTCACATCCCCTGAATAAATTAGATCTATTAATCATCTTCTAGATTCATGTCCCACTCCTGTTCACATCCCCTGAATAAATCCGATCTATTAATCATCTGCTAGATGCATGTCCCACCCCGTTCACATCCTCCTGAATTAATCAGATCTATTAATCATCTACTAGATTCATACCCCACCTCTGTTCACATCCCCCTGAGTAAATCTGATCTATTAATCATCTGCTAGATTCATGTCCCACCCCTGTTCACATCCCCTGAATAAATCAGATCTATTAATCATCTGCTAGATTCATGCCTCACCCTGTTTACATCCCCCTGAATAAATCAGATCTGTTAATCATTTACTAGATTCATGTCCTTCCCCAGTTCACATCCCCTGAATAAATCAGATCTATTAATCATCTGCTAGATTCATGCCCGGCCCCTGTTCACATCCCCCTGAATATATCAGATCTATTAATCATCTACTGGATTCATGCCCCACCCTCTTCACATCACCCTGAATAAATCAGATCTATTAATCGTCTACTAGATTAATGCCCCACCCGTTCACATCCCCCTGAATAAATCCGATTGTGTTGTTTCTGCATTTAACCTGGCTAGTGTGTTACCTTTTTGGTGGGGCTATTGTACTGCAATTGAGCTGTTGCATTACAAGGGGTCTCCAGTGCAATTGCAACTGATCCAGTCCTGGTGGTAAGTGCAACGGGTATGTGTAAGTCATTACTGGCATACGGTCCATGTGAATGCGTTGCTGCTATACTGTTTAGGCCACTAGAGGGGTTGACAGGGGGTTATAGCATCCTAGAGGGCTACACCCACAGCAGTTACACTACCCCAGAACCATTCCCTTTGGTGGAGGCACCCGTTCAACAAGCTCGGGCCCCTTAACCTGTGCTTAGTCATGCAAGCAGGGTAGTAGCCCTCAGAATAGCACCACCTAGAGGTTACACATATAAATGTGATGGATGTTTAGAAAGAAACAACTGATTTCCAAACCCAGTGTACCCGGCTGGCTGCACCTACCGAGTGTGTCCAGCTGCAACATGCAGGCAATCCCTACATGTGGTGTTGGACTCAAATGACTATAAATAGTTCTATCTGCCTAATTGTTTTCAACTTCAAGCACATATTCTTTCTTGAATCAAGCTAGCCAACAAACGACTGTACCACCCTCCAGGCCTTCAACCATCAGGGACTGTTTTGGTAACTGGGTACCCAGGTTTAAATGTGTGGGACTGAGGGGGTCTCATGCTAAGTTTGGGGAACTGGTACCAGATTGTGGGTAAAATTATATTGTGGTTCTATCTGATTAAATGCAGTTTGTTAGATAGCCAGGGCTCGGGTCATTTAGGTTGGCATAATGTGACTTCTGTCTGATTTGACTAACAGGTATCCACCAAGTTGGAGGGTTTTCACCAGCACAAACCCCAAACCTCTAAATCCTCTGTACGTACTGTAAATAATAATGATATTGATTGCATAGCTTGTACTCATTCGGTTTCAACATTCCTAAGTCCTATTCCCCCAATAAATAAATAGTTATTGTTTGCAAAATATGGTGTTGTGGGTGTATTATTAAAGAGAGTCATTAAATGTAAAATGTTTGAAACATGGGGAAACATCTGTCGGGTCATGAGTTGGTGTGGTTAATGGTTACAGTGGGAGGTATGATATCCTGGGGGTTGTAACAGATAACAGCTAGTACAGTTGAAAGCTAAACTCAGGGTGGATGCGCTGCACAAAGTTAATATTATGGAAAAGAGCCAGTTTTAAAATAAATCTGGGAACCCAGGCCACTCAACCTTGAATGGGAACAGAAAGCAGGAGTAATAACTGTAGGAGTAGCACCACCTAGCAGGTTACACATGCAATGCTACTCAGCATTTTATTATCCCCATCTGTTATTGCTAGTACAGCCATAAAGCACACTGTGGCACAATGAGGAGAGCACCACCAGGGAACATGTTGTTGTGCCTTACTGGTGTGTGAGGTCCCTAGCCTACATCCCCATTGCTTGCAATGGAGTCATCTGTGTGTGTCTTTGTTAACTTCTACCCCCTCCCAACTCCACTACCCAGTAGTAATATCTCAGCAGAAGCTGCTGGCACCAGGTAATATGTCTATGTATCACATACAACCTGTTGGACAGTGGCACTCCAGCAGTCAGTGTCCCGGCAACACCCCAGGGATGCCAACCCAGCCTTCAGATCACCGCCATTTTACTGCATGGGTACAGAAATGCGAGCATGCCACCTTGTCCATAAATCACCAAATGTTGCCCACAGTCCTATTGCACCACTCACACCACCTGGTTAGAGCAGGAGCCACGGATTTCAGTGACTGTGTGATGCTGTGTTCAGCATGCAACCAGAGTTCATGGCTTCCCCCTTCTGACATTGAAGCAGTGACAGAGACAGAAGCAGTGTCACTAGTGTCCTGAGAGAGACAGATAAACAGTGGGGCATCCTGCGGTCACCCCCTGAAAAAGCCACCTTATGTAGACCAAGGGGTGTGCAGATACAGCCGCAGGTTGTGGGAATCCATGTGCGCCTCTTAAGCAGTCTCTCTCTCTCTCTCTCTCTCCTGCACAGTCTGTGTCTGTTGCTGCTGACAAGAGCAGGCAGTGATGCAAGTCTCTTTTTGTGAAAGATGCTACCCTCTTGGACTTTGTTGATTCCACTGAGGTACTTAAAAGTTTCTATCATGTCCCCCCTCTTCCTTCTTTCCTCAAGGGCATACATATTAAGCTCCTTTAGTCTCTCCTCATATGGCTTCTCTTGCAGACCCTGCACCATTTTAGTTGCCCACCTCTGGACTGCCTCTATCCTGTCTATGCCCTTGCGGAGATGGGATCTCCAGAACTGGAAACAGTACTCCAGATGGGGTCTCACCAACTGTCTGTACTGAGGGATAACAACTTCCTGTTTTCTGCTGATGGTGCCTCTCCCTATACATCCCAGTATACCCCCAGCCCTCCCTACTGCCTTCTCACATTGCTTGCTAACCTTAAGGTCATCTGATATGATTACCCCAGGTCCCTTTCCTTTTTGTTGTTATATACCTCCCCACCCATTGTGTATTCTTCCCTGGGTTCTTGTTTCCAGGTGCACTATTTTGCACTTCTTTGCATTGAATCCTAGCTGCCATACTTCTGACCATTCCTCCAATCTTGCCAAGTCCTTTTCATCCTTTCCACGCCTCCTTGTGTATCAACCCTGTTGCAGATCTTTGTGTCATCTGCAAAAAGGCATACTTTTCCTTCCAGTCCCTCTGCAATGTCACTGATGAAGACATTAAAAAGGACTGGACCCAATACTGAACTCTGTGGTACCCCACTAGTAACCCCCTTTCTTCAGAGTGGACTCAATTTACAATTACCTTCTGTGTCCTGTTGTCCAGCCAATGTTTTACCCAGGCTACCACCCTGGGTCCCACTCCTGAGCTGGTTAATTTGACTATTAATCTTTTGTGTGGGACTGTGTCAAATTCCTTGCTAAAGAGTCTAGGTAGGCCATGTCCAGCCCATCCCTGGTCTACTACTTTGGTCACCCAGTCAAAGAAATCTATTAGATTCATCTGACATGACCTCCCACTGTGAATCCATGCTGCCTTGGGTCCTGTGCTCCACTGGCCTCTAGGTACTCAACTATTCTTTCCTTCAGAAGTGACTCCATCACTTTCCCTACCACAGAGGTCAGACTGACAGGTCTGTAGTTTCCTGCCTCTGTCTTGGTCCCACTTTCATGAAGGGGAATCACATCCACCTTCCTCCAGTCCTCGAGTACCACGCCATCCTCCCATGATTTATTAAAAAGAGTAGCCAGTGGTTTCACTAGTTCCTCCCTTAATTCTTTTAGAATTCTGGGGTGAATTTCATCAGGACCCATTGCTTTGTCCACCTTCAGTTTTAGGAGTTCTTGCAGAACCCTTTCTTCTGTGAAAGGACTGGGATCGACCCCCCCCCATCAAGAGTGTTTCTGTTAATTGGATTAGGCACTTCCCCCTCCTCTTTTGTGAATACTGAGCAGAAATAGTCATCCTTTGTCTTTCTACGCTTGCTGATGTACCTATAAAAGGTTTTATCCCCCTTCTTAACTGAGTTGTCTATCTTTTCCTCAGTTTGGGCCTTTGCTATTTTGACTTCCCTCCTGCTTCCTTCTGCCTCAACTGGTACAGCTCTCTGTCCTGCTCCTTCTGTGTTTCCTTATACTTCAGGAATGCTATCTTTCTTCCTGTTTCACAGCCACCTCTTTTGAGAACCATAGTGGCTTTTTCTTTCATTTGATTTGTTTATTTGCTTCACACAAGGCTTATTGCCTCTGTGAGGGCAGTTTTGATAATTCCCCATTGTTGCTCCACACCTCCTTCAGCCTGTTTTTAAGTGCTTTTCTGAGGCACTCTCCATCTTGCCAAAGTCAGCCTCCTAAAGTCCAGTACCCTCACTTTTGTATGGCTTGACTCTGTAGCTGAGTTTAACATGAACCTCACTGTTTGATGGTCACTTGTCCCCAGATGGCAACCCACTTCTAGATCTGAGATCCTCTCACTGCCCTCGTTTGAGAGTATGAGGTCTAAGACTGCTCCCTCATGAGTGGGTTCCGAAACTAGCTGTCTAATGCCTGCCACCTGTAGGGCATCAAGAATGGCCTTGCTCTTGGATGTTGCTGTAGCAAATGTGCTCCAGTTAACATCTGGCATATTCAGGTCTCCCATCAGCAGTATCTCCCCTTTCTCTGTCATTCTAAGAATGCCTTCTATCATATCCTTGTCCATTCCTTCCCCGACATGGGGGTCTGTACACAACCCCTGTGCAGACTGTGGTGCCCTTTCCAGTCTCCAAGGTGACCCACAGTGCCTCCTCTCCTCCCTGTTTACTCTCTTGTCCAGAGTTTAGGAATAAAAGAACAAAGCTATGAATCCACAAAAAACAATTACCTCTAGAGCAACCCATGTGCTTAGCATTGCTTACCTCCAGCTTCATCATCCTTTGTTTCAGACCCAACACCACACACTGCACTGTTCAGAGACACAAGCCACTGCTGCTCTTCAGAATTTGGGACTAGAACAACAAAGGATGTCGAGCCACACACAAAAGTAGTTACTCATCCTCTGTCCTCTGTGCTCCTTTCTCCAGCAGTTTTCATAACCTAAGGTTTACTTCCTGTATCCCTCTGTTATGTGTCCCTCCCCCCACACACCATTCAAAACAACTCGTTAATATTCATAGTATGCAGCAGCAAGGAGAGTGAGAGGAAAGGGTTGCTAAATATTTACAGATACACGCTAGCAGACCCTGTTTTGACTTGTCACTATTAGGAGAAAGTACTTTAATTTTTTATTTAGAATGTGGTAGCTGCAAGGTACATTAAGCCAAACAAAGTGTATTCCCAGGGTGTCCAGGAGAGGCAAGTGTAACCCCAAGGGGGCGCTACCCTTAGGGCTACTACCCCTGTCTGCCCCCATGGAGGCAGGATGAGGGGCCCAGATCCGTGGATGGGTGCCTCCACCCAGAGGTCGGGGTCAATACAGCAGAGACTGCCTTCGTGACAGCCTGTAATGGTAGGTAAAAAAGAAGTTACCATTTTAAAAGTATCCATTGCTGCTGCTTAGAAAGGAGACACACGGAGATGGTGCTGATGGCGGAAGAATTTAAATGATTATAAATAAATAATAATAATCATAGTGAGAGATTACATATGGTGCATTTTTCATTCTTCATTTTCAATTCTTAATTCTCAAGTCTTCATTTTCAATTCTTCAAACTAACAGTGTATAGTGGCTTGCTTATATAGTGGAAGACAGTACTATGGTTGTGTATTATTAGTACAGAACAAGTATAAACATCATCTTACAAGGTAATGCTCTTTTTAGTTCTTACATGAGCTAATCCTTGTCAGCATAAATGTATTGATAGTGTAAATTATACTACTATATAAGGATAGCAATAGTAGTCATTACCAGTTATTAAGATCTAGAAGGAAGAAATAGACTTGCACTTTAAGAATGTGCTTACAAGCTTTTTAGTCTGTCCTGTCCTCCTGATAATAATAGTCAAAAGGGTAACTTGAACACTATCCCTGTATTTCTGTCTCTGCAGACACTAAAGACACCTGTTTTCTATCACTCAAATGATTAGTACAGATATTAAGATACATTTGAATATTACAACTTATGGATAGTTAAACTTGTAACTTCACAAGTTATATATGATTCAGCTTCATATATCAATATTAGTTACACAAACACATTGGCCCAGATATTCAAACTGCGCCAGTCTGAGGAGCAAGCCCCTGCGCTGCTCAAAATAGTTGCGAAGGGGTGTGGCCGGGGTGATATTCAAAGGAGTTGCGCTGTTGAGCAACTCCTTGGATCTCGCTCAGCCACAGCACTGCGCATGGCGCAGTGGAACTTACGCTGCTGAAGTTGCCAGAGTTGAGCATTCAACTTGCGGTGGCGCCAAGTACCATTGCGCCATCGCCAAATTTCCGATATTCAAAAGGTGACATGCAAATGGGGCCCATAATTTATGCAAGGCAGGGGGCCATTTGCATCTCTTCTGCTCCCATTTGCATCTCATTGCATGTAGGTGCGCCCGATCGAGGACTGCTCCTGGCTACCCTGCCAGGCATCAGCCGTCGGGGACCGGCGCCACAATGCAGCAATCGCGGGCATCACAGTTACATGACCCTCCACACATCACCCATAGCCCGATCGCCAGGCAGAATCCGTACATATCGTCCCCAGTGCCCGATCGCGGGCAGAACCTGCATAAACCCCAGTGCCCGATCGCGGGCAGGAATGTAACCCTCCCCCCAACCCGAATAACTCCCTGGTGGTCAGTGGACCGTAAAGCCCGATCAGCGGGCAGAATGTCACAACCAGAACCCCCCCAAACATCCCCCTGGTGTCTAGTGTCCCCCCACCCACCCAAGGCCCTCCACCCGCTCCCCGCAGCCCGGCGGCGCAGCATCACCCGCCTGCCGCCCGCCTGCCGCCCCGCCGCCCGCCGACTGACTGTCGGTGGGGCTGCACGTCCATTGGTGCAGAGCTGCAGCCAATGGGCATGCAGCCCATACCGTACATGACAGTCGGGTTGTGAATGATCATTCGCCCATTGGCTGTAGCTCTGCACCAATGGGCGGAAGCCCTACTGGACAGTCAGGTCGGGCGGCGGGCGGCAGGCGGGTGGATGCTGTCGCTCACCGGCTGCGGGGGAGCGGGGGCTGTGGGTGGGTGGGGGACACTAGACACCAGGGAGATGTTTGGGGGTTGCTGTGACATTCTGCCCGCGATCGGCTTTTCAGTCCACTGGACCACCAGAGAGTTATTCGAGTTGGGGAGGGTTACATTCTGCCCGCGATCGGGCACTGGGGGTTCAGGTTCCTGCCCGCGATCGGGCTGTGGGAGATGTGTGGGGGGTTCATGTATTTGTACTGCCCGCGATCGGGCTGTGAGATGTGTGGGGGGGTTTCATGTAACTGTGATGCCCACATCGGGCTGGTGGGGGGCACAGGGACCAAGTTGGGGCCAGCCAGGGTGGCAGCTGTGCTGCGCCTCTTGCACACAGCAGCTCACCTGTGGGTGGCCCTCAACTTGATCCTTTTTTTTTTGGCTCAAGGTTGTGCAGGCGCAGGTTGGGGGTTGCGCATGCACAACTCTGCACAACCCGACTGAATATCAGGTTGCGCAGGTTATGCATGGTTCCTCCCCCTCCTGTTGAGCATGCATTCATTTGCATTGCTCTTTTGCGCAACCTGTTGCCAGTGGAGCAACTGCCTCCTGCTGAATATCGCAGAATGGCGCAATGTAGGACTTGAGCATGCGCAACCCTGTTGCACATGGAGCAACCCTTTTGAATATCTAGGCCTCTGTGTTTTCTTTTTTTTTCTAATCAAACTTTTTATTTATTTTAATAAAAGACATTTAACAAAACAAAAAAAAACATCCTTCCATATATATATATATATGCTTATGCCTCTTGAGAAATTAGGTTACAGACATCATAAAATGTACTTTTATGAGACATATAACATTTTATCCAGTTAAAGACACTATCACAGCAATATGTACAAAAAAAGAGAGGAAAGAGAGATCAAACAAAAAATAGACTAAATTAAATTATAACAAAGAGCATCCTAAAGCAAGGTCAGGGAGAAAGGGGGTTAAAACAGTTTCCTCAAAAGTGAATTAATGTATGTTATAAATTTAAGTAAGGGGAGGTTGGAAAAGGCCTTGTTATCCTTGGGCTGCCAGTATTTCCAAAATATCTCTGTTTTCTTCGCTTGCTTGGTAGTGGAAGAAAGGCAGCCAACGAGTTATGAATTTATTTTTAAAAAGTCTTAATTTACCTGTGAGGTTCTCCATCTCTAGAACCTTAATGCACAGGGTATACCGAGAATCCTGAGAGGGTATCTCTGGGGTTAAACATTTTAAGGTGATGGCTTTGATGACAGCAGCAATCAAGATATTGAAAAGATATTTCTTGGCTCCAGATCTAATAATGGGGGTGAAAGCCCTAGGAGGCAGTATTGTGGATCAGCAAAGTCTGGGATTTCTAATATACCACTTACCGTTGCCATGAAATGGCCCCAACAGACACCCAGTTTGGGACACACCCCAAAAATTTGTGTGTGTAAGTTCTTTCTCTCCACAACCCCTCCAGTGTAAGTCAGAGGTGTGTTTCCCATAATGCTTGGTGATAATCGATGTGCAAAAGTACTGCACCACAACTTTCCACCTAAATTCCCTTCAAAAACTAGCAGCTGTGGTGGAGTGAATACCCCTCCAAATCTGGAGCCAGTCCCTATCCCTCAATTGACTTCCAGCTTCACTGTCCCAGGTTTGCCTAAGATGGATCGGGGGTCAGAGTCCAAGCTCAGTAAATAAGATGTGATCTTGGAAATTAGGCCCCGTCGGTCTGGTTGGGACACCAAGGGCCCAAGGAACTCCCTTAGGGGTTAATGCCCTCTGATGGGTGTAAATCCTTATCTTTTTCTGTTAAAAAAATGTCTTATTTGGAGGAATCTGAAATGATCTTGGGTGGTCAATCCAAATTTGTAGGTCAATTGTTGGAATGATTTAAAGGTATAGCCCATATAAAATTGACCCACCCTCGCTCATCTCCTGTAACCTATGTCCATCTTATAAGGGGTGAAATCTAAACAGACCTTAAAAGGTGTATCTGGTCCAATCTTTAATTCAATATGGTATTGTCTGCAGATCTCCAACCACATTTTTTTGAGGGACATTGTCTGGGGCAACCCAGGACCAAACACTGGAGGCTAGTGCCATCCATATAGATTAGAGCCCCAATCCTATGAGAGGAAGAGGATGATTTCTCCAACTCTACCCACAAAGGAGTCTCATCTGTTATCTTAAAAGGTAGCAGGGTCTGTAATTGGGCTGCCCAGAAATATTTATGTAGGTTCAGAAGATCCAGCCCTCCCCTGGATTTGGGTCATAGCAGCGTTTGCCATCGAACCCTAGGTATCTTACCCACCCAGGCAAATCTAGGAATAGTGGTCTTAAGGGTCTTCCAGAAAGTGTTCAAGGGCCTTATTGGAAGGGATGAGAAGAAGAACAAAAAACGTGGCAATACATTCATTCTTATACAGTCTATTCTGCCCAAAAGGGACAGAGGTAATTCATTCCACCGTGTGCAATCTGCCTGGATCATTTGCAGAAGCCTGCCATGATGCTCAGTGCAGTACAGCATGCCCTGATCTGTGGGAATCAAGATACCGAAACATTTGCTTCCCTCCTTGGCCCATTTTAACTGGCCTACCACCGGTAGGGATTTCACTGAGTTCAGAGGTAACACAGCTCCATTTTGACTCACTAATCTTAAAGCCCACAACCGGAACAAAATCTGTCAGAAGAGAAATAATGTGGTGGACGGCTTGTACCAGGTCCTAAACATAAAGTAATGTATCATCCGCATACATAGAGATACAGAGTTCCACTCCCTCCAACCCCCACCCACCCCATAAGTCTCTGACTGTCTGATGAGTGCCGCTAGCGGTTCCATAGTCAGGGCAAAGAGGAGGGGAGAGAGTGGGCATCCCTGTCTGGTAACCCTTTCAATTTTTAATCTATCTGACAAGAACCCATCTACCTTGATTTGCGCCAAGGACTCTGAATATAGGTTCCCGATACATTTTCTGAACTTATCCCCAAAACAAAACCTACCTAGGGTCTGGCCCCCTCCACCCCTAGCCACTTCTACTTTTATAGGCACAGAATTTGATGTTAACAGGAACTTCCTGTTTGAGAGCAGGAGGGGAGTGATCACAGAGCCACAAAAGACTCACCATCCTAGAAGGAAAAGAGTAGCTCTCCATCTCCCCCAGCTGCTGGAGGTCTGACTCTGAGCAAGTAAGGAGACAACTAAGACATATAGGAACTTCTTGTCTCAGAACAGGAAGATCAGGAGCTTAAAGGGCACAGAGGCAGTAAGTAGGGAGAAAAAAATAAACAGAGGAAAGAGAAAGTATTCAAAACAACAGCTAAGGGTCCAGAAATAAGACATGATGGGAGTGGTGCAGTGCAGTGCAGTGGCTCTGAAGCAGCAGTCTCCCATGAGATGTTCTGGAGGATGCAGTGTTGTCCCATCTGCAGGCACATCTCTGGGCTGAGGGAAGAGGTTGCTCATCTCCAGGCTGTGTTGGCCAGGATTTGGGGGACCTTCTCTCCCACCCCAGGACCACCAGGGCCACCACCGTTGCCTCAGAAATTGCCAAGAAAGAGGAGCAGTTGGACCACAGTGGGCTAAGGGAGAGTAAGGGTGGTGGAACAGAGGCACATCCCTCCAGTTGTGCCTCTCCACAATTCATATGTCATTCTGGCAAAGTGTGGTTCCTGTATGGAGGCACCCACAGTGGAGACCAAGGAGGATGCTGGGAACCTCTACAAAGGAGAACCACAGGAGTGTGGCATGGGATCCCACAGGGGAAGAAAACAACTCCTGGTGGGGGACTCCATTGTTAGGAAGGTAGAACTGGGGGAGGCAAGGGGAGAGGAAAGTAAGGTGCCTGCCTGGCACCATGGCTTGGAGGGACAGGGAGTGAATCCTCAGGCTCGCTGGAGCAGCTACACGGGGGAAGGGGCTGGATGTCATTGTCCACCTAAGGACAGATGACCTGGCTGGAAAAGGGACCAGAGCACTGCAGGAAGAGTCTGTATAGTTGGGGAGGGGCCTAAGACAAGTAGCATACACAGCAACCTTCTCAGAGGTGATGCCTGTCTATGGCACATGTGAGGCTAGGGTGCTCCACACCATGGGATTCAATCAGTGGTTGAAAATCTGGTGCAGAGCTCAGGGGTTTGGCTTCACTGGGGACTGGGGGTCCACTTGGAGTGATGCAGGCCTATATTGTCGTGATGATCTGCTTCTGTCCAGGAGGGGAACCAGAATCCTAGGTGATAGGTTTTAATGCTTCATTGGAAAGCATTTAAACTAGCCAAAGGGAGAGGCACTGGAAAGGAGCAGGGAAATCCTAGCCCCCCCCAAGAAAATCAGGGTAGTTGGTGTATCATGCTTTACAAGGTGATAGTTTGTGGGATACCTTGGGATTGGTCTTTAGAGAGGTGGTTTATGAAACCAGTGCTCATCCATTACAGTTAATGGTAGAACGCTGCAGAACAAAACAGAGAAGTTCATAGTTCTCAGTTAGAGTGTCTAGAATATGGAATGGCCTGCCACTTGTAGTGGTTGCCAGTGAAAGTATGCATTTATTCAAAAACCAATTGGATGCTTTTTTTGTGCACAAATTTAATTAAGGGGTATAATTAAAAACTTGGCGAGCAATATGGACCTTGGTCTTTTGGCTCTGTTTAACCTATGAAAGAATGAACCTACTTAGTGAGGTAAACACCAAGATAGAGACGTCAACAGGGAGAAGGGCAGGGGTAAATGGAGAAAACAACAAAGGCAATAAGGACAGGGATAGGGCAAAAAGAAATGGAGGGTAATGAGTAACAATGCCCATAGTCTTGGCACCAAGCTCCCTGAACTGGTGGCCTTGATGGAAGAGGGATGCCTGGATATCATGGCAGTCACAGAAACATGGTACACAGAGAACCATGACTGGGCTGTTAACATACCAGAGTACACAACCTACAGGACAGACAAGGAGGGTAGAAGAGGGGGAGGAGTAGCACTAGCAAACAGGCAAGAAGGAGGGGTGAAGCAACAATGGGGAAGCATCAAAACTGCCATCACAGAGGCAACAAGCCTTTGTGTGAAGCAAATAAAACAAATCAAAATGAAAGAAAAAGCCACTATGGTTCTTAAAAGAGGTGGCAGTGAAGTTTGGGGAGAAAAATATAGCATTTAGGAAGTTTAAGGAAACACAGAAAGAGCAGGACAGAGAACTGCACCAGTTAAGGCAGAAGGAAGCAGGGAAGGCAGTCAGAATAGCAAAGGCCCAAACTGAGGAAAAGATAGCCAACTCAGTTAAGAAGAGGGATAAAACCTTTTATAGGTACATTAGGGAGTGTAGAAAGACAAAGGGAGGGAGGGATAGTGAGGTTGAATAAGGGACGGTGGGTGGGCAGAGAGGGACAGTGAAAAAGCAGGGATACTGAACGAATACTACTGCTCAGTATTCACAAAAGAGGAGGAGGGAGCGGTACCTAATACAGTTAACAGAAGCACTCTGGATTGGAGGGGGCGATCCCAGTCCTTTCATGGAAGAAATCCGGGTGGCTCCAGCTCAGTAGCAGAATTAAATACCTAATAAGACCCAACATACAGTATCCTCTTGTCCACAGCTGAACACCTCTAGTTCCTAAGTGTCGGACTACCCATTGTCAACGGATATTTGTGTACCAGGCTCCGCTCTGGCACAATGGACTACGCCATGAATTAACTACCCTTCTGAAACTGGGGCCCTACAAACTGATGCTGTGACAGCATTTACAACTGAAAGCCACTGTGACTGTACCCACTAATCTTGAGGGTACCTGCTTGCACTCCTCCCCCCTTGACCTTTTCCTCACAGTGTCCCCCAATCCTAACCTAACCAATCTGGCCCACCCTGTGCACTTACATAGCCTTGGCTGCTACCTCAATGCCCTGGACCTTTATACTGCACTTCTACACTCAATCCCCTATCCAAAGCTCTGTCATCTCCATCATAGACTATGGCTTAATTATCTATGGCTCTGCCACTACCACTGCACTAAGGCACATCACAACCACCCTAAACAAGGCCTGTCGGCTGCTCACTGGAGAGCGAAGACGTACTCATACATGTGAGCTCTACACTGAAACAGGATGGTTGCAACTGTCAAATCACATAAGGTACCTCACATGCTTGATGGCAAAAAAAATCCATCTTGGGCCCGCACTCCGCCGTGTATCCAAGACCTACTTTGCCCAAATACCAGCATCTGTCCCACCAGAAGATTGGAACACCAGCCTCTCCAGGTCCCCAGATGCCAGACCATACAGGGCCAATGATCTTTTGCCTTTCATGCCCCCAGCTGGTACAATGCTCTGAGCTCACTCATTACATCCTCCAAGTCACTAGGAGCTTTCAAATCTATGCTTTACTCTCACCTCTCAGTCTCTAGCTCCTGTGACTGCCTTGACTAATGATTCTTCCCTCATGACTGTTCTTACTGTTTTTCATCCTCCTCTTCTGCTCCTTTCTTAACAAAGATATCTGAGTACCTCTAACTACTCTAAGTCTGGTCTCTTCCCCATGTCTCCTCCTACCCTTCCCACCTTGACCATTCCTCCAATGTTTTGGTTTTTTCCTGTGATGTACTGTATTATACTGGCTTATTGAAATCTTGATAATTTGCTGACCATTCTATGTAACATGTCTTGTTTGTTTGTACATTGATGGCATGGAGCCTTTGTAAAAGAGAAATTGGCTCAAAGGTAATCATTTCTAGAACAATAAACTAAACTAAACACTAACATAACATTCTGTCTCTCTTTCCCTCTCTTTTCTCTCTCTCTCTCTCGCCTGTAACTACTTTGCTGACCTTAATATTTAACGTATTCCTGTGTTCGCCTAATTGTCAGTTGGTAGCCCCCTCCTACCAAACCACTTTTTTCTATGCTGTATGCTGTATGCTGTATTTCAATGTTTATTGGAATACAATTTAGTTGCTGCTCTCTACTTATTGTTGTTTATTATGATTTATGATGTACTGTCAACTACCTGCCTGTTTATTGCTTAGTTAGCCCCCCAGCTGTGTTTGTTCCCCCTTCCCTCTGATATGGAACCTTTGTAAATGAGCTATGTTTAGCTCAAAGGTACTTGTAATCCGAGATGAAATAATAAATAAAATAAAATCTTAAGGCAGTACTGCTTGTTTTTAAAAGAAGCATGGGGGATAATGTGTCCTCGAAGGACCACCTTTAGGCAGTCCCAAATATATTTGAGGAAGGAATCAGATTCCAGATTCTCCTTATTTATTTATTTATCTGCTTTTGGTAACCAGGTGGGTGTACTAGGCATAGGGATGCCTATGTTCAGGCACGACCCGGGAGGATACAAGTCAAATACATGAGTAATACAATGTGACGCAGCACACAGAAAAGGTTAAACAATGGGAGGAGGTCAGAAATACAAAGAGAATAATGGATAGGTCATTGGGCATTACCAGTGAGTAATAGCATCGAGAGGTTCTGGACATTTAGGAACCTCGAGAGCGAAGTTCGAGAGGTTCTTGTGTCAAGAATCTCAAGATGGTAAGTCACCGATAATGCCCAGTGACCTATCCATTATATTTTTTAATATATGGATTAAATTGTTTTGCTTTTTTTTTATCGAAAACATAATGACTGTCTCAGTCCTCTCGGAGCACCGCACTGTCTCGCGCTTTCATTCATTCGCTCCTGCCCACCTGCTCACTCACTCACTCACTCAATTCATTGCAGCATGGCAGAGGAAAAACTGGTAGGCAGTCCTACCTTTTCTTGTTTTGGAGAACACGGAATGCAGTATCAACCAGATATTTCCATTTTAAAAAAAAAAAACGGGAACGTTTCTCTGTGAAAAATGCTGTCACTAAGCAAGAGACTGGCCACCATGTTTTAAAAACTGTTCTGCTCGTCCCACACAGGAAAAGCGGCAAATCAGAAGGCACACTTTGGAAGACGTGGGAAGGAAAACTAGTGCATGCGTGGATGTCTTTTGGTGATAATATTATCGTTCAGGTCGGAACAATAGTATTATTACTTTTAAAGGATGGTATTACCAGTGATGAAGTGCAGTATTATCACTTCCTCTGCGATGCTATTACCGAGTTTTTTTTTGCATACTTTACTGTGGTATTAAAAACAATATCCTTATATTAAAACAACTTAGCCACTGGGAGAAATACAGAGTTGGACAATGTCAAAATATAAACAATACAGTTAGGAAAAAGTCAAAAATATAAACAAGTGCAAAAACAGGTACATAGATACATAGATACATAGACAGTGTCGGCAGATAAGGGCCTATGGCCCACCCAGTCTGCCCATTTGAGCTTGTAAGTTCAGTTTGTTTTCCTAGAAGTCTGTTGCACCTTACCACTGACCTCCAGAATTCCTTTATGTCTATCCCATGCATTCTTAAATCCCATGATTGTTTCAGCTCCCACCACTTCCTCTGGCAGGGTGTTCCACTTGTCCACCACCCATTCTGTGAAGAAATTCTTTCTCATGTTTCCTCTGAATCGAATAGTATTGGTCTAATACAGCGTTATGAAAGGTAAAGTTTAATCACCTGTTTGAGTGAGTCCGTAAAAGCCTTGTCCTTCAGGAGGCCTCGATCAAATCTCCAACTTCCCCTCCCGCCCTCAGAGTCCCAGCTTATTTCCGCCCAGATTCTTTTTGCCCCATCTCTGTCCTTATTGCCTTTGTTGTTTTCTCCATTTACCCCTGCCCTTCTACCTATTGACATCTCTATCTTGGTGTTTACCTCACCAACCAGGTTCATTGGTTCATAGGTTAAACAGAGCCAAAAGACCAAGGTTCATATTGCTCGCCAACTTTTTAATTATACCCCTTAATTAAATTTGCGTGGTCAGAGAAGGTGACGCGTTGGATAAGCACCTCTTTAAATGTGTGGGCCCATGTTTTCTGCATGTAGAATCTGTCGATTCTGGAGTAGGAGTTAGATGCAGATGAACAAATTGTAAAATCTCGGCCCCTAGGATTATGCAGACGCCAGGGATCGACCAAACCTGATTCTGAAATAAGTGATTTAAACAGTTTTGAGCATGACTTATCCCCTCCATGTCATGGTAAATTTTTGTCCAGGGCATTATTCTCCACACAATTCCAGTCCCCAGAAAGGATGATTTGGCCTTCCGGGAAGACTAAGATAACCTGAAATAGATACCTAAAGAATTCCCGGGTGGGGTGGAGTGGGAGCATAAATTGATGCTATGTGTATTGGTCATCCCCTAAATTCCCCTGACAGCAGAATCATACGGCCTGAACCTTCTATTTGTACAGAATGAAAAGAAAGAGGGAGTCCTTTTCTTACCAGTATCACCACCCCCAACTTTGTAGCACACTGGTGACAGTCTGAATAGATTGATCCCACTCAGGACCTTCGCAGTTTTTTGTGCTCCGATTCAGAAAGTCTAGTTTCTTTGACACAAGCTATGCCACAGTGAACTCTGGAAAACTCCTGCAGGATCTGGGCTCTTTTAACTACGTTATAATGCTTTTCACATTTACTGAACATATCTTGAAAGATGCCCTTTACTGAGTTATAAGAGATAATTTCCTTGTACCTTCCCATCTCCATTCCCTCCAACCCCTGCCCCCACCCAGGATGCGTATAACAAATAATAGCTTGAAATATAAATAATAAAGAGAAAAAAGCAACCCAACATAGTTAACATCTGAGGGACTTAGTTAGAACCACTAAACCCTTGTAACAGCAAAGGTCGAGTAACCCTGCCTCTGCTGTGGAAGCCCAAGCTCAAAGCAGGCTTCCATTATTGTTACCTCACTAACTAGTAGTGAGACAGTGAGTGAAGAATAGCACCCACTAGTGTGTCAAGGTTGAGATTCCTGGCCTACACTACAACTGACAAACCTTTCCCTTTGGCTAAATACTCCCAGGACCTGAGGTGCCGTGACAGAGCGCCTCCCGGGTGCCAATACTGAACACTGTGTTGTCTATCTCCATTCAGAAAACACTGTAACTCTCAAGGTAAAGTAACACAGAAAATATAGCCAAATATGAACCAGCCTAGGAGTCCACAACACTATATTACGGAGTATATCCTAATAAGAAAAAGGAAACTTGAGGTTATACAAGACAACATGAAATCTGGAATGATATTTCTATAACTAAAAAGATTAATAAAAGAAAATGTCATCGAATATTTGCAGCCACCATTGAGAGAAAGGTGGAGGGGGATCCCCTCACCTCATCTGCACAATTTAATATCAGTTACTGCTTTGGAATTGTCACTACACAGAGGAAAGTTAAAAGTCTCTTTAACTATATGAGGGACAGCCTTCTAAATAAGAAACTCTCAATTAAATAGATGCGAATCAAAATGTTTTCCTCAAGAAGCTCTGACTTGTCTCCCTATCATAAGTGCCCAAACCTGTGAATAAGCAGTGCTCTCGACCCCTCAGTATTTAATCAGGACTGTGCTGTTAAACAACAAATTAGAATATCTGCACGTCCTACCCAAACTCTTAACTTTAAAGAAATTATAATGCCAAGTGGCACATTAACTGGTGCAGTCAAATGATACGAGAGATCTTACAAAAATGGGCTGGATTGATGCCCTGTTTTAGCTCAGACTTTGGAATCAGTTATAGATGAGGGAGAAGCTAATCACTTCTTTAAACACATAGCAAATAAGATCAACAAAATGTACTTGCACCATATGTTACTGGACCCGTCTGGTGTGCAGAGCATGACTGAGTCCTTCTAGCAAATAACATCTTCAACTTTCAAGAAAGTGCTTGAACATTCAGGGGACATAGCAGAAACTGGCCGTTCCAAGATGTCCTCCCCACAGGAAGTGCTCTGGAAACTCTTCTAAGAAATAAATGTTCCACCTCCCTCCTTTAAGAAATGACAGGAGAACAAACAGGATACCAAAATTCATGCGAGCTTCAAACTGAGCTGGTAACTTACAATCTGTTTAGGGTCCCAAAACATAACCTGGTGGGGGGGGCACAGGATTCCAGTAAAAGTCTGGTGATCCCACCCTGAACCACAACTGAAACAAGCTCTCAGTGAAGAGGTGAACCGTTAGTCCCTTCAGATCGCTGATTTTGGCTGGATCCATCTGGCCATGTCAGCATGCAGTGGCAATGGGGAGTCTAGGCATGATCTTTGAATACGTTTGTTGCCTGGAGCAGTAGACCACAACAGGTTCTCAGTTTCTTTTTTGGCTTGATCTTCTATGTTGTCTGAGATGGGAACCCCTAGGGATTCCAAATATGGTGTAGCAGCTAGGAGGGATTCAAATGTTTTAATACCCTCTTTATCTTGTACCCACAGCTTAGCAGGCTATCTTAAGTAAGCTTTGAGACCTTTCTCCTGAGGTACTTTTACTACCCCCAGGATTTTCTTTCATTTAGCCAGCATGACTGGGGGGTAGTTCTGGTCTACACACCTTTTGCCCATCCAAACTGAGGTCTTTCTTACCCCATGCCAGACTCAATATTTTTTCTTTTGTTGGGCAATGCAGAAATTTGATGAGGATGGACCTTGGGGAAGCCCCCTATTTAGGTTTAGGGGCGACCACCCTGTGGGTTCTCTCAATTTCAAGCACAAAGTCCTCCTCCAGAGAGAGCTCTTTCCACAGCCAACAATCCAAGTATTCCTCCATATTGTCTTGCTCTGTACCCTCCGGTATTCCAAATACCCTTATATTGTTGCGCCACGATCGAGCTTCTACATCCACAGCTCACAGCATTAAATCCTTCTCTCTTTTATGTAGAAAGGCCAGAGATCTGCCAAATGCCATGTGTTCATTTTGTAGCACATCCATGCAGGATTCTACCACTGAGGTTTGGGCTTCCAGTTTCTTGTAATCATTTTGTAGCCCAGTGATTTTGGCATCAATTCTATTTAGAACCTGCAGCATTCGGTGCCCATCTGCTTTGGTGAAATTGGTCATGGTATCAGATCTGGAGTCATCCTCCTCATCTGCTGAGTCTGTGAAGGCTGAGGATCTAGACGGAGAGGGGCTTGTAGACCAAAGTTCCATCGGGGCCCTTGGGCATCTGCGAGTGCCAGTAAAACTTGATTTTTTTAGTCTTTCCCATTTCTCTAGTATGAGCTTTAGAATATTACTGAAAAAATATAAGGTTATAGTTATTTTAATTTGTGCAAACGTGGGTTATACCATTCAATGCCTGTCTCATTAACAGTTCTTTTAATTATGGGAAAATGTTTACCACGAACTTGTGTAAAATCTCGATAAAAATAACTCCACACATCAAATGCACTTGGAATGAAGAGTTAATCTGGTCCAATCAATATACTTTACATCCATCATGAATTTGATATAGTCAAAAGTCTTAAAGATTTCTAAAAAAAAAAAAAAAAAAAAAAAAGTGTTTACGCCAAGACAAAGTACCAAGATCCAAGTCCCAAGACAGAGTACTGGAAGGGTAGGGTTAAGCTAAGCACTACAGACCTAAGAGTCATCATGAACGTCACCCTCAAATAGTCAAGCTAATGCAAAAAGTCCATTAATAAGGTTTATACCTGTAGGATGCTAAACTGTATCAGGAGGGGTACTGATGGTAGAGGGAAAGAGATAACATTGCCTCTGTACAGAACAATGGTGAGGCCACACCTGGAGTACTTGGTTCAGTTCTGGAGTCTTCACCTCAGGAAAGACAAGGACAGGCTGAAAGCAGTGCAATGAAGGGTGACCAGGATGACAAAGGGTCAGCACAGGAGATCCTATGAGGATCAGCTCAAGGTACTACACATGTAGTCAATTGAGATCACGTGGGAAAGGAGTGAAAAGATCACAACCTTCAAATACTTGAAAGGAATCAATAAGATAAATTGTGAGGAGATATTTAGCATAAGCACAACCTCAAAATCTAGGAGGCATGCCTGTAAACTGACAGGAGGAGGATTCAAGAGGGATATGAGGAAGTATTATTTTACAGAGAGGGTGGTGGAGCCTTGGAACAGCTGTCAGTCGAGGTAATAAGAGACACAAGCATAAATGGTTTCAAGCATGAATGGGAACTAGTGAAGGCTATAGTGGCCACTCGAGGCAGCAGTAGTAAGGAAAGGGTGGGGGGATGATAATGAAGGCTAGAACCTTGGATGATATTTAGGTCCTGGAGATTGATAGGGAACCACAGGAAGACTGAAGGTACTTTTTGCATTTTACTGCTGGCATTTTCTTTTTCAGTGTTTCTATGAGAAAAGGAGGTAGTTGTGCCCCATACATATGCCTCATGAGGCCATACACAATGTGTGCAGTGCTTTAGTACACACTTAATAAAAGACTGGGATAGGATAGAGGTAATGCAGAGGAGGGCCATGTTCTCCACCATTTTTACTGCATCTTTAACAAAACAAAACCACTGATAAAGCCCCCTTAGCAAATCTCTTCTTTTATTGCCATACTCATTTGGTTTATTAATGATTCTCTCTGCTTCTCTGCTCTGAAGATGTCTTCTTCCATTACTCCACTCACCCCCAGTTCTGCATTGCTCCCCTGTTAAGTTCTGCCTGACTCGCTCAGTCCCACACTCTAGGGTAAAGGAGCCAGTGGGACTGGTGCAGCCAGCTTTTTTTGCTGTTGTTCCCTTTCCCATGCTAGAAATTTCAGAAAAAGCTTCTCCCTCTCATCCCCCGATTCTTCTGTACACATTTCAGTATTACTGTTAATTATTATTGTATGTAAATGCACACCTGCTTTGCCCTTTGGCTGCCATCTCCCTGCCTTCTCGTTTGGCCTCGGCTCTTCTTTCCCCATCTTATCTGGCCAGCTGTCCCGTGGCGTGTCCTCCTTTTGTCTCGTAGATGACACAGCCTTCTTACTACCTTTGGACTTTCTCTCTTCATTCATTTCTTTTGTCTTCTTTGATGGGTGCTTATGTGTGTCTTGGAACATGTAAGAAAGCTGGGAGGCTGATGTTCAAAAGGAAACAGGGTAAAAAAGATGTTTACTACAAGCACCATGAAAAATACAGCATCACACTTGCTCACAAACGCAAATCTCGACATCATTTCTGGAGTCTTGGTGTAACCCCCCTGCAAATGGGGGTTCCCAAAAGACTTCCAGGAGCTTGCTTGAATGCTCCAAGCCTGAATGGTGTTTGGCATTTAAGCCATTTATCAGTGAGTGTTTTTAGAGCCTCTGGTACTGTCTCTTTAAGAGCTGTCTGCTTGCAGACATAATTAGTTTGTATGGGGGGACTGTGTTGCTTCTCTGAGGTACCACTCGAGGCTGCTGCCAATTCACTTCATTTTTGCAGTCACTAGGAGTGCAAAGGGAACCTATCTGAAAGATGTAACTGTTTGCCAGAAATTATTTAGAGTAATAATGAAATTACAGTTTGTCTAACTCTGCTTTCTTTGCAGTCAGAACTGTGTCGCTAGTTCCCATTCTAGTTTTGAACTGCTGAACTGGACCAATCAGTGTGGGTAAAGCTAGCTCTAAAATGATGCCTTGGACGAATCAGAACTTGGACTCATAATCTGAGCCAGCCACAAGAGGATTGTAGGCAGTGACTCTGGGAGATGTAGTTTAGACTTCAGTGCCTTTTTGGACCAACAGCAGCAGTCTATTGTGAGTGACAGCCAATCCAGTCAAGAACTGGGAGGAACTCCAAGAGGAAGTGCAGTTTCGTCAGTTGGAGTTGAGTTGAGCTTTGGCAGTGAAGAAGGAAGGAGCCCTGTGCTTTTCAGTGTGCAGTTTTAGTCAAAAACGTGTAAGGCCCAGATTCTGGTCTGCAGCTTGTGTAACAGCTTGTTAGGACTGAATCCGTCCTGTCAGAAAAGAATCAAAGGATCTCTGAAGAGTAAACCAGGCTCACCCTGTAGAAGACTGGAAGAATTGCTGAAAATTGCACTCGTCTGTCAGGAAACTGAATTGCTGTGTGTTCTCCCGGTATTGCAGTAGTTGCGATCGGATACAGATGCAGCCTGCCTGGTATAGTACTTTCTTTTATATGGATGTGTGAAGAGGTTTGTGTACCTCAAGTGAGCCCTCTGACATTGAAGGACCCTATCTTATTTGGAGGTCGTGAGTACTAATTCAGGGTTGCTCCTGTTGAATTGCCACATTAAATCCAAATGGAATTACTGTACTGCTGACTGTTTAATTCTCCTTTCTCTGTGTGAAGGGCCCTACCAGCTGCCATCGGTTTGGACTAGCCACTAGGGCTTGGGTACTCAGGGACAGTAACTGATAGGATAGGCCTGTGCCTGAGCCATAGGTAGATTATTAGAGTGATGTTCTAATTAACCTGATTTCCCTGTCCTGTTATATCCCCTAAATAAATCAGAGCTGCTTGTTTCAGCAAAGTTATACTGCCTGGAGGTATTTGTCTATGTTAGAGTACTGTACTGTGATTGTTGCACTGTATCTCATTTCACAGGAGGTCCCAGTGCCGGAACCAGACCTGGGGTAAGTGTATACTGTGAAGGTAATTCTGATATATTGTGGGCCACTAGTGGGAAGAAGGGGTTGCAGTGTCCCAGAGGCTGTGACAAGTTAGATTTAACTGTGCAAACCCTGACCTCTGGGTGGAGGCACCCGCCATTGGATCCAGGCCCTCAACCTGTTAGTGGCAAATCAGGCAGGGTAGTAGCCCTGGGATAGCGCCATCTAGGGGTTACATCTTGGAGGCTCACCGCTGGGATTGTGTGTCCTCTAGTGGCCATATTTACGAACCACTGTTAAGAAAAAAATGGGTACCCCGACAGAAGTGGCTGTGCACCGGCTGGTGGAGTGGTGTACTGGGGAGGAGATCGACCCCCAAAATGCTATGCTTATCCTGGACATCCCCCTGGGTATCAATACGGACACTGTGCAGGGAGTACTTTCCAAGGTGGAAGGTTTACAAAACCCTGTGGTGGTGGGTCGGCATGCTAATCTGCTCACCCACACTTTCCTGGCCCTAGTAGAGTTTAAGGATCCCATAGATAGCTCCAAAGTGCCACAGACCATTACCCCAGAGGAGCCCTCACTGCTTGAGTGATAACTAAGGACAGTAAAGACCTGGGGAATCAGCCCCACCATTATCTGAAACTTTTGAGGAGAAATTTGCTGAATGGTTGCTGGGAGAGGGAAACTGTGGAGGACTTGAAGAAACTATTCTTGCCACCTGGGGTTGTCTCCCCAACACCCTCTCCTGCTCCAGTGCCCGTAATGGTGGCTGAACCAATGCAGACTCCCTATTTCTGCACCTGCCATTAGTCACGACTCTTACCGAAGGTTGAGGATCTTCTCTGGCACCCTCCCCACCCCAAGGGAGGATGACTGGGAGACCTGGATGAACTATGTTGCCCCCTGTGCTAGAATGGCAATGCTCGGAAGGTGAAAGCGAAAGAGGGTTAGTGAGAGCCTCCGAGGTCCTGCCCGGCTACCATCCGTGCAAACGGGCGAGGTAACCCTGAAGCGACTGCACAGGCCTATCTTGAGGCCTTGGAGAATGTGTATGGGAGCCCAGATTCTGATGAGGACCTATGGTGGAGAGTAAGATGCACAACAGTACCAAGGGAGTTGTTGTCTGTGTATGTATCTCGGCTGGAAAAATTGTTGCAAGAATGCCTCAGAAAGGTAGTTTGCCAGCGATTGAACTGGACCGAACCAGGCTGGACAGGATCCTTAAGTCTGCCCTTCTCAGAACTGTTGTTGCTTCAGTTACACCTGGCAGATCGACTGGAATCCCCACCTCCTATGATGAGTTAATGAGAGAAATTAGGGGAGTTGAGAAAGACGACTCGGAGGACCTGCACCAATAGCTGCAGCTCACCCGAGTGACTGAGGGTGACCCATCAAGTGAAGTTCAGGGCAGAGGTTGGCAGTCAATGAGTGCTCTGACAAGGAAAAGATATGTCACAATGGGGTGAACTGTTGAGAGAGATCCGAGATTTAAAAACAGTCCTTTATGAAGGCCAGCCTGCAAGTCTGGCCCTGACCCTATCCGACTGCATCTGCTATGGGGTGGGGTGACTCCACCCATGTATCTCCTGCTGATAACAGCTCGAACTCGATTCCTTGACCATGGAAGTGGAGAAACTGACGAGATGTCTCCAAATGCTTATCACGCCGCAGGCAGAGATGGCACCAAGGTTTCCAGTTATTAATACCCCGCCCTGGCTCCAGTGTGGGCGCCTCGGCCAGCTCAAACTCCAGAAAGTATGTTTTGCTATAATTGTGGGAAAGATGGGCACATGAAAGGAATGCCAGTCCCAAAGACACTGACAAAGTTGCATATAGGCTACAAGGAGAGCTGGGAGAAGAAATCAGTGGTTAAGAGGTGCAATATACGATCCCAGTGAGGGCACCAAAAATGCTAATTCACGTCCTTTTGTGGCAAGGTCAGTTGCCCAGGCCCCACTACCGCCTCTCAGACTGGTCCAGAATAGTGGGTCCCTCCATGGAGACCACTGTAAAGGTGAACGAGTGTCTACAAGAGCTATATTAGACAGTGGCTCCAAGTGACAATTATGTTCCAAGATTGGTATCAGAAGCATTTGTCAGAGATACCCTTACAACCATTAGAAGGACTGCATGTATGGGGGTTAAGTGAGAAGGCCTACCCTATTCCGGTATATCCGAATTTGGTTGTCTTTTCCCCACCTCCAGGGTTGGAGTGGTCAACAAGTAGAGACCCTAGCCTTTGGTGTGTCCTCACTGGACTGTATGGATGGTGTCCCTTTGTTGATTGGAACAAATGCTCATATGTTCGGAAGGCTGGCACAGTTGTGTTATGAAAACAGAGGGTCAAAGACTAGTAGAGCTTTTAAGAGTTCTGCTTAATTAAGAAGGCCTATGAGGCACAGAGAGAGTGCTGAAAACAGAACCAGAGGAACCGGTTGAATTGTATGGAAGAAGGATCCTGAGTCTCTGATCCTGGCGCCAAATGCCCAGTGTACCTTACAGGGAGAGGTCCGTATCAGAAAGGATGTTAAGAATAAAATATTAATGTTGGATGCACCAGGCGATGGAAAATTGCCAGAGGACTGCTGGTCAAGCCTAGTATTTTGCCCGCTAGAGCCCATGCTTATGCCAGAAGGGTAATGGTCCAGTTCATAATGTGTCTGAAAGAGACATTCGAGTAAACAGAGGTTGCATCCTGCTAATGTGCATTGTGCAGGACACTGCAGTGCTACCCAGCAGCAAGAGTTCAAGGAAGAATGACAGAGTAACACCTGACTTGTTTGATTGGGCGACTCCCGCTGCCAGCTGGAATGGAAAGTGAAGATCAGTGAGAAGCTTGCCCAGAGAGACCAGGTGTTTTCTTTAAAGGAATGGGATGTAGGATGCGTGCAAGGAGCTGAGCACAATATCCGCTGCATGACGAAAGACCATTTCGTGAGAGGTCTCGACGCCTGGCACCTGCGGACATAGATGATGTGAGACGGCATCTGCAAGAGATGTTAGTTGCTGGTGTAATACAAGAATCTAGAAGCCCTTATGCTTCCCCATTGTGGTAGTGAGGAAAAGAATGGAACAGTAAGGATGTGTGTGATTATCGCATCTTAAACCGGGCGGACTATCCCTGATCAGTACACAATGCCCGCATTCAGGATGCTTTGGACTGCCTAAACGGGAGCAAGTGGTTCTCTGTGCTGGATCTCCGCAGGGTACTATCAGATCCCGATGGCCCCAGAGGACCGTGAAAGACAGACCTTTATCTGTCCGGGCTTTTATATGAATTCATGAGGATGCCTCAAGGGATTTGTGCCGCAGCCACTTTTCAACGATTGATGGAGCGTGCAGTGGGGGACATGAACTTACTAGAGTGCCTGGTATACCTAGATGATGTTATTGTGTTTGGCAGCTCACTGGAGGAACATGAGAGCAGATTATTTAAGGTATTGGACCGACTGGAGGACTTTGGCCTTAAACTGTCCATTGATAAGTGTCAATTTTTCAAACATCAGTAAAGTATGTGGGACACATAGTATCCACCGAGGGAATAGAGACCGACCTAAGTAAAGTTGAGGCCTTGACCACCTGGCCACAGCCCAAAAATCTAAAAAGAACTGCAAAGATTCCTGGATTCTGTGGTTATTATCGGCGCTTCATCAAGGACTATTCAAGAGTGATCCGCCTTTACTTAACCTTACTCAAGGGTATCCCCAACCCACAAAAATACCAAAAGTCAGCATCCTCAAGACTGAAAGAGTGTATTTTCATCCGAGTGAAGTATTTGGGGCCAGCTGGACTCCTGATTGTGAGACTTCTTTTCCATGAGATCATATATCAACTTACCCATGCTCCAGTGCTGGCTATGCCGATCCAAGAAAACCCGCGTCCTGCACACTGATGCTAGCTTGCAAGGGTTGGGGGCTGTGTTGTACCAAGAGCACAGAATGGCTCTGAGACCAGTGGCCTTTGCCAGTAGAAGCCTGACCCCATCCGAAAAGAACTATCCTGTACATAAGTTAGAGTTCCTAGCTTTGAAGTGGGCTATTGTTGACCAATTCCATGAGTACTTGTATGGGGCTAAAATACTAGTAAAACTGACAATAACTTTGACCATGTGCAGACCTCAGCTAGTTGGATGCCACTGGCCATAGGTGGCTTTTCGCATTATCTATGACTATGCTCGGTCACCGGGAAAGCAGGTCTGGAACCACATAGATGCGATGCTCTTCCCGGGAGGCCTGTTCCCCAGAATGATTGGGTCCGACTGGCAGAACCTGACATTCGGGCACTCTGCCGAAGTTTGACAGGAGGAACAATGTCCACGGACGCAGGGACTGCATGGTGGATTGCTTGGGAGCCTCTGAGAATTGCATACCTGCTGCTTATTGCCACTTTTCTGCAATAGACATTGGTGCACTGCCTCAGCTGGACAATGACAGTATTCGACGGGCTCAACTCCAGCGATCCCATGATCAAAGCAGCTTTAGAAGCCTCTATGCAGGAAAAGATGTGTCCAAATTACGCCCACTGATTTGAGAACTGCACTGTTATACAAAGAAGGTCCTAAGTTGAAACTGATCAATAAACTGTTATACAGAGAAACAGTAGACAGAGGGGAAAGTAGACAAACAACAACTAGTGCTGCCCACTGCCTTCGAGACTCAGTATTGAGGTCCTTGCACAACCACATGGGGCACCTTGGTATAGACAGAACACTTGACTTGGTGAGATCCAGATTCTATTGGCCTAAGATGGGGCTGATGTGAGCAACACATTCGAATCTTGTAGTCGCTGCCACAGAGGAAAGCTTTGCCCAGAGGCTGCCCCCTTGTTAACATAACCACCAGTGCACCCATGGAGCTGGTCTGTATTGATTTTCTAAGTTTGGAGTCAGATCAAAGAAATATCAGTAATGTGCTGGTGGTCACTGACCATTTCACGAGATATGCCCAAGCTTTCCCCACCAAAGACCAGAAAGCATCCACTGTAGCCAAAGTACTTGTAGAAAACTTTTTGTTCACTATGGGGCTCCACAAAGAATCCATTCTGATCAAGGGAGACTTTGAGAGTCGTCTGATCAAAGAGATGCTCTCTGTGGGAGTGCAGTCCAGAACCACTCCTTACCACCCCAGGGGACCCACAGCCTGAACGTTTCAACCGCACTTTGCTAGATATGTTAGGCACCCTGCACCCAAAGGACAAGCCTAGATGGAGCCAACAAATTAGCACCCTGGTACATGCTTATAACTGCACTAAAAGTGATGCCACTGGATTCTCCCCTACCGCCTGATGTTTGGAGAGAAGCTCGACTACCAGTAGATGTGTGTTTTGGGGTCTCTCCTGATGGGGTTCAAGCTGACAACTATTACAGTATAAAGTAAAGAAGGCCCAGCTAACTCATGCACTAACTGGCTCCAAACCATGGCTGCCAAAAAGAAATCTGGCCAACAAAGAAAGGTATGGATAAAAGGTGAAAGCACAGGAACTCCAGGAGGAGATCGGTATTGCTAAGAAATCTGGGACTGCATGGCAAGCACAAGATTGCTGACAGATGGCACCATCTCCTCACATTGTAGTGGGCAAACTAGATGATCTGCCAGTGTACAAAGTAAGGCCTGAGAATAATTCAAAGATGTAAAACAATGCATAGAAATCATTTACTGCCCATTGGACAAATCTTAATTGAGTCTGAGCCCCTAGAAGATGCCCCCTCTGGACCAGTGACTAGAGCTGCTGCTAAGAAAAGATCAAGAAAGTCTGCACCTACAGAAGTAAAGTTAAAGTGTTCCCCTCCACAAGTCCCAGTTGAGCATGACTGTCAGTCCATATCGGAAGAAAGTGAGAGTGACTTTGAATACTATCCTTCTTACGAACTGAGTCAATTGTTTCGGGGCAATCCCCTAGTCAATACTGGAGACAAAGCTGGGCCTTCTGGACTGTCTAAGCCCTAGCTTCATCCCTGGAGCCAATGCTCCCAGAAGGTGAAGTGCAAGCATCAGATCAGATGAAATGGAATCATTGTGCATGGTTGAACTGTTTGAGCTTTCAGGGAGGAAAATGATAGATTAGGGCAGACTGGTGATACACCAACAAGAAGAGTATTTTGAGTGCCCTGACAGTCCACTGCCAGTGTCCGAAAGCTCTCCATGGAGCCAAATGTTGTGGACTCAGAAACTGTAACTCCTGGAGCTGAAAGTGCCCCAAGTTCTAGCCTCTCTACCCCATGGAGACTCTGACAAGTGGGGACAATGCTGAAAATGAGGCTCAGGTGCAGAGACTATAACAGTTCCCCTAGAAAGACTGGTCGAGCTGTAAAGCCTGTGGTGCATCAGTTATGATTCACTTGGGAGGCCTGTGGACTTGCCTCTCAATGTTGTCCATAAAGGGTGTATGTGTCCCCGAGCTCATTGCCCAAACTGAGCATCAGTGCTAACTCCAAGTTACTTGTGTTTGCCTCATATGGTGCCCTTTGCCCATCCAGCCCCAAGGTAACTGATAGGAAAGGGCCCCCTCTTCAGGTTTCAAGTACAAGAGGTAATAACTTGAGTTATGGTACAATGTATGTAATACTGTGTAAGAGTGACGTACTGCAATGTTTCAGAAATGTGTTCTTGGTAAATGATATATTGACTGATGATTACATGTGCGACCTAATGCAAATGTATATGGTTGCAGTTGAAACTTATAGGGGTACTTGCTTGACGCGGACGCCAAGCTTTCCCAGGCTAGAAGGTGTAACCCCTGCAAATGGGGGTTCCCAAAGACTTCCAGGAGCTTGCTTGAATGCTCCAAGCCTGAATGGTGTTTGCATTAAGCCATTTATCAGTGAGTGTTTTAGAGCCTCTGGTACTGTCTCTTTAAGAGCTGTCTGCTTGCAGACATAATTAGTTTGTATGGGGGACTGTGTGCTTCTCTGAGTACCACTGAGCTGCTGCCAATTCACTTCATTTTTGCAGTCACTAGGGTGCAAAGGGAACCTATCTGAAAGATGTAACTGTTTGCCAGAAATTATTTAGAGTAATAATGAAATTACAGTTTGTCTAACCTGCTTTCTTTGGAGTCAGAACTGTGTCTGCTAGTTCCCCATTCTAGTTTTGAACTGCTGAACTGGACCAATCAGTGTAGAGATAAGCTAGCTCTAAAAATGATGCCTTACGAATCAGAACTTGGACTCATAATCTGAGCCAGCCACAAGAGGATTGTATGGGCAGTGACTGGGAGATGTAGTTTAGACTTCAGTGCCTTTTGGACCAACAGCAGCAGTCTATTGTGAGTGACAGCCAACCAGTCAAGAACTGGGAGGAACTCAGAAGTGCCCGTTTCGTCAGTTGGAGTTGATTTGAGCTTTGGCAGTGAAGAGAAGAGCCTGTGCTTTTCAGTGTGCAGTTTTAGTCAAAACGTGTAAGGCCCAGAGTTCCGGTCTGCAGCTTGTGTAATAGCTTGTTAGGACTGAATCCGTCCTGTGAAAAGAATCAAAGGATCTCTGAAGAGTAGAAACCAGGCTCACCCTGTAGAAGACTGGAAGAATTGCTGAAAATTGCACTCGGTCTGTCAGGAACTGAATCTGCTGTGTTCTCCCGGTATTGTGCAGTAATTGCGATCGGGATACAGATGCAGCCTGCCTGGTATAGTACTTTTTTTATATGGATGTGTGAAGAGGTTTGTGTACCTCAAGTGAGCCCTGCTGACATTGAAGGACCCTATCTTATTTGGAGGTCGTGAGTACTAATTCAGGGTTGCTCCTGTTGAATTGCCACATTAAATCCAAATGGAATTACTGTACTGCTGACTGTTTAATTCTCCTTTTCTGTGTGAAAGGGCCCCTACCAGCTGCCACGGTTTGGACTAGCCACTAGGGCTTCGGGTACCTAGGACAGTAACTGATAGGGATAGGCCTGCACAGAGCCATAGGTAGATTATTAGGAGTGATAAGCTAATTAACCTGATTTCCTGTCCTTGTTATATCCCCAAATAAATCAGAGCTGCTTGTTTCAGCAAAGTTATACTGCCTGAGGTATTTGTCTATGTTAAAGTACTGTACTGTGATTGTTGCACTGTATCTCATTTCACAGGAGGTCCCAGTGCTGGAACCAGACCTGGGGGTAAGTGTATACTGTGAAGGTAATTTGATATATTGTGGGCCACTAGTGGGAAGAAAGGGGGGTTGCAGTGTCCCAGAGGGCTGTGACCAAGTTAGTTTAACTATTGCAAACCCTGACCTCTGGGTGGAGGCACCCGCCATTGGATCCAGGCCCCTCAACCTGTTAGTGGCAAATCAGGCAGGGGTAGTAGCCCCTGGGATAGCGCCATCTAGGGGTTACATTGGTCCCATGGATTCAAATAGAGGCAAATGGTCCAGCTATGCATCACATCAAGGCAACTCCGGCAGTTGCCTGAGCTTGACCCTTTTTTTTTTTATTTATTGCTTTTGTCCCTGAATCTCCAGCTGGCTTCTCTAGAATTCACCCTGGTCTCAAGCTTACCATTTTCCATCATCTCCCATGTAGTGGTTTGCCTCCCAGGTGGGGCACTGGACAATGGACCATCCCAGATATACCGAGGTCCCATAGAAGTCGATGCAGAGGCTGAGCTTTTTCCCCATTTTTGTGTCCCCTGAGGATGTAAGAACAGAGTGGGGAACCAATGAGTATGCCCATGCTATATGTGATCAGTGCGGTTCCTCAACCTGTGTAAGAACAGAGGGGTGAACCAATCAGCATGTCCATGTGATGTGTGCTCAGCATAAGTCCCCAGCCTATGACCTCCCTTCCACTTTGCGACCTTCAGCTGCACTGCCACCTATCACTTCACCCTTTGGGTGACCACTCAGGAGGCAGTTTTGCAGTGAGGACTGTGTCCCACCTCCATCAGTCTGAGGAGAGCATCTGCTATGACACTCAAGCCTCCTCCCTCCAGCTGGCCCCGATGACCTTAGCTTATTCCCAAAGTTAGGTAACTGTCATTGTGAGCTTGACAATTTATTTATAACCAATCCATATGATTCAAGACTAATATATGGCTTATAGTTTGGTATATTTTATGAGAGACAGTGAAAAAGAGGACACCAAGATCTGCAATAGGGTGGACACTCAAGAGGGAGTAGAAAGAAATGCAGGGATCACCTTCAGGAGTGGTTGCAGGCATGGTAGTTGGGGTTCAATGCTGAATATAGAAATGATGGAAGTATTGTCAGTCAGTAGGCAGGAAAGGGACCTCAGGGTTATTATTTCAGAAGACATCAAATGGTAGCACAGTGTGGCAAAACCATGGGCAGGGCTAGGGCAATACTGGGGTGCAGAGAGAGGGGCATCACCAGCAGGATGAGGGAAGTGGGGTTGCTACTGTACTGCTATCTGGTATGCCCCTGCCTGGAATATTGTCTACAGTTCGAGAGACTGTACCTCAGGAAAGACATAGGTTGGAGCTGTCCAAAGAAGGGCAACCAAGATGGTACAAGGGTTACTAGGGAAGCACTATGAGGAGAGATTGAGGGATCTCAATATGTGCACACTAGAGGATACAAGAGCAAGGGGTGACATTATTCAAACCTTCAAGTACCTCACAGGGGTGAACAGAGTGCAGAGAGGTAGCTTCTTCCATAAGAGGAATAGCTCCAGGAATAGGCGACATGCAATGAAATTGGAGGGGGGATGTGAGGAAATAATTATTCACAGAAAGGGTGGTAGAAGCATGGAACAGACTGCAGCCCAAATGTGGAGGACAGAATGGTGGAAGGCTTTAAGCATGCATAGCACTGACACAGGGGCATATTATTATAGAAATAGGAAGGGTGATATTCCACACAGACCAGCTGGGGTCTGCAGAGATGCAACAGGCAGAAAACCCTTGGGCAGACTGGGTGGGCATAGCAGTCCACTTTAGCTGATACATTCTATGTATCTATGTTTCTGTGTAAAAGGTGGACTTGTCAACTCCAAGAAAACATTCAAGTCCGAGATCCAGGTGCAATCTTAGATCCTACATTATCCTGTGAGGCCTATAAATATCAAGCTTATAAAATGGGCAAATGATTTCAAGCAATCTGATTGGTTGTTAGCCATGCATTAGATGTGTCTAATGCACAGCTAAAACTATAACCCCCATTTAGAATACACAGGCCCATTTTATAAGCACAATAAACCACTCCAGGAATGTGCATTAGACAGTTCTAATGCATGGCTAGGGGACTGGGCACACTCGGCCTGTGGCCTCGTGTTTCACTATGTCCCCCTAGCCGTGCATTAGAACTGTCTAATGCACACCCCATTGTGTCTTATCACTTATACATCTGTACAGTGAATGCATTTCAGAAGGTAACCCATCATCTTAGAACACATTGCATACATTCATAAATATCTCACTTTGGATGCACAGAAACTGCTGATGCACTCTTCCCATTTTTCAGCAGACAAACTACTGTATAGCAATGGCACTGGGTCTGGTGTTATTAACAACTCCTTCAACAAGTTTCAACTGGTTATGAATTCAGCTACTCACACTCTTACTGGAACAAAAACATCTGATCACATCTATCCTACATTAGTACAGGTTGTCTGGCTCCTTGTGGAATAAAGAAATAATTATAAAATTCTCTCGCTGACATAACAGTTTACATGGAACAGGTCCGGATGATCTAAGGAGGTATTGTACATTTATCTCTTCATTCAGGGTCTTTGTTCTGGAATCATCACCTTTTTTTTTTCAAAAGTAAGAATGAAGATGGCAGGAGGTTGTTCCTTTAGTGTCAGGGAAGCTACATTATGGAACTCCTTCCCAGTGTACATAACATGCTTCAATAATTAAATGTTGTCCTCAGCTTAAAACATTTTTATTCAAAATTGCTTAGGATGACTTGTGTATGATGTATTTTGTGTATTTTCAGGAATTGTACACAGATGGTAGACTGTGCTATACAAATATGTATTCAGTGTAATATTATACATCTGTCGACCATTATTTAAGCAATAAGACATGATAGGGTGTGTGATATGGTCCAATAATGGTACACCTCCGGTATGTTGTGAGGCCCAAGGGATCACCAAGTGCCTTCAGCCACCCAAGAAGTGCCGTTATCTCCCACAACGCACACCTAAATTGTCTTACTGTGATTATAAAATGAGTCCAATATTTTTTTTGGGGGGGTGACAAAATGTACCAAAATCAAAAAAGAAACATTTTTTATGATCTTTTATTTCAAAAGTTCATCCACCTCAGCAAAACAGTCCCACCATATCCCAACACTGACATGCCATTTCAGATTTAAATACTATGCAGACCAAAATTCATTCATTTTTTCATTAGCTCCTAAACCATCTATTTTCCCTAACCTACCCCCATTTACCCATTTCTGCACCTTTCTTTCTTCTTCTTGATAGCACTCCTTCCCTTTTCCCTTTCATGTTTATTTTCTGTCTTGCCTACCATCAAGAGACAGAATGTTTACCATGGATGGAATACAAGAATTCAAATCTCTGCTCATTTCTACCGGCAGAATGTTTACCCCCAACTGTCAGACAACAGAAGGCCTAAGATGGAACCAGGGCTTTTGTTTTATGTGTAGCTGGTTAAATGGCACAGATTTCCCCAATGAGCAAGTGAGAATATGAAGGGGATTTTTTCATGGTCAGCAAAGAAACACCAGAAATTACAACTGTAAGTATTGTAGTACTTATTTTTTTAAGTTATATGTGTGTGTGTGTGTGTGTGTGTGTGTGTAAGAAGAGGATTATGAGGGCAAATTATGTTTAATTATGTTTTTAAATGTAAGGCTGTTTTAGGGCCTAATTAAAGTTTTTTAGTGAGTAAAGGCAACATCCATGTTTGTGATGATGTAACAACCTCGTAGGACTGTTCAAATAAGAATACTAGGGAAATAGTTATTTTTAGCATATTTAAAAAAATTAGGTTAGTAACGACCTGGGTTCTAGCCCTGGGGTAGGTAGGCTTATTTGCCAGATAGGTAAACAGTGGCCCAAGCAGTGAAATAAAAAGCAGTATCAGTAACTAAAACAGAGAATTAAATAAATAATAAGCATTTTAAATAGAATAGCTGTTAGTTTCAGTGTGACTATATCACTAATCATTGTAGGAGGATGCAGAACCGGGGTGTGTGTGGAAAGGACTACCTGGCTCTGGCTTCCTTACCCACATGCAGTTGTGTTCTTTTTATAGTGACTGGCATAGTTTTTATACACAAATTGTAGTTTTAATCATTGGTGGCCCATGAGCTTGTAATCCAATGACCATGGCTACTGTAACATTGCCCTGGTGGTCTGTGGTTTGATTTGTTCTGTCTGGGCTGCCTTGTAAAAATTTAATGTTGTTATATAAGAAAGATAATTTTCTGTGGTAATAAATAAAGAAGCTGTTCTGTTCTAAATGTTAAGATGCAGAATAGCAGCTGCGAGTGCTATGTGCACCTAAGAGAGGAGCGGGGAGCATGAGTAGCCAAGAGTTGTCTCCACAGCGAAGCACAGCACGCTCAGTGAGGGGCATCCCCAGGCTAACTTCAGGGCGGCTACTCCTCTGTTGCGACACCAGTCACGAGTAAGGCTTCAGCCTGTTGCTATGTGGATTGCCTTGCCATGTTGTGAGAGGGAGACGCAGTAGAGGTGCTCCTCTCACAGACAGGATCAACCAGATAATTTCCCTTTTCTTAGATATACAGGCAACAAGTGCCAGGGAAATGGATTTAGGGACTGGCTCACATACATAAAATATAAACAAAGATGGGCACAGTCTGATTTTTGGGGCTCTGTGAAAGTCTCACTTACTTTAAAACTAGTAGGGATTTTGAAGTATGAATGTGTGATCTGTTTTCAAGAAACCCATGACTCTCTTAAATGCTTAGAAACATAGAAGTTGATGGCAGATAAGGACAGCAAGGTGCATCCAGTCTGTCCATTTTTCTACCTTATGATTGTGCCATAGTTCTTTACTCTGTCAGTGGCCTATCTATTCATACTCATTTGTATTGCTCCCTTATGCCTATCCCATGCATGTTTAAAGCCCTGCACTGTATTCATACCTACCACCTCCTGAGGTAGGCCATTCCATGCATCCACCACCCTTTCTGTAAAAAATAACCTCCTCGCATTACCCCTTAATCGGCCTCCCTCAAATCTTATACTGTCTCCTCTTCTCCTGCTATTTATCTTATATTGAAACATGTTAGACTCGTGCACCTTGTTAATGCCTTTAAGATGTTTGAATGTTTTGATCATATCACCTCTCTCCCTCCTTTGCTCTAGGGTATACATATTGAGCTCCGTTAATCTGTCCTCATATGTCTTCTGATGCAGTCCCTGCATCATTTTGGTTGCCCTTCTCTGGACTGCCTCAATTTGGTTAATGTCCTTGTGAAGGTGTGGCCTCCGGTACTACACGCAGTACTCCAGATGGGGCCTAACCGGTGACTTGTAAAGAGGGATTATTACCTCTCTCTTACAACTTGTGATACCCTTACTAATACATCCTAACATCCCCCTAGCCTTACCTACTGCTTTAGAGGTCTGCTTGGATGATTTCAGGTCATCAGTGATGATGATGTCCAAGTCTCTTTTTTCCTTTGTGACTGCCAGCAACTCCCCTCCCAGCCTATAGGTGGCTTTGGGGTTTCTCTTCCCTACGTGCATGATTTTGCACTTCTTTGCATTAAATCCCAGTTGCCACTCTTCTGACCATTTTGCTAGTTTATCCAGATCTCTTCTCATTCTGCCCACCCCATCTGGATCATCTACTCTGTTGCAGATCTTGGTGTCATCTGCAAACAGATAAGCCTTACCCTCTAGTCCATCTGCAATGTCACTAATGAAGATATTGAAGAGAACTGGTCCCAGAACCGATCCCTGAGGTACCCCACTTGTGACTTGCATCTCTTCTGACTGTATACCATTTACCAGCACTCTCTGTTTTCTGCCCGTCAACCAGTTTGCCACCCAGTTGACCAACCTCTGACCCACCTTGAGCCTACCCAGCTTATTTATCAATCTTCTATGTGGAATAGTGCCAAAAGCTTTGCTGAAGACAAGGTAGGCAACATCAACTGATCCCCCTTGGCCCACCACTCTGGTTACCCAGTCAAAGAAATCTATGAGATTAGTTTGACAGGACCTTCCTTTTGTAAACCCATGCTGTCTTGGATCCTGTGCCCCTATGGGTTCCAGGTGTTGCACTATCCTTTCCTTAAGGAGTGCCTCCATAATCTTGTCCACTACTGAGGTAAGACTGACTGGTCTGTAGTTCCTTGCCTCCTTCCTGTTACCACTCTTGTGGAGTGGGATCACATGAGCCCTTCTCCCGTCTTCTGGGACCTCTCCTGTGCTCATAGACTCACTAAACAGTTCTGCCAATGGCTCTACTAGTTCCACCCTTAGTTCCTTAAGTACCCTGGGATGTATGCCATCAGGTCCCATTGCCTTGTCCACCCTGAGCTAAGTGAGCTCTTGTAGGACCCTTTCTTTTGTGAAAGGAGTAGTGCTCACCTCCTTCTCCCCCCCACCCCGTGTCCATGGTGCTGAGCTGTGGGCCCTGCCCTACCTTCTCTTCAGTAAATACTGAGCAAAAGTATCTATTTAGAAACATAGAATTTGACGGCAGATAAGGACCGCTTGGCCCACCTAGTCTGCCCATTTTCCTACTTAACAGATAAGAATAGATGCTTTTACATGGTCCTCCTCCTCACATACTCCCTTTTCTCCATTAGGCTTAGCAATACCCCCTCTGGACTTTCTCCTTTCACTAATGTATCTATAGAAAGTCTTGTCACCTTCTTTTACTGTTCGTGCTAGTGTTTCCTCAGTTTGGGACTTTGCCTGCCTTACTTCCTTCCCTGCTTCCCTTAGGGCAGTTTGGTATGCCTCCCTATCTTCATCCCGCTGTGTTCCCTTATATTTCCTGAAGGCCAGATTTTTGGCTCTGACCTTTTCTGCTGCTGTATTTGAGAACCAAAGTGGTTTCCTTCTTCTTTTGCACTTCCTTTTCTAACACAATGGGATGTTGCATCAAGTATTGCATCCTTAATGCTTGCCCACTTTGCCTGTACCCCCTCACCTGTGTTTCTTTTTGCCAGGGCTAGCTTAACTCTGTTGGCCATCTTATCAAAGTCAGCTCCTCTGAAGTCCCATATTTTGCCTTGGAATGGGATGAGTTAGATGTAGTGGCTAAATTGAACCATACCATGTGATAGTCATTGGCCCCCAGGTGACCTTCTACCTGGAGATCTGTGATCCCTTCCTTGTACATTAAAAATCACAATACAATGCAAATGCTAATGTTACTATAACCAGAGCTACATCAAAGTAACAAGACTTTTTCAAGAATGTATGCATTGTACTAATTGTTTCTTAAAGTTGAAAACTGATTGATGATGGTTCATTAGCACAACACTTTTCATCACAAAATTATGGATACAAAAAACAGCCACCTTTGAAGTTAAATTACTCATTTCTACACTTATATTTATTCCTGCACCCCCTGTTCTCACCATGCTTACATATCCCTGTGTTCATGTTCCCGCTATTCGCCCATATTCATGCACCCCTTTTGTTTCCATACTAAAATATCCCTACACCCCTATCTATCCTTACTTACATATTCCTGCATCCCTTTTCACCATACTTACACATTCCTGCACTCCTACTCCCTCCATACTTACATATTCCTGCACCCCTGTTCACCATACTTACACATTCCTGCATGCCTACTCTCTCCATACTTACATATTCCTGCAGCCCATGTTCTCACCATATTTACATATTTCTGGACCCACTGTTCTCTCCATACTTACAGATTCCGGCACCCCTTGTTCTGTCCACACTTACATATACCCAAACTCCTTTCTCCCATATTTACATATTTCTGCACCCCCTGTTCTCGCCATGCATGTAGGACAGTGTGGTATTAACCATAATGTGTAGTGAGTGCCTGGGTTTGCAGTGATGGGGTAGAACAGTCTTTTTGAATACCACTACCGCTGTCACTGCATATAGAACAGGAGGGGGAAGAAGTTGCCATGTGCTGGGCGCCTGGTCAGGCCCCTCCCCATGGAGGAGTGGTTAGGACACCAGTACATAGCACAGTTGGGAGACCTGGGTCAGTAGTTCGGTCCCCCCCCAGTCTCCCCTGCTACACCTTTCTGCCACAATTTATTTTAAAAGAGCAAACTCCACCCCCCCAAGTTTCTACACATGTCTGAGGCCCCCCCACAGAGTTAGTTATTTAAGTTCTGGGGTGTGCAGGGTGCTTGTGGTAAAGCTCTCCCCAAAAAGACACAAAGATCCATTGTTTTCAGAGGGCATGGTGCGCTGAACAAGTCATTGTTTTGCCCGACTCTGTTTTTATCCGGCGCCATTTCATTTTGACATGCGTCGGAATGACCCCATGCTGTTCCTTCCATACTTACATATTCAAATATTATTGCACCCCCAGTTCTTGCCATACTTACATATTCCTGCACTGCTGCTTCTCTCCATACTTGCATATTCCTGCACCCCTGTTCCTTCCATACCTATGTACTCCTGCACTAACTGTTCTCTCCATACTTACATATTCCTGCACTCCTGTTCTCTCCATACTTACATATTCCTGCACTTCCTGTTCTCTCCATACTTACATCCATATTATTGCACTCTTGTTCTTTTCATAATTACATGTTACTGTACCTGTTCTCACCAGACTTAAATATTTCTGCACGACTGTTCTCTTCATACTTACATATTCTTGCACTCCATGTTCTCCGTACTTAAACGTTCCTGAACTGCTGTTCTCTCTGTACTTATATTCCTGAACCCCTGTTCTCTCCATAGTTACATACTTCTGTTCTTTTCATAATTACATGTTCCTGCACCACTGTTCTCTCCAGACTTATATTCTTGCACCCTGTTATCTCAATACTTAGATATTCCTACACACCCTGCTCTCTCCATACTTACATATTCCTGCACTCCTGTTCTCTCTATATTTACATATTCATTCACTCCGTTCTCTTCATATTTACATATTCCTTTTTTTTTTTCAATTGTTTAACCTGAAGTGGCACACTAAGCTGAAAGCTTGTTTATAGGTGCGACCTGGGAGCACAGGGAAGTTAAGTGACTTGCTCAGGGTCACACGGTATACAAGTGGAGGCTGTGGGATTCAAACCCAAGTCTCCAGATCTGCAGCCCTGAGCCTTAAACCACTGCACTATTCCTGCACCCTATGCTCTCTCCATACTTACATATTCCTGCACTCCTTGTGACCGGGAGCTCCTGCCACACTTGAGGACTGACCTTTTCTTACATCTGTTGTAACAGTTCTTCTATTTCTTAGCCTAATCTATTCTTTACAATTTCTAGTCCATAAGGTTGGCCACGTACGGGCATCCCCTTCCCTTTCCTGACTATGCGATAGTGTCCTCTTTAAGTTTCCTTTTCCCTCAGGTTCTCCTACAGGGAGGTTATTGTTGTGACCTGCGAGCTGATATAAAACAGCAGACTATATTCCTCATTATTGGATTTGGTATGCAATGGCACTATGTCATAAAATACACTGCTGTATATACCTTATGTGTAGGAAACTTGGAAATGTTGAAAATACCATGGCACTTGGTGTTTTTGAAAATGATAAAAAGTACTAGGTGACTGTATATTATAGAAATTAAGTTAGTTGTGCTATTTAAAATGCATGTAAATTGCTATAAACTGAGCCACTCTGAAATGTCATGGTGATTTGCATATATCCCATGATGCTTTGCATTATGAAGTATGTGTGATATTGTGTTTCTTAGAGACTTGGCTTATTGTCAATACCCTTTGGGGTAGATCTTGTTTCAGTGCTTCTGCACTAAGGTTCTTTGTCTTTAGCTTTTTTTCTTTATTGGAGCCCGCACCACTTAAACAAACAAGGCCTGCATAGGGGAGGCTAAATCTCAACAGATAAGTTAGATAAGAGATCAGTAGGTGCTGGCTAAGTGTAGAGCAAAGATTTGCATTGTCTGTTGCCACAAACTGATGTACTGAAGAAGGGATATGCCATTCTGAAGGTTATCTTCTGCATTTTGAATAAACATCACAGAGAGATTGTGTGTTGCACTTTAAGTTTGGTGTCTGGTCCATCTGTTAGCCCACAGCTCTGCCATAGACTTGTTGGCAGTGGGATAACTTGCTGGAAGCATCTGGACTGGCTGAAGAAGGATGTTTGCCAGTGGATAGTGCCCAGTTATCCCAGATGGATGATGCACCAGGAGTTGCTGGAGAACAAAGTCCGTGGAGTTCTGACCAGAACCATGGCTGACAGTTGGAGAGAAGCTGCTGCCTGAACTGGGCCTGGGAGCTTATAGGATGGCCTAGCCTGAAGAAGACAAAGCAATGCAAAGAGGGCAAGGAACTACTGTGGGGTTGAGGCAGACTGGAGGTGCGAGAGACAACACCCAGGAGGTGGAGACCCTGATGAGGATGATCCACTGGATGAGTGGGCAATGGCTGGAGGCAGACCGACTCTGCAGAGAGGTGGAACACTGGTGCCAGGTGCTCGAGAGGTTCCTGCCGGAGAGTTTGAATAAAGAATCACAGGATTTTTCATGGGCTCAGCTGAAGGAGGACCCCCTTACTGAGCAGGACATTCCTTTGTTGCCTTTGATCCCAGGATGTTGCCTGTTGGAGGTTAGAGATGCATGCATGGAACTTGAACGTGAGACCCCAGGTAAGACTGTGCCTAGTGATGTTGTGCTGGAGTTGAAGACTCCAAACAAACAAGTAGAAGCCTATGAGGCTGAAGGGACTTTTTCTTGTAATGTGACAGCTAAATCTACTAACAATATTGACTGGGGTATACTGCAGGCTGAAGATGCTAATGTTGTCAAACTGTTACAGTATGTTGAGGTCAAGGAGGGTATGCAGATTAATGTTGGTGGTATAAACTAAAGAAGTGTGTCCTGCACCATGAGGCCAAGCCCCCATACAAAAAGTGTGGATGCCCAGGTAGTGGTGCCTGAGGTCGATAGACAACAAGTGATGGAGGCTGCTCACTTTAGCCACTGTGGGGTATTAGCTTGATTAACCCCATACTATTACTGGCTAGGAATGTTTACATGTACGCAGATAGAGGTAACTGCTGGGGACAGCAGAGGAACTAGTACCCAGGGTATGAAAAGAGCACCCAAAAGGGTAGAAGCCATTAAGGAAAAAAATGGCACCCTCGGAAAAAGGGAAAACTCACACAAAGGTCACAGGGTACCAGATGGTAACTGATGGCTGAAAATAGCACAATGATTAAAAATATGTTTACTAAGACACCACAGAGTTAAACGTTTTAAGTTTAGGAACCTGATGTTTAACACTGCAGGGTATTCAGCATGGGACGTGTCTTGGCTTCCTGTAAGTTTCTGTAGAGACATCCCTTGGGATGAGATGACCAAGGATTTGGGATGATAGGTTATAAAAGGTTGAAATAGAAGAGTAGAAACTACTATTGCTTCTTCCATATTCCCACAGACACTTTGTGTAAGTCAGAGGGGTCAAGTTGATTGTAGGCACAAGGCCAGATGTGGCTTTGCAATGATCCCTTTCAGTAGGCCAAAGGGTAGTGTGTTTGGTCAGGGGGCAGGCCTGATGACAAAGAAAGAGGTACCCAAGGGCAGACAAGGAGTCTGAGATGGTATATGTATTTTATTATTTACTGAGGAAAAACCTACCAAGGAGGAGGTGGCTAGAAAATGGATTTAGAACCTGTGTTGGGGCAACATCAAAAGAGTGTCTACCCTCAGCTGTCTGTATCTGTAGCAAGTGAAATGAATCAAGAGACATAGTGGGTTTATATAGAGGGGTTGAACCTAGGAACCTAGGGGAGGTTCTGATAATGGGAGACTTCAACATGCCGGATACAGATTGATCAATACCAGCAGGAACATCTGCCAGAACTAGACACATGGTAGATTCCCTGCAGGGGGAGCACCTCAAACAACTGGTACAACAGCCAACAAGAGACAGGGTTATCCTAGATCTAGTACTGACTAACAGGGAAGGGATCACAGATCTCCAGGTAGAAGGTCACCTGGGGGCCAGTGACCATCACATGGTGTGGTTCAATTTGGCCACTACATCTAAATGATCCCATTCCAAGGCAAAAAGATGGGACTTCAGAGGAGCTGACTTTGATAAGATGGCCAACAGAGTTAAGCTAGCCCTGGCAAAAAGAAACACAGGTGAGGGGGTACAGACAAAGTCGGCAAGCATTAAGGATGCAATGCTTGAGGCAACATCCCATTGTGTTAGACAGAAAAGGAAGTGCAAAAGAAGAAGGAAACCACTTTGGTTCTCAAATACAGTAGCAGAAAAGGTCAGAGCCAAAAGGCTGGCCTTCAGGAAATATAAGTGAACACAGTTTGATGAAGATAGGGAGGCATACCAAACTGCCCCAAGGGAAGCAAGGAAGGCAGTAAGGCAGGCAAAGTCCCAAACTGAGGAAACACTAGCATGAACAGTAAAACAAGGTGACAAGATTTTTTAAAGATACATTAGTGAAAGGAGAAAGTCCAGAGGTGGTATTGCTAAGCTCAAAGGAGAAAAGGGAGCATGTGAAGAGGAGGACCGTGTAAAAGCATCTATCCTAAATAGATACTTTTGCTCAGTATTTACTGAAGAGAAGGTAGGGCAGGGCCCACAGCTCAGCACCATGGGAACAGGGGGGAGGGAGGTGAGCACTACTCCCTTCATAAAAGAAAGGGTCCTACAAGAGTTCGCTAAGCTCAGGGTGGACAAGGCAATGGAACCTGATGGCACACATCCCAGAGTACTTAAGAAGCTAAAGGTGGAACTAGCAGAGCCATAATCAGAACTGTTTAGTGAGTCTCTGAGCACAGGAGAGGTCCCAGAAGACTGGAGAAGGGCTCATGTGATCCTGCTCCACAAGAGCGGTAGCAGGGAGGAGGCAGGGAACTACAGACCAGTCAGTCTTACCACAGTAGTAGGCAAGATTATGGAGGCATCCCTTAAGGAAAGGATAGTGCAACACCTGGAATCCATAGGGGCACAGGATCCAAGACAGCATGGGTTTACAAAAGGAAGATCCTGTCAGACTAATCTCATAGATTTCTTTGACTGGATAACCAGAGTGGTGAACCAAGGGGGAGCAGTTGATGTCGTCTACCTTGACTTCAGCAAAGCTTTCAACACTGTTCCACATAGAAGATCGATAAATAAGCTGGGTAGGCTCGGGTGGGTCAGAAGTTGGTCAACTGGGTGGCAAACTGGTTGACGGGCAGAAAACAGATAGTGGTGGTAAATGGTGTACAGTCAGAAGACTGCCTGCTTTTCTTTTACCATGCCTGTAACCATGCCTGTATCCACTATTTTTGTTTACTGTAACTGCCTCATGATGTAACTCACAATGCCTCAAATGTTCCTTTTGTCCTTGTTCATTCTTATAACTTGTATTGTTATCCCGGGTCACCCCTAAAAAAAGGACCTTCAGGGCTCAGTGGGCCTACCTGGTCACCAAAATTTAATAAATAAATAAATAAAATATTTAGTGCTGTCTTATTCCTGGGCTATTTTAACACTGCACGCCTAGCCCAGTTTGTCCAGCTTCCTTAGAACGCTATATTCAGCAGGTTTAGCACTGGGGCTAATCCTTTTGAATATGGCGGGCTATTTGTTCTGGGCTAATTTAGCACACCAGGCTTTGTTATTTAGCCCCGGGGCAAAGTTTTGAATATCTGACCCACAATGTTTATAAAAACAGCATCAACAATTGTGACAGGGAGGACCACTGGAGACAGTACAAGTTTATTCAAAAGAAATGCAAAAGGATAATACACAGGAGAAGGCAAAGTATGGAATTAAAACTAGCGAATAATGTGAGTAAAGATAATATGAAAAACTTCTATGGGTATGTAAACTCCCTCAGAAACAATGCCCATGGGATACCATAAATTAATATAATAGTGTTCAGGTAGAAGAGCCATCTAAAATTACGGATATTTGTAATACTTATTATAGTACTGTTTATTCGTTTAAGTGTAATTACAATGATGAAATACCCCAGGGAAGACTAATTCAAGTTCATATCTCACCAGAATTTGTACTCGACAAAATTAAAGAGCTCAGAAACTCACTCTGTGGGCCCTGATACTATGTCAGCAGCACTATTGACACGAAGTCCAAATATCGCCGCTCCCTTGGTAACCTTGTTTAAAAAATCCTTAACTGCCAATGACCTCCCCCCAACTGATTGGAAGCCACAATAATACCTACATTTAAAAAGGGAAGTAAATCTGATTATAGCAATTACAGACCTGTCACTCTCACGTCAATTCCTGGTAAGATTTTGGAATCTTTTATTAAAGAATCCATATATTAAAGTCATTGTAAACAGGAAACTCCTAGATCAAATGCAGCATGGCTTTGTCACTGGCAGGTCTTGGCATTACAAGTCAGTTATGTATTTGTGAAAAGATCTCATCTGCTCTGGATAATGGTGAATCTGTTTATTGTATATATCTGGATATGTCAAAAGGCCTTTGATAAGGTCCCTCATAATCAAATTGCCTTGCCTCTTATTAAACATGTGAAGGATCATAAGTTAATTAGGTAGATACAATGCTGGCTTCACAACAGAACACAAGTGGTTCGCATTAAATGATTTCTACTCTTCTATGTCAAATGTCAGTAGTGGGGTGCACCAGGGCTCTATTTTGGGCCCATTATTTTTTCAATTATTTATCTCAGGGTTAGGCAATAAAAGAACATATCTGGATTGCTAAGTATGCTGATGACATCAAACTAGCTAGTGTGGTGTCTAATGAAAAAGATCGTATCAATCTGCAAAGGGTGTTGAACAACACTACAGACTGAGCTGACTCAGTAGGCATTTCATTTAATATGGAATAGTGCACAATAATGCATTTTGGCGCCCATAACAAATTACTAATGTAAAAAATGGGTACATACCTAATAAAGAAAACTGAACTTGAAAATGCTGTTGGTATACTTATTTCCAACAAATTAACATTCAAAGTACATAATGATATTCAAGTTGCAAAAGTCAAAAGTATCCTCTGGTCAATTAAAAGACATTTCAAAAGCAGAGACAAACAAGTAATAATGCCTCTGTATAGAGTTTATGTAAGGCCAGTGTTAGAGCATGGTTCACTATTGTGGGCACCAATTAAAGGGGAATAAAGGACAGGGTGGGAAAAGTACTGAGGCAAACCACTAAGTTGGTGTATGAATGCAGAAATAAGCCGTATGAAGACTGCTTAGCAAAATTAAACTTAATGGTGCTGTATACTAGAAGACTTGGAGGAGATTTACTATTATGTTATGCCGTATGTCAAGATAAATATCTCTCTGAAGAACTGAATCTAGAAAGGAAAAATCATAATAAAGGTACTGATAAACTCAAGTATAAATAGTGAATGTCTTCAGTCTGGAATTTAGTACAGATCATCTTTATATGTTGTTATGTATAACTGTGGTAAATGTCAAAATTGTATAAAATGAATGATGGTATCCCCAAAAAACTTGAACAAGTTCAAAAAAGGTACTACAGGACATAAGCAGCAGCTAGTGCCTCATAGGTTTCATACTGAGAAATGAAGGGACTTTTTCACTCAACTTATTGTTAACCCTTGAAAAAATCTACCTGATGAAATAATTAACAGTAATAATAAAGACCAATTAAAAAGAAAAATCGATCTATTTATTTAAAAAAAAATTGCGCACTATCCTGTTACAATTAGGTTAAGGAGTAAATATGGGCTCCCCGCCTTACTTAGCTCCTCAAACTTAGTATGAAACAAAGTATTGTACACATTTAGCCCTTTTAGATATAACAGGCTCAGTCATTTGTTAATAACCAAAATATATTTTTTTAGATCAAAGGAGCTCAGCTATCCACATCCGATCTGCTTCTCCTGTTAGAACACAGAAATACTCTAACAAAAGTTCACTCTAGCTGAATGCCCTTAAGTCTGTGACAGCGGAAGGTATATGCAATTTTCAGTTTTCCCAAACCTGCTAACTTATTTTACAGAGAAATATAAAAAGAAAAATTGGCTGCAGTGACGTCTCACCTTGTATCACTTATTCTTTCACACTCATGTTGACACAATGAAGTTATGATATAAAATAATCTGATGTTTTATGGATTTTTCCATAAAAGGGATATAGTCTCACCACATAACTTAACAACTTAACATGTATGGCAGCCTAAGTTTTTTATGTGGATTTTAAATGTTTAGATGGCCATCATGTAGTGGTCAAAAATGTATGAATGTGATGTGGAGTTGGCGAAATGCCAGAAAATGTCCTTAAGATGTACAGTACTTGCTAGAAACCAAAAGAGAGACAGAGAGAATGAGAGAGAGAAGGTATAACAGAGAGACAGAGAGAGAGAGAGTATAACAAAGACATTCAGTTCTTTGCAAGGCATAGCCAAAGTGGCTAGCAGTACATTGCTCACCTTTGGTGTAAACACAAATATTGAAGGTAACATAAAGAAGCTGGTAGATGGCGCCCAGGTTACATAACCATTGCTCTCCTTCAATGTAAACACAAACACTGGATGTAATGTGAAGAAGCTGGTACATGGTGCCCGGGTTACATAACCACAGTGGATAGCAGTGCATTACTCACCTTCAATGTAAACACAAACACTGGGGGTAATGTGAAGAAGCTGGTACACGGTGCCCGGGTTACATAACCACAGTGGATAGCAGTGCGTTGCTCCCCTTCAGTGTAAACACAAACACTGGGGGTAATGTGAAGAAGCTGGTACATGGTGCCCGGGTTACATAACCAAAGTGGACTGCAGTGCACTGCTCACCTTCAGTGTAAACACAAACACTGGCGGTAATGTGAAGAAGCTGGTACATGGTGCCCGGGTTACATAACCAAAGTGGACAGCAGTGCACTGCTCACCTTCTGTGTAAACACAAACACTGGAGGTAATGTGAAGAAGCTGGTACATGGTGCCCGGGTTACATAACCAAAGTGGATAGCAGTGCATTGCTCACCTTCAGTGTAAACACAAACACTGGAGGTAATGTGAAGAAGCTGGTACATGATGCCCGGGTTACATAACTACAGTGGATAGCAGTGCACTGCTCACCTTCAGTGTAAACACAGACACTGGGGGTAATGTGAAGAAGCTGGTACATGGTGCCCGGGGTACATAACCAAAGTGGATAGCAGTGCATTACTCACCTTCAGTGTAAATACAAACACTGGAGGTAATGTGAAGAAGCTGGTACACGGTGCCCGGGTTACATAACCAATGTGGATAGCAGTGCATTACTCACCTTCAGTGTAAACACAAACAATGGAGGTAATGTGAAGAAGCTGGAACGTGGTGCCCGGGTTACATAACCACAGTGGATAGCAGTGCATTGCTCACCTTCAGTGTAAACACAAACACTGGAGGTAATGTGAAGAAGCTGGTACATGGTGCCCGGGGTACATAACCAAAGTGGATAGCAGTGCATTGTTCACCTTCACTGTAAACACAAACACTGGAGGTAATGTGAAGAAGCTGGTACATGGTGCCCGGGGTACATAACCAAAGTGGATAGCAGTGCATTACTCACCTTCAGTGTAAACACAAACACTGGAGGTAATGTGAAGAAGCTGGTACACGGTGCCCTGGTTACATAACCAATGTGGATAGCAGTGCATTACTCACCTTCAGTGTAAACACAAACACTGGGGGTAATGTGAAGAAGCTAGTATGTGGTGCCTGGGTCACATGACCAAAGTGGATAGCAGTGCATTGCTCACCTTCACTGTAAACACAAACACTAAAGGTAATGCAAAGAAGCTGGTACAGGGCACATTTATGAAGAAAGTCAGAAAATACTTTTTATGGAAAGGATGCAGCACAGGTGAACAGATTGCCCAATACGGTGGTCTGTGCAAAATCAGTGATAGGGTTCAAGCATAGATATGATAGACACATGGGTTTAGTCGGGGGCAACAGAGTTTGGGGAATAAAAGAGGAAGGAGAGGAACAGTGACCCCAGGGGGCTTAGTGTCATAGGCTTAGCAGGAACTAAAGGATAAACATGGAGTAGAGGAGGCACTGTAAGTCACCCTGGAGACAGGAAATAGCACCACAATCTGCATGGGCTTATATACAGACACCCATCTTAGGGCAAGGCAATGGACAAGGAAATGATAGAAGGCATCCTTAGAATGGCAGAAAAAGGGGAGATATTGTTAATAGGGGACCTGAATATGCCATATGTGAACTGGAGCACTTTTGCTGCAGCCACATCCAACATCAGGTTATTCTTGATACGCTACAGGGGGTATTGCTCATACAGCTAGTGTTGGAATTCACTTGGGGGGGGAAAAATCTTAGACCTAGTACTGTCAAATGGAGATGGAGAAAGGATCTTGGATTTAGAAGTGGGTAGCCATCTGGGAAGAACGACCACCAAACAGTGTGTTCACAATAAACACAGCCATAGAGTCAAGCCATACAAAAGCAAGATTATTGGACTTTAGGATGGCTGACTTTGAGGAAAATGGAAGAGTTCCTCAGAAAAGCACTAGCAAATAGGCAAGATGGAGGGCAGAGGAACAATGGGAAAAAAATCAAAACAGCCATCACAGAGGCAACAAGCCTTTGTTTGTAGCAAATCAACAAAATAAAATGAAGGAAAAAAACACAATGGTTCTCAAAAGAGGTAGCGGGAAAGGTTAAGGAGAAATTTTAGCATTCAGGAAGTATAAGGAAACACAGAAGGAGCAGGACAGATAACTGTACCAGTTAAAGCAGAAGGAGGCTGGGAAGACAGTCAGAATAGCAAAGGCCCAAACTGAGGAAAAGATAGCCAACTCAGTTAAGAAGGGGGATAACACCTTTTATAGGTACATTAGGGAGCAAAGAAAGACCAAGTGAGGGATAGTGAGGAGCTTAATAAAGGAGGGAGGGAGGGTGGGCAGAGGGTAACAGCAACAAAGCAGGGATATTGAATGTATACTTTTGCTCAATATTCACAAAAGAAGAGGAGGGAGAGGTACTTAAATCAAAGAATAGAAGCACTCTGGAAAGGGAGGTCAATACCAGTCCATTCACAGAAGAAAGGGTTCTGAAAGAACTATTAAAACTGAAGGATGACAAAGCAGTGGGGCCTGATAGGATTCACCCAAGAATTCTAAAAGAACTAAGGGTAGAACAAGTGACACCACTGACTACCCGTTTTAACAAACCATGGGAGAATGGTGTGGTACCTGGGGACTGGAGGAGGGTTGATGTGATTCCTCTTCACAAAAGTGGGAGCAAGACAGAGGCAGGAAACTACAGACCTGTTAGCTTGACCTCAGTGGTAGGGAAAGTGATGGAATCACTTCTGAAGGAAAGAATTGTTAATTTCCTAGATGCCTGGGGCACGGGAACCAAGGCAGCATGGATTCACAGCAGGAAGAACGTGTCAGATGAATCTAATAGATTTCTTTGACTGGGTGACCAAAGTAGTAGATCAGGGAAGGGCTGTGGACATGGCCTACCTAGACTTTAGCAAGACATTTGATACAGTCCCATGCAAAAGATTAATATACAAGTTAGCCAGCCTGGGAGTGGGCACCAAGGTGGTAGACTGGGTAAAAAATTGCCTGGAAAACGGCACAGAGGGCAATAGTAAATAGAGTCCACTCTGAAGAAAGGGGGGTTACTAGTGGAGTACCGCAAGGTTCAGTACTGGGACCTGTTCTCTTTAATGTGTTTATAAGTGACATTACAGATGAACTGAAAGGAAAACATATGTCTCTTTGCAGATGACACAAAGATCTGCAACAGGGTCGATACAGATGGTGGGGAGGAAAGGATCTGAAGGGGCTTGGCAAGGTTGGAGGAATAATCAAATGTAAATGTAAGGAAGCTTAGATTCAATGCAAAGAAGTGCAAAGTAATGCACTTGGGAAGCAAAAATCCAGGGGAAGAGTACACAGTGGAGTGTGAGATACATAATAACAACAAAAATGGAAATGGACCTGGGGATAGTCATATCAGATGACCTTAAGGTGGGCAAGCAATGTGAGAATGCATTAAGGAGGGCTGGTGGGATATTGGGATGCATAGGGAGAGGCATCACCAGTAAAAAACAGGAAGTTGTGATCCCTCTGTACAGACAGTTGGTGAGACCCATCTGGAGTACTGTGTGCAGTTCTGGAAACCCCATCTCCACAAGGACATAGACAGGATGGAGGCTGTCCAGAGGAGAGCAACTAAAATGGTACAGGGTCTACACCAGAAGACATATGAAGAAAGATTAAAGGAGCTTAATATGTATACCCTCAAGGAGAGGAGGGAGAGGGGGGAAATGATAGAAACTTTCAAGCACTTCTAGGAAATCAACAAAGTCCAAGAGGATAGCATCTTTCAGAAAAAGAGATGTGCAAGAACAAGGGGGCACAATTTGAAGATATAGGGGGGACGGCTCATAGGTAATGTGAGGAAGTATTTTTTCACGGAGATGGTTGTGGATACATGGAACAGTCTTTCTGAGGAGGTAGTGGAGTCAAAAACAGTGGGAGAATACAAGAATGTATGGGACAGACATAATGCAATTCGGGGGGGGGGGTAGGTAGGAAGAAATAGGCTGTTGGTTAACTAAGACCTGCAGCTTATCCTGTAGGTAGGGAAATGGGCAGACTAGGTGGGCCAAGCAGTCCTTATCTGCCGTCAAATTTAATGTTTCTGTTTCTATGATAAGGGCAGACCGGATAGACCAACTGGTCTTCTGTTATCAATTTTGATGTTTCTGTTTCTTGTAAAGTTCTTTTTTTTTTTGTAACAGTTTAGAGTATCACAAAATGGAGGCGGAGGGGTAAGCTGAATGAACTTTACATACTGCTGCAGTTTTTGAAAACTTAAAGAATGTTATAGCGGAACCCCTAAGTTAGTCCATCCATCCTCTCTCCCTACTGTCAACATGATATAAGACATGAAGTAGTTGTAAGTCAGACTATTCTCCTCTCATAAAGACCCCAGTTCAGAGATTGTGTATATCCTTACCCACTGAAACCATGGTGTCATAATTCTGCACCATCACTTCCCGGCGAAGCTTCTTCTCCTGTTCACTTAATATCTTCCACTCCTCTTTAGAAAAAGCAATAACAACATCTTCAAAACTTTCTGGAACCTGAAAGGACAAAAACAAGTTTAACTGTTTTTGGTTTCACAGAACACATTGAGAAATATGCAACTTTTCTTTTTTTTTTTCATATATTCCACTTTTTGCCCCTTGCCTGCCACTGATGTCTCTACCCCAGTCACAGTGTCCCCGGAGCTTCCACCTCTTACTAAGCCCCCCACCCCGTGCTCCCCCAGTTACCCCTGGCTTGCCCCACAGGATATGGGGTCACAGCACTGTGGAGGGCTCTGGAACTGCAATACTAGTATCTGTTGGGAGAGCTTGGGGCCAGGAAGCTAATCGAAGCCCAGAAACAGGGCTTCATCTAGGCGGCAGGCATGGAGGATTTTGTCCCCTGTAAGCTGGGGCGGAGATGTGCAATGACGCCAGCGTCTGTCCTGCCCCAGAGATATTCGACCTTGCGTCGGTCCAGGGTGATGAACCCAGCCTCCGCCAGATGTAGCTCCTATGCTGAGCGCATAGCTCCCCACCCACACAGAAGGAGAGCAGTCCTAGGGTTGATCATTCTCTCCCCCCGGCCCTCCGATGACCTGGATCCATTCCCAAACCCAGGTCACCGGTGTCGCAAGCAGAAATCCAACCACTGGGCCAGCGGACCAGCTAGAGAAATCTGCAACTTTTCAAAAGGAAGGGGGAGGCCAAGGTTAAGCTTTGCAGTCTAGAACACTAAGAGGTCTTGCTGGCACTCCCTCAACAAGTGATGATGGGCAGAGCAGAAACACTAATGGAGGACGGACAAGAAGCACATCTGGGATAGGGACTAGAGCTGGGGGTAAGTGGAGTCTCTCAAGTCAGAGATGGTAGCCCTAGCCAGGAAATGGCCATTTGTCTGAATGCCAGTAGTTTTGGGGATAAAAATGGAAGACATCTGGGCAATGGTGACAGAGGCCCAGGTGGGCACCGTTATTAACATGAAAGCACGGGTGACACAAAATCCATGACTAGCACCCCAGGATTCTGAGATATGCCCATTTAGTAGGGACACAGAAAGGGAGACTACATAAAAGCAACAGAAGATAAGAAGCTGGGGGGAGTGGGAGTTGAAAAATGTAGGTTCAGCTGGTGGTTAAAGGAGGGAAGAACCTCAGAGTGGTGGTTGCCTACAGACTACCAAACCAGTCTCAGGACTGGGACAGGGCATTAGATGTTGAATGGAGTGGCAACAATAAGTAACATGTTTCTGATGTTAAAGTGCCAAATCTACAAGGTGTAGAGTGCCAGGGAGTCAAGCTCTTGTAGATTCAATACAGGACTGCTTCCTTGTAAAATGGGTGAAGGAACCCACCAGAGATGGAGCCATTTTTGACTTGGTTCAGTCACATCAGAACATTGTAGGAGAGCCCCAGTGATGAGTGATCACAGCTCAGTGTGCTTCAGTACTGCCCTAGATATCCAGCACCCACTTCAGGGACCACTGTCTTGGGTTTTAGGAGAGTGGAGCTTATAAAGATGGAAGAAATCCTCCACGACAAACTAAAAGAGTGTAAGAGACAGAAGAAGTAGACTTAAGTGAGAAGTCATTAGAAGAAGCCTGATACAGGTCACCAACACTTGTCTGAAGCAGATAGAAGGAAAAAGGGTATTCTGGGTGGCATGGGTTCAAATCCAAGCTGAGGCACCTGTTTTCTCTTTCTCTTCTGTTCAGTTCAAAGTTTATTGTTTGACATTCATTAATGTCTTTACAATGTTTAGACATAAAAATTAAAATTAAAATCTTTACAATTCAATATGACATTTGCAGTACAAGTATATTATAATTTAATAAAAACAGCCTTAACACATATTCTAATGGTGTAATACAATACCTAACTTGTTTTTCTCCTGTATCTAACTAGTGTGCAGCTTTTCTGTCAATATCAAGGTGTGTTCATTTTCAAGAATATTGCACTCAATTCATTTCGTTCTTGCTCTAGTATTTTACAGCCTCATATAGTTTATTTATTAGATTATTCAGATTACAACCTTTGAGCAAGTAGCTCATTTACAAAGGTTCCACGTCAGTTCAAGTGTTACAGAGACAGACAAGCAGACATTAATTACGTCACAAGATTCCATTTGCATTTTTTCACTGTTATCTGTGCCAGAATAGGGAATTTGATTTCTATTTTGTAATATTATTCTTATCCAATTCTAATACCTTTTTCTTTCATTTTGTGTAGGTGTCACTTTTTTTTTAATTAGGCAGAGGAGGGAAGCCACAGACTCCGGTACCTCCCTGTTATTGGATTTAAGTAGGTCAGTTGCCATTTCTTTAGCTTCCGGAGCCAGGTACTTTAATATTTCTCCCAAATATTTTTTCCTTTCCTTCTCATATAACGGGCATAATATTAACAAACATGTTACATCATCCTTCCCTTTTTTACATTTACAATCTTCTGTTCTTTTCTACTCCTTATCATATCGTGCCAATAACCAATTACTGTCATTAACTTCAAACTTAAACCTAGTCAATAATTTCCTTCTATTCTGTTTTTTTATCAGTCAATTTGTGCTCCATTTTGTGAATTCTTTTGTTTTTCGACATCCATTTTGTATCACTTACCCAAGTGATCAATTTGCCCACTAGGCTCAATACCAAGTTGGGCAACCACTCCCTACTTGACTGGGTGCTAGCCTCCTGCCCAGATCGGATACTGACTGCAGGGTCATGTTTGACTCTCTGAGCGACCACTCCCCTATTTTCTTTACCTGGTCCAATAAACCCCCCAAGGCAGCCCCCAGAGTGATTGAAGCTAGGAACTTCAGCTGGTCTGTACCCGCTGACCTCTGCTCTGCCCTACTGAAGGTAGGCTGGGGCCCCATTGTCTCCCTCCCCACAATTGATGAGGCCCTCGATTATTTTACCAATTTGCTCCTCTCCGTTGCTAACCAACATGCCCCCTGGAAAAAACTCAGAGTACAGGGTAACTGCCACAAGTGGCTAAACCCAAAACTTAAACACACCGTGAGTCTTCGGGACAAGGCATGGGTTCTCTACAAATCCTCTGGATGCATACCTGACTGAGAGAAGTACCGGTGCCTAAGGAACCAATGCAAAAAAGCCACAAAACAGGCCAAATCAAAATTCCTCAGGGACCTCCAAACTGGCCACCTAAGTGACCCAAAGAAATTCTGGGGCTACATAAACGCTCTCCTCAAAGGCCCCTCAAAGGAGCATGACACCCCACTCCAAATTGGGGACACAGTTTCCAACGACCCTACTAAAGTGGCTGAAGCTTTCGGTGCATCCTTCACAAACCCCAGCGGCCACCTCCCAGCAGTGCCTGGGACCCCCTCCCTCCCCCTCACAGACAGGGTGCTACCTCGCCCCTTAGTACACCTGAAACTAGTTGAGCCAAAACAGTACTGCCCATCCTGAGCAAAATAAAACCTGAGTCCTCTCCTGGCAATGACCTTCTGGAGCCCCAGCTGCTGAGGGCTGCAGCCCCAGCCATCACCCCATCACCCTGCTCATCAATAGATCCCTCCAAGAAGGGGATGGTCCCCAGTAAATGGAAAGTTGCGACCATTGTTCCTGTCCACAAAAAAGGAACCCAGGACAGAGTGGAGAACCGCAGGCTCATCCCTCTTCTCTGCCCCTTGGGAAAAATCCAGGAAAGACTTGTCTATGACCAACTTCAAGACTACCTGAAACAACACCTGCTCCTCACCAAAGTCCAGCATGGCTTTCAGAAAGGTCACAGCACTGACACCGCCCTCATCCGGCTAACATCGGATGTACTTCATGCCATGGACCTAGGCACCCCAACGGGTGCCCTATTCATTGACCTATCCAAGGCCTTTGACTTGGTCAACCATGAGCTTCTCTTTGCCAGGCTTAACTGCCTTGGCCTGGATCAGCTCTTACTCTCCTGGATCACGAGCTACCTGACAAATAGATCCCAAAGAGTCCGCTGGCAGGGAGCACACTCCAACACCTGACCTGAGACCTCTGGGGTACCCCAGGGCTCTATCCTGGGCCCCCAATTATTCTTGCTATTCCTAAATGACCTTGAAGAGGATTGTGCACCTTGCAACCTTATCCTCTATGCAGATGGCACTGTAATCTACTACAGTGAGCACCAATCCTCGGGTATCTCTGCCATACTTCAGGCCAGCCTCACAATGTTCGAAGTGTGGTTCACTGCTAACCACATAAAACTTAATGACGAGAAGACAAAAGCAGTCCTCTTTGGGGCCCGATGGCTGGGCAATAACCGTAGTGGGTTACTCCAACTCTCATCAGCCCTTGGAAGGCCAGTAGAAGTCTCTGACCAGTTCAAGTACCTTGGGGTACTCCTTGACCAGGAGTTAACCTACAAACTTCATTCTGATGCCTTAACCAAATCCATGCATCAGAGGCTTGGCCTCTTATACCACCTGGGTCACGCCCTTTCTGGAGAAGCAAGACGCACCATAGCAAACTACAACCTCCTTCCCGCACTGGTATATGGCTCCCCTCTTTTCCTGTCTCTCAGGGAGTCAGAGCTAAGCAAACTCACTACCCTCTATCACCGCACGGCCCACTTTGGAACCAACTCCTCCCCTAGGAGGCTTCACTGTGAGGCTCTCTATGTCCTTCTCTGGCCAACCCTAAAGCATACATTATCCTATGCCACCGCCTGCCTCACCTATAAATTCACCTCCCTTGGTCACCTGCCTCACCTGAGTGACCTGCTCACCCCCAAAGTCTCCCTCCGTAACCTCCAGTCCACCACAAGTCAACTCCTGAACATCCCTCACATTCGGACCAACCAAGGTAAATGCTCCTTTCAGTTCATGGCCTCTCATCTGAACTTGCTCCCCGCAAGCTTACTAGACAAGTCCTCCCTCTCCTCATTCAAAGCAAGTCTTAAAGTGTACCTCATTGAGCTGAGCCTGTGCGGCTGCAACCACTAGATCATGTCCTCATCCAATCCCCTCCCAATGACTAATGTCTAAAATCTCTCTCTCCTTGGACTGCCTATATGCAAAATCCAATTAATACTGTAGCCCTGATGCAATGAAACTGAAATTGTCTAAATGTACTACTGACTATGAATGTACTCTTATACTGTGTTACTGTATCCATACCTAATGTAAAGTGGTTGGTATTCTCAACCCCAGGTCACCCCTGAAAAAGGGATCTCTGGTCTTAACGGGCTTACCTTGGTCAACAAAATCTAAATAAATAAATATCCATTTGTTTTGAGATATCTTGTATTTTGTTTTTTTTTTCTTCCATAATTACTGTATTTAAATCGAACCCAAGGACATCTGTTAAACTTTGCAATAACCCATTTGGTTTTATTATATTTTCTAGTATCATTATACTGGGAAACTTAATATTTTGTTTTGAGTAATTCATTGCTTCTTCCATACAGAGTTTTGGGAGTCTACTTCCACTCATGCTGTATACTTTGATCCAATAACTGACCACCCTTTCCTGATTTGCCAGTCTACTGAATACTGGCCTAGTTAGGCCCTAACCATGGTTGAAGGGGTTCCATTTGGTAAGCCCAATAATTTTTTTTTGTAATATATATTTAAACAAGCACCTAGATTTTGTGTGTCCTGCACACCCCATATTTTCGCACCATGCAGTGAATAATTACAGATCTTGGCATTTACTACTTTTAAAACATCCTATTTCTGAATACCCCCCCCCCCATATATTTATTGACATTTGCTCGTGACCGTCAGGAACCCCTTCATTTTGTGTTTATTGCATTTTAAATCATTTGCTATAATGGTACCTACAGTAGTAGCAAAAGCTGTTTACTACTTCAGTTTTGTTACCATTCCTGTTGCATCTATAATTACTTTTATTCTTACCACAAATCATGATTTTTGTTTTTTCATTATTTCTCTCTTCTGTTTGTGTGGGTTCCATATATGTGCACACTGCACCCCGTGTAAATGGAAATTTAAGTATCTGTGCAGCACCAGGATATGCATTAGAGACAGAGAAAGTTGCTTCTGGGAGTCCCACATTTCCATTTGTCTTGGTGGCACAGCTGATAGTGCAATCAGAACAGTATCCCAGGTGGCCTGGGTTCAAATCCTAACTGCTTATTGAATGCTCTTCCTTCAATTGATGCATCCTGTAACTGATAGCTGCATCAAATGTTATTCAAATTGCACTGGGCCCAGTCCCTGTCCTACTGTCTATGGGGTTCCCAGGAAACCCTCTTTTTTTTTATATTTGTCACCCCAAGTTACTTACTATCCTTACCCCCATGAGGGTTTGTCTGGCCCTATACTTGTTTACTCTGTTTGTCTTTGCTGGTGCAATGCTGTTACTCTACCATAATAATTATTGTGATGACTGTAGTTCATGTACGTTACCTTTTTCTCGGCCTGTGGTGTACGTACCTGAGGGTTTGGCTGGCCCTATACTTGTTTACTCTGTTGTCTTTGCTTATATAATACTGTTACTCTGCCATATTGAGTTTGTGATACCTGTAGCTCTTGTATGTTAACCTTTTAATCTGCCTGATGTGCATGTTTGTACCATGTAACCTCCTGGGTTGCACCTGAAAATAGAGACCTAGCTGTCTATTGTGCTTACCTGGTTGACAAAAGCAAATTAATAAATAACTGAAGCATCTATTTTCTTCCTCACTTCTGTTCATTTTGGGGATTCTGTAGTGCAGATCAGCAGGGCTGGTACCCCCTCACTATACAGGTCTGGCTGCAGTGCCCCATGTGGTGGAAGGGTCCAGTAACTCTTAGGCACTGGAGCATCTTGAGGGAGACTAGCCTGGTGTATGTACTAATCAGTGGGGATTCTGGATATTGTGGGACCTTCAGGTGGTCCTTTTCTGCTCTACACAGTATATATCAAGTGAGCAGACTCACACTGGAACCATCTGTTCATTAAGTAAGGGGATCTAGGAGAGACCCTTTACTAGTTAATCATCTGGGGTTCAGATACAGGGATGAGAGAGTCCACAAATGTGTACTGGGGTCAGGGGTCCTTACAGAAACCAATTCTGCAGACCTCAGTATTGCCATAATGAAGGCTAGACATGATGAAGTGCCACAGCATCTGAGCTCTGTATTCTGTGTGATGACTTTGTACCTATCTGAGCTACCATGCACAAATTACCCCAGTAAAGGATCATATATATGGACTACCACTCCTGGGTATTGAGTAATCATTTATATCTGTGTTCCTCAATCTCTGTCTCAGTGGGAGCATCACAATAATAGTAGATGTACTGGCTGAACCAAAACTGTTCAAAGAGGGCTCCAGGTGAGCTGTAACAACAATCCACCCCAGGGGTCACCACAGTGTTGGCAGCTATCTACAGTAGAGAAACTGGCAGACATCTGGCTGACTGATTCACAGAACATCACAACGCAGTCAGGAATGGAGAAACTGATCAACCCATTGTATCCCACTTCACCTCTAGGGACCTCAGTGCCAATGATCATTCTGTGTATGTCTCTCACCAGGGTTTCTGGGATGCTGGCCAAAAACAAACACATGGAAAACAAGCTAATTACCTGCCTAGGATCCCAGTCAGCCCTCCGGTGTAAATGACAAGTCTATTTTCTACTAACATCTTGCAGCCAACTTATTTCACCATAGTCTAAGTTTTTTATCCCGACCCCTGTAATATCATCACTTGCACATGTTCATGGTATATTTGCATGTATGGGGATGCCTGCACACACTTCCATCCTGTGTGTGTGGGGGAAGGGTGGCATTCCGAAATGTGTGTGTGTAAATCAGGTGGGCATCCTCACAAGTGCATGGTAAACTTACAGTGTGGGGATGCCTACACACACTTCCATTGTGTGTGTGTGTGTGTGTGTGTGTGTGTGTGTAGGGGGTGACATCCTCACAAGTATATGGTATACTTACAGTGTGGGTGTGTGGGTGTGTGTTTGTGGAGCGGGTGATATCCTCACAAGTGTATGGTATACTTACAGTGTGGGGATGCCTGCACACACTTCCATCGTGTGTGTGTGTGTGTGTGTGTGTGTGTGTGTGTGTGCATGCGTGTGCGTGGAGGGGGTGACATCCTCACATGTGCAGGGCAAGTTTAACAACTGCAGGTGCAAGATCATTTGCCTCTGCAGCTCCAACCCTGTGGAGCTCTCCACCTCACTGGGTTAGGGAATGCCCATCCACTGAGACTTTTACATCTGCCTTAAAAGTGTATTTATTTCAAGTGGCATTTTGTGATACCTAGTCATGCTGTTTATATATGTTTTTTTTCCCCAATTGTTTAACCAAGAGAGACACACTAAGCTGAAAGCTTGTTTACAGACTTGTTTGACAAGCTTGTTGACACAAGGAAGTTAAGTGACTTGCTCAGAGTCTCACAGTATGCAAGTGGGGGCTGTGGGATTCAAACCCAGATCTCCAGATTTGCAGCTCAGAGCCTTAACTCATTGCCTCCACAGGCTCACTCTCAGATTACACCACTTACCTCCTGAATCTCCCGTATACTTTTAACAGTGAATCCTGTGCCTTTCTAAGCAAAATCAAGCCATAGTCAGCATGTTGCAAACAAATGCTAATAGCTCAATAACTGTACATGCTAGACACAAAGTATGAGTGGCAGAGTTATTCAGCACAAAATTGCCTTTTCAATGGTGGCATGCATGTAATAATAAGTAATTTAGTTTTTTTTCTATGCTGGTCAAAAGAGCAAACTAAATATTTTTTTCACTGAAAAAGTGCAACTTAAGCCATTTTTTTTGTTGGAAAATATGTAAAACATCAACACCAAATTAAGCATACAGACATTAGATGGTGTTTTAATATTATGATAGTTAAAAAAAAGATATCTTTTTACTAAAAAACATAATTTTTCCCCATTTTAATCAAAGTGCTTTGGTGAGATTTGAGGGCTGAATCTCAACCACACACATCATATCATAAACAAATGCGTATAACTCCAAAAGTATACATGATACACACACAGTATCAGCATGAAAGTTGATTAGCACAAAAAATGCCTTTCCAATGGTGCTATGCAACCAGTTGTAATCAATATGGTTTTTATTTTATACTTGCTGAAGTGCCAAAAAAGTGAATTTTATTCAAGCTGCTTAGGTGAATCTTGATGGAAAACATGTCAGCCATACACACCATACCATAAACAAATGTGAATAACTCCTAAAGTATACATGATATACACAGAATATCAGTGCAAAGTAGTTCAGCACAACATTGCCTTCCCAATGGTGGTATGCAAATAATAATATGTAATTTTGTTTTGTTTTTTTAAGCTGGTTGAAACAGCAGCAAAAAAAATATTTTTTCACTAAAACAGGCAACATAAGCCATACACACCATACTATAAACAAATGCAAATAACTCCTAAAGTATACATGATATGCACAAAATATCAGTGACAGAGTTGTTCAGCATAATATTACCTTTCCAACGGTGCTATGCAGTCAAATATATATTATATTCTGTTACACTATATATTAAAATATATAAGTGACTTCTCCAGACATTGCTTGGGCACACTGGGAGTCAGTAGCCAACTTCTGCAGATGTACTCAGGACACACCAGTGTTTTTTTACTGACGACTACAGGCGTCTGCTAGGAGACAATGAGTTAAACCACTAGGCTGTACAGTCACCCAATATGTTTGACTTACTAAACTGAATGTTATGATCTGTGACTTTTGTAAAACTCTACAATGTATTGGAATAGCATTTCATAAATAAATATTTGCTTGCTTGCTTGCATGTGTGGATGACACCTGCACACACATCCATCCTATGTGTGTGGGGGGAGGGGGTATCCTCACATGTGCACGGTAAGTTTGCATGTGTGGGATGCCTGCACAGAGTTCCATCCTGTGTATGTGGGGAAGGGGAGGCATCCTGATATGTGTGTGTGTGTGTAAAGGAGATGGGCATCCTCACAAGTGCATAGTATACTTGCAGCGTTGGGATGCCTGCACACACTTCCACCATGTGTGTGTGTGGGTGTGTAGGGGGTGACATCCTCACAAGTATATGGTGTACTTACAGTGTGTGTGTGTGTGTGTGTGTGTGTGTGTGTGTGGAGGGGGTGACATCCTCACAAGTGAATGGTATACCTACAGTGTGGGGATGCCTGCACACACTTCTGTCGTGTGTGTGTGTGTGTGTGTGTGTGTGTGTGTGTGTGTGTGTGTGTAAGGGGTGACATCCTCACAAGTATATGGTATACTTACAGTGTGGGTGTGTGTGTGTGTGTGTGTGGAGGGGGTGACATCCTCACAAGTGTATGGTATACTTACAGTGTGGGGATGCCTGCACACACTTCCATCCTGTGTGTGTGTATGTGTGTGTGTGTGTGTGTGTGTGGAAGGGTGACATCCTCACATGTCCAAGGCATGTTTTAACTGCAGGTGCAAGATCATTTGCCTCTGCAGCTCCAAACCTGTGGAGCTCTCCACCTCACTGGGTTAGGGAGTGCCCATCCACTGAGACCTTTACATCTGCCTTAAAAGTGTATTTATTTCAATTGGCATTTTGTGATACCTAGTCATGCTCTTTATATACGTTTGTTTCCCCAAATGTTTAACCAGGAGAGACACACCAAGCTGAAAGCTTGTTTATAGGTGCAACCTGGGAACACAAGGAAGTTAAGTGACTTGCTCAGGGTCACACAGTATGCAAGTGGGGGTTGTAGGACTTAAGCCCAGATTTGCAGCTTAGAGCCTTAAATGACTGTGCGATAGTGCCTCCCAGTATGTTGACTTACTAAATTGAATGTTATGATCTGTGATTTTTAATTTTGCTTGCACAGATGTTCAAGAAACATAGTGCCACCATATGAGTTTTCGTAGATGTGGCACCCCCACTTCCAATGCCCTGAGCGTTTTTGCAGGCGCTGCCCCACTGCACCAATGAATGTCCCAGCTGTCTATGAGAGCAGTTGAGATGCAGTGGCATACAGTTGAAAGCAAATGAATGCTACAATCAGCGGTGGTAACATGTAGACAATTTACATACTGCCCTGCCATCAGCAGTATGCAAACTGCCCTGCACATCACTACCACTGATTGTAGCGGCCATGCACCCCCCCATTTGTTGTGTGCCAAGGGGGTGTCCAATTCCCCTCAGCTCATGCACAATCCTCCCAAGCACACTGTATGTCCAATGGTGGTGCCCAATCTCCATCAGCTCCAGTGCCACTCTGGGAGCCCACCATAGCGTGGAAAAATTCCAGCATCCTCATGTGTCCCCCCAACACTGTATTGCCAACGAGTTGCCCAATCCCCTGTTGGCTCCACTGCTCCCCCCAAACAAACTGGCAAACTTCCAGGCACCACACTGGGAGCCCACCTCAGTGTGGCAAAAGTCCCACATTGTCTTTGTAAAATAAAGAAAGCCTGTAACAAAAGAAAATGGTGCCTTGTTGACTCTCTTGCCCAACCTGTGCTCATCCTCTGTGTACCCCACCTCCCCACACCCCCCTCACCCCATACTTACCTTCGGAGGCTGGCGCGATGATTTTCGGTGGAGCGGGAACATGTCTGCACTCTTCAAAGCCGACCGCGAACTGAAGTAATGCTGGTAAGCTGTATAATGGCATAAAAGAGTGTTTTTTTCAACTTTGGTGCATATCTCAGTCATTTTTTGAATTTTTGCACCACATTTTCAACATGGGGTTCTTGGGACCCCACCTCATGAATTCAGTGACTATCATTTGGTTATTCTGTCTCGAAAGGTGATTTTGCAGTCATTGCACAGAATCCCCTTTCAAGACCAACTAACGAAACAACAGTGTCACTGTTTATAAGGTGGGCTCTCAAAAAAACTATATTGCAGATTTGGTGAAAAAATTCCCAAAAATCACTATGTTACGAGTGTGCATTCCGCAGTTTCCACGCACACTCGCAAATTCGTGAATTTGTAATATTTTCACTCCAAATTTTAAACATTGCCATTTTTTTCTCACCTCCTTATGAACAGTACAGCTGTCATTTTTCACATCCTGGCTAAAATGTGTTTTCACACTTCCAGCGCAGAATAGCACAGTCACTGTAGGAAATCAGTGTTCAGGACAGATGAGGAAAATCACAGTGATGCTGTTCATGAGCAGAGGTCCTAAAATGCTTATGTTGAAAATTTGGTCACAAAAGTCCACAAAATGACTGTTACGAGTGTGCATTGCACTGTTTCTACGCACCCCTCGTAACTTCACAGATTTGTAATATTTTCACCTCAGATTTTCAACATTGGCATTTTTCCACACATCCTTATGAACAGTACAGCTATCATTTTTCACATCTAGGCCAAAATGTGTTTTCGCACTTCCGTTTCAGAATAGTGCAGTCGTGTGGGACATCAGTGTTCGGGACAGATTAAGAAAATCACAGTAACACTGTTCATGAGCAGAATTCCCAAAATACCAATACTAAAAATCTACTGCAAAAAATCCCCCAAATAATTGCATTACGGGTGTGTGTTACGCAGTTTCTATGCACACTCGTGACTTCACAAGTTTTTTTATATTTTCACCCAGATTTTCAACATTACCATTTTTTACACCTCCACAAGAACAGTACAGCTGTCATTTTTCACAACATGTTTGAAATATGTTTTTGCACCTCTGGCACCAAATGGCGCAGTCACTGTGCAAAATCTCCTTTCAGCTTACAAACTGATAGTGTCGCTGTTCATGCGGTGGGGTCACAAAAAGCCCACGTTGAAAACTTAGAGTAAAAATACCAAGAAACACCCAGGGCTTTCGGGATTCTGACCATGACGCCCTACCCTGAAGGGTCTGACAGGCGTCTGAACTACCTTGTAGGGACTAACAGGCATCAGGGGCGTAACTTGGGATTGTCAACAGCAGCGCTCAAGCCATTCCACCTCCACCCCCACCCTGCAGCCAGTGACAGGCATCGAGGTACACCTTGGACTCTTTGGCCCCAGAGTTCACACCATTTTCCTATACGGCACCCATTTCAGCATATTACCTCATAGAATGAGGTGAGTGTAAAGCCCGAACACCCCAAGGCACACCTTGACAGATGTCAGTGTCTGCAGGGTAGGGTGAGGTGAAATGTGACCATTATGGGTGATGACCCAAAGGCACACCCCAATGCCTGTCCATCTCTGCATGGTGGGGGTCGAGTTGGCGTCAGTTCCACACACCACTGACAATCCTATACTGCATCTGTCTAATTCCTGCACTTCCACTGCTAATGCCAGCAAGCAAACATTCAGCATTGACAAATGCTTGTTGTAAACTGCTATGATCTACTGAAATAGCATTTCATAAATAAATATTTGCTTGCTTGCAAGTGTGGGTCACACCTGCACACTTCCATCCTGGGTGTGGGGGGATCTTCACATGTGCAGAGTATATTTGCATGTGTGGGGAATGCCAGTACACACTTCCATCCTATGTGTGTGAGAGTGTGTGTGGAGGGCTATCCATACATGTGCATGGTATGTTTGCATGTGTGCAGATGCCTGCACACACTTCCATCCTGTGTGTGTGTGTATGTATGTGGGGGGGGTGGCATCCTCACATGTGCATGGTATGCTTGAATGTGTGGAGAAGCCCGCCCACACTTATATCCTGTGTGTGTAGGGGGTGATGGCATCCTCACATGAGCATCATATGTTTGCATGTGTGGAGATGCCTGCACACACTTATATCCTGTATGTGTGTGGAGGGATCCTCACACATGCATGGTATATTTGCATGTGTGGGGATGCTTGCACACACTTCCATCCTGTGCATGTGAGAGGAAATCCTAACATGTGCATGGCATGTTTGCATGTGTGGGACAGCCTGAACACACTTTCATCATATATGTGTGTGTGTGTATATGTGAGTGCATACGTGTGTGCTTGTGTGCGTGCATGCATACAGGGAGTATCCCTTACATGCATGGTATGTTTGTATGTGTGAGATGCCTGAACAAACTTCCATTCTGTGGGTGATGGGGTAGCATCCTCTTATATGCATGGTATTTTTGCATGTGTGGAGATGCCTGCAGGCCCTTCTGTCCTATGTGTGCGCATGCATGAGGGCATCCTCACATATGCATGATATGTTTGCATGTGTGGGGATGCTTACACATACTTCCCTTTTGTGTGTATGTGTGTAGGGGTGGCATCCTCACATGTGCATGGTACATTTGCTTGTATGAGGATGCCTGCACACACTTCCATCCTTTGTGTGTGTGGGGTGGGGCATCCTCACATGTGTATGTTATGTTTGCATGTGTGGGGATGCCTGCACACACTTAAATCCTCTGTGTGGGGGGGTGTTGGGGGCATCCTAACATGTGCATGGTATATTTGCACGTATGGTGCTGCCTGCACACACTTCCATTGTGTGTGTGAGTGTGTAGGGGCATCTTCACATATGCATGTTATGTTTGCACATGTGGGGATGCTTGCACACACTTCTATTCTATGTCTGTATGTGGGGTAGCCTTGCATGTGCATGGTATGTTTGCATGTGTGGGGATGCTTGCACACACTTCTATTCTATGTCTGTATGTGGGGTAGCCTTGCATGTGCATGGTATGTTTGCATGTATGGGGATGCCGGCACACACTTCCATCCTGTATGTGTGGAGGGAGTATCCTCACATGTGCATGTTAAGTTTGCATGTGTGGGGATGCCTGCACACTCATCCATCTTGTGTGTGCGGAGGTATCCTTACATGTGCATAGTATGTTTGCATGTATGGGGATGCCTGTACACACTTCCATCCTGTGTGTGTGGGGGATGGCATCCTCACATGTGCATAGTATGTTTGCATGTGCGGAGCTGCCTTCACACACATTTATCCTGTGTGGGGGGGTGGGAAACCTTAAAAGTGCATGGTACAGTATTTATGCAGTATGGGAATGTCTGCACACACTTCCATCCTGTGTGTGGGGATGGGGTGGCATACTCAGATGTGCATAGTATGTTTGCATGTGTCGGGATGATTACACACACTTCCATCCTGTGTTTTGGGAGATGGGGAAGCCTCACATGTGCATGGTATGTTTGCATGTGGGAAAAGCCTGAACACACTTTCATCATGTGTGTGAGTGTGTGTGTAAAGGGGGGAATACTCATGTGCATTGTATGCTTGTATGTGTGGGGATGCCTGAACACATGTCCATTCTGTCTATGTGTGGAATAGCATCCTCACCTGTGCATGGTATGTTAGCATGTGTAGAGATGCCTGCACACCCCTCCATCCTATTTGTGTGTGTGTGTGTGTGACATCCTCACATGTGCATGGTATGTTTGCATGTGTAGCGATGCCTGCACACCCCTCCAGCCTGAGTGTGTGTGTGTGTGTGTGTGTGTGTGGGAGGGCATCCTCATATGAGCATGATATGTTTGTATGTATGCATGTATGTATGTATGTATGTTTGTATGGGGATACCTGCACATACTGCTATCCTGTGTGGGTGTGTGTGTGGTGGTGACATCCTCACCTGTGCAAGGTATGTTCGCATATGTAGAGATGCCTGCACATCCCTCCATCATGTGTGTGTGGGGGGGCATCCTCACATGTGCATGGTATGTTTGCATGTGAAGAGTTGCCTGCACATCCCTCCATCCTGTGTGTGTATGGGTATGTGTGTGGGTGACATCCTCCCATGGGCATGGTATGTTTGCATGTGTAGAGATGCATACACACCCCTCCATCCTGTGTGTGTGTGGGGATGACATCCTCACGTGTGCATGGTATGTTTGCATGTGAGAGTTGCCTGCACACCCCTCCATCCTGTGTGTGTGTAGGGGTGACATCCTCACGTGTGCATAGTATGTTTGTATGTGTGGGAATGCCTGAACATACTGTTATCTTGTGTGTGGGGGTGACATCCTCATCTGTGCATGGTATGTTTAACAACTTCAGGTGCGAGGTCATTTGCCTTTGCAGCTCCGACCTTGTGGAATTCTCTACCTCACTGGGTTAGGGAGTGCCCCCCTCTATTGAGGCCTTTAGGTCTGTCTTGAAAAGGTATTTATTTGAATTGGCATTTCGTGATACCTAGTCCTACTGTTTATATGTTTTTAATGTTTAACTTACTAAACTGAATGGTGTTATGATCTGTAATTTCTGTAAAATGCCATGATCTTATTGGAATAGCATTTCATAAATAAATATTTGCTTGCTTGCATGCATGGGTGATGCCTGCACATACTTTCATCGTGTGTGTGTGTGTGTGTGTAGATGGCATCCTCACATGTAGATGGTACGTTTGCATGTCTGGGGATATCTGCACACACTTCAATACTGTGTGTGGGGGGGCGGTTGGCATCCTCACATGTGGATGGTAAGTTTGAATGGGTGGGGATACCTGCACACACTTCCATCCTGTGTGTGAGTGTGTGTGGGGTATCCTCATATGTGCATGTTATGTTTGCATGTATGGGATTGCCTGCACAGACTTCCATCCTGTGTATAGGGAGGGCAAGGGTGGCATCCTCACATGTGCACCATATGTATGCATGTGTGGGGATGTTTGCACACTTACATTATGTGTGTGTGTGTGTATGTGTGTGCGTGTGTGTGTGTTGCCCTCACATTTGCATGGTATGGTTGTATGTGTAGGGATGCCTGCACACACTTGCATCCTATGTGTATGTGTGTGGGTGGGGAGGTGAAATCCTCATGTATGCAAGGTGTGTTTGCATGTGTGGGAGAGCCTGGACACACTTCCATTGTGTGTCTGTGTGTGTGCACATGTGTGTGAGTAGGAGGGGGTATCTTCACATAAATACTATGTTTGTATGTGTGGGGATGCCTGCACACTCTTCCATCCTGTATGTGCATGTGTGGGGGCATCTGCATATGTGCATGGTATGTTTGCACGTATGGAGATGGCTGCATACACTTCCATCCTGTGTATGTGTGGGGGGGGGTGGCATTCTCAAATGTGCATGGTATGTTTGAAGTGTAGGAATGTCTGCCCACACATCTATGCCATGTGTGGGGTTGGGGGTGGCATCCTCACATATGCATGGTATGTTTGAAAGTATGAGGATGCCCACACACACTTCCATCCTGTGTGTGGGGGAGTGGCATCCTCACATGTGCATAGTGTGTTTGCCTGTGTGGGGATGTCTGCACACACTTCCATCCTGTGTGTGTGTGTGGGGGTGGCATCCTCACATGTGCATGGTATGTTTAACAACTTCAGGTGCGAGATCATTTGCCTTTGCAGCTCCAACCCTGTGGAATTCTCTACCTCACTGGGTTAGGGAGTGCCCCTCTGTTGAGGCCTTTAGGTCTGTCTTGAAAATGTATTTATTTGAATTGGCATTTTGTGATACCTGGTCCTGCTGCTTATATATGTTTTTAACATTTGACTTATTGAATTGAATGTTTTTATGATCTGTGATTTTTGTAAAACTCTATGATGTATTGGAATAGCATTTCATAAATAAATATTTGCTTGCTTGCTTGCTTGCATGTGTGGATGACGCCTGCACACACATCCGTCCTGTACGTGTGAGTGTGTGTGTGTGAGGGCATCCTCACATGCACATGGTATGTTTTAATGTGTGGGGATGCCTGCACACACTTTCATCCTGTGTGTATCTGGAGAGGGGTGGCATCCTCACATGTGTATGGTATGTTTTAATGTGTGGGAATGCCTGCACACACTTTCATCCTGTGTGTTTCTGGAGAGGGGTGGCATCCTCACATGTGCATGGTATGTTTGCATGTGTCAGGTTTGCCTGCACTTTCTTCTGCTTTAATTGGTAGAGTTCTCTGTCCTGTTCCTTCTGTGTTTCTTTATATTTCCTGAATGCTATCTGTTTCTATCTAACCTTCCCTGCCACCTCGTTTGAGAACCATAGTGGGTTTTCTCCATTGCTTTTTCCTTCAGACAAAGGCCTGTTGGCTCTGTAATGGCAGTTCTGTTGTTTCCCCATTGTTTCACCAACTCTCCTTCCTGTCCATTTGCTAGTGCTTTTCTGAGGTGCTCTCCCATTTTGCCAAAGTCAGCCCTCCTAAAGTCCAGTACCCTCACTTTTGTATGGCTTGACTCTGCAGCTGTGTTTATCATGAACAACACTGTTTGGTGGTCGCTTGTTCCCAGATGGCTACCCACTTCTAAATCCGAGATCCTCTCTCTGTCCCCATTTGAGAGTACCAGTTCTAAGACTGCTCCCTCCTGCATGGGTTCCAACGCTAGTTGTCTGAGGCATCCCTCCTGTAGAGCATCAAGAATGAGCCTGCTCTTGGACGTGGTTGCAGCAAAGGTGCTCCAGTTAACATCTGACATATTCAGGTGCCACATTAACAATATCTCCCCTTTTTCTGCCACTCTAAGAATTCTTTCTATCATTTTCTTGTCCATTTCCTTCTTCTGATATGGGGGTCAGTATACAACCCCCCGTGCAGATTATAGTGCCAGTTTCTGTCTCCAGGGTGACCCACAGGGCCAACTTTCCCTCCTGTTTACCCTTTAATTCTGTTGCTATGATCCCTTCTTTTATGTTGAGAGCTACTCTTACTCTTTTACCCTCCCCGCCACACCTGTAGATTGTATACCTTGGTATGCTTCACATCCCAGTCATGGTTCCCTGTGTACCATGTTTCTGTGACTGCCACAATATCCAGGCAATCCTCTTCCATCAAAGCCACTAATTCAGGGAGCTTGTTACACAGACTACGGGCATTGGTACTCATCACCCTCCACTTTTTGATAGTGTAACCCCTAGATGGCGCTATCCCAGGGGCTACTACCCCTGCCTGATTTGCCACTAACAGGTTGAGGCCTGGATCCAATGGCGGGTGCCTCCACCCAGAGGTCAGGGTTTGCATAGTTAAACTTACTTGGTCACAGCCTCTGGGACACTGCAACCCCTTTCTTCCCACTAGTGGCCCACACAATATATCAGAATTACCTTCACTGATACACTTACCCCCAGGACTAGTTCCGCACTGGGACCTCCTGTGAAATAAGATACAGTGCAACAATCACAGTACAGTACTTTAACATAGACAAATACCTCAGGCAGTATAACTTTGCTGAAACAAGCAGCTCTGATTTATTTAGGGATATAACAAGGATAGGGGAAATCAGGTTAATTAGCTTATCACTTTACTATCTACTCATGGCTCTGTGTGACAGGCCTATCCCTACCAGTTACTGTCCCTGGGTACCCAAGCCCTAGTGGCTAGTCCAAACCGTGGCAGCTGGTAGGGGCCCTTTCACACAGAGAAAAGGAAAATTAAACAGTCAGCAGTACAGTAATTCCATTTGGATTTAATGTGGCAATTCAACAGGGAGCGACCCCGAATTAGTACTCACGACCTCCAAACAAGATAGGGTCCTTCAATGTCAGCAGGGCTACTCTTGAGCTCCAAGAGACTCCTCACACATTTATATGGTAAAAAAAAGAAAGTACTATACCAGGCAGGCTGCTTCTCTATCCCGATCGCAATTACTGCACAATACCCGGGAGAACACACAGCAGATTCAGTTCCTGACAGACCGAGTGCAATTCAACAATTTCTCCAGTCTTCTACAGGGTGAGCCTGGTTTCTACTCTTCAGAGATCCTTTGATTCTTTTCACAGGATGGATTCAGTCCTAACAAGCAGTTACACAAGCTGCAGACCGGAACTCTGGGCCTTACACACGTTTTTTGACTGAAACTGTGCACTGAAGGAGCACAGGGTTTCTTTCCCCTTCACTGCCAGATCTAAACTGAAAAACTCCAACAGACAAAACCGGGCACTTCCTTTGAGTTCCTCCCAGTTCTTGACTGGATTGGCTGTCACTCACAATAGACTGCTGCTGTTGGTCCAAAAGCGCAAGTCTAAACTACATCTCCCAGAGCCACTGCCCATACAATCCTCTTGTGGCTGGCTCAGATTATGAGAGTCCAAGTTCTGATTCGTCCAAGGCACCATTTTAGAGCTAGCTTACCCCACACTGATTGGTCCAGTTCAGCAGTTCAAAACTAGAATGGGAACTAGGCAGACACAGTTCTGACTGCAAAGAAAGCAGGTTAGACAAACTGTATTTTTATTATTACTCTACATGATTTCTGGCAAACAGTTACATCTTTCAGATAGGTTCCCTTTGCACTCTAGTGACTGCAAAATAGAGTGAATTGGCAGCAGCTCAGTGGTACTCAAACAGAGAAGCACAAAGTCCCCCATACAAACTAATTATGTCTGCAAGCAGACAGCTCTTAAAGAGACAGTACCAGAGGCTCTAAAAACACTCACTGATAAATGGCTTAAACACCATTCAGGCTTGGAGCATTCAAGCAAGCTCCTGGAAGTCTTTTGGGAACCCCCATTTGCAGGGGGGTTACACCCTTCCTGGCCTGGGAAAGCTTGACGTCCGCGTCAAGCAAGTACCCCCATAAGTTTTAACTGCAACCATATACATTTGCATTAGGCTCACACATGTAATCGTCAGTCAGTATATCATTTTACCAAGAACACATTTCTGAAACATTGCAGTACGTCACTCTTTACATAGTATTACACACACATTGTACCATAACTCAAGTTATTACCTCTTGTACATGAAACCTGAAGAGAGGGGGCCCTTCCCTATCAGTTACCTTGGGGCTGGATGGGGCAAGGGCACCATACATAGAGGGCAACACAAGTAACTTGGAGTTAGCACTGATGCTCAGTTTGGGCAATGAGCTCGGGGACACATACACTCCTTTATGGACAACATTGAGAGGCAAGTCCACAGGCCTCCCAAGTGAATCATAACTGAGGTGCACCACAGGCTTTACAGCTCGACCAGTCTTTCTAGGGGAACTGTTACAGTCTGCACTCTGAGCCTCATTTTCAGCATTGTCCTCACTTGTCAGGGAGTCTCCATGGGGTAGAGAGGCTAGAACTTGGGGCACTTTCAGCTCCAGGAGTTACAGTTTTCTGAGTCCACAACATTTGGCTCACATGGAGAGCTTTCGGACACTGGCAGTGGACTGTCAGGGCACTCAAAATACTCTTCTTGTTCGTGTATCACCAGTCTGCCCCAATCTATCATTTTCTCCCCGAAAGCTCAAACAGTTCAACCATGCACAATGATTCCATTTCATCTGATCTGATGCTTTGCACTTCACTTTCTGGGAGCATTGGCTCCAGGGATGAAGCTGGGGGCTTAGACAGTCCAGAAGGCCCAGCTTTGTCTCCAGTATTGACTAGGGGATTGCCCCGAAACAATTGACTCAGTTCGTAAGAAGGATAGTATTCAAAGTCACTCTCACTTTCTTCTGATATGGACTGACAGTCATGCTCAACTGGGACTTGTGCAGGGGAACACTTTAACTCTGCTTCTGTAGGTGCAGACTTCTTGATCTTTTCTTAGCAGCAGCTCTAGTCACTGGTCCAGAGGGGGCATCTTCTGGGGGCTCAGACTCAATCAGGATTTGTCCAATGGGCAGTAAATGATTTCTATGCATTGTTTTTACATCTTTTGAATTGTTCTCAGGCCTTACTTTGTACACTGGCAGATCATCTAGTTTGCCCACTACAATGTGAGGGAGATGGTGCCATCTGTCAGCAATCTTGTGTTTTCCATGCAGTCCCAGATTTCTTAGCAATACCCGATCTCCCTCCTGGAGTTCCTGTGCTTTCACCTTTTTATCATACCGTTCTTTGTTGGCCAGATTTCTTTTGGCAGCCATGGTTTGAGCCAGTTGGTACGCATGGTTAGCTGGGCCTTTAACTTTTTGCTATACGTGGCCCAGATATTCAAACTACGCCCAGTCTGAGGCGCAAGCCCCGCGCCGCTCAAAATAGTTATGTGGTGAGTGATATTCAAAGGATAGCGCTGTTGAGCAACCCTTTGAATATCACCCCGAAGCCACAGCACTTGGCAAGATGACGCAGTGGAACTTGCGCTACCGCAGTTGCCAGAGTTGAGCATTAAACTTGCGGTGGCGCAGTACCATTGCGCCATGCGCAAATTTCCATATTCAAAAGGTGACATATAAATGGGGCCATACATTTATGCAGGCGAGGGGGCCATTTGCATCTATTTATGTCCCCATTTGCATGCCATTTGCATGTAGGTGTGCCGATCCCGAGGACTTGCTCCTGGCCACCCTGCCAGGCAGCAGCCATCGAGACCGACGACAATGCAGCCCGATCAGGGCATCACAGTTACATGACACCCCCACACATCTCCCACAGCCCGATCGCGGGCAGAACACGTACATGTCGCCCCACACACATCTCCCACAGCCCGATCGCGGCAGAACACGTATATGTCGCCACACACATCTCCCACAGCCCGATCGCGCAGAACCTGTATGACCTCTCAAGTGCCCGATCACGGGCAGAACCTGTATGACCCCAGTGCCCGATCGCGGGCAGAACCTGTAGCCTCAGTGCCCGATCGCGGGCAGAACCTGTATGACCCCAGTGCCCGATCACGGGCAGAACCTGTGACCCCCAGTGCCCGATTGTGGGTAGAACCTGTATGACCCCCAGTGCCCGATCACGGGCAGAACCTATATGCCCCAGTGCCCGATCGCGGGCAGAGATGTAACCCTCCCCCAACCCGAATAACTCCCTGGTGGTCCAGTGGACCATAAAGCCCGATCGCGGGCAGAATGTCACAGCACAACCCCCAAACATCTCCCTGGTAGTCTAGTGTCCCCCACCCACTTAAGCCTCCCTCCACCCCGCCTCCCCGCAGCCAGCGGGCGGCAGCATCCCACTGGCTGCCGCTGCCGCCGCCGAGCCGATCAGCCCGACGCTTGCGAGCCACAGCCAATGAGCGAGTTTCATACCGCAGACATGACAGTCCAGATTTAGAATGATCATTCACAAATCTGACTGTGTGCGGATGGTATGGCTGCACACCCATTGGCTGTAGCTCTGCACCAATGGGCGGCAGCCCCACCGACAGTCAGTCGGGCGGGCGGCAGGCGGGTGGATGCTGTCGCCCGCCAGCCGCGGGGGGGAGCGGGTGGAGGGGCTGTGTGGTGGGTGGGGGACACTAGACACCAGGGAGATGTTTGGGGGTTGTGCTGTGACATTCTGCCCGTGATTTGGCTTTACGGTCCACTGGACCACCAGGAGTTATTCGAGTTGGGGGAGGGTTGCATTCCCGCCCACGATCGGCACTGGGGTTCATAGGTTCTGCCCGCGATCGGGCTGTGGGAGATGTGTGGGGGGCGATGTACTTGTACTGCCCGCGATCGGGCTGTGGGAGATGTGTGTGTGGGGGTTCATGTACGTGTACTGCCCACGATCGGGCTGTGGAGATGTGGGGGTTTCATGTACTGTGATGCCCGCGATCGGGCTGGTGGGGGGTCTTAGGGACCGAGTTGGGGCCAGCTAGGGGTGGCAGCTGCTGTGTTGCACCCTGCAATACAGCAGCTCACCTGTGGGTGGCCCTCAACTTGATCCTTTTTTTTTTGGCTCAAGGTTGTGCAGGCGCAGGTTGGGGGTTGCGCATGCACAACTCTGCACAACCCGACTGAATATCAGGTTGCGCAGGTTATGCATGGTTCCTCCCCCTCCTGTTGAGCATGCATTCATTTGCATTGCTCTTTTGCGCAACCTGTTGCCAGAGGAGCAACTGCCTCCTGCTGAATATCGCAGAATGGCGCAATGTGGGACTTGCGCATGCGCAACCCTGTTGCGCATGGAGCAACCCTTTTGAATATCTGGGCCACTGTAAATAGTTGTCAGCTTGAACCCCATCAGGAGAGACCCCAAAACACACATCTACTGGTAGTCGAGCTTCTCTTCCAAACATCAGGCGGTAGGGGGAGAACCCAGTGGCATCACTTTTGGTGCAGTTATAAGCATGTACCAGGGTGCTAATTTGTTGGCTCCATCTAGTCTTGTCCTTTGGGTGCAGGGTGCCTAGCATATCTAGCAAAGTGCGGTTGAAACGTTCAGGCTGTGGGTCCCCTGGGGGTGGTAAGGAGTGGTTCTGGACTTTCACTCCCCACAGAGAAAGCATCTCTTTGATCAGACGACTCTCAGACTCTCCCTTGATCAGAATGGATTCTTTGGAGCCCATAGTGAACAAAAAGTTTTCTACAAGTACTTTGGCCACAGTGGATGCTTTCTGGTCTTTGGTGGGAAAGCTTGGGCATATCTCGTGAAATGGTCAGTGACCACCAGCACATTACTGATATTTCTTTGATCTGACTCCAAACTCAGAAAATCAATACAGACCAGCTCCATGGGTGCACTGGTGGTTATGTTAACAAGGGGGCAGCCTCTGAGGCAAAGCTTTCCTGTAAGCAGCGACTACAAGTTTGAATGTGTTGCTCACATCAGCCCCCATCTTAGGCCAATAGAATCTGGATCTCACCAAGTCAAGTGTTCTATCTATACCAAGGTGCCCGATGTGGTTGTGCAAGGACCTCAATACTGAGTCTCGAAAGGTAGTGGGCAGCACCAGTTGTTGTTTGTCTACTTGTCCCCCTCTGTCTACTGTTTCTCTGTATAACAGTTTATTGATCAGTTTCAGCTTAGGACCTTCTTTGTATAACAGTGCAGTACTCAAATCAGTGGAGCGTAATTTGGACACATCTTTTCCTGCATAGAGGGCTTCTAAAGCTGATTTGATCATAGGATCGTGGGATTGAGCCCGCTGAATACTGTCATTGTCCAGCTGAGGCAGTGCACCAAATGTCTATTGCAGAAAAGTGGCAATAAGCAGCAGGTATGCAATTTTCAGAGGTCCCAAGCAATCCACCATGCAGTCCACTGTCCGTGGACATTTGTTCCTCCCTGTCAAACTTGGCAGAGTGCCCGAATGTCAGGTTCTGCCAATCGGACCCAATCATTCTGGGGAACAGGCCTCCGGGAGAGAGCATCAGCATCTATGTGGTTCAGACCTGCTCAGTATTCGAGAGCATAGTCATATGTAGATAATGCAGAAAGCCACCTCTGCCAGTGGCATCCAACTTAGCTGAGGTCTGCACATAGGTCAAAGGATTATTGTCAGTTTTTACTAGTATTTTAGCCCCATACAAGTACTCATGGAATTGGTCAACAATAGCCCACTTCAAAGCTAGGAACTCTAACTTATGTACAGGATAGTTCTCTTCGGATGGGGTCAGGCTTCTACTGGCAAAGGCCACTGGTCTCAGGCCATTCTCGTGCTCTTGGTACAACACAGCCCCCAACCCTTGCAAGCTAGCATCAGTGTGCAGGACGTAAGGTTTTCTTGGATCGGCATAGGCCAGCACTGGAGCATGGGTAAGTCGATATATGATCTCATGAAAAGCAGTCTTACAATCAGGAGTCCAGCGGGCCCCAAATACTTCACTCGGATGAAAATACACTCTTCAGTCTTGAGGGACGCTGACTTTGGTATTTTTGTGGGTTGGGGATACCCTTGAGTAAGGTTAAGTAGAGCGGATCACTCTTGAATAGTCCTTGATGAAATGCCGATAATAACCACAGAATCCCAGGAATCTTTGCAGTTCTTTTTAGATTTTTGGGCTGTGCAGGTGGTCAAGGCCTCAACTTTACTTGGGTCGGTCTCTATTCCCTCGGTGGATACTATGTGTCCCACATACTTTACTGATGTTTGAAAGAATTGACACTTATCAATGGACAGTTTAAGGCCAAAGTCCTCCAGTCAGTCCAATACCTTAAATAATCTGCTCTCATGTTCCTCCAGTGAGCTGCCAAACACAATAACATCATCTAGGTATACTAGGCACTCTAGTAAGTTCATGTCCCCCACTGCACGCTCCATCAATCGTTGAAAAATGGCTGGGGCACCTGAAATCCCTTGAGGCATCCTCATGAATTCATAAAGCCAAACAGACAGATAAAGGCTGTCTTCTCATGGTCCTCTGGAGACCATCGGGATCTGGTAGTACCCACTCTGAGATCCAACACAGAGAACCACTTGCTCCCGTTTAGGCAGTCCAGCATCCTGAATGCGGGCATTGTGTACTGATCAGGATAGTCCCGGTTTAGTGCGATAATCCACACACATCCTTACTGTTCCATTCTTTTCCTCACTACCACAATGGGGAAGCATAAGGGCTTGGATTCTTGTATTACACCAGCAGCTAACATCTCTTGCAGATGCCGCCTCACATCATCTATGTCAGCAGGTGCCAGGTGTCGAGACCTCTCACTAAATGGTCTTTCGTCATGCAGCCGGATATTGTGCTCAGCTCCTTGCACGCATCCTACATCCCATTCCTTTAAAGAAACACCTGGTCTCTCTGGGCAAGCTCTCACTGATCCTCACTTTCCATTCAGCTGGCAGCGGAGTCGTCAAATCAAACAAGTCAGGCGTTATCGTCATTCTTCCTTGAACTCTTGCTGCTGGTAGCACTGCAGTGTCTGCACAATGCACATTAGCCAGGATGCAACCTCTATTTACTTGAATGTCTCTTTCAGACACATTATGAACTTGGACCATTACCCTTCTGGCATAAGCATGGGCTCTAGCAGGCAAAATACTAGGCTTGACCAGCAGTCCCTCTGGCAATTTTCCATCGCCTGGTGCATCCAACATTAATATTTTATTCTTAACATCCTTTCTGATACGGACCCTCCTGTAAGGTACACTGGGCATTTGGCGCCAGGATCAGAGACTCAGGATCCTTCTTCCATACAATTCAGCCGGTTCCTCTGGTTCTATTTTTTCAGCATCTCTCTGTGCCTCATAGGCCTTCTTAATTAAAACTGGAACTCTTAAAGCTCTACTAGTCTTTGACCCCTGTTTTTCATAACACAACTGTGCCAGCCTTCCAAACATATGATCATTTGTTCCAATCAACAAAGGGACACCATCATACAGTCCAGTGGGGGGACACACTAAGGCTAGGGTCTCTACTTGTTCGGCCACTCCAGCCACGGAGGTGGGGAAAGACAGCCAAATTCGGATATACCCGGAATAGGGGTAGGCCTTCTACCTAACCCCCATACATGCAGTCCTTCTAATGGTTGTAAGGGCACGTCTGACAAATGCTTCTGATACCAATCTTGGAACATAATTGTCACTTGGGAGCCACTGTTAATACAGCTCTTGTAGACACTCCATTCACCTTTACAGTGGTCTCCATGGAGGGACCCACTATTCTGGACCAGTCTGGAGAGGCGTTAGTGGGGGCCTGGGCAACTGACCTTGCCACAAAAGGACGTGAGTTAGCATTTTTGGTGCCCTCACTGGGATCATTTCGTGCACCTCTTAACCACTGATTTGTTCTCCAAAGCTCTCCTTGTAGCCTATATGCAACTTTGTCAGTGTCTTTTGGGGACCAGCATTCCCTTTTCATGTGCCCATCTTTCTCACAATTATAGCAAAACATACTTTCTGGAGTTTGAGCTGACCGAGGCGCCACACTGGGAGCCAGGGCGGGGGTATTACTAACTGGAAACCTTGGTGCCATCTCTGTCTGCGGCGTGATAAGCATTTGGAGACATCTCATCAGTTTCTCCACTTCCATGGTCAAGGAATTGAGTTTGGAGCTGTTATCAGCAGGAGATACATGGTGGTACCCCACCCCATAGCAGATGCAGTCGGATATAGGTCAGGGCCTGTACTTGCAGGCGTGGCCTTCATAAAGGGACTGTTTTGAATTCCCGATCTCTCTCAACAGTTCGCCCCATTGTGGCATATCTTTTCCTTGTCAGAGCACTCATTGACTGCCAACCTCTGCCCCTGAACTTCACTTGATGGGCCACCCTCAGTCACTCGGGTCGTAGCCGCAGCTATTGGTGCAGGTCCCTCCCGAGGTCGCCTTTTCTCAACTCTTCAAATTTCTCTCATTAACTCATCATAGGAGGGTGGGGATTCCAGTCGAGTTGCCAGGCGTAACTGAAGCAACAGCAGTTCTGAGAAGGGGGCAGACTTAAGGATCCTGTCCAGCCTGGTTCGGTCCAGTTCAATCGCTGGCAAACTACCCTTTCTGAGGCATTCTGCAACAATTTTTCCAGCCGAGATACATACACAGACAACAACTCCCCTTGGTACTGTTGTGCATTTCTTACTCTCCACCATAGAGCCTCATCAGAATCTGGGCTCCCATACACATTCTCCAAGGCCTCAAGATAGGCCTGTGCAGTCACTTCAGGGTTACTGGCCCATTTAGCATGGATGGTAGCCAGGGCAGGACCTCGGAGGCTCTCACTAACCCTCTTTCGCTTTTCGGCTTCCGAGCATTGCCATTCTAGCACTTGGAGGGCAACATAGTCTATCCAGGTCTCCCAGTCATCCTCCCCTTGGGGGGTGGGGAGGGTGCCAGAGAAGATCCTCAACCTTCCGTAAGAGTCGTGACTAATGGCAGGTGCAGAAATAGGAGTCTGCATTGGTTTCAGCCACCACACGGGTACTGAGCTGGAGAGGGTGTTGGGGAGGAACACCCCAGGTGGCAAGAATAGTTTCTTCAAGTCCTCCACAGTTTTCCCTTCCCCAGCAACCATTTAGCAAATTTCTCCTCAAAAGTTTCAGACAGTGGTGGGGGCTCATTCCCACTGGTCTTTACTGTACTTAGTTATCACCTCCAGGCAGTGAGGGCTCCTCTGGGGTAATGGTCTGTGGCACTTTGGAGCTATCTATGGGATCCTTAAACTCTACTAGGGCCAGGAAAGTGTGGGTGAGCAGATTAGCATGCCGACCCACCACCACAGGGTTTTGTAAACCTTCCACCTTGGAAAGTACTCCTGTACAGTGTCCTTATTGATACCCGGGGGATATCCAGGATAAGCATAGCATTTTGGGGTCAATCTCCTCCCAGTACACCACTCCACCAGCCGTGCACAGCCACTTCTGTCGGGTACCCATTTTTTTCTTAACAGTGGTTCGTAATATGGCCACTAGAGGACACACAATCCCAGCGGTGAGCCTCAAGATGTAACCCCTAGATGGCGCTATCCCAGGGGCTACTACCCCTGCCTGATTTGCCACCAACAGGTTGAGGGCCTGGATCCAATGGCGGGTGCCTCCACCCAGAGGTCAGGGTTTGCAATAGTTAAACTTACTTGGTCACAGCCCTCTGGGACACTGCAACCCCTTTCTTCCCACTAGTGCCCACACAATATATCAGAATTACCTTCACCGTATACACTTACCCCAGGACTAGTTCCGGCACTGGGACCTCCTGTGAAATAAGATACAGTGCAACAATCACAGTACAGTACTTTAACATAGACAAATACCTCAGGCAGTATAACTTTGCTGAAACAAGCAGCTCTGATTTATTTAGGGGATATAACAAGGACGGGGAAATCAGGTTAATTAGCTTATCACTTTACTATCTACCTATGGCTCTGTGCACAGGCCTATCCTACCAGTTACTGTCCCTGGGTACCCAAACCCTAGTGGCTAGTCCAAACCGTTGCAGCTGGTAAGGGCCCTTTCACACAGAGAAAAGGAAAATTAAACAGTCAGCAGTACAGTAATTCCATTTGGATTTAATGTGGCAATTCAACAGTGAGCGACCCCGAATTAGTACTCACGACCTCCAAACAAGATAGGGTCCTTCAATATCAGCAGGGCTACTCTTGAGCTCCAAGAGACTCCTCACACATTTATATGGTAAAAAGAAAGTACTATACCAGGCAGGCTGCTTCTCTATCCCGATCGCAATTACTGCACAATACCCGGGAGAACACACAGCAGATTCAGTTCCTGACAGACCGAGTGCATCAACAATTTCTCCAGTCTTCTACAGGGTGAGCCTGGTTTCTACTCTTCAGAGATCCTTTGATTCTTTTCACAGGATGGATTCAGTCCTAACAAGCAGTTACACAAGCTGCAGACCGGAACTCTGGGCCTTACACGTTTTTGACTGAAACTGTGCACTGAAGGAGCACAGGGTTTCTTTCCTTCACTGCCAGATCTAAACTGAAAACTCCAACAGACAAACCGGGCACTCCTTTGAGTTCCTCCCAGTTCTTGACTGGATTGGCTGTCACTCATAATAGACTGCTGCTGTTGGTCCAAAAAGGCGCGAAGTCTAAATTACATCTCTCAGAGTCACTGCCCATACAATCCTCTTGTGGCTGGCTCAGATTATGAGTCCAAGTTCTGATTCGTCCAAGGCACCATTTTGGAGCTAGCTTACCCCACACTGATTGGTCCAGTTCAGCAGTTCAAAACTAGAATGGGGAACTAGGTAGACACAGTTCTGACTGCAAAGAAAGCAGGTTAGACAAACTGTATTTTTATTATTACTCTACATGATTTCTGGCAAACAGTTACATCTTTCAGATAGGTTCCCTTTGCACTCCTAGTGACTGCAAAAATAGAGTGAATTGGCAGCAGCTCGAGTGGTACTCAAACAGAGAAACACAGTCCCCCCATACAAACTAATTATGTCTGCAAGCAGACAGCTCTTAAAGAGACAGTACCAGAGGCTCTAAAAACACTCACTGATAAATGGCTTAAATGCCAAACACCATTCAGGCTTGGAGCATTCAAGCAAGCTCCTGGAAGTCTTTTGGGAACCCCCATTTGCAGGGGGGTTACAATAGCCTTACCCCTTTTAGACCCATCCCTGTCCTTACTGCCTGTGCCTTTTTCTCCATTTATCTCTGTCCTGCTCCCCATCGACTTCTCTACCTTGGTGTTTAGCTAGCTAGCTACCCTGTTTTGTGGGGGGAGATGGGATTTCCCTGCTCCTTTTCAGTGTCTCCCCCCTTGGCTAATTTAAATGCTTACCAACGAAGCATTTAAAACTATAACATAGGATCCTGGTTCCCCTACCGGACAGATGCAGACCACCGTGCCAGTATATACCTGTATTCCTCCGTGAGGACCCCCAGTCCCCAATGAAGTGAAAAGCAAGAACACTGCACCAGTTTTTCAACAATTCATTGAATCCCATGGTGCAGAGTACTCTAGCCTTATGGTATAAGCTATAAGTTGTGGATGGCTCAAAAGGAGCCAGTATGAATGTAACCCCTTTTTTACCCGGGGTTACTAGAATCCCAGTAAGACCTAGTGGTAGGCAGGGAAGGCAGCTGTGAAACTCCAGTTAAATAGGTTTCACACTGTCTCACTCTGTTCTCAGTCTCAGCTGAGACTGGAGAGATTACATCATTATAGAATTGTTACAGCTGCATGAGCCACAGTTGGAATCTTCAGCTCAGAGAGTTCTTAGAACCTTGGGAATTTGAAAAGTCAGTCTTCTGTTTGTCCTTAAGCAAGAAGGAAGCATCAGTCTGTAGTTTCAGTTTTGCCTTCACACAGAAGGAAGTTTTTCTGTGTTTCACCATTCTTCAAGTGGTGGAGACCGTCCCCTCAGTCTCAATGCCCCCTTCCTCTGGGGGGGTAGGAAAAGGTCTCTGTGGGTTCCAGGGGCAATCCCCTTTTCCCACTAAGGAAAGAAGCTGCCTGAAATTACTTTGTTTGTTTGGGTATACAGAAAAGGTTAAAGGACTTCACCTGTGGGGCCCTGCAACAATTGGGTGAGTGTTTGGCTCCAGTGTAAGGGGCAAATAACTGTTTTTTTCAGTCAGGAAATGTTATTGAGGACTGCTGTTTGGGATGACTATATACACTAGGACAAACAAATGGAGCAGTCAATTCAGTTTCAAGTTTCAAATGGTTTTATTGGGGACTTCTGTTTGGGAGAACTATATACACTAGGACGAAGAAATGGAGCAGTCAGTTTAAGGTTTAAATTGATTTAGAGTTCGCAGTAGAGGGGGTGCATCAGTTCATCCACCATGCAAACTACATGTTACAGTCCTAAAGTTTCTGTGTGTTCAGAGAAATGGCTGGGTATGGGCTGTTGGAGCTGGAGGTGGATAAATCCTCATCTTTAGTAACCAGGTCCACCTCTATGGATTTCTTCTGTTTTTGCTACTCACCTCATGCGCTTGGCCAGTGATGGGGTGGGTACCCAGACGTGGGTCGCAACTTGAAAATCTCTCTAGGAGTCGATGACTTCAAGTGGTGTGGGGAGCCACAGGATGGGAACATTACTCCTTGTAGGATGGGAGTCTCCCTGTTTGATGGGAGTTTCGAATTGGAAGTACGAAAACAAAATCTCTCTAGGAGTTGATGACTTCAACTGGTGTGGGGAGCCACAGTTGGGAGCCTCCTTGTGTGATGGGATGTCTTTCCAAGTAGAGTTTGGGTTCATTCACCAAGTGGACCATCAGTAGAGTGGCCAGCAGGGGAGCCGGGCCAGTCGGGTTGTGTATCCAATGCCCATGCGAAGTCTGGGCTGAGTGCTTGGTGGGTCCAAAGCCAGCCAACTGTTGAAGTGTTCATTCCTCAAATGGACCGCTGTGTTTAACCTCTAATCTGCATTACAATTATGTAGCCCTGTGGGGGATCATACAGAGCTTTGTTTATGTTCAGTGAGTTAATAAATAAAGCCACACTGAAAAATCCCAATTCTGGTTCTGGACATTACAGTTATTGCTTCCTGTAGTTGGATTTACTTGGGTGCCCCTGTGCAGAGTAGTCAAACCTCGGCCTCTTGTGCCAAGTAGCCTCACCCTTCCCCGAACCCATAGATATACACTCCCCACCAGGTATTGCTGCCAAATGCCAACAGCATGCCACCTATTGTTGTTTTGGTAAAGGGACAGGGGTTGGGAGGGTTACATGAACTTTTACAAAATAAAACTGAGGTCCCAAGCCAGGACTGGATTGCAAATAGGAGGTTTTGGATGTATAATACCCCACAAATATACACGGTACCTCCAGCAGAGTCATCATATGGCCATCTATAGGCACATGGAAAGCTGATCTGGCAGCCAGGTGCACTTTGATTGAGGAATACTGCAGGCCTGAATCTGGTAAGGACAGCAGGGACTCCAGAACCTGATTAACTGTACAGGTGAATGGATCCAAGTGGTGAGAAACAGTCTATAAAGAAAGCCACTTCCACTTCATAGAGTAAGTAATTCTGGTGGATGGTTTTCTAGCAGCCACCAGAACATCCATCCAGGGACTCCCCCCCATCACCCACCCTCTCACAAAACGACAATGCCATCCTTAGGCTGCTCCCTCACCCATTCCCCCTCTGTATAGCTAGTCCCCATCTCTACAGCTAGTACTGCCAGTGGCCTGATAACCCTAAATTGACTAAAGCACTTCCTTTGAAACTGTTTCCTTTGTTTGAGCTGTATCCCAAATTTTACCTCACTGAAATGCTTTCTACCCTTGAAACCATGTTCCTATTTTATATGTAATTTGAGTGAAGCAAACTGTTCCCTCAATGTATTCTAACTCATATCGTTCAAATGTATGCAACCGATATGCTTTGTCTGACTTTTTTTGTAATCTCTGCAACCTGTATGTTTGACTGATTGTTTTGTGTATGACCGGGAACCTTTGTAAGTGAGTCCCAGGACTCAAAGGTATTAATCCTAAACTGCAATAAAAATAAATAAATCCACAACTTTTTGGGAAACCTCAAAATGGGCTATGGCTATGTCTTCAGGAGGCAGCAACAACTGGTGTTTTGGTGGGAGCAGAAGGGCTTTCATACCACAGGGGAGACCCTTACCTGTTCATCTGGATAGGGCGTGCCTCTGTTGCCCACAGCAGCATCTGTTCTCTCTAGGCTTATTGCTACCAGGATGGAATGGACACTACAGGGAAATGCAGATAACAAAATCTGGTACAAAATAATTTTTTGTTTGTTTAAACAGGAGAGACACACTAAGCTCTCTGCTCTCCAACACATTACCTCCAAAAACCATATAAACACTACAAACAGGTATCTGCCTCTATCGCTGAAATCAAATAAAGAGGCAGAAGACACTGCAGAGCAGGACACTGTGGCACAGGAGCTAGCACAACAATACTCACCCAAATCAGGAACCAAAACTAAACAAGCACAAAGGAAATCCAAAAAACTTCTGATCATAGGAGACTCCATGATTCGGGGAGTTGATACCCATCTCCAGCCAGGGGTGATGGTCAGATGTCTCCCAGGTACATCAGCATGGAGAGACACTGACTGCATTGCTAAAATTGTTCACAAAGCAGGAGAAAACATTGATGTCCTAGTACACATAGGGACTAATGATCTCGCCAGCCGGTCAGTTGTGGAGACCAAGGAACACCTGACTAGGCTGGGTGACAAACTATCATCTATTTCATCCGGCATCTCCTTCTCTGAGATCCTGCCAGTCTGGGAGAAGGGAGCAGATGGATGGAAGGTCAGAGAAGGGGAGATAGGGGAGCTAAACACAGGCTCAAGGACTGGTGCCAGGAAAAGGACACAGATTTGTAGGAACTGGCAACAGTTCTGGGAGCGAAAGTTCTTAAATTTGATGGACTGCATCTGACTAAAGAGGAGTCAGTGCATTGGGGCAGAAGTTTGACGTCTTTGCAGAATATTTAAACTAGCAAATGGGGAGAGGTGCAGCACCCCATACGTCAAATGGGAAGAACACCCTCCCCTCAGCTAGTGGTCAAACAGGAATTCAGCGTGTTTGCCGTTCATTTGCATCACCAGGTAAGAAAAAGGTTTGTCTCCCATACAATGCACAGGGTAATGCCAAACTTCACCCAACAACTAACACACCAAAATCTGGCCAATGGAAAATCATGTACACAAATGCTCACAGCCTGGGAAATAAGATCCCAGACCTGCAGGAATAATGTCAGAGGCTAAACTGGACATAGTAGCAATTAGTGAGACGTGGTTTACCAGTAACCACACTTGGGAGACTTCAGTACCTGGCTATGTATTGTTCAGAAGAGACCGAGGTGCAAAAAGGGGGGGAGGAGTGGCCCTGTATGTTAATGAAAATATCAAAGCTACAGAAATTCAGAATACACATATGGAGCCAGAAGAACTGTGGGTCACCCTGGAAACAGGAAATGGGACAGCCATAAGAACTGGGGTTGTCTACAGGCCCCCAGACCAGAGGAGGACATAGACACATTACTGTTAGAAGATATACAAAACATGACAGCTAAAGCGGAGGTTCTGATAATGGGAGACTTCAACATGCCAGATACAGATTGGTCAATACCAGCAGGAACATCTGCCAGAACTAGACTCATAGTGGATTCCCTGCAGGGGGAGGGCCTCAAACAACTGGTACAGCAACCCACAAGTGACAGGGCTATCCTAGATCTAGTACTGACTAACAAAGATGGGATCACAGATCTCCAGGTAGAAGGTCACCTGGGGGCCAGTGACCATCACATGGTATGGTTCAATTTGGCTACTACATCTAAATCATCCCATTCCAAGGCAAAATATGGGACTCAGAGGAGCTGACTTTGATAAGATGGCCAACAGAGTTAAGCTAGCCCTGGCAAAAAGAAACACAGGTGAGGAGGTGCAGGCAAAGTGGGCAAGCATTAAGGATACAGTACTTGAAGCAACATCCCATTGTGTTAGACAGAAAAGGAAGTGCAAAAGAAGAAGGAAACCACTTTGGTTCTCAAATACAGTAGCAGAAAAGGTCAGAGCCAAAAGGCTGGCCTTCAAGAAATATAAGGAACACAGCGGATGAAGATAGGGAGGCATACCAAACTGCCCTAAGGGAAGCAGGTAAGGCAGTAAGGCAGGCAAAGTCCCAAACTGAGGAAACACTAGCACGAACAGTAAAGAAGGTGACAAGACTTTCTATAGATACATTAGTGAAAGGAGAAAGTCCAGAGGGGTATTGCTAAGCTTAATGGAGAAAAGGGAGCATGTGAGGAGGAGGACCCTGTAAAGGCATCTATCCTAAATAGATGCTTTGCTCAGTATTTACTGAAGAGAAGGTAGGGCAGGGCCCACAGCTCAGCATCATGGACACAGGGGAGGGAGGTGAGCACTACTCCCTTCACAAAGAAAGGGTCCTACAAGGCTTGCTAAGCTCAGGGTGGATAAGGCAATGGGACCTGATGGCATACATTCCAGGGTACTTAAGGAGCTAAAGGAGGAACTAGCAGAGCCATTAGCAGAATTGTTTAGTGAGTCTCTGAGCACAGGAGAGGTCCCAGAAGACTGGAGAAGGGTTATGTGATCCCGCTCCACAAGAGTGGTAGCAGGGAGGAGGCGGGGAACTACAGACCGTCAGTCTTACCTCAGTAGTGGGCAAGATTATGGAGGCACTCCTTAAGGAAAGGATAGTGCAACACCTGGAATCCATAGGGGCACAGGATCCAAGAC